>HG995288.1:5000000-10000000 GCA_905332915.2 Hecatera dysodea | reverse complement strand
ACACGTCATAATGACGCGAACGCCTAGGTTAGCGAAACATAAAATTATTGTAGGTATCATGATACCTACAATAATTTGTAAAAAGGCATGAAATTCTTTATGTATAATAAAAAATGATTTACATTAAGTCGGTTGTTCACGGCTGTTTATAAATATTGCTTATTGGTTTATAATGCCTGTTTACGTTTTTGGTATTTTCATCGCTGGATCCTTAATGGAATTACAGTTTATGTCATTATTTTAAATAAATTAATTAATTAATAAAACATGCAATGGGTATCTATCTATATGTAACGGGTGATCAGAATCACAAATTGTCGGTTTGGAGCAAAATTTGATATATTAAAACTAAATTATACAATTTTCTTTGTCTAAATGATTATAATACGATAATGTAGGTACTTATTATTTACCACCACAATGTCTTCTTATATTAGGTATCTAATACCTATGTATAGATTACAATCTAGGTAGGTTCTGTAATCATATTAAAACCAATTTGATTTTGTGACTATCGTGACAATAATACGAGTATCTTTTTTGTTATTAGCTTGTTTTCAGCTCATGTTCGTTATCGATTAAACATTTAATGCTATAATAGGTCTTTGCCTTTACCAGCTTGCGGCGGGCCTTGGAGTCAGTGTCAAACATTGAAGCACTTACGTCAAATCGGAAAGATAAAAAGCTAGATAATAATAGTGGGTGCAACACGTACTATAGGCATAGCGTATATAACGCATAGCGACGAGGGTATTTAGAATCGAACCTGCAGTGAAAAGTGGATCCTGTACGATAAACGTAAGGGTTCGTTTCAGTGGGTGGATTCGGGTACAGCACCTAATCAGTGCGTTTAAAAAAAAGATTACCAATAGGAAGACGATCATGACTGTCTGGTGGACCAGTCCACACCAAACTGGACATGTACATCACAGCTTCTTACCGAATGGTAAAGTGTGTCAAACAGTGATGGCAGATATTTAATGCCAAATGGAGAAGCTCACAATTTAACAACCAAGACTGGTTAATCGGTCTTCCCCATTTCTTCTCCACAACAACGCGCGAGCTTACACTGCACTGCACGGCAGACTATCGCAAAGCTACAAGAGTTACAGCTGGAAGTTCTACGTCACCCATCTTACCCACAATTTTTAAGTAGGAAGAAATTCACACAGTACAAAACGCTTTCGCTGACTTCATCGTTTCCTTCCGGCAGACTTCTACCGTAAAGGGATAAACAAACTGCCATCAAAATGGCAAAATTGTATATATTACATAATTTGGATCACTTGGGCCAGTACTTTGATTAGCTAAAATAAAAACATATTTTTTTAATACCTACTTTAATTATTTCATACACATCTCCAGTTTCATAGCATACAAAACATAGCCAAAGGTTAGGTTTGGTTTAGTATACCTACCTCATACGAAAGTCCTCTCATAGCCTAGGGTTTCCATAAACGGCATGACCAAAATTCATTAAATATCGCTTCAGCGATTTAGGCGAATACTCAATTTCATATTTATATCTTAGTTAGGACACGGATTTAATATTTGTACAAGCTATAGTAAATCCATAGTACCTACCTACAAGTTTGTTATATTTTTTTATGCAAAAATATTAAAATAAAATAAAATTATCAATAGTCTGACACTTAAATTCTTTCCGCTAAGCCTAGAGCGGAAGCAGTTATTTGACGATTTAGAAAAAATAGGTAACCGAACAACGGAACCTATAAATTTTGGTTCCCTTGAGTGTATCGTAATATATGTTTTTTACGAGATAATAAATGAGACAGACAGACAGCTGGACAGACAGATAGAAGACAGACGCACAACAACGTGATCCTATAAGGGTTCCGTTTTTTTATGTAGGTATGGAACTCTAAAAATCACGTTAGCCGACGTAGTTACGATTTTTGACTATTGTAGAGCTTCTGACCGATTTTGATAATGGCGTGGACGCCTGGCGACGACAACGTCTTTCAGCTGAAACTAGCTGTCTGTGAAGTTGTCGACTCGGAAGATTTTATAATGCACATTATGTGTGCAATACGCCCTCTCTTTGTTCACTGTCTATTCCTGACCGACGATGGCCATTAGACACCGCCGGAGAGAGATCAGGCTTAGGTCTGCTCGCCCAACAAGTATGTAGGTAAACCTTTTTTCCGAGGTCGTGGGCAACAATCCGCCAGTTTTGAAATTCCAAGCTGCCACTGAATTTCTAAAGGAACACCCAATAAAATTTGACGGTGACTAGTATAGTACTTTATCAAAAAGTACGTTCACCTTAAATATAAATACCAACCTATTTTTACTTGAATATCGTCATGTGGCTCAGGTGTATCAGTATTGTAATCATAATAACAAAGATATTATACAGCAGCTGCAAAACAAATCGCAGATTGACACAAAAGATATTTAGGATTATCTATTTTAATCTATAAATGCTGTGATTAGTTGTTAATTATGATGGATGAAGATAATCGTCATTTATATTAAATAGAGTGCAAAATACAAGCCGGTCAAATTGAAAAGATACATCGGTAATAACTTACTCTGAATTTTATTGCTATATTTTATTAAATTACGATTGATACTCATTATTTAAATTTTTTATTACAGAAAATGAAAATATTGTGTCTTGTGACGTTACTTGTGTGCGCTTTAGCGCAAGGCGCCAATGTGGACTATGAAGATCATCCCTTGGGTATGTTTACAATTATTGTAGTAGTAACATTTATTTGAAATTTAAGTACTTTAAAAAGCAGTATTATAAGACATTGTTAAAATGAAAGTGCCTTAAAGCTTTAACAGAACAAAGTTGTATGAAGAATTGAACCTCTGGTACTCCCATGCAATGAGTGTTAAAAAGTTGACTTCCCCATTAATTTATATGCGCATCACTTGACAAAATTTAATAATCTTAACAGCCGATTTTTATACTGTAGTACGTTTGAAAGAGGTTATTGTTCTTATGTACAAGCTGTTTTCAGTTTTTGCGTTTATTCTGTGTAACACGTGCTTTTTTTCAAATGTATCTATTAGGTACCTATGGACATTTTGCAAGATAATTTTAGGGTTGGTTTTAGATTCACTTTTTATAAACCAACTTAGTAAATCGCATACTTATTTGTAATTAACATATATTATTTTCTTTTTAGTGGAAGATGCACAAAATCATTTAGAAGATCTGCATTTGGAACTTGACCTATTATCAGCTGACCATGCCGTAACTGAAGATGACAAACTGCTAATATCTGAACTCCAGACTCTAGAGGCACAACGTCGCAGTATAGTCGCTGACGCTATCGCAAATTTGATCGAAGGCTTCAGGGACGTCGTCATTAATGGAAACGATAACGTACCCCCTTTGGACCCCCTCGATATCCCCATCATTGGACCTTTTAAATACAGAGCCCCTGCGTAAGTTTGTTTTTGTAGACCAGATTTAATTATAATTAAATAAACAAGTTTTTGAAAAAATGGTCTAATCTAAAATTATAGACGAACGAGTTTCTAGTAGTTTATTATACTCGTTCGTTAAGTTTGCTTTTGGTTCCCAAGTGCTTTAACAGAATCGTTTTGTACTTAAACGATGTTTTTCTTTATACAGTACGACTGCCACGGTACAGATCAACGACTTCAAAACGGAGGGTCTCCGCTGGTACGTGCTGGACACCATCACCTTCAACGCACTCCGACTTTCATTCAGAGGCCACATTACTATTCCATGGATAACTGTCACTGGTAATTAATTTCTTGCTAACTTTGTTTGTTAGAAAGATACTTGTACAAACTGAGGTTATAGGATATGCTACAGATACACTCCCGCTTTCGGTCGTAGTCCAGTCCTCGCAGAACTCCTTCGCCTCCGTTGGCAAGGAAGTTATGGTTGCGAAGAGCGCAAGCGACCTACCCGTATCCTATCCTACCCGTGGCAAACTCTGGAGGGAGCCTCATAATCTCCAGCCGCCATAGGGTGTACCTAATGCGTGCAGGTTATGGACTTGAGAAGTCTGTTGCCTGAACACTGAACAGACCGAGTGCGAGACGGGGCTCGCAATGTAAGTATCGCGCGCCTCTCAAGGGGACTTGCAGCCCGGCGGATTGTAACCCATAAGTTCAAGTGGGTATACATCGTCTACGTCGTTAATTCGTTCTCAATAGTCATAAAAGAATTTTATAACTCCAAGTGATCTGCCATTCTTATTCCCTTGATGATAGTCTATTATTACGAAAAGGCATGTAATTAGATCGATTGCTGTATATTCCCTTTTTTCGAACAAAATATTTAATAGTTAATCATACTGTTTAATGGTATTTGCAGAATATTTTACTAAACGAATAACTACTTATTATCAAAATAGAATATCTAACAATTCCTTAGTTCAACAAACATTAAAACTTTTTTAATGAAAACCATAACATAATTTACTTTGCATGAAAGCAAGCATGCAGTGCAGCTTACAAGCAAGCATGCAGTGCAGCTTACAAGCAAGCATGCAGTGCAGCTTACAAGCAAGCATGCAGTGCAGCTTACAAGCAAGCATGGTTTCTGTCACGGTTCCTGCGGTCTCACGCGAGCTTATCGACGCAGATGGTTTTCACGTTCCTCAGCTCGCATGCTGCCTATTTTTTATTTTTAATCAAAATGGAATAACACTAAAAAGTAAATAACAATCCAAAATAGTTAAAATAATAATCGTCAATTGCGGCGATAACTACTCTAACACGTGCGTAGTACTTTGATAACGTTTACACATATAATCTGCGATAACATGATCCTAAGTATGTTAGCTTATTAGGACCTTATAACATCCTATTACATCCGCAATAGGGTGTTAAAATAAAATAATTAAGAGCTAATTAATTGTTTTTTTTTTATCAGGTAGCTACGATGCCCGCGCAAGACTGGGTCTTATAAGCCACAGAGCTGGTGGTGGATTTAGGTATGTGCCTATCGTACCATTTCTTCAAGACATTCCGAGTTTGTGGTACTGTTGCCAGGTACCTAATCCGTGGCCTAAATTGATACCTTTATTCATTTTGACGTTATGTTGCAGGATCTTTGCCCACCGCATTGAAATCGGCTTGGATATGAGGCTGGGCACTAATCTCTTCGGGGGACATCTGCTGCTTCGTGAATTGAACATTAAAATCGACATCCATGACACCCATGTAAGTAAAAATGTTAATTCGATTTCCCTTTGAGACCGTCTCTTACAAACAAATGGATGGAATTCTTAATGCTAGCACCTCAGACCCATGATCCAAGTGCCATCACGAAAGTAAATACTTGTTTGACAAACATGATTGGTGACAATGTTGTTTTTGTTATGATCTAGATCCAGTTCCACGGCTTGACTGGCTCCAGCATCATTAACGCCTTCATCAACAGCTTAGTCCAGAACTTATCGCAGGAGTTAATCCAGACTGAGATGGAGACCGTTAGCAAATTGCTTAGCGAGGAGCTCTTCGATGTCATCAATGACATCCTGAAAGAATACACCATCACCGACATCTTAGGATGACAAACATAATGGCACAAAGACGGAATTCCAATACTCAACATTTTCATTTTTGTTGTAGGTATAACACCTACCAACGTATGTAATTAAAAAAATGATTAATTAAACAATAAACCGAACGTGTTTCTTATTTTGTAGAACTGAAATAAATTTTACCCGAGTAAAGTTTCTGGTCCAAAATACCGAATGATTTAAAATGTCCATATTCAGTGGATAAAATGACTCCTATTAATAGTCCTATAGAACGAACTTAATGAACGTCCTTTCGAACCTATCTTGTCCGGTTTGTTATAAGTCCTCGAGTTCACTTCGCTCGTTACTGATCTGATAAGTCAGTAAAGTCGACGAAGCCCAGCAGCGCGGGGCTATTTCTGTTTAAAGGGTAAAAAGCAAAGACAATATTCTCTATGGTAAAAAGGAACCTGCCACGAATGTGACGACGAAGCGACTGGTCAACGCCACTTTGGTATTGCATGAGATATCAAAAGAATGCTCTGTGCTGAGCGGAAGGCAATGTCAGACTCTTACATTGGCAGGAAAGGAGGCATTTTTCTATGACACTCAATGAAAGACGTGATTCTTTGGTGATGGTAGGAAAGAGTATAATAATAATATAGGAGGACAGTAGTTTCAAGAAGCTAATAATTATACCCTCTTTAATTCAAGCAGCTTCTGGTAAAAATTCTAAAAGAAAAAGCGAAGTACCACGCAAAATTTAAGAAATACGGAAACCAGTCTGTCGTGAGTCTTTTATTTTGCTCCGACAGCTTGTCAAAGAAGTTAAACATGAAATATTTAGCTGATATATTTCAAAAATTGAAGAAGATATAGGTAGGTATGTAAGAACCCAAAGCCTTTTGGTTTGACGTCAAATCAAAAAATCAAATCAATGCTTATCCTTCTTTACCTACATAAAGAAATAGCACTTCAAGTGTAGGAGAAGATATTTCCAAACTATTTGCCGACTAGAAATAGTCGCCAAATAGTTTGGAAATATTATATTATAAATTCTAATTTTCTCAGTTTAACTTTCAAGTGGTAGCAACGACAATCTTTTTAATGACCGTACGCGGGCTTTGTACATTACATTAACCGAAGTAAATTAATGAGTGGCATTCAATCTACTAAAAGTAGTTGACCTAAAAAATCTGCAGGACCGGACAATATTCCACCAGTTTTTCACACTTTGCCAAAAGTCTGACTTCCCCTCCTTTACATCTGTTCAGGCCTACTATTGGAACACCTACAGTTAGGATGTCGCATGTCGGCGTTCATCACTCCGACCACGCATAGTAATATATAATAGTAGATATAAAATCTTATATCTCTAAAAGTATATAAGCTGTGATGTTCAAACCAACACATTATCACAACTAGTATCATTCACAATCATTTAAATTCAGTTCTAAAAACTAATTTGTGAAAAAAAAAAGTGATTGCACCGAAAAACGACACGACTAAGGTCTCAGTAGCCAGTTCACGACATACAAAAAAAAAACTCAAACCTAAATAGGACGTTATGTCAAAGTCAAAGTTTGACAATTGAGTTACCTGAGGATCTGAGATATTTTATTTAGTTAGATTTGGAAACTTGCTTGGTTGTTCAATTCATAAAATGGCTGGTAATTTCTGGCAAAGTTCTCATCACCAACAGTGGATATTAGATAAACAGGATCTTATAAGAGATCGTCAACATGATTTGGGAATATTGTCTGAGGAAGAGTACCAAAAAATATTCAACTTCTTCGCTAGTATAATTCAGGTTTTAGGAGAACAGCTAAAGCTTCGTCAACAAGTTATAGCCACAGCTACTGTATACTTCAAGAGGTTTTATGCAAGGAACTCGTTAAAATGTATTGACCCGTTGCTTTTAGCACCCACATGTGTGTTCCTTGCTTCTAAGGTAGAAGAATTTGGCGTGATCTCGAACTCTCGTCTAATAACCACTTGCCAGACTGTGATCAAGAATAAGTTTAGTTATGCGTACGGTCAGCAAGAGTTCCCCTACAGAACCAATCATATATTAGAGTGCGAGTTCTACTTGCTCGAGAATCTGGATTGCTGTTTGATTGTGTACCAGCCATACAGACCTTTGCTATTGTTTGTACAAGACATTGGGCAAGATGATCAGTTGTTAACTTATGCATGGAGGATAGTTAATGATTCTTTGAGAACTGATGTCAGTTTGCTGTACCCACCATATCAGGTAATGATTACAACAACTATTCATTTGCTTACTGCATAGAACATGCTTGAGACTTACAAACACATTCAGTTTGTTATTGTAATATTGTGTTTCAGATAGCAATAGCTGCCCTTCACATAGCATGTGTGATGCTCGGCAAGGAAAATCATAAACCTTGGTTTGCAGAACTCAATGTTGACATGGACAAGGTAAGTTATATGTACTCCGGTTTGAAAATGTCACCGGATAACTAAACTTAGTAAGGTTGTAAAATATAATGAGAGATTGTAAACAAGGAAATGATACCAATAATCAACATTTTGGAAGACTCCCCATTACCATGACATTAAAAAAACCCAACCAAAATAGGACATGAGTAGGACCATGGAATTTATAATTCTTCGGCATACAGTGTGAGCTCACACCAAAAACACATCAATGAGGACCATGTTTCAAATCTTACTAACACACTTAACTGATAAACTAAAAACCTGTGCACTGTAGACAATTTATCAACAGATTAAAATTGCTTAAGATATTTTATAATCTTACAAAGTTTGCAATAATATGTTTTTTTTTTTTAATAAATGTAACAGTAAATTAGTGTGACTGTTTAAATGCTAAACTATTTTGTTAATGTTAGTGTAGGGACTGTTTTATAGACTATGAAAAAGGATATCTAGGATACTTTTTATCCTGGGACTATGTTCCCTAAAGTAATTTCAGAATTATGCAGGCGAAGTTGCTAGTATTAACGAAATGATAAGATAATGCTGCCATTTTAATATTGACTAATGTTCATGTTTCATTTCAGATCCAAGAGATAGTGAGGTCAATTATAAACTTATATGAAATGTGGAAAAGTTATGATGAGAAGAAGGAAATACAGCCTTTGTTAGTGAAAATGCCTAAACCAAAGCCTGCTCCCCAAAGATAATAGTTAAAGATAATACTTTTTACTATCATAGTGTACTTATACCTTGAGGGAGAGTTGACTTTAGATGGGATAGCAACCAAGCTACAACAGTTAAAAGTAGACAAAGACAAAAGTAGGTTTATAAATGATGACTGGATTAATTTTAAAAGGTGACCAGTTTCTGAAAACCACTGCTGAATCTCATGTAAGTCAGTTGAGTTGCAATGAGTTTTAATAACAGATAAAATTGTAAATAGTTCTAGAGACGGCACACATTTTTGTATTAAACTGGAGCTTCCAATGATTTCATCAAAACTGTCCATTTACAGAAATAAATAAAACAGTAGTGTAGTACAAAAAAATGACATGAAAATCTATTTTCAATAAGCCCATAAGTGCATCTTTAGAAAGTAATATGCCTTTGTTTTTAATTATAAATGTAGAAATATCTTCCTTATTGTTTCTTATCAGTATTTGTAACTGAATACATTATTACATTTTAATATAATAACATTAGCATGTGCTGAAAGTTTTGTATAATTAAACTCACTCATTTTTATTGTTTAAGCAAACTTAAACAATATATTTTTTTTTACATGGGACACAGAGGAAATACTGTACCTATCACAAGTAATGCTCTCATGTGGTGTGTAAGTAATGTAATTGAACTGAACTTATGTATATATGTCTAGAGTATTTCTCGCTGGTTGAGTAAGCAATAAAAGAATACGACTTATTACGTTGACGATTTGTGAAGCTACGTTTACTGTGGCCTTCTTACTACTTCACGAATATGTGTATGATTTTACAGAAATAAATATTTTTCAATCTTTGAATAGAATATGTTTTTGATTACCTATAAGAATTTATTCTCCAATTCCCAAATAGGTATCTACCACAGTACAGCATTTTACACAGAATATATAATTAAGTATTAGTGCGCTTCATTTCAGCATTTAATAAACAAGCTCTACCTACATAGAATACCACCGCAAATCGTCCTTTTAGCTGAACATCCTAAAAACAAGAGAATCGCAAAAGTGTAGTCATACCACACATACATAGAAGGGTTAAATTTTTAAAAGTAGGTCACTTTATTTTTCGCGATCAGTTCATAAAATAGTTACGTAAGTTAACGTAAGTTTACGTTATTCAATACTAGCTTCTGCCCGCGACTTCGTCTGCGTATATTTCTTTAGAACTGGGTTTAGACTGAACAAAAATTATCATCTTGGTAGCGGCTTCATCAAGAAGTTTTTATCCTTGACTCTGATCTCGTGGTGGTCTGTGATTCTGATGGTGCGTGTTGGCCTCGGCAATACCTACTTATTCATGATTCTGGTTTCCTAGTATTTTGGGAACCTTTACCGCTCATGATTATAGCTTGACTACACGGTTGGCGCAGTTGCTGAGTTATTGACCGCTACGCGGCCTGTCACGGGTTCGATTCCCGCACGATTAAATATTTTTATGGCCTACAGATAGTTGTTCCTGACAACTATCTGTAGGCCATACAATTATTTTTCTGGCTGTTTGTGTGCACCAGCTGGTGGCCGAAGTAATGACACGCGGGTGCGACAGTCGTTGAGAGGGTCCGGCGATTGGGTCTCGAGGTCCTTCACAGGCCCGAAACCATGCCATGTGCTTTCATAAACTAACGACTACGGTCCTACCGCTGCGCGCTGCACTGCTTGGGTGAAGTAACACAGTGTCCTTGTCGAGTCAATTAGCGGCGCCGCCGCCGTCCTCTCGATTCCGGCCTTGGTTCAATCTAAGGCCCGGAACGAGGGAGCATGGGAAGCAGTCTGCGGAGCAGTAATCCTAGTGAAAGAATCGCGGACGTACAAACATGCATACCTACATACGGGTCGACTATAGATTTTTTTTTTGAAGTCGCTTATTATATTTTACTAGGTGCATAACTAAAATTGTTGACATAAATATATTCATAGTTTGAAAAAAGACATAATGGACGTTTCCAGATGAGGTCATTATCGGGGTAAAGTATTGTTTTCTTTGCGAGGGGCCCTGGACCTAGGTCAGTAACTTTTTTATCGAAAATGTATTACCATTAGAAGGGGCAGAAAAGTGTCAACAGACTTGAAAGAAATACATGCACGTTTCACGACCAGGGTAATCGAAAACGAATCGCACCGGACGAGGGGGCAGGGCTTTGATCATCAAATAAACGTAAATAGAAATCATAATTTAAGTAGGTAGGTACTATAAATTGAGTCAGTACTAAGTATGTAGGTACCTTTTTTATGGATGGGAAATCATCAAATGACTTCTCCCGCTGTGGGTGGAGCGAAAGGGAGTGTCAGACTCTTGCGGACTAAAACCCACCCGTGTTCCTTCTAATGCTTTTTGCGTTCCAGAGCCGCGCGGGAGATCGGTAGGTAAATGAAATTTGATGATGATGGACCTTGGTGACAAGGATATACCTAAATCTAATTGTATCAAATCGTCACAAGAATGACTGCCAGGCCCTTCTTTTCTTCTGAGCACGTACCCAGGTCCCCGCGATCGATTGAATCCCTAGTTTCTGACAATCAACCTACCTTATATACATTTTAAGAAAATAAAACGAAAAATATCGTTATTGAATTTATTTTTAATTATTGTTTTCGTTACATTAATGGGAATAATCCCTTTTGATTGTCTGGTGCAGCTACATATTTACCTACCTGTGATATAACCGTTAGTCTACTTTCCCTTATCGTGATTGAATCGGACTGCGGAAGTGAAGAAAGCGACAGTCCCTAAGTCGAAAATACAACAAATAAAATCGGTAACTACATCAACAATGACAACTGTCTCAGTTGTAAAACAGCAGTTTCTCCAACCCCGAAAACACATCATACGATCGCGATTTGTATTCGTAAGGGGCCTGCATTTTTCTAAAGCGTCCTCTGCTGTAGTCACTGGGCCTTCAAAATAGGTAAAATATGGCCCTGATGGCTGCAGCTCTTCATTCCCCAGCTCATTTCATTAGATGGTTCGAAAATGCCTTTCAAGATTTTTTATTAATTTTCAGAATTCAGTTAGCGAAGTGCTTCATTAAGCTGCAATCAAAGACGACTTAAGCGGATAAAGTGAATCTTTTTAACCACTTTGCCGTCATTTAATAACATTGTGGATGAATGATTTAGCTACTTGCAAATCAATGTTTATATTTAATGACGGAAAAAGGATATTCCATCATCACAACAGAAATATATAGTACAGATGCTAACAGTAAAAATTTTAAGAGTTAGGCATGTATTGATAAAAATGTGATGTCTACGAAACGCGAAATAATGGTATCCACGCGAAATACTGGTGTCAAATGGTGATACCTGTATGGATAATTACAAATCCGAGCAACCAAGTAACGGCTTATTGTATAAGTGAACAATCATAACAAATCCGATCTTCACATAACAAAACTTTAGTTGATCGTGTTACTGCAGTGTCCACACTGTTATTATATCTCGGGATATACTTACCCTAAAAGTTTAAATGTAAAGTAGGTCCTCTAATTAGTTATTTGAAATAACTGATTTCTTTCGTTCGTTTATGAGCAGGTTAACTGAAAACTTAAATATGTTACGAAATTACCTACCCTTTTTCTGGGGTAGCCGGGTAAAACATATTCATGATTGTCATACATGGAACAAGTAGACATCAAATGAACAAAACACTGAAAAGAGAAATCTGTAATATTGCGACAAACTATTATTATTTTTCTGAATAGTTTCCTTTTTTTTCTGGATGGGAAATCATCAAATGACTTCTCCCGCTCTGGGCGGAGCGGAAGGGAGTGTCAGACTCTTACTGACTAAAACCCACCCGTGATCCTTCTTGTGCCCTTTGCGTTCCAGGGCTGCGGTGACTCTTTCGAACAAATTCCGCAACTTCTGAATAGACACTGCGACCATATTAGTGAGCTCGCTGAACTGTCAAACCAACTATAAACAAGCCACCTAAATATTTTTAGTTTACCCTCATGAAAATTTATACGTGTCCTGAAATTTAAACCAGAAAGCCTGCACAATGCATAATTCGATGAACACTGAAAATACCTGACTATATAAATGTTGTGGAATCGATGGCTTCCGTCAGTAAGTCACTCCGCTGCAGTCGACATGTCTTCCAGGGTGCTGCTGTGTGACCTCTGCATCGTCCTGCTGTGCGGACTGGGACTCATACTGGCCGAGGAGAAGAGTAACGTAATGTATGTCTCAGGTTTTATTTATCAAGTACGAACCAACAGTAGAGCATCCAGAAAGGATGTGGTGAGTTCGAGAAACTGTAGCAAGTATAACCTCTATTCTACAAAATTAATCATTCTTGGGTGTCGCAAAATAAGCCCAATTTGAACGTTGCTCCCAGTCTTCGCATTTAATCAAGCAACGCTTTTAATTTCGTACCTATGTTTAACTGTCCACAGCACTCCAGCAGACGATGGACCCAAAGGTAACTGCTCGTGCGGAGGATTCCCGACGAGCACGATAGCGCCCGGCAGTCTGCCTCTCCTCTCGCAGAACCCGGGTCTGGTCGTCAAGTGTGACGACGTGGGCGCTGGCACTTGCAAGAGCCTTTGCAACGCCCTGGCCACTGCAACCAAGGCCAAAGGACCGGAGGTGTTATGCAGTAGACTAAAGAACGCGAAGGAATTGAAGGTAAATCGCTGATGAGTCCGGATAACTGTAGATGCATGTTGAACAACGTGCTATATTACAGGTTAACGTTAAACTCTTCAGCACAAAGTCGGATGGCTGTGTTGGAAGACTTCTGAGAACACTTGTGTAGACTTTCAACAGTTGGCAAAATGTTATCATGATACAGGCTTAACTAGCAACTGAGGGCAAGGCAGTGCTCCCGCCCAGACGAGACGTAGGAATCGAGGCTACCTTCCTTTTGTCGAAATGTTTAGTCGTATTTTATTATGACGTAGGTAAGTAAGGGCATTTCTAGTCACCATTAACATATTTTGTTGCAGTTGTCAGCATTCTACCAAGTGTGCGACAAGCCGTGGACATACGCCGACATCACGGCGGACGAGGCGCTCTGCTGCGAGGACTCAAAGGTGAAGACCTGTCCCTCCATGGAGAAGAACACCACGGACACGGTCGACGCTAAGATAGTCATGTAATGCATTTGTTTGTGTTAGTATAGTTATGCATTTATTAGTAAATGAATTATATTTATAAGAAAATTTGTTGTTTCTCGTATTCCTTTAGCTATCTACGACTATACGGTACCTTTGCGCTTAGGAGAACACATATTCTATGTATGTAATAAAGCAAATACAGTAATTTTATGCAGTCCATAAGAATTCTAGCTATTTAGGCTCTTAAAATAAACAGTGTCCTACTCACCCAACGAGATTTTGTATATTGAGATAAATGGATTGAATAGAAAACCATACCAGTACCTACCTACACATTAATAACTCGAAAACTGGGTCTTTTCGCCCCACGGGATTATGACTGCCTACCGTAATCCTGTTATTTCGCACTTGGTTTTCTTCCTTTTTCTGTCTAAGTGCTTTTTCCAATTCCTCAGTCGAGAAGTAACCGGCTTTTTTTGTTCTCGGCAAAGAAACGCAACCTATTTGAAGCTATATAGTTTTGTAAATTTAAACTGGGCTAATAACTTGATCAGCATAAGTAAGTAAATATTATATTTCATCAAATTATTTAACTCTATCCATAAATTAATTGTTTATCTGTTGTAATTAAAAATAAATGTTATTCTATTAATTCTGCGTTATTTTCCAGCTCATACGAACGCGGCGAATGAAAAAAAAATGCGAAAGCTAATTTCTCCCAAATATTTTGGTAGATGTACAATTTTTATGAAATTGCATTTTTTCGAGTTGGTGTGATTAAAAACGTCCATGTGGGTATTTGTAATTTGTCTCCCGGCTACATAATGACCTCGAGTTCAACTCTGGAATCTTTTCCCTCGGTCCCGCGGACGAGGTCCTCTACGCCACGCGCCGCCTCGTGGTTATAATAGAACTCCACTTTTTATTTATAATAGAACTTTTTATTGATTTTGATATATTAGCTTTAACCAAATTTAAAAAAAAACAAGTTCTCGCCTTTCTCTGTATCCAGAGGCCTGGAGAGTCCTTAAAAGGGAGAAAGATTTATTTATTAAACTACTTACATAATTATTACAGACTAGCTGCTGCCCGCAGCTTCGCCCGCGTGAATGTTGGAAATTATCCCAAGGGAACATAATCCCGGGATAAAAGTATCCTATGTTACTTCTAATACCTCCAAGAATGTGTACAAAGTTTCATGATGATTCGTCAAGTAGTTTTTGCGTTAAAGCGTAACAAACATCCACGCTTTCACATTTATAACATTAGTAAGGATTTATGATATCTGTCAAAAATTAATAAACAGGCGTATAAGGGGTAAAACCGTATATTTACACTAGTTTCTGCTGTCTGCATAGTTTTGTACATTGTTCTAATAGAACTTGTAAAATTATGTTTTATGATTTGACGAACACAGGGCGTGCGAAGCAGGCTCCGTAACAAAAATAGCATTATATCAGACATTAACCGTCCGTCATCAATAGCTGTGATTTCGATGTTTACGCCTGCACTTGCGCGGCAAATGTGATGAATTGGCCTGCCCTATCAGCTGAGCGATCATTACGAGTTCGAAAATAAACTTAGCAGCATGGCGGGTGGATTGGTACTCTGCCGTTCATTTTTCACTTAGGACACACTTAAGAGCTTGGTTACGATAATTTCTGGGGCCGTATTATGACATCTTATTAAAACCATCATGTTTTCTGTGTGAGAAAAGGATAGTGCTATTCGTCCTGTATAGCTCCGTCTCTTTTTCACACCGAAAACATGATGGTTTTAAGAGGTCATAATACGGCCCCAGGAAGGTATTCTAGATAGTGTGCCGACTGAGTTCGTCCCACCCCACCAACGCTCCTGGACCAAAAGTTTACTCAACAAAATCGCCTGAGCCTACGAGGCGGATGTTAGTACAAACATGCACTCTGGCCGCGCAGGTGAGGTGAAAATGTAAATACATAACATACATATTTAATATTTTATGAATGACCAACATTCGTGACCATGTTGATCTTTATTGTGACGTCGACTATTCTAGAACAGCCAGGTCGTGCTTTCAAATAACTACAATGTATGAATTCTACCCGTTTCTATGTCACGTCTTAGCAATAGCAGCGGTTACCATCAATGACATTCAAACCGATCATACAAATAAAAGTTCATACTCCCGTAAAATCATAGCTTATTATAATTCTGTACTCATTTCATTCTTTGCAAAGGACATGTGACATGAATTTATACACAATTATAAAACCAATGTGCCTTAGTTCACAGTCAAAATATTAATTCTGCAAGTGATTCTGTTGATTTATCATAAAGCTATATCACACACTGCATATCTCAGGCGGCTAGTAAAACTATTCAGGGATCAAACACACTGATTCTACGACCATTGGCGCTCATTCGATAGTGCATTTGTGTCATCAAAGGTCTTGCATAACATGTGCCAGTTACACTAGTGCATTATGACCCCTGAAAGTTGCCGGAGATACTTCAATATATGGTGTACCTACATATTTAAAATTTTGCCCTGGCTGGGGGCCTTAAATTCATACGAGGCCACCACAGGAGCCTTAGTGTGCTGAACAGCGAGCGGTCCATTAAAAAATTTTACTAAAAACATAGAAGTTCAAAGCCACTACAGTGTACGAGTAACACAGGGCACTATTGCACAAACACAATTACTTAATACATAATATTTGTTTAAAAACGATAAAACAGTCCATTGACGGCAAAATATTGTTGTTCTACAGAATATTCAGTTAAAATTCATTTCCATTCTTTTGTGAATTACATGTTGGTGGGATTGAAGAGAAACATTAATTTTGTTTTATACAAACTCTTGCTAGCAGGCGAGTAATAGTGAACGTGCACGGCGTTAAATATGACATCTACTGTTGCATATATTCGATATTTACAAGTAAAATACTTGACAGTGACACTTTAAGGTCCTGCACGCTCCATATAAGGGAATGTGCATGAAGTAGATTGTGAATAACACTTCTGTGCACCTGCGCGTTCACTATAGCATTTAATTATGTTATCGGTAAGTTTATCCCTCAATGTATGGATATATGTTGCATTGCTAGTTCTCTATAAAATTTCCAACTGAACCAATTTTATTATTATACTTGAAATAGTGCTATTGCTTACCGCCAAATAATAAGGATATTAGCAGAAACGAGTAAAGATTGTGGCATAGTAAAATATATCAATGATAAAATGACTGCTTACATCACTAATTCTTTTACATTTACGGTCCAACGTCCCGAGATCGAAATAGTAATTTCGCCGAATACCTCTATAAAAATTTAGCTTCTCCTCGAGAAAATCTACTATCTAATTCTTGGGCTTTCTTGATGATGGACTTCTTCTGTGCTTCGTCGAACCGGTTCACTTGAAGGTCTACGTCCCGGCTGAAAGGGCGCCGCTCCTTTTTTCCGTCATCTTCTTTATCATCCTTCTGTTGATAGAAGACAATTAAATGATTCGATGGTGTAGTGGCACGATGGATAATTTAATTGAGTTACTTCAATGTGCAATTCTTCACAATTAGATAGAGTTAGGTAGCGGCCTAAAAAACTTTATCAGTTTTCAAATTACATTACACTGTGTGCAGTAAAGCCAGAAATACTATCAAAAGCACTTGTTACTTTTTAAAAGTAACAAGTGAAAACATCAGTTCTAGCATAGAGAATTAATGACTAGGTATTTGATGATTAAAATCATTTCTTAATTTAAAATTTAACATATTAGCGTAATTGCATTGCTTACAAAGATTTTTTCATGTATCAAGCATTGATTTGAATATTATTTTTTACTTAATAAATAAGTTTAACCTTGGAACTAAGACCTGAAATACTTTTCCTCCGTTAAAATGGCATGAGCATTAGTGCTATATTACGAGAACTCAATATATCGATTCACCTAGGGTTGCCATCCGTCCGGGTTTCCCCGGATTTGTTCTAGTTTTGAGGGCGTCCGTCCTGGAGGGGTTTTCAAAGGTGTCCTGTTAAAACCTGGACATTTTTTGTGTCTTCCATTGATTTAAAATTTGAAAGATAAGCAATTAACAAAGTAAAACAAAACTTAGGTAATAATTCATTCGTAGGTAAGCGTAAGCGGGATACAATCTACCTACTCGTAAATCTGGCGTAGCAAAATAGCTGGCGCTATAGTTTATATTGCAAACACGCTGTTTGCAATATTTAAAAAAAAAATAGATTATTAAAAAAGTAAACGTTTTACCTTTTTTATATAAAAGGCTTTTTTGAGCTTTTTTTGGCTATCCTGCGAAAAAATAAATTTCACCCAAATGTCCTAGGTTTTTTAGATTTTGTCCGGCGTCGGCAATTTCGATGATGGCAACCCTAGATTCACCGTAAAATTTTGGATTCGGCGTCATGGCGAAGAAGTGAATATACTGATATGGTTCGACTATAAGAGCACGCCTTCACACCAACTAGTCGTTTTGCTGCCTTTTACGATGTAGGTCTTCGGACAATTCGTCGAGTAGGACATCGTGCAAAAATATTTAAATCGAGTAAAATCGGAAGATTAACTTTATGGCGTTATAATCACACTCCATATAATGAAGCTTATGTCGTGCCTCACAATGAATCAGGACGCATAGCTGTCAACTTATTGGGGATGATGAACCACAATGACTTCGGAGGACTGACTTATGCGTGCGCCTTGTCGCATCTATGCGAAATAAGACTACCTACTTGCCGTTTTAGCTACTGATGGAGGCTACACTAGTTATTTAAACAGGTAACGAATTAGTTAAAAAAACATTTTCTTTATCATTATTGTTAGTAACAAGTTCCACATATTGACCCTATTTTGTCCTATCTTTTTTTGTCTCGTCTCTATTCTAGTTACATAAATATGCCAAATAATATCTTCTTGTTGTCTTAAAAAAAAAAAGGTTTTCTTTGACTTTCCTATGTAGTAAGTCACCTCCTTGAGTGACAGATCTTCATTATGATAAAAAAAAGTCTATGCTCTATTCTATACCTATTCAAATCAAAAATCGATCATGAGACACAGGTGTGTGCAGGCAATTATGAACCTTTAAAACATAAACATATACGTTATTAACCGGTAAACATATTTTGATTTTTATGATTAGCGTATTTTATTTTACATACATAAAATAACGAATTATCTACCTTTTTCTTCTTTTTCAACTTCTTTTGATGCAAATCTAGGAGACTTTCTTCTCTCTTGTGTTTCTTTTTGTGTTTTCTGTAAACATATGATACAAATAAGATTACTACAACATATTTGTTAGTGCAACAATACAAAACCACATACAGTAAAATTTAAGCATTATTAAATGTTATTTATGGGTGTATATATATATATATATATATATATATATATATATTATATTATTTATTACAGTCGCTTTGGGGAAGCACAGGAGCACGAAGTTAAGTATTTTTCGGAATGGATTTAAGTATTTTGTAACCATTAATGGTCTTCTATTACTCACTTGACTGCTGATTCTTGTTCGTCATCCCTGTTAGCGATATGGCGCATCCTTGCTTCTTGTTTCAAGGTCAGCTCTACATCTTCCTCTTTTGCCAGTCCAGCTGCTTTCCTTGCCTTCTCCTCGGGAGTGTCAGTCCAACTCGATCTGGTGATATGGACATTATGGAATTGATTCTTGTAATTTATGTGTTACGTAAGTTTGTTTGTTTGTACAGAATAAGCTCCTAAACTGCTGGACCGATATTTTTTCACTAATGCTACCTACATGATCAGCAAGTAACATAATATTCTATTTGTATATCCAGGCGGTCCATGCCATAGAAGCCAGGAGTCATATTGGCATACTCTTTGACAGGGCCTCAATTCTTCAATCCCTAGAGAAGAATTACACTACCTCAAAACTCATACAAGAATGCCACAATGCTCTAGCTCTAACTCTTCACGGTCACCAACAGCAACACCGTGACGCTACTGTGGATAAAGGATTACAACGGATCACTAGGAAACAACGCGGCTGATGAGCTGGCCTGAAGAGAATGTGGTGCAGTAGCTGTTGGACCTGGACCCATAGTAACACTCCCTTTCGCTAAGCTATATTTTATCCATATGGGAACGGGAACTACTCGGATAAAACCGCAGGGCACTGCTAGTAATATAGTCAACATCATCTTCTTGCTCTTGCTCAATGTTACTTGTGTCTCATATCTCCCCAGAGCGTTTGATTTATTTAATAATTTGGTAAGCCAACAATTGTTTACACAATGTTTATAATTTAATTTAATTTTACTTTAATTCATAAGAGTACCAATTAATTATAGTTGTCATCAAAGCACCATATCTTATTTCTTAACTATTTTTTAATACACAGAAGATTGCATAAATACGTAATGAGACACAGATAATACATCCCATGAGGATAAAATTATATTATGACTGTATTTATTACATATAAGTCATTAGAGTTTTTCGTACACAAGGAAAATATATATCGACATAAATACCACTTACCTATCTGACATATCAGGGCCTGCTTTAGCTCTAAAGCTCCGTGCTTCCAAGCCTATTATTTTCGCTTTACCCTCTGGCAACTCCAACATCCATTGCTCTCTGGATTTCACCTTGCTTGTGTCTGAATGTCTATCTAAATTCCGTATTTTTATGTCTAAAGCCCTTTCCTCGAGCCGCCGATGCGCATCTGACCATTTTTCCTCGGAGCCAGCAGGCAGAGGTCCTATGCCTAAGTCTTCATCAGAACTTTCGTATTTGATTACCTCTCCATCCCTCTCTGCTAACACTTTGCGCATATCATCAGGAATAGATGGTCCTGAAGTAAAAAAATTTGATTAAAATTGTTACCTATGTTGCTTTTTTGTTTGAAGTATGGGCTGAAAGGCAATGCACGCTGAAAGCTCTAGATATCTATCTAATCCTAATACAAAGCGATCATCGCGCGGATTCGCAATCATCGCATTCTTTATACGAACCCTTTCTTTATTATGAGATGGATTTACTCTTCACTCTAGTCTAGGTCACAGGTGACAGAGACAAAGTCGACGATGGAATGAGCTTACCCAGAAGAAGCCTGTTGACTCTTAACTTTAAAGAGATAAGGGTTAAATGCATTCAGAAATACAAATGCAGGCAGAGTTGATTGAGGCTGCCTTCTGATTTTCTCGAATAAACAGACAAGACGATTGCGTATTCGCGAGAGGATCGCTTTCTAATAGGACGACGTCTTAGTAGTTTTTAAATGGGGAAAAGGATTTTATTAAGTATAAAGATGCAATCAACTATTGACATTATTATATACTTTACCTATATTTTTTGGATGTCTTTTAAGGTGTGCTGGCAAAGCAGGACCCTCAATATCTGGAGAGGCACTTCGTCCATACCGTTTCTCGAGATGCGGCGGCAGCGCTGGTCCGCACACGTCCGGCACCGGGTTGTCCACGCCCCTCGTAGCCGTACGCCGTAACTTATGTCTCAAGTCTGTTGGATCAATTTCAATCTCACTCTGAGAATCATCACTTGGTATCTCGCCTTCCTCACAACTTTCTTTTTGAGCATTCTTTTGTGTGGAAGAAACCTCTTCCACAACCTCAGTCACGTTTTTTGAAAAATCAGCTTTTACATCAATGTCAGTTGTGCTACTTACTTCTACTGCTATTGTTGCATCTCTGTCCCGATCTTTACTGGACTTAGAACTTTTTCTTTTGTGTTTCTTTTTATGTTTCTTCTTTTTCGTCTTCTGTAGTTCTTTTTCTAAATTCAACAATTTCGCCCTTAGTCTCTCGTCATCTGAAGAGTCTATCTCACTGGATTCATCAGTTTTCTCTTTCACAATAGCAGGTATCATGTTATAGTAAGAGCCAGGTTGCACTTCTTCAGATGCATCGCTTGTTTCATGTTCTTCAATGATGATTGGACTTTCACTTTTTCTTTTTGGTGCTACCATAGGAGGTGGTATATATACTTCAGATCTTTTAGACCTATGGTCAGGGGATGGTGATTTCTCTTTTGCTTTCTTTATGGGTCGCTCAGGACTTCTTATGCGTTCTATTTTATGACGTGTGTCATCCCTAAACTCTTTTTCTTTTCGAATATCGTGAGCTACATACGATCTTGAAGTAGATCCAGAATGCTTATGTCTCTCCCTACTACTACTTCTATGATCTTTAACTTTTGATTTATCAGTAGAGTCTCTGTGCCTATTCCTCTCATGAGACTTCCTTCCAGGGCTTCTATCCCTTGAGTTTCTCCTCCTACTCACAGGTGAATGTCTCGAATATCTGTGTCTATCTCTGTCCCTTTCTCTATCTCTAGAATGTCTATCAGAGCGAGGTCTTTCATCTCGTTCTCTGTCAAAGTTTCTATTACATCTGTCTGGTCCAGATGGTCTACTCCTTCCTGAATCTCTGAAATTGTCAGCTCTTTGATTATAAGATTTATCTTCTTGAGTTTTTGGTCGACCCTTGAATCTACCTGTTTCTGAATCACTGCTTGACTCATCTGATATCATATTGGTATCTAAAAACAAAAAAGAGGTTTTAAAATCAGGAATAATACAAATCTAATTTACTTACTACCTTTATTATATACAAATATCTACAAAACTAGTCTCAATTAAAACATTTTTGCTATTTTCTTAGCACTGTAACGCACAGACTTCAGCAGGCCAGCTGTAAGAATGCCCTTTAAGGATTGCCTCACACTGGATTGCCAAACTATATCTTTCAGTATTTGTCTTAATATGACAGCACAGTCAATATCATAAGCCACTGCTCGCAGGACATCTTCCATATCTTGTTGAAGGCCCCCATGGTTCCAAAATTTCACAATTTTTCGTTGCGGCACCATAGGCAGCTGCATCAGGTGATGCAATTTAGTCTCTGGATTTATATCCTGATGGCACTGAGCATCTCCAGTTGGGATGTCAACATAAGCATGGAACTGTTGCAAGGTTGGTCGGTATAATTCACGAAAATTTAACAGCTGTGGCTGTACAATGTTCCTCACTTTATTTTTGTTTTCTCCAAATGTCATTCTAAAGTCACCGGCATAACTTAGGTTAGATATAGCAAAGTAGAAATCATATTCAGAAAATGTTTCTGGCAAAGTGAGGAGAGCTGTGTGGACCGCAGAGCGTAGATTGGACTGTAGAGCACTCTGTAATAGTGAGCTATTGGTCTGCTTTATAATCTCTACTGGTTTGTGTAGTCTGCCAGCCACATACAGATCATTCCAATCAAGTAAATCAGCAATTAGATCTTTCTGTGACACAACCCCATACTTTATCATAATGTTTTCTTCTTTTAATTCAACAAGGGTGTTAAAGTACACTTTAGCGCCCCAGTTTTCCTGAAACCTCGCAACAAACCCTTTGCCTAGGAAACGAAGCGCGGAGTAGTGTGATGGGTTCATTTCAATGTTAGCCGCGTGCCATCGATGCGAATTGTCCACGCAATATATTAGATCGATCATGTTTTGCTTTTTACTGTTTTCCATCTGTGGTTTCACAGCAGATCCATAAGCGAAACAGAAAGAAAAATTCTGTGGAAATTTCGACAATATCCTGTAATATATCGGCGATATATCTTTGGCAACGCCTGTCATAACTTTTAATGCTGTTGGAGATGCCATTTCTATATTAGTGAAGTTAAAGAGATATCTTCTGACCTGAGAACAACAGCAGTCCGCGCTGAACACACGGTGACAGATATGAAGTGGACGAAAAGATGAATGGATGGTATTCTTGTTTCTGATGATAAAACAGATACAGCTGTTATTTGCCACTAGCTGTTCATTGCCAGCAATTAGTATTATTGTTTAAAAATGATTCTATAGCTAGTTTTCTTTCATTTCACAAAATATAACCAAATGATCACAAACATAGACATTCAAATAGCCAATCCATTCATTCATATTCATCATTCATTCTTAATTTCTTATCAGGGTTGCCAACCAAAAAAAAAGATTCCTCGTACATGTGTAGCTGATAATCTCGTATATTGACTTTCAAACCTCGTACATTAAAATTTATTTAAGGGCCAATATACCCCTGAGAATTACCGACAATTTTGTTTGACGGGTTTTCAGCCATAATAATGAAAATAATCGTTCGAAACTTTACAGATAGATTATTTAGTTTATAATTTAGTGTATTCTCGTAAATTAAAAATATATGGAAACAAATAAAATTACAGTTTTATTATCATCGCAAAATCTGCAACACATTAAATTAATAATATCAATAATGAGTTGTTAAAAGTAATTGAGGAAGGAGATTTCACAGCTTTTGACTAAAACAATTCATATGAAATATTCTTTGGTAGTGAATAAAATTAATTATCTTATCACAGCATAATTAATGATAACTTTATCATTTGCATGACTCTGTAAGATGAAGTAGACTATTGAAATTAACTTGCAAACATAACTACAGATGGCCATATAACAGTATATAATACTGATGTTAAGGATGCTCATTATGAAATAATAATGAATCAATAGATGTCAGGCTGATATCGCTAACTCGAAGAAAAAAAAAGCTGATCTAGTTCTTGCAGAAGTAACCCTACCCAAATGATCGTATGGCCTAGAGTCCGGTGAAGTAGCGAAAGCTCATTTGCAACTAGCTACATAATCCATTAAAAAAAATCGCATGCCCATAATCTTATCAAAATCTCGTACATAATTGTACGAGGTTGATAGCGTCCTCGTACCTCGTACGGAAGACCACAAATCTCGTATTTGTACGAGGAACCTCGTACGGTTGGCAACCCTGTTTCTTATCCAGCGATCATAGACTATATAGCAACAAGATTTTTTTTTTTAATTTATTGACCTGGTAACAAGGACCTTTAGGTCAAGATAGCAACAAGAAAGAATGTTTATAAAATATCGATATATCGAACTATCGATAAATTACTTAGAAATATCGATATTTATTATAAATACTTTTTTGGGCGATGGATCGATACTTCGATATTGAAATGTAGATATTGTTTTATTTTTTCTCGCCACAATTATTTAAAATTACATCATAATCCTAAACTGAATGTACAATATTTACACTATATTATGTTTTTCCTATTTTAGTTTGTTTATTTGTATTTTGTATACCTACTATTCTAAAACGAAACGTAATATTCTAAGTATAAAAAAAAATACTATAACCAGATAGCTACTATCTACTTTAACTACCGTATCCACTGTAGTTGTTAGTTTTTACTTGTCACTCTCTGCGTTAACAGCTTTAGCAAGTCTAGTTCTGTTTTTAAATTATTTTTGAGTGGACTTGCGATTGTTCTTTTAGAACAAAACCAATAAAATAAAATCGAAAAAATATAGATATACCGAAATATTGATATTTTTTTTCGATATATCAAACTCCGAAGTTGATTATCGAGAATCCAATATTTTTTTTAAATATCAACAGTCCTATATATCATAGAGTATAGTAAGTATCTAAAGGAACTTTACAGTGTGCCGAACAAAGACCTTACAATAATATGGACCAGAAATACCTACAAAATACGCGTGCATACCTACTATAAACCTGGTCCAAAAGATGGCGGCCATTGCTAGGGAAGCACATAAGTAATCAAAACCAAAAAGTATCGATATCGATACCAGAGTTACTAAAATTTCTTCTGGTACATTTAATTTTGTTACTTATCAATACTATTAAACTTTGGATGATTAGACTATACTTTTGGCATAACTGTAACAAGTCTTTCAGTTCTTTTCCTATACTTTAAACTTATAGTGCATGATATTCATATTAACATACAAGGGGTGAGAAGCAACACTTTATGAGCGAATGAATGACTTCGAATTTTGTTTTTGCGAGTGACTTTAAGGACAACTGAGGTTTTTTGCGATTTCAGGTTTTGTTCTACATTTAAAGTTGTTCATAAAGATTATTCTGACCCTCAGTATCGCTATTTCAACTTTAAAGGTGTGCATGTAGTAGAGTCGATGGAAAACTTAATATTTGTTACGTAGCAAAAAGGGGCCGCAACGGAGCACTTTTATAAGGGAACGCGCGGGCGACCGCTTTACGTAGGCTCGGCCCATAGAGATGTTTATTTACAACAATAATAAATATTGTAGAAATATACTAAAACTGAGGTATTAAAAGTGTTCTCGACAGTCAGGAGAGCTCGCAATTATAAGGAGCTGAGTCGGTTGATAGAGCCGCACATTAACAGTAGCGAACGGGATTCAAGATTAAAAACACTGTTTCACGTAAACCAAAACATTTAATTAAATCTTGCTCACTATTATCATTGAGCGTAAAACAAAAGCGCTTGTCGGCAGAGAGAACTAGCCTACAGCCCGATCGTAAAGTCACTACTGCCGGCGGCTGGCCAGCGGACCAGCAAACTCGCGTACAAGCTCGTTCATAAAAACAATAGAAAATCGGAAAACAATATGTTACAGGAAAAGTAGGTAGAATGTAAAGAGGTTCCAATCGTTGGTAATTAATTAGTTCAGTGCGTCGTGCACACATCTCCCGCCGTCGCTGTCAAGCGATTCAGTAGGAAGCACGACGATGCGTTTGGTAGGTCTCCGCAGGGTATGGCCTCCCTTGGTGATCACGTCGACTACCCGAACCTGACCGTCCGTACCTGGGAGCACCTGGGTTATGCGTCCCTTGGGCCAAGTGTTCCGCGGAAGGTTAGGGTCGCAGATTATAACCATATCTCCGACCTTAGGCGGGGCGCCGCTGCCGTGAGGCTCCCGCCGGTTTTGTAATAGTGGCAAGTATTCGCGCACCCACCTTCGCCAAAAAACGTCAGCGAGGGCTTGGGCGCGACGCCATTGTTGGCGCGCTGTGATGTCTGCTTCGTTGAAGGTGCCCGGTGAGGGCACATGAGAGTTCGGGCCGATCAATATATGGTTCGGCGTGAGGGCTTCGGGTTCGTTCGGTGCCACTGTTACGTGCGTCAGAGGTCTAGAATTGACCGTATTTTCCACCTCTACCAACAGGGTATAGAGTGTCTCCTCTGTTGGATGAACCTCTTTTAGTGTGACGTTCAGAGCTTGTTTCACTGTCCTCACCATCCTCTCCCATGCTCCGCCCATGAACGGGGATGCG
This sequence comes from Hecatera dysodea, assembly GCA_905332915.2. Taxonomy (NCBI): domain Eukaryota; kingdom Metazoa; phylum Arthropoda; class Insecta; order Lepidoptera; family Noctuidae; genus Hecatera; species Hecatera dysodea. Next base: position 9,973,177 of record HG995288.1, on the reverse strand, counting down.
GGAGGTATGTACTTCCATCTTATAGACCGCATATCGGACTCATACTCTAAAGCACTTAAGGCGCTTTCGCCTAACTCTTTATCAGCCGCCTTAAAACATGTGGCGTTGTCACAACAAATTTCTTTGGGACAACCTCTCCTAGCTATAAATCGCCTAAGTGCCGCGACGGCTGAGTCCGCACTCAGTGATTGCGCCACTTCTAGGTGTACGGCCCTACAGGTAAGACAAGTAAATAGCGCTCCATATCTCTTCTTCCTATGCCTACCTACAGTTACTGACATGGGCCCGAAATAGTCGAGTCCTGTAAAGGTAAAAGGTCTTACGTGATGGGCTAAACGGGGATACGGTAAGTCTCCAGTAGAGGGGTTGGCTGGCTTTGCCTTCTTTATCCTGCACGGAAAATAACTTTTGATAACATCCTTATCAGACGGGCGTAGTCTTATTATCCATACGCGCTGTCGCAACTCATTTACTGTAATCTCTGTGCTTCCCTGATGCAGACTTTCGTGTACATGGCCTATGTATAATTTTGTGTACTTATGTCCGCCGTCCAGTATCTTTGTAGTGTGAGTAGGTTCAATGTCGCTACTCAATATGTTTTCATTGTTCGATACCCATCCGCACAGGTGCAAGTTCGCTTGCTCGTGTATGTAATCCACTTGTTCGATTATTTCCTTGGCTTCTGTCTCGTTGGGAAAGCTATGGAGATAGTCATCCATGTAGTGATTGAGTTTTATTGCTGACACTGCTGCTGGGTACCTATCGGCGTAGTCGCTAGCGTTACGATCTTTCACGTACAACGCTGTACACGGGGACGACGTCGCACCGAAAATAACTGAAGTCATACGATATTCCACCGGCGCACCTTCCCGCCGGTCACCTCGCCATAAAAACCTTAGCGCGTCGCGATCTTCTCTTATTTTGATCCTCATGAACATTTCTTTTATATCGGCTGACACGGCTATTTTATTCTGTCTGAAGCGCATTAATATTCCGGGTAGCGATTGCAACAAGTCAGGTCCCGACAAGAGTAGGTCGTTCAGACACAGACCCGCAGTTCTGGCCGCTGCGTCATGCACTAATCGTGGGGGCTTGTGCGGTTTAGCTGGGTTGACTACCGGAAAATGAGGCAGGTACCACGTCTTGCCTGTTGTGGGCGCACTGCCCGCTTTTTCAGCATATCCCGAAGTGAACAGGTTCTCTAGGCGTTCTACATATTTAGTTTTTAAGTCAAGATCTCGATCTAGGCGTCTCTCTAGGTTCTCTAGGCGTTTTAGAGTACCTAGGTAGTTGTTGGGTATCCTAACTTCATTCCGCTTCCATAGTAGACCTGTTTCAAAACTCCCATTGGGCAACCTACGACTTTTTTGTTCTAAAATCTGAAGCGCTCTCTGTTGTGGGTCGTCCTTAGGTATCTTAGGTTCGATACCCAGAGATTCCAACTTGAAAAAATTCTTCATTTGTGTTTCTATTGAATCATCATGTTCTGTGCCTCTTACATGACCGCAGAATACCGCTGTGATTTTATTTATCGAGTACTGGCAGCCATGTAATACCCATCCTAACCTCGTGTACGATGCGACAGGTTGATCGCGTTGACCGACGCGTGTGTCATGGGCTACTAATAAATGCCAATTATCCTGCCCAATTAATATCATAGGCCGTGCATGTGCGTATACCAATGTGTCTTGGATATCGCGCAGATGTTCGCAACGCTCTATGTCCTGGGTCGTTATAGATTGCGTCGTAATTTCCAACCTATCTACTGTCCGCGCTGCTTCTATTTTGTGCATGTCACATTGATGCTTGCCTCGTATGGATAGGTTGACCATTCGGCTGCGCTCGTGTTTTACCTCTGCGCCGATGCCCTGTATCCACATAACTTTAGTTGGGCCGTCAACTCCTAAGACGTCGGCTATCGATGAATCTAGTAGTGTGACCGTACTACCGTCGTCTAGTAAGGCATATGTGTCTATTGTCGCATGCGGTCCGCTAAGAGTTACGGGCACTATTTTCAAATACGCACGACGTTCGAGTTTTGCGGCCGACGACACTATCTCTCTTGCTGACGTCACAGCCTCGCTTACTATAGGCATCGCGACGCTATGCGTTTCAACTATTTTACGTTCGCGCTCCTGATGCAATAACTTGTGATGCTTCATTTTGCATTCCATAACGTCACATGTAGGCGCCTTGCACATATATCGTCTATGTTTACTGCGTAAACATCTAAAGCACATGCTACTATTTTTTGCTATTTCCCAACGTGAGTCTACATCTATTTGTTTGTACTTTGCACAATCAGGTAGCTTATGCCCGTGTTGTTTGCATTCAGTAGGAAGCACGACGATGCGTTTGGTAGGTCTCCGCAGGGTATGGCCTCCCTTGGTGATCACGTCGACTACCCGAACCTGACCGTCCGTACCTGGGAGCACCTGGGTTATGCGTCCCTTGGGCCAAGTGTTCCGCGGAAGGTTAGGGTCGCAGATTATAACCATATCTCCGACCTTAGGCGGGGCGCCGCTGCCGTGAGGCTCCCGCCGGTTTTGTAATAGTGGCAAGTATTCGCGCACCCACCTTCGCCAAAAAACGTCAGCGAGGGCTTGGGCGCGACGCCATTGTTGGCGCGCTGTGATGTCTGCTTCGTTGAAGGTGCCCGGTGAGGGCACATGAGAGTTCGGGCCGATCAATATATGGTTCGGCGTGAGGGCTTCGGGTTCGTTCGGTGCCACTGTTACGTGCGTCAGAGGTCTAGAATTGACCGTATTTTCCACCTCTACCAACAGGGTATAGAGTGTCTCCTCTGTTGGATGAACCTCTTTTAGTGTGACGTTCAGAGCTTGTTTCACTGTCCTCACCATCCTCTCCCATGCTCCGCCCATGAACGGGGATGCGGGAGGTATGTACTTCCATCTTATAGACCGCATATCGGACTCATACTCTAAAGCACTTAAGGCGCTTTCGCCTAACTCTTTATCAGCCGCCTTAAAACATGTGGCGTTGTCACAACAAATTTCTTTGGGACAACCTCTCCTAGCTATAAATCGCCTAAGTGCCGCGACGGCTGAGTCCGCACTCAGTGATTGCGCCACTTCTAGGTGTACGGCCCTACAGGTAAGACAAGTAAATAGCGCTCCATATCTCTTCTTCCTATGCCTACCTACAGTTACTGACATGGGCCCGAAATAGTCGAGTCCTGTAAAGGTAAAAGGTCTTACGTGATGGGCTAAACGGGGATACGGTAAGTCTCCAGTAGAGGGGTTGGCTGGCTTTGCCTTCTTTATCCTGCACGGAAAATAACTTTTGATAACATCCTTATCAGACGGGCGTAGTCTTATTATCCATACGCGCTGTCGCAACTCATTTACTGTAATCTCTGTGCTTCCCTGATGCAGACTTTCGTGTACATGGCCTATGTATAATTTTGTGTACTTATGTCCGCCGTCCAGTATCTTTGTAGTGTGAGTAGGTTCAATGTCGCTACTCAATATGTTTTCATTGTTCGATACCCATCCGCACAGGTGCAAGTTCGCTTGCTCGTGTATGTAATCCACTTGTTCGATTATTTCCTTGGCTTCTGTCTCGTTGGGAAAGCTATGGAGATAGTCATCCATGTAGTGATTGAGTTTTATTGCTGACACTGCTGCTGGGTACCTATCGGCGTAGTCGCTAGCGTTACGATCTTTCACGTACAACGCTGTACACGGGGACGACGTCGCACCGAAAATAACTGAAGTCATACGATATTCCACCGGCGCACCTTCCCGCCGGTCACCTCGCCATAAAAACCTTAGCGCGTCGCGATCTTCTCTTATTTTGATCCTCATGAACATTTCTTTTATATCGGCTGACACGGCTATTTTATTCTGTCTGAAGCGCATTAATATTCCGGGTAGCGATTGCAACAAGTCAGGTCCCGACAAGAGTAGGTCGTTCAGACACAGACCCGCAGTTCTGGCCGCTGCGTCATGCACTAATCGTGGGGGCTTGTGCGGTTTAGCTGGGTTGACTACCGGAAAATGAGGCAGGTACCACGTCTTGCCTGTTGTGGGCGCACTGCCCGCTTTTTCAGCATATCCCGAAGTGAACAGGTTCTCTAGGCGTTCTACATATTTAGTTTTTAAGTCAAGATCTCGATCTAGGCGTCTCTCTAGGTTCTCTAGGCGTTTTAGAGTACCTAGGTAGTTGTTGGGTATCCTAACTTCATTCCGCTTCCATAGTAGACCTGTTTCAAAACTCCCATTGGGCAACCTACGACTTTTTTGTTCTAAAATCTGAAGCGCTCTCTGTTGTGGGTCGTCCTTAGGTATCTTAGGTTCGATACCCAGAGATTCCAACTTGAAAAAATTCTTCATTTGTGTTTCTATTGAATCATCATGTTCTGTGCCTCTTACATGACCGCAGAATACCGCTGTGATTTTATTTATCGAGTACTGGCAGCCATGTAATACCCATCCTAACCTCGTGTACGATGCGACAGGTTGATCGCGTTGACCGACGCGTGTGTCATGGGCTACTAATAAATGCCAATTATCCTGCCCAATTAATATCATAGGCCGTGCATGTGCGTATACCAATGTGTCTTGGATATCGCGCAGATGTTCGCAACGCTCTATGTCCTGGGTCGTTATAGATTGCGTCGTAATTTCCAACCTATCTACTGTCCGCGCTGCTTCTATTTTGTGCATGTCACATTGATGCTTGCCTCGTATGGATAGGTTGACCATTCGGCTGCGCTCGTGTTTTACCTCTGCGCCGATGCCCTGTATCCACATAACTTTAGTTGGGCCGTCAACTCCTAAGACGTCGGCTATCGATGAATCTAGTAGTGTGACCGTACTACCGTCGTCTAGTAAGGCATATGTGTCTATTGTCGCATGCGGTCCGCTAAGAGTTACGGGCACTATTTTCAAATACGCACGACGTTCGAGTTTTGCGGCCGACGACACTATCTCTCTTGCTGACGTCACAGCCTCGCTTACTATAGGCATCGCGACGCTATGCGTTTCAACTATTTTACGTTCGCGCTCCTGATGCAATAACTTGTGATGCTTCATTTTGCATTCCATAACGTCACATGTAGGCGCCTTGCACATATATCGTCTATGTTTACTGCGTAAACATCTAAAGCACATGCTACTATTTTTTGCTATTTCCCAACGTGAGTCTACATCTATTTGTTTGTACTTTGCACAATCAGGTAGCTTATGCCCGTGTTGTTTGCATGCCGGACAGTTTTCGCTATGTGTTGACGTTTCTTTCTTTACGCTATACGTGCGCTCTGTGCGACGCCGCTGCCTACCTCCGCTAGCGTCTTCATTTACGCGTTCCGGCTCTGCGTAAGCGCCGCACTTATCAGCTTCAATATTCAAAAAGGTACACAATCGTTTCAACTCGGGTATGTCTTCACTTTTCCTGTTCGCGGCGTAATCATACCATTTATTTTTAAGTATAGGCGTTAACTTTTCTACTATAACTCTTGACATCTCCGGACTATGCAAAAAATGCACACGTTTTAACGCTTCTACCGTACCCACCGTGTTAGCTATACGACTCGCGAATATGCATATGTCCCTAGGATTGTCATTTAATTTCGGCAACAACTTAACTTTGTCTAGTTCGGCTAGTATTAATGCCTCAGGCCTACCAAAGCGCCTTTCTAAGGCGTCTATCAGTACTTCTGGGTCGGGCTGGCTGAGAAGCAGACAACCAGCGGCCTCTTTGGCGGCACCTTTTAAACTCATCCTAATTCTAGCCACATTTTCTACCTCAGAAAAATATTTGTATGAGTCACAATACGCGGCTTTATAAGATAACCACTCACCGGGCTTTCCGTCGAAGTATGGCAGCTGCTGAATGTACTTTGGCGGCTCGCGCATGCTGCGCCCGGCCTGTGCTAGCGCTGCGGCGAGCGTATCCACATCGATCATTTTTTCACTGATTGATTCCTTATTCACTGTATCAACCGTATTCACTGCGTTCACTATGTTAACCGGGTGTACGCTGTCTTCGGCGTCCTCGATCTTCGTCGCGTCGGCCGTGTGCCTGCCGCCGCTAACTGGGGGCGGTCGGGCTTCGCTCTCCGGTGGCGGCGCCGGGCGCGCCAGCCACGTCCCTATTCTCACGGAGGCGAGGTCTTCTTGGTCGTCATCTCCTTCACTCGAATCTGCTTCTGCTTGCATTCTTTGCAGACGAAGTTCTTGCAGCTCTTGTTCAGCCTGTGCTTGCTTTACCTTTAGTTCTGCCAGCCTCTCTTTAGCCTCGAGCTCCGCAAGTAGTTTCTTTCGTGAAGCTGTGGAGCGGCGTGACCGTGTGTCGCCAGGCCTCAGCGTTTTATGTGAGCTGGCTGCCTCGGTTTGGTCTGCGTCTGTCTTCATACTGTGTGTGATGCCGGTGCTGGTGCTAGTGACTGTCGTTCCTGGTAAGTCACTGGCTCCGTTCTTCCGCGTCGCGCCGGACTCCGGGGCAGGTTCGCTAGTCCCCAGTCTCGCGGCCATCGGAGCACCTTGTTGAGTCTGTTCTCGACTTGAATCACCACTACGGCTACGTGTTATTACCATCTCTAATGAATTCGGCTCTCACTTTTAATATCTTTATTCGGCTACGAAGGACCAGTGTTCTCGACAGTCAGGAGAGCTCGCAATTATAAGGAGCTGAGTCGGTTGATAGAGCCGCACATTAACAGTAGCGAACGGGATTCAAGATTAAAAACACTGTTTCACGTAAACCAAAACATTTAATTAAATCTTGCTCACTATTATCATTGAGCGTAAAACAAAAGCGCTTGTCGGCAGAGAGAACTAGCCTACAGCCCGATCGTAAAGTCACTACTGCCGGCGGCTGGCCAGCGGACCAGCAAACTCGCGTACAAGCTCGTTCATAAAAACAATAGAAAATCGGAAAACAATATGTTACAGGAAAAGTAGGTAGAATGTAAAGAGGTTCCAATCGTTGGTAATTAATTAGTTCAGTGCGTCGTGCACAAAAAGGATTAAAACAACAAAGTAATTTGAGAAATGTACCTTTATTCACTATAATATATCACTAGGTCAAAGTAAATGCCCAATTTTAGTTAGGTATTTATTAGGAACTTTTGAAAGTCTCAACCGTTACCAATAATTGTGAACTATCCATTGAAATTTGAGTTCAATTTTTTTGTTTAGTTTTTATAGAAACTAAAAGTGGCCTTCTAAATCACATTACGAACTAAACCATGTATAACAATTAACATGTAACTACTTCTTAAATAACTTCTGGCAACTTGTGACCTATAATTACCGTTCATTCGTTCAAGTAGGAGAAGAAAAACCATAATTCTGACCGAAAAGACACATTTATTGAAATAAATGTAATATATCTGTTATTATAACCGAAAACTTACCCCTTCGTTTCAGCGTTATGCTATATTGTTAAGAACAGCGTTATTGTTAAGAATCTTGGATCCTGACTCACTTTCTGGATAAAAAGAAAACACTTGACCATCGATATTATTCAATGTTAATTTATTAAAAATAGTTTTTAAGGATAGCTTTTCACATGATTTTTTTCCAGACACGTGGTACTTTATGTCCAGGTTTGATATTTTCCATCCCAATGTCTGCAAGCCACTTTTGGAGTAGTACTTCATTTTTAGGGAACCTGTGTAAATAAAAAACATGCAAATTTATTTCAGTTTGATGCAGTTAGTGTAACAAATCAGAGTGATCTAAATAACCACCACCAACTGCATGACGAATTGATTTTAGTACTATCACTATATTTATTTTTATTCTGTTATTTTTATTTTCAAAATCGTCTCTTCAAGCCCTTAATTTTGATACCCTACTCTACAATGTATAAAACAAACTAAAAAAATGTGACTTTCTTATCGACAGCTTATTAAATAGAGGACATCACTATTTTGAATTGTCATTTGTATTGTAAACAAAACATGATATAAATTTAGCAAATAGAGGTAAATATCAGAAATAATTTGTATGTACATTTGGGAACTTTGATTCTATAAATGAAACAAGGATAATTATACAAAAAAATAGCAGTATGATAAAGTTTTTCTTAAAATACGGCTACTAACCTGTGCATGTTTAATTAGGCTCGATTGGGGTTTTTCTTTGCACCACACTGAATTATTGCACACGTAGGCATATTCAACTTGCTCCACTAGACACTCACAGCACAATACAATTTAGTTTGGACCGTTTTTATCCCTAAAAATCGTAATTTAAACCCAATGTTGTTGTTCACTTGACAGCTGACGTACTTCAAAACCACGGGTCCAAAAGATGGCGGATGGCACGCGAGGTACGTACATTGACGGATATGTGAAAATGTTGTCAGGAAGAGATAAAACAAATAGCATGACGTCTCTTTCTTCAAATATGAAAACTCATTGGTTAAAAAGAGACAAAGTATAGTTTCTTATTTCTGTATCGATTTAATAGATATTTGTATAAGCAAGTAAGATATAGAACATTAAGGCATCTCTATATATTTCTATACTCGGTGCCGAACTGCCGATATTGACCATCTACCATAGACAAAGAGGGTGAAAATAAAACAGACTAAAAACTGCCACTGGCTCACTTCATAAGTCGTCACTTTCGTAGGGAATGTGCAGAAACTATAGGTGGCAGCACAGACGCGTCAATGTCAAGCATATTTTACTTATAAGTATCAAATTTGCAACGCTAGATGGCACAGTCTACTTCGTGGACGTTAATAAACGAAGGGTGCAGAAAGTATAGGTGGCAGCACAGGTCAAATATTTACAATGTAAACGTTTCAGATTTCTAACACTAGATCATACACTAGATCACATGTAATGCCGTGCTGCGTGCACGTTCCCTAAAGATCTCCCATATTGTTATAGATCCTTTTTTGCTGCCACCTGCTTTTTACAAATAATAATATAATATTTGTGCACTGTGGTAATCCATGTAGTTTACAAATGATTCATAGAAGAACTATTATTTTCCTTATAAGCGTGCTCATTACTATAAAATCTTCGCAAAAAAGAAATGTGTATTTATTCTAAAAGGGTAACAGCACTAACAGCATACCTACTTGGTCTAACGGCCGAACCCAATAACCGATCTATCACATACTGGAGATAGAAAAACAAATGAAACAACAGAAACATTATATAGGTTTTCTGTTGTTTCAATTTTCATCCGAAAATTGTTAGTTGCGTATTAATTCAAGGTCATATTCGTCTTACACTGATAGTTTAAAATAGAATTTGTATTTTCGTGCACGCTACCAGTAGTCTTAAATTGCTATATTGCATTTAATAACGATTGTGGCGAAATTTTTTAAGTTAACAATACGCTAGGAGCATGCAAGGATAATCTATTGTAATAACATTAAAAACACGCAACCAAAATTGCGTAAAAAAAAACAAATTTGATACGAATTCGATAGTCTAAACTAAAAATTAAATATCGATACATCGCGACTAAAAATATCAACGATATATATCGATAATTGTATGGAAAAATATCGATATTTCGATATATCGATATTTTTTGCCCATGCCTAGTCAGAAATGTCAAACTTGTCAAACTAAAGATCTAACGTCAAAGCACAGAGCAGATTGTTTTTCGTCTTCTATTTATTTATTTGTTGCTGACGCTGTGTGCATTGTGGGCTGCAGCTATTGTTGCATAAATTAGGTTCTTGAAATAGTGAATTAAATTTAACAATGTCAAGTGCCGATAGAATTGACTTTGAAATGGAAGTCGAGGTGGAGAGTGCCTCATCAGGGCCGGCTGTGGATCCTCCTAACCCCACATCACCTGCACCTCCAACGCCAGGAGGTGCGAAGAGCGTGGTGGTCACAACAGCCACGTCCGGTTCTGTTACAGTGTCTTTACATCCTCTTGTAATAATGAATGTATCTGAACATTGGACAAGATTGCGAGCGCAGGAAGGTTCCCCTCAGATAGGTATGCTCTTATCAAATCGGAAAGTTGTAAATTGAAAGAAGTAATTCCTTATAATTATCATATTTTTCCGAACTTTCAGTTATTGGAGCACTAATTGGCAAGCAAAAAGGTCGAAACATAGAAGTTATGAACTCATTTGAATTAATGTTCAGTGTAATTGAAGGAGACATAATAATTGATAGAGATTATTACAATTTAAAGGAAGAACAATGTGAGTATTTGTTAGCTATATTGTATTTGGATAAAATGGGTCTTCACCAACCTTAGTTATTTTTTACTACTTTTATGTTTGACATGTTATATTTTCATAAGCAAAAATAATAACTTCATACATTTTGACAGTCAAACAAGTATTCTCTGACATGGACTTCATTGGTTGGTACACAACTGGGGACACGCCAACAGACAAGGACATCGCAATTCACCGACAGATCTGTGATATCAATGAGTGCCCAGTGATGCTGATGCTGAACCCAGCCGGAAGGAATGGAGATGTGAGTGGACTGACAGTATTGTATTCGGGGTTTTATTATCTTGGATAGAGATCTCAGTGCTAATGTCATTCATAATGACTGGTAGTTTTATGTGAATATTGTCTGTATACTGTGTTCTTTTCACTGTACTCCATGATTTTCGTGGTAGTATTACCAAAATGACCATAATTATTATGTTTCTTATTGTTTGAAAATTGTATTGAAAAGTTCTGGAATGTGTATGAGAAGTTTCAAATAAAATAAAAAACTGGTTTTAGGCAGAAATTACATAACCAGTTACATGATGCCACCTGCTTTATTAAATGTCTAATATTTCAGCAACTACCAGTGGTGTTATATGAGTCAGTGATAGATGTCGTGAACGGTAGAGCCACAATGTTGCTGGCACCACTCACATACACACTGGCTGCGGAGGAGGCCGAGAGGATTGGTGTAGACCATGTGGCCAGAGTGTCATCTGGCGAAGCTGCTCTAAACAGTTTAGGTAAAATATTTATCAATGTCGTAAATATTTTATTTGTTTTGTTTTCTCACATTTATCAATAATATTTTATACAAATAGTATGATCGTAAAAAGCCTATAACAACTACTGGAAAACAAGTCAAACTTATAACACCCTGTCGTTTTTGCATCGGGGGTTAAAATTAATATTTTAGTTCTTCTAATTTACCTAGTTTAGACTGTTGGTGTTTGCTTCCATTCTCCAACATAGTTGGGAAAGGGCTAGGCAGATCCTTGCGTGGAGAAGAAAGAAACTGGAAAGGAGAAGGGAGTCCCCACCCAAGAATTGAATTACTATACAACTGACTTAATATCCTTTATTTCCAGTGGCGGAACACCTAACAGCTCAGCGCTCGGCTATCAAGATGCTAGTGTCGCGGGTGCGCGCGGTGCTGGCGACAGTGCGCGCCATCCGCGACGGCTCGCTGCCGCCGCGGCCGGCGTTGCTGCGTGAGGCGCGTGCGCTCTCCAACAGGCTGCCGCTGCTCACTTCCCAGCAGTTCCGCACACACTTCTACAATGTATGTGTTCTGTGACTTAACTAATATTTACAGACCCTTATGTGTAAAGACTATTCCCTAATGATCCTAATAGATTATAACTAAGGTCATAGCCTAATTGCGTCATACAAAAAGGAAGGCAATTGAGTGCATATATCCTTTCATTTTGTTATTTCAACAGTGTTTATTGCGCGTTTTATATGGTCGCGCAGACGTGATTTCAAACACAATGAACTTTCGATTGACGAAGACTTACTTCAACGACAATCAGCTCGTCCAATGTGCCCCGTAGCTTATATTGCTTTATTGTATATCGTGTTATTTTCTGCAACACCACGACCAAGCACGGCTATAATGCGCGGTAACGTAAAAATCAATTATCTTTTCTGGTCTTTTGCGTTTACTATGACCTACACTATTTGTAAACCATTACTTTTCATTCAAATTTTAGCTGTCTGGCTAATTTAAAATATATTTTCTGACTTTGTTTTCCTTTTCAGCAATGCAACGATGTGGCGCTGATGACGTACCTAGGCACAATCACGAAGGGCTGCAACGCCATCAACCAGCTAGTCAACAGGTTCAACGTCCTCTACGATAGGCAGGGCATGGGCCGCCGCATGCGAGGCCTTTTCTTTTAGGGCGGTCGTTAATATTACCTCTTTTGTACAGCAACATAGAGTGAGTGGAAAAAATATGCATTTTTCTATTCTTTTGTTTAAGTAACCACAGTGTGAATTTTGTTTTTCCACTAATTCTATATTTCTATTCTACTCAGTACAATTTAAGAAAATCTTGCTTGATATGTGGCAGTATGTATTGATTCTACTGCCTAGGTATATTGAATTTCGAAAATATTACTACTGCTCTTAAAAAAAGCTGTTGATGCGGTGGCAATGATTAAATAAAAAGCCAAATAAAAATTGTGATTCAGGAATATTAAATGGATCTCATTGAATAACACTGAATACACTCTATTATTACTTAAATTTTGGTTAAGATCTACATAAAAACGGCCAATCTTAGCTCGACTCTGTAAATGAATTAGCAGCACTTTGAACCTTATAAAAACGCAGTAATGTCACAAATGCAATGGCCATGTACAGCTTATGAACTTACTGATTGCAAAAATGAAGGTATGCTTAGGTCCTTCATACTGGCGTTATTTTTCTCGGTAAATGATACTTATTCATATCCATTCACATAAATGCAATGTCGATTGTGAATGTCACGTCCTCCAGTTGGCATAGTGACTGATTTTGAATGTAGCTACTTAAAATAAATAATATACCTTAAAACTAAAATCTTTTCAATACAACATAGCTAAAATAATACACAAATATGTGACGCATTATTTTATTTTCGCATCCCGTTTGAAAATTCTATAGTTTCACTTCAAAATTAACAACTTTGGACACATTGAGATTCATGCTATGGAAGACTTTGTCAGATCAAGTCTTTACACTGTAAGACACCATATTGTGAGAACCGGAAGTGACGTCAGCTATATGACTAACAGGATAAGTATATTGTCAAGCTACATAAGTTTTATGTTATGGTTTTAGAAATAACTTGTGATCCAATATTTACAAATATATTAGGTATGGGAGCTAACTTCGTTGGATGATTACATATCGCGATAGTAAAAAACTTTGAAAGTTGGAAAACTTTGGAAATCTTTTATAAACAGTACACAGTCTTAATATTAGCACTGCCCTATAAATAATGTAAATTTATTAAAATTTGTAATCATTAAAAATCACCTTTACATTTTTTTTTATTCAAGTTTATTAACAATGACTTGATAAAACTTACATTAGGTAAACTTTATAATTGTACTTTAATCGATAGTTTTGTATAAAAATACTTTTTTAAGATGTATTTTAAATCGAATCAAACGCTAATATTGCTTTTATGTAACTATTTCGTAAAAAATATCTAAAAGTCCACAAACATTATTTAAAATAAGACACAGTTGAACCACCTTCTATTGAGTATGATGACGGAATAACATAAATGCATTAATGAGTTATTGTGGAGTGACCATACGAAGCCAACATATTGTCACAGAGTGGTGAGCAAAGAGAATGCTGACGTAAGCGTCCACTTAGACAGTGGAGGTGCGTCAAACAGCTTGGTCGATACCGAATGGCGACTCTATAACTCCATTTGCTAACAACTCCATGGTATGACGCTGTTATATTACAGTCGAAGTCTTTTAATAAACAAAGTAGTGGCAAGCACCGGGTGTCGCCGGCTATCGTGCAGCCTTTCTTGTAGCGAGTATTGGCTATGTGTCGTCGGGTATCTTCTCGATGCCTATAAGCTCGTCGAACAGCGAGTGGTTGTCGGGGATGACGTGCGGCTCGTTAAGCGTCTGTCGCGCGAACTTGAGCACGGCGCGCGCTAGTTGACCCACTGTCCATTTTCTGTCTACTAGTACTCGGACGAGCGTGTCCAACTGTGGAAGTAATACAAATTAGTTGAGAACTTTTCGTTGTATTGGTGACAGGATTTCTTATAGTATTGAGTGGCGTCTAAGATTGACAGAAATACTGAAATCTGAGGCTGAGGGTTAATATCGTTACTTGGAACGTGCATTGAAATTAGTCTTGTTACTCGCACATCTGCAAAACTACAGATGTAAGATAGAGATCGGAAACATGAGCCAAGGCATAATATGCTAAATAATGTTTCTTATTGATCTTGGCCTAAGTAGGTTTTATATATTATTATTTTTTATTTTGTGGAAATAAACTATTATAAATATATTATGTTATCGGACAATTTGAAATGCGTAAGATTATAATATATATTGATATTGTCAATAATCAAGAACTCTCGATAAATTGTCAACTGAACATTTGGAATACTGTTTTGCGTATCAGAATTTGATAGCCAATAATTTCTCGAAGTCATTTCGAAAAATGGTGAACCGACTTAAATTGAAGACATGTTGGCGACCTATCAGTGTGCTGTTCTATAGTTTATCGGATTTTCTGGCCTAGCCAAGTAGGCTTCAAGTAGCGGACCGTAGGGCACAGTAAACATAGGGCTCCCTCTCCCTGACACACATAGTTTAGGTTCGATTGATATGACGGTAGGGAGCTAAAGCGAGCGATCTTTGCTGTGTCATGCCATTAATGCATTTTTTTAAATAGGTGCCCCGCAGCGGGGTTCCGTCGTCGATCAGAATGTTGAAATTGTAATACTTTTCGTTACTTGCTATTCGACAATTTCTCGGAATTACTTCGAGAGATCACACATCTTTACCTTTCTTTATTCGCTGCCTGTAACTTGCCTTATTTGCCTACTTTTTTACTAACCTTAAACAGTTTCTCGTTCCCGAACGTGTAGTAAATGAGCGCGGGTACTCCGGCCACGCTAGCTGCCAGCCACTGCAGCAGCAGCTTCAGTTGTGGATGGCCCCGCAGCCGCTTGCCGCAGCCCCAGTTGCCCGTGGCCACCGGCCGGCACGTGCCCCCCGACACGATCTTGTGCGCCAACTGCGACAGCTGCGGACCGTGTAGCGATCAACTTCATTCATTTTTCTTAAGTTTCAAGTAACCTTCCGCAGTGCAGAGGATTTGTTGTGACATATAATTATAAACCTTATTTTCAATAGTTTTCAGTGCACTCTCCAGTAAGCCTATAAACGGTCGGACAGACGTTTAATGTTCTCTCTTCACAACTTCGGGCGGGTTGTTTCAAACGGTTGGTTAACTAACGTGACGTACGTACGTCAAAATTAACGATTAGGTACGGAAGATGTCTAACCTTCGTTAAATACGAAGCGTTGTTTCATAGCATAAAAAACTGGTCATCAAAGTTATCAGGGTTGCCAGTACAAAGCAGCACTTTTTCCTAATAAAAATAGATGTTTTTTTTTTCTGGTTTCTGGTGTATTTGACCGTTCACGTCAAGGTTTATCTATCTATCTGTCTTGTTCTTGTCAAAACAGTTGTTTAGGTTTCGAATATGTTTATAGTACTTATATATTTATATTCGAAGACACATTTTTATGATACTTGTATATTTACAAGTAAGTATTTGTATAATTTTTATGATACTTTTACTTCAAACAATGTTTGCAATATTTAGATACGTTTAATTTGGACTTCTCGTGTTTCTTTTTTTTACTGAGCTCGCTTTCATTCGTTAGTTGAAAGATACTATATTTTTTTAATTTGTTTTTTTTTGGTCAGTTTGATAAAATATTTAAAAAAAACATCGAACTGGAATTCATTGTGAGATTAATACCGGTGAGGACAGAGCGTAGAACGGCTTTGAACAAAAATAATAATCATTGATACACGGTATCTTGTTCTTAGGATAAGTTCCGGCTAATTCCAATAGGTTAAATTATGAACACGTCCGTTAAATACGTTTTTATGGTTTTCCCTTTTTTATCATCACAAGAACAGCTATGGAGGCATTCAAAAGAAAGTTCATACTATTGCTCTATTTGTCGCAACTAGAGTAGGATTTGCACAATGGTTTGCATTTTGCAAATCCTACTCTTTTTTTGCATTTATTTTTTTACGTGTGTAAGTTAACGCAGACATATTGTGAAACAACAAAGTTAGCGCCATTTTTTACGTTGAACGCATGGTGTCGGTGAAACCACCTGCCCTTAGAGTAACTACGTTTTTTCACCGCATTTTCAGTGGCTTGGCGAGAGCTCGTTTGCACTTTACTTCAATGAAAATAAGGTTTATTATCCAATGTCAATTAAAATCCTCTCCTCTATTGACTCCTCTATCTGGATCTGAAAACAGACCAACCTAGGTTTCTGAAAGTTTATTAATCTGCTGACAATAGGGTAGTTGACTAAAAAAATCGAATTAGTTCGTCGGATAGATTTCCAAAAAATATTGGATACGTATTTTTTCTTTTTTCACGTAAACAAAAAATGAAGACGATACAGTGCGTTGAAAACTCGTGTGACGTCACTACTCGCTACATTTTTTAGCGAGCCGTGACGTCACAAGCCCCCACTCCTGATCTTTGATGCTTTGTATCTTCGTTAGGTTTTATAGATTTGATAAAGGAAAAAATACGTGTCCAATATTTTTCTATAATCTAACTGACGGACTAAACATAATCATATATTTTTTACTCAGGAAACATCCCTATTCTCGTGTCCCGCCCGATTTAGTAAGAAATTGAGCATTTGCGATAGGCATTCTGTGTACATCACAAATTTTATGAAATTGATATTCACAGCACAGGTTTCATTACTGATCAGGATGCTTTTAATGCAGAAAACCAGAGTCAGTATAGGTTTGTTTTGGAGTTTCCATTCACGTTATTATTCCTTAATTTAAGAAGATAGCTAGGTTATCATTATAAACACGCCTTCAAACAAACGTCATAGCCTACAAAGGAGTCAGTATAGGTTTGTTTTGGAGTTTCCATTCACGTTATTATTCCTTAATTTAAAAAGATAGCTAGGTTATCTTTATAAACACGCCTTCAAACAAACGTCATAGCCTACAAAGGTAATGTCAAGCGACACCGTATAGTGAAAGAGTTCAGCGTTCTTTGAGAGTAATAACTACCAAATCTTGCATGAGTCTTTTAGCTCGTTTTATTTAGTTTAGACGTAAGTACATCGAACACAATGAAAATAAGTGAACATCAAAAATTAGCGTTTACAGATGAGCTCAGAACAACGTTTAATGCATAAAGTGAGTTTCGAAACAAAGTGCAACGAGCATACGTTGTGTCCATTCGTCTTGTGTCCATCTTTTTGATTGGCTGAGCGCTAGCCAATCAAAACGTGGATGTTACAAGGACGCACAACTAAATCCCCACTCTTTTTAGCATCGATTATTACATGCAACACCACAGAAGTATATGTTTCGACAGAAAGCAAAGACGATATTATCAGTGATGTTATGTTAGTACTGAGTGTTTACAAGTTAGCGACAGCCGGGTGCACGCCTGCGGTCTGACCTTCGGTTTCGGTTTCTTTAGTTTAACTGTGACCGGTTCGCACTCGACGGTCTCCTCGATAGTCTCTACGATCATGTTTATCATCCAGTTCAACTTTTTCTTCCTGAGACCGGTGTCGGAGTTGGACACTACTGTGTCGGTGTCAGTCGACGTGTCCATACTTTTGCTTTCGTCGCCGTGTCTCGTGTCGGCGGTTGCTCGCGTGCCCTCTATAAACTCCTCCGGTATAGATTCTTTTACTTTACGTTTCTGTCAAAACATATAGCAGTTTAGATCACCGATTTATTTTGTTACTTATGCTTAGTGCTTAGATTGTTTAATTGATTAGGTATTTTGGAGGAATTGTTTGGTTTTGAGCGAGAGTCTCAACGACTGCTTCGTAGCCTTTGGTTCGTTAGATGTGAGTCAAAGTAAAAAATGTGAGCTGAGTTCAGCAGCTTCATCTGCATCAGGATTGTTCATCGAGTTAATAGTTGTGAGTTTATAAGCACTCTGTGTAAAACCACAAACCAACACACTCGTTAACTCTGAGCTACCGGTACGTTAAGTTATCCTTAAAGCTTGGGTCAGATTTCAGAAACACACAAGATTTTAATCTATAAACGGTAAAAACATAAGTAAATGCAACAACATTATAGGTAATCTAAAAAAATAATGACGCTCCGCCATGTTTGCCTATCACCGTTGTTAGTTTTCCACTATTAATGCGAGCCGGCAGTTGCAGAGATGTAGTGAATTACACCAAGTTCTCAGTTCCTGAAAGCCTTGTGCCATTTAAGCTGCGATTTGGTTTGCGACAATAATCTCATTAAAAAGCACATTTATCGCCAGGAATGGCCGCTCTAGAAGGACATACACAGATCTTATTGGTGATGGTGATGTTCTTCAGAAAGGCCAGGTGCGTAGAAGGTACTCATCGTCCCGTACCCATCCTCCTTGTGTGATCAGATGTATGAACGTAATAGGTGTATGTAAGAAGATTATAAAATAACTTGAGAGATTGTATACTCTCAATATATTATCAACTAAACATTTGGAATACTTTTTACGCACCAGAATTTGATAGTCAATAATCTCTCGAAGTAATTCTGAGAAATTGTGAACCGACATAAACTGCCGACCTATCAGTGTTCGGTTCTACAATTTATCGGAATGACCTGGCCTAGCCAACAAGCGCACCATAGGGCACAGGGGACTAACCAGGAACCTGACCTATCCGTGTCGACCCTAAGTTCCCTGTACTTTGACATTCAGTTGTTAATTTATTAAGAGTCTACTCTCAAGATATTTTCTGGTGACATATCGATCACACTTAACCAGGCTTTCAGAAACTGAATCCTCGAAACAGTGCAGAACATAGGTATGTAAGTACATAACATACATAATCAGCCTTTTAACGTTCCCACTGCTGGGACACAGGCCTCCTCTCTAGGAGAGGGAATGGGCCGTAATCCACCACGCGGGCCCAGGGCGGGTTGGTGAATGTCACATGTCTTCGATTTTTTGGTTCTAGGACATACCGGTTTCCTCACGATGTTTTCCTTCACCGTTTTGAGAGCAATGGTGAAGAAATGAATTACACAAAGTAATGCGCCTGGCTGGGTTTGAACCCGCGACCTACGATTCGTAAGTCGGGGCCTTTACCACTCGGCCACCGCTGCTCGGTATGTGAGTGATTGTGCAATACGTACGAGATGCGCTGCCAGCCGATGCTTGTGCCTGGCGAGCTCCAGCGACAGCGAGCGCGCCGCCAGCGCCAGCGGGCGCGGGGGCAGCGGCCGCTCGCGCCCGTACAGCTCCGCCGCGTCCGAGCCCGAGCCGGCGCCCACCGCCAGCGACTCCGACAGGGTGCGCTTGAGCAGCGAGCCCGCGAACCTGCCAGGGAAACGTCACGCAAAGGTCTCAGATCTAAGATCATCGGTGTAAGAATTAAATCTTACATTAGGTCATCATCATCTGCCTAGCCTTTTCCCAACTACATTGGGGTCGGCTCCCAGTCAAGCCGGATTCACTGAATACCAGTATTTTACGTGAAGCGGCTGCCTACCAGACCTCCACAACCCATTAACTGGGGAACACGGTACTTCTTGGCAAGACTGGTGTCGGATTTTCTGGCTTCTGACAATCCGTAACGACTGCGAAAGATCTCCAAATGACAGCCGGGACCAACGGCTTAACGTGCTTTCTGAGGCACGGAGAAGTCTCGTTACGTTAAGATGGTCACCCATCCACAGACCAACCTCGGCAAGCGTTGCTTAACCTACAAGATCGATCCGTGCGGCTGTCATAATTCAGTCATTAGGTATTTATTCAAATTAAACGTGTGGAAGTCGTTCCACGTCAAATAACTAGAAGCCGACCCCAATATAGTAGGGAAAAGGCGAGGTAGATGATGATGATGAATTGTGGTTTAATCAAATTAAGGTGAGAGTCGACACTTTGAACTTCAAAAGTTTCCATCAGACGAGATTATAGAATAAGTAAAAAAAGACAGACTCCACAATATATCCTTAGTCTTATCTGGGACGATAAAATGCCATCATAAACTCCCCAGGAACACAGGTGAAGGTAAATTACAATTAGTTTCAATCAAAGGTCGAAGTTAAAATCTTATTGGTAGGTATTGAAGACGGACATTCGGACACTGCGCCGCATTTTGTCCGAAAATGTAGCCATTTCCTTCCTAGAGGTAAAAAGAAGAAAAATTGCAAAAGATCGAAACGGACATAACAATAAGCCAATGCACAAATAAATCTTTCAAAAGAAATGTGTGACACGGGAGAAGTCGTTAGGTAGCAGCCTACAAAATTCGCAAAATAGTTGGTGACCGTTAACAAAAATGTGGCTTCATTCTACCTGGAGAAATACCGTTCATCATGGGACTGCTGTTTCAAGACTGATGTGTCTTCCCAATTCGTTCCCGCTGCTGCTTCTTCGCCAAACTCAGGGCCGTTAGCACTAAAGTGAAGAGGATACTTCTAAAAAACCCTAGCTCTTCTAATAAATTAGCGCTCCATTTCTATGCGCACTCGTAAAAAATACCAAAGGCAGAAATAGTGGACAAATCCACTTCGGAAAAGTTAGGTACCTACCTATTCAAATACACAAAAAAGAAAAAATGGGATTCTACGAGACATAAAGAATGGAACACTAAGCCTCATCAGTGTTAATGATCTCGAACAAAGAAGGTTTGCTTATAAGGTATTGCTGCCTTTCGCCGATGCTTCATTTTGATATAAATTAAAAAGAGGGAGGGCTTACCTTATCACAGCCAAATCTCGGGAGTCTAACTCTCGATTTTTGTGTTCACCAGATTCTGAGTCGACAATGGGGTCGTTGAGCCACTGGTTGAACTGTTCGTATACCTCTTCTAACTCCGAACTAAAACATTGAAAAAAAAATGAAAGAAAATATTTTTTTTCTACTAAGGATCATTCTAGTGACACAGAAGGCTTTGACGTGGTATTTGAAAAGGCCTCAAAGCATGGTTGAAATTACTATTTTTATACTAGCTTATGCCCGCGACTTCGTTCGCGTGAAGTTCCATACAAAATGTTAACCCCTTTTTCACCCCCTTAGGGGACGAATTTTCAAAAATCCTTTCTTAGCGTATGCCTACGTCATAATATCTACCTGCATGCCAAATTTCAGCCAGATCCGTTCAGTGGTTTGGGCTGTGCGTTGATAGATCACTATGTCAGTCAGTCAGTCCCTTTTGAGTTATATATATTTAGATTGTTTAGGTCACGCGATTCTTTATATTCAGGAACTGTCTCTGTTTCCTCTAGAAACAGTTTGTCTGTGGTTTTCGCCAGAAACTGTTAGTATAGGACTTACGTGTATTCAGTGCTGAAGCTGTACTTGGAGCTGTTGCCAGTGTCCTTCCTGCCGAGTGGCCGGTGTCTGGGGGAGGGCTCGCCGTTGCTAACGGTCTCCTTCTCCGTCAGCACGAAGCCTACTGAACCGCCACGTTTGACCCTGCCAGGAAAAAGTTGTGTTGGATATTACGTCTATCGCGATTTGAGTTGCCAACGTCCGAGTCCCAAGTCCTGACTGAGTGATTCACAAAAACCTTTTTTTTTAGCCATTATATGATAGGTTTCCCGATTTGAAAACCGATTTTTTTTTTACATTCTGTTCCAAATTTTGACATACTTGACCTGGCAACATTAATCGGGACCACTTATGGTATGAAGCAAGTACAAAGCAACTTAAAGCAAGTCTACGACAAAGCGCGATGGCTACAAAACAAAACTTTGTGAAAAATTAACCACCTGTGGTGTTGCTAGAATGTTTGGACTCAAAGCCACGCTTATAAACTGATCTGATGTCATTGACCTCCAGTTCCGCCCTACATATATTATGCTGATGGATGCCTACCGCGTAGCTCGAACTGTCAGTGGATCAGTCTTTGGAGCTGATGGTAGACTATTCGGTCTCTTTCCCCAGGGCCAAGATAATAAACTGACCTGATGTCATTGTCCTGCACCTCTGCCCCAGATATGCTGATGCCCACCGCGTAGCTCGAACTGTCAGTGGACCAATCTCCAGTGCTGGTGGTGGTAGAATGTTCGGCTTCTCTCCGCAGAGCCTCTCGCAGTCGGTCTGCGAAGCTGAGCCGTCTCTCCTCAGTAGATAACTCTTTGAGGTACTGGAATGAATTGGGTCGAGCGCTTTCGCCGCGACCTTCGTCTTCGCTACCTAAAATGACGGATTGCTAGTTATTAGTTGACTTCTTGCTGTTGGAAATACTGCTTTCTTCATCACCCTTAAGCACTGACTAATAAAGTGTACCTACAAAGCCCTCTGGTTCAAGTAAGTCAAGGCAAGAACTGTCTTGAATCAACAAAGAAAAAAATCTATAATTTGAAACCATTAAGAATTGCTTCATTATGTATTTATGAGAAATGAGGTATAAACCACTGCAGGTGCATAATAATTTGCAATCAATAAAATATTTAGATACATAAGTAATTGGCGGTTATTTTCATTTTAACGTCATAAATTCCATTATTGTGCCATACAGACTTATGTTATGTTATGTTGTTATGTTGTACGAAAGTCAAAAGTTTTTGTTTCCCAAGCTATGTTTCTTTTTAATTCTGCGTAGGTAGCATATGCTATTAATTAATATGTTTATTGTGTGTATTTTAACCATTAGGTATATTTATCTTAAAAAAACTTCATTTATATTGCGCGATAACTGCAACATTATTAAATTTCGTCTATAACTGAGGGAGTGTTACATAATGACACGTCAGTAGTTAAGGGTTAGGTAATACAATATTGCATGGCTGTAGTTTCCGGAACTGTAGAAGTCTTCTTCTACAGTTTCGGGAACTACAGCCATCTATATCTACCTACCTCTTGGTAGGTAGATAGGAGAAGAAAATGATTTCGCATATTATGTGATTTTGGGTGAACGATTCGAATTCGAATATCCTCGTAGAAAATCAAAAATCCAAGTCCACGCTCCCAACGCCCAGCAGCCTTATTTTAATTTTAATGAAGGTAAAAATATTTAGCTAAGATCTATTCAAACTTACCATAGTCAAAGCTATCGTTAGCGCTGTGGTACTCGTCATCACTGGAGTTACAACTGGAGTACAGGCTGTCTTCCTGTCCGTCCTGCAAGCTTGCTCCGGTAGAGCGCGTCACCGGCAAGCATTCCCCGGAAGACCCCAGCACTATGAACCTTCCTCGACGGTTGTTCAACATGCCTCCGTCCGGAGATAACCAGCATTTCTTCTTTGTGAACTCGGCACCTGGAAACAAATGAACGGGAATTGAGTATTACCTACTGTGGCCGTATTACGAAGTGCCAATGCTATCATGGAGGCTATCAGGAGCAGTGGTGGCCAAGTGGTGACGGCCCCGACTTACGAATTGTAGGTCGCGGGTTCAAACCCAGCCAGGCGCATTACTTTGTGTAATTAATATCATCACCACTGCTCTCAAATCGGTGAAGGAAAACATCGTGAGGAAACCGGCATGTCCTAGAACCAAAAATTCGAAGACATGTGACATTCACCAACCCGCACTGGGCCGCGTGGTGGATTCTCCTAGAGAGGAGACCTATGTCCCAGCACTGGGAACGTTAAAAGGCTGATTATAATGCTATCATGATTCGTGTGAGGGAAAGAGATAGTGCTAATCGTCTTGTGTATCTCCGTCTCTCTCTGACACAGAGATCATGATGGATTTAAGACGTCATAATAGGTCGCCTGGAGATTTGTATGAAGCAAGTTGCTTCATACAGTCCAGGGTTTTCGAATACCTATTCTGCTGGTAGACAGTGTGTTTTTAGTTGGCAGGTATATGATGAGGTTTCTACTTGGTTTCTGAAGTCAGCAATGTATCGGGAAAATCGGGAAAACTTGTACCTGTAGGCTGTTATTCTGTTTTGCTAACCACGAACAAACAAAGAGTGAATAAGTGTAGGGGAGAAACGCATCGTGCTGTAATCCCTGCGTCAGTGGCGTGCAGTGGTTCGAGTTAGGGTAGGCCAGAGAAAATGTCCAAATAATTTATTAATAATATTCAGGGTTGATTTTTAATGAAATGAGTTTTTTTTGTTTTTTTTTTTTAAATAGCCTATTAAAAAAAAATAACACCACATTTCAACCCTGAATAATGTGGTGTTTTTTTTTTTGGACATTTTCTCTGGCCTACCCTAACTCGAACCACTGCACGCCACTGCCCTGCGTTGCTTATAGAAATTGCCCTACTAAGTACAAAATCATAACCCTCCTTTTGCTTCGCCGCTGTCGGCGAAAAACATAGACATGTCTACCCAAAAGACGCCTTAGACCAGCCAGTCTGCATAGAACTTAAATTATTGAGATGATGACCATTTAGTAGACAAAAGGTCGGGTACTAACTAGGATCGTTAAGGTTGAGCGTGGCCGCGCAGTAGTTCTGCGGCGAGGGGCTGCGACTGTTGTAGCTGTTGAGAGTACTACATGAGGAGGCCTGCTTGATCACCACCGTGGCTTCCACCTCGGGCGGCGTGTGGCTGAACGACTCTCCTGTAACGAAGTGTGGAGAAACACCTTTAGAGAACATAGAAAATCAAAGTGCTTAGAGGGAATACACTGCTGTTGCGCGGTTGTTTTCGTAAATCGTACCGTAGCCACATTTTAGGTGAAAAATTCGTTCCAGAGCTACAATAATATCGACGTATAAGTACTTTCTTATTTTTAAATTGTTTCAGGTAATCTAGCTACTTCAGTTATAGTACTTTAAAACGTAAGTGATGTAGGTCAAATTATCAGTGATGCCTTTACAAATCGAATGAGTCACTTATTATGAGGTCTAATCGTCACGACCTATGCGTCTGAGGTGCAATAGGATTCCCCCTCAAGAACTTGTGACACTTCAATCCAAACCTTCGCTTCTTATTCTTTTCGCGTCGTGGGCTACCCTAACAAACTCAAACGTTCGCTGTCAAGTTATTCTAATCCTACCTATAGGTGAGAGTCTCCTCTCGTGCCTCGTGCCCTCTCTGCTCTTCATGGGCGTCTGCTGGAAGGCGAGCAGACACTTGTTGAGCTCTCGCAGCACGTTGTCTTCCTCCCACTGGCTTAGAGGCAGCTTGCTGTAGTCTTCAGCGTCCATTAGGCAGACGGTTACCTGTAGGTACAGACAAATATAATCATAATTTAAAAAGTTGAAGCTTAGAATTAGCGAAAGATACCTATATATTTTGATAACAAAGGTTATCAAAAACAACATTGAAGGTCAATCAAAAACTGCAGTCCGTCGACCGAGAAAGACTTTTTTGTACCCTACCTCCTGCTGACATTGGTGGGTTGGTTTTTGTGTTGTGATTATGAAAGCTTCTAGTTTTGGAAGACGTGGATTTAGAATTCAGATACAAACTGGCGCAACATTAACCAAAAATTTTATGACAATTTTTACCGTTCGTAGTATCTTTTAACTACATGCCCAAAAAATAGTACTGGCATGTTCTCTGGACTATCCTTTCGTATAGTCCTCATGGACCGCTTAGCACACTGGCTTACCGTCTTAGGTTCGTCAAGCAGTTCCACTTTAGTCTTCTGCCTCTTGTCACAGATCCTGCTGAACAGCCGGACGCCCTCCACCTTGAGCACCTCGTTGTCTTCTAGCGCCTCCACCGACAACATCGCTGGCAGAAGCTCTGGCATCATGAACATTGATAGGGATTCCTGGGAAATGAGGTTTTGACTTCACTACATAGTATAAAACAAAGTCCCTTCCCTCTGTCTGTCCCTATGTATGCTTAGATCTTTAAAACTACACAACAGGTTTTGATGCGGTTTTTTTTAATAGATAGAGTGATCGAAGAGGAAGGTTTGTATGTATTGTATTTAATACATGTATACTTATAATAAATCTGTAGAGAGGTCAATTCTGTACAGGGAATATATTTTCAAAATAACTATCAGGGGGTGATTAGTAATCGATACTGGTGCCAAAAATGCAATCAGTAAAGTTTTTGTCTGTCTGTCTGTCTGTCTGTATGTTCTTTATAGAAACAAAAACTACTCGACGGATTTTAACGAAACTTGATGCAATTATTCTTCATACTCCTGGGCAGGTTATAGTATACTTTTCATCACGCTACAATCAATAGGAGCAGAGCAGTGAAGGGAAATGTTGGGAAAACGGGATAAGTTACTCCATTTTTTAAGCTTCCGTCGCGTGTGTAGCCTTAATGGTTAAAGTTACATAGAAATCATGTATGACGGAAATGTTCTACATAAAATTATCTAAAAAAATATCCCTCAACAGCATATGTCTATCTTTTATGGTTGATTCACAATAGCACGAAATTAATAAAATTGAAAATATTACAAATTATTAATAGTTTCAATTTTATTTCTTTTTAGGTAAAGTAGTAGTAGAACTAGGAGCATAGATTTTTAGATACCGATAGGTTAGTTTTGGCTAATTTATGTTCTGTTTTTTTAGTATTAAGTAGGTAAAAGCGTAGATATTTTTATAAATTAGTAGTTATTTTATTAATTAGTTTATACGTAGTTATAGGTATTTGTTTTTAAGTGAAGTAAGTATAGGTTATTATAATATAATTTTGCACAGGCATTTCAGCTTTACTTTCATTTCTTTTTTTGTTGTAAGTTGTACATATTTCACACACACATAGTGATCTATCAATGCACAGCCCAAACCACTGAACGGAACGGGCTGAAATTTGGCATGCAGGTAGATGTTATGACGTAGGCATCCGCTAAGAAAGGATTTTGATTAATTCTACCCCCACGGGGATAAAATAGGGGATGAACGTTTGTATGAAACTTTGTCAATTTTAAACCGATCCGGCTGAGAGTTTCAAAATCGGGGGTAAAGTAACTATTCCACGCGGACGAAGTCGCTGGCAGAAGCTAGTCCATAATATAGTAGAGATTTAGGTAGTATCGGCATTGCACCCGTGCGAAGCTGGGGCGGGTCGCTAGTAAGTAATAAACTACAGTACTCCTATTAAGAGTTAAAGTTTCATTTGGAAAAGTGTCTGACGCTTCGTAAACAGTTTTGATTTATTTATTTGTTTTGAAAGTTTTAGTCATAAAGATTTCCAAGTGAGGGTACTATGTACAGCCAAACGACGTCCTAAGAAGAAAAAAGAATCCATTGGTTAGACCCCTGGATTCGATTGAAATGTTCACTTCATAATATGGCGTTGGAATGCTCTTTGTAGTTTCTCATGTGGTTTCCCAATGGGTCAAAATTGTAGCCCGTCTTGATTGGATTTTTTCCCTGTATATTTAAGTGCAAGTAAATACCTGTGACTCTCCATCGATGAGCGCGTCCCCGCCGACCCGACTGGACGCGAAGCACACTCGGATAGCCTCGTCATTCTCACACCTCTCCGGGCGACCTTCGTGCCGTACTAGCAGCTTGCATAGAGGAAGTGTGCACTCTAACCAGTCCTCTATTGTCAGCCACTGTTTTGAAGTCATCACCTAAAATGTAACATACAATCAGGCCCTAAGCACTCCAAGGATATCTCTAATTAGGGGTAGCCTTGGGCATGCTGCTAATTAAAGCCGCACGCGTGTAGTCTCATACGACATGTTTTCATTCGTGAGTACGTCGTGGCTTTGAGGTCATTGTCGGTAAAATAATTCATTCAAATCAGTGTCTAGCTATATATTTTGAACGGTGGAAAGTTGGGGAGTGTTGCCATAGAGAGACTCTCTAGTAGTAGTAGTACTGAACTTTTGCATCTAGAACTGTTCAAACACTTTGTTCAAGCGCCCACGCCTTTTGGGAGTCACAGTTACGGCAAATATCCTACTTGTGCTAAGAGATTATAAATGTGTACAATATGATTATGATAATCTGTAACAATTAGAATACACCTATTCACAGGCATTACCGTTTTATCAATGGTCCATCCATAAGTAAGGACCTAAGTTATGCCTAGGTATTCTGTTGAGTGTTTAAACGTGCGTGTTGCACGCTCATAAAACGTTCCCACCAGTCATACAGTTTATGAAACTTACCTGTCTGCTTAATTTAATGGATCCCTCGTTGCTACTCTTATCTAACCATTCGAAGTAATGGAGCAAGCTTTTTAATTTGTTTCTCTGCGATTTTCTGGAACAAAACCGTTCGATTAATCAAACCTCCGCCCGGTACAATTCCACAAATCAATTCGGACTACTTTTCTTGATTGTTATTGTCAGCGACCGTTTATTAGGAACTCAAACTGTATCTATAGACTTTTGCAATGTAGCTGGGGCCCAATCGAGTGATTTATCACATTATACCTCTGTATGCCTCTGTGCGCTTGCGTGCGAGATGTTACCTGGTGGATATTTATAGTAAAAGTGAGAAACGACTTCTGGCGAGTCATGTCATTGCATTGACTACTAACCCGCTAATAGCTACCGCGTTTTGCTCGCTTAGTTACATACCTGTGTAAATTCTTAAAAAAATGTGTAAAGTTGAAGTCTTGCAAGGTGGGGTGTGTCTTGAGCGTCCGCTTGGGGTTGGTGGAGAAGAAGGCGTGCGCGATCAGCGCAGACACGAAGTTGTACTCTAACTCTGTCACATCACCTGTGAAGAAGAACAGTTTCGGGTAATAGGGTAGTTGACTAAAAAAATCTAATTATTAGTCCGTCGAATAGATTTCCAAAAAATATTGGACACGTATTTTTTCTTTTTTCACATAGACAAAAAATGAAGACGATACAGTGCGTTGAAAACTCGTGTGACGTCACTACTCGCTACAATTTTTAGCGAGCCGTGACGCCACACGCTCCCACTCCTGATCTTTGATGATTTTTATCTTCGTCAGTTTTTATAGATTTGATAAAGGAAAAAATACGTGTCCAATATTTTTCTATAATCTAACTGACGGACTAAACATAATCATATAATTTTTACTCAGGAAACATCGTTATTGGCTTATCTCGTCTCGATCGTGGTGACCACATTAAGTTCAGCGCCATACATATGATTCGAGTTCTCCATTAGCCGTCGTCATAGAGTTAATTTCTTTCTTAAATCTATCATCTTGTTTATGATTTAAACTTTATATATAGAAGGGGTTCATAAGCGGACTAATCAATAGTGCAATATCTACCACGCACTACTTCGCACTGGTTTTGCCTCTTTATCCACACTCCACACCTTATAATTTTCTTATATATACTCCTCATTCAAACGCATCACAACTGGAAGTCGATACAGAAATGACAAGTATCCGATTATATCTTTAGTGAATTGGACATAGGAGTCCATACGTCGACAGTCCGCTACTTATCAGATGTTTCTGTCTCAGGCGTTTCTAGACACCTAACTAGAAACTCCCGCTACAATCTTTCCGTATGTTATTCATTCTCGTCACAACTCAAATCATTAAAGTCTCATCTCAGCTGCCTGCAGATTTATCTTAGGGTACAAACACTATATGATGTCATGATTTTTCCTATTGGTAGGCTCATTAATAAGTTAAACATTAGGAAATCAAATCAAATATTCATATAAATGAAAACTATTCTGTTTACTATACGACTTTCTGGTATTTAGGCCTCCGCCTTGCAGATACCTACATATATAAAAAATAGAGACCTAGATCTTTTAACGATAGATACACATTTAAAGACCGACGTTATGTAGACTCGGGTTTTACTAAAATACATAGGTATATAATCTATGTATTTGCGAATGCTGAAAAGGTCGTGCCAACCTGAGACAAGAACAAACAGGACTGAAATTACTAATATCACCTCTAAGCCCATTATTAAAATGCAATATCAGAGTCTTCAAACAAAAGAAAGAAGTTTTAATTGAACTCTAATCAAACCTACGCGTCCCCGAGTTCGGATATCCGATACTCCACTGCGGTATTACTGAGTTAGGGATTAGGTTAATGTACTACCTAGGTACCCTTTACGTTACCTTTTTTTTCTGGTTGGGAAATTATCAAATGACTTCTCCCGCTCTGGGCGGAGTGGAAGTGGGTGTCAGACTCTTACTGACTAAAACCCACACGTGATCCTTCTGGTGCCCTTTGCCTTCCAGAGCCGCAGTGACTCTTTTGAGCTCTTTCCTGAAGCTATCAATCAATATATTTGGCACCGGAAAATGGAAAGCTCCGTAATTTATAAAATATGTTGAGAGATTGTAAACTGTCGATAAATTGTCGAGTGAACAGTTAGAATACTTTTACGCATCAAAATTTGATAGTCTATAATCTCGAAGTCATAACGAGAAATTGTGGAATAGCAAGTAACTAAACGTTAAATATACCTACAGGATTAATTGTTATTCAATGCACAAACTTCGAAAAATTAAACTCTAACGACTTTTAATAAACACGTATTTTACATTTTGATATGTTTGTCGTAGTACCTAAAAAAAATAAAGTTATTTTTAGCGACAGATGTTTACAGTACCTACTCTGTGATGTTTACTTTGAACTGAAACTGACTTAATAGATACTCACTCCGGCGCGCAGCGAAACGCGCGGACCTACCCTCCTATCAGCCATGCGCTCGTATGCAGGTATTCACGTGGGTTACGATGTACAGTGGCCGTACTACGAAGTGCCAATGCTATCATGATTCAGTGTGAGGGAAAGGGGTAGTGCTATTCGTCTTGTGTAACTCCGTCTCTCTCTGACACAGGAATCATGATGGCTGATGGATGAAGCAGCTTTTATCAGATTCGAACTAAACTTTTTTCAAGTTTTGGCCTTGATCTAAAGTTATTTTGAATAGTAATTCTAATTTTCCCTTCATTCTTTCATAGGCTTAGGACTACCAAATAGCAGATAATAAAGCATTATGATCAATTAAATTATGGGACTTTTAAAGACTTATGCATGTGTACTTCAGCATTGAGGCCGTGGATCAAGCAGCCTTTGATCTTTAAACAAACTCAGCCTTCATACAAAAAAATCATACAAAAAAACAAGTCTGTCAGTGTATGTAGTTGTCTGTTACTTTTCCATGTTTTAATGACCGAACATATCTGGTTTAACTTAGCACAGTGGCGTAGCTTGCCTAAGGCGGGCCCTGTATCAAAACGTGTTGAGGGCCCAAGAATATAGTTTTTGTAAAAGACACGAAAAATGCTCAAATTGAATTTAAAAAAAGCTAAAATATGAAAACAAATTTTGAAAATAAAAATGGTTAAAAATTAAAGAGTAACTTTGGTATGTTTTTTTTTAATTAATCTGAATTATATAATCATTCGGTGTATTATGATTTTTAAACTAGACTTTTGACACAGCAGTTATATTGAAAAATGTTAATAACCTATACTTACAATAAAATATTATGGATAATATTTTAGGAATTTTTGCATACACACATTCGGGGCCTCTGTAGCCTGGGGGCCCCGTATAATTGATACGGCTGATACGGCGGTAGCTACGCCACTGACTTAGCACACGGGAAACTCTGGTCCTGGATATGAACATCAGATACTTTCATCTCCGGACCACGGAGTATGTTGGTATGATATCCGATTAACACGCGGACGAAGCCGGTGGCAGAGGCTAGTAATGTTACAAACTTATTCCAAGCGATAGGTAGGTGGTAGTTTTATTTATTTATCTCTGCTTGCCCGGACTATGTATCTTCCGTTTTTCCAACGTAGTGCGTGAAAGCGTTCTCGGAGCCCGATAATGCAGGGCATTATGTAACTGAAAAATCTAGGCAGCTTTCATGTAGAGCTAAATAAAGCGAAGGCTTTGAACTATATACTTCCTGTATTATTGTACGAGACGTATTGTTTTTGTTAGTATACCTTAATTATATTATATACTAGCTGCTGCCCGCGTGAATGTCGGAAATTATCCCAAGGGACCATAATCCCGGGATCAAAAGTACCTATCCTATGTTACTTCTAATACCTACAAGAATATGTGTACAAAGTTTCATGATGATCGGTTGAGCAGTCGCGTGAAAGCGTAACAAACAAAACTTACATTCATATTTATATATTATAAGTATAGATGAATAAATCCAATAAATCTATGCTATTAAAAATTTGTCTACTGTAACTACAAATTTTCAAGGTTAATTTCGAATGAACTTGAGCTTCAGGCAGACCTTTCCTAAAAAGCCATCTCCTATTCTGCCCATCCACAGAATCCAACGAAAAGCTCTGCTCGAGATCCGCAAGCAACCGCAGCAATAAATATTGATACAATCAGATGTAATCAGGACACGATTAGATAGACACCTAGGTAGGTAATATTGTAGTAAATGCTTGTAAATCCATAATTCAAGCAAGTCAAATCATCGATAAGTAACGACTCTGTTCAGAAAATTCTACGGAGGAACTATGCAGAATATATCCAGGCAACTGGTGCATTTAAAAAAAAATCAAGAATATCTTTTGCCATTGGCAGATTCGGCAAGCCCTAAGTAATACTCAGGGTATGAGTCTCAAACGTAGACCGAAGCCCAGAAGTGATACTTACCTTGCTGCTGTAAGCTAAACATGAGCCCTTTGGGTGGTCGCCAGCGCTTCAGGTGCAGCGCTTTATTCACCATGATTCTGATAGTGTTGTCGAGGAAGTGCCTCCGCTCGTCATCCGTCATCTCCTCCTCGAGGAACGCCTCCAACCCCTTCATGAGCTCCGGGTCCTTGATATCGTCATCCGGATCTATACCTATGCTGTTGCGATAAAAGGAAACCAATACTTACATAAAAAAATAACAGATTTTTTTTTTACAGGAAAATAAAGGCTTTTTGTCTAAACACGTTAAGTTCATTTAAAAAGAATACGAAAAAATTATACTTCGTGAAGTTAAAAATTGTTTGAAATACAAAGGAATATTTTGCGTTATTTACATTTCAGTTAAAATGTTGATTCTCCGAAGTTTGTATTGTGTTGATTTAATTCTATTATTTTTTATGTTGAGTTAAAATAGGTAGGTACTCACTTGCACATGTCATGTATTTTCAACATGCTGGCGGTAAGTTTTGCCGGTGATGACGCCAACAGCAGGTGCTTCAAGTGACGCTGAACCGACGTCCACCAGGGAAGATCACAAGGTAACATTACAAGCGCCATGCTGGAATATTATAATTATCCACATGGAAAAAACAACACAAGTATAATTTCTTAGATTCAAAGTTCGCGGTCTTCGTATTTCAGTAATGTGAATGTGCGGACATCGTAAATAATGCGTTCATGGTAAGCTTAATTATTTTCAAAAAGTGATTGTCAAACTAATTTGAGAAATTATCAGCAGCAGTAGTTATTCCATGAAAATAGACATTAAAACTCGAACTAGTTACTAAATTAACAGTAAAATGAGACTAGTTGGCAACAGAATCGATTTTGTAAGGTTGGACATTATGAGCGGCAGCTGTGTAACACGAACGCTCCCTTTACCGTTTGACGTTTGACATTTAAAATTTGAAGTATCGTCTACGCGCAGGCGCAGTAGTTCTGTAACTTCTGTAGTTCAATGGTTCAATGTGGAATGTTGTGGTGTACGATTTATCCGTACCTATTTTTATTTTATTTTACGATTAGTAAAACAGTGAAACTATGCACAAAGTTGTTTAAGCTACAAATAATATATACAAACTAATATTTAGCCTAGTTTCATACATGAAACTAATGAAAATATATTACGAAATAAATACTAATGTTACGTGTTTAGCGGTATCTAACTTGTTTTATCAACTGACAAATGCAGATATGTTCGGGTACAGTAATCAATAAATTCCGCATAAACAAACCAGGTCTCAGACTGTACGTAAAGTGACATGATAAAATCATAGAGATACGGTGCGCACAATATTAGCAATCAAAGTACAAAGGTCAGTAACTATGAGTGCGACGAGTAAATTATTAAAAACTTTAATCCTTGGCGCTCCAGCGTCTGGAAAGGGCACGATATCTTCTCGAATAGTCAAGAAGTACAATGTTGCACATGTTTCAAGTGGGGATAAGTTAAGGGACCACATTGAAAAACAAACGGACCTAGGAAAAGAGGTCAAAAAGTATTTAAACGAAGGAAAATTGGTACCAGACGATGTGATGATTAAATTTATGATCACAGAACTGAAAAAAGTTGAGAACCAGCCCTGGTTGCTGGATGGATTCCCTAGAACAGTCGGTCAAGCTAATGCCCTGTGGAAGGTACAGCCAGTCGACGTTGTAGTAAACCTAGTAGTGCCATTTGAAGTGATTATTGATAGAGTGAAGAACCGCTGGGTACACTTGGCTTCAGGAAGAGTGTACAACATTGGTTTCAACACGCCTAAAGTGGAAGGTAAAGATGATGTGACTGGAGAGGATTTGGTTCAAAGGCCTGACGACAAACCTGAAGCTGTACGTAAGCGTTTAGAAATCTATGACAGCATAACAAGACCCGTCATAGAGTTTTACAAACAAAAAGGTATACTCAAAGAGTTTGAAGGACGCACATCTGATGAGATTTGGCCAAAAGTTACTGCTTACCTAGACCCGATTTTTAAAAAGTAAGTAGGTATATATAAGTTATCAGTGGAATGTTGCCATCGCTACAGAAATATAGTTTTAGTCTTTTTGATAAGAATTGTCCTGGTGCTCGGAAAAATAGAATTAAGAGTTTATTAATGAAAAATATATGAATTTTATAGAATTTTTATGATTGTTAATTATCGTTTGCAAAGCAGAGCCATTTTATTAATGTTTACCTGTTGGTATGTTTTTTGAACTGTTTTATTATATACTTTCTTATTGTTATCAATCATGTATCCTTTAGCTTTGTAGGCTTTTTTTGTTGATTGAATAAAACAGACCATATCTATTAAACTAAGGCTTTACAAAAATCCGTATACTAAGAGTACCTTTCTAATCTTATGCCAAATATTTTGTGGTGTGTGCAATATAATTATAGTGATAGAAAAAAGACAATTGTAGTGAAAAAGATGTAGTGTATGGTTCTTGTGTAGCATATTGGTTATTTTACTAGTCTTCCTTGTTGATATGTACTTATGTTTTAGTAGTATAGTACTTATGGAGTAGCTATATTTTGAAATCATAGAAAAATAGTGCCTTAAAATGGCTCACTAAATATTTATACACTTACATGTTAATGTTAAGGAATGTAAATGAAATTCAAGTTCCTGACGTATACAACAAATTGCTATTAGAGCTCAAATGAAATCACAAAGTTCATAACTTTTTTGTTATTGTTTTAAAAGTATAAACATGTTAAAAGTATTCTACATTTTTTGTTGAATTTCTTTGTTGAAAGGTAAATAAACGTTATTGTAGTTTTACGTAAATTGTTTTATTTTTAACTTTACCAAACCTTGCAAATACGTTGATCTCTACAGTTTTCCTAAACCTACATACACACTATACATGGTACCTTCACTAAGTATCAAACCAACATGTATTTTTGTCGCTGCATTGACGCCAAAACAATAAATAATGCAAAACCGATATTCGTAAATAGTTTTAGTCAACAACTATATACCTCTACTAAAGTGGATTTTCCAGCTGTTGGAAGTACCTATCTCACCACGTAACCATGTTCTCTACGTTGGTGGTTTGGTAGTAAGCTAGGTATTGTTTGTTTACGTTAGTAGTGGGTCGTTGTCGGTTTTTTCGACGACGAGACGCAACCGTTTTTTCAAGAATGAAAACTAGTCCGCGAAACGGTTCTCGTTCGCAACTGTTTGATGGTTGGAGACGGAAGGCAGACGACGACGACGCGGCGACGCGCGACGTTCGAACGAATGTAACGAATCTATACTAAGTTCTTAATCGAAATGTCATAGACTCCAACGTTCGTTCGTCTTGGCGACGGTTGTAGAGTAGACTTGCGGTTACTAGTGTTGCAATTATACAACGTATGACCACCGCGTTGTGAACGAGACGAAACATCGAAATAAATTGTAGTCCATACAATAATCGACCGTAATGTTCAAGTAATAGTAGTTTTATTTTGCTATATCAAAGATCGAAACGAACGGAACGAGCTACGAATGGTTTCATTGTATTCTAGCTTGTATTTACATTAAGAGTGAGTAGAAATTCGCGTCAAACATTTCGAGGACTGGTTGTGCGACGAGGACTGCTTTGAAACAAAACGTAAAACGGTTCTATCGTCGCGGAACACAAAGCTGTTTTTTAAAACGGTTCGTCTTTGGAACGACCACCTCTAGTTTACGTTAATCTACGTCAGTGTGATTAGATCCGTCTGCTTAGGCCGACATGAAATGATAATAATCACGATTCAATATCTACCAGCAGTGGAGACAGGCCATCAATTTCGATTTCATCGCAATACATAAAGACTCATCAATTTACATACAAGGACAAAAAAGCGGGATAGACATGAATATGTCTCCAACAATAAAGTTGAGTAGGTACTCATACAAGTACGGCATAGCATGACGAAAGCAATAAATTCGATGAATCTGAAATGCTTTTACTAACTTATCGCTATAATCGTAACTACACATTTGGGAAAATTTACTCACAATATCTCTGGTAAAAAGATGTATTTAGTTACCTTATAGCGAATGCGTTGCAATTGAGGCACAATAATTATTTCGTAAACACTATAATAACACCATCAGTCACTGTCGCCTCGCGACAACCGGCTTCTTTTTACGCACTTTTCTCATTATCTACAAGGGAACCGTCCACTGGTATTCTTTAGCATGTAGAATATCTTATTGCTTTTCTATAAGACAGAAATAGTGTAGAGAGAAACACGGGCCGGCTGCGGGCAGACACGAGCGCGCAAACCCCGACTATTTTTAGCTGCTTTCGTGCATCGGCGCTGAAATTAGATTGTAAATAAAAAGTTTGGGTTAACAGGAGTCGAAGGCCTCATTATTCGATCTTGTAGGTCAGCACTTAATCCAGCACACCTGAAGGGTTTCGGCTTAATTTGTACCTAATTAAAGTTTTCACGGCCTTTGTTTCGCGTCGCGTTTTGAGAAAAGTTAGTTAGCCACAATATTTATTTCACTTCATGGCCACTATAAGTAGGTTATACGCTTATTTATAGTATTTTGCGATTGTACATTGTCACGAAAAGCGCTTCTTGTAAATTCTACACAGTTAACAAAAAGTTTTAACGAAATCTGGGAAAACGTACCAATACCGTCCACTATTTCAGCTGCTGGCTGGTCATTTATTTAATTACCTATCTAAGTACCAGATTGAAATCTTAGTGCCAAATTTGTTTTCAGATTTTGTCAAAACAATCTCTAGCGCGAAACCGCTACACTCGAAACTTTAACAACTTTTCACTCACTGTACAGAATTAGAGCATTGATGCTCCATTGACTGTGGTTACTAAATTAATATTTCTGGAATTTATCTTAATATCAGGTCCCGATGCCTGAGCTAAGAGGTTAAGTGATCGGTGTAAATAGAGGAGCGAGGAACAAAGTGTACGAGCCCATCGACGAGCCAGGCTGTACTGACGCCGTCGGGCCGACTTTCACTGGGGGGTGAGTACCCTTGCCCTGCCGGCTGTGGCACCCACCACCCTCGCCAGTGACGTCACTCGGGCGCGTCACGACCTACGACGCCGTACGACGCCGCCACCCGACGCTTGCTACCCCGCTCCCTATCAGCACGCCTCGCGAAATGTCGCTCTGCTCCCGAAACGTTACGTAAAATGAAATATGAAAGTACCTACAGCCTGCGTCAGCACACTACATAATTTACATACATACATACGGTTAAGGTCGCCCCGTGCGAAAATTAAAGGGATTAAGAGGAAATTACAAAGCTTTATATTTCTAACTCAGATGAAAACTTTAAATATTGGTATCTATCATGCCTAAGTATGTTACACTTAGTTAAGTTCATTTTTATTATATTGTAAATGGCAGTCTGTAGGTAAAAGCTAGTTGTGATGGTTTCAATGCATCATGAAAATATATCAGAAACGATGCTCGGATTGTAATCGCGGACCTCCTACCTACTCGTTTAAAGAGATTTGATTACTGAAGTACTAGTAGAGTCATCTAAACTAGGAAAAACTAAGGATTCCTAAGTAATGTACCGGTCCGTATCACTACACTAAAACTCAATACTTGATTGAATTAAGACTTCAAAAACTTGTTAATATAGTACTTAATTTTTTAGAAATACTAAGGTTAATAATGCCTACCTATAAGTATCGAAATGTTTATCTAAGAATTTTGAGAATTTTTTTCAAAGAAATATAACGCTGCGGGTAGAAACCTATCTAGGAAACCATCATATTTCCAGGAATTGGGGTGGTTTCTTAAACTAGAATACGGTAGGTCAACGGTGGTAGCAGTGTGTTTTATTTAAATGAACAAGAAGAATAGAACTGCATATAGTGAGGTAAGTACCTTCTAGTTTATAGTTCATGCTCCACTGCAGAAAATCGTGAGTGAGGGATTTTCAATGAAAATCGTGCAGTTGTAGCATGTAGTAGCCTGCCCTATGGATGACTCAATTTGGAATGTTGTTGTTTCAAATGACTATTTTCAGTAGCTTTGCTGTATCAAGCATTTTGATAATATATCTCATCAATTCTTACAACACAGAATTATTTTATGTTGTTTTTAAGGATTTTCAGTTTCAGCTAAAGCACCCAATGTTCATTTTCATTTGACACTATATTGCAGTAGGTACCTACACGAAGAAAACTTTTACAAATATCAATTTTGCCTCGGTAAGAACCGAAACTTTTATTCTATTCATGATTTCAATAAACAACACAGGTACCTACTCAATGAGTCCTGTGTCGTAACATTTTCTTAATTTTGCCTACATTAATAAACAAATAGTTACCTACAAAACTAAATAGGTCACGTAACACTAAGGTTTTTCATACTCAACAATGTATACAATTTTTCACTTCATTGTGTTATTTTGTTGTTGTTGTAATAATATGTAAAGTATTTACGAGGTGTTAAAATAGAGTCGTAATAAGACGTCAACGTCTGCCATTCTGTAGGTAACCGTTAGGCCAGCAGTCCGTACTCGACTACCATCTCCAAGGATATGAAAAGCACCTGACCTTTTTGTTTACTGCGCATGCGTGGAATCTCGATACCCTGTCCCTTTCGGATTTCATGCCATGTCTTGTCGACGCGTAGTCTCTTCCATCCTCTGCCAGCCTAGTATAGTAGCCGCCCGTGGAAAGTTGTCGCCGCCCTACACCGACCACTTTGGGCGGTCTAGGGCGGAGCGGCTATATCCGTCTTCAACTGCCACTAATAATGCCTTAGAACTACCTACATATTATTTTAGATCAGAAAAATTGGATACTTAGAAAGTTTAATATTATTATATATTAGGTAAATATTTTATAAATATGTTGCAACCACTTTGAATAGCAGTACTACATTTGTACTCATATTCATTACCTTGATCAGACAGCTAGTAGCAAATAATTTTCTTGGCACGATTCAACATTATTAAAAGCATAACATCTAAATTATCTGAACATGTACCTAATAGAAGCATTAGGAGTTTCATTAAAGTATTGGTTGAAGGTCGTTTATTTTAAGAACATCTTAATTAAAATATCAAAGTCGCGCGTGATTGTGTAAGAAGCCTAGTTAATACTATAAAGTCCTCCAAATTGAGCGGTGTGCCTTTTGTGTCTATGAAGCCTTAATAATGTAGCCACGTGATATCAACTCGGCGCCGCCTTCCGCACGAACTGGTGGGCGTGGAGATTTTCCTGGAATGCCCACGGATATTCTTACGTAAATTTTTGGAATACAGCTAGGAATTCATTAGAACAACGTCGTTTTAGAAGTGCTTAACCACTTACGTCAACTGGATGATTGTTCCAAGAATGTTAGAAGTTTGTTATTTATTTAGGTCTATTTTGACTATTAAAGTTAAAATTATAGTTTTGTAGAACTTGTAGAACATGTTAGTTAGTTAGGTAACCTCATAAATATACCGTCAGTGTTTGAGGTATGACGACCTACTAATTTATTTTTAAGTAGGTACCTACTCCTAGTATAACTTTTATTGTCTTACGCTAACTTTATTAAAAACAATAGACCAGACTTTCTTAAAATAAATTAACGTAGGCATAGGAAAAAAAACCTTTTAATTTCACTAGGCATTAGGCCTTTGTTTTATTCAAACTATTAAACTCGTGTTGAGAAAGGGTTTAAAATAATGGAGGAACGTAGAAAGCGTGGGCTCACCTGAATACCTTTACTATTCTGCATGAAAAACAGCAGAGGGGAATCGTTAAATATGTGTAGTAAGATGTAGCAGATGTTTTGTTTGCAGTTGTTAGTAGCTTGATATTATTATTGTAAAACTATAAGTATAATAAATCAAGAAATCAGTTACTTAGTGTGCTCAGGACGTACTTTGATTGAGTACTTATAATTGCTATTAGACATGTATTGCCTACCTAAAACCAGCTAGCTAAAAGAAGGAATGTTATTAAATGAATTATTTGAAAATGTTCTATACATATAGTTGTTTATTCAGAGGTTTGTTTCTTCTGAATACAATGCAGCAAGTTATTACATTGGCGCAGTAGACAAAATCATCGATAAACCAGTAATATCTTATCTGTGTTGTCAAAAGTTGATAGTAATGATGAATTGTAGATGGAAACTGATAACACAACTCATCCTTTTGACAAAATAAACACATCAAAAGTATCTAGGGATCAACATATATTTTTGCAATAACTTTTCTCCTGATTGATATTAATTAAAATTTTCTTTAAGGATTCATCAAATAAAGTGTTTTCGTTTGTCACAGTAACGATAAACCAAGTCACCTTTGCATTAATAAAGAAATTTGCCATTTTCCTAATAAAGGGATTTTTGACATTTGAACCACTAACATTAAAGTTCGAAAAAAAGACTGAAATAACAGTTTTCTTTAAAATTTTATTGGGTAACTTAAACAATTAATAATCCGTGTTTCTACCGCGAACACTAACAACACAAGAACATCGGTTTGGCATACTCAAAATGAGTTCATCCAAATCACGCTGTGGAATGGCCGCCCATGTTCGTTGCAACAACAAAAAAAGGTCTTCTTGCGACTGGATACCCTCCATATTCGGCAGAGCTCTTCGCTTACCTTAGCTGAGCGCCATGGAGGACGGTATCGCTGCACCACACGGAGACAAGACCGATACATTCAAATCTTAACTCGAAGAGCTCCAACAATAACCGCCATGATGTTAGCCGTGAGGCTTCATCACTCTTCAGGGAACTTAATTAGCGACCAAACAGTCAGAAACCGCTTGCATGAAGTGAACCTTCATTCCCGAAGACCGCTACGGGTACCACCTATAGCAATGCACAATCGTAGGATTCGATATCAATGGGCTCTTGAACACAGAAATTGGGCAGAAGAACAATGGCGTTTCGTGTGCTTTTCTGATGAGTCTCGTTTTGGTATGAGACCGGATACAAGACGTATACGACACTGGAGAACCCCTGGACGCCAACAGCGATTAAAATCCTGCCAGGAAGTCCATCCTTATAGTGGTGGAACCATCATAGTATGGGCGGGTATTTGGATCGGCGGAAGAACTGAGTTGATTTGGATCAGAGGCAACCTCAACGCTCAAATTTATGCTGAGACGATTGTATCAGACGTCATCGTTCCTCTACAAGTGCAAATCGGTCCCTTATTTCAGTTAATACATGATAATGCACGACCGCACACCGCAAGAGTTGTAAGACAGACTCTCGCCGCAGCTAACATCAATGTCCTGCCCTGGCCTGCTCAGTCGCCAGACTTGAACCCGATTGAGCATGCATGGGATATGCTACAGAGAAGAGCTCTGCCGAATATGGAGGGTATCCAGTCGCAAGAAGACCTTTTTTTGTTGTTGCAACGAACATGGGCGGCCATTCCACAGCGTGATTTGGATGAACTCATTTTGAGTATGCCAAACCGATGTTCTTGTGTTGTTAGTGTTCGCGGTAGAAACACGGATTATTAATTGTTTAAGTTACCCAATAAAATTTTAAAGAAAACTGTTATTTCAGTCTTTTTTTCGAACTTTAATGTTAGTGGTTCAAATGTCAAAAATCCCTTTATTAGGAAAATGGCAAATTTCTTTATTAATGCAAAGGTGACTTGGTTTATCGTTACTGTGACAAACGAAAACACTTTATTTGATGAATCCTTAAAGAAAATTTTAATTAATATCAATCAGGAGAAAAGTTATTGCAAAAATATATGTTGATCCCTAGATACTTTTGATGTGTTTAACAAAATACTGCACTCGTTGTGAAGTAGGATTATCCATTCTAAACTTCAAATCCATAGATACCTTTTAGTACAATAAATTGGATTGCCTAAGACCAAACTGAAATTCCAATTCATAAAAGCGAATAAATGTGTAAAATAACAAATTAATTATAATTGGCCTTGCTCTTGATAATCAATCAATCCATTACACTTGCTTGGCTTCCCTAAATCACGGGCCTCTTTATTATTAAATCAAAAGATTAGATCAAAATTGTCTGTGTCGATAACATCGCTGAAATTCTCTTCGAGTATTCTGCTCTCCTGGTGAAATCGACCTCTGGTGCGGGCAGAGTTCCCCCAATGTACGGCGTCATCCTTGGGGTAAAGGTCACGCTAAATGCCAAAGATATACAGTTTTGGCACGTACTGACACAATTTGCAAGGTCCCTGCGTTCTGAAAGTTATGTAACGAACAGCGATGTTGGTGAAATATCAAGGAAGTATGATTGTTTTACCAATCTTTATCAAGTTTGGTTTGAAAATCTTTTGTCTATATTTAAGTACCTACAACTATCATCGCACGTTTGCAAAAAAACAAAAGTTAGCCTAATTTTATTTTGCAATCAATTAATTTACATAGCACAATCACGCGTTACAAAAACAAGGGCTCAGAGTAACTTTATTCAACCCTAGAACTCGTCAACTAAGTCTGACGTCATGATTATGTAGCCGTTTACCCGTGTCACCCTTGGCGAGTCACCCCTCGTTTCGGGCCTACGTCAGCGCCGACTCGTGACCCTTTGTACCAGGGCTTCATAGAATATTGGAGCTATATCCACCCCTGTAGTTGCCGCGGACGTCATTTATCGATCAGCGTACGTCTGGCTACAAATGTGAGATAGTGCAGTAGACTGGATCGGCTCATAAGTTTGTACGTTGAAATAAGCTCGGTTGCAGTACAGATAACAATGGTTGCTCACATGTTATTGACATCAATTAATTATCAGGGTGGGTAACTCTGAGTCTCAAGTTCAGTCTGAATTTCAGTGTGACTACTTACTTAGGTTCTTAATAGTTTTTTTTCTTTCATTGCTTTTCAATCAGTTTTTAACTTTTTAGGAGTATTACAACTTCCAGATAAAATTAACACACGTACAATTAGGACTTATGTACAATATTTTATGTGTGAACACATCACAGCTTGAAAAACTTTTCCTCTACATAACATACATAAAGATAAACAGATATTTGATTGGCAATTTATATATTTAGTGATTTAATTTTGTCCCTCGTTTATTAATCCCGTATGTTGTATTTTTTTAGCACTTATAGGTTTCTGAGAGCCGTTTCATCAGAAAAATCTGTGGTTTTTTACTGATTCGAACATATTTAATGGTATTTTTTTTGTTGAATAAGTTTCTGTACAAGAACTTTAAATTTTACTGGGGTCTGTACCGTCCTTCAGTCGGCAAAAATGGAAGCCTTATAGGATCACTTTGTTCTTCGTCGGTCAAGATCCTTTTTCTCAGGAAGGAGGAATCAAGCTGAAATTTACATCAAACTTCTAAGTGAACGCAATCTAAAGATTTATGTTTATGTCACGTTTATGCATATTTTGACGCTCGCAAATGAAGTAAAGCATATAGGGTAGGTACTTCCCGTTGCCCCAGGGTCATGAAATTTGGCAAGATCATACAGCATAAGTATAGGAAATAGTAAAAAAATTGGAAATTTCTGGTTTTATCATATAAAAATATTTTATTGCGGTTAAAAACTCACATTTTCGATTGAAGAATTGACTGTGACGTACATATGTACATTGAAGTTTGTTATTAAATCTTACCTACTATGTTTTTGTCAGAGTAATGACAGTGCTTTAATAGTTTACTACTTGCATAAGCAATGTTTACTCCTAAAACTACCTTTAAAAAAAACAAGACTCGATCGGAACCCTCGGTGTGCAAGACTTTGCAACTAGCAAAGTCTTGCACACCGAGGGTTCCGAAAAAAATCGGACAACTAGTCCGATTTTTTTCGTTTCCAAGGTAAAACTTCAGGTGAGTTCATAATAAAATCTCGTTATCGTACGGTGACTCTTTTGATATTTACACAGTCCCAATATGTTCCCATATCGAAACATTGTTATCGTGTATTATCAATCATCAGTAACTTGCCCTTCGCGGGTCCCTCCCCAGTGGTTATAATGCATGACGTCACTCCCCTCGCGAGCCACCCCTCACCACCCGATAGTTATACAAAACTATTTTCACCTTCTCACTATCATGTTGTCCTATTGTGTTACACTAGTAAGCGCGGGGCGCCGGTGTTAGTTGTCAACTTGTGGAGTGTACAAACTGGAGCACCCTCTTCACCGGTCATGCTGTCCTGGTACATTCGTAGTCGTGGCGTTACGTCACTACGAATAATGTGAGAGGGGTGAGTTTTAGCGACTACGCCAATTGGCCCTCGTTGCCAAGCGCTACGAAAATGTCTACGACTTGCTGCTACAGAGCGCTACGAATAGTTTGATCATTTCAATTTAATAATTGTTTTTTGTTTAATGGTTTTTAATG
Source organism: Hecatera dysodea (assembly GCA_905332915.2). NCBI lineage: Eukaryota > Metazoa > Arthropoda > Insecta > Lepidoptera > Noctuidae > Hecatera > Hecatera dysodea. The sequence continues at coordinate 9,928,539 of HG995288.1, read as the reverse complement.
GTTGAAGAATATTTTCAAAGCATGCCTTGATTCATTCGAATTTTGGTCCTTGGAGCCACCAGCGATAACAACAAGCGATACCTAGATAAGAGGGTGTAGTTGACAAAATAATCCTCGAAAATCAATTCAAATCGAAAATCTGATTAGTCCGTCGGATAGATTTCCAAGAAATATTAGACACGTATTTTCTTTTTTCACATAAATAAAAAATGAAGACGATACAATGCGTTAAAAACTCGTGTGACGTCACTACTCGCTACAATTTTTACCTCGCCATGACGTCACAAGCCCCCACTCCTGATCTTTAATGGTTTTTATTTCAATCAGTTTTTATAGATTTGATGAAGGAAAACATACGTGCCCAATATTTTCCTTTAAACTAACTGACGAACTAAAAATAATTATGTTTAGTCCGTCAGTTAAATCTATAAAAATAAACAATAAATAAACAACAATAATAACAACAACAACAATAATATTAACAATAATATGTTTACTCAGGAAACATCCCTAATCTTTATATTCATCCTTACATCAAAATGTAACTTTCCAAGTCATAGATATTTGTTAAACAGTGAAACTTTTGTGTACCTCCTTATTAACTGATTTAACATCTCATTTTTTTTTCTATTATTATTTATTTATTTCTTGATATATGTACCTCGACCGAATTAAACACGTCATAAAGTACTTAATCAACATGTTTTTAGCGTATATTATTTAATACAAGTAGTATTTTATTTATAGTAAACTATAAACATCACTATAAATTACTAAAGTATGGAGTGTATACAATCGTAATAGTTTTGTTTTGACAGCAACTATGTTCTACATAAAGTTTGATAGATGCAGTGAAACGCTGTCTGAAAATGTAACCCTCTCCTAATCTTGTTTTCCTGGTAGAAATAACCTCTGAAACGTCGCCGCCGCGTTCGGCCCCATATTTTCAGCTGAGTTTTCAGACGCCGCGCGCCGTTTGAACTTGCACGTGGTAAATAAATTATTTTGCTTTGTTTGTAGTTCCTTTTAAACTAAGATTTTTATTTAGGTATATTATATATATATATTTTATTTAGTATTATTATTTCATAAAAACTCATTAAAAAATCAAAATGTTTCGTAGAAAAAACAGCTGAGTTAAGTAGAAAACCGCTACAAAAATACAGGTTTCCAAAAATTGAACTAAATTTAGTAGAAGCCGTCAAATCAACACGGCAAAAATGCTATGAGCAATTCGTAACTATGACACGCTACGACGAGAGCGTAGCGTAGATCGCTGTAGGCGTTTTCGTAGCACTCGTAGAGGCTCTACGCGCCGCGCTCCGGTCCTGAAATATCGACCCCTTCGTGACGTAGCACTCGACACACTACGCAAAGCTTATGCAGCCTTAGTAGAGAAAACCACAAAGCCTTTGGGGTGGTATTATCAGAATTCAATGGCTTGTTATGGGGATGACTCCATTCCTCCCATGCTTTAGGGATGGTATAGGAGTATCCCATGCTATAGGAGTTTTATGTGTGGGTAGCCAAATGTCAGTTAAAACAAAAGATGTTCGATGTTGTTGTTTATCGGTTACATTATTATGATTTAGTTAACATCCTTTTAGTGCTATTTTAAGATCAAGAGTTTTACCGTTGTTATGATCACTATTATTCCAATGAACTAATAAATAAAATCATTATAGTCTTTATGATTTCAAGCATAAGTTTGTTCGCAACTACTTACTTACTCTTGAGACCAACAACTTATCCACCAAACTATCGCGGTATATCTCAAATTCGCAGATTCCTCTGTACCTAAGTACCAAGCCACCAGACGCTGTTAGAAACATGTTTAGCCTAGATTTTATCTGAAATTCCCTGACATACATATGTTGTCCCAGTATTTAGGTACATGAAGTACTAGCGCGTGACTAATGGGTACAAAGGATGAAAGGAGTCAGTGAGATGGTAAACTAAGTACGCAAACAATTTTAGACACAAACAAGGACTTTTTAATCTGTGTTCGCAGGCTTAAACTGGCAACCACGTGAGGTAAACTTTCGAAATTGATTTTCAATCGAGAATAATAGTTTTTTACTTTTTATTCAGGGGAATAAAAAGTAAATTAGTACTTAAGGAGAGCACTACTGTGCCAGATAATGGATTTAGTTTAAGCTGTACTGTCACTTAACATCGTAGTAAGCAAACTATTTTTATATAAAAAAAAAACTTATTTTTATGATGACTTCTAAGCACGGCAGTAGAACTTTCGAAAGTCACAAATATTGTGTTACTTTTTTATGGAGTTATCAATTTGGATCAAATATCTGGTGTTTGGTATGGTGTCGAAAAAAACTCACACGAAAGGTGAATATAAAATAGAACACACACAGGAGTGTTTCTATATCGAAATGGAATTAAATATTGAGGTTTGTTGATTATTTTATAGCACGCTGTCTTATTATTGTTAGTTACAGTAGGTATGGATAAACATTACCTACCAATAATGCTTTCAATGCGCCCGCGGCGGGTATTCATAGTTAGCTGTGCGGATAACATCATCATTTGAAACATTTAAAATATTTTTTTATTTGTACTTGTTTAATTTCAAATAATGAATTTATGAGTTCTGAGCACGGCAGTACACTTTGAAATTTTCCTATCCTTTGAGCCTTGAGTCCTTAGTACCCACGGTCTCGTGCTTAGCAATGGGGCGGCAGGTACGTCACGCATTGCGCACCGCTCTTCGTCTACCTACGTCATCAAATGTTACATAGCAAGGGTTTTATACGCGTGAACATTATATCTGTTCCACAAAACAAAATACAGTCTTTGCAATTTTTGTTTTGGACTTTTGTTTTCGAACGATTGAAAAACAATAAATTTATTTTTTATTGCTTTTTAATATTTCACTGTTTATGCAATACCAATAAATTCTAAAAAAAGACGTTAGAACTTCGCAAATACACACAAAAGCGTTGAGAAAAACGATGATACTCACACTACTACGCGACATAGCGTGAGCGTGGCCCGATCGATAACCACCCTTCATGACGTCAGAGCGCTCTATTGATTTTCTCCACCCCATATTCTAATACTTCTGCAGTCCTGGCGTCTAAGTATGCCGAGGAAAGCGTTCCCTCTACGGAAACCTGGAAAATCTTAAGAAAATCTTCTTTTCGATCGTACCATTTTCATGTATTCATTAATGGCCTTGGTTCAGCGGTTCGATCATTGCAACTGGCTACATGTTAGCCGTAAACAGATAGGAAAAATCTTTGTATATGATAATGTATACAGTTGCATACGTGCCTGACTTACATGAGAGGGGACTGTCAACGTGTTGATAAAGTTTATTAAGGAAGTATTCTCGCATAAGTAGTAAATTACCACGACTGTACAACGCCAGTCGAGTGCTGTTCATTTGGGAGCCCGCCCACGTGTTCTCGCCACTTCGCCTTCACTCTATCCGCCGGGCTAATCTGTAATACATCTCCTTTCGCGTATTGTCTCCTGGTACTGCCGGTTCTGTTTATCCGAAAGCTTATCCGATAATATCCGGGTTATCCAGAGCGGTTAAACCAATGGCGTGCAAGAGTATCATTTTGATTTCGGTGTGTTTTGGTTTGGTGCAATGTTACAGTCAGTACAGTTTCGAAAGTCACAAATATTGTGACGACTTGTCACCTTTTTATGGAGATATCAATTTAGATCAAATATCTGGTGTTTGGTATGGTGTCGAAAAAATTCCTCACACGAGAGGTGAATATAAAATAGAACACACACAGGAGTGTTTCTATATTGACATCAAGGAGCTAAATATTGAGGTGATTTGAATTGTTTATTTTGCATTGCACGCTATTTCTTATTGTTTTTTATTGTAGTAGGTATCTGTAACTCTACAAACAGTGCTATCACTGCACCCCACCGGCGGCGGCGGATATTATTAATTAGCTGTGCGGATAGCATCATTAATTGAAATAAACAATCCTTTTTATTGCACATAAATTTAGTTGTAAATTCAAAAAATGAAAGCTCATAAGCAATAATAAAATTAGCTGTGTATGAGTACAACAATTTTTTGCTTTGATCTATTTCCTGTTTAAACTGTACCTATATGATTTTATGGACTGATTGATAATAACTGCATAACCTCTATGTGCGAGTGGTAGTACTAATTACTTGTTTGTTTTTGCTCAGAATAAAGTAAGAATACATTATGTATTAAGTTATTCACATGTAATGTACCGGAAGGGGGTATGTACATATAATTAGCCGGTGAATTAAAGCAAGGTAAAGCTCTAAAAGGCCTACTCATAACAGGATGCAGGGTGGTCGTGTCAATTAATAGGTTAATTGTAATTATTGCCCACGTGTGTACGTAACAAGACGTAATGTATCCAAGTGGGGCTGTGATGTTAATTAAGAGTCCCGGTTTCGTGGACACATCACTCATAAGTACCCAGCATACAGTTTAATGATGGACCACATTGTGTTACTCGTATTAAGTTTCTTGTCAACAACTTTGGCAGCCAACGTGAATTTTTGCCAGAACTTGAGCCCGACGCATGATTTTGATGAGGAGGCAATTTTAGGCATGTGGTATGTCCACGAGTATGTCTACCATAAAGAAAATGCAACCAGAACTGATGTTAATCCGTACTGCCCTATTGTACAGTTTAGAAAGTTTGAAGACTACGTTCAAGGTGGCTTGTTGAACCATAACTTAGTGAGTGTGTTTATTTTGATTAGGAACTTATTGTTTTTATTTTTGTTCAATACTCTTGTTCAGCGGACTCCGGTTTGACTGTTGGCCGACCTCAAAGTTTAGAAAAGGCAAATTATCGATTACTGTAAAATGTTGAAATAAAGAAACATTCAATTTTGATTTTCGAAAACGCATCGATGTCGATCTCATCGCAAAGCCCTTGGTTACATTTCCAAAGATTTTTTTTTCTTTTATTCTGATAAGGTTTTTGTTTCCATTCCAGCCAACTCCACCAACCCCGTACCCTCAGCTGACGAACTCGCCGTACGTGAACCGTCAGTACAGCATGCACGAGCAGTACCGCATAAGACACTTCGTGCTGGAGTGGCACGAGGGGCTCTGGCAGGACGACTACCACATCAAGGTCAACACCTCGCACAGAGGATTCTGGGCCACAGACGTACCTAACAAATGTAAGGGACTAAATAATTACAGAAGTTCAAAGAAAGTAAATATGTTGCGCATAGGACAAATAACAAACTGACAACTATTGAGTTTAAGACTACTGGAATTCGTCAGGGAGTACCAATGACAAAGACCAATTTAAATATAAGATATCATTGGCCCTTCTTACTACTACAGCGAATTAATAGCAGCAGGTGCGTCTCTGAGTTGCGGAATTAGTTCAAAAGATTCACCGGTGGGTTTTAGTCAGTAGGAGTCTGACACTCCCTTCCGCTACGCCCAGAGCGGAAGAAGTCATTTGATGATTTCCCATCCAGAAAAAAAGGCACGTCCCTGACAAAAAAGCTAATTCTGGATAAATTCTTTTATGAAAACCATTCTTCTATCTTTTTCAGCCGTGGGCGACATGTATCGTTTCTTCGGAGGTGTGATCCAGGTCCTCAAGGTGGCAAACAACCACTTGGTGCTGAACTTCTGCATGAGGCTGCCGAATTCTCAGCTTTTCAGCGTCGTACTATCCAGGAACGAGAACCAGCTGACTCCTGAGGACCTGGCCAGCATTCATAACGTGTTCACTATGAAACACCTCTCGACCTCCGCGTTACAGAGAGTATGCGAAAACTCAGCGCCAAAAATGACCATATCAACAATATTGCTCTTAATAATCTCTTACACAATTTGGGAATCCCGAATTTAACATAATAGATAACTATAATAACCGTAATTGTATAATTTTCTAAAGACAAACGATGGATATTTATATTTTTGTATGAGAAATGAAAATTAAATTATTTATACACGCAGTTTTGTGGAGCAATTTATTTAATCCTATCCTATCTTTAGACTATAACGGTCTAATCCTAATAGCCTACTCACAAAGATAGAATCTCATCTCTTGCCTCAATGAAGATTAAAGTAAGTCATGTATAAAATATAGATGTTGGGTCCTTTGTTGAACAATACGCTTGTAGCACATTGTTGTCATGTCTCAAGATATTTATTCTGAGAGAAAAAGTTTTCAGGAGAGCGAAAACAAATACGAAACATTTTGATGAATTTTATTGGCAGCTTGATACGAATATAAGTCTTGCGTAGAGTTATTTATTTAGGTGAAAGTTGAGTGGTTTCTTCTTCAATTATTTTATCAATTAGATTAGAAGGACTATGATTGTGAAAATCAAAGTAGTATGAGAGCGGTGAGCTATTTCGTAAACCTTGAACGCAAGGAGACCATTCCACAAAATAGTTATTTATTCGTCTATTAATTTGATTCTTCAAATTAAATTATTTGTGCTGTGCTAAAATTGAGGTCAACGGAAAGTATCAGATTTATGTAGAGTTTATTAGTATCGAAATATGCGGTAATGCTGAGTCCAGGCAGATATAACGGCTTGAAGAGAGAGGCGCAGCTAAAGGAAGTACTGGTACTAGGTGCGCCAAAAACATGGCTGTAAACTCCAATAAAAAATATTTTATAATCAGACTGACAACGATTTAATTCAGATAGTAGTCAATTCTGATGATTGCTTTACCTCGCGGTTTTTAAATTATAAAGGTTCTTGTCAAAAACTCTTAAATAATGTGATTCATGTGGTTAAATAATATCCTAATTTCTAATGAATCTATCTCATAACCTTATATGACTTGAAATAACTGGGTATGAACAATCAGTGCAATTAAGGCCCACATCAATCAATGTCACCTATCCGGTACAGGACAGTCACACACAATGCAGTTGCGCCAGCGAGCATCACCTGCACCAATTCGCTAATTGGCAACGCGGGCGACGCGACGTCTTGTCCCATATTACTTGTGGACCTACTCCGAACATGTTCACTGTGGTCTCTCTGTGTCTTATCCTCATACTAGTCAATGTCCACGGCTTCTGTGGCGACAACGTCCGGTGGGCTCATCACTTCAACATAGAGGATGTGTATGGAATGTGGTATGGCGTGGGGTACGCCCAACACACCCCGGATATGACGAACAAGCCTAACACTATTGGCTGCGTCACTCTTCACATCACCGACGTCACAACTGAAATTCAGGATGATTGGCTTGATTGGTCTGTAAGTACGGATTTTGTTTTTTTTTTACAGAAGTATTTGCAGACAGGTTTCTTCAAAGGAAGGTTCGACTGAAGCTTTTATAAATATTTGGATTTGCTAGGGATTGTCGGGAGGTAGGGCGACGTTTTAGCAATGATTTTGGGATATTGTTACCAAAGTTATAATGGTGTCCTCTCAGTTTGTGTGTAATAGCTATGTCTTTATTAATTCCTTATAAAAAATCCTGCAACTATGATAAAACAATATGCTTCCCGTAACTAATTTGTATTTCAAAGGCGACAATTTGTCATGATGACCTCATAATCTGTAGATAGTCCGCCCAAAGCGTCTGTAGAACCAACTATAGATACTTAAAAGAATGCATGACATTAATTCAACTTTTAATCTTCCATAGATCCAAAAACACAACTATTCAGACGAGAAATGGCGCTCATACAAAAGCAACCCGTGGTCAGATGACGTGTTGTCGGGCTCCTGGCTGGACATCCGCGTGAAGAGGGACATCTACACTGAGCGCCGGCTGCGGGTGGTGTGGGACGAGGACGGCCAATCCGTGGAGCAGGTCTACCTATACACTCCGGAGGCACCGGGACTGTGGACTGCGGACCAACGGAGGCCTCTGGAGAGGGAAATGATGGCTAGAGGAATAGGTATTTTTGTTCTAATTTAAAACTACCGTATTTTATTTCTCATATTTTCATTTTTATTTTTTTATCGTGTTTTAGTAATGACATACTTATACTGGTCAAATACATGTATAGCAAAATTGTGCTCCTATAACTATACGAGGTTACGTTAGAAGCCAAGACGGAGGATAAAAATAATGGATACCTCTCTTAGAAACGCAAAACCCATCATCAACGAGGTAAATTGAAACAGTCCGAATATCAGAATATTTCTCACCTGATTTTACAGAGGTATGGAACCCAGACGAACCTCCAAGGCATCCCCAAGTGATACGAATACTGAAGGTGTCTCCACACATCATGATCATCAACCACTGCTCCGACATCAGCGGAAGCGTGTTCTCTCTGATCCTCCGAAGGTCTCCTTCACGGGTGGACCGTTGGGAGTGGTTCAACTATAAACGACAGTTCTACAACTTTGAGTTACCTAATGTAGTGCGATATTCGGCAGTCTGTGCGGGCTGTGTTGACATTAGCTCGGTCTTGTTTATATTTATGTGTATGGCTGTTTTCGTAGTATTAAGATAATATTATTGATGTTGAGAAATTAATGAAAATCATGAAATATGGTACAAATAAATCATATTACCTACATGTAATAAAGTCTTCTTTTATTTTATTTAATGCCACTCATTAGCCTAGCTTTTTTCCAGTTACCAAAATTGAGGGCCGCTTCCAGTCTCGGTTAGACTGGTCCCGGTCATCATCATCATCAACAGCCTGTTGCAGTCCACTGCTGGACATAGGCCTCTCCAATTGCACGCCACTTAGATCTATTTTCGGCATCTCGCATCCAGTTTGGTCTGGACCCGGTCATTTAGCTGAATATCAGATTTTTTTATGGAGTTACTAACTATCTGTCATTATTTGCCATGAATGAGAGAGTGGGTACTTAAATGAATGAAGTCTCATGTGTAAATAAGTAGCTTTTCTTGTTTCAAAATCTTCGACCTCCAGAAGTTATGTGTTAGAGAGTTTATTGTTTTTTATAGAATCTACCTAAATAATGAAGACGGTGCGTTAGTTGCAGTATTCAGAAATTGCTTGTACCACATGATCATTATTGCACAAGTTTATTTTACTGCATAGTGCTAGAGTTATATTTTTGCACAATATATAATAGGGAAGATGCAATTATTGAATTCATGAACATTTTGTTATTGAAATGATAAAATAGCATAAAAGAAGGGCCACTGCTATGTTTTTATCGTAGATAATATTGATTTTTAACAACTATTACGAATTAATATAACGTGAAGCGGAACGTAAACAATCAGCATCTAGTGACGTCACTGGTGTTATGACAACAAAAAGACGAACTTAAATTTTAATACATGACAGTTCATGATTTCTGGCAGACAGGATTGACTTCATCATTCGTTTTCGCGCGAAAAGAAAAACAGTCTATTTCACACGGAATTCTTTTAAATGAAAGCAAGACGAAAATATTGCATGTTCCCTATTGCGCGATAACAGCGACATTTATTACAATTATAATTATAAGAACTGAAATTTTACCTGTGACAAGCAATAAATGAATCTGAATGTGAACAGTATCGTTCCTATTGATATTTTCTGCATTAGTGACACTTTAGCTAGCTTTTTGTATAGTACATCACACCTTTCCTTAAGTAGGTATGTATGAACCACACTTGTATAATACGTGTGACTCATTAGTAATCGCCCAAGATGTTTTACTATCAGTTTTCATGACATTGAATAACACAAAACAAAATTTACGAAATTAGCTTATTAATTATGCAAAATGAACTAGAACCGACAAAGGTTTAGCATCAATTTATTTGGCTTTTCGTTAGATTAAATATCAACTTGGAGTATTTTCGTAACAACTATAAAATGTGCAAATGGTGTATGGTACGTACTACAAAGAAAAAGTCATGGTTTGGAACTTCTCAATCTCTAATGATTATAAGTAAGTATATAAAGTGCTTCGTGTGAATGATGGATCAACGCACAGCCTGCTAAAGTTGAACTTCGTACCAATACTTGCTGAAGTAAATAATAAAGGTTATCGTAATTTGTTTTTCTCAACGACCATTTCTCATTCACATGTATGTGTGTGTATATGTTTGTACCTATTGATAGTTTATTAGCTCCTCACGTCTTAATAGCTTGCAGCTAGCACACGTGTACTTAGAACTAGTCCGTGATTCACATATAAATATGCAGATGTCGCGGCCAACTGGCTTAATCAGCCGTTTAGTTGGCTGACAAGCCTTTTCATTAAACGGTGCCGTTTAATCAGCGGCCTAAACTAACTGTACCTAGCCAATGCGTTTAATACGATATTTAATGAACAGGCTTGCTGGATGCTTAGGCATGCATGTATAGAATAGGGTAACCAGAAATACTAGCATTTGCCCGCGACTTCGTTCGCGTGTGTGTCCCTAGATAAGATCACTAAAATAAGTAGGTATTTACATATCTCACCGGAAAATGCAGAAACCGTAAGATTGTAATTCATCTGTATTAGATCATAGTTTCTCAATATATTGTGAAAAAACGTATTGTCTACGCTACAATACCTGTCTTTACTATAGAGCAGATCCTGGTACCTTGGAACACTTTTCTTTAAACCTCAATAGTTTTAAGTACAGATTGATCCATGACCATGAATGTTGAAATTTCTAGTAACAAGTCAATAATATCACAATAGTATGAAGCAACAAAACTATTTAGGTAATATGTTTTTTTTATGCGAAAATGCTGACAGTTAAAGAAAATTTTGGCTCGTTGGTAACTTGGGACACCAATATTTGTACTTTTTTTTTTTTTTTGGATGGGAAATCATCAAATGACCCCTCCCGCCCTGGGTGGAGCGGTAGGGAGTGTCAGACTTTTACTGACTAAAACCCACCCGTGATCCTTCTTGTGCCCTATGCGTTCCAGGGCCGCGGTAACTCTTTCGAACAAATTCCGCAACCCTAGCAGGCACCGACCCTATGGGGCCCCGTCCTCGGTGCTGACGGCTCCTTGCGGCGCGCGTGGAACACAACGCGTCGTCGACTCAACCTGGTATCGGACGGCGAGCACACTGCGCAACAGCACAGCGGCCGACTTGTCTCTGGAGGAGGCCGAAATGGGACCATTACTGGCACTCCATCTCAGCACCCTCCCGAGCGTTGGGAGTCGCAGCACCCGCAGCAGAAGCGGCAGAAGCGGCGACGGAAGCCGCGGCGGCGGCAGAGGCGGCGGCGGCGGCGGCGGACCTCTTGCCCCTGGTCGAGGCGGATGACGCGCAGGCCCTTCCCCCAGCCCAGTGCTCGGCCGGCTTGCCAACAGCCGCACATGCACTGCAGTGCGGCGTGGCCTCGCACGAGCCGGCCCGATGACCGGGCTGACCACAGCGGAAACAGAGTCCGCTGCGGTCGACCTCCGAGGGGCACCCGTGTGGTTACCCACATGGCAGCGGTAGCACCTCAGAGGTCTGGGTTCCAGCAGTTTTACCCGCGCAGACACCCATCCCACCAAGAGCCTTCGACCCTCCGACACTGTTCTGGCCGCCGTCACGGGGCAGCTCACCACAAGGGTTTGCATGCCCGTGTTGTCAGGCCGGAGGGTACCTGACTTGACGAGCTCGGCAGAGCACCCCCTAGACCTGGCGACGGCGGCCATAACCTCCTCCTCCGTCACGGAGTCATCCAGGCCCACTATGCGCATGTCAATGCACTTAGTCGGCCTGGACACTCGCACCTCGTCCGCGGGGAGGAACTCCTTCAGCCTTTCGGCCAGGGCGTCCGCGAACGGGCCGCTCTCCGCTCCGGCGAGCTCGAGCTTCCGGGCACCGGTCAGGGTTCTCCTGATCCCGATGCCCCCGGTGATGCCCAGCTCCCGGAGGTTCACCGCCTCCTTCGCCCGCTTCATCAGGGCGAGGTACGTCACACCCCTCTGTTCCGCTTCCGGCTGCAGTGTTAAAACCACAGCCGCGGACTTCGGGGCGCGAAGCCTCGCCGCGATGGCGTTGGCCTTCCGCCGCTGCCTCTTGGCCTTGCTCCTGGCCGCCTTTTTGGCCTGCCGCTTTTCTCCAGCAACCTGCCACCCGGCCCCGGTCGCAGGTGGGTCCGAGGTTGGGGGTGGGGGCGGCTGCGGCGCCACTGACGCAGCAGCCTTAGCCGCTCCCCCTCCCGCCTTCCTCCTACCCCTCTTCGCCGGGGCCGACTTGGTCGTCGCCGGCGTCGCAGCCGCCGGCGTCACAGGCGCCGGCGCGGCTCCGCCCTTTGCCTTCGCCTTCGCCTGGCCGGACGTTCCCGGGCTGGCAGCCACGGCAGCCGCGTACGAAGCCGCCTTCTGCTGCTGGCCCGGGGCCCTCTGAGTCGCCGCCGTTGGGGGCCGCCGGACCATGTCATCCAGGATGGAGAACTGCCTCCGGAAGGGAGCCAGCTCCTGCCGCACCAGGTTCCGCACCTGGCTCAGCACTAGGCTCCCCTCCAGCGCCGCCGGACTCAGCCCCCCCTGCGGCTCCTCAGAGGCCACTCTGGCCATGCCAGCTAGGTCCCTCCGGAGCGACTCATTTTCCGCTATGAGTCGCTCCGTTACGGCCGCGAGGCGGGCGACCTCCGCCCGCAACTCTGTCGCCTCTCCGGACCCGTCGACGTTGGCCGCCGCCGCCGCCATAATGGAGGCCTTGGCCGCACTAATGGCCTCCCGCTTGGAGGACTGCTTCCTCTTGAAGGCCACAGCGCGGATCGCGGCCTCCACGACCTCCGCAAACTGGGCCTTCTTCTCCTCAACAGTGGGACGCACCTCTCCCGGGGACTACGAGTCGTCGGAGTCGAGAGTAGGCGGAAGAGTAGAGGGAGCCCTACGACCGCTCCCTCCAGGGCGACGCCCCTCCTCCACCAACCTCCCGGCCCGACTCTCCACCTCCCGGGTAGAGGGAGCCAGCCCCCTCCCCGCCTCACAGCCCCTGCCCCGCCTAGCGGTGGGGATCTTGCGGGCGGAGGCAAACTCGTCCTCGGAGGTCGACTCCCCGTCTTCCTCCCGTCGCGGCCGCTTGCGGAAGAACTTGACGTTCTCCGCAGCAGCCCCCCCTCTTCCGTCTCTAGAGCCCGCCGAGCTGACCGTTACTAGGTCTGGCGCGGAGCCGGAATCCGACTCCGCCCCACCCCGGCGCTCAGGCGAACCCTCCACTACGGAATCGTACGCCATCAGCTCCTTAAAAGAAGCGGATCCGGATGACGACGATTCGGAGCCTCCTCGGCTCTTGTTGCCACTGGCAAGCGGAACACAATTGGTGCCCCCCCCAGAATACGGTGGGGCAGACGCTCTTGCAAGCGTGGCGGATTCCCCAACGGCTGAGCCGCTGGAACCGCCCTGGGGTAATATTCTTTCCTCTTGTGTTTTACCCATCTTTTCCTTTTAGAGGGTGCGGTCCCTTTCTCCTTCGCCCTTTCTCCATCACAGGGCCTCTCCTCCCACCCGCTCACTGCCTTCACAGCCACGTCTGATGAGCAGACGCGTACCAGAAGGCAGTGAGCGGGATTCCTCGCGTGTGTGTCTCTCTTATTGGTCTGATCCCTCACTTGCGACCTTCCGGCATGAGTGGCTCTACCGGGAAAGCTCGCAAGATCATTGAGACGCTCAAGCCCCACCACGACGACAACGTGGAGACACATTCGGTGGGGACCAATATTTGTACCTTGGGACACATTTTTGTGAAACTAAACTGTAGCCAGGTGAATTTATTTCTATCAGCTGACATAAATGTTATATTACATGTCGATAATTTAGGTAATAATGCGCACTATGGGCAGCTATTAAAGCAATTTGAAAAACAAGAAAAATCATCTTATAAAAAATTTGTCATTATTGAAACCAACATCGGCACTAAGCTACCTACTTCATAGTTAAAAATACTTGCTCCGAAACAAATTAAAATAACGAAGCATTTAAATTCGTTTTCTATTGAAGAAAATTATGCACAGTTGTCATATATTTTGGCTTCGATTTAGACGGCAACAGGCTATCACAAGTATTTTGAGCCTCAATTACAATATGGTGCTTTGAGCCTCAATTACGACGGTGGCGTAGCATCTAAATTGTTCTCATCAAAACTTAAATATTAACGACATACGCAAAAAGAAATTAATAAGATTTAATTTACTTTTGTCCCGCGCTTTACCTTCGCGGGTCAAGGAAGCAGAGGTATGAAGCCACAAAACAGCGTGATATTAAAATAAAATACAACATTTTTTATTCTTTTTATTTAGAACACAAATAAATGTTAATTTGTTGATAAAAGCAAAATTATTTTATAAATAATAATGTTTACCTATTTCTGATATTCTGTTCATAAAAACAATTTTATCCTTAAAACATGCGCCTCTTTGGTGTAAAAAAAAAATAATCAACGCTGACTAAGGTTAAACGTTCAAGAGTGCCTTTTAATCATGGTCTGATTGAAATAAATGATTTGACTTTGACTTTAACTTTTGACATCGAAATCATACAAAACGAATAGAATTGGGCCCATGAGTTGTTCCCCCTAAGATGACCCTCTGACCGTTTTTTTTTACATTAGTCATCAGTAAAAGGCAATTACCACATATCTAGCAGTAGACACTCCTATGTATGAATGAGTCGTCAAACTTAAGTACGGCTCCTCGGCAGCAATGGAGTTGTTTGTGCGCGAGGATGTACCACTGGCCTCTGATCTGTGACCACTCAGCCAGCACAGGAGGCAGGGTCACGTAGCCGTCGTGGCGACAGGACATTAACGAATTATATCAATTAACCGTATGTCACACTGGATTTTATGAATCAGCTTTGCATATGTTGCTATTGTAGCTGTATGTGCCAATTGGGAATACCTATTGACTACTGAAAGAAATGTTGCAAACGGATGGATGTTGGTCGTTGCAGTAGGTTCCTATAACACGCGAATAATGATATTTTGTAGACAGAACTTCACGTGTTTGGTGTTTAGAAAATCAAATCTTTGGAACTCGTACCAAATTTGCACACCCAGTGGAATCAACGTACATACTGCGTAGGTAGGTATTTGAGTTCAAGAGAGTGTTGCTGTTAAATCAGTCAGCAGACAAAGGTCCATTGCCTAATGATAAGTAGCACTACTTATGATTATTGAATACCAGTATTTTGCAGACAGGCAGTTGTTTATTTAGGTAGGGTATTATGGATCTGCCAAGCTTTTGATTGACTATGATTGGGACGGCTTCCAGTTTTGCAAATTGCAGCAATTCTGTAAAACTGTCACCTCGAAAAATAGGGTATTTGAGCAGTCAATCGACATTATGCAAGGGACTAGGAAAAATAGCTCTTTTAAGTACACTTTACAGCTTAAATTTTCATCACATTCACGAATTATGTACCGGCTAGTTTATTCCTTTTTTGATGTGATTGTTATGTTAGCTTTGTCATCACCTGTCTGGTCTTTTTCCAACTATATTGGGGTCGGGTCCCAGTCAAAACGGATTCAGCTGAATACCTGCATTTTATGTGGAGTGGTGCCTACCAGACCTCCACAACCCGTACACTGGGTAACTGACTGAGACAGGTATCAGATTTTCTTTCTTCTAACAATCCGTAAACACTGCCAAAGGACTTCAAATGAGAGCTGGGGCTAACGGCTTGGAAAAACGGAGGAATCTCGTATCGTAGGTATGATATGATCACCCATCCTCAGATCGACCTTGGTAAGCGTTGCTTAACCTTGATGATCGACCCGTGCGGCTGTTATATTTTAACGACGAGCTCGTCCACACATGCTTGCTTTGTATTACCTACATATTATTAAAAGTAACAATATTTGTGCATTCACACGCTAAAATAACATAAACAACTTTGTTTTATAATTATTATTAAACGGTGATAAATTTGAACGGTGACTTGTGTCTGGTGTCAATAAGATAACAGTCTGATACATTATAACTGTCGCCTGATAATTGCAAACTCCGTGTGATTATTAAATATCGCGAAAGATAGCAAACTCTGGATTAATGGTCAACTGAACAATTGGAATAAATACTTTTTTACGCATAAAAATTTGATGCGTAAAAAAGAAGTCGGGTAGTTTTTTAAGTCTCTAAGAGTTCTGCAATTTATCGGGCTTTCTTGTCTAGTCAAATAGCGGAACATAGGGTACAGGAAACTTCCCGGAGGACACGGTGTAGCATACGGTGGAGGTCTGACCTGCTTGGGCGGAGCAATGCCGTGTCCTCGTCGAGGCGATCGGTGGCGGCGACCTCTCACGTCCGGCCCTGGTTCAAACCATGGTCCGGAGCGAGGAGGCATGGGAAGCGGTCGCCTCCTTCTGCGAAGCAGTGATGCTAGCGAAGGAGGAGGCGGAACGCGTACGAGAGAGTGAAACCTCACGCCCCAGCCGCCGCAACAGAAGAAGACTCCCCGGGCGTCGGAAAACGCAGGGCGATTCCCGGCCACCGTAGGCGCGGGCCTGCGGATGGCAAGCTATGGGTGGCTCGCCGTCCGCAACCAGGCCGAGTCGACGGCGCGTCATGTTCCATGCGCGCCTCAAAGAGCCGTCAGCAATGTAGACGGGGCCCCATAGGGTCAGTGCCTTCTAGGGTTGCAGAATTTGTTCGAAAGAGTTACCGCGGCCCTGGAACGCAAAGGGCACAAGAGAAGGATCACGGGTGGGTTTTAGTCAGTAAGAGTCTGACACTCCCTTCCGCTCCGCCGAGAGCGGGAGAAGTCATTAGATGATTTCCCATCCAAAAAAAAAGGGTACAGGAAGCTTAGAACCAACACAGATAGGTTAGTTTCCTCTTAACCCTGCAGATAAAAAAATCTTTTTACAAAAAAATACAACCGACTTTTCCACAAAAATCAAAAAAGTACAAAATAACTTTAATTTCGGTGTTTGTGGTTCCTTTTTCATTTTTTGAACACCGAGTTCCGAAATTAAAGTTATTTTGTACTTTTTTGATTTTTTGTGGAATTTCGGTTGTATTTTTTTGTAAAAAGATTTTTATTTTTCACTTTTTAGTGGTACCTAAACCCCCTCCCCTCCCCCCACCTAAACGAACCAATTACATTAGTGGAAAAAAAACGCACTGCTCCAATGCAGAGTAAACTAAAAGGTCGTCAATGTAGACAATGTAGATATTTTTTTTAGATTTTTGTTGATTTTTCAAAAATCGCTTTTTCGATTTCGATAAAATTTTCATGGGACTATTTGGGAAGTATACCCTTTCCAACAAAAAAAGAATTTTTCAAATCGGTTGGCAAGCGACGGAGTTATGCGCGAACAAACAATAAAAAATAAAAATAAAAAATAAAAAACATACAAACATCCGAATTGAGAACCTCCTCCTTTTTTAGAAGTCGGTTAAAAATAGTAAACCCGTGCAGCGTGGCTCCTTCACCGAGTTTAAAATGTTGAAATCGTACTTGTTATTCCACAATTTCTCTTATTAATTTAAAAAACAATTTTTATCTTTCGCTTAACAGTAGGTAGTTGAGACCCGTAGCATTAGCGATACCTCATTACCGCTTATGTTCCGGATCTCAACTGTAATAATAAGTGTCCCAAGAAAACTCTAGAGTCTGCTCATCGGCATATCTACCAAAACCAAAGATTTAGTTTTTGGCAACAGTTTACGGTTTAAGCGAATTTCTGTCTCGATGTTTGGCTACCATCAATATTTTCAGCTTCCTTGTTAATGAAACCAAACTCTTTAAACGTCTGGTAACCTTGAATAATGAGACAGAAACGTAATAGCTACATTACCTACGTTTCCTTACTCTTCTACGTTTTCATTTTATACTTAAGTGCCTTGAATGGATAAAAAGGGAAGGGACGAAACGCTTACCTACAAAGTGCAGTAAGTATTTTTTTTAATGCATTCGCTTCAGCCTGAAAGTTTTTTTATATAGGAAAATATCAAGTGACTTCTTCCGCTCGGGGCGGAGCGGAAAGGAGTGTAAGACTGTTACTGACTAAAAACCCACTCGAGTTCCTGACCAATTCTGCAACCCTAGCAGGCACTGCTCCTAGCGGACCCCGTATCTGGATGAAGCTGCAATGTAGTTCTAAGACGATTTTTTAAAGCTTGTTTAAAAAAAAATCAAAAGCTGTTTAAAAAAAACCTCTTATAACATACGACGTGATTTATAGTTTGAATGCATAGATAACACCTACATACATAATTACCCTTCAAAGTTTCTGGGCGGTGACAAAACAAAACGCTCCTATCTAAAGCGAGGCTTTCCGCACACTGTCAAAGTGGTGGGTGTACAACAGTAAGATGTGATAAAATAGAAGCTGGTCATGTATTTGTTAACAAATTTTATTCTCTGAGAAATCAGGGGATTGCATATTAGGACACTATTCCATATTTGTTTACTGTCCTTACTAATAAGATTTCATCTTGTCTCTGTTACAGTCTTATCTAATTAATATTAACTGGACACAAGAAATTATAATGGTGACTTAGACGTGTTCTCATCTCCGGGCCCAGTGGTCGTGAATTAGTCGTAATTAGTTTACTTCCCACTCCCATCGCGGCCCGCAGCAGTCACACATTGCGGCACAACCTTACTATCACGCGACGACACACATCGAATACAAAAAAGCAATAAGAAATGTACCAAAACGTGCTCGTTTTTATTGTTTTGTGGACCACAGCAGCATGCGGGAATTACCAGCGTTACAACGAACCTGGAGATGCAAGATATGCGACACCCTCCACCTGGGGCAGCAGTTATACCACCGCAGCGGGCTCATACAGTCAGAACCAATACCCGTACAAATCCGCCACTTATGGGAGTGACATATCTAACTTTCCTGAAGTGACCAGGTACCCAAACTACAGCCCTGGGGTGTCCACGAGCAAGTACGACACTTACACCACTCAAAGATCGAACCAGTTCTACCCCCCGGGCGGTGACAACACCCCGGGGTATGGAGACACTTACAGACAAGGGTACGGTCAAGGATATGGGCAGGTTGGACAGGGCTACGGTACTGGGTACAGTTCTTACGAGATGCCGTTCATGAAGAATATAAGGGACTACTGCGTGAACCGGTCGCCGCAGCAGGGCATCTGGGTGGACAGTCTGATGGGCATGTGGTACGGCGTGGAGTTCGTCCAGCATTTAGCCGGTGACTCCAGGATCGACTACGCGAGAACTTGCATCGTGATTCATATCTCGGAGCCTGTAGATCAGGTTAGTTTTGTTTCTCATTTGTTTACGCTAATGATGCACTTTGCTTTTGCTTTACATAAAGACCTACAACCATCCTACAACAAAGAAAAGTTATCTATCACACTAATGTGTGACAATAGCAGTGAATATTTACCAAAAATTTTGAATTCATAACGGGTTTTATTCTCAAAAACTATATCACCTACTGAACAATCCGCAACCCACAGCTGTTGCAAATTGATGGTGGCTATAACATTACATTCAAGTTTATAGTTCCGCGTTTACTTTTATTTTAAAATCACACGATTTAATACATATGTATATCGTGTGATTTTACATAAGTGCACGTGAAATACATAGTACATTTAGGTACCTATATAATGTTTTCTGACCACTAAAAGTGAACAGTCGTCAAATACGTTACAGAGGCTGTAATTAAAGATTTCTATTAGGAAAGTATAACGCTGCTGGAGCAATTGACGGTCCGTCAATTAGTGACGTTCCGCATTTAAACGATTGTTGTTACAAATACCACCAACGCTATTACTCCTTGCCACAGACTAACTAATACTAACGCATGTGCTTTGAATTTTATGCCAATAAAAGCACTTGCGTTAGTATACACTAAAGTCCAATGCTGGGAATGTCTAGCCACCAAGTAGGTAATTATAACCATGTTTAGAAAATAGTGATGTCGAGAACAATTTATCTTTATTTCTTTATCTGCTAAATGTGTCAAGTCCTTACCTGCTCTTTTCCCAATTTATGTCGGGTAGGTTCAGTAAGCATATCTTGTCTTCTTCTTCCATTAGCAGTCATCTCAGTATTAAGCCCATTTCAAGCCGTATTTAAAATGTATTTAATATTGTCTTTGGCACTAAATCTATGCTTGTGCCCAACCACCTAATGCTGATCTTTTACGAACACAACGGGGTACGTGAGAGTGTGATTTAATTTGAAGGACTTGAATAAATAAATAAATGAAAAAGCACAAATCAAATAGTATCTATGTGGTGCAATAATTCCGAAGCTCAGATAACTCTCGTATTATATAGTTCACGGGTTCATTAAGATAGCTTTGTTTGCACTGTTTACTGGACTTGTGTTATCAATAGTTAATACGCGATTTATAATTGGAAATATCAGACCACAGTGGTGGCATCATTTGCTTTAACTTTTAATCAAAAGATTCTAAGTGAAAAATCTTCTTAGTTGGACTGTAAATCCTCTTAAATTGTCATCATGTAGGTACGTACTCAGTCCCACGTCGGGGCACCCGTATCCCCTGCCACCCTGATTAAACCATTCGCTTTTGCTGTATATAACCAATGAATGTAAAGTTTATAAACTTTTAATAATCACTTTTATTCAAAAGATTATAAATAAAAGCTCTTCGACTACATCAGTTTGACTGGGCCCCAAATCTGCTACTTTTATAAATTTGTCTTTCCAACACGATCCCATTGTCACTTTGCTAAAAGTTCGTAATCTGCTAATTTCATAATGGTCGATCATTGGTCGGTCAATGGTCTCGTAATACTTTTTGATAAGCGAACAATTAAAAGCAATTACTGCACAATGACGTTCTAATGGTAGGTCACTGATCAAAAGAAGTGTCAATATTTTAGCAGATTACGCCATACGTCTGTGATTCATTTGTTATTATGTACGAGATTACCATTCTATGCCATTTCTTTCAATGGAGTGTCAGTGGTTGACCACTGGAAAGTCATAGTGACGCTTTTTTATTAGTAGATTACCAAACTTATAAAAATGAACCATTATCTATGAGATCAATGATAGACCATTCTGACACAATTGTAATAGCAGACTCAGGGCCCGGTTTATCGTCTTGAATTGTCTTCATGGGCGTGCTCCCCATAGTGGGGCTGCCTACGAAGGCAACTCCTCCGCTCTGACTTGAAGCTAAATCTTTGTCAACAAATACTAATATAATACCACACAATGTCAAAATATTTGTATTTAGTCAAGTGGACCTGGAATTAAAACCTATTGCAGTTTTTCTATCTATTCTGCCGACAAATTAGCTGTTAATAATAATGTGTAGTAACTGTTAATGTAATGTATAAAAATAGTGGAATGTTTAAAACGCATTACGATTAAAGAAACGTTAAGTTTGCAATAAATTGTAACTGCTCGAAGCTGTTTTATATCATTTTATAAGTCTTCTGGAAGTTTGTTAAAAAGGTTAGGTACTAACTATGCTGCAACCCTCGTCCATTGTTAAATTTTTTAATATTTATTTTTAAGAAGTTCTCAAGTTCTTGTTCAGGAGTTGTTTGTGTTTGATTTCGTTCTCTTCAGCTTTTCTGCGTAGCGGGGTAGAGTTAGTTCGCGAGCGCTAGTTGGCGCAAATGTAAGGAAACTCGATCAATCGATTTACGATTGATCGAGTTTCTTTACATTTGCGCCAACACTAAGAAAATGTTGTCTGGTCCCATATGTTTACCTTAAGTTAAAAATTAGAAGCAACTATAATTGAGAAGTATTATGTAACAACGTAACTTTTTAATATTTAGCAATAATTTTCACGCCAAGAAAAATCTTGTATTTTTTTCATAGGTATGTTAAATTGCCATGTCTGTTCGTATAAAAGCGCCGCGTCGGAACCACTTTGATAACATCACAAGCCGCGTGAGTCAGGCGTGCGCGCCTCTCCGCTTCTCAGTCGACTCCGATCTTTTACCAGCGCAATATTTATTCGCGAGCGCAATACTAAGAGATATTCGAAATTAAAATTAATAACACAAAAGTTTAATGTCAATAAAGGGGAGTGATTGTTCTGTGAATACAAGAAACTATAATTTAAGAAAATGGAGTTATTTAACCGAGTTTTACCTTGGATGTGGATTCTGTTTACATCGCTAGCGGCTGAAGAATTCTTAATATATGACATCGACCTTGATGGGAACCATACTGAAAAGACCTCGAGTGGAATTTACAATGCGACTAATGTGATATGTGTTCGGGAACACTTGTACGACCATCTGGACATTAAGGAAGTGCTGGGCAAGTGGAAGGTGCGCGAGCTGTACCTGCACCTGAGCAAGGAAGGTATCAACGAGTACCACAGCTGTCCAGAAGTCACCATCTGGCAAGAAGACCGATTCCCCACTACCACGTTTGGGGTAGGTTTATTGATTTTCAATATGCAATATGGCAATTTGAGACGATAAATTTAGATCTCTGAATAACAAATTGTTACAGCTGAAAAAGGCTGGCGTAATGCCAGCCTTTTTCAGCTGTATGCATGAATTATTTTTATAGAATAGTTGTTGAGCATTTAGATTAGAAATATTGAAAGGATCTCGGGTATTCCCAGTACACAACCACCACATGATTATAAGGCTAGATTTACAACTACTAATGATTATAAGTTAGTTCTGGAACTAAAAAAGTTAGTTCTGGAAGTTAGTAATTTGGAGTAGTATTTATACATATTTAAGTGCATGTGTTCGTAGAGTACTTGATGATTGTATTGTGTAACTCCTTCAATTGTATAATGGCTGTCGGTCTGCTGGAATTCCATTAATGATTTTCTTACATGAGTGTCTGGCTATTACGACCTCCGTGTTGCTACAGCAATAAGACTGAAAATAGAGTAATAGAAGAAATATTAGAAGGCTGAATAATTTCTGTTAAGTATTGTAATATTTGAGATACATTTAGGTACCCACCTAAATACGTGTAGGTTATGTATGATATCTAATTGTTAATGTTACGGACATTGTAGATATGATTTAGAAGGCTTTATTAACTTAAAAAACCTAAAGAGTACTTATTTTTTGTACTTAATTGTTAGTGTAACAAAAATATAATCTGGTCATTATCTATTATTATTTTTAACCATTAACACGTAGCCCAAAGTTAAACAACTGAAATGCATAGTTGCATACGTACCTATCAAAATATTATTTTGTATCTACTTATTTTTACCGCCAGCGAAACTTATTTATTGTAGATAGGTACGTTTAATAAATATAAAACAATTGTCTATTACATTTTGCTGACTTAATGTTCGTATAAATTGAAAACCTTTTTATCCAACGAATTAGAAGCACCTTGGATCGATTTTAGTCCATCGTGCGTAGGTACTCACGCGCCGATTCATCATAATTTGGTAGCCAGTTAAGACTGGAAACAATGACAATCCTTTTCTAATATTGGCTGCGCCTGCGCACACGTTTTAATTCTTAAAGCTTTCCAAATCGAAACCAGTACCTACCTATCCTTTACTTAGGTCACAGATCACAGCCTGGATACTACTTAGACCGCATCAGGGCAGGGCGGGAGGGGTCATTAGATGATTTCCCATCCAAAAAAAAAAACAAACAAAAAGGGGGCAGACGATTCCCTCATAAATAAATTCCAAAATTCGAATTTTAAATACTTAATTACCTATCTATAGAATTCTGTGGTTTTCTAATAATGTTACCCCGTTTTTTCAAATTTCTTCTTTTTTAAATAACATTAAAGCCAAACACTATAGAAACACATATCTTGCACTTCATTCTATACACAGTCATGTAGTTTCATACAGTTTTGTGTAGTTGTGTAATCATTGGCAATCAATATCGACACGCTTTGTTCCTATTGATAATCCAAAGTATAAAAGTTTGTATTGGTATTAAAACTAACAATCCGCAAACATAATGTAGCAACCTTTAATGTACAAATGTGAATAACACATTTCTACGTATTCGTTGTAGGTCCTACCTATAATCTTCTGTAGAGAATTTAAGTAATAGAGAGTTAGCAATTATCTAGCTAAAAACATATCTAAATAATAATTTCTCAACTAAATCTAAATATAATTTCTCGGAATGACTTCGAGAGATTATAGAAAATTAAATTTTGATGCGTAAAAAAGTGTTCCAAATGTTCAGTTGACAATTTATCGAACTTTACAAACTCTCAAGACATTTTATAATATTACGCATTTTACTATTATCCAGTGACACTAAACATGTCTTAGGTAATTTGCCATTTTCCGGTAATATTACGTCCAAAACTTTTTTTTGTAATGTACCAAACATCAATTCTAATTATGAACCATTTCCTAATACCTTGCTGTAATCCATATTCGTATTCATGTGAACCTGAAACTTATGAGCACGTGTTCATCCAGCTGTCATTATCCGTTCAGACTGCAGACTTATAAGTCTACCTAACTGTCAAGTGAAAGACGCATTCACAAATTTACTATTGCCAATCAATCAATATTTGTAAAACTCTTCCGTTACTGAGTGACTGACAGACAACGCACAGCCGAAATTATTGGTCGTAGAAAGCTGAATTTTGGCATGTAGGATCCTTGGAGATTGTAGGTAAGGGAGCACTAGGAAACGATTTCCCGAAATTCCTACGGGAATAAACTTGATATGCGCGTAAGAAGTCGCGGGCAAAAGCTAGGTAATAATATTATTTATAGACATTGAAAGTTAAAAATAGAAAAGAAGTTTTTGTATTTTAAAAAATAAACTGATAAAGTAGCAAAATGATAAAAGAGATGATATGTACATGACATAATATTATATAAATAACTAGCGACCCGCCCCGGCTTTGCACGGGTGCAATGCTGATACTAAATCTCTACTATATTATGCATGTATTATACATATAAAATTTCCTCTTGAATCACTCTATGTATTTAAAAAACTGCATCAAAATCCGTTGCGTAGTTTTAAATATCAAAGCATACATAGGGACTTTGTTTTATACTATGTAGTGATACGTAGGTAGATACAAAGGTTATCAAAGGCAAATTGCTTATCTCCTGGAAAATTCAGAATGGTTTTCCTTCCAATTACTCGTTTCTTCCGTCTGTGAAAATTGCACAACTGTTCACAAGTTGAGGAAAGGAAATTAATTCGATAAATTATAAAACATTTCATTTTTATTTTGTGATGCATTGCTATCGCAGTGTTGCTCAATAAACTAAAACAAAAGATAATTCGCTCCTCAGAAATTATTTATCTCCAGTTCAACTTGTTAATTTAATAGCACACTGTAATTCTTACAGTGTGCTATTAAATAATGCAGCTTTAAGTTTTGCTAACCGGACCTCATTGATTTGATGAACGAATGATGGGTTGGCGTTCAATTTTACGTAAATAATACTTACATAGGTAGTACATAGTTAACTATCTAATAGGTAGATAAAGTACTGTAAAATTCTGTATGGATATGAAAACATACATTAATTTACGTTTAACATGAACACAAAAGAATATTGTGGTGATACCACAATTTTATTTGATTCCACAACCGTTCTCCTCAGACCGATAAATGCGATTGGGCTGTTCTATTTTTCTTGTGTTTTGAATAAAAAGGAGAGGGATCGTTTTGGGTAAATTACCATGTTTAGTAAATATTCAAGTTTGAAAATTGGCAGTTATTTTGAAGTTTTTATATTTATAGATTAATTGAATTATATCCAAAGAATACACAAGCTGTACCTAAACTCTTTTCTGGATTATCCGTTTTCTGTATTTTTTGTAGTCAATTAAAGCTTCAATTGGTGCAGTCTAGAACCCCGGGTTCAGTGACACAGGTGTGTCAGTTCGCATGCTGTAGGGAGCGGGTTCCGACCTCAATGCTCCATCCGGCAGATTAAACCGGACCGCTTCCGAGTTCGACCCCCCAGTATTCATGATCACGGTTGCAGAGAGAGTCCTATCAGATTATGCTTACAGAATATAGTTTAGGTACCGTAATACCTAAACAGTAACATTCTTCTATACTCATATTATAAAGAGGTAACGTTTGTGAGTTAGTGACGTCGTAAGGGGTAATCTCTGGATCTACTGAACCGATTTTCAAAATTATTTCACCAATAGTAAGCTACGTTATTGTATTTTATCCTCGTATGCCCATGGGAATGGGAACTACGCGGGTAAAACCGCGGGGCGCTGCTAGTATATTATAGAGGTAAAATTGTTTGTGTTTATGGGACTTTCATCTTATTACAAAAAATCTTTCACTCATAGAGAAACACATTACACTACCCATCGCTGAATGATATCATAGGCTAGGGTACTACTTGCTCAAATATAAAAATATCTGAAGCCGCAGGAAAAGTCTAGTGGATTAATAAAAGTCGGAACTATCGGAGAGTGGGTAGTTTCGAAAACTAAACGTTTGAAGTTCTTCTTTCGTGATCGGGAACTATAGCGTCACACTATTTTAGAGCTAGATATAGTGTAGCGTAGACCTATTGTAGATTAGACCGAGTCGAGTATTATTTATAAGCATGAACTGAGGGAATATTGAAGATGAATTAGTACATTTCCCACTGACTCAGCGACTGATATGACAGTTAATAAGTGGCTGTTTTAAGGTTGCTTGTGAAAAGGAGGTCGCTAATAATCAAAGGTCTCTTCTTACAAGTGATAGTAGGAAGGACGGATAATGCGAAAAAAATAATCATTGTTGTTCCTTTAAGAAGTTTTCAGTACCTAAGTATTCTATTGTATTGTCACAGTAATGTGTGATCGTTTTCTTGCAACGGATTCTTTAATACATTTATGTTTTAAAGCATATAATACATTGTTATGAACTTATGATATACTAGTAACACGCCCCGGCTTCGCACGAGTAGACGTGCATAGTTAATGACCAGTTGGTCACCCAATCGACATGACATTTTCCGTCCTTTTCAACGATTGTCGTCATATCTCGGCCAATTTATATAGCCGTTGGCGAAATTCGTATAAAAACGAAATTCGTTCGGAAGAACTTGAATTTATCGCATAGGTACAGACACACAGACCGACGTGACTGGGGGACTTTGTTTTATAATATTGTTGCGCGCCAGAATTAAACAACGAAGATGGTTGCATTCGGTACTACTAGCGCCATCTAGTATCGAGTAGCAGAACTATTGAAGTCAAGGACCTTCGCGATTTTTCTATGCTAGAATTCTCGGACGTTAGTCGGTCGCGACCGATATGTACGCGAACTTTCTGGAGTTCTACTCGGCGCCCTATATAAGGCCGGCACATGAGCCGACCGAGTCAGTATTGGAATTGCGATACAAGTGATAACTTCGAGAGCGATCTTCGACTGCGAACTCAAGTGATTCATAGTGCGATTGTGTTTTGTGATTAGTAAGTTTATAGTGTAATTAGTGTGGTGTAAATTAAAGTGTCATCTTTGTTTATTTAATCGGCTGATTTTAATTGTAACGAACCCGAAGCTCGTAACAATTGGTGTCAGAAGAGTGGATTTAAAAGATGCCGATTCTACCAAAGGACGACACGGAGGGTATCCGTACCCGTAGTCAACGCCAGCAAGAGACGGACCAGAGGCGTTTTGGAAGTGCAACGCCGCAGGCTACCTTAGAGGCCGGCCCGTCCACCGCCGCTCCAGCATCATCATCAGCACCAGACTTTGCTGCTCTGATGCTGATGCTGCAGGAGCAGGCCCGCCGCCAGGAGGAACAGGCCCACCGACAAGAGGAACAGGCCCGCCGACAAGAGGAACAGGCCCGTCGTTTAGAAGAGCAGCTGCAGCGTGATAAGGAAGAACAGGCTCGCCGCCAGGAAGAACAGGCCCGCCGCCAGGAGGAACAGGCCCGTCGGTTGGAAGAACAGCTCCAACGTGACAAGGAGGAGCAGGCGCGCCGCCAGGAAGAGCAGATGTTCCTCATGAAGGATCTGCATGCCACTTTCGGCAAAGAAATTAAGATGGTTAAAGATAAGGTGGTTCAGCACGAGAACCGCCTGACGGAAGCTGAATCACGAATCGACCAAATTAATCATCGAGTTGACAACGTGATAGTTGACGTGAGGAAAACGCTGGACAACCTTAAAATAGGAGATGGAATCGCAACCTCTGTAGCTACTACACCTTCTCTACGTGGATTCAAAGTGCCGCCGTTCGATGGAACATCTTCCTGGTCGGCATACAAAAAGCAATTTGACGCTGTTATGAAGGCGAACGGGTGGAGTAAGGACCAGGCCATGACTGCTCTCACCCTAGGCCTCCGCGACCAGGCCCTCACTATCCTAGAAGCCCTCGGTAACGAGGTCACTTACGAGCAGCTGGTTGAGGCACTGGAAGCTAGGTATGGCGACGCTCATCTGGAACACGTGTTTAGGGCGCAGCTAAAGGATCGCGTGCAACGCAGCGGTGAAAACCTGCAGCAGTGGGCCCTTGAGGTGGAGAAGCTTGTTAGAAAAGCATACCAGTCTGTACCTGCGCTCATTCAAGGGAACCTGGTGCAGGCATTCATTGACGGCATCCGCGACCTTGAAGTTAGAGCTGCCGTGAGGCTCGGGCACCACGAGAAACTTAAGGACGCGTTGGCCCATGCACTGGAAGTGGAAGCTGCGCGGCAGGATTATCGTTCCCATCGCATCAGGGAGGTTGCAGCGGCTACAGTTCGTGACCGTTTTAAAGGATACAGCCCTAGATGCTATGGTTGTGGGGAAAGGGGCCACCTACGGTCCAGTTGCCCTAGGCGAACTTCAGAAGGGGAAGCTGTGCGGCAGAACCATCGTTCCCACTATGGCAGGGAGGTTGCAGCAACTGCAGTTCGTGACCATTATAAAGGGCGCAGCCCTAGATGCTACGGCTGTGGTGAAAGGGGCCACTTGAGGCCCAGTTGCCCTAAGCGAACTGCTCAAAGGGCAGATAGCCGACCTCTAGCAGGTAGAGCGGCTGACAATCGCGGACAGCGATTGGGAGAGTATGACTTGGTGGTCGAAGGTCGTAGCGGGAAATCTCATGGCATCGCAGATGTATTGTCAAGAAGACCTTGCCCTGAAGACTGCAAGCATTGTACTCGGCAAGAGGGTAAAGAAGTCGTACCTGTGAGGATGATCAAGACAGATCTTAGTAACGAGTGGAAGGAAAACTTGGAACGTGCACAGCAGGATGATCTGGACATCAAGCCGATCCTGGAGTGGATAAAGGCCAGTGCTCCGAAGCCTACGTGGAGTGATGTCTCAGCGATGAGTTCAATCACAAAAAGCTATTGGGCCCAATGGGACAGCTTAGTGATTCAGGATGGAGTCCTGTGCCGTAAATGGGAAAATGCTCGGGGAGACAGCTGTCATTTGCAAATGGTTGTTCCTAAAGCTAAAGTACCGGATGTTCTACAGCTGTACCATAATGGTTGTTCAGGAGGCCATATGGGAGTAAAACGGACTCTACTGAAAATACGGGAACGGTTTTACTGGGTCCACTGTCGTGACGATGTTGAGGACTGGTGTCGCAAGTGCTCAAGTTGGGCGGCTGTAAAGGGACCTCAGACTCGTAGCAGAGGTGCATTGAAATTGTACAATGTTGGTGCACCATGGGAAAGGATAGCCCTAGACGTTGCGGGACCTTTTCCGGAGAGTGAATGTGGTAACAAGTATTTCATGGTTGTTATGGATTACTTCACTAAGTGGCCGGAAGTCTTCGCCATTCCAAACCAAGAAGCTTCAACAGTCGCGGATAAACTGGTTCATGAAGTCTTCTGTCGTTTTGGAGTACCCTTGGAGATTCACAGCGATCAAGGAAGGAATTTTGAGTCCCAAATATTCCAGGAAACCTGCCGAGTTATGGGTACTCATAAAACGAGAACAACTTCGTACCACCCACAGTCAGATGGAATGGTAGAACGATTTAATCAGACATTGGAGAGATATCTGGCCAAAGTTGTGGAAAACCGGCAACGAGATTGGGACAAGCACATACAACCGTTTTTGCTGTCATACCGAAGTGCTGTTCATGAAAGCACGTCAGTGACACCAGCTTTCGCAAACTTTGGAAGAGAATTGCGGCTACCTGCAGACCTGATCACCGGAATACCACCTGATGCCCCACGCAGTATAACCGATTATGCGAATGACTTGCGGAACAAAATGAACGACATTCATGAGCACGTCAGACAATCGGGCCAGCAAATGTCTGAAAAGATGAAAACCCGCTATGACCGCAAAATGAACAATAAAGGGTTCGAGGAAGGTTCACTAGTGTGGTTGCACAATCCAGTTCGCAGCAAAGGGAAATCTCCTAAGCTTCAAGCTAAGTGGGACGGACCGTACCAGATTGTGACAAAGATCAATGACGTAACCTACCGTATACAGAAAAGTACAAGAAGCGCTCCTAAGATTGTTCATGTTGATCGTCTGGCGCGTTATTATGGCGCTGATAATGCTCGGGACGAGCATGTCTTAGGAGGGGGCAGTGTTGCGCGCCAGAATTAAACAACGAAGATGGTTGCATTCGGTACTACTAGCGCCATCTAGTATCGAGTAGCAGAACTATTGAAGTCAAGGACCTTCGCGATTTTTCTATGCTAGAATTCTCGGACGTTAGTCGGTCGCGACCGATATGTACGCGAACTTTCTGGAGTTCTACTCGGCGCCCTATATAAGGCCGGCACATGAGCCGACCGAGTCAGTATTGGAATTGCGATACAAGTGATAACTTCGAGAGCGATCTTCGACTGCGAACTCAAGTGATTAATAGTGCGATTGTGTTTTGTGATTAGTAAGTTTATAGTGTAATTAGTGTGGTGTAAATTAAAGTGTCATCTTTGTTTATTTAATCGGCTGATTTTAATTGTAACGAACCCGAAGCTCGTAACAATATGTACCTAACCACTGATATGTACTGATGAACAACTCATCAGTATTTCCCAGCAATAATGTCCCGATCGTGTCAATGACGATATTCTTAGCATTAACATAACTACAGACATGTTGAAAATACATAACACAATGTTTGTTTAACTTAAAACTATTTACACCTTCAATTATTATGTGAAGGAAACTTAGAAACGACTGAATTTTCGCTCGAGTGACTCTGACAGCGACATTTGGTCATCCTTACTGACTCATACATAATTAGGTACATACGACAATAAGGCAATTAGCTGCTCCCACTTCAAATATACTAAGGTAGTAGATAATTGTCGAATTTCGAGATGTACATACTTGCGATTAATGTGACCTGCAAGCGGTACACCCACGGTGACGCATCGTGACCCACCACAGGGGTCAATCTGACTGACCCACTTAATCTCCAAGGATGCTGTCTGTTGATCGCGGTGACTAACACCAGATTCAATTGGATGAACGTGGAAATTGTTTACGGCGTCTTGGAATTACTTGGAGAATGTTTATAGTTACGTTCTGTATCTGCACGTGTGCTAGGACATCCATTATTTGTGCTAATGTAATCTGTGTTCGAAACAAGGAATACCTGCCTAGAACAACCTACTTTAATAGGGTAGTTGACTAAAAAAATCTAATTAGTCCGTCAGATAGATTTCCAAAAAAGATTGGACACGTATTTTTTTCTTTTTTCACGTAAACAAAAAATGAAGACGATACAGAGCGTTGAAAACTCGTGTGACGTTACTACTCGCTACAATTTTTACCGAGCCGTAACGTCACAAGCCCCCACTCCTGATCTTTGATGCTTTGTATCTTCGTCAGTTTTTATAGATTTGATAAAGGAAAAAATACGTATCCAATATTTTTCTATAATCTAACTGACGGACTAAACATAATCATATATTTTTTACTCAGGAAACATCCCTATTGAGACCTATTTTTGTGTCTTGTTCCTGCGTTCCATAAATAACACGGTTACTCTAATGCCAGCCTTTGCGATAAATATTATCAGCATCGCCGTATTTATGGACGATTCTATTTATAAATATACGTAAATAGGTATCTATAATTTATCGCGATAGACGTTGTCAGACGATTTATCGGTAATTGACATAATGATGTACCTAATAATTCTGCAGGTAACAATATTGTTTGCTCTAAATGTATCTAAATAGCTAGCGACAAAAAAAAAGTCAGTAAAATTGCGAAATGACAGGTATATTGTACCGAAACTTAAGTAGGTGTGTATGTGTACCTTATAAAAGGAAGCCCCCCTACCGCATCTGTATCGTATATACGAGGTAAACTCAAAAACTACTTTTTACGGTTTTCATCATGTTTCCCAATACTTAATGGATGGCGTGAATCATGGGGAAGATTTAGGAGTATAATTAATTATGGTTTTCTGTAAATTGACTGAACTATGACGGTTATAGTTGAAAGAGTCAGATAAAATTACTTCGACAGGGAGCTTAATTGTGCTCAGCTACCTCTGCCACAGATAATATAATACTACAGTCTGCGAAGCCGGGGCGAGTTGCTACTACTTTTAGTATCATCCGTATAACGTTTTTCAAATCCCAATAATTTTCCCGTCACTTTCCAGCCCTCGACGGAGAACCAGCTGTTCCACGTGCAGCACATCAACGCCAAGTTCCGGCAGGAGTACCGGCACCTGCGCCTGCTGTGGGACGAGGCGGGACAGACCATCGAGTACTCGCTGTACTTCAAGAACGACTCCGCCGGCTACTGGCAGGTGTTCGACGGTCAGAACGGTAAGGGTTGCATGTTCATCATTGTTTTATTATGTTATTTGCTATGAAAAAAGGGAAAAGGTAAAAAGATGTTTGTCACCAATCCATGAACTGCTATCATATACTTACTGCTAAAGCCAAAAAAGAAAAAAAACTGCCAGTTAAGTTCGCTACAATGAGAACTGTTTTTTTTCGATCTCTTAATAGTATTAACTAATAGGAAACGAGTATTGACAAATGCGGAAGGTTTTTGTACAAAATTTGTACCCATGCGAAGCCGAGGTGGGTGAATACTTCGATAGTGAATTATACATTTTATTAAAGAGGTAGGTACCATCACATCGCATGACCCATGGATTGAATGATAGTAGTTTTAGGTAGGCATAGCATATATTATGCTGTCGCGCATGATTTTGGTGATATTCCTAAGCAGCGTATTTGTATTTTTGGATCACAGAAATAGTGGTTTGCTTTTCATCATTCCAGGAACACTGACGGCTCAACCCAAATATCAACAGTTCAGCGGTACCATTCAAGTGCTTAAAGCGGTCAATGATCATCTTCTACTGAACTTCTGTCAAGACCAAGTGAACGGCAGGTCTCCTCAACTATACTCCGTGCTGTTCTCCCGCGAGCCCGGCTTCATGGAGCGGTGGGAGCTGGACTCCGTGCACGCTCTCCTTCAGAACAAGAAACTTTCCGTCGCCTCCAGAAGAATGGTCTGCGGAAACGGCGCAGAAAGACCTATTTTTAGCCTAGCTTCGTCCTTCATTCTAGTACTCCTAGCCTACGCGATAAGGTCTTATTAACTTTGTCTTTTTAAGGACAGTTTTATTTATACCAATATAAAAATACTTATAATTTAATCAGACAAGATGACATCACCGACGGACTGTTTAAACGCCCACATAACTATCGAAGATGACATAACGCTAGTTGAACTTGAAAGTAGATTAGATGCGCTGCGCAAAACGTGGTGCGGAAGTTCTAGGATATTGTGACTACCACGACTACCATGATGTTAGCGTCCGTAGCTACTAAAATAATTGTCACGACCGATTTCAAAGTCACCACACACTTAGCTGCATTCCGCAGCTAAATAATAAATGCCGCCATAAAATTTCACAGAATATTTTAAGACTGTATTTTGGAACACAATGTTTATGGCACAAAGCTGCAAAATGTCCGTGACGTGGAATGTTGCAATAAAATATTAAATGTTTCATTGTGTACATCAGACCCTCGCCTTGCTTATTTGACTCTTCAAAATACTAAACCGGTTCCATCTCGCGTGTCCTTGTCTGCACTTGAAAGATCTGAGACTTTGAGAGAAGGACGACTCTCCCAGAACTATGTATATCTACTTATATCGTTGTTAAATATCCGTCCTTATGTAATGTGAAAATGATTGATGATCGAACTGAAATTGTAAAGTTTGATCATAATATTAGCGGTTTCATTCGACGAAAGGCGGTAGACCGTAAATTGCTGAGAATAAAGCCGCAAGTTATAAAAAGTAGGTTATATAGTCAAACAATGTTAAATTGCCGCTCTATAAGTAGCAATCCTAAACACAATTAGATGTCTATTACTAGGTACGACGTTTCTTATTGTAACAGACGACCATTTGTTTCAATGTGGAATTCATATAAGTAATGTTTATATGACGTCATACTAGCGCAATGTTTTGAAAAATGTATGCAGATAATCTGTTTGGAAGTGAACTCATAACTGGGCTGTAAGTGTTGCCAACATCGCAAGCGCATTAAATACTGATATTTTAGGGTTACACAATAGACGTTATGGAGCTTCGCTTAATTTGTTGTACAAACTTCTTGGTATCTACTGTACCCACTCGGCTAGCTTCTAGAGGCATCTGTTGTGTATTTTAACAGTTAATACATATACTAGCCGTATCATTGAGTATATTGTCCAGAAATAGGCATACATTATACACGAATGACCAACTTTTTGACTGTTGTAACTAGTATTTAATCTGTTACATTTGCCTATGTACATATCTTATTTATTTTAATACCAAAGATTTATTAATGCCAGTGTAGTTTTAAATAAGTACATTTACCTATTCTTTTGAAGAATAAAATCTTAAAACCGATTCGTCTTATTTGATTTAAACCAATATTACCCTAATGGATATTATTGTGGAAACTGATGACGCCATCATACTGCAAATTACAGCTATGTTCAAGTAAAATAAGGTCAAATTCGACGTAAGCACTCGAGAGATTAGAGGCGAAACAAAACATGCGCCTGGAAACGAATTTAGCCCACACAAGGCTTCTTTCAAGTGAGTTACCAAAATTAAATCTAATTTACCAGGTACAGTTTCTAAGTTGAGCTGTTATTTTCCATGCAGTGCACAATGAATGAATCCATTAAAAAATTGTAATTTTTTTTTGTCTTTATTATGTGTTACCCTTAGGCTTGAAGATCTCTGTTTTTTAAAACCCTTATCTAAAGTAAAATCTGTCAAAAACGCCTCATTTTCGCTACGTTTTTGATAAATTGTAGTTGAAATGCGAATGAGAACGTTGTTAAAAAGTTAGTAGAATTGGTTCTCTGTTTTTTTATAAACAAACTGACCCGCGCAACTTCCTCTTCGTCACATACATAGGTAAGAGAGAAAAAAACTGTTTTTGTAAAATTTTTCATTGATGCTCCGTTCCTATGTATCGTAGCGTGCATGTTATATAGCCTATCCCAGGCTTCCAATAAATTGGCTATGCAACACTAAAATAATGTTTAAATTCGAGCCAGTAGTTCATGAGATTAGCGCGCTCAACCAAACATACACTTCTGGATCCTTAACCGAATTAAGAAACTAGGAAGACGGTAATTCAGGGCACTGATTGCATCACCTCTTCCGATTCAAATGAAAAAAAATCAACCCAAATATCTCCTGTTACCTAGTATCAACATTGACGAACAAAACAATTTCGAAGGAATGGTTGTTTGTACTCGTAATATTCAAACTGCTGATGAATCAATTTGAATATTCAATTAAAAAAAAAAAACAATTTTCTTTGATTTTTAATAAGAATAACATATTATTAATATTAATAATAATAATTTATTGGAATTAAAACACAATTACAATAAAATTATGTAGGTACTATAATGACTGCATTAGGGAAATTATTATTAACTTACTAGCTGTGCCCGCGACTTCGTTCGCGTGGATGTCGGAAAAAATATGTCACACATAAAATTCACATATGTACGTATAGTCTCCAATCCCTCTTAGAAATAAGAAATAAAAAAGTTACACAGGGCACCTCTTCCGTTTAAAATACCGACCAGACCTGATATCTCTTAATACCTCGAATCCAGTTGATACTTGATTTCGCACTGCTTCAAATGAATTAATAGTACTGACCGGTAACCCAAATTTAAACTATTTTCAAAACTATTTTTTTTACGACTCAGATTTGGAGAAGCTCCTGGCTAAATAATACAGGGCTCGATGTTTCAGGTTAAGCAACGCTTACCGAGGTCGGTCTGCGGATGGGTGACCGTCTGAATATACCAAGACTCCTCAGTGCCTCGGAAAGGACGTTAAGCCGTTGATCCCGGGTGTCATTTGAAATCTTTGGCACTCTTTCGACTTGACAATTCAAAAGTGCCTGTAAAGGGTTTATTTGAAATAAATGCTTTGAATCTTGAATCTTGACTCGTTACGAATGGTAGGTACAGTATTACCTACTCAGTTGGTGGGTAAAATTCTGGTATTCATCTGAATCTAGGTTGACTGGAAGCCGACCCCAATATAGTTTGAAAAAGGCTAGGCAGATGATGAAGATCTCTATATCTATCAGAATCTATCCTAGATTACGTACCCAGCTATACTGACTCGAGAGAACATTTAGCTAAAACTTCCACTACAAAAAATTCAAGCAAGTAAAATGTAACGCCCACCTACAAAGGGTTAGGTACCTACGTTAAAATATAAGTACCTATGTTCCTGTTTAGGCAATACTTTAAATTTCAGAGCTCCAAGGTCGACTAACAAATCCAACAAATTGTTTACAGTTGTAAACGCCGTTGATCCAATTAAACCAGTTGCCCCTCTACAAGCACTTTCATAAATAACTTTTAACTCTATTCAAACACTGACAACGTTCAATTTTCCTTGTGGACAAGTTTTCGGATTTCAGTTCGGTGGTTCAGCGATGACGTCACTCAGCCACCCGTGACGAAGCGGGCATGCCTGAGGGTGGCACACACCGAGCGTGTATTTTATAGTACATATAGACTAGCTGCGGTGTATAGCAGCCCTTCAGAATTAATCGTTGTTCCAGAAAAATATTGAGTTGGATTTATGTTTAAAATATGAATTTTATCATTTATCGTTTTTAATGGACTAGCAATACATATTATATGTGGTAGGCTCCTATAGAGAAGAATGAGCAAGGACATCCGTTGCCATATATTTATTTTTATTAAAACGTGTCATGAAAATATTGACTATATGTTTAAGCAAGAACTTCATGTTAGGAAACTCTTAAAATAAAACATTGATCCATAATAATATGATCACGGGTTTATCGCCATGTGGTGTTGTTTTAAATTGTTAATGTTTTATGTCACTCACTAATATTAAATATCAAGACATATAAAGTTACATTGATTGCAGTTAGTATTGAACGCATTCAGCCACGCGACGGGCGTCTCTTTTGTGTTTCATAAACAGGAATCATGAAGATTATATTATTGTTACTTTGTATTATAAGCGGTATATTCGGCAAATCAACCCCAAAACCACATAACGATACTAAAATACCATGTGAAGGCGTGCACGTCCATGGGAAACTGCACAGAAGACATGTCATAATGAACGGCATCAATCGACCCTACCAATTAGCCATTTACAACCACGCACAGCAAATATTCTTCAGCTACAACGTCGGAGAAGACACCGAGGATACCTTTGGGATCTCCTACGTGAAAATAAACGACACAAGGCCGACCGAAATAACTGGAATTAAAAACGGATTCGCCGTCGCAGTCGATGAACACAACAAAACTGTGTACTTCGGAGGCAGCGACGGAATCTACGCTGATAATCTCGAGAAATCCCACGGCTTGAAGCACATTGTTAAAGATCGTGACATTTGGGACTTGCAGATCTTCAACCACCACTTGTACTTTATACAGTACCCGTCGCAGCAGCTACACAAATACGATACGAATGAAAAACATGTCTCACTTCAGGAACACATTCACGAAAAGATATACCAGTTCGCTATTGATGGAGATGGTGATATATTTATAACGACTAGGGATGGCTTGTTTGAGATAAAGGAAGGGGCGAACCATCGCGTCCCGTATGTCGGGCCTAAAGTGTTCAGGGCCATTGAAGTCAATCACAAAGGCGTCGCTCACTTCTGCGCTAAGAGTGCCATCTACGTGGCGCATAAGGAGAACCACACGCTTATAGAGACAGCTAGCGTCAAGAACATCTTCGGGATAACTTTCGATAGTTCAGATAATATCATTTATTCAAATCCCCATGAAATAGTGAAGCTTTTGCCTCATGATTGTAAGTAAAACTTATTATCCACCACCATATCAATAAATAATACACAACGATAATAAATAATTTGTATCTACATATGTATGTTGATAGATTTTACTTTATTTACCTGAGCCTTCTAAAAAACCTTTCATTAATTGTTCAGAAAAAAAAATGTCACTTTGAAAAGGTAGGAGGTATATTTAATACCCGTTGTCAGATATTATTGTTACTTCAGTAAAACGCATGGGGTACCAGGCTAGTAGCATTCTGAAGATGATTTCAAAGAACAGGACATTCGGTATCTATTTCGCTTTGACGTTGGAGGGTCGCGCCCTCTTGGATTTTTCCCCCAACCCTCGGCGTTTCCCGACCAATCCTCACACCGCGTATGTATACAACGCTTTACAAATATTTGGGCGCGAAACTTTTGTTAAAATAACTTTTTCCAAATAAAAAAAATCGAATGCAGGGATATATCCCCTACTTACTTTAAATTTCTAAGTCCCTTATTTACTTATGTTTCTGAAAAAATCTTTTGAATCTTTACTCATGTCAGAAAAGCAATAATAATGTCTTGTAACCTTATGCTAGCCTGGTGTCGTGGACGCCATATCTATTGAACAGTCAACGATAGTAATATCGACGCCGAGTGACGCCTTTAACAAAATATATCGATGCTTGTCGAATGAATACAAAGAGTCTGGATGTTTTAAAGCAGTTTTGTTTTGTAAAGGTTAGTTTCGTACGAACTTTTTTCAAAATTCAAAAGAAACTTTGAAAAATCGAAAGAAAAGATGATTTATTCTTATTTATTTACTTCAATGACATGTTTTATATATATGCTGTAATTTAAACATATAAGCTAGTTTATCCAATCTCCCCCTCCAAGTTTACACGACTCTCCCGAAGTTTTTACAAACTGCAGAAAGTATTTTCGTATCTCTTGTCAACTTATGTTATCCGGGTAAAAGTGGATTCGGTATTGGTCGTGAAAAACCAATGTTGGCGGTGCCGTCGTTTTAGAACGTACAGCTGAAAATGAAAAACGGACTGGTTCACCAACCAACCTGTGAAATATCTCAGGTTTTCCGATTTCCCGAATGGACAGTGGTCAAGCTGACTTGCGAAATCTCCATGAGAACGTCGCGAAATCGTCAGCAGAGGTCGTCGGTACCAGGAACACATAAACTGTAGGCGGTTGCGTTTCGATGGGATGATGGGAAATGCGAATACAGGAATTTGGCGGAATCCTTGGCCGAGCTACCCTCCGCTAGGTTCTGCTACCCTAATGGGCGGCGCAATTCGTGAAATATTTTTGCTATTGTCTTTCATCAGGGGCACATTGAAGAGGGTAAGAGACAAAAAAGTTTATTTTATTTGAAGTTGCGTACTTTATTTGGTTGAATTTATATGAATTAAAACTAAAAAATCTTATTTGAGAATGTGTAAGGACGCAACGAGATCTTATACTTCACAGGCTCCCGTTGAAGAGACCGTCACCGTTCCTCTTACGTAAGTAACACTATCTCTGCAAGCACAGCTATCCTGCGAAACGAATGAAAAGTTCTAGAAAAACTATTCTTAGCGACTTCATAACAGAAAAAACTAATAATAACCTAAATCATCCAAGAATAAGTAGGCTTCTGATTTATTTAGCTTTGTGTTCTCTTAGCGGAGATATAATTGCTATAACAGGCGTACATTTAAGTGTAGATACTTACAAATATATCTTGAAACGACGGGCACTCATCCTGCTCATAAAACTGGACCTTCTCAAGATTATGTCGAATGATTTCGTACGTGGTTCTCCTCTCTTCTTCGCAGCGCTTCTCCGTGGAAACCAGTCCCATGTTGTACCTCTTGACCTTCAAGTGTTCCGCAGTAACATTGTCCATGATATCAGAACTTCCGAAAATCGCGTCTTCTAGGAACGTGCAGTATTTATCGCTTTTCTTTGTCATATTGATGTAGCCGTTAGAATTGACGCGTAGTTTCACTTTGGACTCAACATTTTCCTTATCGAGATAGTTCTGGTAGAGTTGTTCGTTGAGCACTGGTGTAGTTACTGGCGCCGCGAGGGCCTTTCGTCTCGACCTCCTAATCTTGATGTAGAAGCTGGTCACGAACTGGAACTTGAGAATGTAGGCGGCTATTTCAGCGATGCTTGCGTATCCGCTTTTGTTGCTCTTGTTGTGTAGCAGGCAGAAGTGTTTGGGTGGCGATGAGCCGTAGGTGAAACCTGATGAAGTAGATCATTTAATGGATACGGAATTTCAGATGCATGGGTAACAAATCCAGGATGGAAGGCTTAAACTTAAAATTGATGGAATATGAATTTCATTGGGCAGCAATAGTTTGGCTCATCGCAGATTTTCACAGGTTCTGGAAGAGAGATAGCAATAGAAGTGAAAAATGACAAGTAAATTGTAAGAGGAACTTACTATGAGTATTGTAGCAAGAGCACGGAGTGAGCAGCGGCGAGTGTTCCGCCAGGGTCTGCGGCGCACTGCGCGTGCGACAGAAGTTGTTGCTGTTCCACGTGGAGTCCGTGTAGGGGATGGAGTCGCACGCGCTGCCTGACGCAGACTGCGCGCACTTGCGTGACTCGCGCAGGGAGAAGAATGTCAGCGTTACCACGGCCTGAGAGGAAATAAGAGAGATTACAATGTTTACCTATGTATTTTTTTACAAGAGAAAGCATCATCTATCAACAGGACGGCCCCTTTCCACTCTACGTACCTAAGATACGTGTACCTTACGCAAAGAAACAGAACCTTATTCGTAATTTCGCACAGATGGAAACAACTCATAGCAAAAGCAGTCCGCTACGCAAACGTGATGAAGCCCACGGACACAATTAGTAGATTACAGAAGAATCCCGTAGCAATGTGACTTTCCTCTACGCTCGTTTTCCGCTACGCAAACATGGCGTAGCACTATTTTCGTAGTCTCGCACAGGTTCAATGACACAACTTACTCACCATAGTAAAGCAAGCAGCAGCACACAGCGTAGCACAGAGCGGGAACCCGTAGCGCTCGGTCAGTGCCCCGCCGAGCGCGGGCCCCAACACCTCGCCCAGGGAATAACAACACGACCAGACTCCTGCCACCGCGCTGTATGTCGCCAGGGCTTCGGGGCAGCCGCCTTCGTAGCTGATAAATTGAAATATATGTGACACGGAAATAGAAATCTTTCAAGGATTGGTTGGTGGTTGATATTGCTATTGTTGCGCGCCACAATAGGGTATTTTACTGTAAAAATCTAATTAGTCCGTCTGATAGATTTACAAAAAATATTAGACACGTATTTTTTCTTTTTTCACGTAAACAAAAAATGAAGACGATACAGTGCGTTGAAAACTCATGTGACGTCACGTCGCTGGTAAAAATTGTAGCAACGTAGTGACGTCACGTGAGTTTTCAACGCACTGTATCGTCTTCATTTTTTGTTTACGTGAAAAAGGAAAAAATACGTGTCCAATATTTTTTGTAAATCTATTAGACGGACTATATAGATTTTTACAGTAAAATACCCTATTAACTGGCGCCCGAAATCAGGCACATTGTATACACCGACCGAGCCAGTATTGGATTAGCGATAGAAGTCATAACTTCGCGAGCGATCTTCAACTTTTTTATAGTTAGTGAGTTTAAAGTTGTAATTAGTGTTGTGTAATTAAAGTGTCATTTTTGGTTAATTATTCGGTTGTTTTTATTGTCACGAACCCGAAGCTCGTAACAGTATAATAGTTTTTTTCTTTGAATTGGTAATTTACGGGAAGTCAATGTTTAAAACTGGATTTAACCTACTTATGTAAACAAGAACCAACCCACACCACACAGTGATAGTTTTCAGAAAAAGGCGTTTTTGTCTAAATTGCGTATTGCCATAAGCCAGCTGATCACCGACCCACCCATCGTCCATCATTCTTAGGTTCAATTAAGTTTTGAATAACATCAGCAGCCAAAATAGGAAGATTAGGCAGTAATGAATAATAACTCACATAGAACTAGTAAGTACTCCTTGGAAGGTAGGCAGAAGAGTCAGCGCGACCGACATGCCCAGGATAGATAACGCCACTAGATCCAGCCACAGATCTCTGAAAAGGAACAATTGACATCACCAAATATGTCATTGTATCCCCATCACCATGTATTTTGTTTGTTTGAATATTTGTGCCCAGTCAGGCTGAAGATAACAGAGTAATGAGTGTTAATCTTTTATATTTGTATCTAGGTTACCTTGGAAGCCCTGGGATGAAGGGACACGGGCCAAGAAGTAGCAATCCAAAGCTTGACAGAAACAGGCCCCACACCATCATACACCAGTGATTGTGTACCCTGAAATTCGTAACAACATTCTTAATATTATTAGAGCATGGCATTCTTGAATTCCTAATTTGA
Source organism: Hecatera dysodea (assembly GCA_905332915.2). Classification (NCBI taxonomy): domain Eukaryota; kingdom Metazoa; phylum Arthropoda; class Insecta; order Lepidoptera; family Noctuidae; genus Hecatera; species Hecatera dysodea. The sequence continues at coordinate 9,886,154 of HG995288.1, read as the reverse complement.
GATGATTTCAATCCAATGGGAAAACTTGTTAGATCCAACCCGTCCTGGCTGAAAGCGTCCTCTAAGGCGAGTTCCTTACCCCACAGGGGTGCCGTAGTCGCTTAGTTTGAAAGTTTTTATACTGCTGGCTGGAAACTGGGTTAAGCAGTCGACCACCTTAGGTTGACGTTGACGCAACTCATTAAAATTAAAAAAAAAACACTTGGGCAAACCGGAGTTATCTTTTTACTTTACGAGTAAGGTGAAACAGAATTCGTTTTGTGACATTTAAAGTTTGCTGTCCCAAAATTTGAAAATGATCTCAAATTCTAAATTCAAATATACATAACTGCAACTACACAAAAGATTAAATTGTTTAATACACTGTCTACCAGCAGGTCCATATTAACCATACAAAGATAGCTCTTTTATTCAACTGACTTGCACACCGTACGTTTGTTGCTGTAAATGCAGTAGATAGATACCTAAGTAGGTACCTACCTATATAATTCTATTACTTTCATAAAAGACAAAGACTGACCGATCTGCAACCCATCCCCAAATCGGGCTAAATATGCCATAAAGACTGGAGAACAGTAGGAATATCAGCCCGATCTGCTCCGTGGAGAGGCCGAACTGGCGCAGATGGGGCTCCAGCGTGGGGTCGAGAAATGCCCACGTGTTGGACACGATCACTATCACCAGCCCCGTTATTATGATCGATGGGATCTTGAACAGACCGATGATGGAGGCCGTCTTGGAACCCGACACGTATTCTGAAAAGATTACAGTTTCAAAAATTCAAAATGATAAGTAATGATAGTATGCGAAAAAATAGAAAGTGGGTTTTCGGCGAGTAAATAACGATACCTATTATATTTCTTTGATAAAAATGACGTTTCATTTTCGGTCATAGTAAATTTATAAAGCGTTTCCTCATGCCTGTATCATACAGGTCTTTCTACATCGTTCTCACATATAGGAATAACATCAAGAAGAACAATGTATCCACAACTTTGTAACAATTTATTGATTTAAAAGAGTGTCCGTGGACTTTCTTGCACGTTCTTCTCCATAGAGATCTACGCTTTGGAACGTGCAGATAGCTTCACTTCTTTCAACCTTGACAATTCAAAAGTGTCTGTACCTAAAGGGTTTAATTGAAATAAATGCTTTGAATTGAGTTGAGTTGATATCCTTATTAGAAAAACAGAGTCGAATTCAGTTTGTCCTCATTTTATCTACTATTTGAACAGCTCACGGACTGAAAAATCAATGGTGTATTTTTTACCTTCGCAATCAGTGAGCAAGAAGAAGTTGATGGGCACGGTCAACACCATGATAACGCCAAGTGTGTAAAATGGTAGCCCGAAGCCCCCGATCTACCTGGAACATTTACATACGTAATTATACATTCGCACAGAAAGCTGCTATGATTACCTATTCAAAGATGTGTTTTTTTTTATAACTGTGCGTTGTATTGTGGTCGTCTCTGGCATGGTTTTTAATTATTTTGGTTTTTTCGCGAAACAGATAGAGATGTCGCGGGCAGAACAGAAGGAGAAGACGAGACAAATCGGATGTCTTCCCTGAATAATGGATGGAGGGAGGCCTTTGCCCAGCAGTGGGACAGTTCAGGTTATCTATAGATGATAATGGTCTAACTATTTGAAACATGATTTGTAAACTAATTAGTAGGTAAGTAATAAATACCATTGATAGATGTCAAATGAAATCAATACCACGTTACCCAGTTAATGGTTGTGGAGGTCTGGTCGGCAGCCGCTCCACGTAAAAAACTGGTATTCAGTTGAATCCGGTTTCGACTAGGAGCCGACCCCAATATAGTTGGCAAAAAGGCTAGGCAGATGAAGATAGATAAAATTTATCACCTACCAAAATGCTACTTATAACTATCTTGGTAAGGTAATCTATACCTATACAATAATTATTGGGATAGGTATATCAAAGAGATACTTCATAAGAAATGTAAGTACCTACCGAATCGGTCGAATATTTTTCAATCAAAATTGCGCGCGTATCGCCCTACTTTTCGTATCGGCATCATAGAGTGAAGGTTATTTGTTTTGGCGATGTATGGGAGTGTTAATTAAACAGTTGCGATAACATAACGTTGCAGATAATTATACTGCTCGCGTTATGCAGATTAATTAAAATCACTAACAACTTTCAGTGCATGATTTTTATAATTAATACAAAAATCACTACCTATACAGCTCAAAATAAAACAAAAAAAGAAAATCGGAAACGGTAACCACCTACCTACTGTCAAAAGCATACTAATTGGAATTCAGTTTCAATGAAGTCCATAAAACTGCCTAATGCTTAACCTATTGGAAAAAATAAAGTAAACAGTAACGATAACAAAAGATAGGTAATAGTCACAAATGATTTATGTTATCTTAAGAAAACAGGAAGTCAACAGCACCCTCGCAACATCGCAGAAAAAGGCTCATCATGAGTAAATTAATCTTTTATAGGTAGGTAACGTTCTACATATTTGGACCTACTCCTCATCTATAAGTACTAATATTATTAAAAGGCAAGATATTTTGTTTGTACCGAATAAGCTCCGAAACTCCTAGACTGGATTTAACCATAAAAAACCATAAGAAAGCTTTGATAAGAAAGCTACATTAACAGCAAGTAATATAGGCTATATTTTATACTCCTATTCACACGGGAACGGGAAACACGCGGGTGAAACTCCGTGAAACTACGGGGCGCTGATAGTCTTTCATAAAATAAATACAATTACCGAGTACAGGAGACCTCCGATGGCTGGTCCCACGGACATGCCAAGTCCGATGAATGTCTCCAGAATGCCAAGGACCGAACCGATGCTGTCAGGGAACGTGTTCACCACGAAGACATAGCTGGCGGTGGAGTACGCGCTCGCGCCGAGGGCCTCCATTCCTCGCACCACGAAACATAGAGCGGTGAACGTCGTTGTGTCTTCAATTAAAGCTAGTGTGCTGGAAATCAGAAGCGTAAATGGGGGTGTGGATTACATTCACAAATAAAAAATAAGATTTATCAAAGTCTTTGTTTTCCCGCTTTCGAAACCATAGTGCACTGAGCTCTATCCATACCTAGTCCACTATTTTACTCGAGAGACTATTGATGCTACAAACAAAGCTGTAATTTGACATGGTTACAGATATAAATAACGCGAACAAAGTTGAAAATAAAAACAGGAAAGTCCATTTCTTTCATGATTTTCTTTGCTAGGCTGATCCATCGTGTGAGGTATCGTTAGATAGGTCTCTTAAAATAATAGGGGCTACGCTAGGGGCTTATGAAATATGTATTAAGCTTTAAAGTGGTATTTTCTGTTAGAATCATGTGCGGGCCCTCCTGGCTCCTCCCCCCTCTAAAATCTTAACTGTTGTTTTTGGATATATCCATGAAAAGTATGCACGTGAGCAAGTATACAATTATGATGTGACCGTTTCACTATGTTTCTATAATATACAATTTTCAGAAAAAAAAAACAAAGAAAATGGTTTATTTTTGGGCTACTGGTTTTTATTGTAGGTATATTCATTTGAAGTAGGTAGGTACGAAATAGAATCTTTCGTTTAAAATGCCGACCAAAGCAGGTTGGCTTTGCTCGGAATTTTAAACGAAAGAAATACCTGGGCCCTGAGTCTGCTATTACAATAGTGTCAGAATGGTCTAACATTGATCTCATAATGGTTCATTTTTACAAGTTTGGTAATCTACTAATAAAATAGCGTCACTATGACTTCCAGTGGTCAACCACTGACACTCCATTGAAAGAAATGGCATAGAATGGTAATCTCGTACATAATGACAAATTAATTACAGACGTAAGCGGTAGTCTGCTAAAATTTTGACAGTTCCTTTAATCAGTGACCTACCATTAGAACGTCATTGTGCAGTCATTGCTTTTAATAGCTCGGTTATCAAAAAGTATTACGAGACCATTGACCGACCAGTGATCGACCATTATGAATTTAGCAGATTACGAACTTTTAGCAAAATGACAATGGAATCGTGTTGGAATGACAAATTTATAAAAATAGCAGACTTAGGCCCCTGGATATAGCCAGCGCCCTGCATTAACCTATTTGTATTATATTCTTAATTCTTTGCCGGGTCAGGTTATGCAAGGTATTCACTGAAGGTACATTTTATGTAGGGGGAGTCCGGGAGAGTTTAGCAGGTGGGAGCCAATAGCCACTGCTCGTAGAATTTTTGTGGAACTAAATATTGCGACGTTGCCTCACTTCTTAGACTCCATAGGCGCGTCCCACCTCGCTAACGCGTTGCTGTTGCGATTGGCAGTTTGGTTTAGGAGTGACAAGTGAAAACACATTTTCGAGCCCGGTAAGTAATTTTTTTCAATTTTCGATATTTGATTTCAGTTTTTTACTGTGAATCGATTCCAGCATGTCATTTATATACATCGTAAATGTAATTATCCTAGTAACATTTACGGTAGACAGTTTTAACTTATGTGTTATAGTTTTTTATAAAAATGTAAAAACGGACAGCTTGGCGTGGGGTGGGAGACATTACCCTGGCGTCGGGAGGAGAATTTACCCAGGGTAATCTCTCCCGTAATAATATTTTTTTTATTTTATTGCAGATAATCATCCAAAACGACATTCAAATATAAAAAAGAAACATCTAGAAACAGGATCAATTTACATCTTTCAGTAATAAGAAATGCTAAAGTAATATGTGACATTGATAAAGGAAAATCTATTAGAGGTGTTGCTTTGGAATATGGAATTGATCGAAATACTTTACGAAATTATTTAAGAGACAGGTCCGAATTGACTAAAATAAGTGAACAAGGAAGCCAGTTTAAAACATCTTTGATATTTACGATCGAGGAAGAGAAAGCACTTGTTGACTATGTTCTAACTTGCAGAAAAATAAATTATGGCTTGACTAGACAGGCAGCTATGAAGCTGGCATATGAATATGCAACAATCAATTCTAAAAAGGTTCCAGATTCTTGGACTTCCAATAACTGCGCAGGGAAAGATTGGTTAAGAGGATTCATGACAAACAAACTCTGAACTAAGTTTGAGGACCCCAGAAGCAACCAGTTTATCCAGATCAACCAGCTTTAATAGAAAGAAGTTGCTGATTTTTTTGAAAAATTCAAAGAAGTTAGAGAATGATTCAAATTTGAAGCTCATAACATTTATAACTGTGATGAAACGGGGTGTACGACTGTACAAGAGTGTCCCAAAGTTATAAAGTTTTTATTATAGTATTACTGTTGGTTGTGCGAGTTCCTAATGATAAGCATGTTTCTAAATATATCCTTACTATTGTAAAAGTAACTATGTTAAGAAATATATGCGAATATCTTTCTCGTGTTCTCATTTACGTACGTGCCATATTTTTATGATTATATTTCTTTATAGAATTATAGTTTGTAGTGATTATTTTGCTTATTTTTATACCCGGGTAAAGGCTCCCTACTTGGGGGGTCAAGTCTCCCAGGCGGGAGATATTAGCCGAATGTCACTTTAGTAAAAATTGTTAATTACTCTTAAACTAATAATGATGTATTGAACTTTCTTAGAAGAAAATATAGCTAAATAATGTAGCTTCAGATACAATTTATAAAAAATAGCGATTTGTGAGTATATAAATATTTATGAGCATTTTAGTGGAAGGCGGGTAAACTCTCCCGGACTCCCCCTACCTATGCGACACTTCTTTTTTCATTCCGATATCCACGCAAAGAAGTCGCGGGAACAGCCGGTATAAAATAAAATTTGACTAAAAAGTTTTGAATTGTTTTTCGCTAACGAAGTAAAGGCTGATTTTGATGAAAAATCATGAAATATCACAGCACATATAAGTTATTAAAAAGAAAAGAGGAAAAAACTTAATGGTCTTTTTATGAAATTAGCCAGTGATGCGGCATTTGTTAATAATAGGTGCTAACCAAAAGGATGTTACAACAACATAAAACCTTCTCCTTTTTTTGGAGTAGCAGTAAATTTTTTTAGACTTTCATGCAGCGTATTTTTACGCGTCACGTGTTTTTAACATCCCACGCGTCATCGGAAAAGTTAATAATTCGATTAACTGGCGAAGAAAATGTGAAAACGTGCACTATTGTTTAACGGCCGAGTTCAATATAAACTCCAGATATTTACATGACCAAAAGTGAATCCTGAACGATGACTTAAAGAAACACGTTTTCAACGACATAATCTGCTGTCAACGACTTTTTATTTAGAAATAGAAATCATTTATTTGCTAATAATGTAGGTAACAGATAAGATGTTATCCATAACATATATACGTAAATATAAATATATTATTTTTATTACGTACTTGTAATAAAATAATGTTTGGTAGATATTGTTTTACGAGTAACCTTAATTAAAAATTAATTTAAAATACCTACCTACATCATCATACATACATAGGTACTTAGGTAAAACAGGTAGTATCACCGTCATGATTTAGGTAATATTTTTAAACACGAATCTGTACCGGTAATTTGCATAGCAAACTTTCGATTCAGCTAACATTTTCTGAAGTAGGGATCTCTGGTTAGTGGACACACATGATTGGTCTTAGAAGTAACGTCAGAGCACTAGCGGTCATAAACCTTAGGCCTGTCTAACAAGCCTGGTTGGATACACTTCGGATTAAAAGTAACGCTAGGCAAGAACAATTAAAAGTAAAAAAAACAAATCTTTCCCGTTTCCCCAACTTCACAATTATTATTATTACAAACAACTTTAAGTAGGTACAGTACCTATGTTAACATTTTAAGATTCCACACACTAAAGGATCATTAGTAAATTAAACAAAATTCTAATCGTATTTACTCTTATACTCACCCAAATAATACATTGCAGGCGCCAGCGACAAACATACCCGCCGTAAATAGGAACTTTGCGCCCACCATCGGCAACTGCAAAGAACAAACATCACAGTAGGATCATTAAACTAGGTATAATCTACGTTTACCTGAGAAATGCTCAGCTTGGGCACAACAGCGTTGTGCCCAAGTCGTTACAGCATTTCGCGTAGGTGATCTTCGCTTCCGTCCAAAGTTCGAACCATGGTCGGAAGCGAAAACGCGTAGAATGGCGTCGCATCTTTCTGCGAGGAGGTGATGAATGCAAACGAGACTGCGGGGAGAGGGAGAGATACCTCTCACTACAACCCCACAAGAAGGGCAACCGGACGTCGATGGGCGCTAAAGCGATCGCCACTATAAGGAGGGGCCAGCGGGCGGCGAACTTGGGGCTCAGCCGACGCCTAACTAGGCAGGCCCAAAAGTCGTGATGCCCAGTTCCATGCGCGCTTTTATGCGGCATGTAGTAATGGGACTTATGGTAACGGTAGGAACTGTGGGGATTTAGTCGGTAGGATTCCGAAATATTACATAGGTACTAGAGGATTTCCCCACAAAAAAAAATAGATACCTACCTATAGATACGTCTCTGAGATAGTTCTAAGTAGGTACCTAAACCTCCTATTATGTGTCGTATAGAAATTGGTAAATATTTGGTTAGGCGTGCGCTCATTTGTTTTGATAGTGAAGGCGATAAGGGCGGAAACGCCATTGAGAATCCGAACAGGTATTTTAGTCTTAAAAGAACTTCTGCAGTAAGCAAAGGCCCCAAAACTAATTAAAAAAAAAATAATGACGTAAAAGAAAAGTTAAAGTGATAGGTACCTAAGCGGCTATAAATACATGTCTTACGTACGTTCGTTCTTCGAACAGAGTCTATAAAATCTATTTGAAGATTGTAACCTTTTGCTTCAGTAATACTTATTCCATTTTTGGAAATGAAGTTTACGTAATGCAGGTAGGTACCCTTGACTTTCCGCCAAGAAAATCACACGATACCTACCTTTCTGGTTCAATGCGATCTTAATAAAAGATTTACTGGCACTATAAATTGCTATATATCCCTCATCATTCTTTGTCAGAGATATGATTCAGCCGAAATATCTACGTTCACTCCAGAACATTGGCACAGTCATTTCCTACCGCTGCGTAGTCCCGCTACCTGCACCTTGTCCTCCTGCCCCCGGTAGGTTTATCCATGCCGTGATTGTAACATGCTAGATGACACCTAAACACTAAGCCTACACCTAAATACAGGCTTGTATGCAACTTCTATTTTATATGATAAGGCCAGACTGATATGCACTTGATTTTCAGTAAACCCTGAATTTTGGCAGTCAGAACAGCACAGGTAACCTCAAAGAATTCAAGAGGAAGACAGGTAACTCACGTTAAATTACAAATAAGTAATACTTACGAATTTGCCGAATAAGGGCGATGTGAGGAACATGACTACCGCGTAGAAACTGAACACGATTCCACACATGGTCTCAGAGAGGCCCTTGGCAGCTGCCTCTCTCGGGAAGAACGGCGCCATCACACTCATGGAGCAGAAGCTCATGAAGTCTACCAGGGCTAAAGAAGCCAGGGTCAGCCTCTGGCGGCTGGAGAGGTGACGCACTGCACCCGGCTGCAGGCGGGTCTGGGTTCGCACCAATCTATGAAGTAAACGTAGATGCAACAGTGTTGTTTAGGATAACGAAAAGGTACTAACATACATGCAATATCTACTAGAATCTGTTGGTTAGCCGTTACGCTCTGTCACCCACGTGAAGGTAGTTTAATGCATAAGCTTGAAATGCACCTATGGTTTTATTTTAGTACAAAATAGGTTTATAGATTTCGAGTCATAATGGGCTGTTTATTCTGTAATCTTACTAAGAATTTACTGTAATTATGATAAATCTTCAATGAGATTCAAGGTTAGGTATGTCTAATTCTTCCTTTATTAAGATTATATTTTCTAATTATTTATTCTGGCTAGCATCTAATGACGGTACCTATATTTGTCCAATCATCGTGTTTCTTCACTGAATCTTAGATCGATCTAGTATTGAATTTCATATGGTACTTGATACAGTTGCTTAACATTGATTAATTATTATTAAACAGATAAATAACAACGACTGTTATCTTACATTTACAATAGACTGATAATAGAAACAAACTGCAACACGTGTGGTTTACCTAGTTATGTGCACGTATTTAAATGATTACCTAATAAATCATTAGGAAGGTATTGCGAATATTACCTACAGATTTGAAAGGGAAGGTGTTACTTACCGTTCTCTTAGTATAATGATCTCGGAGCTGATGTCGTCGGGTGGCCCCCCGGACCAGGAGTGCACGCGCCGCAGCCGGCCCGTGTCCGGCAGCGAGCGGCGCCCGCCCCACGTCTCCGCCAACTCATCCATGTGCGTGGACGTCTTCATCAGCTTGCTGTCAAACACTATTGTGTCCTGGGAACCCGCTCCGTGGACAACACTGTTCAGATTCGAGTCACTTGTAGTCCGTTCACGATCCGTTTCACTTAGCAGCTGCGTGTTATCGTCAGCATCATCGCACTCTCTGTCCATATTGAAGCGCCACACTGCTCTTCGGTCCGTTGGAGCAGCTCAATGCGACTATGCTAGATTGCACCGCCGCGCCGCCGTCGTCGTCGCAATATAACCGATCGTAAACAAACCGACTTATCGGCGTGTCAACACACCCAGCGCACCGACTACTACTGTTAACAATTAAAAACCAACCGCGCGTATATCAATTTATTATCGATATCTTATCGTGTTCAAATATAATTTCCTGGATATAGGACGCTTTCCAGCTAGTGATGGCGCGTTGACTCGGCAAGTCACGGTGGTGGGAAGTGCGGCGGGGTTTTGATTGATTTATATGAAGGTACCTGATAAATGTTGATTCTCGCACGTCATGTTTGTTTGTGATAATCCATGTCAGAAAGTAGTTCATCGGATGAAGTTAACCAAAGAAAGTTTTGAAAGGATTCTGAATTGTTCCATTTCTAGACAGCGTTCATGCCAATTGCTTTTCAGTGAGATGCAAGAGCATGCTGGAAACATTTTATACCTGAAACGAAAATAGGCGTCATAAAACCAAGGATAATGTTTAATTTTATTAACGACATTTTTATTGCCTCTGGGTACGTTATGTGAACTTATGTTTTAAATTCTGTTAGGTATATGTAGTACCTACCTAAGTCAAATATTATTTTAGGCAAACCCAGATTAAATTTTAAATAATGATGAGATTGAGTTTGGGCAGAGATGGAAACTATATAATAGATAATTGGTCATTGGAAATAGGGCGAGTATATGATCTCAAGCTTGTTCTCACTACTCACCCTCACCAGTAACACTTTGATACCTCACGTAAAATACTTACCTACACTACGACGAACAAGATGTATTATAAATCGTCAAGGAATAGACTGTTCCCCTGTCCACGTAAAAGGCTGACAAAAAGCGTAGCTATACTAAATCATTAGACTTATGATGTTTTATTGCCAAATTACGAACTGCATTCCAGTTCGCAAAATTTTCCTACAACTCAAATGAAATCATGTTTTAACTACTTTTTAATCATCATTTTGTATTATACTTTTGTTTTTTGTTATAATAATTAAGCAAAGTTTTTTAAGGTATCTAATTACGGCACCTTAATTTGCAGATGAGCGATTACTTGTTTGTTGTTGCCTTTTGATTGCCCCTTCGGTCTAGTGGTAGTAAGCGCAAGACGTGCGGTCCTGGATTCGTCCCTGTTGAGTAGTGGCACTGAATTTGTACGGGCATAAATCTCTGGGCTACTGCTAAAACTGAAATTCCTAATGGGAACCCCAACGGCCCAAAGGCAAACGAAACGGTTTTCCTGAATATTTAGTTTTTAATTCCAAAGTGCAAACGGTGAATGAGCATCAAACTTATACAACTCGACAACGACCACACAAGTATTATCAGTGAGGATTTACTTTTTTTATGGGTTTTTCGAAATTGAAAGATTTAATCATCTGCATTATTACCAGCAATGACTTGTTAAATGACAGGTTCTTATTAATATCCAGCAGACGAGCGGTTTCAGTTATGATGTGAATGTGATTGTAATGCATTTGTTTTTGGAGGTCGATCGTGACATCAATTAAGTTATATGCAAATAAAAAATGTACAAAAAGTGAAAGTTCCTTCGACGCTGACGTGAGAGCAAAAGGAAAACAGAACGTCTCAGTTGCTTTTCATCCCGCTCATGTGGCAGTCGACTAGGGAAACGTCTACTCTATTATCTTCAAATAAACACCCTACGGCGTGCGAACTACCATAATATGCAAACTTGTATATTAGTGTCGTGAGTTAGCGAAAGAACAGGACGCCAATATAGGGTGGAGAAGGAGAACAATTATTTTAATGCTAACCACAGCATTCACGCAGCGAGCGGGCAGGTTCACTGTACACCCATCATCCCGTATCAGACAAGCGTGATGGAATTTGAAAATGAAAACAATATATCTAGTTTTAATTTCCGCGAATATTAGTGGGTTGCAGGTATGCACCTCCCTTCCGCCCGCTATATTATGCACATGCAAGATTACAAGGCAAATGCAAAGATTTAAAAAAAAAATCCTTGCATTATTATAGCGGGCGGGAGGGAGGTGCATACCTGCAACCCACTAATATTCGCGGAAATTAAAACTAGATATATTGTTTTCATTTTCAAATTTAAAATGGATTTCCGCAAAGTAACGCCTGACTCAATCAATTTTATCAAGCGTGATGGGTTAAATGCCTAATCACCTCGTTATTATGGTGATGAAGAAGGGAATGCTAGACCTTCGCCCCGCAATGAAATAGTTCGGGCTAGAATACGTAAAAGCACATGATATTTTTTTTACAACTTGTGCCGTTTTTACGCTCAGTGTAATCAATCAACGTGCTAGATTATATTAGATTAGCAGAAACTGATAAAGATACGATAAATAAAACTTCCACTTACAAATATAGTAACCAGATTTGTATTGATGTTTTTATTTCTCAACGAACATGTTTATTATTTATAACAAACCAACAATCACTTTATGTACTTATTCATTACAAAAAAAAACACCATGTATTATAAAGTCAGCGATTTAGTGCACTTAAGATATAATTAATAACAAATTAGAAATAACGCAATTAATTCTTCTCAATATGTAACACATTTATTTGAAAAAATATAGCATTTACAATGAATGACTGCACTCGCGAACAATCGAACCAGTAATAATTTGTCCAGCCCATTCATTAGCTCAGTTCAGTCCGGTTTACGTAAGTAAATAGATACAAATCTTATATTAAGCAAACTCTGATACAAAAATAGTAAAACAAAACACATATTCTTATAGTAATGACGTGAATAAAAGCATTTATTATTCATATTTCACGACGTATTTATAGCTTATCTCTTTTAGTCTTTTAATTAAATTAACTGTTTAACGAGTACTGATCCATTCCCGTGGAACAGGTTTATAGAATTGTGTTAAATAATATGCAAAGAAAAATAATGTTAATTTACTACGACATAATATATATCAGGTGACCTGTTCCAAGGGATCGGTTCACGAATAAAGCTGTACTTAACACTAAATAATTCACACTAGGCTGGTTGTCAACGGAGCATATTTCTTCAGCTAGGACGATCATAACCTAAGTTGGGCCAGTTCTTGCAGCAGCCCCGGCTCCTGCTCGATCTTGGCTAGTTGGTTCAGCTCCAACTGCTTGCCAGATGCCTTCTGTTGCTTCAGCTTGTCAATGTCGCTTAGTTTCTGTGAAAAAAAAAAATACAATATCAGTTTTTATTTACCCTAAAACCGATGGGGAAATATTGGCGTGAAGATATGCTAGGTTTAGCTTACGTCATATATTGTCTATTTTGAATATTATGCTATCCTATGACGCCAATGTAATGAGTCAAGTTATAAAACGAAACATGCTAATTTATGTAATGTTTTAAGATATTATTAGAGTGACCGTGAATTCAGGTTTTTGATGAACTCGTACGCATACATACACGCGCCTTGCTGACTCTACAATTTTTACTATCAAGGCAAAAAGTGTAGCGTTAGCAATAAAAATCTATGTGCTCTTGGTTTCTGTACAAAATTTTCTATTTAAAGTATATTGTATACCTACATAAATAAATAAAAAGTGAATAAATACCGGCAAATTCTAGTAGTTATACCCATGGGCGTCAATTGCCAACGTTTACTGCGCGGTTTATTCAAAAGTAAGCACACATTAAGGCCCCATTTACACTTCGATTAGTGATTAGGCGAGTTCGTACATTTTCTGCATGATTTCGAGGGGGCAGCTGCCCTCCCCTGACCCCCCCCCCTGGGTACGCCCATGGTTATACCTAGTAGAACCTTCTACCTAATTATTTTCGATACATTTCGAGATTAAAAATCTGGAACAGAATTGTGATGCTGACTGTTCTCTCAACTCTATGGATGTTGAATTAAGTAGTCGACTATCATAAAAATGTCCCAAACTAAAATAATACGAGATTTTCGTAAAATTTTTCAAGACACCGACGTATTCGCAAACCCTGACGTCAAAACAAGGAGGTCATTGAGTGATCAAAAATGCGGAATTCGATATGTTTAACATCTTTTATTAAAACAAGACATTATAAATGCAACTGTAAAATGCTACGTGTAAGTGATTGATATTGGATCGTACCTCTAATAGGTGGAAAATAAAAACTTTTTACAAAAAAAATACTACCGACTTCTAAAAAAGTTTGTGCTAGCTTTTTGGTTTTTTGAACACCGACTTCCGAAATTAAAGTTATTTTGTACTTTTTGTTATTTTTAGAAGTCAGTTGCATTTTTTCGTTAAGTTTTTAGTATCAGCATTGCACCCGTGCGAAGCCGGGGAGGGTTGCTAGTATCTTATAAATGTAAAAGTAATTATTTTAACCTCAGACACAGCAGAGCTGTTGTAAGATTTACTGTGGGCTGCTACTGCCAAATTCTTAATCGTAAGTAGCACTTGCTACTTTTTTACATTTCATCAAGGAGACCCTACGCTCGGCAGTCGTACCCGCGGGCATAGTATAAACAGGGGAAGTAGGTTATCTTCATACAAACGCACCGCGCGCGGCTTGTATGTGTGCGCCATAGTATCTATGCGTCGACGCACGCACACTTTAACAAGTCTCGACCCATTTCTCAGTGCGCCAGTCGGGGCTAACACTGCACGAGGTTCGCGCGTCACCGCTAAATAATTAAAAAATGTCTGACAGTCGCAGGAGAACGTATTGCTAGTGGCTCGCCGTCCGATAGCAACCAGGCCCGAGTCGACGGCGCGTCGTGTTCCACGCGCGCCTCAAAGAGCCGTCAGCAAAGAAGACGGGGCCCCATAGGGTCAGTGCCTGCTAGGGTTGCGGAATTTGTTCGAAAGAGTCACCGCGGCCCTGGAACGCAAAGGGCACAAGCAGGAACACGGGTGGGTTTTAGTCAGTAAGAGTCCGACACTCCCTTCTGCTCCGCCCAGAGCGGGAGAAGTCATTTAATGATTTCCCATCCAAAAAAAAAAAAAAAAAGGAGAACGTATTGCTGTGTGTTTGGGTGTCTCAATAATTCATCGATTCCAGAATTATCTCTGTTCAGATTACCTAATGAACAGGAAAGGTAAGCTAGTCACTTATTCTAGCATATAATTTTTACTTGATGATGAGATACCTACTTACTTATTTTTATTAGTTTTCTATCACACAGAGAAAAAATCCGCCCCTAAGGCTACCCACTGACCGAAAGTAGGTAGGTAGGCCTAATTTCCTACTAGAATATATTATGTAGGTACTTTTGATCTATCAATTGATTTGCCGCTATTGCTTTGTTTACGTTTAGTTATGCCGATTTCTCAGTATTGTAGGTATAGTAACTAAGTAGGTAAGTACTTACAGTCGTAAAATCAAACCATTGTTGAACTTTATTGACTAATGATCACTGAATTAGTTATACAGAGATGTGTTAAAGTGACAACCCTAAGACAGTAGGCAATTATATCGCGAATTAGGCCGGAGATAACCTACTTCCCTTCTTTATACTATGCCGCGGGCATGAGAACAACGAGCCAGTGAAGGTAATGACCTAATGATTGATAGAATAGAATTGTTATTATGAGTTCAGAACATTACCTTATTGAGGTTTTTGATCTTCTTATCCTTCTCGGGGTCTCCGGTGGACACGAAGGGCGCGCGGGACGAGGCGACAGGCGGCGGGGGGGACGCGTCGCCGCGGGCCTTCTCCTCAGCCTTGCGGGCCTTCGCCTTTTCGCGCTTTTCCTTCTGTTTGAGCGCCTGCTTTGATGGTGCCGCTAAAAGGGTTATATATTTAGGCGTTTTGTCGGGTCATATCGCCGTCTGACGCAGTTGACTGTGTATCAAACGTCGTGGTGATACGACAGTCTTGAACAGATTCGTTTGATTGGTCACGACACAATTAGGAGCTTTTGAAACCAATCTGTTTAACCTTTTCTTAAGTATGCTGGGGTCGGTCTAACTGGAACCCGAATACTAGTATTATACAAGGAGCGATCGCATATCTTACTTCCACAACCCAGTTACTGTAACAGGATACTTATCCCTTGGTAAGAATTCCTGAAAATAATGTAGCACTAAAATCTTACCACTAGGCGTTTCCCCAGGTTTATGCGGCTTCTCCTGTTCATGCAGCGTGAAGGTCGAAGGCCTATTCTTAGCGCCGGGAGGCCTGTAGGCCGCCGCGGGCTTCGGTGTGGAGTCCTCAATGCCTTTGGGCGCAGTCTTGGACAGCTCGCTCTTGGGGAAGTTGCCCGGTTGCCAGCTGATAGCGAGGAGGTTCTCTTTCTCCGCGCAGACACGCTTGTGCATCAGAGCGCATGTGTAGTGCCAGATCTTGTAGCTAGAAAGAAGGTCTCTTTTAATTATAAGTACTTTTGAAGATACATATAAATATAATAATCATTTTGAATTCTATTCTATTATTCAAACTTTATGCAAATTTTAAATCAATAAACGAATATTAAGAACTGAAGAAATCTAATTCAAACGGCTATTGTCATTGAGACTAATGGAGCACGCGTTTTATTGGGGTCAAAGGAACTGATCTACGCCGATCGACTGTCAGTACTACGAACGGATAAAATTCATGGAGTCAAGTCCTACTTGACACTTATCGTTTTTTCTTTAACCTTTTAGCAAATTCCTCAATAGATCATAGCAATATCCATAGCCACCACTACATGCCAGTTGTGGTAGCAGCAAAAACGTCCCGGCTAAAGAGGTTTTAGATAAGTAGAATTTCAGTGCCATCATAGTTCCAGTGCGTAGTAGTACTATACATAGCTGAAAGCACCATCCCATTTTTGCAACTAAATCATTACCGCATGAATACTTCCGTCATAGGAAAAGTCTAGGGTTGTAAAGGTCTAACATTCCTTTGCAAATAACGGCCGAAAGCAATAACCGATCTATCACATACTGGAGATAGAAAAACAAATGAAACAACAGAATACCTACATAATTTTTCTGTTGTTTCATTTGTTTTTCTATCTCCAGTATGTGATAGATCGGTTATTGGTTAGTCGATAATACATACCCATTACCGACAGTAAGCCGCGGGTAAGTAGTGGCAGTAAGGAAGGTCTCAGCTCTGGGGTCCCACATGAGGCTGGTGGTGTCGGGCGCGGCGCAGGAGCCCACCTTCTTGTACCCGCGGAGCTCCCACACCTCGATGTGGCCGGACGCTATGTTACCGAAACCGCCTAGCAGCATACGTGTGCTGGAGTCAAGGTATCATTTTCAAATTTAGAAAAGGCACTTGAACATGCGTTGAAAATTGGTATGGTTGCGGTACCAGAAGATTTGCCCAGTTCGTCACGCTTACTCGGTTAGATAGTCCCTAAAATTTTCTATGACTGACTGGACTACCGAGGGAACCTTTTTTTTTTCTGGATGGGAAATCATCAAATGACTTCTCCCGCTCTGGGCGGAGCAGAAGGGAGTGTCAGACTCTTACTGACTAAAACCCACCCGTGATCCTTCTTGTGCCCTTTGCGTTCCAGGGCTCCGGTGACTCTTTCGAACAAATTCCGCAACCCTAGCAGGCACTGACCCTATGGGGCCCCGTCTACGTTGCTGACGGCTCTTTGAACCTACGGACTATTTTATAGCTTAACGTAATTCACATCATATGAAAAGGATATGGTTTCCTTCAGGCGGGAAATATATGGAGTTCCAGGCGCCAGTGCCGAACTCGAAGAGCGGCTCGCACTTGACGTTGAAGAGCGTGGCCTTAGCGGGCGCGTGGCCGTACACCGCCACCCACTCGTTCGAGTTGCCCGGGTTCCACGAGATCGCGTGCACTGGGCCCTCCTTACCTATGGGAAATATTGGACACACTCGCATTACGTTTTCGCGAGATAATCGTTTTGTTTTAGGACGGCGCCTAAGACAAATAAGCTGTTACTTGGCCTACAGGCGCAAAAAGACCGGCGAGAAGCGGTAGTCGAACGCAGTTACGTGGTATCGAGGGTTTAACAGGAATCTGGTAAATGTTAATGTAGTACAGGTGTGGACTCTTTATTGGCATTCAAGACATAAATATGCCTATTTTAGGGCCAACACCAACACTGTGAATAAGCAAGCAAATTAGTAGAATTCTAATTATTTACAAGTACCTAAAACTTACTGAATGTCACATTTTCTGAGTTGCCTTTCACATCACCATAAGATAGTGACTGCTTTCCGTAGTAAGAGCCCCCTGTTTTGTCGACCTGGAAAATAGATTTAAAATTTAAAGAATACATAATCATCAGTTTTCAATTACTAGTTTTAAGTTTTGACATAAAATAAACTTCCAAACTTTTATTTCCGTAAGTTTGACTAATGGTTCATTTACACGGGCATTTCTTTTTTACTAAGCGATAGCTCAGATTCACTTGTGATCCAACAGCAACTTCAATCTGGAGCAATAAGTTGCCATTATTTATTTGTTATTTTGTGACATCACATCAACATCTTCCTGCCCTTATCCCATGTTAATTGGGGTTGGTGCAATACTTTTTTTCTTCCATTCTGTCCTGTCAGCCGTCACGCTATCACTAACTCCCTTTTCTTTCATATCACTCCTCACACAATCCATCCATCGTTTCTTTGGCCTCTCCCTTTCCATCCATCCACATTTATATTCATAACTTTTTTAGTTACCTACATGTATTTCATCCCTCCTTTTCACATGACCATACCAAGACAAGCGGTTCTCTTTCAACTTTTCCGTCACTGGCGCCACTTTTAAACTACCTCTAATGTACTCATTTCTCACTTTATCCATCCTCATTACTCCACACATCCATCTCAACATTCTCATCTCCGCTACATGTCTATTTCTATTTCATCACAATCAACAGTCTTGCAAAAATTTTATAAATTTTGCCCATGTAAATCCACCTTAATGTGTCTGGATGGGATAAACCATGGTTTTGGTTGGTAAGCCACGTAGTAGCTACTGTGAATGATACTAACATCAGTCTGCGTCATGGCGAACACGTTGGTGCCTCGTCTGTTCCAGTAGAAGGTAGCCTTGTCGGCTTGGAACGAGGAGCGCGCCACCACTGCTTGACTCTGCTCGAATTCAGGGTACTTGTATATTCGCCAGAATGACGGCTGGCCGGCCTTACCTGTCGACCACAATATTAATAAGATTTTTATAAGAAAATTTGTGTCAAAGAAAACTTTTTGAGGAACCCTTGTTGAGTTGATAGCCTAAAATTAGCAGAGCAGCTGCTTCTTCTATGCAAGAAAAGCCTTTTCTAAAATATGTTACAAATTGGCTTAGGTCATTTCTTTAGCTTGCTCAATGTAAAAACTAGTAGGTATCAAGTTACACTTACTGACTAACGGCCGAACTCAATAACCGGTCTATCACATACTGGAGATAGAAGAAAAACAAATGAAACAACAGAAAAATTATATAGGTTTTGTGTTGTTTTATTTGTTTTTCTATCTCCAGTATGAGATAGATCGGTTATTGGGTTCGGCCGTTAATATTCTGGTTTCTCAATCTAACTTAAGTATTGTTTGACATCTTTTTTATGTATAAAGGGCACCTTAGCTACTTACCTAAAGTAAATGCAGAAAAATAGTATGTAGGTGCTGGCCCGGGTGAGACACTGAAAGACTTCAGTTTGTCAGCCTGCAACTGTTGCACAAATCTATCGAGGATGCCATCCTCGTAGATCAATACCCTGTTATTCACGTGTAGAGCAAACAGTTTCTCATCTGATGACCACTTGGGTTCCCTTGAAATTAAACAAAAAATTATGCGTTAACTGACATAGCTTTAGTAGCCTGAAATGTAAGCAATTTGCTCCTAGTCTATATGGACTGTTACGGTCCATAATCAGCTACATATGTATTATTATCATAAACATCAGATTACATGTCGCTTACCATCCAGTTTGATTCTTTTGTATAAAACTGCCCACAAGTTGCCCATCAACTGATTTATACACATGAAGATTAGGCTTGCCCTGAAACAATCAATTTGTTCAAATTTTTTTTAGCATATGCATTTCCAACCTTAGATTTAGTTAGAACTTGTTATGGTCACAATAATGATTACCTGAGGATTTTCTTTTGTCATAAAGAACATTTCCCAAACAGTAAAAAAGTTATCCAAGGGTGAAAAGAACATGTCTTTGATGTTTCCATTGATGGTTGCTGTTACAGACCAGTCAGAACATCTCACAATATCAACTCTGAAAATCAAATAATCACAATCACAATGTGGTGCAGTTTATTATTTGAACACAATTTAAATTTTTAAGGATGACTTGCCTCAGCTTTTTAGTTTTTACAACTTAGAAAAACAAAGTAATTTAATTTATTATTTGTTAGTATAAGAGAAACAAAAAACCTTTGGCATAAATTCCCTGTAAAATCTATTTTGCAATTTAATAAAAACCATGGTCACGCAGGAACTTTATCATAGAACAAGTATGGTTTACAACCAAAATGTGTAATAATACAGTTTCTAAGTAGCTCAACCAATCCAATAGGCATTGCATGCTCCTTGCATGGGACTAACAAGGCCTGTTCTATAGCCTCAACTCGGCTGTTCCCATGATAATGTTATGAGATATGGCTCAGTTTATTTATAAATACAAAATAGTTTTCATACAATACATATTACAATACAATACACATTTCAGAATAAAAAATGCGACAGTCATAGTTTAACATAATATACAAGTTTAGTGTTACATTTTGTAGAAACGTTACAAAAACGAAATGTACATTTTCAGACACTTACTTCTTATCAGTCCTATATGCTAAGTAGGTGCCTTTTGGACTAAATATAATGCTACGTATATTCGTAGTCGTTTCATCCCTGAGATTTGTTTCTTCATAAGGCTCTTTGAAATCAATTAAAAATATATTTTTGCTGGTCAAACCTGTAAAAAATATGTTATGGTTCAGGTCATTATAACCTCCATATCATGCTGTTTTCCTGAAATTAATTGGATTTAGTATAAACATTTACCAGCAATGTACGGTGTACTCATATTCACAGCAAAATATTATCAAAATAGGTCTAGAAACTTATCATCTTCAATAAAATAAGTCGTGTAAGCGATTTAGGATTTCACGATTTGCCGCACGAAATTTACCATACCATAGACAATGCTTTTTTTATTATTTGGGTTATATTGTAAGATCCCTTTTTAGTTTTTTGACAAATTGTCATATTGCATAATTTAAATTTTTCCATTGTTTTACTGTTTGTGCCTTTTTACCGTATACTTATACATTACATTTTATTTTTACCACCTGATAACTAGAGATGAGACGTATATACTGGTAGAGGTATATATACCAAGTATGAGCTTCCCAGTACATAGGCCGGGTACGGACCGAAATACTGGGTAAATACCTTGAAGGTATGACGTCAGACGCATAGTACGATACGAACCGCTACCACAAGGTAGCGCCCTGTTTTATCGGTAGTTCGGTACGCCGAAGCAACCCGAAGCTACCCGACAGCTTACGAAGGGACCCGAAACGTCATTCGTGCTTTATGAACATTCGGTTGATTTAATTTAGTTAGACAAAATGGGTACTTATTTTTAAGTACATAAGGAACATACAATATTGCAAATTAAAATTACGATTGTAAATAAATTGATTTGAAATATTTTAACTACGCTGGCTAGTTAGTCAGTTTAAATATAATTAATGTTATTTTGCATTAATTTATAAAGAAATAACTAGAATTCATTAATAACCATCGTCATAGCCGACAGTCCTAAGCCTGGTAAAGTAGGAAGGAAAGATTTCATATCTCATAATGCATAATTACGTATAGGTACTTGAAACATCGTACCTACATTATATTGGTGGCATACCATACTTATCGCATACGTTTACTTATCGAAATCCTACCATACCCAAATACTTAGAAGTATTTTGATACCTGGTATTTGTACCAGGTATTTAGTGATACCCATACCTTAAAGGCCGGGTATGGAGAATGGCAGGTATATCTCATCTCTACTGATAACGTGCCGAACTCATTCCATAACCCATTTAAGTCAAACCCTAAGAAACTTTCTCACCCGATTTCTAAATAGGGTTATTCATAAGCTGGTAAAAAAATTATTACAATAATTTTTGAGACTACTTTTTAGAAACTTGAGAAACCTATATATAACCAAATAAATATATATATATATATATAAACATTTTTTTGATTATGACGTACCTAGATGGAGTTATAAAACAAATAAACCGAACCAAACATAATTTACTATAACTGAGAATAAGGCCCGGAACCTCTTGCAGGGAGTTCCCGAGCTGGAAACTTCCAGATGAATGAATCGACAAAAAAAAAACCAAAAATTTAGTTTCCATTTTCCATCCTAGATCATCCTAGGTAAAATAATTATAAAACTATTCTATTCTACCTACCTTTAACTTTATAACTTTTTCTTCACAGGCTACCCGAAGCAACTGCCAGTGCCAAAGTCAAATAAAGAAGATTGAC
Source organism: Hecatera dysodea (assembly GCA_905332915.2). Taxonomy (NCBI): domain Eukaryota; kingdom Metazoa; phylum Arthropoda; class Insecta; order Lepidoptera; family Noctuidae; genus Hecatera; species Hecatera dysodea. Next base: position 9,864,216 of record HG995288.1, on the reverse strand, counting down.
TTGACACTGATTGAAAGGAATTCAAAATGGTGGAATAATTTTTTCAGAATGGCGCGTGAAAATTTTGCCTGTTTATAAATTTTAGAGGTTTGTTCATTGAAAGTTATTTCATAAGAATTAACTTTTCGATGTTTAGTAACAAGTCTCAACTTCAGAAACGTACTCCTGAAAATGGGACGGATCGAGAGAGCTTTTTATCGGTTCTAGTGGATGAATTTTTGCATTCAACTTCGGATGGTAAATATCTTTTAAATGATTTGCAGTTACTAAATGATAATATTTTGATCTGATACAATCTAAATATGAAAAGTATCGGCTCTAGTTTCTGTCTAGTCTCCATGACTCCATGATCATTTGGCCTTAGTAGATCTTAACTATTAGATTTTCATTATATCAGAATCTTGTTTTATTTTCAGATGCCAAATGCCAAGTTCTAGCTAATTTGGCTAATTTTGCATATGACCCTATTAACTATCAGTATATCAGGGATGTTGGCGTGCTAGACATTTTTCTTCATGTCATAAAGAATGAAAGCAGCCATCAACTGCTACATTTTGCTGCTGCTGGCATCTGCAATTTGAGCTGCGGTAACAAAAGTTTACCTACTTAATTTTATGTTGCTTTAGCTGCGCCATGGACACATTTAAAAACAAACCAAATAGCTTGTTATTGTAGTAAACTGGAATGGTAATATGTTCCAGTTATAACTTCCATCCTTTAATTGTTCTGCAAGTTGTAGTAGCTTCTACAGTCTATCTGGCCTATTTTGTCCCAGTGCTGGGCCAATGCTTTCTTTTCCACACAGCTCTGTCCTTTGCTGGTACAGGCCAGTTTTTTTAGTAGGAGTTGAACTCATTCAGTCATCTTTACCTATGTCTGTGTGATGTCATCTGGCATTAAATGGGACAATAACCTAGACAAAGTCGTAATCTATGGATTATACTGCTGTTAGTAGTTACTTAAGTAATGTTCTATTTTTTTTTTTTTTTTTTTCTAAAATTATATCTGTAATTTCCAGATCCATTGAATGCTGATTATATAATAACACACTCTGGATTGAAGCCACTTATTGAATTACTGAAGTTGGATCACAATGATATCTTAGCTGATACAATCACTACTTTATTCTATCTCCATAACCCTCAAACCAAATCTGAGATCACCACTGCAGAGATTATTCAGCGGATTCATGACATACAAAAGTCAAATGACAAAAGATTAGCCAACTTAGCCACTATTTTCTTACAAGATGTATGCAGTTCAAGTGAGATTTCGTAAATAAAAGTCACACACATAAAAATGAACAAAATGCTATCAAATAGGTTCCCCTACATTGTAGTGAACAACAAAAATTATCAAAAGATATGCAAAATTCATACAACTACATTCAGTAATACAGCTTTCAAGGCAGGAGATAAGATCCGCATACAAAAAACATTGACTCAGAAAGATTTGGATGCATTCTCTAATCTTACAAGTGATCATAATTACTTGCACCAGAATAATGGTAACAAGAGGCCAATAGTGCATGGAGCACTTCTCAATGGCTTAGTGGCAGGACTGATTGGCACACACCTACCAGGCCCGGGTACAGTACTTGTATCACAAACTATGAAGTTTCCGAACAAGTGCTTTGTTGGTGAGAAGCTGACTATAAGTGTAGAACTTGTTGATGTGAGGAAGATTCTCAAAGTGAAGTTTTATTGCATCGTCGAGGAAGAAAAGAAGGTTGTGTTTGAGGGTGAGGCTAAACTTGTGTTAGCCAAAGACTTCTAGGGATTTAAGTTAATTTTTAATAGTAACTTATTTAATAAATTTAAGTATTAAATGTTAAGATAAACTTTTAGTAATGCTATATGGCATTTTAAATTCATATAATAATTTATGAAATTTCTAAAATGTGTATTAAGATTAAAAGAAAACTATTGGAATGTCTAAAGTTTTATGATAGTCTGTCTTAATGTGCCAATAAATTCATGAAATCAAATAATATAAACTGTAAAGTACAATTATTTAGTGTTATTAATAGATAACTCATTACCTTAAAGGTAGTTTAATATTTAGTAATTTAACACCAAGCATGCTGCAGTCGGTATCTCCAAATCTGTCCATTTAATGTCTATTATACAATTTTCATAGTCTGTAAATTAATTAAGACTGATAGCAACTAGATCATTACTTACCTACACACCTGCTCAAGGGATGCATGCTAAATGTATGGCACAACTTCCTGTCCCAAAATTTCGTAAATAAAGTACTGACACTCATTAATATATTTACTAACTGCAATTCATTTGCAATGTGATAACTTCTTGCCTATATCACGTCGTTATGCATTTGTGAAGACACCAACAGCGTATTATGGCCATGTATCCACCACATTTGGCAAAAGCAATATTTTGGCATGTTGAGTCGGCAATCGTCGTTACTGTATATTGTACAAATAAATGTAATTACGAAAATGTATGAGGGATGGCTCAAGACAGCTAAAACTTAGAGTTTCATGCAGTAAAATGTCAATTTTTTGTATAAATATTGCTTGTTCATGTAGGTGTTATTATAGGTGGCTACAGGCTTGCATTTTATATTAATGCATAATAATGGATATTGTAACTATAATTCAAGAAGCGCTGACACAGCGGAGTGAGGTTGCTGAAATTGTGACCACTTCCTTAAGAAATGCCGATTTTTGCGATGCGTATTATGTGATTCGGTACTAAGATCATTGCCATTTTTGAAACAGTTTGCATTTTCTGAAGCATCTATAATTTAGATTTAGTTGGTCCCTTTTGCTGACTTGATAGTTGCGTAATGGTATTACATGATATACTTGAATATTTATATGTCATCATAATTGAATAAATATGATGGACAATGAATGAATATTAAAATCCTTTTTTGATATATTGTTTCTTAAAAGTAACATTAAACCTTTTATATTTGTAAATAAACTAGTAATTTCTTATTAGTGCTGGCTAGGTTATTGTTCCTTGTCTCATTATTTTCGAACTTTTTTATCATCACCAGTAAGTCTCTGGAAAAGATGCAATATGTGGTAAATGTGTGAAGATTGTTTTATTTTTATTCTTCTGTTAGTTATTGGTAAAATATTTGTTATTTTTGTCCTTGTTTTCTTTTGTACCACTACATCACATTAAATGTGATCATGAAATGCCACCTTTACTTTTTATAATGACTTTTTACATTATGATTTCTTGTAATATACCTTTTTTTTGTTTAACATAACTTCTTGATCTGTTACAGCCATGTTATTTTTTTTTATATTAAACTTTTGCCTGTTCATTTGTTTTTTTTTTTGGTTCCACTAGCTTGCCACCTGCATAGGTAGTACATTTAGCTATTATAATAATCAGACCCATACGCAGGGGCGCTTTTTATCGCGGCGTTAAGTAATACACGCACTGATGTTCAACACTCGTTGAGGTGAGAATACAACGAGTTGATAAATCGCAACGTTGAATTTTCAACTCTTGGAGCTAACCGAGCGTCGAAAATCCAGTCGCTATGCAACGTTGTCAGGTTTCAAAGGCGTCCGTACAAATTTTTTGTCTAAATCTAGTATTATCTATGTTTCAAATAATTTAACGATTTTCTAACATTTTGTAATCTTTTTGAAATGTGCTAATAATATTTATCACTTCATAGTATTTACATAGCGTTAGGATATTCAAATTTTATTAAGAGTATTGCTAGTTGCTAGGGAACTTGCTTCAGTATTTTGTAGACTAAAAAAATCTTTAATTGGGAAGGCTGTGAATCGATCTTTTGTAATGAACAGTATGGCAAATAAATATGCATAGCTATTCAAATGTAATGAATGATAAAATAAAATCAAGGTTGAATCTTTTTTTGGTAATAAATGTCTCGTCTGATACCTAGTATTTCTTACCTTAAGTAGAAAATAAAACTGCATCATGTTATAATTATGGTTTTTTAATTAACATCCGATGTTTTCCAAATTGTTAATGCCTAATTGGGTAGGTACACATACAAGCGATTCTTATTGTAATATCAATGGCAACTGTTACTGTACTTAGTTTGAGTTACCTACTGTTGCTGCACTGTGGAGCAATGTACCTAAGTTAAATTAAAATTAATAATGATCATCATCAAGTGTCCGTGAAAAGAGGCAATTATATCAGGAACAGTATTTTAGAAATATCAAGCATTTGCTTAAGGCTCTTACAGACAAGCAGCACTTAAACGGTAAGAGGTAAATGAGGTTGTCGTCGCCTGCGCGGTATGTATTTTTAACACTGACATGTCTATTGCACAAGGGTAGACGACAACATAGGACAAGTATGTTTTGTTAGGTCGCATAAAAAAAAAATGAAGACTAGAGGGCGTTGAAATTTCTTAAGATTTCAACGTCATGCTACACTCTTTACTTAAACAGTAGGTACCTATGTAGTTTTGAACGTTGAATAGACCAGGTACCTACGTGTAGCGTAGCGTAACATAGGTACATCTTAGTTATATCAAAGCTCATCCTTTACACCACAAATCGAGAAGATTAAAAAAAAACAAAATTGGTTCATCCATTCATTCCATTTAGGAGCTATGATGCCACAAACAGACGCAATCACACGTCAAACTTATAATTTTCCTGATTGGTCGGGGTCACTATTGGAAAAACATTAAGAAAAAATAATAGGTACTTACCTACACATCTTGAATTTTGAACGCCTAATAGTGCTGTCACAATTAAGCCTGCACAAGACAGCACATGGGGGCTACTTGGGGGCGCAAACAGCGATAACAATATTCACCGATTTTAGCACTCGTCTTCGATCAAACAAAGCTTCCCTTGAGATTTTTAGGATTGTGTTTGGTCTCAATAATTTTGATTCAAGTTGTTTACGAGTTCATGCAACCTACCGCACGACTCCTATCCTATAATAAAGAAGAACAACAAGCAATAAGGGAAAGTATATAATCGCGGATGCGATAACGGCGGAGCACATGCCATTGGTAGTGGGTTCAAATTCTTTTACAATTTTTTAACCTCAAAATGAGCATTTAGTTAGTTGGAACTGATGAAAGAGTTGTTCAGGAATACTGCCGTAAACACAACTTTGAATAATAAAACGACTAGTCATCAGCATTGGACCCCATTAAATCAGCGCTGGACTGTTAAGGCGCCCTCTGATACAGTTAAGTCACTTCTTATTTATTAACCGACTTCTAAAAAAGGAGGAGGTTCTCAATTCGGATGTTTGTATTTTTTTTTTTTTAATGTTTGTTCGCGCATTACTCGGTCGCTTGACAACCCATTTGAAAAATTCGGTTTTCGAAAAATCAACAAAAATCTAAAAAAAAACATCTACATTGTCTACATTGACGACCTCTTAGTTTACTCTGCAAAGGAGCAGTACCTTTTTTTTACACCAATGTGATTGGTTCGTTTAGGTGGGGGAGGGGAGGGGGTTTAGGTACCACTAAAAAGTGAAAAATAAAAAACTTTTTACAAAAAATAGAACCGACTTTTACACAAAAAATCAAAAAAGTGCAAAATAACTTTAATTTCGGAAGTCGGTGTTCAAAAAACGAAAAAGCAACCACAAACACCGACTTCCGAAATTAAAGTTATTTTGCACTTTTTTGATTTTTTTGTGTAAAAGTCGGTTGTATTTTTTTGTAATAAGTTTTTTATCTTAAAAATCTGGTGACACAATGACTTTATGTAGTTGATGGTGTACCTAACGCTGGACACGCCACAATCGTGGCAATAAGTCCGGCCGTTCTTATCTTTCGCCTGACGTAGGTACCCACCGGACACGGGATGTTTCGGGAGCTACCCTTTTCTGATTCGGCGTGAGGATGCCACCGGGTGTCAACACTGCGTTGGTCGTCCTGACACGGTGGAGCATACCTACGTTGGAGGTCTGCTCTGCTTGAGCTTGGGCCCTATCCTCGTCGAAGGGATCGGCGGCGGCGAACTCTCGCTTCCGGCCCTGGTGACCTCCTGACTTCCTGACCATGGATTGATCCATGGTCCGGAGCGAGGTTGCATGGGAAGCAGTCACCTTCTTCTGTAATGCTAGCGAAGGAGGAGGTGGACCGCGTGAGGGAGAGGCAAACTTCACGTACTAGCTACCCAACTACTGGACCGATTTTAACCATTGTTTTACCAACGGAAAACTACATTAACAGCGAGTAACATACATATATTTTATCCCCATATTGCCACGGGAACGGGAACTACGCTAATGAAAACGTGGAGCGCAGTCTCGGTTTCATAGTTTCAATGACCAGGTGAGAATGAGCAGGTCATTCATAACTATGAAAGAGTTACTACAACATTCCCCCATCCCATACATGATGTTATCTACGGCTTGGAATCCGTGTATGTACACGGATTCCAAGCTATTTTGTTAAGGTGAAAATTATCTCAAACAATTCTCAATCACGTTTCTTACGCAGAAAGATTACTAGATATGTTCACGTAAAATATACCGACTAGTAATTTAGACACGTTCCGCTGTGCGGCTAAAATGCTGAGTTAGCAGATTTTTACATCGGTGTAGACTGGGGTTGGTATTTATATGGGCAGTTTTAATGGCTAGGGACACTAGACGTTAATAATTGTGGTGGTTATGTGATGTGATTTTCCGAAAAGCAGTGCGGGGGTCCTTAGTAGGACACAGGAAGCCTGAAGAATTTAGTGAAGTGAGTAACTAACCTAACTATTTCGCTGTGTGGTAATTTTTACTTTTTTTGACACAATATTCTGCTTGGCTTTACTAAAATAAAGTGCCTAGGACATATCTAAATAACTACCATTTAAGATAATTAAGGCCCGTTTTCTTTATAAATTATATTACTGTCATTGTTTGAATGAGTTTTCAATAGCCAATTGCATCATTTGACTTTTAATTTCGTTCCAGAATGCGGGTTTTAGTATTTTTTTTTTATATTATATATTAGCTCCTTGACCAGATTATCCATAGAAATCTCTTTGAAATCTTATCAAACCGTGCTATTGATCTTCATTCTGAACAAGCTATGTGTTATATTCATTTGTTTTAAGATTCTCTACCGACCAGCGACTGTTAAAAATGCGTGGGGTTCGGTGCTGGTTGCTCCTCGCCGTGTGCGTGTTCCTGACAGTGACTTCTGAGGGCAAACGGAAGGCCAAGCGAGAGAACTATGAAATCAGTGCTCCGTCAGAGGAAATGAACAACTACGACGATGATTATAATGATGAGGTAAGGATTATAGAGCAGAGCAGTGGTGGCTGAGTGGCAACGGCCCCGACTTATGAATTGTAGGTCGCGGTTTCAAACCCAGCTAGGCGCATTACTTTCTGTAATTAACTTCATCATCACTGCTCTCAAAACGGTGAAGGAAAACATCGTGAGGAAACCGGCATGTCCTAGAAACAAAAATTCGAAGACATGTGACATTCACCAACCCGTACTGGGCCCGCGTGGTGGATTACGGCCCATTCCCTCTCCTAGAGAGGAGGCCTGTGTCCCAGCAGTGGGAACGTTAAAAGGCTGATAATGTTATGTAAGGATTATATATTTTCGAGACTTCGTTAAAAAAGAAATAAAACATAATATTTTTTCCGTTGAAAATACTCTTCTACTGAATTGTGACCAGGTTTTATAGCTGATTGATGTGACCCTTTTGTAGCAAAACAAGAAGAATCATGCCTCCGTTTCACATTTAGAGCAGTGGTTGTGTGAGCGCTGCGTGTCGCGGGTTCGAATCCATAATGATATTGTTTTTGTTTCTGAAACTGTCAATGTGTGAAACTGTAGGTTTATCACGTAAGAACTTCTAGGTAAACACTGGTTGCATGATTATGTAAGATATAGGTACTGATCATTCATAGTTGTCATCATTCTACTGGGTTTTATATAATTCTGCATATAAGCACCTACCTAACCCTGCTATGTGGTCAAGGCTATGATGTTACCATTGCGTCAAGATTATCCACTGTACTATGTATAATTAAGGTTACCGCAAAGGCTAGCATTAGGTCCAGAGCCAGTAATGAAGAAGACACGCGTGGCCATTACTTACATCTACCAACATTGAAGTACCAATTTAGCCTGGTTTTAGTAGTGTATTTGCTTATAAAAATATTTCTACTTGAGATTCCGGAACTTGATTCCAGTCTTAAAATATTGGCGGTTGGACGAATGCAAATATGCAATATAGGGGGAAAAGGCTGACAGTAGAATTTTTGTCATTATTGCAATGGTACCTACACAATTAAGTGCTTATAACAGTGCCCAGGCGACCTATTATGACGTCTTAAATACATCATGATTTCTGTGTCAGAGAGAGACGGAGTTACACAAGACTAATAGCACTATCTCTTTCCCTCACACGAATCATGATAGCATTGGCACTTCGTAATACGGCCACAGTTTAGATCACTGCCAGGCAATGACCAGTTGTATAGACGGAAGGTTTCCCCAAAATAATACTTTATTATACGCAACACTTTTTCCAGAAAGTGATTGGTGTTTGTAAAAGCTGCAGCCCGTCAGTTGCCTCTATATTGTCTGAAGCCCAACAATCTGAACGAATCCTTTCTTAACTTCCAGCTCGAACCATGCCAGTGCGGCGTCTTCCTCTCCCAGCAGGTGGGCATCAAGGAGAACAACCGTCGCAGCCGCCCGCGCGGGCCTCCGCAGGGCGAGCCCGTGGTCACCTACGACACCGACTCACCCAGCCTGCCATGCGGCTTGGGGGGCTTCAAGAACTGCGTCAGCAGGTGCCTTGATGTGGTCAGTATCTGTTAGACAACTGTTTTGGAACTAATATTTATTTTTAAGACTTTGGCATGGATCCTTGCTTTAAATATGATTATTAATAGCCCAGGGTCTAAGATTTCTGAAATAAGACATTGACGCTATTGCAGGCTACACACTTCCATTACTCTTGACTTTCACTGGTGAATAAAGCAAGTCTAGTTTACCTAATTCAAAACTAAAAGGTCCGCTGAAGGATAATTTAAGCATATCTAGACAATTCGAGAATAAGGTGCATATTAATTATTTGTTTAGTGTACCGATTAATTTAGCATGAGCTAACACGCTTCATACGCGTAACCTCACGGCCCTTTATTGTAATTAGGTGCCATACACACAGAGGTCGCCGCTGTCGCAAGTAATCATAACAATGGCAATCAAATGCTTGCTTGAAGGTTGGCTGTAAACATTAATACATAATGTATTAACGATATCCGACGTGTAAATGGATAAACGTGAGTCCTGTAAAAATAACAGGTATTGAGGAGACTACAGGAACTATTGTGTAGCAGGTACTTTGGGTTAAACGGGGATAATACTTATAGGAATCTACTCATAAAAGTGACCAAATTTTACTATGGGATCAATTCTGACGTTCTATTCAGCCTACACGGTCCTACAAATTGGCAAAGTTGTTCTTCCTTTCTTTCTACTTTGCCGCGGTTGTTTACTATTCTGGTCCAATACCTCATGACATGAAGCTATCTAGTTCGTTTCGCCATTTTCGCCTGGGTTGTTTTCGTTGTGAAAAAAGGAATACTTGCTGTATGTCTATAGCTTCGTCTCTCTCTCACAACGAAATCATGATGGCACGTCACATGATCGCTAGGCAAAATTGACGTCTGAGCGTTTGTCAAATTTTGAAATACGGAAAATAAAAAACAGCACTTACCGAAATAAAAATAACAAATTTATAAATAAAAATTGTGTGTTCTTCAAGATCATAAGTTTCTTTAAAATTAAATGTGGAAGAACTTTCAAAGACTTCTTGCACTAGTATAGCTCCATTTGTATACAACAGCAGTTTTTATTCATACTTTCATAGATGATTTCGCTGTAAACATTTCAATCGAAATGAATGAAGGAACATTATCATGTTTAGATCCTGAAATACCTGCCACGAGCCGGGCCCGTCATCTGCGGGGCGGTGGAACGCGACGTGCACAGGGAAAAGGCGTTCCTTTTCATAAAGAACTGCGGCGGAGAGTGGACGCCCACCAGCTTCTCGGCCGGCAAGGAGTTCTGTTGTACTGATGGAGAGCATCACAAGTGCTGATGACACTGATGGACAGGGAGAATAGGGTTGTTTCCTGAGGAATAAAAATATGATCCTATTTAGTCCGTTCAGTTAGATTATCGAAAAATATTGGACCCGTATTTTTTGCTTTATGAAATCTCTAAAAATTGACGAATATAAAAAGCTTCAAAGATCATGAGTGGGGGCTTGTGACATCAGGGCGTGGTAAAAATCGTCGCACGGAGTGACGTCACACGAGTTTTCAGCGCACTATATCGTCTTCGTTTTTTGTTTACGTGAAAAAATAAAAAATACGTGTCCAATATTTTTGGGAAGTCTATCTTACGGACTAATTAGATTTTTTTAGGCAACTACCCTATTATGAGGAAATGATTATTGGGATGATTACTTCAGCGGGTGTAATTATTGGTGTGACGATTGAGGGATCTCATTTGAACATTGAGTGGTGGGCAGTTAAAATAGTGAGCTACGATTTTGAGGCGCCGAATATATTTCTGTTTTGAGTTAAGTTTGTATACAGGATCAAATTAGTCTGGTTAGCGAAACTCCGTAGACGTGATTGGTATCGATCGACATTTAATAATGACAGAACAAAAAAATAAACAAACTCGGTCAACGGCCGAACGTAGAGTTGCAGTAGCCATAATATATCGATAATCATCATATCTGTGGAGTTTCGTCACTCGCTGTCTTATTTATATTTATTACTAGCAGCGCCCCGCGGTTTCACCCGCTTAGTTCCTGGGATAAAATAAACCCTTACTCAGGGTGAATGTAGCTTTCTATTGGTGAAAGAATTTTTGAAATCGGTTGAGTAGTTTTCGCGTGAAAGCGTAACAAACAAACTTACATTCACATTTATATATTAGTAGGGATGTAAATATTTTAAATTACTGTAATTTATTACACCCTAAATTCGCTGAGGTCCGCTTGCGTGTTGCGTCTGATTCTCAGAATAGTCGCCATGCACTAGGCATACACTATGAGTTCTCTGCAAATAAAGTGAATATTAGCAATTGTCGGCACCGTAGTGATAATAATAGTATGTCGGCGGACTCAATCATGAAGTCAATTTGTCAAAACGTAAACACGAGTATCATTTGTTGAGGAACAAAGTCGAACGACACTTCCATGTACTGTAGAAACATTTGATTTGTACTTATGTTGTGTATTAAGTTTATTTAGCCGACACCTGTTGATTTATTCGAAATTCACATTAGAGTCTAAGGACCTTTTTTAAACTGCTGTTAGTTTTGTCCTTGGGAATTTCCGAAAATAAAATGTAATAATTATCTATCACTAACCTATTTGCAAAGCGTAATAGTGATTAGATCAATGCTCAACATTTTAATAGTATTTGGACTTATGGCGATGTACCATAAAAGCTGTTACATTTATCCTGTAGCACCTTTTGAAATAAGATAGATTAACTGTTCTATTATTTAATTTATTTTGTGTAGGTACATAGTAAATAAGTAAATCCTAGCAATAATCTAAAAAACTTAGATTCTAAGTTCGACATTCAAACCTAAAATATCTTGATAGCGATAAGAAAAGCGCGCTCATCACATCACATTAGTTAACGTAAAACTAATCATTATAATTAACTTCAATAAACTGCACAAGTTAATGTTATAGTTATTAGTTAGTTTACCTATTTATAAACTGCTTTCATTAATTAAATATACCAACGCATGTGATTACTATTCGCAGTTAATTGATTTCTAATAAATGAATTCAATTAAATGGAATTTTAAGTGCATTGTTGATATAGGTAGGTAAGTTGCATAATTTATATAAGTTAAATTAATAAACCTTATTTAATGATAGTTTTATAAGTATTTTGTATCAATAAAGCCGTAGCTACCTATTCGTTTCTTGTTTTTTTTTATTTTAATTAATCGAAACGTGGCACTTAACTGAACTTGTTGTAATTCATTCATTTGCCACGTTTTATTTTAACGTAAGGATAGTATTTACGCGCTCTGGCATGTGTTAGCATATTTAATCTATTTTTGCGCGCGCACGCGGTTCCGCGCTTCTCGGCGGCGTGGTCCTGCGCGGGCTGGGCGCGCCGAGGAGTGCCTTATCCGCTGACCCGGTTCTGGATTATGATGTCAATGAAGTTCCCTTATCAAGGACTAGTACACATCAAGTGAAGTACGTTCTGTAGCTAGACGCGCGCGACGCGGGCGGGGTGCGCGGGCGCGGGGCGCGGCGCCTGACCCGGATCGCGTAGGGTGAACAACCCCGACACGTGCCACTTTCTAAAAGAAACGCGCGTCGCCCGCGCATCCTTGCGTGGACAGCTGGGATACTGGCTGCTTCTCTATTACATGACTAAAACGTTTTGGCACCTAACGACCTACTAAAAATAGCTCGAGCGACTCAATCTTGGGTAAATTATTCCTTATTTAAACAACCTGTCTCGACCGAAATAAGATGTGACGGTGACTGACTCCGGCTCCGGCTATACTTTACTATTTCTTCTCGTCTAGACTAGACCAACCTGTGTCTAAGTTATGTGTACGCTCATTGATACTCATTAATAAAAGACGTAAGTATTACCTAAGTACATCTCGGTTAATAATGCGAAGGATCCACGTAGGTACGTACCCAGTTCCTACCAACGTAATTATTTATAAATATACTTATCTCTACAATTCCATTAGTTTTAATTGAATTCTCATAACATAAACTCGTATTCAAACCGCGACTGCCCTGAGGTAAACCATGTCGATTTTATACAAAATTATGTTTTCGTTTGTTCATTCTCTGAAACTCTCATTATTATTCTGAATGGAACACAAACGCACCTTAAAAAGATACTTTGACCCCAGATTGACAGCCCTACCAAAACTGAAAAATCACATATTGAAGTGCAAGACATACCTACTTAGCTACAATTTAGGGTAAACGTTATACCATAGATTAAAAAAGATCAATGCTATTTACTGCCGACAGATTACATTTCATGTCTCTATGTTACAAGAACACATTTATCGAAATAATAATATCCTCATACGAAATACTGATATAAAATACGAAATGCGAATCCAATCCTCCATAGATAAAATAGATAAACCTAAGGTCATGCGTACACATGACTCCCGGATCCTGATTCACGCGTGTGCACTACTGATAAGGACTCACAGCACAGTATTGTGTCGAGATTTGCTCTTACTTGATTAATGCTGTGCAGTCCGTGCATATCATTACATAGGGCTGCAATGACGCACGAATTAAGGACAATGTCATAGTGTAATTACAATGTAATGATTAAAGAGATTTGTTTACCTATGTGTAAATTGTACACTGTGAATGCTAGTATGCAACAATGTAGTACCTAGTGAAAAGTAGCTTCGTCTAACTGTCACGGGAAGGCATGAAGCTCTTTAGATAAAGTCACGCCACTATAAAAGTTTGAACTCTATTTGACGAATCGTAAAAGCTGTCAGAATGTTGTAATTACAATGTACAGCTATGTAAGACGTCCGCTAGTCTGTCTCTTGCGTGTTCGCATCCATTTCTATTAGCAACCCTAGCGAGGTGTAAGTTGGAGCGCGGCTCGCTAGTGTTCCCCGAATCGTCGCGTGACCCCAGCTGCGCGGGCGCACGTAGCATCGCGTTATTGTAATGCGTTGCGCAACACCCCTCCCCCCCTTCCCCCCACCTTGCTGCTTCCAATGCCCAGCGCTGCCCTCCGCCGCTGGGGTATTAATTCCAATGAACTCAAACTGTGACTTATTGGTTGAAATTGTAAGGTACAGGCTTTTAAAGGTATGTGAACTACTGAGCTTTATATTGCATTCGCTTGGAAACTACTTATATCGAAGGAATGTTGCCAATCTTTTATATATTATTGGCTGGTTATGTTAGTCTCTTTACAGGAATATGAGTCTTGTCAGTGTGGTATACCTTTGGAATCGCAAATGGCGAGTGTGTAGAGCCCCTTTGCCGCTAAACGTTTTCAATTAAAACATTACACCTACAAGCTAACTAATAAATTACATTAAGTTATTGCTTTATAATCGAATAGCAAATAAATATGAAAAACACATGTCAACTAATAAACCACAATATCTGACAATCATATTATTATAATGACCACTTATGCAGTAGATAAAATTCGTAGTACTACGAGAGAAGCTACGAACTTCGTGGAAACATGTACATTACATACAAACTAAAACAAATGTTAGGTTTAGGTATCTAATTTCTTTGTTAAGTACAAAGAAATCTAGCAAAATGTTTTAAGGAAGACGCTATAACTAGTTTTGAGTAGGTAAATTATATTATTGGTGAATGAAAGTTTAAATGTAGTGTTCAGTTAGCAGTTCTCATGCGAAGTACGATATAAGTACTGCCCCCAATCACATGAGTCGTTATCGCCTACTGTGATTACCCACATACTGGATATTCGTGTGAAAATTCGTGTCAATTTCTCCACTGTTGCAGGAATAGGGTAGTTGACTAAAAAAATCTAATTAGTCCGTCAGATGGATTTCCAAAAATATTAGAAACGTAGGTACTTACCTATTATTTATTTTTTCACGTAAACAAAAAACAAAGACGATAAACAAACATGATTTGAAAACTCGTGTGATGATATGCTACAATTTTTACCACTATGAGACATCCTGATCTTTGATGTTTTACATCTTTATCATTTTTTATAAAATTGATATAATATTAATAATAAAGAAAAAAATACGTGTCCAATATTTTTCGATAATCTAACTGACGGACTAAATAGAGCCATATTGCTGCCTACGTTTGTTATACTTGTGCCTACATTTTATACAAGCGTGGCTACGCTAATGCAACTAACGATACCTCAAACTAAATGATATGACCTGGTTTCCAATTTATCGATCTGACTTTAAAATTCAGGCATAATTCATGTTCCGAGGAAACTGTGGCTACTGGTTTATAAAAAGAAAATCAATAAGCTGAGCGTAGCCGCAGGCTAGCACTACCTACGTACATTACGAATACAATGCAGCACTTGGTATCAATCTATCATGTAGAAACAGCTAAAACATTATGAAGCTCAAGTTTTTAGCCGTGTGAGCGAGTGTTTACGACGCCTGCCTACAGTGAGGTACCTGCGCAATAATGACGTTCACAGTTCAACGGAAAACTATAAAATGCATACATGGACGTTTTCCAGCGAGCGCGGGCGGGGCGCGGGGTGCGGGGACGGGGACCCGCCCCGGCGACACACTTTCTGAAGGGCTCTAAAACTCCGGCTTTTGTGGCCACCTTTATGAACATCTATTCGTAGACCTTTTGATTTATTTAGCTGTTAAGCCTAGCGTTTGAAGACAAAATAGAGAGCTTTTTAAAAGCTGAATTAGAAATCTGCGTAATTGCTGTCAAATATGTATATAAAATATTCATCATTATGTCGCTTGTTGGTATCCTTTTCGCGGTCAGGCCGAGCTCAGCGAGGTTGACCATTATAGATACAAACTGCACAATGTCGCTAACGCATTGTCATAAAACTCTGTACATTGCCAAACGAGGGATTTTCCGTTTGGCCGCAGTCCATCCGAATCGCTTGCGGTACCGTGAGCCGGGCACTGAGCACCGAGCACCGCTTCGGCATGCCGCGAGGATACATTACACGCGGGTGTGTTGACACGCGCTATAAACTTTATAGGAAACCGACCCTGTAGTCTGTACAGTTACTGACCACACTCACCACAAGGATAATCTACGCCCGTTTGGTCCGAGGTTGTTAAACACATTACCCATTTAGATTTACCGACAAGCGCACTTTACATTTTTTCTAAACTACCCCATGATGGTGTTGGAAAAGCCGGGAAAAGCTGAATAGTCATGTAGCAGATTTTGTTTTGAAAAGATTCAGCGCGTGTTTGACACTAAAAGGCCGGTTAGCTGTTCCAACTAGGTCGCTTGCATACCTACGCTAGGAATCGACAGAATCATGGTAGTTAATGCTTCATTAATCCTTCTCATTGCAGTTTCACATGAATAGTAGGTACAGGGACTTTCTATAGTTCTTGGTATCACTAGTCGTTTGGGACTATACCTTAGTTGCCGACGTAGAATCGATACTACTTTTGTCTACTGATGGACCCAATACTGGTACTGATATTGCAGCCCAGCAATCTGTACGTATCGGACGACGTAAAAAAACGATCTCAATATATCGAAGTGTTAAGTCTTTCGTATCGCGAAGATCCCAGCCAGTAACAAAGATTATCAGTGTTCGCAGCGATACCCCAATTCATAATCTTTATCTGAAAGCAAAAACGTTATCTTCATGTACGTACTTGCCGGGAGTGCCGACTTGAGTGGCCAATGGATGTTTGTTGTGCGGATGTGCTTACGTACCTATCCTGTGAATTCTTTGTGAACAATTTCTCAGTTTGTTCTGTCATCTACAGTACTGTCTTTCCTTTTCTTTAAAATCCATCCGATGGCTGTATTGAAAAGATCGCTTTTAGCGATAAGGCCGCCAACTGTGGCACCCTACGTAACGATTTCTTCATCTATCTCTCATTTCTAAACAGAACGAATCACTATACAAGTATACAGGGTGTTCCAAAAGTTCGTGGTCATATTAAAATCACCGCCGGAGAGGAGTGGGAGTTGCTAACTCGCCATAAATGTTAGGTACTCACACCTGACGAGAAAGGTCGCAATCATCCATAATAATTCGTTTTAAGATGAAAGAACATCACATTGCCTACCGCATGAAAATATAATCGGAAAACTTCATGTAATGTGTGCCTGGTGAGTAAACAACAATAGCCCGCCTCGCGGAAGTCATGGTACTGACGCAGCACCCAGTGATTCATTCATATAAATCTTGCTGAACATATAAATGCTATGCAGTTACGTTTTAACACCGCTTCTTTGACGAACTACCGTAAACCGTAGCGATAGTTACATACTGCCAATCACAATGCGTTGAACATAAAGGAGGGAGAGGAAATAGGATAACGGTGTGCGCGGGCGCAGTGCGTCAGCGCGCAAGAACTTCTCAATATCGCGAACCGTTCCCCTGTCTGCGACCAACAATGTATCATTAAAACCTCACCGTTGGCGGAGGCCTGCCCATCCCCGCGCGCTCAGCTCGGTAGGGGCGCGCGCGGCGCTGCTCCGGCGCCACCGCCGTGCCTGCGCGCGCTGGCTGCCCGTAATGGCACTCGATGTCGCCCCGCCCGACGACGCTCCACCGTTCACAACTTTTTGCTATTGCAAATGGAAACTATGGAGACAGTGGGGTGAATCGAGGCCGATACACCGACGTTCCACTACTATCTC
Source organism: Hecatera dysodea (assembly GCA_905332915.2). Classification (NCBI taxonomy): domain Eukaryota; kingdom Metazoa; phylum Arthropoda; class Insecta; order Lepidoptera; family Noctuidae; genus Hecatera; species Hecatera dysodea. The sequence goes on along the minus strand of HG995288.1, from coordinate 9,846,870 downwards.
AGAAATGATGTCGATTGTCAAGCGCGATCAGAGAAAACATCATCAACATGATGAACTACCAAATATACGCTAATAACTGCTTAGGCTCCGAAAGGTCTCACATGTAAACTTTACGTGTCTTTACTTAACGTCTCTTCGTAATTACTAACAATTTATATTTAATCTCTCTTTTAATAATTACATCCATAAAATTTTAAGCTTTAACGTCATCGTAACCAATATTGCTTTGAAGACGATTTACCAGGCTTCAGTGTCTTTTACCGGTCTGTGGCGTTGAAAGGAAATATTACGTTACAAAAGCTTATATAATTTTATTTCTAGCAGCACTCTCGTTATTGTATGTCGACTAGTTTTAACTGCTCTATATTTCTTAATATTTTTATTTTATCTTTTTCCATAAAGTACAATTTTACAAGTTATAAGGAAAAAGAAAACTCATCTACTCTCAACTAAAGAAAGAATAAAATATACTAAACTAATCACTACAGCAGTGTAGTATTGATTAAGGCCGCTCGATGTAGTGCCAAAACATCTAGATAATAATTCTGTAGCTGGCGTGAATACATTGACAAATCTACTTCTATGTTTTTTTTTTATTATTATTGTTTTATTACATCCTATGCATTAGGAATATATACATATAATATGTATAACAACTAGGCAGTTCTAAATATACTAACTTTTGTAATATTTTTAACGTGGTCGAGGATTACCTGACGGATAGAGCCGTGAGAGGGAAACCTGACGCCCTAGCAGCCGCAACAGAAGACGCTGCGGGTTTCGTGAGTCGCAGGGCGATTTCCGGCCACCGTAGGCGTAGCCCTACGGATGGTAAGCGATGGGTGGCTTGCCATCCGATAACAACCAGGCCCGGGTCGCCGGCGTGCGTGTTACACGATGCGCCTTCGACCTGGGCCTGGTTTCAATAAGATGACAGCAGTGAAAATGGGGCCCCATAGGGTAAGTGTCAGCTGAAGTTGCAGAATTTGTTCGAAAAAGTCACCGCGAGCGGATTAGGAGGAACTCATAAGGTGAATAAGTTGATACTCGTAACTGTCGGTGAACATGTTGACAACTCGGTGAATAATTCTTTGGAATTTTGTTTAATTATTGTCATCATTTAACAGATGGCATAAAATACCTTTTTTACTGGGTGGGAAATCATCAAATTACTTCTCCCGCTATGGTTGGAGCGGAAGGGAGTGTCAGACTCTTACTGACTACAACCCACCCGTGATCCTTCTTGTGCCCTTTACGTTCCAGGGCCGCAGTGACTTTTTCGAACAAATTCCGCAACCCTAGCAGGCACTGACCCTATGGGGCCCCGTCTTCGTCGCAGACAGCTCTTTGTGGCGCGCGTGGAACACGACGCGCTGTCGACCCGGGCCTGGTTGCTATCGGACGCCGAGCCACCCATAGCTCGCTATCCGCAGGCCCACACCTACGGTGGCCGGGAATCGCCCTGCGTTTCCCGACGCCCGGGGCGTCTTCTTCTGTTACGGCAGCTGGAGCGTGAGGTTTCATTCTCCCGCACGCGTTCCGCCTCCTCTTTCGCTAGCATTACTGCTTCGCAGAAGGACGTGACCACGTCCCATGCCTCCTCGCTCCGGACCATGAATTGAATCAGGACTGGAAGCGAGAGGTTGCCGCCGCCGATCGCCTTGACGAGGACACGGCGTTGCTCCGCCCAAGCAGGGCAAACCTCCACCGTATGCTCCACCGTATCCTCCGGGCGATCCACCTAATAGTTTGTTCTTATTCTCCTTGTTATCATATTCTCCTCGGCAACCCAATGGAAGCAGTTCGTCAGCAATTTCCTGAACGAGTTAATGTCATGAATACATATCTATTAAGAAGTATTTCTAAGTTTTGTCTGTGGTAGAAGTAATAAGTAAGGGAAAAAAAAAATTTACTGCTTCTTCATCTTTTCGTGGCGATTGGATACTGGTCAACATTTTTGTTCAAGCTTGGCTATAATATTCTGCGAGATGTTTGCAACAGAGAAAAAGAAGAAAATAATCTGTAAATTTTGTTCTATGAACATCTATTACACATTAATTACTAAACAGGTTGCAGATTCCTTACTAAGCCCCAGCAGGGCTACCGTTTAGTCCACCAACAAAGAATTGGTAACCAGGACAGCCGTTACGATAGTTCGAACAAATGCTTGATGTTAGACACGTGATCAGAAGGTCACTGTAGAGGTGATGATTGCACAGGCTACTGCAGTGTGCACAGGATGTCACAGATTAGACTAATGGCTGTATTTTTCCACAGGAAGAACTGGCAATCAACTTGACTGAGATCTCTGGACCCTATTTCTTTCGTATGTTGCTTTCTGTGACATAGACCAGTCCAGCCATGCAAACTTCCACTGTACGGGTCTTTTTTTAAATGCTAAAACGTTGTGTGTCAGTCAAATTCATCCTTCTATTTCTTTCAGGCCTTTTGGTTGTTAATGGCTGCTTCTGTCTGTGGATTCTTTGAAATGGGAAGTTGCGTAATAAAATTGGTCAACAGAGTATTACATACTTACCCCTATAATAAAATATTGCTATGCTTTTACCTACTTGTCTTCACCGATCAATGAATTAATAGACCAGTCAAATTGAATGATGCAAAAATTCCCAACTTTTTTTTTTAAAGAATAATTTGAATTCGAGATTTGATCTTATTTGTCCTAATAATAAAAAAATAATAGTTTAAACTGGGTCAAGGTAAAAAAAAAAACAAAACTATTCACTGTTATTATTGAAATAAACGCTTATTTCAATAAAAGCTAGGAAGATAAAGTTTTCTCTAAAGTTTAAGTTACTTTTAAAATATTTAATAGACAAATGAAATTTATTTATTTTGTCAGAATAAAATATTTACACCCTTAGAAGTGGCGATAAAGAATGAATAACTTTGAAAAATTGGTAGTAAGCATTTTTTTTTTATTAACTCATTTTAATTCAGTTACATTTTTGCCTGAATCGCTATTGTAAAATAACTGCTGATATTCATAAATTGCGCTAACAGATACCGTTTTATTTTGTTAGTTGGCATATTCAAATATTTGATTAAGTCATATTAAGCAAAGAATGGAGTTAATTTTTAGCTTGAAGTACAAAATCAAAAACTTCTTTCTTAAAAAAAGGCATAGTTGCGCTTATTAAAAATGCTTAATTTGCTAACCAACCCGTAAACTCAATGTGTTCTACAACGAACCCTCGAGATAAAACATGCCAATTAATATTATTTCCATCGAGTTATTATTTATATAAAATGTTTTAGTAAAAATTATGAACACGCGGTGTTTACACACATACTTCCCCGCTGATATTCTACTACAGTCACAGTTAAGAATGATTGCAAAGTTAGCTTTATTTTCGACGTAATATTGGGAACGTGCACGGCGTAGACTATGCCATCTAGTGTTGCAAATCTGAAACTTTTACGTTGTAAATATTTTACCTGTGCTACCACCTATACTTCCTGCACCCTCCGTTCAGAGGAACGTGCACGAAGTAGACTGTGCCATCTAGCGTTGCAAATTTGAAACTTTAACGTAAAATATACTTGACATTGATGCGCCTGTGCTGCCAACTATAGTTTCTGCTTCCATATACCTGGACTATCAGCCTTTCGAAACCGTAAAGGGTTCTAATAGAGCCGGATGAATCATGGCGGACACAGACAAACTATCGGTCATATTATTATAGAACACGGAGCTTAAACTTCACAGCATTTAATAAGTTAAACATGCCTTTCTAATTGTTTAGTACGAGGGTACACAGGTACACTCGTGCAGGCTTTGTCAACAATCCATTAAAAGGAGAAAGGAGTCAGTGCAGGCTGCACACGAATTTAATAAAACCAGAAGGCAGTTATCGCACTAACTACTACGTCAGACATAAATTATGTCGTTATCAAATGACAAGACATAAAGGCTGGCCTTGAACTAGACTGCTAGGCAGGCGAGCAGCAGGCAGCTAAGCGTCTAATACTAGAGTATCTAATACGTACTTATAAAGTGTATATTGACAGGTTTTGGTGCGGTGACCGGCGTGGACACCGCCACGGAAACACGGAATGCACCGTCGCTTGCGCAACCGAGCCTGCCCACAAACGTGTTGTTGGTCGGGGAAGACATAAAAAGAAATATTTTATTAGTGAACCACACCGGTACCTCTAAAAGTCTTGGGACTTATGTACGTACGTACATTAGAGCGGCGTGGGTGCAAATGAAATCCGTCATTTAAATGCCACCGCATCGTAAAGCGCAAAACGGGATGTACACAAGTTTATTAATCGACTCTTTAGTATTGTGTTATTAATTAACTTTATACGGTACCTCTGTCTTTTAGAAAGGAGTAATCTGTGAGTAATAATCTTATTCATCCGCGTTAGGATATTTTCCCAGCTAACGGAACTCTTGAAAATATTATGCTGGATTAGTATGAGCAGGATGGAAGAAGGCTTGAAAGGATTATTACTTTTATAACTTGTAAGAGTTTTTCAAACATAATTGGATAGGTTCCCCAAGACTTAACGATAACCGTTAAAATGTAGAGAAAAGTTACTAATCAAAAAGGTTACCTAGGTCGCGCAAAAGCAGCGCGTGATTCTACATATTCGGGGCCTTTCTTCACAAACGATATCAAATGAAGTCAGTACTCTGATGAAGGCGTGTAATCTCTGCATGTCAGAGCCACGTCGCATTGGAGCTATGCACTCCAGCGCAGTACCAACCAATAAATAACAATGTCTAATCCTCCCTTCTGAATATTTCAGGACCAACAACAATAAAGTTATAGTCATGTACATAAATACGTAATAATGCACGGCTATTTTCCACAATCGTCATATAATCAAATCGGCGCTGTGACGGAGGCGTGCTGCCTCTCAGGGCCACGGCCCGCTACCACCGTACTCCTGCGCACAGCACGCACGCGCACCGCGTGTCACACACAGTGTTCAGAACCTTCGAGCTGTACCAACTAGGAAGGTTCTTCTCTATGTATTGTGGTCTAACTTTTACCCGTGACTTTACTAATTTGGTCAATCGCATTTTGAACATTGTTTTCTTTAACTTATCGTTTGTCTAGATTCAGAATTAGTGAATGCCTTGAACTCGTCAGAAACACACCGGCGGCGTCACGTCACGCTTCTGAATCATGGAGGGTTCAGTTACGAAGGGGTTCCAACACTCTCTCACACTTCACCGATGGTGCTGTTTGCCCCATGAACCATATCAAAGGGGGTGAAATGATCCCAGTCGAGGAGTTAACATATCTCCCAAGTCGAGTTAAGTTAGGGGAGGTCCAAACACAGTATTATTAATTCGTAAACTGTCGATAACCTCGTCATGAACTTTGATAAATGGCAAGGATAACGTCAATCAGTAAAATAAAAATGTTTTTGTTTAATTAGCACTCCTCAAATATTATTCTTTGCTATTCTATGTTGTTGTGACAATACCCGTTCTCACAAGGTCGCGAATGAGCGACTTCGCCGAGGTTACGGATTCCTACGGCGGTAAGGTGGGTAGGTGCTGTACCGATTATCGTGAGACATCAATCATTGCGCGCCGACGAACTTATGAGTACATTCTACTTTGCAAGTACTTAACTGTATTATAAAACAATACAACTGACAAATGCTTGCACTGCTTGGACAGGTCCACTCAAATCTGTGTGGTACTTTCCTCAAAAGACCATTTCAGACACCAGCCTACATGGTTCTCATATGATTTGACCAGTACAATTGTATGGACTTCAAAAGAGACCTTGACCTCTGAGTTTGTTTCGGTGTTTCTTCTCAGGGTAGTCAGCTAGGAAACACCGGCCTCATCTAGTTTTATAACAGCCAAAAAAAAAGATTGACGTGTAAAAGTGTTTTTTACAACCTACTTACAAAATAAAAATCATTTATCATTTATAATACGTACATTAAAAATCGTGTAGATTTATCCTCAAATATTTGCGTAGTAACTGTATCACTTCGAATATTTCACAAAAATAACCTGAATGTACAAAGAATTCTTAAAGATTCAAATGAGACCGCGCTCTAGCCTTCTTGAATGAAGTTTAAGAACATGAATAAAATAAATTATAGAGATGTAGGCGTAAGAATAGACACGTACAATGGAATAAAACTTGTGTGAATCTACCTCAAATTCAAGTATATATAGAATTCGGTACGTTTCTGGACGTATTAGCGGAGACGTCCAAATTTGGTAGATGGCTTTGTATTTAAGTGGTAGGTGCACAAAGTGTGACGGCATGTGTGATACAACAATCACAGAAGTCTACTATTCAATTTATGTAGTTGTAGGTAGGAACAGGAAAGTTGCTCTTTTGTCAAGAAGCTCTGTAGCGCACGCGTCACAGAAATCTTTAAGATTTCTGTGGCACGCGTCAATTGACAATGTCAGATCAGCTGCGTCGCAACCCTAGCAGCAAAACACACCAAAAAATCATGAAGACTATCATTAATAATAAAATATCCTTTTTTGTATTTCGTCTCTACAAAACTTCTTGATTTTTTGGTGTGTTTTGCTGCTCGCGTGTTTTTATAGCTGTTCGTAACTTGAAAAAAGTCCGACGTCGTTTATCTAACTGAGTAGGTTTGTCGTCGTAATATTCGCCAACTGAACACAGTGTCAATTGTGTTGGCACGCTGGGCAGTTGGAAAACAGCGGAGTTCGCAGGATACCTACGTGAAGGTCGACACCGCCCACGTCGCCTCTGCGTTGACTAGGCGATCGCTACCTGTGTTCACTAGCCATCTTTATCATACTAATTATACGACTTCATCAGCGCAAGGTTCGTTCATTATTTCATAAACGTAATTGTCCCTTTGCGAATGCGGAGTCATGGCGCAGTTCCGCCGTCCGAAAGGGAAGGAGTTTGCTGCTTTGCTTGTTATGCAGTATTAATTTTATTATCTTCGTAAAATTATTTAGTTTGTGCTGGCGTTGGCTGTATAATGACTTTGCTTACATGTTTAGCGTGCGTTTTAACCATCACAGCACTCCTCTTTTCGACAGCTCACTTTTTCTTAAGCATGTGGCAATCCTAAGTTAAGTTCCAAAATAAAGAAGTTTTTTAAAATAACGTATTTTAAAACAATTTCTATATTTCAAATAAGTTGAGTTTGCTACATTTGCAATAACAATTTCATAATCTTACTTTCTACAGTCTATTTTACACGTTTTAAATTCTACGATAAAAAGAAAACTGATATTTCGGTCTAAATCTTTGGAACAAGTATCAACCACATAGTTTTTTTTATCTGCTCGTTTGAAGGTCATTTTACATATTAAGAAGATAAAGACAGATTTATTTTTGTGTCATAAGCAATCAAGTAAATAACATGCTCGATATATAAGTTACCCAGCCAAGTTTTTGATTGATGTAATTTTTAATTACGTAATGACCAAAGTAATGATGGACACATTTTTGGAACATAGATAACATTTTTAAGTGTTGAGAGACATTTTAATTGCCAGCTAAAATGATCATAAAAATAGAAAACGTTTAACAGATTGTCTATTTCTATAAAAAATATCCGCTGAGCAGTCCCGCGCGGTTATAACCATCATGATTGTTTAGCGCAGAAAAAAATGACCTATAACCTCATTTTTTTTTCTAAAAATCTATCGATGGTCGATACGCTGGCAGTTAGGTATGGCCAGAATATTGTAGTGATGAACAGAGGATGCTGGAGCCTGTTCAGATTCAAATCTTGCTTAATTGGTATTTCTAATGAGAAATTCTGATTCTATATAAGTATATATCGTAAATAGATATATTAACTATATAAGCAACTTGACTGAGTGAAAATTCAAAAAGCTTGACATATTGTCACACTGTGGGGTTCTTAGTAACGATACCCATATCTATCGATGTATTAATAGTGTGTAGTGCTCGACCACCCGGCCATCACAAATTGTGTCTGTTCTCAGAGCGGCTAATTGTGCGTATTAACAAGACGGTGTCCTCAATAGCCGCGGACGAGCCCGAGCGGAGCCCGAGCGCGCCACCCCTAAGGATGCCCATTTCCTTGTGGCTGATTACGGCTCACGGACTAAAAAAGTACAATCATAGTGCTCTCCGGCGCGGAACGCACTGTCCTCATTTGAATACAAACGCAATGCGCGTGCGCACACACCCTTAACTGTACACAGAGCAAACCCGACGTACCAATGACGACTCTAAAGTCAACGATCATCAGTTCTAAATCGCTCGGCCGCCACACCATCGTGCCCTCTTTTCAAAGTCGAAAGAAGAGGGACTCTCGCACGCCAGAACGAGAGGGCGCTATGCTCGACGAGGACGGAGGACGTTAAGGGCATTCACCCCGTACCCCGTGGGTTGCGACTAGCGGCTCTACAAATGATGTACAAGCACATAGATGCCTTTCTCTATTTAGGTGCGCACGAATTTCGAAATAGTGGCCGTGGAACTTTTTGTTGGGAGGTGGATCCTGTTTGGGTTGCGTCAGCGCATGGCGATAAGTTCGGCTATTGCTGCGGCTAGAATGTCCGCGCACAGGTGCCGCGCCGCGCATGCGCCACCGGCACCCACCCATAGCTGGCACAACGTTTCAAAATGACCATCTCCGCGACGTTACACACTTATCACTGTTCTTTACATGTTGTGGAGGGGCTTGACCGCCTACCAGCTATCAATGCAAGACCTCCCAATTTTCATTAATTCATAAAAACTGCTTTCATCAAACTTTACTTTATAATTTCGAAAAGCTTAAATGCTCACTGAGGCGTTGAACCTGCTACTGTATCCGAAAATCAACTTTATATTAACTCCTCTTCTCCGGATTATTTTACATTCGTTAGGTAGTAGAAATATAATACGAAGCCAATAGACGAACAGATTGAAGCTTAAGTAATTAAGCTGCATATCTAATACTGGATATTCGAAGATATCACCATTAATGTTATTGCAATATTGATTGGATCCATACCGCCGCTGCACGACATTGAGGTTAATGAAGACTCCGAATGCTGGGTGAGGCCCTTACGAACGGGATCATTTCTGTGAGAACAAGTCACTAGAATATGTTATTATGTTAATATACATAGTTATTTATAGGCTCATAACATTTGCCTACTTTCTACAATTTGGACAACTTATAGAGAAGAACCGTGGGAGGTACTAACCCACCTTCCACGGTTCTTCTCTATAATGCCTGGTGCCTGATTTCATTCCAAAGTAAAAGACTTGAGACAAGAAAACACATATGTAATATCAATAAAATTAACAGTATAATCGACTGTCTTCCTTAAAGAAAGTTCTTCATCTACATGGGCAAAAGTAGTTTTTATTAAATTGATTAGGCATATGACTACACCTTTCCGTTACACATTTTATATTTTTATAATGTTAGTAAATTATAGTAATGGTTACAACACAAAAATGTTAATTAACTGAACAGGCACATCGGCACATTCAATGGTAAGTAAAAGCACAAAAGGATTTGAAAAAATATAATAAACATAGTGGAAAACGCAACTTTTCTATTTTGGGATTGGTTTGTTTTTCAAGAAATAAGATAACTGTAGAAATACCCATTAATTATCTGAAATTAAGCTAAAATCTTATCAATAAGCTTTAAATCAATCAATGGTCATGGTTAAATACCTGCTGAGAACGAGGCAAACTCGCGTGCAAGGAGTTCCAAACAAATAATTTTTTTGTCAACATACCATTTTAAAACCAAAAAGACCTCTTTTCTGCACGCGTCCATCATCATATTCCGTGATATTTTTTAAATTTTAGACCTTACATTAGGAAAAATTTAGACATAAGATGGAATACATAGTTTCGGAGATAAAAGGGGGCTATCGTCAATTTTCATCTATTCCTTATTTCGCTTTAAAATAATTTTAAGTGATTTTTTTAAAGCTCATAAAATATGAAATAAATGTAGATCCTCACTATAAGCCTTTTTATTTGATTTTTCGCATGGTACAGTTTATTAACCTTTTGTACTTTATATATTGTCTCAAAAGTGACTGACGGACTGACAAATGGACTGACCGATACACGAGGGATCTTATTCCAAAATTGTCAATCCTGCGAAGAGATTTGCTGTAGCGTTATTCCTTTTTCTATAGATGCGAAAAATACCTGATCTTTTAGGTGTACTCGTAAATGAACGAATAATTTTCTAAAGCTTCGAACCCAGCTACCAAGCAAGCTTAATGTGTAATGTCTTACAGCAATACCTTCTTTTGCCTATTTCAAGTACACAAACGTATGTCCCAAGAGCTTACACACGACGAAAAACTGACATTCTATCGACGATAACAATTTGCCAGATATTGTAAAATGTATGTTTCATCGAAATGTTACCTGGTCAATACTAGACCTTATTGTGCTTTAGAGCTTCCAGGGAAAACAAAAAAGCAGCGACATTACATAACAAATTGGATAGTTTAAAATTTGACCCGGTCCTCAAAATTCTGTAGTCCAGTTATCTATGATACTTCCGCAATCTACATATAGTGCTGTAGGGTGGGTTATAGGTAGGTCTAACCCAGTCTACAAATGTAGCTCGCATACATTGTTCACCCAACTATAAATAATTCCCATGATTGAATTCGCAGACTAATTCCCTATTCGCCAGTCAGACGTGCTAACTACTCAGTTAAATTGTTCTAAAATAAAATTCGTTTTCGATAGAGACTGTTTTATTACAGGAAGATCGTCTTCAACCTCTTGATCAGTTGCTTTGTTTGATAACAAGATATTAATACTTAAAAAAGTCACTTAGTTTGTCTTCCTTGAAGACGTTTGGGTAACTACTATACATGACGGGGCTATCATGTAAACACGTGTATACAACCAATGAAAACCATAACCTACAATGAACTGCAGCAGAAAAATCTGAAACATTATTCCCATATTTCCGTTAGCAACTATGTACACACATAGGTGGTATATCTACATACATCTAGTTATGGATTTTCATGTAGGTAGTTTTCCATGGCTATTATCGATCGGCGCAGATAACTAGCTGTGTCCTGGGCGGGGGTGGCGCCACCCCCCCGATGTGTCGATAGAGCCCGCATCATGCAACGCCGCTAATTTGTTCGGAGGCTACACGGTACACACAACTCTGTATATTATTGTCTGGAGTTAAATCAATAAGGGTTCGCGTACTGAAATTGCACGGACATTATTGCAGGTAGCGTTTTACACACACGCTTCGGTTTCCTGTAGATGCTAATGCTACTTACGAATGTTATAGCAAGTCTGGCGGTCGTAAAATCATGAAGCTTTCTGAAAACAGTAAATTTAAACAATGAACTATGTTTAAATTTACAGTTTTCATTGATGAAAGTACAGTTGCATATATAAAAATAACAACTTCGTTATTTCCCGTAATGACGCTAGAAACCAGCGACTAAAATTTACCTTGTTCAGTTGGAAGTTGCAACAAAAAACAAATGAACATAATAAGCTATTGCGCCGTGGACTGACCAGCGTTCCTCCGAAGTCCGAAATAAGAGAAATAAAAGTCGAACAAAAAGTGAGCCGGTCATCCCCCTCTGGACGGCGGAAAAAAGTACAAAAGTGGGCCACCTCCCGCCGCTCCCAGGAATGCTTCGCGTCCCCTTCCCTCTGAGGGACGCGGCGACTTCATCTCGTGGGAGAGTTTTCATGATCATCCATGCCTTTTAAACTTTTTGTCTTTGCTACTTTGATTTCTTGGGAATGTAAAGATGAATTTTGAGGGTGGTATTTTGCGCGGCGGCTGCGTTTAGGCTTCTAAGCATAGTTGATTTGGTTGCATTTTTTTTTATGACATCGTTGTGTACGTCCTGGACATCTGCCCTTTCCGTAAATCGTTAGATTTTAATTTCTATCAAAATGTCTGCAGCTGCAGGATATAATTAGTTGTTAATTGATTGTGCGATGTCCTTTTTGTAAATATCGATTTGTATTTAGATATTTCTATTCAAATTTAATACTCGGTGAGACACGTGAAAAATGTTACACAATGTGTAGGCCCTCCTGTGAAATTATTTACTTTGTGAAAACCAGAAAAATGGGCAAATTACATTTGGCACCTACTTACACGTACTACAAATAAGCGATATAGCTCACTTAAAATGAAGACTCCTCGGGAAAAAACAATAACTGTCAAAAAATATATATTAAAGAAAATCCTGTTTGAAATTTTTTTTAAAGTTTATTGTAATCCTGGTTTTTCAATTTTCATATTGCCAGTACGGAAATTCATGTTTCTTATAATCTAACTTTGACGGCGGGCTACAATGATTTTACCTAATTCTGATGCACTGAATGTCAATTTCATTTAAAAAATACGCATTGTTTTTCCCGTAGAGTCTTCAAATAAGGTACCGCTTCTTACTACTCGTACTAAGATAGTCTACTCGTAATTTTGCGCTGTTTTGGCAGATCCGATCCAAATAATTACTACCCTATTACGTAGAGCTAGTGAGAGTTCAGCAGGAAGTGCTTTAAAACGATAACACACTAGATTCGTGAGCGACGCTACCTAAAAATGACATCATACAAAAAAATAATTAATATTTCCTGCACAGAGTTCATGATTTATTCAGTAGTATTTAACGAATGTTTAGAATTAGTTTCATTGTTATGTCGGGCATTAGAGCAAATAAAAGTTATGAATGAACGCGTCCCCATGCCAGTGCATCTCACGTGACCGAACCGCGGGAAACCACACTACAAGCTATGCTAGAAGAGACATGATAAAATGAGGTTTTCTTTTTGTGTGGTGGTTTTTCATTCCATTTTAGGAAAAAAAAAAACACTTTCCAGTATTAAATGTTGTTGCCTTGCCAACATTTTCTATAGTGCCCCGATTCTGAACCTAGGAAGGACCTTAATATGTTTTAAGTATTACTTAGTTAAAACACATTAAGGAACTTCCGAGCGTTGAAGTCTTAAGTTTTACTATTCTCCAACCAAGTGAAAGCACCTAATACGTATAGACAGTTAGACATGCGATCATTACAAGAAAATTAAGTTATGCTATCATATATAATTTCGACTACTGATAGTATCGTTATACTTACAAGGACATTGATTTTAGACTGACTAGTTTTGCTTGCTTTCGGTATAGTCATATCCAGCAAACTATACAGAACTGGCAAAGTGTGGAAACCACGAGCACTTGTCGTTTGACACGGAGCCCGATAAGTGGCGAGGGCGAGGGCCGAGGGGCTCCAGTCACAGGTTATTAAACCGGCCCCGCGGGGGAGTGTTTGTTTTATTTTAATACGAATAGTGATAAACAATCAGGCTGCTATCGCACGCTGTGTAATGAAAGGGAGGTTTGCGAGCCTGAAGTGGAATGAAAAGCTGCCGCGGAAAATGGGTCAGAGTCAGAATGAACACGTCGGTTCGTTTATTTATAGGCGTTTTGAATTCAGCTATTAACTACCTACTGACTGAATCCAAGTGTTTTAATGTATCCTACTACCTAATGATATGACGCACGTGAACGTCTGGATTTTTGTTTATGGTTTCACACTTCAACGTCTAAACGGATTTTAATTAAACGTAGGCTTTTTTTACCCTGTACGTCCCCTTGTGAGCCGCTGGCAAAACTAGTAAGGAATAATTTTCGTATTAAGTTTACGTGTTTTAGGGCAAAGTGAGAAGGAAATTTTAAACAACAACGAAGGCTCAATGCTGTTGAAGCTTCCCTGCGTGGGTGTTTTAAGACGAAACTGGAACGATTGCAAAATGGTTTTGAGATCACTCAATAGAGACAATACAATCTTTCAAAGTTTTCAAACTAAGTTGTGAAGTGACAAAACATTATGAAAATGTGTTATCTATCGTGAAATCGAGTGTAGTAAGTTCACCATCTACAACTACATATAGCTATAATAATAATAATATAACTTTTATTTCGGGTAACAAAGACCCATAACATATATACCTTACAGCCTATGTATGGCTAAATAGTAATATGGTAAATACCATATTACTTCTGATTTAGCCATTTAGCTTTCAGTTCCCATGTGAAACGCATTCTAGGTCCTTGAGGTCACCGAAAATTCTAAAATTTAGTATTCGTATGCATTCCACTTCCTTCTTCGATAAATCTTTTAATGTACAAGCAGCTCGTTTATGGAATGCATTACCCATGGAAGTGAGGCGTGCTCAAACGCTACCAACGTTTAAAAAAATGGTGAAGGAGCATTACTTACTTTTCACTCTAATTTTTCCGGTCCTTTCGTAACTATATACCTATTTGATATTTATTAGTTTATTATATTATTATGACTAATTTGTATTATTTATAACGATTGTACACTGACAGCCCTAAATCTATCTCCTTTCGTTCAGTCCATCCAAAGGTTGTCTGTAAGAGATTGCCTTGTGCGATAAGACCGCCCATTGTACACTTTTTTTTATAAATGTTTTTCCTGTTCTTATTATAAGGTGTACAATAAAGTATATAATAATAACAATATGTCGAGCATATCATCGTCTGGGAGAGTCCATCAGACATATTATCTCTGGTTGTTCTCGTCTGGCTAACAGCGAGTACTTGCACAGACATAACCAAGTGGCCAGTATTATTCACCAGCAACTTGCTTTAAAATACAAACTTGTGGATTCTGAGGTACCGTATTACAAGTATGTGCCCAACCCAGTTCTCGAAAATGAGCATGTCACGTTGTACCGATCGGTGTATCATCACTGATAGGGCTATTGTCGCCAATAAGCCTGACATAGTGGTGATAGACTGATTAGCGCGCCGCAAAATGATAATCGATGTAACCATCCCGCATGACGAGAACCTCGTGAAAGCTGAGAAAGAGAAGCAAATCAAGTAGGTATCTCGACTTAGCACACGAGGTTGTCGACATGTGGAATGTGGACTTGGCTGTCATTGTGCCGATTGTCGTTACGGCCAATGGCCTAATGGCCAAAAGCTTCGACGAAGCTAGCGTTACGCAGTTGGGTAAAGGGTCTGATACAGGAGGCTGTACTTCTTTATACGGCTCGTATTGTGAGGAGGTATTGTATTGTCCTTTCTCTGGAGCCCTAACCACCGGTAGCTTGAACCCCGCTCTCAACACCGGCGGACTACTATTTTTTATATTTTTATATGTTTTTTTTATGTTGTTTTTAAGAAATATTTAAAAATGTAATGTAGATATATTAGAAGGAATAAACTGAATAATAATAATAATAGAGACGTTACATGCTTATTAGATTAGAAATTATTATTCTATCTACGTACTGTACAATAAAATCGAAAAATCGTACGGGATGGCGCAAATTCACAATGCGATTCTTGCAAGTGACGTTACACGCTATACTTATGTCTCTATTACTCTCTCGATCTCGTTATTACAACACACACAAGTTTTTGAGATATTTAAATATTTTTCACGGCGTCTTATGTTTTCTCAGGGTTTTGAGAAAAGAGCCTTATTCTAGCAAAAGAGTTGTGCACAAAATCAAGATCTAGCCCACGTGGGAACTATTGACTGACTAAGTACATAATATTTATTTTTCGTCTGCTGCACGGATTGTGAAAATCGTGTCACAGGTATTGTATTGTTGTATTGTGATGATTCTATTTGCTAGAATACCCCCGAGTTTTCTAATTCAAATGCATTTTGTGAACATAGGCACATAATTACAGGTGTTTTCAATATTTCATTGTACAATCCATGTCCCGCCGATAGGCATACAAAATCAGTATATGATGTAAAAGAAATTTCAAAGATAACGAGTATAGGCATGTCAAATTATAAAATTATGTCAATTAAAATTGGTAAAATGTCATAAAAATAGGAAAAAATAAATAAAATTACAACATGAATTTAGATCCTCTACACGTGTCGTAGCTGGCAATAAAACAAACTAAACTTGGGCACATTTTCACTATATTATTATGATTTCAGGGAAAACCTGGCGGAGTGATTATTCGAAATAAACTCGGTATTGCATGGTTATAAAATAATCACGATTTGTTTTGTACACAAAATAAAGCAGACGCTCAGCACAAACGTTACTCCATAAACAAAGTAAGTTCCGAAGAAGTTTTCTTGGTTTGTTTTTCCTGAACAGGAAAAAAGGTAAGTAGTTGAATACTTAACTTTTCTAAGATGCTTTATAGTTTCCAAGATATTTATATAACTCTGGAAAATGTTTGAAGTACAAAGTCTAGGACTCGATAGGTCAAGTAATCATCAATTTTAAAAGTTGTGTTTGTTATTTTTATCTTTTCTTTATTACTTTTTAAAAGTTACATTTTTTTTTAAGTTTTGAAATCTCTAATTCCGATACAGACAGCAAAACAGTAAACACAGTCTAGGGAATTAGATGCACAAAAACAATTTTCCGCTCCGTCGACTGCCTTTTTAAATTGTTACGATTGAAATAATAAAACCATTGATTGAAACAAACTACCCTCATGGTTCACAATCGCACAACAGTTTCCCGTTTGTTAAAATCGACATTAAGGGGTAAGTATAAGGTTGATTATTGCTTGTATGATGGTATATTGTGCTGGTAAGTGTTAGGATTGTAATGTAGTAATTCTCTTCAATTTGACACGATGCAGTGGGTGCAGCGCCCCGGCGCGGCATGCGGGTGCGGGTGGGGTGAGACTGTTTTGTTTTTTATTTGTCCATCCACCCGAATACCCGACGATTAGGTCGAGGGGTGCATTTTTTATTTTTTGTCCGTCTATTAGTATTTAAGTACTGGTCTGGATTAAGTGATTTCGTTAGGGAGAGCTGGTTAATTTTAAACCCGACTTTCTAAATTAGTTTTCTTGAAATAAACTTTTTCGTTTTTATTAGAAGTGAAGCTTAAATGTATATTAGATGATATATGTAGTGTAATGTGTATTAGATGATATGTATGTTAGATTACAATGTAGTTAATGTCTGTATGCTAGTGGATTACAATTACATTAATAGAAAAAAATAAGGTTAACGTGTTCAATTTATTTTTAACATTTTCCAATTTCTTGGTAATACTTAGGTACTACAACTTCTAGGTAATGATAGGAAGTAGGAGTAAAAAACCGTCACCAGAGGTCGGTCGTTACGTTCTTGACTTCATCAATCGCACAAAACGAAATTAAACAATACCATTTTTCGCAATTTTCGTTAGCAGCACCAATGTCCCTTGTTCTAAATATAGAGCACAGTAGGTACAAACATGTAGTCACTATTGCCACAATTTTTACCACGATGTGACGTCATCCACGATCTTTAATGATTTTTATCTTCGTCATTTTTCATAGATTTGATAAAGCAAAAATACGTGTCCAGTAATTTTCGATAATCTAACTGACGGACTAAGTAATTTTCTTTCGTTTAATATCAAATATCCTCCCCAATTTAAATAACGATGCACTTGTCGTTCCGAAGCATGCGGTACAAACGTTTGCCGTGTATAATGCCGAAGGGTGCCTCCATGGGAGACTGACTCGAACCATACGCTCTGGTACCCTCACAGGAATCGTTTTAAGGGAAGCGAGGGTGCTCTGCTCCATGATTTAATTAAGGAAATGGACGTAATTTGAGCAATTGTTTTCGTTACATCAAGCAGGACGAAACCACGTGTGACAATGATAACTTGTACTAACATTGTGCGGTAAATACAGTCCTTTTTACGTGATAGTAATTGAAGGGTAGATAAAATTAATAATAAAATATGATCTTCAAAAGACATCTAAAGAAACTGTCAGGGTTTTTAGATTGTGCGCCTGCGCACTCGTAAGCTAACGTTTTTAATTTGTCGAACAAGTTTTTTAAGTAACAGGGTGCTTGAGGCATTCTGTTTAATATATTCAGACCTCATTTTGTATCACGTACCGAGACTACTAGGTATGTATTAAAATTATGACTAATAGAAATGAGCAGGTTTACGACATATTTCATACTAAAATGTCTTTTCAATGAGTTTCAACTAAGTAGGTTAATTTTACAGTCCGCTTTGATATTTAAAAACATGCTTGAAATTGGTATGCAATGGGCACAAACCTATTTTAAGAATTAATAATAATATGTAGTGTGTATATAAAGCTTTATTATTTTAGCTTTATAAATTAATATGTAGATTTCTAATATGTCTTTGTACATGATATTATCTGATTTTGGAAATTGGGGTAAGAAATAAAATAAACAGGATGTTTTTGTCGTGTGACCCTATTTGCGCGCTGTACATTTATCTATTCATTCATTTATTTCGGTTACAAAGCTAATTTTTAACATCATATTCTAAAACTTCATAAAAATAAAATTACTGTGAGGGTATATCTATGGACTAGTAAGGGATGCACATTCAATGTCATTGACCCAAGAACCAAATTTCATTTGTTCTTTAAAAACAAGTTGTGTCCGAGCTACAGTACATACATACCTACCTGCGCGAGCCTCCTTAAAGTTAGAAGGCATTTCAAAACAAAGAAATGGAGTCCTTGCCCTCAGCGAGTAGCCCTCAGCCAGTCTCACAAAGGGCTGTGATTGAGGGCGCGGAGAGGGGGGGGGGGGCGGGTGAACGACCGCGCGCCGGGGTGGCCGCCCCCTGCGCATACGCACGGTTGGCCGGCGGTCTGTAACGTCCCTCATTCCTACAGTATTTATTAAAATCTAGAGTTCCGGTCGCATAAATCGCAGCTTAAAATATCCTTGTGGGGCGCAACGTATTTCCTTGCTCAATGGATCCTAAAAAAGCAACCGAACGGTGTTTCTACAGCAAGTTTTGAAAAAAAAAAGATGGCGGATTGTTATTTCTTCAGACATTCAAAAACCTAGCAACGAAATTCGGATATTCAAATGAAAATTCAATTTACATGTAAAAAATAACTAATGAAAGTTCCTCTGAGTACCCGATTAGTGATTGCTTGAGAGCTGACCACCTGTCTATGAATCGTAAAACTCTATTTACATCAGCGGTCACTTACATAACAATAAATAAGAAACAACAGTTCCTCACGTTTGTCCCCGTCCAGCAAGAAAGTAATTGCCTACATAGTGACTCTATTTCCATTATCGAGAGTTACAGTTTGCAACTGAGATAAGGAAACTATAGTGTAATACAATTTTCTCAATTTATGCCCAGTGTTGAAGGCAAACAACCTAGCCTTATGTAATTTATAAACAAATCTTCTTTTTCATAGAGTAGGCACCTAAGTGGGTTCTACTTGGGTAGTAGAGCTCGTGTAAACTGTGAATAAAGCCGCACGGGTTTATTTTCTAAAGTTAAGTTACGCTTGTCGATCGCAGTCCTTGGATGGGTGACCATTGACCATCTGTTACATATCAATACTCTTACGTGCCCCGGAAAGCACGATAAGCCGCTGGTCCCAGCTATCATTCGTAGATCTTTGTCAGTCGTTACGGGTATTAATAAGCTAGAAAATCTGACACCGATCTTGGCAAGATTAATCGTGCTACCCTGTTACTGGGTAGTGAACGTTAAATAATTTGATGTCCACTACCCAGTAACTGTACAATATTGGTATTTAATTGCATATGGATCAACTGGAAGCCGACTCCAACAAATCCGGGAAAATACTAAGAGGTAGAAAGACCTCTATACCATAGCCTCTTGTTAGCCAAGATGCATGATTTGTTTTCTATACTACTATTTTATAGAGGAAAGACTTGTTTGGTTGTTTGTATTGAATAGGCTCCGAAACTACTGAACCGATTTGAAAAATTCTTTCACTGTTTGGAAGCTACACTATCCCCGGGTAACATAGGCTATATTTTATTCCCATATCCCCACTGGAACGGGAACTGGGCGGGTGAAACCGCGGGTCGCTGCTAGTATGATATATACATACTCGTATATCTAGTGGAACCACATTTTTACGTTTAGAATCGTATTTTCACGCTGCAGGTGAATTTTTGATTTAATTACCTCTACTCAATAACGATATTATAAGGTTATTTGTTGCAATAAACTACGGACTAGTCCTTGTTTTAGCGCAGCCTGCAGTGGGTGCTGTATCTGTAAAATATTATACAAAATGTTTTGTATACTTCGGTAAGTGCTTTAGAGAAGTGTATGTGTATTGAAATAAATAATCTAAACCATTGTAATACAGGAAACAGATGTAAAATTGATTGTTGATAGGGTTGATTATATTAAAGGTAATCTTTGGGAAGTGTGATCTGATTTCGAAAATTCTGTTTATATAGGCTCAATTATAGTATCCCTGTTAGGTATCAGGTGCGTAGCCACAGGAAAAAATATACAGACGCGTGTCGAATTCCGACACGCGTCGTCGTCGTATTCCGCAACATTTTCCCTGAAAACCTAACTTGCTTGAGTTTAGGATACCTAACTTCCAACTACTACCCATAGCAATTGGGAGTTTGATATCCTAAATTTCATTGAAAATTGTTGGAACTTTGACAGTTTTTTTTTTTTTTGAGAAATCTATACTAATATTATAAAGCTGAAGAGTTTTTTTGTTTGTTTGTTTGAACGCGCTAATCTCAGGAACTACTGGTTCGAATTGAAAAATTATTTTTGGGTTGAATAGACCATTTGTCTAGGAAGGCTTTAGGCTATATATCATCACGCTTAAGCCAATAGGAGCGGAGCAGCGATAAAGAATGTTTTAAAATCGGGGATTCCACGGGGACGAAGTCGCTGACAGCAGCTAGTAATAAAATAAAAAGCTACTCAAACCCTGACTATCTGCAGGGTTTTTCCCGGGACTTCACAATCACAACGATACAAGAGCATGATACCGAACGAAGAACATGAGTGATTGCGCGCTGACAGTCGCCAGGCGGTAGGTTCGACCCCACCTGTTGGAGGCCCCCTCGCCGGAAGCAAGGAATTTGCATCATAATCGAACGTACCCTCTCTCGTCCCCTGACGTCGCATCGCAGCGTGACAGAGGACTGACCCCAATCCGAATCTTTCTACCGTAAATGTTCATTTCCGGCCGTATTTTCAGATTCATAGTGGGGAAAATTTGTCAGGTTTTTCTTGTTTTTGTGAGACTAATTAGTGAGACGTGCTTAGTTATAGTTACATCTGATGTTGTGAGTATTTAATATCGTGTTGGGACAAAATTTAAGGTCCCATCGGAAAATTTTCAATCCCTTTTCAGTTACTTATAGCAAAATTAGTTTAAACGAATTCTCGCAGGAAGAGAAGAAAGAGACAACAATAACAAATATAGCAAAAGCCATGAGATTACTATAGTTTTGATCGGTCGATATTGAACATCTTAAACTGAAACTGAAACTTTAGCCAAATCCGACTAAATACTTTGGCATATCGATTTGTATGTGATATGAACGTAGATCCCTCCTACGTTTATAAGCGTTAAGAGACAAACTACACGATTTGGTTATTGTGAGTGAGTTTTGTTATTAGTGCTTAGGTAACGAGCCTTTAAACATAGACACTTGTACCGCACGCCATGAGACTAGTAGATTGGACGGGCTTATCGTGGCGAGCGAGCACTGGCGCAGACCCTGCCATGACCTTCTGATTATTGTAGGACACGCTCGCCCCTCGCGTCCTGCGTGATCTTTGTTCTACGATTTCTATGCCAAATGATTGGTCCCAGCGTTGGTTCAAACGATGGCGCCATCTTTAATGAATCGCACATTCGCTGGGCCCACGTGAGAGACTACGACGCACGGACTCACCTACTTGATGTTTCTTAACTGACAAAATGGTCGCGTCGCATTTATTCCTCTCTTCAGACATTCAGACCTTTCGGACTTAAAGTAACTCCTTCCCAAGGTTTTAAAATTTTGTGATTTGATGATCACACTTTCGTACTAAAAAGATAATCTAATTCGACGTGATACACGGAAATCGGTGCAGTCATTTACTCGCTCATTTTTCTGAGAGATCTGGTCTTGTCTTTTCCGCTATAAGTACCTACCTCCCCTTCGTAGGTTACTGTAATTTTCCTGTGGCTTGCAATGTCAATGGGCTGCTCAGTCTGTAAGCTATTGGCATAAGGACTACAAAAAAAAAATAGAGTCACATTCGGTAAGGATACAGCTAAGGCATTCAGTATTAAAATTAACTTCTAATTTTAATTTGATTTAATTTTAATATTGAAATTGTATATTGTGATATTGAATATTTCAGTGCTGAAGGTCTTAGCTAAAGGTATTAACACGAAAAGTTTTACAGTAAATTGATGATTTTACACCTAGATATTTTGTATCTACCTATCTACTCCGGCCTGGACTGTATAGACTGATGAGGTCTCCATTATGCTGTATTATCAGGGTCGATTACTATGCCTCTACAAAAGGAAATAAGCAACAGATTATATTAAACACTATGTTGTATTATTAAATTTGAAGGTCTACTTTAAAGTCCTACGTCGTAGTTGTATGCCACAAAGTAGACACAGAGCCTAGATTTATTGCAACGACCTATAACAATTTTCTCGTTGGCCGCGTTCACGTCATATGTCATGAGTTGACGCTGTCATCAACAGTACCTATTATAAAATTTTCCTGCGCGCTCGTGTGTGAGGGAGGCGAACGGCGGAGGGGTGCGAGGCACGGGGCGCGGGGCGAGGGGCGAGGGGTGCGGGGCGCGCGCTCAAGGCGCAGAGGGCGCGGCGGGCGGTGCGCACGCGCACCCGCCGGGGCCTCTCGATCACCGCCCGCGCAGCCGCCGCCGATTCGCCTGCAACGCCGGCGTCGTCGCGAGGGCAACTCTCCGGGGGACTGCTCGTTGATCGCTTGACGTCACCCCGATCGAAGTCTATTGACTATTACTGAGGTAGGTGCCATATGCACAAACTAAATCAACCGGTCAATCTCGACGATTAATTCATCTGCAGCTTTTGGCTCCCTACGAATTTTCTCGAACTATCCGAGTAGGTACCGTGAAGCCCTTTCTCTAATTAAACATTCCTACTTTTACGATATGCGTATCGCTATAATATACCTGCTGAGAAGTAGGAAAAACTAACGGTGCAAAGAATGATGAGTGCGCCTTTCGGATGCACACGTGTGGGACGCGTTTGCGCAAGGCGACTCCCAAACCGCGGCGCAGCGGCCATCGGGGCCACGAGCGGACACCAGAGAAAGGTGGAATTAACGCAAGTCATGCGATACAATATAACACGGAATTTGGGTATTTTATTTTGACATCATGTCACCTTAGTAAACTTAGAGCTATTCGGATGACTTAATAAATTTACATAAGTTGGTTAGTTAGTGTGTGGCTAAATAATGTTAAATAACAATCTCTATCTCTATAATCTACGCAGTCCAGTCTGTTTATTGACATCAAATTTCAAAGGTTTCAAAATTAGGTATCTAAATTCTCCTATCAACCTTTCCTAGTAAGGTCCGTACATTCCTGTTTCAAGTCCCTGACTCTGTCTTGTTTAACATATCTTATTTACTAAACTGTAGTACAGAGTATTTGTTGGGAATATATCACGGGCCCTCACGGAGGGCTCGTTCACCCACGACCCGCGAGCGTGAAGCCGCTGCCGTGCCGCTGTGGTGCCGCGGCGCCGCGGATTCGTGGTCCGTGGATCCAACTGTTTACACGTGGAGCAGGCTTGCGCAACGCTTGCCTGCGCCCGCGCAGCGCTACTTTCCTTACGGTCACTACCCTTCACGGAGGGACATTCAACACTTCTTTCAATGCTGGGATGGCGCGTCAAAAATTACAATTTAAATAGAGCAACTCTTTTACTCGTTAAGTATTTTTGCTAATGGGACAAAATTTTATAATAACTACGTAATTTTAAATGATATGATTCATGCAGACTTAGTTGCGATTATAAAGAAGACATTCTTGCTAGATCGTCATACAGATATCTAAGTATTTCTTTAAATTAGGGGTGATAATAAACAGTCGGCCATAGGTAAAGTGAAGGTCACGATTATCATACAATGGCAACGAACCGATCTGTATGTCGAGCGACGTCGTCGTGAGTCGGTGACAGAATCGTTGTTATGCAACTTATTTAAATATGTACTCGCACTAAGCTTCTCGTTGGCTTCGCTTTTTGGACTTTACAGTTACTTGTTTGAACGGCGAAAGACTATCGCTTTTTTGGAGTTATTTGTAGTACTTCAGAATTTATTTATTTTGTCGGTACACTAGTTTTCATCTATACTTATAATAAATCTGTAGAGAGGTCAATTCTGTACAAGGAATATATTTTCAAAATAACTATCAGGGGGTGATTAGTGATCGATACTGGTGTCAAAAATGCAATCAGTAAATTTTTTGTCTGTCTGTCTGTCTGTCTGTCTGTCTGTCTGTCTGTATGTTCTTTATAGAAACAAAAACTACTCGACCGATTTTAACGAAACTTGGTGCAATTATTCTTCATACTCCTGGGCAGGTTATAGTATACTTTTCATCACGCTACAACTAATAGGAGCAGAGCAGTGAAGGAAAATGTTGGGAAAACGGGAGAAGTTACTCCATTTTTAAGCTTCCGTCGCGTGTGTAGCCTTAATGGTTAAAGTTACATAGAAATCATGTATTACGGAAATGTTTTACATAAAATTATCTAAAACATATCCCGGAACAGCATATGTCTATCTTTTATGGTTGACTCACAATAACACGTGTAACTCCCGATAGCTTAGCAGTTCGGAGCTTTCTGATTATATTTGTTTACTCTTACGTTTATAATACTCTCACTCATCCCTAATTAAAAAAAGTTAACATTATTACCTATTCAATAAAAAAAAGAATCATAGAAATCGGTATAGAAACACCAAACTTATACATAAATACAATAATAAGCCATCGCGCCGTCGCCCTTTAATACTGAATCATGCTGTAGGATGTTATTGTGATTATTTTTGTGTAACTTTTGTTGCTATTTTATAAAATAGGTAGGTACTTATTAGTTATTTTGGTAATGTTCAAATAGGTATTCGTTCAAATTACAAATTAATAATAGTTTCAATTTTATTTCTTTTTAGGTGAAGTAGTAGTAGAAGTAGGAGCATAGATTTTTAGATACCGATAGGTTAGTTTTGGCTAATTTATGTTCTGTTTTTTTTTAGTATTAAGTAGGTAATAGCGTAGATACTTTTATTAATTAGTAGTTATTTTATTAATTAGTTATACGTAGTTATAGGTATTTATTTTTAAGTGAAGTAGGTATAGGTTATTATAATATCATTAACCGACTTCTAAAAAAGGAGGAGGTTCTCAATTCGGATGTTTGTATTTTTTTTTTTTTTTTTTATGTTTGTTCGCGCATAACTCCGTCGCTTGTCAACCGATTTGAAAAATTCTTTTTTTGTTGGAAAGGGTATACTTCCCAAATGGTCCCATGAAAATTTTATCGAAATCAACCAAGCGGTTTTCGAAAAATCTAAAAAAAATATGTACTTTGCCTACTTTGACGACCTCTTAGTTTAATCTGCAAAGGAGCTGTACGTTTTTTTTACACCAATGTGATTGGTTCGTTTAGGTGGGGGGAGGAGAGGGGGTGTAGGTACCACTAAAAAGTGAAAAATAAAAAACTTTTTACAAAAAAATACAACCGACTTCTACACAAAAAATCAAAAAAGTGCAAAATAACTTTAATTTCGGAAGTCGGTGTTCAAAAAACGAAAAAGCAACCACAAACACCGAGTTCCGAAATTAAAGTTATTTTGCACTTTTTTGATTTTTTGTGTAGAAGTCGGTTGTATTTTTTTGTAAAAAGTTTTTTATTTTACACAGGCATTTCAGCTTTACTTTCATTTCTTTTTTTGTTGTAAGTTGTACATATTTCACACACACATAGTGATCTATCAATGCACAGCCCAAACCACTGAACGGATCGGGCTGAAATTTGGCATGCAGGTAGATGTTATGACGTAGGCATCCGCTAAGAAAGGATTTTGATTAATTCTACCCCCAAGGGGATAAAATAGGCGATGAACGTTTGTATGAAACTTTGTCAATTTTAAACCGATCGGGCTGAGAGTTTTAAAATCGGGGGTAAAGTAACTATTCCACGCGGACGAAGTCGCTGGCAGAAGCTAGTTTGTTATAAGAATACTAGCGGCCCGCCCCGGCTTCGCACGGGTGCAATGTAGATACTAATGTTTCCTCTACTATAATATGCATGTATTATACATATAAACCTTCCTTAAGAATCAGTCTATCTATTTAAAAAAAAACGCATCCAAATCCGTTGCGTACTTTTAAAGATCTAAGCATACATAGGGACAGACGGTGGATAGCGACTTTGTTTTATACTAGTGAAGAAGAATCTGAAATGCCTAAACAGGTATTTAACAACACAGAAAATACTCAACTATACTTCTCAGTCTTCTACAATCAATAAACATTTTGTATCCACACAGAGCTTGTGCCCCAAATGAGAATCAGATCTGTGCAGTGTTCGTGTATTAAAGACACGCGATAAAACAAAAAGCCATCAAAGCAAGAGAAAATTAGAACTGATCACAGACATGCGACAGAAATCGATCCACACTCCCACATAGTCCTCACAGTTCACTACGTAGGTACTATCAACAAAATAAGTCAATAATGCAGAGTCCGGCCATTACTGACATTACTTAACAATTTCCTGCTGATTTAGAAGTCAAAGTTACAAGAGTTAACATAAATATAGCTTATCTTGTAACCTAACTTCATCATTACGTTAAAACAGCTAGCGGGTAATTAATTAAATACGTATTCGAAAATAACATGCAAATTGATTTAACTTCTTTCATTTGATGGTAAATGGATTGTAATATTGATAAGGGACAGGTTACAGCAGTATTCTCAGACTTTAAAGGTATAAGGTTTAAGGGGATAAGGAATGAGTATTTATGCTTCATGGTTCAGGGTGTGAAGGTACATAGGTAGTAGACAGGCTAAAGCAAGCAGTCTTGTTATATTATTATTCACCTGGGAGGTGAATCTCTTCCGGGCATTAAGACGGAAATGTTGTCCCGAAATCCAAATTAAGTATAAAAATCACCGATACGCGTGTCGCGTGTGGGTCGTTGACCCCATGTGGAACCACCCTGATTTCACATTATGAGTCTCTTTCCAACGCACGTATGATTAGTATCGCTGCGCTGCTCACTCCGCTCATTCTCACGTGCGCGCACGCTGCACTATGTCGCACGCGGCGCCTATCAAAAAGTTCTACTTGTGTCTAGGATAGATTTCAGAAATAATACAATCAAGAAGATATAAGCAAAATTATTTTATTTTCTGACTATCTATTTAAATTTTGTGTCTTAAATAAGTATATCGTATGTAATAGAAATATCTACCCGCCAGTTGTCAGTTCGCGTTATTTAGTATATTCACACAAGCGATCAGGGCGCCAGCGTAGGCGTTTTCCGCGGCGGCGACGCAATCTTTGAAGCGTAGACGCGTCGTAGCAGCGTAGAGGCCGCGCAGAAACCCTGTAGTAGCTTAGTAGCCATAGCAGTGTAGGAGCCACTAATAGCGTAGACACTGCGTAGCAATGTAGTAGCAAAGTAACGGCATAGAGAACGCATAGCAGCGTAGTAGTCTTGTAGCAGCGTAGATGCTGCGTAACTGCGTAGAAGCCGCGTAGCAATGCGTCGTAGTCCGCGCGTAGCAGTGTATTAGATCCGCGTAGATACGATTTAATAAATAAAAAAGTGAATCACGAAGAAAAAATTGCTGACTTTGTTACTTGTGTCATTAAAAATGTTTCGAATGCATACTACCTATGTCATGTAAAGTATAAGGAGCTGCATAATATTCATAAGTTCTTTTAGTCTGTCCTTATCCGTGGAACTAAATTCACTCTGTTAGTTAAATATTTGGTTGCCATAATAAAAGTAGGTAGGTAGGAAGGAGAGAGGAGATGAGGAAATTGTTTTTTTCTAACGTTTACTTGTCAGTCTCATGGTTTTTAATTTATTTGGCCGCCTGAGGCTCTGTGAACGCATTTAGTACCGCTACGCAGTCCCGGTTCAATTCGCTAGCCTCAGCTTTGAATTTAATTTTCTGAGTTAAATTTAAGATGAGAACATTCAAAACAATAGTCATTATAAAGATATCATAATTCTTACATTGTTTAGTAATTTGCATATTTGAAAGGATTTTTGGAAAAAATATCTAATATAGTAAAATCTATTTTAGAAGTCCTACCTACAAATTGCATTTCCTCAAATGGGTGTTTCATCGCACCTCTATGTCATCTGGCAAACTGGCCACTTTTTCAGTGTTTTTTTTATTGTTCAGTACCTACCTAAACGTAGTTTCAATCATAAAAATAGGAGTAACCTAGGTATCCAAAAACAGCTACCATGGTAAATTACCTCGGCATTGACATTCTAAAATTATAACAAACTTTTAAACAATTCGTAAGGAAAAGTACTTAGGTAAGTGATTATTTCAACTTTTTCCTACACATAGTCCGTCGTTTTTAATTGTCCTCTACTTATAGAACAACAGACGTGGAATTGTACAATGAACACACTTTGAAAAACACAAATGTTCGCAGATCGTAGGCATATTTACCTATTCTTTGATGAACGAGTCTTTACAAATGATGCGCAAATTTTGCGCTACATGGGCAGAGTAGTCTCGTAACGAGTGAGGTGGGTAGGCGGCGCTCAAGGTCTCACGTCGTGATGGTGATGGCGGAGATTATCGCTATTTTACATGTTCGTACCTACACTTTAACGCTTTTTTTAAGGATGGGATATCATCAAATGACATCTTCCGTACTGGGCGGAGCGGAAGAGAGTGACAGACTCTTACCGACTAAACCCATTCGTGTTCCTTCTAATGCCTTTTGCGTTCCAGAGCTGCGGTGACTCTTTCGAACAAATTCCGCAATATGGCAGGCACTGGCCGCAGCGAACACACGCTAAAGCTACGATTACAACAGTTTAAGTCATTCGAGCATCGTTTCGAGCAGCTACGATCCACCAGCCCTTTGATCAAAATGCCGGATCGTAAAATGACGATAAAATCGTTACACACTAAAATCAAATCGCCCGCTCACCTTTAGCTATACCTAGTACAACGACTCGGGTATTTACAAGAGAAATTAAGGTTCCCTACGCTTACAAAGCTTTTAAAGACACTAAAGAAAATTCATATGTACGCGAAAGTCGTATAAAATCTTAGAGAAATGGACACTGTTGTCTCGTTTTACAACATCATGAAACATTGTGAAAAGCTATGGTGAGATAAATGGATAGGTAGGCACTCTCTCACAAGTTTTGTGAAATATTGGAACTAACAGTTTCACGACCTAATTAACAAATTGTGTTCCTAATTTCTTTAGATAAATACCTGTAAAATTTTATAGCGCCGATATCATTTAAAAAATGTTAGTCAGAGCATACTTAGAGATAAGAGCTGGCTACGTAGAGTAATCGTAGACTTTAAGAAATTAGTTAAATCAAAAATAATTTTGTTACGTATTTTGAAGCAAATCTCACAATCATGGAAAATTTGGTTCAAATGGGGGATTTTCACAATAAGTTGAAAAAGGGGATTTTTCATGCCATTGTTTTAGAAAAATATACTTATTTATTAAGGCGGTACCCGGACCAAATAACCTTGAGCATTCGTTTCCTCTTCGCCGCACCCGCAAGATTCGTAGCGATTACGCTCAGATTTTATAGTAAAATCTATATAAAATCAAATTTTCGAGTTAAATAAAAAATAAAACTAGCAAAATGTTTATTATTAAATTACCTATCCATTACTTCAAGTAGCAAACCAAAATAATGGTTACTTTACGAGGAGATGCATTTTAAAAATAATTATTTCTCATTTCTGTCGTTTCGTTGCGGCTCTATAATTATTAAATATTGCGACTTAAAAATAAAAAAATAAAACTACCATTTTGGAGTCAAGATTATGTAGAAATTTAATGTATTTTTTATTTGTTGATATTTCTAATGGATAATGAGAAGATGGCTCCTAAAAACTACGCAAAAAACGGCTACCGCTGCGTTTTGCACGGGGACGCGCCTTAAGGTTTTAGATACAAACACAAGTTCCGTGATTTGCAGGGAACGGTGGCAAAGGTTTTAATCATAACTATACCAACATAGATCATTATAATAGATATACAGGCTACTAACGTCAGTTATTCCCGTACAAAACGATCATAAAACAAGAGGCACAGGGTTGCTCGCAATCAATAAGGGTAACTTTGCATAATATTCAATATTGAAATGCTCGGTAATATTTTTACATTGATGGCAGCGGCAAGTGGGAGCAATCCTCCGAAGCGCTGACCTTGCCGCGTGGGAGCCGCGCTAGAAATCGGCCCCGTGCGCTTACGCAATCTCAACCACTCGGGTGCGCGCGCGCCTCCGCGTTCACACCACTGCGCCCGCGCCGCGCCGCGCGACACGCTCGCTGCGCGCCCAACCTCAGTGCGCCCGATTACTTCTCCACAATATCCTCCAAACGTCAATACCCACTTATACATGAAGCTCTTTTTTACACTTGTTAATTCATGCTATTTTTATCTCGTTTTTTGCTGCCAAACACAAGTACCTAGTTACGTACCTACAGCATATTTAGGTAGGTATAATGGGACACAAGGTTAATTGTTAGCATAATTAATATGCTCGTAGCAGAACAATCTTGTTAAGGGTGTTTCCTAACTGTAAAATTATAGGATTAGTTTTGTTCCTGCTGTTGATATGGATGGGTCAACTGAAGTAATTTAGCCACTAACTCGTAACTTAGTGAATCTCGAAAAAACTGCCTTTCTATTACTTACTTATTTTAAATTTTGTTCAACCAGAAGATGTTAAATAAATCAGTACTGAGATGAAACGAATACCTAAATAACTATATATAAAGGTAAAGGCGGCTGCGTGTAGCGGGTATCATTTAGGGTTAATTGATTCACCGCCGAAATTCGAGCTTTCGTGAGATGGAATTAGTGATGAGCCGCGTGGTAACGGGACCTCTCTAGCTAACGGCTGCTGTTGATGCTTCGCACCACCTGACTATTCCGAATCACTCGAATAGATCATTCGACTTGACTGAGCTGTCGTCTTGCTCACACTCGTTGCGACTATGAAAGAAAAAGCGTATAAAAATGTCGAGCCGAATAAGAATAATATGTCTAAGTACAGAATAACAGATTAGACCCGGACTGTCACATTGCGCACGGACAGGTGTCCCTGATTGTGCGACTGCGGCCCGATAAACTGTGAGAAGAAACGGCTTATCATGATAATGTCGGAATTCATTTTGTTTACTGTCGATAAATTGGGCAATAAATTTGGCAAGTCCATCCATGATTAGGTCATTAAATATGAGCAAAATTAAGGATTACTAATGCAAGTGCCATTTTAATGTTCACTAGTAATTTAGAATTAAGTACTCATTAAAACAGGAAATCGTTTACTTATTAATGTCTATACTCATTCGGTAAGATATGACGTTTTGCGTTCCTCAAATTAGCCGCATTACCGGAATAATTACGATAGTAAAATGATCTCCTAATAGTCTCGTGGTAGTTGCCGTTAACAGGTCATGAAGTTTAAGTTTAAGTAAGTTGCATGCGAAATAAGAAGGTCAAACGAGATGGTTGTGTCTCACCCACTAGCTAGCCCTTCTCGGAAATGGGAGTTGGTCGGCAGGAATCAGCCGCTCCCCTTCTTGTGTACCGTTGACACATAGCAAGAATTCATCGACTTCAAATATTTATGAGCAACATCTATATACCTATTCTATACGGGAATTGGTTTGATGACCGTAGTCGATAGTTTGATAGTTGGGAACTATAAAACTATGGATAGGTTTCTACGCAACTACACCAAACTGTACTTAGGTATATACTATTTTAAGAATGAATTCAATAATTTCGCTACAGGAAAAAAAACACATTAAGTTATTTACCTATACCAAATGGGGTTTTAAAAGGATAATGACAACAAAGTAAATTTGTAGGTACAGCTCAAACGTGTCAGAGTTCATTATATTGCGTCCATATTAGGCGATTATCCTTAAGTTTCTTGCTTAATTATATTTAAAATATATTAAGTAGATTAAAAATGACGAAGCTTTAATCCAGTAACAAAACAATTTGCTTTATCCTCAAAAATCAACACACATCACATGAGTCATGGCCTCTTTCTTCAGTTAGAGCTTTTGGAATTCGGAAAAGCTTTCTCGAAAATTGACTCGAACCTCTCACTGACGATAACTGTACAACTTGTAGCATTAATAATGAGAAAAGTTTCCGGACAAGGAACATAATCTTGATCCTACATTGAGAACCTTCACTTTGAGTGAAGAGATCTCTATAGATATCTTAATGCAAAAAGAAAAATCTTCTTTATTTTTTACTAGCTTCTGTCCGCGACTTCGTTCCCGTGGAAACCCCGATTTTAAAACATTCTTTATCGCTGCTCCGCTCCTATTAGCTTAAGCGTGATGATATATAGCCTAAAGCCTTCCTCGATAAATGGTCTATTCAACCCAAAAAGATTTTTTCAATTCGAACCAGTAGTTCCTGAGATTAGCGCGTTCAAACACACAAACTCTTCAGCTTTATAATATTAGTATAGATTGCACCTGCCTTGTCAGTTCTTCACCACCCTTGGTTGACTAGTAAAGAACGTCTGAGGCATTAATAGCCCCTTTGTACCTTTATTGCATCAAGTTTGAATCTACCTATAAATAAATAAATAAAAGAGGGCAACACACTTCATCCACACCAACGCCTCGGGACAGATTCATCTGGTCGCTGCAGTGTTGCCACCGTGAGATATCTAACAGTACACGGCGAAAATTGAGCGTCCGAATCGAGTCATTGAACCGAAACCCGACCGTTAGACGGGCCGACTCTAGCAGGACAGGCCCTTCTACCTACACGTACTTACTGATGCACGAGCATATTGGGAAACCAAAAATGCAATGGTTTGGATTATCATAATACGAGGCAGGCCCAAAATTAAAACAAAAACGATGCTCAGTTTTGTAGAATGTTATAAAAACTCAGCAATACCTTAAGCATATTGAAAAGCAAAATTGTTTACTGCGCGTAAACATAAAGAACATTATATTTCTGAAATAAGCTAACTTCATCATAGTCTGCAGGGATGAGCTGATGTAAAAATCAGGGGCTGTGGCAGTGGGGAGCAGAGGGGGCAAATTTCCTCCCTAAACCAAACCAAAGGGGGCTCTTCGCCCTCCAATTTTACTACCTGGGAAAGGGAGTCTGAGCTATCCTTCACATAGGATAGCACAAACATAACTTTTTTTAAAAAGCCCATGTACGAAACAATAAATTGTTGGAGAGAGCAGAACATTAGAGTATTTTTAACACGCTTTAATTAATTCCACCCGTATTTATGTTTATTTGTAACGGAATCTTTTAACATGATTTTCATCCACTTCAACATTTCAGATTGAACTGAAACTTTGCGCACATGTCAAGGACGATAACAATACAATTAAGTTTGACCTATTATTGCGACAAGGCTCTTTGGGTCTTGATCATCAACGATATATCATAAAATATCTGCAAAGCTATATCGGCTGTATATAAAACTGGGCTCTTCCCGTCCTGGGTCGGACAGGTCATACATTTGAGGTGGCATTTGCCAGCCGGGCCCTAGCATACGTGGGCCCACCGCGGTCTTGTCTTAACGCAAGTCATGCGGTATGTAGGGTAGGGGTTTGCGCAGCCAGACCTTGCTTGTATTGAATTCTCTTTCTTCCGACCAACAGATAAAATAGATAGTTCGTTCAAGCCTTTCGGCTCCAGAGATACCTTTGGTCAGCTTCAACCTGACAAAGTCTTGGAAGAATTTACGAAAGCACTCCCATAAGGCTGGTTATGTGTTACGCAAAATATAATGTTTTGTGCTTTATTTTTTGTGTTTACTTTGTTTTAACCTACCCCCAGCGGGGTCAAGCCCCCAAACGTAAATCCTGGATCCGATCCAGATATTCATACATCTTGAGTTCGCTTTGCTCGTTCTTACATTTCATATCTACACTCTCTAAGTTCTTGATCTTTCCTGCCTGTCATAAAAGTTTCTTCTTTTCAAGTATGAATGAAAAGAAAATAGAATGTTCAATTTCGCTTCGCTCGCACTTCAATTCTACATTTTCCGAGTTTAACTTTCTTTTTTGAGTCAAAAATTGTGTTTATTAGCCGTATATAGATAAATGGAA
Organism: Hecatera dysodea; assembly: GCA_905332915.2. NCBI lineage: Eukaryota > Metazoa > Arthropoda > Insecta > Lepidoptera > Noctuidae > Hecatera > Hecatera dysodea. The sequence goes on along the minus strand of HG995288.1, from coordinate 9,812,743 downwards.
GTGACCTACTATTTATCAATGAACGGTTAAAAAATGAACCCTATCCCAGATAAGGTGCAATAAATTGCGATTGATTTGCATTTTACACTAAGTTTTTTATTTAGTTATTTAAGTATGAGTAATAAAAAAAGTCTATTCAAGGTAGGGTGCAAACATGCATTATTTTCCTATATTATCCCATCGAAAGATGTTATATAGATGTACTCGTAGATTTATGATCTGGGCCCTGGGCTCGTGGGGATTCGGGCCCTTGCAGACGGGCAGCCCCGTCTGATGGGGACAGGCCGCCTCTTATCATTTATAAGAAGTAAATACAAAACAATGAACTGAACTGAAATCGAACAATAGATTTGTTATTATACAAAGTTTACTTTTGATCCACGTGTGCCACGTGTGACTGATATTTAACATTTCGGTAAGTATTCGGTCGTATATTGCAAACCATTTGGCAGAATACCGAATACCTAATCATGAAATAAAAACACATGCAAACTATTTAACAAGTGATCACCAAATCAGTGGTAAGCTATGTTATAATGAATGACTATAAGACTATATAGAATGACTATATAGAATGAATGTATATTTTTTAAGATATACCTACTCTTCTATGTAACAATCATCAAATAATGCGTGCTGTGTCACAAAATAGCTGCGAATGAAACAAATACGCCCACAGCGTAGTCACCGCACGCACATCAATTATCAGCAATAATCAATGATGCAGGTCGGAATCTGTACCACGCGAAATGAACTAAGTGTCGCCGAATATTCGACGCTTTGGTCGAGACTTCGAGAGCCTAGCCGGTATTCGGCAAAATCACTATTCATGGCATCTCTACCTTCTATTCAGTCAAGGCTGAAAAGCTCATTTATATATTTTTCTCATCTCAGTAAGTCCTCAGTAATGCCTCGAAACATCGGAATCCAAAATTAAAAGAAAATTAGCTTTACTATTCAAGTAAAAGAAATGCTTTAGAGGTGCATATTTCTCATATATTTTTTTATAGTTGTTCTGTTCCTCTTTTGGTATCAGTTGTTGATGTCAACTTTTTATTTTACTTTAAAAGATTTCCATGACTATGTTTTTTTTTTATTTTAGTATTTTGAGGTCGTGCCTATGAATTTTTCAAATAATTTATCATTATCTTTGCAAAGTAATAAAATAAAATAAAACATCTTAGTCAATCAATCAATCTTAGTAATTGGGTAGATCGTAATTTCCTGAAAATAACTTAAAGTTAGCGTAGATAATCTTTGTTTCCGTAGATTTGCAGACGCTAGGTTGGTACCTACTCAATAATCCTGGGAAATTTAGGTTACCTAGAAGCAGAGAGTTGTAATGTTAGCTTCTATGCATTTGAATAGCGCACGAAAGACGATATCCCATCCCATAGTCAGTGCGATTGTCGGTGTCCACGATGTGCGCACACGTCTAGGTTAGAAAGCCGAAGGATTTCTTTTTGTTCGCAGCTTTTACCACTCTCGTAATTTTAACAGTTAACGTCGACCGTTCTTCGTGGGCCGTTACAGCAAATCTGCTTATTCATTGGACACTCGAAGGCCCAAAGTTGAGAAAAGAGACTATTATTTTGAAATAGAACATATTATTATACCGTTATCGGCGGTGTCCGCATAGTGGCTGTAAACATGCAATATTTCATTCGAAAAGTTGAATTCATTATAAGTATCATATCTACCATTTATCGAAGCCCAAAGATTTCTTGCGCAAAACCCGAACTAGATACATAGGCGTATGTGGAGGGGGGGGGGGGGGGTGTTGATTTGATTTGGACCTAACGCGTATGGGCAGTCTTGCCGAGGTGGTGTATGACAGCAGGGCCTTAGCCTTTTTTTTTTCTAGATGGAAATCATCAAATGACTTCTCCCGCTCTGGGCGGAGCGGAAGGGAGTGTCAGACTCTTACTGACTAAAACCCACCCGTGATCCTTCTTGCGTTCCAGGGCTGCGGTACTCTTTCGAACAGCCTTAGTCTTAGCCTACGCCTTGACTTGGTAGGTAGGTAACGTAGTGGGCCGCCCAGCTTGGGGCCTGGCCCTTACTGAAGACTCTTACTTACAACCTAAATATAAATTTGTTAGTGTATCCAGAATGTAATAATTTTCGAGCACACTTATTCCGTCCCGGGCCAGCTCAATTCGAACCTGACTGTGACTGGCCTTAAATTAAATTTTTCATCATTGTCACCGACTTTACTTACCTTAATTAAGCACGGCGTCGCCCGTAAAAAGCCTAAAACCTAAATCTGGAACTCTACAATAACAAAAATATAAATAAAATTCATTATGTGGTTTGTACAAAACTGAAGTCATAGAACTCATCAAAACTGTGAAAATATTGTAGGATACTTATTGGGTTCTATTTAATAAACTAATTTTTAACTTTACACTGAATAATCCTCAGTATATTGCGGTCACTCATGTGCAACCTAGCTTATGAAGTTTGAAATGTGATGATTTATCAAGCAGAGTTACACGAAACCTCAAAATGGCTCTATTGCGAACCCTTAGGATTAAAACTCTTACATAATGCGTATAAAAGTTTGCCTACACTTCATCAAAAAGTAGCCTAGCTGGGAATACATAACGAATATTTGTGACTACCCCGAGAACGCTTGACTGGCAAAACGTGTCACCTTTATTCCAGGGCGTGTTTGTTATTAGAGGGAAAGTGTGTTGGCGAGCTTTTATGCATCAGCCGCGCCGCCTGAAAACTGGGTCAGCTGGCTGTAAGGACTTCAGCTAACTCGGGCACGATGACCTAGGTCAGGTCACTGCTGAATTATAGCTCGCGCTCCGGCCAATCGATACGAGCAGGTTTACAGCGGCAGGTGCGCTAATTCACTGATAATGTTCACGTGTGAATCTAAATGTTATTGAAATACGCTGATTGATATGATTCAAGGAATATTCTTGTGGATGTTTATGATAACATTTTGTGGACACGAGTTTGCTTATTTTTTCATCTTTGTATATTTCATCCTTATGCATCTTGATTTTAGGAGAGCGATTATTTTCTCTTTGAATAAAGTTAGAACCTCAATTTGTCTTATCAGAGTACTAGATATTTTTTAGCTATTTACAAGGCCAATTTGTGAACTAAAGCGTTCAGATGCAAGTTGCAATATCGTCACAGTGACAATCAATGACGAAACCCTGTCAAAATATAGGGAAATCGGAGGTGTTTGACAGATGCTAAATACTTCTTACAAACAACGACAGTTATATATAACAGAATTCATAAGTTCTGGCATTTTATTGCAAGCGAAAACGAACGAAAATGTCATAAAACAGAAATGCCATTGTACTGCGTAATTACTAGATCAGCTCGTATCTCGTAAACATCCATTGCTGAACGCGAGCCTCCCTGTAAACCAATGTGAGAACGCTACAGTGAACAGACATAATAGGCAGATATGTTTGGTCAAACTAACCTAAATGAATCCAAATTATGTTACAGTATTCAAAACTAAGTCCACTTTTATAGATATAGAAAATTACTTCGATGCCTAGTTAGAGGGACGCCGGCGACGACGTCATAAAAATGGGAAATAGGAAATTTGAGATTTCTATAAAAAAGAAAAAGGCCTCGGCCTTACTATGGGGTAGGCTGATCCTAGAAAAGGTATGATTTGATGCAACCTTTTGCAAATCCTAACTCTCTGACTAAGCATGCGACATTCCAAACGCATTGCTAGCATTTTCTTACAAAATAAATGGGTTTCAATCGAAACCATAATCGTCGTTAATTATTGCAAACAACAATAATGTGATATGCGTGAAGAAAAAAAGAATCTTGGAATAAGGGATTAATACTTACATTTTTTCATTAAAAAATGGTTAGATTTTCACACACCCTGAGCAGTAGCGGAAAGGACTTTATAAACACAGAATGACGTCATTAATTTGTGTTGTACAAACTAACATCATAGCTAGTATTTTAGTTTTAATTTCTTCGTATAAAATTCTAGCCGGCAAGTCCAAACCTCATGAAATAAATTTAACTGCGATGCCTTTCATGAATATTTATAAATAGTTTAATTGATAGTATTTTACATTTTGCTAATACTTACATTCTAATTTTCTGTATATGATTCGTTTTAAAGTGGAATAGGTGTAATTATTACCTAGGTGCTTCTGAATTAAAACAAATAAAACAATAGAAAAAGACTGACTGCGTTAAGTTATTTACAACTCATATTTATTTGCAAATGAAATAAATTGTAATTTCGCCGTTTTGATAACCTAAAGACAGGAGCATAAAGAATGCCATATCAACATCAGTAAGGGTGCACAGGAAACCACTTGCGTTGGTATTTTTATCCTGAAGTTTCTGGGTTCGCGCCAAAAATCATAGAATCAAAATGTTCAGCACTGCGAAGCGATGAAGCCCGCGATGTGGGAAAAAATGCATTACTTTTTGGTTATCCTGATTTAGGTCAGTCGATATAACTGTCATAGAAATAGGATATTGACTAGGTAATTTGAAATGGCAGTAATGATTGATAATTGTAAATATTAGGAAACAGGACTAGATATTTGATATGAGTACTTTTTATTGGAATCATTGATAATTTTAATTTATTTATAAAACCTACAGTGTTATTATTGGATAGTGTATTTATAATTTCGAGCATGCCGATATTCCTTCGCTCCTGTAATCCTTCGCTTGCTGGTAGTATATTGCACTCAGGAGTCGGTGTTCGTGTTTTCCACGATTCACTTTTGAAACTTTCTAACCCTGTGCCGGAGTGTAGCGGCAGGGAGGGGCGCGCGCGGGTGCCAGAGAGAGGGTACCGACCTCATTGCCCATTGCCACTCCTCCCGCCGAGGCGGCAGGCCATTTTTATTAAAAATACTTCCGAGTAACATCGCGCGCGGATTTTTTTTTTTCATGTCCTGAAAGTCTTCCTATTTTTGTTCAAAAACTACAAAAATAAATAAAGTGGTATATTGCTCGGCTCGAAATAACAAAACAAATAAATTTTCTGGACTTAAGCTAAAATAAATTCGAAAATATTAGTGTTTGTTCAAGTGAATTTGAAACTTAAAAAATACAAGTGCGCCCTGCGATCTATTTTCCGTGCGGACTCGGGTTGGTTCGGTTGCGAAAAGTGGCGGCACTCGGCCATCATCGGCGGCGCTCGCCGCGTAGAGGGCGTCCATCCAACCCCGCCCGTGCGGAACAGAGACAGCGAACACTGCTGACATGGCGACAACACGAATGGATTGATGTTTTTCACGTGGAAAACTCATCCCTTGAATGTATCTATGCAAAGGTAGGTTGATTATGATGATTCACGAAACCAAATCGATCTTAGTATAATTTCCCAAGTAGAAAACTATTAATTTCCCCTTGATTTTACTATGTCCGGGAGAATTGATTAGGTTTAGGTCTACTGATTTACGCTGCATCATTAATTCCTGTTTTTTTGTACCATTTGCTGCTTTTTTTTTCTACCTTCCCAGGATAATAAGTGTGGACTTTAAATAAATTGTAATCGATAAGTTCGACTTGTCTAAACACAACTTGGTCTTGTTTTGCTTGTGTGACCTATCAGGGAACCGGCGTTGCCCTTATTTTCAGCTGCAGCTCGAAGGTTTAGGTTCAAGATCCATATTAATGTATCCTAGGACATAATACGTATACATTAACGAAAGCCGTAACCACTACTAGTAAACGACGAAACAAAGTAGAATCCTGACGGGGGTGAAATCAATATATTTCAATAAATCAATATTTTAGCGTGCACCCTGCGCTGAATATATCCGCTGCCGCCATTTCGATGATGACGGCGTATTTTTTGTGAGAGATATTCGAGTCGCGAGCGAGGCGGTGTGAGCCGCGAGCCGCGCGGGGTTGCGGGCTGCGGCCGTCAGTCGTCGGGTGAGCGGGGTGCGACGTAAACGCGGACTCGGACTATGGCGGAAGGGCTGATCCTCATTCCCATAAAAGGGTCGAGTTGATTGTGGTGCAGATACGTGTGGTACGTTCCCTTATGTTAGTGCAGTGATATAATTATTCTCAAACGGTGCTTATCTCGACGTATCGGTTGAATTAATGTGGATATCGGAGGTAATAATGCCATTGTGATGACGTAATGTAACGCGCTCGACTGGGTGCGTAGTAATAATTCGAGCGCCCGTTTATACCGCGATAACGTTTGTGGTCAGCACCTGTGGATGTGGAGCTAATGTTCGTGTTTTTGTAGCTTTTGAATAAATTCGAGACCATTCCAACTGGATTCTGATTGGATTGTAGTACAATCTGGATTATTATGAAAGTTAAATAATAATGATTGGCGTTGTACAAAACATGATGTGTTCCGGACACGATGAATATTCGGTGTTTGGCATGCTGCAATGGTGGCTTACAGTTCAGTAAGCTACTGCAGTGCGCTCGCCGACGCTATGCACAGGCTCCCCACGTCCCCACGCCGCTAGACTATAGACGCCCTCGATTTTTTTAACCTTGATTGAATTGAGTAGAGCTACTGGTCTCGTTCACAACCCAGTAAAATAATATAATGAATGTGGTATTTAGTATCTGCATTATGATAAAATGTGATTTAGGCAAGGGATTTTATAATTTTATAATAAGCAATGGTGCTGTATCTAGTAAATAAGCATGGGAACTAAAGAAACTCTTCTTCTCGCGTCGATTGGCTCGACTTTTCAAATTTTTATCGACCAGTGTTTGGTTGTCTGCCTCAAACTGAAGAATTTCGTATTTTTTTTTTACAATTAAACAACATTTGATTTAAGTAATAAATAAGCTACGGTGTACTTGAAATACAACCAGGCAGATACTTACACTACTTATTCAAAACACCATTTTCCACTCACTTTTATTAAGTGTTTAAATATGTTAGATTTGCATACTGTTTTTTAAATTAGTATCTATTAAATAAATGTTCCGTCGATGGCCACGACCTCTACTATTGTGATTTAACACATCAACTGTCAGACATATAGTAATTTACCTTGCATCATGTTGGGTTAATGAGTGAGGAAATTGATTTAGTTCAACACAAATATTTATAACCAATGCATGGTAGACAAACCACAGATTGCAAATTAGTGCAATTTATTGAATAATGAAAGATGTGATGGTCATTAACAATAACAACAATATCAGGTACTGAAACAGATGTAGGTAATTGTTTCGTTGAATACCAATAATTGATAATATACCATATAGTCGGGCAATAAGATATATTGCGTGAATTACCTAAGAGGGTAATAGCGTGATAGAGGCAAGAGCACTCAGATGTGCACAAATACAGTACCTATTCATTAATCACATAAGAAGTACCTAATTATTTCTAATAGACACGAGAGCAGAGAAATCAAGGCGATCTTCAACTTTCTGTTTTACTTACACAGAAGTTAATGCGTGGCTTTACATAGTTAATAAGCATATTGATAAGGATTTCAGTAAGATGATCATAAATTCTAAAACTCAGTGTTATCCCATTACAGGTTCTCCTGCGCCCGTCACACACACAGCACTAAGCACTATGAAACATACAAATTGAAAATGGCTTTTAAAAAGTAAACATTATCTATTGTTGACGTTTTGTTGTATTGTTCATGGAACAAGAGAGAATACTTATGTATACATGATTGAATAGTTGTTGGTAAAATTAGATTTTAAGCCTGGACTGGCAAAAATCATATCTTCCAAAGAAGAATATACAAAAGCAAAAATGGCTACGCAGAGGTTTTGTTTGCGGTGGAACAACCACCAATCTAATATGTTGTCTGTGTTCGACCAACTACTTCACGCGGAGACGTTCACAGACGTCACCCTGGCTGTTGATGGTCAGCTGCTGAAAGCTCATAAGATGGTCTTATCGGCTTGTAGCCCTTACTTTCAAGCTCTCTTCGTTAATCACCAAGAAAAGCACCCCATTGTTATTTTGAAGGACGTTCCATATTCGGACATGAAGAGTTTACTAGATTTCATGTACAGAGGGGAAGTGAGTGTGGACCAGGAACGATTGACAGCTTTCCTAAAAGTAGCTGAGAGCTTAAGAATAAAAGGACTTACAGAAGTAAACGAGGAGAAGTGCGATATTCCAGCCTTAACGAACTCGTTAATACAGCAGCAGACGAATGCGCACACACCTCCCCCTCAGCTTCACAGAATTCATCCATACATGCATCAGAAACGGCCGGCATCTGGGATGCCCAGCGGAGGGGCCCCTCCCAATTTATTAATGCCTTTATTGGGTAACGCATTGATGCAACCGAAAAGAAAACGAGGCCGGCCTAGAAAACTCAGTGGAAGTTCATCAGATGCTCTGAACACAGCGGCTAGTCCCCCCGGAGAGTTTATTCCTGAGCCTGCTTCACATGGATCATCGAACCGACCTGGCGACCAGCTGATAAGAGGCTCGCCAGAAATGTTGGAAGTAAAGATGTCCATGGACAGCTTCAAGGCTGAGGATGGAGCCACGTCCGGGGGCGAGGAGGCTGGCGAAGCTCTACTCATCGACGAAGGTGACGACGCTCAATCGACTGAAGCCCCGATGACTGGCAAAGACTCCGAGTCGGCAGGTATGTGGATACCCCCATTAGACTTTGACAATATTACAGCTGCGTCGGTAGAAACTATTCACTTGTTAATAAAATAATGATCTTATTTTATTAAATATTTTTGATCGTCTTCAAATACCTTTTACCGTTTGTATCGATGTATAGAATTTTCTATTGTAAAAAAATAAAAAGTTGCGCCCTATGTTAATAAATGAAGATATTTTTGTTTATACTCGCTTACTATTTGTAAATACCTGTATTAATCTTCCTTTCCAAACATCTAACATTGTTTAGAAAAGTAAAATTTTAATTAAAAAGGGAAAAGCTAATGGGATATAAGCTTTGATGTTAGGATACGATAAGTGAAAAGTGAAGTGTATTACGAATGCCTACTTTATATTTAATAATATTTAAACTTTATTGAAAAGGGGTAAGTGATTATCTATGAAATTTTTTGACGTATACGAGTAACAGATGCTTATTTTTCTTCTATAAAACAACAATTTTAACTATTGCTTGCTTTTCTGCTTTTGGGGAGAGCTATTAGAGGAATGGCCAGGGGCAAACTCGGTGTGGTACTTAATGGTTTGATTGATAATTTCTTTCTTTTTAAACTTCTATAAAATAAAAATATTTTATTATTACGAATAAGAAAAGGGAACACAAACAAGGCTTATTCCCAATAGCTTTCCTTGGTAATAAAGCAATTGGAAATATTCTGGTGGCTTGCCACTCACAATAAACTTAAGAAATACATAGGTTTCGTAGTTTCTATGATTGATTTTATAGTCCTAAGTCAATATTTTTACACTAAAATATTTCCAATGACGATATCGATTGAAATGAATATTTTGTTTATTTCTTCAATTCCGTATAAATTGAGACCTGAAACAAACTTTTCAGATCCCGATAAACCGCCAAAAGAAGAAATACAACAAAACTTTACAACAAACGGGCCTGTACTTTCTATAGAAAATGGATCTATTAAACAAGAACCCGCCGCTGAGCTTAACGACGGTTACAATGAACCAATCGAATATAAATACAATCCAGACAGAAGCCGCGAGAACTCCAATTCACAAGATGGTCCTATTAAAGACACAGAAGACAAAAACAGACTAGGTCGTAACTTAAAGCCAAAGAATAGTAAAAAATTACTACCCCAAATGTCCAAAATTAGAGCTCGAAACTTGTTCAGTCAGCTTTCCGGGCTATCGAGTCTGAATCCCGCGCTGAATACGTTTGATAAATTTCCCCCAGACCCGGTTCTGATGCCAGCTCTCGCCACACAGCTGTTCGCCGCTGAACTAGAGCAAAATAACCTCAACTTGGCTAATAACGAGGTATCCGATTTAGCGCAGACCAATTGGGAACATCGTATATTTCCCTCGCCTATAAGGAAGGCGAACATGGGTAGTGTGGGTAACTACCACGAGGAGACTAACGAGTCGGTGAGAGATTATTGCATCAAGGAGGGAGAAAATGTATTCAGATGTAAAATATGCGCAAGAGTCTACACACATATAAGTAATTTCTGTAGGCACTACGTCACTTCTCACAAGAAAGATGTAAAAGTTTTCCCATGTCCCATTTGTTTCAAAGAGTTCACTCGAAAAGATAACATGATCGCTCACTTGAAGATCATTCACAAAAATCAACCGAATGCCAACGAACAAATGGCGAAGCAGGAGTCTTAATGTGTATTCATTCAGGTTAGATTGTCGGCAACACTCAGTAGGTACTCTTTGTCGCAGATGTATTAAGATCTGATTAGCCAGAGTAGAATTTATTCATGTTATACGTTATTTAAATTAAATTTTGGATTTTCAATAGTTTATAAAGCGTAGATAGCGTATTGAGTAAGCGTTCGAGCTCTAAGTTTCATGCATATGTCAATAAGTTTGTTGATATTAGACGACGTCGGTCGTTTGTTGTTAATATTTATCTATTTATTTATATTGTTCCATTTGTTTCTCAGAGTGCTGACTTCAAAGAGATTTATAAAATTTTCTATGATTTACTTGTTATTTTGCACTTAACTTGTTACTTAATTTTATTAGTTACAACATTTTCAGGGTACAAAATAACTACTCATGGTGATCGTAAATTCAAAAGTAGTGTAATTTTTGATGTGCTGAATATTAAATGCAATTCTCATTGAACTGAATTAGTTAGTTTAAGTTTAGTTAATATATTTATGAATTATAGCAATGGCATAGTCTTTTTGTAAATCGAGTGTAGGACTAGACGACATGTGTCGGTCTGTTCGGAAGTACCACGAGAGGCTAAAGTGCAAAACGAACTCTTTATAAAAAGACTGAAACAAGATGCCATTGCGTAAGTAGTAGCGGAAAAATGCATTTTCATTTAACTTGCCTTAATAGTGATGTTAGTTGTAGATGACGATTTGACTTGTTCGAAGTGAAACTCAACACAGGCTATGATTTTATTTTCTAGAATTTGTTAAGATTAATTTAAAATAGTTTATCAATGTTGAAATATTTGGTTGTAAATGTTATTATACTATTCAAATATCTACTAATTTAAATCTCTTAAATTATACAATAGTATATTACAATAAAATCTATAGAATAGTTGGTGAAACAGTATCAAGGGCGGTCGTTGTAGTTTGCCTACGGATTATAATTAAACGTTCAGTTCCTGAATTATCAACAGAGCCCCAAATCATTTAGATATTTTAATAAAAGTTTTAAATTCATAACATTATAATATAATAGGATTATATTACTTTGTTAAATGATTAAATTATTTACGCGTGTGAAATATCTATTTGTCAAAGACAATACAACAAATACTGTAGTTAATATATTAGAGGTTATTAGACCGCGTATTACATCCACTGTCCGGCTCGCCTTCAATGCAGCCGCGCTGCGAGTTGGGCTTAGCGTGCGCTGCGCGTATTGTAAACTTAACCGCCGCAGCCAACGCCGCAGCCAATGGATGCACTCGCCGTCTTATGATCGTATCACAAACACATCTACCTTATTCATATTTGAGTTACTATCTAAAACAACTTTATAAAAATGTAACATATTATATATTTTAAAGGTTGACGTTTAAATTGTATATATTGAAGAGAAGCAACACGGTGTTGTTGTTGACGTGATCTTAGCAAGGTGCTTTGAATGAAGTTTATATGTAACTGGAATCATGAGATGATTTGTAAATTCTATTTTAGTAGAAAACAAAATGCCTTAAATATAAAGTAAGGAACAGTACTTATAAATTATTTACTTAGTTAAATTTAGAGGCAAAAGTAGTCTTCCATGTAATGATAGCGACACGTTTTCATATTTCATTTTAAAACGAAAAAAAAATTAAATTGTTTAAAAAATAAATATTTATAAAATGAGTTTAGTTATATGGGTGGTATCTACTTTAATAGGTAGGTACGTAAATACTTTGTCGACCCAAAAACCAAATTCTCCAATATAATAAACGTAGGTCCAGGGAACGCTTGCCTATTAGTGTGCCTTTACTTGTATATTAATAAGTTTAATATTTATCAACTACTAGACCACTAAGAAATTTCAAAATGTTATGTATTATTTATTTTCATTATTCAGAGTTTACAATGTCTACTTTAAGAAGCTTCCTTAGGAGTTTAGAAACCTTTTAGGCCCAAGTAGTTAAATTTAAAAGATGTAATTTAAATTAAGAATATATCATCTCATGTTTTCCATTTTGTTTGGAAATCGGAACAACTCGTGAATGTTATTTACAAATTGAAAAAAAAAAAAAAACGTAATTTTCGAGGCGTCGGGTCTTGATAATCAATATTAAGACTGTTAAAATTCATAAAAACGAATTTATTGTACCTACCTTTCATAATCTTTATACGAAATTTACCTTGAACATTGATAGGTACTTAAAGAGGAAATTTAGACTTTAAATGGTGAGGCTACTATTGAACGAATAAACAAATCACTTACATTATGATAGTCAATTTAGCCAGTGCCTAAGCTTATCCCTTATTGTTTGTATCTACTCGAGGATCTTGTAATGTTTCGTATGTTATACGGTAGCCTTGTTTTGTTTATTTTTTATAACATATGTACCTATGTATATGTATTTCAGCCGTTTGTCAAAATTCTGATAAAATTCTGTTTTTTTTTTTTTTAATATTGAACTCCGTATATCTATTATAATAATTATCATCACTAATAAATAATTTTATTATTTCTTAATGTTATATCATAATTGGTGCTAAATTATACTTAAGAAAATGTCACATGTGATGTGACATATAAATGGATTGTCCCTAAAATATACATATTATATATTGTTTGTTAATATTGTTGTTTTAAAAAGCATGTATGTAAGTACGCTATAGTCAATCGTTACATTGATCCGTTGACAAAGTTATCATGGGACTTAAACATTCGCAATTATGTAATTCAATTCAAATGTTAATATATTTTATTTCTGATTGAAACAAAATAATAAGGATATCTAGGTACTTACAGTTTATTATGAAATCATAAAGCAATATTTATTAAATAATTACAAGTAATTATTGGAAGATAGTTGAACATCATTGGCATAGAAAGTTTCTGGGTTCAAGTTAATCATCGTTTTCATCTCATAAAAATTATTCAGAATGACAGCGTATAGATTTTCTTCTATAAAAATATGTACTTAGGATTTTTGAGGTATTGGTCAACTGGTTACAAAATGCAATGCGAAACTTTAAATTTTTAAACGACAGGGTTGTATAATAGGTTCGCCCTACCGCTTAATACATAGTTATCAATCTCGTTTAAAATCAAATTTAAATGATTAATTTTCATGAAAGTAATAAGCTTATGTACTTAGTTGAAGTTGCCTAATGCCAATTCCTCAAACATTACCAAAATCGTTAAGTTGTTGACTTACTCTCACAAAATTTGTTCTAAAACCTGCAGATAAATAAATATTCAAATTATATACTAATTAAAATTCACACGACAATTATAATAATTAATAATTCTAGAACTTAGCCAAATGTTAAGCAAATCCATATTTTTTTTGTTATTTGCACTTAGACAATAGAAAATGCAAAGAGTAATGTTTAGATAAATTTAGAATTGAAAGTTACACGACATAGAATATTTGTTAATGAAACAAAATACAATGGTATACAATAAGGTGTTAATTACTATTTTTAGAAACTTTAAAGAAAATAATAAAAGTTACAGCAAAACAACCAATATTTTTAATGATTCTTACTTATTATTTTGTTTTGATTCACTATTGTTATTTTCAGTTTCACCTCTTTGATTTTATTTATTGTGACATTGATGTGGTCTATGGTGTTATGCCTATTTATGATTGTCATTTAACTTTATTATAATTTATCGTTAAAACGTTCAAAGTACCTATTGTACCGAGCACCATGCCTACAAGTGGTAGCCGTAAGGCGCTAAACGCTGTACTAGTTAATATTGAATGTCTTGTCTTGCCTTTGATTTTATACTAAACTTGGTGACATGATTGAATTATGTTAACACAGTCAGTCACCCGTGATTTATGCAGCAACGATGACGAACACTAACGATTTCAACAATATTTTATTATTTTTTATATTTAAATAGTAGCAAAGTAACAACACGGGTTATTAGTAAAGAGTAGTTTAAAAGTTAAGTTATTTATAATATTATAGACATAAATAGTGTTGTTGACGAAGGAGTGACATCGGAAACTCTGTATAGAATGTTACTGAGTGACGAAGAGAGGACGCATCAGGTACGTGGTCGTAGGACGCTTCTCTCGCGTTTCGTACACGGTGTGGTTAGAGCTAGATTACGTTTAATGCTTTCTATGTTGCTCAAATTGATGCTCTGCAATGATCAAAGTATTGATTTGTTGGTCCAGTACAAATTGTTGCTTTTTAATTTTTATTTATACCATACTCTTAGATATTTCTGATGCAATATTATTCAGATATTGATTAATGAGGCTAATTACATGTTCCTTATAATTTTATCCAAACATGATTGTATCTTTCGGCTTATTTGTTCTGTATGTCCACATACAATATATTGGCAACTATTTTTCTAAATAAGTTTTCGTGTGTTGCGAATGACACACAGCTGCTGTAAGTTTAATGTTACTTTTCAACTATCAACCCACCTTATGTGATCTTAAGAGCTTAAGTTAACTGAAGTGTTATTTTTATAATAATGTACCTACTACTGAACTTGCCGAAATAGTTCCAAATGCAAACACTTGAGTCCTATTATATCATAGTGAAATCTATTCTTTTTTGTTATTATTTTTTAATTTATTAATTTATATGGTTATTTTAAAATAATTTAAGCAGTTTGACTTTGCTACAAGTTCATGTTTTAAATAAAATATCAGATTTTCATTGAACACAATTTCTGTTATCTATTGATTTGCTTAGTGAGTTTTAATTTTTAGGACTGATGATTTAAATTTTGGTTAATATATATACACTTAGTACATATATTCCAAAATTGATATTATTTCACATTTTTTCTAGTTTTAAATGTTTTATTTTGAATGTATTACATGGACAAGTTTACCGTCTCAAATAATATTGTGAATCGTTACATATTCCTGTAATAATACTGGTGCTAAAATTATCTATATCCAATGGTCTATATTTCTAAATGGCAGCTATTTCAAATATTATAGTAATCTTGTTCATGGAATGATTCCATAAATCGTGGTTTTCATTTTAATCATGGTGTAATAAAATTTCGTCATTCAATTTGAACAAATAAAGTTAATATATTTTCAGTTCGTTTTTTTTTTCTTTTTTCATCGTTATCCTTTTTCATTCTCCTGGTAGCACATGATTTTTATTATTTTGCATTTGTGCTTATAATCACTACAGTAAGCTGAGTAACCTAGGTAGGTTTTTCAAGGACAATTCCGTAGGAATCAGTGTTATTAAGTAAAATAGTGTTTTAACAATGTAACGAAAAATATAAAAGTATTCTCATATTAAATTTTAACTATGGCTTTGTCCTTTTATCCATTATGAATGTTGCAGTCTGTTGAAAAAACAAAATATACATACTCAATATATCATTTTTTACCTTATTTTCCAGGACGTGGTTCCCTATGGTGGAGCCCTGATTCAGAAAAACAAGATGTGAAATACGCCCGATCGTCGCCCTCAAATGATGGATCTGGAAAAATTCGCGTTAATCCGGCAACACAGGCGTCTACTTCAAATGAGTATCAAAATGACTCGTTGAATAATAACACACTACAGACCGGCAGTCAGATGCAAAGGCCAGCCGTCAGAAGACGGATCAGGAGAAGAGCTAACTCAGCATCCAATGACCCCGCCGAGCAGCTGACTGAGATGTCTGTGAGAGGCCTCAACCTCTTCAGATACGCGTCTATCAACGAAGGGGTGTACCAGTGCACGGAGTGCGCTAAAGAGAACATTCAAAAAACCTTTAAAAACAAATATTCATTCCAGAGGCACGCTTTCCTGTACCATGAGGGTCATCAAAGGAAAGTATTTCCGTGTCCCGTTTGTTGCAAAGAGTTTTCTAGGCCTGACAAAATGAAGAACCACATGAAAACGACGCACGACTGTTACGTGCCAAAAGATTGCGTGTATCCACCGAACGCATTCTTCTTGATCCCGGGGATGGAGGGCCAGCTGCCGGGCATCAAGCTGGAGGCGATGGAGGGCCAGCTGCCGCCGGGCGTCAAGCTGGAGGCGATGGAGGGCCAGCTGCCGCCGGGCATGAAGCTGGAGGCGATGGGCTCGGGCTCGCCGCGCGGCTCCACGCCCTCGCACTCCTCGCCCGACCCCGCGCAGGTCTGAGTGCCAGGTTCGCGCTGGATTGTTGTTGATTCCACGTAAACATGTAAACTTTTCCTTTGGCTAGTTTGTAGGTCGTCAAGATATCGAGGTTTCGATTATAGTATTCGTTCTATTTTTGGAGTTAAATTTTCATGTACATTTTTACATTGTACGTATTACAATATTTCCAGGAATACTGTTATGCATTTAATAACTAATGTTTGTTACATAAAATAAAGCTCATTATGTTATCTTGTTTAAAAGTATGGTTGTGCAAATATTAGACAATAATATACAATGTAATATTTGAGGCCAGTTACTGCGTGTTGAATTTAACTTGTTTTTGAAATTATAGCATTTGTAGGTGCTACAAAAGTCTGAAATGTGCCTTCCATTTACGCAGTTTATTAAACTACTTTATTAAATGAGTTGTCGCCTAAAGTGCCTAAAAATACTTATAGTTATTCGAAATACCGCAAGACACCAACCAAAGACTGTATTACAAATAAAGCTTATTTTTACGTTGTCAATGTTCGCAAATTGCAACATTTGCCGGTATGTGATCGGAACTCGCGGCCCGGGCTACCGCGTCTGGGCGGTGGACAGGGGCCATGACATAAGTATATTGCGACAACATCAATATCACTCGCAAGCATTAATAAAAATAGATATATTTTATAATATTAAAATCTTTTCTATCTTACTAAAGACTTTTATAAAATAGATTAAGTATATTAAAAATATTTGTCTACCTACCTAATAGTGAGCCTACTGTTATATGTACGATGTGTACCTTTTTGATTGAATCTATTTTAACAAGAGAAGTATAGTGGGAAAATATCAATATATTAACATTTAACTTAATAGTGCCATAGCGCAATTTTTATTCATTTTATATAATTTGTAATATTACTAAAGTTTCCAACTCTTATTATTTCACTTTTTAGATTATATTTAGTGGATAGCGGAGAAGTTCTAGGTACATACTAGAAACTAAAACAAAATCAGCAGTTCTTCCATTGATAAGGGAAATAATATGTGTTAGGTAATGTTAGTGTAACGCCTAATGTTCACGAATATCGTTAAGTTCAGTTTCGGAATGATTTATGCCTATCTACGTTATTATAAGTTCACGTTTTGGAAGAGAGGGTACGTTTATGAGATCGGTTAATGTTTTTTTCTGATTGGATAACAAATAGAGTAGTATTAATTCAATGTCTACCTAAAACATTGACCGGTTCAAAATTGTGTTTCTGTATTTTAAATTTTAGCGCACAACTTGGATATAGTTTCATCTACGTATGTTAAGTTTAAATGAATAAGAAGATTTGTTAGATCACGTTCTTGTATATAGTTAAACTGTGTATTACATAAACATTTAGGATATATATTATAGTCGCCGACAAGGTATTAACAATTTGCAGTGTGATTTTATTTAAGTAGGTACGTCAGCGCCAGTCAATTGCACAAACTAACTCAACGTCACGAAACGTTGATATTTTTGACAAGAATTAGAATTTTTTTTGTTTTTATTTTCTTTTTTCTTCTTTTGGTTTTCACCACTTCCTTTTCTATTATCTTATGCTTTGTTACTTATTGAGTCCATAGGCTTTCTCAAGTTGGAGGAGAAGAATTGTTTCTGACATATTTTTGTGTTTATTATTTGAAGTGGTGAAGTGTTATGCCTATCCTTTATCTTTTTTTGTAGTATTTTATTTTGTGATATTAGTGCTAACTAAGTTGGCGATCATGTTCATTGTTGAGTTATTGTAATTCTTACTTTCTCACTTATAAACACATGCTGCAAGGCAGCGTCATTTTATTACATATAGAAACCATCGCAAATCATATTTTACTTTATGAATAAAGTATTACGGAAACTAGAAAGCGTTATTTGGTAAATTTTAATATCGGCGATTGAATATTTTATTAATTTTACTTATAACTACAAAATTATGACAAGATAACCAGCACAAAAATAAAAATAACGGTTACTTGGTAATTTTATGAAAAATATTTTTTAATGATTGTAATTATCTTCGTCCGGCTTGATTTCTGTTGGAAATTTCTTTGAAAAAAAGTTTAGCTATTCTTCAAATATATTATTATGTATCTCCATTATAGGTCCTGCAGAAAGTTGATTATTATGGCTACTTTCTTATAGCAATAATATGCTAAATGTAAACTATGTTATATGAAAAAAAGGTCTAGAAGTTTAAAAATGTTTATTATTAACTAATATTTCAAGAAAAGTTTTTACTATTTAGGTTCGTGTCAAGTGCAATGATTATATGCAAGTGTTGATTTTTTTAAATATTCTATTGATTCTTACTCGATGCCAGCAACAGTGATTATTTCATTGTTACACCCATATTAGAGTGATGGAGAATTAACAATTTTAACATAAGGTTCCTCCTCGTCCGGATTTATTCCTGTTTTGATAAGTTATTGGTATCGAGTATTAATAGTTTACTATCGTTCACATTTAAAGTACTGTACGATTTATTTTTTCATTCAATATTATTAAATTAACATTTAACTGTGTTACACTATCAAATTTCTAGTTTCAATATTTTGAGATATTCCTACCAATTAGTCGTTCAAAAGTATCATTTTTATACCGATGCAAGGTAATGATTATCTCTGTACTTTGTAGAAACCGTCAGTAATACAACTTTTGTTTATAAGGTGGGCCATACTAAAATATGTTTTTTTTTATTTCGACTACTCCTACAATATTGTAATGATATAGTGTTTTAAGAACGTTAGATATTCGATAGTCTATATTTAACAATAGCTATTAACAAAATTACTACCACAGTCTAACTGATAATTTTAATAGATTACTATAGTAGGTATGTAATAATTATCGTTGCAAACATCAAAGCTTTAACAATAAATTGATGAGAACGAGACAAAAGTTTATTTTTATTGTAACAAAAATATAGTAGTTATATTATAAAGAAAGGATCTTACCAACACGTATTGAGTAATTATTGTGAAAACATTTACCTACACTACGAATAAAACGATAAAAATATTTTTGTGTCTTTAATTACCCCACCTACCCTATTCAATTTTATTGTACTTACTCTCGTCTCTTCTAATTTTAGATAAGGGTCAGCTCACACCAAGACGCGACGTGGCTTTTTAAGATTGTATAAAGAACTTTATTTCCTACATCAAAGGGTATATTTTAGTGGGACAATTGGAATACACCCCGCAAAACTCAAAATACGAATTCCACGTGTCGTCGCTTCTTGGTGACCGCTGACTCTTACAAAAGTACTGTGACTTAATAAATAATGCATTTCTCATTAGAACTTCCAGACTTTCAATACACATTCGACGATGATGGCGACAACGGCAGCATTCCTATCATAACACTAGAAGTAATGTCGGATTCATCTAATCCTGAACCTATCATATCGAACTTTGTAACTGCAACACCGAACAGCGCGCCCTTTGATGAAGCGCTGAGTAAGGATACTGGAGTCCATTTCTTAACCGAGCCAATGCAAGAAGTTAGCCCTGGGAATAAAGAAGAAGGCAAAGATAACACCAAAGGGAGATATGAGTTGTTGGAGTACTTGCTGAAAAATGACGGTAGCGTGATCTGTAAGATGTGCGGGGAGGTGCTGCAGAGCCGCACGCACTGGTACCGGCACAAGTACAAGCGGCACGCAGCGCAGCCGATCACTCCCGCGCCGCTATTCCAGTGCGAACAATGTTTTGGCTACTTCAAAAGTAGGAAGGGTAAGAATGTTGAAACATCTTAAAGTAGTGTAATTAGAAGTAGGCTACAGGAACAAAACGTGAAAGCATTATTGGGTTTATAGATTCGTCCTGGGTTTCCTTTTCCAGCTATGGGAGTAGAAGTATCTGTTCCGATACCAGTTGTTTTAGCCTTTTTTTGGCTTATCGAGGAGTCACCAGTAAGTATATCTAATGAGTATCGAGTAACCCGGTAACAGGGTTGGTGAGCGCTGATCGGTGGCTCCTTGTAACATATTGGTATTCAGCTACAGTGTGTTGGACTGGGACGCGATCTTTACATAGTAGACAACACGTTAGATACAGGGTCGTATTCAATAATTTGGTGCCTCAAACATGTTTTAGCTCCACGCTTTGGATAGGTTCGATTACCCAAGAGACTAGCTTCCATCCCGTCACATACGAAGTGTCGCCCAACAATTCCTACATCGCACTACCAATGTACTCTGCGCAATTTCAACATATACAACAGCCTGAAACCACCCATCAGGCAGTTGCCCAGCAATAACAATATCCGTCTGATTTGAGGACCCACTCTTTTCAATGGAGGTTTGCGGGACTTTACACCCTGATGCACATATAACTTCAACTTCACTAAGGAATGAAATCTCAACTATTGTCTCGATCCAGCGAAACCGATATGCGAAATCGTCCGAATAAAACTAAGCCTCAAAGGTGCCAGTTGTTTTCTCAAGACAATAGTATTTTAAGTCTCAATTAGTATTTAATAACTGAACCATCCAAATTTACAGGGTACATCGGACACATAGCAACTAGACACAGCGACGTGTTATCAGACACCAGCCCAGTATCAACTATAATATCCACAAATATAGAAAATATTGTAACAGAAAATCTGCAGCCTGTTCCAGAGGAAGTGAAGAACGATCCTGATCCAGAATTAGCGATACCAAAATCGAGCGTTCCAAACTATCAAACATCTGTTGTGAAATATACGGCTAAGGTGACAGAACCAAAGAAGACCTACCTTCGGAACAAAGGTAACATTCTGATAATGAAATTGATTGAGTCAGGCGTTACTTTGCGGAAATCCATTTTTAATTTTAAATTGAAAACAATATATCTAGTTTTAATTTCCGCGAATATTAGTGGGTTGCAGGTATGCACCTCCCTCCCGACAACACGTCCCCTGAGGATGCCTCGTGGAATGGCGAAACACGTGTCGGTAATGGTGTTGGGTTTTGCTTTGCCTTCCTACATGTGCATAAAATCCTTGCATTTGCCTTGTAATCTTGCATGTGCATAATATAGCGGGCGGGAGGGAGGTGCATACCTGCAACCCACTAATATTCGCGGAAATTAAAACTAGATATATTGTTT
Source organism: Hecatera dysodea (assembly GCA_905332915.2). Classification (NCBI taxonomy): domain Eukaryota; kingdom Metazoa; phylum Arthropoda; class Insecta; order Lepidoptera; family Noctuidae; genus Hecatera; species Hecatera dysodea. Next base: position 9,791,275 of record HG995288.1, on the reverse strand, counting down.
TCAATTTAAAATTATTCTGATAATGCTTAGGTATTTTACTGACGAAACCAAGAATATATACTTATTACGAAGGATTAACCTTGAAAACTGGTAAATGACTATTAGATTATTATAGATCTAATGAAGCATTAGAATTTAAACCTAAAATAAACTTGAATAATCTCTTTATACAATGTAAATTACAGAAAAAATAGATGAAGAAAACAATAAATAGGGTAAAACAAAGGGCGGCCTTGTGGGTTTATCGCTTAAAATTGTTAATAATGGTTATATATACCTAAACTAAATAGGACGGGTCTAGAAAGAAGAAGAAATATATTTTTACAGTTGCCTCTAACCCTTTTTTTTCTGGATGGGAAATCATCAAATGACTTCTCCCGCTCTGGGCGGAGCGGAAGGGAGTGTCAGACTCTTACTGACTAAAACCCACCCGTGATCCTTCTTGTGCCCTTTGCGTTCCAGGGCTGCGGTGACTCTTGCCCTAAAAGGCACTGACCCTATGGGGCCCTGTCTTCTTTGCTGACGGCTCTTTGAGGCGCGCGTGGAACACGACGCGCCGTCGACTCGGGCCTGGTTGTTATCGGACGGCGAGCCACCCATAGCTCGCCATCCGCAGGCCCGCGCCTACGGTGGCCGGGAATCGCCCTGCGTTTCCCGACGCCCGGGGCGTCTTCTTCTGTTGCGGCGGCTGGGGCGTGAGGTTTCCCTCTCACGCACGCGTTCCGCCTCCTCCTTCGTTGCCTCTAACCCTAAAGTTATCACCGCGTTGCGGGTGTGGGCACATGACATTATTAAAAGGCATATGAATACGTTAAGTACCTAACCTCAACCAATTATTATTGTATTTTGCTTCAGAGCCAACGTTGAAACAAGCAGACAGGGAGGAGAAACGTTCTAGAGAAGAAAAATTGGTGGCTGACATCATAGATAGAGTGCGGCGCGAATGCGAGGCTCAGCCGACTCCACCCGCATCCGCGCGGCGGGCCTATGCGCGCCGCACCACCGTCATGCATACGATGCGACAAACAGACGCACTGACATAAGCACGAGACACTTGAAGTTCCTCTAGCATAGGCAGCTTTAAAATTAAAACAAACGGCGACTGTTCCGAGTTTAACAGTTTTGGTATACGTTCAATCCTAGGATAAAACGTCTTATTTAAAACGTTCTCGTATTATGTGTCGTAAAAGTGAAATTGCTAAAATTTAGTTCTTCTAATGCAGTACGATTCCAGAAGTTGATTTTCTAAATTTAAATGCGAAAAACCACTCGGTAACCGGATTCCTGCTCATATTATTAAGTCCCACACCGATTTCTGTTGATTGTGGCCAGGTTAAATGCCACGGGCATGCTTAAATGTTAAAAAAAAGTATTGGATGTTGGATGGCGGCTTATTCTTGGTAAGCTCTCTCTTGGTGTCGAGATCATTTTTCCGCTGGTCTTCAAAGGAAGACATCTTGGCATAAAGGTTTAGAGACATTTTGTGTCATGAAACGCCTCCAAACAGGTTTATCCTTTGCTAATTTCTCCCAACGAGAAGAATGTATATTGCATCTCTGTATGTCTTTTCTGAACGTCTTTATGTCTCGGGAATTAGCCGCCTTGTTTTAGCTTGCAGTCTTTGAGTTCGGAAAAGAAGATGCGTTTAGCCACCCTCTCTCGTCAGGCATTTTTACGACGTGTCCACCAGCGCAACTGGCGACGCATTGGATACTGACCCTAGAGACATCAATACCGCAAACTAACCCTACCCAGAACATCCGTGTTCCTAACGCGCACTTGAGCGTCGAGGTATTGGAATTCGTCCACCTGCTTCAGGACAGCATCTTCAAGTAAAAAAAAATCAAAATGGGCCATGTTTACCTGTATTGAAACTTCAGTAAGTTTCTATACAGGTAAACATGGCCCATTTGAGGTTCGAAGATTCTTCGAGATGCTAATTTTAAGGTCGAATGAATGGCGTGACTTGTTAATTTTCCGTCTCCTTTCCCCATCAACTCCTACAGGTCTTTTGAGGACTCCACCACTAAACACACATCATCAGCGTACATAATGTCAGTGATAATAACGTTATAGGTACTTGTGATACTATTATAAACCTCACTCAGCAGCTCAGCTTAGTTATGTGACAGTATCATAAACTATTGCTACTGAAGAAATAAAGAAAGAAAAAGTGTTTACTTGCGATTGCGCCGAATAGGTTTAATAATAATAATAATAACAAATCAAGTATCTCGACTTAGCACACGAGGTTGTCGATATGTGGAATGTGGACTCGGCTATCATTGTGCCGATAGTCGTTACGGCCAATGGCCTAATGGCCAAAAGCTTCGACGACCATCTGTCGAAGCTGGCGTTACACGGTTGGTTAAAGGGCCTGATACAGAAGGCAGTACTCCTCGATACGGCTCGTATTGTGAGGAGGTTCCTTTCTCTGGAGCCCTAACCACCGGTAGCTTGGACCCTGCTCCCGACACCGGCGGACTACTGCTTTTGTATTTTTAAATGTTTTTTTTTTGTATGTGTTATTTAAGAAATATTTAAAAATATAAAATTTGTATGTATAGGAAAATAAATGAAGAGATAATAATAAAGCCATTAATTCCATATTTCTACTACACATTTCAAATGTTGTTAGTAGTTTGATTAAATTATGTTAGAAATATTAATGTCTGTGATTGAAATGTGGTCCCCTGTAAGGGTAAAGGCTTCCTCCATCTTCTTCCATAACTCTCTGTCTTTACCAGAATTTATCCAATCGGTTCCTACTACTTGAATATAATCATCAGCCCACCGTCTTAATGGTCTTCCAACATTTCTTTGCACTGATGGGCCTTTCCATCGTGTGGTTTCAATGGTCCATCTTTTGTCTGTATATCGTGAGATGTGTCCAGCCCACTTCCATTTAAGTATGAGTGCAATCACAAGAGCGTGTGTGACTTTAGTTTTCTGTCTGATAGTCACATTCTTCAGTTCCTCTCTCTCTTCTCTCTTCTTGTTTCTCTTTGGTCCTTTTCTATTTGAGTGCCTTTAATTTGTTGTCCTACTTTGTTTGTGTATATACAGGTTTGGCAACCGTATAGTAAGCATGGTAAGAGACATCTATCAAAGACAATTTTTTTGAGAGGCATGCTGTTTAGTTTCCTTTTAGGACTTCGTTCAGTGACCAAAATTTTTTCCAAGTTATATTGATCCTTCTTGTCCCAAATATATATAATCGTTGACATATTATTTATTGTTGCCTTTTATTTCTATGGCTATTTTAAGGCTGTTAGTTATTATCTTTGTTTTGTTTACACTCTTTTCTAAGCCAATTTTAGAACTTTCATCATCAAGTGATCTCATTATTTCCTCTAGGTCTTTCGAGGTTTCAGCAATTATGACTACGTCATCTGCGAACCTTAGATGGTTTAGATAGCACCCGTTTATTAGCACTCCATTGCTTGACCAGTCTAGCTTCTGAAACACATGTTCGAGTATAGTGATAGAGCTTTGGTGACACAGGGTCCCCCTGTCTAACTCCCTTTTCTATGTTTATCATCTTCTCCTCTTTTTTCTAATCTGACTTTACTCTTACTGTTTGCATATATGTATAATGTATGTATATATTGTAAGATGTCAATGTATGTTTTGTTAACGTTTGAACACTGTAGTGCATTCCATACTGAGCAATGGCTGATGCTGTTGAAGGCCTTGCTGTAATCAATGAAGGCTAGATACAGGGATCTGTTAAACTCTCGGTATTTTTTTATAATTTGTTCTAGTGTCTGTATATAGTCCATTGTGCTAAACACCGACCTCAAGCCTGCTTGCTCTTTTGGTTGCAGACGGACTATGCAATGAAGTTATCAAAATAGGACCACCTGTTTTAACTCAACACCTGTAACATTTTTTTAACATGGACACAAAAACAGTACCCGAACAATGGTGCACATCAGACATAATTATTCTGCTTTACAAGAAAGGTAACCCGTTAGACATAGAGAATTATAGACCCATAAGCCTACTAGCCAGCACTTACCTACAAATTATTCTCATCTATAATCCTGGAAAGATTTGCACACAATATTGATCGTCTGCAACCAAAAGAGCCAAAGAGGTTTACGTCTCATTAATTCCGAAGTTGAACCTTTTTGGGTTAAAGGACTGGACTATTTTTATCCTTTTGTAAGCTATTCGGTTATCGTGTTGGTTTTTGGTGATTTGGTGGTACCTACTGATTGAGATCAGAGTTTATTTTGGTCTTATTATTCATGTACCTATCTACCTATAACATTTTACCCCTTTTTAGGACAGCAATAGCAAAGTAGTTGCGCCCTCGTGGGTACAATTGGTACGGACACTGTACTAAAGAAATATAGCCTAAAAACGGCCTATGTAGGTAATAAAGATATGCTCAGTTTTAGTGCCAATCAATCAATACTATCTTCTAAGCCTATCACAATCAAACGTGGATGTCTCTTAATTTGTTTTTGTGCTAAATGTTGTAAAATACGTGCCAATTTACGAAATTGTTGTGCCAACGACTATCTTGATCATGTAAATACTAATTATACACCGTAAAATCAGTGTCTAATGCATTTTAAATTTTTAACTAATCATTTTTGTCAAGTCTGTATAATAGCTATGTTATTTGAAAAGATAAATAATTTCCAAAATCTTCATAATGTTCCTACTTGGTAAGCAGTAGTCTTCGTTCCTTCAAGACTACAAACATGATGGTATTAAGAATGCTATGGGTACCTACCTAGCTATTGAAAATATTATTTTAAGGTTAACAATATTATTTCTCCATAATATCTACAGTTGGGTATTTTCCTAAAAAACTGATAAGACCGTCTGACAGATTTTTGAAAATTAGTTACGTATTTCTTTTTTCACGTAAATAAAAGATGAAGACGACACGTGAAATCACCAGCCCCCACTCTTGAACTGTAATGCGCTTTATCTTTTTGTATCGATTTGAAAATACGTAGCTGTATTTTGTGAAAAGCTAGTGGATGGTCTAAATATACATATACCTACCTAATTATTATTTCTCTGTCTGGGAAAATCCTTTTATATTATCCTGTCCTGCCTACAGAATTTTAACGATCAATTAGTACTGAGGTACCATGGCATTTAATTTCTCTTAGCTGCCATCCAGGCCTAGAATTGTAACAAATCTGTCCCGTATGCGACTGTTATTTTTTCTCTTATAAAGTGGCTATATTTTATTATAGGAACGAAATGTGAGACTGAGAGTTAAATAAAAGTTAGAATTTCCTGAAATGCCTACGTTACTAGCAAATGTAAGGGAATAATGTTATCTATTGATCAGCAATTTGAACCATTTTTCGCGATATTTTTATTAAATATTTGGTAACATTAGGTGTCATTTAAATACCTATATATTTATAAAATTTCATTGTAAACGTAATTTTTAATTAGGTACATACCTAAAATTTAATTTACGTTGTAAGTACTGTCTATATAAATATTTGTAAAATTAATAGGTATCTAAGTATTGAAATCCTGCATCAGGGTTGCTTTTTTTCTATATAATTTTACTGACTTGTTTTGTTGATTTTGGTCTTCATTATTAAAGTTTGATATGTTAATATCTACTACTTAATACATATTAATCATATTAATCGTAACGATCACTAAATGTGTCAAACTTGTAAATATTACTAAGTATATCTTACAATTTACAAAAACTGTGATGAATGTGGCTCAGAAATATACGTATTAAGAAACTTTGTCTTTTTTTCTAACTTATCAGTTTTCAGTTTGGTAATCTATTACACTTTTTTTTTCTGGATGCGAAATCATCAAATGACTTTCCCGCTCTGGGCAGAGCGGAAGGGAGTGTCAGCCTCTTACTGACTAAAAGCCACCCGTGATCCTTCTAGTGCGTGCGTGGAACACGTCGCGCCGGGGCTTGGTTGCTACCGGACGGCGAGCCATCCGTAGCTCGCGTCCGCAGGCCTGCGCCTACGGTGGCCGGGAATCGCCCTGCGTTTCCTGACGCCCTGGGCGTCTTCTTCTGTTTCGGCTGCTGGAGCGTGAGGCTTCCCTCTCTTGCACGCGATCTGCCTCCTCCTTCGCTAGCATTACTGATTCGCAGAAGGAGGTGACCGCTTCCCATGCCTCCTCCCTCCGGATAATGGATTGAACAAGTGCAGGACGCGAGAAGTCGCCACTGCCGATCGCCGTATGCTCCACCGTGTCCTCCGGGCGATCCACACAGCGTTGACACCCGCATGTGTCCTCCCGCTGAATCCGAAACAGGTACCTCCCGAAACAGCTGTGTCCGGTGAGCATCTGTCAGGTGGAAGGTGAGGACGCCGTGGCATCTCTCCCACCACTCTTCAAAGAGGGGACTTATCGCCATAATGGTGGGGTGCCCAGCGGCGGCTTGCAACAGTCGCTGTCTCCATACCTCCGCGAGATCCCGCCGGAGCTCCGTCCGCTGCAATTTTCCGCGGCAGCAGAGTTTCACCCCGGGCGTAGTGCCTCCACGCGCAACGTGTAAAGATCAATCAGCAATCCGTCAAGGAGGCTCGCCGCTTCACCGGAGACCGTGCGGTATCCTCGGAATAGCCGCATGGCCATGACCCTCTGGGACGCTACCAGGTGGCGTGCTGGCAAGCGCTTTAGCGACAGCGCCCACACTGGGGCCCCTTAAAGGGCCATGGAACGCACGATCCCCGCATAAAGCCTCCGGCAGGAGGCGTTTCGACCCCCTAAATTGGGCGAGAGCTGCTTGAAAGCAGCTCCGGCCCGCCCCAGTTTGGGAGCCACACGTCGGAAATATTCCGCAAAGTTCCACCGGCTGTCGAGGACGAGACCTATACTTCATCGTCGACCCGACGCCGATGTGAACCCCTCCTACAGTTATTTGGGATCTCGATAGTGGCCGGTTCCGAGTGCCATGAAAGCACATGGGCTCGGACTTGTGCAGGGCCACCTCGAGACCTAGTTGCCGGATCCTTTCAACGACTGTCGCAACCCCGCGTGTCATCAATGCGGCCGTGCGTGTCCGTGTGTAACCGATGTCCCCACAGGAGCGACCCCGGAACCGAACCCTGTGTAACACCGCACGACATACTCAGTGACTGGTGACATTAGATAGAGATGCAATGGAAGATGCCCAGGTCGTAATGTTAATTGATATATCTATGGCCTTTAATGCTGTCAGTCACGATATTCTACGGAGACGTCAGCAGTTCGTTCGATTGGACGAGACTTCGTCAAGTTGGCGTAACGTAAATGCTGGTGTTCCACAATTTAGTCAGTATTCTTTCTCCGTTAGTATTGTCCTTAAGGAGTTCGTGGCTAAATAATAATTACAGCCACTCGGGTGATTTTCAATGTGAAGCAACGTTTTCCGAAGTCGGTCTGTGAACGGATGACTATCTTAATATATCGAGATTCATCCGTGCCTCCGAGAGCACGTTACCTAATCCATTAGTCCCGACTGTCACTGATGTAAATTTTTGGCAGTTCTTACGGATTGTCAGAAGCTATGAAGCCAGAAAAATTAACCCAAAAACTACCTCTTCTTGTCTGTCTTGCCAAAAAGTACCGTTTTACAGGGGGCATATCAGCTATTGCAGCCGCTCCATATAATATACTCGACCCCAATAGGTAGGTATAGTTGGGAAAAGGCTAGGCAAATGATGAATGCCTTCGGTGTGCGTTCTTCGATGCGACTCGATTATGAAAATTTATCATTCATTAGGTATAGAGGAAGATGACTTAGATTATTGTAGGTAGTTAGGATAGTAGCGCAACCTGAACTGAGCAAATAGCAGTTTTACCACCACACCATCCAGTGCCAAACGTGTAGAATATCTGGGTCCCGATTTAGATAAATGGCAACACTTGTATTTGACAAAAGACGAATGACGATCGATCATTGACCTATAAAAGTATGGACTGGAAATACCTACAAAAAAAGGGTGCATACCTACAACTCATATTGTCGCATAAAATGGCTGCCATTGCTAGGGTTGAGTCAATCAAGATGTTACTACAACGAGTATCGATACTAAACGAGTTCCACTAGTTAATCACGTTTGGATCATACCTAATATTATGTACTTTTGAAATGTTTGTCCCGGCTAATCTCTGAAATAGCTGTACAAATTTTGACGGGATTTTTACTGGCAGATATGTTACAAGGAGTAACTGAGGCTACTTTTATTTTAGAGAAATAATTAGGGTAACGCGCAAAAAAAAGCCATTAAAATTATTTTTGCTTTTGGTAGCCAGTAGCCAGGATGGCTATAGGCTATTTAACATCACCCTACGACCCTTAGCCTTTTTTCTTTTTATTTTTAGGAAACCTATAAAAATTAAAGTATTTTTAAATCATTTTGGTTAGAGCTGCTAATATGTAACTAAAACAAACATAAAACATGTTATAGCTAGGTGCACGGTTCCAATTAGCTGTTTCTTATGGAGAAGTGCCGGCAAGAAACTCCATGATTACTCTTTTAGAAATAACTAGCTGCTGCCCGCGACTTCGTCCCCGTGGAATCCCCGATTTTAAAACATTCTTTATCGCTGCTCCGCTCCTATTGGCTTAAGCGTGATGATATATAGCCTAAAGCCTTCCTCGATAAATGGTCTATTCAACCCAAAAAGAATTTTTCAATTCGAACCAGTAGTTCCTGAGATTAGCGCGTTCAAACAAACAAACAAACAAACAAACAAACTCTTCAGCTTTATAATATTAGTATAGATTAGCTTTTTCAATGTTTTCTTTAGGTTTAGGTACGTAAAATATTTTGATTTTGGTGTGAAGTGTGAACCACAGGCCGGACTTAGCTAGGTCACTCGGACCGTATAAGACGCAGGATTATTTATGTTAACATCAAAGAATATACCGATATCGTTCCAGCGGAGGAACTAGTTTCGTATTACCGCAAGTCGGCAACGGTACAACACTATTCCATTATGTAAACGAACGAATGAATAAACAAATATAATAAAAAGGCCTGTTATATGGAAATGAACCCACATATCAATACTTTAGCCATAAATTCATGATTGCGTTACAATAGTATCACCGAATGTGACGGAATGTTTATCATTATTGTGTGTATTAATGCATGAAAACCGGCTACTAACCTGTGCAAAGACAATTGAGGTTGATTTTGATTGTTTCTTGCGCCACACTTCACAACACAACACACAGGCATGTTGGATTTATGTTTTCCAACATTTACATGCAGTTTTAAAAGTAAAATTCCTCGTAGTTTTCTCGCAAATCTCAATAATATTAGAAGTAAACAACCATTTGACAGCGTAACTACCATGAATTTGTCGCATAATATGGCTGCAACGGCACTTACCTACAACTGTCTCTACATCACGACAAAATGTTGCCATAATTAGCAACAACTTAAATATAGTTGTCTCTTTTATCAAATAGGATTATCTCACTAGAAAGAATGAGACATAACGATATTTCAAGTTCTGAATCATATTTCACTCATTTTTGTATAAGCAAATGTATGTATAGAATAACGCAGCGTCTCCATATTTTTCCTATCTCAATGCGATCGATACCTCCAGTTACCTCCTATAAAATCTGTCAGTTCAGAATTGTCAAACGTCAAAAGCAAAATTGACTTAAATTGAGTTGAAAACAAAGCGCCAACTGATTATGAATACAAATTTGATAAAATTAACTGAAGTTGCCTTACGATGCCGCAGACATTTCAAGTAGTAAGATGTTATAAGTGTTCCACATTTCAGGTATGTGAGTTTTCATGAATACGCTGTGTATCATTTGTGCAACTTTTTTTTGGTTTACTATTTTGTATTTTCTATATTAATATGCATTATCCTAGGCCCATCTAACGAGCAAATCAAATAAATGGGATTGCAGAATTTGTGGTGAAAAGCAATCAGTCAAGAGAATCTACGGATTAGGCACACCAAAGGAATGTAGATTTCAAGTTCAAAAACTAAATACAATGCGAGGGCAGATAGACGCAGCAAACGAAAAATCAGATCAAGACAGTGACAGCAGCAGGGAAACAGAGGAAATTGAAACAGAGCCTGTAAAGGATAACTACCAACCTGTAAAGAATAGTAAATGGACAAAATACCTTGACGAAACTGAAACTATAGAAGCAAATACTAATACCAACAAGACCCCGGGAGAAGCAGAAATGGTCATAGAGTCACCCCCAAAGCGGATAAAGATACATACCAATAACAACAAAACAAGTCCTACACTTTCATCTGGTGATCAAGAAAAAATTGATGAAAACAATGAAGATCCACCAGTTGTGCCCGTTGCCTTAGTTAATGTGGTTAGCAGTAAAGTCTATCATCCTGAAGAGACATTCAATAAAATTAAACTTAATAATAATAAATATGTTCCTCCAGTGAACAGTAAAAATTCAAAACAGTCTCAATTGACAGAACCGGACTTAACCGAGCAGACAAGTTTATTACCACCTTTTGAAAATTTAGATGGTCTTTGTTCAGACAGCATGATGTCAAATGCTTTTACATGGGGTGATGAAACGAGGGATGACCTTGAAAGTATTTTAGGTATTTAAATACTCCTAATCTACTTAGCACATAATGCTATAGCATAGCTCAACTGATCTCATTTGGATATGGTGTTTTTTTTTTTTTTTTTTTTTTTTTGACTGATATGGTGTTTAGTTTTTGTAGAATCAATGCCATAGACGGGTTTAATGTAAAATTTTTATTAGTCTCTAATTTGTATGTATTTAATAATAAGTAAAGTCTGTTTAGTAAAAAGCAATAATATTCCAATATCTTTTTTATTACAACCAATACACATTATCATCACAATGGCAACAGTTTAATATCACTTTCATTAATTACTACCAGATAAATAGCAAGTGTACTACAGGCATACTTTTACATCATAACATCTACAACAAACTTTAATGCTTACATCCCACTGAGGTCTCATCATTCTCAACCTTAAATGTTAGCATAAATCCATCCAGCTAATCTCCCACAAGTAGGCAGCGCTATCACAAAATATGTAGTCACTGCTCGAAGCTAAGAATAACAATAATATTACATTGACAATAATTGCAGAATATTTTTGTTTAAAGCTAAATGTACACTGACTCATAGAAAGACAGATCTATAGAAGTTTATTGTACCAACTGACTCATCAAATAGCTTGTCACACTTATTGCTAGATTTGTTCATAGAATTTATGTTAAAAAGTAAAACTTAAGTCGAGTATAAAACTTCTTATGTATGTTAGGCAGTGAATTATTTATATAGAAGATTTTTCCTAAAGCTGAAAAACTTTGTCTATGCTTTGTAGACATAAATATTCTTAACAATTACATATTCTGAAGACGGCCACATAGTATAATATAGAATATATAGGAAGACCTTACTACCTTCGATGTATAGTGAGAGTACCTTAGAATAAATATTACAAAATGATATAGTCACTTAGATAGGTATATCAGAAATCAGACTGTTTATATCTTTACGTAAAAAGATTTAATTTGATCTGTTTGTATGTAAATAACTCCACAACTGCTACATTATGAAAATTTCCACTGTATTCATATATCTTCACGTAGAGTTCAGATTTCTCATTAGAAGTTCTCGTGGCATCACGACTCCTTGCGTCCTTAATTATCATACTATCGTTATTGCTCCCGCCCCGTGCTGCCTGCTAATGTCCTCTTTACAAAAAAAAAGCAGTACCCATATCTGCTTGTCGCGTCATTTTCCAAAGATATTTAAAGTGCGGACTAGTATAGCGTCATGTGCCTGCGTCTGTGCAGCTCCCTCGCTCGCGCGTATCTCCGACCGTAGGTCCATCGCCATGCCCTGAGGAAAGAATGTTCTATTAGCTATGACGTAGGTACATTACCCTATCACAAGTGGCTAAATTGGTACCTATAGTAAGAATCAAACGTAACGGCGACCTCAATCGTTTCACAGTTCAAGATTCAAATGTACCCCCGCTGGATTAGAGGTGGGTACTGCGCAGCGAAAAGTGAACTTAGTGACTCATTTAGCATAAAGAGTTAATCAGGAAATTCATTCTATATAGACTGTGGTAGGTAGGTAGGTCAAATATTCGTGAAGTCTGAATGACGATTGTTTATTACAAATTCGAAAGTTTGTAAGGATGGATGATGGATGTTTGTTATTCAATCGCGTCGGAGCAGTTGAACGGATCTGAATGAAAGTTGGCAAAGAGATATTCTGGCACATAGGCTGTTTTTCACCACGGGAACATGTTCCATTGGGATTATTTCCGATATCCACGCGGTAGAAGTCACTGGAAGAAGCTAGTCTATACTATCTATTACTAACATTATAAAAAAGAAGGATATTTTTTTAGAGTCGAATAATCTCCGAAACTACTGGACCCATTTAAAACATTTTTTCACCAATGGAAAGCTACATTATCAGCGAGTAGGCTATATTTAATCCACGTATTCCCGCAGGAATAGGAACTACGCGGGTAAAACCGCGGGCCGCTGCTAGTTGTTTATAAGATCGTTCGTTAGAGCTTACCTCTCGTTATATCCTACAGAGTCGCCTCTGTATAAATGTTCCTCGAATCGATCGTCAAAACGTCTGTTCACAGTTTCTTCACTGCTGCCTGGAAATCGAATAATTAGCATTAATACCATGCCTTATTGTCAAGAACGTTTTCATCTTCTTTTAGAATTAAAGGGTTTTACTGCACCATTTGGGTTGGAGTGTGAGAACCGTCGACACGATGGACCTCTACAACCGAGCAGTTGCTGCAGCTGGTTGTGGAAGTAATCTTTTTCAGTTGGCGTCAGATATTTGACTCGGTTTTGGGTTTCAAATGGATCTGAAAAAAAAATTGAAAATGGCAGTCTATGTAGGAACTTTTGCCAGGTAATTACAGCTATAGGGTATTTGACTGCTTTTAGGGTTCCGAACTCAAAGGTAGGACACTATTACTAAGTCTCGGTTGTCGGACCGTCCGTCTATCTGGCAGCGGGCTATACCACATGCAACGTAATAGGTGGATAGTGGACATGTTCAGTGTGTGTTCTATTGCCGCTATAGCAACAAATAATAGTAATACCTACATAGTATTAAATCTTGTATGATGGTATGGAACCTGTCATTCGCGAGTACGACTCTAAATTTCTCAAAACCTAGACATAAGGCAGTGATATTTGAAAAAAGAATCAGACTGATTTATTTGCGATTTAAAATCTTCGAAAAATAAAGAAAGCACTGATTGCATATAATGTCACTTACAAGTCACGCTAAAGTGAATTCAAGCTATCATGTACAAAAACATTGCGTGGCAACGATAAAAGTATAACAAAACTTCAAAAGCTTATAAAGAAACCTTCTCTATTTTGTTTTTTTCATAAATCATTCTGTTATAGCAACATCTTTTGAATTCATTAATGTAGGTAGATTCATAGAAATATTATAAACGCGAAAGTTTGTATGTATGGATGTTTGTTACTCATCCACGCAAAAACTACTGAATAGATGAAATTTGACCTAGAGATAGATTATAGTTTGGAAAAATACATAGAAACATTTTTTGGCCTCGCACAGTTTAAAATAATAAAATCTATGCTTTTAATACATTTTTTGTTGTCTTTCTTTTATTACATTTCCGGCGGTACGTTCTCTTGGGGAAATTTTCGGCATTCACGCGGGCGGCAGCTAGTTTTTTACAATTAGTAGTCAAATACCCTAGTGTGTTAGTTTTGGGTAGCCGTACCGATTCTCAAATTGTAGTAAGTGACAAGTCCGGTGATAAACTCGCAGTAGAGCAGGTTGTGCGTCGCGTTGATGGTCCGGATGCAGTTGTAGGTGTTGTTGGACGTGCTCATGCAGAAACAGAAGGGGCCCGCCGTCCAGAAGGGCGCCGTCCGCCAGTGGTCGTTGTCGTGCCGGTAACAGTTCATGCGCTCCGACTCGCATAGCTTCTCTAGTTCCGCCTGGAATATAAACTAATTTTTAGCTGAAATTGATAAAATTATTGTGTCCGTAAAAGGAACATGAACGCATAGTATTCCAAATACGATGGTGTGGTGTAATAGGTAACATACCCGCTTTCTAGCTTTTCTAAGTTTCTTTTGAAGCAGTTGTGCCTTCCTCTTTCTCTGTTCTTCTCTCGCCTTCTGTGCTGCTTCCAAGTAGCTATGTGCGGGTCCCCTTATTTTTCTAAAATAAACATATAAACCAATATATCCTATCTCCACCAGCTATGACAAAAAATTGATTATTAAATTTTATGAAAACTGACCTATTTTCTTCACAGTAACAAACATGCTTGTCTTCATTTTCAATGAAAAGCGGGTGGAGTCTTCTCTGGAATACGTCGACGGGTTTATCGAAAATGCCCATGTTCTTCGACGTTGCTTTATTAGGGTTCCTTTGTTCATACTCAGAGGCGTCTAACCGCGCCGGACCAAGACTCAAAGGACTGAGTGTCGTATGCCTCGGTGCCGCGGTAGTCGGTCGTCTCGTCGTAGTCGCCTCAGCTGTGGTTGGTTTACTTGTCGTACTTGTCGATCTCTCTGTCGACAGGAACTTATCTATGGCAGAACTGAAATAGTTCACATTCTTCGAAAAATATCCTTCATCTGTTGAATTCTCTTGAATACGTTTTGTGGTAACATCGGAATTTATTACGAAATCAGTTGTGACTATCGGATCTGTGCTTGTTAGTACACTTTGCAATGTAGTTTTGTCATCTTGAACACTGTTCTGCTCGTAGTTTCCTTCTATAATAACTGTAGTTACCTGGGGCTTTTGTATTTCAATATTATGTTCGGTATTATTCAGGGCTGGATCCGCCTCGTTTGTAATATTAAGAGTTTGTATCGTAGGTGCTTCGGTTTTCGTCTCGTTCTTCAACTGAATATCAAATACGTCGTCTTTGGTTTTAGCGATTATTGTAGGCACCACGTATTCATTTGAATGCCTGAATTTCTTTTCCTGGGTTGTACTATTCCTGTGTTTAGGTTTCACTCTGTGAAGTCTACCTTTTCTAAAATGTTCCTTTGAAGCATTGTGTTCGTGAGTTACACTCTTGTTAAATAGGTGGTTGCTGATGAAGGCAGGATGTACAGTTTGTGTTTCAATGACTGGCTTAGCAGTCTTTAAATGTCTCTTTATCTCTTTTAAATCTTCTAACTTGGTTCTTAATTGCCTTATTTGATCTTCTAAGCTCAATCTATTTGTGTGCCAAGCTTTGAGATCGTTGTAAATTATTTGGGAACAGTTTACTGTTCCATCTTTCTCTATCTTACATTCTAACGAAGACTCATTACTGTTAACTATCGCGTCGTACTTCTTATGTTTATTATGGTTCCAGTTATGTTGGGCCCTACGCTTAATTCTTTTATGATCTATATTTTCTTTGGTACGTTCATAAGCCTCAAGGAATGCTTCAGTTTCCTTAATAAGTTTATCGATTTTGTCTTTAGTGTTCCTGCTTTCTAATTCGTCAATTGGCTCGTTCTTGAAGTTCAAGTGTCCGATACTCGGGTTTTCTTTCAGGATGCTATCAACTGTATTAGGTTCGTAAACCTCATTGTCTATAGACCTTCGACTGCGAGTATTATTCTCTTTAGAGACCTCGGCGAGTCGTCTGGCTATAGTTCCATCAGTTTCTAGCCTTGTGTACACCAGACCGCTGGGTGTGAAGCAGGCACATTTCTTCGTGCTCATCTTCGACTGTGGTGAGTTCAATTCAGGCTGTAAAGCAGAAATATTTTATTAATACTCATCGAGTTTAATAATGTGTACATATGGTCTAAGGGTGGTTTCCTCTTATACTGACTTCATATCTACATTTGTGTCTGCGCCACCTTCCATTTACAAGAACACACTTCCACTTTCTGCCCGCGGAGCAAGGTGCACGCAGTTCAGCCTTAGAGCAGTCAGCTGCTATGCGAGCTGCCTTTCCCTCCAGCCCGGTTGCATCGGCTACTTCTGAAATTACAACGACAAAATAACTAAACAGGTCTGAATAGTAAAACCTAAGCAAGCTACAAACTTATAGCGTTGTAACAAAAAAAAAAAAATGGTCCAAGACCGCGTTGCCACCTACAAGCAACTCGCTTGCAACTTTAATTACATTTCGCCGAACGATCTAGCCATTGATCACTTTATTGCTCGATAGTTCGCAATATTATGTAACTTGCATACGAACTACTTGCAGGTTTTGGGATTAAAAATGATCACGTTCTAAACACTGCTCGTTTTATAGGTTTTATTTAAGTAAATAAACGGTGTCTTACGGTCGAATAGCTTGCTGCCTGGTGTAAGGTAGTTGGGCTGCTCCTCAGCATCCAGCACCTTCTCAAGACTCGCCTCTAGCAATGGGTTGTGGCTCTCGTTTGTTATCAGTGGTTCCGATGGCTTTTTTAGATCGATTGAGTCACTTTCTGAGCTTTCCTTTATGGAATAGGTAATAAAATTGTAAATGGGATTAATCACATGAAACAAAATATTAGAATAAAACAGTAGAGATATGCTTTAAACGTAAAAACTGGATTGAGATATCTCCGTGTTTTCCTTACTTATTTCACTAACACAAACATTAGAACCCGATACGAGTTAATATTACTCACATATACATATAAAGACACAGACACAAACAAACTCACAAATAGAATACTTTAAAAAAAAGAGGTGGAGTGTCTACATGCCTGTAACTACAGACTTCAGAATAAACACGTATATGTAAATAGTGATTTCATGTAGTAACCATAGAAAAATATCGATGAAGTCGAATAGGAATCTATAATCTGCTGTCATTCCTAAAGAACTTACCTATAAAAATATAACGATACATTTTGCGTCCAGAGGTGTTTCCTCAAACGTAAGGTACCTCTATGACTACATAGTTTAATCATTATTGTAATATGAACTAATTAAAGTTAATGAAATTTAACATATACGATGGAGCGTCTAATTATTATCAACTGTAATTTGAAAAAAAAGGCGGTACTCTAATAAAAATACCAAATCAACGGTGAACAATTCGTTTTAGTACCTAAAAACATTACACTATAATCCTTACGTCATCATCGTCGTCATCAGGCTCTAGGAAGTCGTCATCATCAGTGTCCTCCTCGAAGTCTCCGCTCTCCGAAGACTGTGGAGGTGATGTAGTGGCTCTGTTCTCATTCATCTCTCTGCTGTACTTGTTTTCCCTGGAGCGGTGGCCCAGCCCTGGGATGTCTCGCCGACCGGAACTGGCGATAGAAATGCACTAAAATGATTTGACTGTGGTACATGATATCAGGTGGTGAATGTGTAGATATCTAGAAAATCAAAATCAAAAGTCATTTATTCAAACTAGGCTGAGAGACAGCACTTTTTGAACGTCATAAAGACAGTCCCCCAAAACGCCAACCCGTCACCACTTCCTAGTGTTTTAGCTGGGAAGAAGAAGTGGCGCAACAAATTCCCCAGCAATACCTACATCTGTCTATTGCGTTTTAAGAATTTGAATTTATACAATAGTATGCAAAGTCATTAATACATGACAAAAGAAGAAAAAAATAATAATTATCCAACATGGAAATCATAAAAACAATTCACTATAAAACATTGTAAAGAGTAAATTGAGTCAATAAAGTAAAAACAGATTGACCTACATAGTCAACAAAAAAAAAAAAAACAATATTATATAGACGTAAACCGTACCGGCTTTACGTCTAGATATCTACAGACGTTAAAAAAGTGTGCCTACCCTTCGCAACTATCTTGGAATCACTTCCAGTTTAGCTAGAGCCAGATGCTGCTGTAAACAAATATTTTATACTAGCAGCGCCCCGCGGTTTCACCGGTGTTGTTCCCGTTCCCGTGGCAATACGGTGATAAAATATAGCCATGTTACTTAGAGTGAATGTAACTTTCTAACGGTGAAAGAATTTTTGAAATCGGCACAGTATTTTTTGAGTTTATTCGTTACAAAAAGACACACATCAAAATACAAATCTTTCCTATTTATAATATTAGTGTAGATGGAGGGACTGCATATCTGAACTCCACTATCTAACATTTAGGTAGCTTACCCCATAGAATGACTGTTTCTTAAACTTTCAGGCTTCTAATAACCCGCAACGACTGTCAAAGATCTACAAAAGACAGCCGGGACCAAAATAGTTTCCGAAACACGAAAGGGTTAGGTTAATAATGGATCACTAATCAAGGGACCGACTTACGGATTGACTGGTGCGCTTGTTATTTTTTGGCCACGAGCCCCTATTAGTATGACGTGTTAAAAATTTCCTTATTCCAATGTAAGAGATATGAAGTTATACAGAATGAATATATATCCTTTTTACACACCGGAATCGCGATGGCATTGACGTAGGTATACACGTACGTAGGTATACGTTCGTATATAGACGTAGGTACGTATACAGTTTAATACAACTCCGAGATTATGTTAGCAAACATTTCCATTGTATTACCTACCTCTCGACAAGGAAGGTGTCTGGCCAGTGTGCAGCAGCATGTCGGCGACGACGTGGCTGCAGCAGTGGCAGGAGAGACCTTCCGTCCATATGAGCTGGAGGCTCCACGCCACCCATGTCTAGGAATGTTGGCGCCAGGTCGATGTTCAGGACTATGTCATCCACGCTGTGGATGAAAAACAAACATTATGAAATGTTTTTGAAAAATCTAGATCTAATTTTAATCAGAGGTTTCGAAAAAGGGTTGATGCAAAAAAAATAAAAATAAATGTATGAAAATAAAAAGTATTATAAAGGCAGAAAATAGTATAAGATGAAGAAAATTCTACATTATTCTCCCACTAACTGGCTACAACCAGCCAAAAAAATATATAAGTTGCCAAATAAAATTATCTATCTATCTATACCTACTTATAATAAATCTGTAGAGAGGTCAATTCTGTACAAGGAATATATTTTCAAAATAACTATCAGGGGGTGATTAGTGATCGATACTGGTGCCAAAAATGCAATCAGTAAAATTTTTGTCTGTCTGTCTGTCTGTCTGTCTGTCTGTCTGTATGTTCTTTATAGAAACAAAAACTACTTGACCGATTTTAACGAAACTTGGTACAATTATTCTTCATAATCCTGGGCAGGTTATAGTATACTTATCATCACGCTACAATCAATAGGAGCAGAGCAGTGAAGGAAAATGTTGGGAAAACGGGAGAAGTTACTCCATTTTTTAAGCTTCCATCGCGTGTGTAGCCTTAATGGTTAAAGTTACATAGAAATCATGTATGACGGAAATATTTTACATAAAATTATCTAAAAAATATCCCACTACAGCATATGTCTATCTTTTATGGTTGACTCACAATAATACGTGTAACTCCCGATAGCTTAGTGCAGTAATCTTACGTTTATCGTCGGATAGGGCTGAAATTTGGCATGCAGGTAGATGTTATGACGTAGGCATCCGCTAAGAAAGGATTTTGATTAATTCTACCCCCAAGGGGATAAAATAGGGGATGAACGTTTGTATGAAACTTTGTCAATTTTAAACCGATCGGGCTGAGAGTTTCAAAATCGGGGGTAAAGTAACTATTCCACGCGGACGAAGTCGCTGGCAGAAGCTAGTATATAATAAAAGGCAAAATTGAAAATTTTGAAAAAGCCCACGACGGTAAAAACATAATTAAATCATTAATAAAAACCCCCGACTTACAAAATTAATGTAACCTAAGAATATCCGTCAGGGAAGTCGGGGGTTTTTATTAATGATTTAATTATGTTTTTACCGTCGTGGGTTTTTTCAAAATTTTCAATTTTGCCTTTTATTTCAAACTTTATAGAGAGAATTTTATTATGAACCAGCAGCGCCCCCTGGTGAGTTGTCACCGTAACACCTATCCAATAACATGAACCAATCAAACCCGAACACATCACTGAAAACTACATCAAAATAGGAGAAGTTTTGTTTTTTTGCATAAACATATGTTTACTGCAGCGCCCCCTGGTGAGTTGTCACCGCAACACCTATCTAAGAACATGCACCAATCAAACCCCAACCCATCACTGAAAACTACATCAAAATCGGAGTAGTTTTGTTTTTTTGCAAAAACATGTTTACTGCAGCACCCCCTTGTGATTTGTCACCGTAACACACATCTAAGAACATGCACAAATCAAACCTTAACCCACCACTGAAAATTGCATCAAAATTGGAATAGCGGTTTTGAAGATAAATGGCAACATTGGTTTGCCCAAATATCCCTGACTGCAGCGCCCCCTGTTGAGTTGTCACCGTAACACCTATCTAAGAACATGCACCAATCAAATCCGAACTCATCACTGAAAACCGCATGAAAATCGGACTAGTAGTACTGGAGATAAATGGGAACATTGGTTTGCACAAACAAACAAACAAACATCCTCTCACCCCAAACGCATACACTGTCTCCGTTCCGTCGTGGGAAAAAAAAAACATTTCAGGCATCCTTCCTTTTTTCTGACATTTTAATCAGTGTAACGAAAAACAAAGGAAGCAATATCAGTGTAAAAAGGATGATAACATTTTTGTAAGTAGACACCTACTATTAGGTAGTATTAGGTACTTACACAGTGCCGGGTTCCACCCCAGGCCCTCTCACAAGGAAGGGAACTCTGATGTCAAACTCGAAAGGAAAGCTTTTTCCTTTGACTAAGCCGAACTGGCCCAAGTGATAACCGTGGTCGGAAGTGTACACCAAATACGTGTTGTCCAGTTCGCCTAGAGCTTTCAACTCTTGATAAACGCGTTCTACAGCCTGAAAAAGAAACATTCAGATTATTCTTGATAGCGAAAAATAACCTTACTTATCCAGCTTTTTTAAAATTTCCCTATCTGGGGTAGCTACTTTTCAAGAAAAGTTTTAGTAGTTTAAGTATTTAATTTTCATTTTTATATTATATATGTAATTAGGTACTCGTCTACGCTAGAGTTCAATATAATTCAAATAAGCTTTCTACCCCTAAAAGTGTAAAAATATGTATTTCTTATATTTCAATGGTTAAAAAAAACTTTTTTTTTTTTTCACTTTTTAGTGGTACCTACACCCCCTCCCCTCCCCCACCTAAACGAACCAATCACTTTGGTGTAAAAAAAACGTACTGCTCCTTTGCAGAGTAAACTAAGAGGTCATCAATGTAGACAATGTAGATATTTTTTTTTAGATTTTTGTTGATTTTTCGAAAACCGCTTGGTTGATTTCGATAAAATTTTCATGGGACCATTTGGGAAGTATACCCTTTCCAACAAAAAAAGAATTTTTCAAATCGGTTGACAAGCGACGGAGTTATGCGCGAACAAACAATAAAAAAATAAAAAAAAACATACAAACATCCGAATTGAGAACCTCCTCCTTTTTTAGAAGTCGGTTAAAAATGTTTCAAATAAAATCTGCACAAAATACAGCGTCATCTTGGAATTATTCTCGCGGTAAAACGTTATTGTACACACATAGCATAGTGACGTATTTTACGACGTACCATGTCGACACTCTGCAGCGTCTGCAACCGTTTGGTCATCAGCAGGTCGGTGAACTGCCGATGGATTGGCTTCATCTTATCTGTCACGCGGAGAATCCACTGCTTGTCCGGATTCGGCGCCATATCGTACGTCGGCGTGCTGTGGAATGATTTGACATGCACAATATATTAGATGTTAAATCATGAGTAGATAAAGGAAGGCAAAAAAGAAGTTATAATCTATACTAATATTATAAATACTAATATTATAAAGCTGAAGAGTTTGTTTGTTTGTTTGTTTGAACGCGCTAATCTCAGGAACTACTGGTTCGAATTGAAAAATTCTTTTTGGGTTGAATAGAGCATTTATCGAGGAAGGCTTTAGGCTATATATCATCACGCTTAAGCCAATAGGAGCGGAGCAGCGATAAAGAATGTTTTAAAATCGGGGATTCCACGGGGACGAAGTCGCGGGCAGCAGCTAGTAAATAATAAAAAAACATTTATTTCGGGTAACAAAGACCCATAGCATATAGATATACAATACCTTACAGACTATCATAATTTATATATAAACCACAAAAATATTACACTATTTTACACGAAGTGACGGCGAAATGTTACGCTGCGTGGTGTCACGTAGTCTTCCGCGGAACGCCGATACACGACACCCTTCGGCCAAAAAGCTCTTCCTTGAGGAAGGTCTCAACATGGTGAGTCGGAACTCGCATCACGAACGACTTGAAATTCGTGTTATGGCGCGGTTCCAACTTCTCTACCCTTAAGGTCCTTCTACCACCAAATCACAATTCGCTACATATGCTTATTTATTTATTTAATTTATCAATTTATGTACGGGAGCGAGGGGCTTGTTGTAACAGTTTTCATGAAAACTAATGTATCTTGAGATCCATTGATTAAATTGCTACTAAATAAAAATTAATGGATGCTGTAACTCTTCCTCTACCAAATCAATTAAAAATAATACAATTACTATTGGTCATTATTTTACAATCAATTATTTTCTAGAAGAAGTGCGGTGTTACAACTTACCTCGTACTTGGGGCAAGTTGTAACGTCCAACGGGGCAAGTAGTAACGACAAAAATCATGACAATAATACCTCTCATCATTTATTCTTTGTTTATTTTTAACAAAATTGACATCTTTCTAAAGCAGGTATCATGTGTAATTCTTATAAAAAATCAACTCAAATACACTTTTTAAGTAATCAACACCTAAAAATTAATGTGGATTTCTGCGTATAACATTTTGAAACCAGTCAGTACCAGTCATGTTATTTTGATGCCAAGAAGGAGGAATGTTTTTAGCATTAAGCTGCACACCGCATTGACTGCATCGTCAAATCCAGTCAAAGAAATACGTTAATAAAGTTTAAGATCCTAGTGAAAAGAGCCTGTTACTACTTACCCAAATAAACATTTTTCTTTCTTTCTTTCTTTCTTTCTTTACCCCTGTGTAACAGGGGTAAGTAGTAACAGGCTCTTTTCACAAGCCCCTCGCTCCCCTACACTAATGTAGGTGGCTGTTGTTTGTAGGTACTTACTTATGTGCCATGTCTTTGGCGGCGACGCTATAAAAATCCTAACTCCAGGACTTCCAAGTCATTTGATGATTTCCCATCCAGAAAAAAAAAAGGACTTCCAAGTTACCTACTACTTTGCCTTACCCCGGGATTAAAATCAAACCTGTATATGTCTAAATCGGTTGCCGCTAGCACCCTACAGTCCAGTGGCATTCCAGTTACCTATTCAATCGCGGTTTTAAAAGCGTTTTGGTATATACTTCTCACGAAGTTATATACTTACCTACCTACTTACCTAAAAGCTGACAATTCCTTATTTTATTTATTTTTAGCGTTCCGAATCGCTATATGGAAGTATAGGATCACCCGGTTTTCTGTCTTTCACGGCCGATTTACTCCGACTTTCTCCCTTCTGTGACCCAAACACGGACATGATTGTAACGACATTAAAAAACTTTAAATATGGGGTTACTTCATGGGGGCGAATTCGAAAACAAAAAAGATTTTCCATCTGTGTTATGTGACATATTTATTAATGATATTTATTGAGAGAGTTTGTGTTTGTGCGATTTTTTTTCACTAGGTATTTTAAAATAAATGGTAATGAAGTAATTATTAACTTCGAAACAAATGAATCTAAAATAAAAATAAAAAATATCGATTATAGTTCTTTACCTATAGATTACAGGAAAACCTAAGAATTGTCTATTGTATCATGCGATTCCGACTCGCAATTTTTTTAATGCATGGTTGGTATGGAATTAAAATGTTATGCGGCTAGGTATCATACCAACCTACGCAGCTTAAGTAGGTAGGCATACATATGTATGTATTGTAGGTACATAGGTATGTGTCGCAGCCAAAACGTATGACACATACACGTTATACCCGTTATAGATATAGGCGCACTGGAAAACGCCGCTGCAATGTAATTCGGCTACCGCACGTTCAGATTTCAATTCGTTACCTAGGTACGCCGCATTGAATGAGCACTTCGCGTTCGTCAAAGCGGCTTAGTTACGTCCACGCCACATACAAACGGGCGCTTCGTCGATACCCCACTTCGCAAGTTCGCTTACTCAGCCGTTTAATTGGTAACCTAAAATTTTCATTGCCGTTTAACAGATAAGCAAATAACTTGATTCAATGTCGTTCAATGATATGTCTAGCCAATTAGCAGAAAATAGGGCATAGGGAGCTTAGGGCACCCAGACACGGATAGGTTCCTTTAAACCATGCAGATAGAAATAGGAGACCCGTGACCGAGACTCCGTCATCGTCGAGGTTAGATTAGAATGTTGAAATTCATTATTTTTTAAATTTAGTATTCCAGAAATTTATGACTTAATAATTTGATATATTACGTACTATTACACACTAACCGGGTGACGTATTTTTAAAACGGCTAAGCATCTGCCAGCCTGTTCTTCTTTTTCTGTTCATTAAATGTTTTATTAGACGCATTGACTGATAGATAGACAATATGGCAAATATCGCAGCCATATTGTATAAGAAAAAAAAACAAATATTGGACACCGCTTTGAAGAACGAATCGCCCGCGCCACCACATTTCGGCTGAATGTGAGCTGGCCGCATTACATTACAGCGGCGTTTTTTAAATCCGGCGTGCCTTTATGTAACACAGCTTGTTATACGATATTGCTGCAACATATACATATGTATAAACAAAACAAAATACTAGAATTATTATTCGATTTAATTAAACCCTTGTTTGCTACAACTTGTAATCCGAAGATAGATAGAACTGTGCATTAAGTCCGCCTTTGTACAGTTTTTTTACTAGTGCATAAAGTTTTAATACATAAATAAATAAACTGTAGAGACCCAAGTACGGTTTTTCATACGAGGCAGGGACTTGATAGGTATTGTCAACAGCACATTCATGATAACAGCTCGACTTTGAAAAAGGGCTCTTATTTCGTTACAGCGTGGACGAATAGTTACGTTAATGTTTCTCATAGTTTCAAGCAGTGTGGTTGACCGAACACCATAAAGTTTGCATAGGCATACAAGCACTCTCAGTTATTGGCTTTTAACGTCTATATCTAGGCAAATGGGTTGTAAACTTAGGTATCCTACTAAAAAGAGAAGGCAGAAAATTATAGTTATGCACGGAGGTAATAAATTATAAAGATCTTTTAGGACCTTAATTGTTGTTTTAGATAAGCCATGTCCTCGCGATAAATTAGACAATTTATGTTTATTTTATTAGTGTGTTAATAAAGTCTACAAAAGCCAATGGCCAAGGTGTTAGCTTGAGATCGAAAGGTCGTTAAGTCAGCTCGGTAGGTAGGGTAGACATCTATTTATTCTACCTCCGTAGACCTTTATGATACCTAGTTACGAATCAGAGAAAGTTTTAAGTAGGTGGGTAGCTTACTTAAACTAAACGAGAGACCACATACCTCGCAAGAAAATAACGCGTCACTAGTTATTTTAAACTAAATAGGAACCTTTTGGTATTCCTGTCACCTGGATAATATTAGAGAGGTAGTAAAATAAAAGCTGGAGCACCCTCCGATGCTCATGGTCAATGGCCCGAGTGTCGATACGGTATCGAAAAGTTGAATTATGGAGTTACGCAAAATATAAAAACTGATCGCAATAGGAATTGTGGAGAACATTTTTCGAGCTCAAAAAAGATTTATCTTTATAATCAAAAAAAATTTATCGGCCACACAAAATTTATCACATATTATTATCTAACTAAAAATCAAAGTTTGAAAGGATTCATTCTACATCATTATTAGGTACATATTAAAGGTCCATTTTAGACATTTTTTAATTCGCGTTTGTCGGCACGGCTCGAGGACTGGTTCCTGCGATACGCCCGACCACACAATACGCCGATGGCTGAATATTAAAACGAACAGGGTTACCATACCGGTATTAACAAAAAGAAAAAAGAAACCATGGACACTTTGCTCATAGCATTTGTGTGGAAATACCGCGTGTCTGGAAGATCCAAACCAAGATTTATTAGGAAGAATTTAATTGCTTAGGTAAGGTGGATGGTGCCTAATAGATTTTATTGATAGTTAAATGACTACCTATTGTAAATAATAGTTTGCCAATTAATGATTAATGTTTATAGTCGCGCCATTATCTATTTTAATTGCATATGCTTTGCGTATGCAAAATGGGTACCATAACTACCATATCCTTACACAAAAAATAAACTATGATGATGAAATGATGGCGATTCCCTTTGGAGGCTTTCAAAGTTTCTTCTTCATATTATTACTTAAATGGTTAACAAAACCTTTTGTCTATACAACTCGTAAAACTGATAGGTAAATTTCTAAAAGACGCTGACAAATTGCGAAGCCAAGGTAAAATAGGACTCGGGATTTCACTTTGATTATATAATGTCGGATTTCAGCCATTTTCAAAATTCGAATATAAACTCGAATCTGTCAAAGCGGTTTAAAATCACATTTCACAAAACAAAGCTTCATTTTATATTTCGCAACCCTGAAGCTTCGTTCAGACTCATGTTCGACTCTAGTCACTGGCGCCAGTGCGTCGCGGACGAACCACCGCGGAATGTTTGCAGCATGCACATGCACTAATCAAATGTATGTAAGACCCAACAGACTAATACAAACTCTGTGGAACTAATGCCTTACAATTTCCATTTTAAGTTAATCCGTGAGAGCGCAACAGTTTTGCTAGTTTTGCATGAAACATGTTAAGTCATGGGCGTACATATGTATGCCAAAGTGCAGATATATTTATTTTTTAATGATGTGAAATCATCAAACCACCAGCCAAAATATTACTATTTATACTTCAAGCTTTAGATCTTCAACAACAAAAATCAGACTCTTACTGACTAAAACCCATCCGTGTTCCTCCTAGTGCCTTTGCGTTCCAGGGCCACGGTGATATGGTTAGGTGGACTTACGATTTTATGGTAACTTTGTAGAATATGGATAACCAAAGTTGCAACACTTCTGTTTGAATAATCTAAGGTATCTCGCTTTCTAGGCGTTTATCTTGGCCTGTACCATAAAAGTTTAAAACATTAAAGAGCAGTTGGATTGACGATACCGGTTTTTTTTTTTTAAGGATGCGAAATCATCTGATGACTTCTTTCGCTCTGGCTGGATCGGAAGGGAGTGTCAGACTTTTGCTGACTAAAATGATCCTCCTCCAAATGCTCTTTATGTTCCAGGGCAGTGCTGAGTTTCGTACCAATTCCGCAACTCTGTTAAGCTCTGGCCCAAGTGGGGTCCGTTTACTATGCTGACATCTCCTTGAGGCGCACGTGAAACACAACGCGCGGTTGAGTCGGGCCTAGTTCTTATCGGACAAAGCGCCAACAAATGCCTGCCGTCCGCAGGCCCGCGCGTTTTGCGGCTGGGAATAGCCCGGAGCATCTTCTTCTCTTGCGGCGGCTGGGCGAGAGGTTTGCTCTCCCTAACACGACCCGCCTCGACCGTCGCTAACATTACTGTTCCGGACCTTGGATTGAACGAAGGCCAGAAGCGAGAGGTCACCGCTGCTGATGGTCTCGACGAGGACACGGCGTTGCTCCGCCTAAGCAGGGTAGGACTCCACCGTATCTTTTAGCCAAACAAGCTTTCACATAGTCTATGATCACGAGGCAGAAGAAATCGAATGAATGAAAATCGAAAAAATGGAAGAGGTGCTTAACTTCCATCATCATACCTTATGTTAAAGCATCTAATCTGTTACTTAATAACTGCAGTAGATTACTTAAATACCTCTATGGTTACACGAATACCAATAATCGTAGCCATAACAGTTTTAGTGTTCATAATGATTTACAGATTTATTACAGGGAAGCTATAAAAGTAGTGGAATGTAATGCACTTAGTAGTAAAATTCTTACAGGAAAACAATTTTCTGAATTGTGGTATAATATTTATCGTAGCCATGGAACAATGGGCATTGCAATACCATTTTTATTAACAAGCAATATTTAGTAATCGTAATCAACAATACGTAGTTAGTAAGGAGCTGCTTTATACGTGTGGAATTAATATTATTGCTTCCAAGAAAATGTTCTAAGGGGCTACCAAGCGCAAACCAATTCGTTTTCTAGAAATCTGGTCTGATGGAAAAAGTGTACTTATGAAAAACCATTTATTTTAAATACTGTATCCATAGAAACATATCCACCACATCCGTTTTTAACCTTGTAGGTGATTTTGCGTTAATGGAAGTTCAAAAACACCCCTTGGCCCTTCCCTTTCCAAGGGAATACTGAGCATGTTAACGTGCGAGTTGCCCAGTAGCACTATCATCAAAAACACCATGTACCTAACTGCCCTTTTCTATGGATAAAGAAAGAAAGAAAATACATTTATTTGGCACATACAGATGAGTATCAAATCCACCCGTGTTCCTCCTAATGCCCTTTGCGTTCCAGACACTTCCAGGGCTGCAATGACTCTTTCGAAAAAAAATCCGCAACCCTAGTAGGCATGGGGGCCCCGTCTTTTTTGCTGACATCTGTATGAGGCGCGCGTGGAACACGACGCACCGCCGACTAGGGCCTGGTTGTTATCGGACGGCGAGCCACTCATAGTTTGCCACCCGCAGACCCGCGGCTACGGTGGCAGCGTATCACCCTGCGACTTCCGACGCCCGGGGCGCCTTCTTCTGTTGCGGCGGCTGAGGCGTGAGGTTTCCATCTGCCTCACGCGGTCAGCCTCCTCCTTCGCTAAAATTACTGCGCAGAAGAAAGACTGCCTTCCATGCCTCCTCGCTCCGGACCATGGATTGAACCAGGGCCGGAAGCGAGACGTCACCGTCGCCGATCGCACCGATGAGGACACGTTGCTCCGCCCAAGCAGGGCAAATCTCCACCATATGCTCCCTCATGTCCTCCGGGCGTTCTACACAGTGTTGACACCCGAAACATCCGTGTCTGGTGAGTACCTGCATCAGGTGGAATGAGAGGACGCCATAGCGCCTCTCCTGAAATTATCACTACAATGATTGTCCATCCAGCTTGTAACAGCCCTATGTGTAACATTTCAACGGAGCTCCAACTTCATCTCGCTGTCAACACGATTACAAATAAACAGCTTAACATTTATATGTTAAGTAATGATTGGGATAAAGATTGTCTCGTTTATTTGCATCGGCGACTTTCAAGCAAACTGAAGGTTTCCCAGACCGGTATAATTTATGCGAGGATCGGCGCAGCCAGAAACGTAGGTAAGTACCCATCGAAACGTTTCAACTACAAGATAAATAAAATCATGCAAGGAAGTCGTCGTCGTATAAAAAATAACGTAAAATATGCACATACATACATTCTGATGTATTTTATGTCGAGCTGCGGCTCGGCTTTTGTGTTTTTACTGAATGTCACAACCGGTATAATTGAGTGGGTATGGAAAATAACACTCGTTCCATTTTCTGTTTGTAAAAGGAAAATATTAAAATTTATTGGATCAAAAAGACATACGGATGATTTTTTTCGACTCTGAGGTATCTCGAATGTTTTTCATCAGAGTTGTTTTTGTCAAGAGTCATTTGCCACCTAAAAGCTCGAAAACACCTTCAGGCGAAGGTACTGTGCGCACTGTCAAGTAAAAAAATGTTTCAAAATTTATGTCGTTACACGATTTGTGTTGGTTACAATACAACATTTGTGCCTTTATCAATTACTAGTAGCGCCCCGCGGTTTTACCCGCGTAGTTTCCGTTCCCGTGGGAATATGGAGATAAAAAATATAGCCTATGTTACTCAGGATGTAGCTTTCTAATGGTGAAAGATTTTTGAAATCGGTCCAGTAGTTTTTGAGTTTATTCGTTACATACAAAAAAATATAAAAATATAAATCTTTCCTCTTTATAATATAAGTAGATATAGATTACTTATAGGTAATCAGAATAGAAAGTCGGCAAAGGAGCTCACTGTATTGCATTGTAATTTTCCAGTAACCAATTTTTTTGTTGTTTCCCGAATTAGTTCGACGAACTGAAAATTCTTCGGCGTCATACAATCGAGTCTGTTTCAGAAGGGCTTGGCAACTGAGATGGAAACTTGATAGACGGTTTAATGCCTATACACTCTTAATCCCAGACCACCTTAATGCTTTTCAATTTAATCCTGAATTTTGTTCGAACAATTCTGCCGTTCAACACTTTTAAAGCTTTCGTGTTCATTAATTTGAAAGGTATATTAGTATAAAGAGCAATGAACAGAGATTTTGACCGAGATGGGTTTTCTTAAAAATTATAGAATACTGCTAATGACCATTTTTAATTGTCATAAGTATCATAACGCCGTAAGGGCCTTTCAAAAATAATATCTAAACATATAATAAAGGCAAGACTTGCCGTGTTTGTACCTAAATTTTATATTTTTGCATGAAAATAACTGAGAAATGTTAGAAAAAAGACATAGAACAGAAAAATGCAATTTTTGAGATTTTGGTCTGTTTGTCTGTATGTTTATGGGAGCATCACGCAGGAACCACTGACTGGATTCGAAATCTAGATACTTGAAACATATTGAGTGTTATCCGGAGCTTTCTCCAGTCATTGTTTTATACATAAGAAATAATAGTATATAAAGCTATAAATAACAAAATACTTCGACCAATAGCAGCGGAGCAATGAGCATCAATGAAAAATGTTGCACTTTTGTTTTATCCCCCTCTTATGTGATGCAGACGAAGATCATGATGGTTTATGACGTCATAGAAGGGCCTAATCGAAGACTACGATCACTGAAGTGGTATCAGAATCACAGTTCACACCATCAAATGATGACAGAACTTGCAATAGGCTTTGGAATGGAATCGAAGTCGGGGCAGCTTGCAATCTAATACATATGAGCACCGCTGCAAACGGTACCACTTCCTTCCTCTGGAGATAAGACGTCATATTGCAGACATGAGCTTTCTGTTGGGTATCGCAAATGGTCACATTGACTGTCCTGAACTCATTGCTAGTCTGTCATTACGCACGAATGTGATGGGATTACGTCAGCGACCTATATTAAATGTACCTTTCGCAATGACAAATTACAGGCGGAATGTCTTCTCAATAAGAAGTGCTCTTAGTTTTAATGGGCTTCCTAGGGACCTTAATGTCGACTTGTTTTGCACCAGTGTGGCGACCGTAAGACGGCTTTTGGCACAATTATTTTTTAAGGACAGTTAATTTATCTACTGCTCTCTTAACTGGTTATATTAACTTGTATGTACTTTCTTTTGTATCGACTATTTTCCTTACCTATATGTGGAGGCTTGTTATTAGCTATTTGTTAATATTACAGTCTTTATGTTATTGGTTAATTAGTCTGTAAGCCTTCTTTAAAATTAAATAAATATTCAGCGTGCGTCTTGTCATCTGCCGCGGGATGGCATTGCTCCGCCCCCTCTCCGTAATAACAACAAACCTCTGACACTCGATACAATACTGAACTGTTTAATAGAATTGTTATAAAAGTTTTGGGACTGTTGTACGTAACTTTTTGAGGAAATCATAATGTTATATTTAGCATAAATGTTACTTATATAGAGTTATACATTTTACTAAGTTTACTGTGAAATACATATGTAACTTACAATTAACTTTATGACTTAATTTTTTTTTTGGGGTATTTACCTTTTAAAACATGTTTTATTTTTTAAAAAATACGATAGAAGCTCGATGCTAGCTGCCGATGACTGTCTGGTACATGATGATGGTGATCTTTTGGGTAAATCAAATCTCCAGATTTATCTCTTTTATTACCATGGGAACCTGGTTTCTATAGTAGATCCGGTCGGATTTTTTTTAATGATCTTTTTCTCTTTAATAATAGGTACAGGTACAACAAAGTCGCTGTCGGCTGCTATTTATTTGTTTTCTTCTTCTAAGTTACATAACGAATTTTGATACGGTTTTGACTTTAAAGTGTAATAAACCAACAAGATTTGTGTATATCATTTGAACCGGGGTTAAATATTTAAGAAAAACTTAACAATCAACCGAATGCAGTCCAGTTTCCGATTGGTAACGGACTTTTGCTTAAAGAGCAGAATTAGTTAAGTCGGAAAAAAAAATTAGATCTTTTTCTCCTCAACATGCCTTCTGATAGACTGTCTACGCTCTAAAGTAAGATCTTTACGCGTCCTACGTAATCCACCATATGTAAACGGTTCTGAGAAGCTGAAGCATAAAATATCTGAAACGGTACCAATAAACTCGTTGTTCTCACAATTCAACATCGTAAAACTTGCAAGCGGCAAATATTTCACCTCTATAGGTGACTATAAATAGATTAGTCCTGGTGCCGTATTATGACCTCTTAAAACCATCATGTTTTCGGTGTGAAAAAGAGACGGAGCTATACAGGACGAATCGCACTATCCTTTTCTCACACAGAAAACATGATGGTTTTAAGATGTCATAATACGGCCCCTGTTCCTGTGTTACGCACCTATAGAAGATGTGACTTTAGTCGCTTAGTCACTAACTGAATGTGACCGTTCCTAAGTAACCCTAGCTTGATAAAATTATCGTTTTCCTAAATTATCATACTCATAGTGGTAAGGGTCGACTTGCCCGCAAGTCCTTACTTGATGAAATGGTAACTTGAACAATTTTCGGGTCATTTTCATCGCAATTATCGAGTGTGCAATCATATTTATGACACAGTTGCACAATGGTTGAGCGATTAGCTGCTTCGTGTCAGGGTTCGGTTCCCGCACGAAACAAATATTTGTATGGCCTTTAGATAGTTGTTCCAGGTCTGGCTGTTTGCGAGTTTATATGTATGTAAACGCACCCACGATACAGGCGAAATTCCTAGTGTAGCACAACATATATTTTTTAAATCTCATCTTAATAAGAGAGAAAATGTTTTTTTAGATAGATATAATTAATAAGATACACGTCAAAGACGGAACAGATTAGGATAGGAACTGGAACCCCGTTAACACGATCCCCGCGAATAATATTCGTCCTTTGCGCGACCAAAATCGCTTGCAAAAGCTAGTACCGATGGAAAGATATGACAAGAAATAATATGACCCTTATGAGCCACCTGGCAACCAAAGACGGTAGAGTACCTGTACCCTCTATCTGTCGGCACAATTGATCGAGTTTTTGCAACAGTGCACTCATAATTGCTCTCATGTTTACGATTCACTGGAATTGTAAAATAAACATGAATTCAATCAAAGACGTATTTTATTTATTAATAGTTTGCATTAAAGCACTGAGTGAAATTGTTGCACACACGAAATTTCGCCAATATCGTGGTTGGATTTACAAACATATAAACTCACATACATAAACAGTGAGACCTGGAACAACTAGCCGTAGGTCATATAAATATTTGTGCTTTAATCGAACGCGAGACACTATTCCCGAGATAAAAGAGCAAAACAAATGCAGCAAAATAACTAACTCGATGTACCCATCTACACCAGCTAATGTGCTAACGTCGCGACGTCGCCGTCTTGCGGTAGACAAGTGATCTCAACCAGACGGGGCGACTCCTGAGCGAGGCACTGACAGATCTCCTCGCATTACTCGACCGCACCTACAGCTTCCGTCCAGTAAGCAACCGATTTTGATGCCCCCAAACCGTAAGCGACCAGGGCCCCAAGTCTGCTATTTTTATAAAGTTCGTAATCTGCTAATAATGATCGATCATTGGTCGGTCAATGGTCTCGTACTACTTTTTGATAACCGAGCTATTAAAAGCAATGATTGCACAATGACGTTCTAATGGTAGGTCACTAATCAAAGGAACTGTCAAAATTTTAGCAGACTACCGCATATGTCTTTCATTCATTTACGAGATTACCATTTTAAGCGGTTTCTTTCAATGGCGTGTCTGTGGTTGCCCAGTGGAAAGTCATAATGACGCTTATATATTAGTAGATTACCAAACTTGTCAAAATCAACCATTATGTGATCAATGATAGACCATTCTGAGACTATTGTAATAGCAGACTTGGGGCCTAGAATATAGCATCCGCCTTCCTCTAAACATTCTTATGAAACATAAATCAGCCACGCGCCACCTCTCGCCTGAGTGCAAGTCAAATTATTCAGGGCACCGTCCGCCGTAACGTAAGTGCACGTAAAATTTTCGGAAAGTTCCCGCGAAAAAAGGCCGCTCGTGATTATGAACGCGAATACATGCACCGCAGTGTCAAGTAGACAGCTTTTTAGTACCTCGTTACAAGTTATAATGTGTAGAAACTTCTATGCAGTTTTTATTTTGCTATGAATTATTTAGTTGGACGGCTTTGGGTACAATGTTGTATACAGACTCATTTCGCAGCTCGTAAAAGTTTAAAATGTAGGTAGGTTATTTTGTGAGAAAGTAAATGTGTGAGTAACGCCAGTAATGACCCCCTCAAAGTTAATCGTTCCCGCGCTCCAGTGCTCATTTACTAAGGACCTCGTAACATCCTTGAGCGTATCTTTGCAGTAAAATGTGGCAGGGTCGACCACAAACAGCAGAGTGGCATTCTAAAAGCTATTTGCTTTCGATGGAGCTCCAAAAACTGCGACTCCTTAAGGCGCTACCCTGACCAAATAACCTTGAGCATTCGTTCCCTCTTCGCCGCACCCGCAAGATTCGGTGCGATTACGCTCAGATTTTATAGTAAAATCTATATAAAATCAAATTTTCGAGTTAAATAAAAAATAAAACTAGCAAAATGTTTATTATTAAATTACCTATCCATTACTTTAAGTAGCAAACCAAAATAATGGTTACTTTACGAGGAGATGCAAATTAAAAATAATTATTTCTCATTTCTGTCGTTTCGTTGCGACTCAATAATTAAACATTACGTCTTAAAAATAAAAAAATAAAACTACCATTTTGGAGTCAAGATTATGTAGAAATTTAATGTATTTTTTATTTGTTGATATTTCTAATGGATAATGAGAAGATGGCTCCTAAAAACTACACAAAAAACGGCTACCGCTGCGTTTTGCTCGGGGACGCGCCTTAAATATTTAAAGAGAGCAACATGGCCGGTGCTGTTGCGAAAACGCTGCAGCAATTAGTGTTTTTGTTGAGATATTTAGACGAAGCGAGTCCGCCGAGATTTCAAACTGAATACCGATTTATATTTTTAATTTTAACTGACGACGAACGAAGTGAATCGACTACTCTCCGAGGACTAAATTATGAAATTAAATTTTATCGATTAGGGGAACGACCTTTTCATTTCTTTCAGAGGTGAGTCGGTGACAAATATAAGCATTATAAAAATACATTTAGAATGTACGCGAGTAAAAATATTGTAATTTAAAAGTTATATTGGAGAAGCGGTGACTGCGGCACTGAAACTTTTCATTTGAGCATTCTGTTCTCTCACAGACGAACAGACTTCTAAGTAGAGTTTGAACACCTTTCTGACTCACGAACTGTGTTCAAGTTATGACTTTAACAGAATCTTGAGCTGAGTGTTCCTTTATGTAGAAAGAAACCTACGTACATACCTATGTGGTATGGTAGTGTCGAAATATAGGTATATAAACTAAAAAACTAAAGCGAACTTCCAAGGTCACCTTTGTAACATCCAAAAGCTTAAATTCTCTTAAAGTGTTCCTTTGTTTTTTCGATGACATAACATATTTGTGCACTGTGCACCAAGCATAACTTAAAAACATTGCAACTGCAGCGGCTACAACAAATAAGACGATAGCACATCTCCTTTATTTGATTTATTTGTTACTCTTACAACTTGTACGACATAAATCATAAGTGATAAAGAGCCAACACTGGCTTGTTATTCACTGCTCTACAACATACCGCACATAACGTCACGCAATAATCCCTGGAGGGGTGTATGCAGACGTTATCGCACGCCGGCCATGCGTAAGGGGTCATTATGACTAATATGACAGGGGAGCTTATCAGTGACAACTTCAACCAAGCCCTGTTAAATTTTGAAGCTTACTGCAATAGCTTGCATGCAATTATCGCTGCGAATTTATACGTGTTTTGACCTTGAAATAATTCTAAAAATAAAAATAATCCTGTACAGTGTTGAATGTGATTTTAATGTTTTGTTGATCAACCGTTACCAGTTTAGGTTAAGGTAGCTCTCTTTCTGAGTAGAAAGGTGAGGATTTGACGACGATTTTGAGATTAAACTGGTTAACTATCAGAGATACTACATATCCATGGAACCCACCGTAATGCATAAAAGGGCTCTAAAATACATAATAACATCCAGCGAAATTGACATTTTCCCGTCGTAAAAAGTCCCTCGATGACCTTTCAAGAAAGTCTTATAGCTAGATTATGTTGGTGCTCACTGATGCTTGGTAACATTGAAAAAAAAAAATGGGGCTCAGTCCTCGGGTCCGTGTGGTGCAGAGACCAATGACGTCACCAGCAACACTGGTTTCCGGGAGAATCGATGATTGGACGAATAGGTTCTTTAGCTAGATTATGTTGTTACTTACTGGTGCGTGGTGACGTTGAAGAACAGATGCGAGTACTGCGGAGCTGAGTCCTCAGGTCCGTGAGGTGCAGGGAACGACATCACCAGCAGAACTGGCTTGCGGGAGAAACGACGCTTGGATGCTCGCAGAAACGCTATTGAGTCGTTCGCGATCAGGTCTGGGTAGTAGTCCTGGAATATGTAGAATATTGTAGAATTATTTTTAAATATTTTACCATCTCATTCATTCGGTTCTAAAATACAGCCTGGTCACAAACAAGATGAGCTGAGGCAACCAATTGGACCCTAAAAAGCGTGCTACAGTGGCCTACATAGGTACCATTTGTAATAAGTAGATCTATTTTGATGTAGGTAAAATTTTCTCATGATTCTGACTGGTCTCTTTTTTTGCTATTCCTGGGAGAAAGATACCTACTTTCATAAATCATAAGTCTAACATAACATCTGAGAATGCTCAACTGAAACTTAAACCTTACCTTATTATAATCATCGCCATGTTTGATCTTCTTGCCGTTCATGTTGATGCTGTAGTTGTAGTACTTGGAGTTCATAATGAGCCCCCCCCACTCGCGCCAGCCGGGCGGGATGTACGAGCCGTTGTACTTGTTCAAGTACTTGCCGAAGTAGCCTGCACAAAAGACACGACCAACTTTAGTACACCTCAATTAAGTTTTGAAAACAGACACTCCTCTCTCTTGTCCATCGTTAAGAAAAGCTTAGAAATGTGCAGGTTCGACGATAGGCACGTTGTAAACACAGGTCTTCTATAATTCAGTAGTGTTTTTAAATACTACGACAGACAACGAAAATACATATAAAGAAAGAAAATAAACCAAGGGTCCAGAAAGCAACAAATTTGTTCAGAGCTTCACCTTTTATGATTGCCATCAATTTTCTCGTAACAGTACCTTCAGGCATTTTAATTGGTTTCCACGACTTCCAAAAAGAATAATAAATCTTAATTTAAACGGCAAACATTTCAAATAATGAACGAGGACAACGCGCGAACGAAGCTCGGAGTAAAAAGTGCTGTAACAAGGGATCATTGTTCGGCGGAGACAATAGTTCTCAAATTTTAATTTCGGCGACATTAAGGGAAACGGAGAGGGGTTTTAATTCAGTGGCGTGCCAGTGTCGCGGCAGCCGGGGAGGCGCCGCGCGCCGTCATCTCCAATGAAGTGGGGCATAGACGATGATTACTCGCGCCCTGCGATGTGCACGCGGTTGGCGCAAGGGAGGAGCTGGATTGAGTTTGAGCGCCATTTATTTTTCTTTCTTTTTAGCTCACCTCAGATCGTAATCAATCTGTAGAGACAATAGGGATGTTGCCTGAGTTAAGAATATGATCCTATTTAGTGACGGACTAAGTAGGATCATATTTTTAGTTAGTTAGATTATCGAAAAATATTGGACACGTATTTTTTGCTTTATGAAATCGCTAAAAATTGACGAAGATAAAAAGCTTCAAAGATCATGAGTGGGGCCTTGTGACATCACGGCGTGGTAAAAATCGTCGCACGAAGTGGCGTCACACGAGTTTTCAACGCACTATATCGTCTTCGTTTTTTGTTTACGTGAAAATATAAAAAAATACGTGTCCAATATTTTTGGACCTACCTAATACCTTATTCCATCTATATCTGTTACTCTTTCATCAGGATCATACAAGTTTAACTGTTTACCTGCTTTTATTAGCGACTCACACAAAGTACCATTTTATTAGCGATGGCGATTGTTGAAATTCCAAAATATAGGGTATTGATCACGTGACGTTTTGACAGCTATTGTCAATTATTCATTTTTGATGTTATGACAATCGTCTTCGCAAAACTACCTCTAGAAGAAAGTCATTGACTAGAGGCTCTTGTCTTGTCTAACTAACGAAAGTATGATTTGATAAATAAGCAGATGAAGGCGAAACCACCAATAACAATAGTTTTTGAGGTGAAACGATCCGACTGAGTAAACCACAGACTCACAGTAACTAGAACGTCGTTGCTCCGCTTGATATAGCACAAGATCTTATCATAGTCACATGGCAACAGGCCAGGAAAACATTACTCACTTCGTCATCATCTTATTCTCAACATTATGAATTGCACTTAGTCATCATTTTAATTCTATTCGTTAGGAAGCCCGAAATATGACACAGCAAAATAGGCGTAGCAGAAAACCACGTTGAAGATGGTGTTTGGCTTGATAAAACGCGCCACATTCATTTGCTCTTAAACTGCATAACACTGGAAGTCTTACGAGACGCCTTTGCCTAGTAGTGGGACAGTTCAAAGTCTAACGTTCAGGAGGAAGAAACCAGGGGTCTATTCTACTACTTTTTTTTTATCAAAGTTCGCATTCAAATTGAGGTATTTTTGTGAGATTGCGACTAAGATGCGAATGCGAACGTTGCTTCAAAATTTGTAGAATTAGCACTTTTCGAAGCTAGGTAATGCAATTTAGTGATCAAAAACCTACAACCAATAGGGTTTTGGTATCGAACTGTGGATCACCAATTCAGAAAATCAAATGTTCTTTATAAAATAATTTTCTTTTATGTTTATCTTTAAAAAATTTCTACATTAATTTTCGTAATGCGAAATAAGACTTTCTTAGCTTAAAAAAAACAAGGACGAGATAACAAACAAGTCCAATTTTAATATCGAGTCACAATACATACATATAAATTACGTTTTAGACCCCCATAAATTCAAGGAAATCCCAATACCATTATGAAACCTTTTAGCTCCGTTTACAATGCAATATTTCCTCATTGTGCCCAAAAATTGGATTGCCCATTGAGAAAGTCGCGGGAAGGTCATAAATTGTGGTTCTTTGTCGGCGGTAAGACAACAGGGTGCTGAGAACGTAACGTAAACACGAAAGTTTCATAAAACGCTTTACTACGGTTTTCATTTCTTTTTCGTCCAGGATTTTAGCTTAAACACGAATTAAGAGGTTGTGCCTACCTAAAAAGAATATACTGTGTCGAAGGTAGACTTATAAAAATACGTAGGTAAAGGAGTATTAATGAGTTTACAAACACACGCCCCGCGGTTTCACCCGTGTTGTTCCCGTTCCCGTGGGAATACGGGGATAAAATATAGCCTATGTTACTCAGGGTGAATGTAGCTTTCTAATAGTGAAAGAATTTTTGAAATCGGTCCAGTAGTTTTTGAGTTTATTCGTTACTTACATACAAAAATACAAATCTTTCCTCTTTTTAATATTAGTACAGAAGATTAATCTATACTAATATTATAAAGCTGAAGAGTTTGTTTGTTTGAACGCGCTAATCTCAGGAACTACTGGTTCGAATTGAAAAATTATTTTTGGGTTGAATGAATTGAAGACCATTTATCGAGGAAGGCTTTAGGCTATATATCATCACGCTTAAGCCAATAGGAGCGGAGCAGCGATAAAGAATGTTTTAAAATCGGGGATTTCACGGGGACGAAGTCGCGGGCAGCAGCTAGTTACAACATATACTAGCTACAAAATGGATAGTACAAATCGAGAGGACGGCAGCGGCAATAATGATCAATATAAAAATCTGCAAACAGCTTTAGTATATTTTTCTGTTTCTGAAATGTTCAGTGCCGTTAAAACTTTTGACACGATTTTGTAAAACATACATATCTTAAGTTGAAGCTCCGTTGAAAAAAATACCTATCTATAGTGACGCATTTCCGCTATCTCAACCCAACCTTCTCGCAGAGTTCTCGCTAAATGTATAATAATCTCTTTGTTGGAGGACCACTGTCCAAGTATAGGTAGCATTTAGTGATTACTAACCCAAAATACCAAGCGACTATCCTAATACAACACACCAATATGTAAACAAAAAGTTCATTGTACTCCAGAAATGACACACACATGCTAATTTAGATCACGAATCGGCAATCACCGTTCAGTTAATTGATTGATATTAGTTTCACTTAGGTTGTAATATGTCGCGATAACGTAGAATAATGGACGTGGAGTCAGGAGGCGGGATATGTCGCGGCGGTGCTGCCAAATGAGAGCAACTTCTGAGAAACGATGTGCTGGCGGGGACGCAGCTGCTACGCTACTATCGAAATTAAATTCCGAATACAGCCAGCTATATGTCTTTCTGGAGCGATAACTATCACAACTTGCGTAGTTTCCTTGTGTTACAATAAGTGTTTAATGTGTTGTGTTGTGTTACAATAAGTTAACTGCTACTTTATTACCAACCTGAAATGTTCGTGTTGTTACAGTTCCTATATTCTAAAATGTTTTTGTTGTTAAAGAAGTTTTTATTCGGCTGGAAATTGGAAAACCGATTTTCCTAGATACCTAATTATTATACTAAAATGTGACGTTAATGGTGGGCTAATGTTTGATTTAAGTATAATAATACCTAGGTATGAGATGATTTTTATGTAGGTATTTACGGTAGGTGTAAGTATTAAGAAGATTATTATTTTATTAATAGGTGTATTTGGTAAGATATTTGGATAGGCACTCTATTAAATCAAGTAAGTGATTCATAATCATAATCAGCCTTTTAACGTTCCCACTGCTGGGACACAGGCCTCCTCTCTAGGAGAGGGAATGGGCCGTAATCCACCACGCGGGCCCAGTG
Organism: Hecatera dysodea; assembly: GCA_905332915.2. Classification (NCBI taxonomy): domain Eukaryota; kingdom Metazoa; phylum Arthropoda; class Insecta; order Lepidoptera; family Noctuidae; genus Hecatera; species Hecatera dysodea. The sequence continues at coordinate 9,750,234 of HG995288.1, read as the reverse complement.
CGGGTTGGTGAATGTCACATGTCTTCGAATTTTTGGTTCTAGGACATGCCGGTTTCCTCACGATGTTTTCCTTCACCGTTTTTAGAGCAGTGGTGAAGAAATGAACTACACAAAGTAATGCGCGCCTGGCTGGGTTTGAACCCACGACCTACGATTCGTAAGTCGGGGCCGTTACCACTCGGCCACCACTGCTCTAGTAAGTAAGTGATTATTGAAATGGTATTTCAACGAAAATTTCGACTCGAAATGAAACCCCTCAATTCCAAGGGGTATAGATTCGTTGAAATTTTCGTTCATATTTCAAAATGGCGTCGGTAGGTAGGCGATACTTATGTAAAATTACAAAGTACTAATCCTTGTAAAAGTAAGTAGATAAATAAATTGGTCTACTCGTTATAGTAAGATTTTGGCTCGGAGTTAATGAAATTGTCTGTCACTTGTAAAGGGTAACAGGCTCAATTACTTAGTTAAAATCACAAAAATACTGTTTAAAAGAGATTCTAAATTCAAACTCTCCATGAAAAAAAATGGATAAAGAAACTGCTAATCAGTACTTTAGCTAAGTAATTGTTAAAAAGTTTTTAGTTTTTTCTTTTATCTAATTTGATATTTTCTATTATCATATATTTCAAAGATTAAAAATAATTTATTATTTTGTGAATAAAAAAATTAATGCGTCTGTGTGTAAATAATCTTAATGACATTTTCATTTCCAATTATTTTTATCATGAATTAAAAATTGTGATCAAGATGTTTTTAATGCAACTAAAGTACCTATATACCTACTACGAGGATTACGCTAATAAAGAATGGTTGTTATTTTATGTCCTTTATTTATTTAAATAGAACGGCCGAGACCAATTGCCCTATTAAAACATATGTACCAATAACTTATTTAACACAGTCATACATTAAACAAAAAAAAAATCTTAACACAAAAACAAATACCTACATAATTCGTAGGTATGTTTAAATAATTAAAAAAACAATATTAAATACAATATTTTGGGAACTTACAAGTTTTATAATGTTTCTGCATTTGATTTTAACTTACAAACACAATGGATCTTTAAACATAAAAATCAAATATCAGAACGGTTCAACCGATTTGGCAGCTTTTTAATATTTCCGTTTGAATAAAGTACTTTAGTTTTTAAATCCACCGCAAATTAAGTTTCACCCAAGCAAAGCCACAGAAGGACGGTAGATTTCAATAAATTACATTTGCAAAGCTTTGCGAAGACAAGCTTATAAAGGGCTCTCAAGCATTAATTTTATGAAACACAAGTTCTAAACATGAGGACATTTATGAACCGCTCTGCATTGCATTAATTTTTATGACCCCTTTTATCGAATCTTAACTGACACTTAAGCTTATCAAACTGTCAGTGTCAAATGATGGAGTAAATATGACAGCATCACTATTGATGCTACTACTAAACAAAATTTTACATGATGTTATTGGATTTAAGTGTTTGTTCGTTGGCACTGTTAATTAAACACACATACCTGTTAAATAAATCGATATTAGTCAATAAATTCGAAAGTCTGACACCGTAGCTACCGGTGTAACCAAAATTGCATATTAGATCACTTATTATGAACAAATATGATTGAACCATCTCCGAAATCGCGAAAAGATATATATGTGTGCATAATATGCATCCACATATTTTTTTGTCGCGATTTGCACGTGATTTTTTTAATCCTTCCGATTCTCCTTCAATGAGGAACTCTTATGCTGCTACGGGTATACGTAGACCGTGTTTTGACAATTCAATAAATAAAGAATTCCAGTATTTGAGATCAATAAATAAAGAATTTGAGATCTGTCGGAAGTCACGCGTCAATACGCGTGACTTCCGACAGATCTCAAATAATCGAATTCTTTATTTGAACTGAGCTGAAATACCCTATCATTCTTAAGATAGGTACCTTTTCTAATGTCAACACTTCGGAATTTAATAAGTTAACGGCAGACAATGTTAGCGTCATAAACATTAGAATTTATTAACGCAATGTAGGAATTCTATTGTTGTGTACAGTCTCAAAATATTAGCTTAAAGCAGTTAACATTGTGTAAAGCATGTTGTAAATTTTGATGTGATTTGACCTGAATATCTGAAATACCTTTGAACCAACGTGAACCTACTAAAACTAAACGTCTAGCACCTATTAGGTCAAAGTGACAATACTAAAGTGCTTAACAGACGGAATTTCAATTTACGCGAGAAACAACTATTTTCCGTAAATACACACACAACATATTAGAAGTAGTACGTCAGATATTAGTTTCGACGAGTGCAGTAACCAAAAACCGTGGTCGATCATTCCCAACTATAGTTGCGATGTCTGCATAGTTTTTTAATATTACCTTCATGAAAATCGGCATAGACTACCAATTGCGAGTTACCTGAGCCCCAAGTCTGCTATTTTTATGAATTTGTCATTCCAACACGATTCCATTGTCATCTTGTTAAAAGTTCGTAATCTGCAAATTCATAATGGTCGATCATTGGTCGGTCAATGGTCTCGTAATAATTTTTGATAACCGAGCTATTAAATGATAAATGATATTTATTTTGTAAGTAAGTTAAACATAACACTTTTACACGTCCAATATATTTTCTTGTCATTTTAAGCTAGATGAAGCCGTGTAAAAGAAATTACTGCACAATAACGTTCTAATGATAGGTCACTGATCAGAGAAACTGTCAAAATTTTAGCAGACTACCGCATACGTCTGTCATTCATTTGTCATTATGTACGAGATTACCATTCTATGCCATTTATTTCAATGGAGTGTCAATGGTTGACCATTGGAAATTCATAATGACGCTTTTTTATTAGTAGATTACCAAACTTGTCAAAATCGACCATTATGAGATCAATGATAGACCATTCTGACACTATTGTAATAGCAGACTTGGGGCCCTGTTGTGACAACAGACTGACTCGCAATTATAAACTCGAAAATCAAAGGTTCTACACAGTTTTACATCTGCGAAATTCTTGAAGTTTACAACTTGAGCTTATAATTTATTTTGTTCATTAAGATTTAAGTTCATATTATGCATGTTATCAGGGCGCCCATAAAAACCTTAAAGTATGCCAGCACTTTGAGGCTCTTTTACAATAATACTGTCCTTTTATCGTCGTACTTAAGTACAAACCTTTATGTTAGTGTCCTTAGGTACATTAACTTGATAAGCTTGTGTAGATATTACAGTATTGAATCCGCAAGATTTCCTGATTTGCAGAGGATAAAAGTACAGCGGAATGATGCCACACAAGTCATACTTTTAAGCTTAAATACTGCTTATAGAAATCGATGAGTAGGTAGGTGACCACTGGTCTTTTATTACATTACAAACCGAGAACCCTCCGTGCCTCGGAAAACACGATAAGCCCTACGTCCCAGCTGTCATTCGTACATCTATAGTAGTCGTTACAGGTAGTATGTAATAAAAAATAAGACGCCCAAAAGTTTGAGAACGTCGCTATTTTTAAATACTGGTCTTCAACTGCATCATAAATTAGACTGGAAGCGGCTTGACAGAAAATGATGACAAAAATTTTGATAAGTACAAGAACACTAACAGTGTAATTTAACACCATTCTAAATAGCCGATTTCAAAACAAATCTGTGTTCAAAATGTTAAACTAAGCCAAATCGATTCAATAGGTACTACCTACATACCTACATAGCTAGCTGCAGGGCCCGTGTCACCCGTGGGTCACGTTCCTAACAGGAATTTCATTTAGTTGTCGGCAACCTTAATCTGGTTGCCGCCGCAATCCGCCAGCTCGGTAGTAATTACGTTAGATAGACAAACGAGGTATTTCGCCGTCAAGTTTCGTTAGATTTGACAGCTGATTGATACTTACTGATGTACAGTCAGGGAATCATTTTTGACAAACATTTAACCGTGAAAACTGAAATTTCACTCAAGTTGTGAGTATCTTACTGTATAACAAATATAACAGCGAAAAATGGGTCCAAAACAATAGAATTAGGGTTGACTTTGCAATTGCGATAACCACCTATCCCCGATTTCGGAAAGTATCATACGATAATTAAATACCAACTTTTGGCAGGTTTTCAGGCTATAGTAGACTTTGAAAAGCACTCAACATCAAATGCTTCTTTTGTATGAGTATTTCTTTAACGTAAAATTTCATCTTTTACTCAAGTCTTTAGCCTGAAACCTTATATGTTGGCATCATATATGCGAAGTTCTTAACTCAAAATACTCAAATCAGAAACCCGGAGCAGTGGTGGCCAAGTGGTAACGGCCCCGACTTACGAATTGTAGGTTGCGGGTTCAAACCCAGCTAGGCGCATTGCTTTGTGTAATTAATTTCATCACCACTGCTCTCAAGACATCGGGAGGAAACCGGCATGTCCTAGAACAAAAAATCGAAAACATGTGACATTCACCAACCCGCACTGGGCCCGCGAGGTGGATTACGGCCCATTCCCTCTCGTAGAGAGGAGGCCTGTGTCCCAGCAGTGGGAACATTAAAAGGCTGATCGATTATGCAGAAACACGCCCTTATATTTTTCGAAAATCGTTACCGCCGATATAATTTCGCTTTGTGTAGACCCTTTGCTGTTTCACGACGTACAAGTGACATTCCACCTCAAGATGACGAACGATTAATTTTCCCGATTGTACCTTACTTACGGTCGGTATTGTTTGTGGTTCGAAGCCGTTCGGTCCTTTAGCGGATTGTTTAGCTCACTGAGCAGTGCGAAGCTTTTAGTAAAATATCTGTGTAAATACTGGTACTAACTTATTAAGTCGACGCCGACATAGAGCTAAGACGTTCAGCTTAATCATTGAAAGGCTGCTAATTAATAAGTATTGTAACACTAACATTGTACACTTAGTTCGCAATAAACGTTTTGACTTTTGACTTGAACGAACCTAGGAAGTAGGTTTAAGTTTTGGTCACTAGTAATGTTTTTTTCAACACAGTGATAACAAAGCTTTAACAATGTAGCTTGAAATAATACGCGAATGGTTAACAGGTAAACTAATTCAAACTATGGGTAACTAAGTAGGAATTTACGTTCGGAAAATGAGTATCCTGAAAATAAGTAATGGAAACTTAGTTGCCTCTATTGATTAGACTTATATTAGATTAGCAGCGCTTCGCGGTTTCGCCCGGGTAGTTCCCGTTCCCGTGGGAATATGTGGATAAAATATAGCCTATGTCACCCGGGGATAGTATAGCTTTCCAACAGTGCAAGATTTTTTCAAATCGGTCAAGTAGTTTCAGAGCCTATTCAATGCAAACAAAAAAACAATCAAATCTTTCCTGTAGGTTTAATTAATATGTAGGTACATTAGAGCTACTCTTCATAATTAAAAACTATATATTTACAAAATACAACTAAAGAAGATATTATATAGAATATATATATATATATATATATTCTATATAATATCTTCTTTGTAAAAAGGAGAAAAGACTCATAGGGCATCGAAAAATTCGTCCACATCGCTGTCAACGGGAAAAGTGCCCAGAACACTGGCCGCATTGCCACGTTGAATGGCAATGCTGATTCGTTGACCAAAATCTTTCCTCTTTATAATATTAGAGTAGACTTCACACCACCCACCAGCATCAATAAAATGTCTACTAAAACATCGAGACTGTAAGTACAGTCAGCGGCGTTGAGAAGTACTATTAGTAGCTAGTAGCAGACTAGTAACAGGAGTCCGCCGCACAGGCTCATGTCGTGTCATGTCTCGGTAAACTGCACGTTATCTAGCTAAGTTAGAGGGCCATTCACGACCAAAGCTCGGCGAAGACCGATACTGGTGGTTAGCACGCGAGTAAACATAGCTTTGACTACCTATCGTGTATAGAACAGCTTAAAACGAAGGTATTTAAAGCACAAAGTTAAATAAAGAATTTGTTAATGAAGACATCCGAAGTAGGATTAGTGTTATTGCCCTCTTTATATACTTTGCTTTCAACAAAAGAAATGTTGATCAAATAAAATGAGAGTATGGTGGTTGTTTTATATTTGGTAAAAAGGAAACGGTCAAAATGCCTTTCATAAATACGAAGTAGGTAACAGTTATTCCACATAATTATCTAGTAATAAGTCATGAATATTATTAATTTATTACAGAATAATATATATTATTCAGTTTTTTTTTCTAATGACCCTGCCTTTTGTCACTGTTAGTACTTTTATGTATAAACAAGATAGGGGTCATTTAAACATTTGTTTATTCTCATTTATATTACACACAAAGAAAAGTAAAAGTTATTGACTTACGTGTTAGGTGCTTATTTATTGTTTGGCGAAGGTGTAAGTATTCATGTTTATAAAAATACGACACCTACTTGGAAAGCTGTTTTCTATAAATAAATATCTGAGACTTGTAGGAGGAAATTGGACGTCAGAAGAAACCTACGTATATAATATCGGTAATAGATCTCATTATTATCTTTCTTTTCTTTTTTAAAGTTTGTCCCACACTAGGATTTACTACTGTATCGTGGGTGCGTTCACAAACATGAATACTCACATACACAAGACACCCAGACCCGGAACACTAATCTGTAGGCCATACAAACATTTGTTCCGTGCGGGGATCGAACCCGCGACACGTAGAGCAGTAGCTGAACGTTCAACTTTGTCTTTGTCACTTTATTGTCAGTAAATCCCTAGAAAGATCCTGATCGACCACTTGTCGTCCATACGTGGTTGACAATAAAGTCGGAAAGTGGTCGAAAACTTTAGCATTCAAAATTTTGTTTTTTTTTCGTCTTATTTTTGTACCTATTTGTAAATGTCATTGTTCGTGTTAAAAACATACACAAACACAGTTTCTACGACACAAACCGCGGCACCGTGGGCGTACTATTTGACACAGAACTGCTTACATAATTGCCATCGCTTGATTCATTTCATATAGATTGCCATTAATCATATCACCACCAGGCAGGCTGTAATTTATGGAGCCCCAGACACTGATAATAGATTTTAAGTATTATTTATTAATGTTGGACCGGCCCTTCAAGTTGTTATGCGTTATCAATGTTGTTAGTATTTTGCAATATTTTGAGCATAGTCAACATGAAATCACTTTATATAATAGAAAGTAAATGATAAATGATATTTATTTTGTAAGTAGGTTAAACATTACACTTTTACACGTCAAATATTTCTGGTCATTTTAAGCTAGATGAAGCCGGTGTTTCCTAGCCGACTACCCTGAGAAGAAACACCGAAACAAACTCAGAGGTCAGTCTCTTTTAAAGTAGATAATAAACAAAACGTATTCAAGCTAACCGTACCTATACTTCCGAGTACAGTCGGAAAGAGCTTTTTAGAAAACTCACAGTTTGCCAGACATGATTAACTAGCATAATTATAAAAGAGTTAGCATTAATTCTTTTTCACTGCTAAAAAATACCTAATGGGAGAAGCCAAAAACATTGCGCACATCTTGAATTAAAATGCAACACCATTCTCGGCAGTAGCACTGCAGCCAACCAGCCAGTGAATTTAGAACAATACAAAATTTCACAGTTCCTTCTAGTCATTAAGTATGAAGTTAATTTGAATTCTCACGTATTGTGTAACTATAACTCCGGGAAAAGGCAGTTTTATTCAAATCTATAATTACATAAAGTATTTTCCAATGTGTCATGACTTCCAGCCAAGATTACAATCGTGGGAAAGGTGTAAGGATGTAGATACCTGTGAAATACACGACAGAGTTCATCAGGGGTCAAGTGTGCACCGTGTCCTCCGGCTAAGAACGTCTAGACCTCTTCTTGTCCAAGCTAGCTACTAGCACGGTGTAAACGAGGCTTACAGTAAAGCTAGAGTTTGTTAAATATGATGTTCTAAGTGAAGCCTATAAATCATTCTAAGTAGTATGAAAGAACCTAGAATTGGACCTGCCCAGCCAGTGATAATTTTAGCTCAATTCAATCGATTCGTGTTGGTTGTACTTCGTTTTTATTCGTTTTGTAATAACAGCGAACAACAAGCAATACGAATCGTTTGAATGGTCAACTATTAGATTCTTTCCTCAAAAACTATTTCATACACCAGGATAATGACACTGACAGATACAATCTCATGAATTGTTTTTGACTCATCTGCCTAAACAAGGAGTTGTAATTTTCGTTTGATCTTTTGTTTGTTTAAACAGATTGACGAAAATAAATACCATGTATAATTGAAATAAAGTAGGTATATCGAATCATCAGTGTTTAATAATGTTCCAAAGCTGCAGGCCAATAAAATCATTCGCAACGCTAATGGAGACTCAATTGACAAGCTTCACTATGCGGGACACGCCAAAATAATTGAATTAGTATGTCTATTAAAAGAGCGTGAAAAATAAATGAGGCCCGTACTGTATGGAATAACTATATTTTCTATTATTGTCACCAGACGGCGCTTATATACATACATATCTCTATCTACCTAAATAGCATAACACAAAGTCGTTGTCTGCTTCTCCGTTTACTTACTCGTATTTTAAACCACGTTACGGATTTTGATATGATGGTTACAATACATAAACAAAACGGGAAACAGTATATACCTATTCGCCAAGTAACAAGCGCTTTGACATGTCCAATTCTATCTTTGCTATCCACAAAATATAAGTAGATCTAAATATGTTCTTTAGAACAAACAAGGCAAACTATTGGTTTAAATTCGTCTCGTCCGACAAGCGGACGAACGAATGGTGGTCAACCTCAGTCTACGTCTTAACTTCAAAGTAACTTTCCAAAATATTACTGTTCTCTTTGATTCTATTTTGACTAATGACTTTCCTGTTGCGACTACTTCTGAGTCTTCTTTTTGTTTGTAAATAAAATCAGAAGTATCATTTTCTGATTAATCTATACTAATATTATAAAGAGGAAAGATTTGTATTTTTGTGTTTTTATATTTTTGTATGTAACGAATAAAATCAAAAGCTACTCGACCGATTTCTAAAATTCTTCCACCATTAGAAAGCTACATTCACCCTGAGTAACATAGGCTATATTTTATCACCGTATTCTCACGGGAACGGGAACTACGCGAGTGAAACCGCGGGGCGCTGCTAGTATCTATGATATTTCAGTAAAATACATACGTTAGCTTACATTCTTAGTTTAATTTTATAATAGCATTAAAATAAAACAATAATAAGCCCCTTTGCTGTAAAATAAACGTAGAGAACTGAAAAAAAGATAGTCTAGGTCACGATAGTAAAATTACGATAAAGCGTGTAGCTATTTAAAAAACGACATTTATTTTACTTTTATTTCAGCTCGCTATGGCAGTTTTCTGACAAACTTTTGGTCATACTTTGGGGATTTATTGGTTATAACTTAAAAAAGGTTTAACCGAGTGAACATTTTGCTCAATTACCTACATATTTTTTATTTTTCTTAATATAATTATTGGAAATGACATGATATTTTCACTAACAAAACTGGGCGGTAACAGTAAACGGTGAAGACCGCTCAAGAAAAAGAAACTGCCGTTTTCTACATCTTGCCAAGTTAGCAAAAATGTACTGAACAACTGATTTCCTTTTTCTTTTTCGGGATTTAATTTTGCATAAATCGTATGCTTGGAAAAAGTTTGGATGGTCATTGAAATAACCCTGTCGGTATAAGTGATCGGAGCAGTTCTTTCTTATTTCACGCCATCCTGTCCCATCCACCACACATGTAACGAATCAAAAGCGCGATGAAGCGTATTCGGAAATATTTTTATACTTAGCCTTTATTTGTCAACCGTTAATTTTGAAATAAAACCAATAGCTAAATCTATCTAAAACTGTCCCACCATCATTGTTCTCCAAATAAAAAAGACAAGAATATAAATTTACTTTCTCCATTTTATCACGCATTTTATAAAGTGAAATAGTCGATGTCGTAGGAATCACATTACGATAATACGTTTATTGATGAGCCGATGGGCTTTCATTGACAAACTGTTTTTGAATGGCTGCAAGGCGAGGCGGCGAAGTGGCTGGGCGACTAGCCACGTGCCTCGCCCACGGATGCTCAGCGGCTAGTGAGAGGCGGAGCGGAAGTGCCGTCCGATTTGTTCGTCCGTTGCGCTACTGTAGGCGGGTAACGAGGTGGTACATGGCATAAGCGTTCGCGAGTTTATTTTTCTTTTTTGTAAGGATTTCAGGCAATGATAATTTTGTTGCATTTGTGAGAAAACGACTGTGTTTTTTACAGAATGAATACGCTCAAGCAACGAGAAGATTGTTAGTATTAATTAATTTATTAAATGACGAGAGTATAGTTTTCCATTTTTGTTATTAAATGACGAACTACTAAAAACTTCAATATTTAAATCCCCCTTTTTTTCTGGTTGAGAAATCATCAAATGACGTCTCCCGCTCTGGACGGAGTCAGACTCTTACTGACTAAAACTCACCCGTGATCCTCCTGGGGCCCTTTGCGTTCCAGTGCCGCGGTTGCCGCGACTCTTTCGAACAAATTCCGCAACATACATATTTAAATCCCCTGTTGTTTATGTTTCAGACCGCACGCCGCCCAAAGGTGTAAGTTGCATGTGATTGCGTGCCGTGACCTGCGTGGGCGCAGCGGCTATAAATCGTTGAATTATTTATACGCCTTTGACAACACCGACCATTTGAATAATGTTTCGTTAACCAATATAAATTTTATCGTGACAACATGTACTTTGTACTCGTTATGAAATATTATCATTATAATAGGGATAATTGTTATTGTATTAATCAATAAATACGTCACGCCATTTTGCAACTTAGCGATATGAATAATAGTCTTAATCATAATTAATTTCTCGTTAAAGTCGTATCGTGATTCGTAATTTCCTCATGTAATGTACCGTGAAATGTATTTCCGTTCTCTTTGGTTCGTTATAACGAGTTCTCTGCGTGAGTTGTTAAGTGATTCCAAATATAAAAATTATAATTGTCTATGGGTTGTCGAGTTGACGTCTTGACGGGCTACCGCGGAGTATTCATGAGAAGCCCGTCAAGGACGGCTGTCTATTGACAGCACAGTTAGGAACACAATAGTGAGTCGGTAGATGAGAGGCGACTTGATATAAAAACTGGATCTTACCTATAGTGGCACAAGCAGTCGCTGCGGTTGCCGGCGAGTATCAATCACATTCATTTGTATCAAACGATCTTGTCATTAACGTTTTTTGTAAGTAATTACGTCGTTTCTAATTTGATTTATTTATAACGTTCTATTATAACGCTTCTAGGATACCTGTTACTGGAGGAACTTTTTGTAAAGATAAATATTATGACGGTCCCTTGTCAGTTCAAATATGAAAATATAATGTATGTAAGGAAAAATCGACATCTCTACCGCAAAATTAGTGATAAACGTAATTTTAATACCAGAAATAGGAAATGAAAGAAAATTTAAAACTTATGTTAAAAGCACACTTTGTAAATAAGCGTAGTAGAAACTAAGTGATTATATTAAAGACTAGCTTCTGCCAGCGACTTCGTCCGCGTGGAATAGTTACTTTACCCCCGATTTTGAAACTCTCAGCCCGATCGGTTTAAAATTGACAAAAGATAGACATGCTGTTTCGGGATATTTTTTAGATAATTTTATGTAGAACATTTCCGTAATACATGATTTCTATGTAACTTTAACCATTAAGGCTACACACGCGACGGAAGCTTAAAAAATGGAGTAACTTCTTCCGTTTTCCCAACATTTTCCTTCACTGCTCTGCTCCTATTAATTGTAGCGTGATGAAAAGTATACTATAACCTGCCCAGGAGTATGAAAAATAATTGCACCAAGTTTCGTTAAAATCGGTCGAGTAGTTTTTGTTTCTATAAAGAACATACAGACAGACAGACAGACAGACAGACAGACAGACAGAAAGACAGACAGACAGACAGACAGACAGACAAAAATTTTACTGATTGCATTTTTGGCACCAGTATCGATCACTAATCACCCCCTGATAGTTATTTTGAAAATATATTCCTTGTACAGAATTGACCTCTCTACAGATTTATTATAAGTATAGATAGATAGATAAGAATGCTTGGAAACATGCTGGCCCCGCTCCATAGGACAATCTTGGGTGTAGTAGACATAGTCAAACTATTTTAACTAATATTTAATTTAACACACACTGATCCATTGTTGTTATTTATATAAATCAATGGTTGCAAATTTTGTTAGTATGTGAATACCTATTATAATAACCTTACTAGCAAACTTATTAATGTTACCTCTGCTGGAATACCAACACTACTACACTACTAATAGATACAACGAAGTAATAACTTCGTTGTATCTATTAGTAGCGTAGTAGTGTTATGTTCGATCTTCTTCACATGTAATCAATTGATTAATATATACAAAATTTCAAAAAATCTTATTTTTGAAAAGACTATCGAGTTTCTTGTCCATTTTTCTCCATAAAAATCTACTTTTTGCGAATGTACAATAAGAGTCACTACCTACTTATATTTCCAATTTATGACGTTCAAAAGTGCCTTTTAATGGTTTATTTGAAATAAATGAATTGACTCAATATGGCTTTGACTTACAAATTCTGTTAAAATCGGCTTATCTGAAAAAAGCTTTGCAAAGGTTCCAACGTATTTATAAAGCTTCGAGCTTCAGCTACTAAAAATATAAGAGAAAGCGTCGCGCGTCGTCAGATATTGCTAAAAGACTAACAGCGCGGTAATGTCACCTGAAAATATTTTCTATTTCCCTTCAGTGGACACGTTTCTATTTACTCCGCAATCTATAATATTTCGGCTCCGTTGGACAGAGCCAATAATAACATTGGCTGTTTCTGCTCCAGTAAATTCACTTATAAATGAAATACCTACTGTCTGGTATTGAATACAACTATTCGATCAAACTACTTTGCATATTAACTGGCTCACAGACGTGTATTTAATGTAACTGTCCCAATCGTTACTTCATTTAAATAACATAGTATTCGTTATGCTCGATTTAAATAAGTAATTTGCCCTTAATTCGAGCAATTTCGTCTTGTTTATTATATTTGCGGGTACAAGATGTGGTTTTCTTCAAAGATACTTACGAAATGTGTCGCTAAACGGTTGCCTCATGTTATGTTACGTACTTATATGACATCTTTGACATAAAATGCCGCATACACTTAAGTTTTACAACTGGTGAGTGGCGTGGGCGGGCCGGAGCTTTTCATTCATACTTTATCACGATCCATGAATGAACTACCAAATAAAACGTTTATTACGCGTCATTTACATTTATTTCCATAATATTATGTGTCTTCTAATGCATTATACTGCTCGAGACTTTAAAGGGCACATAGTGTCATTTTCTACGTCAGATAAATATGGACTAAAGTGGTACACTGGCGATCGAATTAATGCCTTTCATTGTGTATTTAATTGCCTATATGTTATTCATTTATATGAACACCTGCAATGTACGACGAAACTAATTGATGGATTTTGGACTTCAATCAATAGTATAAGGTACCAAGCATGTTGAGATACAAAATATTACAGTGCTGAGTAGCACAACTTATCAATTAATAAATTGTGTCAGTCAATTAATTAATTGATAAGTTGTGCTATTCAGCACTGTAACATTTTGTATCTCACGATAGTGATGACGAGACGTCATCACTTGCTGTCAGTCAAGTCAATCATCACAGCATTCTTCTAAAAAAACATGGCGAATATATCAGCCACGTCTAATACTCTTTCAAAATGGACTAATAGCATTAATTTGACGATGGTGTGGACAATGAATTAGTCTCTATCCGGTCGTTAAGCAGGACATCCAGAGGGCTATATTTTTAACAGAACAATTGCTACAATTGGCGTGTCGTAAAATTACGACGAGAAATCTTCAACAGACAGACGCAATTATGAAAAAGTAGAATTATATTCAATTAGTGACCGTTATGTGGGATGGAGCTTCCTTGATTTTCTCGCTCATTTCTAATGGGGGATTCAATTGCCAAGAATTATTATGTTTAATGACCGTTGTTATATATGCCAAGCTAGAATTTGAATTTCGATCGCCTCATGTTTGTTTTTTTTTAACTTTATAGCATGGTTGATTTCGCGCGGTTTTTTTAAACCCCTATAAAATTGTTTCCTTACTAACCGGTATGAAACATCGTATTAGATTATGTTAAGTATCACGTGGAGATTGCCTAATTAAGGACATGACATCAACCCACATGGGTTTCCTAATGAGATAGATATCTATGGTTTGAACCCACTTAGTAATTCAAATGTTTAATGGCGTGATGAGATTTTAATTACTTGAGTGTGTTATGTAATGTTGAGATAACAAAACGAATTCGATCACGCAGTAAATATTACTCAGTATATTCGTTTACCAAGCTTCAGTTATTATCATTTTTGCTATAATTACTGGCTCAACATTATAATTTACTTACTAGCAGCGCTCCGCGATTTCACCCGCGTAGTTCCCGTTCCCGTGGGAATATGGGGATAAAATATAGCCTATGTCATCCGGGGAATAGTGCAGCTTCCCAACAGTGAAAGAATTTTTGGAATCGGTTCAGTAGTTTCGGAGTCTATTTAATACAAACAAACACTCAAAACTCTTTATAATATTAGTATACCTAGATATAATTAAAAGAGCCTGTATTGTCTGTAACGCTAGCCTCTACTCTTCGATCGATCCTGAACTAATATAGAATAATCCCGCCTATAGGCATCAAGCTCGTTAGGGATTGCATTTTCATTTCCTAGTCATTACTACCTATATCTAACTACATGGTCAGGCTTGATTAGACAAGACAAAAACATCTCCCAATATTTTTATTTTTTTTGACGCCTATATTTGCCGAAATAGTTATCCAATCTTTCCTTCAAAGAAAGTTTAATTGACCTCACAGAGCTTTCTAAATCGTCTTTACAATTAGAGCCTTCCAATAAAAATTGACGTCCAATATTAATGAATTACCGGCCCTTTTTGATGACATCTTCACATCTTAATGAACTCAACGCGTCAGAAGAGGGTCTGATGATATCTGACGCGTCATTTCCGCTCCACTAATTACGTTTGTAATGAAAATGTACTCAAGTTCACGGACGTGATGGCCGGACTCTTCGGACGTTCCTATCTAAAATTATAACCTCTCATAAAGTTGTAAAAGAGACGAATCTGTATCACCAATTAATTGGAAGTCGTAATGTTACATGATTTTAAAATTAGATGAGTTGAGATAGACTGGACAGTCTATTCTGATAAAATTTCATCTTGAAAACTAACTCAAAGTGAACTGTCATTCGAGCTGAAGCTATAGATGGACCTACTAAAGCTTCACACGTAACGTTGTCTTTGAAATCGCCTAAGAATTAATGCATCTTTTTCATAATAATGTGCCAACTTACTTTCGTGGACCGTGAGTGTCAAAACCAGCCTTAAATGTAAATACTTGAAACGTACATAAATTATCATTGGGGTCGGCAGAAACTCTAGAACGCCGCCCATGCCGCAATCTTCTGTTTTTACAAGTTATAGAAATTATGAATTAATCAAATTTAACTGATGATGGAAGAACAACTTGTACCTTCTGCGATTTCAGTCACCGAGACTAGGACCATGCGATACGTTTCACTGTTTGACCAAAAGCCTTCACTTTTGATGGAGTCTTAATAGGCACCGTTCAGTGTTAATTCAATAATGAGTTTCCGAAAAGCTTGACACACAAAATCATCGTGGTATATAATGATGGCGATGCATCTGACCCGCGAGTGTAGTGTGCACCCACGACCTTAGGGAAGGGCCAGTGCCTCGCCCCACACAAGCTAGGGTCTTGCGAAACGCTCCGTAGCAACTAAACGTTTCTCATGCATACTGCTCAAGGCACTCGGAATTCGGCGGCCATGTTTTGATACGAACGCTGATATCGTAAAATAATGAAGTTTTATTCGTGACAGGCTTGTTTGTCTAGGTGGTGCATGTATTAGTTAAGTTTGGTTTCAGGGTGATTAGCACGTAAAGATAAATAAATGCACCACGCAACATTGTGACACCAATGGTTCACTGAAACAATTTCTATGATTTCTGTGATCTCATCGTTGTCGCACTCTCGCATCGTCTCTGTTTACGGAAGCCTTAAGTCGCATCAGCTCTGTATACTGATACGATTCAACGAAGCCGCAATGTAGATTTGGGAAGACGCTCTGAATCTCAAGGTATATAGAAACAGTGGCGGCTTTAGGGGGTGGCGAACAGCGCAACCGCCCGGAGCCTCGCACTGGAAGCGGCCTCGCGCGACCCAAGTTCAGACATCTTTCATTTAAACGTTTTATATTTTAAGCACATAAAGAACAATGCCCACATATTAGAACAACCTTGGCCAACAGTGAACACTGATAAATAGTTTATGGAATTATAGTTAAAGTTATTATGAACACATTCTAGTAAATACCAGTTAAGAAAATAAGTCGCCATTTGGAAACAAAACAGTTTTTATTTTTTTCAAAATACTCATTTTTTCACAGTCACAAACTCATTCTACACACTTTCAACCACTTTCGAATGGAAAGTATATCATTTGAACACAATAATTATTAATTTCAACGTTATTAACTCATTGTAACCTTATGAATAATGTAAACTGCTATAGCTCCTTTTATATTTGTTAGACACTTTGACAGGCTGGGAGCAAGCTTGAGTAGGTAGTTTAATGTCAAATCTATCATTTGTCAAAGGCTAATATGGCCATATTTAAAAAGAAATATCGATTAGTTGCATCGGATTTTGGTCTTTATCAATTTAATTTATATCTAACTACGGCAAAGCCAAACAGTGGTTTTATCATTATAAAGTATAGTATCTCTGGTCTGAGGTATTTATGAACATAATTGGTCTATAAGTCGAGTGGGTTTCATTAAAAAAAACTAAAATGGCTGCCAGTTTTTTCAGATTAAAAAACTGAAACCTGACTAACGTTTAGTTTTTTCGTAATCGATTAGATTTATTAAATAATATATGTATTTAAATTAAATTGACCATAAAATGGCAACCCCAAAATTAACGTGAAAATAAAAGTTGCGTAATAATAAGTAAAATGACTTATTTATTTGTTATGATCACGGCGTCTTAGTTTGAGATAAAGCTTTGATGGATAATTCCTATTTAAAATACTTATATTTTTGTGTTATCTTTCTAAACGTGTCTGAGGTGGGCCATATCTGGGCATCCTTCTTTACGGGTTTTTTTTTTCATTATAGCTTTCATATAAACCTATCCCTGACAACGTAAATAACAAACAAAACCGGTCATCCCGTATATGAGTTTTACGGAGGTAAAATTATTTTTATACCAACTGTACTACTGGCAGTCTATAGATCAAAAATTAGGAAAAACCGCAAACGATCAAAAATATCTACTTTCAATTCATATTCAATTTCAAAAAGAACAGGACTAAGAAAAAACAGGAAAAAGAAAAGGACGACATACCCTTGTGAGGCCCTTGGCCTTGGGCCTCGCAAGGGTCTGCCAAATGGGCCTCGCAACGGTAAAGGCCGCCCCTGAATAGAAATATACATATATCAGCGTTAGTGGATAAATAAAGGGTTCCTCTACTTTTGTCTACTGGTGCAGAAAACATTCGCATGAAGTCTTAGTACCAATATTTTGCCCCACTAGAGCTGGCACTGGTGAAATCAATAATATAATATCAGTAATAATAAATATTATGTTGAAAATAAATATAGTTTAACAATTTATTTACTTATAAATCTGAATTGGTAAAACTGATACCAACTACCGACATAATTCTTATTGCCAAACAAAGTCTCATTCGCATAAAATCTAGTTAAATCTGTAAAATCCTACTTATAAAACTTATCATTTAAGTTTTTTTATGTTATGATTGTTTCAACTACGCAAAAACAGTTGCACAGATTCCAAAGAAATTTCCACACAGGTAATATAAAACCTGGATTAACTGATTTAAAATTAATAAAACTGTTGAAATCAAGAGCTACTCATACAGACTTCCAAACATCCAAGAATCCAATAATATGGGATGCCTATTTATTCTGTCCCACAAGTGGGGATGCTAGAGGGGCAAAGTAGTCTAATCCTAAATAAAATGTTTATTTATGGATGACACATAAAATAACACTTTCACTACCATGCAGAAACACGAGAGTTTGATCCAGCCTTATCAACATCAAGAATGTGTAAATGTGAAAGAGTGAAGCTCAAAAATGAAAGAATGCGAACAATTCTCCCGTTAGCATTTAATACGGATGCAATATATAAGATTGACGGTCAACACAAATTATTGTGCTGCCACGGTGGAAGAAACTTACGATCTCTCACATTCTCAACTGTCTCGACACGTTTACATAAGCTGATTCACGTAGTCCCATGTAATTCTATGGAATTTAAGGAAAATGTTTTCCAACTTCCAAGGTATTCAAACAAAACCAATAGGTTCGGAAAATTTACACTCATATATTAAACTATTATTCTATGAGAAATATTGACTCTTTAAAACTTTAATTTAATCATTCTAGCTAACTTTTGCTAGATTTACTTTACTACATAAATATTATTTGCACTTAAACAACAAAATTATCAATATAAAGTTATAAAACGTAGGTACCTAGCTACATTGTTAGCAAACACTTGAGCAAGTACCTGGAGAGAAAGGTCACGCCCTCCCACACTGGCAGTGTCAAGAGATGATAATCACTCTCGGCTCGGAGGGCCTGCCCTAAGCTGGATAATTAGCGGGTGTTCTCACAGCTGGCCGCTTTCCCTCCACGCCGTGCAGCGAGAAAGTTCCTCAGTTGAATGCAAACAACCTTTAGTTACAACTTACAGGTTATGCACGCGCGACCAAGCGACCTTTTCACATCTCAATAAGTCCAGTAGGTACTCTATAAGTATTCAATAGGATTCGACTCAATACTAATTTGAATGCCCGATGCGATTTCTAGTTAGTTACTTTGTAAGTCTAGTACCATTCTGTACCTTGCAGACACCTGGAAATCTGTATAATAGAGTCGGTTTCGGTAGCCATCTTGAAGTTTTATACGATGTCGTATTCAAATGTTTAAGAGTTGCTATGCGGCCGATATTCTGAGCATGGCCATGAAAATGAACGAATTTCACGCATTGTATGCCAAATTCATTCAATGGCAAGAACTAACCACAAGATAGTCTTCCATTCATAAACGCTTTCCCATGGAAGCCAACACTATTGTTTGTAACGGGTAATAAAAACGCGTGGTTATCAAATTTCTTACGTTCCTCGGTCGAGGCGGTAGAGAAGTAAACTAGAGGTGTGTAGACAACACTTGGTAACGAACACCGGCTCAACGAGACCACAACGAGGTCACAGACTCGCTAGAGATGCTCCTTACTGCACCGTTAGGGTTGCCGATGTCTATCATATTCCGCTGAAATAACGGCTGGCAACACAACGCGTTCTGAGATTGATACGAAGACCAGAGTCATCGATATAGCTATTGTGTGCTAGCTAAAATACGAAGAGGCAGCCATACTGATTCATCGATCGTTGTCAAGCAAAATTTATCGTTCAGGAAATGGCCACAAATAGGCAATAGGGCTTAGCTCAGACATGGCACAGACTAATAAGTTTAATCACCAGTTTTATGAGCCAACGCTTATAAGACCTCTTGGTATTTATAGCACAATCACAGCAAAGATTTAATCATTTTAAATTAGCTTTATACGCCACATAAATTACGACACAGCGGAATTGGTAATTACCAAAACTAGCTGGAAAATTCATCTAGACGCAGGACGTAAAGTATGACTGACATATTTCATCGTAGCCGTAATTAAATACAACATTCTAAGACTAAGTTATGCCATAATGTTTAACATTTATTTATTTTAGGAGTTACGAATAACTGAGTGATGAAATACTTGCCTACTGACATTTATTTTTGAGGGCTAAAAGCAAGTTATTGTGCAATAAAAGCAGGAAGCCATAAGTATTTCAAACTGTCAGGCAGGAATATGAAGGACCGTTATTTGGTAAACGATAAGACTCAATTCTATAATCCACTTTCCATAATAAGTATACGATATATAAAAAAAATACAAGACGTCCTGTCCTATTTCTCATAAAAAAAAAGATTTTAAAGCAACCACAGAGTAGTTTTCAGTATCGATAGATACGTCAAGCATTCTGTGTCTTCGTAGACTGTCTATCTTGTTTGTTACAGTCTACCATATTACAGATAGTTTAGTACTTAGAACACAGCCCTACACGACTAGAATGCGAGGTAGGTACTTGTACGACGCCGGCAGACGGAGCGGCGCGCCACAAACTAGCCATTTTATCGCACCGCCGACCTGCGCAGGCGCAAAGCAACCGCGCTCGACATTCATTTACTTTACCTCATTGTTTGCTAATCCACGGGCGTATTCGAGAATAACGTATTCGAGATCTTAGATGTTAAGTAAGATTAAGGTAGGTACCTACTAAATATTTGTAAAGGATAAGATAGGATCACTTTTATAATTTTAGAATTACATCAACAACTTAAATTATAAGTTACTAGCAGCGCCTCGCGGTTTTACCCGCGTAGTTCCCGTTCCCGTGGGAATATGGGGATAAAGTATAGCCTATATTACTCAGGATGAATGTAGCTTTCTAATGGTGGAAGAATTTTTAAAATCGGTTCATTAGTTTTTGAGTTCATTCGTTACATACAAAAGTACAAAAATACAAATCTTGCCTCTTTATAATATTATTATAGATAATCAACAGATATCTCATCCATCTTAGATGATTCTGGTTATGAATAAACTTATTTTAGAACTAAGGATTCCCTTCTTTCTAAATCTTCATGAATCGTAGTATCTATTGCTTAATACCTGTACTTGGTATATAGTAGCTGTGTCAAGAACGTCTTGTAAATGTGCCTTTGAATATTTCACCTACCTAAAAATTTCCCACTTTGAATAATATTACGTTGGGTATAATATATTTACGCTAAAACAGATAATAATTATAAAATACAAACTCCTTAATATGTGGTATCTAGTTACATCATAGGTGAATATTCTGTGGAATACGTTGGAGCGACGATAATTCAATCAGCGAAACCTAATAGCAGAGGCAAACAGCTGAGGCTTAGGTAAACACAATAATATAACGGCATTAAAGTGGTTTGGGAACACGGATTTATTCAAACATGGCCCACGGTTTTACTGAACATTCCTTAAATCTCTCTCAAAAGTTCAAAACTAATGACTTCAACAATCAGCCACTCAATAGACATCACGAAGAGGTGATCGCTAATTTTACCGCTACCATAAACACTGAAAGCATGTATTCTATTTTCAAACAATTCGTATCGGTACGAAAGAAAATCAGAAATCCGAAATAATAATTTGAAACTTGAAAAAGCTAACTAAAACCCTCAAATCGAAATTCAAATCGCCCAATAATAAAAAAGCACAATCTACTAAATTAATAATGCCGATAAAATATCAAAATGTCTCACAATATCTACTCTGTGTCGACAGGTTGTTCAACAAGACATGATGTTCCGCAGGTTGCCTAGACAGAGCGGCGCTGCGCCCACGCATCCACGCACACTCGCTAATACACTATATATTTATAACGATTATTCATTGGCTCCATTCCATCAACATGTCTGTGAGGAAAATAATTAATGATGGCGGTGATAGATATAAAACAAAATCAAACATTGATAACGATGGAGCCTGTTATGAGAATGAACTTGATGAGAAGAAGGAACAATAATAAACTTTGATGCCTGGGTGAAGAGGACAAGGCTGGCTACATAAATCTCTCGTCACCCAAAATTGGCAGCACGAAACACTTTATTTCATTTAATCTTCAACAAATATATCGATTACGATCGTCATTTATATATATTAGGCTGCTGATGTTGATTTATTATTTAGATGCTCTTAGAAGCCACCATTATCCTAGCTTAAGAGCACTACCGTGGTATCCAGGGCCATAAAACTGTAATATATTGAACGATGCTGCATTATGTTCATGGCGGTACAAAGTCCTATAGAGAACCTTGAATGAATGTTACTCTCGGCTTCTAATGTAGCCATAGCGTACTTTGTTCAAGTGTTATTAGATACTTGTAATATTGTAAGGTACTAATCCGCGTCATCAGCACAAGATACTTATGATGTTACTATCGGATATAAATCAGTAAAATAGGAATTTCCTCGATGACTCAATGACGAGATTCCTCGGGGAAAACAGAGCGAACACACTATTTTTCACCTTTTTTCTAAATATTCATGACGTGAATGATTGTGATGATGCACAAAGGGAGTACCAAAGAGGATACAATAGTTTTTCACACGAAATACAAGAAACGAATTTGTTTGGAATCAAGATGCAGCAGAAAACAGCAAATAGTATAAAATTCACGGCAGTGTAATCATCAGTATACCAACTTAATCTATACTAATATTATAAATAGGTAACGATTGTAAGTTTGTGACGTTGTAAGGGGTAATCTCTGGATCTACTGAACCGATTTTCAAAATGATTTCACCAATAGAAAGCTACGTTATTGTGGAGTGTCATTGGTTATATTTTATCCCCGTATAGCCACGGGAACGGGAACAACGCGGGTGAAACCGCGGGGCGCTGCTAGTTAAAAGACGGGGCTTCTTCTAACAATCACCGGAAACGTATCAAAAGGTGTAAATATTAAATGTTACATTTATGTTATAATAACTTGAGGTAAAATCCTGAATAACAAGAGCATGAATATAAACCTCACCCACAATCTAGTTATTGTGGTGAATTCACCCTAGCATAAATTCGGCTTATTTAGAAGCCTAAGAGGCATCAAAACACAAAATTATTCGGCGAAATGCTAAGAAAATTTACGACGAGATAATTCGAGAGAACAATCGTGTTTCCTTCTTGAATAAACTAATTTGGCTGAGTAAACAGCTAAACAAGCACGGTGTTAGCAAGTTGTACCTCGGAGGAACACAATGGAGTGTAACGTGGCTGTGGCAGGCTGAGAGGTGGCCTGCCGCAGGCTCAGATAATAAAACCTCTTTATTGTGTTTAACTTTGTTCACCCATCATACTTTGTTGTAGCTCTGGCGATTTAAAAGCGACGTGCACTCGGAGACTTGTGTAATTAAATGAGCAGTTACCTAGAGAAGGCACTAACTATTACACAAAGGGATTCATTCAACAGATAACGCACTCAGTAAATGTTTGTACATCACACATTAACCAACAATGTGTTCAAGCTACATTTTGCACAATAAAACGTAATTCTTGGCCGTCTGCTCTGTGTATGTATGGGCGGGATCATTTCAGTAACCACATCTTGTTAACTAGTAAGATGCTGAGATTGGGCTCATTTTAGAAGGTACCGGCTAGTTTGTTTTTTTTTACCATTAACCTGAATTTAATTCTACATTTTGTCAAATTGATTGAATTGACGATTATGAATTTTTAATTTGGCAAAAATTCAAAATTTAATAGAATTGAATTTATTCAGACGAAATTAACATTGTAGCGTATAGGGATTCCAATTTTAGACTCCATGCCTAATTATTGAATTTGGTAATAAACTGCAATAGATAAACCACACTAGAACATCAAGAAAGTAAGTTTATATTTCGGGCCGTGAAGACAAACCACTGCAAATTGCTTGTTTAGACAGATTGCTAAACATAGGTATCCTAACTTGGTACCTATTAGTTTGAATTACCAAGTTACAGCTAAGTTCAATCAAGCCTTTGCGCCGGAGTTGTGAAGTTTCAACAACGGGCCGTTACTTGCAGCTGCTAATCTCTATATTCATTACAGTATTGTTGGCAGCGAGCTCGACGCATTCCGTTTTACGTAAGTGTCCTTTGAAGTATCATTTCACAGTAAAATCTGTTGCGTTATTTCCAGCAATAGTTTTTTTTTGTTTTGTATTATCAAGGTAGTATTGATTTTGTTGCGATGTCTGCCAAATTGTGCCTGGAGAGCACGTATCGACATCGGGCCTAATGTAGTGTGACCAAATTGGGTTTCGGTACAGCAAATCGCTGTTGTGAAAATGGGATTTCAAGTTTAAGGAAGAATTAAAAGTAACCTATAGGTAGTGGTACATATCTTGTATTTAGAGTACCAAGAGTACACAGAATTAAAATTTTGACGAAATTGAGACGGAAGCCACAGTTAAGCAAGAGGCTGGAACAGTAGTAGAAAGACTGCCGAGCAATCAGCGACAATTTGCACTCCCACACTTCTCCACTTTCATATCAGGACGGAAGAGGCAATATAAGTGATTAGGCTCTATGACTGGCCACACGTCGTGCCAGCCCAGCTCACCGCCCGTGGGTGTACCGCAACTACCAGCTAGCCCGGAAGGGAAAGTAAAGGAACGAATTTATGATACCAAGTTTGAAGCATACATTTACAAGCCAAATGGATTCTTAAGAGACTAGTGATAAAGTGCCAACACGTGCTTTGTGTTCTAAAAGGCACTTCTCTGTAAAATTTGCTAAGAATGTACAAAGTGCACATTCTTGAGAACATGTTAAACACTCGTAGTTCGCACCTGCGTTAATTCCATTTGAATATCATCGTGGATGGTTGACATACAATCCCGTTTATTCGTTGTCATGCGCAATTAACAAATCTTCCCTCAACTGAGATAAATGTTAGTAACAATTTAGCGTGTGATAAATGATACGCGTCATATTCGCTGCATTTGTAAATGATGTAATCGCTAAAATTGTTGGAAAGCTTGAGCATATTGTAATAAGCACTCTTATTATGAATGCATTTTATCTATGTTATACTAATGAAACATTTCGGGCAAATGCGAGCTCGGAGTAAAATCGCAGACGTAGGTCGAGACGCGCCGGACAAATCTGAGGTACATTAGCCGGATGGAGATAGATCGCCCGATCGGTCTCCCCAAATACCGACAAGGACACTTCCATCTACATTATTTATTCGTACAACGAGTGATGCGATCAAATGGACGACGTCCGGCGACCCACGTGCACCCACGCCGCACGACGATATTTAGAACAAATCTTAGAAGATGCATAGTGCATTGTACAAATTGTGGCTGTCCTCTGCTGTGTGCTATTGATTTATGCCCGATGTTAAGTAGGAGATAAGGGCGAACGATTCTATTTAGATGTATTGCAGAGCGCCGCAACAAGCTGCTTCCGCGATTTTGAGATACTGAAGAGCTAGCGGTTGTTAGTCTTCTATTAGAGTTTAGTAAGTGCTATTCGAGAATATATTGGTAAGCCGTTTATCAAAACTGACGAAGCTTTCATTTTAGTAAACTTTGTCACAAATTTTCACTAATTCCAAAAATATAGTCGGTTTGGAAGAATAAACAAAAACATATAATTTTAGCACTTATATAATAGAATAAAAATGATATGCCATCGGGCAATTAGATAAAACCTGCTACCAATTAGGACAAGGCTTGTGATCGGGCAATTCACCACAATTTGTGATACTGAGTGCCATAGAGTACTATCAAAAGAGTAACTGTAGAGATGAAATCATCTTGTCTGCGGCCTAGTTTAATTTGTGGGATATTTTAATTGAACTACATACGAAATATCTCATTGTTACAAAAATAGGACATTTGTCCTCAAAGAACAGAAACAACGTGTCAGAACCATAGATAACTAAAAAAAATGGCATTCGAGAATTCGAAACTGCAACGACATGTAGCTAAAGTAGTTGAGTCCCTGAGTCTATGGATAAACAGTAAGTAATGTTATAACACAGATATTCGAAACAAGATAAATAATGACATTAATGACAAAAACAAATATTACCTATCGCGCTTATAAATAGACGTATAACAACAAACACATTACTGTCACAGGACAGGATTAGCCGTTTGTGCGACCGCCGGCCACCCCGCGCTCATTAATCTAACACAAATAGAAAGTGGCACATATGTATGTACCAGCCGGCTTGTAGTAGTGATTATACCACTAATCCTTTCTGGCTATAGATCAATTAAATTGCACTTTATATAGGACTCAGGTATGTATGATAGTTGACAAATCTCCAACTCGCAACAATACAACATTTGGGCCATTCTCGCATCTGAAAATGTTAGCTTTCATCGTTTGACAAAGAAACTAGTCTGTTTGTATTGTTCCACTGCGGGGCACAGACCTCCCTCCATTCTTACATCGTTCTCAGTTATGTTCCCTTTCTTTTCAATAAAAATTCCTTAAAAGACATCCACGTCGGTCCGCCAGCTCGTTTGACTTGCGGTTCCAGGATTGAAAAACCATTTTGATAAGTTTTATAACTGCATAGAAAACAGCTTTGCTGGCAATTTCCAGTTTTATAAAGCTGATTCTTACACGAAGAATGCTCGTAGACATCATCAATTACACTATTGCCCGTCACGTCAGGATTGCAAATTGACTTGAAGACGTCTTTTTTATGAAAGATCTCTATTGCTAGATATTCATAAACGTAAAACATGATGATTATACCACGGTTTTCTTTGATTCCTTTTGTGCTTTCCGATTTAGTTTCTAAGTCTTTGTTTGAGAATGAACCAATAATTACAATGGAAGAATATTATAGCTTACTACAGTAATGCAAAGTGCAATATTCCCTTTATCCTTTCATCATTCTTCTAAAATATGTCAATTAACTTCTATTAATAAGATTGTTTATAATGCTTTCGTAATTCAGAAAGTCATGACGTTTACAACAGCGAATTTAGTGGCTATCCGTAAAGATTCTTACCGACGACCCCCATATAAATTCGTTTAACATTTAACAAATTGTGCAAGTTACAAGTTCGTGGCTGTGAGTCAGTCGGCATTCCTGACCTTATTGCATCATGGCGGTGCCTCGGATAAGCGTTCATCGCTCCGAGCCCGCGCCCGCAGTCCGCAGGTATTACGGGGAGGAAGGAGCATTACGTCTTCATCTAGTTGGACACCGCCGCCTCAGCTTGTACGCTCGGGAAGAAAATCATGATCGTTGGTGGTTTTTAAGAATGTTTTATTTTTGGTAAATGTTTTGGGAATTTCTATAGGTGAAACTATTTAGAAATTAATAATGAGCTTTCCGAATTCTGTTACTTTATCATTTTCACCTTTGTCACACGGTAGGTTGATCGATTGGGAAGACACCCTGTTTGTTAAATTAACATTTCAAACGACGGTAATTATTGCGACACGGCGGCATAATTATGTATCTATCTATATACAAACACAATGTCATAACACAGCAAATATCTAATAAATACATTTTAAATATAATTAAAGCGCTATCAAATACTTAAACTCTTTCACTCTTCATTTTAACATTATTATTCTAAGTCTATTAAGAACAACAATTAACTCCTACTAATTAATTCCTACGATAAAATCAGTGACAAAATTGCATATAAAAGTTGAATTCAAATTCGAAAAATGTATTCTAATATGTGTGATCATATCTGTATCTACAATAACAAATCTTCATTCACACGTAAAACCATGTTCTCCAAAATAAGTGCTAACTACTAATAGATCCTCTTCAAAGTGCTTAAACATAACATTTTATAACAGTAATAAAATAAAGCCTTATTTAACGGCACCTCACTGAATTCATTAATACATTAGACGGGATTCTCATAAAACTTTGTTCTTCGAAAGTACGTTATAAGAGTATCTAGACGAAGTGCATTCTCAGGTGGTCGGGTGTCGAGTTACGATGGCTGTACTCTACATAATAAAACAACTCCTCTTCCAGACGTACGGTCGATCATTGTTCACGTCGGCGAAAAGATATGGACTGAAATACCAACGCCGCAGTGCATCGGAAGAGTTCTGTGAACTTCAAAGTACGAACAAGAATAAGGGAACTTTTATTAACGAACCGAAGCTGACTGCAGTGTGAAAATGTAAATTACGTATAGGCAATAAATCCAACTAACAATCCATGCCATTAGTATCTTAAGGTATGGCTATAAACATAACATAACGCCTGGGTTCCCCAAAGGGTAAAGCACGAGTTGTACCTATACCACATCAGCAATTCGCCAGTCATGTTCCAGTCCCATTTAATAGGGGGCGAACCTATTAACATCCAGACTCCGGGTTGCTGCTGAGAAATTCCAGAAGAATAAAATCATTAACACTTTGATTGTCCTAGAAATCAAACCCAGGGAGGACCTAGATCATCCTCGGCAGTGGTACTTACGACCACTAGACCCTCGAAAGACAGAATGCTAAAAAAATTCAAAATAAATAACGGTATGCAATTAATATAAGCTGAATTTGAGTGAAATTGCAGTAGTTCTCGTTTTATTAGGCTCGCGGCGCGCAGCTTTCAATCCGTCTCGATTTCAATAGCGCCACCAAATTGCACCGTGCATGTGCCAACGCAAACGATATATATATCAGACTGCGAGACATAGACTGCAATTATGATCGTATTTTTTCTGCTAACTTATTTTGTCAGTAGCGAACTACACTTACGAGCAATAAACTAGAATCACTTCATCTTGCGTTGCTCATAACATTTATTTGCGGAATTGCAAATAAATGTTATGAGCAACGCGGGATGAAGAGATTCTAGTTCTTTGCAATGTACCTACTATGTATTGTGGTATATCATTTGAAGAGTAATTTGGTTGCCGGCTGCCATACCGCTGCAGTGACTAGACATTACCTGGAAGAAGTCGGGATTCCCACACTGGACTAGCCAGCCCCCAGTCCTGCCTTAAATCCGATTGAACATAATATAGGACGAGCTGAAAAGGTATGTACGAGGAAGGTGTCCAGCTCCGGCGTCGATAGAACACCTGAAAACTGCTTTGGTCGAACAGTGGCAGAAAATGCTTATTCGGTCACTGAAAAACTGTTCACAGGCAGTAATTGGCCGAGGTAACACAAACTATTGAGACATCTACAACTTCGAGCTATTGCAATAATTCCAAAAATGTAGGTAGAAAATTATATTAATTACTTAACAAAATTATATTGCAATATATATTGTAAAAAATTGTTTTGAACAACGCGCGATGAACTAATTCCAGTTTATTGCTCGCGAGTGTGTAATATTTCTACAAAGTAATAAGTAGGCAGATGTGGTTAATATTGAAGTTTACGAACTTGAGAGATAAGTTTTTTCATTAGATACTCTTATCAGAATCGTAACTTTGTAATGTAGACCATATAGTTTAACAAAAATGACTCTAGAAGTAAATGAACCATTCCCAAAATATAAATAACCTAAGATAAAAAAAAACTAATATCTGCATAGTTGATTTTATTTTCATCTACTGTTCTACATGCGGTCAAAACAGTAGCGGGAATGAATGATTTGTTTATGATTTCAATTTTTTTTTGTCTTTTTCTTTTGTTGTTGTTAGATTGGCACAACTGTTCTCCATTTTAGCGCAGAGTTTGAGTTACATCTGTTATTTAGATTAAATACAGTGTTGTTTTTATATAAATCATATCTAGTCTGTATTGCGAATTTCATAATGGATAAAAACATTGAAGAAGAAAATGACTGTCTTAAATTTTGCATCGCCAATTGAATTTCGTGTTATGAGTCACTAAAAATGTTGCAGAAGACTATGTGAATCAAAACACGTTTTTAAGAGTGGTACAAAGCGTTCAAAATCGAGATGTGATGTAAGATTTGCGTCGCTGGTAAGTCATCAACGTCTGGTAGTTAGTGAAGTTAACATCGCAAAAGAGAAGAAAATAGTGACTGAAAATCCTCATTCAAGTTTGAAAGAGATGGCCACCGAACTTTCCGTGTCTCACTAGTCGATCCGTATCATTTTAAATAATCACTTGGGTATGAAACATGTTGCAGCTCGGCTAGTCCCAAAATACCTCAATTTTCTCCAAAAACTCAATCGCATAAGACTCATAAGAGTCGCTGAGGACAAGATAGAACGAGTCAATTCTGACCCTGTATTCATGAAACGCATTGTTACTGGTGACGAGACGTGGATTTATGATTTGACATGAAAACTAGTCAACAGGCTTCGTGGCGCCTTCCAACTGAACTGAAACCGAAAAAACTACGCCGAAATCAAAGTTTTGTTAATTATTTTCTTTTAATATTTTTGTGCGGAATTTTTGCCGGAAGGTCAAACGGTAACTAAAGAATATTATTTGAGCGTTATGCGGCTTTTTTTTGTCTAATTTTCGCTCTTAAGAGAAAATTAGACGAAAAAGGGCACCAGACAATCAGAGTGGACGAAATTTTGACCAAATCAACGACCAATCAACAAATACCATCGAGCAACAACCTTATTCACTTGGCTCTAGCGAACTTCTTCCTTTTTCCTAAACTCAAATGACCACTTCGTGGCACGCGTTGTCATTCCTTTGAAGACATAAAGAAGGATTCGCGGCGAGAACTGAACTCAATTCCGGAAAAGCGTTTAAAAAACGTTTTATTGGTTGGATTAAGCGTTCGCGTAAGTATATCGTTTCTGAAGAAGCCTCCTTTGAAGGTGATAAAAAAGTTGGATGAATAACACAGACACGAAACACACCCACACACACACAGAGACACAAAACACACACACAGACACGAAACACACCCACACACACACAGACGCGAAACACACCCAAACACACCATTGCATGCCACTGTTGTTTTTATTTTATTATTTACTCATTGTAGATTTTCCTTGTATAGCCATTTGTTAATTATTATCAATCTTGCCAATCTGCACATGTAACACGTACCAGAGCCAACTAGTATTTGGGGATCGAAACTGTGTCTCCTAAACACAGGCTATTTTGTAGCCTAGCTAGGAGGACAGAGCTTCACCCATCGTATTGTAGACTAGATTTCTGTGTTATCTGATATTATTTAAGTAAAAGTTGTGAATCTACAATCTGTTTATTTGAAATAAATTATTATTATTATTATTATTATAACTAATATTTTGTGTATTATTGATCTTTTCCCCGTACTTTCTTGACAGAGTAGTAGGTATATTCAATTCAGGTATAAATAAACCATAATATAAAAATATTCTACATAATATAAAGTAATTCACAAGTTCCCACCATCTGAATACTCGCATTAATGTATGAAACGTTTAGTTATTGCATGCGGATGATAAATGGTACTAATTACCATGAATGATGCCTACCTGAACAAGTCCAGGCTGCGAGGTGCCTACCAACTGGTAAATTACTATGTAAATCATGGTCTGCCAGTCTGCCTGACGTGACATTTACTTTTACGTAAGTTTTACCGTCATTATCGCAAATTGGAAGCGCGTCGTCGTCATCGCGGTACAGTGCGTGGTCATCCAATCTATTTTTTTCGTTTATGTTGAGAAAATCTTGAGATTTAAAATTGCTTAAGTACTAGGTAGATATTTGTAACCTATCCTCTCAGTTAGTACCTAATTTATATAATCAAGAATGTCTCAAGTCACAAGCCATGTGCTTGCTAATTCTCGGTCACTAAAATTAGACAACCTAACAAAACATGAAAAAACAAAAGTCAAGTTAACATCATCCATAACCATAATCAGCCTTTTAACGTTCCCACTGCTGGGGCTTAGGCCTCCTCTCTAGGAGAGGGAATGGGCCGTAGTCCACCACGCGGGCCCAGTACGGGAAGGTGAATGTCACATGTCTTTGAATTAGTGGTTCTAGGACATGTCGGTTTCCTCACGATGTTTTCCTTCACCGTTTTGAGAGCAGTGGTGATGAAGTTAATTACACAAAGTAATTCGCCTGGCTGGGTTTGAACCCGCGACCTACAATTCGTAAGTCGGGGCCGTTAACACTCGGCCACCACTGCTCTCATGTTAACATCATCGTCATCCAATTATTTAAACAACTTATAAAATGACTTACCAGTCCTGTAGCCCGCATTGGAGAGGTAGGTAGCGAAGGTGTTGGTCTCATGCGTGGCCTGCCACATCGGAGAAGAGCAGTTGTCGTTGTTGGTGTACACGTTGTGGTTGTGGACATACACGCCGGTCAGCAACGAACTCCTGACGAAGAAATGGCCGTTGATAAGCAAAAAGTAGCCGTAGATAAGCGAACGGGGAAGTAAGACCATAAAAATGTAGGCAGCGACCGTAGCGTGGGCGCGTCTTGAGCACTACAAAGAGCAATAATATTGACGAAAATGCTCTTTTCAATGCGATAGGCTTGTCACCTAAGACATCGAAATATACCTACGCAAGAAATAGCATCTTCATAAGAAATGAAAACTACAAAAATATAATAACTGTACCACATATCATTTATAGGTGTTGAATTTCTATTACCCTATCTGAATTTATTAGGCCCATAAAAGGAAGCCACAACTAATCGACATAAACAACAGAACAGGCTTTTTGCAAACCTTTAGTATAAACACCGATGGTGAACAGCGTGAAAGCAGTCGCATTAGCCTCCAATTAGCAATATAGTTGTTGCAACCAGTTGCAATTGTAAGCTGTCAGTCAGTCCAGCATTGCAGCGAGTAATTTCAGTGCAACCGATAATAGTGCGGAATCTACATCATTTATTCTAATAGCACTTAACTGAGTCGTTATTTGCTGAAAGGCTTCAATACTGAGCGGAATTGCTTGTAGATTTTATCGCAATATCCAATAAGGACTAGAGCTGATGAGAAATAT
The DNA here is from genome assembly GCA_905332915.2 of Hecatera dysodea. Classification (NCBI taxonomy): domain Eukaryota; kingdom Metazoa; phylum Arthropoda; class Insecta; order Lepidoptera; family Noctuidae; genus Hecatera; species Hecatera dysodea. The sequence goes on along the minus strand of HG995288.1, from coordinate 9,717,583 downwards.
AGCTGTACATGAATTGTGAGTTATTACAGCTTTGAATGTTGAAAGATTTATCTTTTAGGTTTCGAACTAAGTGGTTGTCATACTATCTTAAAGATTTGAGAAGAAAGTTAGAGACTTGTACCTTGACGGACAGCACATGGGCGTAGTAGTGTAAGCATGACGGAACTCCGCTCCTGCGCTCCGTACGGCCTTCATAGTCCTCGGCATAAAGTTCAAGCTCCCCAGCTCCACGTCCTGGTCATCGGTTAGGATCAAAATTATATTCGGTTTTCTCTCCCTCTGCTGCGGATATGGGATGTAGCCACCAGTTTGCCATTTATTAGCCGACTTCAGCTTCGATCTTGTCGAATTCTCTCTCACAGGCACGTGAGGCCTCTCTGGAGCCTTACTCTGAGATATGGGCCTCCTGGCAGAGTTCCATGGTTTCTCCATGCTACTTCTGTTCCAGTGTTTCTCAGCCTTCCTTGATTTCTCATCCTTTCTCAAACTGTATGGTTCTATAGTCCTGTTGGCACTATCTTCTAATGAATGGGCGTCTGTTCCTTTCCGCCTATCTCTTCTTATTTCATGTTCTCTGTCCCATCTGCGTCTATCTCCACGATACCTTGAACTGTTTTTGTGCCTTAAATTCCTTCTTTCAGGAATATCAGTAAGAGTTCCATTGAATGTGGTTCTGTTTCGATTATTTTCTCTATTCCTCAATTCTCTAGATCGCGAAGTTTCTTCGTCTTCATACGAATCTCGTCTTGCAGATATCAGTATGAAATTCCATGTCAAGACTAGCGATATGAACTTAAAATTCATATTGGTTTATTGTTTAAAGTTAATAATACAACTTTTTGGATATTAAGTATTTTATGTAAATTGATTACGTCTCCACGTAAGATATCAACTTGAAGGATCGGCTCGGGCTCCAAATCACCATTTTCGTACACCAGCTGCAACAAAGGAGACAAGGAATTAGTTCTATGAATACTTAGCTATTCAAACAATCTAATACGAAAGGAAAAATAATAAACCGCAATTAGCAAGTCATTGGTTCAAAGTCGTTTCAATAACTTGGGACATTTATATTATCTTATCGAGGACGCCTATTCCGTGTTTGCTTTGGATATTGAAATATGTTTCGTTCGGTCTGCAATCAATACCGGGGCATTTAATGGCATTCGACCAGGGCATCAATCGTGAATTGCTTTTAACAGAATTGGACTGGCATTGGTCGGGACGACTGAATTAATGTTCAACTTCTGCACGATGTTTTTGTAAATGGATGTTGGTCAATCTGCGAGCATTGACGATGCATGGGATGTTTAGAATAATTCTCATTAAAATAGTTAAAATCCTACAGAAACAGGAATATTACTCACGTACATATGTATGTCGAGAATAGGAATGAATATTTGAATAGATAACTAAAGTGCAATGCCGCTATAAACTAGTGTACTAAAATACGGGCTGAGTATTTATGGATAGCATTAACATTTGATGGAGAAGTTTAGTGTTCATAGACGAAAATTATATTCGCAGTTTAAATATTGATTTATGCTGTTTCTGTGTGAACCGAGAACAATCTTGAAAGTTTAAGTACAAACAGACGCCGAAGGTATGCGAAATTGGAGATAACATGTAGAGTGCGTGCAGACAGCCTCCTACAGCCTGTGTTCACAAAAGTAGAACCATTCCCACGGCATTTCCAATTGGGAATACACGTTCTAAAAGTACGTCTTTAGTGATTTCCCAGAAAACTCACTTGTTTACAAAACAAAATAACCGTTACCATCGGTTTTTCCGAACTCAATGTACATTAATTAGTAGGGAGTCGCGCGCGTGCGGCTGGCGGCGGGCACGCGGGCACGTGACCGCGCGCGCCGTTCATCTTGATTTATATCCCCCACCTAATTGATAGGGGACGAGATGCGATCGATGACGTCACGCCACCCTGGTATATTGCCCCTCTACCACCATTTACCATTCGATAGTTGGTCGCAACTCGCTCGTAAAACAATTCAGTCTAAATGAGAATGGCGAATTCACATCCACGCGTACGTTCTATGTAGTCAGAACGACGAACGAGACGAGTTAAGTTGAAATACATGCATAATGCTAAAGTGCTGCGTTTTAAGTTGCCAACGATGTGAATACTTAGTGCAGTGTGAATGGTCTCGGCTCCGCGCTCTACTGCAATGTAATTTTCCACGTACAAAATTGTCATAAAGTTGTTTTCCTTGGAAATGCAGATGGAGATCAGCCGTTGAATAATTTTGTTAGTGAAACTACTTACGTTGGCTGAATTAATTTTCTTCGCACGATGACCCTAAAGTCCTGTGCGGTTATCTGGCTCACTTCTAATTACGTTCAGCCGCTATCCCAAATGCACAAGTTTCTTCAATTTAATTAGATTTCTAATTTTAAATGGTCCAGTGCTGTCCACAAAAAGGTCGCATGGCAAAATTATAAAGTTGGCGAGCGAATGAAGCGCCAGTGAGTGTCCATCCTCTCAGGATTAAAATCCGCATGAATAAATGAGTGTTCATACAAGTTAGAACAAAGCAACCCCAGCTTAGCATCCTATTCAGCTTTTTTATTCAGTTGACCTTTTCACCTGCGGTTTGCGCGAATTAATTTATACACAGATGACGTATTTATGTTAACCATACCTTTAATTAGCTTTACTCAGTACAAGCTTGTGCTACCGGCTTCGCCCGCGTGAGACTCGAAAATTATACCATATTCTCCCAGGACATCTTATTCCAGGATATGGTCTACGTAATTTCCAAATCCAAACATTTACCTAGCATCTGTCATAAGTAGGTATTCGTAAGGAAGTATGGATTCTGAACGTTTCGTGCCGACATTTTCGCTCAGCGTTTTCGTTGTTTATGAGAAGAAAGCACGCAGAATTCAGCACTACAACATTAATAGAACATTTCCTATATTTTGTTTTAGCAAACAGTGCAATAACCTATAAAATAATATGAAAATAATATGCAAACGTTGATTATTATGGCTCTGTTGATTTGGTGTTTCGCCCACGTTGTAGCAACACAAATAGTGTGTACGTCGCTATGTGTACGTGTGTATATGCGAAGCTTGTGTCGAATACTGAATAATAATATTTATTTACAGTGGGAATGTAGCGCCTCGTTGGGTTCGCCGCGAGACTAAGCTGCCAGTTTCAATTTTGGGATCAGCTCGTTTAGAGGATTTCGTTCGCGTAGCCCGCGGCTGAAATACCGACGTCATGATAGGATTATTCGATGCCTTTGTCTACTAATCTTAGCGCAGGCTTATCAAGTAAAACTGGAAGGTCTTATATGTCTATAATAGCAGCCCGATAAGGATGTACCTATTCTTTTCATCCTAGATTAGTGTCGATTACCTACGATCTGCGGACCGGTTAAGCTTCTCGTCTTCATCGTGTAGACGAGTTTTTGTAAAAACCTCCTTTAATGATTTCATCGAGATCGTGTTGCTTATTAGTGGTTAATGCTATGCTAGCTAATATCGCAGCATTACTATAATACTACAATTTCTAAAAGCAGCACCGCTTCTCGCTAAACAGCTTTCATCTCAGCAAGTTTCCTGAGTATTTATTAACAAAACTCCTTAATTAAAACATGGGATAAACTTCTTAATTACATCCTGTTTACCCTAAAATCAGGAAGTCGAATATTGCACCAACATTGTTAATGAGCTCTTAAAAATTAGAAGGTAATCAGCCGATCGGCGAAGTTCGCGCCAGACCAACGCCAACGTTCCATGTAAATCTGTGTAATGGCGCCGCGACAAACTTTATTCTTTAGTCTCTCTTGATAATATTAATTCTCTCGTAAAGTTTAAATGAGCGGGTTTTTCGCCGGTTATTTTTTTAATTACTGAGATAAACATATCTTTTAGAGATGATTAACGTTTTAGTCTTATTTACGTTAAATTTGGCAGGCTTTTCCGAATTTAAACGAAGTCCGAGTATACCGTTGGGAAAATTGCATAAAAAACAGCAAGAATGTGATGTCGTCGAATTAGAGTAATTAATGTTTTCACCTAAGCTATGAACTATAATATGAACCCCAATAAAAGTGGACTTTCAGGCAGACTAATATAATACAAGTTAAAAATAGGAAAACTTAATCATTTCAACCGAGGAGGAATAGACGACCGAATCGAAGGGCATTATGGAGCCGAAAGCACAGTATTACAATATTCCCTACAGTACGGCAACGAATGTACTTGCGCAGTGCAACGGAGGGGAACTCGCGGGGTGTCGGGCGGCGCGGGCCGCGTACCGCAAACACGCTTAGTTTGCGGTACCGAGAGCGAAGGGCAGACGCGGGCGTGTTTTTCGTGTAATAATTTTATTATACTTACATTCTATAATGGTGCGCAGACTTATGGAATATTACAGACGCCCCGCCGCCGCCGCTAAGACAAAACTGACTTGTGCACACAATTTTGGCCACTTTTCCTTACAATTTTATGTCTGATAATTATAATTGTAAAGGTATGTGTTTGTTTATTGAATTTATAGGTACCTACTTACTTTCCAGGCGCGAGTTATGGATAGAAGCTTGTCAAAGACGGACGGTAATTGAAAAGTAAAACAGTTGTACAATAAGGTATTTGACTAAAAAATCTGATAACAAGTCCGTCGGATAGATAAAATATTCCATAAAATATTGGACACGTAATTTTTTCTTTTTTCATATAATAAGAAAAAAACGAAGACGATACAGTGCGTTGAAAACTCGTGTGACGTCACTACTCGCTACAATTTTACCTAGCCGTGACGTAACAAGCCCCCACTCCTGATCTTTGATGCTTTTTATCTTCGTCAGTTTTTATAGATTTAATAAAGGAAAAAATACGTGAACAATATTTTTCTATAATCTTACTGACGGACTAAACATAATCAGATCATATTTTTTACTCAGGAAATATCCTTATTATATAACATGTAGGTAAGTATGTGGTTTACACTTTTAATAAATAATTGTATTAGATTTAATAATCACAATTATTTTGAATGTAAATATGAACAAATGATTACATCATAATAGTAATAATCACAATTGTTTTATTTCCCATTTGGTGACAACCCTTCCATATTTGCGTGTGGCAGCGTAAGTACCTACACTGGCGGCGGCATCGCGCGACATCAAAGGCGTTGCCCTACTGTAGGAAAAATATTGTAATACTGTGCCGAAAGTGTGCAATGACGAATGAGTATCAAACAAAGTTTTTCAACAAACTTACTTGAAAAATAAATACAAATAATTGTTAGAAATAGCGAGCGGAACTTATTTTTGCGCCAAGTTCGTTTATGGCAAGCTTTATTAGAAGGTGCATTCCGCAACAAATTCTCGCACATTAACACCCTAAAATCGGTGCGTTTGGAGCCAGTTTTTGAGTTAGTGTGATGAAATAACGAATCAAATCAAGTTTACAATCAACAGTAATTTAGTAAAAATACTACCATTATTATACACATCAATAAGACAACTCCCAAATGCAATAGAATCTCCTCATCCAGCCAGGTACGCCAAAACTCTTTGGAAGCTCATTATGCATGAAAAGTGAACGCATCCTTAATCCAAATTCATTTTACCAACGTAAGTTTAAGTGCAGTCGTTTAAATGTTCGTTAACGAGACGCCGCGGCCGACAATACGTACCGACAGTCGAGTACCATTGTCTCTCAGACGAAACTAAGAACAAGTGCTCCTTAAACTTCTATGTTCGTTCTTTGGAGTTTCAGGGGAATTGTTAGAGATGGTTGTTCAGACATTTTTTTTAAGTATGTAGGTGTTGGTCGAACTGTCTTCCTGCTAACCAGATACAGGACATATAATAAGATGCATTAGATAATCGAAATAGGTTCCTACTTTCCATTTTTTATTTTGGGTTTATATATTTTTATTCGGCAAGTATAAGACGTTTTTCGTTACTGTAACTACTTGGTATCTGATACGTACTCGTGCAATGAAGGTCTTCAATATGGTCAAATGCTGAGGAACCAACTTAGATACAGGTACATTACACACTTGCATTGAAAGATTATATTAACCACAAGTGGTTGCTAGCCTTAGCAAATTCCTACCGTTTCTGATGTCTTCATAGAGATAGGCGAGAAAACAAGTTTATATCTATCTATAGAGATAATCCCAATGTATCGAAGCGATAGTGACCTAATATTTATTTGTAGCAAAGACAAATACCACGTAAATATTAATAAAGATATTACGAAATACATGTTGCAAACCGTTATGTCTAGCTGATATCGGAAACAGCTGTATGCTGAATGCAAATTGCCTCAAGGAGACACATTTATGGAGTATGGCTAGAAGTGCCTCACGTTTTAGCATTCCAAATAGAGCATGACACATAATTCTGAGCTAAAAGCACACTAAGCAATTAAGTGCAAATATGTAACATGGTAATTAGGTGACACCTCTAGTTTGTAAGTTACGACTAAGAGACCGGCGTTGCTAAAATGTTTAAACCAGATTTCTGTCACGTACCTACCTAAAGTGTCCTGGGAAGAAATTTTGCATGTACTTAATGTTTCTCAAAATCTGTAAAGCACGTTGTGTTTAGTGTCATTTGTATATCATTGACAGTCGTAATGCGCAAAGTTCTTTCCTGGTGGTTGAAAGGCGACCAGCTTGATATTAGAAATGCAATAAATTTGAGGGGGCAGGCGTTATAAATACCTTCATACCAAATACATAACGCGTTTTCAATTACCAATAATCATTGTGTCATTTGTATATCATTGACAGTCGGGAGTCAGAAGCCAGGGAACCTACTTCTAAAATACTGGTATTTATCGTTAAACTGGAAGCAGACTTCAACATTAAATTTTATGGAAACTTTTCATGAACTAAACGCAGCAAATGAACACATTTAATTTAACCGTATAGTTCGGTAGTAGTACCAATTGGTACTAGACATGCAAACCTCCGCCGGCTCGGTTGTAGTACCAATTGGACCTCAGAGTTACGTCATACGACATCCTAATTTATAATTGCATTTTTGATAAAGCCACTTAAAAAGTCTTATGTATGGGCGTTAATTAAAACAATTAGATAAAATGCTCATATCTTAGCGCCATTAATTCTTTAATATTTAACCCACAAGTTTACTAATTTTCATAAATAAAATCGAAGTGCATAAATGTGATAATCGCCATCAACCATCATTCTTATTGTTTTTTTTTATTGTTAGGGTGTACCAAAACGATTATGCGAATCGATTTATTTTTTATTTCAACCTAATCGATTAATTTAAATTCGTTACTAAAATATTAGGAAAAATACGTTTAAGACATAAAATACAATACCTATGCATTAATTATAATTATTATTTATGCTTTCTTATGTAATTCAAATAGGATTCTCTCTAATAAAGAAAGAAATCTACTCAACAGATTATCGGACCCAAAGTTAATTTGCGCAGAATTGTCTATGTTATTCAAAATAAGAATGAAAAATATTTTATTCCTTTTAAATTACTGAGAGTTTTATGTTAGATACTTTCAGCTGGTTGCGTACGAAATACCAAGCTTACAGTTTATGTATTGTAGGTATGTTAAGTAGGTCTAGACTTTACACTGGTATTAAAAAAATATGTTTTATCTAGAGTGAGTACTGGTATCAGATTTTTTTATAATGTTATGAATATTGAATATTGCTTTTTAAAATACTTTTCGATTTTGTCATCCTGCTCCTGAAACCCAATATCTAATATGTCTATGCAGGGCACGGAAAAATGCATTTTATTATTATTACACATATTTACCTACAAAATATATTTTCAAATTAAGGTTCTAAAACTATTTTCTAAAAAAGGTAATTAAGGCCAAATTCTACATGGTAAATAACCTATCTCAATAAATTTGAATAAGTATTATAAGTGAAAATGGCACCGACTAGATTTTTCTAGTTTTTTTTTTTTATGGGTTTTATTTTCATGGTTTATAGGGTTCCTAATCACGAATATGCGATCAAATTACATGAAAAAAAATCGGGTAAAGTGCGAGCCGGAATCTTGTTTGGGTTGCGGGAATTCATAATTATTACCCACGGAATTTCATCTGAATCGTTTCAAATGCGTGAGTATGCGTGACATGAGTGGTCCTTTGCTTTATAGAGCTTTTTTAATGCACATATTTAATAAATAAATAATAATGTCCGCACAAATCGAACTTCGAAGTTAAGCTACGCTTGCCGAGATCGGCTAGTGGATGGGTGACCATTTAATACAAATTGGGTTTCCACCATGGCTTGGAAAGTATATCGTTGGTGCCGGCTGTCATTCGAACATCTTAGACAGTCGATAGGTCACAAACTGTAACCCCAACATTGCCAAGAGGTATGTATGTTCTACTCAGTTACTAGATTGCGGAGGTCTTATAAGCAATAGCTCTATGTAAAAAAATGGTATTCATCTACATCCGATTAGGCTAGATGCCGAACCCAACATAGAAAAAGAAAAGGCTAGGCAGAAAGACGTGTGTCTCGAAAAAAAAACTTTTTTTTTTCAAAATTCGAATAGCCTATGACAGTTCACTAATCGAATGATACCTGATTTGAAAAACCTATGCAGCCGTTTAGGCTACCGGACGTTCCAAAGAAATAGACGTAACTACAAAAATACATATATACTTACATACTTTCAACAAACATTCTATAATATAGTATATTTAGATAAGTTTTAAAAAACTTATCACATTCAGCATATCGAATTCAAATAACATTATATCACAGTTCAAACTGATCCACTACCTAACCATACCATAGTCAATATAGAGATAAAAAAAAATTGTGAAAATAATAAATATTTCTGAATCACGAGCGCATTCTGGTTCTGCATTTAAATTTTGAATAAAATAGACATTTGGGCGCGAAATCTGCACGGGTCCGATTAATTTGTTCAGTTGATTTTATTCGTTGATTTCCAAAAAAAGAACTATTTAAATTACTTAACAAAGCGCAAATATGGTTTTTATAAATGCTTATTGAATTTCATGATAAATAAAATATTATGCGCTAATTTTTAATAATCGATTTATGATAATTGCTCATTTATATTTATCAAGTCGAACGAAATAAAAAAACAATCGATTATAATAATCGTTTTCCCACACCCTAGCATTAAAAAAATCAAAATGGCTGACGACTTTAAACAAAAATAAATTAGCGGTAATGAATATTACGTGTTATTGGATCTGTGTTCGTTTATTGCATTTAGATCTGGGCTTTTTCTTGTTCTTCACGATATTTAGAATCATAATATGTGCATTTGTAATAGTATTTACATGTGAGTGTGTAATTTTTGTGTGAAATAAAAACGTAAACAAACACAGTTGGCGCGAATCCTTGACTTTGGATACCAAAAAACTTCATTACCGCTACATATTTCCTTAGAAATATGGATGAATTCGTCAAATAATCAAATGATGAACAAACCACTACTCCTCAAGTGGAGTTTGGGTTTCTGGAATTCATAATTTTCATGTTTTTTAGCCTCGAACACCACTGCCATCAAAGTTGAAAAGTAATATTTTTTTTGTCATAATTGAACCGTATTTTAAATTAACTTGCGTATAGAAAATGACAAAGAAAGACCGCAAATATAACGAATATGTCTTGATTTTGCGGTTTTGCCTCTTTTTAGCAAGCGAAAAGGTTGTTTACATATATAATTTTAGCAAATCTCAGACGACTATCTTTTGGAAGGGTGTAGTAATGCGTATATTAGACGCATTTTTAAGTTGACTGACGTGATTTGAACGATCTTAAGTTGTAATTTAAGATATTTCTCAATAACTTATCGTATAAAATTGCTGCAGAAACAAATTTATCATAGTTGATTAAGATGCTGAAAGTTGAGATAATTTCTGAAATTCATGACGTAACATGCAACACCCCGTCGACTCAGCTAGTGTGTCAAATGTCAAAATCTTGTCGAGCAGAGTGGTTAAAGCACCGATTCTAGTTAATGACTGCAACCTTGTCACTACAAAGTACATATTAAAATCTAAGAGTTCAGATTTTCCCTACAATGTAAAGCAAAATACTTTCAAGTAATAGTAATTTCGCACCCATAAACTACAACTTATGTACCTATGATATAGTAAAATGATGTCTATTTTAGTTCCAGTCCCATAATATTAGATTACCAACGCCCACGGTATATATCTACGAAAGTATTGAAATCAGCTTGAGAACCAGTCGCCAATCATGTTCGAGCTCTGAATGCTAGCACATTAAAATGTATACGTAGTTTGTTCTCATTAGTACACGACATAAATGTTTACGACTGGTATGAGGCACTACTATAGAAGTACCTACTGTAGAGAACGCGCCGCACAGTGGACCCATATTGAAAATTAGTGGACTTAGGCAACAAAGTTCCAATATCGACGCGATTTTTTTTTATATGACGTGTTAGGCTTAGCACGCACTGCGATTAAACTCGCGCGGTTTAGGAATAGCTGAAAACGCAAAAACGCGCATCATCTCGCACTGCGGCTAGCGTTTTGCTTAAATTTATTTCATTACATCATGGATTTCTGGCGAGCAGCATGTGTTGTAGCTTTGATATTGAAATTAAAAAATAGAAAACGTAAACAACACCGCCGCCATAGGTACTGGGTACATCCACTAACTGATCAAAGACATTTGAAAGGATACTTTCGCAAAATGTACAACAACGTGCGTCAACATCCCGATAAGTTTTTTAATTACTACAGAATGTCGATTAGCACTTTTGATAAATTTTCGTAAAAAAAATTGTCGTAGTCTACATTCGATGTTTCTGAGTCGGACGACATGACTTAACCTCTGCAAAAACGTCTATCCTCCGCACTCGCACAGTCGAGACTGAATAAAAACCGAATGCGATTAACCGCCGTGCGTGCGCCACAGTACTATTACTATGGGACACAAAAAACCGCGCGTTTTCAAACCGCAGTAAAAACGTAACAAGTTGCGTTTTTAAAATCAGTCACTGAAAAAAGTCACTAAAGCGTGCGCTTGTATAGAAAGCTATGTGTTACATTTTTTTGCGGTTTCAGACCTGCGGTTAAACGCGGGCGTTTAATCGCAGTGCGTGCTAAGCCTTATGATATTCCTGACAACTTTTACTCTTATAATTTTTTTTCTAAAGTTGATAGTTTGTCTGAAAAAAAATAAATTAGATTTTTTTGTATGGAGAGAATCACGTTTAATTTTTTTTCTTCAATTGTACAAATATGCTGGGTGTGTGGCGTGAGTATATGATAGTTAGGGTCATTATCGATCCATGAAAAATAAAATCAGCGCCGGCCATCCGCGGCCGCGCGAGTAATCATTCGGTAAAAATATATATATTTGTATGAAATTTTTTGCCAATCAAAATAATTTCTAAGTATATTTTGTGTCTCATATGGCTGTTTTCACCTTCTTTTTAGTTAAATATATAGTTTTAGTAGCACATAGATACTTACAACTAGTAATTCTGGTAGAGATTTAGTTATTATTGCATGTTATCGGTAGCACCTGCATTGTGATTAATGACTCATTTGTTTGTGCGCTCGGCTAAGCGCATAACAAACGAGTCACCGAAAAATGCTTGTCTCTGATTGGCTATTATTTTTTTAACTACCTGCACGTTATCTATTGTTGAATAAATGTCGTAATAATTTTCAGGTTATACTAATTTCGTTAATGATAGGTGAAATAATTTAAATTTGTACGGGCAAGTCGTTGATAATTAACTACATTATCAAGCGTATGGTATAAGTTATCGTTGGTATGATAAATATGAAACTTTGAAGTAAATGTAGCCATGAAAAGGGCTATTTGTCTTATTCCTAGGCCTGATAGACTATTGTGGGAATAATATAAAGCCAGATCACATCATTTCTTGTTCCAGAAGTGTGGGACCAGCAAATTTTCGGACTCTGCTATGAGGCATTTTTCTTCCTCTATAATCTCACTGTCACAGGGAGGCCCAGTAGTCTGTAACAACTGAATTGCTTCAGGCAACAACTCATTATGAATCTTTTTCGTTATTTTAGGCCTTATGTAGGATATATGGGGATCAGAGCTTATTAGAAGTCATGCCCGTTTTCCGAGTGTGCCTCTCCCTGACGTTTCTGAAGTCCTTATTATGAGCTTCCCAAGCTTCGTCAGAAAAGGTACCTAAAACGAATAAGGTACTGTAGATAAACAGCTGATGTGTACGTGCAACACTATTCGTGCTAATACATGCCAGTTAGTGTATATAAAATTCTAATGCCAAGGTTACAGATGTCTGCACGGTGTAGACATCTGTAAAATTTTGGGGTTTTGCCAATCGGTCAGTCATCATCATCATCTACCTAGCCTTTTCCCAACTACATTGGGGTCGGCTCCCAGTCAAGCCGGATTCAGCTGAATACCAGTATTTTACGTGAAGCGGCTGCCTACCAGACCTGCACAACCCATTAACTGGGGAACACGGTACTTCTTGGCAAGACTGGTGTCAGATTTTCTGGCTTCTGACAATCCGTAACGACTGCCAAAGATCTCCAAATGACAGCCGGGACCAACGGCTTAACGTGCTTTCCGAGGCACGGAGAAGTCTCGTTATGTTAAGATGGTCACCCATCCACAGACCAACCTCAGCAAGCGTTGCTTAACCTAGAAGATCGACCTGTGCGGCTGTTATAATTTAGCCACGAGCTCCTCCTTTTGCCAATCGGTAAGTAAAAAATAAATATACTTTGATGTATTATTTGACTCGGTTGCGTTTTGAAATTAAAATATATGAAGAAGCTTCGGAAGATAATAATAAGGACTTCAGAAACGTCAGGGAGAGGCACACTCGGAAAACGGGCATGACTTCTAATAAGCTCTGATCCCCATATATCCTACATAAGGCCTAAAATAACGAAACAGATTCATAATGAGTTGTTGCCTGAAGCAATTCAGTTGTTACAGACTACAGAGCCTCCCTGTGACAGTGAGATTATAGAGGAAGAAAACTGCCTCATAGCAGAGTCCGAAAATTTGCTGGTCCCACACTTCTGGAACAAGAAATGATGTGATCTGGCTTTATATTATTCCCACAATAGTCTATCAGGCCTAGGAATAAGACAAATAGCCCTTTTCATGGCTACAATTACTTCAAAGTTTCATATTTATCATACCAACGATAACTTATACCATACGCTTGATAATGTAGTTAATTATCAACGACTTGCCCGTACAAATTTAAATTATTTCACCTATCATTAACGAAATTAGTATAACCTGAAAATTATTACGACATTTATTCAACAATAGATAACGTGCAGGTAGTTAAAAAAATAATAGCCAATCAGAGACAAGCATTTTTCGGTGACTCGTTTGTTATGCGCTTAGCCGAGCGCACAAACAAATGAGTCATTAATCACAATGCAGGTGCTACCGATAACATGCAATAATAACTAAATCTCTACCAGAATTACTAGTTGTAAGTACCTATGTGCTATTAAAACTATATATTTAATTAAAAAGAAGGTGAAAACAGCCATATGAGACACAAAATATACTTAGAAATTATTTTAATCGGCAAAAAATTTCATACAAATATATATATTTTTACCGAATGATTACTCGCGCGGCCGCGGATGGCCGGCGCTGATTTTATTTTTCATGGATCGATAATGACCCTAACTATCATATACTCACGCCACACACCCAGCATATTTGTACAATTGAAGAAAAAAAATTAAACGTGATTCTCTCCATACAAAAAAATCTAATTTATTTTTTTTCAGACAAACTATCAACTTTAGAAAAAAAATTATAAGAGTAAAAGTTGTCAGGAATATCATAACACGTCATATAAAAAAAAATCGCATCGATATTGGAACTTTGTTGCCTAAGTCCACTAATTTTCAATATGGGCCCACTGTGCGCCGAGGCGCCTGAGTCGCTTCGTGTGAACCTCACAGCACTTTAAATTTCGAAACGGAATAAAACGGACTTACTTTTTGAACATTAATTGTTAATGTTAGTATGAGAAAAGGGACGCCGCGTTCAAACGTGAATTAATTTAGGAAATCGTATTTTTATGTTTTAAAGTTGTTGAGTTATGGCTTTTATGAAGTATCGCTATACAGATTGTTGTTTTACTTTTTAACCGAATTTCAAAAAAGGAGAAGGTTTTATAAGTCAACTGTATTTTTTTTCTTGTGTAACACACACAAGAAAAAAAAATACCTCAACGTTTTACTGGGCTTGCTTGTCATTGGGTTTCATGTCACACCCTTTAAAGTTGAGGTCTGACGTCTAGTATTTGAATTATCCCTAATAATGCATGGCTTCGACTAAGTCCATTGATGATGTTATCATTTTAAATTGTTGATGTAAAATAAATAAAAAACTGTATCTATACGATGGTTTACCTTTGTGCTCTCGATTTTGTACAAAATTGTCTTTTTTAAGTATCACGTGTGTACATAAATAAATAAATGGTTTGGAAGAGCATCTTAGTATTTTGAGGTGTTCCCTTTTTAATTTGGTGAAGATCTGATGAAGAACAGAGATAGGAAACGAAACTCTTCAATAAATGTACACGTACGCAGTGAAGAGTACATTTAGCTGGCGGGTGTCACAACTAATAAGTGAAACATAATAAAACTTTTTACAAATAAATACAACCGACTTCTAAGCAAAAAGTATAAAATAACTTTAACGGAAGTCGATTTTCAAAAAACGAAGAAACATCCAAAAACACCGATTTCCGAAATCAAAGTTATTTTATACTTTTTGTGTTAAATCTCGTTTTTCTTTTTGGAAAAAAGTTTTTTTTTTTGTTTTATGAAATCACGAGGAAGCGGTAAAATGAAAAAAATATTTGCTGTCGGGGGTTAACTCGAAGTATTTTTAGTTAATTACAAAAAAAAATGTATATGCTACTTTTAGTTTTATTTATACCATTTTGATTAAGCTCAAACCAAACAAATTGCTCTATTTTTTTATTACAAGTTTAAAGAAATATGATCTGCTATTCTAATAATCGCTTTGAATTCTAGTTTTCTACAAGGGTTTTCCTTCGACAACTCCCGGTAGGGGACACAATTGGCTTCATACGGTTTCAGTCACGGTTTTCTTACCTTCGCCCTAACAACAGCTTCACCCGTCTGAACAAGACATCGTTATAATATTTTAATCGTGACTGTTCATATTTTATTTTTATCGCAAAGTAAAAAACAATGTTCAGAAATGTCATAACAATGAGGTGTTTTGAGTTTAAAGATGTGTTTATTAGTGCTATCTTAAAAAGATTCATCATTTAAGGGTAAGTAAACCTTGGGCACGCCACCATTGCGGCGGTAAGTCCCCTCTTTGAGGAGTGGCTGGAGAGACGCCACGGCGTCCTCACCTTCCGCCTGACGCAGGTGCTCACCGGACACGGCTGTTTCGGGAGGTACCTGTGTGGATCGCCCGGAGGACACGGTGGAGCATACGGTGGAGGTCTGCCCTGCTTGGGCGGAGCAACGCCGTGTCCTCGTGGAGGCGATCGGCGGCGGCGACCTCTCGCGTCCGGCCCTGGTTCAAGCCATGGTCCGCAGCGAGGAGGCATGGGAAGCGGTCGCCTCCTTCTGCGAAGCAGTAATGCTAGCGAAGGAGGAGGCGGAACGCGTGCGAGAGAGGGAAACCTCTCGCCCCAGCCGCCGCAACAGAAGGAGACGCCCCGGGCGTCGGGAAACGCAGGGCGATTCCCGGCCACCGTAGGCGCGGGCCTGCGGATGGCGAGCTATGGGTGGCTCGCCGTCCGATAGCAACCAGGCCCGAGTCGACGGCGCGTCGTGTTCCACGCGCGCCTCAAAGAGCCGTCAGCAAACAAGACGGGGCCCCATAGGATCAGTGCCTGCTAGGGTTGCGGAATTTGTTCGAAAGAGTCACCGCGGCCCCGGAACGCAAAGGGCACAAGCAGGAACACGGGTGGGTTTTAGTCAGTAAGAGTCTGACACTCTCTTCCGCTCCGCCCAGAGCGGGAGAAGTCATTTGATGATTTCCAATCCAAAAAAAAAAAAATGGTAAGTAAACCTTAAGCTTAAACTACTTGATTCACCATTTCTTTTTTTTATGAATATATTAAGTATGTAGGTACTTTCTTTTTGTCACTATTGTTTTTCTTTTATTGTATCGACTATTTAGTCTGTATGTTCAATGCTTTAATACTAGTATGCATTGTTATAATCCTAAGCACTTATCTATCTATGACAACTCCAGTAGTAGAACGATAGCCACTAATTAAGTCACAGCACCTACCTCAAAATTGATTAAATTCTTAACCATTTAGTCATCCTGCTACATTTAAATCTATACTATTTTAATCAGTATCCATTATCAGAGTTAGTTACCATATTTCTCAATATCCTTCGTGCAAGTAAATCTTAATCCAATCTTTGGAGCTATTTATCCCTACATATAATTCAGTTGCCCACATTTATATCAAGATTATAATCAGACAGACGTTTGTACCGGGCAATAGTGGGCAATACTTTCAAATGTGCGAGCAATAAATAAGATTGAAGGCGTGGTCGTCAGAGGATATAGCTTTACATAATTTGTTGACTTAGTTGCTGTTATGTTGTTCGCTAAGCATAAAATATTGATAGTGTAATCATGTACTCGTAGCTAATGTATTCTCAATTGGACTTGATTTACGAAGTAATAAGACCAACAAAAGATGTTGATTTTATTGATTATTTTATTGTGGATACTCATGAAGCTTACCTATATAGGCTATATATTAAACATGAGATTTTATGTAGATCGTTTGTTTGCTAAATACATTGCATTCCTCGTTTTTTTAAATAAATATATACATTTGGTTTTAATATTAAGTATGTTATGTTGCGATTGATTTTTTTAAAGAAGATTCATTAGCGGAAACGGAATAAAAATAATATAATTGAATTCCGAATGTTGGCCAAATGCAGTTATGACTTGGTTATTCCTAAAAGCTATGTGCATGTACTTACATAGGTACCTACTCATAATATTCGCTATGAGGGTATTTTTTACAATATCCATACTTCCATACTAATATTATATTTATAAATGTGAAAATAACTCTGTATTTCTGTAAGCTTATCACGTCTTAATGGCTGAAGGGAAATCCCTTCAGCCATTGTTCAGCATGTATCTTGGCACACGAGTAGACCATGCCCCGAACTATGATAAATATCCTATGTATATATATTTATTATCCTGGAAGTATACCTCTTGATATCATTTTCAACTTTCACGTGGGCAAAGCCGCCGACAGGAGGTAGTAGTAGGTAAATAAATCACAATAACAACTGCTACCAAAAATAAACTCAAACGTGTAGTACCAACAAATCTTCCGCAGATTTCAACGTGGAAACTCCCAATACGATGATGGGAACTCGCGGTTTGTTATAATAATCTTAAACACATGTGTTTCAATGTATTCTACGTATAATTAAAACCACATTGTTGCTTATTATCCTTCAATTATTTTATCTGTCATGGCGTCCTTGTGTGGGCAGATACGTAAATATTATGACGGTAAATATTATTATTGTGTATTTTTATGACAGTTAAAATGCTGGCATCATGGTATCGTGAAGTACATCGTCATTATGTGCAATTACTGTTGTGGCATCATAGTAATTGATATTTTATGGTAGAGTTTTATAAATAACATGTGTAGATGCACAACTGCGCAGGCGGTGCCATTGTTTTTCGCAATTAAAATGCTACAATTGGAAAAATAGGCCTTATTTTGAAAAACTGATTATGTTAACACTAATTTGCAGATTAATGATTATTAATTCAAATTCATATAAATAAGTTTTTTAAGAAATCTATACTAATATTATAAAGCTGAAGAGTTTGTTTGTTTGTTTGTTTGAACGCGCTAATCTCAGGAACTACTAGTCCGATTTGAAAAAATCTTTCAGTGTTAGATAGCATTTATCGAGGAAGGCTATAGGCTATATATCATCACGCTAAGACCAATAGGAGCGGAGCAGTCATGAAAAGTGTGACACAAACGAAGTTGTGCGGACAGCTAGTTATTGAATAAATTAAGTTGAATAAATTGAGATTGTTTAGTTGATCAAATATCAGCAGTCGTTACATGACTGGGAAACTTCCGAAGTCTGACAAAGTGTTATTGGGTTTTTTCTATTTTGAAATATCTGCGTATTGTTAGCTCGACGTTTTAATAACAAAAGGTTATGTTTTTTGTAAACCTTTACTTATACAAAAGACACGTGTAGAGTATTGTTAAAAAAATAAAGTACAATATCAATGTAAAAATATCATTGATAAGTAAAATATTTTAGAGTAACCAGCATAGTAACAACGACTAACGTTGAATTATTTTATTTCTGAAAAATAAAATATAAATATAATAGGTTTTAAGCTTTTTGAGTGTCAAGTGAAGGAACTACGGGTTACTACGACTTTAAGAAACAAAAATGGTCATTGACATCTCAGTAAGTAGTAAAGTTCCATAAGTTCGTGGTCATATTGAAGTGGTTTGTTCTGTATCTGCTATAACTACAGTAAAGAAAATTATCAAAACGTAAACGGACGACTTTAAGAACAAACAGAGCACTTTTCAGGCTTTTCGTGCGGTTGGTGGCATTTATTTTAGTTCAATCATAGATTTGATGCCACTAACTGCATAAGACAGCTTGAAAACTGATTATATATGCTTACAACTCTTTTTGTATGTAATAATAATTAAAAATATTTCAGACGTATTCCATATGTTTGCTAGTAACAATATTCATTTTTTTTTTGTCAATATATTTCGCTTTGATATTTTTTCTTTACTGTATAGTATATACCGCCCTTAAACGATGACCACGCACTTCTGGAACACCCTGTATACTACACCTCATTAGGTGGCGGCGCTAGAACAAATTAGAACTATCAGTCTAACTACTCAATGTATCTCGGTGAGTTAACAGCTGCCTTTTGATGTCAATGAAATCATATCAATAAGGCCATGATATGTGACCACTAATTTAATTGACACTTCACAACTACAAAAACCATAAATAGAAATCAACCGTGATCTTGTGAACAGTTTCAGTATCACAAGCTACAGCATTTTAAAATTTGACAGTTAAGAGCGTGTACGCCGATGGCATTCCATACAAATTTTCAAGTCACTATTTTGCGAAATGACTAAACCGATTTTAATGAAACTTCACACATATAAGCAGGATTCATAGGTCTAAGAAGTTAGTTAAAAACATTTTCGAAGTGTCTTATTTAAAAAAAGATAACTGGAAATTTATGTTTGTATGGAAACTTTAAATTGGGTCTAATTTAACTGTAACACTATTTATCGAAATTGTTTTCAACTAACTTTTTAGACCTATGTATCCTGCTTATATGAGTGAAGTTTCATTAAAATCGGTTCAGTAATTTAGGAAAATAACGACTTGAAAATTTGTATGAAATGCCGTTTGGCGTATACGCTCTTAAATCTAGCTACGGTTTTCCCGCGACTATGTGTCCGCTAAAATTTAATTTGGTCTACAAAACCCAATTAACCTTTTTACAAATGAAAACTACCGAAGCTTAGCAAGATTTCAGCTTTTATATTATTTTTGACAGCTTTTTTCCGCTGCTCCGTGGTCCGTGACACTAATTAAGTTTACTACCATCGGAGAGTTTATAAAAATAACTTTATTTAACTAGCAGAGTAACAGTGGAGATAATAATGTCTTAATTCTAAAGATACTTCACAAGGTACTTCACTACTACAGCTAAATTATGCTAAGATTACATAATTCCTGCGTGACGACAATGTTTTACATGATTACTTACTCACTAGATTTGAATGAAATTGCATCAATCAATGAATCTTCCGAGGCCTTTTCAGCCGCTTCACAAATACTTTTATATAACTCGCGAATATAAAAAATCAACCTAAATAGTTTCACGCTTATGGATAAATTCAGTAGTTCCGTTGAACTAACCCCTTAGTTCCTTAATTGAAGGGATGGTTTTCACCCCATCAGACTGAGAATCCCACGGGCTTTACAGTAAGGTGCATCAACCCTTATCCAGGCTACAAATAGTCTTAGAAATAACCAAAAATGTAACATTGTTAAAGTTAAACTTACAATAAAAATTAAACATGAAACAGTTAGCGATTTGAGGGCCTCATTACGGTAATGTTGTAAAGTAGAAAACAGTTTTAAAAATAGAATTGGTAGTCACTGGCAAGAAATAATTTGAATCTATAACTAGATATTATAGCGAAAATTGTCGTGACGATTAGCGGTTTAAGGGAATTTTTCCTTAAACCGCTAACTGCAGTGTCAAAAATATTTTCTGCTTCATCATTTAATCCATGGTAAGTTAACATCCCTAACCCCATTTCCCGAAGACAGCAAGCAAAGATAACAAGAAAGAAGAACGGTTCATGAGAAGGACCTGGACCCGAACAGGTACAGGACGTCAGCGCATCTAGACGCAGTCAGGTTGGTCACAGTCCCCAACGCAGAAACTCAGGAAGGATAGACCTACCCCAAACACACCCAGTTCCAGTCGACCATGCCCGTCGTTGACCGACCCAGAAGGAGGTCTACGTTTTGACTAGACAGTTAAGAATAATTGGTTCGTCTATCAAGAGCCAGTAACTTATAAAGATGTCTGACATTTAATGACAGGTAGCTAACAGTTAATTAAGGTGCGCTAGTAGCGGTGTACAGGGGCAATTTTATGAGAAACTAGCTGCTGCCCGCGACTTCGTCCCCGTGGAATCTCCGATTTTAAACATTCTTTATCGCTGCTCCGCTCCTATTGGCTTAAGCGTGATGATATACCTATAGCCTAAAGCCTTCCTCGATAAATGGTCTATTCAAACCAAAAATATTTTTTCAATTCGAACCAGTAGTTCCTGAGATTAGCGCATTCAAACAAACAAACAAACTCTTCAGCTTTATAATATTAGTATAAATTATTACTCGACAACATTCATAAGGATCTATTTTGAGCAAATATTGGAGCAATCTGCAGCAACTTCAATAAAAAGCTGCAATAGTTTTGGCTTTATTATTTTTAATTGCTCCATATTGCTCTCTGTTTTGTTTTTGTATTTTTTTTTTTCAAATTAATTTCTCGTGTATAAAAGCAAAAAATATTCAGCGATATGAAGAAGAAACTAGGTAATAGTTTCTTCTCCATATAGCTCAATATTGACATTTAATAACATTTAGCCAAATTTACGCTAGCAGCCGTTGCCGTATACGCTTTATTTTGATTTTGTGACATCACAAGGGACCAATATTGTTCATAATTGATCACTATTCGTTGTCTCGTGTAAACGCACCTTTAAGAACAGGCTTGTCAAAGGTTGGCCCATAAATCTGTCAATCTTTCCTGATTCTCGATTAACTTGTTATGATAAACTAATAAACCCCGTATGTAGTGCAATTTGTTCTAAGAAGCAATCTAAACGAGTTTCATTACAATATTAATTAAGTTTTAAATGGGCAGTTGATGTTTTTGTGTTTTAAGAGATTGGTAAGGTATTTTGATTAAAGGTCTACTCCGGTGTTCCGAATATAGGTAATGATAACTGAATTCATGTACCTAAAAATTTCAAATGGTTTCAGTATAATACGACAAGTAAGTACCTACCTACGTGGAATTTTATAGTAAGGTACCAAGTAGATACTAGATAGATTCCCATAATTATGTATGATGTCTATAAATTTTAAATTATGCTGATTGAATAAAAATATCACCTAGCTATCAGGCTATTATATGATTACTACCTGACCCGCGCAACTTCATTTGTGTCACATTTTTCATGACTGTTCCGCTCCTATTGGTCTAAGCGTGATGATATATAGCCTCCCGCGATAAATGGGCTATCCAACACTGATGTTTTTTTTCAAATCGTACCAGTAGTCCTGCAATTAGTGTATTCAAGCAAACAAACAAACTCTTCAGCTTTATATATTAGTATAGATACAAAATATGTATTACTAACATTTAACAAGATTGTCCGAACCAAGTTTCGATAAAGCCCAAAGTCAAGTTTATAATGCAAGCACAATTAATTTATAATAAGTTCGCAGCCGTCGCAGCAGTATCAAAAACTTGAAACACGATCCTATGAACATCACAGACGTGTTACAAGCTCCACATTCGACAATTACGCATATCTATAACCATAATAATTTATCTCCTCATATACAAGCAGTATAAATAACGTCTCGAGTAGGGTTGTGCGACGGAACAGGCTGGCCTCCGCAGATCGCCGATTACTCTTAGGATTTTAGCGGAGCTATAATGAAAGTTGGAACAGTATTCTAACAAATTGAAAAGTACTATAAGTTGAATGAGTTTTCAACAGCTTATCGCAACACTTGACTTGTATTGATTTTGTGACGGGTCTAAAGGTTTTCAGAAACCGAGTGTAAATGTATCTAATGAAAAAAAATCGGCACAGTTATAACTCCAACATTCATGTCTTTCCCCATATGTCACTGCTATGGCCAGGTTCAATAGATATCAAGTGAGCAATTGTTTAGTACTTACCTACGAAAGAAATCCCCTAGAATATTTCTGAAATCCGGATCATACCATCAAAATAGGAGCAGTTTGCCTCAATTTCTTCTTTGAAAATGAATTAAATAATATTTCAAAATATATTTCCATTAATTGATTCCTCAACACCCCTAGCGTCGAGCATCAATGTCAAGTGGCCGAACGCACCACAATCCTAACTGATTAGTGATGACGTGCACACTCGTTTAAGGTATATTTACGAGTCCCATGTGCACTCGCCTTGTCTCCACCACTGTATATCATTGGCCTTATTGGTTTTGTCATCTACTATTGCTTCGGTAATTGAACAATCATGGCTTCATGACTTTTATTAATGCTTGGCGCGCTTTGTTTACCCTTGCATGCAACTAGCTTTGACCACCCACTAGCCCACCATATTATGCTCGAACTTTCAAAAATTCTTTCAGTCGTCCACAGAAAGGTATTTGTCCTAATCTTTGGGGAGTAGTATAAGCTAAGCTGTATATACTCACTAGCACTTCGCCCGCGACTTCGTCTGCGCAGATTTAGTACAAACTATTTCTATCCCCCTTAGGGGTGGAGTTTCGTAAAATCCGTTCTTAGCGGATGTGTACAGTTATAAGCAACCTACCTGCCAAATTTTAAGTTTGTAGCCAAGGTGTCATAGTTTCTGAGATTTCGTGTTTAATCAGTGAGTGGTATTTCGCTTATATAAGTATATATAGATAGATTAGGTCATGGAATTGTTTCATACCATAACGAGGTATCAGCGTTCGCTATCCATAGACAACTAGGTACCCAATCGTATCGCATTACGCAATAGCTAACTCACAGAAAAAAAGAGCCGTAACTGAATAAAACCTTTTACATTTTACACTATTTTTGTGTGGAATATCTAGTACAGTATCGCTGCACAAAAATATGCGCGAGCTTTTGTGAAAAAGCTTTTCAGAGTAGAAAACTTTGCACACATTTCAGAAGTAAATTGAATAAAATAAAAAGAGATTATTTTTCGCCGTATTTTTATTTACGAAATGTGGACCTTAAATCCAAGCATGGGGCGAGAGTTTCATTAGACGTGAGGTAACTGGACCCCGAGCCATTGTGCGGGATAACTGCGCTGTAAATGAGCTAATCCTCGTCCAGTAAACAGCGCTGCAGCCGGTAAACCACGGTAAACACACAACCGTCGGTTAGAGCGCTAATAACTCACCGCGGTGCAATCTGCCTTATTACAGGAACAGGTAATTGGGAGTATTTTTACCTTAATTTATTTAATGAAAAGATTTCTGTTTTGTTTATGTGGCTAGATAGGTAGTATTGATTTTTTACAGGCTACATACCTAAATTGCCTCATACTTGAGGCAATTTAGGTACCATTCTTACTAACAAACTAAAGAGCTAAAGAGTTCATTAAACCTTTGACAAATATTTTTTTCGTTCGTAATTCTATCCGTTATTTCAAAACCTTGAAAAGGCTCTTACGTTACAAGCTTATTAAGAGGCCACTTGACCTAAACAAACATGTTTACACAACTTTAGGTACAATAGACAATGAGTCATCCAAACAAAAGCAGTAGCAGAGATAAAGTCTAGAATATTATGAAAAACATTACTGAGAAACCGGTGTTGCGTGAAAATATTCTATAAATGTTAGAGCAGTCGATGTTAAAGAAAACAAACTGGTTGCACACCTGACAGTGTGCCGGCAGCCGCAGCCGGGGTGGCGCGGGTGGTGTCGCGTTACAATACGACACAATAAGAAAGATCATGGAATTATGACCAATTTGATAACAATAACCGCCAATTTCCGGATAGAAACCAGCATTGAATGGTGTGTGCATCATTCTTTAAAGAGTTAGGTTCTATTTCGCAACATTTGACAAAATTCAACTGTTAAAACTTACACGTAAATATCAGACAGTTATAACGATTAACAACAATCTTGCCATTGAGATTTTTGCTGCCTGAACAAAACAAGCTATAGTTAAATATTTAACCTTCATTTCCTGCTCTAAAACCTACTCTTTCTCTCACACACACACACACACAATAAGATAAGTGATGTGTGTTCGCCTCAGTTGGTTGGTGGTTCGCTACAAAATCAATGCCATTACCACTCCATTTGCTACCCACTCTGTGAATAAAAACATCAACTGCGCAGACGCAGCGTCTATGAGTTTCATTTTCATTGAGTCAGTCTTTAATTGATAAGTATTGAGCACAATCATGCCCGGCTGACATAACTTGCGGGAATGAATGGAGTGACCACTTTTAAGTTATTTTTATGGGTGATGCTTTTGAGATTATTGATTTTACGTCATGGGATAAGTTGTATGTGCAAACCTCGATATAGGAGACAACATTGGTTCATTGTATACTTATTCAATCAATTGGCAAATTCAGTGTTTCTAAGGCTGTATCTTGGAATTTAATGGTAAGTATAACACAGCCCACACAGTGCCAATTGGATACTTTATAGACCAAAGATAACTAATGCATACTGATAATGACGCTCAGACAAAATGTCGTTCTATCAATACGATTGTCAAAAATTTAAATGATTTAGGAAATTTCAATTTTTCTAGAACCTCTTGTTTTTATCTTTTCATGTCTTATTGTACGATAAAGTAATATAAACAATTAATTATGTGTAAATTAATAAGATGTAGAAATCGAAAGCTAGTTCGCCGACTTTTAATTAAGTTATAAATAAACTTGCTAACAACAGGTGGCATACAAGACAATAGGCGAAACACATTCGGTATGTTTTTATGTTTAGCATGTTTTTACGTCTGAACTAAAAA
The DNA here is from genome assembly GCA_905332915.2 of Hecatera dysodea. NCBI lineage: Eukaryota > Metazoa > Arthropoda > Insecta > Lepidoptera > Noctuidae > Hecatera > Hecatera dysodea. The sequence goes on along the minus strand of HG995288.1, from coordinate 9,692,224 downwards.
AAAACTCCTCTTTAAAGTTTCTACGTATTAAAGACAGATTTGCCGAAAACTGCACATGAAACGAGCGAAGTTTTTGGCTGACGCTTTTCAAGCATTCAAGCCGGCCATATTAAAACGAGGTAAGGCGCTGGATAAACATATAATATTTCACACTAGTAGGCAGCGTTGTGTGACTGTAGTTATTAGTTGCCAGCTACTAGTTATTAACACCACCAGTCGTAATAAAGATACCAATCACATACAAGCCTACAACTTAATCCGAGCTTAATTAATGTTTAAGTGCTAGTTTGTTTCTACTATTCAAATGCTGAAATTAAAGTCGTTTAAACAACTTGTGTTAAACGTTGTAGATACTCGTAAAATGAGTTCTATTAGCTTTTGACTCACAATTTCCCGCGATTTCTCTCTCGAGATCAAAGGAAACGTGATTTTTTCGTTTAAATTATCTTAGCCCGTGGCACTTGAAGATAGTGCGGCTATGTGTCAGTGAAATGCCTCTTATCTATAAATGTGTTTTAGCTTTTAAACTAGAAGATATATAGAATACTTTACTGTAGGTACATCTGGTACATACAGCTAAAATAGTTAAACAACTCCGTTACACAAACCTTATTCTACGTGCAAGCTTTTTGGTACGAGCACGAAAGTTCACTTAAGTGCAGAACGGATAACATCTTTAACTCAAAAAGCGAACTCAGACTTAAATAATGGAAGAAAATGGTAACAAATCGTGACCGTCTATTTACGGAAACCGTATTACAGCAACGCGAAACTGCAATGTGACATCCATTGATGGGCTACAAGCATGTTTGATGGTCTTCTTGTGAACAAATAAAGCAATGATTGCCGAATAAAGCTTGTACGAAGAAGCCATTAGGCACACGTCTAAGAAATACAGTTTGATGAAAACAACTCTCTTAATGTAGGTTAAATATGCATTTTGTTTATTGTTAGAACTTGTGCTCATACGCAGGAGACAACATGGAATATGTGCGTACATCCATACATGTAAAAAACGAAGTCATGATATCACAGTGAACTTGCAGAAGAGAAGTAGACAATGTTTGACTATGCTGGGGAAGGTTGAAGATGACCTACTTTGATAGTAGCTCTATAAATAGGTAAATCAAAGATAAATTATTTTGAAAACTGGTAACGGCCTACCACTTGAAACCTATCCCAAAGGTACCGTGCATTTTTTTGGAATAACATAATCAGTGATAGTGCAGCTTTCAAACAACCACAAGATTTTTCGAAATCGAATAAATTTCCAGCTTTACAAATAATTGTAATAACTCTTTATAATCATTAGTTTAGATGTAGTAGGTATAACGGTCTAACTTACACATTTCTACAAAATACATTTCACTTAGGTATATAGTTATTATTATAAAGCGAATTCCAAATGTAATCTAATACTAATTCGTCAGTGCGTCTGTTTCAAAGTGAGTGTTTCCAGCGATATATTCCCGTTTAAACAGACTGACGAACAAAAGGAGCTTTGACATTTATATAAGCTTAGGACGGGCTCTGCGCCACCATTATGTCAGATAGTTACATACATACTTGTACCTACTAATAACACTGCTAAGTTTTACTAAGTACAATGTAATCAAAGATGAGGGTATACGCCTGGGGAAGTTTTAACACTGATAAAGATGTCAAATTGTCTTGTAGAGGAGCTCCTGTTTAAATAATACCGATCTTCTAGGTTCAGTACCGCCAGAGGTCTGTCCATAGATGGGTGACCAGTGACCACTCATTACATAAAAATACTTCTCCATGCCTCAGCAACGTGGTGAGCAGTGGTGGCCGAGTGGTAACGGCCCCGACTTACGAGTTGTAGGTCGCGGTTTCAAACCCAGTCAGTCGCAATACTTTAAGTAGTTAATTTCATCACCACTGCTCTCAAAACGGTGAAGGAAAACATCGTGAGGAAACCGGCATGTCCTAGAACCAAGAATTCGACGACATGTGACATTCACCGAACCGCACTGGGCCCGCGTGGTGGATTACGGCCCAGTCCCTCTCCTAGAGAGGAGGCCTGTGTCCCAGCAGTGGGAACATTAAAAGGCTGATTATGCCTCAGCAACACTAGGTTCAGTAACGCTAGAGGTCTGTCCATGGATGGGTGACCACTCATTACATAAAAATACTTCTCCATGCCTTGGCAACACGGACTTATAAGTCCGTTTGTCCGTAACAACATAACATGTTATGGTAGTCAGAAGCCTGAAAATCTGACAACTGTGTTGCCAAGGACTACAATATCATCGTATTAAGGGGTTGTGGAAGTTAGCGTCACAATTTTAGACTGGAAGCCAGCCCCAACGTAAAAGGGAAAATGATGAGAATTAAAAAGTATGATAGGAACATGTGAATTTGTAACTGGGTCACGTCGGTGGAACTTCCTGGTTTTGTTTTAATTGGGATGTGAAAAACTAAACGCGTCTGTCAGATTCTAGATAAAACTAGACAAAATATTCAATAAAATTAAGCTAGCTTTTCTCAAAAAATACTTCACTACAGATTTTCTTGATCGTACTTAATAAGTGAACCCTCTTAAAATACCATAACATCATAACTAACCTACTAAGTAAATATGACGAAAAGTCCGAACTAATCATAATTACAGTTACCAGCTGCCATGATAACACCAATTATGAAATGTCAATTTTAATTACACTGGAATTCGGAACGCCCCGATGCCGCCATGCCGGTAACGCGCAGCCAAACGTTCGTTTGTGGTTACTTTTGGTAAATTGAGCTTTAAAAAATTTATGAATGAACCTATAGCTGTAAATTGTTAAACAAATGTTGTAGATAACAATTTAAACATCGAAGGGGTAATAGGCTAATCAGAATCCGACTACGACTGGGACGTAAATTTATAAACTATACTAATATTGTAGGTAAATCTGTCTGTCTGCTACGTGTTTACTTGTAAACAGCTGAACAGATTTGAATAAAACTCGCGGCGCACGATTAGACCGTGTCCTGGAATAGGAGATAGCATACTTTTTATCCCGGTAGTATACTCATTTGATATAATTTTTAACTTTCACGAGGGTGAAGCCGCAGTAGCTAATTTCTTATACATCACTGAAAATACGTTTTGACAGAAAAAAAAAATCGGACTTCTAAACGAAAACAACAAACCGTATAAATTAACTTTAATTTCGGAAATCGGTGTTTTTGGTTGTTTCTTCGTTTTTTGAACACTGACTTCCGACATTAAAGTTATTTTTTTAGAATTTAAAAATGTTTTGTTACTTTTCATTTTAAGTGGTAACACAGCTTAACGTACCCATCACAGCGTAATAAACTAGTGTAAACAATAAACAGACATGCGATTTCAGCAATCCCAGAAGATTTGCTATCGTTTATTGAACAGTTCCGTTTGCTACCTCCAAAGTTCTTGATCAGATCTTGACCAAACTAGAAAGGGACTACCTCGAAATACTACGATGCTCTTCCAAAACATCGTACACAGTTTTTTTTTTTTCAGTTTACATCTACAAGTGAGAATAAGAACATCATCAATGTCGTCGAAGCCACGCATTAATAGAGATAACTCAAATACTTGTCGTCAGATCTGATCCAGTTGACAAGCACCAGCTTTCAGATATAAAACACACAAAAAAAAACAACAACAACAACAAAACAACAAAATTGGTACACCCAGTAAAAAGTTATGAGGAACACACAAAAAAGAAATACAGTCGACTTGGGAACCTGCTCCTTTTTGGAAGTCGGTTAAAAAAACCCCCTCAGTTACTACATATTAACAAAATCATTACAAAAAAGGTTCTTTATATGGAACATACTTTGAAAATTTAGAAATATTGACAGATCTTTTTCACGAATCTTCCCACACTCATAGAATGATAGAAATCTGCAACGTCATTCAGTGGCATTGTCCCAGAAAAACGACCGTTCCCAAAAGCCAATAGAGAAAGTTAACAGTTATCATGACACCAAAAACATTTAAAACTCAACTGTAATAAGTTTTCCGCATAAATCTAAAAGATAGTAATTCTCCCAGACTTCACTTGTAATTGAAATCGTTTCACAGCTGGTAACGAGACAAACACTGGAGTGACTGCAATAACGTACGATTTATGTTGAACTCGATGAAACTTCCCCGTAATACGTTACAACAGCTGTTCATTACGATTCTCGCGAAATTATCAAACTTTACAGGAAATGTAACGGCCGAAAGAAAATGGCGCTTCATTATGCACCGCTCACAGAATTTAATTTAATTTCCTTTTGAAAATTTGAAAATCGGTTAACGACGTATTTTAAATTTATTACTAATTATATTTCATTAAGAGAGAAATCCAAACTCATTTTACTCAACTGCTTCAGAACGAGGGTAATGTTTTTATTTTAATGAAATAGGTCTGTAAATTGCTCTTCGTTCATGCCGATCTAGTTGCCTACTCATCTCAAAAATGTATAGGAATACCAAAAAGATTTCAAGCATCGCCTAAAGTGTTTCAAGTTCGTTCCAACACATAAAATGAGATATTTACTAGCTCACCTAAATAGTAAAGCAATAAAAATAACTCATATATTTTACAGCCGGCCATTTGAGTATGTCTGGAATGTTTACAATATACACCACACTAGAATCTTTTACCATTACAATAAAGCAAAAACAATGTGAACAAATCTGCAGCATGTACCTAAACAGTTCGTTCCCACGGTGCGAGCGCGTGCAGGCCATAAGGCGTCTAGCGCCACTAGATCTAGAATACTCTCAAATTTAATCACACTGTTATAATCTTTATGTGAGCTGCGAGCTGTTTTGAATCGTTTAATAATAAATCATAGAGATTTAATCTTGCCAACGTAAATAAATACGTCCATTATATTGACACAGTTGGGTGGCACCTCTGGCAACACTGGAGCCGTGCACGTCATCGCGCAATAGACTAAACAATAGTGTGACTTCTAGGCACTCTGGTTTGTTTGTTTTAACTGACTTTGTTTTATCATGAACGACCTATTCCTAAAATACTGACTGGCTAATGGTTCTATAATCTGCCTATCTACCTTTATCTATATACATATCGTACAGTACGTGGTTGCTACTTTGTTATTCACAGAATTCACGGCTTCAATATTCACATAAACTGAAAAAATAAAAAAAAATGTAGTTACAAAAACGGAAATTTTGCCAAACAGCTACATTGCTACGTGGCGCCTACGGCGTAGCTCCGGCGTAGCAGAATAAAAAAATAATAATTAGGTAAATCAAGCCTATATATTAAAGGTATAAAAATTCATATACTCAAATAAAGTAGGTAGATAGGTAGTCAGGTTTCTACTGCACTAAGGTTTCTATCATCTATAACAGAGTATTTAGCTGCACTAAAGTTTGCTTTTTGGTCGGTAATCGAAAGTTGGCTGCAGCAACTCATTCATCGAAATCTGAATATACTTAAAAAAACAAGTCAGAGTCGCGCACCAAGTATCTACAAACTCGTAAGTACAAATGTAGGTAGTTCGACTATGAAGAAGATTGAGTCTCGATTTTGAGATCTTAACCATTAGCTACTAAAGTGTGACAAAAAGTTAAGTAGTTAGGATTGAAGGACAAACTTAACTTTTCAGTTGAAAAAATGTTCTCCAATTCTTCTACTGCAAATACATTTAAGTTTGTAATCGTTAAAAGTGATTTTTTTAATACTTTTTCCATTACTTGTACTGGAAGACATTGCCTCTTGCAAAATTGCATGGTTTAAAACCGTGAAATTTTGTCAAAAAAGAGAAATTTTGTCAACGGGAAGTAGTGAGTGGAGAGTAGTATTTTAAAACCGACGAAAAGTTGTTCATTAGCTGTTACTCTTTCAACTTTGCGTATTTGTAGTTTTTCATTAGGTTTTAAATACACAAACGAGGTCATCGCATATTTGCCGAGTGTCTTGAGTGCTTGTAGAATTTTTTTGTTCAAATACTCAAAGTCTAGCTTACATACAGACTACGCAAATAGTCGTGATCGATGCCAAACAGCATTAAATCTGATCCCTACCTAAAAATGTATACATAGCTGTATCACATTCCTAAATTATAGTCAGATAAATGTATAATATTTGGATATGTATGTGTCTTTTAATATTCATAATTTTATGTTAAATAATTCAACTAAGTAACTCAAATATTTGTGTTTACAGTTTCTCACTAACGCACTGAATCCTATTCGAGCCTTTAAGTCCTACAATCACAATAATTATATTGGCTGTAGCACCGATACCGCCTCAAAAGGTAAAATTAATATACTAAAGCGCGGAACTGTGGTCGTTACAAATCAAAAACCGGTGATCATTTTGACGTTGAGAAAATCGAAAATCAAAACACGATTCATCTTAAACGATGCCGCAAGAACCACAAAGTTCCGCATTGCAAACTGAATCCCTCATAAACATCATGTCTTCACGCAACATCACCGGTACAGTAATTTCCTCAACAGCCTAGGTGGGTGGGTATGGGGAAACCAAACAAACAAACTGAACCAATAATACCAGGAAATCAGTCTAGATGGAAACCGTTTCGTCCTGAAATCCTAGAGATTACCGATGTTATTTTGTCCGTGTTTCGCTCCCCGTCGTTCTCGCGTCGCCAAAACTCTAAAATACACATTTGAGCGCTCATAGAGCTAATATTAGATGTTCACAAATGTGCATACGACGAATGATGTCAGTGACGAATTCACTTGCTTTACTCTTATAGAGCAACACACACTGCCGGAGGTAATAGTTGGGTATGTGTGATTGCTCGTCTGGGAACCAGATTGCTGTGACTCGCTGAATGAACAACACTATCATTGCCTAGCATTCAAATCTTTCACACTGCATTGATACGGCCAAACACTGGAACATTTGGCCTGTCGTCATGTTGTTGTTGACTAACCAAGCAGTAAAGATCGCATAAGACCTTTCAACTTTGCATCCTGCTTGCGTTTATGTTCGGTATCCACGTTTCGGTAACTTTTTATTTTATAATTTACTGATAGGCTTGCGTTTGATCAGAATCTCGCCTGATGCTAAGAGATGATCTAGTCTATGATGGAGTAAGCTAACATTGAATGAATCTATTTTCTCTTGACTTAAAAATCCCGGTATCTGATGGAAGACCTTTCAACTATTCTGTTGTTGCGTTGTTGTCGTTTTGTGTGTTTCTCTGAGTTGTATCACCTTCGCAGCGCTTGACCACTTATTTGCAAGCAAGACTGCAATTTCAGCTGCATCGTCTCGGCGGGTTGCCAGGTTCGGCTCCGGTTAGAGGAAGCAGTTGATCGGTCGCGCGCTCATTATTGTGCGCATACGCTTCCTTCACTCGATCCGTAATGTGCTGAGTGATTTCGTGCGGAACTTCAGTCTTATGACATTTACGAGATTTAAGTCCCCACGTCTTAGTCGTAGGTCAGTCAACTGCAAGGCCTAAATAAGTTACAGATCACAATCTCTAAATTATTTAAGGTCTTGCAGCGGCCTTCTATCGGATTTTTGAACACAAAATGTATTTATTTAATTCTTTACGCACACTTATATGTAAAAACTAGCTTCTGCCAGCGACTTCGTCTGCGTGGAATAGTTACTTTACCCCCGATTTTGAAACTCTCAGCCCGATCGGTTTAAAATTGACAAAAGATAGACATGCTGTTTCGGGATATTTTTTAGATAATTTTATGTAGAACATTTCCGTAATACATGATTTCTATGTAACTTTAACCATTAAGGCTACACACGCGACGGAAGCTTAAAAAATGGAGTAACTTCTTCCGTTTTCCCAACATTTTCCTTCACTGCTCTGCTCCTATTGATTGTAGCGTGATGAAAAGTATACTATAACCTGCCCAGGAGTATGAAGAATAATTGCACCAAGTTTCTATAAAGAACATACAGACAGACAGACAGACAGACAGACAGACAGACAGACAGAAAGACAGACAGACAGACAAAAATTTTACTGATTGCATTTTTGGCACCAGTATCGATCACTAATCACCCCCTGATAGTTATTTTGAAAATATATTCCTTGTACAGAATTGACCTCTCTACAGATTTATTATAAGTATAGATAATAAAGCTTACGTGTGATGCAGATTCGTAAATAAATAAGTTCCTCTTCTGTCTCTAGGTACATAAACGGGATGAGGTCTCCTGTCTTGAAGTTAGCAGCCAAGCTACTAAGCTAATCTCAGCTCATTGCGTCATTAGTTATAAACTTATAAGCCAGAAGCAACCAAGAAACTCGTAAGGTAATCTGTGCGTTGTGCGGCCCATTGCATTGTTTTAATCGAAGATTTTATGCGTGCGCCGGGTCCCGCGGATGCGTGGACCAGTCCGTCGGCATTCCATAGTAAAGCTCCTTTCCCCTCGGTTTACTTTTCCATACTAAAATACGCTAACTCACGTATGTAGCTGCAGCATCAAAGAAAACTTTAAACTCTATTTTCTATTTCAGTCACACGAAATAATATGGACCAACTTGGTAAAGCTTTTATTCCAAATTGAATACTACCATTTTGTAAGAGATGTGTTCGTCTGCAGCGGGTCAAGAAACTCGAATCTGTGTAGGTACTTACATTAAATCGAATTACTAGCATTTTCTTTATTTTAATAATGACATGTTCAGTCGTAATCATGAGATATATCCATGTCACATAATAATGACAAAAATCTTATGTGAATTCACGAGTTGATTTTTTTTTTACTGCCTACATCTTAACTTATAACCTATTGTAGACATTGACATAAAACATTTTAACCGATTCCAAAGCAAACATAGGTAAATCTGTGTGCTGCGCCCACGAACGTGTGATGTTGACCATTATTGACATGTTTCCGTTTGACGGACCATTCAAATCATAAGTATCTATCTGCTAGGCACATTAACTTCAAACAAGTTCTTCACAAAATATCACTTTTAATAAATAAATTAATATGCTGATGAAGTAAACCAGTTATCGTGTAGGTACCAAACGGGTAGGTGACGAATTTGTATATTTATTGAAGCTCCGTGTTATTATTATTACCCTTGAACGCCGGGTGTGGCCTCTAGCGACCTTGCTTTAAGTCAATAAACCCATCCTAGGCAGGGGTCAATTTATTTGAAAGCATTTCCTAATTTAGGTAGACGGCGAGCGTCTATCACAAATCCCTCTAAAGTCAGGATACAAACACCGCAGGCGCCCGGCGCCCGCTCTGGACGGAAAAGCTTTCAAATCCAAACTTTTGAGCGATAACTAACGTCATTTTGTTGAAAACGTGGATGTTCTTAAAACATTTTATAAACATGGCTCGACCTTCCGAAGTTTTCTGAAATAAACTCCGAATATTCCATTGCACTTTCTGTACCTTTAAATTAAACTCATGCTGAAAACCATTGCAGTAAACATACATTATGAAACTTTACATTTCTTCGCCACCGTAAAAGGACCTCGTAAGTCGTACGGTGATAAATGTCGGTTACAGTTAACCCTAATCAGAGTCAGTAAAGTTAACAAGAGACAATAGACAATCGCACGTCTACAATACTTTAATGACATATTGTGCATGTCCCTCAACGTAATTATGTAGTTGTAGGTACATTGACGTTTAGCGACCACCAGCGGTGACGATTGGACAACCCATTGGCCAAAGAAATATACCATCTGACATAAGCGATAAAAAATCTTTTCAGAGGGTCTTGATAACTTAGGAAGGGATTTTACCAAAAGCAATGCGGTGGTGAGTCCGCTAGTCACATTGAATGAGTATAGGATAAGTCACCTTTTAAATTAAAGGGTGCAAAAAGACCATCGACCATAGTATGTCAAAACTAGAAAGCTCACAAAGCTCAACGTGTATATAGTTTTGTTTCTCTGAATCTTCAACGTACTATTTGTACCTGCATCGCGTACTACGAAGAAGCTACTTGCATTGCATGCATCATCAGCCATGACTAAACTTGAACACCGCACCATGATACTAGTAATAAAACACCATAGCGATATTATCGTACACGACATCACTGCTTTTTGTGCAGCGAACTTGGAGAATGCGTTTCAATGTTTATGGTCGATGCCTCTCCTTCGGGATAAGGCGAGGGTAGGAACTATTTATTTGCGCCTTATAAGGGCGGCAGGCAATATCAGTCAGTCGTCAAACACGTTCAGCCTGAGTGCCAGGCTCTTACACCAAACATGGACGCGCTTTCATACTTCAGACGCGAATTATATTTCTTCTCGGCTCCTCTAATACGGTGTGTTATTGCCGCACTGTTGCGGCCAGTTTCTTTTAATGGTTTTTGCTACTAATAAGACATAATTTAGACCACTAGTTATTGCAATTACGACTGCGATGAGCGATAACGATCTTTTTTTAATTTATATACTGTGGCTAAGGAGGATATTTTTAAATTGGTTCGCGCAATGTCGTCTAGTATGTGTAATTTATGATATATTTTCTTGACAGTTATGAGTGTTACTGACATCTTGTCTAGTAGCAAGAATAATTATTTTAAACGATCAAACTGATCTCATAAATCCTTTCCAAAATATTTTTTTTTTTTTTTTATTTTATTTAAATAAAACGTTTAACCGAAAGCTTGTTTGATTACTAAGCTATCACGTCTAAATCACTGAACTGATTTCGAGGATAAAGGATGTGAAATTATTAAATGACTCCACTCTGGGCGGAGCCAGAGGAAATGTTAGATTCTTACTGACTTAAACCCATCCGTGTTCCTCCTAATGCCATTGGCGTGCCAGGGCCGAGGTGACTCTTTCGAACAAAATGCACAACCCAGGAAATGTTAGATTCTTACTGACTTAAACCCATCCGTGTTCCTCCTAATGCCATTGGCGTGCCAGGGCCGAGGTGACTCTTTCGAACAAAATGCACAACCCTAGCAATCACTGGCCCTAGCGATAGCGAGCCCCGTCTGCTGTGCCGTATCTCTTTGACAGTAGAATAGAATAGAATACTCTTTATTATGTACACCATATAAGTTACAGAAAATATAGATGAAGAAAACATTACATAGGGTGACACAATGGGCGGCCTTATCGCTAAAAGCGATCTTTTCAAGACAACCTTTGGATGGATTTTAAAGAGAAAAGGAAATACAGCACTGTAGTAGCGACGGTTTCAAAGGTACGAGACGAAAAATAACTTTGTTGCTGAGCGTAAAACACAATCGTTCACCTCACTACAGCGATGAAATGCTATAGGTGCAAGAAAAACAGCATAGAATGGAATAGAATACTCATTATTATGTACACCATACAAATTTAAAGAAAATATAGATGGTGAAAAAATTACATAGGGTGACACAATGGGCGGCCTTATCGCTAAAAGCGACCTTTGGATGGATTTTAAAGAGAAAAGGATATACAGTACTGTAGGTTGTAATTATGAAACAAAAAGCATAGACTCCAAATAAGTTTTTGACGACACGGTTGGTGCAGTGGTTCAATGATTGGCTGCGGCGCTACGTGTCGTGGGTTCGATTTCCGCACGGAACAAATATTTTTATGAACTACAGATAGTTGTTCCGGGTCTGGCTGTTTGTGTATGTGAGATTGTATGTTTGTGAACGCACCCACGACACAGGAGAAGTTCCTAGTGTGGGGCAACGTTTTCTTTAAAAAAAAAAAAGATTAAACAAAGAGTGATTTTTACCATTGTTTTAAAAATGGACCAAGATTGAGCACGCTTTGCCGATACGTGCAAGGCATTACATACACATAATTCTAAATTTATTTTAAAAATTAAAAAGGCAAATCGCTACACTGGTAATATTGAAACTTTATTCTAAGCTCGCCGTCCGCCTACTGACCGCGGGATTACTGCTTCAAAGAAGGAAGTGACTGCTTCGCATGCCCCTTTGCTCCAGACATTGGATTGTACTAGTCCCAGAAGCAATAGTTCACCGCCGCCGATCAGTTACATGTGATCTTGGAGACGTTTATAGGCTACTTTAATGCGGGCGACGCCCCGGGGCAAAAGCTAGTAATTTATAATTGCTCTAAGTTCCGCTAGTTCTTGGGGATTATTCGAACGCGTCGATGAAGCCATTCATATATAAGCTTAATTTAGTTAACCTCTAGATAAGAACACGTTAGTAATCATGTTCAGACATTAACAGCGTTTTAATCGCTCATTATTTATAACCGACCGATTAACTTGGCGGCGAAACTTTACCTGCGTTTACCGAAGTTAGTAGTAAATATGAAAGTGACGTTTATGTTAGTATTAAACCTATGCATATCCGTTTGTGAAATTTAATATTGGACTTTATGTTGATTTCTCTTTGTCGCAACATTTATGTACATTTTACTCCTAATAAACAACTGAATAGTTAATTAACGACTTAGATACACACTAAACAGGTATACCTAATATAGTGGTGTTTCCACCTGCAAGCAACTCGCACGCATCTAAATATATATAACTCAAAAGTTACTGACTGACATAGTGATCTATCAACGCACAGCCCAAACTACTGAACGGATCGGGCTGAAATTTGGCATGCAGGTAGATGTTATGACATAGGCATCCGCTAAGAAAGGATTTTGATTAATTCTACCCCCAAGGGAATAAAATAGGGGATGAAAGTTTGTATGAAACTTTGGCAATTTTTAACCGATCGGGCTGAGAGTTTCAAAATCGGGGGTAAAGTAACTATTCCACGCGGACGAAGTCGCGAGCAGAAGCTAGTGTTTAAATATATTGCGGGATAAGATCGAGCAATTGATCATAATTTTATACCTATGTACCTTGGCGGCCAGCATTGTAATGCAACTTGCATGCGGCCTGCGAGCTGCACTCATAGTACCTTAAAACCTCTTTTCTATATGTGTTAGGTGTTAGTATCATCTGTCAGTATGGTAATAATCACGGTGATAACATCAAGCCATCTGCCGGACGTTATTATTCATGCATTAGCATTCCCCTTAAGAAATTTAAGTTAGGTACTTCCGCAACAAGAGACGTAAGCACTAGCTATTTTTTTTCTGGATGGGAAATCCTCTAATGAATTCTCCCGCTCTGGGCGGAGCGGAAGGGAGTGTTCAGACTCTTACTGACTAAAACCCACCCGTGATCCTTCTAGTGCCCTTTGCGTTCCAGGGCCGCGGTGACTCTTTCGCAACCCTAGCAATCCCCTCTTAAATTCACAGAACAAAATATAAACAAAAAATTATTGTTCAGTAGCTAGTACAACCTGCAAGCCCCACTGCCGAAGTTAGGTTGTCGACTTGTCTAGTAGCTAACTAGTAACAGCAGAGGAAATACCTACGCGTAGTTATAGCAAAGTATTTTAGTCAACTACATTTACTTTTACTTTGATTGATGCTTAAATCAGGTAGTATCTAACTACTACCTGATTTAAGCATCAATCAAAGTATGTGCGAGTGCTTGCCTGAAAAAAAAAATGAATGGAACTATATAACACCCAAATAAAATGTCTTCTTTTAAAAACCCGACTTAAAAAAGAGTAACGTTCGAAATAACTGAACTTTGCTCAGAACTTCGACGTAAGTGCCCATTAATTAAACAAATAACTTCATAAATGTCCTATAAAACTGGCTTGAAGTCCATTTATAAGTTAGGGATCTTAACTTTTAAAGTGTACCTAGTTTTAACTTTTAAAGTGTAGCAGTGGCCAAATATTCGACGGATCGAAAGCAAGGAGCGGGCAAATTATATTATAGAAAAAGTGTCGCCATTTACTTGAAACTACTGAAACAACTAAGTTGTTTCATGAATAATGCCGTGATACTGAACTGAACTTGATTCTGCAGTTGTAATTTTTCAGTAGTTCATCAAAAAGTACTGGCTAATGTACAGGTTTTCTAAACACGGTTTACTCGTACGATCGGTTTTGGATTCGACTAAGTCTTTACAATTTGCTCGTAACAAAAACAATTTTCGTTTTAACGTTCAAAGCGTTTTTAACTTCATTCACATGTTAAAACCCGGTCAACCACATACTGCCAAATTCAGGATATTTGATCCTTTAAAAGCCGTATTGTGTGTATTCAAGGATGGTCATATTTCGTCAAAGAGAAACCCCTCAAGGTTCCGTGAGGTTTGAGAGGGTCCGGATAACCCTCGGCCCTCGGACTCCGGCCATTTAATATCTGCATTGTCGACTTCTCCCAATATTTGCCTTGGGATTTCTGTCAGTGACACATACAGAGATATTGTAAGTAGGTAAGTTTATCTTGGATATAAATTGAGATTAGGCGCTAATGAATGCCTGCCTCCTGCCTCTAAGCTTGATAATGATATCGAAGTATTCGAAACATGCCAGGCGTTCTTAGCGAGAAATTGTGTAGTATGTAACTAAGGAGCGCTATTCGCTGAAATATTTACTGCGTTAGAGAGTTGAGTTTATGTTTTAGAGAAAGTACTAACATATCTACTGACTGTTTATAAATAAAATGTAGAACTACAAGCTATGAGAGAGTAGATACTTAATGAATAAAAAGAATGAAAAGTAAATAGTAAGTATAATTAGATCGGTATGTCGACTCGAAGCGACTTAGCTGACTGAAAAACAATATCTAAAAACCAGCATATTTTATTCTTAATCCACCAACTATATATCTAAGTTTTAAGTAGGTACCTAGAAAAACCATTTCTGCAACACACCAATCCCAGCAGACTAAAACATTACCGCCTGTAAGTTATGTACATTGTACAACAATGACACATAGCCCAGAATACCTTGACAAATCACGGCGGCATTTGCAAAAGCTAATTATGTCGAAATCAGTACCTACGTCATTACAATTCAGATCCTTAAATCGTGAGCCGCCAAGATATACCGGGCGCACTGTAAGGCACTCATTCCGACGACCACCTGCTGTTCTCATTAAAGTCTGGTTCGTCTGGCGATAAATTTGCAAGACATTGCTTCTCGTCTTACGTAGGTACACGTTCGGCCGAGGGAATATTACACCCGCTACAGTTTACGGTTACACCCCAGATAATATTTAGAAGGCTTTTTGTAAGCTTAGCCTACAATTATTCGAGTTTGCACGTCACGCCAGTTGACAAACTGGCGTCGTATGTTTTGTTACACTGGCGTTGTTTTGCAAAAAACGTTACAGGTATTTTTATGAATTAGATATTTTGCCCACAAGGTTTTTGTATAGAATTCGTTTTAGGACAATTTGTCAAGCAATAGGACACCATTGCAAACAAATGCTTTGTGTTAATCACATACCTGTGTATCTGCTTATTTACGATTCATAAACTCATGTTATTAGTTTCCATGAAACACGAGGGGATCAGGGGATGCTGTAGGGACATATTCTATACTTATTAAGTATCCACCCTGAAAAATACTTATAAGTAACAACAATAATTTCAACTGTCTGCGTGTCTAATAAATGATAATAAGTATAATCATGTTGCACCGCGCGACATTTATTCAAATTCATTCAACATTGCGCAGTCAAACTAAATATTTTGTTAGAAACCATACTTTAATCTTCAATGCTGCAAAATCGTCTAGAACTTAACACCACTGTCACTATTCAAGGTCAAGCGAGTGCAACAAAAAATATAAATTTACTGTCCATAATTTATAATGAAGTGAAATAAATTCACGTCATGACAGCTAAATCCGCATTCAATACCTAACCTATCGTACAAAAAGGATGAATACATTTTGGCTTTAGATAACGTCTGAAATCTAAATATACCGAGGCACTTCCTTTCTTTTAGTACTGATTCGAATACCAATTATGCGGAAGTTATGTTTTTTTGGTAGGATAATCTAAAAGGATTAGTAAACTTTATATACCTAATACGTACCTACTTGAAATGCATGGACATGTAATAAAAAGAAGGTTATGTTATCTAGAAAATAACACTAAGTACTTATAAACATAAACATTTAAAGTCGTAGCAAAAACAAAAAGTTGAACTAGCACCCAGCGCGCATACCCTGAATGAGCTGCCTACTGGAGACGTGCCTCAACTTAAAAAGATTTTCCACGGTTCATTTTATGTGAGCACCGTACGGAAATGGTTACAAATTTTATGTTTCGCGAGGAAAAGCTCGCTTTGGCATAAATCCACGCTGTCGTCCTGTCTCACATTTTTCACTCCTTTGTACACTACAAGACTTGTTTTTAAAGACACGTAGAAAAACACGTACCTAACTTTTATTATCAAAGAACTAAACTCGTGACTGCTCGTGTTAGTTTGATGACTGTATAAAGATACGAATAATAAAGTGCTAAAAGTTTATTGGCAAGCTTGCCCCTGTTTGTAGCCCGCAGTAGTCGATACGTTCAAACGTACAATTTGGAATGTGTACGGAATAAACTCGATGGTCACGGTTCGCGTAGAGAACCCGGTAAGCGCTGAGATCCAATTAAACACTGGTTTGAATAAGTTACCGGCTTCAAATAGCCGCTGGATTAAGATAAGACCTACTGCGAAGCGTGGTAATCGTGTAATTGGTTTGTTAGGTTTGATGATTATCTATAATAATAATATTCGTACGTGTTAACGCGCAAAATGGAATGTAATTTTCTCCGAGGCGGCGTGGGATTATTCAGAATGGGAATTTAAATTTTCGTCAGCGCCTATTCCAAGTTGGAACGAATCAGAAATGTTTAACATATTTCGTTTATATTGCGGGTTAGTATAATGTTGTTAATCTTCCAGCTCAGTCTGTGATATTGAAGACCGACTTCATTTGATGGATGCCAGGATGTGAAAGGCGGCCAAACTCGGTATCCTTATTAACACATCAAAACTGCAAGTAAATTACTACTTTATGGGCCTGTGCACACCACGTTTTTTATGCGCGCTGGCGACGCGCGTTTCTAAAACGCGCGTCGACGGCGCGCTTTTATCCCACAGTATGTTGTCGTTTGTATCGATAAAACGCGCGGCACCGTCGCGTCTGTATCGATTCAAACGCGCGCCTGTATCGATTCAAACGCGTATTTTAATTTATAAAGGTGTGCAAAGGTCTGTAGGCTGCATCTGACTTGCGTGCGTTACGCGTCTCTATCGCTATACAAACGCGCGTCAACGGGGCGTTTAAAAAACGTGGTGTGCAATTGTGCATAGGCCCTTAGAGCTGTAATTAAGGCTAGTAGAGGAAAATACACCTTATTAATTAAAAATTTAATCAAGATATTTGAGTTTGATTTTCTTTCTTTCTTAAACGAAATCGGGTAATTTTACCGGTATGTTGGGTTTCGTGCCCTAACACCCCTTTGTGGGTATTTTTTACACTGTATTTGATATCATTTGAAAGGTACTGACGTAAACTTTCAATTAAAGTAGTTTCGTTTTTTTTTTCATGGAAAAAAATCTGCCTTAACAAAAAAAAGTCAAGGTGTGCAATTTTACTGCCCTCAAGTGTAGTTTCTATCATCAAACGAAAAGGCACTATAGGAAACTATTGAAATTATAATATTATTCCTAACATTACGTAGGTACTGGACCTTTATTTATTCGATCTTTACAATGAAATTAATAACCATTTCGGCGGAGTACATAAAGCACTATGATCGCGTTTCAGACGGACGGCTGTGGGCCTACAACGATTTTCCATTACGCTGGACGACGGTCCATCGCGCCCGATAAGTGCCGACCGCTCTAAGGGATAAGCCCTAGGTCGTATATGGATGACTAGGTACTGTGCTTCTCTACATAGGGCTAGGTAGAGGTACCTATATGTCGAAGAATTTGATTGAGTCAGGCGTTACTTTGCGGAAATCACTTTTAAATTTGAAAATGAAAATAATATATCTAGTTTTAATTTCCGCGAATATGTGTGGGTTGCAGGTATGCACCTCCCTCCCGCCCGCTATATTATGCACATGCAAGATTACAAGGCAAAAGCAAGGATAATATGCACATGCAGGAAGGCAAAGCAAAACCCAACACCAATACCGACACGTGTAACCGCTTTTGCCTTGTAATCTTGCATGTGCATAATATAGCGGGCTCGGGAGGTGCATACCTGCAACCCACACATATTCGCGGAAATTAAAACTAGATATATTATTTTCATTTTCAAATTTTTTCGAAGAATTTGGCTGCACACTGGATTTTGTAAAGTGACAAGTGTTTCCAATTGGAAACATAGGACCGGGAGATAAATTGACCCGTGAGGAAGAAAGGGATGCGTCCAGAGATGAATGATGACGATGAGGTGTCGAACCAACAGATAGGAACAACAGGTCTCTCTGCAATATTAGAGGAATTGCAATACTATGCCAACCAGGCTGAAACGTCTCCCGTGCCTTATTCTTACCTAATGTGTGTGAGTGAATAATTTCTCATGCATTATTACAATACATTAAAATTGTTCAAGTAAAATGAGAGCCTAGAGTTTGGGCGTTTAGCTTCACAGAAATATTATAAATTATGAAATTATTTGATGGCCTGTCGAATGAAGAAATTAGTGAATACTTAATACGCAGCGAGTTGGTAAAAACATGACAGACTGGTATTACCTAAATAGATTTTGTGAATTTATTACCAACAGCTTTTGCAAACGTTAAATCTGCATACTTTATCATCTCATTTTAATTTTGCCAACTTTTCCCCAAATTCTGTTGAATCTTGTTATAACGATAGGTAGGCATCAGAAAAAATGTCAGTAGACAACCGTAAAAGTTTATTCAGCATTCAAAGTTACTTGCAATGTTTTACCGTGTGAGTCCAATACCTGAACATGCACAGAACGACCTAGTCAAACACAGACCACCCATTTCAATCC
This sequence comes from Hecatera dysodea, assembly GCA_905332915.2. Classification (NCBI taxonomy): domain Eukaryota; kingdom Metazoa; phylum Arthropoda; class Insecta; order Lepidoptera; family Noctuidae; genus Hecatera; species Hecatera dysodea. Next base: position 9,673,468 of record HG995288.1, on the reverse strand, counting down.
GAATTAATACAAAATCCTCCGGGAGCCTCCGCTCCCAGTCTAAATAAATCCAATCGTAGCGCCTGCGATACTCGGAATTAATTAATTATTCAAGTGCGCCGATGTGCCATATTTGGTGCACCGTTCCCTACACCGCGCCATATTTGTCACCCTCTCCTATGACGCGGCAAAAAACTATTCGCCAGTTCCACCACATAAGGCTACCCACTATTCCAGGGAGAGACTTAAAGGTTACACAAAAAAAAAACGCGTAAAAATTGATTAAATCGTTGTCATGTCGACTAATGAATCGATGGAGCGGACTCGTAAAACATGGAATGGCTATCATTAAACATAACTGAAACGAAATCAAACTGCTTTCTATGCTGTGCCTTGTAGGTATAATAAACTGCATTCCACATTTGATATCCGTCATAATATTTGGCGCCGGCAATTTGCATAGCAATTAACAGAGAGGTTTATTATGATGCAAATTTGGCGAAAAACATTATTTCACCTTTAATAAGACGTACATTAGCACCGACCTCAAAAAAACCTGTTGTAGGCTATGTAGAAAAAAGGTATATCCAGTTATTGCACATTCCTGGCAGATAGCTAGCTAGTTCAACCAAAGATGAAATGAAATACGTAAGTACCTAAGTCTCTGTGAAATAAACGCATAGTTGTTTAAATATTTCGCCTGCATTCTAAAGATAAAATTGATAACTAAATAAAAATATTCACATTATTTTTATCCATTGAATATGTCATGTAATTATGCAGAACGTGCCTCGCTGTGCAAAAAGCTTGGTTAGTTAATGCAAAACGCGTATTTTGAATTCTATTTTAATTGGACAATCAATTAAAAATACAACACCGACCGTATATGTAAGTATGCAGGATATAGTTAATTGGAAAATACTTAAAAACAATAAAATTTGCACTTCACTCCTGATTGAACTTTAATACTGATTTAGGCCACCTATACCTTGAACTTTTTCCAAATTAAGTAATATATGTATACAGCCTACATTTAAGATAATTTGCCGTGTCGCTGTTTACAAAGATAACGGGCACCCACAATATTAATACTAGTTTCAGCCTGCTACTTTGACTTGAAATATAACTTAGGTTGGTATTACTTGATACTAATTATTGTACTTAATTGATTTTCCTTTATAAACTGATACACTCCGTTCCACTTAAAGTACACGTCTGCACGTAAATAAAAAGTAATCCTTTTATCTTCTGTCTACAACCTTTTTTAAGCTTTCCATTTAAAACTGTTGGATAGCATCTTTCATAACGCTGCTTGCCCAAAGGGGGCAGGCCGAAGTATATCTTACAATAGGGATGTTTCCTGAGGAGTAAAAATATGATCCTATTTAGTCCGTCAGTTAGATTATCGAAAAATATTAGACACGTATTTTTTGCTTTATGAAATCTCTAAAAATTGACGAAGATAAAAACCTTCAAAGATCATGAGTGGGGGCTTGTGACATCACGGCGTGGTAAAAATTGTCGCACGAAGTGACGTCACACGAGTTTTCAACGCACTATATCGACTTCGTTTTTTATTTACGTGAAAAAATAAAAAATACGTGTTCAATATTTTTGGGAAGTCTATCTTACGGACTAATTAGATTTTTTAGGCAACTACCATTTTATGTATCTACTAGCTTCTGCCAGCGACTTCGTCCGCGTGGAATAGTTACTTTACCCCCGATTTTGAAACTCTCAGCCCGATCGGTTTAAAATTGACAAAGTTTCATACAAACGTTCATCCCCCATTTTATCCCCTTGGGGGTAGAATTAATCAAAATCCTTTCTACTTCACCTAAAAAGAAATAAAATTGAAACTATTAATAATTTGTAATTTGAACGAATATTTAAACGTTACCAAAATAACTAATAAGTACCTATTTTATAAAATAGCAACAAAAGTTACACAAAAATAATCACAATAACATCTTACAGCATGATTCAGTATTAAAACGCGACGGCGCGATGGCTTATTATTGTATTCATGTATAAGTTTGGTGTTTTTATACCGATTTCCATGATTCTTTTTTTATTGAATAGGTAATAATGTTAACTTTTTTAAATTAGGGATGAGTGAGAGTATTATAAACGTAAGAGTAAACAAATAAAATCAGAAAGCTCCGAACTGCTAAGCTATCGGGAGTTACACGTGTTATTGTGAGTCAACCATAAAAGATAGACATATGGTGTTGTGGGATATTTTTAGATAATTTTATGTAAAACATTTCCGTAATACATGATTTCTATGTAACTTTAACCATTAAGGCTACACACGCGACGGAAGCTTATAAAATGGAGTCACTTCTCCCGTTTTCCCAACATTTTTCTTCACTGCTCTGCTCCTATTGATTGTAGCGTGATGATAAGTATACTGTAACCTGCCCAGGAGTATGAAGAATAATTGCACCAAGTTTCGTTAAAATCGGTCGAGTAGTTTTTGTTTCTATAAAGAACATACAGACAGACAGACCGACAGACAGACAGACAGACAGACACACAAAAATGTTATTGATTGCATTTTTGGCACCAGTATCGATCACTTATCACCCCCTGATAGTTATTTTGAAAATATATTCCTTGTACAGAATTGACCATCATCATCATCTTAGCCTTTTCCCAACTATATTGGGGTCGGCTCCCAGTCAAGCCGGATTCAGCTGAATACCAGTATTTTACGTGAAGCAGCTGCCTACCAGACCTCCACAACCCATTAACAGGGGAACACGGTACTTCTTGGCAAGACTGGTGTCAGATTTTCTGGCTTCTGACAATCCGTAACGACTGCCAAGGATCTCCAAATGACAGCCGGGACCAACGGCTTAACGTGTACAGAATTGACCACTCTACAGATTATCCCTCTGAATGGCGGCAAGCTTATGTGATTACCAGTTACTCTGTACAAATCCAGTCTCTAAGCTGCTACTGAAAAAATCCCCCTGTGCTACGTACTACATGGTCTACATGACACACTAAGCAGTACCGGTCATCTCTCACCTACGCGTCTCAGGTCCTTGGGTGACAAACACAGTAACATTGAACTGGCAGGGTTATCGGTGAGCGACACGGCGCCACTACTTCTAGTCAAAACAGAATGCGACCCGGCTGACTGACCAGAGACCATTGTTCACTCAAATGCAAATATAGACTCGATTGATTTTTCGTGTTCGTACCTATCCAATGAAATACTTATTGAGGTTTTTAATTTTCTGTTTTAATTAAATGGATACCTGTTAAGATGTTAATCTATTTTTAAGAGGATTCATAAGTGGTTAATAATTTTTCGTGAGTACCTTGTCGTGAGTCGCGGTAGAGTAAGTGTACGACTCGATTGGCTCAGTGGAAAGTACTTAATGTCAAGGTTTTATCATTCTACGTGTAGGAGTATAAAAGAAAAGCCACTATACACTACTACCTAGCACTTATATCGTATTTTCTTCTAGACTCGTTCTAAAACAAAATGTACTTACATTAAATAGTTAAAGCAGTAGATACTAATCCCAGTAATCCCAGGATTTACTAGTCTGGGTGCTGATATAAATATTCCACAAACAATGAAAAGAAAGAGCATCGACGACAAGGTGCAATGTAAGGTGCATATTATTCCAACATAAAGTGGCAAAACACCAGTAATAATAAAATACAAGTAAGTTGCCGCACAAGGTAGACCCCGGCCATTCCAGCGTGAATGAAAGAATGCCAGTCATTCATAACTCCAAGCCGTCTTTTGTTATCCGCCGCTAGCGCTCTCCCATAAAAAAAGGGTTGGCGCCCTTACCGACACGGTTTCACGAAGAGCACTATTATGGCCAGTTGTAGCAAAACATAGCTCATAAAGGATTTCTAGAAAGTTTATTCGTTTAAAAATATCAGTTGGTTGATGTTTTTTCTTCGCTGTTCTGACTTCACTATTATAAATTGGTTAAACAGGTATCGATCGATCAATCAGTCGATAACATCGATTGGAATTCGTAGACGCATAAATATAAAAGGTGTGTGAGTTTTGAAAATATGGTTTTGACCCAGATTTTGTGTATTTCAATGTGTAAATAAGTCACAAATATTCGCTACATGCAGTTTAATATCCGTTGCAAAAATGTAGCTCGCAGTCACACATAACTTGTGTAAAACACTGCGCCACATTAGAAGATATGAAAAAAATCTAATATCCACCAACAAACCGTTGAAATACGCCTTTGTCTCCAGAATTCATGAATACAATCTTCATAAATAAGTAATAATATGTCGGAAAATATTCTCCAGCGTTATGGCAATGTTCAGAATATGTGTTAATATTTGTGGCAATGCGAGCGAATGCGATCGACTGTGAAAAGTATGGATTTTCATTGCACTACAAAATTTATATTTTCTTACACTGTGTTCTTTATTAACGCAGTAAATAACATTCGAAACTACGATTGAAAAACCAACAAACTCAAACTAAAGTTAAGGAGAGAAACAGTTGGATTCAGCTAAATGCGTTCGTTCTGCTCTGATATTAAATAAACAGACAGATAATAAGTAAAAAATAATACAGATAGTATTAATTTATGATTAACTCGCCCGCAAGACTTGATAGCTTAGTCAGCTAATTGTAAGTTTTTAAAGAATTTTTCAAGATTAAAGAATTTATTGGCAAAGGTTACAAATAAGGTGACGTCGCGTCGACACACTCGACACTAAGACGTGAACTACTACAAACAGAAACAGAAGTAAATAAGAAAAAAAAATAAGTACGAACTAAAAACCATGTAAGTAAATAAATAAAACACAAACAAAACTACATCAAGATAAAACACAGACAGTGTTATTCGTAAAGTTTCTCAAACATGAATATTCACAAAAGATATCAACATGAATGGGTGCCCTGAGAAATCCAAGAAGATCAGAGCATCAGATAAGCTGGAGAAATCCCATAAACGGACACAAGTCGTGCTACTGTTGCCATCCATAGACAAGATAAGGTGTGTGTACATAGATAAGAGACCCTAGCAATAGACAAACATATAGGCTTGCGACAGCTATGGGCTGACTTGAGGCAAGATCATCATTTGCTGTTATAGAGTAACTTGTTTTCGAAATAATAAAATCGATAGAGCTATGGATGGCCAAAGACAAATACAAAAGGATTGGATTGTTAAGAAAGTGTAGTAAAATAGGGAACGAGCACGGCGTAGGCTATGCCATCTAGTGTTGCAAATCTGAAACTTTTACGTTGTAAATATTTGACCTGTGCTGCCACCTATACTTCCTGCACCCTCCGTTTAAGGGAACGTGCACGAAGTAGACTGTGCTATCTAGCGTTGCAAATTTGAAAAGTAAAATATACTTGACATTGACGCACCTGTGCTGTCACCTATAGTTTCTGCACGTTCCCTATAAATGGAGGAAAAAGGGAGTGAATGAATGCGTGACAGTTGACAGGGGAGAGTACGGAAGAAGTGTTGCGCCGCCCTAAGTAGGTGATGATGATGATGAAGCCATCTATGGTATATTTGTCATTATTAACTTACCCAGCACTAAAACCACAATATGTTTTAAGGATTCGATTTTTTGTAGTTTATAAAAGTAGGTAAAAAAATCGAATGAAAACGCCACAAACCATAGGTACGTACAATAAAGTTTTACCAAGAAAACATGTAACTTCCTCATTCTAAAGCGATCCATTATTAATTAATTGGTTATTCTTTATTAGTTACATTGAACGTAGGTAGCTACTCAAATGGTTCAGCTAAAAACAACGAACAAAAAACTAATAGGCGTATAAACAACGTGGCCAACAGAACTGTTTGGTTTAGAAAAACTAAACTAATGAAGGTATAAGACAAGCTATTTACAGAATCACAGTAATTAACGCTGATCAAACCTAGGTATTATTATCACGTAAAGTCTATCTACATATCTATTATACATAATTATATTATATTATACATACATAGGCTGTTCTACAATCTTTTAGGTATGATTTCGCATTGTAAAACCTAGAAGCGACAGTCTTTTAATAATGAAATAAAAAAAAACACCCAGTAAAGAAACTACTTAAGTTTTGCAGTTTAGCCATTGAGGAGAAAATAACCAAGAAATAAATTACCTGTGCACCTGGAATTCTCTGAACAATCTTTACCAAAACGACCCACGACTAATGTAATGAATGACTTAACTTTTCGATAGCTTTAAAATTCTAGCCAACCATTCAATATGTATATAACTTTATGTTTCCATTCGTTGCTTTCATGGATATTCCTCAGTCTTCCCTAATGCTCGAAGAAAAAGCTCTGAAGCTCGCATAGCAAAATAATGTTTACCATGGTAATAATCTTTTGGTATCTTTTGGTCGTTGCGGTAAAATGTGGAGGCGAAACTTCGCTTCCGTTTTTAGGGATCCGAACGCTAAAAATTAAAACATTTCGACTGTACAATATGCCTATATTACCTATATCGTAAAAAGCTAAACTATGACGCATGAAATGACGGTTACGTTAACTAACGATAAGTTAACAATCGGTTGTTATACATATTAATTTATTTATTTTATTTATTTTCAATCAATCATCAATCAATGCACTTGCACTTGGGTTTACAGAACTATGTGTTGTTGCAGAGTGGTTACAGAAACAAAGTACCATTTTGAAAACGTGGATTAAGTTGCGAGTTTTTATCCAAAATCTTTCGAATTTTGTGTAAAGAGTTTTGGCAGCGAAGCGAAAATCCAAACATCAAATTTCGAAATCAAGTATCCCTACTTGGTTTCGAAATTTGATGTTTGGATTTTTATCATATCGAACGTCACGGTATCCTGACGCGTGAGGCCATAGAGAATGTAATAGACATTCTTTCGGCGAAACGGACAGTCAGAATGTTAAAAGAGTATGGGATTTACATTCGCTATGGAGGTAACACGAAGTCAATCCTTTACAATTTCTACTTTTCGACAATCGATACAATGTCATTTTGGCCTCAGACAGAAAGACTGCTGCCAAAACAAACAGTAAATTTAAAAAAAGTCAAGTTGAGACCCTCCTCCTTTTTTTGAAGTTGGTTAAAAATGTTGTGTGACTTCGTCGCCGTCCACCTATACAATGTTAGAAGCTCCTTACCAACGTGGGCATTGTGGCAACATGTAATAAGTAAAGACTGCAAGAGTGGCGTGCAGTGGTTCGAGTTAGGGTAGGCCAGAGAAAATTACCAAATAAATTCAAAAAAAAATAACCACATTATTCAGGGTTGATTTTTAATGAAATAAGTTTTTTTTTTAAATAGCCTATTTAAAAAAAAACACCACATTTCAACCCTGAATAATGTGGTGTGTTTGTTTTGGACATTTTCTCTGCCTACCCTAACTCGAACCTGAACCACTGCACGCCACTGTCATCACATCAGTGACCATTTATGCATAAACCGTCATACATACTTACATACATATTACCTACTACGTACAATATGTTATTTACGTGATACTGATTTCTATGTAACAGGCGGAGTCCTGGTGTCCTGAAACACAGGCTTGCAGCACAGCTTGCAGCTTAGCTCAGATACCAGTCTCCCACAATGACACATGATAAAGTTTTATAATAAAATTGTATTTCATGTATTGTTAAAATATTGTGGTGAGAGAAATAAAACATATTATTATTATATGTATTTGAATTTGGTGTTAAACAATGTACAAAGTGCTTCTTTCAACCATTCACAATAAGGTTCAGCATCTTTAATTGAATTTTAATAAAGCACCCCCTGAGTGTCCGTCGTTTATCTCAAGATAAAACGGCTACAATTTATAACTAATTATTTATGGTATAGACTTCGCGCGGCGCCAAACGACCAGACTTGGCTCTGCTCGGCCAGTGGCCGTTGGCTTGAAGCATTGCGAAGAAAATAATCTAGCTAGCATAAGAAATGTGATCATCCTACAGACTTAAATGTTTAATTAAAATCACATTTGCACTGTGTTTCTTAAAATCCTTAATAAATCGAACCATATACCTAATTACTTTAAATACACATGCACTTTCTAAATTCAAATTCTCCATAGAAAATTTGAATAAAGAAAGTAATCATGTAGTTTTTTATAAATATGCTGTAAGTGTTTTTTGTTTCTCATCTCCTAGATGTATTTTCGTTTATTTTGAAGAGAAGATCCATCAGGGCATAAACTCAAGGATATAAGACAGCTCTTATTCTTGCCCAGATACTACTATACCTAATTAATGAAGATACCTGGTACCTATCTAATGAAGTCAGCGGAGTCAGGTCCAGTCAAGTCCACGTCAACGACTGGTCCTGTCCTATCAATGAGAAGTAATGCCAATATGATAACGAAGCAATTAGCGAATGACAGATATTTTTCTTCGAAATCCTTTTTATGCAGCGAGTGAGGCATGTAAAGAACATTATCGCGAGTCTTATCGCTGAACACATAAATTACGAAATTATTTCGAAACTGTCGTCATTCTGCCGTTATTCAGAATTTCTGGCAGTAGCAACCCTAAATCAATGTCATTTTATTTGGACTAAGACAGAGTAAGATCAATAGTTCCTTGTTATTTCAACTTTTCAAGATTCTGTACAAAAAAGAACCTAATATTTTGTAGTAATACTTAAGTTCTTACCATGTAAATGAACCCCATATCTTTAAACAAGACGTAGGAGTGATTTAGCGGGTGACCTACCTGATGCTAATATATTTTAGTCAAATAATAAACACTGCGAGTTAGTTTAAATACATGGTCTACTTAACAGATCACCTTAAATCGATAACTGGACATGTTAATTCTCCAATTGCTCACATAAATGCAAATAACATACGATCTGTGACAATTGGTTACGAGCTCTCAAGTGCCATTTGCATTTGCTAATCGTGCGTGAGTTACAACCCATGCTCAAGCGATAACAGCCACTAATCCGGTTCACTACGACATTATCTGATCTCAGAATATAGGTCCACAGTTTCTCGCCTCAATTTTCTTCGTCTTAAACGTACACAATAATATTATTCTTATCTCGTCTGCTTACTGTATCAGGCAGATTTCCAGGTAAAAACGTTTGGGATAAACAGTTCGCCAAATTGAAATATGTATAAAGAGAGAAGTAATTTAAATATTGAATTTAGAACGTTCTTTTTTCCTTGGCAACTGACTCAAAGGTTATTGCCAGTGTCAAGGCACATCCATAAATAGGATTTACATGGGAATAGTTGCCATAAGGATTATTTAATTGGCCTATAGTACTTTATAATGTTTATTTTATACGGTTTTTACAGAATACATTTCCAATACTTATATCTGCAGATACAAACAAGGTCTTGTCAATCGCTGCCCATTAACACGGTACACTGAACAAAGTGGGCCATTCTGATCTCTTATGACAAACGCATCCCGAATTGACCTACGACCGTGACAATCTAAAATTATTTCAACGTAAAACTGGGTCAAAATGAGCATAAATTTATACAGCTTGATATTATCTAATGGGTCGATGTACCAGGGTCGCAGTGAAGCGCGGCGGTGGACCGTGGACGCCTATTGTCATTCAATCGGACCATTGTGGGCTCTTTGTCGGCCGCGGCCGGAGCCCTGCCCCGGTCATTCGACATGGGGGATGCGGGACTTGAAATATGTTAATTTTTTGGAATGTAGCCGAACGGTTAATGAATTCGAGAGTGAGGTGCAATTTAAAAGCAGGGGACAGAACTATTCAACACAGTTTATCATGATAATAATGCTGCAGGAACAACTAAAAACATAAATTAGTTTTAATAGTTTGTCTATGGGGACAAAGGGCATTAATGGGCAATCCCGGCAAAGTAATCATTCTACAAGAAACAAAAATTCTTCAGGCGAAATTTCGATACCTTCTCGATACCGCATAACATCATCCAGCCAGTGGCGTGAGCGTGACTTCTACATAAAATCATCCACGTAGATATTAAGATGCATGTAACATAACACATTAAACGCACATTATCCGCAATTAGCGGCCCCGCTTTTAAACTCGACCATGCACCGTGAGAACGACGAAAAAAGTTGCGCTTGCGCATCTTGACACGGCACTATGCGTAATCGAGATATGGTTTACATCTTTACTAGATCAGCGATGAGAATTTACTTATTTAATCGCATGAATAAAAAACAAACCAGCACGTGTTAAAAAATATGTAATCTGGAAACAATAAAAAGCATGCCTTTGTAAATCCAAAAATAATTAATTTGTCTTAGCGCCCGCCGGCCGGCGCCATAATGTTCAGTCCTCAAAGTTAATGAATCATGTTCATTCATAAATTACAACTCTTGCAGATTATCCTTTTTGGAACAATCTTAATGTTGCCAGGACAAAAATAAATGAAAACGGGACTTCCTTCCAGCCCGAATTCGGTGAAAACGTCGAAACTGTTCGATGACTCAGTTTATACCAATTGAACTTTGATAAGATTCGTTAGTGAGTTTTGATAGATAGATATTTTAAAAGCGCTATTAATACAAAGTTTTAAAACTTATGCTTAGTTAAAAATATTGATTAGCAGTTTCTAAATTCAAATTCTCCAAAGTTTACATAAAGAATCTGTTAATCAGTATTTAATCTAAACTAAGTTTTTAAAGAATAAGACTATTTGAGTCTATTGAAGAATGTGAATGTATAACCATCTTGGTATTCAACGCGAAATTGTCGATCATTTTCATTAGATATTAAAAAGTTGAACACCAATCTTTAAGGAAGGTGCGAAGCTCGATCCCCAAAAATCTTCGTACAGTTAACAATAAAGTACCTGCTTCACCAAATACTACGAAAAATTAAACTTTTTTTTTTAATCTAAGGACCTGTGCTCTTCTTAGGGTTCAGTAAATTAAAACGTACTCGTTAGACTCTCAGGCGGCGCAATAGGGATGTTTCCTGAGTAAAAAATATATGATTATGTTTAGTCCGTCAGTTAGATTATAGAAAAATATTGGACACGTATTTTTTCCTTTATCAAATCTATAAAGACTGATGAAGATACAAAGCATCAAAGATCAGGAGTGGGGGCTTGTGATGTCACGGCTCGGTAAAAATTGTAGCGAGTAGTGACGTCACACGAGTTTTCAACGCACTGTATCGTCTTCATTTTTTGTTTACGTGAAAAAAGAAAAAATACGTGTCCAATATTTTTTGGAAATCTATCTGACGGACTAATTAGATTTTTTTAGTCAACTACCCTATTGTTTTCTTTGTTAAGCTATCTTTTTACTACTAGTATTCTTGGAAACCACTTTTGGGAGAAACAGTCTGCTCAGGTCAATCGTTCGATCGAAAATATTGATATTTAACTTGGAAGCATTGAAATATTCTGCATATATATTTCGTCTTAAGGGCCAAATAATGTTGTCGTTAGTCTGCCTATGTCCTGAATTCCTGACGGTAAAAGATCTCGAGTGCTGCATTTCTAAGAAAGGTCAAAGAAAGTGTTGTTTTCCTTGTACAAATAAACTTTGTTTTAATAATATCAATATAACAGTCAAACAAATTTCAGCCTAGGATAGGCTTACCTTATAACCGATATGCCAACACTTCAAAGTACCAGCCCTTTAAATATCAAATAATAATACGTAGGTAGGTACGTCACCGGAAAATTCCAGACTCCGGAAGATGGCAATAAATCTTTAATCGATTATAATTTCTCAATAAATTAAGAAAAAATTGTTTTGTATACTTAGAATAAATCTCATCCAAATTCAATAGTTTCCAATATGTACCTACGTGTCTTAAAATAAGAAAACTATTACACAATTTCATGCAAGATGTATTACAATCTTACGCTTTTACGCCGTTTGTAATTTACCGGTGACATATACAAAGGATAACTATTTCATGATTAAATATGTGTATGCCCAATGCAATGAGTCAATAGAAACAATGATTAAGAAAGCAAATTAATGTTGATGAATTAAAATGTTCGTAAAACCAGAACAGTCCAAGAAGAATCTTTGTAAGAATCATCGAACGAAACGAACCAACGAAACTCGATAATCGAATATCGCACGATATTCGATTATCGAGTTCCGTTGGTTCGTTCGTCAGACAATATGAAAAATTTTGGTAACCATACTTGAATTCAAAAAATATTCTTCTACGTAAATGTGTAGTGTAGCTATCCACGACATATGACACATTTCTGAAACTTGAGACTTTATCTATGGCAGAGGACACGGTTCACGCGTACCTCACCGCACACCGTCTGATACGATCGACGCTCAGAGCAATCTGCAGTTTGTCCCTATCTTGACTGATCAGTTTCTCAAATATGGTCGTTCAGAATCTAGGTTCCTGGTTTCTGAATTAAAGAACTTTGTTCCATCAAAGTCAAAGTCAAAACCATTTATTTCAAATAAACCCTTCACAGGCACTTTTGAATTGTCAAGTCGAAAGAGGTGAAGCTATCTGCACGTTCCAAAGCGTAGATCTCTATGGAGAAGAACTTGCAAGAAACTCCACGGACATTCTCATCACTCACTTCCTCGTTTTTATATCTATCACGAATCTTTGTCAGGACGAAGGCATGAATATAATATTTCTTGGCTATTAGGTATCTTCCAATACCATAAAGTAATGAATGACATGGTATGAAGTTAAACGAGGCAGGTAAAAGAGCAGTACGAGAGGAAAACTAAATCCAAGATCTGAAAGACCTTATCAACAAATATTCCCAATAGACGAATATAATCCTGCCAGTACGTACGTAATGGTAATCGTAGTCACAATTAATATTACAGTGGTAGTAAGCAAACATGACAAATCAACCGAAATGAGTGACGGTACTTGACAATAATACTTACAGCGAAGATAACGTTGTCGGTAATCATCACACAAAAGTACAGTCTATTAACTTTTCTATGGGAGTAACATGGTTCCATAAACAACTTACTACAAAAAAAATACAGGGATGCGGTTGCAACATCAAATTATATCATGATTACATTTAATAGCCATACCAATAATTAAATAAAATAAGCCACAATTTATAAAATAATGCAATAATAATTATATTGATAAGAAATCTATCAATTCATTATTCAGCTGATGATGTTCTGCTACTAAAGAAAGAGAGTAGAGGTAAATCCAACATCCTCCCAAAATAAGTAAAGCTTTTTAAAGTTTAAAAATACTCACCGTTATTAAAGGTGCAACAGGATCTTCCTGGCATGCACTCGATACCGATGCTTTCCACAAAACTGAAGACACGATCTTATTCCTATCAAACTGGTGAGGAGAACTAAACTAATCGCAAGCGAACAGCTCGCTACAAAGTCGCTAAATACACTGATAAAATATTTACAGTTTAAGCTAACATACACAGGTGGTTTAAATATTTACGTAAAGTTTTTGACGTTTCAAGTTGTGCAGCCGCGACGTAACGCGACGCGATCGGCCCCCGCTCGAGCCGCCGCAAGACTATCTCGCCTCAGTCGCCTCGCATACACTCGATCCTCGAGCTTTCGTCCGCGGCGCCGTCCCGCTCTCGCAGCCGGTCACCTGCCGGTTAAAAAAATATGAGAAGCCTCACATTTCGCCGAAATGTGAACCACCAAACATTTTACATTCAGACAGACAGGTACGGGACTTCTTTATGTGGGGTCTCTACGTGGTATGTACGTTCAGATACTTTGACGCGAAACTTGATTGACGTATTCACAGAGACTAGCAGACGTAGGTACGCCTGTTCGCACGCCCAGACAGCAATTTTACTAGATTATCTGTTATTGCAGCTCCGTAAATTACTGCATCGCCGCGAGAAATTTGTAGCTGGTCGGTCCACGGCGGAGGAAACTTCGTGTCGTCGATAATGACCCGAGCAAACAATGAGAATATTTTAGCGCTCCGCCAGTAATCACCGATACAAACTATCCCATCGTTTCCCAGTAGTAAATTCAATTATTCGTTGTTTTCTCGCTTTATCTCCGCTAAGAACATCCTACGTCAATATTTGAAGGCACGATATAAAGCAACCAACACGGTGTTCTGTTGATTCGAGCATGCCAGATAAACAAACTTGATTCCACTGATATGCCACCCTGAGAGATTACATCCTGCCTTAATGGTAACTGCGCGAATTAATTCGTACATCTATTCTGGTTTAATTCCAACAATTAAATAATTTAGGTCGAACATTATTCAGCAAATACGCAAACTGGCGTCCATAAAATTTTACGATATCCTAATTTGAGATCCGAGCTTACAATTTCAACGAAGTTACGGAGTAAGTGCAAATAAATCAGTAATGAAAAACTTTTGAATTTGGGACCGGCAACGTTCGCAGTTCTGTGCGCCGAAGTCTGTTAGCATCCGCTAGCACTGCGGCGGCACTTCACTGATATTTACTTTAACCTTCAACTAAATACTTATTTATGTATAGCCGCAACGTTGTTCATTTAAATCTTCGTTCCTTTTTGGGCTCAAAGTAAGACGAAACAGAGTTAGCATGACGCGACGTCGACGCGGGAATGACACGGCAAAGCACTCAGAAAGTCAGCACCCCCAGGCTTAAAATAGAGTCCGAGCACCCGCAAACCGCTCGCAACTCTTAAATCCCATTAAAGGAGCCCGGGAGTACCTTTATTCATAGACTAAACCAATCATATTTAATAGCGCTGCTAAACGGCGGGTTCGCACTAGCGGCCAGGAACGAAGACAAAAGTTTTTCCTCTAATATTGACTGCAACATTTATGTCGAATGATGCAACAGTTCGTTGGAAAACTGTAACGGCATGGTTGCTTACGTGATAAGATTACCACATAATATAATTATGCTCATGACGTTTGACCGAGGGCTACGTGATGTACTGCAGGCGTCAGGTGTCTTCCATTCAATGAATTTTATTACATTATTGTTCTTGTGACAGATGAGTGCATATAATGTGTGTGGCCTTGTGGTGGCCTTGTAGTCAGTGTGGTCAACACCTCAATCACACACATCGAATAAGATAAAAGGATGAGATCAGAGCTGAAAACTTATTTTTAAAAATATTGGGTGTATTCAAGCTTAATCTAGCTTTTATCCAGTCGTAGAGTGTCTTACTTATAACACCTATTAATTTGATCAACGTAATTCACCCACAAATCCTTTAGTGGAAATGTATAACAAAACTGGGCTATAAATACTGGTCGCAGTTTCCTCAGTCTGTGCAAAAGCAAAAAGACTGCACTTCGCTAAGTCTGCAAGCCTGCGCACTAGTCCTTGTACTAATATTTTATTTTTTAAATAAAGCGTTCTGGGGTATCCTGTTTAAACTAGAATTGAGTTCAAAGTAGCTTAAAGTCGAATAAACGTAAGGAATTGATGGTGTATCTCTAAGGTTTAGATTTACTGTGATGAATCTACATGTTTTTGCTTTATTTTCTCACCTTTGTCAGTAAACTATAGAAACAGTTGTTCGATCTAATTGATAATATGTTACCAGAAATTTGTATAATCCGGTATTCTATAGGTACAACGTGTAGAAAAACTACTTAAAACGTTAAGGTAACGTATGAAATACAAAATGCGCAGCCGGCCATGTGTATAAGAGACGAGGTCGGGGATTTGTCGAAGGTACCTTAAAAAAAAATAATGAAAAAACCCAAGATACAAAAAACCTAAGTTCCCTTTAAAACGTACAAAATAATTTAAAAAATTCAATCTTAAAGTACCTCACTATGTATTAATTTTTTTTTTAAATACGTCGCGTTGGGCGACCGTTCCAAACCTAACATTTTAATTACAAATAGTCTATTACCTGACTAAGCAGCGCAGGACTACTATCCAAAAAATCCTGCACGAAGAACTCTGCGCAAGAAAGTTGCTCTCTCGTTGCGACGACCAAAAAGCAGCCCGTGTTAGATGGTGTCACAAAACTCTGCAGCGATTCAACCGAGGAGAGCCAAAACACGTTTATGATATGCTTAGTGGTGACAAGTCTTGGATATATGCTTACGATCCAGATTCTAAGCAGCAGTCAACTGTCTGGGTCTTCCAAGATGAGCCAAAACCGACCAAGTCATACGCTCACGGAGCACTTAAAAAATGGTTTTCTCGTTTGTAGCAAAGGGTGGTCACGTGTACCACTGTTTGTTTGCCACAAGTTATTTCAGAGTTTCGAAAAAACAACTCAAGACGTCGTATGATACTGCACCATGGCAATGCAAGTTCGCACACCGCCCACGGTACAAAGACGTTTTTGAGCATCCTAAATGTCGAAATTTTAGATCACCCGCCTTACAGCCCTGACTTGAGCCCTAACGATTTTTTTACGTTCCCCAAAATTAAGCAGTCTTCATGGTCAACGTTTAAGCTCACCCGAAGAAGCTGTTGACAAAAACAAATCGGCCATTTTAACTAAACTGGTTCGAACGCATGCAAAAGTGTATTAAATATCGCGTTCTTTGAAAAATAATAAATGGTAATAATCTATTAGATCTTCTATACTTATTTCAAACGAGACAACTTAAAAGGCAGTCCTCTTTGATTTACATAACATACACTTGTTAAATTTCATAAGTGTATGTTGGTATGTATGTATGTTTGTGTTCGTACGTCTCAAAAACTATAAATTGGATTGCAAAAAAACTTACTGAGAAAATTAGATAATGTTTGTTAAATCAGAAGAATTTTAAATTTTACATACCTAATTAATTGTGATTTTACTGAAATACCTACCTCTTTATAAAGATTACTAAATACTTACTAAATTTGAAAATGAAAATAATATATCTAGTTTTAATTTCCGCGAATATTAGTGGGTTGCAGGTATGCACCTCACTCCCGCCCGCTATATTATGCACATCCAAGATTACAAGGCAAATGCAAGGATTTTATGCACATGCAGGAAGGCAAAGCAAAACCCAACACCAATACCGACACGTGTTTCGCCTCTCCACGAGGCATCCTCAGGGGACGTGTTGACTCGCTGGCAACTCAACGGTCAGCGAGTCAACACGTGTTTCGCCTCTCCACGAGGCATCCTCAGGGGGGATGCCTCGTGGAGAGGCGAAACACGCGTCGGTATTAGTGTTGGGTTTTGCTATGCCTTCCTAAGCTAGTAATTTATAAAACACGAACGTTCCAAAAAAAAGAAATGTATATCTGTGTCGCAGTCATATCATATAACACTTCGTATTACTTATAGGCGCGAAAGATGAGGTGGTCACCAAGAGGCCTATACTTAAGCCAGGACAACCGCCTTAGCATACAAAGATAGTAAGAATCAAGGAATATTTGGACATGTTCACCCCGGCGCTCAGGCGAACCCTCCACTACGCAATCGTACGCCATCAGCTCCTTAAAGGAAGCGGATTCGGATGACGACGATTGGGAGCCTCCTCGGCTCTTGTTGCCACTGGCAATCGGAAGGTCTTTGTTGCCCACCCCATAGTACGAAGGGCAGCCCGCCGAAGCGGGGTGGGATTCCCCGACCGCTGAGCAGTCGGGACCCACCTGGGGACTTATTTTACAGAGGCCTTTATCTATCATGTTCCTTTTAGAGGTTGCGGTCCCTTTCTCCTCCGCCCTTTCTCCCTCACAAGGCCTCTCCTCCCATCCGCTCACTGCCTTCACAGCCACGTCTGATGAGCAGACGCGTACCAGAAGGCAGCGAGCGAAATTCCTCGCGTGTGTGTCTCTCTTGGTCTGATCCCTCACTTGCGACCTTCCGGCATGAGTGGCTCTACCGGGAAAGCTCGCAAGATCATTGAGACGCTCAAGCCCCACCACGACGACAACGTGGAGACACATTCGGTGGGGACTGTACAACATCCTTAGTCTGTACTTGTTTTGTGACATAAAAAAATGGTAATTCACAACAAAACATGTTTTTTTGTTATTTTATCATGTAATTTTATTCGCTGGATCTGGCAGCGCTAAATCAGACAAATCACTACATAGTATAAAACAAAGTCACTTCCAACTGTCTGTCCCTATGTATGCTTAGATCTTTAAAACTAAGCAACGAATTTTGATGCGGTTTCTTTTTAATAGATAGTGATCGAAGAGGATGGTTTATATGTATAATAAATGCATAATATAATAGAGATTTAGTATCAGCATTGCAACCGTTCGAAGCCGCGGCGGGTCGCTAGTAAACAATATATTCTGTAGCTCGACTAATACGAGTTCTGTATTAACTCGTATTAGTAATACGAGTTCTGTATTAACTCGTATTAGTAATACGAGTTAATACAGAACTCCTACAAAGCTACTCCCGCGAAGGTGGATAAAGTAAGATTTCAATGGTTTTTTTCACGCACTCTTGTATAAAACCATTTTCTACAAATTTCGCGACTTTGTGTCAGTTAAACTGAACTTTGTTGTATTACAATCAAGGAGTTTCTCTACGAAAGAGTCGAAAATAACTTGAAACATTCATCGTGGCTTTATTTACAAAAAAAAAGCAATAGCGTCACACGTCAGTCTACAATTGGATTTTCTCGATTTTCATGTTTACTATAATTTTATACTTTTAAATTTTGTATTTATTTTAGTTTGTATTCTAATTACATTGAATTACCTTTTTTTTCGAAGAACTTATATTAAATAAAACTAAAAACAATGGCTACTACAGGCAAGTATTTTTTGAATTTACAGAAGAGTGTTTACAAAATCCATTGAAACTATGTTTTACATAAAGTATCACTTGGTAGTTTCCATTAAT
The DNA here is from genome assembly GCA_905332915.2 of Hecatera dysodea. Taxonomy (NCBI): domain Eukaryota; kingdom Metazoa; phylum Arthropoda; class Insecta; order Lepidoptera; family Noctuidae; genus Hecatera; species Hecatera dysodea. The sequence continues at coordinate 9,654,797 of HG995288.1, read as the reverse complement.
TGAATATTCAATACAATTTATTTTTAAAACACGCCTGAATGGACTTATATATAAAATAATAACAAAAATTAAGTAGGTAGTATAGGTACACGGGTATGCTTCCAACCAGTTAGCTATGGTGTTTCCCCCTGCCATGACGTCATGTAACAATTTCTCTTGTGCCTCTTTTCAGCGGATGAAACAGTTCTTACGAATATATCGGAGATGATCGACCTGGCTATCGGCACGCCTGAGGTGACACTATAATCATTACATATCTTTAACTTATGTTTAAATGTGCACTAAATGTGTCGTGTCCAAGGACTGCTTTGGCATTCATACTATTCATACAGGGTAACCTGTATGACAAATGCCGTAAATCAATCATTATTTTATTATCCTATACAATTAATTATATATAAAAATGGTAAGCATTGGAATAGTGCATAACAGTGTTTAGTCGTCATTGAGAACCATAACCCATGAAAGTCGAATTCATCGTCACCATGAAGACATCGACGTCATGTGTCGTCCTAAATCGCCACAAACATTACAACACAAACCGTGTGGGGGGGGTCGGCGGATCGATTTGATTCATTTCATAGCTCCCGAATCTGCATTGCATTGGTCACTTTAGGCTTTTACATTCATATGACTGTCACCAAACTGTAGAACTTGCCAATTCGTTATTTGAAAATCATTACGTGCCAATTTTGAGATATTTGGATCGGTACCCGATTCATGCGGATAGGCATCTCTGCCCTCTGCCTTCAACGTCCTTATGACACTTATTTTACTTTATTAACAACATAAGATACAGGTGAATTTTCTCATTCTTCCAACAACAAGAATCACGAATGAATAAAGTATTTTTTCCTTTTAATGCCTTTCTTGGTGGATTATACGTAACGCCAAAAAAAGTCGGAGACGATGGGAATGTTTTGCATAAAAACAGATCCATTCTTATTCATTTCTTTGATTAGAAAATCGTAGTAGCATTGTTGTTATAAGATGAAAGAGTGGCGCGAACAGTGTAGCTGTAGGTAAACTGATTGGTATATATATATACTAAAAGAAAATCATTTTTCATCATCAAGAAAATTGAAAAGATAATCAGTTTATAAAATCTTCAGTCTGGACAAGTCAAAATGGCTGAGCGAAGCCATGAAGCAAGGTCTTACCGCACAAGTAATGTGAAAAGTCGGAAATTTATAATTTTTATTTTTTTTCTAAATTTATTGTTGTAATTAGAAACACAAATTTGCAGTTCAATTAATGACCGTAACGTAACGTAAAGCAATTTATGGGAGAACATTTTTTTCGACTAAAAAGTTAAGTTTGTCTTTCGTTCAATTCTTCATTAGATTCGTATTTCGTTCATTTCTTCTCTAAATCGAGACACGAATCCCGTAATAGACAAACTAGTTACATAGGAACGAGTTCGTACGGAATATACTTACACGTTGTGCGTATGGATGGGAATCCACAAAGCAATGAACTGAATCTGTATAATATCATCTAAACTTGGTTGGACGAATGGAAACATGGGACGGAATGAACTCCTTTAAATTTTAAGAAATAAAGCTGTTTGTTTAACGTGGTAACTCGTCGTGTCCATCTAACATCTAGGTAGGCGTGGTGGACTTCAGCATGCTGCAGACTGTGCTGCACTGCCTGGCCCAGCAGCTGCGGGTGCTGGGCAAAAACGTGGAGTTGCGGGGCAGCATGGCAGCCATGCCCGTTGGGAGACAGGTGGAGAACGCCCAGACCATAGCCATCAGCGAGTTCATCGTTGATACAGGGGTATTATATTTATATATCTAATCTTTATTGGAATCCATAATGCACAAATAGGTGCTAAATATGAATGAGGAGAATCCGTTATGGACAATTTTAAATATTTAGGAGAGAGGAAGAGTTTTAGTTTAAAGTAACTATCTAGCTTGGATTGGGCCGGCCATGTTTGTCGAAGATAGTCGAATAAGCACGCGAGTACTTCAGTGGAAACCGCATATTAGCAAGAGGCGTAGTGTGAGACGTGCCCCAGTAAGTTGGACTGACAAAGTGACAATCTTACAAAGGTAGCGGAGAAAGACTGAGGGCATGTAACAGACCGAAGACCACGTGTTGTGGTGCAGCTTGGCAGAGTCCTATGTTGAGCAGTGGCCTGAACGAGACCACCTACTGGACCCAAACAGTGTAAATGTACCATCAACACGAAAAGAAGGACACGCGATTGGTTCATTTAACTATCTCGGCAAACACATTGAAGCAGTTTCAAAATGTAAATACATAGATAAATAGAGATGGATTTGTCACCATATTTCTCAAGTATCCAATAGTTATTTCAATACTCAATTCTTTATTGCATTCCACAATATTGCATACATTTTCCAAAAAATCATGGACCTTGTGGCGCACAGCAGAAGAAAGATATGTAGGGATGAGAACATATCATTTAAGTATCTCATAATCTAACTTACTCTAAATATTAATTATTCTTGTTTATTTTATACAAATTGAGTACTACCTTTACCAATACTTTCATACTATCACAAAATCAACCCCTAACTACCTATGATTCCACGCTAAACTTTATTCGTTTTCTTTCATATTTTCAGTCTCCTGGAAAGTATGAATTAGGTAAGTAAATTTAAAGAAATTCATAAAAAGTTCTAGATTTTACAACCTTTGGAATTCGAGAAAGTTCTTCTCCTTTGCCAAACAGTGGGGCAAGAGATACATAATATGTAAGGACATCAAAACTTAAAGTCATAAGTACCTTTAAATTCTATCCATATCTAGCCTATACCTTATGTGGAAGCATGTTGACTGTGTAAGGATATTTGGATTATTGTCATCAATCACGGTTCAATCGCCGAAAGAATTGAAATTTGGAACACGGGTAGACCAAATTGAAAGGCCAAGATTATAAATTAAGGAAAGATAGGTATACATATTTTATCCCGGTTATACGTCCACATTAGATAATTTTTGACATTTAAGTATTCGAGAGAGGCCACTGGTAAAATCTAGCCTTATAAACAAGCCACGACAAAAATTAACTAAATTTTATTGTGTTTATTCACATTTTCAGCGACTATGCCGCCATCACCGGATCAAGAAAGTGTGCTAGTCGGTAAGCTTGCAGCATTTCGACATTTCTAAGTCCTTAATAATATGTCACTGGCCGTTATTAAAATCTGGATTATCTTTTCAGTTGAACGCAGACGGAGGAACGATCCACTAGTTTACTCGATGAGTAAGATCTTATTATTACAGATGTTAAAAAAGACAGTTTTTCATTTAGTGTATTTTTAACCCCTAACATGACCAACCATCTCGAAGTGTTCACATATCTGTTAGAAAAACGACACAATTTATTAAAATTTAAAACTGTAATTAATCGTCTTTTATACCGAAGGTGCGTGGTTATAAGGTAAAAGCACCTATTACGGAGGTATTTCGCGACATTTGAAAGTAAGAAACAAAAATAAGAATTTGTAAGTATTTTTAAAGGTGCCAAACAACTTTATCGTCAAAAGTGGAACTTACATTTTGTATTACTGTTGAGTCTATGTTTCTTTTCATGATATTTCTTATTTAAAAAAAATATTCAAATAGTCGGGTCGATTTTCCCTAATACGGAGGTATGATTTTGGTCAGAGCCTAATACTGCGGTAGACGGCTCCTAATACGGAGGGTCTGAAATTATATTCATTGAAGTTTCGTACAAATAATATTTATCTATACTTAATATTATAAAGCTGAAGAGTTTGTTTGTTTGAACGCGCTAATCTCAGGAACTACTGGTTCTAATTGAAAAATTATTTTTGGGTTGAATAGACCATTTATCGAGGAAGGCTTTAGGCTATATATCATCACGCTTAAGCCAATAGGAGCGGAGCAGCGATAAAGAATGTTTTAAAATCGGGGATTCCACGGGGACGAAGTCGCGGACAGCAGCTAGTTAAATAATATAAATGTGTTAGTAAATTGTAAGTTTTTCATTCATTGACCATTGATTTGATTACATTGATTCATTTTTAATGAAATTACAAATATAGCATAACCGTGCATTCACACACGTTTTGAAAAGAGTTTTGGGTTATTAAAATAAGGTTGTTTTTTTTTAATGTTCAGTAAAATGAAAAAAAATGAGCGAAGCGAAATCGGTCTGTATAGAAAGATCTTTCTATACAGATAGACTTCGCTGCGCTCATTTTTTTTTACTATTTTATTTTAACATGAGAATCCGCTAGGATTTTCTCATATTAAAATACGATGTTAATGTGGATGTTATGTTCTATGAATAGGGCCGTAATAGGAGATCATATAACCTAATACAGAGTTACCTGGAAATAACTACCACCGTAATAGGAAAACTACTCGTGTTTTTAATAATCCTTAGTCTGACCTATCAAAATTTCGATAAACAAAGAGTGTAAATGCTTAATCAAACGATAACAGTTTTTTGGCTCAGATGTGTAAAACTCAAGTCAACAGTTATACAAAATAAATGATTTGTGATAAATTAAAATACACCTTTCTATTTTTACCCCTTCTAAGAAACCAACATTTTGTACTCAACAGTTTTCATATTTAACAAGATTTCTAATTAAGAACTCATACCGCAGAATATGGTTTCTAATTTATGACATTAATAATTATTTTAACTAAACTTGGAACTAATTCAATAAGTTAATAAATTGAAAGTTATAAACAATTAAACATGCCCAGTATTTTTCCTATTTCGGAGTTATACCACCGTATTAGGATTAATCTATAAAATTCATATCGTATTACGGCGGTATTTTATTTCTTATTTTTTGGGTAAAAAATGAGTTACAAATATGAAACAAGCTATTTAAATAGTGGGTTTAATAGTAGGAAAATGCTATAAATAATACATAAACAAAATTGAACGGCTTATTAATACGAAAAACTTAGTTTATAAATATTAGTATACTTACTTTTGTTTTTCCGCGTTTGTATGTAAACGCCTCTCACTTCGATGCCGTTACACTTACTGATTGATTTTGTTGTGTTGTCTATGTGCTATACTTGCAAACGTCAGTTAAGTCAAAAAAGTAATAAATTTGGAATAAATAGTTTACGTTTTGGTGTACTTAAACTAAATAAAACAGGAATAAAACTCGAAAATAGAAATACCACCGTAATAGGAAGCGATTTTGACTACCGCCGTATTAGGAGCTTTTACCTTAATACTGTGTTACACGACTTTACCCGCTTAACTGATAGGTGATTTAAAAAGCTGATGAGTCAAAAATAAAACATCGCATACATTTGTGGTTTCCATCACGTCTACTTTTCGAGGTGAATGCCGATCAGTTTTTAAGTACCATCATTTTTACGCATATTAGAAATGATTGACATTTTGTATATTTAGCAATGAAGAAAATATAGTTTCAAACGAATTCAGAACAATCTTCACGCCTTAAACGCTTAAAGTGTGAAGATTCTTATAAAAGTTAAAATATCACTTAAAAGATTAAAATTAAAGTAATAATCATATAATGTAAAAAAATCCTTAAATCAACCAGTGAAAGCAAATTTAATTGAGATTTCAACTTATCACTATATTTCTATATTACAAAAAAAAAATGCATTTTTAATTTTTAGCACTACATATTCGGTACATTCTCAAGGATAGAAAATGTGACGTAATAGGAGAAAATAAGTAGGTACCTATGCAATATTGTTATACGATAGAAATTATCACGAACAAAGACTACAATATCACGAAAAAATAACATTTCAAAGGGGATATCTACACATAATTCGTGTTTATTTGTAACGCAGTGTAATCAATACCTTTTTTATATTGTCATTCAGCTGCTGGAACAGGGTCAACTCAGCCCACTCCCGGTCTGAGAAGTGGCGGCAGTCCTCCTACTCCTGCATCTACAGCAACTACAGCTACGCCTGCACGAGCAGCGCAAACGCCTGCTGCTGTACCAGCAACGCCGGCTGCTGCACCAGCAACACCGGCTGCTGTACCAGCCACGCCGGCTGCTGCACCAGCAACGCCGGCTGCTGCACCAGCCACGCCTGCACCGGCAGCGGCAGAGCCGCCTCCTGCAGCAGCCGCTAAGTCAGCGTCGGTAACTGCCCCTTCGTCGCACGTGTCGCGCACGACACCCGCATCCCCGCCACAACGCGGACCCTCTCTGGAGAAGTTGTCCCTCGTCACACTCAGCAAGTTCAACTTGCTAGAGAACACTGTCGCTGACCTAAAGGAACGCGTTTATGGAACTTCGCCCAAGAACGAGGTTATCTTACAGGAAGTCAGGTACAATTTAACAGTTATTGTAATACAAATAAACACTGTTAATATAGCTTGGGTAAACCTAGATGGCCGTCTAGCAGCCATCGGGAGCATCGTGGAGTAGCTTTATGGCTGGAGGGCGACTATGAGCTGATCTGGGAGTACATCTTGTACAGATCAGACAGTCATGCGCTACTATAAGTCCATGGCAATACGGTATGGGGAAGCGATTACAAATGTACGATTCAACCTAGAATACGAATACATGCATGCACCTATTGAACTCTTTCTTAATTTATAATGCCCTCATGTTATTATCTCAGATATAACAGTCTACATACTCTCCATGAATTAAAAATATATTTCAGATCACAAAGCAACCTGAAAGCTATCACGGACATGTGGACCAACATGAATGTCTCTTCTCGTCTGGAAGCTGCTGAAGCAGGCATAAAAAAACTGAGCTCACTTATTGAGGATCTAATCGGAGAGACAGCTCAAATGCAGAAGAAAATTGGCAGCAAACCGTAAGTTTTTACCACTAAAGAAATTCACCGTTGAGGTGAAGTCTCGATTTTAAAGCTTGTGAACAAGGTCTCGAAAGTACATTCGCCTTCATTAAACTCACCTGATAGAAAACGATGTTGTGTTCGACGAAAGAGCACGAGGTGGAACACGCTTGCCTAGAAGTTATAATTACCGTCATTCTTTACTTGAATAGGATGTAACTATCAGGAAACACAGAGTCAGTATACCTGTGTGGTGAATTGATTTATATTTTCCAGAAGCATAGCAACAACGAAAATGTCTGAAACAGCAGCCGCGTTGTCGAAATCTGCCATGCCCGCAGCGGCGCCACCGTCTGCACCGATTCAGCCTGAGCCAAGTCCACCTGCACAGATCCCACCAGCACCGGAGCCTGTACCGTTCCACCCAACACCAAGCATGATAGAGTCCTGGCGATTACATGACGAGGACAAGTTTGCTTCTAAAGATGAGCTCATGCAGTTACTGGCTCATGTGCAGAGTATGAGGGACGATCTTGACAACCTCACTAAATCCTTCTCTGATGCTATGAAAGATGTGCATCCTACCTTTGGTGAGTTCAAACTTTTGCTTATTAACTTCCGGGCCGGGCCATTACTTAGAAACTGTTTTACGATTAATAGGTAAAAAGTTTGAGAGTTCCTGGCTGAACAATAGGACTCAATGGAGCCTTATAACAGCCGCACGGGTTGATCTTCAAGGTCAATTACTGCATACCGAAGTCTGTCTGTGGATAGATGGCCACCTTAACATACCGAGACTCCTTCAGAGTTAGCCGTTCCCGGCTGTCATGTGAACTTTTGCAGTCGTTACAGATAGTCAGAATCCAGAATATCTAACACGCTCGCTTCCTGCTTTTGACTAACCCTCATTTACTACGAGTCTTGCAATCGATATTATCGTATGAATTCCCAGGTATTATAGCAATAACTAGGGATATATTACCATAAGAGTCGCGATTACAAACAATCGAACGTAGCAGCTCAATTTTATATTCGTGGATGACAATATGTGTTGTGTGTGTATGTGTTTCCCATTTTGTCCTATCCTATTTCGTTCTTATTCAAAATATTATAAATGTAAATATGACAGTCTGGATGTTTATAATATACACATAATTATTATGTCTATAATCATAACTCAATGGTTATGTATAACCACTAGGGAAGACCATAATTTGGATGGAAGGATTAACTGGATAAAAAATATGCTAAGTCATGCTGGACATAGTCTAATATTTAACCCGATCATTCGTATTTTTGTGGCAATAAAACGCGTTCATTATTTATGCTAGTACTTACTAAAACTGTAAGCTGTGTACGGTAAGATTCTTTTGAAGAGTCAAAAGAATTTTACAATACACAAGTAACTTACAGGCAAAAACAAGTACTGTAAGTACTATAATATGTTACCATCACATTTTATGTTATCACCGGCACAGCAGGAATCTAATCAAGAATACTTTTCAGTGGCTCCGACTCCACCTCCACCGTCAAGGATAGAGCTGGTGGCGCCGGCGCCGCCCCCTCCGCCGCCGCCACCGCCGCCACAAGTGTCGGCGCCACCACCGGCCCAGGAATCGCCTATAACCATCGCATATAAACCTCCGCCAGCACCACCAGCATTACCAGGTAATAAAAACTACAAATCTACCCAACATTTTCAGGATTCCATAATGGTAACTGTAGTAGCATCTATACCACCATCTACGAACTACTAAAATAAATCTGGACGTCACATAAATCCGAATCGCGCTATCAAAGTTGTCCGCGTGATTTTTAATATATTTAGGTACAACCGCCAGATGACACCATCGGCCCGTTGCCAACCAGATACAATACCTACTAGTCATCCCGGAGACCTTCCTCGATCGACGAATCAGATGATCCATCGTCATGGTATCGTAACGCAATACTTATCGCGTTTGGTTTCACGTCCGACCGCATTATACATGCTATTGTCATGGCATAATAGTTTTGGTAAAACTTTGACTAGACATGTTGTCCTGGTATCCTTCAGACATGAAAGATAGTTCCTTCCTAACATCCTAACCGAAAACATAAATTGTTCTAGCACCGAACCCTGCTCAAAACCAAGCAGCTATGCATCAGTTGGAAGGCCGCTTGCTGGAGAAGCTGGCACAGCTGGAGCGAGAACTGAAGAAGTGCTGCGACTCTATCAGGAAGACGGAAGCAAACGTTAAGGACCAGGTAGGGACCCACCTCAGTGACTGAAGTCCTAACAGATTAGCCTGATACCGTTTTTTTCATCAGTACCTTAGTATTAGGGTGGAATTCGGCATTCATCATAAGCTGGGCACAACCTTAACGAGGCTAGGCAAACGATTTATTTTACAAGAAAAAGAGTAGATCAGATATCAACCAATTTATGGGGAGGCAAAAAATAAATATAAGTACCCACGGTCTTATTAAAAGAATCCATTACTATTGTTATGTTTAATACAATACTATTGTGATACATAAGCATTTTAAATTAAGAAGGATTGCTTGAGATCAATTTCAATGAAGCCCTGGTTTGTGCGCTTCGCCAAAACATAAACGCCCTCTCAGTATAATGTCCGAAATTCATTCAATAAAAGCAAAATCAGAGTCAAGTAAGTAGAACATTTAAGCGAACTCGATCGATCGCTTTTGTAGATTATAAAGCAAACCCAAGCGAAATAGAGTACAACAGCTAACAGGTACCTACTCTTTATTGGAACACGTTTGGGGTTGGCAAGCGGGCAACCCAAATGTTATCTGAGCCACGCATACACGTAAAAAACAAATTTTGATTCTGCTACAGATGTCTTCATTCCAAGACCAATTAGAGGAACTGGAGAAACAGACGGCAGGCCAGGGCGGTGAGAAGCTAACGCCAGATCTGGTTAAGGATCTGCAAGGTAAACGATCGCATCCGCTGTAAATACTAGTTAATGCATTCTACTCCACATATTAATTCGTAAAGTTATCAAAGATCTGATTTCCACGCACCTTACACGCTCTGTTTGGATACCCTTTTATAGCAACTACCTTTTCTCAGCAGTACATACACATTGTTTTCGGTGTAAAATGGTGCGGGTGACAGTTGTCAGTAGACTAGTGACATTATGCAATTCAATTTTATTGATAGCGATTCTCAAAGCAATATCTCGTTCACTTTACCATTAATATTGCACTACGAGTATTCTTCTATCAACGTATTATCTTATATATAAAATCTACATAACATAATAATGCAACAAAATAATATATATTCTTATTTCTTAATATACAGGTCTAATGAAGCTGTTCGAGACAGTGCAGAGCATGCAGGATCAGCTGCAACAGGTCCACGAGACGGCCCTGAACCTCGCCGCTGAGAAGGAGGAGCGCCAAAACCATATCGACGTAACTACAAGCCATTTTTTTTTCAGTTCTTACAATGCTTCAGATACTCTGATATTAGATCGCCGAGCCTACCTTTTTTTTTTAATATAGGTGCATTTTTAACATATGATCTTCTGTAACCCAAACAAGGCCTTGATGGCGTAAAATATGTTTTTATCTCATGTCTGTCTTTAAGTGACTTCTGAAGTTCTAATAAAGCCTAAATTTTCTTTTCAGGCTCTTCTGGAACAAATCGAGCTGCTGAAAGTCATCAAACTGGACCGCGAGGACATGGTGGAAGCTCTGGCGGACAAGGCGGACCTGCGCATGTTGGCGCGGAAGGTGTCGCACGATCAGTTCGAGAACGCCTGCGATGACCTCTCCAAGGGACTGGAACATGCCCTCGGAAAACTTAACGTGCAGGTTTGAAATACAACATTGATATGTGTAAGTCAGGTTGAGCAGCAAATTGTTTAGGTATAGTATACCTTTAGTCATGTAGGGTGTGTGGCAATGGCAATTCGTAGTCGTTCGTCCTACCAATGGTACTTCCCATTTAATCATTAAGCTGGTGCTCAAATCAATATTTAGGTAGAAATACGTCTGAAACATAATGTTTTGATGCCACCCTAACTATCATTCATTTACTAGATAGATATATTTCGGTACGAACGTGGTACGAACAACATTAGATGTTGCGGTTAACAAGGTTCAGTGATTCCTTCTCGTTCCGGTATTTGGATGGGACAAGCGTCTGTTACATTGTGCAAGTTCAACGACGCTCGTTATACGGATTCATTCAGCCATAGCAAATAATTATTCGTGACCAAAAACTGTACCTACCTCGCATCGTTTGAAGCCTATAATATTATTCGTTTGCTTCAAGTTCAAAAGTGCGAGTTTTTTAACGTAATTGATCACGTTAACGTTTAAAACGTCCGCTTATGTCCAATTGTATGGGAAAAAAAGGTTTTCAGTTATTATAACCAGACAGTTATTATTCATTTTCAATACAAATTGAAGTTTGCGCTAACGCAATCGTGAACGCTAAAACGTCGCACGCACTAAAGCTAGTGTAATATATTTTGTAAAAAAGCTCGTCGTGAAAACTTCGGTGGAGTGAGCTTGAATTGAACTCATGCACATTCATTCACCTTACTTGAAAACACAAGGAACACCAAGAGTGGTGGCTCATGAACACCAGTGTATGCACCGGTGCTTGGATGTCTGTGACTGTAAGCCGATTGATAATGTTAAAGAACATGTATATCTAGGTCTTAAGATTGATCATAAATTCAACTGGGGCCCACATGTGGACTCTGTTTGCGCTAAACTTAGAGCTATAATGGCAAAATTGCGCATACTGAAGGATAAACTGCCCTATAGGACCTTAAGATTGTTGTATTTGTCACTGGTCGATTCTGTTATCAACTATGGTATAACCAGTTATGGACGAACCTATAAAACCTACCTTCAAAAGATCTATAATCTACAAACACGATTATTAAAGATAGTGGTACCATATAAAATTAAACTGAAATACCAACCTGATTATGATAATTTGTTCCAATATTGTAAAGTCACAAATGTATTTGATAAAGTAAAATTAGCTATTGCCTCTGATTACTGTGACAATAATATGTATAAGTTGCAAAAAGTAAGTAGACATAATTTTGCTCGTAACCTGTCGGTCTTGCCTCTGTATAAACTGCCGAAAGTAAACAATGAATACGGTAAAAGGGTCTGGACGTATGCTCTTCCAAGCATTCTAAATAACTTGCCTAAGGAAATAGCCAAAAGCTTAGAAAACAAAAACTCTCGACAAATTAAAAACATCTTAAAAGTCTTTTTTATCACTGATAAGTTTAGAATGGGGGAAGGGCCTGCGTGTGTGTCTACTGACGGCCAAATACCTGTGAGCGAGTAACAAATTAACCTAAACCGGTAGCGCACATAATCTTATATTAAAAAGATTGAGCGTTACTATCATGTAAGTAGTTATAAATGCATGTTGTTGAAATAAAAAGTTTCAAATTTTTTTGTCATTTCGCGTAGACTGAATGGATTCAAACATAGTTCATGAGATGTTTACACAATAGACGGCAAGACTCATCGAAACCGCGTGCCATCATCACCAGTGTATCTTGATAATGTTGATCCTTTTCAGGAATCACTATGGCAACAAGCGTTGGACGATATTCAGCGTGAGATCGAACAGAAGCTGGACAAGATGGAGCTGTCTCCAGTGAAGGACTTCTTCAACAACAAGCTGAAACAACTTCAGGAGAATCTGAAGGCCATGGCCGCACTTCGCCGCGAAGCTGAAGCTGCGGGCACCAAGAGGAGACTACTGAGGTGACTTAGTGCTTTGTAGCGACATCCATTCTATATATAGATATTAACTAGGTAGATGGCCCGTGTTCTACCGGTGACTGATATCAAAATTTGTACAGGATCCCGCATCGGCCAGTAAAGCTTTGGTTTCCTAGGATAACAGTGCCGTCATATAGCGGCCGTAATACAGCGGTGAATGACGTCACTAAAACGTTATCTAGGTAAACAAAATGGCACGGTTTCCTAGAGAGCGGTATTTGACACCGCAACGTCAAAAAGCGGTGCTGCCATTTGCATGACGGTCATCTTGACGGCGTCGAATGGTTCGTGAACGTTTTTCTCGATAGCGGTGAAGCTTTTTTTTATAAAATATTGTATTGTTTTGACCAGACGACGAACAAAATGAGTTCTTGGAGCAGCGAGGACGATGAAATTTTAATAGATTTCGTACATAACCACGACGGCATTTATAATACAAAAAGTAAAGAGTTTAGAAAAACTCAATTGAAACAGAATTGGTGGCGGAAAGGGAAATGATGATAGTTCATCCTCCAATTAAATTAAGCTAAATCAAGGTCGTACATTTTCTTTGCTGTTTAAAAAGACGGAGCGTTAATACGGCCGTGGAACTTTCCACATATCGCCACCGTAAAGACGGCCGTCTTTTTGCGTCCGCAATATTACGGCCGCTATATGACGGCACCGCTATCCTAGGAAACCAAAGCTTAAGTGCTTAGTTTACTCCCACGAACGGTATAAGAATGAGGTACCAAGTTCTGAACAACAACTAGGTAGGAAGAGAATAGCCCAATCTGACAATTGGGTTGCGCTGATAACCCAACCTGACAGAAAAGAGGACCTTGTGGCTCAAAGAGTATATGTGGCTCCTCCTTTTAATTGTAGGTTCAAGCAGGTAAGGACGCTGACCTTAATTTACAAATCATAATTTATGTATTTCAAATGACTGTCACTTTTCACGTCCCTAGTAAAATGTTTTATCTTTCTCTAGGGATGTCAACTGCATATCGTGTGATGCAAAGGCTGTGATGTCCATGGATCCGCCCCCACCGCAACCTTCGAAGCCATTGCCAGCCAACTTGTCTATGAAACCCTATCTCAGTTATGAATTAGGTATGTTATAGTTTTCTTTACTATCTCAGTGCGCTGTAAGTCCTGGAATTGAGATAGAAATCTTTACCAACTTGCCATTTTTGGTCACAATAGGGTAGATTCTTAATTATAACTTTTTAGTTCGTCTGTTAGATTACCAAAAAAGTGGACGTTTTCTTTCTTTTATCACATAAACAAAAATGAAGACGACACAATGCGTTAGAGTTAGTTCACTTTTTACCTAAAAGTCAAACGAAAGCATTTCACGTTTAGGTAAAGCATGATCTTTGATGCGTTTTATCTATTTATTATTAGATTTATTTATAAAAAAAAATATATGATTTGTTAAAGCAAAATTACGTGTCCAATATTTTCGGATATATAGAAGACGTTTTAATTTTTTAATAAGGAATCATCCCTATTAGGTACTTTACCCAGACCGTCTGGCGTTGAATTTATGGACAAACCCTATTAGGAAAGGTCCTAAACTGAGCCATTGCAGTAGATACAGTTCATTTTGAATTTAAATTAACAAGCTTGACTGTGCAGCTATAGGTAGTTAGACTAGCTTTCTAAAAATAGACTGTTGAATTATGGTGGTGTTTCCTCGCAGACGCGATCCGTAAGAATCAAGCGAGCAGCTTGCCGCAGCGCAACATGCACGACTGGGAGCACGTGCAACAACAGATGCAGCCAACCAAACCTCATAAAGTCAGGTATACCGACCGGACTCGCACATCATTCCGCAAAATAAGCGCGCGCGATACTTGATCATTATGTCCTCCCCCCCCCCCACTTTTGCGTAACGATGTAGCACGCGCTGCAGATCCTTTAGCTTTAAATCCCCTAAATAATAATTATATAACCCAGCCTGACCCTTACTGCCCCTGAAATGACGCTAAGTCGAGACCATAGATATAATAAACAAGGAGATATGCCCTGTAGCCGAAAATGTATCGGAACCTGTGTCTCCTGTTTTGCCCTACCACCCGGCAACTACTACGAATGCAGTTCAGTAAAAGCAATAGATACGCAGTCGCGCACACACCCGCATTTTTGAAATCGGACTGTACTACACAATCAATTATAAACCTTATCCTAATAAATACAGCGTATATTTACAGTACACCGTGCAACTTACTCACACAAAAACAACGGTGGGTATCGTTGTGCTGTGCAAAAGCAATTTATTTTACATATACGCTAGTGATTGACTAAATCGGAAAGTTATCGATTCTGGCATTTATTACACACGCCATGCTGCCCATGTATAACAAATAAATAGCATGAATATGTTGACTAATTTTAAGCAAAGGTCACTAATATATTATCTTAAACATGCCGATTACTATAATGCATTCGAAACTTTATCGAAAGTAAAATACAATTACCATAAAAAGTAAGGAAGTAGCACGAGGATAAGGCATAAATACGATAATTCAAAGCCAAAAACACTTGAACGATTATTTACCAAAAATTTAATGAAATCTATGAAAGTTTGGTACACTTTTGTAATATTTCATTCAACAATCGACATGAAGCGCACTAGTTCGCGGATTCGACCATTGCGTAAGACATGCTCGCCCAGACCATGTCGCGTGGACGCCGACACGCCCTCTTGCCACTTCTCCTGTATTTTATATTTCTATGGTCGAGACCCATACCAGAGGGTGTGCCCTTGTGAGCACACCACCATTGCGGTGATGTGCTCATAAGGGCACTATGGTGGTGTCCCCTCTTTGAGGAGTAGTTGGAGAGACGCCGTGGCGTGCCCACCTTCTGCCTGACGCAGGTGCTCACCAGGCACGGATGTTTCGGGAGGTTCCTGTTTCGGATTCAGCAAAATACGGTGGAGCTCAACCGTATTGAGGTCAGCCGTGCTTGGGCGGAGCAACGCTGTATCCTCGTCGGCGATCGGTGGCGGCAACCTCTCGCTTCCGGCCCTGTTTCAATGCATGGTCATGGGAAGCGGTCCTTCTTTTGCGAAGCAGTAATGCCAGCGAAGGAGGAGGCGAACCCTTGTGCTCCTTCCAGAGCGGGAGAAGTCATTTGATGAAGTCCCTTCCAGAATAAAAAAAAAAGGTTGTAGCTATCAGGGCGCCAAAGTCCGCCAGGCGATTCCATTAATTAGGCGTTCACACAATGAAAGTATTCACAAAACGCACTATCTATTGTGAAGCCAGAGTAGGCTACCACATGTACGACTCAGCTCTTTTTGTGATTGTCTGTATACAGATCGGAAACGGACAAGCACTTGTGCAACCGCTACTGCGGCGGGTCGCACACTGTGACCACTCCTGCGCAACGCGTCGCGCGTCTCGGACACTTCATCAAGCAGTGGGGGCCAGAGGTGCTCCCACTGTCTTCTGGATTCGCGGCTGGTGATGACGGCAGGGTAAGTACCTATATAAAGAACTGTTAAACGGGTTAGATAGAAATGCTGATTCTCACAAAGCATACATTAAAAACTTTTTACAAAAAATACAACAGACTTCTACACAAAAAACCCAAAAAGTATAACTAATAACTTTAATTTCGGTACTCGGTGTTTGTGGTGGCTTTTTCGTTTTTTGAACACTGACTTCCGCAATTAAAGTTATTTTGTACTTTTGATTTTGTTTTAAGTGACTTCTATACAAAAAAAAAAACATTTTTGTATTTTTTTTTGTATAAAGTATTTTTTTTCCGTCAATAAAAAATCTTTCAGAACTTTTTTGCTGGCGGAATTTAACAGAAATGCTGTAAGTCAATTTTAAATTTTATCATCTGGATCTGGCAAACATTAATAAGTTAGGAATACCCACAAAATCAATGACAAACATTGAGGATCAATCGAAGCTCTAGGTGAGCTGAAACGAGAGTTTGTTCTTTATAAACCTTTGGTTTCATGTATTTTATTTTTATATTTTCAGCTTTATAAAATCAGCACGTCGGAAGGCGCTAGTGTTGGTCCAGGTGCGTACGAGTCACATCACTAACCTACCTACATACCTACATCTTAAAACAGGTTCATAACTACGAAATACCAGGCCAATAGAATAAGATAAGGTTTAGAACTGCGACGCTATTCAATTTTGGACACAAATATTTGTCAACAGATGGCAAAGCTACCATGTAAACAAAACTAAATTCAGCATTTCAGCAGCATCTGGAACCGAAAGCCGACAGCAATATAAGGCTAACCCATAAACTACCCTCCGGGACCTAAAATGTACTTACAGTAGGCGTAACCCACCTCTTAACCCTTCTGTCGCATACAAGTTACTGCGCAGCGACTCGCCTCGCGTTCAAATCTTTAAGCAGTCGACAACCTCCGAGGCTGAATGCAAGAGGCCACTTATTAAAAAAAATTGCCTCGTGTTCAGCCGGTCTTAGAGAGGCTTACAGAATCACACTGCAGAACCGTCTCAACCTATTACTATAAATTTTTCAAATAGGTTAAAACACACTTTTACACATCAATCTTTTTAAATAGAAATTAAAGCTATAAAAATTGTGATACCCCACCGAATTTCCAATAGGAACACAGAACACTGTCTTTTCTGTATTTCTATTGGTTAAAAGTTTGGGTCAAAGTTACCCTCCGGGGCCAAAGTAACGGCGACTTTACGGTACAGCAAAAAATAACGATTTTTGTTGTCAAAGGCGGTGCGATAGAGGGCGCAGCGGTATGTACGCCGAAGTCTCCAGCTAAGAAGCCGGCGCCTCCCACTGGCCCCAAGCCTATCGTCATCACTGCTGTAAGTTTTAAAACGAAGATTCTGTTTTAGTTTAATGTTCGTCATTTCGCTAGATAGGTACTACGAAGGAGGTCGAATGCTAGTCATTCGATCCCGTGGGTTCGCTGCCAATGTTTATCCCGCAGAAATAGCAATAGAATTTATCTGAAATTGTATACCCTAGACAGACTGTTATCCTTGTAATTGCGCATTTTTTTAAAAGTTATATTAATATTTTGGTACTTATCCTTCTAGGAATGTCGCTGCTTGGATCCCACTGCAGGTACGAAATGTTTGACATTTTAGGCCCTATATGTATTTGCCATTCATGTCTGTATTAACATGAACTATTGATATGGAACCAATTATTACTCAGATTCCCTGTTGACGGACGAGTTACTCATGTTATTTGCCTGGTAATGCAATATGCCTGGGTTAAGAAATAATATGATTTCAGATTTTCCATTTCTGTTTCAGAGCAACCTCCATCCAAGAACTGAATGTATGCTAAAATTTCGTAATTTTGGAATGTAATCTTTTATTTATTTAATTTTTAAAATTCTTTATAAATTTTGTACTTAATTAATTGTTAATCATTTTATTGTACTTTGTAGGTTTACTTTAAATTTTAGTTTTGCTATCGTCTATAATAATATATAATTATAATATGATTAAAACAACATTTTTATTATAATGATTTTAATGGTAAATCAATTACCATACAATATTGACTTACATGTAATTCGTATCATTAGGTTTGCAAAAAAATAACAAAATTGTCTTTTCACCAGCTTCGAAACATTTTTAAAGAAAAGTACCTATATCATTGTGAGCAGCGCACCTCTGGATAAAAGATACCTAGACAATAGAAGACAATTAAACAATTTTCCTGTGGTATTATCATTTTATCTTTCCCATTTTAATCGGTAAAAAGCAATCATTTATAATTAATTATATTTACAAAATTAACACAATATCACACGTCAAAAGATAGCGTAAGGATAGGCTGACACTGAAGTATATAACATCATACTGCACCCATTACCCAATTCTGTGTGCGCACACCCACTACGCGTCGGGCACAACTCATTTACACGGCTCTTAACCTTCTACCAATCAGTCTTTCTCGTCAATATTACACGATATCAAATTACTTATTATGTATAGGTATGCGTAATATCTTACATCCAGTTACAGCTATACAGAGCTTTCCTTTTACATACACACAGAAAACATTTTTACCCTGCCCCCTTTTAAAGTTCAGGTTTAGCGATGGACATTAATTATTTTAGCATTATTAGGGGCGGCCTATGTCGACAAATGAAATGCGAGATACTTGTAAGATAAATAATACAGTCACATAATCTGGTACCGAGTAATAATTAGTCATCAGGCCACACCGACAGATACTCTTTTTAAGCTTTGAAATTTTGCGAGCAATCACGTAATTTTGGCGACTCAATTTTGAACCGCGTTAATTTTTTCTCGCTTTTTACTCTCTATCTAGGCAGCAAACCATGTATAGGTAGCAAGAAGTTAGCAGGAAATCTGAAGTAGCAATATATCGCAATATTATTGTCGAAAAAGAGTAGTTTATTGATAAATATTATCAAACACGGACATCGAACTGTATCTAAACATGTTTGGGAACGTCCAAGTCCCACCAGTCAATGTAAAAACGCCAAACTCTAAATTTAAATAATAACTCCACTTTTTACATTATTTTTCTTGAGTTATTAGTTAATTTACAGGTTTTTACAATTTGGGCATTCTGAAAAATTTGAACTGTTCTATTTATGTACCTTACGAATAATAATAATAACTTTCTATAAAATGTTAGGTATTAAATCACTACAATTTTTTAATGCAACCAAAGTTCCTACTTCGTAGAGAACATATTCGGCACGTTCTGTTGCACGAACATATCTTGAGATCTCTTTCTACAAAGCGCGCTCGCACATGATGAATATTATTCTTTGAATTTCTAGTAAGCAAGTATCACAAACAGTAAACACGTTAAAATGTTTTTCGTAAACCAATTTATTAATTTGGACTTGCAATTAACAACAATGTACTACATCTAAACTTTGTGGATTTCACCACATTCTCTGGCTATTTACAATAGTTTTTATATTTATATATATATTACTTAAAGACCCAATAATTAGGAAAAATATGATATCCGTCACTAACTTAAGAGACATATCCGATAAGATTCAGTTGCATTATTTTCGTAGAACGAAAACACACTTTCAAAGTTCAATTGTTACCAAACGGCACTGTTAACTATAAAACTTATTTTACGACATAGTATCAGTTTTACAAGAGCTGCATACAATAAGAGTTACGACTATTTGTAAAATACGTGTTGCGAAAATCGCCTCGAGCGCACGCGCCATCGACTGGCTCACTTAGCGAAAGGCAAGGGATGGGTGGCACTTATAGTTGCTGTAGTGTCCCGCGAGGCCCGTCGGTGGCAGTGGAGGAGTGGAGCTAGCGGTGGCGGCCGCGCGAGCTGTAGTGGTTGCCGTCGCGGCTGTAGCGCCGCTCCTTGCGCTCGTCGCGGCTGCCGCGCGAGCGGTCGCGGCGCTCGCGCTCGCGCCCGTACTCCTTGTCGCGCGATGACTCGTGGCTCCTGGGGGCGACGATGTCTCTATTAACTTAACAACTCGCCTGTATTCCCCAAAGGGAAAACACAGGTTTATAAAACAGTTTCATTTCGCCACTTATTATGAATGATTTTCGCTGGAGGTTCCACCAAATACCTACTGATCAATCTATCTTCGCAGGTCGGACGGAATTTTAGACGGTTTTCGCGAGCGTTTTCGCCAAGCAAATGGTGCAGGCTTTGGATATCAACATAAAAACTTACCTCCCGAGCCATTTTAAAAAACCGCGTCGAAGCCAAGATAAGTCATAACGAGTCAAGAAGTGCAAGAAATATGATATCATATAATTTGCTCGACATCTTCAGATTTCTTTACCATTACGCAACATTGATTTAAACGTTAATAAAAAGAAATCTAAATTATGCACCTGGTCTCCCCAGCAGAGCGGCTGTCCCGTGACTTGCGGCGAGCGGGAGCCCTGGAGCGCGGCGAGCGCGAGCGCGACCTGCGACCCTTCGGCGGGGACTCGCGCTCACTGTTCAAGTTGAAATCGTCGAATCTGTCAAACACAACATAGTGTAATGAAAGTTATCAATCAGTATCTCAAGGCCAAAGTTTTAAGAAAGCCTGGCGAATGACCAGTAAACCTGTTTGCATACATTGCAATTGACTAGCCAAAATACAATTACATTACCATACAACATAAGAACATAACATCATAAGAATCATAACGTCAAAAGAAATTGGATTCACATGAAACTGGAAATCTGTCGATTTTTAAATTAAATAAATGAGGAATGTACTTACCACCATTCCATAAAGCAGCATTCATAACATTCATAATAGTACAGATTTTAGTGATTTTTAGAACAACCATACCTATACAATCTATTTTCAATAAAAATTGAATTGAATGAAAGAACTAACTTGTTTTGAGGAGTTGAGGAACTGTGACTAGAACTGGAACTTGAAGACGAGCTCGATGATGAGGAGGAGCTCCTAGACCTGCGAGGAACAAATGTCAATTATTGCGAGATACATTAGACATTGGGATCTTTTAGAAGAAAATTATTTAAACGTATATAATATAGTATTTTACAATTTTTGCCAACCTCTCGGAGAGGTTTATTTTAATCTACACTAATATTATAAAGAGGAAAACTTTGTTTGGTTGTAATGAATAGGCTCAAAAACTGCTAGACCGATTTTAAAAATTCTTCCACCATTCGAAAGCTACATTATCCACGTAACATAGGCTAAATTTTATTTTGGAAAAAAAATATGGTACCGTAAGATATTTGGGTTTTTCGGACACAAGGCGTAAAAAATCAACCAGAAAAGTTACTTATTTTGCGTACGCTGCCTAAACTATAAAAAGATAAAATGTTCTAATTAATTGAAGATCTTATAAATATCTACAAAAAAATCCGCGACACACTCTACCTATCTATGTCGAGTGAGGCAGATAACAACCATTTTTTTATTTTGAATTTTTTTTTGGACTACATTTAAACGCATTTATTTTACTCATGCTATTCCTAATCCTTATCAAAATAAATTATTTCATCACTAAGTTCAGTTTATGTAGATAATATTTGGTCTTTGAATGATTAAAATTGGTCGTTTGGTTTTGAAGTTACGGCGAAATTAAAATAATTATTACTATTTCTGCTGCACGGCCCGTTGCTAAGTGGGCGTCACCAATCTTTTATAAATTAGCCACAATAACGTCTTTAATCCTTAGGCATTTCTTCAAAGTGTATTAAATACATAATTATATATATGTATTTCACATGGATATATCTTTATCAACTTCCCATATTCAAAAAGTACACTTTAAACTATATTTTATAAAAAAAAATTGTAGAAATCGGTTTATAAACACACAAGATATAGATGAAATAATTGATATTGTATAGAACAAAGATTTGTATTTTTGTATGTAACGAATAAACTTAAAAAATACTAGACCAATTTAAAAAATTCTTTCACCGTTAGAAAGCTACATTCACCTTGAGTAACACAGGCTTTTATCCCCGTATTCTCATGGGAACGGGAATTACGCGGGTGAAACCGCGGGCGCTGCTAGTATTAAATAATTACCCATATCTAGGACCAACCTTCTCTTACTCTTGTTGTTTGGGGACACCTTCTCATTCTTATCATCCTGATTGTTGGGCCCTTTCTTTGAACCTTCGCCATCTTTAGTTTTCTCCGTATTATCTGGAAACCACGCACATAATACTTTAGAGGCTTTACTTGCAACACTACTAAAACATTTTGTACAGTCTAATTAAATACAATCCAAGTTAAATGGAGAAGTCAAAAATAAACTTTCACATTACACTGAAACTTGTACCTCAGAAAAGTTGGTTCACACTACTGACCAGTTTTAGACGAGTTGCCTTGTTCAGCGTCGCTGCCCCATAAGTCATACTTGGAGAGGTCGGCTTCGTCACCTGACTCCTCATCATCGTCGTCGTCGCCGTCGGGCTGGCCCGGCGCCGGCGCCGCGGATGGCTTACTCTGCAACAAACATGTCGTCACCGTCATCACCGTGACCACCGGCTCCGCACAACACTGATGCCCACACGCTTTGTGCCAACCCTCGCTAGTCATTATACTAAAACTTATAACGTGCGAAATCAAATATAAAAAAACCTGTTACACCCTCAATTATCTCCCTTAATTTTCGAATATTTATTTTATGAATCATTAATACAAACCTTATCTTTTCGTTTCACCCTCTTGCCAGAGCTTTTCGCAGGCTTTTCGGCAGTTTTCACAGTCACTTTTAACCTATTCAATAATATGGGTTTTGGCAAGGCAAAACTTTTAAAGTTCCCTATTACAGGTGCATTTGAATTTGTGTCAGCTCCATCTCCTTGAAGGGTAGGTATGTTCAAATTTAACTTTCTTACTATATTGTCGGGTACACAAACTGGGCTCGGGTCAAAAATATCACTTAAAAAAGGAGTGTCGCCAGTACTTCCGTCCATTTGCTGCAACTGTCTTTCGATGCTGCCATCTCTATTAGATTCTTTCTCCCAATCTTCATCATTTGTTAAATTAATCGCAGCTTCCGCAACTTGAGACTGTTCTTCTGTACTTTGTTGTTCAGTGTTATTTGTTTGTTCATTATTTATTACTATGTGATTTGGTGAAGTAGCTTGTGACATTTGCTGAAGATTTTGCAATGCTAACAGTAAAGTGTTGGTATTTATACCAGTCAATAAATTTGAAAAATCTACTTGGCCCGAGGGTTGTTCCTTTTCTGACGATTTTTCAAGTGTATTTTGTTTATCATCAACTTTTGGGCTTGATGAAACAAATTTTGTATTATTTGTTTGGTTTGCTGTAGGACTTGAATGTTGAACTTCATTTTGCTGGTATAATGGAGCGATATTCTCATGAACTGAACCTGGCTGAATTGTGATATTTTCAAGAATATGGACGCGCTTATTTGGACTTATAGTCTTAGTAGTATTTTGTGTCCCCTCACAATTAACATTTTCTTCTGATAGACGTAAAACTTCATTTGATAATTCTAAAGGAATTGGATCAGGTGTGTGCATTGTAAGGTTTGGATTTAAATCAGATCTATTCAAGGAATTATTAGGAACTCGATCAGCTTTGAACATAGAGTGATTTGGGTTGGGTTGAGAAATTGGTTCATGTCTGTTAGGGCTAAGATTTTGGGTAAAGTCTGATCGAGAAATCATAGTATTTTGACCCTGATTAGATCTCGAAAGGTTTGGAATTGGGTCAAGTCTAGTCATGAGATTGGGTGTTACACCAGATCTATTGATGAAATTTGAAACACGATCAGGACTGTTCATGCCTTGTTTTAGGATAGGAGAAACTTCTGGCATCAGAAGATTAGGAATTGGATCAGGCCCTTTATTATTTTGATTTGAAATCAATTCAGATCTTTTCATAGATTTGGGAACTCTAGTATGTCTATCCCTGGAATAATTTGGAATTGTTTCACTTCTTTTAACAGTGTGATTTGGACTTGTTGTATGGTCAAATATGTCCATCGCAGGATTTGTCAATCTATCAGGCCTAGCCATGGGAGGCGTCGGAATTGTATCCATCCTAGTCATGTGTAGATTTGGTATTGGATCAAGTCTATTTACAGATAGTTCAGTTATTGGTTCATCTGTTATAGATTTTTGATACACATTGTTCTCTTCTGCACACTGCAACTGGGATGTCCCATGCTTCAGTGGTGACACCATTTGACTAATTTCTTTATTTTGAAAATCTTTTAGCATATCTAATAGCAAATCATGTTTGTCTTTGATGAAGTCGGGTAATGAGTTGTTCCCACTAGTACTTTTCGGCTGGGAATCCTTCTCCGAGGTGTAGAGCATGTCTGAAGTAGGGCTTTGGGTTCTATTGGAGACAGTTGGCGAGGGTGCCCTACACGACCCTGATTGCTCTTCGTCGCAATCTGTATTTTTGTAGAGTGCTTCATCATCCTCATCCCACTCATTCTCATACATTCTTCTAATGTTATCATACTTGTCCAAATCATTATTTCTTTCTGGACTCTCTGGTGCTGGGTCACTGATATCAAAAATATCCAAAATACTTCTGTTTTTCGAAACATTATTTGATTGCACTTGAGCAAAAATACGATCTGTATTTTCAGAAGTTTGATCTTTTATACTGTTATTTTTAAATGTCGTGATTGGTTTGTCAAGAGGCAGGTAGGACTTAGTGCTGGGAATTGTTTTAATATCCACTCTAGTGAAATCATTAACTTGATTTTGCACAGGTTTAGCACAAAAAGCAGCATTTTGGTGAGGTGGCTCAGATTTGACTGGTTCTTCAACAACTTGATCTGGTATTCCTTTTGTTTGATGAATAACATTCATTGACATATTATGTTTATGTATTGTTAGAGATGATCCATTACCCTTTGCCCAATAACCTTTCTTCCGAACATTATCTTTAAACTCTTGATAGTTCTTTTTAGCTGTGGAACCTATTTTTGTAGGAACATATTCACTGGAGCAACCATCTATATCAACGTTGTTGCGAGTTCTTGAATTCATATTACGCAAGTTGTTAGTATAGATATTACCAGTCACCAAAGGCGACTGTTCCGACTTTTTAAGAGTACTATATCCTTCAAAGGTGTTAATATCATTTGAAGCATATACATCAAGTTTAGGTTCTGCTGCAGGAACAGACCGTTTCTTTACTTTCCGTTTCTTCCTACCCTCTCCAAATACTCTTGATAAGAAATTATGTTCTCCACTATTGTATGACACTGACTCTGAATCAGAGCCATGGTCAGAGTGCCTTGCTGTCGTTGATTTCAAAACATTGCTTGTGTTTACTGATTTTCGGCCCTTTTCTGAATCAGTATCTGGATAGTGAGAATCTTGACTGTCACGAGAATTAGACCGAGTCCGCTGGTGTGTGGATTGCGAGCAGCTCCTTGCTTGTGAACGCCTCCCATCCACAGTACTTGCTGAACTCCCTGCTGCTTGTAATTCTGTATTGCCTTCAATGAACACAGTTTCAATGCTCATACTTCGGTGTGATTTATCTAAATCTTTACTAGATTCTTCTTCACTATCTGACGAAATTATTATTTCATCAGGATTTGGCAATTTGCAAACTGTTTTTGGCTTTTGAGTATTACTATTGTCAGTATTCGTTGCAGAGTTTGTTTGAAAAGATTTCTCAGTTTCTAAATGTGAGTCATCTAAACAGCCATTGGCCAAAAGCCTATTTCTCCACTCAAATATAGTATTATAATCTGGGGCTGGTTTTTCATATCTTTCCTCAAACTTATCAGCAGTAATTTTGCAGTTATTGTAAACAATAGCTAAAGCTGCACATTTAACTCTCTCACAAAGAGTGTATGTGACTTGCAAATCTTCAGCTTGATTGGGTCTGCTTAATTTATATACCATCTCAGTTTTTGTGGAAGAGACACTATTTTCCATTACCGGATTACACATTTTAGAGAGGGGAGAATCTGTATTTTCCTGTTTACTTTTCTTTGAGTTAACCTCATAGCCTGGTGAAGCAGACTGATCTTTGTCACTAGTACTAAGAAACCGTTTTCTCGCACCATTTTTCTTGTACGTAGGCAACATGTATTCTTGTCTTGAATAGTTTATCTGCTGATATCTACTGACTGCTGCTTTAGTGAGTGAAGGAAGTTCGCACATAGAGCTGTCACTAAGACTGCCGTTTCTTTTCACATTTGAATTACTTGTGTTCATTGACAAGTTTGGCCCAAAGACTGGCATAAGTTCTTTATTTGATTCCTTCTGCAGCACTGTTGGTGGCAAATTTTTGAATACTGCTCCTTCAGTGATGCCAACCTGAAGGCAGGAAAAATTATCTCCACTTTAATAATGATGTGCTTCAAAAGTTATTGCACTTATAATATAACATCAAGTCTTCTTAGCTTCAAAATCCATTACTCCCTGAATATTTGTTAAAAAAAGAAAAAATTTACACAAAAAGCTGTCATTATTGAATTTAAATGAAAAGACAGATATTTTATTACAAGATGATGTTAATGATTTTCAAGATTAGTTTTAATTTAGTGATTACATTTTCATTAGAAGAGATGTTATTTTAACTAATGCAGGCATTAAAGTGGCAATATCTAGAAAAGAAGTACAAATGGTAATAAAATTAGGTACAAACCTTTTCTGGCCTCTCTCTATCTTCAGACTCCGATTTACGTTTTCGTTTTTTTCGACCAAATTCGTCATATTCATCATCTGAGGATGGTTCGCGCCTTCGGTACTCCACCACTCCGCGCTCATTGTAACCTCCTCCGTAACCGGTGCGAGCTTCCACCTGGAATCATGCACAACCATTGAGTCACATTTGTCAATACAACGTTAAATATCGGTGTTCAAACAAGAAGATACTTACTTCTCCATATTTTGGTGCATTGCAAACATTGCAAGTCTGACGCCGGGCCCAGTTAACGTTAGCACATTTGTTGCACTGCCAATCATCGGCATTGAATAATCCACGAGACTTTTCAGCTGCAGTTTTTCCTATTTCTGTGCTTAGTTTCTTTTTAAACGCCTTAGTAGTGTCGGGTCTTTCTTTGTTACATCGATAACATGAAACCCTTCGAGCAAAATTGATATTTCCGCAATTTGGATCACTGCATATCCAATCCCCGTCGTTCATTTTGTTATGGATTTACACCTTTCTCTAGAGCAAACGATGCATATCCTCAAACGAACACTTCTTTTTACAAATAACCAAACATATCGAGTTCCGAGTCAAAACGGGTCTAAACGTAAATAAAAGTCAAAACATTGGCAGAATCCTCCACTTTCAAAGAAAACCAAGCTCACTTTTGCAAGAAAAGCAAATCAAGCTTCATGCCAGCCATGACGTGACGCAAGTAAAAAAATAAATTCCTTCCATAAACTATTGCATCGATACTTCCGTTTCTTATAGAATTATTTAGAAATATTTCAATTGTTTGTATTAGAGATATTTATAACATATAAACATGTTATAAAATACGAAGTTAAATTTAATGAGTACTTCAAAAAAAAATACGTGTTCTGTACCGAGATTTGTTATTTACAAAAACTATAAATTGTAGATTTCTTTCCATGGGTCCACTAGAGCTAGACAATCGCAACACCATTAGAAGAAAAAGTTTTTTTCTGAATGTCTATTAATAAAAAATAAATTTACATTATTAACAAAAATATATTTGCATCGTACATTACACAACAACGAAACGTAAAAAGCGGCTTTTCCAGTTATCTAGGTACCTCGCGCGCGCAATTTACTACTGTCAAAATTGTTTACCGTGAGGTTACTTTTATAGAATTTCTTAAAAATTATTTACCATTATTTCTTTCTCTAAATAAAGCTTATACTATGTTTTTTTACTACGATGCTTTGTTAATATTGAATTTTTAATACAAAATATAAGCCAACTGGATTTGAGTCTGACTGTCAAAAAGTACGCGAATATTTTGTAAAATAAGAGTTTTACATAATGTTATCGCACGATGTATGAAGATGACAACATAACTTGTACTCCAAAGCGCTGCGTGCTAACCGAAGTTACAAACTCAGCTAACTATGTCTCGCCGACTGCTAACCTCAAGTTACTGACTAATGTCGCATTACAATATCCCACACCGCCGCCAAGTGCTGTACACCGAAAAGAAAAATCTCTTCAGATACTATGTGACAGGTAAATATACATACATTTAAACTGCAGAACACTGAATTTTAAACACATAATTTTCTTATTGGAAATTATTACAGATTCCTTAATCTGTATCCTCTTCATGGCGATGGTCCAGTGGAAATACAATTGGATAGCACGGCAGCCCGGCTAGGAGTGGAGAAGCGCCGAATGTATGACATTATTAACATACTTGAAGCTATGCAGTGTGCAGTTCATAAAAGAAAGAACACATATCTTTGGCATGGAGGATCACGGCTGAATTCGTTTTTGAAAATGCTGAAGAAGCAGGGCGAGCATCTCAAGCTGTCTGAGGCGCTGCGCGGGAAGGCACCCAAGCCCCCAACTCCCAAACATAAGACTTTGGGAGTGTTAGCACAGAGATTCCTCATGCTGTTTTTAGTAGAACCTCCTGTAAGTATTTTTACTTAAACTAATGTAATAAAGTTTGTTTCCATTAAAATTATGAAAACAGTAATTAATTTTGGTGTTTATAAAGAATAAATATTTTTTTAATAGTAGTTACTATTCATCATAATTATTCATTGATTCCTTGCCATCAAAAATCTTTTGTGTCTTATTTGTATTGTATTTCCTCTGCAGAATACTCTAATAAACCTGGAGATGGCTGTGAGAGTGTTGATAGACACATCCAGTAAAAATAAGACAGTCCTCACTCCTGAACAGCAGGACCGCCAACATAAGTCTAAAGTGAGGAGACTCTATGACATTGCCAATGTATTTATTTCTATTGGTCTCATCGAAAAAGTATCAGGTAATTTAATATTAAAAAAGCCAGTTTTTAAGTATGTGGGACCACACAAGATGAAGAAGTGTGACAAGACAGTAGTGATAACGCCGTCCCCTATCACACCTCTCTCAGTGCTAGACAGTGAGCAGAGGAGTTCATCTTGCCATGTGTTTGCTGGACGGTCCAAACGGAAACTGGAGTTCACAACTCCAACTTCCACCAAAGAACTGAAGCTTGGTATCACAACCCCACCTCACACGCCGTCACACAAGTGGGATGAGATCCTGCTCGTGGCTGACATGGAACTGACTAGAATTAACAAAGGAGTAGTCTTGTGATTAATTTTAAATTCAATTGTATTGTAATCATTCAGATTTTTATATAGTTCTTTTTTATTATATTTTTTGTCTTCCAGGAATTATTATAGAATGTCATAGTGACTATTATTATATAGACAAAATTATAATGTACTTTGTTCCTATATTTAAATTTTATTCAGTTGTTGCTTAGAACAGAGTAATTTTATTTGATGCAATAATAATGAGTTGCTTCTGGTTATTCTAATAAATACATAAATGTGTTGAATATGTTGTACAGTGCAGAAAGTATATTCATGAGTGAGAGATTAGACTGGACTCCTTTTTATTTTATTTATGTAATTATCTAATCCTGGTGTCTGTCTAGGAAGTATGTTTCTATGAAATCAATTTTGACAAAAAATTATGATGATTTACCTGGAGTATGTATAGCTTGGCCGCTAGTTGTGGACATGGATTTATATAGAGTATGCTTTTATTTTCTATTTGTTTATCCTGTAATCGTAATAAATGAAATGGCCTTCAATTATTTTTATTTTTAAATTGACTCGTGCCTTGTTTTAAACATATGACCAGCTTCTGCCAGCAGTTTGGCCCATGAAATTGCAAATAATTTCAGTAACTAATCCAGGAACTGAATATCCCCATGTAACAAGGTTAATTCTAATTTATTCAACCTTTTTGACTCATCATTAATATTAGTAGGATAGAATTGTTGCTGGCAATGCCAATATGGCTGTCAGCCTGTATACTTTGTCCATCAGATTAATCGCTCTTTGCCAGATTTAAATTTTTACTTTAGAATGTAACCGTTTGGTAATTGAAATGTATGTTGGTGAAATCTGTCAAAAAGTAGTGAAAAAAATGTGTCGATTTTAAAATGAGGAATAGAGTATGTAACTGGTAACCAGTGGCGTGCTGTGGTTCGAGTTAGGGTAGGCCAGAGAAAATGTCCAAATAAATTTTAAAAAATAACCACATTATTCAGGGTTGATTTTTAAAGAAATGAGTTTTTTTTATTTTTTTTTAATTGCCTATTTAAAAAATAAAACAAAAAAAAGACACCAAATTTCAACCCTGAATAATGTGGTGTTTTTTTGGACATTATTTTCTGGCCTAACTCGAATCACTGCACGCCACTGCTGGTAACCCACTAAAGAACAAAATAAAGGACAAAAACACGAGTTTAAAAAAAATGATATTAAAAATCATTATCAGTTTCAGGATTTATTTATCACAAAACATCCTTCTGGAGTGGGTGGGACTTTTGTATAGAAAATATATCAAAGAGATTATTCTTCAGATAAAAGTTGTCTGATGGTTTAAAAAAAGGGTTATACAAGAAGTTAATGATCTAAAACAAAGTTATGCAATATAGCTTTTATTTTACACTTACATAAAATAGATAATATTTACAGATACTCACATATAATACATTGCACTACTAAACACACTTACATTTTCTCACTTTTTAGTAGTAGTAAGTTCAAAGTGTCACACATAACTACTTCCTATGGGAACATTATAATGATTGTCATAACAAAAATTAAGTGAATTTAAACACAATTAATGGGAAGTGAAAAACTGCTCAAGGAAAGTTAGTTATAAAATGTGTAAGGGACAATAATCACAAGTGAGTACACGGTTTAGATTCATAAATGAAATGAATAAGCCACTTCTTTTTAAAGTTGGTTCATAAATTATTAAAATACACACTACCAACTAATTTTAAAATAGGAAGGGATAATAAAGCTTTATTATAAATCAATTCGAATTTAAGATTAAAAGCTACAACCCGCTAATATAAAATACTAATATTCAGATGGAGAATCCTTTCTTCAAATTTTAAGAAAGAATATAAGTACATACATAATGTATTGCTTAGTTTGGAGTAAGGTACAATACTGGCCTTATGCAAAAAACTTATATGTATATTTATTCCAGCCTCATATTTTCGTCACAGTTTGAGTGATCAATGATAGCAGTAATACACCCCACACAATTCTTTACAAAATAAATATCCTTAATAATAATAACTGAATATTAGGTCAAAATGTTCAAAATACAAATAAATTTCATAGTTAAACTGGTGATTAACTACAATATAAAAGGAATTAGATGGGTCCAATTGATTTTATTAATAATTGCTAAATGTATAGCTTCATTTAATTAGTCCTGGCCAACTGGCTTTGTCAACCGTTTAATAATAATTATATATCATTTATTTCCAATGACCCATAACATACATACATACATATATCCAGTGATCGGAATAGGTAGAGCTAATATAGGTACCTACCTAAAGATAAAAGAACAGAGACAAAAAAGGAGACTTCCTTAAGATGGTATTTAATTTTTTTTTCGGAATATTTGTTCCGAGTTTCGGGACATCACTTAACTAATTGTTTTCCTTTTTAACAGACATCATACAAGGAAAACATTCTTAAAGACCAGTAGATACGTTTTCTTTTCTTTAAGGGTCTGTCTCATGTTTTCGTTTCCCATAATAGCCAAAACTTGCTGTCTCTTTCTATCTTTTGTTAGTTTCTTGACAAACAATGTCAAAAGAGTTGACTGTTTTTTGCCTTTACTGAAAATCATGCATAGTCTTTTTTTAAAACAGAAATAGGAAATTAATTCTTTATTCAATAGTTGTTTTGCTTTATTAATTTAATTTGTACTGAAATAATTATCACAGGTATGTTAGCTCTACCTATTCCGATTACTATATAACTTACAGACTTTCATACATTTTTGTATAAACCACAAAAAAAAAATATTTTACACGAAGTAACGGCGTCGTGTTGCGCTGCATTTAATTGGCTGTCTAGCCTTATCATTGAACGGCGCCAGTGACATCCAGCCAACGCGTGTAATATAACATTTAATAATGGGCTAGCTAGCTGGATTCTTAGGAGCTGTTCATAGAATGGCGTAACCGTGTGACGAAAATATATGAAATATTGAATTCTGGGAATTCTAAATTGAAACAACAGTTTCATTTTTTTTTTGTGTGTGTATAGGTTTAGAGTAATCTAACATGAGTAGAATGACGGCTGATTAAAGCTAGTTGGCTACGACACATACATGATGTTTAAAAATCGTAATATTTATAGTAAAATAAACAACACACAATATCTTCATAAAGTTATTGCGTCATTTGGGTTCGTTAAGGCGTTGTGTAATGCGTTCGGGCGGTGGCAGGAACAGCGGTAGGTGTCCGTGTCAAACCTGCTCTATCATTGGGAACTGCTCCGGGTCCTCGGACTGAGGGAGAGCCTCCGCGTCAAAGAAACTAGCGTGAAGAGCGACTACTGTCACGGTGGCGCCTGTAATACCACAAACAATGGTAGGGTTTTAGTTATGGCCTTCAGTAAGATAATTTTATTAAGAAACACAAATTAGTATGTTAAAACATCTTTGAAAGTAGTCTTTAATGCTGTAATCTTTAGTGCTGTACCTAAAACCCAGAAGAGAACAGCTCCAGCCCCTGCAAGCCAGCACAACGCCATGGAGCATGCTGCTGCCACCGCATACTGCTGAGTTTTGCTCAGCTCCCAACCAGCAATCTAACAAAGGAATACCAGAAGAGTTATAACCATAGAAAAGGAACTATTATATAGGCCCAAAATAAAAATACATTGTTAGTAAACATCACATTTTACAAGGACTTGTGTTAATGTGTTCAAAGGATGTAAAAAACCAAACCATTCATGAAATGGAAATAATCTACGCAACTTACTTTCGGCTGAAACAACAAATAGTATCATTTACATTTTGCACATTGTGTCTGTTTCTCAATATTAGTATAGGTAGGTAGTTTAGATAAAAGTAAATCTCACCTTCCAAGTGTTTGGACCAGATGTAAGTTTTCTATATCCAAAGAAACTCGCCACCATAGCAATCAATAGAAGAGGTGATGTAATTCTAAAAACAAATAAAATTTAAAAATAGTACAATAAATAATGAAAAGTATGCTGCTCTGAGTACAACATCAATAATACTTACAGGCAATATGCAAACAACCCAAGGAACACCATCAGGTAGTTTGCTTGAAAGTACTCCACATTTCTATAAAAACGTCGCGATAGCCGAGGTATTGATGGTGGAGCCTAAAACAAAAGGAATTACTTATTCAACTTTTGTTAAAATATTAATAAATTATAACAAATATAGAAAGTGCTGTGAATGTAAATATTATTATGTCGAAACCAACTGGCTTCATCAGCCGTCAAATTGGCTGCCTAGCTATTTCATTGAACAGCACCGTTTAATCAACCGCTTTAATTACTAATCAAAGCGTCATGAATGACCTAGTAGATGCTTAGGCCGTTCATAGAATAAGAGGGTAAATACATAAAATATTTATAGGTGTAATATATGTAGGAAAATACATAAAATATTTCATTTTAGTAACTCTTAAATTCAAACAACAATCAATTTCAACATTCTTACCTCTGCAGGGTTGAAACGAACCTCACATGAATGACATGACGGGAGTTAAGTTTGTTTTCTTCCCTCGCTCACTCTAGCTCCCGCCATACCATTTGAACCTAACCTATCTGAGTCAGGGTGCCCTATGTTCTGCTAAATTAGGTAGGCAAGTCAGTTAAGCTTGGATTGTAAAATGCGTAAGATTATAAAATATCTTGAGAGATTGTAAACTCTCGATAAATTGACAACTGGACATTTGGAACACTTTTTTACGCCTCAGAATTTGATAGTCTATAATCTCTTGAAGCCATTTCGAGAAATTGTGAACTGACACAAACTGACCACATGCTGGTGAACAATCAGAGTAGGTATCTACGATTCTACAATTTGTCAGATTGTCTGGCCTAGTCAAGTAGTGGAACATAGTAGTAGGGGAGCCCAAGCGGGGATTTCGGGATTTACTAAAGCGTGGCAGATTAATATACAGGGGGATACCTTGTACCCGGTTAAGTACCTCCACCAAACATGAGGCCCATATAATATAAGGCCGCCCGTGAAGGATACAGGATCAGATTAGTAAAAAATCAAATTTTGATGCCTAAAGAAGTGGTCTGAATGTTCAGTTGACAATTTATCGAAAGTTTACAATCTCTCAAGATATTTTATAAACTTACGAAGTATGCCATTTTCCGGTGATATACCTATGCATTGCCAAATTGTACGTATGTAAAAGCATTGTGCAGCATATAGTATAAAAATTGCCATACTGGCATCAGATATAAAAATGATCAAACAACTTAAAATTATCATATTAAAAATTAAAGAAATGGAAAAAAAACCAGTAGGAAGAGAAGTGACAAATTGTAACTAGGTAATTGACTTAAGTGTTGTAGATGTGTAACTGTAAAAGATAGTTGATTAAAAACAAACCTAACTATGGTATCTACCTTAAAGTTATCAGTGGCGACAAACTGCGTCCATGGTCTACGTGTTGCAAGGACTCCCATGAGCAGCGCCGGTCCAGCTCCACTACGGACATGCTGGAGCAACCTTCACAAATGTTAACTTTAAATTTAGAATGTTTTAAAAACCAAGCAATACAGCTAAAATGTAATGATCAATTTATAAAACAAAACAGAAAGGAAGGTTTGTTAGTAGTAGGTATAAAATAACTAGGTGGTGTATTTAAATTAACTCGTTTAGCTTCACAATAAAAGTCTGTAGTTTTCTAAAGGAAATGTTTATTTCCATTGATTCATCGTCACATCAAAAGTAGGTATGAAGAAAATGTTGTCTCAGTAGTAATATAATGTAGTAAATCAGAATTTTACTCATAGCGTGTGATAATGACGAATGATTTTAAGCATAAACAAATCTCAAAGCAACGAAAACACCACGTAGCATTTTTATTGTTAAGACTTACAATTCCATTTCATTAACATACTTTTGAAACCCTTTCTTTTCAGTGGTGGCATTGATTTCTCCTGAGAGATCAATATTCACATTTTCAGACATTTTAGAGACAAATTGTATTAGTATTTATGCAATGAATTCTAAATTCTAACGCAACGTCGACGTTGCGGAACTGTTATCAAATAATCAAAGTGTCAATGTCAAATTGTCAAACCAAAACCCATTGCGGTAGGAATAATAAGGAGACGCTGCGTTATTCTATACATACATTTGCTTATACAAATATGAGTGAAATATGATTCAGAACTTGAAATATCGTTATGTCTCATTCTTTCTTGTGAGATAATCCTATTTGATAAAAGAGACAACTATATTTAAGTTGTTGCTAATTATGGCAACATTTTGTCGTGATGTAGAGACAGTTGTAGGTAAGTGCCGTTGCAGCCATATTATATTCCAAATTCATGGTAGTTACGCTGTCAAATGGTTGTTTACTTTTTTTATTATTGTGATTTGCGAGAAAACTACGAGTAATTTTACTTTTAAAACTGAATGTAAATGTTGGAAAACATAAATCCAACATGCCTGTGTGTTGTGTTGCGAAGTGTGGTGCAAGAAACAGTCAAAATCAACCTCAATTGTGTTTGCACAGGTTAGTAGTCGGTTTTCATGCATTATTACACACAATAATACACATTCGGTGATACTATTGTAACGTAATCATGAATTTATGGCTAAAGTATTATTATTTGGATTCATTTCCACATAACAGGCCTTTTTATTATATTTGTTTATTCATTCGTTTGTTTACATATTGAAATAGTGTTGTACCGTTGCCGACTTGCGGTAATACGAAACTAGTTCCTCCGCTGGAACGATATCGGTATATTCTGTGATGTTAACATAAATAATCCTGCGTCTTCACACTTCACACCAAAATCAAAATATTTTACGTAAATCTGAAGAAAACATTGAAAAAGCTAATTATCTCTAAAAGAGTAATCATGGAGTTTCTTGCCGGCACTTCTCCATAGGAAACAGCTAATTGGAACCGTGCTCCTAGCTTATAATGTTTTATGTTTGTTTTAGTTACATATTAGCATCTCTAACCAAAATGATTTAAAAATACTTTAATTTTTATAGGTTTCCTAAAAATGAAGGCTTACAGAAAAAATGGTTAGAGGCTAAGGGTCGTGGGGTGATGTTAAATAGCCTATAGCCATACTGGCTACCAAAAGCAAAAATAATTTTAATGTTTTTTTTTGCGCGGTACTCTAATTATTTCTCTAATATAAAAGTAGCCTTAGTTACTCCTTGTAACATATCTGCCTGTAAAAATCCTGTCAATATATGTACAGCTATTTCAAGAGATTAGCCGGGACAAACACTTCAATTTCATTTATTTGTATAGATAGCAGAAGGTAAGATATCCTACTCATCTTTTTCTGTTACTATTACAACGGATTTTAATTAAGTTCATAATATGAGGTATGATCCAAACGTGATAAATTAGTGGAACTCGTAACTAGTATCGATACTCGTTGTAGTAACACCTTGATTGACTCAATCCTAGCAATGGCAGCCATTTTATGTTCTGTAGGTATGCACCCTTTTTTGTAGGTATTTCCCGTCCATACTTTTATAGGTCAATGCCAAAACCAGCCATTGTCACATTAGTGACATGGTGTTGACGTTGGTTAAACCAAAGACCTTTAGTTCTATACTCTAAGGCCACGTTCACACGGCGATTATTTTCCCGTACAACAGAATATATATTATGAAAACTTAAAAATTGTTTACACGGCGTTCATACGGGAAAATCTCGTGTTCAAGAAATATATTTTACCGTATACCGCGCGAAGTTGTCACCGGAACGCCGCGTCTCGAAACGATTTTATCGAATACGACACGCAGTTTTTTTTTTTTTTTGTTATGGATCACTCGCAGTTCAGCACACTAAGGCTGGTTACTGCTTAACCGCACGCAGTGGCGCTTATGTTCATGTTGTCTCGTTCACACGACTCGCCCATTCGAGAATCGTACGCACTCGCGAATCATCGAATCGAACGAATGGTTGCCGTGTGAACGATTGCGTCGTATACGGTAAAACCGTATACGTGAAAAAATCGAATCGAATGGTCGCCGTGTGAACGTGGCCTAAGGGTTAAACATTTAACATATGATAGACAAGTACCTCGTTGAGCTAGTGGTCACTTAATTAATTAATCATAATTTGGTCTGCTTACTGGCAAATATAATTATTTTGTCGGTTAATTTTTTAGCTCCTATAAAACCTTGTATCCACTAGGGTGCCACTAGGCAACATTTGACGCGTAACACGTGACCCACAAAATATTCAAGCAGCTTGCACATCGTGCACATCTTAACTACTATTTATATACTAGAGTGCACATCAACGCGCAACGTTCCCAGAAAGCGCGCAACATTGATGATAATGCTACTAAAAGATAAAAGTTACTCGTTGCTGTTCAATATGATGAACAACATGTTGTGCTTCATGAAGAAGAAGCTCGGTTGGAGTCTCCGATTATTCCATTTAATCAAATATACAAACGAATTTTGGCAGCGACAGGTTAGTAGGCGTGTGTAACTCTTTGCGGAACCGACTCACTGATCCGGATCACTGAAGTGATTCAAAAGATTGGTTATCATTTGGATCTGGAACATTACTTCGCTCTGTGCTATTTCGCGCGACACGTCGCTCGCGAGGCGACTGAGCCACGAGCGAAAGAGACAAATTGAGACACTGAGTAGGTACTATTGACTCGCGTCGTATGAGAAGTGTATCATTCAATTCGTACGGATTTTCGCTGTCAGTATTCATGGACGTAAAAATGACCACTAAGGCGCTTATGTATCAAACACGGTCGTTTTTTGCATGCAATGTGTGTATTAACAAGTTATCATTTTACGTTGATGCGGCACTTGTCATAATTATTGTTTATGTTCGTTCGCGCTTGTTTACGAAAACATAATGAGTTCCAATTGAGTTCTGTTTAGAATTTCTTTGCGTAGTGGTGATTATTGTAATAAACGCCCGCGACGTAACTTTGTGTATTCGAAACATTCTGTAGGTAATTGAATCTTTTGAGTCGATGATCCAAATGAGCCAAATGAAACATATCAGTGTTCCGGAACATTTCAGTGTTCCAGATACAAAATTTGTATCTGGAACACTGAAATGTTCCGGAACACTTAATGTTACAATCGCAAAAATGATACACTTTGCCCACCTCTACAGGTTAGTGTTGTCAACTTTATTGTTATAAATTAAATTACCCGATACTCGAAATATTCGTTTCTATTCTTGCTGCAGGGTAGCGTAACTGTAAAGTACATCTATTAGGTAGCCTGCTAAGTGAGTGAGCCAACTAACCCGCCAGATTTTAAATTTCTACTAATATTTATTTTATTATCTTGGTAAAAGTAAAGAAAACGTTTCGGCCCTTAATTTGGAATCTCTTTAATAATCTAAATTATCGACACAGAGGTTAACCGCCTCAAGAGGTATTTCCCATCTGGTTGAAACTTAATTAGGGCCTAGGGGATGGTGACATAAGCAGCGCAGCCAGGATTCTTTTTAGTAGTGATGTGTTGGCTCCGTATTCTCCAGATACACGCAGCTGTGGAAGTGTGGAGAGCAAACATCCTGCTCCAGCAGACGGTCTTTCTTTTTCTTTGCTTTTTTTTGTCTTATCTTAAAGCTAGACGCAGACAGCGATTGCTGCTATCTACCGATCACCTTCAGTAAGAAATCTTGGAGATTTCATTAGCTCCCTGAACGATACACTGAGTTGAGCGAAAACAGTTGCAGTGATTGGAGATGTGAATATTAAAATATCAGTCGTGGAAACAATGACACGAACAGCAGTGAGCTGGGCCCCACTCTCTTTCTTGCGTACGTAACAGGCTATGCCAACTTTATTTAACTGATTCCAAAATTCTTTTATATGCATATGATACGGCACTAATTATAAGTGGTGATACGTGGGAATCTGCTCACCGTTCAGCTGAGAATGCGCTTGATGTAGGATGTCTCCCAGTAATCTGCTCACATTCATGTATCCAAAACACATTACGTACAATTCTCTGAGAACTCTTCTGCTCAGCTTAAAATAATAATTCAGTTCAGATTGAAACCTTTACTCAAAAGCCTCAGTAGTCAGTTTTAATTTAAAAAATATGACTGTCAAGTGTGTGTGAGTTGTGCACATTGAGGTAGGAATAATAAGGAGACGCTGCGTTATTCTATACATACATTTGCTTATACAAATATGAGTGAAATATGATTCAGAACTTGAAATATCGTTATGTCTCATTCTTTCTTGTGAGATAATCCTATTTGATAAAAGAGACAACTATATTTAAGTTGTTGCTAATTATGGCAACATTTTGTCGTGATGTAGAGACAGTTGTAGGTAAGTGCCGTTGCAGCCATATTATGTTCACAATTCATGGTAGTTACGCTGTCAAATGGTTGTTTACTTTTTTTATTATTGTGATTTGCGAGAAAACTACGAGTAATTTTACTTTTAAAACTGAATGTAAATGTTGGAAAAAATAAATCCAACATGCCTGTGTGTTGTGTTGTGAAGTGTGGTGCAAGCAACAGTCAAAATCAACCTCAATTGTGTTTGCACAGGTTACTAGCCGGTTTTCATGCATTATTACACACAATAATACACATTCGGTGATACTATTGTAACGCAATCATGAATTTATGGCTAAAGTATTGATATTTGGATTCATTTCCACATAACAGGCCTTTTTATTATATTTGTTTATTCATTCGTTTGTTTACATAATGAAATAGTGTTGTACCGTTGCCGACTTGCGGTAATACGAAACTAGTTCCTCATCACAGAATATACCGATATCGTTCCAGCGCGCTGGAACGATATCGGTATATTCTGTGATGTTAACATAAATAATCCTGCGTCTTATTCGGTCCGAGTGACCTAGCTAGGTCCGGCCTGTGATTCACACTTCACACCAAAATCAAAATATTTTACGTAAATCTGAAGAAAACATTGAAAAAGCTAATTATCTCTAAAAGAGTAATCATGGAGTTTCTTGCCGGCACTTCTCCATAGGAAACAGCTAATTGGAACCGTGCACCTAGCTTATAATGTTTTATGTTTGTTTTAGTTACATTTTTTCATACGTTTGATGAATGCCATAGCGTTGTCGGAAGATATATTTTTTCCAAACCTGCCGAGATACATCAAAGCAGCGCAAAATTTAATTGAAACGGGCCTGGCCTTTTAAATATTAAGTTTAGTATTCTGTACCATTATGATTATTGTAATGATTTATGTATAATTATAGCATCGCCTTGGAGGAATCTGTTAAGGTGTTATAATAATTTATGAGTAAATAAATAAATAAATAAATAAATAAATAAATAAATAAATAAATTTTAGCATCTCTAACCAAAATGATTTAAAAATACTTTAATTTTTATAGGTTTCCTAAAAATTAAGGCTTACAGAAAAAATGGTTAGAGGCTAAGGGTCGTGGGGTGATGTTAAATAGCCTATAGCCATACT
Source organism: Hecatera dysodea (assembly GCA_905332915.2). Classification (NCBI taxonomy): domain Eukaryota; kingdom Metazoa; phylum Arthropoda; class Insecta; order Lepidoptera; family Noctuidae; genus Hecatera; species Hecatera dysodea. The sequence goes on along the minus strand of HG995288.1, from coordinate 9,614,149 downwards.
GGCTACCAAAAGCAAAAATAATTTTAATGCTTTTTTTTGCGCGGTACCCTAATTATTTCTCTAAAATAAAAGTAGCCTTAGTTACTCCTTGTAACATATCTGCCTGTAAAAATCCCGTCAATATTTGTACAGCTATTTCAGAGATTAGCCGGGACAAACACTTCAATTTCATTTATTTGTATAGATAGCAGAAGGTAAGATAACCTACTCATCTTTTTCTGTTACTATTACAACGGATTTTAATGTTGATAATATGAGGTATGATCCAAACGTGATAAATTAGTGGAACTCGTAACTAGTATCGATACTCGTTGTAGTAACACCTTGATTGACTCAACCCTAGCAATGGCAGCCATTTTATGTTTTGTAGGTATACACCCTTTTTTCGTAGGTATTTCTCGTCCATACTTTTATAGGTCAATGGTTGTGCATGGAGTTGTGTGACAGTCACAGTCAGTGTCACCGTTGCAGACAGACAGATATTATATTTCTCTTAAATAGAATAATATTTTATAAGTAATTCTGTACCCAATTAAGTTCTGTTGTGTAAAAATAAGGTATAAGTAATGTCGTTTAAAAATAATTTCAATATATTGTATCTATTTATTCTTTTAGTGTCTGTGATTGCATTTGAAGACGTTCACCTGAAGCAGAAACATAAGGGTAGATAAACAAATAGATAACTGTTTACCAGTATGTAACTTGGCTGTACTAATTTCATTGTACTGCAGAACATTTTGTTGATATTTCAGGGAATATATTGTGCCGCAACTGTGGCAGCGACGTTACATTAAGTGACACTCTAATTTCCAAGTCGAGTCCAAAATCTCGATATTCTTTCAATGATACTTTGTTCTTTAAAGACAACGTTCTAGTGCAGGTGTTTGCCACCGGTTTATTTTTCCATTATCCTTTGATTTCATTTACTTATTCGACTTGCGTTCCAACTGGGGAGGTAATATGTGTTTATTCACAATTATTTGTTTAATTTCACTATAATAACACAGTTATAATATAATAAAATCATTGCAGTGGGAGGAAAACTCAAACTCAAACTCAAACTCAAAGCATTTATTTCAATTAAACCCTTTACAGGCACTTTTGAATTGTCAAGTCGAAAGAGGTGAAGCTATCTGCACGTTCCAAAGCGTAGATCTCTATGGAGAAGAACGTGCAAGAAACTCCACGGACACTCTTTTAAATCATGTTCTGTATTACATTACGTTTAATACATCCTTTGGTGCTTCTATATGTGAGGACAATGCAATGAAAAAAAAAAGAAAGGAATCCACAAAACAATTCAAAGTATAAAGATTAAAACAAATCAGTGGCAGTTAAGAGGTGACCAGTCTCAACCGACGGCGCCCGTTCACGAACATGACGCGTGTATCGGCACCGTTTAGCTCAACCATTTTGAAGGGAACCGAACGATCCAACACGCACGCCACCATCAGCGAGACATTTGAGCGAGCATGACATGCTCTCAACTGCCATTTTAGTTCAAGTCACAAAGTAAACTATAAGGTATCACATGTAAATGGCTCCATGGTACTCACATTTACAATATTTGAACATAAAATGCTTCTACAGTATACAAAACTATGGTTTACATTAACCAAGCAAATACAGTAAAAAAAAAAAAAAAGATAAATTATTTATTCTCAAAATAATACCTATAATAAAAAAGGAATAAATAAATGAGACAAAAAAAAAAGGGCGAGCATCTCTTCCAAATATATAAATGATAAATGATAAATGATAAATGATTTTTGTAAGTAGGTTGTAAAAAACACTTTTACACGTCAATCTTTTTTAGGCCGTTATAAAAACTAGATGAGGCCGGTGTTTCCTAGCTGACTACCCTGAGAAGAAACACCGAAACAAACTCAGAGGTCAAGGTCTCTTTTGAAGTCCATACAATTGTACTGGTCAAATCATATGAGAACCATATAGGTTGGTGTCTGAAGTGGTCTTTTGAGGAAAGTACCCCACAGATTTGAGTGGACCTGTCCAAACAGTGCAAGCATTTGTCAGTTATCGTGTAGCTCAAACTTAGAACTTTAAGGAGCTCAACGATTTGACGAACAATACCAAAGTAAGGACATTTGGGTAGGCCACGTAAGGAACTCAAACCGCCAGACTAATATGAATGAATGAACCCCCGACGTAGCGATCTACATGGTCCTCATATTCACAATACGTTATATGAGGACCATGCAGATCAGTGTCTGAAATGGTCTTTTTAAGAAGGAACCACACCGTTTTGAGTGGACCTGTCCAGTCAGTGCAAGCCTTGGTCAGAGACAAGTAGCTCAACTTAGAATCCACAAGGAGCTCAACAACTCGACGAACAATGCCAATGAAAGGACATTTGGGTAGGCCACAAAAATACTCAAACAGCCAGACAACGTTAAAAAAAATACTTTGAAGGGGAAAATGCTAATAATAACCCATATAGTCCTCATATTCACAATAGGGAATAAAATTAAAATAATAAAAAAAAAAAGATACTTTACAAAGTAGGTATTCATGTCAAAATAAGAAATTGTAATGAAATAAAAAGAATACTTTAAAAAGTAAACATTCATGTCAAGAGTAAATGAAAATGAAAATATAAAAATGTCAAACTGTATAAATATAAACAAAAAGCGCACAAAAGAGAACAAAACAGGAAAAAAAAAACATTAAAACATTGGGCCGTGTACAAAACTGAAGCAGCTCAATCCCAAGCCTTCTTCTCCTCAAGATAATCTTTCACTGTATAAAAAGCTTTCTGGCATAGCTTACGTTTTATAAATAATTTGAATTTATTTATGCTTAGTTCTTGAATAGGGCTAGGAAGTTTATTATAAAAATGTATACATTGGCATCGAAACGAACCACCTATTTTTTTGAGCCTGGTTTTAGGAACGACATAATTGTGTTTGTTCCTAGTATTTATGCTATGGATATCACTGTATTTTTTAAACAGATTAATATTTTTATGTGCATACAAGAGGTTTTCATAGATATACTGGGATGGCACAGTCATAATATTAATCTCTTTAAATTTGTCTCTGAGGGACTGTCTGGGACTCAATTTGTAAATTGCACGAATAGCCCTTTTTTGTAAGACAAATATTGTCTGAATATCAGCGGCATTTCCCCACAGCAGAATGCCATATGACATCACACTATGAAAGTAGCTAAAATATACTAAACGGGCCGTCTCCAAATCAGTTAAGCCACGAATTTTCCTAACAGCATATGCTGCAGAACTGAGCTTTTTTGACAGTTTGTCTATATGGGGGCCCCACTGCAGCTTCGCATCTAAAGTAATGCCTAAGAACACTGTGGTATCTTCGGGTTTCAACTCTTCACCCTTTATCGATACAACAGTGTTCACTTGTCGCACATGAGGTAAGGTAAACTTTATACATTTTGTCTTTTTCTCGTTTAGTAAAAGATTATTAGCATTAAACCAGTTAACTACAGTTGCTAGGGCAGAATTTACATTGTCAGTAACTATCTGCTGGCGTTTTAGTTTAAACAAAAGCGACGTGTCGTCTGCAAATAACACTATATCGTGTTTGTCTTTTATGAGGAACGGCAAGTCATTAATATAAACGAGAAACAAGAAGGGACCTAAAATTGAGCCCTGGGGGACCCCCATCCTGATTACAGATCCAGGAGATCTTTTACCGTTGACATCAACTCTCTGAATCCTATCACTCAAGTATGAAGTAAGAAGATCCAGAGAGGCGTTCCTGATTCCGTAATAGTGTAATTTCCTGATCAATGTCTCATGGAGAACGCAATCAAACGCCTTGGACAAATCGCAAAAAATCCCCAAAGCATCGCATTTGTCCTCCCATGCATTATAAATGTGTCCTAGAAGTTCAACACCGGCATCAGTTGTTGAACGACCCCTTGTAAAACCAAACTGCTTATTATGTAAAAAATTATGTTTATTAAAATATCTTTGCAATTGATTTAAAATCAGTTTCTCAAAAATTTTACTAAAAGTAGGTAGCACTGAGATGGGTCTATAATTCGAAGGGTCTGATGTGCTACCTGATTTAAATAAAGGTATTATTTTACTATATTTCATTAGATCAGGAAACTCACCACGGTCTACACAATTATTAAAAATAACAGCTAAAGTAGGAGCTACAATGTGTATTATAGACTTAGCAAGGTCAACAGAATTACCCCATAGATCTGCAGTTTTTTTAACATTCAGTGAATTAAACGTCTTTACAATATCAGTAGAAGTGACATATTGGAATTTAAATTCAGCATCACAAACTGGAACGTTTTCTTTAAGTAAAGCTTCTGCAGCACTGGGTGATGAATCTAGATACTTAGTTGTCGATACGGGAATCTCTGCAAAGAAATCTTCAAATGCCGCGGCGACTTGCGAGTCTGATTCAATAATACTGTCATCAATAGCAAGGCTATAATCACTACTTCGATTGACAGACCTTCCTGTTTCACTATTAATAATATTCCATGTCGTTTTAATTACATTACTACTATTTTTAATTTTTGAACCCAAGTACCTAGACTTGGCTATATAACAAACCTTTTTAAATAATTTAGTATAATTCTTAACATATAAGTTAAACTCTACTGTATTAATATAAGTTCTTTCTTCATACAGCTCATAAAGCCGTTCTCTACTCTTATAAATACCAATGGTGGCCCAGTCACTGAAGGTAGTGTTACAGTTAACTGAAATGGTTTTGGGAACAAATGTTGTATCAAACTCTGCGCAATACATTTTGAAAAAATCATTATAACATTGATTAGGGTCATCATTCGTTGACAAAGTTGGCATTTTATTTAAAAGTTTAGCCTTAAATGTTTCTAAACGAAACTTTGATTTTGGGTTAACAGTGATATCGTTTTTTGTTTTTGTTTTATTTATATTTGGTATAGAGATAAATTGTCCACAGTGATCTGAATCTATTAAATTAATCATTTTTGTATGGGTAGGTACAACATCTGTATAGATATTATCTAGGCAAGTGGCACTAGTGGGAGTTATTCTAGTAGGCTCCATGAAAAGGTTTGCAAGATTGTATGACTGAAACAGACTTATAATTTTCGTACTTAAACTAGAATTTTCTAACAAATTAACATTAAAGTCACCACAGATAATGATAGACTTGCTTGAATTACCAATTTTGTGCAAAACTTCATCCATTACTGTTTCAAAACTATCATACAATCCTGAAGGTGGTCTGTACACACTTAATATAACATACTGCTCCAATTCAAATAAAATATAATCCTAACTTGTTAACCCAAGTGGTTGAGGCTGTGGAGCAGGACCGGCATTTAACCAAGCATTTTTATCAAGGATATAATCTTCCAGTTTATAATATGCTTGCCTACATAGTGTGCGTTTTATGCATGTTTTAAATTTTCTCTCATTCAATTGAAGAATATCGACTGGTATTTTGTTATAAAATTTTATGCAATACCCCATAAAAGAAGTATGTACTTTAGCCAATCTAAACCTAGGTTGATCTAATTTGTTTTTATTTCTGGTATTAAAATTATGCCTGTCGCTGATCTTATTAAACATATGAAGATTTTTCCGAACATACATAATGTTTTCATATATGTATTGACAAGGTACCGTCATGATGTTAATTTCCTTAAACAGTTCCCTTAGAGAATCGCGCTGGCGGAGATTGTAAATGGCTCTTATTGCTCTTTTCTGCAGAATAAAAATAGACTCTATGTCTGCAGCCCGTCCCCATAGCAAAATACCAAGGAAAGTACATCTTGGTTTCCTGGTTATGTTTGGAAGCCATGTGTATGTCCAGATTGTGGAGCATACGTTGGATTTGTCTTTGAACCTATCAACTCTAGTTCGGTAGAACCATCGACAACATTTTATGGTCTCATCCTAACAAGTCTAATCAGTGAACACTGTAAATATAATCAGACATAGGGTTTGGAATTTATTTGTGGGTGTAGATTGTTTTGTGTCTAGTTCCATATCATATTGTAACTTCTCTTGCAAGTAAAACAACCTTGCTGTATTGTGTTGTCCACAAAACCAGGAGATTCTCTCTCATTCATTGAAATGGTGTGTGTATTTTTATCTTTAAAAGGTTACTTCTAAACTTATAAACTCAAAGTCCTGTTTCTGGCAACAGAACAAATGAGTCATATAAATATATATTCAGTTGTCTGAATATAAAACAAAATTACTTGAGAAATGTGCACACTGCCAAAGTTCTTGCGTCACCCTTGTTGTTTTTGAATTAAACCTTTTATTTATTAAATATACTTATTTGTGGGTACCTACTATTTTTACTTACCTGGGCCCCAAGTCTGCTATTTTTATAAATTTGTTATTTCAACACAATCCCATTGCCATTAATTTGATAAAGTTCATAATCTGCTAAATTCATAATGCTCGATCATTGGTTGGTCAATGGCCTCATAATACTTTTTGATAACCGAGCTATTAAAAGAAATTAGTGGAATGACATTCTAATGGTAGGTCACTGATCAAAGGAACTGTCAAAATTTTAGCAGATTAGAGCATACGTCTGTCATTCATTTTACATTATGTATGAGATTACCATTTCATTCAATGGAATGTCAGTGGTTGACCATCGGAAAGTCATATTGACGCTTTTATATTAGTAGATTAAAAGTCAACGATTATGAAATCAATAGACTGACATTATTGTAATAGCAGACTTGAGGACCAGTTTGGCTTATTGTGGTTGGTGGATTAATTCTAGTATAGAACCTTACTGTTTTATACAAATTCTCAGATTGTGGTTTTGGTGAGAATGGTGTCTATTTTGTTATTGTCCTTTTTTTCTGCTGTTGCTGCCAATTCCAAGTGAATTAATTGTGTTCATATTAGCTTCAATAATCAAAATTATCAGTAAAAGAGTTTTATTTTTCATTTTCAGTTCTTAATTCCCTGACTGAGTACTCTGCATATATATCAAATTAAAGATGGCTACTGATACATTATCAGCTGAAGAAAAAGAATTTTTAGCTAAATGTGAGGAAGAGATGAAAGATAGATTTACTGAGAAAGATGAAGATTTTATGAAAGTGTATAATGAGTTGCCCTCAACGCCACCAGTATTAGAGTCATGGTGGGTGCCCAACTCGGGGCGCCGCAACGACCGCCGTGGTAACAGACGCAACCACCCGTACCAGAGGGACAACAGAGACTACGAGCGGCGCGACAACAGAGGGTACAACGACTACAACAGGGCATATGACGACACTGGCTCAGGGTACCGCCCACGACATAGATACCAGTATTGATGGCTTATGTTCTTGTTTCACCTCAAATGTATTGTTCTTATAATAAAAAATAAAACATTCTCTTTCTCAAAAGAATATATTCTCAATTATTATGGCTTGATTTACATTTTAACAACTTAGAATTACATAATAAATCATCACCGATAAAGTAATGTAGCTACAGCAACCGTAACATGGAAACCATAACAGAATAAATAAATACTTTTAATTCTCACTGCTACTCAACAAGTCTAATGATTATAAATTTATAACAATAATTATGCCGATATAATTTTAAAACCTAAGTTCATCTATTACTTTCCTGATGTACACAAACAATAACATCAAAATATTCTGCCTGAATAGACGCACGCGCTATATTCTATACTTCATTAACAGCTGGGACACATTTTGGTACTTGTACTTTCTACCATCGATATACACAAAATTATTTCGCGTGGCCTTCCACAAAAATATATATTATATCTCTTCTAATCTCACATAGGAATATGGTGTATATACAGTAAATATATGAAACAAAACAATAGACGACGCCATTATACTGGCCATAGCGGTAGATAATGCGCGGCGCGGCGCGGCGGCTCTAGCGCGCGTGCATACATAGGACAAATAAATAATGTTATACGACCAGATAGATCTGAGTAACATCATGCTAACGATTACTAAGCACAATGACGATTACATTCATCAAGCATTCTAAGATAAGTATTTAAGTTTTTTTTTTTTACTATTTAATTAATAATATTCATATATTGGCTACTCATCTCTGTACTGAAGCGTCACATCACGAAAATAAATCTATGGTTTATTGAAAACTATGTTGATTGCGTTTCATCCTTTGTGGACTATTGTAAACGTTCTTATAAATGTGTGACATGAATGTAGATATGTTAGATATTCACTAAACTGCCGATTATTATGATAATGTTAATGACAACGCTCCAATAAGTGAAAAAATGCAACCATAATATTCAAATCACAGTACAAGTGTAACATAATTATGCTCACTAACTTAAATATTATGACTCAATACAATCAGACACGACAACATAACATACAAAATCTACACAAATTATTAATAAATAAAATATTTATACTGACAGTGTCACCGACCTGCGCGGCACACGTGGTGGCTCGAGGGGCTCGAGGGCTCGTCACTGTGGCAAGAATCACGCAGCAGCTTGCGTCCTGCCAGTACGAGCGATCTACCTCCAACTAGTCGTGAATCAACCAGAATCACTTTCATAAAATTATTGTGTGTTACATTGCTCGGTACTGGACACGCCAATAAGTCGGCCTCTAAACATCAGGTAATGATTGATTCGTTAATATATAAAGTTCTACATAACATACAGATTTTTTTTCATAGTTACAAATATGCTTTTAATTTCCTTAACAACAATGCACAATATTAATTGTATGAATTGACACGTAATAATTATCGCGCTGCCCGGGCGTGCGGGGCGTGCGGCGCAGCCCGGCCAGCCGCTACTTCGTAGTCGCCGTCCTCCGGGAGCGCAGCGCAGCGTGTGGACTGCTCTGTGTCCGGAACTTCAACTTACATACAAATGACAATTGACTAGGATTAATGCACTTGCTCAGCAGAGTCGCGGGCTCGAGCGGCGGCACTCGTAACCGAACACGCCTCTAAATTCGGAGAGGATGAAAACATTGGTCGGGTTTCAGTACATTTGACTAGAAATGCGCGTAGACGTTAGTAATATTGTCTTCATGTCGGCCGATCGATGTTGACCGCGCCGCTACGTTTCGAGTCACAATGCGAGTACAAAATCGTTTTCAGACTCATCGGTACTAAAGTCGAAAAGACTGACTTGTAAAAGTGTCAAATCTTCGTAGCAAATTTCATAAGATAATCTAAAGCTTATTTTTGTTTTGAAAGTAGAGTAGTGGCCGGCGCGTGCGGCGCGAGCGGCGAGTCGCGGACAGTAGGGCGGGCGAGGGGCGCTCAGATGAAGGTCCAGCACTCCATGATCTTGACGATGAAGTCTTCGCGCGTGGTGAGCGGCTCGTTGCCGTACGTCTTGCAGCGCTGCGTGCGGCCCAGGTACAGGTCGCCGTCCAGCCACAGACCGAATTTTCCGCTGCGAATTGTAAAAACATGTTAGTACATCGATGTAATGACTTCTCCAGGGCCCTGGTGAACGAATAGAGGATAAGGAGCGTACTGTCATGTGGATTAATACAATTACAAAGCTTATAACTTGTGACTATACTTACTCGCCGGCGCCGATAGATATGTTATCGTTGCTGCCGCGAATAAAATACATGTTGTCGCCGGTCCAGCCCCAATACTTGAATTTGGTTTTCATTGGTGGCGCTGGTGGTTTATCTGCAATTGGAAGCAAATTAAGATTAGAAATGAAGAGAATATTGATCATTCAGACAACGTAAACAAAAAATCAATCTCTGTTAGTAAACACAAGTCTGGAAGCTCTCCTTTGTAGGTACAAGCTACCCTGTTGTGTTTCTATTTGTAAGTGCAATATAGAATAACATTTCTATGCCGACTATTGGAAAGGCCGTCGTTGTATACAAAAAAATAGTTTTAAAAAATCTCGCTTTAATACCAATCGAGCCAAAAAGTAGAAAATATTTTTAAAGTATAAGAGTTTGTGTTACTGCAATATAAAACCCAAAAATGAAGTATCATAATTAATTTAGAATAAGATTAATACAAATATTAAGATATATTAACAAACATTCAAATAAACTGAAAAAGCGTGGGGTGCTTAATTATATTTTTATAATAATTCTGATATTGCAAACAGTACCTAATAAAATGATCCTCACATCGTCGCCTCGGATCAGAAACAGTTCGTTTAGTAAGTTTGTGTTCCCCCGAGTCCTTATGGTGCTTATACATGTGCTCAAATAGGCCATAGCCAATAAGCAATAGTATTCAACTGTATCAGCTAAGGATGGCAATAAGAGTAGAAAAAAAACCAGAACCAAAAAAAAAATCGAATGAGGCAGGCACCAGGACAGAGGACCTTTGGTTAGTTAGTACTAGGTCACAATTGTCAGTAGAATTGTAAATAGAATTTGCCCTCTTTCTACCACAGGCGCGCAAGCGCAGGAACATACCTTCTTTTTCATCCTTAGCGCCTTCTTCTTTGGCGTCCTTGTCCTTGGCGTCGTTGTTGGCGTCAATGGCGGCGTGCGACTGACGGCGCGCCTCGTCGCCGCTGCACTGGAACGAGAACAGCAGCGACTCGCCCGTGCCGTAGAAGTGCTCCGACGGGTGCAGCGCGCACGATGTCAGAGCTCCGAACACCTGCAATATGGAGGCTCTTGTAATCCCTGAACCTAGGTAGAAACTTATACTTAATTTATGCCTTGAAAAAGAGCACTACGATTTTCAACGCTCTGCTTTAGAGCCGTGAGTAGAAAATCCAACTACCGGTAGGTTCATTGCTCAAATTCCTCATGTTCGAGTAAACGGGAGGGACTGTTTTATAGCATTGATTTATATAATTAGGATTGTTATATTAAAAAACCCAATATACACTCAGGCTCTCAAAATCGTACGCGTGAAATGAGCATACTATTTAAAATTGGGCGCCCATTTCAAATAGTCTCATGTAGCTCGCGTCTTTGTTTGTAATTGTAAAAATATTAAGTCAAGAACGTTAAAAAAAAGTTGGGTTATCGTATTTTCGGTAAGTAAACGAGTTCATTTTAACTACGGCATGACGTCACAAGCCTGATCTGATCACACACAACTCTCCTGATCTTTGATTCTTTTTATCTTCGTCATTATTAGATATTTGCTAAAGCAAAAATACGTGTCCAAAAATATTTAATCGATTATTTATCTGACAGACTAATTAGAATCATATTTTTTTTACTCAGGAAACATCCCTATCCCCAGTGGCCTCGCAAGACCTAAACTTTATGTGGGCAAGTGACATTTCACGAGGCCTTCTGATGATGCAAGAAGAAGGGAATAAAAGATAAAAAAGTTTAATTAAAATTAAACAGGTTTTCGTTCAAACAAACCTACATTTTTACTTATAACTTCATTGGACAATAATGAAAAAAGAAAGTAAAAAAATAATTAAAGAAACAGAAATTTTCTCCTTTTGGTTTTACTAAACTCGTGTAATTTTGGATTTTCCATACTTTTCAGATTTATTTACAGCTGCGAGGCTGTATCTATTCCTCCCCCTCCACCCAGAGCGGATGGAGTCATTTGATGATTTCCATGTAGTGTACTCACGTTGTTGTCCGTATCCTGTATGACGAGCAGCACGGGGCTGTCCACGCGCTGCATCTTGCGGTACATGGACGCCAACGAGAAGCCGTGCTGGCTCGTGCTGAACGTCAGCTGCCACATGTAGCCCTGCGCACGCGCCGGCAACACTGAGCATAGCTTCTCTCTGAAAAGGGTACGGTACTACGGTCAGCAACTAGAAATTTGTAAGTTCGTACAGTTTTTTTACTAGTGCAAGTAATTTTATCTAGTGGCTTCGCTCCAGTGACCTTCCAACAGGAACTGTGCCTATTTTTTCTGAATAATGCCTTTACCACTCACTGATAGTGTAGCTTTCTAGCAGAGTAAGAATTTCAATAATTTTAGAGAAACACCTTATGAAACTTATGCAAAAACAACTTAACTAATAAACAGACAATGCAAACAATTGTCAATGGCGAAGCGATACATTTAAGTTGTAAGAAGTAGGTACTAAAAAATGTATCGCTATCGTATTGATTTGTAATCTTTAAGTATAGCGAAACTTATTTCTTTTATAACAATGTTATTGTATAATTTCAAAGTAAAGTCGCGTTTATTTCAAAGGGAAAATACCCTGAAATTATAAAATTATTGTTGAAGGCACACAAATTTCCAGTTACCTATACGCTTACATTTCGTACCATACCGTGCCAGTAGCGGCTATCCAGTACGGCAAAACTAAAGTTGCTAGTAGAACCATCAGGCTGGAAGTACATCTGGCGTCAGTGTAAAATTCACACAGTACTTTTGAAGATGATAGTGAGCGTTTCAAAAACACCATACCATTGCAAATATCTACTACATAGTCAATTTTTTGTTCTAAACAAACAAAGTGAAAGGGTGAGTCCTTTTCAGATACCACCATATGTACCTAACCATATTTGTTAACAACTTCTTCCGTGAAACCAAACAAGGAATCTGGAAAAGAGTACCTACTATGGTTCCATAAATTTGTGTTCACATAAAACAAAATGTAGGTATATACTAAATTTTGTTTTATGAGAACACAAATGTTTGAAGACGTTTTTCGAATTTTCCTCGGTCCCATACTAAATGTTGCTCATGCAAAGTGTGTAGGTACAATAGTCTTTTTCAGGTGCAGGGTTACAAAAAACTGAAGGACACAGTTACAAGGCAGCCAATGACGTTATAGGAAAAACCACACGCGTGTGTCTGTAAAAATGTCACCGTGAAAATGTAGGTGCAGTGAGCGTGATAAGCTGTCATTCCTCCTCGGTGCTAGGGTTTCATAGTTCAATTCATGCTCAACAAGACGAAGACAACAGCTCATTAAGCTGTAATAGATTTACAGAATCAAAAAAAAAGTGCCGTCACATGTGACCTCTTTGATTGCAGCTCACTGGCACACAAGTTAGTCGATGGAACTTTAGAAGGATCGGCAGACATAAAACTCTTTACTAATATTATAAAGAGGAAAGACCGAATAAGCTCCGAACGACTGGAACGATTTTACCCTTTAACCATTTTTTACCAATGGGCTATATTATAAGCGAGTAACATAAGCTATATTTTATTACGAGAACGGGATATAGGTACGCAGTTCCTCGGTGTTACAGTACTATATCAATGATAACGTATAACTCACCTGTGTTCCATGGTGAACACCTCCGAGGTGCCGATGAGGTCGGGCGGCGAGAACTCCATGTCGATGGAGGCACCCGACGAGTACAGAGCACGGCGAAGCTCATCGCTCATCGACAACACCTATTCAACACACCAATGTAAGTCTCACATCGTACAAACCAATGAAATACCTACTAGGTATATTCGAATTCAGAATCTCGGATAATTAGTTTCCTATTGTGTTTTGAAACAACAAACTTTGTTTAAAAGATTAATCTAAATAAAATTGAGGTATTCACGCAATGCTAAAATAGATTAGTGAGTAGATAAGTGATTATTGAATATAGATTAAGTAAGAAATTATGAATCGAAATGGCTGGAATTACCCCTATAAAAATGAATAGAGGTAGTGTTATGGTGGCTCTCTCAGATTCCATAATTAATCGATAACCTTCGGTTTACAAAGTTAAATCAACTACTATTTATTGATGAGATAAGGTAATGCGAGTGCAGTTTTAACCAGAAATTGCTTGTTTTATGCAAGTAGGAAATTCGATTAACTGATTATGAAATCAAATCTACTCTGTGAGGGAGGACTCATAATTTTGATTGTTTACTTATGTAAATAATATAATGAGACAATATCAAGGATGAATATTTTTACACTGATTTCATGTTGAAAGTCATGCTAACATTGAATGCATAAACTGTGATAAAATATTGCAATGATTAGTGAAGTGAACAGTGGTATACAGTGTTGCCATTTTTTAATCCAAAACTTTCTAATTAATTTTGAATCTGACGAAATAGTAATAAAAAGGATGTTGTAAACGGCAACACTGCTGAATAATTCCATGGAATAATAATCGACAAGATGCACTAGCGTGATGCATTCCCGATCTACAGTTCACATTCAACATTCACAGTGAACAGTGCGAGTTCGTGCGCACTACTTCAGCTAATTACAATAATTATATATACATACATACAAGTACACAACACAACCAGTATCCAACGATTCTTAACAATGTTGTTTTTTCTTGCTGCAATACTATCTACTAATATTGGAGTAGGATAAAAAGTTCTATAGAATGTGTTTGAAATCCTATGGAAGCTTTAGTAATTTACGAAAGATAGAAACCCTTAGTCGTGGGCGTCGTGGCGTACAGTAATTAACAATACAGAAGTAAGATAGTAGGTAAATGCACAAATAGTGGTAGCATACTATCCCCCAGCAGCTTGATTGCTTAACACAGTTAGAATGAAAATTCGCTTTTTAACAGTACAACAAAACTCATTTGGTTTGAATACTTCAAATAAACATTGAAAACTAACAAAATGAAACGGCATTTTCAATTTTTCATTCAGAGTCTGTTTGTGTAAAGCTATTAGGGTGCAGGTTTCCGAAAGCCTGTTCAGATAATATATATGAGCGTCATGTCAATAACAACAGTTTTATTGACAAGTGGCAACATATTTACTAATCAGGCTCTCATGAATTGGGGTTACATTTTTCACAAACAATCTAGATCAATGAACACTTAGCTGCTAAATAATGATATACACAGGTAAGTTTATAAAGTGAATAGTTAAACATTAATTAAGTAGCTCAAATGCTTAACACCTACCGGTCACTGGTTACCAGTGTTTAGTAAACTCGAGATAATTACTCAACACAAGTTTCATTGCAATGTTAATTGGCCAACACAAGTCAAATGTCTATGCTAATAATTTTAATGTCTTAATGAGACTGTTCTCGATTGTGCTACACTTAATTATTTAATACAAAACAAGGCAGCCGAAACTGCGAACAAAAAACTTGCCAGTGAACTTTGTTTTTTTTTTTGCGTAATTTTACTCTATAATGTTGGTAGCGTCTCACCTCGCGTATGGAGTGTATCGTAGCGCGTCTGCGACCGGCGTGCCCCAGTGTTCTCCGGTCGCATACTGAGTGTATAGTCCCCCTTCTTTTCAAGTTTGCATTAAACATAATGATTTCAATCTTCCGCACTTTTGCGGCGATTATGCGCGCGAGTCGCCGTAAGAGGCGAAACATTTCGATTTTTTATCGATTGGTAATTAAAACCTTGAACAACTGTTGGTTAATGTCTACTGGATACTGAGCTACTTGGTTTCTTGAGATAACTTGTTTATATGAAGTGCAGGCTAAGGCTGAATACCTACGGGGGACATGATGGCGTTTTATTATTGCACTATTAAACTTTCCTAAACTATTGCATGTTCCGGGTTGTGCAGCTACAGCGGGCGACTGCACTCACGGCGTTCAATAAAGTGTTTTTTGTCGGCACCTTATTCAAAAAGAAATGTCGTCATAATCTCAATTTATCGCCTTTATCTTAATGTATAAAACATCAATGTGGTGCACAACTATCTCTGGCTTACATCTGGGATTACGGATTATTTACTATAGCAGTTAATCGCCAATAAATATGTGCTGATAACGTTTTTGGTTGGGGATAGGCCAGACCAAGTAAAAGCTGAGCTGTGTGACGTCAATCTTACCACATACACCATGGATTAACCATGTCTACTTCTTCTATAAATTTAAATAAGGGTTATAATTATTTTGCGCAAGGCATTGACCAACGTAAAACCAAAGTAACTTTGAAGGAAAAATATGGAAAATGAAAGAAAACCCAGCGTTTTTGCGCATGCGCATATGATACATTTTCTTGAAATGGACTTAACCTAGTACCGTAGAAAGAAGAGTGACATACTTGCTTCGTGCTGGTTTCAAATATATCTATTGGTCGATAAACGAGAACATCCGTGTGAAATGAATTGAGATGACTGTTTGTTGGCACACAGACGAAAGTAAAACTTACCTACATAAGTTGTAGAAGAAATATATGCGAAACGCTAAATGCAATAAGAAAAAATAATGGGCGGTAAAAGGAACCAGTCCGTCATAAAAAATAAAATTATAAATTTACCCGATTATAAAGTGTTAATATATATTTTCATATCGAATAAATAAGTATCGATAGCCAGCTCATAAACGTACATACCTACTTCTTACGTTTTTGAGGAAAACATTAAAATAAGGGGCAAATGGGCAATTCTCGAACGTCATTTACTGAGGAATTTTGACCTGTTTCATTAAATCATTAGATACGGTCATACATACAAGCACTGTAATTTCCACAGTATGAATAAAGTATAATGAACAACAACATCCATGTTGACAGGCATTTTCCTGTTATAAATAACACCTAGCTAGTAGCTTATAATAAATAGGTAGTAAATACCCGATCTTCATTTATTTTCGACATATTGTGTTGTCACTTAATCCTATAAATAAAAATCCTATCTACATTATGTTTAAAATACCTTCGATAAAAGGTAGGTCTATATTTGTACCTATATTCGTTACTACATTAAAACAGAAATCACCTATATTTACAAATCCACTCATTTAATACATTTTTGTGATCTCATTTTTTATGCTAACTTTACCGTTAAGTTCAAAACACAGATTACTCAGAAATTAGGAAGAATACATGATACCTAGGAATTTTCAGGTTAAACATCAACAAGCTAACTAATATATTCTTAGAAAAATGTGGAAGCTATTTCCACGCTCGCCCAGATGATACGATACGATATAGAACGAAACGGTTGAATAAAAGAAAACAAACAATACTTAAACGAGTACCTATTAGGTGTTCGTAGTAATTGATTTAGCCGGAATACTATTCACAACTTTTGCTGGTTTCTACAAAATCTATCTATCTATCTGGAACCGTTTCTACAATATTGGTATAGGCCAATATAATACAAACTGTTTTAGTGTTGAGTGGCCTCTATGCAGGCATCTACGTTAGAGCAATTTAATATTCTTCCGAGTCTCTACTGATTTAAGTTCGATATGGCCTTAGTTATTCACTAAGTATGTCTACACCGTTAACTAATATTATATTGTTTTGTCTTCATCATCAGTAAATAAACATGCCAAGACTTGATGAGAAGTCACGTCTCATAAGCATAGAAAGAAGCTATTGTTCAAACTCAGCACATAATAATATATTGGATGAAAGTGCAGTTCGATGCGGTTATTAAAATGATGAGATAATTGTTATTGGTATTTTTGGTATAATGTATGACTTAAATATTTAAGTAGCAATGTAACATTGGCTATTAAAAGTGTAAACAAGACGCTACATCTTCTATGGAATCATTTTATGGAGGTTATTAATAGCGCATTAGTTTTGTAGATTTCCATAATTGACATTCCAAATTGGTTGAGAGCCCTTATAATATATGTTAATTTTTTTATTACAAGTTTCGCAAATTAGTGGAAAAGTTTATTTCAAGATAGATTCTGCGCTGAGCTTGGGCCGATTTAAACGCACGAATGAATTTGGCAAGGCGTTTACGTATTGCGATGACCAAGTGCAATAAGTAAATAATAATATGCCTCATGAATAAATAGTGTTAATTAAAACAATTCGCCATCAGTGTCTATACATGGTGTTTCATGAGCCGCCTGACCCCTCGATGTTTATCTGGAGTAATAGGTTACATGAGAATAAATAAATAGTTCCTAGACCTTGCGATTGGACACACCACGCCGGCTCGTCGCCTCTCTCTCTATTTATAGAAGAATTTGTTACTAATTGCTGCCAGGCAGGATCTACTCAGACAGGCTATAGTTGAGCAAGACGTAGGTAAATTATTACGTAGAAATAATAAAAATAAAATAAATATGTCATTCTGAGGTGCTTACTAACAATACGACAGCATAATCAACAATAGTTAATTAACGTTCCAATCTGTCAACGCATCAGAGTATTGAAAAGTAATTGAGAGTCTTTTTCGTAGCAATCTTATCAGAGCATAAACACCAATTCGCTAGTGGCTTGGGGAACACGTGGCTGTCTGCCTACGCTCTATACACGCTACTGAAGTTAGACTCACAAAGTATGCGTCACGCCGCACGATTGGAACCAATTAAAAAAATAACTAGAATAAGAATCTTTTAACCAAAAGCGTTTGGAATTATATACAAAGTAATTTAAAAAAAAGGAGAATTCTGTGTTCCGCTTTCAAGAATGTATGTATATCTATATTTAATCAATTCGGTAGACTCGTTAAATAACTTGACCAATCTAGTAACATATTTTTTACTTGTGCATAAAAACAGCTCATGTTGGAATGATATTAATACTTCTACCTACTAAGCCCATTATAAGACCTTGTTAAAAATATTGGAATCAGCTGTATAAGGGGCTACCTCAAGGCGGAAGCTTGGGACCGGTGTGCTCTTGCAAGGGTTTTTTTTATAATAAAATGTATTGATGGTACAACTTATTTTAACGTTTTAATGGATCATTGGTTTGGTCGAATATGTGTAGACATGCTTTCTAGATGAAATAGTTAAAAATCAAACTGGTTGAAACGAGATATTTATAGCCTACTTTTTGTTGAATGAGAAGTGTAGGTATAAATAGTCAACCAGTTTTCCCTCACATGGAAAGGTTGCTACGGAGTGGAATGTTAAGAACGCGAGATGTTTCTCGTAACCAATTAGATAATCTATCTGCTTATGTTTATGCTCCAACTGAACTTTAAGAGATAAGAGCATGCTATGCCATAGTTATTGATTAATAACGTGTTTTCTAATCAGCAGATATCACAAAGATGAAGTAGTCACAGTCATAAACGCATTTATTTAATTTATTAATGTGCATGCGCGATGTTAAGTAATTGTATGTTTTAAAACTTGTTTCTTCATAAATCATACGTAGCTATGTTGTTGACGTAATCCCCACCTCCGAGTAAATACAATGACATTGAATCGCTGATATTAAATAAATATGTTTTAAGCAATAAGTGATGTACGAGCATACATACGCAAGTAAATCTAACGGTACACTACACTGCTCACCTTTTCGCCGTCGAAAGTGGAAGACCTTTCGGTAGCGGTGGGCCCGAGCCGCACCATCTCTATCCATTTAACAGTCTGCATCGAGTACACACGTATTTACCAAACAAACAAACAAAGGCTCGAGCGCATCAACGCTCAGATCTGTACGAACAAGCGATGCACCACAAAAAACACGTCGTCCACATCACAATTCCCAGCGCTTAATTTAGAAATCACCCACGCGATTACAAGGTTTCATAACTAAACACAGCACTAGCGTCGTGGACTCGTGGGCTTCTGCTTATAAACAAAAGTGGTTTGTATTCGTTTGTACGTGCCAGCCGGTTACACTGAGTGTGTATTAATCGCGGAAACACTCCGAATGTGCAGTTGAGGGCCGGTCGAGCCCGCGCCGTAATGAATGCTCGAATACTTGGATCAAAGTATTTCAAAGAGAGCGGCGCGCGAGGCGGGTACGGCGAAGCGTTGTCGCTTGGAAACTAGAGTCTAAAAGAAAGGAGCGCAGCACGCGGCCGCTGACGACCCCGCCGCCGCTCAGCCCGCGACAAATATGCGCGGCTCCGGCCGAACACCAACCGCGCGGAAATGATTATATCCAACTAATTAGCTGTAAACTGAAGACAACACTCAACTGGACACCAAGCTGACATTTGTTTATGTTACTAACTACACAACTCTGGGGGCCTGTCTAGCCAGAACTCTATAAGAGATCAGTATGACTCTACCGCTCATAAATTATTAAATGTATAAAGAATTTTTGGTTAGTTATCAGGTCAAATTGAGATGAGGTCAGTTAGCGCTACAACTTTAATCGGTAATACAATATGTGTTAAAAATGAATCAACTTTTTCAGTTTTAATACTTTGGGAGTTATGTCAATGCTTTGGCTCGACCCGCGGGTGAAGGTAACGATACCGTACCCTGTGCGCAAGGTGTTCCAACAAACTCGTGAATTATTTGTAGTTAATTACTAAATTTGAAGATCAAGAGAGATATAGAACATGGCGGATGCCAAGGAAGCAATGCCAAGCGAAGGGCTCTGTTTTGAAAGTAAAGGGGATAAATCCTTCAGAAATTACCAACACATGTTCTTGATTGACTATGTCCTACATTACAGATTACATTTATAATTATGTGATGAGCTTTCGAGAATTTTCTCACATAGTAATATCGCATTAGCTCGGCGATGTGGCCTTATTGCACGTTATTACATAAACATTACGCAAAGAGCGACACAATTATAAATGCAAGTCCAATGTTAAACAAAATAACGATTTCAAAATAAGTGTAGAGCTATGAGATACGAGTCCATTACCTACCTGTTACTTTGGAAGGTCTTACGTACAAAAGTAGACAGCGATCTTGGATCAGGATATATTCGTTGAAACAAAATCACTATAAAATTGTCAACTCTGCAAACATTCACTATTTATTTAATTTTAAACCTTTTGATGGATGCAAGGCTCGTTCACATTGTGGCCCGGCCGGCAGGGCTCCGCGTGTACTGAGTATGCAGATTTATTCACCCAGCTTCGCGATGCTAAAGTTATTATTGTCTCTCAGCGCGAAAGAAGTGCAACGAAGGCGTGTGTGTGCACAACAGCATGTGGCTCACTGAGGTCTTTCGGTATAAAGTAGGTACCTCGTGAGTCGAGTGACAGCCTGACAGGCTCCGTTGCATAAATCTCCAGATATTTTATGCACGTCGAGCCAACAACGAGCTTACAATTAGTCGCGATTAACATCTCGGCTAAACGCGGCGATTACGACGTCAACTGGGACGCGATTAATTGAAATGTCTCACACAGAGCTACATGCAAATTAATGAACGCACCATAAAACATATTGTATGATATAACTGCGGGTGACACATCTATTAACTTTATGACATTTCTTATGTGGTGAAATCGACACCGGCTAAATTAAAAGTAATCTCTCGGCATGTGACGGTGCTTAATTTATTTGATGCATTTGTTGCATGTTTATTAATAAGACCTCTTAGATTAACGTGTTTGTCGGGAAATATTGAAGCTCCGTTAATATTAAAACTTGTCCGTAATACTTAAATTTCTAGGCGCCAGTCCGCCAGACTTATGATGATTAGAAACTAGATTATACCAAGTCCAAGAATCTGATTCCGGTTCTGAGTCGTAACTAAATACTTCGTTTAACCTTCGTAGTAAGTGCCAAAACGATACCAGAATATTGGGATTGAAGAAAAGAAACCCGCTGGCATAATTGACTTTAAATTATGTTTATAGCGATGATATAGATTTGCACAAATCAAGAGTTGAGGAAAATATTGACACACGTGTTGAGACAATACAAATGCCTATTCGTTATGTCGTTGCCGTTAACTGCAGTTCTATAGACAGGCCGTCATTTAAACCACCGCTGCAATGTTTTCTTTGTGAGTGGCAAGAACAGCTGGCAAAATAATATGAACAAAGCCTAAGTAATACTGCATTGTAAGAAAATTAATTCTTTATAAAAAAAAGGAATTCAGTTATGTCTGGCATAGCGGCAAATAGGAAAACGGTACGACATTTTTTTTTGTTAACATATATTTATTGATTACAGACGATTTGTTATACTCATGAACACGGTTCCAACTCTAAAATTGCTATAAAAACTGTTCAATTAACATTAGAAAGATTCCTTCACATAGAACATCACCTGCCTACGTGTGACAGAATTATACATTTTGAAAGCTAATACTAATAATTTTATTCAATGTATTCAAGGTAAGCAAGTATTATGATTCTCTCATCGAGATCGCGGAATTTTGCCAATTTCGTAGCGGAAACGTCTGCCATAACAGAATGTGTTACAATTCCAGTACGATACGGATCAACGTCAAATTAAATAGTCTGTTTATTGCTATAACACACGCAAACGATATAAGAGCATGCTGTAGCCATGGTCATTGTCATTTTGTGTAGAATGTGATGATTCGTTACAATCCACGAATGTCGCGTAGTTGTATTAAAAGGGGTTAATATCGTTCCGGTTGTCCAGCATTAAATAATTGGTTGGTTACAATTGAGTCTTTATGTGCGATTGTGGAATATCCCTGCAGTTATCCATCACGAGGACAGCGGTGGACACAATTGGATAATCTCGTTGGAACTGTGTTATGTACTAGCTATCAGTCACAAAAGGTTCACCTTTAATTCGATTTACTTAGCATACATAACCTATATGTATGTGTATTTCTTAATAGTACACTCTTACATATTATCTGAGTTCTGTATATGAATGCAACTGGTACCTATTGTTTTTGATGAACTTCTGTTATTTTAAATTCGCTGTTTATTAGTTAACTCATTAATAAGTGATTATGTAGCGGCCTATATCAATCATTATAAAAACTGACATCGAAATATTCCATAATGGCAGATTTGCAATTATTAATTGACAAATAATCTATTAATAATTCCAGCCAAAATACGGAAATTTAATTCAGGGACATAAGAGGTATAAATTGACTCTGACTGAAATAAGTGTAGTGTAGAGTTCTGTAGAAAATCGAATTGGCTTATGAAATTGAATACCATGGCTGATGCTGATTTTAATAATCTGGGTGCGGATAGTCTATCGTAATTATCACACTATTTACAATGCTCTTATCATATTTAAAAAAATGATAGCAATGTGAATATTAAACCAACCAGTCGATCGCATTTTACAACTATTTATTGTTTATTGCTCAGCGAATGAATTCAATGAATGCGCTGAATACTTCTACAGCATCCTAAAAAGTCAATTCGACTACTACCTAACTTACTACTCATATTTTTCCACGGTATGAGTTCTGATACTTTGAAACGATACGAGAGAACATAATTAGTCTGAAGCTTACTTCTAACTCCATTGCGGCGAAATTTAATTCTTCTTGCACATTCACTGACAATTTAAATTCAATGACAAATGTTTTGATTGCCACTCTTGACATATACCATCGAGTATTTATTTTAAACTTAAAAAAACTTGTAGAGGTTAAAATGTAGAACTTATTTATGATTTCCAATGGGGCAATTACCGCTACCCAAGGTTTTAATTAATATTTACCAGACTGCGGTGAAAACCAAAAAGAGGGTAGTATTACTATTTTATTTACGAGGCCCTTTGAACAATCGAATGATTAAACGTTTTATCGAAACTTCGGTGACAACAGCGCTGGGAAAACAAAATACTGTTCTATTTGATAATAAATGGCAAAAATGCCAATATAACTTAGACACAATATCGAATTAGATATGTATGAAGCTTTATACAGGTTATGAATAATGCATCGTCAGGC
Organism: Hecatera dysodea; assembly: GCA_905332915.2. Taxonomy (NCBI): domain Eukaryota; kingdom Metazoa; phylum Arthropoda; class Insecta; order Lepidoptera; family Noctuidae; genus Hecatera; species Hecatera dysodea. Next base: position 9,590,806 of record HG995288.1, on the reverse strand, counting down.
AAGCAGGCACGTAGTGCGTCGGTCCTCGCTAAACACACAGTTTGTAACGCAGTGGACGAACACAATAATCCGCAAGGTTTTGGAGCAAACCGTGACGCACCAAAATGAGGCTTCTACTAAACTCGATTTTATAATATGATACATGAGACTTGTGTTTAGCTCTCCTAATAATCTTTTGGTTTTGGCCTAGCGGTCTGGTGACTGTCGGAACGAATGCCGCCATTTTGCTTTTTCAATACAATTTCGAAAGGTAATTTCTCCCGAAAAATATAATCCTTAGACCAACAATTTTTTATACGATCTTCTATCTATAACATAATACAAGAAACTTGTGTACTAAACACCGTTGTTTACCATTTTTGCAATCTTTCTTATGCGATTTTTCCGTTTGAAAACAATGGTCTTTTGACGCAAAACAACCCGGTATGCGTACTAAAGAATGTTATATTGACAAATTAGAAGTTTAATAAAAAAAAAACAATAAACTAAATACAGAACAGTAACACATATAGAACAGTGTAAATGCTGGTGCAATATCATGGGCAGGGCATAAATACTATAGGTATATAATATGGTTTTTCAAATAAACTACATGAACCAGAGATTATACAGCGTCCAATCGTCCGTCCATTGTTCGCCATCCATTGTAACGTAACGTTAACTATAGGTGTTCAGTAACGTAATACCACACGTGTTATGATGTAATACCTGACCTATGTTTTGCACTTAATAACGCAGAAAAATGTAAACCCTTTTGTCAGTATAATAACATCACATTTACATGCCAGTAGTCATGCGTTTTAATTCTATATCGATGATATGGTTTGCTTGACAAATAACTTCCAAACAACATGATAAATAATTTTACAGTCCGCGCAATAAGTGTGGCCAATCAGGCATTTGGAACTATACCAAGACTATTTTTAGACGCAAGTTTAAATGTATACAAAATTATATTATCTTAAAATAAAAAAGACACTTTTTTCCTAATAACATCATATGAATAAGAACGTACACAGCTAATGTGCATATCTACTAAAACCCCATATTTTATAGTAAACAGAAGTTGCACAACACAGTTGCAACCACATCCTTTATTGTCGCCAGCAACATGTTTCACGACCAAATTGCATAAAAAGTTACCAGCGGCATATTCCCTGCAACACTGAAACAATGTTATGTAACTTTTGTTTTATATCAACGGGGATTAGACATGAACATTTCTAGCCTAAAACATTCTGAACATCACAGGTTGCTACATACATAGTTTCGGATGCAATCTAACTAAGGGCAGTGCTATCAACATTTCACTAAGATGTGCTTCACAATCGCACTACGAGGTATTTACATAGGCTGAATATGACTTTGTGTGTTTAACCCGAACTCAATCAAAGACAATATGTCACCTGCCTAAAATAGAGGCTTGTATGCTTATGATAATGTTCTCGAACAAGGTAATCATGATCGGTCAAGGTCAGGCATAGTTGCATGGACAATAGAGATAAATTAGAGAATTCTAGCAGTTTCCTGACATTCAAAATTACTGAAATAAGTAATCGGCTGTCCAAAGATGGATTAACAGACGACTGTAACATTTTTAACATTGCGATTCGAGACTATTAATTAGCATTTTATCTAGGTCTAGTGGCCCGCCCCGGCTTCGCTAAAGTGTATTTTTTTTTTCAAAATTTTCTTTCTTAGGAACCTTCTTCTGACAATAACAAACAATAAAAAAAGAATTAGTGAAATCGATTCAGCCGTTCCATTTTTATATTTTATTATATTATATGAAGTACTTACTTAAATATTTTTTGATATTCGATTGTCATTTACATTTTTTTATTTGTTTGTGTAAGTCTCCAGTCCATCAAGACAACGCATTTTCGTGAAATTGATTTGCAGATAAAACAATTGCTAACGACAAGTGATAAATAATCACATCGAGCTTGTCTGCGGAGCCTTTATTCGAAACGAGGTGAAGAAAAATTCAAGTACTAGGGTATCATAAGACTACAAGGTCATATTCAGCCTATTTGTTGATCGTGGTACCTCCGGGCGCGGCTCTTCGCCGAGCGAGTCGCCCAGCGCCTCTGCCTGGCTCTTCATTATCGAATATATTTTCACGTAGGGCGCCTTCAGCAGCTACGCGTAACCGTACATTAGTTCTCATATGTATGTTGATAAATTTGTATTGTATACCGTCGTGTTTCATTGTCTTTTGTGTTTTGATAAAATAGTAAAACTGAACTACTCGGCTATACCCACCAAAGAAAGCTAGTCAACTATCAAACATGAAAAGCTATGGACTGATACCAGTCTAGTTTTGTTACTAAGTAATTAACTTTGATTTACAGAATTTAAAAATACATTATTGAAAGAAAAGTGTCTGAGAGAAATTTATTAATCTAATATTGCAGTTTATGCAGCATTATCTCGAATAATTCGTATGTAGGTTAGGTATAGACTTCAGTGAACAGTGCCAAAAAAGTACAAACAATAATAAAACTGCAAATTGAAGTGCAAAACTAAGCAAGTTACTGCCACCCCATCCGCCATTAAAGAAATAGATAAGACAGTAAATACATAAACATTTTGCAGTTTATCTACCATTTGGGAGCTGTGTCACATAAATTAAAGTTTGTTACATGTTCGCACTGCGGGAACCCATCTTTATTTTGACAGTGACGGGCAAACATTTCACAAGAGTTACGCATTGCATAACGAACCTTGAACAATGATAGTTCACAACTGTGCCATTAAATTATAGAAACTCTATAACTATAGAATAAAGGGGGTCATTTGATGGCAGCACTACAAAACATTGATAGTACCTTTATGGGCACAAAAACATTGTTCTGCTTACGTCATAAACTACTTATGCTATGATTACTAACAACGCTCCTGCAGCGTCATAAGAGCCTGGCAGTGTCAACGTGTTTTGACGTCTACCTATAAGGAGGAGCATAAATATTCTGTTTGTCTTGTCCTAATGCGGCTTCTAAACGAAGTCGGCATGATAATTAAATCCATAAATATAACAATTGACGGTGCCAAAAAAGGATTTGAATAAATATACATTTGTAATATAAAAACATCCATGTTCAATGTGTACTGTAATGTGGGATGTGAGATGCATTGTTGTCGATATAACAGTGTGTTAAAAAAGCGTTTATTAGTAATAAAAGGTGTTCTAATGTTATGTAAATAAGGACTGTTTCTGTATAAAATGTGAGGACTTACCTCCCAGGATTCGCGGGTAAGGTCCGACACGTCGCCGGTGCTGCCAGTCCGCTCGTCCTACGAGTAATTCGTCATAAATTATAAAGTTAAGAAATCAACACTAAATATTATCGTTCATTATATGCTCGGAAAATTCTTATCTTAATGAGTGATGACAGGAGACGAGATAAATCTTTGTTTAAAACCAACGCAGAGAGTGCCTATAAATTCAGAAGCGTATTGGTGCCAACAGTAATGTGTATTCTAGAGTAGGTAATGGCACAGTAAAACTTGGTCGTTCACCTGGATTCATATAAAATATTTACTTTTTCAGGAACCTGATTTCGATTCAGTCCATATAGATTTGAACGCTCGAGCATGGATGCGGCATCGCTCCCGCTGTCTATTCTCGAGGGGCCGTATTATGACCTCTTAAAACCATCATGTTTTCGGTGTGAAAAAGAGACGGAGCTATACAGGACGTATAGCACTATCCTTTTCTGACACAGAAAACATGATGGTTTTAAGATGTCATAATACGGCCCCAGAGGCCACGAACTTTTCGGAGGTAAAAATAGCCACAGACTCTTATCGCGATAGTGAAGCTTTCTATCAATGAAATACATTTTTACATCGGATCAAATTGTTTGCAGGGGAATGAAAGATACGATTTTAACCACCACTAAAACATAACCTTTAATAAATAAATTAGAAAAGGCCAGCGAACAGCAGTAATTGTAACTTTAAACGTAAATGCATGTTGTGTTGTTGCATTAAGTCCGCCCATGTACCACTATTGTACATAAAGTTTAAATAAATAAATATTTTTTTATCAGTGCGTACCTTGTGTCCAGGTTTAGCCTCATCGTCGTCCCACTCCGTGTCGCTGTCGATGAGCTCATAGCCGTTGGCACTGACGTCGCCCAGAGGTCCGTACCGGTCTGGCACCCAGTGCGTTAGGAACTTGAATAGGTCATCCACCCTATAACACGGATTACAGTTACAAACGATTCAATTCAATCTGCCTAACCTTTTCCCAAGTATGTTGAGGTCCTGTAGTATAAGCGGATGCACCAGAGTAGAGTATTTTACATGGAACGCCTGCTTATCTAAGCTGCACAACCTGATCAGTAAAAAAATAGTATGGGATATTGCTGTTTTTGCCACCAAGCCAAATTTAAAATGTTTATTAAGTACAGGATAATGCTAGTTTTGATTCAATTTTAAGATTCGGGTAAGAAAAGTTGATGTAACACTATCATGCTAAATTCAAATTTGAGATAATGACATAATGGGATGTTGCTGCTTTTGCTTTTATATGACTCAAATAACACCTCTTGCCAAAGACTGGTGTCAGATTTCTTGGCGGTTTCAACTGTCAAAGATATACAAATGACCGCCAGAACCAATAGCTTACTGTGTTTTTCGTATCACGCAGGAATCACGGTATGGAGATTGATCAGCCACACACAGACTGATCTCGTTAGGGGTTGCACAACCTTGTAGATGGATCCGAGCGGCTTTTATTATGTAGCCACAAGCTCCTCCAAATTCAATAAACAAACTCAAACTATAAAGTACTTTTTAAAGCCAAAATATCTAAAATTTAATAATTTTCAGCTAAATAGCGATTTTTTAGTTGTCACTTCTACATTGTAACCCTAAAAAGTCATTTACTCTTGAATGAATAGGTAGATGTGACATTCGGCTGATTATAATTGTGGAGACAAGTGCATTAATTGAGTAATCCTCGAGTTTTAAATGTCGCAAAAAGGACCAATTATATTCATGAATACAATGTCATTGTATGACTGAAATTAAGTGGACATGGGTAGGCCCCTCACAAAGTGGGCCGACGACCTTGTGAAGGTCACTGATATCCACTGGATGCGGGCAGTTCACAACAGTCATTATAACCGAGCTTGTTTATGGCCTATGATGAACATTCTTTCTGTAGATATTATGATAATTATGACATTATCATCAAACAATCTGACGAATAGATACCGTAATTCCTGCATGTCACGAAAAGCACAGTAAGCTGTTGGTTCTATTGTCATTTATAGAAGCCGAAAATAGATCTAAGTGGCGTGCAATTGGAGAGGCATCAACAGCCTGGTGTAGTCCACTGCTGAACTGCAACAGGCTGTTGATGAATCTGACGAATCTTTACCCACCTAATTTTGGGTCGGCTTCCAAACTAAATGCCTATCTGACCGCCACAACTCATGATTCCAGTAATTGTGTAACACACCACGAAGGAGTCTCGGTATAATAATTGATCCACGAACCGACTTCAGCAAGCGTTGCTTAACCTTGAAGATCATCCGAAAATCGCTTAGCTAAATTTAATACCAGCCATACATTGGTATTAATTAGCTAAGCGATCACATTATCAAAGCAGCTTCTTATTCAATCAGGCTGCAAATAAGAAACGTTCAAACTTTATCAGATTCTGAATAGGACTCTCTTTCACCATGAATCTATGAACTTAAATAATTTGCGGGAGTACTTGCCTGTTCCTGGGCACCCCGAACCAGTACTCGGGCTTCATCCGCTTGCGTCCGTAGGACATGAGCGGCGTGGTGCGCGGCAGCGGGCGGCCGATGGGCTTGCCCATGCGCAGCCGCAGGTACAGCGGCGGGTCGTCGCTGGGTCGCGCAGGTCGGGGGATCAGCTCTGATAGACGAACGGAAACTGGGTTTAACTTGTATTGATTTTAAAGTTTAAATAGAATGTTACCTGTCTGAGTTGATATTTGAGTGTGTGTCAAGAAATCACCTTCCATCATCTATTCCAAAATAAAAAAAGTAGAGCTTACTGTCACTAACTGTGCCTACAATACTCCGGGCCCTTTCTGCGATGTTCTTAATGGAAATTCGAACTTTATGTTAGCAGACCCAAGGATAGGACCCACGACCGTACAATCACCAGTCATACTTGTAAGCTCAAAATCAAAGACTACATTTTGTTTATTTAATATGTATTATATACTTAATTGTACACCGATAGTAAAAAAAGAAAACTTAAAACTAAAACACGCATTCCGCAATCACATCCAGGCATCCTGGAATGATATTAATTGCCTGGACATAAAATGGGTCTGTCATTTTACTAGCTCCAATAAATCTATAGACGTGGGATTAATATCAGTCGTTCTTTCTGTTATCAACATTATTCGGGGCACAAGGTTAATCAGGATTTTACATTGTTGGCATAAGGATTAGCTGTATTATTGCCACTTGGATTAAGAGATAATGATAAGAAAACAATGATTATTTCATAAAGTTATGTATAATGAAAGTTGGGTCAACACTCTAGAATATGTTAGGTTATCGAACTCGTTTTGGCTCCTAATTTGATTGTCTCCATTATAAATTATTTATCAGTTTATTTTAAGTTCATGTAACCAGAGATAGACACTTGAAATCAGTGATTACAGATATCCATAGTCAGCAGTGACTGCTATCATCAGGGGTAACATTCCACTTGTTCACAAACGATTCATTGGGTTGTCGATTTCCACCGAGGCTCTGGACAAAGTGCCATTATATCAGCGATGATGAATATCGAAATGCCAACATACACGAGGTTGATCACGTGACCTTTAGACAATTCCACACATTTTTTAACGTTTTGACAATCGCCGTCACCACGTCGACAGAATGTCACTTGTCTAGAGCCCCGTGAGGTGGTGTGGGGTGCCTGCTCCTTTAAATAGGAGAAAGAATTATACTCACTATCAAAAGACGCAAAGAGATCCGGCATGTCATCCACAGAGACCATGCTGCGGTAGTCGAGGCGCGGGGGAGGCGCGCTGCCGCTGCTCGACGTGGACTTGGTGTGCGAGCGGCCAAACCCGCCCAGCGAGCTGCGTCTATATCATACAGTTTTGTTTAGGAAATAGTACAGAAATAAACCTTAAAGAGCGCCATCTCCAGGAGCGAGAGCATCGCAGTGATAGTTTAGCCGTGCCATTAGTAGTGATGGAGATTTATTTACGACGAGAATATGTTCCCGTTAGTCCGTGGAGATGGCGCCAAAGCACAGGCTGCACCGTGAGTCAAGCTAACCTATTTCAGCTTTATAAATTAGCAACATTTCGTATATATCATAATCGTAAGGCGTTTGTTTAAAGTTCAAATTCAACGGACACAATCACATTAAATAACTTAGCCTATCTAGCTTTTATAGCTTACCAAGCAGAGTAAATCTGCACTTTAAGTAAACGTGTTACGGTTAATTATTGCAAATTAATAAAGCTGAACTAGGTAAGCTTCGTGGTATGGCCTGAACTTATAGCATTGAGTACATAAGAGGCAGGCAATTACTGAATGGTCGGATAAAGCAAAAAGCCTCTTGCCTGGCGGTTATGTGCTTCAGCTATTATGTTTACGACGTTTATATATAGGGATAATATAGTACCTATATGACTAACTAAACATCAAACGATCTCAGATTTAAATTTTATACTAAAAAAAACAGAATTAAGAAAAATTACTTTTCATAAACAAGCTAGATTTCACAATATTCTTCAAAAATTACTTTAAAGATAAATGAAAACGGGAAAGTTAAGATTTCCTGCACCTGCAAAATTCTAAACTCAAGATCATTAATAGAGATTTTTTTAATGAATCTGACAGCAAATTTGGAAGAGACACGCAAGGCACGTCTTGTTAAAAAGACGTCTTAAGCTAAACATGCCAAAACAGTACAGAATACATATCAAAGGGTGCCGGTAAAAAAGTGATGGGCGTGTCGGTGGTCCTAGAACATCATTTTCCTAAAGTAATGGAGGTGACATGATTCAGGTTATAAAGGACTATAGGTTCTATCTGGAAATGATGACTAAGTTCTTCCTAACACATATACATCATGCTCTTTAGCTTTATTAGAGAACAAATGTGGATTTTGAAGTTATAAGAGTGAAACAACAATTCTATTTTCATGCTACTGTTATTAATCGTTCGAAGTTTTGCTAAGTGAGTAAATTTGTTGATTGGATTGGTAAACGTTGCCTGTTTCACTCTGAATGAACTTCAAGAATCCGCCTGACAAGACGTAAATAAAAAACAAACACATTTATGCCGGTGGAAATGCCTAGAAGAGTGATAACGAATAAAAGGCCAGACAGTGAGACCACGGCGTCATAACAAACACCTTAATACTTTGACTCGCGACTAAATCTCGTTTACTAACACCGGGAAGTCGACTCATTTATCATTCGTTATCAATATAAGACTATGTATTGATATTTATGTTCCATTAGCGGTTTAAAAGGCACTGAAAACAACAAATGATGTTTATCACCCGATAACTTATCGCAGCATAAGCATATTTACTGTATTTATTTATCATCAATCATAAGTAGGTACAAACAGTAAACAATTGCGAGACTGTTCTATTTTCAAATAGAAAGCAGTTAACATAAAGAGGGCAAGAGAAAGTCAAAGTATTAAAGTCAGCATAAACATAGGGCGCTGTGGTCTATAGTTGGTCAAAGGCAACACATTACAATCGGGCACATCGACACTTGCAGCGGAACGTGGCGTCACGTACCCCGAAGCAGAAAACACGTCCTGGGGCGCCTCTTCAGAAGGGGTCTTACTCAGGAACAAACCAGTACCGAACTCCACTAGGTTCATTGGCGAACTATCAATGAATTTAGCGAAGTGTAACGTCGGTACGTCCCGGTAAGCATCCACGGTAGCAAAGGAAAAATTCACGGTTGCAATATTAATTGTTTTAGTTCCAGCATGTGTATATGTGTGTCGCATGTTCGTGGCGTCGGTTTATAGTAGTCAGTAGCGATTAGAGTCTGTGCAAACATCGTAAAGACAAGAAAGAACAAACACACAGAAGAGCGCGATGCTCGTAAAATACACAGTACATCACAATAAAAGGGTTGTTTGCTAAGATTAGAATACACTGTTCATGACTAATGCTAAATAAATCTTAGTTTATGTGTGTTCGTGCCGTTTGACTTGATTTTAATTGAAGTATTTAGAATGAATAAATCAGTGAACTGTTTTGTAAACAAAGTAAAATGTTAACAATCAATAGGTAGTTTGTAGATTACTTAATGTTTGGATGACCGCTTAATGTAGCTGTAGATAAGAAAATAAACAAATGCTTTGCAAAGACAAATATTTGCGTATTTTGTGATACTCGATTTACTAAATACCGTGGAGATATGACAATTTGATAATTATTCTATGATTTGTGTAGTTTAGATAACATTACGAGTTGTGCTCTGTAAGCACTATTATCAACCTAAAATTCAATCAATAATTACATTAGAATAAATTGAAGCCTCAAATCGAAATGTTAAAGCTTTGTCTTTGACAATGATTCTCCCACATTTTTATGTCTACCCTATATCAATTGCATATAGCACTTAGCAAATGACGCGAATGACACGAAGAAGGCAGATGGATAATGTGGTAAAGTAATTCAACTTGTTCATTTACGAGACATTTTTTTAGGAAGTACTATAATATTGCGATGAATTAGCTACCAGAACCGTACAAATTATTCATGTAAAATAAACACAAGTTCTTCGATGTTAGTATTGGCTTCATCCTAACAAATACGTTTCAACTTTTCAAGATGTCTTCACATGTAACGTTGACACGCGAGAACACGCGCCAACACGACGTTAAAGCTGCGTCAACATTGAACAGGTCGAATATGCAACGCTAGCGCAGCGTCAAATTGACCTCAACTAAGACTAGATGTGAATGCACTAGATATAAAGCCCTGTTCACACAGGCGCTTTTTAATGTCTATAATCGAACAGAGCTTATCCCAAACCAATCGTTGGACTTTCAATTCTCGACGTTCTTCCGAGTGAGGTAAATCCATGTTAAAAAGCGCCCTTGCAAACACGGCCTAACAGTTTTGCCCCAATGTCGGACCTACCCGTGGTTGTTTTTCGAGTGAGATATAAGTTCGTACCTGTTGAAGACCTTGGAGAACACGCTGGTGTTGTGGCTGTCGGCGGAAGTGGGCAGCGAGTCGCTCTGCGAGCCCTGCGCCGCCGCCTCGCCCGTCAGGCCCTCCACCCACGATAGCGGGTAAGACAGGCGCTTCAGCATCTGTTCACGATTTATAATGGTTATGATTACATGTCATTGAGGAGCTCGTGGCTAAATTATAACAGCCGCACGGGTCGATCTTCGAGGTTAAGCAACGCTTGCCGAGGTTGGTCTGTGGATGGGTGACCATCTTAACATAACGAGACTTCTCCGTGCCTCGGAAAGCTCGTTAAGTCGTTGGTCCCGGCTGTCATTTGAAGATCTTTGGCAGTCGTTACGGATTGTCAGAAGCCAGAAAATCTGACACCAGTCTTGCCAAGAAGTACCGTGTTCCCCAGTTAATGGGTTGTGGAGGTCTGGTAGGCAGCCGCTTCACGTAAAATACTGGTATTCAGCTGAATCCGGCATGACTGGGAGCCGACCCCAATATAGTTGGGAAAAGGCTAGGCAGATGATGATGATTACATGTCCCGTTTTACACAGACACAGACCGAATTTCTTATTTTGAATGAGTACAGTTCGAAGGATATGAGTCGCAGTGTAATTACAATAAGATTTGTCTTTTACCATATAACATCTGCAATGCGTTTCATATTGAAGACCATCAGACAAACCACGACCATTGACACACAATAATTTACTGCTACGCGTCCAACACGCTTCAAAAAGTTATAAAACAGGTCCCAGAAGGCAGTGGACAGGATCAAGTCAAAGGAGCGAAGGTATACCTGGCTTGCACACTACAGTAGATAGGTTATAATAATAATAAGTGTTACCTTATTCTTCTTATCAGGTTTAGCGTCGTCCTTGCCGGCGGTGCTGTCGAGCGAGAAGGAGACGGCGTGCGGCTTGCGCGCGCGCTCGGCGTCGGAGTGCGGCGGCGCCGACAGCGGCGGCTCGCCGCGCGCCAGGCACACGGGCGGCACCCAGTCCGCCGACAGCACGATGTCGGCGTCGCTGTACACCTGCCGGCCCTTTACCGTTAGCCGTTGACTTCATTTAAGTCCTCATAGTTATATTTTAAGTAACTTCTGTGTTGCGGGAAACATCATATCACTGGCAATATTTCAAACGACACTTTTACTGAGATCACAGTAGTAGATTGTATAAGGGAGCAAAATAATATTTTACGGCGAGGGCGCTTTTTTGAATCAAGAGCGAAGTAATGGATTCTTTAGTAGAATCCTGAATGTAGCGGGGGATTCAAAGTACGTCGCCCGAGCCAAAAATATATTTTGCGCCCGAGTGATACACTCTACTTTTCATCATGAGAAAATAAAAGGCGCCTCATATTTTATTGCAATATTATTATTTAATAAAACATCCATCACATTTCTTGCGTCAGTTAATCACGCACAGAGACACGCACACAAACACACGCAGAGTTAATTCTATACTTTCACTGTCACTTGAAGAACTCATTTTTCAAAACAATACCATGAATTTCTAACAATCCGTGAAAATTGACGAAAACGCGGGTTGTAGGCGTTTTCGTCAATTTTCACGGATCGTTTAGCGCGTTTTTTATTTGATTTCTTTTTTTTATTTAGCCTGCAGCGCGACTATGGGCCGTCGTACCGGCCAGTCTTTATTCAAACAATATTTGCGTTCGATTTGTTTGGCGCTGAACACTAAGATATTCCAAATTCAAAAAGTGCGCGGCAATAATAATTGCAGCGCACTTATAATTATTATTGCCCGCTAAAAGATTCTCATAGAAAACACCACCTTTGGGTGCACTTAAAGGCGAATCAAGTCGTTCTTTTCGAATAGATGGTATGAAAAATCTGTTTTTGCAACAATATGAATAACTTTTGTTCACCTTAAGTAAGACACCTTTTTTTAAGGCTCATTTTAATTCATAATCACTCTCATATTTTTTAAACACATTTCATAACGATTTCCTCAACCTTAACAGAAGATAGAAAAATCAGAACAAGGTGCTACAATAATAAAAGTGCAGGAACAGAATTTGAAAGACAACCACAGAAGAACCCATCCTTGACATCACCACTGACATAGAAACCAGAAGTAGGTACTCCTTAGTAAGTCGTTTGGATGAAGAATTGAGAAATGACGTCACGGACGCGAAGAAACGTGGACCTTACGTCATCACCGCCTCACCTCATCGCACGACGAATAAACGGAATCAGACCGTGCGTCAGCGTTCCTATGCATGACTACGAAACACTGCAGCGCCTGCGCAGCGTCGCGGTGCCAGTCGCGACCGGCCTCCAGCTCGGTCGACTCGTATATCGTGTCTATTTCATGATAGTAATCGCAATCGCTATCTATAAGGGAGCCCTAGAACATCATGCGAGTTAGTAGGGTGTGCTAGAATTTTTTGTTAATTTTTGTTAATGTGGAACCCTAAAGTCAAGTCCAGTTTCCACTAAAATTGAAACATTTGTGTGAAATATAAAAAAAAATACATTCGCCTTTCTCAGATTTATCTGGAAACGGACCTTACTCAATGTTTATTATCGATGCGTTGACGTTATAAATTAAATGCAGGTTTGAGTAACTCCATATAAATTACTCGGCCATAAACAAGACACATCGGGTTTTAGAAAAAGTACGGCTTCCTAGAACATAGTGCTCGTTCTAAAGCTCTGTATGCCATATTATTAGCCAGGTTATGATTATTTCATGTAGTACTAACTTTCTTAGAGTTAGCAGGGGTGACGTGCAGCAGTGGGTCGCGGATGTCGATGCCGGAGTCGTGGTAGGACAGCTTGACGAGGTGCTGCGCGTCGTCTTCGGGCGCTTCGCCCTCCGAGCCGTCAGCCACTGCGCCCGCGCCTGGCTCCACGTCGCCGCCTACCGACTCGTCCTTACAAGCGTCTGCGCTTGATGATACCTGCGAAAATTACGTAAGAATTCAGTTTTGCGCCAAATGATCACTGAACACAGTATAAAACCATCAATACGGATGTATGGCGCGACTATACTCGCGTTATACATATAACTTAAGCGCTCGTCGAGAAAATTTACTGGCTAAATATTTAGATTCTAACGCCGCAACGTGACTTATGAGCTTCGTCTACGCAGAGACAACGCGACGTATGAGCTGTGTCTACGCAGCGTCAACGCGACACCAACTAACGCCTGGCACAGTGGCTATTTAAGCATGAAGTGTGTCATTGTGTTTTGAAACGAATGTTGCTGTTTACTACAAATCGTTCTCTAAGCTCAGTTCTTACCTCACTTCCCTGATCAATGGACATCCTGTCCTTGCTCGGTATAGCCCAGTGTTGATCCAATAGCGATTTTCGTCTATCTTCAGTCGATTGTTGCTAAAATTAAAAGAAATAAAAATCTTAAGCATGTGCAAGTGCATTAAAAAACTACTATGCAAAATAAAACTCGGTAAGCAACGGGTCCACTGAATGATTGACAGAGGCGTGCATGTTTCTATTTATTACTCCTTGTGCCACCGCTTTCTATTGTTTTTCTCGAAAAGGCAGTACAGAGTGCTGTGTTTTGTATTTATTAACCTGAAAATTGTTAAGCTCATAGACATACAGAAATCAACTAAGCATTACTGACATAAAATTGACTTATCTGTATAAAGAGTCAAACAGACTCTTGGTCTAATATCTGTTTCTTTTCTATAGGTTGTACTTAACGAGGTGACAGTCTGTGACGTGGACCAATCAGAATACCACAAAAATACAAGAACTGACTACATGATCTAATTGCCTCTATCCCACTTTTCTGACGGTATTCACTTGACACCCAAACAGAACGATTAATCCAGTTATCTATGTCTTTGAGACAAATCGTAACAGGATCCGTATCAGGGTCCTTGCCATGATCGGATCTAAACAGTCTTCAGGTTTGTCGTCAGATCCATAGAAAGACGTCAGCGGAGTTCTGTTATGCTTTACCTGCAGATTAGTAGGTGTGACGAGCTCCCTATCGAAAGCCTTGGGGAAGGCAGCACCTCCGCGGTCCTCCGCGTCGTCGGCGGCGCGCGCCTCCGCGCCCGCCTCGCCCTCCGCGCCCTCGCCCGTCGCCGCCTGCAGCTCGGGGAATGTCTCATCCTGTAATACACACGCTCTATGGAACAATCTGGTACAAACCCTTCAAAACATTTTGTATATTTCACGGACAGAATATACGGAATAATTTTCTAACACGACCTCCTTTTTCGTCATTTCATAAATCCGCGGTCTGGAATTCAACATATACTTCGGTAACCTTTAAGAACTAAAATATTAAGGAGACGAGTGGTTTTTGTCAACTCGTAACTTTAGAAAACATCTGAACCGGACATAAAATTGGTCCTTCGAGCTGGATATTTATTTCGGCAAGTAAAACATGAGAGCTATATTCGCGAGTTTTGAAATAGTCGATGCCAAATATTGTACCTATAGCTTAACACTTTACTTTTTGTTTGAAGACTATTGTCATGATGAGACACAAGCTTAAACCTCGACTTTGTTGGACATAGCCAAAAGAATCATGTCTTACTTTGACTAGAAGTGAATCCTTTCCGGGTGAAAGTTCCGACTTATTCATGTAGTAGATCTCAGCCTGCTCTGCTCTGAAAACCAAAAACAAACAAAAATCAATTTCATTCATTTCTAATTAAAAGTTAAAGGTACTGAAAAAATAATAAAACAATGAAAACTTTACGTAACCGTGAAAATTACTTTGGATACAGTTACAGTTCAACAATAGGAGTTGGAAATCTGTTAACCTTAATATGACTTTAGTCATGCCGAAAGATTAAGAAATAACACGTAAATTATATGTTAATTACCAATGAATAAATTTGGGCTTACATAACTATTTTTTTTATAAATTTACACAAAGAGAGATTGAAAGAGAAAAGTTTTACAAAAAACCCTGATTTTATTAACAAGACATTATTTAATTTCCAGCACTGTTCAACATTGTATAACAAGAAAAATAAAACTAACTATCAATATTATTCCATACACAATACTGAAATGTTTTGTTAAATTCAATGAACAGCTGGTGGCGTTTCGTCGACTAGTGCAAACTAATTTAAGCTATTGAAACCTTAGTTTTCGTGGCCCTATCTCTGATTTTCAATTACTACTAAGTACTGCTTGCCACCGTGAAACCAGACGATTTCACAGTGGCAGGCATGATGCACGCCTACTATTAAATTTACAACGAATCAGCATTGCCATTCAACGTGGCAATGCGGCCAGTGTTCTGGGCACTTTTCCCGTTGACAGTCTTTTCTCCTTTTTACTCCGCTTGTACATATATATATTTTCTATAAAACAACCATGATGTTTCATTTCCAGAACTACAGGGACGAGCCAATTACCATCAAACAGACTTAAGACTGACTTAATGACAGTGTGAATCTAGAGCACACTTGATACGAGGAAAAGATATTCTAATTTCGACGCCTATTCAAATCCTCGATTGCCTTTATTACCGGTGTAGATAAAGTTAATTACAGAAAGACTTACAACGTATTATTGGAAATTTTAAAAAATATATAAGGTCGACTGTCGGAAATTGAGAGAATGGAAACTGAATGGGTTATTGTAAACTCACCACAGCGAAAATTCGGCACATTTAAAAATATTGGGTAAATTGCCACAATGACAAAATATGAAAATAATTCACAACAGGTATAGTAAAGGAACGTCAAACTTGTTTTGAATGTACCGACAATTATTAAACACTACTACTTCGTTTGCTATCGGTACTTTTAAAGCTGTGGCAAGTTTTCGTGAGACAGATAAGACTGGCGAGTTTACTATAATTTTTACTTGTGGCAAATTTTCATTATGGCGAGTTTACAGTAACCCAACTGAATTGTATGTGTGGGTATTCAAGATGTTTATCCAAAAATACCTATGCGTTTTTTTTTTAATATAAATACGTTGAGAACGTTAACTTACGATGCATACTTGTGCGTATTATGGTCGGGACCGTGCGTGCGCATGTGCGCGATGTCGTAGAAGATGGCGGCGTTGACGACGTACTCCATGGGCGCGATGACGCCGTACGACTCGGGCCCGTGCTCCATCACTAGCGTGTCCGACACGTTCGGGTCGAACATCACCGCGTTCGGCGTCACCAGCAGCACACCGGATACCACGCCCTGCAACACACAAATAATACTTTGTTTTATAAAACAATATTATTAATATTATTCGTTTTCTGGTAGCTACAACGCCTACAACATGGGGGTCTTAAGTCAAAAGCGAATAGGTTACTTCGAGGCAAGCATGCTCTATCGTCGACCGCAACATCGCCTTCTATCAGGTGAGGTTGTGGTCAAACGCGCGCTTGTCAATAAGAAAATGGAAAAGATTTCAACTCTCTCACCTCGCACATCACCAGACTAAAAATGATATCGTTAAAGGGTTGTAATCGTCAGGGAATTCAGCAGTATCCAGTTAGACTGCAATCCGAAAAACCCACCCGTAAGGAAAAAGCTAGCCTGTTTCCTTACGGGGTTTTCTGCGGTTCATTATTGTAATTAGGCTACTGTTCAAGGCGTCGGAATAACGAAAGAAGCCTTGTTGGATGAATGTGGACCTATTTCAATCATAAGCTTATTCAGTCAAACAGAAATTTTACAGTTTTCTTCGTCGAAAGCTGTGGTTCCAAACCTTATGCAATGCGACTGCTCAAACTTTCATTTAAATATCATAACGCCCTCAAAAAACAGCACAGCGTTATCATTCTACGCTCACAAAGTGTGCCGCGCCTCATCGTTTGAAGACTACACAGGTCTCTATATTTTTCAATTGGGTTATTATACGACAATAGGTCTTAAAGATGTATTAAGAACTCCTGATTCTGTTTAACTACTCTGGCAGTTTCAAGGACCGAGTTTGTTGGCACAACTGGACTATTACATAACGTCATTCTTGACGAATAAATTTGCAATGAACAGTGCGTAAATATACTTGACCGACATACTTGTATCCAAGTACCAAAGAAAGACATTGTTTATTCTATATTTATTTTACAAGCTCGTTAACCTAAAATAAATGCAGATTTATAATATGATAATTATAATGGGAACCAAATGCGCCAACAAATATAGTTTAAAATACAAGTCACTGGCACAGTTAAATATTTGCCTCATTCAATACGCAAACAAATATTTAGAAATCATATCATATAACTTCATGCTATGGCCATTATTTTTCCAATCATTAATTACTTTTTACACAATATTACTCATTACATAGTAATATATCCATTTTAGTCACCTTATCAGTGGAATGCAAATGATAACGAAAAAAGTGTGTTATTAAAATAATCTGTACACAATTATAACAACATTAGGTATGTATGTACATACATGAACAAATATATTACGCGGCATAATGACTTGCTTGAGAGGTAAAATAATATACCAAACTATAACTTATTGTTTGCCACCCACTATCGACGGTTCAGTGACATTGATATTGACTGATCATTGCTATTTTGCCATGTCTACCGGGATGTCCCATAATAGAAATTGTAATTTTTAATTTTATCGACCAAATTACTATACAACTCTATATGTACTAATATTATAAAGAGGAATGATTTTTTGTTTGTTCGTACCGAATAAGCTTGGAAACTACCGTACCGATTTGAACCTTTTTTCACTAATGGAAACTACTATTGGCTATGGCTACATTAGTACATTATACGTGACTAACATACGTTATATTATATCCCCATGCTACTGCTAGTCATTTATAAACTTCCAAATATCGTGTCCCAAGAAGAGCTATGGGAGATATACTGAAAATTTAAACCTACCCTCGACCACAATCTCGCCTGTTGGAAAGGGATGAACCAGGTCTACATTGATAAACAACTACAGTGAATATACAATCGTTCAGTCTTTGAAATATTCTCGAGCTTTATAAGTAAATCCCTAAAAAATGCACCAAAACAAAAAAAAAAGTTGGTTCTAGCTTACAATCTGGTCTGCCAGGTTTGTGACTTTGTTCGAAAGAGTCACCGCGGCCCAATAAGAAAAAGGAAAGGGCATTAGGAGGAACACGAATGGGTGTGTCAGACTCTTACTAACTGTGTTTAGTTAGTAAGAGTCTGACACACCCTTCCGCTCTGCCCAGAACGGAAGAAGTCATTAATTTGATGATTTCCCATTCATGAAATAAAAAAGAAGCTTATGATCTGGTGGATCCACGCTCCACCAGGTCACGAAGGCGAGTTGTACAGACCTGTCCATCGGTGATGTGCCTGACGTTGATCTTGAGGAAGCGCTGCGGCGCGCTGCTGCTGGTGGTGCTGTTGGCCTCGGGGGAGCCAGGCCGCAAGCTGTCCAGCATCTCTGCAATGCCAACACGGTATATGTTTATCTTCCAACACAGAACTGAATTTGCTGATGCATGCGACTTTGTCCGCGTACTGTATATCGGTTTCAAAGAACAAAGACTTTCATACAAAGATCCTTCCCATTTCCGCCTTTTAAAGTTAAAATTTTTACAACATACTTGTTAGTAGATGCTAACGTTATAGATCATTTTTTTCAAAATTACAGCTTTATATTATAGACTACAGAGTTTTTGGTTGTACGTTAAAATTCAGTCAATATGATTTTATAAGTTATTATTTTAAAATCATTTAGAATATGACTGTTCTCTCTAGAAAGTAAGGCAAAGGTGTATCTACCCCCACATTTTCCTACCAAACCTCTTAAAACCGTCGGTCAATTCTCTAGATAGGTACCTCTTGTGATTCTATAACTAAAACCAACATCCAATCTAATAGATATGGGAAATACCAACACTTTGAATTGTATTGCAATTTAGGTAATTGTCTCTGGAAAACCTAGGGTTATCCCGAGCATTTTGTTACTGTCGAATCGACTCTTATTCGCGTGACCGTCGATCTATAATAACCTAATGTCTACAGTTCAGAACAATCGAAAGATCCAGTATAATAGAGTGACGTCATGCCGCATGTCTACAGATTTTCCTCTTCGTAGGAAATAAACAGCTGCTTCTATATGTTATCTAGATCAGAACTAAAACTATATGTTACCTCGTTTTCCTTTGTTTCTATTAAGGACACATACAGTCAGTTATGAGGGCTTTGAACTCACATGATTCGCGAGTCACGTTTTGCATTTTATTACATTTAACCATGAGAAGGCTAACTAAGAACAGCTGTAGTGTACTTTTTAGTCTAATTAGTTGAATTATTTGATGAGAAACGTAATTAAGAGAGGACTGGAGTCAGCGAGCCCAAGGTAAACCATCTGTCATGGCCGTGCCCCCGCTGCATTTGTCTTTTCATCATCACTCATTGAGATTGACAGTGACAGACCATGCTTATGTAACCATGTTGTTTGTTTCCGAGGATTTCAAGACAGTTTAGTGTCATAGTGTATGTTTGTGTTGTGTTAGTACGAACAACGTTCTGTGTTCCTGACGTGGGAAATAAACCAAACCACAAGAGATTACAGTTATGGAGTATTTTTAATGATGTCGTTACTCAAAACATCATTAAAAACTGAATTCATGTAGAGTGCTTTTCCTGTGGCTCATTAGTTAATGTGCTGTTAGTCGCTACGATAAACTTTATTGCTTGAATTGTTTATTGCGCAAGTTTACACATAATGAGTGTAATCTATTTGTTGCAATCATCCTTATTATTATATAAAGTCTAGGTTTTTACTGTGTAAAACGAAGTAGGGAATAGATACTGTACGTACATAACTAATTCGTTATATATTAAATCCAAAAAAACTCAAGCTTGTATACCACAATAAAAGTTAAAATGATTTATGGGGATGTGTTTGTGTACTGCAGTGTGTTGTGCGTCGTAAAAATATTGCAAACACTCGATAACGAGTCGAGTTTAACGTGATCTGATAACAGATCGCTACATGTTCGCCGTTTCATTTCATCCACTGCTCTACCTATTGAGCCGGCTTTCGATATTCACGTAAAGCAGAACAATTCCGTTGATTTTCTATAGTTTCTGTCTTAATTAATGACATTGTTTTTAATACCTTTTTCATTGGCGGGCTCGCTCGGCGGGCCCTGTGTTGACTCAGATGTGTTATCGCCGCTCTCCGACGGACCATCCGAGTCTTTATCGCCATCTGGAAACCGACACAGCTCGTTATTTACACCTGTTTGTTTACCTACACGTCATGCGAGCTGCTCGCTCGGGTGACGTGCGACCATAATAATACAAGAACAAGGAATAGCACGAAAACACACCGTGATACCACCGCTTCAGGAATTCAAAACTAAACATTGTTGAGCTGAACCGACACTAGGTCCATATCTGCACATTTATCGGTTGTGATAAACCGAATCCATTATTATCTTGACGCCCACAGCTGAGGCCGCGACGCCGAGTGGCCACAGAATTGATTTTAAAGTGGCGTAATTACAAATGTAGTACGAATCGTAATTTAGTGACAAGTTAAAATAGAATGAGTGAGCGCAATGCGTTCGCTCGCTGTGGCAGCCGCGGTAGAACTCCGGCGCGGCCAATGTTGTAACTTTTGTTTGCCGTGCAAATGGGAGAAAAATTTGTTCCATGTCTACGTCACGCGTGAATGAATAACACCAAGGCTGAATGTTATTGTTTTGTTTGACGCCTTGACAATGCAGCATCTCGTACATACAATGTGCAGTCTTTGGAGCCACTAATGCCGTTATCCGTGGCCGCTTATTGACATATCTCAACAATTTATTATCATCACTGTATCTAAATATAAACTGTGAATAGGATCCACATGCTTCAATTGAAATGTAATTGATAAACGTAGGAAATGGTCATGTGTTGTCTGAGCAACAATAGGAACATGTGACGAGCGTGGAAAAATCTGAATTACAGGCGACGCCGACGCGACGTCAAGAGGTTATTGAAAACAAATAGCTGCAGTATGTATTCAGAATTCAGATTACCGTCTGCATCCACAAACTACCGATTGGATAGACTGAACACTATGCACGAACATTGGAATAGTTAATACAAAGAGCTAGTGTTTTTGTTTATTATCTACATACATGTTAATCTCATAAACCGTAATAACGCTCTAATTCGTAACGATTTTGGCATAAACTATATATATATCATACCTTTAAAGACATAAGTTCTGATTTCAGTACCCGCCATAAAAAAAATAATACTTGAAAGACATTTTGATTGAATACATAAACTTGTTCAATCACAGATAAAAGACAGACACACACACACACACACACACACAGATTTTTATTTATTTTTTTTAAAACTCAAGATAGACATTCAAGTGAAAACTATTCGGTATAAGTAGATAATGACACGAGATTTGTATCGCACATTAAAGATAAAAATAAATGGTAGTTACATATTTATTTACACACTAGCTTCTGTCCGCGACTTCGTCCGCGTGGAATAGTTACTTTAACCCCGATTTTGAAACTCTCAGCCCGATCGGTTTAAAATTGAAGTATAATACAAACTTTCATCCCTTTCGACCAAATTTGATTACCATAAAAACGGTTCTAGTGAGTTAATCTTAAAAGATAGACATATACTGTCGCGGACATTTTTTTAGATCATTTTAAGAGGAATAATTCTTTCCTGCATATTTTTTTGGTATCTTGAACCGTTTTCGCAGTGCACGCAACGGAAGCCCTCAAAGATGAATAATTTTCCCCGTTTTTTCCACATTTTCCATTTTTTCTTCGCTCCTATTACTCGCAGCGTGATGTTATGCCTAAAGCCTTCCTCGATAAATGGTCTATTCAACCCAAAAATAATTTTTCAATTCGAACCAGTAGTTCCTGATATTAGCGCGTTCAAACAAACAAACAAACTCTTCAGCTTTATAATATTAGTATAGAAGTATAGATAAGTAAAATTTGATATTAAAATGCACTAAATCTCATTATAACGCAACTCTACACTTTAAAACGAACTAATAAGGAACGAGAAGCAATACTTTCCGTTCCGTACTTGCCAAATTACTGTACAATATCGAAGGTCGCGTTTTGCAAGCATTTTCTCATTAAAATGATCCGTTGCTATTGCACAGATCTGAACTTCATCGTTGACTAGGCGCCGTATCTATATTTAGTCAAATGAAATCACATTTTTGTTGTTTCTTTTAAGTGGGGGACATAAATATGTCAGAACATGAGAACAGTGTTACAACTTACATGGTGAACATTGACGTTACTACAGCAAGTTTTCCACAAAGGGCCTTTACATCGTTAATTTTAGTAGGTATTGTACCTAAATATACAATTTGAAAAAAAAAAATGGCTGATTCAAATCGGTTAAAGGAATCGAAACAGATAGCGCGCGCGGTATCTGATTGGACCAAGTGACCGGCACGCGAAGCCTACGTTTGCGCCACGCGGCGGCTATGCGACGCCTACGCGACTTCTACGTGACACCTGCGCCTTTGATGCCCGACGCCTATCCGACGCCAGGGCGTCGTGTCTCTAAGACACGACGCCTACTCATTTGCTTAGCACCACCTTAACGACGCCTTAGCGACTTTTACGTGGTATCTATACCCCATTCACAATAAGATTAGACATTCAAATACATCTTTTTTACAGTCCGTTCAACCGATTTTGACTTCTATTGGGTTGGCGACATGATGACACGTGGTAGCTGCAGTAAACAGTTGGTATTATAATCAGGTTTTTGCTTTTAATGCCATCCTTATGCGGTTATGCCTACGGAATAGAAGTAAAAATCGATTGAACGGACTGTAAACAATTTTGATCCAATGTCTAATCTTATTGTGAATGGAGTATAGGTGATATCTATGTATAGATAACTTCAATGATCAATTTGTTAGTGTAGGTGTGTTACCTATCGGGGCAGTAATGAAAGGCTATTTATTTGTTTTGTAAGATAAACGCTAAAAGGATTACAAACAGCGAGATATGTATGACATAAGTCAACTGGTTGTTGGCCTTAGCTTACAACTTACAACACTCTATTAAAATTTGTTAATATGAAACCGGTTGTTATTACTATGTGTTTCTTAGCAAGTTAGCACTTGACTTTAACTTGATATAAATCAAACATAACTGAGTTGCATTTTATTATCTATTTATAAGCGTTAAATCAAACAAAAAAGTTATGAGGTGCATACATATGTATATTGCCTATTGGAAAGACTTCTTCATTATTTCCGATAAATATACTACTCTGATTCATGTACTTTCTAAAATATTACCACATTAAATTTTCGTTGAAAAAATAAGAACATAATTTGCATTGTTTATTTTACATACATAAATAGTCCATTAAACTTATTAGCCTTTTTCAAGCGTTGAAAAATTACGAAACGGTGGTTGTATGTAATTCTTTCGATTTAGTTAAATATGTAATTTACATTATTATTTAAACAAACCTTAAACTTATTAGACTTTGTATGCATTGAAAAGTATTTCTACAATACATACAATCATTTAAA
Organism: Hecatera dysodea; assembly: GCA_905332915.2. Lineage (NCBI taxonomy): Eukaryota > Metazoa > Arthropoda > Insecta > Lepidoptera > Noctuidae > Hecatera > Hecatera dysodea. Next base: position 9,567,136 of record HG995288.1, on the reverse strand, counting down.
AACTCAATGCTGAAAAACAACTTTATAAGTGTTTGTATGTAATTCTTTAATTCAAGAAAAAACAGTACATACATTACACTTGGCTAAACATCAAATATTTAAGCTTTTGTCTACCAACGATTAACGATACAGCTGTGCACTGCACTGCGTCGCCATTGAATTTTTAATCCAAAATGTTTCTTACCGACATAATTATTTTAAATGATAATGTGTGTTGTGCAAACAGTCTGTGACCTTCGAACGACCTCACCCTGTCCGCAGCGGAGAAATTTAACCGTGCTTACATTATATTATTTTCCAAATACCTACATTTAACCTGATGTTATTCATTAATACACACGCGCGCACGGGAGCGAATATATCACTGTTTTTTCGTGCATCGTAATATGGTAATTGATAACTGTTCTATGTTTACATGGCAGCCTCTTTGTTTTGATAAAAGCAAATCTATTGATTTAATATTATTTGTGTTGATTACTATGACTCAGTCGCTTGTCTATGATAATTGCATTTGTAATGTATGCAATAACTATTGCTTTTATCAGTTAAGGAAAAGTATTTATAATGTCCAAGTACGTCATGAGTTAAAAACATATTAAAGGGATAAATTAGTTGGTCAATAAACATATTCAAATATCGATAGCTGACGAGGAAAACACCATGATTGCACACACAACACGGACTGATTACAATGAAATGGCTATAAATATGAGCATAACGCATGTCTTGGTTTCAGGTAGTCGTTTAAAAAATCCAAAATTAACCCTCATGCCCTAATAAATCAATGTTTTTTGCCTTAATAGAAAACTTCAGTACGTAAGGTTTAATATTAGAACTTAAAAAATCTATGAACTGGAAACTTTTAAGCCCAGGAATATTTACGTTAACTTTATAAATAAACGACACTCCTTTCTATTTTGGTTTAAATCTTTGTGATATTTTTAATTTTAAACTGCAGACTACCTCTTTGTAGAAGTCGACAGAGTGAGTGCTGAACATACCTATGACAAAATACAATATAACACTTTTCCTGGCTTCGGCCGGGAAAAGTGTTTTTCGATTTGATGGCATCAAGGATACGATGCTGAAGAATCGCGTTTGCGTAGAAATCTGTCGTTGGCTATAAATAAAGTGTGTGTGTCCACCTAAACTGGCCTAGTGTCTACATTATGTAACATACCTAGTTTTTTATGAAATGAGAAAGTGGTCCTGGCATAACACTTAAAACTGTTGCTAACCAAACGCAATAGCAACAGAAAGAAAACTTTCGCTTCTGCAAAACATACCGGATAAGTCAATATTTGTAGAGAATAGAGATGCCCATCCATTTCTTTTGAACAATATGACGTACCGGTCAGGGTTCTTTTGGATATCACTCCAAAAATGTGAAAACTGAAAACTGTCAGACAATAAATTGACACAGGTGCGCATCAACTGAGTGCTAATTTTTAAAAGTAAGACTTTTTTTGACTGCTTTGCTTAAAAATGAGTAGATTTTTTTTTTTTTTCAAATTCTGGGTGGGAAATCATCAAATGACTTTTCCCGCTCTGTGCGGAGTGGAAAGGACTGTCAGACTTACTGACTAAAACCTACCCGTGGTTCTTCTAGTGCCCTTTACGTTCCAGGGCCGCGGTGACTCTTTTGAACAAATTCCGCAACCAGTAGAATTAGACCTTGAATCACTGAGAGAGTTCAGCTTTAACCCGCTACAGAACTCGAAGAATAATCAAGCGAAGGCCGTATTAAAATGTAGTTTCAATTAGTGTCACCTTTTAAAATATGGTGAGAAGAGAAAAAGACCTCTACCAAATGTTCTTTCCTTTCTAGAAATTTAATCAGTTTCCGCTTTGTCTCCGGGATGTCAAAAACCTGTGATACCTCTGGTATGCAGAAGTCTGTAGGATGGCTATCTGCTATTTCGTCATTCAAAAAAAAAAGCTCTTGCGTTTATTATTGAGAGGGCCTCAATTTTAGACACGTAGTTTATGGTAAATCTGGAGATAATACTTGCTGTCACTTAAATGTGCTTTCACTACATAGTATAAAACAAAGTCGCTATCCGCCGTCTGTCCCTATGTATGCTTAGATCTTTAAAACTACGCAACGGATTTTGATGCGGTTTTTTTAATAGATAGACTGATTCTTAAGGAAGGTTTATATGTATAATACATGCATATTATAGTAGAGGAAACATTAGTATCTACATTGCACCCGTGCAAAGCCGGGGCGGGTCGCTAATTATTGATAAGTGGATTAAGGTTTTTCCTATTACTCACCTTTCCGTTTGTCGGGCACTAGCAGCGTCTGCCCCGGAAAGATGAACTGCGTGGCGAGCCTGTTCAGCTTGGTGAGCTCCGAAGGGGTGGTGTCGAACCGGGCCGCTAGCGAGGTCAGGGTGTCACGGTCGCGTACCTGGACAAATAAAAATATTAGTCTCATAGGTTACTGATCACAACCCTAAATCAGAGAGGAAGAAACGCTTAATACGTGGCTCGATTTAGAATTCTAATCAGTAATTCCCTTTCCTATTTCATAGTATGGATATAAATTCTTTGTTTACGTAGACTAAAACATGGTTCCTGTTTTCCCCGAAATGTTGGAGCATAGACATAGAGAATGACTGAGTAATACCCGCAGAAAGTTAACCACTCTAGAGTAAGAGACAAAGCCACTGTGCGGCTAATACCTGTCTTACTGGGTCTAGGTTTTCCTGGAGGCGTCTTTGCGTATGTGTAACTACAAGCCTGTGACGTGTTCCAATTACAATACTAGAAAAAGATAACTAGTGGCCGTTCGATGCCTTTATAATTATGTATCTTTATCAATGGGTTGGACAAAGGAGTGTGGTACACCTTCAATCATACTTGGACTAGAAGGATTGAAGATATTTCGGTCAGTAGTTATCCTTACAATAACAAGACCAATGAAAAAACATGGTAAAGCTATAGATCATATTAAACGAAATCATTCATAGTCTGAGAGGACGGATATACAAGAACAATCCTTCGTTTCCGCCGACGAAACCAATTTATCGGCATGCAAGTCCATTATTTATGAACATCAAAACAACACATGTAAAAAATAACCGGACGCCGCTTTCAAAGAAAGAAAGACCGCTACAATGCTCCCGGGTCAAACATAATAGTATTCTGAAATACATGACACTCTATTACCCTACATTTTCCCAGGAGAGCTTAGGAAATAATACTGTGGATATTTGGAAAGGTAAAGATTATTTTTCGTAAACATAAGTTTGAAATATCTGATTCGAGTTCTTATTTGAATATTATTTAGCGGAACTTCTTTTTATCTGCGGTAGTTTTACCACTATCTCATCTGATGGTAAGCGATCTCAAAGAAGGGACTCAGAAATGTGAACATTATAAGCAGTAATTATGCTACAAACCTATGTAAGTATTCTGGCAAGGTTTTTATAACCAGTCAACCTGAGGTGTTTCAAGCAGACCCCACGATCTTAGAGCCAAAAGTCGGACCCAGGATCGAATGACTTGCCGCAGGAAAGTGAAAAGACCACACCCCCCAACACAGGGATAAGGAGAGGATGAGGAAGGTGAACATGACAGAAGAAGTATGCTCACCTAGTTTAAGAAAGTCTTACCTACTACTTATTTCCACATTTCCATATTGATCGGGTTAATGTACCATGTTGACCTACTGTCCATTCGTCGTGGGAACTGGATTACATTATAAGTGGTCGAAAGTGAAGGCGCATTAAACCTGTCATTACTATACACTATTGTATATTCTAGCAAGAAGTACTTGGCTAGTCTGTTTAGATACATTATTGATCGAAACTCGCTTGAATAGAAACTAAACCAGTGATATAAAGCGACAATAATGATTTTTCTATAGGAAGATATCTCTGGAAGTCCTGACCCGATTATGAAAATGATTTCATAAATAAAAACCTCCTCTTTCGCTGAGCTGATGTTCAGCGAAAATTTTTTACCCCGGGAAAATTTACAGTTTATGTGGAATAGGCCGTGCCGATGGAAGTGATGCCGCGGAAAAAGCTAATTGTTGATATAAGCTATTACACTCGCTTCGATAAAATATTATATAATTAATTACCGTATAAGTCATTGTTTTAATCGGTGGAGGGGGCGGTAGCCTCTTTGCATGCTCGTCTTCATCTGCAACAAAAATTGCAAAATATAAATATGGTTATTTAGTTACACAATGAAGAGAAACAGAGTATGTTGCGAAAAACGCCTTACAAAACAGAAGATGCAAATTCACAATACGCAAATTGCTCAGCGCGCAATGAAAGGCGTCGCATTGGTCAAGAATATTGTAAGCAAAATGATTTACGATAACCGTAAAGGTCTCGATAACAACACGATTTTTATTGTTGCGAAAGTTCGATCATTGATCGATTCTCAGTAGTTTGGTTATGTAGTGGAAGATTATAGATCGCTACAGTATTTACATAAACTATATTCAGAACAACCCTTTATTCGAGTATTTATTGATTCGGTAATCATGGTAGTATAGTTGCGCATGGAGCATAAACAGTTATAAATCCAATTAAGGTTGGAAACGATTAAACTCATAAATTACAGAACGGACTTGAACAAGACAGCGAGTAAATAAATGATTGGCAGTCAAAAATGACTGCAAAGATCAGGGTTGTATGCAAATAGCAGCCCTTTAATCAATCACCACTTCGAACATAAACGAATATATTTTTTTTAAACAAATAAAGCACACCGTGATCATTAAACCATTGGGCATTGATTATTATCATAAATCAACTGTCAAAAGTCGATACACTCCGCTAAAATTATCATACGTTCATCTCGTATCACAAATTCTTGAATAGGCTTATTTAGTTCAAACCAAATATTACAGTCATCGACGTATAAAAACATGGCACATCAAGATTTATCTCTAGTTACGAAACCATAAATCAACATGATGATAGAATAAAACGTACCAATAGAAACATAAACAGACAGTTCAGTGTTTTCACAGAATTTACTGGATTAATTTTATGTTTTGAAAGCCGGATGTTAGTTTATAATCGGGTGGTTTATTTTCATGAGAAATTTGCATGCCAAGCCACCAACGAATGATCGGCGACAAGCGGAGATGACGTAGACCTGAAAGAGTTCTTTGTCACCGATTACATCTCTCAATACGTATGCGGTGACTGCAGCCCGTCGTATCACTTTTATTGTTACAAGTAAACATTACGGCTAATATCTAAGTTAGCAAACTATCAGACATAATCCCTTTAAGTTAAATAGTTGTTAAAATTTATCATAGTAAAATTGTCTGCAAAGGTTTATTTATTTACATAGGAAATGGAAGGCTTTTCAGCACAAAAATTCAGCGATACATCCGTATAAGACTCAACTACATTAGTTTTAAAAAAACTGTCATCATTTTAAAATGAGACAGCTATTCCTATCAGAATTGAAATCGTCTTACTGTGTCCAACTGGCTGGTTTATAAAACGTGAATGAAGTTTTCGGAGGTCACAGCCTCCGAGATACAGCTTAGTGCAAGTTTGGTCCGTAGGTCGATTGACCAGTGCGATAACAGGCGCAAGTTACCTGCAGCGCGAATACTTGGAATTCCTTAATGCTGTTAAATGTCGAGTAATGAAATATGGCTGTTTTTTAAAGCACTGCGATAAAGCTGGCAAGTATTGAAATCATTTACTAAATGAGCGTAGCTTAATATCTTTTCAAGGGTTTTTCAAATGTGACCTATGAAATAGTTCCACAACTCTGTTATGCAAACACAGTTAGAGATTATGTCGACAACATTTCATAAGTGCGTCTGCTCCTGGGCCCGACGCTCGCACTAAACATAATCGCCAGCTTTGTAATGTGTGTTAATGAAAGGGTTTTAAGTTTTAACATGGTTTTAATTTCGTCACAACACGACAGTTAAATGTTGGTTTAAGTAAGGGTTGCGTAACGAATGGACAATAAAACCGCTCCGAGTTGTCGTACAAATGGACAAAGCTTTAATGTTATTCTCTATTTGTTTGTTGTTACAACTCGTGAGTCGTGGGAATATGTGTAGCTGAATTGTAAACGATTATTCAATGAAAAGATAATTAGATAGTTTCCTAGAGTTTCTAAGAGCCATTCAGGTACTAGTTATTGCAAGGAAGTAAGTACATAGGTTTTGCGCTGACTTAATATAAATTTAAAAAAAAAAAACTATATTTTTCTTAACATTTTCAGGAAGAGCAGAATTAATTTCATGTCATGGAAAGGTCAGAGAATCAAGAATGTTTGATTAGTTGGCATGTTCTACAGTTCTACATTTTGATTTAAACAGCAATAAATAAGCACATATTGATAAGTCAGTATAATTAAATTAATGTGTGACGTGTGCATTAATAACCTGTTTCCGGAATGCGCAAGTTCGACTCCGGTACATTTTATTTTGGTACAGAAGGACTTATTCAGGCTATTTCTGTCTTGGTCCAGATAAAGAGAATTCAAGTTTTATTTACCTCTGTGTACAGCGTCAAATCTGCCTTCGACCTTCGAGCGCAGCGCTTCCAAGTCGAAGGGCGGCGAGAAGCCATGGTCAACCGAACGACTTTTCGACCTGTAACATAAGAACTATGTATTAGTAAAAATCTTTGTTTTCAGTGAGTCATTTTGTTTCCTGAAAATAAAGCTCGAGTTTAAAACTCAGTCATATAAAGTCATTGGGTGTGTTTAAAAGAGTTCAGTTCATCGCAAGCATTCTGTTTATCATTGAAGCATGCCCAGAGTTCGTAAACACACGGGTCAACGTACGTGTAATTGTCCACACTCCCAAAAGCTGACGTCCTAAATAACTGTCGTAAGACTGATACAAATAGAATGAGCCGAGGCCTGCCCGACTCACCTACATACGATGCGGCTGAGGGGTAGTCTAAATGCACCTTATATGCACAACAGTATTCTGATACACTGGCCAAGTTATACACTCAGGTGTTCACTATGTAAATGGTCTGAACTGGGCGGAAACGTTGAATTTTAACTGGAAATTATCTACATTATAAATAAGTCGTAAGAAAACAGTACAGTCTAGAAGTTTCATTTTCTCCATTTTAACTTGTTCATAAGTTTTAGCATATCTTGACGAAATCGAAATTAAATATAATGTCACTAGTTTGATAGGAAGTGGCATTATTTCTAGTAGCCTGGTGGCCACGACAGTTAATTTCTCTGGCACTGGCTTATGCCAGTTCACATGTCTGCATTAATTATTAGAATAGCATTACTTAAGGTCAATCTCGTGTCTCCATTGAAGGCCGATCACTTGATATTAATTCACCGTATGGCATGAGTCATTACTTATAGCGTGATAGTGTTTGTTGTGGACTGCTTCAACGAATATCGATGGGTTTATAATTATAATTGGGTCAATGTTTATCTTCCGAATCGAACGGTCCATTGACGTTTTTCATAGTGATGATACATCAAGAGATATTATGATAACCCAAAATAGTTCTTAGCCCTGTTGTTTACTGGCAGTGCCCTTAATAACCTATCTGATTACAGCGATATTCACAACCCTATGTAAATATGTACTTATTACCAGAACCTACTAATGATTTTACTATTTAAGCGAAACACAAAATAAACAATTTAGTACAAAGTGTGAATAAAAACCCGAGCACGTTAATGATGCATTTAATTAATGCCTACAGGATATCTGGGTGCCTAATCTGTTGGCAAGTCCATAAGATAACATTGTTTTCGTGTTTGCTTTAATCAAATTACTGTGTTCTTATCATTTTTCCAAAGATGGTAGAGATAAAGCCTGTAACTAAGCACTTTCAGACGTGATTATGGGCTTGCCAATAGATTAAGTGTGAGAGATAATGTAATGTGCAAACGTGATGATACCTTTTGAACGACTGGTCGATGCTCTCTGCGCTCCTGGACAGCTGCTGCGAAGCTCGTCTAGACCTGCATGCAACAGAGACCACGCTAGACACAGGCATACGCATGCAACATTTAAACTATCCACACAACTCCAAATTATATATTTATTTGACTGACAGATGATGAACAACCAACTAGTTCTTAGCTACTTATTTTTTGATTTATTGGAGTTGTCTGGAAATTTAATAAATAACGCAATTTCCACTCTGATTCATCAAAAGAAAACTTCAAAAACACGTAGGTATGATGTAAATTTTATCGTTCTAAAAATAAATGTAAATCAGAGTGGAAACTTACAAAAAATGAACAGTGCGGTTGGCAAACAAAAATATTTACGTAAAAGTTTTATACACCAGCAAATAAAAAGTAAACCATAAAAATGCCACATCGATCCATGCGATGGGTCGTTTTGCGAATCATGCAATGTGTAAATAATGTATGTGACACTGACATTACAAATATTTGTGCGAACAGTTTTTTTTAAATAATTGTGACTTTAATTGCGACTGGAAATCACTTGACCTCATAACTTTGAAGATATATCGTCAGATGACAACATCTCTCAACGCTGCCGATATTTTACATCCTCTTACTTACTCTTGCGGCGAAAACTGTGTTAATATTTAATTTGAGAAGAACTAAAAATATTTTAGCGATGAATAATATTTTCATGTTCCTACCGAAAGCTATTGAAATAATATCTTCTTTCTTTGTTCTATACTTGAATGCTGTCGTACCTTGCAAGATTAAATTTGGTCGTACGTAATCATTTATGTCAAAGGCTTTGATAAATTAATTGAAGTTCTCAGCAGCAGGAATAGGGTTAGTGTCGGTCGCGCCGATCAAATTAACGTCACGGGTAATATGATCGATACCCATCGACTGTGGGTATCGATAAATACGGTAGTTACGTGATCACAAACATTTACGAGTCAATAAATTCGAACAGCTCTCATAGATATGCATTCGTATTTGAGGATACTTAACACTGTCGGTGATAAAAGTCAAAAACTGAGTTTTTCAGGAAAAGTTTCCGCATTTTCTTACACTTTATCAAAAATATAAGAGAGCTGTTAGGAATTCTCGCTTACGTGTTCGGGTCACTTATTAACTAGAATGTAATATTTTCTTAAGGGACCAATATTTCATCATTCAAATAAAAATTTAGCAATTAATAAACATGTGGAATCCTGAGAAAGCGAAATGAGAATCGAATTACATGTCTCATATTTACAAGACTTACAATAATCCGCTAGGAGCTAATTACTTAAATAATTAGTGTTAATTTAAAGAAGACATCTAAGTTCAAGCTTATATAAACGGAATACAAGCCCCGTGGCCCCCGCCCGGAACGTTGCCGGGGTGGTTCACTGGTGCTATACTACTGTCAATTGTGACTGAGCTCCTACTCTTCGTTTTTCCTTGCTCGTGTTCGTGGCTATCGAACAATGTGGTGGTTCTTCTTACATTGGCTGCTCTTCGCGCCGTGACAGCGAACAAATGCGGGGAGTGAGCGCCGCCCTTGACACTGGGTGGGCGCCAAGCCACTCGCATATTTACTAACATCCGTCTCACTATCAGATTTTACGTAGCACTATTTTCATAAATTAATTATGTTCTTGACACACCAACTTACCATTACTCAATTCTTTAAATTATTTTCTAATACAAGGAATCATTAATTTAATGGTACGAAACTGCAATCAATCTTGGGCGACCTCGTTCGCGACGTGATAATTACGAATTAAATCCGCTCTATTACGTTAAATTGTTTGATATTTTGGTTTGAAAATCCTTGCTTAGCAATAGAGAAAGAAATATAAAGCTTAATTAACACGAATGTGTGAGCCAAATGTTTGTTAAAAATACCCGTAAGTCTTGTAAACAGTGCGCATGACGATGTTATCCCTATCACGCTCACACAAGGCACGGGTAGTTAGCAGTGTCGGTAACGAGATCTACATGAGCGGATACTGTGACAACCTTTTATGTAGAAGCCTTCGATGTGTGTAGCAATGCTTTGATTATGTTACAGAAATCCTTGCTATTTATGATACTGAGTGAGAATATTTTTCTCTATTTAACGATTATGGTTTTTCCGTGTAAGCTTATACATATGTAAATGTGTAAGGTTACGTAAAGAAGGGGTAGATGACGCTGTAGGAAAGTTTCTCGCTGTCATGCGTGTAGGGCTGGGCCGCCACTTTTGCTCTAAATATTCGCGTAGGCACATAGCATTATTAAAACCAAACTAGGTCACGCTTTGATTTTGCCGATGACCCAGAATATTTTCGATACTAATATAAATATTATATTTATGAATTTGTTTGATCCCTGCCCGCTAATCTCAGGGCTGTCAAAAGAGAAAATTAATGATTTTCACGGACGATTGAGCAAAAACACCTCGTTTATACCGATGATATCATTGCAAAATTCGGCCACCGCCACCCAGCAATTAGAAACTTTTCCAAGAGAGTTATCCTGCCGACCTACGATGCCAACGTCGTAAATTGTTTCCAGACAGATTTCAACTTTACAAGGTCATGAAATGCGTATGTAGTAGATAATAACTATTTCTCCCAGTTATTATTAAAACTTAAGAACGTTAGCAAAACGTAACCAATATTTGATCAACTGGGTTGTATCTAAACAAATACTTTCTTGGTGTTCAGTAAATTATTGAATAAAAATGAGCTAAGTTTCCTCCAAACAATCGAGATATCTTGGTCTTCCTATTGCATAAGGTACTCTATGTAATACATAGGCACTGTGTATGTAAATACTTAGATTATTATTAAAGTCAAGGCGGAACGAAACTGAGTCCGGAAATAATTTTGGTACAAATAGCCGTCCAATTACAATGCACGAACTAAACACAACATTAATTTTACCTATGTAATCTTATTGCCTTCAAATTAGCATTTTTAATAACAAGTGGCTATTATGCATTATCTATTAGAACAAAATGCAATTAATATGCAATAACAAAATTCCAATACGCATTACAAATAACGGTCACCGCTTCTCAACATCTCGGTAAGAAAGATGTAAGATTCTATTTCCGACTTGGCCTTTGTGTTCTCTAAATAAATAAATAAAAAAAACAATGGCTTTATAGTTAAGTCACGCATAAAAATCTATAGACATTAACCGCTAGTTGTGTTGTGAGTTAGGTTTACCTACACATTGAACTCGATTCACTCCAACTTTTCCTTTATGCGTCGGCGACTTTTCCTAAAAGTGTAGGAAGGCACTTAAGACTGTCGAATATAAAACATAATTGCCATTATCTGTTGTCATAAAATGTTAGTAGCGGCCAGCGAGGAAGTAGGAGTAGTAATCTACTAACCTATTCCGTGGCGAGGTCATTGTACTGTTGCTGTGGTTTTGAAATACGAACGACATGCGCAGACGCACGTACTAAGTACCAGTCAACGAACGCACTTCGGTTTTTGCAACACAGAGATCAAAATGACACTTGCAATATAATCGCCTTATTATAATAGGAAATAAAATGCAAGATTTCCAGAGTACGGTAACATTACTAAAAAAGACTTATTCTTTAGAAAGGTTTACCGGCATGAAAATTTAAAGTTACGGATTTATTATTTTTGTTGTATAATAAACACATTAAGTGCTCAATTCAGCGTTAAAAGATTAATGTTGAAGATTTATTGATTGTTTGACCGAGTGTATCGAATAAAGTGCACTGATATATTGCGAAATAATATATAATTTTGAATGATTCCCAACTGCTGGATTTCAATGGCACGGAAATTTTGACGTTACGACCGTAAGTACCTGTCTACATATTTTAGAGAATTTACGCGCAAAAGCTTTAATGGGCCGTCCCATTAAAGTTTTTTGCGCGTAAATTCTCTAAAGTCTAGAAGAGTTTTACTCGTTTTCGAAATACCTATACAAATCACGAAATTTTTCAACCAGTTCAATCGGTGGCGCACACCGTAACTATAGTATACCCATTGTATTTATGCACACGTTGGTATACCTCACTCATTCGATGTGGTTTGCTTGAGACAGTGCGGCGACAGTTGCCTACACCTTCTGGGTACTACGTCAGCAGTGGGTGTGGCTTGCGCATGAGTTGCACAAGCGTGTCCGAGATATGATACTGCACGTGTATTATAGTGAACAATACGCACAATCTACCTTTTAATTTCATAATAAAAAACCTCTTTCATCAAGTTCACACGCGCATTTAGTTTAACATTTTATTAAAATAAAATACTAACATTGACGTCAATCATATAACTGTTTATAAACTACCTTTTCATGTTCTTCCTTACCTAATCTGTGTTTTGAGATATTCTTTTAAAAACCCTTTGGTTTTAAGGTTTGCTTTAAAAATCAAAACTATCATTTAAATTAGACAAAATAGATATTTTGAGCATTAATCTAAGAAAAACATCTGATACGGTATCAAAAAAGTGTCACGTTGTGACATCTTCAGGCGATTTCTTAATAATGTGATCCCAAATAATACGTAGGTGAAGTTATCTAAAACAGTGGGCCTCCCGAAGTCCCGATGGATCGTTAGATAAATAATCTTGAGTAGCGGAATCTGACACAATTTGTTCTAAAATCACTGAAGCAAGCGTCGAGTACAATGTGGAGTAGCGATGTTGACCCAACAGAGTATAACGAATTATACCTACACAATTATAAAACACTTGAACTGTGTTTGCGTTGCAGATTAGCAATATTAAATTACGTTAATTATGCAACAACATTAACAAATCGTAATAAACACATCTAGGTTTAGCAAGACGAATAAATGAAGCAGGTTTAAGGTTACTTTTGCAACCACAACAGCTGTGCGCAGTGCTCAATTAGTGCTAGGGTCAAACGGCTAAGGTGTCAGATACTTATACTGTTTTGTGTCACCTTTCCTGTTACTTACAAATACCTTCAGCTAAGAGACATAACAACTACGGAATGCCTGTTCGTGTTTATGAAAATATCAAATCCGTAAACTAAGACCCATTTCAGTCATGCAGCCGGTCATGTGTTAATTTAATACTGTTGAATTACTGAAAATATATTAATCGATCAAAATCAGTTTTGCTGATGCTAGAGAAGCCAGAATTTATGGAAGCACTTATTTTTCCAGCTGTATCTAATCGTTTTTTTTTTCTCTAATGATTTGACGTATGATCTACGTTTAGTTTCCCACGTAGAAGGTAACGCCATGACGTTGGCGGTCGGTGTTAAATGTTAGATGCTAGTTGACCCTAATGACTACAATGGCCTTCTGTCGCCACTCATATACGATTATACGTACGACAACACCTTATTGAAAGATCACTACGCATGAGCGAGCACTACATTTAATATTGTCATCTCATATTAGGTACCGGTACACAATGCATTCATTACATGATTTAAATTAATAAACTTCTGTCTTCTCATTAAACTCGGATAAACTGAAATTAACTAAACTATAGAATATAGATGATCATGAATAGATCTAACAATCCGTTGCGAATTCATTATGCTCGCTATTCGTAAATGTCGCTTTTAGAAATCAACGGAATGACTTCATCAGATAACATAAGATTTCCGAACAATGAATAATATTAATAACAGATAGTAATGAATGCTAAACGGCATTCAGGTTAAGTGTGTAAGACGCTAATGCCCACTATAAGGAAAAGGATCTGTCATTTAAGACTGAATGATTCATGTCATGGTATTTGTGTGAATTTGTTAGTATTGCAGAAATATGATCTATTAATAACGCCATTATTTTCATTAGCATCCGTTACGTTTGGACGAGAAAACATCAGACCGTCATCAAAGCAGGACGCGGCTCACCTTGCAGACGGAATCTGTCACACTGGACCGCCACCGCCCATGTTCGAAAGGCCGCGTTTTTCATTGTGCCAGGGGATCATTTGGGGCGTTTTGTTTGCTGCTTAAACGTGTAAAATTCTAAATTAGCCTAACAAATGAAATGAGGTGTTTGCTACTTTCACTTGAGGTATTAGTCATAATCATTCATGAATGTTCTTATGCCAATAGTTTCTTGGCTGCAACAGGAGAACAAATTCATGAAACAGGTCCCGTTGTCGCTATTTATGTTCATATATACATATATTATACGAAGTATGTTCGTCGTGAGGTGCGCAGTCGCCCATCAGACTCGTTCGTTAATTGCGGAGCTTACAATTAGTTGAGTGCCATCTGCAAACGAGCGCAATTGGCGCAATGGGGAGGAAATGGACATCCATCCTCGACGAACATCTATATTATACGCACATAAACACTCATATGAAGTGGCAGTAGCACAAACAACTAGTTTTGAGTATCTACTCGTTCTTCCATTTATGTTAAACTAACTGAGCTTCCGTTTCCGTAAGGACTCTTAACAGAACAAACGACGATTAACTTCGATTAGATTTAACAAATGTATCGTTTATCATATATTTTGCCACATGAAGTCACAATCGTGCACATTATGTTAGCAACGTCTTGCTGCAAACCATTGTTATCTTTTATTCAAATAAGATTTATTTGAAAAAATGATTGATTTTATTTTTCACCAAGGTGAGAATCGAAATCAAATCTCATACGTATTAGGTTATTTTTTATAGGAAACAGCGGCTATGGAACAAATGATCAAATACAGTGTTTTTGGAATGTTATTGTTACGAGCTTCGGGTTCGTTACAATAAAAATCAGCCGATTCAATAAACAAAGATGACACTTTAATTTACACCACACTAATTACACAATAAACTCACTAATCACAAAACACAATCGCACTATTAATCACTTGAGTTCGCAGTCGAAGATCGCTCTCGAAGTTATCACTTGTATCGCAAATCCAATACTGACTCGGTCGGCACATGTGCCGGCCTTATATAGGGCACCGAGTAGAACTCCAGAAAGTTCGCGTACATATCGGTCGCGACCGACCAAGGTCTGAGAATTCTAGCATAGAAAAATCTCGAAGGTCCCCGACTTCAATAGTTCTGCTACTCGATACTAGATGGCGCTAGTGGTACCGAATGCCGCTATCATCCTAACTTAATTCTGGCGCGCAACACTGCCCCCTCCTAAGACATGCTCGTCCCGAGCATTATCAGCGCCATAATAACGCGCCAGTCGATCAACATGAACGATCTTAGGAGCGCTTCTTGTACCTTTCTGTATACGGTAGGTCACGTCATTGATCTTCGTCACAATCCGGTACGGTCCGTCCCATTTAGCTTGAAGCTTAGGAGATTTCCCTTTGCTGCGTACTGGATTGTGCAACCACACTAGTGAACCTTCCTCGAACCCTTTATTGTTCATTTTGCGGTCATAGCGGGTTTTCATCTTTTCAGACATTTGCTGACCCGATTGTCTGACGTGCTCATGAATGTCGTTCATTTTGTTCCGCAAGTCATTCGCATAATCGGTTATACTGCGTGGGGCATCAGGTGGTATTCCGGTGATCAGGTCTGCAGGTAGCCGCAATTCTCTTCCAAAGTTTGCGAAAGCTGGTGTCACTGACGTGCTTTCATGAACAGCACTTCGGTATGACAGCAAAAACGGTTGTATGTGCTTGTCCCAATCTCGTTGCCGGTTTTCCACAACTTTGGCCAGATATCTCTCCAATGTCTGATTAAATCGTTCTACCATTCCATCCGACTGTGGGTGGTAAGAAGTTGTCCTCGTTTTATGAGTACCCATAACTCGGCAAGTTTCCTGGAATATTTGGGACTCAAAATTCCTTCCTTGATCGCTCTGAATCTCCAAGGGTACTCCAAAACGACAGAAGACTTCATGAACTAGTTTATCCGCAACTGTTGAAGCTTCCTGGTTTGGAATGGCGAAGACTTCCGGCCACTTAGTGAAGTAATCCATAACAACCATGAAATACTTGTTACCACTTTCACTTTCCGGAAACGGTCCCGCGACGTCTAGCGCTATCCTTTCCCATGGTGCACCAACATTGTACAATTTCAATGCACCTCTGCTACGAGTCTGAGGTCCTTTTACAGCCGCACAACTTGTACACTTGCGACACCAGTCCTCAACATCGTCACGACAGTGGACCCAGTAAAACCGTTCCCGTATCTTCAGTAGAGTCCGTTTAACTCCCATATGGCCTCCTGAACAACCATTATGGTACAGCTGTAGAACATCCGGTATTTTAGCTTTAGGGACAACCATTTGCAAATGACAGTTGTCTCCCCGAGCATTTTCCCATTTACGGCACAGGACTCCATCCTGAATCACTAAGCTGTCCCATTGGGCCCAATAGCTTTTTGTGATTGAACTCATCGCTGAGACATCACTCCACGTAGGCTTCGGAGCACTGGCCTTCATCCACTCCAGGATCGGCTTGATGTCCAAATCATCCTGCTGTGCACGTTCCAAGTTTTCCTTCCACTCATTACTAAGATCTGTCTTGATCATCCTCACAGGTACGACTTCTTTACCCTCTTGCCGAGTACAATGCTTGCAGTCTTCAGGGCAAGGTCTTCTTGATAATGCATCTGCGTTGCCATGAGATTTCCCGCTGCGATGTTCAATCACAAAGTCGTATTCTTGAAGTAGTTCAATCCATCTCGCAACTTGTCCTTCTGGATTTTTGAACTGTAATAACCATTTCAGTGCAGCATGGTCAGTCCGTAAGTGGAATTTCCGCCCCAGCAGATATTTGCTAAAATGCTGCAATGACTTGACCACAGCAAGTAATTCCCGTCGCGTGACACAATAATTCCTTTCTGGCTTCGATAGAGATTTGCTGAAGTACGCTATCACAACCTCTTGATCGCCATTCCGTTGAGATAACACACCGCCAAGTCCTATATCGCTTGCATCTGTGTCAACTATAAATTCCTTGTCGGTATCAGGATACCCCAAAATAGGTGTTTTGCACAGACGTTCCTTGAGCTCCTGGAATGCAATGTCGCAACTCTCGTCCCAGCAGAAATGTCGCTTCTCTTCGGTTAGCTTGTGCAGGGGTTTGGCTATGTCTGCAAAGTTCTTGACGAATCGCCGATAATAGGAGCACAAACCCAAAAATGCTCTGACCTGCGTCTTGTCTTTTGGAATTGGCCAGTCCTTGACTGCGGCGATTTTCTCTGGATCCGTGCGGATACCTTCTTCCGAGACACTACATATCCCAAAAAGCTAACTTGCCGTTTGAAGAATGAACACTTCTTCGGACTTAACTTGAGGTTTGCACTCTGGATCTTCATGAGCACGCGTTCCAGGTTTTGCAGATGTTCATCAAACGTACGGCCTACGATGATGATGTCATCTAAATAGACCAGACAAGCATCGCCAATTAACCCCGTTAGTACTAGTTCCATCAACCTTTCAAACGTTGCCGGAGCGTTGCACAGTCCAAATGGCATAACCTTAAATTGCCACAGACCCTTTCCTGTCGAGAATGCCGTTTTCTCCTTATCCTTAGGATCAATTTGAACCTGCCAGTAGCCACTTTTTAGGTCCAACGTGCTAAACCACTTTACTCCAGTAAGCATGTCCAGCGTGTCATCAATTCTTGGCAACGGATAGCTGTCCTTCTTTGTAACGTCATTCAAACGACGGTAGTCAACACAAAACCGCATGGTGCCGTCCTTCTTTCTTACCAGTACAACAGGTGAACACCATGGACTTGATGAAGGTTCTATGACACCATCCTTAACCATTCCCTCAATCATGGTTTCCACTTCCTTTTCACGTGCTACTGGCAATCTCCTTGGCCGCTGACGGATAGGCAATTCATCTCCTGTGTTTATTTTGTGTTGAACTAAATCAGTCTTCCCGATGTCAGCATCGTTTGAAGAGAAAACATTGGCGTACCTCAGTAACATTCTCTTCGCCTTGACCATTTCATTTTGAGACAGAACGCTGCGACAGTCATCTAAAAGTGTGGTCACTTTCGTTTGGGCGTCCTTGCTGAGGTTCCCAGTCGATAGATTTTGGCACCGACGTAACCAATCCACTTCCTCACATGTACCAATCAGCGTGCCCTTATCTATCATCTGTTCCTTATCACAAAGGTTCAGCACAGGTACTCTTGAGATGTCAGTGGCTCTAACCAAAGTACGTGCCACTTTCCATGGAAGGTCACTTTCTACCCTTTCCACAAGTACACACCGATGAGTCTGCCTAGGATTTCGAGGAAGCCTAACCGGCACAATCGTTTCCGATCTCGGAGGAAGAACAATCTTCTTTAGGCTATACACATTTCCTGGTAACGCCCCTTCCATGAAAAGTTCCTCTTGACCACATTTCAAAACTCCTTGCTTAACGTCGATCTCACAATAGTTCTTCCTCATAAAGTCTAGGCCCAAGATGCAGTCGTCCATGATATCAGCCACGATGACATTATGAAGATAGATTCTGTTGCCTAGCTTTAACTCCATCTCTTTCTCTCCGCGGACGGGTATGCGCTGACCGGTGGCTGTTACCAAATTTATGCGGTCTCGGTTGTATGCGGAGTCCCCACGGAACCGACTTACTAGTTGGGAACTGACAACCGTACGAGAAGCTCCAGTGTCAATCGTCAGTTTACATGGCGTTCCGTTGACCTCGCCCTTGATGATTAGGCTGTTCCCATCATGGGTTTGTGAGATCGAAATCCTTGGGGCTCTCTGAACATCAGCCAGCACCCGCCCCGCAGTCCTGGCTTTTACTCGTTTCCCTGCAGTTGCTGGGCGGTGCTGTTAACCGCCCTGCCCTCCGGAGATCGACTATCTTCCCTATCTATAGTTCGCTTAGGGCAACTGGACCGTAGGTGGCCCCTTTCCCCACAGCCATAGCATCTAGGGCTGTATCCTTTAAACCGGTCGCGAACAGTAGCCGCTGCAACCTCCCTGACGCGATGGGAACGATTATCCTGCCGCACAGCTTCCACCTCCAATGCATGTGCCAAGGCGTCTTTAAGCTTCTCGTGGTGCCCGAGCCTCACGGCAGCTCTAACTTCAAGGTCGCGGATGCCGTCGATAAATGCCTGCACCAGGTTCCCTTGAATGAGCGCAGGTACAGACTGGTATGCTTTTCTAACAAGCTTCTCCACCTCAAGGGCCCACTGCTGCAGGTTTTCACCGCTGCGTTGCACGCGATCCTTTAGCTGCGCCCGAAACACGTGTTCTAGATGAGCGTCGCCATACCTTGCTTCCAGTGCCTCAATCAGCTGCTCGTAAGTCACCTCGTTACCGAGGGCTTCCAGGATAGTGAGGGCCTGGTCGCGGAGGCCTAGGGTGAGAGCAGTCATGGCCTGGTCCTTACTCCACCCGTTCGCCTTCATAACAGCCTCAAATTGCATTTTGTATGCCGACCAGGAAGACGTTCCATCGAACGGCGGCACTTTGAATCCACGTAGAGAAGGTGTAGTAGCTACAGAGGTTGCAATTCCATCTCCTAGTTTAAGGTTGTCCATTGCTTTCTTTATTTCCACAATCTGGGTTTCAGCTTCTATCAGACGGTTTTCATGTTGAATCACCTTATCTTTTACAATCTTCATTTCCTTGCCGAAAGTGGCATGCAGATCCTTGATGAGGAACATCTGTTCTTCCTGGCGACGCGCCTGTTCCTCCTGTCGGCGGGCCTATTCCTCCTTGTCATACTGCAGCTGTTCTTCCAACCGACGGGCTTGTTCTTCCTGACGGCGAGCCTGTTCTTCCTGACGGCGAGCCTGTTCCTCCTTGTCACGTTGCAGCCGTTCTTCCAACCGAAGAGCCTGTTCCTCCTGACGACGGGCCTGTTCCTCCTGACGACGAGCCTGTTCCTGCAGCATCATCATCAGAGCAGCAAAGTCTGGTGCTGATGATGATGCTGGAGTTACTGCGGACGAGCCGGCCTCCAAGGTCGGCAACTGTCTCTCCATCGTCTGCGGCATTGCACCTCCAAAACGCCTCTGGTCCGTCTCTTGCTGGCGTTGACTACGGGTACGAATACCCTCCGTGTCGTCCTTTGGTAGAATCGGCATCTTTTAAATCCACTCTTCTGACACCAATTGTTACGAGCTTCGGGTTCGTTACAATAAAAATCAGCCGATTCAATAAACAAAGATGACACTTTAATTTACACCACACTAATTACACAATAAACTCACTAATCACAAAACACAATCGCACTATTAATCACTTGAGTTGGCAGTCGAAGATCGCTCTCGAAGTTATCACTTGTATCGCAAATCCAATACTGACTCGGTCGGCACATGTGCCGGCCTTATATAGGGCACCGAGTAGAACTCCAGAAAGTTCGCGTACATATCGGTCGCGACCGACCAAGGTCTGAGAATTCTAGCATAGAAAAATCTCGAAGGTCCCCGACTTCAATAGTTCTGCTACTCGATACTAGATGGCGCTAGTGGTACCGAATGCCGCTATCATCCTAACTTAATTCTGGCGCGCAACATTATCATGGTTTCATAGAAATTTTACTCCGTCTCTAAACGCTGCAGAAAGCTCGTATAAAATATCGATTAACAGATAAGCTATCATGTGTAGATTGAAATAAAACGATTATCAGTCGAGCATGACTCATTAAATTTAATTGCATCACTTGTCGCCTGAGTCGGGCTAAAAATGGTATGTTGTAGTCCGTGCACTAAACGCTCGGAGACATAATGAAAACGTGACCGACGACGATGATGGCCACAGGCCACTGGGATCGTTGAGAATTGATCCGCGCACTGATATTAAATAGTTGTTGCTGTGTGCGCCGGTTTACTCACATTAAACAAAACCATAGCAATTTATTCCACAGTTGGTTCAAACAAACCAAATTCGTATTCTAAGAGCGTAAAGACGTAGCACCAACAAGTGGTGCGAGTGAAAGTGTAAAGAAAGGAAGCCAATATTCGGTAACACAAGTGTAAATGAATCGTAACGAGCACGCCAGTGGAACCGTGAAAAAGTGCTAATGGGAAATGAAATAAATAAGAGTTCCACACATCTCGGCAGGCAGTGCATGAATGTGACCGTCCTTGTAGAAGACAACATTGTCACGGCACCGACCGCCGGCGGCGACCGCACTGCGCATACATCTGGGTCAGGTCTCTTTCCGCACCTCATTCGGAAGTGAGCATTTATAGAAAACTAGAAACATCGAAATGACACTCATCTGATAGTATCAACGGTCAGGTATGTGGAAAACGAGGTAAACGTGCAGCCAGAATTAACGACTGTGTGTTTTCTTACTCTGCTTTGCACGAACTTGGTAAATAACTAAGACGCTAAATTGTTAAGAGAATAAGACTAATTCGCCTCACAAGCAAATTGTTTTGCGTTCTCATCCTATTTCTCAACGGGCGGACGGGGCGGTAACCACGAACAACTGACTAGATGAATTTTCAGCGGTTTTCATTATGTTGTAGTCACAAAACGTTACATTGAGTTTTATGTGTACGAGCTAATCCTACTACGCTATTTGTGTTCATATAAACAACTTTGTCTGATGACCCTGTGACACAGTAACTGTAGGGCGCGTGTTCAGTGCATCAGCTGATACAATGGAGGGATTGTTATGAATGGCACTTAGACTAGATTTATTGTTACGATTTTTGCTTACTTAATCGCTTTGAATGCAACCCTGACGATGTTTTATTGATAATAGTAAAAAAAAAATGTTCTACTAAAGCTTCTATGTGTAGTTACTTATTTGAAATGGAATATACAGACACGATACATAAAATAATGGGGATAATGGGATATCGAACAGTATTACGTGATTCCAAGACATATGGTTCGCGATAGGTGCGCAAATGGTTGGGATATGTATTTGAAACGATTTCGTAGAATTATTCATTTGAAGCGTAGATCAATGCCACGGAGTGCACGTGGACACTAAAAGCTCTTCAACATATTCATGAAGATAAACGCGTATAATTATAATGCTGACACATGGCATGCTGCATTTACCCGATGTATACGATTTACTACGTCTTGCATTTGGGTTATGGATAGTTTGCATATGTTTATAACATAACAATAATGTTTTTATGGTCCGAACTGTTGTTCAACTATCAATTAAAAGGAATTTATATAATTATGAAATTGTTTTCAAGTGTGCAATTCGGACGCAACCTCAGTAAACCAAGTCCTATATAGGTACCTGTCTGAAGACGGATCAACAACTGACGACCACCTGCGTATGACTTATAAAATCAGATCAGCACTACTGAACAGAAGGTGACACGTGTAGAAAATATAAAATTCATTTGCATACGCACATAGCATAATCAGCCTTTTAATGTTCCCACTGCTGCGACACAGGCCTTCTCTCTAGGAGAGGAAATGGGCCGTAATACACCACGCGGGCCCAGTGCAGGTTGGGGAATGTCGTGTCTTCTTTTAATTTTTGTTCTAGGACATGCCGGTTTCCTCACGATGTTTTCCTTTACCGTTTTGAGAGCAGTGGTGATGAATTTAACTACACAAAGTAATGCGCCTGGCTGGATTTGAACCCGCGACCAACAATTCGTACGTCGCGGCTGTTACAACTCAGCCACCACTGCTAAAAAAATACTGTAAAATTCATATGGCACGAATAAAATGAGAGATGCGTGTACACAAGTAGAAATAGGAACATGGCGGGGAGTGAAAAATCTCTGAAAATTTGCAGCTGTGGTTGAGGGCCATACTCGCATATTTTCATAACCCCCTTGACAGCTGCTTATCGACAGCAGCCTATGAATATGGCGACCAAACATTGATTCCAATTATTTTTCAAAACTGTTGGAGCGGAACAGAGCTTATCGGATACTAATATTGATACAACATAATCCAATAAGTATAATAAATGAAGCTGGTTTTAATTCGCTTTTTACGTGAGTCACTAGTCTTGCAGTTGACTGTTTCTGATACGCCTTAAAAAAATATTAGACTAATGTTCTTTACGGAAATATATCTGTAGCAGTGTTACATCACTTTTATTATGTTTTAAATTCATTATGTTGCCACTCTATTTCCAACAATGTAGTGTCCTTAAGTTTATAGCTTGGTGATATTTGCGTTCGTTAATATTTTTTTACGTGACTTCAACATAGGAAGATCAAATGTATTTCGTTATCATCCGTTTTCCTTCTCGCCATTTTCAAAACAAGAACGCTCTACGTGTTTACTGGCTGGTCATAAAATTGAACGAAACACATTACATTTTTTTTTATCGTCTGTGCCATTTGTACAGGCTTTAATGTGCACATAAGATTTTTACCATTTCGCTGGTGTACTATTTGCATACCTAATGTTAGAAAACCTCTATGAGTTAACACTTTGTCTTAATATTCAATTTCAATGATTAGGAAACAAAACAATTGTCAGTTTACAAATTCTCTCCGACACAATTTTGAAACATTGCTAACGTTAATTGTATTTTGTATGTAATGTAGGTAATAATAATGCATCACTGCGCTAGTTTACATTGTAGCTTTATCTTTTGAGAATTAGTTTAGTGTCTTATCAATTTAAATACAGTGAAACAACATATTTAACACATAATGCCTAACCACAGGACTACAAAAAGCCGGCCAAATGCTAATCAAATTCGCGTACCGAACGAATCCCATTTTTAACAAACTTAAAAAAGGAGGAGGTTTTCAACTCGACTGAAATTTTGTAATATGTTACTTAAAAACTGTAGACTCCTTATAGGTTTTCCTTTAAGCTATAGGGAAGGAACCATTATCTGATTATTTTCTTTCAAAATTTTTAGCTCAGTACTTTTGGCGATGAGGAACAAATGGTAATTTTTCACCTAATTTCTGGAATAACGTCAAAACTATTTCTTTTAAAATTATGAACATAATATATTTGAAACCCAATACCCCTTTCCATTTGAAGTATTACATGATGCAGTTTGAAAATTTACTTTTTTTTGTTTTATAGTTTACCCCCCACAAATTTACGGAACTTAAACGGAATCGATCTAATTGATTACGAGATTTTTTTCTGTGACAGACGAGCCAGACAACTGAGTGATCCTGTAAGGGTTCCGTTTTTTACGGAAGTTCGGAAAAAAGGTTCGTTCAGGCGATAATAGACGTTTCAAACTTTCAAGATTGATCTATAATAAATCAAATAAGACTAGTCATATTTGATATCAATCTTGATTGAAGAGAAAATAGAGAAACGTACCTTTATTCATCAGTGACATAGTACACGATAGCTGTAACAACCGTACTACCTTCAAACATATTTCTACACTAGCTGCTGTCCGCGACTTCGTCCCCGTGGAATCCCCGATTTTAAAACATTATTTATCGCTGCTCCGCTCCTATTGGCTTAAGCGTGATGATATATTCCTCGATAAAAGGTCTATTCAACCCAAAAAGAATTTTTCAATTCGAACCAGTAGTTCCTGAGATTAGCGCGTTCAAACAAACAAACAAACAAACTCTTCAGCTTTATAATATTAGTATAGATACATATATATTATGAAGACGAAAGATTTTTTTGATTGTTTGTATCGAATAAGCTTCAAAACCCTTGGTCAGATTTTAATCATTTTTATCAACAATGAAAACTTACATTTTCAGCGAGTAACGTAAGCTTTTGCGCCGTTTTCCCGTGATAACTGGAACTACGCGTGTGAAACCGCGGAGCACTGCTAGTTTTATAAATGAAGTAAAATCATGTGCAGTGGTATGAAAAAAATATTGTGCGAACAATAATATGAGAGGGGGGAGTGCGATTATGTGAGACAAGAGCACGAGACAGTTGCGAGACACTCGTGTTTTGTCTCGCAATAGTTTTTAATAACAACGCGATGGTGGGCCGACGCGACCGCGTGTACTGCTGGCCGCTAGCCAGCCTTGAGATGTAAATCAAAATGTTTTTCAAGGTTTTGCTATTCAGATAAAATAGACAAAATAAATAAGTACAAATTTGCAGTCTTACTACGTCGCACTACGCAAATTAATTTAAATAATAAAAAAAATAGAAAATGCGTTTTCTCAGAGAAATAGGCAATTTTAAAACTATATTTAAATAAGAAAATATATAAAAATAAAAATGGTAATTTCCTGCCACAGAATTAAACTTACAAAGGTATATATATATAAGAATATATTAAGAATTAAGGAAAATGATTGACCAAACCTAACCTAACCTAACGATTGTTTATGTTTATGAATATTCGTAATACATAGAAATAGACGTTGCTTTATCCTGTTAATTCCATAATTAAATAGGTCTTTTACAGAGCGATGCGCCTGCGCCTCATCGTCTGATTTACCGGACTCTGCTGGGAAAACAGCAAACCATCCGATTAATCCGACAGGAGGCCGCCTTTAGCTTTTTCTTTTTTTAGCACACTTTCTGGAAAAAAGATATTGGGAAAATCCGAACATTCTCTGCTGCATCGGTTATAAGGAAAAAATAATGGGCATTTTATAAATATGTAAAGTACCAATAAATTAAATTAGCATTTAAGTCACATACTACCTCAAATAAGGTATTTATTGTTATTGTTAATAAGTGTAAATGAACTGCTTTATTTCAGCGTATGATTTTTCGGCAAATATTTTGTTTACATCGAATCGTATACCTGTATTATGTTTTAGTTAGGTACTCTAATATTGTTGAGTATTGTTTTCTTTCGGTGGGTACCTCATCGTCATCATTAACATTATTGTTTACAGCAGACCAATTGGCATATTTCCAACATTCCTCAATATGCACCAAGATAATACGGAATACCAACAAACGGATATATCATTGTAGTCTTAAGAAGTTTATTTTCATTGTACGATAAATGCAGTTTGTGTGGAATTCATGTTTGGTATTTTTGTCAAAGTTGCTTTACCTAAAGTGCATAAAAAATCAAGGTTTGAAAATAACCAATATTTAGATACCTACCTGTTATAAATATCAAAATTTCGGATATTTATGATATATAATATATATATATATATTAATTTAGCCATATTATTATTTTATTGTATTATTAATGAATACTATTTGCAGGTTTTACATAAACATACTAAAATAATAATAAAAAATGTTTTATTTATTCATTTAGGTAATAATCAATAAAAAATGCCGTATTCATTGCACTTAGTTTGACTGCAATGAAGATAAAGGTAGGTCATCTTTCGATTCTAAATCTGGACTTGATAGGACATCTCACATCTCACTTGACCAGTACGGATTGTATGGTCTTTAAAAGAGACTTTGACCTCTGGAGTTTGTTTCGGTGTTTCTTCTCAGGGTAGTGGGCTAGGAAACACCGGCTTCATCTAGCTTAAAATGGCCAGAAATATTTGACGTGTAAAAGTGTTTAACCTACTTACAAAATAAATATAATTTATCATCAAGGACATTTTGAATCATTTCGACAACCTGCTGACGTAGCGGATGCGCTACATCAGCAGGTTGAGTAATAATTATTATCATCATCATGATTAGGATCCGATATCCAATTAAGTTCCTTTTCTTTGCTGAAGACTTGTTGAGGCGTTTAAGCAAGTACACCAATTTATTAGCTTTGCCAATTCCCAAACGGTTTCTCTGCTTCGACTGCACCAGACCAAAACATGAAAAAACCCTTTCAAGACCTGCTGTTATATGTTTTAACTCTACTCCCACGCTTGCTAAATTTGGGAAGAAGAAATACAGTAACAAACGCTGAACATTACTTAATAATACAATTTCTTAAACCATTTTCTTCTTGAAATACATTATAAAAAAAAAAAAAACTTTTTTTTTTTTAAATTTTGATTTTGTATTCTAATTTAATTCTATTGTTTTTATTTGTTTTGTTTTGAATTCAATTTTGATAATTTTAATATTGTTCTTTAGTTATTTTAATTTTTAATTTTCATTGTCTCAAAATTGTCTACCAATTCAGGGGAGGAGCGAGACAACCCTAGTGTTATTAACTAACCAACCCAACTAGTGTTATTAACCACTTACTGGGGCTGTTTCATTCACATTTGTTATGTAAATCTTAGACTCAATAAACAATTTTTTTTTAATATATATCGTCGAACTCAGTTTGATATATATCGGATATAAATCGGATAAACATATATTTTGACATATGTCCATTGATATATGTATATCCTCGAACCCTGCAAAAAATATCCCGTTAGACCATCATTGTTTTTCCCATAGTAAAAACAAAATATTCATGACGAAGACATTAATCATTGCCTTTATACTCCATAAACACTTGCGGGAATTATAGTCTAATAATAATTTTGCATTCGCAAATACATTAAATTTTAATAAGCCATGTGTTGAGAATATCAAGTGGACACAAGACACATTTAATGCGGGACCGTTTCCGGTAATATACAAAACGTCGCGTTCGTTCTTTTTTTGCTAAGGTCGTGCGCATAACTGTAAATAAAATTTAGCACAATTTGCGTACGAGAACTCAGAACTCATTTTGCTTACACGATTTTTTTTAAAAGGTAAAACTTTTTACAAAAAATAAAACCGACTTCTAAACAAAAAAAAAAACAAAAAGTACAAAATAACTTTAATTTCAGAACTCGGTGTTTTGGTTGCTTCATGTTTTTGAACACACCGACTTCCGAAATTAAAGTTATTTTGTACTTTTTGTTTAGAAGTAGGTTTTATTTTTTGTAAAAAGTATTTATTTTTCTCTTTTTAGTGGTTCACTCCCAGCTAAACACCCATCACAGCGTACGTGGTATAAATTGGTATAAACAATAAACAAACATGCGATTTCAGCTATCCCGACAGATTTGCTATCATTTATTGAAATTAACAAAAAACCGCTTGTTCGATTTCGATAATATTTTCATGGGACCATTTGGAAAGTATAAACTTTCCAACAAAAAAAGAATTTTTCAAATCGGTTGGCAAGCGACGGAGTTATGCGCGAAAAAACATTTAAAAAAAAAAAACATACAAATATCCGAATTGAGAACCTCCTCCTTTTTTAGAAGTCGGTCAAAAATAGACATGAGACAAAACAAAGGGTTTGGACTTTTGACAGACAAAGGTGAACGTTCGATCGCGGAAGCTACGCGGAGGCTGCATGACGAGCATGATGAAACCACTTCGCTCCGTGGCGTAGAGTGGTGCCACTGCCTACGATGACGCGAATAAACGCTATTATTCTTCAATTTAATGCAGATTTCCGCATGACTAAGTCGAAACGAGTAGGTAATGACAACGCCCACCCCGCAACCTTTTACTTCTGTTTATCATCAAACTGTCCACAATCGCTTGGTAAACGGGTGTTTGCGGAACATATTTTGCGAGTAGGTAGATATTAGAGGCCGCCACAAAGTACCAATTATGAATTTGATCGGATCGTTTGTATAATTTGTAATGTTATTGGATATATTCGGAAGTATGGGTTCGCAATTTCATTCTTTTATCATTTATAATTATACATGGCTACTTCCCGTTATGTCTCATTCCCGATTGGACAACATGTCAAAAGTTTTAAAAACAACTGAACGCCAGTGGCGTTTGGTCAAGATTTTGATCTTCATACATCCATTCTCGTTTTGTCACCCTTTTTTTAAACTAGTTCTTTGTACGGTACAATCAACTACAAAAGTTACAAAGTTCTTTTTGACGCTCTTTTTATCACCCGACTTTCCCAGAGGTTGGTATATTGCTTTCTTAGCATATGTAAAATCCTAAATTATATACGTTACATGCATAGGTATATACCATGGCAATAGGTTTGATTGCCATGTGCAGCTTTCATCTATTTAACTTTGAAAACCGATAGTCTTAACCTTACTGAGATTGAATCAGACTGCAGAAGTGCAAAAAATGCAAGTGCTCAAGATTTACAATACAACTACCAGGAGACTAGAAAAATGTCGAAGTATTTTCGGGGCTGGAATTGTAAGCGGCAAAGACTCATAAACTACCAGGATACCAGAATCATGAAGATATATTTCCGGGGCTAGAAGTACGAGTGTTAAAAACTCAAAAACTACCAGGATACTTTACTTGTTTTTTTCTTGGGGCTAGGATACCTTTTTAACGTCTATCTATGACCCTTAGGAGTCGAGGAAAAAGCCAGAGAGAATAAGCCAAAAAGAAGAAATGACGTTCCAGCCTCGAATAGCTGAAATTACTGAACCGCGAAACCACGGGATTAACTTTCATATATGCCTTCCTGAAGCCAGTTCTAAAGTTCACGTAGACGAATTCGCAGATAGAAGCTAATTTATTAACAAAATACAAAGAGCTCACTGGGATAACAATATGCTAGTATCATGAATTCAATATTGATCTAGAGGAAACTCAAAGCGACAATCAAAACATTTTTGACGTGAGTGAAGACGCGGGCTGAAGTTAGTAAGTAGATAGAACATGAACGGAGGCATTTTTTTTGCTCCTGATTGTACTTTCCAAACAAAAGGTTGACCAAACGGGAAAGAATATAGGCATTTTCAAATGTTGACGAATCGGGAATAAATGTATGACGACCAAAATCTTGACCAAACGCCGCTAGTGTTCAGTTGTTTTTAAAACTTTTGACATGTTGTCGTATCGGGAATGTCATTGTGACAACGGGAAGTAGCCTTATACATATATGTGTAACTAGCTGCTGCCCGCGACTTCGTCCCCGTGGAATCCCCGATTTTAAAACATTCTTTATAGCTGCTCCGCTCCTATTGGCTTAAGCGTGATGATATATAGCCTAAAGCCTTCCTCGATAAATGATCTATTCAACCCAAAAATAATTTTTCATTTCGAACCAGTACTTCCTGAGATTAGCGCGTTCAAACAAACAAACAAACAAACTCTTCAGCTTTATAATATTAAGTATAGATGTAAAATTGTACAAAGCAAATTTATACAAAATCTAATTAGGACATGTTTGAAGCATGCAAATAAAAAAGCTGACATGACGTCCATGAGAAAGTTTTTGCTTTAAAACTCAATTTAAAGTAGACGAAATAAAATAGATTTTATTTATTTTATCTGTTTTACCTATTTTTCTGTTTCCTTCTTCTTATCTTTTTTTTTAAATGTGTGTACATAAATTGTTAAATAAATAAATAAATAAATATTTTTAGATTTTCTGTGATAAAATTATTAGCTTCCTTCAAAAATAAATTCATTGAATATACTATGGATTATTTCTATAAGAAAGGTAGAGATCTCAAGGTAACTTCTTACATATTTTGCAAAAAAACTTACGAAACGTATGTTCGGGTTTAGTCGAAACATCTGTTCTAGAGAGATTATGAGTAAACAAGCGCTAATGGCATTTTCAAGACACAGAGCAAATTGCAGAGCAGCAGTATTTTAACAAAATTAAGTGAATCTTATACATATTTAGTTTAAATTAATAAAAGAAGATTATCTTCCAAACTGACAAACCTAGCGGCTACAGAAAGCTACAATCAATTCACTGTGAGGAGGGTAGGGATAGCTAAATCTGGTGGTCATAAATACGGAATATTTAATACCAAGATATTTATTTCCTAGACAATAAGAATGTGCAAATTCTGAAACTGATAAAATAAAAATTCAACAAATAAGGGAAGCTGATACGTATATCTAGAAAATATACAACTATGTATTTACAAACTATGTATATCTTTAAGAGAGACTATGATAAAATTAATGTCTTAATTTGGAATTTGTACTTCAAACACGAACAAAATCTGAGGATCTTTGCGAGTGCGTAAAGTTTTCGAAGGCTGGTTATATCAGATTTTTTTTTCCAAACATTTATAAGTATATGTGCATATTTGTATTATCAAATTTATATTAAAAAATATTAATAAACACCATTCGGAAAATATTGATTGAAGTTTTCAGGATTTACATCGCGTCTAACATTCTATTATGCCGCGAGTTGCCTCGCCATGTTTTCCTAAGATATTCAAACCTTTTTGAACGTTGAAGATTGAAGCTATATATTAATATTTTGAATATATAGGTACGTAGTAAGTATACATTCAGAGTTGATTTTCCATGACGTCTTTCACACAATTTAAATAGAGTTTTCGTGCCACTTGTATTAATTCAGTTTATATTTACAGCAATATTAACTAAATCATTCAAGCTCAAATCAGTGCACAAAGCGATAAAATCTAAATTGTATTTTCGATATCGTGGGTTTATAACGATAACGCGTGTGGCTTCTACTACTTTTCTGGATACAAAAGTTATGAAATTGATGGAAGAAATATAACGTGTAGCTGTACATGCGTCTCGATGACGTAGTACGGTATTTATTAGCCGCAGTTTGGCGGAATAGCGCCGCGATATCAACTGATACAAAACAAACTGTACGAGCTCTAGCGGTTTTAACGCTAATGATACTACCAGTTATAAATTCAACAAATATTTGGGCAATATCGTAGGATGTTTGTTTCTGATAAAGTAATATACACGTAAATCTAGATAGTGTTTGTTACTGATTTATCAAAGCATAATACTTGTAAATTTGTCACCTCTCTGTGTACATAATATTACGTAGGTAATGGAATTTTTCGGTGTTAAATAAGGTATTATTTACGGCTTTAGAAACTGATTCGTATGGCACGCACACGCACGAAGAGATTACCTAGCACCTTGAGAAATAACGTTACAATACATATTACGTTGGAATAGCATTACATACGAAGCTACGACAACACTTTTATACATAGATGATTTGATGATGTTAATGGCTAATATTTTATAAATAATAATTTCGCAATTCCGCCCGCAATGCCGAGTAACCATGAGAGTTGCACTTAGTTCACAAACAAACAATCGGACTCCGAGCATTAGGTCAAGGAAATCATGTTCCCTAGCCCCACAACTACCTATACACATTCTAATCCCGTAAAAGGAATACGAACATTTTATCACATTGCATAGATTAGCTCCGGTTCTTTTAAATCAATGATTATTTGTAAGGGTTGATGTTGAATCAAATAAGTTAGTACAAGATGGTTAACAACGGATACGTTAATGTGACAACGGTACCTGTTCTTCAGCATGTTATCCGGCACGAACACGTTCCACCAGGAGGGTCGTTTTTGCCGAACGTATATCGGAGTGTCACTTTCTTCGTCCGTATCGTTCCCTCCCGACTTCCTTCTTTTTTTGCGTTCTAACTGCAGTCTCGCGGCCCACGAGCGCCGACGGCCTTTATCGTTGGGTCCGAAACCATCCGCGCCCACTGGCACAGCCAGGGAGGCACGGCGCGGTACTTCCGGCGGAGGACCGTCAAAGTCGGTTAATTGTCTGTATCGTTCGGCGAATGTAGCTTCGGACGACCTGCGTCCGTTAGCCGTGGATAGAGTAGGTTCCTCTGTGACGACATCATCAGTGAAGGCCTCGTCGTCGTCGGTGTCGGCCGCGGCGGCGAAGGGTTCCCCGCTGTACCGCCGGGGCGTCTCGTCGGCGGACTCCTGCAGGCTGGCGAGCGTGAGGCTGGGGCGGTGTGTGCGCAGGCCGCGCGGCGCCCGGCCCGGTCGCGTCTGCAGCCGCGACAGCGCCAGCGGCACCGGCGACTCGGTCAATGTTGGCTCAACACTCATTTTGCAAAACACTTAGAACTCGTAAACTGTCACAATTTGTTTTTATTTTACGAAAGCCAACATGACAATCACGGCTCCTTCATTTTCGGACCCATTTTTCGAAAACTTGAGAGATGAGATCACAATTCAATCAGTCGTTGTATTATTTTGATTTGTATTTATGCGATTGCTCACCAACACTGTAATTTAACAAATATTTTAAGTCAATCCCAATTCATGTGACACCCATTATCTAATTAAATCCCACGAATCACGATCTACTATCTTGTAATCGGCAAACAAAAATAATTATGATCACAGACAACAGGGCAGTTGACTAAAAAAAATCTAATTAGTTTGTCGGATCGATTTCCAATTACCCATTACTATTGTTGTACAAGTATTTTTTCGTTTTTCACGTAAATAAAAAACGAAGACGATACAGTGCTTTGAATACTTGTGTGACGTCACTACTCGCTACAATTTTTACCACAACATAACGTCATAAGACCACACTCGTGATCTGTGATGCTTTTTATATTCGTCAATTTTTATAGATTTGATAAAGCAAAAAATACGTGTCCAATATTTTTTGATAATCTCACTGACGAACTAAATCGACTCATTTTTTTTTTCAGGAACCATCCCTTTTTTAGATTGCAATGGTAAACCATAGAAAAGTACCTAATATTAGAGACACAAGTACAAATAAAAGACGACATTGTAAACCAAATAAATTGTCAATTCATCATTCATCTAATATTATAAACGAGGAGTTTATTTTTTTTTTGTGCCGAATAAGTTCAGAAACTACTGGGCCGACATTATCCGTATTTTCAAAATTGGAAAGCAACATTATAAGCGAGTAAAAACGGCTACTAAGGGAACTGAAACTACGCGGGTAAACCGCAGAGCGTTGCTAGTCACCAATAAAAGTAGCCGTGGCCGTTAAGCTAGTAATAAAATTTTCCTTATTTTGAAAATAATATGCCATTTATAGAACGTGTAGCGAAAACAACAAGCTATGGTATAAATAACTAGTGATCGTAGTAAGCAACCTTAGCGACAAGTGTCGGCGCTACGCCATATAAGCAGGTGATTGCAGCTTTCGTAACAGCGCTGTCCGTCATCGACTCGCGCGCATGGCAGGCGGCACCTCGTAGCCCGCAGCGCGGGGAAAGTTGCCACCGACTTGCATAAAGACGTATTGACTATCTCATATAATCACCATCGATTTCATTATCATTCAGATTGTGATCTTGTAAAGTTTATACGTACAAAAACTTGGAACGTGGCCAAAATTTCGAATCTTTTTTGGATTTTACGTTTAACTAGTGCCATCGCAGTCATTACGCATCAAGTTTATAAATTATATTCGTAGACACATTTGTCTCAACTCGTATCTGTTTTTACCTTGAATAGACAATCAATATTTACCCTAGGTATTTTGTTTGAGCATCACATCAGCATGCTATGTCCTGACATGATGAAAATAACATTAACCATATCATCTGACTTCCGGCATGCACTGTCAAGGTTGCCTTGCAATGAACAACAAACAACATTAAATCTAATAAACCATAATGTTTAAAATTGATAGAGCGAACGTATGATATACGCCATAGGTAGGTCGATAAGTAAACAGTGCACAGGAAATCAAATCCACCATTTCGCAACATGGTATCTAGGTCAAGTAAGTGCGTATTAATGAGACTCGGAATATTAGTCTACGGCGTGAGCAATGTATATGATGAAGCAAAAACGTTTGACTTGTAAAAGGTATTACCAATTAGTATAAATATGGCCTTATGTGTAATATGTGTATCAAAGTCAACCCACTAACGTCAATCAAGCGGCGAAAAGTTAGCTCAATGTCGACGAGGAGATTAACCTCTCGCGCGAGGGCTCGACATCCGACCCTTACGTATCACAATTTCTAATCAAAACTATTCGACCCGCAGCACTTCTAAACAAGGATACTCGGTAATTATGAAACAGAATGAAACTTGATCGAAAATAGACTAATTGAGACATGACAGTTGATCTTTAGACAAACGGTCATCCTATAAAACACATTGCTTGTTGTTGACGTATACAAATAATTGTTGTTTATAAAAGAGATAAAACGGAGAAACAAGTTATAAAACCATGTCGTTTCCACTGGTCGTAATTCATTGAAAGCTTTGATGTTTGATGATCGTCTACATTTCCTTCGGAGTGCCCATTTGTGATGAAATCACTTGGTTATTTCAATTTACCAATCAGAAAGACGAATAAAATCTCGATTTAAAGTGCACGAAGAGGGGGTTGTGTCTTACAAATAATTGTAAAATGATTATTGTGATTGCACAAGCACAATTATTTGCCTACATTTATAAATAACCTTTTTGTAATAAGCAGACGAGGTGAAAGATAGCAGAAATCACATTTAATAAGAGATAGGATATTATCATTACAATTTAAACAATAAACACGTGACTACATATACTAAACATTAAATATAGGTATCATCAATCTCACGTCGAGTTCTAGAGACCTTCTTCTGTATCAGCACGAAGAAAATAATATTCATAACAGGTTCTAAACTTCTAACTTTAACATGTTCGGTGCCCAGAACTCAGCATATGGGTCGGACAATAATTTTGTTTGTGTGCCCACAACTCGCTATGAGAGTCGTCGCTACATACATATAACGACGAGTTGTGGACACTCAAACAAATAAGTGTGCGAACCCTTATGCCAGATCTGGGCACCAGACCGAGAGAGTAACCAAAACTTGCAAGTACGTTCCATGCAGCTTGGTAAATGGAAACAACAAAGGAATCGATGCCGATACGATCGAACACGTCGATGGGTCACGACTACGCGAAAGCATGCACGATCTCAAAGTCAAAACGTCGGGTAAACAAAGAGGTCAGCGCACGCGGCGTCGTCGCCAGATTTTATATTAGACACATTTCAACTAATACAATACACTTAAATGAAAGCTCTCAAAGATACTCGCTGAGCAAACTGAACAAAAAAAATCATTTTTAAATGCTTAACTTCAAGCTTAAATAATCTGGTGCGATCCTTTCTATATCAATTACATTTATATAAAAAACACGAGTTATATGAAATACGGGATGAAAATCGCCATTTGAGTAGTATACGTTCGTGTAAATTTCTACAGCACGATTACCGTGACAAACAATTCGTTTAGATATGCTTACGATTTCTTCTAAGAAATTATCATGATGCCTCTTTAAACTTGGAATTAATGTGAATTTAAGTGGCGAGAGCGTGGAGTCAATAGGACATTTAAGGATATAAGATAATAGTTATTTTGTAATAGCATTTTAACTAAATAGTTGTAAAAAGCTTTATCTATACACATGTACTAAGTTAGAAGACAACAATACATCTACCATAGTGTGGAAGATTAAATAATTGCTGAAGTGTGAAAATTAGGAAAAGCTAGTAAATATCTACCGAATAATATTACAAATGAATGTTCTTTTAAAATGTATGCAGATTTAACAGAAACATGCAAGGAGACTAGATAAGTCCGTGTCATGGGTCATTAGTTTCAATGAAACAAGAATGCATTTACGAGAGCTAGATACAACAACATGTACACAAACAATGATAATTGAAACGTAGAACAAACGTCGCATGTATAATAAGATGGCAGCAAGAAGCAAACGAACAGAATACAGATTAATTGGTAACAATAAATAAACCTACAGACAAAGAAAATACAGAGTTCATTAATACAGACGTGTACAAAGATTCCGGTTTTAAACTGTCTGGTGATATGTTTGAGATAATGAATTGGCCTTTGAGTAGTTCGTAGACCCCATGGTAAAGTTTATGGGTATTTCAAAGAGATCATATGAATAATACGATCTCACCCATACATAGTATTGGATTAAAAGAAATAATATATTGCTTTAAAGGAAATATTTAAAACGATATGACTAAAATGCGTCGACAAAAATATTGGCAAATCCAAAGCGTTTTAGGACCGGGACGGCGAAGTTCGGCACTGCGGTGGCATCGATACGGCGTACGTGACGAGAAACATTCATTTACAAAATTATCGGATATTCTTGACTGATATGATTCTAACTATTCCATGAATTACTAATGAGCTAGAACAAACAAATACATTTAGGAATACATGACATGAGCGTTAGTTTGATGGATATAAACAAAAGCAAATGGAAAAGCTCGATACAGGCACATGTGAAACCGATAGGATGAATCTAATATTAAACTAACACCACCGGAATCACATAAATAATAACCATTTATAATAAATTAAGTTTTTTTTTTATATTCCGACCATAATTTGCTATTTCCAAATATCTACGTAAGTAAAAGCAGCGCATTTGCAGGCAAGGAGTAACTTTTCTGATGCCGCGCTAAAGCTGCGGTAAAATAATACATAGAGATAATTACTAAAACTATAACATTGACCAACATGTCACTAATTGACGCTAATAACACACTGTTGTTGTTTTCAGTTTTAATATAATTTTATGAGTCGTGCTAACAAGGTATTATTTAAATGGTTCCGCGACATTAACGGAGATCATATACACGACACACGGCGATTTAACTACACATCTATGCAACACATTGTTTAAATCATTACTGGTATTTAATTTGAATTTCATAACAAGTATGCGCAATTCGTTCTGGCAAAAACGAATATGTAAAACAGGGCGACAAGTAACTCGCCAGTAGTCGCCAACATCGCCAGCTCCACTGGTCGGTCTAGCCACACCTTTAAACAATTGCAGTTGAAAACGTATAAGTATTCACTTCTCGTTTAGTTAACCTAAGAACTGATTAATGATCTTCGGTATGCTGATTCTTTTAGAATATAATGAACCTGACAATGAGATTGATTCTCTCGAGACAAAAAGAAACAATTATAAATGATGCATTTTAAAGTGATTACACGCTTCAAGTTACAGCTAATTTTAGATTATTTATATCCGGGAAGATATTAAAAATTTAACTAGGACACACTTTTTGAAGTGTTTGTATCTTATATTATGTATGTGCTTGAGCACCTACTCCAAATGATACTTCTTATGAAGATTCCTTCCTTGAAATATGTTCCTCTGCTAACATTAGGACTATCGATTTTGCGTTCAATACATAAAGCTTCGGGGAACCGCTTAAGGTGACTTAAAGAAATATATTCGTCTTTCATTGCTGTCGCGTTTGCATCCGTAGTGACCCAATTCTGAATTAAGAATGGAATATTATAGTGATCGCGTCGGAATCCGTCCCAGTGAAACGTGAAATACATAAATATATTTGAGTTAATAAGATGCAAGAAAATTTGAATATTAGGGAAAATGTTATAACTATTAAGCGACAAAATTTGTGTATTGTTATTGATGCATTAGTTACACAAGTTACAAATTTCTAAAATGTTATTTCTAGAATATAATTTTAATTACAGCGCAGCATAAAAATTACTTAGTACTTGTAGCCTAGGTACTTGAACAATAAATCAGTGTCCTCAAAACCATATCATATCGATCTTCAGATACACGCAAGTGCTTGATTAGATACTTAATGAAAACATTTGGATTACTTCCTCAAATCGCACCATACTTGGTGTATATTACGAAACATGTTTTGGAACTTAAGGAAAACGAGACTTGAAACTGACACGAGGAGACCACATTCTTAAACTTGATACCATACTTAGAAAAAAAATGTCATGTGCACGAAATAACTACATAGATTAATTTGTGAACAATTTATCGAGAGCACAACTAGCACCTTGCAGGTTGCAAGCAACAGCGTTGCTGTGCATAACACAATACTCAAGTTACGTCTATTGCTGAGAAAAATGTAGGTCGTGTCCGATTTCAAAGCGCAGCGGGACTTGCACAACTTAGTTTTAACTGCCAATGGCAAATCATCAACAAACTTTCGATATTTCTAGTGTTTAGCTACATTTTACGCTTCGCCGACTTATTGTACATCGGCGATTAGATAAAACATTGAATCTGACTTCGATTGAATCACTGCGTCCGATAACTGATTTTAAAACGATATCCCATTTCATGGTCAAGAAAGGAATTAATTTAAATGTCACTAACATCCGGATCTTGGGCATATATGGCAACTGGTAATAATTATGCACGGAAGTTATAACCTAAGCTAAACATAATTTTGTTACGGTCAATAATTTCTTGTTCTAAACTATTTATGATTGAATATCCACATTATATTTATGAACTTAAGCTGCCGCACGGCAAATGAGCGTCTTTTGGTTTTACTCAGGGAGGCTTCAACTACATGTTACTTTTTGTAATAAAACATTACTTAATATTTTTAATGATCTCGCAGTGGTCTTCAAGTTTAAAGCTATGAAGAGATTTAAAAAAAAAGTATTGGTCAATATGTAGACGTTATGAAAGAATAAATCTTAATGAAAAGGTGCGTAATGTGGGAAAGGCATAAG
Organism: Hecatera dysodea; assembly: GCA_905332915.2. Taxonomy (NCBI): domain Eukaryota; kingdom Metazoa; phylum Arthropoda; class Insecta; order Lepidoptera; family Noctuidae; genus Hecatera; species Hecatera dysodea. The sequence continues at coordinate 9,528,299 of HG995288.1, read as the reverse complement.
GGGTCACAGACGTACATTCGGTTCTCGTTTTCACTTAGCAGTGGTCTGTGGGTGCAACTTGTGGCAGCACAGCACGTCCAACTGACGCCTACCGACAACTGCTAACTTCTCGCTTGTTGTTACTCCACAACATCGCCATCCAAGACTGACGCTCAAGTTTCCACAAGTACAAGCCGCAACTTCTACAACTATTTATTTAACTATCTACGTACTACGAGCTCGTAGTATTTACGTTCTCATAACTTGTCTTCAATTTATGAATCTTTGTTGTTACCGTTCATTGATCTCTTCAACTGAGAAAGTTTAGTTTAGAAGGTAATTTGAAAATATTGTTGAAAATAATAAATAAAGTACCGATTTCAAGACAATCGTCAATATTTTTTGGGCGAATGTGCATCAACAAAACATAGAAATAGGGTAACGAAGAGTAAATAAGAATAAAAATTGTAAGTGTCACACGAATATGGGATCAATTTAAAACTCCTAATCACAAATCACGGTAATATTACGGGCTTCGGACAAGCACCGACCTCCTTTCCCCGTTGCACTGGCGCAACGAACAAACAGAATAACTAGACGAAGATGTCGGCGTACGAAATCGTAGCGGAACCTGCGCGCGCGACTTTCACTACCGTACGTGTGCGCGTGCTCTGCGCAGCGTGCGAATCGTGCGCCGCTGTGAATGCTACTGATGACAAACGCCGGCCGCCGCTTGCGCCGATGGTGGGGCAGCTGGATGACTATCGTCAACATCTCTGATAATAAACACTGAAACCTACCCCTTCACTACTGACGGCCTTATCTGTTTTCAAAGCCTAGATACTCGTTTTGCTCATCTGCGCCAATTTTTTTATCGTTAATATGACTCGGTGTTCTACTTTTTGACTCATCGGGTTCAAAAGTGTCGCAAGTGAATAAACGAATATACATTTTTTTTTGTACCAGATTTTTATGAAACTTCAAAACAAAGCAATTAATTTATTCATGCTAAGCGTATACATTAACGCACATCTGTTAACTTGTATAATTCTCGGTGTATCTTAATTATTACACGTCAAACTGTAATAATGTAAGGTTTGATGAATGTGGCAACCCACACGGGTGAATTGCGGTTATTGTATTCAAATTATATCTGCTCCTATTTCTGTAGATTGCTCGAGTGGGCCGACTGGGCCAGGTAGGGTGCCCTACCTTTGCATCACTAAATAATAGCGCAAATCGATCTGTCTGACGACCTGCACTGCAATAATATTGAAGGAAATATTGATTTTCTGTCTAAACTATAAATGAGCTGGTTACTGGGTCAGTTGCCTGTACGACAAAAAGTGTCGTTGTACTTGTAAATAACATGGGTTTTCCTGATGCTGTTTTTCAACACGGCGCTAGTAAAGTGTAACAAATCAAGTGAAATTTATGCTCACCATAATAAAGCTTCGGAAACAGAACAGCATTCGTTATGCGACATTGAATTTAAGAGTTTTAAGACAGTCGTAGACAACTGTTGTCATTTGTCATGGATATATTTCCTGCTCAACATTTCTCATTTCTGTCAGTTTTGTTTTTACTGATTCATTGTGATAAATAGAATGTAAAATAGTACAAAAACAATAAAGTAGATAATAGATAAGTGAAACGCGGTCATTTACGAATGTAGGGGTATGCGCATCTACCAAATAATTCCAGTGAAGTTATTCAAACTGGGGCTGATGAAATAGGAGAGATAAAAGTACCTACAGATATTTTGAGTGATTTTTAGTTTTTCCTCTGGTGCTATTCAGAAAATAAGGTCAATGACATAAATTATAAGTCATATACCTAATATAATACTCGGTATATTCAAATAGAATGTATCCTGCAGCCTATCGTGCGATGACTCGTATAAGGTGATGCGCAGTAGGCTTTGAAACCATATGCAGTAGTTTCATTTTATAATGACCAAATAATTCAGGGCGATTAAATTCTTATTTTAAAGGCCGGATTTTATCAGACCCAAAATGTTTCCTGATAATAATTAAGCATGAATGTGAAATGAATACATTTTAAAGACATACACTTATCTAGTTGATTTGTCACAGCCAAATAGCTTAATCAGCGTCTAATACAATATTTAAGTAACGGGCTGGCAGATGCTTAGACCATTCATAGAATAGGATAACCGTGTGACGATCTACCTTTTTAATTTTGAGAATTCTATTCTATTAAAACAACAATCAATTTCAACATTCCAACCTCGACGAAGGAGTCTCCCTGCGCGGGTCTCCTATTCATGCAGGTACAAGACATACGCATAGAAATTTAAAATACCCATTCGAACCTAACCAATCCGTGTCGGGGTGTCCTATGTTCGGCTATTTGGCTAGGCAAAACTTTAATTGCTGTTCAATTCAATGCCATGTACGCCGCTTAAACGGCTCCTTATCGCCGATTCCGCGGCGCAGTACAATGAAAAGGCTAGGCAGTGATGAAGCTTTCTTAGAGTAATTAGTAAAATTCTCATAATGGGAATGTATTGGAATCTCTTTTTCAAAATCAAGGATTCCATAATTTAAAAATACATTCAAAATTAAGCTCGGACGCATTGCTTTAATCAGCATTTTCCATTCATTATTTATGACCGCATTTAATAAATATCCGTCATAAATTAATCATTAACTGCGGTTAATCTGATCTGAATAATTTTTGCACATAATATGGCACGTATAAAGGATGCCACGTTGATTTCCATTGCGTTTTTACTGATAATATAGTGGACAAACATTAACGAAAAAAGAAGAAACGTAATGTATATAAAAACCCGTACTTCGTTCATCATAATGTTAAGTAGACCCTGGTTAAACTGGCATATTGCGCAATCCTTGCCCTTTCATCTGACTTTGACATATTACAGTGATGCAAGAGCCTTCCATATGTTCCTTTTGCGTGGTCCAGCTGCACTGTAAATCACAATACATGAGTTTATTTCATGATTTTTAAATAACGTGACATGGTACGCGTTTGCTACTGAAACTAGCGCATAAAGACTAGGTACTAAGTGGTCTCCTCTTAACAAAGCATTACGTCAATAATGGCACAAAGACTAATTTGCCTAATCGAGACTAGTACCACGTCACGGCTGAATAACGGTGTATTTGTGGTCTGTGCTGCCTCCAATTGAAAGTGTCCGCAACGGTACTTCCGATTGTAACTAAACTTTGAACTAATGGGGCCGACATGGATCATAGAACATTAATATTGGTAACGTATTTATTCAATAGATGAGACGATAGCACCAATCAAATGACCATCTCGCGAAAGAGGAAATCAAATGGTACCTGACCGGTAGACAGGTGAAAAAAATTGACGAAATCCCTTTTCGAGTTCCGTAAACCATTAGTAAAAATCAGTGACTTCAGGAAGTTTCGCAGATACATTGTGATGCCAACCACGGTAACAAGGTGCATCATAGATAAAACACAAATAACCCAACAATGGCCACCTATCTACAGAGATACCGCATTAGTATTGATTAGAACCGAAACGAGGATACATATTCATTACTGTACATTATTATAATGCACAAAAGTACAAAGTCATGTTCAGAGAAACTTAGTAACTGCGGCTTTGCGGCAACGTGTAGCTAGTCAGCGATATGATCATGAATAGTTTAATTAAATATAGATATAGAAAAAATAGTTCTATGCAAGAAATTCAAAATGAGAAGGGAAAAGTTGTTTGACAGTTATATTTTCTGCTTCAGATTATATGAATACCACTAAGCATGTTTACTTCACCTCACTGTAAACATGCTGATAGAAAATAAATATTACCATGCGCATAATGAGGTACAAATAGTAAAATTAATTTATAAACACGTTTAGCAGGAAACAGTATTTTTATGAGCATTTTCTAAGTGCAGTGAAGTAATTAGAAAACGTACTATTACGTTGCTTGCATACGTCACTATTGTGTGCGTAAGTACCGTACCGACACAGTTCTAACCTTCCACTTAAGTACGGCTTCACAAGGGCTTCTGGTCTTGATTCAAAGATAAATCTATTTCACACGCGGTGTAATGTTTCATTGCATTATCGCGGTTTCGCGTGACGCCATTATCAGAAACAGGAAATTTTATATGGAAAATTGAATGTGTGAGTCATTACTATTTTCACTGCTTGGAAATGTGCTCCAATAAGTATTGATGTGACTCACTATTTATTTGGGGTATTCTTCTATTACTTTATCAATTTTAATCTCAGTATTTAATCTCTTTCATTAAGTTCCTTAAAAATAACGAACATAATTATTTATTCCACTTTTAATCGAAAATTCCGATAACATTATAAGTTCACTAATTGCGAGTCGTCGCCGGTACTCATCAAAACTTGCGATGTTTTGGCAAAGCCCCAAAAAGTTAAATCATCGACCGTTGCTTTTATTACGAAAAAAATCCTAGCTAATGTTTCCAGTGCAGGAACAAGTGACATTGATAATGACAAATTGGTAATTCGTGTAAAATGTCTAAAACAGTGATTTGTAGATAAATGATTAACTGACGGAGTTTTCAATTATTTATTTTAGATTGACTATAAAGAAAAACATCGTGATGGAACGGTTATTATGGGCCTATAATATGAACACTGCTGTTGGCGTGTATCACTAACGAATAATGGTAGCTTATTTAGAAGCTTTTTATCAATGTTAAAGATTAATTCTACCTAAAAAGATCTTTTCAATCTCAATCATTATGTAGAAGTTGTAGTTAATGTGTCTTTCTTGCGTTTTGTCTAGAATAAGGATATATGCGTAAAAATCACGTTGATGTCCCTTAACACTATTATTTTGTAGCGACATCATAGACTTCTAGTGACTACGTCGTTTCGTAGCACTTTGTAGCAGACTCGTAGCTGTGTCTTAAAAGGCCCATAGAAGAGATAGCAGAAGTCCCGTAGACCAAACGTAGAAATCCCTTAGCATTTCGTTGAGATCTCGTAGCCATGTCGTAGTCACGTAGACATGTCGTAGAACTTTGTAGAGGTCTCGTAACTACATAATTATGTCGTGGCATCGTAGACGTATCGCAGCAATTCGTATAAGACTTATAGCCGTGTCGTAGTACTGTGTAGGGGTCTAGTAGATGTATCGAAGCACTTCGTATAGGCCTTGTAGAAGTGTCATAGCATTTCGTAGAGGTTTCGTAGACGTGTTTTAGTCTTGTTGGGGGACGTCTAAACGTCTTATACTGGAAGCCTTATAGGTGCCTCGTCTAGCCGTTTCGTAGACGTCAGATACGCGTTTTGGCTAGGCGTCTCGTACCGGTACAACAAACCCTTCATAGCCGTCTCTTAGAAGTACTTCTAAAGAAAACTATTATTTTATTTAAATATTGTAATTCATATTTCTAATATTTTTCCCTAAATAATATGGTTGAGAAAAATCATTACATGGGCGTCTTTGGGCGTGGCGTCTGCACTGGACCAACACGCATTGTGAAAGCGCTCTTACACTTTACTACTGAGATGTTTTCCTTATTCAGCTACTGCGCATTATTTCTAGATACGACGTGTTGACAGTGTTAATCATTGATATCACTGCTCTCATCACATTCACGTTGTAAAGGGTGAGGTGAGTAAATAACGCATCGCAATTGTTACTGATCAGGAAGAGAAGAACGAATGAGGTGTTTATTAAACAGACTCCAACTGCGAGTCATCTGTGCGACTGCAACACATGTGTTTACTTTCGCCTACTGTAAACCAACCTTAAACAACTACTCGATAGTTACTACCGCGTGACGTACTTAAACGATGACGCCTCAAATACACGAAGATACACAATCACAGCTCTTAGAAATTGAGATCGAAAATTCTTACAGCAGAAAACGTTGTGACGGTTGTACTTATACCGACGGAAAAAAACTTCAGTGGTACAATGTACCCAAATCTAATATTATCGGTGAAAATTCACTCACATCTGGGGATTTATGAGTGGTTCGTGAATTTTATGTTTTATTCACTCGTTCTCGTGAATAATATTTGTCGCTTACCTATTTGTTCGGCAAGCTCGAGTTGATGATATGAATATTCATGAGAATGTGGTGGAAAAGCAAACGTACGCTATGCTAGAGGAGCGACGGAGCCAGGCTGGAGGCGGGCTGGGCGTCGGCGGCGGCGACAGAGAAACGTAGCTGAAATGTTAACAAACTTGGATTTCATTGCCATCCGAAGAACAGAAGGCGACCACTCGCTCGCTCCCGGATAAAATGAGATTGATGACATGAAATGTATTTGAATACCACGAAGTGAGCGCGAAACATATACAAAGAAGAGAAGAGTTATCTCGGTTGATGGAAAACTGCCTGTAAACACGTCCACATGACATGTGAGCGATGAGCTCGCCAAGAGTTCGTTGATTTTGATAAGGATTCCGGTCAGAGGCCCGACGAAGGGCTTCGCTAGTTTACCTAAAACAATGAACACCGAAAAAAAAACGATTTAGTACGCGTATATGATTATATTCGAACAAAACTGTATATACATACATATAACTTCAGGTGTTTAACAATAAAACATTTTGTTAGTCATTTAAATAAAGATGCGGTACCCAGCAGCCGAACAATAGCACCGCGGGGCGGTATGTACAAACATACAGATTTATCTTGACAGGTTTGCTTACTTCAATGTGATAAATAAGTTTCTTAGAAACATACGCTAGTTATTATCAAAATTAGACTGATATAATGGTAATTATAATTATCAGATGATCGACCGAAGGTCGCGTGTTATTATTGACAATGAAAGCAATTGAAAGTCAGATCGGGGATGCCAGCGAGTGGTTTGTGTTATGTTATGATACGAGTGTTGCGCTCGAGTACTCACTCTATCTCGGCACTCCACAGTTCGTCCTCGTCGTCTTCGTTATTTTGCATTTTATCATTAAAAACAAGAATTTTATATCCTTCTATCTCCGCGCCTGAAATATTCGATACACCTGAAATAGGTATGGCGATGCTAGTTTATTTAACAACAGTGTTATTAGCAATTTCTCGTCATGTTTGCCGTTCATATCGAGAAAGTTCTATGAAGTAACAATTCAGGAAGTTTCCACACTAGCGCGGCATGCCTTGTGAATTGTTTTAGCTAGCAGAAGCCTGTTATATAAACTTGAGCCGTGTTTCTTAAAGATCGAAGAACTTCTCTTGCAACAAGCAACTAACATCTGTATCTAGTTAAGGTAAGGTATTTTAAGTAAAATCAAAGCGGCGAAAAGCGATCTTGCAGTAAAATCAAAGCAGTTTGCAATGGTCTGGTTTAAGCTCTGTACGTGGGATGATGTCATCAATTAATATTCATTGAGTTTAAGCACATCATCATCATCCACCTAGCCTTTTCCCAACTATATTGGGGTCGGCTTTCAGTCATATAGGATTGAGCTGAATACCATTATTTAACGTGGAGCGGCTGCCTACCAGCCCTCAACCTCAACAACCCATTAACTGTGTAACGCGGTACTTCTTGGCATGGCTGGAGTTTAAGCACATGTTCATACTTAAAATATGAATATCCATTTCGGCCAAAAGAATAACTTGATAAACTGCGACTGACTTGTACATAATGCATAATTAATTTCCCAACCATAATTGGTGTTCTTGAAAGATGTAAGTGTTATAACGCATCTTCAACAATGGAACATTTAATTGGCTCAATAACTCAGGTTTTCAATAGTCGCGACGTAAAAATGCTCATCCAATGTGAACAGCAGACAGCGCAATTTGTTTTAAATCTTTTGTGACTTTACACGAATAAATCAGAATTGAGTTCTCATTAAACGTGACATACAGCTTTGCAATGGTAACTCATCTACATTTATATATTTAATACCTAATGTTATCAAGTAAAACTTCAGAATATTATACAATCTAAGATATTTTCAGCGATGCCTGAGTCAATAAATTATTTATAGTGTCTGAACATGTAGTTATCAGAAAAATGCAGTACATACCTGGTAAAGAAACTAAAAAAACTCATTTAGAATGAATACACTCCTCAATGTTAACTGGCACAAAAATTTGGGCCACTGAAACAGTGGAATTCACCAAAAAAACTAGAAATAGAAACAATAGTGTATCAGCAAAGCATTACAATCAACTGCCGCAATAATATCGAAGAAACCAACACTTATCTTGGAAACATTACCTATACGAAATTAGTTATGATAACAAAAGTTGATTAATTGTACTGATATTTGTTTTTTCGTAAATATCGTATCGCATTATCCTGAAATGTATATGTCGGAAAACTTATTAAAATACAGATTGTTTTTTCGTAAATATCGTATCGTATTGTCCTCAAATGTATACCTACGTCGGAAAACTCATAAAAATACAGATCAGGTCAATAATTGCAAACAGTGTTTTAGAATATTTCGTATCGTCATTTACAAAACTGAAAACCAAGACAGACGTTTGAATAATGTTCATAAAAGAAAACTGCAATCAAATCACCGACACCACATAGACGTACGCGACAATCTGATTTAATTTCAATACGCGGTCCAAAACGTATCAAGCTAAAGTGGAAAATGACGAAAAATTCCGTTCATTTCTGAGTCGGGCATCCTCCGTAGAATTGACAAGGTAAAACGGGATGTACTTGAGTCGCGGCTAACTATGTGATGCATTACTGTCGGATGCAGCTCTGTGCAGCATCATACATCGTCAAGTGTCCAGCTGGCGCCGCCGCCAATCATTCAATTACATGCAGAGCATAAACGATTCAATTGCGGAATTCGCTTCAACAATGTTAAAACTGTACTAATAAACGCCCGTGCGTTTTGAGCGATCATTTGAACGATTGCGTCACTTCATTAAGTGCATCCGTCAAGGTGCGTACAGGCTAATTCGGTCAATGAAGTCAAATTATTCTGCCAAAGCCAGTACACAGACCCCGTTTATAAACAAAACTGAAAAAAGCTAGCTGGAAAACAAACTTTGAAAACAGGAAACAGTTTGAACCATCAATTGACTTTTTAAGTCAAATTGCACGACGTCAATCTCATTTTTTTTTACCTTCTCAAAACCGTATTCGAGAATTTTCAACGCTGCGCAAGCATGAATCTCGATTTAAAACAGACAGATTTCATACTAATCTATGCTCGAATCTAGATTTAAAACAAGATTCTGTCTTCAGCACCAATTTAGCATACGATCCGTGGACATTAAAATCAAATAAAACGTTTTTGCGCACATTTGCCTTCACATAAACACTATTAAATGGTATTGTGCTAATGCTTCTGAGTCAAAACCAAGGAAAAGATAAACATAAAATGAACACGGTACGATAGGAATAAGTTGAAAGGAAAAGCGACACGAATTGCTTCCTTAGAAACGGCTAAGTTATTTATAATTACGATGTTTTACTAGTAATTCGCTTCTCGTCAATATTTGCATACTCGTCATAAAAGTGACAGTTGACACTACAGAATTTAGGAAGATAGTTGTTAACAAAACAAACTTATCTCAACCTTTTCACTTGAAATAGCCAAACAAAACTTAGGTACTGTTGGGACAAACAAATCGCGGGGGCTGTACTATACAGATTGTCGTATTAGTTATATAATAATATAACTATACGACAATCTGTATATTATCTGTACTGCGCAGTTCCTCAATTTATCAATAAACTATTTATAACAATAAACGCAATATCTATTGAATAACAATAAACGCTAAAAAGTGGACCCAGGAAGGGAAACTGTGGGAAATTATTTTTTTACTGCACTCATAATTTTATCGAGTGATTTTAAATCGGAATCATTTGTTGTGTAATATTTTATCACTTTCCTGTCATTTTCCGAGAACATTTACACATCTCTAGACACTGACTTGACGAAATGAGTGTCGGATTAGAAGAAATGATAATGCTATCAGTCTAAACTCATATACAGTAGTAGATATCAGTATATTTGACACAAAGAAACCAATAACCTGATAAGTATCGGACACCTAATACCAACTCATGTGGTACATTAACCAAATTCGTTCTGACCTCATTATCGAAATATTGGAAACACCGTCATAGGAGTAATAAATAAATATTCATAAATGCGGCGACGGATGTACTATATCAAGTGTAAGTATTCAGCCTGAAAGCTGCCAAGATCCGCCAGCTGCGAGAACAAGGCACACTTAATCAACACGATGAGACAATAGTTGCCATCCTATAAACCCACATTGAGATGCTAATAAGAAAAGGGAAAATAGATACATCTGTAGCCAGCAAACGTTGGGCTGTGAAATTGATTTGAACGCGGTAATGCGACGACAAAGCGATGCGTTATGTGTCGCGGAGACGCGTGACAACACGGTTACCCGTACAATATCACATGGCCTCGTGCACCCATCGCCGTCACGACGCGAGCCTGCAAAACACTATAGTACTGCCTGTCCACACAACAATACTCCAATGAAACCAAGTACCTACACAGTCAATACGTCTCCCATTAATAGCCGTTTCAATCATTGAAGAACGCTCGCAACGGAATCTTAAGAAAACGGAACTAGATTACGAGTAGGTAATATTTGAAACTGAAAAACAATCAGTGCTGTCAGAAATCTGAATGTAAATGCAAATTGCTGCGAGGTCTGAGTCAGAAAGCTCTTTGACAATAAATAATTTAATAAAGAGGAAAAAAGAGGCCAAACAATAATAAAACACATTTCCATTTTATTTATTCCTTCTTTGTGTGGAACGAAAAAAGCAAAAAAAGATTACAGTAGGAGGAACTGTGTTCTTATAGGTTTTTAAAATATGCATACGTTCATACTCTAACGTTATGTAATATTGGGTACTTTTTTCGCAAGCTTTTCAACTAGCTGCACTCTCATTATGAACTAATCTGCTGTAGTTATTTGTATTAAATGTTACAAAATTACCGAGAGATAGGATTAGGAAATATTAATAAAGGATCCGAACCGTAATCAATACCGTCGTGCAATGAAAGACTCAAGACATAAGCGGAAGGGCCTATCGCAACCGTAAGTAACAAGAGCCAGACATCCTATACTAAGAGGCTATAGCCCACCGCAAACATGCTCCGCCGGCGGTTTAGAATAGATAGCACAAAAGGAAACAATGACGGGGTGATCCGGCCTGGCGCCCCCGGCCCACCCCCACCCACACCACGGTGGTGTTGTCGCCTAAACGTTTTATATCGGCCAAGGACGGACTGCGACATGCACAACGGAACTGAGCACTGCAACGATTCCACCAGCTCACCAAATATGCGAAACTGACGAGAATGAATTAGCTCGCCGAAACTGGGTCGCCGAAGCCTAGCCACCGAGCCAACTAGCCAGCTACTCAGATTGTGATTCACGATGAAATAATTTTATTAGTCTACTCCTACTCTGCTATTGTTCCAATGTTTTACACTCGTTGAGTGTCGGCTTGAGTAATTGTATTTTTCTTTCTGCCTTTCTGTTTATGTTTTTGTTTTTTTTGCTTATGTTTAGCTAATCGAAAATAAGCACTTTTTTTAAATTATGTTAAACAGTCTGGGAACTTCATCAAACATCTGATTAGGATTTCATTATATTTGGCATTAAAAGTGTGCGTTTGCCTATCTTTACTTACGTAGAAAATTACTTCAAACAAGGACAGCATAAAGTCATATGGTATGATTTTCAAGTGCACTTAGGAGAAAGGCAGCGAGACGTCGACGACACGCTGTAATTTCTCAGTTTACGGCGCGTCGTGGCGCAAGCTTTTTAATTAAATGACGCTATAAAGGGGCGCGGTAAACAAGCGAGATTTAGTTTGGAAGGCCAGCGCTACCGTCTGAGGCTGCTCGAGTGGAGATAAGGAGCCAGTAGGTGGAGGTAATGTACACACCCAGATAGAGAATGTTGCACAAGGCAAATATTTGCGCCCCGACCGACGGCTGCCGCTAAACGTGTCTACTGACTTGTTGTTAATTAAAGAAATGCTACTTTTTGGCTTACATTCAACTATCGAAGATGCTATTCTTCTCGTTAATCAAAATGTCCCCACGCAAAAATGGTGTGTTTTTGTGAATCTCAAGAAATTAACTATAAATAAAGACTTTGGTCCATACTACTAATTCTTACCAATCACATCACAAGACTCAGAAAAATATATCAATCCAATGCTTCCACAACATGTTAAGCGAAACATGAGATTATCGACGAAGGATGATAACAACCAGCTGAAAATATTACTGTGTTTACCATTTGCTACAATATGATTAATTAACGAGATGGCCATGTATCACATTTCTTTATCGTAGTTAGATATTAATTAGGTAAATAAATGTCGAGTGAAAAGCGCCGGCGTCGCGACCTTTTGATAAATATGCCGAGTGGAATAATTCCACGAGGGAAAGAGGAAAAATAACGTTAACGTAGGGCAACAAGCGGCTAATCCGTGATGCATTCGCACAAATTGCGCGTCCCAGCTGGGAACAAATTGGATTCCCGGTGACGAGACGCCGGAGCCGCTCTAGTGCGGGCGAACGCGGCGGCGGACCACTCTCCGTCTAGCAAATTGAATACCACGCGCCCACGTCAGTTCGCATCACTTTTTTTAGTTTTCCTCTCCAGCAACCGTTTTGTAGCGGTGCAGCAAAGGCTTATCAAACAATTAACTTTATAAAATGCCTCTCGATCAAGTTAGCCATAAAAATCTTTCAATACTACGTCACAATCTACTGGAGCCCCAAGCTCGTTTGGTTTATCCACAAATTCAAACTACCTGTATCACACACGCCTCGAAAATTGTTTAACTGCGTTATTTTTTACCCATTGAAAATAGCATTATTACGGTCCTATTCTATACCTACGCTAAATAGAATAAGTATCGCATAGTTTCCATCATCCTCCTGCCCTTATACCAATTTATTTTCCTTTACTCCTAATACGTTTCTATCAGTTGTGATTTCCGTGATCACTTCCTTCCTAGCCATATCATCTTCCGCTCAATCAATCCATCTTGCCCTTCGATCAAGAATATCGAAGATCTTTCCTTTTTGCAGCAACACCTAGTTTAGATACATATATTTAAAAATAGCCTTTTCCAATCCCTTGCCTACAGCGGTGTAGGTACATATGTAAAGTTTCAAAGTGTCGGGAGCCCACGACAGTGAGAGTGTTCAAGTTATACTTTGTTTAAGTTTTCCTGTTTCGGTCCGTCCGATAAAAAAACATGTCTTCCGATTGCAACTTCCATTGTTCGCTTAAACAAAAAGCTAATAGTTGTCTTCGACTTTGCATTCAATAATATTATGTCGTAATTTATTTTATGAGGTTCCATTATAAAAGTATCAAATGAATAAATAACACTAACTGATAGTTCATGTACTCTGGCGACCTCAATGATGCTGCGACCAATGTCCACGTCCTGTCATGACTTTGCAGTAACTATGTATAATTTTGGGTGTATTCCCGTTCGTCCCCTCGACTTCGTCCCCCGAGGGGGACGAACGGGAATTTACAAAAATAATATTTAATTTGTTCCCGATCGTCCCAATCCTAATTCAAGAGGGGACGAATGGGAATATGTTCTTCGATTAGTGCCATTCGTCCCACTAAAAAGATTTGTGCAGAAATATGTTTATTCGTTGTTTCGTAGTTTACTTTTTAAATTAGTTACTTCGTTAGATTTAATCGTTATTTTACAAAATATTTCTCTATTTTTTTATGAATTATAAAACGTATCCTAAGTTTATCATTGTTTCATTATGTTTACCTACACTAAATATAACAACTCTGAGGGAAGCGCCGGCGATGCTGGTAGTTAACAAAAGAGTGCCGATAACATTGTGTTATTTGCGTAAATCCTGGTTTACCTGACATTCTCTCCCTTTCCTATCCTTAAATTAGACCGGTCGGGTTAGTGTTGACAAAACAATGAAAGTGCACGGGTGTTAATGTAATAATATATATTCGACACGAGTTCTGCGGAAAACTATACTAATTTTTTTCAAATTTGTTATTTTTACCAATTAAAACCACCAGTCTTATACGTATTATTTGGTGGGAGCAATAGACCTAAAAAAAAGAATTAATAAATTATTCCCTTTCGTCCCCCGAAATATTTACGGGGACCATCGGGAAAATAAATAACGAATTCCCGTTCGTCCCCCTCGGGGGACGAAGTCGAGGGGACGAACGGGAATACACGTAATTTTGCCCATCATCATATTTAGTTAACCGACTTCCAAAAAAGGAGGAGGTTCTCAAGTCGACTGTTTTTTTTTTGTGTGTTACCTTTCTCCTAACTTTGTACTGGGTGTCCCGATTTTGATGATTCTTTTTATATTCGAAAGCTGGTGCTTGTCGTGTGGTCCCATTTAAATTTGATTGAAATCTGATGACCAGTATTTGAGTTATCGCTAATAATGCGTGGCTTCGACTACATTGATGATGTTCTCATTCACTCTTGCCGATGTAAAATGAACAAATAAAATTGTATACGATGGTTTGGAAGAGCATCATAGTATTTCAGAGTGGTTCCTTTCTAGTTTGGTGAAAATCTGATGAAGAACGAGACAATCAAACAACAATCTTTCGGGATTGCTGAAATCGCATGTTTGTTTATTGTTTACACCAATTTATACCGTGTACGTACGACGGGTACGTTTGTTTGTGTACCACTAAAAAGTGAAAAATAAAAAACATTTTACAAAAATAAATACTTCTAAACACATAAAATAACTTTAATTTCGGAAGTCGGTGTTCAAAAAACCAAGAAACAACCAAAAACATCGAGTTCCGAAATTAAAGTTATTTTATACATTTTGTGTTTTTTTTTGCTTAAAAGCCGGTTGGTTTTTTTTTGTGGTAACCAAATCACTCTATTCAAGAAAAGGATCTAATATTTAAATTAAATGGATCAGTTTCTTATCACATGTTAGTATAAGTTATTCCCATTTCTTTGTATTTGTTACAAACTTGCAGTGATTAGTTATTTTCTTTGATAGTTGTATGTGAGTACTACTACAATTTCCAGGTTCCAATGCATGCACTTTAGCGTAAAATGACGCTTGCACGTGGCCGGAATCGCTGCTACTCGTCCGATACTTATTTTACGTCAATTCACACACGGATATTGGTCGTCTATTATTAGTACTTAATATGCCAATCAAGTCTAAGACAATCAGCGAAAAGTGTTTACGCACGCCTCCTACAACTCAATGACAATTGATCGCTACTGTATCTCACATCACAGCACTGTACGCCAGATGGTGGCTTTAAGATAAACGAATAATGCATGTAGACAACTGAAAGGATGTGTTAAGAAATGGCAGCGTAGGGGAAATGTAAAGGAAACGAGCACTGTGTCTATTTAACCAAGGATTTCCATAGAGCAACCTGATGGAAATTCTTTCAGGAAATTGAAAACTCCGAGTGAGAGAGCGGCATTGCATTTGTCATTAAACGATCTATCAAGACAAGATGCCATTTAATAGATATAGGTAGACTTTTTATTAAATGTATTAAATGTTACAAAATTACCGAGAGATAGGATTAGGAAATATTAATAAAGGATCCGAACCGTAATCAATACCGTCGTGCAATGAAAGACTCAAGACATAAGCGGAAGGGCCTATCGCAACCGTAAGTAACAAGAGCCAGACATCCTATACTAAGAGGCTATAGCCCACCGCAAACATGCTCCGCCGGCGGTTTAGAATAGATAGCACAAAAGGAAACAATGACGGGGTGATCCGGCCTGGCGCCCCCGGCCCACCCCCACCCACACCACGGTGGTGTTGTCGCCTAAACGTTTTATATCGGCCAAGGACGGACTGCGACATGCACAACGGAACTGAGCACTGCAACGATTCCACCAGCTCACCAAATATGCGAAACTGACGAGAATGAATTAGCTCGCCGAAACTGGGTCGCCGAAGCCTAGCCACCGAGCCAACTAGCCAGCTACTCAGATTGTGATTCACGATGAAATAATTTTATTAGTCTACTCCTACTCTGCTATTGTTCCAATGTTTTACACTCGTTGAGTGTCGGCTTGAGTAATTGTATTTTTCTTTCTGCCTTTCTGTTTATGTTTTTGTTTTTTTTGCTTATGTTTAGCTAATCGAAAATAAGCACTTTTTTTAAATTATGTTAAACAGTCTGGGAACTTCATCAAACATCTGATTAGGATTTCATTATATTTGGCATTAAAAGTGTGCGTTTGCCTATCTTTACTTACGTAGAAAATTACTTCAAACAAGGACAGCATAAAGTCATATGGTATGATTTTCAAGTGCACTTAGGAGAAAGGCAGCGAGACGTCGACGACACGCTGTAATTTCTCAGTTTACGGCGCGTCGTGGCGCAAGCTTTTTAATTAAATGACGCTATAAAGGGGCGCGGTAAACAAGCGAGATTTAGTTTGGAAGGCCAGCGCTACCGTCTGAGGCTGCTCGAGTGGAGATAAGGAGCCAGTAGGTGGAGGTAATGTACACACCCAGATAGAGAATGTTGCACAAGGCAAATATTTGCGCCCCGACCGACGGCTGCCGCTAAACGTGTCTACTGACTTGTTGTTAATTAAAGAAATGCTACTTTTTGGCTTACATTCAACTATCGAAGATGCTATTCTTCTCGTTAATCAAAATGTCCCCACGCAAAAATGGTGTGTTTTTGTGAATCTCAAGAAATTAACTATAAATAAAGACTTTGGTCCATACTACTAATTCTTACCAATCACATCACAAGACTCAGAAAAATATATCAATCCAATGCTTCCACAACATGTTAAGCGAAACATGAGATTATCGACGAAGGATGATAACAACCAGCTGAAAATATTACTGTGTTTACCATTTGCTACAATATGATTAATTAACGAGATGGCCATGTATCACATTTCTTTATCGTAGTTAGATATTAATTAGGTAAATAAATGTCGAGTGAAAAGCGCCGGCGTCGCGACCTTTTGATAAATATGCCGAGTGGAATAATTCCACGAGGGAAAGAGGAAAAATAACGTTAACGTAGGGCAACAAGCGGCTAATCCGTGATGCATTCGCACAAATTGCGCGTCCCAGCTGGGAACAAATTGGATTCCCGGTGACGAGACGCCGGAGCCGCTCTAGTGCGGGCGAACGCGGCGGCGGACCACTCTCCGTCTAGCAAATTGAATACCACGCGCCCACGTCAGTTCGCATCACTTTTTTTAGTTTTCCTCTCCAGCAACCGTTTTGTAGCGGTGCAGCAAAGGCTTATCAAACAATTAACTTTATAAAATGCCTCTCGATCAAGTTAGCCATAAAAATCTTTCAATACTACGTCACAATCTACTGGAGCCCCAAGCTCGTTTGGTTTATCCACAAATTCAAACTACCTGTATCACACACGCCTCGAAAATTGTTTAACTGCGTTATTTTTTACCCATTGAAAATAGCATTATTACGGTCCTATTCTATACCTACGCTAAATAGAATAAGTATCGCATAGTTTCCATCATCCTCCTGCCCTTATACCAATTTATTTTCCTTTACTCCTAATACGTTTCTATCAGTTGTGATTTCCGTGATCACTTCCTTCCTAGCCATATCATCTTCCGCTCAATCAATCCATCTTGCCCTTCGATCAAGAATATCGAAGATCTTTCCTTTTTGCAGCAACACCTAGTTTAGATACATATATTTAAAAATAGCCTTTTCCAATCCCTTGCCTACAGCGGTGTAGGTACATATGTAAAGTTTCAAAGTGTCGGGAGCCCACGACAGTGAGAGTGTTCAAGTTATACTTTGTTTAAGTTTTCCTGTTTCGGTCCGTCCGATAAAAAAACATGTCTTCCGATTGCAACTTCCATTGTTCGCTTAAACAAAAAGCTAATAGTTGTCTTCGACTTTGCATTCAATAATATTATGTCGTAATTTATTTTATGAGGTTCCATTATAAAAGTATCAAATGAATAAATAACACTAACTGATAGTTCATGTACTCTGGCGACCTCAATGATGCTGCGACCAATGTCCACGTCCTGTCATGACTTTGCAGTAACTATGTATAATTTTGGGTGTATTCCCGTTCGTCCCCTCGACTTCGTCCCCCGAGGGGGACGAACGGGAATTTACAAAAATAATATTTAATTTGTTCCCGATCGTCCCAATCCTAATTCAAGAGGGGACGAATGGGAATATGTTCTTCGATTAGTGCCATTCGTCCCACTAAAAAGATTTGTGCAGAAATATGTTTATTCGTTGTTTCGTAGTTTACTTTTTAAATTAGTTACTTCGTTAGATTTAATCGTTATTTTACAAAATATTTCTCTATTTTTTTATGAATTATAAAACGTATCCTAAGTTTATCATTGTTTCATTATGTTTACCTACACTAAATATAACAACTCTGAGGGAAGCGCCGGCGATGCTGGTAGTTAACAAAAGAGTGCCGATAACATTGTGTTATTTGCGTAAATCCTGGTTTACCTGACATTCTCTCCCTTTCCTATCCTTAAATTAGACCGGTCGGGTTAGTGTTGACAAAACAATGAAAGTGCACGGGTGTTAATGTAATAATATATATTCGACACGAGTTCTGCGGAAAACTATACTAATTTTTTTCAAATTTGTTATTTTTACCAATTAAAACCACCAGTCTTATACGTATTATTTGGTGGGAGCAATAGACCTAAAAAAAAGAATTAATAAATTATTCCCTTTCGTCCCCCGAAATATTTACGGGGACCATCGGGAAAATAAATAACGAATTCCCGTTCGTCCCCCTCGGGGGACGAAGTCGAGGGGACGAACGGGAATACACGTAATTTTGCCCATCATCATATTTAGTTAACCGACTTCCAAAAAAGGAGGAGGTTCTCAAGTCGACTGTTTTTTTTTGTGTGTTACCTTTCTCCTAACTTTGTACTGGGTGTCCCGATTTTGATGATTCTTTTTATATTCGAAAGCTGGTGCTTGTCGTGTGGTCCCATTTAAATTTGATTGAAATCTGATGACCAGTATTTGAGTTATCGCTAATAATGCGTGGCTTCGACTACATTGATGATGTTCTCATTCACTCTTGCCGATGTAAAATGAACAAATAAAATTGTATACGATGGTTTGGAAGAGCATCATAGTATTTCAGAGTGGTTCCTTTCTAGTTTGGTGAAAATCTGATGAAGAACGAGACAATCAAACAACAATCTTTCGGGATTGCTGAAATCGCATGTTTGTTTATTGTTTACACCAATTTATACCGTGTACGTACGACGGGTACGTTTGTTTGTGTACCACTAAAAAGTGAAAAATAAAAAACATTTTACAAAAATAAAAACTTCTAAACACATAAAATAACTTTAATTTCGGAAGTCGGTGTTCAAAACACCAAGAAACAACCAAAAACATCGAGTTCCGAAATTAAAGTTATTTTATACATTTTGTGTTTTTTTTTGCTTAAAAGCCGGTTGGTTTTTTTTTGTGGTAACCAAATCACTCTATTCAAGAAAAGGATCTAATATTTAAATTAAATGGATCAGTTTCTTATCACATGTTAGTATAAGTTATTCCCATTTCTTAGTATTTGTTACAAACTTGCAGTGATTAGTTATTTTCTTTGATAGTTGTATGTGAGTACTACTACAATTTCCAGGTTCCAATGCATGCACTTTAGCGTAAAATGACGCTTGCACGTGGCCGGAATCGCTGCTACTCGTCCGATACTTATTTTACGTCAATTCACACACGGATATTGGTCGTCTATTATTAGTACTTAATATGCCAATCAAGTCTAAGACAATCAGCGAAAAGTGTTTACGCACGCCTCCTACAACTCAATGACAATTGATCGCTACTGTATCTCACATCACAGCACTGTACGCCAGATGGTGGCTTTAAGATAAACGAATAATGCATGTAGACAACTGAAAGGATGTGTTAAGAAATGGCAGCGTAGGGGAAATGTAAAGGAAACGAGCACTGTGTCTATTTAACCAAGGATTTCCATAGAGCAACCTGATGGAAATTCTTTCAGGAAATTGAAAACTCCGAGTGAGAGAGCGGCATTGCATTTGTCATTAAACGATCTATCAAGACAAGATGCCATTTAATAGATATAGGTAGACTTTGTGGCCGCTTCAGTATCAATTTTGTGTAATTTAAGGTCAGGAACGACAACCATCAACATAAATTAGAGTGATATCATCTAAAAGGCAATTCTACATTTTTTAAGGTTTACGTTTGACCTTGAACTTTAATGGCTAATTTTCTTATCTTCAGCACTAAACGACTGCTTTGAGTACAATCAAAAGGAATTTATAAATCTACCACACCAATAAAATGTACTATTAGATAAGCTTATAAAGATGAACTATACGAAAGAAACGGTGAGGGTAGTTACCAAGTCAAGCTTCCATGAAACAGGTAATCATTAATTTTACATATCTTCGGCAAAGTCGTTCGCATACAATAAACTGCCTGTACAAAAACCTACGCCAGTTATTATGTCACGCACAAACGTATCAGTGAGATCCAATCACGATATAATAAAGCTAATTACATTTTGCAAGTGGCGCGCTAGCAATCAGCAGTCTCGAGGTAACAAGTAGCTAGCGTGACGGAAATATTGACTTACCAGAAAGTTATTATTAATAATATTTGGTAGATGTTTACATGTGTTTACCTTGCAGGCGCGCCACTTGCAGTGTAATCGCGCCTTCAACATAAGATCAAAATACTGTGTTGTTATCCAAATATTATAAAAAGCATGCAAAATTTTAGAAATACATCAAAGTCACTTTTAAAGAATACAGCTGGCCGATGACACGTGTACCTGAAAATTTGTTGAAGGTAAATGAAAAGAAGCACTCACTGCCAGTGGAAGGGTCCAGTTATGCCGTCTCTAAGTCGGTCCTTTAAAGAGCGTTGTCTCGCAGGGCCGGGCCCGGGAGGCAACATGCCCGCGCCGGCCGGCACCGGCACCGGCACCGACGGCGGCGGCGCGCGCGCCGGCGACGACATCACTACGAATTGCGGCCCACGCGCACTAACACCGCGCCCTCAACATCACACCACTGCACTACTAACGCGAGCTGCAACAAAGCAAAAACAACCAAAGCCACATAAATAAAGCAAAGCGATACGTTGATGCAACATATAATTTGCAAAATTAAATTTTCACATAAATAATAGTAGTACATCGCGCAAAGGAGGAAAACAAGTGATAGTAAAAAACCATTTTAGAAAACTGAATTATAAGAAAACAGGATTGCTTTCTATCTCTTCCTTTATAGGACTCAGTATCTAATACCTACTATTGTCACTGCAGCTTTCATAATGACTTCGAAAAACCAAGATATTTTTTTATCAATCTGTCGGTAATTTTGAAATCTGTCTATATACATATAGTTCGCATTACTGAAATTGGAAGCACTGATATTGAACGCTGTAAAAATAATATGTAGCTGAATAGAAAAGTAAAATAAAAGCGAGTGCTATTTGCTTTGTGCGCCTATACTTTTTATAAAAGCAACGACAAAATGGAAGTTGTAATGATATTTTCATCAGGCGTCCATATAAAGCACCTGCTTAAAGCAAACACGGTCATATCACATATTTGTTTCGTATCAGTAGGTAGTTATTACGGCTACTTCCCGTTATGTCACATTCCCGATTGGACAACATGTCAAAAGTTTTAAAAACAACTGAACGCTAGTGGCGTTTGGTCAAGATTTTGATCTTCATACATCCATTCTCGTTTTGTCACCCTTTTTCTAAACTAGTTCTTTGTACGGTACAGTCAACTACAAAAGTTATCAAGTTCTTTTTGACGCTCTTTTTATCTCCCGACTTTCCCAGAGGTTGGTATGTTACTATCTTAGCATATGTAAAAATCCTAAATTATATACGTTACATGCATAGGTATGTACCATGGCAATAGGTTTGATTGCCATGAGCAGCTTTCATCTATTTAAATTTGAAAACCGATAGTCCTAATCTTACTGAGATTGAATCAGACTGCGGAAGTGCAAAAAATCCAAGTGCTCAAGATTTACAAAACAACTACCAGGAGACTAGAAAAATGTCGAAATATATCGGGGCTGGAATTTTGAGCGGCAAAGACTCACAAACTACCAGGATACCAGAATCATGAAGATATATTTCCGGGGCTAGAAGTACGAGTGTAAAAACTCAAAAATTACCAGGATAGGTACTTTACTTGTTTTTTTCTTGGGGCTGGGATACATTTTTAACATCGATCTATGACTCTTAGGAGTCGAGGAAAAAGCCAGAAAGAATAAGCCAAAAAGAAGAAATGACGCTCCAGCCTCAAATACCCAAAATTACTGAACTGCGAAACCACGGGATTAACTTTCATAATGTTATGCCTTCCTGAAGCCAGTTCTAAAGTTCCCGCAGACGAAGTCGCAGATAAAAGCTAATTTATTAACAAAATACAAATATTTTACTGAGATAACAATATGCTAGTATCACGAATTCAATACTGATCTAGAGGAAACTGAAAGTGATAATCAAAACATTTTTGACGCGAGCGAAGCCGTGGGCGGAAGCTAGTAAGTAGATAGAAATGAACGGAGGCATTTCTTTTTGCTCCTGATTGTACTTTCCAAACAAAAGGTTGACCAAACGGGAAAGAATATAGACATTTTCAAATGTTGACGAATCGGGAATGAATGTATGAAGATCAAAATCTTGACCAAACGCCACTAGCGTTCAGTTGTTTTTAAAACTTTTGACATGTTGTCCAATCGGGAATGTGACATAACGGGAAGTAGCCGTTATTACTATTGTATCCCTCAGTAGGTTTATTTGTATTTTATATAAAAAGCAAAGAGATATATGTACGTATTACGTTTCATAACGCCCTTGGTACAGTAGCAGTCCTTACATTGTGAGTGCTGTGTATTCACTACAATAATAGGTTGTGTGATAAACTATACAATAAGATTACCTACTCGTACATCAGAGAAAAAGTCTCTGAAAATGTGTAATTCTCCGGAAAATATATCAAGAGTAGCAACAACTACATTGTTTTTCCTAAACCCCGGTCATGGTATTTGAAATTCATAAGTTGAACGATGTGCAAGAAATGAGTCTCGGTCTCGTGACACTGACGAGCTCCATGGCGTCAGGTGACAGGCGTACTGCATGCGCTTGCCTGAGTTTCTGTACTGTTAAACAATATCGTCATTATTCCATAGTCTTGGTTTAAGTCTTTGCTTAAAATTTGCAGCCTAGAAATATTCTCCGAGGATGAACACCGATTTAAAACTGGTATTGAGATTTTAGAAAGTATATATTATGAAATCTGACAGTTCTGAATCTGTATTTATGTATGCTTCATCATCGTTCTATAATATATAGGGCATAACTTAGAACTGAAGACCTAATCGTTCCTTTTTAAATGGAATAATACATGACGCATTTGCTCATTGCGACCTGCAATGGCCATTTACAAGAATTGGGAAGGGACTCCGGGAGATTTCATAGTTTTTTTTGCATCCTACACTACAGCCTAGCCCAGAACACAGGATTCGGCAAACACAGAAACGAATAAGAGAAAAAAGGAGTTCTCAAAAACCGCTCAGTCGGTAATCGATCACAGGCTAATTAGATGTTAATGACCAGGCTGCTGTATCTGTTAAAAGTCCATTTGCATAGATTTTTATACATTTTATCACATTGCAATCAAAACTATACTACACGATTTCAATTCTGCGATAGTGACAACATCAGAAAACATGAATATGAATCGGTAAATCGAAACTAATCGAAAGTCAATTTACCTTGACCTAATTTAATGCAGTTGAAATAGATGGAAAGATGATCAATAGAATACTCTTTCCAGCGATTTTTTTCACTAACAGGAATCCAGTAACAGGAAACTTTGAAATTACTTTAGGTTGTAAAAAAGTAGCTATCGCATTTTTATTTGCCAATCTCAATTGAATAGAAAACGTTTATTTGTTGGGTTAGAGAACTTTCGGGTAACTAGTAAAGATCCCTCGGAACAGTAAAAGTTTTGTTGAGAATACACTGAAACGGACAGGGCGATAGCAAGGGGCGAAAGCGGCTATCGATCGGCCCTAACCTCTCCCCGCGCGATCCCCGCGCCTCCCCGTCGTCCCAGCTCACCTTACGTAAGTCCAGCTGATCGCACCCACCCTGTAACCTTGGCAACGAGCCTTATGCACGCATTTCTGTACAATGTTTGTTAATCATCAACAATGCATTATTTGAGTACGTGGCGCATGTCACGACATCGAAAAATGTTTTCGTGACGTTGAGGCACTGAGACTAAAAATGCCTATAACTCTAAAAACTTTTCCCTCTTATATCTAAAAACATGTTATACTTGGACAATCTGGAAGTTCATTGATTGCCATTTAATATCCCGAGGGGACAATTCTCCGACAGCCGTGTCCCATATTCTTGGTCCGTACGTAGACATGTTAATTTCCTCCAACCAAGTGAACAACCTGCCAATATACTACATGTGTGACGAGTCATAGGCTACTATAAAACGTGTATTTTCGCTATTCAATTCAGCGAGTCTAGCTATAATTAGGAAATATCATACGTTTAAATCAGTTGCATGGAAAAGGACTATGACATTTGAGCACTTGTAGTAGCAGTTGATATAAAAATAATACATAGTATAAACAAAAGTGTCAGAAATACCGAGTTTTGTAATGCAAAACATAAACAAGAAAAGGAATCTAAAGCAAAACATCTTAAAGTTATGGTCATAACGTCGTATTTCGAACTCGGTGCTGGAACATATTCCAAAAAGTTCTAATGTTTTTCTAACAGACTGAAACAAATAACTGCAGTTGCCACAGGAAAATTAACATTGCGGTCATAAACATAACTAAGCAATAAAAAATCAAAACAGTTTCTAACGAGTACATGTAAAACAAAACAGAATATGCATTCTTATTTTATTCTTGACTTAATTTTCTTTTCATTCTCGACAAAGTTCACCCAAGGCGGGTATAATTGCAGGATTAAGCTTTTGGTCTCGTATTTCTTTTGCATGACACGAAAAAGTTGACTGATATTTACGGACACGGCTTTAGAACACAGGAAGTACGCATCGAAAATTTACAAAACAAGGAAAAACATAACAACCCAGCAGAAGACCACAATGTTTACACACCCACATTTTTTATCATTAAGGTTACCATGTGCTACCAACTCAGCTAATATCGTAGAAAAAAGTGTCGCACGAAGGGTCGAGTGAGATCGGGGGAGGCCATACGAATAAGGACAGTTCTAAGGGTTCAGTAAATTTGACTGAAGGGAAGTGATGGGTCGCACGCGTAAGGTTCGTTAAATATTTGACCGGTGCCGCTCAATACGAACGACCTTGCAAACGCGAGGCGTCGCGCTTGCTCGCTACCGAATAGTTACCAACGTGCTCCTAGCGATCAGCTGATACTACTTTTCGTCAACAATTGCCTATAGCACTAAATAGCATTAATTGTATGATGCTATTTTATGCGGAAATGAAATACTATGAAATTCTCGTCTTATCAGTGTCTCAAAATCACAATAGAATGATTTTCTAAATGAACATCACAAAAGGAAAATTAATACACAGTCGTAGTTCCTATATTTTGTTCAGTCTTCAACTAAATCACACTTAATTTTTAAACAGACTAACTGTATACTAGCTTTTACATGTGATACTAATTACGCCTACACGGCAATAGCATAACAGTGCTCCAATTGATTGATCGCAACAAATGATTTGATACACAATGAACAATCCTATGACTTCCGTGATAATACATTATGGATCTAGAAACCCTAAATAAGAGTGAAATGAAGGTATGGTAATAAAACAGTGAATGTTGATGATAATTTAATTGTGTCTAATGAATGAATAGTGCAGGTAAGCATCTAAGTGTGGTCCATGCATACATTGCAACGAACCGAGGAAGAAGTACGAAACTCATGTGAAGAAGTGCTGACGGAAAGTTGGATGACATAACGCGCACGCAGTTAACTCCGAAGGCTGAAAGCGTGCTACTGAACCAGCGCTGGGCGGGGGGAAGCGGGGGCGGGAGCGTAGCGGGGCGTACTGAGTTGGCGCCCAACACGGGACCAGCTTACACCTACGACACCTCCTTCTTATAATCACAGGACAATTTCTGCACACCTCCGTAGTGATACATCGGAAGGTTTTGTTTTAGTGTGTATTCGGTCTGTGAGAGACATTACAATAAGAGGCACTTTAACTATTTCCAGGAAAAAGATAATGATTAACGCATTTTCTAGAAATGTAAGCGCATAGTGATCGCATGAAAATGTGTCTCCAACGAAAAATGCTTATATCAGTATTTTCAAACAAAATCCTTCGTACATGCCACTAACATGTGAAATACGTTATAAAATCAGTGTTCTGTTGTAATCAATAAATTGCATATACAGGGAATCGAAAATCCGGCACGGTAAATGGGTTCTAGGTATGGTACGTGCTTAACGGGAACAGAGAAATTCTGATTTGGCGTTTCTACACTACACGTTTGCTGGATTAATCCACTATAGAAAATAAATGAAAATGTGTACCTAAGTTTCATAAGTCTTAGGGTAATCTTTATCATTGTCTGCTTTATCCCGTGTTTTATGGCTGTGATTTAAATTCATACCGCGAATATAATATTTATCTGTGTGTACCTTGGCTTTTCATAAAATTTTAAAGTAGCAAAAATTTGTTTCATTCAAGAAAACATTCTTCGCGTCGTTATCGATTAGAAAATAGCAGTAAATTGTGAGTGATTCACCACGGTCGCTCAACTAAGTTCAATATTTTTATTTCTTTCGCGGAATCTGGTTTAGCAGCGTAAGAAACGGTATGGAAAAGCATGCCCTGTAATTAATAGGAATGGTGCAGCACATGTTATAATGAGTATAACAGGTGTACTCTTTACAGTATGATTTTTTATAATACGGAGTTGGGCGTGGAATATACAGCAGCCAGATTTCATAAATATATGTGGCATTTTCACCACATGATATGCACAAGTTAGTAATGAGTTAAACTGTTCAATACTAGCGAATATGAGGAATAGATATTTGATTGTTTTATTTGAATACTAGTAACCTGCCCAGCTTCTCGCCCGTTACAAATTATACACAAGCCTTCCACGTTTAACGCTACTTCTATTAGTCAAATCCGTGGTGTGGTTTATAAGAAGTGAGCTGAGAAATAGACAGAGGCAGACAGCGACACTGTTTTATTCTATTTAGTTATTAAAATTTAAAGCAAAATTCCCAAAAAAATGTGCCCAATATTCATGTTACTATATGAGGGAAAAAGTGTACAGAAGGGCTAACTGGTTTTGTAAGTAGAACATCCTATTCCGTGAGATGGCCTTGACCCGCGTTCTCATTAGGCGCCCCTCGAAATACTTGCCAGAAGCACAACACCCCCAGGGAATTACTCTCATGAAGTTTAAAGTACATCATTCCGAAAACGATTACTACATAAATTGTTAGACTTTCCTTGTGAATCAGATTTTACGTTTTGAAGTTAACGAATAATGAAATATGGTAAAGGACATAAGACTAAAAACCTGATAGTAAAACAAGCAACGACAGTAAGAAAGTTTAAATGAAGTAAATAAACGTTCGAATCTGACAAAACGGAACTATAAAACAATTACTCGGATTTTTTGTACTAAAAATATTTTTTTATCTCAACATTTGAGTCAAACGTCAGTCAGTGCTTGCAAGGGTTCAATGGCCAGTGAAGGTTGCTTTTATTTTCAAAACAGGATCCTGCACTGCGCATGAGTCAACGTCCAGACCAGACCATGCCGCACCACACCGACTGCAGTTTGTTGTTTCATTTTCCCACTGAGTTATTGTTAATGGAAATTAAATTTATACTTAATTATAAACAACAATACGGCAATAAAAGTATTTATAGTGAATATTTTTACATCTGTTTTTTTTTTGTATTTTTAGATAGTAACAAGACATTTTTATCTAAACCCACATCATGAGAAGAGTAATAATGATAGTAGCTATCACCTAATTCTTTATCGGACTGCGATCTACGGATCTTAGAAGGAAGTATTGCCTACCCATGTTTTGCAGTTGATAGGTATGCATTGTAAATTTATGAAGTGGACCCAAAAGTTTTTGGTGTATTCCCGTTCGTCCCCTCGACTTTGTCCCCCGAGGGGGATGAACGGGAATTTACAAAAATAATATTTAATTTGTTCCCGATCGTCCCAATGCTAATTCAAGAGGGGACGAATGGGAATATGTTCTTCGATTAGTGCCATTCGTACCACTAAAAAGATTTGTGCAGTAATTTACTGACCCTATTTATGTGTTAAAATAATGAGTCAACTTTTCTAATTACTTACATAATGTAAAACGTAAAATCTTGCCACCATACACATAAGCAACTGTGACTACAAAAAATAGTGACTTATACATATTTCAAAAGGAAACAACCTGTATGGTAAAAAGTCTGTTTGTAGTGTTTAATCTATACTCATATTATAAAGCTGAAGAGTTTGTTTGTTTGTTTGTTTGTTTGTTTGTTTGTTTGTTTGAACGCGCTAATCTCAGGAACTACTGGTTCGAATTGAAAAAATCTTTTTGGGTTGAATAGACCATTTATCGAGGAAGGCTTTAGGCTATATATCATCACGCTTAAGCCAATAGGAGCGGAGCAGCGATAAAGAATGTTTTAAAATCGGTGATTCCACGGGGACGAAGTCGCGGGCAGCAGCTAGTATTATATAAACATTATCCTCAGATAAAATCAAGACTAAAGCTACCGTCTAGACTATTTTTTCATAGACTCGAAACAACAGTTAAATACACAATATTATTATAGATAATAAGGATAATATATAGATAATAAGGATATAGTTGTAATATAATAAAGACTTTTTTTTATTATAAGCTCTATACACTGATTTTTTAATCATAATTTTTTAGTTATAAGGAGAAATTTATTCTTAATTAAAAAGAATCTATACTAATATTATAAAGCTGAAGAGTTTGTTTGTTTGTTTGTTTGTTTGTTTGAACGCGCTAATCTCAGGAACTACTGGTCCGATTTGAAAAAATCTTTCAGTGTTAGATAGCCCATTTATCGAGGAAGGCTATAGGCTTTTTTTTATCCCCATATTCCCACGGGAACGGGAACTACGCGGGTGAAACCGCGAGGCGCTGCTAGTATTATATATGAAAAAACTTTTACAAAAAATAAAACCGACTTCTAAACAAAAAACCAAAAAGTATAAAATAACTTTAATTTCGGAACTCGGTGTTTTTGGTTGCTTTTTTGTTGTTGTACACACCGACTTCCGAAATTAAAGTTATTTTATACTTTTTTGTTTAGAAGTCGGTTTTATTTTTTGTAAAATGTTTTTTTTATTTTTCACTTTTTAGTGGTTCACTCCCAGCTAAACATACCCATCACAGCGTACGTGGTATAAATTGGTGTAAACAATAAACAAATTGCGATTTCAGCTACCCCGACAGATTTGCTATCATTTATTGAAATTAACAAAAAAACCGCTTGTTCGATTTCGATAAAATTTTCATTGGACCATTTGGGAAGTATACCCTTTCCAACAAAAAAAGAATTTTTCAAATCGGTTGGCAAGCGACGGAGTTATGCGCGAACAAACATTAAAAAAAAATACAAACATCCGAATTGAGAACCTCCTCCTTTTTTAGAAGTCGGTTAAAAATATTGCGAGTTATCGCAAAGTTGATTCTGTGATTTTTATTCCTTAATAAATGACTGATATTTATTTCAAATTTGTTTTTTTTTACCAATTAAAACCACCAGTCTTATATTATTTGGTGGGGAGCAATAGACCTAAAAAAAAGAATTAATAAATTATTCCCATTCGTCCCCTAAAAAATTTAGAGGGACCATCGGGAAAATAAATAACGAATTCCCGTTCGTCCCCCTCGGGGGACGAAGTCGAGGGGACGAACGGGAATACACCAAGTTTTTGTAGCGTTAATTTAGCGGATTATTGAAATTGAGGTGTATCTCGATTCTAATTGAGTAAAAAAACGTTTCTCACGTCATGTTACAGACTCTGTATAATACGTGAATCATAATGTTAGTTTATTAAATCGTAAAAATATGAGGTGTGCATAAAGCGCAGCTGAACCGCATGACATAGTTCCTGTTCTGTTCATGATGGCGTTAGAAGATTTGACCTCATCGTTGTTTACACGTCTATTGGCCGATTCAAAGTCGGGATGAAGGCTAAATGAACACTAACAAAAGTTTAAAATTCTTTTTACAACATTTTTTCAACGTGATCAATAATTTAAACGTGACACACAATCAATAACATGTTTATCAACGCATATGTTGGCCCGGGCGGTGTCTGCAGTTTGGCCCTCGCTTATGTTATTATGATTATTTATGCGCACCGTCTGGCAACAAGTCTGTCTAGATTTTCACACTTTGAATACATAGCCAATATCTGAGACTAATTGACACTACATACACGCTTAAGTATTTTCTGGAAATTCTTGTTGAATTCTCATTTATGATCGGAATAGGATTTGTCCTTGCATGTTTTATTACTTTGGTTATTGACTGATATGACGTGTCTTTTCTTGCTACAGCACACTAATCAATCATCATACTCGATCAACATCTAATGAGTAAGTACTAAGCAAATAAATCAGAAGATTACTTACTTGATATTGTCAGCTTGCTGCTTATGCCAAGGACAATTGGATTGCACAGGACAAATTTAAACAGTAAATAGTACTGTAAATCAATCAAATGAGCTATCTTCTAGTTGCGTGTTTTGAGAACTTGTTCAATTGGAAGTCTGAACCGCACAGGTGTATCTTTGAAATATCACTACAAAATATATTACAATAAACTGTCAGTCTGTCAGTAACGAAGAGAAAACAAGTACTGATAAGTTATTGTAGTAGATAACCCTTTATTTATGCCGAGATAAGGCCAAAATCTGTCCATGATGTCAATAAGTTTGTTTTGAATAAGACTAACTGTCATAAAAAATACGAATGTTGAATTAAAAATAAATCCATTCCATTCACTGTAATCTTTGCACTGACCTATACATGACAAAGACCACTATACAATATGCACTTTTTAATACAGAATCCTTTTGTCCTGCATTAACAAAGAACCCAGAAGACATAAGAGGGCAAGACCCAATAAAAACAAAGGACATTACTGCGCGGTTTTTGTTTTGCAACAAAGTAGGGATCAATAAAAAATGGAAAAGCCTGTTTCCAAGGCAAAACTGACCCACTGCTATACAAGATAAAAATGGTATCTGTACATACTATTACTGTTACTATCTATGTATGTACAACTATATGTATGTAGATGTAGGTGGTCAAGGATATTCATACTGACATCAAGGTTAAGTAGCGTAGATCATCCCAAAGAGTTACGAATGAATTAATTGAAAACATGTATGTAAAATAAAATCTATATTTGTCCTTGTAAAACCATGTTAAGTAAAAGTGTTGGGGCTAAAAAGACAAAAACACTCAACAGAAAGCGTCTTTTAACTGTCCGATTTTACAACAATCATAATTTTTATATGCGAATTGTTCATTTTAGCTTTCTTTACAACCATCTTTACTACAAAATATGATTTAGAGTTGAGGACGTTTTTGTAGCTCAATTCATTTCAGACTATTTTGAACAGACACTATTTTGACAGTTTTGAACTTTAATCCTTACGTTTTAATAGTTTTCATGAAGATTATATTGTGAGTATATGACTAGACCTCACATGCAATCAATTTAAAATGTAAATACAGATGTATATGTTACGCCCAATGGTCAAAATCGGTCATTGTGCGAAAAAAAAACAGGTCATAAAGCGTTGGGGCGTGATCCAAATATTCACGCGAATTTCGCGTCGTGGCACTTAAAAAAACAGCCAAAATGCGTTGCGGATATGAAGAAATTGCACGACGCGTTCTGAGCCCTAACTGATGCAACTACATCGCGAAATAAGTATGCTGTTTAGACATGGCTGTGATATTTTCGGTCACTTCGAACCTAACCTGGCGACGGAGCCGAGCTGCTCGGGTCTGCTGTTACCTTGAATGAATGGTGTGATGGGAGCTAAGTTCGTACGCCTCGCTCGGTCACTCTAGCTCCAGCCATACCATTCGAACTTAACCTATCCCAAGGTGTCAAAAGTTCCCTAAACCTACCCCTTTTTCGCAATGATATTGGATCAGTTAGGGCTCAAGAACACAACATGGTATTTCTTCTTTCCACAACGCGTTGTGACCGCGTTTTAAATGCATTGTGGCCATTTCCTGATAAACCACAACGGGTTGTTTTTCGCTCTTTAGGTGTAAAAAAAAACACACTGCCGAAACTACTGGTCGTAAAAAGCTGGGGTTACAGGTTCCTCGGGAAGTTTAGGAGCGCACTAAGAGAGAATTTCGCAAAATTCCTAAGATAACGGGGTAAAGGATATCCGCGTACGAATTCGCGGGCAGTAACTGTTTTTGCCTGTGAACTTGTAAGTACACTGTATCCAAGTTGCTTTTTAATTTAGTAAAGATAAAACGAAATAAGTTGGGAGTTGTCCCAGCAAAGCCATAAGAACCGTTTCACCTTTGGGTGTAGCAGTACCCTAATAAAATACATAAAGCGAATGTGTACTGTGCAAGCATACGTCAATATGGCTTGCTCTAAAGTCACCCGAGAAGCGCGACAGCATAAAACTTACAACGCTTTGTGATTGATGATCTCTTATTCATGCGCGAAAGAATGCAAAATGAGGAGACTCGTAGAAAAATCAAGGTGATTGACATAATCCTAAGCCCCTAAGGATACCATTGCTAGTTATTAGAGAAAACGGCACACAAGATGAAAAGCTGATGCCAAAAAATACGCCCCCCCGCTCCCCCCTACAGTTTAAGGACGAGCGACCTGAGATGGTAGCGGTTATCCACTGAATACGAAATCCGGGAAGCGTCAGACTACGGTATGGCTGGCGACAGTAAATAATGGATGACGTTGAAAGTTATCCACGGAACCCTCGACAAGAGAGTTTAGCTTGCCCTTGTCTTACCTACTCAATGTGTTTGGACTACAAGTTCTGAGCATACTGTAATTGTATATTGGCAATCTGTTCAAATATAACTAAATCAACATTCACAGACATTGGTAGGCAATATTATGTCACAACCAAATAGGATAATTCTCTAATATAATGTTTAAAATTCTTATCACACTTGTTACATACAGTTGTTGTTAAGGTTTTGAATAAAGGTCCTGCTTAGAATATCAATGAAGTTAAAATTTATAGGATATGTTCTCCAGCAAGCGCACACCACATATTTACACTAGTATTTATGAAAAAATATTTGCAAAACTATCATACTTGTAATAAACATTAACTGCTTTGATCCTAGCACATTCAAGATACACTGTGAATTAATTATGACACTGTTTATGTGAAATGGAAATCAAATTTTACTTTGATATTTTAGTGACTCTTTGTGTTTCTAGGAACAATATTGCCATCAATAGCCCACTGATGAAATAGAGCAGCAGATCTCTTATCAGTTTAATAAATAGATACAGGTAAAACAGAGTTAGACCACATTTTCACCTGCAACCAACTTACGTAAGCTGCTTTATATTGCGGGCTAGAGGTTCAAATAATCACAGGCCTGCAAAATGAGGTTCATAACTTCCTCTCGAGAATTTGATAGCTGATTCTAGGATAGTTTGGCGTGCTGATTACGAATATGTTCATAGTTTTTCTCCATCACCATATTTGTTCCAAAAAAGGCACAAATAGAAAATAGTTAAAAAAAACACAAGTTTTCACATAAAAAATATATATTAAAAAAGTATATTATTTTTAACTTAAAAAACGATTAAAATATAATAAAAACTTATTACTAGTCTAAATTACATGTAAATTTTATTTGTGGAACATAGTCCTTTTTGCTGGAAGCTTCGGCTGTGCGATTTTCACTAAAATTACCCAAAAAGTTTTTCACCACTTCCTTAAATGACTGCCATGCTTGCAACTCGATATCATTGAGTTTTTCTTTTCCTACCGCGACATTAATTTTCTTATATCAGGGCCGATGAAAATTCCTTCTTTTAACTTAGCTTCTGATAAAGATGGAAAAACTGAATGCAGATATTTAAAACCTCCCCATCTTTATTTAAATCCTTCACAAACTGCTTCATTATACCCAATTTGATGTGTAAAGGTGGCAGTAAAACTTTTTCTCTGGGAACCAAAGTTCAGCTCTTGGAGGCCATTCCTCGCAAAGAAAGCATAGGTGTTTTGTATAACCACCTCGTTGGCCTATAGTAGCATGCTTATGATTTTCAAATCTCCATACAACTTCCAACCGTCTTGTTCATAAGCCAAAAATTTTGCAAATTTTCATAACATTCCTTTAAATGGACAGAATGTGCAACAGGAACATATGTATTCTCATTATGTAGAAGGACTGCTTCCAACTTCTTATTGAGGAGTCAATAAACAATCTCTGCTCGTTAGGGTCGTACTCAATGTCGTAGGTACATTTTCGTCAAGCCTGGAATATCTTTAGAGTACACTTAATCTTGATCTTCAGCGAAGAATGGAAAAAAATCTTTTTCTATGCGAATGTACCATGAAATGGTGGTGCAATCATATTTCTTTCTTTTAATCGTGATTCGAGGAGTTCCGCTGCATCTTTGGGGAGATTCAAATTTCTTATCAAGTCGTGTAAATGTGACTGTGAAAAGAGGTGACACTCGTTAGAATCTACTTGAAATTTAGGATCAGATTGTTATACATCCTGTTCATCTGTATCACAGTCAGAATCTTCAATTTGTATAGCTGGAAACGAAGGCTGCACCATTTTTGAAACGCGAATAATTGCAGGCGTAACTGATGACACGTTTGGATAGTTTATGCCACTTTTATTTTTAGAATTCTATCCAGTTATATCACAACAAATAAAGTAGTGATCTTTAACATGGTATTTAGGCTCTCTCTAAAACATAGGCGCAACGATTTTCAACCGCAACTATTTTTCTATCCTTTTGACCACTTGCGAAGTTCTGATAAACAAGTCGTACAAATTTTATGAAGCGTCCAAGTTTTGTCTTGGATACTTAAAATATATCCAAAATAACTTTTGTAAATATTTTTCACAAAGTCTGTAATGCTGTTTTGTTGTTTTAACACCATAAATTTGCCGCAAATATTACAAAAACAATTTGGAGAATACAACTTCGCAATGAATTTTAAAGTCTATGTTGCAAGCGCACTTCAACTGTTAATTTTCTAAATCAGTGAGGGTACTTATACAAAAACCCTTTGGTTTATCTTTATAACACCCTTTTCTAATAATATTTACAACAATTAGGTGATATTACCTAATCATTATGTATTAATGAGCTCATTACTAAATTAAGTCAAAATAAGCTGTTTTCGACATGGTTAATGCGAATTACTTATACTCATTATGTAGTAATTATAAATTACTGATTTGCATTAATTTCTATGTCCCCCAACACTAATTAAATGCAATAAAAATTAACCTGAAGTAATTTGATGTTGTTTTATAAATTTGAAAATGTAGGCCCTCAGACATTTTTCAGCAAAATCTTAAATATGATCAATCACTAGATCATACCCAGAATTGTAATTAAACTTGCATGCAAGCTGCTTGAAGAAGAAGAAGTCTTGTAAAATGATGCACATTAATATTATAATTATTATTATACCTTCATTAAGTTTTTATGATAGAATAACAACATCATCATCATTTGACAGTCAGATTTAATATATAAAATATTATAATAGACTTTTTATGGGCTGTTGACAATATACACAAGAATGATGTCCAATAAATGCTTGTAAGACAATAGCTTAGGTTTAAAAACAGCTATTGTGACTCCTCAAAGGAAACTCATAAACACATGTGCATAATAATATGTACTAACTTTAGAAATGGCATCACCTTTTCATAATAATTATTGTATGGTCATGCTTCTAAGCTTA
Organism: Hecatera dysodea; assembly: GCA_905332915.2. NCBI lineage: Eukaryota > Metazoa > Arthropoda > Insecta > Lepidoptera > Noctuidae > Hecatera > Hecatera dysodea. Next base: position 9,492,297 of record HG995288.1, on the reverse strand, counting down.
TAAGCACAGGATATATAGGACCTTTTCAGTTACTAGGTTCTAGTAATATAAAATACAATCAATTCAAGTATAAAACTGGTGTTCAACCAAATCTAGTTAGAATGGACCCTAACATTGTTGGGGAAAAGCTAGCCAGATTGATGTTGAAAAGATTTGAAGTTCAGAATGATTGCTAGCACAGATCCAGTGAGCTAGAGCACTTTTTACAATCTTAATATTAACTTGCTTTATTTGTGTGTCTGGTTGGAAATCAGCTTTTTTTTGCAAGTAGCTATTTTCCCCTAAACTTATTATTTTTTTCCACAGTCTATATATTACAAAAATTATAAATATCTCTTCAAATGTTACATCTACTTCAATGAATACGTAATGAGACACTGATTGGACAGGAAACGAGATGATGAAGGATTTATGCAGAGAACTTCTAAAATAATAAAATTATCTCTCTTTAGATATAAAAATTGGTTTTCTTCTAATTTACAGTGTAACATTCCTTTTCTTTACAGAATATTTTGCTTCTGATGATTACAACTTACAAAACAAGCATAAAACTCATACTTAACAAGCTCTTTAGATAATCTGAATCAATGATGAGATGGGTATATAATATATCTACTTATTTAAATAAATTAGAAAAAAAACAATTTACTTAACAATCATTAAGCATAATTTCTTATTGTGTGTTCTTGGTACAATAATAATTCTACTTGCAGTTCAATTCTATTATGAACCTTAAACAATATTATTACTTAAAGCACACACTAGATACCTACATACATACCTGCTTGAGGTGAATACAGTTAGGTCATGCAGGTGGGCACGCTATTCAATGGAATTCCACTTGCTTACTTATGATACATAGTACACATGAATACTCACATTATGCAGAATTTTCCTCGCTAAATCAGGAGCAATGTGCCGGAAAATACAGGTATACAGTCAATTCATTTATTTATTTATTATGACGCCGCAAGTCACAATAACAACTCAAGTCTCAAACAATGCGATATAATGTGATAGAGAATTAAATGTTTTTTTCACAGATTTCAACCATTCGACAGCAATAAAACCAAACAGAAATCTTATCTTTAAAACTATACCGACACAATCGAGTAGTCAAAACTCGGGTGCAGCGTTGTATAAAATCAATTTAATAATACGCACTTCAATTACTAGGAAAGCAAATGAACATACATTTTATATTGTCAATGAACATTGTGAACGACTACTATTTTTTATAGAAAAGTGAATAAAAGTCGAAAGACTACGAGGCGCACTGGTGCGCGCATCTGTCAACTTTTTTCTGCGCTTCAAATCAAATTCGACCAAAATCAAAACAATGCTACGAGAGCCATCTAGTGAGACTTTACTGAAAGTGAAAATTTCCTAGAGCCCGAAGCACTATTCATAATATAACCATCGGACAATCGGACATTAAATTGTAGTCTTTGAATCGGACAAACGCCCGACCACAGAGCCAAATAAATAAAATCATAGAGTAAAGTAATTCGAAAATTTATCTGGGGGTTGGTACACAGTGACCGGTGATTTTGTGAGCGGCAAAATATGAAACTAAATCATTTATTCCAGTTTCAAATCTACCTTCTGCAATAAAGCGATATCCCAGTACTTAGATACCTACTATGAAATAAGTATTCATTAACAACTAACACAAGGTTTCGTGATAAAGTTCGCAATAAATATAAAATAAAATAACACCCTAAAGGTAAAATAATATTATTTTGTAATGTTTTATTTTTTATCTCACAGCCGTGGTGAACTTGTGACTATACCATGTACTTTCGTAATTAGTATGTATAGGCACGTAAAGGTAGGTATCTAGAACGTGTCCATACGAACGTGCTTATAAACTAGTTCAAATGATAACTTTTATGAAATAATTACAACTATTTCAGTAATTTATTATTGATGGTGTAATTAATAACCACCATCTATATTCACAACAACCATACTGGTATAAAAACCGAAACAGTACAGAATATTAGTAATTCGTATCAATAGTGAGTGAATAACACAGTTAACCATAACGTTCACGCGAAAGTTTCGAAGAAATGTCTACGAAAGTTTTACTTATTTTCTCAATGTTATTGACTCTTTATGTAAGTACCTCAAGCTTATTCGTTTATATAATATTTTTAACTAATTAACTCGTTGGGGAACGGGCGAGATATTATGATTCATTAAAACATAGGTACATGAGGAAGCCGGAGCCACACGCTTGCCAAACCATCACAAATTCAAAAAATGGAATGAGAGTTTGACTTGGTTTGTATAAATTTGTAAGCCCTTGTTGTAGCCGATCCCAAGTCCCAACTGTCAGGGTTTGCACAAATCAAAGAGAATTTACCGCAACCGCTTGCGACGCCTCCTCACATTTGTTTGTAAAATGATTTTGTTTGCGGCAAGAGCCAAGCGTGAAGGCTTTGATATGAAGATTTGACTTGGCATAGAAGGCCAGAGGCAGCGCAAAGGCATGGGTGATGGGCCATCACCTACGGCCTCACGGTTCTAAGAGCCCCGCAACTTTGGCTTTCTCCAACTCAGGAAAATTGTAGGTAGTTAAGGCTTGATAAAAAAAATTCAACGTATCCGAGTCTATTGGCAATTTTTTTTAGCTCGCTTTATTTGCTCTTGCTATCTGAATTATTTTTATTGATAAGCTTTTATATGAAATTCGGCCAAGGAACGTGCCGAACTTCTAATTCAGTATGTATTGTTAAGAGATGAGCCGCGGCGATTGATGGGATTTTCAAGCAATCTACGCTAGCTCTTACATCCATAATAAAATTGCTGTTCCATCTTTTAATTTAGTTGTCTCACGAATTTTCCCACATTTTCACACACACTCAAATAATTACTATTTTTTCATAACAAGTCAAAATATAATCATACTTACATATTGCTGGCCATAACCTCGAGGTGGATTTTACCAGCCGGACCCCAGTCTGCGTTGCCAGGTGCTAGGCGTAAACATTTCCGAGGTTGCTTCGCTCGCTCTTACATTCTTCACTCTCAGGGGGCCGGAAGATGGCAGCATATCCTCAGACGCCCGGTGCGCCTGCTGCGGGCGGGGAGAGAGGCCAAGACCTCCCTTTCCCTTTCCGCAGCCTGCTTCTGCGAAATAACTGTTTCGCAGAAGGAGATCACCGCGTCCCAGGACTCCTCGCCTCCGACCATAGATCGGACTACGGCCGGTAACGAGAGGTCACTTCCTACCACAGAGATGAGGTCACGGCGCGGCTCCTCCCGAGAGGCACACTCTGCCAGCGTATCCGTCCTCCCGACAGTCGACACAGTGGTGACTGGTGACACCGAGCGTCCGGCTCCCGGCCTATGCAACACAGGAACCTCCCGAAGCAGCCATGCCCCGAGAGGACCTGTGTCGTAGGATACGAGCCTTTCCAGCCTAGTCTAGTCCGACCTTAGCGGAGTGCGATTGATTTCGCTGCATCCCACTATCAATAGTAGAATCAAAACTCTGAAAAAATCACTATATACCTACCTACTTAAGTAGACATAGGGGGCCTCGCAAAATTTCAATCCTCCTCACATCAATTTTTAATCTTGCGCTGCCACTGTGGAAGAGCTTTCGCTAAACCTACGTCCGATACATATATATATATATGTATTTGTATATAGATCGATAGATCTAAGAGTTCGAAAAATTGCAGCTAAAAAATTTTCTTTTGAGGTTTTATAGAAACAAAAAGTTACTTGTTGAAAATCATATCGTTGAAGATAAATCAATCTTGCTGAAAATCTTTCTTCGCCTAGCGAGCGTAGCAAGCTCCAAAATCTTCGAAAATTTAATCTTGCGACCGAGTTCGAAAATGTTTACTTCCTGCCTGGGATAGGTTTGACAGAAGTTCGTCAGAAGCTAGTGCACGGTTCAAATTAGTCGTTCCTTAAGAAGAACCTATAAAATAATTTGGGGGCCCCCGATGAAGCGGGGCCCTGGGCACTTGCCCCTTGTGCCCTTATGGTAAAGATGGACAGCAAATACATATGTATATTGAGATATACACAGAAAGATGATGAGATTATAGAAATAACCTCTGATGGGAATTGGGATACGTTCATAGAGATGAATCTAATCTATCCGAAGCTAGTACTAAAATGTTCGAGTTTGCTTAGCTCGTTCTTACACTCTTAGTTCTCTTGATTCTAAAGTTTATCTGCATGAGAAGACAACTTATCCCAGGTGCTGAACAATTCAAGCTCGCTTCACTTGGTATTGCATTTTTTTGTATATATAATCTCACCTGCCTATCGAAGCATTTGGTTTTTTTTTATTATTATTATCTATTACATATAATAAAATCATAGACTTGCCATGTTTTTTTATATTATAAATTGAATATTTTTAGATCATATTAGAAGAGATACGTTAGGAAAAAGATAAATAATTAAAAAATAACAACATTTTTTATTCTATATATTTTCCCTATCGTGTATTTTTTTAATTTTTGTCTATTTGTCTGTATGTTTGTGGAAGCATCATGCAAAAACCACTTATCGGATTTGAAATCTAGGTACCTACTTAAAAATATTATTATTTGTCTCAAGTTCAAGGCAACTTCATCAAAATCGACCCAAAAATTCAAAAGAAATTGAATTGTTAAATTCACTCAAAAAAAATCCATACCTACGAGGTATGGATTTTTTTTGAGTACTAAAAATCTTTTTTTTTTCAGATCACGTCAAGCACTTGCTACCCTAGCTACAATAATGGTGTTGCGCCACCTTGTTATCCCGGGCCTCCAATACTTATTAAGGAGCGCGACAACGACCGTAAAAGAGATATTTTATATCCGTTGATTCTATTGATGCTATTAGGAGACGGTGTTGGCTTTTTTTAAATACTTTTGTGAGCGGTTGCTCATAAGTCGTAAGCACAATTCGTATTACTTACAGGAAAAAAATATTTATTGGCTCACTTAATGTTTGAATTTTTAGTTTACCACCATAGGTACTGCCCGTATAGCTAAATAATCCGTTATACATACAGCAGCATGGTATACAAAATATGGGGGGGCAATCGATTTCTACCTATTATGATTATTTCATAAAATATTGATAATTATTTGGTCACGCCAAGTTAGTATCACCGTCATTTTACTTTCTGACAGCAGAATAGTTAACAAGCATATTTTGTACAAGAGTAATATAAAGCTACAGCAGTACGGTATACAAATGGAGAAGCAATCGATACTATGAAATACAAATCGACTACGTGTATTATGGTTGGCAAAATAAAAAGAAAAGTGCGAATGTTCCAAAACACAGTCATATTTCAATCTTTAGCATGTTATTTTCTGACAGCAGAACAGCATAACGAATATTTGTGCAAGAGTGAAAGTGATAACAAGAAGCGTATGTCAAATAAATAAAATTTTGTCCTAGTTTTTAGAACAGAACATAGAAACGATGATGGACACATTACTTTTCGTAAAAGAAAGAAAATAATTATTTTGTTTAGTGTACACATGAGTAAATATTATGGTTTCAAAAATAAGCTTGTTACAGAACTAATCAGAAAATTATTCAGCACAGCAAAGAACAATCAAAATATGAAGCCGTTTTCTTATCTCCTTGATTAGATTATAATCAAAAATTGTTTCCACTTCAAGTTGCTATTTATTTGTTATCAATGAGAGTAATGAATTAAAAGTGCGTGCGAGATGTCTATTTCTAACTGTAGCGAAGAAGACGATGTGTATCCACTCCACGAGTGTATATTTATTGGTGATGTTCGCAAGCTCTCGTCGTTACTAAGAAATAATGATGTGGCCCGAAAAGACAAACACGGCAATACAGCGCTCCATCTGGCCGTCATGCTGGGCCGCAAGGAGTGCGTGCAGCTGCTCCTCGCGCACGGTGCGCCCGTCAAAGTTAAGAACCACGCAGGGTGGTCACCTCTGGCTGAAGCCATCAGTTACGGAGATCGTCAGACCATATCATCACTAGTGCGCAAATTGAAACAGCAAGCACGAGAACAGATGGAACGTCGTAGACCTGACCTAATTCGAGCTCTTGCTCAAATACAAGATTTCTATATGGAACTGAAATGGGATTTCCACTCATGGGTACCCCTCGTCTCCAGGATATTACCATCGGATGTTTGCAAGATTTACAAAGCAGGCTCTGGAATCCGGTTGGACACTACATTAGTAGATTTCACCGATATGAAATGGGAAAGAGGAGACATATCTTTTATTTTTCAGGGAGAGAAACCTCCAAGTGAGTCCCTAACTGTATTAGATAATAAAGCTAAAGTGTACCAAAGAGTCCGCTATGAAGAAACAGAGAATGAATTAGAAGACGAAGTAGACGTTCTCATGTCAAGTGATATACTCGCTGCTCAGATGTCAACCAAAGGAATTTCATTCACAAGGGCTCAGTCTGGCTGGATATTTCGAGAAGATCGTAAAGAAACTGTTGCAGGTATATACAGGAGTGATATTTATACAATCACTGGCCTTGTATTAGAGTCTCGTAAAAGACGAGAACATTTGTCAACTGATGACCTCCAAAAAAATAAGGCTATAATTGAAAGCCTTACTAAAGGAAACACCCAAAGTTTGGATACAAATGGGGAGCCTACTCGCCGTGCATCACTGAATCCTCCTCCTGAGAGAAATATTGATTGGGCTTCATACATATCATCTCCCCCTGGGCTGTACCCTAGTCTGGGTAGAGAACTTGTTTACAAGGAATCCTCAAGGAACTTCCGAGCCACTATTGCCATGAGTGATGATTTCCCACTAAGTGTTGACATGCTATTGAATGTTCTAGAAGTGATTGCTCCCTTCAAGCATTTTGCTAAACTACGACAATTTGTGGCAATGAAATTACCAAGGGGGTTTCCAGTTAAAATTGATATACCAATTTTACCAACTGTGACGGCCAAAATAACATTTCAAAAATTTGATTTCCGTGATGATATTCCTCCTGATCTGTTTGTGATACCGGATGACTTTATAGAAGACCCATTGCGGTTTCCTGACTTATGACGCTTTGATATTCTAACACTGTTTGCAATTGATGAAAGGCCTAATTGGCGACGTGAACTAAGGCGACGCAAAAAGCGAAAGCCACGAACCAGGCCCATGCGGAATAGCCTAGTCTCAATTGAATTTCCAATACCTATAGGTCTTGGCAGCTACTATTCCAGCCATTGTGTGCTTTTCGTTGAATAGCAAAATTTCAATGTAGGAATGTTAAATTTGTGGTGAATTGTCCGTGTATGTAGTGTTTCTGGTCAACAGTGTTAGAATTGAAATGTATAATATAATTCCTTTATTGTTTTTAACTACTGAAAGAAATGGCTCATGTTTTGATTATTAAATTATAGATTGTTTTTAATTTATTTTTTACTTTTATATATTTTTCTATAAAACAAACTTAAGTGATTTCCATTATGTTATTTTTGCATTATGAAAATGAAATCACATATGAAAATGAGGTTCATTGTAAACTTGTAATTGGTGTGTATTATTTATTCAGAATTTTATCATATCTTAAATGATGTTAAAAGCACTTTAAAAACTGACCTTCAAGAGCAAAATTAGTTTTTGGGCCTCGGTATTACAGGCCTACTGCTTAACTGAGACAACACCTGTATGTGGTAGCTGAGTGGTACTTGAAGGGTTTGGCCACACGTCACGAGCAAGCATTTCACCTGCTGAAGAGTGGCAAAACACCTGAAACAACCGCATGAAGCACTGTCTCAGTCAAGTGGTAGGCCTTTAGCATGTATTATGTAGTTCATGGCCTACACCCAATGTAAGGTACACATTTGATCACTTAGGTACTAATTTAGCTATATTAAATTTGCAAACTGGAGCTTTTCAAGTTGGTACCTACCAAATGTTTTTGAAACATGACAGTGCTCATTTATAGATTGGAGCTTGTGTGGAGGTTTTAAAATTAGTAATGCTATATAATATTACATAAGGTAGATCATCATAAAATAATTAAACTGTGACAATTTTTCATGTAGAAAACCTTATCTATCTGTATCTACATACTAGTTAATGAGGTCTTAAAGGCTCAGCCATGTCATTTAAACCTCATGCCTTGTGCATTTGGTAACTGTTTCAATATTTGTGTTAAAAAAAAGTTTACTAGTGTGTAAAAACGTTTCTTGTAATGTATCATGTTTAAAATAACTTAGTCAATTGCCACATAAATAACCATTATATTTATGTGTATTACCACAGGTGTTCCTTTGTAAATATCAAAATTAATTAATGTATTTCAACTCCTTAGACTTATTGAAGTTTGAAAGCACAGAATGTACTTATTTTATTGAATTTAGCACATAATCTATAGTAGAAACCAGATGCTTTTGTAGTGAATTGCGCAATAGTTTCCTAATTGTATTTAGTATGTCGACTATAACTTTGAAATGACCATCCCACCAAAACTGAAGATTTTGTTTAATGTATGAAATACCTAACGATTTCTTGCCAATAGAATTTGTTAAGTCAAAATAGAAAGACAAAAGTATGTGTGGCGATCTATCTGTAAAACTGAATTATGGAGAAAGAAATGTTGTAATAAAATTGAAAGTAATATTTGTAGTTTTTTCAATCACATCGCGGAAATAATATCTATGTCACCGGAATATTGCAAATGCGTAAGATAATAAAAATATACCTAAGGCCTAGCGCATATCTTTCGAGGTGCAGAGACGTACGTTTGTCTTGAAAAGATTGTCTCACCCTATGTCATATTTTCATCATCTGTTTTCTGTAACTTATATGGTGTACATAATAAAGAGTATTTTATTCTATTCTACTTAGGTATAACCATTCAACTCGTGGGACGATGTTTAGTGAATGAATGTTTTCTCATGGTTTGGAATTTAGGAAGTGTTATTTGTCTCTAGAGTTTGCTGACATTCTACCTACACTCATAAGGGATAACCGCGCGTGACTACTACTACTGATTACTGATTTATTTAATGCCGTTAATTCCGATATCTTTAGTGCTGAACGGCTGACAGTACCTTCTAGTGCACAGGATTAAGAAAAAACGGATGTTTTTTTAAAGGTGTTAATCAATAAAACAAAAGTAATATTGAGATCATAGATATATATTTAATTAATTCTGGTCAGGAATAAACTGCATCTAATTTGTAAGGCATATTTTACAAGCAAGCAATAGGGTAGATGGCTAAAAACATCTAATTAGTCTAAGTACCTAGTCAGATAGATTTCCAAAAAAAGTTGGACACTACTTTTCTTAATTTTTTTCACGTAAACAAAAAATGAAGACGATACAGTCCGTTGAAATATCGTTTGACGTCACATTTGAGTCCACTTTTTACCACGACGTGACGTCAAAAGTACGCACTCCTGATCTTTTATGCTTTTTATCTTCAATTTTATTGTTTTGTTAAAGCAAAAATACGCATCCAATATTTTTCAATAATCTAATCGACGGGCTAAATATAGTTGTTTTACTCAGGAATCATCAGTATTCGTTTCCTGCAATAGCCACCTCGTTTTTTTTTAGAAGTACCTATATACTTACCTAGAATACATTATATACAACATTTGTAAAAAATTATATCTCGAAGGTTATACAGTGATAGTTCATTTACAGCGAAGCGTCCACCATATCAATTTAAATATGTTCAAAAAGCCTATGAATTACACTAACAATTACATTATTATGTTCTGTAATAAGTTAGAAAAAAATGTTACAAATATCATAAAAAGCAAGTACCTCCAGTACAACTAATATGTATAATCGATCCGCGTAAATATTGGCGTCTGTTGAAAATTGCTGAGAGAGAGATTTGTGCAACCGAAGTAAGGGCCAGCTCACACCGAAACTCGAGCCGTGACGTTGCTTGCCAGCGCGGCTCCGCAGTACACGACGTCGTCACGCTCACGTGTCGCAAGGCGCATCGTGAACCGTTATGATATTAGTGTTCTGAGATCATGAAGCCCCGGAGCATTTCAAATGAACGAGATACACCATGAAGCCGTAGCTTATCCGAAATCTCTCACTGCAATGTGTACCTTTTTGTGTAATAAATAAAGTTTTATTGCATCGTTATCTAGAAAAGTACGCTTTTCAGTGTAGGCTGCCCCTAAATATATCCCTGAAATATGTCGTCATTCCACATAGGAGCAACAATGTAAAAGTAAAGTATATGTAGTAGGTAAAGAAACATCAATATAAACAGGTATTTATGTTACATAAAATTTATGTGAGACGCGGATAGACTACAAATACATAGGAGGTAGGTACATCCTCATTCCACAATCAGTTACAGACAATACCTTTTTATTAGTAAGCACAGGTGTCAGGCAGTTAATACAGGCTAATCACCATTAACGTTTACTTGGTCACTTCAACATGGAGCCCTTCCGCGGCGGTGCCGTTTTACTGGGCATCATCAGTCCATCTGATTCCAGCCCAAGGGTCACGACGCGCAGCGACACAGTTGAGCGATGTGCTGGAACGCAATACATTCAGTTATGCTCAGTTCACATTATTTCGGTCGAGTGATCCAGTGAGTCACGTATTGGACGGACGATATGGTGAAGGTACAGAAGCTGTTCAAGCGTGAGCACTACGTTGAAAAGGATTTCATGAAGCAAGCAGATTGAAATGCACTGAGTTGGTTTACTGGATTGGCAAGTAGTCCATTAATCTAGTTACTGTAATATATCTGTCTCTCACTCACTGGATTCAGTGTATTGTAGTGTATATTTGGCTAATTTCAGTTAAAATCTAGTGCTTCTTTAGATCTCTGGAATGGGGTGTTACCTACTGGAATTTAAAGGTGACACGAAATAATTCAAGGTAGGTCATGGTAACAGCCTTGCCAGCCATGGTCCAGCCTAAGGAATACACATTAAATTTAACTCAGATTTATTATGCCTGGCATGAAATACACTTATATGCCCATAACTTTCGTGCATACTTTTATTTATGGGATTACCCGCTATTGCCTGCTTAGGCAATCTTACAAATATGTCAATACATTATGATTGGAATGTGATAAATACCTTCTTCACGAATGTCGTCAATCAACTGAAAAAGAAGAAAACATTTTCTTTGTAATTGCATGAAAAAAGGTCATGGAACATTATACCGGCACAGCTGCAGGACGGCGACGGTCGCTTCGCATTTAAGCTACGACGGCTAGCTGCCAGCGAGCTAACTACGCGTCGTCCGCGAGGTGCAAGCTTGCTGTCACCGCGAATACAACTGTGATTGAACACGCCTAGGCCTTGCACGTTTTCTTCATGTCTCGGTTTAAATTACGCGAACTAGCAATCATCACTATTGCTCCCGATGAAAAACAGGAAAATATGAAAAGAAGGAGATATTGGGTGCATATTATACGAAACGCAGACGAGGAATACTGGAAGAATTTAAAAAAATTGATGGACTATGGTAAAATATTCTACATAACATAGAATTTTTCAATCATATGTGTAATTTGTATGAAGAAAACTTAGAAGTCCAAGACGTATTAATTTGAGTTCGAGGTGACAGCAAGCTTGCACCTCGCAGACGACATGTAGTCAGCACGCGCGCTGGCGACTAGCCGTAGCCTAAATTCGAGGAGACGCAGCGACGCCGTGCTGCAGCTGTGCAGTTGCGGTGCCGGTATAATGTGCCATGACCTTAATAATAACATAAATGACAAAGTCTGTGCAAAATTAAGAACCAAATTGTAAATTTCGTAGAATCTTAGATAAGGGTAAAAACGACGATTCAACTAAATAATGTTCTTCTTTTTAGGCATGCATCCACCCATCTCACAGTGCTCGACCCTCAAGGCACACGGGGCATTGCAAGGCATGTAGTCATGGCTAGTGGAAGATGGCTTTGACTTAGTGGCTGCCAAGAATAGCAAATTATGTGTTCCGATAGCTTGGCTATAAATATAACATTTCCGAATATTGTTAGGCTTCCTTCCGTCTGGCTGAAAGTTAATTTCATTAAACAATCACCGAATAACGTATCTATAGTGTGTCCTAATCCTATACCCTACTTAATACTTTTTGCTTTATTGCATTTTTCATTTAGGTAACAAGATGCCTCTGAGGATCACCTCTCTTCGTCCTCGAAACATTTAACGACTGTCGCCAGCAGTGAAGCAATACAAGCTAGCTAGATAGTTGTAGGCTATTGGTAACGCAATACAGTAAGTTGCATGAAAACATATAGGTACATATATGAGTTTTCTCATTCATACTTCTTTTGCTTAATTAGGTTAATTTTCAAAAATCTGATAAAATGCTCACCGTTTCTCGCCACCTAAGCTTTTTGAAAATCATCACTAAAAAGATCAGTGTGTATGTCAGAATATAACTAATATATATCCTACCTAGGTGGTGGTCTCCTCCCGGCATTTCCATTCACATCTGCCTTTTAAATACCTTTCTTTAGGCGCCTTTCATTCCACCTATTAACATGACATGCTTTTTTCCAAGTTGAATGAATACATATACATACCGCATCCTCCTGTACTTTGGGCGCGACGCTCCTTCGGAAGCCGACCAGTCGCTTGGTATATCCGCTGGCGACACTCACGCCGCTGCGCGAAGACGACATCGACGATGAAAATATTGACTCTGTGCCCAAAAAAACCGTCTGTTCAATAGGGATGTTTCCTGAGTAAAAATTATATGATTATGTTTAGTCCGTCAGTTAGATTATAGAAAAATATTGGACACGTATTTTTTCCTTTATCAAATCTATAAAAACTGACGAAGATAAAAAGCATCAAAGATCAGGAGTGGGAGCGTGTGACGTCACGGCTCGCTAAAAATTATAGCGAGTAGTGACGTCACACGAGTTTTCAACGCACTGTATCGTCTTCATTTTTTGTTTATGTGAAAAAAGAAAAAATACGTGTCCAATATTTTTTGGAAATCTATTCGACGGACTAATTAGATTTTTTTAGTCAACTACCCTATTATGAAATGAGACACAAATTATTTTGTTTCGCGTTGTGCTGAATCTGGAGGTATGGTATTCCATAATGCGCCCATAATAGTTAATTCTGACAGTGTCTTCTCTAGATCCTATGTAGAGAATCCGTCATATTTTCATGCTCTTTTTTTTACAAGGATCCGTAATGCTGTTTCCCAAATAAGTTACTGCTTACAACATCAGCCGTCTCCTAGTGAGAGTCCCGTCCACATCGTAATTTTATTTATTTGTGTAGACATAAAGAAGTCAGATTTCGTCTTTTAGAAATGCTCAACGGAGTTCGATACAGTTTTTAAGATGTGAATATAATTTCCAGATGGGGTTTCCATTTAAATTATACATGAAAATACTGAAAAATGTCGAAGTTTCGTCGAAAAACTATGCGAAGCAGAACTGGACCGGGCCGTGCATACATATTTCAATTAACAAAGATTTCATAATAACACTATGCTAATACGGTGACAATCACAGTATACGGTGTCTAAAGTAAAGTATGTGTCAAAAGTTTTAATATTTTACCGTCAAGTTCCAAACTGGTTTCCTTCTTGAAGTCGAGTGCAGCATCAGTCACAATCCTGTAAAAGACGTTCTCATATTATGTGAATCTTGTGCCAAAACTCATGCTAGCCTTGTTTGAATGGCCGAAACAAGAGCCAATCAAACGTCTAGAAATTTCCCATGAGTCCTTTTATAAACAAACACCCCTATGTCATAAAAGTTACAGTCTATTCTGCAGAGTCTACATGGAGGGAGACGAGACAGCAGGTCATCTTCTCCTAAGCTGCCCGGAAATCGCTGATTACAGGGGTAAGTACTTCGGAAACTCCGTTTCAGTCCCTCTGTGTTATGGACCTATCTAAAAGTTAGTAACACAAAAGTGTTGCTGGCCTTCCTTGGGGAGCTGGGGTGGACCAAATGATACATGTGTTCCACCTGCCCATAAAATACGCGCTTAGTCGTGGAGTTGTGGGTACTAGACCGACTTTCATTCATAGGCGTGAGTAAGCGTAGAAAAGAAAAGGCATGCATGCATGATAGTAAATTACATGAGCTGCATAGAAAAAGACCAAGCATTGATATAAAAAGTAGGTATTACACCAACTTCTTACAGACGCGGAACAACCGCCTCTAGTTTTGTGGCGTAGGTATTATACATTCTAGTGTCGCTTCTAAAAGAAGTTATTTTTTTTTATATTTTCTGTGACAAGGTCAGAAATCCCATCATCGTGAAAAAAAATTGTTTGTTTATTTAATTTTATAAATTTTAGGAAAACTTACAGCTAATACACACAATAGAAACTATGTAACGCGATATGTACAAAATGGCCATTTACAAGTTAATACGGCCACGCTGCAGCCACGCACAGCGCCGTCAGCGCCGAGTACGTCTAGTGTTCGTACCAACAGTAAGGCGTGTACTAACTTCTGCAGCAGCGCGTGCAGCCGGCGCATGTGCCTGGGCACGTGGCGCCGCACGTCGGACGCGGCCACGAGCGCGGCCAGGCGCGGCGCCAGCTCGGGGCTGGCCACCGCAGCCGCGCACAGCGCCGTCAGCGCCGAGTACGTCTAGTGTGCGTACCAACAGTAAGGCGTGTACTAACTTCTGCAGCAGCGCGTGCAGCCGGCGCATGTGCCTGGGCACGTGGCGCCGCACGTCGGACGCGGCCACGAGCGCGGCCAGGCGCGGCGCCAGCTCGGGGCTGGCCACCGCAGCCGCGCACAGCGCCGTCAGCGCCGAGTACGTCTAGTGTGCGTACCAACAGTAAGGCGTGTACTAACTTCTGCAGCAGCGCGTGCAGCCGGCGCATGTGCCTGGGCACGTGGCGCCGCACGTCGGACGCGGCCACGAGCGCGGCCAGGCGCGGCGCCAGCTCGGGGCTGGCCACCGCAGCCGCGCACAGCGCCGTCAGCGCCGAGTACGTCTAGTGTGCGTACCAACAGTAAGGCGTGTACTAACTTCTGCAGCAGCGCGTGCAGCCGGCGCATGTGCCTGGGCACGTGGCGCCGCACGTCGGACGCGGCCACGAGCGCGGCCAGGCGCGGCGCCAGCTCGGGGCTGGCCACCGCAGCCGCGCACAGCGCCGTCAGCGCCGAGTACGTCTAGTGTGCGTACCAACAGTAAGGCGTGTACTAACTTCTGCAGCAGCGCGTGCAGCCGGCGCATGTGCCTGGGCACGTGGCGCCGCACGTCGGACGCGGCCACGAGCGCGGCCAGGCGCGGCGCCAGCTCGGGGCTGGCCACCGCAGCCGCGCACAGCGCCGTCAGCGCCGAGTACGTGTAGTGTTCGCACCAACAGTAAGGCGTGTACTAACTTCTGCAGCAGCGCGTGCAGCCGGCGCATGTGCCTGGGCACGTGGCGCCGCACGTCGGACGCGGCCACGAGCGCGGCCAGGCGCGGCGCCAGCTCGGGGCTGGCCACCGCAGCCGCGCACAGCGCCGTCACTGCCGAGTACGCCGCCTCCGCGAAGTCACGCGTCCACAGCGCCACCTATTTCAAAACAAAGTTAAATCGTTTCCCCGGGACTCCTCTCACGACCCCATTAAATATATCGCATAGCGATTCTAAACGCCCGCACAGTGGATGGCTGGACACTTATCTGATCATGACCGCATCTTTATCCACCGCATTTAATTCTCAATTTTCAAACTAGCTTTGAGTGTAGTCACATCTATCAATAAACACGCAAAAGCTGGCATGATAGCGTTAATCGCCATTATGCCTGTATTTCTCGAAGAATTACGAAGACAAATGTCCATATGACAGCTGCATTTTAGCAGACATATTTAAAGTCCTATGTTACAGAGACCAACATGTTGCCTCAAATCTCAAATACCATTAAAACCAAATGAAAAAAGGTCCTTGGTCACCTGGAACAGGCGCCACTCGTCGGCGCCCTCCACCAGCTTCTGCGCGCGCTTGGCGTTGGTCATGACAACCTCGCGCGCGTGTTGCAAGTGAACCTGCTGCCGCTCCATGCGCTCGCGAGACGTCTCCAGCTCCTGCTCTGTTTCATTTCTGATAAAAAAATATAATGCTGTAAGGGTTTAACTACAGGCTAACACTGTTTTCAGTAAGCCGTAAAATTAGTAATACCTAACAATCATCATCTGTCTAACAAAACTCCCAATCATGTTGGGATTGTTGGGTTTATCTTCTTCCAGTCTCACTGCACTCAGCTGATTACCAGCATTTCACGACTGCCTATCCACAGCCTACTGACCGGGGGACATAATACCCAGTGGAAAGGACTACTTTTCAAACTTTGGGATTTCTGAATACCCGTAACAAATGTATACGAATGCCAGCAATGTAGGTTATTGATTGACATACCACCCATACAAAGCCTCAACAATTAGTTTCGGTAAATCGAATGGTTGTGCTTGAGAATAGCTATGCAGGGCTAGTGTGGACTATTGGTTATTCGCTCGTCCTGGTATATTCTACGTGAACTGACGTGACGTAGTATATATGTACTGTAATTAAACACGCCACATACTTCCTAGCGTCAAGCTGCTTGTTCTTGTCTGCGATGAGGGTGAGCCGCGCGTCGGCGTCGCGGTTGTAGTTCTCGAGGCGCGCGATGTTCGCCTGCAGTCCCTGTAACTCCGCGCGCAGCTCGTAGAACTGGTTCCGCAGCCCGTTCAGCTCTTCAATTTCAGGAGCTAAGGATATGAGGAAAATGCTGAAAGACTTATTTACTAACTTTTGCCCGGCTAGCTCGCGATAAAATACCTAAAACCGACTCAAGGGTCCCATCTGGGCTTCAGTGCCTGCTAGGGTTGCGGAATTTGTTCGAAAGTGTCACCGCGGCCCTGGAACGCAAAGGGGACTAGAAGGATCACGGGTGGGTTTTAGTCAGTAAGAACCTGACACTCCATTCCGCTCCGCCCAGAGCGGGAGAAGTGATTTGATGATTTCCCATCCAGAAAAAAAGGGTTCCACCTGGGAATGCCATTATCGATTTTTAAATGAGAGTTAAAAATAAAAAAAAGTCCATAACAGACAGGCCAGTCTTTTTTGAAATACTTCGATAATTGATGGTTTTTCTACTAATGTTTTTTTTATTAAATAAGAATAGGATTATAGTTTTATTTACTAAACAAAATTTTAAAGCAAAGACATAAATATTGCATAAGAGGATAAGGTGGACCAATGAAACCTTTGGACGTGAGTCATGTCTATTTCGTAAAGATACAAGAAGTGCAAAATGCCCAAACTGATGATTCGAAAATAAAACAATAAGGTCGCAAAAGATAGGCAAATAATCACGACACACGACAGTTAAGAAATTCTGAATCAAACATGATGAAATGCAGGTTTATGAAATTACATTATATTAATGTTACAATGCTTTAGAGATAACATGTTCTATTTCACACGCCGTTACAATTTCACAAGTGTCACCGGACCCAGTGAGACTTTTTTCATTCATAGGACAACCAAAAATAACACGTCAGGCCGTCAGAGTTATCCACATTAGGGATAATCACAAGGGTCAAACTATCCGCAGTGCAATGGAGAGGCCTCGCCCTGGGGGAACCGCCGTCATGATCACGGTCTCCCCTACGCCAGGTAAGTATGAATACTTTACAGTACCCCGCGAGGGTCATTCAACGGCGGAGAATCTTAACACCACGATTCAGAAATGTGACGTCACGGTACAGTGCCTCTATTGGCTCGTTAGACCTGCTTCTGCTAACCCAGGTTTCGCCACAGTCTGTGAAGCCTGACCGGCCTTTGACCACGACCTTTTTCGCACGTTCTTGTCGTACGTGATCCACTTTTCATCACCAGTTATCAGCTTCTTCAAAAATGGGTTGGTTTCATTACATCGTAATAAAGAATCACAAATGAGTACACGGTATATTAGGTTCTTTGTGTACCCAGTTTTTTTCAAATGCACCAAAACTGTTTTGTGGTCAATTCCCAGTTCTTCAGCTACGTCGTAACTACTGATATGCCTACTAGCCGGTCTTGCGCCACTTTTTCAAAAATGGCAACCATTTTATCCGTAATAGGGCGACCAGAGCGACGTGCATCTTTGACATCAAAACCGGATTAAAACGCTTTAACGAAAGTGCTACACTCACAGACACTGCACTAGGTCCATAAACATCGCAAATCTTTTTCACGGATTGCTTTGCATTTTTACCTTTTTTGTACCAAAATTTTAAAATGTATCGAATTTCTTCATTTGTATTTCATTTGTGAATCGAAATAATTGTTGTCGATAGCCTACGTTTGTATATCTGCACAAGCATATCATGAACTCGTCGCAAGAAGCAGCGGCCGTACTAGGCGATAAATCTGCTTGGTAAAGTATCGTTTTGTGATTTTTACATTGCTTATTATCCAGTCACTTAGCGATAAACTTAGGTAGTGGTTAAAGAGCAATGTATCTATAGTCGCTGTGACATTTGGAAACAAAAATAAGATAGTAGAAGCAGGAAATACATATTTTACGATTTGTTTTTTTCTTGATTTTACAGAAAAATATAGTAAAATACTTACTTTGATAAATGTTAAATGATTCCATGATTAACAAAGTTTTTGTTTAGGCTTCGGTTTTTACAAGAAACCACTGAACAACACGGCATACCTACTTACCTATATCATCTTGTCACGATCACTGTCGAAAGCGTACTAGTTCCCGGATTGCCTATGACATGGTGTCTCAGACTATGTCGCGCAGACACCGACATGCCCTCTTCTCACCATCCGCCTGACGCAGGTGCTCACCGGAAACGGCTGTTTCGGGAGGTACCTGTTTCGGATTCAGCGGGAGGACACATCCGGGTGTTAACACAGTGTGGATCGCCCGGAGAACACGGTGGAGGTCTGCCCTGCTTCGTCGGGGTCGAGCAACGCCGTGTCCTCGCCGAAACGATTGGCGGGATGCGACCTCTTGCTTCCAATCTATGGTCCGGAGCGAGGAGGCATGGAATGCGGTAACCTCCTTCTGCGAAGCAGTAATGCTAGCGAAGGAGGAGGCAGACTGCTTGAAGGAGATGGAAACCTCACGCCCCGGACGCCGCAACAGAAGAAGACGACTCGGGCGTCGCGAGTCATAGCGCGAGTCGCGGCCACATTAGGCGTGGGCCTGCCGATGGCGAGCTATGGGTGGCTCGCTGTTCGATAACAACCAGGCCGAGATCGACAGCGCGTCGTGTTCCACGCGCGCCTCGTAAGATATTTCAGGTAAGAAGACGAGTCCCGATAGGATCAGTGCCCGCTATGGTCGCAAAATTTGTTCGATAGACTCAACGCGGCGCTGGCTCGCATGATTTCCCATCCAGAAAAAAAAGGGTACGCACATTGTACACTATAACACACAGCAAGTTTATCAAAGCACTTTTACCATACACTATCGACCCGCCCCGGCTTCAGACGCATTTTATAAAAGCATTATATGCCTGTCCTTTTTTCAGACGTTGGTAGTGTCGTTGCACCCTGATGCGTCCAGCGTGGGGGTTAGATTATAATGTTAAAATGTTTATTTTATTCCCAATCAACCGATTAGGTATTTATTTTATATTATTTGCAAATATTACAAAAATAAATAATCGATTTAAAAGATTATACCTACATTGCATCTCTCAACTCAGTTGGAAAGTAAAGAATTGATTTAGGCTCATAACATAACTTCTGGCAGAATATGTCAAGGCTGCGCCGCGGCGCGTGTTTGGTATTGAAACTGTCTTGAACAAAAAATGATTTATTTCGATAAGAACTGATACCGAATTGCAAATCTACGTCTACTACCTAACATAAAAATTAGTTACAGTGATTAGAGATAGGTGATTATTATGTACACGTGAGGATTTGTAATTTGTTTTTTTTTGGTGACTACGTTTCCATTTCTGTCTGTTCTTGTTAGCTGTAAGTCCTCCATGTACATAAATAAATAAGCAAGTCTAATAGGTATATAGGACATTGGTATCGCGAACTTTTGTATTTGTAGACATTGATGGGTTCTCTAAAATTGGAGTAAGTCTTGTATATTATTTTGTTCTATCATCAATAGTTTTCGCAGCGCACGCGATAAAAGGAATTTTAAGGATCATTTTTAGGGTTCAAAGTAGAGGATACATAATATTATAGTAATAGTAGTACAGACCGAAACAAAAAAAAAAATATTTGGTGCACTACGCATACGTACAGTGCTCACTGAGCGGCGAGATGTGGTGTATGAAGTGCTGGTGAGCGGCGTGCACGACGCGCAGCGTGGCCTCCAGCGCCGACACGTCGCGCTCGCGTGCTCTACTGACAATATGTAGCACTACGCATACGTACAGTGCTCACTGAGCGGCGAGATGTGGTGTATGAAGTGCTGGTGAGCGGCGTGCACGACGCGCAGCGTGGCCTCCAGCGCCGACACGTCGCGCTCGCGTGCTCTACTGACAATATGTAGCACTACGCATACGTACAGTGCTCACTGAGCGGCGAGATGTGGTGTATGAAGTGCTGGTGAGCGGCGTGCACGACGCGCAGCGTGGCCTCCAGCGCCGACACGTCGCGCTCGCGCCGCCCTATGTCCGCATCCAGCGCTGCTCCACGCTCCCGCAGCTCCGCTCGCTCCGCCGCAAACTAGAGGTGACAACCACTGTTATCTTATAGCAGAGCAAACAGAACCGAGCAGAATCCCCACGTTGACGATTCATCTAGGTTCCATCGATGCTAACGCGAATACACAATAAACAGTCTAGTTTCACCAAAGGACGTTCACCGCATCATTAATTCGTGGGGAGCTTGTTCAAAGGCAACAATTCACCGGGATTAAACCTGAAAATGCAGGGTACCTTAGGGCTTCATTTTGAGTGCCTCTTTTATTTTTGGTTTGAATGACTTGCCCTATGTATTGCCGATGCCGAAAGTTGAAAATGATCGCTAGGGAACATAGTCTCGGAATGAAAATCCTTTGTGTCCTGTGTCCTATTCTAGGATGTGGTCTACCTTTTTTTTTTTGGATGGGAAATCATCAAATGACCCCTCCCGCCCTGGGTGGAGCGGTAGGGAGTGTCAGACTTTTACTGACTAAAACCCACCCGTGATCCTTCTTGTGCCCTATGCGTTCCAGGGCCGCGGTAACTCTTTCGAACAAATTCCGCAACCCTAGCAGGCACCGACCCTATGGGGCCCCATCCTCGGTGCTGACGGCTCCTTGAGGCGCGCGTGGAACACAACGCGTCGTCGACTCAACCTGGTATCGGACGGCGAGCCACCCACGCTCCCCGTCCCCAGGCATCAGCCACTGCGCAATAGCACAGCGGCCGACTTGTCTCTGGAGGAGGCCGAGATGGGACCCCTCCCGAGTATCTGGAGTCGCAGCACCTACAGCAGCAGCGGCAGTGGCGGCGACGGAAGCCGCGGCGGCGGCAGAGGCGGCGGCGGCGGCGGACCTCTTTCCCCTGGTCGGGGCGGATGGCGCGCAGGCCCTTCCCCCAGCCCAGTGCTCGGCCGGCTTGCCAACAGCCGCACATGCACTGCAGTGCGGCGTGGCCTCGCACGAGCCGGCCCGATGACCGGGCTGACCACAGCGGAAACAAAGTCCGCTGCGGTCGACCTCCGAGGGGCACATAGCTCCCGTGTGGTTACCCACATGGCAGCGGTAGCACCTCAGAGGTCTGGGTTCCAGCAGTTTTACCCGCGCCGACACCCATCCCACCAAGAGCCTTCGGCCCTCCGACACAGTTCTGGCCGCCGCCACGGGGCAGCTCACCACAAGGGTTTGCATGCCCGTGTTATCAGGACGGATGGTGCCCGCCTTGACAAGCTCGGCAGAGCACCCCCCAGTCCTGGCGACGGCGGCCACAACCTCCTCCTCCGTCACGGAGTCATCCAGGCCCACTATGCGCATGTCGATGCGCCTAGTCGGCCTGGACACCCGGACCTCGTCCGCGGGTAAGACCGCCCTCAGCCTTTCGGCCAGGGCGTCCGCGAACGGGCCACTCTCCGCTCCGGCGAGCTCGAGCTTGTGGGCACCGGTCAAGGTCCTCCTGACCCCGATGCCCCCGCTGATGCCCAGCTCTTGGAGGCTCACCGCCTCCTTCGCCCGCTTCAGTACGGCGAGATACGTCACGCCCCTCTGTTCCGCTTCCGGCTGCAGTGTGAGCACCACAGCCGCGGATTTCGGGGCGCGAAGCCTCGCCGCGATGGCGTTGGCCTTCCGCCGCTGCTTCCTCGCCTTATTTTTTTTCGCCTTCGAGGCCTGCCGCTTTTTCCCGGCAACCTGCCGCTCGGCCCCGGCCGCCGGAGGGTCCGACGGTGGGGGTGGGGGCGTCTGCGGCGCCACTGGCGCAGCAGCCTTAGCCGCCCCCCCTCCAGCCTTCCTCCTACCCCTCTTCGCCGGGGCCGACTTGGTCGTCACCGGCGTCGCAGGCGCCGGCGCCACAGGCGCTTGCGCGGTTCCCGTCTTGGCTTTCGCCTGGCCGGACGATCCCGGGCCGGCAGCCACCGCGGCTGCGTACGAAGCCGCCTTCCGCCGTCCCGGGGGCCCCTGTGTCGCCACCGTTGGGGAGCGCCGGACCATGTCCTCCAAAGTGGAGAACTGCTTCCGGAAGGGGGCCAGCTCCTGCCGCACCAGGTCCCGCACCTGGCTCAGCACTTGGCCCCTCTCCGGCGCTGCCGGACTCAGCCCCCCTCGCGGCTCCACAGAGGCCGCTCTGGCCATCCCCGCCAGGTCCCTCCGGAGCGACTCATTCTCCGCTATGAGTCGATCCGTAGCGGCCGCGAGGCGGGCGACCTCCGCCCGCAACTCTGTCGCCTCTCCGGACCCGCCGTTGTTGGCCGCCGCTGCCGCCAAAATGGAGGCCTTGACCGCGCTGATATCTTCCCTCTTAGAGGACTGCTTCCTCTTGAAGGCCACAGCGCGGATCGCGGCCTCCACGACCTCCGCACGACCTCCGCCCTCTGCTGCTCTGAAGTGGGAGGTACCTCCACCGGGGACTCCGAGTCGTCGGAGTCGAGAGGAGGCGGAAGGGTAGAGGGAGCCCTGCGACCGCTCCCTCCAGGGCGACGCCCCTCCTCCACCAACCTCCCGGCCCGACGCTCCACCTCCCGGGTAGAGGGAGCTAGCCCCCTCCCCGTCTCACAGCCCCTGCCCCGCCTAGCGGTGGGGATCTTGCGGGCGGAGGCAAACTCGCCCTCGGAGGTCGAGTCTCCATCTTCCTCCCGTCTGGGCCGCTTGCGGAAGAACTTTTCGTTCTCCACAGCGGCCCCCTCTCCTCCGTCTCCAGAGCCCGCCGAGCTGACCGTTAAAAGGTCAGGCGCAGAGCCGGAATCCGACTCCGCACCTCCCCGGCGCTCAGGCGAACCCTCCGCTACATATTCGAATGCCATCAGCTCCTTGAAGGATGCGGATTCGGATGACGATTCGGAGCCTCCTCGGCTCATGTTGCCACTGGCAAACGGTACACAATTGGTGCCCCCCCCAGAGTACGGTGGGGCAGACGCTCTTGCGAACGTGGCGGATTCCCCAGCGGCTGAGCCGCTGGAACCGCCCTGGGGTAATACTATTTCCTCTTGTGCGTGTTCCATCTTTTCCTTTTAGAGGGTGCGGTCCCTTACTCCTCCGCCCTTTCTCCATCACAGGGCCTCTCCTCCCACCCGCTCACTGCCCTCACAGCCACGTCTGATTAGCAGACGCGTACCAGAAGGCAGCGAGCGGGATTCCTCGCGTGTGTGTCTCTCTTGGTCTGATCCCTCACTTGCGACCTTCCGGCATGAGTGGCTCTACCGGGAAAGCTCGCAAGATCATTGAGACGCTCAAGCCCCACCACGACGACAACGTGGAGACACATTCGGTGGGGAGGATGTGGTCTACCAGAGTACCAAGTTTCAATCAAATCCGTTTAGCTGTCAAAATGTAACAGACATACAACCTCACTTCCACATTTTTGCATTTGCATGGAAATAATTTTGACGTTGAATAAATAACATCCTATCAGGCAGGTATGTACATAATTTATTCAATGCTAAATATTTCCTTTAAAACCGATTAATTCTTTCCGAATGTCAAAAGTAGAGATTGTGGCACTGTCTTGAACAAGGAGAAACTAGAATTCGACGATGAAGCAGATTTTCCTGAAGCTTACGCTTGACGCAAGGCTGTATTAGAAAAGATCCTCATTCCAAATTACTTGTAGGAGGCTAAGTTAAGTACCATATGCGCTTAGAAACCCTTCAGTTTACTGCGAGACTAATCTACATATTTTAGTTACTTACATAGTATCATGTGTTATGGTATCTTACTATGGGGACGGGTTGCTGATATCGAGTCGTTAGCCCGACAGAACTAGCTTCATCTATTTCACTGACAGTTGACACCTTGACAACTCTAAAGTGCCAGAAAATGGTCTTTTTAAAATTTGATTTGAAATACAATAAGTAATTTACCTTGATCTTGAAGAAAGTCACCGTGAGTTGCTGCCCAGAATCGTCTTTACCCAGAGAGTCTATGAATATTTCGTATCTGAAACACAGATTCAAATATTTAAAAACAAATGGGCAATAAACACACAGACAAAATGAATTCTACAAATTGGTCACGCTCCTGAATAAATATAGCGGACTTCTATAAAACTTGGCATCTAAGATAATAAACAAGGTGGCACATGTGACTGTTTTTGACAGTCACACATAATGGAGACACACTGTAAAACACTGATAATGGAGACGAACGGGATACATGTGCAAAACAAAAACAGATAAATTATCTAGGAAAGTAACGGACTAGTATCCAAGAAATGGGAAGATACATAGAGGGAGGCAGTTAAAAATATTGGATATAGTCTTGCCTGAGGAGTGAAGAGGAATAGCAGTGGACTGAAACAAGAGGACAGAATCAAAGGACGGTTATATCATAAGACAACATTGCCAAGTAGCTGATTATTATTAAACACAGGCCATTCGTTACAAAAGTAGTTTATACTGTGATTGTCAACCATCCACAGACCGACTACAACAAGCATTACTTGTGCGGCTTTTATTCTTTAGCCACGGTCTCCTACAAAGTAATAAATAAACATGTTAATAATATTGAGTGAATACCTTTTAATAAGTTGATCGATGCGTTGCTCTCGCTCGCGTATCTCGGAGCGCAGCTTGCCGCAGTCCTCGAACAGCGCGCGCTTCTGGACAGCGAACATATCGCGACGCGTGTTGATCTCCACTATGCGCTCGTTCATAGCCTGCTCGACACAATATTTGGAGATATGAGTAGAGAAAGAAAAGAAATGAATGAAAATTTTACGTCAATTGAAATAGTTAACACCTGAAATTTTCCCGAAATAAACCACGCGCAGGCGCATGAGAGCCTCCTCCACGCGCATGCGGCGCCACAGCTGACAACATTGTGTATACGTACCGCGTCTATCTGTAGCCGCTGCTCGTCCAGCCCGAAGGCGGCGTCGTCCAGGCGGCTCACGGCGCGCGCCGCGTGCGCAACGCGCAGGCGCATGAGAGCCTCCTCCACGCGCATGCGACGCCACTGCTGACGAGATGCTGATAGCTCTTTTTCACCGCCTTCTACGTTCAGCATCGCGGTTTTTAGACGACTTTGCTGTAAAATGTCAAGACTCGATTGCAGTTCTTAAGTCTCCCATGCCACCATATTATAACAGTATCGCTGAGTTCGGAGCCCTCCGCACTCACCAGGCGGGTGTGCTCGGCGCTGCGGCTCTCCACTTCGCGCGCCAGGCGCCGCATGTCGTCGTGCAGCTTGGCCGAGTGCCGCTCCAGCAGGGACACGCGCGCCGCGTGACGCGCGCACACCTCCTTCATTCTATACACACGTCCAAACAGTCACAACACCAACATTTTCGAGGGCATACACATGGAGAATGGACTGAGCGTATACCTCTTTAGTTGTAAAAGGAATACGGACAGAAAGTGTCAATGAAATAAAGCTAGCCAGTAATTGTATTAGGTCATATGTCATGCACAAGCTTACAATGTCTTAACTACAACCTTCATATTTTTTATAATTCAACGGTTTTCGTAGGAATTACTTTAGAAGAGATCTTGCGGGGCAGCTAAGCTCAACTATAGGCCGGTACATTTCCTACGTGCAATTGATTTTATTCATAGGTACCACCTATAAACAACTACCTTGCACTTAGAGATTCTATGCAACAGGCAGTTATAATGTTAGAAAAATCAAAAACATCATGTCCGTTCATAGCCTGTCTCTGGGACTATCCAAATACTCATAGGTAATAAATAATAGCTCAAACTGCTCAAATATTTAACCCGAGCTAAGCGCTGTGCAAAATACGTGTGTTATAAGTAAGTTAGTTAGCCTAGACTAATTAGATAATTTGTTTATTTTTGCGTAGATCGCCATAAGGCTACTTGCCATTGTTTTTGCTTACTTTCTCGCGGCTCTACTTGCAGTAAAGGTAATTAGTTCGTAACATTACCTGTCCTCTTTCTCAGCGAGCTCGGCCGAGAACTCGCGCTCAGACTGTGCACCTTCCATGTGCGCCACTCGCGCACCGATCGTCTCTACTTGGTAGCACTAAAATAAAATACAAGAAAAAAGAAAGCAGATAGATCGTCTTTATTTTACAGCAAAATAATTTAAAATATGATTATCTGTGTAGTTTTATTTGAGCAAGTATTATGTATGCTAGTGTATAAAAATGAACAAGTAAGCCATAAGTTACAGTTACAAAATAAATACCAGTTTTATTTTTTAACACATTTTATAAACAAATTTTGGTTTTAATATTGAGTTACTTACGATAATGTAAAGCGATTCCTTCTGAGACTGCGCCTGTTTTTGTATGCATTTCTGTTTGTACTCCAGCTTACTACACACAGCCTTAGAAGCTGTTCAAAGAAAGTTCTGTTAGTTTCCTACTTCTGTTAGTTATACTACAAATTACTTCTATCCTAAAGTCGACCTCGTGATTATTATTGCTCTATCACCCTAAGGCCGCGTTGGTACTTGCCAGCAACTGACATGCAAGTTTAATTACATTGCAGCCACGATCAAGCTATTGATCACATAATAGCTCGGTAGCCCACAATGTCATGCAACTTGTATGCGAGCTGCTTGCAGATTCACTTGCACACACAAGGTTAACCCAAGATGCGATGCGACGATAAGTCTAGTTTAGAAAGACAGTTTTTATGAGGTTTTTTTTTATAAAACAAGAAAAAGCACACCATAAATTTCAAAAGGAGAAATTAATGTTGGTATACCTACTATACCTAACCCCCTGCCAAACTCTATGGGTAAAACAGACGTGGTGATATATTCATGTTAGTAGAAAGAAAAATAGTGTAACCTGACCAATTTAAACACACAGTTCTCACGAGGCTACCCCTCCACGTACCTTTGAGTTGCATATGGAACAGTTTCTCCTCGTTTTGAAGCGCCAACAGTTTCTGTTGCTCGGAGAAGGAGCAATGCATCGCACGCTGTTGGTTCGTCGTGATCTGACTGGCGTAACGCTCTTCCTCCTAATTATTAGAAACCCATTCGCTACAATAAGAACGCACATTTTGTGTGATAGTACAGCTAGGTAGAACTCGTGTCTTAATTATAACAGCCACAAGGGTAAGGTCCGTGAAATGATATAAAATACATTACTTCACCCTGACCTTCACTATGACTTTACCATCCGCCCAGCAATGGCCAAGCCGAAAATTCGTAAAGAACAGCTTATAAAAAAATGTTAAAATGTATATTGAAAGATGATTTACCAGTAAAATCGAGAAAACTATTACTGGGATATTTATTCAATTATGGGAAAACGCCAGCCAAGTTAATGATTGGTAGAAACCGGCGTCTCGTCTCAATTTAGTCGTAACTCGTACTGGGTAGCATAACAACCCTTGGTATATAGACTGGTTTTCATTTTCGAGTTAAATACGAAGTAGTAGTTCTGGATGAACTTTGAGCACCTTTACAAAGAGCTTAATGACGAGAAAGTCTAGCCTTTTCCCAATTACTATATAGGCATCGGCTTCCAATCAAATCAAACCGGATTCAGCTGATTAACGGTATCTTATGTGGAGCGGCTGCCTACCAGACCTCCATAACCCCGATAAGTACGGTCACTTACATTTAGTATATCTTCAAGCTCCTTAGCCCTCTTTTCTGAAGATTTTGATTTGTCCAAAGACTCTGCCAATTTGTCTTTATGTTCTTTGATCTGTAAGTAGACAATCATTCAATTTATTTTCAGTCTTGAAAAGAAAAGGGTACCTTGGAAAATTTCAATATTATTGAATCTAACTGATAATTCGAAACAATGGTATCTATGACATTCATGCAAATTTTTAGATATCTATATTGATGATGATGCTAGATGTGTTTGAAAATTGTACAACCTTTTTCTCTTGTGACTGTACATACAGGATTATCAGCGCCTGTTTATGGTAAAAGGCGAAACAAGATTTTTGAAGTTACCTTATTTTCAAGGGCCCGCAGCGCCGTATCCTTGCGGAACTGCTCGTCCATGATGGAGCGGTTCTCACAGTGCAGCCTCTCTAGCACACTGCGCATGTTGCTCAGTTCGCGCTGCAGACTTTGAGCCTGGAACACAAGTATATCAACATAGATATAAAACTGTTGCGATACTGAAGCTGAAATTTGGCATTTAGGTTCCTTAGGGTGCACTAATAAGATATACCGAAAAAACTGGGGGGAAAACGGGATAAGCGCGTATGTAGTCGCGGCCAAAAACTATTATTCTTATAATTATAATACGAGGCTGGAATAGTAAATAATTAAATATTGATGCAAGTAGGCAAATTTTGTATTTAATAAAATAAATGTAAGAAAAGAAATCTGCGAACCAATTCTAATGATTCGCAGATTTCTTTACGTGCGCCGAAGTCGATATTCGTGGGGAATGATCGGCCAAATAGTATTTAGTGATTTTATACTTGAGAGGATTACTTCGCTGTCAAGCAAAGCATTCAAGTCGAGCAGCCGTTGCTTGATAAGACAGGACACAATTTGGCCGACCAGGTCGGCAAGCCCTATGTTCTCCTGCAGCGCGTCGTTGCTGTGCCCGCGCTGTTGGTCGCAGAACGCCTGCTGCTCGCCACACTGCTCCGCTAGATTGTTCATTTTTTTTTTATCAGCTAAGTGAGTTACCTCACTGTCAAGTGAAGCATTCATGTCGAGCAGCCGCTGATAAGACATGCGAATCTGGCTGAGCTGGTTGGCAAGCCCCATTGTCTCCTGCAGCGCGTCGTTGTTGTTCCCGCCCTATTGGTCGCAGAACGCCTGCTGCTCGCGACACTGCTCCGCTAGGTTGTTTGTTTTTTTCAACCGACTTCCAAAAAAGGAGGAGGTTCTCAATTCGACTGTATTTTTATCAGTTAAGTGGGTTACCTCACTGTCAAGTGAAGCATTCATGTCGAGCAGCCGCTGATAAGACATGCGAATCTGGCTGAGCTGGTTGGCAAGGCCCATGTTCTCCTGCAGCGCGTCGTTGTTGTTCCCGCGCTGTTGGTCGCAGAACGCCTGCTACTCCCGACACTGCTCCGCTAGGTTGTTTGTTTTTTTCAACCGACTTCCAAAAAAGGAGGAGGTTCTCAATTCGACTGTATTTTTATCAGTTAAGTGGGTTACCTCACTGTCAAGTGAAGCATTCATATCGAGCAGCCGCTGATAAGACATGCGAATCTGGCTGAGCTGGTTGGCAAGGCCCATGTTCTCCTGCAGCGCGTCGTTGTTGTTCCCGCGCTGTTGGTCGCAGAACGCCTGCTGCTCGCGACACTGCTCCGCTAGATTGTTAGACTCTTTTTCTAATACTGCGTAATCCTGAAACATATTTATTTTTTTATATTATCCCTAGCGGTTTTGCAAGTAATATCCCCACGGGATAAAAACTATCCTAAATCCTACTAGAGGCTATGGTCTACCCGCATTTTGTATTTCATCCAAATGTATTAATCTGTTGAAGCTTGATTGATCAAAAAAACATCTGATCATCCAAACATGTACTTTCACATTAATTTGTCATATTAAGTTGGTAGGTAGTTGGAAACAAGAAGTCTGGTTCACTGATGGGAAGTGGCTACCACAGAGTACTTTTATATACTATATGGCTGCCCACGACGATACCTAAATACTTGAGAAAGTTCTTGATCGTCATCGTCAAATATTCTTCTGATGACCAATTAGTAGTGTCTTTTAACCCAATAGAGTAGTAGAAGAAATATTCTTCTGCTACTCTATTGGGTTAAAAGACACTACTTGGTCATCAGAAGAAAATTTCTTCTACTACTCTATTGGGTTAAAAGACACTACTTGGTCATCAGAAGAAAATTTCTTCTACTACTCTATTGGGTTAAAAGACACTACTTGGTCATCAGAAGAATATTTCTTCTATTGCTCTATGCGGTTTACAGGCCAAAAAGATATGCAGTCCATTCCATGACAAATGCATATCCCAAGTGGCAACAGAATATGTTGTTCTTCGTTACTGCTTCCAGTCCAGCCACAATCAGTCAGTTCTTATCGCTTCGCATGGTCAGCTAACCACCTAGTTTAGGATCGTTCTCGGTTTCACTCTACGTTTAGGTACCGATTCAACGTCTCCCCATCTCCATCGAATACAATGTGAGAGCGGCGCAGCCAAACAGAACACGTTTGAGTACCCCAAGTGCCCATGTCCTGTGCTTTGGGGGATTCTATGAATTCTAACGATCCTACAATTATCAAAGCCACCTACCGAGCCCAGACAATAAGAAGTTAACCATCGACTCGGAAAGAAGAAAAAGTCACCTTCCAAAGACACAACCACTATACCAGCCATCATGAATGGTAAATAACGAAAACTATTTATTTACCTCTCGAACATGCCTGATGTCTTTGTCGCGCTGCCTCAGGTTCTCGACGGCCGATGTCCACATGGTCATGATTTGTTTACGCTCCTCCATGCCTTGGACCACCTGTAGACATTTATAGTGAAGTGCAGTAACACAGTTTATATATTTTTACAAAACATATTGTGTTCAACTACTGTTGCAAATGGAATTCGTTTGTTTAGAGACCCTACTAAATTGAAGGATTGTTTACTGTGGTATCTGGAATTAAAATAAATATTAATAATAATGCTTTATTGAGTCACAAAAACCAGAAATTAGATTACAAAACGCTTTAGGCACAACAAATACACTGCAGTTAAAATACAGTTCTATCTTCTAGCATATGCAAACAACATCGAAACTGCTAAAGAACTGAATTATTGGGTGTTCTACCTATGAAGTTGCCCCACAGAGATGACGACTGCTAGTTACGTTATGAAGAAGACTCGCTGACGCCAAAAAATTAGGATAATATTTAGAAATTTGTAAGCATTTCTTCAAAAAATTGTATCGCTCTCTTTTTCATCTTCCAGATTTCGCACTAAAACCCATCTCAGATATCCCCCTAATGCAAATGGGGATATAGAGGGGTAATATAGTGGTACCTGAATAGAGATCCGGTCGCAGGCACGTTCCTCAGCGCTGAGGTTGGACACCAGCTGCACCAGCCGTTCGTGCATGCGGTCATGTTCGAGTTTCAGCTTCTGCCTTTTTGTCTCCAGCGCCTACAATAGAATTAACAACAATACAATAACTTTTTTTTCAGTTGGGATGATTTATCCATAAACTAGCTGCTGCCCGCGACTTCGTCCCCGTGGAATCCCCGATTTTAAAACATTCTTTATCGCTGCTCCGCTCCTATTGACTTAAGCGTGATGATATATAGCCTAAAGCCTTCCTCGATAAATGGTCTATTCAACCCAAAAAGAATTTTTCAATTCGAACCAGTAGTTCCTGAGATTTGCGCGTTCGAACAAACAAACAAACTCTTCAGCTTTATAATATTAAGTACTAGCTTCTGCCAGCGACTTCGTCCGCGTAGATGTCGTAAATTGTCCCAAGGGAACATAATCCCGGGATATAAAGTATCCTATGTGTTATTCCAGACTATGATCTATATCTGTGCCAAATTTCATCAAGATCCATTCAGTAGTTTTTGCGTGAAAGAGTAACAAACATCCATACATCCATACTTACAAACTTTCGCGTTTATAATATTAATAGGATAGATAAATAGTGCAATATTGATATTTACTTGATGACAGGGACTTTCTCTCTATGAGCGCAAATCAGTATGGAAACCACTTTAACAGCATCTATTCCCATTATTATAGTTACCTTACCTTACATATCTACATTTATTATAGTCAGCTAGGAAACACTGGTCTCATCTAGTATATAATGGCCAAAAAAGGTTGATGTGTAAAAGTGTTTTTGCAAAATTCTTACAAGATAAATATCATTTGTTAATTTAAAAAAAAATATTTATTAAATTACTTATTTATTGACCTTTGCTTTAGAAAGATCTTGCTTAGTAAACTCTTCAATAGCTGTAATGTCACAAGCATATCTCTCAAGGGCTGCTCTCCATTCTGCTAGAGCTCCACGCTCCCCACACACCTCAGCTTTCATAGAATCAGCCTTTTTCAAGAAGTTCGAGATTTGTTCTGAAATAATATTTTAATTTTTTTATTCGAATCCCTTTTTATTTAAGTTAGATTTTACCACTAAAAAGCCACGTTTGTCACTTAAGGCGATACCCCGACCAAAACCTTGCGATAGTGCATTTTTCTTCGCTATTCAGAGACTATTAATTCATTAGTTATGAGAAATAATCTACATGTAAAAGCTCATTATTAATGTTCGATGTCTTATGATCATATTCCACAGTCTAATTTAAAATCTACTTTTAAAAAATGACTAAAATTGTTGATTTTATGCATCTGTTGCTAAATAAATGACTCTGTTGCTACTCTAATCATTTGAGGATTACACTAATGGATAGATAATTTAAAACCCTATATTATACACGTTTTATTTCATTTCAAAAGATCACTTATCTTTTTTAAACACAATAATACCAAAAATTGTGTGAATTCTATGATAAAAGATCGTGCCCAGGGTGCGGGCAGCAAAGAGGGGGCTCAAGGTTATTTGGTCAGGGAAATCTGCATCTACATACAGTCTAAAAAATAACCTTGATTACCTACATTGAAATAATTTATTCAGCAAACTAGTTCTGTTATAGAATTCATAGCAAAAAATGATTTAATTAAAACAAGTAAAGACTCCAACTAAAGAGAGTGAAAGAGCTTCAGGCATTACTTTGAAACCTGTCTATCCTGGTCTCAATGTCCCTGCTCTGCTTGTTGGTCTCGACCACATCCCGGTCGAGTGAGTCTGCAACATTGACACTCAGCTGCCGCAGTTTAACTTCCTGCTCCATCTGCTGCTTGTGAGCAAATAGTAAACGCTGAAAACAAGCACACAAATGGCTAACATTTCTTGCAAAACATTATTTTAATGCATTTGTACTTAATCTTATAACTTAAACATTAAAAAGATTAATGTGAAAAATAAGTCAAAACTTACAGTATTCTCCTGATATTCTGTGAGAACATGGCTCTTGTAGTTGTTGAGATCATCGCGTTTTTGTTTTTGCAAGCTTAAGGCTTCCTTCAACCGCTGTAACTCAGTTTGTCTAAAATTATAATGTACAAATATTATAAAAATGTTCACTGATTTTCATTGGAATAATTTCATAATTATTCTATAGTATAGGTACCTGTCAATTAGTAGAGTTTCTAATTCTATATTCGCAGAATCAGCTAGAGGAATTCTGGTTCCTTGATTCCATCCTAACGCATCTAAAAGTTGAGCCATATAGGCAGGAGGCTTTGCTCCTTGTGACATTTTTGCAAAATATATAAATTAAAGTAATATACAAAATATATAAGCACACAAGAAACCGAATTAACAAATTTATACGATATTGTTAAATCGATATCATAAAATCTTTTGTAAATCACTAGGCATGATTACCAATAACAAAAACAAACAAATTCACCGCCATTTTTCAAACAATAACAAATGACATCGGTCATCGGCACGATTTTTGAAGTTTTGATGCTGTTTTTTTTTAAGTAATGAGATTAACCGTAATATCCCGTTGAATATTGTAGAGTTCGTTTAAAAATAGCAGTTTACGAAATCAATCTGTTTTTTTTTCTCTGTTTATGATCAGTTCTTTTTCTACATGTGAGCAAAGTAATCTTTCATTGTATATAATTCCGTGCAAAAGAAACGACGGGTTATTACGAACAACTCGTTTGGAAAAATATAAACATTCCCGCCACATTATGAACTTTTTGAAAATAGACAAAACAAATAAATTAAAAACTAAACATCAATATGCAGTTGAAAACATTTATTTTTATTGACCAAACAAGACATGTATCTTAACAGCTTCAGAAAAATAATAAATTAGTTTATAAAATATCTTGAAATCCCGCCAAAAGATTAGGTACATAGCATCCATGGTAGGATCCAAAAATAACTCATCAGAGCTTTAGTTTCGCTCTATCGTGCTCACATGCGGCGAGCTAAGATTGTTAAGTTTTCATTAACGTCATAATTGAGGAAGTCTTTTTTTTAAGAATGAGTGCTAATGCAGCTTCTTTACCATGTCCAGTTTGTGCTCATATTGGTGTTTTTGATTCAGTGCAGTCATTAAGAGACAGATTAATACATGTGTCAACCAATAAAATGCTCTGTCCAGTGTGTCAGGAAGAAGTATTCGGTTTAGATAAACTGACGATACACTTGTTTAGTCATGTAAAACTATTGACGACAAAAGGAGGCAAAGAAAAAGAAAAAATAGGAAGTCCCAATGAAAAATGTAAAACTGAAAATCTTTCCACGGCGCAGCAGAAGAAAGCAAAAACGTCGGTGGTTAAAAATAAAAATTCGTCATCTCCAACCAATGCTCCGGTTAAATTCGTGAAAATTTACCCGAAATTACCAGTGGTTTCAGTAAACATGGTACCTACGTTAGATATATCGAGAAATAAAGAATGTATTCAAGGCAGTGAAACAATGTTTGTAAAAACGGAAGCAGCTGCATTAGTACAATCAAACACTACTTGTAATATCTGTGGCTTACAGTTTATTGATGCCAACATTTTAAGAATGCATAGGTGCTTAATTCACAATATTGACGAAAATTCAAATCAAAATTTTACCCGTTATCACTGTCACTTGTGCCCAAAAAACTTTAAAATGAGAGGTTCTCTAATGGTGCATTTGAGGGTAGCACACTTTGGGTTTTTGTCTGGAAATACACATTCTGTTAACACGGATAAAACCAGCGGTGGAAACACAGGTCAACTAGATGAAAAAATATCTCACTTGGAAAGAAATGATAATAAACAGTGGCAATGCGAAGTATGCCGTAAATGCTTTACAACCAAATATTTCCTGAAGAAACATAAACGTCTTCATACAGGTTAACTTTAATTGGTGTTAGTTGTCGAGGTAATTCGTACTAACAGAATAATTTAATTCTTTTCAAGAAGCAGGATGAAAATCAATTATTTTCTGACTTCTAAGCCATTTTAGCTACAGAAAGTATATTTTCGATACTTAAATAATTGTTCACATTGGCTAACTCTAACGATAATGCCTAAAATCATTTTTCCAATATTTTTGCTTTTTTAGCTTTCTATACATCACCTTAAGTCTAGTTTAACATGTAGACTGATGTTATGGAAATTCTTGACTAAAACTGTGTTTTTATTCCAGGTGAAACCCCTTACGCGTGTGCACAATGTAACAAAACGTTTACATTTCAGCAGTCGTATCATAAGCATCTGCTCTACCATAATGATGAGAAACCTCACACATGTACTTACTGTGGACGCGCTTTTAAGGAGCTTTCAACCCTTCACAATCATCAACGTATACATACGGGAGAAAAACCATTCTCATGCGAAACATGTGGTAACAATCAATATTTCCAATATACTAAAGAGTAGGTTTGAGTAGATAGTTTAAAATCAGATAGGTAACTAAATAAAGTCTTATGTTTGCAGGTAAGTGTTTTCGACAGCGGGTTTCGTATCTCGTTCACAGGCGCATTCATACTGGTGTAATGCCATACAAATGTACAGCTTGCCAAAAAAGTTTTCGGTACAAAGTGTGTATTATTTTATTATCCTAAAGTAACTGTTAGTTATTATCTAAAGTGTCCGTTCGTAACTGATTAAATTGTTGCTTGGTATTTCAGGTATCACAGAGAACTCATAAATGCCAAGCTCAACCACCTGGGACCGTGGTGAGACAAACAGGGGAACTTGTAGAAAAACTTAAACAGAAACATAGTGAACCAAATACAAAGACATCCGATAAACAGATAACAATCACGGAAAATTTGAATTATGCTGATGTTTCTGAAGCAAATGCTGAATTAGTGCGCACAGGAGCTAAATTATCATTGGAGGACATGGAATCCGAACATTTTTCGTTGATTGCTGAATCATTCAATGAAAATGGAGTGTGTAATAAATCTCCCTCTATAGGAAATATGCATACGACGATGTCGGACAAAAGTGATCACGGCGTATTCAGTCAAAACATAGATGAATTAATAGATTCAATACCAATTCAAGATAAGAACATGCCATCGCCATCGGAAATCCTCAAAAACTTGTGCCTATCCAAGGAGGACGACTATATCGGAATTCTTCAACATGCAGACGAAGAGAAAAACTACGAAATATGCAAAGACTTCAATGTATTCCTTTGAACAACTCCAATATGAAAACAATGAATGGTTGATCAAATGATATTGTGTTCAATGTAAAATAAATTATTCAGAAGTTATGAAAGTGATCATGCGGGTGGTTTTCATTTATTTTCTGTCAGTCAGAATATAACTTCTATCCAAAAACAAGGCTTACTAGAAATAGTAGTTTCACCAACCCTGAAATAAAAACTGTTTTTTTTTGGCGGCACTGTAGTTAGTTTCTTAGTAAATGTTGATTCTTTTTATAAATACTACGAGTATTTCTACTACTACTGTTTCGGTATTTTCAATTACTAACATTTTAAAGACATTCAAAATGTATGCGTTGAATGCGTAAGTACCTTATAAAAAAGGTTAGGGGGAAAAAAATCAGTTGCAGTTTTTTTTCTTGAATGTGTTTTACAAAAACAACGGATTATTCTTTGTAACATCCATACATTTCTTCTTTACTGTCGAATCAACATCATCTGCCTAGTCTTTACCCACATAAATTGGGGTCGGCTCTCGGTGAAACGGGATTCAGCTGAATACCAGTATTTATTTTCTTCATTACTGGAATGATTTAAGAAATAACTACAATTATTTATGAAAGATCACCACAGCATAAAAAAAATAGTTTACCGTATACTTTTCGGTATCAACCGGTTTTTGACCACAAAAACGCAGCCGATGCACTATGCTTTTGCTTGCTTTGCTGTTGTATGTGGCAGAAAAAAACATAAATGAAGAACCAGCTGTTTTTGTCCTCCAAGCGCTTGAAAATTGCTGGAAATCAGTATGAATCAAAATTAAATAGTGTCATTTCATCCAAGTCAGTGACTTTTGTGAACTGAATGTGAAATTATTAACATTCTTGAAAATTCATGTAGTTTAGAAAAAATAATCGATTTGAAGTTTTGTCAAACATCACTCTCGATAAATGAACTGCGTTAGTGATTTTATTCTACGTCTTACTTGAGGTACATTACAATGTGTTGATTAACGCCATCAGACTAAGTTTTTGTGTCCATTTCACTGCTGCAACGGGACTTCATGAAAACGTAAGTAATATGATTTTTGTAAAGGAGATGGAAAACATCGATATTGATTTCATTTTCATAAAATTTTACAATTACCTACATTTGAGTAGCGGAGAATCCTTATTATTGGAAGATCATGATAATTCTCTAACTACAAAAGACTTCCTCATTAGTCTTTAGAGAATTATTGTGAGGCCATAGCCAACGATATGATGTGTCTACCTACCTACTTGTACATACTGCATCTATCTTCTTGCAACATGGATGAACAAAATGGAAATCGTTTTAGACAAAAGATTTTGCTTTTTCATCAGTACATTATTGAAGATTTCAAGCTAATTTAGTTGCAAAGACAATGAATAGACTAAAATATGAAAAATGATAGCTTGCTATAGGTGATCCTTTGTTTTGTTTTTATTGAATAAATTAATTTACTGAATAATACAATGTAAAATCATACATTTTGGAGCATTCTCTTTTTTTGATATAGGAAATAATTGTCTAATAGTTATGTTGAAAAGCAAATTATTGCTTATGTATAATCATTAAATTAACTAAGGATATTGGAGTAATCTATTATTTGAGCTCTTAATGGGTAGGTGATTTAATGGTTTAACTGGGATTATAATAATTAAATGTTAAATACCTAATTACAAATTGTACATTGTGTGCTGACACATAGAACTACATAACGTCATCACAATTCCTTATATTTGTTCTGCATTATGTTGGCATAAGCAATACAATAACAGTCCATGCTATGGTAACGAAATCACAAAAGCAAGTCAGCGAGTTGGTACTTTGTTTGAATTGTTGACTGTGTGGTGTGTGCTTGCTGGGATCTTTCTTATGATATGCCCCATTGTCAGTAGCCTTTCTATTATTGGCAATAATATACATCAGTCTATTTAATAATACTTTGAGAGTTTTCAGGGTTATTGTCCCGAAGAAAATATCTGTTATGTGTATAGTTCAGCCGTTTTGTTGTTCAACAATTATTATTTGTATTTCTTGCATATTTATCATGTTAATGTAACAACTTTGTACAACAAGGCGAAAAGTTGTAGATTTTTCTTTGTGTTAAAATAGTATAGTAAAAATTGATATAATAACTATTGAAGGCAGGGTAAAACAAAAGATGCCTTTTCTAAAGTCAACTTTTCAAGTTCCTGACTACACTATTTACATCTATTGAACCCACAATAAGCAAGTTACTTTCATACAAGCTCTAAAAAATTTTGTAATATTAGTTTTACCAGTTACCTAATTGACTTTGTATAATATAATGTGTTCGGTTGAATTCACCAAAAAAAAAAAATAAGGGTATACAATTTCACAAAATAATTTTCTCAAAATTTTATAAAATCCTTGTGTACATAAAAACTAACATAGCAGTACCCCTCCTCATTCTAATAATAATAAATAAACACTTGTATATTGTTATTTTTTTATTAATAGAAAGGCTTAAAATCACCCCACATCAAGAAAATGATAAAAGTATGTATTTATAAAATTATGGCAGATTCCTGATAGCCCCATCCTTACAGTCACAATTCATTAAAACTCAGTTATTGTATAGAACTGGCAGTCGCTTGCCGCTTTGCCTAAAACCTTAATAAATAAATAACACTTACACACCATTCTACAACCAGTGCACTTCAGCTACAAAGCAGATAATCAATCCAGGTTAGGTAAGCTTACAGACATCAAAATGTAGCATTTTAAAACTTATAATATTTGTACCTGTCTTTAATTTAGAGTAAGTATTAAATCTTAATTTGTTTCTTTTAAACATTAAAACTCACCATGGTATCATTACGTCATCAACAAAATCGTAGTAGTTTGGGCTTTGTTTTGGGATTAAGGATTTTGTAAAATGTGGGTTCGAGTAATTGTAAGGGACAGGTTTGACGGGAGCTAAGTTCGCTCGCTTCATTCGCCTACTCTAGCTCCCGTCATACCATTGGAACGTAACCTATCTGTGTCTTTGCCCTAAGTTCCC
This sequence comes from Hecatera dysodea, assembly GCA_905332915.2. Classification (NCBI taxonomy): domain Eukaryota; kingdom Metazoa; phylum Arthropoda; class Insecta; order Lepidoptera; family Noctuidae; genus Hecatera; species Hecatera dysodea. Next base: position 9,452,649 of record HG995288.1, on the reverse strand, counting down.
AGTGCCCTGATTTCCTTTAATTGGCTAGGCAAGTCATTAAACGATTTAGGACACAGTCATTTGCCTAGCTGTTCTAATAAATGTCACTTAGGCCACTGACTAAACGGCGCCGTTCAGTGAAAAGGTTAGGATGCCGGCTGATTAAGTTAGTTGTTGGAACTAAAATTTTCAAAGTGGCCTAAATTAGTACACGTTCAGATAGAATGCGGTGGGCTGATGATATTGCTTATCGTGCTCAACATGCTGCGAACACCGGCAGCTTGAAAGAGCAAAGCCCCTAAGACCTTGGCAGGAAACGGCATTCACAAAAAGAAGCCGCTTAAATCGAAAGAGGGGCTGCTCATTGTAATGACACAAGGATAGCTACATCGCTGGCGCCTGCTCTTTAAGGAGGTCATTGCCACAACTTCTCGACATCAACACGGAACCACCGACAATTTCCGAAGTGGCTGAAATGGTCCTCTCTTTTAAAAGCCAGGCAAAGCACCCGGAATCGACCTGATAACTGCTGAAATGCTACAAGCTGATTGAGCGTCCGCCTTCGATGTTTTAGTTGAAAAGATCTGGACCAACGACCGGATGACTGGAACAAAGCATTTAGTTACCGTACCCAAGAAAGATGGTCTCAGTCAATGCGATAAATGGAGACGCATTCATTTACAGTCGATTCTCTCTTAAGTCTTCTGCAAAATAATCCTAGATAGGCTGTCGAAGGCCGAGGAACCCCTATTACGCAAAGAGCAGGCTGGTGTTCGATCCAACTGCTCGTGCACGGACCATGTCAACACCCTCCGTATCATAATGGAGTAATTTATCTTACCAGTTTAAGCATATAGTGAAGTGTTAAACACGGTGACCCGCTCTCTCACAAATTCTTTACGAGCACTCTTGCGGAGATATTTCATATGACCAACGAGCCTCCGATTTGCCGACGATGTAGACCTTTTTGCTGCAACAGCTCTAGAACTACAGATCATGCTTAGAGATCTAAGCACGTCTAGCCTCGGATCATCCGAGATCTAAGGCGGGACCATCTGAAACTACAACTATGACAAATAGCAGTGAACTTAGGGCCGTGGTAGATGTGCAGGAAATACATAATTTTGACGAGTACATCTACTTGGGCCAGTTAGTTTCTTTCAAAAACAGGCTGGAAAAAGAAATCGAAGACGCCTAGAAAAGCTATTGGTCCATGAAGACGCTAATGAAGGGTGATCTCCCTGAAGCGCATATTCAACATTATGTGATAGTAAAAAATACTGTATAAACTTGACTGATGACTTATGCTCCCTTTATGACCCCATTCAAAGCTATTGTTTCACACATCCTAATGCCAGAAATATCATTAAATGACTACAGAGGCCTACTAGTACTAAGCCATCTGAAGGTAATAATTAAGTGAGTTTCATTGCAAAATATGACTAGTTTTATCCCATGTCTTCGGACCAGCGGCCAACCCTATAGACACCGTTATTTGGGATAACAGGTACACTATCACCGAGTGTCATAGTGGCTACTATTATATCAGTGATATTGTAGCTTTTCATTAGTAAAAGTACTCAATGGTAACAGTGGAAGTATTGCTAAGATTACATACATTGAAGAAAAGAAAAGAATCGTGAAGTTGTAACTACCCTTTCTTAGTTTTTGTACCATCCAATAGAATAACCTCAGGTACACATAAACTGGTCCCATTGCAGCCTCCTCCAGAGACAAGTCGGCCGCTGTGCTATTGCGCAGTGGCTGATGCCTGTGGACGGTGAGCGTGGGTGGTTCGCCGTCCGATACCAGGCTGAGTCGACGACGCGTTGTGTTCCACGCGCGTCTCAAAGAGCCGTCAGCACCAGGGACGGCGGGGCCCCATAGGGTCGGTGCCTGCTAGGGTTGCGGAATTTGTTCGAAAGAGTTACCGCGGCCCTAGAACGCAAAGGGCACAAGAAGGAGCACGGGTGGGTTTTAGTCAGTAAGAGTCTGACACTCCCTACCGCTCCACCCAGGGCAGGAGGGGTAATTTGATGATTTCCCATCCAAAAAAAAAAAAGGTACCTACACATAAACATTAACACAATATAAATCCATGAAATTGTTAAACTATTGCTGACACACACATGACAACTATCCTGATGAGTCATTGAATTAATTAGCCAAATAAGTGATGAGTGGCAAACAGGCGACTTTTTACTAACATGGTTGTCTGTTACATTTTTCGCGTCACGAACTTTCGGCATCGTAGAGGCACAGTAAAAATATGGAACAGTATGGAAACTAAGCCCATTTGTTGAAATAATTACCTACGCTCCAGTAGATAGCTAGGGTTGTCACTTTTAATGTTTGCAATAAGTGTTTTATTGGAACGAAGTTCTTTAACACGACTTGCGGTAGGAGTTAACTGGGAGAAATAGTCACGCGAAAATGCGTTAGTGCATGTTATTCCATGCGACTTTCTTGTAAAAAAAAAATACAAACTGAATATTGTTTATCATTTCTATGCCATTTTATTCCATTTCAATTATACCTAATATCTGCCCTAAAATTTTGATGAAGGATTTCTGTATGTTGAATAAAAAAGCTTTTTACAAAAAATACAACCGACTTCTAAACAAAAAAAAACAAAAAGTACAAAATAACTTTAATTTCGGAACTCGGTGTTTTTGATTGCTTTTTTGTTTTGAACACACCGACTTCCGAAATTAAAGTTATTTTGTACCTACCTGCTTTTTGGTTTTTTTTTTTGTTTAGAAGTCGGTTGTATTTTTTAAAACAAAAAAGCAATCAAAAACCCCGAGTTCCGAAATTAAAGTTATTTTGTACTTTTTGTTTCTTTTTTGTTTAGAAGTCGGTTGTATTTTTTGTAAAAAGTTTTTTTATTTTTCACTTTTTAGTGGTTCACTCCCAGCTAAACATACCCATCACAGCGTACGTGGTATAAATTGGTGTAAACAATAAACAAACATGCGATTTCAGCTATCCCGACAGATTTGCTATCATTTATTGAAATTAACAAAAACCCGCTTGTTCGATTTCGATAAAATTTTCATGGGACCATTTGGGAAGTTATACCCTTTCCAACAAAAAAAGATTTTTTCAAATCGGTTGGCAAGCGACGGAGTTATGCTCGAACAAACATTAAAACGACTAGAATATAATGTTGTCGTAAAATTATGGTCATTTATTTTTTCATACTCATAAGGATTAATTTATTCCATATGTTATATAAATTACTAGCGGCCCGGTACGTGCTTCGCTACGTATAAAGTGAAATAAAATAAACAAATCGGAACATCAAATTCATTTATTTAATCAAAAAAATATTTTATTTAAAATCGAAATCAATTGCTAGCTATTTACAACACACTTAATCCAAAACATTTGGATAAACAATATTTTTTGTTTTTCCATTTTGAGCATAAATAAACAAACGGCTGGGGGTACCGACTCTGGAACAGGCAACATATAACTGGCCATGTGAAAAACAATGTTCCTCCAAATTCACACCACAAACGTGAAGTGTTTGACCTTGGGCCTTGTTGATGGACATCGCAAATGATAAACGCACAGGATATTGTAAACGTTTGAACTCAAAAGGCATATCAGTTGGAATCATAGGTATACGCGGTATCAAAACAACTTCTCCTTTTGATTTACCAGTTAAGATCGTAGCTTCAATCAAATTTGGCAATAACTTTTTCACTGCCAATCTGGTTCCGTTACACAGTTTTGGTGGATTAATATTTCGTAACCTATATTTGCTCGTCTGGCTGGTGGCATTTTTCCCGTATGCACATATGTTTTCGCTTAAAAATCGAAAAAAAAAATTAGAACAAAAAAAAAACAAATTCCCAAGAAGCTGTCGCATATGATGCCATGTGAAATCATATACGGCAACTTAGAAAAGTATACATAAATTCAGGACTCACCGTTTGTATGAATGCACTGCAAATGCAATTATGTGAAAAGAAAAAATTTATCGCTGATAATATGATTTAATCAAACCACGTCCAAAATGAATTGACGGCATGAATGACATAACAACGTGCTTGTCCTGTCAACAAAACTTCAAAAAAGTTTCTGTGAAAAAAGTTTCTATTGAATTCATTTATTACAAAAAATGTGACAAATGAGGAATCGCTCGACCGATTTTGTGCAAACTTCACATAAACCATCTACTAAATATGCCGACCAAATCCTAAGCATTTGGTTTGGATAGGTGAGCCCGTTCTTGAGTTATGGAATTACAACGAAAAGTGGCATTGATTTTTATATATATAGATAGATATTGAATTCATTTATTACAAAAAATGTGACAAATGAGGAACCGCTCGACCGATTTTGTGCAAACTTCACATAAACCATCTACTAAATATGCCGACCAAATCCTAAGCATTTGGTTTGGATAGGTGAGCCCGTTCTTGAGTTATGGAATTACAACGAAAAGTGGCATTGATTTTTATATATATAGATAATACAATATAAATTAAAATTAGTCTTCGGTATAAGGATTTAATACTAGTATTAAAAATCTGTAATTATAATAGCGTAGGTATTATCTATGAACACGGCACCCGCCACTAAGCGCACCGCGAAAGTCCCTTAGGGGCCTCGTAGATGTGCGCGTCTGTGTGAGTGTGCCGTTTCGACCGTTTGTTCGTAGTTTCTGTACTGTTCCATATTTCTACTGTGGTAGAGGTTTGGGTTATTGCAGTTATTGACTCTTAAATAGGTGTGCGCTTTCCTCATTCCTTCTTCTTAGGTATGTGTTCCCTTGCGCATTTGTCTAACATGTCCATATGTTTTTTGTAGACGAATGACAGATGTTCTTCAAGAAGTCTGAACTGACTTCTCTGCGGTTTTTTTATTAAGTCCAGTGTCCCACAACTGCGTAGAGACCTATATCTTTCTTCGTGAAAAATATGACTTTTTGTGTCACAAAAAGTAAACCCATTGCGATGCCCATCTGCATTAATTGACCTTTCTATGATGTTCATAATAATAATTGGTCTTTAATAACTCTCAGAAATCCAGTCATAGTTGCACAAAGCGGTGCAGCATATTATATTAAAAATAAGGCAGACCGGAATTGTAAAAGATACACTTGGAGACCGGTATCGCCGATCGATGTATGTAGGCAACAAGTCTGCGAAACTAAAATAGGAGCGGGCGAGCCGCATTTGCAAAATACATCCAGAAAAATATAGGCAATGCTATACAATGAATCGTGCCGGATTGCGAAAAGAATATCGTTGAGAAGATTTTGCAGAATATGGCTAGAAAAAGATTTTGTTTTCCATTCTCGTTTTTCCATCCTAATATCAATAACGCAAGTCTCCTTACCTTGTCGAGGTTACTTGATTACCTTGTTGAGGGCGAGTTGGCCTTTGCAGAGCAAATATCTTCTAGGTTTGATTTATCCTAGAAATAGCTGGTTTTTGACCGATTTAAAAAAAGGAGGTGGTTTTATATAATTGATATTCGAGAGTTTTTTTTACCTGGAAAATCTTCAACTATTCAAATCCTCCGGCTCACTCCAGGTATCGAGAATAATACGAAGCCATTCTTATCGATCTGTCAGTTGCTCCAGACACTGTTAATATCAAAATAATGCTATTTAAAAGTAACAACTCTAACAGATGTTCTGGCTAAAATGCTACGTAATCGCGCATTTATACTCTTCTTAAACTCGGCAACAGTAGGCATTTAGAAAAAATGGTTTAGCTCTGGGCTTAAATCTACACTAAAGTTCAACCCTATATGACGAACATGCACCGATGAGAACTATTCCGTCCAAAAATCATGCTATTTCCACTGTTTTCTTTACTCCACTGAACTGACAAAAGACAGCGGTGGTAAAGCACAAACGACAAAGGAGCTGGAAGTGGGAAAACCACCCAACACGCATAGTGTCGACCTATCTGTAGTCTGATATTTTAATAAATAATAATAGTCCATCTGGAAATGTCCTAACCGAATTCGAAGGTAAAAGGACCGCTGATGGTGCAACTGAGTCGAATGGATATACTATACTTGTAAAATTAAAACAAATTCAAAGGGAATCATCGTCACGTAGAACATCTTCAACGTTCGTCGAAAATTTTAGCTATTTAATTTCTTGGATTTAATGCCAGCTGCTGGGCTTATTATCTGCTAGCCACAGTCATCTGGTTTGGTGCGTTTGAGGGATTGTTGTTATAGTTATAGAATTTGAATAGCCACCGTTGAACTTGCACGAGTCCTAGTAGGTACTCGATCGTTGTCATAGCATGATTGGCAGGACGCATTTCGCCTGTGAGCTGTGTTCGCCCACTTCCCATTCTATGTTACGCGCGCCGACGTATCTCGACACATTAACACGAAGCGATAACTTATCGTCAGTGGTGCAGCCATTTTGTTTACCTCTGCTGAGTGTGGACCGAATTTACAGAAGTATATAAATAGCCAGCGCCACGATGCAACGTACTGCCAACGTAAACCACAGTTTCATTACATTTAAGTATCTTATGTCAGCATTAATTATGCTAAGTGAGTATTCCTGCGCATCTCAACCTCTGTTTAACGACAGGCCCCTCCGTATAATAATGATTAATATTGAAAACAAGTTGCAAATCCAACATTTTGATTGCATTGTCCGATTGTCGGGTAGTTCTGAATGAAATACCTATATTCCCGTTTCTCCAACTTTGTATTAATGTCCGTCATATCATACGTAATTTGTCCATTAATCGCCTTTCGTATACAGTTAGTTCGTCTGTCTGGAGCTGAGTGGGGTCTGGTGAATTGGCAGGGGTACAAGGTGGCAGGGCAGTGGCGGTGGCAGCCGCGTCCGTATCGATCCGGCGGCGACAGCGGCGGGCGCCCGGACGCGGCTCACCCGACACCTCTCATTACCCACTGTCAATGCAGCAGTGCCATTTATATGCATTATACAATTCTTTAATTTAAATAGTTATGCCTGTTGGCGTGAACGTCTTACCCACTGACATTGATATAAAATATAGGTAAGATTGGAGTTGTTATCGTTCATACACTACATATCGCTGTTATCGGCAAAAGTTATTTATTTTGATGAATACATTTTATCTTGAAAAAAATTAGATTGCGTTATAGGGACATAAACAAATTAAATAAATACTAATTAGGGCCGTTGTTTTTTCATTAATAGGTCAAGCCTGCAACTGCGTAGCGTAGGCCTTTTTCCTTTGTTCTCAAAATGGAATGTGATGTGCGTCGTTATCTCGGTTGTCGGTGTATAGTATAAATATAAATAATGGTAACCCTCCAATTTCATGCAGTGGATGTAATAAAGTTTAGCAAGTAGAATCCTAACTAAGATTGACCGTCTACGGTCAATGTTAGTTAGGCTTTGCAAAACTTCAAACTGCAGTCTACTGCAGAAAGCAAATCGTTGTTGGTGGTGTTAAGAACTTTATAAAATTGCTAAACAATCGATACGTGTAAATGAGGACAAGGTTGTAACTCATAACACTTGTTTGATTTAGTGGTTAATACATAATGGACTATTGATGATCGCGGTTCACAACCGCCTCAGTGGCTTGTACAAACAACATTAGTGTCCAGTCCAACCGCAAGTACCATGTCATATCTTGAACAATGTACACCATTTGAAACTATTTCTGTACGTGAGTTTCTGAGTTTGCATTGTTAATCGTGCCGCTAGACATTTCTCCACTTCCTTATTCATAAAGGTTTAGTATTATTTCCCTAAGTTATTACAATTCAGGCACCAAGGAAATGTTTTCTGTTCTATCAACATCTAACAACATATGTATTTGAAAATTTGAACAATTTATGCATGCAAAATTGCAAATAGTTTTGTCAATCATTACTGTAGTGCTATTTTTTGGTTTGAAATATAAGGGATAAAAAATTATGTCAATAATAATCGCGATGTTGCAATAAAATTGGTCGAAGTTGAATACAGGGTGACTTTTATAAGAGTCTTCAACCAGGGCGCAAAACGGAACTATGAAAATTTGGTCCTCGGTCACTTATTTCTTACAAAAATTTTACTGCATTTTTAGTTTCCTTGAAAATCGTACTCCCAGATCCTTATGAATGGAAAATGATAAGAAGCTTTTCCAGTTTCCATACATTCTAAATTTTCATTGCAGTCCAGCTGAACGCGAAGAAGCGTGAAACATCGTCTCGCAACATCGGTCTTTAAAAATTCAAAACATAACACAGTGTCACAGTCGTTGTTACGCAATTTAAATAAATTCATAATATTATGGAAATAAAAATAAGCACATCTGTGTTATTTACACACGGTTCATTGGTTTGTTGTGTGTAGGCAGCACGTGGTGTACTTACGCAACAGCATACGCTACAGAAATAGGCGCTCAACACCTGTCCGTACTGACATGACATCCGACATGCAGGGATACGTCCGCATTCTACGTCTCAATGAAACAGAACACCCCCAGACTCATAATGACGTACATCTACATACTTATCGGCTCTGTGATACTGATAATAAATAATTCACCTGTTGCTGGGAGCCCCAGCTTCAGTGGCAGATCCCAATGTATGACAGAATTGGCATAGATTTTACAAAATATAAAATTGTACCATTTTCTGTTCTCATAAAGTACCTAAATAGCTGTAGAAATATTATAACTATGCCAACAAAACTCTGTATAAAATTGGAAATCCATTACTACTTCAACACCAGTGTTAAATGGTTGGAACTCATTAGATAAAAAACATCTGATTTTCAATGGCATTTTTACGGAAAAGACAATAAAATCTGATATTCTCGTGCCCATGCTTGATAATATTGCATCGTGTGGCAAGTACTTCGCTGGATATAGTCGGTATAAGCCCGCAGAATCACATACAATATTGGCCTACTTGCGCGTGTTGCGTAAACGGCCGTAGACTTGAACTCATTCTTTTCGCTGACACACTTTTGTTCACACGTTCTCGATATTTCTTTCAGAATTCATTAGTCATGGAATTATGTATTTTAAGCAGATATTAGAACATCAAACTTTCAGGAAGTTATATTTCTGTAGGAGTGTACTCTGTAGCGCAAACCGACAATATTTTTTTGAAAGAAAAAATAAGTTGAGTGAGAGCAGTCAATCTTTACTTTTCCCAACTGGAGAAATCGTTTATATTCGATGTTAAGCCGCGCAGAGGTTGATCGTGATCGTGGTGAACGCGGGAAATTATGCAAGAGGCACAGATTGTCGTCACGAAACCTTTTGGCTACACGTCGGTCGACACGGTTGCAACACCATAGCTTTCTCTGCTGATGCTGGTATCGAACCGAATGCGATATTTATAGTTTTTCAGATGTACACAGCATCATTCGTTTCTTTTTACTTTGCTAGTGGAGAGCACAAGATTAAACGCTGGTAGAACTTATTTTTGTAAATCTGTAGCGCGCGTCCTAAACTACGACGATATGCCACGAAAACTCAGTCTGTTTAAATGTCTTACATTATGAGAAAAATATTAATTTCTTTGTTAAAATCCCCATTGCATTCTTAGTACAACGTTTGCATTTCATAAGTGCGAGTTAATTGGGTCAAATATGCAGTTTACGGTATATTCTGTATTCACTTTTTTCCATATCTAACTGAGCCCAGTTTACAAATAAGAGAGTCTCATAAAATGAAATATGAATATATCCGTTGCAAATGTCCGAATGATCCGCTTGTAACAGAACTTTATTATGCACAAATCGATTTCATTGAGCGCAGTTTATTTCAGTCGCGCGTGGTATGGCAGTCGACGCTAACCGAGTTTCGTACCTCGCGTCGGCTCTGGTCCTGGTGTTCCTTCACTAATACCTTCACACTTCGTGTGCTTTACATCGTCGCTTTATAACACAGCTCCAACTTGGTAAGACTGATGTTTGCGGACATGGGATGGTCGCTATACTTGCGAAACACATTTTCACAAACTTGTTGGAATTGTGACCGCTCGGCGACATAGCGAACGGCGCCGTTTTATTTCTCGTATAGTGTGTCTGTGGCGGCTACTGGCCGTACAGAAATAGTCACAACTTTTTACATGCCACCGATCTACTGATTCTCAGCTGGTTTTTCTAACATTTCACGTGCTGCATTTTGCGTGCATTGTAAACTGTCGAGGTTCATCAAGGCCACAAACACAAGTACACGCACAATGCTTACTTTCAACGACTCAAACAACGTCCGTTCCCCATAACTGTTCCGTTTCTATGAAAACACAGATCGCGTGACTCCCGTTTGCGACGGCTACTGGCTACAACTATCCCACATGTCTAGTACACATCATATTAAATAGGTAGGTAGATACATACTTGTCTGTCTGCCGCCTATCGATTGTTTATGAACGGGAGTTGATTTGTCTGGCTTGCTATAGGTTTTCCGGGGGGTTGTTGAGGGGTCGTTGAACCGCTAGGGCGCTGGAGAAGTCGCGTATGTTTCAGCGGGGGCACGGGCGCCACACTGGGCCGGGCGTTGACTCCTCTGGGGTGCACCGTGCACCCCAATTCAACTGCACATTGATTTGGTTGCACTGCTGCCAAATATTACTTTCAATTGTCCACTACATTTTGTTTTGCAATTTTAGTAAAATATGGATTTCTGTTTTGCTAAGCGCTCCCTATGTGTCAATTATAATTTCAAACAAGACTGAGCTTCTTTTATTTTTCTTAATGAGCCATATGTTTTCTTCTTAGTTAAATTACACCTTCCATACAATATTGATTAATTGCGATGTTAGTTATTTATTGACGGTTCCCTCATTGTGTATGTACGAGGATCCCTGTCCCCTGCTGATAAGTATAATAAAAGCAGTGGGTGTGTAAAACTGCGTATTAACTGTTTGTTTGAAACTTCTATTGCTACGTTTCCATACCCTTTGTCGGTTTTAGACACTTGCTGTTCTAAATATTTAATAAAAAACTTTTTACAAAAAAATACAACCGACTTCTACACAAAAAATCAAAAAAGTGCAAAATAACTTTAATTTCGGAACTCGGTATTTGTGGTTGCTTTTTCGTTTTTTGAACACCGACTTCCGAAATTAAAGTTATTTTGCACTTTTTTGATTTTTTGTGTAGAAGTCGGTTGTATTTTTTTGTAAAAAGTTTTTTATTTTTCACTTTTTAGTGGTACCTACACCCCCTCCCCTCCCCCCACCTAAACGAACCAATCACATTGGTGTAAAAAAAAACGTACAGCTCCTTTGCAGATTAAACTAAGAGGTCGTCAAAGTAGGCAAAGTGCATATTTTTTTTAGATTTTTCGAAAACCGCTTGGTTGATTTCGATAAAATTTTCATGGGACCATTTGGGAAGTATACCCTTTCCAACAAAAAAAGAATTTTTCAAATCGGTTGACAAGCGACGGAGTTATGCGCGAACAAACATAAAAAAAAAAAAAAAAATACAAACATCCGAATTGAGAACCTCCTCCTTTTTTAGAAGTCGGTTAAAAAGAATATAGTTCGGAGTGTCGCACTCGCCCATTTGAAAAAAAACTGGACAAGTGCGAGTCGGACTTGCCCACCGAGGGATCCGTACGTAGTAGCGCAGCTTTTTCCAAGCTTTCATTACGTACTTTAAAAAAAGACTAAGTACATCTAATTATTTAACTATAAAAAAATGTAGTTTTCCAATTTTTCCCTGTACTTGTAGTATGAAACGATATTGCCTACTTACAGATTCAGGGTATTAATGTCACTTTGATACCTCTACGCGTTCCTGAGATATAAGGTCATGACAGACAGACAGACGGGCGGACAGACAAAAAAGTAATCCTAAGAGGGTTCCGTTTTTTTTTGAGGTACGGGTCCCTAAAAATACGAACGGAAGTTTTACCTGGGAACGGATGTTTTACTATGCGCGCCACCGGCTACCCCAATACAAGTTGGAACAGCTGATCGTAGTATTTTCTTTAATCTCGACCAATAAAGAGTGACATTTCAAATTTCTGACAAAACAACAATAGAGAAAATATGGATGACAAAAACACGTTGCACCGACCACAAATCTGTAAAAGAAAATCCTCTAATAAGTAGGTATTGTACAGGATATTTATACAATGGTTATTTTTAAAACAAAAAATATATATTTTTAACTTAAAAAAAAGAAACGCCGTGTATCGTGAATGAATAAATAGTCCAAAAAGTGAAACTTATAAATAGAAAATGTAAAGTACTGTTGTTTATACAAACCAAAATATTATCGTGGTTTGTGTTGCTCGGTTTCGCAGCCGTCGTTGGTCCGCACTCGCTGTGTTGTTGTCGAGGTGAGCTGGTTTCGCACGTGGCCGCAGCACAGCGGTTGTCGACCCGCGGCCACAGTAGAAATATGGAACAGTACAGAAACTACGAACAAACGGTCGAAACGGCACACTCACACAGACGCGCACATCTACGAGGCCCCTAAGGGACTTTCGCGGTGCGCTCAGTGGCGGGTGCCGTGTTCATAGATAATACCTACGCTATTATAATGGCTATAGGTGGACCACTCAGGTTTTCGTTTTGCAAAAACTGTGTACCCAAGCACAGATGTTTAATACTAGTATTAAATCCTTATACCAAAGACTAATTTTAATTGAGTGGCACACCAATGCACGCCATAGACAAATTGTATAATTTTATGCTTTGTTTGTAATGGCTGGTTCAGACAGTGGGACTGGTTTAGTTATTTGTAAGTTTTTATTTATTTTTAATTTTCTCTCGCGTCAAAAACGAGCATGAATAAACGCTTTTTCTTTCTTTCTTTCTTTCTTTTCTTTTTCTAATTTATATTGTATTATAATTTATATAACATATGGAATAAATTAATCCTTATGAGTATGAAAAAATAAATGACCATAATTTTACGACAACATTATATTCTAGTCTAGTCAAAGGAAATTTAGCCTTCGAAACATACACTTACTTACTTCACAAAATAAGTAACAATAATTTTTAACCGACTTCTAAAAAAGGAGGAGGTTCTCAATTCGGATGTTTGTGTTTTTTTTTTAATGTTTGTTCGCGCGTAACTCCGTCGCTTGTCAACCGATTTGAAAAATTCTTTTTTTGTTGGAAAGGGTATACTTCCCAAATGGTCCCATGAAAATGTTGTCTAAATCAACCAAGCGGTTTTCGAAAAATCTAAAAAAATTATCTACATTGTCTACATTGACGACCTCTTAGTTTACTCTGCAAAGGAGCAGTACGTTTTTTTACACCAATGGGGGGGAGTTACATACACCCCGTATGTACCACTAAAAAGTGAAAAATAAAAAACTTTTTACAAAAAAATACAACGGACTTTTACACAAAAAATCAAAAAAGTGCAAAATAACTTTAATTTCGGAAGTCGGTGTTCAAAAAACGAAAAAGCAACCACAAACACCGAGTTCCGAAATTAAAAATTATTTTGCACTTTTTTGATTTTTTGTGTAAAAGTCGGTTGTATTTTTTTGTAAAAAGTTTTTCAACATACAGAAATCCTTCATCAAAATTTTAGGGCAGATATTAGGTATCATTGAAATGGAATAAAATGGCATAGAAATAAACAATATTCAGTTTGTATTTTTTTTTTACAATGGCATTATTTACATTTTGACCAAAGAAGAAAGTCGCATGGAATAACATGCACTAACGCATTTTCGCGTGACTATTTCTCCCAGTCAACTCCTACTGCAAGTTGTGTTACTTCGTTCCAATAAAACACTTATTGTAAGTGACAACCCTAACTCTCTACTGGAGCGTAGGTAATTATTTCAACAAATGGGCTTAGTTTCCATACTGTTCCATATTTTTACTGTGCCGCGGCCTTGTAGCACAGCCCCTCGACACGCATCCGAAATCACACCAAAATAGGCCTTAGCAACTCACCACCAAAGAACATATTCGCACAAATGAACCCTCAGCCTCAGTCAATCAAAAACTGATTCCGAATAAAAATTCTAAAACCTATATATCATGTGGTTTACATTATTATAAGTTAGTTTCAGGGTAATTGCATTAGTGATTAAGTATATAAATAATTAAATATATATTGTCCGGGTACCATACATAGCAACAAATATTTTGTTATAATACCTAAGTATGCAAATAATAAAATGTAACAATCCATCCGTGACATTTACAGCAGGTATACGGAGCACGAAGCTAATGTTACGTTTTAAGACAATGCGCCGGTAACGTTTTTGTCGAGGAGAGGATAAACGTTCAGAGTCAAGGAAGGTCATGTTGGAATAACAAATTAGTTACTCCGCCGAGTGGCGACGACGGCGATTTGCCGTGTTTTTTTATTTGGACAACTCCCGCGCAGTTCAATAACAAGGCATCACGTGACAATATCTCGCGTTAGCTGCATCCCGGAGTTCGTGTACCTGAGTGATGAAAAAGCTCAAGAGCTCAAAAGAAGGTAAACTTGGATTAATTATTTAGCTACCTGGCAACTGCACCTGGTCAGGGCTGGTTTTGTCTCGCCCAGTCGACCCACAGCAAGTTCCTCGAGATGCGATTGAATTTATTATAACAGCTATTATTGAGATAGACAGGTTTATTTCGAACAAGTGGTGTTGTTGTTGCTTGGGTGGAATTACTTTTACAGTTCTGATTGTGGTTCTGATTTATTAGTCAAATAAATTGTCGGAATAAATATTTACATCATCTACTTATACTTATGTTATAAAGATGAAAACTGGTTGTTTGTTTGGTTGAACGCTTAGGAACTACTGGTTCGAATTGAAAAAAATATTTTAATGCAAGACAAGCCCATTTATCGAGGAGGGCTATAACATCACGCTAAAACCAAACGATTTTATTTTCCCTCTCTTGAGTGGCGAAGTTGCGCGGGTCAACTAGTGGGTCCCTATAGATATAAATTGTGAACCACGAACCATAACTTTGTACATTTTCCGCTTTGGCTTGGATACTGACTGGTTTTTGCTTAAGTTTTGGGCACGCGACGATTGTTTTGTTTATTTCCTAATGGTGCTGGCAGTCTACCAGCCCATATATCGATTGAACGCGGTAGACTCTGATCGTGGTAGATCCTTCTGCACAGATCACTGAAGTCAAGCGCCACTAATCATCTACCGTTATAAACAAAGACTGTACCTGTTTACTATGTATGACACGTCCGCGTAGTTGCATCGGGTTTCCACATACATAATCATTTTCAAGCTTATTCCATATTAGCGGGCCGCGCCCGACGGACCGGACGGCGGACACCGCCACGGCGCGGTCGTTCACCACTGCCCTGGCCCTTTGCCCCGCCTACGGAACCGAGATAGCTCATATACTTACATCTTTACCCACTCACCTATAAAGCAACCTTAAAATGGTGAAAGTGACCATAAAACCGTTCAAACCTTTCCGTATCTTGGCATCAATTATTGTTGTCTACGAAGTATTGCATAATAATATGTAGATTTGGGCAGTATAAGGTCATGCGCCAGACAATGACGTCCTTGATCGCTTTGAACACACCTTCCAACTGGTGTTGCTAGGCCGCTACGCCAGTTACGAGGCACGATTTGTGATGAGCACACTGTACTTAATGCATTTTATCTTTGAACACTAAAATACTGAAATCCTTGCAAATTATTCTCGTCGGAAACAATCAAGGAACTCTGCGAATCACGGACCCTTTCCAGTCTTGAAGCCAAACGTTCATGTTCCATCTGCATTTGATAATGACCACTTATTCAACTTTAAATCAATCTTTACGTCTGACCTTGCTCGTTGTTGGATTTTCTACGATAACAACATAATACTTAGCAATAAAACTGCGCGTTTCAGTGCAATAAATCATGCATAATAATATGTAGAAGCGCCTATTGATTAGGTGGTAACCTTTGTTTGCAAAAAGTACTGCACACCCAATCCCTTTAAATAGGTACCTATCTATGCTTTAGCGATGTCCACCTTATTGAAGTTCAACCGCTTGGCAAAATTTAACTATAAGTATGTAGTAAAAGAAGGATGCTGTCACCGAATGATTTTCATAGAAACAGCGTTTTATCCCAAAAATAAACTCGTAAAAGTATAAAGCGCACTTGCCACGCCATGCCCTATTAAGTCGCAGGTACAATCTGATTGATTGATCCCCGCCGACAAAGTCTATCACGCCGATATTTTACGCGCACAGGGTGACATTGCTCGGCGAATCGATATTTTACTACCTAGGAAGTCTGTTTATTTGATTTCCTCTTTCAGCGCAAGGGCGGCTAGACAAAGTTTGCAGTCTGCACAACATCTTGTAACTAAAACATTTTAACCTATGATTTGTACTAGCTGCTTCGCTGATACTTTTTTAGCTCAATTAACCTACAGATATCGTGCTAAGTACAAAACTATGAGATTTTTCAATTGCGAAGCATCTCGAGTGTTCTCGAACGTTCTCCATAAATTATTTATCGTGGTGTTTTATGAAATAAGCTGTAATTCTGACAAATAAATAATCTTTGCAATTTAACTCATGAATCATAGGGAGGTCCTACAGCCTACCCACAACTCTTAAGTATATAGGCACTACCCACATGGTTAGATGTCGTCTTTTTAGAAATGTGTTGTTCACGTGGAGTAATGACGAAACATCTGTCTGTATTAGACATTCTAGGTAATGTATGCCACAAGTAGTCATAGTGCGCTGTCTCTGTAAAGGTGGTATTTCTCACTATGTATTATTAAGTAATTTCGCCAAAAACCGATTACCTAATAGGCGTTAGACGCTCGCGTTTTATGAGAACTCATTAAACGCGAGTTGAACGGTCATACCATTTCATTAGGTAAACAAAAGTAAAAATAAGAACTATACCACTAGTATTACTATTCTGAATTCATGAATAAAGGCAAAACTCACAGAAAGCGTTAGTTTCCTGGACAAGTCAATTCCACTTATTGGCATTTTTAACAAAATTTTCAATAATAAATAAATATGAACATTTTGTCTCCTTCGTTCGCTTTGTTATTGTTCTCTTCTACTCACTCGCACTGCATACATCCAGTTACTACCGAAATGTTGCAGAGTTTTAAATTCCTACTATAGTATTATTACATTGTCATAAAATTCAGTTATCCAATTTAATCAAAACTACATTCGTGCAAATAAAACTGAAACAAGCTCAACCATATCATTAAAATAATTTAATGAATCAGAAAAAAAAACTGCTGCTTACGCGATCGAAACTATGATGGCAGACAGACAGACATAACTTCTGGACAAAAAAAAATACACATCGAGTGCTTCCACTCGCGAGCGATTATGAGAGCTTTTGTTTATTATTATTTTATAATGATATTATTTGATTTATTATATAAAGAAGTTTCTACCTCTAAGAATAAAAAGTTACCATTGTAATCCTACCAAAGGAAAAATAAATGGTAGTAGTTCAGTCTTTTGTAATGGCAATACTAAACATGACAGCCAGCCAGCTGTGTGGAATGGATTGAAAAATAACTCGAAAATCGTAGCTCTGTCCTTGATGTGTCATCCATTACAATAATTTCTACAAAACGTGTTGCTTGAAAGTCGGGAAATTCTTAGTAATCATCGTTTTTGTTTATCAGTGTATCAGTGCCCGATTATAAGTTTGTTCAATTTGCCTGCTTCGTTGACAGGTAGTGCTAATTGTTAAAATGTTTATGTAACGCAGCATTGTTCGATCGCTGACTGTGTATTTCATCTTTTGTTCCAGATAGTTTCACGGTGTGTCATTTGTCGTGTGGTGATACGTGTTGAATACGGACAGCGAGTGCGAAGCGGACGGTGAATCTCGAGTGTGGACTGGTGATGTGGTAGTGAGTCAGTGTAGCGCAGTGGATGCGGAGACAGCGTCGTAGCGCTCGCCCTGGCATGGTGCCGGGCAGGTAGCGCGCGCGGGCGGCCTGCGCAGGCCCCACACAAGCAGCCGCGTGTGTCTCTCAGCGTCGTCTATGGCCGAGCAACACATCACACCGTCGTCGCACTCTGCACTCACGAGAGAGTCCAGCGGGTAAAAAATATGAAAATTTTCACTTTCAATCTATTATAGCTATTTCATCGGTCCAATCACTTATCATGGAAGAGTTCACATTATGGCTGTTCAACTGCGAGAATACCACGTAACAGGAAATAATTCTCAAAATAAACAATATTCATCTGTAAAAACCATTAGGCTTCATCAGCTGATTGTTTTTGGGCACACAGCCTTGCATTGCCTAATTCTGTGATGTAAATAATCTACATTTATCTTATCATTGACCTGATATACTTACTACACAAGCATCAACTCTGCCCCAATTGTATATTGCGGTTTCCTGTGCTCAATTAATGACTTCAACTTAATCACCTCTGCTTTATCTAGTATGGCCACAACATTTTATTTGTTGCTACCTACTGTTACGACCATTACATTGACATAATTAAATGTGATGTTAATACTTTTTTTTAACAGATGTGGTATTTTAGAAGTGCTATAGAACATTCTAGAGTCACTATTGCTCAAAACAAAGTATTTACTTCAGAAATAACAGGTTTTCAAGACAGTAATGGAACAGTAATGTTGATGATTGGAACTGTTTTAATTGACAAAGATTTGTGTTCATTAAATTTTTGTAAAAATAATATTTGAGATGATGCAAACAGATACAAAGAACACAAAGTTAATCTGCAATTTTTTTTTTATATTGACTAAACATAGTAAAAATTTAAAAAAAAATCCCCAAAATAATTAGTTCTACAATGTTATCATCTATACTTCTATATCAATACTAATATTATAAAGAGAAAAGATTTGTATTTTTGTATGTAAAGAATAAACTCAAAAACTACTGGATTGATTTCAAAAATTCTTTCACCATTATAAAGCTACATTCACCCGGAGTAACACAGGCTATATTTGACCCCCTATTTCCCACGGGAATGGGAACTATGCGGGTGAAACCACGGGGTGCTGCTAGTAGTATATAAAGAGAGAATTTGATGATCATTCAAATGAAACATAGGCATGTCTCAGAGATAACAAAAACAAAAATTCTTGGAAAAAACATTTCATGTAGATTTTACTATCAGTCAATAAGAGATAAGATTTTTTTAATGTAATGGTAAGGTTTAACTATAATAACTCTCTATGAAGACAGTGAATATTATGGTGATAAAATTTAAACAATAACAGTAGCACTTAGCATAGTTATTATTATGGCTGTTCCAAGAAAACAGACTTGTTATCTAATTTATTAGTCATAGGAAAGTGAGTGCTGGTAAAATTAAACAGTTTTAAAACTTTCAGTTCCCAATTAATTAGCAGCATTGTAGAATTCATGGTAATCTTAGTTTGAGTTCTTAGTTCTAATTCTTTTTTTTTTGTTTACTGGCCAAGGCAAGGAAAAATATACCTGTTTTGAAAAATTAAAACTGTGTTTTAGATTTACACACGCAGTAATATAATGTAAGTACATTAACATATTTTCAAAAAATAGGACCTGATTTGATGCTAAAGAAGATATAGCAGTAATATATTATTATTCTGGAATTACACATTTTGCTCAAAATTGCATACATGCATTGAGCATGATTAATGCTGATGATGAAAAATAAAGATAATCTCTCGTTTTTTTACTCTTAATGTTTATATTAGAAGCTAAAACAAAACATGAGCTTTACATGACCAGAAAATACAAAGAATTAACTAAAAAACATAAAAAATCAGCACCTGAATGTGCAGCAACCCAATGATGTAGCAACATTTTCTAGCAAGTGCCCTTTTGTTACTGGATGAACTGATTATTTTGGTTTCTAGCCCTAGGTGAACACAAATATCACTCTGTTTCACAGTTACTGCATATGTCATTGTTCCCTTAAAACATAGCAATACCTACTGTAAAAAGTAATGTTTCATTATTGTGGTGTGCAATAAAATGTACTAGAGTGGTTGCCCAGAGGTGTAAGTGGAAGATATTTTTTATTAATATAATTTTTAAGCAATATTTCAAAAATATATTAGCTTTCTGTACTCCTCCATGTAAACATTAACTGTCAAATTTCATACACCTCTGTCTGCATAATTTCCCAAAAAAAGTGGTACAAAGTTGCTTCACATATTAATATGTATAAGTATATATATTTCATCTTATAAATAATATCTATGGCAAAGTTGTGGTTGGTCATTAGTTATGGGATTGTACAGAGGCAGTGGCTTCAACCACAGGACTGTTGAGAATGATTATGTAACACTACTACTGGTTCAAAAAGTATCCTATGGTTGAATTCAGCCAATGGTCTACCCAATTTCCAAATTTAAAAAAAACAGCTGATGGTTATTACCATCAGCTGTTTTCGCATTTGCATTTGCCAATAGGCAAATCGAAAAATCCGCGGTGTTTTAAGAACATTAAAAAATTGCCAGTGACATATAAAGCTAATAAATCAGCTTGGATGACTCTCCATTTAACGAAAACTCTCTATAACGTCAAAATATGCACAGTCCCTTGAGTGTCGTTATATAGAGTTTACATTGAATATACGATTGACTTGGTGCTAGCATTTGCGACTTCGCGCTAATCCTGTTTCCTCCCGTTCCTGTATGAATTTCGGGAAATCCTCTCTTTGCTAATCTACAGTTAGATCCAAAATAATATTCTTTGCAATTAACTTTGTAGGAAATGTTGATGGTTAAATTAGTATAATGGCGAAGTGTGTGTTGTGTGACAGGTCTTCTCCTAGCAGGGTGGTGGGCGGTCGGTGGCTGCGTCAGGTGCGTCGAGCGAGCCACAGCCGTCGGAGTAGACGCAACGTGACGTCGCCGCTGCCGCGCTCCGCCAGCCGACACTCCAGCAGCCGCGCGTCCGACGCCGAACCCTTCGCGCACGTCGAGCTGCGCCGGAGCTCGCGCCTCATCAGCACTCTGCCCCGGTCCGACTACTCCATCACTGAGCGCTGGTCCTACGGCACCGACGTATACGAGACACGCTGTGATACAACCCACTTCAAGGGCGGAGACGCCCACAAGTCCAGCGTTCACCCGAAACGCGGACGGACTTCCTCGCATGACAGGAAAAAACGCAAGACTATATCGAACAACAGTGCGGAGGAGTGCGTCGCATATTGCACACGCTCACGGACTGCTCTTAAATCCAGCGAGAGTGCTTGTGAGCAAATACCGAATAATTTAAAAGCACATACATTAACACAGCTGCCCCTGAATCAGAACGCTACAGCCACTTCCGCTCAAGCTACTCAGCCGGAGGGCGGATTACTGCCACTCGACGAGAGAGACTTTGCTTACTCGCCGTACAGCTCGTCCACTGTCACAGAGTTACTGGATTCAGATTACTCTGTCTACAGTCCGACCGCTAGTCGACGAAAAGGAAAGAAGAGAAAGCGATCAGCGCATCGCTCTCTGTCGAGCAGAAAGAGCAGTTGCCTGCTCAACGTAGACGAGTGCCGGAAGAAATTTAAAATAGATTCTCACAGTAAAGACGAGACAGACACTAGCAGTACCGGAAGGTCGTCCAAACACGAACTCGACAAAGTCGAACTTCCTTCGTCTAGTCTCACTTCGTGCACCTACCTGCTGCGGAACAGACACAGTCACCTTGGACCCCCAACCTCTACGGTCATTAGTGATTCAGGTAATTTGCACTTCTACTTAATTCATTGTAGCCTTGGATATTTTGTATACGTTGAATTCCACTAGCGAGTTTGAGGCTTGATTATATTTTAAAATGAGAGCAACGAATGAATTACGTACTACTCTATTTGAACGTATTAGAGCAGAATGTAGGTCTCCAGGCGCAGCTTATCAGGTGGTGTTATCACGTGTATCAAGCGCAGTCATTCATCGCAGATAATGCATATTGATATTGCAGCCAACCCGCCCGGCGACGCGGTACACAGTCCAACAGCAGCGGGCCGCATCAGTAGTGCCTCCGAGAGCCTCGGCAGTTTCCCGAGTACCCCCAGCACTCCCCCTCTACCAGATAAAGATATCCAAGGTGACTATCGTTATCGATCATTACTAATCACGATAAGTGCTCACTCGTAACAATCATTTGATGTAATGCGTGCACGTTTTTGTTTACAGAGGCAAGTTCGTCCAAAACACACAGCTCGACGAGCAAATTATTAATAGTACCGCGAGATCTTCCTTATTTGCGTCAGACTAACGCGCGAAGGGTAAACGTCTTTATTTTTTCATAATTTTTACTTTAATATTTAGTTAATGAAGCGATTCTGAAAACTAATTAAAGTAGTACTCATTTGCTAATAATGTCGTAATTAATGTATGTAAGTATGTCTATTGTTATTACCAAAAATACCACAATTGTTATTAACCGGAAACATTGCAATGTCGTTCAACCAATCTCAATAGTAATAAATACATTGTATCGAATAACATTATCAGTGTTAGTCGTGCGATCGCTCGGTCTTGACGTACACGTCAGAGCTGATATCTTCGCGAAAATAAAATATAGCTATTCATGATAGATTGCTTTATGAATAATTCATATGTGCACTGCTTGGTGGTAAATATGTGTGATGTGTTGTGATCGTGTAAGTGAGAGTTGTGTGGTGTGCTTGTGCGCAGAGTATCGCTGCTGCCACGGGGGCGACCCTGGGAGCTTGCTTGACGAGGGGAGCCAGCACTTCGCAGCGTCAGCGACAAGACACTGCATCTAAAAGACAGGTATCTATATCGATAATGTCTCCTACTGCTATTTAAAGGGGTAACCTTGCTGATCTTTAGGCCCACGCACACGATACTAATAATGTAAATGAATTCAATTGCGCTTATATGTTCTTGTGTTCGGTCGATATTATAAAACTTGCTTGTTATTAATGTATTTTAGTTTAAAAGATTTCCTCAAAGTTGAGTGTATGATAGGGTGTTTTCCTGCAACACTTCTTGACCTATTTTTGGTCCGATAGATTTCTCCAAATGATTGTAAACTCACTTGCGTTTACCATCGAATACTGTTCAATATAGTGATAATTTCAAAATATAAATGCTGAAGTTACGCTTCTTAGATAAGAAAGTACTTACAACTCACTAGCTTTGCAGTTTATGGAGTACACGAATAATATTCTATTTGCAAGTAAATTGCTGCACTAATTCAGCGCGACATACACAGCTGCTTCCTTTAGGATTATTAAAAGCAAACAGAGTTTTCAGAGAAATGTGTGAAAGAAGTAAAGGGGGAATGAAAATTAAGATGCAGCTAACAGAGACGTGAAACCAAATAAACTGTTATAAAGACGATGGTATGATGTTAAACTCAACAGTGGGTAGAGTAGCAGTGTTCGTTGAGGAAAACCTCGATGAGAGAAGCCGAGGAAAGGCTTGCGATCGTTGTGTGTGTTGCGACGCAGCCCGGCCACAGTCGATTTCGTAATTTATAGACATATCAATTAAATGTTCTTAAATTGTTCTTGCAGTACCAAAGAATAGATTAAATGTACCACAAATATACCTATCTTGTTAAAAGCACTTGTTTGTGGCCGGGCATTACCGCATACGTTGCTGCCCGGCCACGTGTATATTTTCTGGTAGGATGCTCAGAATGTTCTAAAATATAAACCAAATAAATGTTCCTTTTGTATTCTTTATTTCTCTCAATGAAATATACCAAGAGAAACGCTTATATGGACAAAAAAATATTTCAAATAAAAATTTGCACTAAGTGCCGCAACACACATTGTTGTAGTGTAGGCTGATAATGATGATGTTGTAAGGCTCATCTGCTTCGCTAACAGCCATCATCAATGATGCATTATGGATATATGTATATGTTATTGAGTTATGAATAATAATTGTACATATAAACGGAGAAAGCGGGGGGATCAAAGAAAATATAGATTGTGTTTAGTGTTATGAATAAATAAAAGGAAGTCTGTGATAGCATGACATGACGCTTGACAATACAGAATGTAGGAAAAAAAAACATGTTTTTCTTTTTTTCTGTCATTTATTTCCAGAAAAGTTACATAAATACATACATATATCTTCTGCCAAGCTGTAGTAGAGTTTGTCGGTTAAGTTTCGACAGTGCTGACAGCAATGTTTTGTCATCAGGTATCGGGCAGCGAGGGCGCAGGCAGCAGCGCGGCAGGCGGGCGGCGGGCGAGAGCTCGCGACATGCCGCAGCCGCAGCCAGCGTCCACGCGTCGAGACAAACGAGGTGCGCATCTTCATCTAATCTAATACTGACTTGTGGTATATTGCGAATCGAAATTTAGTGGAAACTAATAACGGGCTAATGATGATTTCCTGGTTAGTGTTTCTTGGTTCTTACGCTAAAGTAGTCTTCCATCAGTAGGCTTGACCGAAAAGAGTCTCTTATGCTACGTAGGTGACATCTGTCGTTGCACTAATTTCAGTGTCGTACATATGCAGCTGATTGCATTTATAGTATAACCATAGTTTTATGAAAACGTTGATCCCAACTGGACTTTGTCACATTTAACTCGTTACTTGTCAATAAATTGATGTATGATGTCTTTATCAATTCTTGTTTATTACGTCGTAGCGCGTCATTTTTGTCGTCGCCATTTGCATCGTCTGATATGAAAAGGTTTGCATAAGCCGACTGTTCGTCAAGTAAGCAAACAAAACATCCCATTCATATTTGCTTCCGGCGTACATTGGTTAGCGAAAGTGGAAAATATGCCTGTATAAAGGACCGGCTATTCCAACTCAACGAAACAATTGCAAATCGTTGGATAGCATTGAGAGGAGTGCCATGGAGTTTATTGACCTTCTTCTCCATATAGATTTTAATTCAGCAACATGCTGGTCATTGACAGTCAGAAATGCCTGTCAATGGTTTAGTTTGAGCCCTCGAACTCGATTATATCTAATTTTTGTAGTGTCTAATGTTCGTATTCTGCAATAGACCATGAAATTGCGCTTTACGATGATACATGATCTTTAGGTACATTCAAATAAGGTTGTGTTATAGCAGGTAAAAGCAGCCTGGGTTCGTGTGCCAGTACTGGTGGTGCGTCCAGCCGGTCTCACCCCCAGCCTCTAACAACGGTAAATATTAAAAACATAATCTATACTAATATTATAAAGCTGAAGAGTTTGTTTGTTTGTTTGAACGCGCTAATCTCAGGAACTACTGGTTCGAATTGAAAAATTCTTTTTGGGTTGAATAGACCATTTGTCGAGGAAGGCTTTAGGCTATATATCATCACGCTTAAGCCAATAGGAGCGGAGCAGCGATAAAGAATGTTTTAAAATCGGGAATTCCACGGGGACGAAGTCGCGGGCAGCAGCTAGTATACAATAATTCGGAAAAGTCAATCAAAACATGTATCATTGAAAAATAATCTAGCTTTTGTTATTCATACTTTTTATCAGCAATGTTTTTCTCATTAACTTATCTTGTTATAAGTAAACAAATATGAGGTTTAATTTTAAGGAAATTACGACGCAGTGTTTGATTTTATTCATATTTAAATACTTTCACTATAAATTTCATGTGAATGGTTGTGGTTGACGTGAAATCTTATTATGGTTAACAAATTCGAAGATCTTAGTTTCTAATTCATAAACCATAATAAGACATAGTGAGAAAAAGAAACATTACGTCAGTGTCTGTAACGTTAGTATTAAACTTGTATGTATGTCGGCAGGGTGCCGTGGCATCCACGTCTTCCACTCCGCCGGCCTCAGCGTCCGCTTCGATGCCTGACAACGCAGCCAGCGATGCTAAGCCCAAGGGCAAAGGTAAGTGGCGCCCCGCTTACGGCCGAACCCAATAACCGATCTATCACATACTGGAGATAGAAAAACAAATGAAACAACAGAAAAACTATATAAATTTTCTTGATTTTTTTGTTGTTTCATTTGTTTTTCTATCTCCAGTAAGTGATAGATCGGTTATTGGGTTTGGCCGTAACTGGAACTAGCCGAGATTGATGAATAAAGTATGAAGTCTTACTTACTATGTTAAAACAATAATAGTCTTCATTTACAAACTATTTCAGTACAGTTCTCTTTTCCAGTGCTCTGTCACATAGTACAATACTGTTCGAGCTACCATTGTCCATGATATTCTACATAGCTCCCTCTATTTTTCACACTTGAATTGACAAATACATTAAAGACAATTTCTCATTTATAAACTATGGAAGACTTTTTGTTAGTAAATGTTTTCTAAAAATAAAATGTGTACTTGATTCCTGGATAAACGAGGCTACTGACTACTGTGACCTTACTATCGCTGTAATGAAAAAACAAGCCTCTTATAACCCGGGCAGCAGTCGAGAACAAACAGAATAAAAATTGTGATTGAAGAATATGTTGGTTTTCCAGCGTCGTCATCGTCAGAAGAATGCGCGGGCGGCGGCAGCGGCGTGGGCGGCAGCGGCTCCACGGGCGCCGGCGCCGAGGAGTCGTCGTCCGAGGAGGGCGAGGTGGGTCGCCTGCAGGCGCTGCTGGAGGCCAGGGGCCTGCCGCCGCACCTGCTCGGCGCGC
This sequence comes from Hecatera dysodea, assembly GCA_905332915.2. Taxonomy (NCBI): domain Eukaryota; kingdom Metazoa; phylum Arthropoda; class Insecta; order Lepidoptera; family Noctuidae; genus Hecatera; species Hecatera dysodea. Next base: position 9,426,226 of record HG995288.1, on the reverse strand, counting down.
TCGGCCCGCGCATGCAGCATCTCCTGCATAGGACTGTCACTGCCAATTCGGGTGAGTCTAAATATCCTGATTTATATTATGGTTCAGGTATACTTCAAATTGTTTGAGTTTTTCTACTCTATTTCCTTCGTGGTCTTCAGTTGCTTCATCTACCTGTTTTAGGATTCCAATCCTGTAATCTATACTAATATATAAAGCTGAAGAGTTTGCTTGTTTGAACGCGCTAATCTCAGGAACTACTGGTCCGATTTGAAAATTCAAAGTCTTAGATAACCCATTTATCAAGGCTATATTATATCATCACGCTAAGACCAATAGGAGCGGAATACCAATGAAGAATGTTTCAAAATGGGGAAATATCCATGGGAGACTATTCCACGCGGACGAAGTCGCGAGCAGAAACTAGTTGATTAATAATATCCTTACAAATAATCCTGATGTTTACTAATGTGTGACCTTTGTATACTTGAAAGAACTTGTATCGTGTTATAAAAAACCGCGTTAATGTGTGTGGAATAAAGCATTGTCAATAACAATATCCTTGTTGACAGCCGCATCAAAGGCCGCCCAACTGCTGGCCGGCCTGCAAGCGACCGGCGACGAAGGGCAGCAGCTGCAAGCCGTCATCGAGATGTGCCAGCTGCTGGTGATGGGCAACGAGGACACACTGGCCGGCTTCCCCGTGCGCCAGGTCGTGCCCGCGCTCGTCAACCTGCTCGCGGCCGAGCACAACTTTGATATGGTCAGTAATTTATGTTTAACCAATTTTATAACTGTAGGTACACCACTGATTTCCCCTTGACCCTTTTTTAGGGTTCCAAACGGATCTCTATTGCTGTCACTCACGTATCAGTCTTTCCGTCGTCTGTCACACACGATTGACAGTCAAACGGTTGGAGCTATAGTTTTCAAATTTTCAGTCAGATGTTATATTTTACAAAGAAAAAAATGTCTGCCCATTATTTAACTTCCCATTGAAAATTAGTGATAATGTTTGTTTACAAACAAAAAAAAAATCAATCAGATCGTCAATCAGATTTTAGCATTGTAATTCAGTTATTTTTTCGTATTATATTTGGTTTTCGTATCAGATTTTTGTGATGAACAACCTGGTAGACATTCTTACCATTATGTGATATTTATGCTTGTGACAATTTCATAATACGTTTTTGCATGTGGAGCTGCGTGTGCTTATACAAAACATACCTTATTGTATACAAATGAAGTTAATTCACAAAGTAAAATTGTTCTTCTCCCTCAGATGAACCACGCCTGCCGCGCCCTCACATACATGCTGGAGGCGCTGCCCCGCAGCAGCGGCGCCGTGGCGCTGGCCGTGCCCGCCTTCCTGGACAAGCTGCAGGCCATCACGTGCATGGACGTGGCCGAGCAGAGCCTCACCGCGCTCGACATGCTGTCTCGACGACACTCCAAGGCTATACTGCAGGCGGTAAGCACGAATATCTTACAAGTACCTTGTATAATGTCTTTCAAGGGGAACTGATGAGCTCATGTTCAGGATTATTGCTGAAGGAAGGTTTGAACAAAAAAAGAAAATACATCAAATCAGTCGACAAAAACCGTACGCCATATTATAGTCTAAGCTCGCCCTCAGACATTACTTATTTTCTCAATAACAGTGATTGTCCAGCTTCCATGCGTACTTTTAAACTATATACTAACATCCAATCCATGTTGTTGATGTGAAAATAAGTATTGAGTATCTGGGATCTTGCTCTGTTAGCAATAGATGTCTGGCGAACGACTGGCCAAGCAACAAAAAATAAGGACTGATTCATCACGGGCTTGTACTCCATTCCCAAGGGAAAGTTCTAGCCAGCGACTTACGAGTGAAACAACTGCAAAACCTTTGGGTAGTGAGCCGGCAGACTTATCAGCCTGACGGTGTCTGTATTCTGGAGGAATATGCAAGTTTCTTCATCTACCTTCCAGTTATAGTGATTGCTGCTAGAAGTGTGTAACTACGTAACGTCTTGTTATCGTTACAGCGCGGCGTATCGGCGTGCCTGACGTACCTGGACTTCTTCTCGATCAACGCTCAGCGCGCCGCGCTGTCCATCACGGCCAACTGCTGCCAGAACCTGACGCCGGACGAGTTCCATCTAGTGAGGGACTCTCTGCAGCTACTGGCTAATAGGTAACACACTTCTTCATGTTATCACTTATTTTAGTACTAGCTGAACCGGCAAACGTTATTCTGCCACACAAAATAAAATAAAAAAATTGGGGTGGACCAACCTTAACATTTAGGGGGTTGGCTTGGAAAATAGATGTTGTCCGGTTCGCCACCCTAGCCGATATGCACGCTAACATTCACGAAAATCGGTGACACGAGCGAAACCACAAACACCGTGACACGAGTATTTTATTGAGGTAAGTTGAGTAAATACTTCTGCGATTTGCGTTATAATCTATCAATTTAAATAAAAATAAATTACTAAATGTGTTGCTAAGCGCAATACTTGAGAACGGCGCAACAAATCGTTTTTTTTTTTCAAACATTTCTTGAAGATCGAGGAAGGTTCTTATGAAAAGAAAAATTGGCAGTGTACGAAAAGAATTAACTGAAAAACGTCAAATCGATATTCTGAAGTCCACGCAGGCGTAGTCGCGGGCAGAAGCTAATTAGTGATAAAAAGGTTTAAAGGTTTAATACATAACTTAATGAAATTAGAGTTTGTTTTTCCAAAACCATTCATAATCAAAGATGGAAGTTTTGTTTCGACGTCGTAACAGAAATCTTAGTCATGAGAGTATCTCACGGCGCACACTGTACTTGCCTAGTCATACATCACTCAGCATTGTCGTGTGAAGCAATCATGACAAGCAAAGCATGTGATGTTTGATAACAGAACTAACGTCCGCCAGATGTTTCGTAGTTTTCCAAATAATTGGGTCATTTGAGGAAAGCAAACACTGAAGCCCGTTTATTGAATTTGTTAGACTATTCGTGTCGAAAAGCGTTTTTACACAGACAACAAGTCTGTAAATGCTTCTTATCATTTGTCTAGCCTTTTCCCAACTATATTGGGTCGACTTCCAGTCAAACTGGTACTCATCTAGAGTACCAGTATTTTACGTAGAGCGCTTGCCTACCCGACTAACACAACCCTTGGTAATATGGTACTTCTTGGCGAGACTGGTGTCAGATTTTGAAATATAAGAAAAATATGTAGATAGAGAAATATCTACTATCGATAAGCGGGGCCAACTGCTTAAGATGCTTTCCGAAATCATGGTATGTTAGATGGTCACCCATGTACAGACTGACCACGGGAAGCGTTGCTAAAATCAAAATCAAAATCAAAATCAAAAGTCATTTATTCAAACTAGGCTGAGCGACAGCACTTTTTGAACGTCAAATTTTACATAAAGACAGTCCCCCAAAACGCCCACCCGTCACCACTTCCTAGTGTTTTAGCTGGGAAGAAGAAGTGGCGCAACAAACTCCCCAGCAACACATCTGTCTGTTGCGTTTTAAGAACTTGAATTTATACAGTAGTATGCAAAGTCATTACATGCCAAAGGTAGGAAAAAAATCAATTATCCAACATGGAAATATTAAATATTCACTATAAAAACATTGTAAACATTAGATTAAGTCATTTAAATAAAAATAGATTGACCTACATAGTCATAAAAAATTACACAAAAACAAAAAAAAATAAAAAAATATATATAATTATGAACTCATATAACCCGTCATAAGCTAACTTATAGAGAAAGAACATGATAAATATGACATTGTCTTGCGTTCAACACAGCGACCAACTATCTTTGTCGTCTAAATAGTCATTAATAGAATAGTATGCCTTCGAACAAAGGTTAGATTTAACTTTAGCTTTAAATGAGTTAAAAGGCAGGTCAAGAAAAGAAAGCGGAAGTTTATTGTAAAAACGGATACCGAGCCCCACAAATGACTCATGGACCTTACGAAGTCGGTGGGAAGGAGCATGTAGCTTGTGCTTGTTTCTGGTGTTAAAGTTGTGGATGTCGCTCATTTTACAGTATAGATGTATATTTTGCCTAATATATAGAATGTTTGCAAAAATGAATTGAGATGCTACTGTAAGAATTCCAATGTCTTTAAAAAGTTCTCTTAATGAAACTCTAGGCCCTAGCTGATATATTGCTCGCACAGCACGTTTTTGTAAGACAAATACATTTTGTATATCAGCAGCTTTTCCCCACAATAGAATACCGTAGGACATAACGCTATGGAAATAACTAAAATAGACTAACCGAGCTGTCTCAACGTCAGTATACTGTCTCACTTTCCTGACAGCGTATGCGGCAGAACTGAGCCTTCCCGATAAACTTGATATATGTGGGCCCCATTGTAGTTTGGAATCGACAGCAATTCCCAAAAAAACTGCAGAGTCCACAGTTTCAAGTACTTCGCCACTTAAGGTGATATTGGGTCCTAGATTTCTAACATTTGGTAAAGCAAACTTTATACATTTCGTTTTCTTGGCATTTAAAACTAGATTATTGGTCGTAAACCAATCCGTAACCATTGAGAGAGCGCTGTTTACGTTACTGAAATCTTGTCTATTCCTTTCTACTTTAAAAATAAGAGAGGTATCATCCGCGAACAATACTACGTCACAGATGCCCTTTAAGAAAAATGGTAAGTCATTTATGTACACTAGAAACAAGAATGGACCCAGTATTGAGCCTTGAGGCACGCCTAAATGCACTGGTAGTCCGGAAGACTTCACGCCATTGATATCCACACATAACCTATTATGTAAATATGAATCAATTACGTTAAGAGCATCGCTTTGGAGACCGTAATAACGTAGTTTACGCAAAAGCGTGTCATGGTTTACGCAATCAAAAGCTTTGGAGAGATCACAGAAAACTCCAATTGCATTTTGCGAGTTCTCCCATGCATTAAATATGTGTTTCAGGAGAGCAACACCCGCATCTGTAGTCGAACGTCCTTTTGTAAAGCCGTACTGTTCGTTATGGAGTAGTTTATTTAAATTAAAATGTTTTAACAACTGCTTAAGTATTAACTTTTCAAATATTTTGCTAAAAGCAGGTAAGATGGAGATAGGCCGGAAGTTGCCAATGTCATTTTTATTACCTGATTTAAATAAAGGTATGACTTTACTACTCTTCATGAGATCAGGAAAAGTTCCTAACTCCACGCATTTATTAAAAGTAAAAGCAAGATAGGGCGCTACTATGTCTATTATATTACTCAAAAGTTTAATGGAAATGCCCCAATAATCACCTGTGTTTTTAGATTTAAGTGTATTGAAAACGTTAACTACATCAAGTGGTGTTACGTGCTCAAAACTAAATAATTGATTACACTTAGGCACACTATTATGTAAAAGATTTTCAGCGTTAGAAGGGGACGAATTCAAGGAGCGAGTTGTAGTAATAGGTATACTGGAAAAAAACTCATTAAATACCTGAGCTACGTCAGCAGGTTTACTTACTAATTTGTTGTCGACTATGATCTCTAACTGATTTTCTCGTTTAACTGACTTGCCCGTTTCATTGTTAATTATTTTCCAAGTGGCTTTTACTTTATTATTAGATTTTTTAATTGTCTCGCTTAAAAAAATTGATTTAGCAACAACGCAAATCTTTTTGTATAATTTAGAATATTTTTTAACGTACTCTAAAAAAGGGGTATCAAACCTGTATCTTTTAAAACCATATAACTCGTACAATCTCGCTCTACTTTTATATATACCTGCAGTAGCCCATTGGTTGAAACCAACAGAGGTACCCGTAATGTTTACAGTTTTAGGCTTAAACGTGGAATGGTACTCTTTTTGCACAACATCAAAAAGGGCTCCATAGATTTTATTAGGGTCCTCATGTGCTATCAAAGATGGTGTAATTTTGCTAGCTATATTATTTTTAAACTTACTGCATCGACTAGCTGTATAAGGCCTGCATTCAATTTTATACGGCTTTTTGCTTAGTGGCATAGGAAAGCTAACTAATAGGCCACAGTGGTCAGAAGTTAAATCGCTTAAAACAAATTTATTTTCGGCATCACAATTACTAAAGATATTATCTAGACAAGTCGATGAAGATGCCGTGATCCTAGTTGGTTCATGAAATAAGTTATCTAAGTTATAAGACTTAAATAGATTCAGAAGTCTAACACTTAATGGAGTAACTTCTAAAATATTAACATTAAAATCTCCACATAAAATTATACTTTTATTACTTGATTTTAATTTATTAAGTGTATCTTCCATTACCGATTCGAAAAGACCAAAATCACCAGAGGGCGGTCGATAAACGCAAATTATAACGTATCGCTCGAGTTCAACACAAGACAACTCAACAGTGCGTTCGACCGAAAGATTAACTACATCTAAACGTTGTTTACATTTCAATTTGTTTGAAACAAGGACTAATGATCCACCGCGGATGGCATGTTTTCTCACAAACGCACTTTGTACGGTATAGTAATTATCATTGATAAAATCTACTTCATGTTCTTTCAACCAATGCTCAGTTAAACATAACACCTGAACATCATAGTTCTCTATAAATAAACTTAACTCAAGTTCCTTGCCGGACAGACCCTGCATATTTTGATGTACAATATTCAACATATGCGGCTTTTCCATTGTCGAGTTCAATAGTTTAAACTACTACTTGTGTCAATAAAAATGTTAGTATCATTACTAACAGTATGCGTTGGTACACCACATGTACCGGTGTCACACTGTATATTGAATGCTAAAAGATTAGCAATATGTCTCCTACAACTAGGTGGTAAATACATCTTACGATTAGTCAGTTTGTAATCAGTAATAAATTGATTACAATCAAAATATAAAATAGCATCACTATGATGACAGGTCCTATTATAAATGAGCATATTTAAATCAAAAATGTACCTGTTTTGCTCCTCAGATAAATATTGAGAATAAGGCAAGGCACAGAAAATAAATTTACAATTATTGGTCTCACTTAGATGTAGCATTAAATTGAGACATTTGATTATGTCTTTTTTACTTACAGCTAAACTATCCCCAAATAGTAATATGACAGTTGAGTTGGGATTTATTTTTGACAATCTAATATACCTAATTAATTGGCTAAAACTGGCGCCGGGTAAACAATTATTTATTACATAATGTGACGAACACTGATTAAATACACTACCAAAACCTTGTCCAAATTTGTCAGAAAATATATATGTTGTGTTAATCAAGTTATTTGTATTAATGCTATTATTATCAGTACTACTATTATCAGGCTGAGCTAACGAGGAAGTGGGTGAAACATGCTGAGGTAGTGGTGCTTGGGAGCAAGCACAGCTACAAGTGAGATTATTTGTCAGTGACTCGTACCTCTCTGCATTGTATGTTACCAGATCCACCAACTCATTAGCCTCCTGCAAGCGCTTGCTCAGATCTAGTTGAGAGGCCTCATATTTACTAAAGATATCCTTTAGAGTTTGTTCCCTAACAAATAGTTCTTCCTGAAGGCGCTGAGTGTCGTTTTCATACATATGTTTACATAAATCTAATTCTTGACTACTATTTTTTAACTCTAACATTAAATTTATATTTTTTTGCCTCAGTTTTAAATTTAATTTGTTGACTTTTTGCTGTTTTAATGATTTATGTATTTTTCTAATAAATCTATTAATTTTAATATATTTTTTAATTTTATTATGGCCGTTTATTATATTGCATTTGGTAATGGTATCATTAGTTAAATCTATTGTAACCATTGGTTCTACACAAATTGGACCGGACCCGCTACCAACCAACTCATCATAAAGGCTGCTGGTCTTCGCAGATTCTTCACTGGCTTTAAGTGCTTCCAGGTGCGTAATAGTGTTGTGTGCCCTGCTTAACTCTGATTCCAGCTCAGATATGCGTCTTAAAGCCAGTTCGTGTGTGTCACTACAATGCTGGAAATTTGACACAAGTTGACGGAGCTGTTGATGCTGGTCCATTATGTCCATATGCTGAATGTGTAGTTCAGCCAACTGGTTCTTTAACTCTGTGTTCTTGTTATTGATGAGCTCGATTTCCACCTCACTATCATCCCTTTCCTGTAGTAGCTTATTGCACTGGTCCTTAAAAGATTCTAACTCTTTCAACGTAGCCCTCAGTTTTTCCTCCAAGGATGCAGCTCTACGGGTCAACATGATGAAAATTCAACCCCAGAGGCACCCTGGAAAGTGAAAAGAGATAGCTAAGTGTATGAAAGAAAATGAGATGTAGATAAGTTAGGTAAAAAGTATGTAAGGATGATTGTAAATTAAGTATTGAAATAACTAAATTAGGGTGAAATTAAAGCGGTTATGGATGTGAAATCTCAAATTATGGATTGTTATTTTGATTATTATTTCCAAATTGAGACTAGAATTTACTAAAGAGGAAAAAAAATATATATATTAAGGGAAAAAAAAAAAGTTCTTTTTTTTTTTTGAGGGTACTACTATTATTGTAATTGTTAGTCTAATTTCTTACATCAATTTAGTAAAATATGACTATTCGAGTAATTATACTTTAAAGGGATAATATTGATAGGTATATAATTATTCTTTTATGGACTCAAACATAATAACATTTATAATTTAAATCAAAATAAAGTAGGTAAGTATGTAAGAACATTAATGGCCAGTACAATAGTTATTGACACTTATCAGTGAGACGAGCTGTTTAAACGTTCAGGGGGGATTGTTGTAATGGGAATTATATATACTTAGGTCAAAATTTAAAAGAAATACTCCCCGGGTTAGGTGGCGATTTCAAATCCGTCCGTTAGGTGACAGCTGGAACTAGTTTATCGATTTTCTCATTGATTTTGCATTGAAACAACTCACGAACACAAATCCTAGATGTTTATAACTGAATCTATCGTTTATTGACACATTTATCGTTTATTTAACACGAAATAATATTAATTTAACATTTATATTTAGCAAGAAACTTTTTGACGACCGGCTGCCAGTGTTGCCCCTAAGAATCCCCCATGCTTAACCTTGAACATCGACCTGTTCGGCTGTTATTGTTTAGCATATCTGTAAATGCTTCTAACTGGATATAAAGGTTTTGTAAATCAGCAAATAGATTGTCAAAAACTGATTAGCAAAATGTTTTTTTGAAAAAATAGTTATCACTTTGTAAAAAAATGCTCTTTGTATTGTATTGTAAACTCGATGCATTACTCGAATGTCTAATATTTCCGTTGTTTGCTCCAGACTGACTCAACAAGACAAGAAATCCGTGGAGTGCGTGTGCCTGGCTTTCTCGCGCCTCGTGGACAGTTTCCAGCACGACCCGGCGCGCCTTCAGGAGATCGCTACTCCGGAACTACTCACTAATCTGCAACAATTGGTGAGTGGTCCTCATATCTTGTGTGTTTACAATGGAGTGAGTATTATACTAGATAGAAAAATAAACATTATATTTAATCAGTTCGTTAGATTTTCAAAAGGGGCATGTATTTTTTGCTTTTCCAAATCGATAAAGATAAAGCCAATCAAAGCTCAAGAGTGGGGGGCTGGTAACGTCACATTTTGGTACTAACTCTATGACGTCACGGGAGTTTTCAACGGACTGTATCGTATTCATTTCAATGTTTACGTGAAAAAAAAAACATGTCCAATATTTTTCTGGAAATCTATCTAACAAACTAATTTGCATTTTCAGTAAAATTATTGTAGCGCAAATGTGAATATTATGACAACATTTGGTATTAGTATTGTGGACAAGGTATTGGTATAGACCACCAGACTATCAAATAAGACCCTTAGTCTTATTTGGTGGTCTCGTGTGGCCACTTGTGTGTGTTGAAGGTGTACTTGCAGCAAAAAGTGGGTGAAAAGGGTAAACGTTTGTTTGACGACGCGGGATAGTTATGAATGAATGTGTTCTCCGACAGCTGGTAGTGCAGCCGCCGCTGATCTCGGGCGCCACGTTCATCACGGTGCTGCGCCTGCTGTGGGTCATGTGCGCCGCGTGCCCGCAGCTGGCGCTGGCGCTGCACCAGCGCTCCATCGCCGACACGCTGCTGTGCCTGCTCACCGGCTCCAGCCTGCACCAGGAGGTACACTTACACCTAAACAGAACTATAAAAATAACGTAATATCGTAACGTAACGTAACTTAAAGTAATATCAGGTCATGCCAACTGAAATTGGTACATTAGCTCATTGAAATGTAAAAGTTTGAAACACACACGTCAACTGTCATTGATCGACTGAAATGTATTAAACATTTTGGGAGTTTAGTTCAAGTGAATTGAGCTTAGGGCTACTACCTCTTTCCGTGCTGATGTTAGTCCTAAGAGTGAAATCTATCTTATTTTTATTATAAAAAATCAACCATTCACTGAATGCATGTATACTATACTGTAGAGTGAGAAGGAATCCAATTTGAAGCGAAAACCGTATTCCTCCCGGACTAGACGTATTTTCTAAAGCTATCTATCTTTTACAGCAAGTGGAGTTAATCCCTCGTCTCCCACAAGAGTTGTACGAGATCACGTGCCTAATCGGCGAGCTGATGCCGCGTCTGCCGACAGACGGCATCTTCGCTGTCGACTCGCATCTCGACAGACCCTGGTCTGCGACTACTGAGCGTACTGCGCACTGGCAGTGGCGAGATGATAGAGGTAAATCTTGATTAAAATTCTGTCTGTACTTATCAGCCGTAGACATACATTTACGGTTTATCATGACAAAACAAAAAAGATTTGTTTAACAAATTATTTTTGGTGCTGCAACTAAACTTGGCATTAGTACAGATGAATGTCAAGTTTAGTGAATTATCAATGCCTTGAAAAGGTCCTGAGATAATATGGTGACTTATCAAAATAAGCCCTAAAAGCTAACTAGTCCAGTCAAATTAGTGTTTCAACTGGAAAATCGTATACACCTTAATTTTGATGTTCTAAATGTTGAATCAAACTCAAGTCTCATAAGAGATTATTATGTCCCAGTCCGAGGTTGACCCATTTTGTGTGCTAATTTGATTGTATTACACGTCAAAACACTCCATAACTCATCTCATGACGTTTCCGGCAAAGTAACAAATACTTTATGCCATCAATGCTGATGAAACTTGAATGTAATCGTACCGTTTATAAAAATTTCTTAATTACGCAGGTGTATGGCGCTCGTATTCGTGGGCGGAGAGCCGCGCCCTGGAAGCTGGCGCCTCAGCCGGCGAAGAAGAAGTGTGCCTGACGACACTGGGGCGCTCGTACACGGTGGACCTGACGGCCATGCAGCAGCTCAACGACCACACGGGCACGGCGCGCCCCGTGCAGCGCGTGGCGCCCGCGCCGCCCGACCTGCCCGCCTCCTCGCACGCGCCCGCGTCCGGTAACCACTGCTCTACATCTATTCTACGTCCAACTTTATTCTTTATCATTAGGGTGAATTCTCATAGAAATGGGAAAATAGCCTTCTCGACGCTTGTTCTCACTAGATTGGCAAAAAAATATGAAAACTGTCTTAAACCACCAAATTAAAGCATTATAAATGCCTAGGGGAGGTTCCTATTAATTTGCATTGACCTCTCCATAACGTAATGACTATTTGTACATGTATTTAGTAATATCTAAAGCAAAATAAATTAATTATAGATCGTATCTCATTACTAGGAAAGTAAAGGATCACTATAAATCGGTTCTAATATCTTTGTCTTTATTTTCTTTTATGAAATAGAATGTGAATAAATTTAGGTAATTCAATGACCACTATTGTAAATGTATGAGTATACCATCTGTGTGGCGCGCAGACCCGCGCATCGCCATGGTGCGCTCGCAGCCGGGGCTGGTGCGCGCGCTGCTGGCCGTGCTGCACGAGGTGTACTGGAGCTCGGCCGGGCCCGCCGTGCGCTCGCAGGCGCTCAAGGCTATCCTGCGCGCCGTCTACTACGCCGACGCGCCTCTGCTCCGCCAGGTTCTCAAGATGCAGGTATAAACTGACACATTCTTTATTTATTTTACTAAATAGACATTGTAAGATAATGATGTTGCTCGGGAATTTGTTGCGCCACTTCTTCTCAGCTAAAACACAGGAAGTGATGACGTGTTTTGGTAAAACTGATGAACCATAATATTTAGGTATCTCAGTCTACATAAATTGAACGAATTACTTCTGTTTTTCTTTTTGAAAACTAGGTTTATTTTACAATCAGTATAAAAATACCAGAAAAGGTCTGCTCTAAATTTTTATATATCTGGAAAATTCTTGATAGGCTATAGGTAATATGCAAAATTAAATGAAGGTTTCCAAGAATATTTACGCCACCAGTTGGCGCCACATAGGCAAGAGGTCCTCTTCATCGAAAAAGTGACTGACGTAAACATGTCTTTAATATCAATGTCAGAAAATATTAGTATTTTGACAGGTGCTTGGGACTGACACCGGTCAGTGCTGCCATTTTTGCTCTTTATTTTAGAAACTCTCATTAGGCCTAAGTAGCCCTGAATGCTCAGCTGCAAATGATCAGCTATCTTGTAAATACACAAAAAGTTTATCACTTATTATGTTCCGAGTTGTTTTCCAATCAATAGTAAACAATATTGACAGTTTTTCTTGTTATTCTAAACATGGCACTATTTCCAACAGGTTATATCATCCCACATCGCAGGCATGATGGCCTCAAGCGACTTACGCATCGTCGTAGGATCTCTGCAGCTAGCCGAGATCCTGATGCAGCGTCTACCGGATGAGATGGGCGTGCAGTTCAGACGTGAAGGAGTGCTGCACCAAGTGGCGCAGCTGGCTGAGAGGGCGCCACCCGCGCAGCCGCCTAGGCATCATCCGCTCAAGGTGAGCATACAGCGAAATCAAGCATTATCTTTCTTTAGGATTGTTATATTTCTATGGAATTCGTTGCAGAATACTTTGTCGCCTGTTATTTAAGGATATGGCTTTGGGACCTTGTTGATGCATCACCTCATACAAGCCATGTCCAAGCAAATATATTATTTGAATTTAAAGAAGAAGATTGTGTTTATCTCCTGCCAATCTGCGACATTTTAAATTACTTAGCGTCATCTTGTGGCGAAGTTCTCAGTGAATAACCGCATTGGCAGCTGTATTTTTTTTTAAGTCGAAGTCAAAACGTTTATTTCCATGAACGTCATTAATTTATATAATTCTTATGGGAAAATGGGCAAGAAACTCCATAGTTCTCTTTTCAAATAAATATTTTACAATATTTGGTGAAAATTTGATATAATATACATTTGTGAGGTTAAAGCTCCTAGAGTATACTATTTATAGGAACAAAGTATCACCAGCGGAGGTAAACTTATTAATTTTCTATATAAATATGTGGTTCTCGTATATTTATTATATCGGAATAGTGTTAAAAAAAAACTTTGTCAACATCCTTGATTGTCCTATGGAGCAGGACCAGCATGTTTCCAAGCATTCTTATTCTGAATGGAAACTTTTAATTACAAATTAGAATGTAATTAAAACTCAGCATCCCATCCCATCACCAATATAATGACGATCGTCGTTCATCGTCGTTCATCAGCTGTAAGACGTTTCCTGCTGGACACAAGCCAGTATGGGCTCACTGTCAATCGTCTTCGTAGCTTGTGTAATACTTCGATGACTGTTTTGCTCATTATAACATGATATAATATAAACGGAGGGATAAAGATAATACCAGACGCGCGCAGTGGTTCGAGTTAGGGTAGGCCAGAGAAAATGTCCAAATAAATTTAAAAAAATAACCACATTATTCAGGGTTGATTTTTAAAGAAATGAGTTTTTAAAAATAGCCTATTTAAAAAAAAAACACCACGTTTCAACCCTGAATAATGTGGTTTTTTTTGGACATTATTTTCTGGCCTACCCAACTCGAACCACTGCACGCTACTGGATAATAAATAATATAATAAAGGAAAAGGATATGTCGTTGGTGACTGACAATGGGTGTATATTGGAGTCCCACATTTCGCTAGTTACAATGACACATTATTCCTACCCTTGCCCCATGTTACTTGGGGTCAACTCAATATGTATATTTTTTGGTCAACCGTCACGACAATCCATTCCGTTTTTTTGGCGTCCTTCTTCCATCCATCGATAGATAACAAGGCGGCTACAGTGGCATAGCTAACTATGCAAGAAAATCTTGGAATCTTAATTTGACCCGCTTCCCGGTCTTCGATTAGGATGAAATTTTGCACACGCTCTGAGTTCTGATGACAATTAGTATAGATTTGGCAAAGGGAAAACTCTTGAGTCATCAAACTAAATGTTCGATTTATTTTGTAATTTTTAGTGCGTGCTAAAAGCGTGTTTTTTTAGTTATTTTTTAATAGACAAATGTATCGTTTCTTTCCTCCCACAGTCACCAGGCGGCGGTAGCGTCCGCTCTTCGGGCGGCTCGTCTCCGCCGGCCTCCACATCGGCTACATCGCTGGAACATCAGAATAATCTGTCGCTTGCGTTCTCCGCCTCGGGGTCATTCGTTGCCAGTGCTATGCGTAAGTTGTATAATATTTGTATGTACAATAAATCGCGAAGGACGATCATAGAAGCGGTTTTCATTGAACAAGACCCGCAGTTAGCGGATGGCACAGCACTAAAAAAAAACCTACATCTGATATTATTATTTTCCTATATATATTATATTTGCAGTTACATGCTTCATACGGTGAAGCATGTAAGTGCAAATAATTCTTCCTACCATGGTAACTAAGTTTGTAAACTCATTACTGTTATAAATTCTGATTTATATTATATTTTACCAGCCACTGGAAGCGATGGAAGTGGCTCTGAGCCTGGTCAAGCTACAGCCTCTACACACGCACAGATGTCTGCTACTTCAGTACACAGGTAAGCCTTATTTCAAGCATTATTATAATGGTATTTGATGTGATTGAAGCAAAAAAATGGCTTTTTGCTGTCTCGGCTATTTTAGCCTTAGGGCGTCAAAAACCGGTGCTGCGACTCCCAACACTCGGGAGCGTGCTGAGATGGAGTGCCAGTAATGGTCCCATTTCGGCCCCCTCCAGAGACAAGTCGGCCGCTGTGCTATCGCGCAGTGGCTGATGCCTGGGGTCGGTGAGCGTGGGTGGCTCGCCGTCCGATACCAGGTTGAGTCGACGACGCGTTGTGTTCCACGCGCGTCACAAGGAGCCGTCATCACTGAGGACGGGGCCCCATAGGGTCGGTGCCTGCTAGGGTTGCGGAATTTGTTCGAAAGAGTTACCGCGGCCCTGGAACGCATAGGGCACAAGAAGGATCACGGGTGGGTTTTAGTCAGTAAAAGTCTGACACTCCCTACCGCTCCACCCAGGGCGGGAGGGGGGTCATTTGATGATTTCCCATCCAAAAAAAAAAAAAAAAGGGCGTCAAAAACCAGCTTTAGACTGAAACAGTAATAGAAACGACAAGACACAAAGCTAAACTTTTTTAAAACTCGAGGTGGCATATACGTGGGCACGCCGCCATTGCGGCGATAAGTCCCCTCTTTGAGGAGTGGTTAGAGAGACGCCACGGCGTCCTCACCTTCCGCCTGACACAGGTGCTCACCGGACACGGCTGTTTCGGGAGGTACCTGTGTCGGATCCAGCGGGAGGACACGTCCGGGTGTCATCACTGTGTGGATCGCCCGGAGGACACGGTGGAGCACACGATGGAGGTCTGCCCTGCCTGGGCGGAGCACCGCCGTGTCCTCATCGAGGCGATCGGCGGCGGCGACCTCTCGCGTCCGGCCCTGGTTCAAGCCATGGTCGGGAGCGAGGAGGCATGGGAGGCGGCCGCCTCCTTCTGCGAAGCAGTAATGCTAGCGAAGGAGGAGGCGGAGCGCGTGCGAGAGAGGGAAGCCCCTCTATCCAGCCGCCGCAACAGGAGAAGACGCCCCGGGCGTCGGGAAACGCAGGGCGATTCCCGGCCACCGTAGGCGCGGGCCTGTGGATGGCGAGCTATGGGTGGCTCGCCGTCCGATAGCAACCAGGCCCGAGTCGACGGCGCGTCGTGTTCCACGCGCGCCTCAAAGAGCCGTCAGCAAAGAAGACGGGGCCCCATAGGGTCAGTGCCTGCTAGGGTTGCGGAATTTGTTCGAAAGAGTCACCGCGGCCCTGGAACGCAAAGGGCACAAGCAGGAACACGGGTGGGTTTTAGTCAGTAAGAGTCTGACACTCCCTTCCGCTCCGCCCAGAGCGGGAGAAGTCATTTGATGATTTCCCATCCAGAAAAAAAAAAAAAAAAAAAAGGTGGCATATACGTAAGGCCCATACTGTAAATGATTGTTTTCGATGAAAGCTAGTAAAAGGGCATTTTATGCCCTCCCTTTTCTAGTCATAAAAATGTTTCGGTCGTAATTGTTTTAACATATCAGTACCCGTTTAAATCGTTTGACTTTGGGCCTATAAAAATATCAAATATATGTATCAGGTCCGGCAGCCCCCTACAACTGGCCGAGATGTTGAAACGCAAGCGCGCAGTGAAGCGGTCGGGCGGCGCGGGCACGCGGCACGCGCGCCGCCGCGACGAGCCCGCCCCCGCGCACGCGCCGCCGCACGCGCACCTGGCGCACCCCGCGCACGCCGCGCACGCGCAGCCGCATGCGCAGCCACATGCGCAGCCACATGCGCAGCCGCACGGTATGTGTACCGACTTGTTGTTTACGCTCTGATCTTTCTTCTTGCTGATGACATGGTTTTTTTTCTCAAAAAATAGTAAATAAATAGTTTGTTTGTGTTAAAAATTAAATAATTTGTTTAATATTCCCCTTTTTAATTTTACAATACTCGTACTATTAGATATTTCGCGACCCAAATAAATGATCGCCAAATATCGGTCAACCGGTACTTTAAAGTTCATAGTAAGGGCGCTTTCAATTTATGCGTTTCTTAACGGCCTGCTGCGGTGCCGAAGCGGTGCGTTAGTCGTACAGCGCACGGACGATCGTATTTTTCCATACAAAACGCGCGGTGCGGCAACAGTGCGGCACCGGTACCACGTACGCTCGACAACAGGACGGCAACCGCGCAAGCATCACGTGTTCATTTCAGTGTTGAATAGTGCGATGAATAGACGTCAGAGCTAATTCCATAAAATTTTCATTTAATAATTTATTATTATTATAAAGTTCAAATCAATCTCCAGGATCTCAGACACAGACATTGACAAACAGTCAGGTTCAGTCCGCATCGGATGAACTTAGAGCAATCTCATCCGCCTCTAATTTAAGTGGAGATTCTGATGCTTCCATATATAGCGATCTTTTTACAGATGATATTTCTACATAATAATTTGAAATAATATAATATTATGCAGAAATATCATCTGTAATGTAATAATAATAAGAAAATATCCATAACTTTTTTTTGGAGTAATTAATACAAATCCAAATACAGAATAGAGTCCATGGCTTGACTGATGTCACATCACTAGGATACAAACGCACGGCAGTCAAATACGCTTTCAATTTAGGCGTTTGGTGCCGGACCGCTACCGCACTGCAGCGGCCCGGCAGCGGGATATAACCAGCGGCACGGTAAACGTGCGGCAGCGGTCCGACACGAAACGTCTAAATTGAAAGCGCCCTAATAAGTATGTAAGTTTGTATAGGTAGAGTTTGCTGTCTCGTATTTCTGAGGCAGCGAAAAACTTTGTGATTTTTCTATTATTATTGACACAGTCGGTATGAAACGATATCTTTGTTAGTCAGCTGTGTACCTATGCATGCGGCAGATGCACATCGCTCTATGATAAATGATGGCACAGGGTCAGGCGTGTCGGTGGGCGCGCGGTCGGCGACGCGCGTGGGCGGCGCGTCCAAGACGTCGTCGTTCCTGTCGTCGCTGAACCCGTCGCGCTGGGGCCGCTCGCCGCACGCGCACAAGGACGCAGGCCTGCTCGCCTCGCCGCACGCCTCCGCCAATCTCACCGTGCAGAACAAGTTAGTGGAAACGTTTTACGATTTTCTCTTTCAATAATATTGTGTAGCAGCGGGTAATATTTAATTGCTTTGTACCTTCAAATATCAAAGGAACAACGTGCGTTAAATTGCACATACGTGTATTTTCAGTCACCTATTTTGCTGCCCTGAAAGAAGTTACGGAACGCATGCGGTGGTTTCTGAATAAAACTGGTGTATCTGTCGTAGCCAAACCTTTGAATTGACATTTTTATGAAGTAGTCAGTCATTTGATAGGGCATTTCATTCAATGGCATGACCATTTCTTAATTAAGCTGGTGTGGTTGTCACGGGATTATTACAAACACCGTAAGATTGTCATAGACCTTTATTACATTATCTCTATTTATTAACAGATAATTAATTAGAAATCCAATAAATCACATCTGAATCCATCAGTTCATTAAAAGTCACTCAATTTCGTAATGAGTAGAATAATCACACGCGATTAATTATTTTATTGTGCAGTAACCCAGTGACAGCCCCAACAAATCTAGCAACTGATATCATGAAATGGCCAACTCTACGATACGACTACGACACAATTATTCCGTTTACACCAGTAAGGTTTGAATCACACCTAACTCTCGTCATGATGTTCCCAGGGAGAAAGTCCGCGAATGGATCCAGTGGACAGCGTCGCGCGTGGTGCGGTCGTGGGGCGCGCTGGGCGGCTGCGGCGGCGCGCTGGAGCAGCTGGCGGCGCTGGCGGCGGCGCTGCCCAGCCTGCACCACCGCCGCGCCGCGCTGCACACGCTGCGCGACACGCTGCTGCATCACGACGTCTCGCCCTTCGAGGTAACCATTTCGTGTCGACGGATGACATCGGCGCGGGACATGTTAGAGTGCACAAGTGCCTGTGAAAACACAAATGGACTCCCTCCGCTATCACTGTCATAGTCGGGGACGGCAATCCGACACGACCGGAGAGAGATCTGGCGCAGGACCAACGGCTTAATTTCCTAATTAATGTACTAACAAAAATAGCTCCTATGTCTTAGTAATAACAGCCGTACGTTCGACCGAAGGTTATCCCACTAAGAGTCCCATTCGTGCCGAAGTTCAGAAGTACGACACCCCGATGCACCAAGTTTTTTTTTAGATTGATCAATCACATAATCACTGGATTATGTAGTTGATCAATTAATAGTAGCTCTATGTAAAATACAGGTATTCAGTTGCATCTAGTAAGTCTGGAAGCCAACTCCAATATGTTGGGAATAGGCTAAGTTAAAGCTTACTACTACTTTACTCTCAACTTTCTCCCCAGGTGAACCATTCGGGAGTGCTCGGCGCATTGCTTCAGTTCTTGACGGGCGTGGAGCCTGAAGGCGAGGGAGGCGAAGCCCGGGACGGCGATGGCGAAGGTCGCGACGACTACGTGGCCGCCGCTGAAGACCGACTGCGACTCTTCCTGCATGTCTTCGCTGACATGCCACTCACTGTCGAGTTAGTAATATGTATATCAATTAATTCGGGATCTGTTGATTTAGTTTTATTATTTAAGTTAATATAAATAAATAATTGTTATTATGATTTGTAAACCATAAAAAGATGGAATATACAGCTCCCTCCAGCTAAGTCTACATGGTGAGTGTCGTGTGAACAAAGCGCTTGGTATTGGATAGTAAGCGTGTCGTGTCCGCAGCGCGGAGTGGAGCCCGAGCATGGCGGCGCTGGGCGCGCTGGGCGCCGGCAGCAGCTCGGGCGCGGCTGCGGGCGGCGCGGCGCTGGCGGCGCTGGTGAGCAAGGTGAACGCGTGCGTGTCGCACCTGGAGCAGTTCCCCGTGCGCGTGCACGACCTGCCCGCGCGCCCCGCCACCTCCGCGCTCAAGTTCTTCAACACGCATCAACTCATGGTCAGTATTATCGATCGACTCTAAACCTAATTGCCAAAACTTCTAAATCGCGCCGAAGAGACACTTACGTTTATTTTTTTAAATTCACGTCTTTTTATTTAGTCGAGTTGCTAGCAGAATCACTGCTAACCCCAACGCTTTTATTTTGTACAATTTATTTAGCAGACAGCCTGGATTTGCGTTTTAATTAATGGTAATCCTGTTTTGTTTCAGTGTGATCTCAAACGTCATCCAAATTGCTCAAATCTAAAGCAATGGAAGGGCGGTGTAGTGCGGATTGATCCGCTAGCATTAGTTCAGGCCATTGAAAGGTATGTTATGAAATATCTATATACCTAAGTTGAGAACATTATTGTAATTTTTATTCAAAATATTGGAAGTCTTTATGACTTCTGTGTATAGTGTAAGTTACTTAACAAAACCTCTGATACACGTCGAATATTGATTTCGGTCCACTCCGTACAAAGTCATTGTGTCTAGACAGCTAGAAAACTGAGCTTAGTAATTGGAAAAAAATGTGCACGGAGTGAACTGAGTTCGCCGGTACTAAGTCCGAACGTCTGTCGACAGTATTAATTTTTAATTCAGCAACAACTTTTCAGTCAAACGTCATGATTATAAACAACTTTTTATATGAAGCCAACCCATCATTATTTAATTAGGGGTACTTATCACTGTAAGGTTGTTAGTGTTTTAAAAATAACTCTGTATACTGCAAGAAGTTACCGCTGACGCCAGACAGCACTGAAAGCTTAAATAAGAAACAGCCTGAAGCGTGTCATGCGTGCCCCAGGTACCTGGCGCAGCGCGGCTACGCGAGCGGGCGCGCGCGTTCGGAGTCGGGCGGCGCGCCGCACTCGGACGACGACGGCGCCTCCGACGACGACGTCGATGACTCGCTGGCTACGCCGCCGCACCATCCCACTGAGTACGTAACAATATTTTCACAGCACCTGCACGATAACGTCACACTTTGTCACACAAACCTAACCTAAATAACGTAAATCATTATTGCCCGCGTGTTAAAACAAATTTCGCTACAATATTATTGCGGTAAGCCGGTGGTACTACCGGGCCATAATATTGTACTGAATTTCATTAAAACCCGCTGGTCAATAATGTCATTTGAATGAGAACCCTATCTTTAGAGCTGCACTAAGCTGCACTTTTAACTTTCTCGCTTCGCTCGTGACTTAAAGAGCTAACTGCTTCATTACGCTTAGGATTCGGTAAGGTGCCCGAGAGATAAGACAACTACATTGTGCCTGATTTAAAAAAAAATTGGAATTGACCACTCACAGTTCAGTACACTAAGGCTGGTTACTGCTCATTCGGTCCCTTAATTGCATTGTTTACCATTATCTTAGCAGCAATATGTCCGTCCACTAATGACAGTAATTTTTTTAACAATTCCATACAAGCTGATACCATCATCATCCTTGCCAGTCTTATACCAGTTTATTCCAACCAGCACTTGACCACCAGCCTAACCAATTTTCCATCCACACTTTACATAGGGCCAATAAAACATATGCCTGTAACTTGTATATAAGTATGGTAGCTTGCTTGCTTGCTGCCATAATGTACACCAATCAGAACTTGTTATAGCACATTGGCATGCAAGATACCTGTATACTTTAGTACAAGTTACAGTATATTGATGTGTAACGGCCTTGCTGCTGGTTGGCTCTGACCATTATTCACTCGGCGTCTGCCAATTCTGTTCTGTGGCCGTATTACGAAGTGCCAATGCCATCATGATTCGTGTGAGGGAAAGAGATAGTGCTATTCGTCTTGTGTAACTCCGTCTCTCTCTCACACAGAAATAATGATGGATTTAAGACGTCATAATGAGTCGCCTGTTACCTCATTTAACATAGATACACAGATGAGAAGAAACTATTTATTCCATGTCCATCAAATTATTATCAGAGTTGTAGCTGTTCGAGGATGATTTCCTCTGGCTCTGTAACTTTGTGCTCTATGATAGATTACTTGTGTTCCAGTTCTGAGCACAAGCTGGAGTTCCTGATCGGCGACACGGTGCTGCCGTACAACATGACGGTGTACCAAGCCGTGCGCCAGTTCGGAGAGCAGACTGACGCTGACACTGATACTGAGACACCGCTCGGTAAGTTATGTAGTACACAAGCACCGTCTTGCGGTTTTACAGCTTTCTATTGGTAAAAAAAAATTGGTCCAGGAGTTTCGTAATAAACAAACAAAAATAAAACTAGTTTATTACAATGTTACAGCTTATTTCCTTATATTTCTAGATGTTATTCCACATTTGATTAGCCTATTAAATTAAAATTAATTTACTTCGGAAACCAATCCATATACATTGAATTTAAAATTTGAAATTATAATATTATATAATATTATGGGTCTAGTGTGTAGTGACAAGGAATGTTGAATATTTTTTGTAAATTATATGTTCAGTTGCAATCAACCGAAATAAATGCGATTGTTGCATGAGACATGTACATATAAATGCGCATTGAATTCTTCAATCGCAAGTGTTCATTGATATATCTGTTTGACCATCGGTCGAGCACTAAATCCAGCTTAAGCAGCGCTTTATAAGAGTGTATGCACCGTTCCAGCGAACGCGGGCATCTGGGTGCAGACGCACACCATCTACTACCGCGCCGTGGAGGCGGGCGAGCAGCCGCGCGCCGACACCGCCGCCTCGCGCAAGGGCAAGGGCCAGCCCACCAAGCTGTCCTCGCGCCGCAAGCCGGATCTCTTGTGGAACGGTACTTCGTCGATATTATTCACACGCTCGCTCTCATCGGATTGAAAGCGATGACATGCTCGCCGATATTGCTATATCGGCGAGCATGCTTGCCTAGTCCCAGTCTCGCTTTTTGGTACCGCAGCAGTTGCAAATTGTGTTTGTTAAGTTTTTGTTGATTGTAATCATGATTTTCTTGCCTATATCCTATGTTACTTGGAGCTACAACTCGCTTTTTCCTCCAGTCCAAAATGTGTTAAAGTATAATGAAGTCGCGGCCGACATGAGTTAGCTAAGCCACATACAATTTTTTCCTGTAGGATGATGAGTTGTCTCTTTTGACACCCGTATGAAATCGTTTTTCTTTGTAATGTGTCCAGAGGGCATGGTGCCGCTCCGGCCGTCGCCGCTGGTAGCCATGGTGCGCGCGGCGGGGCTGGGCACGGCGGGCGACGTGCGCGACGCGTCGCTGCCGGCGCTGAGCCTGCTGCGCGCGCTGCACGCGCTGTGCCGCCACTGGCACACGCTGTACCGCGCCGCCTGCCTGCCCGACCTGCGCCCGCTCGTGCCCAACCAGGACTTTATTAATGCTAAGGTGTGTATCGTGGAAACGGCACAGACCACCGACTCACACGGCATTGCAAGTGCATTGCGGCACTTTTTATCAAATCAATCGTCAAATCAAGTATGTAAGAGGGGCGCCACATTCTGCCACGTTGTTACAACGCAGCCTCTTAGTGGGTGTCGCCACCAAATATCCATAGAAGCTGTCAGATCAAACTTGTGCTCAGAAAAACTTGCGCTAACATAAAATATTATAAGAAATAGCGTTTTAAATAGCTGAGCACGAGGCTGTGGGTTGCAGCCCGAGCCATAGGCGAGAGCGTACATAAGCCTAGCCTTGTCTAGTAAGCAAGTTGCTCACCGAGTTTCATATGCAATTTTTCAACAAGAACTCGGTGTTTTTGGTTGTTTCCTCGTTTTTTGAACACCAACTTCCGAAATAACATGGTATAAATTGGTGTAAAAACATGCCATTTCAGCAATCCCGAAAGATTTTGCTATCATTTATTGAAGAGTTCCATTTCCTATTTCTGTTCTTCATCAGATCTTCACCAAACTAGAAAGGGACCAGCTTGAAGTACTAAGATGTTCATCCAAACCATTGAATACAATTTTAATTTTTTCATTTTACATCAACAAGAATGAATGAGAACATCATCAATGTAGTCGAAGTGACGGATTATTAGGGATAATTCAATTTGACGACTAGTAATTGAATTATCCCTGCTGATGTCAATCAAATTGAAATGGGACCACACGACAAGCATCAGCTTTCGAATATAAAAAGAATCATCAAAATCGGGACACCCAGTACAAAACTCTTTGTTTTGGAAGTCGGTTAAAAACAATTATTTACCACCTAGCAACAAATGCGATACAAACAGAATATGAAAATTATGGGAAATGGGGAGCAAGTTTTCACGCGTCAAAAAATGAGGTGGTTGACTACATATAGCCATACAGCCTACTTCGAAATTATAATTTTAGTGATAAAATGCCAATATTTTATAACAAATTATTGTGAATTATAAATAATTTTGATAAAAAAATGTTTAATGTTGTTTAATATTTTTTCGTCTTAATTAGGGACGTATTTATTTATTCCAAAAATCTAAATAGATTTTCAGCGGCATAAAACCTCTTCGTTGTTAAAAAAAAATTCCAGTTAGGTACTAACTAAACTAGGGATAATTTGCACTAGTGTGTAATATTATTATGCACGTGTGTGTGTGCGTTGTAGTTCGGTTTATGTCCCTAAGAATGATGTAATAAGGCTCACTTTACGAACAAGTGTGTTGAAAAATACTTATCAGGCCCAAAATACAAAACATTGCTTTCAACTGGACTTAAAATTATGTGGTTTTATGACAAAATTCGTATGTTTACTAGTGGTTTTTTGTCTTAGCTCGCTGCCAAAGCCAATCGTCAGCTTCAAGATCCACTCGTCATAATGACTGGAAATCTTCCACCGTGGCTCAAGAAAATAGCTTACGCATGGTAAGCCCTCTTTTACCAAATATTTACAGAATTCCATCTATATTATAATTATCTTTATCGTAAAACACGAAAGTTATAATGGACGAACTAAATTTATTTTACAATGGCATTTTGATCTTTCAGCCAGCCGTAACTTAACGGTGACATTTTTATATTGAAAGCTATTTTCGGTTTTTGAGAGATAGAATATTTTGTTTACCAGTCCATTCGTGCTGCCATTCGAATGCCGGCACCTGCTGTTCTACGTGGTGTCGTTCGACCGCGACCGCGCGCTGCAGCGCCTGCTGGAGGCGGGCGGCGAGCGCGGCGCGGGCGGCGCGGCGGGCGGCGCGGACGAGCGCGTGGCGCCGCGCCTGGACCGCCGCAAGCGCACCGTGCAGCGCCACAACGTGCTGCGCCAGGCCGAGCACGTCATGCACGAGTTCGCGCACTCCAAGGCTCTGCTCGAGATCCAGTACGAGAACGAGGTCGGCACCGGCCTCGGGCCCACGCTCGAATTCTATGCGCTCGTCTCGCAGGAGCTGCAGCGAGCTGATCTCGACCTGTGGCATGGCTCAGAAAACTTCAAGCAAAAGCCAACATCGTTCGGCGGAGAAATCGTCAAGAGCCAACCACCGGTAGTGACCGATCGGTCATCAGATGCGGCGGCACGCCTCGCGTCCTCGGTCCGTGATGCTCTGAACCTGGATGAGGAGCGCTCCCCCGAGCCGTCTGAGCTAGAGAAGGAGACGTCTATCCCGTCGCCGGCGCCCGACGCCACGTACGTGTCGTGGGCGTGCGGCCTGTTCCCGCAAGCCGTCGGACGCAACGCGCGCGCCTCGCACGTCTCGCGGGTCAAGGCCAAGTTCCGCTTCTTAGGGAAGTTCATGGCTAAAGCTGTTATGGATTCCAGAATGGTAAGTTAATCTGTTGCTACATAAAATTTACTATACTGTTGAACTATTTTCTATCTTTTCTTCAACTTTTCTCTCTTTAATTACTCTGGTCCAGTTCCAAAGTTCTCTTGCTGTTGCTGCCAATTATTTATTTTGTGTATTGTCATCGGTAATAGCTGCTAACCAAAAGATGTCGTTGCGCAGGTGGACATCCCGCTGTCGGTGTCGATGTACCGCTGGCTGGTGAGCGAGGAGAAGTGGCTGTCGCTGAGCGACGTGCGGCACGTGGCGCCCGAGCTGTGGCGCTCGCTGTGCCGCCTGCGCCGCGTGGCCGAGCGCGCGCGCCTGCTGGCCGCCGACACGCGCCACTCGCCCGAACAGAAGATGCAGCTGGTGACTGCACTATTCATAATAAGCTCCTCATCATATTTATTAGTCTTGTCCCAAGACTTCCAGAGGTTTGGCATCACAATGGAAGCAGCTAAGACTTACCTTCAAAATAAAGTTACTAGGTAACTTTCATACAACTTCCTGTCGGACTACTACCACGACGGATACTACCCAAACATTCGCAGGACTACTATCAAGGATTCACGACTGATGGCTAAGACTAATGTACTATTGTCCCGTAAAAAGTAAAATGTTATAGAAATATCAAAATGCTTGTTATGATTTTGATGTAGTTCATTTATTTATTTATTTATGTACATGGAGGACTTACAGCTAACAAAAACAGACAAAAATGGAAACATAGTCATCAAAAAGCCAATTACAAGTCCTCACGTGTAGACACACAATAATTATGTGTAGTATTCAGAAGTGATTGTATGTGTGTATGTAACAGATAAGCGCGCTGGAGCTGGACGGCTGCCCCATCGAAGAGCTGGGGCTGGACTTCATCCTGCCCGGCGACGGCTGCACGGAGCTGCGGCGCGGCGGCCGCGACCTGCCCGTCACCGCGCACAACCTGCACAACTACATTGATCTCGTTACCCACTGGCTGCTCTATGAAGGTAACATCATCACTGATAGTCTCCACCTGGTGGCCCAGAGTACCAACCACCGTAGGAAAATAGATACAACGTAATAACAGATCTCATGACTACAACTAAGGAAAGAAATTTGATTTACTTGCTACAAAACTACCACCACTTTCACTATAATGATTTGTTTTCCAACAGGTGTTACTAAACAAATGGAAGCATTCCGAGAAGGCTTTGAGTCAGTATTCCCACTAGCCAACCTCAAAATATTTTATCCAGAAGAATTGGAACAAGTGTTCTGTGGCAGTCCGTCTGGTAAGTTATTATTACTATGATGTGCTATGGTGATCTAAAGTAATTAAAATGAACTAAAGTGAAGTAACAACGTGTGCACACGTCAATCACTACAATTTTAGCTTGTCAGTCAATGACATGAAGACAGTCTTTATTTAACGACTGTGATGGTGAACGAATCTGGCAACAATTTATTCTCAAAATGATTGTAACTTGTAGGTGGTCGCGACCAGCGCTGGGAGCCGCGCATGCTGACGGAGTGCATCCGTCCCGACCACGGCTACAACGCCGAGTCGCGAGCCATCCGCATGCTAATCGATATCCTCGCCTCCTACAACCGCGAGGAGCAACGCCTGTTCCTGCAGTTCGTGACTGGAAGCCCCAGGCTACCCACAGGAGGTAAACATTAACCTATCCAGTTTTTTCCTATCGGATGTCACCTGATTTCGTAAATTGGACCGATTCATTCATGACGATGGTACTCCATACAGGTTTCAAGGCGCTGAACCCGCCGCTGACGGTGGTGCGCAAGTCTCTGGAGTCGTCGCTGGACCCGGACGAGTACCTGCCGTCCGTGATGACGTGCGTAAACTACCTGAAGCTGCCCGACTACACCAGCGCCGACGTGATGCGCGCCAAGCTGCGCCTGGCCGCCTCGGAGGGCCAGCACTCGTTCCACTTGTCGTGAGCGCCCACGTGTCCCCCACTGCTGTGATTACGTATCGACCCCTCAGAGTTGTTTGTGAAAGCGGTTAGTGAAACCTATAATAATTGTGTTATATTGACGGTGCGCACGCTCCGGACAACTGCTGTTTATGTGCAATCAAAGTGATTTTATTAACCTAAATGTGACAGACACTCAAAGTGCTGTGCGTTCTATAGTTTTGTTTTTCTTTGGATTCTTTTTAGATTACAGAAATATGTTTATATTATATTTTGTGTTAATTTAATGTGATAACTTTGTATATTACTTTCTCTGTATATCAGAGATCTGCTGACTCTCAATTTAAAGCTTACGGTAAATATGTAACATGGATGGATTTTGTTGGCTTCACTATATGGAGACGAGACTGCACTAGTCGGTGCCGCGCGAGCCACGGGACTGACCATCCATGCTGCCAAGTCTGCTGAACCTACATTATAATAGAGTGCCCGTTCACTTTCACTTCGCGAGTTATTCCTCAAATACCACCTGCAGTTGATTATTTCTGATTAGATTGGCACGTTTATATTTAAGCTATTTGAAGGACCACTAAAACTTGTTTGAGAGTCCTATGAATTATAATAGCATTTATTACCAAACGGTGTATGTTTTAAGTATCATAAATGAGTAAAGAAAAAGTGCAAAATTTAATATGTAACAATTTCAATAAAACCATGTAAACAATATTGATCAACACTGCGTTTCATTTTTCACCTTTTTACTTTTATAACAGCATATCTCATAAAGGAACTGGAGGTGTTAAGGATTCTAGAATTAAATCCAACCAATCTTCACTCTCCACCTGTTGAACATATTCAAGTTCATAACTTATACATACATACCACACCCCTTACATACTATTTTGATTATCTTTCAACGCATTGTTAATATAAATAAAACACAGTGCAGGGTTTGAATAATATTAACCTTTATATTACTTTACACTGCCACCAAACTGTCCACAAAAATATGAAATATTCATAAACATTACACTAAAAGTTGATTATGCTACTCTTCATTGAACCCATATTTATTTCATTTATATAATAGATCTAACTATGTGACACAGATAAACATGAATATATAATATGACAATTAGCCTTACCATTGATGGTTACCACCAATAATAACAATATTTGTAGAATAAAACAGCATGTTTTGGACTATAATAAAATGTGCATACACAAGTCAAAGACAACATTGGAATTAGACATAGTAAAATTCTAAACTAACAATAAGTCTAAAATACTAGTCTATAGCAAGTTATAATAATAGTAACTTTGCAATAGTCTAAAACATAACCCTAAACTAGAATGTACACTTGACCATCTATAAACAAAAGAACATCTAGATATTGAATAGTCACAGTTTTACAGCACCATTGCAACCCAGCCGAGGATGAGGCAGGAGCCACCAATGGGAGTGAGCTTGCGGAAGCAGCGGTCACCTGTGAAGGCGTGGTAATAGCATGTGCCACAAAATAGACTCATCCCAGCAATGAAGAATGCACCAGCCTGGAAATAAGTTTTACTGATGAAGTAATTTGTTATTTGGATTTAAACTTGAAAATAATTGTTTTATTGTGCAATATTTAAAAAGTTAAATAATCAAGGAATTAATGTTAAAATCACTACTCAATTTTATTAGATAATAATAAGAATTACAATGATCAGCGATATCAGTGTAATCCATTCAAATAATTATACAACATGCTAATCAAAATCATTACTTGTCATTCACACTGTACTACTGATTACAAAGTTCAATGCCGTAATTTTATTAGCAAATTTTCATTGCATTCAACTTACAATAAACGGTCTCCGGCAAAGAGGAACTGTGACAAGTGCAAGGGTGTGTAAAAAATGGAATCGGTTGGCAGTGTCAAATATTTTCCTCAAGTCTTCTTTAGTTTCGGGCTCCGGGAAATTACGGTGAGCGCCCATTGCTCCAAGTACTACAGCTGCAGCACCACTCAGCCCGGCCAAGCGTACGAAGGGGCCCGCCTCCTGTGCTAGTTGCCACAGCGGCATCCTTACCATAACTTGTACAGGAGGTGGAGGAGTTTGTTGGGGCTTGAAAATACCCTGTGGTTCGAAAACAAGAGATTAATTTTGACGGTAGGTAAACAATAAACCCTTTTTCAGATACGATGATTAGGAGAACCATCTAAAGCTGAAATTGGAACTTACAATTTGACGTAATAAATTCATAGCTCCGTCCTTCACCGTATTTATCATAAACGCGTCGGCCAAATTTACCATACCTTTACAGTTATTTTCAACTGAATAAAAATATTCCTTGAAGAAATCCGCTGAATCGACGAATTCGACCAATATTGATAAAAAGCTGTCAAACGAAACAAAGTTACAAACGTCAATCATAGAGTTGGAATGCATGTAAATTCTAGTCGATTTGTGCATTAAATCGACTAAAGGAGAATCAAATCCCTTCAGCAATAATGTACGAGTACACAATATTTTGTAAAAAATATTAATGAGATATTGCCAGTCTGGTCATGATGAGATTGATGAGTCTTCAGAGAGTAGATTCTGGCTAACGAAAGATATCCCAAAAAAACATGTCAATTTAAAAAAAAAATTGGTTGTGTTCCCTGCATACACCATACACCATTGACATAGAAATTTTTCTATCTCAATGGTATACACCGCTTAAACGGAGTTGATATTTTTGATTGTTCAAGAAATGTAATGAATGTTTATTTCACAATTAGATAACGTAATATTTTTATTCAGCATAATTAAAAAATATTATCCAATAGATAATAATCTATCTATACCTACTAATAGTAGGTAATGAGGAGATTTAAAAATTTAGTACAACTGATGAAAATGAGACATTTTTTTTAAATATACCTACAATAAAACACAACCAACTAGTTTACTAAATCATAGTGACGTATTGTGAGTATTTTTAAGGGAGTAGGCACCTATTTAATTCTCTGTTAAAATCGCTACCTATGTAAACTTAGCTTTATGCTTTCGGTTTTGTTACTTTTCGGTCCAACTATATGTTACCGTACATGCAGTAACAAAACCGAAGTAACATAATGTGCTAACTTCATCTTAAAAAAAATATATTAGCGGTTCAGTTTCTCGCTTAGTTAAACTGCATACAACAAGCTGTTCAGTAAAAACACACGTTTACCCTGCAAACGTCATTTTGCCACATAGAATAAAATAAAAAATTTAGCGGTGGACCACCCTTAACATTTAGAGGGATGAAAAATAGATGTTGTCCGATTCGCCACCCTAGCCGATATGCACGCTAGGATTCAGCTAGTTATTTTATAACAATCTAATCATAGGTAATGATAAAAATGACAAACAGTCATTTAAAAAAAATATATATTATAACACAATAACACAAAGATCTACTACTACCCTTGTAAGAGACCGTTAAATCTAAAATGTTTGAACTGATAAGATTACCTACCTGCCCATTCGTTGTGTTGTTGGCCTGAATCTACGATACATAGTACTTTCATAGGATTTTAAATGCACTAGCAGCTCGTGCATGTACATCAACGACTTGATCCGAATCGCCATGTTTTTTTTCGTCGAGATTCAAATATTGCAACGAAGTGGCGCGGATTGTACCGACTTGGTCGAATCTATACTTCTATATCCATAGTCGTCCTCTCTGAAAACATTTCCTTCCAAGTCCTAAAATAGTCCATCGTCATCGTCTTCTCTTATAGCTACCATTTCACTTTCCCATATTCCTTGAATGAACTTTGTTACTCACATTTGGTTACTCATATTATCTTGTACTAATGTGAACAATGGATTCATAAATATAGAATTCATATTCATATGGAACTATATTATATGGAACTAAGCAAAGTCATCGTTACATCTTGCTCTTTGTGCGCAAGTATGATTCTCCATGGCCAGGTTTCCACATACACGGTACAAAGGTATATATATTCCTTTTTGTCAATAATGAAAGTACCGCCAAGTCCGAACCGTTACTGCACAACTTTTTTTTTCTGGTTGGGAAATCATCAAATAACTTCTCCCGCTCTGGGTGGAGCGGAAGGGAGTATCAGACTCTTACTGACTTACTGCTTGGTCCTAAAAGTGGGATAAATTCAATTTAGAGGGATTCGCCTAAAATAAAATATCCAATGAAAAATAATCTTATCTTTATTTAAGATTCAATTGTATAAAAACGATAACTAGGTACATCTCACAACAGTAGGTCATGTTTAATTCTAATAATGGCACTATTGAAATAATCTAGCACCTTAAGTTTTTTTTGCAATAATTTTTTGCTCAAAACTAGTTAAAAACAACTTCATTTAGTTATATAGTACCTAACTACTCCTAGTTAAAAATAAGGTTTAAAACTTGATTACGTTTGTCACAAAAATATAATTATTATGAAGCATATTTTCTTTCAACATGCTCTTTATTTTTGCTTCTTAAAATTCATATTTTTCTGGCAGATAATATTCACTCTTAGAAGGTACCTACATCTCTGATAGATCTATATACATAAATATACCAAATCAATACATTTCATTTACTGATCGCCATGTCTGCAATAATCACAAAAGAACACTCCCTATTGTCATGGTTTCATCCTATCTATCTTATTATTTAACGCACATGTTAATGTGTTAAGTCGATTTTCTTCTGTGGGCAGCACACTCCCGCATATCTGCAAGTTGAAAATACACATATATTAGTTATTTAGTTACATGGATTACTGTTTAAAATTGCAATTATGATGAACGAATCAGAAATCACCGGTTTCTGGTATATCACTATTACTCGAAACATGGTTGTAGATACACTGCATTGCATAATTATGTTAGGCTTCGACGGCACATCATTCCAGAAAGGCGTTTTATACACTGCTTGTCATATGCCTCCTCCAGACATCATAACAAGTTGCCTTGTGTCTATCTCCGACTCCCACAGTCAAAGATTTGTAACGTTCATATCCGCGACGCTGCATTTGGACTTTTGCACTGGAACCGACGTTTCCGAAAAATGCAGCGTCCTTTACATTTGCGATCACGGGTAATAAAAATTTTCTATTCTCCGGTCTACGGTAGATAGCTTGCTAGTCTCTACCAATCCTTCAGTTAGTAATGTGACAAGCTGCACTATACGTACCCTTGACTGAGGGTGCAGTAGGTCATTCTGTAGACGTCCACAGTGATGTCCTTGGCTGCGTCACAGCGCGACAGGTACACGCAAAGTCCCGAACCGCCCTCCACTGCGCTGGCGCACTCCGTGTCACCGCTCGCCTCTTTCGGGGCCTAGAAAGTTGAAAGATGTCTTTGTTATCGGCTTCTCGATGATACACTACAAACTGAGCTTTCTTGCAGCCCGGAAAATAAATAATCCTACTACTTTTAAAACCTTATTGTGCGAATTAAGTTCATTTCGTCAAGCAGCACGCTCGTTCGAACCATCTAAAAACTTCTCATAGTGTAGGCACTTACGGCAGAATCTTTCGAAAGCTTCAGAGTGACGGATGTGTCATTTGTGGGCAGCACGATGTTGTCCGCACTGGCGTCGAGCAGGGCTTCGACCCAGGTGAAGCCATCCAGGTGCAGCTCAGCTAGGGTGGGGCGGGACGAGCTCGAAGCAATAGGTTGTGACGTGGTTGGGACGTAGGGCAGGCTGAAAGGCACCGGTGTCGTCGAGAACGAGTCTATGGAAATACACAATTATGTGTCAACATCTAACTAGTACCTATTTAAAATTTTAGACAAAGTTGCCGCCGGCACGTAACTTGGCAAGAGTCATTACAATCTTCTCCTTTCTATAACTTTCTTCTAAACAGATATTTCTAAAAATAAATAATGGCAATAATAATTAATTGAATTTTCTAAAAAGTTATATAAACTATATTTTTTGTTACACTATTTGTATCTACTTGTGTAAATTTACTCCCACTGCGCCAAAACCATGCCAAGTTTCGTGACTGCGATTGTTATGGATAAAAATGATTTAACCCTTGATTAAACCACCTTGGCGTGGGATTTATTTCTAAACACCTTTACTTACTCTTTTAATATCTTGCAATTAATTGTGCACAACAATATTCGTCGCAAGATATGTCTATCCTCTGTATCTGAGTCTATGCAGATTGCTTTGACAAAACAATATTCGGACCTAAATTGTAGAATTGTTTCATTCGGGTCAGTAAATACGGTCAGGCAAGATACCAGATATGGATCTCAATTCACACCTCGTCATAAGGTGCACCTGCACACCTTACCGTCTAGTGTGCTAACTTCGAGAAGCAGATAATGATATTGTATATTACGAGTATATGTAAAATTAGTTACAGAGTGGACATTTATACCACAGGTACCTACATAAATGGCCATGTCCATTCTGTACATAAGAAAACAATATGAAGAAGAACGATGTACCAGTTATAGTAATAGCAGTTCGCTACGGTAGGTACCTTACACATTTGCCACTTGGGGAATAACGGTGATGAAATGTAAACTCTTACGATTAACTGCGCGTCAATAGTAACAGTTGAACAACGAAAACCACCCGTAAGGCTACGGCACAAAGAGGACACGGTGGAGCATACGGTGGAAGTCTGCCTTGCTTGGGCAGAGCAACGCCATGTCCTCGTCGAGGCGATCGGCGGCAGCGACCTCTCGCGTCCCGTCCTGCCATGGTACCTACAATCCATGTTCCGGAGCGAGGAGGCATGAGAAGCGGGCACCTTCTTTTGCGAAGCAGTAATGCTAGCGAAGTAGGAGGCAGAGCGCGTGCTAAGGGTTACGGAATTTGTTCGAAAGAGTCACCGCGGCCCTGGAACGGAAAGGGCACTAGAAGGAACACGGGTGGGTTTTAGTCAGTAAGAGTCTGCCACTCCTTTCCACTCAGCCCAGAGCGGGAGAAATCATTTGATGATTTCCCATCCAGAATATAAAAAGACACAAAGGCGTTGTCGAAGTCAAACTGTTACCATTGCGCATGATGTATTGTTGTTTATGTACTTATAGAAACTTACCAGAGGATGAAATCGAACTGAGATCGGAAGCTGGGTAACTTGGAACATCATTTTTCGTAAGTTGAGTCATGACCGCTGAACCGTGATAGTTGTGACTCGAAGATAAGGAGGTAGGCATAAGACCGGGAGTGAAATCGATCGAGGCGGGCATTGGCCTTAAGTACGAGACACTGTGTCCTGCAGAAAATCCACCTAGCACAGATTGATTAAAGTTTTTAGCTGGAAATTAGACCGTCAGGTGAAATATAGAAAAGGTATTTTGATACCCTTAAATTATAGGCAATAATTGCAATAAAGCAAATTGTTTGATGTGACGTTCCGCATGCATGGTGGTTATGGTAAACGTAACACAAAACCTAAGTTTAGTGGATGGAATGACACCATAGAAATATAAAATACAGGAGAAGTGGCAAGGGGGCGTGTCGGTGTCCTCGCGACATGCTCTGGGCGAGCATGTCTTACGCAATGGTCGAATCCGCGAACTAGTGCGCTTACGACCGTGAGCGTGATAAGATATAAGAATGCCGTGTTGTTCAGTGTTTTCTTGTAAAAACCGAAGCATAAACCAAAACTTTGTTAACTATGGAATCACTTACCATATCAAAATACAAGTATTTTACTATATTTGTCTTTAAAATCATGAAAAACAACAAATCGTAAAATATTTCTTGCTTATACTATGTTATTTTTGTTTTCAAATGTCACAGCGACAATAACATATTACAATGAATACACTGCTCCTTAACCACTACCTAAGTTTGTCGCTAAGTGACTGGATGAGCAATGTAAAAATCACAAAACGATACTTTAGCAAGCCGATGTATCGCATAGTACGGCCGCTGCTTCTTGCCGCGAGTTAGTGATGTAATTGTGCAGATACACTGTCGACAACAATGTCGATTGTTGAATGAAATATTACAAAAGTTTACCAAACTTTCTTAGATTGCAATAAATTTTTGGTAAATAATCGTTCAAGTGTTTTTGGCTTTGAATTATCGTATGTATGCCTTATCCTCGTGCTACTTCCTTACTTTTTATGGTAATTGTATTTTACTTTGGATAAAGTTTCGAATGCATTATAGTAATCGGCATGTTTAAGATAATATATTAGTGACCTTTGCTTAAAATAGTCAACATACTCATGCTATTTATTTGTTATACATGGGCAGCATGGCGTGTGTAATAAATGCCAGAATCGATAAGTCAATCACTAGCGTATATGTAAAATAAATTGCTTTTGCACAGCACAACGATACCCAGCGTTGTTTTTGTGTGAGTAAGTTGCACGGTGTACTGTAAATATACGCTGTGTTTATTAGGATAAGGTTTATAATTGATTGTGTACCACAGTCCGATTTCAAAAATGCGGGTGTGTGCGCGACTGCGTATCTATTGCTTTTACTGAACTGCATTCGTAGTAGTTGCCGGGTGGTAGGGCAAAACAGGAGACACAGGTTCCGATACATTTTCGGCTACAGGGCATATCTCCTTGTTTATTATATCTATGAATGACACCCTTCAAGACAAACGAAATCTCTAGGGATAAGGATATAAAAGAAGGCTACAACAACTAACGGAGATGGTAATGACAGTTTATGAATAAACTAGAATTACCTAACAATGTTACGCACTGACTGGTGATTAACCGCTAGAGCAAATAAATCAATCTGCCGTGCCATTTCCCATCTATGTTGGGGTCGCCTTCCAATCTAACCAGATGCAGCTGACTACCAGAATTTTACATGGAGCGGCTGCCTATCTGACCTCCACAACTCAGTAACTGGGTAACACGATACCCCTGGGTAAGACTGATGTCCGATTTCCTGACTTCTTCCTACCCGTAAGGACTGTCAAAGATGTCCTAATTACAGCCGGGACCAACGGTTGCGTAATTTCCGAGGCACGGAGGAAATTCGGTATGTGATGAATGGTCACAAATCCACGGACATTTATCGGCAAGCGTTGCGCTTAACTTCTTTGTGTAAGTGTCTAGAATCCTTCAATCCTTCGCGTGAAAACTCGTAGGTATGTAAATCCTTACGACTACAACATAAAGGCGCTGCCTAATTGTACTTATTAGAGACTTACCAGGTGATGCGTGACTTGGATAGTAAGTGGGGTAACTCGGA
This sequence comes from Hecatera dysodea, assembly GCA_905332915.2. Taxonomy (NCBI): domain Eukaryota; kingdom Metazoa; phylum Arthropoda; class Insecta; order Lepidoptera; family Noctuidae; genus Hecatera; species Hecatera dysodea. The sequence goes on along the minus strand of HG995288.1, from coordinate 9,389,642 downwards.
ACACGTTGCGCAATTCTTTTTTTAAATAGATATTTATGCGCTGAGCCCTGACTGTCCTGAGTCCAGGCCGAGGAGGCAGGCCGACTACTAGCAGAGATACGGTAGGAGACGGGCCTAGATGCAAGCGAGTGCCTGTATCCTCCAGCGATTCCAGAATCTAGCACAGATTGATAAAAGTTGTTGAAATTAGATCTTCAGGTGGAATATTATTTAAAAAAAACGGTGTAAGGCCTTATAACGATGTTTACGAATGAAAGCAATTGTTTGATGTGTCGCCCCGCATGCACGGTGGTCATGGAACGTGACACTAAACCATCGATATGCAACTCAAGATCTTCCCAATAAAGGACATTTTCCCTTTAATTAACGATTCGATTCTTCTTATCCTATGACTCCCTTGTAGTAGAAATACTGCAACGCACATGGTATCTAAGTTTGATCCGATCTTACTTATCTGAATAATAATATACCGTATTTACCGAACCGAATAACTTGGTTTAAATTTTGTATACAGCGACGAATATTTTGGAAAGGATGAAAAAAAGGTTAACTTTTCAAGTGGACGTGGATGGCCATTTCAGATTTCATGAGGAATAGTGGAAAATTTCGACGATGCACGAATAGTAAAATATATCATTACGTACTCGGAAGGGTAATTCTCGAAAGTAACGACACTATTTACAGTAATAATGACAATGTCTGTTTTGTTTTTCGGCTGCCGCAGAAGGAGGTCTTTTTCCTATTAAAAAAGGAGCAAGTCTCCTTTGAGTATTTTTCGCAATGCAATGGTACATGCAGGTTTCGGATTTGGCCATCCACGCCCATTTAAAAAATTAACGTACTTGAAAAGTTCAACCTGTATTTGTAAGGACACAGATGATGGATGTCTCACCTTCGAAAACATATTCGTCTACCTCTTCCTCCAAGAAGTCTGCAACCGGCACTGACAACTTATCCAGGCCTGGTGCATGACAGAACTTTTATTAAAATACATATTTTTTTACTTACGAGTATTTACACTGTACAAGTATCACCTTTTGGCTGCTTGCCTGTTAAGGCAAGAAGGAAAAGGTAACGACATGCCTTCACCTTGTGCCCATGTCATAAACTACAAGAGTCACGAGCTAGTAGAAAAAGTGCAACATTAATGTTTTAAGGAAACGAAAGAAAATTTGTTCAGTTAAGATAGCATTATTCTGTGCTTATTACATTCTTCTTTTTTCTTGTTTTCATAAGTTTAAGGTTTTAGGATACTAGTATATTAGAAAAAATGTAAGATATTACTAAACCCAGCAGAAGGAAGTACATATGTACGATACTTGGATAATATCAACATGCAGTAGTAGAGCACCAAGGTTCTGATGATTGATGAGTTCACTCGTAAATCAATGTGAATGTACCAAGATGAAAGATAGTTAAACATTATGTGGTACGGTCAGCAACGTCAGAATACTAATGATATTTTTACTAAATTCAGACTGCGATAGGTTAAACTGACTTTTGTTGCTGACTATACAAAAAAAAACTAACCTACATAGTGATTTCAACACAACTACATTATTAAAGCAAAAGGTCTACTCGAAGCAAATGCTGGTTAGTCGAAGCACTTACTGGCATAGCCACCTCCTCCGAAGGCCGAGGCGGCTGCGGGGAAGGCGTACGCCGGCGCTCCGGGAGGGCCGTATGCTGCACCAGACATGCTGAACGCTTGGTTGGCGTGGCTCGCCATTGGCCGGCCTGCTAGGCTCACTGATAGAGCTAAAGAGAACATACACCGTTGTATTTACTGTATATACATAGGTATTTAATCTTCTTCGTCATGTTAATAATCCAACCAATGTGGGGCAAAGCCATTTCTTCATAGTGAAAGTTGAATTACACGAAAAGAGACAACAGCATACCTGTTCTGCTGCAGGTACGTATCTAGGACCAGTGGCGTGCAGTGGTTCGAGTTAGGGTAGGCCAGAGAAAATGTCCAAAAAAAACACCACATTATCCAGGGTTGAAATGTGCTGGTTTTTTTTAATAGGCTATTTAAAAAAAACTCATTTAATTAAAAATCAACCCTGAATAATGTGGTTATTTTTTAAAATTTATTTGGATATTTTCTCTGACCTACCCTAACTCGAACCACGTTACTGCACGCCACTGTCTAGGACAGAACTAAGAAGAAACAAAATCGGACAAACAAAAATATTTTGACCTTTTTCTATGACCTTAATACACAGTGTGAGAAGCTATTATTATGACAGTGCATTTTTTTAGAAGAGTCAGCTAACACCGAGACGCAAAATCAGTAGGACCTTCAAATAAACTCGCGAGGCATGTGGGAATCTTCTCATTGTAATGTACCTCATTACGTATCTTATAAAGTTCTATATTGTATCGCTATCTTAAAAAGTGCACGTATCATCGCATCGTATCTCAGCGTCAACTGACCTTTATAAGCTAGATTGATGAGTACCTTAAATTAAAATGACTTACGTATTCCGCTAGGATATCCGCCGGCACCAGCTGTAAATGTCAAGTTATTGTTAGTAAATTAGTAGATGTATATTTCATGGACAGATTGATTTTGGACTATTGCCTTATCCCATGCGAGTTAGACGTTAATGACATCAAATTAAGTAATTACCTGCTTTATCTACAGATTCGGCGTTGACTGCGTTCGTGGCGTTGGGTTTCACAACCACCAGCGATGTCAGAGGCGTCACGAATTCGTACTGGAAATACATTGTATTCATTTGTAGACTCTTCATTGTTGGTTAAAAGTAAAGGCCAATCTATAAACTAATCATAGCATTCATAGCATAATCAGCCTTTTAACGTTCGCACTGCTGGGACACAGGCCTCCTCTCTAGGAGAGGGATTGGGCCGTAATCCACCACGCGGGCCCAGTGCGGGTTGGTGAATGTCACATGTTTTCGAATTTTTGGCTCTAGGACATGCCGGTTTCCTCACGATGTTTTCCCTCACCATTTTTGAGAGCAGTGGCGATGAAATTAATTACACAAAGTAATGCGCCTGGCTGGGTTTCGTAATGGGTAATGGGTAATGGGTAATTCGTAAGTCGGGGCCGTTGCCACTCGGCCACCACTGCTCTTAATCACCCGAACCGCTTTAATTGTTTATTGCTGATAGGTATAACGGTAATATTCACACATTCTGTGGTTAGTGAAATACAGCCTGCTGACAGCAGCGGAAAATACCTTCAAAGCAAGTGCAAGAGCCTTCTTCTCTGGCGAGTTCTCCTTGTCGTCAGCGTCGGCGGCGTCGGCGGCGTCGCGCTGGTCCAGCAGCTGCTTGATGGTGAGGTAGGACCACAGGCGCTCCAGCGGCAGGTAGCCCACCTTCTTCTTCTCCACGGGCACCTTCGGCACGATCTCGTAACGTTTCTGCAATGTTTGGCGAGGATGTTAGATATGGTTTTGTAAGTAACTAGCTTCTGGTGTAACATGCTCCAGGGAAAAACGTTTCAAAGTCAGGTCAGTCAGTAGTTCAGGGAATGGTCTACACGTGGTGCCTCTTAACGTATTAGTAGCTAGACGGCGGCTAGCTGAAATACTCTCAATATCTACTAAATAAAGTAGAGCCCTAAATTTCCTTTTGTAATGTGAGAGACTAATAATGACAACCTTTATTATTTACATCGCCCAGTATTCGTACCAAGTTGCGAACGTTGGACTAAGAAATAAGATTCTTCGAAACAAATAACACCACCTGAAACTTCTTTTGGGGCTAGTTATGTAAACCTTTATTATAAGGTTGTTCATACCAAACGTGTGGTGACTTCTCGCACTCTATTTTTTGAATGGGTGCATGTTACGACTTGTAGTATTGCGATTGCGTAAACAAAGAACAGACGTGTTTGTTATTGAATATTGATTTTAGTTATTGTGAGAAATGTATCAAACACAATTAAAAAACTCAATCGATGATTATCAGCAAAGGGTTTTCATCAAGTTTGGCGTGGTTCTCAGCTGGACCGCAAAACAAATCCATAAACAGCTAGTGCAATTGTTAGGTGGCATTGACCGCTTCAGTGTATATTTCTATCCTCAATGAAGAAATCCCGGAGTGCCGAGTGGATGAATACCTAACACAGGACAATGCTTGCCCGCACAGAGCCGAGATTGTTACAGATTTTTTTGAAGAAAAAAAATGTAGCTTTTTGGACACAATGTCATCCTCCTTACTCGCCAGATTTAAAACCCCTGGACTATGGCTTTTTTGGGGAATTGAAGAGAATGTTGCGAGATAACATGTTTGATAATTGGGATCAGCTCATTAGTTCATTGGAAGACATTTTCAGACAGTGCAAGAAAAATAAAAAGTTTAAAAGTATTCAAAGACTTCCAGAGCGCTGGCAGGCGGTAATGGACAGCGAAGGAGATTATATGTAAATTATATGTATTTAATATATTAACAGACTCTCATATCTATACTTATAATAAATCTGTAGAGAGGTCAATTCTGTACAAGGAATATATTTTCAAAATAACTATCAGGGGGTGATTAGTGATCGATACTGGTGCCAAAAATGCAATCAGTAAAATTTTTGTCTGTCTGTCTGTCTGTCTGTATGTTCTTTATAGAAACAAAAACTACTCGACCGATTTTAACGAAACTTGGTGCAATTATTCTTCATACTCCTGGGCAGGTTATAGTATACTTTTCATCACGCTACAATCAATAGGAGCAGAGCAGTGAAGGAAAATGATGGGAAAACGGGAGAAGTTACTCCATTTTTTAAGCTTCCGTCGCGTGTGTAGCCTTAATGGTTAAAGTTACATAGAAATCATGTATAACGGAAATGTTCTACATAAAATTATCTAAAAAATATCCCGAAACAGCATATGTCTATCTTTTGTCAATTTTAAACCGATCGGGCTGAGAGTTTCAAAATCGGGGGTAAAGTAACTATTCCACGCGGACGAAGTCGCTGGCAGAAGCTAGTTTGAAATAAAGTATCTTTTTCTTACCACATGTTTGGTGTGAACAACCTAATATTTATCTTGGTCTGTATTAGTACTAAATGTCAAGAACATTGCCCCAAGGTATAAGATTCTTTTATACAAACCTACGAAAAAACGATCTGGGAGGTGCCCAGATCGTTTTTTTTATGAGAAATGAGAGGGATCGTCATAATTCGTATTTCCTAAACAACATGATGGATGGATCAGGATTTTTGTTTATGAAATACGAATTTTGATGATCTCTCTAATTTATCTACTTTGACCCAAACAATAATTTTCAAGTATAATTGGCTCAAAGAGTAAGATTTTTCATACAAACTTTCATCCCTTATTTCACCTTCATTTCCTTTAGGGGACGAATTTACAAAAAATCTTATCTTATCGGGTGCTTACATCATATAAAAGACACGTCCTCTTTTCAAGTCCCTACGACCAGCGGTTTGATTGACACATAATGATGGTTTTATATTATTTTTGAGTTACCTCTATAGAGCCATTCTATAAACCATTAGGTACGACGGTTACTTTCTCAGCCAAACGTTGATGACAGGATACGTTCAACCGAACGTTGTTGGAACGTTTGTTGGTTTAGGTAAGGGGATGTTATCGTCAGATTGTTAACATAAGTGTCAAATTGCTGAAGTTTCTGTCAAACTGCTGTCTTAAGTGTCAAATCGCAGGAAGAAATAATAGAAAATCGAGTGACCCTGCCATATCCTCCGTCCCGCACGCCGCAGAAGGCGAGCACGGTGGGCTCCAGCTCGGGCACGTCGGCCTGCAGCTGCCCCGCCACCACCAGCTCCGAGCCCGCGTAGTATGTGCGGAACGAGTGCTTCGTCAGCGAGTCCGACTTCACCTGAAAACATGTTTGAACGAATTTTCATTCGCCTGTTATTCGACATGACAAAACATGATGAAAATATAAGCTTTCAATTTACGTCAACGGACACTTCCATATTGTATTGCGTAATATGCAACAGGAATACTTCGAAACGATTGAATACTAATATTTTAAGAGCCTTTTACGGCCATTAATTATTAACAGTTAAATTAAAACATCCGTGTAAAACTGTACTGAAGCCTTGTTAGAGGTTCTGCATGAACCTTCTTTGGACTCTACAATGCCGAGGGTATGACTCCAATAAGTTACCTGTCCGGAGGGGTAGGTGAACTTGAGGTTAGCGAGCAGCGGCGACGAGATCTGGCGGTAGAAGTCGCGTAGCTGTAGGGCTGCGTCGGCCGCCTCGTAGATGTGGCGCATGAAGCCACCGTTACGCAGCGAGAGCTTGCGCAGGAACTTGCGGTCTGCGTCCTCGCCTGCAAGAGTGCACGTTGTATTCATTCAGCAATATGTATTAACTGCTATTAATATACTTCCCAATAACTAGTGAGAAGTACCGTTTTGCCCAGTAACTGGGTTGTGGAGGTCAGATAGGCAGGCGCTCTGTGTAAAATATTAGTATACTACGTAAGTCCTAGTGGGAGCCGACCCTAATATAGTTGGAAAAGGCTAGTCAGATCTTTATGACCTGCCAGCGACTTCGACGTGACAGTTGGAAATCATCATAATGCAACATACTCCGGCGATTAGTTTCTGTTTAAATCCAGGGCGTGTTATACTTGTGTACAATTTTCATCAAAATCCGTTCAGCCTTAAGACGTGAGCAGATAACAACAGACATACAGATGGAACATTCTTAACATGAGCATTCATACTATGGGGTATTTTGAGATGAAGCAGTTAAGGCAGCTCAATCGTTGTGGCTGCAGGGCTTATATTAGTCTAAGCCACAGGGAAACGGACGGGTTAGGACTGTCTTTAACTTTTCGAGAAATTTTGATGAACATTCAGTGATGTCGAAATATTATTGTACAGCCAGTTAGACAATAACTTTCCAATCAATTATTTTTTTAATCAAGAACTCTTTAATACATATTGATTCAGAAATCTAAAACTACTTTTCTATATATGTATTTCTTCAGAAATTAGTATCCGATACAAAGACTACGGGGACGAAGCCGCGAGTGAAATCACAGGTACATACTATTCTCTTGTACTACTCTCGGCGGTTGTTTGATAATTTTCGTCAGTAAACGAAATTATTGCAAGCAACAAAATTTGACTGCGTCTTTCTAAAGCTAAACAACTCTGGCCATACTAGGCCTCTAAATATTTTTTTAAATTATATTGTTTCGATCATGCTGATCGTTGATTCGTTTTAATCTTACCAAAAGCTAGAGAAAAGATGGTGGCTTTGCTCGGTCCGGAGTTCTTCTCCTGCACCCGGGTGATGATGCGTTTAGGGTCCGTCTCGCCGACGGTCGGGTCGCCGTCAGTCAGGAAGATGATGATGGGTTCCAAGTTCTTGGGTTCTGCATGTAACCAAGGATAAATATTTGCGGCATTCAAATAATGCAAACAGTGTTGTGAATGGCTTGTCTATTATACCCTTAATTAACATAGTACAGCCATTCGGGCAGCCTATGCTAGGATGTTGGTTGCCCCACTTACCTATGTTCTCAGCACTGGAAAACTATGTGAGGCGCGCGTTTTAGGGGAATATGTGACATTTAGAAAGTTCTCGTGTAATATTAATAAAATGTGAACTATAAGAGGTAGGTACCTATACCTACAGTTTTTACGAATCGATAGTCATATCTTCAGTTCGTTACAATGGGAACTTAGTTCATTGTTAGGAAAGCGGAATCCACAAAGTGTATAATGACTTCGCAGCAAAACTTCTTAGCTTACCTTTCTTTTCAACAACTTCAGTGGTAGTAGCCGCCTGAGTGGTGCTGGTAGGGTCAGTAGTGACAGCTTCGGTGGTGGCCGCAGACGCCTCGGTGGTGTTGGCGGTGATGGCGGGCGGGCTCACCGTCCAGTCCACTCCCTTGTTGATCAGCTCCACAGCCACGTCTAAAGCTTTGCCAATGTTCGTGCCTGCACGGGTAGATTAGGATGTTAGCAACTGTCTCTAGCCTGTAGTGTTGAACTGTAGTAAGTCCAAGTATTAAACAAAGTCAGGCTGTCTGACTATGTTTGTTTCTCCGCCTACTTCTAACCTAGTAACGGAACGGATATTAATGTAGTTTTCACTAATAGAAAGATCGATAAATGAGGATAGGTTTGTGTATATATTTTGCATTTTCCCTGCAAAGCGGCGGTGGTTCGCTAGTGAGATAATAAAAAAAGAATATCGATAGTCCCGCGCTAGGGTCTTCGTGTAACCACTAATGCTGGGTGGGTAATGTGAATGTGATGGCCAAAATATGGAAACTATTAGAGTTAGGGGCCTGAAGTTATCTCAGGGCAATATTAAGAAATCGCACTTCAGCTAACACACGTTTCAGATGTTACTTGAAGATCATCATCTGCCTAGCCTTTTCCCAACTACATTGGGGTCGGCTCCCAGTCAAGCCGGATTACCAGATCTCCACAACCCATTAACTGGGGAACACGGTACTTCTTGGCAAGACTGGTGTCAGATTTTCTGGCTTCTGACAATCCGTAACGACTGCCAAAGATCTCCAAATGACAACCGGGACCAACGGCTTAACGTGCTTTCCGAGGCACGGAGAAGATGTTACTTGAAGATGCACTTTATTATTTCTACTAGGTGCTGTCCGCGACTTCGTCCCCGTGGAATCCCCGATTTTAAAAAATTATTTATCGCTGCTCCGCTCCTATTGGCTTAAGCGTGATGATATATAGCCTAAAGCCTTCCTCGATAAATGGTCTATTCAACCCAAAAAGAATTTTTCAATTCGAACCAGTAGTTCCTGAGATTAGCGCGTTCAAACAAACAAACAAACTAACTCTTCAGCTTTATAATATTAGTATAGATTACCATAGGTTATACCTATTGCTATTTATTCTAGTCGTTTATTGGCTAAAAGAAAATGAGTTTCTCCCCGATGCATGAATGGTGGAAATAAATAAAATTAATTTGATTTCTGTGTTATCATCTCTAGGTTATTCGATAAACCTAAAATTGTAAATCCCAAAGTGCGGTAATTAGATATTATCATTGTTGTTATCGAATGCGCCGGAACAGGTCAAGTCATGATAATGCCTACCTATCATATCTCTACAGTAAACAAACCCCGCTGTTGATTTTACATTGTTATCTCACTTTCTTGAGATAGTAAGGTCAAAGATTATATACAGATTACTTTAAATGTTTTCTACGTGATTTTTGTATGCACCATGCATGTGGCTGTTTAATTAAACTACATAGCAAAATATCCATCGCTTGTTAAGTTTCGCGTTTAGGTTGCATTAATAAAAATAAAATAAAAATTGCCTCTAAACGTGCACAACTCTGACATGCCAGCTAATACTATGTGACGTGTGTATAAACACAAATTAGTTTTATTCTTAGTTTCTTATAAATTAGTAGTCTATAGAGCTGAGCAGCGCGCTGATGAAGTCCTGCAGGCATCACGTGAAAAGTACAAAACCAATTTAATATAGATAAGATTTATACATAAAAAAGTTACGTAATTATGATTACAACTAAGTTTGTGTAACAATAACGATTTTATTTCTCTTTTATGTGATGCATACAAAGACAATCATTCTCTATGGATGCATACGTAGTTGCGCGGGTCAGCTAGGTTAAAAATAAGAGGTTTCCGACTTACCTCCAGAAGCCTGCAGCCAGCTAACGATAACTTTGGCCTTGTTGATGTTTTCTTTGGTGGCCTTGGACGGCGGCACGAGAGTCACGCCCTTGTCGTGATAGTCGAAGTACGAGTACGAGTACGAGTTCTTGGGGGGTTCTCCTTCCGCTTCTTTGAGGTCGTGAACCTATAAATTGAATACTTTTTATAGTTTTTCAATAAATACTCAAAAAAAAAAAACCTATCAGAATCTGCATGAACATTCACACCGCATCTCTAACACCTGATGAGTCCGTAGACAAGTTTTTCTTCAAAATCTCTTAGCTACAAACCGTAACGGTGGACGCGAACTCCACAATACTGAAGTAGTCTCCTTCATTTAGCTCCCCGAGGATGGTCTGCATGGCTTCCCGCAGCTGGATGATCTTGCGGTCCATCATGGAGCCCGACGTGTCCAGCACGAAGACCACGAACTTGTTCAGGGGCGGCAGCTCCGTGGGCGCGAAGAAGTGGACGAAGTAGCCGTCGTTAACCTTTGAAGTGTCAGTACAGGTTTTTACTATTTTCGACCATTGATGCTTCACACTTTCAGGGAAAATTAGTAAAGTTCGAATTGAGCAGTAGTATTCATGTTAATACCCAATACAGAGTGGTCATGGATGAGTAACTGATCAGTTTCCAAAGAGAAGAGAAGAAGAGAAAGAGACCAAAGGAACAGGGAATGCTGTTACTTTGATCTCTGCTTATAAGCTCATAAGTAGAGCTTCCTGCACTTTAGAATAGGCTATTCGAACAAAAGAAACTTGGGGACCGGACTCCATTGATTTTGTCCATATGGTATAACTACTAAGCAGAATAATTATTGAGATGACAGCTAGAGATAAAAAAGAGAACAAAAACAAGACATTCGTCACCAACCCAACTACTTGGGAGCACGGCTGCGGAAAGATAATGATAAAAGGTGCACTCACCAGGATCTCTCCGTCCTTGGGGCGCGCCACGTCGTACTGCACCACGAACTGCCCCAGCACGCCCTCCGGCGCCGGCTCCTCGGGCTCCGAGTACGACGACCACGACGAGTACGAGTGGCTGCTGGCCGCAGACTCCTTGGCTTTTTGCTAGAAATATATCAGTTATTTATAAACTTTAGCTAATATTTTTAAGGTCCTAATAAAAAAGATTCATTAGGGCCCAAGAATTCTTGGGCCCTAAACAATCTTAGCGGATTTTAGCGAATTTTAGAGCGATATGACAATTATTTTTTTGAGAAATGTGGACTGGAGAAATAGTAACGGACCGGACAGAAACCCGCCTCCCCGACCACCTTCAGTCGACGAGTAGTCAGCCATTCGAGAGCCAAGTACTCGTCAAGTCGGCCAAGTTCTGATAAATTGCTGTATGGGTCGAATTAAAATCGATTCCATTTATTTTTACTTCGTCAGCTAAACGTGTCACTAGAAACTTGTTTTCGGACTTCGTAAAATAGTCAAGCTTTTAGGCCTTGGTCGTTCAGGAAGTAACAAATACATGCAGGACAATTCTCGTATGTACTTAAAAAGCGGAGAAATTCGAGTCGCAATATCACCTCAGCGAAAATGAATGTCAAAAACTAGTCATAGGTACATTTTGGAAAATAATAAAAGATTTTTTGACAGATTGCAAAGGCGAACGTTTCTTACAATAACAAGAATATTGCCCCTATGTTTTATTATTCCAGTATGAAACTTACCGCGTATATTTGGATGAGTCTCTCTTGTTCCTGCAGGTCGGGTGTGAACGTGATGGTCGCCTCACGATCATCGTGCGCTCGGCTGATTGTTGCCTTTAAGTTTTCTGAAAATAACGCGTAACTTAGAATCTGAAAGATCTACAACAGGTAAGTACCTAGTGGATTTATTCATATCAACCAAAATGCTGAGCTTGGCCAGGAGGTAAGGCGCTCAGCTTAGAAACAAACAATTCAAAATGAGACGCGAGCATAACGTTCCTATTCCTTAAGTAGCTATGATTATGAAAAGCCAGCTGGACAAAGACTGTTTAAGTGATCCATACTTATATATAGTACTTTGTCCTGACTGAAAGTTACGGAGTCTAGACAGCAGAAATCAATAATATACATAAACATACATACGTTTAGATTACGAAGAAATTATTTTTTGAAATATTAAGGGGAGAAATGGGAGGGAAAATTGGTATGAAAGTCTTTGGATTTTTATAGATTAGATACTAATACAAAGACTATAAACGAGAAAGGTTTGTACCAACCTATCTAATTTGCAATTTAAATTGTATAGTAATCACTTACGAGCATCATCCTTAGTAGCATCGATTTCGTTTCCAGTCCTGATCTCCGGCACTCTCAGCTCCACCAGTTTCTCCGTCTCCTTGATATTGACGGTGACGGTGAGCTTGGGCACGAGCGCGCCCGGGTGCAGGTTAATAGCGTGGTTGTAGACGCCGTTGCGACGCACCAACAGCTCCTCGTATGTCAGGTTAAACACTGCGCTGGAGGACGCTTCAACGTTCACTGATACTGTGAAGTGGTTGGAGTCACGGGCTCTGAAAGTTATTTTTATCACAATCTGTAATGATGAGAAACGATGATGTTGTCGGGTGATACAGTACGCTTGCCTTAAAGTACCTAGTATAATCACCCTTGACTTAAAAACCCCCAGGTTGTCAGACACAGACTCCAACAGGGAATGCCACTCCATAGCTGTACGCGCAACGAGAGTATTCCCAAAATGTTTTAAACATATCAGTACGATTATATACATCGTGTTCCAGAAATGCGGGGTCATATATTTAAGGGCGGTGTTCTGTAGCTCTATAGAATAAAGAAACAATAAAAAAGTATTGACCTTTAACAAAAAGTACGACCTCGACAAACATGCACATCACACAACTTAAAAGTTTTTATTTTTTCCTCATTGTTGAGCAGATACAGAGCACCACCCTTAAATATGACCACGCATTTCTGGAACAACCTGTAAACCCAAAGCGATTTGTGCGTATGGGTAGGATGTCCCCTTGTACCGGTGACGCATCACCGACGTGCGTTTTGTAGTCCGAGGAACAGCGAGCCCGCGCTAGAAGTAAATTATGCAATTCTGACGCACGTGACAATGTGGGCATGATTATCACACCGCAGTTTTGGATGAAGTTTTCGTTCAGTTCGGAGGAAAACAATTTATAGAGCCTCATCTATGTTTTTTTTTCTAAAGCCCCGTATTTGTAAGAAATAAATGTTACTGGAAATCAAGCTTTTACATGTTGCCAGCAAAAATCTCTCAAAACCGAAAATATGTTACAATTCAAAACCAATACTGGTTAACTTTTTGCCCAATGAATGCCTACGGCGTAACAGATCGCAGTACAATGAAACACATAATTATATATCTAGGTGCTATATTGAAGGAAAAACATTTTTTTTTTTAGTTAGCATTCAAGTCACGTCTGTCTAAAAGTTCCGCTCGACAAAGGAAAGTTTGTTCTCCAAAGATATCCTCAAATACACACAACTCTTCCACGCGTGTAAGCTGTTGACAAAAGCTAGTTGTTTCTAAACAATGGCTACTAAACATTGGCACATAACGGCTCAGCTGTGTATATATATATGTACCACATTTACATATAAAAGACGGGAGGGGCAGCACTTTCAATTTTGTTACTTGTATGGCCGTGAATGTCTTGTGCCATTTTCGGCTAAAGTTATGATGTCGTTCCCTTCTTGGGTAAAGCAAAAGTGCAAGTGCATTTTTACTATTTGTCTTTGTAAATCAAAATGACGCTGTAACTGGGATTTCAATATTGAGAAAAGTACATATTTGACACAATATGTATAAACATGTTTATTTACTTGATGTATATATGTAGGTACATACATTCAATCTTGCCGAGGTTGGTCGTGGATAAGATTGTCACCCATGACCATCGTGTTAGTGGGTTGTGGAGGTCTGGTAGACAGTCGGACCACGCAAAATACTGATATTCAGCTGAATCCGGTTTGACTGCAATGGGAGCCGGAACCAATATAGTTGGAATAGCCTTTTCCCAACGAATTATATTGAGGTCGGCCAAATGATGATGATGCTCTAGTAACACACTGTACAAAGGATGTTCATTCTTACCTAATTTGAAGTGCGTGATTGATGCAAAAACTCGTGTTTATCGTTACAAATAACTTATATGACATGGTTGGAAAAAACTACAGTGTTGGTACTTACTTGGCAGAAATGTGAGCGGCACCGATTCCCTGGTTTAAGGCGTCTTGATAGATTTGCTTAGCCTCTTCCTTTTCCTTCACGTAAGCTTTGTAGGACTTCCCATCGAGAGTCCTGTAATAAGGAGTTATATGATGATAAACATAATTATAAACTGCAAAACGAATAGGGTAGTTGACTAAAAAAATCTAATTAGTCCGTCAGATAGATTTCCAAAAAATATTGGACACGTATTTTTTCTATTTTCACGTAAACAAAAAATGAAGACGATACAGAGCGTTGAAAACTCGTGTGACGTCACTACTCGCTACAATTTTTACCGAGCCGTAACGTCACAAGCCCCCACTCCTGATCTTTGATGCTTTGTATGTTCGTCCGTTTTTATAGATTTGATAAAGGAAAAAATACGTGTCCAATATTTTTCTATAATCTAACTGACGATGACGGACTAAACATAATCATATATTTTTTACTCAGGAAACATCCCCAGGTGGGCTGCTGGTGCAAATACTCATTGGCGAAATGACATATTATAGACCCGGCGGATACCAGAATGCGAGTGCGTTGTTCAGAATTTAAACAACACATTCCAATGTGGGTACTTTGGGCTCCAGTCCCAAGTGCCCAAACCTTTACTCTGGCTGGGGGCCATTAGTCACCTTCTGGGTCCAAATAATCTAAGAAATTAACTTCTTGAAAATAACCATCAAGTCGAAAAGAGAAAGAAGCGGTCACATCAATAATATATGTATTTTGCACCTGTTCGTCAAACACTGCCAGAGTTTTAAAACAATTTCAAAATCTCATACAACTACTACAATAGCTTCTGTAAAGTTAAGCGGCAACAGTATACTACAAGACCACAATATTCTCATGGAAAATAAAGCTTACATAACAAATCCGCTGATAAAGGCAGTCTCAGGCAGCAGTACCCTGAAGTTGGCCTCTTGTGCCTTCTTGGCTGGGTTGCGCACCTTAGCCACCACCGTCGTATGCGCATACCGGAGCGACACATCGGATATCACATCCATTTCCGTCAGCTTGATTGGCAGGCTCGACTCTTCTGTTGTGATGTCTGCTACAGACGGTGTAGGTGTAGCGGTCTGGGACACAATCAGTATTAGAAGATAGATCGATAAAACATTTATTTAATGACACACAACATAAACAAAATATACAATACACAAAAGCACTATTCAATTAGAATTCAGAAGGGATATACTCGTACCTATCTAGGTTGCTGTCGTCATTCGACGGAAACAAATGTTATGAAAGCGTATTAGTGTACGCAATACTTTTATAACCGTAAATAATTAAATTCATTTTAATCCTATCCAGTTTGTTCCATGAGTAGATAATGTGGTATTTCAATTTGTAATGAATGGCCTGAAACGTTGCAACACGATTATGACGCATAGCGCGGCTCATAGCTAGGTACTCTCGTCTGCGAGCAATCTGAAGCATAGGCATACCAAGTGGGAAACCCAGGGATCAGACTCCAAAATCGTTCTAGTCTGTTTAAACTTAGAGTGATTTACTAAATATGTTAAATCAAATCAAAAGTCATTTATTCAAACTAGGCTGAGAGACAGCACTTTTTGAACGTCAAATTTAACATAAAGACAGCCCCCCAAAACGCCCACCCGTCACCACACATATGGTGTTTGTGGTTATTATATAAGTAATTAAAACTCACGGTATCATCCGACTTGGCGACGACCATGGTGTCCTGGGTGGGCACAGCGGCCGAGTGCACAAGCGCAGCAACTGCGCACAGGCAACCCAACACCGCTAACAAACGGCTCATGATGCTTCCCTGCAAAACAAACGAAAAATAAATCGATTTATCGCATTACCCCTTTCATTCTTTCCATTCCAGGCGGGCTTGTTTGTGACCTTGCAGCATTTAAAGTAGTGACACAAACTGGGGGTGCATCTTCAAAACCCTGCCTCCAATAAGATGGGTTTTCTTTTGCCCGATCAGTCATAGATAGAACAGAGACGACGGGTTAAGAAGACGGGTGCGAGATCGAGCGAAGGGAGCTAAGTAGGCACCTACCTACCTCGGATTTGCTAGATTCTCTTTTACTACATTCCGCTTGTCAAACATTTTTTTTTCTGTTTTCGTTTGTTCAATTTTCAATTGTCGAAAGCCAGGGGGATGATGCAAGTGCATCCCCTTGTTATTAGTAAATTGTTTCAAGTGATTGTGATAAATAAATACCTACATTTTGCTTGCAGAGTTTTTTTTTTCTGATCAAAATCATAACAGGCAGTCGACGTTTAGACACTACAAGCATTTTAGTGCCTGCATGTGGGCCTTAAAAGCTAAATCGGTAAAATAATCTTCAAGAAATTTATAAAGATTAGGTATTATTCAGGTACAAATAATTCAGGTAGGTATTACCTAACTCAATTCTTGTACCTGACTGCACTGAAGTCACAGCGCCCTAAAACGCAAAGGGCATTAAGACGAACACGGGTGGGTTTTTAATCAATAAGAGTCGTACACTCCCTTCCGTTCCGCCCAGAGCAGAAGAAGTCATTTGATGATTTCCCAAGTTCCAAACCAAAAAAAAAAACTACCAACCTACTAAGTAGCTGTTGTAGTGTAATGATTAATTAAGTAAAGAACCTACTTAAGTAGGGAGGTAGTTACATACATAAATATGAACTTAATTAGTATTGTGTTAATCTAATTAGCTGGCTTCCAAAGAATCCTTAAACAAACAATAACAATTTATTTCTGAGTAATTAAGTGAGCCGTTATGTATACCTAAGTAGTTAATGATGATAAAACGTTCGGTAAGATTGTTTTCAAAGTTATGCTACATGTAATAATCAACGCATCGGGAAGACTGAACTTTGTTATCTACTTTCAGTTCTTGGTATAAAAAATGCAAGTAGGTAGGTATAATTTATTATGTTCGATCTCTCAAAAATAAAATACAAAACAACACTTCTTCGAAAGACAAACATTTTTATTTGTGTACGATAGATAAAACTGTGTCACGTCCAGTGTCGTACGAACTGCCTGGCTATTGATAAAAGCCAGTCATATGTGAAGGTCAAGCAAATATGGAATTCTATACAAAAATTTACAAAGAGATGCAGCTACAAACAGACGCTATGAGAGTGTCAGCTGTTGCCAATGAGAAGGATAAAAATAAAACCAAATAAGGTAGGTATCTGATAAAACGATGACGTAGGTACTCGTAGGACCTCATAATATATCACGTTAAAGAAGTTCTTTGGGTTTTACCAAAGCCCGCTATAAACAATAAATCGTGCGCATCAATATTTACAATGTCTGAGCTTAACCAAGACTGAACAGGTTCTAAGAATCGAAATTTATTGTTTTCCTGCTAACATAAAAACTAAGTATCACTCAAGAAGTGAACGATTGAGGCGCGCAAACTCTCTAATCATTAACATTGTGAATAACTTTGCTGATCATTAGGCGGTCTGCATCGATGCCTGTCGTCGAAGGCTTGATGTCAACCAGAACTAGGTATGCGAAGAAGCTAAGGGACATGTAAAAAATCATTTGTATTTAGTACTAGCTGACCCAGCAAACGTTGTTTTGCCATATATAAAAAAATGAAAAAATATTTTCCCGCTTTTCTGTTGCAATTTTTCCTGAATTTTCTTTGCTATAAACCTCACGGAGCCCGAGACCTTTCCAACGAATGCAAAACCGTGGAAATCGGTTCGTGCGTTCTGGAGTTATAGCGTCAGGAAGGAAAACCCGACTTATTTTTATATAGTAGATATATAGCTATTCGATTTTAATGTAAGTGACATGCCAACAGTGGTAATAATGCATTTTTGGTAGTTTAAAAATATGGGAAATGCCAAATCTTACTGATATTATAAACGCGAAAGTTTGTAAGTATGGATGTTTGTTATATACTCTTTCACGCAAAAACTACTGAATGGATCTTGATGAAATTTGGCACAGATATAGATCATAGTCTGGAATAACACATAGGATACTTTTTATCCCGGGATTATGTTCCCTTGAGATAATTTGCGACATTCACGACGGGCAGCAGCTAGTAATAATTATAAATAACTCAAACTATAAAAAAAATAGACTCCATAACGAATTCAAGTCACATTAGAAGCAGTCGTTAACCGTAACGGTACCTATTCAGCGTTTTTGAACAGAAATATATAAAATAGAATATTAATAATATTGACAACTATAAAACCATTGATGGATCATTGATATTTGTAGCTTAGAAACAAGCGATATAACGGTGATTAAAAAACAATTTAAAGACTAGTTTACGATAGACAGATGAGACTGATGCGGTCTATGTACATACGGGTAATAGGTATATGTATACGGGACTGGAAAATGACAAACTCCGTAAGATTATAAATTATCTTGAGGTATTGTCAACTGTACATTTGGAACGCTTTTTTACGCTTCATATGATAGTCTGTAATCTCTCAGTCATTCCAAGAAATTGTAGAGTTGCAAGTTACGAAACGTAAAGAATTACAATATCAACATTCTAACAGGGTTTAAATAAAATAACATGAATGACATGACAGGAACTAAGTGCGCTCGCTTCGCTCGCTCACTCTAGCTCCCATCATACCTTTCGAACCTAACTTATCCATGTCGGAGAGCCCTAAGTTCCCTGTGCCTAGGGTTGCCACCCGTCCGGGGAGCATCCGGATATATTTTGTGTCAAGGGAAACTCTTATCGATTGAAAATTTGAAAGATACCTATATAAGCAACAAATTTAAACAAAACTTAGTTAAACATTCATTCGTAGGTAATCGTAAGCAGGATTCAATCTACTCGTAAATCTGATGCTACAAAATAGCTAACACTATATATGTAGTTTATATTGCAAACAAGCTGTCAGCAAAGTGTAAAAGTTTTAATTTTTATTTAAAAAGCCTTTTTTTCGGGTCTGTCTGCGGGAAAAACAAACTACGCCAATATGTCCGGGGTTTTGTGGATGTTGTCCGGCGCGGCGTCGGCAATTTCGATGATGGCTGTCCTTATACCTGTGCCTTATGTTCCGCTACTTTGCGAGGCCAGAAAATCCGATAAATTGTAGAACCGTAAACTCATAGTTCGCCAACATATTATGTCGTCAGTTGATGTAGGTTCACAATTTCTCGGAATGACTTCGAGAGATTGTTGACTATCAAATTTTGATGCGTAAAAAGTAGATACTTTATATTCCAAATGAAATGTTCAGTTGACAATTTGTGAAGACTTCTCTTCAAATTCATTTGTTGGTTCAATATATTTTATAAATTTAAGAGGCTTACAATTATCCAGTGACATACGAGTTTATAACCTAGAAAAAATTAAAAACAGGAACGTTCGCACAGCCGCGTCGCACATGTCTTCAGTAGCCTTTAGGTTAGTTTAGGTTGGACTGGTTGGACTACGAGTCTATGACTCAAGCAATAGATACAAAAATATCACTATTATCGTCTGACCATAAATAACTTGCAAGGTAGTAACCCAAAGAGGTCAATCATGGAACAGGTTCTAGACAATCCACAGGTGGCAACAGTATGAAGCCGAGCTATTCAACTCTAGCACATCGTTTGGCTAGTCTAGTCATATATAAAAGTAGGTACTCTGTGGTCTAGTCTATTTATCTGTATGAACAAAATTACGAAACGAGTGATGATATTATTGCGATCAAAAGGTATTATCGCAGTGAGTAGAGAGAGACGAGCCTACGTAGATTAATAGACGGCACTGTATGCTCTCGATTACCCAGCGGCATTAATTTTACCAAAAGTCGCAAGTCAAATCGGGTTACCTACAAATACAAAAGGCATAGCGATACATGATTACATCACATGAAAAAGCGTCACCAAAAACCTCGACTCCAGTTGTTGTTTTATCTCGAAACAAAAATAAATATTTTAAATGAACTTACTGATACCGGTTGAATGCAAATGCGGTTTTTTTTTGCTGCGGACACAGTTGGCTTAGGTTATCTCTCTCGATTCGCCAAAAATTCAGCAGCTCAGCAAAAAGAGATGTGTTGAAATGAGTAACATGTCGTGTAGAAGGTCTTGATGGTTGGATTGTGCGATGGATAATTAGAAAATGGGTGACTATAAAGAGACGAAAAATAGATAACTAAGTGGATATAGAAGAAAGAATATTGTTGTGTAGACTCCAAATAATCTATACTAATATTATAAAGTTGAAGAGTTTGTTTATTTATTTGAACGAACTAATCTCAGGATTACTGGTTCGAATTAAAAAAATCTTTTAGTGTGGGATAGCCATTTACTGAGGAAAACTATAAATACGCAAGAAGGATCAATGAACAATGTTGTAAAAACGGTTATTTTTTCTCTCTCTCTTATGTGACGCAGACTAAATTGCGCGGGTCAACGAGTGGAAAATATGGGAAAAGGATAATGAGGAGCAGAGTTGAATACGAAACCTAAGCACTTCGGTAGTCCTGTTGCATTTCATCGTATCATGTTTGTATAAGAACGACGGCAAACGTCCGCTGCAAAAACAAAACATCTTGTACTAGACAGTCGATACAAATGATACGTTAACGATTGAAGGAGAAATTTTCCATCATAAAACAATGCTTGACCAAGATATCATAAATGCTCTCCTTAACAACTAACTACATTTAAATTCGGTATGATAGATAGAGAATCATTTTTCACAACCACGATTACCTATAATGTTTGAACCTCGACGCAGAAACGTGTCAGAAGCCGGTGTCAACAATACCGGATAAACGATGTAGGTAGACATAGAGTTACGGATCATCCTATCTACATAATGCTAAAATCATATTCGTGATACTAACAATTTTTATGGATATGTTACAAAATCAGAACCAATTGCAAATTATGAAGTCGATTGCAACACCTTGGGGATAATTACAACGCGAAACTAATGTTTCGCGCACATAACGGCCAATAAACAGAATTGGGTTAAAAAAATCTTTGATGTTTGACATCCACTGACTCGGATAAAAAATTCGTTAAGAAATTACTAACACCTATAGCTACATATTACAAACATAGATACAATCTAATACCTCACATACCTACCTGTAAGTAGGTACGTGGAACTAACTTATTCCTACTCATACATATCATGGACATATTTCTTACTTATAGATAGATACACATTACATATAATTAGATATTACTAGCAGCGCCCCGCGTTTTTACCCGCGTAGGTCCCTTTCCCGTGTGAATACGGGGATTAAATAGCTTATGTTACTCGCTGATAATGTAGCTTTCCATTGTTGAAAAAATGGTTGAAATCGGTCAAGGAGTTTCGGATCTTATTCGGTACAAACAACAACAAAAAAATCTATATATTAGTAATATTATTATATTATAAAGAGAAAAGAGAAGGATGTTTCTAAAGAAATCCGTGACACTGAAATTCTTCTGGCGTTTTGCAACATTAAAAAGAGTTGCTCATCAGGTGATTGGAGAGGAGGGGGATTTATAAGATTCGGTAATCCCATAACATTCCAGCTTTAATTAAAATTTAAGAAAGTATTCAATGCCACTAATTCACTGGAAAATATCATATGCAATTTATAGTCAAATCATGCAGGCGACATACATAATCTGAAATGATTATTCATATAGTTCGTGAAGAAGACCGGTCCCCGTTTGGACAGTTATAAAACTGTTAATCGCGGAATCAATCGTTTACCTACATAAACTCACAAACAACACCAAAACAATGATTTGTTCAAACACCGGCTAGCTACTCAGTCGCTACGTTGTTACATAAAGGCAGACCATACTTACTCGTTTGTTTACGCTCAACGAGATGATTGCACCAATTGTCCCTCAAGCTCTGGCACGTTCCACGTTCACCCTCGGCGATGGGTCTGTCGTCACTGGAGACTGGAGCGCGTGTGGGGCGTGCGTGCTCGGCGTCGTCCGCCGCGAAACTCGATAGGACGCCGCTCGCGAACGGCTTAAGTACACACATATTGTGCACATATCTGTGTTGACCGCCGAAGCGCGGGCTTCCCGCGACGCGGACGTATTCGTGGATCTTCGGGTCAAGCGGACAACAATTCTCAAACTGTTCGCTTCAATTCCGATCCCGGATATCAGCTTTTTGATACCAAGTAGTCATCAGCTAAAATAAAAGAACAGTTATTGTGACGGTTTGCTTGTGTAACTCAACTTCACACATAATAGGATGATACAATAACTGCAATGGAAAATGTAGTCGAATCATTTATTATTCCTGCCTGGCCTTGACTGAGAATAGTCAACCGCATCACTTCCTGCGAACTGTGGATGTCATTTTAGAAGCGATTAAGGCAATCTGATGTAGTGGATTAGCAGTAACAGTGAGGATACATTAGAATGTAAACGAGAACAGTCAATTGTTTATGAACACTAATACAGTGCGTTTTAATGTTTGTTCCCGAAAAGTTAAAAGTAATAAGCGTGGATTGTCGAAAGTGTTTGACTTCGTCACTAAAGGTTACGTTAGAGAAAGCCATATCAGATTGCGCCACAACAACATGGGGTGTTGCGCTCCTCCTGTACCCGATGAAGTTGTTGTTCGGCGGCAACGAACTCCCTCGTGGCTTCGGCGGCGCCCTTATTTCCATGCGCGGAGGGGAAGCCACCATACCGCGGAGTAGACAGATAGATGGTGCAGGCAGAGTAGACCCTAACGTCTCCTCCCAAATAAATCCCGATGCGGTATCGATGCCCGAGCGCTGATGTTCGTGTGCGGTCGCTACCAGCTGGTAGATGGCGGAGCAGTCGCAGATGCGGCACCACACCACGGGATGTTGCGTCGCAGTCTGATATGGCTTTCTAGTTAGTTTAGTATTTCAGGTTTGCAGAAGCTAACTGTCTCACAGAAAAACACTGACGGGACGTTGAGAATAAAGCGGTAGTTATTCAGCTACCTATCAATTAAGAACGAAGGCACCCTCAGTACCACCCTAGAAATGTCATCAGTCATAATAAAAATCTTTTTGTGTTGTCGGAGTAAATTGGCTGGCAATAAAGCAGATGACCCAATTGATGTGCTTATAACGACCGTGGTTTCTTTTCGGGCAGCTACCTACATTACTTCACAGCCAAAATTATTATAGGTACGTTGACATACCAATGACAAAGCTGCAATACCTCGTGTAAGTAGGTACCTAGATACCAGTATTTGCACAGGCGCCTAAACCTTTCAAACTGAAACACTAGCTTGTGGATAAAAAATGGTCCTAGAACTTTTACAGATGTGCTCCTTCCTCTCGAAAGGAGATTTTTTGAACTATATGGACATCCGAGTAACATTGCGCCTTTATCCCCTGAAAGATAAATGAATGGTAGGTGTTGTATACTTTATAAAAGTCCCTCGGATGCAAAACTTTTTGAAATTACCTACCTAGGCATAAAACCAGATTGCGTATACTTACATTTTGTAAATTTCTAATCCAAAAAAATGTCCAATCCAAAAATAATTTATCCGACCGAAAGTGGGTGGGGTGGGGATCAAAACAATTGGATCTCATATGCTTATCAGTCGTGCTTGCGACCATAAGACCAAATGATTAATAGCAACGCCGATAAAAAGTAATGTTTACTTCTTGCTTCTGGGTATCTAAAATGTTTTGAACATAATTCCCAGCATAAGGAAAAGTAGATAAACCAAACTGAAAAAATATATAATTTATCATAAGAAATCTCCAAAAGAAAAACGAATGGGTACCGGTTTGTTTACGTAGAAAAAAAAACTTTTTACAAAAAAATACAACCGACTTCCACAAAAAATCAAAAAAGTACAAAATAACTTTAATTCGGAACTCGGTGTTTGTGGTTCCTTTTTCGTTTTTTGAACACCGACTTCCGAATTAAAGTTATTTTGTACTTTTTTGATTTTTTGTGGAAGTCGGTTGTATTTTTTTGTAAAAAGTTTTTTTATTTTTCACTTTTTAGTGGTACCTACACCCCCTCCCCTCCCCCACCTAAACGAACCAATTACATTGGTGTAAAAAAAATGCACTGCTCCAATGCAGAGTAAACTAAAAGGTCGTCAATGTAGACAATGTAGATATTTTTTTTAGATTTTTGTCGATTTTTCAAAAACCGCTTGTTCGATTTTGATAAAATTTTCATGGGACCATTTGGGAAGTATACCCTTTCCAACAAAAAAAGAATTTTTCAAATCGGTTGGCAAGCGACGGAGTTATGCGCGAACAAACATAAAAAAAAAAAAAAAAATACAAACATCCGAATTGAGAACCTCCTCCTTTTTTAGAAGTCGGTTAAAAACGGGCCGTACCAATCGCAAGCCGCTACTAATTATTGTGCAGCCGGCTAGGCGATCTACAGTTTTTGAGACTGAAGGCATAAAACGCTAAACCAGACATTCAGCCCAGGCGCTTCAGACATCTCGCAATTTCAATAATAATGAAACACTTAATTCGTGAACGCGTAAAGGTAGCTGTCCAGGAAAAGAAAAGATGACGAAAAAAATAATATTGAGTCCATCGGTTAGAAATGCATTGAAATTTTTGACAGCGATGAAATTCTTCGATCATAGTTTTCCTGGGGATTCCGCTTAACTCAAGGCTACAATCTACAATGGAGTCCTGATTTAACATCTCTTACAGAGAGGCTAAGTTCAGCAGCATAATATGCTGTTAGAAAAATCAGCCAGTTTAGGTACAGATATTGAAATCGTGAGACTAGGTCTATTTTAGTTCCTTACCGATTGTGTCCCCACGTTGTCGTCGTGGTGGGGCTTGTGTATCTCAATGATCTTGGAGCTCTACCGGTAGAGTCACTCATGCCGGGGGCGTCCGGCTAAGGGTCACCATGACTGGTGCCCGGATGCTGGAGATCCCCAGGGCAGCTAGCGGCACGACCGCTGACGCTCTAGCCGAAAGGCTCAGGGCGTCCTTCAATGCGGACGATGCCCGAGTGTCCAGGCCCACGAAATGCGTCGAAATGCGCATTTTGGACTTGGACGAATCCTTCACGGAGGAGGAGGTTGTGGCAACCGTGGTCAGGACGGGAGGGTGCTCTGCCGAACATGTTAAGGCGGGCACCTTACGTAAGTTGTCCAGTGACGGCGGCCAAAAAGATCTCGGAGGGCCAAAGGCTCCTGGTGGGATAGGTGTCTGCGCAGGTCAAACTGCTGGAGCCCAGACATCTCGAGGTGCTTCCGTTGCCAAGTGGGCAACCATATGGGAGCTGTCGAGGTTCACCTCCTGTAACGCCACGCCGCACTGCGCTGCATGTGCGGCAGCTGGCAATCCGGCCGAACACTGGGCTGAGGGCAAAGCCTGCGCTTCACCTGCCAAAGTCGATGGAATGAGTTTCCCCTTGTAGGAAGCCTGTTCACTCTAACTTTGAAGAGATTAGGGTTGAATGCGTTAGGAAAGACAAGACGAAAAAAGAAAAAAAAAGAAAAAGCGTTTATAAGACGCAGGCAGAGAGTTCCAGTCCTTTGCTTGGAAACGCTTGGTGCGAATAAGTGGAACTTACATTGCATCTAGATGTCCGATGGTCGAAGGGGCCGGTGGGATGCGGTCGTGGAGTTTATGGGCACACTCATCGAAGTACAATCTGTAGAAGACTAACGAGCAAGCGATCTTGGCATATATTCACCAGTTTTTCGTCGCCAATGAGCCTCTTAGCTCTGCGTTCCACCAAGTCAAGCGTAGCAAGTTGGTAACTGAGCCATCCTAAAGGTAGCTGCAATACTCCATGCAGGACCAGAATTTTGCTTTGTAAAGGGTTAAAAGCTATCCAGGCGTGAAGTACCGCTTCACTCTATTTAGGATGCCCAGCTTTTTGGCCGCAGTTTGCGCTTTCTACTCAATGGTGGAGACTGTTACCTAAGTTGTGACTACGCTGGACCCAACTCCGTGCCCAGGCCGAGCTCGAGCCGTCCAGTTAAAGGAATAAATGTACCCTGAAAATTAGGAGTTCGAGGTCGAAACGAACTCCTTTTGGCGGTAAAAAGACACGCCTGTGTTTTGGAGAAGCTAAAAAAGATCAGATTGTCATCACCCTACTGGAAGACAAAACGTCTTTGTCGGCTCTACCATGGCCTCTCTCAAGGAACGAACTTCATCCCCACTGGTTTTTCCACTGGACAAGTATCTCTCTGAAACCGCGTACTGTCATCTGGGATGGGAACACAACAATACCAATCTGAAGTAAGTAGGTAGGTCATTGATGTGCAGCAGGAAAAGAGTTGCCTTGCAGAGAGAACAGACCTCTGAAGAATTCCGACATCAATAACCAAAAGTGAGGTAGGTGAGGAAGAAGTCATTCGATGATTTACCATCCATAAGTCTATCAGTATATGACACCGTATGAAAAGGTCATACGGTGACCTCTTCATATGGTGTCATACCGGAGTC
This sequence comes from Hecatera dysodea, assembly GCA_905332915.2. Classification (NCBI taxonomy): domain Eukaryota; kingdom Metazoa; phylum Arthropoda; class Insecta; order Lepidoptera; family Noctuidae; genus Hecatera; species Hecatera dysodea. The sequence goes on along the minus strand of HG995288.1, from coordinate 9,363,430 downwards.
ACACAACTCACAAACAGGACATTTCGGGTTTGTCTCTGCGATGGCAACGCACTTACAATGTCTCTGGTGAGGTCTGGTGTTCTAATATAACCATTTTTTTATGATTTAAGAGTATTGCAGATATGCATAGATGTCATGGTTCAGTGAGAAGCCAAATGGTTCTTGTAAGAAACCCTCGGCCTCGCTTAGATTCAAATGAGCTGAAAATCGCAGTTGCAGGGCGCGCGAAGAACCACGAATCAGATGGGATTGTCTCAAATAGCAAATTGGACGTTAAGTAAAAATTGGATTAGAAGCAAACGCAAAAGTTGACCACTTAGGTAAGGAATTTTCAACGTGGAAACGATCAGGGCATGCTCCACCCTTTCCACCTTACATCTAAATGTAGTTTGTACCGCGTTCCTTAGAAAGCAATATTTAGGCATTCGGTGACCCTACGAGTTTAATCCCCAGAATGAAGGAGGCCAGTGTTTTTCCCTCATTTCCGACAGACGCGGTCGCGATGAAGTAATGATCGCAAACGAGGTTGCAGGAGCAGACACAGGTCCAAAATGTTAGCGAGCCCTGTTGCGGACCAGGTTTCAGCTCACTTATTACTACAGCTGTTTTAAAACAACAGTATAATCAGGATTTGTACAGAGTGAATTAACTCACAATGCCTATTTGGTTCCAACAGGATGCATCCCAAAATTGGAAAAACGAAAAATGGGATAATAAGACATACAAATCTATACCTACTAATATTATAAAGCTGAAGAGTTTGTTTGTTTGTTTGAACGCGCTAATCTCAGGAACTACTGGTTCGAATTGAAAAATTCTTTTTGGGTTGAATAGACCATTTATCGAGGAAGGCTTTACTTTAGGCTATATAACATCACGCTGCTAGTAATAGGAGCGAAGAAAAAATGGAAAAAATGGGGAAAATTATTCATCTTTGAGGGCTTCCGTTGCGTGCGCTGCGAAAATGGTTCAAGATACCAAAAAATATGTAGGAAAGAATTATTCCTCTTAAAATGATCTAAAAAATGTCCACGGCAGTATATCGCACTGCTAACACAAGACTGTATCAACTTAAAATGAAGCTTTTTTCAGAAATGATGGAAAACTGATTACTCGTTTCCTGTAAACGATTGTAAAAAAGTGAACACTGTTTTAAAATTAGGGATAAAATTAAAAGGGGTTTCTATAATTATGAGTAATTTCTGAGATTGCGGGTTATCAAGTTATTTCCAAATTTCGAGTTAATACAGTATTGTGTGAGAAATAAAAAATATAAAAAGAATTATTTTTAGTTGCGTAGTTATAAGTGATATAATTTTGACTTCCTACAATTCATTTTGATTTTATTTGAATGATTTTAGGTAAGGTATTGTGAGTTAGTATACTTTTCATTAGATATGTTATTTTAGATACTATAGTTAGGGCATAAATAAAGCAAAATAGAAGTCAAATATTGTATTTATCAAAAGAAACCATAAAAAATAATAATACAAAAACCATAATTATGGCACATACAACAGTGAAAATCAACATTATGAAGTACCTACGTATTTTAGATTAATAATAATTAAAGTTTCTTATTTATTTATTATTTTTAGGCAATTCTAGTTCAGTCATTTTACAAATAATCACTAATCTTTGTAAATTCTTATGTTATGAAAACATTTTGGATAAATAAAATATACTTTTTAAACCTAACAAAAAAAAATGTATTTTTAGGCAATAGTAATCAGTCACTTTACAAATAGTCTAATCTTATCAATCCGTAAATCACACAATGAATCTTTGTGAATTCAAAATTTTATACAAACATTTTGGACTTATATTCAAAAAACAAAATAATCATTTTTAAACAAAACAAGAACAAAAATCTTTTAATTAAGTACTTATTTAGCAGTCTTAAATCACAAGTTTAAATGCTTCAAAGCAACATTGAATACCGAATTCAAATAATATCTGTGTGTGTGTAGGTACATAAACTTTATGGTAATTTTCATCTTCATAAGAATTCTTATAGAAAAAAGTGATAGGATTTTCCTTTTCAACACGGAGCACCTTAATATCATGCCATTTCACTTGGTTTCGATCCTCGTTTACCTACGTTGAAATTACTGCCCCACTGCTTTAATAATTATTTTTCTTGACCGTTTCATCGATGGAGATCGTTTTGGTCGCCGATCTACCAGAAGACGCCCACGGTTCATGCTACAAATAAACAAAAAATAATGTACCTATATATTTACTTAGCGAAAATATTTTTTCGTCACCTAGGATGTTGTAACTCAAAATTATTTTGTAAATTATAGAAATATGTTTTATTTTGACTTTAACATAACTGATTGAGCGTGCGGTTTTAAATACTATTAGTAATAGCAATTATATTACTGAAATATGAATAATTTACCCAAAAACTTGGTAAACAAAAATTATTCATCAAAACTGCATTAAGTCTAAAATTAAGTACTAACTAAACCAACAAGAATGTCGTTATTCAAAATATCACTTAAAATCGATTCCTTGTTAACCAACAATAATGTAACAACTCGAAATACACCAACTTGATAATAACGTTTAAATCAAAAATAACGTATTAAGTCGTAAAAATACATCAATTTTTACATACCTGATTCAGCAATAACGCAGCAATTCAAAATAATGCGCTCTATTACGCAAAGCGACACGTCTCACCACTCAAATTTTAACCGTACCTAACTAAAGATGACGCAGTGTTGCGCGGGGGGTTTTATCAGTCGGTAAATCATGAACAGAGACTTATAACGCCATATCGTAATTGTTTCTTGCGCTATTTCAGTGAGGGTTTTATTGACGCGTAGAAAATTAAATTTAATATACTTAAGAAGAATGAGGTATCTCGAATTTGTCAATTTTTGAGTTGATACAGTCTTGTGTTAGCAGTGCGATACGTCTATCTTTTAAGATTAACTCACTAGAACCGTTTTTATGGTAATCAGATTTGGTTGAAAGGGATGAAAGTTTGTATTAAACTTTGTCAATTTTAAACCGATCGGGCTGAGAGTTTCAAAATCGGGGTTAAGATAAATATTCCACGCGGACAGAAGCTAGTAATGGATAAAAACTTTGACAGGGCTATGTAGAATTTACAACAAAACAGTACCTTTGTAGAAAAAAAGTGTTTAGATTTTTGAGGGTGTATGAAAGAAAATTCAAATTACCAGAGTGATTTTTTATTGCACTGTTTTTTAATTACTACTTATTATATTAAATAAACACTTTTGAGTTTCAGCATACAATTGTTAGTTATTAATCATTTGAGCATGCGGAGACCTTTTTTCCGACTGTTCCAGAAAGAAGCTATTTGATAGTGCTTCATTCATTACAATAACAAGATATTCAATAAGTTTAATAACTTCCATTGGTAGAACCAAGGGCATATTGTATCTTAAGAAGAAAAGAGATGGTTTATAAAACATATGACCACATTTAAATAAATTAAAAACCAATTGTCACTTGTATGATAGAGCAACACTTGTGAACAGTTTGACACATATTTATATTGTTTTTTTCTTGTAAAGGAACAGCATGCTGTCTATGAGCAGGTCCCTAGTTATTATGTAAATGTTAATACTTTTGAAAAGGCATGAATCCAGCACAATTCTTACTTTTACACAAACACATAGTGAGATCAGTCTCCATTTCAGGATTGCTCTTATTATCATTTGAACCATAGTGAAATGTCACTTCCTCATTAGGTACAATGTCTTGACTGGCAAATATTGCTAACTTTGGAATAGGACTGCCACATCGAACAGGCAAAATTTGGCAATTAGGCTCACAACTATGATTTATATATCTCCCAATATTACCAAATACGCTTGGATCAATAATAGTTACAATAGGTTGGCTGCCAGACAGTTCTCTAAGATAAAATATATAATTATTTTTTCCCTGCATCTTATTATTATTATGTCTTACAAAAGCTTGGTTTGGAGTTATTATTTCTCCTGCATATTCACATATAAATGTCCCACAAGGTATAGGGCATGTTGCAAAAAGACCAAAACCTTTTTCGCAATGTCTGATCACTAGGCCTTCCATGGGTCCTTTCTCCACTACTCTATTTCCGCACTCTCTTGAACAGTGACAGCTATCATTACACTCCATAATAGGATACGATTGTGATTTAGGTCTGAGTTTGTATTTCAACAGGCCATCTTTCTTGTAGGTAAAATAGTTATCACCACAAGATTTCTGAAGACACTTACATGTTGATTCGGAACAAATATCTTTGCAACTGCAATATACATCATAGATTGAATTAAAATCTTTAATCATCTGCTCATAATCAGCGCTCTGTTCACAAGGACCCAAAATATTTTCAGTAATGTAAAATACATCATCATCTACATGTGCGTAGTTATCATTCATTTTTATCGTTTTCTAAGTATGCACACTTTACAGTAAATGGTACTCCCTCCAGTACTTATTTTTAGTCAACTTATTTTACAAAATGCAAGGTAAACGGGAAACTGCGGTGAAAACCAGTGAAAACAATGCCAATAATTTTCTGAAAACAGGTCCGTTGACATTGACAGTGACATTTTTTTTTTATCTTTATCATGACATTGCCAATCGCAAGCCATTTTCGACAACTAACAGAAGTGGTTTTCAAAGATCACAGAATGTATTTACTACTTCCATACAACTGCAATTGTTTGACCAATTCTACGCCAGATGTCGCTGCTGTCGTTCGTTGACAAAAATACCAAAGAACAAAATCAAAGCTACTATAGTTATTCGGTTGATCAAGGAAAAAAGCTACATCCAACATTTACATTACCACAAAACTTTTTCCTTGCTCTACCTACACTTAAAAGTTGCCATGTAATAAATTTGGTCAAAGTCTTTTTTTTAATCTGTATCCCATCCAGTCGAGTGTGATGTAGATATAATTTTATCTCTCTCCCTCGAAATTAGGGACGAGAGTAGCGAACAAGGCGACGGTGTTCGATGTTGGAACGAATTCACCCGTGGCCGCGCAGGCGCAACGTTGAACGTCTTGACGTGACGTAATTGCCCATTCATAGTTTTTATTCATTGAGAAATGAAGTTTTCAAAACATTTTCATGATCATGTTGTGTTGTATAGAATCAAAGATTCGAAATGTGAGATAAGTGCATAGCAACAAAATTACATTGAAAACAAGAAAAGGACTATGAAGTTGGACTAAGTACGTTCATTCATTGATAGAAGAGTGCTTAGTGCATGTATGTATTGAGCACATGCGCAATGCAAGCGTGAATTCATTCGGTTTACTGTGTGTAATAAATGTCTATTCAAAACATCGTCGAAAATGTGGATTCTTAGAGTGAACTTTGTGTATGGATTTCAATTACCCAGCTAATTCGAAAACAGGCTCAAGTAGACCATTACGACACTCCGGAAGTGGCGGGACAAGCCGGCCGAACGGGCTCGTTCCGAAAGAGATAACAGCGGATGAAAGAGATAAACAGTTATGGATTTAACATGGCGGACGATATGCGTAAAGTGCGAGTTGAAGAAAGATTGAAAATAAAGATCGGTACGTATTGTTTTGCTAACTTTCTTTACTGTTTACATCTAGTAAGTGTTCTAAAATCGTTTTATAAATAAATATTCTTTATTTAACACCTGCCGTGCTGTAAGAAAAATATTGTTGTCATTGTGGTGAACAGGTGGTACCAAAGAACTCTTAATTTTGTGAGCCAGATGTGAATGAATATCACCCTATGAGTAAATTAAAGATAGTTTCAAGTGAACCTGATGAGACGGATGTAATCTCTTTCACATTTATCAAAAGTCCACTTCTTTGTTTTCGTCCTATGCTGTTTTGACAGTTCACGCAAACTTTATGAATGAATTTGATGAATTGCCGTGAATACAATGAATATCGTGCCTAGATCATATTAGATTAGATTGCTGTGTACTCTCATCATTTAATTCATTATGAGACGAACTTGATACTGGAAATCCCCACCTGTTTGCTTTCTTTAAAGAAGATACTTGCACTTTTATGTATTGTAATGTAGTCAAGATTTTAGTATGGAGATTGTTTTACTACTTTGAACAATGAGTATTTCTACAACACACATACTCATTCACATTATGTACTCATCCATTATGTATATCATGTTTTGGTTCTGTTTGCTTTAACAATTTTATTACATTATAGCAATGACAAATAATTCCAAAACTTGATACTGTTTTCATTTACTTACACAAAAATATAACTTTCTTATATGTACGGATACAAAATGTCTTATATCAGCCACAATACTGAATGATAATAATGATAGAATTGTTAAACATAGTCTAAAATTAACCCTGCATGCAAAAACTTAGATCCACATGTGAAGTGATCAATAACATGTTGCATTCAATCACATGTTATATTCCATATTTGTTTGTCTTATTAAAATAAATGAATTATGGTTAAGGTAGTTGCTCTTTTACCTAATAATGTATGTGGATTCAGTTCTCCATACACACACACACACACACTAAATGTCCAATGTTATATTGTGTATCAGTTTATCCTGTATATACAGAATAATATCAATTCATTTCAAATGTAATCAGTTTTGAAATGCTTCTTATTAAATGAATGAATTTGAATTTTTTGCATAATATAATATTATAAATGAAAGAAAATAAAGTAAAATGAATTGGATTGGTAATTTGTTCTATTAAAAGACACACAATTAGTCTATAATAATTTTATAATAAATGATAATATAAGTAGGGACAACATATTTATCCTATAAAACTAATTTTATTTGTTAAGTAAATTACAATGAGCATAACAACAGTGATTTTGACAAAGTGTGTAGGTATAAAGCCTATATTCACTGCACAATCGGGTGACGTGAGCTAAGTAATGCATTTCCATGTGTGGGTACAGAAATGTATGATATGATTGATTTGTGCCGGCGGCGCGAGCGCATAAATCTACGATAACACGAAGTGTGTCTGCCACGATAAGGGTGCAGTATGCCTTCCGGGGCGCGACCCGCCGACGCTTTCGCCTCTAACTATGTTGCTTCGCTTTGTTGTATTAATATTAAATATTTCTTGGTTTACTTAAAGTTTCTGAATTCATTTGCAATACTTAGTTATTTTAAAAATTTCCTTGTGTTTGTCTTTATGAATGTATAAGGTTTAAAGAGGCTAAGGCTTAAAGACTTAAGCACTCCATTAAAAAAGAATTTTATGCTTTAACTTTGCCATTTACTTGATTACCATGTAGGTAAGAAACATATAAAGCAAGTAAATGAAATACTTTTTTTGTTGTAGGATCAAATTAATTAACTGCAAATATCGGAAATCATTTGGATTAGTTAGGATAGTGTAAAAATATTTGATTTATATAATTTTCCTATAAGACAGTTTGAACGCACCTAAATAAAGGTTTCCTTATTTTTCCAAGTCTCGAATAGCATGCAAGCAAAATTATAGAATGTGTTAATTTACTTTGTACTTAGTAGATTGCCATGTTTATGGTCGTGGGCGACGTCGTCTCGTCTCGGCCCTCAGGGCCGCTCTTGTGTTTGTAGTCCAGAACAAGCGATAATGTGACAACCTTATTCTATGTCTTATTTATGGCAACTTCCGTTGCGGCTGCGCCTTATCGACTCGTACGCCATCGAAGACCTTTGTTCATACCAACACTTAGCCGGACCCGAAAGGGTAACTGCTAATTGAATCCTATTATTTATTTTATGCGTGGTATGACTTAGGAATCGGTTACCTGCGCCGTTTGAGGCCTGTCGACAGCATCGTTTTCACTCTTAGAACTACGTCTCGGCGCGACCGTCTCGACACTGTGTAGTATCTATAAGCGTTGTTTTTGTACAACTACATTAACATGTGAATGTGAGTCACGCACGTACCTAAGTACATACGTATCGTGTCTTATTTCTTAGGTAAACAGAGGTTTCTGATTAGCAGTGTGTATTTCACTGTGCTGCCTGTCGCCTGCCCGACGGACCAGTAGCAATTCTTCGCTGCTATGTTTATTTACAAGTGGTGATATCGTGTTGATACCTACTTGTGTAAGGCGTTAAATAATACAAGTTGTTAGTAACAAACATGATAAGCGTTGCTTGATACACCTAAACATATTTGACTGATAGTTAATAAGTTATTATTAGCTGTCCTTTGCAGCTAGCTCACAAATAGATGCGATTGGTTGGTCGAGGCTATGGTGAGGGCATGAAGGCGAAATTCATCTCAACTGTTCTTCATTACTTAATACATATTGCCTTTTGGAATAATATAACTAGAAATTACTGGAAACTATGATGAATAAGATTTCGCGTGATCTCGTATCACAGTTACATTGTTTAATAATTTTATGGTTAGGCATCTTTAAATATGATTACAAGATTAATTTAATCTTTACTATCTATGATCATAAAATACAAATCTAGGTTGAATCGTCTCGCCGAACATTTTGTGTAGTGTGTATACTTTAACCCAATTCTGCTTCCACGTACAGGAAGCTAATCACCTTTTTATGCTTTCTAAATGGTTCAACCGATAGTATATGTATATGCGAATGGAGATCAGTTTCAGCGTCATAGTCATAGCGAAGTTGTTTAGACAAGTGATTAGCAGGAGTCTTACTAGAAACAAATGAGAGCGGACGACGCGACGCGGACGGCGGCGGCCAGCGCCGCGCGTCGCGCCTTTTTCATCGTACATAGTTATCTCGGATTGAACAACGCTAGCGAGGGGCGGGCGGGGCGCCGTGAATGGGGCAAACCAAGCGTTTTCCATTCAACGCACCCATTCATGGAAACTCGTCGATCCGTTCATGAAAAACGCGCTCGTTTATCGTCACCGTTATCGCCGCCGTCTCTGCGGAGTAGGTACCACATGCGAGCCGCGCCACTTGCCAATATCATATTTTCATTCAACCAAACACATTCGTGCATCATAAATATGAATTACCATTGATAAGATTGCTTATTTAATGTGTTTATAGATAGGTACCTGTAATTTTTGCATGATTATAATATTGTGTTATCCATTCATTAATCAAAAGATTATTTTTGTGTAACGGAAATTAGTTAATTTACCCGTTTAAAGCTTTTCGGTAAAAAAGAGCGGGGTCCCGTGCATAATTAACAAAAAGGTCAGCAAACTAAAATGTGTAATTTTATTGATTGTCCATTCTGAAATAACACTCGTTAAGTCTATCCAATAATTGAAAGTACCGACTGAAAACAAAGTTTTAGTATGCTGTGGGCTTATCTAAGTTCATTAGCTTTTTAAGACATTTTTTAATATGGATCTGAAATGGCCATTTTAGGTGGCACTGGGGAGCCTTTGTAATGATTTCTCCTGCTGTGAGGCACAGGTGAGCTAGATTCAAACCTGTAAAACAACAGTATTTCGTATCAATCCCAGAACCTAGGAGGAAGACGCGCAACAGTAATCGTGTAATGTTCGTGCACCTATGGCTGAATAACAATGAGAAAACTATTAGGAACAAACATGAGCACGTACCAAAGGTTGTGTGCGACTTCACACACACGGAGATGAGAAAGTATACCTTTGTAATGAAATGACAGTACCTACACGTGCACACTCGCTCGAGTACAATGTAGATATCGTCTTTCACTTTTAACTTTCAAGATAAAAGAAAATCACATTTTCTCAAAGCCAAATTCGTTACTATTATGTTGGCTATGTGAAGTAAATTCACTGTTGCGAAATTATTGGCTTGAATCGGATTACGTTTTTGCGGAAAAGTGCGTTCCACTTCGCAACCCACCTGCCTAGCGATTGTATCCTATGTAGCGTGGGTGAACGTCTTGGGCCACTGGATATTATACTACGAACGTAGGTTTCTTCCCACGTGCCAAGTGAGTAGGTATTCGAGTTGCTTTAAAAAAATTCACGAATCAACATAATACCTATTCAAACACTTGAGCAATTTTGGACGAACCCTTGGAATTGAACCTGCAACTGCTACTAAAGTAGAAGTTACACAATCATCAAACAAAATTAATCTTCTGAGAAAACACATCATCTCAAAAATTGTCAACATAAGAACAACGAGGCTGTCGGCCTGTGAACGTTTACGCAGAATTAAATAATTTTACATGAGCTGTTTGTTCCCGGGAATCTTGAAAAATTAATTGTGAGTTGGACTTCGTCCCTTCCTTTACCAGAGATGTAACTCAGAAACTCTAAAGTTCAGGACGTTTACTTGAAATAATATTTTCTGGAATTACAGCTGGAACTTAGTCCGTTTCTGTAAGTATAATTTGTCTTCCTTCCGTAGTTAACAATGTCATTTAAGACTAGGAGAGAGAGCAACATTATCTGGTTGGGAGTTTAAATTAGCGACATTTTAGACATCCGTCTCAAGAGAACGTTGACATGCTAAGCTTGATCCGGACATTGTTGTAGCAAGGCCTTAACTATCAGTAGACAAGCGAGGGATACCTGCGCTGTGACCTTGTTATTTTCCGGTAATGCTTAACACGATATCGAAATCGATCACTTTGTTGCTCAAACGGTTCCCATGCGCTCTGACAACGAGTTGAGGCAAAATACTCTCGATTTCGAAACAATTGCACTACGCATACGAGCGTGTGGAAACATCTTAATGATCGCCATTGTGGCTGTGGCTAAATAGCTGGTGCGTATTCGTTTCCTCAGTCGCTGATGGCGCTATTAAAAGGATCCCGTTTCTCTCCCACGATCCAGTTTAGTGGCGTGTGTTACTGTCATGTTGATGATGATGACGGTTGTTTTTGCATCAGCAATTATGTACAGTTTGTTGTGAGTTTCTCTTGCACTACAATTACGATTTTGTGAGAGTCGCAGGAAGGTCTTTCCTTTGTTTAACTGTCCTAACTATCGCAGCGTGCCTTAATTTACAACAATTACGTGCTACGTTTTAATTGACCAATTTGTTTAAGAAAAATACATGAAAGTACTATGAAACTTGACTGACGTATCAAAAATAATAAGAATACTAATAGTATTCTTATCGTTATAACGAGTTTTAAATAATAAGTGCAGTGCCTATCACTGCTGTTCGATATCTGTATCGGTCACGGCCATTACACCTATTGGTTATTGCCTCGAAACCAGGAAATTGTTTTCAAAACATAATTCCCTATTATAATCATTGGCAAGGGTTACGTCATCTTTGTAAGAAGAACCACAGAATGTGAATGACACGTCACATGGGCATGGTTTTCGTATTATGTATAAATAGTAAATTAAAGTTGAACAATAAATAAAATTATAATAGACTTAGCTGAGTAGGCGCGCCAAGAAATAAGTTCCATTTAATTCGTCACGACTATTGCGCCAGTTGATCATTAATCATGTCAATCCCTTTAACCGTGTGATCTCCGTGGAAATTGCTTCAATTCTGACATGCTTTGCTTAACATGGGAATAATATACATAATTTGTGAGTCCACGGGGAAGGTTAATGGAGTCGGTTTCTAATCTGAAGTCAACCGTCTGTTCTATTCGATATTGCGCCGGTCAATTGTCGGTCCCATTGTCTTCATCCATGAACCCTGGCTTTGTTCTTGTTTGGTAGAACAGTTGCAAAACCAACAAATCAACTGCGTTCCATTCCCTTATTACAGAAACCATGTCTGCTAGGGTAAAACATATGAGAATGTCTAATAATGATGTATTGTAGAACTGTTGAAGGTATGACGGGCGTGATTGGTCCAGTCTCAATTCAACAGTAAGTTATTCAGAAACTTAGTTGGTTTTGTTCCAATCCGGTTTAGAACAAAACATTAAAATAAATTGTGGGCTGTGTGAAACCTCTTATATCCAAATCTAGCTACCGACCAAGGAAGGACTATGAAATAAATAACGGCAGCCCGCCTATCGCTACTTTCCACTTCGCTATTTCGCAATTGATATCTACTAATGGGACTCGAGGTTTTGGCCAAATAGGAACAGTTTGTCATTAGTATTCTAGCACAGTTCCTAGCCTATCTATTACATCTGTGTTTATATTAGCAGCTACTTAAAATATCATTTCGTCATGTTCCTCTTACAAACAGGCCATTCATGGACCTCTAATTGTATTGTCTACGCGGTTGAAGAAAACAGTGAGAATATCTTTCTCGTCATCTAGTGTGCAATCGTGCAGTGCATGTATGAATGGAATTTTACAAAGTACATATATAGCGTCACAGATAGGTACATATGTATAAGACCGTACCGTGAATTAAACAATAACTGTCCTGTATTCATCTGTCAAATCCGTGGTCGACACACAAAAAATGATCAATCATTTAAGTAATTAAACAATGCATATCTATACTAATATTATAAAGCTGAAGAGTTTGTTTGTTTGTTTGTTTGAACGCGCTAATCTCAGGAACTACTGGTCCGATTTGAAAAAATCTTTCAGTGTTAGATAGTCCATTTATCGAGGAAGGCTATAGGCTATATATCATCACGCTAAGACCAATAGGAGCGGAGCAGCGATAAAGAATGTTTTAAAATCGGGGATTCCACGGGGACGAAGTCGCTGGCAGCAGCTAGTGGTTGATAAAATGATAAGATATCATAACAATCTATAGTTAAGCTGAACATAAAAATGTGAAACAGGTTTGGTTGCAGGTAAGCGTCAGGGCAGTAGTTACTTATGGGCCGATGGTCGCCTCACCTTGTGTCTCCGTATTTAGCGATAACTGACGAGGTCGCAACACGTTGCGCAACCGCCAATGGGCTCGCCATTTTTAGTGTTATCATTATTTCAGGCTGTAATCACAAAAAGGTAACGGGCGCTTTACCTTTGTGCTCAGGCACAAATTAAATGTCTTGGTCGAGTTCAGTAAACAAAAAAAATGTTTTGTCAGTTGAAAAAACTTTTTTTTTGAACTTATGTCTGATCGATCGATTTTTTCATAAAAAGTAGATAACTATTGATCATTGTTATTATTAGAGAATCAAACGCTAAGACAACTTGGACTCTGGTGTCATTTACTTAATTCCTATGGTTGGTAATGTCGGCTTTCAATGGTGGTATAATATATACCTAGACTTTTCTTGAAACATTACGAGTGCCCATTAATTATTGTTAGCGTTTTGCAAGCGACAGTACCTACCTAAAGACTATTAATGATGAAAGAGATCTAGTCTGGAATTGAGGATCCAGTGCAATGAAAACATACCGAATTCGTTGTTTGTTGGAAGAAATACTTGATTCTGTCGTGTTATGCAATACGCCATCTCATTGCAGAACTCCTCAAAAAAAACTAGAAAGCGTCATTAACGTCCATTGAAATTACAAACACTCAAGGTCTTACTTCGCAAGCTCTATAAAACAAGCAATAAGATGCAAACTATGGGAAACTCACAGTAATTAGTCAACTTTAATGTCAACATTGATCATGTTTAACAAAACAAGATAACAGCGTTTGCGTGAAGATAGCCGTGGTAATCGTTGGTAGTTAGATTTTTACTCGAGATCGTCGAAATGCTGGTGAGACCACTAAACGTCTTGCCATGTTAATGATAGCTAACGATGCCATTGGTTTCTGCCTGATATCTTATTAGTTTTTGTTTTAATCTTGGATCTCTACTCCCTCGGGAGAAAATAATATTGAGACAGAGGACATGAAGAAGATTATCAAATCCTATGGACCAAACCTTGTTAGTCAGTAGAAATAATATTTAGAGTCTTATTTTTCCAATCCTGAGTGTATGAAACGGGTTTATTTTTTTACTTATACAAAACCATTATAGCTGTCTTACATGTGCATTTGATTGTTTCAGGTGAAGCAAAAAACTTGCCAGGTCGCAGCCATGGGGCGGCGTGCCACCGCGACATATACTGCGTGCTGTCGCTCGACCAAGAAGAGATATTTCGCACATCCACCATGGAGAGAACTCTCAAGTGAGTTATTTATAACTAGCTTTATCTCGCGATTTCACACCCGTGGTTAATCCTACATCAAACGTGTTTTTCCGGGATAAAAAGCCTATGACACTCAGTGATAGTGTAGCTTGCCTCTGTGACATGTTTTGGCAATCGGCAGAGCAGTTTCGGAGATTACATCCTAACTTTATAATATTGATGTAGATCTCTACCGACTCTCGTTCATGTTCTTTACTACGGCTTCACACGAGTGCAATTTGAAAACCTACCTCGTTCATCGCTATCACCTATCAGTGTACTAATACGGTATCAAATTCGTTGCGTGTTGTAGAAGGTGTAAGTGGAAAAACAGAGGAAGGCATAGCTGCCTTCCTCTGTTTTTCCACTTACACTTTGCTTTATTTAGAGACAACATAGGATGTTACTGTCACCTTTTAGACACTATCTTAACTTTACGTCTACATGCTATATCGTCAGATATCGAACCATACAGCCTCAGAAATGGTTGCAGTTCTAGTATAGCGATTCTCAAGTTCAGCATTTGTTAGAAATATGATGGTGATATCTATTCTAATATTATAAAGCTGAAGACAAACTCTTCAGCTTTGTTTGTTTGTTTGAACAGGCTAATCTCAGGAACTACTGGTTCGAATTGAAAAATTATAAATTGAAAAATAAAAATTATTTTTGGGTTGAATAGACCATTTATCGAGGAAGGCTTTAGGCTATATAACATCACGCTGCGAGTAATAGGAGCGAAGAAAAAATGGAAAATGTGGAAAAAACGGGGAAAATTATTCATCTTTGAGGGCTTCCGTTGCGTGCGCTGCGAAAATGGTTCAAGATACCAAAAAAATATGTAGGAAAGAATTATTCTTATTCTTTTAAGATTAACTCACTAGAACCGTTTTTATGGTAATCAAATTTGGTCGAAAGGGATGAAAGTTTGTATGAAACTTTGTCAATTTTAAACCGATCGGGCTGAGAGTTTCAAAATCGGGGTTAAAGTAACTATTCCACGCGGACGAAGTCGCGGACAGAAGCTAGTTATTGATATTAAATTATTACATGCTTATTTCGGGTATTTCTATACGGAGACAGCTAAGACACTGGATATACCATATTTTTGTCAGCAACACATAGTACTCAATTTTAATGGGCCGTAACAAATTTATTCTTATCATTTACCTAGTTTTCACATATTTGTGTCACGACATGCCCTTGATTTAGCCGTTACTATTCCAAAGTTTCCTGTCCAAACGGCCCTTCATGAATTCTACAAAACGGGAACGTTATATTCGCTCCAGAATTGACATAATAATAACGGATCCATTGTCCGGTGTCCGGTGTCGCTTCCGCCCGTTATCGTGTGGGAACCGATTACGAACATTTAGGGAGAGCAAACAATTTAATAGGTCAAGGTTTCTACACTCCATGAATGAAACATTTAAGTGGAAGATACGTTTGATTAAAGTAATTAATGCTGTACGTTGTACTACGGCCGTACAAATTGTTGCCACGTTGGTACCTGGAATTACAGAACTAATTGTGTAATATATTATTGTTTTATGGAATGTGCTGTTGTACATGTTCCTGTACTTAATGTTCTGTGTAATAACAATTAACTAATTTGATGTCAGAGTATTTCTTTTAATCTTCATGATTAAAGAAGTACTAACGAACAAAACTCATCATACGATCTAAAACAGAGTTGACACACCAGTGAGCCACCAAAGCCCTAGGTACGTACGGCTGTACGGATGTACGGCTGTGCGATGGATGTGTAACTTTCTTCGAAACATTAATGTGTCGTCACGAAAGTGCGCAGGCGCACACTCCTAATCTCTTGCATATGATATGCATTACTTCCGGCGCTTTCACGAGCATGTGTCAGTCAGGAATAAAATAATCCAAGTTTCGTTATTAAACTATAGCGCTGTGCCAATTTTAATGTGTCTATTTACTAGGAAAGAAGCACCTAACCTAGGTAGTTTTTTTTTAAATTTAATACGATATATTATGTACTAGCTGCTGCACGCGACTTCGTCCCCGGGGAATCCCCGATTTTAAAACATTATTTATCGCTGCTCCGCTCCTATTGGCTTAAGTGTGATGTTATATAGCCTAAAGCCCTCCTCGATAAATGGGCTATCTAATACTGAAAGATTTTTTCAAATCGGACCAGTAGTTCCTGAGATTAGCGCGTTCAAACAAACAAACAAACTCTTCAGCTTTATAATATTAGTATAGATTTTCTTTTTCACTAAATTAGAAAGAACAATCAGCATACCGAGATATTGTTAGTACATCAAAGTAATGGGCATATGGTTTGATTGATATATTAACAAAGTTCGTTTAAACTCTGCAATAAAACAAAACTTTTGTAAATTATTGTAGATGGTGTAAGTAAAAAAAAAACTTAAAACTTCAGGTTAAAGGTTAAAAAGTTATAATCAGTAATCACTCAATCTGATCGCCTCAAGAAAAGTCCATGACACATCCAAATTCTCAGCCCTCCTGGTCTCGTCTCTCTTCTTCGTCTTCCTCCATCTTAATTTCAAATTTTAGTAAAGAATTTTTAAAAGATATTCACATATTTTCAATTCATTTGAACGCTCCTACGTCCATATAGGTTAGGACAAAAGGACACAAAAACCTAGATAGAACATTTTTTTATACTCTACAATAGAATAGTTGAATCTAAAATCTAATAAGTCGTCAGTTAGATTATCGAAAAATATTGGACACGTATTTTTTTGCTTTATCAAATCTATAAAAATTGTCGAAGATAAGAATCGAAGCTCAGGAGTGGGGTGAGGAGTGCTAACGTCACGTTGTGTTAAAAGTAATTGTAGCGTGTAGTGACGTCACACGAGTATTCGTCGTCTTCGGTATTTATTTACGTGAAAAAGGAAAAATACGTGCCACATTATGTTTGGAAATCTATCTGACGGACAAATTAGATTTTTTTAATCAACTGCTTTTTAAGCGAAACTAAATAGGGTTAGTTTAGTTTCGCCACCATTTAAATTTATGGCTAAGTTTTGCAGTTAGGTTGTATTGTACAGTACAGTACATTTGTTTTGTACTGTTTTTAAGGCACTACTGTATTGATTTCATTAATTTAATTCGAAAATTTTAGGGGATTGTAAAACGA
This sequence comes from Hecatera dysodea, assembly GCA_905332915.2. NCBI lineage: Eukaryota > Metazoa > Arthropoda > Insecta > Lepidoptera > Noctuidae > Hecatera > Hecatera dysodea. Next base: position 9,346,377 of record HG995288.1, on the reverse strand, counting down.
CCAATGTTATTGCATTTTTTTTGTTCTTATTCTTGAGGCGAGCAAATTGAGCGATCTGGTTAATGGAACATATTTATTTACTTGAAGTTATTTTTACTTCACCGTCATGTTTTTACTATTAGTTAGGTACTATTTTGTAGGGATAAACGAAATAACACTCTATTCAAACGATCATATCACAACACTGTCATGATTTCCTTGAAAAGAAACCTATTCATCACATTATAACATGAACAACGTTAACCTATAAACAAAGTCGGCTATAATATGGAAACTCATTTATATCATAAAACACTCCAACCTGTATAAAAACATTCTATTGAAAGCCACCTGCTCTGCCTCGCCTCGCGTGTTGAATGATTTGTCATCAATTAAACATTAGTCACAATTAATTCATGGTCGCGGTGCGGCTTTTGATAGCGCGTTTAATTCGGGGAGGCGCTATTGTGCCGTAAGGGAGGGCGGCGCTGCGGCGCGCCACGTCCCGGACGCGCTTCCGGTGCGCGTGTGTCGACGCGGAACGTCCCTTCCGCTTCACCCCCTTTGCCATTCAGCTTTTAGAATTAATGAAAGACAGCACCGCAGCAATGATTTTAATTACTGTCGCCGGTTACGCTCCCCCTGATTAGTTGTGGGAACGGCACAGGCCACTGGCAATCTTGTAATAACCAGAAATGCACGGAATAAAACCTAAGTCATTCAAAAATAACGCATGTTTAACTGGAGTCCAATTAATTTATTTATCCTGTTGGTATTTTCTCTTTGTTGGCGAATTCATCTTTTCATCATCATTTAGTTGTAAATATAGATGCTAAAATCTATAGTTTCCATTATGAATTTATGATTGACCTCCCTTGAAGTAGAAATAGTTCATACGTTTCATTGTTTATCTGTCATTCTGTAATGATAGTCTGTTTTGCTTGTTAATGAACGGAAGCGATAATGATTTTGTGACCCAAGAGGTGAGGCCGCAGTGGACTGGCGGATATCGAAGGAAGTGTCACGTCACTCGTCGAGTTAATTTAATGGGTTCTTTGTCTCGCGATACCTTATCACTGCACTTACTATATGCCTCTGTCCAAACTATCTGTGCCTCGCTAACTATGTACTGATAATATACCTACATAATATTAGTCGCTAGAGTATGCTTTGTGACTGTGCTCTCCTTGGAATAACGATTCTTTGCTGTTGACAAAATATATTTAAGATAAAATTCCTGGCGTTGTGGCTATTTATTTCAATTCCACAGTTTACCTTAATGAACATTATTTTGGTTGTAAATGAAGGAATCTCCCTTTTGCAACAGAATTCCAAAAACCCGACAATGTTTTCCAAATGACGCATCGCATGGGGATTGTTTTAAACAAATTCTAAAGCATCACAAAACAATAAATATCACTAACAAAAACTAAACGTTATGCTTCGAAACGGCAATAGATCAGCATCCAAAAATGTGTCGTGTGACTTCGAGAGACTCGTAAAAATCGCGTCAGTAGCTCTCAACATTAAACGGAAGCTTTTAAGTGATAAATTGGGCCCGGAACTTCGTGGCACGTAAAATGATCATCGCCTGCGCCTCAGCAGTCCCCGGCCGGAGTGGCGGCAGTCTTAAGTGCATTGCTCTGGTTTCTAACATGTGCTATTTTGTGCTCCCGGCCCGACATCGTGTATATGAATAAAGGTGTTCCGGAGTTCATTCAAAAATGCGTCATCGTGACTCGACCTAGTGAACGCACCGTGCAGATTCAATTGATTGATTTCATTATAAGTTTTATTGTTTTAAGATAATTATTATAATATGAATAATACTAGGATACATGGATAACACTAGAAACAAAGCATTGTCAATCGTGTCCTATATTGACGAAGATTAAAGCACAGCACGCGGTATTATAAATAAAACCGAGTCAATAGTAGAATTGACTGCGTATCCTGGTTATTGAATGAGTGACACTTAATCAATTCAACGTATTAAAATTAGAGGCGTGAAGTATGTGCAATGGCAAGTGAGCTTGGGCCGCCCCCGCTCAGCTGGTGCGGTTCCGCCTCCGGTTTATTAATACTGCGCCGGCGCCGGATGCGCCTGCAAGCCTGCCACCGACTTGATACACTGCGAGCTTCTTATACCTACGTACACTCGAAACGAGTCAATAAACCCCTTTATTGAGTTATTATCATGTTTTACAAATAGCTACACGTAATGCTCGCTCGGAAAGTATAGATATTATTTATTCATTAGGGTTGCCAGATTTATATGAACTTTTAGAGCATTGCATACAACACTTTTCCTAGGATTATTTATAAATAAATTTTGCTTATAGATTTGCATAAATAGAGAGGCCTATGCCAGTGGGTGCAGTCGAGTGTGATGATGATGATGAAATGGTATCATAAAAGCCACGGGCAGAAGCTAGCGTTTGTGGTCTTATGAAAATAGCTAGACTTCCGAGTACAGAAAAAAGTTTCACTAAATTCCAACCTTCATTATTCACAATTCTGCAATGCTATTCTGTAAGAACTCACGTGCGAATTCGATTCATATCTCATTTTCGATTACACTTCGTAACTCACCTGAAGTGAAAAATATTTGATATTCTAACTGTCAAGTTAAGTTCGCTTCACCTATGGTCTCACTTAGTGGCGCTAGTGTAGTTTTCATCAAGTTACAGAATACCAAATACAGTTTTCACCGCAAAATCAGAAGTGAGAACTGGAGTGAGTTCTCACAGAATAGCATTGCTGATCTCATTTTTCATAAAATAATTAAAGCATTACAAAATATCATTCCTACCCACAATACATACACTTTCAAGTGTAGGCACGTGCTTTATTATTAGGCTGTGAGATGAGATTTCATCGGGAATGTCGAAACTTTCTCCTTTGAATAAGGCAATCCCACGCATACGCCACTGTGCAACTTGGTCTTACATCATGAAACCAGCGTTGTTTACATACTAGAAAATTGAATAACTTTTGCCTACTTGTATTTCTACTCCGCTTGTTAATACTCTAGTTTTCCGGGATTGCGAGTACTTGGTAACCCAGGAAATGAAACGATGTTCCAAATTAAAATCATTCAGTTGTTACGACCGACGTTTGGTCATTGGTAGATTAAATATATATGTGAAGACTATGGCCTGATGAAATTCTTTGATTAGAAACACACATCCGAGTGTTGGTATCGATTTAAAACGCTATTAGGATAAAGGTTCTGGAATACCGATTCCATTTAATTAAGCTGTTGCATTTAATTTAAGGGCCAAGAGTAATCATGTTCAACATTTGAATGTTTTACATTTAGATTAAATTCAAGGTATAAAGTTTATAACCGATTTCTTGCAGGCGTCAGGCGCCGTAGTTCATTAAGTCGTTTTATTGTTTCGTCGGAGCCTTTTGTGCTTCTCGATTCTACAAATTGGCAAACTTTACTTTACCGATTATCCTCAATTCCTCAAGATATTGCTTTGCTCTCTTTGTTTTTTTCTATTAATTTATCATAAAATTAGCAGCGCCCTGCGGTTTCATCCGCGTAGTTTCCGTTCCCATAGGTATACGGGGATAAAATATAGCCTATGTCACTCACTGATAATGTAGCTTTCCATTGGTGAAAGAATTTTTAAAATCAGTTTAGTTGTTTAGGCGTGAAATGGTAACAAACAAAGTCACATTCGCATGTAACATTAGTTAGGATGTAAAACAAAATCTAGAAAAAATATAATATGGCTCCTGCATATACATAGGTATCATAACAATAGTGATTAGATATAATAAAAGATCTGAAAATTATACACTTATAGCTGTTGTGGGTGGCAATACTGGCACTCGTGTAAGACAGGCACCCCACGCGTCCACAACTAGGCTGCCACCCGGCTATAAATTATCGCGCAGTCGAATACTTGATAACGATTGTCGGACGTAATATTCAACAAATAATAGCTCGGATAATTTCTCTCGACACAACTCATGCCTGCACGACATCAATTAATAATTTTATTATTTTGTTTCAGTCCATTCTTCGGCGAGGAGTTTCAATTCGAGGTGCCGCGACGGTTTCGATACCTTTCCATATACGTGTTTGATCGTGACAAGCATCTCAAACAGGACAAAGTGCTCGGAAAAGTGGCCATCAAACGAGAAGATCTGCACCGATATAATAATAAAGACCACTGGTTTGCGTTGCGACCGGTCGACGCAGACTCAGAGGTCCAAGGAAAGGCATACATTGAACTCACTCTCGAAGACTCCAGAAAGAGGTTACGAATGGAACCAAAGCCTCCCGACCCGGACCCCACTACAGCAGACAACTGCTCGACTAAAACAAAAGGAAATAACCTCGTAAGATTATCTGAATATTGTAAGGAGAGTATGAGATTTGGTTCTTGTTCGAGTTCCACGAGCAAGAAGCTGCTGAGTGCGGTCGCGACGGAGCCGGCTCTTTCGCTGTCGCGGTCAGAGAGCTTGAAGGATCGGGCGCAATGGGCGGCGCGGACGAAGCCGCCCCTGCACGCGATGCCCGAGTCGGACGCCTCGCCCACCCCCACCGCCGCTGACTACTGGTCAGACCCCGAGAGGCACTGCGCCGCGCGGGTAGGACACGACACCCTGCGCTTGCGAGTGCTGGAGTGCTCGGAGCTAACTACTAAGAATGGACAGTGTGACCCGTTTGCTCTCGTCACGTTGTTATATTCGAACGGACGAAGAGTTGAAAAACGTACGAAACCTAAAAAGAAGACTGTTAATCCACAATTTGACGAAATTTTTTGTTTTGATCTCGTTATGGACGCAGACCCAAAGGATAAAGATGGCTCGCAAACGGTAAGTCAATCTGGCTTTTGCTTTTTCACTTCAAAGGTTCTTGTTTGCTACCGATATTCGTTAATTTCATTTTGCTTTACTATTTCAGGCGGGGGTAGCTTGCGAGGCCAGGGTGTCGGTGTGGCACGACGCTGCGACGCCGATCTTCCTCGGCGAAGTGCGGTTACAGCTGCGGCAGCCTTCACCGATACCTTCTCGTGCCTGGTAAGAGACGAATCTATTCTGAGGGTTGCTGTGCTTCCAGAGACACTCCTACTCGTCACCTTAAGTTAGTGTAGAGATATTCTGGCAGTGTCGATCACAGTTTTGTCAAAGGGATAATATTGGATCTAAAAATTTCATTAAAAAAGAAAGAAAAATTTCATTACACTCATAGATCTTTATGAATTTACTAGCTGCTGCCCGCGACTTCGTCCCCGTGGAATCCCCGATTTTAAAACATTCTTTATCGCTGCTCCGCTCCTATTGGCTCAAGCGTGATGATATATAGCCTAAAGCCTTCCTCGATAAATGGTCTATTCAACCCAAAAAGAATTTTTCAATTCGAACCAGTAGGTAGTTCCTGAGATTAGTGCGTTCAAACAAACAAACTCTTCAGCTTTATAATATTAGTATAGATTTATATAATATAAAAGTCTGCCTAGCATTTTCCCAACTATGTTCACATCTGATTTGTCTTTCACCAGATCCATTTTACTGATCTTTTCATAGAGCCACTGCTTACTAGAGCTGTAGAAGCTAGTTACAGAATAACATGCGATACATCCGCAGGTTCTTCCTGACGTCCCGCGCGGGCGGCGCGCTGTCCCGCGGCGCCACGCCGCCCGGCACGCGGCTGTCGGCGGCGGGCGGCGCCACGCTGGGCTCGCTGCGGCTGCTGCTGCAGTACACGGTGGACCACGTCTTCCCGTTACAACACTATCGGACACTCGAGGAACTGTTTCTAAGGAGTGTTCACCAAAAGGTAAGACATTGGACCTTCATAAGTTTAATTAAGTAGGTAGTCATATTCCATTCATTTTGCAAACTATTTTCCTAACATCTTCCAGTCTGTTGTTGGACCTGAGGAGTGACAGAATCTTCCTATCCCTAGATCAATATTATGATTAACTTAGGAAGATTAGAAACCCAGGTTATTGACGGCGCTCTTTAACTTTACTCACACAATTATACTTTATTTACAGTAGATGTATTTAAAGTGGATACCAATAGGAAAAACATTTTGTGTTTGCTCTTGTCCCAATAATTTACAAAAGTGACCCCAAAGTTTGCAATAGGCAAAAGATATCAAGCTAGTAATAATAATGAACAAATGTCTGTTCACAGCCCATAACAGCATCGGCCGTGTACATACTGGGGGAGATAGTGTCGAGTAAGACGGACGCGGCGCAACCCCTCGTAAGGCTATTCACTCACCATGATCTCATTGTACCCATCGTCAAGGAGCTTGCGGATGCTGAGATATCTGCACTGACGTGAGTCTTTATGTTCAAGTATGCGCCTGTGTATCGCGGAGGGTCCGGCAGACGTAGTACTCACATATCGCCAGTTATATTTTTTTAAATAGCATTTTTTGTCCTCGTGAAATTTAATATTTCGGTTGTTAAAAAAAATGTACCTCCTTATATTATATATATAATACTAGCTGTCCGCACAACTTCGTTTGTGTCACATTTTTCATGACTGCTCCGCTCCTATTGGTCTTAGCGTGATGATATATAGCCTATAGCCTTCCTCGATAAATGGGCTATCTAACACTGAAAGATTTTTTCAAATCGGACCAGTAGTTCCTGAGATTAGCGCGTTCAAACAAACAAACTCTTCAGCTTTATAATATTAAGTATAATTATTATCAAAATTTGAATTTAAAAAAATATATATATATTTCTCCAGTAAATGAAACCTCATGACTTCATCTAATATAATCTATTTGAAAATGAATAATAACGTCCAAAATTAGGTATTACATGTCCAAATACATAATTACGATTGAGGGCACACGTGAATTATTTTGAATTACTATCAGTCTGTACAGTCCTAATCATAATAATTGATTGTAAACAGCGTCCGGTGCGTGAGTAAGGATCGACGTCATCTTTGCTCTTATCTCTTATCATCTCAGCTGATTTACAGCCCACTGCCGTTATTATTCTGTCATTTATTTGGCATTTTCTTTTATAAGTGCGATGAAACCATTTTATTTGTTTGGCGCCACGTTCGGCCATTAGACATTTCGAATGTTTATCCTGTATATCGTTATGTTCTATGGTTTTCTGTGATATGTCTACTGAATTAATTATGAGGAAATAAAAATAAATGTTAAGGCATACCCCAAATTTAAGGCGAACATAATTATTATAAAACAAGGAACATGGCACTCGGCGATATTGTGGGTTCCTATGAGGGAAAGATTTTTAAGATTTTTTAATGGGATCAGTACTTCCGGAGATAGCCTTCTACATCCCAACGATTTTACTGCTCTTCATTACGTTCAAATTTAAAAGTTGAAAGAAATAATTCGAATAAGTAAAATCATTTTCTATATTTGTAACAGTGACGCAACAACAATATTCCGCGGCAACACCCTCGTCTCAAAGATGATGGACGAAGCGATGCGGCTGAGCGGCGCGTCGTACCTGCGATCTGTGCTGCGGCCAACGTTGGCGGCAGTGTTGGCCGAGCGACGGCCGTGCGAGATCGACCCCGCGAGGGTCAAGCCCACGGCCGCCGTCACTGCCAACCTCGCCAACTTGAAGGACTATGTTGAACGGGTAAGTTAATATTACATTATACAATACGGCCGACGTATCTTGGCGAGTCTGAACATAGGCTTTGCGAACTTTAGCGCATGTACAATCGTAAAGAAAACTGTTATTGGTGGCATTTTTACGAATAATATAAGTGCCAACTGACACTTGCAAATAACACACAAAACCGAAACCGATGATACGTTAGTGCGTCGAGTGTGAACGGTCAAGTATTTTTCTATGCATTTGTCTGTTCTGGCGTTACGCGACCGATGATACGCGACGCATGTTCCGTCAGATACGAACCTTCCCTAAGATGTGGTGTGGCGCAGGTGTTCGCGGCGATCACGTCGTCGTACGCGACGTGCCCGGGCGCCATGTGCCGGCTGTTCGACGCGCTGCGCCAGTGCGCGGCGCGCCACTTCCCGCGCAACGCCGAGGTGCGCTACTCCGTGGTGTCGGGCTTCATCTTCCTGCGGTTCTTCGCGCCCGCCATCCTTGGGCCCCGGCTCTTTGATCTCACTACGGAGCAAATTGTAAGTAAATCATCCACTGAAACTGTTTCGTTACAAACTTATTTCCAATTTGAATCTAGTGAGACCTTTACTTTTCCTATTTCGAAATTTATTCTGACTGCTGTTTAGTTTATACAAAAACTGGTTTTGAACCGAGTTTAAAATTGACAACTAAAACTGAATAGAGTATAAAAGCAAAATCTGACTCGAAGGTCCAAGCTTAAACTAACAACTTTTTGTTGATTGTTATTGTTTCAATACAAAAAGACATCAAAAGTATCATTCTGATTTATGAAACCCTTAGTTAGTGATCACCATCACTAAATAACTTCTTTTACTAAATCATTTTCATACTGTACCAATAAAATAATATAGCTGATGCTCTAAAGGTTACTGCAGACATATCAGCTCGGCACCGGAACACCTCTTCTCGACAGTATTCTTTCCATGAACAATTCATACTGCGACGCATACTAATCAAACGTAAGAGCACTGCCTCGACTCCAGAAAGGTTACTCGCAGTACTTTGTAGCCAATACTCACCTTTACCATTTTTCCCAGGATCCCCAAACGAATCGGACGTTGACACTGATCTCGAAGACCATCCAGTCGCTGGGAAACCTGGTCAGCAGCCGGTCTGCACAGCAGGTGTGCAAGGAGGAGTACATGGCTGAACTGTACCGCAGCTTCTGCACGCCAAGACATGTATGTAATAAAGAATAAAGAATTTTAAACTTTATGCTTACGTTAATTTAACTTTTAATTAGACACCGAGTACCTGGCAGAAGTGAGAGAGAATATTCTTTACGAATACTGGCAAGTGCTGCGATTAAGAGCGTTCATCCGTAAAAACCACGCTGGAGAAAAAATTGATGATTTCCGACGGACAATAAAACGATAATCTATTTAATTCGTAGATAAGATATTGACGTCAAATTATTGAGGATTTCATAATCTAGTGCATGGCTGAAAAATATTTTCAAATGATCGTAAAGTTTTCTCATTAGAACAGTTTTACTCAACCCCTTTTTAAAACTAGCGGTCGATGGTCTACGCAGATGCTAGATAATAGTAAAACCATAAATGACAAACTTATAGAAATATGCCTATTAAAAAAACAATAACATTTATTAGTGCATGGCTGAAAAAAAAACGTAATTACTGTAAGTTTTTATACAAGAAAAGTATACTCAAAAGTGTCATTTTTAGCCACTTCTCGAGTTATTAAACGTGTTAGTTTAGGATGAAATCAAAGGTATTAGGTTGTTTTTTTTAGACCTAGTAAATGAAGACATTTACGTTCTAAAACATGGTACAGTTTTTTTTAAATAACTTCTATGTTAATTTTACTATAAATTATTTAGTAATACTAGCCTTAATGATGTTCAGAACATTATCAATATTTTTTTTACGGAAATATGCTTTGCATGCCAGGTTTCAACTAATATTACAAATTATGTTACGAAAACTCAACTAATTTTACATTTCAGGTGCAAGCAATAAAGCAGTTCCTCGAAATAATCTCCACAAGTACGGACACACAAAACAACAACATACAAGAAACGCCCGTGCTGCTGAAAGAAGGGTGAGTTTAGTATCTTACTTTAATGCTGTTAGAATTCATATTCCATTTAGTAATGGGTGCCGTTTGTGTTGTACACCGAATTGTTTACAAGTCAGCACCTACTTTTAAATGAAGATTTAACAACATTTTGATGTTTTTGTGCATCCTTTGGATTAGATTGGGGTATGTATGAATAGTATAATATTACTGTGTGTACTTGTCAGCCAGTGTAATGTCGGCCAATTGAAGTTTTCACAGAAGAACGACCTTGGCTAGTGTTGCTGGTAATAATGTTCCACAAAAGAATATATTCGAACATCAAATGTGCGATTGTTTCGAATCATAGTTTCCGATGAATACAGAGCTTTAGGCCCACTTCACAGACCAAAGTTATCCTTTAAGTCTAGAGTTAGTTAAGCAGTGGTGGCCGAGTAGTAACGGCTCCGACTTACGAATTGTAGGTCGCGGGTTCAAACTCAGCCAGGCGCATTAATTTGTGTAATTAACTTCACCGCCACTGCTCTCAAAACGGTGAAGGAAAACATCGTGAGGAAACCGGCATGTCCTTGAACCAAAAATTCGGAGACATGTGACATTCACCAACCCGCACAAGGCCCGCGTGGTGGATTACGGCCCATTCCCTCTTTTAGAGAGGAGGCCTGTGTCCCACCAGTGGAAACGTTAAAAGGCTGATTATGCTTATGCTAGAGTTAGTTGCTAACACAAGGTTAAACAGCAAAAAAAAATCATACTATCACTTCGCCCGCGACTTCGTTAGCTCGGGTTTAGTAAGGAGGCCACGAACTTCCCTCTTTAAAGGAGACGGACGCCCGCGACTTCGTTCGCGTGGTGATTTACAAATAACTTATTACACCTTCGTTTTAAAGTGCTTCGTTTTAACAATTTAAAGTGGATGGTACATGTACAATTACCACTATACCATTCCACTCGGGTTTTGATTAAATAATTTGATGGTCATTGTAACTTAACCATAATAGTTGACAACCCCCCCAGATTTTTTTACAGGCATTAATAAGGACTTTAATCATGTAGGTTATTATTTTAATGTATCAAAAGTGTTCGCCATATAATGAATTTATTAGGCAACATTTTGCTGTACACACTCAGTTTTGGTTACATTATTGAAACTTTCGCAAAAATCTCATATGTTATCGAAAATATGATTTATTTTTAAAATCGTTTATGTAACTCGCGAGCCAAATCATAACAAACAAATGAATTGTTCCTCTTCATAATAATAATAATCATGTAGTTTACAATTAACTTGAAGAGTAACTCTGTTTTGTGCAAATGGGCCTGGGATGAATGTACGGCATGTGTATACAAACCTTTTATTTGAAAACGATTTAGTCGCTCAATGTGTAGTAAGCTTTCTCTGTGCACAGCATACAGTTTCAGGTCGGAGGTGACAGATACTTATAGTAATCGCCATGTTGCAGAACCATGATCAAGCGGTCCGAGGGGGTGCGCGCGGGCGCAGGCTCGCCGCGCCGCCGCTGGACGCGCGCCGCGCACGCCTACGCCAAACGGAGACATTTTAGGCTCACCAGGTACACATCTCCTGCTGTCATAGAACTTTAATCTCAAAACATACCGTGCCATATCCAACCAGGTGGAGTCTTGTACTTACCTACTGCTGTTGCCGATTGGTAAGAAGTACATTGGTTGCTACCGACGACGAACTGGCAGTCTGTTGGGTAAATAATAATCAATCACTCTATAGGTGGCCTTCGATTATATTTATTTGCCTTGCTGCATTTTTTACAAATAAATCTAATGACAGTAAAGTATGAAAGCTGCTAATGTTTTCCATAATACAGATATAACATAGCTCAGAAATTAGAGGGTTAACTGGGGGTTATTGGAGAGTTATCTGAGATGTTTTTACACAAGTTCTCGAAGTGATCGTACTCCATTGTTTTGAAGCTCTTTCGTTGTTGAAATAAAAAGTGTCCTCAACTATTATATTCGTCATGTTTACAATGAATGATTTTTGTTACAGCGGCGAGCTGTCCTGGTCGCGCACGGGCGCCCGCGCGACGGCTCAGCGCCTGGCGCTGTCGGGCGTGCTAGCTGTGGCCGCGGTGGACGGCCCGCCCGCCGGCGCGCAGCTCGGAGCTAACAACATCTTCCAGATAGGTATGTGCACCGTCACTACACATTACTGTCCTGGTCGCGCACGGGCGCCCGCGCGACGGCTCAGCGCCTGGCGCTGTCGGGCGTGCTAGCTGTGGCCGCGGTGGACGGCCCGCCCGCCGGCGCGCAGCTCGGAGCTAACAACATCTTCCAGATAGGTATGTGCACCGTCACTACACATTACTGTCCTGGTCGCGCACGGGCGCCCGCGCGACGGCTCAGCGCCTGGCGCTGTCGGGCGTGCTAGCTGTGGCCGCGGTGGACGGCCCGCCCGCCGGCGCGCAGCTCGGAGCTAACAACATCTTCCAGATAGGTATGTGCACCGTCACTACACATTACTGTCCTGGTCGCGCACGGGCGCCCGCGCGACGGCTCAGCGCCTGGCGCTGTCGGGCGTGCTAGCTGTGGCCGCGGTGGACGGCCCGCCCGCCGGCGCGCAGCTCGGAGCTAACAACATCTTCCAGATAGGTATGTGCACCGTCACTACACATTACTGTCCTGGTCGCGCACGGCCGCCCGCGCGACGGCTCAGCGCCTGGCGCTGTCGGGCGTGCTAGCTGTGGCCGCGGTGGACGGCCCGCCCGCCGGCGCGCAGCTCGGAGCTAACAACATCTTCCAGATAGGTATGTGCACCGTCACTACACATTACTGTCCTGGTCGCGCACGGGCGCCCGCGCGACGGCTCAGCGCCTGGCGCTGTCGGGCGTGCTAGCTGTGGCCGCGGTGGACGGCCCGCCCGCCGGCGCGCAGCTCGGAGCTAACAACATCTTCCAGATAGGTATGTGCACCGTCACTACACATTAGCTCTTTAATTTGCCATGACTTACTCTTCCCATAATCATTTGATTATATCATCTGGTTAGGAATATTGATCGTAGCATTCTGTGTTTTAGTGCACCGCGACCGCGTGCTGTTCGTGCAAGCGTCCAACTGCGTGGAGCGCGCGGAGTGGATGCGGCTGCTGAGCGCGCTGTGCCGCCACTCGCCCGCCACGCCGCCGCACCGCGGCTACTACGCCGACTCCGAGTGGACCTGGTGAGGCTCTGCTCTAATTACATGCACGCTCCTTCAAGACCACACCTGTCATGCCATTTTGCCGACGAACTCACAAGAGGAACATGCTCTGGTGGTCTCGAGTTCTGGAGGCGACTTAGTCTTTTTAAATACTTAAAACGTTTTCCTCGCTGGCAACCTCGGTCGATCAGAATCCAATTTGGCTTCTGAGCATGTTGTACTTTCAGATAATATTTCCAAAATCAATTCAGAGCCTGCCATTCTTTGTACGATAGAATTTGCGAGCTTAACGTCGCGATGGATTGCGTTATTGTCAGTAATTATGTTTTTTTTTTCTTTAGTTGCGGTCGTACGGAAGCAGCAGCGGAAGGCTGTGGCGGGCCGGACGGTGTCTACGAGCTCACAGAGTCAGGCGCGCGTGAAGTGCGGCGCGGGGGGGCTGCGCTGGCGCTGCGCCTCGACCCCGCCAGGGACCTGCAGCGCCTGCACGCGCTGCTCGTCAGCCACGCGCACCGCCTGGACGACCGCCTGCACCGCCCGCAAGGTAACACTCACACCACACCCGCACACACATGCAGCTTACCTCCCGAGGCGCTGCGCCTCGACCCCGCCAGGGACCTGCAGCGCCTGCACGCGCTGCTCGTCAGCCACGCGCACCGCCTGGACGACCGCCTGCACCGCCCGCAAGGTAACACTCACACCACACCCGCACACACATGCAGCTTACCTCCCGAGGCGCTGCGCCTCGACCCCGCCAGGGACCTGCAGCGCCTGCACGCGCTGCTCGTCAGCCACGCGCACCGCCTGGACGACCGCCTGCACCGCCCGCAAGGTAACACTCACACCACACCCGCACACACATGCAGCTTACCTCCCGAGGCGCTGCGCCTCGACCCCGCCAGGGACCTGCAGCGCCTGCACGCGCTGCTCGTCAGCCACGCGCACCGCCTGGACGACCGCCTGCACCGCCCGCAAGGTAACACTCACACCACACCCGCACACACATGCAGCTTACCTCCCGAGGCGCTGCGCCTCGACCCCGCCAGGGACCTGCAGCGCCTGCACGCGCTGCTCGTCAGCCACGCGCACCGCCTGGACGACCGCCTGCACCGCCCGCAAGGTAACACTCACACCACACCCGCACACACATGCAGCTTACCTCCCGAGGCGCTGCGCCTCGACCCCGCCAGGGACCTGCAGCGCCTGCACGCGCTGCTCGTCAGCCACGCGCACCGCCTGGACGACCGCCTGCACCGCCCGCAAGGTAACACTCACACCACACCCGCACACACATGCAGCTTACCTCCCGAGGCGCTGCGCCTCGACCCCGCCAGGGACCTGCAGCGCCTGCACGCGCTGCTCGTCAGCCACGCGCACCGCCTGGACGACCGCCTGCACCGCCCGCAAGGTAACACTCACACCACACCCGCACACAAGGTAACATTCACACGCCTCCTGCCGGAGGCTGTATGCGGGGATCGTGCGGTCCATGGCCCTTTACGGGGCTCTGGTGTGGGCGTTGTCGCTAAAGCGATTGCCAGCGCGCCACCTGGTAGCGGCCCAGAGGGTCATAGCTATTCGGCTGGTCCGGGGATACCGCACGGTCTCCGGCGAGGCGGTGAGCCTCTTTGCTGGATTACTGTCGTGGGATCTAGTGGCGGGAGCCCTCTCGCACGATTACGCGATCCGCGTGGAGGCGCTACGCCGGAGTGAAACTCTGCTGTCGCGACAAATTGCTGCGCAGCGGACGGAGCTCCGGCGGGACCTCACGGAGGTATGGAGACAGCGGCTTTTGCTGCCCAGCGCTGGACACGCCACCATTGCGGCAATAAAACCCCTCTTTGAGGATTGGTTGGAGTGACGCCTCGGTGTCCTCACCTTCCTCCTGACGCAGGTGCTCACCGGACACGGCTCAGCGGGAGGACACGCCCGGGTGTCAACAATGTGTGGATCGCCTGGAGGATACGGTGGAGGTCTGCCCTGCTTGGGCGGAGCAACGCCGTGTCCTCGTCGAGAGGCGATCAGCGGCGGCATGATTGATTGTACATGATTTTCACACACACATTCATCTTGCTTTACGAATCAATTCTACGAAACTTAAAAACATCGGTCACGAAATATACTCCAAAACACATTATTTTTGTTTTCACAGAAGGAACAAGTGTAGAAGAACGCGAGGCAGAAGCCGCGACGTTGCGCGAACTACAAGAGACTATGTTCGACCTAGAGCACCGACACCGTATCTACCGACGATCGCTCGCTCGAGAGACCAAGTATGGCAGCAAGCAGGCGCCCATTGGGGACGACAACTACCTGCACCTGGCCGGCGCCGCGGGCGTGGACGGCGGGCCCTTCCTTTGGCGGCCCTGGCGCAGCGACACCTCGCCCACTGTGGACCTCGACGGCAAAGCGCTGCCGTTGCAGAACTCGCTCGACATCGGCTCCAGCACTGAGTCGCTAAAGCTGGCGCGCCACGCAGACGAGCGCTCCTCCGGCAAGTCCACTAAGTCAACCGCCAGTGGCTACCTGTCCATGTACTGCATCAAACACGAGCCCTCCGAGGACAGCGACGCGTCGGCCGAGAGGCCCGCGCGCCCGCCCAAGCCTGCGCGCCTGTCGCCCGCGCGCGCGCAGCCCCCTCCGCCCGCGCACAGCGAGTACGTGCACGTGGAGCCGCGGCCGCCCGAGCGCCGCGCGCGCGAGCCCGAGCCTGACGTGGCCTACCGCTGCAAGGAGTACGAGCTCATGGCGGACTACCGCAGCCACGCGCGCGACGACTCGCCGCCCGCCGTGCCGCCGCGCGGCCTGCGCCCGCCGCCGCCGCGCTCCGCCTCCGCCGTCAGCCTGCCGCCGCACGACGAGCGCGCCGACAACGTGTCCACCGACGACAGCCTGCTGGACGAGCTGCAGCGCGACGCTTACTGCGTGCTCAAGGTGGACGAGCCGGCCGCGCCCGACGCCAGCCCCGCGCCCCCCGCGGAGTCTGTGTCGGCGCCTGCGGACGCCGGACCCTTCTCTCGGGTCTGCGCTCAGCGGAAATCCAATCCGATCAAAAGCCAGACGACCTCGACGCGACCACTGAAGACATCCAGTTCGACTTCGAACGTGCACGATGCGGGCTCGACGTCGTCGCGTCCATTCACCGAGCGCCTGACGCCCTTCTTTTTAAAAAGAAAGCCGAAACAGCCAGAAGACGCACAAACGGCGCCGCGATCCACACGGAAGGAGGAAAATCTCATAGGACGGCTGACGCCCCGCTTCGGTCAGTCCAGACTTTACGGGCGGGGACAGTCGCTGGAGCTGGCGCCGCCGGAGAGCCGGACGAAGCGGATCGAGCGCTCCGCGACCACCGTCAACATCCCGACGCGGCCGATCAACTCGTCGATCGTGGCCAACCTTAAGTTCCTGAGCCTGCACCGCTACGGCGCGCAGGAGGGCGGCGGCGACAGCGCGCCGGAGCCGCGCGACGACGCGTGGCGCCGCACGTCGCTGCTGGCGGCTGCGTCCAGCGACATCCGGCTGTAGCGCGGGCTGTACACTGGCGACACCACAGCTGCGCGCGACTGACTTCGACTTCCATGGAGACGCGCGGCGGAACTGTACATTTTTAGAATAAGGTTGTATTTATTTCTATATTTTTCGAGATCCTTTTCGTCGACCTGAAGTGTGTGCCTCCTCTAGATAGTAGTCTATTTCGGGAAGAAAGCCGGTACGTTTAAGTATATTATGATATGGTAGCGTTAATGCGTAAATACTCAAAAGGTGCCAAGTGTTGTGCGACTCTAACGTTGACGTCGAAACGTACTCTCATTCCTGTAGCACGATAATATTGTAAAACTCTAAACATTGACATGAAATTTTTATTTGTTTTGTATGATCGGTGTTCTATCTAAACTTGAACCTAGCGATACGTTGTAGCGTATTTTTATATATATTTTTAGTATGGTACTAGTTGAAAAGTGCATGTATTTTCGCACAATTACATTAAATTATTAAAATTTTACTTTCCCTTAAATATTGTATTCCATTTGACATCTGATCTATCGTGACTCTGTGCATCGTAGGTTTTCGTTCGCGCAATTTTTGTCTGAAACAGTCCAGTTGATAAGAATAAAGATTATTTACATATTCTGATACATTCTTAATTGTTCCGCGAATTAACTTTTGCTTAAGACACCGTTACTTGCAGATAAATAATGCCATTCCTTCACCTTTGCAGCAATTGCTATTCACATCACAATTGATATAAGAAACCAGAAGCAAGTGCTACCGTTCTACACCTTTGTCTGGTAATTTAAAACGTAGGTTGTTACATGTAGTTATTAAAAGTTTCACAGAGAGTATAGCTGCCAAGATGCTTGAGACTCTTCTCTCTCTTGTATGATTAGATCAAGATGTGTGGCAAAGAGTTAGCAAAAGTTAACAGCTTAACAACAAACGATGCACTCTCAAATAGTGAAGTTCCGATGTTAAACGGAATACATCATAACAATTTCAGGTTCTTCAAGCAATTTTAATACTGTTACAAAGTAACTGTAAATATTTTCTCAAAAAATCTGCACAGCTTATTGACAAATTGTTACCTTTCCAATTTTAGCACCGTAAACGTGTACTTAAGTTTGATATTACCGATATCGAAAACTTATCATATTATTACTCATAAACCTGTTATTGTATTAACAATTCTAAATATTACCTATTATGTCAAATTATGGCCTTAGTGTTATGGCGCCTACAGTAACGGCCTTCAGGTTAAACACCATTTACTTAAACTGTGATTCACTTTACAAACTCAGCTCATATGTTCTATTATCGTAATAATATTTTAGTCTGTACATATTATATAATTAGTCAATTATAAAATATAAATCAAAAACTGTATCGAATATTCGCACAGGAAGTTACAATTAGTTTTATGATTATGTATGAATACATTTTGTCAAACAATTTATTTGCCGTTGTACTGCCAAACAAGTTACTAATGTGATAATTCTCGAAGGCAAGTATTGCGTGGGTTGAATTAGTAGGCCCGACAATCCTAGAAGGCCACAGTATGCCTTAGAAAGTTAAAGCTTAACCTATGGAATATTTTACGAGTGCAGGTCTATTATAAATGGCATTCTTAATAAGTGACCATTCTTATGAAGTCTTGTCATATTGTTCATTTCATTTCATATTGTTGTGATTCATTTAGTCTTATCTCAATTTTTTCCTTTTCTTTAACTCACGTAATAGTACCTAACTAAATTATAAATAGTAACGTATAAATTAAACTATGCTCTCCTGTTGGTGCTAAATACTTGTTGTAATTTAAATAAAACTAAAATACTAAGTATATTTTAAACTAGAATTTATGTCAAGAGAAACAGTATTTCTTGGCAGTATAACGGCATTGCTACTCGTTTATAACTCAATTGGTATTTTACGTGCGTTATTGCCTTTTTAGAAGAATAATTTACGTATAAGATGAAATACATAATGTACAAATTAATACGACGTGAAAATATATAATATTATTTATTTCCACCTATTTTCATTTTGTTAATAAACCACATAAGTTCAAATTATTTTACGTGTTTTTGTACGTCATATTGATTTTATAATCTTAATAACAAAAATACTATTGAGAATTCGACTCTCTGTCTCCCAGCTAAAACAATAAATCTGCAGTTCAACACAAAAGGGCAGATAGGTCACCCGACAGGTGCATGCTGCTTGCAGGTGGTTAGGCTCGGGGACAAAAATAAAATATTAGATACTTTTTTTTTTACTTTTAGGGTTCCAAACCTCTGAACCTTTTGTGACCTACCCAAATGTCCTTTCAGTGGCATTTTTCCTTGAGTCGGTTGAGCTCCTTATTGGTTCTAAGTTGAGTTACTTGACTACTGACCAAGGCTTGCACAGACTGGACAGGTCCACTCAAATCTGTATGATTTGAGTGGACTATCCTCGGACTATTCTGACACTGATCTGCGTGGTCCTCAATTCCTCATATTACGTATTGTTAATGTGGGGACCATGTAGATCGCTATGTTAGGTGTTCATTTCATGTTAGTCTTGAGGTTTGATTTCCTTAAGCGGACTACCCAAATGTCCTTACTTCATTTTCGTCAAATCATGAGCTCCATAAAGTTATAAGTTTGAGCTACACTATTATCTGACGAATACTTGTACCTACTCTCTGGACAGTTTCAGACAAATCTATCTGGTACTTTCTTCAAAAGGCCACTTCAGACATCAACCTGCATGGTTCCCTTTCAGTTTTCTTCTCAGGGTTGTCGGCTAGGAAAATAGTATTGACGTGTAAGTGTTAATTTATCTGTAAAAATGGAACCCTTATAGGATCACTCGGTTGTCTGTCTGTAACATTGAGATAGGAAAAATCAATGGTCTGTAACAGCTATTTTAGAATCCACTGGATCAATTCAGTCAGTTGAATATAATCTTCTGTGAGCCAAACGCGGACGCGTAACAAACATAAATAAATTTTGAGAAATGGGCCAAATTAGAAAATAAAAGTAAAGATTTTCACTCTGTACATCTGGCTCATTATGACGTTCTCAAAAGTATTTTTTTTTTTTCTAAATATTCCGTTACTATTGGAAAAAGACACAATAGTTCGTTACCTATAAATTACATGAAAACCTATGATTAAGTAGTGTTACGAGCTTGGGGTTTGTCACAATTAAAACAGCCGATTAAATGATAAAAAAACAGACACTTTATTTACAACAGGGCAACATTGTATATATACGCTGAGGTGCTTGAAGAGTGGAGAGGTTACTTAGATCACGAATATCTGGAATCACAGTCTGGAATTCTGGACAGACCGGAACTAAAGTGGCCTACCAGCAAATTTAAACTTCCGTCCTGGTTAAAGTTATTTTGTACTTTTTTTGTGAAGAAGTCGATTGTAATTTTTTGTAAAAAGTATTTTTATATTTTACTTTTTAGTGGTACCTCCTTTTTTCACGTAAACAAAAAGCAAAGCCGATACAGACAGTGCATTGAAAACTCGTGTGAGGTCACTACGTGCTACGATTTACACCACGCCATGTCGTCAAATCCCCCATTCATGATTTTTGAAGCTTTAAAAGTTTGTTACTTTTTATAGATTTAGATAAAGAAAAAAACTAAAAAGTATAAAATAACTTTAATTTCGGAATTCGGTGTTTTTGGTTGCTTTTTTGTTGTTGATCACACCGACTTCTGAAATTAAAGTTATTTTATACTTTTTGGTTTTTTGTTTAGAAGTCGGTTTTATTTTTTGTAAAAAGTTTTTTTATTTTTCACTTTTTAGTGGTTCACTCCCAGCTAAACATAACAAACATGCGATTTCAGCTATCCCGACAGATTTGCTATCATTAATTGAAATTAACAAAAAAACCGCTTGTTTGATTTCGATAAAATTTTCATGGGACCATTTGGGAAGTATACACTTTCCAACAAAAACTCCGTCGCTTGCCAACCGATTTGAAAAAAAGAATTTTTCAAATCGGTTGGCAAGCGACGGAGTTATGCGCGAACAAACATTAAAAAAAAACCCTTTTTTAGAAGTCGGTTAAAAATAATTTTTATTCCTCAGGAAACATCCCTATTCATCATTCAGCCATCGGTACTAAAAATACAGTGTCACATACCCGATGTTTTGCTGGCTCTTGATGGGCTCTTGAACCCTCTATGCTTGGGAGAAAGCGCGGGAACCTTGAAACGAACAAGGCGCCAAATTTCATATAATTTAAAATTAATTTGTTATATATTGTTTAAAGCACCTTAAAATTAATTTTAATTATAAAGTAGTAGTTGTATATACATGTAAATAGTGTAATATACAATGGGAGGAAGTGGTAAGAAGAGGAAAAAAGAGGAGCCCCCTGATGTTCGAGCAGCGCGGGACACCACGGAGACTTCTTCCGACTCTGATGATTCAGCATACAACAGCAGGAAGTATCAAGTATTTAAAGTCCCCGGATACTCAAGGAAGTATCCCGAAAATAGCAAGAAAACAGAATACATAGTATTTTTATCTCACCAGACTGACCGCCAATTTTCTGACAAAGACAGACTGGCTATTTCGCATGCTATACGCAAATATTGCGTCACTGGCATATTACATTTAAAATCTATAAATAAGTACAAAATAGGTATAACATTTGACCTATCCAACAATGCCAATGTATTCCTACAAAATAAAAAACTTCTAGAAGAAATGGGCTTAAATGCATCAATACCAGCTGTTGACACCGAGGTGACCGGGGTTCTGACTTCAGTCCCTACGGATTTGTCTAATGAAAGAATATCTGCTTTGATTGGAAGTTCCAGAAATGTCATACAGGTGAGGCGCTTCATGCGCCGCGTACAAAGAGAGGGTGGCGTGGTCACGTATGACCCCACTCAAACTGTAGCGGTTACTTTTGCCTCTACTGAATTACCACAATATGTGTACCTTGACTCCTGGAGACACGAGGTAAGCTGTTACGTTCCTCCTGTCAAACAGTGTTTGCAATGTATGAAATTTGGACATATTGCAAAATATTGTAAGAATGAAGTTGTATGCTCCATATGTACAGACAAGCATAGTTTTAAAATTTGTAAAGAAGATCCCAGAAACGCTAAATGCGTCAATTGTGGTGGTAATCATGTTTCCATCTCAAACACTTGCCCACAAAAAAAAATGAAAATAGAAGAAAATAAAGTCAAGTCCAGAGCCGCTAAGTATTCCGATCTATTTAATGAACATTCTTTTCCAAAATTAACACAGAAGAACATTGAAACACAGATTATTAATTTGACTAAATCAGATTTTTTTATGAATACTTTAACGAATGCTATCACTAAAATTATATTAAATCAAAAAGATAATCCCATAAATTCAAACTCCATAAAAGAAATTTTGCAACAAACTTTCCGTAACAGTACTTCCACATCTAAAAATGGATCTTAATATAATGCAGTGGAACGCACAAAGTATTTTAAGTAACAAACTCTTATTAACCCAATTTCTTTATGAGCATAACATACATGTTGCAATTATATCAGAAACCTGGTTAACACCCATCAAACATTTTAACATTAGAGGATACAAAATAGAAAGACATGATATTGGAAATAAACACAATGGTGTAGCTATTTTAATTTGCAATAATATAAATTACAGAAAAATAATTACTTATTCTGATAGTTCTTTACAAAATATTTGTGTAAGAATTACTGTAAATAATATAGAAATAAGTATTGTAAGTTTCTATTGTCCAACAAATTGCTCTCCATCTTTTGACAAACATAAATTTGAATCTTTAATAAAATCTGTGCCTGAACCAATGATATTTGCTGGTGATTTCAATGCCCATCACACATCATGGGGTTGTAATTCTACAAATTCAAGAGGTAGGGATATTTTAGAAATTGTTGATGATAATAATTTGGTGTTAATGAATAATGGTGAAGTGACAACAGTCGGTTCTTTAACATGGCGTCCAAATGCCTTAGATTTGACCATAGTATCCCCATCATTGGCTCTTTCCTGTGATTGGTCTGTTCATTGTGATCCTCTTGGCAGTTACCACCTTCCTGTAATTATGAAAGTGTTTATCAATAGTAGTAATATAGAAAACACTAGTTTTATCACAAATTTGCCCACCTATCCTAACTTTAAAATGGTAGATTGGAAGATGTATGAACATAATGTAGATTTACAACTATCTACTTTTCAGGATCAACATGTTGCTCCATTGGAAAGTTATACAAAGTTTTGTCGAATTTTGCATTCTGCAATTAATAAGTCCCTTCCTAATCATAATAAGCCAGCTTCTTCCTCGGTTGATCATACTATTCAAAACTTTTATAGGAAATCGATCAAAGCCCCTCCTCTTCCTTGGTGGAATAAAAAATGTTCAGAAGCAGTTCAAAAGTCTAAATCAGCTTATATAAATTTTAAAAACAATCCGTCAGATGAAACGTTTATCGAGTTTAAAAGATTACAAGCCCTCAAAAAACTTACTTTGAAAACAGAAAGATCAAATAGTTGGGTTGCTCTTTGCAGCTCCTTTAATCGATATACGCCTCTATCCAGAATCTGGAAATATATGCGGAAATTTAATAAAACATATTCTTGCAACAATAATGATGTCAATTGGATTCAGGATTTTCTGGAAAAATTTACCCCAGATTATGTAAATAATAAGTCGAATTTTCCCATAGTTAGTGAGTCAAACGCAGAAAATATGTTTTTAGTAAAACCTTTTTCAATACAAGAATTGAAGTCTGCTGTTAATTCTAGAAAAGATAGTGCTTTTGGACTGGATAGTATTCCATACATTATGATAAAAAAGCTTAGTGATAAGGGTTTGCACACTTTTCTCAAAATATTGAATAATTTATGGTTAAACAATGATATACCTCAACAATGGAAGTCTGATTGTTTGATACCCATTTTGAAGCCAGATAAGCCTCGGTCTAATCCAGATTCTTATCGTCCTATTGCTCTAACATCCTGTGTAGGTAAAATTTTTGAACAGTTAATAAAACAAAGGTTGGAATTTTACATAGAACAAAATAATATTCTACCTGCTAATCAATTTGGTTTTCGTAGGGGAACATCAGCTCGTGAAAGTATTTGTCAGTTACAGCTTGACATCCAAAATAGTTTAAATAACAAGGATTGTTTAATGTCAGTATTCTTCGATGTTGCTGGAGCCTTTAACAGTGTAAATATTGATGTCCTTTGTTCTGAATTACTTCTTGTTGGAATTCCAAACAAAATTGTCCACTGGGTCCATGAATTCTTAACTGAAAGGAAAGTTTATGTTAGATATAATGGTAAATTACATGGGCCAAGATTTGCTTCGATAGGAGTTTGTCAAGGAGGAATTTTGTCTCCATTAATATTCATTTTGTATATACGTCGTTTAAATTTGATTCTAGGTTCTAAAGTCAAAAATCTTCAATTTGCTGATGATTTAGTTGTGTATTTGACTGGGAAAAATTTCAAAAATATGACACAGTGCCTTAATAAGTCATTGGAAGGACTGTGCACATACTTTTCTTATTTAAATCTAGATATAAACGTACTTAAATCTAAACTAGTAATATTTGGTAGAACTAACAATTTCTGTCCTTCTGTTTATTACAATCAAGTTTCTATACCAATTTTTAATGAAGCTAAGTTTTTAGGTGTGACCTTCACTCATAATTTAGCTTGGAAAAAATATGTTGAATTGTTAAGTTCTAGAGCTACCAGAGTTTTTAATGTTTTGAAGGCATTGTGTAGAACATCCTGGGGAGCTGACCCAAAAATATTGTTGTTATTATATAAATCTTTGATCCGTAGTCATTTTGAATATGGTTTTTTCTGTTTTGCTGGTGATAGAAGGTTAGTAGATATTCTTGATAAAATACAAAATAAAAGTTTGAGACTCATTACCGGGGCATTTAAAAGTACTCCAATCAATGCAATGCAAGTTGAATGTAAACTTCCTCCATTAAGTATAAGATTCTCTTACTTGAAGGAAAGGTTCCTATTAAAACTTTATAGTAAAAATAATAATCACTTGTTTTCCAATCTGAAACAATCGTGTACATCATCCGTTTGTAACTTAACATATATACTACAGGGCTTTCATAAATATGTCAATTTTCTCGAAACTTTGCAAATTCACAAGTCATCTATTCTTCCATGTTATCAGGGGGATTTTGACAGCAAATTTCCTGCAATTGACATCATTATTGATCACAACTTATCCACTAAGGAAGATGTATATAGTAAATTTCATGAGTTTACTGATCATAGATTTATGTATACTGATGGGTCTAAAACTGAGTCAGCAGTGTCATTTGCTATTTTTGATGAGTTATTGAATTCTGGTACTGGTTATAAAATAAATTCAAACACAAGTATATTCACAGCTGAGGCTGTGGCTATACTTGCTGCCCTAAAGCACATTAGGCATACAAATGATGGATGTCGACAATGGGTTATAGTTAGTGACAGCATGAGTGTTCTTGAAAATCTCAAAAATAATAAGTTGAATGCTTACACAAACCATTTTATTTCATTAATAAAAGAATCCTGGTTACACTTGTCTTTTCATAACATTAAGGTTTTGTTCATGTGGGTTCCTTCGCATGTTGGTGTGATGGGCAATGAAAGGGTTGATTTTTTAGCTAGAGTAATAACAAATTCTGATGAAGTCCCAGATTCAAGTAGTTTACTCAACATATCTGTTCCTTGTACAGACATAGTTCCTCTGTTGAAAAAAAGGTCCACTGATATATGGAAAAGGCATTGGAATCATACAGTTCAAATTGAAAATAAAGGTATGTGGTATGCAGTATACAATATTCCCATAGGAACCATGCCTTGGTTTTGTAAAACCAATACTTACATGAACAGGAAGTTTTACTCCACCATACTCAGGCTTCGTTTTGGTCACTGTCGACTAAATTTTCATTTGTCTCGTCTGAAACTTGTACATAGTCCTCTCTGTGATCATTGTAACTCTCAAGCAGAGCAATCTCTTGCTCACATTTTCTTTGATTGCTCTTCTTTTGGCATTCAGCGCCTTGTGCTGATGGATGAGCTAATTGAAATTTATGGTAGCCCTAATTTGGTACCGCGCTCCATTCAGGCTCTTCTTGTAAATAGCTCTACGTATTTACCTTTGTTTAATTTTATTAGTAATACAGTTGGACAAATTTAACTCATAGTGTCTAAAGATAATTTACTATGAAAGATAATTTATTATTTAATATGTTTCTATATTATTTTAACATCTTTTCATTGGTTTTCTTAAATATATTTTGTAGGTACTAAAATGATAGGAATTCATTTATTTATGTTTGTACATACTGTTAGTTATCGTTAACGATTGCTTCCCATCAGTTGGGAAAAATAAAAATAATTAAAGACTTGACACTCGGCTCCTACAAAAAAAAAAGAAATAAACATTGAATGGAAAATTGCTTGGACTTGACTCAAGATTTTGTGAAATAACAAATCTTAAACATGGATTTTATTGAAATAAACTGAAGACTTTAAACGGAATAACTTTACATGGAAAATAAGAAACTGATGAATTTACCGGATTTTAACTTCACATGAAAAATAAGAAACTGATGAATTTGCCTGGATTTGAATACCTATGGATAATAATACCTACTAATGACTACTGGAATTATTTATTTATGGATAAATATAAAACTAAAGAATTTTAATGGAATGGATTTACATACTGATGAATTGAACTGGATCTACCCTACTCAAGAAAAAAATGTTAACACTTTCATTACCACTACGATTTTCGCGATGTTGTCCCGGATGCCGCCTACATTTTACGTTGGACTCGCTGGGCGAGTCGCCGGCGCTGTAACACGAATTGAATCGACTCGCCACGCGAGTTCAGTGGCATAGCGTTAGGGTGAAAACAATGTTTTGTTATTTTTGTGGCCGTGACAGTGTACGTTACGTGTTTAACGCAATTAAAAAGTGTTTAACTAACATACGGTGTAATTTAACATATAAAAATGGCAAGAAACACTATAGATAAAAGAAAAGGTAAGTTTGTTTCGTAATTTATGCAGTGACTGTCAATCTTATAAAAATAATAAAAAAAAAAAAAAAAATAAAAATAATAAATAATAAATAATCGTATAATAAATATAAAATAGCTCATAGACAACTATTTGCACATTATATTCCACAAATCACTTACATAATCCTTATTACTTTGACATAAGTTCGATAATTGCGTGTTAGTATGTGAATTGGTTGGGAATGCTTTTCATAATAATAACTATGCAATTTATTATCCTTATTGTGTTTACATAAGGTCGGCAATTGCGTGATAAAGTAGCGTGTAAGGTAAAATTTGCCTATATAATAACACCAAATTCGAGCCCCTACAAGATGTAGAACACAATCCGCCGTT
This sequence comes from Hecatera dysodea, assembly GCA_905332915.2. Lineage (NCBI taxonomy): Eukaryota > Metazoa > Arthropoda > Insecta > Lepidoptera > Noctuidae > Hecatera > Hecatera dysodea. Next base: position 9,319,640 of record HG995288.1, on the reverse strand, counting down.
GTTTTACGAGTGAATGTGACTTTTGGTAAAATGAAAATAAAAGTATCAACCGTACATATAGATATTTCATTAATAAAAGTTTGAGAATCTATGTCAGTGAACTCGCCTAGCGAGTTCAAGGCATTGCAGAATAGTTTATTTTCTTTCGATTATAAACTGGGTCTGCACACCCGGCCCACCACGTAATTCTTTAGATTAGGGTATATTTAGTCTTCAGTATCATTTTAACCAGAAAATACACATGCATTTTGGAAAAAAATAGCAAACACATTGAACTCGACGGGCGAGTCTACGGCGCTGGAATAAAATTTACGTGGACTCTCCGGGCGAGTCGGTGGCACTGAACGTGTTAACTGATGACTAGGCAGCATGGTCTCAGACCTTAGCCTGTTCCGTCAGGAACGAAAAAAAAAAAAAAAAAAAAAAAAAAACCTCTATGCTTGGAGCATAGAGAATATTTATTTGAAACGAATGTTATCTGTGCGTTTCGCATTGCATTTTTAAGAACTCTTGTCTCCCTTTTCATTTTCATGCTAAATGCTAACCTACCTAATTGTAAAACTACTTTATTCAGTTCATCAGAAAACAAGAAACAAAGATATATATTAGAACTGAGAAGCCATAACCATGGCCGATTCCGTAAATATGTCGTTGGGTAAGTAAATATCTACGTATTATTCGAACATACAGAACTAGAGGTCTATTTTTGGACATTATTAAATTTTCTGATGATTTGGATGCTATAATTTGTATGTACGTTACTCGGAAAACTTATTTTGTTTATATATATTCAATCTTTTTGATTTCTATCCATAAATAGATAAATTAATGAATTTGTGTTCGCACCCGCCAACTTCATTTGGCAGCAAAAAAAAATTCAACACTGATCATATTTTTATGGAAATGTATTTGACAAAATTACTTTTCAGATGAAATTATAAAGCAAAACAGATCAAGTAGATCTCGTGGAAGAGGTGGCGGAAATATCCGCGGTCGTGGAGGTGGCAGAGGCCGAGGTGGCAGAGGACGTGGACGTGGAGGAATCGCTCGCAGTCGCTCACAAACGAGGCCGAACACACCGTCGGGAGCCCGACGTGGCCGTTCCCGCTCGCGAGGGCCCGGCGCAGGGCAAGGCGGCAGGTCCCAGTCTAGATCCCGCTCCCAGTCGCGCAACCGCTCTCGCTCCAGGCAGCGTCGCTCGAACTCTCGCGCCAGATCGGCCTCAAGATCTCGCTCGCAACTGAGAGGATTGACACCAAAAGGGAGAGCAGGATTGGAAGATCAGATGGTTATGCCCCATTTAGTGAGGGGTGGCCGCATGAATAGAGGTAAGTTTATTAAATAACAAGAGTGAAAAACCTAATTTTGTAAGTATTTTTAATAGTGTCTTCTTCACCAGTCTTGAATATTGCACCTATTTATAAAATTTAAGCACTTACTACAAAAGAAATTAATAAAACTTACTCAGTAAATGCACATAACAATCAGTTTAAAATGGAAGTCTTGCGAGAGTTCATTTTATCCTAATTAGTCTTTATAATTTTAAGTAGGTATTTTAGTGAACAAGCTTATCGTCGCTGCGCTTTCCATAATCGCTATGTGTTTTAGTACACTTATATTTTAGCTATGTGAATTATAACACTTAGCTATATATATTTGATTTATGTTACCAAATAATTCCAAACTCCGTAAGATTGTAAGTTATTTTGGGAGACCGAATCTAATGATTTTCTTCTACAATGATTCAAATCAACATTGTTTATTCAATAATTTCTCCATATCAGACCAAGAATTTGCACACAGGTGTATAATTTTAATAATAACATTGGAAACTTGACCCCTCATGTGTCTATTGGTGAACTAACAAGTACTCCATAGTTTTGCGAATTAAATGGAGCTCCCTTGTCTGATGTTGGTTAGGTATTTTTATGTCATGGATGATAAAACTCTTAAGTTTTTATCATTCGTATCGTTTTCATGGTTTTCGGAGTAGCTAAAAATGTAAATGAGACCAGAATGAAAGGCCAAAGTGCCAATCATATATTTTTTTTCTGATGGCATTGATGATAATTTAAAAAAAAGGTGGCCATTGATGATGGTGTTAGTGGTGATTTTCATTTCGAGCACATTATTATAAAACTGTTATCCACGAAAACTGTGATGATTCCAGTTTTCGTGTGTGTCATTTTGGATTATCATTAATTCATTATGTTATTAGATAACTCCGAAGCCCAAATATATGATTTTAATGAGTGTCTTGGTAAAATGATCAGTTTACAATTTATCAAAATTTTAGAATCTTACGATGTTCGAAATTATCCGTTGATATAGAGGCATACTAGCAGTCTCTATTAGCAAAAATGAGTTCATCCAGTGATTTTTAGTTAGCGATGTCTAGTTATTTATTTTTGCATTGTCTAAATTCCTAAAACATGAAGTCAATAGTGGGTCTAACTCTTACACAAGAATTTCTACTTACAGGGGGCATGCGTGGCAGACTACAGCGTGCTAATTCATACTCAAATCTCCAAAGCAATGTTCATAGTAGACTTGGTGTAACAACAAGAAGAGGAATGAATAACATCCGCCGACCTCTGGCAGTAGCCAAGAGGGGAATCTCTAAACGAGGACGAGGTTTGATTACTGGAAATAAATATAGTGCAGTAGGTTTGAGATCAGACCAAATTTTAAAAGAGCAACATCAAAATATGCTGCTTCGAAACAATATCATAAAGTCTCAAACATTCACACGCTCCAGGAATAACTCTTTCAGTAATTCACCTTCTCAATTAACTGTCAGTGTTGCCAACGATTTTGCAAAGAGGCGTCGTAACAGCGTCGGCAGTGGAGGCTATTTGAACAAACAGAGTCTAGCACAGTTTAACAATCAATTTGGTGGCTACAACACAAGGAGAGGACCTGGCAGCGTGAAATCCGTGGGCTCCAACAGATCTAATCGGTCCAATAGATCTAATCGGTCGAACAGATCCAATCGGTCTAATACTAGTAGAGGATCCAACCGCTCAAGAGGTCGAGGCCGTGGCGGAAACCGTGGCGTTGGCCGTAAGTTTGTTAAACAGGTCTTGGATGCAAAATTGCAAAAAGAAATAGCTATCATTCAGGGTAAGACCTATGGTCCTAGTGCAAACACTGAGGCCCCCACTGGTATCAATTTTTCGCCGACACCCGCAGCTACTGGACAATCATTACATCAAAGATTTGCTACTTCATAAATAGGCAATAAATTGTGATTTGTTATCATTAAGTACAGATTAAACTAAAAACTGTGTATTCTAATTAAAACTTATGAAGATAGTGACTGCAAGTTGGATCAGGAGTCAAATCCATTGAGTGATGTAGCTGCAAATAATTTCATTTAGTACAGGTTTTAACCATTGTGTTAGTTTTAAGGTAATATTTAATTTTGCTAATTTGGGTCCATTTTGAAATATTATAAGGAAGTTAGCATTCAGCTAGTATGGTTATATGTTACTCCAGTTTCAATGATTGCAAAAAAAATCGCAATCGTATTTCAAAATCTAAAATGCTGTGTAACTTCCGCGCAAGTACGTCAGTTATAGGCCAACGGGCATTTATATTTCGACTTATTTTTTGTGTTTATATGAAAGTCCTGCAAATTGCTTGTGAGCCAGAGAAGGGTTTCATAGTTTGAATGGATCTTCAGACATTAATGAAAAAAGTAAAGCAAAGATGAAAACTTAATCTGTTTAATGTTTAACCCACGCGTTTTTTTTTAAATTCCTTAAATATTATGTATTTGGTTTTCGCGCTTTTACCCCACTAGGTAGGAAAAGTGTTGATGCGCAACACTCTTCCTTTTAATTGTTACTGAGTAAAATAGCTGTGTAACATCGGACTGACAGTCCGGCTAAAAGCTATGGAACCCTCAAAAATGATGTGACTTGACTAATCCTATTTAATTATTTTTTTTTTCTTTTATTATTTGCTATATTATTATAGCAGATATTGTTCATTCTTTTCTATTACATAATAAGCTCTGAGACTAATATGCTTGACACATATCAGCTTTCAGTCAATGAAATGGCTCCTGGAGTCTCGAGTTTTTCATTATTGCTAGTCTGGAAAACTTGTATATGGATCTAACAAAAATAGTGAACAATATTCCAAGATCTTTTGGTATATAGCTGATTTAAATAGTATTCACAAGAAATGTTAGTAGTAGATAAAACATCGTATTGTAAAAAAATATTCAAATTAGCCATAGTAGTATTCAAATAGTCTACTGGAAAAATCTGCCAATTTTACCTACATTTGCTGTTTACAGGGCAACTATAAAAAAATGGTTGTAATAATCTACTAAAACTTTTCAAATACCTAAAAGTTGGAGTTTGTTTCTACACACTCAAAATGAGTATGTAAGCTTTTACACATACTGGCACTTTTCAGTGTAAGTCTGTGACAGTGCTGTCAGAATGTTAGGAAATGGTGTATAAGATCTTTGTCATTATGATTATAGTTATAAGATTGTTTCAATGTCACTAAGTACTTTTTCAGATTCTTTTTTGACATGTGTAAGAAAACTAATTTCAGTTTTTCATTTAAATTTGACTTAATTGTTAATTTACTTCGGTATTTTTGTTACATAGACACGTAAGAGATTAAAATAAAATAAGTAATTCATAAATTTGTCTTTTTATATTTAGTGTTATTATGTGTTTCATTGTCTCATACATAAACATTAGAAAACCACAGATGTATACATAACAGACATTTACAATACTTACAGGATAGCAAAAATTCTCTCCCATAAAAAATCTGACCTTCCTAACAATAATCACATTTTATACATGTTCGGCATCATTATAAGTGAGTCGGTAACTGAAAAAGAAAGAAAGATTAGTATTTCAAGCTAAGAGTACTGATATAATTGATTTTCAATATTAATTTACTTACAATTTTCCCCAAGTATGTTTTTCAAGATCAGTCCATAAAAAGTTTTAATACTCTCACTAGTTTCCTTTGGTGTGTTACCATCTGTTTTCTCAAATGTCCAACCTAAATGTTGACCACAGTGCTTACAAGCACAAATCCGCCAACTGTACCCAGGAAACCAAGAGTCGGCACCTTGGTTCTAGAATTATTTCAAACTTAATTAATAAACAAAACAGACTGAACACGTTTTTTTTTTCATTCTACACTTACAGGTCCTATGTTATCACATCTTGCTTTCTCTGCAGTGACCACTTCAAAATTGATTCCAAATGGGTTCACCAAAGTTTGTACAGTTACATTCTGTTGTCCAAATATATTTTGTTTTTCAGTTTTATGAGCTCCTGGGCTTGGTTTACTGAACAAGTAATAGGAGTCTGCCACGTCAGCGCCGCATTTACGACAAAGGAGTAATTCTAGAAATCAACAAATAAGTTAATCACTTTCCTGGCTCCCCAGTTGTTATGTAAACAAGTGATAAGATAGACTTAGAATCTATCTGGTTATACATACCTTGGCCATTTTTTTCTGATCTTGGGTATTTTTCAGCGAGGGTATAAATATTACCAGTAAAATATGAAATTAATAAAAAATTTAAGAGATAAAACATGCCTTTTTAGTATTTTGTGACTGTCTGAAACCAGTTCAAAAGCTGTTTTTTTAATATTATACTTCGCAGGTTACTACAGTACTTCAAAACTAAAAATTTAAAAGAAACAAAAATAATTAAAATGTTGTGCTCTATTTTACATAAATGCACGTAAAAATTAGCGAAATAACTACCTACCTAACTACCCCAATGAAAAACAGATACAACACAACATGCAAACAATTTTGACACTACCGACGGCGAGCGGAGTGACACTGACACTTGAAAGCAGAGCAGCTATAAAATAGTATTCTGTGCTTGAAAGCTGTTAAATTCTGCCACGACCAGAGTTGTACTCCTGTACACTATTGTAAAATCTATAGTCGAGGAAAGTGGATGTACTGTCTCGCCCAGAGGTATACTCTTGTTCACTATCGTAAACTGTAGTCGAGGAAAGTGGATGTACTGTGTACTGTGTTGGGGACTAACCATAGTATGTTAATCGTCCACATCGCTTTGTGGACATGTCAACGAAGTCTTATACAAAATAAGCAGCATCGATTATGAATAACAGACAACACCAATGCCATATTTAAGCAAAGCAAAATAAAATCGACTAAACAACCTTGTGAATTAAGGTGAATGCTACGGGTTGTTCGTGGCCATTTTCCCGTTAGATGGCGCTGAAGTCGACATTTTCAGTTTTATTTAGTTTTGAGTGTAATTGGAACAATATTTTGTCACAGAAATAACACCGCGCAAATCGGAGATTCCACTTTACCGAAATTAATCAAATTAAAGCCTCAAAACCCATTTGATTCGCCATATTTCATACAAATCTGATTATAGTATCGTTTACACACACATAGACATGAGCGACTACTTTAAAGTCAAAAGCATTTAGCAAAATTAACCACTAGATGGCGTGAAATGAAAAATTATTAGGCTGTACTTACGTCGAAATTAGAATTGTCTGGGGGGTACGCCACCCGTTACAATTATATGTATTATGAAATACAAGGAATTATGATTATATAATAAAAGGTGGTATTTCTGGTGTAAACTATTTATTATTTTAGGAATGAAATGAATGTCAAGACTGCAATAGATAGTTTTATTATATTACCTTATACATTATTTTAAAAAAACCTATGTACCAACTAACAAAAATTACAAGTATTTATAGTGACAATTTATGTCTTGCTTGATACATAACTGTTTACTAAAAACAATCTTTATCAAAATAGGTATTTAGTCCCAATGCAAGTTTGAAGTAATTCAAGGTATATTTATTTACAACAATCACACACTAGTACAAGACAAACGCAAGACATTATAAATCATAACAAGACAACAAATTAGAATGAGAGATTACAACCAAGAAGGTGGAAAATGTTTGATAATATCGAAGCATCCATAATCACATATAACTAACAAATGGTTATACATATCTGCTAAAGTATTGTTGTGATTGTAAAGGAAATAAAAAAAGCAAGAGTTCTTTTTTGTTTTTCAGAAACCTGAAAAAAAAGGGTCAATGTATTGATTACATTACGATGAGCACACCATTTCAGGTTTCTGGTAAACAAAAAATTTGATTTCAAACATTGATAATTATTAGCTGCTTTATAATTTAGAAAGTATAATAGTAAATTAAAATTAATTTAATACTTTACAATGTTTTTCTCGATTGAAATCATTTAATTATTGAAATAGTTAATTTAAAAAGAAATAATTAAGTAATTAAAAAACAAAAACGATAAGCTCAATGTGGGGATTGAACCCTGAGCGCCCGCGTAGCAGTCGGAGACACCACTGACTAGGCTATTTTGCCGTTAGTGCTACTGATGAAAATAAACAAGTATATCAGTTACACGTGGAGTTTCAAAGGCTTATTTCTTCGAAACTACTGGCCATTCTGAAATAATCCTTTAGGGTTTGCATACCCTTATGGGAAACTACTACCACACGCAGTCTCGTCCCGAAGTGAATTTCCCACACCGTGCCCTTCGTGCCCCCTTGTAAAACAAAAATCATTTGATGTGTTGTTTTCACTCTTCCTGATGTTCTTGATTTTCTTGTCCGTAAACCGCTGCCACACAGCTGCTACGAAAGGAAATTACTATAATTAGTATATTTTGTGTGTAACTTATGATGTGGATGTTGAAAAACAATTTCCCACAAGAAAAAATGGAAATTATGAAGTAAATAAATAGACAAGTAATAATTTAGTGTACCTTTCATATCAATACATTTCGAATTTTTTTGAACTCGTCTCAAAATTATTTCTGGCAGAATACAGTATTTAAAAAAGACTAATAGCTTTGGCATCATATTGCTGATAAATTCATTATCTCGATAAACTTCTATAACAGTCAAAGGTTCATTGACTGAAATAAAACATATGAAGTAACATTTATCCATGTTACTGACACGCATTTGTCCTTGAACCTGAAATAGATTTAATATTGTAGTAAGAGTAAATAACATGCTAAAATAAATTATAAAGTGGACATGCAATAGAATTATTAACTTACTTGATAGTAATAATCATGCTTTTTATTCATAACTAGAACATTATTATCCAATGTGAGAGCAAAGTTTTTCTTTTCTAGTGCAGCTGCCTCTAGGCTTTGGTTTTTCCTCGCCAATGATGGAAAACACTTGATCTCTATTATTGCTCTCTCAATTTCAATTACACCTATAACAAATTTACGTGATTATAACTAGTGTTATAATTTTTTTCCATATTTATCAAATGTATAGGTAAGATCCAATTTATACACATATGATACATGAATATTGATAAAGAAAGACTTACCATCTGGACTGCCAGCTAAACATCCAAATTCTTCATCAACAAAAAGACCTGAAGGCCTTACAGTTTTATTATACTGTTGCATAAATATGCTTTTTGCCACATTTTCATTTTGCTGTCCATATAACATGTCTTTTGTAAAAATATTTTTTTATATTGAATATCCTTGACAAAATTGTGACATGGTGTTGTACTCTGGCGTTTGCATACCTGTAAAAGTAAGATAAAATATTTTTTTTAAAGATGCTTTGGCTGCATAGGTGTTCTAAAAAACACAGAAATTACACATGCACATTTCTGATTACATTACCTTTTCAAATTGACTAGCAGTCAGACGGTCACTCCTATGAGTAGTATATAAATCATTTTCATGCTGCGCTACAGTAGACATTTCAATGAAAGCTGTGTCTTCTGGTGACTTTTGGAATTCAGCTAACCGTTCTTCACACAATATTCCCAATTGTGTTTCATCAATATCAATTGGATCATTTGTTTAGGTCCATAGTTCGTCTGGTTTGGATTTTTCTCTTGGAACAAACAATCGTTTGCGTGTTGACGATTGTTGTCGTATCGCTAACTCGATTTACTGATTCCGTAATCTAACAAAAACGAATGTTAAAATTTTATAATCATTGTAACAAAATGCTATCATTGCAATCACATGATGTATCTATTTTTATTACCGTATCGGGGTACAAGAAAGTTTTCTTCCTTTCTTTTTTAAAAGATTACAGTCGAAGTGTTGACTGCAAATTCTGGAACTCAGTTTTGGAACCCAATTAGGCCTATTGGTAGCAGCTATCCACATGTTTCTTATTTCAGGTTTATTTGGAAATCTGCAAGTATAATAAGATACTTTTACTATCTTACATTTTTGTAGTATAGTAGTAGCTAGTAGTAGTAGTAGTAGTTGTAGTGTGTTTTACTAATATCGTATAGATCAAAGCCTGAATATACTACCCACATGAAAGGGTAAATTCCCCGTTGAAACGTGGCCAATACTGAACTTTTAGATAAGAAAATAAAAATATTCTCCAAATCACAATTTTAGGACATTTTTCTCATTATACAGATTAGTTAGTATATTACTGCAACTATTTGATTATAAATAGAAGAACAAAAAGTGATCGAATACTTAAAAAACATCGAATACTTACGAGTGAAAGGATAATCCGTCAATCTTCATCAAACTATAACTTTTATAGGTTATTACACTGCATCTTACCATTTTGCACTATTGCACAAACTTAATATGTCAAATTGAGCACGAAAAGATACGTATTCTGTTGTTATTTGGACGTAATTGTTAAAAATCAATTAGATGCAAATCGACAACAGTCACAAACGTCAAACTCGTTGTGCACAATAATGTGCGCTCAGCCGACACGCGATAAAGGACAGAAATATTGCTACTCCGTCTCTTTTCTTTGCTAGTGACGATAATATGTTTGTCTTTGTCTTTTGCGAATGCAAAGGAAGATAATATCCAGCAGTCTATAGGAATAATCTGTCTACGAACCATATACATGAAACGCGATTGCAGTAAAGTCAGTAAACTAATGTTTGTTTGTTCGTTGTCCGTCGATAACTATTTGTATTACAAATGTGAAAAAGTAATATGACAGGAAATACAATATATTTATATATATAGCGACTTAAAAATTAAGTTTACAAATGATACTTACATAATAATATTATTTAGTACTTAGGTACTTATGTACTTATAAAATTTTGTATACTTGATATTATTATAACTTTACAATATCGATCGGTGATTTCTATCTATTATGAGAAGATTTTAGTTTGTAGGTAATTGTTTGTAATAGCCAGCAAAACTCACGGGCCGACTTGCTAACACCACCGAAAGACTACTTTTATTTGAAAATAAAATTGCGTGTAAGCAACCTATACTACAATACCTTGCAATAATGATATGAAATTGTAATGAAATACATACAAGAAAATAATATTAGTTCAAATCAATGAAAATGCATACAATTTAAAATATACAAGCAATTCCGCGCGTAAAGCCTATCACCGCACTAGCTAGCTTGGTTTCAAAATGTATTTCAAGTCAATCGAATCCTCACATTGCGAAGTTTGGCAACAGATTTTCTTAGAAATTCCGACGTTACGTCTAAGGTCAAAGGGTCAAGTAATAAGAACGGCAACCTCGCGCGCCGCGTCTTACGTAGTATGATGAATAAAACACCTACTAACAATAATCATAAACTAGGTAATGCTAACAATTTTTTGATAACAACAATATTTTATGTTTTTGTTTATGATAGTTTTATGTTATTACAATGTTTTTTTTTAATGAAATCCATTATTATAAATTGAGTAATGATTTTTCAAATTTATATTACCGGTTGCACGCCATCTAGCGTCAAATTATTATAACATATCGCAATCATGGCGGTATGTTTTGGTATGGTTTTGGTTGTCAAATCGCACTCACACTAGTAAACGAAATGTCAAATTTTGCCCGGTTTTTAAAACTGTTTTTCTCAATATATAGTGCAAATTATTTACCAAAAAGTCTAATGCGCACCTATTTCATTGTAGAAAAGTGATAAAATGATTCGTTTTGAGAAAAAAGTGTCTATCTACGGAGTAGAATGTATGCTTTAAATGTATGAACAGGCCAGCGAAACAATCACCTTAAGGGATTTTATCAAGTATTTTCAAACTGTCAAACACAGATAACAAATTGTCAACTAGTTAGGGATGGGCACGTGAAAAAAATATATCGATATTTTTAAGCAGTATCGATAATTATCGAGTGAAAAATATCGATACATCGTCAGTTATCGCATGATTATTCATACATAGGTATCCCCAAAGCATTCAAACTTCGTAAAAAATAATAGAAGATATAGAATAGAATCCCACCAAAAACATTTTTAAGTAGGTAAGCCGTTTTATTTGACACCCAATGACCAATTAATGCCTATGAAATCTTCGTGACGGTACGGGGTACCTATCAAAACGGCCAAGCTAAACGTTTTGACTAAAATGTAGAATTTGTGAAGGTAAGTTAGGACGCATAGATCAAAAATCTAGGCTCTTCATGAAATCTGACCATATTTTCACATATTTTGAGTAAGGTGTAGTGTAGAGCTTGTAGGTTTAGAGCCTGCCGTCTTTAGAGCTTGGCTTTATACGAGATCTGATAACTTTTCCACAGGGTAAGCTACGTAGACTCGTCTTGGCAACATTTTTACATGAAAATGTTTTTGGTGGGATTTTATTTGTTTTTTTTTTTTTTAAGTTGGTTAATGGATTTTTTTTTCCTTTTTTTGGGTGTATCAGTCCGTACTTGCAGCGCTACGTTAAATTCATTTTTTTCGTACATCAAATACGTTAAAGAATGGAAGAAGCAGGAACCATCTCCATGTGTACGACACGATGACGGCGGGGTCTCACCTCTACTTCCAGTACAACAATTTCAGAAACTATGTTAAAATCAGAAGAATACCGATAATACTCATTCTAAAGCAATCAAACCTACACCTTACGACTTTACTATAAACAAAACTATTTTAAGTGAGTCAGTGAGACAGCGACGAAATCGAGGGTTTTGAGACATTAATAAAATCTAAAGTATAATAGTTATGACATTTAAACTTTGTATGTTTAATTATTGTACTGATGGCCTTCTATATTGAGTAAAAACAACTATTTAGCATCATCCAAAGCAAAGTCATAAGAGTTCAAAAAAACGACGAAGCGTTTCGAGAAAAAGTAGATAGTGCCCTTGCACTTCGCTTGGCTAGTCTTGGCGGATTTTATATTTTAACGCTCGAGCCTAAACAATTTATTATATTTAGGTTTTGTGATTGATATGTTGAAAAAAACAATCCGAAAATTGTTAATTGTCTATTAACTTATGGGTCATATTCGTCTCACACTGATGATTTAATAGTATTAGTATTTTCATGCACGCTACCAATAGTCTTGCTGCTATATTGCATTTCATATAGATTGTGGCGGGACTTTTTAAAGTTAACGATACGCGAGGAGCATGCAAGGAGTAGGAGTAGTAAGTAGTAGTAACATTAAAAACATGAAACAAAATTGCGTAAAAAAATCGAAATTGATACGAATTCTCTAAAATAAAAATCGATATATCGCGTTAAAAATAACGAATAATGGAATAATATCGATATTTTTGCCCATACCTACAACAAATAGTTTTTTCCGAAAGTGATTTCGTAGCAAGCGAGATTTTTTAGGCAGCAAGCGAGTTGACCGTGATGTTTTTTGTGAGATAAGATTACAAGAAAACATAGCTTATATTTACGTGTTTACAATCACTGAAAACGGAAAAGGATAAGAAAACATTTTGTGTTTACATTCAGCTAAAGTGACAACTTTAGTGAGTGCTGGGTGACGTTTATGATTTACATTTTGTGTTGACGAATTGATAAACATGTAAATGGCAGTAATTGAAAACGGGAACGACATAATGTAGTTTTGTCTTTATCAACACCATCTAACATCGAGGATACATCGTAATTACAATCATGTCTTTCTTCAAGAACGTTGCTTCAGGCTTTACAGTCCGCAGTCGGGACTCAATGCTAAAAGAAGCATTAATAAACAATTTGTCCGAAAGTGTAAAAGACATCCAATACAGCAATCAATTTGAAGAAAACTTCCACAGCGTGTTAGGATCGACAGACTCCACAAACACTTTGTGTATGGCTTTAGAGGCAGTATTTCTTCATGGCCTGAAAGATACATTTTTGAGAAAAGCCAAAAATGCTCTAAAAGGTGAGTCTGACCAGCAACCACAACCTAACTTTTGGCCCCTCATACTTGTGTTATCACATAGACAAAACATTGACCAAATATCGTCCCTGCCACAGATCAATACAGAAATAGGTCAGTGTCGGGCCTGGCTCCGCATTGCTTTGAACGAGTGCTTGTTATCTTCCTACATGTCTACCCTTCTGAAGAACATATCTGCTGTGAAACCTTTCTACAACAAGACAGCATTTGTATGTGATTCTGAAATATTAGAGGTGGCTCAAAAACTTGTTGAAGGCATAGAAACCTGCATTCAGTTCAATATGCCCATTAATTCCAGTTTGTTAAACTATTGGCCAGAGCAGGTTCTCATGCTAGCTGGTATCTGGGTACCTAAAATAAGACAAGCTCCCATTAGTGCAGCTTTGGATGTGGCTAGCACTATATCTGATGAGGAAGTGAAACCAAAGTTAGCATCTACACCCACACATACATCAAGTATCACTGGACTGGGTCGGATGCTGGCTCTAAATGAAGATGAGGCTTTGGATTTCATTCTCTCAAAAGATATAAAAGATATCACCAGCCAAAACTTAGAACCGGAAGTAAACGAAGAACAAATGTCACCCAAGCACAAGAAAGAAATGAAAACCGAAAAATTAAGCCCTAAAACAAAATTGAGTCCATTAGAAATAGATCAGCCATCTACCAGTCAGGAACTGAAAGATGTGGCTTCTATGTCACCTTCCTCTGTTAACTCAGAGGATTTTGTTGCTCCCACTGATGTCATTGTCACAGGGAACTCCTTGTGTGGAAAGGGTTGGTCCACTGACAATAATGATGACATGAATGCCTCTATCAATTCCAATTCATCTCATGGTAGCAGCATGATAAAAACACCTGAGCTAAAGAGTTTGTCATCTCTAGTTGACAATTCAAATAACTTTGGGGAAACTTATACTACCACTCCTAATTTAAGAGATATTATGAAGGATATTCATAAGGAGCTGAAGCTGAGTTCGGAAGATACTGACATTTGTGATTTGAAAGCGGAAACAGTAACCCCAGAAGACCCCATGCTACAAGGGTTAGATTTTGAAGTAGTTCCTACTACCATGTCCACATCTTTTACAGTCCAAGAATTACAGAAGATGATATCACAGTTGGGGACCTTATCAAGGGAACAGGGGCTTGACCATCAGAACTATCAATGTAAGGGGTGCCAGGATTTACTGGGCAGCACCATCTCTAAAGCAAAGGTATGTGCTTATACTGGAGAGTACTACTGCTGCAACTGCATGGATCCCAATGTGTTCATCATTCCAGCTCGAGTCATACACAACTGGGACTTCAAAAGATACCCTGTCTCCAAAAAGTCTGCTCTTTTTTTGTTGGAATTTCAACATCACCCGTGGATCGACATGAAAAAACTTAACCCAAAGATTTACAGTGGTGTTTCAGATATGGCACATTTACAGGAACTAAGGATACAACTGAATTTCTTAAGAGCTTACATATTTACGTGCAGGGAACCAGTAATTGAGGAGTTACAGAAACGTGTGTGGCCAAGAGAGTACTTATATGAACATCTTCACCTGTATACTATATCAGACTTGGCTCTCATACCTAATGGCTCCTTAGCATTGCAGCTAGAGAAAGTGGTAAACTTTGCCAAGACTCATGTTCTGGAATGTTGGCTATGCAGTCAGAAGGGCTTCATTTGCGAAGTATGCCGTGACCCTAAAATACTATACCCTTTCGAAACAAGCACAACATACCGCTGTGATGAGTGCTCAAGTGTTTTTCATGCAAGGTGTCTCAATGCCAATATACCTTGCCCTAAATGCAAAAGAAGGCAAAATCGTACAAATGAGGCATCTTTAATCCAAGCTGTACACTCTCACCTCATCAAATAGACAAAGCCAGTGTGTGCAATCTTAGTTATGTTCTGTACAAAACTTGCATTTGAATATTTGATCATTATAAATCCATTAAACAACCATTATATTATTTAACAGTATTGTACGGGATTGTTGATTATATCAATTATAAATTAAACAATATTTGTTAATAATGTACAAACATTAAAAAAGAAAAAACAGCAACTTCTCATTACAAATGACTTTTAAGTACTATACAAGTACATGCCTATCTTGTAACCAAATATAATTTTAAGATATTATAGGTATATTAATTATGTAACATATTTAGAATTAATGTTTTATAAATAAAATATCATTATATTTACAGAAAATTATGCATACTCTTCTACCATCTGGTTTGAATAAATATTTTTTGGCTTCATCTTAAAAATGTTTAATAAAATGTGATATGTTATATAATAATGAGATGGACCTATTTAGTATTTATAAGTTGCTTGATTGAAGATTATATTTTTATAAATAATATAACATTAACCAATTGTCATGTAATATCAGTTTATGCTGCAAATAATTTGGCGACAGCAGTGCAATAATTAAACTTATGGCCTGCATAAAGTCAGTATCTTGATTATTTCACTAAATACTATATCTTGCAGGGAATTAAGGATACTAGGTATTTGAAAAATATGTGCTGTTCCAAACTATAGTTTCATCGGATCATGGTGTTATGGTGCAAGTACCATGACTTTACACACAAATTACAAATCTTTGATAACTTAGTGCGTAAGTTCCACGACTCCCAACACTCGGGAGGGTGCTGAGATGGAGTGCCAGTAATGGTCCCATTTCGGCCCCCTCCAGAGACAAGTCGGCCGCTGTGCTTTTGCGCAGTGGCTGATGCCTGGGGACGGTGAGCGTGGGTGGCTCGCCGTCCGATACCAGGTTGAGTCGACGACGCGTTGTGTTCCACGCGCGCCGCAAGGAGCTGTCAGCACCGAGGACGGGGCCCCATAGGGTCGGTGCCTGCTAGGGTTGCGGAATTTGTTCGAAAGAGTTACCGCGGCCCTGGAACGCATAGGGCACAAGAAGGGTCACGGGTGGGTTTTAGTCAGTAAAAGTCTGACACTCCCTACCGCTCCACCCAGGGCGGGAGGGGTCATTTGATGATTTCCCATCCAAAAAAAAAAAAAAAAAAGTGCGTAAGTTCCAGTCAAACTTGCCCCATTTTACAGACTTACCCATCATTTTATAGTTCTTGGTTAGCACAGCCCAGCTGATAAAATTTGACCTATTTCTGTAAGTATCTAGGGTACCACTTAATTTCCTTGTATAAAAATAAATAATGTTATTCAGATAAAGTGTTTACCTTTAATAATAGCTATAGAAGTTGGTCTTGGTGGACTAAAGCTACAATTAATTATTTTATTATAACTAAAATACGTCATGAATATAAATATTTTTTATGATAGCCTTTTTGCAGTAAGCAATTAATGTTATATATTCTTCGGTAGCTGATGATGCGATAGTTTCTTATGAACTTAACTGTGTTATGCTGATAGAATAAAGTTGGCTGCTAATTGCTATAGATTGAACCGAATTTACGAAAACTAGAAAATGTAATTTATTAAAAAAAAAACAATAACTGCAAATTTGCCTAAGTACCTAGCTATTTAGTAACTATAACGACTCGACTATTCTAATATTAATTATGGAAATTGTATAATTATGTTACTAAAATTAAATTCTAAGACGGCTTAATGATTGGCTTATTTATGTCGCTGCCGTCCTATAACAAAGATCTATGTTTTTCTTCCTTTGTACTAAAAACTGTCATAATAATTATTTGTTATCATATCATTACTGGTGATACGATAGACTAGCGCACAGCTCATTCAAATAAAAGAAAATACTTTACATGTTTTTATTATTTCAAACATGCTCTCCCTTCCTATTAAAATAGAGAAGAACCTTTGTCTGCTGTAACGGTGCTATGAACGATAGGACTAGAGGACATGTGCCTACACCTATAAAGGTCAGTCACCCGGTCTCTTGTTAGGTCTGGCGCAAGTCTGGTCAAGCGAAGCGCGGTTCAATCAATCTGCCTAGCCTCCCAATTGTGTTGGGGTCGGCTTCCAGTCTACCTGGATGCAACTGAGTACCACTATATTATATGAGCGCGGTGAGAGCAGTGGTTACTAATTGGTCAAGTCAAAGTCGCGGGTTCGGACCCAGCCAGGCGTATTACTTTGTGTAGTTAATTTCATCAACACTGCTCTCAAAAAACTTTTTACAAAAAATAAAACCGACTTTTAAACAAAAAAAACAAAAAGTATAAAATAACTTTAATTTCGGAACTCGGGTGTTTTAGGTTGCTTTTTTGTTGTTGAACACACCGACTTCCGAAATTAAAGTTATTTTATACTTTTAGTTTTTTTTTGTATAGAAGTCGGTATTATTTTTTGTAAAAAGTTTTTAGTTTTAGTGGTTCACTCCCAGCTAAACATACCCATCACAGCGTACGTGGTATAAATTGGTGTAAACAATAAACAAACATGCGATTTCAGCTATCCCGACAGATTTGCTATCATTTATTGAAATTAACAAAAAAACCGCTTGTTCGATTTCGATAAAATTTTCATGGGACCATTTGGAAAGTATACCCTTTCCAACAAAAAAATAATTTTTCAAATCGGTTGGCGAGCGACGGATTTATGCGCGAACAAAAATTAAAAAAAAAAACATACAAACATCCGAATTCAGAACCTCCTCCTTTTTTTAGAAGTCAGTTAAAAATGGCGAAGGAAAACACCGTGAGGAAACGGGCATGTCCTAGAACCAAAAACTCGAAGACATGACATTCACCAACGCGCACTGGGCCCGCGTGATGGATTACAGCCCATTCCCTCTCCTAGAGAGGAGGCCTGTGGCCCAGCAGTTGGAACATTAAAAGACTGATTATGTATGTTATACATATGTAGCACTAGCTACTGACTTCCACAAACCGGCTAGTAACTGGATTGCACAATATCCTTTCGCAAGACGGGTCAGTGAGGTTTTCGAGCACTAGATAATAATAATATAAATTTATTATGTACCTACTTTATTACTTGAAAGTAGGCACTTTCATTAAAGGACTCATCATCATCGTCATGCACAGGCCGACTTCGCCCATTCTGAGCATAGGCCTTTTGTCTTGTGCCAATCACCACGTTCCTGTGCCAGTTTCATGCAGGTTCTACTTGCGATGGCAACAACATCCACCCATTTGTCCGCCGCCGCGCCGGCCGACCAACACTTCTTCAGTCTTCGGACGCCACTCGGTCACTGCCTTACTAATTAAAGGACTAAATATCCAATAAATGAAAGATTCGTATTCAGTAATCAGCTGATATTATTTTTCATAAATAAATATTTTATTTACATTAATTTGTAAAGGAATGAATGTTACACTTATAGACTATCTGTTTAAATTCAAAACATCGCTTAAATAAGTACTAGGCTGGTCTTTGTGACGGGTATTTTGTGATTTTCTTGAAAAGTCTCCGCGTGGTTTCTTATCTTCGAAGTCGTCAATATAATTCGGGTCATCTACTGAGTATTCTTTGAAGCACTGGTTCAGTAGTTTATCTGGCTCGTCTGTTTTACTTTTCTTTTTCTTGGCTTGGTAGCTGAGCGCGTCTTTGTCGAAGTCGAGAGGAACAATGCCTAACTCTCCGCTGTAACGGTTTTTGGCGACTTGTAAGTACTTTTTGCCGCGCACTGCTGTTAGTCGTTTGTCCTGTATATAAAAGTATTAAATCATTATTATTTTTGCTCTTGCGATCTCTAAAGAGCCGTTTGACATGCATAAAAAAGCCGTTCTTCTAATTACCTATGATTTAATCATATTAATACTATAAACATGAATTTTACCTGTATTATGAGAACGTTATCCGCTTCCTGCGAAGCTTTCGCGCTGCCAAAAATAGAGCTTGTTGACAAGTCCTCTGATTCACGTTCCTGTAAATAAGCACTTCCTTGAACATATGCACTTTGTCATTGAATATTTGGGCTTGAATTATTTTTGCATATATTTTTGAGGACCTAATGATTAAAAAGCGAATCACATTTTATTACACTGACATTCTGAGCTCGTGATATATTAATGGGTAAAAGGTATGGCGGGCAAAGTCAACCAGGTCTCGATAATTATATAAGTCACTTTTTACACGATGATGAATTGAAGACATTGTATAATATATTACCTATGTCTTCATAAAGCGTTAGATCTAGCATGCTCATATCTATCTGAGGAACCGTTTAATGGCTGCGTAAATCCTGCAAATTCAGACTTATTCGCCTGAAAATAAAGTCTATTCTTAATTAAATACATTTTTCGTACGCCATACAAATTTGGATGATGATGTCATCAGCTAATCGCATATAATGTCTGCGATAATGAAATCGAGCAACTTTGCACTTTGTGGTGCTGACGATAGAGTCGATTCATTCATTATCATCAGAAACTCATCTACCGACCTTCCTAGGATGCATGACGAGTGTGACGTGGCAGTGGCGCGCGGTGGCGAAGGTGCGGAAGGCGGCGATGACGGCGTCCTGGCGGTGGTAGCGGTCGCCGTCGCGCTCCTCGGCCAGCCCCAGCATGAACTGCACGTTGTCCACCACCACGTGAGAGATGTCGTGCATGTAGCGCGCGTGCTCTACCGCCTACATAAACGTAGGTACATTATATTTATATCGGAAATATTCATCTTGTCTAAACTATAAAGCAGAAATATTTATTTACAAACAAAATATTTATTTATTTATTTAAATTTAAGTACAGCCACATCATATACATTGCAAAAATTAAAACAAACTTAATAACAGAAAAATAACTAATGCACATGACAATTAAGGCATAGGTACATAGCGCTCATTACAACAAAAGTGCTGCCTTGAAATAAAAAGTTTTTTATTTTTAATATATGGCTCAAAAACGAATCAACCGATTTTGAAAATATTTGCGCTACTAGGAAACCACTTTAATAAACTACTTTTGAAAATTGCAACATTGTAAGCAAAATGTTGCCTAATAAATTCAATTTTTTTTAATGTAGCTAATCTAGCTAATGTTAATGTAGCTTTCTAATGGTGAAAGAATTTTTGAAATCGGTCCAGTAGTTTTTGAGTTTATTCGTTACATACAAAAATACAAATCTTTCCTCTTTATTATATTAGTATAGAAATGCTACTTCACTGTAGCTGCCAACTTATTATTTTTGTTACCCATTTTAATTATTTTTTAAACCCTAAATCAGATTAGTTTGTCGCCGCGTTTAATACATGCCAAAACAAAATAATGGATACAGTTGGTGTCATCCGAAAATAGTGGATAAAATTCTTGTATAACCGTGTGTGCGTTCAAAATTGGAAGAACTTAATGAAAATCATGAAAGTGCATAATCATGTATTGTCGATTGAGGCCAACAACACAACAAATAAGGTATACCGCATCCTTTACCTGTTCTATTGCATACAATCAGTCCATGCACCAATTTTGGAAAATTCAAATTCTCTCCGGATGAAACACGTAAAGAAATCGTAGAGAGGTAACTCAATAATCATTCACGCCTTACCTCCATAACAACTTTGATGGGTTGCTGTCCATGAAAGGCCAGGTAATAGATGGGAAGCTTCTGGAACTCATCAGCATACTTGTTGAAGTCCTGAAGGTTCTGCTCTAGCGGCACGCCGGCGAACTGCTGCAGCATCGTACGCGCCAAGCGGGAGTTGCGGATCTCGAAGCTGCCCCATAAGGTGTTCACCTGTTTTTTGTAAACAGGATAAGCGCTTAATGATACTCTGATGATTATGATGACTTGATTTTATACCGAAACAGACTTGTCATAAAGTGACGATTACTGTTTCACTCGATTCATGTAAAATTTTAGACGCCCCGGTAGCGGTGAAGAGGCAGTTGAAAAGTTACGGAAATAATTTGGTATTGCAAAAATATCTATCAAAATCTAGGGTCCTTACGCTTTCTCCTCGACTGCGAAACGTGAGAAAAAAAAAAACTTACTCCTTGCTGTGCCAAATCCAAGGATATTTCGGCGCATAGCGTGGTCTTCCCGCAGCCGGTGGGCCCAGTCAGGACGGTCAGCTCACCGCGCCGGTGCCCGCCCAGAAGACGAGTCAGCGCGGGAAAACGACGCCATTTTATACCGCGAACCTAAACAAAAATATGTTGTTTAAGGAGTCTGTACCTACACAGAACCACACGGCCGGGGTGTTTTATACTAGCCCCTATATAATGCCAATTGGGTTTATTGTGTTAAATATTTTAAAGCATTTATAATGTGTAGGTATCTGATAAGGTTGGTGTCGGGTCTGTTGCCATGACCCTCTTTGTGGTTTTATTAATATATAGGTATGTAGGTACTTAGGTCTCTTAATCTCAATCTTTCCATTAATGTCTCATTCGTGATTTTGCTTATGTCTCTCTTTTTTAACGAATCAGGACAAATGCGATTATGCGAGTCAATCCTTTCACTCTTTCAGTAGTAGGTAGGTAGTTATCTTCGTAGTGTTCTATGGGGCCCACTCAGCAACAGATTCGTCAAGTATTATTTAATTTTATATACCCGATCAACATTGGTGACTTCAAAGTAGACGTCATCTCGTAGGGCTGCGAAGGTGGTGATGGAGCGGTGAGCTGCGGGCTTCGCCTCGGACACAAGCGTCTTCAGCGGTAGGTTCGCCGCAGCTGCTTCCGATGCAGTCACTAGGCCGTCTGTAGGTCTAGGGGCCGGAACACATCATATTATTTATGTAGGCGTTTCACAGATCAAGAAGATATTTAAATACATCAGGAAAACGTCTACTACAGAAAATTAGGCTTCTCCCAGCATCGACATATCGACGATCAATTATCTACAAAGGTAGATCTTACGTTTTCGCATACTGTGGCTTCCTGCATAAAAACCATAAAGCATAATCAGCCTTTTATCGTTCCAACTGCTGGGTCACAGGCCTCCTCTCTAGGAGAGGGAATGGGTCGTAATCCACCACGCGGGCCCAGTGCGGGTTGGTGAATGTCACATGTCTTCGAATTGTTGATACTAGGACATGCCGGTTTCCTAACGATGTTTTCCTTCACCGTTCTTTGGCTTCCTGAAATCGCCAAATTCTTGGTCCACCTATTGTTAGGGTTCAGGTATTTGTTCGAAAAAGTCACCGCAGCCTAGGAACGTAAAGGACATTAGTAAGAGTTTGATACATCCTCCCGCTCCGCTCAGAGCGGACGGAGTCATTTAATGATCAAAATCCTAATATAAAAACAACCTACCCTACGATGCTTGGTAAATGGGAACGCTAAAGCCAGTTCAGTCCTTCTACCTATCGAGGGTGAGTTCGTTTATGGAGTGAGTGTTTAAATAAGGGATGCCATCAACCCAACATTATACCTGACAAATCGACATCTCTCTTCTCCTAGTTTCTCAGCGACGGCGCGCATGTTGTCCCAATCGCCCCACAGACATAGCTTTTGATATGCTTCGAGAGTCGGCAATACTATGAGCGGCAAGCTGCAGTTGCTCAGCCAAATCAAAGTTCCTAAAACAATTGAACTGTTATAAAGGAAAGAAAAGTATTTCTACTGGCTCATTGGTTGAGCGATCGCGAAGGCTTAAGATGAGTATCTGGGTTCAATCCCCAGGTCAACGTAATTGTTATTTTTTAGTAGAAAGAAAGAAAAAAAAAAACAATTTGTGTGTATTTGTGGCACACAGGGATGCACACAATGTAAGTAATAAAATGCAACTTAATTTTAAAACAAATAACATTGTGTGGCCCGCGGCTGAGCCAAATAGGTCCTGTTCAGCAAAATACTAGACAGCTAGGAGCTGCATAATGTTGGTTTTTGTACAGATGTAAATTAGTTTTATAAGATGTTAAATATAGAGGTAAATACCTAGATATATATTAATGTCTAAAAAACGATACATAATATTTTGGTGTCAAGTGATATGTAAAAATTATTTATATGAAAAAAAAATGTAAATTTAAATACACACAAATAATGTTCGGCAAACACAAAAAGAAACTGGTTTGATGCAGCCGGACTTTGAATTTTTCACTTGGTTATTGGCAATAGGGTTTGAATGGAAATTATGAATAGCATGAAATGTATGTTTTATACTAAATAAATTGTTTGAGAAATTAAATACCAAATAAATTGTTTGGGAAAAATAGGTCCAACATTATGTTAATCCTAAAATATCACGAAGACCTAAAATTTTGAAAGCAAAATTTCCAAAGATATTTACCAGGAATTTTTTGAGCAGCTAAATGTAATACATCTTGTATGCTTGGTACAAGTATGGCCTGATCACTACGGCTAACCTTCGGCACTCTACATGAGAACAGGCCTGCTGAATGCAGGCCATGGGTTTCAGTCTCATCCTCTCTCCCTGCTTGTACCTTACGGTAACCAACCACTTTGTCTAGAGAGTTTTTTAAAGGGAAATATAATACTGTGTGGTCAGAGGAAACTCTTACATCTGATAATATTTTGTTGGCTTCAGGATGGAACTGTAAGAAGAAAGAATACTTGATAAACACACACACTTATCAAATTAAAAGACATTATTTTCTTATCATTGATTTGAATTTTAATTAATTAAGATTAGATAGGTAGTGTAAAAGTAGGTGAATAATACCTATTGCAATGTGTATAAATAATCTTTTGATAAAATTTAAAAGTAAAGATTAAAATATAGTTTACTGGCACACTAGATTGTAATATGATTTCATTAATAAAAGATAAAATACTTACAGGTAATTCAAATAACCTAAATAGATCTAACAGCTGTGTTTCATTTAATTGTGTTAAGGTTTTGGTATCATTAGTAATAGTTTGCCAATCTTTCTGAAATTCTTCTGACTGCTTTTGACATTTCTCTATGAAGTCTTTAATGTTTGCTTCAACTTTAGCTTTTTTGACTAGTCTCTCTAAAATATTCCAATCCCCATGCACATTGCACTTGGGGCACAGAAAGTATCCTGAAATAAAAAATACATGGATACAACATACATGGTGTTGATAAATATTTGTTTGATTTTTTTTCTTGTCTTGTTTTGGGTGGACTCGTAATCTGTTGGAAAAGGTGCTTGGTTGAAAAAGGGTTCTGCTAAATAAAACTCTTTGTATGAACAAAGACTTTTATTTACTACAACGCATGTTTAGTAACAGAAACAAATACATTTGGTATCTGCTAATAAGATAGATAAACTGCATACAATAACCTACTCTCTACTCCAATCAGTACACTACACCAAACACCATAGATGGCAATATTTCCTGAAAGTAAATGATTTAATTGTGTAATGATGAACTATCAGGTTTCCTTATTTTGCTCTGTATTGGGCTATACTGAGATTTCGTTCACATAACTGGCATTCGGGTTTCCAGATTTCGAGGTTATGTTTACAATATTTTGATTTTGCTTACCTGTCGTTTTGTTCACATACACTTTACTCTCTGCACATTTCTGGTCTCCAGAGCATATGGAACACTTGGTGGTGAGTGCAGTGAACCCGTCTTGCACGGCTAAGCCTTTTTGTCGTAATAATTTTCGAATATCGGTTGTATTTACCTTAGGTATATCATTTAGCCCTACATTGTGTATTTTTCTATGATTACACGCACAACTATGACTATTTATAAACGATTTTATGGCACTGTGTCTAGAAATTTTAATATAATTAAGCATTTTATCAAAATGTTTGTAAAACTTATTGCGCGATAATCATAACATAACCTAATTTAAAACATGACTTTTTGACAGCTGACAGATAAACAAAACAAAATGACGTCACGTTAAATAGTACAAAAATATATTCTTCTATAGGGAACGTGCCTTAGAGTATAGAATATATAGAGATGCCGTAATGTTCTATATCTTATTTGCTTATACAAATATCTATTAAATCGATACAGAAATAAGAAACTACACTTTGTCTCTTTTTAACCAATGAGTTTTCACATTTGAAGAAAGAGACGTCACACCATTTGTTTTATCTCTTCCTGACAACATTTTCACATATCCGTCAATGTCTCGGACCATTGGTCCGAGGTCAATGTACGTACAGTCGGTGATAGCAATTAACTGACCCCCTTAAAAATTACTCGATTTTACACCCTATGCTCATAACATTAAACGTTATTCAATATGTATGAGTATATCAGACTAACACTACTCGTTGAACAGAAACAATAAATAATTTTGATACGCAAACTTGAGCTTTAAGAGGTTGCTATTAGGTCATTTATTTATAACTTTTTACCTTTTTTAATAAGTGGGTAGTTAGACGTCAATATGCGTATTCAACAAAAACTGCTATAGATATGACATAAGGAATATGGGGTAGAAGAATAAATTGAACAAGATATTCTATGCACAAATAGCAGTGAATACGCGCCAACATTTTTACCTTGCGTTACTAAATTGGATTTTTTCCTTTTCATTAATTGTTATCAGTTTTGATAGTTTAATCGTCATGTCCAAGTTGAGTTGAGTGATTATTTAAAAAACAAAATAATCTATTTGCATGAGGAGAATGTTGGTATTAAAGCGATTGCTAGGAAACTTAATATAGCGGTAAGTGTATTCTTTTTATGCTTCATTTATAATTATACTTTTTCCTTAATTCGTTAGTTTGCTTAAAAGCCGGTGAATGTAGAATAATAGACAATTAACTGTGTTTCATTATGAGTCTTATTTGAGATCATTTATAGGTCTAATTTGATTTATATAATCTAATTTGATAAACGTATTATGTTTACCTATTCGTTACTAAAATTATGCTTATTGTGTTGTTTCAGAGAATTACAGTCAGATTGTCGCTAAGAGGTTTTGAAGAGGCAGGGAATATTCAAAAAGATCGTCCTGGACCAAAACCTACTATGTTACATACTCCTGTGTCAGAACGAGGCATACTGAACACCCATTTTTTCCTACTCATTCAACTGCAAATGGAAGTGATTGTTGTTGGAATATGGTGCGCGGTATGCGGGACCGCAATAGAAAAAATGGTGCTCCACTTCGCTATTAGAAGCATGAATAACTTGAGTAACCAGTGTTGGTCACAAACAATACTAACGTATGTCAGTGTGTGTGTTAAATTAACTATTGTTATAATTTGTAACGAAGTATTTCGAATACCTAGTTTTTTGTCAAAACCTTATTTTATAACTAAAATAACTATTCATAAAACAAATTGATATATAGTAGACCAGGTAGAACTTCAACGTATAATGCCGTTTTATTTACTTAAATGATATTTAATGTGGTGATGTTATTGTTATGAAATAGAAATACATACCTATATTTCTAAATATTATAACATGCTGATTCACTACATTAAACTCAGTGTAGTTAACAACGTTATTAGTAAGCAGGTTAATATTATCATCTTCGTGTCGTCATCAATATCATTTATGTTATTCTTATAATATATTTTTTTTATAAAATAAAATCGTTTTTACCACCATTTTGGTTTTTTATTTCTGTTTGTTTTTTTTTGTTGTTGCTAAAGTTATAATTTATTATTTATAACTAAAAACTAAAAAATAAATATACAAAACAGAAACAAACGCGTCAATTACGCTGGTTACGAACTTACAAACGCGATTTGTCAGCTCACTACAGTCACCACTAGACCACTCGAAACATATTTAACGTGATCGAAATTACGTATTATATTACAAGTTAAAATAATATTCAAGAACATACCTACCTTAACACTGCGTATTAAAGATCAAATTCGAATAACTATTTTATTGATCGTAGACGTTGAACCAGTTCCAACGTTGTTCTAGTTCGATAAGCTTACTGCTAACAAGCAAAAGGTTCAAATTCGTTTAATTTTTAGGGGGTCAGTTAATTGCTATCACCGACTGTACCTCGCGTGCCATCCGCCATTGTTTGGGCCCGTGGTTTTGAAGTACGTCAGCTGTCAAGTGAACAACAACATTGGGTTTAAATTACGATTTTTAGGGATAAAAACGCTCCAAACTAAATTGTATTGTGCTGTGAGTATCTAGTGGAGCAAATTGAATATGCCTACGTGTGCAATAATTCAGTGTGGTGCAAGGAAAAACCCCAATCGAGCCTAATTAAACATGCACAGGTTAGTAGCCGTATTTTAAGAAAAACTTTATCATACTGCTATTTTTTTTGTATAACTATCCTTGTTTTATTTATAGAATCAAAGTTCCCACATGTACATACAAATTATTTCTGATATTTACCTCTATTTGCTAAATTTATATCATGTTTTGTTTACAATAGAAATGACAATTCAAAATAGTGATGTCTTTTATTAAATAAGCTATCGATAAGAAAGTTATTTTTTTTTAGTTTGTATTATATATTGTTGAGTAGGGTATCAAAATGAAGGGCTTGAAGAGACGATTTTGAAAATAAAACTAACAGAATAAAAATAAAAATAGTGATAGTACTAAAACGACAATATCAATTCGTCATGCAGTAGGTGGTGGTTATTTAGTTCACTCTGATTTGTTCCACTAACTGCATCAAACTGAAATAAATTTGCATGTTTTTTATTTACACAGGTTCCCTAAAAATGAAGTACTATGCCAAAAGTGGCTTGTGAAAAGCTATCCTTAAGAAACTATTTTAAATTTGCATGTTTTTTTTTTTTAATTATTTATTGTTGTGACGTTATTAGTCCTTATTACCAAAATTTGCCAAATGTATGTTACTAACATTAGTGTTTTAAGCTGTATGTGATTACTAACAAATTGGATTGTATGGATCTGGATAAAAAATTAACATTGAATAATATCGACGGTCAAGTTTTTTTTTTCTGAAACAAACGAAGGGGTACGTTTTCGGATATAATAACAGTTACATTACATTTATTTAAATAAATGTGTCTTTTCGGTCAGAATTATGGTTTTTCTTCTCCTACTTGAACGAATGAACGGTAATTATAGGTCACAAGTTGCCAGAAGTTATTTAACCCGTCGGGCGCCTAGCTCCGTTTACGTAAAATGCAACGCGGAACTCAATAGGGAACAACAGGAGTACTGCGGGCAGCTGAAGAGTTAAGAAGTAGTTATATGTTAATTGTTATACATGATTTAGTTCGTAATGTGATTTAGAAGGCCACTTTTAGTTTCTATAAAATTAAACTCAGATTTCAATGGATAGTTCACAATAATTGGTAATGGTTGGGACTTTCAAAAGTGCCTAATAAATATCTCACTAACATTAGGCATTTACTTTGACCTGGTGATATATTATAGTGAATAAAGGTACATTTTTCATATTACTTTGTTGTTTTAATCCTTTTAATACCTCAGTGTTAGTATCTTTCTACAATATTTATACTCTATGGGCCGAGCCTACGTAAAACGGTCGCCCGCGCGGTTCCTTACAAAAGCGCTCCGTTGCGGCCCCTTTTTGCTAAGTAACAAATATTAAGTTTTCCATCGACTCTACACATGCACACCTCCTCTCAGACCCCGCGAATCAAAATAATTATGACTCATCGATGAGTCATCGCGCCGACGCTCACTAAAAACGTAATCGCTCCGGATGTATAGTGTTTATTTAAACAATTCAAACGGTGTCGAGTAGCTGATTAATGTGGCTATGAACTACAATATAAACAAGAATCTTATTAGAATTCGAAATATAAACATTTCTTATTGGAATGTAAACACTTACCGAAACTGCCGATGTTGTTGTTTTTTTTTGTAACTTTTCGACCACTTCACACAAACTGTTGCTTTTTTTAGCCTTAAAATGATAAGTACACTTAGAATAAACTAAAACACCCACTTATATCCACACTTATCTAAACATTCACAGAAAAAATCGTTAAGATAAACATCTCAAGTGGCTCTTTGTTTACACGACTTTACACTGACATTTCAAAATGTTGTCAGATATATTATTTTGTTCTGTGTGTTGCCAGAGTTAGAAAATATATTCTACCATACAGTACAATCGTCAGAATGGTAAAATAAATCGACTAACACCAAAAAATATCGGTAAAATCGCGCGCGAATCTAGTGGAACCAAATGGTTCCACCGGGACCCAGGAGGGTTGAAATAGCGATACTGAGGGTCAGAGTAATCTTTATGAACAACTTTAAATGTAGAACAGAACCTGAAATCGCAAAAAACCTCAGTTGTCCTTAAAGTCACTCGCAAAAACAAAATTCGAAGTCAGTCAGTCGCTCATAAAATGTAGCTTCTCACCCCTTGTAATCTAATCATCCAAAGTTTAATAGTATTGATAAGTAACAAAATTAAATGTACCAGAAGAAATGTTAGTAACTCTGGTATCGATATCGATACTTTTTGGTTTTGATTACTTATGTGCTTCCCTAGCAATGGCCGCCATCTTTTGGGCCAGGTTTATAGTAGGTATGCACGCGTATTTTGTAGGTATTTCTGGTCCATATTATTGTAAGGTCTTTGGAACGTGCAGAAACTATAGCTGGCAGCACAGAAGCGTCAATGTCAAGTATATTTTACTTATAAGATTCAAATTTGCAACGCTAGATGGCACAGTCTTCTTCGTGGACGTTCCCCTAAACAGAGGGTGCAAGAAGTATAGATAGCAGCACAGGTTAAATATTTACAACGTAAAAATTTCAGATTTGCAACTCTAGATGGCATAGTCTACGCTGTGCACGTTCCCTATACTAGACCTGGCAAACGTTTTTATTGGTTGCTACAAATTATTTCTGGAGAGGGCCACCCTTATCATTTAGGAGAAAAACAACCGACTTCTAATCAATAAGGTATAAAATAACGTAACTCGGTGTTTTTGAGTGTTTCTTCGTTTTTTGAACATCGACTTCCGAAATTAAAGTTATTTTATACAAGTTATACTTTTTTGTTTTGAAGTTGGTTGTTTTTTTTTTCAAGTTTTTTATTTTTCACTTTTTACCACCTACCCTTACAAGTGTCACGTTAGTCCTACATAGGTACTACTATATAGTTTCCATCGACCAATTGCAGTACTGTCTCCCAAGTCCTAACCGGCCGCCCGCAGTACTTTTATGGTTCCCAATTGTGTTCCGCGTTGCATTTTACGTAAACGGAGCTAGGCGCCTGACGAGTTAAGGAGTTTGATCATCAGCACAGCAGCATTAGATGTTGACACCCTGAAGCTTATACCTGAGTAACAAATGAAAAATAAACAAAATAAAATCATAAGAATCAGTCAAGCCGTTTCGGAGGATTTAAATAACAAACACGGTGACACAAGATTTTTATGTTTAAGGAATAATATTAGGTATACTAACTTATTTTAAGTGCCAATTTTTTGTTTCACTTTCACGCCTAAACCACTAAAACGATTTTAAAAATTCTTTCACCAATGGAAAGCTACATTATTACAGAGTAACATCCTAACTATCTACATATATGTCACCGGAAAATTGTAATCTCCATAATATTGTGAAATATCTTGAGAATTTGTAAACTCTCGATAAAATGTCAACTAAACATTTGGAATACCATCTTACGCATCAAATTGTCAACTATTATTGTGCCATTGTTCTTTCAAAGTCTATAATCTAAATCTAAAAAAAATTATGTAAGTAATAGTTGGTTAATAAAACAAAATCTATTAATTATATTTCACTAGAATTTGATTTACTCATGTTTATAATCACTATTCAGACTAACATCTAAAATTCATCGTTTTGTTTATGAAAACACCGGCGAGAGCGGTATGACACTTCAATATTAACTCGGCTACTTTCGGAACGAAAAACAAACGGAATGCACTTCGTTCGAATGGGACTGCCGCCAAGGTCACTATAGACAAATGGCGCCAAATTGAAACAAAAACTGAACATTCGCATTCGCGAATGTTGGCAGCAGATATTCGCATTCGCATCCGCGAATGTCCAAAATATGACATTCGTGACATCACTAGTCCGTATGTTTGTACGCGCATCATGCAAACACTACTGGATGGTTGAGCGCAGTTTTCACCGCTCGCTCTACTGCTAGAAAAAAATACTCTTACAAGACTAGATCAACATTATGTGGTCAGAAATCCCGATGACACCATCTCCTGTCAGTCTGAACTTACATAAGTATTATTTTATAAATAAAACAACAATGATCTAAATTCTCCTTATATTAAACATAAATGACAAACTATTTACAATTTACTTATACCTAATGGTTGTGAGTTCAACTAATTGTACTAGAATAATCATAAAATAGATACATCCAATTTGTTTTTGTTGCAATACTAAATATTTATGAACACGGAATAATTTTAGAAAAGCCAGTCCATGATAAAAACCTCGTACTCATTGTAAATTAAAGTTTTGCAACATGTTGCGTGTGCAACTTTCATTTACAATGAACACGAGGCTAGTAACATGTTGCTGAAAACACTATGTTATATGCGTGTTTGATACGTGTGTATAACATACTGTTTGTAGTGTTTTCAGCAACATGTTACTAGCAACACAAAAAAACCTTATTAGGTCAGTGTTGCGCAACTTTTCTTTACCATTAGACTCGAAGTCTAAAATTGCCAAATTAATCTCGACGACAACAAGCACAAAGTAAACTAAATAACTCACAAAATAAGATCTGTCTACGAATTAAAAAATAAATACAATTGTAATATCCCTTCATTTTGATTTGCGTGGAAAATACGCACTAAAAATATGCAGTAGCATCAAAAGACTGCGTTGATAAAATATCTGGAACTTGTTACCACACGTAATGTGTTCGTCTATGAAAATAGGTACATTTATTTTGCTAGGACTACACCGTAGATTACCCAACCCACAATAGTATTAAATGCATCTCCACTTTGATTTTGTAAAAATATATAATTTTTGATAACACCGTTTTTCATCAAATCTGTTTTTTTGTTTCGGACAGCCCACCACAATAACGATGTTCGATGAGGAAACTATAATGTAGTTCTAGTATTCCCACAGAAGACATTTTCTGTGGTATATTTACTCCCGATTTTTGAAAGCCAAATATTAACCCTGTTGTCAAATCACGTCAAATAAGATGATTTACTGATGTTATTTCCGACATCCAATCTAATCCTAATCGTAGACTGAAGTAATCGCGTTCGTACTTCGATTGACGTATGTGTCGAATCAGATGGAGAAAGGCAGTTTTATTACTAATTGACTTTTACGTTAACGTGACAGACTACGTTCAAAAACTCGCAATAAGGATATAACAGGTTACGTAAGATTTCACAAACTGTTCCCCAGAAATCGGATGTTAACCTAAAATCTTGTATGGACGGCATATCACATTTGAATGATGTTGTTAACGGATGTCAAAGTCGTGTTTACGTTGGCTAAACTCACAAATCAGACCTTTTTCTGAATTATATAAATCGAGTAGGACTCAAGAATATAAGAGACGTAAAAATAACCATTACAACGGCACTTCACTTATTGTTTGTCAAAACATACGCGTCACTTGTACACTACAAAATTAACCTTATTTTGATTAAGATAGGGTATATTTTGTATTGTACAAATGATGGGAATATTTTGGAAAATACACCAAGTCAAATTCTAGCTTTAGATATACTGCACATGTGTGTCAGTCTAATAAAATTATGTTTCCCAGTCAAAGTAAACACGGTATGACAAATAGATCTTTGTTTTGGTCCATTTTCCAGGCACTCTTTGTGACTATCGTAAGCGATTGTGAAACGTACATATGTACAAGCAACGGTAATGCTTAGTGCGAAGACTCTTTTTTATTAGTAATGTGACTTTGGTGTCGAGAGTAAACAGGATGGACGTTGACTACTTATCAATCATTTTTGAAGGCTTTTTGGAGATTTTAGTTACAGAGTCAAATTTAATAGCGGCTGTGTAGAACGAAGACTTGAGTTTGTTACTGTGCAGCAGACTCGCCTCGTGTACAGAGCGCCTTAAAGTTTGAACCGTACTGTTTAGTTCTAATATGGCGGTTGGTACTGCTGTCTCTGCAGATGTTGTACAAGCGGGCCCTGCTGCTGCTGTTGTTGCATGGCCAGCATCTGTTGGCGCATGCGCTGCTGGTTCATCTGCTGTTGGTACTGCGAGCTCTGCTGATTCTGCATACCGCGAGGGTACGGCGGTGCTGGCCCGCCCATGCCGCCCATTGTCACGTTTGGTGCTTGCTGTAATAAAGAAAATATGTTTTATTACAATAAAGAAAACAGTTGAATTGCGCCAAGCATGACCGATACAAAAAAAAAACAAAAGTTAAGCAATGGTTATTCGAAATTTAAATTGTAGCTTCTAGTGTACAAGGAGTTTTTCCTTTCGCATGTGCAAGTCAATAGTAATATTATATTCTGTACTAACCTGCATGTAAGGTGGTCGAGCGTTTTGTCTCTGCTGCGCCAGATAAGCTTCTTGGCTTGCGCGACTGCCCATCATGTTCTAAAACCGAAAATACATTAGAATTTTTGTCACAATCACTGAACTATAAAAACAATGATTTCAATTTCCGGGTACAAATTGAAAATACTGATAAATATATATTTTTTTCTATTTATTTTTATTTCGTTCGTGCTGAAACTTTAACTAAACGTTTGCCTTTAAGTTTATGCGAAATAAATACATTTTCTTTCCTTTTCTAAGAAAACTCTTTTTTTACATACAAACACACTTATGGTTTGTTGTTTCGCTACCTGAAAGACGTCTATGTTGTAATTGACACGGATCTATTACCTGTTGGAATGTCTGTTGTCCAGGGAACCCTCCCATGGAGTTACCGCCCTGCGGTCCCATAGACGCGGCTTGGCTGTTCATGGCGGACATACTTCCTTGCCCCATCTGGCCCATCTGTCCCATAGGCTGGCCCATCTGCCCCATGCCCTGGCTCATCTGACCCATAGACTGCGGCATCTGAGAGGGCTGACCGACGCCCTGGCTCATTTGACCGACATTCTGACCGATGGAGTTGACGCCCTGGCTCATCGGGTTCACTTGTTGGCCCATTTGGTTTACGCTTTGGCCCATTCCCTGGAAGATGATGGATTTAGTAACATGGGATTAAATTACAGTGGTGTCTGTAATTTCATGACTGAAGAGATAGAACATTATTTTCATAAAATCTTTATTTACGAGACGAAAAAGAAGAACAGTGTGCGAGATTTTTCCATCCAATTCCCCGTAAACATGTGAAAGCAATTCACGAGGGTGCGTTTTGTGACTTTCATAGCGTTTCCATGAGATATAAATTAAAACGGTTGAAGTCTTTTCGTGGATAAGCAATATTTTTCCTAATTCCATTTCGTTATTAGGCTGACTGTCAACTGGAGAGGACCGGAGCTGTGCCAGTAATAATCAATGGAATTGCATAATACATCCGCCCGCTTCAGTAGACTGGGATTCGATAACTAGTTTAAAAATTAATACAAAATCGGGAAGCGGAGCTCGGCTCAGGAGCGACGAAGGGAAAAAAGCCTTCCGCCCTCTCAAAGAACTCATCGCGTAAACACGGCCTAGCTCCGCACAGTCCGTAACTCCGATTCGGATCAATGGACAGACACAGACCGCACTTCTGCAATAATCTGTGATTATAGTGAATTGATTTATGATTTCCATGTTGGATATTTTTTTTTTTTCTACCTTTGTCATGTATCAATGACTTTGCATACTATTGTATAAATTCAAGTTCTTAAAACGCAATAGACAGATGTGTTGCTGGGGAGTTTGTTGCGCCACTTCTTCTTCCCAGCTAAAACACTAGGAAGTGGTGACGGGTGGGCGTTTTGGGGGACTGTCTTTATGTAAAATTTGACGTTCAAAAAGTGCTGTCGATCAGCCTAGTTTGAATAAATGACTTTTGAATTTTGAATCCCTATTTCCGTTCTTCTGCCTCGCTCTGCGTACCATACCTGGTTCATCAT
This sequence comes from Hecatera dysodea, assembly GCA_905332915.2. Lineage (NCBI taxonomy): Eukaryota > Metazoa > Arthropoda > Insecta > Lepidoptera > Noctuidae > Hecatera > Hecatera dysodea. The sequence goes on along the minus strand of HG995288.1, from coordinate 9,284,686 downwards.
TTGCTGTTGTCCGCCCTGCATCATCTGCTGCCCATAGCCTCCGTAGCCCTGCTGCATGCCCGCATACTGTCCTCCGAACATCTGTCCGCCCATGCCACCCATCTGCCCGCCCGCCATCTGCCCTGCTCCCATCTGCCCAGCGCCCATCTGCCCGGCTGCCATCTGACTGCCACCCATCTGACCCGGCATTTGTACTCCGCCCATTTGGCCCATTGGTCCCATGCCGCCCATTCCACCCATTGGGTTCATTTGTCTGAGCAATAAGAATATAATGTGTTAAGTCTCATTTAATTTTTGTTTGAGAAGACAGGAAATTGAAATAAAAATAAATTTATAGTACCTATAACGTGCTTAGGATTATAGTCCTCATTGTACTGACAAAAGCAAGATTTGAATTTTAGTGAAATAGTTCACGGTGTAAATAGCATTTTATTTGAGATCCCTCCTGTCACGTCTTCCATCATTATTGTCTCTGTGGTAGTAAATTACGTCCAACGTTAAGCGCACATTACAGACCAGCGCCACGTGCGGAGCAACACTGAGCGCCCAGAGTCAGCTTTTTTATTTTATTTCGAGTGGCCTCTTGCGGTTCAATGTAGGAAGTTGTCGACAGCTTAACCGAACTTACCTGTGGCGGCCTTAATATAAATATTAAAACATCCAGCCAAGGCTTCTAAAAAACTAACAAACTAAACGACTACACGCGACACCACAGCCCTTAGAGCTAGAGAGGCTAGGAGGAGCTGGATCGACAAATATTTTTTTAGGGGCGAATTTAAGACTACAGGTTCAGCGGCGCGGGCCGGCTCGAGCAAGGAACGTGGCGGACGTTGACGGGGAAGTCGCGACGGGCACCGGCGACGAGGATCGTACGACGATCGCCTTGGAAGCACTAAGCGACGCACTGACCGCAACTACTTTTTATGTAGCGACGTGAACACTGATTAGCTGCTGCCATATTCGATGGTAAGTGCTTAGCCAATTACGAGAAGGAAGTCTTGAATAATACATGTGTACAACGTGTAACAGAACAAACGCAATACCTCTTTAGGGGTCATTGCACTCATTATTAAGAACATCTTTGTCTATGGCAAATGGTATCAGGTACGTGGTCAAAGGCCTATCAATAATAAAACAAATGGTAAGGTACTTACGCGGACTGCATGCCGCCCATCTGGTTGGGCTGCATCTGCCGCATGGTCTGGCGCGGGAACTGCGCGCGGGCGTGCGGCGCGCCCGGGTAGCCGCCGCCTTGCTGTGTTACGTTATACAACTCATTACTTGTGGATCGGTAGCAAAGGCTCATATATCATACAGAGGCATAGATAATAGAAATATCACCATCCTCCTCGTCTTATTCCAATTTAACAGGCCTCGGTCCAATATTTCTTAATTCATACATCTCTATGTGCTGTTATTTCGGGAACATAGGTACATAATATCCGAAAAATAAAATATAGTCCCTTCAAAATATATATAGTCATTCTGTTTGCACACCTATATTAAAATCGATTACCTATTTCTTAAGATTAAAAAGCGAACAAAAAGATGTTTGTAAAAAAACTTGAAGGAGTTTTCATAATATCGACACAGTTTACAACTAATGCAGCAGTCATTATCGGACATAATTTTATTGTACAGTAAAAGCTCCTTATTCGCGGGGAATAGGTTCCGTAAATATGCCGCGAATACAGAAACCGTGAATATGGAATGGTAATTTATATGGGATTATAAGGAATACGTTCCTAGGTGACAAAGAAATTAATTTAGTTCAATTTTTTTGACCATATTTATTGATCAATTATTATCTTCAGGCTTAGGCAATGGTTAAAAGCATTTTGTAATGTTTTCCTACTTGGCAGTTTTTAAAAGCTCCTTCAATTCAGACTGATATCCAGTAGTGGCATTAGCAATTTTCCCGCTTAAAAATAAGACTTATTTCCATAGACGGATCAATTTTAGCGGCTCTTACCAAAGGACGGAACATCTAATATGTGACAGCATTTAAAATATACTTTATGCATTGAGTTATAAGATTGCTTTCATTTTGTTTGTTTATATTCTAAAAACACCAACCACGGCGAAGACGGTTTATGTCAAAGGCCGAACCAATACAGCGGCGATATCATTTAACAACATACTTTAGGCACAGTTGTATTTATATATTTTACTTTTTTATTAATCCATTTGACGACGCGTTTACAAAAGATGTCGAGTTGGATACCTATTAGAATCCTTTTTATACCGAATAGATCCGCGAATAAAGAAATCTTTAGCCCCGAATATAGGAATTGGGTCGCATTTTTTTACTCCGCGAATAGTGAAAACGCGAATGAAGGAAGCGCGAATAAGGAGCTTTTACTGTAATTGTGTTTTCGTTTCCAATAAATATTATTATTACATTATTAAATTAAATTAAAACTATACCTAATTCCGAATATATTTTTACCCATTGCGAGTATTGACAAAAAGTTTGACAAGACAATTTTTCAAATATCTCGCCAAAATACTAAATCAGAATGGTATTGTTATTTTCTACATCTTCAAGGACAGTATACAAGATTTGTTTGGGAACGAACCAAAATGATGTTAAGTACCTTCAATCAATTTTTTAACATGATGATACGCTTCGACATTTGATTTGTCGAAGCGTATCATCATGTTCCCATAAAAATAATTCAATCAAAATTAAAGGAGTATTTAGGGGGTTTAAAATGCCTGGCAATCTTTAACAATTTTTTCAGCAGTCAAAACTGAAATGAACCGCGTGATAAGCCCGCGAAGGGGTAAAAGCAAAACGAAAAAAATAAATAGTAGTTCCATACATTGACCTGCATCTGCGTCATCTGGTTGAAGGGCACTCGCTGGCGCAGCATGTTGCTGAGCGCCTGCTTCGACTGGTTGTTGGACGGCGGCGCTGCGCCCACGCTGCGAGGGCTCACACCGGCTGCCGGCACACACACACACACCCGTGTTAACGTGCTACTTTATTTGGCGCGTTTGTCGAAATATTCGCGTTACTTGGATAATAGAAAATTTACATGTTCCGTAAACCATAAGGTATATTTTTATTGCACAAGTGACGTCACAAATACGAAAAGTGAAGCAATCGTATAAAATGGAACTGTGAATTGAGTTGCACAAGATATATTTTAGTTTGTAGTGTGCTTAGTACTGACCAGGCGGGTTGTAGTAGTTCTGTCCGGGCGGCGGGAACCACTGCTGCTGCTGCTGCATAAACTGCGGCTGCTGCGCCGGCTGCGGCGGCATGCCGCCTGCTCCCACGGCGCCCGGGGTTGGCACGCCGTTCGTCTGGAAAAGAGGGCATAGGCTAACTTTTTTTCTCCGTATAGGGAACGTGCACGAAGTAGACTGTGCCATCTAGCGTTGCAAACTTAAACGTTGAAACTTATACGTAAAATATATTTGACATTGAGGCAACTGTGCTGCCACCTATAGTTCCCTATGCACTATGGCGTGCCAGCTAAAGTGCGTTTCATGAAAGAATTCCCTTCGCCGTAATATTGGCATTACGGAAAATCAGTGTTGCTATATTTTTAGCAATAAAACTGCTTAATATTAGGGAGATTAACTAATATTCCGTTACTTTTACCAATTACCTTATAATTTTGTTTTACCTTTTGGAAACTGTAAAACTATTTTTTAATAAAATATACAACTTACTGCACAGGAATTCAGAACAATTCATAGCTTTATTGGAGTAGGCACTCACAGAATGAAATCACAGATTGTCCTATTATCGAGTGCTGGAGCAGTCGAGTCTTAATACGTTTGTTGACTAGCTAATGTTTACACCAAACATACCCTTTACAACACTGACGCGGGGAATCGAGAAATTTTTATTGGCAGCACTGATAGCCATCTCCATTCTTTGATGTTAAGACAGACAGGGCAGCCAACAATACGACGAAGGGAATTCTTTCGTGAAACGCACTATACTTAGCTTGCATGCCATAGTGACAACCACCAATCAGAACTTGTTTTGGCTCAATGGCATGAAAGATACTTGAACACTTTTGTGCGCATTACAGGCGCAATATTTAGGTCTATTTAGGTAAGCGGGAAGGAAATAATGAGACCAATTCGATTCGTTTGCGAAAGCCGTTGAGGATTTCAATAATCCTATGGGTATATTCCTGTTCGTGTGTGTTATTTCTTCTGCGGCCGTTTTAGGACTGAACCGTAAGTTTTTTTTTATGAGTGGCTTGTCGCAGTTCAACCTAGGGTTGTTGACTGCTTAACCGGGCTTGCCTGTGGTGGCTTAATATGAATATTAAAGCCTCCAGCCAGGGACCGTAAGTAATCTGCCGTGTATGTATATATACATACATACATTGTTTAAAAATGACTCATTAAGTATATTGATTTATGTAATTACCGGTGTGGTTGGCTTCGATTTCTTGATACTCTTGCACGGAGCGTTCCGTGATCTTGCTTTCCCAGCGCCCGTCGGGCTTGAATCCAAACTTCCATTTTCCTGAACAAAAATATAATCATAACACAACTTCTGTCTGTTCTTGTTTAAATTTTTATAGCATTATTTTTGATGATGGCTAAACATGAATAACGTATTTGGATTTATGTTCAGACTTACCTGTTTAATGTCGTTAGTTTCGAGGTCCTCGGGTGGCAGTGGTAACGGTTCTAAATAGTAACTCAGTGGCTTTACTAGACTATGCGTATGGTATTTCAGTAATCTGCAATAGAACAAACTCTCATGTTATATCATTTGTTGAATACTTCAGTATTTCGCGAATACTCGCGATTATTCGACATACGGCAAAAAGTGGTCTATAACTAAATACACTTTGTTTAATATTTGAAAACAAAACACACCTAAAATATAGAGTCAAAAAAGTCATGTTGAAGTAAATTAGTTAGGCTTTTTAATTAATGATTAAATATTTTAATACAAAACTTGGAACTCTTCTCTATAAAAATATTCGGCATCTCTAATTTCAACCATAAATGCGTAAGTTAAATTAGGCGTAATTTAATTATTTTACTCAATCTGAAGACCCATGCCCTCAAAACTTCAAAAAGGACGGGGCCCTATAGGCTCAGTGCCTAGGGTTGCGGAATTTATTCGAAATAGTCACCGCGGCCCTGGAACGCAAACGGCCCTAGAAGGATCACGGGTGGGATGTAGTCAATAAGAGTGTGACACTCCCTTCCGCTCCGACCAGAGTGGGTGAAGTCATTTGATAACTTCCCATCCAGAAAAAATAAAATGCCCTCAAGACTTGGAAAAATGTTTATTCGTAGTCGTTGCCCCAATGATGTTGCATGAAAGTGTCGTGCTTCACGAGCATTACAGAACGTTTTATAAGTACCTATTATATAGTTATGGTATCAGATAAAAATTAAAAACTTTAATGCAGGTGAATTAGCGCCTATTTTTGGTTTTGTTTTACGAAACTAAACGAATCAGTACCTGTGAGCATTTTCATAAGTGAGCGGTTTCCTCTCGATCTTGGTGGCTGCGAACCAGGCCCAGGACAGCGGCGCGGGGTTGCGCCCCCCCTCCACCAGCTCCCAGCTCGACACGCGCTGCTTGTCCGTCAGGCGGAGACCCTGTGGACAACGACACGAGTAAGTAACGCGAGTTGAACAACAGAAAGACCCTTCCTGTTTAAGGGAAGGTTCATATCTGACGGAACATGCGTCGCGTAATATCGGTCGCGTAGAAAAACACTCGAGCGTTCACACTCGACCGATGATACGTTAGTACGTATCAAGCGTCGAGTGTGAACGCTCGAGTGTTTTTCTATACATTTGCATGTTCTGGCGTTACGCGACGGATAATAGGCGACGCATATTCCGTCAGATATGAACCTTCCCTAACAAATAAGGACGCTTACAAGGTCTGTAAGTCAGTCTATTTGATATCAGTAAGATCCCATTTCTATTTATTATCATTTAAATCAGGGGTTCCCAACCTATTATCCTATGCGCCTCCCTAAAGGTTACGCTAAAATACTACGCCCCCCTTATCCCAACTCAACTATAATGGATAAAAAACAAACGATGAAAACTTTAATGGACTTTATAATCGTGAACAACGTATAATATTGACCATTAGTGAGAAAATTGGGCCTGCACATTATTAATCAATTTATCAATTCTAGGCTTCACGTTGGTCAGTGCACAGCGAAGATCATTTTCGACATGAAGTCTATTTCTTTGCTTCGTTTTTATACCCACCAGCGTCGAAAAACCCCGTTCACAAAGATAGATAGTCGAAAACGGTAAAAGAATACGCAGTGCTTCCTTGCCGACAACAGGACAAAAGGCATTATATTTTATTCAAAATTCAGTCAAATCTATGTGGCTGAAATTATCATGCGCTGACGAATCATTTTTCACGTCCAAAGCTTCTTCTTGCAATATTGCGGGCAATTTCTCGACATTAATCACACATGGATTTCTTATTAATTTATGAATTGGGTTTTCAGAAAAGTTTTCGAGTTAATATCTACAACATTCAGCAGCAAGGCTTTTCAAATGACACATTATGTCTACATTATTTATTATCATCCAGCATTGAGGATGGTCTGTCCCCACTGGTTGGGAACCCATGATTTAAATACACAAATGACAAAGTAGCTTAATAATATGGGTTACATTCAAATTAAACTGGTTTTCCGGCACTTCGACCATGTGCTGAAGTTATACTAGTATCTCTAGGACAGGATGTAACTAGTTCGTAATGCTAGTAGAAGTAATCAGAACTTGTAAAAGAGGTATACATTTTTTGTTTGTTTTATGTTAGTGGAGGTACATACTACTGAAGAATCATAGTCAGTAATATTTATACTCCATTCGCTATAAGATTGCGACATTTAAACAAAACTTTTTACAGTCCGTTCAACCGATTTTTACTTCTATTCCATAGGCTTATGGATGGCATTAAAAGCAAAAACGTGATTATAATAACAATCCAACTGTTTACTGCAGCTGCCATTTGCCACCAACGCAATAAAAGTCAAAATCGGTTGAACGGACTGTAAAAAAGATTTATTTCAATGTCTAATCTTATTGTGAATGTGGTATTCCAGATCATTATACACTTTTAATTTGGCTTCTTGATATGATTGAATAGAGAAGAAAGGAATAAAGTGATGTAATGTCGACTTACCTGTTTCTTATCACTATCGAACCCAGTGATCTTGTTCCCTTTTTGGTCGACGAGACATCCGATGGGTTCGCAGGCGATGACCTGTAGAACATTGGATATTTACAGCACACAAATAATACTAACGAGTATGGACATGTTCATTGTAAGTTTTCTCTGCCAGGTAAACTTTGTTTAGTGAGTAAATGAGTATTCCAGTTCATGAAAGTTTTTTATTTAACCCATTGTCAAATATCGACATATTTGATAAGCTGTTGATGAGTCAGCCAGTGAGTTCAATGTTAGCCAGTTAACAGGAGAGTTGATATCATGTTAGTCATTTTTTATACTAATCACTGCCGTACTTTAGTCACACTTTAATTACTACCATTAAAACGTAAAACAATGAATGATTGTAAAGTTAACGAAAGGTTAAGCGCAAAAAAGTACGCTGTACTTTTTGACGTATTATGAATGTGATATAACGACTCTATGACAGCTAATTTTTTTTTTGCAAACATTCAAAATACAGGGCAGTCAACTTACTTCAATAATAGTATTTTTGGACAAAGGCAGCAGTTGCCTGACACACTGCACAGACGGCCCGTGTCTATCTCCGATCTCCTTCTTCAGTTTCTTCATGAGATTCTGGTAATGTTTCCGATTGTTGTCGTCCCCTCCATCAGCCAACGTCGAGTGGATCAGGGTGGCAAGCATGTCGATGAGAGTAGAGAAGAGGTTGCTGCGACACAAACTATATTAATTTATTGTAAGACACTGTCAGTCAGGCCATGTTTGTTGCCGACGTATCTGTTGGAAGAATTGCTAGTCGGTAATAGTCGGTATACAGGTAGGGACTGACAGATGGGAACATCAACCGGTTGGCCATGACAACTTGGGCCTACTGTCTTCCTAGAAAGGGAGAAAAGTATGGGGAGAAGTTACAGTATAATTTTCTTTTGGATCCATCACTTGCATGACAGCAAATCTGTTGTTCGTACTGGAATTATTATGACATGTAAGTCATGATGCCAGTTTTTATTTTTGTAAGGATGGAAAATCATCAAATGACTTCTTCCACTCTGGGCGGAGCGAAAGGGGGTGTCAGACTATTACTGACTAAAACTCATCCTTATGCTCTTCTTGTGTTCCTCCGAATGCCCTTTGCGTTCCAGGGTCGCGGTGACTCTTTCGAAAAAATTCCACAACTCTGGCAGGCATGATGCTCGTAGTCATCAAGTTTTTGGCTGATAGCAAACTGAATGGTAACGGCTTACAAAGTTAGTAAGTTGAAAGCCAGTGAACGGAATATGTCTGACGGACCGATGGCCTTAAAAAGCAGACGTTAAGTCCACGAGTGGAGACAGAAAACCTAGCGTGAAACATCCCCACTGAAATGGACTGATGATCTCAAAAGGCAACTGGGTCACACTGAATGTGGAAAGCAGAGAACCAGGTGTTATGGTGGGACTTGAGACTGGCTCATGTTCAGCAGGAAGCTATGGTAGGATTTTCTTTTTGTTAAATTATCGAATGGCGAAGAAGCCAACAGATATCTTGATGTTATGAGGTTGTCGCCGCACCGGGACATCTGCAAACAGAGTCATCGCAGATATGTTGCCGACCTAGAAATAGAGATGAAATGTAGCTAGTGCCTGTAATTAGTAGTAGGTAGAAGCGGAGAATTAGTAGGTCATCCTGGTGCTGTGTGACGTCACTACCTGTTGTTATAGGCGTCGATGAGCTGGTGCGCGACTAGCTGCGTGAGGAGCACCGCCCAGTCGGCGGTGAGCTGGTAGGAGCGGCGGATGGCGTCGAACATGCCGCCCGCGAGAGAGAAGCGCAGCAGCAGGGCGTCGGGCGCGGCGTCGTCCTGCCAGTTGTCGGCGCAGGCGGCGCGGTCGTGCTCGCGCGCGTGCGTCAGGTAGTGTTGCAGTTGCGCGTGGATTGAGCTGAGCAGGCTCTCCTGTTTTGGTAGATGAAACTCATCATTTTATAACATACATGGGCATGAACCTTATTCTTACTAATCTAATGTTCATTTTCAGGACCAATAAATAAGAAAACTTTTTACAAAAAAATACAACCGACTTTTACACAAAAAATCAAAAAAGTGCAAAATAACTTTAACACCGAGTTCCGAAATTAAAGTTATTTTGCACTTTTTTGATTTTTTGTGTAAAAGTCGGTTGTATTTTTTTGTAAAGTTTTTTATTTTTCACTTTTTAGTGGTACCTACACCCCCTCCCCTCCCCCACCTAAACGAACCAATCACATTGGTGTAAATAAAACGTACTGCTCCTTTGCAGAGTAAACTAAGAGGTCGTCAATGTAGACAATGTACACATTTTTTTTAGATTTTTGTTGATTTTTCGAAAACCGCTTGGTTGATTTCGATAAAATTTGGGAAGTATACCCTTTCCAACAAAAAAAGAATTTTTCAAATCGGTTGACAAGCGACGGAGTTATGCGCGAACAAACATTAAAAAAAAAACATACAAACATCCGAATTGAGAAGCTCCTCCTTTTTTAGAAGTCGGTTAAAAATACATTTACAAAATCAATGAAGAAGGCACTTCAAACTACGACAAGACGTATCGTCAGTCACAATACCTTTTGATCGTCCTGGTGCCTGAGACACGTGAGCACTAGCGACAGTAGCGGCTCGTTGGCGAGGCGCACGGAGTTGCCGCCGCCGCACGCGCAGCCGCCGCCGCAGCCGCCACTACTAACGCCGCGTTTACCTCCACTGCCGCCGCCGGACGAACTAATAGAAAATGGATACAATAGTTATGTTAGTGATGTCTTACAGTCACAAGAAATAAACTTGCCAGATATGTTTGCAAATCGGATTGACTGTATTATTTGTGCTGACCTTAGATTACTGCGCTAGGAGAGTCAAGCGTTTCAGAGGTAAACCCAAGAAAACCTTGAGTTGATGCTAAAACACACGTTTTACAATATTTAACACAAAAAAGAGGTTTCTACGCGTTCAACATTTCTGAATAGGTACAAAGTTTTCGTGGCAAAGTTATATTAAACAAGTTTAATCTGGTTGTACTTCCTCTTTTTCACCATTCAATATGCCGTGGGTATCTAAAATTATGATATTATGAATTAATAAGACACAACATTCTTTTCTGACACGCAGCTATATTTCTCACAAATATGGATACAGGAAGAAGACCACAGACAAGCAAAGTCTATCAGTCATAGACCACACAAAATATTATTTTAGCTAGTAAGGTGTTGCCACCTGATGGCACTCATATTTATATCATACTAGAATGTAATCAAATCATTCCGATATCCATGAACTACACAAGTCAACAAATAAAATACTATATACTGTTTCTTAAATTTTGAAGAGTCTTGCGAACAACCACCGATTTAATGGTAAAAAAGAAACATAATGTAAATATATAAAACTGGACTCACCCTTTATAACTAGGACTCTGATGGCTCTTGCAGTCTCTATGCGAGCTGCCGCCGCCACCACCGCCGCTCGAACAGTTGCCACTACAGCCGGCACCCCAGCCACTTTCTAATATCTAATGGCATACAAAGAAAATCAATCTTAACCACGACCATTCACTCATGAATTGTCAAGGAATTGATCGGTTTAAAGTTCAGAAAACACAAACCGTGCATTGCGTGTTCTATCGGTAATAAGTATGTATATTATTTAGAATGTTGCTTGTTGTCTACTTATCTTAATTAATTATGAACTAGCAGCAACCTTCGGTTTCACCCGCGTAGTTTCCATTCCCGTGGGATAAAACATAGCCTATATTACTCGCTGATATTGTAGCTTACCATTGGTGAAAAAATGGTTAAAATCCGTCCAGTAGTTTCGGACAAACAAACAAAGAAAATCTCTTTATAATATTACTTGCAACCCGCCCAGGTTTTGCGCGGGTGCAATGGAGATAGTAATGTTTTCTCTTTTATAATATGAATGTATTAAACATATAAACCTTCCTCTTGAATCACTCTATCTATTAAAAAAAAACAGCATTAAAATTCGTTGCCGAGTTTTAAAGATCTGAGCATACATAGATACAGACAGACAGCGGGAAGCGATTTTGTTTTATACTATGTAATAATTATGATAGTATAGACTAGCTTCCATCCGCGGCTTTACCCGCGTATAAGTTGGAAGCGATCCCAAGGAAAAAATCTCCCGGATTAAAAGTATCCATGTCCTAATTCAAGACATGGCCTTGTGACAAGTTTCATCCAAATCCGTTGAGGCTTGAAGGGGTAACAAATGAACAAACTCACGTTTGCATTTTTAATATTGTATAAGTAAAGAATCCTGAGCAAATGAACTAACCTGTCCAGCCTGTTTGAGTACTCTTCCTTGCACGGCGGCGGGTAGCTTAGCCACGAGTGGTGCGACCAGCCACACTGACTCCGACCATTTGCTCGTGCTAACCACACCGCGGTCTGTGCCCGTCCTGGGGGAAAACCGAACATAGGCTTTGGTATGAACAGCAATAAAGAGGCCATCCATCGTAGATTGTGATAGTGGTCAAACGCGAGCCTATCAATAATTATAAAAAGTGGTCACCGGCACCTATGGATATTTATTTGGATCTCCAACAAAGGATACACAGTTGTAACATTAGTTTCCGTGATACAAGTGGTTACTTTACGTGTGCTCCTTCAGTTATAGCATTAGAAGCATTACTGGGCGTGGCCATCCCAGAGTCGAAGCTGAAATGTACAGGTACATACTGTGATAGTACTTACTATCACAAAGAGCTCTAAGACTGAAATACCATAAACATAGGAAAATAATTCTATATATTGCAGTCTTCTTAGGCTGGATATCGAAAAACCAATAAAGAAATTTTAGTTTCCATCAAAATCGGGCCTGAGACTCCTTTTAGTGGTTTTAGCTGTCCTAGTTTCGGATTTGGTCATCCACGCCCGTTTGAACAAATTCTTACTGTATAAACACTTGGGTTTGGTATCGTACCTGTCTTTATCAGGGGGCGGTGGGGCGGGCTGTTGGAATACGTTGATTACTGCGCGTGCGACGGTGTCGAGCCACGCGCTCAATTCCGACGAGCCGCTAGGAAATTGCTTGAACATCAGCTGCAAGTCTAGCCATGACATACGTAGCGACCATTGTTCTAGATTCTGTTGACAAATGTATTAATTGTGACTTTTACGTTGAACTGCGTAGTCCAGTTGTATATAGTTCCAGCCGATTTTGTTTTTGCTGTTATGACCTTAGTAATAAGGTTGTGAACGTAAGGTTTAAGTTAGGAAAATTTAAATACATCTTACCTCTAAGAGTCGTGTGATCATAGTCTTCTGATCTAGGTCCGGGTGAGTGTGACTGGCTGACTCAGGATAGCAGATCATGTGGAGTAATCTGGCCGAAAATATTTATTATGATTATCAGAAAAGTTTCTGGCAGACTATTTTGAACAAAACGTTGCTGTTCCTCTTTACAGACAAAACAAGGAAGGTTTTAAGTGATGCTGAAAATGGAAGTATTATATTATTAACCGGCTCGATATTATGTAACACTCATTTAACATACCTTTGGGCCTGTCTCGTTGTCAACATAGGATCCAACAGCATATCCGGCTGATACAACTCATCAGGGTTCTGCAAGCACTTCTGCAGAACCCACTCCTCAGAGCAAATGTCAGCTAGGACCCGTCGAGCCAATGACGAGAGCGACTGTGAAGAGTCCAACAAAGTTGAACCAACGCCACCACTGCCCCTGCAAGCATTACCAGCTATCCATTGACGAAGGTACCGTGTCAGGACATGAAAGGCTAGCGCACATTTGGGCAGGTCACGCCACGAAGCATTGCAAAAATACTCAAATAACCTTCATATAGTCTGTTCATCTATGGTAACATTTTAATGACTTTTGTGCCGAAATAGTAATGCCGGACTAATCATTAAGCGACAACTAAAATGTGACGCATAATAAAAGTGCAATGATGGATATTCGAGCCTCGGCTCAGCGTTTAGAGTTGAAAATCCAAGAACACTTAATATTAGCCATGACAGTAAGGTGTCGCCTAGGGTTTAGTGGAGTCGGTCATTACAGATACGACATAGAAGCACTGTTAATAAGCAAGACAGTTTTATGCCCGTTGGCATAAGATCGATTTACGAAGGTCAAATTTACCTGTGACGTGCCTTTTTTATAATTTTGCATAATACAGGTAGGCCCCACCGGCCATTTTTGTTTGTTAATGTGTCTATAATATGCGCTAGCCTTAACAGACATGTAACCTATATATGCCACAGTTAACCCATTAGTTATTTATATCTTGTGCGTTTTAGTTTATTGACATGAAGAAGCTTGACACCCAATTTAAAGGTATTTTTTAAAGGACGTGTTTAGATTAAGGATATGTACTGACCGAGCTGTTTGTCTGCGGATAATAGACGCATAATTTTCTTCTTTCTCTCAAAGAAAAAAAGAAAATTATGTTTTATAACCGGCCGGCAGAATTGGCTTGGAGTGAACACACCTTAATTGAGAGGCAAATTTTGAACTCATTGGTAATCAATCATCTAGGGCGTAAACTACTCAACTGAATGTGAACAATTTTTACAGTGACACCAACCCTATAAGAGCGAAAAAGTAATTCTTTCTTATAATTTCGAAGACTAGCTTTGATATGAAAACCTTTGATGTCAGAGTTGTTCAGCGCCATGAGCAAATTTCAACCCCTGAAGGATAGCCAATGAACTCAAATACTGCCTGTTAGGGGAGACTAGTAGCTAGATTGTTGTCTACAAACTAAATACTAAGATAACAGATGAGGAATTAGTTAAAGAGTCGCTGTGAAGACCTGTAGAGTGTAGACATTAAGGGGTGAAACACAGAGTCGATTGTTAACACACAACGTGAACCTGTAGACGACACAACCGTGGAATGGGACTAAACCTCTTTACTTAGAAATATTGTGCGGTAGTATACTTCTTATTTACATTATGTTTCAATAAATAGGTACGTACTGATATCTATACAATTTTAAAATGATCAGAGTAGTAAAACTTCTTTTATCTGAATATTGTTTATAGCTTGCTTAATCACAATCTAATCAAGAAGACATAAGGCGTATTTTGAATTAAGCACGTGTGGAACCCTATTTTATTGCCCATGTTTTACAGGATTTCAGGCTAGAGTCGAGTGTGAGAAATACTCAACTTTAATAATTAATTCAGAAATCGAAGGCTAAAGTTGGAGAGTGTTTCTTCAGTGATTTGTAGAAAAGATCAACTTCTTCTTCGTGTGAATGTGTTTAGGCTATTCACATAAGACACAATATATCTTTGTTATAGATCCATAATCCCCAACATGATATAAATATTAAGAACACCAAAGTATTGAAATCAGTCCATACAAAAAGTTAGATAGGTACTTATTTTGTAATATTCCGAAGTAAAGAGTTGAATTAGTAAAGGGCAAAGTTACAACCATAGGGTGTCCTCTATTCACAGACAAAGGGATGAAGCAACTACACATCGAGACGCCCTTGCACAAGAGCATGATGGACGAGCAAACAATATGAAGAGAAGCGAAGCGAGTGGCCATTGGCGTAGCTACGTCTGAGTCAGTGGCAAAGAACATGGGTCACGAATCCTCAAGTCGAGTTAGAACCATTGTATATTAGTCAATTAGATTTATTGAACCCGTAAACGGATATCAAACTGAATAAATAGTTGAATGTTACATATTTTATTAAGCTCTAAGATTATCCGAATGAGCTGTTACTGCGGCAGTCACAGCCATTCGGTACATTCATGTTTTGTTCCATGTACACGATCAATACGTGCAAGATGATTGCGCACGAAAAAATAGTCGTATATTAAGTCCTAAGGCGACTCGAGGTTTAAGGAACGTGATATTGATATAGTATATGTATTTGTAAGAATCGAGGAAATACAATTCCGTTTAGTGATTCGGAACTTTTGTGTTCAAAACCTTTTGATTGCAAAACACTTATAGGAACACAGGCAAATGCTATTTAAATAGGATTAAAATAAAATTAAAAAATATTGTGTATTGGTGGATAGAGGGTATAAAAAAGATGGTTGAATAGTATCAGGGGCAGTAATAATAAACTTTTTGTGAAAGAATGATAAGGTGAATCTTGACTGACGAGAATGGCTAACGGCCGAACCCAATAACCGATCTATCGCATACTGGAGATAGAAAAACAAATGAAACAACAGAAAACCTATATAGGTTTTCTGTTGTTTCATTTGTTTTTCTATCTCCAGTATACGATAGATCGGTTATTGGGTTCGGCCGTAAGTGAATAACATCGACCTAAAGGAATGAAGTACAAATGCAGTATAATTTAGTGTTGGTGTATGTAGGTAAATTATTCATGCTTAAGATTCTTTGCCTAGCTACGCCAATGATAAACATCATGTCAGAATGATACGAGTATATTATGTACAACAGTAGGGGAGACCGAGGGGATTTGACACAGAGGTGATTTGAAACAGTACCGATTTCTTATAACTTAAAACCGTTAGCGAGTTGGCAACGTCACTTTTCAACGACTACCCTCCGTCCGCTGACGTGACAATTCGCGACGGTGTACAAGTCGTGCGGTTGTGGAGTTCTGCGTGCCATGTGACAAAAATCGTGAAAAGTAAGTTTTTAACGTTTTTTTACGATGCCTGTATTTTGATAAGGGTTTTGTGTTTTGGTTTAAGTTAAATGCGTTTCGAAAGCTCACTAACTAATGATTTACTACATATATTTGGTTCAATTGATTTCTGTGTATTTTCTTCTCGATTTTGGATTAAATAAAAATTGGGAGGATTTTTCTCACTGAGGAGTTTTGAAACAGGCTGTTTCAACTCTCCTTGTTTTCAATTTTATATCAGACAGCAGTCAACAAATAACGGGCACAAAATGCTTTTGATGATTTAATTTGTTTTAGCATGCCTACTGATTATAAAAGAAAGACTGACAGAGGTATGGCGAGTCGCGAAATATATGATCTCGCAGCAGAAGAAGTAACTTTGCTCTAAGAAAAGTCTCCGTGATGCGGCTTCGAGTTACAACCTGAACCATACCTCCCTCTACAGTAACATATATTTATAAAAAAATCTGCTTGTGAAACTAACGAAACTGCGACTGCTCCAACGGTTGGATATCCCAAAAAGACTGGTTTTACAGCTTCGGAGGAGAAGGTACTTTGTAAACTACATATACACGATGATGACTATGTTTGATTTATAAAAGAATTTTGTTTATCTGACTGTTATTTTAATTTATGTTACGAATTAGTTAAATGTGTCATAACGTCCTTTATGACGCTTTTAACTAATTTAGGAGTTGATTATTTGTATTAGAGTTGTAGTTACTTACTTAACTGATAAAGCAGTATAAAATATTAATTAAAAAGTTTGATTCGTACTTGAAAAACTTTTATTTAGTAAATACCTTTACATTATATCATCATTTTTAAACACCAGCACTAATTACTTCTCAAAAATCAAATGTTTCAACTCTCCTCGACCCCTGTTTCATGTTACCTCGGTATGAGGGGAGTTGAAACAATTTGACTTGTTACGGTTAAGTCGATTTTTAACCATAATATTTAACGCTAACAATTGTTTTATGTTCGTCATTCGCAAGTGTAAAGAATTACCTATCGATTGGTAGTAATATTATACGATTTCTGTCTATAGTGTTTGGTGTATGAAATATAATGTCAAAATTGTTTCAACTCCCCTCGGTCTCCCCTACACAGTGAAGCCAAGTCCGTGGTCGTAGGATGTGCAACCGTGTAACTCAATATCAAAAAAACAAACCTAGGAGTTCTATGGCCCCCACTCATCTCTGAATCTACCATCCTAAGGATAAAAAAAAAACATCGCGAGTCAATAAATAATATTATGATTTTTAAACGGCATGATCCTTGATAGTATTTCAAATTTTGAGTATATGTAATTGAATTCCACAATCTTTGTCATTTAATTACAAAAAGATAAAATTACATATAATATTTCCATACCAGTGTATACAGGAATTTTTTTTAATCAGTGCACAAACTTTGACAAATTAAACTTAAACGAGTTTTATTAAACACGTATTTTTGATTTTGATACGTCTTAGTACAAAAAAATAAATTTATCGGTAAGGCAAGATGTTTACTTTGAAACTGACTTTATGGTTACACGCCTCGCGTAGCGAAGCGAAACGCGCTAGACTACCCTCCTATCAGCCGTGTGCTCGTGCGTAGGTATTTACGTAGGTGCGTAACGATGTAATGATCACTGATTTTATTAGGTTCGAACTCGACTTTTTCAAGTTTAGGCCGTGATCTAATTTTATTAGAAGAGTAATTCCAATTATACCCTCAGATTTTCAAGGTCTTAGGACCATCAAAATGCAGAAAATAAAGCATTATGATCAATTAAATTACGCTGCAAAATCAAATAACATTAAATTTATCATTACCTACTGAATGCATTATGCATACTTGCATAGGTACTTCTGCATTGAGGCCGAGGCATCAAGCATACTTGTGAGTGGCTGTTAAAATGGTATTTTCATTAGTCATCCCATGGGCTCGCATTCAAGGACATTCTGTGAGCTGCTCGTAAATGTTCACCACTTAATAAATAAACTAGCACCATCTCTTAAAATTTGTGGTAAGTACTCGTATACTGGGTTTTAGCAGGAAAGCGATTGGACGTCACGACAGCTGCGCGTGCGCAAACTTACCCCCGTTCTGACAGCCCCTTGTGCGTCTGACGGCCGGCTTGTTATTATGTCGAATAAGCAGTATTTTGCTGATTCAATGCTGGATAAAAAAGTTTGAACAAAATGGCAATGTGTCCTATTACTCATATAGAAACACCACAATATTTTTTATGCCCTGCTTAAAAAATAATCCTGTGTAGCATACCAGTATAGGAAGTAAAAATTAACAAAAAAAAAAGAAATTTTTCTTCAAGGATCATGACTCAGACGTTAATGGTAACTTAACAAGTATGCCAGTAACTTCAACGTAAACAAACGTACTCCTAAAGTATGTTTATGACAAAATGTATTGCAGGATACAAAAAGTTGTCACTTTATCGACAAAACCTCTCAGTATCTCCAACAATTTTTACACCTACCTGCCAAGCAATATCACGAACTAAATCGACTCTCACAAGTCATAAACTTACATGGCAGCGATCGTTTGTTTACTAAACAGGAAACATAATTATACGGCATGAAGTATACTTATAAAAAAACTTTTATACATGTTTCAAAGCCTTGTACTTACGACATAAGATCCAGTTGCGCGTCAGTAGGAACTGTGTCGCTGGTGCCCAGAATATGTGACAATTCACATGACTTTTTTCCACCAGCCTTCCCACCGTCACGGGCCGTTGAATCTCCCACCACTAGGGAGAAATTTATTAGATTTTCCTGATCGCTATGTCAATTTCTAGATGATACATGTTCGGATCTTGGTGGCATGAATAAACCCAAGTCGTTAGTGAGTGAAAAAAAAAATGGAACAACGATTAAATAGCACAGCATAAATGACCTACACCTTTTTATTTAATTGTAAATAAATCTTATTCACCAAGGAATAGATTTCATATTGTGAGTCAATCAAACATGTGTATATTATTATATGCAATACCTCAGACTAACTTAATGGTTCTGTTGTCTCACCAAGATACTTTCATTTTCATTGAAGACCAAACCAACCTAATATTAAAGTCGAAAGAAAAAAAATATACAGTCGAATTGAGAACCTCCTCTTTTTGTGGAAGTCGGTTGATAAAACTCGACGGATTGGCGTAAATAATAGTGTCACTCACTAAAGTTTATTGAAAACATTGTTTCTAAATTGTCAATTTTTCACTTCAACGAATATCATCAACTTCATCAAAGTGTAGCAACCTAATTAATTAAGTTGATCTCAGAATGAACATTCATAAAAGTTTTACCGGAAACCCTACTGTACATGAGAGGGTATTAGACTTGTTTTTCTAAAACCGGTATATAATGACCTTTTTGGAAACAAAATTGCGAATGCTGGATAAAATGATAAGATAAAAAAAAATGCAGGTACATACTGAGTATAGCCTTCAGCGTGGCTAGTACGGGTCCAACGCCGATGTTTTTGTGCGCGGCCGCTAACAAGTGACGATCGCAAGACAGGCGTACGCCCGCCGCCGCGCCGCCCGGACCCGGCGATGTTGATACTGAGTATAGACCTGCGGGACAAGGCTTATTTATTGCTCATTTTTACCACAAACACAGCAAGCTGACAAGTCTTCGTTTTACCTAACTATTTTGGGATCGTTGTTAAATAGGTTAATTCGCAGACAGTTAAACTTTAAAGATTTATCTGGTTTTAAAATTATTTTTAAACTTATTTTTTTCAACACAAGGTATGTGTATTTATAGAAACATGAGGATTAACCTTACCTGGCTGCGGTGTATCCACAGTTTTAAAGAGCCTCAATAGCAGGTGACAAGTTAGCCTAGCGCCGGTATCAGGCGAGGGTGCGTTCGGTGCATTGCCTGAGCTACCGGCTCCCCCGCACGCCTTCAGTAGTGATGGTAACGCTGCGTGGCGGACGAAGTCTTCAAGGGAAAAGCAGTGGCGTGCTGGAACAAAAGTTTGTAAATGGACGTACCGCTTTTTTTTCAGAATACTATGATTTTGAACGCATTTAAATGACGTAGTATGGAGGGCAATTACAAGAACGAACACGCAAATAACACGTAATATTACAATAATTACTAACTACCATATCGTCGTTGGCTTCTAACACCAATTACGTAAAATTATGGCATAATTGACATTGATGCCACTTGCTAGGGAATCGGAAGATCGTTTGAATATTGTCTAAATAATAATGGTTCTACATTGAAATTATCAAATTCGAAGTAGACAAAGTACTGGTGCCTATGAGATCATGCAGTTTTTTCTAAACGCAACCCAGCAAGTCGGGGTACAGCGGCGGCGGCGCGGCGTGCGGCGCGCAGGCGGGGTAGTGCTGCGTCACACAGAGCTACTAGCACTCACCCACGAGGATGCAGGTGAAGACGGCGAGCGCGTCGTGCGCGGCGGCGTCGTGCAGGTCGCGGTGCACCAGCAGGTCGGGGTACAGCGGCGGCGGCGCGGCGTGCGGCGCGCAGGCGGGGTAGTGCTGCGTCACACAGAGCTACTAGCACTCACCCACGAGGATGCAGGTGAAGACGGCGAGCGCGTCGTGCGCGGCGGCGTCGTGCAGGTCGCGGTGCACCAGCAGGTCGGGGTACAGCGGCGGCGGCGCGGCGTGCGGCGCGCAGGCGGGGTAGTGCTGCGTCACACAGAGCTACTAGCACTCACCCACGAGGATGCAGGTGAAGACGGCGAGCGCGTCGTGCGCGGCGGCGTCGTGCAGGTCGCGGTGCACCAGCAGGTCGGGGTACAGCGGCGGCGGCGCGGCGTGCGGCGCGCAGGCGGGGTAGTGCTGCGTCACACAGAGCTACTAGCACTCACCCACGAGGATGCAGGTGAAGACGGCGAGCGCGTCGTGCGCGGCGGCGTCGTGCAGGTCGCGGTGCACCAGCAGGTCGGGGTACAGCGGCGGCGGCGCGGCGTGCGGCGCGCAGGCGGGGTAGTGCTGCGCACCACACAGCGCCACGAGCGCACCCAGCCACTCGGCCGCCAGCCCGCTGCACCACGCTGTCATCTCAGCGCAGACTACGCCTAGTTCGTTCACTCTAGGGGTACAAAAGTTCTATGTATAAGATTAATACTCCAGTCAAAATAGACATTCCAGTTTGCATTAATTCCCAACAAGCTGGATTTTTGTGCAGGCCTTGGATGAGTCATTACAAATGATATGTCAAAAGTGCCCATCGATCCCGCTTGTGCGTTGTTTTTTATTCGAGGTCAAAGGTCACAAATTTGCGTTTTTTGCGTATATCTCTGAAACAACGAGAGCTTACTAAAAATGGTTCAGTCAAAGTTTGTAGATCGTAAAATTGTCTACAAAAAAGATCTCAACACTTTTCTTCTACAAAGCATCGCTTTCGAGATATCGTGACTTTAGACCGCAGGAAAGTCGTATCTTCGACTATATGCACACATTTCCGCACCACCTCTGAGGTAGTGTACACGGCGCTTTTTTTTAACGTAGTTTCCCCACTAGAGGAATACCCCAAAATATATTGTGGAGTATTCCTCCACAATATATTTTGATCGAGAGAAAGTAATGGGACACTACTTTATTGTTTTTTTTTTAATTTAAATTTAATGAAAATTTTAACAGCAAGAAAATTACATCATCATTCATCATCAAATTTTTCATAGTCACTCGTTTCTTCCTCTTCACTGTCTTCTTCCTTTTCTTGCTCGATTCGTGTAGACTGCTCTAAGAAGAGGGATATATCAGTTATATCCTCATTAAATTCGAAACAATCTTCATCTGTTGCATTTGATTCAATGTTGGTGCAAGATTGGCCTTAATAATTGGTACATACCGGTGAACAATACAATCCAACTTTTCTGCACCCGCAATTGTTTGTGCAGCCTTTTTTGCAATTACGAGAAATTGTATTGAGTAATTTTTCTGGAGCAGGTGGCAGTAAAGTCTGGATTGGTTCTAAACTATTATTCATCAATTTCCAGCCCCAATCTTCAGGATTTAGATAGCCACACTTGCACTTGGTAGAACACACGAAACAAGTGTTGATAAGCAGAAGCAGATGTTGGAGGGAGACAAGATAACTGCACTCTCTTATTGTCTTGTATTTTTCACAAAACTCAAATATCTATACTTGTCTATCGATTCCATTTTTTTGGAGCTCCATACATAGCAAGGAGAACGCGAATTCCATTGGTGAGGATAACATCTGCTGACGAGTTAATATTTGTAAATACTTTTGCGTTATCAATCAAGTCTTCACGTTTTTCAAACAATTTGAATACTGTATTTTTGCCTCTGTTTAAAATAGCCATAATTCTTATTTTTCGTAGACAATTTTACGATCTACAAACTTTGTTTGAAACATTTTTCGGTAGCTCTCATTGTTTCAGAGATATACGCAAAAAATGCAAATTTGTGACCTCGAATAAAAAACAACGCACAAGCGGTATCGATGGGGACTGTTGACATGTCATTTGTAATGATGCATCCAAGGCCTGCACAAAAATCCGGCTTGTTGGGAATTAATGCAAACTGGAATCATAATTTAGTCTATTTTGACTGGATTAAACGCTCATGCCTGGAAATTGTCCGTAAGAAGTTCAAAAAAATTTCAGCGCGTACATATTATATGAACTCATTCACAGAATAGGTAACTTCTACGCAAACATACTCCATTGGTAATCACATCCTTGCTTACCATCGGGTGAAATAGTAGTTATCAAAAATCTACACTTATATTATAAAGAGGAAAACTTTGTAATGAATAGGCTCAAAAACTACAGGACCGATTTTAAAAATTCTTTCACCATTCGAAAGCGACATTATCCACGAGTAACATAGGCTAAATTTTATTTTGGAAAAAATAGGGGTCTGTAAGATATTTGAGTTTTTCGGACACAAGGTGTAAAAAATCAACCACAAAAGTTACTTATTTTGCGTACGCTGCCTAAACTATAAAAGATAGAACCATAAAATATTCAAATAAATTGTAGATCTTATTATACAAAAAAGTCCAATCTTGATTTTTTTTTGGACTACATTTAAACGCATTTATTTAACTCATGCTATTAATCCTTATCAAAATAAATTATTTCGTCACCAAGTATAGTTTATGCAGATAATATTTGGTCTTTGAATGATTAAAATTGGACGCTTGGTTTTGAAGTTATGGCGAAATTAAAATATTAAGATTTCTGCTGCACGGCCCTTTGCGAAGTGGGCGTCACCAATCTTTTATAAATTAGCCACAATAACGTCTTTAATCCTTCAAAGTGTATTAAATACATAAATATGTATATTGTATTTCACATGGATATATCTTTCTCTACTTCAAAAAGAACATTTTTAACTATATTTTATATAAGAAATCGGTTTATAAACACAAGTTATACATAGATGAAATAAAACTTCCTAATCTCGCCACGCCAGTATGGCTATACGGTTGATTTTTGTTTAACGCGCGAAACGGCCATCCGCTGCATCTATAAAAAGGCGAAGGCGCTCTCGCGCAGACTTCCCCTGGATTGCCCGGTTGAGTTTTAAAATTATTTTAGTCTTGGATAGCTCTTTTTTTGAGGAAGGCTGGGATAGGCTATATAACATCACGCTACGATACATAGGAGCGGAGCATCAATGAAAAATGTTACAAAAACTGTTTTTTTTTTCTCTCTTATGTCACGCAGACGAAGTTGCGCGGGTCAGCTAGTAATAGATAAAAAGTTTCACCCACCGATCATTGTCCACTTCTCGACATACAGCGAGCATTGCCGAACAAACGAAGCTGTATCTATTCGCCGGCGATTCCGCGACTTGACGCGCCCACGCTATTTCTATCTTACCTAAAATTATACTGTTATTAGAATGATAGCTATAATGATAAAATGTTTTACCAAGTTGTCAATGTAAAATTTACCTATACCTTTACGCGTATTAGTGAAGAATTCGCTCAAGAACTGAGGATTATACTGGTAGTTTGAGGGTGTTGGCTGAAGAGGTGAATATAGAGCTTGTCTGAAAAAAAGAACATTAATTTAGTATTGTTTTGTCCATGTTTTGCTAAGTCTGACTTATTGTCCCAGGTCATCTTTTCTTTCAACTCTCTTTGTGTCACTAAGGCATAGATGGATGAAGTTCACATTTTGCTGTGTGGCCCACTTGTAGCTACTGTGCAACGATTTGTGGAGTGATTCAAACCTCCATAAGCTTCTTCTTGTACTTCCTATATTAGGACGACATAGGACTGCTTGCAACTCTTCGACATCGACAAGTTAAATCGCTTTTGCTTGATAATTTGAATGCGGGCTAATTAGCCTGGTCCAGCCCTAATAAATACAAATTCTAAGATACTTATTCACAACCTCTGGAATAAAGGCCAAAGTATGCTTATTTTTGTACTAACTTGATCTTAGGATATGCATTAGCGAAGGTATCGGCGTGCGGCGCGTGACACAGATGCGCGGCGGCCTTGTACAGGTCGTGCAGCTGCGCCAGCACGCAGCGCTCCGCCGAGCCGCAGTCGCCGGGGTTCACCACGCACTTCACGAGGCGGCACAGCTGCTCGAATACTGCTGATGTTTGTTCCACGCATACTGGGGGGAAAAGACAATGTTTACAAACAGTACTTGTATAATGAAAGTTGGTCGTATGCCTCGCGAGGTTCGCAGACGGAGTGCAAATGTGGCATAAACGTCTGGAGTTAAGAATAGGCCGCGTTTTCGCAGCGTATTGTTACAAGAAATACAGAATGTGGTATGTAAGGAACTGAACAGTATGGCAAAATAGAAAGGAGGCCAATAGCTAACTGTGGAGTGATTCCAAAGTTGTATAATGAAGTCTAAACTTTGATAGATTGCTTGGTATCGATTGGGGGTTTCAGACCATTATAAATTCATGCTAGAACGTTCGTATGTTGTACAGCGTAGGTACATGGTAGATATCTTATCGATATGTACACAACGGAAGGGAATTAGTAGACGGTGGACTACGCTTGAGCAAGCCACATCGCTTTCCATCAGATAGGATTGGTCAAACACGAGCCTATCAATAATAAAATAAAATAAAAAACACATAATGGCGTATCCAAGATATTAATAACTCACATAGTAAGGAAGAGTGGTACTTCCGCAGCGCGCCGACGGTATAGAGCGCCAGCGCAGAGGTGTAGGCGCGCGGGGCGGCCAGCCCACTGCTCGGGGCGCCGCGGGAGATCAACGCGCTCTCCACCTCTGACAACTCCTTCAGTATCTGTCGAAATTGAAAACAATGATTAAATAACATAGTAGGGAACGTGCAGAAACTATAGATGGCGGCACAGACGCGTCAGTGTCAAGTCTATTTTACTTATAAGTTTCATATTTGCAACGCTAGATGGCGCAGTCTACTTCGTGCACGTTCCCCTAAACGGAGGGTACAGGAAGTATAGGTGGAAGCACAGGCCAATATTTACAACGTAAAAGTTTCAGATTTGCATCACTAGATGGCATAGTCTACGCCGTGCACGTTCCTTGTAACACTTAACGTCTGATTAAAACAATAGCATTGAGTATACAAATCACTTAATAAGACACTAAGGGCCAGTTCCTTATTCGTTCAATAATCATCATCATCTTCCTGCCCTTATCCCATGTTACTTGGGGTCGGCGCAACATGTTTTTTTCTTCCATTCTGTCCTGTCAGCCGTCACGCTATCACTAACTCCTTCACACAATCCATCCATCGTTTCTTTGGCCTACCTCTCCCTTTCCATCCATCCACATTTATATTCATAATCCTTTTAGTTACATGTGTTTCATCCCTCCTTTTTACATGACCATACCAAGACAAGCGGTTCCCTTTCAACTTTTCCGTCACTGGCGCCACTTTTAAACTGCATCTAATGTACTCATTTCTCACTTTGTCCATCCTCGTTAGTCCACACATCCATCTCAACATTCTCATCTCCGCTACATGTAATCTATTTTCATCAATCTTTTTCACAGCCCAACATTCTGATCCATACAATACGACAGGTCTTATCACGGACTTGTAGATTTTTCCCTTTAACTTGAGGGGCATCCGTGGATCGCAAGTCGTTCCAGTGACCTGTCGCCATTTCATCCCCCCTGAGTTGATCCGATGCGTTACGTCTCGGTCTACATCACCATCACCCTGGACAAGCGACCCAAGGTACCGAAAGTCGTAGCAGAATTTTCAAATGGGCATTTTCTCGTATTAGTTGAATAAGTTTTTAAAGGCCAAGCGCATAACTTGACTCGCGAATGATTTGTGCCGGGTCGATTATATTTTCCAGAAACCGGGGTTAAGTTGTGCTTTATAAGTTGAGAAGGTAGTACATAGTCACCGTGTCTTCTCGAAGAGTGTGAACCACGATTTCTTTTACAGCAATTTTTCTTATTGCAAGTTCAATAACAACAAATACAAGGCTACAATTTTAAAATCTTTGTTACGCCCTGTTTGGCGTCTACGTGAAGTTTTTCTATTTCCATGTAGTGATGCCACCTGGGCCTACATAAAATGAAATATTTTGAATTTTATTAAGTACCATACCACAGACTATACCGATAAAGAAGACTTTCACCGATAACGATGACGTTGGGCCGACCAAAATAAGGCTCTAATCGTCACCGAACGCGTACTTACTAACTTAGTACCTCAGCGAGAAAGACATGGTAAGAGACCGCGCCGAACTACGCACGCTACAACAGCCTCCGTGACCACGAGTCCACGACTACTCTGCCAAGAGTAACGGACTAAGCAGAAGAATGAAGCATACCTGTATACACGTCTCGATGAGCCCGTGCACGTTGAGCGCGATCTCCATGAGGTCGAGCGCGAATGCCACGTGCTCGGCCTGCGGCAGGTACGTGGTGGCGCCCGCCGCGTACGCCGCCAGCGCCTCGCACACCGCGCTGCCCACCGCCCACGAGACTGCGCCTTGCTCGTACATTGACATGGCCTGGCCGATACAAAATATAACGAATCAATTTTAAGTTAATCAAGAAACAAAGGTTTGCTGAAGAACTGCTCAGAACGTGCCCAGAGTTCACCAGGTTTGGTACAGACCAAGGGAACGAGTGAGCGAACACTAATAAATGGGTATCGCCGATACGAGTGAACATTCGAGCGATACGGTCGCTCTCCTTCTGTCGGGTTCAGACCAAGCGAACTAAGATAAAAGAATTGAGAATTAATACGAACGAGCGGACGGACAGGTATGACGGCGAGCGTGCGGTGATTGAAATTCAGTGTTCATTCGCTTAGTCTGTATATAGGGCAACTTTTATAATTTCTCAGAGATCCACGAATTTTATATTTTGACGACTTTGACAACTACAAATTCTCCATAAACATGATAACAGAAATGGAATATTGTTGTAATACCTGAAACTTTTGCGTAACTGCTTCAAAGTTAAATTCACTACGGGAGTGCTTCTTTATCTTTCCACCTTCAGCTACGTCGATTGAGAATTTCTTGGAGAATAGCTTACATATTTCTGAAACAAAAATCTATTTATTTAGAAAGTCATTGCTTAAATTTTAGGGCGTATCAAAGTTTTTAAAAATAAAGAGCTGTTCAAACCAAGTTGTTTTTAAGATTTAAAGGACATGCGAATATTACATGTATCAATATAACTTAAAACATAATCAGCGCGAGCGAATTTCGTTCCACACCCAACGCGTAATGCGTCGATTTAGACCTGTCTTGAAAACATCTATACTTTCTACCATTCACAATAAGATTAGACATTGGAACAAAATTGTTTACAGTCCGTTCAAACAATTTTTACTTCTATTCCGTAGGCATAAGGATGGCATTAAAAGCAAATACGTGATTATAATACCAACTGTTTACTGCAGCTGCCATGTGTCATGCCACCAACGCAATAGAAGTCAAAATCGGTTGAACGGACTGTAAAAAAGATGTATTTCAATGTCTAATCTTATTGTGAATGGGGTATAAGTATTAGTTATAATGGACTTATTTTGCATCAAGCTTGTCTGCCCCATTTCCCTCTATACATCTCCATGTATGTTTTACCTTTGGTCATCTTCTTCACAGCATGCTTAGCCTCGTCCCTGGCTCTTCCAACACCGTACAGCAGTATATGCCTCTGGTTGGCGTCGTGCGGGGTGTGCTCGGGCTCCGTGGGCGGCAAGGGAAAGTGCAGCGTGTAGTGGTAGTGTCGCGACACCGTGCCCGACGCCACGCCGCCGCAGCCGCTGGACGGGCCCGAGCTCGTCGTGCGGATTCCTGGGTAACACGGACACGGGAACAAGATACATTTGTGCTGATGTAAATAGTGGTCGGTCTCCTGGCTGTTTGTAGTTTTGATATGATATAATAGTTAGGATTTAAATATTAAGTAATTTTAAGTTTTAGTTATGCATTAAGCATTTTATCGTACTGAGGTTTGCTAGAAAACCTTGTTAGAAAACCCCATTATGGGCCAATCGCGTCTTTTTGTGTTTACAACAAAAAATAAGAATATATTTTACGGAAGAATAACTTATATTTCGTGGTTTTACATTCGTAAGACCCAGGGGCGTGCGCTCCATATAGGCAATTAGGCTAAGCCTACCCTACCATAGCAACGGATAAATAAAACAAATGTATTTATTGTAACTATGCAATAAAATAAAACAAAAATATTTAATAACTCATAACGCCTAGTATAATGCTAATAGCAACTTCTCGCCGCGCGTCGTGTGTTTCAAACTATGTTGTTCCTACGAAACGGTTGACATAGGCCACAATACGAAGAGCCTTATTTCAATTGATAAATTTATGCATGTGTGCAAATGTTCTTGTGTATGTACGCCCAAAATTTACACACACATGTATAAATTATGGGCGTTTCTAGGCTCGCTGGAGACCACTACGCGGGTCCTGATTGGTCCACCCCACAATTCAAGGACAAGTAGTAAAGATTTACTGTTTAATGAATGGAAATCGCTTAACAGGGTTGCCAATTCGAGAATAATAATTTCCTTAATAACTTATAGATATAGTTAAAAAAAAACGGGTTAGTAAAATTGATTGAGTCAGGCGTTACTTTGCGGAAATCCATTTTAACCTTGAAAATGAAAACAAAATATCTAGTTTTAATTTCCGCGAATATTAGTGGGTTGCAGGTATGCACCTCCCTCCCGCCCGCTATATTATGCACATGCAAGATTACTAGGCAAATGCAAGGATTTTAAGCACATGCAGGAAGGCAATGCAAAACCCAACACCATTACCGACACGTGTTTCGCCTCTCCACGAGGCATCCTCAGGGGACGTGTTGACTCGCTGACCGTTGAGTTGCGACTGAGCATTTAGTACAAGGCACCCCCCTTTTATACACTGCCACCGTTGGTTATTTGTGTACAACTACCCGCAAACATTCGCAGTAAAGGGGAAGAAACCAAATTCGTCTGGTCATTCAACAGTGCAAAATTATTATTATTACTATGTTTAAAAATCTCTAATTGTTCCAAAACACACAGCCGGAAACCCTTATCACAAATAT
Organism: Hecatera dysodea; assembly: GCA_905332915.2. Classification (NCBI taxonomy): domain Eukaryota; kingdom Metazoa; phylum Arthropoda; class Insecta; order Lepidoptera; family Noctuidae; genus Hecatera; species Hecatera dysodea. The sequence continues at coordinate 9,255,379 of HG995288.1, read as the reverse complement.
GTAGTATATTAAAACTATTGTTGTCGCGCAAAGAATGGCCGGTATCAATTAAATGTTTCGCGAAATTCGATTTGTCCGAATGGCCATTTCTATACGCGGCAACATGTTCCCCATACCTTATGTCAAAGTTTCGGCCCGTCTGACCCACATACACCCCGTTGCATTCATCACAGACCAGGCTATACACCCCAGACTTTTTACTATTTTCTAAAATATCTTTACCGTTACAAATACGGCGTATATTCTGGTCCGTTCTGAACGCTACATAAACGTTGTTTTTTCTAAGTAAATTACTAATTCTATCTGAAATGGGGCCCATATAGGACAGACTGGTCACATATCTATTAATATTAGTACGCGGACATGCATATAATAGTGAACGAACCCTTTCTTTCTGCTTTTTACTAATTAAACTGTCTACCATTGACTTTGAGTAACCGTTAGAAATTGCGATCTGGTAAATAATATTAAGTTCTTTTACATAATTTTCTGCTGAAAGGGGGAGGGCAAATAATCTATGAATATAGCTGCGGAAGGCGGCTAATTTATGTTGAAGAGGGTGACAAGAAGAGGCTGGTATTGTCGTGTCAGTGTGTGTCGGCTTTCGATAAATTTGGAAATCTAAGTCACTATTGTGTTTTGTGATAGTCAAATCCAAAAAGTTAAGGGAGTTTTGGGACTCTAATTCTAATTTAAATTTAATTTTTGGGTGAGTTTTATTTAGTTTTTTAACAAAAAGGTCTATTTGTCGAACGGTACCATTCCAGCAGATAATTATGTCATCTACATATCTATAATAAAACAGAATATTAGGTTCGTTCACTATATGTTTACATTCAAAGTTATCCATAAAAACCTCCGCCATTAGTGGACTCAAAGGCGACCCCATAGCCAACCCTTCCTTTTGAATATAATATTGGTTATTAAATCTAAAATAATTTTGTTTCATGCAAATACTAGTGAGGTTAAGTAAATCCGCAATTTCCCCAGGATGTAACCGTTGCTTCTCAAATTGGATACCCAGAATACGTAGACAATCATCGATTGGAACATTCGTGAATAAGCTGTCAACGTCTAAGGATAACAACTTTGCATTGGAAGGAATTTGGATATTTTTAACTTTTTCAATTAAATCTAAACTGTTCTTCAAACTATATTTGGGATTAAAAGAAGTTCTACTTCTCAACAAAGTGTTGAGACGTTTAGCTAAATTGTACGCTGGGGCACCAATGTAAGAAACAACTGGACGTACAGGCATGTTATCTTTATGGGTCTTGGGTAGACCATACAACAAAGGAGCCCTCGGATTCATAGGAACAAGGTTTTTTAGTTGGTCTTTCGATATGTATGACGTGTTTTTAACGGCATCCTTTATCTCGAGGGCAAACCTCCTTGTAGGATCCGCACCAAGACGTTCAAAATCCTCCCCCAGGATGATGTCGTTAACTTTTTGAGTATAGGCAGTTTTTTCCAAAATGACGCCAGAATTTCCCTTATCAGCCTTTGTTAATATTAAATCATTCTGCCTAATACGGTGCTGAATTGACCGATAAAGGTGAATTTCGGTTAAATTTTGATTGGGAGGGGATGTGAAAACTCTCTTAATGTGAGTTGCCACTTGATGTTTAACGACATCATCCTGTTTTCCTTTGAAACAAGCTATCTCGGTGTCCACCACCAAAGTTTGAAGAGATTCCTGGGAAAGTCGGGGTTTAATATTATATTTTAAACCTTTCTCTAACAAAGACATTTCTTCGGGGGGAAACTGTGTATTTGTATAATTTAAAACGCGAGGGTAAAATGTATGCGATATATTATTTGAATTACATGACTGATTGTACCGACCCTCACCAGATAATCTCTCCAACTTCCTAACCTGGGTTAAATATTTTTCGTGAGCTAACCGAGAAGCCAAATCCCTAGCCTTGTTATCTAAAATATCAAACTCCACATTATGTAATTTGAAAGTTAACTCGGTGTATAATACCTTGAGGTGAAGTTTGATATTATCTCTAACCGAAAACCAGTGCCGACATTCCTCATTCAACCAAGTTTGTTTTGCTTTTTGTAAAGCAAATCCACTTGCCCGGCTGTGTGTGTTGGTGCTAACATTAATATAATTTGGGATTACTTTCAAACGTTTGCACTGTTGATTGAACCAAACGTTTTGACCTGCCATGCGGTGAAGCTTGGTCAGCTTAATGTATAACCGTGCCTGTTCAGCTGTACTTGCTGACTTAATAAAATTGATTGAGTCAGGCGTTACTTTGCGGAAATCCATTTTTTTTTTTTTATTTTTTTTTTTTTGACCTTTATCGGTCAATTCAGCACCGTATTAGGCAGAATGATTTAATATTAACAAAGGCTGATAAGGGAAATTCTGTCGTCATTTTGGAAAAAACTGCCTATACTCAAAAAGTTAACGACATCATCCTTTTTTTTTTTTTTTTTTTCTGGATGGGAAATCATCAAATGACTTCTCCCGCTCTGGGCGGAGCGGAAGGGAGTGTCAGACTCTTACTGACTAAAACCCACCCGTGATCCTTCTTGTGCCCTTTGCGTTCCAGGGCCGCGGTGACTCTTTCGAACAAATTCCGCAACCCTAGCAGGCACTGACCCTATGGGGCCCCGTCTAATTTGCTGACGGCTCTTTGAGGCGCGCGTGGAACACGACGCGCCGTCGACTCGGGCCTGGTTGCTATCGGACGGCGAGCCACCCATAGCTCGCCATCCGCAGGCCCGCGCCTACGGTGGCCGGGAATCGCCCTGCGTTTCCCGACGCCCGGGGCGTCTTCTTCTGTTGCGGCGGCTGGAGCGAGGGGCATCCCTCTCTCGCACGCGCTCCGCCTCCTCCTTCGCTAGCATTACTGCTTCGCAGAAGGAGGCGACCGCTTCCCATGCCTCCTCGCTCCGGACCATGGCCCGAACCAGGGCCGGACGCGAGAGGTCGCCGCCGCCGATCGCCTCGACGAGGACACGGCGGTGCTCCGCCCAAGCAGGGCAGACCTCCACCGTATGCTCCACCGTGTCCTCCGGGCGATCCACACAGTGATGACACCCGGACGTGTCCTCCCGCTGGATCCGACACAGGTACCTCCCGAAACAACCGTGTCCGGTGAGCACCTGCGTCAGGCGGAAGGTGCTCACCGGAGGTTTGCCCTCGAGATAAAGGATGCCGTTAAAAACACGTCATACATATCGTAAGACCAACTAAAAAACCTTGTTCCTATGAATCCGAGGGCTCCTTTGTCCATAAAGATAACATGCCTGTACGTCCAGTTGTTTCTTACATTGGTGCCCCAGCGTACAATTTAGCTAAACGTCTCAACACTTTGTTGAGAAGTAGAACTTCTTTTAATCCCAAATATAGTTTGAAGAACAGTTTAGATTTAATTGAAAAAGTTAAAAATATCCAAATTCCTTCCAATGCAAAGTTGTTATCCTTAGACGTTGACAGCTTATTCACGAATGTTCCAATCGATGATTGTCTACGTATTCTGGGTATCCAATTTGAGAAGCAACGGTTACATCCTGGGGAAATTGCGGATTTACTTAACCTCACTAGTATTTGCATGAAACAAAATTATTTTAGATTTAATAACCAATATTATATTCAAAAGGAAGGGTTGGCTATGGGGTCGCCTTTGAGTCCACTAATGGCGGAGGTTTTTATGGATAACTTTGAATGTAAACATATAGTGAACGAACCTAATATTCTGTTTTATTATAGATATGTAGATGACATAATTATCTGCTGGAATGGTACCGTTCGACAAATAGACCTTTTTGTTAAAAAACTAAATAAAACTCACCCAAAAATTAAATTTAAATTAGAATTAGAGTCCCAAAACTCCCTTAACTTTTTGGATTTGACTATCACAAAACACAATAGTGACTTAGATTTCCAAATTTATCGAAAGCCGACACACACTGACACGACAATACCAGCCTCTTCTTGTCACCCTCTTCAACATAAATTAGCCGCCTTCCGCAGCTATATTCATAGATTATTTGCCCTCCCCCTTTCAGCAGAAAATTATGTAAAAGAACTTAATATTATTTACCAGATCGCAATTTCTAACGGTTACTCAAAGTCAATGGTAGACAGTTTAATTAGTAAAAAGCAGAAAGAAAGGGTTCGTTCACTATTATATGCATGTCCGCGTACTAATATTAATAGATATGTGACCAGTCTGTCCTATATGGGCCCCATTTCAGATAGAATTAGTAATTTACTTAGAAAAAACAACGTTTATGTAGCGTTCAGAACGGACCAGAATATACGCCGTATTTGTAACGGTAAAGATATTTTAGAAAATAGTAAAAAGTCTGGGGTGTATAGCCTGGTCTGTGATGAATGCAACGGGGTGTATGTGGGTCAGACGGGCCGAAACTTTGACATAAGGTATGGGGAACATGTTGCCGCGTATAGAAATGGCCATTCGGACAAATCGAATTTCGCGAAACATTTAATTGATACCGGCCATTCTTTGCGCGACAACAATAGTTTTAATATACTACATAAACACATCAAAAGTATCTAGGGATCAACATATATTTTTGCAATAACTTTTCTCCTGATTGATATTAATTAAAATTTTCTTTAAGGATTCATCAAATAAAGTGTTTTCGTTTGTCACAGTAACGATAAACCAAGTCACCTTTGCATTAATAAAGAAATTTGCCATTTTCCTAATAAAGGGATTTTTGACATTTGAACCACTAACATTAAAGTTCGAAAAAAAGACTGAAATAACAGTTTTCTTTAAAATTTTATTGGGTAACTTAAACAATTAATAATCCGTGTTTCTACCGCGAACACTAACAACACAAGAACATCGGTTTGGCATACTCAAAATGAGTTCATCCAAATCACGCTGTGGAATGGCCGCCCATGTTCGTTGCAACAACAAAAAAAGGTCTTCTTGCGACTGGATACCCTCCATATTCGGCAGAGCTCTTCTCTGTAGCATATCCCATGCATGCTCAATCGGGTTCAAGTCTGGCGACTGAGCAGGCCAGGGCAGGACATTGATGTTAGCTGCGGCGAGAGTCTGTCTTACAACTCTTGCGGTGTGCGGTCGTGCATTATCATGCATTAACTGAAATAAGGGACCGATTTGCACTTGTAGAGGAACGATGACGTCTGATACAATCGTCTCAGCATAAATTTGAGCGTTGAGGTTGCCTCTGATCCAAATCAACTCAGTTCTTCCGCCGATCCAAATACCCGCCCATACTATGATGGTTCCACCACTATAAGGATGGACTTCCTGGCAGGATTTTAATCGCTGTTGGCGTCCAGGGGTTCTCCAGTGTCGTATACGTCTTGTATCCGGTCTCATACCAAAACGAGACTCATCAGAAAAGCACACGAAACGCCATTGTTCTTCTGCCCAATTTCTGTGTTCAAGAGCCCATTGATATCGAATCCTACGATTGTGCATTGCTATAGGTGGTACCCGTAGCGGTCTTCGGGAATGAAGGTTCACTTCATGCAAGCGGTTTCTGACTGTTTGGTCGCTAATTAAGTTCCCTGAAGAGTGATGAAGCCTCACGGCTAACATCATGGCGGTTATTGTTGGAGCTCTTCGAGTTAAGATTTGAATGTATCGGTCTTGTCTCCGTGTGGTGCAGCGATACCGTCCTCCATGGCGCTCAGCCAAGGTAAGCGAAGAGCTCTGCCGAATATGGAGGGTATCCAGTCGCAAGAAGACCTTTTTTTGTTGTTGCAACGAACATGGGCGGCCATTCCACAGCGTGATTTGGATGAACTCATTTTGAGTATGCCAAACCGATGTTCTTGTGTTGTTAGTGTTCGCGGTAGAAACACGGATTATTAATTGTTTAAGTTACCCAATAAAATTTTAAAGAAAACTGTTATTTCAGTCTTTTTTTCGAACTTTAATGTTAGTGGTTCAAATGTCAAAAATCCCTTTATTAGGAAAATGGCAAATTTCTTTATTAATGCAAAGGTGACTTGGTTTATCGTTACTGTGACAAACGAAAACACTTTATTTGATGAATCCTTAAAGAAAATTTTAATTAATATCAATCAGGAGAAAAGTTATTGCAAAAATATATGTTGATCCCTAGATACTTTTGATGTGTTTATTTGTGATAAGGGTTTCCGGCTGTGTGTTTTGGAACAATTAGAGATTTTTAAACATAGTAATAATAATAATTTTGCACTGTTGAATGACCAGACGAATTTGGTTTCTTCCCCTTTACTGCGAATGTTTGCGGGTAGTTGTACACAAATAACCAACGGTGGCAGTGTATAAAAGGGGGGTGCCTTGTACTAAATGCTCAGTCGCAACTCAACGGTCAGCGAGTCAACACGTCCCCTGAGGATGCCTCGTGGAGAGGCGAAACACGTGTCGGTAATGGTGTTGGGTTTTGCATTGCCTTCCTGCATGTGCTTAAAATCCTTGCATTTGCCTAGTAATCTTGCATGTGCATAATATAGCGGGCGGGAGGGAGGTGCATACCTGCAACCCACTAATATTCGCGGAAATTAAAACTAGATATTTTGTTTTCATTTTCAAGGTTAAACGGGTTAGTATTATCAAAAGTATAAAATGTACAAAAGAAATATTAAATTGTAATTAATAACCCTCTAAATATAATTAAAAACCGCAAGAATTTAACTTTTCTCTCCAAATTTTCTCAAACTTAATTTGGAATTTGGTTTAAGGGGAATTAGAATAATAAAATTGGCAACTCTGTTGATACAGTTGTCAATTTTGCCGGGTTATGATGGCATTACATGTCATCAACATGTCATTCTTAAATATTACGATAGGACAATGTTTTTTGGAAGTGTATTTATTGTCTTTTTAAATGATATTTATGCAAGAAAAAGAGAAGCCATAGGTATTGTTTCATGTGACAAGCAATAATCGTTCGAATATTTTGTTGTTGAGTGTCATAGTGCATTGATTTCTAAGTAATTCGTTTTGAGTCATAGTGTAAATATTAAAGTTTAGTTATTTGTTTACATACTTAAAAATGGTCCTAAATTGTGAAGTTAGTGCTGACAATGTGTGTTTGTTAGAGATTAAAAACAGTAAGTTGAATCTTATCATTATACGATAGCTGTGAAGCTATCGTATAATCATAAGATTCAAGTTGTTTCTAAAGGTAGATGTATACCCGAGTTACGAGAATTAACTCAAAAATAATTCATCTCGTACTCGTCATTTCAATCCTCAGAGTTACGAAACATATACCTAACTGGCTATGTGGTTGTGTACCTACACACAAATTATTTTGTTTTCTGTGCATTTTGTTCAATACTTCTAGAAAGAGTACCTAGTTTGTATCGTCAGAATATCGTGATTTGAATTTGGTGAGTTTTTAAAATTATAAGTTTCTCATCGTTCCGTATCGTGATTTCAACCCAGTATAATGTGGTGAGCTTTTTTTTTGGACATTATGTCTGGCCTACCCTTACTCTAGAACCACTGCACGCCCCTGGTAAGACCAGCCAAGAAAAGGTGTAAGCTTTGGTAATGTTATGATGTTATATTCTTTCGAAAGTATGGCTACTTTCGAAAGAATATAACATCATAACGGTGTTTAAAAGCGCTCTCGCAAGAAAAATGTGCCAACATTTTTCTTGCATGAGCGCTTTTAAACACACACACTTAAAGGACAACACGATTATTAATATTTTGTTTATGAGATAGCTTACTTACCTGGTACAGACATTGGCCCCATGCTCATTGACGGCATGCCCGGGATACTCATACCTCCGGGACCCATCATTGGCGAGTTTACACTGTAACAGACAAATTAAAATCTTCAAACGCGTTTCTTGGTGAGTAGTCAAATATGTAGTTGATAAATGTCAAATGCGTAGGCGAATTTAAAAGTGACCATAGGAAGTCTCTCATAATTATGTTCTCGTACTTAAAGAGCGTTCAAATTCAAGTTTGATTTCAGCGCCAATCAATTTTAAAATTTAACGAAATTAGAATGTTTTTGTTTTTGACAGGGTGTATGAATGCTACTGAAAATCATTTCAATGTCTTACTAATGCCTAAAAAATTACCCGATGTAAGATTTGATATTAGATAGATTTTATTGAAAATACTTCAGAAAGTGCAGTTTGGAATGATAAATGATATTTATTTTGTAAGTAGGTTAAACATAACACTTTTACACGTCCAATATTTCTTGTCATTTTAAGCTAGATGAAGCCGGTGTTTCCTAGCCGACTACCCTGAGAAGAAACACCGAAACAAACTCTTTAAAGTCCATACAATCCGTACTGGTCAAATCATATGAGAACTATGTAGGTGAGGTGGCCTTTTGAGGAAAGTGCGATAATTCCTTCTCATACCTGTGCGAAGGTTCTCCAGGGTCTTTCGGACTGTCGGGAGCATCCATAGAGTTCTGTTGATCTTCTTTGATGTGCTGCAGCAACTTGTCAAGGTCATCGTCAATCTTTGAGTCGTCCAAGTCCATTCGAACGTTTTCCTAGATGAGTTTTACGATTAAAGAACAATTGAAACTTCAAAGTAAATATAATAATTCTACGCCTGTATCTATGTGCCTCATCTAGTAGATTATAACTTTTATGTCAATGGGGTATATGGTTTAAATTGCAATAATCCACTCCTGAAGTGCTTTCACTAGATGTGGCAAGCATCCATTTCACCACATTTCAGTTTCGCCTTTGCTATGTGATGTATTATTTGACCTCTAAAACTGAAATTGCTTGGTTGTATATGATACTGACCTCCATCTTGGGCTTGAGATCGATGCCAGCAAAGATGTCGTCATCCATGTTGTGGTTAGTGCCAGTGCTGTTGGCAGGAAGCGCCACCGTGTGACCGCTGCTACCGCCCGTCGACGTCGGCTCCGTCGGCGATATTAGATCACCTATATTACAACAACTTGGTTTATTGTTTACATATTTTGTAGAGCATTTTATGTTTAAAAGACGCAGCAGTTACAGATCAAAATCGAATGGCGGCTCGGAATACTTGGTGAGTCGTTGCACAGTAGCGAACTAATATTACTCACCTCCGCTGTAACATGAATTTGCTACATTATAAAGTTTGAATCCAGCAATAAGGTTAGTGGGTCATTAGTCCAGTTCGTGGACACATCATGAAATCGAATATCTTTTCTAATTATGTCGGATTCAAGCGACAATGATGTATAGACAATAAAAAAAAATGCTTTCAAGGGGAGTGGTGATGTAACAGATAGGTCTCACGTCTGTTTGTTTCGCGAAGAGATAGACATTATTTCTAACGAACGGTCGTGAGTCTCCCGTTTAACATAAGACAGTAGTGTCTTATGTTAAACGGGATGTTTGATCAACGACTTTACATACCTCTAGAAATAAGCGTGCACATGTAGGCGTCGTGCGAGAAGACGTCGCGTCGGATCAGTTCGCCGAACAAGTGCACTAAGTTAGCGAACTGCTGCCTGTTACCCGGCGGAGAGTTGGGGCTCTCGTCTGTGGAAGAGACAACAAAAAAAAAAAATCGCCACGGGTACAGGTTGACAAGCACAAAACGTATGGGAATACTATCTTTGTGCGCAAAGATAAGGAATGGTATTCCCTGTCGGAGCCTATGTATCCTGATAGGTATCAGCTGATCGCTCTTGATTTAAAGAACACACTTTGTACCTACAACCTGAGAGACTTTTAAATCAAGAGTGAATAGGTTACATCTAGGTAAGCGTACTCCGTTTTCAGCCTCGTTTTCCATCAGGTGAGATTGTGGTCTTACCAAGAACCGCAATTAGCATGACGTCCCTTAGCAAACAACACCGCTCAAGTCATTTTGAATAACTTTACATTAGAAAGAAAAAACTGATTAATTTATAGTAACCATTGCACTAGGGCGCTGCTGTGACAACTATTTAAGTTTTGCCTAGGTTTGGTTGATCGCCTAGTATAGTTTATATCAGTTCGATACGTGACAAAGAGTACTATTTCCACCACGTTCAAATTTTGTGAAATAACTGGCAAAAACGACTTGGGCGGTATTGTTTGCTAAGGGACGATGAGTCATTTGTGATCCCCAGGTTACAGTAATCCAGTTTAGATAAAAAGTTTCTACGAAACGGGCTACTTACCTAAAACCGGGGCGTCGTTGTCGAGGAAGCGTAATAGAAGGTTTTGGAATACCGGTGGCCCGTTGTAAAGACCTGTGCCGGAGCTCACCGACTCTTTGTCATCTGATCCTGCGAACAAATTAAGTTATTGCTTTTTATAGACTTTTTCCTGACGCTTTCTTCTAATAAGGACCTTTTTTTAAAATATTTCGAGTGTAAATATTTTCAAATATTGAATGGATATTACGCAACGCACCAATGCGCATCACCTTTAGCGAGTGATGACGGTGGAATATTGTATTGAAAGAAGTAGAAAGAAGTAAGAATTTAGGAAAAGCTTTATGTGAATGACTGTTTCAATGCACCCAAAGTTTGGTGCGCTCGAATTTTTTTTATAATCCGGGCCCCGACTTATTGGTAGGAACTGGGAAATTTTAGTCGGTTGAACTCCGATATCACCCGAAAAAAAAGGAAGATGTATTGTTACGAGCTTCGGTTTCGTTACAATAAAATCCGATTAAATAACCAAAAATGACACTTTAATTACAAAACACAATCGCACTATTAATCACTTGAGTTCGCAGTCGTAGATCGCTCTCGAAGTTATCACTTGTATCGCTAATCCAATAATGACTCGGTCGGTATACGTGCCGGCCTTATATAGGGCGCCGAGTAGTTCCAGAACCTTCCGTTGTAGAAAGTTCGCGTACATTTCGGTCGCGACTGACTAGGGTCCGAGAATTCTAGAATGTTCTAGCATCGAAAAGTCTCGAAAGTTCTTGACTTTACTAGTTCTGCTACTCGATACTAGATGGCGCTAGTGATACCGCATGCAACTGCAACAACAACGCATCCTCCTTGTTTAATTGTGGCGCGCAACAGTATATATAGTGTAAAGTACCTGTGGCATGGTGATCGTGGTGATGGTGCGTGGTGTGGTGTTGCCGCCGGTCCAGCAAAGCAGCGGCGGCCTGCGCACGGTGTTCGCCCCATCGCGCGCCGCATACTGCCCACTCGCAAATCACGCGAACTACTGAGTACGGACACGCCCATTCCTGCATGTATAACATATTGGTTAGGTAGTGAGGCAACGAAGGTTGGTTCAGATTTAGTTTATGCACCGGTCATGCAAATTTTAATTTTAAGAATAAGTATCCAAAGTTCAGCTGAGAATAGCAAAAATATCGGGCATTGTTGCGGCAGATCAAAACGAAGATGCCCAAATAAGGTTTAGCTATTGCTATTCTAAACCCCACTATCCCCTTCTGGATGTACTGCAAAGATGATTATTTGCAGTACATCCAGAAGGAGATAGTGGGATAAACCTGAGTATTATATAGAGATTTTGGTAGAGGGTGAATTAATGGAGGCAAATAAGGCTTTTGGGGTTAAGTTACAGTAAGCTTAGGTGATAATTAGAGATGTGCCGAATAGTTAGCGACTAGTCCGTAAAGCCGACTATTCGGCCACTATCCTAGACGGCGTCTATTCGTCAAAGAGCGTCGACTATTCGGCTTCTTACTTTGTATGTATTTCTCAATAAAACGTATGTAGGCAGAATTTCATTAAATAAAAACCTACTCTTCAAATAATTTTCTAGCAGGACTTTCAGTTTCATGATTATGATTTTGCCATGATTTTTGTAAGGTTTTCAGATGAGGTATTACTTCAGACTCAGAAGAGCAACTTGAACTTATAAAGTTGGTATTCTCTTGAAACGGCTGAAGAGATCACAAAGATTATAAGTTCTAGTTGCTTCAGCAATTCAATGCTTTTTCCGAGTATTTTCCACTGTTTAGTTGCAAATTTTCGAAATTAACACGATCGTAGGCGACGGTTGCTACTTGCGCGCGAATCAGCTATAAATGAAGCGTCACGGAAATCTCCGAAACAGTTATCGGCTCCGCCGACTAATCGGCTTCTTTACAACCGTCTCGTCGGCTAGTCGGCCACAGTCATAATCGATACATCTCTAGTAACAATAAAATATCACAAAAAAAAACGTAGGGAAATTGTACCATAAAACTATTAAGATAAGGTTGTGTATTACTCACCGGATCTTTGGTATCGCTATTGTCCTTGGAGGGCGGCGGGCAGTTCGCGAACACTTCTTTGTATAGCGTGTCCAGATTATTGTTAGGATCCACCCGGTCGAAGCAGTGCCTGTCTAGAGCCTCTAGCACTGCCAATACTCGCGCTACAAAAAGATTGAAGTTGTACCAGGCTAACTTTGAATGCATCAACTATATGAATAGTATCATACAGAAATTGAATACCGTTATTAACAGATTTTTTTTTGCAATTTTTACGATTTACATACAGTTTGATAAAAGTGGGCATAATCTGTCATTGCATCCGAGGTGGAAATGAGTTATGGGGCCGAGATATTGTTTAATGAATATTTGTGACAAACTACTAGCAGGTTTTTTTTTCTGCGCCGATTTACATGGGGTTGGCTGCCGGACAACCTGTATATTATAAACAAGCAGCGCCCTGCGGTTTCACCCACATAGTTGCTGTTCCCGTGGGAATATATGGATAAAATATAGCCAGTGTCACCAGGGGATAGTGTAGCTTTCCAATATTGAAAGAAATTTTTAAATCGGTTCAGTAGTCTCGGAGCTATTCAATACAAACAAACGATCAAATCTTTCCTCGTTATAATATTAGTATAGATTGAATAGCGAAATACCTTGAGAGCTGGTCTGCCACTTATCTGTGCACCATTTACTTTCAGCCTTTTTACTTCTCGCCGAGATTTCTTGTTCAGCTTCATACACCTATCACAAAAAGACAAATTATCAACATAACTTCAAGATCAAGGGTTTTTCTAAAGGAAGAAAAACATTCATTTGACGACAATAGGGTATTTTACTGTAAAAATCTAATTAGTCCGTCTGATAGATATACAAAAAATATTGGACACGTATTTTTTCTTTTTTCACGTAAGCAAAAAATGAAGACAATACAGTGCGTTGAAAACTCACGTGACGTCACGTCGCTGGTAAAAATTGTAGCAATGTAGTGACGTCACGTGAGTTTTCAACGCACTGTATCGTCTTAATTTTTTGTTTACGTGAAAAAAGAAAAAATACGTGTCTAATATTTTTTGTAAATCTATCAGACGGACTAATTAGATTTTTACAGTAAAATACCCTATTACACACATATGAAAAAATTGTGTGCGCTTCAAATACGTATCGTTCTGGGGCCTTTTTTTATGGGAAATCATCAAATGACTTCTCCCGCTCTGGGCGAAGCGGAAGGGAGTGTCAGACTCTTACTGACTTAAACCCACCCGTGATCCTTCTTGTGCCCTTTGCGTTCCAGGGCCACGGCAACTCTTATGAACAAATTCTGCAACCCTAGCAGGCACTGACCCTATGGGGCCCCGTCTATACGTTGCTGACGGCTCTTTGAGGCGCGCGTGGAACACAACGCGCCGTCGACTCGGGCCTGGTTGCTACCGGACGGCGAGCCACCCATAGCTCGCCATCCGCAGACCCGCGCCTACGGTGGCCGGGAATCGCCCTGCGTTTCCCGACGCCCGGATCGTTGTGGGGCCTAAAGTTTTTAAACAACTTCGATACACACCAATTTCCTATGCTCTTCTGTGATATCAGTATCCATGTGAGGCATCGGCAGGGCGGATGGCGGTATCGGCAGCAGATCCAGCGGCGATCCTTGTAGAGAAGAGCCGCAGCCCGACCACACCATGGCTGTTGGACACTCGATGCAAATTATCTGTTGAGAAAACCAATTTGATTTGAAAACCTTTTGCTTTTTGAAGGCAGTCATGAATAACAATCTGTATGAGTAATCTGTGATCAATCAAACCGACTTTCAGAGAATTTGAATGTCAAAATTTAAACACCTCTAGATAAGTTTAAGGCAGTTAGAGGAGGCCTTTGCTAAGAGGCACACGGGACTATCAGACATTCTGTAAATACTACATCAAATCCCATAATGCAGAGATTAAAGGGGCTTATTATTGTTAACCATGGTTGGTTTTATTTCCAATTTTCAAGCACCGGTACCTATCGCTTTTGCGATAGGTACTACCTACCTACCTATCGCAAAGGCGATAGGTACCGGTGCTTGACACATAGGAAAGTTACAAACTTGACAGAACCTTTTCAACAACTTTCAACTCTATTTAGAAGGGTTTTTCGACAATTTCTTACCTGGAGAACTGTAGCCAGCTGAATAATAACATCTCTATGGTAAGCACAATTGAGTATCTCTCCAAATCCGACTTGCACGGGGTTCATAGCGGCAGCTACTACGGCGGTCAATGTAGCCTTCGTGTCCCTGACGGGGGAAGCCCCCCTTTCCTCTTTCACTTGCACATCCATCGGCTGAGGGGGATTTGGGGTCCCAAGCGAGTGATTCGGGTTCGGCGTCCCCAAGGAATGGGTCGGGTTTGGCGTGCCTAGGGAGTGGTTGGGGTTGGGAGTCCCCTGGCTTTCCACCGGCGTGGGTTCCCGCTTGATTTGAGATATGTTTGGCTTGACGTCTGCATTTGTTTCCGGTGCTGGCGACATTGGAGCGCCGTTTTGTTCTGGATGAAATAGTTATTTTTTTATTTTATGTCCATAGAAATATTAATAATTTTTTTATTTTTTATGCTAAGTAAATAGTTTCCTTTTGGCTCTAAAAACTGGTATGATGGTAATTTATTGTATTTTTTTTAACAATATCGATCAGTGGTAAGTTATGTTATGATGAATAATTTTTATTTTTTAAGATATACACACTCGCACAACTCGCAATTGAAACAAAGAGAGCCTGCCACGCGCAAATATACTAAGTGTCAGCGAATATTCGGCGCTTCGGCGGACAACCCAGCCGATTATTTGGAGTTCGGCAAAAATTAAAAGTTACGACATAGAAAGCCTACTCAATGTCCAAAACAAGAAAGTCTAAACATTAATGTAAAATGGGTTAAAACTTGGGGCTAGTTGTAAAAGAATAATATGTATAATCTATTATATTGTCACCTGCATTTCTATCAACAGTCTTAGTGAACACAGCCGGCTGGTTGAGAGTCCGTAGCGTGGTATCCGACAGTACGGAACAGATGGCCGCGGCTTTCTTAGCACAAGACGTCGCCAGCCTTCGGGACAGGCTCTCGCAGCAGATGAACTCAGACATGTGCTGTAACGCCAGCGGGAGGAATAACCTGGGGAAAGAGATAAATTTAAATATTATCTTTGCTGATTTCAATTATTGTATAGCATTCTGAGCGGGCCACGCATATAGATAGCATTTTGCAATGACTAGACACTTGTTTACCGCAGTTTAGAGATCGACACAATAACTGGGAAGACATTGTTTGACACCTATACTCCATTCACAATAAGATTAGACATTGGAACAAAATTGTTTACAGTCCGTTCAACCGATTTTTACTTCTATTCAGTAGGCTTAAGGATGGCATTAAAAGCAAAAACGTGATTATAATACCAACTGTTTACTGCAGCTACCAAGTGCCATGCCACCAATCAAAATCGGTTGAACGGACTGTAAAGAAGGTGTATTTCAATGTCTAATCTCATCGTAATTGGGGTATAATTTCTAAACTGTAACCATTTTAGAAACAAAAGAATACTCTATTGTCGCGGCATTCGTGCGATTTAAAGTGAAAATGTCTCCGACCCCGCTATAAACGTGACAACTCAACGGGCCCCATAGTTTGGCTATGTAAATCTATACTAATACTAGCTGACCCGCGCAACTTCGTGTGCGTCACATAAGTGAGAGAAAAATACACCCCTTTTGCAAAATTATTCATTGATGCTCCGCTCCTGTTGATCGTAGCGTGATGAGAAATAGCTCCTCGCTATCGTCCCTCGATAAATGGGATTTAATGTTGGATCACTAAACGATTTATTCAATTCGTACCAGTAGTTCTTGAGATTAGCGCTTGTTCTTGTTCTGTAATGCAAACGAACAAACCAACTCTTCAGCTTTATAATATTAGTATAGATATGAAGCTGAAGAGTTTGTTTGCTTCAATGCGCTAATCTCAGGAACTGCTGGTCCGATTTGAAAAATCTTTCAGTGCTAGATAGCTCATTTATCGAGGAAGGCTATAGGCTATATATCATCACGCTAAGACCGGTAGGAGCGGAGTAGTCATGAAAAATGAGACAGACGCAGCTAGTGTAGAAATGAAAATATGTTGAAGTATCTGGATACTGATAAATGATCAAGTTTAGGGACTCGACAAACCAAATTAACCCCTTACCTCAGCAGTCCATCGTCAGGAGCCCTCTTGTCCAACAGCTCAATGATCCAGGTCAGGAAGTCATGCCTGTCGAGCAAACCTTCGTCCAGCAGGTACTTAGCTAGGCGGCAGCAGTAGTTCCAGAGCTTTAGGGCTTGTCGCCAGTCTGTGCTCTCGCTTCCTCCAGGAGTTAGTGAGCCGAGAGCTGGACAAAAATTAAACCATAAGCTTATGCTTGTATATCTCAAAGAGATTCAGTGTTGTCTTGTAAAACGTTACGATACATTACAAGGGCGGGAGGGGTTTTAAATATTGTTTTTTATTTAAATAAAAATCTAGGGAATAAGTCTCCCAATTTAGAAACCCTTTTCAAAAATAAGCAATACGTGCGTGTATTGAGAGTTTAAAATCTCTTGTTTTATTTATTACTAGCAGCGGCCCGCGGTTTCACCCGCATAGTTCCCGTTCCCGTGGGAATATGGGGATAAAATATAGCCTATGTCACCTTGGGATAGTGTAGCTTCCAAACAGTGAAATAATTTTTCAAATCGGTTCAGTAGTTTCGGAGCCTATTCAATACAAACAAACTAACAAATCTTTCCTCTTTATAATAGTTGTATAGATTACTGTAAACGCGATTAAAACAAAAAATAAGTAATTTTTAGTGACTATCCGGTATTTTGCGCAACATAACTAGGTTTTAGGTAAAAATGGTTGCTTTAGTGTAACGTAACGTTTAGGGAGGTTGGCAGAGGTACAAAATGATATTGGGTGGGTCACGTCAGCCGCATGCAGTGATGCAGTGACCCCTTGGCACTAAACCCCGGTCCAACTCACCACATACTGTTCAGACAAAATTTGCGTATGAGTTAATCGGCAAACCTGAGTCAAACTAAAAGATAATACCACCGAAAATGGGTGCCTGAGGATGAATAGCAATGCCGTTGCCGTGCTAGAAAGTGGCGGCGAGACGACCTAGATACCTACTGCAAAGGTTGATTTGAGCTGGCTCAGGAAAAGGGTACCTGGAAGTATTTGGGCCCAGCAGTCGCTTTTTTTTATTAAATTTTTACTGGCCAGTATAGGAATACGCACACAAAAATGGCGATGGGCTGGACATATAGCGAGATACACAGACAATAGATGGATATTAGAAACCACAACATGGAAAGGACCTGCGGGAAAAATAAAAAGAGGTCATCCAAGGAACAGGTGGATCGACGAAATAATTCTAGTAGCAGGAAAAAATTGGAGAGGAAAAGCAAAAAATAGAAAACTGTGGAGTAAGCTAGAGGAGGCCTTAACTCAGTGTGGGGTTCCAATAACAGAGTAGTAATAGTTATGTAGTTATAAGAGAAAATGTCATTTAAGGTTGTTGGAAATAAATGGGCTTTATTATAGGAATACACTTACTGCTAGAATTTCCTGGAGAGTGCATGGAGTTGGGCACAGTAGAGTTGGGTGTGGAACTCCCTGGTGGGTTGCCAGACGAATTGTGGCTGGGAGTGCCTTGTCCGGATTGTGACGGAGGTGTTTTATCTGACACATTTCCAGGAACTGCGCTCTGGTAGTGTTCAGCCAACTTTGGTATCTGATCCTTGAGGAACTTGATCAATGTTGTTGTCCATTCTGCAATAAAGTAGACAATATTAGTTTCTTCCTAAAAATCAAAATAGGACATCATGCTAAGTTTTAATCATCTAATATCAATTGTTTAGTGCTTGCGGCAACTTATTATAAAACAAGATCAATGTTCTGTGATATTTTTGGTAAGTTACTGTTGTGTAGAGGCCCAGCCTCAGCTTTACTGCACTACTGCATAACTGTTCAACCCATGTTGAACAGTTGTCTAGACAATATGTAAATTAAATAGCCTATGGCCATTACCCCAAACAATATATGAATGATGAAATAACTTTTTATATAAGAGTAGTGGTTTCAGAGATTACCTTCCCCATATACACAAATTCTCAAAATTCATTCTGTATGTTGTATTTTAGCTGTTCCTTACATTTATATTTGTATAACTAATCAAAATGTAGGGAACAGCTGATTTTTTTTCGCGATTTCAGGTTTGGTCCCATAATAAAAGTTGTTTATAATGATGAGTACAAGGACCCCTTAAGACGTTGTTAGTGTTTTACAAATAACCCTGTAGAATTCACTACATCAACCAGTGTTCTCCACCTACATAAAAGCTATCGCTTTATGTTTCACTTAAACTTACCTGTAGTGGGATCAGGCAACTGCCTCTTCTTGATCTTAGCCTCAGACACAGCCACAGTATATGCAGAGCTTAGTTTAATGAACCAGGCAGCTCGCGGCATAGACACCTGGTACTCAGTCAGTGTTATAAATATCTCTTCTTTCTTGTTGAAGTTTGGTGCTTTCTTTGATAGTTGGGACAGTGGTTTGCTTCCTGTGAAAGATATTCTGGTTTAACCTCTTATAAAAGGAGCTGATTTAATTAATGTAAATAAATTGTTTCTCCTTCACTGGGAAATCAATCCAAAAACTGTCTTTAAAAGATCACTGTTAGTGATAAGACCACCCATTTTTTACACCCTAGCAGTGGGACAATACAGGTTGATAAATAAATCTATTTTTTTATGGTGTACAATATAAACTTATTCTATTCATTGTGGTTTGCCAACAATAATTATTACAATGAAATAATGAATAAGAATAACGATGACTTTAGGATATTGTATTTGACAATTTTTACTGTTGGGGAAAAATTCAGAGGTGAAAATAAAGCAATAGGTGTTTGTTTATAAATTAATGTTTTTAAACTGTATGTAAATTATCAGAAAGTCCAATCTCAGAACATATAATAAATTGTGGAATTTGTTAAAAAACCATCAAACAGCACTAGGAGCACAGGTGGGATTTAGTCAGTAAGAGTCTTGCACTCCCTTCCGCTCTGCCCAGAGTGGAAGAAGTTATTTGATGATTTCCCATCCAGAAAAAAAAGAATATTTAATAAGTCTTAATATAAAAATTGACAATGCATTTTTTCTTAACAATAAAATTACTCACAACATAAATTATGAATATATTGCAAGATACCTAGTTAAAACACTACTAAATGAGCAGGTAACCATTTTACCTGCCAAATCTTTGAACCAAGCTTCAATCTGTGCCTTAGTGCGGGCAGTGGCTGGCCAGAAGTTGTCCTTAGGATTGACTTGCTGCCTCTTCCTCCCACAATCAGGCAGAGTATTCAACTCTTCTTTCTTTGAAAGTATACTAGAGAAAAATTGTCCTATCTGCAAGGGAAAATCAATGTTATCAAACAATTCTGATGTTGATGTCCTCAAATTGATTCAAATAGGAATTAAAGGCATATTCATTCATTATTCAAACATGAATTAGAACAGGAAGTGTACTGTAACATCACTATTAATGTGAATGAGCCTTCTTGCCTTCTGAGGTTGTGTTATAATCTGTACATGCAAGGCCAGTTGACCTATTTGCAAAGGTTACATATTATTATTGCATAGTTATCAATTATGAAGAAGATACATATATTACTGTATTTAAAGTGCCGTTTTTTCTTACCTTGGATGCTGAATAATTGAAATTCCTTGCGGTACCAAATTCATCGCTGGATTGTGGTGTTGTGGAAAAACCATGTTTAACATTCGTAGATGTTAACTCATCCTCTTTCTGGCGGGGCTCCTGAGGATACACATCCGGAGGACCCAGCCGTGGCCTCTTCAGAGGACGCTTCTCGTACATAATCCCCATGGTTATTGGGTGTGAATCTATTTCGCAACACCAATAATAAATATACAGGGTTATTGTATACGACGGCAACTCACATTTTACGTATCAAACCGATTACGTCAACTATTTATTTAAAAACTACACAAAATACACATGATTTAAGCCTCATGAGGAACCAAAAAGGTAAATCTAACGCATTAATAAATTCATGTAGAAAAGAAAACAAATTATTACTTTGAGCTAAACAAAAACCTTATCTTGAATGAGAAATTTTGGATTAGTTCAATGAATGAATGATTAAGAATGAATGAAATTTCAAGAAGAAAAAAAAATTTATCATACACACATTAGTTGATTTTATTCTTCATTTCGTCGGAAATTTACGGTTTTCACCTCTATCATTAACCAACATTATTTTGCTGACTTTATTTTCTAGTTGTAAGTGGATTGCGACTAGGATAAAACTGCAGAAAATATAGAACCAAGTAATACTTTTCTAAATGATAAAATGTCATTATTTGTTATTCTTGTTATTCTGGTAACATTTACTTATAACCTCACTTTCATAAACAGCTGATAGCTTTTAACTGGGGTATATATGTTCTGTGCTTTTAACTGTTTACGTCGTACTCGTGTTTTTACGAGTAAAGGGGACAAAACAGAAGCTAATTACTGAAAAAAATCATAATGCCACCTAAAAAGCAACCTGAGAAAGGCAAAGCTGGTGGAGGGGCTAAATCCGGTGCCGGAAAATCTGGCGGAGACTCGAAAGGTTTGTTTACATGTTGTGTCGTATGACTTTTTTGGTGGAGAATATTCCTAGAATTGTTGATTAAAACCTACATTCATGTTTTGTTTTAAATTTAGAATCTGCAGCAAAAGAGAAAAAAGGCGGGTCAGCTGTCAAAGTACGTCATATTTTATGTGAGAAACAGTCAAAATGTTTGGAGGCGCTGGAGAAATTGAAAGCCGGTCAAAAATTTCCCGATGTAGCGGCCGCATACAGTGAAGACAAAGCGCGGCAAGGCGGGGACCTCGGTTGGCAGATCCGTGGTTCCATGGTGGGCCCTTTTCAGGATGCAGCGTTCGCCTTGCCCATATCTACAGTCACTAGTCCCGTTTATACCGATCCCCCCATAAAAACAAAGTTTGGTTATCACATCATAATGGTAGAAGGCAAAAAATGACAGACATGGTGTTTGAATTTGAATATTTCTGGGCGATACTTCTGCTATTTATTATGGAAAGGATTTGCTGCCTTCAGGAGCAGTTTGACAAGGATTACTGTATATTACCAGAAAATCAGAGGTCCAATGAGTCTATAGACGTTGACATGGAGGACTTTGCTTATAGAGAGTAAGTAACAATAGTACTGCGAGTTCTTCAAATAGCTTTTAATCCAATATGAAATGTGCATTTCATTTATACATTTTGAATTAAATTTATCCAGTTGATGGGTCAACAACCAGTGTTTTTGTATAAGATTTGAAACTTTTTAAGTAGCTATTATTCCAAAATGCACATTTCCTATGGGTTTCTTATTGTAATCAAACATACTATAGCTCTCTATACAATATCTCATTGATTAAAAGTATTAGTAAAAGTAATCCTTATGCATTATTTCCAGTTTCGGTTTAAAAATAAGCTTCCTCCGTCTGTGTCGTTTAATGCATGTCACAATGCTCCTGACTCTTGTCTATTTCTGCAATATCTGTCTATGGTTCATAATGACCAAGAAATCATCGCCCAAGTCTGCTCTCAGGTACAGGTTCAAAGTCACAATGCCTACTGTATGACAATGTAATGTAACTAAGTAGTATTTATTTAAAAAAACTTATACCTTTAAATTATTAAAATCAGATTAACTAATATTGGTAGTTTACATTAAGACAATTTTAAAAAGTGTATGTTCCAATGTGAAATAACCATTAAAAATTGCAATACAATGTCATAGGTAAACTGTGCAATGTGCTAAAATGAATGCATTTATGCCGTCTCTATTTTTGTTTGTGTAATTTGGGTCCTGTACATTTTTTACAATGGTATACCACAATAATAAAATAAGTACATAATAGTATTTCCTTGCCTTTTCTTGACTTCAAAACTCAAGTTGTAAAAAACCAAATAATTCTAGATTTTAGTAAAGGTATCACCACACCCCATGACAATGAAGTGATGCATTTACTGAACAAATCAAAATTTATTTAGCACTGAAGTGAAGATATTGCTATGCGATGATTTTACGTCGATCGGTAATTGTGCCTACTTCGCGCCTGATAAGAAAATGAAATTATGTCGATAGGTGATTCTGCAGTAAAGTGAGCCAACACTGCAGGCACACACACACACACATTGTGTGCATAGATAATACATAGTGCATCTGCATACAATGTGTGTCGGTATTGTGTGTCAGTGTTGTATATACATACCTACTGAACTCGTTATCATTTTCCTGTGAGGGTCTCTACACTAGAAGAAATTACAGAACGCCTCCTGCTGCGATCCATTACTCGTTTTTTATTTTTATTATGATGCTAATGACACCCGTTTTTACAAACACTTGACGAGAACAGCATAACATAGTTACTATGTTATGTAAGGTCTCAATAATTGATACTGTTGTGCAGTGAGAGCGGTGCGACATGATATCGGCATTAAAGTGTTGCTTAAAACGGGCTTATAAGCTATTAGGCATGAGCTGCTTAGAAAAGTATATTGATGGGAGATGTAGCATTCTTCTTTGCCTTTCCTTACTGTCACATCAAGTCATGCGGTCTACGGCACCTAGGTTTAGCCAGGCCTATAGCCAAATAGGCACATATGTACTATTGGTACACCACCGCTATGCCAACTGTCCTTACACTTCTTGACGTAGAACGGCAGCTCCCCACATTTTTCATCGGTTATATTTTTTGGTTATTCTTCCAGGCGCTTTTGCTTCCGTGTGTCATTCAGTTGCGTTAAATTTTTCATGAGGCGCGTTGAGTTTGTACCATACGACCTAATCCATGTTTAGCATTGGCGGACCCAATAGGGCGGGGCCAAGGGTCTCAAGCCCAAAAGACCGAGATATCTTTGTTAGGTCTACATCACAAAATAAATTTGTATTTACTCCGTGATCTACGGAAGTCTTTTAGGATTTTACGAAAAGTAATCCAAGGAGTTATGCGTTAAGCTATTTTTTTTTGTGCTTCTCTATTATTTTTATGTTGCTAAAACTTACCCTCAGTTGAGTCAAACTCCCCCCAAACGACTTTGCTGGATCCGCGCTGATGTTTAGCATACTACAAACTAGGCTAACGGCGTTTAGGAGAAAATAATTCAAGTAATCATAAAAAATTAAAACAGTCTTTATTGATAGATCTTAAATATTTATTATTATAGTCGACTGCATCAGTTACATGACTAAAGTAATGTACAATACTTACTGCAATAAATATTTATGTAATGAGGTATTTAAAGCTAGAACCGGATCGTTCATTTTGGATATCGAAAGTTATAAATCGTGTTTTTAGCAGTTTTTGCAGCTTTTACGATAATATTTGGTTGTATGGTTACTACCTCATGATTTTTAATGTAAGCACGAACATTAAGATGGGGAAGTGTTTCGTTAAAATATAAATAATTTGTTCGAGTCGAATTGTCCATGCTTACTGCTTACAAAATACTTTTTTTAACTTCTAATTGCATTCTTGCGACAGCGTGAGGGGTCTGATTAAACTCTGAGGTTGGGGTTGGTGTATCGCACGTATTTCAGGAGGGCATCGTTCTCCTCGCAGACAAAAGGCTTGCGGTGGTGGCAGGCCACGTCGTGCCAGTGAACACCGTCGTTGTAGAAATTGTTCAGTATGGCCACGCAGTGCTCAGCAGCTCCGCCTTGAATCAGCTCCTGTTAATTGAAACATAGGTTCAGTTAATGATGCTTGGTCAAAGAGCTGCATTTCGTCCCGAAGTTGTAGTTTAGATTCGTTAATCCACAGTTGGCTAAATAAAGGTGTTGGTGTTCCATAGCTGTAGCAACTTGATTCAGTTGAGCTTGCAGTTGTGTAAAGAAAACACTTGACTATGAAAACAAAGTCTGACCCTGACTCTCTGCCTGTCTGACTCTCTCTTAGTTTTATGTAATTAAGGAAACTCCCGAAGGTCCCCCGAACTGTCTGGGAAAAATATTATTAAGACTGGATCGTAAATTGCAAAGTTTTGTTTATAAAGCCATTACATCAATCAGTCGGTTGCGTACAATAACCGCATAATGCGCGAGGCCTTGAACGCCAAGCAACAACGGATGCGGAGGATGCCCGTGCGACCGCAGAGGGTTACGTATTGTTTGTTCCGCAGCGCAGGCCGCGAGTACGCGCGACTCGCGGGGAAAGTGTCGCGCAAACAACGCGACGACGCGCGCCGAATAACGATGAGCTTTTGTTGTACAGCTTGCGGTCGCTGTTTGTAGAAAGTGGCCGCGACATGCGGGTACGCCCTTCGGCGAATATTTCGCAGGCCCATAAATATTCACGTGTCGCTTTCGTTTTCATTGCGTTATATCCGCTGTATGGATGCATTAACGGGTTCGGCGGGTGCGTATGACAAACGTTACTCAACTGTTCGCGGAATTGGCTCCTTATGTTGCGTCATGAGTATGACCGATTTCGTAATGTCATGCTTTCTTACGCATCCATTGTGTGCCGCAAAACGATTCCTTAATTTGGTAACAATTTTCTAGACGAGGAAATGAGCGTATAACTTACCCTGTTGTCGGGTTGAGGTTTGCCGATGCCGCCGCCTTCAGACCAGTCGTTCTGCTGACGGTTCGTAGTGGGGGCCAGCTTCTGAAGCTCAGCGGTCCAGAACCAGCCGTTGATTTCGTTGGGGATCAGATCAGGACGGTTGCATCCTTTGAAGTCGCAGAGGCGACCCGATGTCCAGATGTATTTTTGCTGCAGGAAACACATTAACATAAGAATGGTAATTTTCTACAACTACCTACGTTTGATGATTTTGTCGTTACATTATGGATGTATGTAGGTACCTACCTTGACACAAAACCTCTAAGTATTTGTATGAAGACGTTAGACGAACAATTACCTGTTCGTCTGCTTTGGTACCTACTTGATTCTATCTGTTGGGTACAAAGAAAAAATAACAATGGCAAAACAGCCTTTAAAAAAGAAGTCTATTAGATAAGCGAATAAGGCGAAACAATTTGATGATTCTTAACAATAACCGTGGAGATACAACAATGAATACGACAATTTGTCACAATTAGATATTGAGGATGGTTGTGCATTCGACGTTAGATTGGAAGAACATATGTACGTACATAATGAACGCGCTACTTCATTACCATAACAATATAGTGTCAACAGAGCAATGGTCAGTTTGGCAAAGAGACAATTGGATCATTTGGTAAGGTATCTGTGCTGAATAAAATTTTCACTCTACAGTGTCGGTGAACAATGGCAACAGAAAGTAGCGAACCAGTCTAAGCACTAACTACGCTAGATAAGGTTCCACAAATACTAGTTTCACCGGATGGTCATAGTTCAAGCCCAACAAGATCTCATCTTCCGTCTATAAAGTTTTACTAGCAGATTTCTACGTATAAAAAACAAGTGCTAATTATTCCCGAGTGTCGATATTCTCGGGAGGAACAGATAATGCAACAAAACACCGTATTTCTCACGTAGTGCGAAACACATTCCGCAGCAATAGTGAAACTCGTTTAGGAAAAATCGACGTCGCTATTGTTGCGTTCCTGAAACGATTATTTCTTTATATTTTGAACGAAGAAATTAAGTCAATGAGTTAAACTGACTCAGCCCATTAGTTAAATAACTCCCGCACGCAACCGATAAAGATTTGGACTCGAAGAGTAAAAGCATTACGAAAAGAGGAGACAATACGAAGATTCCGTTTTGAATACGAATACCAAACTTTCTATTTAGGTAGGTATCTTTGAAAAAGTGATATGTTTTCGCGTCACGGTCACGACTGTTTTCCTCGTGTTTTGAACTCGGGACACGCGTGGACATTGGCTACACTCTTTGGCAACCGTCGTGAAGTCATATGACTTTACATAAGGACAACCCAAAGTAAGGATTGTTCTAGAATCGTCTTCAATTTAGACACCATTTTCGATTGCATTCCAAACGGAGCTCCGTCGAACATCAATTCAAAACTTGATCCGTTGCATCAGAGTCGTTATTGAACTTCGAATAAAGAAAATGGGAACTTGATTATGATTTACTGCCGTCTTACAGCACTGTTTAAGACTTCCTCTAATCAAAAGTGACCATAAATTGTGCAACGTTTTAACGATTTTGTTGCGAGTTTGGTAAAAGCATATGAATGTTTCTTAAAAAGTTTTGATGAGGATCTCCTTAGATTCAATCGTATTTATCAATTATTCTCCAAAAATAGTTTTATGATGTTATTGGTATAATGGATAGCCTAGGTATGCTATTGCTGCATTTACATCTAGTTTTGTACATTATGCCCAGTCTTTTAAACCTATTAAATTGCTTACCTTGTCCTGTACTATGCGTGCTTTGACCCACTCGTTTTCGTCGCTGGTCTCCAAAGACACGAGGTCCATGCACCGCTGGCGGCAGTAGTTCCTGGCACTCAGCCAGTCCTCTTCCACACCACGTAGCGCAGGGTCTCTCCATGAGAAGAAGTAGCCTTTGTCTGTAAAGATAACGAGGTTAACATTTTCCGTTCTCCCGAGATAGAGGGTTCGTAAGGATTTCCCCAGAGAAAAAAGATAAGGTTATTAGTTTCTAAGACCAATTGTAGAACCTTGGGAACTTCGAGAATACTCGAGAAACTAATCATTAGATGCGGAATGAGACTAGTATTATGCCTATGAGTGATCATGTACCGATGGTCTACCTACATGGAGTAAGTTATCCAACTTAACCCCTGAACTCACTTTCCAAGTTACAGGTTATCGTACAGATACAGCAGTGTTTACGTTGCCTACGTAAAGTTGTATATTAGGATACTAGCTTGTTCTAATGAGTTATATGGTTATGAGTTTGCTGCAATAACCGCAGGACACGTTCAATTTACAAAGACAAATATTGGGAAAGTGACAAGACATACAAAAGGAAGGCATCTCAAAAGAAAAACAAAGTTTCACCGAGAATCGGCAATGACTCAGGGATTAGGTAAGAATTGTGCGTCCCAAAAATGAACCAGAAAGAATTCTAAGGCCCACTTACACCATTAACTTTAGCGCTAAACGAATAAGTACAAATCATTGTTCTATTTCTAACAATAGTGTGTTACCTACATAGCTGTGGAAGTTATTTTGGATGCAAATACCTAGCCCTAAATTACCGTATTTCAAAGTCCCACTTGACATGACCTACGTAAAATTTTCTGGAAGATATTAAACGCTATTAAATTAGATATTTTGATCGCGTTTCCGTGCGTTAACAATGCATCTAATACTTGGTGATTCTACTAAACAATCTGGTGGGAACTAACGGCGGATAGAAAATCTTCGCTTTCGATATTCCGATGGAGGGAATGGCGGTAGATAGATATGGTTTCTATAGTGATGAGGCTAGAAGTTACATCTATTTCTAGGGTAGTGATAAAACTATAAGCGGACTAAATATTATATCACCTTATTATCTATACAGACATGATGAACATCAAGCGTGGGTGTAGGCACACATAGAGAATATTGAGAATAATGGTCAATGACAGATTACTATTCAATAAAAAAAAACATACTGTCTTTTTCATTATTGCGGTCAGTGGTTGGCCATAATGGTAAGCAGTTGTGGTTTAGGACTTGGGTATTTGTCATTTTATAGATAGGTACCTACTTTTACCTACGTGCCGTAACAATCAAGACTATTAACATTACGACGTCAACCACTAAGAACTTCTGTGGCAGACATTTTAAGAACGTAAAAAGACTCAAATCTCAGGCCAGATAACCAGACCTGGGGCCTAAGTCTGCTATTTTTATAAATTTGTCATTCCAACACGATTCCATTGTCATTTTGCTAAAAGTTCGTAATCTGCTAAATTCATAATGGTCGATCACTGGTCAGTCAATGGTCTCGTAATACTTTTTGATAACCGAGCTATTAAAAGCAATGACTGCACAATGACGTTCTAATGGTAGGTCACTGATTAAAGGAACTGTCAAAATTTTAGCAGACTACCGCATACGTCTGTAATTCATTTGTCATTATGTACGAGATTACCATTCTATGCCATTTCTTTCAATGGAGTGTCAGTGGTTGACCACTGGAAAGTCATAGTGACGCTATTTTATTAGTAGATTACCAAACTTGTAAAAATGAACCATTATGAGATCAATGTTAGACCATTCTGACACTATTGTAATAGCAGACTCAGGGCCCTGTACTAAAATCGGAATCATCTATTCAACTGTGCACTGCAGCAATATTCAAAAAGGAATTATGCAAATCGACTCTAAGAATCTACAAAACACAACCAGAACTGCATTCATAATTAGAAGCAAAACTAGTTGAAAACTTGTGACATATACATCTGCTTATTGGGTCTACCCTTTATAGCAGAACTTTTAATGTCATAATATTATTTTGCATAACAACGGATAGCATAATCTTCACTTCGCAGAAAATTGTTTGGTATACCTTCATTTATCATACATTAAAAAGTCATAATTTTATAAGTCAGAATCATCTTTAGGCATAAATTTAATATCCATAATAATTAAAAAGTAGAACCATCGTATCGCAGAAAGTTCACAGTCAGAATCGTCTTTTGGCATACATTTCATATCGGTACTCATTAAAAGGCAGAACTGTCATATTTCAGAAAGTTAATAGTTAGAATCATCTTTTGGCATACATTTGACATCCATAAATTGAAAGACACATCTGTCATATTACAGAAAATTCATAGTTTCAATAATTTTGCATGCAAGCAAGCATGCAGCAAGCAAGCATGCAGCATGCAAGCAAGCATGCAGCATGCAAGCAAGCACGCAGCATGCAAGCAAGCATGCAAGCAAGCATGCAGCATGCAAGCAAGCATGCAGCATGTAAGCAAGCAAGCAACATGCAGCATGCATGGTTTCTGTCACGGCTACGGCGCTGCGGGGCTCCGGCGGTCCCACGCGAGTTGATCGTCGCAGATGGGTTTAACGCTCACCACCGCAGCTTCGGCTTGCTGCCCGGCTTCGCCGGCCAGCCTCAGCCGCGGCGGCGAGTGTTACAACCACCTGCTCCTCAACTCGCGGGCCGCCTCGCCCCTCCGCGCCTTCGCGGTTTTAAATTACACTCTAGGGGTAGGGCAGACAAGACTGCGTGGAGTCGGTTTTGCAGCGATTCGTTTCTGTCAGTAAATTTGTAGTAAAAAGCGTTTACTGTTAAGACACAGACATGTTTAAATTTTAATATACCTAAGATTAGATAAATGCTTTTTTATAGAAATGATTAAATAGATTAATCCCAGATGAAATTCTGTCATCTTCATAGTATGCCAAGTGAAATTATACAAAATGATCGTTGTTCCAAGTAAACATTATGCTAAACGAAATTATGCGAAATTTTAACTATGCTAAAGGTAATTATGCCAAATAAAATTCTGCCATCTTAATAGTATGCCATTGTAAATTCGGACATATAAACATTCGGCCAAACAATAGTTATACTAAATATTTTTTATGCCTTACAAATATTCGTTTAAAAAAGATTATGCCAAGTGTGTTATGCCAAGTAAAATTCGGAGCAACAAGATTCTGCCAGATAGAGGGAACCCCTGCTTATTTGCACGCGGAAGTACCCCTGTTTACTGATATCATAAGAATTTCATGTATTTCTCGTTGCGCCGGCGCATGGTGGCACAGCCGACCGGTTTCCTCTTATCTCACTCAGATAAGAGAATAACTTGTACCTTTTTGTTGAGGTCCTATGATAGCAGTCGCAGCTTTCTAATGATTGTGTTAGATCGCTTGTAACAGACCGGATACAACAATGTATTGCCATAAGTTCCTTTCGAAACCATCAACCTCTGCCCTTATATATATATATATATATATTATTTAGAGTTTAAGCAGCATATCTTCGACATTCTTCATAACATCTTCTTAATCTAAAATTACATATCCATATTTGATTTGGTACCTATCTACTTTCTACCGAGGTCAAATTATGTGGGGGTTTAAGCACCTTTGAGTCCAATGTTCAACATATCTTTGATCCGTATCTCAAAGTTAATAAAATGAGTCTTAAGTTAAAAATGTCAACGTCCTTGATTTGTCTCCGTTAGCACCTGTTTTAAAGCAGATTCAATTACGTAAGTATACTAGGTACCTATTACTTGAACCTGCTGTTAAGCAGACATATAGTAACAGTTTTATATACTTACCTTCTTTATATGAACATAGTTTCCTCTGAAAATGAAGGTAAATGATGAAAAGCCCGATCAAAAAGGATTAAGCTGATGTTATAATTTATAAGTAATATGTAGATAGAGCTAACTAGGATTTATGTGAAAAACCTGATCAAAAGTTGTGTAATATGTAGGTACATTACATAATATTACCAATAAGTATCCAAATAGGGGGCGAAATGGACGCTGATCACTAGTAAAGAGTTAGAGAGAGGGTTGAAAGAGTTAATTGCTCTAGGTATCTGCCTACCTAGGCAGGTACCTAGAGCAATTAACTCTTTAAAAAACCCCTACCCTTCCTACTTCTGAAAAAGGGGTCATCGTACGAATTTTTGTTGACATTACATTAATGATGAACGCGCGTTAATTTTAATCACATAAAGGAGCTTCCATAAATAACCACGAAAAAATGTCTTTAATTAAAATAATAATAACGTAGATAGTTATAGGAACATGAAGTCTTCCGGAATCCTCTTAAGCCTTTTCTTGCCCGTTTACTCATTAGCTATAACTTCTTTAGTGAGTCAAATAACTTCGGGCAAATTGACAAATATAATTATGGTTCATAAATCCTCAGGCCATGTATGGAGATAATAATAGTCATGGATTCTTTATTAACAAGCTCTGCCATCCATATTTTATGATGAGACGAAAATAAAAGTTTAAGTATTTGTTGATAACTTTTCACTATTTTAGTACATTTACCTATCCCTATAATAATAGCATCGAACTTAAAAGTTTCTAAATTTAAACAATGATCCCTCTAGTCAGAGTAAGGTGATGTTTTATTTTGATCAAATAGATTTTCCCTTTTTTCACAAAAAATATGATAGGCACAGTAAAGACAACGTTTCAATAGGGTAGTTGACTAAAAAAATCTAATTAGTCCGTCAGATAGATTTCCAAAAAATATTGAACACGTATTTTTTCTTTTTTCACGTAAACAAAAAATGAAGACGGCACAGAGCGTTGAAAACTCGTGTGACGTCACTACTCGCTACAATTTTTACCGAGCCCTAACGTCACAAGCCCCCACTTTGATCTTTGATGCTTTGTATCTTCGTCAGTTTTTATAGATTTGATAAAGGAAAAAATACGTGTCCAATATTTTTCTATAATCTAACTGACGGACTAAATCATATATTTTTAACTCAGAAAACATCCCTATTATTGAAAGCATTATGTCTCCTAAACTCTATATTAGAAAGCACTTTGTATTATATTAGGGTCAAGTCATAGAGCCATTTCCACCCGCCCTTTTTTAAAATAAAACTTCCTCTTCCTAGTATTCTCCTATTCCCCTCTTCTATTTTTACCCTCAAGTTGCACAGAGTAATAAAACAGCTAAAATACAATACTTACTGTCAGCATATCTCTCGTGAATGGTCCTCTGCACACATTGCGAGGGTACCGGGGGCTCCAGGATCCTTCCGTTCTGGAACTGCGCATGCGCAACCGCCGCGAAAATAGCTAATAGCACCAACTGTTTCATTTTCTGCAACAAAATAGTATTCTTTAATAAAAATAATAGTAGAGTTAAAATTCTATCTTTCAAAACACCTATACTAGCTCACCCGGCAAACGTCGTTTTGGCACATAAAATAAAATAAAAATTTAGGGGTGGACCACCCTTAACATTTAGGGGGATGAAAAATAGATGTTGTCCGTTTCGCCACCCTAGCCGACATGCACGCTAAGTTTCACGAAAATCGGTCGAGCCGTTTCGGAGGAGTTCAACCACAAACAGCGTGAGGCGAGAATTAAATAATTTTATAATGGCTATAATGGTTGTGCTTGTGTGACTTTCGCTTTTCAAACAAAAGTAGTCACCAAAGCGCTATGCGTTAAGAAAATCGTAAAAAAACCTAGAACGAATGTCGTTTGATAGTGGGATGACATCGATTTCTTGCAAAAATATTCATATTAATATTAAATTCGGATAAATATTGCTTTAGTTGTCCTCCAGTATTTGTCAATATATTGACACATATTATCACAGTTTACGTTGTCGTAAAATATTTAATGAACATCATTAACAGTATTATTCAAGTGTAAACGAGTAACTTTGCACAAGTTAAGTTGCCAAGGTGTTAAGCATAACTTTCCATAACTTTAGGATTTCTCCTGAATTTAGCAAGAAACATAATAGTATGGTGCCCTTGTGGTTTTGTTGCCAATAGCTTTATGGTTTAATAGGTTAATTTCTTCCACCGGTTTACGTGCATTGGGGTTGAATGGCAATATTTTAATTTTATAGGTAACTTATTCTGTGATGATTAATGTGATGATACAGTATTTTAATAGTAGTAACTACTAGTTTATGTTAAAATAAAAACCAGAATTTGTTCATTGTCATGCACGGGTATAAAACTACTGTCCTTACTCCTGACGGTGTAGGCAACCAGTTTTTGTCGAAAAACACGTTTTTTATTATTGTTATATCTGCAGTAAGCTATGATATTAAATTAAATAATAGATATCCGAGTATAGCCAGAAAAGGTCACGGACCTTCGGGTTTATGTAACTTGAATAGTGAAGAAAAATAAATACAGGTAAACCCGGAAATTTCTTAATGGCGGTCAAGGTTCAACAGACGTGCCACCATAACAGAATATTAAATAGAATACAGTCCATGGTATGGACAAATTATCTTCTAGGAACGGATGGAACCAGTTTTAGTCTGACTAAGTCCTGTAACTACTTTCTACCTGTCGAGTATTCCTTGCTGTCTAGGCTTTGACTATTCGTTAGATACTAATTAAATTTTCATTTTGGCGCAAACTATTCTCATTTTAAATGCTCGTTACGAGAAAAGACTCAACTATGGAAAGCTTTGTTCAAAAATCTGAACTTTGTAACACATAGTCTTTTATCCACAGGCGAGATAGCAATACGTTGGTAGATAAAAACCTCCAGCAAGCTTTTGTTTATTCTCTATAGTTAACTTAGGCCCTGCATCTGACCAAATGAAGCAATAAAAGGCCTGTTGGATGTTGGCTTGCTTTAAAGTTAGTTCGTTTACTTGCTATTGTTAAACTGTAAACCAACACAGCTTTGCAAAACATCTTCTTCTACAAAGATAAAAAAAACGCCAATTGTTTAGTCCATTCTTCTAAAATATATCGAGAATTTAAAAGTACAAAGTAAAACATTATTCTAGTAAGTACTTAATTATTTTAGAGAGTATTCTGTTTTACCAAGCAATTATTTGAGACCGATTTGTACCTTGGTCACGTCCCTGTCGTTGAAAAAATCTTTTTAGCTTTTACTTAGGAATATACGTAACATTAACTTAAGTGTGTACTTAGCTCGTGCAATAAAATTAATTATAAGGTCTGCTTGCCTAACGTATTCAAAATATAAATAAACTTTGAAGTGATCACTAAGTGATAAAGCCCCTGAAAATAAATAAAGATAAAAAAAAAAACTTTGAAGTATTTGGGCACAGCGACATACTAATGCAGTTTTCGTAGCACGAAAGATGAGGAATTGTTTACAAACACAACCCGGGATGATTGCGCAAGATTCCGGGATTACGGACCGGTCCTATGTTAGAAAGCGACCTTGTCCGGGACAAAAAGAAGTTCATTCCACTCGACACTTCCCGAGGCCGTCCAGGCCTAACATTACAAAATTCCATCAAATTAATTGATTTCTACTTGATTATACATATCTAGCTTTATTGAGTTGATTTGTGTGAAGCTCCCGCCGCCGCGCCGTGATTTCGACACACATTATGATAATATCATTTAATTTACATGTTTACTAAACCACCATTAATTCGCGTTTATTATTTATTTTTATACAAAGTATTAAAATTTTTGATTAAAAAAGTGCGTCACAAACTCACATAATTTTTCTTTATGTTTTCGTAAGACACTTAAGTTATCACAGAACTTTCCAAATTTAAAATTGGTAAAATATTTTGAACGATGCACTGTCCTGTTAGTGGGAAAACCGAAAGGTAGAAAAAAGAAAATTCCACTCACCGTGTGTAGTGTGTCTGGGGGGCCGTCACAAACTGATGCGTCTACGGCGGGCGATCGTTTTATATGGAGGAAGTCGGTGCGCGGGTGATCTGACGCACGCGCACCCTTGCACGGGGTGTTGTCAGTCATGTCACCTGGGTCACATGACTGAATTCTTCGGTTCTGCTCCACCAGCCAGTGACTCCGTGTCTAATAAATTCTAGTCCCTTTAAAATATTCAAAATTCGGTGCACTTGATTGTTTTGACGTTTGTTTCGTATAAGGCTTGTTTCCTATCTGTGATGGGATCTCCGCTTCCAATCTAATCAGCATGCAGGCAATGCAGTTGAATACCGACTAAATTTTTGGGTCCATGAAGCAACTGTAACACTGCTGATATGACCTCGACAGCATCACAATAGTTCTTAGGACTTAGAACATCGGTAATTGTAGTTCATGATTTTTAAATACTTTTGAAGAATTAGATTATTTTTAGCCGTTCCTAGACGGCATTTTTCTGACTTAGTCATCTATTATTGTATATTCTGAACTGTCCAAGAGGGAATATTAGTCATAAGTAGTATGGATATGGACAGATAAAAGTCGCTCGCTATTGAGTGTCAAAATATTCTTTTGAAAAGCACATCTTCTAGTTTTAGCCATGTTTTATGTATCTTATTCTAATGCCTTTGAACGTTATCCTAAATTTTAGAAAGCAGCATATATTTATTTACTATTCCGTTTTATTTACTATTTTCTCTGATTGTTGGATCAGGAATTTATTGATTGTTTACAAAATATAATCAAAGTTGATACTACTGGTGCTGCATTATTCTTTTGTTACTGCGTATTTACCTACTCGTAGAAGTATTATCACAGTTGCATTCCTCGACGGGATTTTTGACCTACAAAGAATACAACCAGAAGCGTACCTAGATCATAATCTAGGAACCCTTCTGGGGCAGTCTGCTAGGAATTAACTTCGATTCAAACCAACAACATTTAACCACCATTTTACGCATTTGAAAAAAAAATCCTATTTTCAAATTCTTTCGTATTGCCGTATTGCTAAGGGTCTTGCTTGCGCAACATTTCATGTTTGCAAGACCCGCATAGACCCGGGGGTTTTCATTAGTAGGATTACCCAATTATTTTCAGGTCTAATCTACTTTTCCAGCTAAATTTTCTTAACTACATACATCACACACATTATCTGATCTGGCGATTACCAACACCGCAGCGTTAAACCTTCTAGAACTAAGTACGTAGCCGACACAGCACTCTACTACTAAAAACTTCAGCTAAAAATGATCCTCTCTAATCCACTAGTTATCCTCGGTAAAGTGAGGAACATGACTTGAGAAATTAGGCTATAACTTGACCAATGCTAAAAAAAAGAAATAAGAAACGAATAAATCTCGTATAAACACCGTGGATGTTTTGGATACAGTATAATAAAACAGGATATCGTTTACTAACCTCGACCATATTCTGCTGATTTGATATAACGAAGAGGTGGCGCATATTACTACCCACCCCAGAATCTAAATACTGCCTTCCCTAATAAGTAAGTAGTAGGTAAGAATAAGGTAGGTGTAAATACGGTTCACAATTTAAGATTTAGGTAAAAAACGATCAGATCCACCGAGAGGAAATGGCAGAAGAGTTCTCTACACCACCGCCAATGCTTGTCCTACCTAGTGTTTTGCAGAGTCAAAAAGGAAACCGAAACAGCTCAATAATGTGACAGCACATGGTGTATGTAATATACAGATGTAGGAAGTTACATACGTAGGTATACAGTGCCTCTACAAATTACCATAATGTATAACTTGACATTTACGCGGTGGTCGGCACGCGTGTCAAAAAGAAAGTAAGCCCTCTTGTTGGCTTGAAGCATGTGATCATTCAACCCTGATTAATTGGATGATAACAACTGTCAATAACAGTGAAATACGAGCAATTTTAATACTCATTTTAATATTTAAGAAAAAACAAATTTAGCTTGTGTCGCTTTTCACAAAGGCATCAATTTTTGTTCACTTTACATTTTCAGTCTATTGAACAGCTTTGTAGGGTTTTTTAGACACAGCTACAGGCTTATTCGTAAGACACACCTGCCTACATAAAACGTCCTATTTTTTTCTATAAGACCTTCCACAATGGGAAGTCACTAAAGGCAATGTGAAAACTAATGCTAGAAAATAGATAGAGCTGATCTTAATTTGTCGCTATTTGAGGGAATCTACATGTATGGGGACACGCACCTCTCTCTCTGCCTAGCCTCATCCCGTAATTTTGAGTAAGTCGTCTTGGTCATCATTTGCCAAGCATGTGTCGAAACAAAAAGTTGTCTTCCAAAGTTTGGCAGGCGGACAGTTTGTAGGTTGGTTGGGTATTGTTTGTTATGGTTGATTATTGTTTAACAGCTAAAAGAAGGTAGGAAGGCTTCTCCTAGGTAAAAAACGGACAATGGTGACTCCAGGGGGGCCTTAGATGGTTGCGGAATTATGTTCAAAAGAGTCACCGCGGCACTGGAACGCAAAAGGCACAAGAAGGATCAACACTCCCTTCCGCTCCGGCTCCAGAGCGTTAGAAGTCATTTGATGATTTCCCACCCAAAAAAAGGGGGGCTTAGATTACTTTCCCAAATTCCTCAATGACTTAGTTAGATTCTAGATGTCACCGGAAAATGGCAAACTCCGTAAGATTATAAGATATCTTCAGAGATTGTAAACTCAATAAATTGTCAACTGAACATAATGGAATACACACAAACTTTGATTAAAAAAAAACGGAAATCGTGAACCGGAAGGAAATCGTGAGCCCCGCTGCGGTGCTCCTATTTCAGTCTACAGGGTTTTAAAAGAACCTAAAATGAATGGCATGATAGGAAGTGAGTTCGCCATTCCTAACACGTCCTAACGTATCCGTTTCGGGGTACGCTTGGCAGCGCTTTGACGAAACGTCAATCCTGGATCTGCCCCTGACTGGAGATGGCCACATCCCCAGTTAGGATACACTTGGTCATATACATACAAATAAAATTAACAAAGACGTTCAGAAAAACAAATCCAACGAATTAACGCTGTGATGATCCTTCCAACTTCTTGCAAATGTGCTCACGCGCTTTCACTTAGAACCCTAAACATGACTTAAATCCGCGTTAAAGGAATAAACAGTGAGCACAGTACCTACAGTTATAAAATGATGAACATGACAATACAATGATGTTACCCGTAACTCGCAACGTCTCGACCTGGAAAATACATACATTGTTTTACGAGATTTCCGGTTGTCATGTGGCGTTTGATGAGAGCATAATGTCTCCTCTAAAAGGTGGCCTGTAAACAAGGGAGTTGATAGATAAGAGATGTATATCACTGATCCGGTACTGTTACTCTTACCGTCGTTAAGGAGTTTTAATTTATAATTTTGTCTGCCTGCCAGTTCTGTGATAAAAGTGATAACAAATACCTAGGTAGGTAAGTATCTACTTTTTCTTTCATTTTTTAACATGATGGTGCCGACTGTCTGAAGAAACTGCTGTGAACCATTGTGAATGTCTAGAAATCTGGTGTGTGGTTTGAATCAGTATGTAGGCCTGGATTGCCAAATCTAGACTCTACCTATTCAAAATCTGAGAAAAAGTACATAAATAATCTTATCTAATAGGTAGTTACAAAACTGGGTAGAAGATATGGGTAGCTTTGACAGATATGCTATGAAATCTAAAGTGGAGCCTTTCAGGTAAAAGTGACAGCCGTTAAGAGCGTGTACGCCGTATGACATTCCATACAAATTTTCAAGTCACTATTTTGCGAAATGACTGAACCGATTTTAATGAAACTTCACACATAAGCAGGATACATAGGTTTAAAAAGTTAGTTAAAAACATTTTCGCAATGTCTTATTTAAAAAAAAATATTTTTATTTGAAAATTTTAAAATGGGTCTAATTTAACTGTAACACTATTAATCGAAAAAAATTTCTAACTACTAACTTACGTACTAACTTTTTAGAGCTATGTATCCCGCTTATGTGTGTAAAGTTTCATTAAAATCGGTTTAGCCGTTTCGGAAAATAACGACTTGAAAATTTGTATCAAATGGCCGTTTGGCGTATACGCTCTTAATGTGTACCTACTTGCGTAGGTAGGTAGGAACTTTGACTCTACTCGCAGCTACCTTAACTCATCGCTTATAACTTCTAACAGGATCTATTTTCTCATAACCGGTCCCGATTTAAAGATAGGTATTAAAGAAATATTCATTGTGTCAAAATTATGATCAGAACTTGTTCTTTTTGATGGTCGTGTGGTTATGTGCCCTGTAGAACGAGTTAAGGAATTCCAGTATAATATAAAACTTTAGACGGTTTTATATTGTAAGTATTTTACTTTAAACTTAGGTACTAGGTCTTAGCTTTATGTTACGAGTATTCATGCTTAGAATAAGTTCTCAGAAACAGTTAAGTTTGATGACCGTTGCGGGATTACTCAAAATAAATACTTACTTAATAAAACTGGTACTTACTTACCATAGATATTGTATTTTATATTTCTATGTTACTTACATAGGTAATTATTTTGAGAGAATAGGCAACTAAACGTGCCTATTCTCTTAAAGTAATCACTGCTGTAGGTTGAGCACTTTTCTCTCGGATTACTACAGTTAGCTTTAAGGAATGGGACCTAGTTACAATAATAATAAATAAATAAATCTTTATTCAAATAGGTATATTGACCAGCAGCCGATACTTACATTGTAATTAATAATTTAATAAATTAACGAATACTTGGAACAAGGTAAGTAGAAAAGCCCAAGGATTCCAGTCACGCATAACATCGATGATTTCGCAAAGGAATTTTCTTATCTTCAACTTTGTTATAAAGAACAAGGTGTTTTGAAGATTTCTCCTTAACCGTATCTATATGTTAATCTTTTGGAATTTAAAATCTATGACGTTAAACAAATTGTCCTTACTTGCCAGGCTTCCGAATAAAGCCGGACACAGTCAGACTTTTCGGCAGAGAGTCCGAAAAAATTAGACGGCGTCTGGCCTACCCTTTGTTACCCTTTTTCAATTTGACTTTTTTACACTTGATATTTGTTGGTGACCGCACCGCTCGTATCGCCAGTGCAAGCGAGCCGACTAGCACGGTTCCATTGAATATTGCAATAATATCTAATTATTGCTAAGTACTATTGTTGAAACTAATATTGAATGATAAGTTAAATAAAAAAGTGATTCATTCAATTCAATTGGGGTTTCATTAGAACTTAGGAAGATTTTATGGTAAATGAATAAAAAGCCCATGATTTACTTAAAAAAGTGTTTTAATAAGCCTTTTTATACAAATTATCTTATAGTAGTAAGACCTGGCAACCCTAGTCCTAACGAACTTTACCTAATCATGGAAAAGTGGGCAAATATTACACAACGTTCAAATATCTAAAACATGTTGCCGTTAGGTAGGTACTCGAAAGCGCAAAAGCTACATAATATTAAGGGTGTTTTAATTAACTACTTACCTATCTATTTTAAACCGTTACGTAGAACTAGACTAGGCAATCTATCCATTGTTCTCTGAAAAATAAATACAACCTACGAACCGCTATTTAAAAGAGTCTATGAAGGGTATTTGGAGAAGGATATTTGAAGCAGTACCTAGATGTATTTAGATGGAGATGTACATGAAGAACAATCAAGCAGTAGCTCAAATTGTCACTTGAATGAATTGACAAACTGTCCCGAGTTACGTAATGCATGGAATCATTTCTAACACCTTC
The DNA here is from genome assembly GCA_905332915.2 of Hecatera dysodea. Taxonomy (NCBI): domain Eukaryota; kingdom Metazoa; phylum Arthropoda; class Insecta; order Lepidoptera; family Noctuidae; genus Hecatera; species Hecatera dysodea. The sequence goes on along the minus strand of HG995288.1, from coordinate 9,215,180 downwards.
TTGGCCTACTGCCAAGGGCCGCTTGACTATGGCTCTGACCGTGCGCTCAATACCAATAACCTGACAGGTTCAACGTCTAAGGCTGAGTTTACAGGCAAACATCGACAGAGTATAAAAAACTCAAAATCCCTATCCTTGTCCTTGTCCTATTTATTTGTTGTACACCTACCAAAGTGTTGTCTTTTTAAGTTTTTAACCCAAAGGTTGACTGGTAGAGAATGCCTTGTTGCATTAAGTCCGCCCATGTACCACTATTGTACATAAAGTTTAAATAAATAAGATACCTAAGTGGTCTTAAATTAATAAATAGGGTCCACATATGAATAAGAATTTATTCTTATTCAAGTCACTTTAGCCTAAGAGCTGACCGTATAGTTGGAGTGGGAGTGACCGTTTTCGTATTGCACTGTTGGAATTTTAACTCTCGTTGAAAATGTAACAATTTTTTATTTAGTTAATAATTTTATTGAGGTGTCATTTATTTCTATTCAAAACGGACACACGTCTCACAGGCCTTTACCTAATTAAAACTTCTGCGACATAAGGTAGGTACCTACTGTAAGTGCCAGGCATGTGCCAGATAAGGCGAAGAGGGCACGGATTTGAGTTAGCTCCGTCATGGTATGACATCACCCATAATTTCCAGCTTTCTTGAGGCAGGCTCAGGTGCAAACACGGCACTGCCCCGAGGACGAACTTTCACAAATTCTTCCAAAACAAGAATGAATCTTTAGGTACCTAATAGGGTTAGCAGAGTTAATTACCGAAAATAGAGATATTTTTGTTAGAGCTAATAAATGATAATGATATTTATTTTGTAAGTAGGTTAAACATAACACTTTTATACGTCAAATATTTCTGGTCATTTTAAGCTAGATGAAGCTGGTGTTTCCTAGCCGACTACCCTGAGAAGAAACACCGAAACAAACTCAGAGGTCAAAGTCTCTTTTAAAGTCCATGCAATCCGTACTGGTCAAGTCATATGAGAACCGTGTAGGTAATGTCTGAGGTAGCCTTTTGAGGAAAGTGCCACACAGATTTGAGTGGACCTGTCCAGACAGTGCAAGCATTTGTCAGATACCGTGTAGCTCAAACTTAGAACTTCCAGCAGCTCAATGATTTGACGAACCGCAAGAATTACTCAAACTGCCAGACAAACTGAAATAAGACCCTAATATGGCGATCTCCATAGTCCTCACATAAATAAATAATTGAAACATTTCTTCCATATTAGGGGAGTACCTACTTGTTAGTGTTCGCTATCTACTCCGTGATTGGTGCGGAATCCGAATTTGCATTCAGAAACATATTTTCTTATGATAAAAATCCGCTGTAAATTAGCAGGTATTCCGGTCATCCCAATTTCAAGGTAAATTGATCTTGCATAACATTATAATTATATCGATCAATATTGGACGGATAATATAAATATTACCTACTTGTTTGAGCTATTAGCGCGAATCAATATTTGCATCTAATTGGGAGAAAAATCATCTCTGATTGTCTTTTGGCCTAGATCGCGAGAACGCGTGATCGATTCACGAGTATTTACATATATATTTACTTACACTATTTTATTTAGTAAGTAGGTAGGTACCTATATTTAAGGCAGCCTAGCAGAAGGTTGGTATAAAAATCTGAATATTACCAATATTTTTAATCTAATAGCCATATCCTTTTTTTTTTTTTTTTTTCTGGATGGGGTGGGAATCATCACATGACTTCTCCCGCTCAGGGCGGAGCGGAAGGGAGTGTCAGACTCTTACTGACTAAAACCCACCCGTGTTCCTGCTTGTGCCCTTTGCGTTCCAGGGCGCGGTGACTCTTTCGAACAAATTCCGTAGCCCTAGCAGGCACTGACCCTATGGGGCCCCGTCTTCTTTGCTGACGGCTCTTTGAGGCGCGCGTGGAACACGACGCGCCGTCGACTCAGGCCTAGTTGCTATCGGACGGCGAGCCACCCATAGCTCGCCATCCGCAGGCCCGCGCCTACGGTGGCCGGGAATCGCCCTGCGTTTCCCGACGCCCGGGGCGTCTTCTTCTGTTGCGGCGGCTGGAGCGAGGGGCTTCCCTCTCTTGCACGCGCTCCGCCTTCTCCTTCGCTAGCATTACTGCTTCGCAGAAGGAGGCGACCGCTTCCCATGCCTCCTCGCTCCGGACCATGGCCCGAACCAGGGCCGGACGCGAGAGGTCGCCGCCGCCGATCGCCTCGACGAGGACACGGCGGTGCTCCGCCCAAGCAGGGCAGACCTCCACCGTAAATAGCCATACCCTGGTCATTGGTTTTTGACACACATAATATTTGAATGTATAATATATTTGTATAATACTGTTGTGACAAAGCAAAACCCAACACCAATACCCATCATCTCCATCCCATCTTTGCCTTCCTGCATGTGCATAAAATCCTTGCATTTGCCTTGTAATCTTGCATGTGCATAATATAGCGGGTGGGAGGGAGGTGCATACCTGCAACCCATAATTATTCGCGGAAATTAAAACTAGATATATAATTTTCATTTTCAAAGTTAAAAAATATTACAATGTATTTGTTAAAGATAATGTTATTTTATTATTGTAGATATTTGCACACCTATTCAGGTAGAATATGGTTCAAAGAACTTTATAGTTATAACCTACCCATATTCAAGCAAATAAATTGATTAGACAGTCGTCACTTTGAATGTGTAAAACCCAGTCTCATCAAAGGTATCGTTTACCCAGCGAGATAACTTTTTGTAAAATACTAACATTTATGAAGCATTCAATTATGACCTTCCCCAACATACATTCACATAAAATAAAAATGCTATCTATATGTAAGTAACTAACAAAAGAGCTAGCCTCTTTCGGTAGTTACTTACATATTGACTTGCCAAGAAAAAGTATCTTTTACTAGCTGCTGCCCGCGACTTCGTCCCCGTGGAATCCCCGATTTTAAAACATTCTTCATCGCTGCTCCGCTCCTATTGGCTTAAGCGTGATGTTATATAGCCTAAAGCCTTCCTCGATAAATGGTCTATTCAACCCAAAAAGAATTTTTCAATTCAAACCAGTAGTTCCTGAGATTAGCGCGTTCAAACAAACAAACAAACAAACAAACAAACAACCAAACAAACAAACTCTTCAGCTTTATAATATTAGTATAGATTAAAATCCATCATCACACCATATCAACATATGCGATAACATGGAAATAACAAACGAAATGTTAAGGTTATAATTTTAAAAGTACCGCTATTCGTCGCGGAGGAATAGAGGTACGAATAAACCGTTTTTTTTCAAAAACCGAAATAGTATCAAATATTATGATCCGTCGAAAGGGGTCGTAACGTAAACATGACAACGAGTAGCGTATGAGTGATTGAGTGAACGACAGTCCCCTGTCAATTTAGTGTCAAAAGAAAATGACGTAAATAGTAGTATAACAAAAATAATTTAATCTAATAAAATCGTGTATTGATTATTGTAAAAGGTTTTAGTGAATAAGTTAAACATGTTTTGCTGTCTGAAAAGTTGTATGAATGGCTTTACTCTCACACCCAGTGTACCGATACGAGTTAAGGAAAATCCAGTTCAACTGGATACATTACACATGGGTTTGTATACTTGATTTTTAATTACTTCCTGTTGAGCTGAAAAGTACAAACAATGTTTATAAATGAACATATGTAAAAATTAACTGTACGTTGTTAACTTTGCTCGAAAGTTCGCAGTAGCCATCCTTGATGCGTGCATCGATTTTGCGTGGGTTGTTCGTTGGTCCTTATAACGATAAAGTAGAGCAATTGTTTGCTGAACAATCTCTATAACTGATTGGATACACTCTTGATTTAATGACCTATTGTGACAGATACAACAGTAATGGCATATTTTACTCCATTTGTCTTAAGTAAGACATGAATAACCTAGCCTTTTTATTTCATAATTTAATGTAATCGAAACCTTGCAGACTTTTCCCAACTCATACATACAACTCTTTTTCCACTTTTCTCAAGGCTAAGAATCCATCTATAAAAATAAATTGGCACTAATAAAGTAATACAAAAGGTGCAATTGTGGTTTGAAAAACAAAGATTACACAGCAACAAAATATATACTTATAGGGTTTACAATTATATGTCAGATCATAATGAGTTGTATGTTGAGTAACGGACACTCAGTTGAATTAATCTGCCTTAATTTTTCTCAACAATGTTGGGTTCAGCTTCCTTTTTATGGTCTGGTCCGGTCTGGTCAGATGAATATACTCTTGACTCTAGTCTAGGTTGTAGGTTACAGAGACAAGGTCGACAATAGAATAAGCTTACCCAGAAGAAGCCTGTTCACTCTAACTTTGGACATCAGGGTTGAATGCATTCGGAAACACAGATGCAGGCAGAGAGTTCCACTCCTTTGTTAATGAATAGAGTAGAAATTATCTTTATTGTTTACCATTCAAAAATTAGACTAGGAGCTTTCAAAAAGGAGGAATAGGGTGGAGTGGCAACCTGCCTGTACTTTTAAAGATCTAATAAATGCCACTGACTCTGTATGCACATGGCAAAATAAACCATTGTTCAAGAAAAAAAGAAGAGGAGAATTTCTAGCTCCATTGATTTCCTAAAAGATGTAAAATGAAAGATTTTAAATATTATTTTTTAAATTATCATTTTTATATTTCAGGCCATGAAATGGTGATAATAAAAGGCGGTCAGCGAGTGTGTGGGTCAGGTTGTGCACTGGGTAATGCTCCTCTAGTGCAGAACAAGTCATACTTTGAGGTGAAGCTGCAGCAGGGCGGAGTATGGGCTGTGGGTGTGGCTACCAGGGAGACAGATCTTAACAGAGTTCATGGTAGGGTAACATTCTCATGTTTGACCTATTTTAAGTCATCCTATCATTATAATAGGGATGTTTCCTGAGGAATAAAAATATGATCTAATGAGAATATTTAGTCCGTCAGTTAGATTATCGAAAAATATTGGACACGTATTTTTTTACTTTATCAAATGTATGAAAATCGACGAAGATAAAAAGCTTCAAAGATCATGAGTGGGGGCTTGTGACATCACGGCGTGGTCAAAATACTCGCACGAAGTGACGTCACACGAGTTTTCAACGCACTATATCGTCTTCGTTTTTTGTATACGTGAAAAAATAAAAAATACGTGTCCAATATTTTTGAGAAGTCTATCTTACGGACTAATTAGATTTTTATAGGCAACAACCCTACTCAGAAAGCATGTAAAGCCTTTAATCCTGATGTCTCAGTATTGGGTTCCCACCCAATTGGCATATGACAGCCTATAATGTCTTCTGCGTAGGTTACTAGTTGGTGTGGGATCGAAATTTTGTGGCGTGACTGTAGTTATTATTGCTCCATGGTATAGTAATAAAAAAGAAAAGTAATATAAGTTATGTGACAAATTTTTTTTTAATGATTTGGCTATTCGCATTTCGACATGCTAGGGTTGGTTACTACTGAACCAGACTATCCTGAAGAGCGCACATAACTACTTTCAATGAGTTATTTAATAAAGATACAAGCACACACTAATCAAGAACAAATATGTGTTTAAATAATTTTGCACAAGTGGTAAAACATGTAACACTAAAGTAACATTATCAAGAAACTTACTTTGCATATTGTTGCATAATGTTGACACTTACTAATTTCACACCTTTAGAATAATAAAGAAAGTGAAAAGCATATTTTTAAACAATTCTATTGACTGTTTAACAAAAAATTTAGGTTACTCAGAAAGTAACATGAAATTCTACTTTGTTTGGAAATTGACTGTATTTTGTCAAAAATTTAAAGGTAAATTTTGTGCAGAAAACTGTTCTTTACACAAAGTAAAGGTTGAAATAAGCTTATATTATTTAAAAAGTCTCATAATATTTCTTGTTCATAGAGTAACTTGGTATTCAATACAGAAGTTACCGAGACCAAGTTTGGTCAACTGTTGGTGTAATGTGTCCTTCAATATATTACTATGCAGACTTTGTATTTCTGTTGCCAAAATTAATATTTGGGTCAATGTAACATGTGCCATAAGGTGCTAAAGTTAAAGTGCAATGCAATTTTAACAAATTGCAATATATTTCTGCCCATCAATATTGTTCTGTAAATGGGTAAATGTTAGGCAGATTTAATGTAAACAATGTTAAATCTGCGTAGGCTTTCTCCAACTATGTTGTTGTTAACCGGATGCAGCTGAGTACCTGTATTTCATAAGGACCAATGGCCTATCTGACCTCCACAGCCCAGTCACTTGGTAACACAATACCCCTTAGTAGTCTTGCTACAACCTTTTTTTATGGATGGGATCATCAAATGACTTCTTTTGCTCTGGGAGGAGCGGAAGGGAGTGTCGAACTCTTACTGACTAAAACCCACCCGCGTTCCAGGGTCGCAGTGAGTCGTTGACTCTTTCCAACAAATTTTGCAACCTTAACAGGCACTGACCCTATGGGGCTCCGGCTTCTTCGCAGGCCCGCGCCTAATGGGGCCGGGAATCGCTTTCTTCCATCGTCTTCGTCTGTTGCGGCGACTGGGGTGTGAGGTTTCCATCGCTCTCACGCGGTCTGCCTCCTCCTTCGCTAGCATTACTGCTTCGCACAAGGAGGTAGCCGCTTCCCATTCTTCCTCGCTCCGGGCAATGGATTGAACCAGGGCCGGAAGCCAGATCGCCTCGACGAGGACACGTTGCTCCGCCCAAGCAGGGTAGACCTCCACCGTATGCTCCCTCGTGTCCTCCGGGCGATCTACAGTGTTGACACCCGGGCATGTCCTCCCGAGGAATCCGAAACAGGTACGAGTACCTCCGTCGGGTGGAAGGTGAGAACGTGGTGAAACTCAAAGTGGTGTCTACTAAGTGTAAGTACTAGTGGGGACTTATTGCTACAATAGTGGCGTTCCCAGTCTTGCTACACCTATCACCAGTCTTGGTGTTATGTTTTCTTCTGATTTTCCCGTAACTTCTGTCAAAATGACTACCGGTAGAAACAGCTTAACGTGCTTTCTGAGGCACGGAGGACTCTCCACGTCACCAATCCTCGGTCCGACCTCGGCAAGCGTTGCTTAACCTTGAAGATCGACACGTCAGGCATTTATTATTCAGTCACGAGCTTCTGACTAATCTCCATTATATCTGTTTGATCATTCACATTATTCCTAACTTCATTACAGGTGGAATGGACAAAGACTCGTGGTGTCTCAACAGCGATGGAACGGTCCGCCATTCAAATATCGAATTGTACCATCTTGCACAGGCGCCCAGAGAATCTCCCACGGCCGATCTCCTCGTGTCAACGGAATCACCAACCCACACAGAGAACGAAAAGCCGGAGAGTGAGAAAGATGCAAATACGGCCGCCATAATGCCCGTAGAGGGCGACACCATCGGCGTGGCCTATGACCATGTGGACCTGAACTTCTTCTTGAATGGAAAGAATATGGAAATTCCTGTTAGTAATATTAGGGGGACCGTGTACCCTGCACTTTATGGTGAGTTTTGATGTTATTCAATTAAGATTTAGATTTAGAAGCGTAGATTCAGAGAAAAAACGATCAAAATGCGAGTCTGGGCCCTTTTAAGGGCAATGTTTAATTTAACTCGCTTGCATGTTTTACAATGGTTTGACCAGGTTCAAACTAAATCTGAGTTCTAGCTCATAACCTATTCACGCTACAAGGTCACGAATCGAACAGTATTCAGGCAATCATGAAACGTTGTAAACAATCATGAAACAGGCAATAACGTTCATTCGATTGATTAATTATCCATGCATAAAATAATTATGCTTGTTTCAAGTACCCATTAAAACTTCACGATAATAGCCCAACAAAATTTTAATTGCAGTTGATGACGGCGCTATCTTGGATGTAATCTTCGAAAATTTCCTCTACCCGCCTCCGACAGGTTTCGAAAAGATCATGGTGGAACAATCTTTGCTGTAACAAAAGACTTGGACCGATCGGCTGTAAATAGGACCTTGATGCATGAGCAGAATGGACGGATGCTATCGTGAATATTGCTTAAGACTTATATCTGAGACTGTCTAGTGTGAATGAGAACTATATTTTTAAATACTGAATCTTTTATCTTGATGGCTGATAGGACTCGCAGGCTTGGTTTGAAAGATTTATGTTAATTTGTAGTTTTGTATTGTTACATCGTCATATCCATTTTCTATGACTGTAAAAATCGGGTCCAGTTTATCATATTCTTGTAAAATTTTGGGAATTTTATGCCAGAAAATTAACCTTAAAACGGGACACAAATCAATTTTAAGACGAACTAGCTGACCTAGGTATTCACCCCATAGATCTCATCTTACGAATATTTCTTCTGGCTCGGCAGTTTAAGGGAAGTTTCATATCTGACGGAACATGCGTCGCGTATTACGGTCTCGTAACGCCAGAACAGACAAATGTATAGAAAAACACTCGAGCGTTCACACTCGACGCACTAACGTATCATCGGTCGAGTGTGAACGGTTCTATTGAGTTCCTTCCCTTATAGATACTTTTGAAATGAAATGAAATGAAAAAAAATTATAGCCACATTAACATCCAAATAACGATTTAAATTATATATACACGGTTATATATGTTCCCTACATTTTGATGAGTTATATGAACATAAATGTAGGGTACAGCTGATTTTTTTTCGCGGTCGAGCGGCCCTCGCCGAACATGGCACTCGCGCTGCGCCATCGAGGCACAACATGGCGCGCCACGCGTCGTTGTATTGCATATTATTATATTGCATGTATTGTTATTGTTATAGTTAGTGTCATTGCTTCTGATTATGTCTAAACTGCTAACCAAACTCAATAAAACTCAACATAGTTAGAAAAACATTAGCTTCTTATAATGAGTGCCGTTTGCCTACAACAGTATACTATTCATCATCATTATTTCGTTTCGGATAAACTGTAGTTGAAATTAGGTCTTAGTTTTTTAGTTATCGGTCTGCGAGTCTTAACAGCACATATACGAATATCTATCTATATCATGACTTACGTATATCAGCATAGTATTACTTTGTGATCGAAGGAAACTCCATATGTTATTTGTAGCCTAAGTAGATTTGCTTTTGTGGTCTATGTGAAGCGCATAGATGTATGTAAGTACCATTTTTACTGTTTTTAAAGCCAACCGCAAACAATCTATCGTATTTTCGAATATTATGTTAAAAAATTCGTTGTTTCGATTCCATATCAAAAGCTACGAAAAATACTACCTACCTTTCGAACTATTTTTTTTTTATGTGAGTACATTTGTTAACAATGAAAATATAGTCTTACATTCCTCCAGATTTGTAAAAATATGTTGCAGTGCAAAATTCAAGGCAAATGTAAAGAAAAATCTCTAGGTCTCAAAGACAGATTTTTGCAATGGCAGCATTTCTGTATAGTGTTGCTCTTCACATGATTAACGCATTCCAGATTCAAACAAGTATATCGTGTATCAGAAGCAAAATTATGATCTCCATGTGAAATGTTTTGTGTTATGTTATTTGTAAAGGTACTAATATTTATTGAATAGTCATAAAAAATGTCGCTTATTTTCGCGTCACCTAATATTGGAAAGAATTTAAAGTAAAGTCAGGGAAATTACTTGTTTTTAATTTTGCCAACAATTCCCAGTAAATTGAAACTTCACAGTGGTTCTATGTTATTATCACATAGACATATACTGCCGTCATAAGAAAAAAGGCCGTAGCAACACACGAGCCAATTTCCAACATTACGAATATAACTTAAGGTCTGAAATTAGTTACTTCGTTTTGTGTAGATAAGTCATTTTTGCTTATGACGGCAGCATGACCTTGACGTTTTATGACGTGCAAGTGACAGTCAACTTTAAGGATATAAACTTAACAATACATTTCCCTGACTACTACTACTAACTTTTAAATGTTGCTTTAAATTAATCTCTCAATGTTGGTATACTTAAGGCTGCGGTTGTGGACAGCCTACGAGCTACGCTGAGCAGCATCTAAGATGCACTACTATGGAATTGCAGAATAAGCCTTTGCGAAAGTACTCAGTGTCTATGAAAGCCGCTTTTACGTAACCTTTTCAAGGAGACAATAATACTGCCGTCCAGTATGGCAGTCCTTGTGTAAAAATTAGATATCGCTCAAAAAATTACTAATAATAGTGCGATTTAAACTAAACGGCGGCTGAGGAGCGCGCTACTCGCTGCGCAGTATATCACCAGTCACCGACATTAAGTTTGAATCGAGTTTATACCTAGTTTCATTGAATATTCGGATGCCAAGGTTCAGTAGATATTCGCGACAAAAATCACAATCACTATGTATAAACTAATTGTTAAGTTTTCTAGATGACAGATTGGTACAATAGATCACACGTTGATTTGCAAAATAAGTGTTGATTAAAATTTGTACTTAACAATGATGTGTAACAAAATGCTAAACTGTAAGTAGATTTCAAAAATGTTTTTGATAGATGAATTGTTTGAATGAATGAACTGCGAACTATTTATTCATATCATGTCTGCATGGTTGATGTTTATTGTGTGAAACTCAACTTGGTTATCGAAAGTTGTTTTAACCGTACCTACCTACTCAGCGTCGAAGACTTGACCAAACCAAAATAAGCTTGTATGTGTTGGGAATATAAAGTTCATTTTACGGTGCAGTGCTTTTTGAGTCACGGGATAGATAGAAGATTTTTCAAGTAGGTACCTAAGCACAATGATTTTCGTCGACATTATGATTGTACAGTATTGAAGATATTTAAGTCTCCATATTCACTCACGATAAATTAAGCCTTATCAAATAAATATTACTGTAGTAGCCGTATTTCTGTGAAATTTTATGAATCAATAGCGCCGATTTTGGGGAGCAGCAAAAAACTATATAAAATATTATTGTCTTTCTCTTATAGGTCAAGCAAGATAGTAACTGCATACATTAAGAACTGCAATTCAAAAATACACGTCAATCATTCCAATTTATACCTTAGTACAATGATATAAGAGGCACATGACGCGCCATCCTGAATTGCATTATACCTATAATTAATTATTAATTAATAAAGAACTTTTCTAAGATTTCCAAAAAATCAGTTTCTTTAGTCTTTTAGGAAAGCAATATTTTAATTTAAGTTCGTCGTTGCTCTGAAGAATCAATACCAATTCTGCGATCTATCGAAGTTTATACTATAGATAGTCAAGGTGAATGTTTTCGAATGAATTTAACAAATAGATAAAAATCACTCGTACTGGTCGACATACACCCATATAGGCTTGGCCTTTTTTTTCAACGAGCTTCAGTGAAAAGAGGTTTTAACAATAATTTTGAAGGTATGGGCCCAATTTCGATTACCGACCTTATCGCTGCACTAAGCACCGGTTTCTGGAAATAAATTATCGTTGTTTTACAAATAAAATGCCAGTCAAGTGATTTGTGGATCCTACTACCCTCTATTGCGATCTCTCTTTATCAGTCAAATGTTTACTGGGAGAAAACTCAACTTTGAGTTAAACTCGCCTTTTCTACACAGTAAATAAATTATATAAGTTGCTGTGGTGTACAATAAAGAATTAAGATGCAAATGGCTATTAAAAATTTCTTCAACCAATCACTGATCGTGATGTGAGTTTGACAATGTAGCGCGGAAACAAGACGAAATTAAAAAAAAAAAGACTAGTACATCGGTAAATATACTAAAATAGGTTACCAACTGTGAAAGCAGCATCAAAATTGATCCAAAAACTAGCGAGGTGTACCAGAACGTGTAACAGAATAAATGCACTATCTGTGGTAAAAGTGGTAATTTTATCGCAAAAAAATCTCTTGTTTGGTACGTTTGTAGAGTTATGCGCACAGAATTGTATGGCCTTAGTAAAAATTGTTTATAATGATGAGTACAATGACCTCTTTTCAGGTGTTGCGTTTATTCTGTTAGCTACACGTTGTATTACACACATCATTACTATGACAGGACTTTGACTTTCACCGCCTTATTCCAAAACAAGGTTTTTCTTTAAACCAGGTTTAAACCATTGAGCTCGGTTTTGTATTTCGAATCTTGATCATGTCAGAATAAGATTCAAATTACAAACCCTGGCTCAATGGTTTAAACCTGGTTTAAAGAAAAACCTTGTTTTGGAATAAGGCGGTCAGAGTTTATATCGGATTTCTCCTTCTACTTAATAATTTTGAAGCACTAAAATTGTAAAAAAAACAACAAAAGACTTGTTTATAACAGCTTATAAGTTTGAAATTTAGCAAAAAAAATACTTGCGTGCTCCTTATTTTTCATTTAATTCATTTTGCGAAAATGTATTCCAGAAACTGGGCTTGAGTAAACGAGTCATAATCTTGGGTTGTCTAATGGGCTGCCTTAGCAGGAGGCAAAACAGGGAACTAAGAGTAGTGATAGCACTGTTCAACCTTATTGCTTATGCTGCAAGGTCGATAATCGGGTACTACATTGTTGACATTTTGGGTTTGTTGCTCAACCTAAAAGATTATGGTTCAACAACAGTACCGTGTGCGGCTCTTAACAATAAACATTTTCTAATCTGAATTAATTGTATTAATTATAAATGTATGTATAATATACAAATTATAAGAACAAGTGTGTATGTTTATTTATTATAACATTGTGATAAGAAAGCAAGAATAAATATGAATGCCAATTTCGCATGTTTTATTACTCGGCGACCGGTACACTTTAGTATATAATTAATGCATCGACGAAATAAAGCAGTGGTTAATGACTGGAGCAATTGAATCCCAATCATAATGAAGGATTCCTTAGTTAAGTCCCGAACGTAGCAAGGTCATCAATACAAGAATCCTGAATGCAGTGAGAGATTCAAGCTAGTTAAAGCAAAGACACCTTTATCTCCAAGGGACAGAATACTTTTCACATCTACTGCAAGATAAATTGTGCGCAAGCGAATTGGACGAGTTCTGTTGTATATCACATATTCTTCAAAGAAAATACTCTACCAATAAATACCCGAATTGCTTCAAGTGTGCCTGTAAAATTTGAAGAGTTGCCTCGATTTCTCCAGGGCCAAATATCAATGGGACCACATGGGAAGTATACTTTCAACCTTTGTATTAAAAAAATGCCCATAAAATTTGAAGGTTGCCCTTAATTTTCATGATTTCTTGGCCATCGTCAGCTCAGTAACATGCGATGATGATTAACAGGCATTATCTGAATTCGGAACTGAAAATATATGAAAAACATTGTACTATGTGCCTGTAAAATTGGGGTTACCCTCGATTTCCTTAGGATCCTATCATCACATTTTGACTTGGTCACAATGGAATTTCGAAAATCGGTCCACAATTGGCGGAGAAATCGGTTGACATACAAATGCGAGTCTGAACCGCACACCGAGGGTTCCGATCGAGTCTTATTTTTTTTCCAAGTAGGTACCTACGGAAGTTTATAGAGTAAGAAATCTCTAGCATTACTCCAAAGCAAAAAAAATAGCATGAAACCATAAAGGACAAACAAACTTAACTAACTGTTCGGGAAAAAATTGTATCCCATGCTCATACCATAAATCAATGGGCGTCACCGGCAAACGAAAATAAAAAATTGTAGGTAATCGCAAAAAATGATTATTTATATGGAAATACAAATTCGCATTTTTCCTTTATTTATATTGTTGGTAAGAAGGGAACAAATCACTCGATGATTTCCCATCTAAATATAAAACTCGAAAGGGACTGACTGACTGACATAGTGATCTATCAACGCACAGCCCAAACCACTGAACGGATCGAGCTGAAATGCAGGTAGATGTTATGACGTAGGCATCCGCTAAGAAATGATTTTGATTATTTCTACTCCCAAGGGGATAAAATAGGGGATGAAAGTCTGAATGAAACTTTGTCAATTTTAAACCGATCGGGCTGAGAGTTTCAAAATCGGGGGTAAAGTAACTATTCCATGCGGACCAAGTCGCGAGCAGAAGCTAGTCATTAAATAAAAATGCAACTGTGTCTTAGGCACAAACATTCCTCGAATTTTTTTAAGTTCCACGCTCGGCTCAAATAGCTGTCAGCAAGGAAGACGGGGGAGCAAGGAAGATGGTTGCGGAATTTGTTCGAAAGAGTCACCGCGGCCCTTGAACGCAAAGGGCACAAGAAGGATCACGGGTGGGTTTTAGTCAGTAAGAGCCTGATATACTTCCGCTGCACCCAGAGCGGGAGTTATTTGATGATTTCCCATCAAGGAAAAAAAGGGTGAGGACAAACAGACGTAATCGAAGTGATCTTATAAGGGTTCCGTTTTTTCCTAACAGCACCATCCATGATATAAGAAGAAACTAATGTTTTGACGTTTTCAAACGAACTGCCGGCTGAATGGGTTATGAATCAATCATCATGTTAATAGTAGGCACTTAGAATATGGTCCTTATAAGATAATTTATTAGGTCATCTTAATACTGAGCTATCCATCTATTCTAGGTCCTATCTACGTGACCTGAATGAGTACCGTCTCGTTATTCGGCAGTTAAAGTGATAAAAAAACTGTCCAGCGAACGCCAAAATTGCATTATCGAGCAAATGGTTGGTATCAGGGCATTGGTACGCTTTTTGCGTTTGCTCGCCGAAGCATTCACACTGAATATGCTTAGCTTTTGTCCCAACGTACAGACGCGTACAGCTGACACAAGCAAAAAAGGGAACATGAAAAACTAAAATGGAAACCGCGCTACGCTCAGTTTTTCATCGCGGTTACAGCGTGCACTCGCAATGGCTATTAGCATTTTATGTTAATAACTGTACCATGTGTACCTATTATCTAGGCGCTGAAACAATATTTTCGTGCCAGAAACTACTTAGTAACATTTTGAAAGTTTTTGTAAAAATAATTAGGTACCTAGTGTAGTATATTAAAATTTTTGTAAATTGTTTTTCATTTTATTGCATTATACAGGCTTGGATGGTAGCAGTGAAACGGATTTTTAGTATGACATTGTTTTAGCGAGTTGGAAAGTTTTGGGTAATATTGATTTATTCATTTTACTTTAAGTGGTTTTTCCAAATAAAGATCCTAACTTGGGAGTTCTTTCTAAGTAGGTAGTTCATGCTTCCTCTAACCTGATGTAGCTTGGTAAAAGTATTTAACATTTTTTTTTTATTAAATAGAACCGCCATAAAATAGATCCAAATTAATTGATAGATACGATTGGTCGTTGAAAGCTTATTGCATCAATCACAGCAAGTTAATGCGTTAGAAAATCTATTACAAGATTATTTTTTAAGAAGAGCACCATTATTTCTTCAAACATTGTTTTAATTTTTTTATCCGGCCTTTAATCATCAAAATATGGATACCGCCTGTTTGTTATAATAACAAGCCGGCCGACGTACACTGTGGTGTTAGAGCGGGGGTAAGAGCCGCGGGTAGGGTTGCCATCATCGAAATTGCCGACGCCGGACAAAATCTTTAAAACCCCGGACAATTGAGTGAAATTGATTTTTTCCCCGAACAGACCCGAAAAAAAAAGCCTTATAAATAAGTATATAAAAAGGATAAACTTTTATTTTTTTAATAATCTATTACAGCGTGTTTTCAAAATAAACTATAGCGCCAGCAATTTACGAGTAGATCGTATCCCGCTTACGATTACGAATGAATTATTACATACATAACTAAGTATTGTTTTAATTTGTTGCTTATCTTCCAAATGTTCAATCAATGGAGGATTCCTAGACAGAAAAAATGTCTGGGTAATACCAGGACACCTTTGAAAACCCCGCCCGGACGCTCCCCGGACGCCTTCCAAACTAGGACAAATCCGGGGAAACCCGGACGGATGGCAACCCTAGCCGCGGGCAGCAAGGTGGCGCCCGACAGACGCTGAAGCCCCGTTTAGTAAACCCGAGTTTTATGGGATGGTGCGAGTGTATTGGTAATTTATGAATTTAAGTGGTGAAAATTTGTGAGCAGCTCGCATCCTCGAATGCGAGCCCATGGGGTCACCGGGATCCCTAATGAAAGGGCCATTTTAGAAGCCACTCAAAGGATGCTTGATCATGGCCTCAATGTATGCCTACCTATGCATTAAGTAGGTACTGTCATTTTTTATTTTTGTGTTCTTAGAAGAGCCATAATTTAATTGATCTGTTTGTTGTCTTTATTTTATGCATTTTGATGGTTCAAAGCCCATCAAACCATGAAGGGAAAATTGGAAAGACTACTAATTAAATAGGTAACTGAAAACAGTCTAGTTCGCACCTGATAAAATCAGTAGGCGTAGTACTTTAGCGCGTTTCATGTAACCATAAAGTGAAAGTAAACATTTTCGTTAACGATATCTTTGTTTTTGGTGTACCTACTAAGACATATCAAAATGAAAAAAGAAATACGTCGTTTAAGTTTTTTTTCTAAGTTTGTGCACAAAATTATCACACAATATAGGAATACTTTTTATTCAAAAAATATTCCTGTATAGTGAAATAATTTTCGTTCTAGAAACTAAGCCTTAGTTTGTAACACCGAGTCAAAAAATCACGATATTCCTTATATTCCTTATTCCCTTCCTTATTCCCTTTTATTTCTTTATTCTTCATATATTTTTATTGTTATCTAGTAGATCAGGTATGCGACGATACATTATGATTTTAAAGTCGGTTATCGTGTTATCTTACTTTTGAATACGCGAATTTAGCTTCTGTACATTTATATAGATAAGTATTTTTCTACAGCTGTCCTGCCTCACGTCAATGTTATCATAATTAGTATATATTGGGCACGCAACTATTGTGGCGATAAGTCCCCTCTTTGAGGAGTGGTTAGAGAGGCGCCACGGCGTCCTCACCTTCCACTTGACGAGGTACTCGCCGGACACAGTTGTTTCGGGAGCTACCTGTTTCAGATTCGGCTGGAGGACACGCCCGGGTGTCATCACTGTGTGATTGGCCCGGAGGACTCGGTGGCCATGGGTGCCGATAGGACAATTTATAGCACTAATTTTGTCGAAAGTCTTGAGAATAAGGGAAGGTCAGAAATTCTAGAACCTCGCCTATACTATAATCGGCTGTTTTAAATGAAGTTTTTATGTTTTATATTCTGAGCTTTTATAAATTTTATGGAAAGTCCCTGACTTTCAATAAAATATAGATAAGTAGGGTGTAAGTGCACCCCTCTCCCGCCGCCAACGATGGTGGAGTTGTATAGGGGGTATGGGAAGCAGTCCCTTCTGCGAAGCAGTAAGCAAGCAAGCGAGGAGGCGGGAAACATGAGGGAGAGGCAAACCTAAAGCCCTAGCTAGCTTGGAAAAACAATGGTAGATTTGAGTCAGTAACAGTCTAACACTCTCTCCCGGTTCACCCGGAACGAAGGGACCTATTGGAAGATTCCCACCCAAAAAAAAAACAGACTTACAGTATAACAGAACATGAGAACAAAAGATTAGGTAGGTACATGATATGCGTTGGTGAGATTTTCAGTGTTTCAGGAACTTTTGTTAGTATGACCTTTGGCTTTGCTGGTTTCCAGAGCTGTTGGGGCTTCTTAGAGGTGTTATAAGTATAGTAAAATAGTTACAGTGTCTGTAAATTAGGTACAGTTAATTTAATATAAGAACGCGCGCTTTTGGAACATGTCCGTTGATTAGAGTGTGCGCGCAACCACCGGCTAGCGGCTCGCGGCGCCTCGTCCCGCGCTACTCCCTCGCTCGCCGCTGGCGCCCTCCGGTAGTTAGTGGCGGGCGAAGCAACGTTTTTTCTCCAAAAAGTGCCTTGGATTTATTTGAGACTAAGCTGCCGCCCGCCGCTGCTCCCGCGTTACTGTCGAAATTTATCCTAAGGGAACGTACTACCGGGATAAAAAGTATCCTATATGTTATTCTAGACTATAATCTACCTCTGTGCCAAAATTAATCAAGATCCATTCAGTAGTTTTTGCGTGAAAGAGTAACATACATCCATCCATCCATCTCTATACTTACAAACTTTCACGTTGATAATATTATTAGGAAGTAGGATAACATCGTTTCCTGAACCTTTTTTTCGATATTTGCGACAATTTTGTTCTTAAGATCTAGTTAGCTGATGCCTTAACTAGTAAGTCGACATGTGTCCCAATTGGGCGCCAGTAGTGAGGAAAGCAACCGGAAATCTTTGCCACACGAATACACACATTATAGATTAGGTATCTGACAGTTACGTCTACGCTAAGCAGCATAGTATTACTATTTAGTTTATTGATATACAGAAAATCCAAAACATACAATATCTATCCCAGTTGGGCACCAATACCTGGAAAAGCAGCCCGGAACTTTTGTCACCAAAATACACACTATGTTATGTACAATTAGGCCAGTTGTTTTTACATTTTGTGTTGGCCTTAAGAATTACGGATATCGATTCGCACGTGTAGTATAGGAAAAATAAAACGGCAGAAGTGTAAAATTATTGTGGAGGCGAATAACGGTCTCCATTTAATAAAGCAAAAACAAACCTCGCTCACAAACTGAAATAAACATTTTCATTTTCTATTGCGAAAACTAAACGAATAGCGACAGGAAAAACGCGTTTTCTGTGTTCAAAACAACGGGCATTGTTTCAAAGGTCGTTTATAACGCCAATCCCTTATTGGTCCAGCGATGAAACGCGTGATGAATGCACCGGACACGCGGAAAATTGGAAAAAGCAACGGTCAGTTTCAGAGGGCGCTGCGGACGCGACGCGATCATTTTATGGACTCGGCGAATATGCTTTTTGCTGTGCAATACTGTTAAGGTGGGTTGGAAATGTTATTTATTACATATTTGCAATGATATATATGTTTGTACGACCTTGTTTTTAACAAAATACTTAGTAGTGAATAGGGAAGGTAGAGAAGCATTGGGGATTTTTTCCATTAGTGTTGAAAACTAATTTTATACTAACTTAACTATATTTTTCTGCACATTCACTGCAAATATCAGTACTTATCACATATTTTTGGCTCACATAAATAGTAAAGGACAATTTCCAAATGAAGAATTCTTAGACCCTGCCCGAAGTAACCATACGTTGCAATGGGCCGTTGCCCGTTGGTGTGGACTTTCCCCGGTTTGCGTTTTGTATTGAACTGCTCATGGCATGATGGTTACATAACATGCACTACGCTGACTGATAGCATTGTGTCGTCTACATCACACCCTTCTGGAGGCCGGAGGTCGATAGTGGATGAGTCGTCCATACATCGTGAAATCCTTCCCAGCTCAGTGAAAGGCTGGTTCCAGAGAGTCGGAACCGGAAGTCGCAGAGTTCACAGTTTTTTTTTTGACACAACAGATTTTTTTTCAACAAAAAAACCCTCTTTACCCTACTAGCTAGGTACCGTTTTCACTTTAGAGTTCCGTGCCCGATAGGAAGGAACATTATTTTAAACCTCAGCAGTCCGTCGTTAGTTTATCAGCGGGCTATATCGTATAAACCGAAATAGGTAAACCGTCGAAAATTTCACAGAAAGTATAGGTATTTCTATTGCCGCTATAACAAAAAAAGTACATGTAAGACACGTTACGGTTTCAGTTTAGGGTATGGGACCGTTTGTGTGCGAGTCGGACTCACACTTGGCTGGTTGTTAGAGTTGTTCCCATACTAAAAGATATTAAAAAAAAGAAAAAAACATTGTCTGAATCGCCTGGTAACTAACAACCACCTGTAGTTAGTTAACAACAGTATTTATCGGGATATCATGCACAATTAGGCTACAAGGAAAGCACAAACATCTATAACAATCAATTCCAGCAAGACTAACTGGCCCATATATCACAGGATGTGATCTAAGTTTGTGTGTTCCAGTAATCCTCGAGACGCTTTTCGGATCCGGGCACTAAGTTCTCCGCTCGAAGAGGTTTACCGGAAAACGAACTCGCCTCGTTCTCTAGAAGTATCGGAGCTCCTACCATCTGGCTCAAAACTTGCGGTAGCGTTCAGAAAACTTTATCATAACTCTTCGAGCTTGGTTCAGCATTTACTATCCTTCCTTTTGTTCTGTGATAGCTGATTCTTTAAGTTTAAGTTTTATTTGACTGATGAAATGGTTTGCCACAAAGCTCTTCAATTATTTTGTTCCGAAAAATGGACTTGGCTCTTGACGTATGTTTGCTATATTTGAAACTGAACACATCTAACCTTATTCATCACCCAAACTCGATAACGAACTGATTTTTGTTGAAAATAAAAGCCGGCAGAGTACGTGTCAGGCCAGGCACTGTATAAGATTTCGTAGTTACCCGACCCGAGAACAATAACAAAAAATTTGGAGAATTTTTGCCGTATTCGATTTCAAACCCATTTTTGTTAGTGAGCTATCCAAAGTCTTTGATTAAAGCCGCAGAAGGTCAGTCAGACAGACAGATAAGGCAAAACTAAAAGGGATAGTTATTTTACAACGGAACCCTAACATTAGCACAGTATTTTTTTTACAGTTATCAGTATTTTTTTAATTTCTCAATTTTTCGTGGCCGATCCAATAAACAAACAGCGAGGCTATTTTAACGCTGCCGGAAAGGCATGGTAGCACTTAATTTAATCCCTTGATTCGGCAATAAAACGTACAATCCTATCATGGGGTAGCTCTGCATACACAATTAACTTTGAGCCTCAAGTTGAAAGGGATGTTTACATGGGCGTAGTCAATCATGGGCTCGGGGTGGGGCAGCAGTCTAAAATAATATGTAACTAGCTAACTATACCCGCAATCTTACCCCCGTTATGTTTTCATACAAAATGGTTACACCCTATAGCACCCTGTATCTGTACGATTAATTCGAATTATCCAAGACATATTCCTATTGCTTACCTACCTACATCATGCAATCAAAAAATTCAATAATGTGTCTCTAACTTCAGCCATTTGGGCTTTATTTTAGAAATTTGAAAATGAAAATAATATTTATCTAGTTTTAATTTCCGCGCGGAAATAAAAACTAGATATATTATTTTCATTTTCAAATTTGAAATGGATTTCCGCAAAGTAACGCCTGACTCAATCAATTTTTTTTTTCTTTAGTTTAGACCTTATAGGTCAGAGCCAGGGTGGGGCAAGCGCCCACTCTGCCTCACAGTGGTTACGCCACTGGATGTTTACTGAAGAGCTACGTATGCAGTGAGCTAATTTGGTTTACGATGCATACGCCCCGCTGACGCAGAATTACAAATTTATGGGGAAACTCACGACTTAAAGTAGAATTAAAGATTTCAGCAAATAAGATAGCGTCTACCTTTGCTTGGATGTTCTGCAGACTTAAAAAGGTAACTTGTTTGAGGTTATGATGACTGTAGGATCCTTCTTATCCTTATGCAGGTCCCTAGGGACATTTCACTGGCTCACTGCAACACCTGGCACAAGTACAGGCACCGACCACTCTCGACAAGTGTCAACTTACAACTGTCAGATTGACGGTTGCCCTACCACCAGTGTCCAGAGACAATGAATATAAATATACCTACATATTAGATAGATACAAACACTACAATGACGAAATGATTTGTACCATTACATATAGAGGTAGGTAGATACATTTATTCTACGTACCTACTGTGGAATACATTAATTCCGTTTTGCTTATAATACTCGTATGTATAGGTACTGTGTCAACTGTGTGTGTTGTGTGCTAGGTCTTCTTTTAAACTCGAATACATATACATACTTACATAGGTGCAATTTTGTAAGGAACCATAACATCATACGTCTTATTTAATTTTGCTTTATTAGCAACATTTTACAACCTTGTGTCGGTATTATCAACCTCACACCACGAAAAAAAGTAAATCACACATCACCACGAAACATTGTAGGTATATCTTAGGAATCATATTTTTTGTGAAGTTTTGCAGCAGATATGCTAATTTTATTTCCCAACACCTCACAATAAAAACAAGTACCTACTAACAGAATATTATTCAATCCTTTCTAGCAGCAGTTCGAGACAAGAAGTTTTCGGAAGCCGAATTTAAGACCTCAAAGTATTTGAAAGTAATTTTTCAGATCATTGCACAATTCATGTAGGTACTTACAGAGCCTCTCAAGATTTTATAACTGTATAAACTTTGGGGGAATTTCCACGATAGGTTTATTGCAAAATTTCTCACCGGGCGAAGTGCCACCAGGACTGCTTTAGCGTTCGCTTTCCATGCCATTTCTCGCCATAAATCTGAATTTCGCGCTAAAAATTGCAGCGGTGAGACTTCACTGTACCTACTGTGGAAGATGTTGAGGCTTTTAGAATTTATGATTCTATTTTACAATGGTGCAGTGACACTTTATACACCTACATATTTACTAACTAAGCAGGCAGTTACTGGTGCGATATTCTGCAAGGTTTTCAAAAAGTTATTGAGCATGTATAACCTGGGATAATAATATTTACGAGAGATAATTGCATACAATCATGGCATGTATGTAATGCCATGATTTATTGCTTGTATTAACGACGAGATAGGAAAAAGAACATACGTCAGTGATTATTCCATGAAAGCTAATAGTGATTTTTGACTTTTAGGCTACTTTAGCGACAACCTCCATGAAGGACCGGCATGAATTTTATCTGTATTGGTATCTTGATATCTTTAATATTTGCACGGCCGAAATGTTGCATGCAGTGTGGCGTCGAAAATAATCTGTTTGGTATCAATAACCTCGGGATAGCACTATATGTTGATCTTTCTGAATACCGCGAAGACATACATATACATATCTTTTACACTTAGACAGTTAATTTCAAATAATAAAAATGTGTTTTTGCTTTTTTCTTGCAATCAATAAGTATGTGATTGCAGTACCTTAATAAAAGAAAAACATTTTATAGGATTGAAAATTACAAAATTTATGAACTATAGCCATTAATCAGAGGCTCCTTTGTTTTAAGGAGTCAATAAAGATGGTATGCGCGACAATACTTCGATCTTTTAAATATAATACTACGATTTTGCACGAAAATGAGCATCAGAAAACTGACAGCGTTTTCTCACTAATGATCTGATCTCAAACTTTGTGTCTGTAGTGGTTTAATTTAACCAATTACCGGCCAGGGTAACTAAAAGGTTAATGGGTAAATATGTAAATATAAATTTATTGTTGTTAGGTATATGAGCTTTGGGTATCATCCTGTCTTTGTGAATAAAAATGAAAAA
Source organism: Hecatera dysodea (assembly GCA_905332915.2). Taxonomy (NCBI): domain Eukaryota; kingdom Metazoa; phylum Arthropoda; class Insecta; order Lepidoptera; family Noctuidae; genus Hecatera; species Hecatera dysodea. Next base: position 9,192,045 of record HG995288.1, on the reverse strand, counting down.
ATAAAATAGCTGACGTGCTTTATCTTATTTTACCTGTTTTTGCTTTAACGATTATCTCTTCAGCTGAAAACAAATATAGTCATAAATATTTGTCTTTATAAATAGATGGCAATAAATGCTTGGACGTGCACGTATTTACGTCAATAAATGCAAGGCTTGTAAATTATCAAATAAGTACCCCCAGTGGTTGTTCAGACGAAGATAATATGTTTTTGGGTTCTGACTGTAAATATTGATATATGTCAGTGGCGAAGGGTGATATGTTGAGAAAGGTAAGCCGTAGCAAAAAAAAAAAAAAACGTTATTATATGCTACTTCCAGGCCGGGCGCGGCAATTCCCTATTACGATTTACTTTTTTCTGTTATGGGCGTCATGCGAATTTTCGAAAAATAATTCAAACTTACTACTCCTACTAGTCCCAAACTCATGTAATGCTAAACAAATACGTATATTATATGCTTTTCGGTCTGAACATGTTTCCTAGATGAATTCGTTAGATTATTAATGTCGGTGTAACCCCCTTTATTCGATAAACTATTCCCATCTGAGAATAGTAGTCATGGCCAGCAATTTCAAAGCCCGTTAACCATTGATATTTATAATAAAGTGAAACACTAAAATGTTTGAAAAAAACCATCACGTCTTTTGTAATTTATAATCATATCTGGACGAGCACGGCCTAACTGAATTACATGTTTTTTTATTTTCAAAACATAACCTTGAAAAGCATGTTTCCTCAGAGAGTAAATAATCTGTCAAACAACAATCTAACCCTATTTAATGCCGCCATCTCATTGATTCTACTAATTACTTTGCAAATTTACTTATTCTTAGTTACTAATTTCAATAAATATAGACTTACCGCAAAAACCTACAAACTACTACAACGTACACGGTCAGCGTAAATTACTTTCACTACACAACCAATCACTTTTTTGCACCAAGAAATAGATTCTAATAGGTGAAACTATTACAATAAATATTCAACATCAAATAAATAATACTATGCAAATTGCAATGGTCAAAATGCAATTACGTCAATGTCAAATGTCAATCAAAATTGAACGATGTCCGAACGAACGAATGCACGAAATACAATAAGGATAATCCTCTATCTCGCTCACGCGCACGCATTTTGTATTACTGTCTCTATAGTAACTCGGCGGGTACCGGCTTACTTCGCGGCATATAATCGCGGGCTGGACACGTGACGTCATGACGACTATTTTGCCTTATGAATATTGAACTGTCAATAAGCCGATAGCGCCTGCGAGTTAAATAATGTTGTTGAAGAGCAAATTTTGTCGGAATTGAACATTCATGATCTGTGTATGCGTTTTGTGATGTTTCTCTACTTTTAATAGTAATGATTGTGCGATTTTTCAATTACGATAGAGTAGTTGTGTTCCAAACTTCTGAAGGGAAGCCGGTGGGAATCGGCTTATGACCACGCTTCGCCACTGATATATGTATCAATAATTCTGTATGTTACCTACTATCAATAATCAATTTATTTAAACTATTCTGTTATTGAGTGGCTGACTGAAAGACAACGCACAGCCAAAACTACTGGTCTTAGAAAGCTGAAATTTGGGGAGTATAGGGGAGCACTAAGAGATTTCCCGAAATTCCTCCGAAAAAAAAACGGGATATAATATGCGCGTACAAAGTCGCGGGCAAAAGCTATAAAAGATATGTCTAGAAAGGGGGTGACTGTTGAGATGATTAAAGAAGATGAATATACAGTGTGAAATTTTAATGGTTGTTTTCCCGAAGCGAAATGAGTTTGTATCGGTAATACAATCGATTCATATATATATATAAAAATATTAGACTCCATAAATGGCAGATTAACAATTGTGATAAACAAAACTCGAAAGCGACTTGAACCAACAGTAGTGCATCGCGCGATAGGACAGGTACGAGGTGTAGGTACGAGGAACGCGACGCGCGTCTCATGTAGGTATCTACCTACGTTATGTCTAGTGCACTACTATTGATTCTCGCTCTTTCGAGTTTATGAACACTTTTTTAATGATTTGAAAAAAAAAAACATTTTTTTTTTTAGTTTAACTTTGTGTTTCAATAGTACTACTGATGGGTAATCGTCCTGCCGCGGGAAAACAACCATTAAGATTTCACATTGTATAATTAGCGCAACACATTTTCTTCTTCCATACTCCTTAGTAGTCCTTAGTATGGAAGAAGATAGCCTGGAACGCAATAGGCATTTGGAGGACATGATGTGTTTTAGTCAGTAAGAGTCTAACACTCCCTTCTGTCACTCCCCGCGCCCAGAGTGGAAGAAATCAATTTTATGATTTCTCATATTTAAAACAATTTATATATGAAGAATATTTCATTGGAAAACTTTTGAGTATGTATGAGGATAGCCGGAATAACAGAGACAGAGATTGAATTACCGAAGGATAAAGATGATAAGAAATGACAGCTGGCAGAGATGCAAAGAAGAAAATATACAGCGCCACATAAATAGGGATGTTTCCTGAGTAAAAAAAAATATGATTCTAATTAGTCCGTCGACTAGATTATCGAAAAATATTGGACACGTATTTTTTGCTGTTTCAAAACTATAAAAAATAACGAAGATAAAAAGCATCAAAGATCAGGAGCGGGGCTTGTGACGTCACGGCGTGGTTCAAATTGGAGCACGTAGTGACGTCACACAAGTTGTCAACGCACTGTATCGTCCTCGTTTTTTGTTTACGTGAAAAAAGAAAAAATACGTGTCCAATATTTTTTAGAAATCTGTCTGACGGACTAATTAGATTTTTTTAGTCAACTACCCTATTGGGATGGAAATGCTAATGATGATATTCAATTAACTCTTACCACTTTTTCTTGTATCTGTTGAACAAATAAAAGGTTTTTTTTATGACAGATCTCTACACCATAACTTATTTTGGGTTTTTTTTATCTTTATAGCCGTACATAATAACAAGTCCTATCTGCCATAGATTAACGAATGACAAGGTAAAATATTCAAATATAAAAAGAAATAAATTCTTATAATAACATTTAATGGACTTAAGGTCAAAATGTGGAAGTGTGTGACATTATTTTTTTTTTTTTTTAGCTTTGCGATAATCGTACAGGGTGACGATGACTGGCGGCTGGTAAACTTAGCTCAGGGGCCGGTGCGCGGGCGCAAGGATCCTGAAGGAGGGCTACATGTGTTCTATAATATTCCATATGCAACTGCACCGACAGGGACTGACAGATTTAAGGTAAATATATTATAACTAGCTTATGCCCGCGACTTTTGTTCGCGTGGAGTTCCATATAAAATGTTAACCCCTTTTTCACCCCCCTAGGGGACGAATTTTCAAAAATCCTATCTTAGCGTATGCCTACGTCGTAATATCTACCTGCATGCCAAATTTCAACCCGATCCGTTCAGTGGTTTGGGCTGTGCGTTGATAGATCACTATGTCAGTCAGTCAGTCCCTTTTGAGTTATATATATTTAGAAATATAAAACGAAACAAAATGTTTACTGATCCAACAGAAAAGGTTATCCTGTATAAAGTAGATGAATTCAAAAATTCTATAATGCCTTTTTCAAAATGATAGAGCTAGGTAATTTTTCATACAAACCGAGGAATGCTGGCGAGACATGTGCGCGAGAGATGCGAGCGAGGGATGACTGTGTCTAAGCTCAGCTGAACAGAGTCCGTTAAGCGTCCTTGTAGCTACATGCCACACCGCTTAAGCTGGCATAGCTGGCGTAGGTTTATTAGAAACAGACACACTTTCTCACAGAGCCGTTAGCTTTCTCGCCCTTTATTGGTGGAGAAGTACCAATAATTTCCAAGCTCTTGGATAGAAGTATATCCTTAATTATAAAAGCTTTTCTATTTAATTTAGGTGGCTCAACTTTTAGTAGCTCGTATTTAAGCGTTACCTTTGCAAATCAAAATGTTACCGATGATTTCACTGACCCCTATTTCTTTTTCAACTTAGGCTCCCCTTCCGCCGCCGGTATGGATGTCAACGTTCGATGCTGTTAACAGAGACATCCGATGTCCCCAGGGTCCCGTAGAATCAAACATGCGCGAAGACTGTCTGGTAGCCAACGTCTTTGCACCTGACACCACCGAGACCAATCTACCAGTTCTAGTATTCGTTCACGGCGGAGCTTTCCAGTATGGACACGGATTATCAGGACAATATAGAAATTTAGTGCGTACAAAGAAATTAATAGCTGTGTCTTTTAACTATAGACTAGGTGTGCATGGTTTTCTATGTCTTGGGACTGAAGGTGCTCCTGGTAATGCTGGAATAAAAGATCAGGTAGCATTCCTTCGTTGGGTAAAAAAGAACATTGCAAGTTTTGGAGGTAATCCAGAAGATGTGACACTTATATCCTGTAGTGCCGGGTCTGGTTCAGTAGATGTTCTAACTTTGTCGAGTGCTACAAAAGGTCTGTTCAATAAAGCTATTATGGAGAGTGGTATCAGCACTGGCGCTACCGGCGTTGTAATCGATCCAGTACAAAATGCCAAAAATTTTGCAAAGGAACTCGGCTTTAATGACGTTGATGATTTGGATAAATTAGAAGAGTTCTACAAAACCACTTCATTTCAACAATTAACATCACGCCTTTACTCAATTGTGGATAATGAAGATGTGATGATCCGATTTGCACCATGCGTGGAGAAGGATATCGGTCAAGAAAGAGTAATTATTGATGCTCCTATGAATGTTATGAGACAGGGTAATTATACAAAGGTACCTTTAATGTATGGATTTACAAATATGGAAGGCGCAATGAGGCTGCGCTACTTCGATACCTGGAAAGTCAGGATGAATGAGAATTTTTCAGACTTTTTACCAGCTGAATTGCGTTTCGATAGCGAATATAGCAAAAACGAGGTTGCACAGAAGGTCAAACAGTTTTACTTTGGTAATGATCCTGTGAGTGAAGCCAGTATGGTGTCATACTTACTATATTTTACTGATGTTATGTTTGCATATCCCATGCTGAGATCGCTGTCGACTCGTGTGGAGGCTCTTGGTGATATTATTTATCTGTTTGAATATTCATTTGTGGACGAACAGTCACAAAGTTTTCCGCATACTGATGTTCGTGGAGCCGAGCACTGCTTTCAATCTAGAGCAGTGAGAGATCAAGATCTTTCGGGTAGAACTGAAGAGTACAAGCGAATGGTAGAAATTTTGACAGACTTCACGCTCAACTTTATTTTTACTGGGTATGTTAGTTTCTTAACATTGTTTGTTTTTTCATATAACCAAGCCGGTGTTTCAAAATGTTTTAATCTTTTTTTAGCTCTCCAACGCCAAGTGCCTCCATCTTGCCCCAATGGCCACCTGCAAACGCTCAACGGTCTCCTCATATGTCGTTGGGGCCAGTGGTAGAGCTAAAGGATAACATTCTTGAGGACAGAGCGGCTTTCTGGGACACTATCTACGATAAATACTATGGGGGTCCTGTGGTTCCATCTGTAACTACTACGACTACTAATGCACCGGATACGTATGATGCGACTACGTCTGTTCCAACTGCCGCTCACGGAACTGACGGCGCTGTCTCATTGATGATCTCAAATGTTTTGTTTATAGCTGTTCTGTCAATGTTTTATTTATGTTTGTAACAAGCTGACCCCCGCAACTTCGATTGGGTCATATTTTTCATGACTACTGCACTTCTATTGGCCTTATCGATATATGGATAATTAACAAATGTATGGATTTATCAAATCGGACCGGTAGTTTCTGAGATTAGCGTGTTCAAGCAAACAAACAAACTCTTCAGCTTTATATATTAGTATAAATAACTATGTTATATATGAGAAAGTTTCACATAAGTATCATTATGTGATCGTAGACTCATAATGTGTTTTCTGTTTTGTCACAAATAAATATAAATGTAGTATATACTACTACTTATCACAGACACTTTTATGTCAGTACAATATTTGCCTGCGAAATATTTGGACTTTTTTATAGATCAATATAGGTTTTTCAATTACTGTGATATAATATATTAAAGATTTTATTGACTGATATTGAATACTGGTTTTCATTTATAACCTAGCTTGCACTCAGAAAAAAAACGCTTTTGATAACAAATATGTACATTCAATGACTGTCAAAAAAAACATCAACTATATTAAAAAAAAATGATTGAGTCAGGCGTTACTTTGCGGAAATCCATTTTAAATTTGAAAATCTGTACTAGATATATTATTTTCATTTTCAAATCAACTAAATATAGTTGATTTGAAAATGAAATAATATATCTAGACTAGCATTTAAATATGCCACATACACAATAAATAAATAATGTTGTAAAATGTACTTACATTTGCACCGCACCGCACTTGTAATGGCAGCTCGATCACGGTGGTGACGGAAGTAACTGGTGCTTTATAGCACAGGAGTCCTCCTAGTTTAAGCCCAGTTGCACATATGTTGTATCTTGCCACTAAGTAAAAAGTCTAATAGGTACAATAATTGTAGATAGGTTTAAGTCTTGAACAAATAAATATTGTTTATTGTTGTTTATTGTTTATTTCCCATGGTTTCGCCCCGTGGCTGGTCCTACATGAACTATGCGCTATTCCCGGATTAAAGGTATACTCAATCATAGAGTAGCATATTGATAGCCGTAGAACTTCTCATATAGGATGATGAGTCGATTCGGAGATCATTACCTTGGTAGCTCAATGGATGCAACAGTCTTAATTAATGATACCCAACATCGATGTTTAATTGTATGTGTTCAATCAACGCATACTCTAGATGCAAAGGGAGCCCAAACCAATCAATACTTTTCGGCTCTATCTCAGGCCACTTGGCCCGCGACTTCGTTTGCACGGATTTAGTAAGTACCCTAGAAACTTTAAAGCCCCGTTAAGGCAGATAGACATAAACGGGACGATTTTAAAAATTAATCGAAACAATTTATAGCAATGAACCAACCATTTTTGCTGCTGATACTGTGGTCTCAGGCTCAGCACAACGGTTGTGCCATTCACCGTATAGCTGGGTGTTTATGTAATCGTTACACCGTTTCAATAATATCACTTTTAGGTAGTTCATATAAATTTCCAAGTAAATTGACGCAAGCAATAATGTCTTTTTTAACAACTTCATCACCCGTTTTTACTCCTTTATGAGTTTTTTCTTAATAAAAATCCATGTTTCAACTTCCTCGGACTAAGCATTAAGATTATTCCATACAAACTTTAACACCACTCAAATCCCCATTGGGAGGTAGAATAAAAAACTAATTATGTATATGTATTATTAGTTTTTATTTATTTAATTCAGCAATCCTTACTATTATGGATTTTTACTTATTATTTTATTACTATCACTATATATGTATACACTTAAATAAAAAATGTATTCAGTAATTGATTCAGATATCAAGTTTATAAACATAAAAACCGGCCAAGTGCGTGTCGGGCCACGCTCAATATAGGGTTCCGTAGTTGCCCATAATAATATCAACTGTTTTGGTTGTTTAATACTGTGCCGAGCATGAGTTCTAGGTAAACTCAAAAACTACTGGAACGATTTCAGAAATTCTTACACCATTAGAAGGAATGCTACATTATCCCTGAGCAAAATAGGCTAATTTGAAAAAAATAACAACGCGTGCGAAGCCAGGACAAACCGCTGCTTTTAGATCATTTTTGTATGGCCAATGAATATACATTTATAACGTGTTTTACGCTACTAACAACGTCATCTCAGTTATGTTCAAAGCAATTTGAACGAATATTTCCTTTATACTTCCCAGAGTATATGTTTTTTAGTTGATCGACTATTATTCAGTAACTTGTGAAGCCTTCTCAGCCGTGATAGTTTTCCTTTTAAATTCAGCATATAGCCTACTCCCGTGAATTTTTTCACATTTCCAGAAGCAACCAGTTCAGCCGGTAGAATTGGGGGACACTGGACTCTAACCATTTTTTCCACTTTAGAACTTCATATTTCACAAACGCATCCCTAAATCGGAAAAAAACCTATCCAACGATACCCCACACGATGGGTTGGACGCGAAAAAAATCGTCCCCACTTGACGTGTTTGTTGTGACAAGTTTTTATTCTACCAATTTGTCGGCATCTTTAATATGTGCATATTGTGCATTCATGCCCAATTACAGCTTTGTAGTCCCCATAATCTCTGAGCGAAACCACGGACAAACAGACAGACGGACAGATATACAGACCGAAACTTGACATTGTTGACTACGGAACCCTCAAAATAAGATTCATCCTTACAAACTTTAAAATCCCCTAAATCGTGTTTTGAGGGTAGTTCTGATAAACGAATGATGCAACCTTTTTAATTCGCTCAGTGCAGTATGCGTACCAAGCTTCAAGTACATATGTATATTCCTTCAAGGAATACGTTTTTCCATACAAACTTCCTACCCTTTTTAACATTTAGGGGGATGAAAAATAGATGTTGTACGATTCGCTACCCTAGCCGATATGCACGCTAAGATTCACAAAAATCGGTGGAGCCGTTTCGGAGGAGTTCAACCACAAACACCGTGTTACGAGAATTATATTATATATAATTAAATAACCACTCACTCACTCACTGATTGACATAATTGTTCTCCCACTTCCCGTGCTAGGAGGGGAAAACTTTTTATGGGGTTGTATAGAAGGTGTCGGGGTGAGTATGGGAAAAATCTGAAACTACCCTTTTTCAACCCCCTTCTTTCAACCCCATTGCTTATCTCGGAAACCTGACGTCGAAGAGAAAAATGGTTTTCGGGGTTGTATAGAGGGTGTTTGGATGAGTATAAAACGAAAAAAAAATTACCCCTTTTCAACCCCCTTTTTACAACCCCTTTGCGTATCTCAGAAATTTGACACAGTAGAGAAAAATGGTTTTCGGGGTTGTATAGAGGGTATCTGGATGAGTATATGGCCCATAAAAAATTCAACCCTTTTCAACCCCCTTGTTTCAACCCCTTTGCGTATCTCAGAAATCTGACAATTTAAAGAAAAATGGTTTTCGGGGTTGTATAGAGGGTGTCTGGATGAGTATAAGGCCAATAAAAAATTCAACCCTATTCAACCCTTTTCAACCCCCTACTTTCAACCCCTTGGCATATCTCAGAAACCTGACATTGTAGAGAAAAATGGTTTTCGGGGTTGTATAGAAGGTGTCTGGATGAGTATATGGCCAATAAAAAATTCAACCCTTTTCAACCCCCTTGTTTCAACCCCTTTGCGTATCTCAGAAATCTGACAATTTAAAGAAAAATGGTTTTCGGGGTTGTATAGAGGGTGTCTGGATGAGTATAAGGCCAATAAAAAATTCAACCCTATTCAATCCTTTTCAACCCCCTACTTTCAACCCCTTTGTTGTTAGTAAAAAATACTAAAAAGACACCGCGAGTTGCTCGCAACTCGCGCCCCCAAGCGAAATACTAGTTTTATATATAAGACTAGCTGACCCGGCAAACGTCGTTTTGCCATATAAAATAAAATAAATATTTAGGGTTATCGTAGAAGGGTGAAAATTTAGGGTCGCATGTATGTTTGTATGATGTATCATAAAAAATAAGAACAAAAATGTTGTCTAAAAATAAAATATTTAGGGGTGGGACCACCTTTAACATGGGGATGAAAAATAGACGTTGGCCGATTCTCAGACCTACTGAATATGTCTATAAAGTTTTATAAAAATCGGTCAAGCCGTTTCGGAGGAGTATGGTGACTAACATTGTGACACGAGAATGTTATATATAAGATTATTTATGTAGATTAGATAATATTAGTTTTGATTTGGATTAGCGATTGCTAGGCGTAATGGATGCATAGTATATACATGCATACGTATATCGTGGTATTCATTATATTTAGCTTTTCAGTCGAGATGTGGAATTGTGTGGTGTTGACATCGTGCACTTTTGCGATACTGGTGCAATGCGAAAATGTTCCGGAATTTCGGGATGTGTCGATAGTTCAGGGTACAGTGCGCGGACATTTTGACCCTGATAACGACCTCTACTTGTTTTATAATATTCCGTATGCCACTGCACCTACAAGGCCTGACAGATTTAAGGTAAAGTTTTTTTGTCAATTGTTTCAGTACATTTTCTCCTATTAATGTATACCCAGTCAGCGATCTTATAGACAGTCAGATGTTTGTTGTGTTTGCTGTTCAATGAACAAACACTGATTAAAACACCTACTTATTATTTAAATATTTTTCACCAATCACCAATAAATGACTTGGCAAATACTACCTTTCACTGCATTTAATCGTATCACGATTCGGGGTGTTCGAATGTTATTATATCAAATAATTCTACTTTTTTATTCCGTCCAGGCTCCTCGTCCTTCGCCGATATTTCTGACTACGTTTGATGCAAAAGACAGAAGTATCATAAATGTCCTCAGCCCGAAGCATGGAATATGGATATGCGAGAGAACTGTCTAGTGGCCAACGTGTCCGTCCCAGAGACAGCTACAAAATACACCAAACTACCTGTTTTAGTAATTGTCCACGGCGGAGCTTACCAATATGGTTCTGGATCACAAGAACAATTTAGAGAATTAGCCAATACCAAATCAAACCCAGTAATTGTATTAACATTTAAGTACCTGGTGTGCATGGTTTTCTATGTCTTGGCACTGAAGGTGCTCCTGGGAATGCTGGTCTAAAAGATCAGATAGAACTTCTCCGTTGGGTAAACACTAATATTGCTAGCTTTGGAGGTAACCCTAAAGATGTAACATTAGCTGCATGTAGTGCCGGGTCTGGTTCAGTAGATTTTCTAACTCTTTCTAGTATGACTGAGGGTCTATTCAATAAGGCCATTATGGAAAGCGGAGTTAGTACTGGCGCTGTCGGTGTACAAATCGACCCAATTGAAAACGCTAAGTATTATGCAAAGATACTGGATTTTAGTAACGTTGATGATTTGAAAAAATTAGAAGAATTCTACAAAACTGCTTCATTTCAAACATTACTCGCACGTCATGAAGTAATTACTAATAATCAGGACGTTGCCATTCGATTTGGTCCATGTGTGGAAAGTGATATCGGCCAAGAAAGAGTTGTTTTTAATATTTTATAAGAAGGTAACTATACCAAGATACCATTGATGTATGGATTTACTAATATAGATGGCGCGATGAGAACCTCATTATTCGAATCCTGGAGCGCCCAGATGAATGAGAAATTTTCAGACTTTTTACCAGCTGAACTGCATTTCGATAGTGATGATAAAAAAAGAGGAGGTTGCACAGGTGGTCAAACAGTTTTATTTTGGAAATGAGGCTGTGAGTGAAACCATAAATATATAACATACTTTACCGATGTTTTATTTGGATACCCCATGTTGAGGTCTCTAACAACACGCGTAGAAGCTCTTGGTGACACAATCTACCTATTTGAATATTCATTTGTGGATGAAAATACACCGCCAGCTTTTCCAGGCACCGATATAAAAGGAGCGTATCATTGTGCCTAATACATAGCAGTCATGGATGAAGACGTAACCGACAAAACAGCCGAATACAAGACAGTGAAAACAGCTGTACGAAAATTGTGGCATAATTTTATTTTAACTGGGTAAGAGGTTTTTCTAACTAATATTGCACATCATATTGGCGAGAGATTTTTCTTATAATTAAATGTAGCGATTTGACAGCAGTCACGTAGTAAATATGACAAACTCGAACGGTAATATAAATATTGTATATAAATATTGTTTTAAACTGAAGAAGAACGATTCTTTATTTAAAAAATCGGAAACCCCAAAAAAAAAAATGTTTTGTATTTTATTTATTTGTTGTACACCTACTACAGTGTTTTCTTTTAACCCAAAGGTTGACTGGTAGAGAATGCCTTGTTGCATTAAGTCCGCCCATGTACTACTATTTTACATAAAGTTTAAATAAATAAATAATTACAAAAATTGTTGTCATCATGATTCATAATACTCGTATAATAACAATATATGCTTGTGTCACACAGAGGACATTGATGCTAACATTTTACAAACATTAATTTAAAGTTGAGTTATTACGTCGTTGCTCTATATTATTTGGGTAGTAGGGTAAATAATTTATAATATTTTGTTTCAGTTCACCAACTAGTGAAACAGATGAGTTAAAATGGCAACATACTACCGCTGATAGATCTCCTTATCTGTCATTGGGTTCAGACATAAAGATGAAAGATATAAAGATATCTACAAGGAGCACTACCGGGGTCCTGTGATGCCAGAAACAACCACAACGACTACCTCACCAAGTACAACTGAGGCTACTTCCGCTACTGATTTCACTACTACTTCAGTTGACGGTGCTGTCTCAACAGTGAGCTCAAATGTTATGTGTCTGCTTGTTTCACTGTTATTTTATTTTACTTTTTACAACTTTCATGAGTGGACTGGGTAGGCAAGTTATCAACAAATATACCACCCACTAATTCTATATCTTTAATCATTATGGTGACGCGTGGACGCGATTACTTGATAACTAAAACCAGATCTACGAGTAAGTATTTGTATGCTAAGTCTTGAGAATATTATAGGTGTTTTGTTCAAAATCGAAAAATCCCTGATAAAATTTTTTCTGAGCTATAGTATTTATTCTTTAAAAAATATATCAAATTGTTTGACTGTTTTTTATTTATATTTTAACAGATAACTGGACATAAACTGAAATTACTTAATATAAATATACATATATGTAAATCGTGCTGGTTTCCGCAACTCCACGAAGCGATTTTACGTGTAGATGGGACAAATTTGTCATTCGATCCACCCCAGTACCCCAAGGAAGGCCAGCACTTATTATCCCACAGAAGCTACATGGGTTTCCGAAGTACTTAGCCCTGTAATCCGCGACTATCTGGCAGCTTAGAAGCAGATGTGCTGCTGTCTCATCTTCCTCCATGCAGGCTCTGTAAAACGGCCTGTCAGTGACTCCTATGCCATATAGGTGTTTATTAAAAGATCCGTAACAAAACCGCTGTTTAGTCAGTCTTAGGGCTTGTTTCGTGAAACGGCCATCAATAGGTGGTAGTGCCTATTTGGCCTGCCAGCCCATTTAGCTTGGCATTTGTCGTGATGTTTGTCTCTGGTGCGTTTCCTTACCAGATTGCGTAAGTAACCGAAAGGAAGTCGCAACGCCATACTCGAACCCCTACCCATTCTGGCGAGTTAGTCAGCTGCGTCGTTGCCTCGGGTTTTGCAGTGTCCCTTGATCCATTGAATGGTTCTATTGTATCTACCAACCTGGTTTAGACGTTGTTGACATTCGAGGATCAGCTCAGAGTTAAATGTGTGGCTGTCCAGTGCTTACAGGACGGGCATGCTGTCCGAATGTATGCGTACTGAGTGGTCCTTAATTTCCCTGTTAAGGGTGGCTGAGGCCACCAGGGAAATGCCCATGCACTCAGCTTGAAACACTATGTTATGGACCCTCAATAGTGTGGCTATGTGAACGTTGAGATCCTCCGAGAAGATGGCTCGTGCGTCAGCTCGTCCCAAAACAAACTCGAACTATTGGCCGAGTTGACGAATTTCAATATTAATATTTATTTCGTTCATCATCTCGTCCCACTTTATTTTTCTTCAATATTTTAAGTTGTTTCGGTACAGTTCAAACCAAAACTTTTCACTATATACGAGTAAATAAAAGCCAATAATTTAGGGAATCAACATTTATTTGTAACTGGCTGCTGCCCGCGACTTCGTCCCCGTGGAATCCCCGATTTTAAAACATTATTTATTGCTGCTCCGCTCCTATTGGCTTAAGCGTGATGATATATAGCCTAAAGCCTTCCTCGATAAATGGTCTATTCAACTCAAAAATAATTTTTCAATTCGAACCAGTAGTTCCTGAGATTAGCGCGTTCAAACAAACAAACAAACAAACTCTTCAGCTTTATAATATTAGTATAGATAATAAAAATCAAAGTTTATATATTAAAATGCTGGGTAGAGAGAGCTTGACCTTCACCTCTCTCCTTAGTTTGACGTCCAATGATTGGATTTCCGATAACCCTTTGTCCAATAACGACGCTTAACTGTCATTGTGCATGGTTGACTTTGACCAATAGTATGACATCAGTACTGACAGACTGTTTTTGACGTTTAGCTATTGTTAATATTTAACAGAATTTAGAATGGGACGAGATAACGAACGAAAAAAATATTAATTTTGAAATTCGTCAACTCGGGCCCAATGGTCCGAGTTTGTTTTGGGACGAGCTGACGATTGAGTCGAGAAGATTTGCGTACCCGTGCCAGTACCTGTTTTTGATCCATCGGTGAATATCTGCAGCTCAGCGAGGCATAGCGGTAATCCTCATGCAATTGGATTTTGTATTTTTTTATCGAAGATAAATTGCTTGTGTACCTACTCGATCATTGACTTCTTTATTGAGCTCATCGAGTAGTATATGGTGTGTAGTGTTTCTCTCTTTCCCAGATATCCAATGCTTGAAGGCGGACTGCTGCCAATGTCGCTTCCTGTTGATGGAGCTATGAATAGGTGGAGCGGGGGGAGTCTTAGCAGTCGGAGTAGTCGGAGTAGTCCTCATCCTCGAACTGATGTTGTCCTGTCCGAGGAATTCATATAAGAAACCAATATGCCTATGTTTTTTCAGCAACTTTGCTAATTATTCCTCGAAATCCCTAAAAACTTTATTAGAACTATTCGGCACAGTAAAAAAAAACGGTCAAGCCGTTCTGAACTGTTGGGCTTACGAAGAAACAGCATAAATACTTTTTTTTATTGAATATAAATAATATCAATTATAAAAACCGGCGAGTCGAACTTGCGTGCAAAGGGAACGTATAATATTTTTTTTCTTAAGAAATAAAGACCTCCTAAATATTTCCAGAAATCAGAAATAATTTATTTGTGATACATAGGTACAGTGGTTGGACATGTTTTAGGTTAATGTGCACTATCAGCCTATTATAGGTATACAAAAAAATAATTACAATTTTACATGCAAATAAAGAGCTTACACGAACTAAATTACAGATTAACTACATACATAAATTATTGTATTATTTGATTACTATTGGAAGGATTATCAGTGGCATTGGGTAAGCCATTGATGTACAATATAAAAAGAGGAGGCCCCAAAACGGTTCCTTGAGGAACACCGTATTTTAGTTGACGTTCACATGATCTAAAGGTTTCTTCTTTCTATGTTAGGATATTCACTCTAGTCAATTCAGTGTATTGGTGACGACCTTTGAGGTATGATTCAAATAATTTCAGAACATTACCTCCAATATATCATGTTCAACATAATTAAAAGCATGTGTCATATCCATAAAGATAGAACAGACAGGTATTCCTTTGTCAACATTAACCATAACAAAATCCAGAAAGTCATATATGGCCAATTGGCCATAATTATAGGTTTATTGAGTCTAAAACCTTTTTATTCTTCTGCTAGAATATTGTTATTTTCTAAACAGTTATTAAGTTCTTTGTAAATATATTTTTCAAATGTTTTGGAAATAACTGGAGCTAAGGCAATAGGTAATTTATCCCTGTAATTTATAGGTAAATGTCTATTAAAAGCATTTTTTTTAAATTTTAGGCTCATAAGGGGGGAATGGCCTGTTTTCTTTAATAACTACGATACGGAATATTTTAAATTTAAGAAAAAATACAGTTAGTAGTCTTAAGATAAGCTCTTTCATCTACATCTACAATAATAATATTTAGAGGAAAGATTTGAATGTTTTTTTGTTTGCATTGAAAAGGCTCCGAAACTACTTGACCGATTTAAAAAAATCCTTCACTGTTCGGAAGCTACACTATGTCCGGTGAACATAAGCTATATTAAATCCCCATATTCCCACGGGAACGTGAACTACGTGGGTGAAACCGCGGGGCGATGTTTGACATATTACACGGTAAAGTTAGTTAATAAGTGATTTTCAATATTGATTTATTTTCGTTACGTGTTTGTGTTTGAGTCACAGAAGATTGTGATTTCTTTACAAATTTAAATTTAAATCTGCTGTGACAAAAGAATAGACAGGCAGACAGCCAGCCAAACGGACAACCGAGTAATCACTCCCTTGTATAATCATACAAGGGTTCCGTTTTTCCATACAGAGAACCCTAAAAACTGATGAGTATGGCCTCCTTTTTTCAATTTATCTTTCAAAACACGCTACGGTCTGTAAAAATACCTGGAATCATATTTTTAATGTCTTTTATTTATTGATGAACTCTACCTGTTTGATGTCACGCAGCGCGCTGACCAATGATTTGTTTCTGACAGATGTGTGCGGGACGTAAACGGTGAAGGAGAGGAATGGTCATTGACACTCAAGATTTCAGGTTAGTGTGTAGGCGAAGCCCAACAAAATTCGACCGCGCTCAGCCTACAAAAATAAATAAAGACAAATATATTTTTAATTTCGACAAGATAAGTTTAGCAATGTTGTGGCTGTTACCGGTTTTATTAGTATTAGCACTAAGTAACTGTGATGATAGTGAGTGGCGACAAGTTCGCACTGCGCAGGGGGATGTGCGCGGGCGCAAGGACCCTGACGGCGGACTGTACGCCTTTTACAATATACCATACGCAACAGTGCCAAAAGGAACTGACAGGTTTAAGGTACTTGTTTTTACTAAGCATACATTTTACTTGATAAAACTTATCTAGAAGCGTAAATTTTTGACAAGATAAATCTTAAGTTAAACTCATGCTACATTAATTGAATTTCCAGGCGCCCCTACCGCCACCTTTGTGGTTGCAACCACTAGAAGCAATTGACGAAGGCATAATATGTCCTCAGAGCCCTACACCATTCATAGATATTTCATCTAAAACTATAAAGGAAGAATGTCTCATTACAAACATATATATTCCCGATGCTAAGGATAAAAACCTTCCAGTAATAGTAAACGTTCATGGTGGAGGATTTGAAATTGGATATGGAAATATTGTCCTACCCAAATATTTAGTTAGGAGCAAGAAAGTAATAGTAGTCAACTTTAATTACCGACTTGGAGCACATGGGTTCCTGTGTCTGGGCTCGGAGGATGCTCCAGGCAACGCCGGTCTGAAGGACCAGGTGGCACTGCTACGCTGGGTGAAAAAGAACATCGCTAGTTTCGGAGGCAACCCCGATGACGTCACTATTACAGGTGGTAGCGCTGGCTCCATTTCTGTACATTTGCTGATGCTCTCGAAGGCCGCAGAAGGACTTTTTACCAAAATTATTCCAGAGAGTGGAGCTAATGTGGGTTCAGTTTCAGTCCAGAATGATCCACTTAAAAACGCTAAAATCTATGCTGAGATGTTAAATTTCACTGATGTCGATGACTTTAATGCATTGGAAAACTTTTATAAGAATACTCCACTAGAGTCACTACTTATGAGTACTTTTATAGACAGAAAAGATTCTTCTTTGCTGTTTTCGCCATGTGTAGAACGCAACTCAGGTGAAGAAAGGATTCTCGATGACTCGCCAGTTAATATAATAAGGAGCAGTAAATACAAAAAAGTTCCTATTTTAATCGGTACCTCTAATATGGAAGGATTAATCCAGATACCAAATTTAGAAACATGGAAAGTCGCAATGAACGAGAAGTTTTCAGATTTCTTACCAGGTGATTTGCAATTTCGAAATAAAGAAGAAAGGGAAGAAATAGGTAAAAACGTAAAAGAATTTTATTTTGGCGACCAACCTGTTGGGGAAGAAACAGTACTGTCATTTGTTGAGTACTTTGGTGATGTTATCTTCGGATATCCAACTTATAGATCTGTTAAGCTACATGTAGAAGCTGGACACGATCAAATATATTTGTATGAATATTCTTTTGTGGATGACAGTACTCCTGTTGTACCTCATACGAACGTGCGGGGTGCAACACATTGCGCGCAGACGAGCGCCGTACTCGACGGAGTTGCTTTCGTGACCACCGATGAGAGTGGCTTAACGGAAGAATACAAACAAATGAAATCTACCCTGAGGGAAATGTGGCGTAACTTCGTAGTACACGGGTAAGTTACATAGTACAGCCAAAGTTAAGACTTTGTTGTACATTATTTAAAAAACCATTATATAGTTACTAAGTCTGCTAATGATTGAGTTGTAGACAGTGTTATTGGAAATAGGATTGGTGATCGCATATAGTTGTCAATAACAGCTGTATCTATACATTTGTAGAAAAAACGCAGTGCAAAGACCATTATTTCTTCGCTATACAAGTTATTCAAGTGAAAACCTCATATAGAAATGATAAAAAAAAATGTTAATGTAACCTTTTCAATCAAAGTAACAACAGACTGGGGGCGTTTATGCTCAATAAGTCCTTGCATACCGGTATGATCATCGAATAAAATTACTCTAAATTATATATTTCTAGAAAACCTGTACCGGAAGGATCGTCCCTGCCGGCTTGGCCAGCATCAGACTCGGAAGGGAATCCGTATATGTCCTTGGGTCAAGAAGTGAAGTTGCGGGGACCATATCTGGAGAAAAGAGCGAAATTCTGGGATGAAATCTACGAGAATAATTACCGGGCACCAGTGCCGCCGCCGCAACCTCCAAAAAAACTACTAGAGTTATAGGTTGAAGTGGATCAGCTTTATACATTGCTTACGACTTACCAAATGTGTTGGGTGAAATAAGTTTGCGCCGACGTCACGTATTTTATTGAAGTTAATATACTTGGCAATAGACCGTCTTTATTATGCTATGTTAATCACACTATTTCCTGCTATATAAAAAATATAAAGGTGCCGTTATTTAGTAGATAGTAACGTTAGAGTCAGGTAAACTCTTGGTATATGTTATAAGATAGTTTAGTTTCCGTACACAATCACGTGAACGTTATAAAACGACAAAGGGCTGAGCCAGTATATTCTGATGCTCGATGAAAACTCATTTGGAGTGAGCTCGTAGTGAATTGTCAGTTTGTAATTTCTCGGAACGTCATGGATATATTGTAGACTACAGGATTTTGTTTCGTATAACTGTAGAAGAATCGTTCAGTTGACAATTTATCAAGAGGATAGGTATAAACTCTCATATATTTTACAGTGTTACGGTAATTATTCGGTGACTATAAATTTCTAATTCGACTCCTAGGCATACTATGATAATTTTTTATTTATCCTTTATTTCAGGCAACTGAGGCCCATATGTTTTATATCTTACTAGCTGACCCAGCAAACGTAGTTTTGCCATGTATAAAAAAAAGAAAAAAGATTTTCCCGCTTTTCTGTTGACATTTTTCCTGAATTTTCTTTGCCTCACGGAGCCCGAGACCTTTCCAACGAATGCAAAACCGTGGAAATCGGTTCGTGCGTTCTGGAGTTATAGCGTCAGGAAGGAAATCCCGACTTATTTTTATATAGTAGATAATATTACATACACATATAGGTATAAAAACAATAACTGTTCTATAAACTAGTACAGATTTTATTAAAACTACTGCACACGAAGTTACAATTATGATATTACCAACTTAATGTTTACTGAGACGAAAATGGCGACTGAGTCGAGTGGGAACCCTTCAAACTGACTTGTAATAGGGTCTTAAGTTTCTATTAGTTTTAGAGAGAACTGATTTACATAGATTGTTTCAACCTTAATGAAGTTTTAGTTTACTAAATGGGAATAGCAGTGCAACAAATATTATTTGGAAATATAAATACGAATTTTGTAACGTACAGTGTATTTTTGATCTAAAAACGTCCAACGTAAAGCAATGGTTTGACGTAGTAGGCCTACTCGTATTTATTCAGACCGTAATGATTGTACTAATGCGTCTAAAATATAATACATTGAGAAAGACAATAACTTGAGAACAGTTACTTACTTGATTTTTTACCTTCCTTTAACAGTTGATGTCCATCATATTACTACTCTTTATCTTTTGACCCTTGGTGGTAACTCTTAAACAGTTTGTGTGTAGGTGCTTACGTTTGTAGCGGCTGTGCATGTGGCTCATATTTTCGCGTCACACGAGTCTGTAATATGCCATTTTGCCATATTGGCAGCGGCTGTATTACTATTTATATTGTTATGATGAGTTTTGTTTTGACTGTTACTCTAAGAAAAGCTGAAGACTATATTTTAAATAAATGGAAGACATGTTGCGCTGAACCCAAAAGCCTTTTGGGTTCAGCGCAAGCCCTAGCCGTAAGTAGTTTATGTGTTCCAGTGTGAAGAGTATTTGATTTACAGATGAAAATGCGATAGACAAGGTTTCAACATTATTCTGGGCAACTGAATGACAAGTAGTATCCTAAGTGTTCTCAACTATAATCCTATAAGTATTGGTCAGTTTACGGATCTATCACAAATAAAAAAAAGTAATAGGTACATCCTAGTTTTTAGTCAACAATTTTAGTTTTAGACTCAGAACTACCGAAATTGAATGATATCGAGAAAGAATCTTGCAGATGAAAACTAAAATTGCTTCATGCAGAACGCAGATTGAGCGCTGAGGCGTAGAATTGTTGTGTTGAACTAGTCAGATGATAGATTTTGTCCAGACAATCTGCCAACTCTGCTGCTTATGACATACTTATGGAATTTGTTTTACTTACTGTATTATTACACGTCAATCTTACATGAACTACTCTATGTAAGATAAATGTACTTCATGAGCCAAAGAAATTAAGATTTTTTCAATTTACACACAAGCCGTGTTACGCCATTCATGACGCATTTGGTACATCCACAGGTGCATGTGCTAGATGCGTCAGATGAGCACAACAAATAAATCTGTTTAATGGAATAAAAATCTGTTTTTGTATTGTGTCGGTTTCTAAAATAGCTTTAAAGTGGTGTGTATAACTAACATCACATGAATCAAGGTCTTAAATAAATCACTAAACCATGAATACAAATCATGAATAGGATAGGTTGTCTGGCCTGTTTCCTAATTTATTACGGCTAAATCGGTTGATCTCTGCGGCTTTCCAGTTTTAAGAACTGGCAATCTTAATAGCTTGTAACTTAGTCAGCCAAGCAAATGTGCATTAATAGGCATGCCTGGGTGAACGTCATTCAAATGAATAACGCCATCTATCGACCATAGAGTTGATCTGTTAAAATAATAATTATGTAGTTCGGCCGTTATGACGATAACACAATAAAATATATACTCATTTCCTTTTTCTACGTATTAAAAGTTTCATAACTCAATAATCTATTTTGGTATTATTTCCATGCATTCGAAATAAATTAGTAATGGTGCTAAACTATTACTATTTTATTTCAATAGATGGCGTTGCGTGTATATGCTTTTTGGCTTTACGTAATGAAAAATTTGTTCTTGAACACTTTAATTTCGTCACTTTAACTTCACTTTAAGTTGGTGTTCAAAAAACGAAGGAACAACCAAAAACGCCGAGTTCCGAAATTCAGAGTCAGATCTCAATCAAATTTGGAAAAATGGGACCATACGACAAGCATCAGCTTTCGAATACAAAAAGAATTATCAAAATCGGGACACCCAGTTTGTACTGGGTGTATTTTTTTTATGTATTACCTCATAACTATAAAGTTATGATGTAACACATATATAAATAAAAATAATACAGTCAATTTGAGATCCTCCTCCTTTTTTGGAAGTCGGTTAAAATTATGGGAATGGATTCTATTAATTATCCTTTAACTCCCTAGCTATATTTTCTCGATTTTTTTTTGTAATGTACAAAATCGGCTCTACTACAGAGTTATTATGTCTATATGTATGTATATACAACCTTAGTTTTTAATTAGTACAAAAAAACATAGGGCTCTATCAGTACCCGTTACTGATCATATTTGTGTAGTCAAAACTGAAAAAATAGAATCCCAATAATGTCCACGGACTTTTTTCATAACTGGTAAATTCATAATAAAATCAACATTCATAACAATTGCTACTAGAAAATACTACGTGCAGTATGTTTCCATTTTAATCGTCATTTATTCATTCATAAATCAATAGCCTGTATAGTATTTTCATAAGTTGAATGATATTTTGGGATATAAAAAACGCTTTAAAGAATAACTTTGCTGTTTATGAACATATTTTTTTGAGACTTTTCTAAAATAATAACAAGACCTATTCTAATAAGCCCTTAAAGTATTTGTACTAATTAAAAACTAGGGGTGTAGAGTCTCGAGGTGAAGCGTATGAACATGCCAATACGGATTTAATATTGTGTCTAATTGGCTTCATCAAAATCTTCTAACATTAAATATAGATAAAAGTAAATACATTTTATTCTCAATGAGAAACATTAACTTACGCCTACTAAAACCTTAATATATTCGCACAGGACCTACGTCACATAGCCGACTATAAGTTAATTAAACAGGTTTATTTGGCTATGTGTCAACCTGTACTTACCTACTGTATTACTTCATGGGGTGGTGCTGCAAAGACTATCTTACTCTTCCTCTAGAACGTGCTCAAAGAGCAATACTAAAGGTTGAAACCTTCTGACCTTTTAGATTTCCCACACACAAGTTACACACAGCATGCAAAATACTAACAGTACGTCAACTATTTGTAATGCATATTATACTTTATCAGCACTCTGAGCTTCCTTTTGACCCAGTATCTTCAACCAGGAGGAGGAAAGATTTGGTTTGGTATGCTGTGGTCGGTAAGTTTAGGTGAGCGGGGTGTACTAAGTACTAAAAGTGAAAAATAAAAAACTTTGTACAAAAAAAAACAACCGACTTCGAAACAAAAAAGTATAAAATAACTTTAATTTCGGTAGTCGATGTTCAAAAAACCGATTTTAGAAATTAAAGTTATTTTATACATTTTTTGTTTAGAAGTCAGTTGTTTTTTTAGGACCTTTTGTATACAGTAAGCTAAACAAATTGTTAGATATATGTACATATGTATATAGCGTCAATTATATTAAATGTAGTAAATTGATACCAGAGCATCTACATATTAAAACTCAATTACACTGACACTGAGAAACTATTGGAAGTTCTAGTATGATTGTAAGGTTTAATTCGTAAGTTGTTGTTCTGTAATTTTTGAATTCATGCACCCTTAATGAATAGTCTTGTTAAGTGATGACCTCACAGGTTTTATAAACCTAGCTCAGGAAAGTTGCTAATTATACTTAATTGTAGGTTTAAAATAAATTTTCCATAAGTCCTGAAATATTGATAATTTAATTATACACATACATAGTTATTTGTTCGATACTACCATCATTATTTATTTAAGATTACTTGTGACTATTAATATGTAACTATATTTTGTAAAATATTTTAAAAAGATTATTTTTAGATATACATAAATACTCCAACGTCCAATGGCGATTATGGTCAGAGCACTGGCTGGACAGGCCTTTTCAGTACCTAAATAAAGATTAACTGGTTCATAGTCCAATGAATCACCGAAGTGGTATTCGCTGATTGTTTGAGTATCGTGACTGCTGTGCCGTCTGTGAACCTGTTTACTTTACTAGTCTGTATTTTGTCCTTACCCTAATCTAAGGTCAAGCCATCGATATGTCCCTTTCTTAGACTGTAGTTGACTGAGCCACAATGGTGTACCCACGAGTTAGTGTCCTTAAACCTATTTTTTCCTTCACAGTCTTTATTTATATTTTCACAATCATTTTTAAAATGTTTAATTTTATTACAGTTCACTATGTTTTTTGGCTGGAGGGTGTGGCGGTGCTACTGGCGCCCGATAGTATTTCTGATAAAGATTTTCCCAGAACTGTCCTATTTCGGCTAAGAACACTCCGCCCAGTTTTACTTGTTTTCCTAAGGACATGAATGGGCTCCCATCTGCGCCTACCGCTGGCCAGGCAGGTAATGACGATCCGTCGGGAACCGGTTTTCTGAAACATTTAATTTACAAGGCTGAGTTTAGGTCATTGCTTAATGAAGGAACAGGATAGACCAATGAAATTGTTTCGAATTGTTAAAGGACGTTATATGTTGTGATAACTTCTTTGATGTTTTTTTTTAAAGTCTAGCATAATGAGTACAGTGACTTATTTTAAGGCTTTGCTTTTAATATGTTATCTACTGTTTTATAGAAGGGCTACTTTTGTTTGCCAGATAGGCAATTTAAATGAAAAACGTAACTCACCCGTGAATAACAAAGTTTAACCACAATTCTCTAGTAGTTGCTTTCATTTGTTTAAATTCTTCTGACAAGCTATCTTCGTCATCGCCGTCAGCTACTGCCATCGTCTGAGAACAATGTGAAGCGCGACGAACATCCGTGAACGGGATAACAGGTGTACTCTCATCCACAAAATTATATTCATACAAATATATTTGGTCGTGTCCAGATTCTACGTGTAGCTTAATAGACTTCAGCGTTGGGTAGCCAAAAGTAATATGACCGAAGTAATCAAGGTATGGTAGGATTGACTGTTCACCTACTGGTTCATCACCGAAATAAAATTCTTTGACTTTTTTAGCTATATCTTCTTTTTCTTGTTCGCTTTCGAATTGCAAGTCTGCTGGTAAGAAATCGGCAAACTTCTCATTCATGGAATCTTTATTTTTTCCAATATTGTCTATTTGTAATGATCCTTCCATGTTGGTAATTCCGATTAAGACAGGAACTTTTTTATATTTACCATCCTTTATTATGTTGACCGGCGAATCATCAAGAAAGGCTCCGCTATCTTTGCGTTCAACACATGGCGAGAAAAGCACGGTCGAATCTTTTCTATCAAAAAAGGTGCTCTTTTGTAGAGTTTTAAGTGGAGTATTTTTGTAAAACTCTTCTAGAGCGTAAAAGTCATCAACATCAGTGAAGTTTAACATTCTAGCAAAAGTTTTAGCGTTTTCAAGGGGGTCTGTCTGAACTGCAATAGAAGCTACACTCGCTCCACTTTCTGGAATAACTTTACTAAACAGTCCTTGAGCAGATTTTGCGAGCATCAACAAATGTACTGATACGGAGCCAGCGCTATATCCAGCAATGGTAACGTCATCAGGGTTGCCTCCGAAGCTAGCGATGTTCTTGTTCACCCACCGGAGCAGTGCCACCTGGTCCTTCAGTCCGGCGTTGCCTGGAGCGTCTTTCGAGCCCAGACACAGGAATCCGTGTACCCCGAGTCGATAATTGAAATTGACTACGATTACTTTCTTGGTCTTTACTAAATGTTTCGTTGTCATCATGTTTCCATATCCGAGTTCAAATGCACCTCCATGAACGTATACTATAACGGGAAGGTTTTTATTTTCAGTGTCGGGGACGTACACATTTGCAACGAGACAGTCTTCCTGCATTGTTTTAGAGGAAAAATCTACGAACGGTATTATAGGCTGTACACATATGATGCCTCTGTCAACTGCTTCTAGTGGTTCCAACCATGCCGGTGCTGGGTATGGCGCCTGGAAACGAATATCAAGAAGCATAAATGTTATCTTTCAAGGATCAGTATATGTATAGTCTTGTTACGAGATAAATATCATATCAAACGACCTAGTAGTTAATCTAACCCCGATTTTAGTTCTGACTCTAGTGATAATGATAACGATACACAATTAACTATGTATAAGTGATTGTACCCAACGTTCTATGAACGCGCCATCACTTCAAACTTCTACCCAATTACGTACTCAGGAGGAGGGTGCAGTTAATAACTTGAGTTCCTCAGAAGAAATTTTTCCCCTAGCTAAACGATTTAAACTATCAAAAGCTGCTTTGCAGCTATTATAACTGAAAGTCATCATGAGATCATTCAGGAAATACCTGGATGCTCTCGTACCTGATATATACACCATAATTTTCATAAGACTCAAAGTATGTATGTTATTGAATCCGTCAAATCTGTTACAAACGACTCTGATGAGACGATTCAAGAAAATCTACTAATCCAGCTTCACCTATACTGTTTCTCAAAATCTGACTTTGTGAACCGTCTCACTAATTTCCAATGTCCTTACTGAAAACTGCGTGGGTTCAGGTCTCTTGACAAACTACTATCTTTATTCCGCACGTCTCAAAATGAGAGATTCGATTTAGATAATTTACCGAATTGTATATGTTTGTATCCGAATGCGATTCCTCAACAGATACGACTAGTCGCATCGTGAATGTGTTCGTGAAAGGCCCTACGTTTCTGCCCTGATTTCACGCTGAAACTGTGTCGCGCTAGTAGTAGTAGTAGTTAAGTAGGTAGTTCATTCGTTTATACCTAAATTACCGGGTGTACTTATAAGCTTGTTCTATGTACTTAAAAGCTTCCTTTTTGTTATCAATGCTTATCAGAATCGTGATTTTAAAAGGCTAAGCTTATCTAAACTCTTATCTAAACTTATTCTTAAAAAAATCCTACCATCGGTAGGTAGGTATTTCTGAGTGATTACAAGAGTTAGGAAGTAGTTCATTAGATTATACCTACGTTACCGGATCTCAATGTATACTTATACTTACTAAATTTTTATCAGTCCATATCGGAATCGTGATTTTAAGAGACTAAGGTTATGGCTCCTTTTCTTCTCTTAACCTTCTCCGCATAAGCATATACCTACCATTTGTAGGGATTACTGAGTGATGAAAATAAAACGGTGATAATCTTGTTATCCGCGATACGAAGTGCAACGTCACAGCCTTTTATTTATGTTTGCGCAAGACGTGAAGGCAGTAACGTACTAAGTACTGTGGCCGTATTACGAAGTGCCAATGCTATCATGATTCAGTGTGAGGGAAAGGGATAGTGCTATTCGTCTTGTATAACTCCGCCTCTCTCTGACACAGGAATCATGATGGATTTAAGACGTCATGGTAGAGCTGCTGTGCGCTCGTAAATATCAATTTCTGTAACCGATCATTAGCGATATTAATGACTCTCACAAGTTGGTTAATAGCATTAGGCCTTTTCGCGGAGTTTGCGTTACGGTGTTCCTAACACACTGTATGTATATTTCGTAACAAGACTAATCAAAATACTAAAGGCGTACCTTAAACTTGTCGGTTCCTGTGGGTACGGTGGCGTAAGGTATGTTGTAGAAGGCGTACAGTTCTCCGTCCGGGTCCTTGCGTCCGCGCACTTCTCCTTGCCGGATGCGTACTTGTCGCCACTCATTGTCATCGCAGTAACTTAACACTACTACACATGATACTATAATTATAAGTCGCCACATTGTCAATCAATACTACTACTATAATCTATATGAATAGATACTATAAAATTTAAATTGATTTTTAACACTAACTTTCAAAGTGTGTATTCAAAGAGCCACAAAAATTATACTGGGTGATAAAGGTTGTGCATTACAAATATATACGTAGTATGATGACATGGTATGATTCATCAATAATTCGTTTGCAATCAGTCAGGGCCACGGATTCGATAATATTGGTATATTATCGAATCCGTGGCCCTGACTGGTTCAAAACAACGTTCGTTTATCCATTTGGAACTTTTGGGAACTATGTACAAAAAAAAAAACAACCGACTTGTAAACAAAAAATGTATAAAATAACTTTAATTTCGGAAATTAATAACTTTACATGTTGGGTTTTTAGTCAAAAATTCGTTCACGTTCCGAGTGCATAACACCGCGGCAGTCAACATGACTTTGACCTACCTTGATTAAAACATATCAAAAGATTCGAAAAATTTGCAATTTGTTCAACATGAGTGTCATTTCCACGGTTTACAAAAACGAAAATATTTTCGACATCAAATTATACCTTATAAACAATCGATGTTCCAGATTTAGACCAGATAATATTGATGAATTATGATGTTTTAGGGTGATAGCCAATAAAACAAGATATAGGTATAGTGGTGATGTCATTGCGATAAAAATATGTATAATATTAAAATTAGCGCCTCATCATGACTGTCTATCATGGTACTGTTGTGAACATAGGTATATTAGTTATAATAAACAAGGCTATATGCTCGGTAGCCGAAAATGTATCGGAAACCTGTGTCTCCTGTTTGCCCTTACCACACGGCAACTACTACATACGCAGTCAGTTAAACCAATAGACACGCAGTCACGCACACACCCGCATTTTTAACATCAAAACGTGAGTACTACACACTCAATTATAAACCTTATCCCACTAAGCAAACCGTGTATTTACCTTACACCGCACAACTTACACAAAAACAACGGTTTTTATCGTTCTGCTATGCAAGCAATTTATTTTACATATTATTTTTACGTATAATATTATGTACATATATGTATATATACATATAGTGATAGACTAAATCGGAAAGTTATTGCTTCTTGCATTTATCACACCCACGCTGCCCAAGCATAACAAATAAATAGCATGAATATGTTATTATCATAATGCGAGGCTTCCGGCGACTGGGACCGCAATTAACTAGGACCGCGGTCCCAGTCGCCGGATCCATAAAAATTAAATATTTTTCTTCCGGCGACTGGGACCACTCATATATGATAACTGAAATCAAAAAAAGGTACAGTCAAACGAATTATTTTTAGATTGAAGCAAAATAGATACTTTTATACTTAAAAACATAATTTATTGATATAAAAACAGCCTTTGACTACGTTCTGTTATTAAAATTTTCGCAATAAAAACATACACATAAATCATGCTAACAATAATCGAAAAAAATTAAATAACAAATTGTGCTTATAATAATAATAAGTCCCGTTTATAACAAAAGGGCTACATGACCTTAAAATCGACAGGCAAAACGGTCTCGATCTCGAGTTAGAGACGGATAGTATTATACAATCATACAATGCTATGCCCTTTGTGTGTGTTTACCTGCATGTGTGAATTATGTAAAAACGGGCTAGCTTAATCTATTACTAAGCGCATAGGATAAAATCATGTGTAGAACGAGTCAATGATATTCATATAAATAATTTAGATTTTTTCGTTTGACTGTACCGATTTTGGCTTGAATAATAGATGTTTTTAAGTTATCTATGAGTGGTCCCAGTCGCCGGAAGAAAAATATTTATTTTTTATGGATCCGGCGACTGGGACCGCGGTCCCAGTTAATTGCGGTCCCAGTCGCCGGAAGCCTCAAAATTAAATATTTTTCTTCCGGCGACTGGGACCACTCATATATGATAACTGAAATCAAAAAAAGGTACAGTCAAACGAATTATTTTTAGATTGAAGCAAAATAGATACTTTTATACTTAAAAACATAATTTATTGATATAAAAACAGCCTTTGACTACGTTCTGTTATTAAAATTTTCGCAATAAAAACATACACATAAATCATGCTAACAATAATCGAAAAAAATTAAATAACAAATTGTGCTTATAATAATAATAAGTCCCGTTTATAACAAAAGGGCTACATGACCTTAAAATCGACAGGCAAAACGGTCTCGATCTCGAGTTAGAGACGGATAGTATTATACAATCATACAATGCTATGCCCTTTGTGTGTGTTTACCTGCATGTGTGAATTATGTAAAAACGGGCTAGCTTAATCTATTACTAAGCGCATAGGATAAAATCATGTGTAGAACGAGTCAATGATATTCATATAAATAATTTAGATTTTTTCGTTTGACTGTACCGATTTTGGCTTGAATAATAGATGTTTTTAAGTTATCTATGAGTGGTCCCAGTCGCCGGAAGAAAAATATTTATTTTTTATGGATCCGGCGACTGGGACCGCGGTCCCAGTTAATTGCGGTCCCAGTCGCCGGAAGCCTCCATAATGCATTCAAAGCTTTAACGAAAGTAAAATACAAAGACGATTAAAAGATAAGGTAGTAGTACGAGGATAGGGAATAAATACGATAATTCAAAGCCAAAAACACTTCACCGATTATTTACCTAAAATTGAATGAACTACACGAAAGTTGATGGTTACACTTTTGTATATTTCATTCACCAATCGACATTGTTGTCGATATCCTACGTTATTGTATATATGCACAAGCACATTTCTAACTCTTCGCAACAAGCAGCGGCCGTACTACGCGATACGTGCGCTTGATAAAGTTTTGTGATTTTTTCATTGCTTATTCGGTCACTTAGCGACACACTTAGGTAGTAGTTAAGAAGCAATGTGGTGAGGCGTGTAAATAGCCTACACCTTTGGGTAGATTGTAAGAGAATTTGAATTACGAACCTATGTTAAAAAGTGTAATGGCGGACCTCAAAATAAATTAATTTCCCCTTTGATGAATCCGCGAGAAACCAATACCAAAAGACTTATTAGCAGCAAAACATGCCCACGTACCTTGGCAATCCAGAGATTCCACTTAGACCCAGGGTGATGTGAAGATACCACGTTCATGCGCGCTTGATGGTCTTGTAGGTATAGGCTGCCGGCCGGCGAGCAAAATCTTGTTGAATCCACCGGTGCAATGGTTAAAACTCCAAAAATCAACACTGCACTATAAGTTCTCAATGAAGCACAGATGCAGGTCCAATTATTTTACGAGTATCATCAAGGTTTCACCAAAAAGGGAATTTTCAAAAGGCGGTGCGCCCGCACAAACAGCGTTGCGCACGGTCACACTAAGAGGACTGTCCGCTCACGCCCTCTATCGGCCGGATGGCGAGAAAACTCAAGAAAGTTTCGATACAATGGGCGCTGCGGCAATAAATATTGGTGCGAGGATTCATCAATTGAGAAACTAAAATATTTAATTTGAGAGACTAATATATTATGCGTATTATATGACAAATCCTAAAATATTATTATTTTATTTTTTATATTGAAAAAAGGCATTGACGCTTCACCATGCTCGGGGGCTTTGGAAGGACGCGAGTGCTTTCAAAACGAAAAGTGAAATAAAATTATAAGTATTTACTGACATAGATTATGATCAGAAAAAGTTTAAGCTCTACGACTAAATGCGAAAAACAAACGTTACCGTAACCTAAACCTTAAGACTATGAGTATCGTATACGAGTTAACGTTTATTGCGTTGGAATAGGATATAATTTAACGATGGCACGTTTAAAGTTACCGAACTTCGTCTTTACCATTGCAACACGAGATACATTATCCGTGCCTTTATAAACCTCAGTTATAATTCCTACTGGGCAACTTAGAGGAGCTGAATTATCCTGTCCCACAAGTACGACAGTTCCAACTTCTACGGGTTTGTCCGGAGTTGCCCATTTTTGCCTGACTTGCAGCGTATGCAGATACTCTAGGTGCCATTTCTTCCAGAAGGATTGGACCATGCTATCTAACAACTGTTTGCGCTGGGACAAATTAATGCGCTGACCAGACAAATCGGCTGCCGACAAGTACTGCAATGGAGTCGACATCAAAAAGTGAGCGGGAGTAATAACTTCGGGATGGGGATCGGAAGACAAAACGCTCAGAGGGCGCGAGTTCATAATGCACTCTATTTGAATGAGTATAGTTTGTAACTCCTCATAAGTGAGAAGCTGATTTCCGATCACACGATAAAGGTGCGTTTTTAATGTTTTAACATTCGCTTCCCACATGGCTCCAAAATGTGGGGAGCGTGGTGGGATCATTTTCCACGTTATGCGGCGGGTCGATAACTCGTGTAAAAGAGACGACTTGAAACTTGAATCTAATAAGAATCTATAAAGCTCATCTAGTTGGGCCTTAGCACCAACGAAATTGGTAGCATTGTCCGAATAAACGTAAGACACTGGCCCTCGACGCGAGATAAAGCGTTTAAACGCGGCTAAAAAGGCATCCGAGGTTAAATCAGAGACTAACTCTACATGGACGGCCTTGGTTACCAAGCAAACGAATAAACAGATATACGCCTTCTGGGCGTGTTGGCCTCTGCGACGAGTGAGGGTTATGCGTATGGGACCAGCATAATCCACTCCAGTGTGGACAAACGCCTTTGCTTCCGATACTCGGTATTCAGGCAGGTCTGCCATCACTGGAATGGGATGCGTCGGATTTACCCGAAAACATGTGTTGCATTGTCGCAACTTGGACCTAATGACAGTCCTGGCATCTAGTATCCAAAATCGCTGTCTTAGAATAGACATGAGTAGTCCCGGTCCAGTGTGGCAATTCATCACATGGTAATGACGGATTATTAAATCCACAACATGGTCATGTTTGGGAAGTAAAAAGGGATGCTTAGCGTCAAATGGAAGATGCGACTTCGAAAGCCTTCCGCCAATGCGTAATATTCCCTCTTCATCTAAAAAGACAGCTAATCTTTGGAGTTTCTTTGGAAGCAATTTCCCAGATTTGATGAGCTTAATCTCATTTGCAAAATGAACAGATTGCACAGCGCATACTATCTCTCGTTCCGCAGCTGACAAACCCTGAATAGAACGAGGTTCACAATGAACCTTTGGTCTAGCGAATTTCAATATATAAGAAACAATGCGCAACAATTTATCCCATGATGAGGTACGTTGAGCAAGTCGATATAGAAAGGGTTGTGTTACTTGCGTGGTCACTGTTAAGACATTTGCCTTATGCTCGGGAAGTTCCCCACAATTAATAGGAGAGAACGGTTTGACGGGCCAATCCTCAGGGGCACAACGAAGCCAAGAGGGGCCGTTCCACCAAAGTTCATGCGACACTAATTGGGAAGGAAGGATGCCACGAGATAGACAGTCGCTTGGATTCTCAACACCTGCCACATGGTAAAAATGTTGAGAACCCAAGTTCTCCTGACATTGAGCGACTCTATTGCTGACAAAGACTGACCAGCGGTGCGGAGAAGAGTGTATCCAAGATAAGGCTATCGTGGAATCCGAAAAGGCGTAAATTCCTGCAATAGGAACACGTAAAGCGTAAGTATCGCGAACAGTTTTTACCAATTTTGACATGAGCACGGCGGCACATAGCTCCAGACGTGCAAGAGTCGTGACTTTGGTAGGTGAAACCTTTGATTTCGCACAAAGTAAGCGGACTATGACACCGGACGGACCACTAGAGTGTACATAAATCACACACCCGTACCCACCCATACTAGCATCAGCAAACGCGTCTATCCGAACGGAACAATCATCGGTGACACCCACATGGCGTGGTATGCGTAATGTATCCAGCAATGGAAACTCTTGCATGAGAACGGAGAAGCGTTTACAAATGTCGTCAGGAGCGGGATCATCCCAACCAATATTGCTCAGCCATAACTCTTTGATGAGCAACTTGGCATAAAAGATTACGGGGGCGACCAAACCGAGAACATCAAATAAGCGTGCGACTATCGAGAGTATATTTCTCTTAGTACATTTCTCAGCTACTTGGGCGGAAGTGAAGAAGAAATTATCCTGAGAAGGTTCCCACGAAAGGCCTAGAACCTTAGACACATCACTCCCAGCGTGAAAATCGAGGGATTTACGATGCGAGTCGGGAAGACTGTTTAAAAGAACGGGTGAATTGCTACACCATTTAACAAGGTCAAAATCGCCCGATTTAAACATCTTTACAAGATCATGCGATAGCTGCATGGCGGTGTCTTCATTATTCACAGAATGCACCAGATCGTCCATATAGAGACTGGTCTCTGCTACTTTAGCAGCTTCGGGAAGATGCGGACTATCAGAGGCCAGCTGTCGCACAGTGCGCATAGCTAGGTAAGGACTCGACTTAAGTCCGAAAGGTAAGCGATTAAAAGCGAAGGTTCGCACAGGTTCGTTCTCATTGAATCGAAACAAAGTGCGTAGGTATTTACGCTGGTCAACGGGTACACCAACACGTAAATACATTTGTTTAATATCAGCATTTAGAGCGATGAGAAATAATCTAAAATTTATTAAAAGAATAAACAAATCTGTTTGTAAATTTGGACCAATATAATGTACATCATTTAAAGATAACCCTGTATGAGTTCTCGCACTAGCATCCAATACAATGCGCGGCATCGGTAAATCATTGAGAGCCAATGCCGTGAAAGAAGAGTCAGGTAAATTTAAATTGTCACTATTATGCGGAAAATCACCCATAAAGATATACCCGAATGTGGTCAATAATGCAGGTGGGGCGCGTGAACCAAGATCGACTTTATTCCCCAAGTAAATGTACGGAAACAGTTGAGCGCCCAACACTAGGTCAATATCCCCTGGAATATTCCAGCTTAAATCTGCGAGCGGAAGCGTGTGGAAGTCTACATGGCTATCCCACTTAACATGGTGCGATGGTAGCTGGTCCGTAATGCACTCAACTACTAACGCGTGAATAGTATATTTTTGATCCGGATATACGCGAGACTCGATATCTAAATGTACGTAACCTATTATCGGTCGCGATACAGAACCAACTCCTTTAACGAAGGAATTACTCAAAGGAATTATCAGTAAATTAAGTTTTCTACAACAGGCTGTAGTTATTAAATTATTCTGCGAGCCATTATCAATTAAGCACCTCACTATTGTTTTGTGACCCGCACTGTCACTTTTAGCTCGCGCATGAACCTGAGCTGTCGATAACAGCACTATCTCCTTAGCCTTCGCTGCATCAGCTGCAAATAACACGGCCGAGTTGTGAGCCGAAGACGCTGGCGTGGTCACATCACACGAATCAGACGTAATCACCCGTGCGGAAATATCGACCTTATCGCAATGAACATAAGAGCGCGGCACCGCGGCGGAAACCGGGACAGACAAGGACGTAGCGGGGGGCGCGAGGGACTGCGGCGTGGGAGGCGACGCGACGACTACATTGCAATTCGTCGCTTTAACATCAGCTGTTTGCGGTTTATTTTTTTTATCAAAATGTAATAGTGTATGATGGCGTTTTTTACATAAGTCACAGACTGATGTTGACTTGCAGTTACTCAATCCGTGCAATGTGCTCAGACAATTCGCGCACCCACGTTTAGATTTAATGAACTCGAACCTTGTTCTAGGAGTCAATGCGGATTTAAACTTAGAACAGTTATACAAATGAACATGAGCGTTATCATTACAGTACGCGCAGCATGGAACCGCGATCGCGGGTGAACCAGCTGACTCGCTCACAACAAACGCTTTTGTTTGTGTGCGTGACTCGCGAGGCGCGGAAGCGGGGTGGCTACTAAAGTTTCTCGCGTTCGAATGAGACAAATTCGAGCGTGTCAATATCCTTGCCTGATCTTGAACAAAACTTATCAATAATTTCGTTGTGGGAATTTCAACATCTCGGATGGAAAGTTCAAACGACTGAATAGTCTGTGAATCGATTTTTCTCATTGCGTAATGCAAAAGAATAAAATCAGCAAGATCCGAAATCCCAAGTTGTTTCAAGGCAGAAATAGATGCACTAAATGTTTCTATGAAAGAATCGAGACTATTAGCGTTATATGAACAATTTTTTAAATCCAATATGTTATTTAAATAATGCGTACCCAGTGATCGCTTATCTTGATGTTTTTTAACTAAACTATCCCATAAAAACTTGTAAGTATCACCCGTAGGCACAATTCCAGCGGTAACCTTCAATGCGTTGTGCGTAAGCCTACCTACCAAGTACTGCACACGCTGCGAGTCAGTCAGCTGATCATTATCATGAATATTTGACTTGAATGACTCATAGAAAACAGGCCAATTCTCAGTTTTCCCGTCGAAAGACGGCAGCGCAATAGGAGGCAACTTTATTTTAAGCGGTTCAAAAAGAGTCTTTGAGTTACTACTGGATGTTGATGGCGATTGATTACTGTTTATTTTATTCCTAACACGTTTAATATGAATATACAAATCTTCAAAGGATTCTAAACAAGCATAGTCGGCACTCGAACCAGGTTTTAAACTCATGTTTATTTGATTTATTTGATCGACAAAGGATTCAAATTTATCTCGAATGTCATCAATTGTCTCTGACTCAGTCATAAAACTCTCATTTTTCCTCGAATCGAACGACGATATATTTTTTGATAAATCATACAATCGATTAATGCGTTTAAATAACAATCCTTTCTTTTCATGAAGAATCGTCAGTAAATCTTCTGGCTTCAGTTGTCTATCCGTCATTTTGTTAAATAACAAACGAAGACAATAACAGAAAAAATACAAAGCCGAAATGAGTTGGTAACTACCTACTTATTTCCTTATTATCAAAGCGACTTTTAAAATACGGATACCTACATAGAATGACTTTACCAATACATACGTAATGTCGTTCTATGTAAGCGAATAAATAATTGAACAGATTTACCAACAAACTACGTAAATTCTATTGTCAATTACGATGCGTTTTATAGGCAATAATTTACCAAAAGTTTACGTAAATCAATAAGTACCTATTGTGCGTTATTGAACCTATATGATTTTTACCAAACAATTACGCAAAAATCTAGGTAACTGGTTATTTGTGCGGCTCTGAAGGACCATAAAATATGGTGAGGCGTGTAAATAGCCTACACCTTTGGGTAGATTGTAAGAGAATTTGAATTACGAACCTATGTTAAAAAGTGTAATGGCGGACCTCAAAATAAATTAATTTCCCCTTTGATGAATCCGCGAGAAACCAATACCAAAAGACTTATTAGCAGCAAAACATGCCCACGTACCTTGGCAATCCAGAGATTCCACTTAGACCCAGGGTGATGTGAAGATACCACGTTCATGCGCGCTTGATGGTCTTGTAGGTATAGGCTGCCGGCCGGCGAGCAAAATCTTGTTGAATCCACCGGTGCAATGGTTAAAACTCCAAAAATCAACACTGCACTATAAGTTCTCAATGAAGCACAGATGCAGGTCCAATTATTTTACGAGTATCATCAAGGTTTCACCAAAAAGGGAATTTTCAAAAGGCGGTGCGCCCGCACAAACAGCGTTGCGCACGGTCACACTAAGAGGACTGTCCGCTCACGCCCTCTATCGGCCGGATGGCGAGAAAACTCAAGAAAGTTTCGATACAATGGGCGCTGCGGCAATAAATATTGGTGCGAGGATTCATCAATTGAGAAACTAAAATATTTAATTTGAGAGACTAACATATTATGCGTATTATATGACAAATCCTAAAATATTATTATTTTATTTTTTATATTGAAAAAAGGCATTGACGCTTCACCACAATGTATTTATTGTAAAAATGTTACTGTCCCAGCAACATATTATTATGTCGGAAGTCCGCGACATATGCATGAATACGCTCAGGATGCTATGTCGTATGTACGTCATTTATGGCACACCAGATTTGTTTATAACGCTCACATGCAATCCACAGTGGACAGAAATTCGACAAGAATTACTGCTTGACTAATTACCCATTGATCGCGACGACATTACCGCAAAGGTGTCCAATAGAATGTTAAAATCACTTCTGGATTTCATTGTTAAGCATGGTGTATTCGACGAAACGTGCGGTTAGATGTATTCAGTTGAATGGTAAAATCGCGGATTGCTACATGCACACATCCTCATTTGGTTGGTCGAGAGGATAAGACCGAATAAAATCTACGATGTTGATATCTGCGGAAATTCCCGGTAATGATGAAGATCCATTTTAACATGAGATTGTTACAAAAAATATGATTCATAGTCCCTGTGGAATATTAAATCCAAATTATTATTTATTGTGCTTTATGCTTTGTGGATGAAAATAGGTACTAGATGGAAAATGTTCAAAACGCTCTCCAAGACAATTAATACCAGATCGCTGGGGATCCACTGATGACAACGGAAGGTCAACAATAGCAGGTGATTTTCGCCAAACACTACCAGCAATACCACCAGCTGATGAACTTATCGCATGTTCAAAGTCATCCATTTTATGAAAAAACGTTAAAACGCTCAAATTAAATATAATCATGCCAGTCAAATTGCAGAACGACCAATCTGGAGAAGTTTTTTTCCAAACGATTGCTTGATATTGGTAATGGCAAAAAACCTGTTGACTCATCGTCTGCATACATCATATTTCCCACCTATTTTTGTCACTTAACTGAAACAAAGAACAAACTCATCGAGAGGGTTTTCCCAAACACCTCTCAGAATTACAAAAATCATGTATTGAGCGAAAGATATACTGCAAAAAACGTTGATTTCAACGAAATGAATTTTCAGATTCAATATAAGATAGCTGGCGAATTAATGACATACCTACAAATCGATTGATTCCGTTACTAACCAAGATGATGTTGTCAACCATTCGACGGAGTTCTTAATTCGCTGGAATTGACCGAATTACGACCTCATAATCTGCAACTAAAAATCGGATCGGTAATCACTATGTTGCGGGATATAAACCTACAATTTTGAAAGGGAAATACAAAGGCGTAGACGTTTTCCAGTGAGGTTGGCATTTGCAATGTCGATAAATAAATCTTGAAAATCCATGTTTTTGACAGTCAGTTATTTGTCAATATTCAAAGTTTAGACAGGACGGCGGCGACGTCTGTCGGGAAGCATGAAGTTATACACAAATATTACAAAATAATAATATTATGAGCGTTTGTGGTACCTTAAAAAAATAATAAGAAAAAAGTAAAAAAAAAGTTGGCATCGTCAGGTCAAAAACTTGTCTAAGCAAAAATACTGGCTACGCACCAGTATTTTTGGATAAGTAGAATTTACAGTCACACTACGAGGTTAAAGTTGTACTTCTAAGAGTAACTCTTGGATTAATTTTCCTTTTAAACCAATGGTACTATTACAAAGCCCCCTAAATAATTTGAATACATTTTCGCATTTTTTTATCAAAAGAAAGTTTGGATGAATGGATGGATAAATGTTTGTTACTCAATCACGTCAGAATGGTTGAATGGTTTTGATGAAATTTGGCACAGAGATAGATGTGGCCTGGAATAATACAAAGGATACTTTTTATCCTGGGAGAACGTTCCCTTTGCGTCATGTGGGCGCGGGCCGCGGGCTGCTGCTAGTTTTCATAACACACTAAGTTTGTAGATTGAATATACTGTATATTTAAATTTTCTTTTTTTTTTTTGTATAATATTCCCTCACGATAGTTTAGGGAAATAATATCACTCATACTTGTAAGTACCAAAGTATGTGTAGTGTGAAAATGACAGCTTGACAGCTTTTGTATAGAAAATTTAATATATTTTGTATAGAAAAATAACATAGAAAATACTCATTTAAAACGAAGAAAGCGCTTCCGCGTCGTTGTTGGTATACTTAATTATACCTACATATTATTGGTAATCAATAAAATCTTTAACAGTGCGCCAAGCGTGGATCCATCGTTGCGGGCACGATGGGCATGCCCACAACCCTAATAGACTTTCGACGTCCGTGTACCGGCTATTCATTAACTCAACGGTTATAAATGAATATAACGTCTTGATGGCTTGATGTAAAAGTTCAATGTGAAAATAATTCCACCATAACAGTGTCCGTAGTATCATTGAAGCATGCGACCAAAATTCGTAACACAACATGAACAAAACAAACATATAGAGTTGCCTCTACTGGTACTCTGTAGTTACCGCAGAGAGAAACGATCTCTCTTTTCTACTCTTCGTAAGTTTGAATTTGCAATTCAAGTAAGCATCTAAATATGCACAAACGTATACTAGCGTTTAATTTAATTTGATATCCTTTGACGACGTAAAAATTTCATCAAAATCGGTTCAGTAGTTAAGTCTAAATGTGTAATGTGCAAGCGAACAGACATTTACTTCTGTAAACTTCGTGAGCGAAAAAACTGAAAGGCGAATGGCAGGCTTGTATGGGAACTTCGTACAGCTAATAAATTTTCGTGTTTTGGGATACTTTTTGTTTTAATTGATAACTACTATGATAGGCAAGCCCTTTTCAACTTTTTAGATTTTTAGAACTTGGGATATAAAAGTTATAAGCAGTTTTATTTTTAAGGTTATGTAGGTACTACTGTTACAAATAAGTACTCATAAACATTGTTTTGGTGATAAAATAAATGTTCTAGATTACTTGTCGCTGTCTTTGTAGTGTTTTACTTACCATTAAATAGGTATATTGAGTCTAGTAATCGTATCTGCTCAGTGAGATGCATTAGGAGATACCTACATAATATTTTCAGTAGCGGACTGCAACAGTTTGATAATGATGAAGTTTTGATGGGTGTCGAGTGTCGGTAAATAAAACAATACTTTGTTTTTGAAAGTATGTACATTTATTATATTGTACTTGACAAGCGAACGTTGCAATTAACACACTGCAAAGTCTGCAAACTCGTCATTTTAATTAAAGCACTTATACACACACAGCACAGCTTAAAGCGTCCTTTTGCAAAACTAATATCAAGAGATAGAGAACGGAGGAGCAGATGCTCAGATGCAGTCGCAAACCACAATCTAAAACAACAGCAAAAAACTGAACTGAAATTGACAACAACAAAAAAAAAAACAGATTTTCTTTAGCTGTCAATAATAGGGTAGTTGACTAAAAAAATCTAATTAGTCCGTCAGATAGATTTCCAAAAAATATTGGACACGTATTTTGTCTTTTTTCACGTAAACAAAAAATGAAGCCGATACAGAGCGTTGAAAACTCGTGTGACGTCACTACTCGCTACAATTTTTAGCGAGCCGTAACGTCACAAGCCCCCACTCCTGATCTTTGATGCTTTGTATCTTCGTCAGTTTTTATAGATTTGATAAAGGAAAAAATACGTGTCCAATATTTTTCTATAGTCTAACTGACGGACTAAACATAATCATATATTTTTTACTCAGGAAACATCCCTACTGTAAAAATCTAATTAGTCCGTCTGATAGATTTACAAAAAATATTGGACACGTATTTTTTCTTTTTTCACGTAAACAAAAAATGAAGACGATACAGTGCGTTGAAAACTCACGTGACGTCACTACGTTGCTACAATTTTTACCAGCGACGTGACGTCACGTGAGTTTTCAACGCACTGTATCGTCTTCATTTTTAACCGACTTCTAAAAAAGGAGGAGGTTCTCAATTCGGATGTTTGTATTTTTTTTTTTTATGTTTGTTCGCGCATAACTCCGTCGCTTGTCAACCGATTTGAAAAATTCTTTTTTGTTTGAAAGGGTATACTTCCCAAATGGTCCCATGAAAATTTTATCGAAATCGACCAAGCGGTTTTCGAAAAATCTAAAAAAAATATCTACATTGTCTACTTTGACGACCTCTTAGTTTACTCTGCAAAGGAGCAGTGCGTTTTTTTTACACCAATGTGATTGGTTCGTTTAGTTGGGGGGAGGGGAGGGGATGTAGGTACCACTAAAAAGTGAAAAATAAAAAACTTTTTACAAAAAAATACAACCGACTTTTACACAAAAAATCAAAAAAGTGCAAAATAACTTTAATTTCGGAAGTCGGTGTTCAAAAAACGAAAAAGCAACCACCAACACCGAGTTCCGAAATTAAAGTTATTTTGCACTTTTTTGATTTTTTGTGTAAAAGTCGGTTGTATTTTTTTGTAAAAAGTTTTTTTGTTTACGTGAAAAAAGAAAAAATACGTGTCCAATATTTTTTGTAAATCTATCAGACGGACTAATTAGATTTTTACAGTAAAATACCCTATTATGAACAAAACATTATTGATGACAAAAATCTTATCTTTCATTAAATCGTGAACTATTATGATTTTATACAACAAGAATGCACTCTCAGAAATAATATATAAGTGTTCAATTATATTTAATGCTATTTCTATTTCTAAATAATTAATTATCGTTTAGATATTTGTGTTATTTTACATATGGCAAACTAACAAAAAAAATAAGTGCTTTTAGTTTACCTTTTTTACGTTTATTTGTTCAAATCTTTTTATTCATATTATTCATGAATCCCAAGTTCTTAAAATGCTGCACCTACACGAAATAGGATGGTTTAATTGCCTTAATAAGTGGTACAAATTCTATAACAGAACAACAAAAAAAGTTTCTTGTACGAAATCTGCCGATCACCTTTTACAGGTTCATTCATATACTAGTGTTCACCCCGCGGTTTTGCACACGTTAAAGTATATTAAATTGATACAAAAAACTATACAAACTGTTGGTCAGTGCGTCATATATTTTATAAACATCTTCTTTGTAGGAATGCACACTTGGGCAATGTTCGGGTGGCTGTGACCACAACCTTTTTTGAGGGCTGGATCCGCGCCTGCAGTGCGCAGTGACCGTGTTAAAATAAACAAGTTATACAAATTACACTCATTTATTTTGTGGGAAAACGTTTCATAATATAAACCATGGATTCCAAACTATTATGTAGTATGTAAAAAGTTGTCGATTGTTAAAGTCATAAATGTTGTGGTACTCGTTGCTAGTGTTGTGTGCTGTGACGCTAAGCAACCAAACTGAAGATGAATGGAAACTCGTGCAGACTGCGCAAGGACCAGTGCGCGGACGCAAGGCTCCCGAAGGGATGTTCGTCTTCTATAACATACCCTACGCCACCGCACCCACAGGAGATAATAAATTCAAGGTAAACTAAACTGCACTATGAAGTCAGTGACCTATTAGTTAAAGGAGTATCTAAAACAAATTAATACATAATTTTCGCATGGCTTCAAGTCACGTTTCTTTTTGGTTTCAGGGTCCTCTCCCACCACCAGACTGGACGGCGCCATTTGACGCCACAGATAAAGGTGTAATCTGTCCACAACTACCATTTGTAGCGCAGAAAATAAACATCAGCGCAATGCAAGAGAACTGTCTTTTAGCAAACATATATGTGCCAGATACCAACGAGAAGGACCTCTCAGTCTTGGTTATTATCCATGGAGGAGGTTTTAAATTTGGGTTTGGTGAATTATACACCCCAAAAAACTTGATGAGGAGTAAAAAACTGATTGTTGTAAATTTTAATTATCGCCTTGGCATTCACGGATTCCTTTGTTTAGGAACAAAAGACGTGCCAGGTAACGCAGGCATGAAGGATATGGTGGCGATGCTGCGCTGGGTTAACAAAAATATCGCTAGTTTTGGAGGCAACCCCAAAGACGTAACAATCTCAGGGTTTAGCGCGGGGGCGGCTGCTGCAGACCTCTTAATTCTATCCAAGTCTGCTAAAGGACTTTTCCACAAAGTTATCGTTGAAAGTGGCTCGAGCCTAGCGGGATTCGCCGTTCAACAGGATCCGTTAACAAATGCAAAAATGCATGCTAAGACTTTGGATTTTAACAATGTAGACGATATTACCGCTTTAGAAAAGTTTTATATGACTGCTTCTTATAAAACGTTAACACAGGATGCGTTTCTTGCAAGAAAAGATTCCACTTATTTGTTTTCAGCGTGTGTTGAACGTGATACCGGGACTGGAGAAGAAGTATTTTTGGACGATTCTCCAATAAATATCTTGAAGAATGGCAGTTATGAAAAGGTGCCAATGTTATATGGCTTTGCTAACATGGAAGGGCTGTCTCGGATATTCAATTTTGATATTTGGAGCATCGAAATGAATGATAAATTTTCAGATTTTCTGCCTGCTGATTTGATTTTTAAAGACAACGAAGAAAAGGAAACAGTTGCTGAGGAGATCAAGGAATTTTATTTTCACAGAAAGTCCGTCGGTCCTGAGACTATTTTAGGATACGTTGACTATTTTACAGATGTTGTATTTGCCTCCCCCGCATTGAGGTCAGTAAAACTGAACTTAGAAGGTGGAAACAATCAAATATATTTATACGAGTACGCCTTCGTTGATGAACATACTCCGTTGGTGCCACATACAAAAATAAGGGGCGCTACTCATTGTGCACAAACCCAGGCAGTCTTAGATGGAGTCAAACCGTTGAATCCGGATGAACAAGCTGCTTCTCAGGAATTTGTAAAAATGAAGAAAATCATGAGAGAACTGTGGCACAATTTCATAGTAACTGGGTAAGCTATGCCATAAATATATTTATATTTTTCTGTTTTCGTCAGGTGATTGAACTCATTCGGTCAATCAGTTCAACATTAAGACATCCGTCTCACTTGTGTCCATATTTATTCAATAGTACAAATGAAGTGTGTTACACTACAATAGTACGTGTGATTCTTTCATCTCTTTACCTGTTTTTTAATATTCTCTTCAATTATGTATTTCAGAGAGCCAGTACCAGAGGGTTCGTCTCTTCCCTCTTGGCCAGCTCTGGGCGTCAACAAGCATCCTTATATGGCTTTGGGGCTGACACAGGAACTGCGTTATGACCTATTGTCCGAACGTGCTTCCTTCTGGAGTAAAATCTACGAGAAATACTACCGGAAGCCAGTATCACCGCCTTCGCCATCGAAACCTTAGGCTATACCTACATACAGGGTATTAGGGACATCGTCACATCACACGCAAACTTCGCGAAAAGGCTACCGAATGCCATTAACAAAATTGTGAAATCGGTTACAGAAATTAATATTTTCGAGCGCGCAATGTATTGTAAGCTACGCGATCTGGACGCGACTTAGCACGTTACTACCTACACGTCTTGCGCACACGCGAAGAAAAGGAGCCATCACCTTAGTCTCTTAAAATCGTGATTGCCAACACCAATAATATCACTTAATTTTAATCACTCAGAAATACCTAGCTACTGATGGTAGGAATTCGTTAATGAATAAGTTTCGCGAAGAGCAAGGGCCATAAGCTTAGCCTTTTAAATCACCGTTCCGATAAGGATGGATAACAAAAAGGAAGCTTGTAAGTACATGGAGATCCGGCAATTTAGATATAAACGAATGAACTAGCTACTTAACAGTGTAACATTAAGCTAACTGTGTTACCTAAGATAGGAAAGTATAGGGTTCTTTCAGCTTAGACTCGGGGCGGAAACGTAGGGTCAGGACC
Source organism: Hecatera dysodea (assembly GCA_905332915.2). NCBI lineage: Eukaryota > Metazoa > Arthropoda > Insecta > Lepidoptera > Noctuidae > Hecatera > Hecatera dysodea. The sequence continues at coordinate 9,147,466 of HG995288.1, read as the reverse complement.
CTACGTTTCCGCCCCGTGTGAGGAGTGAGGAGTGTGCCCAGGGGCACACTCCTCACGCAGCGTCACAAATACATCCACGATGCGATTCGTCATCTCTGTTGCGGAATCGCATCTGGACACAAACATCTTGTCCCTGACGTAACCCCAATGAAAGAAATGTATTATAATGGATATCCTCTGATCTCTAGATCGTTGTTTCGATCACATTTTTTAATCACACAAACAACAAAAATCCACAAACCACACACAATTACAGAGAATAAAATTGTTTTGATATTAACCCAAAACTTATTTTCTATAAATTTGTTATTTGTTTCTTTAAATTTTAAATAAAATTTCTCAATAGGACTTCAATTTTATGCAGACAACTCGTGTGTAGCGTCTGTTAGATTTGTTGAGTTACGAATTTACCTAGGACTCGGTAGTCGGCTTTCGGCTGTCTGTGACACGCTATACACTCATGCAGGTGGGTTAGTGTGTGTACTAGGCAAACGTTGACCTTTCATTTGAACTTTTGCAAAACAGCTGAACAGCTACCTATTTCTAGTTTAATTTAGATTGTAGTTTTTGGTAAAAGTAGTGAATTCATTGTTTTATTATTAAAAATCTCGCGGAAAGGAGTGTCAGACTAACACCCACCCGTGATCCTTCTTTTGCCCTTTGCGTTCCAGGGGCGCGGTGATTCTTTCGAACAAATTCCGAAACCCTAGCAGGCACTGACCCTATGGGGCCCCGTCTTCTTTGCCGACGATGAGTCCCGGGCTCTGGCTTGTTCTATCCAATCACACGACCTTTCGAAACGACGGAAACGCAGGTGATTCCCGACCACTGTGCACGGTAGGCGAGGTAGCTATCGGACGGCGAGCCACCCATAGCTCGCCGGCAACCAGGTCCGGGTTTAAAGCGCGTCGTGTTGTGCCGTATTGAAGTCAGTCTCAAAAATCGAAGAAACAGCCAGAAACACCGACTTATGCTAACAAAATGAACATATCCGATAGTAACCGCGCCTACGGTGCACGGTGGTCGGGAATCATCCTGCTTTTCCCGACGCCCGTGGTGTCTTCTTCTGTTGCGGCGGCTGGAGTGTGAGGTTTCCTTTTCCCGCACGCGGTCTTCCTTCTCCTTCACTAGCATTACTGCTTCGCAGAAGGAGGTGACCGCTTCCCATGCCTCTTCGCTCCAGACCATGGATTGAAACAGTGCCGGACGTGAGAAGTCACCGCCGCTGATCGCCTCGATGAGGAAACGGCGTAGCTCCGCCCAAGCAGGGCAAACCTCCACCGTATGCTACACCGTGTCCTACGGCCGATCCACAGAGTGTTGACACCTGGGCGTGTCCTCCCGCTGAATCCGAAATAGGTACCTACCGAATCAGCCGTGCCCGGTGAGCATCTGCGTCAGACGGAAGGTGAAGACGCCGTGGCGTCTTTCCAACCACTCCTCAAAGAGGGGACTTATCGCCGCAATGGTGGCGTGCATGTTTCTGGTACCTCAAAGGTGGCGTGCTCATGTTTCTGGTACCTCAAAGCACAAACCTGTCTGTAATTGTTCTGTAAATGTGTGGAATCAGTAGCATACCTACTTACATAAAATCTTTGTACGAATTCGGATTACGTGTTCCTAATGTACTTGATGTTAATTGATTTCAAAGTAGTTTATTATGGAGCAGACCCCCGACATGGCAAGGTTTTCATTTAAATAATTATACTAGCTTGTGTTAGATTTTTTTTAATAAAACTTACTGTTCATTTGTTATTATTGTTATTCATACAATTTCTTACGGTTTAAAGTTTGATTTTATGTTTGTTTTACCTACTCAGACTTATATTTTATTTTTTATGAGCGGAAAAATACAATACTGAATTAAATCTCATGGTATAAATTTACGCTCTAGTGCTATTTCCTGTACTTATAACAAATTATAGACTTCATGTATCTTGAGTGGTTTGTTTATGTTCATAATTGAGTCTCAACACGTTGAGACCTATGTATGTACTATCGAACGAACAGATCAACAGAATAGCATAACGGCAGCTATGTTTGTAAACTATGTCGGGAAATGTGTGAGTTTATTTAGTACTAGCCACGGAGAAGAAACTCCACTCGACTCAGTCGCTATGACAATGGAATGAGTTAGCTCTTGCTTGTCGAAGCGGACAGACGTGTTACTTATCGTGCTGTGAACATTTAATAGTTTTTGAATCCCAGTACTGTGATTGGCGCGCGGTCGAATTTTCAATTCCTTGTCGCACCTGCAGTATTTCTATCGGTGGTTCACGCCCAGTGGGAGGAGTTGGAGCAGGATAGCAGATTTTTGTGAGTCCACACTTCAAATAGAGTCTAAAAACTTCTAAAAACTTTTAAAAGTATATTGACACTTGCTTGGGTTCGAACCTGCGACGCGTGGATTGCGAGTGCCGCAGCCCTGGGCGCTTGCGCACTCGACCAAACGACCGGCAGCCGTGCGGCCCGAAATTGCTGTTCTTAATCAATTGCATACAGTGTCTCTGGCTTATTATCTGTTTGCTTGCTTTGCTGTATCACTGGTCCACGATGCCTCGTACAGTACGTTCACCTCCAATCAGATCTGCGTACACCGAGCCCGTTTTGGATACGCAATCAGAACCGGATCTCTCTGCTGCCATACCAACTTCACTAGTGACTACTGATCAATCAGTTAAGATTGCAGCAAGACCAGGCAAACGTTTTCGGGGCAATGAAAGTTTTGAGGAGCAGGATAAATTTGAGGAGTTGAAGAATATGCTGCTGTCTTGGAAGGACGACCAAGATGTTATGCTCAATAAATTAATGGCAGAGGTGGCTGAGCTGAAACAACAAAATCGTGATATCCAAAAGTCTAATACAGATATAGAAAAATCGATTCAGTTCATTAACACAGTTTACGAGGACATGAAAACCCGGCTTGAAACCTTGGAACGGGAGCGAAAAGGGCTTGAGGAGCGGATTTGTGACCTGGAAAGTCGTAGCAGTGTACAGGCTATGGCTGTGTTGGAAGCCAAAATCGACTCAATGGAGCAGCAAGCTCGCCAATGCAATATTGAAATATGTAATTTGCCAGACAAGCGGAATGAAAACCTGATAACTATTATGGAATCAATTGGAGCGGCTATCAGTTATCCGGTGTCTCAGAATGACATACTGTCTATACATAGAGTTCCACATGCGCTGCAACAAGACAAAAAACCAAAAAACATAATAGTTAAATTGAAATCTCGAATAATTCGTGATAACTTCCTCAGCGCCTACCGTAAAATGAAGAGCATCAAGTCGGATGAACTAGGAATATCGGGTACTACACATCCAGTATTTATCAATGAGCATCTCACACTTAAAAATAAAGCGTTATTTCGTAAGTGTAAAGAAGTTGCCAGAAAACACGGTTTCAAATATGTTTGGGTTAAGAATGGCACGATACTGGTTCGTGAACGAGATGGAACCTCGGCCTTTGTTATACGTTCCGAATATGATCTCAAAAAGATCACTGAAACCGAGAAAAATAGTGCCTAGGCCACTTTTTTGTATCTCAGTCAAATATTATAATTTAATCTTTTTGGTGTCTGCGCTCTATATTTGCGTGGTTTTACTTATTGTGATTGTGTTATTTATCTGTGTTTGTATGTTATTACTTTTAGAAGCTTATGTTTTTGGTGTGATTTTAAGTCAGCAGTTGGGATTAGGTAGTATTATTCATAAATGTCTGAGTTGTCCATTAAAAAAATTGTGTATCCAATCTAAACTAAAACTACAAAAACGGTTATTACGGATTGCAATAGGTAAAATATTTCGATGCGCTTCTGTATGTGTACAACAGGATTTTGTTATTTACTTAGCCAGTCAATTTTATATATCAGAATTTTTTTCACTATTAATTCACTTCACTATATTAAGTTGTTGTTGTAAATTTACCAATGGCCACTAGCAATATTATGCTATATTATCAGAATTGTAGAGGAATTCGTACAAAGCTGCATACCCTGTACATGAACATTATGTCGTGTTCTTATGACGTCATCATACTTACGGAGACCTGGCTCATTCCTAGCGTTCACGATAGTGAGTTTATTGACGACCGCTATACAGTTTTTAGATGCGATCGCGATCGTTCGGCAACAAATAAGCGTGAAGGAGGAGGAGTTTTATTGGCCGTGCGTCGTGAGTTGAGTCCCACTGGGATGTCGACACAATTTACCCATGCTTACATTGAGCAGGTCGTAGTTCAGATACCAGCATCTCAGTCAAATAAGCGCCATATCATCAGTGTAGCGTATATTCCACCGCGAACTTCTGATGACATATACAATCACTACTTAGACATGCTACAATGCATTGCTAATGACCCTGCTACCGACTCATTCTATATTGCTGGAGATTTTAACTTACCTGATATCAATTGGTCGGACCAGGGTAATCACTCAGTGGTGAATTCTGCAACCTCCAGTGGTCAACTTCTTTTAAACTTTATGTCTTCTATTAACGGTCTACAATATAACAAGTGTAAAAACAATCTTGGGCGAACACTTGACTTGTTTATATCCAACGCAGACTGTCAGACTATACCTTGTAGCTCGTTACTGCAGCCAGACACCTACCACCCTGTTTTTTCCATAGCGACTACTCTCAATATGCAATTCATCCCTATGAAATTTCGCTCAGTTCCTAGGTATAACTATCATAAGGCTAACTATACTAACATTAATGAGCAAATTACTACGGTAGACTGGGAGAAAGAACTCTCATACCTGCCCGCTGAACAGGCCGTCAACACGTTTTACGATATTCTATACGGAATAATCAGACTAAACGTTCCATTGACTAGAGTTAAAAATTCACAATTTCCTGTCTGGTTCTCACCATCCTTAATCCGTATTCATAAAAATAAAGAACGTGCATGGATGAATTGGAAAAAATATCATAATCTTTCCGACTATGAACACTTCTCTAACTATCGGAAATTATTCCGAAGAGAGTGTGACACTTGTTTCGGTAATTACATTGATTCGGTTGAAGATAGCATCCCGAAAAATATAAAGCATTTTTGGAGTTACATATCGAATAGGAAAACTAAGGCTGGTTTCCCAGCCAATATGCGCCTCAAAGATACCTCTTCAAATATTCCTACAGATATATGTAACATGTTTTCGAACTTCTTTGTTTCTGTTTACGAACCATCTACCTTTGACCCTGAGAAATGGCAACCTTCGAACAACTATGGAGATAACTCATCTTGTATTTGTGATATTTATCTTTCTAAAAATGATATACTTAGGTCACTCAAATCACTAGATCCATCGAAGGGGGCTGGTCCAGATGGATTGCCACCCGCCTTTTTCATCAAAACTGCCGACAGCATTCATGGTGTTCTGTGTTTAATTTTTAATAAATGTTTATGTCAGGGTGTTTTCCCGGCTGCTTGGAAACAAGCGTTCATTACGCCTATTTATAAAAATGGAGACAAGGAAAACATTGAAAATTACCGTCCTATTTCAATCCTCTCCACCTTGTCCAAGCTTTTTGAGAAGCTTGTGCACGGAGTTTTATATCCTCAATTTCATCGATTGATTATACCCGAACAGCATGGTTTTGTTAAACGGCGTTCTACAAGTACAAACCTTATGGTATTTACCAACTTCCTATTTGAAAACATGGATCACCGTGTCCAAGTTGACGCCGTGTACACTGATTTTCAAAAGGCTTTTGACAAGGTGGATCATACGCTTCTTTTGGAAAAGCTGGCGTTTAATGGAATTCGTGGGAACTTACTGCGCTGGTTTGTTTCTTATATTTTTAACAGGACTCAAAAAGTCGTTATCAATGGCTACGAATCCGAGACCGTTACTGTTAATTCTGGAGTGCCTCAAGGGTCTATTCTAGGACCTTTTCTCTTCATTATATACATAAATGACATTAAAACATGTTTCCTTAACGCTCGTTTCTTAATGTATGCAGATGATATAAAAATATATAAATCCATCAAAAGTATTCAAGACTGCCGGCTCCTCCAAGATGATCTCAGCCGACTTAATAACTATTGCAAAGAGAACAAGCTCGTTCTTAGTCTCCCTAAGTGTCATAGTGTATCTTTCACAAAGAATAAAAATAAAATTAATTTCATTTACTCCATCAATAATCAACACTTAAATGTAGTTGACTCGGTCCGCGACCTAGGTGTTATTATTGACTCGTGTTTGCACTTCAACTTGCACATTGACAGTATAATTAATAAGGCTCTTCAAATGTATGGCTTTGTCATGAGATCCTCAAAGGACTTTGTGCGATCCTCTACTTTTTTGATGTTGTATAGGTCTTTAATACGCTCGCAACTGGAATACGCCGTACCTATTTGGAATCCATTTTACCTCAAATATAATAGCAAAATAGAAATGATACAGAAGAAATTCTTGCGTGGCATGAACTACAAATGTTATCATTCGAAGATGCCCTACACACATTTATTACGCAAGTACAACATTCTTAGCCTTCAATCTAGACGACTACTTTTGGATGGAATGATGCTGCATGGTTTGTGCCACAATAGATTTGACTGCACTGAAATCACAAATAAAATATGTTACACTGTACCCAGAAATGTAATCAGGCGTGGGACTCGCGTGCCTCGCCTATTCCACGTTAACTCGTGTAAGACCAATGCCGGGGTACGAGTACCTCTTCGACGCCTTGTTGAAACGTACAACACACACTTTATGGACATAGACATCTTATTTTATTCTAACAAAAAATTTAAAACTCTCGCTATAGCTTCATTAGCTTCCAAATTTTAATTAGCACTTAATTCTTAACTTAAATTCTCAAAATCAGCTTCCGTTTTTCACTTATTTGATTAATCTGTGGACAATAGTGTGGGTTATATGTTTACCTATTTATCTTAAGAACCTAATTGTATTGCCTTAACATGTAACTGTTTTTTGTCCCTAATAAATAAAATAAAATAAAAATAAAATAAAAACTCTCGATTAATTTGATTAGATAACAAACTAATAAGTAATAGTAACTTTCATAAAGAGTTGGATTCGAGTTGGAGGATATGGCTTGGAAATTGGGATGAGCCTTTAACACGACTGTAAAAATTGTAAAATGCATATGAAAAAGTAAAATTATTTTAAGTATTTCATAGAAAATGATATAAATTGATTAAAAATTTCAAAAGATTCCAATTCATCATGGGTGTCATTTTCGTGGTTAGCAAAAATAAAAATAGGCTCGACATCAAATTCCAAGTAGCCGCCATAATTGCACACACAGAAATAAGATTTCTGTGATTGCACATTTCTGCATCCTCATTTTGAGATTATTAATTTGCGTAGTCATGTTTTTCGGAAATAATCTAACTGTACCTTCTAAAAAAGGAGGAGGTTCTCAAGTAGACTGTATTTTTATGTGTGTTACCTCATAACTTTGTACTGGGTGTCCCGATTTTGATGATTCTTTTTGTATTTGCGAGCAGTGGTGGCCGAGTGGTAACGGCCCCGAATTACGAAGTGTAGGGTCGCGGGTTCAAACCCAGCCAGGCGCATTACTTACTGTAACTCATTTCATCACCACTGCTCTCAAAACGGTGAAGGAAACATCGTGAGGAAACCGGCATGTCCTAGAACCAAAAATTCGAAGACATGTGACATTCACCAACCCGCACTGGGCCCGGGTGGTGGATTACGGCCCATTCCCTCTCCTAGAGAGGAAGCCTGTGTCCCAGCAGTGGGAACGTTAAAAGGCTGATTATGCTTATGCTTTTGTATTCTAAAGCTGGTGCTTGTCGTGTGGTTTTATTTAAATTTTATTGAGATTTATTGAGAGACTAGTAATTGAGTTATCCCTAATAATGCGTGGTTTCAGCTACATTGATGATGTTGTAATTCCCTCTTGTCGATGTAAATTGATGATTGAGATGAAACAATAAATTGCATACGATGGTTTGAAGGAGCATCTTATTATTTCAAGATTGTCCTTTTCTAGTTGGGTGAAGACCTGATGAAGACCAGAGATAGTGCACGCATTTGGATACTTATCTAATAATTTTGACTTCAGACAGTCAAATTAATCTAAGCCTTTACCCAACTTTGTTGTGGACGGCTTCCAGTTTGACTGATGCGGTACCTGTATAGTACATGTTGCGACTAAGGTATCTGACCTTCAGAACTCAGTATCTACCTAACTGTGTAACACGGTAGCCCTAGACTAGACTGATCCGATCCTTCGGACTATCTCTTACGGCTATCAGAGATGTACAAATGAGAGCAGGGGCCAATGACTAAACGTGTTTTCCAAATCACGGAAGAGTCTCGGAATGTCAAGTATGGTCACTCATCCATGAATCGGCCTTGGCAACCATTGCTCTACCACGAAATGCGATCCGTGCTACTGTTATAATTTTGTAATGAGCTTTTGGATCTGAATACTTATTTAATGTTTTACAGATCTATCAAAATTCAGTGTTATTCAAGTTACGTAAATTTTAAGCCAATTCTTTGTAGGGTTTAGTAACGGAGATTACTTTTCTAAGTTACTAGAAATATTGCGTCAATGTGTGATGTGATTATTTTAAAATTACATTCTACTTCTAAGGGCAAGTGATCTGACCAATATAATATCATACAATACCTTAACATTAACAACGGTCTGCCGTGCGGCCACTGTCATAACACAATGGTCAAGCCAGCGCCTACTGCTGTGTGCAACGCTAAAAAGGTGTAAGTGTCGGGCGGCAGGCGCTACATATCTGCACAGAACCATTTTTGTTCGCCACAGAATTTAAGTAATTCGCTATGCAACAATTCATCAGGGCCCCAAGTCAGCTAATTTTATTAATTTGTCATTCCAACACGATCCCATTAATGTCATTTTGCTAAAAGTTCGGCATCTGCTGAATCCAAAATGGTCGATCATTGGTAATACTTTTTGATAATCAAGCTATTAAAAGCATTGACTACACAATGACGTTCTAATGGTAGGTCACTGATCAAATGAACTGGTAAAATTTTAGCAGATTACCGCATTCGTCTGTCATTCATTTGTCATTATGTACGAGATTACCATTCTATGCCATTTCTTTCAATGGAGTGTCAGTGATTGACCATTGGAAAGTCATAGTGACGCTTTTATATTAGTAGATTTCCAAACTTGTCAAAATCAACCATTATGAAATCAATGATAGACCATTCTGACACTATTGTAATAGCAGACATGGGGCCCAGTGTGCGCGCTATAGTCACCTAATATTACAACTGTTTCTATATTATAACTGTCAATTATAGCTGCAATTTCACTCAAACAGTCAGTGAACTCGGTAAGGTTTTCACGAATTGGTATCATATACATATATACTAAGAAGATAATCATGTCTCTATCGCATAGCCCTACCTTAATTGCTGTGATACGCGCGATTGTACACTGCACAACACTCACTAACGTAAACAGACTTATCTGCCACATAGGCACCACTATAGGGTCGACCACGAATTATACCTGCCGACGTATCCACTGCTGAGTTAGTTGCCAAAGAATGCGAAGCCACAATGAATACTACGCAAAAATGCCAGATCATGGGGCATCAACCACGTCTCTTGCAATGCTATTACGTCCGCATATGCGCACAGTCATCTGACACAGTGACCAGTAACGTTTTTACAATTAAAACTTATCAACTTTATTGACTTATCCATTGACTTGTTTTTTTTAATACTTACAATAAATTGCTTGAAGGACACGACGTCTGGCCATAAAAAGTGCTAATTTAGCTCATCATTACTTCATATTAACTTTCTCATGCAATATGGCCACTGGCGTCATACTCATTACATAGTCCGCTATGTCCTTGATTGAGGCGGCCATATTACATTATAACTATAAAAACAAACAACAACATTATAAATATAAAAATAAATTTTATTTTCTGCAGCCTTAAAAGAACTGTTTGGTACGGTAGCACCTTTGCTCTGATTGCCAATAAAACGGTTTACTGGTTTAATTATCTTACGGTATTCTACCTTTTTCCATTCACCATGTTTTGCGCACATGGTTCCAAACATGAATCCCTATCTTATGCAAATTAAGTTTGTACATATACGAGGGCGTCATTGACTATAATATTTGTGTAAATTACCCTCTTAAGGGGGCGTTGAGGTTTCTGGAGTACTGAATCCGCGCGGGAAAAGTCGCCCACGAAGTGCTAGTCATATGATATACCGATAAACATTGGTATAATAATATAAAGGTTTTCGAAACCTATGTCCTATAGTTTCCTAATATGCGATGTCATGCATATTAATTTAAATTTTAATACCTATCGCTATCTCAGAAGATAATGAGTCGCTTTTTATGGCCGATCATGTACATGTGAATCAGTATACAAACGTAGCGATGGAGTGGCGGACGTGTGTGGTATTGTTGTGCGCGACTACTGTTCTGGCTGACGTCGAATGGCGGGAAGTAAAAACGGCGCAAGGGCCGGTGCGCGGGCGCAAGCACCCCACCGAAGACATTTACACTTTCTTCAACATACCTTACGCCACAGCACCTGTAGGTCCGGACAAATATAAGGTATGCTGTCATTATTTTGGGTAAATTAAACTGATCGAGTTCTTTTACTTGAGTTGTGTTAGCTTATGAAGATAAATGCTGTGCGGAAGCCACGTCCCTGAGACCAGAAGCAATAGGGAATATAACAATACTCAGCGTAGGGGGCGACACTAGAACAAACCGCCATGATGCATCATGTCATATTTATTTGGAACAAATAATAATCTGTCGATAAGCATTAAATTCAGTTATAAAAACACCTAAGCTGTGACGTTATGGCATCTTACGGAAATTTTAAAATGGATGATCTAAAAAACTGCTTCGAGAACGTGTTGCGAGTTTAAAGGGAAAATAGAAGGATTTGGTGGAAAAGAAAGATAAAAAAGAGAATTAAGTAACTTAATGCAAACCGAAACCCATTCAATTCAATTTTAATAAATGTGTTGTTACTTGTCTTGTTTCAGGCTTAAACAATACGACGAAAACAATAACTTTTTTAGTATAAAAATGGTTACACTGAAAGCGATAATACACTTAAATTTTTATTCACTCCACTGGATGATAAATTTAGAGATATGTATGTATAAAATGTATAAATAAAAGCTGCTGATATACAAAACATATTTGTCTTACAAAAACGTGCTGTGCTAGGGCATAGAGTTTCATTAAGAGAACTTTTTAAAGACATTGGAATTCTCACAGTAGCATCTCAATTCATTTTTTGCAAACATTCTATATATTAGGCAAAATATACATCTATACTGTAAAACGAGCGACACAACATGCTCCTTCCCACCGGCTTCGTAAGGTCCATGAGTCATTTGTGGGGCTCGGTAACCGTTTTTACAATAAACTTCCGCTTTCTTTTCTTGACCTGCCTTTTAACTCATTTAAAGCTAAAGTTAAATCTAACCTTTGTTCGAAGGCATACCATTCTATTAATGACTAGGTATTTAGACGATAAGTATAGTTGGTCGCTGTGTTACACGCAAGACAATGTCATATTTATCATGTTCTTTCTCTATAAGTTAGCTTATGACAGGTTATATGAGTTAATATAATTGTTTTTTTTTTGTGTAATTTTTTTATGACTATGTAGGTCAATCTATTTTTACTTAATTGACTCAATCTACTCTTTACAATGTTTTATAGTGAATTGATTTATCATTTCCATGTTGGATAATTGTCATTTTTTCCTACCTTTGGCATGTAATGACTTTGCATACTATTGTATAAATTTAAGTTCTTAAAACGCAACAGACAGATGTGTTGCTGGGGAGTTTGTTGCGCCACTTCTTCTTCCCAGCTAAAACACTAGGAAGTGGTGACGGGTGGGCGTTTTGGGGGACTGTCTTTATGTAAAATTTGACGTTCAAAAAGTGCTGTCGCTCAGCCTAGTTTGAATAAATGACTTTTGATTTATGATTTTATAACTGTTTCTGTTTTTAGATTCTAAGTTACAGTGAATAGAGGTAAAAAATGTGCCTAAAACAGTTTCTTTTACAATGTGAGGGGGCATCATCCTCATATTCAAAAGGAACTTATTTATGTACATTTAGTATCCATAATTAAATTTTTGTGTTTCGGAAATGAATGATTTCCTTCACTCTTACATCCAAATACGCAGCATCGATGCATTATTGTATTCAAATATTCTATTCTCTACTTTAAACTGAAATTATTATTTTATTTTTGCAATTTTAATCCCGCTTTGAACGACTTGTCAAACAACTGTTTACGGTTTGCGCTAGTGCTGTACTCTGGCGGCAGAACATTGCCGTAGTACTCCCTATTACTGTCCTAAACATGACATCCAATAAGCGCTCTTTGGCTAAATTTCATCTCTTTGAGTCACGGGTCATCAATTATTGACAACACTTGTCATCTGATGTTACATGATCTTCTTAAATACAAGTCAAAGTATAACGAATGATTGCGTTCATTTAAACTAATTTTGGTCGTCGGGACGAGTCATTACTATAATCGTGTGGCTACTGGACTATAATTGAAGACAATAGGGTAGAATGCGTATCGCAAACCCTGAAAGCAAGCGATATGATTCAAGTTGACTATTCATTGACTAAAAAAAAGTTTATGAGGAACCCTAAATAAATGTAGAAAAACACTCACACTGATATTCAATATCTCAAGACGTTTCTTGACAACTGGGCGCCTAGGTACAAACTCATTCAAGACTGTTGTTCATTCAAGTCTTTGTTTCAGGCACCGCTTCCACCGCCAATATGGTTGGAACCCTACGACGCTACAATCGACAAGGAAATTATATGTCCACAACCATTATTACCAGACGTGGATACCTGGTCAAAAACACTTAAGCGGCAAGAAAATTGCCTTATTGCAAACGTGTATGTTCCAAACACGAAAGAGAAGAACCTGTCGGTTCTAGTCTATGTTCATGGAGGAGCATTTGTAGTTGGATATGGCGAAATGTTTAAATGCACACAACTAATGAAAACAAAAGACATAATCGTCGTTACGTTCAACTACCGCTTGGGCGTCCATGGGTTCCTTTGTCTCGGCACTGAGGACGCACCAGGCAATGCTGGAATGAAGGACCAGGTGGCGGCACTGCGCTGGGTACAAAAGAACATCGCCAGCTTCGGCGGTAACCCTGACGATGTCACCGTTGCAGGCTATAGTGCTGGCTCTGCATCAGTGGATCTCTTGATGCTGTCTAAATCAGCCAAAGGATTGTTCCACAGAGTTATACCTGAAAGCGGTGGAAACCTTGCAGCGTTTACAATTCAAAGAGATCCTGTGGACGTAGCTAAAACTTATGCCAAGAAGCTTAACTTCACGAATGTAGACGATATTTACGCTTTAGAAAAGTTCTACAAGACAACTTCCATAGATCTATTGACTTCAGACGCATTCTTGGATAGAACTGATTCTACTTTTATGTTTTCGCCGTGTGTAGAGCGTGATACAGGAGACGGAGCATTCCTCACCGAAACTCCTTTAAATATACTAAAGAAAGGTGACTACAATAAGTTACCTGTGTTGTATGGTTTCGCAAATATGGAGGGGCTGTTTCGGGTACCCTTATTTGATTTTTGGAAACACAGGATGAATGAAAAGTTTTCCGATTTCTTGCCACCTGACTTGCAGTTTAAATCTGAAGCAGAAAGAGAAGAAGTAGCTAAAAATATCAAGGAGTTCTATTTTGGTGACAAACCCGTCGGTGAAGACAACATTTTGGGATATGTTGATTTCTTTTCAGATGTGATATTTACTTATCCTATGCTCCGGGCTACGAATTTATATGTGGAAGCTGGCAATAATGATATTTATTTGTATGAGTATTCATTTGTGGATGAGGATGTACCCTTTGTGCCTCATACTAATATACGAGGAGCTAATCATTGCGCTCAAACAATGGCTGTGATGGATGCTAAAAACATGACAGACTACGATGAGACTCGTGCTACTTCACAATTGAAAAACATGAAGAAGGTGGTTCGTGACATTTGGCACAACTTCATCAAAACAGGGTAGGTTGCTTATAGCTTTTACTATCGTATCTTTCCGATGGATCTTGGGCGTCCTATAATCATAGAGAATGGGTCAGAAAAGGCTCAATAAGAGTTGGAGAATGTCACGTTCTTTGATGTTATGTTTAGATAAGATACATGAAATTCTGTTTAGTTTCTGTTTTATTAAGTTTTTTTTTCCTTTTGAAAAATAAGCCTGGGTATTAAATATTGAGTAGTCGTTTACTTGATAAACACCTTTTTATGTTGTTCCTTTCAGAAAACCTGTACCTGAAGGGTCATCGCTGCCTGCGTGGCCGGCAGCAGGTGCGGACAGGTCACCACACATGGTGCTGAATGATCCTCTGGTACTACGTGGGGTTCTCTTGGAAGAACGCACTCGCTTCTGGGATGACATCTACAATAAACATTACCTAGATGCAGTACCACCACCAAATCCGCCTTCCAAATCACATGTAGAATTATAAAACTGGTTTTTGATTGTATATTTTTCATTGTTTAGAAGCTACCTATGTTTTATGGTGACCTGCCAGGCTATTCTGTTAACATCTCCCGTGTAAACTTACGTAGAGTGAGCGTGAACTGTCATGTCATCTTGTTCGTATGGATTGCCAGATCGCTCTATGTTCACTTCACTTTCACAGTGAGAAGTTTACAGAATCGCACTACTGTACGTAATGTATTTTTGTATATTAGTTAGTACGTTTGTTATTTTTCATGTTGATATGTTTGCAACCAGGTTTCTGTTGATTTAGTGGATGTAAATAAACTTTAATATTATTAATTGATTTTGACTTTTGTAATTTACTTTTCATATATATCACACCTCATTCTCGTTGTGTCTGACTCGCTGACTAGGAACTACAGACTTGTTTTCTATACACTTAACTGGACGACTCTGAGAGATTAGATTACCGATAACTGAATTGGTGTTTATTTGATTTTCTTGAAATATCATCACTTAGTAGTAGTATGTCTACCCAATTTGTAATGTAACAATATTGATTCTGACAAGTTGAGATCTACATGGTTCGATCCTGGAACCTCGGACGTTTTCTTGTCCTGAAAACTACTGGATTAAAATATATATATATATATATATATATATATATATATATATATATATCGAAAAAAATATAAACAGGTTATCAAATAACTAGTTAATAGAGATTTCTATTTATCTTTACTTTTCTAATCAGAGTACAATATCATCATAGTCTTTATTTTATGTGATCAAAAAACCGCCTACATGTTAAAAATTTAACGAAAAAATTAAAAACAAGATAGATATTAATTTTTCATTGCAGTCGGGGGTACGGTCCCTTTGAATAGCTATTTACCTCGACTGCAATGAAAAGATCTATCTTGTTTTTAAATTTAAACAGACTTCCAAAAAAGGAGGTGGTCAAGTCGACTGTATTTTTTTTTGTGTGTAACTCTACACTGTTTCTAACCTCATAACTTTGCACTGGGTGTTCCGATTTTGATGATTCTTTTTATATTCGAAAGATGGTGCTTGCCGTGTGGTCCCATTTAAATTTGATTGAAATCTGATGACTAGTATTTGAGTTATCCCTAATAATGCGTGGCTTAGTTTACATTGATGACGTTCTCATTCCCTCTTGTCGACGTAAAATGAAAAATAAATTTATATGCGATGGTTTGGAAGAGCATCCTAGCATTTCAAGGTAGTTCCTTTCTAGTTTGGTGAAGATCTGATGAAGAACAGAGAAAAAGAAGGAAATGGAACTCTTTAGTAAATGACAGCAAATCTTTCGGGATTGCTGAAATCATATTTTATGTTTGTTTATTGTTTACGCCAATGTATATATGTGGGGGCTGGGGGGTTTTCACATTGAAGGTTGCTTGCTTATTGACATGTTTTCTAAACTATTACCAAGATGTCTTTGAGGTTAGTAAGATGTGGATTTATAAGAGAAATGTTTACATGACGAATAATATTTATCTTTCCTTTAATTGCTCTAAGTTTTCCTAGGCTATCAAAGTATATCAGAACAAGAAGGAAGTGGCTTGATAAAGTTCTGTTGTGCATTGATCCAGGCGCCGAAGTAGAATTAATAGAATCAATTAAAGTACGCTAAAGACCTATCAGTAAATACTGACATGCTATAGTATAATAAATTATTAGCCAATAAGCTTGAAATAGTGGTGATAGACCGACTAGAGCAGGGGTCCCAAGCTTATTTTGTCTACTGCCCACTTTGAGAGTAAATAATTTTTAGCGCCTCTATTTTTCTCCTACTTAAAAATCACTTTATCTTCAAATGAAATAAATTATTGCGAGCTATATTATCGCCTGTAAGACACGGTGGAGCATACGGTGGATGTCTGCCCTTCTTGGGCGGGGCAACGCCGTGCCCTCGACGAAGCGATCGACCCTGGTTCAATCCATGGTCCGGAGCGAAGTTGTAATGATTTAGTGTGAAAATCGTAACATGGTTAAGAAGATTCTTTGAATCAAAGAATGTTTTCCAGAGCTTTTTTATGGTGTGTTTAAATTTATGTTGTAACATTTTAATATAGTCTGATTATGTTGTACCTACTGGATTTATGTTCATAGATAGAATAAGGAGTAATGGATTTGTGCGGTCATAATATAAGGAGTGTTCAATGTCATGTCAAGTCAAAGTCAAAACGTTTATTTCAATTAGGTCTCTAAACGGCACTTTTGAACGTCGTCATTGATTTGACGGACCCAGTCTGTTAACATAATAATGCGACTCTAGCGTCCATTCTCAAAGGTAGATTCTTAGGGAGAAGAACGGACTAAAACTCCATAGTTACTATCAAATAAATGTTTTGCAATGTTTGGTAGGTATACAAAAAAAAAACACATTTGTGAAGACGATGCACCAAGAATACTAGTTATAGAACCCAATATTGCCAGCAGAGGTAAACTTAATAATATTCTTAATAAGCACATAGTACTTACATATTTACAAATATTGAAACTGTGTAGGTAAGTGAACTGAAAAATAAAAGCAAAATACACATAATAAAACGTACATTCATAAAGATAATCCATACATAAATCAAACCAGTTGGATTTTGTTATCAGCTCACCAAAACTTTCTTCTGACATCGCTTAGGTCAAGTTTATGTTGCCAGTAACTCTGATTGCTTCTGCTTGGGCAAGTCGATGGTCATCACTAAGTGTACCTACGTATGTATATTCCAAAATGCAATCAATGAATGTAGCGTAATTGCAATGAACCTTGCACATTTATACATACTAATAAACATGATAGCACAACACTACCTGTAGTCTCTACTTTGAAAATACAATCTCATGCCATAAGATAATCACTACTTTGATTGTTACTATATGTACAACCTGCTCTGTATTTAAAACCATTAATTATATACGATAGTCGGAATAGGTATTTATGTGGAATAAGCAGTATATCAACTTTTATCGAACGTATCGTTACTGAGATAGTGATACAACAAGCTACTTCGTTGCTATAATTAAATATATGAATCAGTTTTCAAACGTAGCGATGGAGTGGCGGACGTGTTTGGTACTGTTGTGCGCGACGATTGTTCTAGCTGACGATGAATGGCGGGAAGTGAAAATTGCGCAAGGGCCGGTGCGCGGGCGCAAGCACCCCACTGAAGACCTATACGAATTCTACAATATTCCCTACGCCACAGCGCCAACGGGCGAAGATAAGTTCAAGGTACCCATACTAAGTAATTTATTATTTCTGCTATGTAAACAGTTACTGACAGATAGATAGATGGACCTAGTTTGTCCAGTATCAAAGCAGTCAGCGTCGGAAAGGATACGTATTATAAAAATCAAGCGACGACGATTTTAGTTACGTTAAAATAAAACTATTATTTTGATTTATTATATCATACATAATTATGGATGGGAATAACCTTGGTGCCATGGAACGAGCGGACTGTACCTATGTCATTATTGTCATTTGAGTAATAAAAACAAGTCTATGTCCTATAGCAGGAAAGTTATAAAATATTATGATGTTATTTTGCAATAATGACATCTCAGATATTTGCGTTTCTAGAGTAGCAGTCACGTGTAACGATAATAGCAATCGGTAACTTTAAAAATGCCGTGTAGAATTTTTAGATTAAGACACCACTTTATAATGGTAAATTTTAATTTCAGGCACCACTTCCTCCTCCGGTATGGGTGGAACCATACGAAGCTATCAACGAAGAAGTAATGTGTCCACAACCTACCTTTCCTTACCTAGATCTGATGCCGAAAACTACAGTCATAAAGGAAGATTGTCTGATCGCTAATGTGTTCGTGCCAAACACAAACAAGAAGAACCTTTCAGTCCTTGTGTATGTTCACGGAGGAGCTTTTATAATGGGCTATAGTGATATGATTAAAGGAACAAAGTTTATCACGAGGACAAAAGATTTCATTATGGTCACGTTTAATTATCGCCTTGGCGTTCACGGATTCCTATGTCTCGGCACCGAGGACGCACCAGGCAATGCTGGAATGAAGGACCAGGTGGCGGCACTGCGCTGGGTACAAAAGAACATCGCCAGCTTCGGCGGTAACCCTGATGATGTCACTCTTGCAGGTGGCAGTGCGGGGTCTGCATCAGTGGACTTAGTAATGCTTTCAAAGTCAGCTGAAGGATTGTTCCAAAGAGTTATACCAGAAAGCGGCGGTAACCTTGCTGCCTTTACCGTTCAAAGAGATCCTCTAGAGATTGCCAAAAAGTATGCCAAAGAGCTCAACTTCACCAACGTAGATGATATTTATGCACTAGAAGAATTCTACAAGACAGCTCCTTTGAAACTGTTGACTTCCGATCCATTTTTTGATAGAACTGATTCTACTTTCATGTTTTCCCCGTGTGTGGAACGCGATACAGGAGACGGAGCATTCCTGACAGAATCTCCTCTGAATATTCTAAAGAAAGGCAACTACAAAAAGCTACCCGTGTTGTATGGATTTGCTAACATGGAAGGCCTTGTGCGTGTATTGCTTTACGATTATTGGAAGCCCAAGATGAACGAGAAGTTTTCTGACTTCTTGCCAGCTGACTTAAAGTTTAAATCTGATGAAGAAAGAGAAGAAATTGCTCATAAGGTTAAGAAGTTTTATTTTGGTGATGAGCCCATCGGTGATCACAACATTTTAGCATACGTTGACTTCTTTTCGGATGTTATATTCACCTACCCTATGCTTTGGGCTACAAAGTTACACGTAGAGGCTGGCAACAATCAGATTTATTTGTATGAGTATTCATTTGTTGACGACGACGATCCTGTGGTTCCACACACTAACGTTCGAGGTGCTAACCATTGCGCTCAAAGTATGGCTGTGTTGGATGGTAGAAATATGACGCACAGAGATGATCAATTTGCATCCCCTACATTATTGAAAATGAAGGATGTGGTACGCGAACTTTGGCACAATTTTATTAAGACTGGGTGAGTCAATATGAAATTTAAAAAAAAACATTTTGAATGAAAAGATAGAAAGAAAAGTGACAAGCAAAAAATATCAATGTATATTTGAGTAGATACCCTAGAATACAGACCTCATAGATGCTTTGTTTTTAAAGGTACATATAAACGCAAAAGGAATATGGTAGGATAAGACCGATGGCGTCCTAAACATGTAGCCTATGTACACAAGGAGAAAAAGTTGAATATTGGAAAAAGCCGTGTGATGTACTATGTCAAACGTTGTCTTTAAAGTTGTTTTTTTTTTAAGGAAACCCGTACCTGAAGGTTCATCGCTACCTGCATGGCCTGCAGCAGGCGCAGATAGGTCACCGCACATGGTGCTGGATGACCCTCTGGAACTAGGTGGGGTGCTCTTGGAAAAGCGCACTCGCTTCTGGGATGGCATCTATCAGAAATATTACCGGGATGCAGTACCGCCACCAACACCACCACCGAAATCACGCGTTGAATTATAAGTTTGATACATAGAGTTTTTTTAACAGTGAGTACTGATACTGTTCTTGTTAGTGGGTACAAGAAGTTCAAGGTGATTTATCTAGCGTTGTAAATAAATACTGTTATTGAGGTGATGACTACCTACTTTATTCCCTGATTTGAATTTCAATTTTACAAGATACCGTTAATATATCTATGAGTTCATGTTCAACAGTTTTCACATTTTGACTCAATTTGTGTTAGCCCTGAGTATCTTTCGATGTAAAGTTTCTGATTAACCTTGAGAAATTTCTGACTCAGGATACCCTTTTCTCTACTTTAATATAACATATACTTTAGTGGCAGAAATTCACACTTTGCTGCACAATGTAAGTTAAACACGGTAAAGTAATTTGATAAAGCGGTTGTAGCTGCAAGTGTACGATCGCATTACAACCTACATACCCAACCAGATTCAAGGTTTAGATACTCTTCTTGTATATATATTGCTAGGAAGTTTATTGTGCCATTTTCTCTTACCACTTACACACGTTAAAACACTAAAATGTGGTTACGGCCTGGTGTTTTAATCACTTTATTTATGCAAAACTACCTTCTGTTAGCTGCTTTACCCGCTGGAAATTCAAAGGAACATTTATTCCCTTGATGATTTTTTGCATGTACATATATGTATGTATGTAGGTACCTACTCATGTTTGAACAAATAAAATTAGGTATCTCATCTTAACTTAAAAGTCACATAAATTAACATTCACAATAATAAAACAAAACAATTCTGTTTACAAAAATAACAAATTTTACGATAAGGTACCCATACTTGTAAATAATGAACTCGGACTTAAGTATCTAGTTGAATGTTATTCTGACAATAAACATGTTTTATTTTCTTTCTTTTTCAATATTTAAACCCAATTTGCAAAATAAATATCTATCATGTGACTACGAGTAGGAATTTAGCCACGGAGAAGTTCAGTCATCTTTGGTTTAGCATGATTTGCAGTAATCTCCTAATGGGGCGTGCAAGTGAAAGCTAATCTCAGATGGCGCCACCACTCTATGAACCTTTGACAGATGTCAGATCAAAGTGTGTCAACAATGCATTATCAAAAATTAAGAACGCTCGTGAACTCGCTTACAGTCATTTTGCGCTGGTTTAGAATCCCTGAAAGAATGATATACCTTTAGTAAACAAATAATTTATGTATTATATTAAGGAGTACCTAATATGAGATGGATTAACTATCTGGTGATGATGTCTAAACCTACAGTGGACTTAAAAGGCCTAGACCATTCCTTATGGAGAACATGAGCGCACATTTTACCTAATAGAATTTTAAGAGGGCCGTACATTTGTTTGTTTGTTTGTTTGTGTATCATGGGTAGTCTGTTTCCTCTGAAGGTTGATTGTATCGAATTATCTTGCATTATAGGTTATGCGATGCAAGTAAGTGTTTTACGTACCTACAAACAAGAGGAAATTGTTGTTGATGACCTAGGCAAACTGAAAGTAATCACTTTTAATACATACCTGAGTATTTACCAATCTTTTCATAGTTATTTTCCTTGAAATGTTTATGACACACTCTGCCCCCGCTTTTAGGCTCAAATTTTACTCGCTTTATGGCTTTGAGCCACAATTTTTTAAGTTTCTCATCTCGAGGAAACAGGTGGCCTCCAGTTTCTTTACAATTTGGTACACAACACCGAGGCATTTTCTTAATAACTAACTCTAATTGCGAATTCACAACTATTTCCATACAAAAACTGCTTTGTTATTGGTCTATGCGCTACTAGCGCCACTTTGACAGTTGTCGGCCCCATTGATAACTACAATAAAAAACAGCGTTCATGACATCGTAATGACCTTGAGACCGGTCTATGCTTCCTAAACTTGTTTGCTAGTTATTGGCTACTCTCGTTATTACATGTACAAAGATGTAAGACCTTTTTTTCTGGATGGGAAATCTAAAATGACTTCTCCCGCTCTGGGCGGTGTGGAAGGGACCGACTTCCAAAAACGGAGGAGGTTCTCAATTCGACTGTATTTTTTTTGGGTGTACTGATTTTGATGATTCTTTTTATATTCGAAAGCGCGTGCTTGTTGTGTAGTTCCATTTGATTGAGATCTGACGACTAGAATTTGAGTTATCCCTATTAATGCGTGGCTTAGTTTACATTGACGGCGTTCTCATTCCCTCTTGTCGACGTAAAATGAAAAAATATTTTGTACGATGGTTTGGAAGAGCATGTTAGTATTTTAACCTGGTCCCTTTTTAGTTTGGGGAAGATCTGATGAAGAACAGATATGATAGGATACGGAACTCTTCAATAAACGATAGCAAATCGTTCGGGATTGCTGAAATCGCATGTTTGTCCAAAGAGATTGAGACGTTTAGGTGCCCCCACCTAAACGTACCAATCACTTTTTACAAAAAGGTACAACCAACTTCTACACTAAAAAAACAAAAAGTACAAAATTTCTTTAATTTCGGTACTCAGTGTTTGTGGTTGCTTTTTCGTGTTTTGCACGACTGAACGGAGACAGGTGTATGCGTTTGGGGTGAGAGGATGTTTGTTTGTGCAAACCAATATTCCCATTGATCTCCAATACTACTAGTCCGATTTTCATGCGGTTTTCAGTGATTGGTTCGGATTTGATTGGTGCATGTTCTTAGATAGGTGTTACAAGTCGCCAGGGAGCGCTGAAGTCAAGGATATTTGGGCAAACCAATGTTGCCATTTATCTGCAAAACTACTATTCCAATTTTAATGCAGTTTTCAGTGATGGGTTAAGGTTTGATTGGTGCATGCTCTTAGATATGTGTTACGGTGACAACCCACGAGGGGGCGCTACAGTAAACATATGTTTTTGCTAAAAAACAAAACTACTTTGATGCGGTTTTCAGTAAAAGGTTTGTAGTTGTATCTATAATTATGTAGTATAATGTTCATAATAAAGTTCTCTCTAAAAAGTTTGAAATTTTGAAAAAACTCGCGATGGCAAAAACATAATTAATAAGGATTTGTACAAAGGTACACAAAAAGTTTCAAACTGGTAAGCACTAAAATAATGCTTTACAGTAGTCTTGTACGAAGCGTCTTGGAGTATTGCAGTATTGTATGGAGACCACACTACGCCACGCATGAGTTACTCTTAGAAAGGGTACAAAAACGGTTTCTTTGGTATCTTGCGTTTTCGAAAGGGAAAAGCAAACAGCTACCCTCCTACAATACTCGCTTGAAACACTTCAAGATGCACACTTTATCAACCCGAAGAGATGTCACTGATGCCTTGTTTCTCTATAAACTGCTTAGAAATAAAATCGACTGCCCTAACCTACTAAGCCTTTTAAAATTTCGTGCCCCATTCCGAATTCCACGAAACCCCATTACTCCGTTACACCCACCTTTACGCAGAACAGTTTTGGGTGCAAACTCTCCGATTCCACGCCTTTGTAGAATGCTTAACAGTTGCAGTGATCTAGTAGATATACACCACGACAAATTAAGAACATTTTACGAGATAGTTAGAGACCACTATTCTCGTATTTAATGGTGATTGAATATTAATATGTATTAGACACTAAGAATGTGATATTTTGTCTTCCAATCCGATCCAATACAATTTCATCAATTCTAAATCAATATATTAATGATGTACTGTAATCAACTTATTTTGATTTTAATTTTATTAACTTATGAAAATATTACTCTATTTGGCTTTGTTTCTTTAAGATTATGATGGGATGTATTTTAGTTGTTTATGCTGTGTTTGGTTCTCAAATGTTATGTTTTAATAATGGCTGTGATGTACTTAATTTAATTTAATTATTAATTAATGTTATGTCATAATGAAATTTTTAATTGTATGTTTATGTTTTATTCTTTTTTAACTGTTTTTTAATTATTATTCGTGATTTTTTACTATTTTAATTGTTATTGTTTTAACATATTTTTGTTACCACAAATTGTGCATGCGGTGTTAACCTTTAATTAATTATTACACTAATAAATGTAGTAAAAATGTTATTGTAAATGTTCCGTGTAAACAATTGTTGGTTAACCAAATAAATAAATAATTGAAAAAGAATTAAATAATTAATAAAAATCCCCGACTTACAGAATTAATGTAACCCAAGAATATCCGTCGGGGGCTGCCATCACTATCTGCAAAACTAGCTCATCTAATGGCAGCCCTGACAGATATTCTTGGGTAACTTTGAAGGTTAATCGGTCGGTGGCTATCCTAATTTCCAGGGATAGCGTATTCCATAGAGAAATACTAAACGAAGAAAAAAGAGTTAATAAAGTCAGTACGGTGAGTGGGACATTGCACAAGGTAGTTACGTGGTTAGAGTGAGTTCTAACTGTGGTTGGCGCAAATATGTATATTGAAAATGAGGGGAGATTTATAACTACTACATAACTACTTGGGATTGTCGAGAAATTAAAACAAGGTAGTAGTAGTAGGTTTAGTATGTTTCAGGAGGTACCTGTTTCGGTTACAGCGGGAGGACACGTCCGAGTATCACCACTGTATGGATCGCCTGGAGGACAAGTGGAGCATACGGTGGTGGACTGCCCTGCTTGGCGGAGCAACGCCGTGTTCTCGTCGAGGGGATTGGCGGCGCGGCGGTGACCTCTCGCGTCCGGCCCTGGTTCAATCCATGGTCCGGAGCGAAGAGGCATGGGACGCGGTCGCCTTCTTCTGTGAAGCAATAATACTGGCAAATGAGGAGGCGGGCCGCGTACGGGAGAGGGAAACCTCACGCTCCAGCCGCCGCAACAGAACGCGAGACGCACCGGGCGTCGGGAAACGCAAGTCGATTTCTGGCCACTGTAGGGGCGGATCTGCGGATGGCGAGCTATGGGTGGCTCGCCGACCGAAAGCAACCAGGCCCGGGTCGACGGCGCGCCGTGTTCCACGCTCGCCTCAAAGAGCTGTCAGCAACGAAGACGGAGCCCCATAGGGTCAGTGCCTCCTAGGGTTGCGGATTTTGTTCGAAAGAGTCACCGCGGCTCTGGAACGCAAAGCGCACAAGAAGGAACACGGGTGGGTTTTAGTCAGTAAGAGTCTGACACCCCCTGGCCTTCGCCTTGATGATTCACATAAAAAAAAGGTAGTACTAGAAGAGTCCTATGCTCTCGTATAGATTAAAAGCGATCGATGCGCAGAGATATAGTAGCACACGCCACTATAATCGATGGGAATAAATAGTCTGTAAACGCATTGTCTTCGTGTTTGGTGGTAAAAAGTGTTTCAAACGGTTTAGAGCTCGCAGCGTTCAATTAATTTTCTGACTGGCACTAGCGACCTGGGTATGCCATTTTAGGGCACTGTCGAAGTACAAACCAACATCCTTCACATTAGTGAAAGAAAAAAAGGAAAGAAATAGAGTATATTTGCACCAAGCATGACGAATACCAAAAAAAAATATAAATAAGTATATATAATACAAAAGTTTATGCAAGTTGTTTGCAATATTACTCTCCAAAAGAAAGGAAGCAAATCTGTTTCACCCACTTTAGCGAAGCTTCGAGAACTACCAATGATAATCGTCTGGGTTTACAGCAACACCAAAACTGAACGCCTTTTTTTGAAAATCAAATGCCAGGCTCTTACTGATTAAAACCCAGCCCTGTTCCTTCAAATTCCTTTTGCTTTCTAGGGCCGCAGTAACTGTTTTTAACAATTGCACAACCCTGACAAATGTAGTAGCGTGGGTCACTACTACATTTGTTTGGTTTGAACAATACAAATAATCTCCATGTTCTATTACAAGTGACTGCTTTAGTTTGCACTGATCTTAGGAGAAATGAAGGGAAAACTATTCATAACATTCAATAACAATAGACCTATTCAATAGTCTTGTTCTATCATACAGTTGTGCCCTAGTCTTCTTATATAATAATGGCGACACGGTCGTGTGCAGTTTTTCTGTGGGTGACGGCTGTTATTTGTGATGACGAATTTCTGGAAGTTAAACTTGCACAGGGTATTGTGCGCGGTCGGCTGCAATCATACGAAGATCTGTACGCTTTCTACAACATACCATACGCCACAGCGCCCAGGGGCCAACATAAGTTTAAGGTGCTTTTTTTGATTCCTATTGTGTATAGTTTTAAGGTCATTCCATAGATGTTGAAGATGTGAACACTGAAAACGCGATACAATAACCAAAATCCACCAACGACACACAACTACTAAACAACACTACAACATACCGCGCTCGATTGTTTTCACAACACCAAACACTTTCTTTTTTTTGACTGCCCGATGACTCGCGATTACGAGCCAGTCATTAAAAACATTTTAGGTGGCAATCTGTCCTTAATTTTTGGGACATTGTTGGGATATATGTTAGGTTTTTCATACCACTTGCTCAAAAAAGTGACATTCTATGCCACAAGAAGCGAGCATAACAATAGTCATTTTTAATCTGTTAAAAACAGGGAAAGAAAATTGTACTGAATTTCATTCATCCTCTAGGGGGAGAATGTGATTTAAATTTGGAATACTTACCGAAATTTATACTGAACTACATCTGTGTTTACACCATTGAGTTTGTATATAAAGCATTATACATCTTTTTGAAAAAGGAATACGCATTTTTTTTTTTTTGGGTTCGCACGGTTTGTGCATTTAGCCAAAATACGCATTTATAATGCAGTTATGATTATTAATTAAAATTACGAAAACCGACGAAGTTGATGAGCTTGATGCCTTTGCTTTTCTGACAAAAAAAATATTAGTCTAGGAATTTGCCGCGTTTTTGTTTTCTTCAAATACAAAACGTTAAGTTTGTTTTAATTTATTTTTATTAATAAGTTAATGTTCTAAAATTAATTTTTACTTTTAATTGACATTATTTTTAATAAATGCTTATCTCATATTATTATTGTGTTAATTTTTTCGCAACTGGTACGAAAAGTAGAGTATTTTCCTCGGCGATAAAGCTGTCTTAGTTTTGGGTGAACTTAAATCCCTCGCTACACTCAGGACTCGTCTTAAATCCCTCGCTTCGCTCGTGATTTAAGTTTTTAACACCCTCGCTACGCTCGGGAGTAAGCCTCGAGTCCTTCGTTGTGCTCGCGATTTAAATCGTCACCCGCGACAGAAGACACTGCTTTATCCCCTTGGTTAATAATCTACTATTTTTCACTCATTTTTTCAATTTCGAGAGACCTGTGCTAACTTCGTGGTACTTCGTGGCAGTAAGGACGTCTTGCATATCTTTCGATATAGACAATTCATTTAAAATGTCGTTGGTGGAAAAAATTGCACTTTTTGATATTTTGTCGGAATGTTGTCTGTACCTATGCAATAAAATAATGTACGCTACGTCAGGTGTCGCCACATAAAATGAAATAATAATAATAATAATTTATTT
Source organism: Hecatera dysodea (assembly GCA_905332915.2). Lineage (NCBI taxonomy): Eukaryota > Metazoa > Arthropoda > Insecta > Lepidoptera > Noctuidae > Hecatera > Hecatera dysodea. The sequence continues at coordinate 9,120,090 of HG995288.1, read as the reverse complement.
CTCTCAAAAAGGTAGTTTTATTGGTTCGTGACATATTATTATTTCAATCAAATTATATTTTGAATTAAATTATTATAATTATTAAATATCTCTTGAGCAAAGCGTTGCACCTTCTTTCTGCTTTCCGTGGTTGGACCGCTAAGTTTTGTGTTCAAGCATGTGTTCAGGAGGTTAAAAAATAACTTTACGCGACATAAGATTATTGATAATTTCGCAACGGAAACGGTTACCTATACCTCAAATAACTGGCTAAATAATATTTATACGTCGTCGTCGTATAGATATTGAAGTGTTTTCAGAGATATTATTCAAAAATATACGGTAGTGTAGCAGTAGGTACTATCTCTCCCGATACAATCGGGTAATATTACACGCACTGTTATTATAAGATAATACTAAAATTACTATTTCTAACTTTTTGGGGAAAATTAGCTGCGTTTGAAGTGCTGTACCTCAGTAGCTTTAAAACCAACAGAGCTACATTACCTTCAATATATAGCAAATTTGTGGAATCCACCGTTTAGGAGAATTAAACTTAAATCTTAAAAATAAACGAAAATTAAGAAGTTTTCCGCGCACCATCCACTTGATACACGTTTTTCGAAATTGAAAAATTGGGTGAACACTACTGGCATCTATATCAATAACGTCCTAAAAAATCAGGACAGTGCAATTAATTAGGATCTAACGCGTTTAATCTGGCTACAGTGACAGACCTATCTGTAAAGACTTAAAAAGTACTTTAAGTTCTACTACAACTACTATAAAGAGGTGGCCAGCCAGTGATGGTCATATATACATACATACATACGTACGTTCAGGTTAAGACTGCTCATTGAATAACTAAATAATTTGGAAGCGATGGTTTAAAAAAATAAGAATGTCTCTAATACAATTGTTGTAGATATTATTAAAATAAAAGTTTATTGTATTTTTCAATATTTTCAGTTGCATGTAAGCTCAAAAAATGTATGACCATCTTTTACTCCACAGGCTCCTCTCCCGCCACCAAAATGGTCGGAACCGTATGAGACCATAAAGCAAAATATCGCATGTCCACAAAACAAAGCAGTCAATCAGTTCCTACCAGAAAAGCTTTTGATGGACGAAAATTGTCTGATTGCAAATGTATTTGTACCCAGAACAAATAAAGAAAACCTATCAGTCCTTGTCTACGTTCATGGTGGAGCCTTTTCAGTTGGTCATGGTAATATGAATAAAGCATCACAGTTAATGAAGAAGAAGGATTTCCTGATGGTCACTTTTAACTACCGCCTGGGCGTTCTCGGCTTCCTTTGTCTCGGCACCGAGGACGTACCAGGCAATGCTGGCATGAAGGACCAGGTGGCGGCTCTGCGCTGGGTACAAAAGAACATCGCTTATTTTGGCGGTAACCCTGATGACGTTACCATTGCTGGTAGTAGTGCGGGTTCTGCATCAGTAGATCTCTTAATGCTCTCAAAATCAACGGAAGGATTGTTCCACAAAGTCATATTAGAAAGTGGTGGGGGCCTAGCTGCGTTTGCAGTTCAGAGAGATCCCTTAAAAATTGCCAAATATCATGCCAATAAATTAAATTTTACAAACTTCGACGATATTTATGCATTAGAAGAGTTGTACAAGAGAGCTCCATTAGAATTGTTAACTTCACGTTCATTTTTCGACCGAACTGATTCTACATTTTTGTTTTCCCCGTGTGTGGAACGCGATACAGGAGAAGGAGCATTCCTGACAGAATCTCCTCTGAGTATACTAAAAAAAGGCAAGTACGAGAAGTTGCCTATGTTGTATGGATTTACCAGCATGGAAGGACTGATGCGGATTGATTACTTTGACATTTGGAAACGTAAAATAAACGACAATTTTTCAGATTTCTTACCAGGTGACCTAAAATTTCATTCAATAGAAGAAAAACTAGACGTAGCTGAGACAGTAAAAAGCTTTTATTTTGGTAACAAGTCAATTGGTGATGAAAACATAATGGCATTCGTAGATTACTTTTCAGATGTCATAATTACTTATCCTATGTTACGAGCTCTAGAGTTTTACGCGGAGGCTGGCAACGATCAAGTATATTTGTATGAATATTCCTTTTTAAGCAATGAGTCCTTGCCATATCCTCACATACGAGGAGCAGACCACTGTGCCCAGTCGACGGCTTGGCTGGACAACTTGGACGATGAAAGTGAGAGTTTTGCATCTCAAAAATATCAGAAGATGAGAAAAATAGTGAGAGAAATATGGCACAACTTTATAAAGACTGGGTACGTACAGAATATGCCATCAAAGTGTAAAGACTAACAAGTTTAGCTTTTTGTTCCCCTTCCTTTCGTTATTTTATCCATGTATAATACGTAAGGTGTAATTATTATTTTTTCCCTTTATTGCCTTCTCAGTTCGTTTTATTAATATTGTTCAGAAAGCCTGTGCCAGAAGGGTCGTCGCTGCCAACTTGGCCGCCAGCTGGTGTAGACAGATCACCACACATGAAGCTTGGAGAAAAGCTGGAACTGTGTGGGGTACTCTTGGAAGAGCGCACTCGCTTCTGGGATGACATCTACCAGAAATACTACAGGGATGCAGTTCCACCTCCAGCGCCTAGCCAAATAATGAAACCTTTTGGGCCGGACTCTGATACAACGGAGAAAATATTATACGGTTTTTTAAATAGAACTGTCCGATTTAAAAAATAAATCCGTACAGAAGCAGAACAGAAACATTTACAGAATATAACACGATACTAAATAAAAACACTTATTATTGTAACACACAATTAATGTAACTAAATATTCCTAACTTATACTTAGGAATATTTTGGACACTGTTGAATATAACTGGAACATCATCAATGGTCACAAAATCGAACCCCAGAGAGCCAATTTTACTATTCTTTAAGCAAACGAAACATGCGAATGCGAATGTTGCTTAAAAATTAGTGGATCTCGTACACGGAGAAAATCTTCAAAATAAAAGCAAAATTCGAAATCTGACAAAAATATATGGAAATTTTGCCCTCAGATTAGCTAGTTCAGAAGATTTCGTGAGGCATGTTGGTAATATTATATGTTTATTAAATAGTAGCGCCTCGCGGTTTCATCCGCGTTGTTACCGTTTCCGTGGTAATACGGGGATAAAATATAGCCTTTCTTACTCAGGGTGAATGTAGCTTTCTAATGGTAAAAGAATTTTTGAAATCGGCACAGTAGTTTTTGAGTTTTATTCATTACAAATATATGTATATACACACAAAAATACAAAACTTTCCACTTTATAATATTAGTGTAGATTTGCAATGGAGAATCGGAAAGCCTGGTCAGTTTAATTTTGTTAACAGCCTACTGTGTAAACATAATTAGGAGTTCCACGCGATTACAATAATGGGACTGACTTTACGTATGAAGTAAAGTCGTCGCAAAGTCATCGTATCTACAGTGCATGTCAAAAAATTGGCAAAAATTCAGGTTAGTATTTAAAGCAAGATCTCAGCCCCCCTAGCCAAGTTGATAATCTGCAATCGTTAACTCTAGTCGAAAACGAATCAAATGTATGAGAATGAAATCGTCTCAACGTTAAGTCACGTGGTTAGAGCAAACGTATAGAAAATTCGTAGCCAAGTTCACATCGTTCAAAATGATAGAATGAATTATTATCGTTTCTACAATGTTCAATGCTACATCCTTAGTTAAAATGTTTAAACTTAATGTTTAAAGCATTTAAACAGAGTTTAAATTTTAACCTGTTTGACATTTGTAGGATCAATCGCTAGGTAAAACGACCTATTCTTTAAATAGGTCGTTTTACAAAGATATTGTAGAACGAGCGGCCGAATCAGGCGCGTCAACATGGCTACCAACCACAGAACAGATAAAAGTTGTTCTGTGCTACCAACTTATCATTTTATACAGTTGCTGACACCGAGGCGTTACCAATTGGAGAACAGAATTCGACACGAAACGTTTGTAACTTGGCTAGGGAGGCAGGGCCGCTAGACCTTACTTATACTCTCAGACATAAATTGTGTAGCATAAAGTAATCCATACAGTACATACTTGCTAGTGTGGGCCAACTACAACTTATGGTACCAGGCGACCTATTATGACGTCTTAAATCCATCATGATTTCTGTGTCAGAGAGAGACGGAGTTACACAAGACGAATAGCACTATCTCTTTCCCTCACACGAATCATGATGGCATTGGCACTTCGTAATACGGCCACAGGTATCAAGGTACTGTAAAAGAACTACTCACTTTTCATATGGTCTCTGTCGTTATTTTCCGTTTCATTTCGTTGCAGGATCCAAGACAGTTAAATCGTTTCTTCGGAACTCGTCAAGCTTCATTGATTCGGTGTTGATTCCAGCTCTCAGGAGTTTCAGTGGTGGGGTATAATGTCGCCATCTTGTCTCTAATTTATTAAAATACCCTGACCGTAATTTCAGCTACTAAGTACCTCTTATTTAAGCGCCAGATTAATCAATTCAGAAATTTTTACCACATTGAAAATTACTACCACATTTTAAATTTCAATTACTTATGTATCTACTGTCTTTGTTAGACAAGACTACTGTATTGTTTTAAATTTAATAGCTTCAAATTACTGTGTTGATGAAATTCAGAGCTCATATCAGGCGCTGGGCCCCAAAGATGTAAGTATGTATCTTAATACCAAGTATGCGTGCTATGAAATTCTCAAAAGATACGTTTCGTAACTTTATGATTGTATTGTGTGTTTCAGATTTCTTTTTAAAAGATTTCCAAATTTTTTGTTGTAGGAGACTGTTTGATCATATCATTTATTGAATACTTTTTATTTGAAGTGTATGATTTTATTTTATTTTTTAAATATATGCGGAAATCGTCCGTTTTTCTTCTAAAAATGTGTTACCAGTAACATTCAATGACTCAAACGTAGTATGTGTTTGTGTTATGAGAGGGTTCATGTTGTTGTGTAAAATATTGCTAAAAAAAAAAAAAAAAAAAAAAAAAAAAAATTGATTGAGTCAGGCGTTACTTTGCGGAAATCCATTTTAACTTTGAAAATGAAAACAAAATATCTAGTTTTAATTTCCGCGAATATTAGTGGGTTGCAGGTATGCACCTCCCTCCCGCCCGCTATATTATGCACATGCAAGATTACTAGGCAAATGCAAGGATTTTAAGCACATGCAGGAAGGCAATGCAAAACCCAACACCATTACCGACACGTGTTTCGCCTCTCCACGAGGCATCCTCAGGGGACGTGTTGACTCGCTGACCGTTGAGTTGCGACAACGGTCAGCGAGTCAACACGTCCCCTGAGGATGCCTCGTGGAGAGGCGAAACACGTGTCGGTAATGGTGTTGGGTTTTGCATTGCCTTCCTGCATGTGCTTAAAATCCTTGCATTTGCCTAGTAATCTTGCATGTGCATAATATAGCGGGCGGGAGGGAGGTGCATACCTGCAACCCACTAATATTCGCGGAAATTAAAACTAGATATTTTGTTTTCATTTTCAAAGTTAAAATATTGCTATCAAATAAAATTAGGCCCCTATCATTTTTATTTATGTTATAGTTACCTTGCCTCTACGGCTAAATTGTTCTTTAATAATACATGGAAATAAAAATACATGAAATATTGAGCTTCGATTTAGACCAACTGCTTCGACTCGGTTTGAAATGTAACCACTTTTTTGACTCCGTTATCCTCAAATACGCAATCCGCTGCGACATCATCTTCATTAGATCTTGATTTGGCTCACGCAAAGGTTCTGACAAAAATATATCTTGATTTTCTGTAATCAAATTGGAAATGAATATCAGAATACCCGCTTTTATCTATTCATCCGTTACTTCCACTTCCTTCTCATCATATACTAGACTCACCCCGCAGCTTTGCTCATCATTGTCACAGTAAAAATATTTCTACTGTGTCATTGTCATCATAGTTTTCATAGCTTTGGTCTTTTGCTCGCATTTGTGGGTTATCCATCATCTTGCTAAAATATAATCTTGTATTATCATCTACATTTATACAATCAACCGTCCCCATTCGTCGGATATATCGGCGGTCGTTTCCTCAACATATACTTTTTTTACATGGGAATTTACTTTTAATTTTGTCGCTTAGTGACTTAAAATGAATACATCGTTCGTTGTATGTGTAATTATAAAAATATCTTGCTGTGCCTAATATAAGAGAGTGATTACTCTCTTATATTAGGCGCATAGTTGCAACTATGCGCCTAATAATAGAGTAATCACTCTCTCGCCATTCGCTTGTAATGTAATGAAAAAATGTGTGGCGATTAGCCTGGACTCAGTAAAAAAATCTTCGAAGCAAACTCTGTCAGTGACTGAAAAGTACATTTTGTCTTTTCTTATATAAAACACTACTTTAATATAAACTACTTAGCTTAGTTTCTCAGGCGTTAATATAGCGCCTGATCATCACTAAAATTCTCGCAATCCTTTGCGATGTTTTTATAAACTGGAGGTTAAAAAAAATGTCATAGCCCACGCAGTATCGCGCCTCCACCAATTTTTTACACCAGGGAATCTCGCCCGGGCCTGCGAATGTCGAGCTGGGCCTGCGGATGGCGATTCGCCGAGAGTGAATGCCTGCTAGGGTTGCGGATTTTAGTCAGAGTATAACACTCCCTTATGCTACGCTCAGAGTGGAAGAAGTCATTAATTTGATGATTTCCCAACCAGCAAATGTCTGCCAGTGACCCGCAGCCAAGGAAGCTACCATCGTCAAAATATTCTATCAGGCTGTACTAACAGTTTCAAAGGACGTTACACAGTTTAGTCAATAGTCGCTCGTTCGAGACCCTGGTCCCATGCCGTTGTCCCAGATAGAGAACACGAACAATGCTCTGATTGGTTGAATAAACTATCAACACCATTTTAGCCGAAAGACGTCCCCTACGCGATATAGGCCTACCCCAAGTGTCACCATATAGAATGGTCCAGTGCGTCCCGCAACTAGTGGATTCCTGTGGCCTTCACCAGATTCAACTACCGCCCATTGTTATACCTGACCTACTATTTTAATCTCATCATGATGTAATAAAGATTAGCATAAGCATAATCAGCCTTTTAACGTTCCCACTGCTGGGGCACAGGCCTCCTCTCTAGGAGAGGGAATGGGCCGTAATACACCACGCGGGCCCAGTGCGGGTTGGTGAATGTCACATGTGTTCGAATTTTTGGTTCTAGGACATGCCGGTTTCCTCACGATGTTTCCTTCACCGTTTTGTGAACAGTGATAATAAAGATTATTTCCGATTTATTCTACGTCTTTCGGTACACCGTCGCCACTCCAAAAGCTTTCGACCTCAACGACTATCTAGCTTTCTGCAAGCAATGTGTCCTGATTATGTGGGTAATACCTGTGCTGAGTTTGACTCTTCGTTGCTCTCCAGGTGACTTCAATGGGCTTCTGATGAGGCCTTTGCGAGCGATCATATTTCAGTTCCATATCTCAACACTGGCAGCAAGTACTGGTCATATATTTTCGTTTAGTGATACTGGTATGTGAGACGAGAAAATTCCACGCAGCTTCCCGAAAAATGAAGGAATTTTCACACTAATTTTGCTTTCCAGAAACAGGGTGTATCAATTGTATAGGAAAATAATAAAACAAAGATTTGCTGCAAAAATCTACTCAAAATTACAGTAGTAAGTGATCTCAAATATTTATCCATTGCATTTACATTATTAAACCGGGAGACTTGTTGATGCTTCCATAACAACATCAAATTTTAATTCCTAAGGTAATTTAAAATGTACTTAGCATCCGATTACAGAAAATTACTTGTAAGGTCTAAAATCGCTTGTTCTGTATATACCCACTGGAGCTTCGGAATTTCAGCGGTGGAGATCGAGAGGCATCTAGGTAATGTGACTGGTAGATTTTATCCCAAAATTGAGTCATTTTTTCCAATAATGGCCCACGAAGTTCCATACTTGGTCCAATTGACATGTGTGGTGATCTGTTGGGGCCCACTGGTGGCCATGCGGGCAGGGGTGAACCTGGAGGTACAGGCTTCCTGAAACGTACAAAAAATGTTGTATGAATCCAAAGCTCATTGGTTTAAGCAACAAATTGGGAAGGAGTCGATAGTCATATAACCGCTTCCAATAGATCCAATTGTTATACTAGTACCAGCTGGAGTGCTCAAATTAGTCGTTTGCTTGGTCAAAATCTTTCGTTAAACTAGGTGGGTTGGTATTCCCAGGTGGTCCCAGGCTTTAATATAATATCCAAATATGCCACATGGGCTGAGCTTTCCTGGTTTCTGCTTACTCATGTCAGTCAAATTAAAGGGACAAAAGACTGGATAGTGCATGCGTGAATGAACTAAAAACCAGTTCATAGTCTTTCCATGACCTAAGTTTCATCATAATGAGTTCAGGAGTTCTGACTTGAAAACTTTAACGACAGAAACTTTTTCGCATTCATAATATTCGTATGGAGGAGAGTGACTATATTTACAAATAAGTACCCAGTAAATATCATCATCTAGTTTTGTAAAAGTTCGGCTTTATGAGTCACATTAATGCTCCTCATGCTGGATAGGTACTAGTTTAAACACAATGACATAATGCTTACCCAGTCTTCATAAAATTATGCCATATTTCGCGCACTAGCCTTCTCATATATAGATAGCTCCTACTCTCGTAAATTTCACTTTTGCCATCAGTTTTATCCAACCAAGCTTTCGACTGTGCACAGTGATCCGTGCTTCGTATGTTAGTGTGTGGTACTAAGTCTTCACCTGGGTACGAATATTCATATAAATAAATTTCTTTATGGCCAGCCTGCACATGCAGCTTCACAGCTCTTAGCATAGGAAATGTAACCATGACATCCGAAAAGAAATCCACGTATCCCAAAACATTGTCATTGCCAACCGGCCTGGTTCGAAAGTAAAAATTTTTAATTGCCCTTGCTACTTCTAGTTTTTCTTCTGGAGAATAAAACTTTAAGTCAGCTGGCAAGAAATCAGAAAACTTCTCATACATCTTGTGTTTCCAAACGTCAAAATAACCAATACGTAACATTCCTTCCATCCTGGTAAAACCATACAACATAGGCACCTTTTTGTATTTGCCTTTCTGAAGTATTTCTAGAGGTGATTCAGTCAGGAATGCTTCGTATTTCACACCTATATCAGTCTCTAGACACGGTGAAAATAAGAAAGTAGAATCCGTCCTATCGAAATGTGAAATTGAATTCAACAATTTCAATGAATTTGTCTTATAGAAATCTTCCAATGCAAACAAACTATGGATGTTGGTAAAATTCAGTTTCCTGGCATGAAATCTGGCAACTTCTAAAGGATCTCTCTGAACTGCATAAGCAGCAAGACTTCCTCCGCTTTCTGGTATGACTCGGTGAAATAAACCTTCGGCTAACTTCGAGAGCATAAGAAGTTCCACTGATGCAGAACCTGAACTGCCACCTGCTAGTGTGACGTCATTGGGGTTACCGCCGAAGCTTGCGATGTTCTTTTGTACCCAGCGCAGCAATGCCACCTGGTCCTTCATGCCAGCATTGCCTGGTATGTCCTCTGTGCCAAGACAAAGAAATCCGTGAACTCCAAGGCGGTAGTTAAATGTGACCATGATGAAATCTCTTTTTATCATTAACTGTGTTGCTTTATTTCTATTACCGTAACCTATTAAAAAACCTCCTCCGTGAACATAAACTAGGACCGACAGGTTTTCTTCCGGTGTTTTGGGCACAAATACATTAACAATCAGACAGTTTTCGTCCATCAGTACTTTTTGTGGCAGAAACTCTTTGATAACTTGTAAGTTTTGTGGACAAACGAAATTCATCTCGACGGCATCATACGGTTCTTTCCAAACTGGCGGCGGGAGAGGTGCCTGCAGAACAAAATATGATTTGAAGTTGTTTATGTTTTAATGACATCACTGAGATGGTATACTATCAAAGACTTTTGAAATATAGAATATTATGCAAAACTATAAACTGTAAAACATATTGAATTATAATAGTTTAATTCAACTTTAAGCTTTTATGTATTTCCTACGCTCTTCCCCATTATCGAAGCAATCACATCTCTTGGACAAAATTGACCAAATTATTCGATGCATGCTAACATCAGCCTTAAATGTGGCCTTGGATAACCGAGCGTGGCTGCAAGCCCCACTACCTATTCGTTTCGGTGGGCTCGGCATCCGCGAAATTTCTAGTGTGGGTTTAACGGCCTTCTTGTCTTCAGTCTTCTGTCCGCAGCACTGAAGAGTTAACCACAAGAATTTTAGCTCCATCACTGGTTGACTTTGAAGTGGCAAGTTGGACGTTAGTAAATGTTTTTCACTATGCTGCCTTGTTTCAGGATTAAACTACACGACGAAAACAATAACTTTTTTAGTATAAGTGTAAGTGTAGTGTAAGTGGTTACACTGAAAGCGATAATACTCTTAAATTGTTATTCACTTCACTAATTATTTATTAAGAGATATATGTAAATGCAAGCACTGACTTACCACCAACAACGGCTTTTTGCCGGCGGTGGGGGGTGTAGTGCGTGGGGTGTGAGTGTGATTTGTGGCAGTTTATGAGTGGACATGTTTGACTGCTTCTCTTTATTATTACACGAAATACGTAGTACTGACACATTATTGTCAAATCTATTTAATGTTTGTGCTAGTGCTGCACTCTAGCGGCATAACATTGCATGAATACTCCCTATTTTGAACGTAAAGTAAGTCCGACCATTGTCCAGTCCAGTAAAAACGCAGTTAATAAGTTAACGCTAAAATGAAGAAGTTAGCCGCCATTCGTTGTCGGAAACTATCCCAAGGGAACATACTCTCGAGGATAAAAAAATAACCTCTTTCCTGTAAGCAGAATGGATTAAGACGCAGGCGGAAAAGTAGCATACGTTATACTATGATTTAATTATACAAGTATTTGAATTCAAGTTTAGGTCCTCTATGAACCTATAGCTTTAAATACCTCGTATTTGTTCATTGCTACGAGTACCATGTTTGATAAAACTCATGAACAGAGTTATCTAACATAACTTTAAATTCTCTAAATATTTAAACACGTAGGTATCTGAAAGTTTATTCTGTTAATTTTTAAGCAATGTTCTCATTCGCATGACAGTCGTAATCTATCAAAATTAAGGAAAAAGTTGCTCAAAACAACCTAAAAATGACCCTCAGTCATTCTTAAGTTAGAATAAACACTAATAACAATAAAAATTAATAAAATCACCTTGAACTTGTGAATGCCCGTAGGAGCTGTGGCATAAGGTATGTTATAGAAGGCGAAAAGCTCCTTGCTGGGGTGTTTGCGCCCGCGCACCGGTCCTTGCGGAGTATTTATTTCCAGCCATTCTTCTTCAGCTGCAAGACTCGTGAGGTACAAAAGAAAAACACACGACCGTAGCTTCATTGTTTCAGTACAAGACTGTAGGTCTCGATGTAACAATCGAATGTTTAATAAGATTTTATTCAGCACATTGTTATTGTGAGCTCAATTTATTGCCTGTAATATGTTTATGGTATTGTCTAATATGTTTGTTTTGATTTCCAAAGGAACTGGAAGGTTAATCTATAACATCAGCACATCAGATTCGAAACACCTTCATGAAATATATGCGCAACGATACGCTGACCGTCTGAATGGTGCAGATAGTAAGGAAACAAATATGTACTTGATTTCAATCGGGAACAGGTTTTTATTTTGAAGAAATATAGTCAAAGCGCTTTGACTATTTTTCTTCAAAATTTCCTAATTATTGAGTGACGGGCAGACGTTTGGGGGACTGTTAGTTAATTTAGGGTCTAAAATGACAATGGGCGTTCCACAAGGTTCAATCATGGGTCCATTCCTCTTCTTCGTCTACATAAACGATTTGCCCCAATTGCTTCAAATTCAACCAAAGATGGTGTTATTTGCTGATAACACATCATTAATATTTAAGACAGAGATATTTAAGACCGACGATCATAAAATCTTGATAACGTGAATAACTCTATTCATCAGGTCCAACATTGGTTTACGGAAAATAACTTTGTACTAAATGAAAAAAAGACTAAATGTATAACTTTACTTTACCTAATAATAAAAGCAATAAATGTGACATCGTATTGAATAGACAAAAATTGGAATTTATTGTTCAGACTGTTTTCCTAGAAATCACTTTGGACCTTCCTCCACCTAAACGTACAAATCACATTGGTGTAAACAATAAACAAACATGTGATTTCAGCAATCCCGATAGATTTGCTATCATTTATTGAAGATCCGTTTCCTATCATCTCTGTTCTTCATCAGATCTTCACTAAACTAGAAAGGGACCACGTTGAAATACGAAGATGCTCTTCCAAACCATCGTACACAATTTTATTTTTTCATTTAAGTCAACAAGATTCCTCTTGTTGATTTAAATGATGACGTCGTCAATGTATGGTAAGTAACGCATTATTAGGGATAACTCAAATACTAGTCGTCAGATCTCAATCAAATCTCAATCACCACACGACAAGCACCAGCTTTCGAATCTAAAAAGAATCATTAAAATCGGTACACCCAGTAAAAAGTTATGAGGTAAGACACACACAAAAAAATACAGTCGAATTGAGAACCTCCTCCTTTTTTGGAAGTCAGTTGAAAAAAGTACAGTCGACTTGAATACCTCCTCCATTTTTGGAAGACGGCTTAAAAATACTTGAAGAGGAAAAAGCAAACCACTAGGACTATATAGTCCTCTTATTCACAATACGGAATTGAAATAAGAGGCGAAACCTGCTGAACAAGAAACCCAGGACGACTAATTTTATTGTGCTTTCCCCCGACTGCCCGTCTCTTTCCCGAGGTCCTGTTTGATCGTGCTGTACACACATACCTACGAATTCAGGGGTGCGTGAGAATTCGGTTGATCGGAGGATACCGCACGGTCTCCGGTGAGGCGGCGAGCCTCTTTGACGGACTACTGCAGGAGAACACGTCCGGGTGTCAACACTGTGTGGATCGCCCGGAGGACACGGTGGAGTATAAGGTGGAGGTCTGCCCTGCTTGGGCGGAACAACGTCGTGTTCTCGTCGAGAAGATCGGCGGCGGCGACTTCTCGCATCCGGCCCTGGTTTAATCCATGGTCCGGAGCGAATAGGCATGGGACGCGGTCGTCTCCTTCTGCGAAGCAATAATGCTGGCAAAGGAGGCGGCAGATCGCGACCGGGAGAGGGAAACCTCACGCTCCAGCCGCCACAACAGAAGAAGAGGCCCCGGGCGCCGGGAAACGCAGGGCGATTCCCGGCCGCCGGCGCCGTAGGCGCGGGTCTGCTAACGGCGAGCTATGGGTGGCTTGTCGCCCGATAGCAACCAGGCTCGGATTGACAGCGTGTCGAGTTCCACGCGCGCCTCAAGAAGCTGTCAGCAATGAAGACGGGCCCCATAGGGTCAGTGCCTGCTAGAGATGCGGAATTTGTTCGAAAGAGTCACCGCGGCCCTGGAACGTAAAGGGCACAAGAAGGATCACGGGTGGGTTTTAGTCAGTATGAATCCGACACTCCCTTTCGCTCCATTCAGAGCGGGAGAAGTCATTTGATGATTTCCGATCCAGAAAAAAAGGGGTGCATGTGACGTTGTTTATACAACCAGGCCTGGAAACACGGATGGGTTTTAGTCAGTAAGCGTCTGACACTCCCTACCGCCTAGAGTTGGAGAAGTGCATCCAGGAAAAAAAAAGATGGGTGCGTGGGATTTCACCAGAACAAGGAAGAGTAAGGAGCGTACGTTAACTCAAGTCAGAGATTGTCCCAGAACGACTGTGCAGGCACTGTACGTGTCCCTGCCGTCCCAAACAGATAAATTTCAGGTTGGCAATTTTACTAGCCCTGAGCTATAAGCATTTATAAACTTAGATTAGAATACAACCACCTCGATGACATATATACGTACATAGCGTGTACAATATAATCTGAGGCAACTGATAAAATCTGTGCCTAATTAAACTGATTTCATTTAATTTTATCAATAATCTAAATCGTCGTCAAATCGTGAGGAATTTAGATTATTGATGTAATCAAGTCCAGGGTTTTAGTGTGATATCGCTATATATGTACATATGTACGTGTTATGTCGATTCAGCCACCAATAATACCATGAACACACAAGGTCGATCTTGTATCATAAAGCAATATCATTTTGAAAACTGGGCGCCCTGATAGTTTTCCAAGTAAATCAAGCGTGTCACTTTTCACACACACTAGCAGTACGATTTGCTAAGCCTAGGTGACGTAAGCGGTCAATCCATACAAACAAAACAGAATGATAGTTCGCTGCATGCTCAACACTATAACATTAGGTAGTTAACACGATGAGATGCTAAGAGGATATACGGGCATTGCGAGGTAAATAAGTTATGATTTAATTAATATATTTCTAAGAGGCCTAACGATTTCATAAAATGGAAAATACTCGTACAGAAAAAGGAACATGTCTGTAGATAATAATTTTTGAGGCAAGATTGAAAAACCTCCACAAGTTTCAAGAATCAATATAATTTGTGTTTTGCAGCAGGAGACTTAAACCCTTCTTATTATTATTTTTTTTTAAGATGTTGCTTTGCGTTTGTAAAATTTAATAAAATCATTTGCATAATTTCAAACTAATTAGGCGTTGTAAACGGGGATATCTCTGCTCCGAAATTTACTTGGAATAATCTTCTTTGTAAGGCATAACAATTATTTAGTATAAATATTGTTTGACCGAATGTGTATATTCTCGAATTTGAAATGGCGTACTTTTAAGATGGCAGAATTTTATTTGGCATAATTACCTTTGGCTTAGTTAAAATTCCACATAACGAAATTATGCGTAATGTTTACTTGAAGCAACGATTATTTTCCTATAATTTCACTTGGCATACTATGAAAATAGTAGAATTTCATCTATACTTATAATAAATCTGTAGAGAGGTCAATTCTGTACAAGGAATATATTTTCAAAATAACTATCAGGGGGAGATTAGTGATCGATACTGGTGCCAAAAATGCAATCAGTAAAATTTTTGTCTGTCTGTCTGTCTGTCTGTCTGTCTGTCTGTCTGTCTGTATGTTCTTTATAGAAACAAAAACTACTCGACCGATTTTAACGAAACTTGGTGCAATTATTCTTCATACTCCTGGGCAGGTTATAGTATACTTTTCATCACGCTACAATCAATAGGAGCAGAGCAGTGAAGGAAAATGTTGGGAAAACGGGAGAAGTTACTCCATTTTTTAAGCTTCCGTCGCGTGTGTAGCCTTAATGGTTAAAGTTACATAGAAATCATGTGTTTCGGAAATGTTTTACATAAAATTATCTAAAAAATATCCCGAAACAGCATATGTCTATCTTTTGTCAATTTTAAACCGATCGGGCTGAGAGTTTCAAAATCGGGGGTAAAGTAACTATTCCACGCGGACGAAGTCGCTGGCAGAAGCTAGTTTGGAATAATTTTATTTAGCCATTTCTATAAAATAGCATTTGTACCTAATCTTAAATTAAAATTTAAATATTGTCTTAAAAGTAAAATTTTTGTGCTGCAAAAGTTAGTGTCAGAAACGAATCGCTGCAAAACCGACTCCAGGTAGTCTTGTCTACCCTACCCCTAGAGTGTAATTTAAACTCGCGAAGCCGTGGAGGGGGCCTACGAGCTGAGGAGCAGGAAGATTTAACGCTCGCCGCCGCGGCAAGGCGAAGCTGCGGTGGTGAGCGTGAAAACCATCTGCGAAGATAGGCTAGCGTGGGACCGCCAGAGCCCCGCAGCGCCAAAGCCGTGATAGAAACCATGCCTGCTGCATGTTACACGATGCACGTCGCATGCTGGATGCTTGTTGGCATGCATTTCGCATGTTTTATTACTCGGCGACCATTATAGTAGATAATGCATCAAGGATATTTATAAAGCAGTGGCTTATATCTCGGGCGTCATTGTAGGTATTCCAATCGTAATTAAGGATTCCTGAGTTTTAGTAGCTTTAGTAGTCAGGTACGTAGGCCGTTCATACGAAACGCCAATTTTTGAAAAAATACTTTCGACATCGTTTATTCGCGCATCCACGGACAATACATTCTTAAATTTTATACCTAAGCACTACCCGGAGCCTTACCACAGTTTTTACTTTGTCGCGAACATTTTCTGTTGAAATTGACTTTTGGATCAAACATTTGCTAAGTTACCTATTATTACAATTAGGTTCTGGATATTGAGAAGACTAAAAGCGCACAGACAACGCGGAAGTATCGTGAAAGTCACTTCCGACGAGCTGTTGATTGATAGTAGGCACTTAGGTGCGGTCCTAATTAGGTAATATATTAGGTACCAAATCTTAATACTGAGCTATCCATCTATTCTAAGTACGTGATCCGAATGAGTACCCACTCGTTATTCGGCAGTTATAGCCGTACAAAAACTATCCAGTGAACGCCAAAATTGCAATATCGGGCAAATGGTAGGTATCAGGGAATTGGTACGCTTTTTGCGTTAGCTCGCCGAAGCATTCACACTGAATATGCTTAGCTTTTGTTCCAACGTACAGACGCGTACAGCTGACACAAGCAAATAAATGGAACATGAAAAACTAAAATGGAAACCGCGCTACGCTCAGTTTTTCATCGCGGTTACGGCATGCATTCGCAATGGTTATTAGCATTTATGTTAATAACTGTATCAAGTAGGCGCTGAAATAATATTTTCGTGCCAGGAACTACTTAGTAACATTTTGGATTTTTTTATAAAAGTAATTAGGTAGTGAGTATTAGCATTTTCATAAATTGGTTTTTATTAAACAGGCATGGATGGTAGAAGTGAAACAGATTTTTGGTATGACATTGTTTTAGCGGGATGTTATGTTTTGTGTAATATTAATCATAAATTATATTTATTTAGTAAGTAGGTTGTAAATAACACTTTTACACGTCAATCTTTTTTGGCCGTTATAAACTAGATGACGCCAGTGTTTCCTAGCTACGACTACCCTGAGAAGAAACACCGCAACAAACTCAGAGGTCAAATTCTCTTTTGAATTCCATACAATTGTTCTGGTCAAATCATATGAGAACCATGTAGGTTGATGTCTGATGTGGTATTTTGAGGAAAGTACCACACACACAGATTTGAGTAGACCTAAGCTGTCCATACAGTGCAAGCATTTGTCAGCCATCGTGTAGCTCAAACTTAGAACATTAAGAAGCTCAACAATTTGACGAACAATACTAAATGTCAATCAGACTTGAAATCCAAAACAGCCGAAAGCATGTGAATCAGTTTCTTGTTGAAATTATTTTCAACCCTGTATATCCAATTAGTCATTAATTTTATAATATAGCCGTCGCAAAATCTTACAAGAAACAAGTGTCAAGCGATGTAATATGTATCCTTACTGTAGTATTGTTCGTCAAATCGTTGAGCTACTCTCTTGAATTTGGGTAGGCCACATAAAGAACTCAAACCGCCAGACTATCATCAAAAGAACCCCTAATATGGTAAAATGAATTAGTAATTAAGTAAAATGAATATTGATCTATTCATTTTACTTTAGGTAACTTTTACAAATGAAGTATTCTAGTAGTTCATGTTCATGTACCAGTAATTAACAGATTTTTTTTATTACATCGAACCGTCATAAATTAGGTGCAAGTTGATTGATAGATGCGATTGGTTGCTGAAAGCTTATTGAACCATCCATAGCAAGCTAGAAAATTTGTTACAACATTATTTTTTAATCAGTGCGCAACACATTTCCATTATTTGTTCAAGCATTGTTCTAATTTTTGATCCAGCTTTAAATCAGCAAAATATGGACACTGTCAATTCGTCATAATAATAAGCCGGCCGACGTACACGACAATGTTAGTTAGAGCGGGGTAAAAGCTGCGGGCGGCACAGGGCGTGGTGGCGCCAGACTGTTGCGGAAAACTCAAGTAGTAAACGCGAGTTTTATGAGATGGCGCGAGTGTAGGTATGGTAACAGTACGCACCACTAAAAATTTCACTTATAAAAATAGTGGTGTGTTTCGTCGATGATTAATTATATCTATAATACCAGAAAAATAACCACTAACTTTCATCACATATTGAAAACTAGCTGCTGCCCGCGACTTCGTCCCCGTGGAATCCCCGATTTTAAAACATTCTTTATCGCTGCTGCTCTCCTATTGGCTTCAGCGTGATGATATATAGCCTAAAGCCTTCCTCGATAAATGGTCAATTCAACCCAAAAAGAATTTTTCAATTCGAACCAGTAGTTCCTGAGATTAGCGCGTTCAAACAAACAAACAAACAAACTCTTCGGCTTTATAATATTAGTATAGATAAGTTACATAATAGAAGAAAGTTTTTCCCCAAGAATAAGTTTCTTTGCATTTTTTTAAGAAAATTCAAAACATTTTTTAATATTTTTATATTTAACTAAAGTATGTAGGTAACATTTTGTTCGATAACTTTGCCATCTTGTAGGTAGGGACATCATCCCATTGCTATAGAAATTTTGGGACTTCTGATCAAAATACCGCGACAGTTTGGCAGTCCTCTCGTTCACGCACGTTCTTTTCGTACGTGATCCACTTTTCATCACCAGTTATCAGCTTCTTCAAAAATGGTTCGGTTTCAATACGTCGTAATAAAGAATCACAAATGAGTACCTACACGGTTCATTAGGTTTCTTACAGTGAGCTCGTGAGGTACCCAAATATCGAGCTTTTTTGTGTACCTACCCAGTTCTATTCAAATGCGCCAAAATTGTTTTGTGGTCAACTCCCAGTTCTTCAGCTACGTCGTAATTACTGACATGCCGATCTTGCTCCACTTTTTCAAAAATGGCATCCATTTTATCCGTAATAGGGAGACCAGAGCGACGTGCATCTTTGACATCATTTCCGTATTGAAAACGCTTAAACCAAATTTGTGCTACTCTCACAGACACTGCACTAGGTCCATAAACATCGCAATTTTTTTTCGTGGATTGCATTTTTTACCTTTTTTGTAGTAAAATTTTAAAATGTATCGAATTTCTTCATTAGATTCACTCATCTTGATGGTACGAAAAACAAACGAAAAACATATTTTCCTAATTTGAATTTGGAATTATGTTCTTTAAAATTTAAACTTTTAATGATACCAAAACCAGCCAGATACAAATAGAATAGCCAAAGAGATTTTATTACAAGTTCATACATACTATAATGCGAAAAGACTTTTTCCCCAACCTAATATGTGTATTATGTAAAGACATTTTCAATAATATTTTCTCAGTAATTTAAGGGGAAACTTTATTTTTTGCTGTAAATACCCCAATATTAATTTTTATTTTTAATACAGTTACTTACGTGTCGTTCATAGACAATATCTCGATTTTGCATTAATTATCCGGTATTATTTTGTTACATTTCATTAAGCTTATTTCTTAGGGCAAATCTTATTACTTTAAGATGATGTCAAAAAACGATTAAATGACTATAAAGAATTGTGTTACAAAATATCATTAGAAATATACTTTAGCAAAAATACTACACACTTTTTCGCAGAAAACCTAGGTACAGTAGGTGATGAACCCGTTTAGCGCATACACCAAGAAATTGCTTCAATGCAAAAGTTTTATCAAGTAAAAAATTTAACTAATGCAATGCTTGCAGACGACTGACGATTTTTATATTAGACACCTGCTCACTAAACAGAGACAAAAATAATTAAATATATTTAATTTTCAGTCCTGAAAAAATATTTCACGAGATTAAATCGATGAAAAATTGTAAAAATTGAAAACGATCATCTCTGTAAAAACTGTACCTACGTAACCGAAAAGTTTTATTTACTGTACCTAAATACTCAGGTACTCTGTACCATGACGATGGCAAAACACATAATAATCAGATCTCGGCGAAAAAAAAGTTTTTTTCTTGCATTGTGTAATTTGTGAACTTAAGTGCAACTTTGCAAGCAGCTCGCAGAATATAAATTGATCCCATCGGATCCGTAACACCGTGATCCCTAATGAAAGTACCATTTTAGTAGTCACTCAAAGGATGCTTAATCATGGCCTCAATGTAGAACTAATTATGCATTAAGTAGGTAATGTAAATTTTAGTTTTATTGTGTTTTTAAAGTGCCATAATTATTTCATCATAATTCTTTATTTAATGCATTTTGTTGGTCCGAAGACCATGCAAGTATGGAGGGACATTTGGTATAATTACTAATTAAATAACTTCAGATCACGGCCTAAACATAATAAAGTCTAGTTCAAACCTGATAAAATCAGTAGGAGGGCGCACTTTAGCGCGTTTCGCTTCGTGTAACATAGCTCTTTGGGCATAAGTCTGAAACATTTGCAACTTGCTCTGGTGTGAGTCAGGGAATTACCCTCGGGCCGACACAGTTCATAATAATGGCAAATGACCTGCCCAAGGTCGTCAGGACGGCTCGGTGTCTGATGTTTGCTGATGACCTGAAGTTATTTTTTGGGATAAATAGCGTACAAGATTGTGCGGCGCTTCAGAGGGACATCGATATGGTGGTAAAATGGAGTGAAGTCAACCACTTAGAATTTAACGTCTCTAAGTGCAAGACCATTACTTTTACTCGTTCTCGTGCTCCCATTCAGTACAATTACCACATATCGGGTGTCTCCTTGGAGCGCGTCAACGAAATTAAAGATCTGGGACTGACATTGGACGTGAACATGACCTTTAATCAGCATATTAACAATATTTGTACCAAGGCCTTCCAATCACTTGGTTTTGTCATGAGGCAGACAAGTAGGTTTACAGACAGGAATGCTATTGTAGTTTTGTATTATTCCTTTGTGCGTAGCAAACTGGAGTACAATTCGCTGGTGTGGGATCCGCACGAACAAAAATATAAGCTCATGATAGAACGGGTTCAACGCAAATTTGCTCGCTACTTATATAAAAAGTTATACGGGTACTATCCCTATTTGTATCCGTCTCTGTTTGTCGCGGGAATGGTGGGCATCAATACGCTAGAGCTGCGACGTAAATGTGCGCTGTTGATGCACTACTACTTGCTACTGAACAATAGGATCGACGACGCGACCACGCTGCTGGCCCGCTGTTCACTGTTCACTCCGGACCGACAGCGGGTGTCGCGCGCCGCCGGTGCCTCGCGGTGCCTGTTTGCTGCTCCGCCGTCACGTACCCTCACGGCTCGCTATGCCCCAACGGCGCAAGCGATCAGTTTACTGAACGCCCTGATTGCTCAGGAACCGGATGTCGATGTATTTACGTGTACTCAAAGATCGATGATCAAAAATTGTGTAAACTTTTTTAGTTCTTAAGTATAATATAATGTTGTTGGCTTGCTATACGCTTTGGTACAAACTGTTAGTATAGTAAGCAATTGATAAAAATAAATAAATAAATAAATAAATAGCGTCAAAGTAGACAACTTTATTTTTTAAGTTTTCTTGTTAGTTTTTTTTTGCCAAATTTTGTTGTAGTGTGTGATAATATTCGTTCTAGAAACTAGGCCTTACTTGAGTCCAACCAAACCTCAGAATTGGTAGCAATCTACGTTGCATCTCGCTCGCAAAATCACGATAGTTTCCTTTATCTTTCATATTTTTTTATTGTTATCTAGTATATGAGGTATGCGACGATTCAATATGATTTTAAAGTTGTTTAATCGTGTTATCTTTATTTTGGAACACGTGCATATAGCTTCTGCACATTTATGTAGATATATGTAGGTAAGTATTTATCTACAGTTGTCCTGCCTAATGCCAATGTTATCATAATTAGTACCTATTGGGCACGCCACTATTGTGGTGAAAGTCTTTGAGGAGTGGTTAGAGAGGCACCATGGTACTCACAGTACACGGATGCTTAGAGAAATCGGGAGCTACCTCTTTCAGATTCGGCGGGAGGACACACCCGGGTGTCATCACTGTGTGTACCTGTGGCCATGGCAATGGTTAGGATAATTTATTATAGTAAAGAACCAATTTTGTCGAAAGTCTTGAGAACTAAAGAAAGTCAGAAATTCTAGCCCCTCACTTATACTTTATTCGGATGTTCTAAATAAAGTTTTTGTGTTATTTTCTTATTTTTTATATATATTTATTGAACGTTCCCTGACTTTAAATATAAAATAGGGTGCCAGTGCCCCCACAGAATAGATACAATCTGTTCTGTGAGTGCCCCCTTGCACCCTCTAGTCATCTATGTGAAATTTACTATGTAGATTTCCATCCTTGGGCGGACCACCGCCGTGTCGATCGCAGAAGAGATCAGTGGCGGCGACCTTTCGCGTCCGACCCTGATTCAATCCGTGGTCAGAAGCCAGGGGTTTGGGAAGCAGTCCCTTCTGCGAAGCAGTAAGTAGCACTGGAGTAGGCGGGACACGTGAGGGAGAGGCAGCCTCACGCCCCAGCTGCTTTAACAGAAGAAGACGCCCAGGGCGTCGGGAGCCGCAGCGTCATAGCCACCGTAGGCGCGGGCCTGCGGATGATTAGAGACGAGATTCTCAAAGAGATGTCAGCGTAATAGATGGGGCCCGCTAGGGCCAGTCCCTGCTAGGGTTACAGAATTTTCGAAAGAATCCCTGAAACGCTCAAGGCATTTGGAGGAACTTGGGCGGGTTTTAGTCAGTCAGAATGTCTCAGTTTGTCAGAATGGCCACTTTCTATAAGCGCTTTTTCGCTATCAATCGAGGTACTTACTAAATATTTGAATTAGCTTTAGCTATCAAAAAGTAGCAAAAAAGTGAAATTTGGTATTTTTAAACATCAAAATATCTCTTTTGGTCCAGGCGTTCGGACGACGAAACACTTACCAATATTTGAAGTTCTACCTACCAATGCTAGATATTTGCAATTTCTACAAGAAATAGATTCTTTATTTTAATTAATCTTGTTCTACAAATAAACAAAATAAAAATGCTAATTACCTAGCTACACTATAATTTTTGTTTATTATTGTTATGTGTATCTAAGTATCTACTCAATGAGTAGTTGAAATTAATAATGTTTTACTAATAGTACTTACACAAACACTAATCAGTTTTTCCCAACTAATTAGGTTATTAGATTACTGTCATTAGATTTATAAATGAAGATAGTTGATAGCCTCTACGTCCGGCATTATATCAGTAGTTATCATCTTTAATTAAAATATTTAGCTGTGCACGTCATAGGTACAAACATAATATCTATTACAGTGTTAATTAATCGCCTCCTGAAAGCCTATCTAATTTTATCTATTAACGATTTTGTTTACGTTTAATATTATAACCCAACTTAAATTAATCTTACTACTGTTACACATGCGAAAGTTTCGTTGGATGTTTGTTTATCAATCACGCCATCGCGCCAGAACGGCTGAACATAGAAGAAATTTAGCATTAAGATAGAGAGTAGTCTGGAATCATCGTCTACATTTTATCCCGAAGAACCAAGTGAACGAAGCTAGTACTATGGATGGGCAAGTGAGTTTGTTTGTTACTCTTTCACGCCTAAATCGCAGAACCGATTTTGATGAATTTTGATACAGAGGCAGATGAGATTCTGGAGATTCTCTAGGCTACTTCTGTTGGATTAATTTAATTGGAAATGTATGTAATGTATTAATTATTTACATATAATGATGAATCTTTTGGACCTACGTTGACATTATTGTATTATGATTTTGTTTTTGACACTTGAATATTTAACAGTTTTGTCTGTAACTCTTATCTATTTCTACATGATTTAATAATGCTATCAATCAATTTAATTATTTAATATACTTATGCAAGCAAGCAAGCTTTAACAATTTTAAATAATATTGTTATTATTCCTTTTATTTATTTTAAATTCCAACATCTATTAATATTTGCACACCATGACAATATGGTAAACATGTTAGAACAACTCCATGTACTTATAACAACTTGCATGCATCATTTTGTTACTTATGCTTGTATGTACACTCATGTTTGAGCAAATAAAATTATCTAAGCCTGAATCTGAAATTTTTATACCGCAAGGTATGCACCTCCTTCCTATTATCTCGCAAATATCATGATGATAAAGTAATGAATGAAATTTCCAATTATTATAATACTTGCACAACAAAATCAAATCAAGATCAAGAGGACAATGCGTATGTTGGTCTTCAATCATTTAAGTAGTCTTTATAATTACTATTGTTTTTGTACAGCGTGACTAAATTCACTGGTAATATCTGTCACTAGCTTATGCCCGCGACTTCGTTCGCGTGGAGTTCCATACAAAATTTTAACCCGTTTTTCACCCCCATAAGGGACGAATTTTCAAAAATCCTTTCTTAGCGGATGCCTACGTCATAATATCTACCTGCATGCCAAATTTCAGCCCGAACCGTTCAGTGGTTTGGGCTGTGCGTTGATAGATCACTATGTCAGTCAGTCAGTCCCTTTTGAGTTATATATATTTAGATGTACCTATATCTTGTTTTGTTGGCTATCAATACCTAAAATATAATGATCCGACAATTATCTGCTCTAAATTTGGAACATCGATTGTTTATAAGAACATTATAGGTGAGGAGCACGTGGCTAAATTATAACAACCGTACGGGTAGATCTTCGAGGTTAAGCAGCGCTTGCCGAGGTTGGTCTGTGGATGGGTGACCATCTTAACATAACGAGATTTCTCCGGAAAGCACGTTAAGCAGTTAGTCCCGGCTGTCATTTGTAGATCTTCGGCAGTCGTTACGGATTGTCAGAAGCCAGAAAATCTGACACCAGTCTGGCGAAGAAGTATTGTGTTACCCAGTTAATGGGTTGTGAAGGTCCTGGTAGACAGCCGCGCCACGTAAAATATTGGTATTCAGCTGAATCCGGATTGTCTGGGAGCCGACTCCAATAAAGTTGGGAAAAGCCTAGGCAGAAGAATAGGTACGAATAGTTATGTCCGAAAATCATAATCACGCAAATTAATAATTTCAAAATGAGGATGCAGATAAGGTACTCATTTATAATATTATGCTGTAAGTTCTGTAACATAAAAGGTATAGAATAGAATAGAATACTCTTTATTATGTACACCATTTAAGTAACCTGAATTCTAATTTAATTCCATCATCTTTTGTCTTTTAAGATCACAATTAATTTATGATCGGTGCAGCATTATAAAGGAATCTTATGAAAATTATTATTAAAAAAAAACGGCTGAGTACGTGTCGGTCCAGGACTTTAAAAGTTTCGTAGTTGCCCCCATAATCATGAAAATTACACCCGTCGCCCTCTCATTCAGAGAAATGTGCAATATTGGCGGCTATTTGGAATTTGATGTCGAGCATATTTTCGTTTTTGTAAACCGTGGACATTCGTTTTTGAAACATGATGAATAATTTGCAAATTTTTCGAATCTTTTGAAATTTTTACAGACAGATTTATGTTTTGAGGTACCATAAACACATTCAGATAGTCAGGCTATCCGTTCCGCCCAGAGCGGGAGAAGTCATTTGATGATTTCCCATCCAAAAAAAGGCTAATTAATGATTATGAATCGATTCTATTAATTTTCAAAAACTACCCGCTAAATTGGGTCAGTAATGTATGGTATCATCATCTTCCTGCCCTTATCCCATGTTACTTGGGTATAAGAACAATAATATAATATCACTTGAAATTATGTTAACATATCATTTTCATATGCTATAAAAAAATAACCTAAATTTTTGTGAATGCTTCGTTATAACATTATTTAGATCGTTATATAAAAAAGTATATAAAATGAAATTAATTCATACTATATACTTATCAATATAGTTTTTTTTATTATATCAAACGACACACACCCCGTTAAACTTCCCCCCCTAACGGGGCATTGACATTTCTGGAGTACTGAATCCGCGCGTGCGAAGTCGAGCACGAAGTGCTAATCATTTGTTTTATCGAAAAACATCGGCATAAAATATAAATGTTTTTGAAACCTATAGTTTCTTAACATGCGTTATCATGCATATTAAGTAAATTTTAATACCTATCGCTGTCTCAGAATAAAATGGGTCGCATTTTATAGGCCAATCATCTACCTGTGAATCAGTATACAATTGTGGCGATGGAGTGGCGGACGTGTGTGGTATTGTTGTGTGCGACGGCTGTTTTGGCTGACGTCGAATGGCGGGAAGTAAAAACTGCGCAAGGGCCGGTGCGCGGGCGCAAGCACCCCACCGAAGACATTTACACTTTCTTCAACATACCTTACGCCACAGCACCTGTAGGTCCGGAAAAATTTAAGGTATGCTGTCATTATTTTGGGTAAATTAAACTGATCGAGTTCTTTTACTTGAGTTGTGTTAGTTAACAAAAATTAATACTCACGTCCTTGAAATTGGCGTAAACAAGGAACAGACATGCGATAACAACAATTCTGGAAGATTCGCTACCATTAATTTTACTGAAGAATTCCGTTTCCTGTCCCCGTCCTTTACCAAACTAGAAAGGGACCACCTCGAAATACTAAGATGCTCTTCCAAACCATCGAACACAGTTTTTTTTTCTTTTTGCATCGACAAGGGGGAATGAGGAACATCATCAATGTAGTCAAAGTCACGCATTATTTATTTATTAAAGGACAACCAACAAAGCATACACCAAAATATACATTTTAAGGATCACCAAATTTTTTACATGTTAAAGCGTAGCCTTAATTAAAGGCTGCCACAGCATGCATTACATAACTATAGCTTTAGGAAATGCAGTACTAAATACAGTCACTCAAACACTAATCGTCAGCCGTGCTATTCGGAAAAGTTTATTTGCTTTGTTAATTCAGAAGTGATTTCGCAAATAAACTTTTCAGAATAGCACGGCTGATCTCAATCAAATTTAAATGGGACCACGCGAAATGCAGCAAGCTTTTGAACATAAAATCATTAAAATCTGTACTCCCAGTAAAAAGTTATGCTGTAACACACACAAAAAAATAACTTAGGTACCTACTTAAGCAAATCGAAACCCATTCAAATCAATTTTAATAATGTATTTGTGTTGTTACTTATCTTGTTTCAGGCTGAAAGCGATAATGCACTCATTTTACTCACTCCATTAAATGATAAATTAAGAGATATTGTATGTATAAATGTAAGCACTGATTTACAGGGCTGCCTTTTAAGTCGTGTCGTTTGGAAACCTCCCGCAATTAATAAAAAAAAAACAACATAATGGCTTTTTCATCTTTTTGAATTTAGAATTCGAAAACAAAAGAATGTTTTTTGATCGGTCGAATAGTTCTATTCTAGCGTCTATTCAAAGGATAAGTGGGTTGTAAAAATGGAAATATCAAAGGAAAATTGCGTGCGAAAAATTTCTACAACTTTCAAAGGGGATTGACGCATTTGAGGAGATCATTTCTGTGTTTAGTGATGCAGCATCATGTTTTAGGACTGTAGAACGCTGCTTTTTAGAATTCAACGTGGGCACTCTAGCTTCAGTGCCAACCCACGTGAAGGTCATCCAAAAACCGCCATGACGCAAGAGAATATGGACACCGTGCAGCAGCTAATTGTCGAAGATCGTCATGTGACATACCGTAAAATAGAGGCAGCCGCATGACGTCATATGACAACCATGACAATGCAAGTTCGCACACTGCCCGCGATACAAAGATGTTTTTGAGCACCCAAAATGTCGAAATGTTAGATCACCCGCCATACAGCCCTGACTTGAGCCTTAACGATTTTTTTATGTTCCCCAAAATTAAGCAAAGTCTTCGTGGTCAACGTTTCAGCTCACCCAAAGAAGCTGCTGACACATAGGTACAATCGGCCATTTGGCTACCCCCACTTCGGAGTGGAATAAATGTTTTAAAACTGTTTCGAACGCATGCAAAAGTGTATTAAATATCGCGGGGAATTCTTTGTAAAACAATAAATGGTACGAGTAATAATCTGTTAGATCGTATATACTTATTTCAAACGACACCCTAGTACCAACAATTACTACGGTTAAAAAAAATAGTTTTAAGAAGTTAATTATTTGAACGACTTGCTGCTAGGTAAGTGCTGACTATGTAATATTATAACTGTTTCTGTTTTAAGATTCTAAGTTACTGTGAATAGAGGTAAAGAAGAAGCTGATTTAATAACCAAAGTTTTCGTACATGTTTGTCTTTCGGAAATGAATGATTCCCATCACTCTTACTTACATCCAAATACGCAGCACCGATGCATTATTGTATTAATATAATAAAGATTCTATTCCCTACTATAAACTGAAATTTTAATTATTTTTATATAAATTTATTTTTGGGATTTTAATCCCGCTTTGAACGACTTGTCAAGTAACCGTTTACAGTTTGCGCTAGTGCTGTACTCTGGCGGCAGAACATTGCTGTAGTACTCCCTATTACTATCCTAAACATGACATCCAATAAGCGCTCTTTGGCTAAATTTCATCTCTTTGAGTCACGGGTCATCAATTATTGACAACGTTTGTTAAGTATCTGATGTCACATGATCTTAAATACAAGTCAAAGTATAACGAATGACTGCGTTCATTTAAACTAAGTTTGGTCATCGGGACGAGACATTACTATAATCGTGTGGCTACTGGACTACAATTGAAGACAATAGGGTAGAATGCGTATCGCAAACGCTGAAAGCAAGCGATATGATTCATGTTGACTATTCATTGACCAAGAAAAAGTTTATGAGGAACCCTAAATAAATGTAGAAAAACACTCACACTGATATTCAATATCTCAAGACGTTTCCTGACAACTAGGCGCCTACAAACTCATTCAAGACTGTTGTTCATTCAAGTCTTTGTTTCAGGCACCGCTTCCACCGCCAATATGGTTGGAACCCTACGACGCTACAATCGACAAGGAAATTATATGTCCACAACCAGACATTGGTATGTGGCCAAACACACTTAAACAGCAAGAAAATTGCCTTATTGCAAACGTGTATGTGCCAAACACGGAAGAGAAGAACCTGTCGGTTCTGGTGTATGTTCATGGAGGAGGATATACAATTGGATACGGCGAAATGATTAAATACACACAGCTAATGAAAACAAAAGATATAATCGTCGTTACGTTCAACTACCGCTTAAGTGTCCATGGTTTCCTTTGTCTCGGCACTGAGGACGCACCGGGCAATGCTGGAATGAAGGACCAGGTGGCGGCACTGCGCTGGGTACAAAAGAACATCGCCAGCTTCGGCGGTAACCCTGATGATGTCACCGTTGCAGGTTTTAGTGCTGGCTCTGCATCAGTGGATCTCTTGATGCTATCTAAATCAGCCACAGGATTGTTCCACAGAGTTATACCTGAAAGCGGTGGACACACTGCAGCATCTACAATTCAAAGAGATCCTTTAGAAGTAGCTAAAACGTATGCCAAGCAACTCAACTTCACGAATGTAGACGATATTTACGCTTTAGAAAAGTTCTACAAGACAACTTCCATAGATCAGTTGGTTTCAGAGGAATTCTTGGATAGAATTGATTCTACTTTTATGTTTTCGCCATGTGTAGAGCGTGATACAGGAGACGGAGCGTTCCTCACCGAAACTCCTTTAAATATAGTAAAGAAAGGTGACTACAAAAAGTTACCTGTGTTGTATGGTTTCGCAAATATGGAGGGACTGCTTCGGGTACCCTTATTTGATTTTTGGAAACACATGATGAATGAAAAGTTTTCCGATTTCTTGCCACCTGACTTGCAGTTTAATTCTGAAGCAGAAAGAGAAGAAGTAGCTAAAAAGATCAAGGAGTTCTATTTTGGTGACAAACCCGTCGGCGAAGACAACATTTTACGATATGTTGATTTCTTTTCGGATGTGATTATTACTTATCCTATGCTCCGGGCTACGAAGTTGTATGTGGAAGCTGGCAATAATGATATTTATTTGTATGAATATTCATTCGTGGATGAGGATGTACCCTTTGTGCCTTATACTAATAAACGAGGAGCTGATCATTGCGCTCAAACAATGGCTGTGAAGGATGGTAAAAACATGACAGACCACGATGAGACTCATATTACTGCAGAGTTCAAAAACATGAAGAAGGTTATTCGTGACATTTGGCACAACTTCATCAAAACAGGGTACCTAAGTTACTTGCAGATTTTCACTGTCTTATCTTTCTGCTGTCTCTTGCACGTCCTAACATCATAGAGAATGGGTCACAGAGGGCTCAAAAGAGTTGAAGAATGTCATGTTCTTTGATGTTATGTTTAGTTATGATACATGACATTCTGGCTGTCTTATGTTTTTTTTTAGCCTGTATTCAATATTGAGTAGTCGTTCACTGGATAAATACTTTTTTATGTTATTCCTTTCAGAAAACCTGTGCCTGAAGGGTCGTCCTACCCTGCGTGGCCAGCCGCAGGCGCGGACAGGTCACCACACATGGCGCTCGATAGGAAACTGGAACTACGTGGGGTGCTCTTGGAGGAACGCATTCGCTTCTGGGATGACATCTACGATAAACATTACCTAGATGCAGTTCCACCAGGTGCTGTTGGAAATTCGGCGCCAAAAAATATGTTTAGTTTATTTGGGCTATATATTCTGTTCAGTCTTGCTAAAAGAATGATAGATGAATAGAGTTCGGTACTTCGATTATTTTGTAGGTTCTGTGATACCTATTTGCAAGAATTATAAGTTTTTTGCAGTTTATTTTTGTTATGAATCATATTGATGTTTGTTTTGCGATATGTACCTATTATAGGTTTTATGGTGACCTGCAGGTCTATTCTGTTAACATCTCACCGTGTAGACTTACTTAGAGTGAGTGTGAAGTGAATCGTCATACCATCTTGTTCGTATGGATTGCCAGCTCACTCCATGTCCACTTAAGCTTTCACAGTGAATGTTTACAGATTCGCACTACAGCACGTAATTTGTTTACTATTTTTTATGTTGATATATTTGTAACCAGATTTCTGTTGATTTAATGGATGTAATTAAACTTTATCTTATAAATTGATTTTGATTTTTCTACTTTACTTTTCATATCACACCTCATGCTCGTTATGTCTGACTAGGAACTACAGACTTGTTTTCTATACACTTAACTGGACGACGCCGATGGACTATGGTTATGGTTGCTTTTTCGTTTTTTGGACACCGACTTCCGAAATTATTTTTTCTTTTTAGTGGTACACAACCTAAACGTACCAATCACTTTGGTGTGAACAAATTTGAAAATGAAAACAATATATCTAGTTTTAATTTCCGCGAATATTAGTGGGTTGCAGGTATGCACCTCCCTCCCGCCCGCTATATTATGCACATGCAAGATTACTGGGCAAATGCAAGGATTTTAAGCACATGCAGGAAGGCAATGCAAAACCCAACACCATTACCGACACGTGTTTCGCCTCTCCACGAGGCATCCTCAGGGGACGTGTTGACTCGCTGACCGTTGAGTCGCAACTCAACGGTCAGCGAGCACAGTCTCTTCTGATTCCCAACCTTGACTATGCTGATGTCAGTTATCTCGATCTCACTCAGGCACAATTAGATAAACTTGAGCGTCTTCAAAACCTTTGCATAAGATTTATATTTTGGCCTGCGCAAATATGATCATATTTCTGAATTTCGCACAAAGCTCAAGTGGCTTCCCATACGTCTTCGCGCGGGATTCTCATATTCTATTTCTGCTCTACAGTATTCTGTTCAATCCCACAACCCCCTCTTTTCTTAAAGAACGTTTCAAATTCCTTCATGACACACATAATAGATATCTGAGGTCATCGGAAAACTTGAGACTAGAGATGCCGATACATTCCACCAGTTTTTACGACAAGTCTTTTACGGTTCAAGCGGTGCGATTATGGAATGCCTTGCCCGTATCGGTAAGGCGTGCTCAATCTTTGACCATTTTTAAAACAATGGTCAAAAATCACTATCTCTCTCTTTAATCGATTTTATTTGGATTCTATGCTTTATGTTTCATAATTTTATTTTATTTAATAATTGTATATATTTATTTATTATGTATTTATTGTGTATATAATTAGTACACCTAATACTACCTACAGTGCTGTATTTCCTTTTCTCTTTAAAATCCATCCAAAGGTTGTCTTGAAAAGATCGCTTTTAGCGATAA
Organism: Hecatera dysodea; assembly: GCA_905332915.2. Classification (NCBI taxonomy): domain Eukaryota; kingdom Metazoa; phylum Arthropoda; class Insecta; order Lepidoptera; family Noctuidae; genus Hecatera; species Hecatera dysodea. The sequence continues at coordinate 9,088,030 of HG995288.1, read as the reverse complement.
GGCCGCCCATTGTGTCACCCTATGTAATGTTTTCTTCATCTATATTTTCTGTAACTTAAATGGTGTACATAATAAAGAGTATTCTATTCTATATTGACTGCAAAAAACTTTGATAACAACGAAATTAATTTTCAGATTTAAAATATTCGTCTTTAAACGGATACAATTTTCAGTAAGGATAACATTTGCGAAGTTGATAAATACTCGTAAATCTCAAGCGCAGTCGTTAAGTGTTTGTGGCATTAATCTTGAAAATCCATGTTTTTCACATGGCCAGTTATATGTCAATATTTTTAGTCGTCTATTTTTATATTAGAACTAGCGGATCTGAACCGCTAGTTCTAATATAAAATTATAATCTCGAAGACTTTCATGGTTATCCTGCTGGCAATTAAAAAGAAACCTGCATTAAAACATGATGGGTATGTTCGGCGCAATTAATTAAAGAACTTGTTGATAACGACCAACACCTGCATAAAGAAAGATACTAGAATTCTTGTGACGCTGAATCTAGATAATATCCATTTGATATTATCTGAAGTTCCGTGTTACTATTATAAAATACAAACTTATATTCGTTTTACAAATCCCTTTAGTTACTAATGTTGAATTTAACTTTTATCATAATGAAGCTTATGCAACCATTCCCAAACGAGTCAGATAGTCTAGTTCGTACCTATATTATTATTGTATTTGTTTATATACGTTAAACTGTCTGTCTTAAATCTGTAATCTAGATAGCGTAGATAAATGTAAAGCACTAAGCTATGAATTATTTCTGTGCGAGATACATACGTGCGGTACTGTTGACAAGCGAACTATTAAAGAAACATAATTGCTATCCCCACACAATGAAAATTAAAACAATTGTTGGCGATTTAAAGATTCAAAAATCATTTATGATTATTAATTAATCAGTGGATTTTTGTGCAATCGCGTTCAATTAAAGGGTCGACAATCCCAGCAGCATTCTATAGCATTTTTTTCCGAAACAAAGACCAATGTAATTCTTCTTCTTCTTCCTCTTTACGTTTTACGCTTCTTTATCTTTACGCTCTTATCAAAAAAAAACTAGCGACAATACACTACAAAGAAAAGGAGGAGGTTCTCAATTCGACTGTATTTTTTTAAATGTTTTTTACCTCATAGCTTTGTATTGGGTGTACCGATTTTGATATTTTTTCATTTTCTAATTCTGGTGCTTCGTCAGATCTCAATCAAATTTAAATGAGACCACATGACGGTCTCATTTAAATTTGATTGAGATCTGACGACTATTTGAGTTATGCCTAATAATGCGTGGCTTAGTTTATATTGACGACGTTCTCATTCCCTCTTGGCGTAACATAAAATAAAAATAAATAAATTGTGTACCCTGGTTTGGAATATATAGTATTTCAACGTGGTCCTTGTCTAGTTTGGTGAAGATCTGATGAAGAACAGAGATGATAGGAAACGGAACTCTTCAATAAAAGATAGCAAATCGTTCGGGATTGCTGAAATCGCATGTTTGTTTATTGTTCACACCAAAAAAAAAAAAAAAATTGATTGAGTCAGGCGTTACTTTGCGGAAATCCATTTCAAATTTGAAAATGAAAACAATATATCTAGTTTTATCTAGTTATCTAGTTTTAGGGGACGTGTTGACTCGCTGACCGTTGAGTCGCAACTCAACGGTCAGCGAGTCAACACGTCCCCTGAGGATGCCTCGTGGAGAGGCGAAACACGTGTCGGTAATGGTGTTGGGTTTTGCATTGCCTTCCTGCATGTGCTTAAAATCCTTGCATTTGCCCAGTAATCTTGCATGTGCATAATATAGCGGGCGGGAGGGAGGTGCATACCTGCAACCCACTAATATTCGCGGAAATTAAAACTAGATATATTGTTTTCATTTTCAAATTTGAAATGGATTTCCGCAAAGTAACGCCTGACTCAATCAATTTTTTTTTTTTTTTTTGGTGTGAACAATAAACAAACATGCGATTTCAGCAATCCCGAACGATTTGCTATCTTTTATTGAAGAGTTCCGTTTCCTATCATCTCTGTTCTTCATCAGATCTTCACCAAACTAGACAAGGACCACGTTGAAATACTATATATTCCAAACCAGGGTACACAATTTATTTATTTTTATTTTATGTTACGCCAAGAGGGAATGAGAACGTCGTCAATATAAACTAAGCCACGCATTATTAGGCATAACTCAAATAGTCGTCAGATCTCAATCAAATTTAAATGAGACCGTCATGTGGTCTCATTTAAATTTGATTGAGATCTGACGAAGCACCAGAATTAGAAAATGAAAAAATATCAAAATCGGTACACCCAATACAAAGCTATGAGGTAAAAAACATTTAAAAAAATACAGTCGAATTGAGAACCTCCTCCTTTTCTTTGTAGTGTATTGTCGCTAGTTTTTTTTTGATAAGAGCGTAAAGATAAAGAAGCGTAAAACGTAAAGAGGAAGAAGAAGAAGAATTACATTGGTCTTTGTTTCGGAAAAAAATGCTATAGAATGCTGCTGGGATTGTCGACCCTTTAATTGAACGCGATTGCACAAAAATCCACTGATTAATTAATAATCATAAATGATTTTTGAATCTTTAAATCGCCAACAATTGTTTTAATTTTCATTGTGTGGGGATAGCAATTATGTTTCTTTAATAGTTCGCTTGTCAACAGTACCGCACGTATCTCACACAGAAATAACTCATAGCTTAGTGCTTTTTTATCAACGCTATCTAGAAGCTACACTGTCTGTCTTAAATCTGTAGATTTAAGACAGACAGTTTAACTTATATTTACAAATAGTAATATACGAACTAGAAGGTAAAATTAAATAAATGTATCTGGATTATCTGACTCGTTTGGGAATGATTGGATATGCTTCACTATGATACAAGTTAAATTCATCATTAGGAACTACAGGGATTTGTAAAACGAATATAAGTTTGTGTTTTATTATAGTAACACGCAACTTCAGATAATATCAAATGGATATTATCTAGATTCAGCGTCACAAGAATTCTAGTATCTTTCTTCATGCAGGTGTTGGTCGTTATCAACAAGTGCTTTAATTAATTGCGCCGAACTTACCTATCATGTTTTAATGCAGGTTGTTTTGAATGGCCAGCATGATAGCTATGAAAGTCTTCGAGATTATAATTTTATATTAGAACTAGCGGACCTGACAGACGACTAAAATATTGACATATAACTGGCCACGTGAAAACATGGATTTTCAAGATTAATACCACAAACACAATTTGTATGTCATTAATTCCCCAGCTATCTTATATTGAATCTGAAAATTAATTTCGTTGTTATCAACGTTTTTTGGAGTCAATATAACTCTTTCGCTCAACCATACATGATTTTTGTAATTTTGAGCGATGCCGTGCGTGCATGTTTGGGAAAACCTTCTCGATGGTCTTTATTTTAGTAAACTGACAAGTATTGGTAGGAAATGTGATGTATCCAGACGATGAGTCAACACGTATTTTGCCGTTACCAATATCGAGCAATTGTTTCAGTGTCGTTCTGCAATTCGTCTGACATATTTAATTTGTGCGTTTTAACGTTTTTTCATAAAATGGATGACTTAAAACATGCGTTAAGTTCATCGGTTGACTTTGATCGTGGTATTACTGGTAGTGTTTGGCGAAAGTCACCTGCTATTGTTGACCTTCCGTTGTCATCAGTGGATCGCCAGCGATAAAGTGGATAACCATCATTTCCACTAATAGTTTCTGCTACTAATTGTCTTGGAAAGCGTTTTGGACATTTTCCATCCAGGACCTGTTTTCATCCAAGGTGAAATTGGATTTAATATTCCACAGGGACATGATCCATAGTTTTTGTTATGTTAAAATGAATCTTCATCATTACCCGGAATTTCCATAGATATATCACAGCGTCGATTTTATTCGGTCTTTTCCTCTCGACCAACCAAATGAGGATGTGTGCATGTAGCAATCCGCGGTTTTGTCATTCGACTGAATACATCTAACCGCACGTTTCGTCGAATACACCATGCTTAACAATGAAATCCAGAAGTGATTTTAACATTCTATTGAACACCTTTGCGGTAATGTCGTCGCGATCAATGGGTAATTAGTCAAGAAATAATTCTTGTCGAATTTCTGTCCACTGTGGATTGCATGTGAAGTTAGAAACAAAAAATCTGGTGTGCCATAATGACGTACATACGACATAGCATCCTGAGCGTATTCATGCATGTGTCTCGGACTTCTGACAAACGCTGCTGGGACAATACTTCTACCTATATTCTGTGCATTCTCGTCAGCATTGATAGCAAGCCGAGCCCTGTGGTTTCACCTGCGTAGTTCCCGTTCCCGTGGGATTACGGGGATAAAATATATCCCATTTTTCTGGTCGACGTTGAAGTGATGATCATAGTTTGATTAGAGCGAATTTTAGACGGTACATTTGCGGTATTATTGGGCTAACTTAAGATTAGTCGACACTCATGGCATACATGATAATGGTGGTGATAATGATGATAATACATATATACATCGCTGGGGGTGTTGCGGCGTAAAGTATTCTGTGGAAGGCATATGGTTATCAGCTGCGCCACTAGCTGCCGTGCAAAAGCCCTTACTAAATTCTCACTTTCCGCCATAAATCGTCATCAAAGCAGACGTCAAAATTTGTGCGTAAATGTATTACAAAATAAATAGCCATCATTATCTTGACATGCTTTTGACTGTGTGATCCAGATCAGGGTATGTTAAATATCTAAAAGTCTTTGTAAATTGCGTATGTGCTTCGGGTGATTAGCTGATTTGAATAATAATAATAATCGGTCAATTTATTGACATTAATCATCTATTATCACCTGTAATGTTTCTCTATATGAAAATTCATGAGACCGTGGCACACGTATCTTTTATCTCTGAAGATAGTAACAGCCGCACGCGTCGATCTCCAAAGGCGAAGCTGGTTGATGTATTATTATCTATACTAATATTATAAAGCTGAAGAGTTTGTTTGTTTGAACGCGCTAATCTCAGGAACTACTGGTCCGATTTGAAAGAAATCTTTCAGTGTTAGATAGCCCATTTATCGAGGAAGGCTATAGGCTATATTTTATCCCCATATTCCTACGGGAACGGGAACTACGCGGGTGAAACCGCGAGGCGCTGCTAGTTCCTAAATATATGTCACCGGAAAATTGCAGACTGCGTAAGATATAAATCTTTATTAGATTATAATTTCTCGATATATTATGAAAATATCGTTTTGTATATAAGATACCTAAATCCCATCCAAAATCAATAGTTTCCAATATGTCCGTGTCTTATTAAGAAAACATTTTACAATCTTACGGGGTTTGCAATTTTGCGGTGACATAATATACAAAACAATAAGGTCTCAAATGGGTTCCGCATATTTGCTGAGAATGAAAGAAAAATCGCTCACCTCTAACTATTAGAATGGGGATAATATTATTCAGTTTTCTAGAGTGTTCAACAACATTTATTGCTGTCATATTTCTTTTTTTACTTTTTTATTAATTACATAAAGTAGGTACAAAATACGCGTTATCTAACTAACGACCTTTATTATACTATCATCATTTTAGCAAGATAGTAAAGAACATATAATGAAAATAAATTAAATATTAACTTCGGCGCCGCACTATCGGCACCACTGCTTGGTGGTACTGCATCCAGGAAGTGTTTCTCATAAATTTCATCCCATAAGCGGCTGCGCTGTTCTAGGAGCACCCCACTGAGTTTCAGCGGCTCATTGAGCACCATGTGTGGTGATCTATTTGCGCCTGCTGCCGGCCAAGCAGGCAGCGACGACCCTACAGGCACAGGTGCCCTAAAAGATAAAACCGAAATTAGGCGACACTAATATTTGCTACCAAGTTTTGTAAAGCGCCTACCAAAATGTTAATTTATATATGTACATAAAAAATGGTAGGCGAACAATTGCAGAGATCTATAAAATAATACACCTTTAAACCTAAATGCTGAGCAAGCATTCAGATAGCAAAATAAATGCTCATATCATTTAAAATTTTAATGCTTACCCCGTTTTTATAAAGTTGTGCCAAATCTCTCGTACTGTCTTTCTTACTTTCTGATATTCAGGAGTCCCGAGACTCTCATCTGAGCGATCCAAATTATCCAGCCAAGCATACGACTGAGCGCAGTGAGTAGCTCCTCGCACTTCGGTGTGAATCACCAGGGGTGTGTTCTCGTCCACAAAGCTATATTCATATAAGTAAACTTGGTTGTGGCCAGCTTCAGCGTACAGCTTCATAGCCCGAAGCATAGGATAAGTAAACATGACATCCGAAAAGAAGTCAATGTATTTAAGAACGCTATCATTGCTCACGGGATCGTCGTTAAAATAAAATTTCTTAACTCTAGTGGCTACTTCTTCGCGTTCTGCGTCAGATTCAAACGTTAGGTCAGCCGGTAAGAAATCAGAAAACTTTTCGTTCATCATATCTTTCCAAGTTTCAAAGAACTCAATGCGCAATAGACCTTCCATATTAGCGAAACCATACAAGATAGGTAACTTTTTGTAGTCACCTCTCTGTAATATAGTCATAGGTGATTCTGTTAAGAAAGCTCCTTCTGTATCAGGCTCCACACAGGGAGAAAATACGAGGGTAGAATCACTTCTGTTGTCAAACGAATCCCTAGTCAATAATTCCAATGACATTGTCGTATAGAACTGGTTTAAAAAGTTCATATCGTCTACGTTAGCGAGTTCATTCAACTCTTTAGCATACGTTTTGGCAATCCGGAGTGGATCCCTCTGGATTGTAAATACGGCAAGATTTCCACCGCTTTCAGGTATGATTCGGTGAAACAATCCTTCGGCTGACTTTGAGAGTAGTAGAAGGTCCACTGATGCGGAACCTGCACTGCAGCCAGCAATAGTGACGTCATTAGGGTTACCGCCGAAGCTGGCGATGTTCTTTTGTACCCAGCGCAGTAGTGCTACCTGGTCCTTCATGCCAGCGTTGCCCGGTACGTCCTCGGTGCCGAGACAAAGGAACCCGTGAATGCCGAGACGGTAGTTAAAAGTGACCATGATGACATCTTTCTTTTCCCTTACAAACTGTGTTCCTCGAAATACGTTTCCAAAGCCACCAAAAAAAGCTCCTCCATGGACATACACGAGGACTGAAAGGTTTTTTTGTGTTGTTTCAGGCACGAATATATTAGCAATTAGACAATCTTCTTTCACCTCTTTATTTCCTGGCAATACATCAGCCATATAATCATTCTGCGGACATACGACAATCTTGTCATCGATTGCATCAAATGGTTCCTGCCATGTTCGCGGTGGGAGAGGTGCCTGGAGAGCAAAAATTATGTTTAGATTTATTTTACATCTTAGAAGAATCATCTTTAGGGTTACGAACCTCCATATTAAGAGAATTTTCTCATACTAATAATAATTTAGTTTAACAATTATTTGAGAAAATATGTATTGTGTTTCACAATGTCGATAGCGATTCTGGGATTTCTACTGTTATAGCCCAAGACAGGAGAAGAGAAACGGGTGAATCCAGACCTAGCCCGGAGCATTAGCATAGCAGCATTTTATTTAACAAATACAATCAGAGATAAATATAATATGTAGATATAATCAGAGAGACAATAAATGAAATATAAGAGCACCTTAAATTTGTCCATGCCTTGAGGCCCTGTGGCGTAGGGTATGTTGTAGAAGGTGTACAGACCTCCGCCGGGATGCTTGCGCCCGCGCACCGGCCCTTGTTCAAGTCTCACTTCCATCCATTCCTCGTCAGCTAGAACAGCTGTCACGAGCAAAAGAATCACATACGTCCACCGCTTCATGGCCACGAGTAAATACTACGTCGCTATCTGATAGTCTTCAAAATAAATAGGCTACGTTATCGTAACAGGGTGTTTTTATTTTCTAGAGATTGGTGAGTATTTTATCTTCCTTATCCGTCAATAATGTTTTATTATGAGTATCTCCTGCTACAAACTATATTTGTGCGAAATTTAGTCCAAATCCCTTCAAAAGTTTTTGCGTGTAAGAGTAACAAATATACATCCAGCTAGCCATTTTACCAAAAAATCATGAATTGAAAAAAGAGGATCTTACATGATTATATATGCATATAGAGTAGGATTTCATTTAGGTATTTCAATTTCAACTAGACCATTAAAAGGCATTTTTGAACGACAAAACAGACAGTTTGAAAATAAAAATATTATAGTGAATAAGTCCATTCGCAAAAAGTAGATTCTTATGGAGAAGAACGGACAAGAAACTCCAAAGTTACTCTTTTCAAATATATGTAAATATATTTGGGTAGTTCTCACCAAATCTCGAAATTTGGTCGTGATAAATTAGTAAAACATGATGTAAATTCAATGTTTTTTTTTTGGGAATTATATTATACTTATCTTATAACAAATCAATTATATCCTTCGTGGTCTCCAGAAAACAGTGTTAAGCAAATTATGAGGATATTTAAAAAATACAGAGTAAGGAAATGACAGCTGGGGTGAGGGAATGATCTTGACTAAGAAATCAATAAAAGATTAATATTGTTATCAATGAATCTTTTTTTTTATTTTTAAAATATTTTAATAACATTTCTAAGAACAGTGTCTATAAAATACAAACCAAACAAAAGGTATTTAAATACAAGATACATAATGAGTTTTAAATTCTATTCCGTTTGGCTGTGGAAGACAATATTCTACCTTCTTAGGTATGTCTACAATCTTGACAATCGCCCAATAAATATTTGTGGAATGGACGTCACATGTTGTCTTTGCTAAAAACTTTGTTAAATTACCCATAGGTAATGCTTTATTTTAGAACTGTTTCGTAATTATTAATTGAACATTTGCATGGATCACACATTTGCATGTGTCTCGTTCACGTTCCCCCAAGTCACCCAAAAAGGTCTAAATCTGAAGAATGTCGCTAAGCTCACTTTGTATTCGTCTAATTTTTCGTGCAAATTTTTCGTCATTATATAAACATTTTGTCATTACTTGCCCCTTTGACCTCATAAAATCTTTCTTTCCTGAGAACATCCTGGAATTCTTTCCTCAGCAAGCATTCCAGTAAATTAGTGCCCACACAGTTTTTATATAAATGTCTCGTACTATCTACCTCATTTTCTGATATTCAGGAGTCGCAAGACTCTCATCTGCACCACTCCTGTTGTCCAACCAAAGAAAGGACTGAGCACAGTGCACATCAGTGTAAGGCACCCAGGGGTCGGTCTCATCCACAAAGGAATATTCATACAAGTAAACTTGATTGTTGCCACCTGTGTGTGTGTAATCAAGAGTTTCTAACCAAAACGGATACTTCTATAGTATTGCATGAAACAAAATGTCATGTCATTGCATGTCCTATCTGAATCTGATAGCGAATCAGTATTATGCAATCTTCTATCTTCTATTTATCTTAGATTACCGCCTGTTTCGGTCTGTTCAGAATTCTTTAGGCAGTGTCAGGTTAACATCACGAGAGGACTGCCTAAACCACTTGTCGCGGTATTTTGATCAGAAGTTCCAAAATTTCAATAGCAATGGGATCATGACCCTACCTACAAGATGGCAAAAAGTTATCGAACAGAATGGTACCTACATACTTTAGTTAGATGTAAATAAACCATATTAAAAAATGTTTTGAATTTTCTTAAAAAATGCGAAGAAACTTTTTCCGCAATCTATTATATTAAACGTTAGACATATTGATTTTCGATTAAATCTATACTAATATTATAAAGCTGAAGAGTTTGTTTGTTTGGTTGTTTGTTTGTTTGTTTGTTTGTTTGTTTGTTTGTTTGAACGCGCTAATCTCAGGAACTACTGGTTCGAATTGAAAAATTCTTTTTGGGTTGAATAGACCATTTATCGTGGAAGGCTTTAGGCTATATATCATCACGCTTAAGCCAATAGGAGTGGAGCAGCGATAAAGAATGTTTTAAAATCGGGGATTCCACGGGGACGAAGTCGCGGGCAGCAGCTAGTAAACAATATAGGTACATATTAAACATTAGACCAAATGATTTTCGATTACATAAACGTTATACTAATTAAGTTTTAGAATAAATAAATGTTATACATAAAGAAATTATATCAACAGTTGGTATATCTCATGCTGATTATATCTTATGAACGATAATAAACTGAAATTAGACCAAATGATTGTATACGTCATGAGACACACGTGCAACCATCACGTAGAAAGTACAAAACCAATATAGATAAGTTTTATACATACGAAAGAACCTTGTCCCAAACTGGGCCCCTGGTGTACACGAATGAATTATGTTGCAGTGTGAAGTACTAGCCGTGTAAAACTATAACATTAATATTTCAACGTACGAACGTGTGTGCGACACATCTCGGACACCAGTCTTTCCAAGAAGTACCGTGTTCCCCAGTTAATGGGTTGTGGAGGTCTGGTAGGCAGCCGCTTCACGTAAAATACTGGTATTCAGCTGAATCCGGCTTGACTGGGAGCTGACCCCAATGTGGTTGGGAAAAGGCTAGGCAGATGATGACGAACGTGTGTGCGAAGAAAGATATAGTTAATTAAAGCTCGTCAGAAACTGACTCTTCATCGGAGCTGTCAAACATTACAAACATGTTTTCTATCTGTTCGCTTGGTGACTTGGGAAGTTGTTTTTGGTGTTTTGCTTAACCTAGGTACCAAATAACCGTTAGAATGTGTACGCAGCATCCAACTGTACGGCACCACTTTTACATGTACAATAGTATGCTTTGATAGAATCTCTTCCTTCCACATTTTTATCAATCAATATATAAATCAAAAAATGTATTGTCTGTTACTACCATCAACCACGAGGAGGTGCTTTGGACGCAAGAAGATACATTCAAATAGAGATTTCAAAATTAAACTCATAGTGTAACTTGTATTTGAATATAACTTTAAGTTTCATTTTACGGTTCCTCGCACATACAATAAGAGATAGAAACCTTTATATTATTGATGTAACATCATATTCTACCAACTAGCATAAGTGAACATATTGTACAAGTGGGGCCCAAATAGCTTAGAATTTGGGACAAGGTTCTTTGCGTAACTATGAGTACATAAAACTTAGTTTTTATTAAAAAGAAATCTATTACAATATAAAAAAATATTAAAACATATTGTAGACTTCTTTGTTCAAACGAAAATTTTGTCAGTTTTTTTTTTTACTACATTGTCAATAGATGGCGTTGTCCGCAAACGAAGGATTTAAATTTCCTTTATTCACAAGGTAGATAGAGGTGAAGGATTGACCTTTTGACTGGACTCATCCAGTCAGTGCAAGCCTTGGTCAGAGTCAAGTAGCTCAACTTGAACCAATAAGGAGCTGAACAACTCAACGATCAATGCCAATGAAAGGACATTTGCGGAGGCCACAAAAATACCTACTCACACAGCTGCTTTGAAGCAGAACAATCTAATAATAACCCACATAGTCCTCATATTCCCAATATTGAATCAAAATATAATATAATACATATTTTATAAAGTAAGTATTCATGTCAAAATAAAGAATTGTTATAGAATAAAAATATATAGAATACATTACAAAGTAAACATTCATGTCAAAAGGTGTAAATATAAAAATATAAACGAAAAGCGCACACAAGAGAAATATGAAAAAAAACATTAAAACATTGGAACATGTACAAAACTGAAGCAGCTCAATCCCAAGCCTTTTCTTGTCCTCAAGATAGTGTTTAACTGTGTAAAAAGCATAGCTTACGTTTTATACACAATTTGAATTTATTTTACAACATAACACCATGCTTGTATTACCCTAAAATATAAAGCAGAAGAGTCAGCCCTTCCTGGTGCCCAGGGCGCGTACGGATTCCAGCACGGTGGGGCCTCAGTATGTTATGGATAATCACACATATACGAACCGACCTCGAAAAACTCGTATAAACACAATATTAAGAAAAAAAATATACTAAAGTCAGTAGCTAAACAGAATACGTGCCGAATTAACATCAAAGCAGATGATGCGATCCGACAGATAGCTCTCTCCATGAAGTTAATTAAGCAAAGCAATTATTATTATGATTCCACCGTAAAAGTCTTTGTAAATTGCGTATGTGCTTCGGGTGATTAGCTGATGTGAATAATAATAATAATCGGTCAATTTATTGACATTAATCATCTATTATCACCTGTAATGTTTCTCTATATAAAAATTCATGAGACCGTGACACACGAATCTTTTATCTCTCAAGATAGTAACAGCCGCACGCGTCGATCTCCAAAGTTAAGGGAAAAGGCGAGGCTGGTTGATGTATTATTATTCCTAAATACATATATGTCACCGGAAAATTGCAGACTGCGTAAGATAGAAATAATTTTTTATTAAATTATAATTTCTCGATATATTATAAAAAATATTGTTTTGTATATAGGATACCTAAATCCCATCCAAAATCAATAGTTTCCAATATGTCCGTGTATTTTAAGAAAACAAAGCATCTTATTAAGATGACATTTTACAATCTTACGGCGTTTGCTATTTTCCGGTGACATAATATACAAAACAATAAGTTCTCAAATGGGTTCCGCATCTTTGAAAGAAAAATCGCTCACCTCTGAATATTACAATGGTAATAATAATGTTCAGTTTTCTAGTGTGTTGAATAACATTTATTGTTCTCATATTCCTTTTCTTACTTTTTATTAATTACATAAAGTACAAAAAACGCGTTATCTAACTAACGACCTTTATTATACTATCATCATTTTAGCAAGATAGTAAAGAACATATAATGAAAATAAATTAAATATTAACTTCGGCGCCGCACTATCGGCACCACTGCTTGGTGGTACTGCATCCAGGAAGTGTTTCTCATAAATTTCATCCCATAAGCGGCTGCGCTGTTCTAGGAGCACCCCACTGAGTTTCAGCGGCTCATTGAGCACCATGTGTGGTGATCTATTTGCGCCTGCTGCCGGCCAAGCAGGCAGCGACGACCCTACAGGCACAGGTGCCCTAAAAGATAAAACCGAAATTAGGCGACACTAATATTTGCTACCAAGTTTTGTAAAGCACCTACGCCTACCAAAATGTTAATTTATATACATAAAAAATTGGTAGGCGAACAATTGCAGAGATCTATAAAATAATGAACCTTTAAACCTGAATGCTGAGCAAGCATTCAGATAGCAAAATAAATGCTCGTATCATTTAACATTTTAATGCTTACCCAGTTTTTATAAAGTTGTGCCAAATCTCTCGTACTGTCTTTCTTACTTTCTGATATTCAGGACTCCCGAGACTCTCATCTGAACGATCCATATTATCCAGCCAAGCATACGACTGAGCGCAGTGAGTAGCTCCTCGCACTTCGGTGTGAATCACCAGGGGTGTGTTCTCGTCCACAAAGCTATATTCATATAAGTAAACTTGGTTGTGGCCAGCTTCAGCATACAGCTTCATAGCCCGAAGCATAGGATAAGTAAACATGACATCCGAAAAGAAGTCAATGTATTTAAGAACGCTATCATTGCTCACGGGATCGTCGTTAAAATAAAATTTCTTAACTCTAGTGGCTACTTCTTCGCGTTCTGCGTCAGATTCAAACGTTAGGTCAGCCGGTAAGAAATCAGAAAACTTTTCGTTCATCATATCTTTCCAAGTTTCAAAGAACTCAATGCGCAATAGACCTTCCATATTAGCGAAACCATACAAGATAGGTAACTTTTTGTAGTCACCTCTCTGTAGTATAGTCATAGGTGATTCTGTTAAGAAAGCTCCTTCTGTATCAGGCTCCACACAGGGAGAAAATAAGAAGGTAGAATCACTTCTGTTGTCAAACGAATCCCTAGTCAATAATTCCAATGACATTGTCGTATAGAACTGGTTTAAAAAGTTCATATCGTCTACGTTAGCGAGTTCGTTCAACTCTTTAGCATACGTTTTGGCAATCTGGAGTGGATCCCTCTGGATTGTATATACTGCAAGATTTCCACCGCTTTCAGGTATGATTCGTTGAAACAATCCTTCGGCTGACTTTGAAAGTAGTAGAAGGTCCACTGATGCGGAACCTGCACTGCAGCCTGCAATAGTGACGTCATTAGGGTTACCGCCGAAGCTGGCGATGTTCTTTTGTACCCAGCGCAGTAGTGCTACCTGGTCCTTCATGCCAGCGTTGCCCGGTACGTCCTCGGTGCCGAGACAAAGGAACCCGTGAATGCCGAGACGGTAGTTAAAAGTGACCATGATGACATCTTTCTTTTCCCTTACAAACTGTGTTCCTCGAAATACGTTTCCAAAGCCACCAAAAAAAGCACCTCCATGGACATACACGAGGACTGAAAGGTTTTCTTGTGTTGTTTCAGGCACAAATATATTAGCAATTAGACAATCTTCTTTCACCTCTTTATTTCCTGGCAATACATCAGCCATATAATCATTCTGCGGACATACGACAATCTTGTCATCGATTGCATCAAATGGTTCCTGCCATGCTCGCGGTGGGAGAGGTGCCTGGAGAGCAAAAATTATGTTTAGATTTATTTCACATCCTAAAAAAATATTTTTAGGGTTGCGAACCTCCACATTAAAATAATTTTCTCATACTAAAAATAATTTAGTTTAACAATTATTTGAGAAAATATGTAGATGAAAACTGTTGTGCCTGAAAATTCATTCTGACTTTTTCCTTTTTGCTGTGTGTTTCACAATGTCGATAGCGATTCTGGGCTTCTACTGTTATAGCCCAAGACAGGAGAAGAGAAACGGGTGAATCCAGACCTAGCCCGGAGCATTAGCATAGCAGCATTTTATTTAATAAATACAATCAGAGATAAATATAATATGTAGATATAATCAGAGAGACAATAAATGAAATATAAGAGCACCTTAAATTTGTCCATGCCTTGAGGCCCTGTGGCGTAGGGTATGTTGTAGAAGGTGTACAGACCTCCGCCGGGATGCTTGCGCCCGCGCACCGGTCCTTGTTCAAGTCTCACTTCCATCCATTCCTCGTCAGCTAGAACAGCTGTCACGAGCAAAAGAATCACATACGTCCACCGCTTCATGGCCACGAGTAAATACTACGTCGCTATCTGATAGTCTTCAAAATAAATAGGCTACGTTATCGTAACAGGGTGTTTTTATTTTCTAGAGATTGGTGAGTATTTTATCTTCCTTATCCGTAATTAATGTTTTATTGTGAGTATACTGAGTATCTTCTGCTACAAACTATATTTGTGCGAAATTTTGTCTAAATCCCTTCAAAAGTTTTTGCGTGTAAGAGTAACAAATATACATCCATCTATCTATTTTTACCAAAAAAATCATGAATTGAAAAAAGAGGATCTTACATGATTATATATGCATATAGAGTAGGATTTCGTTTGTTAGGTATTTTAGCCAATTTTCACACTAGTGACCTTATAGACGGTATTAGCCCACACAACATTTTCAAAGTCAAAGTCAATTCAACTAGACCATTAAAAGGCATTTTTGAACGTCAAAACAGTTTGAAAATAAAAATATCACGGACAAGAAACTCCATAGTTACTCTTCTATACTAATATTATAAAGCTGAAGAGTTTGTTTGAACGCGCTAATCTCAAGAACTACTGGTCCGATTTGAAAAAATCTTTCAGTGTTAGATAGCCCATTTATTGAGGAAGGCTATAGGCTATACACCCCTAGTTTTTAATTAGTACAAAAAAAACAGGGCTGTGTCCGTACCTATTACTGATTATATTTGTGTAGTCAAAAGTAAAAAATAAAAACCTAAAATTGGCCACGGATTTTTTTAATAATTGGTAAATTCATAATAGAATCAACATTCATAACAATTGCTACTAGAAAATACTACGCACAGTGTTTTTCCATTTCAATCATCATTTATTCATTCATAAATCAATAGCCTGTACAATATTTTTATAAGTTGAGTGGCATTTTAGGATATAAAAAACGCTAATAACTTTGCTGTTTATGAACATAATTTTTTGAGACTTTTCTTAAATAATAACAAGACCTTTTCTAACAAGCCCTTAAAGTATTTGTACTAATTAAAAACTAGGGGTGTATATCATCGCGTTAAGACCAATAGGAGCGGAGCAGTCATGAAAAATGTGACACAAACGAAGTTGTGCGGACAGCTAGTTTCAAATATAAGATTTACAATATTTTGTATACATTAATCAATCGATTATTATGTGAAGACGATGCACCCAAATAACACTAAGTACTATACTAAGAATAGATCACACATTTGCATGTGTCTCGATCTTTCACGTTCCCCCAAGTCACCCAAAACGGTCTAAATCTGAAGAATGTCGCTAAGCTCACTTTGTATTCAATTCGTCGGCTGTATGAAATTTTTCGTCATTATATAACCGTTTTGTCATTACTTGCCCCTTTGACCTCATAAAATCTTTCTTTCCTGGGCACATCATGGAATTCTTTCCTCGGCAAGTATTCCAGTAAATTAGTGCTTACACAGTTTTTATATAAATGTCTCTTGCGACTTCTGAATATCAGAAAATGATGTAGATAGCTACCTCATTTTCTGATATTCAGAAGTCGAAGTCGAAGTTCTGATATTCAGTAAGAAGAAAGGACTGAGCACAGTGCACCTCAGTGTAAGGCACCCAGGGGTCGGTCTCATCCACAAAGGAATATTCATACAAGTAAACTTGATTGTTGCCACCTTCAGCGTACAGCTTCATAGCCCTACTTCATAGCAGTACATAGGTTAAAGCAACCACACACACACACAATATGGGGTCCTAGAAAATGCACGGTGACATTACGCCAGACCCAGGCGAAGATGACGGGACAAATCTGACGCCGAGCGAAGATTGGTGGGTGGCGAAGGTTGGAAAGCTGGGATAAAAAGAAGGAACAAAGGGTGTTTCTTTCCCTGACGCAGGCCCAGTCAGTGAGTAATAGCCTGTTATAAATAATGACACAAAAAGTAAAACAACACCTTGGATTTGTTAACGCCTTCAGGCCCTGTAGCATAGGGTACCTATATTGTCGAAGGCGTATAGACCACCGGTTGGGTGCCTGCGCCCGCGCACAAGACCTTACTCAATTCTGACTTCTCGCCATTCGTGTTCAGCAAGAACGGCTGCACGCATAATAAAACCACACAAGTCCACACCTCCATCGCTAGCCATAGCGATGGAGGTGTGGACTTGTGATAGACTAGACAATAGATAGTGGTGATGGTTGTGACAATAGATAGATTGTGTATAGATTACATCGCAATCGAATGGAACAGGAAAATTTACAAACAAAATAGACGTATTTATCGTATGATGATTTGTGATTTTCTAGAGATAAATGAATATATTATGTACTGTATTCGTTAAAATATTAATCTTGTAATGATTATTGGATAGATGATTGGCTTCATTGTTATTAGCCATTTTTAACGAGTCACCACAGCGGTTCGAGACCTACGACAACACTTTTAATATGTGTAATCAAGAGTTTCTAACCATGTAACAAAATGTCATGTCATTTCATGTCCTATCTGAATCTGATAGCGAATCAGTATTATGCAATCTTCTATATTCTATTCTATACATAAAATAAAATCGTAGACAAGCCGTGTCTGTACATTGAATATTTTTGCAGTAAAATAACTGAGAAATGTTAGAAAAAAGACATAGAATACATTTTTTTTTTTTTTAAATTTTGTCTTTATGTTTGTCTGTGCGTTTAAGGGAGCATCACACAATTATTTTTGCGGGGAAGAGTTACGAACATCCATCGTAACACACGTAGCACATTTATGATATTAAAGTGTGATAGGGAGTAGGAATGGAATACTCGTAGAAATAATATAATATATAAGGTCTACCATTCTATGATTCAATCTCATCATGTTATCAACACTTGTGCAAACTATCATGTCGAGTGTCAGCGATGCGCGTATTGCGCAAACTTTTTGTTAAGGCGCCAAACAACGGAAACCGTGACTTTGTTTAATAAAAATTGTTTATTGCAAGAAAACAATGATCCAGGGATACATGAGCTCCCCACCGAATGTGTCTCCACGTTGTCGTCGTGGTGGGGCTTGAGCGTCCCAATGATCTTGCGAGCTTTCCCGGTAGAGCCACTCATGCCGGAAGGTCGCAAGTGAGGGATCAGACCAAGAGAGACACACGCACGCTTGCTCGCTGCTCTCTGGTACGCGTCTGATCATCAGACGTGACTGTGAGACCAGCGAGCAGGTGGAGAGGTGAGGTTGGGAGAGAGGGCCCTGAGAAGGGGCGGAGCGAAAAGGGACCACACCCTTAAAAAAGGAAAACCATGAAAAAAGACGCTTGCAAAATGAGTCCCCAGGTGGGTCCCGACTGCTCAGCGGTCGGGGAATCCCACCCCGCTTCGGCGGGCTGCCCTCCGTACTCTGGGGTGGGCACCAAACGTCTTCCGCTTGCCAGTGGCAACAAGAGCCGAGGAGGCTCCAATTCGTCGTCGTCATCCGGATCCGCCTCCTTTAAGGAGCTGATGGCGCACGAATTCGCAGAGGAGGGTTCGCCTGAGCGCCGGGGTGGCGTGGAGTTGGATTCCGGCTCCGCGCTAGACCTAGTAACGGTCAGCTCGGCGGGCTCGGGAGATGAAAGAGGGGGGGCTGCTGCGGAGAACGTAAAGTTCTTCCGCAAGCGGCCCAGACGGGAGGATGACAGCGGGTCGTCCTCCGAGGGCGAATTTGCCTCCGCCCGCAAAATCCCCACCGCTAGGCGGGGCAGGGGCTGTGAGGCAGGGAGGGGGCTTGCACCCTCTACCCGGGAGGTGGAGCGTCGGGCCGAGAGGTTGGTGGAGGAGGGGCGTCGCCCTGGAGGGAGCGGTCGCAGAGCTCCCTCTACTCGTCCGCCTCCTCTCGACTCTGACGACTTGGAGTCCCCGGGAGAGGTACCTCCCGCTGTTGAGGACCAGAGGGCCCAGTTTGCGGAGGTCGTGGAGGCCGCGATCCGCGCTGTGGCCTTCAAGAGGAAGCAGTCCTCGAAGCGGGAGGCCATCAGTGCGGCCAAAGCCTCCATACTGGCGGCAGCGGCGGCCAACGCTGGCGGGACTGCCTCAGACGAGGCGTCGGAGTTGCGGGCGGAGGTCGCCCGCCTCGCGGTTCTTACGGAGCGACTCGTTCAGGAGAATGAGTCGCTCCGGAGGGACCTGGCGGGGATGGCCAGAGCGGCCTCCGTGGAGCCGCGAGGGGGACTGAGTCCGGCAGCGCCGGAGGGGGGCCAAGTGCTGAGCCAGGTGCGGGACCTGGTACGGCAGGAGCTGGCTCCCTTCCGGAGGCAGTTCTCCATGCTGGAGGACATGGTCCGGCGTCCCCCAACAGCGGCAACAGCGGCGACTCAGAGGGCCCCGGGCCAGCAGCAGAAGGCGGCTTCGTACGCGGCCGCCGCGGCTGCCAGCCCGGGAACGTCCGGCAAGGCGAAGGCAAAGGCCAAGGGCGGAGCAGCGCCAGCGCCTGTGGCGCCGGCGGCTGCGACGCCGGCGACGACCAAGTCGGCCCCGGCGAAAAGGGGTGGGAGGAAGGCTCGGGGAGGAGCGGCTAAGGCTGCGGCGCCAGTGGTGCCACAGCCGCCCCCACCCCCACCCTCGGACCCTCCTGCGGCCGGGGCCGAGTGGCAGGTTGCTGGCCAGAAGCGGAGGGCCAAAGAGGCGGCCAGGAGGAAGGCGAGGAAGCAGCGGCGTAAGGCCAACGCTATTGCGGCGAGGCTTCGCGCCCCAAAATCCGCGGCTGTAGTGCTCACACTGCAGCCGGAAGCGGAACAGAGGGGCGTGACGTATCTCGCCGTACTGAAGCGGGCGAAGGAGGCGGTGAGCCTCCAAGAGCTGGGCATCAGCGGGGGCATCGGGGTCAGGAGGACCCTAACCGGTGCCCGCAAGCTCGAGCTCGCCGGAGCGGAGAGTGGCCCGTTCGCGGACGCCTTGGCCGAAAAGCTGAGGGCGGTCTTACCCGCGGACGAGGTCCGGGTGTCCAGGCCGACTAAGCGCATCGACATGCGCATAGTGGGCCTGGATGACTCCGTTACGGAGGAGGAAGTTGTGGCCGCCGTCGCCAGGACTGGGGGGTGCTCTGCCGAGCTCGTCAAGGCGGGCACCCTCCGGCCTGACAACACGGGCATGCAAACCCTTGTGGTGAGCTGCCCCGTGACGGCGGCCAGAACTGTGTCGGAGGGCCGAAGGCTCTTGGTGGGATGGGTGTCTGTGCGGGTAAAACTGCTGGAACCCAGGCCTCTGAGGTGCTACCGCTGCCATGTGGGCAACCACACGGGAGCTATGTGCCCCTCGGAGGTGGACCGCAGCAGTCTTTGTTTCCGCTGTGGTCAGCCCGGTCATCGGGCCGGCTCATGTGAGGCCACGCCGCACTGCAGTGCATGTGCGGCTGCTGGCAAGCCGGCCGAGCACTGGGCTGGGGGAAGGGCCTGCGCGCCATCCGCCCCGACCAAGGGCAAGAGGTCTGCCGCCGCCGCCGCCTCTGCCGCCGCCGCGGCTTCCGTCGCCGCTTCTGCCGCTTCTGCTGCGGGTGCTGCGACTCCCAACGCTCGGGAGGGTGCTGAGATGGAGTGCCAGTAATGGTCCCATTTCGGCCTCCTCCAGAGACAAGTCGGCCGCTGTGCTATTGCGCAGTGGCTGATGCCTGGGGACGGTGAGCGTGGGTGGCTTGCCGTCCGACACCAGGTTGAGTCGACGACGCGTTGTGTTCCACGCGCGCCGAAGGAGCCGTCAGCACCAAGGACGGGACCCCATAGGGTCGGTGCCTGCTAGGGTTGCGGAATTTGTTCGAAAGAGTTACCGCGGCCCTGGAACGCATAGGGCACAAGAAGGATCACGGGTGGGTTTTAGTCAGTAAAAGTCTGACACTCCCTACCGCCCCACCCAGGGCGGGAGGGGTCATTTGATGATTTCCCATCCAGGAAAAAAAAAAAAAAAAAGGGATACATGAGCTATATGTGTCACCGGAAAATGACAAACTTCGTAAAATTATAAAATATCTTGAGAGATTGTAAACTTTCTATAAATTGTCAACTGAACATTTGGAACACTCTTTTACGCATCAAAATTGAATAGAAGTAATTCCGAGAAATTGTAGAATAGCAAATTACGTTGAGTATTACAATTTCAACATTCTAAACGAAGGCGGAACCCCGCTGCGCGGGGCTATTTTACTCGCTGCATTGTTAAAAAAAAAAAACTATTATTAATGTGAATACCATTAGAACCTTTTTTCTTCGGGGGGAAATCCTCATAGATGTCCTCCACCCTGGGGCGGGCGGAGGGGTCTGTCAGACTCTTACTGACTAAAACCACCCCGGTGTTCCGTCTTCCACCTACGCCGGGGATCGTGGGAACGTATGCGACTTCTGTAATCTCCGGTAGATACTATTCGAACCTAAACTATCCTTGTCGGGGTCCCCTAAGTTTCCAGTGCCCTATATTCCGCTATTTGGCTAGCTATCTGATAAATTGTAAAACCGTACGCTGTTAGGTCGCCGAAGGTCGCCAACATGTCGGTTTATGTCGGTTCACAATTTCTCGGAATGATTTCGAGATATTATAAAACATGAAATTATGATGCGTAAAAAAGTATTCCAAATGTTCAGTTGACAATTTATCGAAAGTTCAAAAAATCTCTCAAGATATTTCATAATAATACGAATTTTACAATTATCCAGTGACTATATAGCATGATTATTTGAATGAATATTCAATCGCATATGACTTGCGTTTAATTTACGAGTATGATGCGTTGATACTTTATTTCCGGAATCGAGGGTTTGTCACGAGCCGTGTCCCTCTAAGCGTATAATTAACGGAACAAACAGACGAGGTGTCAGTTCGACATATTCCTCATTTTCCTTTTCAGGTAAAAAATTAAGTGGGCAAAGCGGCGCCGCAATTAAGTTTAAATCCCCACTTCCGTGCCCTAGGGATCGCGACGCCGGCGCTTGGGGACTCGGGGTGCTCTGAAAAGTGGAAACCATTACGTTTTTATTAGCATAATCAGCTTTTTAATGTTCCCACTGCTGGGACACAGGCCTCCTCTCTAGGAGAGGGAATGGGCCGTAATCCACCACGCGGGCCCAGTGCGGGTTGGTGAATGTCACATGGCTTCGAATTTTTGGTTCTAGGACATGCCGGTTTCCTCACGATGTTTTCCTTCACCTTTTTTAATTTCAACGTTTTTATTGCTTACAATCAATCTTACTCTCTTCCCAACTACATAGCGGTCGGCTTCCAATAAAATATGATGCAGCTCCCGTACTAGTATTTTATATTAAAGGACGGCCTATGTGACCTTCACAACTCATTAACTGGAAAACACGGAACTACTTGGCAATATTGGTGTCATATTTTCTGGGTTCCCAATATGGGTAAAGTCTGTTATAAATCTACAAATAACATCCAGGATCAACAGCTGTATACCTAGCACGGAGGAGTCTCGGTATGTAATGGATGGTCGCCCATCCACGACCGACCTCAACAAGTGTTGCTTTACCTCTAAGATCGAACCGTGCTGCTATTATTAGTGTTCCACAGACGTTCCATATATGTACCTAAGTCGCGCACAACATAAATCAATTACAAAAGAGACAAACAACTTTGGCAGCAACTCGCCAGCACCAATATGAGATTGGAGGCAAAATCGAAACAATGGGCTAACAGCCAAGATAAGTCTGTAACTTAATTAACTCTCGAAGGCTTCGGCATAATTAACTTCGAAGCTTTTGGGTGAGGGGTAAACAGCAGTGTGCGTGTATCAGCCGAGAGGGGTGTTAAGGGGGGGCTGATTTATAACTCGTTTAAATGAAAGTGCGAAGCGGTCGCGGGACCCTCGATTGTTTACGTGAATTTTGTGATGTTATTTTAAGATTCAATCAAGACGACTCGTGACTAAATAATTATCAACTACCATTATAGTAAAGGAACGTTACGGGTACTTACAACGGTACCTGAAATTCTGATACTAGTCTTGCCAAAGGGTATTTATTAAGCAGCTGGGTTGAGAAGCTCAGATAAGTTGTGCGTGCAATTGAAATACTGGTACCTATTCAACTGCTGTTGAATAGGTACGGTTACACTGGCAGGCGACCCCGGCAAAGTTAGAAAATACTAAACAGGTTGATTATAAATGAATAAGATCGCGGGAGACGACACGGTTGGCGCAGTGGTTGAGCGTTCGGCTGCTGCGCTGCACAAATGTTTGTATGGCCTACAGATAGTTGTTCCGGGTCTGGATGTCTTGTGTATGTGAGTTTACATGTTTGTGAACGCACCCACGATACAAGAGTAAATCCTAGTGTGGGGCAACTTTTTTTTTTAAATGTCTCTCCGGGTTGAGTAATCGAGGGGTGTTTTCGTGAATTTTGTTGTTATTTTAGGATTCACAACAAGTTGCTGAACGGTGCGCATGGCGTCGGCAGCCTGTACTACGTGACCAGAGTGGAGTTATATACTCCTACGAGTATTAAGGCTGAGTAGTTTTGGTCGCCGACTAGTTTATTGTGTCGTAAATTTTCTCTTATTGCTTCAACCGATTCAAAAGTTAGAGCTACTGCGCTGCAGTGTGTCTCTGCTGTTGTGTTATTTATGGCTTTTCTTATTTTGCTACGTGGGGGCTGGGGGTGGTACCGGACATGGTGCCATACGAATGTAATTGGCAACTGAATGTAATTGGCAACAACTCAGAAGGTTATGTCAAATAGGTACATAAACTATAATAAAGCAATAAATACACTAGTCATCCTGTAGGTCCACCTGAAATAATAGGTACTAATGTTAGTATTTGACCGAAATAATCTTACTATTATTATGAACTAACGATCCGCCGCGACTTCGCACGGGCGCAATGCTGATACTAAATCTCTACTTTATTATGCATGTGTTATACATAGGTATAAACCTTCCTCTTCAATCACTCTATCTTTTAAAAAAAAACCACATCAAAATCCGTTGCGTAGTTCTAAAGATCGAAACATACATAGGGACAGACAGACAGCGGGAAGCGACTTTGTTATAAACTATGTAGATGATTAAAAAGTTTGGATGGATGTTTGTCAATCACGCCGGAACAACTGAACGAATCTGGACGAAATTTCGCAGAAAGATAGATTTTTATCCCGGGAGTACGTTCTCTTGGGATCACATACGAGGGCGACACCGTTGCAAGCATAAGCTAACTATTATACAGGGTGGAATTTTGTAATGCCACCTGGAGGGAAAGTACTCTTAATGCTGCAGATAGAAAAATTTACTCAAAGGAAACATTCCTTTATTTTTGAATAGAAAGCAAACTGCATTCAAAGATTTTCGAAAATTCTCTTCTCCCACACCCGGGAATCGAACCGGCTAAAATCTGAAAAAAATTATACCCTGTACTTTTATTGCATCGACCGTTAGGGTCAATTATAAGGATGAAATCTCTTTAACAAACATGATAAATTAAATGAGAGGAAAACCAGGAAATATGAAGTTACAAATTCAATGAGTCAAGTTAAAGCTCTTTAACTAACATCCATCTTTTATAATGCAGACGTCCTTTGCGACATACTCGTAGCTGCGTATATGAGGTAATTTAAATGTGGAATGTTAGATTAAAATTTGAAAATTAGATTGTCATAGTTGTTATTCACATTTGATTGTTTTTACAACTCATTTCACATTTTGTCTCACGGTGAAAATGGCTTATCAAGAACAGTTTGATTTAATGGAAGCTTATTTTTTAAATAACAAAAACGTGAATCTAGCTCTGCGGTAGTATGGAGAGAGATATCAAGACAGACAGGCACCAACTCGGGTCGTATTGAAAAGAATGGTAGAAAATTTAAAGAATACGGGTGGTTTCAAGAGACGGCAAACTATTCAGCAAAACTATTTCGATTTTGAACTAGATGTTTTAACATACTTTGAATCATTTCCGAAGGCTTCAAGTAGAGATGCTGCCGATGAATTAGGAACAACCCACACTCGCGTACTTAAAGTGCTGAAAAAGTATAAGTATAAATGCTATCGTGAAGGTCGGTTGGTGCCCACGACACCAACCGACCTTCACGATAGCATTTTATTTGTAACTTCAGATTTCCTGGTTTTCCTTTCATTTAATTTATGATGTTTGTTAGAGAGATTTCATCCTTATAATTGACCCTAACGGTCGATGCAATAAAAGTACAGGGTATAATTTTTTCAGATTTTAGCCGGTTCGATTCCCGGGTGTGGGAGAAGAGAATTTTCGAAAATCTTTGAATGCAGTTTGCTTTCTATTCAAAAATAAAGGAATGTTTCCTTTGAGTAAATTTTTCTATCTGCAGTATTAAGAGTACTTTCCCTCCAGGTGGCATTACAAAATTCCACCCTGTATATTTAATTACATAATTTCACCTTTAACAATGAAACCAAAACAAATTTAAAGTTATTGTCCCGCAGTAGCCCAAACTATATCAGCAACACAATCTAACCGGTCATACTTTGCTGGTAGCTACAATAAAATTAGACACTCAATTAGTAGGTAAAACAGCAGAACGGTGAACAAAGACGTAAAACTTGCGATAAACGTACCTACATAAACGTGTCTCAAAAGCTCATTCCAGTACCTACCTGCTAACAAACGACTACATAGCACCATAAAATTTTGCAAATTACGACTCCTGCCTTATTATTTATCGATTAAACATTTTAAACAAACAACAGTATCGTAAAAGTGGCAATTTGGTTGTAAATTCACAAAGGTGATATAACTTAAGGCCTATGGTGTTCAAGCGTACAGTTGCGGAATGTAAAGGTTTGCCAATTTTTACGCATGCTCAAACGCGTTAATATCTTGAAACCATTCAATTTTCTGACTAACTGCTCGACAGTTCGAAAGTGTTTCAGTTTTGAAGTCGAGCAGTTAGTCAGAAAATTGAAGCTATAGGTATGCACCATAGATATAATAAACAAGGAGATATGCCCTGTAGCCGAAAATGTATCGGAACCTGTGTCTCCTGTTTTGCCCTACCACCCGGCAACTACTACGAATGCAGTTCAGTAAAAGCAATAGATACGCAGTCGCGCACACACCCGCATTTTTTAAATCGGACTGTACTACACAATCAATTATAAACCTTATCCTAATAAATACAGCGTATATTTACAGTACACCGTGCAACTTACTCACACAAAAACAACGGTGGGTATCGTTGTGCTGTGCAAAAGCAATTTATTTTACATATACGCTAGTGATTGACTAAATCGGAAAGTTATCGATTCTGGCATTTATTACACACGCCATGTTGCCCATGTATAACAAATAAATAGCATGAATATGTTGACTAATTTTAAGCAAAGGTCACTAATATATTATCTTAAACATGCCGATTACTATAATGCATTCGAAACTTTATCGAAAGTAAAATACAGTTACCATAAAAAGTAAGGAAGTAGCACGAGGATAAGGCATAAATACGATAATTCAAAGCCAAAAACACTTGAACGATTATTTACCAAAAATTTAATGAAATCTAAGAAAGTTTGGTACACTTTTGTAATATTTCATTCAACAATCGTCATTGTTGTCGACAGTGTATCTGCACAACTACATCACTAAGTCGCGGCAAGAAGCAGCGGCCGTACTATGCGATACATCGGCTTGCTAAAGTATCGTTTTGTGATTTTTACATTGCTCATCCAGTCACTTAGCGACAAACTTAGGTAGTGGTTAAGGAGCAGTGTATTCATTGTAATATGTTATTGTCGCTGTGACATTTGAAAACAAAAATAACAGAGTATAAGCAAGAAATATTTTACGATTTGTTGTTTTTCATGATTTTAAAGACAAATATAGTAAAATACTTGTATTTTGATATGGTAAGTGATTCCATAATTAACAAAGTTTTGGTTTAGGCTTCGGTTTTTACAAGAAAACACTGAACAACACGGCATTCTTATATCTTATCACGCTCACGGTCGGAAGCGCACTAGTTCGCGGATTCGACCATTGCGTAAGACATGCTCGCCCTGACCATGTCGCGTGGACACCGACACGCCCCCTTGCCACTTCTCCTGTATTTTATATTTCTATGGTATGCACATTCCGAAACGTAGACCATAAACGTGAACTGTATCGAAAATATCAATTAAATTTTTTACACAATTTTGGTTTCATCACTTATTTCAGGCCAAGCTCTCACTTTCATTCACAACGATGGCAGTAAGTAAGTAGTCGGCAGCGACGAAGACGCACGTCGTAAAAAAATAATCCCAAAATGTGCTTAACCTTTTAATTCGTCGACTGAACATATACCACATACCTTTAGTTAGATATAGAGCGTACATTTTATGACCTTCGAGATACTTTTGGCAGAATATCGGGTGTCAAATAAATTACAATTCACTGGAGTTCCATCTCAAAATATATTTTCATTTTAAAATCGTGAACGTTAAAAAATACGGGTGGCTGGGGAGCAGGATGAAACAATGTGTTGCGGAAAATGCAGGAGTTTGTCACAAGCTGCTTTTGTCAGTAATAATTGTCAAAGTTCAAGTGGGGTGATTTAAAGGGGTCGGGCAAATTGTCAATGGGAAAAGTTGTCGCACTTTTGACAGATTAATCAATTATTATTATTAACTGTGACGAATTTTTTGGATTACTGTCTTGGGTTCGAATGGCTGAGGAAGAACATTTTATTATTTTGGTCGTCAACTGCATGTAAAGATTTTAAATGTTAGATCTCATCATACACTAAGCCTTTTCCTAGTACCTAAAAATGAACTGTCTTCTAGTATATACTCACTATTAGTACCTTAACGCGAGTATATTTTTCAAGAAGAAACGGCCACGATAAGCCTGACTTTTTATAAACATACCTAAGCAATCATTTTGCCATATTATCAATTCAGCCAATCGAGACATATAATCATACGATTTATTGTTATTAGATCTTTATTAACACATTTACGCTGTCAATTATTATGTCAAAAACACTTGATACACTTATGTCCTACATATTTACTTCGATACTTATATGACAGCGGAAATATTGATATTAATCAAATCGCCCAATAGAGATTGATTGTGGAAGATCTGGCTGTCAGTTTTCATTGTTCGAGAACGGTTCGCAACTGCTCCATGTCACTATCTAATATGGGATAAAATAACTTCTCCTTTACTGGCATGATAAAGAATTTAGAAGGTGACTTTGACGGAGCTTTCAGCTCTCAAGGAGATGGAGTGGAATTACCTAAACTACAAGATAAAAATAGTAGGTATAATATTATCTAGTACGAAAGCGTATAAATCACACATTAAACCATCGATAAAATTCGGTGGCAGGTAGGGCTAGTTTATAAGTCACCGCGGCCCTGCAACGCAAAGGGTTTAGTCAGTAAGAGAGCCTGACACTCCATTCCGCTCCGCTCAGAGCGGAAAAAGTTATTTGTCTTCGTTAAAATAACATATCCGGCATCCGAGACCCTATGGTTTCTAAAAACCTAGCATTCTCTCAACTATATATATACAGGGTTATTTAAAAAGCCAAGAACCTCTTAAGAGGTCATTGTACTCATCATTATGAACAACTTTTATTATGGAACCAAACCAGAAATCGCGAAAAAAAATCACCTGTTCCCTACATTTATGTTTGTATAATCATCAAAATGTAGGGAACAGCTGACTTTTTTTCCCGATTTCAGGTTTGGTCCCATTAATAGTAAAAGTTGTTCATTATACTAACCCTGCATAAGAAGGTAAAGTTTAAGTAAGCACTGATCCGATTACAGACAGCATTTGCTACTAATAAAGCTACATACACTATCGCAGAGTGTCAGCTACTTTTTACGAGTATCTTGATAAATATACGGAAAACGCCATGCGAACGAAACCCGCTTGAAACTAATTCGGGCCACCATAACCGTGTAATCAGTCTACCATGTGACCAGTTAAACGACGCATAAACCAAAATGTCAGGAAGTATCGATCATTTATCACGCACACAATTTAACGTCATTAATGTTAATAAAAACATAACGTGTCCTTCTCGTGAAGATCGGCCTCTCCTGATCCATAGATCATATTAAATATTTTATTTGTGAACTAGCAGCGCCCCGCGTTATGTTACTCGTGGATAATGTAGCTTTCGAATGGTGAAAGAATTTTTAAAATCGGTCCAGTAGTTTTTGAGCCTTTTCATTACAACCAAACAAACAAAGTTTTCCTCTTTATAATATTAGTATAGACAAATGGTATAACATACTCGTACATAGCAATATTCATCGTAATGTTCCCATAACATATATGTATGTAATTTTGAAATGGAGCTAATATTTATTCGTATTTTAACTTTATTACATTATAAATGCAAATGTATTTTAGTTTGTTACCACTTCACGTCTGGATTTGGGTAAAACTTAGCATTCAGGTAGACCATGTCTTGGAATAGGATAAGTACTTTCATTCCGGGACAATGGATGGAATGGAACAGAATGCCAAGTTGGCGGGAGTTTTATACTTGCATTCTGTTTATACGTCTTGCCATTTTCCTCTGTGGAATTACACTTCACGAATTGCACTAAGAGTATATCCCTAATTGGTAACGGTGTTTACTCTCTAGCAGCATTGAGTTGACGTTAAAGTAATTGTTTTGTTGGAATTGAGAATTAACGACGGAAATCCTCCTGATGGAAAACCACAGAAAGACACTTTCGAAGACCCAAGAAGACTAATAAGAGAGACTAATAATCAATTAAGGAATTAAAATGGGGAAAACGTTTAGTCAAAACACCGTCTAATTTAAAAGTCCTACGGGAATTGTACATTTTGATGCAACTGGGCAAGCATTGAGAAACTTACTTTGGGAGACTGCAAAGACAAATATTCGCGTGCTACGTTTTTCACAAGAATTTAACAAATAAAAGAATAGATTTCTTGTATTCTATTAATTATCCGACAACAACAATAATATTAATCCCAATTTTTATTACACAATCTATTGTTACAGCGTATTCTATTGTACCTCGGCAGCCTGGTGACGTCGACGTGGTCAAACGTGACTGGGGGCAACTTATATAGCGCCTTCGCCACAAAAGCGGGAACGTCGTCCGCGTCGGTGCTCTTCAACAATGTGATGATGTCCTACACACACTTCTGGCCTCCATCCCTCCGGCGGGACTGCATCTGCTCGACTTTTCCGAAGGATTGGAACAGTAGCAGCTTGGCACAGCTGATCTATTTCTCCATAGCTGGACTTGCAGATCTGCAAGATGCTGACTTCGTCCATGTAATCGATGGCATGGTTGATAAATGCCAAGACCTCGTTGGCTATGAGCGGTTGTGAACTCATAGTGACGCAAACTGTGCAACGGCTAAAGCCGCGCGCAACACGCGAATATAATATTCGTATTGAGCAATCCCAGCCTTAATCGCTCATAGAAGTTTCGATTGTGTAGAACTTTCAAGATTTAGGTATTAATTAGGTATAAAACAACTTATAAGGTTTACTCATAAAATAAAAGTCACAACGAATATAACCAATGACAAAGATATGAACTTATAATGATAGTTTCACATTTTTGAAGCACATTCATGAGAACTCTTTTGACGTCTAGACAATATACATAAAGGGCTATTCTTTTACTAAGTTGAATAAAAGTCAAGTAAAGTATATTCTGGGAACTTTTCAATTCGATTCAATGAGTACCTACTTTGAAAGTAAAATATATAAAGTCTTATTGCATTCTTTTCGAGCTAGACAAGTATGATGCTGGCAATAAATAAACACGAGGTTTATTTTTATTTGTAGAATACTGTATTTCTTAAATTTCCATTTGAATTAACTTTTGGCCGCTGATAGACCCGAGTATTCACTTAGAACGAGCATTCTAGCGAATGTTCTTTTGTTTAAATAAACAGGAGCATTTAAGCGAGCATTCTAGTGATCATTCTTACGAGCATTCTAACGAACGACAGCAAGTTTATATCAAGCCAAGCAATGTTGTGATTGTTGTTTGACATTTTGGTGAAAAATACATTCTAGAGGAGCATGTAGGTACTAGGGCATTCGCTAGAATGATTGTGAAAACGTTCGTAGCGATGTTTTGACGGTAGGTATGCTCGGCTGTTGCGGAATCTGTTCGAAAGAGTTACCGCGGCCCTGGAACGCATAGGGCACAAGAAGGATCACGGGTGGGTTTTAGTCAGTAAAAGTCTGACACTCCCTACCGCTCCACCCAGGGCGGGAGGGGTCATTTGATGATATCCCATCCAAAAAAAAAAGAAAAGGTATGCTCGGCTGCGGACCTGCGGATGGCGAGCTCTGGGTGGCTCGCCGTCCGATAGCAACCAGACCGGGGTCGACGAGCTGTCAACAAAGAAGACGCCTGCTAGGGTTGCGGAATTTGTTTGAAAGAGTCACTGCGGGCCTGGAAAGCAAAGGGCACTAGAAGTATCACGGGTGGGTTTTAGTCAGTAAGAGTCTGACACTCCCTTCCGCTCCGCCTTATGCTCGGCTCTATTCGAACTCTCTGCAGAAACAGCGAGTGCTGTGATGTTCTGTTACAAGTGAATGTCTGTCAGCATCTTTTTGTAATTTGTTGTCACTATTTTAAGAAGACTAACATCATCATCTCAGACATGGAAAGATGGGTTAGGTGGGATAAGTGTCTCGTAAGCATCAACAGGTGCTGTGCTCCTCGCACTCAGGAAATTCTCCCGATCTTTATCAGGTTTTTGCGAGTCCTTCCGGATAGTGCAACGTTCTTCTTCATCGCTTCCCTCTTGACAGACCGAAACCTTAGGAAATGTGTGAATATTCTTTTCACAATATCCGAAAGCACAACTCCTGCACATCTTTATTCTAGATTACGATCTGCAATAGCATTACAGGAATCTGAAGTGTGTATTCCCAAGTTCAAAGAAAATAATGTAGATTAGAATGTAATATTACAAAGTTAAATAAATATTGTAAAAACAGTTAATCTTCTTTGGTTCGACTGCAATGCTGTACAGCAAAGTAAAGTTGAAATGACTCCTGATGTGACTTCCTATTTACAGTGACCATATATAAATATGCATGAACACATAATAAACCATAATAATAGAAGGCACAAAGACGCGTAATTAAATGCATACCGAGAAAATAACGAGTAACCCCAGTTTACGACTGCGCATTTAATATTAATCTAACGATTTGACACGGCGTGACCCGCATTTGCATGGAAGCGTCGTAAATGGCCACATATTGCTGGATATAGGGCACACAGATGGTCATAGGGATAATGACATAATCGCTAATTGATAGCAATGACCGCAGCAGGGACTGGTCGATAGGCAAATAGCGTATATCCAGGGCCCTTTACATAAAAATATATAATTCATCCCAAAAATTAGAGTCGATAAAATTGACTTTCATAAATATTTATTCTAATATATTTTGTTCATTAGTAACCTAACATTCTGAAATTGACTGCTAGAAGTTGATGTACATACAACATAAACGGTTACAAGGGAATTTTAGCAGTCGCCGTACAAACATTTGGAAAATCAGAGCACCAAAAAAAAAACAAACAACAGCAGAAAGAACACGCAAAAGCCTTTCGCACAAAAGAATTGTTTAAGCGCCTTTACAAATCGCAATGAGGCAGAACACGCGGTCATTATGTCCTTCAACATTTTTATGTCTCAAATGACAAGTCAGTTTCTTTCACATAATACTTTCTTTAGTAGTAGCGGTGTTTCGTCCCCCCACTCAATATGACCTAATCCAATGCACCAGGCGATCCTACATAGCTTATAAGGAACATTATCATATCTGCTTATTTCGGTACACTCTTAGGATGTACATTCAGTGGCATCAGTGAAGCGGAGCGTTACAGCTCGTTTGTTGCGGGGTCGAACGAGAACGGAACTACCAGAATTATTTGCTCAGTACACACTTTAGGCAGAAGATCTAATTCACACAAACACATTATGAAAAAACTTTAGATTTTAGTTTATTTATCACAACCATTAAAAAACGTCATCACCATCCACTACTAAACAGAGACCTCTTCCAAATTCACAACATCAACCGGTACTGTACGCCACGCATCCAGTAGTTCCAACGCCTCGCATACAACGCTTCGTCTTCCGGTACGCGATCGGCACTCCAGAAGTTCAGAACCATTCGACCTCATTGATAATTATCTATTCTGCGAATACTGCTCCTTAGTTGGCACTGCCCACTGTCTCTTAAATTTGGCTCTCTTTCAGGTGACTTTAAGCCATCTGGTAAAGCCCATTGTGAACGATTACGTGTCAGGTCCATATGTCATCGTACACTTGTACTTCAAAATCGATTTGACGAGTTTTGTCTGCTCTGGTTTCTGCTGCAGATTCATGACGGCCTCTTCTCCCAACTTAACCTTCTGTAACTCCTGCACTGACAGTATCACTTGAAGTTTACGAGACAGTAGTACTCGCCAGTGGCTGTAAAACTAGCGTATAATTACGTGTGATGACGCTAAGAGCGGGCTTGCGCACGCGCCGTTCGCCGGACGGAACGACACGCAACGCATAGCTGCAAACAATGACTGTCTATGAACTGAAGGCTAATGAATTGGCCTTAATAAAGAATCATTCTATAAACGAAAAGCATCTGAACCTGTTTACCTAAATTATCTGCTTGATAAAAACAAAGCCCAAACCATTTATCTTTACGTAGAGAATGATCCACGGTGTTGACAGGGTTATGTAAATCGTTACAGAGTTTTTTCGAAAGAGTCACCGTGGGTGGCCCTGTAACGCAAGGGCATTAGGAGGAAAACGGATGGGTTTTAGTCAGTAAGAGTCTGAAATTTCCCTCCGCTCCGCCCAGAGCGGAATAAGTAATTGTGCAAAGCTGCAAGCATACACGACGCGATAACGGTACAATAAGATCATGCTAGGTAGGTAGTATTCCTTAAGAAAAAATAACGAGTCTCTAATTACTCAGGTGTGTCTCTTTTAGTGAATAAAATACAAATTAATGTTGGTGAGTGAAACTAACATACATAGAAGGAAAATAACTAGATTAAATAGGTTTTCAATGCAAGTGTGCACTCCACGCATACTGCGAATCATATTTAATCAACTAATTAGCTAATTAGTCAGTGCATACCTACGATTGAAACTTGATAAAATTGAAGTCATTCCCAATCAGTAAGATAAAGATATGTCGTAGCTCTAAATTTGTGGAAATACAGCTAACGTATCTAATCAACGTATTTGATTGTCATCTAATCGGTCTGAAGTCGACCGTGGAATGGTTGTTTTTTTGTGCGTGACGACTGTTCTTGCTGACGATGAATAGCTGTAAGTGGAAATTGAGCAAGGTGTGATGCGCGGACGCAGGGACCCCAGAGGACGTCTCTATGTTTTCTACAACATACCCTAAGCCACAGGCAGGACCGGAGGGTGTAAACAAATTCTAGATACTTGTACAGACAAGAAAGCTTAAATACCATAGAGTATTCTGTAATAATTTTTATTGTAGGTACATACATCACATGCCAAATATTAATCTTGAGCAAACTATGTACATCGATAAACAATACAAAAAATCTTCATAGACTGTTATTTCTAAAGTATTGATGTAATTTTTAATACATTGTTATTACAGGATCTTAGGTATTCTTTTATAAGCTTTCAGAAAAGAGCCAGTTTATAAACCAGAGTGCAGTAAATTTTTCACAGTCAGCAATGTTTGAGCCTTTATAATAATAAAAAAACGTTAGATTACTCGCAAACAACCCAATGTGGCCCACATGTTATCCGGTCAAACACGTTGCATATTAGTTCAATTACTAGGCACCGTACAAATTCTGCTCTGCTGTTTTAGAATTTCTCTGGCTTTCAGAAAATTAAAATGGTTCCAAACATATAAGCAACAGAAGAACGTAGTTGAACCAATGGTTAACTCACCTGCAAACGTATAATTTTCGAGACCTTTTGTAAAACCATGTCAATTTAAAATTTTTCTCGACCTTCAATTTTTGATTTTGCATTCCAGGCATCTCTACCACCGCGAACATGGTCAGAACAGTTTAACACAACCGATGACAAGAACGTCGCATGTCGACAAGGCAAATACCTCCTATAATTTATATCGGGCATCGTAGAAATGAAATGAAAATGAAAACGTAAGAATGAAAGAAGATCGTCTGACACCACTGAAGAAAACCTCCCAGTTCTCGTATATGTTCACGGGGGAGGTTTTGTATTAGGCTTTGGTAATTTTAATCAGGGAACGGAAAGCATGAGGATAAAGGATTTCATCATGGTCACGTTCAACTACCGTTTAAGCATTCACGGGTTCATTTGTCTCAGCACAGAAGACATACCAGATAATGCTGGCATGAAGGACCAGGTGGCGCTTCGGCGCTGGGTACAAAAGAACATCGCCAGTGGTGGCGGAAACCGTGATTATGTCGATCTTGCAGAATACAGTGCTGGGTCTGCGTCCGTAGACCTTTTGATGCTTTCCAAAGCAGCTGGAGGGTTATTCCAGAAAATGGTGGTAACCTTGCTGCATTTACAATGCACAGAGATCCTCTAAAGATCGCCAAAACTTTTGCCAATGAGCTGAATGATCTCGCTATAGTAGACGATACAGACGCTTTAGAACAATTCTACAAGACAACTACAATGGAATTGTTGACTGCAAATATGTGTCTTCATAGTCCTGATTCGACATTCCTGTTTTCTCCGTGTGTGGGGCGTGATATAAACAGAGCATTCCTGACAGAATCTCCTCTGAGTATTCTTAAAAAGTGTGACTACAAAAAATTACCTATGTTGTATGGCTTCACAAACATGGAAGGGCTGTTACGCATTGAATACTTTGACATGACTTTATGGCACATGTGGTGTTTATCTGTTAGAAATTGTGTCATTACACCTGCTTTAAGTTACCTATTTTGTAATATGTTTGGTTTTAACAATTGTTGGTGAGCCTAATAAATAATATTTAAAAAAAAAACTGATTTCTTACCTGCAAACCTAAAGTTTGAATGTGATACAGAACGAGAAGAAGTAGCTAATATATTAAAGAAATAATTCTATTGTATTTTGACAACAACCCTGTGAGCAATAAAACCGTTTTGAAATACGTTGAATTCTTTACTGATGTTATGTTTACTCAACCTATGAATCGGGCTGCCAAGTTGCAATTTGAAGTTGGCAATAATCAGGTTTATTTGTATGAATATTCCTTCGTGGACGAGGACGTTGAACCTGTACTTCATACAGATTTACGTGGTGCCGCACAATACGCTCAGTCTTGAGCTTGAATGGATAACCTAAGTGGTCAGGATGAGTCTCTCGTCTGTCGAATACCAGAAAATGAGAAAGACAGTGCACAAAATTTGGCACAACCTTATTAAAACTGGGTAAGCAAGCTTTAAAACTACGATGGATAGTACTTGTAGTACATCAAAAATGAGTAAAGTGCTCAGAAAAGCAAGCCACTATGTGCAGCAGCATGCAGTGCCTTTCAAGTATGCATGCACTTTCAAGGTAGCATTTTTAGGTTGAATGGAAATGTGTTCGTTGAGAATGTTATAATAAATGAAGAAACCCTTCATTCTTTTCTTTACCACTCATCACTAAAAAAATATATTATTAATTTATTATAAAACTTAAGTAACACAAAGGTACTACAGACGGATTTAGACCTGAGGCATCAGTATATGGTATGGTGCTTCATTCGCAATTAGTACATTTTTGTATTCCACTACAGATTTACTCTATCTACACCAGCCATATGTACATACTGTTGTACCTTCGAAAAGGTTCATCATTATCCAATATTTTTAATAAGGTTCGAACTGATTGACATTTCGGCTCCTATATTAGGTTTTAATCCATACTGTGTATGAATAAAAACCAAAAATGGTACATAATATGAAGTTCAATCACGAATTTGTCTTTACACATTCGGTGTACAACAGGGATTCCACCTGAGTCTGGTTCTGTTTTGGTTTTCGTTAGTGATTATATTAATTAAAAAATGAAATATAATTACGTACAAAATGTATTTTACACCAGCAGATACAAGTGAAAGTAATTAAAAATAAAGTAACTTCATAAGTAGCACAATTATTATTTTTTAGTTTTTTAAACGCTGGCTACACCTAAATTTCGTGCTTTTTGTTTCGTAGTACTATTACTAATCATTTTAATCTTCGTCGTAGTTTGAATTAGATTATTATCTATCAAATGTTAAGTGAATTATCAATAAAATAATCGTCAGTAATCGACTAACACACGTGCATGCAAATCTGAGTCAATTTGGAAGCAAACGTTTATTACTCACTCATAATTACGGATCATTTATTAAAGATAAAAATATCGATTAATCATATAAAAACATGAAATGATCAAGTTAGATTGTATTCAAAGCTATGGCGAGATTGACGTTTGTGGTCCTTTTGTGTGTGGCAGCTGTTCTGGCTGATGGTGACTGGCTGGAAGTGGAAATTGAGCAAGGGGTGGTCCGTGGCCGTAAGGAGCCCAGCGGAGATTTATACGCTTTCTACAACATTCCTTACGCCACAGGGCCTTCAGGTGTCCACAAATTCAAGGTACTTAATTTTTCCTTATAGCCTGCTGCTTGCGTCGAATTAGTACATCCTCCTTAAGTTTGCCTGTGATGACTATGGATTATTCTGAAGTATTTTTTTATATTACAGTAAAGTTTCGTCAGTAGTTTTTGCGTGAAAGAGTATCAAAAATATGTACATCCAACCGTTCTCGATTTCTCGATTCTCAAACTATCACACTCAGTGTATTATGTAGTAGGATAGAACTGTATAAATGAATAAAGGTTGACGACAACATATTATACTCATTTAATTTATCTGATTTCTTTTGCATTACAGCCGCCTTACCCACCACCAACATGGAAGGAACCCTTTAACGCAACTGGCGAAAAGAGTATCATTTGTCCACAGAACAGATTTATGCTCGATTTTATGCCAGGCGATTTAGAGATGAAAGAAGATTGTTTGATTGCAAATGTGTTTGTGCCAGACACCACTGAAAGAGACCTTTCAGTCCTCGTATATGTTCACGGAGGTGGTTTTACATCGGGCTTTGGTAACTTATATAGAGGGACACAGTTTATGAAGGAAAAGAAAGATTTCATTATGGTTACGTTTAACTATCGTCTCGGCATTCACGGATTCCTTTGTCTCGGCACCGAGGACATTCCAGGCAATGCTGGCTTGAAGGACCAGGTTGAGCTACTACGCTGGGTACAAAAGAACATCGCCAGCTTTGGTGGTAACCCTGATGATGTAACTCTTGCAGGTATGAGTGCCGGCTCTGCATCAGTGGACATAATAATGCTCTCTAAGTCTGCCGAGAATTTGTTCCACCGATTAATACCAGAAAGCGGTGGAAATCTCGGGGCATCTGCAATACAGAGAGATCCCCTAGAAATTGCTAGAACACACGCCAAAACACTGAACTCACTCGCTATGGTAGATGATATAAACGCTTTAGAACAGTTCTATAAGACAACTTCAATGTACGCGTTGACTGCAGACTCTTTTGCTGATAGGACTGATGGTACTTTCTTGTTTTCTCCGTGTGTAGAGCGTGATACTGTCGGAGCCATCCTGACTGAATCTCCTCTGAGCATACTTAAGAAAGGCAACTACAAAAAGGTACCTCTATTATATGGATTTGCTAACATGGAAGGACTGCTCCGTATTTACTCCTTTGAAAATTGGAAGAATAAGATGAATGAAAAATTTTCTGATTTCTTACCGCCTGACCTAAAGTTTAGATCTGATGCAGAACGAGAACAAGTAGCCAATACGATTAAGAGATTTTACTTTGGTAACAGTCCTGTTAGCAATGAGAACATATTGCGATACGTCGACTTCTTTACGGAAGTTATATTCACCTTTCCAATGCTTTGGGCTGTAAAATTGCACGTCGAAGCTGGCCATAACCAAGTATATTTGTATAAATATTCGTTTGTGGACGAGAACACTAGGCTGGTGCCTCATACTGACGTTCGAGGCGCTGATCACTGCGCTCAGTCGTTTGCTTGGTTGGACCCCTTAGAACACGCGATTCAGCCAGAGACTATCGAATATCAGAAAATGAAAAAAACTATGCGTGAAATTTGGCATAACTTTATGAAAACTGGGTAAGCATTGGACGAGCTTTTACTGATTTCTTAAATCATTAAGTATAATATCCAAGAGCAGGATAAAGTCCTCCATTCTTCTTTTTTCCAAAATTGCAGCCTCCGTCAGATTGTAACAAATCTTTATTAGACTATAATTTCTCAATATATTATGAAAAAATCGTTCGAAAACTAATTTTATGAAAACCTGCGACATATACAATGCATCCCATCCAAATTCAATAGATTGCGTTACATCCGTATTAAGAAAAAAATAGTTTACAATTTCATGCCATATTTTACAATCTCACGGCGTTTGCAATTTCCCGGTGCCATAATTATATAACAGGTCTCTAGAAATAAATTTCAAGAACATTTTTGGGCCCTTTTTTTGGATGGGAAATCATCAAAAGACTTCTCCCGCTCTGGGCGGAGCGGAAGAGAGTGTCAGACTCTTACTGACTAAAACCCACCCGTGTTCCTTCTTGTGCCCTTTGCGTTCCAGGGCCGCGGTGACTCTTTCAAACAAATTCCGCAACCCTAGCAGGCACTGACCCTATGGGGCCCCGTCTTCATTGCTGACGGCTCTTTGAGGCGCGCGTGGAACACGACGCGCCGTCGACTCGGGCCTGGTTGCTATCGGACGGCGAGCCACCCATAGCTCGCCATCCGCAGGCCCGACATTTTTGGGCCCTGAGTCCTATTAACGATGAAGGATGAACTCGGATCAAACTCGGATCAAGGTTATTAATCTTCTCAGTTCAACGTTCATTTCTATATTTCAGGACACCTGTGCCTGAGGGGTCGTCGCTGCCTGCGTGGCCGGCAGCAGGCGCAGACAGGTCACCACACATGTTGCTTAATGACCCTCTGGAACTACGTGGGGTTCCCTTGGAAGAAAGCACTCGCTTCTGGGAAGGCATCTATGAGAAACACTACCTGGACTCCATACCACCAAGAAGTGGAGCAGAAAGTATGGCGCAGAGGAATATTTTTACTTTATTAACACTATACGTCATATTCTATTTAACAAAAAATATATTAGTAGAGTAGAGATATACAAATCTAAATTAAGGTCACAGGATAGTAGGATACTGATTAAAATAAAGTTATTAAACATTTTTTTTTAATTAATCATAGTTTTTGTTCGCGACGATGCGTCT
Organism: Hecatera dysodea; assembly: GCA_905332915.2. Taxonomy (NCBI): domain Eukaryota; kingdom Metazoa; phylum Arthropoda; class Insecta; order Lepidoptera; family Noctuidae; genus Hecatera; species Hecatera dysodea. The sequence goes on along the minus strand of HG995288.1, from coordinate 9,047,720 downwards.
TAGCTACATAGTATAGGTAGTTATAGTTAGCTATAGTTAGTACCAGGGGCGTGCAGTGGTTCTAGAGTAAGGGTAGGCCAGACATAATGTCCAAAAAAAAAGCTCACCACATTCTACTGGGTTGAAATCACGATACGGAACGATGAGAAACATATAATTTTAAAAACTCACCAAATTCAAATCACGATATTCTGACGATACAAACTACTCTTTCTAGAAGTATTGAACAAAATGCACAGAAAACAAAATAATTTGTGTGTACACACATAGCCAGTTATATGTTTCATAACTCTGAGGATTGAAATGACGAGTACGAGATGAATTATTTTTGAGTTAATTCTCGTAACTCGGGTATACATCTACCTTTAGAAACAACTTGAATCTTATCATTATACGATAGCTGTGAAAACTTACTGTTTTTAATCTCTAACAAACACATTGTCAGCACAAACTTCACAATTTAGGACCATTTTTAAGTATGTAAACAAATAACTAAACTTTAATATTTACACTACTTTATGACTCAAAACGAATTACTTATAAATCAATGCACTATGATTTATAACACTCAACAACAAAATATTCGAACGACTATTGCTTGTCACATGAAACAATATCAACAAACAATATGGCTTCTCTTTTTCTTGCAAAAATATCATTTAAAAAGACAATCAATACACTTCCAAAAAAAATTGCTACATGGTCCTATCGTAATCTTTAAGAATGACATGTAATGACATTTTGCCGGGTTATACATCATAACCCGCCAAAATTGACAATTCTATGTCAACAGAGTTGCCAATTTTATTTTTCTAATTCCCTTTAAACCAAATTCTCAAATTAAGTTTGGAAAATTTGGGGAGAAAAGTTAAATTCTTGCGGTTTTTAATTATATTTAGAGGGTTATTAATTACAATTTAACATTTATTTTGTACATTTTATACTTTTGATAATACTAACCAGTTTTTTTAAACTATATCTATAAGTTATTAAGGAAATTATTATTCTCAAATTGGCAACCCTGTTAAGCGATTTCCATTATGTATATATATAAAATTTTATTTTTTATTTTATATAAAATTTTACTACTTGTCCTTGAATTGTGTGGTGAACCAATCAGGACCCGTGTAGTGGGCTCCAGCGAGCCTAGAAACGCCCATAATTTATACATGTGTGTGTAAATTATGGGCGTACATACACAAGAACATTTGCACACATGCAAAAATTTATCAATTGAAATAAGGCTCTCCGTATTGTGGCCTATGTGAACCGTTTCGTAGGAACAGCGTAGTTTGAAATACGTCACACGCACGGGCGAGAAGTTGCTATAAGCATTATACTAGGCGTTATGAGTTATTAAATATTTTTGTTTTATTTTATTGCATAGTTACAATAAATACATTTGTTTTATTTATCCGTTGCTATGGTAGGGTAGGCTTAGCCTAATTGCCTATATGGAGCGCACGCCCCTGGTTAGTACATAGAATGTTACAACAAATAAAAACACAACTACATAGTATAGGTAGTTATAGTTAGTACATAGACTGCTATAACAAAAATAAAAGCAAAGCTACATAGTATAGATAGTTATAGGTAGCTATAGTTGATACATAGTTTGCTATATTGAAATAAAACACATTCGTTACAGTCATTTGCTCTCAAGAGGCAATATAGGCCCTTGGAGCCTTTATTTCTCCCAAGTAAATAGAATAAGTTAGGTAGGGTATCCTATCCCTTACACATAAACAGTAAACACATGGTAACCCTGGTGATCGATGGTATATAAGGTAATCAAGGTATATAAAGGTATATAAAGGTAATCAAGGTATATAAAGGTAACAAGGTATTTACACACATAGACAGACATACATAGGTAATAGAAAGGGCTTGGTAATTTGAGACCTATAATACTTAGGTCAAAGGTAGTCGCATAGCTAAAGCGACACTGACCAATCACAGAGCAGGCGGGTGCTGGTACGTGATTGGTCAATGGTTTTTGATAAATAGCCCTGGTGAAGGTATACATAAAATAAAAACACTTTGCATCTACCCTCTTCCCTTCCCGAAAATACAAGTCTAGATTCTAGACTTCTAAATGTCTGAAATAGAACCGCCTTGAAAAATCCTTTCAGGGGATATATAAATATCTATAGTATGTAAAGGCATAAAGCCGTAATTAAGGTTTTAATAAAACTGTTTATTTTTATCCCCCTGAAATATATACGCTTATAGAGTTGCAACCCCTTGAGTGACAGGGTTGAAACATATGCAGTTTTGTAGAGGGTTGTCGTATCTATAGAGATACATAATTATAGCTGTATAGCCCTCCTAGCATAGTTTTACGGTAAATTCACCCCAAATAGGTAATAGCTTCGTGCCTATCATAGTTTTGTATAGTTTTCGGCATCCCACCCCTACATGGAGGGGGATGAAGGGGTGAATTCGTCTCTGCTGTATGGAGCTTACCGAGGGCTATCCATAAAGGTACGACAACCCCTACTCACATAGACCTAAGCCTAGATATAGTCTAAATTCTAGGATTAGCATAGTGAAAATTTTAGTTAATAAACTTAATCACACACGGTGATTTTTTGTGTGTCGGTACGGTATAGTTGCGCCGTACAATAGCAACACGGAAACTTAGAGAATTTTGTAGTCATTGTCAAGATAATTTGAATTTATACCTAAATGTAGAATCATATAGTCGCGGATTTCGCCCTTCAAATCGCTAAGTGCATAGTGAACAAGTTAAATACGCGTTTTGTTAGTAACGCCTGACTCAATCAATTTTATTAAGTTAAATAGTGTTTTATTGTGACTTTATTGGTAAGCCCTCAATACCTACCCCTATATATTGTGTCAATAACAGCAAGTATAGCAAGTAATCAAATAAGGGTTGCATCCTCATGGCCCGTAGCTTATAGACGGAGCGTCAGCGCGTCTGGATCATTTATACCTAGGTGGGTTGTCACCATACAGTCCACTTTTGAAGAATAGGATAACCTACCCTGGCCACCCTACAGTCCAGTCGATCACGCCCGCCCCGTACAGTTTTTTTTTGTTATTTGGCGAGTGGGGTTCCTTGTTTGAATTGGTATACATAAATAGCGTTCGTAAATAGTATTAATTTGATTTAGTATTTTGCTTTTATCCGCTAATTGATAATACCTCAACCAAAAAACGAAATATTATATTTATTTAGAAATAAATATTTATTTTTAAAATTACAACAAAAACTAATCCTTTTAATACTTATCGATCTACATACCGTTCAGTTCGATGCAGAAGTAGATTTGAGTGAAACCGGCTTTCAGAAGATAGTTCTTATAATCAACCCATACTAATCTATCTATACTAATATTATTTCTATGTGCATATACTATAAAGAAAATATTAATAAAAATACATATCTATGAGTATTTCTGCGAGAATCTGAATGTTTGGATGGATGGATGTTTGTTAATCAATCACGTCAGAACGGCTGAATGGATCTTGAATAAATTTAACGCAAAGGATTCACGCGGACGCTGCCGCCGCGCGCCGCCCCGACCGACCTGTTACCTCTCCACGTCACGACGATCTAATGAATGAAACTAAGCACGCAGGTAGACCACGTCCTGGGATGGGACATATGATACTTTTCATCCATTGCTGGTATTATGTCTCGTCTTTTCTACTATAATTTTTTACTCTAACGCGGGCGAAGACGCTGGCAGGAGCTAGTTCCCTGTAAAGATAGGAATTGACAGTAACCCAGGATACTTAAGTATCCCTAGTTAGTTTAACGTCAACTGAACTTTAAGTTCACGTCTAAATTGGAGTTTAGTCAACCGTTCCAAACTCTGGACCAAGTTAAACAAACTTTGACATTATTGTGTTTGATACTGGTATCTATTCTAATTTTTTTACTCAATGAATGTATTAAGAATAATTTACATTAATAAACTCCTTTTTTAAGTCTGTTGAAAATCCCCAGGAGCTCTTGAGGGGGCCTCATGAAATAGTTCTTTTTTTAATCTGCGTTGTGACCTTTTGCTGTTCCGTTTCTTTCTTGGTCAGGCGTTTTTCCGATTTATTACAGTTCTAACTAGCTGCCGCCCGCAGCTCTGTCCGTGTGAAAGTCGAATATTATCCCATGGGATACTACTTACCGGATAAAAAGTATCCTATGTGTTATTCCAGACTATAATCTACCAAATTTTATCAAGATCCATTCAGTAGTTTTTGCTTGAAAGAGTTACAAACATCCATACATCCATTCTATCTATATTGTTAAGGATATTATTTCAAGTAATCAATCAAAGTATAAAATGCTCCTGTACCTCGGAACTTACATAGGTATGTAGGCATTTACCGTATATTTATTCATTGTTATTCGAAACAGTTGAATACATAAATCACTTATGTAGTATTTTTTAATGAAAATAAATTACAAATAATGGTTTATGATTTTATGTAACGTTTATTAAATTAACGTGTGTTAAATATCATTAAATGATTAATGGAATAAGATTTAACAAATTCGTTAATCATTTAATTATGTTATCTACAAATAACCTTACTGGACTATAAATGTAGAGATTAAAAACCAAACTTCGAGCTCATCGATCGATCGTCGAGGTTAAGCAACGCTTGCCGAGGTCGACCCGTGGATGGGTGACCGTCGTTACAATTTCAAGACCTCTGCGTACATGGAAAAGTGAGTTAAATCATTGGCCCCTCTGAGATTTTTTTTTCTATTTTATTCTATTCTACTTGTGTAGGTATATATCACGATTGCCCAATGCCTGTGGAGGATAGGCAATCGCCCCATGTAAATATTTATAGTCAACTGCACCCGGTAACTGGTTGTGCTGGATGCTGGACCCAAAATATTAAGGAAAAGGCTAGGCATAATGATTTTATAGAATTAGACTATGTGGCAAGCGTAGTGGTTACATTTACAAACATGCATACAATTTGAAGTAATATGAGTTGAGAATGTGGAAAATAAATAACATACATTTTCATATAACCCTTATTATTCTATAATTTAATTAGACCAACACATGACCTTACCAGTGGAACTGTATAAGACTATCTATGCCATGATGAGATAATAACAACCGGTTGACTGAACATACCTGTTCAGTGTTAACAAAAACAAAGTCATACATTTATGTATATGTATATGTATGTATTTGTTTTGTAACTAGCTAATCCGGTAAACGTCATTTTGCCACATAAAAAAAAATAGGGGTGGACCACCCTTAACATTTAGGGGGATGAAAAATAGATGTTGTCCGATTCGCCACCCTAGTCGATATGCAGGCTAGGTAAGATTCACGAAAATCAGTCGAGCCGTTTCGGAGGAGTTGTAGTTAGTCCTTTAGAGGTATTAAAATACTTTCGTTGGTATCTATTCAATAGATAAAAGAAACCATCACCAGGTTTGTTTTTAAACAAACTTAATTGTAGCGGAAGATTGACATTTTTGAGCTGAATAAGTTGAGGAATATCGTTTAATCGATTCACAAAAAAATAGATCGTTTTAGTTTCGTAAAACAAAGAACCTCATAGTTTTTTTGTTAGAATCAGAAGCTCCCCCCCCCCCCCCCCTCTAAAAACTTAACTGTTGTTTCTGGATAATCATGAAAAGTATTCACGATAGTAACATCGTGGCCATATCGTACAATTTGGTTGGTATGGCGATGTTTCCATAGTATACAATTATCAGAGAAAATTTAAAGCTACTAGTTCGTATTGCACATTCATTTGAAGTACGAAATTAAAAATCAACATGATTCATCGGTTTTATTTTTATTTTTTTATTTCGTACTTTGAACACTAGCATCATTCGTTTGGTCTTGGATTTGGTCGGCATTTTAAACGAAAGAAGTAGAATACAGTCAGTGCCCTGCATAAGGTACACTATTTCTATTATATTCTTAATTCTAAGTTGGGTCACAGATTACTAAATAGTTACTACGTAAGTTGGGTCAGGTTTTTTTTTAATTCCGACATCGACGCGAACTAAGTCGCAGGCACGGATAGGTAATTATATGTTTAGAAAATATATTATCACCTTAAGATTGAAAGTTAATTAACCATTTCAGCCTTAAAGGATTGTTATTCATCTTGTTTTTAATTTTTTAGTTCAATATTTTACATGGCAGGTGTGTTTTTTAATTTTATTTGTTTACTAGCTTCTGTCCGCGACTTCGTCCCCGTGGAATCCCCGATTTTAAAACATTCTTTATCGCTGCTCCGCTCCTATTGGCTTAAGCGTGATGATATATAGCCTAAAGCCTTCCTCGATAAATGGTCTATTCAACCCAAAAAGAATTTTTCAATTCGAACCAGTAGTTCCTGAGATTAGCGCGTTCAAACAAACAAACAAACTCTTCAGCTTTATAATATTAGTATAGACTAGCTGCTGCCCGCGACTTCGTCCCCGTGGAATCCCCGATTTTAAAACATTCTCTATCGCTGCTCCGCTCCTATTGGCTTAAGCGTGATGATATATAGCCTAAAGCCTTCCTCGATAAATGGTCTATTCAACCCAAAAAGAATTTTTCAATTCGAACCAGTAGTTCCTGAGATTAGCGCGTTCAAACAAACAAACAAACAAACAACCAAACAAACAAACTCTTCAGCTTTATAATATTAGTATAGATTACTTTATACCTTTTTTGTTATGTACTAAGTAAGCTTTATACGTAGTCGTAACTCGTAGCAGTTAGTCGACTTACATCACTAGAGGGCTGGGTGTTTTTGCTTCCAAAAAATCCATATAACGTAATAATGCTGCCAGTTAATTGACTACCTACCTCATTGACAGCGATGCGGAAAAAAATCGATTATGTTTTCATATTTTTTATGAAAATATCATAATTGTATATGGAGACGTATGTATATACGAATAAAAATATAAAATAAACTGCACACACCTTATTGAACTTTCAACTTACTGGGAATGTTGCTAAAGATTGTACTTAGCCAACCTCTCATTATGGTGACCATATCAGCAACGTCAAAATAAAACAAATTTGTTTCGTGACAGCGGGCGTACCATGACGTCTTAAAACGTGAGTCTTCCGAGCGAGAAAAAGGGATGGAGCTATATAGGGTGTATGACTCTATCCCTCTTTCTCGCTCGGAAGACTCACATTTTAATACCTCATGGTACGCCCGCAGTTTCCCATTCAAAAAAGTATTGTCTTTGTATTTAATCAAATCAACACCATAATTATATATTGTTTAAAATAGGGAACGGGGACCTATTAAGGGGAGACTATTCATTTTCATGCAATTGAATTAGAGAACAAAGTTTTGGGTATGAATTATAAGAACCCCTGGATTATGTGAAAAATTACATGGCTTAAGAGGTATCTGTTGAGATGACGGCAAATAGGGATTTATGGAAGATGAATTCATGCTTAAAATAAGCAATTTATGGGAAATCATTGAATGACTTCTTCATTAAGGCGATACCCCGAACAAAACCTTGCGATAGTGCGTTTTTCTTCGCTATTCAGAGACTATTAACTCATTAGTTATGAGAAATAATCTACATGTAAAAGCACATTATAAATGTTCGATGTCTGATCATCATATTCCACGTTCTAATTTGTTTTATAAATAAATTTTAAATCTACTTTTAAAAAATGACTAAAATTGTTGATTTTATGCATCTGTTGCTAAATGCAACGCTCTAATCATTTGAGGATTACGCTAATGGATAGATAATTTAAAAATCTATATTATACACGTTTTATTTCATTTCAAAACATCTCTTATCTTTTTTAATCAAAATAATTCCAAAAATTGTGTGAATTCTATGATGAAAGGGCGTGCGCAGGATGCGGGCGGCAAAGAGGGAACGAATGCTCAAGGTTATTTGGTCAAGGAAACGCCTTAAGGGAGTGTCAGACTCTTACTGACTAAAATATATCCGTGTTCCTTCTAATTCCGCAACAAGAAGTCATGCTTTACCGCCCACACACACACATAAGAGCAACGGGATGATGATATTACACGGCGGTCTTACGATCGATTGTAAATACCGGTCGAGGTGCAATAAAGATAAAAAGGTAAAGGTAGAGAGAGCTGCATAAAAATATATTCCCTGAAGTTGTGAGCTGTAGCCCTACCGTGAAGTCTTAAATCCATCATGATGTGTGTGAGGGAAAGGGATAGTGCTATTCGTCTTGTGTAACTCCGTCTCTCTCTGACACAGGAATCATGATGGATTTAAGACGTCATGGTAGGGCAGCAGATACAATCAAAGGTGAGAAGTGGAGTCATAACTATCCACACAAAAGTAAAGCGCCTAAAATTGTATTTGTAGAAAAAGGCCTTCAGTCCGCCTTTGTGTTGCACCATATTAAAATAAAAATAAATCCAGATTAATTTAATTGTGGTCCATTGAACATCAACAAATAAATAGGCACGTTAGCTTTTTGTGATTGTGACTGTACTTCCGACCCTTGACCGCAGCAACACCCCATTTCGCCAATTATGTTTAAGTCCTACATTATCGGGCTTGACAAAAAAAAACATTGTTATAATTAAAGCCTATGCGCTATTTCGTCGTGAGCGACACGCAACTACGTCAAGTAATTAAATCAGCCATTAACTACCCTCGTAATAAAAAACCGATGGTAATTTTCGTGTCGGGATTTCCCATGACTGGTAGCATGTGATACATGGGAAATCCTGAAAACACATCGTAAATATTGTTTAAGGACGTCAGGGCAGGTTTTTTTTTTAGTGGACCACTCGCAGTTCAGCACACTAAGGCTGGTTACTGCTTAACCGATGATTACGTCAGGGCCGGTGTAGTAGAATAGAATAGAAAAGAAAAACTTTTATTCAGGACAGACACAGCACAACGGTTACAAACACAAATTACAGGAGAAGAAAAGTACAGAATGCGCTGAGCGTGTCCGAATCGAAAGGGTTACCACCTCAGCATTTGCTGGGCGTCAGACACCCAGCGCTGGTTTTCAGGTGTTTGTCTTATAATACCTACGGGATCAGAATAATTTAGCTAGCGAACCTCTACAAGCGTGAAGAATCTCAATATTGTATGTTAAAACAAAAAAAAACGAGGGTCATCAAGCAACGCAAATACTACCTTATTGGTATGTAATTACAATCACGAGTCGTTTGGGGTTGAAACGCTTGGGTCATGGGGTCCTAGAAAGTCTCTTTTTCAAGGATAGGTTTATATCGCGGATTGATCGATACTTGACGTCATTTTCCCCGTCAGAGAGCATTTAACCTGGCGCAATAATAATAATGGGCACTTTTCTGGATGACAGATGACTTTTTGTAAAGTACTTAAATAAAGATTACGTCGCCTCTCGGTGTGAACTGACCCTTAACTTATAACGCCAGTTTGTTTTTTTTTTTTCAAAACAATTTCCACACAATATTTCTCAAAATATTTTTCAACAGGGCGAGTCATCGGAGTGAACAAAGGCCAAATGCCAATAATAATTATTGGAAAAACCAGATGGCGAAATTAGTTCTGATTTAGGCGACGCGCCAAATGATCCTTTTATGGCAATATTAATAGACAAGTGTTCAAAAACCGAACGCCAGCTTGGCCCAATGTGTACGGGGGCATGGCCATTACACATCCACGGAATACGTAATAGCAGTCATTCATGAGCACAGGATGAGGCAGCCGTTTGTTGGTAATGAGATGCACAAACTCGTATCAAATTAAATAGCCTTACTCGCGGTTCCGTCCGTTTTGCATAATTCTCCTATTAAATCATGAGAGCCATTGCTTCCTTTAGGTTTAAGGAAGAGAGACTAATTGTATAATTTAAACCATTGATAAAACAGTCGCGCAGAAGCTTTATGAGGAAAAGATCATCTAACTCGTATTGCTCTTTAGTATCGTAACGACAGAACTAAGAATCGCACGCCTGCTGCGACTAGACAATAGAATAGGAGAAATTAAAAAAAATCATTTTCATTAAAATCTTTAAATAATCGAGGGATATAACAATGAGTGTTCTTAGAAATGTAGATATTATTAGAAATTATTCAAAGCTTCATAGGTTAGAAGAAGGTAGTGGTAGACCTAAGATCTATCCATCCTATCAGGGCCTCTGAACATAGAACTGCTACGAACTACCTACGGTCATTGTCAAGATCACCATGTTGAGTGATCGTGTAGAATTAGTTTTGCTGGGCCTTCATATCTTACTTCCCAAAAAATATAAGAACAAGTTCTCCTAAGTAAGTGAAAAGTACAAACGGCCTCCCAAAAAAAATAGTGGGCTTCAAAAAGTGACATTCCATCAGCGATAAAGCTTGTCACATAGTCTTAAATTGATGGAATTGATATGCGCTGCCCAAATGTGACATGGCCAGTCACGTACAATTTGGACCTTTGCAAAACGTATTTTGCTAATGCATAGAATGTTGCTCCGTCTAAAGTCCAAGAACTTTAATGAAAAACTTAACCAACACTACGACTTGCTTCTCTTGCTCCCGTCTGTATATTGGTCACTCCAAAGTTGACAACAGCTCAATAGTTTACACATCATCCGATTTGTCGTGAAGTTTGCAGCGAGCTTTATGCGGAGCCTCAAGACCAGCTCTAAAAGGTTTTCAGTGTTGCCAACTGCCTGCCTGATTGAATTTGAATAAGGAAGTTGGAAACGTAACGACCGGTAACCGGAACAAATATGGCGAAACTACGAGACTTAGTAGACGATTCTAACAACACTTGTATGTAAAATTTCAGAGGCAATAAGACAAAATTCATAACTGAGTTACATCACCACAAGAGCTCCAACTTTCGGTATGTTTATACATGGATGAATCTTGACTCATATTATGCATGCAAAAGTAAGTTTGTCTGTTACGATTTTGATGAATGCAGTCCAAAAATAGGTAAGACCCAGGAGACGGTTATAGACCACTTTAAGGCGAGCGAAGCCCCTGGCAGAAGCTAGTTAATATCTAAATCAAAATTACATAAAGAGCATTCAAACTCTACAATCAATCATGACAAAACTCGCTAACTAAGGCTAGTTTTATATTGCTTTTGGTATCCCGAAAAGCTTTTCTGAATTCCTGACTCTCAACCACTACTGAAGACCGAATGACAGACTGACATCTGAAAAATATAATTTAGATTAGATTGCTTTTTCACATTAGATCGCGCGCATTTATATGTCATGTATGTTGCAATAAACAATTTTTCGACGCCATCTTTTAACTATTTTTAGTTTTAGTTAGTTTAGTGTTTTTTTTAATTTATTTAAATGTATATATAGTAGTGATTATTCTTATTAAATAAATTTTATTTATGTTTTCACATCCCATATAGGTAGCATAAGTTGTAATGTATAAGATATGTTTGAAGATTTAATTTGATTTGGAGAATTACCTAAACACTCTTATTTTATTCTTTTCTTGTGATGAATGAGAGCTTCATTAGGACATGGAAAATCCGGGAAATTTTAGACGACAGATCCTCTTCCTCGAAAAAGTTACTTTGACGTAAACATGACGTTGATTTAAATTTCACAAATGAAGGGTCCACTCCAATAACGATAAATGTTCTTGTTACCTCGTTTTGAGATAATTGCATCTCAATTGCAATAATGGGAACAGGAAAGTCGTGTTTAACGGTATGAACTTAATAGAATTATTTGTTACATTACATTTTTATTATTGATATTATATTGATTATTTATTCATGCTTTATTTAAAAACTAAGTAAAAATATATTATTTAAAGTTATTTTTAAACAACAGGACTTTATTGAGTACCGTCCTTTTATCTAATAAGTGTGCACTGTCTAAAATTAAGTAATATTGCTAAGTTTGTTAACGAGAATACCAACTACAGATATCCAGTGGCTGAATGACGTGCTTACTTAGATTTTTTACAAAAATGGACCTTCATCACTATTGCAGTGGACCCTTCAAATGTCAGGAAGCATTAACTTCGCTATACACAGGTGCCTGGACCTGACGCTTCAATGGAGGCAACTGGTGCTCGTCATTTCAGGAAACCATCCACCATCTATCTATCTATCTATCTGGGTTTTTGGTTTCCGCACTTAGTCCTAGTATTGGACCATTGTGCGTGAGCCATGGCGGCCAAATCACTCCAACCAGCCAACCTCCCTCCAGAAACAGGTGTGCGTCAGGATGGCTGGACCAAAGGAGATTTTGGAGGTTTGAGCAATACCAAGTTTTTGTACCTATTTGGTACTATTTGGTACCAGACATCCAATAATTTGTACCTCGCTAAAGAGGGAAAACTATTACGAGGAAAGTGGCCAGCCATTCTGACGTCAGAATGGCTGGACCAAGTCGGTTTCACCTAGTTGTAGGCGTTATACTTAGTTTATCTTTTTATTAAAATTTTGTACCTCATTGGTACCTCAACATATCTTTTTCTTATATTTTTTCGATAAGCCAAAAAAAAGTTAAACCTAGAAGAAATATTGCATGTTATCTAGAGCACGTTGATTTCACCTAGTTGTGGGCGTTATAATTAGTTTATCTTTTCATTCAAATTTTGGAGGTTCCAATGGGTTACAAAATTTGAATGAAAAGATAAACTAATTATAACGCTTACTACTAGGTGAAATCAACGTGCTCTAGATTACATACAAAATTTCTTCTAGTTGTAACTTTTTTTTGGCTTATCGAAAAAATATAAGAAAAACATATGTTGAGGTACCAATGAGGTACAAAATTTTAATAAAAAGATAAACTAAGTATAACGCCTACAACTAGGTGAAACCGACTTGGTCCAGCCATTCTGACGTCAGAATGGCTGGCCACTTTCCTCGTAATAGTTTTCCCTCTTTAGCGAGGTACAAATTATTGGATGTCTGGTACCAAATAGTACCAAATAGGTACAAAAACTTGGTATTGCTCAAACCTCCAAAATCTCCTATGGTCCAGCCATCCTGACGCACACCAGAAACAGATCAGTCCACTCAGTGTGTTCAGGACTTCTGAAAGTGCATTCAGTGTCCCTACAGTTTGCCTCCGTATTTCGGTTACACCTGTGCACTCAAGGAGCACATGCGATACCGTTTCCTCCTCCTCCATGCATGCTCTGCATAGAGGGCTGTCCGTAATACCTATCGTATGAAAGTGTTTGTTCAAAGAGCAGTGCCCGGTGATGGCCCCCGCCACCATTCGTAGGCTGCCCCTACCCAAGCGCAATAAGCGCCTGGTCAGTTTCCTGTCCAGGGTTGGCATCAACTGCTTGGACTGTTTGCACCCTGGTGCCGAGGACCACCATCGCTCTGCCTGTGTGTTGGTATGTTCTTGTATCCATATGCGCAGCTGGGTAAAAGGGAGTGGAACCATGGGTTCGGGTCCAACAGCCACCGTCTCAGACCCCCTTCTGGCCAGCTCATCGGCCGCGTCGTTTCCCAATGATCCGCTGTGTCCTCCTCCATTTTACAATAACATCTACATCTCCTACGGCTATACAATTGCATTTCGCTAAAATCAAAGGTGATGAGATGCGCATCACCCAGATACATAAAACATAGCTTAGACTTAAAGCGCTCTCCCATACATAAATGTATGTGATCAATCATTCTCTAATGATAATGAAGTTAGAGTTACATCCACGCAGTATAACTTCATGTTGGCAGGTTGTCGATGGAACTCTCCTCTTTCACTTATACTGGTTGATTTGATCGTGGAAATTGACCTGTATTTGATTGGCTTCAACTTATACAGAACTTCAAACATCAAGACTACTAAGTGTCTCGGGTTGGATCGTTTTTTGCTGATATTTTATCCTATGATAATAAAATAAAATAATTATCTGTGCAAATGGAAGAAGAGAAGATTTTTTTAATTTGCAGATTTTATGATGACACGGTGGCGCAGTGGTTGAGCGATTGACTGCTGCTTTGCGTGTCGTGGATTCGATTTCCGCCGGATAAAATAATTGTGTGGTCTACAGATAGTTGTTCCGTTTATATGTTTGTATAAACGCACCCACTATACAGGAGAAATTCCTAAAGTAAAACAAAAAATAGTTGATACTAACACGTGGCGGTGCACTGCTGATTTGCTCAAGTAATTACAGACACATAAGATATTTTTGGGTACGACGGAAAGGCCAACAAGTTATTTCCCACCCGATGATTAATAACTCGCTGCTATGAAGAAAAAGTCGAGTGCCTATTTTTCTTGTAAAGTGAATACTGAGTAGTACTCACTTTATAGGTTTACAAGAGACTGGGCCAAACACATCTGCCACGTATGAACGGTTCATGGTCTTAAGGTCTAAGTTGAGCTACTCGACTACTGACAAAGGCTTGCACTGAATGGACAGGCCCACTTAAATCTGTGTGGTTCTTTCCTCAAAAGACCATTTCAGACACAGATCTGCTTGGTTCTCACATAACATAATATATTATGAATGTGGGAACTATATCTACATAGTTCCCATATTAGGGTCTTATTTCAGTTTGTCTGGCAGTTTGAGTAATTCTTGCGGCCTACCCAAATGCCTTTACTTTGGTATTGTTCGTCAAATCGTTGAGCTCCTTAAAGTTCTAAGTTTGAGCTACACGGTATGTGACAAATGCTTGCACTGTCTGGACAGGTCCACTCAAACCTGTGTGGCACTTTCTTCAAAGGCTACCTCAGACATTAACCTACATGGTTCTCATATGATTTGACTAGTATGGATTGTATGGATTTAAAAGAGACTGACCTCTGAGTTTGTTTCGGTGTTTCTTCTCAGGGTAGTCGGCTAAGAAACACCGGCTTCATCTAGCTTAAAATGACAAGAAATATTGGACGTGTAAAAGTCTTTATTTAACCTACTTACAAAATAAATATCATTTATCATTTAAACAATCATAATATGAACCATATTATGGTTGTTTAAATGATAAATGATCAGAACCAGAAAATATCTGGTGGGAAAACCTAACTAGGTGACTAATATAACGATTCCGATTTAGATCAATTTATTGCTTGTCACAGCTTGACGCCTATCGATAGGATTGGTCTACACTTGTCGCACTTGCCCCAAACCCAGAGGAATAGAAAGAAGAATCAGAGGAGGTCTGTAATGAATGAGGTGTCCTGCAGTAAAACAGAAGAAGCTGAAAATTAAATAAAATAAATCAAAAAGTCCCTCCGCCGAGTCAATCTGACCGCGATAAAAGCAAAAACTTCCGAACGGATTTTCACACTGAAAACAATGGACGGAATGATTCATGAGCAAAGCTTAGGTGTATAATTCATTATAATTCATTCATTAGCTGTGTGTTAAAAAGCTAAAATATGACAATGACTGTTGGAAATTTGGGATTTAATATATGCTCTGCTAGCTGTGCGAAGCAGGGGCTGGTTTTTAGAAATGTATAAGTATAGGTACGCTCTTTAGTTACAAGTTAAAATAATAACAAACAAAACATGTACAGCTTTCGAATTTACTTACAAGAAAACAACAAGCTACTTACTCTCTCTCTCATAATGCTTGTTATCTAATTAGCGAGCATACTTCACTTTCCACATTGCTTCGTCTAGCCGACTGCCTACCTACAAGTATACGAGACATAAGAAGGAAGCCTCTTTACTTTGTAAGGAAAGTGTAGGGTTGCCAATTATTTTTTTGGAAATAGTATTTTATATCTTATTTAAGACAGCAGAATGTACTCTCCGTGCTTGGGAAAGCACGTTAAACCGTTGGTCCCGGCTGTTTTGTACATCTTTGACAGTCGTTATGGATTGTTAGAAGCCAGAAAATCTGACTCCAGACTTGCCAAGAAACATCGTGTTGCCCCGTTACAGGTTGTAGAGGCTAGATAGGCCGTCGCTACACGTACAGAATGCGTATGGACAAACGTAATGTGGGATGCCCTGCGGCACTACGAGTATGTATCGATGATTAGAAGAAGGTGGCTGACGGCGGATGGATGCGGACTGCTCAAGACCGGGATGGTTGGTTTTCTTGAAGCTTACGTTGAGCAGTGGATGGCAATTGGCTGTATTTTTTTTTTACTTTTTTATACTTTATTTTCAGGCAATAGATAAAATACACAACATAATTTTAGGTAATCTAAATACGTTGAGTCGGCGACGTATTGCGCAGTGTCGTGGTGTCATGTAGCCTTCCTCGAAAACGCCGATACACGACACCTGTCGGCCAAAATTCCTCCTTCATAAAAGCCTGTATATGGTGAGTCGGTACCCGCACCACAAAAGATTTAAATACTCAGAGGTTAGCTCCATACGGGTAATCTGGAAACCGACCCTAACATAGTTGGGAAAATATAAAGCACCATTCAGCTCAACCATTTTGAAGGGTAGGTACTATAACTACTGTATGATCCAACACACGTGCCACCATAAGCAAGACATTTGAGTGATCATGGCATGTTCTCAATAGCCATTTTCGTAGTAAAAAAGTAACTAAACTATAACTTACATACGCTGTACTAGAGTACGGTAGGCCACCCTAGGTGGGTGCATAATCGCGTTACTGCTAGTAGCTTTGTGACTTGTGTATAGCATACCTAAGTGCCTAAGTGGCTTAATGAGGTATGGCAAACATCTTGATAGCCTTCATTTCTGCTCTAAGCCAAATTACTTAGGTTCAATTAGATTTATGAACATTTGCACAAAAATATCTTTTATGGAAATAATGTTGTAAACGATCATTTAATGTTATTTAATTTTCTAGGGGCTTTCCTGTTTATTTATGGACAAAAAATTCCATCAAAATATCCGAAAATCCAAACTTTTGATGGATAACTACATTGTGGGAATTGCGTTTTTATCGGATTTTCCATATACATATCTAGGATTCACGGGTTTTAAGATGTAATTTAAAGAGAGTATTTTATTTCACTCTTACAAATTCTCATAATTTTAAGTCCAATTATATATACACGTAAACTAAAACCTAGTACCTATTATAAAATGTTTAATTCATTGCATTTCAATGTTTAATTAATTTCAATGCATTTTACGTTTTTCAAACTTAACAGAAAGATATGTGTTGCTGGGGAGTTCGTTGCTCCACTTCTTCTTCCTAGCTAATAACCCTAGGATGTGGCGACGCGAGTCCTTCTCGTTTCGTCACACGCCCGATCCATCAAAATGTCATATGTAGACTTAACAAGTGAACACATTTGCCTACATTTTGTTTTTCATACATTCAAAAGCTTTTAAAATTATATTTAATTTTGTAGAGGCCATCTCTGGAATTATTTTTTCTAATCTTTCTTATGATTAAATTTTCTTCTGATTGCAAGCTTGTTGCGAACCGTTACTACTTATCCCACTAAACATAACGATATCTTTTTTAATAGACATGCATAAAAAGGCATTTTCTTATCCCGTAAAAACATCGTTTAGTGATTTTATTGAAGCAATATCTAAAAAAAATACAAATTATAAAAAGCCCCGATACATAACAATAAAATATACTATGAACGTAAAAATATGAAAACAAGTAAAAAAAACAGTTAAAAAATAACTTATAACAAATCGAACAGTAAAGGTATAATAACCGCAAACTAAAACCCCATAACAAGTCGTATGAAATTCTTTGATTAAATGTTGTCGCGTCGGGGGATCGCTCTTAAGTTAAACAAAGCCACAGACAGACATACACACACAGACACATCAAACTTATCTAACCCCATCGTTTTTTCGTCGAGGGTTAAAAAATACTAAAAAATTAGAAGTTTTCCGAGCACCACGATTAGCACTGGCCTTTTGAAGCTGCAAATTTGTCCTCCTAACGCAATCCCTAAAAATCACAACAGTAGGTACAGTTTATTTTGAGCGTTACGCGTTTAACCCGCTTGCAGTGACTGGACTAAAATTCCATGTTTGAAAGTTCAATATCGACTGTACTATTGGGCATTGCATCTCAAATTAGGGGACGGGCCCCATCTGGAAAAAATCTTAGTTTCTCGGAAAACTGGGGACCGGCTGAATGTGCTACCACAGAGGTGATTATCTATCTATACTTATAATAAATCTGTAGAGAGGTCAATTCTGTACAAGGAATATATTTTCAAAATAACTATCAGGGGGTGATTAGTGATCGATACTGGTGCCAAAAATGCAATCAGTAAATTTTTTGTCTGTCTGTCTGTCTGTCAGTCTGTCTGTATGTTCTTTATAGAAACAAAAACTACTCGACCGATTTTAACGAAACTTGGTGCAATTATTCTTCATACTCCTGGGCAGGTTATAGTATACTTTTCATCACGCTACAATCAATAGGAGCAGAGCAGTGAAGGAAAATGTTGGGAAAACGGGAGAAGTTACTCCATTTTTTAAGCTTCCGTCGCGTGTGTAGCCTTAATGGTTAAAGTTACATAGAAATCATGTATTACGGAAATGTTCTACATAAAATTATCTAAAAAATATCCCGAAACAGCATATGTCTATCTTTTGTCAATTTTAAACCGATCGGGCTGAGAGTTTCAAAATCGGGGGTAAAGTAACTTATTCACGCGGACGAAGTCGCTGGCAGAAGCTAGTATAAAAAAAAACCTTAGAATAAATTTCTTTCGTTAGGTTGCTGTCCGAAACTGACCAATTAACTACGACACGATAATACGCCTAAATAAATAAATCAATAGCAGAGAAAGGTGTGGGACTGCGGTCCCTGTGTGTGATGTGGGTAACCGCCCTCGGGTGTGCCGCAGGACCCCTGAGGCCTAAGGATTCGTGAAGCTTTGGGTCATAGGAAACGCCTCGCCAAATTCTTCTATCTAACCTACTTTTAATTTTGCATGGACTTAACCCGGTACCAATATTTTTTTTTTTTATCGGAGTTTAATTTTAATTTAAACGCAGCCACACTTTTTAGAAAAAATAGAAGGACTTACCCACTTAATAACAACTAGTAATTATACCTGTATTCTTTTTTTTTGGCTTTAATAATATGTATCCATGTACGAGGTCTGTTAAAAAAATAAGGTGAACTGCCTCGTTTGTTCCAAACTTGCTGAATTTTGACCGACTGAATTGCTAATTTTTGGCCAAAAACAACACCGTAATCATGCCTCAGCTACCATATTCACCAGATTTGACCCCCTGCGACTTTTTCCTGTTCCCAAGATTGAAGAGACCTATGAAAGGACGGCGTTTTAAGACGATTGAGGAGATACGAACCGAATCGCTGAGAGAGCTCAAGAGCATACCAAAAATGCATATCAGAACTGCTTCGAGGATTGGAAAAAACGCTGCACAAATGTATTATATCTGAGAGGGACTACTTTGAAGGGGCTTTGAAGGGGACAAAATAGAAATTGATGAATAAATAAATATTTTTTGAGAAAAATGAAAATTCACCTTATTTTTTGAACAGACAGTGTCATCTATAACTAACTTTATACATGTATGTCATCGGAAAATGGCAATTTCGTAAGATTGTAAAGTATCTTGAGAGATTGTACCTATACTTTCGAGACTATCAAATTATGATGTGTAAAAAAATATTCCAAATGTTCAGTTGGCAATTTATCGAGTGTTTACAATCTCTTAAGATATTTTATAATCTAAAAAACTCTTAAATAAGTAAAACCAAAAACAGTGAAAAATATACATTTATCAAAAAACTAGCTGCTGCCCGCGACTTCGCCGCCGTGGAATCCCCGATTTTAAAACATTCTTTATCGCTGCTCCGCTCCTATTGGCTTGAGCGTGATGATATATAGCCTAAAGCCTTCCTCGATAAATGGTCGAAAAAAAATGGTGAAAAATGGTCGGTAAAATTCTTTTTGGGTTGAATACAATCCAAAAAGAATTTTTCAATTCGAACCAGTAGTTCCTGAGATTAGCGCGTTCAAACAAACAAACAAACTCTTCAGCTTTATAATATCTATACTAATATTATAAAGCTGAAGAGTTTGTTTGTTTGTTTGTTTGTTTGTTTGAACGCGCTAATCTCAGGAACTACTGGTTCGAATTGAAAAATTCTTTTTGGGTTGAATAGACCATTTATCGAGGAAGGCTTTAGGCTATATATCATCACGCTTAAGCCAATAGGAGCGGAGCAGCGATAAAGAATGTTTTAAAATCGGGGATTCCACGGGGACGAAGTCGCGGGCAGCAGCTAGTTAGTATATAAGATTCCATCCTTCATTGTTAGGTTACACTTTCCTGAAAAGCTGCTACGCAATTTTATTGAATATTGCATAGCATCTTTGCAGTTTACATTTCCAAACAGATTGTTTATTTTCTGCCTGTAACCTCTCGTGTTAGATACATTTGGCTGTAGCAGCAACAAGTCACTGTTCAGTAAACATAGTTTGTACCTATTTGCAAATTCGCCCACCGTGTTCACTAGTAGCTGCCATTCTGAATGTGCCGCACGTGCTTATACATTTCTATCTTAGTTCTATCAAGCCTTGATGCAAAGTAAAGGGTTACATTTTTACAGTTTTCATTACACAGATTTTGTTTGCTCTGTGTAGAATGCAACCGAACTGAAGATGTATAGGTACCATATCATGATGCAGTATGTCCGTACGAGCCTGAGAGACAAGATGGCGTTTAGTAATACCTATGCACGAGACTGGGGTATACAGTATGCTAAATAACACAGGGCGTTCCCTTAAACTCGTTAATCTATATCGTTAATAGATTACAATAAAAATATCAGCATAGAAAAATAAGCATAAAATAATCTGAATAAAAAAAAAATAATTGACAATAAATTCGAAACATCCTGTTTAAAATCAAAATTGTAGCGCGGAATAGTACTCGTAGTAGCAATGCCCAACCCGGCAAGTACGTGTGTACAGAGTGTTTCCTATCGTATCAATTTAACATTTTTAGTGAATATTTTAATTAAAAAAAAATTTCGAATGGTATTTTTTTTGTCATATAATATGGATGCTATACTATTGCGGGTTAACGGGAACGCCCTCTGTTAGTTAACATACTGTATAACAGCGTCCTTGCTTCAGCATTGTAGCATGTTCATGTTCAAATTTTCAAACTTTTAACAGTGAGTTTCTTTTTTTTTCAGAATCGACTACCTAGTGACAGCGCTTAGGGAAGGCATACTCCTACTTTAGAAACAGCCAGGATAATGTACAGACTCGTTATTATTGGAATTAAACGCAGAGGTAATAAGTTATAAATTATTTCACTCGTGTGTGTGTATGTTTCGTTTCCAAAGTTGATGTGTAACGATGAGGGTGGCATAATCTGTCTAGATTAAATAATAAAAATTACAAACATTTTGTTTGCTTACTTTAGCAACTAAGTTGTGTGTGTGTGTGTAAGTGGCCATTCATGATACATTTTAATCTAATAGGGTAACTGCTTTTCCACTTATAAAATAATAATCTATTTAATCCGTCCGATATTTTTCATAAAATTTTGGAAACGTATTTTTGCCATCTCAATAGATTTTTTTTTTCTTTAGAAAGAACGTATCAATGTTCGAGCTGTGGGCCCTGGTAACTTATCGCGTGTCGTCATTGCCGCCAAACGAATTATTAAAATAACTGTTTTCATTTTTGTTTACGTGAGAAAAGAACAACAACAAGAAGCATAATTATATTAAAATTATTCAGCACATAAACATAAGCTCACACAGATTAACCAATAGATAAAAAAAAAGAATTGTTAAAACCCTTTGGCTCTAAAAAGGACGTAAATGCTCAGAAACACAATAAGCGGAAAAAAAACAATTCTCTTTTTCTAATTTCCCGTAGCAGTATTGCAATGAATTTTAATCAACCGTAAAAGCTTTCCATGTTTCCGAAAAAAAATGGCGGCATTATTTAATACGGTAACAACATTATTGCTCTTACATCACCATGAAGCACCTTTTTCCCTTCATCTAAAAACAGTATAATTTTTTAACGGCATCGTAAATCGACGTCCACTCAACGATTTTGGGACACATATCGTGAACAACACATTAGGAGCTAACGCTTGACATTTCGTAAAAGCATCGTCAATTCAATTAAACCGTCGATAATAAAACAAAACTTTATCGGAGCCAACAAATTGCTTTTGTTTTGTCCCCGAAAGTAACGTGCTTTCGAACCGGTATATGTGCAAAGGCTTTTATCTATCTAACACTAAACACATACAAAAACAGTAATATAAAGCAGATTATGAAGACGTCGAAATGTCTACTAAATAAAACGAACATCAATTACAGCTTTACACAGTCTAATGGGCGCTTTAATGGCTGCTACCAAGCCCTAAACAGCAATTATAAGTTCGTTATCGGAGCTTTAACTATTATTCTTCGTCACAACTGATAATAAGTCCTCAATCGTTTACCCTAACAGTTAAGGCATGACTCTTATCTTGCCGGGAGTATTTAAAACTTCCATGTCCGTGTGTCCTTGCAGGATATTGTAATGAACAATCAGGATGCCTTCCCTTATTGGACACATTCAGGCATTTTTGTAGATAGGAGGTATCGTTAACTCGCAATTTGTAATTCAAAATAAAAATTTCCGTCTTTGACGAGTTTCTTGAGTCGAAATGGTCCGTAACAGAAAATTTATATGGCTATCGCTGAAAAGAACGCAGCGTAGCCGACACTGAAATGGCAATTCTTTTTCCGCTAAGGCCTGGGAGCTGTCTAAAAAGTTCAGTAGGAACACAGAATGCTAGTGTAGACAGCCAGTAATTTCACATTCCGTGTCACAGGCAACACGTTGTTTGTATTCTCTGCCAAATATGTGCATGCTTCGCTCCTCGCCTTACCTGCCTCGGTCCCACGATGCAAAAATGCAAATGTGATGGAGTGCAAATGAGCGTCCCGTGCGCGGCGTGCCAACTACTGGGTCTCTGCCCGGAGCCCCGGACGCATCACTTTGTGCTGTCCATTGTCAACACTTGCTTTATGAGGGGTTGTCACCGTATTGTTAACTCATTTTAGTGAGCTTTATGCTCCATCCGTCCTCGATCTGTTCATTCATTCACGCGGTGTCCGACCGTCGAAATAACTCAGTGCCTATCTGTGACATGTTTCGAGATGACGATTAATTATAATGTTTGTTAAGTGGAGTCCACGTTGCTAAGTCACAATATTGTGGTCGTTATGCCTGGCTTCCTGTTTGCTATTAACACATGGCTTTGTAATAGGCTCATATTTCATTCTGATCGTGTAGTTTGTTTTGTAATAACTGTGGGAATTTTTATTATTAAGTCTGATTCTACAAGGTCAGTCTGAAGTGATTTCTTTTTCGTATTTTGAAGGTGTACCTTCGTACAATATCTCTTTGGCATCTCGTGTTTTTAGCGATTCTGATTATGGTCATGGTATGTATCGTCATGGCCATTTCATTTAGGGCCTGATCAGAATTTTAAGTGCCACAAGGGGCGTTGAACCCCCAATAAGTTTTCGGTCATGCGCCAATTATGAACTGCAAGTAGCTACTGCCATGTTGAATTGTTTTTTTCAGGGTCTGAAACAAGTCGATAAATTATCTCGTAATTTCAACTTTAGTTCGTCTTTTAATGAATTTCATGGATAGTAGATACAAAAAAAGGATGTGATCGTTTTATTTTAAGCATATCCGTCGCATGTCCAATTAATTGATAGCTGGCTCATCTGGAAAAACCAATTGATAATTAGAGACCTACTGATCAGCGTTACACAAAACAATCAGCATACTCGAATGAAAATTAAAGTTATCATTCAAATAGACAACCAACCCTACCTTGTTGCTATTCCTCTAATTCGCACTAAGCACTTCCAATCGTCTTCTATAATACCCACAGCAAAGAAGTGGAACTCTCTGCCTGCGTCTGTGTTTCCGAACGCATTCAACCCTAATCTCTTCAAAGTTAGAGTGCTTCATCTGAGTAAGCTCATTCTCTAAGACTTTTTCTCTGTAACCTCTAACCTAGACTAAAGTAGTCTCTTTTAGTTATTAGATATTAACATAGTTCTTAAGTATATACTAACAATTAAATGGATCAATGGTTATCTGAATAAATAAATATAAATAAATATAAATAAAGTCAAGAACAAACTAATCCCAAATAAAAAAAATACACAATGTTTGATATGTAATCAAAGGAACTCAAAAAAAACTCGGCCTACTCTAAATCTCGGTCTTGTACTCTATTAGTAAGGTTTCTCATGAATAAATCGGAGACTACAGTCGAAGTGGTTGACCTGCCCTTTTAGGAGGGTCCAACTACTAGAAAGAACAAATCCGATCCGACAAGGCAGCGTTCGGGATGCTTCTCGTTTGACATACCGCAGTGTCCCAAGAAAAATGTCTTAGATCCGTACGTTTTGCCATAGCACAAGAAACATGATCAACACAATGGATCTCACCAAAAGAATTAAGTCATCCAAAGTCCTTTCATTGAGAGGGCTTAGTAGTGTCTTTTCATTATAGAATGAAAAGGAGGGAATAAAAAATAACAACAAAACTAATGCAATCGTTTGAAAATTTATATGTATACCTACCGATGTGAATACTCATCGTGAAAACTTAGATGTCATAGAAGTGGGCTGTCATCCTTACGTCAATCCTTACGTCAATAATCCTTAACTCTAGGCAGGATGACAGCTCACCTCAATTAGCTACGTTTGACGACGGTGTGATATTTGGACTACTTATTCTATGACAATCTCTACCGTACTAACTTACGTGAAGTTAGCTGGTAATCCATTGAAGCAGTTGGCATGACGGCTCACTTCATATTCAAATTTTCTAACTTTTGACAGTGAGTTTTTTTTTTTCAGAATCGACTAGCTAGTGGGAGTGCTTGGGGAAGGCATATGTCAAACACTGAAGAATTTCCGCTGAAATAATTAGGTTATGACCTGAAAGTGGCTCATAACATAAGCGATTGAAAAATACCACCATAATTTTACTTGTGTAAACACTTTTATAGGTCATACAGGCACATTGTACAATTAGTTTGCAATAAACTCACACAATAGTTTTAAAACTAAGTTTCAAAAGGTCAAGGTATCGTAAAACTTAAATTAAAACGATATTGAAGATTATAATAATATAAGTGTTAGTTCAACAAATATATCAAAAACAGGTCTTTTTTACTCAGGCGGACCTTTTTGCTAGTAGGTACTAAAACCAAAATTTTGTTTAAAGAGAATGTTTAAAAACTTTTTACAAAAAAATACAACTGACTTCCACAAAAAATCAAAAAAGTACAAAATAACTTTAATTCGGAACTCGGTGTTTGTGGTTCTTTTTTCGTTTTTTGAACACCGACTTCCGAATTAAAGTTATTTTGTACTTTTTTGATTTTTTGTGGAAGTCGGTTGTATTTTTTTGTAAAAAGTTTTTTTATTTTTCACTTTTTAGTGGTACCTACAGCCCCTCCCCTCCCCCACCTAAACGAACCAATTACATTGTTGTAAATAAAACGTACTGCTCCTTTGCAGAGTAAACTAAGAGGTCGTCAATGTAGGCAATGTAGATATTTTTTTTAGATTTTTGTTGATTTTTCTAAAACCGCTTGTTCGATTTCGATAAAATTTTCATGGGACCATTTGGGAAGTATACCCTTTCCAACAAAAAAAGAATTTTTCAAATCGGTTGGCAAGCGTCGGAGTTATGCGCGAACAAACATAAAAAAAAAAAAAATACAAACATCCGAATTGAGAACCTCCTCCTTTTTTAGAAGTCGGTTAAAAATGACTAGAATTTATTCAGGAAAAACACCCTATAATAATACATAAATATGATTATGAGTTCAATAACAGTCCCCAGTTCTACCCCTAAGGGCCAATTCACCCGCGTTTCCCCATAACGCAACGGAGCCACGGAGGTCAGATGGGTATCAGGCCGCATAAAACTGAAGCACGCCACACCAATCAGATGTGGTCAGGAACATCACAACATAAACAGTATACAAGCTTAATAACTCTATTCGCAAAATATATGTAAAAATATTAAGTCCATAGAAGAAATAATACGAGTACCTAAGACCCGGCGCGCTGCGACATCCCGCGGCGTTCCGTGGCATGGCAGGTTGTGCTTCGGCATGCCACGGCGTGCCGTGACATGCCATGGCATCCCGTAGTATCCCGTAGCATGCCGTGGCATTCTTCACTCTGGCATATTTCAACTAGCTTAGCAATCATAATTTCTCGACACAAAGTGACCCATACGTCTCGCGAGATGCAATGGCGTGCCGCGGCAACCCGTGGAATGATATGGCCTGACTCGTCAAGCTGCAGCATCCCGCGGCATGCCGGGGCGCGTCGCGTCATGCTGCGGCGCGTCGCATCTTGCCACAGCATCCCGCGGCACGTCGCGGCATTGTGGTATCAAATAAAATAAAATGAACTCTAAACTCATTGAAATAAGATTAAAAATACTTTGATTAGTAATAAAATCCTTTGCCATGCCATGCCGTGCCGTGCCGGCAGTGAGCGCCGGCCCTAAGTGGGTACCGCACTTATCTGGAAACACGTTGATAAGTGGCTTCACAACAATAGCTCTATCTGCTACGACTTACAGGTGATGTTAGTGTCTAACTGTTCCAAATGACGCGGTAAACGGATGCCTGGTATTAACCTCGAACCTTGTTAATACAACAGTCTTGGTCTCGATCACATCCTTCACTAGACTGTATTGTTAGGTTCCAGTCGGCATTTCTATTTTCTGTTGCGAGAATCCATCGAGAATGTATCTAAATTCTTAATGAATATCGAACTATTATTAAGAGGTAAGCTTGTTGGTTTGTATGTTTGTTTGTTGGTGTTAATCTCTGGGCTGTCTGGTCAACATTTAACCGTGTAAACTTAGACGGAATGAGCGTGAAGTAAACTATCATTCGATCTTGTTGGTATGGATTTACAGCTCACTTCGTGTTCACTTCACTTCAGCTTACACGGTGAGATAATAACGGAATCGAACTGTTGATCCGATAACGAAAACTCTTCCACTGATAGAATCCTACACTATATATATAGACCTTTTATCCCGAAGAATGCACGGTTCGTGTGGAACAGGCCAGGGGAAGTGACTGCCGCGGGAATATGCCACCTAGTTGTCTTGAATTGTTGTTACCTGCCTTTTCACTGTGAAAAAGCAGAACAGCGACCGAATTTAGTATAGAGTAAATTTGAACTCTGTGAACCTTAATGGTACACTTTTTTAACTAAGCACCCATACCATCATCTACCTAGCCTTTTCCCAGCTGTTTTGGGGTCGGCTTCCAGTCAAACCAGATTCTGCTGAATCATGGGACGGCTGCATACCATACCTCCACAAGCCATTAACTGGACAACTCGGTACTTCTTGGCTTGATTGAAGTGAGAATTTCTGGCTTCTGACAATCTGTAACGACTGACAGCCCCGGCCAACGACTTAACGTGCTTTCCGAGGCACGGAGGAGTCGAAGCAAGGTCGGTCGAAGGGGGACCATCTTAGTATGTTAAGATGGTGCCTCTTCGACTGACAGACCTTGGCAAGAGTTGCTTAACCCGGGAGATCGACCCGTGCGGCTGTTATTACTTAGCCAGGAGCTCCACACGGCCTATTAATATTATAAAGGGGAAATTAACTTGTCTGTCTGTTACCTCTGCACGTCTTAACGGCTGAACGGATTTGGATGAAATTTGGCACACGGGTATACTATGTCCTGGAATAGGTCATAGGATACTTTGTTATAATTATTTTTATCCCGGGTATTATGTTCCCTCGGAATATTTTCGCAGATCAGCTCTGGCAGAAACTTTGTATGGCAAATATCAAAATCTACACGGGCATAGTCGCAGTTGAAAACTAGTCTCTTATATTGTACATATATCAGACGCATTCTTATTGTATTAGTACGATACGTGTCGACGGTGGCACATCCGCTAATCTTTTCATTTCAGCTCATTCCTTGAAGCAGTCTTGATATTTATGGATAAATAATGCTGGGATACCGCGGCCCTGGAATGCAAAGGGCACAAGAAGGATCACGGCTTCCGCTCTGCCCAGAGCGGCAGAAGTCATGTGATGATTTCCCATCCAGAAAAAAAAAGGATAGTCGTTATTGTGGGGGTCTTGACCCTGCTGAGTAGGCTAGCTAAGTAAAACACGTAACATTTTAACGCATAAAAAGCTTCCTTGAATTATTTTTGTTAATTCCTCAATGACGACAACAAATGTAAGTTGTAGACTACCAAAGATACCTCAGTCTTTTGATGAATCCATCGGAGAATTCCTGAAATCAGTAGTCATAGCTGGTAGAGTTGTTGATTACTTTGATAGAGTTTTCAATTTCAGCACATTTGAAGCAGGATACAACTTATAGAACATCAATAAATTATGTTTCTGAATTGACACTTCAAAGTTGAGATCTTCAATCATCAAAAACAGTCTCTGCCGGCGGAAATTAAAGTTAAGAACTTTTCAAACTGTAAATGAACAGTCAAGACTGAAAGTACTATAACTTGAATTCTCAATTGAGAAACCGTCGCATAATATTCCTATTTGACGTTACGCCTAAGTCAATTTTACATCTAAGTAATCCTAGTGGGAAGGAAATCCTAAGGTCTATACCGAAGTAAAACTCTTTTACCTACCCACAAAAGCTGAAAAGTGATTTTATCGGATCGGGATTCCTCGAACTGCGACCCAGTTAGGTACTTACCGGGCAATGCCGATATTCTCAGAAATTTCCCGTTGCCAGTTTTTCGGCTTACTAACCCGTAACGACACGGTTATCATAGGACCGAAATTATCTGAGCATATCCAGAAATGTCACGGACCGTCACTTTCTATGAGTAAATGGTGACACGAACTAATACACTTGGTTTGAATAAAACACACGCACTCTTGCTTTATGGAATTCCCTGCCGGAGTCTGTATTTCCTGGTTGCTACAACTTGGGGGTCTTTAAGTGAATCTCACTCTTGACTTAAAGACTCTCAGAGACTCTAGACAAACTACCATTATAGTAGAGCATGTCGAAATGCTAAATTATAAGGGATTTATTACGCTATATTTCAACGGCATTTGTCAATCCCATATGTTTTTATACAATTTTTGACCTAGTTCAAGTACCTTATTATTTGAAACTGTACCTACAATTTATACAATTTTTGACCTAGTTTAGTTAGGAATCTAGAAGTAAAGTTTTTAATTGTCTATAACACAGATTTTTTACACATTTGTATTGTACTGTAGAATCCTTTTGATTATTTGTTAATTTTAAATTATTTTAGATCTTCTTGCCTAAAACACAGGATTTCCTAGTTCAGGCTCGTAATACTTAGAATTAAGATATATATTTAAGACTGTATGTAATTTGTCCTGTAAAATTGGTAATAAAAAAAAAATTGACATTGTGGCAATCGTCTTTGCCACGCTACTGCTGACAGAATGTTACTCATCTCAAGACTTTTTTTTTTTCTAGATGGGAAATCATCAAATGACTTCTCCCGCTCTGGGCGGAGCGGAAGCCTATGGTCAAAAATTAAGAACGCATACAACAACGACAAGCGTGCTCAATCGTCGACCTCACATCGCTTTTCATCAGGTGAGATCATTCAAACTCGATCCTACCAATCTATAATTTTATTTCAACTTACAGTTTCCCACTGTTGGGCAAAGGTGTTCCCATAGTCTTCAACTCTTCCCAGAGTGTTGCCTTCTCCGAGCAATCCGTCATGAAAGCATCCAATTTTCTACACGCCAGCATTTTGCTAGACCTTCCTCGGGGACGACGCCCGTCCTCTTGATCTAACTCCGTAACAAAGAATCAATAATATAATAAAATGGTCAATGCGTTGTTCAGCAATGGCCGCAGAAGTATTCCGGTGGCCTATGACAACTTCCTACTCGAAACTATCGCGACCGTAAATCCGAATAATTATCCCGATACTAAAGCGGGCAATAAAACAATGCTTTATGGAACATTAAAGTTGCTTGCATGTGAGAGCGTTACGTAACAATATTGATTTTTAACGTTCGCAGAAAGTGAACCACTAAGTCTTAATTAAAATAGATTCAGGCGCTAATCTTCTTCTGGTAGCAGGTAATCTACTTACAGAGGTTTTTGTAAAGGGGTTAAGGATCATGAGTTGATTATTAGGTTCCTACCTCGAAACAAAGCCTTCATTTTGTCAAACGTAACCTTTTGTGCAACAAAAATGAACTTTGATCTCTCTTATTCCGGGGGATTTTTTTGGAACATAAGTAGCCGTTGAGCCACTCTGCGATACCTAATGTAGCTTTCTATCACTAAAATAATACCTATTCGTTATCGGATGATTACATAGGAGTTACCCATTGATCCTATTAGGAACATTCCAGAAAAAATAACTCCCAAACACATAAACAAACAAACAATTCTACCTTTTTGTAAGATTAATATAGGTATACGGTGAGATAATGTTAATCCAACCTTAATTGAATGCAATAGATATAAAATACAAATCACTTGAACATTCAATAGATAGGGCAATATTTATTCCCATCACTAAAACATGAAACGGTAAAGTCGCTGGTCGTTGCACTTGAGTCCACCGTATCTACAACTAGTCTATTAGCTATTAATATAAAGTGCTGAACTTTCCACTTTTATTTCCGTTTAAAAGCTACTATCTTCTCTCATAAACACCTGCTTAAAATTTATTGTCCATATCGTGTGGAGCTTGTAATAAAAATAAATAAATATGGCCGCTACCTTCTATATTATCTATGGTTTGTGGTGTAACCCATCTAATCTTTTATAAACATTTTATTGTTTTTGTTGCCAATGAGAACGGTGTCATTGATCGGTAATAAATACCTACTGTGGCTTTCTTTAGAAGTTAAAGTCAATAATGTTTGTTGATTCTATGATAACGACTGCTCATAAAAGGTTGAGCATTTTAATGCATCGTTAGTTGCATTTTATAGCTGCTAGTTCTGTAAAATGTTGAATTATACGAAGAATGTAGACTTGGAATACTAAAAACATTGTAGCTACGTTTGCAATGTGTGTCGTATGATATTCGCTTGTTTATCAAATGATAATGAGTCCGCTAATTAGGCTAATTTTAACCACAATAATTAGTAGAAGCACTAAGCAGTATAATTTTACGATTTTTCGTAGGTGTCCACGCCCATACAAAATAAATATGAATTCCTACACAAGTTTTGTCAATATTAACTTTACCAAATTAAAAATCATTTACAATCTAAATCATAATACCTACCTACTTTTTTTTTTAATATGCTCGCTTTTGACGACTATCTTACCTGATGGAAAGGAATTATGTCGTAAATTACTCTTTCTTTCCTTTTAAAAAAAATGTTGCCCCACACTAGGAATCTCTCCTGTGACGCCTGTCTAGAACTAACCTGTTCACTCTTAACTTAGAGATTGTAGCTATCAGGTAACACATACTGAAGTTTAGGTGGCCTTTACCCTGGGGTTTGTGGGAAGTTTGCTGGATCTGAGAAGCACAGGACTGGTTGAATCCACGACGATTGAATGAGGCCTATTATGTGAGACTGTGAAAAACTGTTGTCAGGAAAAATGACGTCGGTACCTACGTACAGTTGGCACTTTGGCCACTTTTTAATCATAAAAAAAAGTCAAAAAGTTAGATGAAAAATAGTCAAACACCAACTTTTTCGATTGTAGGTCACTACATACCTAAGGTAGTTTAAACTGTAAAAAAAACCTACAGCCTACAGATAATCGTCGCAATATACCATTGTCTTTGCAATATACATACCTACCTCAATGCAACCAATATTGGTAAACACTGTAGACACGATAAGATGCTCTACCGAGATTACGTGCTAATCCGGATATCGTGCAACAATGAATAGGGTGCATGAGAAACAGACGACGACACGGTTGGCGCAGTGGTTGAGCGTTCGGCTGCTGCGCTACGTGTCGCGGGATCGATCCCCGCACGGAACAAATGTTTGTATGGCCTACAGATAATTGTTTCTGGTCTGGGTGTCTTGTGTATGTGAGTATTCATGTTTGTGAACACACCCGCGATACAGGAGTACATCCTAGTGTGGGGTAACGTTTAAAAAAAAAGACTTAGATTAAAATGCCACGACATAACTATTTTTTAAGGATGAGATAAATCATCAAATGACTTTTGCCCCTACGGGTGGATCGAAGGGGACACAGAGTACTTTGAAGGGGGTATCAGACTCTTACTGACTAAAACCCATTCGTGTTCTTCATCATGGGCGTACCCAGCTTCTGGTTTCGGTGGGGTAAGTTAGATTTTTTTAGGTCAGATCGTCCTCGACTGTTATTTGTTTATTATGAAAATTGGTTTGTGCATTTTTGCCAATGTCTACTGCGCAGTTTGTTCAAAATTTAGTACATAAGGCCCCGTTTACCCTTTGATTAGTGAAATATTGAAATATTTTCAAGGCGAGTGAATATCGGACAGCAAAAAGGTATCTTTTAGACATAGGTAGCGGATTTCACTCGCCATTACCTTTCAATTTCTTCTTTATTCTTATAAGGCTTACTACTACTACTTAGTAAATAATTGTAGCACACCTAATTCGTACCCTGTGGTCAGTATCAACAGAGATTAGTCAAGTACTACGCAGGATAATACTTTGTCAAGAAAGTACCGGGAAAAAAGAAAAAGAAAAATAATACACAAAATGTTAGTTATTTATCCAAGTTTATTTTATCGCTTTCAAAGTATGTTCCTTCAGAAACGATACACTTACGCCAACGAATAATCCAATCACCTCAACAGTTTTTAAACGCTTCTTTCAGAATTGAGTTTATTCTCTTTATGTCTTTTATCGAATGAAAACCGGTACCACGAAGAGACAATTTGAGTTTAAGAAAAATATGGCTAACTAGCAGCGCCCCGCGGTTTCACCCGCATACTTCCCGTTCCCATGGGAATACGGGGATAAAATATAGCTTATGTTAATCAGGGTGAATGTAGCTTTCTAATGGTGAAAGAATTTTTGAAATCGGTCCCGTAGTTTTTGAGTTGATTCGTAATTTACAAAAATACAAATATTTCCTCTTTATAATATTAGTATAGATAGGTAACAATAATATTAGTATAGCTAATACAACAAATACCATCGAGCAACCTTTTTCACCAGATGGTGAATAGGGTTGCTCGATGGTATATTTTGAGTTTTTGGTCAAAAATTCGTACACCACGATAACGGGCCTTCGCACAAGGCCATAATGATGCCTTGTGCGAAGGCCCATTATCGTGGTTCAAAAGAATTTACTTTCCAAATCTGGCCTTTCTTGTCTAAGTTGCTCTTTTAAACGCCACATAACGCACAAATAATACTCTTTATCCACCATTTGACCTTCCAGCAAGAATTCAGAGTGTGCAACACCGCGATAGTCAAAGAAAACAGTCAGCATGACTTTAACTTTTGATCGACTTTGGCATGGTTTTTCTTTTTCTGTTAAGTTGAAAGGCACTCTGAAGTTGTTGAAATAGTTTGCATGTCAAACTCGTAAACCCACGTCTTGTCAACAAGCAAAAATGCATTTTATGAATTTTGGGTCGGAATTGACTCGTTTTAACATGTCCTCAGACACTCTTATGCGATTGAGGTTTTGGAGAAAATTCAGGTCTTTTGAGACTAGCCAAGTGGCAACATGTTTCATACCCAAGTGATTATTTAAAATATAACGGATCGACTCGTGAGACACAGAAACTTCGGCGGCTATCTCTCTTAAACTTGAATGAGGATTTTCAGTCGTTTTCTACACTTTTGTTGATGGGTTACCAGAGAAACGCAAATCTTCCATCACATATCCACCACTTTTGAATGCTTGGTACCTCTCATAAGTACGTGCTTTTGATAAAGTCGTAAACGGTCCATAACATTTTCAGTGACTTCGCATACGAAATGCCATTGACGATGCAAAATTTAAGACTAACACTAATTGTTCGATGTGTTTGTCCATTATGATATTCGCAATACACACTAGATATGATATAACTAAAAACAGCACAGTATTTTTTTTTTTTTTTTTTTTTTTTTTTGTTTTGGCTTCGCACGGTTTGTGCATTTAGCCAATGTCACGTTTAGTTCGAAGTAAAGGTAGGGAAACGGAATATAAATATTTTAACGGAATTTGGGACAGGAAGGACATATAGGATCAGTATTTTTATTTTGGGATGATTGATGAGCAAATTACAATGACGAAATATTACAATTTAATGTTATTTATGGTAATGAAAGAGACTATACATTTATATACAGGAAAACTATTTGTACAAAGTAAAGACAGTATTGAGGTAGGGAAAGGAATATCAAGGGATAAGAGGTTACTGAAGAAGGAAGAACGGTCGTATAAGGGACAGGAGAAAAAAATATGATTTAAGTCGCCTACGTCTGTGCCACACAAGCAAATGGGGTCATCAATAATATGAAATTTGGCAAGATGGGCTGGTGAACAAACATGACCTAGTCTCATCCGTATTAAAACAGATGTCTCCATCTTGCCAAATTTAGCCCGGCAAAACCATGGTTTTTCCGGAATCTCGGGTTGAATAAGGGAAAAGTAATGTCCTTTCAATCTGCTACTGGCATTCCAAGCAACCTTCCAGGTGTCCCGTAAAATTCTTCTAGGCATCGTAACGAGGTCATAAGTAAAAATTTTATATGGGACTAAGTCCCCACAATGCACCGCATCACCAGCCAGGGCATCAGCCACTTCATTGCCTTGGATTCCAGCGTGGGCCGGAATCCATGCAAATTGAAGTGTGTTACCCTCGGTGATGGTTCTGAACGCAAATTCTCTTATTAAATAAATTAAAGTAAGCTGTGACTTGTCTTCGTAAGGGGATTTGTTAATGGCTAGAAGAGCACTTCGAGAGTCAGTAAAAATTATAGCTTTTTTGAGCTTTAAAACACGAATGTATTCTATTGCTTTTAAGATACCGAAGCATTCCCCTATAAAAACGGAAGTCTCGGGAGGCAGTTTTATTTTTTGTACGATATTGTATTGAGAATGGTAAGTACCTATCCCAACACAACCCATCGGATCACGTTTGGCGGCATCAGTAAAAATGTGGTGGTATTCAGAATGTTCAGTCAGAAAATGGTTAAAATTTAATCGGCAATTCGGATCTGATTTACTCACACTGTCATATGTTATGATGGGACTAAACTGTAAACTCTCGTAACTACTGCTAAATATTGGGAGTTTATTGGAACGGTGAATAGGAGAAGAAAGTGAAAGGATTTTTTTATAGCTGACAACTAGACAAGGAGCACGTTTATGGGACCAGTAATCTGAAGATTCCATCTGTACTATCAGAGAGCCCAGTTTGGGAATGAGAGGATGAGTTGAGAGCTGAAGAATCCGGAATAAATATTTGTCAGATAGGAATTGTCTTCTTATATATAATGGAGCTTCCCCGCATTCAACTTGGAGTGCATTAATGGGACTAGACTTCATAGCACCCAAAATGATACGTAAAGCTTTAGATTGAATGCGATCTAATTTTTTAAAAGCCATAACACTGCCGGGTTCCAGAACGAACGATCCATAATCCAGAGTGCTTCTGATGATTGCGTTATAAATTAGTTTTAAAGAAAAGGGATGTGCACCCCACCACACACCGGAGAGGCATCGAAGCATGTTTAAGTGTTTTTCACATTTGTTTACAATATAATCGCAATGGGGACCACCGCTTAATTTAGAGTCAAATATTACACCCAGATATCTGAACTTATCTTTTATTGGAATAGGTACTCCTCTATACAGAATATTTACTGAAGGAATCATTTTCTTCCGGGTGAATAATACAGCCGCACTTTTAGACGTGGATAAATCCAAGCCATTCAAATCTAACCATGACTCCAGAGTAGATAAAGCGGAATTGATATTAAAGGTAGCCTTGTCAATAGAGGGACATGACGAATATAATAACAAATCGTCAGCGTATTGAAGAACCTTAACATGGTTAGTTAATAAGGACGAGTCCATATCAAAAGTGTAAATGTTGTATAGAAGGGGACTGAGCACAGAACCCTGTGGGAGACCTCTCCATACAAGGCGAGATACTTCATGATCTCCTATTAGCATGTTAACAGAGCGTGCAGTCAGGATATTAATAACGAAATTCGACAAATTCGAAGGAACCTTTAAGGCTTTTAATTTATTTTGTAAAATTGATAGTACGACATTATCATAAGCCGCATTAATATCAAGAAAAACTGCTACGGTTGATTGGTTATTAGAAAAGGATAACCGAATATCAGATGCTAGAATGCTTAAACAGTCAGTGGTACTTTTACCTTTTCTAAAGCCATATTGTGATTCTGCCAAAAGGCCCTTACTTTCAACATACCATTCTAGGCGATTTTTTATTAAGTGTTCTGCTATTTTCATTAAAATTGAAGACAAAACTATGGGGCGATATGAAGAAGGATCAGATGGAGTTTTATTTGGTTTGAGGAATGGCAACACCATTTGACGTTTCCATTCATCAGGGATGTGTCCAGTAATCATTACAGAATTGACAAGCTTTAAATAATAACTGAGGGCGTCGTCATTAAGATTAGCAAAAAAGGAATACGGGATACCGTCAATACCGGGTGCGGAGTCCTTAGTTTTGTGAATAACACCCTTTAATTCAATAAGAGTGAATGGCAGCTCTAGAGTTTCCGAAATATCATGGTTGATTGATACAAGCGGCAAATTCAGTTCAATAGCCTCAGGCACCCAAGGAGGTGCTAATGTATTTAAGAAGTCACTGGCTAAAGAATCAGGAATAGGAGCAGGGTTATTATAAATGGACCTAAATCTACGAATATTACGCCAGACAATGGTAGGGTGAGTATTCGGTGAAATTGATGTGCAAAAGTTACGCCAAGAATCATATTTTTTCTTCTTGAAAAGTTTACTAGTTAACTTAATTAAATTAGTAACAATTTCAAAGTTATCATCAGACATATCTAAGTTATAATTGTATTCAGCTTCTTTACGTTTGTTTATCAATTCTGTGCATTCTGAGTCCCACCATGGAGGCGAAGGTATTCTATTAATATTTTTATTTTTTACAGGAAAAACTTCATCTGCCGCTGCAATTAATATGTGTGCTAAAGCTACTGCACAAATATTTTCATTGCCATCAGATATGATAGGCAGGGAGCTAAGCTTTCTGTCAACAATATCTCTAAATTTGTCCCAGTCATTATTATTTCTATTTGGCAGTTTATGTTTTAAATTTGATCTTCTTAGTGGTGCATTTGATTTGGAAAGAGGATATGTGATAACAATTGGAAAATGATCACTACCATAAGTAGAGGTTAGAGTATGCCAAGTCAAAGATGAAGCTAAACTTGGAGAACAGATGGAAAGGTCAATTGCGCTTTGGTTTTGGTTGGGAGCACACCGACGTGTGACTTCTCCTGTGTTCAAGATGCACAAGTTGTGTAAGTCTATTATATCTAATAGTTCATCGCCATAACTATTATTTGATGAACAACCCCAAGATTGGTGATGGCAGTTAAAGTCCCCCAATACTAAGAAAGGCTTTGGTAAAAAAGAAAAGAGATCATTCACCTCTTGAAGAACAGAGGAAGAAGGATGAGGAATATAAATAGAAACTATACAACTATGATACACTTTAATAGCTACAATGGAGAATTCCTCACTATGAGGTGGTAAAGTAATAGAAGAAAAAGGAATAGAATTCTTGATAAGTATAGCTACTCCACCATACCCATCAGATCTATCCTCTCTAATGGTTGAATAACCATTAATTTTAAAAATATTGTGAGTTTTCAGCCAAGTCTCTGCTAGAGCAAAGACAAAAGGCTCATATTTGTTTATTAGATGTATGACTTCACTCTTTTTGTTTAATAGACTGCGACAGTTCCACTGGATTATTTTGGATGTGTCCATTATGAATGGGTTGAGGTAAATTAAAAGATTGGGCAACGTTGGACGGTGACATGTTGAACTGGGAGAGAAGATTATGTAAAGCAGTAAGAAGATCATTTATGGAAAAATTTGATTCCTTTATTTCATTATTAATATTACTTGACAAAGCACAGCCATTTGAAGGCTGAGGTATGGCAAAATCTCTAACAATAGCATTGTGAGCTTCTTTATTATAACCATGCACATGTTTTGGGGGTGATCGTGGTTTCAAGTGGACTGTCTTCTTGTAACTGTTTGAAGTATTAGGGGATGAAGTTATTGGGGCATCTGCAAATTTTTGAGAAGGAGTGGATAAAACTGTATCTGCATATGTTTTAGTTACAGGGGGATGCAATTTTGCTGCTTCAGCATAAGAAACTGAACTTTGTGCCATGTATTGTTTAATGGATTTTTGTCTGGAGAATTCTGGGCAAGATTTGTTAGTAGCAAAATGATAGCCAGAGCAAAGGCAGCAAGTAGCATTTTCTTTTTCGCAACTCTCCCCAGAGTGGCCTTGGCCACATTTATAACAGCGAGGTTTGGACCTACACTGTATTTTTGTATGTCCAAATCTACAACAATTGAAGCACTGTATGGTAGGGAAAATATATAAGTCCACAGGTAAGGCATTATAGCACATAAAGATCCTTTTAGGCAAAACCTGACCATCAAAGGTAACAACTATGGATTGAGATGGTTTCCAGATTGTTGTTCCATCAACAGTGGTTTTAAAATTCAGTCGTCTGACTTTTAATATCGGACCGCAACCAATTGGTACTGTTATATTATCTATAACTTCCTCAGGAGACCACTCCGCTGGAACACCACGTACTAAACCCATTCGTGTAACATTAAATGTAGGTATGAATGCTTTGTAATTAAATTTTTGGAGGCTCTCATGCGCAATAAAAGAATTAGCGTCTATGTGATTTGAGAAAGAAAGTGAAATTTTATTTCGTCCAATTTTTTTAACACTTCCATTAATTATATTTTTGAAGGCATTATGCTTAAGGAACTTTCCAAAAGTGATGGGGTGTAATGTCGTACCATCATCGGGGGCAGTAAATGTTTTCTGAACATGTATCACAAAAGGTGTGCTGTCCGTACTTTCGTAACTTGTTCTGCCAATCTGAGAGGCGGGAAATAAAGAAGGAGCAGAGATATTAGTAGTAAGTGTAGCAACATTTGTAGGCATAATTTCGTTATGTTTAGGCACCGATTCAGTACCTTTCGAATCCATGCAACTACAACCCGAAGTTTCGGAACCATTGTTTTTACGGGTACGGCGACGTTTATTGCAGTGTTTGCAGACTAACAGACGACTTCTTTTTAATTTTCGACCCGAAGTTGAGCCATCGGTATCCATGCCCGATTCGTTTGATTTTACCGTAACAAAAAGGCCTGCCGGGGGAACGAAGTCCCCCGGGTCAGGCGGGTCGTTCATACTTAACAATCTAATAGATGATTAAAAGACTTACCACTACCGGAGAATATTAACAAATCTAAGATAAAACAATAAATAGAAGAATATACAACACTAAACTACTTCTACTGATCTTATAATACACAGTTTTAAAATTTTCAAGATCAATTCCAAAAATACACGACCGCCAAGTTGGAAGTTTCCCGCGCTCTCCAGCACTGTATTTAATCTAAATACATAACTGTAACTCAAACTCCGCGCCACAATGGAAAACAGTTGTGCCAATCTAACAACAAAAAAAAACAAAGATTTGAATTTAGAACCATAAACAAATCATCCATTCCCGATACATATTTGACAGAATGTGTGTGCGCTAACATGGGAGTACGACACGACTGGTGAGAGATCCAACAGCTTTACATGCTTTCCGAGTCACTCCACTAACTTCCAGACTCCTGGTTCGTACTGCGAAATTTCCAATTAAGTAACAGTTTTGCCCGATACCCATTGTATGGAAACCAGGACCACGCTCGTTTGTGAACACGAGACCAAAGGAGCGTAGGCCCATATTCCAAAACGTTAACTCCAACTCAACTCGAACTCTAACTCGAGCATCAAACTATAAATAAAGCTTGTCATAAATTGATGTTTTCGTGCTCGTCAGAAGACCAAGCAAATGCGTCAGCTAAAACTCATCTCTCGAGCACGAAAACTTCAATTAAGTGCTCGTGTTGGAAATGGAGGGGGAAAAATAATGGTTTGGGCCGGTATTAGGATCGGTGGAAGAAAAGATCTCATTTGGATCAGGGGCAAGCTCAATGCTCAGATTTATGCGGAGCGGATTGTTACAGACGCGATTATCCCTTTGCCAAACTGGTTGAGTGTTTCGTTTCGACTAATACACGACAATGCACGTTCACACACGGTTAGAGTCGTAACACGCACTCTAGCCGATGCTCACATCAACGTTATGTTCGTGGCCTCAACCCAATAGAGCACGCATTGAATATGCTCCAAAGAAGAAGTGTACCGTGATTGGACGCCGTGCGTTGGTGTGGTGGTCGGTCACAACTTGTTGGAAAGAACGTGGGAGGCCAGTCCTCGAACTGATTTTAAGCGTACCGAGCGTGCTTGAAGCGTACCGTGCGTGCTTGAAGCGTAGGTACTTACCGTGCGTGATTCGTGTCAATGGTGAAACATAGATTATTATTTTCTATCTTTACAATAAAAAAAAAACTTTTTAACAAAAAGTACAACCGACTTTTACAAAAAAATAAATAAAAAAAGTGCAAAATAACTTTAATTTCGGAACTCGGTGTTTCTGGTTGCTTTTTCGTTTTTTGAACACCGACTTCCGAAATTACCTACACCCCCTCCCCTCCCCCACCTAAACGAACCAATCACATTGGTGTAAAAAAAGTACTGCTCCTTTGCAGAGTAAACTAACGGCCGAACCCAATAACCGATCTATCACATACTGGAGATAGAAAAACAAATGAAACAACAGAAAAATTATATAGGTTTTCTGTTGTTTCATTTGTTATTCTATCTCCAGTATGTGATAGATCGGTTATTGGGTTCGGCCGTAAGAGGTCGTCAATGTAGGCAATGTAGATATTTTTTTAGATTTTTCGAAAACCGCTTGGTTGATTTCGATAAAATTTTCATGGGACCATTTGGAAAGTACCTATACCCTTTCCAACAAAAAAAAAATTCAAATCGGTTCACAAGCGACGGAGTTATGCGCGAACAAACATTAAAAAAAAAATAAAAAAAAAAAACATACGAACATCCGAATTGAGAACCTCCTCCTTTTTAGAAGTCGGTTAAAAACCAAATTTGTTCCATTTAATTGACGACATTAGCTTGTTTCAAAAGGTGTAAACAAGGTTGATTTCCCACAATTTGCAAACATTTTTTTTTCTTATTACAGTAGAACGCCGATTATGTGAACTAACTGGGACTGGGGTCGATTCGGATAATCGGACATAGACTGGTAATAAAGAAAACGAACTGTCACAAACACAGTTCTACAAGAACTTGGTTATAATTTATAAAATTACTTTTATAAATTACTTACTAAATAAATTATTTGGTTTCAATCTATACTAATATTATAAAGCTGAAGAGTTTGTTTGTTTGTTTGAACGCGCTAATCTCAGGAACTACTGGTTCGAATTGAAAAATTCTTTTTGGGTTGAATAGACCATTTATCGAGGAAGGCTTTACCTTTAGGCTATATATCATCACGCTTAACGGCCGAACCCAATAACCGATCTACCACATACTGGAGATAGAAAAACAAATGAAACAACAGAAAACTATATAATTTTTCTGTTGTTTCATTTGTTTTTCTATCTCCAGTATGTGATAGATCGGTTATTGGGTTCGGCCGTAAGCCAATAGGAGCGGAGCAGCGATAAAGAATGTTTTAAAATCGGGGATTCCACGGGGACGAAGTCGCGGGCAGCAGCTAGTTTTTTATATTACGCTTAGGACCAATTCGGATAAATCAGCGTTCTACTATATTTACAAAATATAAGGATGCATTTTTAGTTTAAACATAGGAATTAAATAGATTAGACTAGATTTTGTCAATGTTAATTGAATATTTTTTTATACTTATAAATATACTTAATATCTAGACACTTTTGATGTGCATATGTAGATTAAATAAGAGAGCGAATTAGATAAATTATTTTTAGTTTTATTAAAATTGTTATTAGTACCTAATAAATTCAATTAGGTTATTAAAAAATCTATTAATTTCGTGTAAGCAACTAAATACATTAAGAATTCGTAATGAAGGATCGTAATTCCGTTTATTACAAGTTTTAATTAGAAGTCAACTTAATTAGATTGTTATCTGAGACACTTATCAGTAGCATCTAGTCAGATTTATAAATTGTAATCAGAGCTTCTTCCCGGCCGAGATAACGATCGAATACCTTGAAAACTTGTCAGAAGAAACTAACACACGGGTGTCCTATAAGGAACATTTAATAGGCTGCCATTATTCTTACTGAAGTTCAAAAATATGTTTTTCACGTCTTTACAAAGCCGAGGAATGTTTAATTGTCGAATACTTTTTAAAGACTCCCACAGACAGACACAATGTAACAACGAAGCGACAATGAATTTTCCTATAAACTGTTCTAACTATAGAGAATAAAATCTATAAAGGTTCGTCGATACATCGTTGTCGCATTTATAAACGCATCGTATCTGTCTGTGGGAACCTTAAAGACCGTCCTCCTTTGCTCCTCCGTGGGTGGGCTGTCATAACGTACTCCCGCCAAAGAATGTACCTAATTATGAATCACAGATTGTATCAACGGCTATGGATGCCGGGAACAGTTCTAATCACTCCCGCGGGCAATGCTTACTGTTTCATTTCACATCGTAATTGAAATGGCTGGCTTTCTTCGTTTGTTTATCCCGAGGGCTGCATGATAGCTCTCGGAATGAAAGAGCAATAGGT
This sequence comes from Hecatera dysodea, assembly GCA_905332915.2. Classification (NCBI taxonomy): domain Eukaryota; kingdom Metazoa; phylum Arthropoda; class Insecta; order Lepidoptera; family Noctuidae; genus Hecatera; species Hecatera dysodea. The sequence continues at coordinate 9,004,987 of HG995288.1, read as the reverse complement.
ACTGCATCCGTTGATTACTGGATTATGAAGAGAATTGATTGGCTTCGATTTTAATCTTACTCTAGGATCTATAACGGAGATTTACTTACCGTATAGTCCTATCTGTATAATATAGTATTATCTATACTATATTATACAGATATGATTATACGGCAAGTGAGAGTTGGTGCGTCAGTCACAAAAGTGACCTTTGTTTTTTCTTTTTGGGTGGGATATCATCAAATGACTTCGCCAGCACTGGTTGGAGCGGAGGGGAATGTCAGACTCTTACTGACTAAAACCCACCCGTGTTCCTCCTAGTGGGCCTTTGCGTTCTAGGGCCGCGGTGACTCTTTCGAACAAATTCGGCAACCACGATAGAAATGACCTAAGACACTACTTTTGAACTTTTCACACAATCCACTTAGTCAATTAGTTATAATATAATCTGACTGAGAAAGCTTAGATGAAAAGAACGTAACTAAAGTTTTAGGTACGCAGACTGAATAAGATATTCTGCCTGTCAGTAGAAAAGGGAGTGACAGTCCAACTTGGAATACCTAAGTAAATAATTTATTTGCCAAGCACACCACATTTGGTAATTAGTTAAAAACAAATTTAAGCGTAATTAATCAAAACAAGTTGTGAGTTGACAAACAAACGGGGTCCCTACGCTAAGGTTAGTGCCCAGAATCGAAACTTGTACCTTTAGTTAAAATTGCTTCCAAACGTGAATATAAGGGAAGGTTCATCTGAAATACACTTGACCGTTCACACTCAACCGATGATACGTTAGTGCGTCGAGTGTGAACGGTCAAGTGTTTTTCTATACATTTATCTGTTCTGGCGTTATGCGACCGGTAATACGCGACGCATGTTCCGTCAGATATGAACCTTCCCTAAAACTTTCCTTCCCCGAGACATATTTCCATCTATTTTCAAAAAGACCAACCCTTCGCATGCGTCTGCATTTCCGTCGCGCTCCAAGTGCCGCTCCGGTATGGCAGCTGCACTCTCAGCCGCTAACTTTTCCCCTAATCTCTTCGCGAGGGCACTCTGCCTGAAGCCCGTGACGTCACGTCTCTCAGCCACTTCGCCGTCTCAGAGGCTAATGACTCTACTTACCTTATGTTTAAAATTCTAAGTTGCAGTTGCGAACGCATTGAGTCTTTGTGAGTTTCGGTTGCCTTTTTTCCGTAAAGGTTGTGCATGAACATTTTGTTGAGATCATCCGAACAGCGAGTATACATATTTTTGAATGATATTGGTCATACGCCAAAACCCTCAAGTTTTATTGCTGTACGTATCACTATCGCATGTCATAGCGGTGTTATTTCTGGTCGAAGTTGCCTTTTTCCATAGTGTGCATGACCATTTTCTAAAGATCAGCTGAACATATTTTTGAATACCGTCGGTCGAATCAAAAATCAAACCATTCAAGACAAATTGCAACGCAAATCAATTTTCTTGAAGACAAATTGATTTACGTAGCAACGTATTAGCGTGTCGTAACGTCGCGTCGTAGCGTCACAGATTACCAAATAGTTACTACGGTAGCGTGTTGGAGCTTTCATGTATATATAAAAAAATATATGCATGTATAATATATAACGATGCTATCATCGTTTGCACTCAATAAATTGTACAATTGAGCTTTCGACTCAACGCAACGAGTGTTCGATTTATATAGTGGCCGATCAATCAATATACGATGAATTGGTGTTCAATGTGACACGGTTATTTTATCCGAGATTTAGGTCTTACAGCTATGTTTCAACATGTTAAACTCTGCACTCGTAATGCAATTTTACCTCACCTCAGTCTGACCCATAAATTTTACACAGAACCTTGCAACTTGTCTTAAGCCCACATAGATTGGACGGTGTGTACTAAAATATAAAAGTATAGCAATCCCTGTGGAGTCGGCGAGACGAAGTTTGCCCGCCATGCAGCAAGCAAAGGGTTGTTGGGAAAATAATCAGCTGTTCGCAACTGGCGCGACGCCGCGCCGTCGACCGCTAGACCGTATTGCGAAGAATAAATTATTAATGATTTTTATAGGTAGACCTCGGTTCCTTTATAGTTAGATTTTATTCATTATTTTAAAAGCCACGTCCCTCTTTCTTATTGTCCGTTATTTTCTTATGCTTATTATAACTTGAGAACCTTGTTCTGTTCATTTTATTTTCAGCTGGAAGCACACCTTGTTATTTATTAATTTAAAGGAAATAAGCAAAATTGTTTTGTTTTTCATACTTATAAAATAATTTATTTCTTAAAAGTCACTGATTTAAAGATTAAGCTCATTGTCTCGAATTTTAAATAAAATGTGACTTAAATAAGGCCGTTTTGAGAAATATTATCTCTATTCTAGAAATTAAGAGCATGTGTCAATTATGTTTGATAGTTCAAAAGGTGTCTTAGCCGATTTATTAAGGTGTATGGATTCGGAAAAATGAAAGGGGTCCAGAAGAATAGAGACGGGAATAAGACACTATACCTAATAAAAAGTAAGCATTTAATTTATGACGTATAAAACTACAATTAAAAAAAGAGCAATATCGACGCAATTAAATTTAACAATACCTACTCCGTATTTCGCCATGAAGTTTGATCGCGTGAGCTTCAGAGTGCCATAACGATTAGCCTGTACTGTAATTTGTTTAGATCTACACAAATTATTACTTTGCCTAGTGCATAACAATAGGGATGTTTCCTGAGGAATAAAAATATGATCCTATTTAGTCCGTCAGTTAGATTATCAAAAAATATTGGGCAAGTATTTTTTGCTTTATGAAATCTCTAAAAATTGACGAAGATAAAGAGCTTCAAAGATCATGAGTTGTGACTGAGCTTGTGACATCACGGCGTGGTAAAAATCGTCGCACGAAGTGACGTCACACGAGTTTTCAACGCACTATATCGTTTTCGTTTTTTGTTTACGTGAAAAAATAAAAAATACGTGTCCAATATTTTTGGGAAGTCTATCTTACGGACTAATTAGATTTTTTTAGGTAACTACCCTATTCTCTATGAAGCGCTGCATTTCATAGGTACAAAATTGTTACGTACATACCAACTTACCAAGCAATGTAACAATTTGTGCAGTTCTAAAAACGTATTCCACAAAGGTCGTCGGGTAGAAAATTGCTAATAGCGATAAAATCGTGCGCTGAAACATTTCTTTCTTCGCTTTTACTTACCTACTCATCTGCATTTTCTTGTACATTTTCATCGTAAGTTCATAAAGATGTAGGTTTGATTTAAGCTGTTTTTATGAGGTTTTGTTTGTGACTTTGATATCAGTAGATAGGTACTTAATTATTTTGACAGTACTTTCCCATTACCATTTTCTGATAAGTAGGTAAGTTCTGTACACGGTTTCTCCATTTTAACAAAATAAACCATATTTATAGATACAGGGTAGGTACCTTTTTTGTTTTTTGGATAAGTAATCATCCAATGACTTCTTACGCTCTGAGCGGAGCGGAAGGAAGTGTCAGACACTTACTGAGTAATACCCACCCGTGTTCTTCCTAGTGCCTTTTGCGTTCCACGAAGATAACAAACAGATACAGGGTGTTTCCTGTTTGTTATCTCTTCACGTCTTAACAGCTTGGATGAAATTTGGCACGCGTATGACTATGACTTTTGGCAGGGTTGCGGAATTTGTTCGAAAGGGTCTCTACGGCCCTGGAACATAAAGGTCATTTGGAGGAACCCAGAAAGGATTTATTCAGTCTGACACTTTCTCCCGCTCCGCCCATACAGGAAAAAGACATTTGATCATTTGTCATCCATAAAAAAGGTAATTTCTATCGTTTCGTTCTGCGTACCTTCTTACTTGTTGTGACTGACGCACCAAGTCTCACTTACCGTATAATCCTATCTGTAGGTATAACATATTAGAGACAAGTCGGCCGCTGTGCTATTGCGCAGTGGCTGATGCCTGGGGACGGTGAGCGTGGGTGGCTCGCCGTCCGATATCAGGCTGAGTCGACGACGCGTTGTGCTTCACGCGCGCCTCAAGGAGCCGTCAGCACCAGAGACGGGGCCCCATAGGGTCGGTGCCTGCTAGGGTTGCGGAATTTGTTCGAAAGAGTTACCGCGGCCCTGGAACGCAAAGGGCACATGGAGGAGCACGGGTGGGTTTTAGTCAGTAAAAGTCTGACACTCCCTACCGCTCCACCCAGGGCGGGAGGGGTCATTTGATGATTTCCCATCCAAAAAAAAAAAAAAAAAAAGGTATAACATATTATAATCCTATCTGTAGGTATAACATATTATAATCCTATCTGTATAAAAACACATGACTATGACGATGATTGATGGGATGATTTTATCCCAGGAATATGTTTCCTTGTAGTCATATTCGAAATACACGCGTGAAACCACGAGCAAAAGCTAGTATTGAATCAAGCACAATATAAAAGCGAAGTGCAATCCTAACAGTTAAGGACGAATGTAAGTTCTATAATCTCTACAAAACTCAGCTCTTCGGCAGGCACGAAACTATTTTCACCAGCTCAGCTTAATTTCGATCAAGTGCTGTCTGCCATATCACCAGGGGCCCAAGTCTGCTATTTTTATAAATTTGTCATTCCAAAACGATCCCATTGTCATTTTGCTAAAAGTTCGTAATCTGCTAAATTCATAATGGTCGATTATTGGTTGGTCAATGGTCTCGTAATACTTTTTGAGAACCGAGCTATTAAAAGCAATGACTGCACAATGACGTTCTTATGGTAGGTCATTTATCAAAGGAAGTATCAAAATGTTAGCAGTTTACCGCATACATACGTCTATCATTCATTTGTCATTATGTACCTACGAGATTATCATTCTATGCCATTTCTTTCAATGGAGTGTCAGTGGTTTACCACTGGAAAGTTATAGTGACGCTTTTATATCAGTAGATTACCAAACTTGTAAAAATCAACCATTGTGAAATCGATGATAGACTATTCTGACACTATTGTAATAGCAGACTTGAGGCCCTGCTCGTTTGAAGACCTTACGGCTGCATCAGCTAATGGTTTTACCAAATGATGAAACATAATATTTGAAATTTACCTAAAGCTATATTTGCCATCAATACATTAGGAAGACCGACACGCGCTAACTCAAGAACATTAGGTTATCTAGTAGGTAAATCAATATCTACTCGTACGTAGCATTTCGTTCTTCAAGATACAATAGAATAACAATTGATAATAACACTCAGGCGTAGCGTCCGGAGAGTAGTGATCTATTCTCAGCTGTCAGCTTCCCATGAAATTATTTAGATTGGAGACTCGAATCACTACCGGTTCGCGATTCCGTTTGGGAACAGGGGACACAGGGGACAATTTACAGGCCAATAGATGCGTCCAATTTAGATGACCGAATAAACACAGTATGACATCGCAACAGCCTAGAAAAACCGGACAAATGCGAGTTGGACCTGTACACGAAGGGTTCCGTAAAACGACTTTTTTGTAATTTAATCATAGGATAGTTTTTTTTTATTGCGGCAATAAAATCTCAGTTAATTATAGCTCATTGTCAGACAGACAAACACAGAGGCATAGAAATAGGGTCCCTTTGGTTATCCTTTAGATACGGAATCCAAAAAAGAGTGTTAAGTATGATTTGACTCAAACAAAAACACATTTTTTCCTCCATATGAATTTAGAATTTGTCAGGCAATTTTTCATTGGAATTAAAAAATTAGCATAACTATACTATCTAAGTACTTTTATATATACTTAATACTATAAAGCAGAAGAGTTTGTTTGTTTAGTGGAACGTGCTAATCTCAGGAACAACTAGTTCGAATTGAAACATATTAGTGTTGGCTAGCCTATTTATCGCGGAAGGCTATATGTTATGTTATATGTTAAATAAAAAAATCGATGGAACTGGGATTGAAAGGGAGGTACTCACGGGTCTTCTTCACAAACGATGGTTTTCTCGTGGCGCCACTCCAATACAGTCCGCGGAGGTCACTCGTTTGTCACTTAACACTTCACTTAATTGTTGAAAGTCTTCGTAGGTGGGTTTTGGTTACAACATTGTTCATTTATAATTTTATAGCCGGCGCGCAATTTTTTCGTTGAGTTCTAGAGTGTGAGTGGTCAAAGGATTAATATGAATGCAGAAGCAAGGAAATGAATGAATGTAGGAACGGATTTGAATGAGGAAGTGGTGTGATTGTGCATTAGTCAATTGAATGTTTCGTTTTTTATTATGTTTTATTTATCCTGATACTTTAACATTAACACTATACGCTATGGCCATACAGGCCATAGCATGATGTTAGTTGGAATAACGGGGTTTTTTTCTTTCACTCTCTTACGTACTGCAGACGAAGTTCCGCGGCTCAGCTAGTAAAATTATAACTAATAATTCTAGAGCTTCCGAAAAGAAGCATTCCCTTTACACAGGTATTTTGTTTAGGAATTCATTTGTTTTATGAACAACACATTTTCCAAGTTTTCAGAGTTCATTTACTCTGGAAGGGTGCCAATGATTTAAATTTTAAGCTTTATAAGAGGATAATAATGAGACAGTTATACACAACTGTCTCATTATTTGTCTTTTGTGGAGAAAGCTGTTCAGAAAGAAAAGCGATCGATATCAAGACGACATTTAATGATGTCCGTCTCACTGAACAGTCTATTAGATAAGCTAGATCATACGATCACTATTGCATTGCTGTATAAAATCTAGATTATTACTGACAACTAAGTACAATTTTACCTACGCTCACCCTAATCCATTGGAACCGTGCATTAACCAGGGCCAAATGATGCCTACCTATAACATATCTAATCATTTACATATTTATTTATTAAAATAACGATCAAAAGGAATCGGAAGTTATCATGAATTGAAGAATATAAGTTAATCCTGCTTGGAAAAAAATAATGTTTAATCTAAAAGTTTTCAGCTATCACCTGACGATTACCTAAAAATCTGGTTCGGAAAGATCTGGTGGTACTTGAGCCTGAAATTTTGAAATAAAATTAATGACTAAGTTCCTTAGTAGTGGTAGTAGTAGTAAGTACAAATTAAGGTAAACTAGGACTCAGGATAGGCCATAAATAATTCAACTCATGAAAAGGTGCCCTTACTCAGTCCTACATAATATGTACCGACTTACCTTTAGTACCTATGAGTTTTGTATTAGATGAGAAAAAGATATTACTCCGGAACGTTCCTTACGCTCAAATATTTATGTAATAACATTTACATATAAAAGATGTTATCGCATGTCATATATAACATTATACATGCCTACTTACCTGCGAGTTTTAAAAAGATAGGTAATCGCCATTTGAAACATAACGGTGGGTACTTTTCGGGCAACGTAATTCAAAAGGTGAATACAATGGGCATACCCATTTGTACTTTTTGAATTGCTTCTCGAAGTTATTGGATAAAGTAAGAAAGGAATAAATTATAATAATTACATTGAACAAAAAAGATAAAGGGCACTCACGAAAGTAAAAGACATTTTATAAAAAAAGAACCGATTACTAAACAACAAAAAAAAACACAAAAGTATAAAATAACTTTAATTTCGGAAGTCGATGTTTTTGGTTGTTTCTTTGATTTTTGAACACCACTCGGTCACAGTAAAAGTGACTCGGTGTTCAAAAATCATAAGCATAGATATATATTATATACATAGAAATATAAAATACAGGAGAAGTGGCAAGGGGGCGTGTCGGTGTCCTCGCGACATGCTCTGGGCGAGCATGTCTTACGCAATGGTCGAATCCGCGAACTAGTGCGCTTACGACCGTGAGCGTGATAAGATATAAGAATGCCGTGTTGTTCAGTGTTTTCTTGTAAAAACCGAAGCATAAACCAAAACTTTGTTAATTATGGAATCACTTACCATATCAAAATACAAGTATTTTACTATATTTGTCTTTAAAATCATGAAAAACAACAAATCGTAAAATATTTCTTGCTTATACTATGTTATTTTTGTTTTCAAATGTCACAGCGACAATAACATATTACAATGAATACACTGCTCCTTAACCACTACCTAAGTTTGTCGCTAAGTGACTGGATGAGCAATGTAAAAATCACAAAACGATACTTTAGCAAGCCGATGTATCGCATAGTACGGCCGCTGCTTCTTGCCGCGAGTTAGTGATGTAATTGTGCAGATACACTGTCGACAACAATGTCGATTGTTGAATGAAATATTACAAAAGTTTACCAAACTTTCTTAGATTGCAATAAATTTTTGGTAAATAATCGTTCAAGTGTTTTTGGCTTTGAATTATCGTATGTATGCCTTATCCTCGTGCTACTTCCTTACTTTTTATGGTAATTGTATTTTACTTTCGATAAAGTTTCGAATGCATTATAGTAATCGGCATGTTTAAGATAATATATTAGTGACCTTTGCTTAAAATAGTCAACATACTCATGCTATTTATTTGTTATACATGGGCAGCATGGCGTGTGTAATAAATGCCAGAATCGATAAGTCAATCACTAGCGTATATGTAAAATAAATTGCTTTTGCACAGCACAACGATACCCAGCGTTGTTTTTGTGTGAGTAAGTTGCACGGTGTACTGTAAATATACGCTGTGTTTATTAGGATAAGGTTTATAATTGATTGTGTAGTACCTACAGTCCGATTTTAAAAATGCGGGTGTGTGCGCGACTGCGTATCTATTGCTTTTACTGAACTGCATTCGTAGTAGTTGCCGGGTGGTAGGGCAAAACAGGAGACACAGGTTCCGATACATTTTCGGCTACAGGGCATATCTCCTTGTTCATTATATCTATGATTATATAACTATGGCTGTTACGCTTGTATGTACATATACATATAAGCCCGTGTTAGTCCGAGTAATCGTGCGTTTTTTTTTGGTGTTTACATCCGGAGAGCTTGTCGCTTCGTGAATGCCTGGTTTGACATTTCATCATGATTGCGAGGCAAACTTGGCCAGAAATGGCCCAAATACTAAAGTGGAGGCTTTTGCCCAGCAGAGGGACACAAGTGTAGGCTAACAATAAAAATACGAACAGACCCATTCTGTTAACTCAACTCTAAAACTCAAACCAATAGTTCACTGCTAAAGAACGAATGCTTTAAGTATTAAAACTAACAAAAGTGAGACAGCACTTTCTCGCGCCATTGCACAGCCATGAGCAACACTAAGTACTAACACAGTTTTATTACCCACTGATGGCCCTTCCTAAAACAATATCCCTTTGTTCGCCTCACCTCTTGCCCGTTTAATGAGGCTCTGGCTGTCCCGTCACCACTCATAAATTATTGAAAGGCTAATTTTATTTACGGTTTACGGTAGCCGGTAACGCCCCCGCCGTTTCAAGAGCCTTTGAATGCGTTTACGATAAGGACACCTCTGCGAAAGCTTGTTGCCCTAGTAGGTACCCACGGCCGCTAATACTCGATAGCGTGGGTGGGGCAAAGGTGAACGAAATAAATGTGCTGTCCATGAGATATAGACTTATCTCGATATCATGGATTCCGCATGGGCGTAACTGATTTCTAGTTGAGTTTTGTTGCGAATTATGAGATTTTGCAAGTTTTGTTCTCGTTTCGCGTTGGCATGAGCTTCAAGAGAAAAGATTCATCAGTCCTCAAGGTTACTTACGAGCTGTCTGCTTAGCATCGTCTTTTGGAGGTTCATTTCATGTGTACATATATCCTATGCAGGATGGGCTGCAATAAAGGCCTTTAGTGTTTAGACACTATTCGAGATGTTTTAATACATTCCATATTTCTATTTAGGAAAATATTTTAGAAATTCTGCCTAAGGCACTCTCTGTGTTGTTGTAATCCGGCATTTCACACTTTACTATGTTTACGACCGATGAGAAACTAAAATAAATGAAACGTCTTTAAACCAAACAGGTTACTGAAGAGAACCATGTGTGTTCCTTCTCGCTGTGTCGACAAAGGTCAAATGGGGGAAACACAATATTCCCGCGATAGTCGCTATGGGACGTTGCAGTCACAACCCTCCATTAAAGACTAGAAATAACAATATGGCTCTTGTTTCGTAAGAAAATTCCACTGAGTCATTAATGACCTTCGCTAATTTATTTTTATTATTTCTAGATACTAACCCTCCTTTTTTACAATTTATAACCTTTTTAGTCGGAGAAAGGTTTCCTTTCCACAAACAAGTGCTGCTTACAACAACAAAGATATTATGTCTTATGATATCAGAACAAACAAGTCCGAACCTGTCCGAACCTAATTTATGGTTTCGCACCCACAAACAAGATAGAACGCCGGACTCTATTTATGCCAATACGTTCGATTCGTGAGTCGACCTGCTTACCGCCGTACCTTTAGCAGCCCTTTATCAGGCCAAACAAAGGCGGACCGTAATAACCGGTGCCCTAAGGCCCGCCCGTATAATAACTATAAATTGGTACCTAAACCCCCAGCAGATAACTGGTGGCATGATAAGAGACACAATGGCCGATCACAAGAATCACAACGTGAAGACAAAGAGTGTGAAGGCGGACTCCTAGTTGTTCTGAAAGCTTTTTAGACGTTTCCCTCCTTTGTGGAAGTTCGCTTAAACAGTAAAGTGTCTCTGGAAACAACATCGTTCATTCGCGCAGAAATAAAACCCTCTTTATCTTAATGCATTTCGTTCAATTCACTCAAAACAATGGTTTTAACAACCCGTTTTGTGTCGTGTCTATACTTTCAGCTTTATAGATGCTGCTTCTGCTGCATGTTTGGTTCCAAAACAGTTTGCTTGTCTGCAGATTTGCTGTGAAAATATACACCTAATATTAGTACGATTTTTAATTCGAGTCAGTAAAATGACAAGTGCAACTGTCACTGGTACAAAAAAGGGTGACCCGCTACAATAGTGATGTTCGGCAATCAATAGACTTAGACATTTAGTCATGCTTTATTTTATTAGGTATCAAAGCATTATATTACATTTATATTATTAGGTACCTATTTTAGAAACATGGACCATACCAGCATATTAAATTTTCTCACTACAATATTATTACAAAAGCTGGGAAAAAATGTATAAAGAGATTCTGAGGAATTAACACTAGAAAGTCGGGAAAATACAAGTAATTTTATACGTTTTTATTCATTACGGTTGCTATTGATCCCGACTCCGATTCTGAATCGGTATATTCAGAATCGGAATCGGAATCAGTTACATTTATAACGAATGAATCCACATATTCATCTATGATGTGATCGAGTTGACACATTTTGTCTTCGACTTTTATGGCATGGTTGATGCACTGTCTCCAATTTTCAGGCGTCACTTCCTTCAGGCCTTCTTCAAATATTTTTTTTACGTCTTTTATTTTAAAAGTTTTATTGTTTCTGGCAACGTACCCCTTTGCTTGAGCCCAAACTAACTCTATTGGGTTAAGCTCACAGTGATAAGGGGGCAGACGCAGGATTGTGACACCGTATTCAGCGGCCAACTCTTCCACAGCATAACGTTCGTAATAAGATGATGATGATGATTATGCACATGCAAGATTACAAGGCAAATGCAAGGATTTTATGCACATGCAAGATTAAAAGGCAAATGCAAGGATTTTATGCACATGCAGGAAGGCAAAGCAAAACCCAACACCAATACCGACACGTGTTTCGCCTCTCCACGAGGCATCCTCAGGGGACGTGTTGACTCGCTGACCGTTGAGTTGCGACTGAACAACTGTATAGATATATTAATTTCATTTTCAAATTTAAAATGGATGAATGGATCCGCAAAGTAACGCCTGACTCAATCAGTTTTATATAAAATTCATATAAATAATATAATACTGACACAATTTCATTTTAAAACTGAAAAACTATTCACTAAATACAGTTTAAATAAAAATATTCAATTACCTTCATTAATCCAGGTCTCATCTTGATAATAAATTATTTTTCCTTGTCTCCGATATTCTTTGATTGTCGTCAAGTACCGTCTACGCCACAGAATTAAGTCTTGACGGTCTGTCAAGCAGCTGCGTCGTTTGCGACTGGCATATTTAAATTTTAAATGTTTTAAAACTGCTCGCATGGTACTCTTTGACATATTCGGTAGGTCAGGGTCATCATTTACAACCTGATGAACCTGTAAGATATTACAAGTATTTAATTTTTGTAAACTACAGCGAGACAATGACAATGTGTGTTAATTATTATTATGTGCAATTATGTATTTTGTATTGTATAATAATTTTATAAATTTACATACCTTGGCAATAGTTGGAGGGTCCTTTGCATAAAAGAATTGGTGAACTTTACGACGTATCGCCGAAAAGTCAAAATCATCAATTTTATCTTTGAATGTCAGTTTGGGTCCGGATTTTTTCCGTTTTGATAACTGAACGTTCTCCTTTGGTTCTTTCAGTATACGATACACAATCCTAGTCGAAATTCCCAAAATTTCAGATACTGTCTTCACACACTCATCTTTCTTTGGAACATCAAAAGATTTTGCCGCATTTTGATTCCACACATAATTATATGCATTTAGAACCATTTGTTTCTCACTCACAACAAATGATCGACGCTTTCTTTTTGGAGGGAGACATCCCTCTGTAGAGGTGGACGGTTGGGGATCCATCTCAAACACCAACGTAACAAAACTCACAAAAAAATAACAAGTTGACAAGTAAGAAATAAACTAGAAATTGTAGAGGACACTAAACACTTCTGACACCGTCGGAATTCGGGAGCAGAATGAAAAACAAAATTGTATCCATAGCGACAAGATGAGCGTGAAGAGTGACAAGTGATGACCATAGTGCTTTCAATAACCAAAAACAAATAATATAACAGTATTTTATGTAATATTTAATAACACCGTGTATGTCTTCAGTTTAATTACCGTAAATTACATATTTTTATTTATATAAAGGCAATTTGATATTGAATAAAAAAATATAATCTCGACTAACTTTTAATTGTAAAAACTCGATTTTACTACATCACTATTTATTCGGGACTAAAAACCTGCAACATTGGAAATGTCATTTTACTGACTCGAATTAAAAATCAAACTTAAAGGGGGTAAGACAGTTATGATGGCGCTTCTGAAGATGAAAACTATTATAGATATAAACGACGATTTATTGGCGTTAAGTAAAAACAAAATGCTTCATCTCAAAGCAAAATACACTTCATATAATAAATACATCAACGACGAAGCTAACGAAATCATAAAAAAAAAACTTTCAAAGCGACAAAGATTTCCATCAAACTCGTTAAAGAAAAACTGGAATTATAAATTCGGGTGCTATTTCTAGTATTCTAAGAACCATTCCAAATTGTTTCCTTAGAACGCGTCGCTGTAACCGGAGACCGTCGGGAAACGTCCCCAGTTGCATCTTAATGCGACGTAAGAGCCACCAAACACCACTTAGGTACTGGAAACACGACCGTTTTATTATGCGCCTCCCGATCTTATCTAACGTATGGAGACGTATCGAATTTAATATTACAAGCAATTAATATCACAAGTGGCCATTCGTCTGTGACTCTTTTTCTTATAATGAAAAGTTTTATGCGTGCATTCTTTTCTTTATCTTTTGTTACTGTGCATTTGGAATGTGGATTTTAGTTTTGGACCCCTGGGGCCGTATTATGACATCTTAAAACCATCATGTTTTCTGTGTGAGAAAAGGATAGTGCTATTCGTCCTGTATAGCTCCGTCACTTTTTCACACCGAAAACATGATGGTTTTAAGAGGTAATAATACGGCCCCTGTTACAGAAGTGTGATAATTATTAATAAATATCATTTATTTCTCAGAACACAGAGATAAATTTCCTTTACTAGATTTATCCTTGTTCTCATTACTTAATACGGTAACTTCTACTGCTGAGACTGGACTGGATAACATGAGGTGACCGAAAATATCTTGAAGATATAAGTTCCTATCCTTTTTAAGGATGGGAAATCATCCAATGATTTCTTCCACAAGTTCCTACCCTAATTTCTTTGTATATAAAATTGTTTTTTTTTTTTATTTAAATGTTTTTGTTGCCTACACCTTATGCGATTTGAAAAAACTCAAGTTCAAAATTTCGACAATCGGTGTATCTTCTTCTTCTTCAATCCCGTTCTAGTAATCTTGAGACGCGTGTCAAGTTCCGGGTCGAGGTCGGGTAAAGTTTGGACCGTACCGTGAGCCCTTATCGCAATATATCCCCGCTTTTTAGCACGTGGGGCCCGAATATCTATGGCTCTTCTAACGCAACACCCCTGTCTACCTTTCAGGGGCTATATAGTGACGAGGGCTCTGCACCTCGCGAATATTTTAATAAAAAGTAAGTCAAACACTCCACACATGCCTGCATTATTTAAATTGCTCGTAGCCTGCACGCGATTGGTCGAGCACCATCTGACCTATATTCGCCGATAATTCTTTATTCAGTGATAATTTTATGATGCGGGATCTCCAATATCATTTTATTGATAGTATAACCATAATATAGTGGTGTAATTTTAGATATAGTGGGGGAAGCATAAACTGGGATTATGATAAAGTCATAACTGTCGTAGTCATTGTTATCTATGTATATCGATTTCATTCGAGCTTCAGATATTTAGCATTTACCCGCGAAGATAAAAGACTTCGAGAGGGACGGATTAAACGGTCGTTTGTCTATTAGAACAGCGAAGTGATTGTGAAGCTGTAGACATAACAAACAACATTATTCCCCAGTAGGGTGTGTCGGCCGGCAGGGGGACGCCCGCTCCCGGCGCTCCGGTCGCCGTCGACGGATGCAGCCTAATGACATAAATGCAAATTCGACCATTCGAGCTTCCTGCACGTCGCAGCTCGACTACTACACACATATCACTCTCCCCTTATACGGACATATTTAGAAAAATAAAGCTCACTCCAGATACAAGTTTTTGTACGCAACCAATACTTAATTGGACTTTAGCGGCTCCAGCTATTTCATCAACATTTTTTCCGTGCGTTATTTAGTTAATTAAGAGCTTATCTGATATGACTGATGTAGTTTTCGTGCATTCCTCTCGGAGTTGCATTACACATGGCCGTAAATCTGCAGCCGCAGCCGTCGTTAACTTGACTTATGTGCTTGAAATAAAACCAAAGAGTAGTTTCGCTTGTTTTTATTACTCGGTGATCGTTAACACAATATAAAGTACTATATTTTGGTTCAGTCGGGAACTTAAAAAAAACAACTAAACGCTAAATTTTGGTACTAGACAACGCGAACTGTACCGGTGGTGTGCTATAGGTAGGTACATCTGATACATAACTATTATAAGGTATCTAGTTTATTATCATGTCACCACAATAAGTTTACGTGCTCTATATGGCTAACTTATCTTATGGCTTATGCACCCATCGTTTATAAGTTATCCACGCCACTTAGACCAATTATACTTACTATGAATTTAATATATACACTCGTCAAGCATAAAAATATCAAGACAACATCCAAAATAAAATACGTTACATCAATTTCAAAGGGATATTACTGCAAAACATTGGGTGCAATCTTTTTTTTTTATATATCACAGGGCTTAGCGTTATTTTACACACAGAAAAATATACATACATTTAGCGATACTTAGAACTACATAGTTCGATAAACTAATTATGAGAGTAACATCGATTCTGAGATAGCTCTCAAACAAGTGAGATAAATAAAAACGTACATTCGACGACAGTGTTCTCTGTAAAAATATTGTTCGCTTAAATTTTTGCACATCAATCAGAAACAATTTTTCAACAGATCCATTGTCATTGAACGTACAGCTAAATAAAGTATTCGTAAAATGTCTTTTTATCTACGTATAAAGAAACAGCTCCATACACATTGGCTTGCATACAATTCAGCATAAAGGACTAAATTGATGTGACCTATAAACGTTATTGTCAAGAGACGACGTATCAATCGCTCGTGTTCGAGTCCACACACTCCTGCACTTAATTGGAACTCGACTTCAGAACATATTTATATGTATTACAAATTATATACAAGACTACATACAATCCGCACCATTTTGTAATATAGGGATGAGTTAAATTGGATACAACTTTTTATAAAATTATATTTATATTGTAACAGCAATATACGTTACATCTGAATAGCTTTTTGTTCGAATAAAATTAAAAAGTTTAAAAAAACTGAACCAACACAGAGTATAATGCATCGATCATATATAACACTCGGCTAAAAACAAAACCTTTACAATAAATGCAGAAAATATGGAATTTATAAAAGAGAATGGTTCTGTAAATTACAAAGTTAAAAAAAACAGACGAGTTACAACAAAATGTTCGGCGAAAAAATGTTTGTAAAGTCTGTCGTGACTTCGAACCGACCGTTTCAAATAGTAGTACATATAAAAACAAAATTCGCTTTGATACACAATTCCCTTATGCTTTATGGACATGAAAGTGCTGTCTAACTTTAAACTTTTTTACAGTGGCATACAGTTCAAAATAGCAAGGAGAGGATGGAATCCGAAATGCACTCATACTAAGAATAAATGCAAACAGTTCGGTATAGACTTGTTTGTTGCAGTTTACTTTCGCTATTGCTGTTTGAATGGTATATTTCGATTTCAATACATTAGGTACATTGCCTTCGTGTAAAATAATAGAAAGCTTTTTCCGTTGTTTTTCTTTTGCCAACTGAGAATTGAACATGGCATTGTGTTTGTGCTAGCATTCTTTTCTGTTTTGTTTGACACGACCGCCGAGCATTCTCAGATACTGTATACATTATCGGTTTTACTAAAATTAAATAGAAAAAATATATAAAGCAAAACCATAGAGCACGAGGTATCGGGGAAAGAAAACATTTGTAGTTTATTCCTCTATAAAAAAAATACTATCACGCAAAACGTGACCGAGATACAAAATATAAATCTGACGAACTCGACACTCAGACTTTTTTTCTATATCGAAATAAAACAAAAGAAACTAGAATAAATATAAAAATTATCCGAACTACTCACGTAGGGACAGGCTGTATACAAAAAAGTTTAATATATAGGTACATAAATCTAGCTAATAATAAACAACACAGAGAACACAATTGTTTTATTTACAGCTGCATGGTTACAGAGTACTTTTGATGCACTTAATGAGTAACAGTCCCCGCTAATGAAGCTTTAGTTTAATTAAAAACCAAAAATAGTTTAATTTATCGCAATAATTATTAAATCTAATTAATTATTCTTTTTTATAGTTTTAGGTTATCGCAACATTTTTTGTTTTAAATTAAACTACAACCAAATTGAAGACTTACTAAACTTAAAACTTAACCTCAAACTTAACTCATATGAGAACAAACATACATAGCACTCATTTTTGTTCTTTGGTCAAATTTTTAATGAGAATTTTATTGTTTACCAATTCATACAAAAAAAAAAATACGAGTACCTAGTAAAAAGATCCAACTTTAAGAAACAAATCCATTTGATTAGGTACAGTAGCTCCACTAAATATAGACGCACTACAAAATTGAGTGCACTTGAGATTGAGATACCAACTCAACTATAGCGAACGTACTAATATTTGCGGTGCATACAATTCCGTACCTTTGTCTTTTGAACTCGACTGTACATTACGTATTAATGCTGGTATCCCCTTTGTTCGGGCGTCGAGACGGTCGGGGTTGCACTAACGATATCGAATAGTGAACAGAAAGCTAAATTAAATATTACCTCGTTGGGAGCATCGAGAGCTTCCCAACCACCTGTACTGATGGTGAAAGGGAATACCTACCACAATATTGTTCGTACAGTGAGTAACAGCGCAATTGTAGCAGAAAATAGCATTCGTATAAATTATTCCGCACTTTTGAGGTATCCTGAGCAATTTGATTCGTTTTATTACTATAGTTTGATACTAAGGTTTGGGTTCCGAGGTAAACTGTTGAGAAGATGTCTGGTTCCTTAAAAATGATAGAAATTATTGCTAGTCAGCTTGAGTTTTTTATAGGAACAGATTAAGGACGTGTTTTTTGGATCCGTAGTTCAATCAATAGAAAAAAAATATATAGGCCAATTTTCAGTTTCATCAACAGTAAAACACCAATCATATAAGTAAATATTAAGTAGCAATTAAAAAATGATCGTAAAACACATTTTAACGAGCCGACATTTTTCAACCAATGAGTAACTACGGATCCACTAGCTCGCTCTAAGACTTACGATGGTTAAGTAAAGCTACCATTGGTTAGAGAAACGCGTCGTTTTTTCAATTAAGGAACAGGAGCTCAATTGGTAAGTATGTAATCACGATAAGCCTTGTGTCCACGTTCGCAAGAACGATCGGGCTCGCTCCCGTTCTCTCGTCCCACAATTTCGACACGATCAATCACCCGATTCGATTCAATCACATACAATCGCAATTGACCGCATCCTGTTCTCTTTATAAATGAGGAAAGCTGGTTGGGAAATAAATTCATCGATAACTCGGAGCCCCTTCCCAAGTTTTACTACAAAGGTTTAATATCCAGGAATGCGATTCACTTTCCATACTTTCCTGAACCATTTTTGTTCTCTGAATCTCGGTATTAAAACCTTCGCAGTCGAACGTCTGAGGTCTTAGTGCGAGTTATTAACGTGCTCGATCGCGATAGCGTTAACGTCAATTTGTATTGAATCTGAATAAACGCCGTCTGGTGACAATAATGGAAAGCTTTATTTTTCTATATACTTTGACATAAGCGAACGTTTAAATGAACACGATCGAGGACGTTAAAAAACTCGCAGTAAGCCCTCTGAAGCCTTTTATTTTTACACTGGATATTACTAGTAACGATTACACTATAGCTACACTTCGTTGGGTTCAACCTAGATGCATTACCTACCCTGTATCTATCAAACGTCAACATTCATTCAACAATATAGAACAACATTACATACCCACTACAGATACGAGAACATATATGTATTTATAATATATTGCATGTTATTAAATATAGTTTTATACTATAAGGGATGGATTTAGAGCGCATTTTACAAATTAAAAGAGATGTATAAAGTTGCCAAAGTAAATAAAAAATAATAATAATAAAGTTCTAAGATTTTTAGAACATCTTTATAAATGCACGACGATGAATAAAATTATATAAACTCATTTGCACAGTGCGTTATCGATTTCGTTGCGCACTATCGCTCTGAGAAATGTACTTAACGCGTTCTAATAGTTACAGTAGTATTACATGGTCTGGAACGACCGCTGAATAAAAAATAATTTGTTTATTCAATTTGTGTGTTATCTATGACTAGTGTATGCACTAGGGTGGCGGCGTCGCTGGCCCGCGCTGACGCGGATTACTTGCCTTTAGCCTTCTCGGTGGTGGCGTCTTCCAGGTTGCTATCCCAGTCGAACTCGGTGACGCCGCTGCGAGCCACCTCCCCCAAGTGACGCCACCGGTACTCGAAATCCGTATCTCGTTTCTTCAATGCTTCGAATCTGTAACAAGTAATCAGGTCAGACCGTTGTACGGCACAGGTGTTGATGCCACGGAACACGTACACCGTTCCATGCGCCGGCTACATTATTCTATGAGCAAATATAATTGCTCCGGCAATCACAAAGCATTATACAGCTCAATTAACAACACAAACATACCCTGAATTCCTTAAATTGTGCAAACATACGCAGACCCAGTGCGGCTGAAATTCCCCGAGACAAAATTACTTTGACACAGTTATCCAACCTTTGCTCCGTATCAGGGCATAGTGAAGAAATAAAAGAAATTCTATCGGATCTCGCGTGGCCACCGCAAAGTGCGGTGTAAAGGGCACAGTTGATATCCCTTTAGATTAGAAACCCAATCTAAAGCGCCTTTTCTCAACTTATATCCTCGGGGTCACGGACTCACGGCGAGAAGTCGAGGTCGCCACATAAATATGTATCGTATGCGGACTAAATCTGGCCAAGCGTGAATTTCACGCCCAAATTGGACTTGCAGAATAATGTTTAGTATTTAAATTTTAAACACCACTTTACGGCTCGTGTACAAATACATAAATTCGCGTGGAGTTAAAACTAATTGTACTTTACTACGTGCGAACAGATGTATGTATGTACTACATACGCGAGGGCATCCCTATGCCTAACAAAAGGGTTTTGTTATCACCCCCGACATGGAACCCTAAAACCTTTCACGTCGTTAAACCACATTATTAGTGAGCCGTGCGAGGCGTAAAACAGCCGATCTTTACTTGATAACATTTGGTTTGTGTAAATGTAAGAAATTCGGTCACGCATTCGCCGAGACGCGGAGAGACTCGGGTTTATAAGGAATTTCGTTTTATTCCGAACTACTAAAAACGTTAACAAATAACGGTTTCTCTGGCATCAATGCGATACAAATATAGTAGGAGAGCGAGCTTAGTGTTATAGCGCTATCCTCGTTGAAATTGGATTGAGATTGCGATTGCTGAGCCGAGATTGGCGCCATGAAAATTTGGATTTTATGTAAAACTGAATCCGCGATTGGAAATCGCAAAGAAATTGCGGGTAGCACTCAGACTGAAGAGAAATAGAATACAGAGTGAGACTGGACTATTTACTTTAACAGGACCATAGAGTCACGAAGTCGTAGAGTTGACATGAGACAATTGAGCCGAGACACATTGTTTGTTTTGTCCTTTACAAACGTTTGTTAATGAATGTAAACAAGTAAAGTAAACATACCTTTTGAACATGAGGTTCTTGGCGAACTCGTAGAGCTCTAGGTCGAGCGAGTTGAGTCGCTTGATGTGCGCGATCTGCGCGGGCGACAGTGCGGCGAGAGTGGCGCCCGACACCGTCGCGTTGTGTTGCGTAAACGGCACGGCGAACAGCAGGTTGAACGTCTCCTCAAACACGTACTGAGAAATCTGTAGAGGAAATCGTAATTTAAAAAATCAGGGGTTTTGTATAAAGGTCTGCTATTGAATCGCGGAAAAAAATAACGTCTGAATGGTAGTCGAGCAACAGGAAGTGATGCTGTGGAAACCCAAGCAAAGATGGCGAGACAAACTAGACCAGAACATGAGGAATGTGCCTATAACAGCAAACAGCCGATTCGACAACGGAAAAGGGGAGGGAGACCTTTGCACAGCAGTGGAACAGAACTCATGAGCTGAAATACACATAACATTATTATAACTGTGCCTGACATGTATTAATATCGACTTAGCGCATAACATAGACAAAGTCCCAACCGCGTTCAGTATGAAAAGCATTACGATTCTGGTACATCTGATCTAACACATCTCTTCACTTGGGTGAAGTTAACATGAAGTCAGCTGTCAAACCATAGAACAAGACGGAATGACAGTTCGCTTCACGCTCACTTCACCTAAGTTTCACGAGTCACAGTGAGAAGTTGACAGAATAGGCTGTGAAAAGACGAATTCATGAAAAAAGCATTTTGCTGTGATCTCAAAATAAAGTGATCGTGATTAAGAGAGTGACGAATTAAGAATGTAGGAGGGTTGACGCACCCCTATTGTCGAATAAACAAAAATTCACATTAGAAAGAATCCCTCAGAATGTTCTGACTTCTGAGGGATTCTTTGAAAGATATTATACAAGAGAATTGTTTTGAGCTGTTCAAATTCAAACTTATTCGAAATGTCGGTCGGGCTGAGCAACTCTTTAGCTGGGAGATTTTTCTTACGTAAGATTTTCTCGTCTGTAACGAAATTTGTATTTATGTTGGGAAAAGTAAATGTAGCCTTTATTAAGTAAATAGAGCCATGAGAGGTGTTTACTTTGAAATAATTAACGTTTTCATTCAAGTTTAAGAAATACACCAAAAACTTGAATAAATCAAAAAGTTTTACTCGGGGGCACTTATTTCCAAAAGATAATAATATTCGAAGTTCTTTACAAGATAAAAGGTAAAATAGCACACTTGGATCATTAATACAAATATTTGTCAGTCAAATTGTCTGCATATGCATAACTCTATGATTCAAAGGCACAATGTTATCATTTCAAATAGGTATGTTATTGTAACAAAGCCTAACGACACAATAGGTATGTACCTACGTATCTAGTAGGTTTACGAGCACCTTCAGTAAGTACAGTCAGTATGTAAAGCAAAACTCAAGAATAACATGAGTTTTACATCTAATTACTTTAATTTTAATTTAATTGTATGTATAACAGGAACAGGAGAATTATTTGAATATGAATATATTCAAATAATTCTCTCATCTCTATTATATTAAATCTAAATAAAATCTAAAATCTAAATCTAAATAAATATAGCAGTGTTAAAAGACTTTTCTCGCTGACCGTACATTCCGCTCCCTAGTTAACTATCTAAGATGATAACCAGTAATATGTTTGTTTGTCCTTACACAAATAATTGCAATGATAGCAACATTCTTGTGCATATAAAGTGTTGATAAATTAGTTGTAAAATTAGTCATGCACCTCCTGTTATGCATAACTACTTCATGACCTTAGAATTCAACCTTCTTAGTGTTATTCATACAAGGTGGACATTTAAAATTCAAGTTAGAATCTTCTCAAGATCCTTTTGTTACCATACTACTTACGAAATATTCATGAGGTGGAGAACGCAGCTAAGTTTACCATTTTGTGTTCATTCATAGCAGTTTTGCGTCCGTTCTATTACAGTAGTAACACTACTATTCACGAAATGTTCACTAGCACGAATTCTAAATAAAGTACAGCTTGGATTAAACAACTGAATATCTGGAACACCCTCTAAATTAAATGTTCACTCTCCACAGACAACAAAGAACGCGCGTAGTTTAGATACGCCATTTATACCATTGGTGGCTGCAAAATAAAGATAAAGAAATAGTATTCTATTTAGTCGGTTAGCTAGATTATCAAAAAATATGGGATTCGTATATTTTACTTCATCAAATCAATAAAAATTGGCAACTATAAAACGCATCAAAGATCAGGAGTGTATGCGTGTTACGTCACTTCTAGGTAAACACATTTTTAGGTAGACGTCACGCTAAATTTCAAGGCACTGTATCATTGATTTAGTTTTTTATATTAAAAAAAAAACGGATAAATAAAAATATAAACTCAGTTTTTTTTTAAATCCTGGAACCATCCCTATATTGCAGCAGCAACGAATGGTAGAAATGGCGTATCTAGACTATGCCCCGCAACGCTGCATAATCTTTATGGAAATGGACATTTACCATAGAGTCTTTTAATCTATCCTATTACGCTGAACCCAAGTTTCTGCACAGTCAGAATTGCCATGAGCCGTCAATTTGTATGAGCATACGTCGGCACTCACTGACTCGCTTGTTTAAATGAAATGTTTTGGCAATACCGTGTCGTCCAGGTAGCCTTGATTCCCGATGGTCTGTAATTATCCGAAATATACGCTACTACGAATGAGTACCCCCCCCTCACCCCTTGACAAGTACTAAAAGTAATCTATTGACACCTCATTTCCGACTACCACTCTTGTCACCTTGTACTCAAATCTTATCTCTCCCAGTAACAGTGGGCGTTATAAAAGGCTACTTTTCTTTAAGATTTTATTTAATTTTATTTAATTAATTAATTGATTCTTGAAGGTAACTTTGGGCCTACTTCTCTCCCTAAACTGGTTCGAAAACAATGTGCCAAAGCTGTCGTTCCGCGTTTGGATTAAGGGTTTTATAGAGAAGTACTCCTGGAAACGGCTCGCATTATGAGAGGATTCCTCTTTCTGTCTCGCTTAGCTCTTAAATCGTGTATGGACCCTGTTCCCGACAACAGTTGATCCCTACTTTTAATGTTTAAATAGTAATTCACCCTATTGTACTTTCTAATATGATCAGTCATTTTTATATTAGGAACGACCTGGTGCCGCATCCAGAATAGTCTCCACGAGAGACAATT
Source organism: Hecatera dysodea (assembly GCA_905332915.2). Taxonomy (NCBI): domain Eukaryota; kingdom Metazoa; phylum Arthropoda; class Insecta; order Lepidoptera; family Noctuidae; genus Hecatera; species Hecatera dysodea. The sequence continues at coordinate 8,981,143 of HG995288.1, read as the reverse complement.
CCAGCAGTTACCGTTATTATTTCGAAATCTTGTGTACACGTTGTGGTTGAATAGCGAAACATCTTACCGCAGTAACTGCTTCATAAAAATGTATTTTTAACCAACTTCTAAAAAAGGAGGAGGTTCTCAATTCGGATGTTTGTATGTTTTTTTATTTTTATTGTTTGTTCGCGCATAACTCCGTCGCTTGCCAACCGATTTGAAAAATTCTTTTTTTGATGGAAAGGGTTATACTTCCCAAATGGTCCCATGAAAATTTTATCGAAATCGAACAAGCGGTTTTTGAAAAATCAACAAAAATCTAAAAAAATATCTACATTGTCTACATTAACGACCTTTTAGTTTACTCTGCATTGGAGCAGTGACAACTTTTTACAAAAAAATACAACCGACTTTTCCACAAAAAATCCAAAAAGTACAAAATAACTTTAATTTCGGAAGTCGGTGTTCAAAAAATGAAAAAGGAACCACAAACACCGAGTTCCGAAATTAAAGTTATTTTGTACTTTTTTGATTTTTTGTGGAAAAGTCGGTTGTATTTTTTTTAAAGGGTTAAGTTCATAACAGTCGCACAATTCAATATATGTACTTATAAAACTCTTGCTTTACTGAGTGGTTAAGTGACAGAGTGATTGAGTGAGCATGTAGGTTCCTCGGGGGTGTAGTGAAGCAAAGTGAAGAAAAGGGGATTTCCCGAAATTCCTTCGAACGGGATTTGCGCGTGCAAAGTCGCGGACAAAACCTAGTATTGTATACAATTGTTCCACGAGGAATGCATTTCTGTAAAACACATGACATGCTTTCAGTTTTAACTTGACAGTTAAGATTGATGGGCTGCCAGCCATCAACTTCTAGCGCTGCTCACATAACAATACTTAATGGCGTAACTAATTTAAAGTGGTTTAAAAATAATTTTCTGTTGTTTCAGTGGCCTTCACAATAGATGGACACATTTTTATCTATTACAGAATGAGACACATTTTGCAACTCGTAAAGTTCATCATCTTCATCATTCTATTTTTTATTTCATTCATCACTCTCTTGCGAATTGATTTGAGATAGAACGAAACGTCTCATTTGATACTCGTTTGTTAATCGTTATCTCAGTAGTATTCACTCCCATTCTAGCGAAATCACCATTCACAGTTCATCCACAGTTAATCTATATCGAAACTACTTTATCAGATTTAGATAATTATCAATATGAATCAACCAACTAGACAGATTAATAATAATATAATTATACATCATCAAAATCGGAATGAAAATGCATTGTGATACGCACCAACACAGTAACCATGCTCGAATAAAAACTTTTTCAAACTCGCTTAAAAATTATACGCTGTTTAACCATAAAAATTATCCTAACTGCAATAATTTAAAGGACGTGCTTAACCGGTGCATGCACGTACATGTACTTAGTAGCGCCGTCACTTGCTAGTTACATTATGTACGGCTCACTACCGGGCAACCTAGTTTCCCTGAAACACAGCGTTTAACACAACTCCTTGCTAACATAAACCATAGTCACGCCTCGGGGGACGGTACGTAAGTCCGTTCTCACCTTTACTTGAAGCCTGTAGAAGCCAGGTTCTATGCAACAAAATGTCAGCTAACAACCCATTTCGTTTTCATGAATATCGACGAAAATATTTATAGACTTAACCTTTACAAGGTAGGCGGAGTTCAGAGTTTTAGTTGTTCGCCTATGAATATAGTGCAGTATTAAATTCACTTATGGTATCCATTAACTTTTATAGAATAAAATCCCAGTACCCAAGTATTGATTTATAACCCTAGTGAGGTAACTGACTACAATTTATTGCATACAGTCATTGAGGCAATGTTTTTAAAAGCATGAGAAGAAAGCATACTGTAAAGAGAACAACAAATAGTGTACTAGGAACATCAATGGCATACCAAACACGCCTGCTTTTTGATGTCTACAGTATGCTTTTTGTCGCGCTATTTGCAGCATGCCACAGCATCGTCGTAAATGAGGTCATAATGTATTCGTAGTTACAAATACATAGAAGAATGCTACTCCTATAGGGTCATTAACTGGCATTATTTCAAAACATGTGACCTCCAGAAACCCATATTGGGCCAGCATGGTTGATAGCCCACTGCTTATCACAGAGAAAAGAGCTGTATTCCAGCAGTGGGAAAGATACACAATGATCATGCAAAGTGCTTTGGTGAATCTGCGTTCGGAAGCATCGACGGATGTTAAAGTCGCCGATTCTAAAAGTATAGTGTCTACTATAACTCATACGGCTATACGACAAAACGATGCCTTTTACGACTTACGGTTAAAAGAAAAGGGTTAGTAACTTCACAAAAAAAAGTCCTGTGAAACCATACTGTTTATAGATGAGCAATGAATATTCACTGAGACAAAGAACAGTGCGGGCTGTGGCCGGGGGCGGTGCGGCGACAAATGGCGTTGCAGATACGACAATGATTCAAGTGCAAATAATGGCTGAGCTTATCTAAGGGGTCACTGGACATTGAATAAGTATTACTAGTGGCATATCACATGGGATTTGTGATATGCACACGATGTATATTGCAGCGTATAATGCTTTACTTTTCAACGTCTGTGGCAAAGTCTGGGAATCGAAATACGACTGCTAAAATTGCAACTATGTTTTTATTTTAAGCTTGTGTACAGCTCGTTTGCCTGATGATGAATGGCGATGGGCTCATCGCTAATACCATTAAATCTAATCCAAATTTACTCTATAAATTGCGTTGAATATACTACAGTGATTCAACTGTAAATACGTGCCGAGCTTGTCTGTGAGGTCACTGGACATATAATAAGTAATATCCGTGGCATAACACGTGGGATTTGTGATATGCACACGACTTAAATTGCAGCGTATAATGCTTTTTTAGCTTCGTTTTACGTCTGTGTGAATATGTGGGTACACAAATGTGACTGCCAAAATTGCCATTGTTTTTATTTCAAGTTTGTGTAGAGCTCTTTTGCTCATGATTGAATGGCGACGATTGTTGATTGGCTCCATATATGGCGTTGCAGATACGAAACTGATTCAAGTGCAAATAACAGCCGAGCTTATCTGCGGGGTCACTGGACATAGAATACGTAATACCAGTGGCCTACAGAGTGGGATTTGCGTTATGCATACAATGTACATTGCAACGTGTGTTTTTTGAAATTCCGTGGCAAAATTTGGCCTTAAATGTGACAGCAAAAATAGCAGTTGTGTTTGATTGCCGCTTAAGTGCTGATCCATGGTCAGGGTTGATTTTCTCACTATGAATTAAGCTCATTATACGTTAAGCTCATCCACCATAGCATTAAATCTAATCCAGATCTTTCTTAATTCTCCATAAATGACGTTGAATATATGACAATTGAAATTGAAATTGAAAATATTTATTTCAGACTAAGCACACGTAAGTTATACAAGTCCATATTATGTTAGTAGGTGAAAACTTATAACTATGTTAGTAAAATTTAAAATGAGAGTTGTAATAATGAAAGTAGACTATTTTCCATAAGCTCTATGGGAAATCTGGCGATTAAAATGCGATTTCAAAAATAGCAGTTGTGTTTTCATTACAAGATTGGTACTTTTTTGGCGGTTGTAGTTAGATTGCTCACAATAAATAGCGCTAAGCTATTCACCCATATTATGGGACTATTTTATGAGTTTGCGGGAAAATTTGGCGATGAAATAAGGTTGAGAAAGGAAAAACCTGAAATACAAGTAAAATGACTTATAGCGATTTGTCAGGGTTCGGTTGCTTGGGCAGCTCACTATCGTGGCAATAAATCCCCTCTTTGAGGAGACAGGAAAGTCGCCACGGCATCCTTACCCTCCGCCTGAGTCTGACCCAGGTACTCACCGGACACAGAGGAGCTTGGAGCTTAGGAGCTACCTGTTTCAGATTCGGCGGATGGAAACGCCCCGGTATCACCACTGTGTGCATCGCCCGAAGGACACGGTGAAGCATACGGTGGAGACATAGACATAGCGTTGCTCCATGCAAGCAGGGCAGACGCCCTGCTTGCATGGAGCAACGCTATGTCCTCGTCAAGGCGATCGGCAGTGTCGACCTCTCGCTCCCGACCCTGGTTCAATCCACGGTCTGGAGCGAGGGGGCATGGGAAGCAGTCACCTCACTAGTCAGAGGAGGTGGGTCGCGTGAGGAAGAAGCATATCTAAAGCCCTAGCCGCCGTAATACAAGAAGATACCCGGGCGTCGGGGGTCGGAAGACGATTCCCGGCCACGTTAGGCCCGTATAAGGACCAGACCCGGATAGATGACGGGGCCCGCAAGGGCCCTGGAACGCAAAGGGCATTTGGAGGGACACGGATGGGTTTTAGTCATTAGAAGTCGAACTCTCCAATCCGCCCAAAGCGGACGAAGTCATATGATTGCCCACCCTTTAAAAAAGTGCTAGTTTGCTAGTTTAGATCTATTCTTTTTAATGAATCTATAAGGTTTTTAAGCTGAAAATGCTCCTGAACTGTATACACTACCTGATATTCATAATTAATGCGAAAGTAACTCTGTGTTTTTGTTACCTCTTCACGTATTTACGACTGAATTGATTTGGACGAAACTTGGCACACTGTTAGACCATGTCCTGGAATAGGACATACCTACTTTGTACCCAAGGATCATGTTCGTAGCATTTTATCTATTCGGTTAGCTACGGCTCCATGTACTCCTTCATGAAGCGACACAAGTTAATGCAACATCACATTACAGAAAGCTTACTTCCCAGTCCCCAACTAAGCTTTTCAGGCAAAACCCACGTACTGCACTCCGGATATTAGGATGAAAGTTTAGCATTTTACACATACATTTAGTTCAGTGGAGCGAGGCACATAATGCCATGCGCGACTATCACACGGTCATAAGGAAGATGTGAATATTCGCCAGAAGCAAGATTAAAGTGAATAAAAACAGAATTACCATTTCAGAATAGAATAACCGTAAAAAAGGATTAATACTCATTTATATTCAGGAAGGATTATTTTATTTTATTATAGATTTTATATCTTAGATAGTATTTTTGTCAGAAGGAGATGAATGTTCGGAATAAATTCGTGTTGATTACTTTTAGCGACTGGGGTGCGAAAGGGATGTTTCGACTTATCTGCTGGCCTTGGATGATAATTTGTAAAGGGGACCCAATTTTATCCCTTGCGATAGTGACGATAAACTGCAAGCGAGTAAAGTAACAGAGATTATATTGTGAAGCAATTCTTAATCCATTTCATATTTGAAATAGTCCTCTAATCGCTGAGCTATTTCGCCGATACTTTGTGGATTTTTGACTCGAACCGACAAAAAATCCGACCGACAAAAAATCGGCAACCGATTTTCGTTTGTCTGCATCCAACTTAATATCGAAGTAAGTAAATGATTGATTTAAGCATGAGTGGATTTCGTCAGATGTGTGGTAGAAATAGACGCTTAGAAATACTGAGAGGCCTGTGTGAAGGTTTAATAATGAATGACTTAAGTGCGATCTCTCGTAACATAAGATGGAAGCGTCGAGGAATACCAAATTGCAATTTTAAGCCCACATGAGTTAAGTAGAGGGTGAACTAAATTCAAACGTGGCACGGCTAGGTTGTGCTCGTAGCAGGATAGGATTAATAACTTATATTGCCAGAGGAAGTCTGATCACAGTTATGCATAATTAAACGTGTGTCGAATTTTAAAAAGCCTTACCCCGAATATTTGGTAGTTTAAATAAAAAATATACTTGTTATATTTATTTATCTAAACTATCTAATATTCTGGGTAAGCACACTCCATCGTCGAATTTGTCTCTGGCACTTAGACCACAGGCAAGAGAAACCCATCTCAAATAAACAGAAATAGACACGGAGCAAATTAGCTGACACACGGACAGACACAATAGTGATCCAACAAAGGGGTTCCGTTATTTTTCGTACGGTCGTACGGAACCCTAAAAATGATCAGATTACGAAAATACTTTCACACATAGAAAGCTTAACTATCGCTGATTACCATATTTTATTTAAATTCCAAGTTAAGTTTTTAAGGGATAGGCTACGCAAGTTAAGTTTTTAAGGGATAGGCTACGGGGGCGAAGCCACGAGAATAAGATGATATCTTTTAATCATCATAATTTATGGATACAGATCTCAATGACGAAAATTATACTCAATTGGTATGCCCCAAGTGCCCTGCATGGACACCTGGGGCCTGTACTTTGGCGGTTTTAATTAGCGCCACCGTCGTTGCAAACTTGCAACAAGGAAGTTGACTAAAGAAATCTAACTATTCCGTCAAATAGATTTCCAAAAAAGGTTAGACACAAATTTTTCTTTTTTTCACGTAAACAAAAAACAAAGACGATATAATGCGTTGAAAACTTGTGTGCCGTCACTACGTGCTACAATTTTTAATACGACGTGACGTCACAAGCCCTGACACCTGATTTTTATAGATCGATAAAGTAAAACATACGTGTCCAATGTTCTGCGAAAACCTTACTAACGGACTATAACGTATATAGAATCATTTATTCTCTTTACTCACGAAACATCCCTATTATTGTAGTCACCTACTGGGCCCAAACATTCTAAGGAGTTAACCAGCAACTCGAAAAGAAAAAGATTCAAACAAAACACTAAAATATCTTTAGCTTTTCCTGCTCAGTGTAATTACATTACGGATTGAAAACAAACGAATCCAAAAATCTAATCCTTGGGACGTTTCGTTACTCCAGTACCGAAAGCTTTGAACGCTTTCACAAGTGGAAAGCAAACACTGAACAAATCCTGTTGGATTTATAGATTGCGATTACCGATACGACGATATCTGCGGAGCCGAGCAGTACAAAATTTAGCAATTAGGTATCATTGTAACAGTCGTATCGGCAGTAAATGTGATCGTATTTACTGATAGTTCAACTTCGTGCTGTGTCATAATTAGTCCGATACGGCTTTGTGGCTGGCTGTATTTGTTTTATTATACCTCATTCGGTTGCTAGGTATTTTTAGTGGCTTTACATGCGTGACAGATGAAAATTATCTCTCTCTATGCTGGGATAAAAGTAGTATGTATATGTATGTGTGTTCTAATCAAATGTAGTTCACATTTAAGGTGGTGCTTTGCCCATTTGTGAACGTCCTTTGATGTCTATTGACCTAGCTTTGTTTTGTTTCCTGCTTGATAGAGCAGGAAAATAGAAATTGTATTTCTTTTAGTATTCCCTAGTTCTTAATTTCATTTTTTTCTGGTCGTCATTGTTGATTATGGCTCTCAGAAGCTGCAGTTATTATGAATAGTATATTGGGCTTGTCCCAAAAAAGTGATGTCCTACCCAGGACTTGCTCATCAATGTGATAAATAACGTCAAAATTCGTTCAGGCGTGATTGAATAAGAAACATCCCAATACCATTAAATCCGCATTTATACTATTAGAAGGAAGCAAGATGTCGGGTATAAAATTATGGTGATATCGATCCTGCCATAAAATAAACCTCTGAGGGTCCATTAAAATTGTATCTACGAACGGCGACATCTAAACGTACGTCCAGCTCCTACCATCGTCCAGACAAACTAATATTTTAACAAGCATAAAAAGATCTGATAAAATCACATCACAGTAATAAAGGCAGGCATCTTTTAATTTTCAAGAAGCTGACAGTCTCTAACTAGCTCTACTCCTCTGTTTCTTTTTACCGCAAAGATCATTATTCTCTTAGCCTTATTAATTCAGGTTTTTGGGGTCGTGGATAATATTTCACACTTCTCTTAATCATCTTTCACACAGTTCATCCATTGTATTTGGTCTTCTTCTTCTCTAGCCATCGAAATTCACAGTAGAAACTTTCCTCACGACATTGTACCCCAAGATATACAAAAAATAAATTACAAACCTTCTGATACTCCGTAAGTCCGAAGTACGCCATAGCAGCAAGGTTCCTCTTGGCAGACGCCAGCAGGACGCGGTCCGTCTCAGCAGTTCGATGCTTCAGGGTTCCGTTGTAGCATCCCACCAGAGCCAGGTCGGCCAACATGCGGGTTTGCCGGTTGTTGGCCAGGTTCCAGGGGCAGGTCATGAACTCCTCGAGGGTTACCCCGCGCCAAGAGTCGCCGGAGTAACATGCTGGTACTTCGGTGGCTGTGGAAAGAAAACTTATTTAAATTTCTGTAAATTGGCATTGAGTTTTTAGGGCTCAATCTAACAGGCAGACAAACTAATAGGTAAGTTGTCAAAAAAAAACCAAATTAGTCCGTCAGATAGATTTCCAAAAAATATGGGACACGTATTTTTTCTTTTATCACGTAAACAAAAAACGAAGACAATACAGTGCGTTGAAAACTCGTGTGACGTCACTTCGTGCTACGATTACGATTTTACCACGCCGTGACGTCACCAAGCTCAAGCACTCATGATCTTTGAAGCTTTTCATCTTCGTCAATTTTTATAGATTTGATAAAGCGAAAAATAAGTATCTAATATTTTTCGATAATCTAACTGACGGACTGAATAGAATCATTTTTTTATTTTTTTATTCCTCAGGAGATGCTAGTGCAGGCACGACTCCCAAGCCCTCGGTAGAAGGAAGAACTATAGGGCTTTATTTGGTACAAATTCTAAAAAAACCTTCCTGTCTTCACAGACGGCTATGCAATGTAGGCTATGCAAGACGATTTCCCGCAGAATAAAATGATAAGGGGGGTTTTCGCTCAACAGTGAGAACACACAGGCTGATCATAAACATAACACTGGGGCGGCCTTTATCGTTGCGAGGCCCTAGGCAAAAATTTTCAAGTGAAAATCATGACAACCGATTTTGTGTCGTCGAAGTCCTTTAATTGAATCATACAAGATCGATTTTCAACGCACAATGTTATTTCTCACTCATATCAAATCTAATTTACTGTGAAATAACTTTTTTTTTTTTAATATGAAACGTTTCAAAGAGAAGGTTTTGATATCGGGTTGAGGGAAGTCCCAGGCGACTGGCCTGCTCGCCACCCCCTAAAGTCACTGGCACAACCAGTAGCCAAAAGCCATTCTTGACTTGACGGGGAAAACAACTTTTAATGATAGTCATTGGACATCAAGTCTTGTTTATTCCTGATTGGCCACCGCCTTGGCGCCTGTCTCACATTATCACTTCATTCCTTATTACATCGTGGTTACTAATTAGTCATTAGTGTCTCCCGCTCATAATTAAAACACGCATAGTAAAGGTGAGGTGATCTATTCTTAAACAGGCACCACAGTATGAACATTATGATATCCGTTTGTCTGGTTCATTATAAATGAAGTCTTTACTTTACTAATTAATGTCTGTCTGTGGGGGAATTTATGCAATTTTCAATCATTGGTTTGAGTTAAAGGTACTTTCTAAACGGTGCAATGGCCTTTGCTTGGCTTGATTAGGTAGGTAGCTTATAAAAAATCTATCTAATATTTTCCGAAAATACCAAATAACAAAACTTTTAAAAGATAAAGGCTTGTGGAACAACAGGCATCAAAAATATGATCTCCTATAAAAACTTCAAACATAAAAACTTAGTTAAAAAGTTGCCAACATCAACAACTGTTCGAACAAACCTAAGTTAATGGAAACATTTTTATGAAAGGTTTCACGAACTAAATAGCAATATATCAAAGTTGGCGTTTAAAGATATTGTTATACTAAATGGGTGAACAAAATGGTGGACCGTCTGTGGATTCCCGCACGCAACAACATATTTTTATTGTTTATCACTTTTAATTAATGTTAATGTTTAGATCTGATGATTTCATTCCAACTAGAAGCTATCGTAGTCAGGCATGCTTGCTTTCTCTGCGTCCATTCATTGCACGTTATTACTTCATAGACATAAACTAGCTATTGAATCATAATTCAGCACTTCCATGCTAGCAAACATAGCCCAACGCCCTTAGATAATTTAGATTCTGGAACATTCATCTTCATTCAAACTCACTCGATTTTTATTTCGATGGTAAACTTCGCATCGATCTTTACAACGTTACTTAGTTTAATGAAACACTTACGGTCGATTTCATTGAAGAAAAGACGATCGACTAAATTGAGAAATATTAGTGACACGTGGATTTACAAGCTTTTAACCAAACTCATAATATTTTTAAGTGTATATATAGTTAGATTTAAAGTAAAATAAATTATTACGATTTGTCCACAACTCATGATGAAAATCAACAACTTCAGTTTAATTACCTAATTGTAAAAAAACCCTGCAAACGTAAGTTTGAGTATAAAATTTATTGCAGATTCTCAGCATGTAATAAAAATAAAAAAACTATGGGAATGCAATAACAATAAATACATATTATTATATGGAGATAGCAAATCCTTTTTATCGTATTCTCGGCAAACCTAGCTAAAACGAGCTTTATCCAAAAATCTCATGAAATCGAAGACAAATCGCTGACACCTTCATATTCCCGCCACATTTTTGTATCAGCATGAACATAACGGAACATCTGAGATTACCATGTGGGTGTGAAACTGTGAATAAACCTATTTAAAGCAAAACTACAGAAATGTTTTATAAAATAAAAATGTCATTAAATGTATTTTTCAAATTGCTTATTTCCTTTATTTATTTCATCCACCGTTTTCAGTCCACGGAAAGAGTTTCCGAGATTCTACTCTAGAACATTTTAAAACATGAGCCACTCTGTAACTTTATCCTCGGTCTGCTTGACCACTAATCCCACATTACGGGGGGTTCAACCTTTCTGATCTTTGCTACCAATTTGCCCCGAACGTACACCCTCCTAAACTTAATACATTACTGAACACTGGCAACCCCGAAACGTATCAGTGTTGACACAGCTTTAAATTCCGTTTCAGAGCCGCCAGTGTGTAAAGATATGGAAGAAGTAATTAAAAATTATCCCCTGTGTAACGCGCTAGCCAAAAAGCAAAGGTAAGAAAATGTTTACTCAGAAAATTTTCAATAAACGTGTTCAAACGGGCCTTGGGAGATCAAAAGGACGCATGGGCAAAGCACGCATGGGGCCATATGGATCCCACTAATATAAGCCATATTTATAGAAAATATAGCGTACTTATTTATAAATATGAACCATTTTATATAAACGCGGAAACGAGTATCATCCGTAGAGAAAAATACACACGTTCAGAACTTCCTCCTTTTTGAGGTTGGTTATTAAAGTGTTTTCGAGTTGGTTCAACCTTTCTGGAACTGAATACGAATTGGGATCGGAATTGGAGAGATATAGACGCCGCCAAATATTGATGCCGTGAGTTCTTTGCAAAAAACATTTCATCATTCTCAAAGTAATCAAAAGGCACTATATTGTGAATGAAGGCCTTAATGGTAATTCCGATATTAAGTTCAATTTTATCATAATGCCCCTGGACGGTAATTGCCCGTACTATGACAGATCGCAGTAACGATAAAATAGATTATGAACGGTTAAAGTCTAACGATAGGAGCATGATCTATGTAATAATACCTTTAATTTAATACAGGACAGGCTGGGTATAAACTGGTGTAATTTATAGGTGACTACAATATTACATATGGCGGGGAACTTGCAATAAGCACTTAAACGAACATTCATGAGTTGGCGCGTGATTAAATTTAAGATGTTAATAAATAATAGAAGTAGTTCAGCATGAATAATTAGGAATTAATTCAAGTGCCCGAAGTAGTGTTTTATTAATTTGAACTATTAATTTATTATGAACGGCTTGCCAGTGGCTTTGTCCGATAAAGCCGACCTTCGATGATAAACGATATTAGCCACAAAACCTATTCCATGTTCTTAGCCGCAACAGAAAAATAGATTCAGCTAAAATATGGGCGATAGGTAGTATTTTTGTCTCAGCCAATTACCGTCCAATGCTGAACGTAAGCCTCCCCAAAAGAGCCAACCAATCCGTTCTTGAGCATCCATCCGTAACAATTAATAATATTAACATCGATACTATTTCTATGTCATTTCATTAGATACGGCAAAATTTCTTTTAACACTACATTAATCACATCATAAGATAACCGAGCCCTCTAACAAACCGAAAACCAAACATTACAACAAGATCTATGTACATATTTCTTTCATCAACAAACAAGTGCAAACCAACCATAACAGTTAAAAGGGTTTAAAGTTATTAGTAGCTACTAATGATTTAATAAGGCAACGCCTTCAATGTCTTACTCATCCTTACTTACTCATACTTACGTAGGTGTATGGCACATAAACCAAGTAAGTTAAAGTGCAAACAATCATCATCCCGATCCCTGATTGATATGACCTTTCTTTGTAGTGCAATAAAAGGATCACGTATGATTTGTGTGGAAACCAATAATTTTTCAATTCTAAACACATTAATTTATTACCGGCCTTTGTGTCTCAATCAGCCAGGTATTTCATTCACAGATGCTCTTTTGTTAGCCTGTGGTTATTTATGTCCTGGATATCCTCTATCTACGGAAGGCAGGAAGGGTCGTGTGAAATTGCCATTGGCTGAAGCCCACCGTCACATGTTATGAGCAGCATGAACTGTCGACGGCTGTCAATGAAGATGAACTGTCATGCCATCTTGTTTGACTTCATTCTTATTCCCAGCTACATCACTAGGAAGTGGTAACGGGTGGGCGTTTTGGGGGACTGTCTTTATGTAAAATTTGACGTTCAAAAAGTACTGGTACTCAGCCTAGTTTGAATAAATGATTTTTGATAATGTTCAGTTCACCTAAACTAACACGGTGACATGTTTACGGAATCGCAATGCTGTTTTATTTTCGTGAAGTGCTCATAGATTTTATACGTTAGGACTACCGATGGATCATGCTACACCAACGTACACCAAATGATGTTTTTGCAGCTATTACAGATCTGGAACGAGGCGAGGCTTATAGGCTCAGCTCCCTTTTAAATTCTCCAGCAGACGGTCCAGACGCAAAAATGTGACAATAATGATATTGAAGTCATGATGCGACGTTTTTTCGTAGAAATAAACTTATACTTAGGGAGATTTCATAGTGAGGAAACCGGCATGTCCTAGAACCAAAAATTCGAAGACATGTGACATTCACCAACCCGCACTGGGCCCGCGAGGTGGCCCACCACGGCCCACTCCCTCTCCTAGAGAGGATGCCTGTGTCCCAGTAGTGGGAACATTAAAAGGCTGATTATGCTTATGGATTTTTTTTTTCCTAAAAAGGGCCACTCTCTCTGTTACATCTAGCAACTACTAGCAACCGCCCCGGCTTCGAACGGGTGCAAATTATATACAAAAACCTTCCATGTATATCGCTCTTTCTATTATGGTAAATCCGTTTTGTTGTTTAGAAGAAATCGAGAAACAGACAGGCAGACAGCAACTTTGTTTTATGTTAGTTAGAAATAGGTACAGTAAATTATACTTTTATGAAATACTAGCTGATCCGCACAACTTCGTTTGTGTCACATTATTCACGACCGCTCCGCTCCTATTGGTCTTAGCGTGATGATATATAGCCTATAGCCTTCCTCGATAAATGGGCTATCTAACACTGAAAGATTTTTTCAAATCGGACCAGTAGTTCCTGAGATTAGCGCGTTCAAACCAATAAACAAACAAACAAACTCTTCAGCTTTATAATATTAGTATAGATATGTATTTGAATATTATTTACCTGTAGCAGTTCTCCCCTGACACCAGTGCCGGGATCCCTTCCACGTTGCGCCGCGTTTCACATGTCTGTATTCTGACAAGTACCTGCAAAATAGACATATTTAAATATTTTGCTCATATTTTATACCATTACATTAATCAAGTACAACGTTAGACATCTGAGCCCTAACATTTCAACAAAGTATCTCTCACAATTTGAAAGGTTTGAAGGAATCAAATAGTTTCCTACATCTTGAGGTGCGGAATCGAGCGAAACAGTCGCCGTGGCCCCGAAACGAAAAGGACATTTTGTAGTAGCACGGCTGGGTATTAGTAAGCAAGAGTCTGACACTCCAAGCCGCTCCGCCCAGTTCTGGAGAATTAATTCCATGATTTCCCATAAAAAAAACTGCTAGGTACATCTTTGAAAAAACCGTCTGCTCAACAACAAAACGTAAATATCACAATGAATTTTCTTGAATTATCAAAATAAAAGGTACTATGGCGCGGCGTGTTACGCAATTAAGTAGTGCGTGAGTGCTTAAGAAACGTCAATGATTAGGAAGCTATGATGTAAAGGGTCAAAATCCATCATTTACTTCCACTATTGTTCTGCCAATTCCACTGAGATTTCGTAACAAGAAACCTTATTGTTACAGAAACAGCCATCCCTTTGGACAAAGGAACCGAATTAAAAAGGAAGACAATAAAATTGAGTCCTTCAACAATTAGGTTATACATTAATTACCAAATGAGCCCTATTGACGTTATTGATTCATTTATAATATTAGTTATTCAAAAACGTCGAAAATTATCTAGCGAAAGCCATTATGTATTGTAACTATCAAATTAAAACCCTAAAACCCCCCATTGTTTGGAAACCCCGAACTACGCTCGTCAAAGTGTTACATTTGATTTGCAATCGACTGTACCACCAATCCAGTCAATTTCTAAAAAGTCTCTCAAATTTCCACATCGCAGAATTTGCATACTAATTTTGTAACACGGTGTAATAGAACATCACCAAAAAAGACACAAAATCAATTTACCCTAGTCTACTCTATTAACCCAACTAGTTCAGCGTAGTCTACTAAAACATCGTTTATTTTTTACGCGCTAGGAATAAAAATATCGCCCAATGGTGTAAGCGCTTTATGAAAGAAAATATTGACGAGGGTCGCTGAGTTCGGTGGCAGCGTTCGAACACAGCTTATTATAAAGCTTGCTAAATTACGGCCCACGTAGAACTAGCATTTAATGGGCTGTGTCACTTCCTTTTAACTGGTCTATACATCTTTATTATGGCTCTCAATCAATATTAGTGCTTTTATAGGTGAAATTGGGGCAGAATAACCAGTTGAAGGTGAGAAGTTGTCTTCGTTACTGTGTGTCACCCGTCAGCCTTCAATAAGAGTGAACAGGGCATTTTCTAGGCTCACCCTAATCATCGGATACCATTAATTGAGATCGAGGTCGAGAGCAGACCCATGAATAAAAAAATGAAGACTAATTTGCAACATGACTCATAAGGATGGATGGATTATGTGAGGAGTGATATGAAAGAAAAGGGAGTTAGTGATAGCGTGACGGCTGACAGGACAGAATGGAAGAAAAAAACGTGTTGCGCCGACCCCAAGTAACATGGGATAAGGGCAGGAAGATGATGATGATGACTCATAAGGATTACCCATTCAAAGTCTGCAAACAAAAATGTTCTCTATACGTGATTAATGTAATCTTTTCAGAAATAAATGTCTTAAACCGTAAACACATCTAGGGTGCATATCGACGGTTAAAAGGAAGTATAATAAGCGACATTTTGGTCAAAAATGAGTTATATATGCCATCCTACGTAAAATTTTCCGCTCTTTCGAATGCGCTTACTCTCGTGGCTCTACGATGAGTTTTTTGGCGTTTATGCCCTAGCAAAAAAAATCGTTTTCATAGTATTAGTTTTCGTAACCGACGAAAATTCAAGTAATTTTTGCTACAAAGGTGCTTGTGCCCCTACAAAAATGATTTATTTTGTGTTTGTTGTCGGTAATGCTTTTTTACTTCATAAGGTTGTCGAGCTTTCGGTTGTTTATGCCTTTTAAGCTTTTCCCTCACAAAGTACAAAGGTTGTTTATAGCCTACTTCCATTTCGTAATTTAACATAGCTATGGCGCTTGTACCCTATATACGAATTTCATTTTCATATTACTCTGTCAGTTATACCCTATTACCATTCAGTACTTTATGGAAGCTATGCAGGTTATGCTCTATTACCTAAATTTATTTTAATATCACACTGTTGCTTATACCTTACTTCCGCGTACAATATAAATACAGTTTTGTCGATAATATCTTATTACTTAAATTAAATTAGATATCATGGTGTCGATTATAACCACATTATAACCTACTTCCACATTCTACAATCATACTTATACGTCAATACTACAATACCCAATAAGCTTTTTATTATTTACTATTATGTTTGTTACCTTTTTAAATGTTAATATTACGGATACATACCAAGTGTTCGTAATTAATTCTTAAGTTCCCTACCTGCTAGCTGCAGTATTAGCTACCTACCCATCATCATCATCATCATCAACACTTCAACAGCCTGTTGCAGTCCACTGCTGGACATAGGCCTCTCCAATTGCACGCCACTTAGATCTATTTTCGGCTTCTCGCATCCAGTTTCTGCCAGCCGTCCTGCGCAAATCGTCACTCCACCGTGCGTCTCGGCAAACGTAGTGTAGAACGTCCTACATTACGTTTGCCGAGACGCGGTCTCCACTCTAGAACTCGTTTACCCCAACGGTTGTCGGTTAATATGGCCAGCCCACTGCCACTTCAGCTTACTAATCCGGTAGGCTATATCGATGACCTTGCTTCTCTGACGGATCACCTCATTTCTGATGCGATCCTTCAGAGACACACCGAGCATAGCCCTTTCCATAGCACACCGAGCGACTTTAAGCTTGTAGACCATACGAGCCGTCAGTCTCCACTCCGTATGCCATGACGGGTAGGACGCACTGATTGAAGACTTTCGTCTTTAGGCACTGTGGAATCGACGATGTAAAGACTCGACGTAGCTTCGCAAACGCTGCCCAGC
The DNA here is from genome assembly GCA_905332915.2 of Hecatera dysodea. Taxonomy (NCBI): domain Eukaryota; kingdom Metazoa; phylum Arthropoda; class Insecta; order Lepidoptera; family Noctuidae; genus Hecatera; species Hecatera dysodea. The sequence goes on along the minus strand of HG995288.1, from coordinate 8,964,393 downwards.
CTAACTGAATTCTTCTATTCACCTCGCCCTCAAAGTTGTTTCTACCTAACTGCAATGTCTGCCCGAGGTACACATATTTTTGAACAACTTCAAGAATTGCACCGTGAATCGCAATCGGTTCCGGTAGAACATTTTCGTTGAACATGACCTTGGTTTTATCCAAAGTCAAAGTCAATATGTTTACTGCGAAACAATGTTGATGTTACAGAAAAGTCAGCCAGATCATTCAGCATCTGTTGTAGGTCCTGCAGCGTTTCTGCCATGATGACGATATCATCTACAAATCGCAAGTAAGAGATGTAATCGCCATTGATGTTAATGCTACGTTCGTTCCAGTTCAGCGTCTTGAACATAATATCCTCCATTGCATTAGTGAACAATTTCGGGGAAATAACATCCCCTTGTCTCACTCCTCGATGCAACGGTATGGGACTTGTTTGCTGATTCTGTACTTGAACGGACATGGTGGCAGCCTCGTAGAGACATCTCATCACTTGGATGTATCGCCAGTCTACTTGGCAGCGCTGCAGGGACTTCAGAACAGACCAGATTTCAACCGAGTCAAAGGCCTTTTCATGATTCACAAATGCTAGACACAGGGGCTGATTATACTCTTCGGTCTTATGTATAATCTGCCGCACTGTGTGGATGTGGTCTATGCGGCCGTATCCGCTCCGAAACCCAGCCTGTTCTGGTAGTTGGAATTCGTCGAGCTTTCGCGCAAGACGGTTCATAATCACTCTTGAAAACAGCTTATAGACGTGGCTTTGAAGGGATATGGATCGATAGTTCTTAAATAGGGTCTTGTCTCCCTTTTTGAAGAACGGAGTAGAAGTGTGGTTATCTTAACCACACTTCTGCGTATAACCGGCTATAGAAGTCCTCCACTTCCGAAAAAACTACTGGCTTCAAAGAAACAACTTCTCCACTTGCTGTGGTCAACTTCATCAGGTGGCTTCTTCCAAGAGACTGTACGAACACCTTTGACCCCCGATTCTGCTCGATTGCTCTTTCAACCGAAAGAGCATTGAAGCCCCGGAGGTCCTGTCCGTACGTGCTTGTTGATCTCTCAGTTTAGAAATCGCTTTGCCGACGAAGTGACGGGTGGGCTTTCACGTCATTCCTTCATTAGCCCTAAAGTCCTTTCTGAAAGCTTGAACTTCTTGCCCTTACGCTGCATATCACAGAATCTCGTACCCTTTTCCCTGAGGATCCAAATCACATTTTAGAGGTTCTGGTTTACGTTTGTTGTGGTTTCCACGGCAGCGAATCGGTTTTACAGGTTTGCCTGGAACGTTTCAGATCATGCCATGGTTTGGAGCAGAGTTGGTCGGAGTCTGGACTTCATCAGACGGACACGTTCGGCCTTGAAGTTAATATTCAGAGAGCCTCGGACAAGTCGGTGATCGCTACAGGTATTGAACCTATTGATCACGGAGACCTCTCTGAATATATGCCTCTTGTCATTCATGATGAACAAACATGAGATCGACATCTCATGTTTGGTCTATGTCATGTTTGGTACTATGTCTTTGTAGTGAAGTGGAGGGCTCTCGATTTGTCATCGAACATATTTTCCACTTCGTCGTCCGAGTGTGTCGAGGTTGGTGCGTACACTACCTTGAGGCTATACCTCTCGGTGAGCTTCACAATAAGGTACGCTACCCTGTTCGACACACTTGACATTTCCACAAAGTTGTTAGATAGGACTTGTTTACCAGAAACCCAACGCCGCCTTGCGATTGTTGGTCTCCCTCGCGGAAGTACATCAGATGACCCGATTCCAGGGATAACCCTGGAATCGGGTCATCTGATGTACTGGATGTGCTTGGGGGAGGACACCATAGGTGTCCATGTCATGTCAATGTCTTTTTTTATTTAAAAAAATCCCACTATCCGCTTGTTAGTAAATAGGTAAGTAGGTGACATGAAAATGACTATAATGACGAACTATCATCTTTGAAATCTACTATTTAGTGTAAATTAGAATCACTTGAACGGGTGGGGTATACTGAAACAGGCCCCTAAGACTAAGGATCCTTAGTCTTTTTGTATGAAAATCGACTCCCTAATACTTTTAAAATACTTCACCCTATTTGACGAGTTAGGGACAAAATTACAGTGTAGTGTAATACCCGTTTTAGCTCTTATCCTGATGAAGGATCGTGTTGGTTGCGCTACTTCATTATTTTTGGGGTGTCTTTTCATCCATATTTCCATAAACTCACGCAATGCCAAATGTTGATTATCCTTCTTTTCCTTTGCTTTCAAGCGACATTGTGTGTTACTAATGTCTTATATCCTGGTATTGTTTTGAAAGCCGACTGTTTCTTGTGCTCTATTAGCTTCCATACGACCACTGTGAAAAGTACCTTATCCTTCTTTTCCTATAACACTTATTGAACTGTCTAGTCTCTTATACCCTTTTACCTTGCTGTGTGAGAAATCAGTATGTCGCTTAGGCTTCTTATGCTTTAATATTTTACTTTGTCATTTGTATCTTATGCCATATTTCCTCATAAGAAAATTAAAAGCTATTGTTATAAGCGACAACAACCACTTTAAATAGCGTAAAATCATTAAAACTAAAAATACCGGTAAACGCTCCATTTTTTTCTGATTTTATAACTGTTTTAGTTTTCACGATATCTTAATAAATAACAAAATTACGTCAGTTTTTCTAAAATTTAAAACTTTGAACGGCTCTCCTGAACATTTCACTTTTTGTCGCTTATACCCTATTTCCTTTTAACCGTCGATATCCTTTTGCTTACAATAAAAAAAAACTGTGCTCTGCCACTTACGACACGATGAGGTAAACAAACAGGGTCAACAAACGCAGAAAAAATCTCACACACGAATTGAATCATTTTCATATCGCCCACAACAAAAATCATACACTTATCATAAATATCCTCCAATCTCCTTCCATTTAGGGCCAGACCTCACATTTTCGCAACCTACTACAGCGAACAAAAATTCAAGTCAAGAAATCGCAGGAGAGCGTTAAAACAAAATTTACTGGTATTGCATTAAACGCAATTAAAGCCAAGCTAAGTAAAATATATGCTATTAAAGGCTGCACATAAGCAGGTAAGGTGTAATTAAGTAAACTGAACCGGGTATATGGAACATTATTCGCAGGTTTAAACTAGCACCGTGAACCGATCCAATTTAAGACTACGCGTTCAGCAGTAATGTAATTATGAGAATAGGATCAAGCGCACTGCGCACTATTTACTGGTTTAGCTACTATGTACAAGTATATAATTGAGTCCTGAGCCCGTTTACCTTTATAGTCACTAATCGCTACCTTGTTCTGTTGTAGGATTACTAAATTAAACTTTTCGGGTTATACTTTTGGTAAAAAAGTGGCTTGTCAAAAAATTTAACCAGCCAGTTTTTTGTTTTGTGCCTGGCCATATTTACGATGATTATCGTTATCCGGAATCATTGCAGGAACATTGGAGCTCTTCACATCAGAACACACCATCGCTGTTTGGCGTCAAAGATATCTACATATGTATGGTGGCACTACCTACTTTCGGAAGACCTTCACAAATATTGAAAGGGTTACTTTTAAGCAAGCAAGCCCTATCGCTAACCACATCATCGCTTATCATCGGGTAAAAAGAGCCTACTTCACTGATCAATTCTTCCTCAATCTTCACTCACCTGGACACGGGCTCTCGTAAAAGCGTGATGTAGAAGTACCGCCGATGAACTGCTGAACCTTCATGCCTGTCCAGCTCTCCGCCCACACACGCAGTCAGCTCAGTGAAGTCAGCGTGAAGCCCACATCTGAGAACAAACGACAAAGGTTCGTTAATATGGAATTTGAAAGCAATTAATTTAGCCTTGAAACTAATATAAACCGCTATAATAAAGCGGAATGGCGAAAAAATGGACTGGTGAAAAATACTGGCAAAGTAATTACGTTTATCAAAGAGAGCTGTGCGTAGGTTATTATAATTTCCATAATTATATTTTCAATGTTAATTTTGTAACTACAGGTACGTACGTAGCAACTTCTTTTTCAGGGACTGCTAGAACTAGGTTAGTACATAGTTTTTCAAAATTCTGAGCACATCCTACTATAATAATATTATAAACGCGAAAGTTTGTAAGTATGGATGGATGTTTGTTACTCTTTCAGGCAAAAACTACTGAACGGATTTGGATGAAATTTGGAACACAGATGGTTTATAACCAGGATTAACATATGAGATTTTTTCAGGTTAAAATATGAATTTTTACCCCGATATTCCCACGGGATCGAAACTTATGGGGGTGAAATCGCGGGGCGCTGCTAGTCCAATTATAAAGAGTACTTTGTTTAAAAGTTGAAACGCGATCTCTACTCTGAGTACGCTGAAGTTTTTTATTGAAGATGCAACATAGTTCAGTAACAACTTCATCGTCTCAAAGTTACCTTAAAAGGTCGAGTCACAGCATCTCAGCAAAGTGGAGATCAAACGGTAGATTTTAAAAGCGACGATGGAAAGTAAGGCGGACCCAAATACAGGGTTATTTCAGAGTCTGTGCACGTAATAAAACATATTTCAAGAAAAAAAACGGACAATTGCGACTCTCGAGTCGCGCCCCGAGGGTTCCGTACAAACTCGTATCTATACTAATATTATAAAGCTGAAGAGTTTGTTTGTTTGTTTGAACGCGCTAATCTCAGGAACTACTGGTTCGAATTGAAAAATTATTTTTGGGTTGAATAGACCATTTATCGAGGAAGGCTTTAGGCTATATATCATCACGCTTAAGCGAATAGGAGCGGAGCAGCGATAAAGAATGTTTTAAAATCGGGGATTCCACCGGGACGAAGTCGCGGGCAGCAGCTAGTGATAACATATATAGTTCGTCTATTACGGGAATCATGTCTCGTTTTATTTCCGAGTATACATTACCTACTATAAGAACGATTGAAGGACAAACTAAACGATGTAGTTGAAAATTTTTTCTACCATACATCAATGAGCTCGTACCTCACTGTCATTTCTTCAACTGCGAATATACGTTTGCTATAAAAAAAACTATTTTATACGTGATAAAACTACAAATCATCAATTATTAGACTTTTTTCATCACCCATACTGTAAGGACCTTGCTTCAAGTCAAATTTCATGATTCTAGATCAATGGGAAATAACAAAATAAAAATAGGTTTTGATTTACTTGCGAGTACCAAAATACATATTTCGCAAAAATGATGCATAAATTAGCAGTATCTTTTTGCTGACTTTACAATCATGATATTTTTTAGAGTTCCAAGGTACCTACCATTGATATTAATTTCAACATGATACCTCCACAAGTTGCTGAGAAAAAGGGTCGTGACCGACCGACATACGCAACGAAGTGATCCTATAAGGGGTTACTTTCCTTAGGTACGGAACACTAATTTTTTTTATTTTACTAGTTTTGAATAATTGGCATCACTTATCTCTATGATAAATCAAAGAAGCGTCTATTAATTTTTATGATCTATCTATACGAAAAATTTGCCCACTGTGTCCAAAGTAACCCTGTATTTCACGTTGGCTGAATATAAATCCTGAGGGTGAAAGAACACAATATCCGCTGAAAAGCTGCGTGAAGCCAAGCATGAACTCACAGATAGGTCGCAACCACGCTCACTGCTCGCGATAGCCGATAGCCGCGGAATTGAATCCGTAACTCTCCAATAAATTCTCACGCTCCAATCTAGTTGACCTTGCTTACTATTCATAATCCCGTAGCGTCCATATTCTATTGAACAAATTAATCTGTTATGCATCAGGGCATAAATTACTTTGATTAACAACAATACCGCAGCGATGTTGGCACGCCGAACGCTGGCGTTTCGCTAAACAATCTATACTAATATTATAAAGCTGAAGAGTTTGTTTGTTTGTTTGTTTGTTTGAACGCGCTAATCTCAGGAACTACTGGTTCGAATTGAAAAATTCTTTTTGGGTTGAATAGACCATTTATCGGGGAAGGCTTTAGGCTATATAACATCACGCTAAAGCCAATAGGAGCGGAGCAGCGATAAAGAATGTTTTAAAATCGGGGATTCCACGGGGACGAAGTCGCGGGCAGCAGCTAGTATTGGATAATCGGTATTAGGGCACCGCGTTCACGTGTAATTGACATCAAGCGATCTCCGCGTGCATTCAGATCACGAGGCCGATAGCGCTGATACATTGTTATGTAACGCCACGTAAATGTTCCCTCGCTAAGCCAGTTTAATGAAACAACGAGGATAAAAATTCGATTTGCATGTGTTTACCGTAGTTAGCTATGGAAGGAATAGGTTTACCTTCAGACAGCTTGGCGGCGAAGTGAGGGTTTATAGCAAACGTGCCTTAAATCTTAGATACACAGTGTCGGCTGGCAAGCGGCCACGCTACACCTTGTCGATACAACTCTGTTTAATACCCGCGGTTTATTATACACTGTCATTCTAATTTCACGGCTCTTTACGCCGTAATTCATTGTAAATTACCTAGGAATTAATTGCCAATAACAACTTTCACATAAGCTGCAGTAATGGGTCCAAGATATAGAAGTGGCTAATCATTACCTAGTCATGATTAAAGGTGCAAAATGCCTTTTCATGAATATGTTCATTGCAACGTGACGATTTACGCAAACACGTAGGAAACGATTGTGACGGTGTCAAGCCACTGATGTTTACTTAAACATGTCTGCTTCACAAATATTTTTCTTCATTCTGGCATAAAGCCACATTTTCATGTTCAACGTTAGGAGTATTTTTGCGGTCATTATTGCCGAGATTTTCAAATAAAAATAAATAACCATTAATATATTAATCTTCATCAATAAAAACTCTATAAAGTGTGCTTTTTATCTGTATTGCGGTGAAGAAAAACGTAGTGATCGTTTTTCTAAATAAATGAGTGTCACATTTATTTCGAAGCGCGAGCTCTTTATTTTCATTATAGGAGAGAGAAAATAAAAACAATCGTTTCATTCAATCGTGATATGGGAAACGGGAAGTTGTTTAGCTCAGCAAAAGCTTCGTACAAATATGACGCGCTATCAGATTGCTGAGCGCATCGCAGCGCCACGTTGACAAATGTTATTGTCCATTAGCTGTTAGTGCAGGCAAAGTGTGACGATAACAGCTCCCGTAGGATATTCGAGCGCGGATTGGCAATACGCCACTTCCCTGTGAAAGTGTACGCGAGAGAGCGCGCTCACAAGCGGTTCATTCACCGACTGAATGGCGACAACGCACCACTCGGCCCAGCCGGCTCTCGCCCCCAACGACGACGCCACGCGCTGAATTAGCTAACGCTTAACAACAATACTGCCAACCTTCCCAAATATATTACGACCGTTAAACATTATCTCGTTGCCGATCTAAATTCCGGACACAAAAATGTTGCGTTAGGAACGTATCTCGTTTCTAATACCAATATCGTGTTTGCTGCGGGCAGACTAAACAATGCTTTTTATGATCATCCCAATAATGATCATAAAATTGCTTAAATGTGCCCCGCATTAACGTAAATCAAAGAAGCGTGGTCATTATTTATTTAACAAAAACAAGATGGCAGTACTGATCGATCGATACGACCATCGTCAGCTCGAGCATCCAAAGATAGCTTGCAGTAAATCATTAGTTTTTAAAAAGGTTTAGCAAGCGCATCCGAGTGTCAGTGTCTTCTTTTAAATATTCACACCGAAAACTGGAATTCACTATGACGTCACCAGTCTATTTAGGGTAGTGTCAGGCATGCATAATTAGATAGACAGCTATTTTTCATTTAATATTTTGGGACAATATTGTTAAACGTTAAGAATACTAAAATAACAATCAGACTTTTTTCCTTGAATCGAACGCAGCGACACATACCATACTGACATAAGACATAAGAGCGAAGGATGAAAGCATTCACTTAGCCGGAGAGCCAAACATTTCACATCTATCACGTCTTCGTTGAAATCCTAAAATAATTAGTGTCGTGGTCATTTCATAATTACGGTTGAAAATGTAAGTATCAAAACGCAAGCCGGGTCCTTCGGTAGCAACAAAGACTAATGAGATTTGCTTCCTATGAAAGACAAAGGCGGTAAAAAGCGACGCGGTCTCACAGACTCTCGCTGTGCAAGCCAACAAAAGCTATATTGCTATTTTTGCTAGTTTTACCATTTTTCCACGCGTGTTGGATTGCGAAACCAACAAACTTTGTTTTCAATTTTCTTCTTTCGTATACAGAACCGAGCCAGTTAAACCGCTCCTATCTGAGCACAGTTGTTGGGGAAATAAAATGTTTCTGCTTTATGTTCTAGAAAGAATACCAACTATTATTATCAAAATAGGAAACTTGTTTAGATATATGGAACTATATATTCAAGTGGATTAAGCAGCTTGTTAATGTTTAGAAAACAAAGCGAGTTTCCTTGTCGAAGGAAACTCACAAGTTGGTGATGTCGACAGCTGCGCTAGGCAAACATTCAGAAAAAGAATAATGGAGAATCTTATATTAAAAGTGTGTTATATACATACGGAAGTGCCGCCCGATGTCTGTAACGATCTATTGTGTCGGAACAGGCGACGACGGCTGAATGGATATGTTATACGCATCTCCATCATAATTTGCTATAACTCATATTCATATTATATCAGGCCCATTGTCCTGTAACGAAGACGTGGAACATAAATTAATAAAGGAACAGAATCCATGTGAATGTTGCCTCATGTGTGCAACTGTCAAAAGCTTTTGATCGCCTTTTACTCCTGAATTCACACATAATTTTGAGCCTTGACACAGCTAATATAAAATAAAAAACAACAAAGACGCGTCTAACACAAACCTACCTCTAACGCAAAGGTAGTTACAGGATTTATATTTAAGGCAAACATAATCTGCTAATCCCTACAAGCGGATCCCAAGAGCGAAACGAACCACTACCAGAAATACTCACAGTTCCAATGTCTACAAATAAACTCATTTTATTCCTCGACGCGATGATTGATTTATTTACCCTCATTTGTCTACATACGAATGCTTTCGTACCATTCATGTTTGTAAATGACCTTTTGAATAGTATGTACACTCGGATACACTCAAATGTTACTAATGGCATACTTAATCGAGAATCTGTAGTAGGAGGTAAAGACTAATTTGATGGCCAGAAAGGATTTCGTCGACCCTCAGTCGTATTAACGCGGTTTCGACATGAGAAGGAAATTACATCTCTTTTTATTTCAGTCGTTCGTCGCTTCCTCTAATGAAAACCCTCATTGAGGTAATCCTCACATCTAGGGGATTACTCAATGTAAATCGCTAATTGCGTCTTTTGATTTATAAGGAAAGAGGGTAGTTTATAACATAAACTAACGCGTAAACACACTATAGAGGGCCTCGAGTGGGCTTTTGCGGGACGAAATTGTGAAACAAAAAGGAAAGCCAAAACTAATCTAAGAAACAGTCGTCATGAATTATTTTATAACTGCTAAGACCAAGAATTTTCCTAGGACTGGAATTTCGCATTAGAGCATTATGGCAAGACTTTATTTTGCACGTGACTGTACTAAATTAACTAGTGATATATTAGGGGTGGTAGTGGTACACACGAGCGGCTCATAACTTATATCCAAGTTCATCTAGGCATTAAATATATTAGGTGCTGTAATATTACTGTTCAGGCAATTCGAAAGAGTCAGCTGAGTTATGGCTTACTTAGCGATGAAGGAGCAATTTGTCGGCATTTATATGCTATTTGAGAACTTGAAACCAGAACTGCTAAACATGGCGCTAAGTTATATGCGTCACAAGTGAATAATTGGACGCCGATGATCATTATCATAGAACTACTGAACTTAGCACTGACATCGTAACATAACAATGAACTAATAAAAAACATGAATGATAATGAAAGAGAAACAAACAGGAAAACGACTGTAAATGTTTCAACATCCAAGGTCGATAGTACAACGATACTGAAGGGATATTATTTACACAGAGGCGCGGCTTTCTTCGAGCGCAGATAAGAGGCATCAGTCGGAAACGCTGTGGCATTATCCGGATTATCCGCACAAGTCGGCCGGAGGACCACGCTAACTCCTTTGTCGAATACAGCCCAACAAACAACCATCAAATAGGATTGCGACGTGACGAAAATAAAACAAAACCCGTTACCGCCGACTACGAACCATCAACTCTACCGGAACAATTATATTTTATTGTACCATCCGATACGTAATTTGACCAGAATGTCGTAAAAATTACAGGAAAAGTGTGCGTACATAAAATTTACATCAACTAAACAGTTACTACAGAGCCGATAACCGCTATAAAATTTACGACGCACAAAAATAGCTGTAGTGCGTGGCGAATTAGCGTTTAGTGCTGTGCGTTCAAACATGTCTGCGGCTGCAGGCTCGCGTTAACGAGCTTTGTAAACATGTCTGGCGCTTAAAACTAGCCAAAAATCTTTTGTATGAAGAGTTACGTGCGATACGCGTAACGCATACCTGTCGATGGAGGCGGACAGAAATAACCAGCCGGCCGTTCACAGAGTATTTCTGGACCACGCCTCCTCTCTTCGTCTCGTCACCAGTTCGGACGAATGATGGATTTTGTTTTAAGCCACCCCGGTCGAAATTCGGCCTTCACTTTAGCGGACGGCATTGGTATAATTACATTTTGAGCACGCAGACGCGTCATTCGGTTTAAATATGGCGCTACGACATAAGTTAGAAATATTATTCGACTGTTACAATAACCAAATGTTCACCGAGGGATGCATAATTATAAACTTTACTTTCAAAGCAATAACTGTAAGCTGTTAAACCGAATATCCTGTTTGTGGTAGTAAATTGTTGGTTTAGCCATAGTCTAGTCACAGTCAGACTGTTAATTATGTATAGTACGACTGAAACGAAACGCATATTTCATCGTGCGCTATATAAAGCTGACACCATTCAAACAGCACGCTATTAAGCGATCATTAGGAGCGGCGATTAAATCTCTCACAGACAATACGTCGCGTATCATAGCAAGCGATGTTTTAGTGTGGTCGGCTCGTTACGTTAATTTTCACAACTCAATTACAATCGTGTGATCAAGATTCGCTTTGATGCTCGTACGTTCTGCGTCCCCGACAGACTGTTAATTAATACCTTCTAATCAGCACTGTTCAATGGAAAGCCCCGAGGAGGCCATTGATTCAAAATTCACATTTATTTCCAAATTCAACTTTCGATGCTCTGTAATTTTCCATATCTATACTGCTTTAATTTCAGGATTACAGTGCACTGCAACTATTATTATAAAATCAGCGTGCGCAACATAACTCAACAGCTTCGCATGACAGCTGTTGTCTTCAAAACAATGGTGATTTTAGTGATTTAACAACAAAGGCTATTTCCATGTAATGATTTCATTTACGTTAATGCATGCCATATAAAGATAAATATGAGCTATAGTAAAACTAAATGTATTTATTGTGATGACGGCGCTCACGCAACGCGCGTCTACTAAAAACATTAATATGCCGCTTAATTTTTATTAGTCGTCATAAACAATGTAATCATTGCCTACTAATTGCGTACGCGCAGAGGACGATGTGTGTCAGGTATGTCAAAGCTGTAACATGGAGACGATAATTTGTGAAATGTGCTAAGTAAGCGTTTATATGCAGTCGAAGCGCGTAGTCGCAGTCGCCACTACCGAGAACCTCGTATAAGTTTTTTTCGACATCCTCCAATCGACGTGTTAACTTGTCGAATGAAGGAGATGGGAAAAAAATGTAGAGTCGTGTTGCATGTGCGGGTTGAATTTTGATCACATGGAACCGGGCGTGCGACAGCGGGCGGTGCCCAACATAAAGCGAACAGTAGTGCGGACTGCATTCGCAATGCGTTCCCAGAAACCACACGCCTAGCCATCACTGCCGCGCATAATAGATAAACCGGCGAAATTATACTAATAGTCCCACCTGAGCCACCTATACCATTAATTAACTTAATAGCTCCATTGATTAAAGCTATTTGTTCCATAAGTCCACGTTAATTTATTCATAGTGTTTACTCCTAGCCATTAACTTTGTTTAACTCCCGAAGTTAATCTTGAAGGAATAGAAAATTATTTCTCGAAACAGAATCCCTTGGGGTTGTTTGTAAATTTTTAATTTTCTGCTTGTTGGGCAAGCATCAGGAACAGTGTTTACAGCAAAAAAATAAGGTTGTCACGATCAAGAACCCTTTTGTATTTTGGACCGTAGCGAAAAACGTAAGGGTTGAAAATGTTGAAATGTTTTGAACTTTTTTATGTTTTGGAAGTGGTTATAAATAGGTTCGATTGAGAGGTTAACATCAAAGAGGGGAGATGTAACCCTGCGTGTGCCGACAATAGGGTGGGCTAGCCGCGGGCGTGGTTCATTATTGCGACTCGAACGATCGTATCCGGAATCCCTTTGTCTGTCCGTCACGCGCCGACCAATCTATAGTTGTTCTAATAGCACCGACTATTCCATCTACTGATACAAATATTTTCAAACTCTCTTTGCGAATTAAGTAGGTTATTGTTAGCTTTGATTTTACATAATAAGCATCACCTTTGTACCTATTTTTCTGTTTCCTTCTTCTTATCTTTTTATTAAATGTGTATACATAAACTGTTAAATAAATCTATAGGCTGCTTTTTTTTTCTGTACCTAACTACTATTTGTCTGTGCACCTAATGGCAAAAGTACTCTCAAGCCAGAATCAGACCATCTCACGCGCGTGTAATTACAGCAGCACCCATACCTTTCAAACCGGAACACAGCAACAGCTCAACGGCGGAAATAGTATGGTTATAGTTAATCCCTCGGATTTGCCAACTATTTAGGTTATGCTCCATCTCATTTAACGCATAGTTACCATATTGCTGTTAGCTCAACCATTTTCAGTTAACCTCTTCCCAGCCGTCAGCGTTCAAAAGCCTCATGAAACTATTAGTAGTCGCAACTATAAACTTAAGTTCCGAATACTTCCGAATGCCTCCGATCGATGACGGGTTCAGTCTTGGTAGCCGAGTGACGGTAATTGCACAGTCTAGCGTGCTTGCGGTCACTAACTATTCAATATGAACACATCTGACATGCATGTCAGACTTTGTGAATGAGTAAAGTACAACGCTTACAAGGACTTGCCAACGAGGAGGGCTAAATATTCGAGCGATGGCCAAGAAGGGTCTTCCTCTGATGAATTCTCAACAAGAGTTGAAAAGTAATAAAGTAGGTAGATTATTAATTACAGCAGCGTTTAACAAAAACTATGATCAGCTAGGACTACTAAGACTTCAGGACGGTCGATAATCGGTTAAAAACGACGACGATGGTTGAAAAAGATTAACAGGGAGACGATGGATTGTATTTGCCTATAAGTGTCGAAAAACACACAAGGAACCAGACGAAAGCTTTCACAATACTGTTCGACGGTAAAATTTTCAACAGATATTAAAAGTTAAACCACGTACATTACGCAAAATCTCGCGGTGAGCCGTCAGATTAATTTAGGTTATACCCACATGTACATACGAGGCAGGCAAATCTATTAAATTTGCATGGATCGATGTGGGCTTAGCATTCGCTCCGGCCGCTTCGCTCGCTCCGCCCCCGGCCGTGCTGCCAGCACATGTGTCGTTACAGGCCGGAGCGCCGGAAGCGGCACGCGTGACGTCTGGATGTACCTTAAGACGTGACCCGTGCCTCTAATGTGGACTCGAAAGCTTTCTGCTGTCCCACACAATACACGCAGTCTGTCACCAATAACCATAGGTGGGCAGCCGTTTCAATATATTCAAATAACTAGTACATGTACATCCATATATGCAAATATAGAATTATGATGTTTTTATGGTCATATTGTTCTACAATAAGTCAAAGAGCTAACGATCAAGTATCTATTTTGTGGTTAGAAAAGAATTTTTCCCACCACGCAATGCAATCAATTACGAAGGTGTTACAACACAACATGATAGAGTGCGTAACGACTTTAAGAGCCCCAAGAACGTAACGTAATTAAGATATTATTATAAAACGTCGTTAAGTTCAGCGGAAAGCATAAATCTCGGCGATGCATATGATTTTACGACAGCCAACAAGCTCCTATAATCACTGCACCCGAGTAACTAGCTGGGGACATAAATTTCAATATCATGAATATATTAACAACACGAGATTCATATTTAATACGCAACAGACTTATTGTGTATGTGAATCTATTTCTTATGCATGTCTATTGATATTTCGATTAGCGTCTACATTCTTTCCCATCGAAACTGCGGTTGACATACATCTTATCAATGCATTTAATCCAATTAGTAAACTATCTAATTGAAACTCGATACAATCTCATATAAATCTGTCCTTAAACATCCGATTGTGTAATCGGCTGTCATCGGACGCGAACGATGAGGCCGGCTAGTGAGTGAACCAATTAGTTACTGTTTACCAAAGCGTAGTTTATTCGAGGCACATCGCCCAGTGGGTGTACAATCACTGATACTTCCTCGCTCACTGATTATAATAGTTATTAGTAAAGCACGACCATATCTTTGGTATATCTGGTTTTCCGATAAGCCGTGGGAAAGCAATGTAGTTGCGCGCGCGCCGGTCCCAGATGCCTGCCGCGATCGCATCTGGTACACAGAAGAACTTAATTTTTAACTAGCGACCGGTCTGACCTGTCATTACTTCACGTTTATCAATGCTAATGGTAAACGTAACGAAACCGTGAGTTCGACTGTGATTGCCTTTATTGCATGTTAACACGACATGTTTATGGAAAACACTGAGGTTCCCTTGAACTTGATGTTTGTGCATACTCGGTAATTGAATTTTATGTGTTTAATTTAGTTAAGGTATATAAAACAGCTGGCTTTTATTTTTTTAATGTGTTGATTAACAGGTTCCAACTGTACATGGCTGATTTAAGTACACATTAATATCTTCTCATTCATTAACTTAAGTACCCAGTGCAATTAAACCTGTTCCAAAGAACATTGTGGATATTTATTCAATTATGGAACTGCACATATTTATAATGAACTTTTTGCGTCGTAGTTACTCACACTATGTAGGATATTTTAAATTTGTACAGCGTAAAATAACTGATATATCAATATAATTTCCCATAAGGTACAAGCATTGTCTTCCCATATAAAGGCATCGAGATATCTGATAACTTTATATGTAATAGAAATCCATAAAGGAAGAAATGGTTATGTATAAAGCAATAAAGTGAATTGCCTTGCATCCTGTTTCCGAAATGTTTCCGAGCGTACAGCCCGGGTAAATTTGTATGCGAGTGATTGATCACCGCCACAGTGCAGCTACAACAGTAACTTAACATACACCATATCACACGCACACTGATGCCCGAAGCGATAACTTGGTACAGCCAACGGCACATATACAGGAGCACGCCATGTATTTAATAACTAGCTGCTGCCCGCGACTTCGTCCCCGTGGAATCCCCGATTTTAAAACATTCTTTATCGCTGCTCCGCTCCTATTGGCTTAAGCGTGATGATATATAGCCTAAAGCCTTCCTCGATAAATGGTCTATTCAACTCAAAAAGAATTTTTCAATTCGAACCAGTAGTTCCTGAGATAAGCGCGTTCAAACAAACAAACAAACAAACAAACTCTTCAGCTTTATAATATTAGTATAGATACACTCCTATACCCCTAACATATTTTGCAACAGTGTCAAAATTAGTGTTTACAACTATTGACAGTTGGCTGATCTTTAACCAGCTCTCAGTTTGCAACGAAATACATATTTGACTACGTGTGTGCTTAGTTATAATTATAACACTGGGTGCTTACAAATAACTGAAAACTTTTGCTGAATGTAACATTATGTAAAAAGCCAATTCTCAAAAACGTTATTCAAAATGTTAAAATTTTGAAAAATTAGAGGTGTTTTAACATACTGTGTAAAATTAGAATGCCAACGTCATCGTTCAACGCCACGTTTGTTGTTGAAGGTACCAACGAACATACTATTTCCATACGCACCTAATCGCACATTACACATGCATTTATTCATTGTTGAACTAACATTGACACCCGATCGCATTGACAATTCATTTCAATCACGAAATACCAATACACTTCCAAGTTAGCCTACTGTACGTCTCTACTTTTACATTATCATCGGGAATGAAATGGCACACAATGAACATACCAATCATTTAATTCAGTATAAGCCAGCATATTCAGTAATCACTTATTGATAGGGGTCTAATTAATCAACAGTTGATTGATTACCTCTTATCGCTTGGGTATTGTATATTGGCGTGTATGACGCGTGTATTGGCTGTATTTGCATTTTTATCGTGTTACTAGACTCGGTAGAAGGGCGAGCCTGTCATATGTCGGTCATGTGCCTAGAATGAATTATGTCTCGACCCTCGATCAATACGGTGAGCTAGTTTTAATCGGTTATGCATAGTTAGGTACCTACTTCTTTATAAAGTGTGTCATAGTGCACTCGCGCTATGCTATATTAACAATTTAGGTTATCTCTCTATACCTACACGAATTCGAGTGATACAGTCCCGCTAAATTGATGCAATTTGGAACATCAAGCAAGACTGATGAATACATTTGTTCTGGCAGTTGGCATAGATTCGATTTGTATCCTTCCCGTTCGAGCTAACAGATTGTTTGAAAACCAAATTATCTACCTTCTAACACATTCCATCTTTGATGAACGTATTGAGTATTCGGAGAAGACAGCTAGACTTGAAATCAAGTGCCTGGATATACGCTATCGACGCTATCTCTTTCCGCGTTCAGTTTAAATTAATCAAGTGGAAAGTTTCAATCTATCGAGTGGTATCTTGAGCGGAGAGCTCCGAAGGCCCCCCGAGTGGCGCCTGACCCCGGGCTATATTTGTTGATGCCCGCCGATACGACAAAGAGACACCCTCCCCCAATACATGCACGAGATTCAGGTCCAATATCCCGATACAAGACATTTTTGAATTCGCTGAAATGCTCGGACTTTTACCTTTCCCCCCCCCGCGCTATGACATCAAACACGACGTTTTACACGTCGTATACACTTTGTTTTATGCCCACTCGCACTGAGTAAATAAACATCTATGGCAAGCCGCACTCTCCGATCGAGTATATTTTTATAAGAATCACAGCGGGCCGTCGAATTAGGCGGACCATTAAATAAACGAGTGTTAGCGATGTTGATACATAACTGTATTGAAACAAAAAGCTTTATATATTGTAGCAGCAGTACTGGCGACCTGTACAATAGCTGGCCCACTTAAGTACGGTCCAGCGCTTTCATTGCGGAACGAATTTTCCGGACCTGTCGTAATAAGCATCCGCGAGCAAACAAAGACATTTTCCGTTTGGAGCAGCCGGAAACATTACGCCCAAATTATGTATTTTAAGTCCCAGAAATTGTTAAAAATACTTAGGTACAGACAAAAATATACTTTCGAGCATAAAATTCAAGATATCTTGGTTAATTCAAAAGTTACGTAACGAATCCATTTAGGATTTCATTCGTTAACTAACTTTTACTAAAAGCTAAATTAATAAAAACCTAAACGGATTCTGTTCGTTAGTAAAAGTTGGAAGGTTTAAAATTGATGAATCATTTTGCGGGCAATTTCTCTTCTGGGAAGAAACGCTGACGCGTTAAAAGGTGCAATATGTGCACCCCAAGACACGGGTGGCCAGGGCGGTCACATTAATGATACGTGCAAAGTGGGGACATTAGTCTATGTGGCTGCGGGTGCCGGGGAGCTCGTTACCGGCCACCTCTCCGGAGACCCTGCGGGTGTCCCCTATTTGTCAGACGACCGCTTCACGGTGAATTTTTTATGGACATAACTTATGTCTCGTGGGGTTTCCTGGACGTTTGCGGTGTCAGCATAAACGAGCTGACATTTTAATCATCGTCGATTGTACGACTCTATAGCTACGTAGGTATTTCAAACCAAGTCCTACTATATATAGCCGGTTATAAATAATTCTAAACTAAATCACAATCTAGAACGGAAGCTCAAGTGCTACATTAATGACGCGCTGCGGTAGGAAAATGCATAGCTGTCATTCTACGCTATGCCTGCGCGTGCGTTCTCAAATTAAACACAATCCAACAAACTATTGCCCTAAAAACAAACATGTCTGCGCTGAAAGGAAAGCTTTACAGGGCTGTACTCTAAACGATGTCCTTTAAAACAAAACATTATTTAGATTTACAACATGAAAGAACTACCTAACTGTCGCCATGGCTTACCTGCGTTAACATTAAATCTAAAAACCTAATCTGTTACGTCACTTGCAAAACGCACAAAAAACCGACAGTAAGAAAAAATACATATTCCTACGAATATCGTTGACCAAATCTCTGGCTACACAGTCGGTCCGCCATCGCCATTTCGCGAAGCATTTAACAAACGACTTCATATTCACCATCCGCAGGCAGCCCTATTCGTTAGGGCCGCGTGTCGGCAGCATGTGCCGCCGCGCCCGGCTCCCGAACCAAAACAATTAGATCACTACCACCCGGTGTCTCTTAACACATCCCTCATATAAAACTTTCCTAGATAGAGGAACCATTCGAACGAAACAACAATTCCGCTGACGTATACGATGCTTCGGCCCCCATGGGCACATAAAGATAGGCAATACCAATGAAATCAGATCGTAAACGACGCCATTAATGTTTCCACAATGATTTGGTTTAAAAAACATTTTCGATTATAGTTCAATCACGACATGAGAAATAGGTTTATTAGAAATCAACAGCGTAACCGATTGATTAGGCACTCGCTTGACTCACCCGAGCGTTGTATTGAAATGGACAGATGGCGGATCCGGCATAGACGTCGGTGTAGGGAAGTGAGCAAATTAATTAACCGCAAACACGTCCCCTGCAAACATGTCTGGAGCCAAGAATAACAACAACTCTCATACTATCGCAGGAGACGAACTGACTGACCGAGGAATGGAAGGGCCCAACAATACTGTTGTCTCGACACTGATTGTTCTAATTTTGCGGTATAATTTGACCATAAATTTAAGTCATGTTAGCGTAAATCACTCATGGCACTGAAATAGAACTCGTAACTAAATTAAAATATCACATTGTGACTTGTGAGTGACCAGAAAGACTGACTCCACACTGCGGAATTCACATAATTCAGTGTCCTCTAATTGTAACGGAATAGCGACAAATAATGCAGGAGTGAGAGCCTGTAATTTAAGAGTTACAAGTTTGGAGGTGGCGGCTAACTTCATAGCAAACTTGTGCTCGGCTATCCTTTACAGCAGGAAGTGCACTAACAACCGAAATGGTGAATTCAGTGCTTCAATATTCGTCGCCGCTTCTACCGCTGCTGCTGTAGGTGCTGCGACTCCTGGTACTCGGGAGGGGGCTGAAATGGAGTGCCAGTAATGGTCCCATTTCGGCCTCCTCCAGAGACAAGTCGGCCGCTGTGCTATTGCGCAGTGGCTGATGCCTGTGGACGGTGAGCGTGGGTGGCTCGCCGTCCGATACCAGGCTGAGTCGACGACGCGTTGTGTTCCACGCGCGCCTCAAGGAGCCGTCAGCACTAGAGACGGGGCCCCATAGGGTCGGTGCCTGCTAGGGTTGCGGAATTTGTTCGAAAGAGTTACCGCAGCCCTGGAACGCAAAGGGCACATGGAGGAGCACGGGTGGGTTTTAGTCAGTAAAAGTCTGACACTCCCTACCGCTCCACCCAGGGCGGGAGGGGGTCATTTGATGATTTCCCATCCAAAAAAAAAAAAAAAAAAAAAAGTGCTTCAATATTAACGACGACGCCCCGACCGAGCGCTTTAGGACGATACTCTAGGACAGCGTTCACTTGTAGTTTTCATGCAAACTTGCCCCAGAATACAGTACGGATGATAATTTCAAAGAATATTGTTCAGTGTATTATTTGTATGTGCGACTAGCGCTTGGGCCGCGTCTTCGTCCGCGATGATACCATAAATACTTTCTTGAATGACCTAACTTGGAATGTTAATCATTAGAATCTTTTTAAGTTACCCGAATGAATAAGTGTTCAAAGCTTCCAGTTTCTAAATTCGAGAGGAATGAGATACGCACTTCCCGTTGATAGTGAAAAAAAGAATGTTCGATGTTCCCATTACCTCACTTTTAACTGAAGATTGTCAATTGTTTTCCACAACAACCCGGCGGCGTTTACGTAACTTTCTTCGCATTCAGTTCCTGTTTTGTTCAGTAGAATAGTTCTGGGATGAGCTAATTCAGTTTCTTAAGAAGTCGACGAGAATGCTGTTTCGAAGTCTCGATGGACACGCTTTGTTCAAATGACGAATACATTAAGAAAAATTAAAACAATAAAGATCATAATTGGACGTTTCAATGATCTCCAGGCGGAATGTTGACGAGCTGATAGTGTTATATTAAAACAGGACGTTCTATTAAACATTTTATTTGACAGTAAATTAAGTCACCGTCGTAAAAAAATACCAACAAGGCGGAGGCGACTTTAAGAAAAAGCATCGTTTTTTTTTTTCATTAAAACACCTTGTTTTTTAACCACGAACAACTTTGGGCCGAAGAGCAATTAGACTGATTTCATTCAAAAACTTAAATTGTCATCTTCCGTAATTTCCCTTTCAACTGCTATATTCCAGCAATATTAGACCTTACTTTACATATAATGCCGTCTTCATTGTGCACTAAAGTGAAAGAGGACTTTAATGTCACCATAAAAGTAAAATAGCCTATTTTCATGAATCACATTATCGTCCACTCTACCCACACGTTCGAAATTACATTTCACAAAGTTTAAGTTACATTGTACTCGAATGCTATCTCAATGTGCTTCAACACAATAAAAAGAACAGTAAAAACACTGAATTACCAAGTATTTATGCGAAAATGTACACTCAAAGTTTTTGTTTACTGCCTTTAATTACAAAAGCAATCTACTTAATTTTCAATTTCCAAGTTATTGTGAATCGACAGAAACGTTCGTACATTATAGATGAATATACAGCGAAACGTTTCGCAATTTATCGGGAAACAAATGAACTGATACGGAACTGCCGGAGGAGATGAATGTAAAACAAAAACGGTGAGGTTGACATGACAAATCGTCGAAATCGCGTGGCTAGTCTCCCGATAGGCGGCCGCACTAGCGGGAGGGCAAATTGCACGGATCCTTATAGTTTGCAATTTATTCGAAACTCGGCAGGCTTGTAGATTTATATCGGCCGCAGATTGGCGGCGCGCCTCACGCGAGCTCTATACTGAAAGCAATTTCAGTGTCAGCCACATGCGCTTTGCGACTCCTGATCCCAACAAATATAAACATCAGTTATTTCCACCCGAGAGGGGTGTGTGTATGACTACAATATAACATTGATTCGATTTGTACGGTACGTTTTGTATCACTTCCGAAGAAAAACTTCCGTAGCTACACGTACAAGAAATCCTATCACGTAACCCAATAAAGAAAATATTGGGGCAATATTAGTGGGTTGACATTGAGCAAGGGACAGTTAAAGCCTAGAGGGAGCGAAAATGCCATTCCCACGCGTCAAATATTTCCGGATAGCGTGGTAATTAATGTTCAGCTAGCGGAGCTAGACAATGCGTCAGTGAGCACAGCCATTAGCTGCACAATTAGTGCAATTGTCGTTAATTTATAGTTGTTCACGTCAACAGCAACGGAGTGGCGTGGCAGCGGCGTAGCGCGCGGCGTGAAGCTACGCGTGCCGGATTCAATCACTGAATGACTGAGCTAACAAGTGAAACGTTATTGACATTTGATAAAGTGCAAGCTACGGATAAGATTACTTTTTTATGTAATATTGAGGCTACACTGCTATCAAAAAAATCGAACCACCAACTTTTTTATGTGTATTTTCGTCATTCCAAATGTTAATAATCCATTGTTTGTTATGTTTTGTTTCAGTTTGTCGTAAATCTTATTCCACTTGTTTTAATTTTTAAAAAGCCATACATAAGTAGATAGGTACTGCTGAGTGCTGATGAGGTTTTAACCCGACGTAAAACCATCAAAATAGCAATACCTAATATTACAAAACAGGACGCGAAGTCTTATCAGAACATTTAATTTAAAAAGATTATGAGAGGTGTAGTAGGACTAGTAGGTAAGGATTTTAATCCATCTCCTATTGACCTAAATGCAGTTCCGAATTCCAGCTCGAAGTACCTACATCACAAAACTATGTGAAATTCAAATCGTAGCTCAATTTTATACAAAGCGATACGATATTATGAATAATTTATTTGTTTAAACGCCGTTTCCCACGCGATATCAAACATGTCTCGTGGCGCTTCGCGATATCATATTACATACATTTTGTTTTTTTGTTCAAGTTTTGTGCCTACTAATTGGAAAGCCGATATACAGTCAGCGCGGTAACCGAAAACTAACTAAGTAATTAAATTCGTTTACGACAAGTTGGAGTACCGCTTGATTACATTTAAAGTCGTTCAAACTGATATTAGTTCAGACAGTAGACAATATTTGGTTTCGACAGGCGTAAGACAAAACATGATTCACAGAATTCTCGTTAAAATTCACGGAACATGTAGCGATCGAGAAAATTGCGCAGAACCTTCTACCAATCCGAACTAATATTATACGCGAAAGTATATTTGTTACCTCAACGTCTTAACGGCTGAACAGATTTGCATGAAACTTGACAACACGGGTAGACCATGAACAGACAGGACATAGGATACTTTTTATCCCGGGAGTATGTCGTCTTGGAATTATTTCGGTCTTACATGTGGGCGAAGCCGCGAGCGGCGCCTAGTTTTAGATTTATATCACTATATAAACCACAATGCTCGCAGATATACAAGAGGAAAATTATTTTGAAATAAGCAGTGCCTTTGCGATCTTGTTCCTATAAAAGTTGGTATTAAAATGTTTTGTATGCACATACATAAATGATTATTATGAATCATACACCAAACACTATTGTTGATAGTAACAGAGGAAACACACATTTTAGATCTAGGTTAAAGGAGATAAGACCGTGTTAATAGATTAGAAAGTAAATTAAGTTTGCGACTGTCACACCCTCGTTAGAACCGGAGGGACCGAATCACAAGCCATGTGGCACCCACTACGGTTTAAAGTAGATCATAATTTATTATTACGACAGACTAAAACCACATGGACTATGAGAGAATTAATAGCAGATAATCCCCAAAGTAATTGCACTTTGAAATTTTAGTTTAGAATCCAGCGTTCTAATTTAGCTGGAGCATAGTTATTATTGCCATAATAAATCGTTTTTCTATAGTTACCGATTAAATCTTTATGGCTATTTTATGAACTGAAAGGATATAATAGTTTTACGTCAGTTTCTGCCAATTTTGAGAACAGATCATAATCCCCTTGTATTTTCCCAATTAATTTGGGGTAACCAAAAAAAGGATATGGAGAGACGTACTGGGCCTACCTTAAATTGGACTCAGATTGCCCAAAATCGGCAAGAAGGACGCAGGTCTTTACCCTGCAGTGAGACACTTATCATCTGCCTAGCCTTTTCTCAACTATATTGGCGTCAGCTTCCAGTCATACCGGCTTCAGCTGGCCATCAGTATTATACTTGGAGCGGCTGCCATCCAGATCTCAACAACCCATTAACTGGGTAACACAGCACTAGGAACGAGGCACGGTAGAAACTAGGTTTGTTAAGATGGTCACCCATCCATTGACCAACCTTGGCATGCGTTACTTAACCTAGAAGATCGAACCGTACGGCTGTTATTCTTTAGCTACGAGCCGTAGTGTGACACTACGGGCTTATAATAAGTCAAAATGGAGAACCCCTAGCACGTCTTCTTCTACCAAATCTCTATTCGCAGTCACCAGAATAATTCAAGTTTAACGTACTTTTTCAATCTGCAATGGAATGTCTGGGGTATTTCCAACTACTTAGATGTTGGTAGTGACTGCATGGTCTCCAGTTCTCCACGAATAGATCACATCACATCCCTCGGGGGCCGTAACTGAGGACGCGAGGTAATATAACAATATCCTTCCACGATTGTTCCTTGTAGCGGTCTATAGGGGAAACCCATGTTAAAAGTAGATATTTACGGGCTGTTATAATGCGTTGGGGACGAGCGAAACGAGAACAGGACACTGGAAGATTACTTGATCACTTTACCCAAGCAGTCACCGTACCAAAGTTAATTGCCATGAAACTATCACTATATCAAAGACTTGAAATGTACATTTAAGGCTAGGTATCACAGTAAATGATCCCATAATGTATACTGAACATAACAGCCAATTTGCTAAATGTAGCGCGATTTCTCAAGAACTCGAAACAGTTACATGTTTTTCATTAAAACTATACGGAAACATTGTTAGCTATTGAGCTATAAATTTGAAGTAGCAAACAGCGATTCAGTGACAAAAGTTTTTAAATTGTGTTCAGAATAGTTAAGCGATAAAGGAAATGCCTATAACCAAGTTAGTATTGCCAGTTTGTTGGCAGGAAGTGATTCAGTGAATTTGTTCCGCTACGGCCATTGGGCAGGCGGGCGGCGCAAACGCATTCATTAATTTACAATTACTTACTATCCGTTGTTGATTCACAATTACGATACAACGCCGTGATTTTGTCGCGTCTTAATTGACGTATGCACACATGTGGTTAGAAATTATTTTGATATCAATCAATCAATATACATATGTACGTATATTTCCGTTACCGTGTGACTGACAGCCGACACCACTGCTCATAGAAAGCTGAAATTGGCATGACAGGTTCCTTGGGGATTGTAGGGGAGCACCAAGAGAGGATTTCCCGAAATTCTAACATGAACGGGAAAAACAGGATATGCGCGCACGAAGTCACAAGCAAAAGCTAGTTAGTTTATAAATAGAGGTACGTTAGAAATGTTATATATGAGATATTGGAGTCAATTAGTTGAGAGCACTATCAATTTATAGGTTCACTGCCACACATGGTACCAACGTTAGGTTTGTACGGTTGGTACAATGTGGGATTTACGTGCAATGCGTGTTGCACGTCTACACGCTTACACAACACCCTCGCAGCGTCGTCGCCCCTTTTAAATCTTTCCATTTCAGCGACTACACGCGTGCTGGCGACAAGCCGGCTTCATATTGACGGTGCATCCATGCGTTTAAAGTAATTCCGTTGACGTATATTTTTGTAGAAATCTACGTGTTTACAACTGTATTTTTCATTTCACACTCCTCTTCGTTTTGTAGAGTAATCAGAGTCGACGTCATTACTAGTGTCGCGGTGGGACTGTTCCGTTTTCCGCAATTCGAGCCGAATGTAATCATGTAATCAACGATTTAACGGCATCACTTTACGTAATGTAAAACATGGGTCTAATGTGGTGATGCGTAGAGGTCTGACACTGAAGCAGTACATATGTATATCAAAGGTGAATACCCGATTAATTCATACGATAGTTCTACTTCTGTTTATCAAAGTAAGTAATAAAGATATCTTGATGTGTCCTCAACTGCGCGTGCGTGATGTATGTGGCGTTTTATTGTGCTGTCAGATACTCCCGAGTTATGGAACGAGCGCTTTGTTGGGCTTCGTCCGCGATAAAATACTCGTAATATCAATTTGATTCGAGACTTGTTCGCTGATTATTATGTTTAGTGGTTACATTGGCAACTTTTTCATGTTTTTCCCACTGTTCTAACTACGAACTCGTTTTTTATCTCCGCATTTTTAGCTGAAACTCTTAAATCTCATGGCTTAGCGCAGAACTTTTTATACTGAAGTGAAATATCGTTTGAGGCTTTGGCAACTTAATGTAACTTAATCTTTTAACAAAAATACTTTTCCTTTGACGTTACTAACAAAAAATAATTCTACCTTTATTTTAATTACCATCCGACTTCTTAAAGATTCAGTGGTTCATTACTCACTAATCTCAAAATCCACTGAAAAGAAAACATAAAACTTTTAATGTCTTTCTTTCTAAATGTAAATTCTCTAAATTATATTTTAATATTTTCTGAAAAACTTTTTTAACACAATGGTCAGTTAGTAACAAAAATACGAAGGTAATAATTTAGAGTTGCCAGTGAATATATTTTTAAATATCGCGTTAGACAATGGTAGGAGCGTCAGCATAAAAGTGCCTAGCGTTCAAAAGGTTAATACGTACATTGTAAATTTACTTGGAAGGAAAGTGGCGGTTTTCAAGTACATTAAATCATGTGTCTGTCTTATTTAAGAGTCGGTGTGCAGGAGAAGCGGCTGCAGTACAGACGAGAACGTGACGCAATTACCATATCGCGTTACAAGAAACTATATACTAGCTACGAGATCTGAATCTATTGTTGCAATGCAAAAACTTTGAGAAAATGCTACAAAATTACTCTATTGTTACAATTCTAAGAAGACAACCCTGCGTGTGTACGGTGTGCATTTGAAATAGACACTTCGACGGTTCGATGTGTCGAAAAGAGGGCATGCCCTGATTGTGAGACGAGTTGAAAGAATTAATTATGGGAGAGATAATGAATTTAGAAGACGAAATTGGTAACAATCTATATTTTTGAAAATGAAAACAATATATCTAGTTTTAATTTCCGCGAATATTAGTGGGTTGCAGGTATGCACCTCCCTCCCGCCCGCTATATTATGCACATGCAAGATTACTGGGCAAATGCAAGGATTTTAAGCACATGCAGGAAGGCAATGCAAAACCCAACACCATTACCGACACGTGTTTCGCCTCTCCACGAGGCATCCTCAGGGGACGTGTTGACTCGCTGACCGTTGTGTTGCGACTGAGAAATTGTGTTGGAATGGAGAGGCGAAACACGTGTCGGTAATGGTGTTGGGTTTTGCATTGCCTTCCTGCATGTGCTTAAAATCCTTGCATTTGCCCAGTAATCTTGCATGTGCATAATATAGCGGGCGGGAGGGAGGTGCATACCTGCAACCCACTAATATTCGCGGAAATTAAAACTAGATATATTGTTTTCATTTTCAAAATTAAAATGGATTTCCGCAAAGTAACGCCTGACTCAATCAACAATCTATATGTTAGAAACTTACCAAAAAGAGCCCTAGTTAACCCTATGTTAACAACGAAGTAAAAAAACTACCAAAAACACCATGGGAACGACACAAAACACCATGAAAAATTCCATCTTTCAAATTAGGGTTTTGTATCCGCACTAAATCCATGGCGGATCATTGTGCGACGGCCAACGGCAATCATAACAACCAGCATGAAATGAAAAATACCAATATCAAGACAAAAACTGAAGACTGGTTCATGGCCCTGAAAGTTACATGTAATCGTAAAACAAACACATGAAAAAGACATGTATATCGTGAGCATAGCCCTAATACCAAAGATACAGCTGGCCTTTGAGGAATATCCCCAAACGAAGCACCTATGCAATTTCCAACGAATATGTAGGCCGCACTCTCTGAGATTGCATGTCCGCCGTCGCCCAGTGTGACCGGATAAAACGAATCACTCATTACGAACCGAGTCTATCTTAACATCACCGGCGTTTCCTGGGGGGCTCAGGGATTCCAGCCCTCCCCAAAACAACAAGAAAAGAAATCCAAGGAGGCTTGAAATGCGTTAAGCAAAATATATTTTTTCTGCTTTTTAACTGACTTCTAAAAAAGGAGGAGGTTCTCAATTCGGATGTTTGTATGTTTTTTTTTTTTTTTTTTTTTTATTGTTTGTTCGCGCATAACTCCGTCGCTTGTCAACCGATTTGAAAAATTCTTTTTTTGTTGGAAAGGGTATACTTCCCAAATGGTCCCATGAAAATTTTATCGAAATCAACCAAGCGGTTTTCGAAAAATCAACAAAAATCTAAAAAAAATATTTGTACATTTTCTACATTGATGACCTCTTAGTTTACTCTGCGAAGGAGCAGTACGTTTTTTTACACCAATGTGATTGGTTCGTTTAGGTGGGGGAGGGGAGGGGGTGTAGGTACCACTAAAAAGTGAAAAATAAAAAAAACTTTTTACAAAAAATAAAACCGACTTCTAAACAAAAAAAAAACAAAAAGTATAAAATAACTTTAATTTCGGAAGTCGGTGTGTTCAACAACAAAAAAGCAACCAAAAACACCGAGTTCCGAAATTAAAGTTATTTTATACTTTTTGTTTTTTTTTTGTTTAGAAGTCGGTTTTATTTTTTGTAAAAAGTTTTTTTATTGTAGGTACTTTGCGCCCCCAATGACAATCCTGGATCCGCCACTGCTTACTGTTACGCGTTCGATATAAAAACGAACAACCGTATTCCGTAGCAGGTTCCCAGTTTGTCATGGTAATCTATTTCCCACACAGTTAATTCTCGAAACGTGCGTAACCTGACAAGTAGCGACAGTTTTTCTATGATTCCCACAGAAGGAAGTAAAAAATTCAATATTCATTTAAAACTTTTTCTAAATGAATATTGAAATGAATGTTTCCGTGAATATTGATGATGAACTAAGTGAAAAACTTCGGGGAAGATAAAATAAGTAGAAGGCAATATTTAACTTCAGAACGTTAACGGCTAAGTCTAAAACCACCTTCAAAAACAGCATCTAAATAAAATTCTAATCACACGTACAAATGAGTGCCCAACTACACCTTTTTGCAGTAAATATTAGTCCGTGTATAAACACGGACTAATATTTACTGCAAAAAGGTTAATGGAATGACAAATGGCCCAAATATGTAAACATTATCACTTTAATTATGAAAACATAACCTAGATGTGGTTATTACATCGATCAAACGCTGCTTTAATATGAATGCAATCTCTTCACAAACAGTGTTTGTTCAGAAGGTCTATATCAGAGAGGATCCTTCACATAACATATAACCTCTCCAGTGTTCTATGTTTATTCAGGAAGCAATGTCAAATATTTACTGTTCGCTTCACTGTAAACATTCTATGATGGATGATACACAAAAGTTTACTCGCAAAGCTGTAAAAACTTCTCCCGATAAACCCCATAAAACAATATCTGACGGCTGAACAAATTGTTGTTTTCCCTACGAACCGTTTCCAACAGCATCCGGAAATTATTTTTCAATCGTCTTCAATGAACCGGCACAACCTCTCCACAGATTAAATAGAGTCTAGAATTGACTTTAATAAACTCAAGGCGATATCAATATCGAATTTAAATGACAGAAATTGTCGTTATCACATCCAGACACTTATGTCACGCTCGCGAAATGTCTAGACAAATTAATAGATGGCTCTGAAATTGTCGGCAGTTACGTTGATTTCAGCTCTTTCATACGTGCGGGCTTGTAATGGCCTCATAATTTTGTGGCATTATGAAAGCTTTTCAGAATGACATTTCATTTTATATTTTGAATGGGAGCCATTCATGACGAATGCGCTTGTTAACGTGGATTTTATTTTAACGTTCATATTCTAAAAGATCTGACCTCTGGCATGAACCACTCTCTATATTACGGCAGTATTAAAACTGCAGCATTTTTTTCTGCGGGATGTAAAAAAAAGGATTTTATAATAGAAGAACCTCAACCAGCAATCATTTTAATTATCACTACTTTCATAATAAAAACAAAGGAGTTCGTAGTTAATTCACTTAATAAAGGTAGAACCTAGGATCTACAACAACTATCTAACATTTGAGATTGTTAACATGCAAAGTGATTAATCTAGAAAAACAACTATTATACAAAGCGGCAGCTTCCGACACACAGGCTAGAGTCGCCAATGTTTGCGAGTGGAGACAGATAATTTGAGTTAATTTACGATGGAGCGATAACCGCACACCAGCTATCTTGCGCCGTGACTGATTGAGGCCTAGATATAACACCAAAGAGAAGTAAGCAAATGGAGCGGTAAATATACCGCAGCGACAGACGCCACGCCACACAGAAATGTGCCTTGTGACCCGAAGCCGGCGGTCCTACGCCGTCAGCAATTCTTCTTCGCGCGCCTCAAGCATTTAGGAAGTGAATGCAATCAAAGGCGAAATGTGCGTGTGCACACTCCACTAGCTAACTAGGCACTCCATGATCAACTAAGTACAGACAACGAAAACGGTCAGCTATTTGAAACAGCAATTGTGATACCACTTAAATATTGACGCTACCATTAGCGGAATGTATTCCGCGTAACTGCAGGCTGCTGTCATGTTTGATTAGATGACAGCTATGATAGCTGCTAATACTGAGCTATGTTTCGAAACCAAATGCTCGGATAACCGGCTAATGAAATTTCTCTGAAATGGTTTCACTCCGAATAGCTCACATTGTGGCTTGAGTTATGTGACACTTTTATCTGGAGAAGATACAATAATACCGCGGTATCGCCGATCTCCTTTGTGTGAGCACAATACTTCTGAACCTGTTTAAATGACACTGTCACAAAGAATCAAACCATCTAGAGCAGCTACTGGCGCATAAATAACAACCCACACCGGATTATGATTAAATATTATGAAGTACACCGTGTCTAACAATCAGGTCGGTGGTACACGATGGCCTTCAATCATATTAGAACCAGATCTTATCTGACGTTAATCCCTTATAGAGAAAAATATATCTTACTTGAAGCGCGGGTTAATAGCGGTCCGCCATTTAAAGGAGCGTGTTTATCCAAACCGTAATGTGCAGCGCATTAGTGGGGAGACAGTGGAGCACAATGAACCTAATCTCTAAACAGTAACAACTTGTCAAATAAGGGAAGAGTGTGACCTCCCGCCGTCGCCCAGCGACACTACTTGGGAGGTCCGACGGTGCTGTCGACGACAGCCAAATTAATAGCTTACTAGTCATCAGAGATAGCAGAGCCACCTATCACCCCGTGAGAAGATTCTTAACGACTTAGAAACGCATTATCTTTAAGATGCCTTGTCTTATAATTTGGAGTTACCTCGGACGCCGGACATTCTTCGTCGACCTATTGCATGCATAAAATCAATTACGAAGCGATGACTTCTTGACTTTGAATGCGACATATTTCTTTCAATGTCAGAAAGCGTCGAGTGCCGAGTCTAATGAATAAAATATTCAATGTTGTCGAGTATTTGAATAGATCGTTACGTGGCCCCTAACCTAATCCAAGACCAACACATTATCCATCTTGCGTGTAAATTTAAATGACCCTTTGTGACTCCTGTCAAAACGCTTCGTAGAGAAACATGACGCACCCCATACGTAATCAAATTTAAAAAACATGTAAACATTTAACATACGTTTATCTCTTCAAATATTTGTAAAGATTTGAATTGATTTTTTTGTTCGGTAATATCTACTATAAAATTTATTATTGTTTATAAATTTTTCAATATAAATCTTGCATGAGAAAACGGAGACACGTTGCTCAGGTAGATAATAAATAATAATATTTCAAAGTGTCAACTACAGCTCTTTTACTACACTACAGTAAATTAAGTGCGCCGTATAGATAATATTTTTGGGTCCAATAAAAATTCTGTTCGGGCGATAAAACCCGCCCAAGTGCGGTCGATATGGGGAGGGTATGAGAAATAAGATTATTTTCGTTGCAAATTGATCAAACGAAATTTATTTTGCGCTCTCCTTCAGATAAGACAAACATTCTCAGAGAAAATAAAGATACTTTTTATGACGAAACCCAAGAAAAACAAGCATATTTCCCAAGTTAACTGCCTACACATAATTACTTAAACCGCTACACAGGGTGTAGCGACAAAGACCAGACAAATAGCTCCTTTGACAAGAACCAGATTGCTTTTAAAAATATTGTACAGAATTGCTTCAATAAATAACAGATGAATTATAGATGTGTCGCGGTGCGAATCAGTGGGTGTGAAGTTAAACATTTATTACAATTAATTCGTACCTTGGTTTTTTCCAGTTGCGTAACAATAAAACGGGTAGCTATCAATTGAGTTTCTTTATTTATCGTTTACGCGTGCTTAGTGTAGAGCGGACCACCGGCACCGTGGCGAGTGGACACTACCGGTAACTCAATTTAGTGAGCTTACCACGTGATGGACAGTTAATTTACGGCCCGCTAACCGGCATAGCAATGAGACGTCAACGGTTTGGGACGCGACAAAATTGATATAATCAACGTCTACAATATAACAATTGTTTCACAAACGTGCTTCGTAGGCATGAGTCGCCAACATTTCGATGAAAATTTAGCTAGAGCATAAAGCTGGTATTCCTTAGGTGGGTGGAGTCTTAATCGTGTAATTCGCGTATCAGTCATGGCGCCGTATTCTGGGCACGCGAGCTATGCACGTTGCGCTCGTAGTTCACCCGCAACGTGACACGTAGCGCCGCTCTTGGAGCATTATACGTCTTAGAAACGTCACCCATTCAACTTGCAGCACCTGATCAACTTCGCCGTACTTCTGGCGCTTTCTTGCCAAGAGTTTCGCAATAAATTGCGTTTATCGACAACATATCATTTAAGATTGCGAACGATATATCAGCGGTTACCAGGGCTACTAAAAATTAAATTAGTTCACACGATAAATATTCACTCAAGCCATGCAAACCAAGATATTGAATAAACGATAACGACACATGGCGATATTATGAAAACAATTTCCCAAAGATCCATTTTATTTACTTCTATCTTGCTCGGTATCGTAAGAAAGGCACTTTTGGCTCTGTGTCTTGGTAGATTTCACAAATAAAGTCGTTTCCATGATAATGCGTCGTCGAGGCGGACCCGACAAATAGATTGTATCCATTATCCCATACCATTTATTTCTATGACTATCTCGAAGCACCTAGTACCTTCGCCACAAACATTGTCTGCGTTAGATACTTACATACTTACACACAAGTTGGGTCCTCATATAACGTTTACGACCCCTGTATACTGTGAGCGGTAATCAAATCGAAATTCGTTCTCAATCAGTGATGCTAACCACGTGCGGTCGGTCGTATAATCCCCAAGGGCGGTGGACAATAGTCGGGAGAGGTGATTTGCATGGTCCACTGTATCAAGTACCTATTATTAATGTACATTCGGCACATTTGCATGCCCAAAACAGGAAAGGCCAACGATGGGCCCAAGGACACATCGTCGCGGCGCCGCTGATGTAATCGAATGTCCCTGCTCGCGCCCGCCACAATAATAATTCATATTCAAATTTCGAGCCCAAAATAATTACCACGACATGAATTTATCGCGTCACAATGTGACTTCAGCTCTTTGTCGCCATTGGGAACAACACGGAATTCTAATGAGACACGTGTTGCAATTTACACAGCTTGGAGCCACTGAGCTATCCGACCAACAAAAAGTTCGTGAACCAACAAAAAAAGAATGGAGTGCTTTAAATATTTAGAATTTTACCATGGCTGCGATGATACAGTTGTTTCTACGAGGTACTTACTTCCAGCCGGTGGAGTATCTCGAAAACAGCCATATTTCGTTGCTGTGCGGCCGAAAACAATGGCACCGTTTTCGTGCTCGTTGACAGTTGCATGGCCTCTGCGAAAAAAAAGGATCAATTAGTTTTTGTTAATTTACTTGGAATCTCTCGCTATGCGCATTTATCTTAACTTTGTCAGATAAAACAAAGATATTGTGGAAAAGAGTTTAATATAATAAACTAGCTGACCCAGCAAACGTTGTTTTGCCATACTTATATAAAAAAATGAAAAAATATTTTCCCGCTTTTCTGTTGAAATTTTTCCTGAATTTTCTTTGTTATAAACCTCACGGAGCCCGAGACCTTTCCAACGAATGCAAAACCGTGGAAATCGGTTCGTGCGTTCTGCGTCAGGAAGGAAAACCCGACTTATTTTTATATAGTAGAAATTTATCGCTGATAATATGATTTAATCAAACCACGTCCAAAATGAATTGACGGCATGAATGACATAACAACGTGCTTGTCCTGTCAACAAAACTTCAAAAAAGTTTCTGTGAAAAAAGTTTCTATTGAATTCATTTATTACAAAAAATGTGACAAATGAGGAACCGCTCGACCGATTTTGTGCAAACTTCACATAAACCATCTACTAAATATGCCGACCAAATCCTAAGCATTTGGTTTGGATAGGTGAGCCCGTTCTTGAGTTATGGAATTACAACGAAAAGTGGCATTGATTTTTATATATATAGATTATGGCTTAAGTACATTTAAACACAAAAGTTGAATCGTTCCCTCGCGTACAGTTTAAACGAGAGGGATTTTCATTTCCTCCATTGGGCGTGAGTTCTTTGAAGGGGGATCGGTTGTGTGCGGAAATTACCAGTGAAATCGGTATCGCTGCCGTGCCAGCGCGTGCCGAGCGGACGCAAGCGGACAGTCGAGTCCCGACACCCGAGACGAGACTTCGACAATCTGCGAAAATCCCATGAAAAGCTCACCCCGACGCTTTGTAACTTAATCCCAACATTTTTATCCGATTCATATATTTTTCGCGTTTTTGCGTAGGTATCTTATCTGCGCTCTTGGATTGTTATATGAAAGTTTTTCCAAGGTAAACGCAAGCTGTTTGTCGCTGATCCTGGGAATTAAAGAAAAACAGGAAATCCCACCTCTTATACCGAGTAAACTGATAACGGGAAACTTGTTACGACGAGGCATGAGATGGTAAACATCCAATTATTATTGGTGTGTGTATTGAGTAGGTTAACAATAGCAGTAACAGATAAACACAAGATTTCAATACAGAAAAAAGTAGGTATTGATAACGCTTTGGAATTTATTAACATCGTACGAGAAATGTTTAACAAAGGTTATCAGAAAATATTTAAGAACGGTGACCTCGTGACTTTGTCACCACGTTTTAAAGATTAAACAATCTTCAGAAAAACCAAACTAATCGTAGCAACAATACTCCATTACAATTGGCAGTGGGTAGAGAAGGCCGATGATAACTATCAGTTATCCTACATACAGCGTAGGACATTTAACATAACAAATCCGTAGGACGGTGAAGTACAGAATCCGTACATTTCGGACACTGCACGAGTAATGAAGCTGAATAGTGAATTCGTAGAGTAAATTAGAAGGACGGAAGCGAGCGGGCCGGACGTCCGTAGAGCAATTGGTGCGAGATACACTCAAATACTAAATTACACGACGACCGTGCAGGAGTAAATACACGACGTTACAGAACCAGTGGGGAATAGTGACCAGTATTTGCTAACATATACGGAGGAAGGTTGAAACTCAAGGAACGCTTGCTAATAATACAATGATGGTACTAAAACAAGGTAACATTAGCTTCAGGGAACGCTAGATGGCGATTCGTTTCGAGAACCGTCGCACCTTGTAACCGAGAGCTTTGAACAGCTTTGCAGTTAAGTTAAATTAGAAACACACTTTGTAACTATAAAGTTGCTTACATTGGAAGAAATAAAAAAAATCTGGTCCCAAGAAAGTTTTACGCGCAGTTTATAACCTTTGGGAATAAAGATTGAAAAATAAGCGCTACAATTTCCAAACTGAGTAAAATGAACACACAAAACTTAATTAGTTTCTCAATAAGGGGCCTCAAGAATATAAAAGATGGTAATGAAATTTTGCACAAGAAAATATGAGGTCAAGGAGGCGGGCTGAATTCACTATTGATTAGATATTAAGTACCGATATAGAAGCTTACGTGAGCAAAAATGAAGGAGAAGAATGAATGATAGATACTACTGGATAACTAGCACTTTAATCGATAGAATCGCACATGAAAAACGCGAACAAAGAAAATTGATTGGCTGTCTCGTTTCAAAAGAGCGCAAAAATATCTGAAACGATATCAATAGCGAATAGTGTCAGTTTCTACTATCTACGGGTAGTATACGACTGTTAGTCAAAGAGCTCGAACAATCGCTCCTCGTTCCAACGTCCGGATTAATCATTTTTATTTGTTTTCATACGCTGAACACCGAACGTAACTTTGGATAGATATTGCTGAATTCGCCAGAGATTTAATCAATGTTGATATTGTCTTTGTGTTTCTAATACAAACTTTCTGTCGTTCCAAACTCTGATGTTCGAAATTCCAAGACTTAATTCTCTTTGGTATCTCAGAAATTCATTTAGTTTCAGTACTTTCAGTAGATCCGTTGTTCTTCCCTCTGGTGTTTCGTTTATGATAATGTTTCTGTTTCTTCATTTAAAAATGTAGAATTCATTTCGTAATCTATACATTACACACGTCCTTTGATTTCATATGCTTTATAGTCTGCTCAATCAAATTAAAACAATAGACCTGTGCTGTTTACACGCAATTTTTATAAAGCCTACCTCGGTACTTCTGTGTTCAAAATTATTCAAAAGCGGAACAAATGCTATAGAATTAACAATTGCCCGAGAGCATGTAGTGGTACATTGTAATGCGTAGAAACAAAGCAGTTAGGAGGTAGCTAGAAACACATAATACGTATGCTATGCACATAGAATTAAAGTTGGGCCGTAAGCACCGGAATATTCATCCTTTGTTGGGACCCTGACACGAAACTACAAAAGAAGCAATGAGGAACCAATCATCAAAACGTATTTTTATGTTATTGTATTGTACATATTAATGTGACACTATAAAAATAGAAACATGAGTCGGTTGAAACTAACGTGTGTGAATTTTTTGCATGAATAGACATTCCAATTTAGATATCCATTAATATTTCTGTCAACAGTTTTAGAATAGAGAAGTTGTAAAACGTTTCCGACGTTGTAAAAGTTGCGATGCATTTATTTTTTAAATTCATCTAACAGCTAGAAATTCTGCGAAAAAGCCCATATGGAAAACTTAGAATACCGTATCCAATAAAACGTTTTACGTTTGAGCATTGTTCGAGACCACATCCCAATACAGTAGGCAGAGGAGGGCCGAAACAGCCGGAGTGTTAAAATATTTACAGTGCGGTTGAAAACACGCGCTCCCGTCGGAACCGCCTCGCTCCCAGCCAACATATGAACAAACTACATATCTACACGTTCGCAACCACACAATGACTTTGAAAAATGTAGAAAACGAACACTCACAAACATACCTTTTCCAACGTATGCACGAGCTAAAAGGATTTACCTACGCAAAAATGAAAAAGCCCGAGTTATGGCACAAACAATAAGTCAATGTTGCTTAAAGACGACAGAACAGAATATCTAGATCTTCAAATTTATTTTCTAGACTGAACAGATATATAAGTAGTGGCTACGTCTGTCATATAAATAGATTAGCTTTCCGAAGATAAAGATACGATATTCGTCGGCACATACAGACGGAATTTAATACTCTTCTCTACACAATGGGTTTGCTTCTATAGAATTAATAAAACTTATACATTAATAACGTTGAATATCATTCATTGGCGGTATAGCAGACCTGTTCAATTGTTCGCTTGAGGAGACTGAATGAAAGGCGTTCCATTGAAAGTGTTCAAAGTTAGCGTACGTGCCTACTTGCTCAGGCCTTAGAGTATAGAAGAGCATCTTTTTCATCTTATCTCTGACCCATGCCCCGATCCGTTATAATATCGCTTCGTTTTTATTCAATTAACCAAATAATGATTCGATTCAATTTCGGTGGTCAATTCCCGGAAACGAAATTATCTTCGTATAGTGGCAGAACACGAAAATTAAGATAACTAGTATGTAAATAAAATTGTTGAGATAAAGCAATTACAGCTTTGAAGCGATCGGATTGAACGATTAATTATGTAACAAGGTAATGACGGAAATCCCTTTTAAACTGGCAATGCGTAGTATATCTAATCTATCTCAATAAATAAATCCTGTTTCTGATTCTTAACACACGCCAACGCAAATTGCCCGGTTTCCGTCATGAATAGGAATCTATCTCACATGAGCAAAAATGATACACTTTCTTTATAGACGAAGGCTATCGTGGAAGTAGCTACTTGTGTCAATTTACATTCAAATCGGCTTTATTAAGGGGGAATATCAATGAGATACGATGCGGAGGATCTCGATATTGCTTTTTAATATGGTTACTCGGGATGCTTATAAAAATACAACATCCACATAAATTCCATCAGATATTGATGATTAAACTCAATCCAGCGCGTACAACCTAATCTGCAAAAAGGAATAAAATAAAAAGATCGGAGTACTAGGCTATAAAAGTTCCGGTTGTAAAGAGAGCTCAGATTTCATCGCGAAAAGCTTAATTTTTATCACGTCAGACGCTGTGCCATCAATTTTCGTAACTAATATTTACAGGGAGCGGAAAAATATAAAAATCCAATTAATCTTTTCGGATTATAGTGCGCGCATTCTGCCCGGCATCGATACGGAAAATTCATTTTTAATTAAGTCTGAAAACTCATCCACAAAGAGCTTTAAATGTTTGAAGAGTCAGCCGCAACGCTTCTAATTACACCGCCATTATCATTTACGTCTATGTGCCGACGTTTGACATAACTGCTTTTATGAACTCGAGGATTTGAGCTGCCGCGGTACTGGCAAACGTGTAATTTAATTTGTAACATTTGTAAGAAGTTGGCGGTGGTACAAAGTGTCGGGAAGTCAGGTTGTGAGAGTGACTGTGCATTTTCTTTTAACGTGTTCGCCATTTCCAGCAATTCTGCCGTGTCACCATACCCCGCGCTTTAATAGCCCACTCCAGGTGTAACACCGTCATTTCATATGTCTGTCACGTGCTTCAGAGATTTTTCATGCAAATTTTCCGATTCTGAATTGCTGGAGGTGATTACTGGCTATAATTCGCTACAAATTTTCACAGAACTTACTCAATCATGCACGTTTCTGAAGACCTATCTAGACACAGGACATTGCAGTTCCTCAAACCTGTTCCTTCTCGTTTTGCGCTGTGACGGTCAGTCACTTAACAATCACGATCTCAGATATGCTGTGTAGGCGACCAAGTTAAACGCTTTCAATTGCAATTAAGTACATCTAGGTGAATCGAACCTTAAATCGCCTACAGGCATTCCAGCTCACCCACAAAGCCGCATGTCTAGGCACCTACGGGTGGAGCGGGAGAAACAGGTGTACTGACGAGATGTGGGCAGCTAGTTTATCGGTGACACGGGCGACATAATGCGTTTTAGCAGTGTTAGAGTCTCTTTGTACAGGAGCTCCCTCGGTGAAGGTATAATGGTGGTATTACTGGTGTAATTACAGATACATGAAACTGTACATTCAGTGTTATATCTGGGACTTTACGCTTCTGAAATGCCTCTAGTACTGCAGAACACCATTGGTGACAGTGACCTCTTAGCAACAGTTGGGACGTGTTTCAACCCTCTAATAGTCAATTTGCTTAGCCTTTTCCAAACTATGTTTTGGTGGGCTTCCAGTCTAACGAAACGCAGCTGAATATTACTATTTATTAACCATGCAATTAAACTAATACGTACTTTTAAGTCTAAATCCATGACCAGATGCTTTCCAAATGAGGTCCCGCCAGTTTTCTGTATGTGCAAGAAGACCATGACGTCATGGGCGTTCAGGTCGAATCGGAAGTCGTCGTGGAGGACTTCGTCGTAGGAGAGACCCGGCTGAGCAATGACGTCAGGGAGCGGCCGCCCGGGAGCTTCGGCGTACGAGAGAGCCAAGGATTCGGACACGCGCTCCCGCGGCGATAGGGCGCACACCTGGAGACAATAACAAACGTTATACATTAGATACATAGGTAATGACTATACCTGCCTCAGCGAATGGCCTAACCTTTGCTAAGGGTTAAACATAAAATTTAATAATTTAATAGTCATTGACACGCTTAAATAAAGGGAGTACGGACGTGCAGAATAGATACAACAAAATTTCACCGGTAATATATAAGTCCCATGGCGAATGGCGAGCCAATTACCATCAACAAGACACAAATTCCGATTCAGGATTGCTTCTAAGAAATTCTGGATGAAACTCCTAAATAACAGTTTGCATAGATATTCTCCCGACTCAACTCCTTACCTGCAATCGCGTTTAAGACTGTTATGAAAACGAGGCAGATGTTTATTGAATAAATCTTCAATTACTGCATTGTAAATAGGGCAGAAATTTTGTGGAAATTGTAAAAGCTTTGTCAGAAACGCTCATTGCTTGTAGCTTAATCCGATTAGTAGGCGCGTAAAATTCTTGTCAGCAGTTACACTGAAAATGTTGTTCGAGGCTCGTGATATTTCACTGAAATCCAACATATTTTATGCATAAACACAACTTTATCGATTAAAGTTGAAATATATGCAATACAATAGGAAGGATCAAGCTTATAATATGGGATCGGTGTCCAGTCTAATCGGGTGTAGCTGTGTACCAATACTTTACGTCACGCGGCTGCCTATCTGCCCTCTGCAACCCAGTAACTGGGTAACACCATTATAAGACTACAGTCAGATTTTATGGCGTCTGACAGTCAAAGTTCTACAAACAACACGGGCACGGAGCAGTCTCGATATGTACTCCGTGCCCCGGACGGAGTACATATCGAGACTGCTCCGTGCCCGTACCATGTCACCCATATGTGGACCGATCTCGGCAACCATTGCTTAAAATTGAACATCGAACCGTGCCGCAGTTATTACTTAGATACGAGTTCCACCGGGTGAAGTATTAGTCCTGATGTAATAAATAATACTGTGCATAGTAAACACGCGACAGGATATCGAATAAACTGTCGGGCACTCCGTTTTATGCCGACTGTACCAACTTTTACTGAGCTTTTAGCAGACTGTTTTGCAGAATATTATTTATAGTTTCTTTAACTTCATATTCAAATATTCGCGAAATTCTATAAAACCAGATACACATTTCTATATAATTATAATCTTCAACAAAAATATCTGTTTTTATTGTTCAGCTTCTATTGTGTTTCTATCATTATTATAGATCACTAATACCATATCGGTTTGTATTATTTTAATTTACGACACTATAAAATTTGCATCGAAAAATGTATGGCTAACTTAAAAGAGTATAATATTAACATAACATAATGAAAATATCCAAAACTTGTTTTAATCGAGGAATATCGCTTTGTGATTCATATTTGTCACAAAGGCTGATGAGGGACCCTTGAAAGTTCATCAATTCTGACCCCTACGGTATCAAAATCAAGTAGATATTGAGGTCGGGTGGGTTCGTATAACGTGGATGAAGCCTAAACACACATTGCGGGATATATGGGAAATATACCTCAAGTATTATGTGGATATTTCTCATAAATAACGGGTCAATAAGCTTCTCTTTTAGGTCTGTATTTTATCTTATGGATTTTCCGCGTCTTCATCCGATGTGTCCACAACGGAAAGTTTCCAGTCACACGTGGTAAAGATAGCTGTCTCAGTTTTATGATACTGTATCAAATTGGGCGCCTGACTTCTTATATTTTCCCTTGTAAACAATAAACCTATTATTTCTAGTCGTATTATTTGAATAAACAAACAATCCTTCTCCTTGCGGTTTATGGGTATTACGTAGCTTTTAAAATAATTCTCGTAGCACGAGCGTGTGAATCATTATTGCAGTTTATTTGCGGTTTAGCAGCATGTCTTCATTCATTATATTAGCTGTCATATCAGTTTTTATCCCCTTTGTTTTCATAACATGTTCCTCTATATGTTTTTAGGCATCTATATTATTTTAACCATTCACACTTCAGTTTCCTGTTATATTTTTCATTCCTCGTGTAAATTACTCCATGTTAAATTTCTCCGTAACGAATGCAGTGATAGTAGGCTACGCAAGCGCCCTTTAAAAAAGAAAGGTAATGAGTTGGCTCACTCCAAATTAACCTCAGCTCTGAGGCGAGAGAAATCTGAATATCAAAAGAGGTCATCCGTTTAACGCGAAGAAAAAGCAGTGTAAATTACATTTTTAGGTGTCTTTATGGCACAGGCGAGGAAGGACCAAATGAGGTTTCTTATGAGAGGTACGTTTTAGATGACAATATAAAAAGAACATTTATAATAATCAAATAACATAAGTAAATAATCTATACTAATATTATAAAGAGGAAAGATTTGTTTTTTTTTTTAGTTTGTTTGCATTGAATACGCTCCGAAACTACTTGACCGATTTGAAAAATTACTTCACTGTTGGAAAGCTGTACTATCCCCAGGTGACATTGGCTATATTTTATCCCTATATTCCCACGGGTACGGGAACTCCGCGGGTGAAACCGCGAGGCGCTGCTAGTATGACCAAGTTAAAGATTCTTCCTGCACGATACTTAATAGCTTTCTTCAATACTTCTGCACGATACACCACAAGTTGGCAACAACAGCTATTTGTATTCAATATATACCACATCGCATTGTACTCTCAAAAACGTGTGTATTATTAATTTATCACAAGCAATTTATTAGTCCAACGTATAATATTCCATTTATTATAATACGTTGGACTAATAAATTGTTTGTGATAAATTAATAATAATAAACCCGTACCTCTGCTTTGTTGAAACCAACGAAATACTGGTTCTAAAATGATAATGGCGTTAACTGCTTCGGAGGTTTCCACAGAAATGGTAATTTTGGGCCAATTACATACTACGTTTTCTATGAAGCTTTAAGCCTATTTATTTAATCACTAAACACAGTTACGTTATGATGAAAGTCAACCCAGCGGATCTTGTTTCCCCGAAAATGTTCTTTGACAAACTAAGTCGAAGAAACAGACTTAAACCGGCGCCGCCTAATGTACGACCATGAAAGGAGCTCTTTAACCCCTCTTAAGAGACCCAATTTCTCGAGTTTATTTCTCATCTCTCTGCATATTTTCATGATTTCCGGTACAATAAAATTTCATCTAGAAAGAAAAATTGTTTTAATATCTTTTAGAGTCGCGTCAAAGGTCGGTGGGGTTTGGAGGGTGACGGGATGAA
This sequence comes from Hecatera dysodea, assembly GCA_905332915.2. NCBI lineage: Eukaryota > Metazoa > Arthropoda > Insecta > Lepidoptera > Noctuidae > Hecatera > Hecatera dysodea. The sequence goes on along the minus strand of HG995288.1, from coordinate 8,921,578 downwards.
GGGCGTCTGTCCTCTCTCCTCCCCGCTTGTTTGTTCGCCTAATGAAGTGGGTAGAGCGCCCTGGCCCATTAATATACAGTTACAATCAGCACTGCCACCACCCCAACGATTCTACTCCACTTATTACGAATACTGAGATGTCGCCGAGACAGCAAACAGTAAATATAAAGTACAGTTTACAACAACGAATCAAACGCAAATGTACTTTACTTAAGTAGTATTTGTCAGGCAAATGGCAAAAGCAATTGCATTTATCGAGGCACAATATCGATTATTGCGATTCTCAAGAAGTCTCAATCATAGGTTTTCGCGGCGGATTACTCATCCATCACTGATACATTGGCAGTGCGGTTTATAATACAGTAAGTATAACTTTACGAAATACGATACGGCGCCCGGCGCGGAGGACGCAGCCGCCTTCTGGCGCCTTATTATAATATAGGAATTTAGTTATTAAATGTTATGAAGTTTATCGTCTACTGCAGCCCCTCGGATCTCCGCGGCACTTGTTTACCTTCATTGTTTTGTTATCTCTTCCTACAGTCACACGGTGTCGCCTACGTCGCTGGAACTATACACGACCAACTTGCTCCGTAAAGTAATAAAAGTGCCAACTGTATATAACCGGTAGAGGGGGGTAACCATGCTTATTAAAACTATACGCTGCCTAATCAAGTCTCGAATTACATAAGTATGTGTTGACGTTACCAAATTAACAAAAACCGCAACGTGTCCTGAATGTTCATGAACCTCGAATCGCTTTAAATTCGCTACACTTGCACGTATTTATCTCACTTCAAGTTATTTGTCGCTCCGAGTTGAATTGCTCAGAAAGTAAGACCTACTTTCTATATGGGTCAAGTACATAACGGTTTATCAACATGTAGTAACAAGGCTTCAGTTGTAATAATCCACAAAAATTAATGCGGCGATCGCGTGTGAAAGCAATTTAGTTCAGAAAAAAATGTTCCAGATCAAAATTATCGAATTAAGGATTGTGTAATGCTTGTGCTTTCAAATACTATAATTGCGAGAAAGGAAAATCCTCAATCGATTACAAAATGTTTTCCTGAGACAACGTCTTCTCATTAGTTAACCCAGATTGTAGTACGATAGGTAATTCTGAGATAATCCTAAACAACTGCCCGTTCTGGCGCCTTCTAATTGAGTTAATTGGCGCTAATGTGCAGCTAAGCACTTACAACATAACTACAAATCCTGAGCACCAAGTACTTAACAGTAATTAACATAGCTTATTCGATGACTACGTAATGTGAATAGGGCAGGCTTACGTACTTGGAATAACGTCTTCTTGAAGGCCCAGTCAATCTAAACATGCGGGTCCAAAGAATTCAGCCTCTTAGGCCTTGACACAGTCTTGCTGCTTTTAATATTGGCGATTTTGCGACAGGTATATTCAACGATTCACTACGTTTGAACGCAGTATCAGAATATTAATTGAGCGTCAAGTCGTGCTTTGCAGACGCCAACGCCTCTCTTGATCTCTGCTACTGGCATCCTAATGTGTTTAGCGATAAGTCACGCTATCCAGCTTACAAAGTGAATAAAACGCTAGTCGCTGTTGCTTGAAGCATCGTGTTTTATGGCCCATACCATACAACATTCTGAACGAAAAATGCTTTTGATGCGCGCTAAGCTCTCTACTTTTAAAATATGCATTGTGTCTTTTAACGCACGGCTGAAATTACCATAAATAAAGTCCTTATATCTGAATACGTGGCCGTTAGTGATGTAGGTGTATCTGTCCAGGTGTTATCCTGTCCATTATCAATTCATGGCGACAACGCGATGCGCCATATGAGGCCGCGGGGACACAGTACGAAACGCTGGCCGCGTGCAAAGAGATGCAATTTTATCCTTTGTCTCGACTTTTGCAAGTCGAATGTTAAACGCATGACCAAAGCGGGAACTGGAAAGTGTTATTTCAAGGACCGAGGGCTACTGTCTCACGCTTGATGGCCAAGAAGATTGCCTTAGTTACTGTATGTTTGTCGTGATTAGGGCAGTCTATGTGCCCCAACAAGACATAGATGAACAATAAAATAATGTTACTGTTTCACATTACTCACTGAACGTTAAACCGTAACATTATTTTATTATTTTAAAAGAATAAGACAATTTCTGGCTGTATTTAAACAGTTGGTAACGTAACACCGTGTACATGTAACGTGAACCTTGTTGGCACAGATGTCGTATCGGTCCCAAAAATTTACTAATTTACACATTTCATTTTTAGGCATTAATTCAGACAAAGCTTAATCGTTTACAAGTGTCTCAAAACGTTTAGACTCGAGGTCAGGCACCGACAGTCTGTGACACCTACATATACCTACAGCATTATTGCAATCAGTTTGCAGATATTTAAATAATAAACCGTTTTCCGACTAACACCCATCCGCCCACGAGTCGACGGCAGGTCTATTAAGCTACGTCCACGAGATTGTTCACATCGGGGACCAGTTTTACGAAACAAAAGTCTTCATTAGCAGTTCCGATTGATTTTTACTAAGGTTTGGGATTGTTATTACATAAAAACCGGTCAAATGCGATTCGTGGCGTGGTACGGGCACGTTTGGGCAAACTTTTATTAAAAAATGATTGATCGTTACATGTTACAGCTTCATACCAACATGTAGTCGCGGCTGAGGCTGAGAGCCCTGCTGGGAGTTTTTTGCGTGCGGCCTGTCAGACCGGCCTGCTCGATTCCTGACTACCTAGACATAAAAACTGAGCAGCATGGTCGCCACGCTCTTAATTAGTCGAGTTAGGTGCGTGTTCTATACCTAACTAGACCGTTTAGCTATTCTAGTTATAGTACCTACCTGTTTTTTCAGCGATCAACGATAATCACGAGTTTTTGCAAAGAACTCTATATCTTACTCAAGAACTCTTGATGATATTGATTGAAGGACAACATTTTAAATGGAACATGGCACGAATCACATATTTTTTATTATATAACTTTGGTCATCAATAACTATTTATTAACGATTCATTGTAATTGTTTGCAATATTCATTAAATAAAGATAAATAAGTAGGTACTAGGTAGGGTTGCCACCCGTACTATTTTCAACGCTTACTGAAATACTGAAGAGTCTTTTTTAGTAAAATCCCATTCAAGATCGAAATTATTAAGTAAAGCTGTTTTGGCGACACCAACTTTTTCGAGTTCACTGCGCTCGCTCTTGCTACCTACATACAAGACTTATATTTCCCAAACGGTTCAGATAAGTCCACAACTTGAATCCTATTCATATGAAAAGTAATAAATTATATAATAATATATTCTGAGGCGGGTAGCTAGAATGTTAGAGCGAGCGAAGCGAGCTCGAATTTACTTTTCCTAAAGCTTTTCTATATTTCTGAGCTAGGTTACAAAGCCAAATGCCCTGATAGTTTAAGTATTCATTCGTTACAATTCCACGTGTTTTTTAATGTTATACCATAAAAATAAAAACATGGAATCTGATGCTGATTCTAATGGTTCTTGCATGCCGCCCATAAACAACCTTTTTTTAATTTTCGTTATTAATGAAAACATAAAAACTTTTTACAAAAAATAAAACCGACTTCTAAACAAAAAAACCAAAAAGTATAAAATAACTTTAATTTCTGAACTCGGTGTTTTTGGTTGCTTTTTGTTGTTGAACACACCGACTTCCGAAATTAAAGTTATTTTATACTTTTTGGTTTTTTTGTTTAGAAGTCGGTTTTATTTTTTGTAAAAAGTTTTTTATTTTTCACTTTTAGTGGTACCTAAACCCCCTCCCCTCCCCCCACCTAAACGAACCAATTACATTAGTGTAAGAAAAACGCACTGCTCCAATGCAGAGTAAACTAAAAGGTCGTCAATGTAGACAATGTAGATTTTTTTTTAGATTTTTGTTGATTTTTCAAAAACCGCTTGTTCGATTTCGATAAAATTTTCATGGGACTATTTGGGAAGTATACCTACCCTTTCCAAAAAAAAAAGAATTTTTCATATCGGTTGGTAAGCGACGGAGTTATGCGCGAGCAAATATATAAAAAAAAAAAAAACATACAAACATCCGAATTGAGAACCTCCTCCTTTTTTAGAAGTCGGTTATAAACTATGTACATCAATTATTTACCTAAGTATTTAACTTAGGTAAATATTAATGTAGGTGCAATTTTTTTTATCCTGATTTTTCCATTAGTGCCTACTCTTGCAATGCTTCCCAAAAAATACGTTTTTTTTTTCCAAAAAGATGATGGCAACTCTTGTACCTACTATAGGTACTTTACACAATAAAATCCAAATTTATAAGTAGGTAGTGTAGGTACCTATCTCTAAAATTACACAATATATGCATATTGTATGTCAATTGTAGATATTTTTTATTGCAGCAAGATAATATTATCCTTTCTTGGTGATTTACATTGCCAATCAGATAAGGAAGATAAAAACTAGTAGATCTGCATAAATGTTACTGATAATGTAGTTTTAAACAGGTTGAGGTGACAGCTGGATGGGTGATAGGCAGTTTTAAAAATAACCTAACTTCACCAGCTTTTGCCAGCAACTTTACCGTTATTGAAGTTGAAAAAAATCTCTTCAGGTCTTAATTCTGGCAATCCACATCTGTCAGGTGTTAAGGCATGATAGACAAAGATAAATCCCAACAGTTAGATAAAAAGCATATAGCCTTTCACATTTATTTTTGTTGATAATATTATTAGGAAGGAAGTAAGACTGTGTACCTACATTTAATACTGTTACAAGGATTTTACATAAAATAATTAAACGATAAAACAGTGTTATCAATGAGCAAAATATTTATTTACAATATTTTTACAGTTTATTAAATTAATTTTACTTAATACTTTTTTCCTTGAACTTATCAAAGTTATTTGAAGTACCTATATACTAGGTATTTCAAGTATTGATAGCATTATAATAATATTCCTAATCATGGAAGCAGTGGACTAGGTAAGTAGTTGAGGAAGATCCTCAGAGAAAACAAGTAGGTATTAATATTTGTGTAGTTGTGGGTTTTTTATGTTTGATTTTAGAGTGCCTATTACGTAAATAACAATTAATTAAAAATTAATTGGCACTTGGAAGTTTCGAAATGGAGCAAACAACAGAAAAATGCATGAAACACACCAGAAATGTATGCGAGGAGAGGCAAATCAATAGCAACCAGGCCTGGGTCGACAGTGCGTTGTATTACACGCCCTTCAAAGAGCTGTCAGCAAAGAAGACGAGGCCCAATAGGATTAGTGCCTGCTAGGGTTGCGGAATTTGTTCGAAAGAGTGACTGTGGCCCTGGTATGCCGGGCACTAGAAGGATCACGGGTGGGTTTTAGTAAGTAAGAGTCTGACACTCCTTCCGCTACACCCAGAGTGAGCGAAGTCATTTGAAGGTCCAGAAAGAAAAAAAAAAGAGGCAAACAAAAGATTACTGAATAAAGAAGTACTTTGGGAGAAATAATATGAAAGAATAGGGAGTGAATGAAAGTGTTATGGCTATCTATCTATTAAGATTTGGTTTCGCAATTAGTCCTAGTGCTGAACCATTGTGTGTGAGCCATGGCGGCCATCATTCCAACTAGCCAACCTCTGGAGAGAAACAGAGTTCTGTAAGTGAATTCAATGTCCCTATTGTTTGTAGTGTTATAGCTAACAGGGGAAACAAAAGGAAGTGTAGTGCTAATCCTAAGCAACAAGGGCAGGTCAATAATAAATTTGTAGTAATGATAATGACATTGATTCATTCTAATAAGTAATTATATTAAGATTATTTAACAACTTTTGCAATACAAATGACTTAACAATTTATTTAATGTGTGACGCACCTATTCTATAAATATTTTAATTTAATTTTCATACATAAGTTATACCCGCATTATAATAATTTACTCGACCAAGTCATATTATGTTGACTATCAATGAAAAACATACTCATTATTATTTTATAACAGTTTCCTCATGGTTAAATAATTAATTGATGCGGTTTTTAAAATAGTTTAGTATTACATTTTTAGTGATATCAGTTCTGTTATCATTTTGTATTCATTAATACAGAATTCATTTTCAACTAAAAAATATAATGTTATTTTACTAATGTTTTATTTCATTGTTGTAATACCATTAGTGAAGGGGTTTTTGAAGAATGATACATAGAATACACTTTACACCAAAACATGTCACACAACTTTTTAACCAATCTTCAAATCTTGTCTATTTTGAGAATTAATATCGATAGATAGAAGTAGGTACCCTTAACATACTAAGGAAAAATAATAAGTTAGTAATAATATAATAAAAAAAATGGACAGCACAATTATTATGTATTATTGTAACCATATTAGGTATTTAGAAAATTTATCTAGCCACTGATAAATAGCTATCATTTACTTTTTTTTTAATTAGCCGTGTTTGTTGAATGTTTAATTATGAAGCCACTATGCATGATTATTGAATACTTACTAAAGTAGCTATCAAACTCTTCATAAATAAAGTAATTGTATTTTGTACATGCAAACTGTTATTTAAAAAAGGTTATGTACTTTTAGAAATTATAATAAACAAACCATAACTACTGTCAAAAATAAACAACAATTTACTCTATCTGAAAGTGTGGAGTACTGCTAAGTTTGAGTGAGCTCACCTGGTCGGGGCAGAAGTATCCAAATGCAACCATTCCAAACAATGATAGTAGTAAACAGAAGAGTATCACTTTTCGTAACTTCGATCTTGGCTCCATTTTTTTTATTTCGTAGACACCGCTCGGCAGCAACAAAGCGAAATCACTATCTACTTGCACTGATACACTTTTTTGCATTTCGACTGAATGCATGTCTCATTTTTACAAAAATATCTCCAACCCAACACTCACTGATTCTGTCTACTGTCTTTCTTCTAATACGAAAGTACATAAATTCATCGTAACATTGATTTCACATTGTTCTTATCGTTATGTGATTATCTGACAGAGATACGGTTGGATGGCATTGTTTTGTTGATATCATACGTTATGCCATCAAAAAAGCCGAAAATTAAATGCGAGACGAAAACGATACTCAAGGTGGCCCAGAGCCCCGAGCCGACAGACTGCGAGTGACACTCCGCGGAGACGACTGACGGACCCGAGACGCGATTGAAGGCAGTGAACACAAACAAACAATCCCAGGGTAGAGCACGTTTATACGGCACTCTGACTCACGCATCGTATTATAGTACTGATGAAACACAACTATCTCATCACATTACTAAAATTTACGACAGCAGCCAGAGTTTTTATCAACATATTCTGGATTTTATTCACAGTAAACTCAATTTACTCAACACAAATCGGCGTGTTTCACATCGATGAAAATGACATCTACAATGGTGAGCATGAACGTAAAGTAGGACAACAATACTGAAATCAAGAGTGAAAGTAAGAGATGCGATGATAAAAGTGTTTAACCAAACTAATGTATTGGAACAAAAATTTCGTTCAAAAACACCGGTTGTCACTTTATTTTGTTGACATAAGTTCGAAAATACCAAGAAATTGATATCTATAGAAATCCTATTCCTCATTAAATTGCAATTCAGCGCATCTCAGATCGGATTACTGTAGTTGCATAACGTTGGGTCCCAAGAAGAGCCCCAATCGCCAAGACGGTTAACTTTCAAAAGAAAATACTTTTTAGTTTCCGGTGCATTTTGCTAAAATTTTCGAGCTCACTATCGTTAACACAGTCTAGATGTAGAAACACAAAAGTTACTAATTTCTGGTTTTTGATGGTTTGGTATTAGTGGTTAAAAAGAACTAGGTATTGCGAGGTGTGGTTTCTAGTTCTACTATTTTTAACTGACTTAAAAAAAGGAGGAGGTTCTAAAGTCGTTCCTTTTTTTGCGTTACCTCTTCAGTTTTTAGTGCGTGAACCAATTTTGATGATTCTTTTACCTTAGATATGTGGTCGCATTTAAACTTGTAAAATTACGTAGGTAAAAAAAGTTAAAAAATAACTTTAATTTCAGAAGTCGGTGTCAAAATACGAACAAACAATCGACTTCCGAAATCGTTAACGTTCTGATCAGAGAGGAAATCATTCATCAGATACGTATCAAGCCCGCCGATAACTCACCCCCGATATCTAAATTATACCTATAGGTACTTATTCAAAGTTGACTGTCAAACTCTACTGGAACTTTTTCTTACGCCAAAGTTGAAACGGAAACGTGTGGGTAGTTCTTTTAAATGTCTTGTAACGTAGACCAGAAGCGGATTACATGTTGCCAACGCCCTAGACTAGCACCTTATCGGCGCCCCTAAAGTGGTCATGAGCAGGAGCGGATCTTAAATAATACACTTTAGTAATAGCATATAAAGTCAGCGATAACTCTGACTGAAAGGTTTTCGATTTGTAAAAATTGAATAGGTACCCAAGCAGAGAGATGGCGCTGCGTGTCTCAATCCCTTTCGCTTACGTCCTTTTCACTTACGTTTTCTAAATGGCGTCGTTAGGAATTTTTGTTACTAGTATTAAATCCTTATCCATTCCACACACCATCCTTACCCACTGAATAATGATTGTAATTTATTTGTATATAATAAATGAATCCTTGTGTATAAAATAACACGATGGATAATTTAATCACAACATCATAAATTCTAGTCTTGTCAAAGGAAATCTAGACCTCGAAAGTTACATATTATTATGTACAACATGTTTTACAGTGACAGCCAGACACCACCAACTTCCAAATCATGGACTACTACTAAGAAACAGGAAAAAAGGTTCGAATATTTCGAACCTTTTTTTCTTGACCCAGGAATCGAATGTAAGAGTAATCAAGTACTTAGTAATAGGGGCGTACTTAGAAACATTATACTTACCAACTATATTTTTTCCCTTTATTAATAACAGTTAAAAAATAAAACCTAAAACATCTTAGGGGTAATTGTATTCATCATTATGAAGAACTTTAACAATAGGACCAGCCCCGAAATCACGGACAGAAATCAGCTGTTCAGTAGCTAGCTAACTAGCATTGGTCTTCACAATGAAGAACAGATGAGTGATGTCTTAAAATGTAGGTACAATCCTACCCAGGACAGCCGAGAAGTCATGAAACGTTTTTTATGGGCCCATTGCGAGCCCAAGTAAAGGAGGAAGAGTACCAAGGCGTAGAGGGACGTCAACAATAGCAACTGACACCCCAAATAATGATGAAATAGAAAGGATTATGGAATGAAAAGAAACAAAAACATAAAGGCAGCTACTAAAACAAAGAAAAGAAAAGTTTTGCAAGAAAGTTCCAGTGATGATGAAGATCAAATAAGTGTTTATTCTGAAGAAGAACCCATTCTAAAAGATAGTTATACGACGGTAGATTCCGAACAACTTTCCTGCACTAAAAAGTAAAAGGATTGCCTAAGAGAGGTGATTTTATTATTGTTGAATTGGAAGTAATACGGACACGATTTTTTTATGTAGCTAAAGGTATAGGAGAAAAGGTGCAAATAAACGAATAATAATGTGGAAATGTTGTATTTACTGCATTATTTTTCAATAGACCCTTATATGATTTTTACCCTCCTTGCTCCCAACGCTTAACGTGCCGTAACGTTTTTCTGTACCAACTCGCTAAACGTTCCGTAACACCCACGTGACCATTTTTACAAGTCACAATATTTATGTTGCGCAAAGTGCCGGAAAGGCGCTCAAAAACTTTTGCTATTGTTTTAATCACGTTTGCGGTAATAATAAATAAAACAATGTTACTTAACGCGTTGTTCGAAGGCCCCTCCTGCCCTTGTAAGGTAACGCATAGTAACGTTTTACAAGACCCCCTCTCCCCAAATTGCTTTACGTAAGACTTGAACACCCCCAGTGTCACCTACACTAACTACGCCACTGTGTGATCACTGGAGGAGCTACAGTAGGTAAACTACTACGACAGTCTTATCAGATTTTTTCCTCTCTCATATCCCACTACATTGATAGCCCCTGGGCTCACCTGGGTCCGGGGCCGTTTTGGAAAACTGAAAACCGGCCAAGAAAGTGTCGGAGCACAGGTAGCTGTTTTCCGTAGGTATGACTACGTAACAGTTGTACCGAGTGGAGTATATAATATAAATATCTTTTAATAGTAATTTTTGAAAAAGATATGATAGGAAGAAGTAGGTAAAATAGACCAAAGCGATTTGAGCTTGAACATTTTTACTCCTTAGCTTAGGATAGGTAGATTTTCTATTTGCGAAAAAACCACAGAAATCTTAATAATAATAAGATTTCTGTGGAAAAAACAATTTGTATTATGCAGAAAAACTTGATTATTTTTTTCCCTTGTGAGCGAAGCGAGATCGGAACTATTATGCTGTCAAAACAAAGGTTGTATACCTATTAAAAACAATAGATCGATAGATCCAAGACTCTGGAAAAGTTGCAGCCAATTTAATATAAGTACTTACCTAAATTAAATTTTCGTTTGAGGTTTCAATGAAACAAAAATCTTTTGTCACAGCGAGCGCAGCGAGCTTCAAAATTTTCGAAGATTTCATCTTGCAACCGAGTTCGAAAATGTTTTCATTTTGCCTGGGATAGGTTTGACAGAAGTTCGTCAAAAGCTAGTGCACGGTTCGAATTGGTCCTTTCCTATATAATTTGGGGACCCCCAATAGAGCGGGGCCCTGGGCACGTGCCCTTATGGTAAAGACGGAACTGGCCGCAGAATATCATTTATTTTGTGCTGACTATGAAGGCGCCTTTTTATGCGAGTCCTTAAAACTTAACCTACCTGAAGAATGGAATTAATGGGATTTTCAAAACACCCAGGATATACTTACCTATAGGTATATATATCATAAAAGTTGTTCAAGGATGTGTAGCGAGGCGTGTTTGTTATACCTAACAATGGGATTATCCTCCCACATACCAACTATGTTGGATTATGCCTTATGGAGACATGCAAAACAAACAACTCAAGATAGTTGTGCAAAGAATATGCGCGGAATGCGTGCTAGCCTGGCTAGGGATGTGTTCAAGCAGCCCTTCGGATTAGTTCGGATAGTTAAGATTACAACGCACCCTATCTTCTCCAAAACATATTGATTTCATTTGGCATTTTTTCAAATATTTATGCTACGATTTTTTAGATAAGTACCTAATCAAAATACACAACGCTGCCGCGGCAGATAATTCTCCTCGCCGCTGGCGCATATACTAAGACGGAAAGAAAGACCATTCTAAAACTTTTTAAGTATATTTCTATTTGACCCTCCCTCCGATTTTGTCATCACCGATGACAAATGGGAAAAGAATCCTAAGAGCCTGTCCAGAAAGCGCGATTTACGCGCGAGTCCACTCGCGCGTAGGCACTCGCGCGTTCTCGAGTTACTAGAGCTGCATATATTCCGTCCAGATGCTCTCGCGCGTTACCTCACTCGCGCGTAAAACGCTTGCAATGAGCGGGACTCTCGACTCGCGCGCATTACGCGCGAGCGCCGCGCGAGTCGAGATACTCCGGCGCCGTTGCAGCGTCCAGTACTACGCGCGTGTCCGTGGCGAGTGGACGTATTCGTTTATAAAAATGGAGCGTGAAAACTTTGACACGGAACTTTTTATTGACGAAATTGAGAAAAGGGTAGCTATATGGGATATGGAATCGTCAGATTATTCTAATAGAACCATTAAGCGTAGGAACTGGGAAGAAATAGTAGAAATTAAAACAGTATCCGAGTCCATTTTTATAACTGACCAAATCCGTCTCATCACATACGCGCGTGATTTCGCCGCATCTGGACACAATACAAATCAAAACGCGCGAGTGGACTCGCGCGTAAATCGCGCTTTCTGGACAGGCTCTTACTGTTGCCAGTGGCGACCTATGATACTAATATTTTCCCAAATATCACCACCACTATATAAAATAAGAATAACATACAAAAAAACTGCAATGCTGACAATATTACATATAGGTACACGGGTCGAATTGATAACCTCTTTTTTGAAGTCGGTTAAAAATAGGCACTTGCAAGTAACCAAAGCTTGATGTGATACAACGTAAACCCTATATGGTACCATAGAGTACTAACTGCAAACACTCATCCCAACAGCCCCCTTCTACCTTAATATATATACGTACAACCTACCTTGTACTATTTCACTAATTCGCACTAAACGTCTTATAATGCGCACAGCAAAGGAGTGGAACTTTACCGGCGGCGTCCGTGTTTCCGAATGCATTCAACCCTAATCCCTACAAAGTCAGAGTGAACAGGCTGCTTCTGGGTAAGCTCACACCATCGTCGACTTTGTCACATCTTACTTAGAATATAGTCGAGAGCAAACCCATATATACATATAAATAAAATTGGAGCGTCTGTTTGTAATATCGAAATAACACCACTTTTTTACTACATGCATATGATATATACGGTACATACACCAAAATAACATTTTTTACAATTTTTGTCTGTCCGTTTGTTCCGGCTAATCTCTGAAATGGCTGGAACGATTTTGACGAGATTTTTATTGGCAGGTAGCTGATGTAATAAGGAGTAACTTAGGCCCACATAGGTCCACTAGGAGGAACACGGGTGGGTTTCAGTATGTAAGAGTAACACTCCCTTCCGCTCCGCCCTGAGCGGGAATAGTTATTTGTTAGACAAGAGTGCAAAGTTGCTTTTTAACCGCGTGCTCAATTTTGATGACCGAGCAAGCTAAGGATTCTAGAATTGAATCACGAGTGCAACGAGTGATTCAAAAATTAGAATCCTGAGGCGTCAGCGACGGAATCAAAAGAGTACAAGGTGAAAAATCTTTGCACTCGAGTGCAACACGTAACTTTTCATCCCACCTCAGCGAGGAAATGATTTAATGCAAAAAAAAAAAACCAAATTGATATGCGTATACGTATTAGATTATGTTACTTACTTTTACCGCCAAATATACGGAATCAGGTGCTTCGTTTATAAACTTTTCAATTTCAGATGCAATGAAAACCTTCGATTTTTTGGGTTGATGGCCATAATTATGACGCTCTTTTCAAAAATGCCACTAATTTATAATAGGTGTTGATATGTATGTCTTTTTTCATTTTTATTGTTGTTTTAAGCATTGAATACATACTCCATACAGAGATTGACTTCTTGGTCTCGGATAATTCAATAAAATATGCCAACAAAACGTTTTCCGAGAAAGATTTGGCTCCTTTAGCTAGTCGCCACGTGTTAAACATATCGTACTGTTTTATATACTTCTCACATGATTGTTGAGGGAGAAAACTCGTTTGTACCTTGTTAAAAGTTTCAATCTATTCTGAAGGCGTCAAATAAACTTAGGTAACTTAGGTTTTAAACTGGTTTTCAAGTTTATTTTTAACTAGGTTTGTTTTAACAATAAATATGATCAACGTGAAAAGAAAAACGCGCGAAGCAATTTTTTTTTTTAATTTCCGAATCAAATTCCAAACAATAGAGCACCATAGAGGTAGAAGTAAAAAGGTTTATAGATGTTTCGAATTCACAAACTTCGTGCACACGACGTTCTAAATTCAATTTAAGTACTTTATCCACTAGAGGATAAAAACGGCTTTTACGCTCAGATATCGAAGAGAAAAAATGGTCTTTCCGAGATGGGGGGATGAAAAAGTCATTTGATGATTTCCCTCCCAGAAAAAAAAGTCAATCAAGATTGAGGTCTGCTAAACTGAACTAGTTTGTGGCACTCTGTGGCGGTCTTAAAAGAAATTAAATCCTTCAACCAGGATTGCGCAAAATAGGTCTTAGAAGTCATGAAATTGAGCCTTGTAGAAGTATGCCTCTACATATTTATAGAAGGCTGATGGATGAAGCCGCTGAAGTTTGTGGCAGTGTAATTATTATGCTCTATACTGTGCATTTAAAGTGGCGCATGCCATAATATGGGTATTATGGCATGCGCCGCTGATCCAGGCTCACACAATTTTTTGGGTAGGTTTTATTTATTTAGATTAATTAATAGCGTGGAATAAAAATATCGTATGTTGGTCTCTTGATTTAAATTCAATAACAATTGCATTATACAAACTATTTCTTTGCTATGTAACACATAACTAACATCATGTACAATAATATCTAATAGACACACAAACGATAATTTTAGGATTGGCTGGATAAAATAATAATAATTAACAATTTCAATGACAGGCTTTAATCCAGTATCACTTCTAAGTAAGAGAATTTCATGTAGAAGGTACATAATTTTAAATCAATTCATCATGTTATGAAGGACATCAGTTTCCTAACTAAAACAGAATATAAACTAAAAAAATATGTAAAACAAATGACCATATCTAGAATGCATTAGCAAAATTAACTAGAAATTAGTATTAGGTATTTAACAAAATACCTTTGTGGCACGACTACTAGACATCTAGATCTACACAAATTAAGAACAGATTCCAAATATTTTATTCATTGTAAACGAAAAGGCACTTTAAAATCAAGGTGGGGAGTAATGATACATGAATAAAAATAAAGTAAGGTCAGAACAAGTTATAATGGAATACTCCTCTTGTTTGTCATCAATTTCTCTCGTCACACTGTAGTTTCACTTAAAAGTAGAAAATATTTTAAGAGTTCTTTTATAATAATATATATGTACACATGTTAAAAAATTCAACAAGGAACAATCCATACGTACCTACAACTTAGAAATAATTATGTGATCAGAATATTCTCAAACTAATTCACAAAGTACTTTTAAATAGATATTTAACAGATGTTACTTTTACTCGATGATATTGCAATATCAGATACTTAGTCAGTAAATATGTAATATTGCCATATCGAAAATAAGTAAAACAGAGGCAGCGCATGGAACAAGACCAAACCCAATGCCACGAGAGAACTCATACACAACTGTCCATTATATTGATATAAAAAAATTTATACAAAAGGTCCACACCTTATTTGATTACAATTTCTGCAATATAAAAGTTATAAGTCACCACTGATAATATCAGCTCTCCATACATTTAATGAATATCATAGACACTTGATGCCGACGTATCGTAACACTCAGTCAGCGCACATGTGTAGATACTTGTATCAACGTTTCTGTTACTTCACCAGTCTCGAAACCGTAGGATCAACTCCTCTCACCACAGAATTTTCTAGTTATAAAAATTACTATATTTTATCGATTCAGTCCACAAATTTGAAATAAAGTCCACGATTCCACTCGTCGTCACATAGTGCGTTACTAGTATATGACGACTTGGTATTTAATTAATGTTCTGTTCACTAGGCGTTTGTTTAATTAAACGTTCTTCCAGTACGAATATTATTTAGCACATTTTAATTTGTTGAAAGTTTTTAGCGATGCACTGTTTAAAACAATCAATAATACCTATGTTACATTATAATTGTTCAAGTTGGAACGCAACAACCGCCGGTCGCGTCGTTGTAGGACATAATTCCTCATTGCTGTCTATGTATGTCCACTATACATACGTCTATGTAATGCGGTACCAATTAGTCGACTACTAGTTGTCTATGGGGAGAAGCCAGTCCTCAAATTATGTTCACATAACAAGCACACCAATCAGTTGCGAGGGCGTCCGCGGCCGCGGGAGCCATCCCGGTCCTGAAACAAAACACTCTGTTAAAACCAGTTGACAACTATTTCAACATTTTCTTAGTGATTGATAAGGCTTTATTTCCATTGATCAATAAAAGCTATATTTTTGTCACATAACCAACCTTGCGGGGCCTGTTGTAATCACGGTCGCGATACATATTAGACAGGGGGCCGTCCCGGTACATGCCCGAATCATTGCGGTCATTATGGTCGTTATAGTCCCGAGGGCCATCATCATCTAAGTCGAGAGCGTCGCGGGGGTCGCGAGGGTCGCGAGGGTCGCGATGGTCGCGATGGTCGCGGGGGTCGCGGTAGTTGCGCGACTCCCGATGGTCCCGCGGGTCGCGGTGCTCTCGATGGTCCCGCAGGTCGCGCGTGTCCCGGCCGTCTCGACCGTCACGCGAGTCGCGCGGGTCCCGTCCGTCTCGCCCATCTCGCCCGTCCCGGCCCTGACCATCCCGGCCATCGCGCTTGTCGCGGTAGTCACGATAGTTGTTGCGGTACCCGCGCCCGTTTTCTTGTTCCTCACGACTATTCTCCTGAGGGTTGTGAACGGGAACCTTGCGCGAATCCTCTTCCTCTTGACGCCTCTCGTAGTGAATGAAGTCGTCAAAAATAGATGTTGAATGGCAGTAACTGTGCATGATACGCAACACTTGCAGCCCCTTTGCGTGCGGCACTTCTTGCGTGTCGCGAGAATTTGTCACCGGCTTGTTCTCGTTATTCTCTAATTTGATATGACGTAGTTGCACGTTCGGAACGTCCTTAACATAGATCCACCTAACACGAAACTGTCCCTTCCACTTGTCCTGAGACCACACATTAGAGTTGGAGTTGTAATCTACTGCACTTGTCATACGAGCCATTCCACAGAAATGGCCGCTACCGTTCACAGAAAAGAACAGGAAGACGGCGCCGCCCTCCCTCTCGCGCTCGCGGAACGCCGCGTCCAGTCGCTTGTTGCCGTGCTCCGTGCTGCACCATATCTCATACTTGATGCTGCGGTGGATATCATCCTCCGAATACGACTTGATCACAAAGAACCGAGCTAAAGGCGCACTCAGATCAAACTCCTTAGGATTATAATCATTCTTGACGCGCAGCTCGTCGAGTACGGGGTGCGGCACGGCGGGCGCAGAAGGTGGCGGCGGCACTGCCACCGCAGGAGCCGCCAGCTGCGGCCGCGGCACGTGCGGCTGCGGCGCCGGGTGCGCCGGGTGTGGTGGAGGCGCGCGTGGGGCGTGCGCCCAGGCGGGCGGAGGCTGGTGCTGAGGCGGCGGGCCGCGCTGTTGCATAGCGGGCGCAGGGTTCGCGGGCGCCTGTGCGGGCATGGGTAGCGGCGCGGGCACGGGCGGCGCCTGAAGTGTGGGCGGCGGCGGCGCGGTCACCACGGGTGCGCTTTTGCCGGCGTCCCATGTACTGATATCCATGTTGTGCTTTCCGGGAATTATCGGTGGTGGAGGCATGCCGGGGCCCTTCTTCTTGACGGCGCCTCCCTGCGAGGACGGCGCGGGCTTGGCCGGCTGGCTCGCGATGGACGCCCATGTCATCTTTTTGGGTTGAGAGCCACCTGACACGTCCTTGAGCTCCGGAGGGCGATCCTTCTCCGATTTGTGTTCGCCGAGCGAGAGAGACTGCACGCCCGTCTCCACGGCTTTGATACCGTCGGGCACGTACAGCCCGTCGGCCCTGTAATAGTCATCGTATTGCTTCGCGCGACCGAGTTGGCCCCAAGTCGAATAGTCGCCATTACCGTGAAAATAATTAAAAGTCGACGCGGGCTGTCCGAATGCAGCTGTCGAAAACGGTGTTGTTGAGGGTCCGAACACACCTGAAATTGCAACAATAAGGAATTAAAAGAGTGGTTGAAGTGTTCTGATTAAGATCAAAAATATCTCAAAGGCATTTTATGAAAATGTAAGGTAAATGGTAAATATTAACAATGTCTGACACAAAAGATGGATGCGGTTGAACACAAGCAAGATATTGATCGAGGTATTGTCGTTTATCTGTCATGAATATTTGATACGGAAATTGATGAAAATAGTGACATCTTTTCTCTTGTTACTGTATGAATACTAGCTACCATCCATTCCATAAGAATCGTGAGGATTGTATCCTCCGAAAGTCATCGGGTCTGTTCCATTGGTGGACCATGTCCCATCCCCGACTCCAAAAGCTTGATAAGGAAGTGCTGTTGTACCGTAATAACCTGAAATAAGGAAAAATATTTGCCTCTAAACAAATTTCCCATTTTCTAGTTATAAAACTTAAAAAAAGCAACAAGATACAAAAGATGTTTAATAAATTTAAAAAAAGACTGAATTTAACTTCTACGACAATAAGCCTCAGTATCTCTTATAAACACAAATTGATAAATAAAGTTCCGCATTTTATAACGTGAACTGCTTATCTTCATCATCTACGACTGATAACTGATAATAGTACAAGGTTCATCTCAAAAAACCAAGTTGACACCAACAAAATCGTTAGCAAAGTAAAACTAGCTTGCAGTTCTCAAAAGGTCAAAGTTCAACTAAATATGGACTTGACCTTTATATATATTATTGACATAGGGACTCAACTACAGATAACACAAGGCTATAGGATTGTAGGGACTATACAAAATAAACAAAGGAGAATCATGACCATAGATAAATCCATTCTAGGGGCTTGTGTGACTAATTTTCAATGAAACATACAATTGGTTTTGCGGAACTAATATCTGAAGTATTGGGCTATTTATATGTCGAGGGGGGTTTGAAATTATGTTGAAACATTATGTACCTACCTGCCACGCTGTAGGGGTCGGCCGCGGACGAGATGGGTGGCGCGTAGGAGGGCTGTTGCTGGTGACGCCATGACACCTCGGCCAACTCGTCGCCGCCGCTCTCTAAATGTTGCTCTTTCGGTGCATTTGTCACTGTAATCACAAATGTTTAACATGAATGATG
Source organism: Hecatera dysodea (assembly GCA_905332915.2). Classification (NCBI taxonomy): domain Eukaryota; kingdom Metazoa; phylum Arthropoda; class Insecta; order Lepidoptera; family Noctuidae; genus Hecatera; species Hecatera dysodea. The sequence goes on along the minus strand of HG995288.1, from coordinate 8,903,017 downwards.
AATAGGTAATTGAGCTTAAATATGTAAACACAAGACTGGACAATATGTAGCAAACGACCTTGCATAGTATTACTGACTGGCCACCACATTGCACCATCATTTTGATCGACTTTATTGAAAAACACAGAATTCAAAGCTTTGGTTGACATGAAATGACTCACTTTTTGTTTACGTAAAATTTGGTATTTAAATTATTAATGAAAAAAAAAATAGATACCTATAAGGACACCATTGCACTTAGTACCTAACTTCACTTTAGTTTTACAGAGAAAACTTCCAAATAGGTATAGCTACAACAAATTACTACTTTAATACATATTATTTGATAACATACTAGACTATCATTACAAAAACCCTATTTCTAACAAGCTTATTTGAGGATGCAACATCACAAATCACAACACTGTTATTATAGTCTAGACTCTTTCTTTTTTCATCAAAGTTGTTTCTAGATTGGTGAATTATTTATGTGTTTATTAGTATGTATTCTTTATTTACAACATAATTTTCCATAATCAGTACAGTATTAAGGTGGGTACACAAAGAATGTTAAACAATGCAATATTGCTACTCTCATTATTTAAGTGTTCTAAGACCATTACAAATTGAATGTAAGCACAACACCGACTTGTTAAGAATGTGAGTAAAAAAGATACATTCATAAATGGAACCATGCAGCTATGGTTTTAATTTGCATGTAACTAAGGTTGAATATTCTAATCTCAAGAATATTTGGTTTTTGACAAAATACTTATGGTTTGATTTTACAGTTATATTCTGATGTATGTGTATTTCAGACTAAATACCATGCATAATTAAAAAGAACTACCAACCCGCCCAGGCTTTGTTTTGGTTCAAATTATATACACATGCCTACCTGGTTTAGTCTAAGAATGACTGATTCGCGAAATGACTACATGGCCTATAATTGACCAATTCTTGAAATGTACAATTCTTTAAATGACTGATTCTACAAGTGACTGATTCTATAAAAGACCGATTCTTTTAAAGACCGATTCTATAAATGACTGATTCTTCAAATGACTGATTTTTCAATTCTATGAATGTGTGTGAATATCGTAAATAAAATGCTATGTAAGGGTTTGCAAATCATATATTTCAACTAGTTTCAAAAAATAATTTGTATAATGCCACGTACTACATTTTGTAGCGCAAAAGTAAACATTTATTCGGTTTCTTTTAAAAAAATCAACAGTTTTTGATAATGATAGTCTTTTTTTTTTAAATATTTTATATTGAACTTCATATTCCTAAGTGATTTATTTCTTAATTTTTATAATTGTTGATTTTTTGATAATTGTTTTCATGACTTTTTGATAACTGTTGATTTTTTGAAAAGAAACCAATTAAATGTTTACTTTTGCGCTACAAAATGTAGTACGTGGCATTATACAAGTTATTTTTTGAAACTAGTTGAAATATATGATTTGCAAACCCTTACATAGCATTTTATTTACGATATTCACACACATTCATAGAATTGAAAAATCAGTCATTTGAAGAATCGGTCATTTATAGAATCGGTCTTTAAAAGAATCGGTCTTTTATAGAATCAGTCATTTGTAGAATCAGTCATTTAAAGAATTGTACATTTCAAGAATTGGTCAATTATAGACCATGTAGTCATTTCGCGAATCAGTCATTCTTAGACTAAACCGCCTACCTCGTTCAACACTCTTTCTATTAGTTAAACTGTATGAAAATCGTAGAAGAATTAATAATCTAAGACACAGACATGAGACAGTGACTCTATTTAAAGATTAGAGAACTTTTCTACTAATTGGTGTTATATCATAATAGAATCTTGCAATGTTTACCAAACCCTGAATGTTATGCAAGAGTAGCAATCATAGTTCATATAAAGACCATTTATTACAATTAAAGTGATCATCAATTGACTACATTTCTATTATAACTTGTATGATGACTACACACAGACTAATTCTTTATTTATTGATAATTTGCTCTGTTGTCTTTAAGTTTAATATTTAAAAAGAAACTTAATTTGGGTTTTGTAGTGAAATAGGGTGTGGTGAGATAGGCTGTTAATCATTCCAAATATTGGCATGCAACTCCATTTATTTAGACTGAAGCAAACACTAAATTAGTCAGGAGAAGGCTAGGCTTATGATGAATAATGGAAATTCTATATATTTAAATTCATTACTTCAATAAAAGGTTACATCATAATGTTATTGTTAGCATACATTGTTATGAACTTAAGTAGGCAGCAACAATGTGCAATAAAAGAAAGAATGTGCATGTTGCATTTATGTATTTATAAAATAATCACATTCAGTTATGGTACTACTAACCTCCCTATTATGTAGCCTACTAAATTAAATGAGTAACATTAACTCCTTAATGACTTATTCTATGAAAATTTATGACAACAAATGATAAAGAGCAGGTTTCTGAATTAGGTATATTTAATTAAAAAGTGCATGAAACCACCCAATCTGATGCCATTAACAAAAGAAGTTGTGATAGAGAAAGAGATGTAATACAGAATAATATAGATACAACATGATTATGTGGTAGATAGATAGCCGTCTTTCAAGCTTTACTTATAAAACATTGTCTGAAAAAAAAAAGAATCTATTAAGTCCATCAGTTAGATTATGGAAAAATAATGAAAATTAATGAAGATAAAATGCATCAAACATTCAGGAATGGGGGTCTGTGACAGCATGTTTAGGTAGGTAGGTATAAATTATTACTCAAATGTGATGTTGCATGTTTTCAACATATCTTATACAACATAACATGTAGTCTTTATTTTTTGTTTAGGTGAAAAAAAAATGTGCTCAATATTTCTTGGAAATCTATCTGACAGACTAGTTAATTTTTTTTTAGTAATCTACTCTATGACAGTTGATGTTGTGTTTGTGATTGTTGACAAGTTGATAATATGCAAAGGGGTCAGTTGTCAACTGAAATATGATCAGAAGCAGATGGTACTTGAAACACAACTGATACTAATTAATATGTACCAGTCACTGGTACATTAATATTTGTGCATGAAAATATAACAGTGACTGTGCACATTACCAACTTAGGAAGCTTTTTAGTTAATGTTGATTAGTTTTGATTATAAAATTAGCACAGATAATGTGGGAAACCAGCAAATTATTAACAGGATGAACTGTAGAAGGAATTGCTTTGTTATTATTACTGACATTTTATACATAACTAGCAGTGCTCTGCGGTTTCACCCACGTTGTTCCCATTCCCGTGGCAATACAGGGATAAAATATAGCTTATGACACGCCACAATAACGTAGCTTGCTATTGGTGAAATAATTTTGAAAATCGGTACAACGTCACAAACCTTACCTCTTTATAATATTAGTTAAATTTAGTTTCGCAGTCGAGGTCAATAATTTAACTGACGTGATAAAGGAATGTACCCGCTGATTGTCCCACTGCACTGAAAACTTAGTGAATATACTTTGGCCCACACAATGTATTCAGTTTTAGAATGCCTTAATTAACCAACTAAACAGAGTGTATACATAATTTAGGGAGTGCATGCAAGATTTTATTGTCATGGCTGAATAAGCAAGTAATTTATAAATGAAGTGCACTTTTAAAATTACAGAATGAAAGCATGTAATATTTGTATACAAAAGAATACTCTTTATTGTGTACAAATGGTTTTTAAATTTAATATAAAATTATAGAAATTTTGTCAAAATTTAATAAATGTGAAAAACTTACTGTGTTCTAAATAATAGTACATGTCTGCTCTAAAATCTCCCACATAATAAACAAGTGTGGTACAGACACAGCCATTGATTATGTGTGGGTGGTAAAGATTTTCAAGTTATTTTAGATAGACGTCTGTGGGTTGATGGGTGGGCCACCCACCTACATCCTCTCAGGTGTACAACATAATCATCACATTCATTTCACTCAATATCACCATACTTCTGACAACATTCAGATATTACAGTTACAAACCCACATTTCACACACTAACATGTTAATCACATTGTTTGAGATCTAAAATCACGCAAGAAATAATAAAAGTGAAAGCTAAAAAGATTACGACGCTAATCGCAGCATCGCAATAACTAGAACCGAGTGCGAAGCCGACCGGTACGCTGTTCTACCTACGGAGAAAACACTGCAACGTCATAACGATACCATCTTTACCTTGGTTCCCTTGCCCTTTCATCCGCTACGATCGCCACAATCATGAAACAAGAAACAAAATACCAATATTAGCTAAACAACAATACGTTTAAACACGTAATTATTGAACAGATATAGTGTTAATGCGAAATACCTGATCTGACACGCCTGCTGACATTGGCCGCGATTTTGAGAATATAGAGCACTTATAGAAGTCTTTAGACACGACAATATCCAAATAAATCACATCAGTTACACTACACAAGGTCCGAAGTGTCCAAGATTCACTTAATTATTTCTAAATGTCCGTGTTGTATAAAAATCTGCTGAAGTCCGAAACGGATGGACGTTTGTTAATGGCCGACCGAAACAGTGTTGCCAATATTTTTTCGGAAATAATCGGTTATTGTTATTTTACACTAAATGAATTATCGAAGATTTTAGCTAATGAACCAATATACTTATAATCGAATCGTAACGATATTCTGTATTTTATGTTATATATATAACAGTTAAAATAAAATTCGTTTTTACATTGAATATAAAAGTTTCTAGATTTCCCCAAAAAGTAACGTTTTTCTTTATTTTATAGTGATTCATCACCATCAGCTTGACTCATTCATCAGCTGATTAATATAATTGTTAACCTTGTTGTACACTACATATTCTCCAAAAATAGGTTTTCTACAGAATTTGTGTTTTCCATAATAGCAATATGAATACGGGGTAAAAACTTCGGGAATGAAAAAAACACTTGTTTTTTTGTCAAAGTCAAATCTTTTATCATTTCGTCGTAACATCATAATGCTGGGTGATAAATCTGGCCATGAAAAGGCTTAGGCAATCGACTTCAGGTACCTACTTCATCATCACATAAACGCCCGGAGTCGCAATTTTCTTCAAACTGAAGTGCCTCTCATTATGTATGTTGAAATGAAATTCTGGAAAATATTTATTTCTGTTTGATTTTTTTTTAAAGAGGAGGGGAAGAATTCATACTGCTTCGAAAAACCACCTTCCACCTACTTTGCCCAGAACACTGACCGCAGTACCACGTTGAATAGCAATGCTCATTCGTTTGCCACATTGACCTATAATCTCAATGGTTTGCCAAAGAAAAGGCCAGCAACGTGAACAATCAACCAATGGCTTACAGATTACACGAATAAAAAACAAATAAACGAGACATTGATAGTATACCTACTTAGTCGCAATTATCATGAAAACAAAATATTTTCGTTTTTATTTATGAACCGTGGCTCCTGCTTATTTTTTATTTTATTTACACTAGCCATGTTACCCGGAATAATTCAACGCTTCTAATTATACCACATAAGTACATTGATATCAGTTTATGGTGGAATAAAGAAACTCGCAAACATACATACATGAACCCTGAAAACATAACACGCCTTTTTTTAGGCAGTCTTGTAAAAACTCGATGAGCACTTGGACGTCTTGGCTGTTGTGTTTCAACTTCAACCCCAAACAGCGCAAATACATAGATACCTACATCATAATAAGGTTGTTGGGTATGCGGCGTTTGAGGTTTTCTGCACTCGCAGCAGCTACCCCAGGCCCCCAGCACAACATATATAAATATAAATACCTACCTACTACATTAAGATTTTTGTTTCTTTTTCCCATTATTTAAAAGTTCATTGATATATTACAAAAGGCACAAAAATAAATCCATTAGTTAATTTCACTAGAAAAAAAATCATCAAAACAAGCTTAAATATCTAAATACATAAAGAATTGTGCTTTACCACTCCAGTCGGCAAGATACGACAGCTAGTGATTAGCTATTTTATAGAAAGTAAATTTCTACTCAAAAACTACTTCGATGATTATTTTCTGTGCGAGTGTATCCACGAAGCGTAGGTCCTGTACGGGACACGAATCAATTAAAATGTGACTTTACTAATTTGCCTCTGCAAAAGTATGAACAACCAGGAGCTCACAAAATGTGGTGTTCGGAAGACTCGTACTTACGGAAAATCGGCCTCGACTTTTTTAATGTCACCCTACTCTGTTTACCTGTCAAATGATTTTTCTTTCTTTTGTACCTCAATTATTGAGACTATAGCCCCTTTCTTAGCTATAATATTTAATTTGTGTGTGGATCAAGGAGTCTTTCCGGACCGAATGAAATTCAGTAAGGTGATACCACTTTTTAAAAACGGGGACAGTAAAGACACAAATAATTATAGACCAGTATCCGTGTTGCCAGTCTTCTCTCTATCATTTTAACACGAATAACATCTTGCATGATAAACAGTATGGTTTCATCAGAGGACGTTGTACAACTGACGCTGGAGTCACCTTATTGAAGCATATATTTAATGCGTGGGAAGAGGCACAAGATGCCATAGGCATCTTCTGCGACCTATCTAAGGCGTTTGATTGTGTGGATCACGAAACATTACTCCTGAAACTTGGGCACTACGGACTGGGGAAAACAGCTTTAAGCCTTGTTAAATCTTATTTGACTGATAGACAGCAAGTAGTGCAAATAAACGGTGTCAATTCATCGGGCTTAAACGTGAAAATGGGCGTTCCACAGGGCTCGATTTTGGGTCCTTTTTTATTTTTAGTGTATATAAATGATTTACCCCATTTATTGCAAAACAAGCTAAACATGGTCTTGTTTGCCGACGACACTTCTTTGATTTTTAAAATAAATAGACGTAGTAATAATCTTGACGTCGTAAATAACGCCCTTTTGCAGGTCCAAAATTGGTTCACTGCTAATAATTTGGTTTTAAATGCGAAGAAAACGAAGTGCATAAGATTTGCTTTACCAAATGTCAAAAGTAGTGATTGTGATATAGTGTTGAACAGGGAAAAACTAGAATTCGTCGATAGAACGGTTTTCTTGGGGATTACGCTTGACTCAAGGCTACAATGGGGTCCTCATTTAGCATCTCTAGCAGGACGACTAAGCTCAGCAGCATATGCTGTTAGGAAAATCCGCCAATTTACAGATGTTGATACCGCGAGACTAGTCTATTTCAGTTACTTTCATAGTATAATGTCTTATGGTATCTTATTATGGGGACGGGCTGCAGATATCGAGTCAATTTTTATTCTGCAGAAAAGAGCCATCAAAGCCATTTACAATCTCCGCCGGCGCGATTCTCTAAGGGAACTGTTTAAGGAAATTAACATCATGACGGTACCTTGTCAATATATCTACGAAAACATTATGTACGTTAGAAAAAATCTACATCTCTTTAGTAAACGAGGCGACAGACATAATTATGCTACTAGAAATAGGGATCAATTAGTTCAACCAGGTTTCAGACTGGCTAAAGTTGCCACATCTTTCATGGGGTATTGTTTAAAATGTTACAATAAAATTCCTCCCCATATATTAGACCTGAATGAAACGAAGTTTAAATCTTGTATTAAACGCACATTATGCAGGCAAGCATATTATAAGTTGGGGGATTACATTGAAGATAATAATGCTTGGCTAAATGCCGGTCCTGCTCCACAGCCTCAACCACTTGGATAAACAAGTTAGGATTCTATATTTGGAAGAGATGCCTTTTTTTGTCTTACTTATTTATCCTTTTTTTATAATATTATTTTGATAATAAATAATTTCCTTTTCTTTTTTTTACTTGTAGTTGCTTGGTTATTGTAAACCATAGTTTTGTATAATGTAGAAGCATTTTATTTTCAAATATTGTAAATGTGAGTACCATGGAGCCACTTACATGTGATAAGTTATAGTTTACTTTGTGACTTGAACTAAAATGGCAGTTGAGAGCATGTCATGCTCGCTTAAATGTTTCGCTGATGGCGGCGTGTGTGTTGGATCATTCGGTTCCCTTCAAAATGGTTGAGCTAAATGGTGCCGATACACGCGTCATGTTCGTGAACGGACGCCGTCGGTTGAGACTGGTCACCTCTTAACTGCCAATGATTTTTTTTAATCTTTATACTTTGAATCGTTTTTATAGTTTCCTTTTTTTTTTTTTTTTTCCTTTGCATTGTCCTCACATATAGAAGCGACCAAGGATGTAAACAAGGTTATGTAATACAGAACATGATTTAAAAGAGTGTCCGTGGAGTTTCTTGCACGTTCTTCTCCATAGAGATCTACGCTTTGGAACGTGCAGATAGCTTCATCTCTTTCGTCTTGACAATTCAAAAGTGCCTGTAAAGGGTTTAATTGAAATAAATGATTTGAATTGAATTGAATTTCGTCGAGCAGCACGATGGGCCGGTGTGCGGACGGAGAGTCCGCAGGGCGCCCCGGCTTCCCGATGAAGACCAGTTTCCCCATCTTCCAACGAAGTGGGAACTGGCCTCTCTCCAAGCATGCGCATAGAAATCCCCGTAGTCGAGGCCCGAGAGCCTCCAAGGCCAGGACCCAGGCTTTTCCAAGTACCGTCGCTCTCTCTAGTCTACGTCAGTATTCTCCGCAGAATCGTCGTAGTCTTTCCGCATCGGGCAACGCAAGTGATGGAGCTATAGGCGAGGGAACACGGTCACCCCGCAAAGGGAACAGAGCGCTCACCGCGTCCTCCAACAGCCGCTTTTTTTTCTGGTTGAGAAATCATCAAATGTTTTCTTTCGCTCTGGGCGGAGTAGAAGGTCAGACTCTTATTGACTAAAACCCACCCATGATCCTTCTAGTGCCCTTTGCGTTCCAGGGCCGCGGTGACAAAAAAATTTCGCAACCCTAGCAGGCACTGACCCTATGAGGCCCCGTCTTCTTTGCTAACAGCTCTTTGAGGCACGCGTGGAACACGACGCGCCGTTGACCCGGGCATGGATGCTATCGTACGGCGAGATATGGGTGGCTTGCTGTCTAGACCCGCGCCTATGGTGGCCGGGAATCGCCCTGCGTTTCCCGACGCTCGGGGCATCTTCTGTTTCCACCAGCCCCCTGAGTCGGCTTTTCCCGACAGCGGATGATGTCACGAACGAGATTAGTTATGTGGTACCTTATTATTATTCGATTTATTCATTTGCGGTTCGAATGTCTGGTTTTACGTTATTTAAAACGTTGGTAACTGCTGTTTAGTGATAGTATTTATAATACAAAATAGTGTCAAATTAAATAAAATAATGATGTTACGATTTTATTTAAAAAATGTAGGACGAAGAGTAATAGGTGCCTAATTAATTGGTTATCGATAAGATGTAGGCACCCTTTTTTTTTGTAGGTAAGTATTGGCTCTGAATTTGTGGAATGGCGTGGGAAGGGATGCCGATGCGTTTACGCTTTGGCGGTCAAAAGGTTAAAATAACGAAGTAGTGAGCTAAATACTATTTATAAAAGTGAGGAGTGTTTTAATTATTTATTACTTAAATACTTTAATTTGATCGCCGCATTACTAACATAGTTTTCAGATAATGTAATACTAACAAAACATGGACATTGAATTAGTCTGAATTAAATAAATAAGTATGTATTATTTATTTTATTTATAGTGTTTCTTCCGCAGAAATACAGGTAGTAGGTATCTGTGCCAGTTATATGTCATGTGGTTTTAGAAGACAATGTCTCATGAAACGAAAACACAGAAATTCTTGCGTAAATAAAAAAAAAACTTTTATACTCCGTTCTTGCAACAAAGGATGTACCCAATTTTTTCAATCTATTCTTTTCTCTTAATTATTGGTAACGCTGCTATTGCAGCTTTTCCGACGTTCATTCTGCACAAATATACAAGTAAAACTGTTCGGCTTGGTCTCCTGGCCCTGGTTGCCTATGTTTTGGTGGCAGCCACAGAGCATGTTGGCAGCTTACAAAGAGACCACGTCTTCCAAGACCAGTCGGCAGTGCGTAATGGCTCTAAAATAAACAGTTCTTGTGTCTTTAAGAATATTTCTATTATTTATTGTAAACTTAATACCTACTTCATACAATTTACACGATTTCAGTATTCCTTTTATTTCTTGGTAAAAAATGACGAAATAGTTTTAGTTCCGCTCGCTGCCTTTTGTCTTGCTTTTTCTTTTGCTGTTAGAGGCTTGTCTTTTTTCACAACACTGTTCTCTTTTTCCGGGAACACAAGTGAATTATTTTTCGATTCATCATCTAAATTTTCACATTTAATTTTTTTCTTAGGCCCATTATTTTCGACTTCGGACTTTCGTTTGTTTCCGATAGTTTCTATGGACTCTTCCTCAAAATTAAATCGTTTTTCTAGTGATTGTCTCATTTCATCTTGTAGATACTCGGACAGCATACCACAGGCATATTTTAAGTAGCGTTCTGGAAAAGGATATTAATTAAGATAGAATTAATCCATGTATACTTATATTATACTGAAGAAAGCTTTTTTGTTTTTACAGAATAAGCTCCGAAACTACAGGACCGATTTTAACCATCTTTTCACTACTGGAAAGCTGCATTATCAGTGAGTAACATAGGTTTGTTTTATCCCCGTCTTCCAGTATCGAATCCGAAGTAATCGTAATCCGAATTGCGCCGGTGAAACCGCGAGGCGCTAGTAGTTTTAATTGCAGACAGTCATGGAAACTGAAATTTCACTCACTGAAGTTACAATTGAAATAATAGACCTTATGACCTCACTGTAAAATTCATCTTTCAGATTACCAATTTTCCTGAATAATGAATTATACATATTTGCTGCTGGCCGAATGCCAACACAAACAGCTGTTTGGTGGCTAAAGTAGCAGGGAATTTGTGCCAATGTCGCAGCCATCTGGTTTAATCACACTTTTAAATGGCTACCTAGCCTATTAATTTGAATGGCGCCAATAAATCTGCAGCAAAAATGGCTCATAGATGCTTAGGCCATTCATAGAATAGGGTAACAGTGTTACGAATATATATGCGAAATATTTTATTTTGGGCACTCTAAATTTATTTATTTATTTGGATCTCCAACAAAGGATACATAACACAGTAGTTACATCAGTTGATTGTTGTAAATTCAAACAACAATCAAGTTTAACTTTCTAATCTCAACGACGGAGCCCCGCTTTGAGGAGTTCCTATTTCTGCCTGCCAACAGAAGTAGGTTCAAAGGAACTTAACATAAATGGCATAACGGGAGATAAGTTCGCTCACTCACTCTAGGCGACAGATGGTTTTTTTTTACAGTATATAAATCTATACTAATATTATAAAGCTGAAGAGTTTGTTTGTTTGTTTCTTTGTTTGAACGCGCTAATCTCAGGAACTACTGGTTCGAATTGAAAAATTATTTTTGGGTTGAATAGACCATTTACCGAGGAAGGCTTTAGGCTATATATCATCACGCTTAAGCCAATAGGAGCGGAGCAGCGATGAAGAATGTTTTAAAATCGGGGATGCCACGGGGACGAAGTCGCGGGCAGCAGCTAGTAATAGATAAAACTAGTTAATTTCTCAGAATTCAACATTTTCGGCCTAAGCAAATTCAATGTTTTTTTTTTTTTTTAATATATGTACTTACATATAATTTAGTCAGACACGGCCTATACATTAAAATTAAACCCAGTTTAATTCAGTTGCATTTGTGGCTGAATCTCTATCACAGAAAAACTGACATAAATAACTTGCACTAACAGATAATGTTCAAGTTAATTGGTAAGCAAATCAAGATATTTAAGTAAAACATTTTATGAAATTAAATAAGATAGTGTGATGTATGCTATAATAATTAGTTTAAGTGGGTAGTATTAAGTAATTTATAATATTAGATATATGGTGAACCAGTCTGCGATTATACGTTGTGCTATCGAGTCGTTGTTTGATTCTGCTCCTAAATATCCAGACACCCCCGATATTTCTCAGTGGCGACGGGAAGTGAACATTTCGCGTGTTATATTAAAGTTTTACAATGCCCATTGGAAAAATAGGCGAGTTTAATGTGCACAAGGACGATTGGAAGTTATATGTCGAACGGTTAGAACAATATTTTGTAGTGAACAGTATATCGGAGGAATTACATGTACCAACGTTAATAACCGTTATGGGCGCGGAAAGTTACGAGTTGCTGGTCAATCTGTGTACACCAAACAAACCGAAAATAAAAACTTTTAAGGAGATATCGGAAATAATGGGTAAACATTTGCAACCTAAACCCAGTGAACTCGCTGAGAGGTATAAGTTCCGGCACAGGAAGCAGAAGGAAGGCGAAACAATAGCCGAGTACGTGGCGGTACTTAAAAAAATGTCGAAGACCTGTGAATTTGGAAATTGGCTCGAGGAAAGTTTAAGAGATCAGCTGGTATGTGGAATAGCGAGCGAGAATATTAGACAACGGTTATTCGCAGAATCTAAACTCGATTTCGCCAAGGCTTATAAGCTTGCTGCCAGCATGGAATCGGCAGAAAAAGACGCTGCTCTGGTCGAAGAACCGAAGTCGTCGGTTGGAACGGAGGCAGCAACGGTGACGTGTCAAGCGATGGCGGTGAGACGGCAAGCAACGGGCGTGGCGGAGCGCGGCGGGCAGCCGGGCGTCGCGCGGCGGGACATGCGCGAGCGACGAGACGCGCGAGATCGGCGCGCGGGTGGCGAGTCGACGACGGCGGTGCCGGCTGAGCGGGTTCGGGCTCGGCTACAGCGACCGTGTCGGGTGTGTGGCGCGAATCACAACGAAGCGACGTGCAAGTTCGCACGTTACGTGTGTAGGGTGTGTAATCGTCAAGGGCACCTACGACGTATGTGCCCCAATTTGGTGGGACAGTATCAGGTAGATGTGCAACCCACTGACGGTGATGAAGAGGTGGACAGTGACGAGGTAATTTTTGTTGATGTTTGTCGATTATCTATGTCAAATTGCAAACCTATTCTTATAACACTAAATGTGCATAATAAAGATATAGCTATGGAATGTGACACGGGTAGTGCAGTATCTTGTATTAGTCTCGAGTGTTACAATCAGCTATTTAAGGACCTTTGCATACAGCCTTGTAAATTAATATTAAGATATTACACTGGCGAGACTGTAAAACCTCTAGGTATCATAACACCTCTAGTAAGATATAAGGATAGAAGTGAATTTTTAGAATTGCTCGTAATTGAAAAAGGGAAGACTGTTCTTTTAGGGCGACATTGGATAGCAGCGTTAAAAATACAACTTCCCGATTTTAATTATAATGTTAATAATAACATGTTGATAAATAGTGATTTCGATGTATCCGCTTTCAGAACCAAATACTGTAACGTGTTCGCGGAGGGTCTCGGGCGCTTCACGGGCGGTGCAGTGAGCATCCACGTGCGGCCGGACGCGCGGCCGGTGTTCATGCGCGCGCGCCCGCTGGCGTACGCGCTGCGCGAGCCGGTGGAGCGCGCGCTGGACCAGCTGGTGCGCGACGGAGTTCTCACCCCGGTCGAGCGGTCCGATTGGGCTACACCGATAGTGCCAGTGGTAAAGAAAGATGGTAGCATTCGTATTTGTGCCGATTATAAACTTACCTTAAATAAAGTCATAGAAATTGATCGTTATCCTTTGCCTAGGGTAGAAGACTTGTTATTTCGTCTCCGAGGGGGTGAATATTATAGCAAAATCGATTTGTCGCAAGCGTACGCACAATTTGAACTCGACGACACAAGAAAATATACGGTAATAAATACCCACAAAGGGTTATATAGGTATAACAGATTAGTGTATGGCTTAGCATCCAGCCCGGGGATTTTCCAAAGGCGAATTGAACAGTTATTCGCGGATATGCCCCGCGTAGGTGTCTTTCTAGATGATATAATCGTGACGGGAGATACGAAAGTCGACCATATAACTAACTTACATAAAGTCCTCCAGCGTTTGCAGGACTACGGGCTTAAAATTAGGAAGGATAAATGCGTTTTCTTTTCAAAGTCTGTGTCTTATTTGGGTCACATTATTAGCAATGATGGAGTGCACACATGTCCCGAGAAAGTAAAAGCGGTGATGGATACGCCGGCGCCTAGGAATGTCTCCGAGTTAAGAGCGTTCATAGGTTTAATAATGTATTATGCGAAATTTATTAAAAATATTAGTACAGTTCTCGCTCCTCTATATAATCTTCTTAAGTCAGGTGTTAGGTATACATGGGGTGAAGATTGTCAGAACGCCTTCGTAAGAGTGAAGCGACTTTTGGCGGGTAGCGAAGTCCTAATTCATTATGATCCAGAGCTACCGCTGGTTTTAACTACTGATGCCAGTAGTGTAGGCGTTGGCGCGGTGATATCGCACATTACCGCGGACGGCGAACGCCCGGTAGCATATGCCTCGCGCTCGCTCACACCGACCGAACGGGCTTACGCGCAAATAGACAGGGAAGCGCTAGGAATTGTATTTGGGGTCCGTAAGTTTCACCAGTATTTGTACGGCCGTCATTTTATACTACGTACTGATCATAAACCTCTCACGCATATTTTTGGTAATAAAACGGGTATCCCGGTAATGGCTGCTTCACGACTGCAGCGTTGGGCGGTACTGCTATCGGGTTACAGCTACGATATCGAGTATATAGCGTCTAGTAAGAACAGTGCAGATGCATTATCGCGTCTTCCATGTAGGAATTCTTATTCGGATAGACTTAAAACAGAAAATACGTACGTTAACTTTGTAGAAAATTTTTTGCCCGTTTCTAGTAGTGATATAAAAAAAATGATACCTAAAGATAATGTGCTAAGTAGGGTGATGTTCTATATACAATCGGGTTGGCCAGCAGTTTGTCCTGATAAGGATGAGATTAAGCCATTCTTTACCAGGCGTCATGAACTATATGTAGAATGTGGGTGTATAATGTGGGGCTATCGCATGGTTATTCCACATTCGTTACAAGGAAAAGTACTAAATCAATTACATAGCAGTCATTTGGGTATAGTGAAAATGAAAAGTTTGGCTAGGAGTTATGTATGGTGGCCCAACATCGATAAAGACATTGAAGGGTTATGTAAAAGCTGTGAGACTTGTGCGGCAGAAGCGAGAGCACCCCCGCGGGCTACCATTCAACCGTGGCCGTACTATACTCAACCGTGGACTAGACTACACATTGATTTTTTGGGTCCGTATCGAGGTGTGACATTCTTGGTATTGATAGATTCGTCCTCGAAATGGTTAGAAATATTTGAAATGCCGCGTACCAACGCGTCTAATGTTATCAAAGTATTACGTTCTACTTTCGCAAGGTTCGGCTTACCAGAACAGCTTGTATCTGATCAAGGACCGCCTTTTACTAGTATTGAATTTAAACATTTTCTCACTAATAATGGCATTACACAGCATTTTTCGCCCGCTTATCATCCGTCTTCAAATGGAGCTGCAGAAAATGCCGTTAATATTTGTAAGCGTACCATTAAAAAGGCAATTAGAGACCGTGTCGACGTGGACACAGCTTTACAAACATTCCTGCTGGCATACAGAAATACAGTGCACAGCACTACAGGCGAGACACCCGCTATGCTGTTGCAGAAACGGTCACTACGCTCCAGATTGGATTTGTTACGAACGGAGCGGTCAGTAGGTATCAGAGTGCAGAATGCGCAGCAAAGGCAAATCGATTTTTCTGGTGGGGTTTCGCGAACTCTAGACGAGGGTGACCCAGTATGGATGAGGGATTACGGTTCCTCGGACAAATGGGTCAAAGGTACTATTTCAAGTGTGGATAGTGCTCGTAGGTATGTAGTAGCAAGGGATAACGGTCAATTTATTAAAAGACACGTGGACCAGATACGGCGCAGATCCCGTGCATCTGTCGGTGGGCCCAACACGGAACAAGAGGAAACGACAGAGGGTGGGAGCTCCGTGGAGCACGCTAGGGATAATTTAATAAAGTCGGTCGAGAATGAGGAGGAACGTAAGGATGAGAGTGTATGTGAGAAAAGTGAATCAGAACAAGTAATTAGAGAAACTGGTGGCGTGGATCAGGATCAGCCTGCTGATCCACCAGGTTTGTCAGATCAGCAGCAAAAAGAGAACCCGAAGCGAACCCGAAAGCCAGTGATTAGATTTCAGTGTACGTAAAAAGATATTTGTATTTAGTGTTAATTAAGAAGGGAGGTGTGATGTATGCTATAATAATTAGTTTAAGTGGGTAGTATTAAGTAATTTATAATATTAGATATATGGTGAACCAGTCTGCGATTATACGTTGTGCTATCGAGTCGTTGTTTGATTCTGCTCCTAAATATCCAGACACCCCCGATATTTCTCAGATAGCTGCCCAAATTAAAAATGTTTAATTTAATTACTTATAAAAAAGTAACCCCAAATAAACATGCCAGTTTCAAATTGAGTTTTGTTTTCAAATTAGATGTTGATGAAAAACGAGTAGCTCCAGTCAGCCTATTATCCTGTACTGCCTCATAGTGTGATTATTATTGAAACAGAGTATTGTAGAGGTAAAACCAATGACTGTAGTCTGCCCTTATAAATCTGTTAGTAATATTATATGCAGAAACATTTTTCTCTAATAGAGATTGAACTATCACATACATACATACTAAAGAGAAGTTTTAATTTTACTCTACATTTATACTTTCCATATTATTATACCTTCATCCATGTCTTTCAATGAGCTTGACACAAATGTAGCAGAAACTGCTCCTGAAGTGACATGAATCTTCTTCTCCCGTAATACTTTAGCAAGTCTCCGGACTCGCGCTTCCAGCCAAGTCATAGTCTTTTCTTCATTGTATTTATATGCTCTCATATCAGCAGGACCCTAGAATGAAAATTATAATACTTTTGAATAGCTTTGTAAGATTAGGCAGAATTTAGGAAGGTACTTTAAATATTATTTAATGTTCAGAATACCTTTAAATCAGCAACATCTTCCAATTTTGGTACAAAATTGAGGATTTTATCATATCCTTTCTCCGACAGTAAATCTTCTAGAGGTATCGCTCTATTGCAGCACTGCTCCTTTAACTTCGGTAACACTGGAAGAAAGTTGGAATTGAATATTAGAATTTCAATTTTGTCTATACTCTCTTATGATCAGTATTTTTTGACCACCTTCACAAACAATTACAAAATAAAAACATGAGCCTTTTTGTATGTTCCGTTTATCATAGAAATTATGATGATATTAGATAAATGCTTTGATTAAAATCATACCTAAAAATACTGGGTTAACTGGAGTGAGCATTTGGATACTTCCATCGGATTTAACAGTTTCTCCAACAAACCACGAGCGGCACGGCTCGTCAAATGTTCGGATTTCATAAATTTTAGCGTTTTTGTCATCCAAGCAATACTTTGAGGGTGCTCCGTGTGCCGGGTGTTGTAAAGTTATTATGGTGAAGTTGATGTTTTCCAGCAAAGAATCTAAAAGTAAGCATAGCCAAAATCAAGTAATTCCTGACGAACTGTTTAATCAATGCTATTACAGAAAATCCTAGTAAAGTTAGAAACCTTTTACGAGTAAAAGCCATGACTTTTCAACACGTTTTATAGGAGGTGGAGAAGCTATAACTGTGTTGGAATTTGTCTTGGATCTTGTCATTACGGTTTGTGATACTAATGCTATTTGTCAATTCAAAGTGCAAATTCTATTAGAGTCTAATTACATTAAAAATCGTTCTGTAATATTTTCGCGCTATTCACAACATAACCACAACACATACAAACACCAAACGTCATTAACGTCATTTAGATAGAAGTCAAAAGTTCTTCATGGTCGGACTAGTGTTGCAAAAAACTCGAGTCTTCGAGTCCTACATAAACGGACTCGGATAATGAATTACAAGACTCGACTCTAGAGATGAGATATACCTGCCATTCTCCATACCCGGCCTTTAAGGTATGGGTATCACTATATACCTGGTACAAATACCAGGTATCAAAATACTTCTAAGTATTTGGGTGTGGTAGGATTTCGATAAGTAAACGTATGCGATAAGTATGGTATGCCTCCAATATAATGTAGGTACGATGTTTCAAGTACCTATACGTAATTATGCATTATGAGATATGAAATCTTTCCTTCCTACTTTACCAGGCTTAGGACTGTCGCAAAACTTACAACTGACGCAAAAAAAATCAAAACATTGTCGACCTAAGTACCACTAGACAACGTAAACATTCAAACACGTAATAATATTCCGTAACATAAACAAACAAAGGAACTCTTTCACGTCGTGACAAAAAATGTAATTATGCTATTATGTTCCTTATGCACGTAAAAATAAGTACCCATTTTGTCTAACTAAATTAAATCAACCGAATGTTCATAAAGCACGAATGACGTTTCGGGTCCCTTCGTAAGCTGTCGGGTAGCTTCGGGTTGCTTCGGCGTACCGAACTACCGATAAAACTGGGCGCTACCTTGTGGTAGCGGTTCGTATCGTACTATGCGTCTGACGTCATACCTTCAAGGTATTTACCCAGTATTTCGGTCCGTACCCGGTCTATGTACTGGGAAGCACATACTTGGTATATATACCTCTACCAGTATATACGTCTCATCTCTACTCGACTCATTACAACAGGACTCCAAGACTAGAGAACTAAGTTCTCTACGAGCCCTTGTATGCGACATGAGAGCTCGAGTCTCTTTGTGCGCTCGAGTCCTTTTTATACGGCGAGTCGTACTCAAGTTCTTTTCGTGCATGAGTCTAGCAATTAAATTGTTACATTTACAGGGCGGGGAGAAAGGCTCAGATATAAAAATAACTGTATTGATTATGGATATTTTTAATCATTTCTAAATATCATAAAAAAAGCTGCGATGCGAGACACATTGAATCTTGTATAGTTTTATTGCCGAGACATTTTTTTTTTTGTGATTAATCTGCTGGATCTTGAAAATGCCCGTTCGCTTGGTACACTCGTTGCCGGAATACTCAGAATATGAAAAGCTAATTTCTGAAGCTGTGGCAATCGAATAGTTTGTTGTGCCCACCAGGATGCAAGACACTTGGAGTTCATCCGTAATAATCGTATTTTTTTATAAATCGTCGAAAAAACGGTTTTACTCGAACTGTCTTCTACTTCTATCTGTTGATTTTAGATAGAACTCAGTTTATCATGTTCATATTTTTCAGAAAATTATTTGTTTTTAGACGAGGGTCCAAAATAACTGCAAATTTTTGTAAAGCTGATTTGTATTGATTTAATTTTGCAGACATAGCACATGCACAATCCTTCAAAAAATGTTAGTCGTTGTAATGTTGTGAGATTCGCTCCAGTAAACACATCAATTATAGGTAGGTATCACGTATATTAAACTTGGGTACATCATAAAAAGGTTTTAAAAAATCGATCAAAAGTTTTACTTTTCCCATTCTAAAATTAAATACTAATTCAAAACTTAAAAAGCCTTACACATATGATCTAAAACAAATTGCATGTCGTAAACGAGCTCTATCATTAAATACGTAGAATTCCATCGTATTGGCATTTTTTTAAGTAACGTGAAATCACAAATCTCAAAGTAGGTATAGGTAACTGTTTTTTCTTTGGTGAAAAAATTATAACGTTCACCAGCTTTGAAATATTTGAAACTGTATGTGCATAGAAGTGAGTTTTTAGCTGATTTGTAATGATTTTGTCTTGTCAGTTTTTTTGAGTGCAGAATTACATAACCACTAATATAAACTTATCACCTATTCGAGTCTTTTCGAATTATGAGTTTCAAGTCTCATCTTCATGCTTCGAGTTTTTCTTGAAGACTCGAGTCCATTTTAAGACTCGAGTCCTTTTGTAAGACTCAAGTGATTGTGAAATGACTCGGACTCGGCTTGACTCTAGACTCCGAACCTTTTTAGCACACCGAGTCTTGCTTATTTGAGTCGAGTCTTTAAAATAACGACTCAAGGACTCGAGTTTTTTGCAACACTAGGTCGGACCATGGTTGGACTCAGTCGTAGCCATAGATTATACAGGTCGTAGCGTAGCGAGTAAGATTACTGATACGAATACGAATGTTGTTATTTATGAAACTGTCTTACGGATGTACTATAATTTAATCGACTAAAAAATACCGTAAATGTACAACAATAGCGTGTCTCTCCCTCGTTATAGTGTTTCGAAATAAAGACTTGACCTAAAGGTCCTTGTTACCAGGTCAATAAATTAAATAAAAAAAAAATATAGTGTTTCGGATTGTGTCTAGATTACATCGGGTCGTGGTTGTTGTACTTGTTCTTTTGAAACACGCAAAGACCTTACAATAAATACTCTAGAGAAACACGCCATGCCCATTACCGGTACTAAGCAGCTGCTACGGTTTGAATCGAAGTTGGTTGGACTTTTCACGTCATTACTCACTTTGACTGTTGAGTTGAGTTAAACAAAACAAAAACAAAACTTAAAATAAAGTGCAAATTCCAACCAAAGTACTGCAAAGCTGCAAGTGAAGAAGTGCAAATCAGTGCAACAAATAAAGACTTGACCTAAAGGTCCTTGTTACCAGGTCAATAAATAAAAAAAAAAAAAAGTTGAGTTGGTTGACATCTGCTCTCTAATTGACATTTGAAAGATAACCGCGCTTTTGCAGAAAGTTTGTACTCAAAAATTTTGAAATTATATAAAAATGCAGGCTTTTCTTAAATCTGGCAAATTATCCGCACCGGATAAACCCTCGTCTTCGGGTATTAAATCTACGGGCAAGAAGAAGCCTCCAGCACCATGGGTTGAGAAATAGTAAGTGTTAACCATTTTTAACCCCCGATGTAAGAATGTGTGTTAAAAGTTTTTGTAACACTTATTGTTCGTAATAAAAATAATAATTTTAAATTTCCAGTCGCCCTAAGACGATAGACGATATTGTAGATCAAGGAGAAGTGATACAAGTGTTAAGGGAGTGCTTGTCAGGCGGTGATCTACCGCATTTGTTGTTTTACGGCCCGCCCGGAACCGGCAAAACTAGCGCTATCCTTGCCGCGGCTCGGCAGTTGTTTGGCGATATATCAAGGGATCGTGTGTTGGAACTGAACGCATCAGACGAGCGCGGTATCCAAGTAATCAGAGATAAAGTGAAGTCTTTTGCTCAACTCACAGTCAGTAGCACAAGACCTGAGTAAGTAAATTTTGTTTTTACATATTCATACAAGTGAATAAACAATATACATTACCAGATGTTGTGCCGTTCATTTTTCAGAATCACAATAATTAAAATAAATATGAGTAACGTAAAAGACTATTCTTAAAAAGTGAAAGCACCTCACTAGCTTTATTCATGTTTAAATTCTAGTGGACGACCATGTCCCCCATACAAGCTGGTAATCCTGGACGAAGCAGACTCAATGACAAATGCAGCCCAGGCGGCATTAAGGAGAACCATGGAACGAGAGACAAGAACCACTCGCTTCTGTCTCATCTGCAACTATGTATCAAGGATTATACCTCCCATTACTAGTAGATGCTCCAAGTTCCGCTTCAAGCCTCTAGCTAGAGAGAATGTCATCAAAAGGTATGATTTTATTATTAATGAACTTACTGGTATTCTACTGTATTTAAACCCTTTATCTTAACACCCACTCAATTGACTGCTCCTGAGATAAGGGTACACAATAACCAGTAACCTTATCTAAACATTTGTGATCCTGATCTTTGTTATTACTTACTATGCTGTGATGCTGAAATCCTGTCCATCCCCTAGATTTACTCATTAAAATGATTGATTATTAATTAAGATTAAAAAAAAAAACTTCTTGGGTCTTTGAAACCTGTATTTTTTTTAGTTAGTATATTGAGAAAGTAGGAATCGTGCACTATGCTGTATTTACTTAAATATTAGCTCCCTGTCCCCCTGCTTGGAAAAGGCCCTCGACACTTTGCATTTACAGCTATTTGCTGTCAATCCCAAGATCTCATGAAGCAGTCTGTTTCATCATGCCATATTTAGAATCTTAAATTTCGCCTGTATCTTTCAAAGCATTTAAATAATAGCTTCGCCCGCGTGAATGTCGGAAATTATCCCAAGGGAACATAATCCTGGGATGAAAAAGTATCCTATGTTACTTCTAATACCTCCAAGAATATGTATACAAAGTTTCATGATGATCGGTTGAGTAGTTTTCGCGTGAAAGTGTAACAAACAAACTTACATTCACATTTATATATTAGTTTGAAGTTGAAGACTAGACAGCTAAAACAAACAGATCAACAGCAGCAAATTAGGCTGACAGCCAATTATGTCTTCAGTTATGAAATACATACTATAATATGGATTGTGTAATTCATTAAATAGTCACCATTCTTCATTAAAATATTTGCAACACAGACTGCGTGAGATCTGCGAAGCGGAGGGCGTAGATGTAGGCGAGGGCGAGGTTCTGCACCAAGCAGTAGACACATGCGAGGGAGACCTACGCCGCGCGCTCACCGCCATGCAGTGCTGCCAGCGACTGCTGGGCAAGATCACTGCTGAAGGATTGGTGGAGGTATGTTGATAGAAGCGCATCATCTGCCTAGCTTATTCCTAACTTTATTAGGGTATGATTCTAGTAAAACCAGGGTTGGCTGAAATTCAGTATTTTACAAAGAGCAACTATCTATCTGACCTGCAAAGCCCAGTAACTGGGTAGCATGCTTCTTGGCAAGACTGGTGTGAGATTTTCTGTAGATGTTGAAAGAAGATATATTACATTTAAAATGCAAATGTAAATACATTTGGCCAGGGCTGGGCTCAAAGCCGTCGAAAAACTGGTAGCTCGATGTGACTAGAAACTATAGACTTCGAGTGTAAATGTTGAAATTACTTAAGTGTTTGATCTAAATCAAAACGCCTTAATATCCTGAACCAAAAGTATGATTGATACCCAATATTTTTCTTAAAATTAAAATAATGTATTTCTGTTCTAACAGCTGTAACTTGTGTAGGTAACAGGTTTAGTTCCTGAGAAGCTAGTCAATGAATACCTGAGTGTCAAGAACTACAGTGAATTAGAGAAGTTTGTTGAAAGGTGAGTGAATTCAAAAGCCATTCTACCAATTACATTGTGTTGTATTTAAAATATATGATTGAAGTTTAAATTTAGCAATAAGCAATAACGGGCCAATCAGGTATGGTTTGATCTCACGACTGTTGGTCACCATTTAACGCCTTAACATTTACGCTAAAACAACAGCTATCCGTTGAAGTGTCCTAAGGCTATTCCTATTGTATCTTATACTAAACATGGTTTAAGGTTTCCAAACAGAAAATGTCTTTTGCCATTTCTGAAATTTGCATTTCAACTAATTTCACATAATGCATATTTACCCAACCTGTATAAGTCACTATTTTTATTTCTATATCAGCTTGTCATTCACCTAAATAAAATCTTTTCCTTTCGTACTTACATTATTTTCCTAAACCACTTTTTGAAGGGTTCCCTCTATCTGGCAGAATCTTGATGCTCTGAAATTTACTTGGCATAATTTTCTTTAAACGAATATTTGTAAGGCATAAAAATTATTAAAGGCATAATATATTTAAGTATTATTTGGCCAAATGTTTATATGCTCGAATTTACAATAGCATACTATTAAGATGGCCAAATAAGTTTCGGAGCATCAAGATTCTGCCAGATAGATCCGTTAAAATCAATGGAAATGAAATGATTTTTTAACGACAGAAAAACTAGCGTAAGGCCGAAGTAGGTCTGAAGCCACCTTTCCGTCTTGAATGTTTATATATTTACTCCGGCTTATAGCTCATAACATGGCGGTACGAGTTGGATAACACAAATGGCCATGTTGATCGTGGTCCACAAAATGGAACTGTAATAACATGGTCATTTGTTTGTAACCCAGATCGAAAGAGCTGAAAGTCTTTGGGAGACACCGCAGGAGGACCTATGCTTTTTGATTAGCTAGAAAATTAAAAAATAAAAAAAAGCTAGAATTTAACTCATACTATAATCACTGTCCCCCAGTTTCTTAATGGAGGCGTACTCTGCATCGCAACTGCTGGAGCAGCTATCGACGACCGTGGTGACCGCGGGCCACCTCACCAACAAACAGAAGTGCGACATCAGCGAGAAGGTGGCGGTGTGCTCGCACCGGCTACTCGACGGAGGCGCCGAACTCATGCAGCTCACGGACCTTGGCTGTACTATTATAATGGCGAATAATAACCCATAGAACGATTGAGTGAGTTCTGAGTCTGTTCAATATCACAAGTGCTGTAGTTTTGTTGGAGCAGGTAGAATCAAGGCTAATGGCGACTCAGAACACTCCGTGAGTCGCTGCTCAGTAGCAATTCATGTGACAGCAGAGTATTATGTAGCGGACAGTGAACTTCACAGGCGTCATTAAGTTTGAATCGACCTATAGTATCATAGAAGATAATTATTATAGAAAGTTACGAACACGTCCAAAACCAGGTTTAAATCGTCATCCCATAATATATTTAAAAAAAATGTAGCATTGTTGGTAGTTATATAAAAACTGAAATAGTATTGTCATATAATTGCAATTTCCACTACAACATGTAAGTGTAAAGAACATTCAACTTTTTGTATAGAAAACTAGCTTTTGCTCGCGACGGAATTTGGGAAAACCCTCTCTTAGTGCTCCAATACACTAGGAACCTAACTTGCCAAATTTCGGCTGTGCGTTGTACACTCGGTAACGGAAGAGTTTTATATATTGATTTTTATATATTCTGTAGGCTATAAAAAGTTGTTTCTGTTTTAGTAGATAATGTGTCATGTCAAATTAAATAATAATATGTACTTTATTTAGAAGTGAAAGTACTGATCTGAATATGTTTATAATAGTGCGATAGAATTAAACTATGGCCGTGTGAACTGTCAAACACCGCAGTTGTGCTTCTAAAAAATACTTTGTTTTCTACTGCAGTTAGTAACTAAAATATGTGTCGCCATTTCCAGGGATGTAACTCTAACTAGATCTATACACAGATGGATATGATTGTACTGAAAAATAACGACACATGGCCATTTGGACATATCAACTTACGTCTACATGTGACAGGCGATACGCACAAAACTATTTATCAATGCTGTACGACCGTAAATTTAAATAATGTTCATAAATATGAATGAAAAATATGTGATTATGTTATAAACTTTGGTAAAAATAATCAAGGATTTGAATGTGGTTAATTTGTGATTGAAATGCGTTACTTTTTTGTTTTTGATGTCAGAAATACTAAAAATCTTTCATTATATTTGACAATTTTAAGTATACCTATTCAATTCGCGTTAAGGGCGTTTACGCAGTACGGCTGTCCATTCAAACTTTCAAGTACTAAAGTGGGAAATTAAAAATACCGAATTTACATTTTGTTGGCGTTTTACTTACATGCATGAAACTGACGAACTACCGAATAGGGGTGTACCACATATCGATCGCGCCCATATATTTTTTAGTTTTTTTCGACCAACGTAAACCAATTCGCCTAATAAATTAAACACACGACCACTTAATAATACTGCAGTCCTTGCCACTTATGGTGGATGGAGGAGGTCGGAAAATAGGGATGTTTCCTGAATAAAAAAGATTCTATTTAGTACATCACTTAGATTATCGAAAAATATTGGACACGTATTTTTTGCGACGATCAGGAATGGGGGCTTGTGACGTGACGTCGAGGTATAAATTGTAGCGAGTAGTGACGTCACACGAGTTTTGCAACGCACTATATCGTCTTTGTCTTTTATTTACGTGAAAAAAGAAGAAAAATAATGGGCAATATTTTTTCGAGATCCATCTGACGGACGAATTGTATTTTTTTCTTGTTAATTACTCTATCGTTTTGGGACTACCTTACCTGGCGATCACATTGTTCCTGACGTCTCCAACTCCTAATAGCTAGAATCAACCGTGGCGACCACCAGAAAATTGCTGGGGCAAAAATTGATAACAATTCAATAAAAAAACAACTCGACGTCGGCTTTTAGACTAACCAGGAGCAGTCTGGTCAAAAACTGGTATTCACAGTTTTTTTACATAGAACAACTGTCTTATCTGACCCTCCCAGTAACTGGATAATGTGAGGACCCTTGTAATAGTGACTGTCGAACTTCGAGCTTTAAATTATATAATTTCACTAGCAGCGCCTCGCGGTTTCACCCGCGTAGTTCCCGTTCCCGTGGGAATATGGGGATAAAATATAGCCTATAGCCTTCCTCGATAAATGGGCTATCTAACACTGAAAGATTTTTTCAAATCGGACCAGTAGTTCCTGAGATTAGCGCGTTCAAACAAACAAACAAACAAACAAACTCTTCAGCTTTATAATATTAGTATAGATTAACCGTTCGTTCGTCGTTTTTGGGTTCTATGCGTTTTGTTTCATAATTATTATTGTATATATTTATCTATTATGTAATCATTGTATAAACTGAATTTAATTAAAATTTTCTCTTTCAAATCCATCCAAAGGTTATCTTGAAAAGATCGCTTTTAGCGATAAGGCCGCCCATTGTCATTATCCTGTCATGTTTTCTTTGTCTATATTTTCTGTAACTTGTATGGTGCACATAATAAAGAGGATTCTATTATATTCTATTGCCATCTTAAAAAGTTACCTAAATATATACGCGTGTACTATTCCAAATGACCTATTGCATGCATATGTATAAATGATCTATGCAAAATACAGTGCGTGTGTATTGGCGGTCGTTGCAAAACGCTTCATCCTGCGCGAGCTGCTAGCCCCGTTAATATCGTGTGCAGTGACCTTCTTGATCTTTGTTAGATAATCTTATTTGCTTCTCGTGTGTTTGTAAGCTGTAAGATCGAAGGTACTAATATCAATGAACCCTGCTGTATGCAGGGTTCATTTTTAAGACGACCTAGCGTTTAGAAGAGTTTTAAAGGCAGGAAGCTATTAAAACTGTTTTTTTTAGAAATGGTGTTCGCATTCTAAATGTACTTTGCAAAAGCAAAATCTAACAGCACTAAGATCAAGTTACGCCCTAAATGTTGACTGATGTTAAGATATTCAATCGTTAACAATAATAATAATATACTGTAGCACAGATGCTGAATCTAAATTGACGCCAAATGACCGCACTAAATTCCAAAATGTAAAGCTTAGGGCGGCATAATGTGGCTATAATTTGCGTTAAATCAAAATATCAGATAGTTGAATCTGTAATTGTTTATTTACGGTTTCAATGAAAACTTCATAATACATTTTGGATTACATTCCACTCAGTTGCTAAATGATACCTTTGTGTTTTATGCATGAGGTATTCAAGAAATAGTTCATTGATTATAATGTGTGCATTTTAACCGTGTGATTATTGTCAACGCGGAATTGCACGGTGTGTGACCGTCACAGCGGTTTACAATTACCGCTGCACCACAAACATGTTACTAATGCACTTTGTTATCTCAATGGCATTTAGGTTTGATTGTGAAGTCGATACCGAGCAAATAAATCAGCTTATTGTATGACTGACTTTGAATGTACCAAATGACGACATGATTGACCTCTTCGTCCATAAAGTATCTTTTTACTTTCATTCATAATAACGTCGGCCGTTTAAAATCTGTTGTCAGGTGAATAGTAGCGCGACTGCGAGCACTACCACCGAGTGTGCAGTTTACGCGCGCGTTCATTTCACTTCCGCTGTCGGTTGAACGGACTGGCGAGTAGGAAAGAAGAAAATAACGTTCTTGTAGAAAGATAATATCGGGCGGCGCGGCGGAGCGCCCCTCTACTCCGCGCGCTGCGCCGCCATTGGTCGCTCGCTATCGCCTCCCTCCTCCGCCGCACGCGCAGCGTCTAGCTTTCCAGATTTCAAATCTCGACCGTTTATTTCATAGTGAGCGGGCAGAGCGCACGGGCTGCGTTCGCTCGCCGGAGCGCGCGCCGCATACAATCATGATTGTTAAAAAAAAAACACGGCAACGTGCTCGTGAACGGTTCGGTGCTACAACGTGACATCGCTAACGATCAGTGCGTGCAGTGCGTCGTCCTCGACGGTTCCACGAATCAGCGGCGGCGGAAAGGTCAATTTCTTTCGATGAGTGGAGGTTTAGTGCATGTTTCTGTACACCATGACTAGATCCACACTCATCCATGGAAGTTGCGAGGTTCTACGGGAGGCAGCAGCGGAGTCGGCGTGACACAGCGTCAGACCGGTGATTACGGCGGAATGATTACCGGCGCGTAATGATACGTTGAGCGGCAGGTACGCGCTCAACGCCAGGTTACCTCCGCGCCTCTACCTGCGCCGGCGCGCGAGTCGCGACCGCCCGAATAATGTCATTTAGATAAACTCCGCGCCGGTTAGCTATTGGTTGTTCAATGTAAGTTTTTGTAGTTGTTTTTCATCCATTTCATAGGTAAAGAATTGAAGTTTTTTTGGCGGTTAAGTCACGGTATGTTCTTGAGACTTTGGTTACAGATTGTGAGGCATATTTTGTTAGATTGGATTTGTGATATTATCAGCGTCCTTTCGAAAACCTCACGTGCGGCCGGGGTGAGCGTGTAGGGCGGGGTGTGGGGCGGTAGATAGCGGCGCAAGCGCATCTGCTCCTTCTGAGAAAGGCCATTGTGGCGGTCCCGGAGTGGTCAGTGCGGTGACGTCACGGGCCGGGGCCGACAACCTTCCCCCCGCGCCGCACCAACGCGGTACCTACACAACATTGAGGTATATCCGACACCGTTGGCAAATGATTCTCAAAGAGATTAGTTTCCATGTTATTCGTTATGTTAAAATGTTCTTGTTGATTGTTATCTTTGTATTTACATTTCGCATCCTGTGAGGCGGTCTGGGCCGCTCTTGGGGCTAATGAATGAATATTTACCTTAGAGGATAATATTGCCTTTAAGGTATCGGCGATCTGGTTTTTCGTACTGGTACTTCCTTGTGAATACATAACACTTTAAATCCTTTTAGTAAGTTGTACAAAATTAAAAGGAGAAACATTTTTATCTCTTGCATTCCGATGGCAGGAATCTTCCCAAGGTGTTTTTTTTTTCTATAATTGTCAATTTGATTATTTCAAAACTTTTTTGTCTCGTCCTTATCAGTTCCAAAAGTACAACATAATTTTAATTAAGTGATTCTTGGCCCCAACACCTGAAAAACCTGTATACGAGACTGTTTTCAATTCCTCTTACCACGAGAAACATGAAATGTATAAGACGTCCCTATGTATGTGCAAACATAAATAATAATACCGATATAGCGGTAATAACAATAATTTCCCGCCAGTTCTAGAAACCGAAGTTGAAAACGAGCCATCATTCGAACCCCCGGCTATTCCCCTAATGAACAAATTGTTCTTTCTCAGGAAACGCTCGCTTTCTCAAGAACCCCAGCGCGTCCAACAAAGCAATTTCACAAATTCTTTTCAGACTAAATTATACTGTGTCCATCAAGAGTGTCGGCTCTCTGTTATTTCTACATGTTTTTATGCCTCGTAGAGTTACTTAATAGTGTTCCGGGTAGTGGGTTTAGTGGGGCAGGTACCAAGCCCCAGGTAGAAGGCATAAAAGCGCGGGCCCGACAAAAAATAATTATGTAAGGCCCCGCTTGTAAACGTTTTGTTAAAAGTGAGAATTAGACGTACGGACTACGGAACATTCGGCTCGTAGCAGCACGCTCGCCTCTCCGCGCTTAACATTTTTCATAACAAATTATGGCATTAAGTTTATTACTTGTAATTTTTCCGCTGCTCGGTTTTTCTACGAACGTGTTTTATTATCTTCACAATTAATTAGATGGCGTTTAATTTCAAGATTAACTATGTTTTGAGATTAAGTACTTATTTAAGCTTACTACTACCCTACTATTAGCTTACTTTTTATATTTAGCGTCTGTATCTAATTATCTATCGAGTCAATCATGAATCATGTTTGTAAAGCTGAAGCAATCAAATAGACTAACTTCAGGAGCCTCACCTTATTTTCCAACATTCCAGAACTCGTGACATCATATCTAATGTAAGCATGTCTGGGATACAGTTGACCTTTGATTTAGACTTTCAATATCTAGATTATCCTGAAAATGCTATGGAGATTTATTGCCTACCCACAACACGAACAATCTTCATGAATACTCGATCGATATGTATCTAGCACAAATATTACAACTATAGTTTATTCCAGAACATGTTAGAGCAATAGGAAATGGAATACGGAGAATAAATATTCAGCCGGAGACGACAACTTGAATAGATCGTTCATTTCATTTGGTTATAACTCAAATCTGGAAGCAACCAGCGCGGGCAGGCGGCCGCATAAAGATGCTAAAATATGTATAAGCGTCGATAAACAAGAGTGTAGTGTGTAGCGTTATTCCCATGAAGTCGGAGTTATGTGTATTGTATGCGCGTGCTCACGACGAACGCTATTTTTTTGTCGTGTAAACATTGCGCTTCCGCGTTAGCTGGGCCGTGCGAACCGCGAGGGTCGAGGGAACCACCCGACCTAACGTAAGTTTCCTTTGTTTAACACTTAAACGCATTACTATACGTTCGCACAGTTAGGTAGTGCTGCGCGCGTGCTGCACCATCGCCGCGTCACTATTGCTACTACTTAGCCGTCAAATATAGAATTTTCTTTTGTTTCTCTGAAATGACAGTCGATGAGTCAAGTTTCAAACGAGACTAAATTTAAAACAAACGAATTATACATGCTAATTGGAGTTTAGTAATGTATGCACACATTGCACACTGCTCGAAATAACCGACGAGGGGGAAAACGCACCCTCCCTAGTTCCCATGCACGTTAAAATATTTAAGTACGTCGTAGGATAGGTAGGTAGGTATTCAATAATAGTAACGAGGGTGAAAATATCAGGAATTTAGATTAGCTTTTGATTGTTTAAGAAGATTCCCCAACCAGATATGATGCATGTCTATACAGCGGAATACGCGTAAATGCAAGCCGAACTTGAAAACACTCAAGATTCACAGGACGTATGAATAAAGCAATACCATTTGTGGAACCTCGCTGAATAAATAGACCAAGTCGAACAAACCAAGGCATGAGTAAAGTTAGAATTTGAATTGTTTGAAAAACGTAGTGATGCGACGAGAGAAGTGTGCGGCGCGGCAGCAGTAGCCGCTTGATTGTCGCCAATTAGTTGTAATAACGGCCCTCGGCCGGCCGCGCTCGGATAACGCGCTGTAATTTGTTAGCGAACACCGAACACGGCTCACGGGGACTGTGAACAAGATTTATGTGTGAAATGTTCGAGGTCGATGCCTCTACTGGCTACTGGATTTTGTTTCAACGCGCCTCCGCCGCCGCACCGGGCGCTCTCGCTCATCTGGTTTATGAAGTGTTGGACACATTTTATAGACTCTGCGACCGACGATGCATAACGATATTGATTCAATAATCAACTCTGATTGCTATTTATTGAGTGCTTTGTTGTTAAAGAGTTGCTAGTATGTTTGCGACTCACTCTGTAATAACTATTTGTAATCTAAATTAACTTCTCATCGTACGTGGATTCGTATTAGAAGTTGCCACTATAATTAGGTACCTAAACTTATTGTACCTCGGCTGTATTATACGCAACTGAACCATGAATCATACAGTCGTTAAGTTACAACATTTCGTTTGAATGCTACTACGTGGAGCTAGTTTCCCATCTTGTTCTAAATTAGCTACATAAGTCAGTATCGAGTATCAAAACATTATATAAAATATTGGGTTTCGTATCGTGTTACACGACAACTCAGCATCGATTTGTCTCTTGTTTAGATTAAATGCAATGAACCCAACATGTTTAATTTTTACAAACACTGTTCAATTATGTAATGCTGTCCACTTTATAATAAAGATATAGAGTTGTGTATTAGAAAAAAAAAAACAATTACTTAATAATAGTTGTTTGTGGAACTCATAAATGTAAAATAGAATACTGCAATTACAGCAAGCAATTACCTAGACGTGCTCCTCGGAGGATAATGTAGAGCACAGCGAGCTCCCGGAGCCCAGCGCGGCGGCGGCGAGTGCAACGTCCACGGCTCTCAAGGGCAGCGATGTGAACCACCTAACCCTGGATCCTGTTTACGCGCATTCGAATCCAATTTTCTTTGAGGCGGTCTGCAATCTACAATCATTATTTTTGCAAAGACAAATCCATTTCTGTCTGCGGTACGTGACTGTGGGGTAATAAGAGCTAATGGCGGCGGAGCTGTCATTACGCGGGCGCTCGGCTGCGCGCGCCGATTGCGGTGTCAGCTCGCTGCGCCGGCGCAGCCCTCGATGCGCCCGCCTCACCGCAGCGGTCACGATTGCTGTCAGTTTGTGACACCACAATCATTATTGCACTTTTAAGTTCAATTCACCGATTACAACAGGCACGCCTTGTTTTCTAATTTTTATTTTGCAACAAAAAATTTCTTGGTGCATACTAATCAAGTTTGGCAAAAACTTATTACTCTTGTTGCATTATTTAATTTGGCTTTTAATAGCCTGTGGGCTGTGGCAGTTAGTCAAAGGTAATTTATTACAGTAACGTTGCATTTAAAGAGCCGTTCTAAATGGTGAGGTTTGTTCAGGTATCTTGATAAATTCGTCAAACTAACCACGAGAATAAAAAGAAACTGTTTTGTGTCAGTTTTTCTTAAATCTTGATTGTTTTTAATTATAATATTTGATTGTAAAATTCTTCGATCAATATCGAAGGTAAAATTATTAAAACTGAACTGTGCTGTAGGTATTAGCTGTACTATATTATAAGTCTCTCTGTAAATTGTAAGATTGTAACAATTACTATGTTAATAAAAGCGAAAATCCAAGAAATCCTTTTTTGTTTATTTTTGTCTTACCTACCTACACTGGGCAAAATATTTTCTATGAAAACATGAAGGTATAAACAAGAAAGACCAACTACCTACTTAAATAATTTTTCATGAATAGGTACGGTAGGTGGGTACGAAAACGTGGTTAGGTGAAATGGCGCAGGCAATCCCAGCAGTAGATCATTGAGGCAGCCCCTAAAATCCAGAAAGCATTAGTAGTTATTAATTCAGCGCTTTTCTCATTCATTTACTCGAAGCCTTATTTGAAACTAGCTTCTGCCAGCGACTTCGTCCGCGTGGAATAGTTACTTTACCCCCGATTTTGAAACTCTCAGCCCGATCGGTTTAAAATTGACAAAGTTTCATACAAACGTTCATCTCCTCTTTTATCCCCTTGGGGGTAGAATTAATCAAAATCCTTTCTTAGCAGATGCCTACGTCATAACATCTACCTATATGCCAAATAATAATGTTAACTTTTTTTAATTAGGGATGAGTGAGAGTATTATAAACGTAAGAGTAAACAAATATAATCAGAAAGCTCCGAACTGCTAAGCTATCGGAAGTTACACGTGTTATTGTGAGTCAACCATAAAAGATAGACATATGCTGTTTTGGGATATTTTTTAGATAATTTTATGTAGAACATTTCCGTAATACATAACTTCTATGTAACTTTAACCATTAAGGCTACACACGCGACGGAAGCTTAAAAAATGGAGTAACTTCTCCCGTTTTCCCAACATTTTCCTTCACTGCTCTGCTCCTATTGATTGTAGCGTGATGAAAAGTATACTATAACCTGCCCAGGAGTATGAAGAATAATTGCACCAAGTTTCGTTAAAATCGGTCGAGTAGTTTTTGTTTCTATAAAGAACATACAGACAGACAGACAGACAGACAGACAGACAGACAGACAAAAATTTTACTGATTGCATTTTTGGCACCAGTATCGATCACTAATCACCCCCTGATAGTTATTTTGAAAATATATTCCTTGTACAGAATTAACCTCTCTACAGATTTATTATAAGTATAGATAACCGAAATGTTGCTGGATGAAGAGTGAGAGAACATCCAAAGTATAGATAGGGAACCGTCTTGCCGACCCGCGTAACTTCGACTGCTAAAAAAACGGTTTTTGCAACACTATACATTGATACTCCGCTCCCATTGGTCGTAGCGTGATATTATATAACTTATAGCCTTCCTCGATAAAGCTATCCAACTCTAAAAGATTTTTTTCTATTCGAAACAATAGTACCAATCACATTGGTGTAAACAATAAACAAACATGCGATTTGAGCAATTCCGAAATATTTGCTATCATTTATTGAAGAGTTCCGTTTCCTATCTCTGTTCTTCATAAGATCTTCACCGAACTAGAAAGGGACCACCTTGAAATACTAAGAGGCTCTTCCAAACCATCGTATACAATTTTATTTTTTCTTTTTCATCGACAAGATCGAATGAGAACATCATCAACCTAACCTAAGCCACGCATTATTAGGTATAACTCAAATACTAGTCGTCAGATCTCAATCAAATTTAAATGGGACTACACGACAAACACCAGCTTTCGAATACAGAATCATCAAAATCGGGACTCCATGTACAAAGTTATGAGGTAACACAAAAAAAAGGATACAGTCGAATTGAGCTCCTTTTTTTAGGAAGTCGGTTAAAAAGGGCAAAACTTTTGAGCCAAATAACGTGGAACAGGGACAGGAAGAAGAAGCAATAGATAGTCTGGTTCTGCTAGAAACAGGAAATCGTAGTCGATACCTATATCCTGAGCTGAATGAGCTGCCAATAAACAGCAGATCATACCCGAACTTGTAAAACGAAGTGGCTATTCCAATACCGTTCTCAAGAGGCCATAACTATGGAAATATAGCCCACTATCGAATGCTTCTCCATTAAATCATAAAGTAACGTTAACGAGACGATTACATTTAGCTATAACTACACATGTAGCTATTATAGCCAACGAATTATATCTCCTTTAAACAGCCCATTCAAGTGCGCGCACGCATTATGTATGTATCTAAAGCGTTTCCCTACATTCACCTTAAACCTAATTACAATAATAAATGTAACCTTTTATAGGAAATGTAATGTGATATTACCAACACCTGTCATAATCAGATTAAATATCCATATATGAATATTCATGGAATTTTAAATTATGCTGTCGGTGTCGGCGGATATGAAATCGTTATTTAATTTTTGTGACTTCGCATTCACGCACCATGCGTGAGAAAATTGCTACCATACGCGGTTTACTACATTTTGCCGCCGAAAGACAACAAAATAAATGTATCTTCGTACTAATGTTTCTTATAGCTTTTAAATCACATAGGTACCTAACTAGGTAGTTGGTTATATTTTACACCTTTGTACCATTGACTGAGACATAACACGTGAGTAGCATCGAGTAACTGAATATTTTACGAACCGAGAGGTGCTTACGCGCAGCCGTTATTGGATAATACCAATTGGCCATTTTAGCAAGTCATACATTATTTCGAATATTAACATGCTCTCTTCATACATTCAGTAAGTATAAAGTCCGCGAACGCACGAGCACGCTATTTTTATGCTTACCTACTAGGATTTTTATTGATGGCCATATTATTTATGTCGACACAAAACTATTCAGCGCAAGACTAGGTAATTTTATTACGTGCTGTAGGGTACGTAGGTACAAGTCGATCGTCAGATTACATTATCTACGCGGCCTTAAGAGCCAATATCCACGATTAAGAAGGACACTAGTTGGAATTAAATGTATCGTTAACTGGGGCACAATACCCGTTCTATTGGTCGTATGTTTATGTTGGCGACCGCCTGCTCCGGTACTCACGTAGCTACTAGCCAGTACAAGTCCTATATAGTGCCTAGTGCCGTGTTCATTCACGCAGCTACCATTCACTGGCACCTTGAAGTTATTATGTGTTGTACAACACCTGTCCACCGAGCACTGCAAATACTGCAATGCGATATGGAATGTTTTATCCGTGATTTCATTAAAATTCAAAGGAAATACCACCTGTGTAACCATAGTCACGGTAGTCACACCTCACACTACGTTATGGGAATGTTATCAAAGTTAGGTGATCTATTGGATGCATGGTGCCGTGCGGGCGTGCGTGAGTGCTTAGCAATGCAAATTGGTTTATCATTCGCTACTTACAAAATTACATCAGTGCAAATATATTTTGGTTAGTAACAATGGTACAATATCGTCCACTACGGTGATTTAACGACAAAACCAATAATTGTAAATCAAACAAGCGTTTATTGGCGGTTCGACAGGCAGCTGACTAGGTAATGTACTGCTATGACATAGGTATTGCGCTAGATATTCAATTGGACGGATTAATTGGTGAATGGAGGGCCCCTGGACGGTTGTTGGCTACGACAATCACTCGATGTTATGCAACACGTTACTGGAGCTAAATATGCGGAAAAACACATGTAACAAGCATGATTTACAGGCAATTTGTGAAGCCTTTCGTATTGGTAATGGCAAGGCTTGACGTGCATAAGCTGTGACGAGGTAGGTAAGGTAACTGCATTCTGAAGTAAAAACTGCGAAATTCGTCTGAGTATTTCAATGATACAATTCCTCCTGTAGAACTCACAGCTAAGAGAAGTTTTGGCCAACAGGATCCCCGATGAACCTCCTAAACCACCACTGACAAAATACAAAAAGTAAAAACAATACAAGATGGCTGATGCAAATGCTGCC
The DNA here is from genome assembly GCA_905332915.2 of Hecatera dysodea. NCBI lineage: Eukaryota > Metazoa > Arthropoda > Insecta > Lepidoptera > Noctuidae > Hecatera > Hecatera dysodea. The sequence continues at coordinate 8,866,525 of HG995288.1, read as the reverse complement.
TGTTCTACAGAGTTAGGCGTAGATAAAGGTTATCTTGCTTATAAAGCCGTCAGATAGTACTTTGTTACATTCATTTGATTTACGATTAAACACCTTTTCACCCTTTACCTTTAGCGCAAGTGCGGTTAGATAAATAGGTATGTAGATATTCGACATAATTTATGTCCCTACAACTCACAACATGTTCTGAATCATAATTTTCGTCTTTCAAAAAGCTATTGTCGTCGTCGCATTCACAATAATTCAACGTCGCAATTCTTTCACAATGCGACAGACAAGTCCCAGGAAACGACAGCAGTTGGAGTGGTTATTTTATTCGCCACGTTGCACAGTGGTGGCATGCAAGCGACAATTTTATCGTTGCGTAACCGTAGGTAGGCAACAATTTGCGCAGAGTGCGTGTCGCCGATGTTAGCTATCAAAGCGGTGTTTCATTGACTTCCCAGCGGCCCCTGCGTCACGCGGGGTGCCCACAGGCTGGTGCGTCATGTTTTGTGAAACTAGTGTTAATGATGGGGTACTGTAGGTACTATTGAAAGCGCGGCTACAGTTCCTGTGTGAACATTCCGAATCAAACTATTTTAATTGACTGCGTGCTATGTACTCTGTGGAGGAAAGAGCTTTACGAGTGCCGTTTAAAGTAATGATGGTCGATAAAAAACTAAGTTGCATTGAGAAGTATTATTTTATATACACAGACACTTAACTGTTAGGGGCTGAAGTTGAAGAAATCACATATGAGGAGGTACATTTTCGATATTAGTCTTGTAGGTATACAAGACTAATATCGAAAATGTACCTAAAGCAACAGCAAACATGCATTTATGACTGACTCGATGGCCCTTACAGACCGTTTTAATTGTTTGCAAGTACGTAAGAATTGTGTTTGTTTTCTTATGGAAGGAAAACAAACATAGATACCTAGACACGAGATATTAGGTACCTATGTTGTAAAAAAACTTTTTACAAAAAATAAAACCGACTTCTAAACAAAAAAAAAAAACAAAAAGTACAAAATAACTTTAATTTCGGAAGTCGGTGTGTTCAAAAACATGAAGCAACCAAAAACACCGAGTTCCGAAATTAAAGTTATTTTGTACTTTTTGTTTTTTTTTTTTGTTTAGAAGTCGGTTTTAGTTTTTGTAAAAAGTATATTTTTAAAACAAAATGTGTCTTGTATGCCCAATTTTGTGATATCGTGCACTGCTTCTACGCATGTTACGCGACTATACATACTATGTGACTACGCATACGCATGCTACACGTACACGACTACGCATTCTACGCGACTACGCATGCTACGCGACTACGCATGCTACGCGACTATGCATGCTACGCGACTACGTATGCTACGCGACTACGCATGCTACGCGACTATACATACAACTATGCATGCTACGCGACTCCGTGTGCTAACGCGATTAAGAAAAAATTCCGCGTAGGGTTCATAGAAAAACTTTTTACAAAAAAATACAACCGACTTTTACACAAAATATCAAAAAAGTGCAAAATAACTTTAATTTCGGAACTCGGTGTTTGTGGTTGCTTTTTCGTTTTTTGAACACCGACTTCCGAAATTAAAGTTATTTTGCACTTTTTTGATATTTTGTGTAAAAGTCGGTTGTATTTTTTTGTAAAAAGTTTTTTATTTTTCACTTTTTAGTGGTACCTACACCCCCTCCCCTCCCCCCACCAAAACGAACCAATCACATTGGTGTAAAAAAAAACGTACTGCTCCTTTGCAGAGTAAACTAAGAGGTCGTCAATGCAGACAATGTAGATATTTTTTTTAGATTTTTGTTATTTTTCGAAAACCGCTTGGTTGATTTCGATAAAATTTTCATGGGACCATTTGGGAAGTATACCCTTTCCAACAAAAGAATTTTTCAAATCGGTTGGCAAGCGACGGAGTTATGCGCGAACAAACATTAAAAAAAAACATACTAACATCCGAATTGAGAACCTCCTCCTTTTTTAGAAGTCGGTTAAAAATGATTAAGTAATAAGCAAGAAACTCTTGAAAGTCGTTTCTGGGAAACTATTATTTTAAAGTGCTAGCAAATCGTTTCTTATTCTATTTCAGCCATTCAGCTGTTACAAAATGTATTTTAGTTATACTATACTAGCTGCTGCTCGCGACTTCGTCCCCGTGGAATCCCCGATTTTAAAACATTCTTTATCGATGCTCCGCTCCTATTGGCTTAAGCGTGATGATATATAGCCTAAACCCTTCCTCGATAAATGGTCTATTCAATCCAAAAATAATTTTTCAATTCGAACCAGTAGTTCCTGAGATTAGCGCGTCCAAACAAACAAACAAACAAACAAACAAACTCTTCAGCTTTATAATATTAGTATAGATTTGAACGCATCTGTGATGATCATTTTTATATGCAATTCTGTTAGCGCATAATATGTTCTCAATCCTATCAGTAGATCGGAATCGACTAAATGACGCATTCTAAATTAAAAAACCCAACTACTTACTTATTTCACTGCTCAGCTCCTATGTGTCTTAGCGTTATGTTATATAGCCTATAACCTGCCCTGCCCAGGAGTATGGATTACAATCGTACCAAGTTTGGTTAAAATCCCTTCAGTAGTTTTTGATCCATGCGTGCACATACAGACAGACAGACAGACAGACAAAAAATAAAACATTCAACGTTAACTACTTAATATATATGTTTCGGTAGGCTGTTGATCATTATAATACCCATATTATGCTGTCGTCATATTTTCACTTGTCTCCAGATCAATGCCAAAACATTAACACAAATTATAAAAGCTGACATCCGAGCCAATAAGACGCGAAATGTTTGCGAAAAACTTAGGTATGTACCTGTAATTTTTTATGTTTTTTACCGGATCCATATTAAATGTCTATTTTTAACCGACTTCTAAAAAAGGAGGTTCTCAATTCGGATGTTTGTATGTTTTTTTATTGGAAAAATTCTTTTATTGTTGGAAAGGGTATACTTCCCAAATGGTCCCATGAAAATTTTATCGAAATCAACCAAGTGGTTTTCGAAAAATCAACAAAAATCTAAAAAAATATATCTACATTGTCTACATTGACGACCTCTTAGTTTACTCTGCAAAGGAGCAGTACGTTTTTTTACACCAATGTGATTGGTTCGTTTAGGTGGGGGAGGGGAGGGGGTGTAGGTACCACTAAAAAGTGAAAGATAAAAAATTGTAATTAAAACACCGTACCTAATAAAGATTTATACCGAAATTCAGCTCACTAGGATTTTTGCCGGAGATTGGGGTTTATAAAAGCTAAAATGACTGGACTAGTATTGATTGACATTCAGACAAAGTTACCGAGTCACGTCATCGTCATGATATGATTGTCTTGAAAATCAAAATCGTCAAGACTAAATTATTCGCTGTCTCGATTTGTCTTTAATCGATGGGTTTGACTAAATCTCTGATAAACTTGATGTATTCACACGGTGGCGATAATTTACGTCCAACGGTGCCGGTGACGCTACCAGCTGTCCTCCTCTCCTCAGGGCATTACGTACACGCGTGAAGTTGAATTATTTATGTTTTGATTAACTCAGCAAGTTGCCATGTTTGATATGACCATGTAGGGTCAACAGGCTTGAAATTGATCTGAAACGATGATAGGTGAGTATCGATTATGTGGGAGATTACAGAATGTGTATCAAGCAGTAGGTACTGTAGGCACTCGTGGACCGGATAGTTCCATAGTTCCACACTAAAAAACATCATATCCCAAACGTTAGATGGAATATGCTCATTTTTTTAATTGTATATATTTACTAGCGACCCGCCCCAGCTTCGCACCCGGGTCGCAATGTAGATACTAATGTTTCCTCTACAATAATATGCATGCATTATACATATAAACCTTCCTCTTGAATCACTCTATCTATTAAAACCGCATCAAAATCCGTTGCGTAGTTTTAAAGATTTAAGCATACATAGGGATATAGGGACAGAGAAAGCGACTTTGTTTTATACTATGTATGATTATTATTACATTGTGTTGTAGCCAACTTGGCTTGGTCAATTTAATTAGCTGCCTAAGCTTTTCACTAAATGGCGCTGTATCATCAGCGTCCTAAATGAAGTTCAGCCGACGCGTCTAATAAAACATTTAATAAACGGGCCTGCTCGATGCTTAGGCCAGTCGGGTTAGAATAGGGTAACCCCGTGACGAAAATATTTATTATACATAATTATTTTTAAATTCGACGGCGGAGCCCCGCTGCGCGCTGCGCGGGGCTTTTATTTCTGTCTGCAAGGTTTTATGGAACCTAACCTATCCGTGTCGGGGTGCCCTAAGCTTCCTGTGCCCTATGTTCCGCTACTTGGCTAGGCAAACTATTTAATGATATTGAACCAAGAGATTAAGGCCGAGTGGTAAGCCCCGACTTACGAATTGTAGGTCGCGGGTTCAAACCTAGCCAGGCGAATTACTTTGTGTAATTAATTTCATCTCCACTGTTCTCAAAACGGTGAAGGAAAACATCGTGAGGAAACAGGCATGTCATAGAACCAAAAATTCGAAGACGAGTGACATTCACCAACCCACACTGGGCCCGCCTGGTGGATTATGGCCCATTCCCTCTCCTAGAGAGAAGGCCTGTGCCCCAGCAGTGGGAACATTAAAGGCTGATTATGCTTATTCTATGAACCAAGAGATTACAATTAAATACCGGTATGTCAATAAGGACGTTGATTAAACGGTGCCGTTCAATGAAAAGGCTAGGCAAACAATTAAACGGCTGATAAATTTTATATTAAAAGAAATAATCATCCCCGATGGATCGGGGTGAATAGGAGAACAACGGAGTGTTTGAAGAATCTCATTTCATGTACCTATTCAGGAACCTAGAACTTAGAACTTCTACTTATGTAAATAATTAAGATTGTTAGAAAAAGTAGTAAGATTTTAAAAGGGGTGGGGGGTTGTATTTATGAATATGGAAATATCTAAAGATTTTAATGAAATACATGATGCAACACACATACAAAAATAGGTAAGATCACTCATTATGATAACTATAGATAGTGATCTCAAACCAATAAAAATAGTATTGATTCACTTTTCCTAAACTATCGAACCTATTAGGATATTAGGGATTGGAGAGTGTATTTAAATTAAAAAAAGGAAAGTAGTAAACACATGCGGGCGAAGTGCTACACCAAAACCTTAACAATGCTAACATAATTATGTAAAAAAGGAAGTAACCAATCTGATATGGAATCTACATACCAATTGCTGCAGAAAGGACCTCCCTGAGACTAGAGTCAAAGCGACATTCTACCAGAAATAAAAAAGGTTCATTTGCTCTAAGTCGCAAGTCTTATCGTAGATAGAATGTTTTATGTGTAGGGCCACTGTTTTTGCCTTTCGCAGCCACCGATCCAGGCCCAATGTCGGCAGTGAAACTAAAACTTATACAAGCAAATATTTCAAGCTCCAATTGATTAAAACCAACATTAGTGATATGCCGTGTGAACTGCCGTCATGTCACTGTGGGGCACTAAACAATATTACTCATCATATTTGGTGTATACGGTTCGTGGGAGCGAATCTTCAAAAGCGTCGGTTAGAAAGGTTCCTCATGAAATGACTCTAGTTGCGTGACGGTAATTACGGCGATGCTGATCGGTGTCTTGGACAGTTAATTGTAATGGCGTGTCCGACTCACAGGCACTCGCAGGCCGTTTCCTGTGCATTTATTCCTAGTACAATGTTATGGATGTCAACGCTTCGTAGTCTGTGCATGCGTTGTGTTCTGTCTTTGTGTTGCGTAATATTTTTTTCTGAGATTTAGCTGATAATAGCCGTTGACTAAAACTTCGAGCAGTAAAGGGTCGTTCTTTGGGCCCTGAAAGTTGAAACTGAAAGAAAATGAAGAGGTTGTTGAATGAAAGTTTAGTAGTATTACGAAACATAGTTCAACAAGACAAGGCCTAATGTATTCTTCGGATTTGAACCTGCATATATGCATTTATGTCATCAGATTTCCCAACTAAAGTACCTATTTCGTATCTAGTCAGTTATTGTAGGTATTAAACTTCGGTAGTAAATTGCAAGTATTTCAATTAATATTATATTGATTGTATGCTTCTATGCAAAACTGAGAACGGATTAGGCACGATTGTAAAATAGATGTTTGATTACTCTTATGTATAATTATTTTCCTAATTAGCATAGGAATGTGATGAGCAGTTTTCAATTACCTCCTTACGCGAGGTCTTCAAATGTTTCTGGGACTTTGCGAAGTCACTCATATTGCTTCGTATATATTTCTTGTTGTGAGTGTGTATGGTGATGTGCGAACACAAGCCGTGGCTCGCAGGCGGTGTGGATGCCAGTGACTCCTAAACACAGGGCTGCGGTCAGCAGGAATGCGCGCGCGCAGGCGAGTGCCCGGCCGCCCGGCGCCGACGCACCACCCTCCTCTCATTTCACGCTTCTTGGAAGGGAATTTTCAATCATTTCTCTAGCATGCGAACTGTCATTGGATGCAATATCTAGAAAACATTAAGTGGAGTTAGTCGCCTCTGTAATCTTATAACAAGAAGCGGTCGGGCGAGCTCCGACTGGTGTTTACGCCAGCCTGTTTTATACACATTTCGATCGTGACTATCCGAGGGGATGCTGGGAGCTTTAATAGTTAGTGTGTCTGAGAGACTTTGTGCTTTTAAATCGGTGCAAACAAGACTGCATGTACTATATTATTAACTCAATTGGCAAATTACAAATAAAAGCTCAGTGTATGTCTTATATTGGCACCTAGTTCTTGAGAAGCGTTCCTTAGAGATATTTATTAACGAACATAAAAGTAGTCATACATGAAAATAGTGGTCGTTTAGCAAGCTCGTTAGAAATCAAATGGAATCAGGTTCCTAAGGAACCTATCAATTAAAAAGTTCTTAAAGAGAGCCTATTGAGATGTTCCTAAGAAGCTATCTCATGGACGATGGACTGCAAAACGAAGCTTACGATTTTACGATCCCTCGTTGAAAAGCTAAATGGTGTAATAACTGTAACAGTATAGAGTACTCATAATACGAGTATAATTAAGTAAATCACTTCAACATAATATTGCGTTTGTCGGGCATTTCAAGTTCTCACGTAATCCCATAAACCCGTTGATATATGGTGGCGTCAAATCCCGCAGTTCGTGGAAGGAAGCTTGTAGTTCATGTCAGGACATGGAACGGCCGCTGTATGAAAATGAGATCAGATTAGACTATATTATACATACTAGCACAGCGCTCGACTGGCTTTTCGTCGAGATCGAGGGATAAGGTTTTGAAAGAAACCGTTTTCGTTTAGTTCAAGGATTTGTGTGTGAACTTAAGTGTTACGTGTGCTTACGATTTTTGTAATAAAACCAACTAAGAAGGCAATTCTTCTTTCATAAGCTGAGATCAGTAATTTAAAGAAATAATTTTGGACTTGGAAGACAATGAAGTCGGTCGCCTGTCTTGTTTTAAAAAACGGCCGAATTCTTTTTTAATTTTTTATGTCTGTTCGAAATGTGGCGTTTGTTCGCGTGTATTCAACGATGATGGCATAATTCTACTCGCTACTAAGTCGTGCTACAGCTTTCGGCGTTGCAGCAAAAATATGTTTTCATCCTTTTACTCAACATTAAACTTGACCACCTAAATATCTTTTCGTTTTTTACTCTATTTTTGCTTACTTTACAGACAGCAAACAGACGCTGTTCCTTAGCTAGGATTAAGGCACACATAGTGGTATCTTTTTTTTTCTGGATAAATAACCATCAATAGACTTCTCCCGCTCTGGGCGGAGGTAGTGTCAGACTCATACTGACTAAACTCACTCGTGTTGCGTGCTTGGTTGCATGCTACTTGCTTGCTTGCAAACTGCGTGCTTGCTTGCTTGCAAAAGCACATGTTCACAACCAACTGCTTTATTTGCATTATGGGTACTGAAGTTTATAGAAAACGTGATATGGATAATAATTTTCGGACAAACAATTTTAGTTGAAGAAAGGAGTACCAAACCTATGATATAGATGATTCAAAAACCATTTGGACTTAGCCTATGCTTTGGTAAACCTGACAAATTATCTTCCTAAAACTTATTTATCTTGCCCTCATACATTAGCTACATATCTAGGTACTATTTCGGAGAAAATCTTTAACTGATAGTTCGACGCTGCTACGCTACATACATTCTGTAATCTGTGCCTCTAGCACAAATATTTGTAGGTTTCATAGTTCATTGATAAGAAATGTCGAAGCCTCAACTGTGTAAATCTTGTAGTAGGTACTCTCACTCTTCAGTATTTATAGGAGCAAGGTCTGAAAACTGAAGACCTTGCTAAATTAGCACTATTTTAGGAGGCTAGGCTAGGTTAGTAGCGTCGCTGTCGGTGCGTGTTCTCTAACTTATTTTACAAAGGCATTTATTTTTAAATAACTCATTTCCTCTTCAAAGCATAGCTTATTTTGTTAATAAACTAGGTATTTTTGATGGAGTTAAGAACAATTCGGAAACGGATTTAGATTTAGTAGTACCTGTACTGGGTACCTTTTAAAATAACAGCTAACATCATGAAATGCTATACCTTTCTATCTAATCTTGATGTAAAATACCTAACTTTTATAAAATAATGGTAACTAACGGATGTTTTTTAACGGTTAAAAATCTATTGTAACTTCATATTTTATTAAGTTTTCTCCTAAACAGAATATAAAGACACAATATAGATTTTTCTATTACAAAGTGCTTTACGGGGCAACGAGTACTTATAGTCCGCCCATTATATTCTGATACCCCGTAGCGGCGCTACTAGTACAGGCAAATGTACAACAACGGAAAAACCACTATAATTAAAGCAAGTTCCATCTTACGCCGCTCGTCAAGATATGCTGGGCACAATGTAGCACTATGTTCCCATCTGACGCGGATGATGGAAGTACCTACTTCGTCAAGGGCAAGGCCGTCGGGTCAACGACCCACGCGTTATGGCTATTTAGGGATTATGCCGCGTTACGAGAATCTAATTCGTTATCGTACATAAGCTCGAACTTTAGTACAATTTAGAATAAATTTAACAAATAATAGTAACGTAGATTTGTCTTAGATTTTGAGTGCCATAATTCAAATAAGTATGTACTTAAATGGTTTCCTATCCGTAATCTGCGAGCCGGAAAACTACTGTTAAACATGCATTTCGGTACCTATAGGTATTCAAATGTAATAATTTTATGTTTGGAAATTTGTCAGGATGTGGCAATTTAATTAGGCACATGGGTGGATTTCCACTGCCCCTCTCAAAGCATTTTACAAGAGTACCTACCACGGTGCGGATACACATACCTAGGCCTATTCAATTTCGCTCATTTCTCCTCACAACAAATCCACATTATTGATCATGTCATCCAATATTAATTTACAAGGAAAAAAACAAATTAAAATTGATGAGTTTTTATTTACCCTTCAAGCCACCTGGGTCAATTGACTGGTTACCCAAAACGCTAACGGGTTACTAAACTAACGTTACAGAGCAGTGTTAACGTTTAGTTAAATAAATAAGAATGTTTTATTGTTAAGTCCACGGGCTTGATTCATGATTTGGAAATGTTGGTATAGCACATTATGGTGTTATAGTTATATATCTGGAAAGTACACTGTTGGCCATAAATATCTAAGGATATCCCATCCGAATCTTTGAAAATACGGATACAAAAAACTTGAACCAAGCTCGGATATTGCTTTTGGCACTACATCCGATTCGAATTTGTAAAACAACGGATTTAGAGTTTAAATTCTGACCGATTTCGGATAATGCTAACGCACTAATCCGATCTCTAATCGAGATCCAAAGTTTTCAGGGGCCATGTCCGGTTCATACAAACAGAACTACAGCTACTTCGGTTTGTCTATACATACATATGTATGTATTTCTACCGAATTGGAGACTCGTGGATGACGGAGAGAAATCGGATGACAGAAGTCGGATCTATATAGTGCGTAAACTATCATACACGTAGTTCTATGACTACTTCGGAAGGATTTTTTACGGATTCGGATCGGATGCAGTGCGTAACCTCTCTTAAACTGAGGAAAATTTTGTCAGCTTTTCTGACGACATTTTTCCGATTTTAAATTCACTTGCGAATATTCCAAGGTCACCTGATTGAATTTGACAGCTTTTGTATCAAAAATTTGTTTAACCAATCTATCTTCCCATGAAAGTTAGTTAGCCATAAATAGAAGTTATGGCAAACTAACTTACTAATCGCTGTAAGAAAAGCTACTTCACGAGTCACTATTTGTAGAGTATTTTTTCATGGATTCGCTATACAAATTATAAGCATATAATAGCATAATCAGCCTTTTAACGTTCCCACTGCTGGGACACAGGCCAGGAAAGGGAATGGGCCGTCATCCACCACGCGGGCCCAGTGCGGGTTGGTGAATGTCACATGTCTTCGATTTCTTGGTTCTAGGATATGCCGGTTTCCTCACGATGTTTTCCTTCACCGTTTTGAGAGTAGTGGTGATTAAATTAATTACACAAAGTAATGCGCCTGGCTGGGTTTGAACCCGCGATTAACAATTCGTAAGACGGGGCCGTTACCACTTGGCCACCACTACTCTAAAAGAAGATTAAATCACGTGTCGCTCTAATCTTAATTATATCAACATTAACTTAACAATATTGGATACTTTGCCTATCTCGAAGTTAAAAAGCGTGAGAAATGCATATTATGAACACGTTAACATTTTATGTTAATTAGGTAAAGCTACTTAATTTTCCAGCATTCGTAATAATTTACTCGCACTTACTTTATGTAGAATGCGTTATGTCCTCATGGACAGATGGGCCAGAGTCGTTAGGCACGCAGTGGGAGCCTGAAAACGGGCGTCATCGTCGAAGTAGACCTAGGAAACGATGGCATGAGAGGTGTTCATGACGGATTGTCGGAGAGGGCAACAGATTGGGAAGTGAAGGCCATTAGCAGATCTTTGGCCAGTAGTGGGACAAAACAGCACAAGCACAATCAGCCTTTTAACGTTCCCACTGCTGGGACACAGGCCTCCTCTCTAGGAGAGGGAATGGGCCGTAATCCATCACGCGGGCCCAGTGCGGGTTGGTGAATGTCACATGTCTTCGAATTCTTGGTTTTAGGACATGCTGGTTTCCTCACGATGTTTTCCTTCACCGTTTTGAGAGCAGTGGTGATGAATTTAATCACACAAAGTAATGCGCCTGGCTGGGTTTGAAGCAGTAGGACAAAACAGGTTGTTTATAAAAATGTAGCAAATTATTTATATTTTGTAGCTGTTCTTTCGAACTTTCAATGATAATTAATTTCTTATTGAGATATACTGACATCCTCATTTAGCCAATACATCAAACTGCTGACATTGTGAGCCAATGATTCATAAACATTTTCCGAGAAAATCGATTCGCGACAAAAATACATATGCGCATGGAACTTTATTGTGATACAAATTTTGGTGCCCTTGCGAAATATTACACAGAATTCTGACGAAGAATAATAACACATGCTAATATTGTTTACGATCACAAGACGAGTGACCTCTTTTTATTTTATTTTTTTCCTTGTCAGTTGTCATAGATTAATTATCAAAACACCACGGTGTGTAATGTGATCAACGGAGCTAGTTTGTTTGTTTAAGTTCGGTTTAAGTAACTACCGGAGAAACGAATTATGTCTGGGTGCTATTTGATACTTACTTAACTTTTATTAGCTTGACTAGACACATTTATGATATTGTTACCTTTTCTCGTATAAATAACATTTAAAAAAAACAAATACTTAATAAAAAAAAAATAAAAAACACGCCTGCCTTGTCAGAATGTGAACTAAAAAATTAAAAACAAGATAAAATATAAAAATTGATTGAGTCAGGCGTTACTTTGCGGAAATCCATTTTAACTTTGAAAATGAAAACAAAATATCTAGTTTTAATTTCCGCGAATATTAGTGGGTTGCAGGGTGGGTGGGTGGTGGTGTGGGTTGTTGGTGTGCTGAAATGGCCATTCGGACAAATCGAATTTCGCGAAACATTTAATTGATACCGGCCATTCTTTGCGCGACAACAATAGTTTTAATATACTACATATTTGTGATAAGGGTTTCCGGCTGTGTGTTTTGGAACAATTAGAGATTTTTAAACATAGTAATAACAATAATTTTGCACTGTTGAATGACCAGACGAATTTGGTTTCTTCCCCTTTACTGCGAATGTTTGCGGGTAGTTGTACACAAATAACCAACGGTGGCAGTGTATAAAAGGGGGGTGCCTTGTACTAAATGCTCAGTCGCAACTCAACGGTCAGCGAGTCAACACGTCCCCTGAGGATGCCTCGTGGAGAGGCGAAACACGTGTCGTTAATGGTGTTGGGTTTTGCATTGCCTTCCTGCATGTGCTTAAAATCCTTGCATTTGCCTAGCAACCTTGCATGTGCATAATATAGCGGGCGGGAGGGAGGTGCATACCTGCAACCCACTAATATTCGCGGAAATTAAAACTAGATATTTTGTTTTCATTTTCAAAGTTAAGATAAAATATTTTAATTGCAGTCGGGGGACCTATAAAGAAATATTCAAAGGAACCGTCCCCCGACTGCATGCACTTTTTGGCTGGCATCTTTTTTTATTTCATACCTGTTTTGCTTTTTAGTATACGTGGTCGTAATTTTCATGAAAAAAAACTTTTTTTTTTCGATTTTATTTATGAACCATAGCTCCCCCTTTCAATTTTTTTTTTGCTAGCGTATGGGGATAACTAAACGCTTTTAACGATATTATACATTGATATCAGTTATAATAAGCCGTTTAGAAGTTACGAGTATGATGGAATAAAGAAACTCACAAATATCATACATACATGAACCCTCAAAATATAACTATTTTTTTGGGCAGTTGTGTAATGAACCGTTAATATCATCAATTCATCACACTTGTCAAATTGAGAGGAATGGGAATCTTAGATCTTCAAATGCCCTTTCAATTTTATGTTTTCTTTCCTATTTATAAACTAAACATGATCTGCATTACAAGTATCTTATGAATAAATGCATTGTTTTTCCTCTGGTTAAAACTTTAGTATTTTCAAAGATACATATAATAAAACACACGATACTATTCAGTTTTGAAAGCCTGATAACCTGACCTAATATCAGACCAAACCGTACGTTTCAACAGCGAACATCTCATCATCTCTAGGTAGGTCTGTTTATCTCAGTGCTTTATGCACGACAAACAGTGCCCTATGACTGGCACACGTACTTCAAAGACTGCGAGATTTCACCTGCATGTATATTTATAAGATAGTTATCGTATGCTGCAAAAGATACGCCTTGGCTCAAATCTAAGCTACATATGTACCGAGTCCTGAAAACCGCCCCAAAACGTCCGCGTCCGATTAACCTGTTTATGTCACTTATTACTTTGAAACTCCGTACTGAAGTAGGTCAGCAAAAGGTGAGGTCTGCAGGGGCCGTATTATGACCTCTTAAAACCATCATGTTTTCGGTGTGAAAAAGAGACGGAGCTATACAGGACGAATAGCACTAAGTATCCTTTTCTCACACAGAAAACATGATGGTTTTAAGATGTCATAATACGGCCCCTGAACCTAATATTGTCTAGTTGTCTACCCCTTTCAAACTTAGTAAAGCGGGACTAACTGGGATTCTGACTAACTTCACTGTTAAATTCCTTGAATGAATCAACTTTACTTTAAGCCGAATCTCCATCACGTCATAAATTCAGAATGGGTTCGTTTTTCCTTTTGTATCGATCCCATTATGTAATTTCCCGCGCCAGATTCACAATTCCTCGTTTGTTCGGAGTATTTATATCAGTAAAACATTATTTAGGAGTAGTACATTTTCCTCCAAGTTCTTTCCTTGTCTTCTCAGTCAAGTTAGAAACACAGTTGATTAACTATCCAACAAAAAAAAAATGTAAAGTCAATATTATTTCTAACATATTCGCTGAACCTTTCTTGTGAACTGGCACGATCTGCGTGTGCGTTGAAATAAGGATCGACCGCAAGCATGCAGTTGTTTTGACCTTTATGATTATTGCTGTAAGGACTTTTGTTAAATGGCAGGGTGATGGCTGTTTGTTGGTGGTAGACGCGGAAGCGTTGACGGTGTTCCCACACGTGTGATCATTAGCTGTTCCAGGGAAGCAGTGAGCGCGGGCTCACGATGGGAACTGCTGCATTATTGACACTACACACTTACTGTCGCACTTTATTGTTACTCTATACAATGATAGTTCTGTTTATTGTTGTTCTGTGATAATGCGGATGATTGATCACCTGAAATTCGTCGAAGAATATCGCGAAACGATCGATTGTTGTGATCTAGTACGCTGATAGGGTTCTGTCCTCCTTCTAAAGAGTGCATGTCCCCCGAAATTTCACTCTCGAAATATTGAGAGCCATGCTATAGAAATAAGAACCCAAAAATCTTGAAGGCCCCGTAATACCTCACTACTTAGCATCATTCTGTAGCAGAAGTCAGTTCAAATAAATCATTTCCGAGCATGTCATTACACGGGCCGACACTTTCCTAAGAATTCGTGGTCCGGAGTCCGGACTACAAACCTCAGATCTAAGCTATGATTACACTGAACGCTTCCCCTCTCCCCCCCGTACCCCACGACACGTCATCAACATCATGGTAGAAAAAAAAAGATTGTTATTGCGCAATTTGAAGCGTCGTTGGTGTTCATTCTTCGCCGTAATTGCTGCGGCTAATAGCACCAGCTGCCGAGATATCACTGTATTTTTCGTTTTACATTATATTCCGAGTATTTTTGGTTCGTTAGAAGCGTTTTAAATCGTTTAGTTCCTATAATTCTGAAGTTAGAATTCCAATCGTACAAAAGACTATGCTCAACGTTCGCGAGTCTGTCATGATCATGAATCTTGTACAACTGGGGGAAATCTTAAATCAAGATGTGAGTAGCAGGTGGTTTATCTTTCTAAATCTAACGAGGCCTACAATACCTACTGTTAATTAAAATATAAAGTCAATTTGCATACTTTATGATACAGCAGATAAGTAGGTAGAGGTAGGTACCTATTTACATATGTCCACAAAGGCAGCATGGCAGTTGAATCGTGCACAGCACAGATAATGATAAATACAAACAGCAACCACAGTTGCAATTGACCATAAACATGGGAATTATCTGAGAAACTGTTAGTTATGTAGGTATCTGTAATTATAAAATCTAGTGGCTCAAGGCTAAAATAATGAATATGAGACAATAATTCAGCCGCGCTGCAGTTAGCCCGCTTTACGTCAGTCAGCCGTTTGTTCCTGCTGCAGTAATCACTGATTATGAGACATGAACTGAGCTAAGACGGCTTCAATATCAATAAACATGTTGTTTTAACGTCTTACAATTTAATTTTTGATAGGCCTTAATACCGTAGGCAATGACGCCGCGATTTTTTTACAGTTAACACTTATTTTTCGTAGACGCCACGTTTTTTATAGGTATTATAGAATATAGTACCCATTGAATCAAGTTTTTTTGGTATTCATGTGACCAAGACTGTCGGTATTCATCGAACCCCATAAATGTAGGGGTCAACCCCTGCGAATTTTGTTTGCCAAATTGTTTAAAGGTGTCGGACTGGTCATAATAAAAAGATCGCTTGGACACGTTTTATGAATCTGAAAAGAGATGGTTGGTATTAATCGGATTGATGCTTTGTGAAAAAAAAACCTTTAGGGGTCTGCCATCATCGCAGCGTGAAACTTACTTTCATGCAAAAGTCTGGACATTTTTATCGTTTGTAAATTATTTTTCATGAATTTAAAATTTTACAACACAGTCATTTACGCAAACGTTTAGATTTTGCATTTATTCATAAATATCTAAAGCAGTTCCTATCCCTCTCTTCACCTTCATGAACCTCGACTAATAAATAAGCAAGTTAATTTCTTTTACACTCCCAATTAATTTCCCACGTCTAGCAAGAAAAAACACTGTTTGCTAATTTTTGCTTGTAGATCCCCTTAAGCAAGCAAGCAGGTACTTAGTAACACAATAACACCTGACAGACTTATTAATACTTAGTAGCGAACGTTTTAATTGGTAGAGATACACTGGACAGGTGTGTCTACGCCACATGACATGTTATACGAAGTTTAATTGCTAATTGCTATATAGTCCATGCGAGTTCTTTGCAAGGCATGGAGGAACATGGAGGAGTGATAAAATGAAGTGCTCATGTACAGTTATCGGCTTGTTTAATCTTATTTATTGGGGACAAAAAAAGATAAATGCCGAAAAACAAACATAAAACTAACACCAATGCCCATGTCATAATAGCTTATAAATGCGTTTGTTTGTTGGTTAAGCTTTCACGCCTAAATCAATGAACCAATTTTATTAATTTTGGCACAGAGATAAATGGGAACCTGGAGACTGCATGTATGTAATGTATAAACGCGAACAAAAACTAGTAAAGTATGCTATTGGTTGATGTAGCGGTTGGTTGTTGTCGCCATAATTTTGAGGTAATTTGACTTTGTGACCTAGGTTTATGTTATAGGATAAAATATTTACACAGAGTGTTTCAGAATCTGGTGGCATCAAATCTGTGATTGAAATAAAATAAATGCCACCAACTGCATCATACTGCTTCAAAAGTTATTTGTTTGGAAATTTCAAGTCGTTGTTTGCGGTCGAGATTTTCGACACAAAACAACTTTTTTATAATTTCTATACTGTAAATGATATACAGAACATCACCCTTAAACCACACACTTCACAACCCTAAAGCACGACCACGCGGTTCTGAAACACTCTGGAGGTATGTATGACACCCGATTAGCTGCTGTCGATAAAACGATATTATTATCTTCGAGCTGTATATGCAGCTGGAACCCTAAGGAGATTACCTCCCATATATCGTTTGATTTACATTTTAGGTCTTAAGGTCAATGTGACAGCATAATATGTGACGTCTGATTGTAAATACAGCAATATTTTCAACCTCTGAATGAAGCGGACTCCGTGTATCGTCCGTTATCCCTCCATTTATTTATCACATGTACCTAAGCTATGTTTAGCAAGTTGATACATACATCACTATTTCTTATATACATGTTAGGTGGTTTGTTCTTACCCGGATATAATACGTTAAACACCAGCCTTTCTCTTAGGTACAATAGATAGGGTCTAATATACGGAACGGTCAATTATATAGAATGGACGCTATTTATCTGCAAAGCGGTGAGATATGCGCTAAATAGCTGTAATTTAACATACATTGTTATATGTCTAGTGTGTAATTACTAGGAATAACGAACAAATTGATTTATCTTCAGTACGCAACTCATTATAGACTAAATATGAAGTGCAATTTATGGGTACCTTAACGGGGAATCAGTAATTTTAAAGTTATTTATGGGAAACCGAGTTGCGAATAAGATTACAAAAAAATACAGGAACGTTTTTTTGATACTGAGCAAAGTGAGCATGCATAAGCATAATCAGCCTTTTAACGTTCCCACTGCTGGGACACAGGCCTCCTCTCTAGGAGAGGGAATGGGCCGTAATTCACCACGCGCTTTTTTTTTAATTTATGGAGATTTGTATAAAGATTTTAAAATATAAAACTTGAATTATTAGGAATTTTTATTTTATTTTGATGGCAGTTATTCCTTTAGTGAGAAGTCTGCCGGACGCAAGCGATGAAGTCGGCGAAAGCATTTTATACTGCCAATCGGGTGTTGAATTTTTATACTAAATTTTGAAAAAACATAGTAGATATCTGTTGGCGCAAGGTCCAGTGAGTACGGTGGGGACGGAAAGCTTCCAGCTGTAATTCTTGTAGCTTTGCGATGGGCTGTCGTGAAGTGTGAGCTCGCGTGTTGTCGTGGAGAAGCAATCGGAAAGAGCGATAGACCAGTTTTAGTTGTTGAATTGCGAGCTTCTCCATCATTGTTCGCAATTCTTGGCAATAAACATCTGCCGTCACTGTTGTACCAGTCGGTAAGCGGTGATGTACAAGTCTGGCACTGGTCCACCAGACGCAAGTGTGTAACTTGTAATCTTTTTTTTAGCGCATTGATTAGGTGTTCCACGCGCGTCTCAGAAGGACGTGGGGCTAGGCCCCACAGAAGAGAGGTCCGCCAGCGGCTGGCGGACCGAGACCTGCCGGGGTTGCGGTGCATGCTTTTGCGAATCCCGCGACCCCGGCCTACGGTCAAGTGACGGAACACCGTGGTGGTTTTAGCCGGTAAGAGTCCGGCACATCCCCCGTCTTCCCCAGACGAGGGATAGTCCATGAGGATTTCCCTACGATAAAAAAAAGGTGTTGTACCCGGGTCAACCTAGTTATTTTATCTTTCCGATTTGCCGCAACTGCTTCAATATTGTTTTGACACTAACTCAAAGATCCGCATCAAGCCCAGCCGTAGATTGAGTTGGCTCCCACTTCGTAGTCGTCTTCAAATCTTCGTTGTCGACAATGGTTACCGGCCGACCGCGAGGCACTTTCTTCAACTCAAAATTTCCAGATTTAAAACGATTGAACCAATAATGGAGCGTGTTTATGTATTCAATGTTCGGCCCGTAGCGGTATTTTCACATATAAAACTTAAAATTATTCGAAAATTGTACGAATTTTCAGATTATCTATGGAGCCAAAAACCACCACAATTTTACAAAAACGCAAACAATATGACTGAATTTGAAATTAAAATAACACGACTTTCGAATAAAGTTTATTTGAATTTCGAATCGCGCACCAATCCAGAGATAATTAAGTTTGATAATGCTGGTAATAAATCTATTATTATAGCTCTGCAAATATCTGTAGGCTGTAGCGGAATAAAAAGATACCTGCCATTCTAGTTTTGATCAGCTGATATTTTGTGTGGCAAATACATATTATTTTGAAACGTGACTAAGACTATCCTGTAGAAAGTTGTCCATTTACATGGACAGAAGCACCTTACCGCTACAGTCGGTATATTGCTTTGCAAAAATACAGTGGTTTATCCTGGAAAAACACGGCAGACAAAATATCAAACAATATGTAATTTGAAAGACAAACGTCTGCGCACTCGTGTACAGTCCAATATCCATTCAGAACTCACAAAATACATTAGATACCTACAATATTTCCTTGCAACAGCAAAATTTACAATACATAGTTGTTTTATAGAGGCGGTCTGACGCAATACAAAGCCCTCCAGATGTTGAATTGTTCACTTGTTCTGTTTTATAATCATTGCGGCACTTTACGGCGCTATAAAAATATAGTAAAATGTAAACCTGGCTTATTTAAATAAATCGGAAAAGTTTCAGGGCTGAAGGGGTAAAGCAGGTTCTTGTGCGTGAGCATACGGTGGAGGTATGCCCCGCTTGGGCGGAGCAACGCCCGTGTCCTCGTCCTGGCGACCGGTGGCAGCGACCTCTCGTGTCCAGCCCTGGTTCAATCCATGGTCCGGAGCGAGGAGGCATGGAAAGCGGTCACCTTCTTCTGCGAAGCAGTGATGCTAGCAAAGGAGGAGGCAGACCGCGTGCGGGAAAGGGAAACCTCACGCTCCCGGGCGTCGGGAAATGCAAGATTTCCCGACGCCCGGGAGCGAGCCACCCGTAGCTTATTTAAATTTTCATCTGAACAAGTACTTACCATTGATTTTAAATAGCCTACAGATTTGCATTGGTTACATGGATTTCCTTTGGGTTTACTGGGGCGTTATCAAACCTGTTCGTCTATAAAATCCATTATTTTAGACGGAAATATTTAGATATCACTAGTTGCCGCTCTCGTGTGATTAAGTACTTCCCTTACCTTTATAAATTACCAGCTAATGTACCGCGGCCTCACGTTAAAGTAGCCAAAAATGTCTCCAAGTTGCCATCTTATCTCTGTACAAAAATTCATCAAATCGGTTCATCGGTCAGTTCATCAATAACCCATTTAATTCTGATGTATACCGAAGCAATATTACTGTAGTTTCATCAAAACCGTTTCATAGTTTAAGCGTGAAAGAGTACATTCATCCAACCATCCAGCGATCGAATTTATAATAATAACAGAAGGATTTATATCTGACTTTATTTCTCTATTCGATACTGATGTTTATTTCTATTTTGATTGTAAAGGAAACCGCAGAAAGTTATAGTTAACACATTTAGTGTTCACCACCCGAAAACCATTATTATTGACTCTGGAGGTTCTTGTGGTTTCTGAAAGCGAAGAAAGTTGGAATCGAAAAGTAAATTATGCCTACCTACTCTTTGCTTGTGTAACTGTAATCCTATAGATAAATACTTAAGTTTAGAAGAAAAAGAACGCTGAACTGCAAATATTAATCTACTGAATAGGAAAAAATCAAACAGAAAGGTAATTAAATCGCTTAAATTAAACATTTTAAATCTTAAGCGTCTGAAATATGAACCGTCAATCAAAAAACGTATGTTGCAATTCATAGGCAATTTTTCAAATGTTGGATTTAAAAAATAGCTATCCGATTAAAACACATGTTTAATTACGGCCGAACCCAATATCCGATCTATCACTTACTGGAGATAGAAAAACAAATGAAACAACAGAAAACCTATGCAATTTTTCTGTTGTTTCATTTGTTTTTCTATCTCCAGTAAGTGATAGATCGGATATTGGTTTCGGCCGTTAGACAACCTTATCGTTTAACATACATATATATGACAGAAAGTAACACTCTAACGTCGTCCTAGCAGGGGTGAATACAAGGAGGCTCGAGAGGGCTGCGCGGGCGCAGATCCAAGATGGCGGGCGCAAGGGTTCAATGATCTTAATGACTCACCACGAGGGCTAGCTACAATGAACTTTTATTTAAATTCAAGCTGACATTTATTGTTGGTTGCATTTTTAAAATCATAATTATGATTTGCATGCGCAATAAAGCCTGAAATATAACTTTATTGTAATCTTCTAATTATATTTTTATAGACACGTAAATGGCATTCCTTTCAGGTTCTTGAACTGCACTGAGAAAACACTTTGGGTTTTTACCATTGGCAAGCTTCTTGTTAATAATATTTAGATTCAAAGGTGAACACTTTGCACACAACGTTTCTTTACTAACGAAACTAGTGTTCGAAATGCTTTTGGCGTGATGCGTCGATAATATTGGTATTCTTCTACCAGTAGCAAAAAAGCAAGAACCACAAATTCGTCGTAGCGAGGCAGCACTCGGACACAGGTTACGGCCGATTTACTATGACGGTACTCTCGATATTACGTCCTACAGCACGTAATAGAGCTGCGATCACTATACCCCTCCCGAGCCCCGTGACCCCCTCCTCCCCTGGCCGAAGAGGCCCAGTACTTCAGTTTTTAGAAGCCGATGCGAAGAGCCTGACGAATCAGCCCCGTGCCGTGACCGTTCGGACATACCAATCTACGAGTCAAACCAAATTTCGAGGAAGGTATTACGCTCCATTGAATAAGTAATCCAGCGATTGTTTCAGTTTACCTGTCTATGGATCATTGAAACTGGATTTTGGTTGCGACATTTGAAAAAACAGAGGTTTAGATTATAATCATTGCCGTGCTGCAGAAATAGAGAAATATCTAATGAAAACCGCGACTGCTGGTCTTAAAGATTTCCTAATTAGCTATGATTTCTTTGCTTTTCCTATGTTTTCTGGATTACTTGTATTAATGTGTAATTTAAGTAATTCATAAAACTTAGGAAAATTCCTTTCCCAATATTGATTACAACTTATTTTTCGTACCGCTCACCCGTGTACCAAAGGACCAAATTTATGGACTACTGAAATTGATTTAGCTTTCACAATTTAGAACCTGTAATCTGTAAATAACCACACTGCCTTTGCAGAACAGAGCAGTCAAATAGGTAGATCGTCATCGACAAAACCGAGTGCTAAAGCTATCGCTCTAAGTGGCCTAGCTAGCGTCATACTGCGCTAACGCTAACCGCATGCACGGCTCATAATTTCACAGCTAACATCTCTCTCACACATCAACCTATGAGCGTGCATTGTTGAGCAACCGCTGTGCCTAGTGTGGGATCGATTAACACGTCACTACATTATTGTAACCTCTCTTATTTGTGACTAGCTTCTGCCCGCGACTTCGTCCGCGTGGAATGTTACTTTACCCCCGATTTTGAAACTCTCAGCCCGAACGGTTTAAAATTGACAAAGTTTCACACAAACTTTCATCCCCTATTTTATCCCCTTGGGGATAGAAATAATCAAAATCCTTTCTTAGCGGATGCCTACGTCATAACATCTACCTGCATGCCAAATTTCAGACTGATCCGTTCAGTGGTTTGGGCTGTGCGTTGATAGATCACTATGTCAGTCAGTCAGTCACTTTTGAGTTATATATATTTAGAAGATTTGAGAGAACAGAGATATGGACAGAAGGACAACGAGGCAAGTTTCCACTTACACTGGCAGAAACACACATAAATATACACTCCAACTGCATAATACACCTCTATCATAATGATTTCGAAGGAAGTTCTTAACGCATCCAATCTTCTTTACAAATGTTTGTAAAATTCATCGACAGTGCGGCAATTAAGCCATAGATTGTGTGAAACGCAATTAGAGACAGTTGCATTTCCCGGATTTAGAATTGGGTCTCTCACATTAAACTCAGCATGGTGTCACAATAAAAATATATACTTAGCTTTGCAGCTCAGGGGCCATACTGTGTCACCTTTAAAAAGAATTATTCTGATGTTAGAGAGAGAGACCGAGCTATACAGGACGAACAGCGCTATCCTTTTCTTATAACGGAATCATGATGGCATTAGCATTTGTATTTCAGTCCCATAGGATTGAAATACAAATGCTAATGCCATCATGATTCCGTTATCATCATGCTATGAATCTTATGTTTTATCTAGGAATGCCAGTATTGGGATTTCTGCATCTTCCTTTAAATTGATGATGCAAGTTTCGAAGGGGCTACTTAATTGAGACATCATAAACATCGACGCTACTCGCATCTTTCATTGACATAAAGACTTTATAAATTAATGATCTTTGGTTCTCAGCTCCTCACTTGGCTGCCAGAAGAAAATTGAAAGGACGAGGTGTGCGTATTAACATACCTTTTTATTTTGATTGCATGATACAAAATTTTGGTTTTCATTTAATTTCAGACCAAAATATACCACGAGGAGTGACAGGAGTGTGCTTGGAGAAAAATATACAACCTTTATTATATCTGTCTCAAAACCTCTATTAGTAAAGTGTTAGATATGTTTAGCTTATTAACATATTAACAACCGTGTAAATTCGTAAACATCTAATTAAATTCTTAATTTAGTATCTAGTGACTTTATTGAAATTCTATAACACACAAGCTCCATTAATAACAGTCTTCGCAGCACACCAGCTAAGCACAAGGCAGCATTAAAATATATGCAGAATTTCCTCATACAATATGCGGCAAGATACGACATTATATTCTTTAACATAATGTGAAATGATGACGGGAAATTGTTGCCAGCACCGGAGGCAAAAACCTGCCTCTGTGTGTATTTAGACTAGACTCCTATTTTGCATCCGGGCGCGAGCTGACTCTTACAGAGCTCGAAGAAACGCAAGGAAACGTTAAGCAAGCTTATTTTAAATTATTTCTTATGGTAATTAATCGACTTCTGAGAATATTTCTAATGCCAACCGTCAGCGATCTCGTCCAGTTTGTCGGGAACTGCTAGATAGTTTTTACATTCTGCAACCGTTTTTGCAATTCTGTTAGCGCAATTAGCTCCTTTAATGATTTTTTAAACGGTATTTAAGTTATTTTTGGTACGGACTTAAGCAACGTATTAAGTCAAAATTCCGTAATTTCCGCGATCACAACTCAACACTAGAATTAAAGTTGTGTAGACCCACACAAGTAAATACTTGTGTTGGGCCATAAATATGTGCACCGCGATTTATACTTTTGACAAATGGTGTTGTAGTGTTAAGTCGTATAATAATACTGCTCGTGCGCAATATAAATTGCGTTTATTAAAACTAAACTTGAATAACTTCCTAAAACACGAGAGTCATGCATGTTAAAGCTGAACAGAGGTTCACAACTGATGATATTAAATTAAACATAGGAATATTAAATGTGAATTTAAATTAGTGAGTGCGTTCCATAAAGCATGACTGGATGACAGCACTGATGATAATTATGATCAATATTAGTTTAATGGAATAGTATTTTTTCCCATCATAAATAAATAATAAAAAGTAATAAAAGCGTGGAGGGGTGCGGACTGCGGGCTGCGGGCGCGGTCGATACCTGAGCCTCGGCCGGCCCGCCGCCGCCGCTCGCCGCTCGCAGGAATAACATTCACACGCATCTAAAACGAGTTAAACATCTACTACACTAGTCTATCTAATCGACTTGTTCACGCTTTAAACTCCATCGACTACAATATTTCAAATGATCGGACCGCTCGCCTCGTGCGCCTTCTATGTCGGTTACAATTTAGATTACAATTTGACTTACGAATAAATATATGCTCCAAATTGAGCACAAGACATACCCAGTACAAATCACGGCAATCTGCAACTTAATTACGTGTTTTGGCAGATTAGACTGGTATGACCACGTGAAAAAAAATTGCGGGAAAGATCCGGGTAGCGTGGGCAGGCTGCCTATGAGTTGAATAGTGACGTGCGAGCGTACTGTAACGGTTTTTTAACATAATTCTAATGTATTTATGGATATCAATCGTTTCCGGTTCTACACCTGTCTCTAATCCATCTAAGTTCGATTGTTCCAGTCGTTATGGTTTTCGAGTCCTCATGTCTCAGTGATTCAAGATTTTCTTCGAGTCGTTTCGGTTGCTCGCCTAAGCAAGGAATCCGATGCTATCCGCATTTTTTATAATTAGAAAATGATTAGTTCCGGGTGTTTTCGATTAGTTTTCGGTTGTTATGCTGGACGAGCAGCCACAGAGCGGGGTTCGTTGGCGTGACTTGACGGATTCCTACCTAGCTGTTCCTTTGTTGGAGGACGAGCAACCCGTAGTGATGTGCCTTCGTCATGTCGATAGACGTGTTAACCTAAGTTTTCTGCGACAACTTTGTCGTGTCAATAAACTGTAAATGACACTTAGTAACCGGTGTAGTTCACCGGTGAGACAAACATTTAATTTTAAAACTAGCGCTGAAATAATGTCTAAATTCGTTAGCCTAAACTCTCAAGTAGTTATGAATTTATATCCGCAATAAAAGACTTGTCCAAATAAGGTCAAATTCGCCGAAATAAAATATCACCATTTTTGGACAATCCTACACCCACTCACACACACGGAAGCGGAAGCTGTAAATAACGCCTAAATGTATATATTTTTTAGAGTAGAATAACAGAAATTCACGAACGCTAGGTATTCACTATACCTACATATTATAAAAATATTGACCTCATGGGCGCGGTCCTTGTAGCATTTATCCTAAAAACGATAGCTTAGAAAATTAAACAAAACTCAGTCAGATTCTGAAAGTAAAACATTCGCGGAACTCAGAACAGAAACGGATCCCACGTAGCGATCGAGCATGGGAATCAAAATAATATCGTTCGATAAAACAGTTCACAGGCCTATGGTGAGCGTAAAAGCGGCTAGTGCCCTACGCCGGTTACTACAGAACCGGTTCCGACGGCCCTCCGAGTACCGCGCTCCACGTGCAGATACCATCGTTCGTCTTCGTCTATTTTACCTTGTACCCCGCGCCGCTACACGGCCAGCCTACCTCGACCCCAACGATCTCATACAACTCCATTTAACGCAACTAAATCAGAGCAAACATTCACAAATTCAAGGTTCTTGGTAACATGGTCCGTTCTACGTACTTTGTGTTCATACAAATCTTTACCGTGCGTACAAAGGAGTACATAAATCATTTTTTACGAGCTTTACAATCGTGTCCTTTTATGGCGCGAGGGGTTTGTGCTGCTCTAGGTTTAAGTCGTTATTGAATATCTATGACCTCAGGAGGTCGAATAGAAAGTAAACCTGCAATGTTATGGTTTAGTGAGCTCTTGTAATAATCGAATAACGAGATATCTTGGTTTGTCCCAGTATTAGTCAGTGCTACGAGCGGTTCTACAATTCATATAATGATTGCTTTGTAAAAGGTCAAGCAAGTGTCTATTTTCCAGATTGTTAGAGAGCTAGTATTTTAAGTGATGTTGTTTTGTGTGGGTCCTTTATTGTTATTATTAAAAGCAGCCTCAAATATCTACGTTCTATGTTTTGGGGTGAACTCAATTTCAAGGTACATTAACATTAGATGCGTCAGCACTTCACGTCACACAGAGGAACACATACATATTTTTACTAAAAAAACATAAATACTATGTACCGCAACTCGTAAGCTAAATTTTTTCTTGGGCGACATTATAGTGCCATTTCGGAGATCATTATAGAGACATGAAAGACTTTGATTGTTCGATAATGTGGCTTATATTAAACATAAGAAGACGCATTAACTATGAATATAAAAAAGTTGATATTAGAACCTCGGTACTAGAAGAGCGTTGAGGATAATAGGCGACCATGTGGGCTTCCCCGCTGGTTTACAATGCAGTAAAACTAATAATGTCACAATACATAAATAATAATTTCAACGGTCAATAGACCTGCAAAAAACAAGTACGCATCCTCCTATACTCTAATGCTAGGTATTAAAAACAATCAGATATGAGGTGGTGATTTTTTTACGGCGGTTCGTAGAGGAATATTTTCCAAGGCGGCGGCGGTGTGCCGGCGCGATTTTCATATTAAACTTGAAACAGTCGCTGAAGGAAAGCTTTTTTGACCGCTTTATTAAGAAAATAGCCTTCGGTCGGGCTGGGAGAAGTAAAAAAAAAAATTCTGCAAATTCCAAATCCCATTTGGAGTTTGCCCGGCCCTCATTGTCACCGTCAGCCTTCAGTTCAGCAGTCCATTGAGAAAAGGGCGCCTCCAATTGCCAGTTTTTTATCTCATATTCTTGTTAACCCTCATCTAGATAATGTCACTCTGTGAATATCGAATCCCTCAAAGCATAACATATTCTATTGTTACCTTCAACATATGGATCGGGAAGAATGTTTGTTTTTAACATTATCCAATGCGTTTGTCAATCATTTCGAGTAATTTACGCCCAGCGGACTCACTACTTGACGTCATATATGTATATGCTATGTTCAGTTTGCAGGTCCTGTGTTTGGACTTTCATTGGCGCCAATTCATTCATACGGACAATGGACGTCTCACTACTTGAATGTATATGGTCAATCGACTTGTCATCACGGCAGACCTCAAAAAAGATCGATAGTGCTATAATGACTGCAACCTGCAATAATAACTCTGATGTAAGAGAAAGACGGAGCTACACAGAACGGAGTAAGTATGGCAGACTTTAGTAAAATTATAAACATTATTAATAAAAAGTAAATGTTAGCATTCGTTTATACATACTTTTTGGCTGTTACGATGAAACTTATTATCATACAAAAAAATACACTGCGTCAGTGACGCACCGGCGTTCATATCTACTTAAAACAGGAATTGTGCATAATTCAGTGGACATTTATGCAGTTCCAACGTTTTATAACCAAGAAGGACACAAGGACCCACATTATATTTTTAAAACATATGAATACATAAACTATAATCAAAGTGTTGCATCATCTAAAACCACATTATAACCGTGCCAGTGTTTAAATAATTCCATCGTCTCGCTGAAAGTAGCAATTAAATAATTTAACATTTCGGTCGCGGACTGGTCTTTGGATACACTGACATTATCTAAATTTGCTTTGTGTTTAGACGTTAGGTGTTAATATCGTGTAGGTATTTGTCGGCGAGCTGTTAGACCGCCATCGATCAAGTCAACGTGTTAAAACGAATCTTTATTTGTTTGGTCTGATATAACTTGTTAAAATGAGGTTTAAATTTGGTTTGGGCAAACTGAAATTGGTACTTAGAATATTATGAAATTAAACAAATAAATTGATCAAACAAATTGAGAAAATTGGAAACTAAGAAGTTTTCCAGCTAAACCGAAGTCATAAACGAGATAGCGTAATTTAGGTCTTAGAAGAAGCTATACGCATAGGCATTTAAGTAAAATCTGTCCCGTGTCGAAGTTATCGGTGAAAACAAAGAACCTTTTCCATGGAATTAGTCAATAGATAAGACTGGAAAGTGCCAGCGTAAGTATCAAGCTGGCCACGACTCATTCTTAATTACAAAAGGGTTTCTAAGGGATCAGGTCGATAGCATCACTGAACGGTTCTTTGGGTTAAAATAAAATGATCGTGCTACAGTTTAAATTGCTAGGACTGTGTTGTTAGTTCATTGGTTGTTCAGCGTTTTAATTGAAGAACTAAAGAATAAAGCTTTCCTTTTATTAATTTCATTGCGGCCCGCATTGTGGCACGTGTCGCTGGTGCGGGTTCGTTCTCGTCAACGGCAGTGTTATCACCCCTTATTCACTCACTACCCAAAGTACCCCCATCGTTCTAGATTTTCACACGAAACTCGATTGATGTTTTCGTTAACTGTTTATGTGTATTATCGCTGGTAATAGCGCGCTCAATTTCATTCGCTAGTGTTTTGATAACGTTATCCTAATTGGAACTGGTATTTAAATAGTGTGTGAAAGTTTGCAGTATTGGATTGAATTGTATGATCGATAAATATCAATTTATTTAGATCGCTGTTATGCCATGCAAAAACAGTTTTTTTTTCGTAAATATTTGATATTGTGTCAAATGTAAAAATACAAGTCATACTTAAACTATCAACACTGTCGCAAAAATATACTTAAAATATTGTTTGGATACTTTATAAATTGTCTGTGGAATAATTTTTTTACAGCGTTGCATTCATGCAGTGCATGAATTATGTCCTTCGTCTGAAGCCGTCTCTTAAGATAACTCAAGTACATTCCACTGACC
Source organism: Hecatera dysodea (assembly GCA_905332915.2). NCBI lineage: Eukaryota > Metazoa > Arthropoda > Insecta > Lepidoptera > Noctuidae > Hecatera > Hecatera dysodea. The sequence goes on along the minus strand of HG995288.1, from coordinate 8,837,556 downwards.
ACACAAATCTGAAGCTGATTTGTTCCTTTAATGTAAAAATAAAGTTATTATAAAGATTATCACTACCTTAATCGTTTCAGGAACATAGGTCAGTCGGAAAATCATTGTTGAATCAGTTTATCATAATAGGTACAGTCACGTAGTATAGGACATAAACACAGATGTTTATTCTCAACAGGTTGTCAATAACGTCATTTGTGGCAAATGACAAATGATTGTCGAGATGGATTATGTCGTAAAATACGCGCGGAGCTTGAGGTAAAATATAACCTGTCCTATATGTAGGTAATCTTTAGTCATGACTGGAACTTTCTTGAGGTTTCTTGACATATTAGGCTCTAATGTAGGTAAGTTGGTAGTTATTTTGATGAAGGCTGAAAATGGTATGAGATTTTGGTGCAGGCATGATATGATTTTGTAGTCTACACTAATATTATAAAGAGGAAAGAGCTGTATTTTTGTGTGTGTGTATATTTGTAATGAATAAACTCAAAAACTACTGTGCCGATTTCAAAAATTCTTTCACTATTAGAAAGCTACATTCATCCTAAGTAACATAGGCTATCTTATTATATTTTATCCCCGTATTACCACGGGAACGGGAACAACGCGGGTAAAACCGGGGCGCTGCTAATCATAAAGAAAGCAGGGGGCAAGCAGTTGGGTGAAGTAGTAAGTATCGAATTTTATGAATGCTATGTGATGATGTTTGGAAATTATAGGTTTTAGATTCGGCAGTCGATAAACAAGCAGATAAGCAAGCAATACATGGCCATGTAGCAAGCAAGCATTTAGGACAATTAATAGTCGTAGCAGATGTAGCAGCAAGCGAAGGAGGACCAAACCAAGGTCAGTCTTGCATGAAGTCATATGACTATTAATACTATTATAAGTAATCATCTCGATGAGGCATGAAAAAGTAAATCGCATGCATGATATTGGTGTCTCCAAAATTAAGGATGTTTTCCTTACTTACCTCAAGCATGACTACCTACATGACTATATTTTTCGTGTTCCTTTGGATTCTTCAGAGGAGCGAATTGTAACATGTGAGTAGTTTGGTTTCCTTACCTCATGACTAAGACGAGTTAGAAAAGTTTTAAAGACAGTTGGAGGGGCCAAAATCAGATTCAAAGAAACTGGTTTATATTTTTTTACTAATTACTGAATGTTTAGCTAATTTTTACTCTTTTAAGTATTCTGGTAACTGATTAACGTTGTTTTATTTAAAAAATCTACCTACTACGCTGAGAAAAAGCTTTCAATCGAAATGCAAGTTTTTCTGACGTCAATTGCTAAACACAGCAATCAATTGATCTGTAAGTGTCACCTGATTGGCGGTAACAGGGGTCGGCGAACTCTACTTTCCTCCGCGGTTCATTTCCAAATATTAACCGATTTGATATACTCGTACCAGTCAACATTTGGTACTCCGGTCATCCGATTATTCCGATCAAACTAATTTCAAACTATAGAAAAATAAAAATAAGGCAGAAATTTGGGGTTATTGGCAAAATCCGGGCGTTAGCATGCAAGGACCACTAATTTTGTAGGTATTTAAGTTTTACTACCTCGGACAAAATTATATTTTATGGCTTGAATATTTTATTGAACCTGGTGTCATGGACTCCAATTTATTACCTTCGGTCAGAAGTTAATTGTATTAGTCCTTGAAATAACGAGTTTTGATCCGTCACAGTCAACCTTCAAACATTTAGGGTAGGTTAGGCATCCTTTCTACATTTCTATTTAATGTTTTTAAGTGACATTTTCTCGCGCTCCGTCGTGACTGCTGGCGGGAAACGTCAAATTATGGATGCGTTCAGAAACGACGCGGCCGACCAGAACATGACGAATTATGAGCGCTCTCGAAAGCCGGTCCCGTAATTATTGTGGACAAGGCACTTTTTGCCTCTGACAAATAGTAAGAGCGTGGAATGACTGCGGAGCTTTGTGCCGCTGCTAATGACACTGGAGGAGCGGGCTCTAATATTAACTATTTCTTTTGTGCGAGGACCGGGCGTGGTTGTGATGCGTTCGCGTCTCGCCCGGGATGGGACAACGACCTCCCCTTTATTTGTTACATTACTTGAGCGTTAATATGAATCGAATGAACGCGACTGATGGGCTCAAATTTCCTTGGCCCGCCCGGCGGCTTTCTGCTGTCACGCGAACCACTTTTTGATGGATATAAAATTATTTATGGTCGTTTAAAGCTGTGACTGAAAAATGTACAAATTACACAGATTTTTTCGGGTTTGAAACGAATGTCTCTGGTTTTTGATACCTACTGAGCTTAGTGGTCTTACAAATTATTTAGAAGTTAGCGAGTATGGAGCATTACACAAAGAAGGATGCCCAGATATGGCCCACCTCAGACACGTTTAGAAAGATAACACAAAAATATAAGTATTTTAAATAGGAATTATCCATCAAAGCTTTATCTCAAACTAAGACGCCGTGATCATAACAAATAAATAAGTCATTTTACTTATTTTTACGCAACTTTTATTTTCACGTGAAGTTTGGGGTTGCCATTTTATGGTCATTTTAATTTAAATTCATATATTATTTAATAAATCTAATCGATTACGGAAAAACTAAACGTTAGTCAGGTTTCAGTTTTTTAATATGAGAAAACTGGCAGCCATTTTAGTTTTTTTTTAATGAAACCCACTCGACTTTTAGACCAATTATGTTCATAAATACCTCAGACCAGAGATACTATACTTTATAATGATAAAATCACTGTTTGGCTTTGCCGTAGTTAGATATAAATTAAATTGATAAAGACCAAAATCGGATGCAACTAATCAATATTTCTTTTTAAATATGGCCATATTAGCCTTTGACAAATGATAGATTTGACATTAAACTACCTACTCAAGCTTGATCCCAGCCTGTCAAAGTGTCAAACAAGTATAAAAGGAGCTATAGCAGTTTACACTTAAAGAAGATTCCTATTATTCATAAGGTTAAAATGAGTTAATAACGTTGAAATCAATAATTATTGTGTTCAAATGATATACTTTCCATTCGAAAGTGGTTGAAAGTGTGTAGGATGAGTTTGTGACTGTGAAAAAATGAATGTTTTGAAAAAAATTAAAACTGTTTTATTTCCAAATGGCGACTTATTTTCTTAACTGGTATGTACTAGAAGGCGTTCATAATAACTTAAACTATAATTCCATAAACTATTTATCAGTGTCGACTGTAGGCCAAGGTTGTTCTAATATGTGGGCATTGTTCTTTATAAAAGAAAAAATCTTAATTAGAGAATGTTGTTGTCTTGTAACCTTTGTCTCGCATCATGGGGAAAAGGCCTGATGTTGGTGTACCTAAAGTAAGTACCTATTAAGACAAGTTGAATCGTATACCTATGTGATATTGGTCTTTTCATTTTGAGTTACATATTAAAGGAAAAAATCGTACAGCAGTGTACTTAATAGTTAGAATAGATTAACTACGTGTGTAGGTTACCATAGATATAACAAACTATGGTAGGTACCTACTTGGATGCGTAAACAAATTACATGTTTTATACCATCATCTGTCTTGAGGAAAGTTTCTCAGAGTTTTGATTGATGCCATTCAAAGTGGTTCAGTTCGTGTGATTTGATGCGTAAAATGAGTAACAACAACCGGCTGTTCGCTTTTTACCGAAGAATAGAAAGAAAACCGCTCCATTCCGAGCCGGTACGTTTTATTCGAACGGACTTGTGAAAAAATAAAGACCTTTCGACACCCAACGTAATTCTATAATCAAGTCGGATTTTCCACGAATTTTGTTCACGAGTGCAATATGAGAAGCTGTGTTGGTGGCCGCACTCAATGGGGCAACCGACCAACCGAAGTGCATTTTGAAACAATTATTTCGTAACATGATTACAAAGACTAATCGGCTTGCACCTATAGACAAACCTTTTAATTGTTGTTATATTCAAAGGGAAACTGAAAAAGTATAACAATTGGAACAAACGCGAAATTCGTCTTTTGTTGAAATTTTGGTCCTTTTGTACCCACACTTTGAAAAGGACCAAAATAAATTAAGTAATCTTTGCCATGGAGCTTGATCGTTAAGTTTTATTTCACAATGACCAATGGGAACGCAAACTACAGCAACAATAAAAAAGGTTTATACCGAGACTCAAATACGCCTTACAACACTATCCTGTAACCGACCATACAGATATCAAAATTCCATGGTTATTGCTGCTCAATGCTCATAATGAGATTTTGTATTATGTACAATTGGACCTACCCACATCGACGGCGCGGTGGCGGCTTGTACCGCGAGATAAAGTTCCCTATCGACGGCCGTAAGCCATCACATGCGCCGCCAATTGATCTTACACTGTAAACACCGACAGTTAAGCTATAAAACAACTTGGATGGACGCTAGCGCCGTGGGCTGGGACCATAAATCAGGTTTGTTGCTACCCGCCTATTTTTAGACCTCATTCTTTTAACAGGCTACTACTAGCATAGCAACATGATGGTACAATTTACGAATGCAACCTTATCTGCCTAGTTCTCGTCCTGACCGTCTGTTTCCAGGTATTTTAAAGGTTAATTTATTCATTTATTTTGCTTTCGACACTCAAATGGGGTTGTTTGATATGAATGAGTTTAATATGAATTTGGTTGTAGCTTATCCAAACCATGGTAGTTTCCGATTGTTTGTGTCCAAAGGATTTTTAATCTTAAATAATTATGCAAAAAATATCAATTTAATAGCGAGTCCTTGAGTTTTAAGCTCTATATTGATCACACTTACATGCGAAATCAACAATGATTCTAGATTCAACCGAATAAAAATTCTTTAATCGATTTACGGAACGAGTCTTAATTCACTCATTGCCATCACATGCCTATACAATGAATCAACTAATCACGATCTTCTGCAACCAGAAATCAATAAACTGCTTCTCAACATGGAATTTTTGAAACCAGTTTTGAAGCACGAATACAATAACGTTTTTGACGTAACGTATACTATCATCAATGACGGGTGCCTAAAAAATAATAACCGACAAACTATAATAAGCGATGAATCTTGTTAGGTTTAAGGCGTTTCATGAACTGCTTGATGCTTCCTAATGAACCACGGGGCGCCCGTGGCCTTATGGAGAAAACGGTTCTGGGTAACTGGCAACCTATAGATCTGGTAAGGCTTAGCTTGCGCGAATACAGCACTCGCGCCAGTCAGGAAAATATGTTAACAATAAAAAACGTTTAAATAGAATACAGAATTACCTATTCCGTACTCAAAATCCATTATCAGTGTAAATGTTAATGAATATCTTAATTTTCAATATCAATGACGTGTCGTAGAATGAGAAGAAATATGTAAATACATAATATATTCATTTTATACCATTATAGTTAAATGATCAAATGATTGCCTGGCAACTAATAAGCGCCACCGAGCGAGCTCGAACCGGATTGTCGTTCTAGTAAATCTTATTAATTGTATTATTAATATTTATGATATGAGCTTTAGTGAAATATGTCCATCAGTCGAGAATTATGAATATGCGATGATTTAGACAACTGGGTTTCCATGTAAATGGAGAAATCATAAATTGCCTAGAATGTACTGCAAGATGTGGATGTTACTAATGAACTGGCAGTTAACGCTGCTGCTGCGTTTGCATTTCTGATTTATAGCCCACTAGCTTCTGCCCGCGACTTCGTCCGCGTGGAATAGTTACTTTACCCCCGATTTTTAAACTCTCAGCCCGATCGGTTTAAAATTGACAAAGTTTCATACAAACTTTCATCCCCTATTTTATCTCCTGAGGGGTAGAATTAATCAAAATCCTCTCTTAGCGGATGCCTACGTCATAACATCTACCTGCATGCCAAATTTCAGCCCGATCCGTTCAGTGGTTTGGGCTGTGTGTTGATAGATCACTATGTCAGTCAGTCAGTCACTTTTGAGTTATATATATTTAGATGGGGGGTAGAATTAATCAAAATCCTCTCTAAGCGATTGATAAATCACTATGTCAGTCAGTTAGTCACTTTTGAGTTATATATATTTAGATGAATACTTACCTACTTAAATCAAGCATGATGGTAGCAGAAGTAAATATATAGGTAACTTTGGTAGATGAAGATAACTTTGACCGTAATACGTAATTGACTATGACCAACAAAAGCTTTTGAAGTAAAGATCGAAAGATTTTCTATTCTATTGGTATACCCTAATTTACCTACACCTGTTTTATTCAAGGATCGCTGAAAACCACGGGGGAGCCTTTTGCCCAGCAGAGGCACTTTAGGTGACTTAAAAGAGTATTTATTTAATACTTTACGCACACAGATGTACAGAGGAGGACTTAGGTAATGTTTGTGGGAAATGGAAGAAGACTTTTCTGCATCCCACCTTCATTAGATTACTCTTACATACAGATATGCAGCCTTTTTTATGGATGGGAAATCATGCTTCCGCTCTGGGCGGAGCTGAAGGGAGTGCCAGACTCCTAATACCCTTTACGTTCCAAGGCCGCGGTGACACTTTCAAACAAATTCTGCAACCCTGGCAGGCACTGATCCCCTCCCCCCATATCCAGCCTTCATTCTATAAATATTATAAGTTTAATTGTCGCCACCTTTTTCGGCCACATGTTTCCGTGATCATAATATCATTATCTACAGAATCCTTAAATCAGTTTACTGTGATTTGAACCTTATTCTAATACTCAAATAAATCCTACAAAGAATTCATATATTGATATGATAACTGGATTGTTTTCTATTTTCCCCGCAAATCGAGTGTTATCATGAAAATCATGTCGAGTGCTCGCTCGTACGTTGGTAACACTTTTCTCAAACAACTTGTTAGTTTGGTGTTTTGTTAGTATTTCTTGAGTGACGTGGACATGCGGAAGCCTCTTAATGGTGATAGTGGCACCATCTTTTGACACTAACACGAGTTACTAGATTTAGTCGTTGAATTTGTGAAAAGGTTATGCAATACGGATGCCAACCTTACTATTTATTTATACTGCTGATTTATTGAGATTATTCGGGATCGTTCAGAGTGGATGCATCATCATAAAAACCGTCAAGAGTGAACGGTTAAGGAGGTGTAGGTCTAGGAAAATGTTATGTTAATATATATATATATATAAATATGTTCTTTTAAACCACAAGGAAGTAATTTGAAGATAAGGATCTTCAATAGGCATCACAGATAAAATTTTATGGACAGTGACATAGACAAGACAGATAGATAGATAGTAGGCTACAGAACGATGCCAACTATAGTACATACCATAAAACACCGTACCCACAATACGACCATAACTTAACCAAACACAATAGAAAAAAAAATCAGAACTGATTTCCATAGGTACACACGCTGAAAGAATAAAATCTCTATGACTAATAGATTCAAGGTGGATTGTTTTCCATTACCGATGACGTCATGACCACCATAGGTACTTAACGCCATAAGTTGTACCTACTGGCTATTACACAAACAACTTTTTGCCCTCCTACACTATTGCCAAACTAGATCTTAATATTGGAAATTGAACTGTAATACTTTGTAATAAAGGTCATTATTAAAATAGGATACTGATGTTTTAAGTACTAATACTCGTCCGATACCTATTTACGGTAAACAATACAGTCAGTGTAGGCAAATACACTCTGAAATAGTATTTATAATTACTCCTAGGTTGTAACTACTTTGTCTTCTGTAAATCACATGATATGGCCATAATATTCACTGTTCGTTCAGGTTTTCTGAAACTAAAGAAGCCCATTTAGTCCCCTGCCTACTACGATGTGCGAATGCCATCAGACAGAATCATGCTGTTGAGAAAAGAGGAGGTAAGTACAAATGGTGCTGTGCGTCTTTTACAGTCCCTTGATGGCCTCAAGACGTCATTGCATACCCTCTGATTAAAATAGGGTTTGTAAGTAGTCTCCTGCAGCCTCTTCTAGTATAACAACAAGAAAAGGCTTGATCTACCGTTCACCGTAACCCCCTCTATCCTAAATTTCCAACTGCCTTCTTAAGATCTTTGGACAATTGATTCTAAAATTATAAGAGACGATTCGAGAACAAACTTCAAGATTGTTTACAACGGAAAGGCTTTATAAAGTAACCGTTAATTTATAAGGAAATATTCCGACGCTATTAAAACGGTATCTCGGTAGTGATGTCAACAATTCACACATTAAGTAAATACCACTTAGATGGAGTCATGAGAGTGCAAAAAATCTACGATCAGGCAAAATGTATTTAGATATTATTAACGACACGACGTATTGGTTTTTATCGATATCTAATAAATAAATTATGAAGCTTACTAATAGATCATAGATCCAATCCATAAATCGTTACAGACTGATCACCGAAGCATGTAAAATTATTTATTTCTGTAATATTAGACACAAAGGTAGGTGCTACACGTTTTTGCACTTTACATTAATCATTAGAAGTAGAACTGTGTATTATATATTGTTTATTGGAAAACCGGGGCCCCGGCGCCCGAGCCAAACAAAAGCCGGAAGGCAAGCCGCGTCATCGGCTGACTGCGGCCAAGTCCAACGCACCGGTACTCGGTCTTCGAAAAACTCTATTAAAGCACAACTGATAAAGAACGTGATTTAAAACGTAAGTCATGTATCTGAGGCAAGATCAATAGTTGCTCCAGAAAATGTTGTGCAACTAGTTTAGATTGAATGCAACATTGGCTCATTTTATGCTTAGACTCTGCGTGAAATTGACTACCATTTCATGGTAAAAGCGTCTAAATGCGCATCACACGTAGTAAATAAAAAGGTATGTATTAAAAGGAAATCAGTCAGTTGAAATTGTTGTTTTCTATCTGAAATAAAATCAGGCGCACAAGATGGAAAGAACATACACGATGCATCGCATAAACACGAAGTGGTTAATTTTCACTCTTCCGCTCGAACCCTAGCACTATAATAACAGAGTCTCACTTATAACAAAACCGTAATGACTTCTTGAACATTAAGCGGTACAAAGGCTTTTACAGTCTGTTTAACAAAATAGTTCATTCATTCGACGTTTGCATACGCTCGGGTAATTATCCAGCGTATTGTTATACACAATGGTAGAGTTATTTATTATTTCAATTTCACAATATATTGTTGCGGGGGAAACAATGTAAGCACCTAACGTACTGTTCTTGTTACAGTTCTCGCTACACACTTTCTACGAAGCTAACTTATTGCTCTGTTGCCGCTTGTGATTTGTGATATCAAATCTATTGTAATCATCATCAACATGCGTGCTACTAGATAGTTCTCATTGATTAAGTTTAGGGCGTTTCGGAATCTGGCATTTACAAAGGCCAACAGCTAGTAGTAGTAGGGCACTAATATCTTATGGTCAATTAATTATTTTATTACAAGGCCAACCAGACCAACAACAATAAAGTAGAGAAAACTTTAGCCATCCAAATATACACATATTTATGGTACCTAACATGGTCATTTACGCGATCTGCAGTGTTACATATTTACTTTTTAGTATTCTTTTCTTTTTAGTGTTCTGTTTTTGTTTTGGCTAAATTATAACAGCCGCACGGGTCGATCTTCGAGGTTTAACAACGCTTGCCGAGGTTGGTCTGTGGATGGGTGACCATCTTAAAATAACGAGACTTCTAAATCCTCGGAAAGCACGTTAAGCCGTTGGTCCCGGCTGTCATTTGGAGATCGTTGGCAGTCGTTACGGATTGTCAGAAGCCAGTAAATCTGACACCAGTCTTGCCAAGAAGTACCGTGTTCCCCAGTTAATGGGTTGTAGAGGTCTGGTAAGCAGCCGCTTCACGTAAAATGCTGGTATTCAGCTAAATCCGGCTTAACTGGGAGCCGACCCCAATATAGTTGGGAAAAAGGCTAGGCAGATGATGAGTATTCAACACAAACTAACGGAGAGCAAGAACCACAAAAGCATCAATTGTAAGAAAGTGTGGGAAACAGGGCACATCCTTACGAACTAACGAGGCGGTTAATTAATCAGTCTCGTCCCACTCCCTTCTCACTAGTGACAAACAAACTGTATCTACACTCATTGTGAGCGAACACAGCTGAAATTAAGGAAACCAGCCCTTGATGGACACCAGCGAAAAATCGTAGGTACTGTGACTTGGGCCTTCTACAAGGCCATGGTTTTACCATTATCTCACCTGTTGATAAACGATGATGTAGTTGACGATGGACCACGTTTGTCGGGAAGAAACCTATTCACGCTTGACTTAAAACCCTCAGGTTATTGCAAAGTGCATCTGTAGTTGTGAACCCACTAGCGCTTGATTACATCGTCTATAGTAGGTGCGTTAATAATGTTTACGAGTGTGTACCGCTACACTTACGTTCATATTCCCATCAAGCCAACAACAATAATATTGGAGCATTGTGCGCATTCGGTGCGAGCGCAGAGAAAGCGGTGCCCGCAACAATGCTAGCTCGTGTAGATGCGCTAGATAGCGGCCGCGAACTTTGAACCGCGTTTTGTAACTTCCATACAAGTCGCGAAGTCTCCCCGTAAGGAAAGTCAGGTACAGGTTTTCAAATCGCTACAGATTTTATGGTGTTACTTTATCAACGTTCGTTTGCTTTACTTTCCAATGTATTGGGTGCAATCGACATGCGGGTATCGCTTCACTGTTGCGTAGCGCATGAAACAATAGGATATTTTGAAACTGAAATACGTGTGTAACTAGCTTTTTTTTTCAGATTCAGTCGTATCAAGATGTGGACGGATGCGGTTGCCGAGTGAGATGTAGTTCAAACTATTCCCCATAGAACTGGCCTGGTTATATAAAATGTTGTTCAGGTACAATTATGATGAGAACTTAAATCGATGCAATGAGTTATAGGCATAATTATAAATAGTAAAGTTATGAGTAACAGTATCTTAAACCCCGGTTTCTTCCTACTAAATTATATCCTTATAGCTATTTTCCGTCAGTAACAACTTATTTCCTCAGTTCAGAAAAATAAATAATAAAAATCGTAAAGGCGGTCTACAGGTAAGGATGTCCGCAGCACAAGAGCACAAATCATAACAATCAGTAGAAGGAAAATGGAAGTACATAATTGTATTGTATCTTACCAGTAAATGTATGGGCCGGACCTGTAGACCTACGTGGTTCACACTGAAAGCTTTTAGAAACTAAAAAACGGAATGATGTAGAGGCTTGATAGTAAAATTTGATTGCTTTCAAAGTAGTCTCCGTTCCTTTGTAACCCCCGCCGTATATGATGTAACCATTGACTGAAGCTGTGGGCCCAATCTTCTTTAGGGATCTCTTCCACGCCTTTTTCAAACTGAGCCATCTTCAGGATTCATAAAACGAATTACCTACTCTAGGTTTATCTTTTATTTGACTCATACCAATGCCTAAAGCTGCCTAAATCTGTTGATATGTCACCCTTCTATCAGCTTCTATCATTAACCGCGCAGCACTTACGTTATCTCGCGAATTATCAGAGTTTGCTTCGACCACGTTTAAAAAGTTTTAAACAGTGGCACGGGATGGGGCTGCGTCATGAAACACTTATCGAAGTCTATCGTAACATTGTTGTTGAGTAACGGTCGAACCCAATAACCGATCTATCACATACTGAAGATAGAAAAACAAATGAAACAACAGAAAACCTTTGATTATATAATGTCTAGATGGAGCGTCGCCCTACTGTCAAAGCAAAGAAAACGAGGCAACAATTTCAAACATGTGTGCGTGCGGACGGTGTTTTACACTATGCATCTTTGTCTCTGTGTGCGTGAATAATGATACCAGCTACTAGAATTCTCCCATAGATCACATATTAAAAAAAATAAGATTAGTTGTATGTATAAAGTATTATTCAGTTTTAGTAGTGTCTGTTTTTCCTCTTTTTTAAATAAATAAAATATACAATTTAATTAGAGTTGTGTGTGAATGTTGTATTAAATCAGCTAAGTTAATCAAATTAGAATAATAAACTTTTTAGGCAGTTTATATAAATTGAATCTATGATTTAATACTATTAATCAGTACCAGATATTAATCATTACCAAAATGAGGACAAAAAGACGGTACAGCATTAAAACTTTATGGCGGCTCGGAACATGAGGCGAGTCGCTGCGCAGTAACAAATTCGAGTGTCAGCGGGGGTGAGGGATGCGGTACTGCGCAGGGAGCAGCGCACTTCAGAGCCGTCATAAGTGTACCAAGTAAATTATTTACCGAGCTAATAACAATTTTTACTAGGCATCGGCTTCAAAAGCATAATTATAAAGAAAGACTTAATAAATTAACCTTATTAAAATTACTCTTAGCATTTTTAAAATCGGTTTATTGAACCCAATGCAAAAATAATCATTAAAACTGGCTCATAAACAAAAAAGTTATTCGCCAAAATTATATTATTATAAAAAATTAAAAGTATAGACGAATTAAAAAAACTCCACCTTTTTATAAATCGAATAATAAACTACGTCAACTAAATTATATAAACGTTACCATAAACCAACGAATATACCCACAAAAAAAATATGTTAAGTTGGGAGAATAAAAAAGAAACTGGCAACACTGACAAAAAATGTCGTAATTTGGTAATCATAAAAACAATAAATAAATACGTAGTTTTCTAGTTACTTAGCGATGATAGGTGATGTATTTGGTACTTTTTACCCTTAATTTATAATTCCGTCGCAGTTTAATAACACATACCGTCATTTTATCGCTGTTTTTTGTTTATTACTCAGCGTGCGTAATACGTAGTGACACCAAAGCGGCTCGATCGGCACTAATCGGCGGGTAAGTACTTATAGGCCAACAGTTGGCTGATATTTTTTGACACGTTTCCGCGCATTTGATGCTCTATCTAGACATTATATAATCAAAGCAGAAAACCTATATAATTTTTGTGTTGTTTCATTTGTTTTTCTATCTCCAGTATGTGATAGATCGGTTATTGGGTTCGGCCGTTAGACCGCAACGAAAGCCGTATTACATCATTGAGCGAAAAATTGATCTGTCAAATCCATTTCGATGCACGACAGACACTTTAAATTGCCGCCAATTTCTAAAAACAAATGACATATGAATTCGTTACACATATATAGATTCCCAACGAGTTCCTAATTCGAAGTTGAATAGCTTTTTTAGCTACTTACAAATAACCGCAATATTTATAATAAGCTTTTGAAGCCTCAGCTCAAAATTCAAGTGGTAAAACGATAACTAGATGGAAAACAGATAATTTTTCCAATATTTTTTTACAACCAACGACGCTCTTCCCCGGACAGCCGAACTTGGAACAAAAGCCATCGCAAGTACAAGTGATAGTAAGCCCATAGAGTGAGTACCGAGTAGTGAGGTGAACGACTGGCCCGCCATTACGCCAACCGCATCATTACGGCAGCAGGGGCCGCGAGGCCCCGCGAAGCCTTTCATAACGTTTTTTATCCTCGCCCCACTACCTCCACCACTGTTGACAAACCCGTTGATAAACTCAGCCCCAGAACAAATTACTTCGCGTTCAATTTTGTGTAATGAAAATTGTTTGCCTTGTACTTATGTACAAAGTTTTAAAACAAAAAGAACCTCGTTGAAAATTAAATAACAAGAGGTATAATATTCTATTTCGTTATGTTCTATCTACAGGTTATAACTCATTTAATCAGGCTATTTAAAATCATTGATTCAAAAACGAAAGGACGAAGACACCCATAACCAATAACATTATGTAAAAAAAAATCGGGCTGAAAGACCAGTAAGGCAATAACGCCTTACTGGTCTTTCAGCCCGATTTTTTTTTATTTATCTCTATGTAACGATTTTATAAACCATGGAAAAATAATTCAATATTAATTTCTTAGTACGTTTCAATACAAGGGAATACCGGCTGAACATCAAAGCTATCTAAATGAATGGCCGGCTATACATATATACATAATAGGAGTACACGTACCCGTTTATCGGCCATCTCCCATTGTTGGCACGCTCGACACATTGACAACCAACACTACTCGCACACATCAATATTGAAAACCTTATAGAATATTAATATAAAAATGTGCATTGATTTTTATTATTCAAATAGTTGATAGAATCAAATCCTCTCACGCAATAATACGTCTCTTCGTTTGTTTGTGTGTGTGTGTGTGTGTGTGTGTGTGACCTGCGCGCGCGCACGCTAGGTAAAAACGTATCATTTCAATGTCCAGCAGTCATACTTGCGCGCATAATTATGTCTTACTTGGAAATTGTTGCTACTCTTTGTACTGTGACATTATTTGCTGTGTTAACTTTAATATGGAATGGGAGTTTACCATACATAAGTGGATTGTCATTTGTGGCAGACGCTATTGCGTTTTTAATAGGTACGTTTTATTATATACATACACCATGATTGTATGTAGATAAGATGGTTCCTGTAATCTCGTACGTACATAAATGAAGTTAAACAACAACGGTTAGACCGTATAATTAGCCTCCAATTAGGGTAACAAAAGCGATAATCAAAGCCTTCAGTTGCAGTGTAATATTTAATTGACTAAAAAATAAATTCATATCCTCTCAAATTGACATTAAATATTTTCCATATAAGTACGTAGATCATAATATAAATTAAATAATAATAGTTATTTAAATCTTTAACGCGTAATGTGCTTCAATTATTCAAATGAATGCAGTTCTCATTCTCACTGAACCACTTTTCTATTCTAGCGAGTCTGACGCTAAATTGTGAGACAAATATTAACACTTGTCATACTCGGTTTATTTTATGATGATTGATAATGACATAATAAATATAGCGTTCACGCGTGATTGACAATAATACGTTCTTAAAGGTAGTCTATGAATAATCGAATACCTAAATTTCTGCCACAAAGTTAGAAACCTGTGGCCGTATTACGAAGTGCCAATGCTATCATGATTCGTGCGAGGGAAAGAGATAGCGCTATTCGTTTTGTGTGACTCCATCTCTCTCTGACACTGAAATCATGATGGATTTAAGACGTCATAATAGGTAGCCTGTACTGTGCATTACCGTCACTAAATAGTTGAATTTATATAAAAAGACAAAGCGAATTGTGCAGCCAATTCTCACTGTCTCTTACGTACCTAGGTCGTTGTGACAAAAGGGACACTGGTAGCCTGTGACATGGAACAATCAGAGTTCTAGAAAATGACAACAACTGGCCGTACGATCGCGTTGTCCCTCTCATACGTTTTGTGACAGTACTCACTTAACAGATAGAGAGGGAAACATGTGTCATGTCAATCATCATGAAAATATTAGAGTATAGTTTGACATAAAAATCATTATAAGTAAATAATTGCACACATAACACGTTAAAGTAATTTTCTGGCAGTTTCATTAGGTACATGGTAAAACATAGTATAATGTTAATTATTTGCAATTCATTCTCATTTACATTACTTATTTATAACATATTTTATCACATTTTAACAATATTCAAAGCTAGCATTGGATTTGATATTTACATAAAATTCAAAATTTAGCGTACCGCAATACTTAGGATGTTTTGTATACTTGAAAACTGAAGTATGATTATATTTTAATAAAATATTAATTTAAAAATATAAATAATAAAGATGCCCTTACATATTTTAAACTCACTTTGCACCTACAAATGTATGGAATGGGGAAAAATATTTTAGGTGTTTATTTATGTATGAAATTTATTTATGTAATTAACTGGTGCGTTCATTTTACAGCCTTTAACAAAGAAAAAGGCACCTCTATGTTGTTCCTACTTAACTCAAACCCTGGTTATTTGTCTAATTCAAAATGACTGCTATAATTAATTTTGGCGAACGTATTAAAACTAAGGTAAGCAGCGGCATTTACAAAGATTGTTATTTGCTGATACTAAAGAAAATATTTATTAAACTAGGTAATAAATAAAACATTTTATTGTTATTTATTAAGATTAATTTACGATTCCATTACTTAAATAATTCATAATTGTGTTAACAAATAAAAATATCTTATAAAATAATACAAATAATGCACATATCCGTTGGAATGTTAAATATGACACTTTAACAGTAGAAAAAGATGGCAACTTAGAGAGCCTTATTGTAGAAAACATATTGTAGTTTATTAAATGGAGACAGAGAGGTAGTCCACCATAGATATAAAGTTCCAATATCTTAGATCACTTTAACTGAGGGGTTTTTCATAAAATGAACCCAAAAAACATAAAAAAAAACATTATCCTCTTTCTGGAGCAGTCGGGTAAAAATCCTTAAGGCATACGTAGTTTCCTCATTAGGTTTCCTGATAAGGAATTTAGATTCAGAGAGCTGAATGCTTGCCTTACATAAAAAGGAAAGAGGGAGAGGGGAAAAAAGCTGGCGTTCCTTTCGAAAACAAGCCGTATGTTCGAATCAGAAGAGGGGAAAATCGAATGCCTCACGAAATTCCGAATCGGAAAAGCTAATCAGGAAACCGTATATGCGGCTGCTCTTATGCATATTATTTGTTTAGTTGGCGACTTCATAAGTCTGTAACCATGAAGGATACATAACAGTCTTATTGCATCATTATATTTACGGATTTATTATGTCATTGGTATAAAAGCGGTGCGTTAACTTATTTAGTTATTACTCTTACATATTATTAACATTAGGCCTAGCACAGTATGAAGCTCAGACTGGTTTTCAAAATATACGTATAAGTTAAGTAGATTAGTTATTTGAAACGGTAATACTCAAGCTATTGAATTCGGGGGCTATCAACTTTTTTTTTTACATCAACATCAATTTTTTAGCCTCTTCTCTACGGTCTTGGGGTCGGCTTTCATTCAAAGTAAAAAAAAAAGTAAAAAAAAATCAAAGTATGATTTTTCATAGTACCTTTTAATATGAAGGTTAATAAAACCTAGGCGCTCGTTTCTGATCAAAAACCCAGACGGGAGTAGGCAACATTTTAAAGTGTAAAGTCATTAATCTTTAAAAATGTTTGAGCTGTACAATTGACAGTCAGAAATTGGTTTCAGATCCAGTAATTAGAGACCAAACTGCAGATAAAAGCAGCAATTTTAAATACCTTTAAAGCTCTTATAAATTCATACGTTTGATTTTGAGTAATTTTAACACAAATTCATGATTTTCAGACTCGGAAAATATGAGTAAGCTTTTTGCATCTTTACTCAGTACGGGCTAGGGTGATCTATTTTTTAATGTAATGATACAGCATACAATTCTTGTAACACACTTTATAGGGCCCATTTCACCAATAAAACTGAACGCGACCAGCGCATTTGAACTGTCTTTAAATTTTGATGCTGTCAATATTCCATCAAAATTATGACACTGACAGCCCTTTTTTTCTGGATGGGAAACCATCAAATAACTTTTCCCGCTCTGGGCGGAGCGGAAGGGATCATCAATCTTACTGACTAAAACCTACTCGTGATCCTTCTAGTGCTCTTTGCGTTCCAGGGCCGCGGTGGCTCTTTCGAACAAATTCCGCAATACTGACAGGTCTTGTCTCTAGCTTGCAGAACCAAGGGCTGGGGGTGTCATAATTTTGGGCTCCCTTTCGTCTACGCAGAATACTACCTGTCATATGTACATGTGAGGACCATAAGGTGGGTATCCACTATGTTCGCGAACCGTTCCGAGTTCCTGCAATTGCTCCACATTGTGGATAAGTTTGCGAAGTTGGTTCGCAATTGATTCGCAAAATTGATGCCTATCTGACTTTATACCTTATGACTGCTTCAATGTGTTACCGTTGGTGAGTAACGGGCCAGACATATTTTTCTTAATAAAAGTACTTGCCATCGACACGCTTAGAAGAAGATAGTCCTTGAGCGCGGCTTAGACTAGAAGATCGCGTTCAATTCCATGGAAGAAACTACGTTTTTGATGGTAGATTATTGAAATTATTATAAAAGTACGCACTTTATAGTATATGTTTGGTACTTTCGCATCAGGCGTACGTTGACGTCGCGTAGACGTTATTATATCAAAACTAATGTTGCCTTACCTCAAAGTATTATACGCCTATGACAGTACTAAAGGTTTATATCAAAATATCTAGCGAAACCTTGCAGACGATAAACGAATTTTTAAACTCTACTTTCAAGTAAGTTGGTTCAGCGACAGCAGGTTGTTTTAGAAGACCAATATTTTAGATACACTTAATATTGATATCTAAACATTACAAAACATACTGAAACTAACTAATTAAAATTGATTCCATATAAATTATGCTAAAGGTGCGTTTTGCTAGCCGTAGCTTAAGCTGATTAACAATTTATAGCATAATACTCTTATCATAATAATTTATTACATTAACATGTTCCCGTATTTTGGTGTTTGGTACATGTACATTTAAATGGTGTTTCGATTGGTTTCAATACTTTAGGCCATAGCGGTATATATTAAGAGATCCTTAGAACAGCCAAGCTCAGGTGGCTTTGGGAATAGTTCATTTATAAAAATGTATTTTTACTTATTCTTATAATTAATTATTATTTATTTACGTTCTTAATTTAACGAGTAGACTCGTGATCATTATTTGAAGTTTTTTCTTTGATTTTCAAAAAAATCTTCTTTTCCTTTTCGGCGGGGTTTATTAGGTACCAAACGGCAATAAGCAATCCGCTTTTTGTCTTTCAAAAAGCAGCCTACTACTAAGCAGTTGCTAGATTTGATATTGGTTTACTTCTGCAATTTAATTATAAAAAGATCCAACATTCCTATACCAGCTTATGTTAAACATTATTTAGAACGAGAACGAGAGAAAGCTCTTTCATTCCACCTTATGAGGTAATTATTCACTGTCTACATATTATCTCCTAACAAGAACTTGTCATAACAGTAGATCAGCTTTGCTTAAACTATTTAGCAAAATCTTGACATGATATGTGCCACAGTTCAAAACAAAACTGTCATGGCGCCTTTACACGTGGTCGATAGGCCGCTTGAGTACCTATCTCAAGTAATTAGATCCAAATTCGAGTACCCCACATGTTTTTCCTAAGCAGGCTTTACGATTTTTGACGCGTGTCTATGGATATCGGGTTGCCTGCAAAGCCGAACTTCGTCATTTACAACGACGAAGCTCGGCGATCTTATCCGAAAACGTCTTCGGGTGAATTCGTCCACCTTCGTCGTAATGAATGACATCGTACTAGATATTGGTCGATACCGTATTCCATAGAAAGATAATTATAGGTATTGTGCAGCAAGCAACCTGAGCCGTAGGTTTTAATTGCAATTAAATCAAAGGGCCTAGATAACAATATATCAATAACAATAGTTAAAAGTAAAAAATAATTGTAGGCCAGTCATTTAAAACATCAATCAGGACAGTGCAATAAATTGCAGTGTCCTAATTCGGAAAACTTAAAAATGTTTGGCCATTTGTCAGATTTTGACTGATAACTTATGTATAAGTGAATTCTACGTAAAAAATCAACCCGAAGATTCTAAAGTCGACAAAACGTTCTACAATTTCAGTGAACCATAAAGAGCAACCGTAAAGACCTGCGGTTACACTTAAGTTGTAGCAAATGTTGTCTTCTTTAAATGGGTACTGATTGACTTTCTCACTTACTCTTATAAATGTCCGAAAATTAAGAAGTTGCGCAGGTCTTTTGAAGTTGCAAAATTGGGTATACATTATTGGCACCTATCCTAACAAATACCCAAAAACCAGAACATTGCAATTTATTACGACCTAACGTGTTTAATCAGACTACGATGACTGGCCTATTGGATTCACATTCGCTATCAAAATTTTACGTGTTAAATCTTAAACATTTTGCCACCGTGACAATTGTTATCTCTGGTTAGCACTTCAGTTTGTCTAGAGCTCAAGATCTACTATTGCTAATCTAAGCTTGCTGCACTATAAATGCGCCACGATACAACTTCTGTGACACAACTGACAACACGCCACTTAGGCCTACACAAGTCTACCTACACTACCTACAGTGACTAGCTACGTTACTTGTCGTCCCGCTGGCCGTAGTACGCATGCGCCAGGTCGAACAGCTCCCTCCTCAGCTGCTGCGCGTGCGCACGGAGCTGTTGCTCGCGCGCGCGGATGTTGCCGTACTGTTCCTCGCGCTGTTCTGTGTGTTGTTCCACGAGCCAGCGGAGGTAGAGCTCTGGGAGAAGGATGTTTGGATAAGTATAGGTACTAATTTTTTTTTAAAGCTTGCTATAGGAAACTAGTTAGTTATAAAGGTGAACGGCAGATTTCGTACAACAAACTTTTTTTGTTGTTCTGTTATAGAATTTGTACCACTTATTAAGGCAATTAAACCATCGTATTTCGTGTATTATGGCCTGGTTTATGGCCTGTTGCTATACCAAAGCTGTAGCCATACACTTTGCATTTATTTACGCGACTGTCTCTTCCTACCTTCCCATATTACATAACTCATGGGCGCGACGGAGGGCCATATGATGTAGGGCGTGGGGTCGTTCAGCGGATTGATGAACTTGGGCAGCTCGTCGGATTGTTGAGCCACACTCTACAGTACTATATGACTCACCTTCCCATATCATATAGCTCATGGGCGCGACGGAGGGCCATAAGACGTTGGGCGTGGGGTCGTACAGCGGGTTGATGAACTTGGGCAGCTCGTCGGATTGTTGAGTCACACTCTACAGAACTATATGACTCACCTTCCCATATCACATAGCTCATGGGCGCGACGGAGGGCCATAAGACGTTGGGCGTGGGGACATACAGCGGGTTGATGAACTTGAGCAGCTCATCGGGTTGTTGAGCCACACTCTTCAGTACTTTATAACTCACCTTCCCATATCACATAGCTCATGAGCGCGACGGAGGGCCATATGACGTTGGGCGTGGGGTCGTACAGCGGGTTGATGAACTTGGGCAGCTCGTCGGGTTGTTGAGCCACACTCTACAGTACTATATGACTCACCTTCCCATATCACATAGCTCATAGGCGCGACGGAGGGCCATATGACGTTGGGCGTGGGGTCGTACAGCGGGTTGATGAACTTGGGCAGCTCGTCGGGTTGTTGAGCCACACTCTTCAGTACTATATGACTCACCTTCCCATATCACATAGCTCATGGGCGCGACGGAGGGCCATATGACGTTGGGCGTGGGGTCGTACAGCGGGTTGATGAACTTGGGCAGCTCGTCGGGTTGTTGAGCCACACTCTACAGTACTATATGACTCACCTTCCCATATAACATAGCTCATGGGCGCGACGGAGGGCCATATGACGTTGGGCGTGGGGTCGTACAGCGGGTTGATGAACTTGGGCAGCTCGTCGGGTTGTTGAGCCACACTCTACAGTACTATATGACTCACCTTCCCATATAACATAGC
This sequence comes from Hecatera dysodea, assembly GCA_905332915.2. Lineage (NCBI taxonomy): Eukaryota > Metazoa > Arthropoda > Insecta > Lepidoptera > Noctuidae > Hecatera > Hecatera dysodea. The sequence goes on along the minus strand of HG995288.1, from coordinate 8,816,210 downwards.
TCATGGGCGCGACGGAGGGCCATATGACGTTGGGCGTGGGGTCGTACAGCGGGTTGATGAACTTGGGCAGCTCGTCGGGTTGTTGAGCCACACTCTACAGTACTATATGACTCACCTTCCCATATAACATAGCTCATGGGCGCGACGGAGGGCCATATGACGTTGGGCGTGGGGTCGTACAGCGGGTTGATGAACTTGGGCAGCTCGTCGGGTTGTTGAGCCACACTCTACAGTACTATATGACTCACCTTCCCATATTACATAGCTCATGGGCGCGACGGAGGGCCATATGACGTTGGGCGTGGGGTCGTACAGCGGGTTGATGAACTTGGGCAGCTCGTCGGGTTGGTTGAGCCACGACCACAGGCTTGTGGTCTGCGAGTGAACGCCGCGAGTTTCTCGTTCTTGTTCATTGTCACACATAAAGGTGCCTAGAAAAAGAAATCAAATCAAATCAAATCAAATCAAATCAACTTTATTCGTAAATGTAGGTTTCAATACAATAGGATGTCATTTTAAACTGGTCAGTTCGCTACATTTTACTCAAGAGCATACAAATAATAATAATATTGGTGGTGTCGAAATAACAGACACACATTTAAAATAAAATAGGCAATTCAATTACATACTAACAATACATAATTACACAATTATAATGTCAAAATAATATTAATAATATAATCTAAAATGTAATATTCTATAGTCTAAATGTCAGTTGTGTCCTCCATAAACTCAGTTGTGGAGTAGTAACATTTCAAGAAATGATAGATTAAGCAGTGTGTGATCTCAAACCGATAGCAAATAAAAATATCTTGGGTATACCATCGTGATATAATCTTGAATAATGAGACCTGGCGCAAACCTGTAGTGCTTGATCCTGGATTGCGGAATTTCTTTGAAAGAGTTACCACGGCCCTGGAGCGCAAAGGGCATTGGGAGGAACACGGATGGGTTTTAGTCAGTAAGAGTCTGGCAGTCCGTCCCACGCCGCCCAGAGCCAAAGGAACCTTTTCATGAATCCAAAACAGAGTAAGAAGCTTTACGATCGATGTAGGACGTAGATCAATTACTATCCCGTCCTTAGCCTGGCTGCTTTTCGGTGACCTTTATGGGGATTTTCAAAGGTTTTATCTATGTACTTTTGGACAAAGTTATCATGACGAATAACTATCGGTAATGTATTGTGAAGGAAGGCACCGTTGTTGTCGCTAATATATTACTTGCATATGCACAATCATGAAGCCCAGATTATCCATCAGCAACTTGCTCTAAAATATGCTCTTGTGGAATCGGAAGTGCCGTACTGTCGGTATGCGCCCGGTACAATCTTAAATTTCTGCCGTACAACTCACCAAACTGACTAGCATAAGAATGCTCAAACAGCGTGATAAGGAACGACTGCTTGAACTCGAAACTGCATGGGAACTGCTCCAGGAACTGCCTGATGCAGTCCAGCAGCAGCAGGAAGACGGGCGCGGCGCGGGGCGCGGACGGCCCGTACGGACCCACGCGCTGACGCGAGTACCACGGGTGGCCTGCTTGGATCCACTCGCGTTCAATTAAGGCTTGTAACCTAGAAACACAACGAGGAACCAATGATTTTGACATACAAGGCATTAGAAAGCAGTAGAAAAGCCGGCCAAATGCGTATCGGGCCAGCATACTGTAGAATTCCGTGATTTTGAGTGTGAATCTGAATCGATGACAAACAAAAAGTATAAAAGTTGAGCGAAAGTGATTATGACTTTGGAGAACATTTTTAAGTTTACGACAAGTATATGATTTGTCAGACGGATTCGACGCGATTTTTTATGTAAATGAATCAACATCTTGTTTTATAACCAGAGATCCGATATTTGGATGCACATTTTGCCTAAAGATAATATGTTGACTATTATGGAAAGCACTATTGTTCGGAAGAAACCCGCTGATTTTTAAAATTTAAGTGTAGGTATATGTATGTATGTATATCTATGAGATGTAATAAACCCGATTTGACGCAAATGACAGTTGCCTTGTAACAACGCAATATCGTTGCTCTTCCCTAATTTTACTGTCAGAAAAAAGTATGAAAACATGATTCAAGTTGCAAGGACTTACTTTAAAATAGCGGTTTATACGGGATCGTATTAAGCCACCTCTAAGTGCGCTCTTCGAGGTTAAGCAACAGATGCCTAGGTCGATACGTGGATGGGCGACCAAACGTATAGCTACACTCCTCCGAGGCTCGGAAAGCACGTCAAGACGTTGGTCCCAGTTGTCATTTATTGACATTCCTTAAACTTATGACTTGTGATAGGCAGTCACTTCAAGTAAAATAACGGTGCACAGCTGTGTCTCGGCGGTAAGCCGACCCTAACTTAAGTTAAATAGAATTGCAAGTAGATTTACCTATTCAGCAGTCATATGGCTTTTCATAATCAGGAAATGGGTTCGAACCTCCGCGAAGAAAACAGATATTTGATAAAAAAAGATGACTTCCTCACCCTCTAATAGTTCTGCAGTCAGGGTTCAGTATGATCTGGACTAGAGAGCACACAAGTAGCGTGGCATCTTCGCCGCGCGTGCCATGGACTAACACTGGTTCCGCTTTCTGGAATCAGAACGCAGACATTGAATGACAAAAATATTATCAGTCCATGAGGATCGTCCCACTGCTGGAAAAGAACGTGACCATCTTCGCTTAGGCCTTCCACGAAGTCACTTCCTCTCCTTCATTTATTGTAGACATTGAAAGGGAGCGCAGGTCGCTGGCTGTCCGTTGTAACATACTGGCCCGCAGGTTTTCACGGTGTACGAATTCAGTGAAGATCACGCTTTTTAAAGCATTTTGTCAATCTTTCTACACTTGCAGGTTGTTTGTCGGTACGATGAGGTACTCGGGTCTCGTCCTCGACAGCCGGTGGAACTTTGCGGAACATTTCCGACGTTTGGTTCCCAAATTGGAGAAGGCCGGGGCTGCCTTCAAGCAGCTTTTGCCCAATCTAGGGGGTCCAAACGCCTCCTGCCGGAGGCTGTATGCGGGGATCGTGTGGTCCATGGCCCTTAACGTGGCCCGGTGTGGGCGCTGTCGCTAAAGCGACTGCCAGTGTGCCACTTGGTAGCGGCCCAGAGGGTCATGGCCATTCGGTTGGTCCGGGGATACCGCACGGTCTCTGGCGAGGCGGCGAGCCTCCTTGCCGGATTGCTGCCGTGGGATCTGGAGACGAGAGCCCTCGCGCACGTTTACGCGACATCTCGCAACCGGCCCTGTTTCAATCCATGGTCCGGAGCAAGGGGGCATGGGAAGCGGTCACCTCTTTCTGCGAAGCAGTAATGCTGGCGAAGGAGGAGGCGGACCGCGTGCAGGAGACGGAAACGCTTCAGCCGCCGCAGCAGAAGAAGACGCCCCGGGCGTCGTGAAACGCAGGGCGAATCCCGGCCACCGTAGGCGCGGGCATGCGGACGACGAGCTATGGGTGACTTGCCATCCGATAGCAACAAGACTTTGAGAAAAGGCTAAGCAGATGATGATAATGATTGTTGAAATAAATCGAACTAGATGCATCACAGTACCTAAAAAAGGTATGTAAATGAGAGAGAAGTAAGATTATAATATTGAAACCTGGTGTATATGCTGCGCGACGATGCAGGCGGTATGTAGCGCGTTCCGCACGCTCTCGGGCCAGCCGCACGACTCCAGCCTCGAGATCCACTTATCACTCGATATCTCGCGGTCGTTGCACGCTGGAACATTATGTATTCATCATTATTAGGTGGTCCAGCAACTAAGGTAGCTCGCCTAATTCAAAAAAATGTGTGGATTGAATCCGACATGCGGTCATGAATTTGAATAATTTTAAACATCTGGAAATTATATGTGCTAGAAAGACTATTTTGCAAAAATATTTAAATTATTTGATAATAATACATATGGGGTGAAATCATAAGTAAAAAAATCTGCTGGTGACAGATGTTGCCTGATTTGATCGACCAGAACCAGTCTTATTAAGTCAAATAGTTATCATAACATACTGAAAGTAAGAAAAAATGTGTTCTGCCTAGTACATCATAGTATTACCTTCTCAGAAACAATTGAGTTTATTGTTACGAGCTTCGGGTTCGTTACAATTAAAATCAGCCGATTCAATAAACAAAGATGACACTTTAATTTACACCACACTAATTACACTATAAACTCACTAATCACAAAACACAATCGCACTATTAATCACTTAAGTTCGCAGTCGAAGATCGCTCTCGAAGTTATCACTTGTATCGCAAATCCAATACTGACTCGGTCGGCTCATGTGCCGGCCTTATATAGGGCGCCGAGTAGAACTCCAGAAAGTTCGCGTACATATCGGTCGCGACCGACTAAGGTCCGAGAATTCTAGCATAGATAAATCTCGAAGGTCCTTGACTTCACTAGTTCTGCTACTCGATACTAGATGGCGCTAGTGGTACCGAATGCCGCTATCATCCTAACTTAATTCTGGCGCGCAACACTGCCCCCTCCTAAGACATGCTCGTCCCGAGCATTATCAGCGCCATAATAACGCGCCAGTCGATCAACATGGACGATCTTCGGAGCGCTTCTTGTACCTTTCTGTATACGGTAGGTCACATCATTGATCTTTGTCACAATCCGGTACGGTCCGTCCCATTTAGCTTGAAGCTTAGGAGATTTCCCTCTGCTGCGAACTGGATTGTGCAACCACACTAGTGAACCTTCCTCGAACCCTTTATTGTTCATTTTGCAGTCATAGCGGGTTTTCATCTTTTCAGACATTTGCTGGCCCGATTGTCTGACGTACTCATGAATGTCGTTCATTTTGTTCCGCAAGTCATTCGCATAATCGGTTATACTGCGTGGGGCATCAGGTGGTACTCCGGTGATCAGGTCTGCAGGTAGCCGCAATTCTCTTCCAAAGTTTGCGAAAGCTGGTGTCACTGACGTGCTTTCATGAACAGCACTTCGGTATGACAGCAAAAACGGTTGTATGTGCTTGTCCCAATCTCGTTGCCGGTTTTCCACAACTTTGGCCAGATATCTCTCCAATGTCTGATTAAATCGTTCTACCATCCCATCCGATTGTGGGTGGTAAGAAGTTGTCCTCGTTTTATGAGTACCCATAACTCGGCAAGTTTCCTGGAATATTTGGGACTCAAAATTCCTTCCTTGATCGCTGTGAATCTCCAAGGGTACTCCAAAACGACAGAAGACTTCATGAACTAGTTTATCCGCAACTGTTGAAGCTTCTTGGTTTGGAATGGCGAAGACTTCCGGCCACTTAGTGAAATAATCCATAACCACCATGAAATACTTGTTACCACTTTCACTTTCCGGAAACGGTCCCGCAACGTCTAGCGCTATCCTTTCCCATGGTGCACCAACATTGTACAATTTCAATGCACCTCTGCTACGAGTCTGAGGTCCTTTTACAGCCGTACAACTTGTACACTTGCGACACCAGTCCTCGACATCGTCACGACAGTGGACCCAGTAAAACCGTTCCCGTATCTTCAGTAGAGTTCGTTTAACTCCCATATGGCCTCCTGAACAACCATTATGGTACAGCTGTAGAACATCCGGTACTTTAGCTTTAGGGACAACCATTTGCAAATGACAGTTGTCTCCCCGAGCATTTTCCCATTTACGGCACAGGACTCCATCCTGAATCACTAAGCTGTCCCATTGGGCCCAATAGCTTTTTGTGATTGAACTCATCGCTGAGACATCACTCCACGTAGGCTTCGGAGCACTGGCCTTCATCCACTCCAGGATCGGCTTGATGTCCAGATCATCCTGCTGTGCACGTTCCAAGTTTTCCTTCCACTCGTTACTAAGATCTGTCTTGATCATCCTCACAGGTACGACTTCTTTACCCTCTTGCCGAGTACAATGCTTGCAGTCTTCAGGGCAAGGTCTTCTTGATAATGCATCTGCATTGCCATGAGTTTTCCCGCTGCGATGTTCAATCACAAAGTCGTATTCCTGAAGTAATTCAATCCATCTCGCAACTTGTCCTTCTGGATTTTTGAATTGTAATAGCCATTCAGTGCAGCATGGTCAGTCCGTAAGTGGAATTTCCGCCCCAGCAGATATTTGCTAAAATGCTGCAATGACTTGACCACAGCAAGTAATTCCCGTCGCGTGACACAATAATTCCTTTCTGGCTTCGACAGAGACTTGCTGAAGTACGCTATCACAACCTCTTGATCGCCATTCCGTTGAGATAACACACCGCCAAGTCCTATGTCGCTTGCATCTGTGTCAACTATAAATTCCTTGTCGGTATCAGGATACCCCAAAATAGGTGTTTTGCACAGACGTTCCTTGAGCTCCTGGAATGCAATGTCACAACTCTCATCCCAGCAGAAATGTCGCTTCTCCTCGGTTAGCTTGTGCAGGGGTTTCGCTATGTCAGCAAAGTTTTTGACAAATCGCCGATAGTAGGAGCACAAACCCAAAAATGCTCTGACCTGCGTCTTTTCTTTTGGAATTGGCCAGTCCTTGACTGCGGCGATTTTCTCTGGATCCGTGCGGATACCTTCTTCCGACACTACGTATCCCAAAAAGCTAACTTGCCGTTTGAAGAATGAACACTTCTTCGGACTTAACTTGAGGTTTGCACTCTGGATCTTCATGAGTACGCGTTCCAGGTTTTGAAGATGTTCATCAAACGTACGGCCTACGATGATGATGTCATCTAAGTAGACCAGACAAGCATCGCCAATTAACCCCGTTAGTACTAGTTCCATCAACCTTTCAAACGTTGCCGGAGCGTTACACAATCCAAACGGCATGACTTTAAATTGCCATAGACCCTTTCCTGTCGAGAATGCAGTTTTCTCCTTGTCCTTAGGATCAATTTGAACCTGCCAGTAGCCACTTTTTAGGTCCAGCGTGCTGAACCACTTTACTCCAGTAAGCATGTCCAGCGTGTCATCAATTCTTGGCAGAGGATAGCTGTCCTTCTTCGTAACATCATTCAAACGACGGTAGTCAACACAAAACCGCATGGTGCCGTCCTTCTTTCTTACCAGTACAACAGGTGAACACCATGGACTTGATGAAGGTTCTATGACACCATCCTTAACCATTCCCTCAATCATGGTTTCCACTTCCTTTTCACGTGCTACTGGCAATCTCCTTGGCCGCTGACGGATAGGCAATTCATCTCCTGTGTTTATTTTGTGTTGAACTAAATCAGTCTTCCCGATGTCAGCATCGTTTGAAGAGAAAACATTGGCGTACCTCTGTAACATTCTCTTCGCCTTGACCATTTCATTTTGAGACAGAACGCTGCGACAGTCATCTAAAAGTGTGGTCACTTTCGTTTGGGCGTCCTTGCTGAGGTTCCCAGTCGATAGATTTTGGCACCGACGTAACCAATCCACTTCCTCACATGTACCAATCAGCGTGCCCTTATCTATCATCTGTTCCTTATCACAAAGGTTCAGCACAGGTACTCTTGAGATGTCAGTGGCTCTAACCAAAGTACGTGCCACTTTCCATGGAAGGTCACTTTCTACCCTTTCCACAAGTACACACCGATGAGTCTGCCTAGGATTTCGAGGAAGCCTAACCGGCACAATCGTTTCCGATCTCGGTGGAAGAACAATCTTCTTTAGGCTGTACACATTTCCTGGTAACGCCCCTTCCATGAAAAGTTCCTCTTGTCCACATTTCAAAACTCCTTGCTTAACGTCGATCTCACAATAGTTCTTCCTCATAAAGTCTAGGCCCAAGATGCAGTCGTCCATGATATCAGCCACGATGACATTATGAAGATAGATTCTGTTGCCTAGCTTTAACTCCATCTCTTTCTCTCCGCGGACGGGTATGCGCTGACCGGTGGCTGTTACCAAATTTATGCGGTCTCGGTTGTATGCGGAGTCCCCAAGGAACCGACTTACTAGTTGGGAACTGACAACCGTGCGTGAGGCTCCAGTGTCTATTGTCAGCTTACATGGCGTTCCGTTGACCTCGCCCTTGATGATTAGGCTGTTCCCGTCATGGGTTTGTGAGATCGAAATCCTTGGGGCTTTCTGAACATCAGCCAGCACCCGCCCCGCTGTCCTGGCTTTTACTCGTTTCCCTGCAGTTGCTGGGCGGTGCTGTTAACCGCCCTACCCTCTGGAGATCGACTATCTTCCCTATCTACAGTTCGCTTAGGGCAACTGGACCGTAGGTGGCCCCTTTCCCCACAGCCATAGCATCTAGGGCTGTATCCTTTAGACCGGTCGCGAACAGTAGCCGCTGCAACCTCCCTGACGCGATGGGAACGATGATCTTGCCGCACAGCTTCCACCTCTAGTGCATGGGCCAACGCGTCCTTAAGTTTCTCGTGGTGCCCGAGCCTCACGGCAGCTCTAACTTCAAGGTCGCGGATGCCGTCAATGAATGCCTGCACCAGGTTCCCTTGAATGAGCGCAGGTACAGACTGGTATGCTTTTCTAACAAGCTTCTCCACCTCAAGGGCCCACTGCTGCAGGTTTTCACCGCTGCGTTGCACGCGATCCTTTAGCTGCGCCCGAAACACGTGTTCCAGATGAGCGTCGCCATACCTTGCTTCCAGTGCCTCAACCAGCTGCTCGTAAGTCACCTCGTTACCGAGGGCTTCCAGGATAGTGAGGGCCTGGTCGCGGAGGCCTAGGGTAAGAGCAGTCATGGCCTGGTCCTTACTCCACCCGTTCGCCTTCATAACAGCTTCGAATTGCATTTTGTATGCCGACCAGGAAGATGTTCCATCGAACGGCGGCACTTTGAATCCACGTAGAGAAGGTGTAGTAGCTACAGAGGTTGCAATTCCATCTCCTATTTTAAGGTTGTCCAGCGTTTTCCTCACGTCAACTATCACGTTGTCAACCCGATCACTAATTTGGTCGATTCGTGTTTCAGCTTCCGTCAGGCGGTTCTCGTGCTGAACCACCTTATCTTTAACAACCTTAATTTCTTTGCCGAAAGTGGCATGCAGATCCTTCATGAGGAGCATCTGCTCTTCCTGGCGGCGCGCCTGCTCCTCATTGTCACGTTGGAGCTGTTCTTCCAATCGACGGGCCTGTTCCTCCTGGCGACGGGCCTGTTCCTCCTGTCGACGCGCCTGTTCCGCCTGTCGGCGGGCCTGCTCCTCCTTGTCATGCCGTAGCTGCTCTTCCAACCGACGGGCCTGCTCTTCTTGGCGGCGGGCCTGATCCTGCAGCATCATCATCAGAGCAGCAAAGTCTGGTGCTGATGATGATGTTGGAGCAGCGGTGGACGGGCCGGCCTCTAAGGTCGCCAACTGTTTCTCCGTCGCCTGCGGCGTTGCACCTCCAAAACGCCTCTGGTCCGTCTCTTGCTGGCGTTGACTACGGGTACGGATACCCTCCGTGTCGTCCTTTGGTAGAATCGGTATCTTTTAAATCCACTCTTCTGACACCAATTGTTACGAGCTTCGGGTTCGTTACAATTAAAATCAGCCGATTCAATAAACAAAGATGACACTTTAATTTACACCACACTAATTACACTATAAACTCACTAATCACAAAACACAATCGCACTATTAATCACTTAAGTTCGCAGTCGAAGATCGCTCTCGAAGTTATCACTTGTATCGCAAATCCAATACTGACTCGGTCGGTTTTTTTTTTTTTTTTTTTTGAGTGGACTACTCGCAGTTCAGCACATTAAGGCTGGTTACTGCTCAACCGGGCAATCCCGTGGTTGCCTTAGATTCTAAGGCCCCCAGCCGGGGCTTAAAACTACTTAAAAACTAAATGGCCGCTCGCTAAGGGCATCCCCTGTGGGACACGGGCCTCGGCTTAGCGGGGTCATTGAGGGGGGGCAGCAAGGGACAGGCTGGGTCTGATTGATATTATTTAGGGGATTTAACGCTAATGGCTCAGCAGCGCGGGTTGGCTCGTTAGGCAAAAGTCGGGGAGCGACTCGGTCGGCTCATGTGCCGGCCTTATATAGGGCGCCGAGTAGAACTCCAGAAAGTTCGCGTACATATCGGTCGCGACCGACTAAGGCCGAGAATTCTAGCATAGATAAATCTCGAAGGTCCTTGACTTCACTAGTTCTGCTACTCGATACTAGATGGCGCTAGTGGTACCGAATGCCGCTATCATCCTAACTTAATTCTGGCGCGCAACATTATTTTTCCAACAAGTGCCAAAAGTACTATTACACCATTTTAGAAAGCTTTTTAAACAAAGAAGTCTATCTAGTATTTTTTGAATCAAGTACCATACATTTATTTATTTTGAGTAAACTGACTCAATAAAAGATTTGTTTCAAGAGATGTTCATGGCTGGAACTTAAGTATACTTCATTGCCAAATATGTATTTTTTATGATTGTTATTTGAGGGATTCATGCATTCAAGAGCTATCCACAGTGAAACAGATTCCTCACTACTTGCAGTTTTTGGTCGTGAGAATTCTATCCTAACACAGTCACGCCTCTATAATCCATTAATTTACAAGTTTTACAAGTTCAATACATTACCATCAATTAGTTTAGAATAGCTATCTAAGAGTGGCTGTTGGTTGTCCACTTCGTCCATAGATCTGTTGTATATTTTCCACTGGGAGTAGTTCGAATTACTCTCTGTTCCACCACCTGTAAAGTAACCAAACATAATGAATTAGAGAAAATAAAATAGTAGAATTTTGTAACACATAATAATGCGAATTTCGTTTGCTTTCTCCCGCAGCTTTGCTCCTGTGGCCTATCTCATAGTATTTTTTTATTATTTTCAACCATGTAGGTAAAATTAAATTATAATTTAACAAAACATGTTTGTGTTTCAACCAATGAACACACAAATACAAGAGACTAAAAAATCCACACATTTGAAGCGATTTGAGTTATATAACACCACTTTCCACGCCAGGACACTTATTGCTAATTGTATTGTATTGTGTGTTGTTGTTCTATTGTCACTTATATGGTGTACATAATAAAGAGTATTCTATTCTATTCTATTGTCCAGGATTTTCATATAACTAAGAGTATGCCTACAGCTAATGATACCTTTATTCTGCTGCTGTGATATAGAGTTAGAACTCCTGAGGTCGTATATGATGCCCTTGGTACCGACTGCGACCACCGCATTCAGTATCGCCTCATCGGGTCTACACCGTCGGTGCTTCGGACCATACAGAGGCTGGCCGGCGCGCATCAGGACTGCCTGTTTTGAAAAGATAAAAAAATATATAAAAACCTTTCCTTCTAAACCGTTAGTCAGTGGAGCCATCCACATAGGATCCGACTAACTACAAGCACAGGATGAAGGATACATATCTTAAAGTAGTATCTCTATTTTTTGTTGCACTGGTCTGGACGCAAAAAAAATCCGAGCGACATATTGGTTCACCTGCGAGATGAATAATCGCCGTGCCATAAAACGCTGCTATATCCAAGTTCATAGATTTTATATGAAATGCACTGAATATTGTGGATCACACCAAGCCTATTTTGAAGATTCATAATAAACCCAAAGCTAGTTACCATTAAAGCTACAATTAGACAGTAATTAAACTTACTCCATTATTATGTCTATAGGACAGTACAGGGAACCGTCCTCCCTGCCTGAATGTGGCTGCAGCGGCAAGGGTCTCATCGTCTACACATTTGGGCACCACCACAGCCTTCCCATAACTGGAGCACACCGCATAGTTCTGGTTGACGCGGGAAACACGCCACTCCTCGGTTGCTAATACCTTTGTGAATTCGCCCTCTATACTGTAATGCAAAATATAAAGTTGTGAGAGAGTGTAACATCAGCATATTTTCTTTCAAGCACTTTGAGGATTCCTAATGCTTAGTTATGCCTTAAACAATCTTCAATTAAGTTGTTCAATTACAATGATACACATGAATTAAATCATTTTTTACTTTATGCTCACAATCTGACTGTCACAGTTCTCAATAATTAGTTCTTGTTTTGCATAAAATAAAGTATGATTGGTGATCTAAAAGAATATCGTAACTATTGGAGAAGAGCAGCCTTGGAGATGGTTAAAGATATTGTTTTGCAAAACTATGCCATGAGCAAAAGCTTGTTAAAAATTAAGCTGTTTTTTGGTTTAACATAAAAGGTGAAAATAATATCATTTCACTTTTGAATATATTTTTATAAAAAAAAAATATTATGTGTCACCTGTATAAAGTATATCCATTCTCCACAATAGGGTGCATGTGTCTATAAAAAAATGGGTAAAATAGACCAGGATCCTGTAAACCAGACAAGTTCTCAAGAGTTTGGGCCATTTGGTTCAACTCAGTGGTTCCAGCAATATCCAGCTGGAATATCCTCAAGTCCTTGCATTTGAGGAACAGGGAGCCACCCTGCGTTACACCAGCAATGGGCTTGTTCTCTTTCTTCTCTATACTGTCTATGTTCTTGTGGAGAAGCTGAAATGAACAATGCAACAATGACTTATTATTGTTGTTGTTGTTGACAAAAAGGTAGGTAGGGTAGGTAAAGGTAGGATGAATTACTAAAGTCGGGCTATCCTTCTATATAAGATATTGTATTATCTGATAGCAACCATCTGAGATTCGACGACAAGCCATTTGAATGGTCTCAAGGGTCTCATAGTTGCAGCCATGTAACTTATATGATGTACATAATAAAGAGTATTCTATTCTATTCTATAACTAAAAGTATGATATTATGCTGGCATGTATTAGACTAACTAAACTGTTGTGGCTAAAGAATATGCTGCAGCTGCACGGGTCTACATCAAGGTTAAGCAACCCTTGTCAAGGTCGGTCTGTGGATGGATGACCATCTTAGCATACCGAGTTTACTCCAGCAGAAGCATGTTAAGCCATTGGTCCTGGTTGAGATTTGTAGATCTTTGGCAGTTATTACAGATTATCAGAAGCCTCTCTCTCTCCAGTCTTGCCAAGAACCACCGTGTTACCCAGTTAATGGGTTGTGGAGGTCTGATAGGCAACAACTGTATGTAAAATATTGGAATCCGATTATTCCGGTTTGATTGGAAGCTGAACCCAATATAGTTGGTAAAAGGCTAGGCAGATGATGTATCAGATAAAAGGAAGGAAGGGTTCTTAGTAGGAATAAGGAGTAAATAATTTTAACAATACTGTGCAATTTATTAAATAGAAATAGTTATCACCGCGAACACAGATGTATTGACTAACAGCTGATAATAACAAATGGAATTATTTCCAGTTATCGTTTATTGATCAATGGCAAGCAAAGGACACAAGACACAACAGGTATGAAAATATTATAAGCCACAGAAAAGCACTAAAAGAAATGCAATTAGACATACCCATAGTTCGTGAACGCCTTCTTTTCGTGAGCTCAAAATAAGGTGATGGCCTGTAATACACACAGTTCCATCCACGTTTTCCTGGTGCGGGTACTTCAGAATAACACCGTCTAATTTATTTATGTGTATTAGCTCTATAAATTCCATTTTTAGAAACACTAACACGCTGTAAATAAATAATTGTAAAATAATAAATAACCATCTGAGCGTTGACGTTTACGCGGTTTACGTTTCATTCATTCGATTATTTTTTTTAAGTTGGCAATAATCAGCTGAACAGTCTTCACATTGCAAGTCGCGCTTAAAAATAACTTCTCAAACACAAAATACAACTACCCATTAGTTACAATAAATTATCTGCCCAAATTCAAGGAAAGTTATTATTTTTCAATATGAAAATGTTTGGTGATGGTGGCAATCTAAATTAGTAAACAAACTGAAACTAACTTCATTCGTATCATAAGAAGAGTTCATACAACTTTGACAACAGCCGTTATCGGCGTGTTAGAACGAGTTGCATTATTGGTTGCTTATACCCGCGAAAGAGAAGAACGTAATGTAGAAAAGAGACGCAACGAGAATTTTCGTGCGTATCCTGTTGCTGAAGCAGCTCCATCTGTCGATTAACCGAATAAAACAAACCTAGCTGTGCGATGGCGATGTGTGGATTTTTTCGTTGGTTGGAGATATTTTTTTATCACAAAACAATTGCTAATTGAAACACAAGTCGTATGAGCAAGATATAGCCTTTCTTTCGTTCGGTGAATAGTGTGTGGTGTTTTCGTGAAGTACACAAAAAATAACAAACCGTGTGGTAAGCCTATATATTTGTATGATTGTATTTAAAGTAGGTATGTAAGTAGCTGGCAGGGAGGTTGAGCTTGGGTAATGACCGGTTCCTTTAATATTAAGATATTTTTGTTAGGACATGATGCTGGACTACTGGTCAAGTTAGAAGGACCGCGTTTTCTTACATCACAAAAGGTCAAGCTAAAAATACCAGGTGCTTTGGTTGTTCACAGGTGATGGAGGAGAGCACGGAGTCCCACATGGAGACCGACGTGTCGTCCACCACTGATGATGTTCCTGAGACGCAGGAAGTCACAGGTTCTGACGGGAACGTCGAGATGATCATAGTTGTAGAGAAAATGGATGAGGATGGACCATTTGCTGTTGAAGAAAGCGAGGACCAAACACAACCAGCTTGTGAAGATAATAATGATAAAATTACACGAGAGGATAAAGCTCCGGAGAAACAAGCAGAAGTACCGAAGTCCCCAACAAAATCGCCAGTAAAATCTCTATCAAAACCTCTTATTAAACTTCCAGTAAAGTCACCTATTAAGCTGCCACCAAAGTCACCAGCTAAGTCTCCAACAAAGTCTAAAAATATAGAAGCTGAAGTAACAGAGGCTCAAAGCCACCCTGAGGAGGAGGAGCAGGTGATTGTGATTGTGGAAGCTAAACCTCAGGAGCAGAATGAGAATCCGCCTACTGCTGAAACTCAGCAAATTGAAGATGCTGATTCCTCAGTGGAACCTGTACCAATTCAATTGAAGGACAAGCCAACCCAAGTGCATAAAACTCCAAAGAAAGAAGTGCAGAAACCTGTTCAGAAATCTCCCATTAAAGATTTACAGCCTTTAGACCCTGCACTAACAAAGGATTCTAAACAAGGAATACTTGACAAAATAATTGTTAATGGGAAGGTTCAAAGCAATGACACCGGCAAAACAGATGACTCTGGCACTAAAACTGTTGTCACTACAAATCCTATAGATATCAACAATGAAGCTTCAAATGACTCTCAACTTGAAACATTGTCTGATGTATCAGAAAAAGAACACAAGGGCATTAGCAGAGAATTAAAATCACTGATAAACTCTGCAAAAGAGTCCAAGATTATCAGTGAATGTACTCAGCTAACAAGTAAAACAAGGAAGTCTAGAAGTGCTTTAGACACTTCTAGTTCAAGCTTGAACTCTTCCCAAGTAGAGCCTAATAAGATACATGACACAAGAAGAAATAGTGATATGTCCCAAAAGAGTAACTGTAGTGAAAAATCTGATAGGGTTGTTCTAAAAAGATCAATGAGGTCTCAAAACCCTGAATTTGTGAGTAAGGTAAAACAGTTCCTGAACTCAGTCACTGGTAAAGGTAACAAAGACTCAGAGGGTGAGGAAGAAGAAGATAAAGTTGAGATGCTTGAACTCATCACGAGGCCAACTCCTCCAAAACTGAAGAGGACTGAACCTGTAGTAAGTAAAAAAAAAAAGTTAATTCGAAAATTAAATTAATAGAAAGACCTATCTTGTGGTGTGATACTCCTATACTTCTATTGGTAGGAGCATCATTCAAAGATTAATTTTCCTTTATGCGTTAATTTGATTAGCATAAGATCCATTTTCTTGTTGTAATGTTTTTGTGGCAGCAAGATAACATCTCATATCATGATACTGTTTTTTCTTTTCATTAAAAATGTAAAAAAATAACAGTGCAAACTCTTTAGGCATAACAAAAGGTATTCAAGATGCCAGTGTTGTCCAATAAGGAGGGGATATATTGACATAATTTGCATGTAGGCACAACAAAATGGCTGCCCATGCTTTTACTTGTCAATAATTTAGAAATTCTGAAACTTGAGTGTCAATAAAACTGCAGTTTTATAATTCACAATGGTCAGTTTTGTTGTTATTAATTTTTTATTCAACTAATTGATATTATTAAAATATGTTGGCACATTACTGGTAGGTGACTGGAGGTAGAAGTCAAAAACATATATTTTTCTTATTTACTTCTGCAACCCACTGCTATTTCTTGGTGAAAACTTCATGCTATAGAAAAAATAAAATACATAGTTGTTATTTGTCATCAGGTTACAGAGAAGAGCAACAAGCTTCGGTCAGATGCATACTGCTGGCGATGTCACTGGGTCGTGGAGCAGGCCACAAATGAGAAGTTGCACCCTCCCATGCAATGTACAGTCTGCCCTCGGTCATTCCACTACAAATGTCTGACAAGCCCCGAGAGAAACAAAATTAACCTGGAGAAGAACTGGGTCTGTCCAGAATGCATGATTGTTTTGCAAGCGGAGAGCTCAGAGACTAGGTAAATGCGTATGAATCATACTATTAAACATGATTTTCTATTATGATCAAAGTAGCTCAGCTAATGAATTTGGTTTGGTTAACTTTTTGCTCTCCATTTTATTTCACAGGGCCTATGGGATAAACATATCTTGCTGGTGCTAGCATAAGCATGGGAAATTGTAATTTTTAGGTTTCAAATGTAATGAACTAACTAAGAAATTCATCAAAAAGCATTGCAAAAAGAGAATATTTATATTATACAATGATGATAATCTAATTTAATTCATGAGAAACTAGGTTATCGCCTAGCATTCAATTTTTAACTGTACATTTCCTTGTACTGTTTCAAACTTATATAAGATAGGTACTAGCATTACTTGAAAAAAGAGAAAAAATATTTAATTGCCACATTGCAAATGTGCATTGTTTTATATGATAAACATACATTCATTAGATCCTAATATTTTCGCCAAGAAGTAATAGTGCAAAAATCTATTAAGAACTTATCTCTGTCTCTTCCTAATTTTGCAAAGTAAACATTTAATTTTTTATCATGCCATGTTCCGTGCTCGCGATAAATGGACTAGGGAGGCATAATTGAAAGGATAACTGAGACACATTTCGTTGACCCCTATCAAATGAAGATGATGAACTACATGTATAATATTTTACAGTAACCAAATTAAGATGATTGCAACTGTTTGCACTTATTTCCAGGTCACCAGCCATGAAGAAGATATCCCTAGGAATGCTCTGTGATCTCCTGAAGCATGCTCTAGGACGAATGATGGACCTAAATGGGGTAATTTATATCGTATTTATTATCTACTACCTACATTTACATTTTGTTATTGATACTTAGTAGGTAGTCATATTACGCTTGTCCTAATTTAAAGGTCATACGACATGAATTTGTTAGTTCTTGTTGTTGTCTCATATCTGGGTATGGTTTCTGTAGTTTTAGTTAGGATATATAAATGTCGATACAAAATATGAAGGTAATCATAGAAACGATCCTGTAATATCCTTCATAATTTAGAGACAATACAGAAAAGCGATGTCAGGTTTTCCCACGTCGTTATTCAAGCACCAATCGCTAGAACAAAGGCGTAATCGTACGTTTAGCTGCCATAGTAGAAGCTATAAGGCATACTCCGCCGTTAGGCACTTTCACCGGATTAACGCATGAACCAACAGCCAGACATATTAAAATGTATGTAGCGCTCCACGGACGGCGCGCGCCGACGGCGACGGCTGGCGGGCGGGACTCAGTGAAATGACCTTGCCACTTATCTACGTAGCTGCGCGGACCCCGCGTAACGACACCTCCCATCTCTCTCTCACAGAACAAATCGATACCGCAGCGTCGCTATTACCGTCTCGCTCTAGCACTGCTAATAATAAACGTGTGCGAGTGTTGTACATTATGTATTGTCGCTGTAATATGCGTTGCATATTAGCAGAAATTCATAATCACACTTCGAAGGAACAATGATTTTTGCAATTGTTGTTTGCAACATCAACAATAAAATTTCTATGCACATATTGATATTATAAATATCATCAGATGTTCCTTTTGATCAAATTAGGGTCAAGAGGACCCTAATTTGATCTCTCTCTTATCGGTCTCTCTTGTATCTCGTATACCCCTATGTAATCAAACATTTGCATGCGGATCGAATCGGCGATGTAGGTGGTATACCCACCTACATCGTCTGGCGCGCCTACCTAGTATGTTTCACATCGAAAGAATGTAGGTACAAACCGGAGCACGCGAATCTTTTTGTAATGGAATATTTCACCGTAAAATAACTGATTGAAACAGATCAATCCTTAGAAAGAAGTATAGGTTTCCGTTTACAATACGAATTATTAGATTTTTAGATTGAAGTTGTTCATCTTGTTCCGAATTATAAGCTCAATTGAAAAGTGAAAACTTGAGAAATGTTTAGTATTTAGGGCAATGCTAATCAATAAAGAGAAATTTAAATAAAATACCGCTAGTTATTTCGCAATAGCACAACTTGAGTCGAGGATTATTTTACATGAAATAACAAACACTAACAGTAAAATTTACGATGGCATATAAATTTCTAAAGAAGGCAAAAATAAGTGAAGAAACCGATTCGCTACTTTTAAATTCAGGTTTTATTAATTTCATCATAGGTAAGTCGTAGTTTTTGTCGCCAAGTATTGCTTGTCTGCTGAATTGCTGTCAATCACTTGAACGACCATTTTTAGTAAGGTTGCGTTTCGTACTACGCAGTTCTTGTCTGTTTAACCGCGCGATAAGCTTCATCTTCGTCCAAAGAAGCTATTGAAGCTTAAGTTATAAAAATTAAGCCATCATCGCCGTTTTCAATTTGATATGTGATTGCAGTCGCTTTTTATAAGCAGTCAAGACACAGACAGACGGTCTATCTTTCTATGGTGGAAAAAGTGACTGACGGAATGATCGCGTTTTTGATTGGCCAAGAACCTACATGAAGGCAAATTCTTTTTCGAAAGAGCGTTCAAATTCAAATCAATCATCTGTTTAGCCTTTTCCCAACTATATTGGGATCGACTCCTAGTCAAACCGGATTCAGCTGAATACGCAGTATTTTACGAGGAACGGCTGCCTACCAGACCCCCACAACCCATTAACTGGGTAACACGATACTTCTTGGAAAGACTTGTGTCAGAAGTTCTGGCTTCTATTCTAACAAACGTTCCATAGCGACTGCCAAAATCTACAAATTACAGCCGGAGGAATCTCAATATGTTCAGATTCACCAGGCCATCCATCCACAAACCGACCTCAGCAAGCGGAGCTTACCCTTGAAGACCGACCCGTGCGGCTGTTATTAATTAGAGTTCAAATTCGTCATAATATTATATCAGCGACATACGCTGTTAAAAACTTGTCAAAATGTGAGGAAATTAGTTTTTGACTAATAGAATTTTGCGATCGGAACGCACAATCGAAGGGTCTTTAACACCGTTCTATAAAACAAGCAAAAATTCAAACCTTAAATTCCTTATTAATGTTTCCAGGTGGAGCCATTCATGCAGCCCGTAGACCGCGCCGCCTTTCCTGACTACGACAAGTATGTAGTGCATCCGATGGATCTATCGCTGATGAAGGAAAACATTGGCGAGGGCCTATACGGGAGCACAGAGGCGTTCCTTGCCGACGCTCAATGGATACTGCACAACAGTATTATCTTTAATACATGTTAGTATTGTTTTTATTTTTTATGAATGAACGATGATATTACGTAAGAATACCTAATTTCAACACGCGTAGATGATTAGGGCTAACTCCCACACACATACAGGGGCCTGTTTTTGTCCCCAGCAGTGGAAGCATTACAGGCTGATTATGCCAAGCGATTTATTTTACATAATATGCCTTTCAAAGTTACCACATCTAAAATCTACTTGTTTGTGCGGTTTTACCACATTTATCGTAAAAATGATGGAACATAAAAAGTTTTCCTCATAAATAAACTACTGTGGAATCTTCTTATCTTCTAAGTCAAAAGATTTCTGTGTAATCTATCTACAGCTATATCGTATTGACCAACACAGATACCGCATTGATAAATGTTATAGGGATTGTTGAGACTCATACATTTATCATCATAGGATGAGTTAAAATGAAATGAAATGAAATATATATATACAAATATAGTTAATGGTTATATAGACCGCCCATTGTTACACCCTTATACTTTTATGGTCCTAATGTAATTTTTGTATGGTGTACAATAAAGAGCATTTCTATTCTATTCATAGTAGTAACTATGCTACTTTTTCTCGTAGCTAAGCTAATTGTTAGTTTTTTTTATAATTTCCGTCTTCGCCAAACAGAAACCCTCCAACTTTCATTTTTCTGTCAATCAAACTTGATCTAATAAACATCATGATCAAGTTTCGACAGCTTTTATGTATAGTCTACTAGCTTGCATCAGCAGCTTCGCCCGCGTAAAAGTAAAAAAATGATCTCTTGGAAACTCCTGCTATAATATACTTTTTATACCGGGTGTATGTTCCCTAAGGATAACTTTCTATGTCCAGAACATACGTCTGTTCGTATGCCTAGTAATAACACATGGACTGCTGTCTCTCCATGTGTTAGTACTTTCGCATTTACATACATTTATACTAAGTATGGATTTACTTTTCTAAAACTCGTTTTCCATTAGCACATTTAGCCACCCTTTTATGTTTGCGGTATTAATGTATTTTTTTTACGTTGTACATAGAAGACTACTTTACTTCTATTCTTTTTTCCATGGAGGTAGGCACGTTCTGGAGTCTCATCCAGAACGTGACCTTTTACGATTATTTTGCTTGTTTTATGTTCATACAAAAATAATATTCGTTTTAATCACTTAGTAAACCGTGTTGGTCCTTCAGTGCAGTCGAAGTTAACGGCGGGTGCGCGCGCGCTGTTGCGCTCGTGTCGCGCGGAGATGGGCGAGATCGAGGCGTGCCCCGAGTGCTACGCCGCCGCGCATGCGCGCAGGCCCACGTGGTTCACCGATGTTTGTACCACGCCGCATATTCTGTTCTGGGCTAAGTTAAAAGGTATGTTTTGTTAATGGTAATTGATATTGTAAAAGAGTTATAGTAACTACTTCGTTGTACTAGGTGCCTACCTTCATGCCTTAACTTGTGCACATGTTAAAAGCGTAACTTGTGGCAAATAACGGGGCGACTTTTGTTGAGTCTAGCAAACTCCATAGCCTAGCTGCGAAATGAACTCTTTTTTAAATATTACAGGATCATAAGCATGCTTTGTTACAATCATAAAAAGAAAAAAAAATACAATTTGGCACTTCTATCGGAGAAGTGAAAACTTAGAATTTTTAGTAGTAAAATTTTAAATTTCATAATGAAATAACTATTAATATACAATCATATTATTAATGAAAAGTATTTGTATTTACATAAATTTAATGTACTTGATTTTTAAAATAAATAAGAGGATTTAAAATAATTTTCTGTTACTTTTTATCTTAAAAAATAAATATATATATAAAAAAATATAAATAAATATATATATATTAAAATATTAGTATATTTATTTAGTACTCACTACTGTACTGCACAGTATATACACATTGAACTTTTCACTAAATCAATAAATTTCACTTAGGTTTATGCATGAGACCAAGGAGTGCCCAACGCGGCTAAAGAAGTTTTTACTTCAAAAAGATTCGCATAGTTTCAACTTTTTTTTTTTATTCATTATTACAAACGCAGCTCAATGTGGATCTACCCTAGTGCAGAACTCTCTTCAAATGGCAAATCGCAAAAGCGAAGAACAAATCTAAAAAGAGCCCTCTTCCACCTTCCAGGCTTCCCTTACTGGCCAGCGAAAGGCATGTCAGTGAATAGCTCGGGACTGGTCGATGTGCGGTTCTTTGGCGCTCACGACCGCGCCTGGGTGCCCGCTAAGGACTGCTTCCTGTACTGCGAGAAGGATCCCAACAACTTCAGGACTAAGCGCCAGGATATTCTTGATAGTATGCAGGTAATTATTTTATTTTTACGTTCTGTGAGTAATTTTCGCCGTTTTATTAACTTTGTTAAACATGATGCTTCCATCTCTCTCTTCTCTTCCTTTTTGCACGGGTACAGACGCGAGCTACATAAGAGTACCAAATTTTATGCCGTGGTACAAGTACATCACTGTATACAAGTTAGTAAGCTGGTCTTACTGCCCAGATTGCGTCAAACTAATCAACAAGTGCGTACACACATACTTTTCAAAATCTGCAGATGTGTGAAATGTTTTTTAATGGAGATTTTGATGGGTGGACGTTGGAAGGAATGTTAAGAGTTCAAGCGTTTTCAAGAGAAAAGTGACATAATCACGAATTTATTATCTTTCAGGAAGCAGAACAGCACATCCGAAACATATCAAGGAAGTATGGTAGATTCGTTTACCCGCCTTTCAAGACTCAATTCGACCCCACCAAAATGTCGGAGCAACTCAAAATGATGGTAAGTGCAACAGTCAATATTCATATCCTTAAACATGACTACACTTGGCTTAAGCTGTGGGTATATTACTATTAGATAGTCGAAATGATGGGCAGGTACATTCAGTGGTAGAATTTTGCTCGCAGCTGCGCTCGCGTTATAGAAAAAGTAACCTACAATCATCTTAAGAATCTCTGAACTAAACTTCATCAAAATCAGTTCAGTGATTTAACCGTGACAGCGTATCAGACAATCCCACCGCCGCCGCTGCCCGGTTCAAGGGTAAAATCATCATTGCATTTGTTCCTAGGACAAAGGCGTATTATCGGCCACTATTATGTCCACTTTGCCGGACGGTCGACATTCACGGCTTGATTCGATTACAAAAGGTTGTGTAGAGGGGAGCTGTTTGATCATTCATTGTAAAGCTCGAAAAGTCGTATTTTTTTTTAGCGCAAACCAATAGTATTGTATTGTTCACTACTCCTTGCACATTTCGCATTGTTAGTGAGTTTATATTGTTATGAAAAAAGGTGCTTATTCTCAGCGATTGATATCGAATTAGGTACGGATTCAGAAACTACCTAAACATTGGTCATTTCGTTGACCTTTCTTACTTTACCCACGTTTCGTCCGCTCAATATTCCCTATCCTGTAAGAACTTCGAAAACGAACAACAGCCACGGTTCTTATTTACATTGTAAAGGTCGATGGATTTTGGCTACACCATACATACGTCTAATGTCTCTTTTTTCAGATCCCAACCTTCGAAGGTGAAGTAAGATCTGTCATAAAGGAGAAGGCATCACCGAACCCATCGGCACCCGCCAAGACAAAGAGCAGGTCCAACTCCAAAAGTTCCAAAGATTCATTAAATGACAGGTTCGTGCATATTTTCATTGAAATATATTAAACGGCGATTCATACCATCGATACGTATTGGAACATCGCACTAGCCTTTGTTTAAAATGAGTCATACTGAATATCGACACGTTCCCAATTTTAAAAATAATAAACAATAGAAGACTACTCATTGTTGACCCTTCTTCGATATGCACTTGTTCGACGGATCTTTATTTCGACTGAACATACCTTCGAAATAATACTGCTCTGAAATTTGACAGGAATAATTAAATTTTTCTTTATGGTTTTAGATAAATAATAATAATCAATTATGTTTTTATCTAAAACCATTAACAAATCTTTGTACAGTTTAATAATTTCTTCAGATAGTTTAAATCGTATCATAATAAGACTTTTTGATTATTTATCAGACATGTGACTAATGTATGCTATTCCACTTAGAAACGAATATCCATTCATTCAGTTCAGTCATTTTTCAGTAGCAATTGTTTTTGTAGCCTTTCGTTCTGATACTAATCATTGTTTTCTTTTTTTCTTTTTGGGTTTCTCAATTTGGACCAAAAGAATTTACAGTTTGAATTTTTTTTATCTTAAAACCACAATTTTACTTATGGTACTATTCCTTGGTCCAACTCTGCCTTGTATGGTATACATTTGATATAACAGTTCCTCTAACTTTCAAATGTTTCGCCATTAGAAAGTTCCATCCATAACCCAGAAATTGGGATAATAAGGAATTTCAAATTTTCGTCTGAACTAAAAACAAGCACAATGACTCCGCCAGAATTATAATGACCAATCATGAATTGATTTCCATCGATTGCGTGGTACTGCTCAGGATCTTCCAGCTTGGTAGCAGCTTGTAGTCCCTTGTTTCTGGTTCTGTTTAGAGATTTCGATGTAATCGTATTTACGTATTCATTTTTTTTCGTTTACTGCTAATAATCTTGTATTAAGAGTAGTAATGGGGAAATAGTATTGCATAAAGAGAAACTAGAATTCGTCCAAAGCACAGTTTTCAAGTCTACAGTGGGGTCCTCATTTAAAATTACTTGCAGGACGGCTAAGTTCAGCAGCATTATGCTGTCAGAAAATCCTTCAATTTACTGGTGTAGATACCGCCACACTGGTTTATTTTAGTTACTTTGATAGTAGCATGTCTTAACTCTTACGGTATTTTGCTATGGGGATGGGCTGCATTCACATAGTTTGAAAAGCGCTATAAGAGCTATTTTCAAAATGAGGAAATTAATATCATGACGGTACCTTGTCAATACACATATGGAAACATTATGTATGTTCGGAAAAATCGTCATATTTTTATTAAGATTAGTGACAGGCATAATTTTGAATACTAGAAGAAATGGGAACAAATTAGATCAACCTCAGTTCAGATTGGTTAAAGTACACACTTCTTTTATGGGGTATTGTGTAAATAGTTATATATAGCAAAATACCACTCGATCTTTTCCAATTAAATGAGAGAATAATTTAAACCTGCATAAAACGCACGCTATGTAGGCAAGGATGTTATAAATTAGGAGATTTATCTCTTTTTTATTTTAATAACTTGGATGTTGAGAACCATAGTTTTGTATAATGGAGAAGTTTTTTTTTTTCAAACTTTGTAAATGTCGTGGTACATTATATAGTTTTTTTTTTTTACTTGAACGAACACGACATTTAATAGCATGTCACACAAATATCTCGCTGATGGGGGCGCGTGTATTGGATCAATCATTTTCCTTCAACATGGCTGATCTGAATGTTGCCGATACACACCGTCATGTTCGTGAACGGGCGCCGTCAGTTGAGACTGGTCATCTCTTAATGCCACTGGCTTATTTTAATATTGATATTTTGAATATAGTTTCTTTTTTTTCTTTGAATTATCCTCAGATATTGAAGAAACAAGGATAATGTAACCAAGATTTTTGTAATAAATAACATGATTTAAAAGAGTGTCCGTGGAGTTTCTTGCACGTTCTTCTCCACAGTGGTCTACGCTGCCAGTAACTTTATATTTTTACTGATCGATCTTAACAATTCAAAAGTGTAAATGGTTTATTTGTAATAATCGCTTTGAATCTTGAATTTTGACTGCTCCTTTCCATTTCGTGATAACACAATTTCGCACGAAACCATGACTTTAAACCGTAATTGAATTACAAGTAATGCACTTTTCTGTCCCCGATAAAAAAACTATGACACAAATGTCAAGAACAACAAAAATATACCACCCTCAAAATCGCTGACGAATACTGTAATACGAGTATCTAAATGGTCTTTGTCTATCGTATTACCATTGTGAAATTTTATAAAATTTGCTGTTATTAGTTTGCGTGGCGTTAGATTATAGCAGGCTGATTTAATTAAAAACAAATGTGTTTTAAATTAATGGTTATTATAAAAACATAATTGATTATTCTTTATGTTTTTATTTTGTACCTAAAACCATAAAGCGAAATCCAATTGTTGTAGTCACAATTCAGACCCGGACACAGTTCCGTCGAAATAGAGATCTGTCGAACAAGTGTATGTCGAAGAATGGTTCTGTCGAAGTTCTGTTTTTCGAAGGTTTGTGTTGTCGAAGTATGTCCTGTCGGACTAATCAATAAGTAGTCGAACTATTGTTTTTCGAAACTTGGACCCTGTCGAAAAAAATCAGAAATACATATATAAATATATGTATACGTAAAAGATGAATACTCTCCTAAAACTTGATTCTGCTATACAGAGTTGTTCAGACTAAGTTCTAAATATAACATCATTAATTTATTATACACAAGGCACTTCAGCAAAGCTCAACAGAGACGTGAGAGTCTCGTAAATGGTTGCCTATCTTCAACATGAACTAGTGCGATGACATCCTTATCCTTAGACTTCACTAAAAACATAATGCACCTCCGATACCGATCATATAACTTTCTAAATGCATAACTTCTGCATGAATAAAAGTTGGTTTGATAAATGACTTTTTAATAAAACGGTATGGATTCTTAAGACCTGTTCAAATATAAGCTTTATTCATATCAAATATAATTATAAAACCATCACAAAACAATACAAGATAATATTATAAATATCAGGTTGCTCCTTCACTCGGATAGTTCGGAAAGTGATGGAGAGGAACTAC
The DNA here is from genome assembly GCA_905332915.2 of Hecatera dysodea. Lineage (NCBI taxonomy): Eukaryota > Metazoa > Arthropoda > Insecta > Lepidoptera > Noctuidae > Hecatera > Hecatera dysodea. The sequence goes on along the minus strand of HG995288.1, from coordinate 8,789,865 downwards.
TGCGACTGTATGCACTACTTGACAAAAACAGGTACGTAGCTCTAACCAAGGTTAGTACTAACTTTAAGGCAAACCACGAGTGCTTACAAGGACTAGAACACAACACGTAAACACAGCTTTTCAATCAATTATTTTTCTAAAGAACATTGCTTATATCTGAACAGGCCTTTGTGGTGATTTTCTCTTCTTTCTTTCTTTCACATCACTGTTAACTGAAATGTAATGTGGATCTAAATTGTTATATATAAACGTAGCAAAATAGAGAACCCTTTAGAGATTTGTCCATTTTTAGATTTAATTATTTACAGACAACTAACACATGAGCCAACTATGTTAATTTAGAGTGCGGATCCATGTAGCACTGTTACTTGTATTTTTTTTAAATTATTATTCGCATCCCTCACTAGCACCAATATGGATTTAAAATATTCAAGAATGTTTATACCATGAACGTAAAGCTTGCAGCGACACCTATTCGACTTAGGCAGCCTACGTATGGTAGCGGGGACAATACCTAGGCAGGCGCTGCTCGCTGAAAAAAACATTTCCACACGATAGATATAACGAACAGTCCTCTAAGCAGAGCATGCATGGAGGAGGAGGAAACGGTATCGTACGTGCTCCTTGAGTGCAAGTTGTCGTAGACATACAGAGGCAAACAATAGGTACATCGGATTCGCTTGTCCTGTATACACTAGGAGGACCGATCTGCTTCTGGAACGAAGTTGTCTGGTTGGAATGATGTCCGCCATGGCTCACGCACAATGCTCCAACATCAGAACTAAGTGCGGAAATCAAACTTCAATAGATAGATAGATAGACCTTGGCGACCAACCTGGTGACCTAAATAATATCCTTTCAATATGACACAATCTGAATGATATTAACCCTTATGGGCGTTGCTTAATATTTTTTTATTGTTTCAGCGATGGGAGTGACAATGAAGACTCGAATACAATAGCAAGAAAAATGGCGGACGGTGCTGAAATAGCCAAAATGGAAGACGATGACTCTACTACTTTGGATAAGTACGTTACAAATTTGAATAACTATATTCATATTCAAAATAACTACTATTTTCGATAAATTCATTTTATCACATTTCACTGTTACAGAGAACAGGAAACAGTCACGGCTCCGGAAAATAAAATCAAAGAAGATTCTCAGTCCTCTTCTTCAACAAGTTCGTCTAGAAAGCGTCGCCGATCCGAGCTCGAGGAAGCAATCGTAACCATCATGGAGTCTAGTGGCAGCAATTGCAGCAGCTCCAACGAGAAACGAAGGAAAGTCGACGACAAGAAAACTGAACTAGGTATACCGAGTAGTAAGAAGACAGAGGACAACTCAACAACTGACTTGCCTAAGGAAGATACAATCGAAGTCACCCAAGCTGAGACAAATGAAACACCGCCGATAGCAAAAGACTCGGATCCAGAGAGGAGTGAAGAGAAAGACAAACAAAGAGTCACCCCAATAAGAATAGCACTAGTAACAAAAGAAAAACGCAAAACTAGAAATAGCTCCTCCAACTTAGATACCACCGCCAAAATTATTACTCCCAGCAAAGATAAAGAGAAAGAACAACAAAAGACGCCGCAGAGACGGAAATCTACAAGATCAGAAAAAGTAGATAGAACACCTTCTACGAAACCTGATAAAGTTGAAAAAACTACGTCCAAATCTAACAAAACTCCCGTCTCAAAACCAGAAAAGTTTGAGAAAACTTTAAACTCGAAACATGAAAAAGTTGAAAAAACACCGGGTTCCAAATCTGAAAAAGTCGATAAGACACCTAACGATAAACCTAAAGAGGACAGGTCTAGGGAAAAGAAGCGAAGAATGTCTAGAAGTAGCAGATCAACAAACAGTAACAGTTCAACAAGATCCTCTGACAAAAACGAAAACAAATCCGAAAAGAATGGTGAAGGGAGCTCTAAAGGAAAAAGACGAGGGAGCAGCTCCTCCGGCAAAGAGAAAGACAAAGATTCGGATGGTGAAAAATCGAGACTGGAAAAGCAGAATTCACCTAAATCAACTCCAGATTTACTTACTCCAAAATCTGTGAAAGATCGACTACAGTTCGACGATGACACGACCTTAGCTGTCCTAGCGCGTGAAAGTACTAAGTCAATAGCAACGACTAGCATTACCGGCTTGCCAATGATCAGTTCCGTGCGGAGCCTATCGACAACCGCTCAGCTCACCGGCTTAACTATAACTAGAAGTACGACCGCCGCCAACACTATAGACATTACTGAGGAAGCGAACGCGGACTCCAGCATATTCACTCCTACTAGTACAGAGAACGTGAAAACAATGCAAGATGCGGTTTCGAAGCTTCAAAGGCTACGTAATGACGTGGATCAACCAGCCGTAGGGCGCGTCGGCGTCCGCGCATTCGCGAGGATGACGTCACCGGAGAAACAAAACACTAACGATGAAGTACAAGTAGAAATAAAGGCTGAACCTATCGACCTCGACGAGCCCGAGAGGCATATGGAGAAGATGGATCTCATGAACGCATTCAGACTGCGGCCGGTGAACCCGCAGCATGTGGCGCCGAACCCGCCTATGAATTTGCGTGATGTTAGGATAAATAAGGTTGTGGTTACGCCGCTGCATGGTTGGAAGTCGTCGCCGGCGTCGGCTCCGGTTGTCAGGGCGTCCGAGGTCCGTCCGAGGGCGAAGAAGACTTTCCCTCAGCCGAAGAAGCCGGAGGACGGTCGCTCGGAGCTGAACAGCAAAAACTCGATGGTGTACATTCCGATACAGCCGCCGATGACGCAGGCGCCCTTGAGATTGCCGCGACCGACTAATACTGCTCCGCCCACAGTTACGTCCATCCTCCGGCCGCCTATCTCTTCTGTTGGTAAGTCCTTACATATTATTTCATTAAATACTAATGAAAAGGCGGCACAGTTGGAGCAGTGGTTGAGATTGACTGCTGCTGCGCTGCAACAAATATTTGTATGGCCTACAGATAGTTGTTCCGAGTCTGACTGTTTGCGTATGTGAGTTATATTTTTGTAAACGCACCCATAATACAGGACAAATTGCTAGTGTAGGGCAACGTTTTTATTTTATTTTAAATTAAAGAAAGAAAAACAAATAAAATTGATATAAAATTAACAGAACTTTTGCCACTGCTAAATTGTGTACTGGCAACCATATAATATTCCATGGTCTAATATGTTAGCACATGTCTTTAAAAAAAGTAATATTCTCGTTAACCAGGTTTTGTTGTTCCAGGAAATAACGTAGTGAACACGGTCACGACGCCCCTGACGCAGGCGTCCAGCTCGCCGCCCAGCACGAGCGCCGCAGCGACGAGCAGCACGAGCGTGGCGGCCGTGCCCACCGTGCACACTCTACCGCTCATGACGTCCGTCAACGGCCAGTGGATGTTCAGCTTCCAGCCCGTCATGTCCGTCGGCGCCATCGACGTGAGTAAACGCCGCTATTTTTGACAGTCAAGCTTTAGCGAGAGTATGTTGACGAGTTGAGTCACGCCGGAGCACTTGTAATATTTGTTTAGACTATTCCGTCCCACTGCAGGGCAAAGGCCTCTCTTTCTTACTTCAATTCTTTCTGGCTTTGGGCAAATGTGGACCAATCCTGTTAGTAAGGTGCAATTATATTTGCAAAAAAGTATTGATGTTTTTAAGGAATTTAGGTAAGAGAATGTCTTGTAAGTAAGTGCACCCTTAGTACATTCAACCAGGTAACACTGGTGTCAATTGCTTGAATTACAAAAAACACCCTTTCTGTTACGACGTTGACAGCAATCAACCTTCATCAAGATGATCAATATCAAAGATTAATCAACATCAGTACTTATGTTTGACTGTATTGTTGTACTTCTAGAAATCTAGATTAAACCGTTATTTCTCAAAGAGGTAGATAGCATAAAATGCCATCATTGTTGTGTGTGGGAATGCTAATACCTTTTACAATTTGCATCATCAGAACGCCGTCTCTCCTCCGATGCTGAACGGCATCGGCGAGCGCAACAACACGGCAGCGCCACTGGCAAACTTGGCGCCGGGTGCCGCGGGTGCCTTGGTAGTGGCGGGTGCCGGCGTGGGGCTGGGAGGCGCTGGCGTAGGGCTGGGAGGCGCTGGCGTGGGGCTGGGAGGCGCCGGCGTGGGGCTGGGAGGCACCGGCGTGGGGCTAGGAGGCGCCGGCGTGGGGCTAGGAGGCGCTGGTGTGGGCCTGGGAGGCGCTGGTGTGGGACTGGGAGGCGCCGGTGTGGCCCTGGGAGGCGCTGGCTCGGGCCTGCTTTCTGTGCCCACGTCCACGCCTGGCCCTGCGCTGCCCATCACTGTCCTGAGTAGGCCGCCTATAGATAACTCACCTGGAGAGGTATGCCATTTTAATTACTTGAATATGTTAGCTTTCGACATGAGCATATCCCGCGTCAGTGATCAGAAATAGACGAAAAAATCTTGAAATTATCTTGGGATCTAATTGCTACAGGAAAAGTACACATAACATAAAAATACTATAAAAAATATTGCCCTAAATGTCGCAAGGGAGAAGACTGAATAACCGAACAAGTAGTATAACGGAAGTTTTCTCGTTTGACCTTATTATTTATTTAAAATTCATGCCCCCGAAGTCCACCTTTGAGTTCAAAGACAGTTTTTTTGCCATGTACCTTTTTTTTTTCAGAGATTATTTCAGACACAGTTCACATTATTCTTCCAAGCCATCATCATCTTTCGTCAACGATAATATGTATTTTTGAAGAAATGGAATCACTTATCTTTAAAGTATCGAAAAGAGCGATTATGATTACTTTGCTTTTGATTTTTTTTTGTCGAAACATAGTAAACAAAAAAGTGTCTATTTATTTTGAATAATCTTACTATACGTAAAATTGGCGCTCTTCCTCCGAAGTAACCCTGTTCAGGGGTCGACTTCCACTCTAATCCCTATGTACCTACCTTATATATACCCATTATTGACATGAAACATCTAAATAAGCTCTTCAACTCTAACTAAATATGTAAATGTCTGTACCCAGCCGCCGCGCCTACAGCAGCGGCCGGCGCAGTTGCTGCTGAACCCGCTGGACGCCAACACGCCCATCGGCGGTGTTCCGCCGCCCTCCACCGCCGGGCCCGTCACCGCCAAGCTCAACCAGAACGCTGTTAAGGTAACCACAGATGATTTCCTAAATATCCTCTGTCCACAGCAGTCCGCCATCGGAGCTTCACGCTTCAAATCACTCCACGTCCTTCCGTATGGTTTGAAGAAGAAGGCCACTTCTTTTTCCTTGAGCTTTCCAGTCCATGGCATGTTTGGGAATATAATCGGAATCTCTCAGGGCGATCGGACATTCGGACCAGATATATGTAGATTTTTTTTCTATAGGTGGGCTCGCATTTTACTCCTGATGGAAAGCAATGATATGGTCGATAATAATTCTCGTTTGGGTAGAAGGACATATCGTTAAAAGAAAAGCATAATGTTCAATAATTTAAGTTTTTAACACCATTATGCCAATATGCCTAAATATGCAGCCAAAGTTATGTCACATGTATTGCGGAATTTGTTCGAAAGAGTCACCACGGCCCTGGAACGCACTAGGTACTGGTGGGTTTTAGTTAGTAAGAGTCTGACACTCCCTTCCGCTCCGCCTAGAGCGGGGGAAGTTATTTGATGATTTCAAAAATCAAAGGTATGCCACGTGTCACTTTACAAGTCCCATAGAATAGAGCCTATTGCTGTCAACCAGGCCTATATCAGTGATCCTGCTAGCTAGCTGTATGAGGAAAGGTCTACATGCCAAACTAATCGACTTGACGGTCGGCCCTATAATATTACACTGCATTGTATTTTATAATATTGCTGAGATAGGCTTTATGGCATAGGTCTATTGATATTGTTAGTTTTTAATCACTTATCTTCTATTAATCCACACGTGTGACATTATTTTTTGTATACTTTAGTACTTATAATGCAGGGTATCCTGCACAGCTAATTAATGAATCATGCGTGTATTCCAGATGACAGATTTCTTCCGCACGTTACTAGAGGACTCCCTGGAGAAGCTGGACGAGCCGTGGTCGCAGCTCACCACGCTCCGGCTGCAGCTGGAGCAAGAGACTTGGAAGCACCAGCAGGAGCTCAAGGAGGTTAAACATAACCACGGTATGTAGGAGAAGAGAAACTATCCGCTATAATTATGGTAAATGCATTGAATAGCATGAAGCTGTGAATCAGTACTTTCGAATGTATTGAATTGTACTTTCTAAAGTTATATTCGTTTTGAACAATATAGTGCCAAAATCATACCTATGGATATAAAATCACATTTATTTTTTAATAATCTTTGGTTTCTCTATTATCCATTTTCCATCGTCCAATTTCTCTCAATACTAGGCATATGCCTCTTTTTCGCTTGCCAATTTCCACGCTCCTGTACCCTCCCCACATCCAGGTTGTTCCCGCGATGCATAAATGTCGTCTGTCCATCTCGTTCTAGACGACTATCATTCCTACAACCAGTTCTAAGACGCCACTCGGCCAAGGTCATCAATCATCTGAGTCAGTTACAGGCTGGCACTGTTATAAAACGAAAGAGGCGGGTGATTTTTATCGCGTACAAAAACGAGCTACGACTATAGGGAACGTGCACGGCGTAGACTATGCCATCTAGTGTTGCAAACTTAAAACTTTTATGTTGTAAATATTTGACCTGTGCTGCCACCTATACTTCCTGCACCCTCCGTTTAGTGGAACATGCACGAAGTAAACTGTGCCATCTAGAGTTATAAATTTGAAACTTATAAGTAAAATTAACTTGACATTGACGCGTCTGATCGCGCGATCTTTACGCATGTGTCATTTCAATGTCAGATTCTATTCACACTGCGCATGTATGTTCGGCCGGTTAAGTAACATAACACGCCCTAACAAACATCAATACTGATAACATTTCAGATCTGATAATATCGGAGATGCGCACGTCGTTCGACAAGGAGAAGCAGCGCGCCGTGAGTGAAGCGCGGCGCCTCGCGCAGATCGAGCTCGAGGCCGCCGTCAAACTCACCAAGCAGAAGCAATGGTAAGAAATCACGGAGTTCGACCAGAAGGCGTACTGGTACTTAAACAGCGTTCAAATTCAACAAGTCGCCTTATAATAAACATTTTTACTTATCTTAATGTAGATTAGAAGTTTTATTGACAGTTTGCGACTGCAGGCTGCTCGAAAAGATTGAAAGAAAGATTATTGAGTGTTTCAATGAAAACTTGCTTACTTAAATGTATTGTTTTCCACAAAAAATAGACAACTTTGCTTTTAAATAAAATGGAATCATAAAGGAGGATCAACAAGAATGTATGGAGCCCTGTATGATGACCAATAACGTTAAGCCATATGTAGTTGGAAAGGCTTTTTTTATATACTACAACTTTCATTATGGCAACTTGTATTGAATCACTTCGGGACAAAAGTTATAACCTAATAAGATGAAACAATTTATTGAAAGAGGTCTAATAAGTAAATACAACTAGAATTTTATTATGCTAGGGTTTAATCCTTTTTTCTTCATAGCTACAATCTTTGAAAAACTGAATTTGTAGGGGATATGTCTAAGATCGGATGATGGACTAAGTTTTTGGGGTTCCGTGCCCAAAGGGTAAAACGGGATTACTAAGACTCCGCTATTCGATCCGTATCTCAAGATACAGGCTGGTTAGATACAGACGGACGGACCCGTGATAGTTAGATAATTGAAATTTTCACAGATGATGTATTTCTGTTGCCGCTATAACAGCAAATACTAAAAAATAGAATAAATATTTAAGGGGGCTCCCATACTACAAACGTGATTTATTTGCTCGATATTAGTAAATACAGAAATATACACATATACAGTTTTTATGAACTGCCACCTATATTCATTAGATGTCATTGTGTATTACAGGTGTGTAAACTGCAGTCATGAGGCGCAGTTCTACTGCTGCTGGAACACGGCGTACTGCGACCTGCTGTGCCAGCGCGCGCACTGGTCGCAGCACTCCTCGACCTGCCAGCAGCGCAAGCAGGTAACCCTTGTGCAAAACTGGCACACAATCAACATCCTGCCTAAGCTATCTACTGCTACTATTGTAAATGGGGAGGTAACAAACAAAAGAAACTGACTTTGAGTTTGTTTATGTTTGTTAATTCTTCACGTCCTAATGTTTGAATGTTGACCATTGCTTTATGTTTGTTAATTCTTCACGTCCTAACGTTTGAACGTTGACCATTGCTTTATGTTTGTTAATTCTTCACGTCCTAACATTTGAACGTTGACCATTGCTTTATGTTTGTTCATTCTTCACGTCCTAACATTTGAACGTTGACCATTGCTTTATGTTTGTTCATTCTTCACGTCCTAACGTTTGAACGTTGACCATTGCTTTATGTTTGTTAATTCTTCACGTCCTAACATTTGAAAGTTGACCATTGCTTTATGTTTGTTAACTCTTCACGTCGTAACCTTTGAACGTTGATCGATTGTTTGTTTGTTAACTCTTCACGTCTTAACGGTTGAACGTTGACCGTTTGTTTATGTTTGTTAACTCTTGAAGGAACACGGGTGGGTTTTAGTCAGTAAGAGTCTGACACTCCCTCACGCTCTAACAGTGATAATAGGTACTCATTTAAAAACGAATTTATCATTAATTATTATTATAAGCTTTTTTTATTTTTTTTCCATACTATGTACAAAACAATTATGTATATAGACTATTATTGTTGATTTTAACTTGTTGTATGGCCCCTGTAGGGTGAAAAGCCTCCTCCATCTCTTTCCAAAGTTTTTTATCTTGGGCGGTGCCCATCCAGTTGTTTCCAGCGGTTTTGACTATGTCATCGGCCCATCTTTTTCTTTGTCGTCCTTTTTTCCTATCATTAATTACCTAGTTTTTAATATCTGATAATGTCTTAATGGTTAAACGTTGACCCAGGAGTATGTTCTCTTGGGATACTTGGGGTACCACTGTGGGAAAGTCGATTGGCCATAATTTAACTAATTCAACTTAATGAACTAGCATTAGTATTCGTGTGGTATTTGTTAATACAAACAGGACAAAATTAAGGACCTGATTCATTTTTAGTCTTGTACTTTTATCTGTTTCAATATTTGTAGATATGTGAGTAGCATGAGCTTATTTAGAAGTTTACCTCTGCTGGTAATACTTGGTTCTATAACTAGTATACTTGGTGCATCGTCCTCACATATATGAAGTATTTCTTGTATACCAAATATTGTAAACCATTTATTTGAAAAGAGTAACTATGGAGTTTCTTGTCTGTTCTTCTCCATAAGAGTCTACCTTTGCGAATGGACGCTAGAGTCACTTAATTGTGATAACTTTTCTGATGACATTCCGTTTCTGGTGACGATCCAAATAGCAGGCTACTTTGATCGTGAAACAGCCCCTTAGTTTTTTTACTCTACTGAATAAATTCAGAAGTGCAACAAAATACTTATTAAAATTATACTCAATGGGAACTAAATCATAGGTGCTAATCACACATGCCAACTGTAATGTATGTGATGCATATTAAATTTCAGAAAGACAAAAACCGAGAACCTCCGAACTCACCAGAGAGCAGGCTACAACCTAATCCAGATATGCCAGTGAGTTTAATAGAATTATATTTTTACTCGTAAACTTCCATCATTTATTGATAGCGTTTTATTTATTAAATTATTTAGAATCGCTATGTCTTAGTACTGCTATCGTAATTATAGAAAAATACACTTTCTTAGGTTTCTTGATAATGTAATACAAACATTCATTGTTTTGTTACAGCCAGCCTCCAACGATTATATTATTATTATATAATATGTACTACTGTATTTCATCAAATTATTATGTCATAATTTATGTTAAAAATTGGCCCTTCACTAACATTGTTGAAGTTTTCGTAATAGATTTGTATCAAATAAACATTTTTATGCAATAGATAAAGATATACAAGTATTTAAACCCTGCTTTTGACACTGTAATTGTAAAATGTAGATAAAATAATCACCTAGTTTCGCTTGTAAGCCTTTTGTACCATCTGTATAGTGAAGCCAAGGTGTGGTCGGTGTTACAAAAGGCGCACATATTTATTACACAGCGGGGGTGTATTGGTGTTACAGAAAAACTGTTCAGCGCCGACCCTCACGGTCGGCGGCAAGCCCGCTCCCTCGCGCGCCGTCAACCAAGACCCACTTAGCTCGCCGAAGACCTCTATCATTGGTTGGTATACTGTTTACAATGATAAACATATTATTTTATATCGATAATATGTTTCTTAGCACGTAACTGTTGTTGACAATGAGTTAAACAACGTTATTTATGATACAAAAACAAAGTCTGCAGCGATAATGCGGTGCAACACTTAAGCTAAGGTTACTTTTCCACCTGCAAGCAGGATGTGAATTACATTACTTTGCTGGCTACGATCCAAGCGATTGATCACATTAAACTTCGGTAGCTGCTTGAAAGTGCGGGTGCGGGTTTAGCTCGTGGCTAAAGAATATCAGCCGCACACGTTGATCTTCAAGGTTAAGCAACGCTTGCCAAGGTTGGTCTGAGGATGGGTGACCATCTTAACGTACTGAGTTTCCTCCGTGCCACGGAAAGCACGCTAAGCCGTTGGTCCCGGCTGTCATTTGTATATCTTTGGCAGTCGTTACGGAAGTCGTTATCAGAAGCCAGAAAATTTGACACCAGCCTTGCCAGGAAGTACCGTGTTCCCCAGTTATTGGGTTGTGGAGGTCTGGTAGGCAGCCGCTCTACGTAAAATACTGGTATTCAGCTGAATCCGGTATGACTGGAAGCCGACCCCGATATAATTGGGAAAAGGCTAGGCAGATGATGAGCTGCTTGTAGGTGGACATATAGCTTAAACCAAAAAACTTGATCAAACTACTTGATATTTTGGAACGAAAGAACTAGGTATTTTTTTTACCTTAATGTGACTGGTATGTGTTTTCACTAAGTGATGTGAGTGATTATAAAATTAAATTATTGTTTTCAGTGAGCATGGTAGAAGACACGAGCGGCAACCAGACCATGAAATGCGTCGGCACATACAAGCCCTCTCAGTCCAACCAGATGCAGCCCATCATCATCAATAAACAAGTATGTAGCTCTTTCATCTGACAAGTAAAAAGTTTTCAAACTCAACCCAAAGCATTTATTTGTATTAATTGATTTACAGGCACTTTCGAATTGTTAAGGTCAGTTGGCCAAAGAGACGATGCTATTTGCACGTTCCAAAGCGTAGATCTCTACGGAGAAAAATTGAAGAATGTGCAAGAAACTCCAGGAATACTTAAAATAATTAACTGTTACACAGTTATGGTTACAGCATTAATGTTGAAATTATACATATATGTGAGAAAGATGTAAAAAGTATCCAGAGTAAAAACATAACACTCCTATTTTTAGGCAGTCGTGTAAAAAGAAATAATTAGTCCGTTTATTTATCTTAAAAATTAAGAGGTATTATTGGCAAACAACACCACATCAAGTTGTTGTTGCATATACCAAAAATAAGAAAGGACTTAATATCAAGCCCTAAGGTACACCCATTTTCACGCTTTCCGACGAATAGACACCGTTTATTAGAATTAATTGCTGTCTATCATTCAAATAAGACTTAACTAAGTTTAACGCTGTTTTGCCTATTCTTGAATGCTGGAATTTCAGGAGTAGTTTCATAATTAACGCAATCAAACGCCATAGACAGGTCACAAAAGATAACTATGGCATCTTGTGCCTCTTCCCAACACCAGCATCAGTTGTACAACGTTCTTTGTCTTTATATTACATCCTTCAGGCTGCTTTAAAAGTGACTAAGTTTGAAACGTTGTGTTTTTGATGCCGGATTTTCCTAAACATGCCAATCCTTTTATTGGTTTATGAAACACTGAAATCCTTTACGACAAAGTCACGACTGTTTGTGATTGTGTGCTTAATAAAGTCGGAACATTTTAAAAGTCGATGTGTTACTTCCACTTACTGGCCGTATTGCATGTACAAGTCTTTATCATCGAACAGTATTTATACTGATTATACGACAGTATGCTGCTTTGCCTTAGCGGCAATGGCAGTGCGGGCTCCAATCTTACTGAAAAGATTGGCCTGCTAGCAAAATACAGTATAGACAAAGGGAGAGGGAGGATATTGCCCAGCATAGGGACAAACTTGTTTACAATTATTTTCTTCAACGACCTTGTTTCTCTAACAGATAATGAACAACGAAGAAAACGCGAACAAGAAGGTAGTGTCATCATCGGGTGGCTACCTCATCGTAGGCGCTCCCAACAACACGTCAGTGGTGACGCCGGCGCGCCGCACGCACACCATCCAGTACTACACGTGAGGGCGCTCCACCCACCTCGCGCTGCGCACGCACACCATGCAGTACTACACGTGAGGGCGCTCCGCCCACCTCGCGCTGCGCACGCACACCACGCAGTACTACACGTGAGGGCGCTCCGCCCACCTCGCGCTGCGCACGCACACCATGCAGTACTACACGTGAGGGCGCTCCGCCCACCTCGCGCTGCGCACGCACACCACGCAGTACTACACGTGAGGGCGCTCCGCCCACCTCGCGCTGCGCACGCACACCATGCAGTACTACACGTGAGGGCGCTCCGCCCACCTCGCGCTGCGCACGCACACCATGCAATACTACACGTGAGGGCGCTCCGCCCACCTCGCGCTGCGCACGCACACCATGCAGTACTACACGTGAGGGCGCTCCGCCCACCTCGCGCTGCGCACGCACACCACGCAGTACTACACGTGAGGGCGCTCCGCCCACCTCGCGCTGCGCACACTGCGAACACTGCCACTCTTCCACACCCTCGTATGCCGCTGATGATGATGGAATATGGTAGTACAACTGTCCAGTTGTACTACCATATTCCATCATCATCATCCGCCGTTATCCCATGTTACTTGGGGTCAGCGCAACACTGCGAATTTTTCTTCCACTCTGTCCTGTCAGCCGCCTCTCTATAACTAACTCCCTCATCATCATGATTGACTGTGATGAACTGATGGAAACTAGAGTTTCCTTACTACATGAAGTCTTATTTGATTATAACGTAATAATTAATGGTGTATAGCTTTTAAATCTATTCAGTGACCGTGCGCGGTCAACATTTTGATATAACGTACAAATAGGAAACAGTTCTAATTAACGAATATAATGCGTTAATTCAAGGTAATTGCAGGTAGGTAATATTAAACAGTAAAAACACTGTTATCACCTCGGATTTGCTGATACGTGTCGGTAGTTAGTAATATTTTAATTTTATCGTTTCTCGTCAAGTCATAGGAAAAGTGGTCGCCTCATTGACCACTAGTATTAATTTTTCTGTTATCTTCAATTGTTCGCTAAGGATAACGTTGTAATGGCGATTCAACTCCTAACATAGAGGATAAACAAAACAATGGAATGCCCATGAAGATTGCAATATTAATATTATTGACAAACTTATAATTGAAATAATCAACTGCCCATAGTAGTGGCTAAAGTTTAGTAGCTGTTGATTAAAACTTCGATACTGAGACAGGTTTTAGATGTTGTCTTCTACGTTTAGCACGTAGTGTTTACAGATTATTTAAGTGGTATAAGCTAAGCGCATACTAGGTATCTCTCGGCGGTGTATTTTTTGTATGGTGTGACATATCGAATATGTTTGAAGCTGAGTGGATGATAGTCACGAGTTTTGGTTTAGATCGTGGATTTTGAAATAAAGGTTAATCGTGAGCAGTATATTAATCACAATCGCGACAGAATAACGTATTGCGCGTTTGTTATCCATTGCTGAATGTTCTGGGCGCCCAGTCTCGCTGCGCGGCACGCGGTCGTTGGATTCGAAACACGCGCAATGTGCGCGTTCAGATAGTGTAGGTAGATACACAATGATGTACACCTACACATGTGGAAAGCGAAGAAATATATATTTTCATAAGCAAAAAACAAGTTCAATGTATGCGCTCAGCTACAATTTTAAATTAGTCTATGGCTAGATTTTTCATTTCAGTAAATGATAAAATTGCTAATAAAAATGTAAATAATTGTGTTTTTACGAAAATGTGGTAAGTATTGCTTTTGTTTCTACATACTTATGTATTTATTTTTATTGAGAAAGTTTCGTTTGAGCGCTGTTTTAATTAAATATGAATGTATAGTCAGGTAAATAAAATGTTTTGTAAACAAAAAACTCGTGGGAAGCAATAATAGTTGAAAGAATGATGATGTGAAACTTTATTTTAATTTTAAAACAGCAACAGATTACTGTTGTCTTGTTTTCTTTGAAACTATTTGTGAAGCGCACCCAATGAGTGAAGCTTGTACTAAGCGTGTTTTAAACATAGTTTAAGCTTTTATTGTCTACTTGAGCCTATTAATTAAGCTCAAAAAGGGATTTTGATAATTTCATTTCAATCCCATCCCTGCCTAGTTTTTGTAAATATTGTAAATTGATTGATCGATTTAACATTGTGCTTCGAATATTAAGTTACTATAATATTGTGAACTATTATAGCCGTATTACTATAGTTCAATGTGACTAGCGAATCTGTCTCAGTTTGTTTTACGAAAACATAAAGATGTATTTTAAGGTCCGCGAATGGATATCGTGGCACTAATGTCTCGTTCTGAGAATACTAACGAAATAAAAGTCTCATAGCTCCATATTAAATGCTCTGATCGAATTATGCTGACGAGCCATTCTACTCGTATTGTGGTCATGTTGGAGCAAGAAATTCGAATATTGCCAAAAAAAAAAATACACAGCGTGGTATTTTGCAGTGTTACGCGATGACTTCGCACTATTTTTTTCAAGACTTTTTTAGGATAATACTCATCCTATTACTTTTTTAAATATAGCTTTGTCTATATTACATTTATACTGTTCTCGCCAGTACCTTTATTAACGTAATACTAGTTTGTAACTCAAGTTGTAATAATTCATAAATCTATCAGTTTATGAATACAACATACCTATTGTTTACAATAATTTTAAGACTGTTAATGTTAGGTTCTCTTATGTTTTATTTGTTATTCAGTACCGATTCTAGTTTAAAAAGTCGATAAGAAGCGATGGCTACATTTATTTAATCGTGTTTGTATATATGTTTCTGACTAAAAAGAGCAAATCTAAGCACGCGATGATTTCGTTAATCAATATTATAAAATGTACCTACGTGTGTGTGACATCTCAGATATGGCCAAAAAGGAGTCGGAAACGGCATTCAACATACGCTTCGTTTCTTGGTTTAAGTGTCTTTTAGCAAGTAAACATGCAACTCAATACAATATTCTAAAGATCATTTTACAATGAGCATAATCCTGTCTGAGAACGGAAGATGATTGTCAAGCGATGTCTGTTTGTAAATAGTAAGGTTACGTAACGGTTAAGAGCTTTTAGTACCTACATACGGTACCTACGAAACTGTTTCATTCAATAAATAAATGAAACCGATTCATTCTTTTATTTTTATGAACATTTCCTTTAGACACCTAGTAAGTACCTACCAAGCAGAAAAACTAAAATAAAACAAGATTAGAAACTAACAATTAATTAAACTACAATAATAATAAAGTAAGCTGCTTCACAAAAATGTTAAACAAAAAAAAATCAAAATGTATAAAATATCTTTAATTACGGAACTTGGTGTTTTTGGTGTTTCTTCGTTTTTTGAACACCGACTTCCGAAATCAAAGTTATTTCATACTCTTCTCAACTCTTCTGTTTTTTTGTTTTGAAGGTTTTTTTTTATTTTTCTTTTTATGTTGATACCCCACATCTAATACGTATCCTTCACAGCGTATGTGTCGTGTCAACTGGTAAACAATAAACAAACATGCGATTTCAGTAATCCGAAAAAGATTTGCTAACATTTATTGAAGAAAATGAAAATAATATATTTAGTTTTAATTTCCGCGAATATTAGTGGGTTGCAGGTATGCACCTCCCTCCCGCGCGCTTTATTATGCACATGCAAGATTACAAGGCAAATGCAAGGATTTTAAGCACATGCAGGAAGGCAAAGCAAAACCCAACACCATTACCGACACGTGTTTCGCCTCTCCACGAGGCATCCTCAGGGGACGTGTTGACTCGCTGACCGTTGAGTTGCGACTGAGAATTTAGTACAAGGCACCCCCCTTTTATACACTGCCACCGTTGGTTATTTGTGTACAACTACCCACAAACATTCGCAGTAAAGGGGAAGAAACCAAATTCGTCTGGTCATTCAACAGTGCAAAATTATTATTATTACTATGTTTAAAAATCTCTAATTGTTCCAAAACACACAGCTGGAAACCCTTATCACAAATATGTAGTATATTAAAACTATTGTTGTCGCGCAAAGAATGGCCGGTATCAATTAGATGTTTCGCGAAATTCGATTTGTCCGAATGGCCATTTCTATACGCGGCAACATGTTCCCCATACCTTATGTCAAAGTTACGACCCGTCTGACCCACATACACCCCGTTGCATTCATCACAGACCAGCCTATACACCCCAGACTTTTTACTATTTTCTAAAACATCTTTTCCGTTACAAACACGGCGTATATTCTGGTCCGTTCTGAACGCAACATAAACGTTGTTTTTTCTAAGTAAATTACTAATCCTATCTGAAATGGGGCCCATATAGGTCAGACTGGCCACATATCTATTAATATTAGTACGCGGACATGCATATAATAGTGAACGAACCCTTTCTTTCTGCTTTTTACTAATTAGACTGTCTACCATTGACTTTGAGTAACCGTTAGAAATTGCGATCTGGTAAATAATATTAAGTTCTTTTACATAATTCTCTGCTGAAAGGGGGAGGGCAAATAATCTATGAATATAGCTGCGGAAGGCGGCTAATTTATGTTGAAGAGGGTGACAAGAAGAGGCTGGTATTGTCGTGTCAGTGTGTGTCGGCTTTCGATAAATTTGGAAATCCAAGTTACTATTGTGTTTTGTGATAGTCAAATCCAAAAAGTTAAGGGAGTTCTGGGACTCTAATTCTAATTTAAATTTAATTTTTGGGTGAGTTTTATTTAGTTTTTTTACAAAAAGGTCTATTTGTCGAACGGTACCATTCCAGCAGATAACTATGTCATCTACATATCTATAATAAAACAGAATATTAGGTTCGTTCACTATATGTTTACATTCGAAGTTATCCATAAAAACCTCCGCAAAAAAAAATGGATTTCCGCAAAGTAACGCCTGACTCAATCAATTTTATTTATTGAAGAGTTTCGTTTCCTATCATAGTTTTTTATCAGATCTTCACCAAAATAGAAAGGCTCTTCGTCTGTATCGTTTTGTTATCATAGAAACGAATGAGCGCGCTGTTATTTTTATGAAACAGAAGATATTTAGTAGGTACCGATTTTTGTTTGAATGGCAAAACACTAGATGTACGATACTACACTAGATGTATGAGGTCCGTCCATTAAAAAGGTAATTCGATTTTGTTGTAATTTGTAAACAGTAGCTTCAGTTCATATAAGCCCCTTTTTTCGCAATAACGCTTAGTTTCCTATTAGTTACATATTGATTATGTATTACCTACTACCGAATGGACAAGAATCTTCAGTGTTATATCATTTATCAAACACTGCAATTCGCATAACAAACGCATTTCTCAGTCGCAATGCTAACTCGTCAGAAATTTAATACTTACCTACCTACCGTTGGACAAATCGGTGATGTCTCAGTTTTCGACGTCTCGAGAATGTATCATAGCTGCATAGATATATGATACATGCCTTTTATCTTTATAATATGCGAAACATACCTACATGTGTTTGTAGTTTACAAGGTTTATGCTCTACCTTATTAATCGTCGTTAATATTTGGTGTTGTTTGCGCAGCGGTATTTTCAACATATGAACTCAATAAAATATTTAACGAATTTTTAGTCTATCCATCGCGCCAGACTACCTCAGTTTCACAAAAACCAATCTAATGTTTATTAAAATTTGAATTTCGAATTGTGCGCCAATTCAGAGATAATTAAAATTGAAAATGCTGGATAAAAAATCTCTAATTACATAGGTTAAGACATATTTATTTGTGTTTAGTTAATGCAAGGCTTCAAAATAAATTAATTCTCTATCTATACTTAATATTATAAAGCTGAAGAGTTTGTTTGTTTGTTTGTTTGAACGCGCTAATCTCAGGAACTACTGGTTCGAATTGAAAAATTCTTTTTGGGTTAAATAGACCATTTATCGAGGAAGGCTTTAGGCTATATATAATCACGCTTAAGCCAATAGGAGCGGAGCAGCGATAAAGAATGTTTTAAAATCGGGGATTCCACGGGGACGAAGTCGCGGGCAGCAGCTAGTCTTAAAATAATCAGAGAATTATATCATCGTTAATGCCTTTCTAATCTTAAAACTGTCAAGTGTGTTGGGAGTGTGGTTGGGGTAGGTATGCCATACCACTTAAAATTAGTCCTACACGCGAAGTTAGGACAATATCAAGTGACATGGAAATAAGATGTTTGGTATGCTCTGACTGTTGGTTTCGAATGGGTCTATTGTAAAAAAAACGATGTTTCATAATGAAATCAAGTTTAATAGTCTTCCTGTTGAAACATGTTCTTAATTTTTTTTTTGAAAGATTAACACCCTTACCTATAATAAAGTAAAAAACAAAACAACTTCTATGTATCTTTAAAATAACAGTTCTTATACTTTAACTGGGTTACACAAAGCCAGCTTCCCATTTAAGGAATTAATAAACCTTATTTCTATCTATGCACAGGAAAATGCACACAATATACCTAAACATAGGTATGTATTTGACATAAAAAAAGATGTCTATAAATTCATCCCTATTCTAATATATTAATAAGTCAAACAAAAGAAATACATAGTTGTAACAACAAAAAAAAAGCATAAGATATGAAAGTGAAAATTAGATTTAGTCCAGTAGCATTGGACATGTTTATTAACCACAATACATCATGGCCCCTTGCCTGGCCAATTGGTCTGCCATTTCGTTGCCATATATTCCATGATGTGCGGGCACAAACTGCCACCTCACTTGGACAAAACGCATGGCATAGTCAAGCTGCTTGAAGTCTCTCTCATTCTTCACTGGCTGTCCTGATGCTAGTCTCCAGCCATTTTGTTTCCAACCTGAAACCAAAGAAAATGCATTAAGTTACTTGATAACACAGAGATGAGTTAATTGGGAAAAGTGCACTCCCTAACTTAGTTGGAGGCCTGTCATAAGGGAGTCTATTTTTTCCTCACTGCGCGACGCAAAGGAGGGTTATGTGTTTATTACATGCATCACTTTATGCACAGTTTTTTTTTTAATCCAATATCATTGTGGGTAGTTTGAGGTACTCACGCGCCTAACATTTTCAAATATTAAAACACAACGCTAAGAATAGATATAAGATAAAATAAAATGATTATTACCCGGCATCCATTTGGTAACAGCATCGATGAGGAACCGCGAGTCTGTGTTGATCTCCAGTTTTCGGATGCCATTCTCGTTAGCTATTTGCATAGCGCACGTGGCTGCCTGGATCTCGCCACTGTTGTTGGTGGCCCGGCCCCCGCTCACCGGCGCACTCACGTTCAGGGGATGATCATCCCCCCAGAATACGCCGAAACCAGCTTGGGCTCCACTCCTGCCGTTTGATGGACAGGCTCCATCGGTGAAAACTTTCACATACCCGCCATGGCTCACCATAAACGACATCTTGAATATTATGTGATATATCTAGATTACTCTTGTTTCTGACGCAGCACTTGCCCCGAACGAGTAACGATGAACCTTATGCCTCGACGAAGTCGCAAAGTATTATGTTATGTGGTGTCGACTATCACTGTCGCCGGCCAAGGCAATACAATAAAAACACAAGTTTGAAGTTTGTAACACATCAAATTCCTAGTAATCTGTGTCTGTGTGAGTGCCCGACCTTGCTTGCTTGATTCGATCCACCAATCAGGAGTAAGTGTTATTGCACAATTGACCGATACGATTTTTTTTTCAGTTGAGATTATTTTGTTGTGGGTGGAATGGAATAATGTTTTGGCGGTAGCATACTAAACTTGTACCGGTACCCGAGAAAATATGGAACTAAATCTGACAAATAAATGAATATCTCGTCATTATTTTGTTTATTTTTTATGTAGGTACTAGTCAAAAATTTACTGGATACAGGATACGTTATGCATGTATTTTGTTGATTCGACGTCGTCTGGGCGTACCTTTACCATACATACCTTTGTACCACAATCGTTGCTTTTGAGTTTTGATTATCAATAAATGTTGGTGCTTCATGGGTACTAATCATTCGTTCATAATTAACTTTGAAGTCATCATGAGTTTTTATGACCATAAAACTGACTCAAGAAGACGGATAAGGGTTACCTACGTTAACTTCCATTCCACGTTATAGGATCAATAGTATGATTGGGAACTTTTCCTTGACCAAGTTCGAGCATACAGGACGATCCGTACAACCGCATCGACCATTGAAAAGGGGCACTGTTGAGTAGGAAAAGTGTGTTGTATGAGGTTGTATGTTACTTATATAACACTAGCTTCTGTCCGCGACTTCGTCTCCGTGGAATCCCCGATTTTAAAACATTCTTTATCACTGCTCCGCTCCTATTGGCGGCTTAAGCGTGATGATATATAGCCTAAAGCCTTCCTCGATAAATGGTCTATTCAACCCAAAAATAATTTTCAATTCGAACCATTAGTTCCTGAGATTAGCGGTTTCAAACAAACAAACAAACTCTTCAGCTTTATAATATTAGCATAGATTACGTCTGTATTTCTTGGAAAATTAGGCAGTAGTGTATCAAGGAAAGTAAAGTTCCTAAGTAAGGAAAAGGGGCTGTTCGAAGATGGTTTGATAAATAAGTGTACCGGTACAGACATACTGTTTTGTAGAGGCAGCAAAAAATAATAAATTAATCTTTTCTTTTTTATTCATATAGAGACATGATATCATTATTTTTCAATTCCTCAGAGATCTTTCTATATGACAACATTTCATATACATTACGTCCATCTGTCACACTGCGGGCGGAGGCGTAAAAGTACCACTGCACTAGGCGCGGTCGTCCCGACACCCGATAGTGTGAACAGTGGCTAAGGATTTAAAAAAGCTGAATATTGTTTTATCTTGACAATCCATTATTATAAGGATAATATATACATAATATTTTTTAATAAATACTGACATAAAATTACTTACATTTAGATTTACAATAATATTATTTCTCATTCAAGTATTTTCTCAGTTTCTAAGTATCTTTTATAAAAATTAATTAGGAACATCCTCAGCCTTATTGATAGAAAAATCTAGCCATTTGATTAGCAGATTGTTTATCAAAACTTTATTTCCAAAAATAATAAATTAATTTAGAATCTGCTAATCAGCATTTAATCATAAGGTTACATTTTTTATGAGTAAGCATGCCTATTGGTATCAACAATAGAAACATCATATTCCACATAAAATGAACCAGTAATTTCATGTTTTAGAAAGAAGCTTTGCTTCTAACAATAGGTCAAAGGACTGCAGAATAGAATATCAAAGTTCTTTTTTCATTTATTATACATCTCAGCGCCAGCCTTGGCTAGCTCATCAGCCATTTCATTGCCGTGTATTCCTCTGTGTGCTTCCACATAATTCCATTTGATCTGTAACTTATGCTGTACACTATCCAAGTCTTTAAAGTCTTTTTCGTTTTTCACTGGCTCCCCAGATGCTAGCTTCCAACCTTTTCGCTTCCAGGCTGAAAATAATTTAAAACATTTGTATACTTTGTCATTGTTGTTGTTACTTGGATAGTATGTTAATGATAAGCATATTGATAACATCTACAATCTAATCAGAAATGTAATAACAAAAATACAAAATTGCATTGTTATCAATTATCAGGTATGCCATCTAATATAAGCCATTCAACTTGCATAGCTTTTTTTGTTTATGAACATACAAAGTTATAAGTTAAATTTATATGTTTTTTTGTTTAAATCATAGTATTACCAGGCATCCATTTGGTCACAGAGTTGATCACAAACTTTGAGTCTGTGTTGATTGACAGTTTGTTGACTCCATTCTGAAGGGCGATCTTTATAGCTCTGGTGGCGGCCTGGATTTCTCCACAATTGTTTGTAGCCCGCCCTAAGACAGGCTCACTAATGTTTAGAGGGTGGCCGTCTCCCCAGTACACTCCAAGACCAGCTCGTGCACCACTCTTGCCATTTGCTGAGCAGGCCCCATCTGTGTACACTTGCACATAACCATCGCTATCTACATCAAATTCTGTTCCACCACCTGTTTTCCGCCTTTTGTTTTGGGGAGGTTCTATTAGAATTGTTTTCTTGGTCCCCTTTTTCATTATTTTATCCACTCCTTTTTCAAATGTTTTCAATCTTTTCTCTATGTCATCCATTTGTTTTGATATTATTATGTTCAAGTCGTCCGAACCGTCAGAAAAATCTTCATCAGAATCATTTTTCTCTTTCGCATAGCCGGCACTGACTTCAGATTTTCTTTTGGGTTTTTCTGGAATACTTTGATTATTACTAGAAGTGGAAATAGTCCTTTTGAGGTTATTTATAGAGTTCGCGGGTTTTGGTTGGTTGTTTGTTTTTTTTGACTTGGCACTTGTGCTCGGGCCACCTTCTGTGCTGATGAAATCTTGAGCAGCCACAATGGAATCAAATTTCTTATATCTGGCACCAGGAAAACCTTTAACTTGAGCTTCACAATCAGGCCACGTCATAAATATTCCTGCAGTCCGACCTTTCGCTACTGCGTAAAAGGGCATTTTTGAAATTATTAAAGGTGGGCTGTAAAATTCTTTAATATTTTTCAAAAGAACGTTCAATGAAAACACTCTCAACAGTGACATTTGTAATAACAGTCTTTAAACCAGCGTTGCCAACCTCAATTTATTAAATTTCCCGAAATCCAAGTCCCCAAAAAACAAAACCCCCTATTTTTTTTTTAAATGGAACAAGTTTAACTTTTGGAACTTATTTTTTCTATACAAATATATACTTTTTCGCTCATTCTTTATTTAAATAATCTCATTCTATATTAATTCATTCCCTTGTTGCCACTAAAAAGTACCACATTATGTATCTACATTTACATTATATATGACTGCGATTCTCTGCTGTAAAATAAAAAGGCAATGCTAAATCATTAAAATATGATACTCAAGAGTTGCCAAGATAAATCCAAAAATGAAATGTGGTGCAATGAGGATAATATATAAAAAGGGAGGCATTCGATATCCGTAAGTCATCATCTGCCTAGCCTTTACCCAACTATAGTGGGGTCGGCTTCCAGACCTTCCAGTCATACCGGATTCAGCTGAATACCACTATTTAACCTGGAGCGGCTGCCTACCAGACCTCCACAACCCATTGACTGACTAACACGGTACTTTTTGGTATACATTCGATATCCGTAAGTATCGTTTTTGGTAGGATACTTATGGATATCGAATGTTAATATAAGTATATTTATAAAATACCCGCATTTTCGCCCCGTTAATTAATCCCCAATATATCTCCAATCAACTAAAGATTCCCAGCAGTTCTGAAATTCCCCAAACGTTGGCAACGCTGCTGAGGAATGTCATTTGTGTTTACGCATTGTGACATTGACAGTAGTAGGTACCTATTATAAGAATATTATTTTGACAACAGTGATTCACAATCCTAGTGTAGGTAATTCGGATACTCAATTACACGCGGGTACAACGAAATAATGTAATAATCAAATACTAGGCAGATTTGGTTTTACGAATGAGAAACGGTAGGTATCGAATGGTAATAACAATAAGACTAACTTATTTAGGGTCAGGTGGCCAACAGTGAACCAGCAGTACACAGATAACCAGTATAAGTATATCCTTTAGTAGTAGTAACTAGCTCATGCAACCGACACGTAGAAACGTGTCTCGTAACGTATCCCTCCCTCCCCAATTGACGGCGGGCGCCCGCGCTTAGCAGACGCGTTGTGGGACATTTTGTGTTTTCTCAAGCAAAAAATTAAAAAAAGGTGAGTTTTGGTTTTGTTCCTCAATCATGCGGTTTATTAGATTTTCTTACTGTATTTGCTATACATGTAAAGTTACTATTTGGCAATCTTTTGGTAATTGTGTTTTCTCCATAACCTAATTATTGTTATTTTTATCTTACTTCAACTGTCAAATGATGTAGGTGGTATACAGTGACTTAGTAATCTAGGGTATACAGTGAACCGTGGTTCATTGTGTACCAAGAACCACGAAGAAATAAGAAGGGCAGAAAGCTAGGAAAAAGCATGATCGCAACTGATACTCCAGAAAAGAAGTAAATAGCAAACAAGAAAAAGAAATGCGTGAAAAACAGAGATATTTTTAAAAGAGAAAAAAAACTATTACAATGTTTGATGATACGACCGATGAAGAGATTTTCCAAGCCAGTGGTTCTTCTTCCGGGGGAGATGAATTTCTGAGTGAAAGTGAAGGAGAAAATATAATATATACGGGACCCAAAAATAGGATGTTAAATGTTATTATAGGTATTGCTGGAAACCGAGAAAAAAATATATTTTATGTTGCTACGATTCTTGAAGAACCTGATGAAAATGGTTATGATTATTATGTGTCGTTGTGTTGTGTGTAATTAAAAAGTAGAGTTTTCCATAAGTTTGCGAGCCTCTTGAACCGGATTGTACAGGAGTTAGGAAAAATGGTATTAAATACATTTTGCCTAAACCCAAAGTAGAAGGCAGCAGTCGTCGACAATCGACGTTTAAATTTCCCGTCAATATCTCACTTCTGAAGTTTAATTACTAGGTCCTATTAGGACAATTTTAATAGGTAGTTTATAACCTATGATTTATGCATCCCTATGTTATAAAAAAAATGGCTGTTACCACAAATTTGAGACGGATTTTATAGTAGGTAATAACTAGCTAATAAGTTGATAACATAGATCTCAATGACCTCTTTTTTTTGTTAGTTTTCTACAGATACTTTAAGGTTTTCTATATTAAATCATTATTTTTAAATACTTACTTGTAATGTATAATGTTAATTTGATTAAGTCACAACTTACTATTTTGATTTTTCTTGAAACTATTATTCAATAAACCTTTTACGAAATATGAAACATCTTATATTTTAATTGATGAGCTTTCGATTGATGACTGATTTACCATAGTGGGTACAGTAGAAATATAACTTAAATGCTTTTTATTATGACATGATTCACTGTGTCCAACAGTGGTTCACTGTGAACTTCATCTTGGATCAGTGTGTACCCAATAGTGTACACAGTGAACCATTTCCCATTTTTTTTAAAACACTTCTTATTGTCAAATCTATTAGTATTAAAGTTGAAATTTATAAAGAAACATGAAGTCTTATAGACACTGAATCGTATAAATGAAAAAAATAAACGTTAAATTTGAATATGACTGCATGACAGAGGTATAACTTTTTCCTGGTTCACTGTTGGCCACCTGACCCTACTTGACGAGGGTTGAAAAACAAATAAATAATTACGAGTACCTAAGTAAATAAGTGTAACAGATAGCGAATGAGAACAATATTTTTCTATTACCATCGATGATTTCGATAAAATACCCACCGGTGTGGCGTCACGTGCTCCCCGGCCGGGCCCGGCTAATTACTTTCGCACTTGCAAACTTTGAATCTTACAAATACGTTACACTACTAACTACGTACCTACAATTATACATAAGTATATATTATACACATTGGGCTGATTCGACTACAGTTACAATATGTAGGTAGGTACATAGGTATATCTCGACACGCAGGCACATAATAAATGGATTACCCACAGAGTACATTGATGGGATTACCTACCTATTCTGAAATTCTGCGACAGTGCGAGTCAGCGATGTTGCAATAATTTATTTCGAAAATTAATGTTGCGTAAACAGTGGCAGTGGCTGCATTGTATAATGGAAAAAAGTTGCACTAGGTGTACCTTGTTTTGTTGCAGAAAGTGTGTGCACTTTCACAAATTCCACTAGGTACTTTATTCAAATTTGGTGACGACAATTTACGAACACGAACGAACAGCCATATTTTTTCTTCTTCAGACTTAAATGTTGCGATTACGTAATGAAATTTTTAAAGATTTTTGACCCCTTTTAACTCACCGTAACATTTTTCTGTACCACCCCTCCCCGTACGTAACGTAACACTCAAGTGACCATTTTTACCATAAAGTCGCAAAAACTTATGTTATAGTTATTATCTTTGGTATAGTTTTAATCGAACAAATTAAAAAAAAAATGAAGACCAGACTGACTAATACAATCGAGGGATTCCCCGTAAAACGTATATGAAAAGGGTTGCCAATTTGGGAGTTTTGATTCCCTAATTTTTTATTAAAAAAAAAACAATGTTACGTAGGTAACATGTTGTAAGAAAGACCCCCTCCCGCCCCTGTAACACATCGTAACGTTTTAAGAGACACCCCCTCCCCCCAAATTGCGTTACGTAATACTTGAACGCCCACTCATTTGCCAAAAAAAAAAATTTTAAGTTAGGTCCCCTTCATTCTAAGGGTGCGCAATGTGCAGGAAAGAGATGGGTAGGTAATATGAAGGAAATGGGAAATACGAATTAGCGAAAGCGGTGAATTGAAGTGTTCGCGAAACTTTCCAATCCAAGATGTAATAATAGTCACACTACACTAACGGCCGAACCAAATGAAACAACAGAAAACCTATATAATTTTTCTGTTGTTTCATTTGTTTTTCTATCTCCAGTATGTGATAGATCGGTTATTGGTTTCGGCCGTAAGTCACAGTCATTGCCAGATTGGGTAGGCCTGAAAGTAGTAGGTAAATCAAGGAGTTATTCACCAATTGACCGCTTGGTATGTGTAGGTACTAGACGTGGTACCATACTAACAGGTTACAGGCACATGAAATCTTATTAGTAATGTTTTTCCGTTCAAATTCCTAGTAGGTAGGTATCTAAAGGATCTTAGCAGTGAATCACTTTGAAGTTTTAGCTAGTACATAGGTACTTTGTTTCTGGTCACTTGGTCAGATTCCGCCAAGCCTACCTACTCATTGCAGTTAATTCAGTTAATTTTAGTTATTATTGTAGCGTCTCACTGCATAGTATAAAACTCCGAGTAGGTAGGTGATTAGAGATGATGCACATGGCATATTCATTTCTTGCTAATAATCTTACTTCTTTCTACCTACTATTTTATACATGCGATGCGAAATGCCATCCAAACTGGATGGCTTTTTATTATTCAATCACGCCAGAACGCAGTGAACGCAAAACAAAACACCGTTCACTGCCAGAACGGCTGAACATATCGACGGTTAAAAGGAAGTAGGGCATAAGCGACATTTTGGTCAAAAATGAGTTATATATGCCATCCTACGTAAAATTTTCCGCTCTTTCGAATGCGCTTACTCTCATGGCTCTACGATGAGTTTTTTGGCGTTTATGCCCTAGCAAAAAAAATCGTTTTCATACTATTAGTTTTCGTAACCGACGAAAATTCAAGTAATTTTTGCTACAAAGGTGATTGTGCCCCTACAAAAATGATTTATTTTGTGTTTGTTGTCGGTAATGCTTTTTTACTTCATAAGGGTGTCGAGCTTTCGGTTGTTTATGCCTTTTAAGCTTTTCCCTCACAAAGTACAAAAGTTCTTTATAGCCTACTTCCATTTCGTAATTTAACATAGCTATGGCGCTTGTACCCTATATACGAAATTCATTTTCATATTACTCTGTCAGTTATACCCTATTACCATTCAGTACTTTATGGAAGCTATGCAGGTTATGCTCTATTACCTAAATTTATTTTAATATCACACTGTTGGTTATACCTTAGTTCCGCGTACAATATAAATACAGTTTTGTCGATAATATCTTATTACTTAAATTAAATTAGATATCATGGTGTCGATTATAACCACATTATAACCTACTTCCACGTTCTACAATCATACTTATACGTCACTTATACTACAATACCCAATAAGCTTTTTATTATTTACTATTATGTTTGTTACCTTTTTAAATGTTAATATTACGGATACATACCAAGTGTTCGTAATTAATTATTAAGTTCCCTACCTGCTAGCTGCAGTATTAGCTACCTACCCATCATCATCATCATCATCAACAGCCTGTTTCAGTCCACTGCTGGACATAGGCCTCTCCAATTGCACGCCACTTAGATCTATTTTCGGCTTCTCGCAACCAGTTTCTGCCAGCCGTCCTGCGCAAATCGTCACTCCACCGTGCGTCTCGGCAAACGTAGTGTAGAACGTCCTACATTACGTTTGCCGAGACGCGGGCTCCACTCTAGAACTCGTTTACCCCAACGGTTGTCGGTTAATATGGCCAGCCCACTGCCACTTCAGCTTACTAATCCGGTAGGCTATATCGATGACCTTGCTTCTCTGACGGATCACCTCATTTCTGATGCGATCCCTCAGACACACCGAGCATAGCCCTTTCCATAGCCCACTGGGCGACTTTTAGCTTGTAGATACGAGCCGTCAGTCTCCACGTTTCTGCTCCGTATGCCATGACGGGTAGGACGCACTGATTGAAGACTTTCGTCTTTAGGCACTGTGGAATCGACGATGTAAAGACTCGACGTAGCTTCGCAAACGCTGCCCAGCCTAACTGAATTCTTCTATTCACCTCGCCGTCAAAGTTGTTTCTACCTAACTGCAATGTCTGTCCGAGGTACACATATTTTTGAACAACTTCAAGAATTGCACCGTGAATCGCAGTCGGTTCCGGTAGAATATTTTCGTTGAACATGACCTTGGTTTTATCCAAAGTCAAAGTCAAAATGTTTACTGCGAAACAAAGTTGATGTTACAGAAAAGTCAGCCAGATCATTCAGCATCTGTTGTAGATCCTGCAGCGTTTCTGCCATGATGACAAAAACAAACAAATCGCAAGTAGGAGATGTATTCGCCATTGATGTTAATGCTACGTTCGTTCCAGTTCAGCGTCTTGAACATATCCTCCATTGCATTAGTGAACAATTTCGGGGAAATAACATCCCCTTGTCTCACTCCTCGATGCAACGGTATGGGATCTGTTTGCTGATTCTGTACTTGAACGGACATGGTGGCGGCCTCGTAGAGACATCTCATCACTTGGATGTATCGCCAGTCTACTTGGCAGCGCTGCAGGGACTTCAGAACAGACCAGATTTCAACCGAGTCAAAGGCCTTTTCATGATTCACAAATGCTAGACACAGGGGCTGATTATACTCTTCGATCTTCTGTATAATCTGCCGCACTGTGTGGATGTGGTCTATGCGGCCGTATCCGCTCCGAAACCCAGCCTGTTCTGGTAGTAAGCTTTCGCGCAAGACGGTTCATAATCACTCTTGAAAACAGCTTATAGACGTGGCTTTGAAGGGATATGGGTCGATAGTTCTTCAATAGGGTCTTGTCTCCCTTTTTTAAGAACGGAGTAGAAGTGTGGTTATCTTAACCACACTTCTACTCCACGCCTCTGAAATTCTCCCTTCAAACAGAACAGCGTTAAACGGCTTCAGGAGCTCCCTCAGTACGGGTTTACCTCCAGCTTTCAGCAGCTCTCTTCTACGTAACGCCGTCTTCTCCAGGGGCTTTTCCATTTTTAAGCTGCCCAAGAGCGATCTCGATTTCGCCAATACTGACTTATTTATTTATTAAAACTTTACGCACTAGTAAAAAAAAAAACTGTACAAAGCGGACTTAATGCCATAGGACTTCTGGCAGGTCTTCGGTTAAATGGCGTGTCAATGTGGCTCTAGAACCCTCATTTTTGGGATCAGGACGAGATGCATGCGATGCGTATAACTGGCTATAGAAGTCCTCCACTTCCGAAAAGACTACTGGCTTCAAAGAAACAACTTCTCCACTTGCTGTGGTCAACTTCATCAGGTGGCTTCTTCCAAGAGACTGTACGAACACCTTTGACCTCCGATTCTGCTCGATTGCTCTTTCAACCGAAAGAGCATTGAAGCCCCGGAGGTCCTGTCGTACGTGCTTGTTGATCTCTCAGTTTAGAAATCGCTTTGCCGACGAAGTGACGGGTGGGCTTTCACGTCACTCCTTCATTAGCCCTAAAGTCCTTTCTGAAAGCTTGAACTTCTTGCCCTTACGCTGCATATCACAGAATCTCGTAGCCTTTTCCCTGAGGATCCAAATCACATTTTAGAGGTTCTGGTTTACGTCTGTTGTGGTTTCCACGGCAGCGAATCGGTTTTACAGGTTTGCCTGGAACGTTTCAGATCATGCCATGGTTTGGAGCAGAGTTGGTCGGAGTCTGGACTTCATCAGACGGACACTTCGGCCTTGAAGTTAATATTCAGAGAGCCTCGGACAAGTCGGTGATCGCTACAGGTATTAAACCTATTGATCACGGAGACGTCTTATATGCCTCTTGTCATTCATGATGAACAAACATGAGATCGACATCTCATGTTTGGTCATAGTGTCGGGGCTTTGCCACGTCCAAGTGGACGTGACAGACCCAAAGGAAGTCCTTTGGGTCTGTTTCTTGAAGGAGTTCATCAAGAACAACCCCTCCCGTTCGAGGAAGTTGACGAGGATTTGCCCCCTATGATTTCTGCTTCCAAATCCATGGTATCCTATTACCTATTCGCAGCAATACTGTACTCCCACTTTGGCATTAAAGTCAACATGACAACGATATACTATGTCTTTGTAGTGAAGTGGAGGGCTCTCGATATGTCATCGAACATATTTTCCACTTCGTCGTCTGAGTGTGTCGAGGTTGGTGCGTACACTACCTTGAGGCTATACCTCTCGGTGAGCTTCACAATAAGGTACGCTACCCTGTTCGACACACTTGACATTTCCACAAAATTGTTAGATAGGACTTGTTTACCAGAAACCCAACGCCGCCTTGCGATTGTTGGTCTCCCTCGCGGAAGTACATCAGATGACCCGATTCCAGGGATAACCCTGGAATCGGGTCATCTGATGTACTGGATGTGCTTGGGGGAGGACACCATAAGGTGTGTGTGTGTGTGTGTCATGTCAATGTCTTTTTTTATTTAAAAAAATCCTACTATCCGCTTGTTAGTAAATAAATAGGTAAGTAGGTGACATGAAAATGACTATAATGACGAACTATCATCTTTGAAATCTACTATTTAGTGTAAATTAGAATCACTTGAACGGGTAGGGTATACTGAAACAGGCCCCTAAGACTAAGGATCCTTAGGCCCGGCGCCCACTATCGGCATCGGCACGGCTGAGGATTTTAGGTGATAAAAAGCATTGTACTTTAACTTCATGGCAATAAAGTAGACATTTCCATGATATATGATCATAGTAACAAAAATACCGCTTCGGTATGCTTGAGGCTACTTCTACTTTATTGCCATGAAGTTAAAGTACAATGCTTTTTATCACCTAAAATCCTCAGCCGTGCCGATGCCGATAGTGGGCGCCGGGCCTTAGTCTTTTTGTATGAAAATCGACTCCCTAATACTTTTAAAATACTTCGCCCTATTTTACGAGTTAGGGACAAAATTACAGTGTAGTGTAATACCCGTTTTAGCTCTTATCCTGATGAAGGATCGTGTTGGTTGCGCTACTCAATTATTTTTGGGGTGTCTTTTCATCCATATTTCCATAGACTCACGGAATGCCAAATGTTGATTATCCTTCTTTTCTTTTGCTTTCAAGCGACATTGTGTGTCACTAATGTCTTATATCCTGGTATTGTTTTGAAAGCCGACTGTTTCTTGTGCTCTATTAGCTTCCATACAACCACTGTGAAAAGTACCTTATCCTTCTTTTCCTATAACACTTATTGAACTGTCTAGTCTCTTATACCCTTTTACCTTGCTGTATGAGAAATCAGTATGTCGCTTAGGCTTCTTATCCTTTAATATTTTACTTTGTCATTTGTATCTTATGCCATATTTCCTCATTGGAAAATTAAAAGCTATTGTTATAAGCGACAAAAACCACTTTAAATAGCGTAAAATCATTTAAACTAAAAATACCGGTAAATGCTCCATTTTTTTCTGATTTTATAACTGTTTTAGTGTTCACGATATCTTAATAAATAACAAAATTACGCCAGTTTTTCTAAAATTTAAAACTTTGAACGGCTCTCCTGAACATTTCACTTTTTGTCGCTTATACCCTATTTCCTTTTAACCGTCGATATGAAACTTGGTATACTATTATAGATTGTGCCTAGTGTGACGTAGCTACAGTGGCTGAAGTGTGACACTTTAACATACACACTGTAGGTACTTTAATATTGAGTTTTTTTTAGTATTTTTTACTTTTTAAAGGGAACTTAGGTTTTTGTGTCGGGGGTATTTCAATATTTTTTTTTATAAATACTTTTTATGGGTACATACTTAAAGAACACTCTCGATAAAGTCATCATCAGTATTCTCTTTCAGTGCGCTTTCATTTGAAACACCACTCGAGTATATTTGCAGACATTCTTTCCTGCTTTCACCCCCCACAACTTTTAAACGGCTCAACCGATTTTCATCAAACATGTCTAAAAACACTCGCCCGTAACTGACCTGTCATACAAAAATAAACTAATTTGAAATCGTTTCATCCGTTCGCGAGCTACAGAGCCACAGACAGACAGCAAAACAGACAGACATACACGTCAAACTTATAACACTACTCTTTTTGTGTTGGGGATTAAAATTGTTTCGTGTCGCCCAGTTCGAGGAAAGAGGTATTTTAAACAAGGAAATGAAACAGAGTCAATATTAAATACAGTTATGTACTTTATTAGGAGACTTAACAATAGGTCTGTCATCGTTTATTAAATGTTAACACACCATTTTCTTTTTCACCACTAATGTCTGTAAAAAATCTTATATTTAAACAATGATTCATTGTGATTAATCTCGCGGCACTAAGTTATTGAACTAATTTGTTAATGACAGTCTACAACTGTGCATTATATTGACAATAGTGAAAATACGATTAATAATTTTTGTCTAAAAAATTTTAATATGCAAACTAAAATATTTTAGACCGGTACCGATAAATATACTTACAAAAAAAAAAAAACGAAATATCGTACCTACCTATTTTAAATTAAGAAAATCTTAACTTATTTGTAGGGTTACAATTTTGTACCTACTTACTTCATTTAAAGATGAACCTAATTTTAATTATTAGGCTTCTTAGGTACGTATTATTCCTTCGATGCGTACCAAATGCGTACCTAAATTACAAATGTTCATAGATACGTTTTTCAAATGCAATTACCTAGATCATTATTATTTTATTGATGTAGAGTTGGATGTTAATTAAATTATTGATTCGAAAAGCAATTGCAAGAGTTTATGATATTAGTCTCGTTGCTAATAACACTTTCACAGTAAATGGCACTATTACGGAACATGGCTGAGAAGGTGATCAGATACAAAACATTCACGACTTTGTAAATGAGATAAAGTATTAAGAACGTTTACCTGATTAAACGCTTATAACAAGTCTACTTATAAGTCTACTCAACTCATAACAACTAGTACAAAGAACACTACGACAGTCAATCTTTTACTGAAAAAATTACCTTAAAAAACCGGTAACTTAGGTATACAGACCTAATCTAAATTAATTAACTAAATTATTCCAACTTTAAAACAGCTAAGCTCAAACTGGTAGGTATTTAAAACATACCTCAATAAAATTATTCTAATATAACAGTACACAACATATTAATAAAATTTGTTAAAAAATGTGAACAATCGTTTTGGTTAATACTTGGTAAAATTAGTTCAATTGAGGATTGTAAATAGAAATGATTTACATATTATGGAAATGACTAGTCTTAACATTAAACGAAGCATAGGATAGGTAGGTACGGGTGAGCTCGGTGATCTCATGTTGCGGATTACTGAAGAAATGTATTAAATGAGGCACATTTTTTACATGTATGATAAGTCACACATAATGTTTTTGAAACTACACACTTGAAAACAATTGGATTTAAAATCGTAACTAACATTATAATAATTTTATGAAATTCTCATATAACTCATGCAATTTATCCTAACGAGAATTTATCAAAATAATAACTGAAATATATAAAATCCATGAACAATAAAACTCAGTACTTTAGGGGATTATAAAATCTGACAACCGATTCTTTGGCTGTGACAAAGCTGATTTGAAGACTCGAACAGATTGCATGGAAGTGGTAGACCGTCAATTGGCTTGGTACAGCACCTGTAGACTAGAGCATAACGTAATCTACCTAGCATTACCTAGAAGCTTCTTATTTATACAGCTGCCTTCGCTATTTCGCTACGTTCTTTATTATTTCACAACAAACTCCTCCTTTTTACGAATAATCCATTCTCTCACTACAACTGGCATTGTCAAATACTCAAATTAATATTTAATATACAACTCATTAAAAGATAAATTTATTTTTGTTTCGAATTTTATCGAATAAAACAATTCCTTACTCTCTCTAATGCTCCAACAAGGAGGCAAGAACGACGCCTGTTAACTATTACCAACAGTTCCTTTGTTTAATAAATTTCGTATAATATGTATATAATTATACTAGCGTCACTGCCCTCCCTATACGGAGCCAACAATACAATCTTGTCGCACACAACGTCCACATCACGCTACACACCACATTAAAATTTATGAAATACTTCGAAAAAAGAAGGTAGACGCAGGATAGGAATCAACCCTTATCAAAAATATTTCTATCTACTATTCTAAATTAATCTGTGCGTGTTTATTATACTGACTTTTGTCATGATAAATAAATAAATAAAGCTCCATGGACGACTGATAAATGACAGTTATTTTGTTATCAATTCGAATTTTATGATTTTTTACAAATTTTATTATAATGACCTGGATGGAGGAATGATATGATTTTGTAATTAACTATAGATAACGAATACAGTTTAGATCACATGACAAGAATTTTGTTAGATAGGTTACATGAATATAATTTCGAAGTCAAAACACATACTTAATCCTGCGCAAACAAAAATACCATCGTCTGATATGGTTAATTTGAGACGTAAATTAAAATAATACATACATAAATACTACGCTATCAAAATGCTGAAACTATGCGATACTAACACAAGTTTCCGTACAAAGAACAGTTTTCTTTTGTTCAAGGATAATGCACTTTTTGTTCTAAATCCACTAATCGACTAACAACGTCCGAACGCGGAATCGTCTAAACTCGCTACACTGACACAAGGCACGTATCGACCACTAGGATACGCTGAAAAAATATTTCTCTGTTTCGAGACAATATTACACACTATTCTAATTTGATATCAGGTAAGGTAGGTAATCTAACGTTTTCACGAATTGCACGTTCATCGCGTAATCTTTGGTGTTCACTGAAATAAAACCGTTCGATTAATGATTGCATATGGCAACATCACTGGGGTGGCGCCTCCTATATGGAGCACTCGTCGCTGTCGCGCGCGTAGTCGTCGTCGTCGTCCTCGGGCCGCGCCGCTTTCTTCTTCAGCTTGCTGGACACCACGCCCGTGTTCACCTTGCTGAACAGGCTGCTGCGGTTCAGGCGCGCGGTCTCCCTCTGCGGGCTGAGGCGCTCGGCCACGGCGCGCTCGTAGTTGTCGGAGATCTTGTTGACGCCGTTGACGGGGCTCGTCACCGGCGACTTATGTTTGACAGGCGACGACACCGACTTCTTGGGCTCGCCTGACTTGTCAAAGAGCGCACCGCTGGTGGCGGCGGTGTAGGAGGGCGGGTCCTTCCCGCGCGCGCCGCTCGAGCCCAACAGCTGCGAGTACAGGAAGCTGTTGTTGCCAAAGCCGGCGTACCGGTTGTCCATCTTGCCGTTGACCATCATGAGGCTGACGGGCTTTTCGGGGGGGACCGGCTTCTCCGGGAGCTTTTTATCGGAGAGGCCGTTCTTGGCGGGGGCGTTGGCGGGGTTAGTGGGGTGGGCGGGGTTGGCGGGGGGGGCCCAGCGCTCGCCGCCGATGGAGTAGATGGAGCTGAGGTTGACGTAGCCCGCGCCGGCTGCTACACCGGCATGCGGCGCGGGGCCAGGGCCTGGGGCTCCAGCGGGGCCCGGCGGGCCCGGGGCCCCGGGCCGCACGCGCACTGCTGCGCCGCACTCGCTGAGCGTGGAATCCTCGACGCTCGAGTCTTCGATTACTTCCGTGTTGGTGATGTCGTCTAGGTTTGGCGATAAGCAGT
Organism: Hecatera dysodea; assembly: GCA_905332915.2. NCBI lineage: Eukaryota > Metazoa > Arthropoda > Insecta > Lepidoptera > Noctuidae > Hecatera > Hecatera dysodea. The sequence goes on along the minus strand of HG995288.1, from coordinate 8,753,586 downwards.
CCTCGTCTGTCTCATCGTACGAGCTGAAATATCAAACCACAGTTAGTGCTATGCGACGCCGCTCGATGCGACATCATCGAAATCATATGTACTGAATGCAAGTGAAAAAGTTCATCTTTGTTAGTTTCGCTCCATGCGTTGCAGAGTCTCGTATTATTAACAAACAAAAGCTCAAAATGTTCAGTTGTGTAAGGAGTGGGAGGGAGGGTTTACATATTTACAGGAATAATAATAATTATGTATTTCATCAGTAAGGCAGACAAAGACTTTCAAGCAAAAAAAACAGCAATGATTTCTGGGAAAGGAGATTTAGAAGTTTCTTTCGATATCTTCGGTTTAATGTGATTACATTTCAGTGCAATGTTCATTCTAAGCGACAAATCGTAAATGAGCAAAATGCGGATGGAGGGCACGCACGCGCAGTCGGCACGCGGCGCGCGCGGCACACGCGGCCGACTGCCGCACTACGTGCAGCTCTGTTAGCGTCGTGCGTCGTGCGTGTGACGTCACAGCTCAACGTGGTGCACAAAAGTATCACAATACATACACTGCAAATCACCAACACTGTCTTACCCTAGCATAGCCAGATCTGTCTTCCTCCCTGATGAAAGAAATTACAATATATAGTGAACGAAAGAAAAATATAACGTGGAATACATACATACATACATATAACATAGATATAACAGAAATTAAAGTACTGTATGAGTCTAATATTTTTGTGGTGTGTTAAGATGATGTAACAGGTAGGAATGATCCCTTGAATTAATATTGAATAGGTGATATTATCGTTTGCATTCAGAACATATCGCAGAAGTACTAAGTATGTCTATATTATTGTTACAGGGAGTCGAGAAGTTACAGCGTCGTAGCTTGGATCATAGGCGCCTTTGGAAAGATTTGTGTTTTGCGCCCCCAATACTTATTTACTAGACACAGAAACAATCGAAGATTGCGACATCGAATAATAATTAAATTTTCGCTGACTTCGTTTTGGATTTTGATTTCGAGTCCATACGACACTTTTTGTGGGTTTACCGAGCGCGCCAGCCTGAAACAGCACAATAGGGTGCACTGGGCAGCCGCCCTAGCTACGACGCTGAGCAGTTAAGTAACGAGGGAGTGTGCGGGTCCTACACAGTCGTGACACGGTGCCGCCCAATGCTTCAAAATGCTTGATGTTTCTAAATCGTTCTAGTGCGAGACGGGCCAAGACAAGTCTTATCTATAGTCTACTTTACCACCGAGTGACAAATTATTTATTTGTATAATCTGAATCCGTTCAGTCCATTAGCTCTGCATAATTCTAAGAATCGATTCATACACTTCTTTTTCTCTGCCTCTTTCATTATGCTATATAACTGCCTGTTTATGGTAAAAAACAAACATTATTATTGCATGTGTTTATAATAAAACAGCATAATATATACGGTGATGGCTGGTGGTGAGACAGTGGCTTACATTTGGTCTTGTGCGTCGCTGCCTCCTTCCTCGGCGACCAGCAACTCATACTCTTCGGCTGCGAATCTGTCCCACTCCGACATCTGAAACATAATATATGACGTGACTTTGTCGTGTTGTATATGTCAGTTGTTAAAGTCTATGTCAACTTTAGCAACAAAATAAATGTTAGAGGAAACGCAATGTGAAAGATTATAATACACCGAGCAAGCATAGAATGGCACGTCATTATAAAATTAAGCCGTATCGAAACTCCTCCGTGCCTCGTAAAGCACGTCAAACTGTTGTGGCTGTCATTTCAGATCTTTGACAATCATCGGCTAGTCAGAAACGACAAACAGAGTTATATTGGAGTATAATTTTAATCAGTTCCGTACTATCATGATAATTGTGGAGATCAGATGACACTGAACGATGACGTTGATGAATAATGACGCTGATTTAAATTTATCATATGTCAGAAAACATAGGTGTAAGTCTTATTTCCCTCCGAGTCCCTTTTCCCACTTCCTATTGCATGTATTCTATTTTATTTTAATGTAGATATCTACAAAACCATAGCTCTTTTCCTTGTAAATAATGATATATCTATTTAGATATCATTTATAAACCTCATTTATGTACCATGTAGCTCTTAATTCACGCATCGAGTCGGCCTTTTTGCTGGGCTACTTGGTGGCGTTAAAACGTTAGTTTTCTGTTAAATTATATTCCCCAAATGTTAATTTGTTATTATTTATTATCTTTATTTAATAACAACTAATCTCCTTTCCATTTCCAAATTCCCCGTTATAATATTCAATCATTTCGCGAGTACTTGATTCTTACGTTTTGTTAACAAATAAAACATTGTCAGTCGCAATAAGCACGAATAGTGCAACGCCAAAAAGAAAAAAAAAATAAAAAAAAACATAGGTAAGTATTTTGACAGGTGCCTGGATCGGATGCCTCAGTGTTGCCACCACCTGTGCTTGTCATTTTAGGAAAACCCTCATTCATCAACTGCTATAAGCCCTCACCTCGCAGTCGGAGTCGCGCTGCGTGGCGAAGGGGTCACGCTGCTCGTGGTCGAGGTACTTTTCCAGGTTGAAGAAGGTGTCGAAGAAGATGGGCGTGAGCTTGCAGCGCTTGAGGTCCGACAGCGTCACCTTGCCTTCCGTCGCCGGGTGCACCATGTCTAGCATCTGGCGGTTGAGAGGATTTTGTTGCTTTATCTTGGGTTTTATTTTTTCAGTGATGTATGGTTCATTTGCGATCAAAAAGATAATACTTTAGAGGTTTTGGAATTGAGAGATAGGTTGCTGATAAATTAATAAAATTGAATATGACCTGAAAAAAGCTAGTCTGACCTTGCTAGCTAGTCGGATCTTTTTATTGATTTTTGATATGTCATATTGTTTTTTTTGTCATATAAATCAGTGATTGCCAATTATTGGAGTAGGTAAAGCTATTTCGGATCAATGATCTCAAATGTATGGATACGACACCACATATGTATGTGATTAATAAGCAATTAATATGCTTAAATAATCACATACGCTTAGGAATTTCAGAAATATAATTATTTTCATGCGGTAAAACCTAGCCAGATATTACCTGTGACATATGCATACATTTACACAAGTACCTACAAATCCCAAATAATCCCGGGATTTCAGACATGTCCATACTATGAAAACATGTACATAGCAACTAACAAAAATAGCTCTGCCTACTCCGATCATTGGTGATAATAATCTGAAAATTCCCTTTGTTCATTGCTTATTAAGCTATCTTTAAAACATCTTTAAGTATTGAAATTTCACCATGCAGCAGAATGTTTGATTAACCTTTGTTTGGGCAAGACCTTATGTCTCTCCACTTCTCTTGTGGATATCTAGTCATCAGGCCAAGGCCCAAGGTTCCTTAAGCTAGCGCCACCGACGAGGGCCGGGTGCAACGTAAACGTTCACTGCTTGTTGCTTTCTCTAAATATCTTGTCTAGAATTAACTTTTAGGCTTATGAATATGACTAAGGGTTTTATTTGTATACGTATTGTGGATTTGCCGTGCACACAAACTAAATATTATTTGACGGGCCTGTTGGTCTAGTGGTTAGTTAGCGGCCCCGACTGCTAAGCCGGAGGTCGTGGGTTCGATTCCCACCCAGGACAAACTTTGTGTGATGAGCATGATTGTTTGTTCTGTGTCTGGGTGTGATTTATCTATAATATGTATGTATTTATAAATTATATAAGTATGTATAGCAGTTGTCTGGTTACCATAACACAAGCTCTGCTTAGCTTGGGATCAGATAGCCGTGTGTGAGTTGTCCCAAGATATTTATTTATTTAATTATCATTTTCGTTTTAATTGTCACTTTTATTCATAATATGCATGTGTCTACGTTCCTACTGGAGTGTCGTTATTTTTTTTCTTTCTTTTTATGTTCTCACGTATAACATGAAGCTTGTATTCCCTTAAGGGTCAAGCAGAGGTGTGGCACTCACTTGACAGAGGCAGTCGTTGAAGGGCAGCGTCTCGATGCCGATGGCCTCCATGCGCTGCATCTGTTCCTCGTAGAAGTACTCCAGCTCGTACATCGAGATGTAGCCGTCGCCGTCCACGTCCATGCATCTGACGACGAACAATATTTATCAGTTCACAATAAAAGTAAAATCTTGTTTGCTAACAATTTGCTAAGATGTTGTTTTTTTAACTTTTTTGTGTAACCTCTTCTGCGGTAATTTTGTTGCTATCAATACGCCAAGTAGAAGATACGATAATAAGGCACATTAAAAACACTAAATTTAAATTCGATGAAACTTTAAAAAAACTTCCTAACTGCTAAAGAGGTCCTGGCGAAGAAGTACCTCTCACAGTACCCACTAGACTACAGTACTATCCTGATCCGTAGTCCCGGCTCCCGGGTCTTGAACTTTTGATTCTTTACTTTCGGAACAATGAGCCATCTCTTCTCTCACCTCGCCACTGGGCTATGTTCCGCTCACTGTACAGTTACCAGAGGTACTCACCGGAACCAGTACTCGATGGCCGTGGGATGCGTCTTGTCCTCCTCCGCCAACAGGAACCACACGAACTCGGTGTAGGACATGCGCGGCTCGCCGTCAGGGGTCAGTCGGTTCTGGTTGCCGCGCGTCACGCAGCCTGACAGGACTCGCTCGATCATGCGGCTTGATAGGGCTGCAATAGAACATTTGAAGAGTTCTTTATGTTTTGTTTTTGAAGAAAGAGTGGTTTGGTGGGAAAGATTTTTGGATGTGGAAATCATCAAAGGATCTTCTTCTTAGTGACTAAAACCCACCCGTGTTTCGCCTAATGATTTTTGCGTTTCAGGGCCGCGATGACTCTTTCGAACAAATTCCGGTCAAAAGGTCTCCTGCAGGTACTAATTGTATTGGAATGTATTGTTGTATTTGTAAACTTTATAAAAGCATACACATTGATCAAGTTGACTGGGTATGTTTTTTAAATTATAATTTATTGTAACTGACATTTTTATAAGCTTTTTATTCTGCATTTTTTCTCTGTACTTCACTACAGCACTTTAGTTAGATACAATACAATCCTTTAGATAGGAGTTTAACTCGCTACGCCATCTCCTTCTGAGCCTACCGCGTCGTTCGGAATTCAACTTTTGCTCAATTCTGTTGCTATCTGTGGTAGATTTGACCTACACAGTTCCATTTTAGTTGGGCAGCTGTGTTGCTTACTACTGCGATTTGTGTTTTGGACCGGACCGGACTGCTGCGTATGCGGTCTGGGATTACTAAATTGTTTAAAAAATTTTTTAATCAAATCGCTGTAACTTTATTTAGACGCAGTATGTAGTTTCCTTTTCTAAACGATTGAGTTACTATCAACATTGGCAGCTCTAGCTATTTCAGAAACTAGTCGGGTCAACCCCGATAATTATGCATTCAAAGTGATTCAAATATGTAAATACCTTGAAAACAAAAAACAACTGTAGGAGTCATATCGTTTAAAAGTTCTTCAAAAGCGTACGCATATAACTTTTATTTAGTTAAAAAGCTTGTAAAAGAAATCATATTCCCGCCCGAAATCGTCTCGAACAAATAAAAGTTTTAATGTAACATGACAGGCAGTTTTTGTTGTCTTCCGCGAACCAAAGTTTTTTTTTTTTGTTATGTGGCACTAGTTATATCTTTGTGCCAATTTCGGGTAACCAAAAGTTTATAAGTTACTACTTGAATGATGATTCGGGGTTTCAGCTTTGACGCGCGGTTGGTATGGGAAATGCTGGTTGAATAATGGTGCTACTGCATTTGCTTATTGGAGGAATCCTCTGTTCAAATCTAGGTTTATCGAGTTGTAGGCTGCAATAAGGTATTTTAGTGAAAAAGAAAATACGAACTAACCCGTTAGATTTCCAAAAAAATATTGGTCACGTATTTTCTTTTCACGATGTGAAAAAATTCGCATGCTACAGCCCCCGCTATTGAACTTTGACGTTCTTTATCAAGTTTTTTAAAGATTTTGTTTGAAAATCTAACGGACGACTTAAGAGGAAACATGATTTTTATTTCTAGTAAAATACCCAATTTGTCATAAGGTGCTGCAACAGGATTCCAAGCCATATCAACCGATCAGTAAAAAAGAATGTCTTGTTAGCCGCGCGTCGTCGAGTCGTAGGTCTGTCGTAGCGCTATCGTAGCCGCAACGTAGCAACGTCGTAGCGTCATTGTACCGTCTTCGTAGCTAATCGTAGAAGCTTCGTAGCATTATCCGTAAAAAAGTTCTAAGGCTTATTTTCTTGACACATAAGAATTAATATTTTATAACGACATAATTTACGTGTTTACCATGGTCATTGTGCCTCGCGAGGTCATGCTTGTCTATGAAGAGGTCGTGGTCTCTGTCCAGCTCCCAGAATTTACAGTAGATGACGTAGAAATGCTCATAACTGAAATGTAAAAGTAAATAAGTAAGAAACGAGGCCATTTTACGGAAGCCCAAAGGTTACGAGAGTTCAAATTAATTGGTATTTCGGGACTACTTTCTGGAACGTCTTTTGTTTATTAATACGACTTTACAATTATATTAGCATAATATGTATATATCTTATTTAAAAAGCTAAATAAAGAGAAATCTAATGTCCCTTTAACTTTTGTAATTTAATTGGACTTCTTATTCTTTGTAACAAAATAAAGATCGTAAGTTCTTAAGCAAAGTTAATTTCACTTCTAAATAATAACCTAAAGTATTGTGTGACTTGATTGATGTCTTCTTCGTCCTCCAGCAGCTGTATCACTTGCAGAAGGTTGGATCTTCTGAGCTCGGGGATCGATATCCGGCCGGACCAAGTTCGGTTCACGCAATAAAATATCCTAGCGATCACCTGAAATATTAAAAGGTTTTACAATGTTAATTTTTGTTACTCGTGATGATGTTCGGTTTACGGAAACAAGCGATATTATTTATACCTAGATATTTAAATTTCGGAACAAAAAAATATTTCACATTGGCGATATGTACGACTAATTCCACTGCAACCTATACGTACTATTTAACCGACTTCAAAAAAGAAGGAGGTTCTGAATTGTTTATATAGCTATTTAACTTACGAGCTGTTTGCATATAAATGGTATCTTAAAAATGATTTAGAGTTTTAGAGTTGGTGGCGATGTATTGCTATTATTTCGAATTATTCATTAAACATATACTATGGAGTTTCACTGAATAGTATGTATGCGGAAGAAATTGGACTTGTTCAATATTAGACTGATTAACCTGTTGAATTCCACATGATAACCATAGCGTCTATTTTCAAATACCTACATACCATGTGTGAACTGTGTGCTATATGTATTTTATACGTTATAAATATCGAATATTGACCGATTAATTTACACCAATATACCAAACCAGATATTGGTTAGATTTGATGGTATGTTGAGTCTTTTATTTCATACAGTTAAACTATTTGTATTTGAACCCTTTTACGACCCCAATTTTCCTATCTTTTCTTTCCATCTAGAAAGTACCAAAGTCGCGTGCGACTAATTGACTTCTGCGCAATTAGTAACTGTAAACAACCAGCGAAAGTGATCGATTAGAACAACTGCCCAAGTGCCCAGTTAGAAAGGTACAGAACAAATATTTCAGGTAAAAGTGGGCAGGTAAATAAATACAATATACTGCGGACGGCTTCCCGGAACTTCTGTATCTTTTATTATGCAACGGGAAATTTCCCAAAGGGCACAATTGCCGATGTGGGCCGCTCCAATGTTAGTCGCTTCCTGGTATTTTCGAATTTGCGTGGAAAACAATATGCGCGTTTAACTGAAAACTTTGTGATCTTTCAGCTTAATAATGTGTGCTTAAAGAAAAGCTTCCAGAAACTAACAGCTAACTATATGCTGTTTGATAAAATCTAGTCGATATAAAGCATTTGGGTTGATTGATCCTAAATACCGAAGGACTGGATATCCTAGTCTCTATCGCCCATAGGAGACAACCATTTATTTCATTGGCACAGTTTGTCTTAGCTGCGGTGTACTTGGTCTCTGCTTCCGGATAGTCTAGCTAGATAAATCGATCGCCATTTACTGACCACACTCAAATCCACAGATAAATTCGAGTATTTCCTTTCAACGACAATAGAAATTGTGAACCCCGCGCTCCGTAGCGTATTTTTCACCTTAAGATACGGTTTTATTTATATAGCCAAGTTTATCTCAGTTCAAAATTTCTCGAAATGACAGAAACTAAATTCTCACTAAATTCTCAAGTTATTTTATAATCTGACAATATAATCTGAGTCTCCAATTGTAGGATATAGTTTTTCCGCGTGTGTTTGTTCGAGGTTATCCTTTACCCAGCAATGTATAAACCGGACTTAATATATAAAAAAAGGGATTCGTTTGATCTACTCACAGTATGCACATATCGTGAGTGGAACTCAGTGGCCTCTTTCAAGAAGGAGAGGCCGGGGTGGGTGTCGACCACGTCCTGCACCAGGGGGACGAAGTCTTCCGGCGCCAGCGTGTTGCTCTTCCCTCGGGTCAGGATGTACACGAAGCGGGACGCCATGTCGTGGCATTGGGATGTCATTCTGGAAATTAGAAGTTATTCTTTTATGGAAAGTTTTCATAGGTAGATTGTGGAAATGTGGAAGAAGAAAAATTTGAAGGGTTTTCTCACCGTGGATGAGAATATAATTAATTTAAGAGCTCAAATGTCTCATGTTCTTATCATACTCCAGCAACGATAACCTGTTGTAGTATATAGGTGGTGGGAGCCCAACATGAATATTTTTTCTCCTCAGACGCTTATTCTGAGTAAACTGCAGACGCAACAACATGACTTAAGTAGCTATCTTACTCCGTCTAAGAAACATTTCAGCATTAGTTATAAAGGGCCTTTCTCGGCGTATTTTTATTCGTTTATTTTAGTCATCAAATGCAACTGCGTCTCATCACAGATTAAGGCCATTCTGAATTAAATCCAGCATTTGGCCATTCATCTTCCTCGAGCACAAGTCTTATCTGTTCCAGATGGGTGCATCTATCAACAATGCTCGTTTGGAGTAGTATGTCACTGAGCATTTAGGGCAGACACGACAGCCGGGCCTATATTATGAAACTATAATGGAGTCTGGAAACTATTGCTGATTGTCAACTGTCAACTTGAGACCCAGTCGATACATATTAAAAAAAATACAGTGTAGTGTGACTGAAAAGACAAGGTGTTGCCTTAGGATGAGCCACAGAGTATTCTTTTTTAATTTTATTTATTCTGCTTAAACTTGATAGGTTCACGTTTGAATACTATCTGTTCAATGAAGATGAAAGTGAAGATCGCGTTGATAATGCACGCTTGCCTGAAAGTATCTAACCTATTCACATGACCCTTAAAAAAAAAACTGGTTACTGCCATCGGATAGCTACCTGCTAAGTTGTGGAACTTCCTTCAGGGGGTTGTCCTCTACCAAGTATAATGTAACTATTGAATAATACAAATAAGGAGTTGAAATTCAGTCCTTAGTTATAAGTATCAGGTCATCGTATTACAAGATGTACGGCGATGCGCTTCCGGATACTTTTAATAGGGATGTTGCCTGAGTAAACAATTTATGATTATATTAAGTCCGTCAGTTAGATTATAGAAAAATATTGGACACGTATTTTTTCATTAATCAAATATATGAAAACTGACGAAGATAAAAAGCATCAAAGATCAGGAGTGGGAGCGTGTGATGTCACGGCTAGGTAAAAATTGTAGCGAATAATGACGTCACACGAGTTTTCAACGTACTGTACTGTATCGTCTTCATTTTTTGTATACGTGAAAAAAGAAAAAATACGTATCCGATATTTTTTGGAAATCAATCAGACGGACTAATCAGATTTTTTTAGTCCACTACCATAATGTGCGTATAGTACAGCTAATTTGTGGAATTCTCAGCCGGAGTCTATGTTTACTTGTATTTCTTGATAGCTACAACCTGAGATCTTTAAAACAATACTGAATAGGTTATTCCAAGGTCAACGTGCTCCATCCTCGACCAGGGGCCGTATTATGACCTCTTAAAACCATCATGTTTTCGGTGTGAAAAAGAGACGGAGCTATACAGGACGAATAGCACTATCCTTTTCTCACACAGAAAACATGATGGTTTTAAGATGTCATAATACGGCCCCTGAACATCGCTTTCTATCAGACGAGATAGTGGTCAAACTCGAGCCTATCCTATAATAATAATAAATATAACTAGTATTGTTTTTGATTTCATAAAATTATTTAGCAACTGTAAACTTTAGAATAACTTTATAACTTTCAGAGGAAAACCTATGTCTTTATAATTTTTCTTAGCTTTATTTTCTAAACATTTTCCAAAGGAAACGTTATTAATACTAGTAAAAGTAACAATGCCTGGCGGGCTCGTTAGATGCCCGTAAAGTTGTTCAGCCTGAAGAATTTGTGAGATTTATTAATTTTCTTTATGATATTGCTGAACTTGTGCTAAGTATTTAACCTTGATGTTATCGCTCTTTCAGAATTTTTCAGGTTACGGTGACGGGCTAATTTTTTTGTTGTTTTAGAACCTATTAAAAAAAAATCGCTAGAGGGCTGGGAAAAATCTAAAATATGTTTAAATATTTTCTTTTTATTACGTTAAGTTATGAAGTCCTAATGACAGCATAAAGTCAATGCTTGCTGATTAGGTCCAAAATCGATTGTCAAGATACGGTTTGACTATTTACAGATATTATAAGAACTGAAACTTCTTTTCTCATTTGTAGCAAACCACATTATGAGATTCAGTATTAGATTTTGAAAAATGCTTCGGTTAAGGGGGCTTCAATACTCAGTTAATGCAATTGGGTGAGAAAAGGTAAGCTCAAGAGTCTAATTCCCCTTCTTACCCAACTATCGCTCTAAGACAACCCAAACTACGTATTTTGTTCCTAGATTAAACCTTAGTTGGTATCTACTAGACTAGAGGATAAATAGATTCACGAAATTATGTAAAAAATCTCTAAAACGGAAACCATTGGCTATTTTATGGGAAACGTATCCAGAACACAGACAATACTGCCTGTGTTCTGAAGTTGGTACTCAACGTGGCAATGCTGATTCTTTGGGCGAAGATAAGCAATGTCTCATTGCAAAACCCAGAATCAAATAAGCTAAAGCGGCTCTAATAAAATTAACTGTGTAACACATACTCTCTCCAGAAGTCGATGAACTTATGTCCGTCAACGGGCACGTGTAGGTTCTGCTGCGTGGCCAGGAACAGTGGCATCTTCCAGTACAGCGGGCACTCGCACGCCTTCACTATGTGCTTGAAGCTGTCGCGGGGGACCTAGGGACAAAGATACAGTCGTTTTAGTATTGGGGGACCTGTCCACAAAGATACACTCGTTTTAATATTGGGGGACCTGTCCACAAAGATACACGAGCTTTAGTATTGGGGGACCTGTCCACAAAGATACTCGAGCTTTAGTATTGGGGGACCTGTCCACAAAGATACACTCGTTTTAGTATTGGGGGACCTGTCCACAAAGATACACTCGTTTTAGTATTGGGGGACCTGTCCACAAAGATACACGTTTAGTATCGAGACTCATTCGTAACGTTCATTGTCTCCAGTATTACAGAGACAAATAGAGGAGATTGATAGTCGATCTCGTTAACGTAAACCTTAACTTATGTTTATTTGTAGATGATTTTTTTTTCCCGTTATTGTCACCAATCGGTGCTTGACAGTTTCAATACAAATTTCCGTTTACGTTAACGCTATCGAGTACGTTTGCTAAAATCTCAGAAAGGGCACTTCAAAACGATGATGGTATGCCATTTTCTCCAGTCATTCTTTCACTAACTGATAAGTTTAATTGACAATTTAAGGCACTTTTAAACAAACCGAAATTAGCTTATAATCAAGTATTAAGGCATACTGACAAATTCAAAAATAGGGGTCGATGTGCTAGGAACCACAAATCAAGTATTTCAGTATAAGATACCCTATATTAAATTGTAGTCTTTGGTATAAGACTTATTTATATAAAGGTAAAGATACATTTTATTTAAAGGTAATGGCAAAACGAAAAAAATAAAGCTATAATTACATAGTTTGTAATGTAATAGACCTCGAAGAGTCAAGCTATTACAAAAGGTCAAAAAGAGTCAGAAAAGATTTCGTACTAATAAATCTATCTTACTAAGATGAAAGTATGAAATTATATTACAAAAAAAAAAAACATTTATCTTAACACAAAAATGGCGACCACTTTTTCTGCTCCCAAAATGGTCACAGTTGTTGAAAAAAGTGTTACTAATGGTCCATTGTTGTCCAAAAAGGTGCAATGTCCGACAGTTATTTGGCCCAAACCTTCGTAGGTACTGCGGTTATCTTACGTGTTTCCGCTTCCTTCTACTAATGTTAATTGTCACGACAGGTGGAACGGTGGAATGAAGCAGCCTGTATAAAGTCAGGCGAGCTTTCGCTGTTGAGGAATATGGGCCAAGAACTTGACACGTGTTCTGCCTGTTGTTCTGGCAGGAGCTATATAATAGGTAAAGGGACGACTATTCCACAGTTATATTGAAACTTTGTACATCCCAGTTTTCAAAACAAAATTTAATTTAAAAATCAGTCCAATAGTTGAATCATTATAAGTGATTAAAACTAGGCGAAGATCTGCAATACACATAGAGTCGGCCCATGACTAGTGATGAACTAATGATTACAAATTGGATATTCGGATACACATCTACCTTAATTGTTGGATAGCTAAATTATAAATGTTTAAAATGTTTAAAAAATGGTAATCAATATTTTTATTTAAGTCCCGGGATTGAGATCTATGTTGTATTAATTTTTGTCAAAATATTCACTGCTATGTACTTATAGATATTTCCAGTTTTTCATTTGCAGTCGTATTTTTGTCCCCATATTGCAATTACCCACATTATGTATTTATAACGTAGCTGCACGCTCACGTTGAGGCGCGTGCTAATCAGCCATTTGTTTATAAGCTTTAAGTAATTGAAATTCAATTATCCATAGACAGGTCTAAAAGGCTTCAAATTTTTCTCCAATTATATGTGCTAATGAATTATTTTTTTTTTTTTTTGTTTCGTAATTATTTATTCGTCGAAGATTTATTATTAAAAACTATATATTAACAAAATACAACTAAAGAAGATATAATATAGAATATATATATATATATATATATATATATAATATATATATACATATGTACAAGCGGAGTAAAAAGGAGAAAAGACTCATAGGGCATCGAAAAATTCGTCCACATCGCTGTCAACGGGAAAAGTGCCCAGAACACTGGCCGCATTGCCACGTTGAATGGCAATGCTGATTCGTTGACCAAATGAAATAGCATTTTGTTTAATCTACCTTATTTTTACGACGATACTTTTCGCGTCCATTACTATTGACATAACCTAAATACATCGTAGTGCGCTGTGTACAGAAAAATATATAAGTAAATGTCTGTTTTCAACCCTACTCCTCGTAAAGGGTACAATAATAAGAGTGGAGGGCTTGCTCCAATATTCCGGGGGGATAAACAGAATGAAAAGGTAAGATCAATACATCCACATATCTGAGTATATTCGTATAATCGCATTTCGCCTCTATTCGGCTTTATTGGATTCCAATACTATGTCAAGAAAATCTTTTTTTTCTAATTTGAACGCTCACGTTTGACTATAAAGATTATGGAGTATGCTTGCCTAGAGGTTATCTTTTCAAAACCCAAAACAATGATTGTAGGTAAAAAGGAAGCAAGTAAAGAAGACGGGGCCCCATAGGGTCAGTGCCTGCTAGGGTTGCGGAATCACCGCGGCCCTGGAACGCAAAGGGCACAAGAAGGAACACGGGTGGGTTTTAGTCAGTAAGAGTCTGACACTCTCTTCCGCTTCGCCCAGAGCGGGAGAAGTCATTTGATGATTTCCCATCAAAAAAAAAAAGGTAAAAGGAAGCACAGATTCCGGGGGTTCACTCAATTCCACTCTATAACTGCCCGCACAAAGAAAGTACAAAACGTTAACTATGTATTTTAGTTAAGCATCGGGCGATTTCTCATTTTTCAAATAATTTATAGAAAGTCATGTCCCAAATGAAATAAAATTATTTTATCCCTAAGCAGATACCGATGTTTCTACTCGTACTAATTGTGTCGTTGTAAATTCCTATCGAAGTCCATGTGGTGCTCACTTCAGAATATTCGGCAGACAGACAGACGCCTGACAGACTGTATTACTCGAATTTAGTATCACCTCTCCTGTGCGTTTGTTTATAATTTTATTTCACTAACGTATCGATTTTCTCGTTGTTACCTAGTTAAAACTTTTAATTAGAAAGTCCGAAATTTTCGCAATTCATTTAATGAATTTTGGTTGCTGTATAATATTTGTTAACAGTAAATCGAAATGCTTGCCTTTGTACTTTATGTTGTAAATTGCTCTGTAGGTTTTTAAAGAGGTTATAAGGCTGTGTGAAAATTTATATTATAGCACTGCTAGCCAGCTAGCTACCCAGCTATCAATTCGAAAAAAAACCCTAGATCTGGTCCTCTAATCTAGGTATTAATCAAAGCTACCACAGACCGTAGTGCAAACACTTACGTGTCTGCTCAAGTTGTCATTCTAAATTCACATAGGGAAGGCGGCCGGGCCGTGGGCCGCGGGGCATCAAGTCTTGTTGTCAAACCTAGCCGTCCATCGCCTATAAATAGTCACGTCAAGTCGGCTTGACCTACTTACGACCGGTCGCTGACCCCGCACCGGGCTTACTTGTCGTTTGAATTAGGAATATTGCCCTATTAATGCCATAACGCCTTTACCGTCAACAGTCTGACAAAACGTGCCGCGGAAAAATGTTGATGTTTGGGAAAATTTTATGAGGATTGTATTGTATTAGGGAAATAGGGACAGAGGGTCGCACGTGTATGATAAATAATAAGTAGATTTATTGGTTGTCGGTTGAAGTATTTTATCAATGTTTTTAAGGAAAAAATTATGTATCGTTGCGTATATATAGGGGCGTAATTAAAAATATAAATCGAAGTGTGACGGATTGCGTTAGCTAACAGGCGGAGACAGACGTGTGAATGTTAGCGCAACTTTGTTTCTGATGCCAAACATTCGACAAACCAGTCGAGATATCGCTGATTAAATTTTTACATTCTGCCTTTCGGCATAGAATCAGCAAAAGTTAGACCAACTGTGCTCATCAAAGTTGGTATAATCATGATTTTAATACCTGCAAGTTCCCTGTAGTTTTAATTAGGTATTAACAAGTTGTTTTCCTGGATACGGCATTTCCTTTGTTCTAATTACGTTTTAATGTGGTTCCAGAATAAAACGAATGCAGCAAAATATTAATTTATGTACAGAATGCGGATTCGTTACATGAATGGACTTTGCTGTATGTCATTTGCCTCTGCATAAGTTGAATGAAACTGATACGCAGTATTTCTCAAAGGACCTCCACAGTTATGAATATGAATTATTTATATAAATATGATAATTATTGGAATAATCATTAACATATTCACAGATGTAAAGTTGAAGCCCACTTAATTTTATACGACTTTACGACTTAAATTAACTTTAAGAGCACAATAAAAATCGACGTAAGTCATAGCTAAGCACGTTAATCATGTAGAATTTATAACGTCTGTTTGAAGAATAGGTCATAATTATATTGGGGATTTTATGAAGGCAATTAACCAAAAAGTTAACTAACCTTTAATCTATATTAATCCTACCATATTTCGTACTATCCCGAAAAAAATATCATGGTTTTTGTATTTTTATTTTATCGATGCAAATCTGGACTGAGTTCAACAAAATATACAGAATATAACCATGCCTAAAATGTCAGTGTCGGTAAAGTTGTATGCGTTGATATAATCCCCAGGGATTTATATACAAACTATACGTTTTCAGACAAAACGTGTAAGTAATAAAAACTTTACGGAATATCACACCGTCTATGGATCAGTGATATCAAAAACAAAGACTATAAAATAGAACACAATTTAAGTTTGGAACCAGTTAAAGAGGCCTTCTTATTTTCAAACTTCTAAGGATTAAAAGAAGAATGCTTTTTGTGCTAAGATAGAATGTCTTTTGACTTTGAAAGTTTTGATGTTATTAGTAAAAATAAATGATCCTTGTTATATGATATGCTTGAATATTTGTTGGGTTTTTCAAAGTAGCTAATAATGTGCTTTCTGGAAAATTGCTAAAATACACAGGATCGCAATAAAATATTGGAATGAAGACTGTCAAAAGTAGGATTGTACAGGCTGGAAATATCATGCATGATATTCCATGCATTTTTGAAATCGAATATTTTTGAATTCAAATCAGTATCCATAGATATGAGTTGGTCTAGAAAGTTGCTGCAATCGATTAGGGTTTACAGGTCAGTCCGATACTTACTCATTAGGGTTGGGCCCGCTACTCGACAATTTTAAACATGTTTCACTCTGCCCCAGGTGCTACACTATTTATTACCAAGTTAACTTTGCTTTAGTTTTACCGAACAAAATATTTTGCTTCAAAGTTGATATATTATTCATATCAGCTCGTCAACACGGCTTCAAAATGGACGCTACTATTAACGATAAATGGGGATTTTGGGATTATCACCACGTCTGGTAGATACTTACTCTTCATATTTTTTTACTATAGAACCCTTCTGTAATATCAATAAATAATCGTACTTAACTGATATTACGAAAGCGATTGTAAGTTCATTTGTGACGCTTTTACGCCTAAATCGCAGAACCGAGAGCAAGAATTTTGGATATTTGGCACAAAGAGTGCTTTGCTGTTGCTGAAAGCTGTCTTGACTTAATTATCCTCTGAATTGTTTTTTCACGGCAATTACAGCTGAGGTAGGTACTACCTTGTTTAATTTTCTTTGACGGAAATTTTCACGATTGGTTACTTTTTAAACATGAACACCTGATACAAATTTGATATCTTTTGTAAACACTAATGTACAGCGTATATTCAGCATTTAGTTACCGCCACGCTTCACCGAAGCGAAGCCATCAATCGGTATCATACGCTATACTCAATCTGGATGACAATGCGTTGATATACCTTGCGCTATATGATATAGGGAGCGTACAGGGACTATTTTACTCTGGAATTTGTTTCAGTGTTTCTTCTGAGTGTAGTCGGCTAGGAAACACCGGCCTCATCTAGGTTAAAATGACCAAAAAATATTGGAAGTGTAAAAGTGTTGTGTTCAACCTACTTACAACATAAATATCATTTATCGTTTATCATTTATGGGTGGCAGCACAGAAGTGTCAATGTCAAGTATTTTTAAGGTACTTAATAGTTTCTAATTTGCAACGCTAGAGGGCCCTGAAATTCTGGTGACATCTGCAAGAGCATGCAACGGAACGAAATACAAACTGCCAGGGATTTTAAAACAATAAAAACAACTTAGAAAGAAGTTGGTAAGTCAAAACATCAGTTCAGTTAAAGAACTTTTGGATACCCTCGATAGTCTGTACTGATCGTGTTGCTGCTGTTGCGTTGCGAATAAGGACAATAAAACCATTTTTTCATTTTGACCTTCCACTTGCTTCCCCGATCGCTAATCTATGACATGGACAAATGATACTGGAGCATTGGGCCTTTGGGCGTTGATCGATATTAAATTATTTATTTTACGTATGTATTCTATGTATTTTATTTATAAATCACTTACTAGGTATATGTGCTCTGTGATCGTATCCGTGACATCACAGGCCCTATCAGAATACTAGCGTTGTGTTTTACTTCGCAACATAATTATGCTGATAATGGACCTTTTTGGCTTCGCACAGTTAAAAATCGTGTTGTTGACTTTAATTGATTAATTATTACTGTTGCTTTTTAATTTATTGTCTGTTATGTGCGACTACTATTTTTTTTTCTTTCTTTCAATGTACGAACGAATTATTAAGGTACTCGAGAAAACGTTGTACCCGAATCATTCAATGATAAAAAAAAAACATAATTAAATCTCCATTTATATCCCATATGTAACAAATTATTCACCTCACAATCGACCGCTATAAAGTACAACGCGTTTCAACATCGGAGCTATTTTCCGCTCGGCTAAATAATGCGGATTAAGTTATTCTATTTATTTAGCGCGCCTGATACTGGGGCTCAAGCTGCTATTAAATTAGATCAATTTAGTTTAAATCGTGAGGCTCTTTCATTAAGGCGATAACAGCTTCCAACGACCACGGGGAAAACACCCGCAAAACGAACTAGTGTTTCACAACTATATTGCGAACTTTATTATTTTCCTATATCTATTGATTGCCTTCTAAATAAACAGGCATGATTATTCTAAAATACAGATAGTTAAATTGTCTTCAAGATTATGAAAATTCCGTATGAACTAGCTCAATAGTTTTGGCGTGATTTTCGCTTTTACGACCGCATTAGACATAAATTTACAAATTAATTACTCCATGTTTAACCAATACAATGTATAAATTTGACATACATATCTGACTACTAAAGTCTATTATAATATATAGCTTTTTTCAGAATATTAAGAATAGCCGTTTAGACGTGAAGTTCAATTTAAAATGATCTAAGGTAATGTATCTGTCCCTTAAAAGGGGTTGCTCGGTGGGCCGTAACTGGTAGGCGTTTGTCGCGGGGTTAGCGCAGTGCGGAACTACGCGATGACTGATTCATGATAACATAGTACTGCTTGTTTTATTATCACTATCCATGAAGACGCAATTGTAGCGAAGATCAAGTCTTAAATAGAATAATAAAATATAACAGTTATTTCGCGTTTAGTATTTTTTTGGTTTGCACAACTCTACAAAATGTAGACAAGAGTTCTCATTTCTTCATTTCATGCCTGTTTCCCTCGAAGTACCTTTCGTACGACTTTTTTCGACAGTTAGGATTAAGTCCCATGAGTTTATTGCTATCAATCTAGCACAACTAAACTCCTGACAGCCAAGAAATTCTAGATGGAATAACCATATTGTAGCTAACACTTTGACCTGGGTATCGCACCTAGGGCCGTGCGGTCACAAGACTAGGTAGTCTGAGAAGTTTAAAATATGGTGCGATGCTGACGTGACACAGGTAATTTTCAATTTGCCGCCAAATCGTAAAAAAAAGGAAATTAATAAAAGAAATACACAATAATATTGACAAAGAGTTCCATTTTCAAAATTTGAACGTACATTTTTACTATATCGTTTGCAAGTGGCCAGTTCTAAAAACTTTCAGTGTCGCCCTCGTATATACGTTGGTTGTTGAGTGATTTAGTCGGAACCTACAGCACATTTGAACATATGATACATAAGCAAGCCCAAGTAAACACAGTAGTATTGTCATTGTATATGTATATCGCGATGCATAAAGAGGAGAGGTCACATCATCACATGACATGGACCATGCTATTTGGTAGTATAATGGCTATGTGGTAACATAAACAGTATAAGCTGGCCTAATGGTCTGTTGAAATGATTTAATACGTCAGGTCAGGGTAGGTCAGGTAAGCTCAAAGAGTTACCGTAGACGGGGCGTCGGGAAACGCAGGGCGATTCCCGGCCACCGTAGTCGCGGGCCTGCGGATGGCGAGCTATGAGTGGCTCGCCGTCCGATAGCAACCAGGCCCGAGTCGACGGCGCGTCGTGTTCCACGCGCCTCAAAGAGCCGTCAGCAAAGAAGACGGGGCCCCATAGGGTCAGTGCCTGCTAGGGTTGCGGAATTTGTTCGAAAGAGTCACCGCGGCCCTGGAACGCAAAGGGCACAAGAAGGATCACGGGTAGGTTTTAGTCAGTAAGAGTCTGACACTCCCTTCCGCTCCGCCCAGAGCGGTAGAAGTCATTTGATGATTTCCCATCCGAAAAAAAAAGACGTGTGGTTCGCGGCCGAAAGTGTCATATCTTCCCTCAACACCTGCAACTCATTCTTTAAAAAATCCTAGGATACTAAACTTCAAATGCAGGGAACATTCTGTTTACATGACGTAGTAATGGTATTCGATTATACGATTTCCTGTTTTCAATGTTTCAGTTTGTCCATACTACGCGACTCTGCCATTGGTTTCATTGTTGTCAACTTAGCTGTCAACCTGAATCATAGTTTACAGAGGCAAACTACATAAGATAAGGTAATGAGGTTCAGGAAGCCTGGCAAACAATATCGTCATACTCTCAGAATACTTTATTATAACAAGGATCGTGTTGATAAAGGTTCCTAGTTTACGTAGTCTGCGTTATGAAGTAGCTTTACTGTTATTGCGTTTTTAAGGCATTTTACTACACTATGCTTTAATGAGGTTTGCTCAGGGTTGCCACCTTTAGGGAAAAAAAATTGGGACGATCGGGCATCCATCAGAGACGTTTGGAGTTTGGTCCAATCAAAATATGACCCATGTAAGACAGTCTAAGGAAAATGAAACTTTATTTTGTTTTTATTTTGTTTGTATTTATTTTATATAATTATTTTTTCTATACGTATTTCTTGTTGTTACGAGCTGCTTTTAATAGCATTTATGCGCGCGAAGACGAACGCGGTAGATGGCGCGGTGGCGCGTGACTGGGTTGAGTACCCCCCGTGAATGAATTGATTGAGCCTATCGCCTATAGCCTGTCCCGATTTTTGACAATATGTCAAAAATCGGGACAAAATCGATAGGCCGTCGGGACGCGGGACATTGTCTTCGAAATCGGGACTGTCCTGGCAAAATCGGGACGGGTGGCAACTCTGAGTTTGCTACACTTTTATGTAGGAACCCCTTCTTAAAAGGCGTTTTTTCACCTTTCTGTTAACCTGCCTTGAGAAACTAACATTGTAAAGGTTAGATAATATCTGAGATTTGTGAATTAAGAAATTGGTGAGTTGAGTATATTTGTCTTACTTACCTACTCAACTTTAGGCTGCGAACCTGACAACTATGACATTAAAGTAGGGCCCCGGACACGTTTTTAACTCCAAATTAAAACGTCTATTTGATAATATTATTTTTTATTGCGCAACAAGCCTTGTCTTCTATGCAGTTATCCCTATAATTTTCATAAAGTAAATAGTTTTATCCCTATAATTTTCATAAAGTAAATAGGCAAACAATACTATTATCCAATCTTAGGGCTTTAGCTAGACATATTTCAATGAGTGCCGTTTCCTCGAGGCGAGGCTGTCCTCAGTGTCCACTTACCTGCAAGCAGGAAGTGACCCAGAATTTAAATAGATTGTAGGCGCGACGAGGGTTTTAAAGAGTTCTTTGCTGAAGATAATGTGCGAAAGTGGGTTCGTTTGTTACCTCTGCGTAATGATTCGAATGAAACTGGCATACGGGTGACAATGTGCTAGAATAGGACATAGGATTTTTCATACCGGGACAATTTTCACATTTTTTTTAGGGCGTAGTTTTATATACCCATACCCGTACTCTATTAAAAACGTTAGTCACTTAGCAACGCCAGTCCAACACTACCAGTGTTGGACTGGCGTTTTTTCGCATTCTGGGCAACGACCATTTTGAGTCGGAGTATATTTAAATTTCATAATTCCCCCGAAATGGCTTTAAAATTGCATTTTATTGATTAAAGATGATTTATTGTCTGCCAAAATTGATGTTGTAGATTTTTTTTTTTTATCTAATCTTGGTCAATTCAAATTTTATAAGCCCGGGCTTGGAATTTGCATTAAATAGGTACATTTAAGACCGGGGTGGGTGTTGTTTATAGGTATGTGCCTACATTCATAACACTTAATAGCGAAACAAAATATTATATACAAGATTATAAATAGAAGAACACAAAGGCGCTGCTTATTTCAAAAGACAGGATAATTTAATGAGAGACGTAGATAGTGTGTATAAAATAATATACAATAATGCTTTTGTTGTTCAACGGTTGTCTAAAATTATTAAATTTTTGTTTAATTATTAAACCTAAACAAATTTGTATTATCTTTAACATCGTAGACATAACTGAATTATTTTGATTAACACGCTTGATAAAACCTTATAATGTTATTGTATTGCTTAACAAAACAATAGCGGCATAAGGTAGGTAAACAATGCTCACATCTACTATTGATTGTTGTCTTTACTTAACCTTGGTTACCCAACTGTATTAGTTAAGATGGATAACTATAGAGCTCATTCAAGAGGAAAAAACACAATAATAGCATCTAGTAAAAAAAACAACATCGTTTGTCTTTTCATTCTATGTGCTTAATGAATCGAAAATTACCTCTGAATTCTACTTTTTTTATGGGAAATAATTAAATTTTGAATTTAAATTTAAAAAAAAGCCATAGATAACAACATATTTGCCCCTCTTTAAATCGTTAGTGAATGCTTAATACTAATTTTCTCCTAGCTTTACTCCTGGGGCCAAGCGCAGATTCCAGGGACCATGCATTTTCCCGGGGTAAAGGTAGCTATGGACACTCAACGATACTGCAGCTTTCTATCAGAGAAAAAGCTATCGTTATTGATTCAGAGGCTTCAGACAAGTCTGTAGCGTGGCGAAAGCGATATTCAATTTAAAAAAAGAAATATCACGTGATCAATTCCATATATTTTCCGCATTTCGACAACCGTCATCGCTAATACATAGAATGGCACTTTATCGTATCTTTTACAAATACAATATAAAATTTAGATAATAAAAGAAAACAACCAGCACAAAATGTTTAATCTTCTTGTTCCTGCTTCGCTCTTGCTAGCGGGCCTTCAATTCTCCTTCAAACTACAATACGTTTCATTCATACTTTACGTCGCTGTTCATAAGTCACAAAAGGCCACAAGCTGCACGTTATAAATATCGCATTATACTTTAGCTGCACCGCGTTCCGATTGACCCAAATGTGTTGAATAGGGAAAGAGGTCGCGAAACGGCCCCAAGTGGGCTCGGCTTGTCGAACAACCGACCCTTTGATGGACTCGCCTGTGATGACGTTTCCGATACCGAATCCGTCTGACATAATTCGTAGGAATGCGCTCTAGAAACAAATTGCAGACCGATTTCTCAAATTAATTATTTTTATTGAACGCGTTTGAATGCGATAATAATTTTGTAATTTGAAATTGGAAGGCATTCATCAATAGCAATGTTCGGAAGGTCATTTGACAGTTTCGACGAGTATTGTTTTGTTTTTTTACATTGATTTCGGATGTTTCATTTTATTAGTCTGTTAACTACTTCTTAAAAGGCGCTTTGTTACTAGTTTTTATTCAAAGATCATAATTTAACGAACTTGACAATTTATTGCTGACACCTTATAAAAAGTTGCTTAGCATAGACAATGTAAACAAAAAATTGGCGCAAACTAACACGGCGCAATGAAAACGATACCCCAACTTAGTTACTTACTTATTATGTATCAAATATTTTGTGGCAAATCTCGTCGCGTATCAGGTGCAAAACACGTTAATTTGTATAGAACTCTCAATAAATACTTGAATAAGAACCAGAATTACTTGTAATTACTTCCCGTCGTCGGCGTCGTAAATACGGAACAATGGCTATGTGAGGACGTCATTTGCATTATGTTACGTGTCTTTATATCCGTGAGAAGAGTCCCACGTCCTCCGACATGCTGACAAATTGTTCAAAGTTAAGATTTTGATTTGTTGTTCCACTGTTTTTTAGACTGAGTTAGGTTTTTGTGCACTAGTTGAGTTTGCAATTTTTTCTCCGTGTGTGTAATTACTAATTAATGATGGCTTGACATTTTTGCGACCGGATTTTTTGTTGATTGGAATAAATTTTAATGATAAAGTTTTTGTTAGGTTAAGAAAAATGCCTGAGAACGTGTTGAAAATTATTATTGGACTAGCTTCTGCCAGCGACTTCGTCCGCGTGGAATAGTTACTTTACCCCCGATTTTGAAACTCTCAGCCCGATCGGTTTAAAATTGACAAAGTTTCATACAAACGTTCATCCCCTATTTTATCCCCTTGGGGGTAGAATTAATCAAAATCCTTTCTTAGCGGATGCCAACGTCATAACATTTACCTGCATGCCAAATTTCAGCCCGATCCGTTCAGTGGTTTGGGCTGTGCGTTGATAGATCACTATGTGTGTGTGAAATATGTACAACTTACAACAAAAAAGAAATGAAAGTAAAGCTGAAATGCCTGTGCAAAATTATATTATAATAACCGATACCTACTTCACTTAAAAATAAATACCTATAACTACGTATAACTAATTAATAAAAGTATCTACGCTTTTATCTACTTAATACTAAAAAAACAGAACATAAATTAGCCAAAACTAACCTATCGGTATCTAAAAATCTATGCTCCTACTTCTACTACTATTTCACCTAAAAAGAAATAAAATTGAAACTATTAATAATTTGTTATTTGAACGAATATTAAACATAACCAAAATAACTAATAAGTACCTATTTTATAAAATAGCAACAAAAGTTACACAAAAATAATAATCACAATAACATCTTACAGCAAGCGCGACGGCGCTGTGGCTTATTATTGTATTCATGTATAAGTTTGGTGTTTCTATACCGATTTCTATGATTCTTTTTTTATTGAATAGGCAATAATGTTAACTTTCTTAATTAGGGATGAGTGAGAGTATTATAAACGTAAGAGTAAACAAATATAATCAGAAAGCTCCGAACTGCTAAGCTATCGGGAGTTACACGTGTTATTGTGAGTCAACCATAAAAGATAGACATATGCTGTTGTGGGATATTTTTTAGATAATTTTATGTAGAACATTTCCGTCATACATTATTTCTATGTAACTTTAACCATTAAGGCTACACACGCGACGGAAGCTTAAAAAATGGAGTAACTTCTCCCGTTTTCCCAACATTTCCCTTCACTGCTCTGCTCCTATTGATTGTAGCGTGATGAAAAGTATACTATAACCTGCCCAGGAGTATGAAGAATAATTGCACCAAGTTTCGTTAAAATCGGTCAAGTAGTTTTTGTTTCTATAAAGAACATACAGACAGACAGACAGACAGACAAAAATTTTACTGATTGCCTTTTTGGCACCAGTATCGATCACTAATCACCCCCTGATAGTTATTTTGAAAATATATTCCCTGTACAGAATTGACCTCTCTACAGATTTATTATAAGTATAGATTATTTTATACTTAGCGAATAAATATCAACTAAATTACATAAGGTCAGGTGGGGTAAGAGGGACGCCGGGGAAAGAGAAACAGTAACTCATAAATAGGAAATTATTAAGCCCAGCTCTGTGGTTACTCCGTCAATAAAACAGTATTAAGTTTAGTTTCAATATTTTTAGATAGGTGACGCTACAACATAATAAGTACGTGAGTAAAAGAGAAAGAAAAAAAACAGTTGACAAACTATAAAATTGTGACCTAGCGGCGTTTTTTGTGTGCGATTTTTTAAGGATTAAAAACATCTGTGATACGGCAAATTTTGTTGATAAGTATAATTCTAATGTTGAATCTTTATTTTCCGCATGTTATATTGTTTGTAGCATGTGTTTTTAGTGCTTTTTCGGTGTCATCAAAAACATAACTTACAAAATACCAAGCTGGGAAAGAGGAACTACCATAGCCGGTTAAGAGAAACATTATGTTCCTCTTTCCCGGTTTTAGGGGTAACAAACATTTTGCAAGTTGAAATATCACCTATCTAGATTAGGTAGGTATTGATAGTTTAACTCATCTTGGCGCGCGGAGCTATGTGTGCAGTGTGCTAAGCACATTGCACACATAGCTCATATTTCACTAATTTTGAGAATATTTTGGTCATTATAATAAAGTATACTTGCACCGCACTGTATATCTGTTTATGAATAACGATCACAGTGAAAAAATGACAGAAAAGTGTTTTAAGTTTTTTTTGTACGTTTGTAAGTACTACAAAGAGTTCCACAATTATTTGTATTTGTTTTTATTCAGTTGAGTTTCTCAAAGTTGAAAAAGTGATTTAAATACTTTTATTATTGATAATAATAAATAAACACTTACTTAGTGATATTCATCGTTTATTTTTCTTAAATTTTTATTAAAAACCAAATTTATATGTTTTTAACATTCGTAGTTCACCACCCCTGACCTTACTAATATGTTCCTCTTACCCCAAATTTTCTTTATTTCTTGGTAAAGCTAAATTAAACCATATTTTAACTATGGTATGGTTTCATTTCCATTAGCTCGAAAGGCAGTTCTCAAATTTCTAGAGATACATATAAAAATACGTGTTTTTACTTGTATGAATCGAAGCGTTTCTCTTACCCCAAATTTCGGGAAAGAGGAACAATTAGAAGACCTGGCTTCGTTGTCAAATTGTTCTGTTATTACTGGAAGAATCAATTTCTATGTTAAAATAATAGTTAGCATGGTTCGTTAGCGAAACTTTGTTTGTATTGCTATTAGAATATATACATATTTTTACTAGCTGGAAGTCGTAATGTTCAAAAACCAGTAAACTATGTTGCTCTTACCCCACCTGACCTTACCTATATATTTATTAACAGTTGTTATTACTGTGTACAACTACAAACTACAATAACTGTGTTGTTCTTGAAAGAATAGCTAAAATGCTAAATGAAGTTATTTTCACAGAGCGTGAAGAATAAAGTTGTTTACAGACGTAGACGCTACAGTTAGTCAGTTACAGATACAGTGGGGGATAATAATCGTAAAACCTAAATTATCATCACCGCTCGTTGATCATCGGCCACTGTCGGGTTTTAGCGGAGTGTTGCCAACTTTTCGGAAGACTAAACTGTATATATAGGGAGCCTAGATAGGGATAGAAGACTAACAACGTAATTGTTTGACTTATAGGTAGTATACGTAGTAGGTATACAGTGGTTCTGCTACGAGTGTGAGAGCACGTATTTTTTAAAATAGATAGGTTGATGAAGAGATCAAAACAGTAAAGGCAGTAGCGACATACCGTGTACTAGTGGAATACGCTTTTCACACCAAAGAAAATTTATACCTACAAACAGCACGTTTCATGAGATGGAGTTTGTGTTATTTTGATTTTACACGGGTTTTCTTGATGTTTTTTTTTTAATATTCTTTAAATTATAAATGTGAAAGATACTCTGTCTGTCTGGCTTTTACGTCTTAACAGCTGAACGGATGAAACTCGCCACACGGGTAGATCATGTCCTGGTATAGGATAATTATTATCCCGAAAATATATTATATGTATGTACGAGGATACCTTTGGGATTTTATTTTCGTTGTTCAAGCGGGCGGGACCGCTAGTAGAAGCTACATATTGTTAAATAAACTTTATTTAAAATACAATCTTTAAATCGACATCAGTTGCTGACTTTAATGACCATAGACTACAATGAATATTGAGGATGTATTGTTTTGAACTCTCATAATATTTCTATCTTGCCTATAACAATATTTTGACAATTTAAAACAGCAGATTGGATATATTGACTTTACTGATACGAGTAGCACATCCTACGACCAGAATACTAATACTATTGCACTGGGCCAGAAAACGATAGCATCTTTGTTTTCTGCGCTTTCCATAAGCGACGTCTGCGCTTGTTTGACACGACGCACATAAAATTATGCAACGAGGACTCTGAATTGCAGAATTTTAATATATTCGTTGGTCAACCGTATTAGGTGTTTTTAGCTTGGTCTATGGTTCTGGCAGGGAGGACGAACCTTTTTTTAATTTGCGTGCCTCATGCAGTTCGATTATGGATCCGAATTAAAAGGTCGCGGTCTCAATATCCAATCCAATTTGGCAGTTTACTTGGTGTAATATCACGATCACTTTCCCAAAATTGGTGAAGGAAAATATCGTGAGAACACAGTATTTCCTTGTACCTAAAATTCGACGTGTGACATTTATCCAACCACATCCCGAGTAGGATTACTAATATAACAATTAGAGCCCGTTCCTTCTCAGTGAGAGGGGGCTTGTACCCCCGGAGTGGGAACTTTATAGACTTATATGAATCGTGACAATAGTAGGTATAACAGCTGATAGAAATAAAAAAACAAAACTAACATAAAATAAGTCAAACATTCACTAACACAAACACAACTATATTTCTTAAACTGTAATTTACAAGAAGTAAAGGCTTTATTTATTTACAAATCGTGATATTATAAAACTTTCATCCCAATAATAAGTTAAGATTAACGATGCAATGTTGCAAAGTTCCGTCAATCAATTATATAAAAAAGATACGACCAAATAATGTAAAAGAAGACAGCAATAAATACCTACCTATAAACAATTTGCCACAGGTTCCCAACCCCTGGTCTATGGACTTAGTGCATGCGTGTGGGATGTACAGATAAATTAATAGATACGCATAGTGTCCTTGTTGGCCTTGTAGAGGTGTGAATGTGTTATTTGCATATGAGAATACAATTAAATAACTAATTTGATGAAATTAAAAAAAAAATCGCCTTTTAAATGGACACAAATATTGATGCAAGGGAGAATAGTCACTTGCGAAATTTGTTCGAAAGAGTCACCGCGGCCCTGGAACGCAAAGGGCACTAGAAGGATCACGGGTGGGTTTTATTCATTAAGAGTCTGACACTCCCCTCCGCTCCGCCCAGAGCGGGGGAAATCATTTGATGATTTCCCATCCAAAAAAAAGGGGGAATAGTCGAAATAAATAACCGAGGCGAAGGCGAAGCCGTCTGGAACCAAGAGCCTGTGATGACACGTGGGTGTTTGTTATTGCAGTCTCTCGGAGAAAGCCTTTGGGACTTGCCCAGCCTTGGTTCCTCGATTCTATTAGGAGATCATGTGCTGATTGGGAGTTTTCAGGAACAACCCGAAAGCAGTATTTATGCCCATTCAGTAGCAATAGGCTGTCCCAGGCATCAGACCGAGATTTTTATAAGTTATGGCCTTTGCATAAACTATAAGGTTAAAGAATTTCTTTCATACTTGCAACTAGGTATGTAAATATACTTGTATATACTCTGCTACTATGCTAATACTAAGTATAAACAGCGGTCTGTGGTTACTTACCGCGCGGTTAGTGGTTTACTTAGAACATAACGTGTAAATGAGTGGAACTACTTACTCTGTGTGTAATAAAGACGGCGAAAGGGTAAAGAACGGTGCACCGATACGATTTTATGACCGGGGGTGGTAACCGAGTTATGTGGTTTTGTGAGCTGATTATAATGCACAGACCCACAGGGTTGATTTTCAAGGTTAAGCGATGCATGACGAGGTCGGTTCGTCGATGGTTCAATATACAGTACATATCTCTTATTCTTTCTTAATGAAAATGTAGCGGCAGATATGACTGCTCAGATCTGCCGCTACATTGTCATAAATAGATTAAGTTATGTTGTACCTAGAACAGTTATAAGACGCGAGGTGCGCACAAGGCCACTATTTGCCATTCCATCTTGCCGTAGCAACGCTGGAGTTCGCGCACCTCTACGTCGCATGGCCAATAATTATAACACAAATTTTTCAGACATAGATCTTTTTAAACTATCATATAATACATTTCGAAACAGTGTAATCCAACAAGTGAATCAAAATCTTAACTGTTTAAACATGCAACTGATGTAAATCGACTCGCATGCCTAGTTCTTGTATCATATTTATATGTATAAGGTAACATATGGATAACGTTGTGAGTTACACTTACATTATTCATATTATATATTAAGGTTTATTAATTAGGAAACTTTTGTGCAACTGTTTGTTTTCCCTAATAAGTAAATAAATAAATATCAAGTCTTCTCCGTGCCTCGGGTAGCGGATAGTCACGGCTGTCAATTGTAACACATTTTGTTGGAAGTTACAGTAGTTAGAGGTCCAGAAAATCTGATCAAGTCTTTCCAAGGGATTTCATTGAATGTTACTCAGTAAACGTGTTGTGTATATTCAGTTGGATCGGGTTAGGTTTCGATCCAACACAATCGGGAAAAGGCAATACAAATTGATCGAGTGCTACTACAAAATGATGTCGTTTTATGAGGTTAATATTGTAATATGAGTTACCCTCACGGTGTAAGTAGACAAAGGTAAGAGGTACATTTTATAGAATCAGATTTAATTAAAGCTCAGATTAAGATAGTGATGGCACATCGAATATGATTAAGAAGTATTGAAGACACGAGTTGAAGAGAAGAGAGAGAGAGAGAGAGAGTTGGTTGAGAGAAGATGCTCATAAGTAATTTAATTACATCGAGATAGATTCGATAGTTCTGTTGTTATTGAATATCTCCATGGGGCAAAGGCTCAAGTATTCATGTATTTGATTTAAATTAGCGTTATTTTTACCCTTAAATGCATTTCAACATTTTGATATCTGTTCGGAGCTAAGTGGCAGAAGAGCGTAGAACTTTTCAGAATCATGATTTCCTCTTGTTATCATAGGTTCTGCATTTAATATTAGTTGAAACCTCTGGAGACTACCAAAACACTGACCCTTATTATTACTTACATTTATAGCACCAAAGCTGGTAGAAATTGGTATCTAGGTAGTCGCTGGATTTACAAACTGTCTCAGCTTGGGCACTAGGTATATCGGCTATTAATAGCATTGCTCAACCTTTGTGAGAGGATTCGCACTGAGCCAAATTTGCTCTCACTATAGCGTGGATATGGGTGTGCAGATAAATTGTGTGGGTTCCCTCTATCTGGCAGAAACTTCGGCTTAACGGAAAACTTATGGCTTCGGAAACTTAATATTATGACATAAAATGTTCTGCTGTAAAGGGTAAACCCAAATTGTGTTAATGGTCGAACGTAAGTACAAAAGACTGCTGAGGGTATAGAGAATATGACATGTAGTCTGCGATAATGATTGTATAGAAATACTGGGTTATGGAGGTCAGAGAGCCAACTCCACTTATTTTCAAGCAACGTTCGCATTCCCATCTCAGTCGCAATCTGTTAAAATATTATGGAAATTGAGGCTTTTTTGACTGATGGCGACTGAACACCGGTGAACGTTGTTTAAAAAAATAGGCTAAGTCCGAGTTGGCCTCGCGCATCAAGGGTTCCATATTATCGCCATTATTATAATAAACTATTATACCGTGAAAATCGAACAACGACATCCCAAAAAACAAGTCTCTTGTATGGGCCAGCCTTGTAACCATCCCCTTAATTTTGTATCAATAAAAAATAATTTATCAATACAAACTCTGTGAGATTTGTTATTAAGATTGAACGAATATCCCAAAAAAATTAAACCGACTTCTAAACAAAAAAGAAGAAAAAGTATAAAATAACTTTAATTTCGGAACTCGGTGTTTTTGGTTGCTTTTTTGTTGTTGAACACACCGACTTCCGAAATTAAAGTTATTTTATACTTTTTGTTTTTTTTTGTTTAGAAGTCGGTTTAATTTTTTGTAAAAAGTTTTTTATTTTTCACTTTTTAGTGGTTCACTCCCAGCTAAACATACCCATCACAGCGTACGTGGTATAAATTGGTGTAAACAATAAACAAACATGCGATTTCAGCTATCCCGACAGATTTGCTATCATTTATTGAAATTAACAAAAAAACCGCTTGTTTGATTTCGATAAAATTTTCATGGGACCATTTGGGAAGTATACCCTTTCCAACAAAAAAAGATTTTTTTTAAATCGGTTGGCAAGCGACGGAGTTATGCGCGAACAAACATTAAAAAAAAAACATACAAACATCCGAATTGAGAACCTCCTCCTTTTTTAGAAGTCGGTTAAAAAAATTACACGTTTCTATTAGGGGAGCCCATTTAAATATTGAATTTATATTTCTTAGTATAGCGGCAACAGAAATGCACACCATGTGAACATTTTAGCAATGTACGTATTACGGGTCATGAGGTATAGCCCGTTGACAGACAAAGTGACGGATGGCTGAAGCTTAGTAATAATGACCCGCTGGCCTTTGGCTACGGAAACCAAAAACGAACTGTCGCAGTGTTTCAGTCCGTGAACTGCCATGTGTCCGAGCTACCTCTTCTACCCGTCTTACAAAGTCGCGGGTATAAGCTAGTAGTTATAGAATTATGTAGGAAAAGATCACATAGGAAAGTTGTCACGTCAGGTCACGATCTTTATTACTCTTTAGTAATTAGTTTCCATAATGCGATTGTTCGCTTAACTAGCGATACTATCACAAATTCACAATTAAAATGTAAGTGGTTTCTTTTCATACGACAGAATATGCTTTTATCATTTACTTGCTCTGGTGAAAGTGAATGCTTTGACGTGATTATAGCTATTATATATCTATACATAGTGATAGTTAAATGGTTATGGTTTTTTTAGTAGTCAATCATGGTATAGGTAAATAAACTTCAAGCAGTTCCGCTTTTCCTGGAAATTTTCTACGTAATACACGAGTGTAACAACTTGGTGGAAGGGACATCGACACTCAAACAACTTTTATGAGTAATCCCTTCCATCTCTTATGTAGCACGAAATCTTCAAGATCATTTTTAACATCATATAATTTTATCAGAATTAAGCGGTTTAGGCGCGAAAACATAGTGAACAGACAGTGGCGCAAAAAAGAAAAAAAAATGAAAAAGAATGTTGACCGAACGAGTCGTTCATATAGTTCACTTGCTATATTTATTTTTTAAGAAGGCCCTTTTGATTGCCATGTGCAGTTATATTTAGATGGCCACCTTAAATAACCGTCGGTGTAGCTACCTAAGGTTGAATGAACTGTGCAGAGAGCGACAGTCAGAAGATATTAGAAGAAGGATGTCAATGTTCAAGTTTGTCTTCAGAGACAAACTTGAACATTGACATCCTTCTTCTCTTTGATGTCCATTGAATGTGCTGTGCAAAGAATTAGACTAGGAACAAATGATAAATGATATTTATTTTTTAAGTAGGTAGTAAAAACACTTTTACACGTCAAAAAAATATTGGGAGTTTGGCTTTTTTTCAAAAGATTTTTAAACATAAAGCACTAATAGCCTGTACCTAACTGCTACAAAACTTACTTTTCCGGATAATATTAAATATTCATTAAATAATTACAATAGGAGACAAAAACAACGACAGCAACAACATTTTTTAATTAATTAATTTATCATTATTTAATTTTCATTAAATATTTACAACAGACAACAACAACGACAGCAACAACATTTTTTTTCATTTTACTTTATAAGCTGTTGAATAAATCTAGAATGTATATTTTTATTTTCTTTGCCTGTTTCAGCAAAATAATCCTCTGCCCAAGTTATAGGGGCCCCATTATCTTAATGTGTTAACGGCCTCCAATAGGCAAAACGTTAACTGCAGTCGTTTCACATATAATAACCACACCTAAATCAAACTGAGTATCTTATATTTATCAACTGATGGCGTATTTTTTTCTTTTCTATTATCTTCATATAGTATTTAGTTTATTTTAAATCTTCTGTTTGTTTCTCATACTTAATGTGTGTATATTTTTGATTTATGTTTAAGCTGTGTACTTCTTTAAGTGACAAATTCACCATAAAATAGATTAATGCTTATGTTCTTTAATGTTATAAGTATGTAATTAGTGAATAAGTCGTTGGAGTCCCTTAAAAATAAATAAATAAAAGTCATTCCTGCATTTACCTATAGGTAAATGAATTAGTAAAGAAGTATGGATATGGAAAATACAGAAGATGTAAATAAAACCATTAATGAATTTATTGATGTGGTGGAAACGATTCAACAGAAGATTATATTAAGTATCTACTGTATGGCACTAATACGATATTTGAAGGATCAGGATATAGCTATTATGACAATCAAGTGTTCTTTGATCTACAAATGGTTTCTAAAACCAGAAAGAATAGGCTAGTTGCCTAAAAAAATCTAATTAGTCCGTAAGATAGATTTCCCAAAAATATTGGACACGTATTTTTTATTTTTTCACGTAAACAAACAACGAAGACGATATAGTGCGTTGAAAACTCGTGTGACGTCACTTCGTGCGACGATTTTTACCACGCCGTGATATCACAAGCCCCCACTCATGATCTTTAAAGCTTTTTATCCTCGTCAATTTTTAGAGATTTCATAAAACAAAAAATACGTGTCCAATATTTTTCAATAATCTAACTGACGGGCTAAATAGGATCATATTTTTATTCCTCAGGAAACAACCTTATTTAGACTTGTTCAAACAAGTTTTATGAAACTATTGTCCCAGTGCGCTGATATCGGGTGTCTGCCCAAAGGATGCGGATTATGATTTGAGTAACGGACGACGCAAGGGGTTTGGCTCCCAACCAGTAATATTACAGCTCTTAAATAATAAATGCAGATCCCATGCCATGTCCAGGGAGTCTTTAATGAATATGTAACATTTAGGTTGAAATATTAGGTAAAAACTGTGGTAGTACCCGAGGGAAACTTTAAATAAACAAGTACGAAAGTTTATAGGCACTATTTGCTGTGGACAAAGCGGCAATCTACCCAGTTTTCAAATTGGTATACCTAAGCCTCTATTATGAACGTTCAATGAATATTAGTACCTATGAAACTAAACCGTTGAAGCAAATCGTCGGTAACCCGAGCTTGTACAGCACCGAACAACGTTTCATGAACTGCGAACTACGGCTAGCCACAACAAAGACCAACTGCAATGTTCTTTTTTTAACTTGTCTGAATTTTTAACGGTTTTTTTTTTAATCTACGCAGCCAATTGTGCATAGGCGATGTGTGATTGGCAGATTGGAGAATCAAACGCGGAAAAAAGGTAAATGGTCTGACTATGGTATAGGTTGACAGTTAGTCGATTGTTTCGACATGTTAACTAAGAAGTTTTTAATGTTTTTTTTTTAAAGCATAGGGTTTTCTAGTTACTTGTGTGGAGCTTGTGCCGCAAGGGTCGATCTTCAAGGTTAAGCAACGCTTGCCAAGGTCGGTCCGTGGATGAGTGACCATCTTAACATATCGAGACTCCCCGTGCTTCGGAAAGCACGTTAAACCGTTATTCCCCGGCTGTCATTTGTAGATCTTTGGCAGACGTTGCGGACTGTCAAAAGCCGAAAAAAAATTGAAACCAGTTTTGTCAAGAAGTATCATGTTACTAAGTCACTGGGTTATGAAGGTCTTATTGGCAGTTGTTCCACGTAAAATACTGGTATTTAGCTGAATCCGGTTTGACTGGAAGCCGACACTAATATTTTCGGGAAAAGGCGAGACAGATAATGAGGATTTTCTAGTTACCATTTTATGAAATATGTCCTTACTTTATTCTTTGAAGAACAAAAAACCTAATCAACGAAGTTCCAAAACTAATTCAAACTAAAACTATATTCTAAGGTAAGGGTCGATTTTCTTTGGAAATATAATGTACACATTAAGTTTTTAGCAAAAAAAAAACTATTTTCAAGATCTTTACTCTGCCTCATTTGACGATAGCTAGAGTACAGCGGCTGCACGAATAACATAAGGTCAGTTTTGGATTGTTGCCAACAACACTGGCATCGTTGGGCCGATAGCCCGAAGTACCTCGATATACCCCGATGTACCCCGAGAGGCCGACTCTGTTGTTCTATGCACGGGCGACTGAAACCGAGCGAGAACGTTAAGCTCGGCTTTATACGGGTAATGGTCCATCGAGCATTGATGTATTGCCGTTTTGTGTGACGGGAATCCGAGGAAATGTGAGAAATTAATGAGTTTGTGAACATACCACTTGCTGCATCTCACTTGGGAAGCTAAATTTCTATGTAAATTTTAATTCATAAATCTATTTGTAGTAATTTTAAAATAATTCTTTATTTCACTATATCTCCATATTTTTTTCAAAGCACTATTAAGTACATCATGTCACTTATTTATATGTACATTATTATATACATACTTGATTGTTAACCTCACAATAAGAACAGGACAAACATTTATAAAACAAATGTAGAATGGGCGGTCTTATCGCACGAAGCAATTTCAACCTGTTGTAGATATGTAAGTATATGTATCAGTTCTTTGAAAGGCAATAGTTAGACTTTATTATAATTTAGTCATACCTATGGCGTTTACCAATAAGGAGGTGAGTTTATGTACCAAATGAGTTCGAGGAACCAGCACGAGTAAGCACTTGAAGCCGTATGCTAGTATCGTTAAATTATCGAAATGGTGCATAATGTAATTATAGACGGCCATTCATGAACACTACGCCGACCTAATTCCACATCCTATGCTGGTGCTTGACCATTTCTTCACATTGGAATGTGTGCTATAAGAACCTGCAAGAATCATGCAGGATATGGTATTTTTCAACTACTATTTATATCATAGGAAATCTTTTTGGTAGTGAAAGTAGGGAATGACGTTTTTTATGACAGTTTCCTTTTTTGACTGGTTTATACAGGGTTGTTTGTAAAACACCAACAACGTTATGTTTGTATAACTGATCCAAATGTAGGGAGCAGCGGATTTTTTTTTTCGCGTTTTTAGGTTTGTCCATAGTAAAAGTTGTTCATAATGATGAGTACAATGACCCCTTAAGAGGTTGTTGGTGTTTTACAAATAACCCTGTATAATCATCAGTAACCCCTAAAATATGTTATTACTCCCTGTTATTTAAAGTGACAAATTAATTAGGAATGTTTTCGTCACCTTTACAATGTATTGTACCAACTATCCTGCTTTAGAGTTGATATGCGAAAACGAATAAAATAATAATGTTGGCGTTCTTCAAACAGAGCTCTTCACAGTTCTTTAAACTACGGAATTGTTTCGAGTGTCTTTGTAATTCAATTACTCTTTAGAAAAACAGCGCGATGGATAAATATTGTAAAGGACTTTTCATAGGTTAGTGCAGACTGTAGTCCTATAGATTAAAAAGCATACACTCAAGAAAATATGGCCGTCGTGGCTTCACTATCCACCTATTGATGGGTTTTAAACTTTGATAGACCTCTCACGTCTCTATGCGACGGATACTTTATAGGTTCCGCCAGAATGGGCCATAACTTTGCAATCCAATCTTCATTACTAGGGAAAGACTCAGGTACCTAGAACCTAGTACGTTATAAATTCTCTTGACGATATAGGTATCCATTGATGAGCACGGCTCATTTGAAAAACTGTCGAGAACGGAAAACGTTTAATCAGAACGCTTTTCAAATGGATTGATGATCACAGCACGTCATCTATGTAGACGAATGATTTTTTAAATGTGATAGTGGGTCACCATATTGATAGTTAAATGGGACAGCTGTTCCCTTTTTAACCGACTTCTAAAAAAGGAGGAGGTTCTCAATTCGGATGTTTGTATTTTTTATTTTTTTTTATGTTTGTTCGCGCATAACTCCGTCGTTTGTCAACCGATTTGAAAAATTCTTTTTTTGTTGGAAAGGGTATACTTCCCAAATGGTCCCATGAAAATTTTATCGAAATCGACCAAGCGGTTTTCGAAAAATCTAAAAAAAATATGTACATTGTCTACATTGACGACCTCTTAGTTTACTCTGCAAAGGAGCAGTACGTTTTTTTTACACCAATGTGATTGGTTCGTTTAGGTGGGGGGAGGGGAGGGGATGTAGGTACCACTAAAAAGTGAAAAATAAAAAACTTTTTACAAAAAAATACAACCGACTTTTACACAAAAAATCAAAAAAGTGCAAAATAACTTTAATTTCGGAAGTCGGTGTTCAAAAAACAAAAAAGCAACCACAAACACCGAGTTCCGAAATTAAAGTTATTTTGCACTTTTTTGATTTTTTGTGTAAAAGTCGGTTGTATTTTTTTGTAAAAAGTTTTTTTACTTAAGATGAAGATATTATATTATGAACATTATAATAATTGTAGTATTATCCGTGTCAAGCTGTCACCGCGTCGCTAATTTCTAATTAGCACCAGCTTTATTTGGCTCAAGTCCAGCTGTTTTGGACAGACGTCAACATAACGCCATTAAAATTTAATTTCAACTTTGACGCTAACAACTGAACTAATAATGAATTTTGTTTTGTCAAAATGTTACAGGTTTTGCCGCCTTTCTGGACCGGTTGATAACAAATATATTTGCTGAATTAAAGTCGGAGATTGGAGCAAACATAATTATGTATAATTACGTGATATAGTACGTCATCGTGAGCTTTGTTTACTAACTTCACAATTTGATAGAAACAGGCGTAACGATTACCCTATAGAAACAATTTCACAAGATAATCTATATGTGATTTTTCATCGCTATATTTATGCCCTTTTCTTTTATTCGCTTAACCGAAAAACAGAAAGCAATTTGTTCAAAAATTTCCAGACAATATTTGGCATATACATAACTCGGAAAAATGTAGGCCTAATTAAATTTGACCAGTCGTACGAAACGAAAAAGTTATTATTAGGATTTGAAACATGCTTCAATAACTCAGCGAATAAAGCCAGACTGTCTGCCTAGATCATTTGCGTCATTCTTTATCTTTAAGTTTGTTAGGAAGATGTCGTAAAATACAGTGTCATATTTTAATATTCACAGGAATTTTTCATATCTGTCACAATCTATTTTATTTTGTGGTCATCACATTTCTCAAAAACCAAACGAAATGAATGAATGTTTGCTGCATTTTAACAGACGATTATTTAAGGGTTATTTGGTGCGGTAGGCGGGTAATACTGATACACGACATACGACTACCAAGTAACAACTTTTATCCAAATACTAGCTGCTGTCCGCGACTTCGTCCCCGTGGAATCCCCGATTTTAAAACATTCTTTATCGCTGCTCCGCT
The DNA here is from genome assembly GCA_905332915.2 of Hecatera dysodea. NCBI lineage: Eukaryota > Metazoa > Arthropoda > Insecta > Lepidoptera > Noctuidae > Hecatera > Hecatera dysodea. The sequence goes on along the minus strand of HG995288.1, from coordinate 8,714,955 downwards.
CCTATTGGCTTAAGCGTGGTATATAGCCTAAAGCCTTCCTCGATAAATGGTCTATTCAACCCAAAAAGAATTTTTCAATTCGAACCAGTAGTTCCTGAGATTAGCGCGTTCAAACAAACAAACTCTTCAGCTTTATAATATTAAGTATAGATTACGGCTGGTACCGACCTCAAAAAATATTTTTATTATTGGTGTTTATGTAATAGCCTATCTATTTAATCTATTTATATATTTATACGCCGTTAAGGAAAAACATGACTGTTGGTGAAGCGTCAATGCCTTTTTCAATATAAAAAAAATAAAATAATAATATTTTAGGATTTGTCATATAATACGCATAATATGTTAGTATCTCAAATTAAATATTTTAGTTTCTCAATTGATGAATCCTCGCACCAATCTTTGTTGCCGCAGCGCCCATGTATCTAAACTTTCTTGAGTTTTCTCGACATGCGGCCGATAGAGGGCGTTAGCGGACAGACCTCTTCGTGGGACCGTGCGCAACGCTGTATGTGCGATCGCTCCGCCTTTTGAAAATTCCTTTTTTGGTGAAACCTTGATGATACTCGTAAAATAATTGGACCTGCATCTGTGCTTCATTGAGAACTTATAGTGCAGTGTTGATTTTTGGAGTTTTAACCATTCCACCGGTGGATTCAACAAGATTTTGCTCGCCGGCCGGCAGCCTATACCTACAAGACCATCAAGCGCGCATGAACGTGGTATCTTCTCATCACCCTGGGTCTAAGTGGGATCTCTGGATTGCCAAGGTACGTGGGCATGTTTTGCTGCTAATAAGTCTTTGGTATTGGTTTCTCGCGGATTCATCAAAGGGGAAATTAATTTATTTTGAGGTCCGCAATTACACTTTTTAACATAGGTTCGTAATTCAAATTCTCTCACAACCTACACAAAGGTGCAGGCTATTTACACGCCTCACCAACTGTCTTACATTTTTTTAGTATCATCTTGCATGGCATGTGTGTGTGTGTATACTACTCATGTTTTGGACGAAATGATCTACATATATCTGTATCCCTTTTTAGCCATTAATTAAATAAATTACAGTTTTGAAGTCAGTTTTTTTATGGAATGATGCGAGCTTCATATAGCTTTTCAAAGTGCGATTCTTTTAACAAACAATAATTCAAATGTTGATATATCACAAGCGCTCGGTTTTAGAATATATAATTAGGACTTTTTAACATTAGTGTGGGCTACTTTGAAGAATGTTCGCCTTTATGCTTCCATGCAATCAGAATCGTTTATAATAAATAATTTACCTAAAAATATACTTACCCACCGCTTTGTTCAACGTATCATTAGATAATTTTGATTTTTTGTTCGAAACATGAAAATACGTGTCTAATTATTTTGAACGATCTTCCTATTCGTATTTGCGCACTTTCTCCAAAGTAACCCTTGATAAGAAACCAGTACAAATAAAAAAAATGTCAAGTAGCTTTTTTCCAATTACATCTATCTACCTTTACTTATCCCATTATATCTCAATGGTCTTTCAACAAGCCGACACTGAGCATCTCCGATCTTTCACTAGACCTCCATTTATTAGGTCATCTAAACATTTGACCATTGGCATGCCTTTTGCGGCAGTCAGTCGTGCCGAAAGCCTTGTAAGGAAACTTAGCTTCAGCAGATAAGCATTTCTCGCCGCATTTGCATTTCGAGGTATTGAAACTGTTTCTAGAGAGTTCATTATTTACTTCGCTATATGTATGATTCAATATTTTATTTGCTGTACCTTGAAACTGTGCAGATTGAATTATAAATAAATAAATAGATGCATCTGGTGGAAATTTTACCGGGGTGGAATGTGTTTTATGTATAAATCTGCGCTATATCTATACTAATAAATTATAAAGAAGAAAAACTTGTTTGTTTGTATCAAATAAACTCCGCAACTACTGGACTAATTACGACCATTTTTTCACCAATGGAAAGTGAAAGATATACCTACATTATAAGCGAGTAACATAGGCTATATTTTATCATCGTATTCCTACGGGAACGGGAACTACGCGGGTGAAATTGCGGGGCGCTGCTAGGACACGTACTAATTTAGCCTATACTGCGTTGCAACATGTTCTTAATAGTTTTACGTAATGAGTTTATACATTTCTCTGTGCTCTATTATTTTTTAAGAACTTTATGTAATTACCCATGTCAGCAAATAAATAATCATGAATTATGTACCTACATTTGGCGAAAGTACTCTAAATAACACCCACTCTTAATTGGTGTACATTTTTCTCTACTCGGCATTGTTATCCAAACGAATTTCATTAGCCTTTTTTGTTCGAAAACATCTATAATGTATCCAATCTGACCATATATCAGATATCTATGAACGAATCAGTTTGAGGGAGGGCCATCCAATAACGTGGCTGACCAGATTCGGCCTTCTTCGTCCAATTACATAAATTATTCGCTGGTGCGGTGTCGGACGGTAAAATGACCGTATTTGGAAGTCACCCAACTCTCATTGTTTTTTTTTTCGCAAATCTTATTGAAATACGAAGGAACCTCCGTTCCTCTATGATAAATGTCGCATATATTTGTCACGGTCCCGTATTATTGAACGATATGTCCCTTTGTCCGGTTTTTCTGATCGTTGTGCAAGCAATTTTTGTGGTGATTTAGCAAGGGTTGACTTACTGCGGGTTATTTTTTACCGTGTAGATCCCATATTCAATAGAAATTGTGGCGATATTGCACCATTTCGCAAAATAAGTCGATTGAAAACGATGACGCAATATGTGATGACGTTAAATTGCACCGATTGCATGAATAACTAGACTTAAAACAAAACACTGTCATAGGGGTTTCACACGCCATGATACTTAACAAAACATTAAAGCCAAACAAAATGCTCGAAAATATTAAAACATTTGGCACAGCAAACAGTTGTGTTCACGCATATTATTATATCGACGTGTAACGTAAATCGCGTCAGATTTTGCGTAAATTCAGCAAATGCAAATCCAAAGCTTAAATGGAATTAGTGCTGGATTGGATTTATCGATTCGGTTTGAGGCTGTTTGTAGGAAAATTGTTTTTTTACGAGCCCGTTGAGGTTTCGTCGATACTCTCGCTCCATCGAGCGGGTAGATAACATTTGTATACTTAATCCGACATTACCCTTAACGGCTTAATTTCGAGTGATGATGCGATAAAACTCAGTCACCGTTATATTTAAACCGATCGAAAGGTCAGCAGCGTGTTGCGAAATTGAAATTGATTGATATGGCGTCTAAATTTAAGTACGTCCATAAATGTCGCGATCGTGCCAATAATATTAATGGATTGTTCTCTTAAATAGATGCATGATTCGTTTGACTGCATCGATTAAGAATAGACACTAATAGAGAGTAATTACGCCTCATCATTGTCGTACTTACTCGTAGTTTCAGGCGTACGTATATGTAGGTACCATTTACGCCTGTCACAGTAAGAACAGCAAAATCGAATAATGGGCTGGACTCACATGAGTTTTACGTACTGAGCTACTAGAGCTAACTCTCCATTGAGTTGCATGTTCCATAGAACAAGGACAAGCTTTTACATTTCAGTAAACATTTTTCCCTATTCTGTAGATACAGCGAACAATCTTGGACGATACATTTCACCCATCGGTCCACTTGCGTAACTTATTTACATGTATTGCCTGGAAGAGCAGAATTTCTTGAATGTATCCAACTATGCTCTTTGTCGTTTATTAAGAAAGTTACATTTGCAGGAATTACGAAAATTACTTTGATTTTGGACTTAATAGAAGTAACTTTAGTCATGCTTCTATATCCTATCAAGAGAGTCCTAGCGATTTTTTTTTTTGAGTGAACTAGTTATTATACAAGTTTTACTAAGTATGATAATGAATGTAATTTACTCGAAAGATTAAATTATTAAAAACTCAAATACTGATATCAAGAGCAGTCGTTACATCGGGACTAATGAGCCAATTCAGAAAGTATATACATATGTAGGTCAAAATGTACGAAGAAATAAATAGAATAAGATTTCTACATATGAAATGAAATGTTTACTTCCAAAAGTTCTCGTGTCTAGAAGTTTTAGGGTGAAACTTCGAGGCCTTCTTAAGCCGAGAAAGTAATTTAATGATACAGCATCTTCAGCGTCTTTTCATGATACAACCAAATTGGTTTCTCAGAATTCTCTTACGGATTTGCGAAGTTCTTTTATTGAAAGGGCATAATTAAATATTAACATGAATCAGTACGTCGCCGTCGCAGGCGATCGCGAATAAATTAATCGTTGAACGCTTAATAGAAAAGTTGGGCGTCGAATTGAGCAGTTAGGGGCTTAACTTGGCGTTATTGACAAGTTGATTAGTTTGTAGGCTTTCGGAAGCAGAGGTAGCTTGTTTACATTAATAGGAAAATATAATATTGGTATCACTTTTGATCTTAATTTTAAGCTATAAGAAGAAACAATAGTGCCAACATTCTGAATATAATTCAAAATATATATAACAATCGCTTTTTCGCCGCCGACGGTCATAAACACTAACTGGAAATGTTGCTTGTTCTAGTCACCATCCGAGACCAAGTTTGAGCAATCCACTGTTTGTTTAGACATTAGGGTGCAAAGACGCCAGCCGGGAAGTAAGTTTAAAGGGCTTACCATAGAGTATGGTTACTTTCAGGTATCTGTATAGCACTAGCTAAACAGAACTCCTACGTTTATAACAACAAAGGACGACACTTTTTTATGCAATAAACCCATTGTTGAACTTGGCTAGTTTATCTAGGCGACATAATTACATACCTGACTGTTGGGGAAGGTGGCAAACGCAGATTGTACTTTATGAAGCGCATGGTCCTGTTGGTGACCAGGCGGTGGTCTTCCTTTGGGGAAGTGGAAGCGAGGGATGACCCGCGCGGGGGCACCGCTGCTGGCTGCACCGCGCACGCTGCGCTGTAGCGTTGTGTGCGGTGGCGCTGACGACGGCTTTGGAGGTGCTGAAGCGGCATAGTTCTGTAAAAGAGAATTCTAGTATAAGTATTTATAACAAAATGTGAGGCTTCTGGAACGTGTTTTTTTTATAAATGCAGCAAACAATAGAGCTATGTGAAAGTGATTCGCCCACTGAATTTCTCTTTATGCTTAGGTAATCAGTAATCCTCAGGTTTGGATATTTTTATTTGGCTTGGTAATATACGCCTACAATCCCATACATATTTGGGACACAAAGTCGTTCCAAAATACTCATGAAAGTGTGGAACCAAAAAATTATCTCCCACATTCACTTATATGAATCTCCAACATATGTACGTTATCGTCAAAACTGCTTCTTTGTGCTAACGTGATAGAAATACAATATAACGCTGGCGTGGTGAGTGAGTCGCAGTTCTCTTGATTTATTGCGTAGTGGATTGTTGATATTTTCGCAGTCCGCCTGTCGAGCGAGCGATGAAACATAAATATTCTGATAAAACTATCGTTTCGTTTGCAGTACATCCGTCGGGGTGAGGGACAGGGAGGGTTTTTCTATTTGTAAAAAGCTTGCTACGAAAATAAATTGATTTAGATGAATCAACTGGTTTGGCTTTAGCGAGTTCAGCTGCAGACTTTGTGGTTTGTTGGATTTAATATTATTGAATAATGAAATATGTATCAACGAGAGATTTCACGCATGAGAAAAACAGTTGTCTTAAGATTGAATTTTTCCATTTTACTTTATTAAATAGTATGATAACATTTGTCAATTCTTATATATTTAGGTATGTCTGAGTTTCTACAATGTTATTAGTACCAATTTTTCTACTGCATAGGTATTCACAACCAACGCTAGTATATAACCTCAATATACTTTACTTTTCATTTCAGACGCTTTTATATACTCGTTCAAAGAGATTCTCTTGTAGATATTCACTTTTATGAATACAATGTTCTTAATAAAAACGCTTACTTAATACCACGCCATTTACCTCCAAGCATATACCTAACTACATACATATTATATAAGTATAGTAAACCATGAGTGTTAAATAATATGTTTTCATTTCCCCGCGGCTTGGTCGTAATATTCGCAAATGCTTGATATTACAAAGTACCTATACGAGGCAAAAAGTACTTTGTCTACTGTTTAATAAATTTATTCCATCTTATTACTTTTATAGTAAAGACTTTAGAGGTTTATTAACTCTTTGGAATAAATTAGTCCGGCTGACGACGTGATTGTTTCGTCTTTTTTAAGATTTGGGCTAAGTCACCTTTTGCGTAATGGTTGTAGAGATAATTGAGATGAAACTAGCAGGATTTAATGATAAAGTTAACTATCCATCTTTGTCTCAGAAAAAGTATTAGGTATCTAAATGAATGAGGAGTTAGTCACATACATTTTACAGCTGTAGATTCGGTCAACCAGAAAGATTTAATTATATTACAAGGAAAGGGGCACTTTGTTCATATGTCTACATATATATAATCTAATCTAAATATATATAACTCAAAAGTGACTGACTGACTGATATAGTGATCTATCAACGCACAGCCCAAACCACTAAACGGATCGGGCTGAAATTTGACATGCAGGTAGATTTTATGACGTAGGTATCCACGTCATAAAATCTACCTGCATGTCAAATTTATTGACCTGAATGATTTTGATTAATTCTATCCCCAAGGGGATAAAATAGGGGATGAAAGTTTGTATGAAACTTTGTCAATTTTAAACCGATCGGGCTGAGAGTTTTAAAATCGGGGGTAAAGTAACTATGCCACGCGGACGAAGTCGCGGGCAGAAGCTAGTTTTATATATTCGTCTAATAAAAAAGACAAAAATATCGACTAAACCAGCCAGTAATAGATACTAATTCAAACTCTCCACTGGCTTGTGATTACATTCCGATGTGACCGCGCGCCGCACCGACCACGTTGGCACGGATACCATCTAACTACTGTACAGAACCCTATTATCTATTATAGAACAATGAAGTAGATCCAGTCACTGAACGCAAGTTTTACCTAGTAATTTAAATCGTATGTAACCCAATAGGTAGCATTTATGTAAAGTGATTTGTACTTTGACAACAATTCCAAGTGAAATTCTACTTCCCTAATGCCAACCTGCATTTTTTTTAATAAGATATATTTCATACATAACTGTCTTGGGTTACAAGTAACTCAGAGTTAAACATATGTAACTCCGGTTTGTGCGTGCGGCCCTAAGATTTAAACTATTTAACAGTCACATTCAAAAAGGCATTGTCGTTTAATGACGTGAAAATGACATTAAAAAATGAGGCAGTGAATGATTTTACCATGCTGAGGTTTCGTCTCTATGGATGTTACAAATCACTGAACGATAGATATTAATTCATCTTATCAAGGGATACATGACTGACGTTTGTTGATCTCAGCATGATATTGTGAGTAAACAAATGAACATCGCTGGCCTTAAACAATAAAATTACCGCGAGAAGTGTTGGGGTCATCTATTTGCAGTCGAGGCCGACCGCGGGCATTATTAACACAATTAGAAATATTCGCGTATACTGTTCACGCAATTTTCGCAGTGATGTTATAGATAGACTCCTAGAAAAGGGAAGAAAGGCTTGAAAACGAGTGGAGGGCACAAAAGCACCGGGTGGCGGTGATTGAGCCGTCTTTGTCGCCCACATGCTGCTTCCGAACACAAAAAAAAAAGTTTTCGGTCGGTTTTTGTTCGGCCAACATCATAATTATCGTTCAAATTAATTCTCGGTGACCTAACGCTCATTCTGCAAAGTTTTGTCAACGACACTGATGAATGTGTTTTAGTTCGCGTTAAATCCTTGAGAAAAGCCCTGCCGAGTAAATAACGCAAAACTACTGTTGTATATTTGTTGTTCCAACATTATGCCAGGAGAAATTTTCGTTGGAATAATTCATGTTATACAAAAGTAATTTTCGCCCTCCACAATATTTGTAATTGCTCCATAATTCCATTCTGTGGTCGCTTTAGTGATTATGTTCTCAGAACAAACACTCTTGTTTAGGGTTTCTTATTCAAACTTGTTATTACAATTAAACATGACGATTGCAAACTGATTTCACAGTAAGCAAAGGAACAACATTTTTTTAAAATATACATTAAATTAAGTTAAAACGATTTCACGTTTATTAATCTACCAAATCTAGATACTAATAGGTAAGTCTAGTTTAATTTAGCTATATTTCTATAAGAATGAAAAGGCCTTTGAAGATAATAGCAGTACCTAGCTACCAATATAAACAGGAAACTACTTTAGTAAAGAAATAAAAATAGAATCTTCACTTCTTCTATAGCTTCGCACTTGACCCGTTTCTTATAAAGACGGATCTTAATAATAAGATCCATTATACGGACGACCTTAGGTATATTTTTTGCGAATATTTTATTTATTCTGTCTCATTCTTGGTAACTGGCATTATACAGTGCGACCTTTGCCTTGCTATTGTTAAAATTTTCGACTACAATGTTTCTGGCAAAGGCGCCATCTTACTATGCCAAAAGTCACACCCATTTTTTGTTAATTTTTAAAGTCGATGAACTGCTTGATTAGGTTAATGAAGAGCACGTGCTGATTTGGGTCAGCAAGTTTTTGCCTACAAAATAGAATTATCATGTTGAAGCAGATTGTTATCGAGAAAAATTTACTTATTCGTCCTTAGACTCCGGAAAAAGTGACAAGAGTCTTAGCAGATGTCAAGAAAAGGGTACAGTATTTAGGGTAGTAGGGGATACACCAATCAAACGCAACTATTGCTTACGTCATATCACAACGTTTTGACCCAACAACCTGCACCAGATATAGCCACGGCACAACACAACACAGTAATGTGACCAGATCTATAGGGCCAAAGGCCCAAAAGTTGACTGGTAGAGAATGCCTTGTTTCATTAAGTCCGCCCATGTACTAACATTGTACATACAGTTTAAATAAATAAAAAAACGTACTTTAAAAAACGACAACATACCTAGTATTCTAGAAATTAATAGCAATTGTTATCCGACCTTCTCAACTCAATTATTTCGAAGCCAATATCCTTATCACTTTCCTTGCTAACGTTATGAAAACAGTCGGAATATTCCTGTTTCATAGAGTATATTCGGGTCAGACTATCAACCTTGAAGCCTCACAAATCCTCTTTTATCTAGTTGTGTGTCGAAACAACCTGGCAGAACTACATATATACATAAATCTTTTTATGTAAGTACCTACTTTGTTTTGTTGAAATACACTTTGAATGTCATATAGGTAAGGATATAGATCCTTATGCCATGTACTTGTTGATATTCAGCCTTCCTAAACTGTCATTGACTTATTACAAAAGCAAAAATCTAATTATTTCAAAATGTATCAAGCTAAAGGCTCTGCATTAGAAATAGTGTCCCAATAAAGTAAAAAAAAAAACTTGATTAGTAATTCCAAAACAAGACATACCTAATTACCTAGAGGAAATGGCTAATCAAAATCAACGTGTAAGAAAACAAAAACAGCAGCAAAAAAGAATCACATTTACTACGCCTCCAGAATCGTAAAGCTACCCACAAATATTGTGGCCAGCACATAAGTCTGGCTAACGAACTCATTAATCTCCTAAGCTCCTGTTAACCACAAAAGGTAACTCGACAAGCTCAGATATTGTTTTCAAACATAATGAACAGAATGCCGTAACATATTATATGTCTTAACAATAAACTGAACGACCACTACACCTACACGGTTGGTGCCAAAATTAATAAAGACCAGTTCACACGACTCTGTTAGATTTCGCTACTGCAAAGTCCCACGTATTTATTAAAATACATGATTCTGAACAATGCGGATGTTTTTCTAAACGACAAGACTCACGTGTCACTCATTATTCATACAAATGCACAGACATTAGAGATTAAAACTTGTAATTTAACAAATGTTATAGTTTTGCATTTTCGATGTTTGGACAGGGTGTGAACGCCATATTTATAGGGATGTTTCCTGAGGAATACAAATATGATTATATTTAATCCATCAGTTAGATTATCGAAAAATATTATACATGTATTTTTTGCTTTATTGAATCTATAAAAATGACGAAGATAAAAAGCTTCAAAGATCACGAGTGGGGGCTTGTGACGTCACGGCGTGGTAACAATCGTAGCACGAAGTGACGTCACACGAGTTTTCAATGCACTGTATCCTCTTCGTTTTTTGTTTACGTGAAAAAAGAAAAAATACGTGTCCAATATTTTTTGGAAATCTATCTGACGGACTAATTAGGTTTTTTTGTCAACTACCCTATTATTGAACCTATCATAACGTATATTATAGAGATCGTATCCTAATATGTTCAGTAGGGTGGAAACAGAATTTTATCTAATGATGTACTTCAATATTATTAGTACATCGCTTGCTGAAATTGATCACAATGACAAAGGCCAAAAACTCGCTGTTGAAGATGATGTTAACTTTAATGATGCAATTGATAACAAAACAAGAACAGAACCGTGAGAAGCGACCTTTAATGACATTAGTCTCACGATACATAAATCAATAACACCTGTTTCGTCCAAATAACAATTCAATTATACCCAGTGTCGGATTGATTTGACACTATAAATAGGCTCATTTATAAAAAGCATATGTTAATGATATAGACGATATATCATTGATTTCCTTACTGAATCGGATATGGTACACGTTCGTTTTAGATGATGATACTTATGAACCCACAAGACACTCTCATGTTTTAGTAAGAATTCCCAAATGAGCCTTGATTTGAGGAGACGTCAAAACAGTTTACAATGTTTTAATGAATTTTGGGGTTATATGTAAAGGTTTATAAGGTTTCAGGGCGAATAAGAAGAATCCAATTTAATTTGAATCCCTGAAATATTGTGAAAGGCAGGTGACCTTTACGAAAAATAAGTAAACGCTATCATTATTTTTGAGAGCTTCTGAATTGCTCGAGAAGACCCAGATTAGGGGAATATGATATTATGTACTTGTTCAATGACATTGAAATTTTGTAGAAAACAGAATTCTACATTGAAGGAGAATCCTGCAAGACTAATTGAATGAATTTTCTATATTTTGTTTATATTTTGATGGACACAAAAACAAACAGAATTAATTCACTTTGTATTCCTTGTTCCACCATCTTGTACCTACTTCAATCAATTCACACACATACATCAATTGATTGATTGTTTGATTTGAACCAAAAAGTAGTTCATTTAAATTTTCATACGTATGAACCTTTTACTTATTATTTAACTAGCCCATGCCCGGTTTCTGATGGAGTTTATCGGTTTTTTATCTGTCCGTTAACCACTAACCAATGTTGGTATGATGAAGAGCGATAACGGACAGATAAATGATTCCCTTCCATCGTAGACTTTGTCTCTGTCACCTGTGACCTAGACTAGAGTCAAGAGCAATTAATCCATTTCACAATAAAAAGAAATAAAAAAATGACCGATCAAGTCTCTCAGAAACCGGATATAAGTAATTCTAATTTTAATCTATATGTTACTTTACTATGTATATACTATGCATGCATATTTAATTAGTCCTTCCAAAAACCCGTAATTCAAATTGCCAAAAACCCTCTTTTAAATATCAACTCTTTATTATCTAGCAAGTTCAGATTGTTTTAATGTTATTTCACTATGTAACGATTTCCTCCAAGTTATTTATGACTGGTCAAGATTATTTTATTGCTGAGTTTACATGTTTAATTTACTTTTATGAGCCCAGTTTACTGCAAATTTGATTGGTTGCAATAAAATCCGTGTCTCTTGAACTTTCTCTTACTAATAATAATTATTATCTTAATGAGGAAAATAATAGCTAGTTGTTCACGCTTCTAGAGTTTTCTTATTAACAGAAATTATTAATTTAGCTTAATGGTATCGGAAAAGACTTATGTATTTGATACTAACTGACTCGCGCCACTTAATATGTGTCACATAAGAGAAGGAATACAATAACCCTGTTTGCCTACAGCCTTCCTCGAGAAATGGGCTATCCAACTTGTCTCTTAAAAGTATTCAATTCGAATCAGTAGTTCCTGAAATTTAAACTGAAATAACAAAAATTCTTTATAAAAATAAAATAAATTATCCCTAAGATATTTTTAAGCTTTTGTAGCTTTGTGTTAAGCGGAGAAATATTTATAAGTCCGGAGAGTACCGAGGAAAAAGGTTTAATTAGCGTCCTTATTTTATTTCTACAAACACTGGCTGAAAATAACTCGCTTCCACGAGTTCTTGGTACTGAACGCATTTTAAAATTTGCTTTGCAAGTAAGGATTGATGGATATGAACAACGATGTAAAATTCAGAAATCCAGGGCCCGAGTATTTTGGGCGCATTAAAAGTGATATAAGTAAGTACTATTTAGCAATCTGCCCCGTGTTCGCTCGGGACCAGATTATGAGCTCCTAAGTCAGCATGCTGTTACGCGACACCTTCCACCGTCATATTTTAGAAAAAAAAAATAATCTTCAAATTGGTTCCTTTTTTTCTTTTAGTTTATTATAATAAGAAATAAGCCAAGAAGAGGCCTCAGACTTTCATTTTTCTATTGTTTTTTTTTTAAAACTAAACAATTCTGAAACAACCTATTTAAATTTAGAATGGCGCCTAATTTTAAGTTTTTGAATAAAAAATTTGGCCACGTTAAAATACGTTATTTTTTAGTAAACTATAATGGCGCGGTTCTCCATTTTAATGCTATGTTTCAGAATTTTGAAACTACATCATTCTAACGTATTGTTAAGAAAGATAACAATAAACAAATTGATCTTCATAACACAGCATCAAAATGAGGTAACCGAAGCATAAACTATGCTATAGAGGAGAGCTTAGTCATAAACTTCACATTGTTATCTAAAGTAATCCGAATTATGAAACAAGGAGAAATGCGGTCGGGGATGTATTAAATTTTGTAAGGCCGTAAATCTTTAGATATTGCTCCAATTACTGATTCTGATTCTGAACAATACAGTACCTACTGGTTTTCTCTGGACCTCGAGTTTTAATTTGAATCTGATTCAGAATTAGAAATCAGTGAGAATGATTTAGGAGCTCCTGGACGCAATGACATTTTATCAGCGGCAGGGATAATTATTAACTTAGTCATCAAAATCTAATTTTTGAAAATTCGTCCCCTAAGGGGGTGAAAAAGGGGTTAACATTTTGTATGGAACTCCACGCGAACGAACAATATAACAACGAACATAAGCTAGTTCTTAAATATATGGGATTACAAATCGTTTTCGTTAATGGAGTTTTTAGTGCGTTTAAAGCATAAGGAATCGAGTAAATATCTTTTTTTACTATTGATAGGATCACGTTTGACATCATCGCTTAGCTTATAAGCGATGATGTGGTCGAAGATAAAGCACGCTTGCCCAGAAGTAAGCTATTCACTCTTGATTTACTTACTTAAACACACCCAAGTTGTGTTTATCAGGAAACACAGACTCAGGCAATTCCACTCTTTAACTTAGTTTATATATATATGACAATGAATTGATCCTTAAACAAATAAAATATAGGTACATATTCGATCAGCAGGGTGCAGTGATGGCCGAGTGGTAACGGCCCTGACTTACGAATTGTAAGTCGCGGGTTCAAACCCAGACAGTCGCATTACTTTGTGTAATTAACTTCATCACCACTGCTCTCAAAAGGGTGAAGGAAAACATCGTGAGGAAACCAGCATATCCTAGAACCAAAAAATTCGAAGACATACTGACATTCACCAACCTGCACTGGGCCCGCGTGGTGGATTACAGCCCATTCCCTCTCCTAGAGAGGAGGCCTGTGTCCCAGCTGTGGGGAAGTTAAAAGGCTGATTATGCTACATATTCGATCAGTCATAATTATGACGAGTCGTAGTTTCATCTTGGTCAATAGTTACAAGGAATTCTCCAAGGCATGAAACGCCTACAGAATTTACGATTTAGGTATTATATGTAAGTACGTAGGTACAAGTATATTGGACTGTAGATAAAATAGAATTCACAGAATCGATTTATGGGTTTTGTAGGCATGGGTAGTTATCATAATATTGTGCTGATATAAACTCCATCACCAAATTGTATAGAGTTGTAATAAAGGAAGCAGATATTTTAAATGAGAATGGAGATTTTTACAACAATCTGTTGCAATAAATATGTTAAATCAAACCCCAATGGTATAAAAGGTTTAAAAACCATTTTGTTTTATCGAAAAATTATTACGTACGAGTATTTTAAAAGTCATCCGGAAAATTGACTTCTGAATCGGGAATACCGGATAACGTGTTCATAAAATGAACTTTTTAATTGAATTACAATGAGTAGGTACTTGCTTCCACAGCTTTTTATTCTCATATAATATTGATAAAAGATGTGTTACAAAACAAAGGGTTTATTGATCCTTCGTGTCTTTTCTGACTTTCAGTAGCGGTTTTTATGACAGCTGAATCTATCTATTATTATATTGAAGGATCTAGTTTTTTTGTGAAGATAAAATTCCACGAATTTCCGCATTGCTATCAACAGTTGCAATAACTTGTTCAACCTCCTCGTGAAGATCACCCTTATCTCATCATCTACCTAGCCTTTTTCCAACTGTATTGGGGTCGGCTGCCAGACAAGCCGCATTCAGCTGAATACCAGTATTTTACGTGGAGAAGCTGCCTACCAGACCTCCACAACTCATTAATTAGGTAACACGGTACTTCTTGGCAAGACTAGTGTCAGATTTTCTGGCTGCTGACAATCCGTAACGACTGCCAAAGATCTTCAAATGACAGCCGGGACCAACGGCTTAACGTGCTTTCCGAGGCACGGAGAAGTCTCGTTATGTTAAGATGGTCACCCCATCCACAGACCAACCTCGGCAAGCGTTGCTTATCCCCGAAGATCGAGCCGTGCGGCTGTTATAATTAAGCCACGAACATCACCCTTATCTGCCAGATACTTTAAAATCCAAACCATAAATTCTAAACTTACGTTTACCTACACACGAGAGGTTAGATTCGCCTTCTATTTACAATTTTACAGTCTGACTCACGCGGTCGAGAACATCGGGAGCGTCGATAATGTAGCATCGTGGTGTACGTACGATTTGCAATGGATTCCCTCGGACTATATTTATAAAGAGCGGGTTAGACGAGGGGGGAAGTGGAGGGGGAAGGGGTTCGACGCGCCAGAGCACGTGGTATTAATAGTCGTACGCGCATGTCAGCGCTCAGCGCGCACCCGCGCACTCGCGCCTCACCAAATCGGGAAACGAGAATAGCCGAGCGATTTTTGGGTTCAATGATAGATCATCTGGTTGAAATTCGTTCATTTATTGATAGACACTACACGACTTAAATCTCAGTGTCTAGAAGGATGTATTGCACAAAAGTTCTCCATATACCTAATGAAACTAAGCAGGAAGATAAATTCTTTGAAAAACATCTAAACAGATTTAAAAAGGGTTGTTTTATGTTATGGAAGTTCATTTCTGCCGATAGGAATTGACACATGGATTGTGGAATTATAATAATCTAAGCGGGAAAGTGTAAACCAAGTACAAGCGACGAGACTAATCTTTAGTGTAGTAGTAGTCCAGTCTGATGCATCTTATATGTATGTTTGTGAAGCGTGCTCGTCTCATTACCTGCTGCAAACTTCGTAGACAGACTGCAAATAGCGCTAGACTAGGGCATGCTTAATTGATTGTTATTCGTCGTACCTTGTCTGCTTCGGTTAATCCTGGCTCGTTCACCTTTAGCTGTACTTTGACCTCTTTGTAAGACCTTTTGTACACTTACATTAAAAAATAAATAATAACTAACAACACTTTTGATGCCAACAGTTTGCCTTTCAAAGTTTGCTATAGATTGCTTCGGACTGATCACAACATTAACTTTACACTCGACTATATGGAAATAATGTAACTAACACAATAGGGTAGTTGACTAAAAATCTAATTAGTCCGTCAGATAGATTTCCAAAAAATATTGGAAAGGTATTTTTTCTGTTTTCACGTAAAAAAAACGAAGACGATACAGTGCGTTGAAAACTCGTGTGATGTCACTTCGTGCTACGATCTTTTCCACGCCGTGACGTCAATAGCCCCCACTCATGATCTTTGAAGCTTTTTGTCTTCGTCAATTTTTATAGATTTGTTAGAGCAAAAAATAAGTGTCCAATATTTTTCGATAAATTAATTGACGAATTAACTAGAATCACATTTTTATTCCTCAGGAAACATCCCTATTTATTAAGGAGTTTTAATTTAACTATTTTCTTGTGAGTAGGTATGATAGAAATAAAATAGAGCGCTACAGCAGATAATTCTGCAATCGATTAAACTTACACTGGATAGAATCATAGATATAAAGTGATCTCGCCACAAAATGTATGAAAATCGGGTTTCCGCAACTCCACGTCAAAGCGCGTATTTTGCATCCAGAAAAGTTTCTACTATGAATTAGCATGACAAGTAAAGAAAACCATAAGATAACATATTAACTTACATACGTATAACATTCCAATAAAGACAATTTTTTTTAGTTAGCCATATTTACACACAAAATATTTTGCTGATAGAAACGAAATTGGATTCTATTCTTATCTCTCTAACTATAAATCTGATTCTCTTTACGAGTTAAGTTTATTGGGTAATGAAAAAGACGTTGATAGAAATGGACCTTCAAGAACTAATAACACGATTTTCGAATAGCCTCACTGTTGTCGTTTCAGAAAGAAATAAAACAAAACTATTTATTCCAGGAGAAAGAAATACAACAGCAACAAGAATAAGTCATCAGAAGAAAAAGATCAAGAAATAAATACAACAATTAAGTAAGCCGACACTGTACTTAAATTTTACGCTAATCACACCGAAAGGGTACCAACTCAGCATACATTGCTAACCAGAAAACGTCAGCTACGAGCAGAAGATGGAGAAGGGGGTGATCGTCATAAAGATTTTGGAATTATGTAACTATGCACAACGGCAACAAACATATCATATTTAGAATGTTAATAATCTCTAAATTCCTGAAAGCATTTCAAATCTCTCTTCATTGGCTGTCGTTAAATCAACCAGTCACAACAACCAACAAGAGATTTGACAGTTCAGTACTGATGTTCAGACCAAAGCACAAGTCATAATCACGTGCGCACCACGTGTAGGACTTTTAATATGAAACTCTTTATTGATATACCGTATCGGGGTCATATGATGGTAGAAATTAGGTCGTGATGTGACTACACTCACTCCGGTTTAGTTTAGTTTACGGGTTTGGAGGTCACGGCCTTTATAGGGGAAACAGATATTCTATATACATACGATGGTCGAGATTGCAAATATCAGTTTGATGGTATCTTATTGGTTTAGCTTTTGGTATTATTGTAAGCTCAGCCAGTCGGGCCAACGACGTTAATCATCATGGAAAGGCATATCGTAAAGAAATACGATTGTTTGAAATCTGTAAGACAATGTTTTTATTGTAGTCAATAAGTACTGCTCTTGTTTTATGTGTGAATCGTAAATAGGAAGTGATTGGTAATAGACTAGACAGGTTTCTTTAATGGTCTCGCAATCTGCATAGTTAAAATTATTTACTCTTGAAGATCCATCCAGGTTAAGTATCTTGTGTGTACATAAATAAATAAATCCATCATCACCATCCCCATTTCAACAAAAGACCTCCACTACTGGACATAGGCCCAAGTATCGCCACTTGGATCGCTTCTGATTCCCTCATCTAGATCTACCCAACACAAATATATATAGCTCGCAGAAAATCCAGTTAAAACCGCATCCAACCCCATTTCAACGCTTTCAGGTGATTAAATAAAACATTCGTAAGCTAAACATGGCCGTTCACAAGCTTCGGCTCACATTAATATGTACGGGTAACTCGAAAATGTACTTGTAACGTGTGGTTGCAAAGTCTGCCACCCTCCTTACTACCAGTCGGTGTTGTAAGGATGAAGGAGCAAAGGGAATGGGCAGGCTCGTCGTTATGTCTGCGATTATAACTGTGATCATTCCGTCTAACAAGAATGGATATTTTAAATCACTATTTTGGTGTGTTCTTGTTTAACAGATGTTATGTGACTTAGCAGCTTCGTTACTGGTGCACTGACCATTGTCATCATCCAAAGCCAGATTTCGGCTATTGCTGGCCATAGGCCTCTCTTTTCATTTGCCAATCTCCTCGTTCCCGTGCCAGCCACATGCAGGTTCTGCCCGTTCAGGAACAATGTCGTGTGTCTATCTCGACGTACCGCCTACCATTAATTGGGCTGTTTGCTAGTTTATCAAACAATATGATAGACTATTGACCCTATGACCGCTAAGTGTAGCCAGCTTTAGAATTCTCATATCCTTCTTGCAAATAATTCCCCCTCCGAGTGAACCGTAACACTAAGCAGTAATTCTAGGTCTGTGACGTACACAAAGACAATTCGGGCACTCGTAAAAACGTTTAGTACTAGGTATTTCTTCAGACGGCAATTACTGGATTTAATTTTGTCATTATTGGACTTTTGTGACGGGAATTTAACGCCCCCTTCACCTTTGCCAATGTCAAGAGACGTCCATTGCTCCACTAATATAAAACACGCTTATTGAACTAGTAAGTAAGAGAGCAATGGACGTTACACAGAATTCAAGGCGCAGGGTTATTATTGCGACAATTAAAAATTCCGTGTTCTTACAAGTTTTACATATTTATTAATTTTCATAAAGTGCGTAATGTTTAATGTTCTTCTGTATTTGGTGGTCGAATGTATATTTCGATGATATGTGACTTATACGACCTCGTTTATGACAGGAACACTCGCGCACGCTTGCCTTATTTGGCGCCTTTTTTCAAGGCTTCCTCGTCATTATAAAACTTTCCTGTATGTACTGTCGTTGACACGTTGTGACGATGACTCGGCATCTCTTTTGGCAGGGGAACATAATATAGCTTCCTATACTTCCAATTCTTACCTTGTTTTTAGATCGATAATGTAATAGATACAGACTATATATTTGTAGACCCAATTTGTTACGGAATAAAAAATAAACACAAAGGCTATTCGCGGTAAGCTCTCATCACAGGCAGCTTTTTGATAAGTACTCAGTATTTCTATTCATATTTTTCCAAAAATATAACACAATAATGTCTCGTATTATTTATCGAATGAGATGCTCCTTTACGTCTCAGGCACAACAGTTTTATTACCATGGAAATCAACCTCTGAAAATGTAAATTGTAATACCTCATTAGCATTTAGAAAAGCTTACGTATATAGAATATATTCGGCACGTTAACTCCGCTACTTGGGCATGTAAATTTATCAATAAAGAGTGTGCAAAGGGCTCGGGTTCTGTAGAGCTTCTTTACATATTGGTCCTTGTAGATTGGTATCATTGTACGTCGTTTTAAGGACGTAGATTGTCGCCCTCTTACACTTCAAGTCCACTTCTGGTAATTGTGCTTATGTAATAAATAGTCCTTCCATGTTTTAAATTGTATTCACGTGCGTTCGCATTAGCATAGCAGTCGCAAATTGTCAAAATACCTTGATTGCGCTACATTTCGATATTGGTTTTTAAGTACTAGAATTGGCGTTCTTTTGTTCGCCAAGCATGGGTGATTACGGCATCCCTGACTACAAGTAGAAAATTCTTCACCAGTGGATCATATTAGTTATTTATTTATTTCGAACAACAAGACTGTTAGTAACAACGTACTTAAAAACTATATTAGTAAAACACAAGGACATAAATTATATAAAGACAGAATCAGATCGTAACATCACTGCTGCCAGGTGACAGGCCCAGCCGAAACCCTTTTTTTTCTGGATGGGAAATCATCAAATGACTTCTACCGCTCTGGGCGGAGCGGAAGGGAGTGTTAGACTCTTACTGACTAAAACCCACCCGTGATCCTTCTTGTGCCCTTTACGTTCCAGGGCCGCGGTGACTCTTTCGAACAAATTCCGCAACCGAACAAATTCCGCAACCCTGTAGCAGTGGTTCACAAACTCACAGTCAAGCCTGCTCGGTGACACTGCCAGCGCTGCCTGCGCTGTTATGTCTGACACTTACAGATATGAAAGTAGCAGTTTTAACATAGTTACGTATTTTTTAACTGTGACACCAACGGAAAAAACCAGTTGACTTTTTTTTTTGACATGACCACTCGCAGTTCAGCACATTAAGGCTGGTTACTGCTTAACCGGGCAATCCTGTGGTGGCCTTAGATTCTAAGGCCCCCAGCCAGGGCTTAAAAGCAGCTTCATGTTAGCGCTTCTCCTCGTGTTTGACTTGTTTGCATAATTTTATTGAATATTTAATTGTAATGTGTGTGTGTATGTTTAAATTAATTTAATGTTGACAATTTAAATTTAATGTTTTTATTCAATTTCAAATTTATGTATGGACTATGTCTGAATTAAATAAATTATTATTATTATATTAAAACTACTTAAAAACTAAATGACCGCTCGCTAAGGGCATCCCCTGTGGGACACGGGCTTCGGCTTAGCGGGGTCATTGAGGGGGGGCAGCAAGGGACAGGCTGGGTCAGATTGATATTATTTGGGGGATTGGGCGAGCGCGGGCTAGCTCGTTAGGCAAAAGTCGGGGAGGGTTTTGACGTGGGCGTCGCGATGGACCTCGTCGGCGAGGTCGGTATACGGAACGCGATCTGAGTTTGTTTTCCCTAAGAGTGCTGGTTTCCCTACTACTCTCTTGGGTCAGGGTGATGGGGTCATCGGGCTCAAAAAGGGTATGCCGCGGTCGGCGGATCTTGCTGATCTGGGAGGGCGTGTATCGGGTAGCCGATACGATAAGGGGGTTCTGGTGCTTTTCAGCGGACTCTATGAAAAACGCTTTGAAAAACGCTTCATGAACTGTTTGATGGTGGGGATACGGAGGTCGACATGGAGACGCTCATTTCTAACGTACCACGGGGCTCCCGGAGCCTTTCGGAGAAACCGGTTTTGGATAACCTGCAACCTATGGATCTGGCGGGGCTTAGCGTGTGCGAAGGCTACATACGCAAAGTCATTATCGGGCGTATGCACGTGGAGAAAATGCGTAGTTTGCATTTCAGGGATAGGTTGCTGCGTGCGTTCAGCATGTAATGAAGCCTACCGAGAGCGAAAGCGGCACGACTGCGCACCGTCTTTATGTGCTCTCTGAAAGTAAGCTTTCGATCGAGGATCACACCTAGATATTTAGCTTGCTCTACCCAGGGGATCGGCTTGCCAAATAACGTGATCGGACTGGACAAGTTGACTGATAATAGGGCCTGTTATATCATGTTAACGTAACACCAAACTACTGTCAGTGGCGTGCAGTGGTTCAAGTTAGGGTAGGCCAGAGAAAATGTCTAAATAATTTTAAAAAAATAACCACATTATTCAGGGTTGATTTTTAATGAAATGAGTTTTTTTTAAATAGCCAATTAAAAAAAAAACAAAAAAATAACACCACATTTCAACCCTGAATAATGTGGTGCGTTTTTTTTTTGGACATTTTCTCTGGCCTACCCTAACTCGAACCACTGCACGCCACTGATTACTGTTATTATCGATAATTATTTCTGGAAAATGAAATGTGTCCTGAAATACAGGCTCGGCCTAGCGCAGGCACATTTGCTCATTTTTATTATTGTACAACTAACAATATTTTAATTATAATACTGTTTAAGTAACCTCCTATTCTCAGTGCAATAAAGATTATTACTATTATTAATCTGTATTGGAGATACCTCTATTATTGGTGAAATTCAATTGACGTATTGAATTTCACCAATAATAGAGGTACTTATGAGTCACAGCTGTTATGAACCCGTGGATAAAAACGTGATTTATTGCACATCGATCACGTGTTGTCCGGACACCGTCCTGCTGAATGACGTCAATTTTAAAACAGTTTTTTCTATTGTTCCGACATTGATATTAGAATTACTGAATGTGACAGTTCATAGGTATCAGTAAAACAGCTGCAGGCCTACCATGACGTCTTAAATCCATCATGATTCCCGTGTCAGAGAGAGATGGAGTTACACAAGACGAATAGCACTATCCCTTTCTCTCACACTGAATCATGATAGCATTGGCACCTCGTAGTACGGCCTCTGTTCACTGAACTATCTGGATTCACTAAACAGAAAGATGTAACATTTTTAGAACGATGGAGAGTCATATCAATTTAAGTGTATCCTTTACTGCTCGAGGTGTTATTCCTAGAAGCCACTTTAAGGGCTCTAGAAGTTTAATAAAAGTAGTTTACTATCAGCTAACATAAATAACTACTGTCGAAAAGTCGAATGCGGGGTTAACTACGTTACATTTAGATGGCGCTGATGAATCCATTCAATTTTAGTTACTAAGGCTTTATAACTTAGTATTTTACCCCTCTATATTGTTAAACAGTTGCTATAATAAGTACTTTGTTCTCTTCGAAATGATCTCAAAAAAAGTAAATCCATTCAATTTGGACTCTTTGGCGATAGTTAACACTTTGTTTAGAGCCTCAACAACCTAGTATTTAGCCCCCTTTATTGTTACACAGTTGCTATAATACCTACTTTGTTCTCTTCGAAAGGAATTGAACCCAAAATAAGAAACGTGGGTGAACAATAAAGTTTACAATAAAATAGAATAAGATAGCGACACACGTGGCATACATCGAATAATGTTTTGATACTTCTGTCGCAAATCTGAGTGCCACCTGTTATTCGTTTTGATACTCAGTGAACGTGCCCCTCGTTATGATAAAACGGCCTGATGTGCCCCTAGAGCAATGTTGGTAAAGTGTTTTGGTAGCGCCACTGAAATATGGCCCTAACTGCGTGTTATGGAATTTTTGTAAACGTGTTTTTTTTTTTAAAGTAAGTTGTCAGTTTTGGTTTAGATCAATTTGGCGTACGCGGATGTATCGAAAGCCTGTAAATTACTTTCTCATAAAATGACTCATTCCCCTGCGGTCTTTACTGTAGGGAATGACAAGAAGAGGCGTGAACCCTAGCGCATGTTTACGCGTGGCGCGTGGACGTGCTACGCCAGCCCGCTGCCACGGCAAATAGCTGCACGGCGGACGGAGCTCCGGCAGGATCTCATGGCGGTATGGAGACAGCGACTATCGCAACCCAGCGCCCAGCGCTGCTACCATTGTGCATGTTACCTGTTTCGGATTCGGCGGGAAAACACGTCCGGGTGTAAACACTGTGGATCGGCCGGAGGACACGTGCACACGCTTGAGATCTGCCTTGCTTGGGCTGAGCATCGCCGTGTCCTCGTCTAGCCGATCCGCAGCGGCCACCTCTCGCTCCCGGCCCTGGTTGAATCCATGGTCCGGAGCCAGGTGGCATGGGAAGCGGTCACTTCCTTCTGCGAAACAGTTATACTAGCGAAGGAGGAAGCGGAACGCGTGAGGGGAGGGAAACCTCACGCCCCAGCCGTCGCAAGAGAAGAAGACGCCCCGGGCGTCAGAATTCGCAGGGCGAATCCCAGCCACCGCACCGTCCGATAGCAAACAGGTCCATATAAGTTAATATATAAACATACAATTTAGAAATACTAAAATTAATTTAGTGAACAAAAGCTACCTGACGGATTACCTGTGAGAGTAATAAATTGGACGCGTTGATAGTAGTAGTTTCAATATTTTCGGTAGTTCAGTTTAGTTTGGAACTCGAACAGAATTCGAAACAACACAGACGTTTAATAAATAAACGTTCCTACGACTTAGTGAACTGTTTCCAACTAAAACTGTGATATTTTATCAATACACTACATAGGTTTTAACTGTTTTCACGGTTTTAACTTGTGTTTAGATACAATGAAGTGTTGAATTTATTAGATTTTTTCAAAAAATATCTAGTTAGATATACGTAAGGTTAGCTAGAATATATTTTATTGGATACCAATAATAGTTACACAGGGTAACTGTAAAAATTGTATCCGAAAAATAGTAGGTAGGTTTTTAAAGTATGTATATGTGTACCCGTACATTGCTGTCTAACGGCCGAACCCAATAACCGATCTATCACCTACTGGAGATAGATCGGTTATTGGGTTCGGCCGTAAGAACACCAAAACGCAGGTGTCTGAAGTAGTCCTAGAACTACATCTCAGCAGCCCATGCGTGGATGGCGGGACGAGCTTCACGGCTGTTTTTTTTTGTTTTCGGGGGAAACCTTAAAAAGGGCGTCTGGACTTCTGGGGAAAAGACCAGGGAGTGTGGGATTTTCACCTCACTAAAACCAACCCGGTGATCACCATCAGCACATAGAAGGCCCGTTACCTCTTAAAATAACCCTCCTGAACCCCCTCTGTGCGACGCTTGTTAGGGCACATCCCTGGGGAAACTGTAAAAGGGTCTCCCCTAAATCTCGCTCTGCACGGCAGCGAAATGTGAATGAGCTTGACGCCTACAGACGGCATTGGCACATACTGGTTCAGGATCGCGCTGAATAGAAAAAGGATAAGAGGAACTGCAGTGGGACAATGCGGCTAGAATTATAACAATATCAAAAAATTTGGTGTATTTTTTACATACAACTGAATAAAACCAGTATTTTATCTTTAAGAATAAGATCTAATTCCATCCAACCCCTTCAGCGCGCCTGAAGTCTTAGACCTACATTTAAATCCCAAAATATTCTTAATTAAGATAGAAGCTTGTACCAATATACGTAGAAAATTGAGCTTTTTATACCCAGACTTCGGCTGAAAGCCTACAAAGAGCGTTCTTGCATAAAATACTTACCAATTATTTGCTAGCATTATATCCATCGGCAAGAGAGCTTTTAGCTTTGTTAAACAAATTAAAATAACTGGGGAAGTGGGAAAGCCAGTTTTCATGAAAAGTAAATAAGAATTTGATACCTAATTTTTAAAATAAAGGTTGCTCTACGGTGTCTTCTTTCGTGCCAGTTCATTTGGGTTAGTAAATAAATCTCGTTGATGATGTTTACTTGTTTTTATGTGAACTAGGTAATAGGATATTCTTTCTTTATGTTTCTGTATCCCTTGCCTAAAAATCCAGAGTTTGGGGAAATATATCAGCGACGATTTATTTTGGCAAGCGAAATTCTGTAATGTTATGAAAATAATTGATCTAAAATGAGGGTTTTCCTAAGTCCAAACATGTCAAGTAACTACTAATTATATATTTTTTGTACTGCGATTCTGTTAGCGATTGCAATTTGTTAGATTTCGTCATTTGTTGCATTTTGTGGGATAGGTACATCGGTCATTTTGTCCGTAATCCACCGATGGATGAGTCAGTTGCAAAAAAGGTCATTGGATAAAAGAGTAATTAAAACTATAAAACTAAGCTAAACGAGGAGAGCATAGCAGCCGTTAGTACTGTCTGGTAGTTTATCGAGGCCGATACCAATAGATTAGTCGTAAATGAAGATAAACTGCCTTAAAAACGAGTGTTACGTGAGTGTCATTTGTTGAGTGTAGAATAGTGTAGCGACATGTTTAAGTTTTCACCTTTTTTATGCATTTTTCTTCGCTATTCAGAGACTATTAACTCATTAATTATGTTATGAGAAATAACCTACATATAAAAGCACATTGTAAAAATGTTTGATGTCTTATCATCATATTCCACGTTCTAATTTGTTTTTATGTGTTATAATTTAAAAATCTATATTACACACGTTTTATTTCATTTCAAAAGATCGCTTATCTTTTTTAATCAAAATAATTCCAAAAATTGTGTGAATTCTATGATGAAAGGGCGTGCGCAGGATGCGGGCGGCAAAGAGGGAACGAATGCTCAAGGTTATTTGGTCAAGGAAACGCCTTAATGACCTTTACGTTCCTGGGTCACAGCACAGTGACGCTTTCGAACAAATTCCGCCCTGGCATGCACTGTCCCTAGCTTCACCTTACTTTTTATTTTTATTCAATCCATTACATTGGCAACATTGATTTCTATCACACCTGAGATCGTTTCCATTACCTACTTTTTCAGGTGCCTGTACAAAAGCAAATATATATTGATGATATTTTTATCGCGTGTCATCGTTATTGGGTTATTTCTCGTGTGAAAGGGAATCGGCGATAAAAAAAACAATAAATCTACTCCAGCGGGAATTCTGAGCCACGAGCCATCGCAGGTGATAACAACGCGGTCTTACATGGACAATATATTAAAGCAGTGTGCATAAAAATTTTGGTGGTTCCATATAAGGATTAGAAAACATTTACATTATTTGTTCAAAATGTTTTTGGTACCTGCTTTAAAATAGAGCGGGGGTTATAAGAGCCGCAAGAAATTAAAAAAATATCTAGTTCGGGCCTGATAAAATCAGTTATCACTACATTGCTACCCAAATAAATACGCATGGCTGATAGGTGGGTACTTTATACTCGCGTTTTACTTCGCTGCGCATAGCACAATGAGTATATATATATACTTTATTGTACACCTTGTAATAAAAACAGGAAAAAAAAAATATAAAAACAAGTGTAGTAGCCATGAAATCAGTTTCAAAATAAACATCTTTCGTTAAAGATAACTATTTATTACTAAGAAAAATTGAAAAAAAAAACTCGTTTTTAATTGAACTCGTTTAAGTTTATTTTGTCATAGTTTGTGCGCTGATTAAAAAGTATAACATACATACTCAAAATAGCTAAAAAAGTAGCTAATAACCTAGGCAGATGATGATGTCAACAAAATGTTCAAATAATATAGTATAAGATAGAAAAAGTATTGACGTAAGGATTTTCAGAAACCTTTGTTTGTCAATAAGTCTAAAATGAAACATCAAACTACTATCGATGTGATTCTCATTCTCAAGATCCTTTTGTGTGTAAACTATTTTTTATTAAAGTGGTAAACAATGTACATTCAAAGGATAGACAAATCATGGTCGTCGCAAAAGGTAGGAGTACCTACAGAAGCCTTATTATTCATACTATTTTAACTACACAAGATCTCTACTTAATTACATTTAAGTTCTTCCAACAATAAAATCTTGCCACTACCATGAATTACCTTTAACATTCAAAGATTACACATAATTGTGATGTAACAAGGCTTTTGACCATAAACGAGTAGGTAATGACATAGGAGCTAATTATTTCAGTAATTCAGTTCACGAACGAGGCAAAGGCTAAATGTCATGCAGCCTGTGACGAATTACAAGTTAATTTTGTGCCACGAGAACTTGTTGCAACAACTGTGAACTGAATGATTCAAGGAAACATGTTTGTGTTTCTTAATTGACATTTTCATTCACTGTTTTGTTTAATGGGAGAGAGTTGCTCTGTGTACAACTTGTTTGTGAAGTTTTTATGGCTTAGTTAACTAGAAAATCTGAGTTTGTGGTTAAAACCACTTATAACGCTATTTTCAACAACTAAAAAATCATTCGAATTACTTAAATAACTTAAACCCCAAAAATAATTCAAATCGTTACGTAATCATTTTGAGACTCACAAAATCTGAAAATTGGTAAGTTGTAGTTTTACGCAGAATCAAACCAACAGTCTTGGAAATTACCTACTAAATAGGTAAACTTGAACTCACTAGGCTATTTTTCTTATTTATCTATGGCGCAATATTCTGTCAGTTACATAAAAATAAAGATACAATCGAATCTCCCAAAGAATCTTTTATTTAGGTTACGGATGAGTAACAATGACAACACCAGCCTGACCTTGCCTGCCCCATTTTCTTTTTATATATGTTATTTCATTGAATGCCGCCGGAGAAAAACGCAAGCAACTAACGTTTTATATAATTCGCAGTGAATAAATAATGTGTTGATGGATGGAAGTGGCGAGTATTCCCGATGAGTGGCGGATCCAGAATTGTCTTTTGGGGGGTCTTTACCCCGGCCGAGGATAGGTTTTAGCAAAGTATCGACACTACTAAAGCACAAAAAAATTAGCTTAACGCATAAAAAGCCTTCATGGGCTACTTTTCGTAAAATCTTCAAAGACTTCGTTAGGATTTAGATTACCAAAGATATCTCGGTATTTTGTGGGGGGCTTGAGCCCTAACTCCCCCCTGGATCCGCCAATGTCCCCGATACTCGCAAGGTTGCCGCACGTGAGCGTTGGCGCAATGGACTCGGCACACGCGCAGGTCAGCGCAACAGGGCTGCGCTGCGAGCACATATTTGTCCTGGTTTAAATCTATACTAATATTATAAAGCTGAAGAGTTTGTTTGTTTGTTTGAACGCGCTAATTGAAAAATTCTTTTTGGGTTGAATAGACCATTGATCGAGGAAGACTTTAGGCTGTATATCATCACGCTTAAGCCAATAGGAGCGGAGCAGCGATAAAGAATGTTTTAAAATCGGGGATTCCACGGGGACGAAGTCGCGGGCAGCAGCTAGTATCTAAATAAATCGCAACCAGTTTTATTATTATTATGTTAATTGTCGTAACTACACGTTTTCAGAATGGTTTAGTTCTGTGAGGAAAAGATGCTGTGTCGAGTTGCCGACCCCAAATGGATTAGAAAATAACAGCATCAGTACCTTACCAACTGATGGGCGTATTTGCTAGTATCCTGCTAAACCTATCCAGACTTTTTGTGTGGTGTTGCAATAGTTTTGCATAGAAGTTCTTAAAAAAACCGTCACTTAATGATTAAGCGGATCATTCTCTCTCTCTCTCTCTCTCTCTATGATGAATGGTTCGGTTAAATATTAGTGAATAAACCTTTATTTTGGAAAGAGAATATATCTGGCAGCCCTAAACAACATGTCAAACAAATTAATGATACTGTTGCCACCTTTTTATCGCACAGATTATAAATATCGTGTCGTCAAAAATATTCCGTGCATGATGATGTGTGATACAGACTGCACGTATGTGCATGGAATTAGTACGTGCTATACATGTTATGTATGTGGCATTCATTCATATGATGTGATGAGTGCTTTTTATGATAGTGTTGATGACTTCTACGAATGTTTCTTGTGGTCTAGTGATGATCGTTTGTGGTCTATTAAAGTAGGGTGAAACCTGAATGGAGGTTAATGGATGATTGAAGTAAAGATGTAGGATTGTTAATAAAATGTTCTCCAACGTCTAAGAGACTGTTTCACGGTGTCCGAATAGCTCCTCCTTACTGAATAAATTAAAAATTAAACTTATGTTTGTACGAAAATATCTGCCCAGTAACATAAACAAATACCTACATACAACTCAGCAGAAAAAAGTACAAAAAATCTGTATTATCATCAGTCAGTGTACATAATATAGCTAGATACCTACGTGGGTACAATACATATATTGAGTGTAGGTAAACTTTACTAATTACGTTTTGTAATTTAATTAGTACCACCGCAAACACACTGATTAGCGCCCCCACACGCGAGTTCATGAACTTACGCGGTCTGCGCAATTTGTAACAAATATATAATATGTATAATGAAGTTATAAAGAAGTTTCGTATGAAGTTTTGTATTGGTTTGTTGACTAATAAGTAGGGAATAGAGTGGTACGATGTTCTTTTAGATTTGTGGTTCAGTGCCTAAGCCATAAGACCCATACGAACGTTTATTACAATTCTATATTTATTTAAAACGCATTCCCGAACTGGATAACGGAATTACTTACCTTTCAACAGAATAATAAAAAAAAACTGCACGGTTCTAAAACAAAATTGTGTTCTCATAGTTTTTATTCAGTCGGCGAATTTCTCAATAAAAAAACATGTTAATCATGTTATTTCAGGAATGTATTGTAGTCATTTACTTTTGTTTTTAGTATTAAGTCCTTACAACCTTTTCATTTTGGAACATACCAGTTACTGTAATCTATACTAATATTATAAAGCTGAAGAGTTTGTTTGTTTGTTTGAACGCGCTAATCTCAGGAACTACTGGTTCGAATTGAAAAATTATTTTTGGGTTGAATAGACCATTTATCGAGGAAGGCTTTAGGCTATATATCATCACGCTTAAGCCAATAGGAGCGGAGCAGCGATAAAGAATGTTTTAAAATCGGGGATTCCACGGGGACGAAGTCGCGGGCAGCAGCTTTAATAATTACATTTGCATTTTATAATAATTTTGTTATTATATAGGTCTATAAAACTGACGAATTAGTTTCTGCAATTGTGTGTGACTGTATTTTTTTATGTTACTAAAACACTTTTACTAAATATTTGCATGTCATCACTGTATGGCGGAATGTGTTTATGCACTAAATATACTTTGTAACATCTGTACCTACCACATTTTATGCAAATAAATGATTATGATGATGTTTGTTGGTATGTGCGATGGGTTCTCTAACTCATAATTAGCCTATATTGTCCCTTTGCAGACTTCCTCTTTCTTTTCACACACACACACACAAACACACACACACAAAATAATTCTGTTTTCGTCATTGCTTTAAACATTACAAAAAGCCTCAAATACAAGAGAGGTAGTACGTGACATTAAAATAACAACAGAATTCAATTTTCGATTTTGTTACGTCACAGCAAAATGGCGTAAATCACCGTTCCAGATAACAAAATCATCCAAACAAAATCCCTATCCTTAAAAGCCTTAAAATTTACCCCAATTTATACAGTTTAGCAATTAACTTATAACTTCAACTGACAGTTAAACAGTTCACGATTTAATTGAGTCGACAGTCGAACGAGAGCCAGGCTGGGCGTGGGAATAGATCATGAATAGGTATCTAGGCACTCGACAATAATAGGCGACACGCTTCGCAAGTTTGCACGACAATCACAGCTCCGTAGGGCTGTGACTGGTGAGTTATGGGGAGAAGTGGTGATCATTTTAATAGTAGTAGAATCGCCAATTATCCGAATCGATCCTAAGCGTAATATAAAAAATTAAAAGAAAGTAATTTTATACATTTTGACCAAGTTATTGTAGGACTGTGTTTGTTAAAATTAATAAAGTTTATTCCATGTATGACAGTTTCTCTTTCTTTATTACCAGTATATGTCCGTTTATCCGAATGTTCGATTATCCGAATCGGCCCCGGTCCTAATTAATTCGGATAATCGACGATCTATTGTAGTTGGAGGAACTGCTAGAGCTATAGAATTTTGCTCGGGAGTGATTTGATGCGCAACTTTGCCTTACTAGCTCTAGCAGTTCTTTTCTTCTTAAAAGCTTTCTTACTGCTGAGAATCTTGACTGTCAATGAATGTTCCAAATGACTTCAGACTCCTTAGCAGACCAGACGACTAGTCGAGAACTACTCAGTTTTGCTCAAATTTTCAGGATTTTAAAGTCTACGCATACCGTGATGTTACGTCTTTCTTTGTACTAGACTAAAATAATAAAGGGCAAAACTTAATCAGCACCTTGTGCACTATGCGCTACAAGCACCTTGCGTTTACATCTCGTTGGAGCACGGAATAAATACATTACTGTTCTCATTTATTTCCAAATTTAGACATAGGGTCAGGCAATAAATTAGATCAACTTTCAGGGTTCCCTCTTAATATACAATTAGAATACCGCAGATGGAGAAGTCTTAGTAACTTCCTAAATTATGGCGCCCAGGCCCCATGACCTGTAATAGGGTAAGTCAGTAGGACAATGTTCAAGACAGTGTGCAATATGCAAGCCCTAACTTCCAAAGAGTGGCACAACGCTACAAAGATCGAGAACCGTTTTTAATAGAAAATTACTCAATATCGTACGCACATACAGATCTTTGACAGCCGTTACCGATGTTAGAAAATCTGACAGCACTGATGCCAAGGGGTATCGTGTTACCCAGTTACTGGGCTGTGGAATTCAGACAGAACGTCGCTCCAAAATAATGGTACTCAGCTGCATGTGTTTTAAACAAGAAGCCATCTCCAAAAAGTTAGAAAAAGGCTATCGACGCAATCATTCGACAACGATATACCTACATATTATCAACTAGCTTCTGCCAGCGACTTCGTCCGCGTGGAATAGTTACTTTACCCCCGATTTTGAAACTCAGCCCGATCGGTTTAAAATTGACAAAAGATAGACATATGCTGTTGCGGGATATTTTTTAGATAATTTTATGTAGAACATTTCCGTTATACATGATTTCTATGTAACTTTAACCATTAAGGCTACACACGCGACGGAAGCTTAAAAAATGGAGTAACTTCTCCCGTTTTCCCAACATTTTCCTTCACTGCTCTGCTCCTATTGATTGTAGCGTGATGAAAAGTATACTATAACCTGCCCAGGAGTATGAAGAATAATTGCACCAAGTTTCGTTAAAATCGGTCGAGTAGTTTTTGTTTCTATAAAGAACATACAGACAGACAGACAGAGAGACAGACAGACAGACAAAAATTTTACTGATTGCATTTTTGGCACCAGTATCGATCACTAATCACCCCCTGATAGTTATTTTGAAAATATATTCCTTGTACAGAATTGATCTCTCTACAGATTTATTATAAGTATAGATGTCGAATTACTGCGTCGCCTTTAAAGTCAAGTAAAGTCACATCCAATTAACTTTTAACAGTCCTTGTTAAGTGTAATGTAACTTGATATTTATTACCTCTTCAAATGAATGCCATCGCGCGGGTCGTTAGATCTTTCCTGAGGGAATTTCAGTTCGTTTCGTGTATTGGCGAAAATTGAATTGTATTAAGTGAGATATCAAATTGTTGTTGTAGACTTGTTACTGATAGTAAGCAGTTTTGGAAGCCAATAGAGTGTTAAATGGATTAAGTCAATAGGATTTGCTGAGTTTATTAATCTCTTGGGGAATTTGGTATTAAAATGAAAGCCTGAGTCTGATAACTTATTCAAGTCAATTGGACTCTCATGTTTTCTTTTTTTATTTCTATGTCTATAATATAAAGATAAAACACAAAGAAAATTTTATTTGTGCTTTGCTTTCAATTATTTGGAAAGTATGAGGAGTGAAATCTAAATCCGTTTCAGATACGGGGAAACTGTTTTAGAAACCTTAAACTTTAGAAAAATCTTGCACATGTACATAGTAAATATCACCTAAACTTTCCATCTCATAATACTCCTTCGTATTCTCACTCCTTCTCTTTTCATGCAGTGCGTTTATGGAACTCACTCCCACCTAAAATAAGAGACTGCAAAAATATTTCTCTCTTTAAAAAAGAAGTGAAAGAGCATTATCTGTCCACTATACTGTGATTCTGTATATTTTATTACGTATGTATTATTTTATATAGAAGTAGGTATGTATTTTGATATATTTATTTGTGTATATTTGTTTGTATGTTTATTTTAATTTGATTTGTATGTATAAATAGTTGTTATTATGCTTTAGTTAAGTTAGTATAGTATATTTTAAGTTTCCTTCTCTGTCTCTTTACACACTGTGTCTACATTTCTTATCCCACTCTTCTGTCGCAGGTCTGCTGGAAGAAATTTCTATTGAAATAAGCAGTACCTTTGTGCTCTTGATTTTGTACAAAATTGTCTTTTTTTAAGTATCACGTGTGTACATAAATAAATAAATAAATAGTAATATTTCTTTTATTTTTGGCATTGTAATTTTTGCTCAAGTGCATCGTTGTATATGTACATTAAATATGGTAAAATTAATATTTTTGCGCCGTTCGGCTACTGCTTTTGTAGATAAGTATAATTTTAGTGTTTTGGATAAAACATTTCTGAAATTTGTACTGATTAGCCGACTTCCAAAAATGGAGGAGGTTCTCAAGTCGACTGTATTTTTTTTTGTGTGGGTGTTACCTCGTAACTTTGTACTGGGTGACCCAATTTTGATGATTCGGTTGATTTTTGTAGTCGGTGTTCAAAAAACGAAGAAACAAGTAAAATCACCA
Organism: Hecatera dysodea; assembly: GCA_905332915.2. Taxonomy (NCBI): domain Eukaryota; kingdom Metazoa; phylum Arthropoda; class Insecta; order Lepidoptera; family Noctuidae; genus Hecatera; species Hecatera dysodea. Next base: position 8,681,182 of record HG995288.1, on the reverse strand, counting down.
AGCTATATACATAATAGACAAGCACTTTCCAGTTATATTGCCATCTGACGTTTACACATAAAAATGTTCACATATTTAACATGGATTCGATCGTGTTCTCTCATTTATCTAATGTTGTTGGGTCTGGTAAAATAGGTTTATATGTCTATCTAAAAGACTGTTCAACCTTAAAAATGTCCTATCATGATTTTACTTAAATATTTTGTACCACCCAAATCATTTTCCTGTCAGAGAATTTTCGCACCTCCAAACAAAGCTGTTTATTAAGGAAATTCCCAAACTTAATTATCCTTATGGTATCCATTTCACACAGTTCCCCATAATTTTCCCTTCGATCCCCCCTCTCTTTCATACATAGGGTGTATAGTATAAGCGTATCTCTGTCGTGTTTTGATTTCAGCGTGTTTCAGCCGCCAGCTGAGCGGGCCCGACGCGTTGCTATGGTAACCATTGATCGGTCGCCATCTTGAATGCAGCCGTCTGCAAACCCGTACTCTAGACAATAATGGGATTTGGCGCTCAAGTTAAAAATAGGTGTGGTGGAAGTATGGGAATATGGAAGGGGGATTCAGTTATGTTGTTCTTGGTACATTTTTGAGATATTTAAGGGGTAAATGTGATTTATTAGGATGGGAAAGCGTGTTTTATGCTTGATTTTAAGTAAATAACATAATTCTCCCAATGAATAATATACCTATGTATGGTTTAACAGATATTTAATAACAAAGTTGTAGCATACCTATTGTTTTAATTTATTTCAGGAAAACCCCGGTATATCTAATTACGGTGTATCGCAATTTTTATAGTTTCATCGTTTTTAAGACCCGATATGTTCATTACAGTCAATAGACAATCTGCGTTAATGAATATCCAATACCGATAACCATCAATACAAACAATACTGTACCCCTCTTTTACTCGCCGAAGATCCCATCTAAATCTAAAGCAGCGGATGTAAATGGTTCCCAGACACAATAGCTTGGGTAGTTGGCGAGTCGCTGTCCATGGCCGTTCTGTGCCCATTCTGCGGGCGGCCGGCTGGCGAGATGTCGCATCCTCCTTATCGACCGGACCCGCTATCAATAATACGGCGACGGAGTAATCGTAAACGAGTACCTAAGCCTGCCTGAATGTTTTTTTTTACATTTAAAATGCTGGCGACATTGTTATGTTAAAACGGTCTGTCCACTTAATGTGAAACTCCAATAACAACGCATTTTTACGGTATAATTGTACAAAGCATAATCCTATATATAATACCTACATAATTATGTATGTATATACAAACGATTACGTTGTATATACTTTTTTATGTATTGTTTTAACTCCTCGTTTAGTCAGTAGAGCAGCTCGATTAAATTGATTTTAAACTTCTGAGTAGCAACCAGAGTGGACGTTTACCTTCAATTCTTAATTCTTTATTGTACACTAAAAACAATTCATATTATATTTGACACAATAAAGTGAATGTACAAAGGCGAGCTTAACTCAAAGTTGAGTTTTCTCTCAGCAAACCTTTGAGTGATAGAGAGAGATTAGCATAGAGAGTAGGATTTAGTGCACAAAATTTACAATACAACATATTTTATCATACACTAGCTGCTGCCCGCGATTTCGTCCCCGTGGAATCCCCGATTTTAACACATTCTTTATCGCTGCTCCGCTCCTATTGGCTAAAGTGCGATGATATATAGCCTAAAGCCTTCCTCGATAAATGGACTATTCAACCCAAAAAGAATTTTTCAATTCGAACCAGTAGTTCCTGAGATTAGCGCGTTCAAACAAACAAACAAACAAACTCTTCAGCTTTATAATATTAGTATAGATAGACCATACCATTTAGGTACATTTTAACATACCTTATCATACATATAATATTAAAATATGTATACATATATATACATCTTCACGAATATTATGTCATAGCGAAAGGAAATGATCTTGAACTTTCCTCTTGAACACATCAAGAGAAGTGCTGTCGCGTAGGGAATGTGGAAGAGAGTTCTAGAGACGCACTGCAGTCACAGAGAAGGAACCACCATAGCGACTGGAATTGTGACGCGGAGTACGAAGGAGAAGAGGCGTGGCAGTACGGCACGTTTTACCTCTTGGGACGAGGTACTCAAAGCGTTCATAAAGGTATATTGAGGAGAATTAAGATTGTGCAGGATAGTATAGAGAAGGGATAGGATGTGAGTATCTCGCCGACGCCGAATCGGCAGCCACCCCAAACTGGTCCGGAACTCCGACACGTGGTCGTATTTCCGGAGGCCAAAAATGAATAGAATACACAAATTCTGCAGTCGTTCGAGTTTATTTAGGAGCACCTCCGTCGCATCTAGAAAATAGGCTAGCCCCAGATTATCTACGGGACACTTAAATATATAGTTCGAAATATGATTTTTCAATGTACAAACATACATACACCTCTGCACCTTCGAAGAATACATGACTCATTATAATTGTGTAATATCGATCAAAATGATATAATTTTACTGCTGTACTGTGATAAAGACTAGGTGCTCATATTGCAACTAAAACACGGAAAGGAAGGATCTTTTTTTTATTCATTTTGAATAAAAAAAGATCCTTCCTTTCCGTGTTCTGGCCTCGCACAATTTAAAATTAATATTAAGATTTTAATTATTTATCTTTTTGTGTTTGTTGTGTGCGAGTCCTACATAAACATTTTTCTTTCTTTCTTTTAATACCTACTTACATACGTTAGCTGTCTACGTTCTTAATTTCAGGAAGACTGAATAGTTTACAAGCGGCTAAAGTTACGAGGTCAGACAGTAAACCATTTGTAGAGTAAAAGAGATACGACTCTTGGTCTAGGTTGCAACAATTCCTGAATTAGTGACCACGAACTCTCTCAAGTTGGTTGGCCAATGTCTGTTACTCCACACAAGTTCTTGCAAGGTGTAGTACTAGTATAGGATTGTCAAATTAACAGTTAATTTTATTATGCAATGTCGAACCAACTTCTTTGTAAATAAGGTTGTTTTTTTTTTATTATTTCGTTAATAAGGACCATTACATAGTTTCCGTGCTTAAAGTCAAATATGTATATAAATTACTCAAAAAACTAAATGCCCAACAACTTTCAGATCTCAAACAATTTTAAAGTAAAACAATTTTAAACCATTTAAGTAATTTAGGAACTATTTTATAACTATCCCTTTGGCGTCTCGCTCCCATGGGAATTCCTTTATAATGTGGGGTATCTATCGACCGGTCCGGGGCCAATCAACACGGGCCGTAACCGGACGGCACACCGGACGGTTACCGGATGGCAACCGGCCGACATCCGATCCGTAGACAATCTAAATTTTATTGGAACTTGGAACGCTCCACTGGCTTTTGGCACGTCGACATTTTTATAGGACTGGGAAGAAAACTGCCCTGAATGGAAACAGCTGTTCGAGAAAACGTGGAGAAATTAGATGTTGAACTTGAAACGTTATTGAAAATATAGGACGGTCCATTATCGGATTACTAAGTTAAGTAATTGAAAATCTTGTAGAGTGAGCCAATGAATGTTAAGTTGCGCATTAATGAGGTTTTAATTTTAATGGGTCTCGTCTACTGAGAATGCTGAAAATTATCAATAATGGATACAGTTACATAAATGCTCCTGAATTAAAGGTTATAATAATTCACATTATTTAACTCTGCGTAGCAATTATTTAAAGCTTCTCACAATTTGCTCACAAAAGTCCATACCAAACAGCTACAAGTATTTGTCCTACAACTTTATAAGAGAGATAAACTTAGCGCTTTCATTTCTGTCAGCGTGGACGTTTAATTTTGTTTTTGTTTACAATAAAACAAGAGTTTCTCCTCCGACTTAACTCTGGAGTCTGGACAGACGTTTCGTTAGCTGTAATTAGTCACTATGATACTGTCTAGACTATTTACCTTTAGAGAAATGAAACAGTATAAAATAGACAAGTTTTTTTACGGCAAAATGTTCATCGTCAAGTCAAATAATTGCGAAATGACTATACATAAAACCGACCCATAGACGAAGTTAATCAACCATGTTTTTATAAACTTTATTTTTTATTCAGGCAACACCTCCGAAATACCTATCGTTCCGATACACATTTCAGCTTTATAACGTAGAGTTTTTCGGGGAAAAATCACCTGCAAAAGCCGTAGGTACACCTACAACAGGGTTTATAACCCAATTTGTCACCGAAAGTGGCCAGATTCGAGCTTGAACGGTTTCATTAAAGTGAGCCTCGTAAAACGTTCAGAGTACTCTCGGGACGGAAATACTTTAAGCATAAACTATCATAAACACTTTTGGAACGCATTTGAATACAATAGATCGGCTTTTAATTCCAATTTTAAAATTTTGTATTCTAAAATACATACGGTTGAATAAATATTTTGTTAGTTGGCAACATTAGACAAATTAACACTGAATAGAGCACACGTTGCAAACAGTTTGTTATTAAAATTAATATCAAAGTAAACGTACGTCTGCACCTTTCTCATTACAAAGTAATTCCGCACATTCACATTCTAGCAGTGTCGCGTAATAAAGTTTAATATTTAATCTGAAGGCTTTATAGTAAACGCGCCCGGCTCTCGGCCACACCGGTCAAGGGCGTTGCACCAGTGCAGTATTATACCCTCCCACACAAAATTCAACCTTACTCGTGCCAAAAAAAGTTACTTTTCCAGTGACCAGAGCGATCGGAATCCCTAGGAAAATTGCTTTTGCATTTCCCTGCGAAAGCCACTCGGGAAACTTTTGACTGAAACTTTAGGAGTTAAAATTGCGGATGAAAACTTTTACTGAAATAACTAGCTTTAAGGTAGCCCATCTATAAGAGATCACACGTTTAATGTTGGCGCTTCTGAAAAGTTTTTCATTTCAATTTGTTGGTGTTTTCCTTTTCATGGGACGTATTCTGTCGTGCCACAAAAAATAGATGTTCTTATGATCTTATTTTTGTTTTGTTTTATTCATTTTTTAAAAGAACTACTTTTTTCTCTTCTTCTGGCTTCGATAGATAATGTTTTTTTGAACAACGATTTCCGAAATTAAAGTTATTTTGTACTTTTTGGTTATTTTGTTTAGAAGTCGGTTGTATTATTTTGTAAAAAGTTTTACTTTTTATTTTTCACTTTTTAGTGGTTCACTCCCAGCTAGACATACCCATCACAGCGTACGTGGTATAAATAAAATTTATGTACCTATATAAAAAAACTTTTTTCAAAAAAATTCAACCGACTTCTACACAAAAATCTTTAATTTCGGAAGTCGGTGTTCAAAAAAACGAAAAAGCAACCACAAACATCGAGTTCCGAAATTAGAGTTATTTTGTACTTTTTGTTTTTTTTTTGTGTAGATGTCGGTTGTATTTTTGGAAGGCGGTTCATCTCTGTTCTTCATCAGATCTTCACCAAACTAGAAAAGGACCACGGTGAAATACTACGATGCTCTTCCAAATCATCTTACACATTTTATTTTTTTTATTTTACATCAACAAGAGGTAATGAGAACATCATCAATGTAGACTAAGCCACGCATTATTAGGGATAATTCAAATACTAGTCGTCAGATCTCAATCAAATTCAAATGGGACCACACGACATGCACCAGCTTTCGAATATAAAAAGAATCATCAAAATCAAACACCCAGTATAAAATAAACCTCCTGCTTTTTTGGAAATCAGTTAAAAAGTAAAATGTGGCGAAACACCGAGATTGACGGTTGATGAGGACTAAAGTGGACTTCGATATTTTTCCCCATATTTTTTTCCATGCAACAATGTTAGTCAAAACTTTCCCAACTCAACTGTACAAAATAAGGCTAGGTTCATACACGCTGTGTGGGCTACTTAGTTCATACGGGATGAACTGGAGTAAATTGCCTTTTGTAACTTATTGAAGATACTACTAGGGAAGGGTTATTATAGTTCTAAGTTCTGATGGCTGTAGGATAATTTTTAGTTTTTTTTTTTTTATTGCCTGCATTAATATGTAACTTTGATGCATTTCTTTATATTTCAGGGAAAATGACTTCATCATTCTTCATTTTCAATCGACAGTTATTCGGTTATATCTATTAAAGTTACAAAAAACTAAGTTACTGCGAATGTACGAAAGAGGAATAATGTACAATATAAGACGAAAACACATTGTTAATATTGTTATAAGTTACCTACGCACTTTTAAAATGTGCTTCATCTGCCGAGCCTTTTCCCAACTAAATTGGGGTTGGCCAGTCGAATCGAATTGAGCTGCGTTTAAATGTTACCATAGATTAATTTAAGAACAAAGAATTTTTAAATATAGAAAAACAAAAATAGTCTTTTTATTGTGGACATGAAATGCCCACACAAGTTTTGTTTTACTATTATTACATTTCAAATTATGTACATTTATATGTGATGAAAATGTAATTAGAAATGAGATTTCTATTTGGCAAAAAAAAATACGTTAGAATTTACCATTTTGTAAATCTAGCACAATTTGTTGAAAACCTAATCGAGATAATGGAATTCGTAGGTACGTTAAAATAATAAAGGTAAACTGCTTGCTAAGTACAGAATCCAAATGTTTTGAGTTAATGTAAATGACTGTTTGCATAATACATTAAGAACCTTAGAAGATAATTAAGCCTATCGCTTCTTTACCTCTACTTATTGGATATTTTGCTATACAACATCAGGTACCATTTAAATACTAAGTCTGTGTTTCTTCTTTTCTCTACCGCTAGATCAAGCACCGCAAGTGGAGATGGATTGGTCACGTGGCCTGTAGGGAATCTGATTACTTGCAGATACATAGACATATGTTCAAGTGACAGATTCGAATCATCAAGAAAGAAGAAATAGTGCCTCATCCCGTCGAACTTGGTAACTGGCGATGCATCGAGTTGGCCGAGCAAGCATCGGAATGACGATAAAATATCAAGACCGCTCACGATGAAGGACTACTGTGGTCCTGTGGACGCTCTTTGCCGTATTTAGGGAACATAGGAATATTTACCCACAGAATACGGACGTCTCATCTGACACTAACAACTGTATAATAAATGGCCATAATAAAGGATCTAAATATATATAACTCAAAAGTGACTGACTGACTGACTGACATAGTGATCTATCAACGCACAGCCCAAACCACTGAACGGATCGGGCTGAAATTTGGCATGCAGGTAGATGTTATGACGTTGGTATCCACTAAGAAAGGATTTTGATTAATTCTATCCCCGAGAAGATAAGATAGGGGATGAAACTTTGTATGAAACTTTGTCAATTTAAACCGATCGGGCTGAGACTTTCAAAATCGGGGGTAAAGTAACTATTCCACGCGGACGAAGTCGCGGGCAGAAGCTAGTTAAAGGATAAGGCTATGCATGCAGTTGATGCAGTAGCTCCAGTGTGTCTTTGGCCGTAAAGAGCTTGAAAACTTTCCCAGGCACGGCCCAGAAGCCGACCACACACCTGGGCCAGCACCGCTAGCCACTGCATACAAATGACAGCGCTTTGTTCAAGGCATTACGTACGATGGTCACGTGACCTCTCTCTAGCCCACGTACGGCACAGTTGAACGGAATCTACAGGTGACACCATTGTTGGTCAATACCTACTTTGTGTACTGTTACTAAGATTTATAATGGTCATTTGGATATTATGATTGGATTTAATGTGAAATTCATATCTCTACAGAAGTTTCCTTTCGTAGAGATATCAAACTCAGCTCTACTGAGCCTTTATTCCAATATTTTTTAACGAGCACTAATGTATTGTCAAGGAATCAGTCAGATGGACATATGAAGCTAGGTACTACATATTAGTATTTTAAATTAAATTTAATGTAATCATTTTTTTTAATTTAATTTAATCGTTATTGGACGCGAAGGGTTTCAAGAGTTTTTAAAGGGCTTTATGAAGAAGAACAAACAAGATTTTGTTTATATGATTTTAGAGATAAAATAATGCTCTACAAAAATCGCAAGTTTCCGAGTTCTACCCCTGTTTGTGACTTCAATTAAATATTAATTAGGTTAAAGATTTCATTCTTCGAAGAGCAGTAAATACCCCTTTCTGTCCTAATAACCTTGCCCCTTTGCAACTTAGCTTACAAAGTAAAACAACATACCAAAACTGTGTGTGTGTGTGTAATTTGACACTCCCATTACTCCATCCATAGCGATTGGACGAGCCGAAAAGACAAACAAATTTAGATGTTGTTACAAACTTCAGAAGCGAAATTTATTGCAAACGAGGTTAGATCCTAATTACAAACAAATATTATAGACTGAAACCTGTTGACCTTACAGTTTGCAACTCCGATACTCCCGAGGCGGGAATACTAGATGGTCCAATTTACGTCGTCGGGGATCAAATATTCTTGGCTTTTCATTTCGTTGCCACAGCAACTAATACAGAAATATTAGAAGTGTTTCAGATGTTGACAACGGAATAAAGGTATTGTTCGACTGTATAACGAAATCACTAATAATGTGTCGAAAAGTTCCAAAATGTTTTACAGACATGAATACCAATAACGGATGCAATAAACGATGACTGCGATTATTATCATTACCAGAAGACCATAGTGGATCGGTGACTTGATGAAGGCTACGAGACTCCGCTGGATGCCGGAAGCACAGGACCCGTGCCCGTGCAAGACTTATTTTGACGTCATCAAAATTATCGTAAATTCTTGAATGAGAAACCATTCGTTGTCATTAACGCTGATAGAAAATCACTTTGTCTACGCCCCAGCAGTTATTGCAAAATCGATCATTTCAGTGTGACCTAGCATTTATCTCAGACGAAGTAGACATCAATTAGACGAGTTGTCAGACGGGTTCAGAATCTGTAAGTACCACCTGTACCTGACGAATTTCTAATTGACTAAAAAGCTTTGTTCCGATTCAGTGTCACGATGAACAATGTATTTCCAGCAACTTAAAGTTCGATTTGATTTGTATGTGGAGTACATTTTCGTTGGCAGAAACTTCTTAGGAGGATTGAGATATTGCTTAAAGTTTGTGTACACAGACTGCTTGAAGATGGTGCACTCTTTCTTAGAAAACTATCCTATTCAATCAGGATTCAAGTTCTGGCGTGGTTTCCAGTATCAGATGCTGATGACATGGTTAATGGTGCTGATTTTCTACTGAAGCTTTGGAAAGGTCTTAGTTACTAATTAACAAAATATTATGGATAAATTGAAAGAGGTATTGTTGGGAAACTAACGGTGTAAAATAGTTGAGTTTTTATTGCTCTTGTAAAAATATTATTTCACCAAATCCAGCATGTTACATTTACCAACCCAGTAGTATTTTATTTAAAATGGTAACATATTTTCTGCCCCAGTAACATTGTTATTTCGGGCTACCAGTTCGCTTATCTGATAGCGAGGTCGAAATCTCATCAATTTGGGACCAGTTTTGATGAAATTTCACAGCTGATGCTTTTACGGCAAGAAGGTCAGGGTGACAGCAAATTGGACGACGTGGTATCAGGAGTGGTATCAAAAATGGAGTATCTATGTAGTTAGAAAACCATTACTTGAATTGTTAGCACTCCTAACGTCAAAAGTTTGATCCATGTTGGAATAGTTACAAAAAAAAAGAAAAAAGCTATTGAATATTAATTATAATCTATTCCGATAAAAGATAAATTATAGATTAACATTTTGGTTCGTGGCATTTCGTATTCAGCCAACACACATAAAAACACCTATGTTTATGTAAACAGACCATAAAATCACTATAAAAAATGCAATACAAACCATATTGTCCAACACATCACAAAATCACGTGTTTTATTCAACTTAACACAATAAACGGCCTTGTTCATGAACATTACCCAACGAGAGATAAGACGCGTTCGTCCGATAGCGTTTAATATCGCCGCGCGCGCAGGTACGCGAGGCGTCGAGGTGTCGCGTTGCGTCGCCACTCCTGCGCAGTCAACGGCCTATCGCGGCGCTTATCAGTGTTGGGCAACTAGACAGATTATTTGGTGCATGGTAATCGGGTTTCCGTGTTGTTAATTGAGGCGGTATAAACACAGGTATGAGTTTGTCTTGCTGGTGATACATTGATCTAAGAATTGTTACCGTGGTCAAATGAGCTGCGAATACCTTACAAGAACAAGGGAAATTTACACTTTAGATTTCAATTGACAAGGCCACTCACAATTTTCCACTCAGAATTCAATTTATAACCGTGAAAACAATACAGTCGAATAAACAAAAAAAGTAAAACAATTAGAGTTAGATATCGTTGATTTCTTCAATTTGGAAACTTCAACTGTTACACAAAAAGTGACAACTTGCAGATTGTAGACTTATTTCGTAACACAGCAATGACTTTGTAAACTCTGGTTGTTACGGCATTTCGTACCTATGCCCTGATGGCTTAGAGCGAGTTTCTTAACGTACTCGATCACGTTAACGTTAACGTTCGCTTATGTCAATTTTTATAGAAAAAAGGTATGTTCTATTCAGTCATTGTCACCACACGGCGCTTATACAGTTTCAGTAAAAATTGACGGTTACGCTTTCGCGATCGAGAACGTTAAAAAACTCGCACTAAAGCCACTGACCATACTGACCACGTCCATTACTGCATTCCTGTAGAATAAATAATACCTACGTCCATGGGATTGCTTGTCATCAATTAATTATGTAACTCGAAGTACACAACTAAGGTTATAAAACTCAATCTGTCCAAGGAGTAATATAAAATTGCCAGACTGGAAAATAAATGGTAAAATATATAATATATATATAAAGGTTCTTGTCACAAACGACCAAGTTTAATATTTTTGTAAGTACCTATGAAGTTATTTATATGTAGAAACACGACGCAGTATTTATATCTACATAATATACTAAAAATATTATAAAACTAAGTGTTTTTTTGTTTTGTCGAACGCGCCAATATCAGGAACTACTGGTTCGAATTTAAAAAAAAACTTCAGTGAGGCTATAAGTTATATAAAAAAAACACCGGTTTTGTAACATTTATCAATAGGAGCGGGCAATAGTGAAAAATGTTACAAAACCGCTCTGGATAGATAAATGCTTTAGAGAGGTACCTAGTGTATTCGGTACAAGAAGGCTTAGTTCAAAAATCCCATTAGGACAAGTAATACAATAAGAATTCATCGTCATTAATTAAAACTTAATGCACAGAAGAGCAACAGTACCTACTAAATGTACAGCTTAGTACTGAATTTCAACCATGAAAACTCGATAACTAATATCTTGAACATCTTACTTCTAACCTTCAGTAAATATCAGCTCACTGATATTTCTCAAGTTCGCTTTCAACGTTCAAATATACTCGAGCAAAGAGGATTTAAGGCAAGCCTGTTTTCAATCCGTATTCAATTTATCTGTCCATTAGTTTCCAGCTCGATGTGACAACTACGTACTTGTATTCTCTATACAAAATCAATCAGTCAAGTATTCAACTCTATGAAGTTGTTTCGACAGCAAAATTGTATTGTGAAAGCCTATAATTGCAATGAAAGTGTCTTGGTAAAACAATTTTAAAAGATTCATCTATCTTGGAAAACACGATAAGCTCAGTCTTGGCTTTCATTTAATTAATTCCGATGCGACACCAGTCTTGCCAAGGGGTACCCAGTTACTGGGTTGTGGAGGCTAGATAGGTAGTCGCTCCATTCCAGTAAGCTCAAAATTACTTGTTGATGGACAGTTGTTTGAATTTCTTGAGAAAATAAATAAGACGAGCGAATTAAATTTGGAAATTCAATTAGGTAACTTCAAAAAGTAAATTCTATTTGAAAATTATTAAGTAGGTAGGTAATGTAACGCCTTTTAGTCGCATCAAATAACTTCTGAAAAATGTTATTTTGGAAAGGATGGCTTGCTTTTAGGGTTCTGTAATCAACAAGGAACCCTTACTGTTTGCGATGTCTGTCTTTCTGCTTGACCACGGTTTTTTATATGGGTATAATTTATCCCGTTGTATCGTTGGATAGGTCGTTTAAAAAGATTGTGTGGATGTGCGAAAACCGTTTTTCCATCCAAGCATTCCTTTGCGAAATAATAAGCTTTAAACTGCTCATTTTTGTTACAGTCAAGTGATCCCCCCTGTACCAGTTAAACAGTGGTTTTTGGAGACGTGAATAAATCATGGTAGTAGCCAAGTATGCTTGGCCGGTGTCGGCAATTGTACTACGAAACCCAACACTACGCCTGGCTCGACACACACTTGGCCGGTTTTCTTGTATTCATTAATTAACTATGTATGTGTTTAATTGATGTTATGACTAAATAGAAGGTATTGTGGCTATAGACTAAACGTCACTTTTCTATTATGTTTGTATTGGTTAGTTTCGTACTTTTCTAGTGCAAGCTGAAACCGTAAACCGAGCCTCCTTTAAAAGATCATCCTTCAAAACATACGCTGCAGCGGTTGGCTGCGCTCTTGCTAAATGGCACCCGAGTTTTCATGTCCAATTACCTCTCACTGTGACCTCAAGAACGTTTATAAAAAAACACAGCCTTTTCATACAGAAATCATCAATCAACACGAACTAATTACTGGCACTCGTGTCGCGGCAAAAAAATAAGACAAATCTGCATGAATGTCGGCCTTTAGAGGCCTTCCATTGACCTGACGCCATTTTATGCGTTCACACCAAATTGCAATAGTCGATTTTTTTTGCGGAACAGCTGTTCACTGTGTTCTCTGATTAAATAACGATTGAGGGCTGCGTAACTCAAGTGTCGGGATTCTTTTAATGCTAGCTCGACTGTGGTTAAGGGTACCTAATTGTTTTTTCTGAACTGTTTACCCAAACCCAGCAGAGCTATTGTTAGCATTAACATACCATAGTACTGACTTGGCAATCTCCCCATTACTAGTAGGTACATGTGTAAAATATATGTAAAATGGCTAACTAATGCATGTAATGTGTATATTCTCAGTAACTCCCAAGTCCCATATGAATATTGAGCAAGCGAGAACATATCGAGAACGGTGCAGTATCGAAATTATAGCGTCGATTGACACCTACAAACTCGTGGTCGGAGCTGGTCTAGACTGGCAACTTGCCACACGACTATGTGCCTACTGGCTACTTAGTATGTATGTGTATGAAGTACTCATAGATAGTTGTCTTGCGTCCGATAAGCTATGGCGATCATAACTTTGTCCATCTGGTTTGGGAATGGAGGAGTCTTTGGTACTAAATTGAGTTCTTAATGCGAATTCAACAAGGTAACTATACAAAAATGTTAGTACAGAACTTATTTCGTCGTATATTTTTAAAACCTCTAACTTAATTTGACGTCAAAGTCATGTTTGCGCCATAAGTAATGTTTTTGTTAAAAGAGTGTCCGTGGAGTTTCTTGCACGTTCTTCTCCATAGAGATCTACGCTTTGGAACGTGCAGATAGCTTCACCTCTTTTGGCTTGACAATTCAAAAGTGCCTGTAAAGGGTTTAATTGAAATAAATGCTCTGAGTATTGAGTATTTGAGTATTTCAAATTAGAAGACCTCTTGAAAAAGTGTTGCCAACTGGTGATATGATCTTCTCTAACATAATAACCTTCGTTGGGTACTTGCAATAACAGTTCAACAACATTATTAGTATATAACTTATGGTGTTGAAGAGTTGAGTTTGAAAGGAGAGTGAGATTTTTTTTTAACAAATAAAGTAATGGGTTAGGTGTTTCCTTAAATATCCCTCTGATTTCATCACAACGACAATCAATTTAAAAAACTTTATTGCAGTTTGAATGTGAAAGTTGTCTACAACACAGCTTATATATAGAGGTGGTACCAATTAGCCGCCACGGATGCTTTCAGATCTTGCCGCCATCGCCGCCGTCAAGCCACTCTCTTATCAAAAGCTTGACAAGATTCTATACATACACGATGCTCTGTTGTTTGAGATACCCCGCATTGTTTCACTTTAGAAGCACCTTGTTCAAATAACTCAGGAGTCTAGAAGTTATTTTGGTAAATTTGTTAGTATGTTTAAGTTTTTTATCTTAGAATGTAGCGAGTAAAGTTTTAGTTATTTCTTACTAGCAGCGCCCCGCGGTTTCACCCGCATAAGTTTCGATCATATGGCAATATCGGGTTAAAAATATATATCCTACTAGCTGCTGTCCGCGACTTCGTCCCCGTGGAATCCCCGATTTTAAAACATTCTTCATCGCTGCTCCGCTCCTATTGGCTTAAGCGTGATGATATATAGCCTAAAGCCTTCCTCGATAAATGGTCTATTCAACCCAAAAAGAAATTTTCAATTCGAACCAGTAGTTCCTGAGATTAGCGCGTTCAAACAAACAAACAAACAAACTCTTCAGCTTTATAATATTAGTATAGATATGTTAATCCTGGTTATAAACCATCTGTGTGCCAAATTTCGTCCAAATCCGTTCAGTGGTGTTTGCGTGAAAGAGTAACAAACATCCATTCATACTTACAAACTTTTGCGTTAATAATATTAGTAGGATTTACCAACGTAGAATGCATGCTAGATGGACCGACTATTTTCAAATATGGAATCGGGTGTGGTGGTGTAACTTGAGAGAAGCTATGTCCAGTCTGTGGTCCAGTGGACTGCAATAAGATGCGTTGATTAAAGTTCTTGCCTTATCTAAACGATGGTACTGACAAAATAGCAGGCAGCAAAGTCAAACACTCGAAAAGTCTACACTTTACCTACTAAATTACGTCTATACAATCAGACAACTCAACATTAACGAACCCATTGTTCTATGAAATGTCACCAACTTAAATATCTAGCCAAAACTTAAATAAAGTTTCCGATAGCGTTCATTTAAAACTACCCCATTTACTGTAGTTTCAAAAGTTTCCGGGTATATTTCGGAACAGTTTTCAGCTCTAATTCTGAACGTTTGTCGTCACAGTCTTTAGAGTATTTAACTTCTAACGGAGCTACGACACTAACCATTTACTACTAGCATAATATATTACCTGAGTATGGTGTATTTTACTTGAATGCCTTATTTGGCAAACAAACAAAGTGCGAAAGTCACGAGCTATTGCATCAGTCTTACACTTTAAATTAAGTACGAACGTATTAAACTATGTGTTAATGGTTAGGGTATAAGTTTCAAAACTATCAAGAAATAACTGATTATAATTCAAGCTAATTTTCTCTCCAAGTGCTTCTGACTAGAACGGCAGTTGCATATCAATCCCATAGATTTTAATCATGATTTATATATAAAATTTAAATATGTGTGAGCTCGTGGCTAAAGAATAACAGCCGCACAGGTCGATTTTCAAGGTTAAGCAACGCTTGCCTAGGTTGGTCTGTAGATGGGTGACCATCATCATAACATACCAAGTTTCCTCCATGCCTCGGAAAGCATGTTAAGCCGTTCGTCCCGGCTGTCATTTGTAGTTCTTTGGCAGTCGTTACGGATTGTCATAAGCCAGAAAATCTGACACCAGTCTTGCCAAGAAGTACCTGTGCCCCAGTATTGGGTTGTGGAGGTCTGGTAGGCAGCCGCTCCACGGTATTCAGCTGAATCCGGTATGACTGGAAGCCGACACCAATATAGTTGGGAAAAGGCTAGGCAGATGATGATATGTGTACAATAAAGCATTATGTGGATTTCTATAAATTATGTACCTGCTGGCTAATTTCCGACTTCTCTACTAAGATAATGATTCCACAAATCACAAACACTCCTCATTACTAGAATGAAGGCATAATTTCCACACTAACTACCCACATATAGAACTAAGAGCGACATCAATCACGCCGCGACCGATAACCGACGGACGTCGTTAGAAGTCGGTATCTCTACGACTTACAAACTTCCTTACATCGACTTCCTTTCTAACAAATTGTTATTTACGGATTGTTGTCGAGCTCGGTGTGGCTGATGATGACGTGGCGGAATTTGAAGTCATTTTAGCCTCAGAAGGGGCTTTAGAAGGGTGTTGTCAATATTGATTAAAGATCCGTCAAAGTTTGGTAAAGCTGTTCAGAAAACTGTGATGAAAACGTCACGAATAGTGACAAAAGGAAATCAAAATAACAATGGCCTTTAGCTAGTAATAGGACAGTAGGGGCTGAAAATGATAATAAAAACCAATTTCAAAGCTACCAATACAGACAGTAGAATCAATAACAAGAGATCTGCGCGAGGTTTTAATTAAAAAGCCCGGAAAATACGCATCGGATTCCACAGCCAAAACTCGATAGCACCCAAAAGACAAAAACAGTTGACGTTCGCTAAGTGCTATAAAGAAATTAGAAATAAAGACGTCAACTGCGTAGCCCTCTAGAACGTAAAGTGTGAGCGGGAACCTAGCACGTGTAACAGAGCTATCAAAAGCAGCAGACACGAGTAGCTGCGACAAAGTTCGTATTTCAAACGAGCTGTATCCTCGGTTCTCGTCCTCGCCTTACAAGGCTCGCTGGGGACTATAAAAACTACAACTACCGGAAACACATTTCCGCTACAAATAGACGATGACGTACATAATATACCCCAATGATGATCAAAGAAAATGTGGACAGACGAATAGTTTGAAAAAAAAAATGTTAAAAAAACAGTTAAAGAGTTATTTGTTCGGGAGTCAAGTTTTGGTGTTCGATTTGTATTGACAAAAACGTATTTGAAATATGTTAAAAGGAATTGAAAATTCTTATATAATACCACAATCTAATATTAGATTATCATGTAATGCATATTTTCAAATCCAGACTTTCGCCGAAACCACGCGCAATTGGTAACAAAATCTAGTTTTTTTTTTTTGTATAACATAAGCCAAAGACTAGCGCTTAGTCTGCGGTGGAACACAAGCCAGACGATGAATAAATCTCTCCTCTTGATTTCGATTTCTTCAGCAACAAACTCTACTATAAACAATGACGTAGGTCGACCGCAAAAGATTTATTTATATAAAAACTCATTGTATGTAAAATTGGAACATTCGTCACTCGGTATGTCTCGCGAACGATTCCTCCGGACGAACATAAATTGGACAAAATGACCAATTTTAAGGGGAAATCGAATCGATTTTACGATTATGCGATATGTCCCTTTACAGATTTCTTTAACCACCCACGGAGAATGTTTTTTTGGCAATAACCAACTCTTTTTGGCAAAACCTCATTGTCAGCTCTACTGAAGGTTACTGTTTTCGGAAAAATTGGGCGTAGCCACCTAATAAATCTCCTATTATGTACACGGTCCTCCTAAGCCGTACAAAAAACTGTGATTTCTATAAGATTTACGGTGTTATATCGTCGAGATGATTGCTTGAACACCTACGTATGAAATAGTTTTATCCATTACGATAACAAGACAGTTATGAATGTTGAACATACCAGCGACGTGTCAGATCGCGCTGTACGCTCGGCTCACCTGTAACAAGAAAGAAAATCTTGATAAACACAAAATATCGTGGAACACAACATAGTGACGCAAAAGTAATTTCACAAAACATTGCAGGCTAGCGACTGCAGTTGTAGCAATTTTAAAATGGCCCCCGGGACTTAAAAGGCGCGAGTTAAAAGATTAATTGATGTGATTAAATGAACGACATTCGGCGCCACAATATTTTTGTAGATAAAATCGAAATACTGTTATTTTCCATTACATGATACCTTTTCTAATAATTTTAATCAGTAGTTGACGTCTAGTTTTGCAGCAATTCTAAGTTACAAAATAATTGTTAATACGAAAAATACGATGACTGCAATAACTTTATGTAACAGATAGCTAAGGTATATTATCGTGAGCAATATCACGATGAAAACACGGTATATTAAGTAAACTTATTCCCAGTTAAATAATTATTCGAAATGTCTCCGCGAAGTCGGACACTCTGTTTCGTCCTTCTGTCATTATCGCTCAACGTAAGTTCGGTAAAGATTATTCAACTGTCTCACTATCAAGATAAAGGCTTTATAATTCTTAATATTATAATATGTATTTTGCTTTTTACAGAATGGTTTTGTTGCCAGTGTACCAGTGGGACCAGTTTTGACTGAGTACTGTCCATGTCCAGCATCGCCTTCTCAGCCAGTTAATACCTTATTACCTGTCCAAGGCCCACATACAGCGTTCCCGTCACAACGCTTCAATGAAGTGTTTTCTTTTGGTTCCTTTCCACCAGGGTTATCAATTAATACTGTTGCCACATCGAATTATGGTGTTGCTACACCTAATTCTTTTAACACCTACTCTACATATTCTCCAATGGAACGTCCAAGTCCACAGCCTATAGTTGAAGCGATGACAGAAACATTGCTTTATCCACCAAACGTTGAATCTGTAACTATTGTAGAAAATTATCCCCCAGTAACACAAACTATTCAAGTCGAAAGCTTTCCTCCAACCGCAAATGTAGCAGAAATCTATCAGACACCAATTACTGTTCAAATTCCTTCGCCGCCTCCGGTGACGCCGTTTGTAGCCGTAGCCTCACCCCTCCCCGAGATATTGCCATCACAGAATGTAATACAAGAGATTTATACCCAAACTGTTGTGCCCGAAACGAAGATAGTTGAAACTGAAATAGCGACAGTGACTTCAGTGCCAGTTGAGACCACAACTTTGAATATGCCATCTTGTGTCCCAGGATGTGGTACTCAGCCGTTGCCGGTTACTTTACAAATTAATTTGGCTTCTCCGTCATGGAACCCCGAGTCTGTGTTATCGGTTTTACCGCAACCCACGCCTGCTCCTAGCCCTTATTCATCATTTAATCCTTCATTCGAAATGCCTCTAACTCCACCTCCTATAATTGTGATGGAGAAGTCTAAATCTAGTTTAAAGAGTATCCTCCCTATTCTTATGCTGTACCTCTTTGATGGCGGCTGTGGCAACAGCGGTGGTGGTGGGAGCTCCTGCTCTCAATGCAGTGCTAATACACCTATTCCTTTTCCCATACTTATCCCAACCAACAATCCCGTCATTTGTCGGGGTCGAAGAAAAGGGAACACGTCCACTGTCGCACAGAGTTGAACCGGACTAAAAAGCGAAAGGTTTATTGCCCAAATGTGATTAAACTTTGTAAAATTTAATGAAGCAGCTATATTATTTGATAACAATAAACAATATTGCTATATTTAGGGCAGCATTGTTGAATCTGTTATGAATGTTTCCTAACTGCATTTACATCATAGCCATATGTTTAACTTCAAAGTAACAATGTATATTGCTAACTTTTGTGTTTTAGAAAAAGTTTTCGAAAATATACAAAACTTACAATTTTGCCTTTGATAAAGACTTGTTATTTATTAATAAACTCCCGTAAATTACAATGTTTTTTATTTCTCTGTCCTTGAAGAGACGACACTGTCGTTTTATGCCATTGTAAAGTCCTTTGCTGCACGTGGCCACTTCCGATTTGAACAAGTTTAGCAGACAGATCGATATGGGAGCTATGTTCTTCTGTGCTTTATTTCATACTGCAATCACAATATCTTTGGAAAATATGACAATCGAATCAAGGTCATACTAATGTCTACTTCGATAAAAAGGGAGTAAAGTAGAAATCTGATTGGTTTAATTGAGTCCTAGCTTTTAATTGAGACTTAGCACCGGTGACGGTGCAATTCATGTACACAAGTATTCCTCATTTATCTCTTTCTATTAATGAAAACTACATCAAATTGCGCAGTTGAGCAGAAGTAAGTGAGACTTAGTTCTATTCTAATTAGGGATGGAGAAGTTGAATTTATAAAAAAGGAAGCAGGAAGATCGTCATGTCCTACGTTCTAAGTATGTAGCAGGCTTAGTTCAATTTTCTTATAGCGAATTTTGCTATTCAATATTTAAACTAATAATAATGAAATGGGTATATACGTTTTTGTGTGACAAAAACAAGACAACAATAGGGCCATCTTTTGATACATTCCAATAACCGCTTAATTAGACAAATAAAAGCGAGACATTGTTCACAGTATAATCCGCATCTAATATTACTTTCAACATCTCGAAAATTTAAACAAAGACTCTTAAGTAAAGTTATTAAAGTAGTAGTAAGTAATTTATCCTCAAAATCGTTGTTTCAATGGTCTCACAGTCGGAAAATAATCTCAGCTCATCAGAAATTTATTGAAGCCGTACCTTTGGTTAATCAGTTTACTGTTCGCCATTTTCAATAAGTCTGAAGTCTAAGCAGTCTATACATATGTATATGTAAGCTTGCATTCCGGACACGCCTTGTCTCACACGAACAGTTATATCCGTGGTGAATCTTTTATTAGAAAAGAGTAGCATCACTATGGAGTTTTTTATCCGGGCTTCCCCATAAAGATCCCTATGACCTTTGCAAATGGACAACCAAGTCAATTTATTGGTTTTTAAACTGTAAATCTTAATGATTAAAAAAACCTTTTTATGATCTAATTGAAATAAATGATTTGACTTTGAATTAAAAAAATACATAAAACACTTAGCTAACAGTGCAGTTTACTTCAGCGAAAGAATTAGTATCGGAATTGGTTTAGCGTTTTCAGAGATTACATCCTTTTTTTTTCTGAATGGGAAATCATCAAATGACTTCTTCGGGAGTGTCAGACTCTTACTGACTAAAACCTACCCGTGATCCTTCTTGCGCGGGCGCTTCGTGCCCTTTGCGTTCCAGGGTCTCGGTGACTCTTTCGAACGAATTTCGCAACCAGAGATTATCTCCTGCGGTACAAACAAGCAAATTAGTTTAACCTGTTGGTAATGGTATCAATTCTACGTTTCACTGAATATCATATCGTGATGGATGGCGCTATAAAACTGTGTTTGTTGTCGCTGGAGTCTCATATACTGGTAATGTATTCCTTACGTAAAACGGACTGTGATGAAATATTACGAGACGGTTTTTAAGGGACAAAGTGGAAAATGGTTGTTCACTATGAAAGAGGAATGAATATACACATACATTTTGAACTGAACAATAGGACAGAATAAGCCTGTTCATTCTAATATTGAAAAGATCAGAGTTGAATACGTTCAGAAACACAGACGCAGGTATAGAGAGCACTCCTTTATTGTGCGCATTATAAAATACGTTTGGAAACTCTTAGTGCGAATTGTTGGAATAACAACAAGGTAGGCATGGTAATTAACAGTGTATATTGATGTCTTGGATTTTAATAAAATAGGGCAAAGTAGTTAATAAAATTAAGCCCTACGTCACAGTATATTATTTTCTATAAAACCAAGTACGAGCCTTTGGTCTGTTTATTACATGTCTGGCAGTTTGAATGCTTTTGCGACCTACCCAAATGTCCCTTCTTTGGTATTGTTCGTCGGGTCGTTGAGCTCCTTATTGTTTGTAAGTTGAGCTACTCGACTACTGACAAAAGCTTGCACTGAATGGACAAGCCCACTTAAATCTGTGTGGTTCTTTCTTCATAACTTCATTTCAGACACAGATCTGCATGGTTCTCATATATATTCTGAATGTGAGGACAAAAATGCAGATCGCCATATTAGGCTCTTTAGCAGTTTTGAGTCATTCATGCGGCCTAGCCAGATGTCGTTACTTTGGTAATGTCCGTCAAATCGTTGAGCTCCTTAAAGTTCTAAGTTTGAGCAACACGGCAACTGACAAATGCTTAGACAGGTCCACTCAAATCTGTGTGGCACTTTCCTCAAAATACCATCTCAGACATTATCCTACATGATTCTCATAATTGTGATTCACAGTTCGGATTGTATGGACTTTAAAAGAAACTTTGACTTCTCAGTTTGTTTCGGTGTTTCTTCTCAGGGTAGTCGGATAGGACACACTGGCTTCACCTAGCTTAAAATTACTAGTAATATTGGACGTGTAAAAGTGCTATGTTTAACCTACTTACAAAATAAATATGATTTATTAATAAAGATACGTTTGTACATATTGTCTATTTTACGGGTTGCGTTAAAGTTACCAAGGAGATCTTTATGTGTATTTGCTTTGAGTGTCATTATACTGGATGGGCGAGTCGAGGCATACCGTTAGATGTTATTATTGCCAGATAAAAACGATTTACACGCAAGAGCGTTACCCTCACGCAAAAACAGAAATGCTGCTGTATGTTTATGCTTATTTGTCTAAGGAAATTCTTTGTTTCTTCAGTTACTTACTTAACAAAGAAGTGGTTCAAATTTTTGCGATTATTTCATTGATATGGATGATATTAGTAGGTATCATATTCTAGACGGCAACCACACAGGACGCATTTACTAATGCCAATTGCCATGCATGTCATATTGACGACGGTTGGAAAAAAAATAACATTATACTTTTTAATCACGAAGACACGAAGGAGATGGCGGGACGACTTGGACGTCTTCCTTGGGAATTGGCAGGATGTGGCACAGTCATATAATCATTATATCAATATGTGAAAAGGGAACTGTTATACTGACAAAACGTCATTCATCTAATAAATAGCTGTGTGGCCTAGTGAAATAATAAATGTCCGAAACGTTTTATTATTATAATAATCAGCTTAACAATAATTCTACCAAATGAAACGTTGTCATACAAAAATTTGCTAATCATTAGCTGACAAAGTGAAATATCGGCGAAACGTTGGTTGGCAAGTGATAATCTGCCAAACAATTTTCGGCTAAAAGGCAGGATACCTAGACGAAGAGTCATTCAAACAGCGATAGCTATTGACAAAAATGTACCTATTGGATTTATATGAATATGCTACTAAAATCTCACCTCACCCCCAAAACAATTTGACAAAATAACGGCCTCCTTACAAAAATAACACGGGCCTATTTTGTGTGACACGTCAGAATTTGTCCCGGAGGATGCTGTTCTCAATAACATTCTATACTAAATCGCCCCGCATGAGATATGAACACCGCAATCTATAACGATGAAACCTTTATTTTTCTTACGAAAAGATAAAAGAATAAAGTGGCGTGTTATGCACGCTGTTTGTCTCTCGGACATATTGATGTGAGATGTAAAACTTTTTGATATAAGTAAATTGAATGAGATGAACTTTTTATTCAGTTACAATCTTGCAAACAATAATTTATTCGGCAAACCCGAACCGTCGGTCGTCGTGCCGATTAAGGGCACCTCCCAGTTTTTCCCAACAAATAATCGCGTTGTATTAGAACGACACCTCACAACTTATTTCTCAGTCAAAAAGTAAAAACGAAGAACAAAAACTCACAACAGTAACATAAGATCACGCCAGTATGTTTCGAAGGGTTACACGGAGGTTGCCTACATTTACTTTACCCCTATTTGGCGGCGGCCACATTGCCTTCAACCACAAATCCAAATTCCTAGTTGCTTTTGAGAAATAATATCTATTTGAATCGAACACAACCCGTACCTACTAATAAAACATCGGTAAGAACATTATTTAATAACACAATCTTACATTCGTCTGTTTACTATAACACTTTAAATTCAATAGCTAAAGTTTGCAATTGGCTGGTATTGTCAAAACCATTTCAGCTATTATAGTAGAACTACATTTTGAATAGTACAGAACTTAGTTAATTAAATCCCAGTTCGATTCCATTCCATTTCCTAGACTATTGGAACAGAGTAAAGAATTAATAGATGTTCCATTTCAATTTTGAATGGAACCTTCGGGTATAATATAATCGGGATTTAATCGTCATGCAAATTCTATTATCTACAATATTTCAGACCAGGCAAGAACAAAGTTTTTTTTTTTTGGGTACTTAGGCTTTTTGTATTTTTTTCTGATTGGCAATTCATAGAGGAATCTTTATGTAAGATAATTTATGGACCAACTCTGCCTGCTTGTATTTGCTATTGGAATCCCAAATATTTTCAGCCTTACTAAAAAAAACACAATTCATGATTATTTTCAGAACCTACTGATTAGCAAATTTAAAATTTAATACCATATATTTATAGAGTTCTGAATCTATTTATCAGTATTTAACTTCATCCAATAAATAACAGTAACTGTCGAAGTTATAAGATCTTGATACCGACACTGCTGCATGAAAATTTAATCGATTCTAACGCATTTTTCAAGCGTTTTTGTAGTAATACAAAATAAGTTTATGCAAATAAATACTGAGTAAATAAATGAAAACCGATTAAATACCAATACTATCTTCTACAGCACGTGAGATAATTTGCGTTAACATTATCTAACGATAAGATAAGAGTCACAAACTCCTTGATGTAATCTTTATAAATATAAGACATCCCTTCATTGAGAAAGTTTAATAGAAGTCTTATCGGAAGTCGCGTAGACACATCAATGAGTCACTATTTATTATTATAATTAAATATGAAACTACTCATATATTTCAGTGCCATTTTTTCAATTATTTTGTTTAGTTATAAGGTGAGTCACTTCAATATCAAAATAATGTTATTTTAAAGAAACTCTTTCCTTTTTTTGTATTGCTTTTGACTAAGAAACAGTGAAATAATTGCGGTTTTCTTAAAAAATCATTGACGGTGCCCGTTAACAAAGATTTATTTGCACATATTCTATTTATTTTCATTGCACTATTTTCTACAGAAAATACGTGTGCATTCAAAAGAAACAAATTTTTCCGCACACGGAATCTAAGTTGGCAAGCGAACACAAAGAGTTCTGTAGCCTCTTTAACTTTCGTAATAGGAAAACACTATTTCTTTAAAGTTTATTGACATGTTCTAAGACCATCACTTGAGGAGGTTACGAGTTTTCTTGCTCACGATGCACTAACTTTTTGGCTATCTAGATTTCGATCTAAAAAATATCCCATCGCTTTCTAAAGATTTGGTTACTTTTAAATCCAAAGGTTGATTGGTTAAGAACGCCTTGTTGCATTTGACCGCTCATGTACTATTGCTGCACACATCTTAAAGTTAAACCATTATATTCTTTTACTTACAGGAAACCCAAGTATCAGCCCAAGGAGTTCAAACATTTTATGGCGGAGGTCCAGTAGCATATTCACAAGGCAGTGACGACGATGACATTGGCCTGCTCCTAACTGTCTTATTGCTAGCAACCAGAAACCGAGGCAATGGCGGCTGCTGTGGCTGCTGTAGCTGTGGCGGCAACAATATACCCATCCCCTACCCTATCCCGATACCAACGAACAACCCTGTCATCACAATGTCCAGATACGATGATGGAGGAGACGGTGGCGGCACGCCGCCTATAGACGAAATCAATATCAGAACTGAAAATACATCGAATGTTGAAGCCGAAGCTGAGCTATCAAGTAAAACCGATAACAATAATGACAGTGAAGCTGGTTCCCAGTCTAAAGCTGGTGCAGAAGCAGAAGCAGCGGATGAAAAATAAACTACATGCAAATATATTCTTAAGTTAATTTAGGACTAAGACATGACATCACTCTCGAAACTATTAATAAAACATGATGAAAAAGCTGTATCATCAATTTTTATTGACAGGCAATTCCCCTAATATGCCTGAATTTTGCTTGCACACACCCATTTTAAACAACCGAGGCTTCAAACTAGATTGATGAAAAAAACAATTTAGGATATTAACGTTTATCATTTTTTGGTGGAGGCTACAACAAAGATAGGACATACTATGTAACAGTGGCGAAGGGTGATATGTTGAGACAGGCAAGCTGTAGCAAAAAAAAAAAAAACTTGAGAGGTGTCAAGGGACACCCGGATGGAACGAATTTCCTTTCGATTAATTAGTGAAGTTATTGTAATAAAATTTACAGTTGCTTAACACACCCATCCAAATCGTGACCTCACTAACAGCGCTGCTTACCACGGCCTAGAATCGCGATGATCGCGGGCTGATCATTGTGACGTCAGAACCACTATTTTGCCTTATGAATTGAACTGTCAATAAGCCGATAGCGCCTGCGAGTTAAATAATGTTGGTGAAGAGCAAATTTTGTTGGAATTGAATATCCATCTGTGTATGCGTTTTGTGATGTTTCTCTTCTTCTACCAGTAGGCACTGATTGTGCGATTTTTCAATTACAATAGAGTAGTTGTGTTCCAAACTTCTGAAGGGAAGCCGGCGGGAATGGGCTTATGACCAGGCTTCGCCACTGCTATGTAATAGGTACCAGTACAATGTTACTGGGACAACGATCCATGTCGCTGTCTGTTCGCTTAGCTTACAATATCATATCCAGTTTACCAGCATACCAACTTATTGATCGTCGAAGTTATTCTGTATCTTAATAATGTTGAGTCTGTTATGCTGTGTTTTGTTCTTGTTGTGTGTCTTTATTTTACATACTAGTACTTAGGTATCTGCAGCCATCTCACTTTGAATTTCAATTACGCCATTAGAAGATGTGAAATTGTTTATTACCCAAGGAATGGGTTTAGTGCAATCACTAAAGCTGTTTCTTGGATTTATCTCAACAACTCTCAACAATTTCTTAAAACCCACACAAGGTATCGTGTTGGTGGTGGTGACTTATATGGTGTACATTAACAAAGAGTTACATTACATTCTATTATAACTTTTTTAGCAAAATACTTTCACAACGCACCTAAAGTCTTCTTTTAAATATATCAGAATTTTGGATTTTATAACATTTTTTAATTGCAAAAACGTAAAATTGAAATTCTGATTGGGTAAGGTAAAGGTGATAAGCAAACGTTTACCTTAGAAACAGATAATACATATTTTGCAAATGCAGGTGGCAGAATATGTCGCCATATATTTAGGTATTGGTTAATTATTTCAGTAATGTAAAAAAAAAAAACATAGAGATTTAGAAAGACTAAAGCAATTTCTTATTAGTAGAGCTAGTAACTGAGAAGACCTGATATTCCGTTTTCATATAACAATCTAGATACGTACTTTGCCCTTTGTCCGTTACCTATAAAACAATCTGCATATTGTCTAAACGGGCGACTGTGCTGCATAGTGAAACACGGCTAGGATTGTTTTATTCTCCATGCCTTTAGGGTTCTGTTGACTAAACAAGGAACCCTGTCAAGGTTCCTTGTTTCCCCATATGCATCCGTCTGTCTGTCCGCGGTTTAGCTCCGAGCGAGACGTTTAGCACTAGACGGTTGGAATTTGGTATGGGTATAAATATATTATATTAATCATGCCGAAAATCTAGAATAAAAAGCCTTTTCAGGTTACTCCTACACGTAAAGTGGTGATGATTTTTCATCGTCTATCCATTGGTCTGGGTTGTCGTTGGATAGGTCCTTTAAAAATATTGAGGGTGTGCGAAAATAATGTTTCCATCCAAGGACCTGACAACTAAACGTTTGTTTTTATAGACGTGAATAAATTCATGGTAGTAGCATATATGACGAATTTAAAAGGAAAATATATATTACCGCTATGTAGGCTTTACAAGTTAACGAGTCATAAACTTGTAAAGCCGACCAACAACAACCAAATACAACCAACCAACGACCAACGTATAAAATGTACATGGAGAAGGAAAATTTCGTACAAGTTCCATTGAAAATTAGTTATATAAAGTTTTTTACAACTAGAATCAAACATGGTGCTTACCATTTTAAGTGCAACTACGGAACCCTACATTGCGCATGGCTCGACCCGCACTCGGCCGTTTTTTTTTTATAGCCGGCCAGCTGCGACGGATTGCAGTGGATTCTTGCTACAGTAAATATTTGTGGTGGCAGAGATCGTCTAATGAAATGATTTTTATTTGCAAATACTGTGTATGTATTAGTGATGTAACGAATGTCATATTTTGGACATTCGCGAATGCGAATGCGAATGCGAATATCTGCTGCCAACATTCGCGAATACGAATGCGAATGCGAATATTCAGTTTTTTATGTTGGCGGCAGTCCTATTCGTATGAAGTGTGTTTCGTTTCTTTTTTGTTTCGAGAATAGCCGAGTTAATACGAACGCATTCGACTGTTTGTGACCGGTGTTTTCGTAAACAAAACAAGTGAATTTTGAGGTTACAGTATGAAGCCGAGCTGATGACACGCGGGGTTGCGACAGTCATTGAGAGGATCAGGCAAGGTGGGTCTCGAGGTGGCCCTGCACAAGTCCGAGGCAATGTGCTTTCATGGCTCTCGGAATAGGTCATATCGGAATCCCAGATAACGGTGATGGGAACTCCTCCTGGAGTTCCCATTGGCGTCGGGTCGACGATGTAGTACTTGGGTCTCGTCCTCGACAGCCAGTGGAATTTTGCGGAATATTTCCGACTTTTGGCTCCTATACTGGGGCTGGCCGGGGCTGCTTTCAAGCGGATCTTGCCCAATCTAGAGGGACCAAACGCTCCCTGCCGGAGGCTGTATGGTGCGGGGATCGTGCGGTCCATGGCCCTTTATGGAACGGCGGACAGAGCTCCAGCAGGATCTCACGGAAGTATGGAGGCAGCGACTGTTGCAACTCAGCGCTGGGGCGGCCACCATTGCGGCGATAAGTCCCCTCTTTGAGGAGTGGTCGGAGAGATGTCACGGCATCCTCACGTTCCGCCTGACGCGGGTGCTCACTGGATACGGCTTTTTCAGGAGGTACCTGTTTCGGATTCAGCGGGAGGACACGTCCGGGTGTCAACACTGTGTGGATCGCCCGGAGGACACGGTGGAGGTCTGCCCTGCTTGGGCAGAGCAACGCCGTGCCCTCGTCGAGGCGATCGGCGGCGGTAACCTCTCGCGTGTCCGTTCCTGGTTCAATCCATGGTCTGGAGCGAAGAGACATGGGAAGTGGTCACCTCCTTCTGCGAAGCAGTAATGCTAGCGAAGGAGTAGGCGGACCGCGTGCGGGAGTGGGAAACTTCACGCTCCAGCAGCCGCAACAGAAGAAGACGCCCCGGGTGCAGGGAAACGCAGGGCGATTCCCGGTCACCGTAGGCGTGGGTCTGCGGATGGCTAGCTATGGGTGGCTGGCCGTCCGATAGCAATCAGGCCAAGCTATTGGTCGACGGCGCGTCGTATTCCACGCGCGCCTCAAAAAGCTGTCAGCAAAGAAGACGGAGCCCCATAGGGTCAGTGCCTGCTAGGGTTGTGGAATTTTTTAGAAACAGTTACCGCGGCTCTGGAACGCAAAGGGCACGAGAAGGATCACGGGTGGGTTTTAATCAGTAAGAGTCTGACACTCCCTTCCGCTCCGCAAAGAGCGGGAGGAGTCATTTTATGATTTAACATGAATAGTCATTATAAATATGAGTAAATTAAGTTCTAGTGAAATATAATTAATGGACTTTGTTTTATTAACCAACTATTTTTTTAATATTCGCAAAACATTCGCAGTAATTTCGCGAATGCGAATATTCAAAAATATGCGAATATCCGCGAATGCGAATGCGAATATTCGTTACATCACTAGTATGTATTAACAGTAAGAAGATGCACCTTTCTGCTGTATAATGAAATGATGAAGTTATAAGAATATCTAAACTCATAAAAGTACTGTTGTAGTATTGCTTTTTATATGTGTGCAAAGGCAATCTCTGAAATAACTGATCTCATAAGAAAAATTAATTCTCTAATAGAAAGTTACAGTATTTCTGAGCGTTGCCTTTTCCCGAAAAAATGCACGGTTTTTGCTAAAACAACCACGTGAGTGATGCCGCGAGAATAAAGCTAGTAGTTACCTAGTACTTTGCCCAAAATGCTATTTAAAAATAGAGTCCTCTAATAGTCCTAGTAACATAAACGTCCAAAATTAATTAAAAACAAGGACTTCCATTCTGGGCGGAGCGGACGGGAGTGTCAGACTCTTACTGACTGAACCCATCCGTGTTCCTCCCTAGCGAGTCCCGTCTTCCGTGCTGACATTTCTATGAGCACCTGGAACACAATGCGCCGTCAACCCGGGCCTGCTTGTTATAGGGCGGCGAGTCACCCAACACTCGTCGTCCGCAGGATAAACGTAAGAGCTCGTTCACATTAGGTCGGACCGACAGTTTTACCGGGCCGAACCACGAGTCGGATCCATATTGGCGTAAGTATGTATTTCAATAGCGCCGTTCACATATTTATGGGCGACCCGACCAAACTATCCGACACTTTTACCGGACGTTCAGCCACGATTTCTGTAGGGTCGGCGTAATATTGGCGTACTGGCAAGTATAACGCCGTTCACATTTGTCAGCGCGAAGCGGCCGCGGCGCGGCGGCGGTCCAGCCGCCCGCCACCCTTCCACCCGCTCATTCCCCGCTTTCGGCACTCACGCGAGCAGTTTCGTCGACAAAACACGTTTAAATATGGATGGCGAAATAAATACGAAACTTTTCGTCGTCCATCGTATACAAAAGTCAACTTTTGTGACGATCCGGGCAGTAAAACGACCGTACCGTCAGTGGTGTTCACATTAGGTCGGGTCGGCAGCGTCTAGTGTGAACAGCAACAACCAACAGTCGGTCGACAGTAAACTGTCGGTCCGAACTAATGTGAACCAGCTCTTAACCATACCGACACAGCTTGACAAAATACATGTACAGAGAAAAAATGTTTGTAATTTTTTACAATGCTCTTACATGATTGCGTGTAAAAGAAAAGGCTTCCTCTGAAACTCGAATTATTTGATCGTTGCGCCCTCAATCCGCCCTGGAGAGCATATTAATAACATCGCGTCGGTTCCTAGTAATCTTTGGAAAATCGCTGCGAAATTACTTCGGCGAAAATGTTTTAACAGATAGGTAATTTACTGGATTGCCTACTAGACTAGAATTAATTTAAATTTATTTTTGGAAGTTTGTGACTATACAAATATATATGTATGTGGGTTCATAACTATTTGATAACTGGATATTGGGTTTCCAATTAAAAGTATCATTGAAAGAAAAGAAAAGCAAGAAAATAAATTTATTTGGCACATACAGATATACATAATGTAGACACAAAAAACGAGAAAAACATTCATTGGAAAAACGGGAAAGGGACTGATTTGTTGGTAGTCAGATATTTTTATCAGACGAATAAATATGGCTGGTTTGCCAGTTTTATTTCTCAGATAATTTATTTTAAAATTTGAAAATCAGTACGAAAGCCAATAATAGAACAGATTGTTTTACGATTTAATTCACGTGATTGTTAGGGTTTCCGCACTCAGGCGCGACATGACAGTATAATAACGTGTTTCTACACAAAATGTTCTCTAAAAAATCTAAAATAACTTCAATAAAACAATTTGTTCAACGTTTCTGGGAGCATTTGCGAGATGTCGTCTATATTAACGTGGCATTTTAGGGTTCCGTACCTCAAATGGAAAAAACGAAACGCTTTGTTGTCTGTCCATCCGTCCGCTGTCAAGACCCTTTAATTATTTTATTGAATCTCTTGAACGCGTGGACATATCATGTGGAAAAAAAACATATACCTACTTAAATTTACAGTCCCATAAAGCTGTGAAAAAATCAAACTTCAAAGTTAACGTAAAAGAAAGATACCGTCGTTTATGTCGCAAAAAACGTATATTTCGACACTCTCAAGGGAATCAAAATTTATAGGGTAGGTACTTTCCGTTGTCCTACAACGTTCTATGAAATGTGGCAAGTAATATCGTCTTATACTACAATTATAGGAAAATATCTGAAAACTATACGTTTGTAACACAAAAGTATAAAACAACTTTAATTTCGGAAGTCGGTGTTTCTTCGGTTTTTGAATACCGACTTCCAAAATTTAAGTTATTTTATGCTTTTTGTTTGTTGTTTTTTATTTGTTTAATAATCGTTTTTTTATTTTATTTTACCCTTTTCAGTGGTGACACCCGACGTCTAAGACGTATTCATCACAGCATACGTGTTATAGACTGGTGTAAACAATAAACAAACTTTACGATTTAAGAAGATTTGCTATCATTTATTGAAGAGTTCCGTTTCCTATAACCGTTCTCCATCAGATCTCCACCAAACTAGAAAGGGGCCTTGAAATACTAAGATGATCTACCAAACTTTCGTATACAGTTTTATTTTTCATCTTACATCGACAAGAGAGAAGGAGAACATCGTCAATGTAGTTAAAGCCACGCATTATTAGAGATAACTTAAATACTAGTCGTCAGATCACTCACATGGGACCACATGACAAGCAGCAGCTTTCGAATGTAAAAATAATCATCAAAATCGGTACACCCAGTAAAAAGTTATGAGGTAGCACACAAAAAATTACAGTCGACATGAGAACCTCCTACTTTTTGGAACTCGGTTAATACACGTGTCTAAAATAATTAACAATAACAAACATGAGTCACGGTTCACGAAAGCCGCAACATAAAAATGTCAAACTCAACAGTTTATATTTATCGCTTACTGGTCAGACTGCCAATTCTACAAATTTTTAGGCAACGTTCGCATTCATATATTATAATGATTGTCCGGTTGAGCAGTAACCAGCCTTAGTGTGCTGAACTGCGAGAGATCCATTCAAAAAAAAAACATGTTTCAGTCGCAGTGGTTTTTTTGACAGAATGCGACTGAGATGCGAAAAAGTTTGCTTTAAAAAAATATAATTGGCCCTCAGATGTCATGCTAAATCACACATTAGAAGAAAATCGATCATAAATGCATAATACATGCTGATATGACACTTCATTTGTGTAGTATAATATAGTCTATGTCATGGTCATTAGTCCATAATGTTTTTGCTATTTATAGTTTGTGAGTTATCATCACTTTCCTTTCCGAATGCGAGCGAATCTTAATTCAATACATACTCGTATTTTATAGTAAAAAAGGTCATTTTAATGATTGCATTTATTTTACCAAACTATCTGGGTCAATCCTCGTAATTTTAATGAGCGTTTTCATTCACATGGAGTGCAAACTATCAAAAACCACTCTAATTTCCCTACATTTTGAAAAGCTTTTGACATTAACTGTCACAGGTAATACTGCGACTTGAATTTGGATGCTTTTTAAGCGCGAGAATAATTAATTAGTCTTTGTATGCTGTAAATTTACGTCAAAACTATTGAACTGATTTTTCTAAAGTATCGAGGACTGTAAAGTCGAAAGTAGAACATAATAATTTTTAAGATGGATTTCCTAAATGATGATATGCCTAACCCTTAATATACAAAAGAAGCCGCAAGACAAATAGAACAATAATTTCTCACTATAAATTACACATTCTTACAAATAGGTCTTCCTATGATATTAATTTAATAATGTGTTGAATCCTAAGAAAATGTTTAGCTTTGTGATGTTCTTGGATTAGTGCGGTTCATAATTATCTACTTATTGGCGAATAGAGGACTTTAAAATTGCTAGTGTTTACTAATGCTTCCAGTGAATAAGAAATTAAAGTATTTCTCGCACTCACTGTACCATATAAGTATCAGCGATCGGTGTTTCATTAAAGTATTAAAAAAAAAACAACAACACACTATGGCATCTAACTACCTACTACTTGTGATCGTCTGACTGATAATGTATAAGTAGACAAAAAGAAAACTAGCTATAAGAAACAATAAAAAGTCGTGCACTGTCTATAGCAGCAAAACAGAACGAAGATAATAATAACTTGGCAATAGATCGAACATGAGCTATCTTGTATCAATTATGTATCGCTCAATTATCTGTTAATGCTCGAATGCCTTTTGTTTCTGCACGCTTGGTACAGTCAGCGACAATATTCGATGAGCAAAAAGAAGTTTGAAAATGAAAATAATATATCTAGTTTCAATTTCCGCGAATATTAGTGGGTTGCAGGTATGCACCGCCCTCCCGCCCGCTATATTATGCACATGCAAGATTACAAGGCAAATGCAAGGATTTTATGCACATGCAGGAAGGCAAAGCAAAACCCAACACCAATACCGACACGTGTTTCGCCTCTCCACGAGGCATCCTCAGGGGACGTGTTGACTCGCTGACCGTTGGGTCGCAACTCAACGGTGCATGTGCATAATATAGCGGGCGGGAGGGCGGTGCATACCTGCAACCCACTAATATTCGCGGAAATTGAAACTAGATATATTATTTTCATTTTCAAATTTAAAATGGATTTCCGCAAAGTAACGCCTGACTCAATCAATTTCAAAAAGAAGTTGCCAAAAGTTGTCAACACCCAAAACATCACTAGTCACTGAATATCTTTGATCGCAAAATGCGGTGAACAGATCGAGGTAACAAATTTCTGTGATCGGAAATTAAAACAAAAAGTCCTGAATACTGTTACAAATTTCGGTTAACTTAAAAATATACTCTAGCTCACCGACTTGTGTTAAATTAATCATGTTTAGATTATTTTGTTGCACTGCTTTCAAATTCAGTTCGCATATTATAGGGAGGCATTTAGTGAGTTTACTAACCAAAGTATTATATTATGTTTTTCAATTTGAAGCATATTTTTACCCGACTGCCTCAGAAAGAGGGTGTCTTTGCGAGTACCTATGTATTTCAATGTGTTTATTTTTTGTCACGGACTGTCTATTTAAACGGCTTGATGAAATTTGTCATAATGATGAGGTCAAACAAATTACTCTAGACATTTTATGTGAAATAAAAAAACAATATACTTAAGATAGCGACCACTATTAAGTATTTAGTCTTTTTGTCTTTTTTACGGTAATGTAGGGTATAAAAATAAATGTCTCGAAGCTCGATTCTAAATGTGTAAATAATGTAGGAAATAAATATGCCGAAAATTTTAAAAAAAAGGCCACTAATAAACGACACTGTTATAATAGCTGAGTAGTATGATTTTTTTTTAAATTAAAATCCAAATGATAATTAGCGAATACTATAATATTTGCTTAGTGAGTATTTTATTTCAAATGTCGGGTCACGGAAATATGATCTGTACACTGGACTTTGTGGTCTTCAGTGACTTTTGTAGTTTTGATATGTTGACGACTTTAAATGCTCAATGAATTTTGTCGCTGACTGTACCTCGCCTTAACTTTCTGCTGACTGACACTACTATTTATCTTGATTAAGGCTTTGTTTGAAATGTTGAATTATTCTGGAATTAGGGAAAGAGAACTTGGCGCGATAGGTATTATTTTTAAACTAGCTTTTACTGGTGCTTCACTCAAACCTAAAACCGACTTCAGAGTACCGTATAACTCTATACCAAAATTGATCAAAAGCGTGAAAGCGTACATAAAACCGACTTTTGTATTTATAATTAGCGAGGATATAAAAGTGACATTTAAGTTGTGTAATGATCGTTGAGCATATCGGTCAAGGTTAAGAGCCATCTTAAAAACTTCCATGAGCATGTGTACTAGACGTTCAAATACTATTGTTTTAGCCCTGAGAATAAGTGCTAAGTTCTTGGCGGCTAAGAGCCTGTCGTTCAAACTCAGGCGGCGTGAACAAAACACACGCTTTCTTATTGTTGTGGAATCAAAATCGATGCCTACGACCTTATGTAGACGACCGACGATCATAATTACAAGACGTTATTATACACAACCATAGATGTATTTTATATTTCAATGTACACCATAAAGAATTTAAGCTCATTGAAATTAAAGTTGCATTATCTTAACGTTATCTCTCTTCGCATTTCGTTTGATTTCCATTGAAGAAACGTGCCGAGATAATGCACATCTCACGCACAGATAAAAGATACAGAGATAATTGACTCGCGATTACGTCACATCTCCAAACGAGATAATATGTAATTAATCGTATATAATAAGATGTAAAAGAATATCGTACAGCTTTTCAATATGGCGGTAGCCATACTCTGTTGTACGTTTGTTCTGCTCCTGTATCTAGAGGTTATTGTTTAACTTTTTTGAGGAAGTTGTTTCTGTTTTTATGTTAAGTCAGCACTAATTTGTTACGTTTGTTTCCAGGGAAATTGCGCACAACAAAGTTTACCAAGCAAACAAAATGGAGGCGTTAATAACGCTATCGGATTACAACAACAGGCGGTACAGCGGGCCAACACACCAAATAACATGAACCAGATACCAAATGGAGGATTAAACATGAATTTGCCGCAGCAGGCTAATTTCCAACCAAGCAATTTGCAGCAACCTATCAGCGGGAATTTCCAAGCCAATTTGCAGCCACAAGGTGGACCAGTGTCACTAGGTAATTTACAGTTTACCAGACAAGGATTGCAACAGTTGCCTCCTGGGTTAGTTATTAATCCATCTAAATCGCGAAGTGGCCCAGCACAGACGAATAACGGTTGTCGACTAAATTCTCAAATGAACCAGCAACAAAATAATGTGGGTCTGACTTCAAATGTGTCCCCGTTACAAACACAGAACGTGCCCTATTCATCTAATTCACTTGCGGAATTAACGGCTCTAAAAGGTCATCCTTCGCTGTTATCCCTTTTTGCATCTCAAAATAATATCGCCAATCCTCAACAAAATCAACAAATGGCTAATTTTAATCCCTCGCAGAATCAATTAACGGACGCACAAAAGCAGTTTTTGGTTCGAGCCCTCCAGTCCCAGTCTTCTGGTCAACACCAGCCTGCTGTTAATTTTGCTCAAGCTCAATTTCGCGGTGGTGGTGGTGGAGACATTCGACCAACCTTCCAAAATCCACCATCACAACAAGGTCAGGCAATTGTAACTCCAATAGCCAGCCAACCTCAGTATATAACCGTCCAAGCGCAACCTGTAACCAATTACATGCCGAATCAACCGCCGCAATTAGTTGAGGAACCATCAATACTGAACCTTATTCTATCAGAATTTCAAGCCTCTGATCCTCAGTACAACATGTACCCTCCTTACCCAGTACAAAAGAGGGAGTCCAAATCAAGTCTTAAAACTTTGATCCCGTTAATAATCAATTTACTAAAAGAGAAGAATTCCTGTGGTTGCCAGAATAACGGATGCCCTAATAATGGTTGCGGCACCAACAAAGTTCCTGAGCCTACAATATTCGGCGGGTACTCTAGTCTGATGAATTATGGTCAAGGAACAGTAGAAACTACCACGAAAGCAGTTGAAGTCGAAGAAAAGAAGAGTAAAAACAATAAAGAAAAGAAGAATGTCAAGAAAAACGTAGTCAAAGTTGACAGTGAAGAAGTGTCAGAAGAAAATGATTCAGAAGACGTAGACTACAGTGAAGAAGATTAAATAATAGTAGATCCTGTCAAAAACAGGATTTTAAAAACATTACGGTGATTAATGTTAGGTTGTTTTTTATGTGATAACTATTAATTAACTTAAAATTAAGTATTTATTGGAAAGTTTATTATAAGAAATTGAATATTTGTTATTGATGTTTTATTGCTAAACACTTTGATCCTTAAACAAGATGAAACTTCCAATCGACTTTCACTTTTCATTGCATTTACCAAAGCAATTGAATCGTCAAAACGTCATCTAAGACTTCGGCTAAATAACTTCATCGATTTCTATTGTACTGCTTTACTAAAGGGTTCGGTACTCAATCATTAGGCACTTGAATAAAAAAAACGAAGTATGGGTAAACTGGTTACACGTCTGCTTAACCCTTCATTAAAAACAAGCGTGAAGTTCTACTAATTTTTAAGCAACGACGTTCGCATTCGCATGTCAGTCGCAATCTGTCAAAAAAGCCTCATGTATCATACATTTTTGACAGATCGCGTCTGAGATGCGAATGTGTTGCTTGAATTGGCCCTCTATTTGCTTGACCTTGCAGACTTTTGTGGTACAATATGTGGCATAAGCTGGAATCCAGAACTCTGTCGTCTCCCTCTTGGAGGTGGGCGTTAATAGCTGCGAGACAGTTTTGTAACTAATCTATATCTAAACTAATATAATTAAGAGGAAAGATTTGTATTTTTAGTTTTTTGTATGTAACGAATAAACTCGAAAACTACTAGACCGATTTCAAAAATTCTTTTACCAATAGAAAGCTTTATTCACCCTGAGTAACATAAGCTATATTTTATCCCCGTATTCCCACGGGAACGGGAACTACGCCGGTGAAACCGCGGGGCGCTGCTCCTGCCCTCAATGAGGATTGTGATTACGATAAGCTCTGAGGGGTATTCTAGTACTTACTTGAATAAACAATATATTTGAACAATATTCAGCATCATAGTTTATCAAATACTTAGGTATAACAACAAAAATGTATCTTTGAACAAAGAGGTATTGAAAAAGCATTGAGACAAACGCTACAAGGAGAGTAAAGAAACTCGATTTAAAATATCACAAGAAATAAGTAATACTTCCGGATCGTTCAAATCTAAATAATAACTTTAGAGCAGTTTAAAACGGATTCTATAATGCTAGGATAATTATTTAATAGAACTAAAACTGTCTAAAATGTCGTACCCAACTTACAATTCGTGTGTACTGCCCGATAACGACCAACTACTACTTAAGTCTTGTGAAACTTGTTAGTCCTAGCCACTTGGACAGAAGATTAACAATTTACTCATCACACAAGTGACTAATTATAATTTCAGCATCGTCACACACCTGTCCTCTATCTCTGACGTCCGTGTTCAAATGCTAGAAGAACAAAGACTATTTAAAAGACAAAGAAATATTCGTCTTAATCATTTCGTATAAAATCTGTGTGCACTTGCATTGCATTGGTTATAGTTACAATGTCGTCTACCAGTCTCATTATTCTTCTTACAGTCGTCGTGGCTTTTAATGTGAGTTTCTAAATTTATTACATTAATGTTATTGCATAGTTTATAGCTGGTTCGTTGGTAATGTTGTTTTATGGATAGTGATAATTAACAGAAATGAGTTAAGTTTTAGAAGGGCGGTTGCTTGTTTCAGAGCAAGAAGTTAGCTATTTCAATAATAGTAATTAGCAAGGTTCTGGATAGTTCTTTCACAATAATGGAGGGTCTTTCTCTTTTATTAAGGCAGAGAGTAATAATTCTACATAAGTTGAGTTGCAATTTTCGTTTTGGAAAATGGGCGTTAGTAGCATAACAACACATCAATTTTTAAACTTTGATAGAACTCAATCAACATACATGCCCCTAAATATTTACATGTTTATTTATACCTTTAGAACCCGATGAATTCAGAAGAAATAGTACAAGTGGGAACTCAGTAAGGCAAATAAACATGAAGTAACTAGATTCTAACCCTCTTAGAGGACATCTATTGTGAGGTAGAATATTTCAACACGTTTTTGCAAAGAACCATGACGGTGAGAATATAGTAATAATAGTTGACAAGGCAGAAATAATCTGACCATGAAATATTAGTTCTTCATGATGTCATTCCTATTCACAATTGAAGAACTGTAAACTTCTTAGTACGAGTTATAAAATATGTAGAGATAAAACGCTATGTTTAAGCAACGTTTGGTGACTCCATTTTTTTTATACCTTTCTACATTCTTATATTAAATCTCTCTTTGTGTCTGTTGGCCTTGCTTTGTTCTACCTGCTTAATAAAGAGGAAAGTAGGTAGACAAATGTTTTTCTTACTCCTCGGCGGTATTTTTAGGATTTATTTTGTTGATGGATCCAAAACAGCTAAATTGTTCATTTCTTCCGAGTCACGTCGAGATTCAATGACATGGCGCTTCTCTGCTATCGCTGCTGTTGATTTCGGTTTTCAGGATATATTAATGTTATTATTTTCCTTTTAGAAGATTTTTTTTCAAACTCACTGGAATCCTGCTCGCTTTTAGGTTTAAATTGTAACACTCATGCTTACGAGTTCCAAAATATTTTCCTTAAAGGAACTGGAAGCATTGAAGATAATGTAATACGGTGTCGTTATTATTCTACACACGTATTGAGGCTTTGTTCAATGGTTTTTAGACCATGCAAATATTGAAATATTTTGAAATCCCTCGCGATGTTCTTGGAAAATGCGGTGCCACTAATGTGAAACTTTCCGCTCTATTAGTAATCTTTATTTATTTATTTTGGCCAACCAACAACAATAGGGAATTAATAGCAGGATGTCTTTTAGGTATTAGTAGAAATATAAGGACTGGTGGGAATGGCTTCCAGTATAGGCGTAACACTTGGGGGTAACGCCTACACTCGAAATCATTACCACCACTCGACTCAATCAAATTAGTGTTATAGTTGGTTATTTAATAACTTAATTGAGGGCAAATCCCGCCCTCTATTGACTGATTTGGTTTGATTGGACGATTTTTTTAAAAGGACAGGAAATAAGCATTAGACAATAACGAATTAGAGTCGATATCTGAATTGAGTATTTGAACCATAGACTATGTCAACAAAGATTAGCTCCCTACTCTTGAGTCAAATTTTGACAGGCTTTCAGAATGAAGTAGAGTCGAAATAATACTCTGCTTCAGATTCGTAATTCAGAAATCGGATATTAGATTCCAAGGTAGGTTCCAAGAACCTGTGACCAAAAATTTACAGAACATTCAATTAGATCTCATGAAGTGACCTAATTCACAACTTGTCTGCAATTCTTCAGACGTATAAAGTGCAAGCAAACTGCTCAATAGGCCATTCACAAGCTCCTTAACATTGTAAGGCTTTGAACATGTAGCAACAAGCATCATCTAATGAGATTAGTCGAAATCGGCTTAGATCGGCTTAGTGGGCGCAGTGACCGGTGTGTCCCCTGCCTGTGACCTCAGGCCTCTTTGTTTTGAGACAGACGGAGCGTTATATTGTATATCGCCACGGTCGTTAGGCACAGGATCACCTGAATTCTATGCTCATCCCGTTTTGGTAACTTGAGTGTCACAGGATTGGGTACGAGAGGATTTTTACAGTTAGGTTTGTGGTTAACGAACTGTGGTTTTAAAAGGTTTTGAAAACAATATGTATACGAGTATGAGATATTCAGATTATGTTACTTATAATTTTATAGTTCTTATGCGTCTGTGACACGCCTTGCAGCGTATACAATAATCCTAATCTTCCAGCTAACTCTTTAGTTAACAGACAGACACTTATAACATAGCTTAATATAATAAGCAGCATCAGCATCTGAACTTCTTCTTCTTCATTTGTTCTTCTCCATAGAGATCTACGCTTTGGAACGTGCAGATAGCTTCACCTCTTTCGACTTGACAATTCAAAAGTGCCTGTAAAGGGTTTAATTGAAATAAAGGCTTTGAATATTGAAACTATGGAGAATTAT
This sequence comes from Hecatera dysodea, assembly GCA_905332915.2. NCBI lineage: Eukaryota > Metazoa > Arthropoda > Insecta > Lepidoptera > Noctuidae > Hecatera > Hecatera dysodea. The sequence continues at coordinate 8,640,289 of HG995288.1, read as the reverse complement.
GTGGTTGACATGTACACTAACGTCCTTATTTTTTATAATTTTCTTAGATGGCAGCCGCGAACCCCTACGGCTACCCAGGGCAGGGTTACCCTGGCAGAGGAGGTTACAACGGCCCTGCACCTTATGGTCAACCACCGTACATGCCGCCACCAGGCTACGGCATGCCCCCCATCGTGATACAGGAAGATAATAACGGCTTGGGGAACATACTTCCCCTCCTGCTCATTCTGATGACACAGTGATGTTTTACCACTAGCTGAAGTTGTGATCCTTGCAGTGTGTGTTTGTGTGAATTATACACAAATGTATTGAATGTAAACGATGCATGTATTGAATGTAAACAAGAAATAAACGATGAGAAATAAACGTTGATTTATTATAATTTTCATCCTCATGATCTTCAATAGTCTGATACATTTTAACTGAAGAATAAAAATGGCGATGTGACAGGTTTTATTTAGAAAATATATAAAATTGCCATTATATTTATTACTCAGTTAAAAATTATCTGACACTTGAAAAATTTGTTCAAAGCTAAGTAAGGGCCTGCTTACCATCCGAAGGAGGTAAAGTAATTCAACAAAAACACTATTGAAATATAATACTACGATATCAGTAGAAATCTACAAATAGATTTAACATATTGATATTACATATTTTACATAATTTTACGTGACAGTGTAATCGATGTTAAGTAATTTTGGAAGGCTGATAAGGGGATTGTATTTTTCAAGAAATTACTTAAAATCAGTGATAGAATGACAAAATGGTAGTATAAATGTTGTAGATTAGCGTCGCAAAATATCAAATCGCTTACAATGGCTTCCCTAGCGTGGCTTGCTTGCTTTGTTGTACTCTCCAACGTAAGAATCAATTAGTTTTTTAGTATTTCTACATACATTTCGAGTTATGTGATAAAAGAGTTTTGCTATATTATTTTTACGTTTAAGATTAGAGTTCCTAGTGTGTTTGATTATACCGTTAATTTAGAATTTTAAGAAACTAAAAATTTTAAACCATCACATTCATCATTCACTGAATATCGGTGGTATTAAAGCAAGCCATTTTGCAAATTTCAGCGTTTTATTATCATAATGAACGTTTAATCTACGTTTTACTTTGCAGGCCTTCCTGATCCAGGCTCAATATGCGCCGCCCGGCTTTGGACCTCAAGGATTCCCCGGCTACGGAGCCCCACCGCCGTACCCCATCATAGTGAAGTCTGGCAACGACGACGACGGCATGAGATCCATCCTGCCCATTCTGCTCCTCCTGCTATGCGACGGCGGCGGCTTCGGCGGTGGCTGCGGCGGCGGCGGCTGCGGCGGAGGCTGCGGGGGCGGCTACGGCGGTGGCTACGGGGGCGGCTGCGGTGGGGGCAACTGTGGATGCCAGAACATCCCTATCCCTTACCCGATCCCTTACCCCATCAACAACCCTGTTGTTTGTAACTAAATTGCAGCTGTGTAGTGTCTCTTTCTAGCCTTAAAGTCTCTACAGTTCTATTCATAGCTATTTAAAGACAACTTTTATGACTTGTAAAGAAAATACACTATTTCATAAATTTATACTGCAACAATAGCTCAATCAATTTTTTGATTCGCGATCGAGAGATGGCGAATACAAATCTTGCGGTTGTCGTTGTGGCGAATTCAATTTTAATATTATCTTAAATGAGTTGGTTTGTGTTACTTCAACAGTCACTCTCAAGAATATAGTTAATATTATTTTGTTAAATAAATATATATAATTTACTCACATTATTTTGACTATTTTTTTTTCATCCATTCTGATCCGCTTTTTTTTAATTTAGATGTCTTACAATCTTATTCAAAAACCGTGCGTACTTATAGTTAAAATAAAACTAATGAAGAAAGTGCATTTAGAAATAAATATTACTGCGAAATGGTTATTACCAATATAATATCATGTATCTTTTGAATACGTGGCAAAGGTTGCACAGGGACAAATTACATCATTTACTTGGTAACCAAGCTTAGTTTAGAAACAAACAGTATAAATAGACTACCCTGTATGTGTTATTGATCATATGTCAACTTTTAACATGGGTTTCAAGAACATTTTCGTGTGTACGGCGCTTTTTCTGGTTTGGAAGGTAAGTCTAGCAATGATATTGAAGAATACCCCTGTAACAAAATACCTACATGCAAAGGGAGATGACTGAAAATTTATGCTCATTTAAATTTTATTGTTTTTGTCCAGGTTTGCAGAGTGTACGGCCAAACTGCTCGCGTTGAGTATGTCAACCAGCCCTGCTCCTCATCAGTAGCCACCACCTTCCAGGCGAATCCTCAGCTCGTCGTGCCAGCCGTCATCAAGCCTTGCGTCTCGCCCTACGACTCCTACATCCAAGAGTCCGTCCCCACCGTGCCCAGCTACAACGGCTACAATGGTTACTCGGGCTACACACCTAACTACGCTCCTCAGCCCATGCCTCCCATGCCTCCCATGCCTCCCGTGCCTCCCATGCCCCCGATCATCATCGCCGACGACAACGATGACAACTGGCACCACCTTCTCTACTTCCTCATTTTTGCGATGAGAAACAAGAGAAACTGTGGCTATGGAAACAACGGAGGTTGCGGCGGCGGATATAATGGAGGATGTGGCTGTGGAGGAGGATGCAACGGTGGGTGTGGGGGCTACAACGGCGGCTACAACGGTGGATGCGGCTGCGGAGGCAACTGCGGTGGCGGCTGCGGTGGCGGCTGCGGTGGCGGATGCGGTGGCAGCTGCGGTGGCGGCTGCGGATACGAAAACTTCGGCGGATTCTGCAACAACTTCGGATCTGGCTTGTCCTATATCCCCTACCCTATCCCTGTCCCTACGAATGGTCCCTACCCCTACAGTTTCCCTGGTTTCGGCGGCTACCCCGATAACACCTGCGGTTGTGTTGAGGAGCCCTGCCAGCCGGTATCGGGTGCCAACGAAATTAACCTTTATATTAGAACAGATTCATCCTGTACTTAGTTCAGTTGGCCACTATGAAATAAAAAAGGTATTGCATATTTGCTTTGTTTGATTGTATTTGCCCCTCCTCCTTAAGATGGTGGTGGTGATAACCCCAGGAAGTCAACGGCTTTTCCAACATGCTTAGTAGCTAACTTTTTACTAAGGTATTATAATATTAGTCTGACAAAAGATAAAACTCTTCGACCATAAACTCTTAAGTACCTCCTTGCTGTAGTGGTTCCAATAATGTAATAAAATTATTTAGAATTTACAACACAAGTGGCCTGTTATGGACCCGAGAGTGGAGGTGGACTCGTCGAAGTGAGGCCTCATGTCCAACATGTCCTAACTGAAATGATGATGATGATAAATAATGAAAGCGCATACATTTTGTAAAAGCTAAATTAAATCCGATTCTGGATGTAAATGGGCGAGACTGCACTACACTGTTATAAAACGATCGTGGACAAAATTTTCCATCGCAACAATAAATTTTACATTTTGGTTGGGCAACTGAGTAGGTCACGTCCTTGATATAATTTCTCGTAATTATTATTTTATGTTCCAATTATTACGAAATATCTTATGACCCATCTATTGATACCACGTAAACTTAATATAAACGGGAATCCTATGAGGCCATCGGCATATAGAAAACAGTGAACGGCAAGATGACTCGACCAAAGAAAATAATGTTTAGCATTTTACTGTTCATAATTCAGGTTAGTGTGCTCATTCATTATTTTAGATACATGCAATAATAGGTTCTGTTTTACCCGTGGGTAAGAATATCGCAGTCTACATAATTAATATAAAGAAGAAAGATTTGATTGCTTTGTTTGCATTGAATAGGCTCCGAAACTAATTGACCGATTTGAAAAATTCTTTCACTGTTGGGAAGCTACACTATCTCCGGTGAACATAGGCTATATTATATCCCCACATTCCCACGGGAACGGGAACTACGGGGGTAAAACCGCGGGGCGATGCTAGTCTTCTATATAGTCGGCGGTAGTGACTATATATATAAAATTCTGCCGCATCGTTTCAGCCCTTAATTACCATAACATTGTTTGGGAAAGGACTCGACTTTGTGGCTAAGGGTCAGGTCAGGTCATCATAATAATATTGCTATGCCAATATGCAGAAGTAACCTGACTAGTTATTTAAAAATGTCCTAAAAATTCACGTCACGTACAGTTTCTTGTTGAAAATATCGCAAGTTTGCTGAAGTTTTTATTGCGAAAAGTGCCAGATGAAATAGGAGGCAACGGTAACTGGAAAAGTTTTGTTTTCTTTGTAAATGAAACTGTCATGATAAAAAAGGAATGTTTATGGTAGTTTATTAGTGGCACCTAGCTTACTCTTCTCGTCGTTTGATTTGACCTATGTTCCTACTTTCATTGTAGACTTCGTTACTATATTCTATCGAGTCATTGACCGTAAGAATCAAAGTATATTACAACGGATCTAGTGTAGAGAATCTTCAATATAAATGAATCTGTGTGTGTTAATATCAGCTATCTTTCCTTTCAGCTCAACTTAGTTCTGAGCCAATGTTTGCCCCAAGATCCATATAACTGTGGCCTGTATGGTGCTCGCGAGTGTGATCTTTATAGCAACCAAAACTACAACCCATACGCCAACCTGTACGGTAATGCGTGTGTCAACCCAACATGCAACACATGTGGCACACCAACATGCAACACATGTGAAAATCCAACTTGTAATACGTGTGGCATTCCTGCATCCAACCCGTATGGCATCGCATGTGAAAATCCGCTAAGCAGCCTATACAGCAACAGTTGTGGCAATCCGAGCTGCACTACATGCAACGTATGTGCTGACGCGACTTGCAACTTATACGGCAACGGATTTGGCAATCCAACCTGCAACCAATACAACAACGGCTGTGGCAATCCATCATGCAACCTATACGTCGACGATTTCGGCAACCCGAGCTGCAACGCGTACGCAAACCCGTACGGCGGATACGGCTACGATGATTTTGCTCTACCAAGCATCGATCCTTGCAACCATCCATACAACTGTAACAACAATTGCAACTGGAATTGTAACAACAACTGCAACTGTAACAACGACTGCAACTGCGGCTGCTCTTGCTGCAACAGATTTAATAATTGCAATAACAATAACTGCAATAAGTGTAATAATAAATGCAATAATAGTTGCATTCCCGGTCTCAAGTTACATATTACGATTGATTTGCCAAAGCCTGATAAGAATATTGGAAAACCAATAGTTACTGTGTCTTAAAAACGTATTACGGTAGTATCGCTTCATCATTATTGTTCTAAAACTACTGTATCTTATTTCGTAATCTTTTAAACGTGTGTTTTTCTCTAACCCTGTCAATAAACATTTTATATTAAACACGTGTGATTTTATTATATCCCTATATAAAAAAAACACATTTGACTTTCAAAGCTATTCACATATTGTTGAGATTTGAAACATTTTTGTTACAATTGTAATGTTTCCGTCAAATAGCACACGGAAAGTGAGCCCCGCCAGTGGCGGAGAGCGGCTGATTAGGTATTAGATATACTACGTCAAATATTCTATCTAAACATACATAAATGTATGTATATTAAACCTGTAACTGAGCGCTGCCTGTACGTGGATCGTCTTTAGTAACGCAATATAACACCAAACAATGTTTTTTAGAATTTTTGTCTGTTTTTCTATGCGTTTGTGTGCGCTAATCTTTAACGCGACATAACCGCTTTGGATGCGGTTTTCATGAATATGTTGTGATAAACTTAACATTTAGTTTGTTTTATTTCAATCGGTTTTTTAAAAAAAGGTTGTATCAATTTAAATAATCACATCAAACATTGATTGTTAACAAAGTATTGTTTAGTTGATTTGGCTGAAATTTTGGATTACTATATATTAAAGTTTTAAAACGAAGACGATTGAACTTTTAAGTGCACAAACCATGGTTTAAAAAGGTGGATGTTTTCGGAAATTTAGACACACACACATCTATATCGTGGGATATACATACATATAAGATCGGGTTGGTCGGCCGGTGGCCACGCCAATTCACAGCGAACACAATCATGTATTTCAGAGCTGACTGTTAATCTCGGTAACGCAGAGTCGGTTGGTGATTTGAGGATATTATTTACTGCAAGTCATATTGAAGAATCCTGTTAGCGTTGCTGAGTTTTGGGCCAAACTACTGGCTACTCCGTTGTAAGTTACAAATCTCTTAAAAAAATGTCATCGAAGCCCTTTTTCTGTCAGACCTTATTTTATTACGAGGATCCTCCTCATTGCCAGTAATTTTACGTTTGGATTCAGACCGTCTCTCTTTTTGTGCCAGTGAGCCTATGGCTGCTCTCGAAACAGTGAAGGAAAGCATCGTGAGGAAACCGGCATGTCCTAGAACCAAAATTCGAAGTCATGTGATATTCACCAACCCGCACTGGGCCCGCGTGATAGATTAGGGCCCATTCCCTCTTTTAGAGACAAGGCTTGAATCCCAGCAGTGGGATCATTAAAAAGCTGATTGTGCTTATGGTTATGAGCCTATGGCACGTCATGGCCATTTCAGGGCCATCCATCACCCGTTGTGGGTGTAGACCTCATTTCTGGTTGGGTTTTTCCAACTTATGTTCTCTTTTATGTTTAGTTCTATTGCGTATTAGTAAGCTTATCTTTTTGTGCTCGCTCCAGGTGGTTCCCCGGCTCACACAGTATTTAGAAAAGTGTTATTAATCGTTTAATAATAATATCATTTATTTATAGTATATATGTATACTATAACTAAATAAAATTTAAGTATCTGTTTGTTTTAGCAAAACAACAGCTTTTTATTTAAAGCATAATATTATGACACTTTTGTAAAAAATATGTGTACGCCTGACTGTTTGTTCCAGTTAATATGCGATTTAAAAAAGACTCAAAATGGCAAATAGCTGATTTTAAGTAACTTTAGTACTTCTGTACCACGCAAAAAAAAAACCATGAAATTGTGATCATACACGGACGAAGTTGCGGGAAACGGCTATACAATACAAAATTAATGAGCTACATACAAACAGCCATAGCAACAACTAAGAAACCCAAACATTCCTTTAAACCAACATCGTCATCAAAAGAAACTACACAGCCTTGGAAGATTATTGACACCATATTCCAGAATAGATTTAAATGTGCTGCGACAATAGCGCGCCTCACTTGTTTCAAAAACCTCAACAAATCTGTAACGTTTCTGATATAATCGCTGAAACTCGGTAAATTCGTTGTCATATAAATAGAATGCGTTATCCAACAAAATTAATCTTCTAAGCCTAAAATCTCGAGATCATACAGTTATGTGGGTACTTACTTATGTTTACAGTGAAACCTACGCTTGGTAAATAATGTTGATGTGTATTTTAGTGTTACACTAGAATATACTGGAAATAGACTTTGTAAATATGTGGTTGTATTGTTTAGAAATGTAATTACGTAACAAGCAAGTTATTTCCATTTCTTGCAGTCAGCATCAATATGGCGAATTTTACATCAAAAGTTAGGTTAGGTTAGGTTGATGAAAAAATGTTCTTGCTTTTTTATCAAGTTGGTAAACAAATGAAATAAGAAACAAACGTAAGTTCAAAAATATAAATAGATTCTAACATTAAAATATTGTTACCAAGAGAAAAAAGAACAACAATTTGACTATGTTATCGGTTATCGTTTTCACATGGAGAGATGCGTAACAGATTGAAACTGAATATGCGAATGTGAACGTAGCTTAAAAATCAGTTTTGGCACTAAGAAACAAATTACCTGTTAACTATATAAATAATACTTAAGGCATTTCGACCTTCTTGACGTCAAAGGAAAAAAAAAATGTAGTCCTATTAATAAGATCTTTGATTAAAATCACAGACCGCAAAAAGAGAAAAAAAAAGATCAGACACCATTTTCTAAAAAAAGGTCATTGAAGATTATTCTTATTACATATTCCCTGCTAACGACAAAATAACAATGGCGCAAAGAATTCTTTAATTGCTATCTAAAGAATTGCTGAACTTCTATTTATTTTGTAATTGTAAAAAATATATTATATAAATATAGAATAAATAAAGATATCTTTAAACCCATATTAGTTAATTAAAATTGTGAAATTGCTGTTAATCAGCGACCTACGTGCTTGGCATGACACACATACCTATATTTACGAAATCCTAGATGTTAGTTGCCTAATTTTTACGTTGATATTGGACTATGGAAATGTATAAAATAAGGTTTGACTTGTTTACGGGAAGACAACCAACATGGCTTCCGTCAAGTTTGTCGCATTCGCAGCTCTTCTGCTCGTCCTGAACGTAAGTTTCATTTATTTTATTTAGCCATAAATAATATGTATCAGTTTAAAAAATATTCAGTTAAAATTTTGCCTATTGGGGTCATTAAGAGTTTGGGAAACGATATTGAAAAAAACTGTCTTATTTATTTATTAATCTTGTATCAAACCAGTTAATTAATTTATTTACATATCGAGAAATCTATGTATACTCTTATGAAATAATTTAAATCGAAAATCCATTTAATTACGAGACCTTTAGTGATGTAAATCCTTTTTTTTTAATTTTGAAGCTCATTTTATATTTTTCTCATTTGATTTTATATATTTGAAAATAATTAATTTGCTGCTATAAAAATAGTAGAACCATCTAATTTTAAGTACCTAACTTTTAGATATTTGTTTCTATTTCATACCTCAGCTATTTGCCAAATTCTAAGCCAAGCTAACTCAAAAATAGAACATCAAAGGCAACCTACATATTACTGAACATGTGCCGCAGTCTGTGTCAGTAGTTTAAAGATACCTAACTATAATACTCATGAAATTGTAATCGTACATAATCTTTAGCTAGAATAATCAGTAGCTCAAGAATTTGAAGAAAAATTAAAATAATCATTTAAAAAATGAAAAGAAATAACACTCTTTTAAAGCAGTAGGGACAGAGAACAGTGAATTATAGTGTCTGAAAAGAAGAATTTGTCGTATCTAAGTATATAAACATTTTTTTTTTGCGATTACAAACTGATATTTTCGGTTGACGAATTGACAGTCCGGGGTTTTTTTTTTAACAACAAAGACAATTCCTTCAATGTTACTTGTTATATTTTTGTAAGAGTAACGAGAGTGCTTTCACTGTTTATAAAAAAAAAATAGTTTATTTCTTTAACATAAACTAAAACACCAAACCAACCCAAACCAAACCACCAAACTTCTTGAAGGTAAAGTACACTCGAAAAAAATTAAAACTCTATCGGAACCCTTGGTGCGCGGTTAAACTCGCACTTGCCCGGTTTTTCAGTTAAAGTGTTCTAGAAAGTGGAGTTCTAAGATTAATTTCTGATTGCAAACAGTAGCTCAATTTAAAATAGCGTCGATCCCGAGTATTGCCACAGTCAATAATACTCGATCCAATCAATCCCGAGAACACTTGGAAACTACACATCCTCGTTTACTCGCAACTAAATATAATAAGCTTCACAGCAGATCAAACAAAATTATGATCAGTGTAAACTTGTACCACTCAGTTGCTGGCCTATTGTCAACATTTTGAATGATAAATCAGTCCGAGATGATTTAAAGCGTTCTGTCTTATTGGTTCGCAGATGCACTGGGCGCAGTGCCAGTTCTACCCTGGATACGGCGGGTATTACCCACAGGTATACGGGAAGAATGACAATAATGACCTGGACACCATTCTCCCGATCCTGATCCTGGCCATGTGTGGAAGGAACGGATTTGGGGGTTGTGGAGGCGGATTTGGTGGTGGTGGTGGCTGCGGCTGTGGAGGATGCGGAGGTGGATGCGGATGCGGACGCTGTTAAGAACGTTGATCATAGACCTATATAAGAAGCTGGAAGATAAAAGACGCAAACATTTAAAATTTGTAAAAATAATGGTCTATTTTAACTTTCCAATGTACATTACCTAATAAAATTAGAGTCACCAATTATGTTTTATTTAAAAAAAATAATTTAAAAATATAAAACCTACACAGTGAATTTGAAGTCTGTTGTTTCAATTTAATCCAGGGTTGGATTGTGTTATACGACGTGAGCCAAAATAAAACAAATGCTTTTCAACATACTTTGATAACTCGAGTAATCAACGAATCATGTAATAATCATAACATCGCTGTTTATTACCATACGATGTTACTGTTGCATTGCGTACAGATAAAAATGCTGAGATAGGATTTTTATACGATAAAGCACGCCCCAAAAATATGTAATGCGTTTTGATTTTTGCACAACACTTTTACAGAACTTGCAAAGCCAATAAAACCAGAAATCTTAATATAAAAGGCACCACTACTTCACTATATTTTATTGAGAATGTAGTTGTGTTTAACTGCATATTATATACTTCATTTGAGAAACTAAAAAATTGCGACGCATCATAATGAATTTGAGATATTTGGTTGTCATTATCACGCTTAAGGTAAGGAAATGCTTTTCCATATTTTTCTCGGTAAAAGTAACGGACAATTCATATATTCTTTGTTACTAAAATTAATTTGTTTTTGCAGGGTATCTACTGCTACAACCCTAAACGGTATATACCGCAAGCATCATCGATGAGCAATTTCAAAAACTTAAAATCTGAAACCTCAGATTCAGTGATTCCAGCCAGATATAAAATAACAAGTGCGAAAATTTACGAAGATCCGACTTTAGCCCAAAGTTTTCCAGAACAATTCTTCCCGGAAGTAGAATATCCTGAAAGTATTGTAGATTCATCGAAACCTTTCTACATCAGCTCAAGTCCTTTCTCGAATGATGTGAAATCAACATTCAATTCCCTTGTTGCTAAAGGCAATGGCAAAGCGAAGACTGCTACTGATTATTCTTGGATCCAAAACGAGAAAAGTAAAGATAAGTTGCCAGCCAAATCGCAAAAAGTAGGCGTAAATGAGATAACAGACACAAAGGGAAATGAAATCAATGCCAGTAATAAGATTTCAAACGAAACGCTTTGTGAAGACATTGCGATGTTAGATGTTAAGGACGACGCTACTGTAGACGAGATTCCATATACTGATAATTATATGGGCAAGATAATTACCAATTGGAAAACAACAGAGCAATTTACTGAATGTGAAGACAAGGATTACGTCGTAGAATTCATTAATGAAATGGAGGAAGTTATGAAAAACATAACTAATACAGAAACCATAGAATGTTATGAAGATGACAATATCGCAGTGCATACATTCGAAAGTGAATGCTCAAACGAATTTAAATTAAGTTCAGACATGACGCCGAATAACAATGATACCATTATCGAATTCAATGGGGATTCCTTCCTTGAAGAGGAACATCCTTAACGAATAAGGAACCCATTATTTGAAGATTCAGATACAAACGATACATTAGCAAACTTAACTTTATTATTAAATGACAAACTATATATGACAAACTAGCAACAGCTGATGTGATGTCGAAAATCATCCGACGGTGACATACTCTCGGGATACAAAGTACTCGTATCATATGTGTAAGACTATAATCCACGCCTATGCCAAATTTCATGATTCGTTCAGCCGTTCTGACGTGATAGTGTAACAAACATCCATCTATCCAAACATACAAAAGTTTTGCATTTATTATATTACTACAGATGATTCTTCTGTTGAAAATATGCAAAGTGATTTTTGCAGTACTGGGACAATTGCCAAAGAAACTGATACGTTGATTATATTGAAAGTTAAGCTGTATATTTCTAGTCTAGTTTAATATTATGATGGAAATTCTGTAGTATAGACTTGTTATAAACTCGACATTATGATTCCGCTCTTAATCTAAAAATAAAACTAAATAATCAAATTTTGTGTAAAAAATTAATGAATTGATTGCACTGATCTGTTATTCATTTACTTTACCGAAAAATTAACTTGGAAAGATAGTTAAATGTTAGTGTTTGGATGGGTGTTATCCTGGATTTTTGTTTTAAAGAACCGTCGATAGAATGCCATATTAGATGTGATGTAATTTATTATTGACAATTTATTAAATTTCGTCAGATATCTATTGTTTTTATCTTAAACTTACGACTTACCGAACATACCCAATCGACCACATCACGTCTTATTCTATTTCAAGGAATTTACCTGAAAATAAAAAATAAATATTTTTAGGAAATCTCAGAAATCTTACTATGAATGTACATGTTATTATGTAGTAATCCTAGTGATATCAAGCATGTGTACACGATAGAAAATTTGCTAAAGAATATAATATATCACGTTCCGATGAATTATTTAATAACGAAAGATAAATAAATTGAAGCATTATAAATAAAAACCGATCCAGCTTCGAAACATTTCAATGAAATGGGACTTCGAGAAAAGGTGACCATAGCCTTAGTGATAATTGCGCTAATCCAGGTGAGACATTTTTAGTATTTATTTAAAGTGTATCCGTATCCTTATATATTTTCGCCGCTTTTATTTAAAATGAACTCTAGTAGTTAATTATAATTTCTTTTTCTAATTAGTCATAGACTTGCCGTCTCCCTTAATGTTTGTTATTTTCAATCTCTTTATTTACCTGTGAACCTCTTGTTTGTAATTTTTAAATGCGTAATTTCTACCACGCTGTGTCGAATTTTTAATGAATTTGAGGGAATTTCAAAAGATCTCTAAATGGAAAAATAAAAATGGGGTATTCGATATATTATGACCAAAACACTACAAACTGTGCATTAGTACTTAGTTCGATGTATTTCGATTAGTTTTTATAACACAGTATTACGTCTATTTTAGATAGCGTGCAGACATTGCATGCCAAGAACACCGGGAAAGGCTTCTTTGAAACGTTACCTAAACGACTTGAAACCTGTCAAAAACAACCCCGTCCCGACACCGAACTCGCCGTCACGACTTCACAAAACACCGAAACAAACATTCGGAAAGACATCTCAAAATGGCAGAATTTGCCAGAACTCTATTCCAAAAAAATCTTTGTACCAAAAATACAATTTTCCAGAAATTGAATATCCACTGGATAATTCTCCGAGAGACCTTTTTCATGTGGGAGGTAACTTTAATGACAATAATCATGTTAGCACTTTGCAGAAGTCCCATAATTTGCAAAACACAGCAATCAACGATTTGAAAAAAGAAATGAAAATGAAACGAAAACTTTTAAGTAATAAACAAATGAACAATGATAACAATCAGTTGAAAACAGAAATGCCATCAATAAAATTCGCATCCTACCCTGATACCAAGTACTTGCTTGATTCAGAATCATTTCCGGCAGTTCAGTATCCTCTTAATACAATGGACACATGGGGGCAAACTTACAGGAGTTATTTACCGTTTACGCAGGAAAATAAATTTAATGGACAGCAAACATTAAACCGTCAAGCCAAAGAAGATATTAATAAACCTTTCACTAGACTTACTAAAGCCAAAGCAAGTAAATATCTTCAATCATTCGACAAATTAAAAGAAGAACAAAGGCGCACATCTACAGAAAATTCAAAACGTAGTAACGCTGGTCAGAAAGGATTAAACTTCACAAAAACTGCAACATGTGAAAAGATTTCGGACGATTTTATGATTGCCGGTCTACTATCGAAAATTCCTAGCAACCCAAAAGAAACAAAAAGAACATTAGAACCACCTACCGAAATAAAAGCAAGTTCAGAAAACACATGTCCAGTTTCAGACTACCCTAACCATTCTGTGCCAATACCTTACAGAGTTATTGAGAACAACACTGAAAGCATGTGTAAATTTGAGCAGAAGGATAACACAAAAGAATTACAGGATTTGGATACTAGTGTCATTGCTCAAACAATACAGCTTATCGAAGAAATTCTATACTGTGATGACACCAGTTCAGGAGAATCAGCCATTAACTATAGCAAAGAAATAGAGAATAATGTGGATTCAGCTGACTGCACTCACGTGAAAACATCTGACGCGAATGAAAATATACTGACCACGTTGATGCATAGTGCTAAAAACTGTACTAACCGTCCTTCTGAAGAATTACCTCAAGAAGTCCTTGATGATGCCCTAGCTGATATTTTACAAGCCAATATGCCATCACCTCCGGAAATAATATCAGCAGAAAATACTTCAATATTTGAAAATCTTTTAAGTGTCAGAACGCCACTTCCATTTTCTAAACCAATAGAACTTGAGGCGGTCACAAATGCTTCAGAACGGGGCCTGACTAACATGGCACCCATAGCAAATAATAACGCAGTTCCAGATTCCACGTCTATAATAGTTATTCCTATCAACAACAATTCTGATGGTAGGTCACTATCACAAATATTAGAGACCACAAAAGTTGCACCAATTATTGTTTACTTGCCTTCCACTCAAAATAGTGCCATAACCTCTCAAACCCAAAATCAAATTGTGTCTTCGTCATTCGGTAACTCCGTGCCAAATAACGAACTATGCAATGCTTTTTCTAATATGGCGCCACTTCAGAATGACAACCCTCCTTCTACTGCTCTCGTAAGTGAATTACTAAACAGTATTTCAGACAGTGGGTCATCTTTGCCAATGTACGAAACGTTGCCAACAAATTCAATGTGTTACAATAATGAGAGCAGTCCGTCATCGATGAAAGAGAAACCAGTCTCAGACATTTTGATACATAAATCATTGACAGACGATGCACCACTCAGTTCGACAATTTACGATGAAAGATTACCTGAACAACCTGCTGAAACTAATAACTTTTACATGAACACTGAAACTTTACCACCAACTCCGGATTTTGAACATCCACTCTTTAACTTTTCCGGCAGTGAGTTTTCTTCGCTGAGCCACGGACCATACAATAATGTCATCAAAGATGAATTGCCCATATTAGCGCGTGAAATAAATTCATATCAGCCGATCTCCAATGTTGGTTCTAAAGATTTTTTTATTCCAACACAAAATGTAACGTCCCGGTGTTTACAAAAAAATATCAACGACACTTCAATACTAATATTAGATCAGAATTTTTCATTTGGAACTCCTACCGATAGTATCCCAGAAACAATAATAATTGATGAAATGCCACCCACTCTTCTTACTGATACCACTGCCGAACAACCACCGATAAGTACGTCAAGTTCACCAACTACACTCTCTGGGAGTCTTTCTAACAATTTATCAGAAATTATGAATTTAAAACCCTCTCCTACACCAACTGTCACTAAAGATAGTGCGACACAATTCCTAGATAAGACGTTTTCACCTACTCCCAGCGAGAATAATTCTCCAATGCCGACAGATATGTCGATCAAAACCGAACTTTATAAGATTAGACAAATACTTGACAAGATGCTTTCCGTTGAGACACCTACTGATAGTCAAACAACCTCAATGGACGCAATGATATTACCTATTTCAGACACTGCAAGGCTACCAATGCTAGTAAACGAATCATTGGAACCCACCCAGACTGTAATTGACAGTGGCAGTATTTTTCTGCCCGTCGTAGATAATACTGTCGTTCCCATTCCAGAATCCGACACTCCAAGTTATAGTTTACGACTACAAGAGTATGAGACGCTTCCACATGACCCAGTTAACGCAACCTCTTCAGACACTATTCTTCTGCCAGGGGAAGCATCTCGCATTCCAAATTTTACTTTTGATATTGCAGACATTCCTCTACTACCAACAAATGAAACTGTCCCACCTAAACTAGTATTTGAGCATCCCGCTGGAAATAAACCATATCTCATAGACAATCCTGTCACACCCCTATCTGATGTTGTGCCATCAAAAATGGATTTAGTGATTCGGAATATTCACGAACTTTCTTGTGATGAATTACCACCTTCAGTTGATGAATTACCAATAAATGTCCACGAAAAACCCATAACAAACCCAAAACCTGAAAATTCTATGAAAAATTTGCCCAAACAAGTGATTGAACCCCTAAATTCTCATTCCTTCGTCCAAGTTAGTGATCTGCTTCATACTACTAAAAAGCTGTCAAAACCAGAAGTGTTAGAAGCTACCTTGCCTGAATTGTCATCGGAAAGTCAAACGACTACTATGAGCAGTTATACAAATAAAATACAACAAGATTTTTGGTCCTCTACAGTTCTACATTCGTCAGAAGATGAAAAAAAGCAAAAAGTTGATTTACAGCTTTCAATCATCTCAGATGTGTCTCCTGATGCTTTTGCAAACGAAAGCTTTTTGCCAGATGATTCACGTTCACCGATAAATAATAACAAAGACTTGCTATCAGTCGAGGATCATTTGTCATCGCCAGAAAATGATACACACCCAGAGATTATAATAACTAACAGTCCTACCGCTGTTATATTGTCTACTAATCTAGACAAGACTAACGACGAGGAGTTCTCAGAGTATACACTTTCTGAGTTATCTGCTGACGATTTAATTTTAACTGATAATAAGATATTACCTCTTACAGACAACACGTCGACTGATCTTCCATTACCAATGAACACAATAACTACAGCTTCAAAGTTATCAGTAGCTAAGGGTCTCCTGGAAAATGTACTTTCTGATATAACGAAAACTTTGTCATCATCTGTAACTAAACCTCTTCCTGTAACACTGTCGTCAATATCGGATAAAACGAAATATCAAGTAGATGTCGTGTCTCCGATTTTAGAGACTAAAGAGATACCTCCAACTGAAAATATATTTCCCGAATCCGAAGCTTTTACAAATTTATCAAATCCTGCAACACCTGACGGCATTTTACTATTACCGATAAATGAGACGCCCTCAGTCACTGCAAACTTGGATATTCCTACTAAGAACTTGCCGTTAAAAATTGACAAAATATCCACACGTTTGTCACCTGACATTCAAACGGATGATATTAAAAAGTGTTTCAGCCCTCAGAAAACGAGTGAAATGCCATCAGACAATCCTGACGTTGTTTTTTTACCAATAGAAAAGGTTCCTCTACCTCCCAATACTCTAGATAGGAACTCATCAAACAAAAATACTCTCTCAGCATCAAAACTTTCAATAACCAAGGCACTTTTGGAAAATAACGTATCTGACGACGATCTTACAACAAAGGGTTTCTCGTTACCGGCAGCATCTAAAGCTTTCCCAGTGAAATCAAGTTCAGTGTTAGACAACACTTTCTGTTATTTAGAACCTCCTCTAACTGATCACACTGAAGTGAGTAATTTATCATCGGTAACTGAAATTATATCCAACACAACACTTCCTGATCAACCTTGTGATTATAATTTGGTTTTCTCTGAGAACCCCAAAGAAACTATGCCACTAGAGATAGATAAAACGCTTTCAGAAGTTTCAAACTTAGATATCCCTCCAGAAATGGTTTCGCCAATGGAAAAATCTATTGTTCATATTTCATCACCAAAGGCTGAAATTCTTTTTACAGATATACCAACTGACCTACCACTATCAAATCCTAAAACTCTTTCATCTTCAAAATTGCCGATAGCCAAGGCACTATTACAAAATGTTTTGCCAGATATAACGTCAGAGAGTTTCTCGCTGCCGGTATCTAAAGTTCTCCCGGTTAAACCATCATCGTTAGACGAGACACTTTATTATATAGAATCTCCTCTTGCTGACCTCACTGAAGAGAGCCCCTTACCGCCGATAAATAAAATTATATCTAGCACAACCCTTTCTGACCAAACTACTGAATCTTTGTCTGAACAAGCCGGAGATACTTTGCCACTGGAGGTAAATAAAACGCTTTCAGAAATTTCAAGCTTGGATTTCCCTCCAGAAATTTCATCATCGCTAACGGACAAGTTACCACTTAAGTCTAATGTTGATATGACATCACCGAAGGCTGCAATTCTTCCTAAAGATACACACACATCACCAAATGCTAAAACGCTTTCATCTTCGAAGTTGCCAATAACGACGGCGCTTTTACAAAATGTTTTGTCAGATGTAACTTCAAAGGGTTTCTCGCTACCAGTATCTAAAGCTCTAATGGTTAAATCATCCACTTTGTTAGACGACTCACTTAATTATGTAGAATCTGCTCTTGCTGAACCCACTGAAGAGAGTCCATTATCGTCAGTAAATGATATTATACCCAGTATAACTCTTCCTCACCAACCAGCGGATAATGATTTAGTGTCTGCACAATCTGAAGAAACATTGCCATTGAATGAAGATAAAATGCTTTCAGAAGTTTCAAGGTTAGATATCCCTTCAGAAAAGGCATCGCCAATGGATAAATCTGAAATCGACAAGTCTACTGTTGATATTTCATCACCCAAGGCTGAAATTCTTCCTACAGATACACCAAGTGATCTACCATTATCAAATTCTAAAACTCTTTTATCTTCAAAATTACCAAAAGCCAAAGCACTTTTACAAAATGTGTTGTCAGAGGTAACTTCAAAGGGTTTCTCGCAAACGGTATCTAAAGCTCTCCCGGTTAAATCATCCTCGGTGTTAGACGAGACACTTTATTATGTACAATCTCCTCTATCTGACTCCACTGAACACCCCACCCTCCCTCACCAACCAGCCAATAATAATTTAATCTCTGTACAATCCGAAGAAACTTTGCAGTTGGAAGAAGATAAAATGCTTTCAAAAGTTTCAAGCTCAGATATCCCTCCAGAAATGATATCGCCAATGGACAAGTCTACTGTTGATATTTCATCACCCAAGGCTGAAATTCTTCCTAAAGATACACTAAGTGAACTACCATCACCAAATACTAAAATGCTTCCATCTTCGAAATTGCCAATAACCAAGGCACTTTTAGACAATGTTCTGTCTGATGTAACAACAAAGGATTTCTCGTTACCGGTTGCTAAAGTTGTGCTAGAGAAATCACCTTCGTTGTTAGACAAGACCCTCAGCTATACAGAATCTCCTCTTTCTGACCTCACTGAAGAGAGTCCTTTGCCGTCTATAAATAAAATTATATCCAACACAACACTTTCTGACCAACCTACTGAACCTTTCGCTGAACAACCCGAAGATACTTTGCCACTGGAGGTAAATAAAACGCTTTCAGAAGTTTCAAGCTTGGATTTCCCTCCAGAAATTTCATCATTGCTAACGGACAAGTTACCACTCAAGTCTAATGTTGATATAACATCACCGAAGGTTGCAATTCTTCCTAGATATGCAAGAAGTGAACTATCGTTACTCAATACTACAACTCTTTTATCTTCAAAGTTATCAATAACGAAAGCGCTTTTAGAGAACATGCTGTCAAATATGGGCAAAAAAGGGTTCTCATTGCCAGTAGCTAAATCTCCCCCAGTAGAATCACGCTCACAATTAGATAAAACGCTTTATTATATGGAGTCTCCACTTTCCGGCTGGATTGAGGAGAGTTCCCAAGATAACTTTCCATCATCTGAACTAAATGAGCATGTTTTCGAGCTGTCTCTTGAGAAAACATATACCGATTATCCAAACTTAGATATGCCTACAGATGAATTACCCATTGACCAAGTATCCAAAGACGGATCAGACAATCTGACCGAGAAGATAGAAGATGAAGAATCGATGAATCTTCCAACACATGTGGACAAGCAACTTTTCCCTTCTGATAATATGTCTAATGACCACAGAATGCCACAAAATAAACGACTGTTTGCTTCAAGAATACCAATAACTAAGGCACGTTTAGAAAAAGTACTTTCTGACATGAATGATTGGGGTATTCATCCATAATTCCGTAATTTCATTAAACCAAATATTTTAAGGTGATGTTTTCGACACTGTATTAAGTATGTTATTTATTTAATTTATTTGTAAGAATAACATAAAATTAGATTTAAGGACGAAAATTGGAAAATAAATAAATTATTTGTGAAATTTTTAATACTAATAGTTTTATTAATTATACAATCTCACAGTTTTGCAACAAAATGACCAAAAGTTATAATTCTAAAAGATTGCTAAATAAATTCATACACACACACACAGAGTACCGCAGAATAACTAACAACAGCATGTTAGTACAAACATAATATTAAAAGATTACATCAAACATTCATGCAGCTAATGCAATATGTATTTTGTCCAGTCAGCGCTTACATCGCTTAGTCGAGCGTAAAAGTGAACTAGCTTAACCTTACTTTTAAAAGATAATGCTTTTATGTTAGCGTAGAACCTATACGGTTTCACTACCACTCATTCAGCTCATGCGCTAATGCATTTAAATAGCATCATTAGTTCCACAGCTTAACAAATAAGTCCTCCACTTTCTATGTTCCAGCTAGAATTAGATTTGAAAACAAATAAGTAAAAACACGCAGCACATAATAATAGAGAAAAGTGTGTCAAAAAAGAAAACGAGATGAACAAAGATCCTTTAGCGGATGAAATAATAGAAGTAAAGGAATTTTCTATACGAAAACAATAAAATTATCGATTTTATTTATTATGGTTTTCATGAAAATGCTCAGGCATTTCTGCACTAAATAATGATATGAATCAAATAAATAACCATAGTTCTCAAATCAGAGAGTCTCATACCGCGACTTTGAATTGCCCTGTTTCATAATACGAATATATCGAAGACGAATCCGGACCCTTATAATATGATAGGAAACGTGATTGATGGTAAACTGAAAAAAAAACTTACTTGTATACAAACAAACCGGTTCCTGTCACAGCGCGAGAGTGCAAGACGCTAACTAAGGTATAAATACAGAAGACACAGTCTTCACAATATTTGGGAGAGATGTAAGATAAAAAAAAAAACTATCTATTGAATTACATAGATATAGGATAATTGATTAGATGATAAGAGTCATGGGCCATTTCTATATTTTACATACATTCACCATAAAATGTTTCCAGTTCCAAAAAAATACCTTGTAGTAAACACATACATATAACAACATCTTGCAACATTTAACATGTTGTAACTAGTTTTTATAAATGTACTTAACGGTAATTTTGCAGGTAGTTCTTAGACTACTATATGTTTGTCTGAAAATCCAAAATGTTTGGGATTTTGGAATACTTGAAATTTCGGTAGCCCATGTAATTTCCAAACATTTTTGATATTTCATAGTTTGTCTTGCCCCTCTTGTTACAATGCTGAACAATTACTTATTGCATAACTTGGGATAAGTTTCGTTTCTTTCCGACCGGAAAATGAGTGCCCTTCATTTGTTCTGACACGTGACTTAGTCTTCTTGCATTGTATGGTTCTTCTGCAACGAAGCACATCGTGGCAGCAGGCGACCTTGTGCGATTACATCATATGGACAGGCGCGCTCGGCGGCGCCGGTCGCGCTCCGCCGGCTGCGCGGGCGCAGGCGTGGCTCTACTGCGCAGCCTGCTCGAGCGCGTGCGTGGCACGCTCCACTGCACCGGGATATGAGCCTCTATGGATCTGGCTGCAGATACTGTTGCTTCGTTTTTTCTATAACACTTGATCCCATTCTATTTCTTCAAAGTTGTTTTGTTTTACGAACCGGGCCACATTCATTTATGTCAATCTATGGCCTTCGCAGCTTCACTATTGTTGATTGATATTATCTGCTAATACCATCTAATACGTCGTAGATCACCTGGGCATGACATTTGATTCTAAACTATATTTGCTTCTATAAGCACTACTAAATACGGAACATTAAAGACCGCTCCCAAAACAATTGAGCATAATGTCATAATCGCTATGTTTGAAAGGCAAATTAATTATTCAAGTTGACTTGTGGATAGATATGGATTGACACTGATTAGATTGACCTTGGGACAAAAAAAAATCACGGCAGTTAATATTGATACAAAAGAAAAAAGGGAACGAATAATAAGACAAACAAGCTAATTAAGGAAATGCTACTGGTTTTAATTAACGTGCAACAACAAACACCGGAAATGAAGCAGCAACGTTATTTATATCGAAAAACATACGTCAATCGTTGTTTAATACTCTCACTTTCCGCGCACAAAATGAATACGCGAAAGTGAATCGTTATCTCCAATTCAGGATTAATAATATTCACCGTACTTCAAAGTAGCTCTCGAGTCATAAATCTTAATGCTCCTAAATATAGCTTTGAATTGATCGACTTTATCTGACGTGGTAGAAGCAGCATCCCGGCACTCGCTTCAATGGATCCGTCCTTTGTTCCGTCACGGATTGTCATCCGATTGTTCTTTGTTGCTATAAATGACTGGATTAACGGGCGACGTTATATTAATTTTGAATTTAGAACAAATCAAGTTAGGTTGAACAAAAAGACCAATTTTCTTACTTAAAAATATAATTCAAGTCACAACCTAGTTTCAGCGACAAGCAACAATAACTTGTAAAAAAAATGAGAAACAATAGGATTTTAAGATGGACTGAGATTGGAATTCGAGCGTTCCCTAAAACGGCGTAAATCACCCCTCTGTATATAGAGAATATATTAAATGAGATAGAACTCTGTGGGGCTTTCGAACTTTAAGTACTGTAGACTTTTTTTGTTCAATTTGCACACATTTGCAAGTGCAGTCTCATAGAGCTGAATGAAAACAATGTCTCTTTTACCTCAGTAAATTTAAGACCGTATTTGATCATCGGTGTCAACGGCCGTCGTACATCCGTATGAGTGTTTAGAAATAGCCACGTCTCTTCCACAGTAATCATTGCTATTAGAATTATAAATTTATGATTAACGCTTTGTCATTAACAAATTTCATGTTTGAAGTTTTCGAGAATAATCTAATGAAGCATTCATGTATGATCCTCTATGGTCCTGTCATTACCTCCTCCGTCTTGTCCTGTGTTATGCACTATGGGAATGAAGTGCAACTATAGACCAACAGCATAAAATCATCACCTACTTACACGGTAATTCGACGAAATTCTTCCTCGAATAACCTTAATCTGCCAGCAGCTCAACCAACCTGCTAACTAGTACCACTTTACCATAGCATGAGCTGAGTGTCGATATTAGAGAAGAAGAAGATAATCAAATTAGGAGGCCAAAACAATGTTTATTAGAATATGATACATTGATCTAAGTAGATTATGCGGCTTGGCATAAAGCCCGCAGCTCTGTTGATCTCCCTCTGTTTGTTCAATACTCCGTATTAAGACAAGCATTGAAGCAAACAGCCTCAGATAAATTGTTTTTGCTTGTATGTAAACAATACTTAATTATTGTAACCTCAAAACCTATACATGGAGAATTTACTGTCGGAGTTTCCTCGTAAGTTACGCCTTTGTAAGTGTCCAATTTATGATCTAACCACAGTTGTATAGCAAATACGTTTCGCTTTGTGTTGTGGTTGTATAAACAATAATCTATCATTCGTCTCTTGTACGTTAATAGAGGTTCAGTTAGTTCCCGCGTAGAGTAAGCTTGGCAATTAAATCATTATCCTGCTAATGGTCAACGAAGTTCGATTCGATTGTCATTGGTTAAATTCGGTCATACAAGAATGTTTCAAATTGCTTGTTTTTGTTACAATCTATGTCACAGTTTTGTTCACAGTCACACAATCTAGTTCACAGTTTGAAATCGTTTTATCCCTCCCATTCTATCGCTATTTCTCTAGAATTGAAGATGAGGTATAGCCAGATACAAAGAATATCCATCTCTTTTCTGCCCTCAGTCATCAGTACCTGGGAGCGTTAAAAGCTTTATTCTCGAGGGATCCCCTTCTCGGGTATTTTGCGAGCCTTTACATAAATCTTTTAAAATCACTTTACACAGCAACTAGAACGAATGTGTTACTTTAATCGATATTTAAATCTATTATTAGTTTATGTTATTTTGGTCGTAACCTTTTAGTCTGAGCTCTGGCGTCTTTATTCGTACTAATGCCTTTTCAATGTTTCGAGTATTAGGAAGGTTCTTACAAGTATTCACAATCCAATAATGTAAATGTCAAAAGAAAGGCAACTACTTATGTACTTATTTATATAACATAGGAGTGTTTGGGGACGTATTACAAAAATGTTACCTAAAAAGTCGTCTCATTTATTTTAACTTTACGTACAATAGTGTTACATACTGGCGGTCTTAATACATCAAAGCATTCTCTTCCAGTCAACCGTTGGGGTTAAGAGACTACAAAAAGACTACACTGTGGTAGATGTACAACAAAAAAATAAAATTTAGAATAGAATTTTGTCTCTGAAAGAATATACAAATAATATATATAATACTAATGAAATACATATAATATATATGTATGTATAATATACGAAATAATAATCATGATGTTTTATTGTTTTTTAAATCTGATTAAGAGAACGAGTTATGTGTTGTGGCCTCCGTTATTTACAAGGTATTCAGATAAACTAGATACTTTATTTATTAAACATTTAAATTGTTCATAAAATTTAAAACTTTTAAGATACAAAGACAAGAGCGGCAGTTATTTTTCCCACTGTCGCACAAATTCGGTAAGGTACCTGCAATTTTCAAGGAGTCGCTTAGCTAAACTTTATACTGAAATACTGTGCAGTAATAAATCATGAGCCTTGTTGTACTCAAACCTTATATATTATGTAGAATCATAAATGTCACAGAGCAGAAGGAACAATGAAACAAATGACGTCCGTCCCTGAAGTAACGTGTGCTTCAATGTACAGCACGGCGCCTGCCATTTAGCTCACTGACGGTTACAAGAGCAGAAGTTTCACTAAGCGCGAAAGATTTTAGAAAGGAGAGTTTAGTTATTTTAGTGACATGATAAGAAGGTAAATATCCAAAACTTGTCAAAATATAGGTAAGTTAGCTATGTTTTTGATAGTGCAAACGCGATACAAATGCTTCTGATAATACAAATTGCCCGTAGAGATAAAAAATGGTATCAATAATATCGAATAATAGATTATGTTTTTTGGTACGCCGCTTCTAGTCCCTTGTCTTCCATTAAATGCTTAGCTATAATTTAGTGTTTCTATAAGAATGTCAAATGAGTTTGGAAACGTACTGACATACTCTTTCTATAATTTGGGATGAATATGTATCTCCTTACAAATAGGAAAAAAGTAAAACTATCCATAAAATACATCTCCTTTTAATGATAAATGATAAATGATAAATGATAAATGATAAATGATAAATGGTAAATGATAAATGATAAATGATAAATGATAAATGATATTTATTTTGTAAGTAGGTTGTAAATAACACTTTTACACGTCAATATTTTTGGTCGTTATAAACTAGATGAGGCCGGTGTTTCCTAGCTGACTACCCTGAGAAGAAACACCGAAACAAACTCAGAGGTCAAGGTCTCTTTTAAAGTCCATACAATTGTACTGGTCAAATCATATGAGAACCATGTAGGTTGGTGTCTGAAGTGGTCTTTTGAGGAAAGTACCACACAGATTTGAGTTGACCTGTCCAGACAGTGCAAGCATTTGTCAGTTACCGAGTAGCTCAAACTTAGAACTTTAAGGAGCTCGTCTATTTGACGATCAATACTAAAGTAAGGACATTTGGGTAGGCCACATAAAGAACTCAAACCGCCAGACTAACAAGAAATGAACCCCTAACAGCGATCTACATGGTCCTCACATTCACAATACGTTATATGAGGACCATGTCAGTGTCTGAAGTGGTCTTTTGAGGAAAGAACCACGCAGATTTGAGTGGACCTGTCCATTCATTGCAAGCCTTGGTCAGTAGTCGAGTAGCTCAACTTAGAACCAATAAGGAGCTCAACGACTCGACGAACAATGCCAATGAAAGGACATTTGGGTAGGCCACAAAAAAACTCAAACAGCCAGACAACGCTAAAAAAAAAAAAGGAAAAAAAAAATAGTTGAAGAGGAAAAAGCAATAATAACCCATATAGTCCTCATATTCACAATAGTAAATAAATTAAAAAATATAATACTTTACAAAGTAAGCATTCATGTCAAAATAAGAAATTGTAATAAAATAAAAAGAATACTTTAAAAAGTAAACATTCATGTCAAAAGTAAACTAAACGAAAATTAAAACATGTCAAAGTGTAAAAATATAAAAGAAAAACACAGAAACAAAACAACAACATAAAACATTGGGCCATGTACACAACTGAAGCAGCTCAATCCCAAGCCTTCTTGTCCTCCAGATAGTCTTTAACTGTGTAAAAAGCTTTCTGGCATAGCTTACGTTTTATAAATACTTTGAATTTATTTATGCTTAGTTCTTGAATGCGGCCAGGAAGTTTATTATAAAAATGTATACATTGGCATCGAAAGGAACCACCTATTTTCTTGAGCCTGGTTTTAGGAACAACAAAATTGTGTTTGTTCCTAGTATTTATGCTATGGATATCACTGTATTTTTTAAACAGATTAATATTTTTATGTGCGTACAAGAGATTCTCATAGATATACTGAGAGGGCACAGTCATTATATTAATCTCTTTAAATTTTTCTCTGAGTGAGTGTCTGGGATTTAATTTATAAATCGCACGAATAGCCCTTTTTTGTAAAACAAATATTGTCTGCATATCGGCGGCATTTCCCCACAACAGAATTCCATATGACATCACGCTATGAAAGTAACTAAAGTACACTAAACGGGCCGTTTCTAAATCAGTTAAGCCACGAATTTTCCTAACGGCAAATGCTGCAGAACTGAGTTTTTTTGACAGTTTATCTATATGGGGGCCCCACTGAAGCTTCGCATCCAAAGTGATGCCTAAGAACACTGTGGTATCTTCGGGTTTCAACTCTTCACCCTTTATTGTTAGAACAGTATTCACTTGTCTTACATGAGGTAAAGTAAACTGTTTGCATTTCGTCTTCTTCTCGTTAAGTAGAAGATTATTAACATTAAACCAGTTAACTACAGTCGCAAGGGCACTATTTATATTGTCAGTAACCATCTGCTGACGTTTTAGTTTGAACAAAAGCGACGTGTCGTCTGCAAACAACACTATATCATATTTATCTTTTATGAGGTACGGCAAGTCATTAATATATATCAGAAACAGGAAGGGACCTAAAATTGAGCCTTGGGGGACCCCCATCCTGACTACCGATCCAGGAGACCTTTTACCATTGACATCAACTCTCTGAATCCTACCACTCAAGTATGAAGTAAGAAGATCCAGAGAGGCGTCCCGGATTCCGTAATAGTGCAATTTCCTGATTAACGTCTCATGGAGAACGCAATCGAACGCCTTGGACAAATCGCAAAAAATGCCCAAAGCATCGCATTTGTCCTCCCATGCATTGTAAATGTGTCCTAGAAGTTCAACACCGGCATCGGTTGTTGAACGACCCCTCGTAAAACCAAACTGTTTGTTATGTAAAAATTTATGTTTATTAAAATAACTTTGCATTTGATTTAAAATAAGTTTCTCAAAAATTTTACTAAAAGTAGGTAGCACTGATATTGGTCTATAATTGGAAGGGTCTGATGTACTCCCCGATTTAAATAACGGAATTATTTTACTATATTTTAATGCTGGATATTCGCAAGACAAAATTCGCGAAACAGACTGGTTAGTATTTAAATAATAATTAAGACAAGCTTCCCTAGTTTCGCCGACAAATTAAGTCATATTAGCCATTACCGCTCAGTTCGAACTTTATGAGTAGTAAACTGAATAATATGAAACGCAACATTGTAGAACTAAGTAACAACTTCGACATCTTCAATAAAAGTTTTAATAGTTCGCAAAGTAGGTGTAACTGTTGCGAATATTATAGTTTACGATTGGAAAGTTTCGACATTTGGCCAAACTGCGACCGAAATATTGATATCTGAAATTGTTTCAAAAAAGGGCAATGCTGTAAAACCAGATGCAAAATGGAATTCTAATTATAGGAACTGCATGGAACCTCCTTGTTTGCAAGTAAGAGAGAGTAACCAAGTGCCATTGAACGCGGCAACGGCGAATGCGGCCAGTCCGCTGAATACCAAAGCTATAATGACAGTGTTTTAAAAGAGGATAATGGGGAGTTTGTTATACATACTTATTTACACTTTAGCACACAATCGTACATAAATATGCTGTAGCAGTAACATTCGCGGATTTAATGCCTTAGACACTTTCTACAAGTCCACCGGAGACAGTGGTACGTAGGTGCTTATAATAGGCAATGTTATTATCATTTATTTTCGTTTTGGAAGACATACAGGCCCTTCAATCCACAACCAAGCTTGTCAGATGTTTACCAATAACCCTCATGCTTCCATTGCCTCGCAACTAACTTTGCAATTTTGTGCAAATCACCATGAGGTAGATAAAGAGCGGGTGTCATTACTGCACCCCTTGCCATTCTGCATTGTTTGTCCTACTGTGCATTGTCTGCATAACAGCCACGGATAAGCGCCCAATTATTCCCTCCCACATGGCCCATACGTACAATGGATTCGTTCACAATGGCTGACTGATTATGTAGTTACTCGCTTAGTTTTTCTTAGAGCCGCCTTGTAGATATAAAGATAGTATTTTTATAGTAATTTACCGCGGTATTGGTGTTGTTTCAGTGCTCGGTTCTCACGGTGCCTAGTTAATTCTTTTGGCCCCGTTTAACACTCGACGAGTGTTATTTTAGTATCTGTAAACGCTGCAAACAAATTCTTTGAACGCACAGGACGTTGTAAGTCATACAAGGACTAAACAATTTGCAACTAGCCATACAATAATTACAATGTTTTATTACCTCTTCCATGATTAAAAACTGCATGAAGTGATATCATCAATGTTATCACAAAAAAGAGTTGAAAAATAAAACAATTGACGAGCATTATTTTTCGTCTCACTGCGGTCTGTACGCTACGTCCTTCGGCGTTGGTACTCTTAGCCGTATAAATCTTCATTAGTGCCCGTATCGGGCTCGCCGCTGACCAGCCCTTTTACTCTCCGACCAATTTATCGGCCGTTCCGTTCATTGGCTATAACTAGTCCACTAGAGTATTATTTGGGCTGAGGTATGCCACGCCAACGCCACACGTACTCGTTAAATGTGATGCCGCGGCCGTAAACTGGCGTCGTGTGTGAATGATGCCTGACGCCTCTACACGACACGATCCGTTGTGTTGCATTCAGTACCTAAATTAAAAAAAAATAGATTTATTCAAAATTGGAATGCTGTCGAAAACTTTTGTTTTGTCACGGACTTTCGGCGTTGCAATCAAAATAAAACGAAACAAATTAATATTAAAACCGCTTTACAAGTTTTGCATAACTTTTTTACAGTAACAGCATATTGCATTTTTTATTCTTGTTTCATAAGCAACAATTTATACGACACTCAAAGGTCGATTCATAGACTAAATAAAACTGCGAAGTATCGTTCATTATATTCGAAAATCATGTTTCAAATGAAATGCAACTGTTTTGTATTAAACTCTGACCAAATGCATACATGTTTCACATAAAATAATAAGAAATATAGGGCACAATCTAGGTATTCGGCTTCTGTAGAAACTAGGTAGATACAAAGAAATCATTAAGGTCTCTAATTATGTCGCTTGTAGACTGGTGACGTCTTAACAGTAATTAGCTGAATGCAACAGCTATGTATTTAACTCAAACGTGAATCATCTGTTCAACTACTTATAAACATGACTATTTGAGGAATAACAAGTACCCCTTATGTGTAAGGGCAGTAAGAAGAATAATTTCTTAACAAGAGACGAAATGACATTCTATTTAGCGGTGATGATTGTCAAAATTTGACGTTTCGTTAGGGGGTAGGTAAATGGTACCTATTTGTTCTGCATTGGCAACTGAGACTGACTATTCTGCAAATACACTGGTACCTTGGACATACTCGGTTATGTTTTTTTAACCCTTGAGCGCCAACATGCTTTTTAAGCTTTTGAGTGTTATGAGGTTAGGTAACTAAAAGTCCATTTTCTTCGGAAATGGTGTGTTGTCTTTTTACGGGAGTGGTGCTATGAAGGAAGGGTCACCAACCCCCTCCCTCCCAACTTCTGCAAAATGATAGTAAACCTTTACCTTTTCATTACCTATTTGAATTGTTACGGTCAGCATGTTTCCTAGCTCAGCCCTGAATATAGTCCAGGGTTAATTAAGGAAATTAGCTAAAATTTCTGCGCTTAATAAAAGTTTGAAGCCAGCTGGAGGTTCCAGTTCATTGTTAGAAGTTTCAATAACACTTACTCCTACAGCACCTCATAAAAACAAACTAATTTCGTTAAATTTTTAGGAACTTGCAAACTACCTTAGGTACCGATGTATTATTTTTATTTACCAATAAGAATAAAAAACTGAATAGCCATCAAATAACGATATAATCAAATAAAATATAGTAACAATAAATATGATAAGATGAAATATTTAAAAAATATTTCGATTATGAAAATGTAGTCCTAACCTTTTCGGCTTCGTGCCCACATAGACTTCACTTTTGGCGGTTTCACAAGACCCTTGACATTTGAAGTGATCGCCTCCGATCAGCTGACTGTCAAGTCGTGCGATGCTTGTCTCTGGTCGGAACTCGTAGCTCGTAGGTATGTTTACTCAACCGAAAAGCGAACCGTAAAGCTAATTTCACTTTTTGATTCTGTGTTATAGAACTAGTTTTATAAGTATAGGTAATAAACTGTCTCCAAAAAGTACAGTATGAAATCGTTTAAATAATTTTTAAACGGTTTCAATCTTTTTGGACATTGCTTTCATTTTGAAAAGCAATGTCCCAAAAAGATTGAAACGATTACATCTGTTTTAGTGCTTTGATTAAGGGCCCATTTTATTTTATGAAATTAATAATTGGATGAAATCTAAAGGCCTCTTTGTGTTGGATAACTGAAACCATAACAGTCGAATAGTTTAAAGAGACAGCCAGACGGTTACTAATGAGCAACAAATAATCCGCATTGCTAGGTTTTCTCTTTCAGTGATTATTAGTCAATATTGATACTTTAGACGACGATTTGTTTGTTACCATTTATTAGCTTACCTACCGTAAATATACGGTTATTTACAGTAGGCAAGCTAGTAGTAGTAAGTAGTAGTCGATACTATAAATAAATATTGATATTTCAGACTAGACATGACGTGAGCATCTGTCAGTTTTTAGCGGGAATCAAAACTATTCTAATATAATATTATTAATTAATTTGGAAATAAGTTTGTTAGTGCTGACCTGATTTTGATAAAATATACCTACTCAGCTATCTCAGTATATTTAGGAACCTTTTTTAGGACGGGAAACTATCATTTTATTCCTTCCATTCCATCCAGAGCGGATGGAACAATTTGATTTCAATGTTTCATACTGACTAAAACCCACCCGTGGTCCTCCACAAGGTCTTTGCGTTCCGGGCCGCGGTGATTCCTTCGAACAAATTCCGCAATGAGAGAGATGGGATCCTTGAGACATTAATAAACCATTTAAACGCTAACTAAGCCGCGTGAATAATCTAGTCTTTCTAAAGAAAGTACACCGTAATTTCAAAACACACTCTCGCACCCACAAATCAAAGATTCCCACTGACCTATACTTAACTCTTTAAGCGTTTCACGACGAAACAGGCCAATTTTCTCAGACTTCCTCATTCCTGGCCTCAATTGGGCACAGTTGACCTTTGCTCTGCCCCGCCGATAGGCTGCAGGTACACCACGTGATGCAAGCGAGAGGAGACGGGGGCGGCGTGGGTGCGAGGCCGCTTGCACAACTGCACTGCCGCCAAGTCCTTCGTACTCCACAATTTAGCATGCTGTTGGAATGTCGTTAAATGTAGATAGGTACTCATTTCGATGTTCATTAGGTCTATGGGGGAGGAGAAGGCGTTTTGTCGCACCTGATATGAGAGTATATAAATCTGTGATCTGTTGTCTACACTATTATCTGCCTAGGCTTTTTTCAACTATATTGGGGTCAGCTTCCAGTCAAACCGGATTCACATAAATACCAGTATTTTACCCGGAGCGGCTGCCTCCCAGACCTCCACAACCCAGTAAATGGGTAACACAGTACTTCTTGGTAAGATTTTCGGGTTTGCGACAATCCTCGACGACTGTTAAAGAGCTATAAATGACAGTCGGAACCAATAGCTTAGCATGCTTTCCGAAGCACGGAGGAATCTCAGTGTGTTAATGTGGTCACCCATCAACAGACCGACCTAGGTAAGTGTTGCTTAACCTTGAAGATCGACCAATGCAGCTGTTACTCTTTAGCCACGAGCTTCTGTCTAGATCTAGATCCTATAATTTGTGTATTACCTACCTACGTACTACA
Source organism: Hecatera dysodea (assembly GCA_905332915.2). Taxonomy (NCBI): domain Eukaryota; kingdom Metazoa; phylum Arthropoda; class Insecta; order Lepidoptera; family Noctuidae; genus Hecatera; species Hecatera dysodea. The sequence continues at coordinate 8,608,177 of HG995288.1, read as the reverse complement.
AAAATCATGTTTTGCAAGTGACATCGTTATTTTGTGTAACCTACACCAAATAACGATGTCTCTTTCAAAACATGATTTTTGTTGATCTTTATTTTTTTAGTTTAGTCTTCAGGAAAATTAGGTTTTTGATCAAAAAGAAAAACCTGCGACATGTACCTATATTGAATTAAGCTTTCGCGTCGATCTTAGCGTCGATTCATAACTCTTACTTTCATTGATTATATTGCTAAATGGAGGAATAAATTAATAAAAGCAATTGTATGAAAATTATAAAGTGACAGCTTCATATGTACCAACATGCACTGAACTTTATTCAAAAAGTGACAAGAAAATACTCTATTCAGCCGTATTCTTTTCATTTTATCCACGATCACTTCATTGGAATCCGTTCGAAAATCAAATCTAAACTTCTGATTTACATTCAATACGGATAAAGCACAGGTACTGCATTCTATTCAGCCAACCTGACTGGCCCTGGGACTAATTTCGCAACTCTTTAGGTCAAAACAGGTGAACATTGTTGATCTAACTGGTTTCTGCAGATCCTTTGTCCCATGCGAGGATATGCGACGTAGCTGAACGTAGGAGGTGTGTAGGTAGCTAGGTATTCTTTAGATAGGACATCGATCAATGCCTTCGTTTATTCACAACACTTCCTAGATAGTTACGTGTATCTGTCATTTTAAATATGTGTTTTGAACTATGCATTCATATTGCAAGGTTAGCTTGCAATTTGTTTGGCTATGAGCTTTAGGAAAGCTTTGGCCTGGAATTCTGGATTATTAGTATTTCAAAAAGAATACTCCGACTAAAATAGCAGTTCATTATTAGGTACTAAAATGTCTCGCAAAACTGAAAACTAAAGAATATTTAAATAAACAAGCTTAGCCAAACTCTTACAAAATAAGTTTTTTATGTGTCATTGTCAGGCTATTAAAAATAAATAAACACCAATTTTATTGTTACTTCTTGTGCGTGTTTCTTCAAGGCAAGTTGTTATTTTAACCATATAAAGCCATATGTAGCTCAGCCATAAGAACAAAGTAATTAACATTTCATTACAACATACTCGGTACGTTATTATGGAAATCCCTTTTATTTTTAAGCAAAGCCACAGTCCTGCAATATTATTAAGTCATTAACATGTACTTAAGAGCTCTGTGTTAATATTTCGATAAAAAAAATATAATTAACTGCAAATACTTTATGATTACAAAATAGTTCACTTACTTCTATGGTTTGTCGATTAACGTCACTCACTATAAGTTTGTGTTGTGGTATACAATTAAATAAGTAGATGTTAGTTCATACACATAGTTTTTTTACAGCTATAAATTAAACAGAATGTGTCATAGCATTAATTTAATCTTGCTGTAATCATTCCGGAATTTATAATCTGAATTTGGAAAGACCTTAAATTGCGTAATTAAATGATACCATTTCAATAATAATACTTTCGTCCAGATTTTCCACAGTATCAAAATATATAAAACTCTTACGTTAATGAGTGACTGGCAGGCAAAGCACAGCCGAAACAACTAGCCCTAGAAAGCTGAAATTTGGCATGTAGCTTTCTTTTGGAGTGCAGGGGCTCCTGAAATTCCTACAGGAACAGGAAAACGGGATATGCGCGTACCAAGTTGCGGGCTACCTACTTATAAAGTAGTTACATACCATACTACTAATAATATTATTCAGTATTATAACTCAGGATATATATACCCTCGTTAGACATCCACGGAAAGCACGGCACTGTATGATGTACCTACATCATACATTAGGTGAATACCTCTCAATGTATTCATATGTCTCTACCAACCAAATATACTTCTAGGTACGCATATCTACTATGATCCATTATCATAAAACTTACCAAGTTACAAAGCAAGTGACAATAAAGCACTGACAGTTTACTAACAGCCAACAGCCGCGTTCAAAACAATAACCAAGTCTTCAGTGATTCCTTTGAATAATTTCTGAACGAGGCTGTCACCCTCGAACTTTGACAGTCAAGTTGTCTTCCATTTAAACTTGAATTTGTAATTCAAGGCAATTTGAATCCATCGCCACCAACTCTCAAATTGACTTCATAATGATTTAATTACTAGATCATTAAATTGTATATTTTATTTTGATTTCTATTACTTATGATATTTTTTTTTTTTGTACTGATAAATGCTATTTAAAAAGAAGGATCTCATTCGAATTAAGTAGAACTTTATGAAATAAGAAAAAGTTTGATGTACCAGATTTAGACGTAACTTGGCGAGTCCGACTTCGCGCAGAACGTTGCGCAATAACTTTATTTAGGAACCAAATGGTGGCACGAGCCGACGTTCGGGAGGCGGTGGTCTAGGCTAGAGATTGACCTTATGTTAATACAATCGACCCTTTATCGATCAAATATCGTAATCCATAAGTTTCATTTAGAATTTATTGATTTTTGTTTATATAATTTAAGAAACGAAACAAGATTTACAAATATAATGAATTTTGTCGTTAATGAACGAGATTTCGAATTTAGTAAAAAAATATGTCGATCCCCCCAACCAAGAACTCGGTAATGTGCTATTATGGGTTTTATGCTGTTATGTCAAATTCGGCATCTGTAGACTGGAATACACCTTAGCAATTTTTTTCAGATTTTTCCTAATCATATTTACAAAGAAATCATGACACACGTGTTTATTGTTGGGAAATAAGGCACAATAATATTCCGACAATAAACCTGTTATAGATCTGTACGGAAAAAACTATTTATATTTTATTTTGGTAAGTTGCGAATACGGGGTTATTGGCGTAAATAATTTTCATGAAGTTTTTGGTAAACGTGTTTATGAGGTTATTGTTGAACTAATTTTAAAATACGTAGAAGTGGAGCCATTCCACAGAGTTACCATTCTTTTTACCAATCCTTATCCTGTTCTGAAGTGGAAAACGAAAATATATCTGAAGAAGAACTACTTTGATGAGTTTATGTAGCTCAAAGTTGATTGCAGGATTTGATTTATTGAATTCTTTTTATTAATAAATGTTAGCATAAAATTAAAGTGTTTTTCATTCTGTTGTTTAATAAATATTACTAATAATCGAAATTATTGTATTTCTTTCGTTTATTACCTTCTAATATTACATTTCATTTGCATCGTAATAATAATGTTATTTATCAATACCGTTTTCAAAATTATTTGAAATCACCACAATAACTCCGTAAAAACACGTTACGTATCAGCCCTACATAAAAATAACGCCGTAGAAGTCCATAACATAATGTTATGAAATATTTTATTTGACAAATTTCCGGCAATAATCCCGTAATTACTATTACTGTAATATTTGATGTAATCAATTTTAGGTATTATCTGTTTTCATAAATTACTAGGTTTTGACTAAACGGAATTTCATAATAATGGTAGTTTATATTAAGCAAAAAAATACCTTTCATTTAATACATCAATGACTTCAATAGTCCCACTTGTTGAAAAGATATTTGATAAAATCAGTAAATCTTTTCTCCTGTAAAATTTTGATTTTTCGATTACCGAGTTATTGCTTGGGAGCGTCGATGTAAACTAAAAAAACATAATTTCTCAGTTAAAAGTAATGATTCACTTATACATATATCACTTATCTATTAACGACTACTTGAGTAACAACTGTTTGAGAAAATTTAAAACCTCCATATATAATTGAAAATAAATATATTATTGAGTCTTAATTTCAATTTGAAGAAAATCGATTAAACAACACTCTCAGACACGCGTATTGGACATCCCTTTTTGGTTACTTCGTAAAGCTTCGTGCGTATTCGGCAATGCTCGGTACACGATATTATTGTCTCAGTCACACGTTAGCGTCGGTGTCGTGTTCGTGTCGCTATCTCTGTCTTGAGCCGGTTACAAAAGTTTTCGTTTTTACTGTTGTTAAGTTTTATTGGTATTTTTAATTTTTTTGTTAAGTGTTTAAGGTTGTTGTTACCGTTGTTAGGTTTTATTAGTATTGTTAAGTTTTTGTTTAGTGTATAAGATTGTTTTGTGTGTTATTTGCAAGTTTCAGTTGGCACTTATATTATTCGTAAAAATGCCACCAATAAAAGTTTTCTTCACGACTGTACATGCGCTAAAGTTCGCAAAGCCTATGTTCAGACTCGCCAAGATACGTCGGCCGCATTGTACCTAATTCGAATTCTGAATTCAAATATACCTACCTACTTAAGTATCTTCGAAATCTTCTGGGTTTTCCATTTTGAATAAGTATGACTTCAATGTTAATTATAAGTTTTTCAATTAGAAATAAGTGGATTTATTCATTTAGTGGTGATTTTCAAATATTTGCTAATAAGGAAAGAAACAAAAAATTAATGAAATGCTATTTTAGTTTTCTTTTTATGCATCATCATCATCTGCCTTGCCTTTTCCCAACTATATTGGGGTCGGCTTCCAGTCATACCGGATTCAGCAGAATACCAGTATTAGTAAAAGTTAATAAGTAGGGACCTACCTGAATACTCATTAAGGTAACTAAGCATTTTTTTGAGTACAGAATTACTTAAATAAAATGTAAATGAGCGGAGATCGTTGTGCACACCCATAAACTAATAGCTACGTCATTGTTGGTAGGTATATAGTTAGTTGATAAGCCAGCGTTCATCAAAAAATCATTTACTTGACCGATTTCTATGTATGTAAGCAAAACCCCTCATACATCATAATTGCCTAAACTTTTACCTTTCAGAAACGCAAGTTATGTGATTAAATTCCAGCCTAGGAAAACAAAGGAAGATCGACTTCTCAGACTAATTTCGCAAAAGTACACTGTACACGGGTTATGTATTCGAAATGTTTACATTTTACATACTGCTATTAATTATAACGCATCACATGACGCGTTCTTGTATTTTAGTTACTGACGCATCATTGGAATCAGGCCACTAAAAGACGAATTGCGGTCTGATCTTATTTTGCTGTGAAACGGACTATTGAACGTAAAAAATCTTTTATAAATAGTTACTTCTTCATAAACTGGCAGCCGAAGCTAAATACGTATTTTCATGGTTCTTGAACACAATAGCAAATTTTGGCCACGCCTTTACATTAAAAAACGATTGCTTTGAGTCATAATAGCAACAAATGAGAACTATACATTTAATCAATTGCCAAGATGCTATTTATTTACAAAAAAAAACATCCGCCAATCGTTCTTCTTTTAAAACGACAAAAAGCCAGAAAATGAACTACAATTTTAAAATTATTAAAACGTTCCATAGATGATTCAAATAAAGAATGTCAGACAGATTTCCTAAGGCAACAAATGACGGTCTAATCTAAACGCCAGCTCCATATAAAGACGATTGTACGTTAGGAGGAAAATAATGTAGATCGCATGAATGAACGCTTATGTCCTCTGCTAGCGTGGGCACACGGTCTGAGTAACACTTGATTACGTGTGCGACAAAGGCGATGTCTGTATTGTGTTGCTAGCCGAAAATAACGTAGACGATAACATTGACAACAAAATCAAGGAGCATTTTGTGTTTCACTGATGAGTTAATTTATCAAGACCAAAACAGCCTCTGGAAACGAGAGAAAGACACAAAAAAAACAACCAAGCCTGGAATGAAACATCTTACTTCACCTAAGTTTTCACGATGAGTTTTTTTATTGAATCGACCGGCAGATTATGTCCCCAACATCTACAACAAAAAACTTCCAACGACAAAACATACGGTGAGTTAATAAGCGTAGGTTCACTCAAAAATTTCACCTAAACTCGCCATCACAAGTCAAGTCCACGCATGGTTGGGATTCGTGATATCGTGTCATCCACGTCACGTGACCGTCACGCTCAATTTACGTTCCGATCTACGCCACCCACAGTGCCCACTCTCACCGCTTTGATATTCGCTATGGCATTAGTAGGTACGGTACCATACCGTGTTCGAACATGTGATGTGATCATTGACAGGTATATAAGAAATTGCATAAAACTTTGCTATATATAATATTTGATTAGATATAGCAAAGTTAATGATGTGAGTTATTGCTATTGAATTTATAGATTTACAGACTATTGGTTCCAAATGTACATAGAAACCAAGTTTAAATAAAATGATAAATAATAACAATATGAACGAAGGAACGTGGCGTGCCCAGCGCTGGGTTGCGACAGTCACTCTCTCCATACCGACATTAGATCCTGCCGGAGCTCTGTTTCAAGGAAATATATGTCGACGGTTAAAAGGAAATAGGGTATAAGCGACAAAAAGTGAAATGTTCAGGAGAGCCGTTCAAAGTTTTAAATTTTAGAAAAACTGACGTAATTTTGTTATTTATTAAGATATCGCGAAAAATAAAACAGTTATAAAATCAGAAAAAAATGGAGTATTTACTGGTATTTTTAGTTTTAATGATTTTACGCTATTTAAAGTGGTTTTTGTCGCTTATGACAATAGCTTTTAATTTTCTAATGAGGAAATATGGCATAAGATACAAATGACAAAGTAAAATATTAAAGGATAAGAAGCCTAAGCGACATACTGATTTCTCACACAGCAAGGTAAAAGGGTATAAGAGACTAGACAGTTCAATAAGTGTTATAGGAAAAGAAGGATAAGGTACTTTTCACAGTGGTTGTATGGAAGCTAATAGAGCACAAGAAACAGTCGGCTTTCAAAACAATACCAGGATATAAGACATTAGTGACGCACAATGTCGCTTGAAAGCAAAGGAAAAGAAGGATAATCAACATTTGGCATTGCGTGAGTCTATGGAAATATGGATGAAAAGACACCCCAAAAATAATGAAGTAGCGCCACCAACACGATCCTTCATCAGGATAAGAGCTAAAACGGGTATTACACTACACTGTAATTTTGTCCCTAACTCGTAAAATAGGGTGAAGTATTTTAAAAGTATTAGGGAGTCGATTTTCATACAAAAAGACTAAGGATCCTTAGTCTTAGGGGCCTGTTTCAGTATACCCTACCCGTTCAAGTGATTCTAATTAATTTACACTAAATAGTAGATTTCAAAGATGATAGTTCGTCATTATAGTCATTTTCATGTCACCTACTTACCTATTTACTAACAAGCGGATAGTAGGATTTTTTTAAATAAAAAAAGACATTGACATGACATGGACACCTTATGGTGTCCTCCCCCAAACACATCCAGTACATCAGATGACCCGATTCCAGGGTTATCCCTGGAATCGGGTCATCTGATGTACTTCCGCGAGGGAGACCAACAATCGCAAGGCGGCGTTGGGTTTCTGGTAAACAAGTCCTATCTAACAACTTTGTGGAAATGTTAAGTGTGTCGAACAGGGTAGCGTACCTTATTGTGAAGCTCACCGAGAGGTATAGCACAAGGTAGTGTACGCACCAACCTCGACACACTCGGAGGACGAAGTGGAAAATATGTTCGATGACATATCGAGAGCCCTCCACTTCACTACAAAGACATAGTATATCGTTGTCATGTTGACTTTAATGCCAAAGTGGGAGTACAGTATTGCTGCGAATAGGTAATAGGATACCATGGATTTGGAAGCAGAAATCATAGGGGGCAAATCCTCGTCAACTTCCTCGAACGGGAGGGGTTGTTCTTGATGAACTCCTTCAAGAAACAGACCCAAAGGAAGTGGACGTGGCAAAGCCCCGACAATATGATCAAACATGAGATGTCGATATCATGTTTGTTCATCATGAATGACAAGGCATATATTCAGAGACGTCTCCGTGATCAATAGGTTCAATACCTGTAGCGATCACCGACTTGTCCGAGGCTCTCTGAATATTAACTTCAAGGCCGAACGTGTCCCCCCACCGAATGTGTCTCCACGTTGTCGTCGTGGTGGGGCTTGAGCATCTCAATGATCTTGCGAGCTTTCCCGGTAGAGCCACTCATGCCGGAGGGTCGCAAGTGAGGGATCAGACCAAGAGAGACACACACACGCTTGCTCGCTGCTCTCTGGTACGCGTCTGATCATCAGACGTGACTGTGGGAGCAGCGAGCAGGTGGAGAGGTGAGGTGAGGAGAGGGCCCTGAGAAGGGGCGGAGCGAACAGGGACCGCACCCTTAAAAGGCACAAAATATGAATAAAGACGCTTGTAAAATGAGTCCCCAGGTGGGTCCCGACTGCTCAGCGGTCGGGGAATCCCACCCCGCTTCGGCGGGCTGCCCTCCGTACTCTGGGGTGGGCACCAAACGTCTTCCGCTTGCCAGTGGCAACAAGAGCCGAGGAGGCTCCAATTCGTCGTCGTCATCCGGATCCGCCTCCTTTAAGGAGCTGATGGCGCACGAATTCGCAGAGGAGGGTTCGCCTGAGCGCCGGGGTGGCGTGGAGTTGGATTCCGGCTCCGCGCTAGACCTAGTAACGGTCAGCTCGGCGGGCTCGGGAGAAGAAAGAGGGGGGGCTGCTGCGGAGAACGTAAAGTTCTTCCGCAAGCGGCCCAGACGGGAGGATGACAGCGGGTCGTCCTCTGAGGGCGAATTTGCCTCCGCCCGCAAAATCCCCACCGCTAGGCGGGGCAGGGGTTGTGAGGCGGGGAGGGGGCTGGCTGCCTCTACCCGGGAGGTGGAGCGTCGGGCCGAGAGGTTGGCGGGGGAGGGGCATCGCCCTGGGGGGAGTGGTCGCAGGGCTCCCTCTACTCGTCCGCCTCCTCTCGACTCCGATGACTCGGTGTCCCCGGGAGAGGTACCTCCCACTGCCGAGGAGAAGAGGGCCAAGCTGGAGGAGGTCGTGGAGGCCGCGATCCGCGCTGTGGCCTTCAAGAGGAAGCAGTCCTCTAAGCGGGAGGCCATTAGCGCGGCCAAGGCCTCCATTATGGCGGCGGCGGCGGTCAACGTCGGCGGGTCCGGAGAGGCGACAGAGTTGCGGGCGGAAGTCGCCCGCCTCGCGGCCGTAACGGAGCGACTCATTGCGGAGAATGAGTCGCTCCGGAGGGACCTGGCTGGCATGGCCAGAGCGGCCTCGGAGGAGCCGCAGGGGGGGCCGAGTCCGGCGACGCTGGAGGGGAGCCTAGTGCTGAGCCAGGTGCGGAGCCTGGTGCGGCAGGAGCTGGCTCCTTACCAGAAGCAGTTCTCCGTTTTGGAGGACATGATTCGGCGTCCCCCACTAGCGGCGACACAGAGGCCCCAGGGCCGGCAGAAGGCGGCTTCGTACGCGGCCGCCGTGGCTGCCGGCCCGGGAACGTCTGGCCAGGCGAAGGCGAAGGCCAAGGGCGGAGCCGCGCCGGCGCCAGCGCCAGCGCCTGTGACGACCAAGGCGGCCCCGGCGAAGAGGGGTAGGAGGAAGGCTGGAGGAGCGGCTAAGGCTGCGGCGCCAGTGGTGCCGCAGCCGCCCCCACCCCCACCCTCGGACCCTCCTGCGGCCGAGGCCGAGTGGCAGGTTGCTGGCCAGAAACGGCGGGCCAAAAACAAGGCGAGGAGGCAGCGGCGGAAGGCCAACGCCATTGCGGCGAGGCTTCGCGCCCCGAAATCCGCGGCTGTAGTGCTCACACTGCAGCCGGAAGCGGAACAGAGGGGCGTGACGTATCTCGCCGTACTGAAGCGGGCGAAGGAGGCGGTGAGCCTCCAAGAGCTGGGCATCAGCGGGGGCATCGGGGTCAGGAGGACCTTAACCGGTGCCCGCAAGCTCGAGCTCGCCGGAGCGGAGAGTGGCCCGTTCGCGGACGCCCTGGCCGAAAGGCTGAGGGCGGTCTTACCCGCGGACGAGGTCCGGGTGTCCAGGCCGACTAAGCGCATCGACATGCGCATAGTGGGCCTGGATGACTCCGTGACGGAGGAGGAAGTTGTGGCCGCCGTCGCCAGGACTGGGGGGTGCTCTGCCGAGCTCGTCAAGGCGGGCACCCTCCGGCCTGACAACACGGGCATGCAAACCCTTGTGGTGAGCTGCCCCGTGACGGCGGCCAGAACTGTGTCGGAGGGCCGAAGGCTCTTGGTGGGATGGGTGTCTGCGCGGGTAAAACTGCTGGAACCCAGGCCTCTGAGGTGCTACCGCTGCCATGTGGGCAACCACACGGGAGCTATGTGCCCCTCGGAGGTGGACCGCAGCGGACTTTGTTTCCGCTGTGGTCAGCCCGGTCATCGGGCCGGCTCGTGTGAGGCCACGCCGCACTGCAGTGCATGTGCGGCTGCTGGCAAGCCGGCCGAGCACTGGGCTGGGGGAAGGGCCTGCGCGCCATCCGCCCCGACCAGGGGCAAGAGGTCCGCCGCCACCGCCGCCTCTGCCGCCGCCGCGGCTTCTGTCGCCGCCGCTGCCGCTTCTGCTGCGGGTGCTGCGGCTCCCAACACTCGGGAGGGTGCTGAGATGGAGTGCCAGTAGTGGTCCCATCTCGGCCCCCTCCAGAGACAAGTCGGCCGCTGTGCTATCGCGCAGTGGCTGATGCCTGGGGACGGTGAGCGTGGGTGGCTCGCCGTCCGATACCAGGTTGAGTCGACGACGCGTTGTGTTCCACGCGCGCCTCAAGGAGCCGTCAGCACCGAGGACGGGGCCCCATAGGGTCGGTGCCTGCTAGGGTTGCGGAATTTGTTCGAAAGAGTTACCGCGGCCCTGGAACGCATAGGGCACAAGAAGGATCACGGGTGGGTTTTAGTCAGTAAAAGTCTGACACTCCCTACCGCTCCACCCAGGGCGGGAGGGGTCATTTGATGATTTCCCATCCAGAAAAGAAAAAAAAAAAAAAAAAAAAGGCCGAACGTGTCCGTCTGATGAAGTCCAGACTCCGACCAACTCTGCTCCAAACCATGGCATGATCTGAAACGCTCCAGGCAAACCTGTAAAACCGATTCGCTGCCGTGGAAACCACAACAGACGTAAACCAGAACCTCTAAAATGTGATTTGGATCCTCAGGGAAAAGGGTACGAGATTCTGTGATATGCAGCGTAAGGGCAAGAAGTCCAAGCTTTCAGAAAGGACTTTAGGGCTAATGAAGGAATGACGTGAAAGCCCACCCGTCACTTCGTCGGCAAAGCGATTTCTAAACTGAGAGATCAACAAGCACGTACGACAGGACCTCCGGGGCTTCAATGTTCTTTCGGTTGAAAGAGTAATCGAGCAGAATCGGGGGTCAAAGGTGTTCGTACAGTCTCTTGGAAGAAGCCACCTGATGAAGTTGACCACAGCAAGTGGAGAAGTTGTTTCTTTGAAGCCAGTAGTCTTTTAGGAAGTGGAGGACTTCTATAGCCGGTTATACGCATCGCATGCATCTCGTCCTGATCCCAAAAATGAGGGTTCTAGAGCCACATTGACACGCCATTTAACCGAAGACCTGCCAGAAGTCCTATGGCATTAAGTCCGCTTTGTACAGTTTGTTTTTACTAGTGCGTAAAGTTTTAATAAATAAATAAGTCAGTATTGGCGAAATCGAGATCGCTCTTGGGCAGCTTAAAAATGGAGAAGCCCCTGGAGAAGACGGCGTTACCACAGAGCTGCTGAAAGCTGGAGGTAAACCCGTACTGAGGGATTTCCAGAAGCTGTTTAACGCTGTCCTGTTGGAAGGGAGAATTTCAGAGGCGTGGAGTAGAAGTGTGGTTAAGATAACCACACTTCTACTCCGTCCTTCAAAAAGAGAGACAAGACCCTATTGAAGAACTATCGACCCATATCCCTTCAAAGCCACGTCTATAAGCTGTTTTCAAGAGTGGTTATGAATCGTCTTGCGCGAAAGCTCGACGAATTCAAACTACCAGAACAGGCTGGGTTTCGGAGCGGATACGGCCGCATAGACCACATCCACACAGTGCGGCAGATTATACAGAAGACCGAAGAGTATAATCAGCCCCTGTGTCTAGCATTTGTGAATCATGAAAAGGCCTTTGACTCGGTTGAAATCTGGTCTGTTCTGAAGTCCCTGCAGCGCTGCCAAGTAGACTGGCGATACATCCAAGTGATGAGATGTCTCTACGAGGCCGCCACCATGTCCGTTCAAGTACAGAATCAGCAAACAAGTCCCATACCGTTGCATCGAGGAGTGAGACAAGGGGATGTTATTTCCCCGAAATTATTCACTAATGCAATGGAGGATATGTTCAAGACGCTGAACTGGAACGAACGTAGCATTAACATCAATGGCGAATACATCTCTTACTTGCGATTTGTAGATGATATCGTCATCATGGCAGAAACGCTGCAGGACCTACAACAGATGCTGAATGATCTTGCTGACTTTTCTGTAACATAAACATTGTTTCGCAGTAAACATTTTGACTTTGACTTTATTAAAACCAAGGTCATGTTCAACGAAAATGTTCTACCGGAACCGATTGCGATTCACGGTGCAATTCTTGAAGTGGTTCAAAAATATGTGTACCTCGGGCAGTGCAGTTAGGTAGAAACAACTTTGAGGGCGAGGTGAATAGAAGAATTTAGTTAGGCTGGGCAGCGTTTGCGAAGCTACGTCGAGTCTTTACATCGTCGATTCCACAGTGCCTAAAGACGAAAGTCTTCAATCAGTGCGTCCTACCCGTCATGGCATACGGAGCAGAAACGGCTCGTATGGTCTACAAGCTTAAAGTCGCTCAGTGGGCTATGGAAAGGGCTATGCTCGGTGTGTCTCAGAGGCATCGCATCAGAAATGAGGTGATCCGTCAGAGAAGCAAGGTCATCGATATAGCCTACCGGATTAGTAAGCTGAAGTGGCAGTGGGCTGGCCATATTAACCGACAACCGTTGGGGTAAACGAGTTCTAGAGTGGAGACCGCGTCTCGGCAAACGTAATGTAGGACGTTCTACACTACGTTTGCCGAGACGCACGGTGGAGTGACGATTTGCGCAGGACGGCTGGCAGAAACTGGATGCGAGAAGCCGAAAATAGATCTAAGTGGCGTGCAATTGGAGAGGCCTATGTCCAGCAGTGGACTGCAACAGGCTCTTTATGATGATGATGATGATGGGTAGGTAGCTAATACTGCAGCTAGCAGGTAGGGAACTTAAGAATTAATTACGAACACTTGGTATGTATCCGTAATATTAAACATTTAAAAAGGTAACAAACATAATAGTAAATAATAAAAAGCTTATTGGGTATTGTAGTATAAGTGACGTATAAGTATGATTGTAGAACGTGGAAGTAGGTTATAATGTGGTTATAATCGACACCATGATATCTAATTTAATTTAAGTAATAAGATATTATCGACAAAACTGTATTTATATTGTACGCGGAAGTAAGGTATAACCAACAGTGTGATATTAAAATAAATTTAGGTAATGGAGCATAACCTGCATAGCTTCCATAAAGTATTGAATGGTAATAGGGTATAACTGACAGAGTAATATGAAAATGAATTTCGTATATAGGGTACAAGCGCCATAGCTATGTTAAATTACGAAATGGAAGTAGGCTATAAACAACGTTTGTACTTTGTGAGGGAAAAGCTTAAAAGGCATAAACAACCGAAAGCTCGACACCCTTATGAAGTAAAAAAGCATTACCGACAACAAACACAAAATAAATCATTTTTGTAGGGGCACAAGCACCTTTGTAGCAAAAATTACTTGAATTTTCGTCGGTTACGAAAACTAATACTATGAAAACGATTTTTTTTGCTAGGGCATAAACGCCAAAAAACTCATCGTAGAGCCATGAGAGTAAGCGCATTCGAAAGAGCGGAAAATTTTACGTAGGATGGCATATATAACTCATTTTTGACCAAAATGTCGCTTATGCCCTACTTCCTTTTAACCGTCGATGTTTAGTTATATTACTTAATGTATTACAGACTAGGGCTAGATGAGTTATCTTTTTAGGTATTCTAAATCGATTAATCGACTCTGAAACACTTAGGATTGAAGCCCAAACTGTGGGTGAATATCAAAATTGAAAATGAAATCCACTAGACAAAAAAAAGTAAACGTACCTACGTTTACATTTGTCTAGTGCCTATCAATATTTATTTCGTTTCTCACTTCAATAAATAACAAGCAACGTCGCTTTTACTTTCAAAGGCGAAATTTTTCAATGTTGGCAACATCCCGCCGAAATATCTACCAAATGTTGGCAATCTATTTCTTAAGTAATAAGTTCGGATCACGGAGCTTTCGGCAACGAATCAATCAGAACTAGATCTACCAAAGAGCTTACATGTTCGAAGATTAAATAGATTTGACTTTTAATAGAATATTATTCATCGTGGTTGCTAGGTATAGTTTGTTTTACTTTTCTTAAACCCATCATCTTTTCCCATTTTATTAAGGGTCGGTGCAAGACGTAATTTCTATCAACCATAACGCCGCTACTCCGTTTTCGTTCATGAATTCCTCGTACAAATCATGCATCATTCCTACATCCATTAGGTACTTATGACAAATGGTTTTGCGTAGGTATATTCAATATCTGTGATAAATAATAAGTTATAGAGTTCCGAAACTCTGAGACAGTTTTTTTTTTTTAATATCTGGCCACCTTGACTCCGTTGTTGCGTGCTCAGAGCCGCATTCGCAGTGCGTGGGTTCAAGATCACACGATAACATTGCAACAGCTTTCATTATCCGCCAAACAAATATATTCACTTCTTAACTTTTTCACTAAACGGGCTTTATTTAGCTTAAAGTATTTTTGTTCTTTCATTTTCATAAGAACTGGTGCAATCTCTTTTAAATCGTTGTTGCGCATTTTACGGAGCGTGTAGTGGTCATTTCTTGCTTATTAAGATAAAAGAGTCCATATAATAAAACAGAAGAAATATTATTCAGAAACAACTTTATCTGATAACCTTTGCATGGACTACTGAGAATATTTTACGTAAATGAGAAATAATAAATTAAGTTAAATAAAAAAAAAACTTTCGCTGCACCTTGCGAGGTAGCTCGCGTGACATAACAAATACATATAAACCAATTTATTTACATTTCGACGTACATATATAAAACCATCTGGTAGTCAAACCACAATACAGTCGAAAGTTCTGACGGCGGGAAACTCCTGAAAGTGACTGAGAATTCCCGACCGATTGTAATCTAAGGCCATGTCACATGCACCAGCTCGCATGCAAGTTGCATTACATTCCTGACTACCGAGATACAGTGTTATGAATAGCTCGATCGTGCACCGCAATGTAATTCAACATGTATACGATTTGCTTGCAGGTAGAAACATTGCCTATCAGATCATAAACAAATGACAATCCTATCCTTCACCATTTGAACAATAGCACTGCACTTAACACACTGACTTTGACACACATTTAATATTCAAACAATACACGTAATAATGCATCTGAACAAACATACAAAAGAAAAGGCAGGCCGTACCGCGAAAGCGATAACGTAATGATAGCAAATATCGAATAATTGTCATGCACTTGCATACTGCTGTTATAGAGCGGAAACTAGTAAACTTGTAATTGCTGATTGTCGTGTGTTGTGTCGCGAGGAGGCATGGGAAGCGGTCGCCTCCTTCTGCGAAGCAGTAATGCTAGCGAAGGAGGAGGCGGAACGCGTGCGTGAGAGGGAAACCTCACGCCCCAGCCGCCGCAACAGGAGAAGACGCCCCGGGCGTCGGGAAACGCAGGGCGATTCCCGGCCACCGTAGGCGCGGGCCTGCGGATGGCGAGCTATGGGTGGCTCGCCGTCCGATAGCAACCAGGCCCGAGTCGACGGCGCGTCGTGTTCCACGCGCGCCTCAAAGAGCCGTCAGCAAAGAAGACGGGGCCCCATAGGGTCAGTGCCTGCTAGGGTTGCGGAATTTGTTCGAAAGAGTCACCGCGGCCCTGGAACGCAAAGGGCACAAGAAGGATCACGGGTGGGTTTTAGTCAGTAAGAGTCTGACACTCCCTTCCGCTCCGCCCAGAGCGGGAGAAGTCATTTGATGATTTCCCATCCAGAAAAAAAAAAAAAAAGGCTGTACCGCGAAAGCGATAACGTAATGATAGCATATATCGAATAATTGTCATGCACTTGCATACTGCTGTTATAGAGCGGAAACTAGTAAGCTTCTAATTGCTGATTGTCGTGTGTTTACTGTGATGGGTGACCATTTGGCTTGGATTGACTTTAGCAAGATACGTGCAATATTTTGCGATAGGAATTAAAACGGCGCGACGCACCGGCTACAGAATATTCGACAGAGGAAGTTAGTTATACAGGGTTTAACAGAAATAATTCAAAACCAGAAAAGATCATTCATTGTTATCATCATTATTAATTTAACTTTTAGCATCTTTTGTAATGCGCACAGCAAAGGAGTGGAACTCTCTGCCTGCGTCTGTGTTTCCGAACGCATTCAACCCTGATCTCTTCAAAGTAAGAGGGAACAGGCTTCTTCTGGGTAAGTTCATATTTCCATCGTCGACTTTGTCTCTGTCACCTGCGACCTAGACTAGAGTCAAGAGCATATCCATCTGACAATAAAAAAAGCATGATACGTGTTTGCAAAACTCGACAAAATCTGAACAGCCGATTTTCATCGCGATTTCAGTGATATGGCATGGCCCCCATAGTAAAAATTGTTTATTGTACTGAGTAGTAGCACAGTATTACAATATTTCCTACAGTACGGCGACGAATGTACTTGCGCAGAGCAACGGAGGGGAACTCGCGGGGTGTCGGGCGGCGCGGGCCGCGTACCGCAAACACGCTTAGTTTGCGCTTGCGGTACCGAGCGCGAAGGGCAGACGCGGTCGTGTTTTTTGTGTAAGTAATAATTTTATTATACTTACATTCTATAATGGTGCGCACAAACTGTTCTGTTAGGTTTTTTCATTTATGGAATGTTACAGACGCCCGCCGCCGCCGCTAAGACAAAACTGACTTGTGCACCAATTTTGGCCACTTTTCCTTATAATTTTATGTCTGATAATTATAACTGTAAAGGTATGTGTTTGTTTATTGAATTTATAGGTACCTACTTACTTTCCAGGCGCGAGTTATGGATTGTCAAAGACGGTAATTGAAAAGTAAAACAGTTGTACAATAAGGTACTTGACTAAAAAATCTGATAACTCCGTCGGATAGATTTCCATAAAATATTGGACACGTATTTTTTTCTTTTATCATATAATAAAAAAAAAACGAAGACGATACAGTGCGTTGAAAACTCGTGTGACGTCACTAATCGCTACAATTTTTACCTAGCCGTGACGTAACAAGCCCCCACTCTTGATCTTTGATACTTTTTATCTTCGTCAGTTTTTATAGATTTAATAAAGGAAAAAATACGTGAACAATATTTTTCTATAATCTTACTGACGGACTAAACATAATCAGATATTTTTTACTCAGGAAACATCCTTATTACCTATATAACATGTAGGTACGTATGTGGTTTACACTTTTAATAAATAATTATATTAGATTTAATAATCACATTTATTTTTAATGTAAATATGAATAAATGATTACATCATAATAGTAATAATCACAATTGTTTTATTTCCCATTTGGTGACAACCCTTCCATACTTGCATGTGGCAGCGTAAGTACCTACACTCGCGGCGGCATCGCGCGACATCAAAGGCGTTTCCCTACTGTAATATTGTAATACTGTGGTAGTAGTCTACTAAAACCCCTTTTCAGATTGCATTTTGTATAAGACTGGAATCACATTTTCCAAGACGACTGAGAACATCGATAAAGAAAATCCTGAAGAAATGAAGAAACTCCATACATTACATTACAATAATTCTTCGTTGGTAGACAATTATCTAGAAATTCGATGAGAAAACATCTCTTTAATGGCATAACTCTAACTAGCCGAAACAAGCGCTCTATGACCTCTCAATTAAGACTTACGTAAAACGTTGTTTGGCGCTCACGGGGGCATTTCCCGCCATCCAGCATTGTTCTTCACCGGCACAGTTTCACACGCTCCACATATCTAGTTACATGGAAAGCTACATACAATGCACATTTTATGCCAGTATATAGCCATTTTATATGAATATGAGTACTCATAATTTTGTTGCATGAATGGACGCATTAGAGAGGAATGTCCATTGTCGACACGCGTCGTGTTTAGCTTTCAATACATTTCATATTCAATCGGTTTCTATAATACGTTATGATTGTAATGAAATCGTGATAATCATACGAGTAGAACTGGCTGAGAAAGATTTTAGTCGATGCGAATTTATCTGAGGGTAGGTATGGTCACTAGCAGGATTATTTTCAGCCCCGCTTCGAATAGGATAGGTTATCTTTTGTTCATTCACACAGAGAGAACTCAAGAGGACGGATTTAAGGCCGAGCGAAGGAAGCTCGAAGTACCTACCTCGCCTTTTTGCCGGATTTGCTAAGTTCTCTTTTACTAAATTCCGCTTTTCTAATATTTTTTGTACCTATTTCTTCACGTTTTCACATGATTTATTGAAAGCCCATCCCTCCCGGCGCGCGGCGCCCATGGCTCAGGGAATGCCGAATACAGTAAACCTGGAATGACTACCCATTTCGAGCATTATTATTTTAACACACTAAACTAGTCACGCAAAGTGATTAACACTTAATCAAACCAATAAAAAAACATAAAACAAAATGAATATACTCTGTTTCAGAATGTATTATACCATACGGATAACCTCGCGACCTTAACAACAAGAATAGCTGTACTATCTTCAAAAATGAAGTGCGCTAACGTCCCGAGCTTAGAATTTATTGCCACAAATAAAAATATTAAATTACATAGAGAACCTCTTTGCTTAATGTATAAGAAAATTAAATGGACGACGAAATACATACGGAGTGTACTTCTTCATCAAAACAGAGCAATTTCTCAGGGGATTAAAGAATAATGAAATATGTTATCGTGAGTCTAGATGGGAGAGTTATTAAAGTAACTATAAAAATATGGACGGCGGTAACAAACTTCGAAAGTTACATAAAGTGGAGGTTTCAACGAAAGTTAGTTTACCAGAAGTGGTACGATAATATCAAAACATGTAGATACTGACATAAAGTAAACAAAATAACAATTTATGTAAATTGTGAATACCCGGAGACCTTAATATAGAGCGACGAAGCGTCAACAGTGTTGAGCTTTTCGGGGATCTAAATAGCCGTAACCGTAATTTCATGTATTTGGTAATGATATGACAACCGGGATCAAAAGGCTCAAATACCCAAAGCGAAAATTGTACATCTATAATATAAATAATTTCCTCGTGTTCTTTATTTTGCAAATATTATAATATGAATAATTAAAACAATCATATTTAAATCTATACTTATAATAAATCTGTAGAGAAGTCAATTCTGTACAAGGAATATATTTTCAAAATAACTATCAGGGGGTGATTAGTGATCGATACTGGTGCCAAAAATGCAATCAGTAAAATTTTTGTCTGTCTGTCTGTCTTTCTGTCTGTCTGTCTGTCTGTCTGTCTGTATGTTCTTTATAGAAACAAAAACTACTCGACCGATTTTAACGAAATTTGGTACAATTATTCTTCATACTCCTGGGCAGGTTATAGTTTACTTTTCATCACGCTACAATCAATAGGAGCAGAGCAGTGAAGGAAAATATTGGGAAAACGGGAGAAGTTACTCCATTTTTTAAGCTTCCGTCGCGTGTGTAGCCTTAATGGTTAAAGTTACATAGAAATCATGTTTTTTTAGTATTAAGTAGGTAAAAGCGTAGATATTTTTATTAATTAGTAGTTATTTTATTAATTAGTTATACGTAGTTACAGGTATAGTATATAATAAGTTGTACATATTTCACACACACATAGTGATTTATCAATGCACAGCACAAACCACTGAACGGATCGGGCTGAAGTTTGGCATGCAGGTAGATGTTATGACGTAGGCATCCACTAAGAAATGATTTTAATTAATTCTACCCCCAAGGGGATAAAATATTCATATATCAACGTTTGTATGAAACTTTGTCAATTTTAAACCGATCGGGCTGAGAGTTTCAAAATCGGGGGTAAAGTAACTATTCCACGCGGACGAAGTCGCTGGCAGAAGCTAGTATGTACTAAAATTGTCGATTCTTGGATCAAAAAGCTGCAAAAGTGAAATGGACCTGGGCAGGCTTCATTTGCCGGATCCCGACGAAGCTGAGGGCCAGAATATCCCAAAACTGGGACCTTGCGACTGTTAGCCAGAGTCGGGGCGGAACGCCGACGATGGCTTCTTCGTGAATTGGCGTGAGAAAGGCACATGACATAAAGAAATGGAATTGGGAGGCCTTTGTCTAGGATTAGGACAAAAAAGTATTAAATTAAATACTGCTCCGCCCTGAGGTAAGGCCAAAAGCGGCGATTGGGGTTCCTAACTCAGAAACATCCCGAAGGAACATGCACACAACGCGTACCATATCCAATAGCCTTCTGAATCCTATTGTCGTATGAGTTTTGACCCCACCATTCAGCGATAGTTTCTCTAGATGTGGGTCGCGACTCTTCTTTCATTAAGCAAAACCACTGCCCCTTTAATATTTTTATCGCAAAAAAAAATCCAATCACTGGACGGTTTTCAATACCGTTCATTGCAAAAGCAA
The DNA here is from genome assembly GCA_905332915.2 of Hecatera dysodea. NCBI lineage: Eukaryota > Metazoa > Arthropoda > Insecta > Lepidoptera > Noctuidae > Hecatera > Hecatera dysodea. The sequence goes on along the minus strand of HG995288.1, from coordinate 8,587,733 downwards.
TTTGGAGCGCAGTCATCTTGCGACATTTTTTGCTGATAAAGAAGCTCAACGCGGTTATATGGAGACCTTCGGCGCCTCCATTGTTTAGACAGCTGTATTTATCAGATGCCTACGTATTCATTACATTATTCTAGTCTTTAATAAGTAGTTGTGATAAAACTGCTTTATGAAACCATGTATTCGCTGCTTTATGAATTTAAGTATAGTGCCCTGTTTTGAGATGTTCTCACTCGCCAATTCACATCCTGCTTTAACTAGCCACCCAGAGCTTTGTTCAATCTGACGGTTTTTTTTTTCTGTTTCAATTGACTCCAGTCTTTCTAAGAAGGATACTTCTTAGCAAGACTGGAGTGTTACCCAGTTCATGGGCTATGGAAGTCTGTGTTCAGCTGAATCCGGTTTCGACTGGAAGCTGACCCCCGTATAGTTTAGAAAAGGTGAGTGAGACGGATGATGATGAAGTCTACAAACTATCATTCTTCTACAAACTATCATAGGATTGAAGGTATTACTATAATTATAAAACTAAAATACACTAATTCAACCATTAGTATTTCAGATATCTTAAAACAGAATTTTAAAAAACCATCCGGCATGATATTTTTTAGTTTGTCTATACTCCGTGAAAAATTACAACCTAAAAAATATTATGCCGAATTGTTTTTTAAATTTGTGGAAAACTGAAAAGTTTTCCACACAGAATTTTGTTTGTCCAATGGTTACTGCAAAACGGATTTGAGTTTAAGTCAGGTAAAAACATACTGAATGAGTTCAAAAATTCCAATATCTCGTGTTTATCCGATCTCTAGAAGTTTCAATGAGTTTCGCTCAGTCGCGATATTTAAATTACATTGCAAACACGCAAAAACATCTGCTTTATATTTAAAGTAATTCCAGATTTGATTCTAAATTATTTTTATTTACCAAGATCAAGATCAGCAAACAGAAAACAAGTTATTAAAATGAGAATCCTCATATACATCAAAACTGTTCGCTTGATATTTAAATTTACAATTTAAATACATTCCGGGTCGTTTCTAGTAAACAGATACTTAATTAATGGTTGATTAATTCGCGCTTTTCCATTTTATTACATACTGTTTACCTTTTACATAAGCCAAAAAGTTTTCTAACCAAAACTTCACGGACTCCTTTTAGACAAAATTAATGCGTTGAGTTCAGTATTGCCGCAGACTATAGACTAAAACGAAACTGTTATCAATAATATCAATCAATAGACATATAAAAAAACTCTTCCGTTACTGAGTGAGTGAGTGACTGACAGACAACGCACAAACAAAACTACTGGTCATAGAAAGCTAAAATTTTGGCATGTAGATAGGTTCCATGGGGAGTGTAGGGGAGCGCCAAGAGAGGCTTTCCCGACCAACCAACCAACGGCCAACGGGAACGTGAAAAAATAGCGTGTGCGCATTATTATAAATATGAGCATTATACCTATCATTTATCTCTTACTCATATTAATGCCTTGTATGGCTTCCGTTTATATCGACTGTGCTCACTTTTTTAGGGTTCCGTAGTCAAATGGAAAAAAACGGAACCCTTATGAATTCGTCATGTTTGTCTGTCCGTCCGTATATCACAGTCGTTTTACTCGGAGACTTTTAAAGCTACAGAAATGAAAATAGGTAGGTAAGTGCAACCTGTAAACCGCTATTCAATAATGGAGATAAAAAATGTGTCCACCTATCCCCCCCCCCCTCTAACTTTTAAACTATGTAGTTGAAAATTCTAAAAAAAATTGAGCAAATAGAAGACAGACACTTCCAACGAAGATTGGTTTTAGCATCACAGCCTATACCACAGAACAGACCTCTTTTATCTGTTCTGTGGCTTATACAATACTTTTAGAGATATGAGATTTTAACAGTGAACTACGGAACCCTTCGCTATGCATGGTCCGACACGCACTTGGCCGGTTGTATAATTATGTAGTTTGTGGGTTGTTTATGTTAAGTGGCTCCCGAACAACAGGACATTCAAAGGCTCCATTTATGGATTAATGCCGCACACAATGGGAAATGATGGTGCACTGATTTAATAATTTATGAACCGTTAAATGATCCCTAAAATTTTCAAAAAATTCCAAAACAAAGCTTCAATTTTATGTCTCTACATTTTCCAAAAAAAGCAAAACATAAATGTTTTTCGTCGCAGATTTATGTTTGAATAAATATTTGCTATTTTCGTGCGGGGTGAGTGAATGACATACGACAGCACATCATAACGGACCCATTTCGATGTTAATGAACATAGAACATTAAACATTCAACTACAGCGGGATATCAGATTAAGGGATACAATCAGCGTAACAAGCGCACATAATTAGCAGTAAATAATAAAACGGTTTTGTGTATAATAACGCGTCACCAATTACTTTCCGCTAGTGTTTGCAGCATGAGTGCGCTTAATAAAAATAAGGCTGTAGCTGTGTTAAAGGAAATTCATTTACCTTTTTAATAAATAAAAAAAACACATTAAACAGCTACAACAAGCCAAAACGTTCGACCTCAGTGGGCAAACCGATTGAAAGCCCAAAAAATTGATCAACGTTGAAATATTCACGCGTTGAATGCTTACTCTTAAACTTTTAGTCAGTCCAAGAGTAATGTTCGCCTTAATGCCGTTATGAATTTGTTTTGAATGATACCTACTGACTCTAAGCCATAATACTTATATTAAGCATCAAGAGACTTCTCCTGTATAAGACTAGCTGGCCCGCGCAACTTCGTTTGCATCAAATTTTTCATGAATGCTTCGTTCCGATCTACGACCGATAGTCGTACCGTGATGTTATACAGCTTATGGCCTTTTTCAATAGATGGGCTATCCATTATCAAATGTTTGTCGACCAAGTACTTTCTGAGATAAGCGCGTTCAACCAAACAAATTCTTCAGCTTTATAATATAAGTAATCTATACTTAATTTAAACAGACACAAAACTGGTACCAAATGACGAAAGTTAATGCCTCCAAGTCTCCAATCTTAAGAGTAAGTAGGAAGGTTCTAATAAAATTGTAATTTCAAATGATTAGGTTATAGAAAGCGATTTAGAAAGGGTTAAGACCTCAGCGGAAATTATAGGCGTGTGTAAACTCCATGTTTATGGATATTACCCGACGTATTACTTTACTCTATGGTTCGAGCGATGTATGGCGGTAAGCTGCCAGTGTTGCAGCGTTTAATATACCTACTCTGAATATATTTTATGACTGGCAATACCGGTAATTGAATGGTGCACTGTGCATTTATTTGATTGCAGCCTTTGATTTATTTCTCTATTTATTTTCCGTATTTTGTTGTTTGCCTACCGCTCATCTGATAGTGTTAATGTTTTTTAAATTAACATGGAAGTTTTTCATAACCTCTTTTCGCCGCTTCGCGATTTCAATCGACCTTTCACGAACTCTTGCCATTAAAGAAAGGTTAAAAGCATAATATGATTACTACTGAAGTGCCTTTATACGCTCATCGAAAACGTATTATCAAAGTTATATTGGCAAAATATAAATGAAAGTAGTACAATATTTCGTTTTGAAGATATTTGCCCAGTATATTTTATTTTTCACGAAAAGTTTTATGAGTCTATATTTTTTAGACATCTTCATTCAAAGTGGTGTTTTTGGCTAAACAACTGACATTTGAGTGACACGACTCACAATAAAAGTGTTATTTTATTCGATAGTTTTTGTCGAGAACAAATTCCTTGTTGATTTATTTTAATGGCCTTGGGAAACTAAACTGTACCTACGTATTTTTAAGTATATTAGTTACTGCGTCACAATTCAGTTTATTTCGTTTCGCAACGAACACAAGCTAATGACATCAAATCACTTGTTCAAATAAAGAGGCTCCTCGAGTAAGATAAAACATGACTGTACGTTTAACTGTTGTATCGTCTCATTGCTTCGTCTAAATATAATTTGCAGGTTCGCCTGTAAGGCCTGTAATTACGTATTTCTGTCTGAAAATGATGATATTAAACTTCTTATCAACTATCGTTCAAGAAACGTTAATTTCAAAAATCTAATGAGATAAAGATAAAGAGAGTCAATAACGTTCAGTTATTGACTCTTATTTACCTTCAAACAATTGCCGAAAGTAGCGAGGCTGTAAGAGGCGAGGCGAGGAGGTGAGGAAAATTTTATAACATCTACTAATCCTAATTAATACTATAAATGCGAAAGTGAGTTTGTTTGTCACACTTTCACGCATAAATTGCCAAACCGATATTCATACATTTTGGTACTTACAGAGATAGTTGGGAACCTGGACACAGTGGACACGGTTATGTGCAGGCAACTGAAAAGCGAGCGAAGTCTCAGAAAAAAACTAGTAGGTACCTACAATAATAATTTAGCGAGTTCCTACTGGTAAGAAAAAATCTGCTTTGGGTTCTTCACACTCTTGTTTGATCTATTAAATTAGTAGGTAAAGTAAGGAATTTCTGGAAAAATGTAGTCAGGATCAGTCTCTGTGTGCATGATTCACATACAATCACATTCCAATGGCAGATCCGATGATAGGACAAAAACGAAAAGTCGATTCAAAGTCATTGATGCAGGATACACGTTTTGCCTTATAGGTGATTAAGGAAATGATAATTCAATTATTTTGGAAGCTAGACAGTAATTAACATGAATAAAAACTCTGTTTACGGTGTTTAGGATTTTTTAGTTTCCTAATTTTAAATTCGCATCAAGGTTGTTTGCTTGATGAATCAAACAATAATTAAAAACTAATTATACGGAGATTCGCGGTAATTTTGATGTTCTGTGGTGATAGTTAAAAGTGGAATCCCTTGATAGAAAACGAACTTTTTGCTAGTTTCAAATGTGGAATACGTAATTAAATCCTTTTTATTGTATTGAATAGCTTCTTTATTAATGTCATAAGAAAAAAATAACAAATAAAAAATCAACTAGTTTGTTCATTAATTCTTCAAAAAAGAAACTTCGTCACACTTAGATAATCATAGTAAAGCTGTGTATGTTAAATACACTGTTTTGCAATAATACGAGACAGTTTAAGTTTACACGTCTGATTTAATTTTAATGTTTGTACTTATGCATCGTGGCCAGACTATTGTGGCTAATCCACCTAGACTGCAATGGCAATTTTCGCCCACTTGTATAATTGCAGTAAATTCAAATAGGATGAGAGGTAATTCTTAATTTTTTTAAGCAACGTTTTAATTTGAATATCAGTCGCAATCTGTAAAAAAATATTGCGACTAAGATAAATACCGTGCTTAAAAATTTGTACAATTGACCTTAGGTTTAAAAACGTAAAAGTATTTGTTTGCTATCTGTGCAATCCCAGTTGTAGTCGAGCAGTTATAATACATATGTACATAGTTTAAATACATGATCCACAAGTATGCATATTCATGTCAAGTTGTACTCAAGAGACACATTAACATGTTCCACATGTTTACAAACACGACAGAAAATGTTGCCACTATTCAATATTGATCGATTGAGTTAGAAGGAGGCACTCTAAGCAAATAATGTTCAGAACTCTTTGCTTGAGAGAATGTGGAGGGAATTTTTAGGAGCAATAAAATATTTGCCACAGGCAATTTATGCAACGGCAAGATTTGATTTTGGAACGTGAAAATATTGTTTCCGTTGTACTTCAGCTGCCTTGTTTATAATCTTTTGCTTTTCAAAAATGTTGAAAACCAAAACAAATGCAGACCAATACCGCTTCAAAGTTTAACTAAAGCAGATCATTCAATGTGTAACATGTCCTATTCAAATGATTTGACGTCTAGCTTGTAGAGGAAGGGGAGCCATATTTTGGTCACGTGCTCTTTGTTAACACTACAAGTAGTCGGGGGCGCTGACTTGCAATGTTGAATCACCCCCTTGAGACAGTTCCTAAGACATTGCAAAGCGAACGGCTTTAACTGTGGAAACTAGATATTCTTATTAAACATATTCAATTTTGTACACTAAGATGATGGCAGTAAAAGTGATGTTGCATGCATACAGAAAAAAAAAACAGTAGATACAAATGTTTACTATAAGATTTCAATTTCAATGCTCATTGTAACCGCACACAATGCAACCTTCACGTTTAGCCCACGCAGATATTAAATAAGAATCATTAAATCGCTGGCCCCGGGCAATAAAGCGGTAAACACCGGTTACGTCCTTTTTAATGTTATTTGATTTTTGGCTTCTCTGAGTATCAGTCTATCACTCTAATTTTTTTCATATTTTTAATACAATATTTCAATGGAATAAATGACAATAACAGCTTTATTGAATGGAAAATTCTCTTATGACTAAATTATGTATTATTGCATTACTCTAAGAAATATTACACAAAAAACCGTAAACATTTAATACGAACTAATCATAAGAGATTTTATTCTGTACAAGCTATTACGCCTTTCTTCCCGGAAATTTATTGTAATATTACGAAAAGTAAAGGGAATAAAATGCCACTCTGTGGTACCGATGCATATACGTTGCCGGCGACCAAACAGGTAACTACGAAACCAGTCAATCACCGATAGAGATACATTAAGAGAGCATAGGATGCTAAGAAAAACATCGAAATCAAAAGCGTTGTTGAAATCAAGTAATGCCAAGACCGTTACATTACCGCTTTCCATGGCTGACCTAGTATCTTCAGTAACATTCAGAAGCGCTGTATTAGTGCTGTGACCAGGACGAAAACTGGACTGAAAGGGGTTGAGGAGATTATTTTTGGATAGTAAAAGACTAATTTGATTGTGGATTAACTGTTCTAGGACTTTGGATAGGAATGGTAACACGGATATTGGACGGAATTCAGAGAAGGATGTGGGGTTGGACTTTTTGGTCATGGAATAATTTGAGCGTCTTTCTACGAACTAGAAAAGACACCGGTAGATACAGAAAAGTTGAGGATGTGGCAAATGACGGGAAGGATTAAGTCCAGCACGGACAGTAATATTTTGCGACTGATACAGTCACTTCCTACTGCATTCGAGGTAATCGATTGTATGCCGTATACAATTCATTATATTGACTCTTGTTGTGTTTTACCAACCCCCCATGATCTTAGAAAATTCCAAACTTTGGATGGGTCCCCATTTTGGACAGAGTTTTGAATGTGTTGGCGCTTTGCATTCCTACATACTTTATTACAGCGATTGAGGATTGCGGCTTATTTGTCCCTATTTACATCAGTGCAGACGTTTAAATTTCGACTTTGCCGTAACCTTCTTGATCATCAACTTTTTAATGTCATCTGTCAGCCACGGCGCCGGCAAATGCTTTTACCGCTCAAACAGGTGCGTGAAGGTCATAATAGCTGCACTAGTTGTGAAAATTTTACTTACTCGTCGACTGACGTGGATGCAAACAGGGGAGACCAATACCAATACCTATATTTCTCACATCCTCGCAAAGACTGTCAATGTAAATCCCTCCAAAATTACGTTGCATAAAAATTTAAGCTTTTGTGGCCGAATTTTATATGAAAGGAAAATTAGGTAATGGTAGGAAAAGGCTTCAGCTGAGCATTGACCATGGTTAGCGATGTGATCAAAACAAGAATCAAGTCAAGAAGTGAAGAAGTAGAGTTTTGAAAATGGCTCACCATTTTCAAAACTCTACTTCTTCACTTCTTGGCACTTAGTGGAAGAATTGAAAGATTATTACAAGCAGTAATATTAGTTAGAGACGAAGAGCGATGGGCCTTTTTGAGGAGGCAAGTATTAAGTCACCCATGATTATACTGTGACTGTAAGAAGGAATCAAGATTTCTAGGATTTTTTTCAAATGAGGAAAAGAAGTTGATATGTAAAGGTTTTGACCATTTTATTTTTGTTTCCAAAGTATAACAGCTAATATAAATTATGTGATTTTATTTAAATTAAGGTTAAATCAATATTTTTTTCTTTTTTAAGTGGTTTTTGTGTTTGTTTCCAAAGTTTATTAATTAATAAAAATTATGGTAACTTAGTATTTTTCTTTTTTAAGGGGTGTTGTGTGATTGTGTCTTAAATATGAAACCTTCTACTGTTAGCGAAGTAGACAAAATATTGTACCGACCGATTCAGTCGGGGTTCATAGACGAAAGTATTCATTTAAAATTTAATGAAACAAAAATAAGGTAGTAGTAACATATTAATTTTGTAAAATACTGTCTAAAATGGTTAAAAATAAATCACATTATTAGATCGGTCTGTTACAATAGTTACATAAAAATATGTTTTATTGATAAGATTCTAAAATGGCGATTAGTGAATGATACATCTAAGATTTGGCTATAAAATTTCCCTGAAGAAGGTGGTAATCGTCTAGTACACTCGAGATTTAAAGTAGAAATTACGTCGTATTATTTTCTTACATTCTTGAATCTCAGTGGTCGATGTGTTTATAAAGACATTAATGATGTTACAATTGAAAGAGGATCGTCTATAATTTGTATTATACATTTTTTCAATTATTTCATTAAATATTTATACTATGACAAATATTTTTAAAAGGTTATATTGGTAAAAAAATTAGCTTTCATTTGACATTTTGAACGCCTGTTTTGGATCACTGTACGCTGCAATATAAACAAATTAGCTTCTTTTATTTCTCCTGTAAAATTCGATTTTTGATATTACCGCTTTATTGCCCGGGGCCAGCGAAATGTTACCAGCATCTCATAATTCTCTAATAAAATAAACACTTATGCAACATCCACAACGTGTGAAAGTGAAAGCATGATAAAACCGTCACTATTTTAATCTTCGTAGCGACTCGAATTGGAAGTTACGGACTCGCTTCCTAGGCGTGAGTCTTGTCGGATTGGATACCAAGCCATCTAATCCTTTTCAATATACCTATTTAAAGGGGACGCATTAAAAATAGTCTGTTTTAGTATACGCAAAGACAGTCTGAACGCAGTAACTGATAAAAAATATGCCGTATTAACTAGTAGGCTCATAAAAATCAAAACAGGTAGTTTGTTTCACATAGATCTGCTTGGGCACTTAAAAAATTCATAAGCTAGTACACGGTTTGAATAGGTAGTTGTCATAGATATCATTTTATATTTCTATGATAGATGTCCTATGGAGAAGAACCGGCAAGAAAGACAATGGTTAATATTAATCAAAACTATTTATTATCTCATTGTCATCGTCTGTTTCACAGCCCGACACAGATCACTAGATACTTTGTCGTAAGACTTTGCTAAGGGCTGAAATCTTGACTTTATAATCAAAAAACATCGTAAACGTCTGATATTTGAAATCACATTTCGTTCATCTAAATTAGAACAATAGCAGACGCAAAACATATTATTAGTATACATACATTGAGCAAACACAAGGTGTAGCGACTCTCGTCCATCCAATCAATCAGCCGTCACACGCTGCGACGCATGATTGACGACCAGTTCCCACTGCAGGATACTCAGCCACCCACAAAGGAAGAAGTCTAATAATCACATAGGCTTAGAAAAGATTTTGGAAGAGTTTTTTCATGACACATGTAAAAAACTTTTAACAAAAAAATACTGTAACCGACTTCTACACAAAAACAAAAAGTACAAAATAACTATTTAGTATTTTTTTGTAAAAAGTTTTTTATTTTCACTTTTTAGTGCTACCTACCTACCACCTAGACGTACCAATCACTTTGGTGTAAACAATAAACAAACATGCGATTTGAGCAATCCCGAACGATTTGCTATCATTTATTGAAGAGTTCCGTTTCCTATAATCACTGTACTTTATAAGATCTTCACCAAACCAGAAAGGGAACACCTTGAAATACTGAGAGGCTCTTCCAAAGCATCGTATACAACTTTATTTTTCATTTTACATCGACAGAAGGGAATGAGAACGTCGTCAATGTAAAGTAAGCCACGCATTATTAGGGATAACACAAATACTAGTCGTCAGATCTCAATCAAATTCAGTCGAACTGAGGACCTCCTTCTTTTTTTGGAAGTCGGTTGAAAAACATCCAATGTTCTATGCTAATTATGAAAACATTCTTGAGCATTATCGATTATAGAACAGTGTTCATCGTCTTCATTTCCGGCAAAACACATCCACTGCAGGATGCAGGCTCCCTCTAGGCGTTAGTACCCACATGGACCGGATCTGTACTTTTGCATTCGGCAGGCTCCCGTGGCCTTCACCAAGTCATCGGTCCCATTTTAGGAAAGGCCGAACGTCTGCATAAAAATACGGAGAAAATCACTCGCCACATCCTATTTTCTCTGAGTCTCGTGAACCGATTAAATAGAAATGTTGTACACATACATATAAACTTCTGTGATGCAAACATGGGCGCGTCACTAAAACAAATAAATTTTGGAAACGGAGTCACTTTTGGTACCGGAAGACACGGGGAAGGAACTTTCTGCGTGTTTAAGTACCCGGTCGATATTCCATTACCGGCGAGAGTTACTAATTACAGACAGTAAATTATCAACAATCGAGCTATAATCCCATAAGTGCTATCAAACTAAAACCAATAAGAGTGCCTACCTAAGTGAAAGTCACATACACCGCTCAATTTATTTTGACAACCAATAAATCAAGTCTAATCATTCATAATAAGATGGACAATCGTCCAGATTACTGTTACGTAATGGCGACATGTTCGTTTATGATATTGATTGGATAGATGAAAGTTTTCACGTTGATTCTGATCTCTCTTCCATGCTAATCGGATATTAGAGAATTAGCTACTTATACTACTTCGTATGATATCTCAGTAACTGATTTGTCTAGACGATTGAAAGCAAGCTAGAAAAAAGTTACCGCCTTTTTTAGGGTTCCGAAACTCCGTATCCCTTTTAGGATCAATCGTGTCTATTTGCCTGACAGCACCCAGTTTTTGACCCCTACCACTATTTGTCTCCCTACCCAAGTCTACCCTACCAAGTTTGACCGGTATAAAATACCTATGGTATTGAATCCGTCTCAATACGTTCCTGTCCTTCAAGTATTAAATAAAAATATGTTGGGTTTATTACATTTTGAAGTTTATCATCAGTTCTAGTACCATTAAACATCTTAATTAATTTTGATTGAGTCAGGCGTTACTTTGCGGAAATCCATTTTAACTTTGAAAATGAAAACAAATATCTAGTTTTAATTTCCGCGAATATTAGTGGGTTGCAGGTATGCACCTCCCTCCCGCCCGCTATATTATGCACATGCAAGATTACTAGGCAAATGCAAGGATTTTAAGCACATGCAGGAAGGCAATGCAAAACCCAACACCATTACCGACACGTGTTTCGCCTCTCCACGAGACATCCTCAGGGGACGTGTTGACTCGCTGACCGTTGAGTTGCGACTGAGCATTTAGTACAAGGCACCCCCCTTTTATACACTGCCACCGTTGGTTATTTGTGTACAACTACCCACAAACATTCGCAGTAAAGGGGAAGAAACCAAATTCGTCTGGTCATTCAACAGTGCAAAATTATTATTATTACTATGTTTAAAAATCTCTAATTGTTCCAAAACACACAGCCGGAAACCCTTATCACAAATATGTAGTATATTAAAACTATTGTTGTCGCGCAAAGAATGGCCGGTATCAATTAAATGTTTCGCGAAATTCGATTTGTCCGAATGGCCATTTCTATACGCGGCAACATGTTCCCCATACCTTATGTCAAAGTTTCGGCCCGTCTGACCCACATACACCCCGTTGCATTCATCACAGACCAGCCTATACACCCCAGACTTTTTACTATTTTCTAAAATATCTTTTCCGTTACAAATACGGCGTATATTCTGGTCCGTTCTGAACGCTACATAAACGTTGTTTTTTCTAAGTAAATTACTAATTCTATCTGAAATGGGGCCCATATAGGTCAGACTGGTCACATATCTATTAATATTAGTACGCGGACATGCATATAATAGTGAACGAACCCTTTCTTTCTGCTTTTTACTAATTAAACTGTCTACCATTGACTTTGAGTAACCGTTAGAAATTGCGATCTGGTAAATAATATTAAGTTCTTTTACATAATTTTCTGTTGAATGGGGGAGGGCAAATAATCTATGAATATAGCTGCGGAAGGCGGCTAATTTATGTTGAAGAGGGTGACAAGAAGAGGCTGGTATTGTCGTGTCAGTGTGTGTCGGCTTTCGATAAATTTGGAAATCTAAGTCACTATTGTGTTTTGTGATAGTCAAATCCAAAAAGTTAAGGGAGTTTTGGGACTCTAATTCTAATTTAAATTTAATTTTTGGGTGAGTTTTATTTAGTTTTTTAACAAAAAGGTCTATTTGTCGAACGGTACCATTCCAGCAGATAATTATGTCATCTACATATCTATAATAAAACAGAATATTAGGTTCGTTCACTATATGTTTACATTCAAAGTTATCCATAAAAACCTCCGCCATTAGTGGACTTAAAGGCGACCCCATAGCCAACCCTTCCTTTTGAATATAATATTGGTTATTAAATCTAAAATAATTTTGTTTCATGCAAATACTAGTGAGGTTAAGTAAATCCGCAATTTCCCCAGGATGTAACCGTTGCTTCTCAAATTGGATACCCAGAATACGTAGACAATCATCGATTGGAACATTCGTGAATAAGCTGTCAACGTCTAAGGATAACAACTTTGCATTGGAAGGAATTTGGATATTTTTTACTTTTTCAATTAAATCTAAACTGTTCTTCAAACTATATTTGGGATTAAAAGAAGTTCTACTTCTCAACAAAGTGTTGAGACGTTTAGCTAAATTGTACGCTGGGGCACCAATGTAAGAAACAACTGGACGTACAGGCATGTTATCTTTATGGGTCTTGGGTAGACCATACAACAAAGGAGCCCTCGGATTCATAGGAACAAGGTTTTTTAATTGGTCTTTTGATATGTATGACGTGTTTTTAATGGCATCCTTTATCTCGAGGGCAAACCTCCTTGTAGGATCCGCACCAAGACGTTCAAAATCCTCCCCCAGGATGATGTCGTTAACTTTTTGAGTATAGGCAGTTTTTTCCAAAATGACGACAGAATTTCCCTTATCAGCCTTTGTTAATATTAAATCATTCTGCCTAATACGGTGCTGAATTGACCGATAAAGGTGAATTTCGGTTAAATTTTGATTGGGAGGGGATGTGAAAACTCTCTTAATGTGTGTGTGTGTGTGTGTGTTGTGTGTGTGTGTGTGTGTGATTTTTAAACATAGTAATAATAATAATTTTGCACTGTTGAATGACCAGACGAATTTGGTTTCTTCCCCTTTACTGCGAATGTTTGTGGGTAGTTGTACACAAATAACCAACGGTGGCAGTGTATAAAAGGGGGGTGCCTTGTACTAAATGCTCAGTCGCAACTCAACGGTCAGCGAGTCAACACGTCCCCTGAGGATGTCTCGTGGAGAGGCGAAACACGTGTCGGTAATGGTGTTGGGTTTTGCATTGCCTTCCTGCATGTGCTTAAAATCCTTGCATTTGCCTAGTAATCTTGCATGTGCATAATATAGCGGGCGGGAGGGAGGTGCATACCTGCAACCCACTAATATTCGCGGAAATTAAAACTAGATATTTGTTTTCATTTTCAAAGTTAATTAATTTTCCTTACAGTAGATACTGCGAAGGCTTCCTACTGAAGCCCACATTTTATTTTTCTGTATGGGAAATCATCAGCTTAATAGTGTAATCTTATACAATTTTGACACATACCTACTGCTAACTGTAGTATCGAATTTAGAAGATACTTTTGTACCTGTTGCGTGATTTGTTGTGTATGACTTAATAAAGAATGCAAACAGTATACTTCAACAGTCAATCTACGTCAGGTAAACATTATTTATAAGTATTATATAGAACAGGAAAATGTTTTGCAAACAATACCATATGACTATTGTTTGTATCTTTCCAATTTACACAGTCTTACGTTTCGTTTGTTTTCAGATTTTTTACATAACAAGGTATCAAACAAATCACACAGCACGTACATGTGGAAAAACATCTTAAATCTATTCGGTGCTAAAAAATCTAACTAACTACTTAACTAAAAATCTAAGGTAACTATAATTTTCTACCACTCGCCTTATATACTTTTAGCAGAAAAAACTTTTAAGTACATAAAAATACAACCGACATCTAAACAAAAAAACCAAGAAGTACAAAACAACTTTAATTTCGGAACTCGGTGTTTTTGGTTCCTTTTTCGTTTTTTGAACACCAACATCAGAAATTAAAGTATAAATTGATGTAAACAATAAACAAACATGCGATTTCAGCTATCCCGACAGATTTGCTATCATTTATTGAAGAGTTCCGTGTCTTATCTCTGTTCTTCATCAGATCTTCACCAAAATAAAAAGGAACCACGTTGAAGTAATAAGACGGTCTTCCAAACCATCGTACACAATTTCATTTTACATCGACAAGAGGGAATAAGAACATCATCAATGTAGACTAAGCCAAGCATTATTAGGGTTAATTCAAATACTAGTCGTTACATCTCAATCAAATTTAAATGGGACCACACGACAAGCTTTCGAATAAAAAAGTATCATCAAAATCGGTACAGTCAGTACAAAGTTATGAGGTAACACACAAAAAAAATACTTCTCCTTTTTTGGAAGTCGCTTAAAAAAGTCTAAAACCGACACCGGAGTTCCATCTAACTCTGTTCCAAAAATCATCAATATCTATTTAACGATTTAACCGTGCGAGTGCAGTGTAACAAACAAACCGACACTATAAGGAAAAGTGTAATAAAACCAATACAAATGTTATGCAGCAACACTTTATATCGATGACATAATTTTTAATGCGTCATGCAATGTACAATAAAATATTATAACACGGCAAGCAATAAATCAAGAACTTCAATTAAGTACTTACACTTGTTGGAACATCAAGAGAAGCCGCCAAGCGTCTACTACGATATTGTCCGATTGTATCGGTTATTGACGCATATTAGTAAAGCATTTCTTGTAATCGAAATATAGGTTACTGATAACACTAACTTATCTCTACTAGGCCGAATTATTATCATAGAAAAATCGTGCTGGTAATGGCTTTATTACAGCACAAGTGCTTTTACATATGCGACCTAGTAAGTACGGAGTCACATTTAACAGTCCTATTCGAAAAAACAAAAAATACCATTTGCTGAATTGGGTATTTTACTGAAAAAATCTAATTAGTCCGACTGATAGATTTTCAAAAAATATTGCACACGTATTTTTTCTTTTTCCACGTTAACAACAAATTAAGACGATACAGTGCGTGAAAAAACTCGCATAACGTCACAACATGCTACAATTTTTACCAGCGACGAGACGTCACCAGCCCACACTCTTGAACTTGATGCACTTTATCTTTGTAATTTATTTACGATTTGAAATGAAAAAAAATAGGTGTCCAATATTTCCGGACTAAATAAAATTATGATTGTTATGTGTACTAAAATACCCACTTATATATGATTAGCAGATTCTTAATATAAATTCTTCAAAGAACATTTAATAAATATCAGCTAGGCAACTAGTGTTTTAAGCATATACATATTATATACTTAGTTAGATTTTTTATGAATAACCCTGTAAGTGCCTTAATACGGTCAAGTTTATTATTATTCATATACAATCATATTTGTTGACTGTTTTCATTAATTATTATTCCACCTTCCAACAGTATAACGACCTATAAATTATATTTAAGCTCCAGTTATTATAAGCCGGAATTGCGTGACTTAACTTTATCATCATTTTGCTGAAAAAGAAAAAAAATCTATATAGGTACTTAGTGACAAGTTATATTAAAATAAATAATTTTATTCAAGAAAGATGCGGAAAAGTCTCTCGATATTGAATGTATTATTAATTTTATCAATAAGCTTCGAGAATTGCTACGTAAAAGGTAAACAAATATCGCTCTAAGGTCATTTTATTTAATTAAGACCAGAAGCAAGATAATTAATTTAATAACGTTATGACCGTTAGTTTAATCTCACCTTCAAACTAAAAACAATACTTATTTCACTTAGGCATTTTAATATCACCATTACATATATGATGCTAGGTGCTATTATGTGACCAACTATTCCTAGAAACAAGAAATTTTGACGTGTTTGATTATTTTATTATTATTTTTGTTTATTATTATTATTTTTATTCGTTTGTTTTCCTCGGCGAGCCGGGAAGGATTGATGGCACGGGTCTAAGCCAAGTGTTAATCAATTGGGGTATGAGTAGATGCAGTAGGTTGTATGATAGACGGAGGTGTATTTGTGTGGACGTTTTGTGGAATATCGGGTTCACAATGCAGGAACTTTCTTACTTATCTGCACGTGTTTAATACCACTGCTGTCTGAAGTAATTGGTAACTGCTTGAAGGTAGGTTTAAAGAATTAAGGGATTGATGAAGTTGTTTGGGGGATTGATGAAGATGTTTGGGTATTACGCCTGTTATAGATAAGACTGTAGGAACTATTGTAACTTTTTGTAGATGCCTCAGTCTGGTTATTTCGTCTTTTAGTACTATATTAATTGGCTAGTTTTTCTGCGATAGTAGCTTGTAAGTTATGAGGAGCTCGTGGCTAAAGAATAACAGCCGCGCAGATCGATCTTCAAGGTTAAGCAACGCTTGCCAAGGCTGGTATGTGGATGGGTGACCATCTTAACATACCGAGTTTCCTCCGTGCGTGCCTCGGAAAGCACGTTAAGCCGTTGGTCCCGGCTGTCATTTGTAGATCTTTGGCAGTCGTTACGGATTGTCCGAAGCCAGAAAATCTGACACTAGTCTTGCCAAGAAGTACCGTATTCCCCAGTCATTGGATTGTGGACGTGGAGGTCTGGTAGGCAGCCGCTCTACGTTAAAAACTGGTATTCTATTCAGCTGAATCCGGTATGACTGGAAGCCGACCCCGATATAGTTGGGAAAAGGCTAGGCAGATAGCTTGTAAGTTATGTGTATTGGGTACAGCTATATCTATTAGATAACCTGTTTTATTTATTACAACAATGTCCGGTCTATTGAAATAGATTGTTCGATCAGTGGGAATGGTACTATCAAAATACAATTTTGTGGACGTATTTTCCAATACTGCTCCGAGATTTACTTGTAGTATGGTGCTACACAGTCTATTAGTTTAAATTGATGAGCTAGTTTTTGGTAATTAATATTAGCAACTTGTTCGTGCCTATGTTTGTAGTCTGTCTGGGCTATTGACTTACACGCACTTGTTATAACGCGTTCGACGCCTCTATAACGACACTTGTTTGGCATAAAGCTTGGCGATGTTTTCCGTGTAGAGACTTCACCAGAAGTCTCTACACGGAAGACATCGCCAAGCCCATAATAATAATGGAACCATCCATTATAGTATTTTGGTATTGCCATAAGTCACTTTTTCATTATTTTGTTCGGTTTTGCTTTTTAAATTTTTAGGTGTTGAGTTTTGGTCGTTTTGTGCTACTAATGTAGATTTGGCAAAGAAATACTGTCTAAGACTTTTGCTTATACTTTAAATAATTATTCGAGATAGATTAGCGCGTTCAACCAAACACAATCTTCAGCTTTACAATATTGGATATTAGTATAGATTGGATGGGAAGAGGATAGTTTCTACACTAAACTTTCGTTTGCATACAAGTGTCGGACTCATGTCGGACTACGTCTTAGAGACAAAGTTAACAAAACGTTACGTGACGCCACGTTGTAAATCCACCAGTCCGCCACACAATCGTGAATAGTGAAACTTGTGCACTTACATAGTTTAGCTTGATTTCATGGCACGCCAATGAAAGCTCCCTGAGAACTTCACAAGTTATAAAACAGTCGTGTAAGTTTTAAAGGTCATTTCGCTCTACCCTGAATTAACGAACAAGACTGTTACAAGTTTCTACATGAAAACTTAGTGCGTATACAACAACAAGATGAAAAAAAAAAACAAACATAATGCAATGCGCAATGCATAACTTTTTTTTTTTTTAAGAACATTTGTTATTTTGGGCATGAACGGTTAATAAATGCAACTACAATCTTAAGTCTTTATATTATAAATGCGATATTGGATGGACGGATGTTTGTTACTCAATTAAGCCAGAACGGTTGCACGGATCTGGATGAAATTTAGAACAGACAAATATTATAATCTGGAATAGCTGTGTGCCATTATCTATCTCGGGACTATGTTCCTCAGGTATAATTTCCAGCACTCAACAAGAAAGTAATGTTGAAGGGGATCCTATAAACAACCTCGATAATAAGTTTTTGAGCCAACAAGACCATGAGATTCATAACATAACACAGCTTAGAACATTACCTTCAACGTTCCCGTCTTAAACAACGATTAAAATTCTTATGGTAATGTCGGTAACGTTATACGTAATAGTAATTAACATAATATTATCACTACATAATAACTGCCATAAGATCATTAACGCTAAATCAAACACTTTCTCTTTAAATTCGTTTAAGTACTTGGAAGAAGTTCGTTTAGAAACACCATCGTTGGTTTTTTATCGTCCACAGCTACTTCGCTCACTGCTGACCATAACATACATAAAATATCCTGTGCCTGGTATTTTTTAATTCTAGTGAATGATAATATCCTGACGAAACTTGAGTGTGGATGTCAATGAAATTATGGAACAGCCAAATATTAGTGACAAAACGTGATATGTAATTACTGCTATAAGCTTCTTCTGTAAAACTCATTTCTGCAGCAGGACTAACGATAAAAAAACGGACAAATAAACGGGCTAGGATAGAACTAACGCGCATTAATGGGAATGTCAATCTGTCTGCATACCGCCTATCTGATCCCTGAACTCAACACGTACATACGTCAGGCCACAGTAAATAAAGAAAGTTAACGACAGTACCTAGAGGTAGAGTTGTCCGAACATATCGCACTAACTGTTTCCGCTCGCCCAGCGTCGCGTGAGAACATGCGACCATCGGCCTTGAGTCCTGCGCTGCCTAGCCTAACTACTCCAAATCAACTTTTATTACTATACTATCGCTCCAGACAAGTTTCTGCTCCAAACCCCACTATATAGGGACCTGCTCGCTTCATGTTTATTTATAAGCCTCTCGCTAGACAGTTGCCAACTGATGGAAAGACGAAATGTATGCGGAAGGACCAACTCTTTTATTTAAAAGAGGCATTGACTTCTCAGAATGGATGTAGCGTACGGAGTTGGCAAAGCCACAATTTTGCGGTAATTATTTACATGAATGGTAATGAGCAGACATAGTATCAAATATATCCGTATAGTACAGCAGCTGTTGAGTCATTTTTGTATTTTTACATTGTAAACTTAAAAAGTATCAGTTTTAATTGATTGACCACTGTTTTCAGTTGTGTCTTCAAAGAAAACGTCAGTGGGAGAGAATTTATCGACGCGCTCGACGCGACACGTGCGAGATAAAACGCAATTGTTCTGGATTCATGACATTTCGAACTGTTCTCATTCTCGCACCATGTTGCACAACACGACGTCCCAATTACCGGCGACTGCACGAACAGTCTCGCACGACACCTATGTCATACGCAACTGCTATGATTGTGAACAATCACTTCCGCCCATTTGTCGGCCACTTCCGACCGATTATATGTAGGTGATACTGCAGTTTTGGCTTCCTGCGTTTTTATTCACGCAATTCTCATAACCCACATACATGGACTACCGCTCACAAACCGAATCCGTTGGAGATGTAGAGATTTATACTGATGAATCTATATTCCTCCTGCCTCGGCATCGTTCGGATGCATTCGGATGTCGGTCGGCTCTAATCGGCTAACGCTGCTGGGCGTCAGCCAAGCCATTCCCGCCGTTTCGACGGATTTAAATTTGGAACCCTATTTTTTCTGTGGCCGTAGTAGTTTGACGAGGTGAACAATCTCTTTCTGTTTAGAAATATATAAATCACATGTGTATGGACCTTTCTGAAAATGGTTGCAGAAAAGATGTCCTAATTTCTGTACATAGTAACGTAATGTAGGTGCTGGGTGCTGCACCTTACTCTGTGACACGAATACCTTAAATTTGTATCCTGCTTGTCGTTGATTATGATTCCACGTGCGTAAATGTAACGGTTATACGAAAACGCGTGTATTAGACATCACCTCACGAATTATAAACATTCGTCGTAGATACTGTTTATTGCATTTCTTTTTTATTGACCTGCGTCTATTAAGTACAAATAAAGCTTTGAGAATAAATGAACTAACTCAAATTGTTTTATTTGCTGGCTTTTTCCTCTTTAACCAATATTTATACCTAAATAATTTCCGATTGAGGAAAATATAATAATCATTACCTACCTACTTTTGTTTACCATTAAGTACATTAGCTTACCTACCATACGTTAGTTATATTTTTACCTAATGGAATATTCAGTAAAAATGTAATAATTTAGAGAACAGTAGTCCTCTACATCCTTTCAAAATAAATATAAGTTGTATAGCTAAAAAGAAAATTTAATCCAAAAATAACTTCAATTCAATATCCATCATGAAATCCCAAGAAAAGCCACACTTTTAGCCTCGATGACACATGCTAAAGGATAATAACAACTATGGTGAATCTCAATTACACTGAATATGACTGGACACTGTGTCGCTGTGACAAATACACAATGTTCTAAAAGCCGAGCCTATCTACGAGCACGGTAATACAGCATCGCGCATGGTCCCTGTTCAACGAGGAGCAAATTGGCAATTTGACAAAAATGCAACGAACCGACTCGTACAATGTACACACTTACATATGTACAGATAGTAAATCAGAGCGCACGCTGCGCACGATGATTGAATAACATCGAACTGGACTGGTTCATTGGACTCATTCTATTCGACAAGCTCTTCGGTTTTGTCATAACATCTATCGATAGAACGCTATCTATGCAACCGACACATGGCATTCAATGATCAACTCTCAATTTTGTCATCTCTTAACATAAAACAGAAGCTATTGAAACTGCGAAGGCATATGAAGCAACTGTTTGAACAAATAAAACTTGGCAATATTAGAAGTGGGCAGATATGACCGGTATTTGCTTGTGGCCTTCTCTTGATGCTCATTATGGACGAAGTCGGACGTTTACAATCCTATTGGAGTACCTCGTAATACATTCTACCTCATTAACAACACGCACGTTTTTGTGCAAACCATGTCAAACAGTTTGCTTAGATGTTTGCATGAAACAACGTATCGTCAACATAACATGTTTTGCAAGTGTCCTCATGGAACAGAGCAGCTGATGTCACTGTGTACTTAAATCACAAAATAATCGCGATATGTACACAAATAACACCGGCTAACCTGCGCACGTACACCTAGCTAACCTCGCGCTCGCAGCCCGCGTCCGCTGCGTCTGTGACGCGACGACAAACGTCAAGCAGCGCACAAATAATTACTGTTTGCTTTGCTTTGCCCCTGGTTCTCGCTTTGCTGCTCTTAACCCTGTCGTCGTTTTATTATGTTTACCAAGGAGAGTCGACGGCGCGGTAAATTAAAAAATAGAAAGACAATCTAGAGGATATCAGCTTCAACTAACCTGTGCTCTATTGATGACATCGTGTGGTCCCCGCCAAGTGGTTGCTGCTGGAGATTTTCTTTTGGCTAGTTCCAATGTGGCTTCACTTGGACATCGTTCAAACATAAGCACACGTTCAGCCACTGAGCCACGCGTTAGGAATGGGCGCACAGGCGTCACTCCTCCCGCTGCGGCGGCGGGCTCACCGGCACCAGCGCTAGACGCGCGCCGTGCTCGCGCTTCAAATTTAGAGCGCGCCTCCGTGACATGGGAGCCTAGAGACGCCCGGCGCTCGCCACTGGCGCCAGCGGCTGGCTTCCTCGCCCCTGTCTCCAGCCTGTCCTGGTATCTACTCTTGGCGTAATCAACCAGAGACAGTGGCGGGACCACGTCCGGCCGCTCCGCAGTGCGCTCGGCCACCACGCCGCCGGTGCGTAGCGCCCGCAGCAGACGCTCCTCCTCGCGGGCGACCTCGAGCCGCATAGCAGCGGGGTCGGCCCGCCTCGCACCTGCGCCTGCGCCTGTTGTGCCGTTCCGCTCCGGCACCAGGTCCGGAGGGAGCATCACCTCTATGGTCTCTCCTTCGGGCTCGAAACTTTCGCGGCGGGTGTCAGGTCTCTGTTCTCTTCGGACGTCTGGTCTTTGTTCTCTAGCCGCATCCGGGCGATGAACCTGTCTAATATCGGGTCTCTGTTTTATTTCGGGTTTGGGTTCCGGCCTAGGTTTAGTCCTCAGACTCTCTGCCAATTTGAGGCCAGGCGTCGGCCTACACGATAATATTTCGGTGGGCGCGAGGCCCCGCGCCTTCCAAGTCTGATATATGGCTTCGGCATGGTCCGAAATCTGTTTAGCGATAGCGGCGATGTCCTCCTCGCCCGTGTCTATCTCGCGACGGGCCGTGGCCGCCATGACCGAGCCGCTCACAGTCTGCAGCTAGGCAGAGGTGTTGGTACGCACCGGCTCTAGGGCCGCTCCGTTAGCCCCATCTACACTCACAGCTCACAGAAACACCACCCGATGTGCACTTATTAAACGAAATCACTGAAAAGAACAGCACTGCGGCAAGTCGCGGTGCAGCACTGGGAACAGCTGTACGAGCGCGCGTCCAACAATAAACAAAGGCGAGTATCGCGTGCGTGGGAGCGCACGGCGGCACACGACGAGCCGGCGGGGACACGGCGCGCGGACTGCGGCGCGCCGGCCCGCGCCCCGCCGCCGCCGCCGCCTCCCTGCCTCCTGGTTCCCGTACCCGTCCCACGACCTCCTTGGTCATTCACTGACACTAATTATTAGGTATGCCGTTTTCAGCTTACAATACAGCTTCCCCAAATCCGGAAGTGGGCAGATATTGTAGATATTTACCCAAGGACATCTTATTTTTAGCTCTGGATTACCATGCCGGCCGTTCGTAAGAAAATAATCATCACGTTGATAGATTTAGCATAAGCACCTCTTACAAATTCCGGCCTTGGGGTTGTGTTGGGCGGAATCAGGCGGAATGCATTTGGGCTTTTGGCTGCTTGGCGACGACAAGGACAATATATCACAGTCTACAAAGATGATAGAATTCCAGAGAGGACGGGATGATCACAAAATCAAAGTTATATCCAGAAGTAAACAGTCAGAACCGCAGAAAAATGTCCTAATATTTTATTTATTAGAGGAAGTAGCGCCCCGCGGTTTCACCCGCGTAGTTCCTGTTCCCCTGGGAATACTAGGATAGTGTAGCTTCCCAACAGTGAAAGAATTTTTCAAATCGGTTTATTTGTATCGGAGCCTATTCAATCCAAACAAACAAAAGATAATCAAATCTTTCCTCTTTATAATATTAGGTATACCTAATACTTATGTATATTCGTTCTACTAGACAACTAATAAAGCAATAAGGCGACAGCAAAGAGCTTTTATACAGCAAGTAAAAATTTGATAACTATTTCGATAAATTCTTTAAGTCCTGTATTTAACATGGTTTTTTTTAGCACAACATCATCGTAGTGAGGTATGCGTCACTATTCCAGTGATGTCTTATCTGTGACGAGCGCCGGGCGAGTCTGTGGCGTCGGTGGCGGCGGGCGATGCGTCGCGCACGCGCTCTGCTACAAATAGCACGCGCCTTGTATTTATTTACACACTCCCTACTTTTTCTTTTTTATGATTCTACGAAGCAACGACACTGCAACCAGCCTGCCTAAAAACAACCGGGAAGAAATACGGATCGGATGAATTCTTATTCACAACACATAACTAATTTTATTTTACTTTTAAATATAAACAATGAAATCATTATTCTTTCTGAAAATACGAACGGCTGTAACTATTTACAATTATTGGAAATAGAATTGGTTGATATCTTAATCGAGGCTGTAAACGATTTCGCTTGCGATGCTTTCGCGAACGTTTATAAATATCAAGAAATAGAATAATTTAAATATTATAGGAAGCTATGCTATAAAAGAATGAAGTAAGTAAATAATTGATTAAATCCTAACATTGGTATGTTATGTGTAACATTTTGTATGTATTAAGTATAATCTCTTAAAATATGTTTCGAGATGTATAAAAGGCACACTAATTTTACGAATTGAGGAATAAAATGTCCATCTAAAAAGAACAAAGATATAAAGACAATGCCAGCGTCAAGTTTTTCTGTTGGCTTCTGAAATCCTTTGATGTATCTTGATAATAAGTCACTGGACGAAGATTAAAGAGAGAATGTTTCAGCCAATTTCAGCGCATCCTCAGTGCTTCGCTTATTTTATATCACTGCTCGTTTAG
Source organism: Hecatera dysodea (assembly GCA_905332915.2). Classification (NCBI taxonomy): domain Eukaryota; kingdom Metazoa; phylum Arthropoda; class Insecta; order Lepidoptera; family Noctuidae; genus Hecatera; species Hecatera dysodea. The sequence continues at coordinate 8,563,448 of HG995288.1, read as the reverse complement.
ATCACCCTGAAGGCGTATTTACTTGAACTTGGATCATTTGAAGTTTTTTACTTCAGCTAAGCTTTTGTTTGACTTTTTTAGAGACTGTAGTATTCAAATTTTGTATAACGAATAGACATTGTAGCAAGTCTTCTATTTATCGGGCTTGGACCTCTCAATTTTTTTATTTATTCAGTTTTACAGCCAGAACATGCTACTTGTATTAAACAAAATTATCGATTTGCTAAGTTCAAACACTGCCTGGCTCCTGCCAGGGTGCGGAACATGTTCTGCCATGGTTGCTGAATTTGTTCGAAAGAGTCACCGTCGACCGTGCATTACGTTAAAAATATTGGACGCGTATGTTTTGCCATTTCAAATCTATAAAGCGCATCAAAGATCAAGAGCGACGGCTGGTTACGTCGTAACCAGCAGCGTATTGTACTATCTTATCACTAAGATAGTACAATATATACTAGCGACGAATTCGTCTTCAATTTTTGTTTACGTGAAAAAAGAAAAATACTTGTCCATAATATTTGGAAATCTATCTGGCAAACTAATTAGATGTTTTCAGCAAAATATCCGATTCCCCCACGGTGCCTTTTTGTGGTCACTGTCTTTCAGGAATACTTATGAGAACAGTCGCGGGCTTGTCCCAAAACCTGTGGTGATTGCAGTTAGTTAAAGTTCAAGAGAATAGATGGTTCCTGTTAGACAAAGTCCTTGGGAAGCAAAAAGTTGTTCTTTATAACCTAAAATTAAAATCATTATTGCAAATTTATTTGATTTATAAGTTTATAACACAGAATATACATAAATACAAGGAGCTCAATATTACAAATCAGTACACAAACACTCCAAATCGAAACGCGAATTTACCGAAACATCACGGTTCTTAGTACAGCGGCCATTTGATACGGTTCTTAGTAAGATGCACTCGATATAACCACTGGTTCTATTATGTAAGCCTATGTTACGAATACGTGCTTTACTTGGCCGCTTTCGGCTCTTAAATGTAGTTGAAAAACACGCGAAAACGCCATTAGTAACGCAAATATAAAGCGCATGAGATGAACTAGATAATGAAAATTAATTCCGGATTGCTTCACCTACATTTAGTTTCCGGGCTACGATGTAGTTTGTAGAAGAAGAAGTGATTTATTTCCTTCTGCAACCTTTGGGTTCTAGTACAGCTGGAACCCAGCTGGCTTCAGCTATCTATATTAAACTTCCTTTAAAAATATTTTGAGCGCCGAAATCAACCTGTGTGCTCAAAAACAGAAATGCATGTGACTTACATTAAAACTTCGATTTTCGCAGGGACTGATTCACTATTTGAAGGGAAATTAAAAATGGCTGATAGTATGTAAAAGTATCACCTATTTATAAGATAGCACTCACCGATATAGTGCATAATTTCAGTGCGCATTTTCGGATTGGACTGATACACGTCTAGGGATTTCACAGTAAAACAATTTCACTGCTTCATAATTTATGTTTAGATTAACTTTTCCAAGCGACTTCGTACGCGCATATCCATTTCCCGTAGGAATTTCAGGAAATCACTTATTACTCACTCGCCACTCCTGAACGACCAACATTGACATGTTGGTCGTTCAGGAGTGCTTTGCAATTTCAGCTTTTTACGGCCAGTAGTTTCGGCTGTGCGTTATCTGTCAATATATCTACTTGGACCGCTTTATCGCTAGCCAAATTTAGTTCCTGGCAGAAACAGGTAGTAGGGTGTAAAGGGCAGGGAAGTAGATGGGACATATACTGCAAAGGAGCTCCACAATAGCTCTGCGTTTGAGATGGGTAATCCATTCGACCTGTGGCCGTATTACGAAGTGCCAATGCTATCATGATTCGTGTGAGGGAAAGAGATAGTGCTATTCGTCTTGTGTAACTCCGTCTCTCTCTCTGACACAGAAATCATGATGGATTTAAGACGTCACAATAGGTCGGGGTAGGTTTGATTTAAGTAACACAACACTGTTCAGATGCTACTATTTCTCTAGGTATACACAACGGCCGAATAAGGTAGCGTTGGTAAGGTAGAACCATTATATCTATGGGCTGAACTGAGAAGGCATAAAATAACACTCGATTATTCCAAGCATACTGCCAGAGTGGGTGAAATATGTGGGCCGAGGGCCATTTGACGAAGACAAAACATTTCTATACGCTCTCCTAACTTAAGGTACATAGCCCGTGGGCCTTCAATAACAATGGTGCAAACATTTCGAGAGTCTAGTGTACTACTAGTTGTCCGCGCTAATTTTGGGTAAATGTAAGGCGTCTAGGAAACCAAGTATTTTCCTAGACGCCTTGTTGAAAATCTAGTCTAGTAGTGTGAGTGTCAGCCAAATAAGACATATGGGTACCTACACATGAGAGCCACGTATATTTTTTTTGCCTGCTGCCAATGTAATATTGAATTTAGCGGCTTTATTTATAATGGGTAGCTCAAGAGAATAAAATAGTCAGCATTTAAAACATATATTTTAGTGGAATTTTAGCACAATCTGCACTCCTTAAACCGTGAAATGATGTTTCTATATACTTTTTCTCCGCAGTACGTCGTTGAGGTGAACGAACAGATTTCTAAAAACAAGGTACCTACTCTAATATTGTTACGGATGACTCTGCCATAACTAATATGGCGGGAGAAAAGTGAAACCGAATGCAAATGAGCGGCGCGAGAGTGACACACGAGGCGCAACTAAATGCAAACACTGATATTTTTATTAGAATATTGTACCTACCTACTGGCGGTGGCACTGCTTTTTGTGGATAATATTTAACCTAAAAACATTGAACGAAGAAAAGATGGATGAACAGTTTGGAAGATATTTTTACATAAATATGTATATTATGACAGGTTGGAAGTCAACTCTAAGAAGACGGTTATTAAAGTAGGTATTATTTTATCTGTAAGTAAAAGAGCTACTGAACCATGTGGTAATCGGATAGCAGCCAGGATGACAAACATTTTCGTGAAGAACTGCATCATTCAAAAATAATGCTTTATTAAGTCTACCAGCAGAGAGCCGAGATTTGATATTTTCTTACTCAAGTGACAAAGACTTACCTAGGAGTAAGTAATCATCACAGTTTTCTGTGGTTTTGGCCATACTACAAATGGCAACTATGAATTATTTCATAAGGTAGGTTGGTACAAGCACCTACTCCGTTTGACTGTCACCCCTAGATCGTAGAATGTCGTAGTAACCTATTGAATTACCCGCACGATTTGCCCTATAATACAAGCATAAGGTCAAAAGCATTTATGACCCCACAACAATGCAAAAGAGTATACCAAGTCATCGTTTTGATTGGTTCGTTCGTAAAAAATGGCTTTTATGATAATAAAAGCCATTTTTTATTTATTTTTTTCGACTGGAAATCATGAAATGATCACTTTCCCGCTCTGGGCAAAGCGGAAGGGCCGCGTTGACTCTTTCGAACAAATTCCGCAACCTATCATATAACCCTGGAATCATATCTCTGCTATGTTCGGTCAACCTTTAGCGTCCTTAGTTAACATTTTTTTAAATTTTGATATATATAGCCATTCAAATAAAAAAAATATTTTTATTTGAATGTCGACTAAAAGTTATCCATCAACCAAATTCATTAGTCGCTTTTGTGGACATGTTATCCATTCTGATTTATGAGTGTATCTCACATTTATTACCATTTATGGTTTTTTGATTGAAAATATATGTGTGCGCATTTAATGCTTCTGTCGTTCTATAAGTGCCCATGTAAATTAAATTGGTCTGCATACAGATCTGACACATTTCTTCACACTCCTCTAAATATATTAATTAAGTACAAATTATCCAAAAACTTGGTCACCAAGTTTAAGCAAATCCGCGAAGTTTCTCCCAATAATTAACTGTGCAAAGGCGAAGCTTTATCTACAAAAAGCGGAGGGAAACGTAAAATAATACGTAGTGTAGTACTACGTTAATGAAATGTCAAGTGGTGTGGCCACCCTTGCGGGGAGCGGCGACTGTTGACCCTTGGCTGAACGAATTCGAGTAACTTTAACTAAATCAGGTGGGTAGGTTGGTGCGGTTTCAAAATTAGATTGTGTTTCACTATTTTTGTTTAGGTGTGATTTGTTTTCGGTTTTTGATGTTTTACGCATCTTGTCCTCTCGTGGCTCACAATATAATAATCAGCCTTTTAATGTTCCCACTCCTGGGACACAGGCCTACTCTCCAGGAGAGGGAATGGGTCATAATCCACCACGCGGGCCCTGTGCGGGTTGGTGAATATCACGAATCGATTTTTTGGTTCTAGGGCATGCCGGTTTCCTCACGATGTTTTCCTTCACCGTTTTGAGAGCGGTGGTGATGAAATTAATTACACAAAGTAATGCGCCCGGCTGGGTTTGAACCCGCGACCTACGATTCGTAAGTCGGGGTCATTACCACTCGGCAACCACTGCTCTCGCTCGGCCACCACTGCTCAGTCCGGCAAACACCAAGTACGCTGGTAGTTGAGCTGGAATTAAGTTGTTTAGACTACATTTAGAAGGGAAAAATCTCTAGGTTTGCTTAAGAAAATTCACTTGTGGGTTTGGTTTATAAATAGTCCTTTAATATTTTATCTCTGTTTGTATGTGTGTGCAATAAAAATAATACGTAAAGGATGACCTTAGAAGCGTCGACAGTTGGGCTTACGGGATAATTAATATAAGCTTGATTTTTTGTTTCTTTTGACTCAGCCAAAACAACCTTTAATATTTGCTTACTATTAACATAAAAACACTAACTTAACAACTTAAAATTAATAAATCAGAACGATAAAAATCGTTTTATTCCAAAACATTCATTGGTTTCGCTATAGAGAAACGATACATTTTCTTGTTAACTGTGTATCATTTTTCACAATCGATAAAGCAGGACAAACTAATCACTTACCTAACGAGCCTAGTCCCTGCAGGCAGTGAAACTTAGCTCCCTTTGAGTTAGCGGGCGCCTTAATTCTGTTATAATGTCATGTCTTGAAAAAGCAAAACGAATACTAGGTACGTACCAGAAAAATATTAATTAATAACGCAATGCTTGTACTAAAAATAACTATATAAATCACTGATTCAGGTCAAGACATAAAAAGCTCCACATTCTAGCTGAGAATCTGGCGGATAAATGAAAAAGCTATTAAGAAAAATTACAACCGACTTCTATTTTTTTTTTGTGGGTGTACCACTAAAGAGTGAAAAATAAAAAATAAACTTTTTACAAAAAAATACTACACAAAAAAAAACAAAAAGTACAAAATAACTTTAATTTCGGAAGTTGGTGTTCAAAAAACGAAAAAGCAACCAAAAACACCGAATTCAGAAATTAAAGTTATTTTGTACTTTTTTTGTGTAGTTTTTTTTGTATTTTTTTTTTAATTTTTAGTGGTACGCTCACAAAAAAATATATACAATCGAATTGAGAACGTCCTCCTCTTTTGGAAGTCGGTTGAAAAAATAAATAGCCCCGACAAAAATACTATAGCTGAAAATCAATATTTTCATTATATTCGGGGGACGGTTCTTTACAGGACCCCCGATTTCGTTGAAAATATTGTATTTTCCGTTTACTATCTTGTTTTTAATCCTCTTTTTGACATGGCAGGCGAGTTTTTTTTTTTTATTTTATTTTTTTTTCTTCTCATACATTTTTGCTGTATACTGGGGTAAGCAAGCTTTAGACGATGGCAGTATACGTGTTCTAATTTTCCTGAAAACAAAATATTTTCGTCATCGTCGTAAAAAAAAAAAACGGAGAGCCATGGTTGATAAATAATATCAACCATGGCTCTCCGTTTTTTTTTTTAATATTTACTAGCTTATATTATTAATATAATAGTTAATACTATTTAATATTTTACCCTACCCAGGATAACCCAACGCTTATTACGATACCACATACATTGATATCGGTTAATCGGTTTAGAAGTTATGGTGAAAGAAAGAAACTCACAAACATGCGTACATATGATGTACATACATGAACCCTGAAAACATAACACTCCTTTTTTGGGCAGTCGTGTAAAAAGGTCTATTCTATTCTATTTTTTTTAATGGCAAACATGCCGATGTCGCCAAGTCTGCCAATGTCAACTGTGCTGTGGAAAGACGTGTGAGACCAAAGACAACAAATGAAGATTTTTATGATTCTGGGAAATAAAACCTTGTTATTGAGTTTTAACAAGTTGTAAAATGTACAAACTAGAAAAACTGATATGAATAAAGAATATCTTATAAATAAGTCGAGCAAAATATATATAACTATAATTTAATGTCATTATTGTTAATACTTTTGTATTCTCTCCCGAAGCGACCACGGTCCACGATATAAATCTGTCACTGAGTTCAGTGACAAATTTCATTGTGCTAAAACATATATCTGAGTTTACAAAACAAGGTGTGTATTGCCAGTTTTTACCTTACCTACCTACTTTAAATGGAACACTTTCATTTATGTTGCATTTTTTTTTTGAGTTTTAAAAATAATAGATAAGGCGGCAGCGTCTTTTCCTACTGCTAGATGGAAAATACGAGATTTATTATTATTATAGTCTCAATTTTACAAATATTATAGTTTAATCCAGTACACTATTTTAATCCAATGGACAAAACCACATTAATATGTTTACATAAGTTAAACCCAATTTTTAAATAAAATAAGAAATGTAACTCTAAGTACAGTGTTGAAAATTGATACAAATTAAATGGACAAGTATAAACATAATATAGCAACTTTTAGCTGTTAAGTGTCAGAACGAAAGAGAAATGTCGCGGTGTTTTCAAAAATATGTGAAATTAAGTTAAAATTTTACCGTAGAAAACTAAGGAAAACATTTTGTATTAAATGATTACCTAAGCAACGCGATATTTTTGATAATATTTTAATAAATTTATTTATTCCCAGGAATTGATAATAATAATTTGTTTGTACAAAATTGTTAGTTTGTGTACGACAGTGTAACGAATTACTTCATTTCTTCGGCCTCCGAGTTATAGACAGGGTTTTAGGATGAAATCCCTCGTGTAAGGTATCAGAGTATGAATCCAGACGAAGCCAAAGTTCCAAATGTCGAGAAAGATTGGCAATCCATAGAGATATTTTTATTTTCTAACGGACAGCAATACTCGCCGCCGAGGAAGTATCTCCTGCGAGTTGATGAGCTGAACTTGTGGGACGCCACATTAAACCAGCTCGCACAATCACATTATGGACTGCAGTAAGTTGTTGATGTTTAATTTTTTTACCTTTTGGCATTGTCCTTCAAAAATTACTCGCCGCAGTTATTAAAAAATCAGCGAAGCTAAATGTGACTGACCGACCACGTTTGCTGCATGTCAAACCAATCATGGGCTAAATCTACCACCATGTAAGTCCCGAAATAAGACCGGCGACATCGTGACAGACCCGGTTGAAGATGGAGCAACGAGCTCGACCCTTACACGGTTTTGGACAAGGGTGGACGAATCCAGTCTGGATTCGCCCACCCTTGTCCAAAACCATTTCAAATGGAGAATAAAAGGGAGGACTTTTCCCTGCAGCAGGTCAACACGGATTAAAAATAAATAATTTCTATTAGAAAATCGTAGAATTAAAAAGGTTTCATGCATTCCATTCTTTTTATCACTTGCAGGTCTCCTCTTATTAATCTGTACACTACCAACGGCCAGCTGGTGAAGGGACCACTGGACCTGAGAGATGGTCAGGCTTATGTGGCCGTCGCGCCACCGGACACATTCGTCGATGCCGGCTATCAGAAGTATCTGATAAGAGCTTCGAGGTAACCAGTATAAACTATAAACAACATTATTAACAAAAGAAAGAATAAGTAAATTAATGGAAATATGCAATATTTACTAGCAATTGGCACGCGAATTCGTCCCTGCGGATTCAGTAGGTACTCCAGAAACTTGTACGCCCCGTTCGTAATTAGGGGATAGACTTTAACGAGTTCTTAGAAAATTAATCGAAACAATTTTCGAGCTGTTTAAATTTTACCACCTTTAAATTGTTCATACCAATTTGCAAGTAATAACGTTATTTCTTAAAAACATCATCAACCATTTAGGAAAAAGAATACAATTGCATATTGCTTATTTTATTTTTACAACTTTATCGGACTAATCCATACAAATTTTAACAACACATAAATCCCTACGGGTTTGAAAAACTGATTACATACATTAAAACCCCTTAAGTCGTGTCTTGGTCCATTATCAGAACAGCCTGATAATGGCAACTTTTTTTATTTAAGTACTTAGGCCAATATACCAAGATTCAAGTTTATTCACCCAAAGAAGTAAGTTTTTTCATATTCATATCAAAATTCAACCCTCTACTTCAACCCTTTATGGAGGGAATTTCTTAAAATCCTTTCTTCTTTCTTTAATCTACCACCAAGCCACATTTCATTTCCATAGGTCAAATCGTTATCGAAATATCGTGGTCAATCAGTGAGTGAACGAACGAATGAAGGGCTTTCCGCTTTTATATTGTACTAGCTGCTGCCCGCAGCTTTGCCCGCGTGAATGTCGGAAATTATCCCAAGGGAACATAATCCCGGGATAAAAAGTATCCTATGTTACTTCTAGTACCTCCCAGAATATGTGTACAAAGTAATTTTTGCGTGAAAGCGTAACAAACATCCACGCTTTCACATTTATAATATTAGTAAGGATGTCGGGTCCAGGATAGTGATAAAACATACTTAGTGACATACAACGTGTCCGATACAGAGCAGTTACTAGGCCATTACTCGACTAGGTCCGAACGAACCATAGATTATTTCTATGGAACGAATACTGTCGCTCCAAGGCCCATACCGACACCAAATTCTAAAGCACTTTGGGGACTTAGCCCAACGCCAATAAACAAAGGCGCTTGTATTTCATTTTTAATAGCAAACTCATCGAAGATCCGACATACATATGTATGTACATACCTATTTCTTCATGAAAAGATGAATACTGACAATTAAATTAAAGAGAAACATAGCCAACTGCAAGTCGGACTCGCAAAGGGCTCCGAATAAATAATATGTTTTCAAAATTATACTTATGATGAGTTGTTTGATGTAATATATCACACGGTACAGTTGGGAAAACATAATTTATTATTTTTCTATTTCTCCCCACACTAAGTAACGCCTGACAGTCAGACAACCGAGTGATCTTATCAGGGTTCCGTATTCCCATATAGAGGCTCAGAACCCAAAAAACATATTTTAACATTGTTTCTGCAGCGTTTTTCATCGATACCATGACTGACTTGAATTTTTAATAAAGGTCCTGGGAAAAGCGGCAAGCAAGAAAGAAACCTCGAGGTATCAACACAAGGATTTCTTATTTGTAATTATGTTATTTTAGTTGTACCTAACTTATAAAACATAGACTAGAAATCTTACCAAGTATTTTTGGCTGGCTTAGATGTTGATAAATAAAGTACATCAATAAGACGACAAGTAGCATCTATTTATAATCTACATTAAAATGTTTTCTTTGTAGAATGTGTTCCCGACGATCCATGTTGCTTATGCCCCGAAAAACAGAGTAAGTTTTTTTTTATTGTAGCTTTCATTCTGATGTTCTCCTATAAAAGCGCTTAAGCCTGTTCCTGGGCATAACGATTGTGCTCAGGCTGAGCATGCCACTTTCTCAAAAACTCTTGTTTTGTGGGAACACATTTCATTCATGTACTAATTATTTAAACCAACTTTGTAGGGTCTTGTTGTGATCCCCAGGCATGTTGCTTGTGCCCCGAAAGAGAAGGTAAGTGAAGCAAGACCTAGATTATCGTTGACTAATACACTTACACATATTATGTATCTAGACACATTTAGTTTGTACGTTTGCTAAACCAGTCTTGCTTACAAAAATGCTTTAGATTGCCATGCCGCACCGTGTGATATTTACAAAAAGAGTACAACTGACTTCTAATCTATAACACTACAATGTACAAAACAACTTTAATTTCGGAAGGCTGTGTTTCTGGTTGTTTCTTCGTTTTTTTACACCCAATTTCGAAATTAAAGTTATTTTATTGACCTGATAAACTGTCTTCAAGTGTTTTCCTTTTTTTACCGTCGCGTTGACACACCAGATCTTAATATCGTCTATTAATCTTGTAGATGCTGATTCTTTGGAGCACTTGCTACCTGCTACCGGACACCCGGAGTTGAGGCCGGCAGGCGGACACTACATGAGTTCGGTGCGTGTTGTATATTTATTTCCTACTAGCTTCATTTTTTAATGGAAAATCATCAAATGCATCATTCCAGTCGGAGTGGAGCGAAAGGGAATGTCAGAATCTTACTGATTAAAACCCACTATTGTTCCTCCAAATGCCCTTTGTATTCTGGGTGTTCGGTATCGGGGTGGAAATCCTCATAGATGTCCTCCATCTTGGGGCGGACGGAGGGGTGTGTCAGACTCCTACTGACCAAAACCATCTCGTGTTCCCTCACACACGTGCGCTAGGAGCTACGACAGCACTTAAGCAATCTTCAACGCAGCCGCGAACTAGTGCCGGCCCGCTTCTGCGGGCTCGTCTTGTCAAGCTATTGGAGTGAGGCGTTTTCCCCCCGCGACGTCTATGAGGGGTACGCCGTGGAACAATACACGCCACCACCTCGGTTACCGGCACTGGCCCAAGCTCAACTTCTTCTGCTGCTAAAAAAATTAAGTCCTTGTCCCTTTTATTACAGATTAGATGTTCAGTTTTGAAAGTTCTAAAAAATATAGTATCTGCACATTTCCGATACAGCCTGTTAATATCTTTTTATAGGCACCTTCAAAACCAGCAGCAGCGCATGATTATGCAACTGTATCGGGCGAAATTGGTCGAATGACGTGTGAACATTGTGACAATAGAGCGAGCCCCCATGCATATAGATATTCACCCTTTCCAACCCCAGATAGTCCGAATGGATATGTTACTAGACCGGGTGATTATACAGCTAGACCGGCTGAAGATGAAACAAGACCGAGTATCAATGAAGCTAGGCCAGACGAATTTGGAGCTAGACCAACTGAATATAGAGCTAGACCAGGTGATGAAACAAACCCAATTGTAAATGGATCTAAGCCATGCGAAAATGGTGCTAGACAAATCGAATATGGTGCTAGGCCTAATGATTATGAAACTAAACTTTCTGTAAACGGATCTAAGCCAGTTGAATTCGGAGCAGGACCAGGTGAATATGTTGCTCGACCAAGTGAATATGGAGTAATACTGGGTAAAAACGCAGTTAGACAAAGCCTAAATGGAGCTAAGCAAGGTGAATTTGGAGCTAAACCACCCGAACATGAAACTAAAGCAAATGTGAATGGAGTTAAGCCGGGAGAATGGGGTGTAAGACGAGCTGAATATGAAGTAAGACCGGATGACTATGAACCTAAACCTGTAAATGGCACGAAACAGGCTGAATATGACACTAACGCAGGTGTAAATGGCATAAGCCACGCTGAATTTGAAAATAAATCCATACCGGGTGAACTTGAAACTAAACCCATTGTAAATGGGCTTAAGCCAGTTGAATATGGGACTAAAAGGTATGAAAATAAAACTAAACCGAGCGTCAATGGATTTAATCCGGAAGAAATTTTAGCTAAACCAGCTGAATATGAAAGTAAACCAAAAGCAAATGGAACTAAACCAGGTGAATATCAAGCTAAACAGGGTGAATATGAAACTAAACCTAGTATAAATGAAACTAAACCAGACGAGTTTTTAGCTAGACCGGCTGAACATGCAAATCGATCTGCCGAACAAGACAACAGGCCAGATGAGTATTTACCCAGTCTTGCCAAAAATGGGTCGTGGTCTGGTGAATATGGAGACAGAACGACCGGTCATAAAGCTAGGCCGGGGCATAGTGGACCTTGGTCGGGTAAAATTGAACCCATTAAAGAAGCGTATGAGATAACATTGCGCAAAGAAAATCTTTTAAAGGAAAGCAAAGACAAACCGGATAAAGATATTGCAGATAAAAATGCAAGCATCAAATGTGTGAACGAAGATACAACAAGAGAAGTTGAACAGAGAGACAAAGAAATTGAACCCAAAGACAGGTCGAGAGGGAATGGAGGAAGGGTTGGTGAACGTAGAGTCGGTGGTGGTGAAAAAAATATCAGAGAAAACGATACTATAACTGGAGTCGGTGAATCGAAGGTCAGAAAAATTGAAAATACTCGCAGACTTAGTGGGCGTGGAGGCGCAGAAATTGAGCAAGGGGCCAGAACCAGTGAACTAACCAGAGGATTTGAACATAGTGGTAGAGTAAGCATACAGAAAGCTAGAGAAACAAATCCCGCAGGCAGAACTAGGGGGCAGGGAGCTAGGCTGAGTGAACAAAAGAATAAACAGAGCGATTATTTAGCCAGGTTGGGTGGTCGCGAAAGCAGAGTCGGTGATCATGAAGACAGAGCTGGTGATCTAGGGTTCCAAACTTGTGGTCATGATGCTGCATTAGAAAACACGGGCTCAAGAGAAGCAGAACCTGGTGCCAGAGCAGCTACATCTGGTTTTAGAGCGACTCCTAGAGACAGAATGAGTTCTAGAGCAAAAGCTGGAAATTTGGGTCAACCCAAAATAGGAAAACCTGGTACCAAAATTGACGAACCTTCGGTAAAGTTAGATGGTTCAGAGGTTAAGCACAGAGAGGGTAACCCTGGGGTTAGACAGAGTAGAGTCGGAGGAATTGGAACAGCAGGAACCTTACACATATCGGATGCCCAACAACATGCACGACGAAATACTTTAACGTCAGGAAGACCGTCTATTGAAAAAAAACGTTTGTCAATCGGGCAAAACCCGTCAATACTAAGGAAACCGACTCCAAATTCCTCTATACTTCGTAAATCTGAAGACAGACAGACAGACAAACAAACAGATCTGCAGAGTATAAAAAGTAACAAAGACAATCTCCCGAAGAAAATTACCGAGAAAGCCAGTCCTATTCCTGTTCCAGCTTCCAATGACACAGAAAAATCAAAAACAAAGCCTCAGTGCATCGCTCCACCTACCCTCCCACAACCCACTATATCAATCACAAATTTAGCTAGGCTAACAACGAATGATGATGCCCTTGATAATGTTATCGATGATGATGAAATAATTATTGTATCGACACACTCGTTCAAGGACCCAGAGAGTGAGACAAAGTCTATGAGGATGGATTCAGTCAAGCACGTAGTTAGTGCCATCGATAGATCCCAGGACGAAACACAAACAGAACTGATATATATTGAAAAGAGCATGGCGTATGTTTCTGTTAACGAAGAAGTCCAAACGATCACAGAAAAAGTAGAACAACAGGGACAAGAAGTGTCCACAAGTAAAGAGAACGACAATTCGTGTACTTGCAGTCTCTGTAGGCAACCAAATCATAAACCTTCCGATCCTGACGAAAATACCTTATCAATGCTAAATAAAGGGGGCGTAGTCAACATTAAACTTAATATTGAAGTTCGGAATATTGTGAAATCGGTGTATTCTTGTCAGAAGAATTGCGGAAGGTCACGATCGCTAACAAACGTTCAAAGACCAGAAAAGGAATCTGAGATATCTATTGAAGATGATGTGGTGGTAAATCGAACTTCGTTGCAGTCTTTATTTAACAAACACAACTTTGGAGGGTTCGGTTTTGAGGGTTCTCCCAAAGTGATGGTTGTCCAATGTGCTGGTTGCGGAAGACTAAACACCCCACCGCGATGTGACCCACCTCCATGTTGTGATAGTAATAAAAAGTATTTCGTATTATTAAACTCAGTACTCGAAGACATGGAAGATGGGTAAGATATTTTTTAATATTAATATTCTCTAAGAACTCTATAAAACTGTATAATATCTTGAGAGATTATAAATTCTCGATAAATCGTACACTGCTCATTGTTTTGTGACCGTGATTCGTAACAAAATTCTATAGTTAATACCTTCATGGCCAGATTTTGTGAACTGACATAAAACAGCGGCCAATCATTGCAAAGGTCTAGAATTTATTAGCTTTGGTAAAAAACAAACGCAACTGCAAACTTGACCCTCATTGGTCGATGTGTATTTACAAAGATCGCGTGTACGCCACACCGCAGAGATACAAATTAAATGGACTTCTTACGAATTAAACTCCCATCAGCCATGACATCACAAACCCAAGCAACATCGAACAACCAGGGGGCCATTTACTTCGTATTACATTTTCAGTTCTTCGTATCATATAATGTCATATATTTTCAGTTGTAATTTCAATCCACCATGTCGGCCATGCGACCAAAGGCAGTCGAGAAAGCAAAGCAGTGGCATTCCAATAAAACAGGCTTTTTCAGAAACGACTTTAGACACTATTACGACTGTTACGGTATCGGGAGTGCCTTTGCAGAGGCGGGAGATGGGGAAATGTGTGACAAACACATCATGCCAAACTGACGAGCCTCAAAACGAGTGTATGACGACTAAACGTAAAGTGAGCATTACACAAGACTCAGGTACGAAGTGCGACCTTCAAAAACAGAGTAGTTCTTCTGTTTGTGTAGCAACACAGGCTGTTAGTCTTGTGCCGAAGCAAAACTGCCTTAAAATGTTTTCACAAAAATGTGAATATGAAGATTCGCAAGTATGCTCAGAGCTTTGCCAGGCAGTACCCACATGTGCAAAAGTACGCTCGGTATGCTCACATGGACCCCCACCGACATGTGAAAAAGTAAGGCCAAATTCCTCAGAAGCACCGCCGTCGAAATGTGAAAAAGTAGGGCCAGATTGCTCACAAGTAATCCCACCGGCATGTGAAAATATACAGCCGGATTGCTCACAAATGCCCCTACCGATATGTGAAAAAGTACGGTCAAACTGCTCACAGATACCCCCACCGACATGTGAAAATGTACGGCCAGATTGCCCAAAAGTGCCCCCGCCGAAATGTGAAAAAGCACGGTCACTTTGCACACAAGAGCCTTTAACTACATGTGAAAAAGTACGGTCAGTCTGCTCACAGATACCCCTGCCGACATGTGAAAAAGTACGTCCAGTTTGCTCATCAGTGCCTCCACCAATTTGTGAAAAAGAAGCTGTTTGGTCACAAGAACCACTATGGATATGTGAAAAGGTTCGGTCAGTTTGCTCACAAGTGCCCCCTCCAACATGTGAAAAAGTACGGTCACTTTGCTCACAAGTAAGCTCACAGACATGTTCACAAGTACAGACAAAAGGATGCCAGCCGGTAGGTCCACAAGTTCAGTCACAAGGCTGCATGATAGTGTCGCCAAAATGTGCACCTTGCTGTCCTAAGCCGCCACCGCCGTGTTTGCAAATACAGACACAAGCACGTCCGCAACTACTACAATATTGTGATGCGGAGACACAGACACGATGGTCCAGTATTTTAGTAAGTAAAAAAAGCGTATGATCAGCCTTATATTTTTTTTTTTCAGCTACATTTTTTTTAATGTTTTTTTTTTAGTTACAGGCTCGTCTTCACTGTGACGGACGATACTCATTCCATCTACCGCCGCTGCATTTGTTAAAAAGTAATTGTCATTCATGTTGTCAATGATTTGTATACGGAATATCAAAGTAAAGGGCTTTTTTTCATGTTCTTTTTTTGTGGTTCCAATATTATTTCGACTATTTTCGCGGTTTGATACAATCCTATAGCTTATTTTTATGTAATTTTTATTTACAACTCGGTTTGCTAAATCAGCAACTACGCCGAATTGCAGAAACGGACATTAAAATACATGTTAAATTATCCCTTAAACAAACGCGAGCCGGTATGCATTTTTTTTTTAAGGTTGCATTGTATTTTAGGTAATTGAGGGTCACTGATTTCATATTTTAAAACAAAATTTAAAAAAGAATAGGGAATGGGGTAGTTTTTCTGGTGGTAAATAATTTACCATTATCCGTTCATGACTACAAAATTTTTGATGTTGGTGGTAAAATTGTTACCATTGTCCGTTACGGTTTAATTTTTGTTTCTTGACTAGTGACTTCCTCTTGGTTCTACTTATAATATTTATTTTATATTTTGGAAATGAAACATTTTATTTTTTTTAATATTTTTTTATTAGTATTGCATATTACCTATCTTATAGTATTGCTTATATTAATGGTATTCTTACAATCTATAAATCTAAATTAAAAACAAATGACTTGTACAAAAAATATATAAAAAAGTAATCAATGTTATTTTTAATAAAATTGCAGTCCAAAAAAAATATACAAAAAACAACCGATTTTTATATAGATAATCTGATATTTTTCAAAGTGGGATCGGACAAGGGTGAGATATTTACCACATATTTGAAACATCTAAATTATATGAATAAGTCAATTGCAAATGCTGCTAACACGTGAGATTAGTCAAAATATGTTATAGTTTTGGAATTTGCGTCGAAAAAGTACTTACCAGATTTTTTCTTGAACAAACTTTTAAAATTTCTGACAACACCCGCCAAAAACTCGACTTTTTTCACAACAAAACCGTTGAGTCAACTTTGACATTACCTTACAGTGACAAATGACGTTGACAGGTTGTCAAATGAAATAAAATAGATAAACAAATTATTATAGATTATAAATATGTGATATTTATACCTTTAGAGTTACCGTATTAAAAGTTGAGTGCATTATTTAAAAAAACACGATGTGGTAATATATATACCTTTATTTGAATAAGGGTTATACTGAACACTATTATATTTTTCTAAAACGAACTAACTACAGACAAAATATACATTAGCGATATACATGAATAAGAGACATAAAACTACCATAGTTATAGGTCTAAATGACCTGGAATCGGAAGCTGCATGTTGTTGGCCTTGGTAGGCGATGAGCTTGCGAGCCAGAATATTGAGGGGCTTCGATTCCAGGTTGCGTATCTGCATTTCTGTGATCGACTTTAAACTGTGAATCGGCATTTCTAGCATCACCTGTAACAGTTTCAAGGTACTTGTAAACTTGTTTTATTAAATAGCCACTTTGGTGTTACACCTAACCGATGGAGACTTTATTATTTTTGTCATGTACCTAATCAAATTCATTCCAATAGCTTCTTTGTAAAGCGCGTTCTGGCATTGTTTAATTGATTTTTCTACATATTATTATGGTACAGTTTTAGGCTTCTGGTTGCTAGGGCCATAACAGCAATTTTACTGCCACCTAGGTATTTAAGTAAGTGCATCATATTGCTTTGTCCGGTTGAGCGTGGTGCTTGCGTGTGCTGAACTGCGAGCGGTCCAATCCAAAAAAAAAATGCATTATGTTATTTAAATAGTCATAATAAGGTCTCACTTGTGCCGTCAAGCCAGACATAGCTTCAGGATTGATAGCACTCAGGTCGCGACCAGTCACCTCGGCTAGAAGCAATCCTAGCCGGGACACCTCCCGCGCGCTCCAACTGTAGGACTTGCCTAGCGCCTGGTAAAAATGTAACGGCAACTTGTTACAGCCTGTGGTAAATGTAACTACAGAATCGAACTAAGTTTTCTTTCTAGCACTGTCAATCAGCTGATTATTCTAAATATATTTCTAGTCTAATACTAAAGGTATAAGAAAATACCATCCAACAGGATATTTCTGGCTAACGTTTGTCTAAAGAAATCTAACTAACCTGGGTTCTCATCATCATGGCTAAATAAAATCTCCGCTGCAATGGATCACATGCTCGTATGTGATAAAATATCTGAAATATAACATGTTTATTACCATGATCTTTTTTATTAAAAATCTTTTTACACAATATAGTTACAGATTAATAGCCACAAGTAATCTTAAATAAAATAATAGGGTAGTTGACTAAAAAAATCTAATTAGTCCGTCTGATAGATTTCCAAAAAATATTGGACACGTATTTTTTCTTTTTTCACATAAACAAAAATTGAAGACGATACAGTGCGTTGAAAACTCGTGTGACGTCACTACTCGCTACAATTTTAGCGAGCCGTGACGTCACACGCTCCCACTCCTGATCTTTGATGCTTTTTATCTTCGTCAGTTTTTATAGATTTGATAAAGGAAAAAATACGTGTCCAATATTTTTCTATAATCTAACTGACGGACTAAACATAATCATAAAATTTTTACTCAGGAAACATCCCTATTATGGTAGTATCCAACAAATAACTATGTGTTTAACTAAATTATCAATATTTCAGGACTTATGGTAAATTTAATTTAAACCTACAATTATGTATAATTAGCGACTTTCCTGAGCTAGGTTTATAAAACCATTTATAAACCTAGCCTACCTTGTATGGTGTACATAATAAAGAGTACCTATTCTATTCTATTCTATTCTATGATAGAACATCCGCAATCTAAAGAACCAGCATTGCTTCTGAAGACGAATTGTTATACGAGTAACTTAAATATTCGTTACACGGCACAACCTATTCTTCAACCGGCCTTGCTTACTGGCTACTAATAATGTTACCACGAAATAAGATTCATATATTATTAGTGCCTATACAAAAAAAGTAGCAATCTCTCTTTCTATCGTTTAACTCCGAGCTTTCTTTAAGGCGGTCTTATCCATCAGCATTAAATTTATTACAAACCTGGTGCGTCAGCTGCAGATACGTGTTCTCCGGTATCCTCCTCATGAAGATCATTGGCACTCCGCACAGTAAGTTGTTCATGATGTTCAGGTACTTAGCTTCTGTCCAGTGAGGGTTCAGTTGTATATACTTGTTTGCCACCACACCCACCTAAAATGTAGTATTGTTCAACAACAATAACAACTCGAAAAGCAACAACAAATCGGAAAGATTTAATTTCGTTTTGATCTTAAAGCAAGACTGATTTTCTGTGATGCTTTCCAATGAACCTTGAGGGATAAGCAATGAATTTACCTGATGCCGATTAAGATCAGGATGTGTGCCGATAAACGAGAGTATTTTATTATCAGACAGGTTCAGTCTCGCCATCTCTCTGCCATTGATGTACTTGAATAGTGGCCGGTATTTCTCCAGTACGTCGTAGGTGATCTGATTGGTGGGGGTGGTACCCTTCACGACAGCCCAGGTCGCCGCGAGTTTCTCGTGGGCTACCCGCATCATGGCTATTGTTCTTGCCTAGAATAATGAAAATGAACGTCGTCTAAATCATATTTTGGACACTTTCTTCGGACACTTTAGTTAACTATGCATAGGTAATATGTTTTATGTTATTACTCAGAGTATTCATAATTATGATGACTATGACTTAAAAGTGTAACACAATCAAATTTCGATCATCCCCAGGAAATTATTAATATTTATTTATGGTACACCTACTATACTATACTGTAGTGTTTTAAGCCACAGGTACATATATTGTCTGATAGAGAATGTCTTCTTGAATTAAGTGTACCTATGTAGGTACCACTAATGTACATATAGTTGTAAACAATAAAAAATCGCTTAGGATAAAAGCCACTTATGCTTTTCTCGACCCGAGAATCACAAGCATCACATAGGCTAAAGGTAAAGTTAAAAAATATAGTGACATACATATATCTAGCAGAAGTGTAACCTTGTTAATGAAAAAATAATTAAAGAACACAAATGAAAGCATAAGCATAATCAGCCTTTTAATGTTCCCACTGCTGGGACTCAGGCCTTCTCTCTAGGAGAGGGAACATCAATACTTCGAATTCAATAAACACTGAGATAGAGAGTCACTTACAGAATGCAGCACATAAGATCCTGGTAACCGCAATACATCAGAGAGGTCTCCAGAGATGAATATGGCGAAGGCGTCCACTGCCGTTTGCATGTAATCCTTGGTGATCTTGAGCATGCTGTGGCCACGGTGCATGTACTCTAAGAACGGCAGGTGCACACTGCCCCTGCCTTGGAACATCTCGGCTCTGCAGAACACGGTTTTTTATTATTGGGAGGGTCGCGTTTGGACACATTCTCACCTGATGTGGTCGAAAATGTAGTTCACTTGCATAGAAGTAACCCGTTAACTGTTGTCTTTAAGACCTCCAAATTATAGCTAATTAGGAATCAAAGACTCCGGTAGGGAATTCAGCTCTTTAGCACCCACAATGAAAGTATTTACGATATGTTTTGTGCTGTTGGTGGGATGTCCACCATGAATCGGTGGCGCATCGCCGAACGGCTTGTAATCGATGATGGAACGAGCTAGGCGATGCTAAATTGTGCAATTCGACGATACAAAGCCGACAGGCTGGCGACTCGATTACATTAACCTACGATTATTTTTTCATTGGAACAGCTGGTAGATGCCATTGAATATCTCGTGCTTAAAACACTTTATTAGATGCACAACAGCCCGGCCGAATTTGCCCAAGTCTATATCCGTAATTATAAATGCGTCTAGCTGACTGTTAACTCTTCACATTTTAACGGCTGAATAGATTTGGGTGCAACATGTCACATCGTTTTATCCTGCTATCATGTTCCTTTGGTATTATTTTCTTGGTCGAAACCGCTGGCTAATGCTCGCACATAAAATATAGGTATCCAACTGTTTTACCGTACCTTTCAAATGATGAAGGTTTTTTTTCAATTTTTTGCAGTGGTGACGGAAATCCTCCACGGAAAAACTCACACTATGTAACTCTCTCTATATAATCCTAACTAGGTATCTAAACTGATATGATTAATGTGAGTATGTTAAGCTTGCACACCACTTAACCGTTTTTTAAAATTCTTTATCCAATTAAAAGCTACATTTTCAGCGAGTAACACAGGCTATATTTTATCCCCGTATTTCTACGGGAACAGGAATTACGCGAGTGAAACCGCGGGGTGCTGCTGGTACTAAATAGATAGAAACTTCTATTGCTTCATTAACATCCATACGTATACTTAGGTGCCTAATAATTATGCAACGGCAATAATTACTACATCTGGGGGTCAAATCTACTAATTTATAAGCAACGTTCGCATTCTCATCGCAGTCTGTCAAAAATCCACATAATTCGCTACATTTAAGTAAGCGAGCTTAACTAAAAAAAATGTAGAATTGGTCCTCTGTTATTTGGTGATTATTACTAACCGCATAACTTGTCCCGTCGGCCAGTGCGCCAAGTAATCTATATCTTTTTGTTGAATAGTCTTCGTTTTCTCTGTCTTTCCAACTTCTAGCTGGAACAAATCGAAACGGCTTGTAACTCTAGAAGTAAACCAATAATGAATTCGAGAGGTTACGTAGCTCAACTAAAGATTGAGTTAAGCTCGCCTTTGAACGCATCGTCTTCGATTTCTTAGACATTGATAGTGTCAATGTGTGCCATAAGTATGTTGTTGATGTAGCTCTGGGACAGACTATCCGACGGCATTCAGTACAGTCAGCATCAAAACTCGACCTATACTACAGTTTTATTCTAAACGTTGGGCAGAATGCTCAAATTGGACATGAAAAAAATGGTTCCCTATCCATTAGCATAAAATTTTAAGACCTAATATAACTTAGCATAATGTTGTTTGGCATAATTATTTTTTCGCATAATATAATTACGCATAACAGCTCATGCATAATTTTTTTAAGCATTATGTCTGTAACCATAATAATGATTAGGCATAATATTTTAAAGCATAAACTTATTAAGCATAAAGTTCTAAAGCATAACTTTTTTAAGCATAAAGTTCTAAAGCATAACTTTTTTAATTTGTGAGTATTTTTTCGCTGTAGGAGGCAAGCATTGCAAGCAAGCATTGCAAGCATACAGCATGCAAGCAAGCATGCTATTACGGAATCCGGGACGCCTCTCTGGATCTTCTTACTTCATACTTGAGTGGTAGGATTCAGAGAGTTGATGTCAATGGTAAAAGGTCTCCTGGATCGGTAGTCAGGATGGGGGTCCCCCAAGGCTCAATTTTAGGTCCCTTCCTGTTTCTGATATATATTAATGACTTGCCGTACCTCATAAAAGATAAATATGATATAGTGTTGTTTGCAGACGACACGTCGCTTTTGTTCAAACTAAAACGTCAGCAGATGGTTACTGACAATATAAATAGTGCCCTTGCGACTGTAGTTAACTGGTTTAATGTTAATAATCTTCTACTTAACGAGAAGAAGACGAAATGCATAAAGTTTACTTTACCTCATGTAAGACAAGCGAATACTGTTCTAACAATAAAGGGTGAAGAGTTGAAACCCGAAGATACCACAGTGTTCTTAGGCATCACTTTGGATGCGAAGCTTCAGTGGGGCCCCCATATAGATAAACTGTCAAAAAAACTCAGTTCTGCAGCATTTGCCGTTAGGAAAATTCGTGGCTTAACTGATTTAGAAACGGCCCGTTTAGTGTACTTTAGTTACTTTCATAGCGTGATGTCATATGGAATTCTGTTGTGGGGAAATGCCGCCGATATGCAGACAATATTTGTTTTACAAAAAAGGGCTATTCGTGCGATTTATAAATTAAATCCCAGACACTCACTCAGAGAAAAATTTAAAGAGATTAATATAATGACTGTGCCCTCTCAGTATATCTATGAGAATCTCTTGTACGCACATAAAAATATTAATCTGTTTAAAAAATACAGTGATATCCATAGCATAAATACTAGGAACAAACACAATTTTGTTGTTCCTAAAACCAGGCTCAAGAAAATAGGTGGTTCCTTTCGATGCCAATGTATACATTTTTATAATAAACTTCCTGGCCGCATTCAAGAACTAAGCATAAATAAATTAAAAGTATTTATAAAACGTAAGCTATGACAGAAAGCTTTTTACACAGTTAAAGACTATCTGGAGGACAAGAAGGCTTGGGATTGAGCTGCTTCAGTTGTGTACATGGCCCGATGTTTTATGTTGTTGTTTTGTTTCTGTGTTTTTCTTTTATATTTTTACACTTTGACATGTTTTAATTTTCGTTTAGTTTACTTTTGACATGAATGTTTACTTTTTAAAGTATTCTTTTTATTTTATTACAATTTCTTATTTTGACATGAATGCTTACTTTGTAAAGTATTATATTTTTTAATTTATTTACTTTTGTGAATATGAGGACTATATGGGTTATTATTGCTTTTTCCTCTTCAACTATTTTTTTTTTTTTTTTTTTTTTTTTTTTTTTTTTTTAGCGTTGTCTGGCTGTTTGAGTTTTTTTGTGGCCTACCCAAATGTCCTTTCATTGGCATTGTTCGTCGAGTCGTTGAGCTCCTTATTGGTTCTAAGTTGAGCTACTCGACTACTGACCAAGGCTTGCAATGAATGGACAGGTCCACTCAAATCTGCGTGGTTCTTTCCTCAAAAGACCACTTCAGACACTGACATGGTCCTCATATAACGTATTGTGAATGTGAGGACCATGTAGATCGCTATGTTAGGGGTTCATTTCTTGTTAGTCTGGCGGTTTGAGTTCTTTATGTGGCCTACCCAAATGTCCTTACTTTAGTATTGATCGTCAAATCGACGAGCTCCTTAAAGTTCTAAGTTTGAGCTACTCGGTAACTGACAAATGCTTGCACTGTCTGGACAGGTCAACTCAAATCTGTGTGGTACTTTCCTCAAAAGACCACTTCAGACACCAACCTACATGGTTCTCATATGATTTGACCAGTACAATTGTATGGACTTTAAAAGAGACCTTGACCTCTGAGTTTGTTTCGGTGTTTCTTCTCAGGGTAGTCAGCTAGGAAACACCGGCCTCATCTAGTTTATAACGACCAAAAATATTGACGTGTAAAAGTGTTATTTACAACCTACTTACAAAATAAATATCATTTATCATTTATGCAGCATGCAAGCAAGCATGCAGCAAGCAAGCAAGCATGCAGCATGCAAGCAAGCATGCAGCATGCAAGCAAGCATGCAAGCAAGCAAGCAAGCAGCATGCAGCAGGCAGGGTTTCTGTGACGGCTCCGGCGCTGCGGCCCTCCGGGCGGCCCCACGCGTGCTAATCGTCGCAGACGGCTGCTCCTCAGCCCGCGGGCCGCCTCGCCCCTACGCGCCTACGCGATTTTAAATAACACTCTAGGGGTATGACAAACAAGACTACGTGAAGTCGGTTTTGCAGCAATTCGGTTCTGTGACTAACTTTTGTTGCACAGAACGTTATGCTAAAAGTCTTTAGGCCTACTAACGTTATGCTAATAGTCAGTAGGCCTACTAACGTTATGCGAATCAATTTTATGCCAAAACAAATTAGTCTTTAACATGATTATGCCAACATAAAATGTATGCCTAAAAAAATTATGCCAAAGTATTATTATGCCAAAATATATTAGGACAAAAAACATTATGCGAAAAGAAGGGATCCCGAAAAAAATACTTTTATTATATGATATCATATTAATACGGATAGCCTATTATCAAATCATTTTGTGTCAATTAGGTAAAGTCAAGAAAGGGAGGACTTGCCCTGCAGTAGGTCACAATAGGCTAAAAATAATAATAAATAGGTTTTGCTTAGATTTACAAAGATATTCTAACTGTTAGCAATGTCACTTATTCCTCGGAACTATTGGCAACTTTTGGGTGTGGAATACTTAAAATAAATAGGTATACACTAGTGCATAGCTTGTATCTAAAAACAAATACGTTTTCTGATTGATCAAGACTACGGCAAATAGCGATTGCATTTGAGACATGCTGCCCAAAATAATTAAGGTCAATCGATTATGATTATCCCCTAAGCACAAAGAGAGAATGAGTCAACTCACCGTATTCTATCCTAAATGGCTGACAACCTCAGCTTCTCTGTCAGGCGATACCGGTTAATCTGCCCTGAATATAAAAGTTATGAAGCTACCTTCACTGGGTCAACGAAAGCTTTCGCTAACAGGTTCCATAATGTTGCATAATATCGTGTCATTCATATAATTACTATGACGAATTTTTAAACTTAAGTCGACTTTTTCTTTCGATATTTCACTACCTGCGTTCTATTACTTTTGCAGTTTTTTTGCCAACCCTACTACCAACGACCCTTTTCTTGTAGGTATGGGTTTGCCTCTTGACACACTGTTAAATTATGCACCTTGATCAAATTAAAATACGACAGTTTATACAACATATTTTATTATCATGAAACGATGAATGGATAGTGTGAAATATTATATGGTTAGAAAGGAAGCAACTATTGAAACGGACAGCGAAAAGAGATGATGACGGATGAAAGAGGTATATGGAAGAAGAAAATATTCTGCGTCGACCTCAAAATGATTTGGGATAAGGACATGAGTATGATTCTGTATGTAGTATGTATGTATATATCGTCAACCATTATGCAATAAGGGCGAGTTTTGTACAACATAAACGTGTGAGACATACCAGTTTTGCTTCCATATAAAACTTCATTTAAAATCTTTTCAAATCCGATCAAAGGATCTGAGAAAGAGATTAAAGAAATAAAATCAGTCGAATGCTATTAATCGAAGGTAAATATGAATCTAAATAGGTAGGTATCTACTCTTTAAAGATGGATCGAAATCAAACATCGTTTTATCAATTTCACATGCACACTGTCAAAATTAAATCATTATCAAGTTATTGTAATGGTGAACTAGAGGGTGCAAATTCGAAAAAAAACTACATACATAAAATATGTATCTACCCAGCCATGATAAAAATAAATAAATACGGTAATATAGTAAACCTTGTCTATTCACTATGTTTCCTAGGCCCATTCTAGACCAGATGCCGACTAAGATTGGACAAGAAACAACGTAAACTTAAACAAAAAGGTAATGTACATGAGGAAAGTTTTGTATTTTTTGTATGTAACGAATAAACTCAAAAACTACCGGACCGATTTAAAAAATTCTTTCACCATTAGAAAGCTATATTCACCCTGAGTAACATAGGCTATATTTTATCCCCATATTCCCACGGGAACGGGTAACTACGCGGGTAAAACCGCGGGGCGCTAGATAGATAGATTCGTTTGTTATCTATGAAAGAAGAGATCAGCCCCCCTAGCCAAGTTACAAACGTTTCGTGTCGAATTCTATTCTCCAATCGTTAACGCCTCGGTGTCAGCAACTGTAGAAAACGATAAGTTGGTAGCCATGTTGTCGCGCCTGAGTCAGCCCCTCGTTCTACAATGTATTTAGAAAAACGACCTATTCTTTAGTCTCTAGCGATTGATCCTACAAACATCAAACAGGTTAAAATTTAAACTCTGTTTAAATGCTTTAAACATTTAGTTTAAACATTTTAACAAAGGATGTAGCGTTGAACATTGTAGAAACGATAAAAATTCATTCTATCATTTTGAACGATGTGAACTTGGCTACGAATTTTCTATTCGTTTGCTCTAACCACGTGACTTATCGTTGAGACGATTTCATTCTCATACATTTGATTCGTTTTCGACTAGCGTTAACGATTGTAGATTATCAACTTGGCTAGGGGGGCTGATCACGATTTCACTGCCACAGTATCTACATATTGCTCGCGCAGTATGTTTTTATCCCGGAATCATGAACGATTCGTATAAGACTAGACTAGTGACAAATGGCGAATGAACTCAAAAGCACCCAAACCTGTAGCCTCGGTGGTGGCGATGCTGATGGTGATGAAGCTGTACCCTACGGTACTGCCGTTAGCGATGAGTCCCTTCCCTCTCGTATCCTTTGCCAGCTTCAGTTTGATCATGTTTTGGATAGGATTTTTCTCAAGGCTTACGCCGCACTGCGACTCTTTGGGACAAGGATAAACTTAAGCTGTACCAGCTCCCAAAAGATGCAGATTATAGATACAACCATTCAAACCTTCCTCGTTTATCGTTCTTTCGAAAATTCCGCAACATTAGCAGGTAGCTAAAGCCTAGCGCGTCACCTGGACTATAGTGGATCGAACGTTCTGAAATTTTTCGCAACCGATCGCACTTATATACCTACTGAGCTGAGTTTAGATAATTAAACCGTGTGCTTTCTTTACAACATTGATCAGGTGTCACTAGTGTTAGTAAGAACAGAAATAAGGCTCTTCGAACTGGCGATTCATCAGCGTTCGATAAACTGCTGAAACCATAGTGTAAAGGGACACGAGTATATATCATCATAACATATAATATCAACTCACCACTGGTGTTTTCATAACTGGTCAACGTGAACAATTTGTTGTTATAACTAAACACCACATTTACGTAAATAGAAAATACCGTTATGTAGAAATTCAACATCATTCTTTCATTTAATATCATGTGACATTGGCCAACAAAATTTAATCAGTGTGGCTCTGAAATAAAAATCTTAAACATTGGTACAAACATACTCAAAATACGCGGTAATCAATGAAATATTTGTTCCGTCGACACGGGCTTGATCGGTCCGCAGGCCCGCGCCTACCGTACCCGGTAATCGCCCTGACACCCGACGCCCAGGGCGTCTAATTCTGTTGTGGTGGCTGGGGCGTAAGGATTGCCTGTCCCTCACGCGGTCTGCCTCCTCCTTCGCTAGCTTTACTGCTTCGCTGAAGGAGGTGACCGCTTCCCATGCCCCCTCGCTCCGGACCATGGACTAAACAGGGCTGGAAGTGAGAGGTCGCCGCCGCCGAATTTATTGCTCATGCATCCATTAAACGTTACAGTTAGATAGCATCTACATAATTATTATCTCATATCATGGTTTAGCTACTCAGACGGTACCTAAAGTATAGGTGTAACCTTCAGACAATTATTACGGCAAGGTTGGTTAAATGGGCTGCCTGTCAAATCAGTGTGTGGTGTGAAGACCATTGCTCTTCGGGAAGACGCAAATAATGCACTCCAATCCACGAAGTATATTAGGTAAATACTCGTTTACGATAGCTATACCTACCAACCTTCATGCTGCCAAAACTGCCATTGAAAAAACAGTCACAATTGACAACACCCGAGCAACTCTTTGGCATAACCTCCCAACAATACAGTATTTTTTTTAAATCGAATGAGTTTTATTACCCTTTTCTATGTCTTCAACAACTTCCAGTGATTGTGAAAGCTGCGATTGTTCGCAATGCACGTATTCGTTTGAAAATAATCACAATGACTACGAACAACTTACAACGAACAGTCGCCATGTCCCGATCTACGCTACGATGGCACACCCTCTCATTTACTACGCTGAAGTTGTAAGTGCAGGTATTTCGATTCTTGAAAGGCCCGTGTCTTCAACATGAATTGGCTAAATCCCTGAAAAACATCGAACAATTACACAGCTTTGCCAGCCACGGATTACGAACAATCAGAAGAGTTGTAGAGGGCAACCTGACTGGAGCCTTCGGTCCAGTCAGGTTGAATCCTGTGAACGTTGGTATTTGCTCAATCTGTAAGCAGAAGCCAAGAGAAGCCAAAACAGTTTTGGCTTGTGGCGAAATCCCTTATTATGTCGTCAAACCAACAATTTTTTTTTCTTTGAAACTCTCCTTTCTCTCACATCCGTAGGTTGCATGTTAGTTGTTGTTGTTACATACATACAATGTTATCTTAGTATTATCACTTCTAGCAGCATCCTCTAAACAGACGGCAAAATTACGACCAGCCCAAGAAAGATAATCCATTTAAGAAAGCTTTCAAATGGTACACTCAGGTAAACATTTTAGTACTTAACTATCAAAAAGCAAATAACCAACTAATTGTCGGTTATCATGAAAGTTTCGATTCCATTCAACTTAAATATCATACAAAATCATGCTTGTTGTTCTCTTTAACAATCTTCAACTTCAAAATCGTCCTAATTAATATCACGAGATTGTTTATCTAGGAGCGTGGTCGTATGTTGTCAAATAAAACCGAAGTTCTCCCGGAGAGAAGCGGATTCGCTAACTGGCTGGACGATAAATATGACGAGTATCTGCGCGAGAATGGGAAGCCAATGAAGCCGGTGATGCCGAACCCTCCAATGACGCACGAGCCCCGGACTCCGAGAAACTCCATCGCAGAACCAGAGCAATGGTATACAAGACTCAGTAGTAACAAAATTAGGCTAAAATAGCCACTGATTGGATTTCGATTCCGAACAACAGGAAACGGCGACACGGTAGGCGATGGCGTAACGAGTTACCTAAAAGATTACCCAGAGCCAAAGGCCAGGGAAAATTGAAATAAAGAAGGGGTGTAGGCTTTTGCTCCGCGGTGGGACAACAAGGGCTCATAAAGCAAAAAATTAGTATTCTTGCAACTGCCACACACACACACTGTTGCACAACCACATTTTCCCTTTAAAAACAAAGTCATTAATTAACCCATTGACAAAATTGCTATGTGGAATTAGGGCCTAGTCCGAGTGGAGTAAGGTAGTAACTACCTATCCCAGCAGAAATAACTCGTTTCAAAGCTGCCAAGTTATTTAGGGCCTTCAGTCCTGTAGTCACACATTTAGCCAGCCATTTGTGACTAAATCCCATTGGGAAAAGTTGATCCTGCAGATTATGTTTTTCTTTCAAGACCATAAACTAACTAGCTACCTCTTACTATATTTAGTGTGCATTTTCAGTCCAGGAGCGAGTCAGAAATATGGAAGATTCAAAAGGTAAATTGGCGGACTTTTTATGTAGCCTAAACTGCTTTATATATTTTGAAAAATGAGACAAAATCTATCGCACAAGTGTTGTAAGCGCCAGGGTTCGGTCAGAACGGTCGCTGGTGACAAGCAGATGCTATGCTTGAATTGTGTGTGTATGCTTGTTTCGGTAAACTATTCAGCTGCTAACTTACTTCGATTGCTTACGAAGTAACCCTCGGTTACTTCGTAAGCAATCGAAATAAGTTAGCAGCAAACCTTATTTAGACCAAGGCGAGAAAGTGCCGTTTAAACAAGTGACAAATACTCTGGAGATCTACGATAGTCACGATTATTGGTTTTTACAACTACATTTTAACAAAATAACAAAAGGATTGTTTAGTTTTAATTTTATTCGTTGCTACGCTGCTATCGTCGCCACGCATAAGCCTGTTTCGAAGACAAGGGAGGGGAATGAGAAGAGCTGCTGTGAACCTACGAACAAGGGTTCCAAACAGCTAGGCCCAGCTACGGGCACGACTGACAAGGATGGCTTCGTGAAAGTGGAGAGGAAGAAGAGGAAGAGGCCTCCTAGTCGGAACCAGTGCGGGACCGCGCTGGTAGGACCGAATACGCTGCGTCCGGCAATACCTACGACGCAGCTCTATGTGTCTCGGTTACATCATACCACGAAGGTTGAGGAGATCGTGGAGTATGTTCGAGCGAAGACCAGCTGGACCTTGATGGTAGAGAAGTTGGAGCCGCGCCATAACACGAATTTCAAGTCGTTCGTGGTGCGAGTTCCTACTCATCATGTTGAGACCTTCCTCAAGGAAGAGTTTTGGCCGAAGGGTGTCGTCTATCGGCGATTCCGCGGAAGGTTACGTGACACCACGCAGCGCAACATGACGCCGACACTTCGTGTACAATAGTGTATTTTTGTAGTTTTTATAAATATGTATGATAGTCTGTAAGGTATATATGTTATGGGTCTTTGTTACCCGAAATAAATGATATATTATTATTATTATATGTTTCAGCCCATGGAAAAAACGAAGAACTTCAGTCAATGATGCGGGAGATGTTCCCGAGAAGTTAGTATATTTCAGTTATGACTTAAATTTATTAACACATTTACGTCTCTCAATCAACAACTATTTGTTACAGGGGTCCGTGTGGAAGCTGTGAATATATTTTGAAGCCTAAGGACCTGACGCGTGCAACATCTGAACAGTTCGTGCCAGCGTCAATATATTTTATCATAAGATGAATAAGATAACCCCTTTTTATTACTTAAACATTTTGGTTCCAGTACTCCGACGTCTGGAGGTAAATCTACCGCTACTGTGACGTCGTTAAACATGCCTTGTAACATGAAGTGTTCGGGAAGATCCCACAGCCTCAGCGATGTGGGTCACGAGAGGAGTGTGCCCAGACATGGCGACACAGTGACTCACATTACACATGCTTCAAGATATCAAGAACACGACCCAGCAAGAATGCCGACAATGAGTCATCAGGAACAAATAGTGCAAGTACCATCAACAAATCAAGGACCAGTGAAGTGTACGTGCCCGTACTGTTTATGTCCTTCGAAAAAAGAACCGGAAGTAGTAAAAATACTAACAAAGAAACAAGTTCAGCCTTGTTGTCCGTGTCCTCCAGAAAAAGAACAGGAGGTAGTAAAAATACAGGAAGAAGTACGGGAAAAAGCCGAAGTAGAGCCTTGTTGTAAGTGTCATCAAGAAAAAATACCACAAGTAAAGAAACTACCATCAAAAATAAAATCAAAAACTAAAATTCCAAAGCCGTTGCCGTCTCAAGAAAAACTACCGGAAGTAGTGAAAGTACCATCAATAAAACTAGATTCAATGACACAAGATTCAATAAAACAAGACTCAATAAAACAAGATTCAACAAAACTGCCGTACTGTCCGTGTCCTCAGGAAAAAGAACCAAAAGTAGAAAAACTACCATCACAAACTCGAAATCCAACGGATCTGCCGGCACCACTTCAGGAAAAACTACCGGAAGTAGTGAAAGTACCTTCAAAAGCACAAGATCCAAAGAATCGGCCAATACCACAACAGGAACCAGCACCGGAAGTAGCAATAATACCATCAAAGGCAAAAGATCCACAGAATCAGCCGATACCAGAACAGGAAAAAGCACCGCAACTAGCGAAAGTACCATCAAAAGGACAAGAACTAACGGACCAGCCGGGACCGTGTTGTAAGTGCCACCTGAAGAAAGTTCCGGAAGTTGTTCAGGTACCATCGCAGTCGCGAGCAGTGCAGGAGTCGTGCCAGGTTCCTGAAGACAAACTAGTTCCAGTAAACGAAGGAACTCAATATGATTCTGCACCGAAACCACCGCGCAGCACGCAGAACGTCCGGCCATGTTGTTGCAATACTTGCAACCCACCGTTCCCGCCGCCGCCACCGATCATCTGCATGCCTGTTAAGGTAATTGGGTTTTCGATTTTATATTTTTATTACTTGTATTAAAAAGCTCCTTTATCCAACATCTAAAATAAAAAGATATTAATCTCAGTTATAAACCTTTCAAATCGGGCGGGGTAACTGTCAAGAAACAGGAAATTACGATGTCATGTGACTTTACCGTTATTATTATTATCTTTATTCATTTTATATACATTTAAATTACATTTTTAACTATTTAAATACCGAAATATAAAAATATTTAAAAATAAAAAAAAGTAGCCCACCGGTATCGGGAACAGGGTCCAAGCTACCGGTCAGGGCTCCAGAGAAAGGAACCTCCTAACAATGCGAGCCGTGTCAAGAAGTACCGCTTTCTGGATCTAGCTGCCTAATGAGAGCCTCCTGAGATGTTGTTCGAGGCTCTTGGCTGACAGGACTATCGGTACAATGATTGCCGAGTCCACATCCCACATTTCGACAACCTCGCGAACCAAGTCAAAATATTTAATTTATTATTATTATTTTGTTGTGTCGTTTAAAATATTGTACAAAATTAGACACATGAAAAAATCTACCTATTCTGTTACATAGAAATCGGCATTTTATCCCCGATCATTAAAGCAGAAATTTAATAAAACATCTAAACGCTTTCAGGTACAAAGCAGCAAAATATCTAGCCCTGATACCTGTCTAATGTCTCCTTCTGCCGTCTGCGATACATCCAAGAAACAAAAGAAGGGGACTCAAAAAAGAAGTGTATCATGTCAATTTGATGAAGGAAATAAATCAAAGGAAACCCAGCATCAGAATGAACCTTGTTCATGTAGCAAACCTTGTTATGTACGTTACCTACTTATATAAATGATACTTATCAGTGTCATAATTTAAATGTACATTAATTTTTCAGAGTAATTGTCACTCAGTAAACCAAGGTTGTGAACCTAATTCTATACGACGTCAATCCCACTCTACTGTTGCTATCAGCGAAGAAACAGGTGAAGTCAATAAAGTGAAGGAAGTAGCTGTTGTGAATAAATTCTCTCGCTCCGTGACCTGCGCCTCGAACGATGCCGCGCAAACATCCGACCATTCCATATGCTTCGTAAGTTTTTTATCACCTCTTACGTTCCCACGTGTGTGACCATGCCCATGTGTGTTATATAATTATTACCAACTTATCATATTACTTTGTAGGACAAAGATGGAATCTGCAGCTGTCAATGTCCGCTCTTTTTAAAAATTATCTACGCGGACGTCAAAGAATAAATTATGTGAATATGAAATATGTCACACAAAAAAATTATAAAACGTGTAATTAATATAACTGTTACATTTATAGTAAATAAATAAAACAAGCAATTAAATATAACGTTTACTTCGGATTTTATTTACAAAAGTCTAAAAACTTCTATTTACAAAGCATTTTGTACAATAACAATATTTAAACGTAAACTAAATTAGTTTGGTGGACCATAGGATATGGCTGGCTTGTTTTGAGGTAAGAAGTTGAAACTGGCCGATGACTGGGCTGATGAAGAGCTGTCAGAAGCTGGCGCAGTTGGAACGCCGTAGTCCGTTGAGGGAATCGACGCTTGAGAAGTTGCTAACGAAGAGCTCGAAGATGATGATGCTTGCGAACTAGATGCAGAGCTTGTCACTAATGGTGACGTGTGTACAAAGGAGGTAATCTCCACACTGGGCTTTGCTTGCCCGAGGGACACTCCTGACACTAGAGACTGGTAGCCAGCATTACGCGCGACGCTATGTTCATCGTCCTTGATGATATCCTGCACACGACCGACAACGAGGGAGTCGAGAGCTTCTTTATGTGTTTGATCCTGGGCAGTGTTGTACTGGTTAGAATCCGCCTGGTAGCTGGACAATACGGGAGCGGCGGATTGCTGGAACTGCTCTTGAGGCTGTTGGTACTGCACTTGAGGTTGTTGGTACTGCACTTGAGGTTGTTGGTACTGCACTTGAGGTTGTTGGTACTGCACTTGGGGCTGCTGCAATTGCAATTGGGGTTGTTGGTATTGCACCTGAGGCTGCTGGTAGTTGTATCCTCCTTGTTGAGAATATTGTTGCTGCTGCGGCTGTTGTTGGTATGCAATGGGATGCAAGTTCACTTGAGGTTGGGGCTGAGGCTGCGTTTGTATCAGTTGAGGAGCCGGTTGGGGAGCAAACACGGGTAATGCGGGCGCAGGTTGCACTGGTGCGCGAGCGATGGGCAGAGGTGTGCCATAGGACGTGCTGGGTTGTTGGTAACTAGGTTGTGGCTGCGGCTGGAACACTGGCAGTGGTTGGGGACGAGGTAAGGGTTGGTTGACTAAGGGGAGGGGTTGGGGAGCAGGAGGCGAGGGGATGTACACCGGTGCTGGTGGAGGCGCAGGGTGGTGGTGGTGATGGTGGTGGTGGTGAGCCGGCGGCAGCGGGGGAGGGTGGGATTGGTGCTGGGGCGCTGGCTGGATGTACTGCGGGGCTGGTTGCGGAGCCTGGTAACTGTAGCCGAAGTTAGGGCTGAACTGTTGCTGCGGCGGGAACTGTGGCGCAGGCGCTAGGGGTGCCAGTGGTGCAGGCGCGGAGGGGTAGTTGAACACAGGAGCCTGCGCCCCCGGCCGCGGCAGGTGGTAGGGCGCCTCGCCCGCTATAGCCGCCACCACCGACAGTATTACTAACTGGAACAACAAATATTAATTTAAGTAGAAATCCACGGTGTACGCATTAATGGATTGAGTTAAATATGCAAAGTGTAGGTACACAGTTTCACTGGGCGTGTTGTGTGGCTTGCGTCGTGTGTGTCAACTCACCGCTCTCCTCATGGCTGGTGCGTGCAGTAGTGTTGTGTACCGCTCCGTGTCACTCGCTTATGGTTTTATACTCGCCACCACTTCGCCGAAAAAATGGGGAGCGTCTCTGATCTTTACACATAAACAGCATCTATTGTCCGTTTATGATTTCGAAATGCACGCGTTTATTCTCTTTGCGGTTTTGTCGTTACTTATCTATTTAATTTTTATTTATTGTTTCGTTACATTATGCGACACTAGAAAAAAACTAATAAGTATAAAACGTTTTTAAATATACGTATCAAATTTGCTAAGTACATATTGTATTTTATAAAAATAAACGAACTAGTAAAAAAGTAAGCTCGTTTATTTTTTTTAAATATTCTGTATCTACAATTAAGTAGTAATCATTCGTTATTTCATTGGTTTGTGCTATCAAATTACAAATAAGAAATATAAAACAATGTCGAAGTTCAGCAAGCTGAACGAAGCAGGGTGACGTTATAAGTATCATTCGTCACGCACCTTCCATTGCACAAATGCGTACATTTTTGTTTGCAGATAAAATTTGACAAAGCTATGTTAAACTTATCGCAATAACTTGACCTGTAATAGCTAAAATTAAATATATTTTTATTTTTAAAACTATGGCTTGTCAGGTTAGAAATTGAAATTCCACAACTTCCCATCATCATCTTTGGGCAGCATCATCAGACCAGCTTAATGGAAAGAAATGATTACGTTTCCAAAGTAATGTTAATATCTAGAATTTAAACTTAATTGGAAGTAAGTACTTGCAAAATGTCTTTTGGAACGAAGTTCCTTATTTATTTTTATTTGTAACCGGACACACATATACGAACAAAGTAAATCTATGTACTCTAAAACTTGTAAAAATGTCACTTGAGATGACGGCCATAAATACCTGCATTGTATTAGTGTACCTATTTAGAAAGAAAACAGACGCTTAAACCATTCATGTATTCACCTAGCATTTTTCTTCTAAATCAGAATTTCGATTTTTTCCATCCCGACTTACGTCTCAGAAATCAGGCCCCGCAAGCTATGCCCCTAGGCATTCCAGATTCAAATTTGAGATGGCTATCAAACATCTCATATTACATTCCGATATTCATGATGACAACATCGTTCTGCAATATGAGGGCCTATATTGCAATTTAGTTAGTTTCCCTAAATATTTCGTAAGCGATATCAACCAAAATTTTGCTAGGTGTCTAATATTTGTCTCGCTCCACAGTCACCTTTGTCAAATTATTGATTAGTTTATCACCTAAGTGACCGCTTAATTAATTTCAATATGTTGTAATTGAAAAGTATATCAATTAATCATTATATTTTTAGCATGATATCCGACAGTATAATCGTCCATCAGACAGCCATTGAAGACTTTGTTCTGTCATAGTTCAAGGGACATGCTGCAATCAAATGCTATGAATAAGTCTAACTGTAATAAGGTTAGGTAATAGGCCGAATAACATGTTGCCAATCTTTGAATTTAGAAATATTTAGACGCATAAGGACATCCTTGAGTTTGCTTCTTACAGATGTAGATATTCAGTAGTAGGTAAAATTTCCCCATGCCTAGTACCGTAAAACGGAACGAATAGAAATGCAGGAGTTGAATAGAAACTAAACTCTGATTAGATTCTTCACGTTAATACCAAACTCGTATTACTGGTTACATCCTCTTTAAAAATCATTATTCAAATTACGTGTAAAACTTCTTCAGAGATTTGTTTCTTTTCCCTGTTTTACTGTACTGGACTCGATACATTTTGGTATAGAATTTCAGGAGAAACAAAAATTTAAAAGTGTAGACATAATTCAAAACTTTGTTGACTTCATAGTTCTAACATTTGAAACTGTATTCAAAATTCTCGGCCTAATTAATTAAATTCCTCCTTAAGTCGTATATAAATAACGTAATGTTTGTTAACGCTACTTATCTAGAACTGGACCCTTGCCAAACGGATGGCTTACCATGAAGAAGTCGTAACTGTACTGTTGTACCGTATAATAAATTCCTATGTCAAAGGTTTACCTTACACTAATTTGCATAGAAACATAGGCAAACGAAATATTTACGTTTTATGGCATAAGAAAGACATGTTGGGTCACAAATAGTTAACTAATTACCTAATAGACGTAATACCCAACTGTTCAATGGTTTGGCGTCACAAATGGATGGCAGCAGCTCAATTAGTCAACGCCTCAATAGCTTTAATTAGTTACCTATAGCCATTGAATTACTGCACAATGCGTTGCGTTATCCTTGTCTAAACGATCTATTATACTGCTTTAATTTAAACTTTTTTTGGCTCTTGGAAATCGTGACAGATTTAACCATTTTTCAATTGGCTTGAAATAAACCTAATAACAAGTTGAATGGGAATTCATATAGGAAGATACGTAAGTTTTTAATTATGCAAACTCCTACTTCTTGGACTTGCGGATCAAACAAAGAGTTACCTGAAATAAAATGTACTTACGTACGTAGTCGGGAAAAGTAATATTGAATTGTCATTTTATTAAAGCTATCTAATAAAGTAAAAACACAAAACTGAACATCTCGAATAAGGCAAAGACTTACAAGATATAAGTAATTAGGATTGAAACCTCGTAATAAACCTTTGTAACATTCTGAGGTCTTTCAGCGAAAGCTCAAACTGCGCTTGTTGAACAAGTTTTCCTCAAACTTTCGAAATGATAGTATAGTATCCAACCGTATTAAGTTTTATCACGTGTATCAATGGATCGCCGCACCCAGATGAAATGTCGGAATAATTATCGTGGATCTTCCAATTACGTGGATAAACACGTATAGTCATGACCTTCGTTACAGACCTCAGCTCTTTACTTAGCGTTAGTCAATGGACGGTAGTCGACGAAGTGAGGAAAGATATCAAACATGATATTTGTTCACACTTGTGTACGCACAATAATGCAACTTCTGTCAGAGATAAACAAACGAAATGTCGAATCTTAGAAAGTTTTTTTTTTTAATGTACTACCTATGACCACAATATGAATAGTAATTAGTATGGGGTCGCTACTACGCGTAATATATTCATGTTTAAATCTGCAAAGCAAATAGACAGAAATAGTTAAAGTGGTCTCCAACACTAGCCAATAGGTAGTGCAACACTTGACGTTTCAACAGTGCCTAAGAACATATCGAATAAAAAAAGGCTATTACGACTTAATCTCGGTAATAATTGGCTCATGTATGAAGCTACGTGAAAAATACTTAGATATGAATAGGTCCTTCCAAGCTCGGTCTAGCGAGTCTCAATTTAATTCCATTACATTCTAACAGTAGTGTTCCCATTTCAAGTTAACGGCCTGTAACGCAATACATTGTTGACTGC
Organism: Hecatera dysodea; assembly: GCA_905332915.2. Taxonomy (NCBI): domain Eukaryota; kingdom Metazoa; phylum Arthropoda; class Insecta; order Lepidoptera; family Noctuidae; genus Hecatera; species Hecatera dysodea. Next base: position 8,525,428 of record HG995288.1, on the reverse strand, counting down.
AATATTTACTTAAATAGTTTACAGTTACATTAAATTTGTTAGGTACACTTCTGAAAGCATCGTCGTCTGTAAATCTTTTATTACATAAGTGAGTGCGTACAGCATTATACGTACCTTTTCTAGAGTTCATCAACATCTAGATATAAACATACCTTTGGCTTTGGTAAATAATTAACTAACAAATTATTTATTTATGAAGTTCCCGTAATTTGACTAAAACTTGTTTCATAACGGATTGGAAGTAAATAAACAAGATTAAGGTAATCTATACTACTATTATAAAGAGGAAAGATTTGTTTGTATTGAATAGGCTCCGAAACTTCTGAACCGATTTGAAAAACACTATCCCCGGGTGACATATATTTTATCCCCATATTCCCACGGGAACGGGAACTATGCGAGTGAAACCGCGGGCCGCTGCTAGTATGGCATATTTGGCCAACGTCAACCGGCGGCGTGCGGGGCTAGCCCATTTAGAGGTTCCGTGCACAAACAATGAGGTAAGAGAGAAAAGTGGTCAACTCCGTCACTTCGCACCTCTGTTTTGTCTAACAATTTGGTACATTACTATATCTCCACAATACATCATGTTCTTAGATAATAATATGATGCGTAAGATGACATTTAACACGCGTGAAGAATTCTTTATTTTCTCAATGAAAACAAACGTTTCTGTCTGCCCATTTGTCTCCGCCCCCGCATCATTAGCATTTTTATAAGAATCCAAATCGTTCATAATTTACCGTTATCAACTGTTATCAGCGATGTTTCATAATAGAGGTACATTATAAAGCCTGGAGGTGGATTTCCTGGGCGAACTGTCAGAAATCTTAACTAAAAGCTAATATTTGCTTTGCGGTTAAACTGTTGAAAACGGAATTCTACTAAAAGCTGCATTATCTCTTAGACTAATAGATTTCCAATGAGTAAAGCCGTGTCAAGACTACTTATCGTTAGAAATCGGACAAAGATCAATTACATTTGAATACAAACATCCATAGTTAATAATAAATCAATTTACGCAATCTTACGCATATTCTAACGACCTCTTTACCAGCGCGTTGAAAAAAGCACGAAATTCCGTGCGCTTTATCCACTCTAGGCTGTCATCTTATGAGAAAAAATGACCGAAGCTTAGACATAGCAATTTGATATCAACGTAATCCTTAAGCCAGGTGATATTTAATCAATTAATTATTAATCATTTATCATTATTATGTAAGAAATGGATTCATTTAAGAAGTTTATAAAATTTAGGCCTCGTGTTATATGAATTAATAACGATTTAACTTCTTGTGATAGGTGTCTTAAATATAATGGCTGTTTCTAATACAAGTGACCCGACCTGACCTATACCTTATTGGTATAGGTTTACACTTTATGTTTCTTTTTAGTTGGAACTCTTGTAACATTTGAATCACATTGTGTTTTGGCCGTTACAAGGTTGTGAGACCTACATACATATATTTGCCCTCGGGCTATGTTACTATGCTAACAAGTAGATATGTATCATACTTCTGTTATCAACACTAAAGCTACTTACAAATGTCGCCATTGATTGGATCTTCTGTGAAATAAATTTGTGGTACCTATTTTCCTTTTGCGGTTTGCTCCCGCAGAATTTTCGCTTTACAAAGCAAAACCGCATAGGTATGCCTTTACGGGAAATTTTCTCGTGAATTTGATGCTCAACGTTGCTTCGCAGATTTTGTCATAAACATCAGTTTCCTGTTACTGTATGATTTCATAAAGTGACACAGTAAGTGATAGATAAACTAAGTGTGTGTGTAAGGGAAAGAGTCGAAAATGCATTTTGGATTGTTCATTCATACTTTAGTGCAATAAAGCGATTTTATATTTGTGTCTTCCGAAGAGAGATAAGACCAATGCATAGATCTTTTACAATAATTAGGCTTGATTATGCCCTTTATTTACATTCGTACATCTTCGCATATTCAAATCATTTAGGTGATCTCATTTTTAACAGTTCATAGACTCGCGTTTCACCACGATCTCGCCTGATGAAAAGTGAAGATGTGGTCGACGCTCGAGCACGATTGCCAAGAAGTAACCAGTGGCCGTACTACGAAGTTCCAATGCTATCATTATTCGTGTCAGGGAAAGGGATAGTGCTATTCGTCTTGTGTAACTCCGTCTCTCTCTGACACAGGAATCATGATGGATTTAAGACGTCATAATAGGGCCGCGGTTCACTATTGACAAAAAGACCTCCAGGTTGTAGCTATCAGAAAACACAGGCTCCGGCAGAGAATTCCACTCCTTCTCCTTAGCTGTACGCACAATGAAAGTATTCCCCAAACGTTTTGTGCGTATGGATGGGATGTCCACGTTGCTTCGCCTTGGCTCTGTTTACTTCCTAATGGGGTAGTCCCTCGGCGGCGTGGGCGGCAGGGCGTGTCCTTTGCCGGCCGCTAGATGGGCCTCGCGCTGTTTCCGCTTCGCCACTATACGCTCATGAGTGCGCTTCATTTCCAAGATCTCCTTCATCTCCTCCTTGTCTTCGTCCTTTAGAAAAAAAATATCAAAGGTGTTTGAAGAGCATAAGAAGTTAAGATTTGTTGATTAGGCGAGATTTTACTAGTTCAAAAACGATCTATGTAATATCTAAGGAGGAGGGAGGATATTCCAGCAGTCATCAAACCGCTGATAAAATTAACTGCACATCTGCAGCCTTCAGGCACAGTCAAATGTAGTGCATTTGTAAATATTATCTCTATAGACAATATAATTATACCTATTCGTCAACTAAACGAAACTAGTGAGAGTGAAGGTGTGAAGTAGCAGTTTTTTTTTTTTTGATAAGTTCAATAGAATGTGTTACTTAAATAATTTTTTGACACGAAAGACAATTATTTTAAAATAGAAAGTTAGAAACCAAATATTTTACAATTAAAAATTCGTCATCTGATTTTCGAAAAACTTTTAAGAAAAACCACTGATAAGTCCAAAATAATTTTTAATTTTGGAAATCGGCGTAAAAAAACGAAGACACACCAGAATCACAGACTTTGTGACTTTTTCTGGTGACATATGTATATGTATATAAACATCCGAACTGATAACCTCCTGCTTTTTTTAAGTCGGCTATAAAGAGCACTACCTAAGTGTGCTGAGAGGGCTGTCTCTGCAACGACCAATTTATTTCTGAGGAATTTAGGATTCTCGAATCCTCGAATGTAAAATCGCTATAGCATCAAGGTAGCATTACATCTTGAAACTTGGGTTCATGTAGGTAGGCTTCAATACCCTGGCTACTTGCACTTTCACAGAACGTCTTTACTTATACTTACACGTCTCTCTTCGCTATCGACTGTCAAATCATATGTATTTATAATCATAATAAATAATCAGCCTTTTAATGTTCCCACTGCTGGGACTCAGGCCTCCTCTCTAGGAGAGGGAATGGGCCGCAATCCACCACGCGGGCCCAGTGCGAGTTGTTCCACGCGCGTCATAAGGAGCCGTCAGCACCGAGGACGGGGCCCCATAGGGTCGGTGCCTGCTAGGGTTGCGGAATTTGTTCGAAAGAGTTACCGCGGCCCTGGAACGCATAGGGCACAAGAAGGATCACGGGTGGGTTTTAGTCAGTAAATGTCTGACACTCCCTACCGCTCCACCCAGGGCGGGAGGGGTCATTTGATGATTTACCATCCAGAAAAAAAAAAAAAAAAAAGGACATGCAGTTTTCCTCACGATGTTTTCCTTCACCGTTTTGAGAGCAGTGGTGATGCAATTAGGTTTGAACCTGTGGCTTACAATTCGTAAGGGCCGTTACCAATCGGCCACCACTGCTCATATCTATTTACCTTTTGATTAATCCTCAGCACCAGCGCTCTCTTCCCATTAGCCATCGGCTGGCTATAGGCCAACAGATTCTTCAACCGCTGCGCTGGAGGTACCCCTCTCTCCACCACCAGCACTATCCTGGCCCATTGACGCTGCCACTCGTTCCTGGTCTCCGCTATCTTCTGGTACGTGTTCCCCATCATAGCGATCAACATGTTCACTAGTAATATGGCCACTATGATCATATACACCACGAAGAGTAGCTGCAATCGTGATGCAATCATTACAAACATTATAACTGGTTTTCCTACAATTATTATATGTTTTCGGTTATTTTAAACCTCTTAATTGCATTATACGATTATTTAATACAGAATTTATAAGTAGTTTAGAAACAGGTTCTATTAAAACTGTATCAGTTAACGGCAGTTATCGACATTGCTCGGAATATCCAATGAAAAGCACGAGGAACCAAATATGTATATTGGAATTTTAATTTCATTGGGCATAACATTGACGTCTTCTAATCTTTTCATAGTTCATATACGAAAATGGGCTAACAATTCATTTCAAATCGTAATACCTACTAATGACTTAACTGTCGAGAGAATCTTTGTGTGATGAATAGATTACCTAACACCTAATTTGACAAATAGTCTAGTCTTGACTCATTAATATTCTTGCAAATCTCTAATACTAACTAAATAATACTGACTCTAAGCTATGACCGCTGTGGAAGCAGAAATTAGCACAGTGTCATAACTCATCAGTCTCGATGTTAACCAAACACGATGGGGCGTCGCGCGTCGCATATATACATACGAGTAACCTTTAGTTGACATAACGCTACGGGAGAGAAATATCTGTTAGTGAGTAGTGTAACCTCGATAAGTGAACCGAATGACGTAGATTAGCAGTTGACAAGATTATGTATGGATTTATGGGTGTGACACTTGTGACATATCCATACATATGTGAATTGCGGTTTTCTGAAAGGGAAAGCTAAATTGTTTGTAAGCTAAACGCATTGTAATGTTCAATAGTGGTGAGCTCTGGTAACCTCTTCCTGTGTTAGATGAAGTCATTTGGTTTTGTATCATTAGTGGATGCATGGATAAAACAATCAATATTTACTTCATAAGTAGTTCCGTAAACTGAATTTCTGTTTGGCCGAAACAAATATGATGGCAGAAAATAAATGACTATTTAATATCGATTAAGAAATGCTGCCTTGAATGCTAATGAATATCTACGGAGTATTGATTTTTTAATGGAAAATTACGTTGTCTTAAATACAGTCTTAGGACAAAACTCTGTCATAATGTCAAAGCTACTGTTTGGTAGCAGCAAGACGTGATGTATTTACCATGTCTTAGGGTCCAAGTCACCGTCGTCGCAGTTATGAAATGTGTGTGAAAATCATATATTGCGTAGAAATAAGTATTATACTAAATATAACGAAAGGGATCAAGGATGATTACAGTTTCATTTCAACACAAAATTCAATGTTATATAAACATGGTGAATGCCTCTAGAATATTAGTCATGTATTTATAGAACGAGATGCGTGACATCCGTACGCGTTGCGTTACTAGTTCAAAGGACGATCTTTTGCCTTTTAAAAGCTTATAAATAATGCAAAGAATTTTTTTGTTATTTCTTGACTATTTTGTCTACGAATCTCTTTGATGGGTAAAAATAGTAAAGTGTCGTGAACGTAAAATAAATAATAGAAGCTGCTGCTGCTATTGTGTCGTGCTGGAGTAAATGTGTTATATTCTAATCAAATCAAGTTTAAGAAAAATGAGTATATGATTCTTAAATCATAAAAACACATCAAAACATCTACGTAATAAAAGAAAACATTCGTGTATCCTCCACAGGGAAGAAAGTTCTATTTTCCGTACTTATCGAAGTCACAAATAATTTAAGGGCCTAGTGTGCATCCCTTGGCAACCCCAGGAAAAATGTCTACGTACTTGCTTCAAATCAATAACTAGTTCTAGTAAACTAAAGTATCTAAATGGATGGAAAGACAAAAGAGACGACAGTTGATAATTACGGTGACCTTCCTAACGATTGCAAACATACCTTTGCCTCAATCTCATGGTCAGTGCGATCGAAAGCTCCGTAGTAGTCAGAGAACGATGTGAGTGACATGAGGAACATAGCCATGATGCTCTCCATGGGGGATGGCATGGGGTTCGACACGGAGTCGTCCACGCCTTCGGGAGTGTTCGGGTTGTCGAATGATAGGAATATTATGTAGTATGCTGCGGAAAAAGTGTAGACAGAGATATAATTAGGAATTCATTTTAAAGTACATACAGAGTCAGCTAATTTCATACCAGCTTTCGCCAGCATTTCCAACCGTGTGAAAGTTAACAATTTCGCCGGTATAAACTTCCTACATCCTAATCCTAGCACCGACCCGTGTGCTAAGTTTCATCTAATTCGTTCAGCAGTTGATTCGTGGTTGATTAAAACAAACCTACAGACTACCACATTTAGAAAACTGGATTGATTAAATAACTAAAGAATTTCTGTGATTTTTCGTAGCATTTTTGTCTATAAGCACTACACAAAATACTTACCTTGTGAGAACCCCATGACGAATACCAAATAAATGCAGACGAATCGCAGCAGATCACCCATCACCATTCTGTAGATCATCACTACGAATGGACCCACAGTCTTGAAACCTCTGTCAAACAGGTTTTACAAATTTAAATGATCTCTGCATAAAAAGGTATGATGCTTCGTATAAAAAATCAAATAAATGGTCTTTCAGAAATTTAAAAAAAAAAAACATTTTTATGCATTTTTCCCACAAGATGGGGTTAAATATAATGTCTCGTAAGAAAACATGCTGCCAAAACAGGAGTACTACTCTATTAGGCTCTCACAGACTGTTAAAATTTCACAGTGTAAAATGGCGTAAAGTTGGATGTCAATCACTAGCGTCAAGTGGAATGAGGGTAGACGGGGCCCGATAGGGTCAGTGCCTGCAAGGATTGCGGAATTTGTTCGAAAACGTCACCGTGGCCGTGGAACGCAAAGGGCACTATAAAGATCACGGGAGGGTTTTAGTCAGTAAGATTCTGACACTCCCATCCACTTCGCCCAGAGCAGGAGAAGTCATTTGATGATTTCCCATTCAGAAAATAAAAAACAAGTGGAATGGGGGTTTTCGGGAAAATTCTCACCAGCTGATGTTGTCACGTAGGTGCACGACTTCTACTTAATTTATGACGTATCTACGAGTATGACGTTGACTTCAATTTACCTTAATTCAGAAAATAAAAATGGGCCTGCAATGGTATCTTACCATCCTTGGTTGACCCGTACAGAATGCCCAGGTCATTGAATCCACGTTTGTACTTAAATGCATGAAGTATAAGCGCTATAGTTCCAATTTAATATTCGAATACCAGAAGGCTAGTTCTATATTTTTTTAAACGTTGGCATTCGCATCTCAGTCTCATTCTGTCAAAATCACCTCAAAAATTTCTCTACATTTTCAATGCAGGCCTAAGAAAACAAAACGTTCAGGTTTGTCTATCGAAGTAGTTTGGCTGGCACGGTGAATTTTTCCAGAATAAACCAGCTAGTTGCAAAACAGAATAGAACAAGCGGAAGTGAAATAGGTAAGATTTGATTAGATTTTCTCTCTTAGTTTCCGCTTTCCTGCCTTAGGGTTTTCCGAAGGACGCATTTTTTTTTTCATTACACTTCCTGTAGGTACTGTACTATACTTTGTATCTTTCTTATTACACCGGAAAGAGAACAGACATCACTAAAAAAATATGATCATGAAAAACACTTGTTTCAAATAGACATTATAATTAAAAAAGGAGCAACGGTAAGGTATAGTACAATTTCAAACTGGTTTTGCTCATGTGTATGAGCAATTTTTTTCAAGGATGTCATAGTCAATTCCCAGAAATTAAATTTACTTTTTTCTATATAACGTAATTCCTTCCTACATTTTACATGGGTAGAAACATTTTCAAAATATGTCTAGACGTAACCGTTATACCCTGTATGCAGTGGACAATGCTTTTGTTTTTCACAATCTCCATTTAAAAATAAAATGTTGAGTCTGTTGAAGCTGCAAGTAAAAAAACACGCAGAATCACGAAAATCAGAAGTAGTGGAACAAAAAAGGCTTGCAAATCTAAATCAAAGCTTATTGATACCTGTAAACATTTTGAAGATCAAGAAAGAAATATCACCTGCAAAAGAACAAGAAGTAAGGTGCGGTGGTCAGCATGATGATGACTGCTAGGTGGTCTTCCTCTTCGTCCGCACACCACAGGCGTAGCGTTGGTAGTACCAGCATCAGGATACAGGATAGCAGGAACATTACCCTGGGGATACATCACTGAGTAATCGAAGTTATTTCATTTAAAAAGTTTATTAACATTCCTGCAATAGTAGTAGTAGCAGCCCGTGGTACCAGGATACAGTTAAGGAGCAGAGCTGTACCTAGCGGAATTTGTTCGAAAGGGTGACCGCAGCTCTGGTACGTAAAGGGAGTAGATGGATCACGGGTGGGTTTTAGTCAGTAATAGTCTGAGTTCTGAGACTACCTTCTGCTCCGCCCAGAGCGGGAGAAATCATTTGATGATTTCACATACAGAAAAAAAAGTGGTTTTAGAATTTCCCTTACAGAAGTTGAATGTTCTTACCGAGATGGTACTGTGCTAAGGTTCTCAATAAACATTTTGATTCCTAAGAACCGAGCTTCCCTTAGCGCAGCTCCGACATACGCCAGTGCCCCCACCCACAGCAGAAGTTCGGCTGATATTCTTACCTGAAACAAAAGTGAGTGCCTAGAGCTCTGAGAGAAATACATTAGTTGAAAGCATCTGATATTGGGATGTTTCCTGAGTAATAAAAATATGATTCTGTTTAGCCCGTCAGTTAGATAAGTATCGAAAAATATTGGACACGTATTTTTTGCTTTATCAAATCTATAAAAACTGACGAAGATAAAATAAATCAAAGATCAGGAGTGGAGCCTTGTGACGTCACGTCGTGGTAAATATTGTATCACGTCGTAGTAGTAGCGTTACACGAGTTTTCAACGCACTGTATCGTCTGCGTTTTTTTTTTTACGTTAAATACAAAAAAGCCGTGTCCAATATTTTTAGAAATCTATGTGACGGACTAATTAGATCTTTTTACTCAACTACCCTATTGTATAGCTTTTCACAAACGAACATTTTTAGATAGAGTGATATACTTACTTTTGCTTGCCAAGACTCAAAGTTCATCAGTCTACAGTCTTCAGTAAGGTCCTCCCACCAACCTTCCATATCCGATTCTCTTGGTCCTAGAAACATAAGTTCTCACAATACTGATTTGAATTTTGAGAGTTTGTTCTAACAACACAACATAATAATCAACTAATAGCTTAGTAAAATTCTCGAAACGAAAAAAAGCAACCAGAGAACTATGTTCCTTTGCAATCAATTCAAGCACATCTATACTTAATATTATAAAGCTGAAGAGTTTGTTTGTTTGTTTGTTTGAACGCGCTAATCTCAGGAACTACTGGTTCGAATTGAAAAATTATTTTTGGGTTGAATAGACCATTTATCGAGGAAGGCTTTAGGCTATATATCATCACGCTTAAGCCAATAGGAGCGGAGCAGCGATAAAGAATGTTTTGAAATCGGGGATTCCACGGGGACGAAGTCGCGGACAGAAGCTAGTATGTAATAAGGAGTATTTTTACTTACGTTTATCCTTATCTTTATCCTTATCTTTGGAGTGACTCTTAAAGCGCGCACACTGCTGTCCATCGGGTTTACTCCCATTGATCATCTCCACTGCTCCCGGATCGAAATCCGAGCCATTCAGCGGAACAGAACAATTATTATTATCTACAATAGAAAACATAGCTTTAATAAACAAAATTATGTTTTTAAAGTCAGGAAAACATACAAAATTACACGTTGGAGATTTTGCAACACTGCATTTTGGAAGTGATGTCGAAATACGAACAGGTTCTCATGATTACGAGAAACAAGATCGATTTCCGGCGCCTTCATCCAATGATTCAACTCAACCTTTCGACATTTTCTCAAATTAAAATTCAGCAAGGGCGTTATATAAATACAGCTTAACTTAAAACCTTCCTCAAATAATAAAGCATCGAAAGGAGAAAGCGACAACAAACTAATTGTGTTTTGTGGTTTTCGAAAAGGAGAGGTCAAAGGTTCAACCTTTAATATGGAAATAAACCTAAACCTTTGTCAAATGATGTGATCTTTTTGAAAACATGGTGATGATTATGTAACATAATTTTATACTCGGAAGACAATTAACGTAACAAGGAATATGAAGGGTCTATTTAATAAATCAAGCTGACAATGTGGTCTATATTTTATAAAAAGAATATCGTTACTCAAAAATAGCCCTTAGACGTGCAAAAATATAGTTATAAGCGGAAAACCGAGAATGATGGTGATAGTGACAAGCGCGCAACACATTTCCCAATAACTGCAAATCCTGAAAGCCATTAACAGTGGCGACCACGAGAAAAACGCCGAGACAATGAAGCTCAACTAGGCCCAAAGAAATAATTCAACTGCCTTGGATCCCTCACCGACATTTATCAGAAAAAAGCAGTGGATGAGTAAGAAAAACATAATTGATCATGTCTCACCAACTTCCATAACCAAATCCGTATCATTGACAGGCCCAACTGTAGCGTTCAATGCCGTGGAATTCAGAGCCCTGTCAGGTGGACCCGGTCTTAATGTGAAACAGACCAGAGATATCACGAAATAACACGAGAACAGTATGAACTGCCGGTAGAAACGGAACTTTACAAAAGTGTTCCATTTAGTCTTCAGAAGGTCGATTAACATCCCTTCTAGGAGGCCCAAATGCTCGTCCTTTTCCTGTAAAAGTGTTCATGAAAGTTTTAGTTTACGTTTGTACTTTCACTTCAAGCCAGCTATTTTAGAAATCATCACCTTCATCAATATGCGCAGCGATATTTGGACAAGTTACCATATCTGACATATCTTCATCGATCAATAAGCCGAAAGGTATCCACTTCTATGGCAGAAAACATGTTATCTATTGCAGTCCAATTGTTAACTTCTCCGCTAAACATAGGTCAACTCTCCAGAGACTAAAACGAGCAGCGAGTGTTTTTTTTTTTTTTTGCTTATAAATATTTTCAAACTTACGCCGAACACCACCAAATTCAAGGCAGAGTCCTTACAGATGCACCCGGTCTCCGTGTCAATAGTATCGACCTGTCCCAACGGGTACGCAGCACAGGTTGTGGCTCCTATCTGCCAGTAGATCTCACGCTCGATGTTCAGGATATGGAAGAACATGTCGGTGCGAGCCAGCTTCGCAGCCAGGGTCAGGGGAGTCAGGTTCAACACGTTTTTGATGTTCAACGAGGCCCCAACTTCGAATGCCATGTCGAATGTTTCCTGTCATGAAGATTATTTATTTCATCGTTGCACAAAATACTGTCATACGTATTATTGTAACACTTTATATTTTCCTACTTCTGAAATAACTATTTATCGATTCCTTTATCTTTAAAAATGACATGACACAACATGACTGTAACAAATCTCCATATGTAAAAATTCAGTCGGTCTCCTCCGCCCTTTCTTTTCAATAGAACTCTGAATGGTATGTACGTGTATAGTAGAGTCAAAGAGGAAGATTATAAAGATATATAAACAAACCATCTTCTCATAAATGACAAGCATATGCAGCACAGTGTTGCCATTAGTGTCCTGCTTGTCAGGGTCGGCGCCGCGCGCTAGGATCAGGCGGTAGCACTCCTCCTGGCCCAAGCAAGCTGCGAAGCTTAAAGGATACTCGCCCCAGTACACGTAACTGAAACGATATCCATTAGAATCTTTACCCTTTGATATTAGGCTGTGTTTTCACCTGCAAGCAACTCGTATCCAAGTTTAATACGTTGCGGGCCACGATTGAGGGATTTATCAAATTACACCTCAGCAGCACGTAATGTAATGCAACATGCATGCAAGCTCGTTTCAGGTCGAAGCGTGGCATAAGGCTTAATTCCAACTAAGTTGAAGGACTTCCCAATCTCAACAAAATTCATTAAATAACAAGCTATAAGTGCCAATCTAGTGACTCGAATTGGCTTATTCGAGAAACATAAAATAAAACAGCATGATCAGCGTCTAGAAATCACAGTATCAAGAACGAGCTACTTGAGTTTTCTTATTTTAATTACAATACCTTTCCTAATCGTAGGGACCCGTGTCCTAAAAAAGTGACCCTTAAAAAAACATTATTATCATCTCACCTAAATAACATTTGCTCATACTTAATCTATTCAATCATAATCAAGTTCCAGCCAGCTTTACTTAATGTAGCCTTATGATGATGACACACACATCGAAATATTATTATATCTATGGACTCATATAACCGCCATTCATCATTTGTCACTGCTGGACATCGGCTCCCCCAAGTGCTACCACATGGAGCAGTCCTGTGGGTCTCGTATACCACGCGGTCGCGGTCCACCTTGTGGTAGGCCTTCCAACGCTGCATCTTCCGGGTCTTTCCTCTCTCCTTCCCCCCGTCGCCACTCTGCAGCAATAACTCCCATTTTCATCAAATCATCATCCTCCTGACCCGTCTATTCTGGATAAGAGTTTTCACTTTCTATCCCTCCATAACACCTTCAAAATATAAAATGTATGTTATTTTAGCTACATTTTGTTACCCGTTATAATTAGTCTCCGGCTGAACATTGACCCATTCATGTTCAAAGCAGTCATTCCTCGAGGCTTTCTGGTCTTCAGGGCACATAAAGTTGCCATAGCAACGCTCATGGTAGTTTGCCCCAGCGTCTAGCAAGAACTTCACCATTGTTGGATCTTCGTTTACTATGGTAATGTGGAGGACACTCTCTCCTATACGAAAAGAAAAATATCATTTATATAGATATTAGTACACATATGGTGCATGGTAGTTGAGTGCGTTCCTTGAAATGGGTTCTAGATACTAGAACTAATTTGCAACGATCTTGACCCCGATAACCGAGGGTCCAAATGAGGTTGTTTTCAAGTCCTTGACCAGTCTTGATATGGATCGAAACTTAATGCATAAAAACCACCATCACTTTTATTAATATATGGACAATTTCTGCATTTTAATATAGTATAAGTAATTAATGAACGGGATGGAAGCACTAAATCACTGTCAGATTAGGGCCATGATAGACATTATCAAGCGCTCTATCAGATTGACTAGGCGAAATTGAGGTAAAAGTAAGTTTCGGAAAGCACTTGTAATGTTACTAAAAGCGTAATTTCATCAAAAAAATTGCCAATGATATCTCTCAAGGATTTTTTTTTGTTTTTTTTTTTTAAACAAACAACTTATGGATAAAAAAACCTTTTATTGTAAGTGTTAGTACTATCAGTGATAACTTATGAGATGTTTAGTCGTTATGTCCAAGAGCACAAACGAGCACAATATATCGTGTGGAAGCACTGTTTGAGTACAAATCGATTTCGTACGTGACTTCTTGCCTGATCCGAAAGTAATGAATCCTATATTTTGGATTTGTATTGAAATTATGTGGACCTTGCACAGACGCCTCGGCGCCAATCTCGCCACTATTTTGATGGGACATATTATTTTACTTTTTATGAGCATTTCTGTCTAGTTTTGCTGAAAAATAAAATACCTATGTCTTAAGAGATGGATGATAGACTGGGTTGTGTTTTCTTAATCACTTTTCATCGGACGAATTTAAATTCTGTAAAACGACTGAACAGTTGCAATCATGTACGTTCAGCTCTCAAACTAGAAGTGCATGAACAAAGTGAGACGACAGACATTATTCACAATTTCCACCGATCATCAATGCCAGTCTATTTAGTTATTATCTCACCGTGAAAACTTAGGTAAAGTGAGCGTTATATGAGTACGAATAAGCATTTAAGTAATAAGTGTCATTTCACCAGGTCGACGTAAGGGACTATTTGCATTGTACAGGACCTATCAGAATACCAGCGCTTTGATATTTTTACTTTTTTAAATATCGCAGCATATTAGGAACCTTTTGGCCTCGCACAATTACTTTAAGGTGTAACTGAAATTACAACGTTCGCTAACTTTTTTTAGTAATTTTGTTTTATTTTATTTTTTGTTTACTATTTTGTTTGTTTTGTGCGCGTCCCAAATAAACATTTTTCTTTCTTTCATTGATTCAGACAGTTATGGATTGACGAACAAGCACAATTTTCTTAGTTTTCACGGTAGATGTTCTCAGAATCGCACTGCTGGTAGCTGAACTTACCATAGTACTCGTCACCCATGTAGACGTCATTGATCAGCTTGGGATAGAAGCGCAGCAGTCTTTTAGCCAGGTTAGCCAACAGTGAAGACGCGTTCAGCAGACACAAGTGAAGGATGGTCTCTCCCACGGCTCCTCGTTCCTGCAGATTAATGTACCAATATGATTCTAAAAATAATATATTCCAATTTTTTAACTATTCGTTTTCAATTCGACCGGAGCTCATATAACAGTGGATACCCGCCATAAGTTACATGGGTCGATATTCAAATATGATATGCTTTTGTTTTCTCTCGAAATGTGCTGTTTTGCTGTCCTTATTTATTCAACAAATATGAAAAAAATCCTCAAAAAGCTAAATTGGTAAGAGAATAAGAACAAGTTTCCTGCAAAATTTGGAATTCCTTACCTTAAGATCCCAACAGAGTTCCCTGTATCCAGAAGGGTTGGCATCGTACTCCTCCTGAGTAACCAGGGGCCAATCTTTCTCCACGTCGAACTCATCATCTGGGTTCTCCATACTGCGTAATGGAGGCAGCTATAAAGGAAAGATCTTATGGGTATCATAGCAGCTCTTTAGAAGCTATAACTGCTGGCGAAGGAGGGGGGGGTCGCGTAAGGAAGAGGCAAGCCTTACGCTCCAGACGGGGTAAAATAGGGGTGTCACACCACAAACCTCCAAACTCCGGTCTAGCATAGAGATATTCCTATTTAGTTCTTGTAGCACGCAGTGAAAGAAAATTTAATATTGCAGCAGCAGATATTAGGTTTATAAACGACAAAATATATATCATATGCTGGCCTGTAAATAAGAATAGGTACACAACATCACAACAAACCATGCTTTATTAGTATCAAGAGTAATCGTTACTGAGGTCAACATACACCTGCAAAATGTACTAATTGCCTACAGGATTATGGGTCCCCAAGGATCACTTTAAACGTAGTGATTTATTTGGTTAGTCAGTCATTCTCCTCAGTGGCCTATACAAAGCTTTATAAGGGGATTGTTATACCCATTCCTTCTGATGATGTTTTAGAATGAGCGTTTTTTGATCTCTCCTCTCCAAGCGGGATTTATATTCCAGATATTTGATAAATAGTCCCATTACTATATCAAAATACTCGTATTACGGTATTCAATACAGTCATTAATCTAATGGTATCTACGGGCATACACGCATGTCTATCAAAGTTTGCACTCGAAATTCATATTTTAACTAAATGTACGTTGGTATTATTATATTATTTAATCTCGTTTATTTATCTTATATAAATATTGTTTACATTTTTAAATATTTCTATTAAAGTAAAAAATAAGGTCCAAGGTACCGGCGGTCGGGGCTCCAGAGAGAGGAACCTCCTGACAATGCGAGCCGTGTCCAGAAGTACCGCGTTTATTTTATTACTAGCTGCTGCCCGCGACTTCATTAAAACATTATTTATCGCTGCTCCGCTCCTATTGGTCTTAGCGTGATGATATATAGCGTACAGCCTTCCTCGATAAATGGGCTATCTAACACTGAAAGATTTTTTCAAATCGGACCAGTAGTTCCTGAGATTAGCGCATTCAAACAAACAAACAAACAAACAAACTCTTCAGCTTTATAATATTAGTATAGATTATTAATATTTTTTTATTGTGTCTTACCAACTTATGCCTGGATCTTTCCTTATTCCTGAGCAACACGAGATGCGACACCGGTATGTACCGGCCCCTGCCCTTGTTGTACAGGAAGGGCTCCACCTTAGTCTTTATCGCGTGGTCTATCTCCGCGTACTGCTTGTTCTGGAGAGCTCGCTTCATCATGTCTACTAAAAGACCTCCACCTAGTGATATTGAATTAGTCATGGCATCAAAACCATACTAAGTGTTGGGTAGTAACTTTTACTGTATTGATTTTTATCAATCTTTTTTGTGTGATCGTTTAGCTTTGGTATTTTAAAATTATCATAAATTATGATCGTTCACGAATGTTAACACTACATCATTGATGGGACCATACAATTTTCAATCATATGAATGAACTCACCTTTGATGTCGACGAGTTTGTACAACTTCTGCTGCGGTGTTCCAGCTTGTTTCTTAACACCACTGGTGACGTTACTTTCAGCATTACCCATGGCTACTAAATGCTTCTATCAAAAAGCACTTTTTATTAATCGTCTTCTCGTTCTTTTCATCTAAGTAAATGAATGGGAAGTAATCGCTAACAACGTTTCGCTTATCGACAAAACATTACAGTTGCCATAACGATAGAAACTCGAATATTCTAGCAACCTGTGTGTTATGGGAAATTATAAAGTTGGATAATAAAGATATTGGGACCACTTAATGTAGCCATATTTGGAGGAGGGCGATGTCCATCAATGGAGAGGTCCATTGATGGACATCGCCCTCCTCCAAATATGGCTACAAATGGCTACAAGTCGACTGAAATGATGATGGTGATCGTGGGAAGGTCAAATTAAAATATATTTCGTGATTTTTTGTTTGATGTTTTATTTATTGATTGTTTGGTGGACGTATAAGTAGATAGAAGACTTCGAGCAAGCTCAGGATAGAAGCACTGAAGAATAGTCCAACGATACCTCCGACAGCAACTAAAAAACAAAACAGAAATGCAAAGAGAATGTTATACAAGAATGCCTAGCTCAACGATCAACAATGGCTATGTTGGGATAGGTTCTTAACTTTCACTTGAATGTACTCAAACTCAAATTCAAAGCATTTATTCCAATTAAGCCCTTTACAGGCACTTTTGAACTGTCAAGTCGAAAGAGTTGAAGCTATCTGCACGTTCCAAAGCGTAGATCTCTATGGAGAAGAACGTGCAAGAAACTCCACGGACACTCTTTTAAATCATGATCTTTAATCATGTTACATAACGTTGGTCATCCTTGTTGCTTCTACATGTGAGGACAATGCAAAGAAAAAATATAGGAAACTATAAAACAATTGAAAGTATAAAGATTAAAAACAAAATGCTAAGAAGAAAACAAAGAAAAAAACGTTACAAACATACCAACTAAATCCAAATTGTCTCTAATCAAATTCCTTTGGTATCGAAGAGTGGGCAAAGATATCATTTTGACTTCGACGAGAGTACCTATACCGGGTTGATCATCTACCCATCTCCTAGAACAATTAAAACACAAGAAACTAAATCTTTTTAAAATAGACTATAAGAAAACAAATTATGAGGAAAAGGGATGTTTCCTGAGGAATAAAAATATTGGACACACGAGTTTTCAACGCACTGTATCGTCTTCGTTTTTTGTTTACCTACGTGAAAAAAGAAAAAATAGTGTCCAATATTTTTTTGGAAATCTATCTGACAGTCATTAGTCAACTACCCTAATACCAGATGTAACAAATTAAAAGCAATTATAAATATTATAAACATTTATGATGGGATATTATAAACAACCATGACATCGTAAAGAAAAAATGGCCAATTTTCGGGAAAAGTTTTATCGTTTAATCTGTTTCACTCTTTATAGAATCCTAAGGTTCATAATGAGCCTATGAATGGAATACGAAAAAAAGGAAAGTATACTCCTAGGAAGGAACTTTCTACGTTTATGCTTACTTAGTCAAATGTATAGTTTTAAGTTCGCTCTCGACGCATGAAGGCACGCAATCTTCTTTACCATCCTTGTCCACGCCTACTTTAGCTATATGGGCTGAAAATTAAATTTAAAGTTCAATGATCCAGTAAGTACACTTAATTTAATCTATACTAATATTATATGGCTGAAAAGTTTGTTTGTTTGAACGCGCTAATCTCAGGAACTAAAAAAAGAATTCTTTTTGGGTTAAATAGACCATTTATCGAGGAAGGCTTTAGGCTATATAACACATCACGCTGCGAGTAATAGGAGCGAAGAAAAAATGGAAAATGTGGAAAAAACGGGGAAAATTATTCATCTTTGAGGGCTTCCGTTGCGTGCGCTGCGAAAACGGTTCAAGATACCAAAAAAATATGTAGGAAATAATTATTCCTCTTAAAATGATCTAAAAAAATGTCCGCGACAGTATATGTCTATCTTTTAAGATTAACTCACTAGTAGAGATGAGATATACCTGCCATTTTCCATACCCGGCCTTTAAGGTATGGGTATCACTAAATACCTGGTACAAATACCAGGTATCAAAATACTTCTAAGTATTTGGGTGTGGTAGGATTTCGATAAGTAAACGTATGCGATAAGTATGGTATGCCTCCAAGGTACGATGTTTCAAGTACCTATACGTAATTATGCATTATGAGATATGAAATCTTTCCTTCCTACTTTACCAGGCTTAGGACTGTCGCAAAACTAACAACTGACGCAAAAAAAATCAAAACATTGTCGACCTAAGTACCACTAGACAACGTAAACATTCAAACACGTAATAATATTCCCTAACATAAACAAACTAAGGAACTCTTTCACGTCGTGACAAAAAATGTAATTATGCTATTATGTTCCTTATGCACGTAAAAATAAGTACCCATTTTGTCTAACTAAATTAAATCAACCGAATGTTCATAAAGCACGAATGACGTTTCGGGTCCCTTCGTAAGCTGTCGGTCAGCTTCGGGTTGCTTCGGCGTACCGAACTACCGATAAAACTGGGCGCTACCTTGTGGTAGCGGTTCGTATCGTACTATGCGTCTGACGTTATACCTTCAAGGTATTTACCCAGTATTTCGGTCCGTACCCGGTCTATGTACTGGGAAGCACATACTTGGTATATATACCTCTACCAGTATATACGTCTCATCTCTACTCACTAGAACCGTTTTTATGGTAATCAAATTTGGTCGAAAGGGATGAATTATTATTAAATATTAAACTTTGTCAATTTTAAACCGATCGGGCTGAGAGTTTCAAAATCGGGGCTAAAGTAACTATTCCACGCGGACGAAGTCGCGGACAGAAGCTAGTACTTAATAATACGACGCTTACCTGCATACGCATTCCAACAGTTAATTCCAGTGTAATTGCAGTACATCTTCTCGTCTGTAATATAAAACAATAAACGAGAAAACAACAAACGTTTTAAAAACTACATTTTTACTTAAGTGTTTACTAGTTGTTTTACTGGGATTTAATCATACTAATGCTGGTCTAGCAAACATTATGTCTGAGTACTTCGATGCCAACATTCCCGCTGCTTCAGCGCCTAATATGAGGTGTTATCCAAACTTTGGTTCACATGTAGTCAGGCGCACCCATACTTACAGCTTCTATCTCTTGCAGGGTGTACGCATCCACAGTGCTGATAGAACTCTTTAGTGGTTTCAGCTAACCGGCATGCTCCATGTGAGTATACCTAGGAAATATAATACTCGTGATCTTAGATAATAGACGGCAAAGCTTTTACAACACAACGGGGCAAGGATCTAAAAACTTAATCTTAACTAATGATAACGCAAAGGTTCAAACAAGTGTAAAGTCGATAGAATACTGAAAAAACCATAGTAATCTAATGAAAAATCTAGAAAAATAAAGAGTCTAATATAAACTGCATTTTAGAAGCTTCATGCTATATATGTATGCCCCATTCACGATAAGATTAGACATTGCAATACATCTTTTTTACAGTTCGCTCAACCGATTTTGACATCTAATGCGTTGGTGGCATGACACGACACATGGTAGCTGCAATAAACAGTTGGTATTATAATCACGTTTTTGCTTTTAATGCCATCCTTATGCCTACGGAATAGAAGTAAAAATCAGTTGAACGGACTGTAAACAGTTTTGTTTGAATGTCTAATCTTATTGTGAATGGAGTATAGATTACAACCATTTTTCGGTTTTGCAGGGTAGCTTGTCAGAAGCTTATGACCAGCAATGAACTAACTGCGATAGGCCAGGGAGATTTTATGAAGAACATTTGAAAATGAAAATAATATATCTAGTTTCAATTTCCGCGAATATGTGTGGGTTGCAGGTATGCACCTCCCTCCCGCCCGCTATATTATGCACATGCAAGATTACAAGGCAATAGCAAGGTTTTTATGCGCATGCAGGAAGGCAAAGCAAAACCCAACACCAATACCAACACCAATACCGACACGTGTCGATTTTCAAATTTAAAATGGATTTCCGCAAAGTAACGCCTGACTCAATCAATTTTATGAAGAACATTTCTTAAATCAGTCTTTACCGGATATGTATGAAACGGATCGTCAGGCACTTCGTGCAGATAACGGCACTCTCTGTCCTCAACACTCTCCCGCAGCAGCTCGTCTTCATTCACGATCTCCACCTCAGAGAAAAGCAGGCTCACTTGGTTCTCGCCGAAAATGTGGACGATGTGCTGCAACTTTACGTCCAAGGCGTTCGTTGATAACTCTTCGGGGCTGTGGATTGATAGCTAAAACGCAAACCAGAAACTCTCTTTTGATTCCAAGTCTGTGATTTAATTTCATTACTGAAAAATGGTTCAGTAAGTAATGCGGAAAACAGCCAGTCTCGAAATACATATTTATTAAAACTAGGCAGTTCTCTAATCTCTACGCCCGCTGCGGGCGTACCATGAGGTGTTAAAACGTAGGTCTTCCGAGCGAGAAAGAGGGATAGAGTTATATACCCTATATAGCTCCATCCCTTTTTCTCGCTCGGAAGACTCACGATTTAAGACGTCATGATACGCCCGCTGACTGCTTCAGTTGTCTCTACAATTTAAGTATATTCTAACGTCACCTGAATGAAACTGCTAATTGTATATTTTTTACGATTTTTTTTTTGTGGAATATAGTGTTTCATCAATGTAGCAACCAAAAACCTTGTGCTTATGAATTTTGTCAAGCGAAGCATACAATTTGTGTACAACATGCCTTAAAACATCTTAAATAAAAACCTCCCCAAGCGTGAGCCTTACTTGAGCATCATCCAACAAACGAAACATCAGGACGCCAGGTCCAGTAGTCATGTTCACAACAAACAGGCTACTCTCTCCACTAGAACAGATAACAAACAATATTCCACAATTAGGCGACGTATCAGCTGCACGATGATCTTATCACTGTACAGAGATTAGATTGCTCACTTGTGCTGTAATGTGTTGAAGGCGAAGCAAGGCCCGTGTTCCGAGTCCACTTCACGGAAATACTGGCAACATGGAAATTCGACTCCGTTATAACTGCATTCAGATACCAGTTCTGGGCAGCTTTTGTGTACCTGGAGGAACAGGGATTCATAATTCTCTTGAGAATGTCAAGGTGCGTGCTTAAAACTTTTAACTTTTTTTTTTCTTAGCTATTGATGAGTATTGCGACATTTTTGCTTGTGTTTACCTACCTAATTAAAAAGATTTTGCATTCCTAAGATTACTCGTTTATTTCTACGTATTTTAACGTTAACCATATACGTAGAACATTAATTGTAATGACTAATTACTCAAACTATTATAATATTATAAATCATTTATAAACAAATAATATTTATACGTTAAAAGTAAGTTAACCAACTTTCGGTAATTCAATAAACCACTTTTATATTTTCCTTACTGAGAAAATAAAAAAAGAATTGGTGGAGTAATATCAATTAAATTCCCAGATAGAATTTCAATGAATTCAAACTACAAAGAACCTTTATTTCCAGCTCTTTGACTCATAATTATAAATCTAAAATTTCTGACCGAGCAACTTAGTATTTCTTATAAGGCAAATTCCTAGAGAATAGTAAATTATATTAACTACATAGGTACCTACTTCCTATTTCTTTCAACTAAAAAGTCGCAAGCTAAGTCAGTTGTTTAGTATTCAGTAGGTAATGAAGGTCAAAGGAACGGACATAGGTTATTTTCATGAAACACTTACATGTAGCAACATAATCGTTTCTAATACTTGTATGGAGACATTTATGGCGAATAGCAGGTTCTGAAGAACCTTCTTACCGTTGCGCGCCTTTTGCCATCTTTATTCAAATAACCTCTTTTATGTTAACCTATTTTACGTAGGTACATTGCAACGATGGTGCTCCTCCACGCATATCGTTAGCTACAGTCGATCTGCAGATCCACAAGCACATAGCGTCCTTCGCAAATGGACTTAATCCGCTGGTCAGATAGCCTATGTCGTTGTTCAGACTAATTAATTATAAATAATCTTACATGCTTAATGAGGCTTCTATATGCCACATCACAAGATCCACTAGTTCCGCAGCACCACTCTGCGCGTGTAAGCAATACAGCTACGTCTGTGAACCACCGTCACGAAAAGCAATCCGAGAAGACTTGTTAAACGCGTTTAGCATAAAAAAACTTTTGTGTTTTTTAGTATTTACTTCACTAAAACCCACCCTTAATGGGGTCAAGCCCGCAGGTAGAAACGCAGGTAGACCTAGTTATTCCTAGTTCCTGCTCAATGAGGCTCATGTGTTGGTATACTCTCCGCGTGCAAACAGTATGTCCGCCAGGTACCGTTTGTGGTGCAAGTTCACAGAACCTAGTTGCTCAGCTAACTCACACGCTCGATGAGGCTCCTCCACGGCACGTCGCAGGCTACAGTCGTTCCACAGGGAGCACATTGCGTGTTGGTACACTCTCCGCGTGCAAACAGTATGTCCGCCAGATACCGCTGGTGATCGAAGTTCAGGGGATTGAGTAGGTCCGCTGGAATTGGAAAAAAAGGAATTTGTGCTGCGAATTTTAGGTCAATTTATCACGTAAGAATTGAATGCCATTTTCACGTCTTGAGACGACAAGGACTAGTAGATTCCTTCTTGGTGAAAAGGAATTGCAGTGTTTGAGAAATTGATACATTTTTATTCTTAACTTCTATTTTGTTTTGGTAAAAAATATGGTAAAGCCATATTTGGTTTGGTTTGGTTGGTATGGTAGATGCTTTCATTTGTAACATGAACAAATTGGACTAAACAAATAATAGTCACTGGACATTTTCATGTAACCCCCAAAACTTTGTTTACATTTCAATTACAGGCGAATTCGAAATTCATTAATCAAGCGCGCAACCATTACTACGTTAAAATGTCCACAGAAATATTTAAGCCGTTGAACCTTTGTATCATGTAAAATGGCAATAACCAAAATTAATTGATCAAGCTCTAAGCTTCAATATTTTTTCTTGGTTTATTGGATTTCAATATTTAAATGTTGCTACATCCGCTAACATTAAAGCTAGTGGTTACCTTATCTTGTTCTTATCTCAATTTAATTGGGTTCAGCGCAACATGTCTATTTCTTTCGTACCTACTTCTATGTTAGTTCTAATCTCAGCAGTCTCTTTTTTAGACATATCATATGTACATAGACTATGGTGGTCACCGGGATGTATAAACGAAATTGCACTGTTCAAACCAAAACGAATAATAAAAAAAAAATGCAGTCTACATAAGTAAGTACCTATCTTAATAGTTTTAGGTATCACAATAAACAAGAATTATCTACTTATGAATCAACAGTGCGCCCTGTTTAAACAGTACCTAATTAGAACCGCAGTAATGCTAATAATTAACACAGAAACCGCAAAATCTAAATAATGATGTATTTGTGTCAAGATTGCCTATAAAAACAAAACTCCCCGAAAGGAAATTCAGACTTAAAAGGGCTTGCAATAACCGCAATCAGTGACGAATAGGAAAACACATAATATAATTTAGTTCACTAACAGGTACTAACAGGTACTTATAAGGCACTCTTAACGGAAAATATGTACTATCTATTCAACGAAATACATGTCAAAGTTTTGTACCGTTTCACAAACACCGCCTTACGTGGATGGAACCTATATATAATGTTTGTATTTTAGCGTGAAATCATCATACATTTTAGCTGCACTTATTACCTACTTAGGTACTCCTAAACTAGTTCACTTTCTTTCTATTTAAATAACATTGCTCACTCTAGGAATGTCTCCTGTGCCGTGGGTGTGTTTACAAACATAAACACTAACCCAGGACAACTACCTATAGTCCATACAAATATATGTGCCGTGCGGGAATCGAACCTACGACACGTAGCGCAGCAGCCAAACGCTCAACCACTGCGCCAACCGTGCCTCTACTTTATTGTTAGTCACTTTCAACAGTCACACAATCAGTGAATGATCAATTTTATTATGCTTTGCCATTTCTTGTTCTAGGTGCTAATTGACTAATTGACCAAGGTCGAGAACTATCAATCAATCATCGATCGACGAGCAATTCATCGTAATAGATGTAGAGTAATATTACCCGCTAATATATAAAAAGTCTCCCCCGACTATAACAAGGAGAGGATTTTTAGGGTCTCTTCATGTTAACAGGTTGACAGTGCTGTGTGTATTGCCTAGTTTGTCGATGAGGCTAAGAGTGATGTCTAGGTATAACCCGGTAGGCATGCTGGTCGTCAGGATACCCGTTGAAGCCGGCGGTACTGGCTGGTTGTATGCGATGATGACATCAGGATGAAGCAGCTGTACGAAGGCTGTGCTGACGTTCATTTTCGAGGGGCACCAGTTTATAACTATGCCGAACAGGGGGTGAAGGCCCGCAACCCCTATTAAAATGTGTGGATGACTTGATCAGCCGATTATTATCTGGTGGGCAACTGCCTGATTTATTGATGTTGGGTTGTTGTATATGTTAAAAAATTTAGATATTGGTAGTTCATAAAGAACAGCATAGATGCCACCACGAACTGATTCATTGGTACTATAGATCGATTAGTTTGGTAACTATTTAATACATACACTTACCCATTAGCAAACACTTACGGTAGAGTGCAGAAAACTTCCGCAAAGCAAGCTTAGTTAGGATCGCTTCACACAACGTCACCCCTGGAAACGTAGTGGTCCAGTTCAGGTAGAGGGTATCGAGAGTAAAGTTCACTTCCACCCCTTCATCCCCTGCGTTCTGCATCATCAGGTAGAGACAACCCATAGAGGCTATAAGAGTTAACAGCCAGAACAACCTGGGTTAAAAAAAAGAACTCGAGGTGAGCATTATCTATCTAGTCTTTTTCCAATTATTACCAACGTTAGGGTCGGCTTTCAGTGTTACCACGTGTAGCTGTATTGTATACTGGTTTTTTTTAAATAGAACGGCAGCCTCTCTGGGCCCCAAGTCTGCTATTTTTATAAATTTATCATTCCAACACGATCCCACTGTCATTTTGCTACAAGTTCGTTATCTGCTAAATTCATAATGGTCGATCATTGGTCGGTCAATGGTCTCCTAATACTTTTTGATAACCGAGCTATTAAAAGAAATGACTGTACAACGACTTTCTAATGATAGGTCACTGATCAAAGAATCTGTTTTTTTTAAATTGCAGATTACTGCATACGTCTGTCATTCATTTGTCATTATGTACGAGATTACCATTTCTTTCAATGGAGTGTCAGTGGTTGATCATTGGAAAGTCATAGTGACGCTGTTATATTAGTAGATTACCAAACTTGTCAAAATCAACCATTATGAAATCAATGAAAAACCATTCTGACACTTGTCTACATATACCAGGAACTGGGTATCACGATCTTCGGTAATGTTGAGCTCCTAGCTCCGCTCCGCTCCTAGAGCGCTAGTCCTTTCAAACTGGGGTAAAGGCACCGATGGTATAATTTTCATTAACCCATTGAGATTACTCCTATACTATCTTATCTGCATAAACCGGTAGTACGATATCAATTAAGGATTAAGAACAACTTTATTTCTCATAAAGAATTGCATACGTCATCTACTTACCGAAGTACAATGTCTAAAACTAAGATATAGTAGCTTTCCATTGGTGTACATAATGGTTCCAATCAGTCCAGGAGTTTCGGAACTTATCAACACAAAATCTATAATAATATTAGTATAGATGAAGGTACTTATACCTTGAAAACAGACTTCTATCAGCCTCAAACACATAGTGCAGACCATGGACGCCACTGTTTCGTCCTAAGAAAATAAATCTCTTCCTGGCACGTAGAACAACTTCAGCACCCCGCATTCTCGTGACAAGCTTTCTAACAGTTTACGTACTACTAACTTCACAAAAATTAAACTCACTAACTCAATGATTTATTACTATAACTCGTACTAAACTATTGCGTGCTATCTAGGGTTCAGTATGATTAAAAAGCTCTGCAATAACTTTAAAAGCTTTAATAGGTCGCGATAATGTGGCGTGTTAATACATAATGTTGCAACTACTTGTAATTAAAAGTGTTCAATTTATTGAAGTACTTAATAAGCTTTTAATACTGGCTAAATGCTTTTTCATGTGATAACATTCTAAACCAGGAAATGAATTTAATAAATAAGTCGAACTATAGGTACTTAATACTTTTATTATACTTAATAAAAATTGTAATACAAAACTTATCAAACCAATAGGTATTTCTAAATTAGTATCTATAAATATACGTATAAAAATGCAATTCGAAACAATATAAACTAGATTTATCAGTTCATTACAAATTAAAATGATTACTTAGCATTTCTAAACTACAGGCAAGCGATATAAGATTTGTTCAATCGATCGAGATCTTTTATTTAGTACAAAACAATATAGACCTGGT
Organism: Hecatera dysodea; assembly: GCA_905332915.2. Classification (NCBI taxonomy): domain Eukaryota; kingdom Metazoa; phylum Arthropoda; class Insecta; order Lepidoptera; family Noctuidae; genus Hecatera; species Hecatera dysodea. The sequence continues at coordinate 8,498,782 of HG995288.1, read as the reverse complement.
TAAACATTATACAAATATACAGGCCAGGTAGATCTACAAATTACATACATTTGGGTAACTAAGGTATCTTTCAAGTTTTTGTAGCCAACTTAATCAGACCCTCCATGTTCGTTGAAGCTTTGCTAGAAATAACACATATTAGTTTATATAGTCATATCTTTGGCTTTTCTGAAAATCGATCACTTAAAAATATATCAATAAAATTAAATTTCAGTCAAACCTAGGTCCATCTCAGGTCGTCTTTGTTTTAATCCTTTAAAATACCATTTATCTAAGCGAACCACTTTCGGATCCAGCTCTTTTGCATGGTAGTGGTTAAATCTTGGCTCTTGCCCATAGGGAATGCGTACAACAAGGAGTCCGTGGCAGGAGCCTCCGGTACGGTGTGGTCTTCTTCATTAGCCACTCTATTAAGGCGTTTCCCTGACCAAATAACCTTGAGCATTCATTCCCTCTTTGCCGCCCGCACCCTGCGCACGCCTAATTCACACAATTTTTGGAATTATTTTGATAAAAAAAAGATAAGCGATCTTTCGAAATGAAATAAAACGTGTATAATATAGATTTTTAAATTATTTCTCATAACTAATGAGTCTCTGAATAGAGAACAAAAACGCAATATCGCAAGGTTTTGGTCGGGGTATCGCCTTAAGAACACTTTTTGGAGGTCTATTAGAAACTCGGAGCGCGGGTGACGACGATAATGGCATTATGAGAATTAGTTATTTTTAATCTGGTGAACGGTGGAGTCATTTGCTCGTTCTTGTAGACTTTATTATATGTAGTTATATCTATCCGAACCACCACCACCGGCTCTTTTGCGTAGTGGTGCTAATAGCTTCCGGATCCAGGCTCTTGCCCATAGGGTCCGCGTACAACGAGGAGTCCGTGGCAGAAGCCTGCGATGTGGTCTTCTTCATCAGCCGGTCTATTAGGAACCCATTTTGAAGGTCTATCAGTAACTCGGAGCGCGGGTGACGACGTTCCCATTCCGTTGCTAGAAAGATAAAGGTGCCATAAGAATAAGAGAAATCATTTTTATTTATTTAACAACTAGTTTCTGCGCGACGATGCTTCTCCCGCGTTATGTCGGAAATTATCCCATGTGAACATATTCCTGGTATAAAAAGCCTATGTGCTATTCCAGACTATAATCTATCTTAGTGCCAAACATTCAATCCGTTTAGCAGTTCCGGTCCGGCGTGACTGAGTAACCTACCTTGACAATTCATAAGTGCTTTGGTACGTAATGTGGAACCCCCTGCCTGTGCCTGCATCTAATCCCCACTTTCTTAACTCTTCGAAGAAATAATGAAGAGGCATCTGGATACTTTCTTTCTTTCGTTGAACTCATCCGTGAATCTATCGCTTTTCAACGGGCAGAATCCAGGGCTTGAAAACGATACCAATTCACATTAAAAATAACGTTACGTAACGGTATTTTCATAGAGATACTTGCATATCGGTAAAATTTGGTAGCGTTACTTAGTAGCATAACATTATAATAACGTTAAAAATTATAACGGTATTTTTGCTGTTATTGTAAAAATAGTGGTAACTAGTAACGGTATATTTTGGTTATTTTATGCGACGTTGCCGTTTTCTCCAAGGCCGCGCCGGCGCGGCACGGCGTCGGCGCGCGCCCCTCTGACGCGCTGTCCGGCGCTGTTGCCATTTCGTTTGTCGTCTTTTCAACTCTCACGGCAGTCGCACGCGCTTACAGAACACGCTCGCGAATTGTTACTTCAATTTAGATTAGCTACTACAGCTGATTTAGTTCTTATGTTTTGAGTCACGATTCCGAAAAGTTCAAGATGGGGCGTAAGAAAAGAAATGTCGTCTATAGATATTTTGAAATAAATGATGACAATACCTCAACTTCTTTAGTGCCAGTGTGTAGAAAAAAATTAAATGTTAGTTTAAAATACTTAATTTTTATCTGAACTTAGTAGCTCAATGCCGATTTTCTATATGATCGACTGCATGGCGATTATAAAAATAAGTACCTTCAATCTTGGTCTCTTATTCTTATAAAACGCCCCGCGCTAAATCTGTTCAAGGACAAAATGTTGTTACCATGCGGTCGACTGAACTATAAAAATATACCTAACGCAAGATTTCGTTTGAAGAATAAGATACCTATTTTTATATTTCTATCTTCATTTCAAACTAATTGTAATAATGTTATTTCACAGTCGACCACTTCAATTGGTGCGACTGTCGCCGTCGTCGGTCGGCTACCTACTAAGTATACCTACCTAAACTACATCTTAGGGCCACAACACATTTACACACATGACGACGTCCAGGCACGTCCAGGGTCAAACGCCGCTACGCAGTGGTTAAAAAAACCGAATTAACCAAATTATAATAAGCAAATAATAATTTTTAAGTCAGCCTTTTGGATCGCTATGTGCATAATAGAAATAACCCAAGCAGCAAAATTATCCTATAGTGCAGATGCTATAGGCCTCCAGCACTTATAATATTCTCTTAACGGTTCTAGTATTTACTACCACGCTTATAATAGCCAGCATGGAGTAAGTTGGGCCTTATAGTATTTCTGATCTTATACATTAACTTATAATCACTTATAGGTAGAAATTAAGGGTGCAATATAAGTTTGGGTGACCTATAAAAGTATCGCGAAGGTGTAAATGCACTCAAGAGTAGATAAACTGATAAGCTATACTTATAACTGCTAACAAGAAGCTTTATAGAACTACTATAAATAAAGTACGCCAATAAGAGTGACAAATAGAACTAAACAAACCGGAAACTATGTGCATTTATTACCCGGTTTTATAATGGTTTATAAATTCACTTTACGGAACAATTATAAGTAATATGGAGCGGTTTTATAGTGGTATAAACCAAAATTGTTATAATCTTAACACGATTATAAAGGTTTAATTTAATATACTTAGTATCCAATACTATGTCCGTGGTGTCCTGTACGAGAATACATTGGTTTTTACTATTATTAAGGTTTTTAAAGCTCGGAAATCCCTTTTAGTCAAAAAGCGATCGACGTCCAAAACATTACCATTTTCAATGTTGACACCTAAACAAAAGAACTAAAATAAGCCACGTATCTAATAGCAATATAAAAGAACCGTCCGGTTATAAAAATATTTGCGGAACTCTAATTCCAAACAATATGGCCAAGCAATGGTTCTGATATTTACCATTATTAAACAAAGTAAGCCTATAACGGTTTGTTAATGTATTTGGGAAAACCAACTTTGTCAAAATGGCGACTTTTCGTTGTATGTCTTACTGAAACTAACATTATTTTAAAATTCAACTTAATGAAAACGCAAATTTCAAGGGGCGCGTCAAAATTTTGACTAAAAACTTATTATACTTCACAGAAAATATACGTGCGCCATGCTGTGTACATTCAAACACATTATACATCTTGATTTATTGTTAACTAACACTCTACTCATAATTTATATTCTAGATAATATTTATTAGAAATGGATATGTTTTAAAATCTTTACAAATGTGCGCAGTAACATTTACCAATTCACAACACTTTGTATGAGCTTGTAACAGATTCACTGTGTACATTATTGTTGTATTTGGTTCCATTAAGCGCTGATAGTTAGCTTCGCGGGAGCAAATAGTTCTACGTAGTTCAACTATAAGGTCGTTACTGTCGTGTTTGGTTCCATTATGTCCTGATAGTTAGCTTCGCGGGCGCAAATAGTTTTACGTAGTCCAACTATGAGATTGTTATTGGTAAAAGTGGTATTCACCAATTCTACTATAGACATTTAATTAGGTAAAATACGCCTATAAATTGGGCCCTTTTCCGTGGTTGTAATTGCTTACTATTCCTTTATAGTCCTATGAAATGGTGGTTCCAGGACAATTACTCGACCACATTTTGCTGCTTGGGAAGTCAGTCCCGCGACCTCGCACCACTGCACTGGTACCACATACATGTGTTTTGGCCCTTAGAGTAGATTTGCGTGCGTCTCGCTCAATCAGTATCTACCCTGTGTGTACAATAAGTACACGTTACTTGTCTATGCATTTCAACTAAGTATAAGATGGCCTTGGCACAATATTGTTGTGACGTTTAACAAAAAATACTTTGTGCAAATTAATTTTCAATAATGTTTATTATCGTTATTATCTTGTTAGTAATATTTTGATGCGATTATTTTTTATTTAAGAATGAAAATAAAAGAGAGATTATAAGAAAAACATGTGCCCTGACGTCGGACATCCAGGAAAAGGCTCTCTGGTGTATGCTGTTTGCCGACGACATTGTATTGGTTGCCGAGAGTGGCCTAGAGGTTCAGAGCAGATTGCAGGTGTGGTGGAGTGGGGTGTAGATAGTGTTGGCCTAAAATTAAGCATCACCAAAACTGAATATTTGATTTGTAATTTCGGCGGTCTTTTCAGTCCTGTGCCCTTAACTCTCGCCGGAACGCCCATACCGATCTGCTCCGACTTTCGGTATCTCGGGTCGCTTATCCAAGGGAATGGCAAAGTAGACCGAGATGTAACACATCGGATCAACTCAGAATGGATGAAATGGCGACAGGTTACTGGAACAACTTGTGACGCACGGATCAAGCTGAAGGGTGAAATCTATAAGTCCGTGATAAGACCTGTCATATTGTATGGATCAGAATGTTGGGCTTTGAAAAAAACGGATGAAAAAAGATTGCATGTAGCAGAGTTGAGAATGTTGAGGTGGATGTGTGGTGTGACGAGAATAGATAAAGTGAGAAATTAGTATATTAGAGGAAGTTCGAAAGTGGCGCCAGTGGCTGAAAAGTTGAAAGGAAATCGTTTGTCTTGATATGGTCATGTGAAGAGAAGGGACGAAATGCATGTTACTAAAAGAGTTATTAGTTTAAATATGGATAGATGGAGAGGGAGAGGGAGGCCAAAGAAAAGATGGATGGATTTTGTGAAGAGTGATATGAAAGAAATGGGGGTTAGTGATAGCGTAAAGGGTGACAGGACAGAATGGAAGAAAAAAATGTGTTGCGCACACCCCAAGGAACACGGGATAAGGGCAGGAAGATGATGATGACGCCACTTACCTATCTATATTTTACGTGTGCTTGTAGTTTGCATTTGGGTTAAGCATAGTGCTAGTGCAGGTGAACAGCCTGTTGTTTTTTTGTTGTCGTCCTTTATTTATTTCGTGTTTAGATAATTCCAACCGTTCGTTGTGGCATATTCAAATAAAAGTACAGAACATTTTTCTGTTTTGACTCAGTTATTATGAAATGAATGATTGCGTATATGGCACAAATAATGTGCACACAATTTCGCATCGAATGACCTCCCCCCCAAATCTATGAATTTAAAATTACAAGATCAGGGTCCAAGCTACCAGTGGTCAGGGCTCCCGAGAGAGGAACCTCCTAACGATACGCGCCGTGTCCAGGACTACTGGTTTCTGGATCAAGCCCTTGATCCAGCTGCCCAACGAGAGCCTCTTGAAATGTTGATCGAGGCTCTTGGCAATTATGCCATTGGCCGTCACGATTATCGGCACAATGACTGCTGTGTTCACATCCCATATGTCGACAACCTCGCGAGCCAAGTCAAGATATTTCGATTGTTTATCTTTCTCAGCCTTCACGAGGTTCTCGTCATGCGGGACTGCTATATCAACAATCATTGCGCGACGCTCTAGTCGGTCTATCACCACTATGTCAGGCTTATTGGCAACAATAGTCCTGTCAGTGATGATATACCGATCCCAATACAATGTGCAATTGCTATTTTCGAGAACTTGTTCGGGCACATACCTATATTACGGTAGTTCCGATTCCACAAGATTGTATTTAAGGGCAAGTTGCTGATGGATAATCCTGGCTACAAGGTTGTGCCTGTGCAAATAGTCTCCGTTAGCCAGACTAGAACAACCGGAAATAATGTGGCGTATGGATTCCCCGGGCCGGTGACAAGCCCGACATATGTCAACCGTACCGTCCTTCACAATGTATTTCCGGTAGTTGTTCGTCATCATAACTTCGTCTGTAATCGCACAGATAAAACCTTCGGTTTCCCCAAAGAGGTCACCAAAACGCAGCCAGGCCACGGCCGCTAGAAAGTCTACATCGGGCCCATGTAGGACCCGATAAAAGCGTCCGTGAAGCTCCTTGCTCTGCCATACCTCCCTGCGATCATCTGTTGTAAGTACTACAGGTTTGCGCCAGTTCTCGCTTGCCAAGGAGAGCGGGGTGAGGCCCTTGTCCACCACGACCACATCTCGCTGCATACCCACTTCGGCTTCTTAGAAGAATTCCCTGAGACTGCATATCTCGCGTGCAGGGATAAACCCTGCATAAGGCCACGACCCCCACACTTCCGCGGAATATACAGCCTCATCACCGAAGATCGTGGGTGATGCATCCGATTTGCGGTCAGCAGTGAACGGACCCTCCTGTCCTGGGCATCTAGTTCCGTCTGAGTCCATTTAAGTATGCCGAAAGAGTACATCAATACCGGCATGACCCAACCGTTGAAGGTGCGCACCTTGTTTCCGTCTGATAAAAGACTATTTAGTACTTTGTTCAGGCGGCCAAAGAAGCGCTCCTTCAACGATTGTTTCACGTCAGCAGCATTGATGCCCAACGCTTCCGACATACCCAAATACTTGTAAGTGTCGATTGAGCAAAGGGATCTAAGGTGTATGGAATCCGAGAGTTGGGTTCCCTCGGATTCCATAATCTCACCTCGCTTCACATGCATGATTGCACATTTTTCCACACCAAATTCCATCCTGGGCCTCAAGTCTGCTATTACAATAGTGTCAGAATGGTCTCTCATTGATTTCATATTGGTTGATTTTGACAAGTTTGGTAATCTAATAATATAAAAGCGTCACTATGACTTTCCAGTGGTCAACCAATGACACTCCATTGAAAGAAATAGCATAGAATGGTAATCTCGTACATAATTACAAATTAATGACAGATGTATGCGGTAGTCTGCTAAAATTTTGACAAACCCTTTGATCAGTGACCTACCATTTTTTTTTGGATGGGAAATCATCAAATGACCCCTCCCGCCCTGGGTGGAGCGGTAGGGAGTGTCAGACTCTTACTGACTAAAACCCACCCGTGTTACTCTTGTGCCCTTTGCGTTCCAGGGCCGCGGTAACTCTTTCGAACAAATTCCGCAACCCTAGCAGGCATATGGGGCCCCGTCCCTGGTGCTGACGGCTCCTTGAGACGCGCGTGGAACACGACGCGTCGTCGACTCAGCCTGATATCGGACGACGAGCCACCCACGCTCACCGTCCACAGGCGATCAGTGACCTACCATTAGAACGTCGTTGTGCAGTCATTTCTTTTAATAGCTCGGTTATCAAATAGTATTACAACACCATTGACCGACCAATGATCGACACTTATGAATTTAGCAGATTACGAACTTTTAGCAAAATGACAATGGGATCGTGTTAGAATGATAAATTTATAAAAATAGCAGACTGGGGGCCCTGATGGCGCTACTGAAAGTTTCTGTTACCTTCAGTAACTTCATCAGTTGCAAGTTGTTGGGTGCAAAGAGTTTCAAGTCATCCATGTAAAGGAGGTGCGATATGACCTGACCACCTCATCTAAACCGGTAGCCTTGGCCCGAACCCTCTAGCAATGTACTAAGAGGGTTGAGAGCCAGACAAAACCACAGTGGACTGAGACTGTCGCCCTGAGATATGTCGCGCTCGATCCTTATCGGTTCACTGTTCGCTTGGATCTGTCGACATCCTGGATAGTGAAGGACCGTCCTCCACTGCCCCACACACGACATTAGGAAGGCGTGTAGAGCTGCATTGACTTTATACAACTCCAGCACCTTCGTATGTGGCACTGAGTCATGTATGTGGCACTGAGTCATAGGCCTTCGACAGATCCCTTCGGGAACGTTGAACCTGTTGGCTTATGGCAACATCGATGAAGAGCAGCTCCTTAGTACCGCAGGACCCGTTCCTACATCCATTCTGAGAAGCAGACATTATTGAATTACTTTAATTATGATCGTTAATCTTTGCTCTCAAAATGGATGTAAGAACTTTATAGACCGTAAACCGTCGGTAAACACGTGATCGGTCTATAATTTTTGGGTTCCGCAGTACTACCTGATTTATGGAGCAGGTGGGTTATTCCTGTCGTTAGGAAATGGGGCAGTGACCAAGACTCTACGGCAGACTGGAATTGAGATGCCAAGCGAGCGTGCGATCTTTGAAAACATTTAATCCAAAAATTGTGCAGCCCGTCCGGTCCTGGAGATTTCCAGTTAGGTAACGGACGGACTGCACGTGCTATATCTTGGGGGCTGATGGTAATTGCCCCCATTTCTGATATCAGATCGCACGCGCGCTCGACCTCTCTAATCCTATCACCCTCGGTGTGACTGACAGGCACTGACCAGATGCTGCGCCAAAATGAATTCATAGCGTCATCATCCGGTCGGTGCGCATCAGTCACACTTTGGTCTGGTCGCTCCCAAGCCCTATGAACCCACCTTTCGTTGCTTTGGAATGTGCGATTTTGAGTGTATCTCTCCACTCGCCGCTTGTACCGACGTATACGGTTTGCCCATGCATGCACCTTCTGCTTCAGGAAGTCGATTCGCTCTGTGACACGGGTCAGGTAATTGCGAGGCCTTATATCAGTCCCCGAAAACGCCCGCCTCACAAAGCGCATCACTCTTGGGCGAGTGTTGCCCTCCCTGAAGCAGATAAGTTTGCCAATGAGTGGTCTAGCCTCACCGATACGACTCTCAATCCTGCACTGCCAGGCTGCTACAGCTAGTCGTGTAGCTCTGTCATTGTTTGGAAATTTGTTATTATTATTATTATTTCGTTTGCTCATATACAATTATACATACCTACAAATTACATTTTTAAATATTTCTTAAAACAAACATTAAAAAAATACATTTAAAAATATAAAAAATAGTCATCCGCCGGTATCGGGAGCAGGGTCCAAGCTACGGGTGATTAGGGTTCCAGAGAAAGGAACCTCCTCACAATACGAGCCGTATCAAGGAGTACTGCCTTCTGTATCAGACCATTTACCCAACTGTGTAACGCCAGCTTCGACAGGTGGTCGTCGAAGCTTTGGCCATTAGGCCATTGCCCGTAACGACAATCGGCACAATGACAGCCGAGTCCACATTCCACATGTCGACAACCTCGTGTGCTAAGTCAAGATACTTGATTTGCTTTTCTTTCTCAACCCTCACGAGGTTCTCGTCATGCGGAATGCTTACATCGATTATCATTGTGCGGCGCGCTAATCTGTCTATCACCACTATGTCAGGCTTATTGGCGACAATAGTCCTATCAGTGATGATATACCGATCCCAGTACAACGAGACATGGTCATTTTCGAGAACTGGGTCGGGCACATACTTGTAATACGGTACCTCAGAATCCACAAGTTTGTATTTCAAAGCAAGTTGCTGATGGATAATCCTGGCTACTTGGTTGTGCCTGTGCAAGTACTCGCCGTTAGCCAGACGAGAACCACCAGAGATAATATGTCTGATGGACTCACCTCACCCGGACGGTGGCATGCCCGACACACGTCAACCGTCCCGTCCTTCATAATATGCCTCCGGTAGTTGTTCGTTAGGATAACTTCGTCCATAATTGCACATAACAAAACCTTCAGTTTCTCCGAAAAGATCACCGAAACGTAGCCAGGCCATGGACGCTGAGAAATCTACATCGGACCCATAGAGAGCTCGATAGAAGCGCCCGTGGAGCTCCTTGCCTTTCCATACCTCCTTGCGGTCATCTTTAGTATGTATCACAGATTTGCGCCAGTTCTCTTTTGCCATGGACAACGGAATGAGTCCCTTGTCCACTGCGACCACATCGCGGTGCATACCCACATCGGTTTCGAGAAAATATTCTCTGAGACTGCACATCTCGCGGTTATGGAGAGTCTTAGCATTTAAGAAGCCTCGACTCCCACCTTTCCGCGGTATGTATAGCCTCATCACAGACGATCGTGGATGATGCATCCGGTTTGCGGTCAGCGGTGTACGGACTCTCCTATCCAGGGCGTCGAGTTCGGTTTGAGTCCATTTGAGTATGCCAAAAGAGTACATTAATACCGGCATGACCCAACCGTTGAAGGCGCGCACCTTATTTCCGCCCGACAAAAAGCTGTTTAAAACCTTTTTCAGGCGGCCAAAGAAGCGCTCCTTCAGCGAGTGTTTCATGTCAGCACCGTTAATGCCAAACGCTTCCGACATACCCATACAGTTGAATTCCCTCAGATTCCATAATCTCCCCTTTCTTTACATGCATGACTGCACATTTTTCCACACCAAATTCCATCCTGATGGCACTACTAAAGGTTTCAGTTACCTTCAGTAGCTCCATCAGTCACAAATTGTTGGGGGCAAAGAGTTTCAGATCATCCATATAAAGAAGGTGAGATATGGCCTGACCACCTCTTTTCAACCGATAGTGTGATTCTCCAGCAGTGTGGTTAGAGGATTCAGAGCTGAGCAAAACCAAAGTGGACTCAAACTGTAGCCCTGAACTATTTCCCGTTTAATCCATATAGGTTCATCATTCCCTTGAATCAGTCGACATCCTAGATAGCGAAGGACCGTTTTCCACTGCCTCATACATGACTCAAGGAAGGTGCGCAGAGTTGCATCTATTTTGTACAACTCCAACACCTTCATGAGTCATGTATGTATGTGGCACAGTATCGAAGGCCTTCTTGTAATCTATCCAATATGTCGACAGATCCTTGCGGGAGCGACGAACCTGTTGGCTTATGGCCATGTCTATGAGGAGTAGCTCCTTAGTGCCGCGGGACCCCTTCCGACATCCATTCTGAGAGGAAGACATAATCGAGTTGCTCTCAATGTGTCGGTTTATTTTCACTCTTAGGATGGATGTAAGAAGTATATAGACCGTCGACAAACAAGTTATCGGTCTATAATTCTTGGGTTCCGCGGGACTACCTGGCTTATGAAGCAGGTGGGTAACGCCAGTTGTTAGAAATGTACCAGACTCTAAAGATGACTGGAAAAGCTGCTATACCACTTAAGCCAAAAGTTGTGCAGTCCGTCCGGTCCTGGAGATTTCCAGTTCGGTAACGGATGGACTGCTGTGGCTGACTGACTGATATCTGTTGGTGTTATGGTGATTTTTTCCATTTGTGGTATAGCTTCACACACGCGCTCGACATCACGCATCCAGTCACCTTCGGTATGACAGACGGCCACTGACCAGATGCTTCGCCAGAATGTAGTCGTGGCGATATCATCCGGGCGGCATACGTCCGTCACACTTTGTTCAGGTCGCTCCTAAGCTCTATACACCAGTGGCGAAGGGTGATATGTTGAGAGAGGGAAGCCGAAGCAAAAAAAAAATGTGAGTGGTGTAAAGGGACACCCGGACGGAACGAAGTTCATGTCTTGTCTTGTCTTGAAAAATCATACTTACGCATCTAAATGTTGATTTTAAGTTTTAGGTAATTTCAGTCTCACTACATTCATCTGATCTCTCTGCAGTTATGTTTTCTACGATTGTATTTTGTAATTTCTTTCTCTCACGATATTCACTACATCTTTGTGCATTTGTCTTTTTTCTTGATGTTATAGTTTGTACCTAAAAGTAGTCGATGCTTTAGTATTAAATAAAGAATTATACATATACATACACACACACACACACATATATATATATATCAAACATAACTGTTTAACACACCCATCCAAATCGTAACCTCACTAACAGCTGTTTAACTCAACCCATCCTTTTCGCAACTTTATCAACAGTTGCTTAAAACACCCATCCAAATCGTGACCTCGCTAACAGCTGCTTAACTCCACCCATCCTTTTCGCAACCTTGCCAACAGTTGCTTAACACACCCATTCAAATCGTGACCTCACTAACAGTTGCTTAACCCCCCATCCAAATCGTGACCTCACTCACAGCTGCTTAACCCCACCCATCCAAAACCGCGACCTCACTATTAGTTGCTTAACTCCACCCATCCTTTTCGCAACCTTGCCAACAGTTGCTTAACACACCCATCCAAATCGTGAAACAAAAATACAAACATCCAAATTGAGAACCACCTCCTTTTTTAAAAGTCGGTTAAAAAGTGTCGTTACAACTTTTCGTATGAATTTTTTCCGTCTAGCCCCCTTTCACAACGCGCGATAAGGAACTTCGTTACAATAAACAAACTATCGGAAACCTGTGTCTCCTATTTGCCCTACCACACGGCAACTACCTACTACACACACAGATCAGTAGCAATAGATACGCAGTCGCATACACGCCTGCATTACTTAAATCAAAACATACCTACTACACAATTATTATAAACCGAGTTAAATAAAAATCCGAAGTTTTTACTAGCTTAGAAAACTGGACAGATTCTTGCACATATATAGGTAGGTAAAAATCTAATTAGTCCGTCTGATAGATTTCCAAAAAATATTAGACACGTATTTTTCCTTTTTTCACGTAAACAAAAAATGAAGACGATACAGTGCGTTGAAAACTCACGTGACGTCACTAAGTTGCTTCAATTTTTACCAGCGACGTGACGTCACGTGAGTTTTCAACGCACTGTATCGTCCTCAGTCGATTGTTGTACTGGCTACTTACCGTAACAACCCTATCATCCTACCCCCATAACCCCCCCCTCCCTACCCCTCCCTAGATCCGCCCTTGACGTTATGCTACACTATAATCGATCATATTGTAAGTTTAATTATTTTTCTCTGAGTCTGTTAAATCCATTTCACGAGTTACAATTTCTGATAGTGTCTACAAAATACAAAATTTTGGTATACATATACACGTGTCTGCATGCAGGGTTGGATAAACTGTAATTCTCCTTGTAGAGAAAAATTCTCATTTCTCTTATCATCACTAACACAGTTATTAAATACTAGCTGCTGCCCGCGACTTCGTCCCCGTGGAATCCCCGATTTTAAAACATTCTTTATCGCTTCTCCGCTCCTATTGGCTTAAGCGTGATATATAGCCTAAAGCCTTCCTCGATAAATGGTCTATTCAACCCAAAAAGAATTTTTCAATTCGAACCAGTAGTTCCTGAGATTAGCGCGTTCAAACAAACAAACAAACAAACTCTTCAGCTTTATAATATTAGTATAGATAACACTCTGAACAGGTCTTCTCGGAGGTGTATGCATTCTGTAACCGTTTTAGGTATTTTTTGGTCTCACATTTACTTTCTGTTACCATTCCAGCTTCTTCCTTGTTCTCACATTTATCTTCTTGCTTAATTATTTACTGCATTGTCCGTATTTTAGTTTTAGACGAGAGCGACGGTAACAAAACTAACTCATAACGATAAAATGTGCCAGATGTAACGTTATGATAGTAACGTTACCGGTATTTCAAGCCCTGATTGAATGAGAGCGACGGTAACAAAACTAACTCATAACGATAAAAATTACGATAGCGAAGATTTTAGCGTTACGTATTTTTAACGATAAAATGTGCCAAAAATACCGGTAAATATAGTAACGTTATTTATTAGGTAACGATATCTGCCTGTAACGATACCATATGTTTAACGGTATTTCAAGCCCTGCAATAATCACGTGTATGACTAATGGGACAACGGGACATTTTATAGGAGCTAATTTATCATATCTGATGGACCATACAAAGATAAGAAATATAACACTGTATCAATTGAAAAACTCTTATCAAGTCCGCCTCTCATAGAAATGCAGTAAACAAATATTATTGAGTGAGTACGGTGATGATGCTTACGTAGCGGAAATAATTACATGCCCTTGATGAATATAGCAGAGATAATTTATTAAACGAGTACTTAACTTGGTACAATTTAATAAAAATATCTCACATTTAATTGTTATTGCTGCTTTGAAAATTCCTTTTTTGTATCGGTCATTATTAGGTATTATTATTAATAAATATTATATAGAATGGTTTTATTATCCTTATGTAACATTATAAATGCGAAAGGACCTTCCACACCGAAATCGCCAATCTGAATTTGATGATTTTTTTACATATACATATTATGTAGATGAAATCCGCAGGCCCGCGCCTACGGTGGCCGGGAATCGCCCTGCGTTTCCCGACGCTCGGGGTGTCTTCTTCTGTTGCGGCGGTTGGGGCGAGAAGTTTCCCTCTCCCGCACGCAGTCCGCCAGTAATGCTGGCAAAGGAGGCTTTGCCAGCATTACTGCTTCGCAGAAGGAGGTGACCGCTTCCCATGCCTCCTCGCTCCGGACCATGGATTGAACCAAGGTCAGACGCGAGATGTCGCCGCCGCCGATCACCTCAACGAGGACACGGCGTTGCTCCACCCAAGCAGGGCAGACCTCCACCGCATACTCCACTGTGTCCTCCGGGCGTTCCACATAGTGTTGACACCCGGACGTGTCCTCCCGCTGGATCTGAAACAGGAACCTCCCGAAACAGCAGTGTCCGGTGAGCACCTGTTTCAAGCGGAGGGTAAGGATGCCGTGGCGTCTCTCTGACCACTCCTCAAAAAGGGGACTTATTGCCGCAATGGAGGCGTGCCCGTAGATGGAACCCTGGAGACGGTTATAGACTATTTTTTTTTAATCCTTATAAACGCGAGTAAACACGCGGGAAGAAACTTTTGTATCTCTGAGATAAACCTCCTTTTATCATCAGCTATCCCTTGAATCTCATCACTGGCGCAGAGCGTTCCCTACTACACAAAGGATTCAAAATGTTCACCATCGTCACCAATGTCGTACAAGTCGCTCAATTCTGCCCGCATTCAGTGAATTCCCGCGACATTCACACAGATCCTCGATCCATTTTGTAGAAGGTTTACCCCCATTCCCTTGCTCACCATATTAAGGCATAAGAACTTACGACAGTAAGGCTCCTTGTCCGTAGTCATGACGAAGTAGGGTCCATTCGCACGCTTCACTCCGCCAATTCCGATGGATCTGATACCCATCTCCGAACATGAATCGACTCTGTCGCAAGGTGATTCTAAACTTGCGTTAACTCTGGAAGGATAATAAAAACGAGAGAGAAATATAATCAATAAAGTCTTGACTGAAGGTCCTGAAAAACTCACTGACTACGTCAAAACTCTTGTACTAAGAAAGCCATTTCTCGCAGAGCGTCCTTTCATATTTATCAAGGATTTCACTGGGTTTACAGAAATTCCAAACATATAATAGAAGGAGCGGATGGTCAAGACCAAACTAAATTTGTTCTTACCCTTCGTATGTTAAGTCCCATTTGTGTCCTCTGAATGAGCAATTATTGTTGATCAACGACTCGGTGAAGAGCAGATACGCGCGTCCATGACTGCAAATAGCTTGCTGCAGTCCTGGAACAAAGTGATTTGTGAACTACTAACCGCAAAGGATAGAATACAATCTCCTTCAAATCGAAATCAATAGCTGCTAAGCTAGGAGAAGGGGATCCGGTTGGGTTTTTGAGCAATTATATCCAGGACTTAAAGTTGGTAGCTGAGTAGGGGCTGCTTGCTGAGATAACAGAGAATATATCTGAACAGTTCCAGATACAAGCTCTGCACTCAGGGATCCATCATAGAAGTATGTCGATTCTTCAAATGAAATGAAAGCTAAACTCGATCTAAGTACTTACTGGCTGTAGAAAATGGCAATCTTGACCACAAGGAGTTGCTTGCATTGAAGCAACCCGGCTGCTTCATGCCACCATTTGGATAGAAATCAGCATGACCTGTTAACACAGATAGAGAAAAGTGATCTTTATGCCCTTCAACTGAGAGAGTTTATATTGACCAAAAGATTGGCTTTTGGCCTTGATCTCAGGTTCTTAGCCTTTTTTTCTACCTGATAAAACTAGTATGTAAAAACTCCCAAAGAATGTTTAATCGAAAACAGTAGCGTTTGGGTCCCGCAAAATGTCCAAACACTGAAACTGCAATAGATAAAATGATAAACGGTTACCGTTGCGATCAGGAAAGCCGAGGCCGAGCCTTGAGAGCAGTCGACCGTTAGTGTGGATGATGTCCACAAAATCTGCGTCAGAGGCATCCAAGCGCTCGACAGAACTGGCGTCCCTGAAGCAAGGTTGTGCGGGATCCAGACCTGCAACCCAAATATGGAAGAATGATATATACGTATGTACGTATGTAAAATAATAAGGGTCAATTAAATAGCAAAAATCAGGACGAAAATGTCTTACTTTGTAACCAGCTGACTTACGGAGATGGGCTTACCAGTAATTCGTGCAACTTTTCCCAAGTGATACGACACGTAAGACGCGATGTGAGCTCCTAAGCTGTGCCCGACAAAATGCATGTCTTTATTCCTAACATTAGTTTGCGCTTTCAGTTGACGCATAAACCTGGAAAATATCAAGAAACTTAAAACTTGGTTTATTAATTGACGAGCATATTCGATGCGTTTAACCTCTTCGGAGGAAAGGTTCAATTCTTTCTGTAGGTTATTAGATGCCCTACCCAACGATATCGGACCCAACTCTTCGCGTGTTCGCGACTGCTCGCCAGTACTTCCACGTGTTCCCACCTCCGCTCCAGTCTACTGCAATGACGTTCACATCAGCCTGGAAGGTCAAAACAATAGGTCACGTGACGGGAGAAATATTGGAGAAAATATGCAACATTCATTTTGATTGCATATAAAAAAGACTAGCTGCCATCCGGCTTCAAAGAACAACAAAGACTTTCAGATAAAGTCCCCCTCCTATTCCGCGCTTATAATTGAAATTTAAGTCAGTCAGAACAAACGTTTATTTATGTTTAGATGGATGATATGACTACAAATGCGGTGACCATTGTAATGAGTTCTAGAAATGTATGGAAGAAGTTTACTTCCATTACAGAACAAAAAAAAAATTGAAATCAGAGAGGGAAGATGATGATAATGTTGAGATGACCACCAGAGTAGCTGTTATATGTGCTAAGATAGGAAAGAACGATGGAACTTAACATACCCATGCCAAAAATGCCCGAGTCATATCATTAACCCAGGACGCGTTGCTGTGGCTCATAAACCCGTGGACTATCATCACTGTCTTCCTGGTCGGCTTGAAGTCAACCCATTCGAGACCGAACTGTGCTCCTGGGAATACCTGCAATCAATTGACATTGTACCGCGCGTTTCTATCTCCCATCCTTGGGAATTCAATTAAAGTTACCGGAACGGAGCAAACGGCCCTGATTACCAGAAGCAAAATAAATAATTTGAGTTTGAAAATGAAAATAATATATTTAGTTTTAATTTTCGCGAAAATTAGTGGGTTGCAGGTATGCACCTCCCTCCCGCCCGCTATATTATGCATATGCAAGATTACAAGGCAAATGCAAGGATTTTATGCACATGCAGGAAGGCAAAGCAAAACCCAATACCAATACCGACACGTGTTTCGCCTCTCCACGAGGCATCCTCAGGGGACGTGTTGACTCGCCGACCGTTGAGTTGCGACTGAACTAGATATATTATTTTCATTTTCAAACTTAAAATAGATTTCCGCAAAGTAACGCCTGACTCAATCAATTTCAAAATAAAGAATACCAAGCGCAAGTTTTATTTAACCTTCGAATTTCCGAGGTTGCAGAGAAAATAATAAATGAGCGTTTCATCCTTACCTGAACTCTCGTTGTCATATTTCGTGAAGAGAAATAAAAGTGAGTGTTAACAGAACTGGATGAATCTGGCTTCATGTTGAAAATACTCATAACCTGTTGAGTAAAAGACCCCAGGCCGAAACAGTTCACATTGTCTGGCACGGGAAGGCTGGTCGTGGTTTCCTGAACAAGAATTTTATCAGAATAAACAGTGGATCATGAATACCTACTTACTATGTTTATGATTCATAAGAGATTGACGACACGGTTGGCGCAGTGGTTGAGCGATTGGCTGCTGCGCTACGTGTCGCGGGTTCGATCCCCGCACGGAACAAATATATGTATGGCCTACAGATAGTTGTTCCGGGTCTGGCTGTTTGTGTATGTGACATTGTATGTTTGTAAACGCACCCACGACACAGGAGAAATTCCTAGTGTGGGGCAACGTTTTAAAAAAAAGAAAAGAAAGAAAAGAAAAGTTAAGTATAAATCGTTAAAGAATTATGTACGTAGGTGTTATGCGTTAATTATTTATCAATTCCACAAATTTAAACCTAAATATTCTTTTCAAATCACAGTACATATCTAGATACGTTTGGAAAGCTGTTAACAGTAGGTACTCAGTAGATAACCTTACTTAAAAGAAAAAAAAAACTTTCTAAAAAGTGAAACGTCATACCACGGCGTCTACATATCCAGGATCGGTAAACTTGGTGACTTGTGTGGTATCGTTGATGCTCGTCCTGTTGATGAACTCGAGCAGATCTTCTGGGCTTATATGATTCTCCACTGCGCAAAATAATAAGTTTTAAAAGAACACTTCGAAATAATACTTATTATTTAAATTATCTGATACATAATCAGCCTTTTAACGTTCCCACTGCTGGGACACAGGCCTCCTCTCTAGGAGAGGGAATGGGCCGTAATCCACCACGCGGGCCCAGTGCAGGTTGGTAAATGTCACATGTCTTCGATTTTTTGGTTCTAGGACATGCCCGTTTCCTCACGATGTTTTCCTTCACCGTTTTGAGAGCAGTGGTGAAGAAATGAATTACTTACACAAAGTAATGCGCCTGGCTGGGTTTGAACCCGCGACCTACGATTCGTAAGTCGGGGCCTTTACCACTCGGTCACCACTGCTCTCATGATTTGATAGTCTAAAAGAATTTCATATTCGTTCCAATGTGTTAAAAAGAAAAGAATTAAATCGTTCATGGAAGATAGATACAAGAATTAGGGACAATATACATTTATATTGTGTAGATCCTGACCTAACCTATCCCAAATTCTTGCAAATATTCAGTTTTGTTCTATAGAACAAAAGTGTTCTTATTTCCTGTTAGTGAGTTAGAGAGCCTACAAGTTTCTAGTAAAACATCTTATAACCAATCGCTTATAACCAACTTGACTTAACCATTGTAATAGTCAAATTAGGAAATAGAAGCCGTAACTTACACCTACATACCCTCGCTCGGAAGTCGGACCAAAGGGAAGTTGTCGGAACATTGATAAATGATTTCGATGTCTAAAAGTGAGGATCGTAAATAAATAAAATATAATGATAAAGAAAACAAAACCTACCTAGTCAAACAACACTTGACACGGGGGCATTAGAAGCCCTATACAAAAATGGTCATCTGGAAACCATGTTTTACAAGAGCGGAGCATCAAGTCAGTAGCTATGTGAAATCATTACGTACTATCAAACGAGGGATGCAAAATTTTTCAAAAAAGTAACCGAGACCCTGGATTCAAATGTAAGTAAGTAAAAGGGCATTTGAAGGAACACGAATGGGTTTTTTAGTCAGTAAGTCTCACAACGCGAGAGAAGTCATTTGACGATTCCCCATCCAAAAAAACAAAAACCCATCACACGAGCAAGTCTCTGCCACCTTGCATCATCGTCGCGTGCTCCCGTACGTCCTTGGATGGAAACGAGCGCAGTTTCCAAGACAACGGCTCGACATTTTCCTGACCTCGGCCAAGTAATGCCGTGAGGACGTATTGAATAAGGACAGTTTCCCGCGAAGTAGCTCGCTGCACGCCAGCCACGCACGCGATGCGCTCGTACGAGTTTGTCTTCCATAACAGTTTGCTTTGCCGCGACCCTCGCTAAATCGAACCACTGTGCAGTCGATTTCTGCCAATAGTTGTACCAGTTGTACTTTAAAAAAAAAATGACCGTGACAGATAGATAGACACACACACACGAGTGATCCTAGAACGGTTCAGATTTACGGTTCGAAACGCTTTTTAATTTTGATGTCCAGATAAGAGACAATGCTCGCGATATCCTGCAAATTCAAAATGTGAACTCCCTGTGATTTACAACTACAGTTTTTTATGGTGTATGTGTGTAAGTAGATGTTAAGTAATTTTATGTGTGAGAAAACATTGGTACGCACAATTAACGTCAGTCGCACTGCATCATGAGTCCGTGGCAATACTTATTAGTCTTACAATAGGTCGCCTACCAATAAGGCGACGTCTGAACGACACGACTTGTTAGTTATTGGCACTTTTTGTTTATAGTTTACCGTTTTCAGTGCTAATAAATAGCACTGGAAATGGTATTGATTCATGTTTCGCAGCAGATAAAATTAATACTTTCTGATTTATACAAACACATTTTTTTCTAAAAGGTAACCTCATAACGATCTAATATACCTACCTACGTTAGAATCTTCTTGTACACTAACATGGGCGTGCAAGAATATTTTTAACCGACTTCTAAAAAAGGAGGAGGTTCTCAATTCGGATGTTTGTATGTTTTTTTTTTTTAATGTTTGTTCGCGCATAACTCCGTCGCTTGCCAACCGATTTGAAAAATTCTTTTTTTGTTGGAAAGGGTGTACTTCCCAAATGGTCCCATGAAAATTTTAATCGAAATCGAACAATCGGTTTTTTTGTTAATTTCAATAAATGATAGCAAATCTGTCGGGATAGCTGAAATCGCATGTTTGTTTATTGTTTACACCAATTTATACCACGTACGCTGTGATGGTGATGGGTATGTGTAGCTGGGAGTGAACCACTAAAAAGTGAAAATAAAAATCTTTTTACAAAAAATAAAACCGACTTCTAAACAAAAAAACCAAAAAGTATAAAATAACTTTTTCGGAAGTTGGTGTGTTCAACAACAAAAAAGCAACCAAAAACACCGAGTTCCGAAATTAAAGTTATTTTATACTTTTTGGTTTTTTTGTTTAGAAGTCGATTTTATTTTTTGTAAAAAGTTTTCTAGGATTGGTTTTCTATTGCCCATTCACCTAAAGACAGGACTAAAGAAGACGGGTACACGGCCGAGCGAAGGAAGCATGAAGTACTACATCGCCTCGGATTTTCTAGGTTCTTTTTACTACATTCCGCTTGTCTAATATATATTTCTTTGTTTATTAATGTTTTCGTATGTATTATAGGCAGGGAAGTGTAAGTGCTTGCACCCCGCTCCCGGCGCCGGCGCTGGCGCCCTTGTACACTTACCAACCCGAAAGTTGGATCATTCTGATCAAAAACTGTCCTTATATGCTAACCAAGACAAATGAGTCATATAAAAGCAAAAGCAGCAACATCCCATTTTGTCATTTTCTCAAATTTGAATTTAGTATGATAGTGTTACATCAACTTTTCTTACCCGAATCTTAAAATTTAATCAAAACTCGCCTAGCGCCTTTTCAGTAAACAAGGATGTTGCTGCTTTTGCTTTTATGTATATGACTCAAATGTTTCCGTTATTAGAATTTTATTACTTATTGCAATTAGTCAAATTGTTACACACTTATTTAAATTAAGGTCAGCCAAGGTTTCTCTTATTCTATTATTGCTGTTGAATAAACGCAAATGAAGAGTATACTAAGAATTAATAAAAGTTAAAAATAACACAGTAGCGGTATTTACACGGAAAAGGCCCTAAATAAATAAATAGTAAGTACCGAAACATTTCCAATATTGTTTAAGTAACTATATTAATACTGCTCACCCGGCAGAAAATAAAAAACATGATACAGCAAAATAATAGCAGTCACATCATACACTATCATAATGTCACATAATTACGGCTTATTATTATCATCATTAGATTCCAATTCGGTGACATTTCGTAAACCTACACCGAATCACTCACAAAAAAAAATGCACGAACACAACTTTAGAACCTTAGAAGAATTCTGAACTGCTTAAAATTACGTGAAACAAAATCAGTCAATTATATGCATGTGCTTCTTAGCAGTTAAAAATTATAATCTACACGAAACAAACAGTACATAATCATGATTCGGACGTTCCCGCACTTCCCGCCAAATTAAGGTAGATTAAAATTCTTATCATGTTCAATAGACGGAGGCAAAACAAAAGTATCAGTCGCCCCACCAATGCGCACAGTGTAGGTATTGTGGTCAACAATATTAATTATTTAATTAATAGTTGTAACTTACATTCATCGGTTGTCACCCACGAACGTTGAAAACTTTCTTCAATATTTGACAAAAACAACACACTTATCAACAAAACGTAACAAAAACAAAGTTCCATTTTTAAAAACAATTTTTTTTTATAAGGGATGTCCGAATGATACCTAGCCCAAGTAATATTGTAACTCTAAGTGCAAAATTGTATTTATTTTTAATTTATTTAATAACTATAATTATTGCACTAACTGGGGCACGAGTACTGCGCTGCCTGGCTTTGACATTGACTACGGCAAACAAACGCTTTTATACAGTGATTCGCACGAGACACCTAACTCTCAATATCGGCGTCCTTCAGGATATCGAGAAATTGACTCGATATAATTACTAAGTAAACCTTGCCTGATTAATGCAGACGTAGACCGAAACCATAAGGGAAACCCCTAGGCCGCATCAAATTTCGAACGATATGCGAAATTTTCCATCGTAGTTATGAGGTCTGGCAGGAAGTCAGCGCGAGATAAAACGGTTTATGAATCACTATAGTGAATGACTGAAACTGGCGCCAGTTTCTTATTTGTCAGAATACTCTTAGAAGTCTTAAGTTAACACTACTTTTGTTTACTTATTTATATTCGGGTTATTGAACCTCTTAGCTCTCACACACACACGCTAGAAGTAAAGTGTTATTTTTTTAAATCTATACTAGGGACTTAATACCAAAGTAGTAAAATTGTTTATTTGTCTGTAAGAAGGCGAATCTCCGAGAGCAAAAATCCAATTCACGGTTACATATCAACACTAAATAAGTATCTATAAATCTCATAGAGCATAATATATATTCTTTGCCTGAAATGTGCATGGTACTTAGGTAACTACCCTGCAAATTTGCACGGTACCCACTTGGTACCCAATGGTAGCTCTGAAAAAGGCCACGGGAACCAAGCCATGGCAAAAGCTAACAGAATAAAAAACAAATAAAAAAATATGTATCTATGTACTACTTATTATAATGTTTTTAAAGGCGACTTAAATGTGGATATTAAAAGTCATAGTAAAGATAAAAATAACGACGATTTCCTTACCTTTAGGTACTGCATCACTAGGTTTCTTACCGGAATATACATACATACACACACTACAAAAGATGAAAATTGTCTGGATCATATACTATTAAAAACACTATTACCAGCTACATCATTGTTTTAGATGCTTTATATAACGGATCATCAACCCATAGTTCTGTACCTTGGACAAATATCCGTATGAATCTGATGCAAATTTGGCTACAGCAATTCTTGTTTCTAAATTACAAAACATTATCACTCAAAACATGAATACTGTTACAAAAAACTAATAAAACTAAAATATTTAACCGTGGATTGCTCCAAGTCTTTTGCGCTGCATCCTAAACCGTGACAAAATGCATCTTAATCTAAAAAAAAAAAAACGAAAAATAATACTCTTTCTATTACGTATAAAAGATATCGTAATTATTGCAACACATTGCTCCAAAATATTAAATGTACATATGAAAAAGCTAAAATGATTCAAAAGTAATAAATTTAATGGCTGATAAAAAGCGCCACGCCTAGGTACCCGTAGAAATTCTTGAGTTGTCGAGGAACGAAATCAATTCTGCAAATAGGTTAAATAAATATTTTGTTTACATTGGAAGAGACCTTTTTTTTTTTTTTGGATGGGAAATCATCAAATGACCCCTCCCGCCCTGGGTGGAGCGGTAGGGAGTGTCAGACTTTTACTGACTAAAACCCAGCCGTGATCCTTCTTGTGCCCTATGCGTTCCAGGGCCGCGGTAACTCTTTCGAACAAATTCCGCAACCCTAGCAGGCACCGACCCTATGGGGCCCCGTCCTTGGACATTGGAAGAGACCTGGCCTTTGTATTCGGTAAAATCAACAACAAAGAAAAATTAAGAGCCCCCCTCCAAACGACTCAGTCACCCAGTGACTCAATGGAAATCATTCCAGTTACTAATGAGCAAATTGAAATCATCATTAAGTCCCTGAAAAATAATTGCGCCACGAGTTGGGACAATATACCATTAAACTTTCAAGTAAAGCCCAAGTTCCACCAATCACTCACATATGTAATCTCTCTATAGCCACAGGTACAATTCCAATAGAGATCGAGAAGAGAGAGAGAGAGAAGGAGAATAGAGACCCTTTTTTTTGGATGGGAATCAAATAGTCTAGTAAGCTGGATAAGAAGCAAAAATGCTTTGGCATCTTTTTAGATTTGTCTAAAGCTTTCGACACGGTCTCTATTCCCACACTTATTAATATTATTAAAATGGAATGTATACCTAGGCATACGTGGTCAAGTCTTAAACTTTTTCAAAGACTATCTGACAAATTTTAAGCACTCAGTCAGGATTGGCACTATAGTGAGAGATGAAGAACAAATTGATTATGGCGTTCCCTAGGGGAGTATATTGGTTCCAACAACATGCAGCAGACTGGAATTCTGCCAAAAAGCATGCCGAAAAGGGACCACGTACAATTAGGAAATGGCTAACCGACAATCTACTTACAATTAATATAGAAAAATCTAAATTCATCCGTTTTTATTTACCAACTTCTCCAGTTCCAACTTATTGAAATGTGCCGTGCCTACGGGCTGTGACTGTTTGTCCTGAATGCAAGTGACCAGTATCAACTATTGTATAATGAGTTAAATAAAATAATGACAATATACAATTTAACCATCGTTTGGTTAAATTGTAAACTGTCAGTATTTTACGTGAGGTTAAGCATAAGTTGAACAATTGGTTAGTAACTTTGACTTATGATCAAACAGAATTACTTTTAATTGTAAAAAAAGTAAATAGATATAGGTACAATACTTATAGATGTCTAGTATTGTTTGTATATATGAGTGGTAAATATTTAATGATATCATCTAGTATAATTTTACAGTAGGTTTATGTTTGTTTTAAGCAAACACTTTGCTATGTTTTAGTTGAATAAGTTCAGGGTGTGTGTCAACAGCTCATTAATTTACTCCTATAATACAAGCTTGACTTAGTTTACGAGTTAATGTATTTAATAATTCTATGTGTAGGTACAACCTCTAAACTAAGACTATTTTTTATTAGAGAAAGAAATTGCTGTACCTACCTTGATGAAATAAATATTATTATTATTATAAAAAAAAAACAAAGAAATATGTTTCAGACTGCCGACCCCGAAAGTGATAGACGCAGAAATTCATAATAATTATATGTACCTACCTACCAAATTTCAACTGAAAATTGGCTGACAGACAGACACACGATTGATCCCATACAGGTTCAGTTTTTTCATAAGCATGTCCGGAACTCGTACCTATTTGAGTGAGTGACAATAGAACGGCGGACTTCTATTGTCACCAATTCAAATAGGTACCGTGGAAGTGAAGAGACTACCAGAATAATTGGCATTGTTCTACACTATTTCACAAGATAGTAAAATCGTACGTCCGGTCGGCTGTTTTGTTCCCACTACATTCATTCATGAGATACCTACTCGAAATCGAGCCATGATCAAGTCATTTTCAACTTAAGCTAATCAGCTATATTTACACAAGAATAATAAAAAAAAACAAGTTAAGCTGAAGTGAGTGTGCGCCCCCATAAAAGCTGATTCAGCGGCTTTCCAAGTCCCAAAGAACGTGTTTAAATGGTGACTCGAATCTCTATAATTATCACCAGTTT
The DNA here is from genome assembly GCA_905332915.2 of Hecatera dysodea. Lineage (NCBI taxonomy): Eukaryota > Metazoa > Arthropoda > Insecta > Lepidoptera > Noctuidae > Hecatera > Hecatera dysodea. Next base: position 8,473,061 of record HG995288.1, on the reverse strand, counting down.
ACAACAGGCTTATAAGCAATTTCCCACTCCGCATGAGACACTCCAAGTGAAATGTTTCCTCAAAAACTGACATTCTGTTTTGACGGCATCACATGGCATCAACGATAGCTAGACTTCTCCGACAGGTCTTGAAAAACTTGGCATGGATGTCCCGCAAGAATAATGACTAGAAGCAGAAACTAACAAACGCCTTCTAGTCAAATATCTTCTTCTTACTCATGCTGAGTTGCAATTGCCAAAAATCCTTTTACCAAACGTGATCCCTGACGATTGAAATAAATACTATCAAGCTTATTCATAAAAAATAACGACATGCTTACCTATTAAAAAAATATTAGCAAATCGTTAATTAGTAAATGTAGGTATAGACAATTTCAATTTAGGATCCGCTAATCTTTGATTATATAATGTCCCGCTAATCAGCATTTAAACTAATCCGAGTATGTTTTTTTATGGTCATATGCCTGTGAATCTATGTTTCGCAGTGTATTACAAGTTTGCATATGAGCAAGTACTTTTAGCTTTCAGCTATGGAATTAGATTAGCAAAATATAACTCATTGAAATACGTGGAAGTGAGCCCATAGCCCACACCCACACCGGATATGGCCAGATAAACTAATTATAGTAACGTATCACCCATTTACAAATACAAATATGTGTTTTATTAATGTGTAAACAATAGTGACGCCACTTATCCACGTCCTACTTCTCGAAAACAAGATAATATATGTATATATATGTAGTTTACCGAGAAATCAATCTAGATTAAAAAAAAACCGTCCAAGTGCGAGTCGGACCCTCACACGAAGGATTCCATACCAGAAACTGAATAAAAACCATTTTCTTGAATGCTCATTCAAGAAATTGATTTTTTTTTTAAATTTAATTTTTAGTAGTTTTGTTATAGCGGCAATAGAATAAATACTCTGAGAAAATGACTACCACAGGTTTCAAAATGTCTACTTATTACGATTCTTGAGATACAGCCAGGTGACAGATAGACGGACGGATGGACATTGGACGGACGGAGAGCGGAAGCTGAGTAATAAGGTTCCATCAGCTGAGGACGCGCGGACGAAACCGTAAAAAATAATAGTATCAGTTGTTTCAGAAGATAAAATTCGTTTTAGGCATTTTCAACTCAGAATTTTTCCTTCTTTCATAATCAGAAGTCGGTAGTGTTTTTGGTTGTTTCTTTGTCCCGACTTCCGTAATTAAAGTTATTTTATAATTGTTACTGTTTTTTATTTGGAAGTCGGTTGTATTTTTTTTACAACTCTTTTATTTTTCACTTTTTATTTGACATTATTCTCATGAAGAGTGGTTGCGCTATTTACGGTGAAGGAGTTACTTTGTGTGCCTTCGTAGTTCAAGTCCATGTCCAGCCCAGCTCATAGTTTTGAAATATGTACCTACATTCCTTTGGGATTGACATAAACCTAACAATATCTCAATTTACTAGATTTTAAGTTGATATAGTCACTAGTTTATCTTTGAAGTTCAACGTCCAATGCAAATTCAATATACTTACTTAACCAAGCACAACGCCAAAAGAATCATCAAGATCGGTTCATAATCAGCCTTTTAATGTTCCCACTGCTGGGACACAGGCCTCCTCTCTAGGAGAGGGAATGGGCTGTAATCCACCACGCGCACCCAGTGTGGGTTGGGTGAATGTCACGTCTTCCAATTTTTGGTTCTAGGACATGCCGGTTTCCTCACGATGTTTTCCTTCAGCGTTTTGAGAGCAGTGGTGATGAAATTAATTAGGTACACAAAGTAATGCACCTGGCTGGGTTTGAACCCGCGACCTACAATTCGTAAGTCGGGGCCGTAACCACTCGGCCACCACTGCTCACAAACTCAAGACCGGTTCATAAATAATAAACTTTATGTATTTAACCATGAGAACATGGTTGACTTGTAACATCTGCTTGTCCATTATGTTGTTATGTTATGTGATTGTGTCAACAATACATAGGTAGGTATTTATATGTAGGTAAACTAGAGTATTTTTATTATTCACTAAACAGGTAGCTATAAGAAAACTTCAACATAGATCTCTGATAGAAAACTATATTTACAATGTTTTTGATATTTTTGTCCAAGTTTTTATTGCATAATTAATATATGAAACAATCTGTGATTTTAAGAGCACAAAAAAGGAAAATAATAGTAAAATAGTTAAAAAAAAATTTTTTTTGGAAAGATAATGGCATTGCATGTTCTCGCTACTTATCAAAAACCGGTTTTGATAAATCTATACTAATATTATAAAGCTGAAGAGTTTGTTTGTTTGTTTGAACGCGCTAATCTCAGGAACTACTGGTTCGAATTGAAAAATTCTTTTTGGGTTGAATAGACCATTTATCGAGGAAGGCTTTAGGCTATATATCATCACGCTTAAGCCAATAGGAGCGGAGCAGCGATAAAGAATGTTTTAAAATCGGGGATTCCACGGGGACGAAGTCGCGTGTAGCAGCTAGTATTTCATAATTATAATATCCATAATTATGCCTCTTTCGTATCACCGTACAGATTAAAAAATCAAAAAAGTACAAAATAACTTTAATTTCGGAACTCGGTGTTTGTGGTTCCTTTTTCGTTTTTTGAACACCGACTTCCGAAATTAAAGTTATCTTGTATTTTGACAATGTAGATATTTTTTTAGATTTTTGTTGATTTTTCGAAAACCGCTTGTTCGATTTCGATAAAACACCCTTTCCAACAAAAAAAGAAATTTTCAAATAGGTTGGCAAGCGACGGAGTTATGCGCGAACAAACATTAAAAAAAAAATACAAACATCCGAATTGAGAACCTCCTCCTTTTTTAGAAGTCGGTTAAAAATAAAATACTTTCCTATACTTTATTTTTATGCAAAAGTAATTATAAAGTATAGTTATCCAAAATAAAATAAGATACGTTTTTATGTATGGTTAGCAAGTAGCAACCCTAAATGAAATGTGTGGGAGAACATATTTTCGTAAATAATGGTACGGTAGTACAGAACCCCTCGTGCGTGAGTCCGGTTCCCACTTAACCGGTTTTTCATTATCAGAACCATAGCAATACCCAAAAAAAAAAACAGAAAATAAGAAAACAGAAATGGTTTTGACCAGTGTTATGTTTGAAAAAGGGTAAACTTACTTATACCTAAACGGAGAATCTGTAAACTACAAGAAATGTTTGTACCTACTTGCAACAGGGCTGTGGTATGGAAAATGCGATCGATAGTATTGGTTAAACCAATACGCCAATACTAAAGATCGGTATCTTGCAATGTTTCTCGCAAATAAGTACATTTTTCAACAAAAATATATGTATAACCCATACATGCAGGTTCCGTAACCGATTTCTGGTTGGCTACACATAAAGTGCCAATAGGCAATAGGGTTGCCAACTATACTGTTTTCAACAGTATTATACTGTTTTGACTGTTTTTCACTAAATTATACTTTTTACTGTTGAACAAAATAAAGTATACAAAATACTGTTTTCAGCATGCAAACACATTATTGCATATTCGCCCATACAAATTTGTTTTTATTTTGTCAGAGGGCGCTCACTGCTCAGTGCAGCGCGAGCGCAGCCACAAACCAATCACACCGAGTTTCTGAACGAATCTGTCAATGTCAAATATTCAAGACTGTCATTCAAGAATTTAAAAACATACAAACAAACAAAACAGAGTTTTTTCAGTAGGTAATGAATGCTAAGTGGCGGGAGGTTTTAAATAGAGCATCTATTAATTTAATAAAAAATGAGCTCCTCATTTATTTTAATTTCAGTTATAAATTGTGGTGAGGCGTATGGAGCTTTTAAAAAAGACTGTAAATTAGTAAGTTGTGCGCGAATTTCTAAAAAATATGTATTTAAACAATAAATAAATAAAATACTGTTCATTTTTCTAAAATACTGTTTAATATTTTTCACAAAATAGGGTAGTTGACTAAAAAAATCTAATTAGTCCGTCAGATAGATTTCCAAAAAATATTGGACACGTGTTTTTTCTTTTTTCACGTAAACAAAAAATGAAGTCCATACAGAGCGTTGAAAACTCGTGTGACGTCACTACTCGCTACAATTTTTAGCGAGCCGTAACGTCACAAGCCCCCACTCCTGATCTTTGATGCTTTGTATCTTCGCCAGTTTTTATAGATTTGACAAAGGAAAAAATACGTGTCCAATATTTTTCTATAGTCTAACTGACGGACTAAACATAATCATATATTTTTTACTCAGGAAACTTCCCTATTCTGAATATACTTTATTTCTTGTAAAAAAAAGTTGACAACCCTACTAAGTGCCAACCAGAAATCGGTTACGTGATAATGATGAATTTGAACAAATAACTTTATTTTTTCCAAATAAAGATTAACAAACACATTTGTATTCAATTCCATTGCAATCCAGTTTCACTGGATTCAAGATAAGACTTGTCTTCAGCCTTGCTTGTAACGTTACAAATATAACGGCATTTTCAAATGTGATATCTTTGCCGCGCCTTATGATATTAATATCTATCTCATTCTTTAACAGTAAGAGAAAATGAGAAAGGCATACTGAAGAAGTAGGTAGAAATGTTGCAAGGGAAAAATTACAAGAGCTACCCATATCTATATTCCATCAGCAAAATATTTTTATATTTTTTGGATTTTGTCTTTAAAACTAGAACAACAAAATTTCTACAATTTGGTTATTTTATTGATTCATTTATATTTCTTCTTTATTTAACCCAGTTGAAATAAAATAGATATTTTTTAGTAGAATTCACAAATTTGTTAGTAGCAATTTGGGTAGAAAATGCTACACTGTAATTGGTCGAACATTTCAAACCGTTCAAACAGCCTTCAAAGTTGCTTCAAAGTTCAAACGTATGGCCGTTTGAAATCTCCTTTGTGAATTTGTCAACAATCATCAATAGTTTATTGTTAATCATAACTTTATTTGACTTGTAATTTTATATTTTAAGCTAGTTTAAAATGACGTCGGTCAGAGAAGACAAAAAGGATGAAATTCCGGAAATTATACATGATCCCCAAACGACTTGCACCTATCAGAGGTTACGATTTTTTGGAAAGGTAAGTTTTCTTGTATTTCTTAATAATTACATTGGCATTTGTTTTTAACAGTGAACATTTGAAGTAAATCTGTTTAAAATTATCAGTTTGTAATATTGAAATATTAATTTAGTTATCAAACTTGCAACGGAGTTCGCACCTGGTATGTTAGGAATCTAAATGTAGGTAACCGTTAAATATTAAATGTAATGAAAATTGATAACTGATTAGCCCTACGGTCAACTGTGATCGTAAACGGTTATCACAATTATGATCTAAATTAGCGTTCGTGAGAAAAATCGTAATATAATTGTCAGTTACATTTCAAATGCGACAAGTTTGGCAACAGGTGCACCCTGTTAAATTAATGTACTAATCAATACGAGTGTATAATAATTAGTCTTTACGGCTTGCTTCACAAGCTTACCTTAGTCTGGGTGTGCTTTCTGTGAGTTGTTTTGAGCAGAAATCTAGAAAAGATGAACTATTATTTGCTTGATGAGAGCTATTTACAAAAACGATTACGTTGAGGCTGTAAAAGGTAGATTTTTTTTTCTTTAAAATAGATGTTTGTCCCCACAGAGCAGCTTTCTCTACTCCGTGTTTGTGCCTCTTTGAACAAGATATAAACCATGTCCCCTACTAACAATAAAATTGTACCCATATCTTTGATTATTTATCATTCATGTATGACTATTTTAATCAGCCGTGTAGGGAACTACATCAACTTAGCCAAATTACAACTAAATAGGAAACTATTTGTTCATATCATTCACTGCAACATCTATCATATGTTCTGCACTATCATAAGTCACCCATAGTAAAATTCATGCATTTTTAGGGTGGCTTTGCAAAATGCTACGAGATCCAAGACATCCAAACCAACCAGATATGGGCGGGGAAGATAGTTTCCAAGAAATTGATGGTAAAGTCAAGTCAGAAGGAGAAGATGGCTCAGGAGATCTCCATCCACCGCTCGCTGCAGCACAAGCATGTGGTCGGCTTCCATAGCTTCTTTGAAGACTCGCTGAACATCTACATCATACTTGAGTTGTGTAAGAGACGGGTAAGTCGTTGAACTAAATAGTATGTTAACATTTTATTTATTTATACTTTATGCACAGAGGCGCGATGTGTGGACTTAATTACTTGGGCATTCTCTACTACTCAACCAAGCGTGGTGAGGACAGAACCAAATTAGCTCTCCGGATTTACTTCTAATTTATTAATATAATTATGTACTTATACACTTTTCTAACTATACAAGCTTGGTATGATAAAAATTTAAGCAGGCATATCAGCAGAGACTATAACCTCCTACATATCACACGAAATTATGGTAATTTATCCTACAGTCAATGATGGAGTTGCATAAGAGAAGAAAAGCAATCACTGAGCCAGAGACACGGTTCTACATGCACCAGATACTCCTTGGAGTGCAATACCTGCACAGCAAGCGCATCATCCACCGGGACCTGAAGCTCGGCAACTTGTTCCTTGATGATGATCTCCATGTTAAAATAGGAGACTTTGGACTTGCTGCCAGGATTGAGTATGAAGGTTTGTATTTGTCAACATGCATAATATTGATTTTCTAGTCAAGTTTCACTTGGATCATTGACCAGTGGCCAAGGAACCAATATTCTCAATTGCGTAAGCCTAAAGGTCAATACTTTGTTAAAAAACTTGAACTGAGCCCTCTGTACTTTTACTGTGTTCTGTATGCATATTCGAATATTAATATAAAACCACACTTGTTTTGTCATTCCATCTTGGGAGCAGATATGACTGTAAAATTATAATTATGTTGAGCATTTATCATGAAGAAAAAGCTGGCTGAGATTATACATTAAATCTTTGTAACTGCCAACTTTATTTGACATCAAAACCAATAATATTACAAAGAGGTGAGAAAAAATTCTATCACCGATAGAAAGGTATACTGCTACTGAGTGTCATCATAGGATACTTCTACACATGATATGACACTCGAATGAAGCAGTGGCAAGAAGCTTATCAATAATAACACACACTGGAAAAATACTGAGAAATATTCTTTATTTTGATACTTATTTACATTTCTTACAGGAGAGAGAAAACAGACATTATGTGGCACACCTAACTACATAGCACCGGAGATACTGACCAAGAAGGGGCATTCCTTCGAAGTAGACATCTGGAGCCTGGGCTGCATCATGTACACCCTGCTCGTCGGCAAGCCGCCGTTTGAGACGTCCACGCTCAAAGACACCTACAAGAGGATCAAGCAGTGCGAGTACAGGTATCTAAAACTTACTATTATTCATCTAAGTTTTCATAATTCTAACTTTATACTTGCATTCTTCATTCTACAAGGAGTTCAATGTTTAGACAAGTAGTATGTACTACTTGTCTCTTTTTAACTTTTATAAACATGATCTTTTAGTAAACTCTGGCTACAGTTTCTGCATTATTTTCTTTAACTTTTTCTTACAATTTAGACTATTGGATCATATTAAACATATTCCATTATATTATCAGGTATATATATATATGTACAGGTTGCCACGAGATAATATAGAATCCTGCAGTGGCATTTTACTGTTGTTAAAGCAGTTCATTATAATATTGTGGCTTTGCAAAACCAGTATCACACGACATGTTTCAATAAAAAAAAAACTTCATTATAATTAGATACCATCTTCAAACAAATGTATACTAATGTTTTAGAAGTGGAAGATCAATAATTTACGACTTTCCTATTGCGTCGAAACTCCAAACCCAATGTCTCAAAGTCCGCCTCTAAAGACTTGCAAACAAATTAGTTTATCCGCTCATTTAGATATCTACACTACCATACAAAATTCTTGTAAAATAATGAAGAAATACTTTGTATTGTCAACTAGCGAGGGAGTGCACCTAGCGATGAGCGTGTGTTGCACGGGCCCCTGGCATTCATTGGGTAGTCGGTACGCGCGCGCGTTAGTCGACGATAATACCGTCAACCAGCGATACAGGTGGTTACTGCACTTAAGGTGATGGTGGCGCGTCCGTTTGTAACGTGTAACAACCATGGACTCTTGTTGTTGCTAATTGGCGAGAAAGGCAATTGTAATTGTTGCTTTGGACATCTATATTTTGTGTGATTTCATTCATCAATGTTGTGTTAATAAGCTTTTGTGGATTTTGTGTCTTAACTTTAGAGTTCATCAGTTTAAAATCTCAGCCCTTTACGACTAATACTTAGACCTAAATTTGCACTGTCATAAATTCACATGCTGACTTGCTAAACAACACAAACGCCATTGTTAACTTATGACACAGGATCCCATCGTCGCTGCGCAAGCCAGCCGCGTCCATGATAGTGCTGCAGCTGCAGTCGAACCCGGCGCGGCGGCCGTCCGTGGACAAGCTGCTGCAGCACGAGTTCTTCGCGTCCGGCATCATGCCCGCCGCGCTGCCCGTGTCCTGCCTCACCACCGCACCCAGGACCGACCAGCTCGAGGGCATCGCGCTGCACCGCAGGCCGCTCAACGAGGTTAATACTAATGGTAAGTGCACTAATACTGATGAACGACTTAGATATTTATCCTCTTTGAGTTTTCCCAGAACTTTGTGAAGTTGGCAACGTCAATTCCTGTAGGAATATTTGATTTTTTGATCGGGAGATTATTTGATTGACATCACTAATTAGAGATATTAAAACCATAAAATCGTAGTATTATTTCATGCAGAATTCACGCAGCCGTTCGCAGTTCACTGCTGGACATGGGTTCTTCCATGACCTTACATTAGTTTAGACAAAAGTTCATCCCCTTTTACAATCTCAGCGAAGAGAACACATACAAAACACTAAGTTATATATAGATAACGTGGCGATGGCCGTGGACTCACCGGTGAAGCGCGACCTGATCGCCGCCGAGCCTCGGGCTGTGGAGCCCACCTCGCATCGACAGAACCTCCTCGCGCTGCGCGATCAGCTGAACACGCTGCTTGTTAGCAAGGTATGAACTTGCTCACCTGGATCCAACTGGAAAAACGACTGAACCTAACAAAACACCTGCCTGTAATAGGTACTCAAATGGATTGGTGGTGGTTGCACTATACAACACTGCTACATTTAGCCAGTTAGGCTTCGTCCTAGTACCAAGCGATAGTTGCATTCGTTTGAAGAGTATACAATAGGGATGTTTCCTGAGTAAAAAATATATGATTATGTTTAGTCCGTCAGTTAGACTATAGAAAAATATTGGACACGTATTTTTTCCTTTATCAAATCTTTAAAAACTGACGAAGATACAAAGCGTCAAAGATCAGGAGTGGGGGCTTGTGACGTTACGGCTGGCTAAAAATTGTAGCGAGTAGTGACGTCACACGAGTTTTCAACGCTCTGTATCGGCTTCATTTTTTGTTTACGTGAAAAAAGAAAAAATACGTGTCAAATATTTTTTGGAAATCTATCTGACGGACTAATTAGATTTTTTTAGTCAACTACCCTATTGCGTTGTCGTGCTGAAGGAGGGTATTTCAGTTTCGCCAAACAAGAAAATAACGCGATCACGAATTCGTATGAAGTACAAAACCATGGCTACATTTATTAGCATAATAATTATCTAGAATCTAATTGAGAACAATCATAAATTGTTGTTTGACCCAAAAACCCAGAACAGTATCAATAGAATTTTTAATTCTGCTGTTTATTGGACATTCTAAAGTTACTGCTTATTTTAGTATTCTTGGTAGATATCGCTTTTTTATACCATTTAATATATCATATTAATCTATATAGTCATCTATACACTACACCTGTATTATGCGACGGCAAGAAAATTAACAAGCAAAATTTCTGTACACAGCTAAAATGCCGTCCAGAATGCCTGACCGACGAGCTGAGCGACCCCGCGGCCCAGCCCCTGGTGTGGGTGGGCAAGTGGGTGGACTACAGCGACAAGTACGGCTTCGGGTACCAGCTGTGCGACGAGAGCGTCGGTGTCATGTTCAACGATACCACCAAGCTTATCATGCTGGCTAATGGACTGTAAGAATCATGTTATTACCACTTTTATTTGAGAACAGGTAAAGTACACTTTTATTTGAGAACAGGTAAAAAGAATAATCACTGCAAAGTGTAAACTTTGCTTATGTTATCAAGTCTGTAATACTGGTGTGTTCAATCGAAGGCCACTCTAAAATAGTTTGGTTAGAGCTGAGGGGGTAGAATCAAATTTAATGGAGGCTTTCGAACACGACGTGAGTCTCTGCGCTGTAGCAAAATCATGAGTTCAGGTAATTGGATAAGGTACTGTGTAGAGAAAAGCACAGTTCACAGTCGCCATTAGTTTGAGTTGTACTATGAACTTAAAATCGATGTATTATTTCAATTCTCGATGCATAATAGCTTTAATCATGTACAGAATCTTACTAACGTACCTCCCTTTCGTTCAGGAATGTGCACTACATCAACCGGCAGGGCCAGGAGCAGTACATGACGATGCGCGAGTACCCGCAAGAGCTCGACAAGAAGATGAAGCTCCTAACTTACTTCAGAAGATATATGACTGAGCACCTTATGAAAGCTGGTAAACCATCATTCTTGTTCATCGTCCACTGCTGAGGATCGCGACTATATACGACACGTCTCCAGGCCAAGCGGTCTTCTGCATTTAGGCCGCTCTGTGCATGCTGCCTCCAACAGTCTTCTTTATTGCGTCGGACCTACGACCAAGCCTAGTATCATGAGCCTTTGCAGACTATGCTCGTATAAACACATAAAATATTCGAAAAGGCTGAAGGCATATTACTGAAAGCTATTTGGTGACATTAAGCCACAATTATGCAATTTTAAATGTCCATTTAACTTACTTGATCTAACTTCAATTCCTTCAGCAGTCCTTCTTTTCCGACCAATATCGTCATGTCAGGGTGTTAGGTACCACACCAATGGATCGATCGGTCGTTCGCCTTTGGTGTAGCAGAAACTGTCAATAGACGTCGATCATCTCGTTTTACCATTGGTACATTGGTATGGTACACCCTAAGCTAGCATAGTTCTCAGCTGGTGACTACGTCGATAACAGCTTCAGTGGCGTGGCCGTCGCCGGCGTCGTCAAACGTCAGGAGTCAGGATACTGAATCCTATCTTGATTTCCTGAATGCATTAGTCAAGTTTTGTATGTTAAATGCAGGTGCCTCAGTACCAGTGAGAGAGAGTGACGGACTATCTCGACTGCCGCATCTGCACCAGTGGTTCAGAACCACACTGGCTGTCATTATGTACCTGACCAACGGAACACTACAGGTAATTAGACAAATTAAACATAGCATTTCAAACTTACATAAGTGATTTTAATGTTGTTGCTTTTTCTAATATTCCTGTCTTCCCAACAGATAAACTTCCAAGACCACACAAAGATTATCTTGTGTCCGCTGATGCAGGCGGTCACATACATTGACGTGGAGAAAAACTTCCGAACGTTCCGCTTCAGCACGATCGAGGAGCACGGCTGTGATAAGAAACTTTACACGAACCTCACGTACGCGCTAGAGAAACTCAACAGTGTACTAGCCAACAAGCTCTGCTAGTCGCCATTCGCCTACACAACTGGTACATTATAATTAATTAAATGAATTTAATATTACCCATACTTAATTAGACAGTCTCGTGGACTCGCGAGAGATGTATGTTGTACGTATAGGGTAGCACTAGAGGTGATTGTACGCCCATTGTTTCAATTATTAGTTTATTAGCAACATACATGGTTTTGTTAAAGATTATTTCGTCTCAAAAATCAATTTCAGTACTTTTTTTTTTCTAAAGAAATACTTTTTTTTTGTCCACCGATTTTATCTCTAATTATTTATTTAGTAAACTTCTTTCATATCATAAGCTGTAAGCATAGTTGGTGACATCGCGCGTTACAGGTAATCGCGGTCGCTAAAGCTCCGACCATAATGCGAGCATTCATGTCGTTCGATCGGGTTATAGGCTCTGTGCGGCCGCTGGCCAAATCGTCGTGGCCGCATAGTGTGCGAGGTCCCAAATGCTTATTTATGTTACTTCGACCACTAGAGCACTGTTGCTCAAAGGACAACATATTCTGTCCTCTATCTGCCATTTTACATTTTGTATGTAATATCTAAGTAGCTATAATAATAGTGAATATGTATTCGACTTCACTATTCCCGTCTGTCCTGTTATCTTGGTAAGAGCTCCGCACACGAAGCGCGATGCGGTGCGGCGCGGGTTTTGGACTTTTGATTTTTCATCAGCGTATTCCCAATTTTGTAGGAAAATCGCGCCGCACCGCATTACAATTGATGTGAAGCCCCATAGAAATCTAATTCATAAAATGACATTCTTATGTTCGACACCTCGTCGCGTTCGTGATTGCGTTAGTTAAGTTAAATTTTAGTAGAACCTCTCTTGACGTATGTGGTTGATTGAGAGCACCATGACTGAGGGCTGCGGTGCGAGCGGGTTTCGTTTGGAGTTTTTTTTTATTTAGTTTTATAACTATATTTTTATAACTTGTTCTGTGCTTCAGTAACATCGGATAAAAAAACATGGTATGATCAAATTAACGCGGTGCACATGCGTACTTGGTGGCATTCTAATGTGAATCATCAAATTTATTTATAGACGTGGCGATCACAGGGCACTCCTGTGGGACACTGATCAACAAGTTCTAAGTAAACCACTGAGTGTCGCCGTGAACGCTACCGCAGACGTATGTTGAATGCGTATGTAAGGTCGTATCGAAAGCTGTATGCATAGTTACATGCACCATCTGGGAGACGATTACACTACACCGTTTATTTCCAAATTAAGCCAAAACTATAAACCAGAGATGTGAAGCGTCAGTATTATTACAAATTCGATGGTGTTGAAGCACTTGTAATTTGTAAAACACAAGTTCTCAGGGGTCTGTTACCTCACTCATTGTATAATATAATTGCAAAATATTTGACAATAAAGTTATTAGGAAAATAAAACTTGTTTTAATTTATTTTATAGTTTAATTCATTCCAGCCTTCTTTTTTATTTCATAACGTTATTATAATGTCAAATAGTAATATTTCCTAATTTGATGAGACAGCAATCACAAATATTGTCGAGTGCCAGGCCTGTATTATAATCTTGAAAAGTTTGGAATGTGCTACTGTTGTAACCTTAGGAACTTGGTGTCATGAATACTCAAAAATGAGAATAAACAATAGCAAGAGATAACATAAACAAATAATTTGGCGGGCTATCTAAATGCCTCTCACAGGTACATATTTATCGCTTGTGTGTTTATTTGCCAAAATAATAAGTACCTAAGAAACGTGTATTTCCGTTCGTCACCTCGACATCGTCTACCTAGTGGGAAGAAACGGGAATTTCGTTTACTTTTTTCCCTGAATGTCTGATCACTGCTGATTTTACTGGTGGGATGACCAGGAATATTTGTTTTTTGGGTCCCATTGGTCCACTAACTAAATAAAAGTAATATGTGCGCAAATGAAACAATTTTACCGGCACTTTGTTAAGTAGCGGCGTCGCCGGTTCATCTCGCCCGAGCCATGCAAATCGTCCCTTTAAAATCCCGAATTTTGGACGATTGGGAATTTTAATGTTATTTTTGTAAATTTCCGTTCATCCCACTAGATAAACTAAGTCGGGGGAACGAAATAAGAATACACAAAAACATCGTCTTTCCAGTTTTGATCATAAAAATAAACTGAAATTATTGACTCAAGATAAGTACATTCATGTAGACAATCTACACTAGTTTGTTGTCTATGTTTATGTACATCAGTGTTCAAACAAATCCTGAACATACAACCTAATAAAATTATAAAACATTTATTATACAATAAATAATAAGTTACAATTATAATTCGGAGTGTATTGCATGCTGGTGGGGAAGAAGTTCTCCCGGGTGGATGAACAGTCCCTCTTTGGCTTGCCAGTCGGTGTACGCACCGTATTGGGAGTTAACGCCGACGATCTCGCCCTGCCCGCTGATTGGTCGCCCGAATGTACGCCCAGAGCCAGCAAGGAACCTGAATGATTGTTTTTAATACATAGGTACATTATTTATGTGAACACTGAAAAACTAATAAGCAACTAATGAGTAGCAACTAAAGGTCTCCCTAATATCTATACAGTTCTTTCATTATTTTCTAGCTCCACAGAATGTTGGTTAAAACAATTTGGTATTATTCAGACATTACAAAAATACTTACGCCCCAGTATCAACATGTCTAAACTTGACAGGAGTGTCTCTCCTCCAGAAATCGTTGTTACAGACAACAGTCCAGTGATCACCGCTGTCTCCTTCACCTTCCTCATCTCCATAACAAGACACCTCCTGGTTGCCCGACAGAGGGGATGAGAAATAGTGAGAGTGCAGGTTCTTCTTAGTTGAGACATGCTGCAGACGGATGTTACTGTTGCATTTTATGGGAACTCTGTAATATAATAATAATGATGTATTAAAGCACATTTTCCTCAATATTTTTATTTTTTGTGATTTAGTTAACAAATAATTTGAGACTGGGAATCATGCATTAGACAATGAGATTTAAAAGTATAGCTTTCAGCCAATACCTCAAACCAAGGAAGGTAGGTATTCCTTCAACTCAAGTAAATTGTGTAGGGGAACTTACCCCCGTTTGCATGACTCAGCCATGGGTGCCCGCACCAACCAGTGGCTGTTGTAGTCATCAGACACATCCACTGCCGTCACTGACTGCTGACCGGAGCCCGAGCCATACTTCACATCGTGCGAGTGAAGTCGTAATCTCAAGTCCGTGTTTATCATTTTCAAGATAGACCCGCATGTTACAAATTCTGCTTTTGATCCTGACAAACATAATCAATCTACGTTAGAACTCTTAATTAAGCATCTTTTAATTCATAACACTTTGGTATTTAATCTGAATCTCGTATCCTCCCATAACAAAAGGCCACGTAATTTTTTACAACCAACCACTGCACGTTAGAAATGGGTAACAAAATGATTTGTGATAAACCTTACCTTGTGACTTTTGTACTGACAAAAGAGTGAACAATAAAATAGATATAACACTGTGGAATATGTAGGAATTACTTGAAAAAGCCATAATTTCGCCTAAAAGTTCTCACATCCAGACACCGCAGTTTGACTTTAGCAGCAGAGCTCAGAGCAGCAGTGATAATTTAATTATGTTGTCAAATTGACAACCGACCAGGCAATGTTGCCAAATCAAAGCATTTTACACTCTTCTGAACAAAACTATTATTGTAAGGTCTTTGACAAAACCTCAATTCCCTTCCGTTCATTTTTAACCGACTTCCAAAAAAGGAGGAGGTTCTCAAGTCGACTGTATTTTTTTTTTGTGTTACCTCATAACTTTGTACTGGATGTCCCGATTTTTATGATTCTTTTTGTATTCGAAAGCTGGCGTTGAATACAAAAAAAAACCATAAGAATTTGATTGAGATCTGACGACGAGTATTTGAGTTATCCTTAATAATGCGTGAATTCTATTACATTGATGATCTTCCCATTCTCTCTTGTCGATGTAAAATGGAAAAATAAAATTGTATATGATTATTTGGAAGAGCATTTTAGTATTTCAAGGTGGTCCCTTTCTAGTTTGGTGAAGATCTGATGAAGAACAGATATAGGAAACGGAACTCTTCAATAAATTATAGCAAATCATTTGGGATTGCTGAAATCGCATGTTTGTTTATTGTTTACACCAATTTAAACAACAGGGTACGTTTAGTTGCACAACTAAAAAATGATAAAATTGGTTGTTTCTTCGTTTTTTGAGCACCTGCTTCCCAAATGAAAGTAATTTTATACGTTTTTTGTTTAGGATTCGGTTGTTTTTTTTTTGTTACGAATAACCACACTATTAACTTGTATCGTTGTATTTTAATGATAATCCCCTGGCAAACTCGCTGTATTGTTATTTTATTTTCGGGCGTATCCGGCTTCCACACTCTTCTGACTCTGAATAGACTGCCATCTCACGACGCACGTAGGACTGACAATAGGGTCAAAAGACTATAACCTTCCATTCATGAAATAAAAATAAAAAAAAATGCCATCTGTCAGGTTATTAATCAATTCATTAGATTGTCAAAAACTTACAAAGTTTCGTTTGCTGAAAATTGAAACTGTGTGCAACATTTTGCAACATAGCTATCTTTGTAGCATATTGCGAAGATAAAATTGGGATATATTAAAGTGTTGTAAGTCCATTGTGTTCGTGATTTCATTGGTCTCTAAAAATGAATAGCAGTGGTTATACTCCCAATACAGGTGTTACAGGTACATAACATAAACAATACGGTATTGGATAATATTAATAAAAAATATCTTAAAATACATTTGAGTAACGATAATTGATTAGTTTAATACTGTTTACATTTCTGTTTCCCAGCGCCAATCGACCCTGGTTGGAACGACCCTCCGACATTTTCTTACAATCCTCAGACTACACCGAATAAACCGCGAAATATTTTAAATAAAAGAGTGGCATTTCCTTTATCAAGCGCCACGTCTAGTCCTGTTGTCATACCCCCTGTGAACATACCCCCGATACCGGCACCGTTCCCACCTGCACCACCAGTTCACCAGATGCCAAGCATACAACCTCTAAAGGTAGATGTGGACAGTGAGAATACTCTAAAGGAAGTGAAGGAAATACTTCTTGAGCTGTTAGACAACAGCACAGAGCTTGGTGCCAAAGCAAATGATATCAGAAGAAGAATAGGAGTGATGGAGGAAATGTGGTCTTCTGGGAAATTAGATAGTAGAATATTTATGCAAATGAAGAACTTGGCTTATGGTGAGTTCCAAGTCTTTTAGAAATGAACTCTTTGAACTATAAATAATGCAAATTTATTTAAATAATTTTGATACCTATCGGTTTGTCTGAGTGTACTAATATGTTCCTGAGTAAAGTGATGAGTCATGCTGCATGCAGTTTAAACTGAGACTTAAATTCAAGAACACTGAGTTAGTACTGAGTGTTAAACGATTACATAATGCAATCCATTACTTTCCCTTTAAATATTAGTTATGTAAGCATTGCTAACTCAATATTGCCACATCAATACTATTATAAAATACAAATTAGTGGATATCTTTTAGCCTGTTTTATTTATTCATTAAATTTGAGCAATATTCATTAAAAAATTTAAAAAACAGACCCACAATGATTTGTTGAAAAACACGTAACATAAAAATAAAAGTAACTGAACTGAATATAAGTTCAGTATCATATGAAGGTCTTTATGAAAAGGTAGGCAATAAATTGCTTTATTTCTATTGATAAGCTAGCAGCTGGCTACACTATCATATCATATTATATAAATCCTGATGAAAAATGATGATGAGATTGACGATGAAGTACACTTATCTACAATGACTTACTTTAGCTATTATTATTGCTTGTTCCAGCACTCAAAGATGACAAGCCAAGGATAGCGGATGACATTCATAGAGCACTTATGGTGGACCACGTAAGTGCTGTCGGCACTTGGATGCCGGGTATCAAGCAACTCATACACAACTGTATAGCTCGCTCAGACCTGCTCTCTATTGACAAGGAAGGCATTGAATAGAACCCAACAGATAATAACTACTAAGATCAGGCAAAATTATTTCCCATTCGCTTTTTGAGTAATTGAATTACCTCTTGTTGCTTCCATTCCGGCTTGAAGACTGCTGCATAACTTATACAGAAGTTCAGTTTATTTAAAAGCAGCTTGAATTATGTATGCTTTTTTAGTTTAAGTAGCTAACGTAAACTAAACTAACTTTTATAGTAAGATAAACTTTTAGAGAAAACTTAGATTCTCCCAACAGCCAAAAACCCTAACTACATTCTTTATTAAAAACAGATATATAAAATATTAAAATAATAATTAACCCTGCAACAGAAATGTATACTTATATTTTTAAGGAAAGTATTGTGATTTTTTTTATTAAGTTTAAGTTTGCCATGTGAAATATGAGGTACAATTTAAGCTGTATTGTAAAAGTTGTAAATAAAATAAAATTACGATAATTATACAGCAATACTTTATTCATTCTTATGTCTAATTAGTCCATAACATAATATTCGTGGTCCTCTACCGTTTTTACAGTCACATAAAAATGTAATTAAAGAAGTTCGTCACTGTACTTCACTGATATACTGAGTTATCGTTTCCGTAAAGAGGAGTAGTTGTATGCAAAAACTTAATCTTTCAAGTTTCCTACTGGGACCTCATTAATAGGAAACTTTTTAATCTTTCTCATACGCTTCCTCCCCCCGTGTCTGCGGTCTATATGCCGCGCTTGATGGGCTTGGGCGCCACGGTGACGCGCACGGGGCGACACAGCTCCACGAGCGGCGCCGGCTCGCGCGCCGCGCCGCCGCCCTCGTCCACGCACACGCACACGGAGATGTCCACGCCGCACGGCTCCGTCCACACGCCGTGCGAGATCAGCACCTTGGTCAGGAGGCGCACGTTCTGCGTGCCGTCCTCATCTGCGAATGTTTACACTTTTAACCGACTTCAAAAATGGAGGTTATCAATTCAACCCGTACGTATGTAATATTTCCAGAACTACCCAATTTTCGTATATGTTAGTCTATATCAGCGTCTGAACAAATATGCCAAATTTCAAAAGTGTATGTATGTATGTTTTTATGTTTGTGTTCGCATATCTCCGGAACTACGAGTCCGATTTAAGTAATTATTTTTTTGTTGTACTAGATATTGTTCAACTAAGGGAATACTGCAAGTTCCATCAAAATCGGTTCAGTAGTTTTTGAGGTAGGGAATTTTAACCGACTTTTTATAATAGTATTCATTAATTTAGACAGGTGCAAGTTTGATTGGAGGTTTGTGGATTTTTGGAGCGTTGTATTGTTTCCGAATTACTCATGGCCAGCTCATAAGCATAGCATGTATGCCTGCTAAGATGTATCAAAATTTTCCAATATTTTCGTAGTAGATGCTAATTCCACGACCCAATTAGATACATCTCATTGGCCATGTTTTCAATTCGACGCAATTCTTAATAAGCATCACACTAAAATAAGAGGTGAACATACTTCCAATTAAATTACATAAACTAGTACTTCTGGTATTTAAAAAAAAAAAACTTGGGAGGTCAGATAAGCACTCACTCCATATAAAATACTGGTGTTCAGCTGCATCCAGTTAGACTGGAAGTTCAACCCCAGGTAGTTGAAAAAAGGCTATGCAGGCATTGACTTAAATTAAGCACACAGAAAAGTAGTAAAATATAATATCCTTAAGGGCCCTTACGCACCAGCCGTTGGCTACTAGGTGGTTTGTTTGAGCGGTCCAACCGGTCAAGGCCTAGGCCGCACTACGGTTAAACCGCTGTGGCTTTTTATCGCGTGAATTTGTGCCCCTAGAAAACGAATACAAGCGGCCGCACCTGCGGTTTTTTCCCGCGACTGATTTTAAAACCGTGATTTGCTACAAAATGCTCGTGGGTAAAAACCGCGGCAAAATTTGTAATCTATAGAACTTAGTTGACACGCACGCACTGGCGTTAACCGCGGGCAGTTTTTTCGTCAGTATTCGGCAGACCATCTTTGCAGAGCAGAGCGTTGGCGCGCAATTTCAACCATGTCATCCACCGAGTCGGAGTCTGTTTTAAACGAACCAGAATATGAAAGAAAGTTTATCTCAAAAAATTATCGTGGAAGTACAGAAAAGACCAGCTTTATATGACACTACTTTGCGTCAATATAGTGATAATAAATTTGCGTTGACGTCTTCTTTTTCTATTTCTTATAATCAGAGCAACAACACATACTGCTACCTTGAAATCCATCGTCGAACTGCGGGTCGCTTCGCGATTTTTAATCGTGGTGTGTTCGTCTCAAGCGGTTTCGCGGTTGTAGCGATTAATCGCTTACTGAAAAAAATCGTAGTGCGGCCTCAGCCTAATGCGGTCAGCCGCGATGAAACCGCGTCCAGCGGTTGGACCGCTCAAAGGCGCGTGGCTCTTAAGCAAAATGGACGCCGTCGCGATAGCTTGTGTTATTTATTTTTACTTCCGAAAACAACGAAAGAAAAATAAAAAAAAGATACTGGATTCATCCTTCCTGAATTTCTCTGTGTCGAAGTTCATGGCTGCGCAACTCAAAACACGTGCATACTTCACTGGCGTCGCCAGTGCGTATACACAAGACGGGCCTCCATTCAACCGCCGCGGTTGAAATTTTGTCGCGGTTTAGTGCGTACAATCATAAGTGGTTGCTTATTAAACTGGAAAAGTTGACCGCTAGTGGTTAACCGCGGTGGTGGCCGCCCGCGGTTAACCGCTAGTGCGTAAGAACGCTAAACCATGTAAACCAATTTGTGTCCTCATAGCCTGCCAGCCCAAAGCTAGCTCAAGGAGCATAATTCTTACTAGTATTCTGATGGTCGAGCGGCCTGAGATGGTCCTTGTGTGGCACGAGGGCGTGCACCCTGGTGTCAGGATAGGCCACCCTGATCCGCAGCTGCGCAGGGTTGCGTACGCGCAGCACCTCTGCCTCCAGGGCTACGCCCGCCACCAGGCCGGCGCTGAACCGGACTACGGTGTCGTTGTCCGCGGCTGGTTCCAAGATGCTGGCTGTGCACATGCGGATCTGAATACAAGAAAACGAATTTTTGAGTTCAAACTAGCTGCGGCGTCGGTAATCATGGGCGCTGGATAGGTGTGTACCCCTCAATAAACTATGCAAACAAAAGACCACACTAAGTTTTTGGAACCTAAAATATCTCAAGCAAGACGCCACCTTTAGTTCTGAAGATTTTCATTTTTCTGGCTATATCAACAAGGTTAATTTCATCACCATATGAGTGGGCAACAGAATAAACAATTCTGTTCTATGCGTTGTGCTGGACTGCTGGAGATACAACCTTCTGAACTATTGCTACCGACATGAACGCCGCGGCGTTTATGTCGGCAGTTACAAGTATTACCTTTCTCTCTGAAAAATAAGTATTAAAAACAAAATGTATAATGCTCCTCGAGCTAGCTTTGGGCTGGAGGCTATGAGGACACAAAAACAAGGAGTGCTATACTCGGCAATGGACGGAACAAAGCTTTCAATAATGAATTAATGATGATAAGTAATACACAAAACAACATACAAGACAAATACATCACATGGGAATTTATTTTATAAATATTTCAGTGAGCTATTCCCTACTAACCCCTATAGAACACATGAGTTCTCAGGCCATTTTGTACGATGTTGTGCAAAATCTTTAAAAATTTGCTAATTAATGTTTCCAATTGTTTTATGTTTTCACTTGAACCTGATTCAACATCTTCACATACCTTGATATTAGGCTTAGGTATGACGGGCATGGGCGCCGCCTGCAGCAGCGGCAGCACAGCGCGGGCCAGCGCGGCCGGCTTGTGGTCCGCGTTCATCGACAGCTGCCGGAACACCGCGATCGTGAACGGGTCCGGCTCCACTCCTGACAATAATTGTTAAGTAACTCAGAGCTGCGGCTTGTACTAATAATGAAGAATAACGGAATATAATACAAAAAAAAAAATATTTTACTACGTCGTTTGAATACAAAAATAGCATTAAAAGGTTACCCGTTACAGTGTACGGACGGCGAAGTTATCTTTGTTAGGATTATTCCATTTTTTATAACATCCATTCTAAAATTCAACGTCGAATAAATCGTCGATTTTTTCGTTAATCTGCAGAAATTGGTATTAATCTAGATACTTAGCATGATATCTACATGCGTTTTTTTTATGGAAGCGTATCCTTGGAATCCGTGAAAAATGAATGAGGTCAGGAAATGCTTACCTGCAGAAGCCAGCAGTCTGTCGAGCAGTTCCGCGTGATGCGTGAGCGCCGCGGCGGCCGAGAGCGCGGCGGCGTGCCACGCCATGGCGGGCTGCGCGCCCACGGCCACGTGCGTGGGCGGCAGCGCGGGCGTGGGCGACGCCGCCGCCACCAGCCGCGCCGCACTCACGCGCAGCGCCAGCTGCCACACGCACGCGCTCTCCTGCTCCGACACGCCGCTGAACTGGTGCTGCAGCCTGGGATCACAGTTGGAAGCCCTCATGTCTAATTATGTACGTTTGTACAAGGTAATAGTGGTATACTCTGGCAATCATGAAAATTATTTCTCTGATAAGAAGCTTCATCAAAATAAGAAACTTTATTGCACGCACAACATACAAATACAGACATAACACTATAGCTTATGTCCAAAGGCGAGCGAGAACCACAGCAAACCACAGTGCGATGCAAATATTTACAAACAAGTGAAAATGCTAAATGCAAAACAGAACCTTAAAATTACTTACCTACTATTTCAATCTAACATACCTAATGCTGCTATACTCATACTATTTTTATGCCAGATAAATCTCCAGTTAAAGATGAGTGATCAAAAAAACCATATCGAAATTGCTAAGGAACCTGAGGCAGTCGGTAGTGAGATGCGCGAGCGCATGTGAGGGTGGTCCGTTAGTGCTGTGCAGCGCCGAGTTCAGCGCCAGCACGCAGCGCGCGAACACGGACGTGAACTGCGCCGCGCCCGACACGGCAGGTTCCATCTCCGCCAGTCTGAGCGAGGATACAAATTCATTTCGTTTAACCAAGCTATGTATATGTAAGGATTTTAGACAGTCGTAGTCAATTTATGCATCACACTTGACAATCTAAATATATATAACTCAAAAGGGACTGACTGACTGACATAGTGATCTGTCAACGCACAGCCCAAACTACTGAACAGATCGGGCTGAAATTTGGCATGCAGGTAGATGTTATGACGTAGGCATCTGCTAAGAAAGGATTTTGATTAATTCTACCTCCAAGGGGATAAAATAAGGGATGAAACTTTGTCAATTTTAAACCGATCGGGCTGAGAGTTTCAAAATCAGGGGTAAAGTAACTATTCCACGCGGACGAAGTCGCGGGCAGAAGCTAGTTGAGTCATATTTTTGACAAACTTATTTTAGCTTAACACTATAACATAGTGTTAAAAACGGACTTGTTGAGCTGCTCCTCGGCTGACTGAAGCATGTTGAGCCGCACGTTAGTGGACAAGGCGACGTTGTCGATGTGCTGCAGCACGGAGTCGAAGAAGCGCCGCACCGCGCTGTCGTCCATGGCCGACTCGATCTTCTCCGCGCTTGATTGTTGGGCGTCACCTAGAAAGGACGATACTTTTTACCAAGGATTTTACTTTGGAAATCTTAAACTCAGAAACTGCATTTTACCAGTCGGATAACAGGAACCAAATACCACAAAAAAAAACAAGTAAAATTTTAAATGTATAAAACGACATAAACTTTTAGAATTGTATACATTTTTTAAATTGAGAATAATTGTATGCACATTTGTGCTTGAAGGAAACTTGAGTACAATTTGTGGGAAGTGAGATAGATCGGGTAAAGTCCATCTTCAGGAACAGATAACCTAGATAAAACGACTATCTGTGTTTGCATCAAAATAGTACAAAAACGCGTTCTTTTCGTTCTCACTCAAGGTAACATCGATTTTCGCAACATACATAAGTAGCATATAGGCAAAATTTCATCTATATCTGTACCAAAATTGATCAAAATCGGTTCAGCGATTTAGGCGTAAAAGTGTAGCAAACAAACTTACTTTCGCATTTTATAGTTGGGATTAGCTAGAATGCACTCAGTACAACACAGAGATAACTGAAAATGTAATAATAAATTGAAAACAAAAGTATAGGTAAGGTAAATTTAATTAGCTTATTCAACCAAACACAGTCGTGTAGGTGGCTGTAGTGTGATACACCTACCTATGGGCAGATAGGGCACCAGATGCGGCATGGTGTCTCGCAGGTACGAGTAGTGTTTGATGGTGTGCTCCTCGAACAGAGGCAGCATGGTGGTGCAGTGCTGCGCCGCGTTCAGCACCAGGATCAGGACGCACATGTCTGCTCTAGTGGTCAAGGTATTATGTGTCTTATATTACTGCAAATAAACACTATTTTTTTGGATGCATCTAGGATTTGTACACAACAGATCTTTATACTAGTAGATATGTTTTAAAGAAGTTGACGTGCCTATTTCGAGAAGGCTGATCAACTATAGGCTTTGACTCTTATGTAGACTTTACAATGAATCACCGGTGTATTGTTGAAATTGTATTATGACAGTATTACTAACGGCCGAAACCAATAACTGATCTATCGCATACTGGAAATAGAAAAACAAATGAAACAACAGAAAACCTATATGATTTTTCTGTTGTTTCATTTGTTTTTCTATCTCCAGTATGCGATAGATCGGTTATTGGGTTCGGCTGTAAGGCGGATTTTATAGTCAAAGTATGGACAAACAATAAAGAAGTCCTTCTTTATTTATTTGTGTTACTTCTTTGATAATCGCCATACAAATCAGCGTAGACGTGTTTTCATAGACGTGTTTTCTTTATGCCACTATGAGTTATTCTACTGCATTTTCAAAAAACAATTACACTTCTAGGTGCGTTAAATGTGCGGCGGTTTTCAGTTCTTCTTTATTCATTCGACTGTGTTTCAAGTGATACCAGTTACCACTGTCGTGGCGTAACCCTATAGCCACCAGAACGCCAGAACAGCCAAATGTATAGAAAAACACTTGACTGTTCACACTCAACCGATGATACGTTAGTGCGTCGAGTGTGAACGCTCGAGTGCTTTTCTATACATTTGGCTGTTCTGGCGTTACGCGACCGATAATACGCGACGCATGTTCCGTCAGATATGAACCTTCCCTAAATCAGGCCTAAGAATGCTGGAAAATAGATGTAGAACCCCAATTAACTTATGAACAAGTCACAAAATCCCGAAGGTGCATAGTTATAAAGGATACAGGCCGGATCCTCGACGTCAGGCTCGGGCATGTCGAAGAAGGGATGCACGGCGAGCAGGCGCGTGGTGAGCGGCAGCACCAGCGACGCGTGCGAGCTGCCCAGGCGCTGCACGCAGCGGAATGTGGAGCGCTTGTCCTGTGCGACAATATACAGTATGTTAACTAACAGAGGGCGTTCCCGTTAACCCGCAATAGTATAGCATCCATATAATTATTTATTCGAAAACAATTTTTTTTTTAATATTAAAATATTCACTAAAAATAGAAACACTCTGTACACGCGCACTTGCCGGTTTGGGTATTGCTACTACGAGTGCTATTCCGCGCTACTATTTTGATTTTAAACAGGATGTTTCGAATTTATTGTCAATTTTTTTTTATTCGGATTTTTTATGCTTATTCTTCCATGCTGATATTTTTATTTTAATCCATTAATGATATAGATTAACGAGTTTAAGGGAACGCCCTCTGTTATTTAACATACTGTATTTATATATGCGTCGATCAACAGCAGGAATAAATATACTGAAATGTTTGTATGCAGTGCTCAAAAAAATTGTGGTTCCATATCAGTAGGTAATAGAACACATTTCCATTATTCAATTTTGTATCCGGTTTTAAATCAGCAAAACATGGACAGTATCCATTTTTCGTAATAAAGACAGCGCGGCGCCAGCCGGCTGATAGACACGGCGGTATTAGAGAGGAGGTAAGAGCCGCGGGCGGCAGGGTGGTGCCCGACAGTTGGTCATTGCTCACGCAGCTGCCGTAAAGTCGTGGCTTATCACTTTCCGTGAACGCGTTCTACGTTCGTATCGTTTAATGACCGCTAATTTTATGAGATATTGCGTGTGTATTTATTAAGTGATGACAATTTACGAGCACCTCGCCATGGGATCTGTAACTCTTAATTTAATTGATCAACATGTTTTTTTTTTAGTTTCTACATTTTGAATTACTCTTCAATTAACACTGATCTGACTTTCAATTTACACTGATCAATTTACTCCAGGCTGCAATAAACTACCACCACAAATAGACAGAGTGAATCATTCGATCTTTTTATGTCCAACTACACCAGAAGAAGTATCGAGAACGATTCAATCTCTAAAAAATACTAAAACTACGGGGAACGATAACATAACAACAAACATTATCAAAAAAGTCCATCATATTATTTGTCAGCCATTATCACATATTATAAACTTATGTTTTGAAAAAGGAGTCTTCCCAGATAGGCTTAAAGTTTCTATTATAAAGCCTTTGTACAAGAAAGGGGAGAAGACTTCAATAGAAAATTATCGACCAGTGGCATTAATACCAATATTCTCGAAAGTCATAGAAAAAGTTATACATCACCGAATATACAATTTTCTTGAAAGTAAAAATATACTGGTTGATGAACAAAAAGGTTTTAGAAAAAATAAGTCAATTAATGTTGCTATTTACGATTTTCTCAAGAAGATTCTGTCAAGTGTAGATAAAACACTACCCATTTGTGCCCTGTATATGGACATGACGAAAGCCTTCGATCATGTTGATCATAGTATACTTATTGACAAACTAGAAAGATATGGAATACGTGGTAATGCTCTTGATCTTATCACATCATATTTAAGCAACCGGCAACAATACACAGAAATAACGAATATAAATATTAAAACCAAGCGGGAAGTCAAATATCAGTCACGACCTAGAACGATGAAGTATGGCGTACCTCAGGGGAGTGTACTGGATCCCCCATTATTTCTAGTGTACATTAATGATCTTCCAAAATGTATCAATTACCCAACAGTATTATTTGCTGATGATTGTACAATAATGATTAAAAATGATGAGGCCTACAATTATGAACAAGAAATCAATGACACGCTAAAGCAAACTATAGATTGGTTACAGTCGAATAACTTAAAAATTAATTTAGAAAAGACGTGTATAATGCATTTTAGTCAGCGACAACGAAAACATCTACAGGTTAATATCAGTCACAATGGACAGTCAGTTACAAAAACGGGCACAACAAAATTTTTGGGGTTAATGATAGACAGTCAACTTACGTGGAAACCGCATGTTTTTTATTTTTATTTTATTTATTTTTATAGGCTAGCCAACAATTGTTTACACCAAAAATAATATTACATAAATATTTAAGATAGTTACATTTACGAGTGCAACAATTACTTAAAGGCTAACACCGCATGCACAATAAACGGCTTAAATAATGTGAATAATTTTGACAGAGGTTTAGGTTAGTATAGGTCTTAAGATTAGGTTAGTTATATAACATTCGTATTAAAAAAAAAAAACACAATTACATGAAGATGCAATCTTGATTACTTAATTAACAGAAAATTATAAAATTAATTAGGCTACAAAGATCAAATTAATAAATACATATTGAATAAATTATTAGAATTAAATTAGAATTAAATTATTAGAATTAAATAAATAAACACAATTGTGAATTATTCATTTGAAGATTTAATTTTTGGTGACTGAATTATTTACAATTACTTTAATAATTTTATTAATATTGTCCTGGTTTATATCCACTAAGTCACTGCAGCTATTGATCATTTTACACAATCTAGGTATAGGCGAGTTTGTGCCAAGTACAGTCCTTCGTAGTGGTGGGCATAGTGGTGTGATGATGTTTCTCGGGTATCTAGATGGAGCATGAAATCTAATAAGACTCAGCAATTTAGCGCTATCAATTTGATTTCTTATTATTTTGTACAAAAATATGGCGTCGGCAACGTCTCTGCGTGTGGATAATGTGTGCATTCTGAAATGGTGCAAGCGTGTTTTGTATGAGGGTAACTGCTTAGATCTCATTTCACAAAAAGCTAGGTGCCACACAAAACGCTTCTGCACTCGTTCTAACCGCAGCATATGAGTGGCGTAGTAAGGCCTCCACACAACGCTGCAGTACTCTAGGATACTTCGCACGAGACTGTTGTACACCATTATTTTAGTGTTGCTTTTACGAAAACCCTTAGTACTTCGAAGCAGGAAGCCTAACATTTTTGATGATTTCTTTATAATGTGTTCAAAGTGGGGTATAAAGGTTACTTTCTTATCAAAGAATACACCTAGGTCCTTGATCAGTTCGAGTTCTTTTACCTTAACTTTATTAATGGAGTATTCTGTACTTACGTAGTTATTTTTTCTTGTAAATGTGACGTGATAACATTTGTCAGAATTCAGTTGCATTCTGTTATTTTGACACCATTCAATAACCCTGTTAAGGTCGTCCTGTAGAAGTTCACTATCTGTTAGAGAATCAATCATTCGTCCAAACTTCAGATCATCTGCATATAAAAAAGGCTCTGAATAAAGGAAGCATTGGGGAAGGTCATTAATAAATATATTAAATAATATCGGAGCTAAATGCGAACCTTGGGGGGCGCCAGAGGTTATTATGTGTTCTGACGATTTAAATCCGTTCACAACAACGAAGAAATTGCGTTCGGTTAGATATGATTTGAACCATTCTAGCAAGGACCCTGCCACTCCATATGCTGCAAGTTTGTAAATTAGTATGGCATGTGACATTTTGTCAAACGCCTTACTGAAGTCCGTATATATTACGTCAAATTGTTTATTTTTATCTATTGCCCCAATAAGTGACTCCGTGAAGGTTGCTAAGTTCGTGGTTGTAGATCTCGCAGTCACAAAACCATATTGATCGTCACTAAGGTAGGTCTTAAAATGATGCTGAACGTATGGACAAATGATAGACTCAAAAATCTTTGCAAAAACGGAGAGTATTGAGATAGGCCTGTAGTTGGAAATGTCATTTCTGCTATCCGATTTGTGCACAGGAACTACTTTTGCTTTTTTCCATTCTAATGGAAAAGTCCCTGAGGCCAAGGAGGCATTGTAAATTAATAGTAAAGGAGAAACCAGGGATGTTGCGCAGGAGGAAATGAAAACAGGCGGGATTCCATCAGGTCCTGGTCCCTTGGTAATATTGATTGATTTAAGTTTCTTAAGCAAACATTCGCGATCGATTACCGGGGTACTCAAGCACTGACTATTACTATGTAACGATTGTAGAAAACTTGTCTTGCAATTTATTTCTTTATCATCGTCAGATGTGTATACGGACGAGAAGTAATTGGCAAAAATATTGCAGATTTCCGAGCCATCCGATGTTACAATCCGTCCGTCAGTCATAGTCTGTGGGTAAGCACTAGACCCACCTCGTTTAGCTTTTACATAACTCCAGAACAATTTAGGATTATCTTTGATGCCTTGTTCTAAATTCTCAAGGTAATCATTATATAGGTCCATGGCTAATTTTTCACATCGCTTGGAAATTATATTCAGTTCTATTTTATCTAAAGGATTTTTATATTTTTTAAAACGTATCCTCAACCTATTTTTTTCTTTTAAGGATTTAATTATCGTTTTATTAAACCACGGTGGATAGTGACAGTTTTTTTGTTTTTTTGAGGCCCAAATTTCTTAATGGCTTCATATAAATGTTTGTACAGTATTTTTACCATGCTATTTACGTCGTCGCTATTTTTAAAAAGCCCATCCCAGTCTTGTTCGTTAAGATAGTTATTAATTTTTTCGTAGTTTGCTTTATAAAAGTTTGGTCTACAATTTGAGCTGTTATATGGCAGATTTTGATTCTTTACCAATGACAGAGTTATTTCAAGGGGGGGATGAAGTTTATCGATAACCGTTAGAGAAGAGTTGGATTCGCTTACCGAACATGTGGGCTCCGTAGACAGTACCAGGTCCAGTGTACGTCCAGAGCAGTTTTTTACCTTGTTACACTGCAACAGCTGATTCACATTTACAAAATCTACTAATATTTGGCTAGCTTTAGGCAAGGAATCGTTTACAATTTTTGAGTCCCAATTAATCCTACCCAGGTTAAAATCTCCAACGATACAAATTGGAATATTTGTTGAGTCAACAACTCTGTTACAATGCTCGACGAACTGCTCAAGAGTTGCCGGACTTACAGGTGGGGGTAGGTAAATTGCACATAGGGCCATTTTATGAGATTTTTGATTTGGTGATATATCAATAGAAACCCACAGATCCTCACATCTACTCTGCCAGTTTTCAATTCGTGATGAATTATTTTTTTTGTTAACGGCAATTAACACTCCTCCCCCGTCCTTACCACTATGAAATCCTGTTGTTTCCCTATCCCTCCTGTACACTTCATATCTATCATCAAACAACTCACTGCTCAGTACGCTACTATTTAACCAGGTTTCCGTTAATATTATTATATCATAATTCAGACAACACAAATTACAGTAGAATTTTTTAGTTTTTGTTCGCAATCCTCTACAATTTTGATAGTAAATTAAAGTGTCCTTGAATTTTATAAAAATTAGACCTATTACATGCATTCAAATTATAATAAAAAGAAAAACATACTTGTTATACAATTTTACTAAGGCTGCTTTTGTTCTTGATTAGAATGTATGCAGCGCCGTCGTGTTTTCTAACAAATATTCTTCCATTCCTAATCCATACATACTTGTAGCTCATCTCCTTGGCTTTGATCCTAGTAGCTGCGTGAAGGGCTCTGTTGGCCGGTGATAGATGTTCCGTAACGTACACAGGAGACTTTGGTCCTGCGTATCCAAGATGGGTACAATTTAGTTTTTCGTCTGCGTTTGCTTGATTATACTTTATAGTAGCAGCCAGTAGTTGATCTCGTAGTCTCGGTGATGCCAGCTGAACTATTATTGAGCGAGGACGAGCACTGGAAGGATTGGACTTAGCAACGCGTGTGCAATGCGAGATGTCTTTATCATTTATTTCGCACTTTACCACACGCGCGAGTTGTGTTATTATGTTGTATACATTTTCATTTTTATTTTCGGGTACACACTGCACTTCCAAATTATTAGATCGGGACTGTTGCTCCAAGTTGATAAGTCTCTCGTTTATATCTTCAACTGTGGTTTTGAGTTCTAAGTTTTCTAATTCAAATTTTTTGACATGCTCTTTAGAAGACTCTTGCTCTTTCTTTATGTCTTCAAATTTTTCATTTATAAAGGACATTGAATCTCGAATTCCTTGGATTTCTTTCTTTAATTGCTCTAGCTCTTGGTTGATCGTGCTGATAATTGTTTCGTTTATTCTAACCAACATCTCGCTAAATTCTTTTTTTATTATTCCTTTAATGACAGAGTGAAGGTCTTGTTTATCTTTAGACGAGGGAGACGAAGGGGATTCAATGGCTGGTCTTTTGGAGCCCCTGCTCATGGAGACGTTGCGTATTGGAGTTGCGTCACTTTTGCATACTTTCGGCGTTCTGCTCATACATGTCGGACATTTCCAAGTACTCATAATTTTCGAAGGCTCTTTAATGGAAAGACAGGCGTGATGGTAGAATTTTCCACAGGTCGAACACTTCAAATATTTTTCCTCTATGTTCGATTCATTTTTATTAGCACAACATCCCCATTGCACAGCTTCACCAGCCATCATAATAGTTATACGCTCAAGAGAAGACAAAAAAAAAAAAAAAGACAATACATGCACAGAAAAAGTGATTCTTATGCCGTTGTCCTCCCAGAGGCAATTCAGTGAAGGCACAAAAGTTCGCGCCACCGGTGTTGCTTACTCTTTGGTGCGGGCCGTCCAAATGTCCATGTTGAAGAGATTTGTAAAAAACTTAACAGTTTTGCTTTTGCTCTTTGTAAACTGTCAAAATGTGTGAACCGTGACGCCGTGCTTATTGCCTACCATAGTTACGTAGAATCAGTTTTAAGATACGGAGTCATTTTCTGGGGTAACTCGACAGATAGAAATTATGTTTTCATCGCACAAAAAAAATGCATACGAGCTATATGTAATTTACACTCAAGGGACAGTTGTAAGCCATATTTTAAATCCCTGAAGCTTCTAACATTGCCATCACTGTACATTTTTGAGGTGGCAATGTTTGTTAAGACGAACCCACAGCTTTTCAAAATAAAAGCCCCCGCTGATCCACGCTTAAGAAAAAGGGAATCGAACTGCATTTATGTTGATCGCAGTAAAACAGCCCTCCTACGTAAAAGTATTTACCGAATGGCTCCAGTTATTTTCAATAAAATTCCACGTCAGATAAAGAATCTTAATAATAACATGTTTAAAAAGAAACTGAAACAATTTTTAATTCATAAATGTTACTACTCTACAACTGAGTTTATGGAGGACACAACTGACATTTAGACTATAGAATATTACATTTTAGATTATATTATTAATATTATTTTGACATTATAATTGTGTAGGTAATTATGTATTGTTAGTATGTAAGTAATTGAATTGCCTATTTTATTTTAAATGTGTGTCTGTTATTTCGACACCACCAATATTATTATTATTTGTATGCTCTTGAGTAAAATGTAGCGAACTGACCAGTTTAAAATGACATCCTATTGTATTGAAACCTACATTTACGAATAAAGTTGATTTGATTTGATTCAAATAACTTCATTTCGTGGTATTAAACTTAGAAAAAGTCTAGTTCGAACCTCGATAAAATCAGAGATCAGTATAATCGTAATCCACGTAAATACTCGCGCACGACCGAACGGCTGATAGGAGAGTAGTTTAGCGCGTTTTGCTTCGCTACGCGCAGACGCGCCTTAAAGTCAGTTTCATAGTACACATCTTTTTTTAACGATCACTTATTTTTTTGTTCTAAGACATATCAAAATGAAAACTATGTGTAATAAAACTCGTTTAAGTTTAATTTGCAAATGTTTGTGACTAAATAAAAAATAATCTTGTAGACTTTATTTATGCACCTTTGCGAAGAACCTGCTACAAAAACAGAAACCACAGTATAGTCTTTTTACTCAAATGGTTGACTACTTAGTTACCTACCAGTCAACCATTTGCTTGTTGCATTAAGTCCGTCTATGTATAACTACTGTACCGGTACTTAAGTTTAAATAAATAAAATGCTGTAAAAGACATACTGTAAAAAGTGGTTGTCTTTTTTTTTCAAGACGATTTCATAATAATAACTGGGGTATTTGCGTCTTATTTTATTTATAATAAATTATTGATGAAGTTTAATTTGATTTTAGCATGTTTCGCCTTGCTAACATGCGCTAAAAGCATCATAAAAATGTCCAGAAAAAAGTTATCATAATTTAGTAAAATTAGTGACACTTACTTGTGGGTACCTCTTGAGATTCTCTAATATCTTGTCGATGCACATTTCGAGGCAGGTCTTGGACGCGACCGTGCAAGAGCCGAGCATCCTGTGGAGCCCTTCCCTCACATCCATTGAATAGTCCTGAAAACGATTTTACTGAATTAGTTTCTTTGTAGTGTGTAGCCATCCATGTATGTAGACAGCCTTATTTATAGTGCTTCAACTGTAATACTGTTTACAGCGAACTACATATTTTCACACAATAAACCGAACCTTGAAACCAAACTACCGGAACAACACACTCTGTCTACAAAAGGTCACACACATGTCTCGATCACATGATCCGGGCCTCAAGTCTGCTATTACAATAGTGTCAGAATGGTCTGTCATTGATTTCATAATGGTTGATTACAAGTTTGGTAATCTACTACTTTATAAGCGTCAATATGACTTTCCAACGGTCAACCACTGACACTCCATTGAAAGAAATGGCATATATTGGTAATCTCGTACATAATGACAAATGAATGCCAGACGTATGCAGTAATCTGCTAAAATGTTGACAGTTCCTTTGATCAGTGACCAACCATTAGAACGTTAGCAGATTACAAACTTTTAGCAAAATTACAGTGGGATCGTGTTGGAATGACAAATTTATAAAAATAGCAGACTTGGGGCCCTGATATCTTGTCGCGTCCGCCGGTCACTATACTTAGTTGAGCCATGGTTAAGCAACATCTCTTAGCGCTACTATCGTCGGATGACCTCTACGAGACTGTTATTCTTCGCGGTGTATAACCAAAAGAAATGGATGCACATTGGTTTTCTCAAAAAAAAATTGAGACGAGTGCGTTGCTTTCTTTTGTGTCAATCTCAATGTCACTCATCAAGTCGTAACAATATCGCCGGCCGTGTGGAGACGCGTTCAGTGTTAGTATGGAATAGCGATAATATAGCCACGAGACGCTCGCTCGCAACGTATACCGAACGCCAGATAAATCTATACTAATATTATAAAGCTGAAGAGTTTGTTTGTTTGTTTGTTTGAACGCGCTAATCTCAGGAACTACTGGTTCGAATTGAAAAAATCTTTTTGGGATTGAATAGACCTTTTATCGAGTTAGGCTTTAGGCTATATATCATCACGCTTAAGCCAATAGGAGCGGAGCAGCGATAAATAATGTTTTAAAATCGGGGATTCCACGGGGACGAAGTCGCGGACAGCAGCTAGTGTGCAATAAAGGTCATTGCCCTTTCCTTGATATCTTTTCGTAGGTACATGGACAAAAAAAAATAATCGTTTTCCATTAGGGTAGGATGGTAGCCAATGAACCGCGTGTACAGTATGAACCATAGTACCTCCTGGTCATACGCAACGTTGCTGGCTCGCGCAAAAAACATGTCCGGACTAGCTGGCCACGTCGTGAAGTTTGGTCTAGTCGCCGCGCGCTTGTCGCCACATATGCACACATGAGCCGCATCCTTGTGTTTACTCAAGCAAAAACGACGAAAAAAACGTGAGTTTCTTTTTGTAGTTACTTTAATAATCTAACTCTTACTTAACTATTTGTGAATTGTATGTGTAATGTAGGTCTTTAGGCTTGTTTGAGACTAATTTTTGGAATTAATTCTCAGCGGTTTTTGTATAAAACATAAACTAACATTTCCTAAGAGGGGGTGGGTACGCTGTGAGCCATTTATCCTGGGTAAGCAATGAACCACGGTTCATTGTGTACCACATCTAAGTCCTTTGTATTATGCTATATAAACAGGTGGGAATATTATTCCAGTCAACCTCTAAGTGTTAATGTGAGTATAATTAATTGATCACTATTTGTCTATTTCAGCATGGGACGAAACACGGTAGGAAGGGAAGCTCGTAAAAAAGGGTATCACACCGCGGAAGCTATACAAAGAGGTATAGAAAAACACTTGTCAGGATTAAGCATCCGAAAAGCAGCCAAAGACGAAGATACGTTACAAACAACAGGAACAATCCTTCTTGTAGACAAGAGATATGGCCTAACCTAGACCACAACAGTGCCACGTCCACATAATAAATATTATTATTAAATAAAATGCTGGCAGCTTAAAGGACGCAGTGTCTGTAAAGACACAAGTGGAGAGCGCAGAATTTTGGTTACAACTTGCTGTATTGTAAATCCGATTAATCGCATTTACAATACAGCAAGTTGTAATCAAAACATAGGTGATTTTATAAGTGCTCATATTAATAAGCAAGTACAAAATGTTTTTTTTTCTGGATAGAGTTTATGCGTAACAAAACTTTTTAAAAGTTTTTAATTATTGTTAAAAATTAAGTTTTAAGACCGATTGTGTGGTTTTTATATAACCCGAAACTTAATAAATATGGAAACTTATAAATGCTGTATTTATTTTTCATTTAAAACAAACAATTACGGGTTTTTATACTACCGTGATTCATTGTGTACCACCTGGTTCATTTAATACCACCCCCCCGGTTCTTTGTGTACCCTTAGGAGTACGCTATGAACCATTTCCCTTGTTTTAAAAAAACCTGTATAAATTAGGCAACAACAAATATTTTCCACTTTTTTTAAAGCAATTTGGTAGCTTATTAAATAACCTATCTTCTGAGATAAAAATATTTTCTTAGACTGTAACAACGTGCGCGCTAGAGCTCTTCAAACTTTTGGTGGTTCAATGGCTACCACTCCACCCTACTAGTAAATATAAAGGATCACGATGGATGTCGATTCAATATAGCATTAATTCATTATTTCTGTTTTAAGAATTAAGGTTGTCAATAAATGTAGGTGGGTCAATGACCGTTATTGCACATTTATCTGGCGTTCGGTATCTTCGATCAATAATACACTAGATTCCCGATCATCGCTTCAAAAACGGTCCGAAAAATAAGAGCACAAATAGTTTTGTGGTCTTATTTTGAATTAGTATGGTCCAATCATAGCCAATGTGAGGACGTCAAAATGCCGCATTGCGCGTTCAAAAACTGTAAATAACCACTGTAACACCAAGATTTTGGAAGGAATATCTTTTTTTCGATAAGTTTATACCATTAAGTGTTTTTCATAATACAAAAACCGAATTAAGTAGTAAATATAAATTAAATCGCAAATATTATGATTGTTTGACCAATGTTTGCACCAACGCTCCAACTATTGTAACAAACATCGACTGTTCCGGAACAGGGAATGTATGGAGTAGTATTATTATTTTATATATTATTTTTGTTTGTAGATTTCCTAGCGACCCATTTCGTTGTGCAGAATGGGTATCTATTGTCGCGAAAGAAAGAGGAGAAGGAATATATAAACCCTATAAAAATTCGACGGTATGTTCGATTCATTTTGATAGACTGGACATAACTGGAAACACGCAACGGCGTAGGTTACTAAAAACTCTTAGTTACTTAATCTTTAAATTAATAAATAGTGCGGTTTAAATAAAACTGATTTAATAAAAATATTTGTTAATACTGGTTGTTAACAATGTGCCAACCCGCTTAAAATTAATAGAATAATAATATAATAAAATTAATGTCGTAACAAACTAACTAAATACTGTACTAATTTACTCCTAGTACTTTTTAAATCAGTCCAAAATATTTGCCACCATACAAACGTACCTTTTCCAAAAAAAAAAAAAAAAATATATATTCTGCAACTCTACATCTTTCAATACTTACTGTGTTCTGAGCATTGAAATGTAATACCAAGAACTACCATCTAATTCCAAAATAGAATAAGCACGAAATTATCAACAAATTGTTTTGTACGTTATTGCTTAGATTTTAAGTGTTATTTTATATACTAAATATTTTTTACTTATTATAAAAATGACTAGTTATTTTCAATTCATTTTAAATTTATTGCTTTTAACCTTTCTCCGATGATAGAAGGACCTAATTTAAATATTTTGCAATCGTAATTAAACTTTATGTATGAGTAATAAGGTCTACAAAAAACTGCAGTTTTTAATGTTATTAAAGTTATTTCTGTATTTTGTAGTATGAAATATAAATGTGTATGTGTGTGTAAACGCGGCCACTTGAGCGATATATTTTTGTTCCTGATCCTTTATCTAGTGCTATTATTGATCGAAGTTCGGTATAGTAAAAACTCTTGGCAACGTATTGAATCCTGCGGTGCGTCTTATTCTTCAACAAAGAGAAAGTCACTAAAGTAACTACTAAGACAAACCTCCAGAGCTCCCAGTATAGTCTCGAGCTGGTCCTCCCGCAGCACGATGTGATGCGAGATGCGCGTGAGTGAGTCTATAGCGCGCAGGCGCACATCCTCGATCTCGTCGTTGAACATGTCCACTAGGAAGTCCAGCGACGTGGTCGCGAACACCGCGTTCTCCATCGACAGTTGGCACACCGCGTCCACGGCTGCTGTGCGGACCTCTGGGTGGGATTGGAAAAATACTATTAACTTTATATATTGTGTTCCATGGTAGCCAAGCACAGCACAAGCCCAGAAACAAGGATATAAATTTGTTTCATGCCATACAAACTTTCATAGATACAGTAAAAAAAACATGAAGAGAAGTAAAATGCATTCATGGGGACAGCACAGAAGTGCCTTTGTCAAGAATATTAAGTTTCGAATTAGCAACGTTCAGTGGGGCTGATTGCCCACGGCGCATGCTGTAACATACCCATGAGCTCGTCCTCGAGCCCGTGCACGAAGGCGCCGGCGGCGCCGCCCGGCAGCAGCTGCACGGTGGCGCTGTGCAGCAGCTGGCCGGGCGCGTCGTCCGCCCAGCGCCGCCCGGACGCCCACGCTCCGCTGCGCACCAGCTCAGCGCCGCGCTCGTGAGCTGTGCGCTTTTTCTGTAAGGAATCATAATGATGAACATATTTAAGAACCTGTGTGGCACATGAACAAGCCATCCAAGTGCGTGTCGGACTCTCACCGTTTTACCATCCTTTAATTTTTTATCAGAAATCAGAAATCAGAAATCAGATTTTTTTTTTTTTTTTTTTTTTTATTTTTTTTTTTATTTCTGATTTATTTAATTTAATTTATTATTTGTTAGTTTAGAAATACAGTTTGTTTTGAGATATAGCTTGCTGACAGATAAACGGATCAGGACAGCGGATCCTTAGTAATAGAATTTCGTTGGTCAGCCTTCTTTTACGGAACCCAAACATGTGATTTCAAACATTTTTCATTTTGTGGAAACTTGACCCTCTAAATACAATGTTTGCTAAGACTTGTTATTGAAATCATCTCGTAGAATTCGCACACTAGCTCCACCCACCTTCATATTACTCATAAGCTGTTTATCCAGCGTCTGCAGCAGGAAGCGGTCGGACACAGCGCGCGTGGTGCCGAGGAGCGTGCAGGCCAGCGCGCGCACTTGCATGCACAGGTCGTTCACAGCTGAACATATCCGCACGAACGCGTCGTCTACCAGGCGCATTGTGGTCTCGCCGTCACTGAGGGTTATTGTGCTGAAAGGATCAATAGAAATATAGATGATGAGTTGGAAACTGTACCCATTATCATCAAACCAAAGCATTAGAATGCCTAGTTACATCACACAAATTGATAATTAATGGAAAATAATTAGAATGCTAAAGGAGTTTTCAAATGAATCAAGTAACACCATAGTCCCAGGTATACATTACTAAAAAGCAATTTTTTTTTTAAATATATGTTTGTGTAATAGGGGTGTTTCCTGAGTAAAAAATATATGATTATATTTAGTCCGTCAGTTAGATTATAGAAAAATATTGGACACGTATTTTTTCCTTTATCAAATCTATAAAAACTGACGAAGATACAAAGCATCAAAGATCAGGAGTGGGGGCTTGTGACGTTACGGCTCGTTAAAAATTGTAGCGAGTAGTGACGTCACACGAGTTTTCAACGCTCTGTATCGGCTTCATTTTTTGTTTACGTGAAAAAAGAAAAAATACGTGTCCAATATTTTTTGGAAATCTATCTGACGGACTAATTAGATTTTTTTAGTCAACTACCCTATTATCTTGTCTTGTATTTAAAAGACTTCAAAAAAAGGCGGTGGTAAGCTTCTAATTCATAAAGAGATAAATTCATCATTAATTTACGAGTTTTGGGGTGATGAAAAGGTGGTGACGTTGTTTACACAATTGCACACATAAATACTATGTTGACTATTATGGTATTAAAATGAAACACTTACTTGTCAGGGTATTTGTTGCCCAGCACCCACACAAGCTTTAGGGCCACTTCCCTAACAATCTCGTAGTCATCATTCAGAGCAATGCATACCAAGTCATACAAGGCCGCACTGAGTGTCTGTCCACGCTCATGCATGGTAAGGAGAGATTGAAACGCTCCGGAACGCACTCTGGCATCCTGGGAGGATACAGTTTGAATGAGGACTATATTTCAATAATAATGATCCCCTTTTTTATTATAATAGTGAACCTTAACACTTAATTTAAGTATTATTTAATAATTATGTCTTTTCTACACTACATATTGTTATTACAATTACATATATAAAACAACATTTAGTTACCAATGGTAATTCAATCTGCCATCCTTCATGTCATCATACCAGTAAGGCTTAGCCAGAAATAGAGATGAGCGATCAACCTGCTTTAAACCCAACTCTAAAGATATCCAATGAACCAGTTTTAAACCTAATTACTGGGTTTAAACCCATCCCCAAAAATATCCAGTAAACCATTTTTAAACATGATTACTGGGTTTAAACCCATCTCTACAGATAGCTAGTCAGCCAGGTTCAAACCTAATTACTGGGTTTAAACCCATCCCTAAAGATATCCAATAAGCCAGTCTTAAATATGATTACTGGGTTTAAGCCCATCTCTACAGATAGCCAGACCACCAGTTTTTACCTAAACTATTGGGTTTAAATTTATCTCTATCCAAGTAACTAAGTAACAAACCAAGTAGATGCTCAATTTAGTTAACAAGTTCAACAAAAACATTTTATTGTGTCATTATGTCAGAGTACAAATATTTACTTGCCTCAGCGTGTGAATAGTCCCCAAGCAGTTTTACAATAGCATCAGCTTCTGTAGCCATCTCCGTAGTCCGCTCGCTCTCAGGGTGTATTGGGTAGAGTTCACTGATGAGCTGCAGGCACCGGCACTTCACTTGATGGCTAGTGTCCTTCAGGTTGTCTTTGGCGACGGCTACCAGGCGCATCATCAAGATTTTGTCATCACTTAACTTGTTGCCAAGTTTTAGTAAAGTGGCTATGCCTTGAGCTATAACCTGGAAGGGGAAGATTAACAATATTGAAGTCATCCTTTCTATGTAATAAATAACTTTTTAAAGTGAGTTGTAAAATAAAAACTAGCAAGTTGTTCATTAAGTAAGATTTGAGCATTTTGCTTTGGAGCAATAAAGGTTTTCATTATTACATGTGTTGTCTTTTAGTATTAGGTAAAATAAGCATGGTAAGGAAAATCTTACCTTGTGTGAAGTTTCATTTTTAATCAAGTGAGCGGTCTCATCAATCAGATTACTCAGGTTGGCTCCAGGGCACTCCAGCCCAATGTCACAAAACAACCACAATATCTTCACTCGCACCACAGCTTCTTCTTCAGACTGGAAGTGTTCCGATAACTTCTTTATGGCCTCTTCTACGTCAGACTCTTGGAACTGAAGGCAATCTGAGATGCGAAGTAGTAGTTGAAGTGCCTCGTCACTAGACTTACATTTTTCTAATAGACCAACGAAAGCGGCCGCCGAGCTGCCAATCAGGGGTTTTTTAACGAGGTGCAACTTCTTGGTAGGAGGACCATCCTGAAAACATGTCATTAATTGAATAAACGCAATTTTCCAGATAGTAAATACCTGAGGTACTGCCGCAGGCTTAGGTTAAGTGCTCACTTGAAAGGATTTGTTGTACTCTGCCAGTGCTCTCTTTTTTAGTACTGCTGCCATTTTATATTTCAGATTCTTCTGATGTTGTTGATGATGTGAATACAATAAAAACTAAATAAATTATGAGTTTAGCTCATGTTTATATTTTAGTAAATTTGACAGACGTGAGCAAAGACCAAAGAGTAGAGTACTTTTTAAGTGGATGTGAGACAAAGTGTTGCCAGATGAGGATGATGATGAATAGTATCACAGAACATATATACCCTAACGGGAATAGTGTGAGTCTAGCCCGGTCTAGCCTCAAGTCGCCGACCCCTCAAGCAGCCCACAGATTTTGTCCCATTTGACCCTATACTTATAGAGACAAACAGGACAAAATCTGTATTTCATACATTGCCGTGCTTTTTCCATTTCACAAGAATCATTTTTAATTCTGCATAAAACATTTTCGAGATCCACTGTTATACGTAGTTTTATTACTAATCTCGTTCATCGTTCCTCATAAAAGGGTATATAAATGGTTCTGAAATTGCCTAAAGGTAATTTTTATTCTGTGGCGTCTAGTTGCCGATTGTAACTATTGAACGATGAAATTACCAAAGTTTTCAGAAAATCAAATCGACAATATTTTGTCAATGTTAGAATTATAGTCATGTTTTATAGCAATATATTACTTTACTCTTTGGTTATATGCTACTGTCAAGTCACTAGTCAGAGTGTCACTTGTCAAGTTGCATATGGTCGGGATGTTCTCTTTTATTCAATGAAAAATATTTTTATTATTAAATTTAAAATAAGCAATAATTTATCTTTCACTTATTACTAAATTAACACTATTGTAATAGTGTTTTGATGAACAACAAGTGTAGATGTCATGAATTAAGAAATAAGGATGAAGCCATTAGCTCTTCATCTCACACGTAACAATTTATATAATTTATGTATTAATTGTAGTTCGTGAAAGGTAAGGTATTCAATCATTATGTAATTAAATTGCCTAAATTAGTGTCTATAAATCGTATACTTAGAGGTAGGTGCACCGAAGTTGTTTATGTTGCACTATTCATAGTCTCAACCTTTATCACTAGAATCCATCCTTGTATTAGTAATGATAATGGCCTTCTTGATAGGTATGTTATTTGTTGACTTTAAGTGACAGTGAAATAACAATGTTATTTGCAGAGCATGGAAGACAGAAAATAATGTCATGTGAAGGCAAAGAGCAGGAAATGTCTGAGCAGCATCTCCTAGAGCCCGCATGCCTCGGGGACGGCAGCGTCGCCCTGCCCGCGGTTCAAGCACGCTTATCGCAGCACTGGAAGGAGTTCGTGTGTGGCGGAGGGTCTGCATTCTGCAACATACTTATCAGCTACCCCCTGAATAAGCTCATATTTAGACAGGTAACTTGAAGCTGACATACCCAATATAGTTTGCACAGGAACCTAATGATTTCCAAACTAGACTAACACAGCAACATCAACAAGGAAAAAGGTGACTGTTAAATTGGCGAAACCTATTTTCACAATACCTACTTATTGCTCAGTCATTAATTTTTTCTTATTCCAAAAACTCTTTCTCTTTAAAGAATGCAATGTGCAATACACATACCTATACAAGTATTGTTTAAAAGGCAGGACAGGTCACTATAAAATGTTCTGGGGGTATGTCTTATCTTAACAATGATAAAGTTATCTTATCAAAATGTTGTATACAAACTTAAATTTCGGCAATTATACAGCAATTTGGTTACAATTTTGAAGGGTTTTTTGTAAAAAAAATAGTGATGAAGCATATCCTTTTGTATGTACATAGAAGACACAATCCTGGCTACACACAATGGTGTTTGTGATTCATATTTCAGATGATGCATGGAGTTGAAACGACATTTGCCTTAAACCAGTTGCAGAAGGAGGGCCTGGGTTTCCTCTACCGTGGCATGCTGCCACCGCTGATGCAGAGATCCCTTTCAATGTCCCTAATGTTTG
Source organism: Hecatera dysodea (assembly GCA_905332915.2). Classification (NCBI taxonomy): domain Eukaryota; kingdom Metazoa; phylum Arthropoda; class Insecta; order Lepidoptera; family Noctuidae; genus Hecatera; species Hecatera dysodea. The sequence continues at coordinate 8,430,170 of HG995288.1, read as the reverse complement.
GGGTGTATGATGAATGCCTACAGCCAATGTTAGAAAGACAAGTCAATCCTTACATAGCAAAAACTTGTGCAGGAATGGTTGCTGGAGCTTTTGAAGCAACGCTAATGCCTTTTGAGAGGTTACAAACATTACTCATACATCCAAAGTACCACAACAAGTTCAAGAACACTGCACATGCAGCCAGTCATATTGCCAAACACTACGGTATCAAAGAATTCTATAGAGGATTAATACCAATATTATTTAGGAACGGCCCGTCCAATGCAATGTTTTTCGTAATTCGTGATGAAGTGCGGATCAGAATGCCAGTGCAAGAGAAGGCAGTCTATCAAGGCCTACAGAACTTCTTAGCAGGAGCTTCAATTGGTGCATTTCTCAGCACACTCTTTTATCCATTAAATGTTATTAAAATTGCAATGCAATGTGAACTTGGTGGTCCTCACAGGACAATTGTTTATGAATTTAAATATATTTTACACAAGCGAGGCTTAAAGTTCACCAATTTCTACCACGGAGCCTTACTCAATATCTCCCGTGCATTTCTAAGTTGGGGTATCATAAATGCTTCTTATGAAGTTCTAAGAAAATTTTTCTATGCCTAGTCAAGTTGTTTTATCTTGTAAAGATATTGGTTATTTTTGTTTCAAATATTGTTAAATCAAATTGTTATTTATTATATTTCTTGGGAATACATGTGTAAATATTCAGTATGCATACTGAGCACAAAAATGGCAGATAGAAGGATCTGTTTTTTGCTATAATATATCATGTCAGCATGAAACTTGTGTTATATGTCTATTTCAAGAGAAAATAATGAAAGCAAACACTGGAGAAAGTTTATAACTCAGCGATAGTTCCCTAAATAATTCAACACTAATCCATATAAACATTTTGAAAACTTTAGTGCTCAATGAGTTATAATATAATTATTTTTCTTCATTCAAACTATCATACTTCTGAAACGTAAATCAATATCGGGAGTTTTTAAATATTCCACCTCTTTGTACATAAAATAAGTTATTTATTTAGAGCTTGTCTGGAAAAACCAAGGGGTAAATCTGTTAAGTGTTATATTTTATTTACTGTATATTATGTTATTTTTAAGTAGACAATGTTTTATTTATACATTTGGAAGCATTTACATGAATGTTGTTATTGTTATAACATAATCTGATTATCTTTTGATCGTTCTTGTTTGTGATCGCCCTAGTATGGTATTGTGTCAGTGAGTCTCTGCAAGTAATACTGATTTTGACAATAGTTCAGTCAATGCTTATAGTGCATTATTATAGCCTATTAATTTCATTTTGCAGTATTTTACGTGTCATTAGCAATACCCAAATACATAACAGTATATTGATCTGTGTTATATAATAGCTGAATTAATTAATGTAGGTTCCCACCTATCTGCGCAAGTTATTTTAAAAGAAATAAATGCAATGAAACAATGTGCTGTTTGTTACTTTGTGAAGCGCGCTCCTTCGTTATGTGTTAAAAACAAAATTCAACAATATTCTCTTGGTACTTAAATAATAATATAAGTTGGTAAATGTGCCAGAAGGTGTGTCAATTAAAACTAAATATATAAATTAATAGCAAATCAATCATGTATCTATAAAACATAACTATAGTTCGTCCCTCTAATCATCTAATGAAAAATGTAAACGTGTGAATAAATAAATAACACAAGGTTCTATTTTTATGAGGTCAATAAACTTGTTTCGTCAGAATTATAGTTTCAGCGCAACCTCTTAAGGAAGGTGTTATGGTTTAAAGTTTATTACAATACAAAGTACAATATTTTAATCAAATCGTGGTTATGAAATGGAAACCGTACGTACCTTCGTAACAATAAAATTCACTAGTCCGTAGTCAGTCAGCAGTTAGTTGCGATAAGCTGAAGTACTCGTACCTATCTAATAATAATAGCTAATAAAGCCGTACCAATCAGAATCCAATCAGAATGTCTATCTAAGCATCTGAAGGTAGTAGTTTTTTGGGTGCAATCATCCATAAAATAGACAAGAAAAGCCAAGCAACGAGTCATTGTTAATTTGTGGCCCCAGAATTTCCGATGAGGTAACCATTCAAAGGAAAATATGCATATATGTGTTCGACTAAATAATTTATTAAAAGTATTTATGAATAAGGTAGGTAGGTATTTATATATTTAATAATAAGTCATGATTATTATATCATTGAATACTTCTTTGATCATTAATAATTTTATTTGTAGCAGCTCACGCCTACCAAACAATTAAATGAAGTTATCTCTAGTAGGATCTTAAGGTACATAACGATCTATAAAAATGCTTCATCAGTAGGATTTTTATCACCAAAAGGATTATATTTGTCTAGGTTTAGCTTCAACGCTTGCACTGTGAGATGCCACAGCTTGGCTGCTTGGGCATCGTCTTGACATTGTTTAGACGGCTTGCTCACCGCACAATCACTGAAACAGATATATATAGAAAGTAAACTAAGGGCCGCCGCACATCTGGCGAGATTTCGCGTTTTTGCCCCTGCCAAACAAATATCGACTTCCTCCAAATCCTGTAGTTGTATGTAATTACTAGCTGCTGCCCGCGACTTCGTCCCCGTGGAATCCCCGATTTTAAAATATTCTTGATCGCTGCTCCGCTCCTATTGGCTTAAGCGTGATGATATATAGCCCAAAGCCTTCCTCGATAAATGGTCTATTCAACCCAAAAAGAATTTTTCAATTCGAACCAGTAGTTCCTGAGATTAGCGCGTTCAAACAAACAAACAAACAAACAACCAAACAAACAAACTCTTCAGCTTTATAATATTAGTATAGATATATTCGGTACCGTTAGGCTGTTCGTTTTCGAATCTATTTCAAGGATCTTAATGTTGATAGTTCTTTGGCAGTGACATCCGTTTGGTTACGCCACGCTGCGGCTCGCTAAATATTAATAAAGATTTTCTCGGTAGGAAACCAATCAAGATTGTTGAGCATATAATTTCCTTTGCCTCTAACTTTGTAGGCAGGTAATGAATGAAAAATGAAATTTATAATATTTTCCTATCTATTTTTCAATATGATGACCAACCGATTAGATGGATGTGGTCTATTATCGAGCGAGGGTGGGTGCTCACAAGATACCTGTTCACCCTTTGCGTGGGTAGGTGGCACTGGCAAGGAACACAGATTCTGAGAGAGAGCTCCACTCGACTGTTTCAACAAACCTTTTCAAAAACCAAGTAAAAACTCAGTTTTACCTACCTATAATAAAGACCGCTCTCCTCAGCACAAGCGTCATCAACAACGCAGTAGATGTTAGTCTGCGCACCACACTGCGGCGACTTGAGGAAGCCGAGCCCGCCAAGCACGTTGTGGAACAAGAACGACGTGCCATAGACGAGAGCGTCGTCGAAGTGCCGGCTGATCTCCGTGCGAATGACGCCCGGGTGTAAGCTGTATGTCGTCACGATTGATATGTTGTGTTCCTGAAATTAAAGTTACCTAGTTGTGTAGTTATGATTATGGTTCTCCCCTAATGGAGCGACAATACTACTCCTACTTGAGTGACAAAAATCAATTTTCTTAATTGTTTTCATAAGTTCATAACCAACGTCACTATAATATATACCCAGTAAGTACCTAAATATATTGTTTCCTTATGTAAGCATTTTAACTAACATTTAACTTGAATAAAATACAAATGCTGACAGATTTAAGGTGACTGGGGGTAAGATAAAAAACGGGGAAAGATAAAAAAAAGTATAATAACGCCGAATACCAGGGAATTCTTTTAATGCTGGCAATATCGTTGTGGACACCATTTTGTCTTGCCCCGCCCCGCAGTCTGCGTCAGTCGCTAAGTGGGGGTGCTCGTGTGTTATTTGACATTTTTCCGTACATTACATTTCCCGCGTAAAATTGAGTTTTTCAATCTTACCCCGCTCGCTGTATCTCCTTACACAGGTAAGTAACAAACATTTTGTTTTGATATTCGTAATTAGATTTGAAATGTAAAAAGCTCTATAATGTGGTGATTAGTATATTTCACGTATTTTAAGATTTATGGTGCCTTTCAAACTTTCCCCTGCAAAATTTAACAGGGTAAGATGATAATATAAAACTTTCCATCTTACCCCGTTTACGAAACTCCTACAAAAGGTCAGAGGCCCTCAATCTTCTGAAATACACGGTGGTATCCCTTCCACAACATCGTATCAAAAACTTGTGTCATAAAATTAGTACATAATTCTAGACTCTCTAGTGTTAAACCGCTTGTCGGCTTAAAAAAAATCAGATGCTCTGTACATAAGTGCAATACTTACACGATTAAAATGTACCAATGTATACAGCTGATTTTTTAAGCGGATAAATAAATTCTACGTTAAGGTGTCTAGAATTATGTACCTACTGAATCCATGGTTAAAGTTTTCATTCTGATGTCCTTCAATTTGTATGTTCTATTCTAATCATCCGAAAACCACTGTGGTCACTTATTTAAACAAATTAGGGATACCTACTGTTATGGTATTGTAATTTTCTCTAATAATTTCCTTTGGTAGGGAAATTACTAACCAGAATTTGCCTCGATGGTCGTCGCAAGCGCAGCTACTGTGCATGAGGTCTTGGGTTCGATGCCCAGGTCAGGCTGTGTTTTTGATTTTCCATTAAGAATCTCTCTATAAGAGCCGGGAGTCTCGATTAATGCACGGATTATCTTCTATACTTACACATAGCTGGCAAAATATTAGTGTATTATACACCTCTGGTTTGTGTGGTGAAGTCAGTACTTTGCCTCACAAACCAGAAGATTTTTTTTATAGACCAGTGTCTAGAAAAAATATAATGCCATTGATCAATACGATAAGAAGATACACCTCTGCCTTACCCTCCGGGAAATACAGGCATGTTATGCTGATTACTGTGTTAATGTATCTGCATGAGCATGATTATTTAATTCTTTTAATATCCATAACATGTTGAGAACCCCTGACTGCCAGCCGTTTCAACGGGGTAAGATCGATATATTTAATTTGATAAATTATTTTTTCTTGCATTTATAATGCGATTTTTGAATGTAACTGATTTTCAAGTTATTTAGGTTATTGAAGCGGAAGGTTTATTGATCACCACACAAGTATAATGACCATGAACACGATTTTAGTCACTATTTCAATCTTACCCCTTCAGCGTTTCATCTTTCCCCTACATATTTTTTTTCCTAAAACCAATTTTACTAACGTTTTTTTTCATAAAATATTATTTCAAAAAGATTGCTGTCAACATTATAGAAACAAGTTGACTATACTTTTTTACCCAAAACATCATTTTATGCATTTGACTTAAATCCCGTTGTTTCACAACGGTTTCAAATCAACACTGTTTATCTGATCAAAAATCCATTCCGACTTACCCCCACTCACCTTACATTCATTTACTGTCTAAACATACCTTCAGTTTATCCGCAAGAGCTCTAGCGAACAGAATATTGGCAGCTTTACTTCTACAATACGCTTCGAAGGCGTTATACGGCTTCCGTTCAAAATTCAGGTCATCCAAGTCTAGTTCGTGTTCTGAAACCATTAATTGCCATGTCATTATCCTCAGTGGAAATCTAATCAGGTACCTACCAATCTAGATCATTACACTTTTCTCAAAAAATATGGAGGCGCCATTGTCTATTATATAACATTTATTCAAATGACGAATGAACCAACTGAAACTGTTATTTTTAAACTCACTTGCATGAACGTAAGATGAAACGAACACAATCCTGGATGGACCACTTTGTATGAGCAGCGGCAGCAAAAGCAGAGTGAGCAGCGCGTGTCCGAGATGGTTGGAGCCGACGTGTGTTTCAAAGCCGTCGCGCGTGTGTCCCTCGGGGCACATCATCACGCCGGCGTTGCACACCACGCCGCGCACGCTCCGCTCGCGTGACGTCACGCGCACGCAGAACGCGCGCACGCTCTCCAGGCTGCACAGGTCTAGCTCCTCCAGCACTAGCTCTCCCGTGCCTTGCTCCGCCTTTGTAAGTTTTTCTAGATCCTCTTTAGCTGATTTGGCTCTGTCCATGTTTCGGCAAGCCATGATTACGCGCGCGCCTGAAAATTAAAGCATTTACAAAGATTAAAAAGTACCTACTCTGTGTAATCAATCAGAAAAGTAATTTCGGTCGGTCAAGCGCCACCCCACCTTCGTTATAAAATATCTAATTATGTATAGATTATTACCTATATGAATATGGAATAGGTACTGGGTACAAAGTTAATTAAACTCACTTTCTGGTATCCAGACTGTTACAAAACACCTAGGCTGTAATAAAACATCATATAAAAGGGACTTACCTCTCTTGTACAGATCCAAAGCAGTTTCTTTGCCGATGCCAGTGTTGCTGCCCGTCACTATGATCGTGCTTCCTTCCAGGCGCTTCTGGCTCTTGCACCAGCCGCTTAGGTAATCCATGATACAGTCCTATATGTATAACTGTAACTGCAAAACAAAGACACGTTAGCCAAAAAGGTAAATTCATTCAGTCATGACATCAAGATAAATATTATTACGTCTGTATCGTACATCAGTTGTTCATGTTACTGATAAAACTGATCTGTGGGTTACGCATAATTAGGCAACAAAACAATGTGTTTTCGTTATTCGTTATGCCAATTAATCAATATCAATCACAACTATGTATGCACAAACACAATAGTTCACTACGCAAGCCTTGCCCTACTGGCTGGACTATAGCGCAACGCAAATTACACATACCTATGTAAGTACACAAGACTACAAGATAATCGTAGGGCAAACGAATGTTACCGCGGGTGTACTACTTATAATATATTAAAATAAGGAGACACAGCTAACATACAAAGCTACAGCTCTGTAGATCTGCGTGTTTACTAGTATTGGTGTTAATTGCTTAGGTATCTACGCAAGCATTGCAAAGTGTGGTCCCCTCCAAATTGTTTGATCACATCATCACAGTGCGAGGCCGCGCGCCGACCTGGCGGTGAACTAGTAGCGAGCTGTGTGTTCGCGGACTACAATGATGGGTATGTCACCGTCGACCAGCAACGCACCTCCGTGCTGGGTAGGTCAAGGCCACCTCGATAAAAAATTATAGTACCTACCTACCTAGTACCTATCTACGTATACTTATGGAAGCCTGTAATTTAATTAACAACAAAACATCCACAACATCAATACGTGAGTAGCATATTGTTAACAAGCGGCATCACCCGTGTACACGACAAGATAGGATTAGTTTATATAATATTTACATATGTATACATATTTACATACCTACATAATATAACGCAGCTAGTAGTCAGTTATGAAGCGAAGGCACTATTAAACAGACTGAACACACAATATGATGTGAATAATAAGATGGAGGAAACGTATCCAAGGATATCAAGTGTTCTGGAGATAGAGGGCCTTGCTCTTTCAGACACCTTCATTCTTGCACTTTGGGCACGTGATGATTGTTTCATTGTTGAATTATAATTTACAATTACCTCCTCTTAGATCATTTTGTAGGTAAATGTGTAAAATAAAAAATATGTAATTGAAATAACTAGCTGCCGCCCTGGTTCCGCCCGCAGGAATGTCAAAAATTATCGCAAGGGAACATACTCCGGGAAAAAATATCATTATTATTTGTGTTAAGTATTCCAGACTATTATCTACCTCTGTGCCAAATTATTATCATTAAGATCCGTTCAGCTGTTCTGACTTTATTTGAGTAACAAAAGTCCATCCATATATTCAAATTTTCGCATTTATAATATGTAGGTATATGTAAGTATAGATAAGTTAACAAAAAATGTAAATAATACTTAAATTATATTTATATTAAGTAGGTTAAACATAACACTTACACTTCCATTTTTGGCCATTTTAAGCTAGATGAGGCTGATGTTTCCTAGCCGACTACCCTGAGAAGAAACACCGAAAGAAACTCAGCGGTCAAAGTATCTTTTGAAGTCTATACTCGTACAATTCATACTGGTCAAATCATATGAGAACCATGTAGGAAAGTGCCAGACAGATTTGAGTGGACCTGTCCAGACAGTGCAAGCATTTGTCAGTTAGTGTGTAGCTAACACAGAACTGTAAGGAGCTTAACAATTTGACGAACAATACAAAGCAAGGACATTTGGGTAAGCCGCATAAAGAACTCCAGGCCCGCTGCTAGCTGTTTGATCGCCCGCGTGCAATACCGATAATACCGCCCTTTTTTTGGATGGGAAATCATGAGAACGCCGTTGCTCCACACAATGGTGGCGTGCTCAACAAGTACCTACCTAACCTACCAACTGAGAAATAAGCTCAGAGTCAATCCCCAAAACTTCCAGAATAATGCTTTTCATAGAATACGACTATGGATACTTCATACTTGTATTGAATTTGAGTTCAAACGGGGGCGGGCTTTTCCTGCTGACGGATAAAATAGCGCCTTCGGTTTTTTTTAAAACCGAACCGCCCCCTTGGACGTGCCGCCCGTGTGCTGTGCACGCCTTGTACGCCCGCTTACGGCGGGCCTGAAGAACTCAAACCGCCGGCACCAGACTAACATGAAATGCACCCCTGACATAGCGATCTACATGGTCCTCATAATCAAAATACGTTATTTGAGGATCATGCAGATCAGTGTCTGAAATGGTCTTTTCATGTGCCTGGGATTGTCCATTCTGTGCAAGCCTTTGTCAGTTTTTAAGTTATAGATACTCGATTAAAGAGAAATTCTGTTTTATTCATAGATATAATAAACAAGGTTTTATTCTATTATATTAATACACCTGTACCTATAATAAGTACCTATACTACCTATTATACTAATGTGGATGAAGGTCTTGGCGTGACAAATATAGGATTAGACGAGATTAGTATGTGTTTGTTTTGTTTATAGGTTCCCATAAAGTTTGAAAGAAAACCTATTATATTATGGAGAACAATTGTACAAATATCGGTACCTACTTTATTAAATAGTAGGTACGTAGTCTGGTCAATAGCCACCAACTACCATAGAATAGAATAGAATAGAATTTTATTTTGCAAATATGGGTAATACAATACATAATAGTTCTTAAGATTACATTCAGCCCAGCCAGATTTTACCAATCGACATGCAAACATTTCTTCTTTTTCTTTCTTTCTTTTTTTTCTGTATAGTCGTTGATAGTCATAATCCTACGCGTCTCAATTATAATAATACCTAAAACATAAAATACTCGTCCGATGGCTGGCGCAGTGGACAACGCTGCGACTGCGAGAAGGGGCGCGGTGTTCGCGGGTTCGAACCCTGCACGGAATGTTTGGCATTACTGTGGCATTAATATTTATAATTTTTTGTTTTGTACTTATATTTTTACAACTATTTATGCTTAATGGAGAACCTAATTCAAATTGTTAACTAAAAGCATATCGTTAAGACACCAACTATAATATGTATAGAAAAACAGTTTTAAAAGCTCTTGCTAATAAAAGCCACACGTTACACGCGAATTCAGTTACAAAGACACCCCAGATCAACGTCGTTACACAAAGGAGCGCTGAATCGCGCAAACAACATTTTTGTGCGACTTAGCATACATACTTGACCCTTGACCACTTACATCGGGGTCAGTCGTTTCGAGGGAAACCAGTTCCACCAAGCTGGTCTAAGTTGGTAGTAACCGTAATAAATTAACTTCTCGCATGATTCTTAACGCAGAACATAATACGTATTGCACTGTCCCAAAGTTGTTTCCACTCCCACAACGGATTGGCACCTCAGAAATGACGTCAGATCTACATGCTTGACCCCTCTCTTTTGTATTTTAATAATTGCCCATCGTTTTGTGTTTAGAAGTCAAAGTTTACTTTAGTCTAGGTTTTGCTAAACCGGTTTCATTGTGCCTACTTGCTTATAAATTTATTTAAACTTTATGTACCTACAATAGTGGTACATGGGCGAAATTTTGATGAATATATTTTTGTTGTAAAGGAGATATCCCAAGGGTGGTGACCATGATAAGGAACTAGGAACTGATGATGGCATCCCAGAGAAGTCGATCGGGGCCTTCAAAAATCGTAGGGCCGATTAGTGCGTTTATTATTTTTTTCATAATTTACACTAGGCAACAAAAAATACTTTTATTTTTTCCCACATATCTGATTGTGTGATTCGGAATGGCAATGCTATAGAAAACTTAGAACAGTGAATAAAACATCTCAGCCACGTATAGCTTTTAAAAGAAATTTATTTTCAATTTTAACAATATTTCGTCATTATTTTAAATTAAAAACATTATTTAGACATAAAAAAATAAACTAGTTTTTGTTCTTTTCACCTGCCAGTTGTAAGAAGAGGTAAGAGTATTTTTAATAAAAAATCAACAGTAATCTGCAAGCATTGCATTGGTCCATTTTCCCTGATATCGCTTTTCTATTGAAGCAATACCTTGATAAAAGCGCTCTCCAAGCTCATCACTCACTGTAACTAGATAATCTTTAAAAAAAAAATCAAAGTGTCTCCATCTGCTGCATGCTGGTGACCCAATTTAGCCAATAAACCAAAAACATTTTTTATTTTATATTATTTTATTTAAAAAAGGAACAACAAACATCGTTGCAATAAATTAAATCTCCATCTTTAGAATAGAAATCCAATATACGAATCATGTTTACGGTATGCAGTAACGCAAACGTTGGGTTGAAGAAGTTCCATTGCTTTTATCTTGAACCCAAGAGCTCAGATTTTTCCTTAGGCAAGTTAAGTCTCTAACAAAGTCGTTGAGCTCAGCTTGGCTGATCAAATGTGGTGGTTTAGATGTTGTCTTGCCACTTGGAAGTCCTCACATTCATCATCAGAACCTGAAGTGGTACTTGAGCGTCCAACGTGACTTGGTGGCCTAGGTACTGGAAGATCTTCCGAATGTGGTATTGGTTTTGTTAAGGAAGACACCTGCATAATTTACTGTGTGCTTAGATTTCTTTAAAAAAAACCTTTCGACTTTTTTTCTGGATGGGAAATCATCAAATGACTTCTCCCGCTCTGGATGGAGCGGAAGGGAGTGTCAGACTCTTACTGACTAAAACCCACCCGTGATCTTTCTAGTGCCCTTTGCGTTCATCTCTTTCGAACAAATTCCGCAACCAACCTTTAACATCCGTAAGACAAAAATAACAGTCGCACATATGATCCTTAAGTTCTCGCCAAATCATAGGTGGACCAAAAGGCATCTTTGTTGGCTTCGCACTGAGCCAGTTCGTCAAATTCTTGTTGCATGAGATTGAGTAACAACACATATAAGGTACCCAATATTTGTCTTGGTTACGAATGTCTAAACCAAAATATGCACGATAACATTTCGTAATCAAAGACGTTTTTTTGACACTTAGGCGAATGTAAACTGCAAACAAAACAAAATAAATCGGGAGAATTTAACACAAAAGCGAGGCATAGTGGAAGAACTGAATGTAGAATGTATTCTGACATTATAAATTATTATTATTACAGTTTCTAAAAAAAAAAATTCAACCTACCCACCTACATTGATAAAAAATAAAATAAAAATAATTATTAGAAATCTCCTTTCCTATACGTGATTGACGTAAATTATTATTTTTCTGGAAATCCGCTATGAATTTTCCCTAGCCCTTTTTACAAAAACAAAAACAACTGACTTCTAAACAAAAAAAAAACACAAAAGTATAAAATAACTTCAATTTGCCGCATTCGGGCAATATGTTGTCAGGTTTTTTTTAATCTGGATTTCTCAGTAACAGTCGGGAGTCTAGACTTATACCCGGTACGTGGCAATAAGATCGCCTTACTCTTAGAGTGCGCATGAGGGGAATGTATACGGGCATGATAAAGTCGCAACTGATAATGTGAATAATAATTAGTTCACAGTTATAATGTTTTGCATCTAACCTTTCATTTCTTTTTAAAAATAAACAATGATATTTTAAATGCTTCGTAACTGATTAGTGATTACTCGCTATAACATATGGATATCTAAACCCACTTATTTTACAATGAATAGTCAGTTACGAGGCAAGGGCATTACAAATATGAATTCTTCAACTCCTTTGATAAGTCGTGTCTGAAAGGGTCATAATCCTGCAGCTTCAGCATTTCAATGGTGATATTCCACAGTCTCTGCGCTTCGCTCTCACTCTGGCATTGTCTGGAAGGCGAAGTCTTTGCACAGTCGCTGGAAAAAGGAAATAGGAAGCAAATAAGTGCCAGATTCAGGCGCAGAATCCTAGAGAGCGTAATCCGACAGCTATATTTATGGAAACACTTTCGAGGTATACGTCTAAATAAAAATCTTATTATTTGGCAGCAAATAAATCGAGGCGTTCAACAATAAAATTCTAACTCTACCAGGGCCTGAAGTCTGCTATTACAATAGTGTCAGAATGGTCATTGATCTCATAATGGTTGATTTTGACAAGTTTGGTAATCTACTAATATAAAAGCGTCACTATGAATTTCCAATGGTCAACCACTGACACTCCATTGAAAGAAATGGCATAGAATGGTAATCTCGTACATAATGGCAAATGAATGACAGAAGTATGTAGTAATCTGCTAAAATTTTGACAGTTCCTTTGATCAGAACGTCATTGTGCAATTATTGCTTTTATTAGCTCGGTTATCAAAAAGTATTACGAGACCATTGACCGACCAATGCAAAATGACAGTGGGATCGTGTTGGAATGACAAATTTATAAAAACAGCAGACTTGGGGCCCAGGACCGCCTGTTTCAATGATTCCATAAATTGTCTCGTTGATACTTGATATATGAAACATTAAACAACACAAATATCCATTAGGAAACAATTTCATCATCTGCCTAGCCTTTCCCAACTATATTGGGGTCGGCTCCCAGTCATGCCGGATTCAGCTGAATACCAGTATTTTCCGTGAAGCGGCTGCCTACCAGACCTCCACAACCCATTAACTGGGGAACATGGTACTTCTTGGCAAGACTGGTGTCAGATTTTCTGGCTTCTGACAATCCGTAACGACTGCCAAAGATCTCCAAATGACAGCCGGGACCAACGGCTTAACGTGCTTTCCGAGGCACGGAGAAGTCTCGATATGTTAAGATGGTCACCCATCCACAGACCAACCTCGGCAAGCGTTGCTTAACCTAGAAGATCGACCCGTGCGGCTGTTATAATTTAGCCACGAGCTAAAACAATTTGCGAATATGTAATTAAAGCAGCCTCTGAAAATCATTCGAAAATGTCCCACCAAATTTTAGAAAAAATTAACCAAAGCAGACAAACCTATAATAGAAGCCGCTCTCATTTTCGCACGACTCATCGACGGCGCAGTAGATGCTGGTCTGCGCGCCACACCGCGGCGTCTTCCAGCACCAGCTAAGCAGGTAGTTCTGGAAGCCATACGTGATGATGCTCCAGGCCGTCTGCGGAAAGTGGCGCCCGATCCCGGTCTTCACGATGCCCGGGTGCAGGCTGTATGTTGACACACCTTTTATGTTGTGCTCCTGAAATTGATAGGTAAGTATAATATGTAGCTATCGAGGTCCCAACAAAAAAGTTTGGAAACGTTTATCCCACCTCATATACAGGTTTGATTTTCTTTTGATAATTGAAATTGAAGTCTTATTTTTCGACTGATGCAAAAAACCTCAACAATTATTTTCTTTACGTAGGGTCTGCCTCTAATTCCTCACAAAATAATTCTAATCTTTGTATATTTATAATCTACACGTCCTAATACAAACAAAGGCAATTTTCCACTTGTTGTTTGTAGGTATCTAATCCAATGGCCACGAATCATTATGTCATTTATTTGTTCTTCTAAGAGAATACAAATGAGCGCGTATGACATACGCCACAATGCATGGCTCATCAGATCCCCTGGCTATCCTAGTAGTAGAACCTAACTGTGTAAGTAGTTACGCAGTTTGGTCACGTATCTTCGTATCGCCTGCGCTCTTTGCTTTAACATAAACGCATAGTAATTATCATGTAGCCTCAGCCAATTACCTTGTAATGCATTAGAAAATACCAAACCGCACTGGGCCTGCGTGGTGGATTACGGCTATTCCCTCTCCTAGAGAGGAGGCCTGTGTCTCAGCAGTGGGAGCGTTAAAAGACTGATTATGCTTATTATGCATTAGAATTAACATAATTAAAATGGGCAAGAACCCGACGATATCTACCTACATGGACTCACTCAATAAAAATACCAAATTATTCTGTTTGCTTTTTTTACTGCTCTCATGATTTAACCGCTAAACAGCTGATAGTCACTCGGGACATAGACATACCTTAAGTTTAAGATCCAAAGCCTTGGCAAACAGAATGTTGGCAATTTTGCTGTTGGAATAAGCTCGTAATGGGCTGTACTGGGTCTTCTTAAAGTTCATGTCATCTAGGTCCAGTTTGAAAACTGAAATATTGCAGAATATATTAATAATACAAGTCAAATCACTTATAAGTAAGCCACAGGATCTTGTTTTATTAATCTCAAGCAGCGCCGGCCCGAAGTAAATTTTAGAATGGAGCGAGATCCAATTATGGCGCCTCTCCCGTTTGCTCCTAATAATATAAACCTACCATTACCTACATTTAGGCGCCCCCTAGGATTTGGCGCCTGGAGCGACTGCTCCGTTCGCCGTATGGGCGGGCCGGCCCTGATCTCAAGCTAATCAAGCTTCTTATCCTAAAGGCGTTGTTAGGCTTACATACGGGCATAAGCTTTCAGAAACCTGTCGGAGCTCAATGGCTTGACAAGACACTTGGGTTGGAAGGTCGGTGCACAACAAGACAGTGGGTCTTGTGAAGACGACGCTGCCGCAAGTACAGACATTGCTTCGACATGCACTATGTCTCAGTGGAATTGGCGCGGTCTCGGACATGGGTGAAATACCCGCTATAGTTTGTGTTAATCAGGTTACTTACACTCATGTATGCGCGATGAGACGAATACAATCCTTGAAGGGCCATTTTGAATGAGCAGCGGTAGCAGTAGCAGCGTGAGCAGCGCGTGTCCGAGGTGGTTGGAGCCGATGTGTGTTTCAAAGCCGTCGCGCGTGCGTCCCTCGGGGCACATCATCACGCCGGCGTTGCACACCACGCCGCGCACGCTCCGCTCGCGTGACGTCACGCGCACGCAGAACGCGCGCACGCTCTCCAGGCTGCACAGGTCTAGCTTCTCCACCACTAGCTCTCCCGTGCCCTGCCGCCCTACTGACGACTGTTCGATGTCTTCTTTGGCTTCTTTCGTTGTTATGATGTTACGACACGCCATTATCACGCGAGCGCCTAGGGGATAAAATGAATAAATAATTAAATTAGCACATTGTAAACAATCATCAATTACCTAGTCCATACACATACAACACACACATACACACACATACATATCGTATCGTGCTCTCACTGTACTCTATCTGTGCACATCTAGCCCATGGCCTGCATGTTAACTTTACATAACTAAAGAGCGTAACCTTTACTAGAAGTGAGCATCTTGCAAACCTGCGAGCCAACATGTTCGTTCTAGTCTATAACGCCCTCCACTCTCATTCAATGTCATCATGATCTTTATATTAGGTAATCGGAAAACAACAGCGGAAGAATGAGAAAAAGATCCTTAGAAAAATTCGCTGCTAACCACTCCAAAGTCTAACATATGGGTAGGTAGCTTCACAAAGGGACTTACCCCTTCTGTATAAATCAGCAGCAGTCTCCTTGCCTATCCCGGTGTTGCTACCGGTCACTATGATAGTGAACCCCTCCAGCCTTCTCTCACTCTTACACCAGCCACTCAAGTAATCCATTTTTATCGGCCCTTGCACTAATCACTTTGACTTCTATAATTATGTAAGTAATTAAGTTTTAAACGCTCTGCAATTAGCTGATGATTGCGTTACACTATTGTGCATACTGATTAAGCACCGGTTTGTATAAGGTCTTTATATGTGCCCCTTTAGAATGCGCGTAAGCGAACATTAGCTCCGTGTCTTTTTAATTTAGTGTCATAAAACAAAGGGGCAATATTTTGCAGTCAAAAAGGTAAGTGTGGGCAAAAGCTAATTCGTGCATTGAAAGATAGATTAACTTTTAAACAATGCATAAGCAAAAAATACACGGAAAAGATCTTTTAAATAAATAATATCTAACAAGTGATCATTACCATAAATCAAATAAAAAACACGCGGAGTGATAGCCAGCTAAACAAGGAACTGACTTTTGGATCCTACTCAATGACGTACGTCGTTTAACAACTGAACCATTCCCAAGTAGCACTTTAGCGATGAATTAGGTCATAAATAAGCTACATTACAGTCTACAGCTTTTATACAGCTGTACTAAAGGATAGGGTGAGTCTTTAGACTGTATTAAGGAAAGATTATACACTATTAAACAGCATAGCTGACTAATGACTTGATAGTGGCGAAAAAGTATACTAAAAACATTTAAGTAGAATTTTAAAATGCTCTAGTCCAGCTTTTGGCTGTTTGAGATACTACTAGCTGGTCTAGACGCCCAAAGCTTGTTAACGGCTGGTTAATACGTAAAATTCACCTCTCTTGTAATGCTGCGGGCTGCATTAAAACATTGAATAATGCCACTAGCTTTTAATTGGTATACACTAATTCTATTGTAATTCTACTTCAACGAGCTTGTTAATGGCTGGTTAAAAGTGTATAAGGAATTTCTACAAATGCTGTTAGATTTATAAGAGAATAATTAAACACCCTGAGTTGTAAATTGGAATAGGAGTACTCCATCCTAATGCCAATGCATAAAGTGTAGCTGACAGTTATTATACAGCTTTCAGCGTTATTTAAGAGTAAATCTAGATTATTGGTGTTTAAATTACGTCAAATTTGATTTATTTTTGCATAACGTGCGAAGCGATTTCAAGAGCTACGTATGTTTTAATAATACACTTTAAATAAAAAATGAAAAGTGGAGTAAAAAGAAAACTGTTAAAAGAATACGCTGAAGCTTCTATGGACGAATTGCAAAGGAGCAGTACTGATGCAGTTGATGTTTACAAGCCAGTGTCATTTACGCATAGGGTTCCGCACAAATAGATTTGTGTGCCTATCCTTTTGAAAATAAATTGCATTTGATTAAAATGATGTTGCGAAGAGGTAGCACACCACTTTCGCAGGTAGCAAAAAGACTCAGTGAATGTTGTGCTAGGTACTGATCGAAAGGAGGTGCTTTTCATGACCAAGGATAATAAAAGTTTCCCCAAAATTTATTTTCAAAATTTAGCAAAGATACAATCTTATTAAGGATGATAAGAAAAATAAAAAATCATTGTATAAATTTGTAAATACTGTTTTTTAATCAATATGAAACATAATTTGTGAAAATACAACATAATTACGAATGCCATTATGAAAAATGAAATGCTCCCAACCACTTTTCTTCTCCTTCTCTATAATCTTTCGTTTCCTTTTTCAACGGTTTTGATTATTTTAAACGGCATTATTATTCCTGAAAACAATAATTAACTAATTAACAATCATAATATACGAAAAGGGAAAAGCAAAATATTTTTCGGTTGTTTTGACGAAATGACATGGATAGCGCTGTTCTAAACTAAATTAAAAAAAGAGAAGGATGCGCAAAATTACCTAACTACTGGGCTTGCAAGGGTATTTCGAAAGCCAAACAATGTACATATTGAAATGGTTTTCTGTCGAGATTTCTTTATCCCTGAAAAGCTACTGTATGCTCTATATTTATACCAGTACACAGTAAGAAAGATAATTAAAATCCTTTCTCCAGCCATTATAATGCTAGAAGCTGGTACATTGACTTGGTAACACCACTGTACAGCAAATAACTTTTTAAAAGAATTTCTGGAGAATTTGTACTGGATAACAAATTAACGCCATTTTAGCAGTAGGTACAGAAACGATTTGTTATTAAATATCCAAATGATTTCTTATAGTTTTTAAGGATATTTGATAGCTTTTAATTCAAACAATATATTTTCCACTTATTTCCTAATAGAATACATTAAGTTCGAAAGCAATAATTTGAGTGATAAATTTATTAAGTATTCGTACACCATTTAATCTTGTGAAATATTTTCGTTAAAGCGATATTATTCTGATGGCGCGTGAAATATTTGATGTAATTACCTATACACATTAACAGTAAAGTGGTACTCGCAACTCAATTTACATACAGGACACTTAAAACCAACGTGAAAACTATTAAAAATATCTTACCTTAAATAATAGTCCGCCCGCGCACTTTAACAAACAATAAATGTCATCTGTCACAAAATACACAAAAGAAAATTAAATAAAAAAGTATTTTTGTTTGGTTATTTATACTTTAATAAAAGCTATTGCCAAGCCTCAAAACATCTAAAAGCTGTTGAAGAGAATTAAAGTAGCTGAATCTTAGGCTGCAATGGCTGTTGTATAGCAGTATAAGCCATTCCCAACTAGCAAAATCGCTTTATAACGCATGATTTATAAGATAATAACTCTTGTACATGTTTTATAACGGCATTAGTTTTACAACTCTCTTTATAAAAGCATGTTTTAAGTGTTTTTTGCTAATATGGTATATCGGTCTTATCACCTCGTCTTACATAGGTACGTTTATATAACTAATTTAAATGTACTTTATAAAACATTGGACATATAGAAGCATATAATATGGTTTTTCAGACATATAATAATTTAGTCTTGTAGTCGCATTGGCCTCATACTATTTGTAAAATTAATAGAGCTATTATAAAACCTATTCCTTTATAATGTTTATTTGAATGCAGCTTAAGAGCTAATGCAAAAATGCATGTTACATAGCTTCTATAAGTAAATAAAGTGTTGACTGCACCTGTATGTAACAGGTATAAGAACTTTATTCTTATATGTATGTTTGATTTTGCCTTTACATAAGTTTGTCATCAGCCATGATATTTTAGAATCGGTAACTATAATAGAGACTCGGTATTGTGAAAATGGATTTAAATGACTGGAAAAAACTAAAGCGAAGTGGTTCTAGAAGAAAGGTGAAGAAAAGCTACGAAGCTATGATGTCATCAAATTCGTTAGTAGCGACTCCGTCCAGCTATGCTATTCTCTAAGGATTCAGCCTTGCGTACAGCGCTGCCGCAGCGGTGAAACACAGTTTCGTATTCACTAAGCTGCGTAAAGCTACACTAGCGCTCAAGGCTGTGACGGCCGTGAGTTAGAACTACCCAACGGCGAGCAAATTGACAGTTCTTCATACATTTTGGTATTCCCTAAGAAAAAACAGCGACGAAGACGCCCACAGCCTCGCCCGCAGCCTCGCTTCGAACTGTCAAATCTAAAAGCTACAATAATCGAGCGTATGACTTAGATATTGTTTGTTTTTTTCATACTTATGTTAAAAAAAGCAGCTCGGTTGATTATAAAGTTACATTTATTAGAAGCTAAGACCAATGATGATTTGAAAAAAGCACGACAGGCGAAACAAAGCAACTTTAAACCAATATCCCGTGATTATCGTGATTAGTTTAACCATATTTAAAGGCTTTCTGAATAATGAATTGATATAAAACGATTTATCTCCTGATATGCGTCCGCAAGTTCGTTCCAGTGATTTAACGTAAGAGGCTTAAAAGGTTTGTTTACAGCTACGTTTCTAGAGATATTATGGGTAACAAACCACACACAAACAAAAAGATACCATTGAATTATTTTCAGATAAGTACAATATTATGCACTCTTATCATTCTTGGCTAATGAATGGAAGTAACCAAAAACTCATTGGCAAGAATGTACATATCTACCATCTCAAACTTCTGCGTCTAGGGCAATTAACGAAGTTGTTGATGCTCTGAATAATAAGACAATCATTAGATTTCCGCAAAACTACAATGATCAACAAGTGCTAAAGTCAAGGTAAGTATTAAAAAGTACCTAGATTTTCCTATTAGTCTAAATCTTGTTAAAACAAAAAAAGTTTGAAATTCGAATGCTGATTACAGGTGTTATGAGAAATTCAAGATTTCTGGGGTGCTAGGCTATGTTGAAGGCACCCTGATTTCCATGATACATCCTAAGGAAAATAAAGAAATATATTATTGCCAAAAAAAGCTATTAGGTATGCCAGGAACGTCTTAATTGTAGGTAGACTGTAGATTTTCTATGATTAAAATAATGTAGATATTTTAAGAATCCAAATGTACATACTTAATTATTATACTTATTTCAGATTAATGATGCTGATCTGACTTTTGGTGTGCAACACATAATATTGTTTTTTCAAATACTACAGTATAGCAACATTTGGAAACCAACTTTAAACAATAACAAAGAAATAGTGTGTTTCCTTGGTAAGTTTTATAAATTTACAATACAATTATAACTAAAACACAAGTCAACATTGCAGTTTATTCTAGCTTCCTTTATTTATTACAGGTGACTCAGGATATCCTATGACCCCCTTTAGTTATCCAGAAACAGGAACATCTGAGAACCATTACAACAGTTTGCACAGCAGTGCATGGAACAATGTGGAGAGGACTATTGGGATACTGAAAGAGCACTTCAGATGTTTATTAGTTCACCGGGTATTGCACTATGATCCTATAATGATGGGGAAGATAGTGATAGCTTCCTGTGTTTTTCACAACATGTGTAATCAAGCCGGGCTACCAGTTAGACCAAACTAACTTAGATGAAGAATCTAAGTTACTTGGAATCCTGATGCATCAGGCTCTAAGATATGATGCCTTAGAGAGTGGGCAGATAAGTAGGCAAGATTTAGTTAAATCAATTATGGTGAGCATGTCAATTTGTGGTTAATCTTTTTTTATTTAATTATTGTGATTAATGCTCACCATAAATTGACTTAATAATCATAGAATTCATGGATTGCCATTTTGGTTTTAATAAAGTTTCATTGTGAATGTTAATTTTAAATAGTATAATTGCATAGATTTTAATTTCTTTAGATATACAATTATTATTATGTACCTACTGGTTTATTTGAGATGTGTATAAATAACAGTATGATGGGAATACTATTAGATATTATAATTGAGAACATAGATATTTATATGATTGTCCTAATTTTATTATGTGCAGTATGGTTCATGCGAAATTAAATAGATACACCTAAATAATATGTTCCTTTTTATTTACCATTAAAATCATACATTATTTGTCTCACAAAAATGAACACATAAACAACAATTTGTACATTGCAAACTTAGGTCTAGGCACTTCATAGAAAATCACAGTATGAACTACTTTATGCACAGATGATAACACAGTTAATTAGTTAAAACAAGAAAGTACATATTTAGATATTAAAGCAATAACTACTGGTACAGTATAAATAAAAGTTTTCAAACTATTTAAGTGATTTTGTTAGCATCGCGTCTGTTGTTTTTTGTTTACGTTCGTATGAATATATTCATCGTCGCGTTGCTCGTTATATGCAAAGGAATCGTCATTCAGCCTTAAAATGTAACATTAAAAATGAGCAATACATTCTTATTATTATGAAATTTGTGTATAGTGTTACTCTATTCCATAAAATACTTAAAGATAAACCTTTATTTAAAATTTTAAACCCCTAAATTGCTCAGTCGAGATTGATCGATTATGACTAAAATAATTTGTTTCGAAGCTCTAATTCGTCGACGAAACAGCGACGGGAGAGTACAGCTTAGAGTTCGTCGACGAGCACAGCCACGCTAGTGAATACCGTTTGGATCAGCGCTACTCGCTCGATCGATCTCAAGGCTGTCTCGTCGACGAGCTCGTCGCAGCTTACAGCCACGAAATTGACTTTTAGAGAATAGCACTCCAGGGTAGAGATGAAAGAAAATGTTATGGGTTCCGTAGAATTATTTAGCACAAAATTTTGTCAATGACACTTTCGATGAAGATTTCTTAAAAGGTTACCTTACTCAAAGCGATAATGAATCATCTGATAGTACCCCATTCATTACCAACAGATGCTGTTTTATTTCACACCCAATGAACAACTGCCTATGAAATCTTTGTGACGGTAGCAAAACGAACAAGCCACACGTTTTGACTAAAATATAGAATTTGTGAAGGTAGGCCTGGTAAAGTTAGGGCGCATAGATCAAAAATCTTGGCTCTACATGAGATCTGACCACTTTTTCATATATTTTGAGTAAGGTGTAGTGTAGAGCTGGTAGGTTTAGAGCGTGCAGTCTTTAGAGCCTGTATATCCATAATTTTACGTTATTAATATAAAAAAACGTAATTGTGTCAGAAAAAATAATTAAACAAGGCTTAGGGTAATTGGTAAGTACGGTGCGTCGTGTTCCACGCGCGCCTCAAAGAGCCGTCAGCAACGTAGACGGGGCCCCATAGGGTCAGTGCCTGCTAGGGTTGCGGAATTTGTTCGAAAGAGTCACCGCAGCCCTGGAACGCAAAGGGCACAAGAAGGATCACGGGTGGGTTTTAGTCAGTAAAAGTCTGACACTCCCTTCCGCTCCGCCCAGAGCGGGAGAAGTCATTTGATGATTTCCCATCCAGAAAAAAAAAAAGGGTAATTGGTAAGTAGCAAATTTCGCACTCGAATAATGACACCACAACGCACCAATAATGACTCACTTAAATAATGACACCATAAATGTTATCATAGAATAAACATTTTATTTTTTCTTTTGTGATAATGAAGTAGGACGGAAGATTCGAAATAGTCTGATTGTGACATCCAAAGCATTCTTCTCTTATTATAAAATATGTGATTTGCCAAGGCCATATCAGTTCAGTAAACAATTCGTGGAAATCGACTTTTGTCAAGAAACGGTCCACATCCATATTAGATACTGTCTGGGTTCTGTAGAATAAAAAAGAGTGCAGAGTAATAGGCATTCACAAAATGTTATTATAAAAAATCTATACTAATATTATAAAGCTGAAGAGTTTGTTTGTTTGTTTGTTTGTTTGAACGCGCTAATCTCAGGAACTACTGGTCCGATTTGAAAAAATCTTTCAGTGTTAGATAGCCCATTTATCGAGGAAGGCTATAGGCTATCCTCCTATTTTATCCCCATATTCCCACGGGAACGGGAACTACGCGGGTGAAACCGCGAGGCGCTGCTAGTAAAAAATAAGTGGAGACTGAACCCTAAAATCTTTCAATATGGTTTAATATATTTGTACTAGCCTGCTACAATAAGGGTACATGACTTTTAAAGGATTTATAAAAACATTTGATTTGCTAATCCTTCTTATAGTAGTAATTAACAGGAACTCAGAAAAATAAAATAGCTTTTAAAATTAAAAAAAGATAAAATTAACGAGGCGCATTAAAAATTTGCCATAAAACTTATCCACATTTCTCACAAATCTGCTTTTCCACATAAATTTCCAGTACTATATACGAAAATAGAGCGATGTAGTCAAGTCTAGCTGTCATGCAAACAATTAATGTCTTTTATAAACCACGTATTGAGGCAAATCGCGTAAATATATCATTTACTTCTCATATTCGTGTTGTGTTTGCTGCAATACGAAAAATCGCCCTCATAGTCGTATTTTGTTAGCGGTTATAAGGGTAATTTGTTGCATAAAAGCAAATGTCTTGCCTATTTATAGTTAATCAGCCATACAATATGCCTTTACATGACGAGTTTAAGGGGGATTAGCTTATTATAAGGTAACTATAAAATATCTACAAGGTTTGACTTCTTATAATTTGTGCCCAAACACAGTCTTATTAGTATTAATATGGCCTTTATAAAATATATATTTTTGGCTTTAATGGCATTTATAGAGCAACTTTTTGCTACTTGGGTTGTACAGGCCTCGTACAGCTGTTTCAATGATTATACCACCGTTAACCAGTCACTGTAATGCTCAAGGCTGCTTAATTTGGGGCCCAAATTAGAATTACAAGGGCTGTGTAGTTAGCTACACAGCCCTTAAGCAGGTAACTAAAGCAGCCTTGAGTGTCACAAAATTCTGTAATCAAGTCACTATGCGGCTGTCATGTGCTACTTGGGTTATAGCTAATCTATCTAATCTAAACTTGCGCCATCCCATCTTCCTAGCTCATTGTGCTGTGCTGGCGCTGCCGCTGCGGCTGTGCAGAACCTCAAGCGGCGTAAAAATAATAACCTTGTTGGTAGTTATTCGAGCCGTTTGGGGTTGAAACTCTCGGGTCGTGGGGTCCGAGTGCTCATAACTTATTTAAAGATTTCTCAAGACGTTTAGTTGACACTTCGCGTGATCCAAGGGCTGGCTTTTACCTTGGACAAAGGATAAGGATTGCCATACAGCGTGGTAATGCTGCCAGCTTTTTGGGTATGGTACGTTACCAGTGGCCAGCGATGCGGAGGAATTTTTAACCGACTTCTAAAGAAGGAGGAGGTTCTCAATTCGGATGTTTGTATGTTTTTTTTTATTTTTTATTGTTTGTTCGCGCATAACTCCGTCGCTTGCCAACCGATTTGAAAAATTCTTTTTTTGTTGGAAAGGGTATACTTCCCAAATGGTCCCATGAAAATGTTATCGAAATCTCAAAGCATTTATTTCAAAGAAACCGTAGGCAATTTTGAATTGTCAAGGTCGACCAGTTAAAAAAGATGAAGCTATTTGTATGTTCCAAAGCCTAGGTCATCTCTATGTAGAAGAATGTGCAAAAAACTCCTACAAAACTGAAATAAATTAAAACCATTAATAACATACCTATACGATATCCAAACTTGATATTATTATGATGAAATATTTGTTTGTTTGTTACGAATAGGCAAAAAACTAAGTAAGCAACAGATTTTAAAAATTCTTTCACTATATGAAAGCTACATTATTGACTTTAAACATAGGGTCATAGGCTATATAATCTTTAGAAAAAAATATATAAAGAATTTCGATTTATCGAAAATAAACTCCTAATGAAAAGGGGTGATGAAGTTTATAAGGGATGGCCTTATTACTTGCTTCAATGTACTTGGAAATTGGTATGAACAATCTAAAACTGTGAGGTTGGAGACCTCACGGAGTAAGGAAACACAGGATCAGCAATTAGAATTAGTATAAAAACATAAGAGGCACGATTTTGCACACACTGCTTGGGAGGTCTACGTTCAGCAGTGGACACCAATTATAAACTCAGCAATGACTTGTGCAGATCACAAGCACGTTATTAATTACTAGCTGTCCGTACAACTTCGTTTGTGTCACATTTTTCATGACTGCTCCGCTCCTATTGGTCTTAGTAGTTCCTGAGACTAGCGCGTTCAAACAAACAAACAAACTCTTCAGCTTTATAATATTAGTATAGATAACACTGATATTTAGAGGATAATCAGCATAACTGTATTGATGTTCATCGATCGGAGATCAGGATTCAGGATCAAGTGCCCCGCCAGTAAATAACTGTCGATTTGCTTGGAAAATGAAATATGTTTGAAAATTAGAAATCTAAAATTGAAATTATGACCGGCCATGAATGCGTTTCGTTGACACCGTTACAAAAACTGGTATAATTGAAGCGGATCTAACGATATTTTTCATTATAAACCCCCAGCAAGGTGAAGGGCACAACAGTTGTGCTGATACACACTGACACTGACCACAAGATCACTAGCAAAAATGGCTGGCTAATCAATTATCATAAATATTTTCGATTAATTTTAAAAAACTACCCGTTGTAGTCCCCCTTATCGGGGTGTTGAAGTTTCTGTGGCCGTATTACGAAGTGCCAATGCTATCATGATTCGTGTGAGGGAAAGAGATAGTGCTATTCGTCTTGTGTAGCTCCGTCTCTCTCTGACACAGAAATCATGATGGATTTAAGACGTCATAATAGGGCTGCTGGAGTGCCCCCTAAACTACGCGCGGACGAAGTCGGGGGCGAAGTGTTAGTTTTAAATAGTTACTTAACTACGGTGATTCGAGCTTTGACTCCTACAGCACGTTTTTTAAATCTTTAAATTGTTGATTCTGGTTTTCTATTTATATACTGTACCTACCAAACTGGAACAGCAGCGTACACTGGAGGTGCACTCTGCTGGTGGTCGAAATAAATATGACGCAATCATACTCGGATTCGGCATCAAATCTTTCTGATCATGTTGAAGGACAGATAAATGTTATGAAAAGATACAAATGAAGACTTGATGACGAACAACCGGAATGTCTCGGGAACTTTACGTCACAAATGAAGTTATTATTTACATATTTTCAAGACCAACAAAACCAGTAATTTTAAGTTCTTAATCAGTCACTAAACGTAATCAAAGAATTGCACACCGATTTTAACAAGTCGTTTGAATTTGACCGCAAAATATGATGAATCACTATCGGAAATTAAGCAACTCCAACAACAGAACAAAACCCGTTTTACAATAAAAACAACCGATTTCTAACACAAGTATCAAATAACTTTGATTTCGAAAGTCTGTTTGAAAAAGTTGTTCTTGGTTGTTTCTTCGGAAATTAAACATAAAACATGCGCATTTCTGATTTAAAGTCAATCAATTCATTCTGCTATGCATCAAAATGATTATCATAATAATTATACTAGCCCCGCGTGATGGGTTGGAATTTAGATCGTGGTACTTGGAATCGAATATTTCTAAGTGGTAAAATGTAGCCTTTAAATTAAAGCATCTAGCAGTAGAACGGTAAAAGCTACACATTGCAAAAAATTGACGTCGCTTTTACATTTTAAATTCTCTTCATGCTAAAGCTTTTCCGGTACAGTCAGCAACGTAACCAAACCGGATTGCTACAGATTTCACCATGCGGCTTTACCCTCGTGGATTCAAAGGCCTTGTCTAGCATTTACGTATCAAACATTTAAGTCCGTAGTCCGACTCGCAATAACCGATTGCACGGTGGCTGTACCGACCATAACATAGGAAGGTAAAATGTTCGAAAATTGATCATTTGTAGACCTGGGTATGTTGATGTATGGGAGAATATTTTTTCAGTTAAGTTTGTACTTCAATCCTAGCTTATACTATTTTCGTCACGAGTGATTTTCTGTGCTTTTATAATTCTGCAGTAGTATTCTAACGGACCCGCGTCCCGTAAGGGAAGAACTATCTACATACAAAACACAATGTCAAGTTTCGGCCTACACAACTTTTAAAACTAAATTCACACGGACACAGTTTTTACCTACAACAATTTAAATAAAAAATTCCTACTTCTTAAAACATATTTAGTTATTTTCGAGAACTTTTAGAAAAGATAATTATTTTACTAAGTATAAGTTTATCATTTAACGGCGTAAATCTCCAATTTACAATGTTTGAATAATTTATTTTGTAGAAATTCAATGTAAAAAAAATTGAAAAACCCACGCCGGTAAAAACAATTGAAAAAGAATTAAATAATTAATAAAAACCCCTGACTTACAGAATGAATGTAACCCAAGAATATCCGTCAGGGATGCCATTAAATGAGCTAGTTTTGCAGATTCTGATGGCAGCCCTGACGGATATTCGAAATTATAAATATGAGATATTTATCACTTATAAATAAAATAAAAGAATGTTTTAACAATATCCAAATATATTTTTAAGTATAAAAAGGCACATTTTATAAATGCTAATAAAATAATCTTACCAACAACGAATTCAAGAGATTTTTGAGCCATCGATTAATAAGTACTTACCTAGTAATAAATAGGTAGTATAATAGTGAGTACAAAAAGACAATAAAGACCGAAGTCATCATCACAGATTAGATCAAACATTATTATAAATTCTATTATTTTATCCTAAAAGCATTATTAAACCAACCACCGGTTAATTAAGCTTACTTCAAGGTAATATTATAACTTTACACTTCAGTGTATCGAACTGCGTTTTATTCGCTTAGAAAATATAAATTTTATTAAAAAACAGATGCGTTAAAAGAGCCTCTTGATATTTTCGATTCAAACTAGTGGCGATTGTGTAGTGCGCAGCAACTAGCCTCCGAGCCGCCACTAAGTTCTGATACTTATACTTAAAAGTACGTTACTTATGTATACTTAAAAGTACGTTGGGCGAATAAGCTGACTTACCAACTAACTTTATTTTACACTCGCTCAAGATTAGCCTTTATTTAGATTGGACGGATTCACTAGGTCAGTTTACAAAATATCCTTCAATTGAATACATTACAATGACATTTCTCTGATCAATAAGAGCTAAATTTGAGTGAACAGACTTGAGAGCTTTATAATTATTTGTTGTGCTATATCATTTTGACTGAACGGTTGAGCAAAAAGATAGTACCTTACCACGTTGGGTTGAAGTTTTGACGTGTCGATAATTTCGTAACAGAAGCCGTGCAGTATATATTATACTAGTTCTCCTTTACCCTCCCTCTCGTATTCACGCCTGTCCCGATCCAATAAGGATTGTTACAGGCGCGAATACGGAGTGGGGGAGCGTGTGACGTCAAAGTGTCTGCTCGAAAGCAATGACCGAATCTTTGTTTATACCACACCTCGATAAAAATATCTTCGACCCAGAGCGAAAACCTGGATTCGCGCCTGGCTTGTGATTTATTTGGGAACAACAATTGTCCCTACAACTGTGGGTGTGGGCGGCGACTTAATTCATTACTTCGTTAGAAAATCGAAGAGCGGAAGATTACATGATACAAGCCTTAAGTTAGACAGCCTTGACTCCGGGGTCGTTGGCCGTGAAAGGGTCGAAATCTCCCAACTTCACAAGTTCCACGGACTGGTCCCACAGCTTCTTCGCGTATTCATCGTTCGCGCCCTTCGATGCCGGAGCGGTTACTGCGCAATCACTGAATAAAAGGATTTAAGTTTAATATGTGAAGAAGTGTTTAAAGAAAATCCCAATATACCTAACTCTAAGAACATCGTAAGGATGTTGTGTTTTATGATTTTATCTCATGATGATAGTTATCATTTTAAATGCTCATTGTTGCCCACGGTTCTTTTTTATTTGGTGCTAAACTCAAAATCAAAACATTTATTTCAAAGAAACCATTTAAAGGCACTTTGAATTGTCAAGGGAGGGAAGGTCGCCATGTAGAAAAATGTGCAAAAAACTCCATGGAAACTCTTTTAGACCAATCTTTTATAAAATAATCTTTTGAATAGTGTCCTGTTTGTTTCTGAAACTAGTCTGAAAATGTTAATATTAATAACTAAAGTCCACTACTAATACTCAGTAACTAGGGATGTTTAAACGAATGCCCGAAGAAAAGCACTGTTGAAATAACCCTTACCTCAGTGCCAAAACTTGAAAATCTCACAGTAGTGTTAGTGAAAACTGGCATTAATATCTGTCCTACATTGTTTGGAAACAGTTCTACAAGTTCTTGCAGGTGCTTATATGTCACAAGGACACGTCGTTCCAAATTAACCTTTATAACTATGACCATAGGTCGCAACATCTACGCGAACTTTATTACCTGTAATACAGTCCCGTCTCATCGGCGCACTTCTCGTCGACGGCGCAGTAGATGGTGGTCTGCGCGCCCAGCGCCGGCGACTTCATGAAGGGCGCCATGACGAAGCCGATGATCCTGCGCGCGCCCCAGAACAGCGTTTCGTTGAGGTGGCGCCCCAACTCCGTCTTTATGACCCCCGGGTGCAGGCTGTATGTGTTCACGCCTTGGATGTTGTGTTCCTGTATAAGTTATGGGATGTTAGGACTGGTGGAGGGAAAGAGGTTTGTGCTTTTTATGTTTTTTCTCCCAGTCTTGGGCCGGGTTAGCTTGAAGCCTGTTTTTTTTGTTTGAAATTAAATAATTACAACATTAAAACAACACAACGAAAGACCCGCCAAGTTTTAAGGAAATAGTAGGTAATCTTGAGATACGTTTATCGTGCAGAAAATGTGAAGTATCACATTGGTCATTGATCGAATTTGGACTTGTACACTGATTGCACTGTTCAAGGCACATCTGTAAATTAACAGATAAATTTTAGACCTGTGCACTGACTAATTGTCATTTTATGTCAGTTCACAAATTCTTAGTACGACAAGATGAGATTAGCTAGATATCGATTTTGATTCAGTGAAGTAGCTTGCCTTATTGTTAGACGGATCCTGTATCAAAATGTGTTGGGGGCGGCCCAAAGGAAGAGTAAAAGTTTTAGTTGATTTGCAAATAAATTTTGAAAATAAAAATGGTTAAAAATTGAAGAGTAACTTTTGTTTTTTCTTTTTTACAACTTAGTTGAACAATATATTTTTAATTAGTTCTTGTGATTTTTCATTTAGATTTTTGGCACACTATTTTTATTCTCAAAAGTTTTATTAATCTATAAAATATTGTAAGAATTTTAACATGTACACACTTTTGGGGCCTCTGTTGCCTGGCGACCCCTTATCATTGATACGGTGTTAGCTACGCCGCCAAACCTAGGTCTCAATGTACAAGAAATGTTGCGTTCACAATTTATAGATTGCTCGAGATAATTTAGATACTTTTTAATCTAGCTGCATAAGCAAAAGACAGTATGAATGTCAGCCTTTTGCCCACTGCTAGACGATACGGTTGGCGTAGTGGTTGAGTGTTCGGCTGCTGCGCTACGAGTCGCGGGTTCGATCCCCACACGTATCAAATGTTTGGATGTCCTACAGATAATTGTTCCAGGTCTGGGTATCTTGTGTATATGAGTATTCATGTTTGTGAACGCTCCCACGATGCAGGAGTAAATCCTAGTGCGGGCAACGTTTTATTTAAAGGGAAAGGGAAGGGATTGCTGGGATTCGGGCGTTAATCTAGCTGAATTTGCAAATATATTCTTCCCATTTCTCATGGAATACTCTTTACCTTAAGTTTTGCTGCTAATTCTCGGGAAAACAACACGTTAGCAAGCTTGCTCTGCGAGTAAGCTTCTGCCGGGTTGTATGGTCGCTTCTTGTAGTTCAAGTCGTCGAAATTGATGCCATACCCTGAAAGAAATAAGTGAAAACTCAACATTAGGTACGCATATTTAAAGGATCACTCAATGGTTCATATTATGCTTTAGAAAGAGACACAGGTATGAGCGACAGAGAGAAGGTTCCACAAAACTTCACGAAACCCTTTTGTACTGAAACAACGGAACAAAAAAACACAAAATTTATTTTTTCTTAAAGAGTACAGGAAACACTACAAAAAAGCTATGACTATGATTTTAAAATAACTAGTTATATTATAAAATATAAAATCCTAACTACTAATATTATAAATGTGAAAGCGTGGATGTTTGTTACGCTTCACGCAAAAACTGCTTGACGAAACATCATGAAACTTTGTACACATATTCTGGGAGGTACTAGAAGTAACATAGGATACTTTTTATCCCAGGATTATGTTCCCTTGGGATAATTTCCGACACTCACGGGGGCGAAGCTGCGGGCAGCAGCTAGTAACTAATAAATTAAAAATAATAGTAGAATTCAATGTTTTTTTCGAAAACCTTTGCGCGAGTGTCCAATTTGCCCTTGCGGTTTTGTTTTTAATGGACTTCCAAAAAAGGAGGAGGTTTCTCAATTCAACCGTATACAATTTTTTCATGTGTCTCGTGGATAACTTCGTCGTTTATGAACCGATTTTGATGATTCTTATTTCTATTCTCTTTTCAAATTAAGTATGAACTTACTAATATGTGCTCTAGACGAAACGGTTACAATTCTCGCTGGCGTGCTATTTCTGATTCGAGGCAGCAGCAGCATAGTCAACAAGAAATGCGCCAAGTGATTAGTTCCAAACTGCATTTCAAAACCATCATCCGTTTCACTCTTAGGACACATCATGACCCCAGCATTGTTGACAAGAATATTTATCTGTGGTTCAGTATCTAGAATACTCTGTGCAAATTCTCGTACTGACTTCAAGGAGGTAAGGTCGCATTTTGCTAGAACAATGTTGCCAGTATCTGGCAGATCTTTGCAAAGTTTCTCAATGTCGGTTTTCGCTTCTTCAGCCCTCTCCAAACTGCGACATGCCATTATCACCTTGGCACCTGTGGATTTTAAATTTTTAAGTTTTTCATTTCGAAAAATGGGGTTTGAATACTTGTCTGCAATGCTTTAGATACTTGAACATTCAGGGAAAGTCATTGGTCCTAACACCTTTCACCAAAAAATAAAAGAAGCATTTTTAAATATTATGAAATCATCAGATTTATAAATAGTACTGAAATAAACACATAGGTACCTAATGTGAAGGTAAGAATTTTTATCTGCTCATGAAAGTTCATGGCACTTTTTAACTCCATGATTCTTGAACTCTGAACTTATGAATCTCAGGTCAAAGCAATTAGCAAAAAATATTTATTTTTACAGATTAATTTATTGTCATAATGACAATAAATACATACATTTGTAGCACAGACATTTGAAAATTTATTTTTTGTGACACAAAATGTTAAAATAAAATTCAATGTTTGGTAGTAATTTTATTTTAACTAAATACTGGTATTTAGTTGAATGCAGTTCAACTGGTGGCTCAATATAGCTAGAGACGAAAAGGCTAGGTGGATGATGGTAGTCATTTTATTTTATCAATGCATCTATAATATTTATAGTGTAGATCTATACTGTGTTCAGCATGAAAAAGCATTACCTCTCTTATAAAAGTCCAGCACAGTTTCTTTCCCTATGCCTGTGTTGCAACCAGTCACTAAGGCAGTCTTGCCTACCAGCTTGGCAGTGCTTAGACATCTTCCACTGAAGAAAGGCATTGTGGTACAAGTGTGATGTGGAATATACGGCTGGTCTGTAACAATGATAAAATAAAATTAATAATGTCATCTCCATGTTTGTTAATGTTGGATAGTTGTTTTATTTTTCCGTTGAAGGAGGTTTTGTAATGTACTATGATTTTATGTTGATCAATAGATTATACCATCCGGTTTTTCTCAGAAAATGTAAAGATTGACACAACGGAACTTACCATTAGCATAAATTAACTGTTTCAACTTAGATTGTGATTATATTAACAGTAAACCATCGAACATTGAATAAAAGTAGGATTCATTAGACGACCCATTAATCACTTAACTAAACGAATTTAGTAGATAAACCTTAGTAAGTTTTAAGCATTAAAACTTTTACAGCAAGTAGTTTTCCTACTTTGCCGGTCACAGACTAAAATTATCATTTGTTTTATTTGTGGAGTCGTTTTAATAAATAGTGAATTAGGTACTCACCTTCACCCCTTATTGTCTTACCAAAGTTTTGAGTTCCAAACAAACCATAAACTATAATGAACCAAATAAAAAATTTTTTTCTTCGTAAGCAGTCCACTCTTATCGCCGTACCGCGCAATTCGACCCTTTTCTTTTTTGATCTTGTGTCAATTTATTTGACATTGAAGTTGATCAACTGTCAAGTCATCATTTAGGTTGCCAGTAAAAAAACCACAATCTGAGAAAATCTACTACATAAATGTACCACTATTTTTGTATGTACCTACCACTATTTTATTTTTCTTTTATTCTACTATGTAACACAATATTGTTATTTGAGCCAAGTCAGTGCATGTTGTGTGCTCAAAAACTTAAAAATAGTAAGCAAAAAGCTGTTGTCACTTTGTCAAAGATCAGCTTGATTGCAGCTGAATTGTTCCTGTCAAAAATAGGGATGAGATATACTTGCAAAATTCAATACCAGGGCTTCCAAGTACGAGTATGTAAAAATACCAGGGTCGAAAATCAAGTATAAAATACTTATTAAAGTATTTGGTGGTATTCGGTCTAGTTCGTATACTTCCCAGTGTTATTACTCCCCCCCTCGCCGTATGTATTCTGTGCCACAGAAAAGTGAAAACTAGTAAAAAAAAGGAAAATACCTGCAAAGGAAATCAGCCCATATCATTATAAATATAAGAATCAGAAAAACTGAACTTCCAGTTTTTTTTTCGCTGATACAATTATGCTTTTTATTGATAAGGTAACAAGAAGCAATTTCCTATACAAGGATTGTAAACTCTTACGTCGTACGGTAAAGATGCGACCGCGGGCAGCGAAGGGCTTGCGTTGGCGGCGCCCCCTAAAAACTAAAATACTTGCATAGGAAATTGACTCGTATCTTCCTTTAAATAAGGAGCATAATCGCATCAGCGAAAAAAATACTTGGAAGTTCAAAGTATTTTTTTATTTTGTAAAAACGATTGTGCTCCTTATTCATAATGTATCAAGAATCAATTTCCTATGTAAGTATTTGCAAATACTTTCACACTTGCAAGTTTTTCTTGCCCGTACCAAGGCGCCGTACTTCGAAGCAAACCAAAGCCCTAGTTTACAAACCTGGTGTGGTAAATACGTCTCATCTCAAAAATGTCAGACGATCAAATCAAACGTCAAAGTGTCAAACGCAATGATGCCAGAACGTCCCAAAAGGGACGATTTTAGTCCGTTTAGACATCTTTACGTCCCTTCGATGTCCGTTCATATATTCAGTCCCTTTTCCGTCCCTTTTCAAATAGCCAACTACAATAATTTACTTTTCTTAGTACAAAAACGCTTTTATGCAAATAACAAAACGCAGGTTTAAAAATTACGGAAATGCGTAAAACTTTAAGTAAAAACGATACGCGCGGCATGTGAATGCAATTTCAGACTACTGCCAAATATCATATAGATAAGTAGCCATCCTTTTTTCACGCCCAGTGATCCCATATCGCTTGCCTTTACGTTCCACGCACACAAACAACCACAATCATTCGGTTATTGAGCTGAATTCTGGAAAAAAGTTTTCCAAATGAAGGATATTGCCGGGAATGTAAAATACATTTATTGGAATGCTGTTGGTTTTACGATTTGCAAATGCAAGGGTGGGAAGAGTTTGCCTCCAAGAGCTGGGCATCAGCGGGGGTATCGGGGTCAGGAGGACCTTGACCGGTGCCCGGAAGCTCGAGCGGAGAGTGGCCCGTTCGCGGACGCCCTGGCCGAAAGGCTGAGGGCGGTCTTACCCGCGCACGAGGTCCGGGTGTCCAGGCCGACTAAGCGCATCGACATGCGCGTAGTGGGCCTGGATGACTCCGTGACGGAGGAGGAGGTTGTGGCCGCCGTCGCCAGGACTGGGGGGTGCTCTGCCGAGCTTGTCAAGGCGGGCACCATCCGTCCTGATAACACGGGCATGCAAACCCTTGTGGTGAGCTGCCCCGTGGCAGCGGCCAGAACTCTGTCAGAGGGACGAAGGCTCTTGGTGGGGTGGGTATCAACTGGTGGAACCCAGACCTCTGAGGTGCTACCGCTGCCATGTGGGTCACACGGGAGCTATGTGCCCCTCGGAGGTGGACCGCAGCGGACTTTGTTTCCGCTGCGGTCAGACCGGTCATCGGCCCGGCTCGTGCGAAGCCACGCCGCACTGCGTTGCATGTGCGGCTGTTGGCAAGCCGGCCGAGCACTGGGCTGGGGGAAGGGCCTGCGCGCCATCCGCCCCGACCAAGGGCAAGAGGTCCGCCCGCCGCCGCTGCCGCCTCTGCTGCCGCCGCGGCTTCCATCGCCGCCACTGCCGCCTCTGCTGCGGGTGCTGCGACTCCTGGTTCTCGGGAGGGGGCTGAAATGGAGTGCCAGTAATGGTCCCATCGCGGCCTCCTCCAGAGACAAGTCGGCCGCTGTGCAATTGCGCAGTGGCTGATGCCTGTGGACGGTGAGCGTGGGTGGCTCGCCGTCCTATACCAGGCTGAGTCAACGACGCGTTGTGTTCCACGCGCGCCTCAAGGAGCCGTCAGCACCAAGGACGGGGCAGCACCGACAGCATAGGGTCGGTGCCTGCTAGGGTTGCGGAATTTGTTCGAAACAGTTACCGCGGCCCTGGAACGCAAAGGGCACAAGAAGGAGCACGGGTGGGTTTTAGTCAGTAAAAGTCTGACACTCCCTACCGCTCCACCCAGGGCGGGAGGGGTCATTTGATGATTTCCCATCCAAAAAAAAAAGGGTAGGAAGAGTTTTCAGTAAACTGAAAAGGATCAAGACGAAAAGTAGAACCCGCTTCAAAAACCTTAGTGTCTTTGATGGTAAAGAGTTCAGGAATCAAGGATGTCGTTAAGTTTGAGCCGACCAAAGATATGCCAGAAACAAAATTAAAATATTGAATATCTTCGTTTTTATTTGTGTCCTAAAAATATGACAGTACTCATTCATGTATACTTTGTTTTCATTCAATCGTAACAATTAATATTTCCCCAGCCGTCCTTTTTGGGTAAAAATCGTCCCATTTCAAGTGGTGAATCGTCCGAAAGTTGACGCAGGTACTGGCAACATTGGTCAAACGTCAAAGCCAGTTAGGCAGTTACAGAAACCGAATTGTGGATTTGTTCATTTAATTTTATCTTATTATTCTATTCATAGGCTGCATAATTCATCAACATAGGAACCTATACTAACCATTTGTAAAAATCAATTTAAGTACCTGATACCGTGCACTGTAGTATTTACAGTCATAAATACTTTCAGGGTCCCAAAGTCCCAACACCCAATGCGATTCTTGTTTGTTCGTGATGTGAAAATAAAAACTTTGAACAAATATGTATTGTAGTAGGTGATAAACGCTATTATTCGTATATCTAAGAGTGTAACTCATTATCTTTCATTCGTCACGAGGTTAAATTGTCTTGTATAAAACCTTTATCTGCTGTTGTGGGTAGCATATTTATGTACTCAATCATACGCGACTCAGTGCCAATGGAGTATGATAACGATGACAATACCTGGCGTAGGCCTTCGACGCCTAAGGTGGAGCGCTCCGCGTGTCACCAGATTCCAAAGCGATCATCAACTGTGGCAGTTGTGGTACTTGGACTAGCAGTATTAAGCTGCTTGCTGGGTTATTGTGTGCTCAGTGAGACTCTGCCCTACGAGTCTAAGACCCTGCGCCTTGTTATTATTGTAAGCTAAGCTACTATTTATCATCTCGATTTTTTAATGGTGAAAAATAATTCTCACTTTTTTCATTAACCTAAATTAAATTGATATTCCACATTCACCAACATTGTTTTAAGGTTTTTTTAATTCCTTTTTTATTTGATAATTTCCCAGTTGTTCCGCCATGGAGCCAGGAATCCTGTAGAGACTTACAACAGTGACCCATACAAAAACTACCAATGGCCAGATGGTCTTGGTGGTCTCACTAATGTAAGTAAATATTTGTCTTATTGTAAGGAAATGAATGGCTGTGGCAATTAATGATGTTGACTGAGAGTAAATCAATACATTTAAATGAAATGCCTTATTTTTGGGATATTTTAAAGGACTATGTGCTTTATTTATATGATAAATGATGAGGCCAGTGTTTCCTATCTGACTACCCTGAGAAGAAACACAATTCCAAAGGCCAAACTTTCTTTTAATGCATACACAATCCATACTTGTCCAAAGTATTCATCAGTCCATTGCAGCACCAAGGCCTCATTGAGCTGAGATGACATCAGAAGTTGAAGCCACAATAGGCTATAATTAATCAAACATAATGAAACATGTAATGATAAGACTTGTTTATTAAATTGAGCTGTGATAAGGAAAAGTACAGCTTCATAAAATAAATTAGCAATTTTGTTTTAAGGTTTTATCTAAATCTTCAAAAACTAATCTTACAAATATCATGAATTGTGACAATGTTCTACCCTGACCTTCCTCTTAGTTGTTTAACATCTAATAATCCTATTCTAGGCTGGAAAGCTTCAGCTATATGAGTTAGGCAAGAAGTACAGAAGTTACTATGCCAACTTCATACCCGAAGAGTACTGCGAGAAGGATGTGTTTATACGCAGCAGTGATAAGTCACGGTGTCTCATGAGCGCGTACACATTTCTAGCTGGACTGTACCCCCCCACAGAGAGGCAGATGTGGCATCCAGAGCTACCATGGCAGCCTGTACCTGTACACTCGCTGCCGAGGGAATTGGACAATGTAGGTCATGAGTATTATTGTCATTTTTTATCTGTAATGTTTTAAAATGTGAAAATTGTTTACTGGAGGAAATCTCTTGAAGTAGTGAATCTTTTTACACTCGTTTTTTTTTTCACATATTGTGTTATACTTATTGCTTGTAACATTCATGATGGGATCGAATTTTTAACCTAGTTTCTCTCAAATAGATGGCAGCTACTTTTTATTTACCGACTTCTAGAAAAGGAGGAAGTTCTCAATTCGGATGTTGGTATTTTTTTTTAATGTTTGTTCGCGCGTAACTCCGTCACTTGTCAACCGATTTGAAAAATTCTTTTCTTGTTGGAAAGGGTATACTTCCCAAATGGTCAAATACAACCGACTTTTACAAAAAGACTTTTTAAAAGTGCAAAATAACTTTAATTTCGGAAGACGGTGTTCAAAAAATAAAAAAATGTGTAAAAGTCGGTTGTATTTTTTTGTAAAAAGTTTTTTATTTTTCACTTTTTAGTGGTACCTACACCCCCTCCCCTCCCCCACCTAAACGAACCAATCACATTGGTGTAAAAAAAACGTACAGCTCCTTTGCAGAGTAAACTAAGAGGTCGTCAAAGTAGACAAAGTACATATTTTTTTTAGATTTTTCGAAAACCGCTTGGTTGATTTCGATAAAATGTCCATGGGACCATTTGGGAAGTATACCCTTTCCAACAAAAAAAGAATTTTTCAAATCGGTTGACAAGCGACGGAGTTATGCGCAAACAAACATAAAAAAAAAATACAAACATCCGAATTGAGAACCTCCTCCTTTTTTAGAAGTCGGTTAAAAAAGCAAACACAAACACCGAGTTCCGAAATTAAAGTTATTTTGCACATTGTTGTTTTTTTTTGTGTAAAAGTCGGTTGTATTTTTTTGTAAAAAGTTTTATTATCCAAAGTCATAATTTTTGCATTAAAACTCTAATTAGCTATTTCCTATTTAAGATAGTAGCAGCAACAAAACCCTGCAAAGTCTGGAAGGCTATGTATGAAGAGCTACTGGCTGAAAAGAACGCCGATCCAAAGTTCACAGAATTATTCGACTATTTGAGTAAACACACGAATCAGAGCATGCGCAGTGTGCTGCCTGTGGACTTCTTATACAGCACACTCTTAGCGGAGCAGGAGGCAGGTCTCAAGCTTCCAGAATGGACGAGAACTGTGTTTCCGAGCAAAATGCGGGTTCCATTCATGCTGAGTTTAGCTTTGCTATCTTATAACGAGACCTTACAGAGGCTTCAAGTTGGTGAGTTGTTTTCAGAATATTTTCAATTAATTTTATATTAAAATGTAGTCGACAGAAAAGTTTCAATCATACGCCATTCGACGAAGTTTATTCGCTCATGAAATCGAATGGTAATTGTTACTAACGCGTGACATACTCTGTAATTTCAGGGCCACTTTTAAAAGAGATAAAGCAGTACTTGGACGAGACAGTGTTGCACGAGAATGTGGACCGCTCCCTGTACGTGTACTCGGGACATGACGTCACGGTCGTGTCAATATGGCGTGCCTTCGGGTTCACCGATCTGCTGGAGCCAGAGTACGGAGCTAGCGTCGTAATTGAACTGCATGAGGATATTGAGCAGGAAGCGTTCTTTATCAAGGTATGTTCTAAATAACAGCACGATACTCAGTTCTACAAAACCTGCCAAACCGTGTCTTCATTTCTGCATCGACTTATCCTGTCCTGACTTTCAGCAGTATCTTTTTACTTCATGTTTCTTTAAATGTATTGTTACGAGCTTCGGGTTCGTTACAATAAAATCAGCCGATTAAATAACCAAAAAAATAACACTTTATTAACACAACACTACACTATAAACTCACTAATTATGAAACACAATCGCACTATTAATCACTTGAGTTCGCAGTCGAAGATCGCTCTCGAAGTTATCACTTGTATCGCAAATCCAATACTGACTCGGTCGGTACATGTGCCAGCCTTATAAAGTGTGAAATTTTAATGGTTGTTTTCCCCGAAGCGAAATAAGTTTGTATCGGTAATACAATCGATTTATATATATAAAAAATATTAGACTCCATAAATGGCAGATTAACAATTGTGATAAACAAAACTCGAAAGCGACTTGAACCAACAGTAGTGCATCGCGCGATATGTAGGTACGCGGCGGTACGTGCGTCTCATGTAGGTATCTACCTACTTTATGTCTAGTGCACTACTATTAATTCTCGCTCTTTCGAGTTTATGAACACTTTTTTAATGATTTGAAAAAAAAACATTTTTTTTTTTAGTTTAACTTTGTGTTTCGATAGTACTACTGATGGGTAATCGTCCTGCCGCTGGAAAACAACCATTAAGATTTCACACTGTATAGGGCGCCGGGTAGTTCCAGAACCTTCCATTGTAGAAAGTTCCAGAAAGTTCGCGTACATATCGGTCGCGACTGACTAGGGTCCGAGAATTCTAGAATGTTCTAGCATCGAAAAGACTCGAAGGTTCTTGACTTCACCAGTTCTGCTAATCGATACTAGATGGCGCTAGTGGTAACGAATTGTGGCGCGCAACAGTATGTTGTGTCTACATAAATAAAATTAAATATTGCTCCTGTATAAGGGCGCTTTCAATTTAGACGGTTGGTGCCGGACTGCTGCAGTCCGGGTATCGTACTGCGCACGGGCGGTTATGATTTTTCATACAAAATGTCTCGACGCAAAGTCGTGCGACAGCAGTGCGGCGCACGTCCGTTGGCGGAACGGCAACAACCTGTCTCAGTCGTTGTTCGCTAGTGCTGTGAACGCATCGTGTTTCTTAGACGTTTTCGTGCATACCTACCTAATTATGGATGATTTAAATACAGAAGATTTTATAAATGAAATAGAGTTGCAGCCCGCCGTTTGGGATTCTAAATGTGACAAGTATTCAAATCGCTTGGAGAAAAAAAAGGCTTGGGATGTTTTATGTGAAAAATCAGCTGAGCTTTAATCTAGGGTAAAGTGTATAAAAATCACCAGTTTTATATTTTAAAGAAAACACTGGCGACGCCCTAGTACGGCGTCGTTTATGTTTCTGCCGAAGCAAGAGAACTAACAATAACACTTCCTCGTCAGAGTCCATGGCACCGACTAAAGTTGGGTTTCGATGGAAATCACTAAAATTCGATCGGACTGCAGCCGCGTATCTCTTCAAATAAGACGATTTACGTCGTACTGCTGTCGTCCGGCAGCAGTACGGCTCATGGTCGTAACAACCGTGCGGCAGCAGTCCGGCACCAACCGTCTAAATTGAAAGCGCCCTAATACTGTCCCAGTTAGGGATGCTAATTGAATTCCTAATTTTATTCAAAAAAAATTCAATTTCAGACGTTCTACCGCAACAACACAAAGGTGGAAGTTCCTTTGGAGCTGAAGTTACCATTCTGTGACGATCCTTGTACATACAGTCAATTTAGCAAGCACGTGAGTAAGTTTATATCTGACGACTGGGAGGCGGAGTGTGGCAACACAGGCAAGTAAACTGATATAGTTGTTGCAAATCAGGAGCTGTCTTCTGACTTACATGTCTGTGACATTTCACTTAAAACTGCTTGATGCGCTTTCTCGAAATGCGTCAACTATACCTATTAGTTTTAACATATAAGAGGATCGCCAACAGTCCAGTTGCTAGTGTAAGTGAAATCCTAAAATGTCCAATATTTTTTTTTACTATAGTTTATGTAAGATTTAGGCTCGCCTCACACTCAGGCGTTCCAGACCCGAGAAGAAATCCCAATCTCGTAACCGCGACTGTTCGTGATAGACATCAAGAAGCCCCAACATAGTTGGTAAGAAGTTAATTTGATTGATTCGTACACAGACAGTATTGTAAACATTTTGCCTTAATTCAATCCTAGAAATCGTATCGGTCGCACCTTCGCTTCCTTTTTAAAGAATCTGTGATTGTTTTTCATGTAACATAGATCTGCCAGAAGCAGTGAACGCAAATAAAACATGGAAGCATTACTTCAAGGGATCTAAGCGCGAATCGTGACCCAAAAATCCAAACAAACTCACACATCGAAACCTCGTCGCTGATTCGCCGAACCACACCAACAACATTATTGCTACGAATCACAGTTAAAAATTGACCTTATTTTCCAAGTATTTGGGTTTAAATTACCATGTAACGAATAGGCCGTGTAACTAAACACGTGAGCAGCGCAATCGGTAAGCCCCGCCTACCCCGGCGCAATGTGCTTTGGGTAATTTTTTTGAGTTAGGAATGCTTCCATGTTTTATTGCGTTCACTGGCCAGAAGTAATCATGAATCTTCACATAGACTAGCACTGTATTCAGTAGATTTAGACTTATTTTGTAAACACGATAATTTTAAGGCACAAATCATCGGCCTAATTCATTAACCAACTAAGTTCTAAGGAGGAAAAAACCGAATCACTTCATTTTAGCATAATTATTTTATCGCGATGGTTCCTATAGGATTTAGTAGTAAGTAATTCTTTGTGAAGATTTAGGTATTTGTTATAACTTTATATTAAGGTATGTAATCGTCAGAATTTTTGTCAGACTTCAACAGTTAAATTGCCCAATACTGGACTTAGCAGGTTAACAAATTAGGCCGATGAAGTGTCATAGTTATCATGTTTGCCAAAATCTTAGTACGAGAAGTGTTTTCTAAGAAGGCACTTTTTTGTCAAGATTTGTCATCACAAACTTATTTTTAAGACTCAAATGTATGTTATAATAATGTAATGCCAAAACTGAACCTATTGTATGAAGGTGTTGTACGTTAGGACAGCTAAGCAGGCTGAATGTTTGTAGACATACCTAGATATCTGATCTATTAATCTATGGTTCTCTTTATGACTAAGGTATGCTATTTTCTCAATTTACATATTAGACTTCTTTTTGTATTACTCACATTGATATTATACGTATTTCGATCTGCATTTAAAGAATATTTGTTTATTGTCTACACTCTACATAATCTAATTTATGACCACTTAAATTCGTTCACTCAGTACTAGCGAACCAAGGGAGGGCGGGCCGCTTGACGATACGTATAGTGAATTTATGAAGTTCACCTTGATCGAATGTTCTAAACGCGCTGCCTTATGGTGCAATTGAATTTAAATAGCGAATATTTTATTGAAACTTAATCGTTAGAATTTGGTAACGGTAACTATAATAAATACTATTTAGCAATTTTATTGATGCACAGGGTGCGTACCAGATGCATTCCAATGTGATGACGATGATTTGAGCACTATTCTGTGATTTATGAAATATTTACATTATTTGTCCACTTTTAAATCGACACAATCTTTGTCAAGACTGTATTAGACACGTTTTATTGATTTTGATGATGATTGATATTTTTCTTAGACTCCTTTATAGAGATTATTTTTTAAGTAGATGATTAAACTTCTTATGAAAAATTTATAAAGTATTACATTGTTGTTGTAAAGAATTAAGTTTATATTTTAGAGACATGTTAAAAATAGGAATATATTGATATGCATAAGTAACTAATAGTCACCAGTGAATGTTGAAATTTTGACTTTCATAACTCACATATTTAAAGTTTAATTAAATTTATCTCTAAACACTGAAAACTTATATGATGCACAGTTTCAAAGAATTACTCATACTTGTTTCACTTGATGTTAGTAAAAGCATGTTTGTTTATTGTTTACACCAATACATACCACTTACGCTGTGATGGGTATGTTTAGCTAGGAGTGAACCACTAAAAAGTGAAAAAAAAACTTTACTTAAAAATACAACCGAACAAAAAAACCAAAAAGTACAAATAAATTAAAGTTATTTTGTACTTTTTTGTTTAGAAGTCGGTTGTATTTGTTTTGTAAAGTTTTTTATACTATTATTATAAGTACTGTAATCTTCACACAAGGCAATTATATCTCTTACTAGGAATGATCAAAAATTGCCAGAAATTCAGCTGTTCTCAATATAAATATACTTAGTCTACAAATTATTTAGCCTGTAAATATGTCACAATTTATGTTTAATTGTTTTATATAATTTAATTTAGATGATAATAGTGTTGTAATTCATAAATAATTTGTATATGGATAGTATAATTATTCGAACTATTTTATGGTCCAATGGTCCATTCATACAGAGGGATTTTCTCGCCCAGTCTATGGCTATAAAATAAAATGAACAATTGTGCCAATATCACACTTACGTTGTTTGCATATTGACACCTGACGATTTTGACGCCACGCTTTTTCGAGGCTATAAAATCTCCCTGTGCAAATGTGCCATTGCGCCATCCATATGTAAGCAGCAGCTACCAAGTGACTTCTATTGAATTGAGACAAGGGTAATGTTGTCTTTGATATTTACTGCACAATCCCTAGACTTAGTTATTTTATTATTCATTGAGAATAAATGTTAGAGTTTAATTAATCATAACAAGAATGTATTATAATGTTGTTGTTTTTGTAATGTTTACTATTAAATGTTTCATGTGATATTTTGGTATTTTCTGTCACCACCTATAATCATAACTAAGATAATAATATTGTATAATTTAATTTTGTAAAATTAATTATTAATACACTGTATTAAAATACATTTGAAAATTAGAAACCCAACTTACATCTAAGTACAATTATTCAACGGCACTTGGACAATTTTTTTTAGTCTTCTCTAAGCATAGAGCCTAAACATTGAATAAAATGGAATGTTTACATAAATAATTGTATTTTATAAACTTTAAGCTTAAAATCTAGATCAATGGACGAACATATCAACTTACAATAAATATGTCACATTACCAAAAATGGTTAATAAGAATAATATAAAAATGTTAAATTGTAATTAAAACTACTTGTGTAACTAAGTTGCTCACGTGTTCGGTGGATTATTAATTTGTTACGAT
This sequence comes from Hecatera dysodea, assembly GCA_905332915.2. NCBI lineage: Eukaryota > Metazoa > Arthropoda > Insecta > Lepidoptera > Noctuidae > Hecatera > Hecatera dysodea. Next base: position 8,385,479 of record HG995288.1, on the reverse strand, counting down.
GCTAAGCCCTCATTTCTGAATTAAGAATTTGAAGTTGAGTATTTGTCAAACTTTAGTTTAACCTACAAACCTACTATTTGAAACTGGGTCATTCAAATAGGGTTTGACACATTCTTAACTTGCAATACTCAATGTAGAAACAGGTAGGGCCTGAAAGTTTAAATACCATGTTATGCTTTAAAGCTCAGTCTTTGCTACTTGACTCATAAATCTATGGCTTATCTGGTAATAAAGTAAATTATCTTGTAAACCTACAATATAAATTGGAAGTTACATTGTGGGAAGTATAATAATATTATGTCTTTTAGTTCGTTGCTCGAAAATATACATCTATAAAGGCACTGAGGCAAAACGCATCTCGTTTAATCGATCGTGTTACTAAACAGACTTGAAAAATATTCTGTCGTGTTTTTCTCGCAAAATAACAACCTGTTTATCTGGTCTGGTGTGGCGTATGCCAAGCTAAATAGGTGCGCTATCGAAATCATTTTAGCTTTCTATGCAACTATGTTACAGAAAATATACTTCTTCATTCAATTTCCACAGCATGTGAGTACATGTCTCTCTTTAAATGCTCTCAAGGCTGTATGTACGAAAATTACAACCAATATTCCAACAGACGCCCAGGCCAAGATGATTGCTAATTGTAAAGCCACACCGGTATTAATGAAGTCGCCTCGGCGACTATTTGGCGCGTCCTTTTGTATGTAGTCCATAAAGTCGTAAATCGCCTGGCACGCCAAACGAAAGTGTATCGCGGTCGCATGGTCCCCTGTGGCACGAAGCTCCTGTAACACATTATGGTAATGAGAATTATATTCATTAACGCTCATTTTTCTTGCCGTGCAAAGAATGACCAATGATATGAGATAACCTTCATAAGAATGCCTGTGTTGTGTTGTCTGTCTCATATGTCCACCGTGACTTAATTGAGAATATTCTTGATGACCCAATTACTAATTGCTGTGTGAGACAGTTAATTGCTTTTTAACAATTTCTTATACATATCACAATGTTAGTGGTTAGATTCAAACAGAAACGTGAGACTGCATGGCTCTACACAAAGAATAAAAGGACACATACACCACATCATAACTTCAACTTAAACAGTCACAACCTCAACCTGTTAGTATTGCTAACAGGTTGAGGTTGTGACTGTTTAAGTAAGTTAAAGCTTGGTAATCAAATAGAGGAAATATCTTATCATAAATGCCTTTCATCATAAAGGCCTTTCAAAAGGCAATAAGATCAACCTATGACATGCCTTGTTTCGAACTGCTGAGACTTTACATCCTCTATTTTACAATGGACTAAAATAACTGTATTCATACTCTGACTAAGTATCCTCTGTACTGAGTGCAGGTCTTAATGAAGCCATCAGTCAAGATGGCAGCATGCACTAGCGAGTATACGGCAAACACAGCTGCTATACAGGACGTTGGAATCCAGCAGTAGATGACGGAATCATTACTCCTGCTCATGCGTGTCCTTGTACTGACTACAATGGACTCACCCTCTCTGTAATGATAAGTCATAATGATGAACCTGATACTGAGCAATGACTAGGTAATTCTGTTTCTTTGTAATTTTGATTTTTGATAATAGATAACTTACATTTCTTCCATTGTTGTAGATTTTTCATCCTCATACTGACCAACATTATTGATACACACTCTGTACATATGAAATAGTGCCATGACTATTGCATACACGATGACTGGAAGTGGTGCAAACACAGCATAGAGGCAGTATCTGTTGTGCCCGCCATTGAAGTAGGCGAATGTGCTGACTCCATACAGTATGCAGCCGCAGTTGGTGTTTTCGAAGTACCCGCCAGGGCAGACGTCCAGCGTCGTACGCCAGTGGTTATACGGTATACCAATGCATAGAACTGACACAGAAAGAAATACAGCCACGAACAAGTAGCTCCAGCAAAGCCGCCGCTCCGTTTGATATTGATTCATCACGATTTCGAGGGATTCCTGGAAAACGAGTCACCAATTTATTAAGTACCTGTATTTTGCAAAACAGTTCTAAAATACTCGTGAACAACAAAAATAACTTACTCAAGTAGAGTTTGGCACAAAATCCATTCATTAATTAGATCTACAATGAGATAAAGTATTACTAGGTCAACTTAAACGCCAGGTAGTTTTGTTGATAACAATATAAAAGGCAACTCGAAAACAAGATAAACATTTGCAACGATAAGATTCCGATAAGGCAACGTCAACAATGGACGCCGCTCGAATATTGACTTTGACAGTTTGAATTTTTGTAATTTTTTTTTATGATGTTGGCAGTGTCAAGCAAATTTTTTTTTTGTAGTGTGGCACTACTTAAACTTTGTGCCAATTTCGGGTAATAAAAGGTAGGGAAATATTTTTAGCGGAAAATATCAAGCAAAACTTTACAGCACAGAAAACACTAGTCGCCCTGCAGACATTACCAACCATACACAATACATCTACTTCGTGCACGTTCCCCTAAACGGAGGACGTGCAGGAAGTAGGAGTGGCAGCACAGGTCAAATATTTACAACGTAAATGTTTCAGATTTGCAACACTAGATGGCATAGTCTACGCCGTGCACATTCCCTGTTCATTCTTTTCAGTTATTTTTGAATTCCGAATTTGTCATTATGTACGAGCTTTGTCAAGCTCAAAAGGCAAAGAGCTGATCTAGCACAAACATCAGAAACCTCGGACCAATCCAAAGACCTTACAATAATATGGACCAGAAATACCTACGAAATACGCGTGCATACCTACTATAAATCTGGCCCAAGATATGGCGGCCATTGCTAGGGAAGCACATAAGTAATCAAAACCAAAAAGTATCGATATCGATACCAGAGTTAGGGGCTTATTACACTATTAAATTTTTAGGAAACCTAAATCGGATACAATTTAGAAATTCGAAGTAAATCGGTCTCTAACTGCAATTACACTATCCTGTTTCCTAAATTGGCTTCCTAAAAATTGAATAGTGTAATAAGCGCTTTAATAACATTTCTTATGGTACATTTAATTTTGTTACTATCAATACTATTAAACTTTGGATGATTAGATTACAAGGGGTGAGAAGCTACATTTTATGAGCGACTGACTGACTTCGAATTTTGTTTTTGCGAGTGACTTTAAGGACAACCGAGGTTTTTTGCGATTTCAGGTTCTGTTCTACATTTAAAGTTGTTCATAAAGATTACTCTGACCCTCAGTATCGCTATTTCAACTTTAAAGGTGTGCATGTGTAGAGTCGATGGAAAACTTAATATTTGTTACTTAGCAAAAAGGGGCCGCAACGGAGCGCTTTTGTAAGGGACCGCGCGGGCGATCGTTTTACGTAGGCTCGGCCTATAGAGTATAAATATTGTAGAAAGATACTAACACTGAGGTATTAAAAGGATTAAAACAACAAAGTAATATGAAAAATGTACCTTTATTCACTATAATATATCACCAGGTCAAAGTAAATGCCTAATGTTAGTGAGATATTTATTAGGCACTTTTGAAAGTCCCAACCATTACCAATTATTGTGAACTGTCCATTGAAATCTGAGTTTAATTTTATAGAAACTAAAAGTGGCCTTCTAAATCACATTACGAACTAAATCATGTATAACAATTTTATTATTATACATATAACTACTTCTTAAATAACTTCTGGCAACTTGTGACCTATAATTACCGTTCATTCGTTCAAGTAGGAAAAGAAAAACCATAATTCTGACCGAAAAGACACATTTATTTAAATAAATGTAATGTAACTGTTATTATATCCGAAAACGTACCCCTTCGTTTGTTTCAGAAAAAACAAACTTGACCATCGATATTATTCAATGTTAATTTATTAAAATAGTTTCTTAAGGATAGCTTTTCACAAGCCACTTTTGGCATAGTACTTCATTTTTAGGGAACCTGTGTAAATAAAAAACATGCAAATTTATTTCAGTTTGATGCAGTTAGTGGAACAAATCAGAGTGAACTAAATAACCACCACCTACTGCATGACGAATTGATATTATCGTTTTAGTACTATCACTATTTTTATTTTTATTCTGTTAGTTTTATTTTCAAAATCGTCTCTTCAAGCCCTTCATTTTGATACCCTACTCAACAATATATAATACAACCTAAAAAAAATTAACTTTCTTATCGATAGCTTATTTAATAAAAGACATCACTATTTTGAATTGTCATTTCTATTGTAAACAAAACATGATATAAATTTAGCAAATAGAGGTAAATATCAGAAATAATTTGTATGTACATGTGGGAACTTTGATTCTATAAATAAAACAAGGATAGTTATACAAAAAAAATAGCAGTATGATAAAGTTTTTCTTAAAATACGGCTACTAACCTGTGCATGTTTAATTAGGCTCGATTGGTTTTTCCTTGCACCACACTGAATTATTGCACACGTAGGCATATTCAATTTGCTCCACTAGACACTCACAGCACAATACAATTTAGTTTGGAGCGTTTTTATCCCTAAAAATCGTAATTTAAACCCAATGTTGTTGTTCACTTGACAGCTGACGTACTTCAAAACCACGGGCCCAAACAATGGCGGATGGCACGCGAGATACGTACATTGACGGATATGTGAAAATGTTGTCAGGAAGAGATAAAACAAATAGTGTGACGTCTCTTTCTTCAAATGTGAAAACTCATTGGTTAAAAAGAGACAAAGTGTAGTTTCTTATTTCTGTATCGATTTAATAGATATTTGTATAAGCAAATAAGATATAGAACATTACGGCATCTCTATATATTCTATACTCTAAGGACCAATCAGAAACATTTTGTCACGGCATTTGACCGAATCATTCATTCCAGTGATGCCAGAACGTCCCAAATTCAAAAAAGCGCGGGAAACCTGAAGTTTGGCGGACGTGGTTTTCTTTCTCAATTTTTGAATTAATTATAGAATATTGGATTAGATTAAGTTTTTGTATATATTTTATCTTAATATTTAGTAGTTTAGTTAGTTTTAGTGTTTTATCTCCTTCGGTAAGTGTTTTTAAGTTTTTTAGTGTAGATTTATAATGGATCCTCCGGATGACCCCGGAGGTGGAACATTGCCGCCCGAAGTGGGGCATTATATTACAGTTTCGAACGACACTAGTGTAGATACTGATGGTTCTATCAGCACTAGCACTTCTCATTCCAAAAGAAAAAGAATTTCTACTCGGCCTACTTTGTGTAAACATTGTAATAAAAAAAGGCGCAAAAGTGGCGGGAAACGTCACAACGATTGTAGTTGCGGTGAGGTGGAAATGGAAACAGAACACGTAAATACGGCATCCAATCCTCCCATTACTCCTCAGATGAATAATAACAATGAATCACCACAGATCTCGGTTTCGGTGGCCAGATTATTATATAATTCCTCGGATGCGGCACCATTTTTAGTTCACGTACAAAGGGAGCAAACTGCTTCCAATGGAAATACATTTTTAAATCCAATTTCATTTGGTAGGTTTTTAAAGAGAAACTCATTTAAAGGTATTATTAATGGAAGTCTTAAAAAAATTGGACGCAATCGGCTTAGTTTTATCTTTTTCCACATTCCAAGATGCCAATTCTTTTATTACCAATAAGATGTTGGAACAGGAAAATTTTAAATCTTTTATTCCGACGTTCTCTGTCACTCGCATGGGCGTCGTCAGAGGCGTTCCCATGGAGTGGTCTGATGACGAGGTTCTTGATAACATCTCGGTCCCAATTGGTTGCGGGAAGATTTTAAAACTAAGGAGGATTAAGAGAAAAACTATATTAGACAATAAACCTCAGTTAAAAAATACGGAAACAGTTATTTTGACATTCGATGGTCAAGTTTTACCAAAGCGGGTGTATATGTGCTACTCTTCTCTAACAGTCGATTTATACATTTACCCTACTATACAATGCTATAACTGTTGCAGATATGGACACGTTAAAAATCAATGTAGGTCAACACCTAGATGTTATAAGTGCGGTCAAGGTCACTCTGGGGATGCTTGCACCGTCTCTGAAGACAGCGTACATTGTTGCCTCTGTAAAGGATACCATGAGGCAACTAGCAAAAAATGCTTAGAATATGAGAGGCAGAAAAACATTAAGGAGTCAATGGCCAAGTCCTGCATTTCGTATGCTGAAGCTTCAAAACTTCATCCTACAATTTCAAAAATTTCTTATGCTGATGCCTTGCTTTCCTCACCCACAATTTCTAGCAATATAAATACATCAATTCCACAGGATTACTCTCCATCAAAAAATAAAACATCATATAAAAAGACAGTTTTTATTAAACCTCGGTCGCCACCTCACTTTTCCAAAGGTTACGATCAGCAATTCCATCAGGAGCTTACTCAGGGTGTGCCTCAACCTAAAGATGGTTGTGCTATCATCCCCAGAGATGACCTATCTACTTTATCTGTTAGCGAATTGATCATAGCATTAATTAAATCTCTAACTCAAACTCATAACCTTTCACCGACCATCGCTGCCACTGTATTGAATGCAGTTTCTGAATCAAATAAAAATAATGGACAACAAAGCAAAGGTGTTCCAATGGAACTGCCGAAGCGCAGTAAGTAAAAAATGTGATATAATATATCTTGTAAATAAATATAATCCTTTTGTTTTTTCACTTCAAGAGACATGGCTTAAACCAGGGTCTTTGTTTAAGGTCCCTGGGTATGCCTGTGTCAGGGAAGACCGCTCTGATGGGTATGGCGGTGTAGCTTTACTCATCAAACATCATCATCCATTTTCACTTTTCACACTCCCATCTCATAATAATGACTTTTCTATCATTGCAGCAATTGTAGATAATATTTGTTTTGTTTCTGTATATATTCCTCGTCCTTCTGCTGTAATTTTTAGTGAAATTGTAAATATTTTTTCTATACTTCCTAAACCATATATAGTTTTAGGAGATTTTAATTCCCAACATGAAGTCTGGGGAAGCTCATCAACAAATGGCTTTGGTAGCTCTTTATTAGAAATTGTAGATAATCTTAATCTTTGTATATTAAACACTGGGTCCCCTACTCGACGCACCTCTCCAAACGAAGGAGTTAGTGCACCTGACTTATCATTATGCACTGATAAATTAGCTTCGCGCCTGAGTTGGGAAGTTATGCTTTCCTCTTATGGGAGCGACCATTTCCCCATAGTTTTATCATTTCCATATAACCAAAAAATGTATTCCAATCGCCCTCCGCGGTTGAAGTATAGACTAACGGATGTAAACTGGCATACTTTTAGGGAACACTTGGATGAAATAGTTTCTGCTCTTCCTGAAATTAAGAGTGGCAATGAACAGTCATGTGCTGAGGCTTTAGCTAAAGCCATGATAAAAACCGCTGATAAACTTTTTCCTTTTAAAAAGCCACATAATAAAATTCCATCTCCACCATGGTGGGATAAAGATTGCACAGATGCAATATTAAAACGAAAGCAGTGTGAACTAAACTACTACGAAAATTCTACCGAAGAAAATTTTGACATTTTGTGTGAAATAATTTCAGAGACCAAAAAATTATTTAAAAAAAAGAAATTTGAAAGCTGGAGATTATTTTGCCTTTCTATATCACTTAATGTTCAACCATCTGTTGTTTGGCGCAATATCAGAAGGTTCAGATCAGCGTTTTCAGAATCGTCTACCGCATTTCTTCCAACTCAGTTAAAAAATCAATTTTTAGATAAATTAGCTCCCTCATATGTCCCAAATGACATTGTTCCGTATAGTATGCCTCTCACATTGTCAGATCCTCCCTGTGAACTGAATAACCCATTTACTCTAGAAGAGTTGAAAGGTGTTGTCAGCCATATCAAAGATTCTGCACCGGGCGCAGATGGGATCCCTTACTCTTTTCTGACTAACATGAGTGACCTATCTCTTTCATATTTCCTAAAATTAATAAATCAGATTATGATAACGGGGAATGTTCCCCTTTCTTGGAAATCGCAAGATATTCTTCCAGTACTGAAACCCAACAAAAGTCCATCTGACAGCACATCTTACCGTCCCATAGCTTTGTCATCAATTATGTTAAAGATAACAGAACACTTGGTTAAAAATAGGTTAGAGTGGTTTATAGAAAACAGGGAATTATTAAGTGATAGTCAGTTCGGTTTCAGGCGAGGTAAAAGTACTTTAGATAGCCTAAGTATCTTTGTCACTGACATTCGATTAGCATTCTCTTCTAATCACTCCATAGTTGCAGCTTTTCTTGATATAAATTCGGCTTATGATAATGTTGTAATATCAAAATTAAAATGTAAACTTGAGCAGTTAAATGTACCTATTTTACTTATAAACTTCATTTTAAACATACTATCTGAGAGGTATATAAATCTAACTATTGAAGACTCTTGTGAAACTAGAGTCGTGTGGAAAGGTCTCCCTCAAGGATCAGTACTAAGTCCTCTACTTTATGATATTTACACTTATGATCTTGAATCCTCTCTGAATAATGAAGTAAAAGTGCTTCAATATGCGGATGATCTTCTATTGTATTGCCCAAATAGCTCTATTTCAATGGCTTGTAATTCATTGACATCAGGTCTTTCCCTTTTAAAAAAATGGATGGATAGCAATGGTCTTGAGCTATCTACCTCAAAAAGTTCAATTGTTCTTTTTTCTAGGATGCGCCTTCCGCCTCCTGTTACTGTATATTATGATAATGTTCCTATTCCTGTAAAATCATCAGTTAAGTTTTTAGGACTGATTTTAGATAGTAAACTTACTGGAGTTCCACACTGTGAATATATTGCATCAAGGTGTGAACAAAGACTAAATATATTAAGATGTCTGTCTGGAGTTTGGTGGGGAGCCCATCCATTTTCACTAAAATTAATCTATAGCGCTATAGTTAGAAGTGTACTAGATTATGGCACATTTTTACTAGAACCCGGAAATTCAGCTGCTTTTAAAAAATTGGATGCTATCCAGTCAAAAGCTTTGCGTATTGTGACTGGGGCTATGAAATCAAGCCCAATTAATGCCTTACAGGTTGAAACAGTAGATCCTCCACTTTCTCTTCGACGTCAGTTTCTTTCCGATAAATTTTTATTCCGTGCCTTACAATTTTCCAATCATCCTTTACGTGTGAAACTTCAGTCTCTTTTAGATCAAACCAATTCTTCTCAATATTGGTCTCACAAATCTCTTCCCTGTCTTCTGGTAAGCTATAAAAAGTTAATCTCTCTACAAGCTCCAATATACAAGTCCATTACGTTTCCACTCTTTGGTAATCCATATGAATCATTGGTGTTCATTCCGGATATTATCTTGAACTTAGGAATTACCAAAAACGACAACTTTGTAAAAGAGCTATTTGACTTTTCCAAAAACTTGCATTGGGAGAATTGGCATCATATTTATACAGACGCATCAAAACACTCTTCTTCAGGAAATGTTGGAGTTGGAGTTTTTCACTCACAGTATAAAATTGTACAAAAAGTTAAGCTTCCTCCTGAGTCTTCGGTGTTTACTGGGGAATGTTATGGTCTTTTCAAGGCCCTAGAGTATATTTACTTAATGAAATTGGATAAAACTGTTATATTTACTGACGCTCTAAGTGCGTTACAAGCTCTTAAACGAAATCCTTTTAAATCTAAACCTTTATTTCCTGTAGTTTTATTTATTAAAAGCCTTTTATATAAATGCCTTAAAAGTGGTCTTCAAGTTTCTTTCGCTTGGATACCGGGGCATAGCAATATTACTGGTAATGTTAAAGCTGATCTTCTGGCAAACGAGGCGGTAGACTGTGGTGATATATTTCCATATACAAACTTTAGCCACGACTTGGTCAATTTGCCTAAGAGTTTTCTTTGGGAAGATTGGAGCAGGTTGTGGGCAGATAGCAGCACTTCTAAAGGTAACTATTATTCACGTATTCAACCGCATATCCCAAAGAAGCCATGGTTTTCTAAATTCAACTTTAGTAAAGCTGCTACGAGTTGCTTGATTCGTATGAGACTGGGTCATAATTGTTCCCAGGTTCACCTTGCTCGGTTACAGATCGTTGATAGTGCCCTTTGCGAATGCGGTGAGGTAGGCGATTTGAACCACATGTTTTTTTCCTGCCCTCTTCTTAATCATGATTCTTTTATTTCAAGTCTACTGTCCTATAATGTTCCTTTTCCTACCTCTATCTCTGTGTTATTATCAACTAATGATTTCAAAATATACATGTATTTAGCATCATTTATTTCTCTAAATAATTTACGTATTTAAACATTTTATACCTGTATCTATCCAAATGATCCTATCCAATATCCGTCCAAATCCCGTAACCTAAATTTCATTTTCTACCAAGTTTCCCCGTTTTTGTTGGTGGCATTGCGCAAATAGCGACTTGCCAATACTAAAAAAAAAAAAAAAAAAAAACGTCCCAAAAGGGACGATTTTTGTCCGTTTAGACATCTTTACGTCCCTTTGATGTCCGTTCATATATTCAGTCCCTTTTCCGTCCCTTTTCAAATAGCCAACTACAATAATTTACTTTTCTTAGTACAAAAATGCTTTTATGCAAATAACAAAACGCAGGTTTAAAAATTACAGAAATGCGTAAAACTTTAAGTAAAAACGATACGCGCGGCATGTGAATGCAATTTCAGACAACTGCCGAATATCATATAGGTAGCCATCCTTTTTTCACGCCCAGTGATCCCATATCGCTTGCCTTTACGTTCCACGCACACAAACAACCACAATCATTCGGTTATTGAGCTGAATTCTGGAAAAAGTTTTCCAAATGAAGGATATTGCCGGGAATGTAAAATACCCACACATCAGAAAATTTATTGGAATGCTGTTGCTTTTACGATTTGCAAATGCAAGGGTGGGAAGAGTTTTCAGTAAACTGAAAAGGATCAAGACAAAAAGTAGAACCCGCTTCAACACTAATACCTTAGTGTATTTGATGGTAACGAGTTCAGGAATCAAGGATGTCGTTAAGTTTGAGCCGACCAAAGATATGCCAGAAACAAAATTAAAATATTGAATGTCTTCGTTTTTTTTTTTCACTTTTTATTTGTGTCCTAAAAATATGTTAGTACTCATTCATGTACTTATACTTTTTTTTTCATTCAATCGTAACAATTAATATTTCCCCAGCCGTCCTTTTTGGGTAAAAATCGTCCCATTTCAAATAGTGAATCGTCCGAAAGTTGACGCAGGTACTGGCAACATTGATTCATTCAGTCAGTCTGAATCTGTTATCTGTTTGGATGTAATGTAATATAATAATGTCAAAATTCGAAAAATAAACTCGTGAATGAGTGCATGATACCAAAATGTTAAATAAATCATAAATTAAATTGAATTCAAGATGAAATTAAACAGCAATACTCGAATCGTCGGACGGAACGTAATATTAGTACCATACAAAGAATATCATGTTCCTAGGTAAGTACTTAGTTCCAGATTTCATTGTTAGTCCCTATGGCTATATTATGTTAACTAAAGTTACGTTCTGCAGGTACCATGAATGGATGAAGTCTGTCGAACTCCAGAAACTTACCGCTTCTGAACCTTTGACTCTGGATGAGGAGTATGAAATGCAACAGTCATGGCGCGAAGATGACGATAGTAGGTTTCTTATACGTGATAACTGCTGCCATCCTCATAACTACTGAAGAGTGAAGACTAATGCTGTTGTTGACTTTATCTGGATGATAGCATGTAATTAAAAACAGCATTTTATTTTCAGAGTGCACTTTTATAATATTAGACAAACACATGTATGATAAACACAATGATGAAAAAGGTAAGCCAGCCCAGTCATCATCAGCTGTATCAATGGTCTACTTATCCCTATATTCATTTTTATCACTTCTTTATTGTAGGTGCAATGATTGGAGATACAAACATATTCATTACAGACACTGAAATTGCAGCTGGTGAAATAGAAATAATGATAGCAGAGGAATCAGCTCGGGGCAAAAAGTTGGGATGGGAAGCTGTCATTTTAATGTTCTTATATGGGATTCAAAATATAAACCTAAAGTTATTCGAAGCAAAAATAGCTCTGATTAATGATATCAGTATCAAAATGTTCAAGAAATTAGGTTTTCAAGAGAAGTCCATAAGTGAAGTTTTTCAAGAAGTTACTTTGGAGAAGAAGGTCAATGAAGAATGGATAGGATGGTTGAATAAACAAGCTCAATATGAAATACAAACATATTGATTCATATCTTGCGTTTTTAGTGACACACAATATTATAGCTGATTAAAATTTGTCTTTGATTTCCTATTGCCGTACCACAGGCTATAGCTTTCATGGGCATATACAGGATGGAAACTTTCAGTTGGTACCTTATCCGTTGCAGCCACACTAAAATGATCTTAGGAGACTATCCATCACTTTTTATGGAAGTTTTTCAAAAAATAGCCATCTTACACAATTTTATTTTTTTATGCAATCCTGTTTCTAATACTGATCAAAAACTACCTACTATAGGACTAACCATCTTTGAAGTACTCAAAAAGTTGCATATCACAAAAACTTTTCCCATACATTTTATAAAGAATTTGTGTAACTGAAATATACAGAATAAAAGACAAAGATCACATAGATGGCATGTAATTTTACACATATCAAAAAGAAGGTGTATTAATTATCACACCAATTTTCGTTGGAAGTGTCTGTGAAGTTGTTTACTCTCAGTAAATGTATTTATGAAAACTCCTGTATGCTCATAAAAATATTAAGATTAAGTGAAATAAAAAACCGGCCAAGTGTGTGTCGGACCATGCATAGTGAAGGGTTCCGTAGTTCACTGTTAAAATCTCGATCTCTAAAAATATAAATAAGCTGTGATGTTCGAACTAATTTTCGGTGAAAGTGTCTGTGAAATTCTATTTGCTCAATTGAGAGATACAACGTGTTGTTTTGCATCCTCGTCAAATTCAAGGACGTAATAATGCTAATGATTTTTTTTCACACACGAACAAACGCAAACAATACAACGCATACGTAGCGATCATTCAATAAATTCGTAGGTAATCAATCCCCCCGCACCCCGCGCACGCGCCGCGCCGCTGTGGCGCCGCGCCCCCGCCCCGCGGCCCCGGAACCAACAGCACACGCACAGCAGTGTGTTTTATGTCGCCGCCCGTGTGCCTGTCTGTGCATCGTTGTTAAGACGTAAGTGAAAAATAACGAACAATTATTCCAATGTCGAGTTGGTGGAGATAATTATGGTTCGCCTGTATGCCATCAGTGGAGACGTGGAGCCATCCGGATGATCATGGAAATGTTCCCCGATCGGGAACCCCCGTCACAGAGCGTCATGCTAGCTGCTATGCAGAGACTGCGGGATCATCGGCAGTTTGTCGTTCCCCGGCATGCTCAAGCTCGCGACAGCGTTGGCCTGCCTGTCGCCTTACAGGAAAACATTCTGGAATACTTCCATCGAGAACCACGGCAAGCACGCGGGAGGCTGGTCGATGCTTTGGAGTGCACCACACCATAGTGTGGCGCCTATTGAAGCGTGAAAGGTTTCTTGACTACTAGATCGGTAGCGGAGGACCTGTGGCCTCTTAACTTTTATTTTGTGAGGAGACGTTAAAAAGTTAGTTCAGACGTAAAAAGTGACAAGTGTAACAAAATTACGTGCAAGGATAATTAGTGCTTTCGACTCTTTAAAAACGAAGGTGTTAGTTTTACGTAGGCTGAAAGAAAACCAGCTAGGTACATTGTGCTCGATTGTGCCAAGAGTGTGGTGATGGAAACTGAACAATACCTTCGGGTAACATAAGTAGGTAGGTAATAAATTTATTTGTTCTTTAACCGACTTCTAAAAAAGGAGGAGGTTCTCAATTCGGATGTTTGTATTTTTTTTTTTTTTATGTTTGTTCGCGCATAACTCCGTCGCTTGCCAACCGATTTGAAAAATTCTTTTTTTGTTGGAAAGGGTATACTTCCCAAATGGTCCCATGAAAATTTTATCGAAATCGAACAAGCGGTTTTTGAAAAATCAACAAAAATCTAAAAAAAATATCTACATTGACGACCTTTTAGTTTACTCTGCATTGGAGCAGTGCATTTTTTACACCAATGTAATTGGTTCGTTTAGGTGGGGGAGGGGAGGGGGTGTAGGTACCACTAAAAAGTGAAAAATAAAAAAACTTTTTACAAAAAAATACAACCGACTTCCACAAAAAATCAAAAAAGTACAAAATAACTTTAATTCGGAAGTCGGTGTTCAAAAAACGAAAAAGGAACCACAAACACCGAGTTCCAAATTAAAGTTATTTTGTACTTTTTTGATTTTTTGTGGAAGTCGGTTGTATTTTTTTGTAAAAAGTTTTTTTTTTGTAAATATGTTTATCAATTTTATTACCTACTGTAAATAAGTCGATTTCAGATTTTTAAGTGAATCATACCTAACATTCGAACACTTAACTAGCACATCTTTCCATTTCCATCAAACGTAGAAAACATTTTTTGACTTAGTAGCAGGGCCGCTGCTAGCTGTTTGATCGCCCGCGTGCAATACCGATTATACCGCCCTTTTTTTTTGAGTGGGAAATCATGAGTGGAAGGGAGTGTCAAACTCTTACTGACTAAAACCCACCCGTGATCCTTCTTGTGCCCTTTGCGTTCCAGGGCCGCGGTGAAACTTTCGAACAAATTCCGCAATCCTAGCAGGCACTGGCCCTATGGCGCCCCGTCTACGTTGCTGACGGCTCTTTGAGGCGCGCATGCAACACGGCGCGCCGTCGACTCGGGCCTGGTTGCTATCGGACGGCGAGCCACCCATAGCTCGCCATCCGCAGGCCCGCGCCTATGGTGGCTGGGTATCGCCCTGCGTTTCCCGACGCCCGGGGCGTCTTCTTCTGTTTCGGCGTAAGGTTTCCCTCTCCCTCACGCGGTCCGCCTCCTTCTTCGCTAGCATTACTGATTCGCAGAAAGAGGTGACCGCTTCCCATGCCTCCTCGCTTTGCACCATGTATTGAAATTGAGCCGGAGGCAAGAGGTCGCCGATCGCCTTGACGAGGACACAGCGTTGCTCCGTCCAAGCAGGGCAGACCTCCACCGTATGTTCCCTCATGTCCTCCAGGCGATCACGCGGCCATGTCCTCCCGTGGATTCCAAAACAGGTACCTCCCGAAACACCCGTGTCCGGTGAGTACCGGTGCTAGGAACGCCGTGGCTCCTCTCAAAGAGGGGACTTATTTCCACAATGGTGACATGCTCAATAAGTACCTACCTAACCTACCAACTGAGACATAAGCTCAGAGTTTTCATAGAACAGGACTATGGATACTTGTAGTGAATTTGAGTCCAAACGGTGGCGGGCGGTTCCTGCGGTACCTGCTGACGGATAAGATGGCGCCTTCGGTTTTTTTTTAATGCGATGATATTTCTTATGCTGTAGGTGGGGTGGCTATTATATAATGACTATGACTTTGAATATTACGTAATGAGTCGCTCGATTTGCCGCCCCCTTGGACGTGCCGCCCGTGTGCAGTGCACGCCTTGCACGCCCGCTTACGGCGGGCCTGCTTAGTAGGTAGGTACCTAGATCGGTATACCTACTAAAGTAGGTATTATTGCCGGTCCTAAGCCCGATAAGTAAGAAGGAAATTTTCAAATCAACCAATTTAATCCACAAATAATGTGGTCGGTAGCATGCGCTAGCTAGCATTTCGTAGGTAAGACCAAAGACTACTATGTATACTTGGGTAAGACGTCGACACTCACGCACACAGCTGCATTGTCGCTGTGTGCGTAGATGGTGATTCTGTTGTTAGGAGCTATTGATTCTGAAATACTGTTTCTAGATAACAAAAAAAAAGCAGCGCTTATTAGTTATTGACCGGTACCGTACTTTCAATTGATTATTTATGTCTTTTACGACAACCTCCTGAAATTTGACGAGGATGCAAAACAACACGTTGTAGAGAAGTAGAGAACACATTTTTGGGGAACACATTTTTTACGAATTTGGAAGCACATATTTAAAAAACTATTGCCATAAACAAAAAACATTTTTAGAAATAAATGAAGAAAAATAAATAAATGATACCCCACGATTTTGTTTGTTGGAATTTATTTTTTCATCCTTCAGTTACATGTATGGTTTGCCAGGCCTAAATCTATTTTTTTCCATAATATCACCATTGAATGGCGGTTCACAGGTTGCACCCACCTATGTAGCCTTAATAATCGTACTATAGGGAACGTGCACGGCGTAGACTATGCCATCTAGTGTTACAAATCTGAAACTTTTACGTTGTAAATATTTGACCTGTGCTGCCACCTATACTTCCTGAACCCTCCGTTTAGGGGAACGTGCACGAAGTAGACTGTGCCATCTAGCGTTGCAAATTTGAAACTTATAAGTAAAATATACTTGACATTGACGCGTCTGTGCTGCCACCTATAGTTTCTGCACGCTCCCTATAGTAAAAGTGAGAAAAATATTTGTGCCAAAAGGTCAAATTGTTACAGCAGTCATGGAAACCGAAACTGTTCGACGTGAGACGTCTGTCACTGTCAATTGTCATTTGTCAGTCAGATTGTCAGATTATGGTCAGATTACAGTCGAGTTTTGGATTTAGCGTACCTGATTTTATTGAATCAAGACTTTTACAATGATTTTTAACGTTATTTGTTTTTCCTTTTTATTTATAACTCCAATTTTATGTCATGGTGAAACAGAGGTCAGGTCAGAAGAAGACGTAGGCGTAAAATATGCGAACCGATGTGAAGTGTGCAAGATTTTAGCTACCGAGTTGCAAGGAAGGCTCGAGGAAACCGGCAAAGTTCACGATGTCATCGAAATTGGATACTCACTCGACGACGTACAACCTAAGAAGAAAACTAAGTATCAGAAATCAGAGCTGAGACTGATAGAATCGTTAGAAGGCGTTTGTGATAAGATTTTAGAATATAACATCCACAAAGAACGTCAAGATAGTACAAGGTTTGCCAAAGGCATGAGTCAAACGTTTAAAACTCTTCACGGGTTAGTTGACAAGGGTGTGAAGGTGGACCTTGGTATTCCACTTGAGTTGTGGGATAAGCCATCTGCTGAGATAACTCACATGAAAACACAATGTGAGAGCCTTTTGGAGGAAAATGAAGGAGCAGTTGAGGACTGGTACTGGAATCATCAAGAAGAGATAGATCTAACTAAACACTTGTGTACTCAGCATGCTCTGAGAGGTGCTGATGACTCATGCCTGACTGAGCAGCTGACCACTGCTAAGGGTGAGCGCAGCAAGTCTGATAAGTCAGAACTATGAGAGGCAATGTTTTATTACAGATTTAAGTACAAGAACAATTTTTTATTCAAATAATAGTCTATGTTTATGAACTATGTGATAAAATGGAGGCATTTCAACCATATATTATAAGTGATAGTAAGTTGACTTGATTAGTGAGTAAGGTATAAATTTAATGTAATAGTGATAATGTTGTTCATTTTCTCAGTGCTATGGTCTGTTCTCACTCATTGCACAGTTTAAGAGGATGTAACTGTATCAAGAAACTACCATTAGAATCACATTTGTAGAGCATTTTGTAAATGGTTCTCAATCATTTTGAAATATTTCTTAATCCGTTTTTGTCTCGCTGCTGCTAAAGCTGTTTTCAGAAATATCAAATTGCCTATTTTCACTTTTCATGGCAGTTAGTGACAGATCATTAATCTTTTAATTTTTATATCATTGACCTTTGAATTAAACAATTTTAAAATAAAATTTGAACAATCAATTTAATAGTGTTTTTTATTTATACCTACTTTTAATGATTATGTTTTTGGAGCAGAAGTTGGAGTTTCTTTGGGTTCATTTATAATGAGACTTTTTACTCGTTCAGATGTCTCTGTTATACTGGCTCACATTTATATTTACAAATGTTATGGTGCAATATACAAATACACACGGCATGTGGGTTCGCATCTATAAATACATGGTCGGCACGCGCGTCTTCATCCGACGGAAGACCACCACCAGATGAGGTACGGAGACAGCGACTGTTGCAACCCAGCGCTGGGCACGCCGCCATTGCGGCGATATGTCCCGTTTTTGAGGATTGGTTGGAGAGACGCCACGGCGTCCTACCTACTGCGAACCTACTGCGAAGCAGCAATGCTAGCGAAGGAAGAGGCGTGGAACGCGAGCGGGAAAGGTAAACCTCCCGCTGCAACAGAAGAAGACGCCCCGGGCGTTGGGATACGCAGGGCGATTCCCGGCTACCGTAGGCGCGGACCTGCGAATGGCGAGCTATGGGTGGGTCGCCGTCAGATAACAAGCCTGCGGGTAGGGTAGGGTTGCGGAACAGTCCCCGCCCAACTCATTGTACTAATGACCGCCACCTTCAATGGTGCCTGTGTGTTCACGACAGATACGTGTGCCGCGCCTGCTGGTGGCGCCGCGCAGTCGGACCAATAACCTTTTAAGTTAACGCTGACGCGTACACTTCGCACGCTCAACCTGGTTGCGAACGAGACGGACCTATTTTTTTGTACTTTGGGTGAATTCACAAGGAATGCATTAATTATTTATTATACGTGTTAGTAGTAGTTTAAGATTTATCAAAAGAACATTTATCGCATTGGGGTAAAAAAAAGCTGTAAAGATAATAAGAAGATGAATAAATGAATAAAAAATGATCCCCCATGCTTGGAAACAGGCCACCACTACCGGAATCCCCAAACCAGTCAAGCTCAACTCTGATCCCGTCAATTACCGTGCCATCAATTTACTCAACGTTGTCGGCAAAATCTACGAGCGACTCAAAGATTATGTCGCCGAGTCAAAGAGTAATGCCCGACGAGTTTGGTTTCCACCTAAAGAAGAGAAGTCCACCGTATCGTCTCACACTTAAGCGCTGGCTGGCTTCAAGTGTGCCTCGATGACGGGCGCCTTGTTCTTCGAAAAAGAGAAAGCATTCTACTCTGTCTGTCTGGCACAATGGATTAATCTATAAGCTATACCAGCTCGGCGTGCCAGACCGTCTCGTGCTCATCTTGGGAGACTTTTTGTCAGACCGCACCTTTCGCTATCGCATCGAAGATACTCTCGTCCCCTCACCTTATCCGAACAGGAATCCCCCAGGGCTCAGTGCTATCCCTCCTAGTATTTACGCAGTTCACCGGTGATATACCCGTCCCTTGCTCGAGTCAGCCCGCGCCGCTGAGCTCGTAGTCTTAAATTCGTCCCTAAATAATATTCCTAGTTTGATCCAGCCCGTTTCGGGTCGCTCCCCCAACGACGCCCTAAGCCGAAGTTTACACCCCCCAGGGGGTGCCCTTAGCATGTAATCGCTTAGTTTGTAAGTTTTTATAAGCCCTGGCTGGAGGCTTTAAAATTATTATTAAGGCCGCCACAGGCAATCCCGGTTAAGTAGTCGACAAGCTTAGGTTTAACTGGGAGACGCCAATCAGAAAAGAAAACGGACTGGTTAAGATGTCTGCGTGCCTAAAGAACTGGGTTGCCTCATGTCCATTGTTGTTTCTAAGAGTCGTCGTGATTTATTCTAAACCGCTCTTCTTCACGCGAGGGGTGGCGTCATCGATGCTGCGCTGCATCGGTATTCTCTTGTTTCTTTGACGGTGTGTTATGTCTTTTTCAAGGCATTTTCCTTCCTTGTTTCTTTACACGTTCACGTTGGTACAGATTCTATAAAGGTACGGTAACTAGTAACAGTTTTATGAAGGTATTTGTAACGGTTTTGATGGCGGCAAGGTCATGGCAAGGTAATGCATGAACCAACACTATGTCACTACATGTTCTTTCAGAAACAAACAAAAAAAAAAAATACAAAATTATACTACTGGTATTATTTAGTTTTTTTTTACGGAATGTAATGCTGATAACTGAGAAAGATTTTTGCAGTTTTTCTGAAAGAAAATGTCATCCGACTGAGTTGAAAATAACCACTAGTCTGATCAAATTAACTTATTCCATTTGGAACTGTTTCTATTTAATAACCTCAAGGATATTGTGGCCTACATATTTAGTTTTGTAAGTTGGTTATAAATAAATAAACATGTGATAAAAAAGACGGCGAATATGGCGTTCGTTATGCTGTACTTTATTTGTCACCTAAATGCTCTCATGTGTGACTGCAGAAGCGGGTGCATCAAGTGCTTTTAGTTCCTCTGTTTGGAGTATACGAGTATTATGAAACTCATCGTGTTATTATAGCCAGTAGTGGGTACAATCGAGCTGTGGTGACTGGTCTAGTCATGTTGCAATTTGCAGTTCTGTGTATTTCTTTCTTGTGTCTTCCTTTTGATCACCCGATACTTCATATAAGGGGTTTTTTTTTCTGATGCAGTACATGTCGATTCTCTCGACCGAACAGAGCGTCTCGCGTATAGGGAATGTGCAGAAACTATAGGTGGCAGCACAGGTCAAATATTTACAACGTAGAAATTTCAGATTTGCAACACTAGATGGCATAGTCTATGCTGTGTACGTTTCCTATAGGTACGCATTCACTGAGGCACATTAGTGCTTTAATAATTTGCCAGCACTTTTATGACGTAGCAGTTAGGTCTGCGGGCGTACCATATGTATATCAGAACGTTCGGCCAGTCGAGATAGGGAGCCGGCTGCTACTTAAAACGTGAGTCTTCCGAGCGAGAAAGAGGGATAGAGTTATACACCCTTTATAGCTCCATCCCTTTTTCTCGCTCGGAAGACTCACGTTTTAAGACGTCATGGTACGCCTGCTGTTTTTTAGTGAAAGTTATACCGAAAAACGACGTGGCCGCGCCATTGAAACGAACACAGGTTAGGCTATTTGTGTCTTTAGTCATTTACGTAAAAATGAAACAAAATATATATAATCATTAATAAGCACCTTTTTAATCGACTGTCAAAAAGTGTCACCTAATTTATATAAATAAAATTAATATCTCAACCGTATATTTTGCACCAGTTATCTTACACAATGGTATTTATAGGTGCTAACAACATGCAGCCATCCTGCATTCATATTGGGGCGAGAAGGGAACTAAATTACTTAACAAGACAAATAAATAACTATAGGATTAAGTTTAAGAATTCATATTATGATCACATAATATTAAATACATTCGCTCTTTTACTCAACGCGCATACAAAATTTAAACGACGTAATTCATACTATAATTTATCTCTTGTGGACACCGAGAAAGGCCTGTGACGCTTGGGCGTCGTATTGAATCTCCTTGTTGACTGCTGGCGGGCTCGGGGGAGGCCGCGCGGTGTCTATGGTCTAGAGGTAGGGGCTGGTGTCCTGGTACTCGTCGTCGCTCTCGTCCGAGCCGTCGTCCGTCAGCTGTCGCTGCGCGGCCGCTTCCGAGTCGCCAGCGCACTCAGAGCTCGATGCATCTGTGGACAAACGCTTACTTAAGTCTCTGTGTTCCTCTCACTCAGGCAAGTTGAAACATCATGGAGGGTTAGTATGCATTTTAGAGTTAGCGTCAAGAAACATAAGTAAAACTCTAACGTAACTGTGCCAGCAACAAATCTAATATGAGTATGAGAACGATTACTAAACATGAACCGCAAAATTTACTTGTTTCCATGCATTCTGACTAATGTTTTCATTCAAAGATAAGCTAAAAATATACTCACTCTAAACTCTATATTTCACTATAATACTAAAATCTCAAATTTTATTACTAATTAAATGAAGGCATAAAGCAATATGTCTGTAGAGTTGCTCGGGTGTGCATATTATGCTTTTGTTCTACAAAATCACAAATTTTCAAATTAAAAATAAATCGACGAAGAATAATTAGAAATGTCTTGAATAAATCGACGCTTCTTTTGCTTTTTACTCGCAATTACTTGAAAATAAAAGTGACTGTTAATGGTTTTAGAAACTAATTATCACTTCGATTCGATTTTTAAATCGATTTCGTTTCTCAATGTTAAACCGTTGTCCGAGCAAATCCATAGACAGCTTGTGTGAGTGTACTGTGTATCGCGTACAGCGTCTAAGACAAGCGGCGCAATAATTACCCAGTTACCTGCTTGCGGCTCATAGAGGCTCTCGTAGCGCCGCGACTTGGGCGGGGGCGGCGACACTGAACTCCTGCTACAATACAAATTATTTCTGTTAAATTGGTTTTCTTTCTATTTTCATATGCTAAAGCATCAAAGAAATGTACTAAGTTTGGAAATTGATTACAAGAGGCTGGTTCATACCAAGGTATGCTTGGGTTATGTGGATAAAATCGTGGCTTGTTTATCAATTGTTTGTCTATAATAAATACTACGCAATTCTGTATATAAACTCGGGCACACGGCGCAGGTCTCTCATGATGAGATGAGAACCGCATAAACATTTTTAGAACGCAAAAAATACCAAGATTTAGTTCCCAGTATGCCCCCGCCTTTTACCACACTACATGCATTATTGAATAACAAAATACTTTGGTTGTGCACAATTATTCGCCACTGGCTTGCCAATAACTATGGTGGATCAACGCGTATCATATAAAAAGACTACACTGAACTATACTTTAGAATACATTATTCAAGATAATTTCAAACCATCGCCACCAACTCAAATGTCAGCTTTAGCTAGTGATTTTTAAGTTGATTTTCAGTGACTATTTGTATTAAAAGGCTCTAACAAAGGGTTGCAATTGAATTTGAACTTTGTCCTGTGTGACATAGAGTTCGAATTCCAAAATTTGAATATTATATGGAATTCTGAACCCAGTTTGGGTTGGTACCTTGAATGGGTCCGCGTGGGGGATTAAAGTAAGATTTCCAGCGCTGTTGCGTACCTGTGGTCGAGCTGATCGTCGTGGGCGTCTCCGTTCTCGCTGGGCGGCGGCGAGGCGCGGGGCGAGGGCGGCTGGCTGAGCGCCTGCATGAGGCGCCCCTTGGACTCGTTCCAGATGTTGGACAGGCGGCCGTCGGGCCCGAACAGCAGCAGGAACGCGTCGATCAGCTCGCGGGACTTCTCCTCCCACTTGGTCAAGATGTCCACTCGCTTCTCGCCTATGTTCGTCATCACCTAGAAAGGATGGCGAGGTTAGTTATTTGGCCTAACGTAATCAATCAATTTGTCTAGCTTTTTACCAACTATGTTGTCGGCTCCCATTCAAATCGAAAGCAGCTGAATATCATTATTTTATACGGAGCAATTGTATATCTGACCTGCACAACCCAGTGAAACAACTAGTTACCTATTTGTCCTACAACATTTTGAGATTCGACGAAAGTTAAGAGTCGAGGGGCGACGTTACATCAACTCATCACATTTAGCCTTATTAGTTCTCGCTTGTAACCGATTTCAATTTAATCCTAATAGGTCCTAAAATCCTATTTAAGACTGACAATTCAATGATGACTCAAATTCAAGCACTTAGTAGTAGTCAAGAAAGTCTGTATTCTCCCTCTTGTATCTATTTGTCAGAATATGGTACTGACATACATATATGGTCTTAAGATGCATGATCACATTCTGTAGCGTGCAAATGTTAGCACTTAGCAATTCACCCTTTCGTATCACCTATCAACCTTGATCAAGTTCAGTAACACTTGCAAGGCATCCGTGATTAGGTTATTTACTGAAAGAGTTCGTTGAATGGGCAACAGGTCCGTGTTAGTAACGAACCAACGCCGCAAGGTCAGCTGTTGTATCGGCCATATCTGTCTATTTTTGTGGAGAGAACGTTAACTACGTAAAGCTTTTGTTAAAACTGAAAATACAAGGTTAAATGTCTCGTAATTGTTATCGCCATCATTACCAAACTTGAGTTTTGAAAAAAAAAAGGGCATATTTTAAGAACTGGCGACTTGAAAATTTGAACATTTTATATTTGATGATCTAGTGAGTCAGTCAGCGTCTCGGTATGCCAAGCAGGAATTCTAGAAAAACTAGCTCAATACTACAATTTGCACTTAATAAATTTAGATTAACCTTAGCAAAATAATTTAGATTAATAAATTAAACTAGGTGCAAGCTTGAGTATTTTATAAAAAAAATCAACCATCAGTTGAATTTTATTCTGAAAAACCCATCTCATCTGACCTTCGAGTTTCTTTAGATCAGCAGAGGACACAGTTCTGTGGGAAAGACACATAGAGGCCTTTGCCCAGCTATAGGACAAAATAGGCTGGTAGTATTTTTGACCATAGTAATAGTAGTATTTTGCCTACTGTAGATTTATCGGACACAGAGCGGTGCACAGGAAAATACGAGTAAGTAATTGGACACTAACTTTTTTGCCCTTCTCCTTGAGGTCGTCCATCTTGTTCTGCAGACGGAACTTCTTCTCGTTGAGGAAGCCCACGTTGAGCTCCTTGGCGGAGTAGCCGCGCGCCAGGTTCCGGCGCACGTAGATGTCGTAGTCCCGCACTATTCGCGCCACGATGTCCGATGTGGATACGCCTGGGACAATTGCAATGTTGGTTAGACGGGCTACGAGACATAATGATGGCAATTTTCTTTCTTACTTCTGTAATAGGTATATGCATTAGAATGTCATGAAAATTAAAATAAAGAACAGCTTTTTTTTACTTTTACTTTTTTTATTACAGCGCCAGACCGTATCAGACTATTTTGGATGCCCACTTCACTTGACAATGGTAAAAGTATTTGTGGTATAAGCCATAGCAGCGTCCTGTAAACTAGGTACATCAATAACAATGCAACTAAAGTGGAGTAGTTAAGATGTAGGTATTGGCTATTTCTAAAACTAATGACAATGTATTTGCTTGCGCTATTACCTCATCATATCAATTCATACTATAAATAAAACATCATTTTCATAATAAAGTTTATATACATAATTATGCTCTACGGCCTTCGATGATTTGACAGGCATAGCCTGACCACCTTAGCGTTTTTAGAAAGGCGTGGACTCTAGACCTCAATTTAACCTTATAAGATTGCCACCTTGACGTTTTTCACTCAAGCGTGCGCACATTGACCAGTGATACTCAAACTGCGGCCCATACTATCTATGCACCCCGCTAATTGACTGCTAAAATGTAACGTCCACATAGGACTGTAGGTTATAACTTCAGTCCATAAAAAGCTAAATAATCCAACAGTCCATATACATAAATATGGTCAACAAATTATAATATGAAAGAATGCTTGTTTTGTGTATATTATTATGTGTCAATCGAAGCTTACCCTATACGCCAACGAGACAAATATGTGGCAAACAATACAGTGAACGTGCGTGTGGCTTGACCTAGGAAGTACGCCAAGCCACAAGTTGTACAAAAGATTACCATGAATAATTAGGTATACAACTCGACTTGCACCAATGATGTAAAATAGCTATGAAGTTCGGTATCATTTTTCAGGTCGAATTAAATGACTTCAACATAGTTATTATGAAGCCGGCAGCTTTTTGTTACCTACTCTTAACTGCTTACGTCAAAGTGGTTTTACGTATGGGGAATTTCGGACCGACGGTAGTGTTTGTAACTATAATTAATATTTATCTAGCGTTGCGTCCCGGTTTGACACGGGTGGAAATTATATTCGCACAACCATCAATTAATGAAAACCGAAGTAGATGACGACTTTATTTTATACTATTTCGAGGTGTTTTGGAGTTCTTACATATTATTTCTAACCACATAGCTAAAAGCCCAAAAATAAATAATAGTCATTTAACTTTTACTACGCCACATGAATAAAAGTTGAAAATTATGATAGCGAATCGTACTACCGGGATTAAAAGTTCTATTTCCAGGTTATGGTTTACACGTGTGCCAAATAACATCCATTGCCGAGTTCAGCCGTAGCGGCATGATTGATAACAAACATCTAGACTTTCACAAATATATGCAGGTAGAGCACGACGTACCTTCGGTCCTCTGAGTAGCGACGAACATGTCTTTAGCCTTGATGAGCGCGTACGTGTCCTCGCAATCCTCCGTAGTGTAGGGAATGTCATCGTGCGCCACGAAGTCAATCTTGTGCTTCTCCAGGAACTCCTCGTCGTACTCCCACGGCGCGTCCATTACTACCTGCAAACCATACAAGGAACATTAAGTTCTATACAATTTTTTAAAGGAAAATCTAAATCAATTCTAGAAAGGATTTGGTTGGTTCATGAATAATAAATCATTTGTCCATAACTTTCTCTTGTCGTTATGATTGCTTTTGAAGCTTGATCAACACTTTTATTTAGCATTGTTAGGGCCGCATTTTCATCCATACCGTGTAACACTGAGCACCCGGAAGTTAAACATGATCAGAACAAAAAAAGGGACCTGGTTGGTTCATGAAAAAGACTCCTCGACTTATTGCTTTTGAAGATTTATAAATGCTATATGTGTATAGTACTGTCAAGGTCGCATGTTATGTTTGGACTTCTTAAGCATCCAAAAGCCACCCGAAATCAGTGCAGTGAACGTGACGTGCCGTCAAGCCTTAACTTCAGGTGAAATGGCAGTACACTTCTAGCTCACCTCACACACGTTCTCTCATTGTCAGTAGCATGATTACAGAATAGACCAGCAGAACAAGTTCATGCGACATATAATCCAGAAGTTCCTAATTTCCCTGAAGGGTCACTGAGCTCAACATACCAGATGTCCGAAAGGCCCTGCCCTTAATTATTGTTTCATACAGCTTTATTAAAAACTTTTATGTATGGTGTACATTTTTCTCAAGAAATCAATTACAATTTTTTAATTTTATTTGAAGTGAAATAAAATTAATAAATTTCGTGGGCGAATTACAATATGGCGTGTTGGGTGTCAAAGTTCACTTATTTGCATTTAAGGAAGTTATTCGAATCTATCTGGAAAACTGACTCGCCTGTCATTGTCTTGCAGCCTTGTGTTTAATGCTTACTCATGGTGTTGTAAAATAATAGTTATCAAGTGTCTATGACGCAAGAACTGTAATTAGTGGGAGTTCGGTTCCATGTTTTGATTATAGTCAGTTTTTTGTGGTAAACAAAAAACTTGGTACGTTTTTTACCAACACGATATACAGACAAGTTAAGTGCTCCAAAAAAATGAGGCTGAATCAAATCATGTTTATGAATAGCATATACTACAGAAATTAATGTGAGACGCCTCTTTTCTGACTAATGCTGTTAGTTAACGGTGCATTAATTATTTGTTTTGTAACCCAAATGCGGATAATAATTCAGTTTTTGTTTACAGTTGTACTAACCTGTTTTTTTTTTTCGAAAGATAAATGTGTTGAAAATTTGAAGTTAAGAAAATATTCGAATGCCAGAGTATTTACCGTGATGATGAAAGAGTAAAGTAACAACAAAAAATATGCATATTCACCGTGCTTGGAGTTTCCAGATAAGACAACCAAAATAATAAAAACTTAAATTTATTCAGTTTAAAAAGGAGCCTTTGAAAGCAATATTCTTATTGACGTCACAAATTTGGAATACCATCGCCCTCGCTGCGGGTCAAATTGTTATTTATTGAACGTATTTCTCAAGCAAATTACATTATAAATAATTATCTTTTTTATTTTTCGCTCAGGGCATAAACAGCATTTACTCAGAAGAAAAACAAACTGGTTAGTTTAAATTGTGTTGCTATATGAAGCTAGAACTAAGACAGACATTAAGTTGACATTCAAATTGCGTTTTATAATATTCCTTATTTCATCATGTTTGAATATTTTTCCGTAGTCAAATATGCAGAGAAGTGGTGACCTTGCCTCTTGTCATTTCGTAACCGGTTGCTTTTTACGGAGTGCAAAGAGGAACAGCTCTTTTAAAATGAGTTAAATATAGTTATTTTATAAGTTTGGATTATACGGTCTGGTGGTATTCACTGGCGGAAATCATAAGTCTTTAAAAAACGAATTATTTTAACAGGTATTGCATAAACGCGCATCTTACTGTCAAATTAACGTTGGGTTGGATTCAATCTAATTATTATCTAACAACAAAATTCATGAATCTTAATTTAGCACTAGCGCATTTACGAGACTTCCCGGGTAGTTAATTATAGACAGTTGCAAGACGACAATAAACATGTTCTTGAAGTAACAAAAAATAAATAAGTTTTAAGCTTGAAATTTTCGCTAAGTATATATTATTGTTTCTCCCCATTCAGTCGCACAATGGACTTCTTTGACCCAGCATTATAACTGTTGCCGTTGGCACATGCGACTTGCAAGTTGGAGGTCAAGAAGAACTGACGCAGTCAAATGAATCGCATAAATGTCCCCCGTTAGGAGAAACGTGTTAACGATTAATACTGACTCTAAACAAAAATTTAAACTTGTCAAGCAAACTTGGACCCTATAATCATCTGATAAAATCACCACCACATTTTCAATAATTGTGTTGCGTAAACAAATGAAAAAAATCGAGCGTACGATCATTCTCAGATTAGAGTTGAGGACGTTGAGGTCAAAGATATAATTGAGAGCAATGACGATTAATGACATCATTGATTTAATTGTTTTTAGTCCACCAAGCGCCACTAAAGCACGTTCATCAAAGAATTATACTTGAGATGATATCGAGTTCAAAACTCCTTTGAATCTATATGCCAACCATTTATGTTTTCTAGTGATGTTTGCCTTTTATTCGAAATGGGAAGTCCCTATTCGCAGTAGTACAGTATCGCATACAGGGACATGAAGTGAATAACAAATAACAATTACCTCATCGACGTATCTGCAATGCCTGACAGCCTCATACCTCTCGTCCTCTGTCATCACTGTGCGCCCCTTGCGACTGTGTGTGAGACTGTCGCTACATACTGGAAACGACAAATAAATTTTCTTTAGTCATCTAGATAAACATTCTCGGTCTAAAATTACATGTATTACATATGCAAACTTAATTAAAGTTATTATCTCGTCCCTGTTAAAATTCCTCTTCCTGATAGTAAAAATCATTTACATGTATTAATTAAGTGAACGTTTCTTTTTTGTAAGGTCAGCGTTTCTCAACGTGCAGCCTGTGGGTCTTTGGGATGCGGCCCAATCTCTTACATCTCAACTTATGATAAAGTACTGGAAGTACGACTTCTAGTGGATACAATATGAATGAAAACGTTGCATGTAAATACCTAACTGCCACTGTTAGCATAAAGAGTAATCTTTTGAAGTCAGTAGGTAGCCAAAAACGAAATAGGTTAAAGTTGTGTAAGAAAGAATGACAGTCCGATTACCTAAATATTGCGCGTGTCATTTCATTGCCAGTGGCCGCTCTCAAGGACACGTACAATTGATTACACTAATCCATTTATCGCCAATTATACATGAAAGGCTATTCTTAATGGTGCTTACAATATTATCGCTAAATGCTAATTAATTAGTTTTAAGGACTGAGGCATTTTATTTATTTATCATCGGAATCGCATTGTTTACGCTTTACACGTGCGTAATCGGTTGGTTATGTATCGTGCGACAAATCTACCAATAGAGTCGCTTTATTTTTATCGTAATTGTGGAGCCATGCGGCACTATGCCAGATAGGCCGCACACTGCACGATGCCTTGCTATTTACATCAAAAATAAGATTGGCACTCGGAATTTATTGCCATTTGTGTAAAGTCATCTCAATAACATTTTGTCTCATTTTTAACCCACTTCAAAAAAGGAGGAGGTTCTCAATTCGACTGTATTTTTAAATTTATTTATACTCATGACTTTGTACTGGGTTTACAGACTATGATGGTTGTTGTTATATTCGAAAACTGGTGCTTGTCGTATGGTCCCATTTAAAATGATTGAAATCTGACGACTAGTATTTGAGTTATCCCTAATAATGCGTGGCTTCGTCTACATTGATGATGTTCTTATTCCCTCTTTGTCGATGTAAAATGAAAAATCAATCATCATCAATGTAGACCACGCCTAACTCTCTTGAATTTCGGAAGTTAGTGTTCAAAAATCGAAAAAGCAACAAAAAACACGGACTCCCGAAATTAAAGTTATTTTGTACTTTTTGGATTTTTTGTTTAGAAGTCGGTTGAAAGTTTTTTTTATTGTGTTTGTTCTCTATTCGAATAAGAGGGTATTTAATTGTGTGTGGTATCCTAAACTGAAAGATGATTGTTTTGTTCCAAGCGACATTGATATTTAAATTGAGTTGAATGATCGCCTTATAATTATCAATCTATTGTATTCAGGTAGGTAGGTACATTGCTAATTGCTATTTAATTTTAAGGATAAGAGTCCAAGGACACACTATTTGTGCCAAGATGTACTGCGAACACAAAGCTACTATTAAATTTTAATCGGAACTCGGTCAGGCAGTTACGGTAACGTAACAATTATTTATTTACATCGTTATTCGTTGTTTGTGGGCCGATGGCGTGACGTTATGTTTACGTGCAATTATGTCGTTCAAACCCGCAATGAAAATTTTCCCAAGTAATTGTTTAGTCAAGGAAAAATGTTATCCCGTAGATTTTAGTTCCTATTAATCTCACCTGAATGGTTTACTAAAAGATACGACTCGAAGCCTATAGAAAAACATCGTTCGATGGGCGCTATCGCTATCATTGAACTGGCATTACGCATCGGTCTCATGCGATGCGCAAGGACTCAATGAGTCAGGTTTGAATGTTTTGATGCAATAAGTAAACATGGATGAGACGGTACGGAGATAAGCATGCACTCACCACCAACGATAAGGTAGACATTAGGGAAGACTGTCTTAGCCTGTTGCAGTTGCCTGGCGTGTCCTTGGTGGAACATGTCGTAAATGCCGTCTGAATAGACGCGCACTTTGCGGTGTGCTGTGCCCGCCACGGCAGCTGCGCGGGGGATTCGACCATAGTGACATTTTTCCCGTTCCGCTATTGCATCCGGGTTTGTACTGAATGGAGCCGCAAGTCGTAATGACTGTAACAAAACAAAAAGATTAATTAATTGCAGTTGAATTTCAAATGGTACCTAATAATATAAATTGGTTACGATAAACTCCCACGGGGTGAACGTTCTTTATAACCCAGTTGTAGGCGCAAATACCGCCCACATAAAACACAATACAGCGAATGCAAATTTCGAGTGAGCTGCATTAATATTAACAAATGGTATTAAATACTGCATGTCAGAATGTTCAAAGCAACCTACACTTAGATAAATGAATGTAAGGCCGCTGAAATTAAATTCATACTTAGACATCAATTCAAATACTTGTGTACCTAAGTATTCGATATCAGCTACGAATGCAATGTTACTAATGACTAACGAAACTGATTCAGCTAACTGATTAGCTTAAAAAGTATGATTAAAAATTGATATTTAGTTAGAAACTACTTTCAAAGTTCTTATAAAAAAAAAAAACCTAGTGAAGTGTTACATAAAGTTGTGTAAGTATGAGTAAACGAGATTATGTTGTATTGTTCAGGCGTCAAGGTTCAAACGGCACTGGATGTCAGCCGTTAATGATAATGAAGTGGCGTGATGTGACGTCACGCTAGTGGCCGGCGTAGATTAGCAACGATTCATGGGTTGTTATCTAAACGCCCATGAGTGTGTCGGTCGCGGAGCTTCTATCAGCGGATATGCTTATGCAATTGACACTGATTACTACTATGTTGATATTAATTTTACAACTAAGTCACACCTTTACATGCAGAAACCAAAGAAGAGACCAAGATAATGTGATACACTTAGAAATTTTAATAAGTAGTTCTTATGGCTGTAGCAGTGCTGGCCAGAGTAAACGATGTTTTTTGTTCAATATCTCGTAGTAACACATACGCTTTATTACTAAAATGTAAAATTTATTGTATTAACTGTCTAAAAAGTTGTAGGAGGTCGTTATGCATTGAATAATAAGCCCAATCGAACAATACACCCAGGCGATAAAACGATGCTCGTTATATTTTATTACATTTTTATCGAAGTACTTGAGACTCAAGTAAGTCATTACTCCGCGTTAAGCCGAGTTTCCACAAGGCGACAAATAAATATTGTTTTACACACAAGAAGGCTTTCTAATTTCTACATGCTAAAACATTACGAGGAACGATCAGCATGTACGGCGCTTACACATTCATAAGCTAATGACACCGACACGACAATTTGAGTCGCTGTACTAAAATACTAAAAGCTGGCTTAGAAAACTGACACTATTTTGAGACTAAGATAAGGAACCGCTAGCAAAAAGTCGCCATTCTCTATGTACCATCTGCTATTTTCGTTTAAATTTCTAGCGAGGTGTTGAGGCAGATGCAGGCTAATGTTTCTGCATAGTGTAGATAAATATATCCGGTATTACACTTCAATTAAAATGCTTTACATGTGATCATCAACGACAATACTTTTACTTGTCGCGGCGAGACGCAGTAATAGCGGCTTTCAAGTTAGTCTTAATTCAGGTCACATAACTATGCAAACAGAAACACTGTCTAAACATTGCATAACAAACTCAATTATTTTTATAGTGACACGTAGCTCATTTTCGGATTTCATAGAATGTAAACCTCTTTATGTAAAGGTTTACGTTCTTTCATTTTAAAATCTTTTATCTAATGCATACCGTCATTATTTGAAGAACAGGCCGCATAGGACAGTCAGTAGGCCCTACATTTTGATAATTTCATAGTGCGGCCCGTTGACATAAATTAGCCGCTTAAAACCAAAGTACGAATAATTATTTAACTTTTAATCGGGTGCATTACGTTAATATTCAATCGTTACAGAAAGCTTCATTCCGCCTGTGGTTAGATAATCTTATTTTTAGATTTGATAATTTATAAAGTTATTCAAACTTTAATACAGTGAAAACATATTGCTATATGACACTACTTGCTCTCTTATAAAAATAGAATGAATATAATAAAATAAAAAAATAGAATAAGTGATTAATAGACTGCTGAACCAGAAAGATTTATAATATAAAAAAAAAATGTACCTTCGTAACTCTTGGTTCTAAATGAAAAAATGTTTGCATTATTTGAATGAAATAGAGAATCGTTTACATTGTTCGCTCGTCTATATCGATCAGTAGGCATGATGTATTCCTATTTATGGCAGAGATACAAGTATAGCCCCTGAGCAAGAAATGCCAGTTTACACACCGAACGAAAGTCGGGCCGCATTTTCTTGCACACACGTCTAAGACTGTGAAAGATCTTCAATCAAACACTATGCCAATGTTATTTTAATGCGTAAAAAGTATTTAGCTGATTGTAATGAAATCACACCTGGCCAAAATAATTTTGGCCAGGTGTGATTTTTATTTTTTTTATTATTATTCACATGATCGATTAATTTATCACTACAAAAAATAAATAAGTAATCTATTTTACAAAAATAATCGGCACACTGTATAATGATTGATGTGTTTGCTCTTTACCTGATTATTAATAATCTCTAATCTCGATTATAGTATAAATATGTCGCCGTCTACCTATCAGTTTCTTGATTCAACGCTTACTTCTCTTAAACGGCACAACGGATTTGAATACCCTTTTCACTAATAGAAAAGGCGATAACGTTTGAAGGTTTGTACATTTAAATTATACAAAATGGCTAAAGTATAATGCTATTAATAATTGCACCCGTACGAAGCCAGGGCGGGTTGCTAGTGAGGAATATATTGTTTAGATGCGTAATTTAAAAATAACCTAATTAGCTATCCTCTGCGATAGCGAATTTCTGCGTCTATGCAAGATCGTAAGGTGGAAAAAATGCTTTGTACTCAATGTTAAAATGTCACATGTCATACAGGTGTCACGATGATAGCTTGCTTATGTAAATAGCGGCGTTTAATAACAGTACCGAGGTATTTCAGGTGTTGACTAAGTCTTAGTATGACCTCTTGAATTTAGGTTACACTATCTTATTATAAGCAGAAGGTAGGCAATTGAATTATTTACAGACTAGCAGCGCCCCGCGGTTTCAACCGCGTAGTTCCCGTTCCCGCGGGAATATGGGGATAAAATATAGCCTATGTACACCGGAGGTAGTGTAGCTTCCCAACAGTGAAAGAATTTTTCAAATCGGTAGTTTCGGAGCCTATTCAATGCAAACAAACAAAAAAACAATCAAATCTTCCCTCTTTATAATATTAGTGTAGATATATTAAATTGTATAATCCAGTTTTAAAAATAGACAAATAGATTAGATATTCAAAATGTTAGCAGGCAGTAGGATCGATTTACGGAGGGTTTTCTTTTCTTTTTATATTATGACATTTATCATGAATACATTCAGAAACGTGGAATAAAACGGTCGGTAGGCTCTTAGGTAGACCAGTAATAATGCAAATTCTATTAAATCTAATAATGAGGAAGGTTATGTCTCTTTGTACCGAATAAGCTACGAAACTACTGCACCGATTTTAACCATTTTTCACTAATAGAAAGGCACATTATCAGCGAGTAGCATTATTTTATCCGGCGTGCGGCAGGGCGCTGCCGCTACTAGTTCACATACATAATCAAATACTGAAACTGTCTCATTCGATTGACATTTATTAATTGTTCAAGATATTGCAGTTAATTAACTTAATAAGCATGATTATCTACTTAATTATATTGATAATACATTAAGCACATACCATTTATGCGTAGATTATTAATTTCATCTATGCCACAAATAAGTTGATGAGTGATGTTATTATAATCATAAAATATCGGCGACCGGGTCTATGGCGCGCCACTATGAGGAAATATAGCTACAAATCGATATTCTTTAATAACGAATTCCTAAGACCAGTTGTCGATAACTGAACACGCAGAAAACCACAATAACAGCATTTTTTAGTTCCTTTATCAAGCAATTCCAATTTTTAATTAGGTAGATGACCAATTAAAAATAAAATCGCAAACGTAATTTTAGTTCACCATTATTTTTTAACTATTATAACATTTATACCTAATCCTTCCAAGAAAGATCTTACGTATTCCTTTTATTTCAGCAATTATTAAGAACATGCAATAATAATACATATTACCTAAATAAATATATTTATAATTTGAATAATTTATTTATTGAAAATATACTGAGTTAGGGAAAGCATTAGGGAAAACTATATTTATTGGTACATAGGTATATACACAGCAACTGCGTCATTATGGCCACAGCATAACACAACAAGTCAATAATAATTTGATATTTTTGAATTAATTCGATATTATTTAAATAAAACTATTATATTATTTACTTGCAGTTAATAGTCCCGCACATTTATAAGTGACGGGAAATTTTGTGCATATTTAAATAAAGACTATTTTATACAAGTTTAACGATTTTATTTATAGACGTGCGGGACCGCACATGTGTTTAATTTGTATATAATATTATGATAAATCGGGTGGTCGGAAGATTCCTCTGAATGAGGCGGATATTCGATGATATAAAACGAGGCACTGATAGCCCGACCCGACAACTGTCAGGGTCACCAATGTTGAAATCATTAAACACTTTAATCTAATGAAATAAAGGTACAAATACATCACTACATAGTATAAAACAAAGTCACTTCCCTCTGTCTGTCCCTATGTATGCTTAGATAAAAACCTTCCTCTTGAATCAGTCTATCTATTTAAAAAACCGCATCAAAATCCGAGAAAAATTATATAGGTTTTCTGTTGTTTCATTTGTTTTTCTATCTCCAGTATGTGATAGATCAGTTATTGGGTTCGGCCGTTAACCTACGCAACGGATTTTGATGCGGTTTTTTAAATAGATAGACTGATTCAAGAGGAAGGTTTTTATGTTATGTATGTAGTTTTTATGTGATAATAATTTAAGAGGTTTCTAATGTGATGTCATAAATAAGCACATTTTTTCAGCAAAGCACCCGTGCGAAGCCGGGACGGGTCGCTAGTAAATTATACTTCAATATCAGACAGCGAAAAGAGTCATTGAAAGACAGTGAAGCGTGAAAACATAATCGGTAACTTAGTTGCCTATTGTATAATGTTCTAGAACCCAATGGCAGCGGTAACAATTTAGGCAGCATTTAGCCGTATTTAGCTCAAACCTCCGGTTGAGACACCACTCACACCTCGCCAAGTGATTCATTCAAGCGGCGACCAGTTAGCGATACAATGATGATTGAATTTATGGAAGTCAGGAATGCATCGGCGTAGGTTTGATTGGAGACCTCTATCTGATGAACATAGTATAGCATACACAACCGCTCCAAAATGGTGCAAAAGGACTGAATGCCAGCGGCATAAAAATGTGAAAAATTGCAAGCTTCTAGGAACCTACGGTTAGGAGAAGAAATGCCTTATGAATTATTGAGGCATTAAATATTATTACGTCAAATGTAAATTAATTGAATGTCTTCCGGAAAAGTATGTTCCACTTTAATTATGACACATCTGATCTAAAAGGTGAAGTATCTACCCATTCGTATGAGGGAAACGTTTATGGTAATTGATGTTAATAGCCCGGGGAAAACTAAACATGATCACTTACAGACCACAACCACATCCTTTCGAAGACAAATTTAGTTAAAGAATTAATTAATTGGAAATGGTACTGTTTCTTGTCTGAAGTATACTCAAACATTCCATAACTGAAGATTATTAACGCTATTATAGCGCTAATAATAACGCTATTACAGGCGGCAAAGTTAATTATATACACCATTCATAATGGACGAGGAAGCGTAGGCACTGCAGTCACGCTATAAGATTCTGAGCCTTCTTTAGAAAAAACAACTGTTATATCATTCGTCAATCTTGCCATAAACAGGAGCTTCACGTATCCTACAAATCACGAGACGATTCCGAAAAGAAATACGCTAACAATGACCCATTATATTAGTTTATATTTTCTTGGATTTATTCTAAATAGGTCAAAGCTACTTTCACATCTTAGTCAAGTTAATTGCTTATACTTGAACAACAATCTTGGAATTGGTTTTTTTTACACCTTCAAAGTTGTTGTTGTTTCGAATTCATCCAAGTAATTTACCAGCAGATATATCTGACATTTGCAGTGAAAATGTTACCGTTACGAACACTGTGGTTGGAGGAGAATGCCGTCTGGTTGACGTCAAAAGATTTCGTAACCTTCAGCATAACGACAATCGAAAACAAAGTTGTTTTACGCGTCACACGCTAAGCTAAGCGCCACCGTATTAAGAGAACAGTGGATGCAATCACATTAAACGCAGGCATAAAATAAACGAAGAACTACGACGTTTACATCCCGTGACATAGAACTTGAACTTGGTTATTTTGAGCGTGAAGAAATCGAGTGCATACGTAATCCAATCGCAACACTTGAGAAACAGCAACATTGGGCAGCAAGGAAACAACCTGTTCTTAAGATACACAACATAATGAACTCGGTTTAGTATACTGCCTACGTGAAAAATGCACACAACTCAGCATGTCAGCAACTACAAGGCCCGCGGCGAATGCTCTCGATGTCAATTGCTTAACTTTGCAGTACATTTAAATGAACATTCGTCGATTTACGTCACGTCAGTTCATGCAAATCATCTTTGTGAATACATTTTGGCTTAAATTCACTTTATTTTCAGTGAAACATTCGCCTACGAAGAGAGATAACTAAACCCAATGATGTTATTTGCAGTTGGAAATGTTTGTTTAGGTGGTGGTGGAGTGACGCAGCTCGCAGGTGTAATAAAACTGTAAATATGAGAACTATACATAATACTTCACGTGAATTTTTTTCACGTTTTGGAGTCCAAAATTCGGAAACTCGTGTCTAAATCCAGATGACTGTGTTCCGCATTGGAGGCTAGTTTCTAACCGCTTCAAAACATTTACTTTATCCTACGTGATTGCTTAGTCGTGAACCATTGATGTATGTATGTAAGTATTATAATTATGTACAGTTTAAGTCATTGACCATAAGTATAGGTTGCATCATCTCCATGGTGGTTATGCTATATCACTGATATTAATATTACTGATGATACATTTATTAAATTGCCAGCTCCTTCCTTTGCATGTAAACAGACTGCAGAGAGTACAGTTTGAAACAATGTAGTTTTCTCCACCAATTGTGCCATGTGCTAGGTCTCACTGATCTCAGTTTATGCTTCTTTCCTTCGTTTTAGTTTTTCGCTATCTAGATTTATTCAAGCCTCTTTTATACGGAATGCTCTTTCTTCAAGACATTCACATTCTTATTTCCCGACTGCCCAGATGATTGTGTGTAGTGCTTTTTTATGTCCTTTGTCCGTAACATTCTCCACTTCCGCAATACTTGTGCATACAAATCCCACAAATCGATACTCCTATCCATTCTCTTATCTATCACTGGTTTATGTCAAAACTTATGGCATGGATATATGGTTTTAGACAATCACTTGGCCGAGAGATGTGCTCTGTATGTATTCAAAGCGCAAGTGAATAAATTGGTCCCTTAAAACCTGGAGTTGAGAAAAAGGCTAAACCGGGTCGCAAATAATACACACACTGTTTTTCTTCACCTATCTTGAAGCTGAATTAGTGTTTTAAATGGCTCGATTTTGAAGGAAAAATGTAACTGTTTTTTTATTATTCTTGATAAAATAATATGCTTAATGAATGCGACAATCAATTACATTCCGAGTGCATTGTTGATCATTTACTGTTTTAAATTTTCAGAATTTAAGACGTTTGTAGGTACACAAGTTCTCTGTAGGCACATTTGCAAAACACTTAACACTATGCGAGGATTTATGTATGAACTTTCTATGGAGTATTCAAACACAGACAACCTTCTGCAGTGCAGTGGGTAGCTCTGACTTTCACTCATACTTGAACAAACAATAAAGTCTTCTGGTCTGCGAGCTTGCGAGTTTTCGATCACAAGGTTTCAAGTAAATAATTCAGTTTTCATCTTGTATATCTCTGGTTGGTCTCCAGTCAGACTGGGTGATAATGTAAACATTGAACAGATCGAACTATCGAATGCTCCGCGAATAGAGAAAGCCCTCTTACACCCCCATACAAGGAAGTAGGATTAAACAGAGGTACTTACAGTGTGATCCTTTATTTCCTGTTTGACAAATCCATTTTTCCTGTATCCATTGAGGGAAGTTTCCAACTGACCGTTGACATGCCCAGGCCCGTTCGTGAGCGTTGTGGTTATCGTTAACGCTGACATCATCAACTATTTTATATTGTCTTTCAAACTAAATTAAGTAAATAACTTTGCCGGACGTGATATAAAAATATAAAAGTTATCAAACAGGAACTTGCATTTTTATTATTTATTTTCTTAAAAAAATATCTGGAGGAAAGACTTTTTTACTATAGTTCCAAAATAAATTCACAACTAAACTTCAAATCTGAATGAATATTGAAAGTTTCAATAAATTTTTCAGTGATCGTATGTTTCGGGCTATGTAATTGATAACCGGTATTTTAGGTAAACAACGGAACACGCACACTCCACGAAACTATACGAGTGACTAAAGCGATATGAAGCACGGAGTCGGCGTGAGGAATGTTTCTGGTGCGAGAAGCGGGCGTGAGCGGGGTGCGAGAGGCGCGGGGCGGTCGATGCCGGGTGGCGCGACGCCGACGTGGAGGCTCGGTAGACACGCGACGCTCCACGAGTCGCGCCGAGCCCGACGGGGACTTCACTTTGCCCGCCGACTAGCGACGACGGCGAG
The DNA here is from genome assembly GCA_905332915.2 of Hecatera dysodea. Classification (NCBI taxonomy): domain Eukaryota; kingdom Metazoa; phylum Arthropoda; class Insecta; order Lepidoptera; family Noctuidae; genus Hecatera; species Hecatera dysodea. The sequence goes on along the minus strand of HG995288.1, from coordinate 8,345,997 downwards.
CGCCCACATACGACCCTAGCAAATAATATCGTAGCATGCACTGCACCTACACCAGACGGTCACGATCGCAAAAATTGCGCACATTAACTGCACTCTCATTTTATGAAAGCATCTGAACAAACAAGAGACTCACTGACTCATGCAAGGCAGTCTCACAAGGAGACCGAGATGTTTGGGCCCGTTTGTAATGAGTGGAGGAGATACTTGGTTATTTTCTAAAGAAAAAACCTATTCACAATCTAGAACACGAGGAATCTAAAAAACAGTTTAGGTCACGAATGGCGTATTCTCTCTAGGTTGTTTATGTCAAATAGCAGTTTAGGTTTACAATAAAAAAAATGCTTGGACAAGGATTAATTATCGCTTTGCAATTGATATACAAATAACAGATAATTCGGAACCGATCATAACAAATGCATGGAAACGTTCGAAAGCGACTAGGTTCTTAAATAATTACTAAGATAAAGAAGTAGAAGTCGTTAATTACCACTGACAAATCATTATGTCATGGGCTCATGGCAGATACACAATGACAAGCATGTTTGAAACAGACAGTCCGATGTTACCAGCCAGTTATATTTTTAAGCAACAAAGTTATTTTTTTAGAGGACGCGGTAGGACTCCGATTATAAATTATGAATGAAATCAAATACATTATTAGCATAATAAAAAAAACAACCAAACATTGCTAATTGTGACAAATCTTCTACACACTGAACAACTGAACTGATAATTTTCTGAAAGCTCATGCATGAAGGTATAAATCTGTCGAATAATTCATAAAAATATATTCAACACTTCGGAAAAGCATCATAAATAAAATTCAAGCTATGAAAATCTCATGAAACTTCTCTTGTATAATCAAGAGTTTGATTACTAATTAAAAAAAAATACCAAGTTAGTTGAGTGGCCGAAATCGTTGCAAATGAATTCTAGAACATTCCTACTACTAGGGTTGAGGGAACGCACTCAATTACCGATCACCCTGTTTATTCTATTGATTGCTACCACTACGTAGTAGAGCTGACTATCCAGCAAAATGCACCAGAGCCTCTCAGGGGACGAAACTTAAGTATAACTCCAAATGTAGCAGTTGTTAATTTTGATGTGCTAACCATAAAACATAAATTAAGAAAATAAGCTAAAATCGTTTGCGCAACACATAATTAAAAATACAACATATACACGTTTATTATCACAACATCGTACGATGTTGATAACATGTAAGTACATAATTATAAAACGATATCAACACCCGTCTTCACAACAGTGGTGATGACACATTTTAATTTGTTAATTTCTGTGGGGCTGAGGGCACGTTAGTTCCAGGAATGTTGTCAGCCCTATTAGCAACTAGAAATGTGTTTGATACTTATAACTTTTAGCACCGTATTATGGATAATGTTACAGGATGTTTTATATATCCTGCTAGGCCAGAAGCTTTTGCATGTGTCACTTGGAACGTAGAACAGACGGTAAGCGACAAAACCTGTTCTTAATTTTGCGGAATTCTATATTGCATATTTATTGTTTATATATATATATATATATATATGTAATAATCTCCATACTCAGTATAATATATGTATAAAATACGTGTGTATAACATGTTTGACTGTGTGTATTTTGAAATACTTCTGACAAACAGACGGCGAGCCAAATTCTCCCGTCCATTTTAAAACACATACATCCTGCACCTAATGACTACACTTATTGGTAAAGTAGGAGCTGTTTTAAAAGACTTATACTTAGGAAGTACTCTACATATAAGTACCTTTTACACCAGAGGTGCGTGACTTGGATGTACAATTTACTTCCTCGTTTCAATTATTGCAGAGACTGTTGTTTTTAGTTGCTTGCAAACAATTTACCAAGGCTACAAGAGCAAAATAATTTTAGTCTTATTGTCACATCCAATTGCTATTTGTGATCTGCAAGAATGTATGTTATTTGGTCAAATGCTTAGAGCTGCTAACAAGCTAGGCTAAGTGATGCTAACAATCGGTCGCACTCACTGTAAGAGTAGTAGATATTGAGATTTTGCGATAGGAGCCCGTTATTCTACTGAGCATATTCCTAAGAAACACGATACTCTGTCGCCCACTTCTATTGGCGCTTATTATTTGTTTGGACTACCAGAATCTCAGAGTTACTCATTAAATTCGCAAGTCTCATTCATGCACGTGTGGCCCAAGATATCTGAGGTAGCAACCTTCTCCTCGCCTGTTTTAAAAGTTAGCAACCTTGAAGGACCTTTCAAATTCTTAAACTGTACAGAGACAGTGGAACCGCTGATGTTACTAAAGATAATTCCTTTCGCTCATTTGTTTCAGTGGGTTCCGTAGGCGAAAATATTTCTCAAAAGTAATTTATCGATGTTTTACGCAAATCTTTTGAATCGTTAAAATTTTCTAATCCGTCAGGTACATGCTCTGTAAACATGTTTTCAATTAAAGATCTGTTTGTTGTTTTCAAATGGTCACATTCGTTTTAAAATAATATCTTCAAAGTCACCTTCTCAGAGGCTAAAAATAACGAGCGTCAAGCCTATTCCACACATAATACGAATCTTAACTCATGTATGAGATTAGATATACGTGGATCTTTGAAATTATGTCAGTCACGCCGTTTCAGTTGAAAAGTGTGACTCAAAATCTTTCATTTCAAGCGTTCATACCAATTTCACTTCAGCTGTTTGATAGCAAATATGTAATAAGTAAACAATGACACGTGTGATGAGATCTAAGTCACATTTCGCTAATGTAGTAGCTAATAATGGTTTTACAAAAGATAATCACACTGGTTTATCACCTGTTTTCTATATTTAGAATATAGGTTGCCCTCACTAGTTACAGTCGGAGGCAATGACCGGCCCACTAACCGAGTAGTGGGCGCCAAGTTAATGTCTGGGAGAGTGAGAACAGCAACGGGCTGGCTTGCCAAAACTGACGTGACACACAACTGATGTCACTATAATACTCGTGGATCTACTTCTTGAACAAGAGAGGTTCAGGTATGATTGTGCAACGATAGATTTAATATACGCTATTTTTAATTGGAAGAACTGTTGCTCATCGCAGGTAGCATGTCATCAACGAACATATCAAAAATTAATGTAAAACTGATTATGGATCATAGAGCCAAGACATGCATTAATTGCTTTATTTATTTATTCCTACTTACTGTTAACTTGTCTTCACAATTTTAGAACTGCTAATACTATTGATTAGTTGTTAGTGCAACTAATTAATGTGTGTCGTTTTGTAGCAATTAAATACTTTTGCATTATTCTTCTTTCTTCCTTGCAAATACTTCTGTCTGTAGTTAAAGCTATAAGCCCACTTTTTACACGAGCATTTTAAATCTGAGTGAATGTCGCCTCTCAGTGAGCTCATAATGGTTCAAGGATGCACCAATTTGTTCATGGCATTCCGCACCGGCACGACTCGCTTTCATGACGTGATGACTGACGATAAAGTGTAAACGATTTCGTCAAGTGCGTTACGTAATTCTTATTATGATTTGATTTGCTTTTCTGGCGTTACTGATTAGTCTTCGTTAGTAGTGATGCACTTGTAAGAGCAAGACGTACCTAGTAGATAGCTGGTGTAGTACTTGTCTTGCCTAGTTAGCTTAATGGATTGCAGAACTTTATCGCGTCTTATCAATGTTATACGTTCCAATGTTGTGATAGTGAGGTACTAACTGCAATTCGTAGGTGGAACGACGAAAAAGCGTTGAATATCTGTGATATCACCAAAACACAGGCCTACTTGCGATTACCACGAATTCTCGAGTGTAAAGTTTCGTGCTCACATTTTTCAGAAGAGCATGCTTGACACAGATAACTATACTTATAACTACTATAGACTTTATTCGTTACTATATTAAAACTTTATTCGTTGTCTGTTACCCGATAAACTGGATTTGGCAATCGACAAAGCGTGGGTTTTTTAGATAAAAATAACAAACTACTATCTGCTTCCGTCACGCGGTGATGGAAAACCCAAGAAACATTTGCCGTCAGTTGAATTCGGATTTATTTGAATATTCTTGAATTTTTATATTCATGCCTACTATAAATTATAATTGGTAGTCGAGTTGTTGATGAGCTATTCATCTAACGTATTAGTATGTGCAGCGTGGAGCGTCATAGGTAAGGTACCCCACGAGTGGCGCGGTCAGTGATCACGCCACGCCACATAGTTGGCGGCGAGCCCAAACTATTGATTCATTTAGCTTTCATTTTCATATCCCTGCAGAATAAAAACACAATACGTAGTGTGGTCATAGTATCCAGTGTGTCCACTACTTACGTGTTGATTAATTCGCATAGTGCGTCCACATAGGCGGCATGCAAGTAACGCGATTAAATGCATTTTCGAAAATTATTGTTTCCCTTGAACATTGAATGCATATAAGGAAATAAATAGTTTTGAATTGTATAATTCATAGGTCAAATGGTGGTGGTGCCAATCCTACTTACAGCAAATCAATTTGAGTATTCAAGCAAAACTAATTACATACCTAGTTAAAATAAAATTGTTTTACAGATTTTTGATACTTAATACTTTACCCACGCAATCCACCAACCTGATAATATCCGCATATGCTATAATAGATAGAAGTCAATCTATCTACAACTCTGTATGTAGTATCTTTGATGATAAAGAGACTATAATTAAAAGATCAGTACAGATATCATGATAATGTGCTTATTCCTGACTTAGTCATTGGACAAGGTTCTTTTTGACTTCCTGTTATACCCCAATAAGAAGCCAGCACACTTGAAGATTTATACGCCCTATGTCAGATACGCAAAATGTCATACTCACACATTGTCAGATCGACAGACTTCATTGCAAAATGTCAAATCTGCAAATTGTCAGAAACTCTTATTAAAAAAATACGCAAAATGCCATAAATGCTGAATGACAGATACTTGAAATGCCAAATACGTAAGTGCCATGATTACATGTTAACAACAGTCAAGAGTATGTCAATAAAATACCATAATATCTGACATTTTGCATTTCTGGCTTTTTGCCAATCCTATCATTCTGCAATTTCTAGCAACATCCCTGCCTGAGATTTTGTGTATCTAACATAGGGCATATAAATCCTTGATAAGCATGTTTAACAGTTCATTGCAAATTTTATCATGAAAATTAGACTATGTAGTATGTACACTGTCATCCATCATATAAAAGTTGCTTAATACATAGCAAAAAAGGTATAAAATAAAAAAAAACAAATAAAGAGTTAAAAAACACATCTGCCATGACAAAAAGTGCAGTGGCAGGATGCACGTTTTTAATTTGATAGTTCTGTGTTTAACCAGCTATTCCCTAATGGTGCATGCTTACCTTATTGTAATGTTTACAATTAAGATTTAATAAATCCTAGATTATATGTCCGGAAAAACTGACTTAAAAGTATGAAACAAAGTCTACCATGTGCTTTTAATGATATATTAGATTAGCCTCAGCCTGCCTGTCCACTGATTATGTCATAAGGTTACTGGAGCAATGAACTAAGCACTAATCCACTTACCTATGCAACTATACTGAATTCATAATGGACTTGTATTTTCACTGTAATTTTACTATTCCTGACTGATCTCCACATTTAGTCCTGATGTTCTCATCTATTGTTCGTTATGAAAACTTGGACTACGTAATCTATACTATTAATATAAAGCGGTAATGTAGTAATCTCTGGATCTACTGAACCGATTTTCAAAATTATTTCGCCAATAGAAAGCTATGTTATTATGGAGTGTCATAGGCTTTACTTTATCCCCATATTGCCACGGGAACGGGAACAATGCAGGTGACAGCATGGAGCGCTGCTAGGTAGTTTGAACAACGCAGGTGCACAGCGGTGCACTGCTAGTTAGTTTTTAAAACAAACTGCAACATGAATAACTGTAGTTTATGATTTTCATTCATGAAACCAGGAGAATATTATTCATGTTACTATCATAATAATAATAAAGCAGACAAGTTCTTGTGAAATTCTGGTCATAATAACAATCATGTAACAGGTACAATGAATCATTATCATCACACTCTCAATGAAGATACCGACATACCTAGATACATTAAAATACAGTCTGAAGGTTGCTTGGAACAATATTCAAGCTGTACCAATTTGAACCATATTGAATACATGCAGACAGTTCAGTTTTGAAAGACACATTGATTGTACTCACCACATTCATACAATGCAATGATATGGCATGGAGAACAATTTATGGCAATTTAACTCAAATGGTTAGGTACTTGCTCATAATGTGATTGGATTAGCTGTTATGTACTCATCGTCAGTTTTGAATAATTGTTCTTTTAAAAAACCTGATATTGAACTCTTATTGGAAACACTGCCAACACCCTATATTGTAGATGTTGGTATAAAAGGGGAAAAATACATAAGCAAGCATATATTTGCACAGTGGAATTTATTATACGTGAACAGAATACAACTCGGTTAAACGTTGACAGCATTGTTAGAAAAAATATTGCCTAGCAACTATAGCTATCATAGACCATGACAGGTCCACACTATGAAGTATGAGACTATGTGATTAGCCTTCATGGACAACACCCCCACTTAATCCCATATGTCTCATACAAAACACATGTTTCTGACGCACTGTTGCTTTCGTTAGCATATCAGCAGGCATAACATCAGTCTGACAATAATTAATCCTGATTACCTTATCATCGGCTAACTCTCTAACAAAATGATATTTTATATTTATATGCTTAGACCTTTTTCCAATAACAGGACTATAAACTAACATACTAGCACTTTGACTATCACTAAAAACAGTCACTGTGTCTGTCCAGTCAGTTAATTCAGCATATAAACCTTTCATATTTACAATTTCCTTAGCAGCCTCACAAACAGCAATGTATTCTGCTTCAGCAGTACTCAATGCTACGCATCGCTGTTTGCGAGCTTGCCAAGTTACAGCAGCACCACCAAACATTAGGAAATAACCCGTAAACGAACGACCATCAGGTCCATTTCCCCAATCGGCATCAGCATAGGCAACCAACGGTTTGTTGCATTTTCTATAGCACAATGATACATCAATTGTCCCCTTCAGATACCTAAGAACTCGCTTCAGTGCTGCCATATGAGTAGAATTATTGAAATTGTTGAACTGACTTAGCATGGTAACCGCAAACGAGATGTCTGGTCTAGTACTACATGCTAAATACATAAGAGATCCTATAATCTCTTGATATTCAACATTCTCGTTCTTGTCTCCTGGCTTCAAGTGAATGTTTGTTTCTACTGGTGTGCTCACAGGTTTGCAGTTTTGCATACCATATTTATTTAAAATCTTTTCAATATAAGATCTCTGAGAGAGACGAATTTCTCGGTCTTTCTGGTTGTTCAAAATTCGGACCCCTAGACATTCTCTAGCTTCTCCAAGGTCTTTTATTTTGAAGTTATTTGCTATATGTCGCTTTACCTTCTCCGCCTCGACGATTCGATTTGTAAAAATATAGAAATCGTCGACGTAAAGCGCTATAGCTAAGAAAACATCAGCAGTTTTCTTCGTATAAACGCAAGGATCATACTTGGAACGAACGAAGCCCATTTTCAAAATATGTCCATGGATCTTTTCATTCCAACAACGAGCTGCTTGCTTGAGGCCATAAATAGCCTTCTTCAGCTTGCAGACTTTGCGTTCATCCTCAATAAAATGTTCTGGTTGTTCCATATATAAATCTTCTTGAAGATCCCCATTCAAGAAAGCTGTGGTAACATCTATATGATGTATGTACAGATCCTTTTCAGCTGCAAGTGCCACCAGAAGACGGATCGAAGACATTCTCACCACAGGAGCAAAAGTTTCAAAGTAATCTTCTCCTGGTTTCTGGGAGTAGCCTTTAGCTACCAATCTCGCCTTGTGACGCTGCACGCTGCCATCTGCACCGATTTTTAGCTTGAACACCCACTTCGATTTTACCACATTGGTTTCCGCGGGTCGATCGACTAATTCCCAGGTGGAATTTGCCTTCAGGGAATCAAATTCCTCCTTCATAGCTTGCAACCACAAGTTTTTGTCTGATCGTTGCATGGCATCTTTAAGAGATACAGGATCACCAACTACATGAAAGTTGTAGATCATATCCTCATCACGTTTAGGACGTCGATTTCTAAGAGGATATCTTCGTTCAGGAACCTCAACTTCATGAACATTTTCAGTCGTATCGTAAAACTCTTCTTCCGTGCTTGACGACGGATTGCCCTCTCCAGAAGTTACTTCTTCAATAGTATCATTTTCATCAAAAACTTCATCAGAGCTATTGATTGGGCTGGGAGCAGTCCACAAGGGAACCCTTGGAACACTACTTTCTCTAGTGCCAATCCCTTCACGAACGTCTTCCTCAGTATCAGTAATGGGAACCATCACAGTAGACGGAGTTTCCGTAGGATAAACATTCGTAACTGTCAAATCAGGAACATCTGGCTCAGCCACTCTATTTGACGAAGCAGTCCTTTCAATAAATGTTGCGTCTCGAGCATAAATTACCCGCTTTGGATTGTTCATGTTTATGAACCTAAACGCCTTTTGATTTTCACAATAGCCTGTCATAATCATTTCAACAGTCTTGGAATCAAACTTTCTTCGGCTATGATCTTTCACCAGAACTTGAGCTTTGCATCCAAAAGTCCTTAAGTGTGAAAGATCCACTTTGTTTCCGGTAAACACTTCCTCGGGTACTTTGTCCGGTAAAGCCATAGTGGGAGACCTATTTTTCAAGTAAACGGCACATCCTACAGCTTCACCCCAGAACCTTTTATCCAACCCAGCATCATGGACCATACATCTCGCTTTCTCAATAATAGTGCGAATAGTGCGCTCAGATACCCCATTTTGTTGTGGCGTGTAAGACACTGATGTCTGATGGACTATTCCATGAAACTTTAAATAATTTTGAAATTCATTGTTGGTATATTCGGTTCCGTTGTCACTACGCAACTTCTTAATTTTTTTACCAGTTTGGTTCTCAACTAGTGCCTTAAACTCTTTAAATTTAGCAAAAACTTCGGTTTTAGATTTCAACACATAGCCAAATGTTTTTCGGCTGAAGTCATCTACAAAAATCAGATAATATCTGTTTCCGCCCCAAGATTCAACTTCCATAGGACCAGCTAAATCGGAATGCACTAGTTCCAATAAACCCTTAGCTCTTTTGGAGTGTTTCCGTTTCGGAAATTTCTTCACACACTGTTTACCCTGGCAACATTCCACACATGGTTCCTTTTTCACTTCTCCAAACGAAAGCCCATCAACCATACCTTTCAACTTGACCATCAGGGGTCCACTCAGGTGACCTAATCTCCTATGCCATAAATCATATGCACTAGGAGCAGTTGAAGTATCTGAAGGAGATGTGAGAACCATCGCTGCCTCTTTGGGATCTAAAACGTATAAACCCTGTTTCAGTGGTGCTGTGAACAATGGTTTACCAGCTAAGGTTACAGCATTTTTCATAAAAACCTGACAACATTTTTCATTAAATACAACAATGCAACCATTCTGACACATTTTACTCACCGATAGTAAATTAGTAATTAAATCTGGTAACAACAACACATCCTCAAATTTAATTTTACGTCCCATGGCAAAAACATCCCCTTTAAATTTAGAAATAATTTTTTCATTACTCGCAGTAGTAATATATTTACAATTGCCACTACTAATATTTTCTAAAATTTGCTTCTGCGACGTCATATGTGAGGTTGCTCCAGAATCTATAACCCATTCCATGGGTGCTGCAGTAGTTGACAAAAGTGTAATAAAATCATCATTAAAAACTAGTGACGCATTACCTGCAGATCTCTTACTAGAACTATCCTGGGTGGTAGTTACATTGTCCTTACTGTATTTAGATTTCCTCTGCTTGCACTGCCACTTATAATGACCTTTCCGTTTGCAAAAATGGCATATAATTTCCTTCTTGCTAACAAGCGCAGAGTCTAATGTCTTCATATTAGTCTTCTTCCGTTCACTTTCTTTCAGAAGCGCTGCCATCACTGTTTCTGAAGTGATTTTCATGCTGGAGTGTTCCAATGACATAACCAGAGGATTGAACTCTTCGGGTAGTCCAGCCAACATTATAATCGCTATAAACTCGTCATCCAGACCACTTTTAATTTTATTCAAATCGTGGCTTATGGCTTGAATCTCATTCACATAATCTTCTGATGAGCTATAGTCTGTCAGCTTCACATTAAATAGTTTTCGAAGTAAATTCAGCCTCCGCAGTAAACCTCCATCAGCATAAGCTCGTCGTAGCGCCTCCCAAGTATCTTTCGCCGTCTTAGTATTCATAATGAGGGGATAGATTTTCTCTGAGCACATGAGGCAGATCTTGCTTCTAGCTTTGGCATCTTTTTTAATCGCCTCCGCCGTTTTCGCCTCAAAATCCTCACCCAAACAGTCCCATAGATCTAGGTCCGTCAAAAACATCTCCATTGAGAAAGACCAAGTCCCATAGTTGGACTGGCCTAACAATTTCTCGAATGTAACGGCTTGCATTTTCGTAATATTATGTCCGCGAAAATTATAAAGACACTACTTTAAACCAAACAAGTCATGGCCTGGGCCCATAACCTGTTGGTATAAAAGGGGAAAAATACATAAGCAAGCATATATTTGCACAGTGGAATTTATTATACGTGAACAGAATACAACTCGGTTAAACGTTGACAGCATTGTTAGAAAAAATATTGCCTAGCAACTATAGCTATCATAGACCATGACAGGTCCACACTATGAAGTATGAGACTATGTGATTAGCCTTCATGGACAACAGTAGAGATAGTACACCGTATAGTACCAACCTGCAATCCATCATCTATCGGCGTGGGACAGGTGCCACCGATAACACTGGTTTCACCTGCCTTGCCATTTTGGCCAACACCACATCCACCTTCAGACAGTTTGGAACTCATTTCTTCTTCGCTGCTGAGCCGGGACCTCTTGCGTGACATTATCACATTGCCTGCCGGCGTAACTTGCTTCTTCTTATTTTGCACTCGCGAACTTGGCAATATGGTCGAATTTTTGACGACTGTTTAGGCCGAAATTAACTGGTATTTTCCTTGTAATTGAGTATGACGACCCGAATGCACAAGCATAGAGCTCTGACAACGTGCAAGCGGCAAGCCACCTACCTATTTGATTTACGGTTATGATTCGCAGACTAATAAAATTTTACTCAAAAACTACTACGACTTTAGAGACTTAATTTTACAATTCAAGTATTTATACAAGTGTTAGTCCGGTTCGAGTATTTAATCCAGTAATTTTGAAAAAGACTTTCAATGCTTAATAAATATTCAAATACTGTTAAAGTAAATAGAGAATTTTGTTACGACACCCGACTTTGACAGACAAAAATATTGAATTGGAATTATTTTACACTGACATTTGTTTTAGTGTTGCAAAGTAAATTAAAAAATATATATCATTCTTTCAGCTGTGAATGGTCTCATGTCTCATTTTCAACCGATTTCCAAAAAAAGAGGAGGTTCGCAATTCGACTGTATTTTTTTAAATGTTTGTGACCTCATAACTTTGTATTGGGTGTACCGATTTTGATGATTCTTATTATATTCGAAAGCCGATGCTTATCGTGTGGTCCCATTTTTCAAAATTTGATTGAGATCTGCCGACGTTCTCTTTCTCTCTTGTCAATGTAAAATGGAAAAAAAAACTTTTTACAAAAAAATACAACCGACTTCGACACAAAAAAGTACAAAATAACTTTAATTTCGCAACTCTGTGTTTGTGCTTGCTTTTTCATTTTTTGAACACCGACTTCCGAAATTAACTTGACATTTCCTATGTTATTCAACGTGTATATGAGTGACCTGGCGACCTATTATGACGTCTTAAATCCATCATGATTTATATGTGAGAGAGAGACGTCTTGTCTCTCTCTCACATATAAATCGTCATAAAAATCGTCTTGTGTACCTAACTCACACAAGACGAATAGCACTATCTCTTTCCCTCACACGAATCATGATAGCATTGGCACCATAGATTATACAGTGATTGGCACTTCGTAATACGGCCACTGATCGTCGCGCTCAGCGATTGCCATGTCAGCTGCCATATTGATGGAGTGTCTGTATATAATCTCAGTTATGCGGACGACATGGTGTTGTTTTTGAAAAATTGTCGAAGGAGCGCTTCTTTCGAACAAAGTAGGTACCTACTAAATAGTATTTCAGGCAGAAACAAGGGTATCTTAAACGTCTGGATCATACCGGTATTAATTTACTCTTTCGGCTTACTCAAATGGACTCATTGTCAGAACTGGACGCCCTGGATGGATAGGATGGTCCGTTCACTGCTGACTACAAATCGGATGCATCACCCACGATCATCGGTGATCCAGTATATCCCGCGGAAGTGCGGGGGTCATTTTATTTTATTTATTAGGGACAAAAACAGTCATGTCTTCTGAATTGCTAAAACCTTGCACAACCGCGAGGTATGCTGGCTTAGGGAATACTTCCTAGAAGCCAAAATGCACATAACTTTGTAAACAGGATTATCCACCAGCAAGTTGTTCTTAAATACAATCTTGTGGAATGGGAAGTAGGTACTAAAATTATGTGCCCTACCCAGTTCTCAAAAAAGGGCAATAGCACGCTGTATTGAGATCGGTCTATATTCACTGACGGGACTATTATTGCCATAGTGGTGATAGACCGACACGAGCATCACGCAATGATTGTTGATAAGTATAGCAGTCCCTCAAAACGAGGACCTCGTGAAAATCTAAAGCGCGCTTATTCCGAGAAGAGTCAATAAGAACCACGTGCGTTCGCATTAAGTATGACAATGTGAGTGAAGTCGGCGCGTTTTTTTTTGTCGTGGACCACTCGCAGTTCAGTACTCTACGGCTGTTTACTGCTTAACCGGACTTTCCTGTGGTGGCCTCAAATGAATTTAAGGCCACTCGCTAAGGGCATCAACAGTGGGACACGGACCTTGGCTTAGCGGGGTCATTGAGGGATAAGGGCGGCAAGGGACAGGCTGGGTCAGGTTGGTATTAGTTAGGGAATTTAACGCTAATGGTTCAGCGGCGCTAGCTGGCTCGTTAGGCAAAAGTCGGGGAGGATTTGGATGGGGGCGTCGCGATGGGCCTCGTCGGCGAGGATCGCGGTCTGTTTTTGTATTTTCTAAGAGCGCTGAATTTCCCTACTACTCTCTTGGGTCTAGGTGACGGGGAGTCAGCACGTAACCGCCCTCGCCTTTTTATAGATGCAGCAGATTGCCGTTAAAATATCAACCGTATAGCCGTACCCATACTGGCGCGGAGATTTGGAAGTTTTATTTCATCTATATCTTGGTGTTATTCAAGTTGATAAATATATATATATTCTACGTGAAATACAATATATCTATGTATTTAATACACTTTGAAGAAATGCCTAACGATTAAAACACGTTATTGTGGCTAATTTCTAAAAGATAGATAATAACTACTTATATACTATTGAGGACTTTTGTAGATCTTTGTTATACATACTTTTTTGGTGTATGATCAATGTATGCGAGGATAAGAGCTAGAAAGCGCACTTTCATCAGACTTGCTTCAAATTTATCGCCACTGCTCAGCTCCTATGTGTCTAGTATTACCTATGTTATATAGCCTATAACCTACCCAGGAGTATGGACTACAAACGTGCCAAGTTTGGTTAAAATCTCTTCAGTAGTTTTTGACCCATGCACGTACAGACAGACAGACAAAAAAAATACTGGTTGCATTTTTGGCATCAGTAGGTATCGATCACCATTCATCCTCCAATATCAATTTTGAATATATATTCAATGTACAGAATTGACCTCTCTACAGTTTTATTATAAGTATAGATATAGATAGAAGATAGATACCTATAGATAGATAAGGATTTAAGGAATAATGACGATTCGTTTTGACTTTGCAAATAACAAGTTGATGCGCATTTTATTTTACAATGGTTAGCTCGGGTCTTGGAGCACCTCGACTCGAACAGTTTAGGTTATAAGGGGATGCCGGGGATATATACCACCCAGGAATAGGAGCCCCGCAGTGTGGCGTCCGTCGTCCGGGTCCAAATGAATAGTTTATTAATATTTTTTTTTAATAATAAATCAATTCAAAGCATTTATTTCAATTAAACCCTTTACCGGCACTTTTGAATAGTCAAGTGGAAAGAGGTGAACCTATCTGCACGTTCCAAAGCGTAGGTACATCTCTATGGAGAAGAACGTGCAAGAAACTCCACGGACACTCTTTTAAATCATGTTCTGTATTACATAACCATGGTTACATCCTTGATTTTGAATTAATGAAGGAAATTTGATTATTTTATTAATGAAGAAAAAGTATAATGAAGGCCAAACAGTTTTTTTTTGATCGAACAATGAATATAAATGTACCTAGTTAGAAAGAAGAATTCAAATAAAAGTCCAAAAACCCATTTGGTGGTAATTGGGATATTTTGCTCGTAAATAAAATTACATTTAAAATCTTACAAAAAAGTTAAGTGTATATACTGTGCATTGTTGAAATAGGGTTTTTGTTTGATAACTATTTTAATTGAAACATTATGAAAATTCAAATTTTAATACCTACTAAAAGTTCTAAGCTCTCACTTCTAGTCTTCTATTGGCGGTGCCTATAAGGGTCAACTCACACCGAAAGAGCGGCGAAGGGCAGCGAAGCGCAGCGACCCGCTCGGTAAAGAAGGCGCGCGGATTCCCGCGACTGCTCGAGAAGTCGCTGGAATGCTTGAGAATTCGCGGGACTCCGCTCCGCTTCTCGAGCCCGCCCGCGATGAATTCACGGGTCGCTCTCCTATGCGCAGTTCACTTTCAACGAAACTCGAGGAAACTTGTGTTTAAGTAGTGGACATGGGTATTTTGGATTTACCTCTGTATTCGTTGCACTGCAAGGACTGAATGCGAATGCTCGCGCGCAACAGACGCGTGTGGGGGGAGCGGACGCGAGTACTGGCCGCTCGCGACTGCTCGAGCGTTCTCGGGACTTCCCGCGCAGTCGCACGGCTCCGTTTATGGAATTCCCCGGAATTCCTGCGGCGCCGCGGGCATCCGCGCGACTCGTTCGAGTTTCTCATGCGATAATAAGTATTATGGTAATGATAATAAAGTCAAAATTCATATGAAACTGAAACTGCGCTCCGCTTCGCTGCCCTTCGCCGCTCTTTCGGTGTGAGTTGACCCTAACTGCCATTTTTATTAATAATAAAAAAACCAGTTTATAGGGACTGCCACTTTTTTATATTAAACACTCTGCAGTTGGTCATTTTTTTTTATTCCGGTAACATAAGTATCTACCTATCGATAAATATAAATATTTACCTTTCGATTGGCGATAGTGAGACGGCGGCGGTTAATCACGGACGTAATTTGGAAGCGGTAGGCGGTGCTGAAACGGAATTTGCTATAAGTGTCAACAATAGGGTGACACTCCAGTTGTGGCGTGTGTTGTAATGGACCAGTTACCTAAGCATTTTAATGTTTTGACAATCATTATACGGTCCATCTTTTAGACTTGCGGTTAGGTGTTTTTTTTCTGTTAATATAATTTGCTTAGTTCTTTAACTTCTTTTCTGTTTTTTCATACTGACATGAGACCTAAACACTAGAATAGACCTGGAATCGATAAATACCGGCAATATTTATTTTTCTGGCAACTGTGTGATATCTAGCAATTACATTTCTTTTCTACTAAAACAAGCAAATTAATGTCAAATAACTTTTATTTTAGTTAAACAAAGAAATGTATATATAATACTATATATATTTATTGAATAAAATTATATCTTATAAACAGACATGACGCCTCGTCCATTGCGAGAAACAGCCACCAAGTTCCCATCATAGCCGAAATATGGCAAACTATATAATAAAACATAAATGTAGACGGCCCAATTATTTTCAAAACATTTATTTCCTTAGTCAAAAATTACGAAGAACATATTGTGGAAAATGTTCTACAACTAAAATATTAACCTAGCTGCTTTGCCTTTAGGCCCAATCCAGTCTTTGCTTCCATAAAAGGGCTCTTAATTTGTCACAAATATTTTGTCGTCCATCATTAAAATGATTATCCTAAAGCATAACGCAACAGTGCTAAACGCAACTTTCTAACAAGAAATAACTACGTTTATAAAAATAGCGGATATACGTGAGCAAAACATTATTCCAGTATGTTTCACCGTCGCACATGATACAACATATTATAAAGCTGTAACAAAAAATGCGTATACACGCCTAACATTTTTTTTTTTATATACCGTCGATAACCACTCTAAACTATTTCATTTCATAAAATTGGACCATCCCCATTCTAGTTGCTTACAAAATACCGACATTTAAGAAAAACAACTACATATAAAGACAATGAATATGCTCAAAGAGGTACTAACACTTTTATGGTTCAAGCATGAAGTAACTTCAAAAATTAGTATAAAAATATATCACAGCAATTTAAGTTAGCCCAACTGATATTTTGCTGAGTGAGATCGAAGAAAATTAATCCTCGAAAGGAAAGAACAACTCGTTAAATACAGTTACAATATTATAATTTATCTGATATCAGTCATTTTATGAAACTGGGTTAAAACTCGTCTAAATGATAAAAAGAGATATATTTTCAATCATTACAACATATAACTTTATACACATAGTATTAGTTGGCTTAAAGGCGGTCAATGTTTAGTGATGCGCGAGAAATGGCGTGATGACGAGAGCGTGACTGGCAACGGAGGAGCGCAGGTGCCGAGAGAGTGACGAGTGGCGACGGGCGGGAATATATGTGTAGCGCGGCCATTAGGTGGACAGGGCCAGCTGCAGCGCCTCCTTGTGCTCGCTGCTGAGCTGCATCAGAATGGCGTTGAATAGTTCCGCATTGCTCTGCAACAACAAGACTCTTAAACACTGTGCGCTCAACAAAATTAATAAATTTGTGTTTGATATAGAAATGTTGAAAATGCATACCTGTATTTGCCTGACGAGAGCTACCATCTGCGCATAAACTGGGTTATCTGAGGGCACGGCGTCTCTAAGGAATGCCTCTGCGAGTGTGGCGATGACGTGTTTGGGCGCATCAGGTGACGCGAGTGCCGCGTGCCCGCTCGCCGCTAATTCGCATAGCAGTGAGTATACATGTGGTGCTTCCTCTGTGTCTTCCGTTACTGGCAACCATGTCAGCCTGTTCGGTAAAAATACAGTTTTAACAGCCAATTTGGCGAGGTCAGTAGAATGGATATTATCGTACAGGTGTATAAGACTCACCAGTGCCTAATGATTTCATCCCTGTCGATCTGCGAGTGGTTATACTTGATGATCTTGGCGACGGCGGAGATAGCGTTCTCGGTGGCGTTGAGGTTCTCGAGCGCGCGTGCGTTGGGCTCGGCCACGAGCGCGGCCAGCAGCGGCGCGGCGCGCGCGGCGGCGGGCGCGAAGGCAGCGCCGCCGAACTGCGCCAGCACGCCGCAACCGTACGCCGCCGCCTGCCGCACCTCCGCTTCCGCCGAGCGCAGCCCGCCCAGCATGGGCTCCAGGAATATGTCTTGGTACTTTATGCATGCGGGGCCTGCCAACATTTGTTTCTTAATCAGCATACTACTCAATTTACATTCTGAATGAACAAGCATTCGCAGTATTGTAGATGTATATTTGCAAGTCAACTTATATTACGTCGGCTACTTATATTACGTCGAAAAGAACTTATTATAGGATATTTACGCACCACCAAATTCAATAACGTCGTCAAAGATACATATAGCCCATTGGCGGTCGGAGTAGGGGCGGCCGGGCGCCAGCAGCTGCACGAGGTGCGGCAGCAGGCTGTCGAGGTGCGGGAAGAAGGACTCGCGGTAGGCCGACATGAGCGCGTGCAGCACGTCCGCCACGCGCGACAGCCCGTACACGTCCTCGTTATCCTCGTCAGCTAACTGCTCCTCTACCACCTGGTTATCAGAACAAAACTCGTCAAATATACAGCACTACTTAATTCGTCTGTATTTCAAAAGTAGGCTATACATAGTATGCTCATATTAAGCAAACAACCCTGGCACAAAAAAAATTATTGAGGCAAGTTTTTAGATAAAAAAAAATAATCGTCAACACGACGTATTTTGGATTTAACTCTTACACCGCCACTCACTACTCTATTTTTTATTACTGTACTCACCTCATCGTAATCTTCGTCAGCGCGTTTTTGACGGCGTTCAGTGGCACGTTCAAAATGTTCTGTGAGTAGCTTGTTCAGTATGCGCAGCACCTCGGCCATCATCTCGTCTGGGAGACAACCAGCGCCCAACAGCTCAATGCACTGGAATCATAATGAATCGATTTTAATCTTGCAAACTTGACAAAATATGACAGGAATAAAAAAAACAATTGCAGAATTAAAAAAAACATCGCAAATATAAGATAGAAGATTTTACATTTGCTGCGTTTTTTTCTTTTGTAGATCCTATAAGTCCGCTTTAAAATACGACTGTACATACCTTAGCGAGACTGTTGAGCAGCTCAACCTGCACCTCCTGCTCAGGTTCAGAGTCGATGGCCTTCAGCAACTCGGGCAGCATGTAGGCCCACATGCCCTGGATGTACTGCGGGCCACGAATGCGCGCGCACTCCAGCAAGTACGGCAGAGATTCTGCGGCCGCAGTGCGCACGTTGTCGTGGAAGTAGAACTTTAGCATCGGCACCATTAGTTTGACAACATCTTCGGCGTACTCCGCGAATTCCTCTTTGAGCTCGCGCGCGTAGCAAACGAGCATATCACATGCGGATGCCTTGTCTTCGAGACCTGGAAAATAATGTTTGTGGTAAATAAATAGCTGTCTTATCAAAAAATGTTCAACAAGAATTTAATTTTCATTATGGGAGCAGATGCTTGCAGTGACATTTACTGGGCAAAGATAACGAACCTAAGATAAGACCAATGAATGCACCAATAATAATATCAAAATATATGGTTGAGTTAATTGTGGATTTTTTAATAAAATATGAATATCTTAATGAAAATATGAATATTAGTATCTTATCGTAATTTATCGTTGCAGGCTTCTTTGTCCGAACGCATATGTAGACAGTACACCTTCATTGTCTATAGTTCGAGTTGTTCTTTTGATGTAATTTAAAATATAGAATAACTTTCGTTTTCTCTGAATAATTAGCTTCGAAACTGCTGGACCAATTTTAACCGTTTTTCACCAATGGAAAGCTACATTATCAGTGAATAACAAAGGCTATACATATTTTATTCTCGTATTCCCGCGGGAACGGAACTACGCGGGTGAAACCGCGGGGCGCTGCTAGTAACATAGAATGGGAAAACCGAATTGAACTAATCAGTGTTCTATAATATGATATTCGCTTTTTAGGCTGTGTTAGTTTTCATTGAAGTATGGAATTAAAAATCAAATCATCAGTTTCTTAGTTTGAATAATAGGGTATTTTACTGTAAAAATCTAATTAGTCCGTCTGATAGATTTACAAAAAATATTGGACACGTATTTTTTCTTTTTTCACAACAAAAAATGAAGACGATACAGTGCGTTGAAAACTCACGTGACGTCACGTCGCTGGTAAAAATTGTAGCAACGTAGTGACGTCACGTGAGTTTTCAACGCACTGTATCGTCTTCATTTTTTGTTTAGTGAAAAAAGAAAAAATAAGTGTCCAATATTTTTTGTAAATCTATCAGACGGACAAATTAGATTTTTACAATAAAATACCCTATTATAATAAATATTTCGGGTTTGTTGATGTTGATTCGAGGTAACAGGAGACTGTTGGGCTGGTCGGCATTTGAAACGTAAGGTGATATATAGTCAATGCCCTGCATTACCCACTAACTTTTTCCTTGTTTCTGAGAGGGGTCAGGTAACTCGGCAGTCATGGGCGCAGCGAGTAACAAATAATGAAGCTTTACCGGCAGTCTTGATGCCGAAGTTCTGTTGCTCGCCGAGCGTGACGAAGTGCCAGTCGAGGTCGCCCTCGATGGTCTCCAGGTCGTCGTTGTCGAGCAGCGCCACCTCGGGCTTCATGGCGGCCGTGCGCATCACCGGCTCCATCACCATGGGCAGGTACTGGGCGAACTTCTTGCCTGTAACATTACAATAAAAAATAATTAATGTTTCTATTGAGACTTTTTAGCTGTAGGTGCCAACTGATCTCTGTAATTTTTTGCAAGGAGTTTGTTTTTGGACCAGACAGTGATATCGAATTTTTGTTAGCACAAAAAAATACGACTTTTGGGATTGGACACATGAATGAAGCCGCTGGTGTCTTATAATTTTGGGCATACTTAAAACAAAGGGGGCTTTGGTTGTCCTTAATGAATAAAGGGAAATATAGTTTTCATACCCATAATTCTACAAATGCGCGACCAGGCAGAGATAAGGTAAGAGGTCTGTGGGTCGTCAGCGGGCAGCTGTTCGCCTTCGGTGTGCGTCTTCAGTAGCAGGTCCATGATCTCGGACGCGTCCGCTGTGAACTTCTCTTCACCTACAGCCAGACCTGGGAAGACACAGTTATTTATTTGAATTGGAGTAAATCATGGACATTCTAGAAAAAATAATACTAAGCTAAAAATATGATATTTACACGAGTACGAGAACCTAGATTTATGCCGACACGAACCTAACTAATAGGTTCGTGTCGGCATAAATCTAGGTTCACATTACTGTGTTTAGCATTCATCGTAGCGCGAGATAATAAATAGATTAAAAATCTATATTCAAGCCCGTATCTATTCATATAACGAATTTTGTATCCAATCAGCTGCATCAGAGGGGCTACAACCCTACGCAACACAAAGTGACTGGACTAAAAAAATTGGAAATACTCCAATTATTACAAGAACTAAATAATTTGAAACTTTTCAAACTGGTGCATTATGAAACCCACCGATAAGACTAACGCATTCGATAGTCTTCCCGCGGAGCATCTTGAGCTCCTCAGTGGTGGCGTTGGCGATGATGTACTTGAGGCAGGGCATCAGGCGGTCGTAGTATATCACAAAATCTTTCTCCACCGTGTCGGCCACCGACGCGATCGTGGTCACTATCTGTTCCAGCACTAGCTTTGTGCCACGTTCTACTAGCTACAAAAAACAATGACAACCTTTTAACTATCTTGTACTTCATATTCTAAAATTGTTAAATAAAATTTCATACTGTGAATGAAATGTTTGTGAACTGAGATCCATGACTTTCTATGGATAAGAGAGAAACGGAGCAAATGCCACATTTGATCTACCAATGCTATGGAAGTGATGTAACCTTAGACATGGTCATATCACTAACGAACATTGGGTCAAGAGACAAAAATAATTAAACATACCTCTTTGAATTTAGTGGTCAAGATTACTTCCAGCTTGCACATCAAGGGGTCAAGGTACTGAGTCAGAATTGGTTTGGGGCAATCTTCGCTGAAGTTTACTAAAGCAGCAGCCGCGTGAGCCTGTGGAGAAAAATGAATATGAGTCACCAAGAAATATGGCATTACAATATGTATTTTGTTATTGGTCTACTAAAGGTTGTTGTTGACCAGTTATGAAATAAAAGCCAATAGTAACCTGCACACGAGGGTTAGCGTTGTCATCGAGCACCATCAGAAGGCCAGGCACCACTTTGTCATGGAACTTCTTCTCAAACACTGGAGCAAAGTCCGTCGACATCTGACCCACGGCGTTGCATGCGGCGTACCGGACACGAGGATGCTGAAACAATAACATATCATTGTAAAGAACCCTGCCGGGATATGCTAATAGCTTAACTTTAACATAATATGTTAAAGTTAAGCTATTAGCATATATCCCTCATTTGCTACAAGTTCGACATATCTCAAAATTTATTTTTTAGTTAATAATATAGTTGAGTTTACAATATTGCGCTTCGTTTACTGTAAAATGGTAATTTATCTAAGCTCTATAGTAAGAGAGAGACAGAGAAGAGATATTCTTCGATAAATTACGTTTCTACAGTAAACGGATCGCAATTTCTTAACAAATCTGTATTAATAACTAAAATATCATCAATTTTGAAATATGTCGAGCTTGTAGCAAATGAGCGAATGTTAGCTTATATGTTAGTATCTACTGGTAGCAGGCATTTCGTTTTTATACTATTGTGATGTCTGTGAACTGAGATCCATGACTTTCTATGAATAAGAGAGAAACGGAGCAAATGCCACATTTGATCTGCCAATGCTATGGAAGTGATTTAACCTTAGACATGGTCATATCACTAACGAACATTGGGTAACAAAACATATTAAGAAAGCTAAGTGCAGCTACAGTATCTGTGCATAAATATAACACGTCGGCCTTTATATTCAATTTTGTGTGATAAAGAAAATATAGATGTGACAAAAATCAATCTTTGTCTACAAGTCAGATGTATCATATTGACGTCAATATATAGACAAACCCAGTGCAAAGCCTGCACAAGGAAAACAATGACAGATTTATGTGTAATACTTACACAAAGTCTATTTGAATTAAGAAAGATTATGTGGAAATTCTTCTACATAGAGATTTTGACTGACTGAGTTGACAATTCAAAAGTTAACTGTAATAAATGCTTTGTGTTTGAGGACTTACAGGGTCAGTAAGATAGTTGAGCACCGCCGTGACGACCTGGTCGAGCATTTGCTCCATCTGCTTGTGGCAGCCCTCGCCGGCCGACGACACGGCCATGAGAGCGGCGTGGCGGCGGCGCCAGTCCTCGTGGTGCAGCATCTCGGGCACCTGGCCCACGATCAGACTCAGCATTATCTTGCCGCCGAGACCGCAACACATGCGGTCTAATGCCGACTCGGCGGCTACGTAGTTTCTGAAAGAATATTTGGTATTTTAAATTTGAGACATAATTTAAAATCATACTTTTACTTAATAATTTGGTTTTATAAATCCTGCACAAAAAACTGTTGATCGAACTGTACTTAACGTTCAAAACCTGCTTGTCGAGAGTAAAATAAGACATGGACAAAGTCTTTGGTGGATGAATTGTTACCAAGGGACTGACACACAAATGTATAAGGAACATCGAGTGCTAATTATCTTGTTATTTTCTCTAGTAAGATTCTCTGTAGCTGCATCATAAAGACAAAGCCAGTAATGAAAGAATCTTACAATGTCATTTGCCATTCACATCTTATGTAAACTGGAAGTAGTATATTTCAAGTAACAAGTTCTTATAGTTACTGTTCATTATCATCTTCGGCGGCGTCGTCCTGCATGGACCAGTCGGGCTCGTCGTCCAGCTCGCACATCATCTCCAGCACCAGCGGCGTCAGCATGCTGACTCCGTTGGGCACCTGCTTGCGCACCATGGCGGGCGCGGTCTCGCACAGCGTCACCATTGCTTCGAGGGCCAGCTGGCGCCAGTTGTCCTCGGCGTCTTTGTCGCCTACCACCTAGCAATAACACGTTATAGTTTTCAAGTCGAAGTGTACTAACGTTTAGTCAGTTGTGTATTAAGGTCTCGTCTATTCACGATATCGGAATAACCACTACTTATAAAATAAATTGAAAAATGGAACTGTCTTGGCCAAGAATGTTAACGGAAACGGGGGTTTCAATAATAATCGGTGAATCTATTTCCATTAATCAGTAAGATTTCCTTATAGAAAAACGATGACCTGAGGGATCGAACATGAGCCTCTACTGCTCCGCGATGCTTTGTTGCGCTCGAGACTATTACACAAATGTTATGTCCCTATGGATCCACGTCAGATTTCAAAAGGAGACTAACACCCTTATTTAGTAGCAGTTAGTTTGTCCTTTAAAATGTGACGTGGCTCCTAAATACACAAGCGATAACTTTATTTTTTAAATATGCATGGGAAATCGTCAAATGACTTTGCTCTGGGCGGAGCGGAAGGGAGTGTCGAGACTGTTACTGACTAAACCTCATCCGTGTTACTCCTAATGCCCTTTGCGTCCCAGGACCGCGGTTAAACTTTCCAACAAATTCCACAACATCCATATGGGCACCCAATGTAGCAGTTTAACATCTGATAGATAGGATTTCCAACAACAAACTAACTGACACGCGTACCATACATTGTTTGATTTTGCGCGTGTTCATTTTACACACTTGCACATGAGCCAATTTAAATAAAAGATTGTTACCAAGGGACTGACACCCAAATGTATAAGGAACACCGAGTGCTAATTATCTTGTTATTTACTCTAGTAAGATTCACTACAGCTACATCATACAGACATAGCCAGTAAAGAAAGAATCTTACAAATAAGCTTGTAATGTTCGAGTTTCGGAATTATCACTTAAGTCGCACGATCAGGAAGTTGTAGATCTAAGCTTTGTATTACCGCGCTTTGTACTGGTGTAGCTATGATTGCGCGTGTGTATGTTTTTTTTTTAATTTTCTATCGGGTTCAAGGAATTTCGTATGGTATCATACCGTGATGACGAGATTTAAATTCTATATTATCTCGTCATCACGGTTTCGTAAAAAACGCAAAAACCGGGCGATGATTCCCAAAGTTTATTTTCGATCTAAGTTGATCAATAAAGCAATAATGATGACCCAGGTAAACGTGCTGTACGGTGGTTGACCCGTACAAAGTGACTAATATAATAACGCAAAATGTCATGTAAGAAACTAATAATCGTTATCAACGTAAATATTGTTACGAGCTTCGGGTTCGTTACAATAAAATCAGCCGATTAAATAACCAAAACTGACACTTTCATTTACACCACACTAATTACACTATAACTCACTAATCACAAAACACAATCGCACTATTAATCACTTGAGTTCGCAGTCGAAGATCGCTCTCGAAGTTATCACTTGTATCGCAATTCCAATACTGACTCGGTCGGCACATGTGCCGGCTTTATATAGGGCGCCGAGTAGAACTCCAGAAAGTTCGCGTACATATCGGTCGCGACCGACTAAGGTCCGAGAATTCTAGCATAGATAAATCTCGAAGGTCCTTGACTTCACTAGTTCTGCTACTCGATACTAGATGGCGCTAGTGGTACCGAATGCCGCCATCATCCTAACTTAATTCTGGCGCGCAACACTGCCCCCTCCTAAGACATGCTCGTCCCGAGCATTATCAGCGCCATAATAACGCGCCAGTCGATCAACATGGACGATCTTAGGAGCGCTTCTTGTACCTTTCTGTATACGGTAGGTCACGTCATTGATCTTCGTCACAATCCGGTACGGTCCGTCCCATTTAGCTTGAAGCTTAGGAGATTTCCCTTTGCTGCGAACTGGATTGTGCAACCACACTAGTGAACCTTCCTCGAAACCTTTATTGTTCATTTTGCGGTCATAGCGGGTTTTCATCTTTTCAGACATTTGCTGGCCCGATTGTCTGACGTGCTCATGAATGTCGTTCATTTTGTTCCGCAAGTCATTCGCATAATCGGTTATACTGCGTGGGGCATCAGGTGGTATTCCGGTGATCAGGTCTGCAGGTAGCCGCAATTCTCTTCCAAAGTTTGCGAAAGCTGGTGTCACTGACGTGCTTTCATGAACAGCACTTCGGTATGACAGCAAAAACGGTTGTATGTGCTTGTCCCAATCTCGTTGCCGGTTTTCCACAACTTTGGCCAGATATCTCTCCAATGTCTGATTAAATCGTTCCACCATTCCATCCGATTGTGGGTGGTAAGAAGTTGTCCTCGTTTTATGAGTACCCATAACTCGGCAAGTTTCCTGGAATATTTGGGACTCAAAATTCCTTCCTTGATCGCTGTGAATCTCCAAGGGTACTCCAAAACGACAGAAGACTTCATGAACTAGTTTATCCGCAACTGTTGAAGCTTCTTGGTTTGGAATGGCGAAGACTTCCGGCCACTTAGTGAAATAATCCATAACCACCATGAAATACTTGTTACCACTTTCACTTTCCGGAAACGGTCCCGCAACGTCTAGCGCTATCCTTTCCCATGGTGCACCAACATTGTACAATTTCAATGCACCTCTGCTACGAGTCTGAGGTCCTTTTACAGCCGCACAACTTGTACACTTGCGACACCAGTCCTCAACATCGTCACGGCAGTGGACCCAGTAAAACCGTTCCCGTATCTTCAGTAGAGTCCGTTTAACTCCCATATGGCCTCCTGAACAACCATTATGGTACAGCTGTAGAACATCCGGTACTTTAGCTTTAGGGACAACCATTTGCAAATGACAGCTGTCTCCGCGAGCATTTTCCCATTTACGGCACAGGACTCCATCCTGAATCACTAAACTGTCCCATTGGGCCCAATAGCTTTTTGTGATTGAACTCATCGCTGAGACATCACTCCACGTAGGCTTCGGAGCACTGGCCTTCATCCACTCCAGGATCGGCTTGATGTCCAAATCATCCTGCTGTGCACTTTCCAAGTTTTCCTTCCACTCGTTACTAAGGTCTGTCTTGATCATCATCACAGGTACGACTTCTTTACCCTCTTGCCGAGTACAATGCTTGCAGTCTTCAGGGCAAGGTCTTCTTGATAATGCATCTGCATTGCCATGAGTTTTCCCGCTGCGATGTTCAATCACAAAGTCGTATTCTTGAAGTAGTTCAATCCATCTCGCAACTTGTCCTTCTGGATTTTTGAATTGCAATAGCCATTTCAGCGCAGCATGGTCAGTTCTTAAGTGGAATTTCCTTCCCAGCAGATATTTGCTAAAATGCTGCAATGACTTGACCACAGCAAGTAATTCCCGTCTCGTGACACAATAATTCCTTTCCGGTTTTGACAGCGACTTGCTGAAGTACGCTATCACAACCTCTTGATCGCCATTCCGTTGAGATAACACACCGCCAAGTCCTATATCGCTGGCATCTGTGTCAACTATAAATTCCTTGCCCGTATCAGGATACCCCAAAATAGGTGTTTTACACAGACGTTCCTTGAGTTCCTGGAATGCAATGTCGCAACTCTCGTCCCAGCAGAATTGTCGCTTCTCCTCAGTTAGCTTGTGCAGGGGTTTGGCTATATCTGCAAAGTTCTTAACAAATCGCCGATAATAGGAGCACAAACCCAAAAATGCTCTGACTTGTGTCTTGTCTTTTGGAATTGGCCAGTCCTTGACAGCGGCGATTTTCCCTGGATCAGTGCGGATACCTTCTTCCGACACTACATATCCCAAAAAGCTAACTTGCCGTTTGAAGAATGAACACTTCTTCGGACTTAACTTGAGGTTTGCACTCTGGATCTTCTTGAGCACGCGTTCCAGGTTTTGCAGATGTTCATCAAACGTACGGCCTACGATGATGATGTCATCCAAGTAGACCAGACAAGCCTCGCCAATTAACCCGGTTAGTACTAGTTCCATCAACCTTTCAAACGTTGCCGGAGCGTTGCACAAACCAAACGGCATGACTTTAAATTGCCACAGACCCTTTCCCGTCGAGAATGCAGTTTTCTCCTTGTCCTTAGGATCAATTTGAACCTGCCAGTAGCCACTTTTTAGGTCCAGCGTGCTGAACCACTTTACTCCAGTAAGCATGTCCAGCGTGTCATCAATTCTTGGCAGAGGATAGCTGTCCTTCTTCGTAACGTCATTCAAACGACGATAGTCAACACAAAACCGCATGGTGCCGTCCTTCTTTCTTACCAGCACTACAGGTGAACACCATGGACTTGATGAAGGTTCTATGACACCATCCCTAACCATTCCCTCAATCATGCTTTCCACTTCCTTTTCACGCGCTACCGGCAATCTCCTTGGTCGTTGACGGATAGGCAACTCTTCTCCTGTGTTTATCTTGTGTTGAACTAAATCAGTCTTCCCGATGTCAGCATCGTTTGAAGAGAAAACATTGGCATACTTCAGTAACATTCTCTTCGCCTTGACCATTTCATTTTGAGACAGAACGCTGCGACAGTCATCTAAAAGTGTGGTCACTTTCGTTTGGGCGTCCTTGCTGAGGTTCCCAGTCGATAGATTTTGGCACCGACGCAACCAATCCACTTCCTCGCAAGTACCAATCAGCGTGCCTTTTTCTATCATCTGTTCCTTATCACAAACGTTCAGCACACGTACCCCCGAAATGTCAGTGGCTCTAACCAAAGTTCGGGCCACTTTCCAAGGAAGGTCATTGTCTACCCTTTCCACAAGCACACAACGATGAGTCTGCCCAGAATTCCGAGGAAGACTAACCGGCACAATCGTTTCGGATCTCGGCGGAAGAACAATCTTCTTTAGGCTGTACACATTTCCTGGTAACGCCCCTTCCATGAAAAGTTCCTCTGTTCCACATTTCAAAACTCCTTGCTTAACGTCGATCTCACAACAATTTTTTCTCATAAAGTCTAGGCCCAGGATGCAATCGTCCATTATATCAGCCACGATAACATTGTGAAGATAGATCCTGTTTCCTAGCTTCAACTCCATCTCTTTCTCTCCGCGGACGGGTATGCGCTGACCGGTGGCCGTCACCAAATTTATGCGGTCTCGGTTGTATGCGGAGTCCCCAAGGAACCGACTTACTAGTTGGGAACTGACAACCGTGCGTGAGGCTCCAGTGTCTATTGTCAGCTTACATGGCGTTCCGTTGACCTCGCCCTTGATGATTAGGCTGTTCCCGTCATGGGTTTGTGAGATCGAAATCCTTGGGGCTCTCTGAACATCAGCCAGCACCCGCCCCGCAGCCCTGGCTTTTACTCGTTTCCCTGCAGTTGCTGGGCGGTGCTGTTAACCGCCCTACCCTCTGGAGATCGACTATCTTCCCTATCTACAGTTCGCTTAGGGCAACTGGACCGTAGGTGGCCCCTTTCCCCACAGCCATAGCATCTAGGGCTGTATCCTTTAGACCGGTCGCGAACAGTAGCCGCTGCAACCTCCCTGAGGCGATGGGAACGATGATCTTGCCGCACAGCTTCCACCTCTAGTGCATGGGCCAACGCGTCCTTAAGTTTCTCGTGGTGCCCGAGCCTCACGGCAGCTCTAACTTCAAGGTCGCGGATGCCGTCAATGAATGCCTGCACCAGGTTCCCTTGAATGAGCGCGCAGGTACAGACTGGTATGCTTTTCTAACAAGCTTCTCCACCTCAAGGGCCCACTGCTGCAGGTTTTCACCGCTGCGTTGCACGCGATCCTTTAGCTGCGCCCGAAACACGTGTTCCAGATGAGCGTCGCCATACCTTGCTTCCAGTGCCTCAATCAGCTGCTCGTAAGTCACCTCGTTACCGAGGGCTTCCAGGATAGTGAGGGCCTGGTCGCGGAGGCCTAGGGTGAGAGCAGTCATGGCCTGGTCCTTACTCCACCCGTTCGCCTTCATAACAGCGTCAAATTGCTTTTTGTATGCCGACCAGGAAGATGTTCCATCGAACGGCGGCACTTTGAATCCACGTAGAGAAGGTATAGTAGCTACAGAGGTTGCGATTCCATCTCCTATTTTAAGGTTGTCCAGCGTTTTCCTCACGTCAACTATCACGTTGTCAACCCGATGATTAATTTGGTCGATTCGTGATTCAGCTTCCGTCAGGCGATTCTCGTGCTGAACCACCTTTTCCTTTACAACCTTAATTTCTTTGCCGAAAGTGGCATGCAGATCCTTCATGAGGAACATCTGTTCTTCTTGGCGGCGCGCCTGCTCCTCCTTGTCACGTTGGAGCTGTTCTTCCAACCGACGGGTCTGTTCCTCCTGGCGGCGGGCCTGTTCCTCCTTGTCACGCTGCAGCTGTTCTTCCAACCGACGAGCCTGTTCCTCTTGACGACGGGCCTGTTCCTCCTGACGGCGGGCCTGCTCCTCCTTGTCACGCTGCAGCTGCTCTTCTAAACGACGGGCCTGCTCTTCCTGGCGACGGGCCTGTTCCTCCTGGCGGCGAGTCTGCTCCTGCAGCATCATCATCAGAGCAGCAAAGTCTGGTGCTGATGATGATGCTGGAGCTACTGCGGACAAGCCGGCCTCCATGGTTGGCAACTGTCTCTCCGTCGTCTGCGGCGTTGCACCTCCAAAACGCCTCTGGTCCGTCTCTTGCTGGCGTTGACTACGGGTACGGATACCCTCAGTGTCGTCCTTCTATTCTATCCTAGACTTTATGAGAAAAAATCGTTTCGGATCTCGGCGGAAGAACAATCTTCTTTAGGCTGTACACATTTCCTGGTAACGCCCCTTCCATGAAAAGTTCCTCTGTTCCACATTTCAAAACTCCTTGCTTAACGTCGATCTCACAACAATTTTTTCTCATAAAGTCTAGGCCCAGGATGCAATCGTCCATTATATCAGCCACGATAACATTGTGAAGATAGATCCTGTTTCCTAGCTTCAACTCCATCTCTTTCTCTCCGCGGACGGGTATGCGCTGACCGGTGGCCGTCACCAAATTTATGCGGTCTCGGTTGTATGCGGAGTCCCCAAGGAACCGACTTACTAGTTGGGAACTGACAACCGTGCGTGAGGCTCCAGTGTCTATTGTCAGCTTACATGGCGTTCCGTTGACCTCGCCCTTGATGATTAGGCTGTTCCCGTCATGGGTTTGTGAGATCGAAATCCTTGGGGCTCTCTGAACATCAGCCAGCACCCGCCCCGCAGCCCTGGCTTTTACTCGTTTCCCTGCAGTTGCTGGGCGGTGCTGTTAACCGCCCTACCCTCTGGAGATCGACTATCTTCCCTATCTACAGTTCGCTTAGGGCAACTGGACCGTAGGTGGCCCCTTTCCCCACAGCCATAGCATCTAGGGCTGTATCCTTTAGACCGGTCGCGAACAGTAGCCGCTGCAACCTCCCTGAGGCGATGGGAACGATGATCTTGCCGCACAGCTTCCACCTCTAGTGCATGGGCCAACGCGTCCTTAAGTTTCTCGTGGTGCCCGAGCCTCACGGCAGCTCTAACTTCAAGGTCGCGGATGCCGTCAATGAATGCCTGCACCAGGTTCCCTTGAATGAGCGCGCAGGTACAGACTGGTATGCTTTTCTAACAAGCTTCTCCACCTCAAGGGCCCACTGCTGCAGGTTTTCACCGCTGCGTTGCACGCGATCCTTTAGCTGCGCCCGAAACACGTGTTCCAGATGAGCGTCGCCATACCTTGCTTCCAGTGCCTCAATCAGCTGCTCGTAAGTCACCTCGTTACCGAGGGCTTCCAGGATAGTGAGGGCCTGGTCGCGGAGGCCTAGGGTGAGAGCAGTCATGGCCTGGTCCTTACTCCACCCGTTCGCCTTCATAACAGCGTCAAATTGCTTTTTGTATGCCGACCAGGAAGATGTTCCATCGAACGGCGGCACTTTGAATCCACGTAGAGAAGGTATAGTAGCTACAGAGGTTGCGATTCCATCTCCTATTTTAAGGTTGTCCAGCGTTTTCCTCACGTCAACTATCACGTTGTCAACCCGATGATTAATTTGGTCGATTCGTGATTCAGCTTCCGTCAGGCGATTCTCGTGCTGAACCACCTTTTCCTTTACAACCTTAATTTCTTTGCCGAAAGTGGCATGCAGATCCTTCATGAGGAACATCTGTTCTTCTTGGCGGCGCGCCTGCTCCTCCTTGTCACGTTGGAGCTGTTCTTCCAACCGACGGGTCTGTTCCTCCTGGCGGCGGGCCTGTTCCTCCTTGTCACGCTGCAGCTGTTCTTCCAACCGACGAGCCTGTTCCTCTTGACGACGGGCCTGTTCCTCCTGACGGCGGGCCTGCTCCTCCTTGTCACGCTGCAGCTGCTCTTCTAAACGACGGGCCTGCTCTTCCTGGCGACGGGCCTGTTCCTCCTGGCGGCGAGTCTGCTCCTGCAGCATCATCATCAGAGCAGCAAAGTCTGGTGCTGATGATGATGCTGGAGCTACTGCGGACAAGCCGGCCTCCATGGTTGGCAACTGTCTCTCCGTCGTCTGCGGCGTTGCACCTCCAAAACGCCTCTGGTCCGTCTCTTGCTGGCGTTGACTACGGGTACGGATACCCTCAGTGTCGTCCTTCTATTCTATCCTAGACTTTATGAGAAAAAATCGTTTCGGATCTCGGCGGAAGAACAATCTTCTTTAGGCTGTACACATTTCCTGGTAACGCCCCTTCCATGAAAAGTTCCTCTGTTCCACATTTCAAAACTCCTTGCTTAACGTCGATCTCACAACAATTTTTTCTCATAAAGTCTAGGCCCAGGATGCAATCGTCCATTATATCAGCCACGATAACATTGTGAAGATAGATCCTGTTTCCTAGCTTCAACTCCATCTCTTTCTCTCCGCGGACGGGTATGCGCTGACCGGTGGCCGTCACCAAATTTATGCGGTCTCGGTTGTATGCGGAGTCCCCAAGGAACCGACTTACTAGTTGGGAACTGACAACCGTGCGTGAGGCTCCAGTGTCTATTGTCAGCTTACATGGCGTTCCGTTGACCTCGCCCTTGATGATTAGGCTGTTCCCGTCATGGGTTTGTGAGATCGAAATCCTTGGGGCTCTCTGAACATCAGCCAGCACCCGCCCCGCAGCCCTGGCTTTTACTCGTTTCCCTGCAGTTGCTGGGCGGTGCTGTTAACCGCCCTACCCTCTGGAGATCGACTATCTTCCCTATCTACAGTTCGCTTAGGGCAACTGGACCGTAGGTGGCCCCTTTCCCCACAGCCATAGCATCTAGGGCTGTATCCTTTAGACCGGTCGCGAACAGTAGCCGCTGCAACCTCCCTGAGGCGATGGGAACGATGATCTTGCCGCACAGCTTCCACCTCTAGTGCATGGGCCAACGCGTCCTTAAGTTTCTCGTGGTGCCCGAGCCTCACGGCAGCTCTAACTTCAAGGTCGCGGATGCCGTCAATGAATGCCTGCACCAGGTTCCCTTGAATGAGCGCAGGTACAGACTGGTATGCTTTTCTAACAAGCTTCTCCACCTCAAGGGCCCACTGCTGCAGGTTTTCACCGCTGCGTTGCACGCGATCCTTTAGCTGCGCCCGAAACACGTGTTCCAGATGAGCGTCGCCATACCTTGCTTCCAGTGCCTCAATCAGCTGCTCGTAAGTCACCTCGTTACCGAGGGCTTCCAGGATAGTGAGGGCCTGGTCGCGGAGGCCTAGGGTGAGAGCAGTCATGGCCTGGTCCTTACTCCACCCGTTCGCCTTCATAACAGCGTCAAATTGCTTTTTGTATGCCGACCAGGAAGATGTTCCATCGAACGGCGGCACTTTGAATCCACGTAGAGAAGGTATAGTAGCTACAGAGGTTGCGATTCCATCTCCTATTTTAAGGTTGTCCAGCGTTTTCCTCACGTCAACTATCACGTTGTCAACCCGATGATTAATTTGGTCGATTCGTGATTCAGCTTCCGTCAGGCGATTCTCGTGCTGAACCACCTTTTCCTTTACAACCTTAATTTCTTTGCCGAAAGTGGCATGCAGATCCTTCATGAGGAACATCTGTTCTTCTTGGCGGCGCGCCTGCTCCTCCTTGTCACGTTGGAGCTGTTCTTCCAACCGACGGGTCTGTTCCTCCTGGCGGCGGGCCTGTTCCTCCTTGTCACGCTGCAGCTGTTCTTCCAACCGACGAGCCTGTTCCTCTTGACGACGGGCCTGTTCCTCCTGACGGCGGGCCTGCTCCTCCTTGTCACGCTGCAGCTGCTCTTCTAAACGACGGGCCTGCTCTTCCTGGCGACGGGCCTGTTCCTCCTGGCGGCGAGTCTGCTCCTGCAGCATCATCATCAGAGCAGCAAAGTCTGGTGCTGATGATGATGCTGGAGCTACTGCGGACAAGCCGGCCTCCATGGTTGGCAACTGTCTCTCCGTCGTCTGCGGCGTTGCACCTCCAAAACGCCTCTGGTCCGTCTCTTGCTGGCGTTGACTACGGGTACGGATACCCTCAGTGTCGTCCTTCGGTAGAATCGGCATCTTTTAAATCCCACTTCTGACACCAATTGTTACGAGCTTCGGGTTCGTTACAATAAAATCAGCCGATTAAATAACCAAAACTGACACTTTAATTTACACCACACTAATTACACTATAACTCACTAATCACAAAACACAATCGCACTATTAATCACTTGAGTTCGCAGTCGAAGATCGCTCTCGAAGTTATCACTTGTATCGCAATTCCAATACTGACTCGGTCGGCACATGTGCCGGCTTTATATAGGGCGCCGAGTAGAACTCCAGAAAGTTCGCGTACATATCGGTCGCGACCGACTAAGGTCCGAGAATTCTAGCATAGATAAATCTCGAAGGTCCTTGACTTCACTAGTTCTGCTACTCGATACTAGATGGCGCTAGTGGTACCGAATGCCGCCATCATCCTAACTTAATTCTGGCGCGCAACAATATTATTAATGGATAAGTTGATTTTGAGTTGTGTTCACGCACAGGAACCCAAATTCGCAATTACTCTGTAATTACAATAATTCAACTGAGGTCTCAAGGCCAAATTATTTTAGTAAGTATCATGGATGAAAATCGACAAAAAAAAAAACGAAACATTAAAGTTCCTCCCACACAGACGCGATGCGACCTATCAGTATCTATTCCGATAATATTTTGTGGGATGTCGCGCGTGATCCGCACACACACCACACAGTGTCTGGTCCCGTGGATTTCCGCGCGTGGTCCGTGCCTTTATTACCGCACAAAGATTGTTTGTAGCTTGTTTTCAACTAAAATTGATTGTAAGCATAATATTACTAACCTTTATGCAGACTTGGAAGATAGGCTCCAATTGTGGGCGCAGGAACTTCGGAGCAGACTCTGCGAGTTCAATAAGCACTTTCAGGGCTGAATCATCGTCACTCTTCTCAATGGATGCAACAACAACCTGATAAATACCACATAATCTTATAAAAAAACCTTTAAAATAACAAATTAATTTTATATTCAAATATTGCAAAAAAGTGTCTTGAGAGGTACTATCAAACTCCGCCCTATTGAGAGGATGGTGTTAGCGAATTCCCAAATTACTGTCGCACATTCTGGCAGTCACACATTTTATAGAAAAATGTTTACGTAAATGATGTGCTAAAGCTAATTTAAAATCCATAATTTTGAAGTAAAAGAGGTATTTTATATAACCATAAAATTTTGAAGTTGACAGATATTCATAAAGTGGGCTTTATTTTATGCATTTTAATCATATTTTCAAGTAACAGTATTATTCATCAGTTTCAAACATATCAAGTTTTAACTGGATCAGTACAATAGAGTGATAAAAATCAACTATCAGGCACAGTCAGTCTAAATATAGATCAATTGTGATCATTCAATGTCGAATTCATGGCGCTTTGAATATACAAGTGGCCAATTCAAATTGCGTCTATAGTTATGATTTCCAATTCACTTATGATATTATATATTTATACAACAACTTATTTAAAAAAAAATGCAATAAAAAATAGTAATTGCAGTATTTGTTGAATTGATCCAGATTAATCTAACAAATACTGCAAGTACTATTTTTTTTTTACACTGTAAGGTCTGGATTTCTAATTTAATCATTCCTTTTGAAACAAAAAAGTTAAATGTAATATGAAGCCCCACCTGCATCAATGGGAGCAGCAAATCACTGAAATGTTTGTGTATGGCAGGCTCTTTGTCGTGAAGCAGTATGAACGCGCCCACGGCCTTCACAGCCTGTACGCGGAGCGCCTCCGACGTGGACTGGAGGGCAGTCAGCAGCATGCGCTTGATCACTGCCAGGTTCTCATTCTGACGGTGCCCAAACACACCAGGCACTGACCTGTGTCATAAATCTCTATCATCAATCAGGTGCATTGCCACGATAACTGTTCCTAAATCTCAAGTATCCAGATTATTTCCAAGATCTTTTTGTATCCATTTATGATGAGTCCATTTTAGGGGGCCAGACATTATATATATTATATATATTTATATAGAAATAAATAACTAATATTTTGAATAACAAATAAACTATATGTATTACATTTACTGAATGTAAGAATAAAGTATTGAACTTGGCATTAAGCCACTTATATCAAACAAAAGAGTACTTTATAGAAGTTTTAAAATAAATGAGTAACTCAAACATTAGTTGAGTATTAGATGAAGGCAAATATTAGCATCTGCTATTTAACTTACGTGAACATTCTTATGCCAGCCTCTTGGATGTTGGGGTCTTGGGCACCAGCACAATTGAACATAAACTGAAGGAATTCTGGCCACTGGTTTACGCCATCGTCATCTATGTGGTTTCTGGCCAGTTCTGATACGACATCACAGATCTAAACGAGAAAATTAAAATAATTATGTATTGATATAAAGTGATGTTTAGTTTAAAATAAACTGTGTATGTGGTGACACGATTACGCAATTTGGAAGGAACAGTAGGCCAGTTTCATAATACATGATCATTTATGAATTAAAATGTCTTGAGAGGTACTATCAAACTCCGCCCTATGAAGAGGATGGTGTTAGCGAATTCCCAATTTATTTTTGCACATTCTGGCAGTAACACATCTTATAGTAAAATGTTTACGTAAATGATGTGCTAAAATGAAAAATAAGAATCTTAAGTTCTTTGAATTTTTTGGGTTTTTTCTGTGTAAATGTAAAAACAGAATGCCTGTTATGAATTGTCTCTCCTTCTGTCTGTCCATCTTTCACAGCCCATTTACTCTCAACCTACTGGAACAATTCATATGCATTATGTACATAAATAAAATCCGAATATGCTGCTACTTTTGGGAGACAAATTAGAAAACCAAAAATGTTTTTACACAGTTTAAAAGTTATTAAAATAAACATTTAAATAATTCATTTGGAACCTTTTGCATGCCCAACCTGCATTTGGCCAGTCTTATAAAAGCGATTTATAGGTTTAGGACCAGCTACTTAATTTTTTTTTACTCAGTCTGGACGACGCCATTTTACATTTTATAAGTCCAGGGCTCCAAGCATCTAGGGTTGCGGAATTTGTTCGAAAGAGTTACCGCGGCCCTGGAACGCATAGGGCACAAGAAGGATCACGGGTGGGTTTTAGTCAGTAAAAGTCTGACACTCCCTACCGCTCCACCCAGGGCGGGAGGGGTTATTTGATGATTTCCCATCCAAAAAAAAAAAAAAAAGGGCTCCAAGCATACTTTACACTTTTATACACGATTGAAAAACTACGAAAATATCAACCAACTGTTCATACAATTTAGAATTAATAAAGCACTCTCTTAGATAAAAAAAAATTAAAGATATTTATATAATTCATGTGTACTCTGCGTAAATTATTTATGAAATCTCCT
The DNA here is from genome assembly GCA_905332915.2 of Hecatera dysodea. Lineage (NCBI taxonomy): Eukaryota > Metazoa > Arthropoda > Insecta > Lepidoptera > Noctuidae > Hecatera > Hecatera dysodea. The sequence goes on along the minus strand of HG995288.1, from coordinate 8,308,785 downwards.
GTATGCTCATAAAAATATTCATAGTAAAATAAAAAACCGGCCAAGTGCGTGTCGGACCACGCATAGAGAAGGGTTCCGTAGTTCACTGTTAATATCTCGATCTCTAAAAATATACAAGCCGTGATGTTCAAATCAATTTTCGTTGGAAGTGTCTGTGAAGTTCTATTTGCTCAACTTTTTTTTTACGATTTTCAACTTCATAGTTTAAAAGTTAGAGGGACATATTTTTTACGAATTCGGAACCACATATCTCAATAAATATTGCCCTAAATAAAAAAAACTTATAAACCTGTATTTCATTTTGTAAGAGCTATCCAATGATACCCCCCCACACGATATGTTTGTTGGAATTTGTTTCTTACGTTACATGTACCATGCCACCCCTAAAACCATTTTTTTCCATAATATTACAGCATTATTTTATATTTCATTATTGAATAGTGGTTATCAGGTTGCACCTACCTACCAATTTTCATTTATGTAGCTTTTAATAGTCTCCGAGTAAAACGGCTGTGACATACGGACGGACAGACACATGACGAATCCATAAGGGTTCCGTTTTTTGCCATTTGGCTACGGACCCCTAATAAAAACGTGAATACTAGAAACAAACACGTTCTTAAAACCAGGTTCAAGAAAAGAGGTGATTTGTTTAAATGCCAATGTATGCACTTTTATAATAAACTCCCATCCATATTCAAGCTCTCATCATTTCTAAAGCGAAACTTTACCAAAAATATTTTTATAATGTAAAAGATTTTCTTGAAGGCTTGGGATTGATCTGCCAATCAAATAATCACAGTTAAGATTGTAGTTTTATACACAAGTTTTATTATTACATTCACCAATTAAACTCAAAAACTACTTAATCAATTTCATAAAATCATTCACCCCTCAGTAAAATACGACTATCCTTACTAATATTATAAACGCGAAAGTTAGTATGTATGGATGTTGGCCTGGCGATGCAAATACTAGCGTATTCCATATAGGTTGACTATAGTACCCATACCGTGACATAAAAATTTACTTTTTTTAATGAATATATTTTACTTTAGCTCTAGTTAATTCTAGAATGATGTGGATCAATTTATTTTCACTTTGAGTACATTTTGCAGCCTACCCATGTCCTTTCTTTGGTATTGTTTGTTGGATTTTTGATCTCCTCATAGTTCTGAGTTGAGGTGCATGGTAACTGGCAAATGCTTGCACCGTCTAGACAGGTCCATTAAAATCTGTGTGGCTCTTTCCTCAAAATACCTCCTCAGACTTTAACCCACATGTTTCTCTTTCATCTTGACATTTGCACTATATAAATTCAATCTTTCCAGTATTAAGTATATAATTTTACTAACTGACCCGTGCAACTTCGTTTTTCACATTTTTCATGACTGCTAAGACCAATAGGCCATCAATATTTTTGCATTTTTTTTTTCACCACTAATAAAATGATATCATCATGGCTACAACTATCTAGTAATGGACTGAGTGATAATTAACTAAGCAACCCGAGAACCCCTGACCCTCATCTAAATCTTATAGCTAACATGTGAAGATAAGACATTGAAATATAAAATAATGACTTAATATTGAAATCCAAGAGCCATAAATTGTCTACTTCTAACATTAAATATGTATAATTCTCAGTTATATTCTGTATTGAATTTTAAATTCATGTGAATGAAATGGTACATTTGCTAAGCCAACAGAATCTATTGTAATGATGATTTTTTTATGGCTTCAAGCTTCATATTAGGCAGTTGGAATGTGACTGAGTCATCACCTAGTTTGTACTACACATAGAATGAAATGAAATTAGATTAAAAGTACCTACTAAACTGATTCAGTGCCATGACTCAATAGAGCAATTAACAATTTATACATCTGACAATTTTGGGGGAAAAACAAAGTACTCTTTTTTATGCAATTTTCATGTTTCATCTTTTTATATATACTAATATTATAAAGAGGTAACATTTGTGAGTTTGGGATGCTGTAATAATCTCTGGATCTACTCAACCAATTTTCAAAATTATTTCACCGATAGAAAGCTATGTTATTGTGGAGTCTCATATGTCATATATTTTATCCCCATATTGCCACAGGAATGGGAACAATGCAGGTGAAACCGCGGAGTGCTGCTAGTTTTAAGAATAACTTGACATAAGGCAGTCTTCTGCAGGCTTAAATTGTAATTAGAATGGAATAGTACTTGCCATAAACTTAAATATAAGATAAGGTGTGTGACATGAGAAAAACTACTTAAAAAATAACTATTAAAAGAAAATTTGATATTGCTGCTAGATTGCAGTCTTGACCTAAAAAGCTATGATACAAGTAGTTTTGAGGCATCCAAACTAGTCTAGCTTACTAAGACACTATCGCTCCATCCTTTATGTGTCAAGTGTCAGCTCTTAGCACTAGAGCCTTTATAAAGCAGTGACTTATCACTGCTTTATGAGAGTGCAGAGCTTTTTTACAGTCCACTGTGTCACATTATAAACTAGCCTACTAATCACTTTGAAGGAAAAATTAGGTTGGTTTTTTTGTCAAATGATTTATGTTGGCAATACTTATGCAACAATGTTTAGTTCCTTATAAGCTGTTTAATAATATTCAGATGATTAAACTAACCTTGCGCCGCAGTTGCTGGGTCACTTCCATCTGCAGGGTAAGAAGTAGCTGTTCTCTGAGTACTGTCTGCTGCTCAAATGGCAACTTTGGGAAGAACTCAAAGAACTCGGCACTGAGCAATCTACGGAGTAGCACAGCGGCTGTCTGACGTCCTTCTTCACCAACATCTGCATTTTGGATAGCGCCTACGAGGTGAACCACCTTTGTCTCGGTTGGAATATTATTGTATGCTTCCTGTTTAATTAAAGAAAGACCTTAAAATGCATGATTTAAAAAGTTTGCATATAGCAGTAAAGGGCTCATGCAAGTTCATAAGCATTTGTTTGGATAGGGTTTATTTAGTTCATTTGGTGCTTAAGCCTTAAATTTTTCGAGTAGCGATAGTTTATATGTATTACTTATTTCAGTTTAATATTATTATTTTCTCATATAGTTGCAAACCAAGTATTTGTGTTGCTTTTTACTGGTTGTAGTTTTTGTGCTCACACTACACATAATTATTGTGTGTCTACATGTGAGGACTTGTAATTGGCTTTTTGATGACTATGTTTCCATTTTTGTCTGTTTTTGTTAGCTGTAAGTCCTCCATGTACATAAATAAATAAATTTATTTTTGACCCAAAAGCATTGAAACAGAGGAAATGTAAGAAAAAAAATTTTCATGTTTTGACTGTTTTTTTTTAATTATATTTTGTGCTCATCTAGCTCTCAAAAAGGTCTACAATTGTAGATATTGCGTTGTCGCGTTATACGCTGAAATCATTCTGATAAAAATGCATAGTTGCAAAATCAAAATAAAAATGCTATGCAAACAATATTTAGGGCCGTTTTGACCACATGTATAGATTGAACGTTAGCCCGGCCGCAATAATAGTCAGTTAGAAGCGGTTTTAAAATATGTAAACATAGAAGCATATCATTTTACAACTTTCATGTTTTGAGTGTCATTTAATTTTTCATCAATATTGCGATATATTAATTACATATCCTGAACATAAAAGTGATTGTTTTAGAAAGAACAAAAATCCTCCATGACCACGTTTTGACACGAGGCTAGCAGAAGACGTTCATAATAAAGACCGGTCGTTTTGTAAGTTTTTTCGCAATTACAATAACGGAACATTAAATACAATAAGTACTTACTTCTGCTTGGGATCTTATGTCGTTATCGGTTGATAATAAAGTATTTAGTAACTGGTAAAATTGCGCCTGATCTCCTGCCATGTTGAACCTCTTCGAAAAGGCCCAATTTTTTTTCATAAAGTTTTATCTGGCTGGTCACTTCACATCGCAGTGTCGTGTTGCCAGTATTTTTATTGGGTGTACGTTTAGTCGATTTATATTAAGCAAATTTTAATTTTGTATAGCACCATTAAATATTTAGAAATTAATCTAAATGAAAACTTTCGGTAAACCAATCAACCGTAGTAGAAGTCATATTGTTTTTAGTCGATTTATTGATAGACAAAAACAATTATTCCGTTTTAGGACAATAGAAACCGAAAATGTCAATAACTTCACTGAACTGTCAAAAACGTTGAATAAAATGCGTTTTTTCCAGTGTTGCCAGAAGGTTACTTTTGTAACCTTTTAGGTGATTTTTGAACTGCATTGGTTACTTTTAGGTTACACTAATGAAAAGGTTACTTTTAGGTGATTTTTCGGGGTTTGTAGAATTAAATTTTAATTTTTTACATAAAAGCAACATGAAACGGATCGCTCGTTTTAGAATTTTTCATGTTGGTAAGCTTCGTTAGCAGTAGTAGAACAAAAACCTTGAATTCATCAATTTTATTAAACAGGATCAATATGAATAAATCAAGAAATGCGGGCAAGTGCTCAAATACTCACCGATGTTTCTGTAAATCAAAACAACAAATATTCTATTTTATCATCTTACAATACCTTTCCAGTAAAAAAATATGAAAGGTTATTTTTTATACAAAAAGGTTACATTTTTTTATATTTCAGGTGATTTCTGGCATGACCGATTGGCAACACTGGTTTTTTCTCAATAAATTGTAACATTTATATTTTTGGTGAAATATCAGAAAAGAAGTATGTTAGTTTAATTTCTAAATTTCCCAGCTATATTTAACTGTATAATAAGAAAAAACAATAAGATTCATAAATGGTATGTATGGATCTATCTTGTATAATCAAATAATATTTATTGAATATAACCCGTCATTAGTAATTAATTGATAGATTTACTAATTATTCAAGAGAAACATTTTCATTTCAAGTTTCTACTTGAGAACTGATGATTTTCCTTTGTCATTTCTATTGCAGCCAGTACTCGTCAATCATCTCAGGCTGCAGTCTGATGTAACTTTTTTTGCAGACAGTTAACTTCAACTACGCCTCTGTAATGTTTACAGGCAAGTTCAGTCATTTTAGCGGGCCTAGGGATGGCGGCAGTTGGATTTGCTGGCCGCTACGTGCTACGACAGATGCCTAATGCATCTTCAAAATTCGCCGAAGCTGTAAAAAACTTACCGAAATTCGATGCCGAAAGTTTAGCCCACTCGAAGTATTACAAAGGAGGTTTTGAACCAAAAATGACAAAAAGAGAAGCTGCTTTAATTTTAGGTGTGAGTCCAACAGCAAACAAAGCTAAAGTGAGTTCAAGATTAGTTAAGTATATACTGTATCTCATGGACTGGCTTATTGAATTATATATCAATTGTTATTCATTTGCAGATAAGAGATGCTCATCGGAAGATTATGTTATTGAACCATCCAGACCGAGGAGGTTCTCCATTGATTGCAGCCAAGATTAATGAAGCTAAAGACCTGTTAGATGGTGGGAAATCATAATGCCTTCTTTTAATCTAAATTTAGTGTAAATAAATAAACTAGAGCAATTTTTCCAGCATTAATGAGTGGCTAATTACCTAGAAGATTGTAGTTAGATACTTTTGCTTTGTTTTAAGGGTAATTATAAATAAAATTCATTTGAACATCTCAATAGTCTATTCTGTCACGATGAACATCCAAACATGTATTATGGCATATCCTAACGGTTGTAATCAGGCAGAACAGCTCACTAATCACAGCACATATACAAGGATCCAAGAGAGAGACCATTAAAAGTGTATTTTACAAAAATACATTTACACATTTCTATAATAAAAAATTTTGGTGAACCTTTAAAATACAATTTACAAATCCTACATATTAGTTATCGTTGAATTATGATGTTTTATCTTTATTATTTAAAAGCAAACAGCTTGAAATTTTCACATTTCACAAATATAAGATTTGTATGTGATACTAAACCTATGTTTTTGAGATTTAGTTTGCTTTTATATAATGTATATGTGAAAATTATTGTCCACATTTGTGATACAAAATGACAGATGGCCCTAGCTCTATAAAAGTGGCCTAAGCTCCATACAGATTGCAGAAAAACTGATGTTTCCATCACTAGTGCAAGCAGTCTGTTCCTTGAACACCAGGGCCAGCAATATTCTTTAATAAAGTGAAAATATTCTAGTGATGCAATAAATTCTATACACATATCTAACAGTTAATTTTTGAGCAAATAATTTACTAACTGCTTAACTAAATTTTTTCCAAGCCATTTAAAACTAAGATTTATTTAGCATAGAACTATGTTCTGTAAAGATACAATTGGATAGTAAATATTCAAGTCAAAACTAATAGATTTAATAGCAGGAGTATATCTACATTAATAATTTCATATCATCAAATTTTTCAATCATAGACTATAGGATTATCGAAGCTACTTTGCATATTTACGTACATTCAAAATGTTTTAAAACTATAACAATACCTAGCACCTAATTTATTCAAATGACATATCATACCAAAATAAAAATATGCATTATGCAAATAAATTAAATATAAACCTTAAATTGTTAAGGTTTGAAAACCTTAAACTGGCAAAGCTAAAATCAAGTGATATTACCATCAAAAATATCAATTTATTAGCCTACATTAATAACTAACAATTTATTTAAAAAAGAAACTAAATGTGCAATAAATACAATGTTAATGTTGCTTCTGCAAATGGCAGTCACAAACTAGAAATAAATCAATATCTCATTGTTATTGATTTTGAAAACTGTTTAGCTAATAAAATGCTCACTTTGTTCATACCCTACTAAGTTATCATTACAGATACAAATCTAAAAAAAAACCGAGGCAGTAACAACAACACTAATAATACTAGAAACAAAAATACTTTAATGATATGCCAAACAACATTATAACTTAATACTAACTTATTAAGTCTATTGCAAATATGCAAATGAGGCTAGTACACACTACATAAACACTATAACCAATGTTCTGGAATCCAAATGATTAATCATATTTAAGACGAAATGAAAAAAGGATCGAACATTATCCATTGATATAAGTGATAATGTAGTGATGTTAGCCTTCGAAGTTTGTCATGACTGTAGGAAATAAAAAAAGTCTTGTCAGTTAAACTCATTTCTTCGCCTGTTCGAATGAATAGCTACTAAACATGCAAGGCTAAAGACTAGTAAGGGTTGTACAAAATCGCAACAAGCTAGATAAATATATTTTTGATTCATAATTGAGGCGAATAAAACTTGCGCCTTATAATAAAAAAGCCTTCAAAATAATTTGGCAAGCTATCAATGTAAATAATTCAATAGCGTATTGCTAATATTTCAAATATAATAATCTGGGGCAATATAATCGAGGGATTTCAAGTAGACCTCATTTTGGTGTTAAAATGGAGATCAAAAATATATGTTGTCATATTTTGTTATAAGTAAGTTGTTAAGTAGTGTATGATGTACAATTTGGTTGTGTTTTGAGATCAAGACTGGGCACGCGTCCTGGCGTTCACCGCGGCGGCTCCTTCTGCTGTTGCTCGCGGCGCTGCTTCGCGAACCGCGCGCGTAACTTGATTATTGTTGCGTTAGATAGCGTGCCAGGTACTTTGAAGATTGACTGGAAGACAATATAGAATCACTCTTAGAACTACAATTTCTTTTTTCTTCAGCGTTTCGGTTTTCCAACTAAAATAATTAAAAAAAGAAATATTTGGTAATAAGCCTACATTTTGTGGCAATCACAGTGGTTTATTCAGGCAGAAATAGTGCATTAATTTTCTCCCTAAGATTTGGTGATCATTTAGGTACTACATTTGGTGTTTGAATACAATTTGAAGTGCAGCCGTGACTAAACCAGCTAGTACTATTGTAATTTTAGACTTTATTCTTTTGGTGTTAATTATATATTTTTGGTAAAAGAACTATGGGTATCAAAGCATTTTATGGTGGTCATTATATTTAAACCCGTTTTGTTCCTTCTGTAATGGACAACGCAATACATATCAGACCCTTGTTGTCACCACTGAGCTTTACACATTGATGTGAATTTACTATCTCTATAGACACCTCTGTCCAACCCTTTGGGGAACACAGACGTGATGATAGGGTCTGATAATGCAAATTTTTGTGTGTATACAGCCGTAAAGTTATCACGTACCGCCAACATGGCATTAACAAAGTTTTTCGACTTTCAATGATTTGAAGCAGAGTACTAGTCTCCGACAGCTGTTGGTTGGGCACATCAAAGATGTGTAAAGCCTTTAATAGAGGTGGCCCATTTATCTAAGAAAACTTGAAACCAACCTGCATAAACTCATGACAGTGCAGTGCACTAGCGTTCTTCACGATAGCCTTGAAGCACTCCGCCAGGGAGGTGAAGTCGTTGCACGACATGATCTCAGCACGGTTGTTCTTGATCAGCGTCAAACACACGCGGAATAGAATCTTGGAACCCTCGTAAAACAGGCAGTCCCATATCCGTAGGACCGTCTCGATGGGGAGGACTTCGGCGAATAGACAGACGAACCATTTAGTTGTTATTACGGCCCACGGAAGCCCTGGAAATGTTTGTATTGATTAGAAAATGCAAGATTACTAAAATTGTGTTTCAACTGAAAGCCAGCATTTTATGTGAAGCGCCTACGACCTAGCTGACCATCCAGTGAATGGGTAGGTATCACAGTGCTTCTTGGCAAGACTGGTGCACATTTTACTCCCTCACATGGCCAGTTAATTACAATTGTATCGCACAAAACATTTCATATAAATTGATTGCCAAGACTCCACTTTCGCTGTTAAAAAGTACTTTATCAAATCTCAAGTCGGGCCAAGGCCCTGGAGACCTAAACCCACAAATTACATCTCGGTAAAAAGTATGGGTTGCTTGGCCATTAAATCTTCCCTCTTTCCATTGGGTCTTAATGTTCGTGGACTATTCAATGTGACTGCCGTGGCCCCAGATGGGTTTTGAATACTCTTTTTAAACGTGTTACGCCGCTACCACCAGACCCCAGAGTAAGAAATGCAGGATATCATGTTCCTGCAGTTCCTGCCCTTGACTCCTGGTCCTTGTTTTGTGTCAGAAAAGTTCCAAATTGATCTTACTCAAAAGAACATTTCGTAACACCCACCAGTTACAGTATGAATGTATGTGATATCTCAAAATACCTATCAAGAGATATCAGTTATCAGTAATGCGAGAGTGAGCATAACTTTGGGATGTAAACTACTTCAAATAACATTGATTGTTGGATTATGCTAAAAGATAAAAACAGATTCTATGTTCTTCAGCGTAATCGTAATTCATAGCATAATGAATCACGAAGCTATGATATTATGGTATGTCAGCTTCGTTCTACACTAATTTAATATTTTTAAGATTAATCATACATACCACTTCTGAACAATAGCACTCGATTGCCGAAATCGACTGCTATTTTCTGTCCAAGTGGGAGTCTGACTCACGTACAAAACGTTCCAACCAAATGATATTGCTTTGTTAAAAGTACCTTATTTTCGTAGATTATGTTTCAGTAGATTCGGGTGTAACAGATTTACAGTCAGACAGCAGCCAGCCAGACCAATAGACCTACAAGTGACCCTATAATTCATTCAGAGGTATGTAACCCTTAAAAGAAGCATACCCAAGTTGATAACATGTTGGTGCACGTCCGGCACCTTGGACTTGACTAGTTCTGACAACACCTCAATGTCCACGATGAGGCCGTCCATTGTCCTGGTGTAGTAATCTGGCAGGATCTTCTCAACTAACACTTTGAGCAACCAGAATGATGTCTCTTCGCTTTTCGTTGCTAGTAGCAGCAAACCTGAAAATTAACAGAAAAATGGTTACACTGCTTAATTAGTTGTCTTGTTTTTATAAGGGCATAAAAGAGAGGCCACATTCAATTCTAGGTTCTGAATTAGAATGGTATTTCTATCAATTCCATCTGAAAAATTATTATAAAGGTTTTGTTTGTAAAAGGAAATACTTGTGCAATTATGAAAAAGCATTACACCAATAGAAAGCTACTATTCCAGAGTGACGCAGGCTACTTATTTTGGCAAAAAAGCATGGTTCCTGAATCCACAGTAATGAATTCTAAGCAAAAAGCCAAATGGCTTTTAAGCATAAATATGCTTAATCACCAAATCCATTTGCACGTATCATACTATTCAATCTTCTATATGATAAACTATCATAATATTACTTTACCTATTTCATTTCATTTATTTAGTTACATGATACGTTTATAGTCTGTTATTATTTAACTATCTATAGATTGCCTTGCCAATGATAACAACAAAATAATTCTGGCAATCCATTATGTTATTATATTAATCAGATAAGTGTGACGAGTCGCCTCACCAAAATAAATTGGTATTATGTTAATTAGCTTAATAGTCATTACTACTCATTACTTATTTAGTTTAGTGTGGAATGGATTAATAATCGGTGCAATCTCCTCTAGGCAGAGTTGACTAACTAGTTGATTATCATTTTATTTAATGAACTTTAAATTAATTAAGTATGGTTGATTATATATAAGTCTTTAGTTACCTTGGAATGTTGTAAATAGGCTAAGTGAATTATAGACTTGTTAGCAAGTTCATGGTATATGGTTTGGCTAACAACATGAGTAAAGGAAAATATCGTAAACTTTAACAACTGCTTGTTGAGTATTTTATAACTTGTTTGCTGTCCTTATTAGCATCTACATGTGGAAACATTTGTAGAGAATAAATATAAAATGGTCAAGTTGGCCACATTGGTCATATGTTACTGATAGTTTAGAATTCATTATCAATTCATTCATATTTTTAATGAATTTATTTTCTACTGGGTGCCTATACATTGCATCAGGATTGAGTCATTTGAAAATTAACCAATTGGCTCCACTTTGCTAGTTGACCTGACTTGATTGACATGAATTTAAAAGCCAAATGCAAAATCAGTGTAGGTTGGTAATAGGCTCAAGGCCGCATGATAAAAACTAGGAAATAACTTAAAAAAAATGCTATTATATATATCTTTATAGTTAAAATAATTATAAACATTAATTTCTGACTAGGTCCATATTTTGGAATAACAAATGAGAGTATTGACAGCACTATACTACCACATGAAGCCACACCCATCTTTGCAGCATGGGGGATTCGCACTTATCTGCATAAATACTCAGTAGTGTTGGTGCTATCATAAAAGCGTGTGAGTGCAGACCTTTTCCAAAATTACACATTTAATAGTCCCACCTCAGCAAACATTCCTGATGCACTGCATCACCATGAGAGTCCCAACAGTACCCTGAGTGTATTGTTGTGTTGGACATGCATGTTTTGTTTATAGGATGACCTGAATGATCATGAAATTTACCTGCAATATAATTGAGTCCTTGACAGTAACCAACAACCCTGTTGTTATGTGCATATGCTATGAGTATGTTAAACAAGTGTGTCTGATGGTTTGCCTCCTTAGTGAAGTATATGTTGTCTGGAAATGTGCGCGGCAGATCTGTCTTCACAAGATCAACCAGTTCCTTCTCAAATGGGCCATCAAGTATTTTCTGGTATAGGTCTGGACATTGTTCTTTCATCATTTCTGCTTGGGAGATAGCCATCCATACTGATGGCCGGTGTTCACCTAAAAATATTAAAATTTTAATAGTCATCAACTGACTTATTTCTATAATTTAAGTTTCAGAAGAATCTTTTTTTTATTACTTTATATAAATACTGGTATTTAGCTGAATCCGGCTTGACTGGGAGCCGACCCCAATGTAGTTGGGAAAAAAGGCTAGGCAGATGATGAAGAATCTTTATTATTATTATTTCTAAACATTCACCAATTCAATTTAATTCATTCAATTTCACATAACAATATTTCTAATTCATTTTTGTTCATTCATTTTATTTAAATTTTGAGGAAGTACTGTGTAGTTTTTGTATTTAATTATATATTATTTGTAAGATATTTGTTTGAAAGTGTGGCAGCTGATTACAGTTCCAAAGTTTTCCTCAAACAGTTCAGACATGGATAAACCACACATTGCTGTTATCATCTTTATATTGTGTACTTTGAAAAAATGACATAAGTGAAATTACACTTGGTTGCTAGATAACTCCAACACTTACTCTAGAGTTAGGTTTTATAAAATAAAATACCACCTCACCACCTACACCAAGCATGAGCTCTCTAGACACAGCATGGTATTTATAAACTTTAAATACAAGGCACAAAAATGAAAGTGCGGTAAAATTCACACGGCATATAAATGTAAACAAAGAAAGACACTCACTGGGTACTCCTTTGCGGACGTATCTTTTCACAGTGTTGGTGCGTTTGACCGACTTTCCTTCGCCGAGTAACATGGCCCATTTCTGCGCCCTAGTTGCCAGTACCTTCAAGTAATTCGACATGAAGTCCTCATAGCTCTCATAATCGAAGTCCTCGTGCCTCTCAAAGCCGTATTCATCGACCGCACTAAAAGCAAAAGTAAATGTTACAAACAATGATAATAATACGAAAATTACTAACAATTCCGTTAATATGGTAAAAGAAGTACCTGAAATTAGATTGAGCCATGGCGCCGTCTATTCTGGATTAGTGGTCACTTAAAAACATAATAGTTTAAGAATTACAGTTTTAATTTTTGTTAGATACGCCCCAAATACCCCACTTCGATCACCCCCACATGATGATGAATGAATGAAACAGAGAATGATTTCAATGATTTTTTGACATTTTGACAACCATGACATTTTAATTTACGTCTGAAAACCCACGCGTTTCTTAGGTAACACCGTGCCACTCTTGTATACCGGTTTGATCTAAATATACGGTTTTTTCAGCTTCGAGCTCGCTCTGGATTTGGAAATGTCACCGGAAAATGGCAAACTCCGTAAGATTGTGAAATATCTTGAGAGAGATGGTAATGTCGCGATAAATTGTCAACTGAATATTTAGAACACTTTGTTACCCATTTTTGAATGCAAGACTTTTGTGCGTTTACAATCTCTCAAGATATTTTATAACCACGGATTTTGCAATTATCCGGTGATAGCTAGAGCTACATCTAATGTAGCTGGATAAAATTTTAATCCAGTTCTCATAGACTAAAGTCGTCGTAAAGTCGTACAGGTCCACTATGGTACGTCAAGATTTGACATGACAATTGATTGACATCGGTGACATCCGATGATTTGTTTTGTGATTACGGTTTGTCTGAAAATATTTTGTATAAATATTTAACAGTGAAATAAAACAGAAAAACATTCAGTATTCTCAAATAGTCCAAACAAAAGTAGTGCTTCATCACCTAAATCCTGTAAAACCATAAAATATGGGACCACCGCCTGTAGTAACAGGAATATCTCCTAAAGAAGGTCCTCCAGGAACCAGGGTAACGATACGTGGTGAATTTCTGGGCACTAGCGTAACAGACTTAATAGGTAAGCAGCTATGCAACTACAACTATTGCTTAAAATTGTGGCAATTATGATAACGAAATGGTGTGGTTGCTCCTAGAAACTACGATTGGAATGTGGGCGTAACATTAGTACTTGAACTCTTATAGGTTTGAAAATTTGCGGCTGCGACTGCTTACTGTCTTGTGAATGGAAGAGCAAGAACAAAATAGTGGCGCGCTCCGGACCGTGCAAGGGTCGCGGAGATATCATAGTCACTACTCGCTCTGGAGGGGAAGGAACATCTACCGTGCAATTTAGAGGTAAACAACCATATTTATCATTCTTTAGTAGGTATATTGTCAAGGTTACTGTGACCAATGATAGTTAATGATACCACAGTTAAATAGTTTGTATTTTAGAGCAAAGTGTGATTTTTGCAATTGGAACATTTGCCACTGAAATTATCTGAACACTGATATGTTTCATTTGCCCCATTTGGATGCGTCGCACAGAATGAGCACGGGTGAAGAAATTATGTTTCAGATCCAAATGATGCGTTGGTCACTGAACCAATCTTTTGAATCACTTTTATGATCCCGATCAGTGAGTCGGTTCCGTAAAGAGTTAAAACATGCCAAATTTATTTATTTCACTGCAACACAATATAACAAATACACAAAATCCACAAAATAACCCCAATATTATTTGAATCACAGTTACAAATTTTCATGAAACTGTTTTACCTGGAGGACAAATCAATAAAATGAAAGACTTGTAAATGAGACCAGTAATGTGTACCAATACTCGTATGGCATTTTTGTTTCTTCCAGGATACCATGAATCTATAGGTCCTGTGAAAGAAAGTGCAGTATGGGTTGAAGAGGCAGCTCCTCCCTCTGTACCATGGGGCCGGCGCCCCATGTCACCTACTGCCTACACCCCTCCCGACCCACTGGGGCTGTCCACTGAGGGTGATGACTGCAAGTTCCCTGAAGAAGAACTGCATGAAATGTTCCCAGATGGGTACGTGTCCTATAATTACAGTTATAATAGAGATGGAAATATATATACATAATTATATTGTTGCTGCAGTTACAAAAAAGATTGGTCCTTATATGTAGGTTGCCTAAAGTAAAAACTGTGTATGTTTATGTATAGTTTACCTTCTAAGGCATCTCAAATCTAAATATCTAATTAATCTTAACTCCTGAAAGTATTAAGTCAATAATACATAAAAAATATATTTTATTTTGGTACCCCTACTTCAAACATTGTAAAAAAAAATGATACTGATAAAATTTGTCAAAACCTTTTTCAGATCTGGCAAGCTGTCTGATGATAACTTCCAGCCTGGCTGGTACCTGCTGGAACATCACAGCAACACTTCCTATGAGGATCTTAAAGCTGGAATGGTATTTCTTCAGCGCAAGGTATGCTACAATAAATAATTACAAAAATAGACACCTTACAGCACAGTTGAAAAAAATAGCTGATATTCTTTTCATTGTTCCCTGGTTAAATATCAACTAGCTTTTATGTTTTCCAGTTTTCCTTATATTGTATATCAATTTAAAATCAAGATTAGTTGGTTTTTGTTGTCTAATACAAATATTTCCATATACTGAGAAAATTTATGCTAAGGATCAGCTGATATTTCCAGGTGGAGAGTCAAAAGGAAGGCCAGCTCAGCTTCCTGAAAGCCAACACAGGAGCAGTGATGGACCAACTGGACCGGCTCGTTCTGCTCAAGAACATGTACGAAGAGGATGAGAGGAAGAATGGCAAGGAGCCATTGCCTAGTCTTCAAACTGCTATTGAAGGTTTAATATTGAATTTCTTCAAACAACAACATGTGTGTGCATATGCAACTTAAAGTATAGAACTATTTAAACTTAATAGTGTTTATGAAGTTCACTACTCACTGTTGCTACATGAAGTAAATTTGACTTGCTTTGTGTTCCGATTCACCATTCAATTTGATTGAACTTAAACCTAGATGGTGGTGGTGGTGGAGGTGGCGTTAAGACAACACTTCGTTTTCTCTCACGAATATTTATTTATAACCAGAACAACATTTTTACAAAAAATACAACCAACATCTAAGAAAAGGCTCTGCAAAGTATAAAATAAATTATAAAAGTTTTTAATTTTTCACCTTTTGTGGTGATACAGCTAAACGCACCCCTCAGCATGTTATAAACTGGGGTAAACAATAAATACACATGCGATTTCAGCAATCCCGGAAGATTTGCTATCATTTATTAAAGAGTTCTATTTCCTATCTCCGATGTTATCATAAACAAAATAAAAAGGGACCACCTCGAATTACTACTATACTCTTCTAAACCAACGCATACAGTTTTTGTGTTTTTCATTTTACATCAACAAGTGAAAATGAGAACATCATCAATGTAGTTGGAGCCAATTAAATACGCATTATTATCCGGGATAACTCAAATATAGTCGTCAGATCTCTGAACAGACAAAAAAAAGAAAAAACAATCACATTGAGAACCTCCTCCTTTTTTGAAGTCGGTTAAAATCAGCTTAATCGGACACTGGGAAGTAGGTTAAATTTAACTTAAAAGTTTTGATTACAAAAGGCAGATATAGGGACAGGTGAAACTAAATGAAAGGTTGAAAAAAGCTCTGGTAATATTTGATGACAAATTCCATTTCACAATTTCAGAATCAATAACTCTAGCAGACTCGCTCTTCTCCGAGATACTTTCTCGCAAAGACAACGCTGACAAAACCCGTGAGGCACTTTCATTGTTGACGCGTCACAAGTTCTTGTTCCAACTGCCTGCATCCATAGATAGGAACATTCGGAAGAAGGAGTATGATCTGGTGGTCAATGACTATACTAGAGTAAAGAATCTGTTTGGAAATACTGATGTTAAGGTAAGTTTCGAAGCTAGTCTATTAATCATCATCAACAATCCACCAGCAATTAGTATAAACAAACTATGCAGTATTTATTTCTAATCGGTGCAATAATTTTTCAACTGTTATACATCTATCACTGCCTCTGAGCTCTCAATTTTGGTCTATTTTTTTGGCTGTGTTATTACTCCAAGATTGCAACATTGTTTAAAAAATAAAATGGTTTAATTACTCTTTTCAGTTATTTCAAAAAATTCTTGCTGAGATAGACAAAAAAATAGAGGATTTGAAAGAAAAATTGTACACAAGAATGAAAACCATGCCCATCAATGTTCAGGAGCAAACCAAGTATATTAGGTAAGGTGTTTAATACTTTCTGTAAAATTCATACATAATTATCATACATACATTAATTTGCCTTAGGTGTTTTATTCTCGAAGTGCTTAAAACCAGTATTTTTTGGCATCACTGTATCATACATACTTCACCATGTTCCAGATTGCTGATAAGTCTGAACTGGGAAGGCGACGCGGCGTGGGTGGCCATCACCAGTCGTAAGGAGTACCTTATGAGCCTCATGAACAAGGTCAAAGATCACTTCAAACAGAAGGAGGAACTCGAGTCCAATGAGAAAGGTAATTTAGTTTTTATCGTGAACAACGTACGATTGGCCAGTATTTTGTGTGGAGCGGCTGCCTACCAGACCTCCATTTCCCATTAACTGGGTAATATGGTACTTCTTGGCAAGACTTCAATCAGATTGATTGGCTTCTGACAATTCGCAACACGACGACGGCTTAACTCGGTATGTTAAAAACAGTAATCACATCATAAAATAATATTATTTTATTACCAGCACCTACCCTGCTACTTCGCTACACCACCACGAACGTAAACACCCCCGCAACCCCTCTTTAACGGGTAGTTTTAGAAAATTAATCACCACCCAGTTTCTTATATAAAAAAAAAAATCAAGTTTATACCGATTTCCAAGTAAGTTCTAAAATCCTGTCCTGAAAACTTGTTCACCTACTTTCTTTGGGGTTGATTTTGCCCAGAACTCAGCATATGGGTCGAACAATTTGTTCGTGTGCCACACGCATTCGAGTCGTCACTACATATACGCCAAGTAGTGGGCACACGAACAAATTAGGCAATTATTGATATCCAAATATTTAAGTTTCAACTTTCTGAGTTTCAACATCATCGGACCAAGCGTTAAAAATCTCCGATACAAAGTTTAACACCCCGAAATCGTCTTTGGAGAATAATTGTGAAGAAAGAATACTTCGTCCGACTGGCCATACATTCGAGGTGGCGTTTGCCAGCCGGGCCTTGGGCTACACGCGCCGCCGCAGTTGTGGCTTATGGGGCTTGCTGCCAGCCAGGTGGTAGGGTAGAGGGCCCGACCAGCCTAGGGCCCGGCTCCGACTTCTACTTAAAACTATATTCAACCTGAACGTTCAAAAATCTGAAAAACTAAGTTTCGTCACTTCCCTATGTTTCAGGCAAGCGCAAGATAAAGGAGAGCGAATGCGAGGGCGGCTGGAGCTCCGTGCGCGGCGCTTGGTGCGCGGCGGCGGCGGGCGCGCTCGCTGCACAGCTGCATGCGCTCTGGCCGCTTGCCAGGAGGTACTTCGCAGGGGAGCTGGCGGGAGAGCCGCAGAGCACGCAGAGGCAGTTGGAGCTCAAGGTACTGTACAGACTGGCGAGCTCATTAAGACAGGCTACGTACTGAAGAGCGAGAGGGCATGGGGAGCAGTCATAAGTTAAGGCGTTTTGCAGCAGGTGTATTCGCGGAGTAATGTAACGTCACGTAATATTTTTGCGTTATACCCTTATCTTTGTATAAGCAGCAATATACGCACGCCGCTCTCTCTTTCTTTTTCCAGTGTGTCTATACGTGTAAGCCTTTCCTGATGGGGTGCATCCGCACTTTTTTTTTCTTTTGTGTTTAGAAATGGCCACTGGCGAGATATGCTAGAGGCAGGTGTACCTCATCTGTTTAGAGACAGGCAAGTTTCTATAGAATCAAACTAGGCATTGTAGAGACAGAAATCTCTTGTCACTTGTAATTTTATCTAATCCCGTGTTCCAGGAGATGATCATAGCAGCCGTGGAACTATTCTCGGAGCACATGCGCGCGTGCCTGCTGTCCCCGGGCGGCGGCAAGCTGGTGCCCACGGACGCGCTGCGCGTGCGCCTCGTCGCCAACCTCAGGCATCTGCGGGAGGCCTACGACTCGCTGCTCAAGCTTGATCTGCCGTCACAGGTATGGCTCAACTTTTAAAGCAAAATCTTTGCATTGCGAAAATTACGATATTACTGCTTTACGATTGTATAACCGAGTGTTTTATGTCTGTGTATAATAAACTGTTATTCTTTATTTCTTTACCAATCACAATTTGTAGATGCCACACAATCGAACGCAAATGTTATCTCCAGGCAGAACAATGGACCTTATTATTAGATAATGCAAATGATTATAATTATGTACTCATATAGACAATTGCCATTTTAAATATAATATGCCAACCGCCAGCTCAAGGACGTCAATTCCGGTCGAACCGAATATTCGGTTGAAGCTAGTCGAAACCGAATCCAAATCTTCGGTCTATCATTTATTAGTTAACTAGTGACTGTTTTGTTTCATCTTTCTTCATCATTCTTCGCTCCTTTTCGTTGCAAAATTCGGTATTTGTTGACCCTTTTCGTTGGAAGGTACCAAAAGTACTATGCTTTTGAATTTCCCGGCAAGTGAATTAGTACGGCATGTGCGCCTAGATGGCGCTGGGATCGAGTTAGATCGCGCTATCGTTTGCTTCGCGGCGTTAGGCTAGGCGGCCGGAGCGAGGCGCTCAAGGTAACTTTGCGCAGAGGCAATATCGTAACCAATGAGGTTAATCCGAGGTGCGATTATTGCTAGTTGAAAACTTTACCAATACCCCGCCGTGTGGACGTGAAATACCGTCCGCGATGGCAATTTTTGAATGGTCGTAATTGGCCTGAGAAGCGAAAGTAATGTACCTCTAGCAATTAGCTAACAACACAGAGGCACAGGCAGAGGTAAGGGACAAAAAGGGAAAATGCGGCCCGCATTTTCCCTTTGTTTCTTTGCGTTTAAAATATTGGATATTAGTGTCTCGCACGGGTGCATTCTTTTTTTAACCGACTTCAAAAAAGGAGTAGGTTCTCAAGTCGACTGTTTTTTTTTCTGTCTTACCTTATAACTTTTTACTGGGTGTATCGATTTTGACGATTCTTTTTTTTCCAATTTTCTTTCATTCTGTCCTGACAATTGGGTAATAATCCTTGATGGAAAATTCTATTTAGTCAAAGTTCTAAATGTAGAAGTATGAAATTTCATATAGAAGTTTCTGGTTAAAAATAATAAGTATGTATTTCAACGTTTTTGATAATCCGTAAAAGAGTGAAATAAGGTTTAGAAAGTTTATATGGGGTGTCTGTCATTTTTTCAAAAAAGGAGGAGGTTCTCAATTCGGATGTTTGTATTTTTTTTAATGTTTGTTTGCGCATAACTACGTCGCTTGCCAACCGATTTGAAAAATTATTTTTTGTTGGAAGGAGTTTACTTCCCAAATGGTCCCAATTTT
This sequence comes from Hecatera dysodea, assembly GCA_905332915.2. Classification (NCBI taxonomy): domain Eukaryota; kingdom Metazoa; phylum Arthropoda; class Insecta; order Lepidoptera; family Noctuidae; genus Hecatera; species Hecatera dysodea. The sequence goes on along the minus strand of HG995288.1, from coordinate 8,288,909 downwards.
ATCGAAATCAAACAAGCGGTTTTCGAAAAATCAACAAAAATCTAAAAAAAAATTCTACATTGTCTACATTAACGATCTTTTAGTTTACTCTGCATTGGAGCCGACTTCTAAAAAAGAGGAGGTTCTCTATTCGGAAGTTTGTATTTTTTGTTCATAAGATCTGATGATGAAGCCAAGAGACGGGCACCGGAACTCCAGAATAAGACAATGTATCCTAGCCGTGTTTGAGTTTGTTGGAATTGTAACGGTATGCACTTTCCAGATGAATCACTGATAATTATATTAAAAAAAAAATAGAATTTTTTTTCTTCATTCAAAATAACATTCTCCGGATATATTAATGTTTGTACATAATTCCGTTATACGATGATCGTAATCTTCTTGGCTTTCAGTGGCCAATCGAGTACGAATTAAACTAAGACGACGATTATAACCTTCTTGACTTTCCTAATTCAACCTACGCAGGTAACAATAGGTCGTGCTTTGCAAGTCTGTTTTCGCGCTGGTCGGGGTTCCCATTCGAAATGCGTTGAGCATTTCTTTCTCTAATTTCTTTTAAGCGTTTTCCTTTTTCATTCTCAGTTTCAGGTCCACGCCGTTTTCTTATACGAGAAGCATCTTTACTAGGCCTACCCATAGTTTAAAAGATTAAAAATATTTCACAAAAAATTAACAAATAAAATTATTTTATGCAAAAAAAAACACCGACTTCAAAAAACCCTAGAAGCACTAAAAAGTTTAAAATAATTATATAACCTACCTATATTAATAAACCTAACCCAATCTACGGTTAACCTATAATAAAATTTAACATTTTTTTGGAGTCGGTGCCAAGCAATATACGATACCTAAATGACTATATACCTACAGACTAATTGTAAGACCAGAAAAATAAAACATAAATCTTACAGCTTCTAAATATTAAATCAAATCGGAAAACAACAAAAATACTTTATGATAGATTACCTAATATTTAGGCACAAAGAAAAAATATACTAATGTTAATATTTATACTTAATAATAATTGTTTTTACATACATTAAATACAAATCAATAAAATCAGAGCTAAAACAGTTTACACAATGTAACAACGCAAGAAAAGCAAGGAGTTCGACGATTAACAGCTGTAAGATCTTGTGTCACGTGAACATAATGAGCAAAATTTGTGTAGCAACCTTACTTAGAGAAATATCGGTAACGAAACCATAGCGCGATTCAGAAATGAGGCCTCAATGAACAACGCCATAATATCGAGCTTTGTTGTACTAAAACGGAAGAATACTCTGAAATTACTAGTCGTTTCATTACTTAGCTTGGCACTGACTCCAAATAATTGTTAAATTTTATTATAGGTTAGTCGTAGGTTAGGTTAGGTTTATTAATATAGGTAGGTTATATAATTATTTTTAACTTTTTAGTGCTTCTAGGGTTTTTTGAAGTCGGTGTTTTTTTTTGCAAAAAATATTTTTTTAAGTAAGAGGAATGATATTAAAAAATATAATTAAAATCTTTATCATTCATTTTTAACTGACTTAAAAAAAGACTACGTTTGAATGTTTTTTTTGTTTGTTTTTTAACGATATTTTCGCCAATATCAACCGGTTTTGATGATTATTTTTTCACATTTTCTCGTAGTGGTCTCGTTTTGATTTTGTGAAGATCTGATAAAGAACTTCGGAGATAAGCAACGGAACTCTTCAATCAATTATACTAAGTCTCCCAGGATTGCTGAAATCGCATGTCTTTCTAGTTCTTAATATAACATCACGCTGGTACGCTCTGAAGAGGCACGCAGATGTGTGCAGTTCGCCCTGGTACACACCATTATCTCTCCAGTTATGATCAATTTCCGTTATATTGGGGTTATCTATTCCGACATAATATTGTTTTTATGGACCAATCTTGATGATATTTTTGTGTTGGGTTAATTTTTGTGTTCCTTATCGGCAAATAGAGCAAAGCCAGTGATGAACTAAATTGACTGTACATTTCTACAATGTACAGTCAATTTAGTTCATCACTGGCTATCACGGTTAAAAAGTGAAGAAGAGTGACTTCCAAATAAAAAATATGAGAAAGTATTAAATAATAATAACTAATATCGAAAGTCGGTGTCAAAAAACCAAGAAATAAAACCAAATCGACTTCCGATCCTTCGGTTATATTTTTTGTAAAACAGATTTTTCGTAAACTACCTACCTAGAGAGAGGGATTGGAGGGGGTATTTAAGTTTGTAAAGTACTAAATCCACACGGTCGAAGTCGCGAGCGAAGTGCTAGTTTAAATAAAGAATATGATAATAGTATTTAAATTAAGGCAGTGGTTAATTTAGGTCCAACCCAACCGTTGGCGTTTAGAACACGTTTTGGACATGGCAATTCTGATTGATTCCAGCCTCTAAGTATAGTCGAGAAGGTGATCTTCGACTACCGCGTGCATGGCATGGCAGTGTTCCTGCAGCGCGCGCACAAGCGGGTCAAGGGGCTCGGAGACAAGGAGACGTGGAAGATCGAGGAGTTCTCCGACTATGGCGCTATTACCAACCTCGTGAGTATCGCTGGAGATTGCGGGACTACGGCCTTTACACTGCCTTTTACTGTACCTTCTTTTGGGTAATGTCCTTGTTTAATCAATGTGTCTTAAGTATTATTTTTTAATAAGTTAAATTAAATGAATCTTTGAAAAAATACCGTAGGAGGCTCCTCTTCTAGTTTCGGCCGAAACGGTAACTGGTGTGGTCCAAAATAACTACCAAAAAATCAAACTTATGCCTCAAATAAAGTACCACTACACGTCGGTACTACATACATGCCGTTACTGACATAATTAAAATATTGCATAAAGGAATAAATTCCGTAATTATGGTTTATAATGCAATGTGAGTATAGAAACTCACATAGAAATAGGTATCGAAATCGTGACTATTTCGAAGCTCTGTGTACGTTGAAGTCTCACATAATAAACTTAAGCTTATTGTCTTTATCCATACACACATCGACATACATCATGCGCATAATTTTTCAGTCGCCAAGCTGCAGACTGCAGGGGGTTCAAACTCATAAATAAATTTACTGAACAGGACTTTCAGATTACTACCACAAACGTCAGCAGAGCTATTTGGACACTTTTTGGCTGAAGTCGAAGTACAGTCGGTGATAGCAATTAACTGACCCCCCTAAAAATTACTCGATTTTACACCCTATGCTCATAACATTAAACGTTATTCAATATGTTATGAGTTTATCAGACTAACACTACTCGATGAACAGAAACAATAAATAATTTTGATACGCAAACTTGAGCTTTAAGAGGTTGGTATTAGGTCATTTATTTAATAACTTTTTACCTTTTTCAATAAGTGGGTAGTTAGACGTCAATATGCGTATTCAACAAAAACTGCTATAAATATGACATAAGGACTATGGGGTAGAAGAATAAATTGAACAAGATATTCTATGCACAAATAGCAGTGAATACGCGCGAACATTTTTACCTTGCCTTACTAAATTGGCTTTTTTCCTTTTTATTAATTGTTATCAGTTTTGATAGTTTAATAGTCATGTCTCAGTTGAGTGATTATTTAAAATACAAAATAATCTATTTGCATGAGGAGAATGTTGGTATTAAAGCGATTGCTAGGAAACTTAATATAGCGGTAAGTGTATTATTTTTATGCTTCATTTATAATTATACTTTTTCCTTAATTCGTTAGTCTGCTTAAAAGCCGGTGAATGTAGAAGAATAGACAATTAACTGTGTTTCATTATGAGTCTAATTTGAGATCATTTATAGGTCTAATTTGATTTTTATAATCTAATTTGATAAACGTATTTTTTCAAACTTAATCGATAAATTATGTTTACGTATTCGTTACTAAAATTATGCTTATTGTGTTGTTTCAGAGAAATACAGTCAGATTGTCGCTAAGACGTTTTGAAGAGGCAGGGAATATTCAAAAAGATCGTCCTGGACCAAAACCTACTATGTTACAATCATACTCCAGTGTCAGAACGTCATCAAGCAATTGTTAGAAGGCATACTGAACAGACATTTTTGCCTACTCATTCAACTGCAAGTGGAAGTGATCGTTGTTTGAATATGGTGCGCGGTATGCGGGACCGCTTGCAACAAGCAATAGAAAAAATGGTGCTCCACTTCGCTATTAAAAGCATGAATAACTTGAGTAACCAGTGTTGGTCACAAACAATACTAACGTATGTCAGTGTGTGTGTTAAATTAACTATCGTTATAATTTGTAACGAAGTATTTCGAATACCTAGTTTTTTGTCAAAACCTTATTTTATAACTAAAATAACTATTCATAAAACAAATTGATATATAGTAGACCAGGTAGAACTTCAACGTATAATGCCGTTTTATTTAGTTCAATGATATTTAATGTAGTGATGTTATTGTTATGAAATAGAAATACATACCAATATTTCTAAATATTATAACATGCTGATTCACTACATTAAACTCAGTGCAGATAACAACGTTATTAGTAAGCAGGTAAATATTATCATCTTCGCGCGTCATCAATATCATTTATGTTATTCTTATAATATTTTTTTTTATAAAATAAAATCGTTTTTACCACCATTTTGGTTTTTTATTTCTGTTCATTTTTTTTGTTGTTGTTGCTAAAGTTATAATTTATTATTTATAACTTAAAATAAATATACAAAACAGAAACAAACGCGTCAATTACGCTGGTTACGAACTCGCAACCACGATTTGTCAGCTCACTACAATCACCACTAGACCACTCGAAACATATTCAACGTGATCGAAATTACGTATTATATTACTTACAAGTTAAAATAATATTCAAGAACATACCTACCTTAACACTGCGTTTTAAAGATCAAATTCGAATAACTATTTTATTGATCGTAGACGTTGAACCAGTTCCAACGTTGTTCTAGTTCGATCGTTCGTAACAAGCAAAAGGTTCAAATTCGTTTAATTTTTAGGGGGTCAGTTAATTGCTATCACCGACTGTACCAGTGAAAGCCAGTGCTTTTGCCGATTCCAAACTTCTCAATGAAAGTTTGGAATCCGCAAAACCACTGGCTTTCACTAGAATAGAAAAAAAAAACATTGGACACACTAGAATAGTAAATTTTGCATAATTTGTTGCCTTCAAATTAAACCAATTAGGGTTAGCCGCTTTGTACCCCGGCATTTGTTGTATGATTTGGGGCTGCAGATGAATTTTTTGGAATAACTGCCTAAATCCAGGCTTTCTCCGATTCGCCGACTGCCTTTGCCCATGCTACTCCAGCAGTGTTAAGGGAAGCAGCGGCGCAAGCGTCGCTAGATGCGAAAACCAACAAAAAAGTTTATATGGTTTAAGTCCCTAAGAAGCCTTTACTACATTTATTGAATCTAAGGTTTTAATATACACACGGATAAAAACTTCCAAGTCCTTATTCTTTGAAATTAATAAACAGTTAGTTATATTTGTATGTACATATGTATGCAGGTACTTATGTATAGATTAATAGTACACTGGATCCTGCTCTTTATGATGATCTCTCTCCATCACTCGCTTTTGACTTTGAGTTAAACCTTCTTTCTACATGAATTTTATTATAACTGTAAGTAATATAAGGTGTTGTGTTGTTGTGTGTTTTTTTTTCTTGCGTTTGCATACCAGGTCGTCTTGCGTAGTTCACGAACGATCTAGGTAGTTAGAACGCTCCGACAGGCCCGACAGGCGAACTACGCGAATAAATTCCTAGATTCGTCATTCTTTAGGTAATGAAAGACAGAACGAAAGGTGTCGGCCGTGGCAGCCGCGTCACTAATACCGCTCACTTATACACTGTACCTCATATTTCGTTAGTTCAACTTTCGGCTCATTGGAATGTATTATCTATGGTTAGCAGTTACAGATTTTTTCATATTTTGGTTCGAGACGGGACCAAGCAGCCACGAACTAACCGAGCGCTCCTGGTAGCGAACTACAACGCAAAAGACTAGTAACAGTTTAAATTAAATTCGATTAATTTATTTTCAACAGTAAGGACTTTAATTTTTTTTATAAAACTTCGTAGGCGTAAACAGTGTCAAAATTATTAAAAACCTGCAACATTTCGACAAATGTTACTGTCCACTTACAAAACCGCATAAATTTGCAGCCACACCTCCTAGAGACGTACTTGAACGAGGCGTTCTCAGCGATCCACAAGTGCGTGGTGAGCAGCGGGCGGCGCGAGGGCGCGCTGCTGGCGGACGGCAGCGAGCCCGCACAAGCGCTGCACAGGCACACGCAGCAGATACTGCTGGCCTACGTGGCTGTGCTGCGGGGCCTGGCGCTCAACCATGATGACCAGGTAATAAAGACAGAATAAAATGTGTGCATGTCTTAGTTTTGAATTGAAACAAAACGAATACAAGATATTCGTGTAGACTTGGGAGCTTGACACCACAGAGGGTAAGTAATAGCAAAGTAGACACTAAAAAGCACAAAATATTTTATTTTGCTTAATGCATAACAAGTCTCCTTGGATTACTTTTCGTCAATTGCTCAAAGACTTCGTTAAGTTGTAGACTATTATTTGGATGTGTATTTGGAAATAAAGAAATTCATTTATTTACTCAAAGGGGAACTTTTTATGCGATACTTCTCTTGGTTTCGTTACATCAAGGCCTCTAAACTGGTAGATGTGGATAAATCCACTTTAGCTTAGTAATCAAGATTTATAGGGTACTTCCCATTGACCTAGAACTATGAAACTCGGCAAGTAATATCGTCTTACACTACGCATGTATAGTTTTCTGAATTGAATGATTAGTAATAGCATCATAAAAAATTGTCTTATTTAAACCAAGTAGAAACGAGTGACTGTCAATTTTAAATTAAATTTATGAAAGTACTGAATATGGCTCACCGAAATAAAAATATTATGATTGACTATAAGCGTTTAGAAATCTTGAAGACCTACAAAATACGAGTTATTTAGGACGAGGAGCATGATCATTTTTGTGCGCGCAATTATCCATTTCAGCGACAACTTTTGTGTACCAATCATAAACGTTAGCTTATAATATTCAGTCTCTCTCACTCTACAGCATTTGAAGGAACCTAATACGAGGCGATGATGGTGGTTAGGCTCGGGAACAGGTTTGCTCGCTTTGCTTTTTCCCACAAGCAAAGCGAGCAAACCTGTTCCCGAGCTCGTCGAGCTGTCGGTGCCTTGAGCTCGTTTCAACTCGTTCTTGTTTGGACTAACTATTTAAAGAGTTATCTGGTCGAGTAAATTCCCGGTTTAGGACTACAATATTGCAACATTAGTCGTATAAATTATATCCAGATTGATTTAAATGTACACTATAGACATGTCTGCAGTTGCGGTGTTTGTTCGAAAGAGTCACCGCGGTCCTGGAACGCCGCTCCGCCCAGAGCGGGAGAAGTCATTTGATGATTTCCCATCCAGAAAAAAAGACGTCTGTAAAACCATTCAAAATCTCACCACAGTCTTTGTATCGTAAAAAGGAGCAAAGATGGGTATTTCAGAGAGGCATGCATGATGTACGGCCGCAGTCAAGATAACGTTGTTCAAAGCATATTGCATGTCGCTGTACTCGGGGAGCCTGTGGTTCAGCTACACCCAAAAGGCCTACAATGCTCTGCGTATCCAGTATAACAACGCGTTTAGGGCGCTGTTGCGTTTGTCACGGTTCTGTAGCGCGTCATCGATGTTCGCTGAGGCACGTACAGACAGCTTCAATGCTATTCGGCGAAAGAAAGCGGCCTCACTGCTAAACAGACTCCGTGGTAGCCCCAACAGCATTCTACGCGCTATAGCCGGGAGACATGACAGCCCGTTGGTGAGGTCACTTGTCACCTGTACATTGTCGATGTTTTTGGTTAAGTACTAACATAGGTTAAGACTATTGTTACTAACACGTTTAGAACGTGTACGACTGACTATATGATTGAGTTGACTTTTTAAACTATGCAACAGATTTTGCTGCGGTTCCACCATGACTAAAACGTTTTACAAAAAAATACAACCGACTTCTACTCAATAAAACCAAAAAGTGTTGTTCATTATTTTTTTATTTTTTTCTAATCTTTGAGCGCCCGTAGCTTGAAAGCGGCAGGGATACAATAACATTTCTTTATCTGTTTGAGAATGACGTGTTCTTGAATACCTACTAAGTTTTATTTTGACCCACGCACGCATTACATATTGACATACCCTCCCATAAAAAAAAACACAAAATATTTTTTTCTCGGAAATAGTAACTTTAAAAAAAAACGCGAATAATAAAAATGTTTGTAATTAAAAGAGGAACACGTAAAAAAAAATCAACTCAAAATATACACACTGATTCACATCAATTCCTATGTCTATAGTTTTGCCAAAGTGGACCAGTGTGCGTCGTCAATGTAAACTAAGCCAGGCATTATTAGGGATAACTCAAATACTCGTCGTCAGATCTCAATCAAATTTAAATGGGAGCACAAAAAAAACACCAGCTTTCGAATATAAAAAGAATCATCAAAATCGGTACACCCAATACAAAGTTATGAGGTAACAAAAAAAATATACAGTCGAAGTGAGAACCTCCTCCTTTTTTGGAAGTCGGTTGAAAATAATATATTTCGGAATTTTTTTGCATATAACTAAGAAAACACTATGCGTACGTATCGGGGCAAAATCAAAATAAAACGTAATTTATTAAAACTGGACTGAAAGTCACCACTTTTTGAACGTCAAAAATTAACAAGCATGCAGCTGCTAGGCGGGTCACTAGTTGCTTCATAGACGGAAAATCTCGATGCGTATTCTTCTTTTTCTTTTCTTCTTCTTTTCCAGGAGTTCAACAACAGCAACCTGTCAGTGGCGCTAGAACAGCGCCTGGAGGAGGGCGACAGTACCGCGGGGCGCAGCTGGCAGACGCGCCTGCTGGTGGCGGGCGCCAACGCGCACTACACGCGCCGCGTCACGCTGCCCAACATAGCGCGTGCTGTGGACAAGTATGTACTATAGACTGTCTGGACAGGAGTTCTACCCTAACCCACTTGAATTCGGGCAACTCCAAAGCGCTTCGAGGAGAATACATACATAATCAATGTTTTTATATTTTGCTTTTTAATTAATGGTCAAATCATATGATAACTATATAAGTTAAAATCTGAGGTGGTCTTTTGAGGAAAGCCAAGTCAGAGGTCAAAGTCAAAGTCTCTTTTCCAAGTTTATATAATACTAGCTGTCCGCACAACTTCGTTTGTGTCACATTTTTCATGACTGCTCCGCTCCTTTTGGTCTTAGCGTGATGATATATAGCCTATAGCCTTCCTCGATAAATGGGCTATCTAATACTAAAAGATTTTTTCAAATCGGACCAGTAGTTCCTGAGATTAGCGCGTTCAAACAAACAAACAAACAAACAAACTCTTCAGCTTTATCATATTAGTATAGATGTAGAGGGTGATATTGTATGAGAACCATGTAGGTTAATATCTGAGTTAGACTTTGAGGACAGCATCACACAGTCATATTTGAGTGGACTTATTCAGACAGTGCCAGCATACTTTGTCATTTATCGCAAGATCAACTTCGAACATTAGGGAACTCAACGAGACGATAATAAACCCCAAAAACTTCAATAAATACGAAACACTGATTTGTCTCTCTAATACTTACAGCTTCGGGTTCCCAAAACAAACGCAAGCTTTACAAGACACAAAGGAAGCCTTAAGTGAGCTGGAGTCTACAATCGCGGAGACATACTTGGAACACAAAGGAGATCCGTTAGTGGGGACCATAGAGCCCAGCATGGACATGGGAAGACATCGGACCGGCGCCGACGCGGTTGTCGATGACGCCAGGCCGTATGTCTATGAGATTATCAACAACCTGATTGCTGTACACGCTGAGGTAAGTGTTGTTTTATCATTTGCCTTAGAGCGGGTTCTTTCAAACAGTTGGTTAACGTAAAATACGTACGTCAAAAAGCGTTAATTAAATACGAAACGTTGTTTCATAGCATAAAAAAGCTGGCTATCATAAATAGCAGGGTTGCGAGTAGAAAGCAACACTTTTTCCTAATAAAAATAGATGTTAGATTTGTCTGGTATGGCAAAATTCGATCTTTCACGTCAAAATTTATCTACCTGTCTTGTCATAGCAGTTCTTTACGTTTCCATAGAACTTATTCTTATATTTTTTATGGTACTTTTACATCTGAGCAGTCGCTATATATAACGAGTAACGGGCATGGTTGATTAAGTGTAAGTGAGTGCGCCTTGCAGCTTTGTCTATTCCCAACTGGCAATTTTTTTATTTGTGATGTTACGCCTTTTAGTTTTCAAACATACAAACATGCTGTTTTTTCAACAGCTATGTGAAATAACGTTTTTAGTAGGTATGTTTGTTTTTAAACGAAATAATTTTCGGTTTCGGCCCAAACTAGAAGATTGGCCGCATATTCAATTAGCTTCGGCTAGAGCTGAACACAAGAGAAATTGAGCTGAACACCGAGCTCCCAATATCCATATCTATAAAAAGACTGTATCTTTAGAACTGTAGGTGAAATATTCTGACAATATAGTCTAACAAACAACACAAAAAATTGTACAAAAAAAAAAACTCTTTTTGAAGTCCATTCAGCGTTTTTAGTGTTAAATGATAAAGGAATCATGAAGAAGTTATACCTTTTGAATTTCCCGGCAAGTGAATTAGTACGGCATGTGCGCCTAGATGGCGCTGGGATCGAGTTAGATCGCGCTATCGTTTGCTTCGCGGCGTTAGGCTAGGCGGCCGGAGCGAGGCGCTCAAGGTAACTTTGCGCAGAGGCAATATCGTAACCAATGAGGTTAATCCGAGGTGCGATTATTGCTAGTTGAAAACTTTACCAATACCCCGCCGTGTGGACGTGAAATACCGTCCGCGATGGCAATTTTTGAATGGCCGTAATTGGCCTGAGAATTCATTGATCAATGCATGATGAAGTAGTAAATAAAATACATCTGTATTGTAATTTGTTTTATTAATTAATTTGACTACAGTCCTTACTCGTATTCGTATTTCAAAATTAATGTATTTTTTAGTTAAATTTTCAATCTAAATTTGTTTTAATGCTGATATTATTCGAATTATTGTTTTTTATTTTGTAAGACTATTTAAATTGCTTTTATTATGATTGCATACTTAAATGTTGTAAACTATAATTAAACTTAATTTTGAGTAATATAATTATGTCACCTTTTCCTGCATAAAACTTACCCAATTGTAACATAAATGGAAGAAGTCACTGGCTCTTAAAATATTATGCACAGGTATTCTAACCTAGCCCTGGAACCAGAGTCTCACATTTTTCTGCAACCTGTTTTTATTCATATTACTTAATAAAATTGATTGAGTCAGGCGTTACTTTGCGGAAATCCATTTTAAATTTGAAAATGAAAACAATATATCTAGTTTTAATTTCCGCGAATATTAGTGGGTTGCAGGTATGCACCTCCCTCCCGCCCGCTATATTATGCACATGCGAGATTACTGGGCAAATGCAAGGATTTTAAGCACATGCAGGAAGAACGCGCGGAAATTAAAACTAGATATATTGTTTTCATTTTCAAATTTCATATTACTTAATTTAAAAAAGAAAGAACGAAAAAGTAAATGAAATTTATTATATTTAAAAAAAATATCTGTGTCAGATATTTTCAGTTGTACGTTGCCATAATATGTTGTTTTACCTCATTGACATATTAAACGAGGCTAGAAACTGATTGTTTGAAGCAGTTTTTGGAACTTAGCCAAGAGTACAACTTAAGGGTGTCACTGTTGTCAACACTGTGAGGATCGCCCGGAGGACACGGTGGAGCATACGGTTGGAGGTCTGCCCTGCTTGGGCGGAGCAACGCCGTGTCCTCTTCGAGGCGATCGGCGGCGGCGACCTCTCGCGTCCGGCCCTGATTCAATCCATGGTCCGGAGCGAGGAGGCATGGGAAACGGTCACCCTGCGAAGCAGTGATGCTAGCGAAGGAGCAGGCAGAGTGCGTGTAGGAGAGGGAAACCTCATGCCCCAGCCTCAGCCTCACGCCACAGCAAAAGAAGACGCCTCGGGCGTCGGGAAATGCAGGGCGATTCCCGGCCACCTACTGCGCGGGCCTGCGGATGGTGAGCTATGAGTGGCTCGCCGTCCGATAGCAACCAGGCCCGGGGCGACGGCGCGTCGTGTTCCACGCGCGCCTCAAAGAGCTGTCAGCAAAGAAGGGCCCCATAAATTCAGTGCCTGCTAGGTTAGCGGAATTTGTTCGAAAAAGTCACCGCAGCCCTGGAACGCAAAGGGCACTAGGACACGGGTGGTTTCAATCAGTAAGAGCCTGACACTCCGTTCCGCTCCGCCCAGAATGGAAGAAGTCATTTGATGATCCCTCTCCTAGAGAGGAGGCCTGTATCCCAGCAGTGGGAATATTAAAAAGTTGATCATGCTTATGATTATGCTAAGTACCCCTCTTTCAGATTTTTCAGTGGCAGCACGGTGCGGTCACATCGAAATACCAAGTACGGATTAATTATCTATAACTCTCTGTCGAATACCGAAGGAGTAAGCCAAGTCTTGGTTAATACAATCACGTTATAACCATGTTTTTAGGATGTTCATGTAACAGTAGTGAGTTTGTACGTATACCTCTACAATTATGATAGTAATCAAATGGTCATCATACTGGTTGGAGATAAAATCGGCTGAATTCTTTACATCAATAACCTTGCTTATATAATTCGGTGACACATTGCTTGATGTGTTTACTGTTCGATGAAAACTCACACTCACATGTATCTGTGCCGGTTTTAATGGACTTTATGCTAACCAGCTTGGGATCTAAGCTTATATATTCCACTCTTCGAGTGTTTTTAGCCGACTTCTAAAAAAGGAGGAGGTTCTCAAGTCTGCAAGCTTTTATTTAACTTGCAATGTATGTTTCTGAGATTTCGTGATTAATCAGTGAATGGTATTTCGCCTTTATACATATGTAGGTAAATTATGTAATGACTTTATAAGTACGTAGCAAAAAAATATTTATTTCGTTTTAGCGCATTCAAATAAAAGCTTGTTTTATAAGGTTTTTTACTTTTCTTTCGTTGGTTCTATTTGAAGAGGCAAGCAAATCGCCATGTTTGCACTCCGGCTGCTTACGTTTCTTGGTAGTACCGTTGTTCTCGGTGTCAGTAAGTGATGTAATGTACGGATTAGATGTATAACTTCTGGGTGTTGAACGAAGTACGATTGCCATAATTCTTTATAATCGTACATGAATTCATTACTGATATATTCAATTTGTGTATGCAGTGGTGCCATTCCACTAATCAGCAAAGACCTGCAATGAGTGTCAGAATGTAAAACGATATTGTTAATAATGCTGTTGCTAAATTGGCGTCGTAACTTGGTACCGGCCGCACGCTTGAGGTGATGGTTAATTTCGCCGCACGTTGCCTTTGTTGTGTTGGCTCGGCTTGGAGTTGCGGGCCGCCACTTGCTTACGGCGATGACGCCGATGCAAAACTCGGCGAGCGCGTTCTCGACTTTTAGCAACAATGCTGCTCACCCCCAACAGTCTAATGCAAATTTTAATATGGCGCTCACGGCTTATGATAATACACCAAGATGAAACGAGAGGGGCCGATAAAAGGCGTCAATCCGTCGAAAAGCACTAAAAATCACATAAAATTATTCGTAGAAACACCTAAATAACATCCGTACACAGTGAAACCGATTTAACTCGGTAAATATGTTAGGTTCCGTTATTCTCACAGTCTGACTTTTTTTTGGTAATGAGGTGGAATCCACGCATACTTGTACCAGGGGCTACTTAAGCAATCTTTAATGCAGCCCCGACTGGTGCTGAAACCCGACAGAGTTGGGACCGGCGCAGCATGATCTGCCGCTGCACCAGTACCTCGCCACGCGACCACGTCTTCTCACACCACCGATGCAGTGACGCGATGCTTCTCGTTTCCAGGCCCCACGGCGGAGATCCGCCTTTTACATCTTGCGATCGTGAGAGGCGAGCGTCAATCATCAGAGGGTATCGTGTGATTGCCATTGTTATACTACGGGCCGTCAGGTCAGATTCCCAAAGCGGCACCCCGTCCTACATTCAACTGGGATATCAGCTCACACCTATGTATAGTACGTGACGAACTGTTTTACTTGAATCTCTTTCACAACATGTTTCCAGGTGGATAGCGTATGCGGCGCAGCGTCGTCTCGTTACGTGCGCGACATCTGTGAGACAGTGTGCGAGGAGCTAGCGCGGCTGTGCGCCTGCGCGCCGCCCCCCGCGTCGCCGGCCGCCGTGTTCCAGGCGCGCCTGGAGTACACGCTGCTGCAGGTGGCGTGCGCCGAGCATCTCACGAGGAAGGCCGAGTGAGTACTGTAGCTACAGACTGTGTGAGTCCACGATTGATCGTTGCTGCCGTAACCAGGCTGTCGTAACCAAACATACATATTTCTGTTATATTTTATAAAAATAATAGGTTTCGCCTGCGGCTTCGCTCGCGTTAAATTAGCTCATAACCGTCTCCAGGGTTCCTCTATTTCTGTACCAAATTTCATCAAAATCGTTTCAAACATTAAGCGTGAAAGCGTAGCAAACAAAAAAAAACTAGTTTTGGTTCTAATAATATTAGTTAAGATAAAAGACTTATATTCAATTAAAATTTCCAGGAACTATTTGATGGAGGCGTTAGCTGGCATCCCGCAAATAGAGAGCGAAGAAGAAAAAAGGTATGTTATAACTTAAATGTGTATTCTGGGCTAAAGAGCTCTCTGGCCACGATTAGTTTCTGATGGACTGCCATGCTTGTGTTCTAGCTACCGTTAGCTACTGCGGGCTGCTGAACATGGGTTGTGACCATCATTGGTCTCTGCAGGAGCTGCAGTACTTGGAGTCTGGCCACGATTACTTACTGCCCACGATTACTTACTGCTCGGCTACCAAACATGGGCTGATCACGATTACTTACTGCTGGCTACCAAAAATGGGTTCTGTCCACAATTAGTTACTGCTACGTAACCAAATATAGCTTTTGGTCACTATTCGTTTTTTAGGAGACCATGCATGGGTTATACCTTGATTTTAGGTTATTATTAATTCCGAGTTGAACTCACATCCGAAGTTCTGTTACGATTCACTCTTCCATCTTTATTCAATCTGTTTTGCCAGTACCAAAAATGATACGTGGCTAATTATGCGGTTTCTCATACGTGTATGTCTTTTTTTTCAGACGAATGGACACGATAGTTGCCGGCTTCAAGAAAAGGATGGAGCTACAATTAGCTAGCCTAAACTGTAACATGGAGACTGTGTAACGTATACATTACAATAGTTTGTTTTTAAAACATACAGATATTGTACTCGTAGTATTATATAAGTTGATGTAATTGGTTTCAAACCAAAAGCTTTAAAAGTATTGTTATTGTGTTAGTCTATGCGATGCCTTGTTGAACAATTATTATTTTATATTTTTAATATCCTTGTCTAGTGCGATTTATAACTAAACCATGAATTGATTTTTATTAATTTCGCCTCTTGGCAATGTAAAAAGACAATGAAATGTTATGTCAAGGTTTTCATATTATCTTAATAACGCATTATTATTTAAAATCATTTATTTAACATGCATATTAAATAAGTTAAAATTAAATTACAAAATAAGTTACGTATAAAAATATATCACATAAAAGTTCAAACAAATTTAGGCTGTATCATTTATGTCCCGGACTGCCTGTTCTTGAAACTCTGAAAGAAAAAGATAATTTGCCTTCAATACTAAGCGGTAACTTTGAGGAAGTTTGCTTTCTGAACTAAATTGACGTGATCGTGATAAAAACTTGTCTGATTTTAGTAAAGAATAAAAATAATAGTGATCGAAAAGTCATAAAAAGTTTAAATTACACAATACACATTATTCGTATTCAATGTTTGGAGTTGTTAGGTTAAAAAATATTGGGGTGCAAAAGGACTGTTTTTTCTACGTTTTGAACGGTCTTTGACATTGATTGTAGCTGAGATGATATTGCGGCTTGAATTTGAACGTTTTTTAAACACCAGAATTGGCCTTCTGTGCTCGGACAGTGATCCCTAATTATTTTCCTACTAGGCTAATCTTTTAAGCATTGAGTTATACTATATTAACTCGTGTTGACCCAAGAGAAGCTCACCTGAGCTGCCTGTTTGTGCAAAAGCGATGTCATAGTGGGTCCGGTCTCCGACACCATCTTTCTAAAATATCCCTTTTTGTTCTGCAGCAGTATATGCGGGTGGTCAAACTCCATAAGACGTCCTGCGTCTAATACCAATATCTGAAAAACACATTTTATCGGAGTGATTTATTTTCTTAATCAAAATGTTTCATTTTCCAATATATTAGAGAGCACAGTCACAAATTTTGATGAAATAACTAGTTTCAGACGTCTAATATACAATTTGTATCTATAGGCAGAGCAAATTATTTGCATTCTGCTTATTTTTGTGGGTAATGTTTTTGAAAATATGGACAATCGTTTACAAACTGATGCAGTTTACACAGACTTTCAAAAAGCGTTCGACAGGGTGGATCATGAGTTACTTTTACGCAAAATTGCCTTCAACGGTATTCGCGGAAATCTATTGAGATGGTTTACCTCTTACATAACAAGCCGTACTCAAAAGGTTGTTATTAACGGATTCCAATCGGAATTGATTTCTGTCACATCCGGGGTTCCTCAGGGCTCAATTTTGGGCCCTTTATTATTTATATTGTTTATAAAAGATATTAGTACTTGTTTTAAGCATTCGAACTTTTTACTATACGCGGATGACTTAAAAGTCTACAAAACTATAAAAAGTATTGATGACTGTTTGATGCTTCAAAGTGACTTAGACCGACTGTCTAGCTACTGCACCTTGAATAAACTCTCATTGAGCTTACCCAAATGTAATTTGATTACATTCACTAAAAACAAAAAGCAACACACTTATAACTATCACTTGCAAAATACACAATTAAAAAGATTATACTCATTGCGTGACCTCGGTGTGGTACTTGACTCTAAACTTCACTTTAATATCCATGTAGACAATATTATCAACAAAGCACTTAAAATGTACGGATTTGTTATGCGCAACAGCAAAGATTTCAAGCGTCCATCAACCTATAGATATTTATATATATCGCTAGTTAGACCTTGTCTGGAGTTTGCTACTATCGTATGGAATCCTTATTATGCAAAATATATTGACTCGATTGAGGCTGTACAACGTAAATTTCTAAGAGCTTTGCATTACAGATGCTATCACAACCACGGTTCGCATGATATGTTGCTCAGGAATTACAAACTGTTAACCCTAGAATCCAGAAGACTGCTTCTCGGAACAATGTTTCTACATGGTATTGTGCATAACAAATATGACTGCTCAGAGTTAATAAACAAACTTTGTTACATTGTTCCGAGGACAGTAGTGCGTAGACAAGCGCGTCCATACCGCTTACTATCTCTAAATATCAAGCACGTCTGTAATTCCAATGCTGGTATCCGCGCTCCTCTGCGTCAACTTGTGGATTCCTACAACACTCGATTCGAAAATATTGATATTTTTAATCTGACAGCACATCAATTCAGGAAATCTGTAGTCGACTCCATTTTAGCGTTTTAAATTATTAAGTGGTGTATTTGTATCTTTCCCATTAATCTCATTGTTAGAAAGTATGAATTCAGTGAACAATCATTCTTCATCTTTCACTTCATTCACTTATGTATTGTTTTATTTTTATCTCACGTAGCAACAATCAATTGATTTAGTAATAAGTGGATAATTTTGCTAGTAGTACGATAAGTATTTAATTAGTAAGATATTATGTATAACATTTAATTGTACTCCTGTTTTTTATCCCGAAATAAAAAAAAAAAAAAAAAAAAAAAAAAAAAGCTCACTATTTAAATTTGTCTTTTAAAGGGTAGGTAGGTAGTTTAGAAAGTAAGCACATTTCTTGTTGGAAAACCTTGTTGACTATATAGTAAACGTAGCCTTACTTACTTTGTCAGAATCTATGATAGTGTTCAGCCTGTGCGCTATGGTGAGCACGGTGCAGTTATTGAAGTGTAATCTGATGGCGGTCTGTATGAGCTGGTCGGTCTGCGCGTCCACGTTGGCGGTGGCCTCGTCCAGCACCAGGATGCGGTCGTTGTGCACGATAGCCCGCGCTAGGCAGACCAGCTGGCGCTCTCCTACGCTGAAGTTTGAACCGCCTTCTGATACTTCTTTGTAGAGGGGACCTAAGGAGTTATGACGTATTATAGCGTAAGATATGGAATTTTGTTAAATAGAACCAATATTATATCTAAGGTCATGGTTCTAAAAGGCTGCTAAGTCATAAGTAACATAACATAAAACCAACATTGTACATTTAGTTCGCAATAAACGTTTTAACTTTGACTCATATTATGTCGCTTCTAAAATTTCTACAGGAAAAAGCTTCACTAAAACTAAAAGCCGTTTACTGTTTTTCTATTTACTTTATAGATATTGAGAACAGACCTTAATGATCAAACTATTGCGGACTGCCCTCGACGAAAGGTCAAGGTATTGTCAGGCCTATTACGGTAGTTCAAAAACTGAACTCTTCGTACCTCGTTAAATACAGGCCTCAATACTATGTCAAGAATAGATAGCAACAAAAGAAAGTGCTTCATCCCTTAGGAACGATATTTTACGCGGACGACGCCTATGTTGTACATATTTGCAAATTAAAATCTCGACGTTCGTCGTAATTTCCAGGACAAGGCGCTTCGCATTTTTTTTCTAATTCCAGGATTTTGAATTAAATTAGGAAACAGATTCAAGAAAAGCTGCAGCCTGCATTTTTTCTATGATGCTGTTGCCTGTTACTACATTTCTTTCGTTTCTCAGGCCAATTACGGCCATTCAAAAATTGCCATCGCGGACGGTATTTCACGTCCACACGGCGGGGTATTGGTAAAGTTTTCAACTAGCAATAATCGCACCTCGGATTAACCTCATTGGTTACGATATTGCCTCTGCGCAAAGTTACCTTGAGCGCCTCGCTCCGGCCGCCTAGCCTAACGCCGGGAAGCAAACGATAGCGCGATCTAACTCGATCCCAGCGCCATCTAGGCGCACATGCCGTACTAATTCACTTGCCGGGAAATTCAAAAGTATGAAATCTTGGTATTAAATTCTGTCCACAGAAACGGGTGAAGGGTGCTTTTATGTCGTAGTACAATATCACCCTTACCCATATTTTTGTCCGAAAACAAGTTCACAATGAGAATGACTCGATTAATGATACTAAACAACATCATTATAGAGATACTCGATACTACTAACTTTCATCTCCCTCTGCTTGCAGTTCTACGTTATTCAAAGCTTTCACCAACACTGAATCAGGATACTGATCGAACGGATCCAAGTTCTTTCTTATATTGCCACTGAATAATACTGGCTCCTAAAATATAAAAAACATATACATTCTGATCTTCACGCTGCAAAATAGCGGATATTTGTTAATGTTGATAGACCTATTGTGGAGCTAATATAATATGTTAACTAACAGAGGGCGTTCCCTTAAGCTCGTTAATCTATATCATTAATAGATTAAAATAAAATATCAGCATAGAAAAATCATAAAATAATCCGAATTCAAAAAAATATTAATTGACAATAAATTCGAAACATCCTGTTTAAAATCAAAATAGTAGCACGGAATAGTATTCGTAGTAGCAATGTCCAAACCGGCAAGTACGCGTGTACAGAGCGTTTCTTTAAAATATCAATTTAACATTTTTAGTGAATATTTTAATAAATAAAAAAAAAATTGTTTTCGAATGATAATATTTTTTTATCATATTATATGGAATGGATGTTATACTATTGCGGTTTAACGGGAACGCCCTCTTGTTAGTTAACATACTGTATATCATCATATTTGGCGGATGTTTGTTCCTCCCACTGCTAAGCAGGTCCAGAGGCAACCTTCTTTTGTGCCATGATTCCCTGGTCTGGGCGAGTCGAAGTATCTCAATGCCTCCTTGCGAGATTATGGTCGTCGGATCGACGTTATATGTCTTACTTGCGGAATAATAGATAACTTCTCCCTCAAATCGTGTAATCCAATGCTTGTGATGTCCACTCCATCAATGGTGATGGATCCTTCTAGGTACGCCAGCCTAAACAATGCTTGAATCACAGACGATTTACCAGCGCCAGTTCTGCCCACAATTCCAATCTAGAATTCAGAAAATCAAATAAGAAAAACACGTTATTGATTAGGTTAGTGGAAAGGTATATAGTAGAACGCAATTAGACAATGTATGTATTAATGACGAACAACACCAGAAAATATTTACTAAGCGCCTTCTAATCCTTATGTCCAATGATGACAGAATAAAATCACTTTTAAGAACACTGTAATACGACTATATTAACCTTTTCTTGCGGTTGTATAGTGAACTGCAACTTCTGCAGAACGTAGCTTCCCTCCGGGGAGTACTTCAAGCTGAGATTTTCAAACTTTATCATTCCTTCTGCAGGCCAGTCGGTCGGAGGCTTCCTCTCTTGAGACTGAGGAGGAAACGCGACTAGTAATGAGTGAGAAGAAAGAACTGATTTCTAGCCAGCGTGGTCATTTTTATTGTAAACACTCTTTTTTTCGGCAAAGTTTACAATTACTGAGCATTTAGGCACTGAACATTTCTTTGCCAACCCACTGGCAATCACGTCTAAGTGTCAGTCACTTTTCCAACGTTGGTTTTAGTCTTGGTTGCCTTTGGAAGAGTATTTTACTTTTTTTTTTTGGAATACATGTTAGGATTAAATTACTTTTTGCTACTCCATTTTTTTTTTGTTGGGCTTTGCAAAAATTTCCTCTAACATAAGCAAAAACGGTTCTGTCCACCTGTCTTAACCATATCATCTCCCCATCTTGTGAGTACAAGAGAGGGATAGGAAGAGAAGAGAAGAGACTATGTTACTAATCTGTTCCATTTCTCCTAAGTAAGTCCGTGGCCAGCCCATTTATATTTAGGTGTTTTTAATTACAACACCACATCTTGGATCTTTTTCGCTGGTCTCATTAAAAGCTCTTTACGTTAATATATACGTTTCACTTACACTCCTCAATGCGGATTCTTGTGGTAACTTGGTATACTCCAACACTCTTTCGACGCTGGTCATTTGGTTCTCCATCTCAGCTGATTGGCGCATACCCCATTGGAAGATACCAGTAAGTGATATGGACTGGGTGATCGCTAGGCCGACGTTGCTGCCATCCATGTCTGAAACATGGAGTAATGTGTAAGAGGAGTCAATGCTGTAGATTTTCAGGTCATTTTTTTATAATTAAAATTCAAATAGCAAAATTTGGCGTGCCAACTGAAAAGCAGCGTTGGGTGTCAGACGCCCAGCAAATGCTGAGATGGTAACCCTTTCGGTGTGGGCACGCTCAGCGCGATTCAGTACATACTACTTATTATTTCTATTACTTGGTTGGTTCCTGTTAAATGGTGTGCCTCTGAGTCCCTTATCCCAGTCTAATTTAGTCACCACTTCAGGCTATCGACCACGTATAAGTTTTGGAATTTCACGTTCTGGATATAGTTAAACTACTTTAGCAAAACTGTCTCCTTACCTGTCTTCATCAAACAGCTGAAAGTGACACAAATAATGAACAGCAAACAAATTAGGTCCAGGAAGTAGCCGAAAGCTCGACTGCAAGTAATGAAGAGGTACCACGCAGCGCTGTGTAGATCCTGGTGAAGGTCGAACTCTTGGGCTAGGAGGAACTCGGCGCCGAACGAGCGGATTGTGGCCAGCCCAAGGATCGTGGCGTTCACGTGACCAAATACTGGGCTTCGAGCTGGTGAGAATATTTTATATTATAAAACGATTTAAAAATGGTAGACTTTACGAGTAAACATATAGTAGACAATCTAATGATAGTCATACACAGGCAGGAGCTAAAGATTCTGATGAGATGGAGATGCCAACCAATATGCATGGTAGATGAAGTTTTATGACAAAATAAGGTCGACCTAGTTCTTGGATTTTTATTGAACTCTTTTAGATATCTAAAAATCCAACGCAAAGAATCGGGAGTGCTTCATGATGATCTTGGCAAATACCATGAAAATACTAGTATTGTTCTTTTGCCCATACTTACTGATCCCCTCCAGCCGTTTGACGGCGCCAGTAGTTCTGATGTAGATAACGCGGAAAATGTAGAAAATTACCATCGCAGCAGCGATCGGAATTAAGAGAGTGATATCTGTCATCAGTATCACGACGACAACCCCCAGCAAGTTCAATATTATCTGGAAAATAAGGTATGTAGACTGGACGTTTCACCTTCTAAACAATATTAGGAACATTATTCAATACCTCTATTACAAACTTCGTGTTTTTTTTTTTGCACGGTACCATAATCCTTTTTCTAAAAGAAAAGTAGCTTAAGTTACCCCTGATAAGCATTATGCTAGTGAAAGTCTCTTCAAAATCGGTCCAGCGAAAAAGACAAAATTTAGAAATATTTTTTTGTTATAACAATCATGTGCACTTTCATATGCAGGTAGTAAAAAGCTATTATTTTGATATTTCAACCAGAGAGACTCAAATTGAATTAGGTATTTGTATAGATATGTCACCTGAAAGCAATCAATCATAGCTTGCGGTAGCATTTCATCTACGGCTCCCATGTCTTTGCTAAATCTATTGAGAATCCGCCCCGATGGGTTGCTATGGAAGAAGCTCATTGGAGACCGCGAAATGGCTTCAAACATTTGGTCGTGTAACCTAGAAAAAAAAATATTGAAACGTATTGATTAGAAAATCTATCAAGGTGCCCAGTTTTATTAGCTTTATACTGACTTGATGGACGATTTCATGCACAGAGAAAAGAAGAAGAAAGCTCGTATTAAAGCGACTATAATTGTCGCTAATGTTATTATTCCGAAAATGAGCACAAAATCTTTTCGCGTCAGACCCTGTTCTGCCCATATAAGAACATCCATTGTTGCGTCTCCTGACAATCTATCTTCGGCATTACTCCTGAAAAAGGAACGGATGAAAGAACTAAAATAATACTTGAAGATAATGATAGAGGCCAATTTTAAATTTGAACACAAGCTCGTAGGGAGACAATGCGTTACATTCTCAGACTCAACACCTATTCTAAATAGAGTAGCTTTAGAAAATATAGAGCAAACTACCAAACACTTCTTACTTTAACTGAAAAGTACAAACGATTGTCGGAGATTATCGGCAAAACCTGACACTTCCACACAGAGACACGGAAGAAAATTGAGCAAATTGATAATTTAAGCCTTACCAGCGACTGATCCAATAGTCGCAAGCGCTGGCACAGAACTGCGCCAGTAGGAATAGCAAGCAAACGATGATGACGAAGCAACAAGGAGCACCTGCCATGAAGTAGTCGCGATACACAGATCCATGCACGCGACCAGTCGTTTGTGTCTCTGCTTCAGGCTTTTGATCCTGGAAACATCATGAGGATGATCACGAAACAAATATATAACTCGTTTTTAGTACAAAGGATTAAAATCATCGAGTTATCTACAAATGTTCAGGATGTAGGAGATGACCATATTTTGAACCCGGAAGAGTGCTGCTACCTGTAAAACGGCCTAACTCCTTGGGCCGTTTTATATCGGGGTTTGACCTAAAATCTTGCGACAGAAGCCCAAAGCTTATGAAATTTCACCATCATCTGCCTCACTTAAAATTCAATCTATGTTTTGGGACCGGCGTTTCCGTTAGGGAGGATAACTTACAGCAACACTCAGGTCGATCATCATAGACCAATGTCGTCGGTGCAAGCTTACAGTACTCGGTTGGAACAGCATTGATGCGCTCTGAACGCTGGGGATATTCTCCTCCTCGTGCACTTCACGCACTTTCTCGTTCATAAGCTGTATTATCTTCAGTTCTGTTTCCTACAAATAATTATAACAATAATTTAGGGCAATTTATTTTCCCTCCAAATTAGAGGCATTTGGAGGAAAAAACATCGCAATTTTGTATATTTACGTCCAATTCTTCAAAAGCTCCATTTCCAATAATTTTTCCTTTATCCATTATCACGACATTATCAACTGACTTGATGAACTGTAGCTGATGGGTGACCAGCACAACTGTCTTACTGGCCAAGTATCTGATCACAAAAATCATCTGTCATTATATTTATAATTAAAGAGCCGATAGAAAGTCTGGGTTCAATAGATACTTAATTAAAATCCTGTAATAATAAGTTTACCTTTTAATGCATCTTTCAAAGATATGTTTAGCGACTTGAGTGTCAACAGCTGAAAGTGGATCATCTAACAAATAGATATCGGCCTAAAACAGTAACGATTTGTTCAATATATGTACATACGACCTTAAATTTTATACATCTTAAAAAACTTTATTTTTGTTACCTCCTTATAAACAGCTCTCGCCAAATTAATCCTGGCGCGTTGTCCTCCACTGAGGGAAACACCTCTTTCCCCTACAACAGTCTTGTCTCCATGAGGGAATAGAGATATGTCTCGTTCTAGGGCACAGACTTTGCATACTTCCATATAACGCTGCTTTTGGAATGACTGACCGAACAGAATATTTTGTCGGACAGACCCTGTAAAGACGGAGACAATCATCATCTGCCTAGCCTTTTCCCAACTATATTGGGGTCGGCTCCCAGACAAGCCGGATTCAGCTGAATACTAGTATTTTACGTGGAGCGGCTGCCTACCAGACCTCCACAACCCATTAAATGGGTAACACGGTACTTCTTGGCAAGACTGGTGTCAGATTTTCTGGCTTCTGACAATCCGTAACGGCTGCCAATGATTTTCAAATGACAGCCGGGACTAACGGCTTAACGTGCTTTCCGAGGCATCCATCCACAGACCAACCTCGGCAAGCGTTGCTTAACCTAGAAGATCGACCCGTGCGGCTGTTATAATTGAGCCACGAGCTCAAGACACAGACAGTCAAGTTCATAATTTCGACCGTTTTACATTCACATAGAGCACTGCCATGGATGGTCTTACCCACGAAGAGCCATGGGTCTTGACTGGCGTAACTGACGGTGCCGTTGGTCTGCATAGCTCCACTGGCGCAGGGTAACTCGTTCAGAACCATGTGCAGTAGCGTAGACTTGCCTGCACCTACTGCACCGATCACAGTTGTTAGAGAGCCAGCGAAAATCTGGAAATTGGCATTAAAGGCAATAGCAAACGCTAAGTTCAATCGCATTTGAGAAAAAAATGTTCCATTACTCTTCTGGACCTACATATACTAGTATTCCGAATAGTCCATATACTCATTGATCGTTTGAAGAATAGATTCTGATAATATGTAAATCGTATTTAATACTGATACAAGTCTTTCTTTCTACTTTTAGTGAAGTCTTACCGACAAATCCAAATTCATAACGTCGTTTTTATCCGAAGATTTAAGCCACCTGCTCGATGCATTCTCAAAGTTTATTGCTACTTCATCTTTACGAATTTCTGCATCAAAACACAAAACACGTTATTTAACACGTATTTATTTCCTAAGAAAAGTGTATGAAAATTATATTTGCCTTTCTCTTTAGCGTTATCCTTCGCAATGCTGGGCCCGGGAGTCGGCTGGTTCATTGTAGGTTCTAGGTAATAAAAGGGTGAATTGCGCAAGCAAAAAAAATACACGGCAAACCTGAGAACGGTAGTGCAATGTGCTGGTTTTTATTTTATATATTTTTTCTCAACAACGTAAGTACTTCTCTACCTTGGCAAAAAAAATCATTGATTTCTACCCTCTAATATACCAAAAAAAATAATTACAAAGTGTTATTTTATCATCACGGTGGCCTGTCCTGAACCCAATTCCGCTCATAAAATACCTTCCCCTGCCAATAGATTCATAATATGGATTTAAATCAATTCTCTTATCATTAAATTATAATATATTCGATCAAATAAAACTATTTTTGTTTGTTTATCTTCTTTCTCATGGATTTGACAGGCAGTCAACTTTTGTCTGGAAAAAAGTTATCATTTCAGAGGACAGTAAGTTTTAGTAGATTATCCATGTCAACATTGCGTTGTTACGCCCCTCTTACCTTTCCTCACTTCGGATCAGTCCGGCTCAAGCTCTCGGCGCGAACGCAGCGGTCCCAAAGCTTGCGGTTTTTCCGCCAAAAAAGTAAGTTTATCATTTCAGTAACATGGGGACAAAAATAGTTTCATTTCGGTGTCACAGTCCACCGGAATTAAATGTATCTCCGAAATATAAAACCATAAAGTTTTAGAGATCCTTTATCAAATATAAAGTCATAGTTTTGTAATGTAAGTAAGTGTAGATTAGATTATTCGGGTGTATTTGTTGTGTAATATTTGTGTTTAAGATTAAAGATATATAATATACACATATTTCTATGTAGCTAGTACCTACATGTATATATTGGGTTGGTAGGAAAGTAATGAGCGTTACAAATAAACAAAACAATTTTAAATTATATTTTTAATTTACAATTACTTGTCTTTATAGTAGACACCGTTGTTATCTACAACCCATTTCCAGCGATTAGGTAAAGCATGGATACCCTCAGCGTAAAAACTTGGGAGCCGTAAGGCAAAAAAGCTTTCGAGGAAATCTGTTAACTGTGCTCTATCATCAAATTTTTTGTCCTGTATATGATTACTGAGAGAGCGTAACAAATGAAAATCCGTTGGCGCTAGATCGGGAGAGTAAGGTGGATGTGGCAGTAGCTCCCATTCAAAATCCAATAGCTCTGACGAACGACTTTGGCTATGTGCGGCCGAGCGTTGTCGTGAAGGAAGTATATCTCTGTTTGTTCACGGCGCTTTTTGTTGATTTCTGTACGGAGTCGGTCAAGCTGATGACAGTATATTGTCGAGTCCACGGTGATATTATCGGGTAGTAGCTCCCAGTATAAAATATAAGAGTTGATTTAATTTTAGAAGTTTTACTTATATACCTGTAGAAACACTATTCTCGTTTCGTTACCAATTTAACTAAATTATACCTAGCATTTTTCTCTTAGTGCAACGGGTACACATTATGTATTACTATTAATGGCATAACTTACAAATGCAGCCATCATATTAATCAGAAACTTTAAGCTTTCTTATCGCGCTTCGTTCACTCTTTTGAAAATATATCAAGTAAATTAGTATTAGTTCATAAACAAACAAAAAAAATTTTTTTTTTACCTGCATTTACGATAAAGTTTTCCAACATTTTCACACAACAACAACCAGAAAAATTACCCAAGGTTATTTAAGTGAAGAAACAATTCATTCATATCATAATAAATATTACAATAATATCATTCTTTGAGGTTATTGTAACCTCAAAGAATGATATATGTAATACTAACTGTAATATCTATATATTAATGATGATATTAAAATAACTGTCTACTGTCCTGTCTCAGTGTTTATCTAAAATTTGTGGAAATCAAACCTAACAAAGTACGGAACCCTGGCTGCCCGGCACGGTTGTTCTTAGCTGTATCATATCGGTGGATTTATTTCATTCCGGTGCACAGTTTATCATTTCGGTGGTCATTTTTATCATTTCGGTAGACACTTTTCATTTCAGTGGACTCTTAAAAATTCATCCTTAAATATTTATGTAAGTTTTGATGAAATTTGATGTCCACTCACGCACAATGTTATAAAATAGGCTAAAGTTTTATTTGTCACTAAAAATGTGTAGATAGCATTGAAATTAAAAAATCCCACCGAAATGACATATAAAAATCACTTGTTGAAATTCACCCAAAAAAGGTTTTTAATGGTTTTAGAAACTTGGCAGCTGTAAAAATAATACTTTTCAAGTTATACCTATGATAGTAACTCGCTTCTTTGGCATTGCTGAAGCCGTATCTTGCGTGTTGGGTTGAACTCTAATTGGTAGTCTGCAATCTTCAGTCAGTAAATATTCCCGAATCCTTTGTACCGCTACGTTCATTTCTGCTATCTAAAATTAATTAATAGTAAAGATATGACTTATTGTAAGTTCCAGGAAATATAAACCAAAGCTGTACCTAATCTTGCAAAATATCGATAGGGGTTATGCAAATACATATCTGTTTAGAAGCATGCAGTACGTGATTAGTCGTAAACGGACTGGTCTAAAGACACACGAGCAAATCGCGCAAATTGTTTGCCAAGCAAATTTCAGATCTATGATTTGCAGTGTTGAAGCGAGACGAAGTAATAATACCACTCAAGAAAATATAAACATGCGTAAGGTCCAATCACGAGTTTATTATTTAAAAAAAGATAGGTACCTAGGTATACAAAATAAACATTATTAAAAATGTTTCTATACGTATAATATGTAACACGTATCGAGAAACATTTTTAGTAAAGTTTATACAGTAAAAAGGACCAAGAGCTTACCTGTCCAACAGCCTGAGGAAAATACAACGTCATAGTTTGTTTCGTAATGTTATAGTAGCAAGTGAGGAAGAAAACGTTTTCAACGGTGATACGGTTTACGTATGTCACGTAGAGCAGCACCGTCATGAAGATTCCGAAACGCGACGTGAACATGATGAAAGACATGATCACACCGCGGATGTATGACGTCATCTTTATGTAGAAGATTTCGTGGCTGTTCGTGACAAGGAGAAATGGAGTATGGTTAAAAATAAAAAACACCAATTGTTAATGTGTTCGATTGTTAGTTATGGCCCGGGCGTGTTGTTCATCTCGATAATTATGCGTCTCGATTAAATAGGTACTATCCAAACGTAATTCATAGGAATTATGTTGGTCATAATTCCCATGAAGTTGGTTTAGAGTTTTGTATATTTTCTTTAAAGGTAACCTTACCTGCCTTCTTCTGACACGTCTTCTTTTACTTACCGTCGAACAGTATCGATAATTTTCCGAAACGGTTTCTCCCACGTATACATTTTGATTACTTCCATTCCCATAATGATTTCTTTCATCAGTCTCACTCGTTCATCTGATTTCTCCGCAGTTCCTCGTCTGTAGTAAGCAGTGTTTGTTCCCAAGAATACTGTAATTTTTGTATAGGTCCTGCTATGAAAACAGTTTATCAGCCCATAGTATCCCTCTGCCATAGGGGCGTCTTAACCCATGCGGAGGGCATGCCTGGGCACACTTGAGTACGCGGCCATAGGCGTAGGTATATAAAGGGGGAGTCTGGATAATAATTCCACAAAAAGAATTGACAATTCGACTGTATTTTTTGTTGTATGTGTTACCTCATATCTTTGTACTTGGGTGTCCCGATTTTGATGATTCACGCATTATTAGGGATAACTCAAATACGACGACTACGTCAGATCTCAATTAAATGGGACCACACGACAAGAACCAGCTTTCGAATCAAAAAAGAATCATCAAAATCGGGACACCCAGTACAAAGTTATGAGGTACATACCTACTTAACAGACAAAAAAAATCAATCGATTTGAGAACCTCCTCCTTTTTTGGAAGTCGGTTAAAAATGGTTTGCACTGACAGAAAGACAATGATATTGACTGACGTCTCGTTTTACACCTTTATAAACGTCTGCGCAGCTTCCGAAGTGACTTTTTGGCGCTGGGCTGGGTACGTTTATACTGAAATATATTGCACTAGCTGTGTCCGCGACTTCGTTCGCGCGGATGTTGAATGAAATGAAAAAGTTTCGCATACATAAATGATGAATACCTTGCTTAATGAAGAATAGCCGCTTAGAATCTATACATCTACGATTTTATTATAAAATCGTAGATGTGAATGAAAAGAGTACAGCTTATTCTGCCATGGTGTCATGTGTTCTAGTCTAATTGATCTGCTTACTTTGAAATGGGATGACTGCCATGATGATTAGTGAACCGTACACCGCCGGCATTCCCATCTCTCGGTATAAGTAGACTGTCATCAACTGCAAAACAGTCAGTAAGCTGTATATGTCTAGATGAAGGTCGTACTTCAGGTATTTAAAAAACTTGAATTTTACCAGAGTTTCTAGTGGTCCTATCCAAAGATAGTGTGCGAATAGGGGTCCAGTATCAAAGCGGTTGACGTCATTTGCCATTAGATTTAGGACCAGGCCGCCACTGCTCTCAGAAGTAGCCTGAATATTTACTTTTAAGGCCTGGAATTGTATTAAGTTTTCACTAATAAACACGCAAAAACGCTGATGCTTAATCTGGGTACCCCAGGGTTGCAGAATTTGTTCGAAAGAGACACCGTGGCCCTAGAACGCAAAGGGCATTAGGAGGAAAACGGATGGGTTATAAGTCGATGGGTCAGTAAGAGTCTGACAATCCCTGCCGCTCTGCCCAGAGTGGAAGAAGTCATTTCATGATTTCTTATCTATAAAAAAGGTACCTCGCACAATACAAAGTACTTTATATATGCAGGAATGTGTTTCAAAGTTGTGTTCTGAGCCCCTGTCAATTAGTTTCACATGTAGTTATTATACCTTTCTATAAATAAGACTGCAAACGCCAACCCTCATCTTCATGCCCATGTGCATGACTCCCATCATGAAGGGATGCTGCACCATAATGTTGAAGGTGCTGCAGAAGATGATGCCGAACGCGAAGAACACTGCCTCGCCCCAGGACACGCTGCCTTCCATGTCGTAGTATGAGAACAAGCGGAACAGGTATGTCGAGTTGGTCTTGTTTCTGATGGAGTTTTAAATCGGTACTGGGTGGGTATTTTTATCATAAGTGTTTAATTTGGCTCACTACAGGCAAGTCCAACATCATAATTTAATTTAATTTTTTTGTTCACACTGCAAATGAGGTCCAGTTTGTTAGTAACAATATGACTTAGCCTATGTTAGTACTTAATAAAATAATAACTAAAAACAGACCTCGTTTGATCGCCTAATGCCCCTCACACGAGCTATCGAGTGCATAATGCTGTTAGGACTATCACGCAACCTGCGAAGTAACGAGGCAGATGTCTTGCGCCATATTGCGTCAAAGTTGGCTCATCGGCAAACATTGCCGACGCACTGCAGAAGCGTGGCGGTCGCGGTCAACCTGAACGCATTGGTATTATATTGGATACGTAGCGCATTGTAAGCCCTTTAGGTATATTGGAATCCCAGGGATCCCGATTACAGTGTTGCGCAATATGCCTTTATAAGGGCTATTTTAATTGCAACTGCACATCGAGAGAAACGGTGGACCAGCCTGTTTGCTCGGACGCTTTGCGGTCTCTCCAAATCTGAATCGTCTTTCAGGGAATCTGTTACCAGATGGCCCAATTATTTAAATTCATACACCCTGTTTACTGTGTGACTTTTAAGTAGGTATCAGAGTAGGGACTGTAGATGTACACCTGGCATCAGACCTGCACACGATATACTCTCGTATTTTTGCTGTTGTTTATCAAGCCATGAGACTACGCGTATTCATAGGCTGACCATGAGCGTATCCCAGAATTTCCTTAGAGGTGGGAAAATCTAAGGAAACTCGATAAGTAGTAAGAGTTTATAAGGTGGATTAATCATTTCAGGGTCCCAGTGGCCGTATTACGAAGTGCCAATGCTATCATGATTCGTGTGAGGGAAAGAGATAGTGCTATTCGTCTTGTGTAACTCCGTCTCTCTCTGACACAGAATTCATGATGGATTTAAGACGTCATAATAGGTCGCCTGGGCAGCAAAACCAAAGGGGTCCTCTCATCAAAGTTTTGAGGTGATTAAAGTTTAGCATAATCAGCCTTTTAATGTTCACACTGCTGGGACACAGGCCTCCTTTCTAGGAGAGGGAATGGGCCGTAATCCAACACGCGCGGGCCCAGTGCGGGTTGGTGGATGTTACTTATCTTCGAATTTTTGGTTCTAGGACATGCCGGTTTCCTCACGATGTTTTCCTTCACCGTTTTGAGAGCAGTGGTGATGAAATTAATTACACAAAGCAAAGCACCTGGCAGGGTTTGAACCCGCGACCTACAATTCGTAAATCGGGGCCGTTAAAACTAGGCCACCACTGCTCGATTAAAGTTTAACTCTTGATTAATTATGTGATTTCACTTGACGGGAATATGGCATATGCAATATGGGAATATTCAATCTAACAAAAGGTTAGATTAAGTATCTCGGGCAAAATAATTAACTGTTACAGGTGTCGAAATAATAAAACGATTACCTACTTTGTTCCGTTTTGTTTACACAATATAATAATTCGTTCTTGGCACGTCCTCTGTTATTCTAAGTATTTATTGTTATTGCTGTTTAACTACTTGAAAAAACTTACACGCCATCGTCTTGAACGGGGCTGTAGTAACGCAGCAGCAATCCAAGAAATAATGGTTGCTGCAACCTATTACAAGAAAAAATTAGATATCTAAGAAACTTGATCATCAGGTTTATCCATACTTCCATGATATAATTACAACGTTCACGAACATTGACATTTTACGGAGCAGCTGGGAGAAGTTAGCTATTTATATTATTCGGGAAAATACACAATTTAAATACAAACAAAAATGAAAAGGATGTATGTAGCTAGTCGACCTGATAAGAAATTCCATAGCAGCCAGAATGAGGCCGTACAGCATGAGTTCGGACCCGAACACCTTGAAGAGCACTCTCCAAAGACTTGGCTTGCATCTCTCTCCGCGCCGTCTAGCGTTCTCTTCTTCGCAGTCCCATGCTTTTTGCATGGCATCACCTAAAGGATTTTAGAATTGCACTTTGATAGGTACCTATGAGAAGGAACAAGTAGGTATCCCTATATAATCAGGACGACAATTTTAGTACCTATCTAGTGATAATACAGCAATGATTGTTACTGATAGGCTTACTTTTTTGCAGTTGGCGAAACGTGCATATGTTCCTACCTACTATTCGCCTCTTACTCTTTAGAAAGGCGCGTCTTGGAAAAAGGTTTATAAACATGAAACTTTAACTAGCTTTAATTAGTACTAGGATTTTCTTGTAACCATTTATACATATTTTGACTTATTACCTAGCACATTGGAGCGATGCTCAGGCAAGGGTGCATAGAGATCGGTGTCTTTGATATCGCGGCTGTAGCCCATTTTAAATGTTTCTAACGTCCACCTTTGAGAAAACACAAGAATTAGTGTTCTCTTGTAGTATAGCTGGCAATCTACTGAACCAAAATACGCTCCGTTCAGTATGTTGGCATATCAACTGCGACATTAATTGTAGTGTCAGCCACTAGGGACCTACAAACAGTTGGGCAACTATTGTAGCTTTTGCCATTCTTGCTAGCACTATATCCTACATACCCGAATGTTAAGATTGATAACAAGTTAGCTCCATGACGTGGGTTCATCTCTCTTCTCTGTTTTGGACCAGTATCCATTTTTAATAGGAAATTATAAAATGGTAACGACCGAATAGAATTACATAAAGTGAATGTGTAATCTAGATAGCTACGGTAAATCTGTTGTGCTTCATAGTAACAGTAGATAATATTACCTACCCTAATGCAATAAATGGATCGAAATATTACCTACATATCTACCCTTATGTGTACATGCAACATTTGACTACACTACATTATTTGTGACCGTGAAAACAACCCTAATTAGGTACCTGATAGATATCAAATCTATCAGGTAGGTACCTAATTAGGGTTGTTTTTATAGATAGGTATAGGTACGTACATGTACGTGTATGTATTCGTATGTGAGGGATCTAGCATTTTATTAAAGTACTAGCTGTGCCCGCGATTTCGTTCGCATGGATGTTACTTTCGGGAATAAAGTATATTAACAGATAAGGGTTTTGAATATAATAAAATAAAAGTCAATTTTATGTTTGTTTATTTTCATTAGTATACTAACACTATGATGGTCTTGTTTTGTGTTCTTTCAATGTCCGAATACAAAAGCGCTCTATTAAAAAAAAAATAGGCACGAAAAACAACTACCTTTGTTCTAAATAACCATACTCTTCAAAGTCACCACCGAGTCCACCAACTATGTCATCACCGGGTTCACCAACCAAAGAACTACCCAAGCCACCTTCTAGTTCAACACCGAGCTCAACGATTAGGCCACCAGCTAATCCACCTTCTAGCGCCCCGCTGTGCCCACCACCTCTTCCACCAGCTAATCCACCAACCAAGCGACTTTCTTCTGCCCCGTCGAGACCACTGCTTAGGCCACCTACAAAGCCTCCACCCAAACCACCTTCTAGTGCCCCGCTGTGCCCACCGCCTCTGCCACCAGCTATTCCACCAACCAAACCACTTTCTAGTCCTCCACCGCTCCTACCACCTAGGCCACCAGCTAATCCACTACCCAAACCACCTTCTAGTGCCCCGTGCTGCCGAACGTCTATACCACCAGCTAATCCACCACCCAACCCACCTTCGAGTCCTCCGCCGAGCCCACCACCTAGTTCACCACCTACACCACCGCTGAGCCCACCACCTAGGCTAACGCCTCCACCTAGACTTGCACCTACGCCCCCACCTGCGCCACCGCCTACGCCGCCACCTACTCCACCGCCTAAGCCACCCCCACAATCTCCTCCTGAACTTCCTTTGCAACCATCGTCACGCTTTGGACTACAGTTCTGAGTAGCTGTATATATGAGTGCATTAACCAGCTTCATAATTATTTCATCGCTAAGTCCGCTGTTCGGTTGGTGTTGGGGAGCGGAACACGCCTTGTCGTCATCATCGAGAGCTTTTGCGAGCTTCAGCAACAAGTTGAGATCTTCGAGTGCCATGCTGCATGAGTCATACCGACATCTCGTTGGATACATCATTCTAACTGGGTATACCCATTGCTGCGCCTGCGATATCTATAAATAAATGTTTATTTTTAATAAGTACAAATATCTTTTTTACTTTCGTAGGTACTTATTACTATTTTACAAAAAAAACATGAGACAAAATTGTTACTAAACTTACCCCACACAAACAGAGGCTTACAAGGAGACAAGTTATTCGAATGTAAAACATTGTTCATATTTAATTGTGTCTCTTTACGATTAGGCTTTTATACATGAATTTGATTGTGAAATAATCAAACAAAGAACGCTGTTATCTGTTATAAGCAGGGCCGGACCGGCCATACATTTGAGGTGTCGTTTGCTAGCCGCGCCCTAAACTGCACGTGCACCCATGGTCCTAGCTTGCGGGGCTTTACACAAGCCAACGTGAGGCAGCTTAGGGCGCTTATAGATAATTCATCCAGGTTGCAAAAATTTACGATCTCCTTACACTCTAAAATTAGAGAGTATAGAATGCAAGAGTGCATTCTATACTATCTTAATTTTTGAGTCACAAAAGTATTTCAGTATGAATGGTTAAAAGAAATTTAAAACCATCTGACAACTGGGGTGCCAAAGTTATTCGAGCTCGCTTCGGTCGCTTTGGATTCTACACTAACTTCTTGATCTTTTTTGCATCATTGTTGCAAAAAAGCTCAATCTCTAATATGCATAGAATCTATAATATGTATAGAGATATACCTACCGTCCCGGGCCCCGGGCTTGTGGGAAGCCAACCAGGTCCGTACTCTGACCCAGTCCGACCCTGCTTATAACAGATAACTGCGTTCTTTGTTGTATATGGTCAAAATTAATTGAAATTAAAAATTAAGTCAACAGTCACGTACATTGTAGATAGGTAGACCAAATTACAAGTGTTTTATTTAAATTAAACATATGGCTGATGGTTGCATCAACATGGTGATAAAAATGCATCTGCAAATTTTTATTAGAAAAATATAAATAAATCTCTTCACCTACCTACGTCATTGTGACCGTCAGCTATCCAGGATGTCGACAAATCCAGGCGAACAGCGACCCGATATGGATCGAGTGTGGTACATCCGCGGTCGACAGTCTGTATTTATTTACCGAATGGTCAATATGTCACATAACTATTGTTTAACGTACTTATGTCATCGGAAAGTAATAAATGCCGTAAGATGGAAAATATCGCGTAATTACTATTTATTCTGACAATGATTTATTGGATACTATTGAAATTGGATGGGATTTATTTTATACAAAACAATGATTTCGTTATTTATTTAACGAAAAATTACAATTTGATCAAGATTATTATAATATTACGAAGTCATTGTAATAATCTTGATCAAATTGTCAATTTTTCATGCATCGCTTTGGTACGAAATTTTTGACAACTAGAAATGCGCAATCTGGCAACACTTACTGCTGCTGTCATCAAATACGTTGAATGACATTTGTTTGGATTTTGAATTTTATAGGATTTTACCAAAATACTTATTAATTAATTTGTCAGTTTAGTGGTCTAAGTTATAAAAACTATTTTATTAAGCAATTTCGTTAAATAGCTATGCAAATAAAAACTTATTTTCACCAAGTCAAACGTCAACATGACTTCAGAGACCGAAGCTATAAAAACAAATGAATTTCTGCGACGACGAAAGCTGAGACTTCAACAGGTTTGAATTATGATGCGATTGCTATTTTGAAATAATATTTATAATAGAAAAAAATTAGTCAAGTACCGATAAAGTATACAATGCGAGAGATTTTTAGGTCCGAGAACAATCTAAAGACATCGCAAAGAAAATAAGACAGCGCGCCAAGGTTGAAAAGTTAAGGCAAGTTGTTGATCTAGACGAGAAGAAACAAAAGGAATATTTTGAATGTCAAGAGAAACTGGTCAACCGACTGGAGGTGCTGTATGCGAAAGGTCTGGAAAACGTGGGCGCGAGTCATCATAGCGCTTCTGAATTGACACAGCAAGGTGAGTTAGGGTTAGGAATATCAATTTATAATAACCTCCTCATTCCTCTACCTACAACTAAATTGATTTGGCGTTTAGGGCACCATGTCTTCTTAAATACAATCTAACCTACCTACCTACCTAGAAATTTTAAGGGAAATCTTGCTAAATGAATGAATTAAATAGATAAAAGTTTCTCTTACTAGATGAAGTAGCAAAGACAGACTTGTCTAAGGTGCGTGGTAAAGAGGCTACTGCTGAATTGAGAAGGAAGAAGCAGGAGAAATTAGATCAACAGAAGAAATTACTGGACAGAAAGGTGCAAGCCAGGTGAGAATATCTTATTGTCCTATCTGTTGTGGAACATCACAAATTTTTGACTGATTGTGTAATCTCACTCTGTACCTAATTCTAAATAAAAGAACTATAATTGGAATGCAATAAGTGCCATTCTGAATATTTGCTAAGTAGGATTAGCTAGTTTTACCAATTAGTTAATCATTCAAATTAGCTGGTTGTGGCTTTGGGATATAGTATATCATGAGATATACTATATCCCAAAGCCACAACCAGCTAATTTGCAGCTATGAAGCTGGGAAAGAAGATTGGGAATAAACTTAAATAACTGTACATAGATAGAATATGAATACAAAGTGGTTTTTCAAAAACTGTGTGTTTATGTTACTCTTATAACGTTTCACAGAGAAGTTGCTAATGAAATCAGCCGGGAAAAATCATCAGTGGTAGCTAATAAGCTGTTTTCCAAGTCTTCAAGTGTAAAAGTTACTGATGTTTCTGGTCAGAAAGCTGGAGGTTCCTCTCAGCTTGCAAAACCAAAGGAAAGTGACAAAGATGCAGGAACAAGTAACAATGAAGCAGAGACAGTAAAGACAAGTGACATGGCCACACAGTGGGACATGGAAACTATCCCCGAGTGGGAACCTTCTGTGCCAGCTCTTTCTCTTCCAACAGATAAAGATACTCCCAAGGATTCTGATGATATTATAGGAAGTAAAGCTGAAAAAGCTAAAAGATTAGACTTGTTTGCAGTTAGCAAGGAAATGCCAACCAGTTTACGAAGCAAGCATACACTTGAAGTAAAAGATAGAGAACCAGGAAGACCTTCCTTGACAATAGTTTCTGAATACCTCCAGAACAGACAGTTACGTTTACGAGAAAATGAACCAACACTCACCAGTAAGAAGACACCAGATGATATGCAAAGCTTGAAAGAGACAATAGAAAGAACCAGATCTGTTAGGCCTGAAGGTATTCCTTTTAATGTTTGTCAAGTACATGACCAACAGATTATTCCAGTGCCAACTTGGCGAGCTGAAAGAAACTGTCAATTCTGTTCTCACAAATCTAACTTTGACAGTCCTGTACCTAGTAGACAGTTTAAATCGGTGACTAATGCTCAAATTAACCAGATCTTTAGTTCCATAAGACCTGTTCGGCAGGCCAATGTACCACCAAGCCCTGTTGTTAGAGGGAGAAGCCCATTTAGGAGGAGTAAGGTTGATCCAAGAATTAGTAAGCAATATTGTGATGCAAAAAATAAGCAATAGTAGCTTTGTAACTCATTAGAGTTGGGCCCATTACATCTAACTTTCACTGCTATGTACCGGGTAAAACGGGCTGGATTTCTATCCACCTCGTTATATGATATTATCATACTTTATAAATCATGTACTCTCATATTCTTTCCTCATTGTAAATATTTCATCATAAATCAAGTTTCAATATTGTAAACAAATGCATCAAGCTTAGCAAGAATTCGAATTGATTATTTATCCCATTAAATTTATAATATTCAGGAAAAATAATGTGCCACTTACAGTTCCAGGAAAATCACTAGCTTCCAATGAAAAAGCTAAGAACATACCAACGAATCCTGTTCAAAGGAAGAGCTCAGTGGTAATGTACAACCACTCGACTAGAGACACCAGGGACTTGCCTCATGGTGATAACAAGCTTGTAGTGAGAGACCTGCAGTCTGAAGAGGATGCATACTCTCAGGCCATGAAGGAGGTGTCAGCCTTTGGTGTAAGAGACAAGGAACAAAGGAAAGTACAAGATATGAGGAACAAGGTTGCAGTGACCAAACAAAATGTTGAGAAAGAGTATAAAGATACTATGAATTTCTTGAACTCCTTACCAAAGGATAAGGGAAGTAAAGTAATTGTAAGTATGGCAAGATTTTTACTCCGCGCGCCATGGGGCCTCGTTGCCGGGGTGGCCGTGCATGCGTCGGCTACGCCCCCACTTGCGGCTAGGTTTTATGAATCATACTCGTGTGATCTATAAATGTTAAAAGGTTTTCTAAATGTTGATTTATGATTTCAGAAAAATGCTTATATGGATGAACGTCGGCAGCAAATACAGCATGAAAATCGTCAGCAAAAAATGCAACAAGAATATAAGAAAATAGAAAAAGAATGTAAAAAACATAACTGTTCGGTAAATACACCATTTGACTCAGGAAACATAATAACTAAACAATTTTTATTAACTCAATACAATAAAAGTTATTTTATTTTCCAGAAAACTCGCAATCAATCTCAATCACCTGTAAATCAAGACTTCGCTGACAATTTTGCCAGCAGAGACTTCGAATACTCTTGGATGCCCGTGCCTGAGGCTGACGGTAACCTGGCCATCCACACAATACCTAACACGGTGAAACCGGGCAAGTCAGGCAACAGTGTGAAATTTAGCCAAGTTGATAGTTACCACGAATACAGGTCCCGTCATAAGCACACGCCTCCTACTAAAGACTCTTCCCAGGACAAACCGCCTGGCAAAAGAATAATTGAGACTGTGGTAATAGATAAGGATACCCCTGATACTTCTGATAGCTCGTCCATTACTTCAGACACAAGCTCGTTAGTAAATATGAGGGTTGAACCCAAAAGGAAATCTAAAAATGCAAAAGAGATAAATCAGAATCTATCAGATGCAGAGAGAATTATAATATATAAAGTGCTGGATTCAAAAACGAATAAAAAGTCGAAAAGGCAAACTAAACTTTTGAATGAAATTGCAAAATCTTTGACCTGTATTGGAAAAGGCCAGCTTGAAACTCAACATACGTCAACTAGCAAGAGTACTGAAAATGCAGTGTCATTTGAACAACTCAATGAAGGTATGTTTTATTTACCCTATTATTGAAAACTATTTGTAATAGCTTGTGATGATAATGATTCACATAAGTAGCATCCCAATAGATAGAGAATCTATCCCATAATATGGGGAAGTGATTGTATCTTTGAAATTGGATTCTAAAGTTGTATTGAGGGTCAAACAATTTGTATAAATGTGTAACTACCCATTACTGTTAGAATTCAAAGCCTTAATTTAAAAACACTTTTACAGGTATCTACAAGGTTGTAGAGGAAAGGGGGTAAGTTTTAAGAAACATATTTTTAAACTAATGATTCCATTCCCTCCCTATCCTACTGTGACCGTTTCCTATCGTTCTGCAGGGCAGGCTACAAGTTGAGTTGTTGCACTACTAATGTTGAGATGTGGCAGTCCACCACTCCTCACAAACAATGGTGGTAAATTATATTAATGCTGTTATCAAATAAATGTCATTTGCATTTGACTATAGAGTAATCACTTGTCTTGACTCCCTGAAGCCCCCACTTGTTAATGCTGTAGTTAGTATTTCTAATTAATGGTTTAGTCATAAATTAAATACAAATACAGTGATGCAATGGGCTGTTGAAAATTTATTAACCAATCACAGATAGATAAAGCTTTTTTAACTGGACGTAAGTAATGTATTGTATATTCATATTAGTGTAGTCTTAATTGAGTCAAACCACCTCATCTTTGATTTCTCAAACTTCACTGTATGAAAATCCTATAAGCTTTTCTGCACCCACAATACATACACCGCATTGGACAGCTGAGCATTAAGTTTATCAATTCACTTTCGCAGGGACAATGTAGCCTCGATGTACTACGATGCCCGTGAGAAAGTATCAGCCGCACGTTCGGAAGACATGCATCGTCGACCATGTCACTGTAAGAGACAGTGCAAGAGTCAAAAGTGCGATAGAGGTTGGTATAATTAGTTGGCTAGTCGTGTTTCAATGAAGGCTGCGATCTTATAGGCACTTATTAATTTTGCAGGTACTGCCCTACAGTGGGAAAGTGGCGATTGTCCTGCGCCCGCGTCGTAAGTACTCAACTTAGTGTTTTTTGGTGTCACATGAAAACAGCCGGTTTAAGAGAGTCTAACATAAAACTATTATTACTTGCAGGACAACTAACGAGAATCAGTGGCCCAGCACATCAGAGAAGAAGGTGAGCAGCCCTCCCCCAGCTGTGCAAACTTCTTACGTGCCATCAACAGCCTCTTATAAATCAGTCACCAACGACAAAGGCAGTACATCTGAAGGTGGGTATATTAAATTAGTTGACGAAACCGGGCAGGCAGCAGGGAAATTCTTCATAGATTCTTCCGGGCTCCTTAGTAATAATGCTTACGAAGTGGTCTTACAACTTCGTAAGAAAGATAAAGGGACACAAGAAAAACTAACTGATGACAACACAGTACCCAAGGAGGGTGTACAGTCTGAAAGGAAAATTTATAATGATAGTAATGAAAATAATCGGCCTGTTAGCTGCGAGCCCGATGTAAACAATGTGCAGCCAACTTCTGATGGGGACACGTGCAAAGTTTTGAGCGACAGAAGTGATATAGATAAACAGTCCACTAAGATTCCTCCTCAACCTGAACCTGCAACTGCAAACGCCGTGCCTGAAGAACCAAAAACGCTGACTGACAACATCGAAAAATATCACATTGAAACTAATACTGAAGGATGTGACGATGCACTTTTTGTTCAGTCCACTCCAGATAATAAGAAAAATATGGTTGAAAAGGGTATATCTACATGTTTATCTGATGTGCCAAAAGTAGCCCAAATCCCTAGACCGTCGACAAATACCTACACACAAACTACCTTAAGCTCTCCGATTCACCGACCTATTTTCTTCCACATGAGTTCCTCAACTTCTACTGCCTACATGAGTCCACCAGAAATGATTCTGCCTAAATTATTGAGACATGATTGTGCCACGACAGAAGATGAAACTTATGATCCCGTACATACTATTGAACTTATCGGAAAA
Source organism: Hecatera dysodea (assembly GCA_905332915.2). Classification (NCBI taxonomy): domain Eukaryota; kingdom Metazoa; phylum Arthropoda; class Insecta; order Lepidoptera; family Noctuidae; genus Hecatera; species Hecatera dysodea. The sequence continues at coordinate 8,247,039 of HG995288.1, read as the reverse complement.
GAATACCGCGAAGAATATACTGACTGCATGTGTCGAAAATGTATGCACGCTAAAAATATGGGAGTCAACCAAGTGAATATACGGCAAAAACGTGAAAATATAAAAAATATGACATCACCAAATAATACTCCTGAACGACATCAAGTTCATGACGTTCCAAAAGAAAGAAATGTCCATTGCATAAGTGCAGACAAATCAAAATGCACACATAATATTCGTAAAAAAGTTGATCATAAAGGACATTGTCATAGACACAAAAAACCCGCAGCAGAAAGTCTTCGCTCGACCCGAAACTTTAATACGCTTCTCGGTATAGATTTGACTTCAAGAAATGGATATAAATTTACTAGTTCGCGTGATAAAAAGCCTGATCAATCTCGCTTAAATCCGATTATTAGGGACTACGTGAACAAGTTACTAGCTCTGAATAGAGAGGGACTAAAGGCAGTGGAAGTAGCAGATCAAGAATGCAGCTCGGTAGGCACTCCAGGCAGCTCAATTATTAATGTCCCATATAATGTTGATGAGAGGAAATCTTCACTAGTGAATATAATATCATTAGAACAAATAAAAACCTTATTAAAACGACAAATCGTGGAGGAGCAACTTACAAATTACACACAAAATTCACTCGTTAATTCAGTTGGTAATAACTCGAACAACAAGAAAAATCTAAAATATTTTGCATCTCGTACATCCCGTAAAAAACCAGTACACAAAGTCAAGTCTTTGAATATTTCCAAACACTTTCTAAAGCAAACTAAGTCAGTGCAAGCAAAGCCCAACAAACCTGAAACGCAGTCATCGACTGAAGGTAAAAACAAAGCGGCTGGATGTCATCCCGTCAGAAAAACGCGCAGTAGGAGTCCACCAACACCGAGGCAGGTTTATATGGAGCCATTCTCCAGATTCAACGATTCCGAATCTACAGCAAAAAATTCTACGGGAACTGAAATAATCAAAACCCGTACCAATACCAAGTGTGCTAAAAAGATGAGAAACAAACCAAATTTGAAGCGCCATCAAGCAACTGCGACGGACTCAACAGTTGACTCTGAGTCAAGTGGACACTACAATTCAACAGACGTTCCCGTGAGTATGTCTACGCAGACCACCCAAAACGTAGATATAAACACTGATACAAATTTTATGAAATTGGCAGAAGATAAATTGCAAAATATGGAAAAAATTGCTGACCTAACTGAAAAATGTACAAAAAGATTATCGAACCTTGCCAAAGTATTAGAAGAAGTACGAAAAAATAAATCACTGGCTTATAGTCAAATTTCATCGGCTGAATCAACTGACTCGCAATCCGATAAGCCAGTGGTAAGCCCGGTTACATTTGAACCTAACGATGTTCCACAGAGGTCGGAAACTAAATCTCCTGAATCTATTCCGGATAAAGGACATCCTATCGAAAAGGAACTTTCGCAATCAGAGCATATCTTGTTTGGGAATGTCTTGACAGATATTCCCAAACCTGCTTTTAAAGCACCGGTGTCGAATAAACCACAGTGTCCAAAGTCTGTCGAAAAATTAGATACACCTATTAATTTATCTACAAATACGGCGGAACTGTCGGTCAAAAGTAGACCAAAACCACCACCAGCGTTATCTCGACTTAGTTTAAAACATGGACAAGAATACATAATTCCGCACGAACTATCAACTGTCTTAGAAGTAGACTCTCCTATGAGTATGAAGCACAAAAGCCAGTCTGCACGCAACGATGCTAAAGAGGCTTCCATCGTTTCTAACAGATCATCCTCTAGTGACAAATCTGTAGATGATAACAAGAAAAGTGAAGTTGTAAAAGAATCCACCGTAAACCCTGACCTGCTCCAAACTAAGTCACATCTATCCAAAATTTATAAATTTTCGTCAACAGAGTCGTCAGACGATTCTAAATTTCAAATGATAGATCTAAAACAGTTTAACGAGATAATGTTGGAGCCTTTTATTAGTATTCAAGAATACGCAAAACAATGTAATATGGAACCACCAGATGAAGGTTCCAATCTGGATGATATACTGAGAGACGATGCTATTAATGATGATATAAGTTCTTTACATTCCGATGGTAGTTTACCAGATGTGATAGCGGAGTTATTGAAACGGAATATTATTACTGAACCATTCAAATTTGACACAGCATCCAATATTAACTCTACTACTGTTTCTTCAGAATCTACGTTATCCATGTTAGCTTTGTCAAAAGCACGCAGAGGAAGAAAGAGGTCGAATATTATTTGCCAAAACAAGGAAAATATTGGCGAAACGTCTGATACTTTGAGCTTTTCTTCAAACCCCGACCTAGAAAATGCTTTTAAAAAACTTGGCATGGGCTGGGCATCCTCTACTTTGAAAAAGACTAAGGAGCGTTTGGCTTTATCATCATCATCAAATACATCTAGTTCTAGTTTGTCTCAATTTAAAACGAAAAAAAATCAGGAAGTTCCAGCCCTAGTAACAGATTCGGTTTCATCTCAAGGAAATATGTGTAAGAGCGGGACGCAGAATAAGAATACCGTAGACAATTCAAAAAATGCTGAACAACAAACTACATTCTCAAATTCAATGACTGTTAAAGAGTTTTTGAGAAATGAATTAGCTAAGAAAATTACGTTCACAAATAAGTCAAACGTTAACGATACTCAAGAAGAATTTGTTTCTTTGTTTGAGACGAAAATGCCTGAAGAAATGAAAGAATCGTCGCAGGTGAATCGCGATGAGCCCTCCGCAGACAGTGCGCGCAGCGGCACTAACCGAGCTCGCACTTCCACTCCCGTACAGCTATTCAAGTCGTTGACTTACCGCTCCAGTTCCAGTTCGAACATTTCTAACGGCTTGTTCAGTAACGCCGATGACCTATCATCAGTTAAAATGACGTCAAATTCCAATAAAAATCATTCCACATCCGACAAGGATGACTTGACCATTCCTACTTTCAGTTTGAGATTGAAAAAGACTTCAGACTGTAGTAAAAGTGATTGAATTAAATTGTTTGTTTGTTGGCACTTGTTAATACATATATTTTTATGAGAAAAATAGATTGAAGCAAATATTTATGTACTTATTATTTTATTTTAATGATGTTGTTTGGACTTTATGTATATTTTGAATAAATCAATGTGAGTCAAATATAATAAATTTTATTTTGTTTTTTCAAGAAATATAGCAACCAAGGCAATATACCACATCATTTATTTTTATTTCTTTCACAATAACACTTGTCAACTATACACAACATTTCATAAGATCTTTAAGTACAGATTCATTTAATATTATAATTCAAGATTAGAAAACAGTATTTTTAGGATACCTTTGGTATGTAGATGTATATTATCAGAACATTATTTTATTAATGTCTATAAATAAATAATGTAACACAACAAATTATCTTGTGACTTGCATAATTCTAAAACATTTGTTGGATTGCTGACAGCAAAGTTCCTTTTGTCAGAGATCCAACAATACAATTTTAAACCAATGAGTGCTATTCACTATGTAATAACTTAATAAATAAATAACATTATTACATAAATGTAAATTAATACCTGCTAATGATCACAGAACATAATTAGCTCCTAAACTAAACTAGCTAGGGAAACTTTAAATAAATTAATATAGTTAGTTTAATAAAAGTTTCAAGTTTGAGATTAAATTGGGAGATTTCTGATCATGTAAGTATGGTATCAAAGTGTTAACAAAGTTTCCCTATGTAATTTTGCTAAAATAATCTTATTAAACAAATTATTCTTTTTTCTTATCATCTTTTAGTAGATGATCCTTCACTAGTGTGTATGCAAGTCCTAATGTTAGTGCTGACACTACTGTGCCTTGGGCTGCCACTCTGAGCTGCATTAGGAACACACTGGTGCTCATTTTGCCTCTCGTCTTGTATTTGTAAGCTCCAAAACCACACACCCCCAATAGGCCGATGATACCTGAAACACAGTTTAAATTGCATTAATTCTAATAATTATGTTGAGGCTCTATTCACAATTTATTATTTTCATTTATTTCTTAGATTAGATAGAAATGGACTTGCTCTATCTATGTAATAAACTATTCTCCTTCATAATTTCAAACAAAACATAATTTTATTATGGTCGATTTAATGAATTTCATGTTTGACACCCAGCCTTACCTATGATCATAAATGGCGAGTCTTTAGACTTCCGTGCAAGCCTATCTGATTGAGATTCATCTCTGTAGTCAAATACTTGCCGTGGGTTAGACATTCTCCACCTGGAACATTCAATACATAACCTTAAGCCAAAATAAAGGGACCGATAGTTACATGGGCAATATACTGTTGGCAAAAAATGATTTGATTTCACCAGCCGTATGCTGAAAATAGTTTATCCCTTTAGTTTCATTTAATATTCTTATTGTCACAGGAAATCAATTTTTTAATTATTGTTGGCTGGGCTTGTCAAGATTATTATCATAACATCGATAATCCTATCAAGAAAGTCACAGCTATGATCTTGTTGTTTTAATAATAACACTCACGAAATTATATAACTTAAAACATTTTACACATATATTGCATCACAAATACACATGGACACTTACGCAGTGTGACAGCCACTGCTACTGCTACTGCTATTGAAAGAAAAATCACTCAATGTTCTCGCGGCTTTTCACGTCCGACCTATTTCTATCTCTACTAATTTTCACCAATGGAAAAGGATGAAGCATCAATGTGGTGACGTCGGAGGGAAAAATTCCCAACTTCTCTGGCTGGTAGTAGTGCCGTAGTCACACACACACAATTAACCGTCAAAACTACTGAAGGTCACGCCTGTCAAATTGTATTACGTCACTTAACATTGACATTCATTGGTGAATTTTTTTTGTTCAGAAATGGTAAGTGAAATTATAGAAATAACGTTTTTTAGCTTCAACCCATATGAACTATGCGGAAACCTCACCTATTCACGTAAATAGCATTGTATTGGTCGATAAATAAATACTACAATAATATATATTTCCATGATGTAGATGGTTTCGGTTTTTATTTCACTTACATTGTCTTTCATTAACGTCTAGAGAGAATTCGGCACGTGATCAATCTTAGAATACTACTTTTAGGGCACGTGTAAAAGGTGCAAATTCTTTCGCATAACGAGGCCATGGCAAATCGAATCAGTTGGCAAACGTCAAATTAGTTGGCCCGTTCATCCGCTGCGTATGCATTTTACAAATTCACTGCTGGGAATGCTGGGTCTCTGAGATATGCGCACGAATCTAAAACATAATTAATGTAACAACGGCAACAGTATTTCCCGTAGGGGTTACGCAGAAGTGTACCAATCAAAGCATTTCGTAGATATGAATGAATAATACCTATACTTACTTATTATTATTTATTTTGTGATGGACCGGGCTATTTTTGAAACGGTGCGCTTTCCTCTATGTACTAATTGATGCGTGGAACCCAATACTTACGACCAGCCCGTAGGAGACGTCTAAACTTTGTTGTAATTACTTATTTGCTGCAATAAATAGAACGTGTAGGTGACTTTATGAAATAAATAGGAGTAACAATGAAAAATTTTATAAAAAAAACTATATTGTTTGGTCCCAAAAATCAAAGGCAAGACATTAACAAAACTCATGATACCTACAATAAAAATAATAACTAACAAACATTCCAATTTCTAGTACTTACACAAAATCTTAGAACTAATGTAAAAAAACAAGTTCATAAAAGCAATCTTAAAATATGCGTAAGCTTGAGATACTTAGTCATCAAATAAAGCCGATCACAGAATAAGTTTCTTTTTTTCATACTACTTTCAATAATTACTTCATTTAACTGTAAATAGGTAATTCTTTCTTTCTTCTCGTTAAGTTGATGTAACAAGCACTTATAAAAATTGTGACATACACATTTGATTCTGATATGCTAAGACACAAGTACCTACCTATATTATGTATAATTATATATAATTGTATAGAATATATTATCATTTCAATGCTTACAAATTAATTAAGACCCGTTTTATAGATAACACGGAATGACCCGAACCAATACTTTGAAGTGTAAATTTAGTAATAGGAACATCATAAGACTCCTAGGCGCACAGCGTCCGTTTCGTGTTTCAGCTTACCGTGCCACTAGCTACAAAACAAGGCACTTCTTAAATAAATATTTAAAACATTGGCCCATTATTATTTCCTCTTCTCATCTGAATAAGTCGGTGGAGATGCCAGAAAAAAATGCAGGCAAAATATGTTCGAGACCAAGAATGCTGAATATGTATATAATTTAAGTACTAGGAGTAGAATCTTCGGACTTCAGCCAGTATCGACTCGTAAGATGACTCGTCAATGATGATGAACCGCTTCGCTCGCCTGCTGAAGTAGTAAATGTCGCCTGTGTAGATGTCGAACCAGAGCGCATGAATGTGGAGGTCGTGCTTCTCTAAACGCTTCTTCAGCATCCCATAGGATGCAACGTTCTGTAACTGTTGTAGAGTGTTGACCTGAAAATAGTAAGTTAAATATGATGCATCACTAGGTCCCATTTGAGCTCAAGAACACAGGCGTCAGCAAAGCAACAGTATCGTATGGAGAATAAAACGGTGGCATTTTTTCAGCGTTGTTTGGTTTAGGTTTGATACACTTGTAATATTGCGGATAGTAAGAAAACCGTGATATCACACGAGTAACAAGTAAGGGGGTGTGGCCGAATAGGGTAGTTGACTAAAAAAATCTAATTAGTCCGTCTGATAGATTTCCAAAAAATATTGGACACGTATTTTTTCTTTTTTCACATAAACAAAAACTGAAGATAGTACAGTGCGTAAAAAACTCGTGTGACGTCACTACTCGCTACAATTTTTACCGAGCCTTGACGCCACACGCTCCCACTCCTGATCTTTGATGCTTTTTATTTATCTTCGTCAGTTTTTATACTTAGATTTGATAAAGGAAAAAATACGTGTCCAATATTTTTCTATAATCTAACTGAAGGACTAAACATAATCATATATTATTTACTCAGGAAACATCCCTATTGGTAGCATAGCTATTAGACCCCTAACGGTCTGAGTACCCATTGGGGTTTAGAAGATGTTAAGTGACAATAAAGCGGTAGTTACCTGTGATAGTTTGTCTTCTATACAAAATCTATTGTCTGGATCTATATATGCGACAAATTTTCGTTGTGGTGTTTCAGCCGTGAAAAGCATAGGCTTTGTGAAGTCGCCATTCATTGCGATGAACTTGTCCAAACTCGTGTGAGCGTGTGTACACATCCACGATTTAAGAGGAGACAGTCTCCGCTGTTCCTAAAAATAATTATAGCGTTATGATTTGGTGTACAGCAAAGCATATTTTAGGTACCACTGAGACGGTTGAGGCTTGCCCCACCCACTTTGACTAGAAGCTAAAAGTGTACGTGTAGGTACCTACTAGGTAACACAATAAATTAATAATTATGTCCTATCAACATTTTTAAGCGTACTATTTCATTCTTTAATTATTGCCAGCAAGTCTGTAACAACTAGTTTGCATACTTACTATACTAGATTCTTCTTTACTTTTCAGCTTATACAAAAGATTCATTGCTTTACAGTCGCTGTGCCCACACACAATAATGTGCCTTATGTCGTTCAATATACAACCAAGCTCTAAAGCGGCTGGCTCGCAGCTGGTCATTTCGTCAACAAAGTATTGCGAGTGAGGTATTACATTCCCAGCGTTTCGCACTGAAATGAGTAAAGATAGACTATTATTAATTACGACTAGTACTTAGCATTTAAAACTTATGATCAACAGCTTTACTTCATAGCTAGTTAGTATCTCATTTACGAACCAACGAACATATCACCGACACTAGTTTCTGTGAATCTTGTCGGAATCATTCTACTGTCCATACATGTATAGAATACTGCTTTAGGCTGAAACAGAATGAAAGAAGAGGGCGTTTAATTCAGACGTCGCACATAGTCCCGCCGGTTAGTCCCAAGTGCAGCGAAAACGGTACGCTAAAGGCCAGGCCATTCAAACAATTTTGGATCGGGCAATAGAGATCTGCATAATATAAAATCACATCGATCGGTCGAACAAAATATCAAAAATTACAAAACATCCCGTTTACCCAGTACTGGAAGTAGGTATGTACGATTATGGTACCTTTCAACTACCGTCAAAGAACTGAAAAGTGTAAAAAAAAGTTTTTACTTCATTTTCATAAAATATGAACGCATGTTTTGTTTTGTTAGATTGGCATTAATTGATTGCCAACTAAAAAGCGAAGCGAAATCTTAACTGTCAATGAGAGTGAAATGATGTCAAAATAAATATAATTTTGGTCAATAATTTTGTTGAAGTAACCGCAATTATATCGTTATAACGCAAATCATCAGTTATTTGACGATTTAAATCAGTGCGCAAAGACATAGTACCATTTTTATTTTAAATTAAACCCCCCATCGTTACATTTCAGTATAAAAAGGTCAGTGCATATATAAAACTTACCGTAGGATTGTTTTTTACTTCTTGAAACTGTTTTACCATACTTGCACGATCTAAAACACGATATCTCATAATACCTCTTAGTATTTTTTCCATTATTGTAGTATTGACACGCTCACATCAGCTTTTCACTGTTCATATAATGATACAAAATAAAGAAGTAAGGTTGCATGTGGTTAAACTAAGATTGACATCTGTGACCTTCATTAGCGAAGCTTATCGCTCCCGTAGCGGACTTGTTTCACAGAGGTAATGCAAAATTGTTGTGGGTCAACGTACACACAACGCTAAGTATTTTATTGGTAGCAAATTTTAAATAGCGCGTGGTTTGCTTTATCAAAATGATATACGTAGATATGTATTAAAACATATACGAGTGGTAGGAGAAAGGTGTGTGGGTGATTAGACATTAGAGGATCGTAAGGGCTATGTCGAAATGATTCGAACAAAGTATAAATATCTTAAAACGTATTTTGATCATCCTTTTGATTTCCTTTATTTTAGATGAATTCTGAATCTGTTATTGGTGATGTAGCAGGGAGGAATGAGAATATTCCACCAGAACTACCTTTAAACCATCGGTTTCTGGAACCTGAGAAAGCAGTTAAAACACTAACAGATATGGCAATATGGGAAAAATCTGAAGCTTACATGGAATACACTGGCTTCATAGCCACACTGAATGAAGCAATAAAGGCTAAGCCACTAACAGTAGACTGCAGGATCTCAGAAAATGTAAAGAAACTACTAGATATGCTTGAGTTGATTGATAAACTCATCGATGAATTTCCTCCTATTGAGCAACCACAAAGGTTTGGCAACGTTGCCTTCAAGAGTTGGCTCGCGAAACTCAAACTGAACAGTACTTTGTACCTGCAGGATGCTTTGCACACCCGGGTACACCTAGCTATACCAGAAATTAAAGTTTATTTGGAAGAGAGTTTTGGTAATGCAACCAGGATTGACTATGGTACTGGACATGAAATGGCTTTTGTCATGTTTCTCTGTTGTTTGTATAAAATTGGTAATTTAGTAGCTGAAGATAATGTGGCAGTAGTATTCTTGGTTTTCAATAAATATTTGACTATAGCAAGAAGGTTGCAGAAAACATACAGAATGGAACCAGCCGGTAGTCATGGTGTGTGGAGCTTGGATGACTATCAATTCATACCTTTCATTTGGGGGAGCTCACAACTTATTGATCAGCCGAGGATATATCCACCTTCCAAGTTCTTGGAAGATGACATTATTGATAAATATCACAATGAATACATGTTCATTTCATGTATTAAACATATTAAGGAAGTGAAAAAAGGTCCGTTTGCAGAGCATTCAAACCAGTTGTGGAGCATTAGTGCAGTTGGCTCGTGGACCAAAATCAATCAAGGTCTCATTAAAATGTACAAAAAGGAGGTTTTGGCCAAGTTCCCAGTTGTCCAGCATGTTCTCTTTGGCTCCCTGCTTCCCATAAGAAGGTTCCCTATCAGCCAATAGAGGAAAATGGAGCAGAGAATTGTGAATATTTGATAATGAAGATTGACAATATTATACACTCCTTGCAGTAAGTATATTATTGGGAATGAACAGACTGTCGTAATGTATGGAGAGAACTGAAAAAAGTCAAAAATATTATAAAGTTGTATTTCTTTTTGCAGTAATTTAATGTGTTGTTTTATTTATGTATCCAACCATATTAATGCATTGTTAATGGGTATGACATTGTATTTTTATGTGTATAAAATGTCAGTATTAAGTGTTGTGCAAATAATAATGAGTCTCTGTCACTATTATTTAAGTACATAATTATTATAATATTAATATGAACACTTATCATAGTCATTGGTGGGTGGGTAAGCTGCTGGTTAGCCAGATTGACGTCAGACGTCTTATCAGATAAATAAGTTCGTTTAATTTTGTTTTCCTGATTTCATACTCGCTATCTTTGTAGTATAGTATCATATTAGTAGCATTAAGTAGTTGAGAACAAATACCTTGACCTGTGTTTGGGGCCTCACTTTTTAATAGAAACACAGCTTTGCAATAGATAACAGTTTTATATCTACTATGTAATTGTTGTACAATGTATGTACTTTGCCCAGCCTCATTATAGGGATGTTTCCTGAGTAAAAATTATACGATTATGTTTAGTCCGTCAGTTAGATTATAGAAAAATATTGGACACGTATTTTTTCCTTTATCAAATCTATAAAAACTGACGAAGATAAAAAGCATCAAAGATCAGGAGTGGGAGCGTGTGACGTCACGGCTCGCTAAAAATTGTAGCGAGTAGTGACGTCACACGAGTTTTCAACGCACTGTATCGTCTTCATTTTTTGTTTATGTGAAAAAAGAAAAAATACGTGTCCAATATTTTTTAGAAATCTATCAGACGGACTAATTAGATTTTTTTAGTCAACTACCCTATTATACTGCTATTATCATGTCTACAATTTACTATGCCATTGTTTTCGTTCTGCGTGGTTTCAGTTTATTATATGTGATACAATTATTATTATTGATTTATTCGACTTGTGTTGTTATTTTTAACATTTAATCACATAACGTCTTGTCATTAATTATATTCCAACGAAAATATATCGTGCTTATTAAATATCAGTTGTTTTAATTTGATTTGGGATGGCACCAGGAGCGTAGCTACCGCCGTATCAGCCGTATCATCGTAGCCGTCGTTTTTTTAATTCAATTGGAGCTTTTTTCGTTTCTTTTATGAACTTAACGTAACTTTATACTGTTGGGGGGGGGGCTCAACACATTTTGATACAGGGCCCGTCTAAGGCAAGCTACGCCACTGGATGGAACTGGTCCCTACTGGAAAAGTAAAACTAAAATTCCAATACAAATCATACAATGATATTCTTTTATTAACGGAAAACACATAAATTAACACAGCCATTCACTTTACGTCATTTAAAATTAAAATAGAATAAATAATAAAAGCATTTTTACATAGATATGGAGCAGGCAGAAGTTAAAAAGAAAGTATGCATATATAATCTCATTATTTACGCTCGGGGACCATCATGACCTTTACAGTACTATAATATCGAGGCCAAGTTCATACTGCCAAATGATAGCTCCAATCCATACTAATATTATAGTAGTGAAAGTAAACTGTCTGATGAAGCTTTAAATAATTGCAACTTTCACGCCTCCCGCCAGCAGCTTCGCCCTGGCGGGAAGTAGTATTAATTATTAGTTAATTCTGCCGCCATAACATCGACCTTCGACGTCATTAATCTATCGGATAATCACGATAGTAACGAAATTACAAGATAGCCGATATATCTCGAAATAAAAGATAACAGTGTGTAATGTGCCGCAGTGACAAGTACTTCTGTTCAAATACCTGCTAGATTTCACAATAGAAGAAGTGCACAAGGTACTTGGGCCCATATTCCAAAACGTAAACTTCAACTCAACTCTTATTTCCCACCACTATACGAGCATCAAACTGCCTAAACTGTAAACTACTAGATTAAAGCCTGACATCTATACTAATATTATAAATCTGAAGAGTTTGTTTGTTTGTTTGAACGCGCTAATCTCGGGAACTACTGGCCCGATTTGAAAAAGTCTTTTAGTGTTAGATAGCCCATTTATAGAGGAAGGCTATAGGCTATATATCATCACGCTAAGACCAATAGGAGCGGAGCAGTCATGAAAAATGTGACACAAACGAAGTTGTGCGGACAGCTAGTAAATGATATTATTGAAGTTTTCGTGCGCAAGCAAAGCGCTCAGCTAAAAGTTGCTATTGATCGAAGCTAAAACTCATCTGATTGTGAGCTGGACAAGTTTTTGTTGACGTTTTCATGCTCATGTTGGGGTTCGAGTTGAGTTGGAGTTAACGTTTTGGAATATGGGCCTTAGAAAGCTATACCTACCTACTTCTTTAATTCATTGTTCAATATACAAAACCACATTGAAAGCTTATACTTTCAATACATACTTACGTCCTGCTGAATAAACAACGCGAGAATTAATAGCACACGGAGATAGTTACTGTGTGTCTGTGTGGTGACTATCTACACACATTGGCATAAAAAAACAACTAAATATTTTACAGGAACATCCAACAGCGATCGATGTCTTTCGATCTCTATAATGTCGCAATAAATAATAACTGCTTTCACACAATGATAGCCAAAGTGACAGGAGTTTCAAGATTAGACCATCTAGATTTCTGAATACTTAATTATCCTACAACTAATTACTCGTAGATACTTAATGCTCGTTAGATTTCGGTAAGATAGCGAGGTTTTCCTTGGGTTTGTTGAAGTGGTTGTTGTAAAGCGTGTAGAGCATGCCTGCGCAGAGCGCGCCGACGGCGGTGCCTTGTGCAATCACTCGGAACTGCATGAGGAACACGCTGGTGCTCATCGCGCCGCGGTTCTTGTACGCCCAGCCGCCGTAGCCAACCGCACCCGCGCAACCTGCGATGGCTGCGGAAGAAACAACAGCAATTTGTCAGTAAATCAACTCTGAATAGGGGGAATAATATAATAATGAAGTACTAATCACATGTTGGATTCTTGTAGGCATTGTACGCCCACCATGACCAAAAACTGAAGATAGTTACCAATCGACCAATCGATGCTAGAATGGATTCTACTCCTAAATGAATTCTAACGCATAATCACACTGACCGATCAATCGACCGATTGTTGTGAACTTGTGAATGTTGTGGCTATATCGTAGAATTTGCCATTTCTTAAAGTGGCCAGACATTTAATTAAAATGGCGGGATACATCATGAAATGGCCAAATGCTACGATATGACTACAAAATTATCACCCTTATTATAGACCCCTATTAAGAACATTGTCACGAATTATTCTAAGCTAAAATATAGAGCTCTAACAAATTAACCATCCCGTCGAACAAAGTGCACTGAAAGTAGGTAGGGTTTAGGTACTATGAAGTACCTACCTAAACAATGCAGTCATTCGTCAATGCTACTATGGTTAATGGCTAATTTAGCGAACTAATTGTTTGACACAATGTTTTCATAATGGCTAGCTCCTAAACTCTTGTTATATTCCGATAACTTGATAGGTTTCAGTGGCGTGGTAGTCGAAAATGTATCGGAAACTTGTGTCTCCTGTTTTGCCCTGCCACACGGCAACTACATACTACGAGGGCTGCCTTTTAAGTTGTGTCGCCGGTCGCAATGTTTATTACGGCCTCGTTTTATCTCTTTATAAGGAATATAAGGGCGTGTGGCTTGTGGCCCTGACCGCCACCCGACTCGACAGCTCTGTTCTTAATGGTATCGTTCAATCACTATTTTATACCTACGTAAAACACGTATGTGTTTTGGCTGAAATTAAATCAAGAAACTTCCTTTATGTTGTTTGTAACGAGTGCTTAGGTACTGTTTAGGTGCCTACTCCTGATGGACGAGATGGAACGGTTTTCTGAATTATAGGTGCCTATTAGATAATACCTATCTTAAAATAAGTAGCCTCTTGCTTTATTAGGTATATCTGGACCAATCGAACTAACGATTGAAAAATGAGAGCCCCTATAAAATGATTTAGCTTCTTGAAAACTTTGCCAACCATTGCCAACTATTGGACGATTAGGTTGAAAGTTGCAACGCAATCATCGTAACTCGTTACCTTGTGGTCTAGGGTCTACACACCTAAGATCATGAAGGGAGATTCCTTGGTCTTGCGCATCAGCTTCTCGCTCTGGCTTTCCTCATGGTAGTCGAACACGGGCTTTTCCTGCGACATTTTTGCGGCTGAAATGAGGAAAATAAACATGTTTAATTCTCGTCATTGATTGTATGACGTCAAACCTCCATATGTTTCAAATCGAGTGGCCGAGGAGATAATTGCACCGGTGCAAATAGCTAAGGGAACTAGGGAAGGGACCTATAATTATCTATAGTACGTCTACGTATACAGAAAATTATAGATAGGCTTGCATAGTTTGCAACTACCGTTTCTGTTGCCCGAGTCTGCCCGATTCCTTTCTTTGTAGATCTTTGAAAGATTTTCGGCCTGAACTCTCGCAGATACGACAAACTTATTTATTTGTAAAGTTTCTCTATATCGAAGTGTGAAAAAGGCTTCTTTTTCAAACCAGTTTATCAGGCCTCCTGGAAGGATGAAGGAAGCAGACGTGCAGCAGAGATCCTCATGTAGGGCTTTTGTTTATGTTAGGGCTGCGAACTCTGCTGCCGTAGGCATGTCGCTTCCGGAAAACAAGCTTTAGGAAGTTAACCGGATAATTTGGCAGGATAAATAAAGTCTTCGCCCTTTGTAGCCTCCATTGTACAATAATCTGGGGGTTTCCTTTTGGAAAGTTAAGTTTCTTGTGCAAGATATAGGGACCATCACCTTTGTAGAAATAAGATTCGCAAGCAGGTGGAAAACGATTGATAAGTGTTTACGTACCTACGCCTTATCGGACACAACCAAGAAGTTGGTACCTAACTAAATCAGATTGATAAGTCATATACAAGGAAACAATTCTAATCTAATCAGCAAACATAAAATTGCAAGCCACAGAACTTTGGCAGGTAGGGCTCAATGGGCCAAATAATTTGTGTTTTAGGCGATAGAAATGACCATTTTCGAATACTAAAGAACTTGCGTATTACAGAACACTGATGGATGACTGTATCATTAAATTATCAACATCTATTTTAAACCAGTAGGTACCTACCTAGTATCTAAAGTTTATATTAAAACCAACATAACATGTTTCGCCAGTTTCACAGTTGTCTATGTTTAGTTAACGTTTACATTTCCACCATAAGAATTTTCCTGCACCTAACCATAGGATGTCTAATCACGATCCCATCATCATTCACTTACTAATTAGGTACTTATACAAATCTACTACACAATATTATGGAAACGTCACAGCAGTCTGATAGTAAAACAAAGACTACAATATATAATTATGTAGTAAAACATGATGTAGTGATGCCGAATTACCACGATAGACAAGCGAGCAAATATTTTATACAAACAATTAGCTGTTATGACCACGTAACCAACACTCGCTTCTACAAACAATCCGTTTGAACTCCGAATTTATTCATAAAATCACCAAAATTAGAAAAATAGATTGCGTCACAATTCACAAAATAACACATGTACGGTAACTAACCTTGTTTTTTAATCAAGGACACTGAAAATAAAACACTAGATCAGCACGACACCTACACGTGCAGCGTCCGTTGAATGAATGAGCTCAACGAGTTATCTGCGATGATATCACAACTGTTGTCACTGGGGAATCACACGGCACAGGATAACGAAACCAAAACAATGGGTACTAAAATTAATTATCGTAGTGTACCGTTACTATCAAATACACTTTCTATCACGTACCTTGACTTTTATATGTGGTAAGGCTGGAGGCTCACTGTGTGTGTTCTACTTCGTCGAGTGCCGGAATATCGTTCATTGCGTGTGCAGATAACGTGCGCAAGCCGACAAGGCGTGTGCTATGTGCACTCGGTTCTGTTAACTTTTCGTACATTTTGCGTCATTCAGATTCCTAATTTAGGATGAACGAGAAATTTTGTTGTGATTAAACTGAAAAAGTTGACAGGAGTCTGATTCCTTTGATCTTCCACATACCTATTCTAAAATTGATTGAATATCAATTTCCTTCTCATAACTAATTAATTAGATGTACCTATATCTTTCTCGAGCAGTGTCTTCATTAACAAGTATCTAAATAAAATTCGTTATATTAGAGTCCACCGTTTATGGAATATTTCGTGCGGCGAAGGTCACACTGCTATAATAATAACTCTGTGGTTTAGTGATTTTTATTTCTTGGTGCTCGACCGAGACCTTGAATCTGAGCGGAATCCGTTCGCAGCTGTTATGTTATGACGCCAGGGTTTTTATTTCTTTTGGATTTCGTCAGGGTTGGTTACCTATGCATCTCAGAATGTTTTCTAGAGCTTTAGAATATCTATCTGTAGGTATTCTAAAGCCTACCTATACAAAAATAAATAAAATCAGAATAAAGGTACCCTCTACTCTTGTTCCACAAGTCCTATTTCGAGCCTGAAAGAATCATTTTTGTTATTTATTCATTTTACAGTTTTAATAGATTTTAATGACCTATGTCTGTGTAAGCACAGCCTTTTTTTTTTTTCTTCATCATCAAATGACTTCTCCCGCTCTGGGCGGAGCGGAAGGGAGTGTCAGACTCTTACTGACTAAAACCCACCCGTGATCCTTCTTGTGCCCTTTGCGTTCCAGGGCTGCGGTGACTCTTTCGAACAAAATCCGCAACCCAAGCAGGCACTGACCCTATGGGGCCCCGTCTGCATTGCTGACGGCTCTTTGAGGCGCGCGTGGAACACGACGCGCCGTCGACTCGGGCCTGGTTGCTATCGGACGGCGAGCCACCCATAGCTCGCCATCCGCAGGCCCGCGCCTACGGTGGCCGGGAATCGCCCTGCGTTTCCCGACGCCCGGGGCGTCTTCTTCTGTTGCGGCGGCTGGGGCGTGAGGTTTCCCTCTCACGCACGCGTTCCGCCTCCTCCTTTGCTAGCATTACTGCTTCGCAGAAGGAGGCGACCGCTTCCCATGCCTCCTCGCTCCGGACCATGGCTTGAACCAGGGCCGGACGCGAGAGGTCGCCGCCGCCGATCGCCTCGACGAGGACACGGCGGTGCTCCGCCCAAGCAGGGCAGACCTCCACCGTATGCTCCACCGTGTCCTCCGGGCGATCCACACAGTGATGACACCCGGACGTGTCCTCCCGCTGGATCCGACACAGGTACCTCCCGAAACAGCCGTGTCCGGTAAGCACCTGCGTCAGGCGGAAGGTGAGGACGCCGTGACGTCTCTCCAGCCACGCCTCAAAGAGGGGACTTATCGCCGCAATAGTGGCGTGCCCAGTGTAAGCACAGCCTAAGTTTTATTGTTTGCGATTAGCTACCTAGTAGTAAGTAGGTACTTCTACAGTAATTGATAAAATAATGAATGGATAATCTAACTAAACTATATTTCTATGAACTAAACCATCGTTGCTTTTCATGCCAAGTCCTGAGTATCGTAACTTTATAAGTAAATGAGACATCATGGAATGGAACCTTAACTGTACCTAATGGGTTTCTTTTTTAAGTAGGTATGAGGCGCTCAATAAAAACGTAGGCTCTGCGATGACTGCTTCATAAATGATAAGCTGATAAGCGGCAGTGGAGTCCGTGCGTAACATGACTAACATGTCAAAATTATCAATGAATTTGACTCTTAAAACTATGATGTGATGATGGTTACTTTCTAACTATTAGAATACCTATATGCTAAATGCGAAAGTGAGTTTTTTGTGTTTGTTACACTTTCACGCCTAAAGCGCTTAACCGATTTTGATGAATTTTGATATCGAAATAGATGGGACCATGAAGATGATTATAGGCTTTTTTTGCGAAAATGTATACAACGAGACTAGATTTATTTGAACGGATCAAAAACTAAATAATGGGCGTATTCCAATCGATTCAGAAAAATAAGTAGAGTGGCATTATAGAAAAAACAAGTGCATCTTTTTGGGTAGTACCCGAAGCGTAACCAACGGAACCCTCTTTTTTACTAAGCCTTCGTTGTTCGTCCATCCGTCTGTCAGCGGGCTGCATCTCAAGAAACGTAATAGGTAGACAGTTAAAATGACCACAGTTTAGGTATGTATTCTATCCCTCCCCCTCTTAATATATAATTTAATTTTAATATTTGTACACATAAGAAACGTTATGGTACGGAACCCTTCGTGTGATAGTCCGATTCGCACTTTACCGGTTTTAATTTAATTCAGTTGATCACCAGAGTGTGTTCATAGCGAACCAATATAGACAGTCCGTCATTTCAGGCACTTGACCTAATGAACGCGGGCGTGCGATCGTCCCGCCACGCTTATTAGACCAACTAACGATGACACAAAAAGGTTGAATCAATATGCCTTTGCCCACTTGCAGGAATACAGGAGCGTTTGACAGAAAGTAAAATATTTATGTTCAAATTAAGACATTGCCTTTCGTTTAATATATGTAGTTAGAAATACAAACACATTGTATGTACAAATCGCTCATTTGCTAGAAGTTTGATATATCTTAAAATTGATGATTTTTTAGTTATGATACTGATGTGCTGAAAAATTGCGATCAGTTTACTGTAAAAACATAATTTCTCGGAGAATATCTCCTCTTTCTCTTTGTTACAATAGAGCTTAGAAAAATTATGGTTTTACAGTAAAAGTAGCGCAATTATTTCAACTCAACTATATTATGAACTATAAAATCAATTTTGAGATGTCGAACTTGTAGCAAATGAGCGAAATGCAGGAGAAATTATAGACTATAAAATAAAATTTCTGGACGAGTTATCTATGTATTTAAGAACAAATTATGTGTGCAATGATAGTGAGGAGCAATTTCAAAACACAGTAAGTAATTATAAAAATCTTTTAATAGGCTCGTGGTTTAAAAACCAGCAACTACCGTTGCCGACCATTCAATTGTGCAACATAAATATAACGGATACATAGAATAGAGTCCTGTATGCTGACTGTACTGCAATAATAATAATAATAATAATAATAATATATCATTTATTTCGGGTAAAAAGACCCATAACATATATACCTTACAGACTATCATACATATTTATAAAAACTACAAAAATACACTACACTACTGTTATTCAGAACAGACACAGCACAACGGTTACAAACACAAATTAATTTTAATAATAATATATATATAGTAATATAGTAATAGTAACAATAAATACTATAGTATCATAGAATTTAAATGAACAAAACTAGACTGTTCGTACGAACATGCTTAACCAACTATAACAGATAAAATATTTATAGGAATACAATTTCAGTATTTGATAGCAGTAAAAAGTATTTATTGCCTACTATAGGTCTATTCAAACTTGATGACGTCTATCAAGTTCGCTATTCATTACCCGCTGTAATATGAATTTGCTACTGTGCAGCGACTCGCTGATTGTTCCGAGCCGCTATTAGGTTTGGTTCTACTTGTACTTACGTACTTGGCTTGTAAGCTAACAGTATAAATGACAGCAGAATGAGTTTAAAACTTGTGTGAGATCGTGTCAACTACACCATTTACTAAAATTGTAATCCTGACACAATCACAGTAACATAACCTACACTTAACAGAAACGATAAAGCAGCATCAACATTATTTTAACACAATTATATACTTAGGTACAAAGTTTTTATATTTTATGGACTTCAGTCTGCTCTGAAGAAATTAGTAATTCCGGCTGAGAGCAACCAATGACATGCATTGAAAATGATTTTAGATTGAATAATACACTTTATCATCCGAATTTAAAAGTGCAAAGGCGAGCTCTCATAGACGACAAAAATGTTTTTTTTGTCAATGTTCGTACAACTTTGCACTTTACGTATGCCATAAAGTATTCAGTATTCAATGTTTTTTGCAGCGCAAAATAGAGGAAATAGGTGTCATACTCATAATGTTCAAATTTGTACAAAATATGTCGTACAAATTTGCACATTATGACACCTATTTCCTCTACTTTACGCTGCTATTTGGTTTGCGCGGAAAATTGGGAATCTAATTAGAATAAAGTAAAAGGACAGCGCCCTGTCTCGTTTTGTAGTCCTTTCAAATATTTTAGTTCTAACAGCATTGAAAAAGCGACCCTATGCCTTCAAAAATAAAGATCAATTTGATGTAAAATCAAAGGTAAAATAACAGAGGACCGAAAATACAGAGTTTTCTTATACGACGCGACGCGGTATTCTAATTTGTAGTAACTAAACAAAAAGTTTGTACAAATATTATGGTTATCGATGGTATTATCGCGTAGATAAGTTCATTTCAGCTGAGATGAAAGCATTTTGCTATACTAATGCATGGTTACTACAGTTTCAGTAGTATCACAGCTTCTCTTGGAAGAGTTCGTTTGAGGAAGGATCGTCATGCAAATGACTTCTCAGTTACATCAGAGATGATTAACATTTGACTTGAAGTACCAACTACAGTTAAGGATGCTACGATCACAAACGAAAAATTCCCTTTATCTAAACTTGGAAACTATGCATACTCGCACATGTATGCTACTGTGGCCATATGCGAGCGCCTCTAGAGTTTACAAGAAACTATCATGAAGTAAACTCTCATTGAATATACTTAAATGTAACTATAGAATATTTTTGAACTAATAATATATTTAAATTATAGTTAAATAATAAAAACGTTACATGAAACGACAAAATATGTTATACATTGTCGTGGAAGAAAACCACAGGTCGTGACATAAATATATTAAAGCCAACAAACATATTAGATAAGATTTGTGTCCGTCCATTTGTTGTATGGGCCATGACGTCTCCATCACGGTATTGATGGAGTCGTCAGGCGGTCCTGGTCCTTGGTGACACCTCATCATCTACTGAAGAATAAAGTCACAGAGTTGCAGTGGCGTAGCTAGGATTTGGGACCTTATTACCAGCGGTGAAGGCAAAAATGAGTTTAAAGAATAATTACAGAGATTACCGTTTTGAGAACAGTGATGAAATAAATTACATAAAGTAACGCGCCTGGCTGGTTTGTTGGCTGACTTTGTGTAATTACAATTTATAAAACTCAAAACGGACAAGGAAAACATCGTGAGGAAACCGGCATGTCCTAGAACCATAAATTCGAAGATATGTGACATTTAAAAACCCGCATTGGGCCCGCGTGGTGGATTACGGCCCATTCCCTCTCCTAGAGAGGAAGCCTGTGTCCCAGCAGTGGGAACGTTAAAAGGCTGTTTATACTGATTTTAAGATTTCATTAAAGAGACAGCAAAGCGTGCTAGAAAATAGAAACATCATGCTCACTTGCTCACAAAATTGTAGCAAAGTTAATAAGCTTTGATAAATTAAAGCCAATTAGTTAATTTTGATATTGACACATATACTTGAGGGATGAGCAGTATCATTGATACGGTTGTTACCATGGTAGCTACGCCCCTGCATACAAGGTGCGTTTTGAAAATCTGAACAGATTTAGAGATTTATAGTTGACTGGTAGTGAATGCCTTGTTGCATTAAGTTCGCCCATGTACCACTATTGTACATAAAGTTTAAATAAATAAATAATATCGTGTCACAAGTTTACACTTTGTGCAACTGGCGTGACGCCGGCACGACGTCGCGTGGGCATCGAATATCGATGCCTGTCATAGTTTTCTGCTGAGAAAAGATGCATTAGTCAATTCGTAATAAAATTGGAGGACACATGCGTATATTTTATAAAGCTTAAAATTATGTTTTAAATCAAATCTCTTAAAAACAAGTTCTTTTTGGGAATTATGAGTTCATTGTTTTAAAGTGTTTTACATATTAAAACTTTGGTATTTAAGAGCGTATACGCCGTACGGCATTTCATACAAATTTTCAAATTTTTATTTTCTGAAATGACTAAACTGATTTTAATGAAACTTTACAAACATAAGCAGGATACAGAGGTCTAAAAATAAGAAATCATTTTCGAAATGTCTTATTTTAAAAAAGATAACTCGAAAATTATGTTTGTATGGCAAATTTAAGATGGTCTAATTTAACTGTTACACTATCGAAAATGTTTTCAAGTAACTTTTTACACCTATGTATTCTGCTTATGTGTGTAAAGTTTAACTAAAATCGGTTTAGTCATTTCGGAAAATAAGGACTTGAAAATTTGTATGAAATGCCGTACTGCGTACACGCTCTTAATCTTAACTGAAATAAAATACCTATTCGGAATATTGTTATTATTATTTTTTATTTTGGCTGCAGCAGCTAGTATGATATGGGTACATTTGTACTTGAAATAGACACTTTAATAATATAATTATTTTTCTTATGAAAACTTTTTTGAGCTGCAGCATAATTTATTATGATCTAAAGCAAAATATTAGAAACTTTTATGTAATAATGTTAAATAAGAGTAAATACAATATTTTGTCTATTCCAACAATCCGCAAAGGCGCCTACAAAATTACTCGACTATTTTTGATTAACGTTTTTAAAAAAAAAAAAAAAAAACAAGCACATAGCTTGCTCGCAGCACACATGTTATGCACATAGACATGATGCACAAACGCACATACGTCAGCTTATTTAAACTGTACACAATCAAATGAAAATCGAGCAATCTATTAGACCATCAAAATCGAGCAATTTGTCAGACCATACCTACATTACCTACCCACACCAGATATTAAAAAAAAATCTGATGACAACAACAATAAATTCATCTCTAATCGCTCCCACACGGCATAACAAACGGACCACCACTGACTTGCTTTGGCAAGACCCCAGTGCTTCGCACCCAAACTCATTCACAATAAAATTAACTACACAGTCGTGCACAGTTTCGCACAGTCTCATTGGTACTGGCTGGGCGCGCTTGAAGACACCTTCTCCAGTTTCTCGAAGTGTTTGCGCGCGTTCCGGATGTTGATGAGCGTGGCTTCCGACGGGATCTTGGGGTCGGACATCTCGACCATGACGTATGTGTTGCTCGTGAAGCCGTCTATGAACGCTGCGAATACGCTGTTGCGGACCTGGAACGAACAATCCAATTATTCTTAATTAATTCTGATGTATTGTAAGAAAATAGGCGACAATGATGGCTTTAGTTTTAGTGGTAACAAAGAAATAAACAAGAATTTAGCGGTAAGCTAGCTCTCAAATTATTTATAAACCAGCAGCGCCCCGCGGTTTCACTCGAATAGTTCCCGTTCCCGTGGAAATATGGGGATAAAATATAACCCATCGATAAAATATACATACATCACAGAGGGGATAGTGTATATTTTATCGATATCGATAGTATAGCTTCCCGACAGTGAAATAATTTTTCAAATCGGTTCAGTAGTTTCGGAGCCTATTCAATACAAACAAACAATGAAATCTTTTCTCTTTATAACATTAGATAGATTCGGAACATTGTCACATAAAATAGATGTCCAGGAAGGGCAATTAAAACGATGTATTAGCTGAATAATAATAAATAACAACTTGTAGCCGTCGTGATTAACTGGGTCCTAATATTGGACGAATTTGAACGATTCTAATCCGAGCGCGACGCTTTAACTCTAAGCAGGCAGGCAGACGTGTCACGGTGAATTACATAACTCAAACTTAAAGCATTTATTTCAATTAAACCCTTTACAGGCATTTTTGAAAGATCAAGGTCGGTCAGTCGAAACAGATGAACCTATCTGCACGTTCCATAGTGTCTCTATGGAGAAGAAAGTGCAAGAAACTCCACAAACAGTCTTTTATTCTGTATTACATAACCTTGGTTACATTATCCTTGTTGCTTCTATATGCGAGGACAATGCAAAGACAAAAAAAGGAAACTATAAAACAATTCAAAGTATAAAGATTAAAACAAGTCAGTGGCAGTTAATAATTGACCAGTCTCAACCGACAGCGCCCGTTCACGAACATGACGCGTGTATCGGCATCATTTAGCTCAACCATTTTGAAGGGAACCGAATGATCTAACATTAGAAGTAACAATTATAGTTAATCTTCCGGGGCAGCGTAAGACACGTACGCACCCGCAGCCCCGGGCACTAGCGACCGGGTAAACTACCCCATTGTCTTTTCTACTAGTGTACGAAGGAACACTGGGGTGGTTTTAGTCATTTCAAGTCTGATAGATCCCTCGGCCCATGGGTGGAAGTATTTACCACGAAACAAAACCAAAATCGTAAACCTAGACCGCAAATAATGAAGACGGGACCCCATAGGGTCAGTGCCTGCTAGGGTTGCGGAATTTGTTCGAAAGAGTCACCGCGGCCCTGGAACGCAAAGGGCACAAGAAGGACCGAACACCGGTGGGTTTTAGTCAGTAAGAGTCTGACACTCTCTTCCGCTCCGCCCAGAGCGGGAGAAATCATTTGATGATTTCTCATCCAAAAAAAAAAGACCGCAAATAATGTAAATACGAACCTCCATGCTCTGGAACTGCGCGGCAAGCTTGGAGCAGGACAGCTTGAACTGCTTGACGATGTTGGAGACCTTCTCGAAGCGGTGCGCGTCGCGGTGCGGCCGCTGCTGGCAGTGCGACACCACCAGGAACGTCGCGCGCTCGAACAGCAGCACCTGCGCGGCCGGGACGTACGCCTAACATTAGTGTTTGAGGGAGGTGTTTACACAAGTGTGTATGTATGTGCGGAGCATGTTGTATGTCCAAGTACTGCAACTACTGTTGTTTCTGGCTCAGCAAAATATAAAGGTTTGCTTGGATACACTGTTGTATCGTTTTTGAGCTAGAACGCTCGACCGTCGATAGACTTAACGAATAGGGATGTTGCCTGAGTAAAAAATATATGATTATGTTTAGTCCGTCAGTTAGATTATAGAAAAATATTGGACACGTATTTTTTCCTTTATCAAAAACTGACGAAATTAAAAAGCATCAAAGATCAGGAGTGGGAGCGTGTGAGTTCACTGCCCGGTAAAAATTGTAGCGAGTAGTGACGTCACAAGAGTTTTCAACGCACTGTATCGTCTTCATTTTTTGTTTATGTGAAAAAATAAAAAATACGTCTCCAATATTTTTTCAAAATCTATCTGACGGACTAATCAAATTTTTTTAGTTAACTACCCTATTCAAAGAATCGAAACTACCTACTTAACAAAATACAGCGAAAAGACCAGTACAATGACATCTTTTCGTGGACATCACGGTGCCTGCTACGTTTAACACATTTTATCTTACATAGAGGCATCGCATTCAGACACTTGAATTCTTAAATTCTTGTGTCCATTAGGTACAGTTATGCATAATACACGTAATTTTGGACGTGTTAAAGTGTTATGTTTAACGTACTTACAAAAAAATAACATTTAATATAGTTTTGTAACTATTTAGTAATCTGTGGTTTTGCTCTTTATAGCCACGTCCGAAACTAAATCGCAATTTCGTGTCTGTTATTTTAGTTCTAAAATATAATAGTAGAATATTATTTTTTAAACAATGCTTACCTCGTCTGCGTCCACGATTTCAGCGAACTGTTTGAGTGACGACTCTAACGCCTTTACGTTAGGTATTAACTTGTACACTATGCTCGACCACGCCCTAGAAATAATTTATTTATTTATTAACTCAACATCACTATCATTACAGGAATTTCCTAATTCAATAGTGTGGCCATAATTACAGTTTTATTATTTACCATAACATATTATGTACATCGTGATTTTCGTGAATTCACTCATAATACAATCATGTATAAGTAACTGTTACAATGTTAATTAAAATCACTGCAAAGTTAATGCTAATTAGGTTTTATGATTCCATTAGGTTGAACACGCACTGCTAGCAGGGCCGTCTCAACCCTGACCACACCTGAGTCCAGCGCCCTTTTGGAAAGCTGAAAACCGGTCAAGAAAGTATCGAAGCACAGATGGTTGAATACCGTACCACGGATCCGTACGGTATACTACCGTATTATATATGTATATTGGCAAAATATTTTTTGAGCGATTAATAAATCATGTACCGCTTGGATCGACTTCTAAGAATTATATCTTGAATACATAAATATAAATTTGAACCTTAGCTGTTTTTTTTAATATCGTTTATTTTGTTCGGGTCACCCCTCGTATGCAGATAAATAATTAATCATTGAAAATTTAAAAATATTTACTCCTCGGATAGCTTAGTGTACAATGGTCCCAAGAGCGAGAGAAGCGTGTTCGGAAAATTTTGCAGCTAGTCTCGGATAGGTAAAATTTACTTGTACATTTAAACTAACATTAAGTTACTCCTTCATCAAGCCTAGCGAGCGTAGCAAGCCACAGCATTTACGAAGATATCATCTTGCGAGAGAAGCGAGTTTCAAAATGTTTACTTCCCATCTGGGGTTGGTGTTCAACATAAATTCGTCAGTAATCGTCAGCTGATGCAAGTACACGGTTCGAAGTGGTTGGAATTGGAAATCATCTGCCTAGCCTTTTCCCAACTATATTGGGGTCGGCTTCCAGTCATACCGGATTCTGCTGAATACCAGAATTTAACGTGGAGCGGCTGCCTACCAGACCTCCACAACCCATTAACTGAGGAACACGGTACTTCTTGACAAGACTGGCGTCAGAGAATCTGGCGTCTGACAATCCGTAACTACTAACAAGGATCTGCAAATGACAGCCGGCACCACCGGCTTAACTTGCTTTCCGAGGCACGGAAGAAACTCGGTATGTTAAGATGGTCACCCATCCACAGACCAACTTTGGCAAGCGTTGCTTAACCTTGGAGATCGACCTGTGCGGCTGTTATTCTTTAGCCACGAGCTCCTCTGGTTGGAATTGGAAATAAAACCTATAATGTAATTTGGGGGTCCCCAACGAAGTGGGGCCCTGGGCATACTTTGTACCTTTATGGTAAAGACGGAACTGACTACTTTACGACTTTCTAGGCTTTAGGCGCTAAGTAAGCCCCTGGTAGTGTGTGTTTAAAATTTGAAAATGAAAACAATATATCTAGTTTTAATTTCCGCGAATATTAGTGGGTTGCAGGTATGCACCTCCCTCCCGCCCGCTATATTATGCACATGCAAGATTACTGGGCAAATGCAAGGATTTTAAGCACATGCAGGAAGGCAATGCAAAACCCAACACCATTACCGACACGTGTTTCGCCTCTCCACGAGGCATCCTCAGGGGACGTGTTGACTCGCTGACCGTTGAGTTGCGACTGAGCATTTAGTACAAGGCACCCCCCTTTTATACACTGCCACCGTTGGTTATTTGTGTACAACTACCCACAAACATTCGCAGTAAAGGGGAAGAAACCAAATTCGTCTGGTCATTCAAAAGTGCAAAATTATTATTATTACTATGTTTAAAAATCTCTAATTGTTCTAAAACACACAGCCGGAAACCCTTATCACAAATATGTAGTAATATGTAGTAATAGTAATACGCAAAGAATGGCCGGTATCAATTAGATGTTTCGCGAAATTCGATTTGTCCGAATGGCCATTTCTATACGCGGCAACATGTTCCCCATACCTTATGTCAAAGTTTCGGCCCGTCTGACCCACATACACCCCGTTGCATTCATCACAGACCAGCCTATACACCCCAGACTTTTTACTATTTTCTAAAATATCTTTTCCGTTACAAATACGGCGTATATTCTGGTCCGTTCTGAACGCCACATAAACGTTGTTTTTTCTAAGTAAATTACTAATTCTATCTGAAATGGGGCCCATATAGGTCAGACTGGCCACATATCTATTAATATTAGTACGCGGACATGCATATAATAGTGAACGAACCCTTTCTTTCTGCTTTTTACTAATTAAACTGTCTACCATTGACTTTGAGTAACCGTTAGAAATTGCGATCTGGTAAATAATATTAAGTTCTTTTACATAATTCTCTGCTGAAAGGGGGAGGGCAAATAATCTATGAATATAGCTGCGGAAGGCGGCTAATTTATGTTGAAGAGGGTGACAAGAAGAGGCTGGTATTGTCGTGTCAGTGTGTGTCGGCTTTCGATAAATTTGGAAATCTAAGTCACTATTGTGTTTTGTGATAGTTAAATCCAAAAAGTTAAGGGAGTTTTGGGACTCTAATTCTAATTTAAATTTAATTTTTGGGTGAGTTTTATTTAGTTTTTTAACAAAAAGGTCTATTTGTCGAACGGTACCATTCCAGCAGATAATTATGTCATCTACATATCTATAATAAAACAGAATATTAGGTTCGTTCACTATATGTTTACATTCAAAGTTATCCATAAAAACCTCCGCCATTAGTGGACTTAAAGGCGACCCCATAGCCAACCCTTCCTTTTGAATATAATATTGGTTATTAAATCTAAAATAATTTTGTTTCATGCAAATACTAGTGAGGTTAAGTAAATCCGCAATTTCCCCAGGATGTAACCGTTGCTTCTCAAATTGGATACCCAGAATACGTAGACAATCATCGATTGGAACATTCGTGAATAAGCTGTCAACGTCTAAGGATAACAACTTTGCATTGGAAGGAATTTGGATATTTTTTACTTTTTCAATTAAATCTAAGCTGTTCTTCAAACTATATTTGGGATTAAAAGAAGTTCTACTTCTCAACAAAGTGTTGAGACGTTTAGCTAAATTGTACGCTGGGGCACCAATGTAAGAAACAACTGGACGTACAGGCATGTTATCTTTATGGGTCTTGGGTAGACCATACAACAAAGGAGCCCTCGGATTCATAGGAACAAGGTTTTTTAATTGGTCTTTTGATATGTATGACGTGTTTTTAATGGCATCCTTTATCTCGAGGGCAAACTTCCTTGTAGGATCCGCACCAAGACGTTCAAAATCCTCCCCCAGGATGATGTCGTTAACTTTTTGAGTATAGGCAGTTTTTTCCAAAATGACGACAGAATTTCCCTTATCAGCCTTTGTTAATATTAAATCATTCTGCCTAATACGGTGCTGAATTGACCGATAAAGGTGAATTTCGGTTAAATTTTGATTGGGAGGGGACGTGAAAACTCTCTTAGTGTGAGTGTGATGTGTGTGTGTGTGTGTGTGTGTGTGAATAATAATAATTTTGCACTGTTGAATGACCAGACGAATTTGGTTTCTTCCCCTTTACTGCGAATGTTTGTGGGTAGTTGTACACAAATAACCAACGGTGGCAGTGTATAAAAGGGGGGTGCCTTGTACTAAATGCTCAGTCGCAACTCAACGGTCAGCGAGTCAACACGTCCCCTGAGGATGCCTCGTGGAGAGGCGAAACACGTGTCGGTAATGGTGTTGGGTTTTGCATTGCCTTCCTGCATGTGCTTAAAATCCTTGCATTTGCCCAGTAATCTTGCATGTGCATAATATAGCGGGCGGGAGGGAGGTGCATACCTGCAACCCACTAATATTCGCGGAAATTAAAACTAGATATATTGTTTTCATTTTCAAATTTAAAATGGATTTCCGCAAAGTAACGCCTGACTCAATCAATTTTTTTTTTTAGTGTGTGTTTAGTTTTATAGGCATATTATAATAAAGTAGTAGTAGATTACTTAATAAAACAGTATCTTCTGGTCAAAATGTATAATGATGTCTGGTGCATATCTTTGACTAATGAACAAAGGAAGACACTTCATACCTTTATGAAGTTGAAATCTCGTTAAATTTTTCTTGGGCGGTTTTAAATTGGGTGTGTATGAATGAAGGGATCATAATCAAACTTCGAATAACAGACGGGTGTAAGTGGCGAACTTTTGTATTTATAAAAATGTAGATTATTTAATCCTGCGTGGCTAGTTCTATCTCTGGAAATCTAACCAAGCTATGGTCCAACTGCATTTCCCCGACCTACGCCATTTCTTTCGACATTAGACCGATCGCATTATAAACGCTACATGCACAATCGTACGTACACATAAAATCACGCTGTTCCGACACACTGATTGTCGATAAGAAGTTTTAACTTCGTTTATATCGCGTTATATTGTAACAGGCTTTTTCCAATACTTGTGTTACTAAGGAAAATGTACTGAAGTTTCCTAGTATTAAAAGAGGATAATTTATATTACTTTTGCTGTTTCCTTAACCAGATTTAGCTATTAAAGCGTTAATCTGATTTATGGTACATTAGTTTTAGGACACTATGGAAACCCTTCGATTTATTGTGAACGTAATAGACTGCTGAGTATTCAAAAGCTCCCTAAAATGTATATTTCTTTAGGTTCAATGAACAACTAAATATTATTAAAGAAAAAACCACTACTATTTAAATTCAGATCCGTTCGTGACTTGACGCTCTACAGCTACATTTGAATCAATAATTTGCATTACTACGTACAATGTAATGTAAATGTAAAAAGTTGTATGATCTAAGTTATACTTCAAATCCACAAAATATAATTATTAGTTATTATCAATCAAAATTACTTTTGTATTTAAATTATTTCAATATTTACTTGTATAAAGTTTCATCCCATATGCTTGTCCTGAAGCAAGTACACTCGAGTGGTTTGGACAGCCTCTTCAAGTCTTCCTCTCTTTCTTTGAAGATCTCTTCCCTCTGCTCCTCCGGCACTAAGTCCATTTTGTGCACCAGGCAGAATATCCTCGCCTCTGGAGAGTTCTGGGAAACAAGAGACCATATATACCATCTATCTACAGACCTTCATGGAACAATCTCGTTCTAGTCCTTAGCTGTTACCATATAATCACTACCATTCCCACTACATAATTATTATAAAACAAAGTCCCCACAACGCGTATGTCTGTCTGTTCGTGAGAGAACTCAAAAACTATTGTATGGATATTCATACGGATTTCGCCGATGGACGGAGTGATTCATCACATTCACGATGGTTAGGTTGCATAATTCATTAAAGGTTTGTATAACGATGATTGCCGAAAATGTCACAAAAATTTATGACGACTTGGAGTTTCATATGCTCTGCTAGTTAAATAATAAGATTGGCCGTTTATTCTACCTCTATCTCATAATATAGTACTGGTGATGATCATGATGTTATCAGACAGAATAGTGTAATATCATCAAAAATGGCAGGAATTTGTATGTTTTCGAAATAGCATGATAACAAATCCGATAGGGATAGATATTTTCGTAGATCTGTTGTCACTGATCACTTGTCTGCCTAACCTTGCAAGGTCCTTGGCCTTTGTGCCTGGCATTTTGCTGCACTATATAGCTATTGCCATCATGAGCTATATAGTTCAGCAACACACACCACAATATAGGCATACTAGCAGTGCCCAGTGGTTTCACCTGCGTATTTCTCGTTACCGTAGGAATACGGGGATAAAATATAGCCTATATTATTCAGTGATAATGTAGCTTTCCATTAGTGAAAAAGTGGTTAAAATCAGTCCAGCAGTTTCGGAGCTTATTGGGTACAAACAAACAAAAAAGTCTTTTCTCTTTATAACTTTACTATAGATGTGTCCTATTATACAAGCTCATCTAAATCTGTTCAAAAGTTAAGTTGTAAAGAGGTAACAAACAAATAAACAGAAAGAGTTAAATTCACACTTATAATATTATGATATAATATGTATAGAATAGGATCAATACCCATTTGTTTAAAATACCAACTGATAAACCAGTCATACTATGTAGCAGCTTACTACATTATCAAGTATTTGTTTAGCAATTGGATTCAGTGTATGTTAATTTATGTGATTAGAAACGGAATATTACATACAGATCACATTAAATGGAATATTACAGAGGCCAGGGATTTCACTAGTTTTTATTAGCATTTAGTTGAATTTTGTTTTGCTGTCAAATCATGAAAAGAAATGAGGTATTTCTTCGCTTTCTTTGTTATGATAAAATTATAAATGATATTTATGTGGCCCCCTCTTGGTTAAAAGCCTCCTCCATCCTTTTCCACCTTTCCCTGTCCTTGGCCAATTCCATCCAGCTTGTTCCAGCAGTCTTTATCATATCATCTACCCATCTCTATCATCTAGAAATCTAAATCAAATCTAGATAATAGCTTTGAAAGATAAAGGAATTTAATTAGAATAATTTTATATGTATAAGGATTTTACACAAAAAATTATTTAGGATATTAAAATAGATAGGATATTCCTGTTTAATTCCAAATTCTTTTTACACTTTTCTGATATTGAACAATAAATAAGCAAAATATTTCCTAATTCAATTAAATGGGTACTCACTTGATACAAGTGTGCCCATGGGATATTGTAATTTAGCAAATTATTATGTCTCATTACCTAACTGGTGAAGCTGTTAATTTCAAATACATAAACGTACCTGTAATATAGCTTCCAAACATGACTGATAGTAATGCATATCCTTTTCCATCTCCCTGCTCTCAACGTCAAACACGTAGATCAGTACTTCCACATTCCTGAAGATGTTGTCTCTCTGTGATGCAAAGTAGTTCTCCATGAAAGCCTCCTGTCCTCCGCAGTCCCACAGGTTGAGGACCAAGTTACCGAGGAAACGGACATGAGAGTGTTCTACGTCAACTGGAAAAGGAAGAATTGATGGTGAGAATTGTTGGTATTATTGTTTATGTCAGAAATGTTTAAAAGCCCACCAATTTTAGTTATTTAGATAAAAAAGCATGATAAGAATAGTAATGTTATCTTTACACATTTTAATTAATAAACAATAACCATTTCATATTATCTTTACACAAATTTAGTGAATGGTATCTTTTCATTATACATATTGTTTTGTATTTGAATGGGACATGCATGATTGATTTTGAAAGATCAAACTGTATTTTCAATATAATACACTTATTCAATCATGAAATCTCAAATGTATTAATGTGTAATTTTCTAATAGCTGCAATTGTACAGATTTACATAATCACTAATTTCAGAGGCAAGTGAAATCAATGCTTCATAATATCAGCTGTTGCTATGTACTTACTATTAGCATGCATGGTCAGCAGAGGGAGACTACATAATTATGTACCTACAGTGCAAGTAAGACTCAAAGGATATCACAACTCATTAGGCAAATCCACATTGGCACATCTGACAACTTTTCCACTCACTACATATATCCCCAAAGACTCAAACAAAGATGACACTCTACCTTACATTTCGTCTTACTATATAACTGACGACGTACAACGACCTTAGTTTTTAACGATTTTATATTAGGTAAATTAAAGAGTATTTAATAATAGACCAAAACTTACTTGTAGCTCCCAGTCGTCTCGTGTCTCTGGCGATGTAATTGGCGAATATGATGGATCTCATACTCGTTTTACCAGAGCCACTTTTCCCCATCAATAAAACCTGAAAATGTAATGATGTTTGCGGATAATTTGTCATCTATTTTAATCTTATGAAATCGAAACAGCCATTCTTTTTTCTCAGTCCTGATGACGTCTTTTGTTTTGAATAACATATTAAGCGATCCGAATCAAGTTTATCTATTTAAATACGCACCTTCTTCTTCATGTTGACTAAGTTTTACTAGGTCAAGGGTCTAAAACTTTATGTTCTGGTAACTTATCGTGGTAATGAAATACCACGAAATAAACGCCCCAATAGTAAATTATGATAATTTTCTCATAAATCCAAAATGGATCCTGGATATTGGAAAATCGTTAAAACAACTTGTAAAACTTAAAGAAAAAAGAAAAGTAGGCGTAATTTATTTCTCATTCACGACAAAGCCAATGAAATCAGAAATTGATAAATGACAGATGATACACTGACAGACGCTTGACTTTTGAGTTGTTGACGTTAGTAATGGTTGTTCGGAAATTGGGAAATTATCTCCATAACTTTATTACTCATTCATGCCTTTTTCTCATGGGAGTAGGTAGAAACCATAACACGAAAATTAACTAAATCTAAACAAACACTTTGAAGTTATGAAAACCACTCCAAAAAACGACAGAAAAATAATTTATTTTTTTATCTAATAGGACTTCTTTGTTATGCCGTATAACCTTACTAAATGTAAAAGGTTGTGCTTACTAAAGTTGTGTTCTATAAATATATTTATTTAATTTGTTTGTTGGCGCAATCGCACACACAGTAAGTTAGTATTTTCCAGTTAAAAATCATAATTTCATAATGGTTTTCTTAGGAATCTACTAATCAGCAAAAAAAGAACGCATTGTTTTCCTGTTAATACTGCTAATGTCATCCTGAATTATAAAAATGTCAAAAAGTGATTGCAGATTTGTGGAAACGTGTGATTTTCCTTTATTATCCCGCAATAATATGTTTGATACTACATAAAATCTGGAACATTGTAAACGAGTCTTCGAAATGGCTCGTCACCGTGATATTAGAAATAGGAGTTACTCGGAAGACTATGACGACGACGATGTTTACGGATATTCTGTGGAAGAAGACAGCTGCATGTCACCGAGCGACGCATCGCAATGGATTTATGACCGAAATCGTAGCCAGCAGGTAGATCTCTTGCAGAGTCACAATGACATACAAGAGGAACCTGAAGAAGATAGCATTGCAGACACAAGTCTACCCGGTCACGAGCGACGCGAGTCTATGGACTTCCGAAGCCTAAACCTCGATGAAGAGAATGAAGCCAAGCTTATGTCATGTTTAGACGAACTCAGAAATGTTATAGGCGAAACAGTTTCAGATAACATTCTCATACAAACTGTTATAAAGCACAACTTTGACTTCAGTAAGTCCCTTGATGACATACTCAACAGAAAAAGTAGAGACCCTGAGATTCCTAAACCAGAACCTGTGAAGCCTGTGATCATCGTAGATCCTTTAAAGGCTCCGCTTATATCTACTGTAGACAAAGCTCCAAAAGTGATAGCTACTAATGCAGAACCAAAGGCTGCTGGAATAGTGAAAGGTTTTAAAGTTGGGCAGGATGGCAGCTCTGGTAGTCGTCCACAGACCCCAAGAGACCAATCACCTTGCCCTGAGAGGATACTAAAGACTGATCAAGCAGATGAAATTAAATTAACACCTAAAGTGAAAGAAAACAAACTGGACGCCAACACACAGTATGCAAACGAGAGAGGCTCAGACAAGGACCACTTGTACATAGTAGTTATAGGTCATGTTGATGCCGGCAAGTCTACATTGATGGGTCGGCTGCTGTGCGAGCTTGGAGAAGTTAGTCAGAGAACTCTGCACAAATATGAACAAGAGAGCAAGAAAATTGGCAAACAGAGCTTCATGTATGCATGGGTATTAGACGAAACTGGAGAAGAGAGGGTCAGAGGCATTACAATGGATGTAGGGAAAGCACAATTTGAAACAAAGACAAAAAGGGTAACAATATTAGATGCACCCGGTCATGCTGACTTTATCCCTAATATGATAACTGGTGCTGGTCAAGCAGATGTGGCCTTACTTGTGGTGGATGCAACTAGAGGTGAGTTTGAGTCTGGCTTTGACTTTGGAGGCCAGACCAGAGAGCATGCGCTATTGGTGCGCTCACTTGGAGTAAGTCAACTTGCTGTAGCTGTTAACAAGTTGGACACAGCAAATTGGTCTCAAGATCGATTCAATGAGATCACTAAAAAACTAAAAGCTTTCCTGAAACAAGCTGGTTTTAAGGATTCTGATGTTACTTATGTACCTTGTTCTGGGTTGACTGGAGAGAATTTAGTGAAGCCTCCAGCTGAAGCTGAATTACTTAAATGGTACAACGGACCATGTCTTCTTGATGTTGTTGATAAATTCAATGTGCCTGAGAGGCCTGTATCAAAACCTTTACGATTATCTGTGAATGATGTATATAAAGGCACAGGCTCAGGATTCTGTGTCGCTGGACGCATTGAGAATGGCTTGATCAATAAGGGTGACAAGGTTTTAGTTTGCCCAACTAAAGAAATGGCTGAAGTTAGAAATATAAGTATCAATGAAATGACAACTAATGTAGCATTTGCCGGAGACCAAGTCAGTGTGACATTGACAGGAGTAGACATGCAGAATGTTTCCGTTGGGTATGTACTGAGTGACCCTATCCAACAAGTACCTGTCAGCACAAGGTTTGAAGCCAGAATAGTAGTTTTCAATATTAAGGTTCCTATCACAAAGGGTTTTCCTGTACTCATTCATCATCAATCTCTGGTTGAGTCCGCAAACATAGTTAAGTTGAAGTCATTATTGAACAAAAGTACTGGTGAGCTAGTGAAGAAGAAGCCTCGTTGCTTGGGCAACAACTGTGTGGCTGTGGTAGAGATCGAGGTGTGTCGCCCGATCTGTGTGGAACGGTATAAGGATGTGAAGGAGCTGGGCCGCGTGATGCTGCGCGTCGCAGGCACAACAATAGCCGCCGGGCTCATAACAAACATCGTCAACACCTGATTGATCTGATAACCCTTATCATTGTTTAAACGTTATGGCATCTTACATATATATGTAGCCTGGAAATTACCATAGGTAATGAAGGCGGAATAATAGACTTGATTGTTTTTAGCATAATTTTTTATAGTACATTTTTCAGTCTTCCATTTCTCGTTATGGAGTTAAATTACGTCACTCTGACAACGCAACTGGCTATCTATTTGCGCCATATTTAGTAACATAAATGTGTAACAAAGACTATGACGCAAGAGCTGCAAATAAATTGATGGTACAGATGTGGCCTATGTTTTCAGAAGTTTTAAGTGATAATTTTGAATTA
The DNA here is from genome assembly GCA_905332915.2 of Hecatera dysodea. Lineage (NCBI taxonomy): Eukaryota > Metazoa > Arthropoda > Insecta > Lepidoptera > Noctuidae > Hecatera > Hecatera dysodea. The sequence continues at coordinate 8,210,397 of HG995288.1, read as the reverse complement.
GAAGTTTTATTCTTTACTGTCAAGTTGTTAAGTTTATGCAGTAGTTGCCATAACAAGCATCGCAATGCACATGACGAGTGTACAATAATGTATCGTGCTATAACAGATGGTTATATTTTAATTATTACTTATTAAATATTATTTATAATGCCAATAAATTTGTTGTCATAGTTAGTGCATTTTATTGTTTTTCCTTATAGATAACGAGTGTTATTTTTAAATTATTGGGATATATATTTATATTTTTCCATAATCCGTCTTGGTTAAACTATAGTGGAAATGTGCAAGTGCATGATCAACAGCACTTCTATGCTGCAACTAACTAGTAGTTAGTTATCCGAATCGGTACCACCTACCTAGTAAAAGGCTTTTTTCGTTCTATAAAGACGACTACCTATCTCCCATACGTGCCTACATAGTAGGTACATGCCAAAATAGACAATCACACATTATACGCGTCTGCTTATAATCTCCGTAAGCAGGCAGGCCTTCAATACAAATGCACAATGCCGGTGGTTTTCATAAACTAGATATTTTGTGGGCCGAAACTGAAATCCTTGTTTGACTCTATCCGGATTGAGACTTGAGCATTGCTTTATTAATAACATCTACAAAAAGATTCTACCCTATTATGACATAAAGGCGGCCCAAATATTATATTTACGGAGTTGTGTAGCAAGGAGTAGAGTGCGCAAGGAAACAGTTTCCCGCCAGGACCAAGAGATTTAATTTAGATAAGTAGTTTGGCGACGACAGCCTGTTATGTGCGCCGCAATCAACAGACTGAACGTTTGTAGCAATCTCCAGAAATATCATCTTTCTTTTTTATGTACCTAAGTAGTCGAAGTTTTGAGGATTAAACCATTATGGTTAGCGGTTCGGGTAAACCAGTGTTTTTAACATTGATAAAATGTTAAAAACACTGGCTCGATATTAAATTGTCCAAGAAATGATTGTTGGTAAGGTAGGATTTACTTCCTTCAATTTTTTACCTACCTACCTACTAGCAGTCTCAACCTAGATCATTATTGATTTCGTTTTATCGTGTGTTGTCTTATCCCGAAAACGTCTTCGGAAAAAGTGAGTTTATTCTAAGCATGACTGAAGAAGTAGGTACCTACCATAACGGTGTCAAAACTTAAAATATATTTTGTAATAGGTAAAGAATGCCAGAAGCAGCCGTGCCCAGCGCCGTGTCAACGTTTGTTCGCCAAGTGTCGCGTCGTGGCAGGAATCGTGAAATTTAATTTCCTAATAATTTCCCAACACTCGGTAGTTCTCTGTTTACTCGTTCAACTACCTACGAGGCTACGAAAAATTGTGGCGGCGTCCACAATTTTTCGCGCTTTTCAATTCCATTCCATCGATTTCAATTTACATTTGTTCCAATGGTCCTATTTATGAACTTCTCTAGTAAATAATAATTCCCTTATTTTTCTTCAAAGATAAGCTAATTCATCATTCTTAATGGTTTCGTGAATTGCATGAGTTCAATTAATTAAAAGTTAAAGCTTTTTGTGTTTGAAGTTGTTACTAACTTAACGGTTGGGAATTATGGAGCAACTGAAACTTTGATTGCAGAAGTCATAGCTGGTGGTATAAGCGCCTGTTAAAATGTTTTGAGCAAGAATTATTGCGGCCGCTTAACTTGAAACGTGCTATTAGAACTGAACCATCTGGTTTACATTGTTCTAAAAGTATAAAGTGTATCTAAAGTACACTGCAACAGTAAACCCTAAAAAACCCTATTCATTTTAATATTATTATAGAAGTGACTGCATGGTTCAGTACACAGGTCTCTCTGGAAAGATGTCTTAGAATATGACAGGTAATATGATGTACTCAAAATATGCTGTGTAATTTAGGAGAATGCTAGGTGCGTTCTTATAAATTATAAGGCATATGAAGTTGGTATTGGATTATAAACATGTATATGTCACCGGTAAATGGCAAACTTCGTAAGATTTTTAAAAACTTAGGTAAGTATATTGAGAGATTTTTTTTTATTAAAAAAAAAAACAAAAAAACCGAAACCCGGCCCCACCAAAAAGTGAAAATTTTATTATTTTCCACCAATAATGTTATAATTTTTGTGGCATTTTGATTGATTCTTACGTCACGGTGCCATCATATTCACCGATTCCGAAACTGACTCATTCAAGATGATACCATCCGACTCCCATAGAGCAGTAGTTCTAGAGAATTCAGCGATGAATTAGCATAGATTTAAATATCTAGACATGTTGCCTTAGCTAGAGAGATTTCGCCGTTTTGTTAACAATGTACCTAACTACTTTAAGGCAGGCTTTACGCGAAATTACCTACTGATATCTTGTTAACGAAGCGCTTACCTAGTTGTCGTTGGTCGCAGCCACGATTGCTGACACACATAGACAGGGTCTTGAGTTCGATTGCCAGTCTGTACAAGGTTTTTAGGAATTTGCTGTAGTTGACTGGATTTTCGAATTTGTGCTTGGCAAATGGTAATTTAAAAGGCTCTCGGCCCGTGTTACTAGATATAAGTGCATCCTTATATGTTTGATCGCTGGTTTTGTGTGTCAGTCTGTGGCTCTGTAGTTCTTAAACGAGAAAACCGATTTGGATGCGGTTTTTTTTTTAATTATTCGAATGCAGGTTTTCTAGCGGCGGTTCTCAGACATGTTTTTATCAAAATCGGTTCAGCCGTTTTTTGAAGATCATCAGCTCTTTTCTAGTTGATGAAGGGATGGGACCATTTTCCACGGCAGACACATCAGATCAATGCGAAATTTGGTATTCTATTATCTCAATAGTAATTGCAAGATTATGGTAACGTTGACCTGATGCTGCAGCATGACCTGAGGTCTGCAGAATACCCAAGTCCTCGCCTCAGGTCCTCGCTTAGTTACAGCAGAGTTGGTGTTGGATGTTTGGGTGTTTTATTTTATCATAATCTACCCACAAAATCAAAAGATTGAATTTATAAGTTTACATTTATGTATTAACCTTACCCATAGAGTGCTAAGCGTTGCACGCATCATGTAAAAAAAACTTAAAAACTCAAAGCATTTATTTCAATTAAGCCCTTTACAGGCACTTTTGAATTGTCAACGTCGAAAGAGGTGAAGTTATCTGCATGTTCCAAAGCGTAGATCTCTATGGAGAAGAACGTGCAAGAAACTCCACGGACACTCTTTTAAATCAATAATTTGTTAGGTACAAAGTTGTGGATACATTGTTCTTCTTGATGTTATATGTGAGAACGATGTAGAAAGATGTGTATGATACAGGTACCTATTCAGAGTTCCAGAGTGAAAGGAAAAATTTAAAGTACAAATAATTAAAATAAACCGTGGCAACTGAGAGATGACCCGTCCCAGCTGACGGAGCCAAATGATGAATGAAACACAAAAGTACAAAACCAATAATGTACCTAGATTAGTACCTACTCTACTTCTTGTCTTTTTAATCCAAAAGTAATTTGGTCGATAATTCCTTGACGCGAGTATAATAAGTCTGCTTCCACGTCTGTCTGTAGGTAGGTACATTAAATGTAATTAAGTAAGATAAGGTAATAAGGAAGCTAAGCAAAGAAGAGTAGAAAACGCTTACATACAGATATATGCAAATACTTAACTTCAATGATAAATAATGTGTATATTATACTGACTTATATTGCAGATATTATGTCTTCCTTGCCTCCAGTCATTGATGGCATGCTAATAAATGTCTATGCTTCGGAGGCAAAGCTAGAAATCTATTTGGAATAATGGACGCGCTTAGTACCTCTGTCATTATTTATGGCGTATACTATAACGTTTACTGGGTTCCGTATTCGCATTCCTTGTCTTCACTGCTTCCTTACTCGTAGAAATGAAGCTACTTATTCGAAAATTGGCTCCTACCCCATCCAACGCATTTAATTTGACTAGGTACGAGTAGGTAGGTATATTTTACGAAAGATCTTTTATATTTTCAAAGTCAGGACTCAGGAATACTAATTGTTTAATTTTCAAGCATTAGAAATCAACGATTAGATACTACAGTGACCACAAACGAATTTAATTGAAGGCAATAACAAACGTTCTTCTAATGCGTTGCCTTCCGGATTTGTATGACATTCGGTATTTGAAGCTAGGGGTACCTCGGGGCCTGCTAGGGCCAGTGCCTGTCAGGGTTGCGGAATTTATTCAAAAGAGTCATCGCAGCTCTGGAACGCAAAGGGCATTATGAGGAACACAGATGGGTTTTACTCTGTAAGAGTCTGACATTCACTTCCACTCCGCCCAGAGCGGAATAAGTCATTTGATTATTTCCTATTCATAAAAAAGTGCTGGGTTTCTATTACAGAAATGAGGGCGCGCATACTTAAATCAGTGTCAGGCTGACCCCCATATAATAGCTGTTGTAATAATCAAACACAAACAAAAGCACATCATCCCTTAAACTGTCTGGGATTGCCCACTACACCGTACTATACCATGCTCCATGATCGTGCTATGAACCTTTAAGCACCTAACCTAACTGCTCGGCAATGGTCCCTCTATACCTACTTCCAATATTCGTACATGTAACTGTATACGTTTTCAAGCTTAGGTTATGTAGTAAGCGTGCATGTCTTTGGTAAAGAAATAGATAGGTTTAAGATACATTCCAAATGTAGCTTTCATTGGGGTTCGAAGTATATCTTTCAGCTGGAATAAGAAATTTCATACTTTCTTTGTTCTATTTTCAGGTTAATCACTCTTTTATTGAACTCTACTCATAATACGAACAAAGCTCTGAACAACAGAGCAAACAAAGGATATTCAAATAGTTTCAGTCATTACCTTATGTTTTTTGCTTTGAGTTTTAGAACAATAAAAGGGGTTTTATTTGTTATTTATTTTTATTTGTAGATTTAGTCAAATATGAAGTAAAAGATCTTTATCGAGATCTGCTAACAAAACGGAATGTTGGCGTTTGGGTGTCAGTATTTGGCAAGCAAAGACTTTAAAACCAGACAGCCCCAGGCAGAAAAAGAAAACAGCAATGCAGCAGTTTATAAATAGAATCAATTTAAATACAATTCCATCCTTCATAGATTCCATCAAACTTTACTTTGACATTCGAAAAAAAAAAAAGATCAAACATAAAGCAAAGTCGCATCGTCGGTTCGTTCATGAAGTCTGTACAGTATATCGATACTCGCAGTCGGTCGCTATAGTGTGACATACAGGTTCGGCTGGCAGACGCGCCACGCCGCCCGTCCGTCGGCATGCGGGCTGGCTCGCTTTGTGCGCACTAAATACATCACGTCCTGCGCCAGTCGATAGCCATCGTAACCCTTCAGGAAGTTGTGTCTGATGGTATTTGTCGAAATTGTAGCTTACGTAAAGAACCTACAACCAGGATGTGACCCTACATGAGTTTAATTTATTTCAGAAATAGTACGTTCCTAGTTTGTGAGTAAACCGAAAAATTACGGGACATCTGTTACGGAGCGTAGTTATGTCTGGCCTTTCACCAATGGGACATGTCACCGGATAATTGTAAAATTCTTAAGATCTTAAGAAGTTTGCAGACACGCATGGCGTTAAATCAGGAATGTAATAGGTACGTATCTCACCGGAAAATGGTAAACTTAGTAAGTAAAATTATAAAATATCTTGAGAGATTGTAAACTCTCCATAAATTTTCAGCTGAACTTTTGGAACACTTTTTTTGCATTAATGGTTGATAGTCTATAATCTCTTGAACTCATTCCGAGAAATTGTGAACCGATTTTCTGGCCTAGCCAAGTAGCGGAACATAGAGGGCACAGGTTCTAAGACTAAGTTAACAAGACTAGTTACCTAATGTTAATGTTTACAATCTCTCAAGATATTTTATAATCTTACTAAGTTTACCATTTTCCGGTGAAATATGTATTACATTCCTGATTTAACGCCATGCGTGTCTGCAAACTTCAAGTTACCCAAACACCTGGAAGCAGCGTAATCGTATTACCAGAACCAAACGCCATTTCAGCTTCAACTCCGGGCTTACGTAACACTGTTAATCAAACGCTGCAAATTCGCGATCGTAATTCAGTCTTTTCATTATCCGTAGTTGTCCGTATACACTGATTAATTAACTCGACAAACCGGACGAGTAGTAATTACCGGCGGCGAGCCGGGCCGGGCGGGGTTTGCAGGCCCGGGTCGCACTTTTGCCTGATTAGCATTTCGAGCTAAGCCGCTTACGTAGGACAGAGTGATAAGTCTCCTAACTATTTGTTGTGGTAGGTTGGTATAATGAAATGTCCCAAGCCTTATACCATCACAGAGTACCCTTTTAAGTCTTTGAAATATTTCGGGTTAGGTGGCAAAAAGTGATGTTGCTAAACCGAAATCACTTGAAATTTGTAAACTATAATCTACTAAAAGACCGCGGCAGAGTTGTACATTATGTAGCAAAGCGGTACCTATGTACATAACGACAGGAAAAAGTCAATTCAACGCTTTTAGCCAACGAACTGTGGTTCACCGTAAAAACTATAATGATCTCTCTATGTTCATATGTAGACATTCATGATAGGCACTATACGCCAGTAACTGACCGAAAATTCTAGCAGTATTTAATTTTGACATGAAGCGACACGTTTGGCGTGTCCCCGTCCCACCCAAATACGAGCTGCATTTCAAAAATAAACTAGAACGAACCGCTGAACCGAACGGACTGCAAAAATACTTCAATATTTTTCGAATTTTCATATATCTATCACCTCTATTTATCCAAATTGCTTTCTTTACGTAATATCTATTCGTATTCGAGCTTCTTACCATGATATCGTGATCAATTTCCCCGAGTGCGAACATCGTACGTTCATGAATTTTGCCAGCGAAGAAATAGCGAATATAAATTTCTCTCTATGTGTAGTAATGAAAAAATATGACGTAATATACCGCCTGATCAATATATCGGATCTGTGAGAGACGTGCTCCGGATTATCTCACAGAATATGGTTTTTCTACGACTGAAATGTTTTACTTCAATTTCATTGTGAATTTTTTTTTTGCGCTCTAGTCTGGATTATCAAAGCTTTATTGCATGCACAAAAAACGTGACGAACATACTAATTAATCGACGACGAAATCAAGGCTCTGATGAAAAAATCCTCTATTATGAAAAAAATAAAGAGTTTCAGGCCCTATTAGCTGCGTGCTTAATTGCAAAATGACGCAGGTCAGAGGGTCCGTATGTTTTATGCGAGTTTACCTTAAAATGGGAGTAATTGACCTTAGTATTCTATTGTGGAGAACAGTGATGGATTGATGAATTGCATTAGACATTTATAACTACTGCGTCTCCTATATCAACAGCAAATCTTTGTGGCCAGGGGCCAGCGCCCCGACTTATTCCTAACGAGCCAGCCCGCGCCGCTGAACCATTAGCGTTAAATCCCCTAAATAATAATAACTAGACCCAGCCAGCCCTTTGCTGCCCCTCTCAATGACCCCGTTAAGCCGAGGCCCGTATCCCACAGGGGCAGCCCTTAACGAAGCGGTCATTTAGCTTTTTCAGTAGTTTTTAGCCCTGGCTGGGGGTTAAATTCATTTGAGGCCACCACAGGATTGCCCGGTTGAGCAGTAACCAGCCTTAGTGTGCTGAACTGCGAGTGGACCTTTCAAAAAAAAAAGGCCAGGGGCTCATTCCCGTATCCGGCGCGCACTGTACCTTTTTATTCCCTTTGATTCTGTTCAGTTGATTAAATTTATTACTTTTGTGTTTTTAACCGACTTCTAAAAAAGGAGGAGGTTCTCAATTCGGATGTTTGTATGTTTTTTTTTTTTAATGTTTGTTCGCGCATAACTCCGTCGCTTGCCAACCCATTTGAAAAATTCTTTTTTTGTTGGAAAGGGTGTACTTCCCAAATGGTCCCATGAAAATTTTATCGAAATCGAACAAGCGTTCGACAACAAGCGTTCTTTTTATCTTATTCATCAACGACATCAAAGATTGCTTTAAGAATTCAAAGTTCCTATTGTACGCGGATGATTTGAAAATTTACAAAAATATTGCTGTTCAAACCGACTGTTTAGATTTGCAGAAGGATCTTGACTCCTTCTCGGAATACTGCAGTATCAATAAGCTTCACCTTAGCGTCTCTAAATGTTACAGCATTACGTTTACTAAGAAAAAACATGTGAATAATTTCAATTACCGTCTTGGAAACACCGCCCTAAACAAGGTTTCATCCCTCCGTGACCTCGGCGTAAATCTTGATTCGAAGCTCCATCTTGACACCCATGTAGACAACATAGTCAATAAAGCTTATAAAATGTTTGGTTTCGTAATGAGAGCGTCTAGAGAATTTCATCGGCCTTCTACCTACTTGCACCTATACAAATCAATAATACGGCCACAACTTGAATACGCAGTACCCATTTGGAACCCTTATTACAAAAAGTACGTTGAGGTCATTGAGTTAGTCCAACGTAAGTACCTACGTTCCATGCATTACCGATGCTATAAAACCAAAATGTCATATCAATTATTGCTAGAAAAATATAACCTCATGACCCTACAATCCCGTCGCACCCTACTTGAAATGTTGACTCTGTTTGGTATATGCCGTAATAAATTTGATTGTACTGATCTTGTGAACAGTTTGTGCGTCCTGATCCCTCGTACTGTAATCGGTCGAGAAGTTCGTTCGAGATGCCTATTTGCTACTTCATTTTGTCGAACTAAGTCAGGCGCTCGCTCGCCGTTACATCGTCTGGTAGACACCTATAATAAACAGTTTGGCTCTACTGACATTATGTTTCTCAACAAAGCTAAATTTAAGAGTGAAATTACGACTATTTTAAGAGATCATAACCCTGGTAATTAGTTAATAAGTGTTTTTTTTAAATTGTTCTTTTTTATTTAAGTGCTTTTTTAAATTTGCTATTTTTTTCTGCTAACAGCCAACTATTCTGTATAGTAATCTGTGGATAACGTCTTGAGTAGTGTATTTGTTACTTTTATCATAAGTTTCTATATTGTGTGACTACTATGTAATATACTGCTGTTTGTTATTCCTATCAAATAAAATAAAATAAAATAAAATAAAAGCGGTTTTTTTGTTAATCAATCAATTTGTAATCAATAAATGATAGCAAATCTGTCGGGACAGCTGGAATCGCATGTTTGTTTATTGTTTACACCAATTTATACCACGTACGCTGTGATGGGTATGTTTAGCTGGGAGTGAACCACTAAAAAGTGAAAAATAAAAAAACTTTTTATAAAAAATAAAACCGACTTCTAAATAAAAAAAACCAAAAAGTATAAAATAACTTTAATTTCGGAAGTCGGTGTGTTCAACAACAAAAAGCAACCAAAAACACCGAGTTCCGAAATTAAAGTTATTTTATACTTTTTGGTTTTTTTGTTTAGAAGTCGGTTTTATTTTTTATAAAAAGTTTTTATATGTACATATGTATGTTTGTAAAATCACAACTTGTTGAACAAACTTAAGCCTTATAAAATGATAATGCAATGCAAGTTTTCTTAATACTTCTCTTTCGGAGAGACCTTGCAAAGCATGCTAACTCCTCGTTAACGCAAAACAAAGATGAGAGATAACGTTACTACAATAATTAGATGTTTTCCTGACATGCTACTAGTAATCAATCATCCGCGTGCCTATTACGTGTTGGTGTTGCGTTTCAGGAATGTTCTTCAAGGTAAGAAACATTTGCTGCGTCATTACAAATTATAGCCGACATGCTGCCCGTCCCAGCTTCGCATCGGTGGAAATTTAATTATTTTAGTATAGCTTATGTCACTCAAGGATAGTAGCATTTAATAGAAAAAGAATTGTTGAAATCGGTCATGTAGTTTTTGAGTTTATTCATTACAAACATTAAAAAATACAAATCTTTCCACTTTGTATTATTATTAGTGCAGAAAAGTGCGTGTGCCCTCAAAGGTACGGATTATCAGACTACCGGGATATTAGTAGGTATCCTGTATCCTAATGCTGGGTCATGAATTCATGGTCTACCTGTGCCAGATATACAAATCTGTTGAGCCAATGAGGTTGTTAAGTTTTTGGTCAGTCAATCAAGTTGACTAACCAAAAACTTAGCATACAGAGGCGACAGTGCATAACGCGATCGAACTTTGTCGCTTCGTTAGATGAGATGTTAATGTTCAAATGTAGTTAAAGTGTTATCTATGCGCGAGACTTAATTGCTAGCAAGCCGAAGTTGCTCTCTCTTGAGGCTAATGTTAATTTCAATAGGTTTGAATAACGTCACGAAGGCGGCAAACGAACTTTTGTGCTCCCGCCTAAAGGTAAGAACAGATTCAGAACACGCTACGCGAATTGTTCGACGCCCGACTTTCATGGTGTTGCAAATGTTTTAGCAGCTTTATGGGAGGAGCAGAATTTTAGCGCCACAATAAAAATTACATTAATTATTCAAAAATCATTTGGTGTTTGCTTTCGTAAACGAATTTTTAATAAGAAATGTCGCTTTTACGCAGAGACGCGGTTTGGTTTCCAAATTAGATGTTTTGTTCTAACAAAAAACAGTAATTGGTTCCGAGAAAGATTAGAATCTAACTTGAAACCAATTATCTACTGTGTAGGGAGCCGAGCGTCCTTCACGGAGTTGTTTTTACAAGAAACTTGTATAAAGACCTAAATTCAGTTTATTTTAGGTTTATATTTAGCTATTGCTTAGCTATTGCCAATGTAGTCAAAGTTGATGCCAATGTAGTGAAAAATTGAGTGGGTACCCTGTTTGGTCGCAGTAATCGATCTATACTTATTTTATAAAGAGGAAAGTTTTGATTCTTTGTTTGCATTGATTAGGCTCCGAAACTACTGAACTGATTTGAAAATTTCTTTCACTGTTGGTAAGCTACACTATCCCCGGATGACATGACCTACTTATATTTTATGCCCATATGCCCACGAAATGGGAACTACGCGGGTGATACCGCGGGGCGCTGCTAGTGACTAATAAAATAAAAATAATAACTAAATATACTATAAAAAAACTAAAGTAATATAGCACATTATAATATCACATATTTTTTAGGAACAGTAACAATTTTGTAGTTATAGTGTATTCAATTAACATTTTTATATAACTACTTTTACATAAATATTTGACTTTGAAGCTTTGGCATAATACATATATAATTTTATATAAAAAAATGAAATAAAGTTGCATAATGTGCTTTATTTTAAAGTGTTGCCATCTTTAGTATTATTATATTTTTTTCTTCTAAGAGTAATGATTTTAATTTACTTTTAAATGTACATCATGTTTTTATGGTAGTTTCAAAGAAAAAGAAGTTTGGAATCGATTGAGGGAAACTTGGCCTCTTACGTAAAACTTTCGTATTTTGATTTGATCGACGGCCCTTATGTCAAAATAAGTCTCGTTATAATGGTCCGTATGTGAAGTGTGGGCGAATAAGCGTCGTTTGTCATGCAGTGCACGCCCGCCTGCTATAATTATGATCTGCAATGCTATTCTGTAAGAACTCACTCCAGTTCTCACTTCTGATTCTGCGGTGAAAACTGTATTTGGTATTCTGTAACTTGATGAAAACTACACTAGCGCCACTAAGTGAGAACATAGGTGAAGCGAACTTAACTTGACAGTCAGAATATCAAATACTTTTCACTTCAGGTGAGTTACGAAGTGTAATCGACAATGTGATATGAATCGAATTCGCACGTGAGTTCTTACAGAATAGCACTGCTGCTCACGAATGGATACGTGCCTAGTACTGATGAATATGTAAATAGTTCGCGACTGATTGGTATTCGCTATAAATGTAATCTGATATTCTCGTTAGTACAAGTCGAGTACTCGAAAACTTGTTGATTACTTCGGGTTATCGGATCTCGTACCTACTCAACTTCTGAATTGTTTATCGTAAACATTAATGTTTAGCTGAATTCTGTGTCGGCTCTTCTCTTTGGTTGAATTTGTCATTGCACATTAGAATCCTGAATTTATTAAACAAATTGTGTGAGATAGAGGGACTGACAGACATACACAAGATAAATCTATAAGCGTTTCGTTTTTTCATACAGTCATTCGGAATCTTAAATAGATCGTCCTGAGTATTCATGTTACGTTTTTCATTCATTATTTCGAGTTGATCTCTTTAAATATATATTTTTCATGATACGTTTTTCCGAAAGATTCTAACTATTGTGATTCGATTTTTTCTTAAAGTTCAGATTGTACATGAACCAGGACCTACTTAAGATCCAGAAGAGGTTATATATATAGGTATAAAAAGTCTTAAAAAATCTGGAGTATCGTAGATCTTTCTCAAACTTCTAAATGCAGATTTAGGCAATATGCCTATGCCTAAATCTGCATTTAGAAGTTTGAGAAAGATCTACGATACTCCAGATTTTTTAAGGCTTTTTATTCAAGGCTTCGGAAGGCTTCAATGCGGCATTAAGTCCCCGTAATGCCTAGTAATGAAGTCTGCCGGCTAGGCCGTGCCAAGCTCGCGGGAACACTTGCAATCTTTCAACACCCACCTGAACCAACCCACAGGGTGTGAGGATGACGAAGAAATAACTCGCGTTGTGCAATATGAACGTGTGTCTTTTATTTAAAATATTTTTCTCATTTTAAAGTGTGAGTACAGGCACGGCAAATCACCACCTTAGTCACTTAATTAAATGTAATTTATGACAGAATAGTATAGTTTAACAAAACATTAAAAAATACATTTTATATGAATGCAGAGTTGAGTAATGATAAGTAAAGCTCTAAAATAACAGCGACAAGCAATCTAGAACATTTAGTTGATTACCAAAACAATAATAGGTTTTTTACTGTAAAAATCTAATAAGTCCGTCTGATAGATTTACAAAAAATATTGGAAACGTATTTTTTCTTTTTTCACGTAAACAATAAATGAAGACGATACAGTGCGTTGAAAACTCACGCGACGTCACGTCTCTGGTAAAAATTGTAGCAACGTAGTTAAAAAATACGTGTCCAATATTTTTTGTAAATCTATCAGACGGATTAATTAGATTTTTACAGTACAATACCCTATTATGTACCTACCTATCCAAATGTAACTAGACCTTTAAACCATAAAAAATAAAACTGGTTAAGTATAACTTTTACGTCCCAAGTTCTAAAAATCTAATAATTTAAAAAGGGCTTGTCTATCATATTATCTAAGTACATCCTAAGACACGAAATTTTATTAGCTGTAAGAAATTCTCATGAAATCCTGACGATCGCCTTTACATAGTTATGTGTTGACATAGGTACTAGACCTGCTGAATATTGTAAAAAATCTCCTTTCGTAAATGTGCAATTTTAATATTTATTACATTTTAAAAGGAGGTGAAGAAAAAGCCTTAGCTTATTGCTGAGCTTCATCATATGTACTTACTAATATGGTTAACAGAAATGTCTATTAAGTACCTAGGTACTCGTATGTTTCGTGTCAAAGCTCCAAAAAGTAGGTATGTTTTGATGTAGGTACATACTCGTACCTACCTAATTAATGGATGTTCTTGATTAAATGAGCCATAATAATAGGGTCTAAAAGTAAAAGTCTCATTTAAAGTTTTATTGGTCTCCCAAACACGACCTGCCTAAAATGTTTAATTGAATGGTTAATTCCATCCATCCATCTTTAGTATCCCGAAAAGCCTCTTCAAAGCAAAATAATGTATTAAATAAATAACTTGTGGTTAGATTTGTACCTAGTTGTTATGTGGAATTTAAGCCTTGTCTGACGTTAAAATACTGGTAACCTGGATAAATCATTAAGGGTCCGCAATGGCCTGACAATTTATTGATTGTATTGCTTGTTTATGTACTTTAATGAAAGGCACTTGTTTACTTACATGAAAGTTTACATAGGATTAGCAACAGCTAGCCTTGAAAAAAAACAGTCCTGTCTTGTATTGCCTTGTCGGTAGGTAGTTTCTTGGCACTTACAGCGTATACTAATAGCGCGACCACAATGTGTTAATTTCTTACACAAAGCTTTTTCATTTGCTGGTATAATTATAAACTCAAAATCAACATACACAAACCACTTCCTCCATATTTCAGTAAAGACCCCAATCTACATGCAGGAAATTTAAATAGTTTGTGGGTAAAATATTCATAGTGTGGAACTGTGGAGCACGGTCGAGTAGCGTCCGACGAAGGTGCCCGGTGCGGTCCGTCCGGCCGGCGGCGGCCGGCGGGGTCCGGCCCGCATATCCGGGGAACAATGTGATGCGCCACTAGATTAAATTGAGTCCAATCTCGGTCACTATTGCATGGGTTACTCCTTTGATGCAGATCCGTCACTTCTTAGATTCGAATCTGTAGCACACGCGCACATGTGCAAGAATTGTACCCATTTGTGCACCCTAGTGTAAATACGGCTCATAACTTTACAAATAAAAAAAAAAACACACATATACATATTGTGTTCCATGTCGGAAGGTAACAAATAAATTGGTAGATCCTAAACACTTTGGCATTATTATGATTTATAATGTCACATTTTCTAGAGCTCAAGTTTTTGAGACGACGTTGTGACCTGTATCTTAACACGTTCGAGGACAGAACGAGATTATACGTCATCGTTCGAAATTTTGATATGGCACAACGTACAATGACGTCCAAATAATATTTTTACTTTACGACAGAACGTACATTTCCGATGAACGTTCAAGTTAAAATCCTATTGAATGTATCTTGTGTCACAACATTTAAAATACCCGAAGCTTTACTGTCACGTAGAGTAAGTTTTAAACTATTTCAAATAAGTGCCGTTGACAGTGGGCGGGAACGGTACTCACACACGCACAACGTGTAAATGCGTCGCGCGCGCCTACCGCGCTCCTACATTCAGTGCGGCTGCGTCACTGCGGGGTGCGCTCGCGTTCGCTAAACATTTCGTGGCGTATTGTAATATTTGCCGCGACAAAACATCGTAAGTATTTAGTTTATTTGATTTATGTATTATTCCTTAGCCAGACAGTATACTATTTTACTATGAATTAATAATTTTTACTCTATGAAAATGATGTTTAATGGGTTATTTTATGTGTTTTAGATGGATAAGCGCAAAACAAGACTGATGAGCATTTTCAACGTGATAAAACGGTTGTGTCATGATGTCTTTAAAACAATATATTTTCATGGGAGGCTACGTACTCATACGTCGTATAATTTGTATGGACATTTACTGTGTCATTTTTGTACACAGTCTCAAGTGGTAGCGTCCTCGAACGTGTTAATGTTTTTTTAGTGTTCTGTTATGCAATACAATAAACTTATAAATTAATGATAGTTGTAGAGTATGTGTGCGTGCATAATACGTCCATCAATGTAGTTGATATCAGTGTTATCTCCCGTACGGGTGAGCTTGAGCATCAATCACAGGACGTCAAGCGCCTATTGTCTAAACAAAACTGATTATTGTATTGCCCAATAGTAATCGGTGCGTGGGAATCAATCTTTAAGTGCCTGCGACCGAAAGAAGTTCCGCAAGAAGTGATAAATAGGTCTGTATACCTACTTACTCGTACTTGTGTACAAAATATAGAGTAGACAAATTTCTGGGAAGAGTAAGCTTACCTACTTTGTGACTTCCACATTGATTTATCTAAAAGTCCTAGAGATCTGTACAGACTGTAAGTCTTAACGGAGGAGAAAACTTAACGATGGGTGGAAAATCGACTAAACTAAGTACTTACCCAAGAAACGTAGTACCTCTAGCTACCCTAAACTTAGTCATCATTATTAAAGCAGAAGTACCTAGGTAGCATGGAAATGTTTTAAGGTCGCTCCGTCCATCTTGTAAAATTCCCACTCGGGTTTATAATTAGGAAACCTAGTAATTTCCTTAAAATCCAATTACTCTTTGCCCGACTAAGAGCTAGGTCGGACACTACAGTCCTCCAGCTGTAAGCCGTTTGGGTTTAGTATGCCTTAAGAAAATGTCTCTTAACCTTACTATTTTGAATAAAACGGTGCTTTATATGGGAGCAAATAGTCCGCATGGTATACAGATTTGCTACTTCATTAATATGTATAGCCTCTCTCTGCACATAGGTTTAGTTTGGTAAATATTTGTGCAAGCGGTGAGGCTAAGCGTAATAGTAGTAATAATCGAGTAGTTACCGCATGAGAACTGTTCAGAAAATGTTGCAGAATTTTAAATAAATTAAATACCCTACCTCCTAAAACAACTGAAACGTTCTAAACAATTCACTTTTCAAGGTTTTATGCAGTCGGTGGCATCGAAAATGTGATTGAATTCAAATAAATGCGTTTTTATTTTTACTTATCAGTCTGTCTTCTGCTATTCGCAGAAGGTCGGTGTTTAGGCGCCCTGCTACGCGCGTAGTCTTGTTGCTACGAGCGTTGGCGCTCTGCCAACGAAACGCCAATCGGCTTGCTGCTACAAGCGTAGTCACACTGCTACGGGCTTTTTGTCACATTCTTACGCACGTAGTCACACTGCTAAGTGTTTAGTTACAATATTACGAGTGCACTCCCACTGCTAAGTGTATAGTTACAATATTACGAGTGCACTCCCACTGCTAAGTGTATAGTTACAATATTACGAGTGCACTCCCACTGCTAAGTGAATAGTTACAATATTACGAATGCACTCAAACTGCTAGGTGTATAGTTACAATATTACTAGTGCAATCACAGTGCTAAGTAAATAGTTACAATATTACGAGTGCTGACTGCACTCGTAATACGAGGTTATGTTACCGGAAAATTGCGAACTCCGTAAGATTGTAATAAATCTTTTTTTACTATTAAACCTCGATCAACCTCCCTCGAAAATATGAACAAATCATTTTCAATACAGTAAATTCCACCCAAATTCAATAGTATCCAATTTATTCGTTTTTAATGGAGAAAACCGAGTTTATAATTTCAAGCGATATTTTGCAATCTTACAGCGTTTGAAATCCGGTGACAGTTGCAATGCTACGAGTGTTATCAGACTGCTACGTATGTTGGCGCACTACTACGAGTGTTGGCGCACTGCTACGAGTGTTGGCACACTGCTACGAGTGTTGGCGCACTGCTACGAGTGTTGGCGCACTGCTACTTGTGTTCGCGCACTGCTACGAGTGTTGGCGCACTACTACGAGTGTTGGCGCACTGCTACTTGTGTTCGCGCACTGCTACGAGTGTTGGCGCACTGCTACGAGTGTTGGCGCACTGCTACGTGTGTTCGCGCACTGCTACGAGTGTTGGCGCACTGCTACGTGTGTTCGCGCACTGCTACGAGTGTTGGCGCACTGCTACGTGTGTTCGCGCACTGCTACGAGTGTTGGCGCACTGCTACGTGTGTTCGCGCACTACTACGAGTGTTGGCGCACTGCTACTTGTGTTCGCGCACTGCTACGAGTGTTGGCGCACTGCTACGAGTGTTGGCGCACTGCTACGTGTGTTCGCGCACTGCTACGAGTGTTGGCGCACTGCTACGAGTGTTGGCGCACTGCTACGTGTGTTCGCGCACTGCTACGAGTGTTGGCGCACTGCTACGTGTGTTCGCGCACTGCTACGAGTGTTGGCGCACTGCTACGAGTGTTGGCGCACTGCTACGTGTGTTCGCGCACTGCTACGAGTGTTGGCGCACTGCTACGTGTGTTCGCGCACTGCTACGAGTGTTGGCGCACTGCTACGAGTGTTGGCGTACTGCTACGTGTGTTGGCGTACTACTATTTGTGGTGGCGCACTACTACGCACATAACAAAGCCTGCGAACATGTGATAACAGAACACGCGTCTTATGCTCTATTTTCTTTTTTTTGTTTTCATTCTTATTGAAAATACCAATTACTGTGAAACCTAGCTAAAAATAAAATGCAAATAACCTTAAGTTATTTATGTGTATTATCTGCTACGTTTTGCCATTAAGTTAAAATAAATAAATGCACTTTAAAGTACACTGAAATAGAATGTCGAGTAGAATTATATTAAATTTTCATTCGCACAGCGGCCTGGAGGTTTCATTCATAAAGCTTATTGAACAGAAGTTCCACTTTGTACAAACTGCATTATGCACGTTATGAGGAGGGTAATTTATTTTCATTGAAATGATGATGGTAAGAAAACAACAGATATTTAGATCTAAGAGTTTCCTATTTTCTCAAGTTTGTCCTTGGTTTTCTTTGCAGGAAAGGCGGGTTACACTTTCTGGCATGAATGACTAAAGTAGCTAATTCTTCCTTTCTAGAAGAAAATGTACATTGGTATAGAAGTGCACATGTCAGAGGTACTGGTTACACTTTGTCCTGGAACTGGCATAGCGTACGAATAAGACGAGGGCAACTTATAGTGCTTTTGTTACGACTGACATACCGCGTTCTGTACAATTCACTTGTAGAATAACTGAATGGTTAAGTTTCATAAGTCTACGCGGTACATTACCTAACTGAGTTTGTGAGATCGTGATCGATCGCGGGCCTACTGTGCCGTTTAGTTTAGTATGTCTTTGGCTCGGCGTGTATCACTGATATTTTACGTATTTTATAGGCTTCACTACTCGCACCGGTAACTTTAATAATAGCAGCTCTAGAAGTTTAACATTTATTATATTTGACGGCATTTTTTTTTTCAATTGTGAAATAGATTTGCTCTTGACTCTAGTCTAGGTCATAGGTGACAGAGACAAAGTCGACTATTAAATGAGCTTACACAGAAGAAGCCTGTTCAATCTAACTTTGAAGAGATTAGGGTTGAATGCGTTCGGAAACACAGACGCAGGCAGAGTTCCACTCCTTTGCTGTGCGCATTACAAAAGACGATTGGAAACGCTTGGTGCGAATTGGTGGAATAGCAACAGGGACGGGATGGTAACCTACAGTGCGTCTAGATGTTCTATGGTAGAAGGGGGCCGGTGGGATGAGCTGTAGAAGACTGACAAGCAGGTGACCTTGCGGTTATGACCCAGGCTGTGAAGCTTGGCATTCACCAGTTTTTCGTCACCAATGATCTAGCCTTTTCCCAACTACATTGGGGTCGGCTCCCAGTCAAGCCGGATTCAGCTGAATACCAGTATTTTACATTAACTGGGGAACACGGTACTTCTTGGCAAGACTGGTGTCAGATTTTCTGGCTTCTGACAATCCGTAACGACTAGACTGCCAAAGATCTCTAAATGACAGCCGTTACCAACGGCTTAACGTGCTTTCCGAGCCACGGAGAAGTCTCGTTATGTTAAGATGGTCACCCATCCACAGACTAACCTCGACAAGCGTTGCTTAACCTAGAAGATCGACCCGTGCGGCTGTTATAATTTAGCCACTAGCTCCTCTCTTTCGTCTATTTCGTCACCAACGATGAAATCCATTAACCACATAATGAACCGTATAGGACTCTCCTCTTTTAAAGAGTCCATTTTAGGGGTCTAAAGTCACATCCAACAGGATCACATATAGAATTGACAGCCTAGAAAGATTATCTGTGTGTTGAGTGTGCGCTGCAAGGTTTTTAACTCAATCGGTAACAAGGTCCTCTTTTTTTGACGGGTAAAAAATAGTCATCAACTCAGATTCACATTTCCGCAGAGTTTCCTATAGAAGACAGCAGTTCTTGGAATAATAAAAAATGTGAGAACGAAATTCCCGAAGTATCTAAGGTCCAAGAAGTTGTCTTTATACATATGTCTGTCACACGTAGCTAACATAAGAAAATTGTTAGAGAAGCCTTCAACGACAAATTACGAAAAGAATAAAAAATGATAGGCTACCGAACAGCTCCAGGGTTTTTACGCCATGTTCCTAAAATGTCACACAAAAAGGGCAGCAGAGCCCTTTTTGTGTTCGACCGGAATATTCGACTATAACATGGTTTTCACATTTGCTAACTTTTCTGTATTTTTGCTTCTCATGTCGACTTTTCTCTCGTCTTTGTGTATGTTATTTTTGAGAGCGAGAGAATATTATAATAAAGTGGGCGAAGACCAGCTTCACTTAAGCTTAGCGGTCAGAAATATAAACACGTTCTAAATTCAAAGGTTCCTACAAAAACATGGCCCACATTCAACATATTTTCTTACGACGATGATCGATGACGATTATAACGATCAAAGAAGTCAGATAGCTATCTGATCGGATTTCAAACTATTCAGCCAGTGAACATTGTCTATTCATTAAAAGTTTCTAATGTAGATCGAATAAAGATTGAGATAATTGAATATTAAACATTCTAACGTATCTTTTCAATATTGATTAAAGTTATTCAATTAATTAAGAAATTAACATTTTTCATTATGAAATTGTTTCCTTATTATTTATTTTATACTGGAAAAGGTGTTAGTTTTTGTGCCTTGTGTATCTTGTAAGGCGGAGGTAATTTCGCAGCATCGTAAAACCAATGGTGGTGTCGCATGGCCAAGAAATCGCGCTGTGCGGCCTTTTATTTTTATCTTGCAACACATTTCAAAATTATGGTACTCATTGCCTTATATTCCATTGCCTTATACTTGACCTCGTTTGATCGCTAACGTCGTGTGCCGAATTTGCAAAACGGTTAGATTCGATAATAAACTGACGAAAAATTTCTTCGGATGATATTTCGCCAAGTTTTTTGTAAACAAACTTCTATCATATGATAAGGTGTATCATTTCAGATAATACGCTTGGTTCTGAGACTTGAACAGAGTCTACTCTTAGTTTACTTCACCACAATCGTGGTTATTATTCCGACAGGTTTTGATTATTACATTGTTTCAGCCACATAAATAAGTTAGTTTAAGGACAAACTAATCTCAGTAGGTGGTGAAACGCCTACACTTACACTCATAATAATTGATTTTGAAGTGAGGACCCGTATGAGGTTACTACCTACCTAAGTTTTGGTATTTTGGTGATTGCAACAATAACGAAGTTGTTGTCACTGCTTGTGAGTGATTTTTTATTATCTCTTACCTCAAAAGCAACTGAAAAATGTTTTATTTATGGTTGTATATTGGAACGTGCTGATGAGCTCCTAACGCAAGTCTATTCTTCTCAGCTTGTTCAGAGCTGGTTATATACTAAATGCTGTCATTCTACTGCCTCCAGTGGGACTGGGAGCTGAGCCCATCGTATGGGGTGTAGACCACATTGTCAGCAAAATATTCACCGCGAATTTTCTTTGCTTAAAAGTTTGATCCAGGATAATTGGAATTTACCATTCACCACGAAACCTTTTTATGCTGTATATATCTCGCGTCGCTTTTTCAGTTTTCCATGTTGCAAACGTAATAAGTGTCTCCTGCTGTTACGCGCGACTCAGATTTATTAGCAATCAGCCCGTTCACTGTGAAATTGGCCCAAAATCGCACTCGCGTTTAATCAACTCTGTTTCTCTGTGATTGAAACGGGTATCCGTCACTATATGCTAATGTTACCACGGAATTATATACCTGCGGAGGTATATGAGCGTTAAGTTAGATGATAGCCTAAATTAGTCATGTAGCTACAAGGCTTTCTACAATGGAGGATTAATAAGTATCAATCTGCCTAACCTTTACAAACTGAGGATGAGGTTGCAGCCGAGGACCAGCGTTTTATATGCAGCGAATACCTATATGACCGCCACGACCTAGCAAATGGGTAACTCAATGGAAAGACTAGTGTCAGAATTTTACTTATCCACATGTGTATTCCGCCTAATACCCTTTTCTTTAGAACAAATTCCGCAACCCTGGCAGGCAGTGGCCCTAGCGGGCCCTTACTGTAATGCAGACAGCTCTTTGAGGCGCGCGTGGTACACGACGCGCCGTCAACCCGGGCCTGGTTGCTATCGTACGGCACGCCAACCATAGCTCGCCATCCGCAGGCCCGCGCTACGGTGGCCGGGAATCGCCCTGCGTTTCCCGACGCCCGGGGCGTCTTCTTCTGTTGCGGCGGCTGGAGCGTGAGGTTTCCCTCCCCCTTCGCTAGAATTACTGCTTCGCAGAAAGAGGTGACCGCTTCCCATGCCTCCTCGCTCCGGACCATGAATTGAACCAGGGCCGGACGCGAGAGGTCGTCGCCACCGATCACCTCGACGAGGACAGGACTCCGCCCAAGCAGGACAGAGCTCCAGCGTATGCTCTACCGTGTCCTCCGGGCGATCCATACAGTGTTGACACCCGGATGTGTCCTCCCGCTGGATCTGAAAAAGGTACCTCCCGAAACAGCCGTGTCAGAAGGCTTACCTTCTAGTGAGGACGCCGTGGCGTCTCTCCAACCACTTCTCAAAGAGACTTATCGCCGCAATGGTTGCGTGCCCAGAAGTATCTGCCCCTGTGGCAGTAATTGTTAAGCGACGAATGGGCGTTAGATGATAACTTAAATTATCCATGTAGTTGCAAGGCTTTCTGCAATGCAGGATCATTAGTATTATTACTGGTGCTGCAAGTAGGTTATGCACGTAATTTAAGTAAGTACTTGGTAGGTGCGATGTTGTAAATTGTGCTGTAATGTAGCACTACACTATAATTTACTTAGTACGTGTAGGTTGGTACTACTGAATTGAGCACGTTGACTTTTGATCTGAAAAAACTGACTGACTGGAGCACGAAGGAAGGAAAGAAATACAAAGAAGTCATGAAATTATCAGCGATTTTTAAATTAATAAGCAGTTTAATTTAATTTGTATATTAGACAAAAACTAGAACTTATCAGCGTTGCTAAAATATTACAAAGTGGACGCCTGCTACTAAACACATCAAAAGTATCTAGGGATCAACATATATTTTTGCAATAACTTTTCTCCTGATTGATATTAATTAAAATTTTCTTTAAGGATTCATCAAATAAAGTGTTTTCGTTTGTCACAGTAACGATAAACCAAGTCACCTTTGCATTAATAAAGAAATTTGCCATTTTCCTAATAAAGGGATTTTTGACATTTGAACCACTAACATTAAAGTTCGAAAAAAAGACTGAAATAACAGTTTTCTTTAAAATTTTATTGGGTAACTTAAACAATTAATAATCCGTGTTTCTACCGCGAACACTAACAACACAAGAACATCGGTTTGGCATACTCAAAATGAGTTCATCCAAATCACGCTGTGGAATGGCCGCCCATGTTCGTTGCAACAACAAAAAAAGGTCTTCTTGCGACTGGATACCCTCCATATTCGGCAGAGCTCTTCTCTGTAGCATATCCCATGCATGCTCAATCGGGTTCAAGTCTGGCGACTGAGCAGGCCAGGGCAGGACATTGATGTTAGCTGCGGCGAGAGTCTGTCTTACAACTCTTGCGGTGTGCGGTCGTGCATTATCATGCATTAACTGAAATAAGGGACCGATTTGCACTTGTAGAGGAACGATGACGTCTGATACAATCGTCTCAGCATAAATTTGAGCGTTGAGGTTGCCTCTGATCCAAATCAACTCAGTTCTTCCGCCGATCCAAATACCCGCCCATACTATGATGGTTCCACCACTATAAGGATGGACTTCCTGGCAGGATTTTAATCGCTGTTGGCGTCCAGGGGTTCTCCAGTGTCGTATACGTCTTGTATCCGGTCTCATACCAAAACGAGACTCATCAGAAAAGCACACGAAACGCCATTGTTCTTCTGCCCAATTTCTGTGTTCAAGAGCCCATTGATATCGAATCCTACGATTGTGCATTGCTATAGGTGGTACCCGTAGCGGTCTTCGGGAATGAAGGTTCACTTCATGCAAGCGGTTTCTGACTGTTTGGTCGCTAATTAAGTTCCCTGAAGAGTGATGAAGCCTCACGGCTAACATCATGGCGGTTATTGTTGGAGCTCTTCGAGTTAAGATTTGAATGTATCGGTCTTGTCTCCGTGTGGTGCAGCGATACCGTCCTCCATGGCGCTCAGCCAAGGTAAGCGAAGAGCTCTGCCGAATATGGAGGGTATCCAGTCGCAAGAAGACCTTTTTTTGTTGTTGCAACGAACATGGGCGGCCATTCCACAGCGTGATTTGGATGAACTCATTTTGAGTATGCCAAACCGATGTTCTTGTGTTGTTAGTGTTCGCGGTAGAAACACGGATTATTAATTGTTTAAGTTACCCAATAAAATTTTAAAGAAAACTGTTATTTCAGTCTTTTTTTCGAACTTTAATGTTAGTGGTTCAAATGTCAAAAATCCCTTTATTAGGAAAATGGCAAATTTCTTTATTAATGCAAAGGTGACTTGGTTTATCGTTACTGTGACAAACGAAAACACTTTATTTGATGAATCCTTAAAGAAAATTTTAATTAATATCAATCAGGAGAAAAGTTATTGCAAAAATATATGTTGATCCCTAGATACTTTTGATGTGTTTATTTGTATAGAGACATGGTGATTACCGGATACAGTGTTTTTATGTTTAAACATGAGGTAATTTATGCTTATTAGCGGCAAAATTTATTCATCGTACCCACCTGCCCAACACTCGGAACCACAGAACAACACCGGTAGCGACGTCAACGCTACCCACACAAGTGCAGCGTGTCTGAATGTTTACTTATATCCAAGTGACTTGTGTCAAAACAGCCGACCGTAAAAACCGACTAAAAAGTCACGTTTTATGCAGTATAGTACAGTTCGTTTATCGGCCCGTGACTATTCTGTCAATTTCTATGATAGCCGCAGTAGCCCGCTGTAACGCAAAGGGCATTAGGAGGAACACGGATGAGACAGTCACGGGGTTCCGCTCCGCCCAGGGCGAAAGAAGTCATTTAATGATTTCCCATCCTTAACAAAAAAGACGATACTGGCTCGAATATTGTAAGACTGGTTTCTGAATTTTCATTTAGATTTAAGAACGTGTTAAGCAATACTAGTTGCAGTGCCTAAATTTTACAACTTTTCATGCTAAGCTTGCAAGAGACTGACAAGTATTTGTCAAATCTTATATATAAAATTCTCATGTCACAATGTTAGTTACTTACCATACTCCTCCGAAACGGCTTGACCGATTTTTACGAAATTTTATTTGCATATTCAGTAGGTCTGAGAATCGACTACTATATGTATATTTTTTTACCCATAAATAATAAAGGGGATCCCCCCTAAACATTTTTTTTTATATGGCAAAACAACGTTTGCTGGGTCAGCTAGTAATAATATAATAATAAATTATTTTAGTGAAATGTAATGTTTGAACTTTTAGTGACCAAGGGTTCCTTTTGGTATCTCTAGAGCTTCCTAGCTCTGCGCTCGGTACTAATTAAATGTATAGTTAGCTTATCAGACAGGCATAATTAAGATGTATTCATTCAAGATAAGAGTATTAACAGTTTTTGTTATTATAAATGCGGCGTCGGCTTCACGTCTTAAAGTGTTTCTTTTATTTCTTGCTGATATATCCTTTTTGGCTTAATAAACCCAGATCGACATGAGCTTTGGACATTATAACGTTTCTTTTGCAAGCTCTGCTTATCTGGTTATTTACATGGCATATATGAGGACATGTATTATGTGCTTGATAAATATAATGAAGCATCATGTTTATGTATTCAGGTTTTTGGGTCCGCTTTTGTGTCCCTTTCTTTATCTTTGATATAAATTAATTAGGTTATTTGCATTCAGTTGTTTTCTTTAGCTTTCATATTATGGGAAGCTTTTCATACAATTTCCTATTTTATATTCAAAAGGACGTACATACGTATTAGTATTTTACTCAGCAATACGGAATACCCTACTTAAATAGGGACAATTCAACTAAGATAGTATCGTTCTAGAATTTCCCAAGCAAGTCTTGTTCGACTTTCAACTTCGTGTCGAACCAGATAGGCTGAATATCAGCATTCATAAGAGCAAAACTAATTATTGAGTTAAACAAGCTGCTGGTTAAGTTGAAACCACAGTTGGGTCTGGCGATGGCTGGCCGATAGTGGTTCCATCCAAAGTAAAAAGGACGTAAATACCGTTTTAAGCAAAATTGAGGTATTTACATATTCGGGAAAAATATCAGTTTTCTACGAGATTTCATGCTCGAGTTACACTAGTATCAAAAAAGTTTCGCTGAACAAATTTCAACATTTCAAACCGTTTTTTTTTTCTCCGTTTTGTGTTTTGGTCAGATGTGCCCTTTTTCCTTATGGTCGTGGTGGTCTGGGCCAGTCGGGGCGGAAGCTGGGCGATAGTCTGGCGGGAAATTTATCGACGCAGCGCTACGAACTGGCCATAGGCTGTATGTCTATTGTTACGGTCGCCTATGTAGTGAGACCTACTTTGATCAGTACTGAATCATGTTGCTGATGTTGCTTTACTGTGGTTGTACTGTTTAAGAGCCATTTCACATTTTCGCGCAGTTTTTTAAGATTTTAGTCGTCTTTTTTACGATCTTAGGTAATAGTCTGAAAATCTAAAATACACGTATAAGATAGATCAGTCCTTAGTATTGTTATTTAAAGTACCATATTTTCAAAAACCAACTTCGTTTCTATGTAGTGATCAATTTGCCACAACTCGATTACTGAAAAATCGTCGCAGATACAATTTTGGATTCCAAAATCTATCAAAAACATTTATAAATTTGGGTAAAAAAAATATGGTAAGCATCAGACATATCTTTTTGTCGTTACATTGCGTACTATTTTCTCGATTTTTGATTACATTAATTAGTAAAAAAATTAAAACCGACTCCAATTTTCACGACTTTAATCTAAACTTTATCGCTATTTTTTTAACATAATAAATATAATTTAAAAGAAAATATACATATCACCGTAAACTATGTTCTTTGAAGAATATGTTTCCATGTTTTCATAACAATTGCTTTATTCAATTAGAAATAACATCGTTTTTAAAACTTCTCTAAATTGCAATAAATTACGATGCGCAAGCGGTCTCCGATCAGTACGGCGTAAACGCCCGTCGAGGTAGGACCTGTGTCACTTTTTCCGCGTCCCGATCTTCAAGCGCGCGTGTTGTAAACCCATTATTATGTTACGACTACTACGTTTTGATACTCGCTATTATTTTTAGTAAAATGTTTTTTAAAGTAAAATACGACTCTCGTATTCTGTAGAATAATGATGTTATTTGGTTTATTAGTTTAAAAGTTCTGTACACCATTGTATCATAAATGGAAACGTAATTATTTAGCTGCCTTACAGAGTAACAATTTATAACAAACTTTGTAATAATTTATTGATTTAAGATAGTGTCACTGGAGTGTCTTGCACGTTCTTCTTTATAGAGATCTACGCTTTGGAACGTGCAGATAGCTTCACCTCTTTCGACTGTCCGACCTTGACAATTCAAAATTGCCTGAATAAGGTTAATTAAAATAAATGGTTTAGGTTTGAGTTTGAAAGCCACGGTTTACTATTTCAATTTATTTGTAGGTATCGAAATTTAATAGCCATGTTTTATTTTTTAATTAGAAATTTTGTTTTTATCATTAGAAAAGACGCTGTGCCGGGTACATATATAAAGTTAGATCCGGTAATAGAAATTGTATCTTTAAGAAACAACTCTTGATTTAAAGCATACGGTTATTGAGCAGCAAATAACATTATTATTTTAATATTGTAGGAGAAAGAATGTTGACTGTTGCATTAGACTACAGACTGGACGATTGAGTGAACCATTCGGAATCAATCGTAAATATTTTATTTTATTACGGAGCGTTTCCAGACACTCTTATTCTGTTGCGGCTGGAGCGTGAGGTTTCGCTCTCCCTCACGCGGTCTACCTCCTCCTTCGCTAGCATTACTGCTTCGCAGAAGGAGTTCATCGCTTCCCATGTCTCCTCGCTCCGGACCATGGATTGTACCAGGGCAAGTCACAAGAGGTCGCCGCCGCCGATCGCCTCGATGAGGACATAGCGTTGCTCCGCCCACGCAAGGCAGACACCGTATGCTCCACCGTGTCCTCCGGGCGATCCACACAGTGTTGACACCCAGATAACGGAACCCTTATAGGATCATTTTATTGTCCGCCAGTCTGTCCGTCTGTCACGACCCTTTTTCTCAGGAACTTATGGAGGAATAAAGCTAAAATTAATATGAATTCCTCAAATATGTTGAGACTAACTTGGAGCTGTGAAAAAAATCAAGTTCTAAGACAATGCAATCTAGAGATAAGGCCGGTTATGGTGCATATTTTGACGCCCGCAAAGGAATCAAAAATTCAAAACCAATAGGGAACATTCCGGTGACCTAGAGTCATGAAATTTGGCATGAAGATACATTTTACAGTACTGTAGAACTACAATTTTCTGACTTTTTCTGTACTTACAGAAAAAAAGTTAGAAAATTGGGAATTTGTAGTTTTCTCTTATTAAATGATATAAAATATTTTTTGCAATTACAATTTATTTCAACAAGTTTGCCCTTCAATTTAATTTGCTTATTTTTGCCAGAGTAATGAGAGTGCTTTCATAGTTTATAAACTTCCGTAGAACCCGGAAAAAATCAAAACTCGATCGAAATAACACGAGTCTGACTCGCTTTATCCAGTTTTTTCCTTAATTTTCAATTTGGGTTTAGGGGATTTTTACAAATTTATATATCATAGTTTATTTAGCAGTAAATGATGCAATGTATAGAAGAACGGACCTGTAGCGTTAGACCACGGACTTAATGAATCAATTAACGAACTTGATGAACTTTCAGACTCAATCAATTTGGGGATTCTACCGAATTGATATCGCTATTTCACTTTATTTTTAAAGTGAGGGCGCAAAATTATTGATGACTCTGCCCGCGTGGAATAATTACTAATTTGATTTTGAAACATTCTTCATTGGTGTACCGCTCCCATTGGCCTTAGCGTCTCAGACTGAAAGAAATTTTCAAATCGGTCCAGTAGTTCCTGAGTTTATAGCGAGTTCAAGCAAACAAACAAGCTCTTCAGCTTTATATATTAGTATAGAAGTATAGATAACAATACAAAACAAAGCCGAATGTTGAAACTAACATATTTGAAATATTTAACATGATTGAATAAAGTAACTAAGAGCTTCTTGCAGGTTTTTCTCCTTATGTAAATTTTCGTTTTGAAAACTACAATCTCACTAGTTCTCTGACTTACCGACCCCTTAATTATGCAAAAGTGCCCGTAAAAGATTTACTTACCGCATACGTCTGTAATTCATTTGTCATTATGTACGAGATTACCATTCTTTCAATGAGTGTTCAGTTGACCATTGGAAAGTCATAATGACGCTTTTATATTAGTAGATTACGAAACTTGTCAAAATGGACCATTATGAGACCAATGATAGACCATTCTGACACTATTGTAATAGCACTTGGGGCCTTGAAATCCTTAATTCTACTGCATAAATGAAATCACTTTTTAATAACTCGCGAACAAATGTGCATTACGATGTTAGCAGCTCAAGATTGTTTAGTCCGTCTCGACACTCGCGCTACACTGTCGGCTCGGTTTTTGTGTGGGTAACTTACGCACACATACAATATGCTAGCATTTTTACCTAAACTCGAGCGTTCAAATTTTGTGAAATGGCTCTTAATGGAGCGTGATTCGTAAATACGGGTTGGTTTTCAAACAGACGCTACGGCTTTTGATGAATTGTGCTGACTGCATCATCAACATCCCGCATTAAAATTCCTGTAAAGTGGGTAAGCTGTGGTGACGCCTCTTATGGAACACAAGGTTTATAAAACTAGTTTGATTTCTAATGTTCCTAAGCAAACAATACAAACTAGGTTTTAGGGTTAATATTAGACTGTAAATCACTGCCTTTTGTAAAATTCTACCTATTACGGAGATTGTTTTATGTGATAGCCTAACTAAAGTAAAAAAAACTATCAAACTGTTGATAAGGATCTATTTCATACTTCAACCATACATGAATACAATCTAGATCCTTCGGCACGTAAGGTCAGGAAAATGGAACATTTCAGCTAAAGGCAATATATTATTGAGGTCAGCTATCACGAATTGGCATTGATTACTGTATCAACGTGAGAATGATACCACAAAAGCGTCCAACCTAAGGGTAGGCACATACAATGTGTAAACGGTGCGGTGCGGCGCGGCGCCGCATCGTAGGTAATGGCTCAGTGTGTAGGACTATATCCCATAATACATTCGTAAGAAGTTGACAGTAGTATCGTCAGAACGCTATTTTTTTACTCACTATTTCTTTGCAATTACTGTTTAAGTATAAGTATATTCTTGTATTATCTACTTTATTCATTTGAGTGTATGTTATAGAATTGTTTGTATTGTTTAAATATTTATCTTTGCATTAATTAATAAAAATATTCATCGCGTTTATGGTGTTGTTTTACATATTGCATTCATGACGGTGAGGTAATGCACTGACAAATAGAGATAGGGCTATTTGTCTCTGCATCACCCAAAGGATGGCTGGTAGAAAATACCTAAAGCATTACGACCACCTATAAAGTGAAAAATAAAAAAAACTTTTTACATAGGTATTATATACAGGGAAATTCATACCAATTTTATTGATGAGTAATCGTAAAATAGAAAAATACGCCGCTCGGCAGCCTAACTCGTCGTGCGACGTGGTATAGTGATTTATACGTAGAATACCGCTTCGGTGCCGCACTGCACCGTCTACGCATCATATGGTCTCGCCCTTACTATACGTTTCTATCGAGTTTCACGTTATCAACGGATGTACAAAGCTAATGCTTCTACATTTCGGTGTGAATAGACGTCCGGGTGTCCGGCGTCCGGCGAGGAGACGGCATTGTGTCCGCGTCTGGAACCGGACGCACAAGACAGTTTCATGATTAATTAATATTCCTAATGCTTCCGTGCGAACCGGCTTTTACAAAAACATCGAGTTTGTGTTATTTGAGCATGTGTACATATGTACGTACGTCATGTATATGACCTACACATGCATGTGTGTGTATCAGAAAAGGTATACGAAACAAAAACGCTGTTTCATGAACGTCGGCTGTGATTTCTAATTCTGTTCGGAATAATTTCTGGGATTACGAATAAACGTTGGTTATATGTGTGTATATTCCTTTTAGGTTACATTGCAATCCAATAGATATAGCCATCTAAATAACAATACGGTACACTATAACCATAGAGTTACACTTGTGGCGGCATTTTGGAATTTAAAAAATCATTTATTGAAACTAGGCTGAGAATTTGCTGTTTCATCATCATCCTGCCTTTTTCCCATGTTCCTTGGGGTCGGGGCAACACGTTTCCTTCCTCCATTCTGAGCGGTTTCGCACTGCATGCGATCTGAAACCAAGAATTGTCGGTCCGAAGTAGCCGAAGTACCTTCTTCGCTTAAGAAGCGGCATGCACTAGATCCGAACTTCGTCCGTCTGAATTCAGTATTTCCAAAACAAAACTCGGAGCTCTAATTCAGGTTCGGATCAGACGCAGTGCGTAAACGCCCTGTCTTGTGACGCTTCATGCTATCAATAACTTCTTTCTCTTTCATATCATTCCAAACGCAATCCACCCTTTCTTTGGCCGCCCTCTCAGAACCAACAGTTTTTGCACCTCAAAATATATCTTTATTCATGTTGGACCAAAACGGCCGCCCGTCACCACTTCTTAGTGGTTTATTTTTATGGGATTATTAGCCTGTTTCGAAGCAAAATCTATGCAACTGTCACATAATTTACTTCCATTTTCAACTTATATTCCATAACGTAAACACGTAAAACCCAAGTATCAAGTAACAGCATCGTTAAATGTAAGTTTTAAAGATCGCAAAGTGGCCGTAATAAATTGCGACAGTAATGATCCCGTTCGAAGATAAATGGAGCCAGGGAGGCTTAGCCCGAGCCCGCACAAGACAGGAACATGAAATTTTTATTAGACAATTAAATCCCATGCAGTTTTCACTTTAACGTTGCTGTTGCTGATTAAGTAAGCTTCATAGATAAATAAATTAACTATTTGGTTCTAATGCCATTTTAAAATAATTAAAAAAAAACAATACATATATACAAATAGGTACTAAAAAGCGGGATAAAAATGGTAACGGGAATAACTCATTGGGCATCGTAAAATTTGTTCACATTGCTGTCAACGGGAGGAGGCCTCTTAGATCTTGCGCCAGATATCGCTGAGGTTCTCTTTGTGAAACCTAAGATATATAATAATACCTACTTATTACCCATACCTAAAAAGCGTAAAACATCAGTAGCTGCAGCCATGCAGCAGGACTACTTTCAGGGGGGTGCATTTTTAAAACCCTGCCTCGAATAAGATAAGTCTTCTGATGCCTATTCATAAAGAGACAGAACTGAAGAAGATGGGAGCAACATTGAGCGAAGGGAGTTCGAAGTACCTACCTCGCCTCGGATTTGCTTGGTTCTCTTTTACTACATTTCGCTTATCTAACATTTTTTTTGTCCTGTGTTCGTATTTGAAAGCCAGAGGTGCAAGTGAATGGGCACCGGCTAGGGCTTCCGGCACCCATGGCTGAAGCAAATAATGAACTAAATATTTGGGGATCAAGATTAACAGAACTCACTTTACCGATGAATTACGTCCTATTAGGTATACATTTACCCTTCGTCTTCTACAGGGGACACACAAGCGTGAAGAAACAAATTTCCTCGTTACAAGCTAAGTACTTAACATACAATCACCCCAAAACAAGATTACATCACAAACGACATCTACATTTAAAGTTCAGCATTTACAGCAATTTGTCTCGTACACTTCTGAAAATTACATTACGGGAACTAAATTATGTACCCATTTGAGTAACACGAACTGTGAAACTGGATTTGGTTTAGGTAATGATGTGCTATTTTAGAGGAGCTCGTTTTAAATAACAATATACCAGGGTCACGGGTCGATCGTCAATGTTCAGCAACGCTTGCCGAGGCCGGTCCTTGGATGAATAACCACTGACCAGTGTCTCCAACAACGCCGTAATTACGGTAAACCTACCGTAATTTGAACACATCTACCACCTACCGTAGACATGTTCAATTAAAACAAAGAAAGAAAGAAAACACGTTTATTCCGCCATAGATGACGTACAAAAAAAAACTAAAACAAACTTAATTAAAAAGACCGTAATTCTACCGTAATTTCGTTTTTATGATTGGCGCTTTCTCCAGATGTAAACACATCAAAAGTATCTAGGGATCAACATATATTTTTGCAATAACTTTCCTCCTGATTGATATTAATTAAAATTTTCTTTAAGGATTCATCAAATAAAGTGTTTTCGTTTGTCACAGTAACGATAAACCAAGTCACCTTTGCATTAATAAAGAAATTTGCCATTTTCCTAATAAAGGGATTTTTGACATTTGAACCACTAACATTAAAGTTCGAAAAAAAGACTGAAATAACAGTTTTCTTTAAAATTTTATTGGGTAACTTAAACAATTAATAATCCGTGTTTCTACCGCGAACACTAACAACACAAGAACATCGGTTTGGCATACTCAAAATGAGTTCATCCAAATCACGCTGTGGAATGGCCGCCCATGTTCGTTGCAACAACAAAAAAAGGTCTTCTTGCGACTGGATACCCTCCATATTCGGCAGAGCTCTTCTCTGTAGCATATCCCATGCATGCTCAATCGGGTTCAAGTCTGGCGACTGAGCAGGCCAGGGCAGGACATTGATGTTAGCTGCGGCGAGAGTCTGTCTTACAACTCTTGCGGTGTGCGGTCGTGCATTATCATGCATTAACTGAAATAAGGGACCGATTTGCACTTGTAGAGGAACGATGACGTCTGATACAATCGTCTCAGCATAAATTTGAGCGTTGAGGTTGCCTCTGATCCAAATCAACTCAGTTCTTCCGCCGATCCAAATACCCGCCCATACTATGATGGTTCCACCACTATAAGGATGGACTTCCTGGCAGGATTTTAATCGCTGTTGGTGTCCAGGGGTTCTCCAGTGTCGTATACGTCTTGTATCCGGTCTCATACCAAAACGAGACTCATCAGAAAAGCACACGAAACGCCATTGTTCTTCTGCCCAATTTCTGTGTTCAAGAGCCCATTGATATCGAATCCTACGATTGTGCATTGCTATAGGTGGTACCCGTAGCGGTCTTCGGGAATGAAGGTTCACTTCATGCAAGCGGTTTCTGACTGTTTGGTCGCTAATTAAGTTCCCTGAAGAGTGATGAAGCCTCACGGCTAACATCATGGCGGTTATTGTTGGAGCTCTTCGAGTTAAGATTTGAATGTATCGGTCTTGTCTCCGTGTGGTGCAGCGATACCGTCCTCCATGGCGCTCAGCCAAGGTAAGCGAAGAGCTCTGCCGAATATGGAGGGTATCCAGTCGCAAGAAGACCTTTTTTTGTTGTTGCAACGAACATGGGCGGCCATTCCACAGCGTGATTTGGATGAACTCATTTTGAGTATGCCAAACCGATGTTCTTGTGTTGTTAGTGTTCGCGGTAGAAACACGGATTATTAATTGTATAAGTTACCCAATAAAATTTTAAAGAAAACTGTTATTTCAGTCTTTTTTTCGAACTTTAATGTTAGTGGTTCAAATGTCAAAAATCCCTTTATTAGGAAAATGGCAAATTTCTTTATTAATGCAAAGGTGACTTGGTTTATCGTTACTGTGACAAACGAAAACACTTTATTTGATGAATCCTTAAAGAAAATTTTAATTAATATCAATCAGGAGAAAAGTTATTGCAAAAATATATGTTGATCCCTAGATACTTTTGATGTGTTTATTTTGGCATAAGGTGTCAAGGCAGATATCAAAACTAAAGAAGACTCGCAACCAGTCGGACCATTATATAATTTAGTACATTATATGCTAGGAATGCAGTCATTGCCCCACTCTAACGCCGACTGCGAGCACATTTTCAGCCACATTACTGACTTGAAAACGGAAAAAATACAATTGTCTACCAAATCTATTGCTGGGAATCTATTTACGCAGCGACTCGTCGTGCGTAGATTTTAATTTACCGATAAAATGATTAAAAGTATTAATGTTTCTATGTACAAAAAAGCTGAAACGCCTGAAATTTAATGTTACATTGTGAAAACCCGTCATTTTCCGTCAAATATCGTATTAATTGTCAACCGACTTCCAAAAAAGGAGGAGGTTCGCAAATCTGTTTTTTTTTTGAACTAGCAATACCGTCATTTTGACAAATAGAGTTGGAGACACTGCTACTGACCAATTAAACATATCTACCGAGATTTCTACGTGACTCGGTACTTAAGCTAAGTAAGACATGACCCTTCCCCTTTTTTTTGAAGTCGGTTAAAAATGGCTTTCAAACAAGGTCAACACGACAATAGTGTTCTTATAGAAATCTACTTTGTATCAAATTAAATATTTAAATAAGAAGCAGCTATGCAGAAAAGCGCCACGCCATAAAATTGAGACATCAATAGATTTATTATCATTCTCTCGTTTAGTTCGATCTGTGTGGGCGGCGGAAACGCGACTTTTCGAATGAAAAATGACACACGCACCGCGGCTCCGGTTAATTGTTCGTGGTCCAGTGTCGCAACGTGCATGGGACATCTGTCCGGATGAATAGTGGCCATTTGTTTAGGAAACCTTTCTCTAATACCTCACACGTAGGGTATATCTCCAATGAAATATCTTCATCTAAAAATTTGAATAAAGACATTAGTTTAACACGGATGGACAGGAAGACTGACATGTCGTAAGTCAGTTAAGTCAGGTTCAGACCGATGTTTCCGAGGGCTTAGACCGAGGTTTCAAATCGATTGATGGAGGTTAAATTTTCCTTAATCTGGTTCAATAAAGTGAGATTACAGGTCGCAAGCATAGTTGCGATCGCAAAATCCCCGGATCACTTCAACAGAAAATAGAATCCAGATTACGAATTCTCAAGTCAGCACAAAGTTAATTGGCTTCGTCAAACGACTGGGATCGAGTGGTTGCCACGTCACAAAGGAGCAATTAAAAAAAGTATGAATGAATTAACCTAGTTTTCATATTACCGTTAATTAATTACTAATTAATGAACGGTAATATGAAAACGCGCTATGCAACCTCATGTGCCAAGTCTTGGGGAGAGGACTGACGCAAAGAATATCAGCTAGCACGGAACCCCATCATATCTGATCTTTTATCTTTATCAAAAAAACTTATAACAAAAAAATACAACCGACTTCCACAAAAAATCAAAAAAGTACAAAATAACTTTAATTCGGAACTCGGTGTTTGTGGTTCCTTTTTCGTTTTTTGAACACCGACTTCCGAATTAAAGTTATTTTGTACTTTTTTGATTTTTTGTGGAAGTCGGTTGTATTTTTTTGTAAAAGGTTTTTTTATTTTTCACTTTTTAGTGGAACCTACACCCCCTCCCCTCCCCCACCTAAACGAACCAATTACATTGGTGGAAAAAAAATGCACTGCTCCAATGCAGAGTAAACTAAAAGGTCGTCAATGTAGACAATGTAGATATTTTTTTTAGATTTTTGTTGATTTTTCAAAAACCGCTTGTTCGATTTCGATAAAATTTTCATGGGACCATTTGGGAAGTATACCCTTTCCAACAAAAAAAGAATTTTTCAAATCGGTTGGCAAGCGACGGAGTTATGCGCGAACAAACATAAAAAAAAAATACAAACATCCGAATTGAGAACCTCCTCCTTTTTTAGAAGTCGGTTAAAAAGAGGAAGTGGTCAACAGCGTTTTAGCTAAAACCAAATACCTGGGTATCTATGATATCTGATATTTAATTCCAAATGCTTAATTGAGAAATTGGAGGTAAATAAGTGTAGCTAGACAGCTGCCACTGAGTGCCATAATTAAATGGTGTCTGACTTGACCAAGGAAAAAATTTAAAACGACTCGACTGTAGTTAAGTAGTGGTCATTCCGGATAACATGGTCACCAGATCGATTGATATTCCTGCAGGGAGTGATTACTGCATTTATTGAAATCGGTGTAAATGCATCCTACGTGCTATGTTACTACATTTTCTACTTTATTACGATTGCCAATAAGGTCTTAATCCAATTAGCTACCTCATGAGGGACAAGGTGGACCGATGACCTGGTGAGGCTCGCGGGTAGCCAATGGATGCGGAGACGCACAGGACCGGTTGTTGTGGCGACATTTGGGGGAAACCTATGTCCAGCAGTGGATGTCTTGCGGCTGATATGATGATGATGATCTCGTGTCCGGTGTCGGCACAGATCACTCAAGTTGGAAAGCATCACAACTTACCTGTGTTCTAATCCAGGAACAAATTTAGTACGCCCACATAATAGTCAGGTATGTTGAAGTCTCAAGTTGAGCATCATCCGTGCACAAAATTCTTGACTCCGTGACGGTGCCGTTAAACTTAGTAATGTGTCTGACTCAGGAATTGGACTCGTGACTCAATGCTTAGCAGTAGTGCTAGTGACTGCAGTAATGGAAAGATTGGTGGATATTTATAATAGACCCTCGCACTTGTGTTCGAATTCTATTAATTAATACTTCATCGTTTTTATCTAATAAACAGTGAAAGAGTTTTCTAATGGAAGGAGATAAAATAACAAATCCTTCAAGACCGCCAGTCGTCGGGCTCCACCCTCTATGGTAAACTTGTGTAAATTCTTGGAAATGTGAAATAAAATCGAGTCTATCAGCGTGCAAGCAGTCCATACCTCGGTAATGTATTGGAAATACTATTAATGGCCTCTTCGGTGAGTGTCGTTTAGCGTGTCGGACGTCGGCGCCAAATGAGATTCAAATATCGAACGCAGTGCCCGTCATAATATTCCGAAGTGCTTTTAAGAGGGCTTGGTGAAATTAGGGTGCTGTTACAACGGAGATGTGCGAGGTAGCTAGGCGGTGCAAGGATGTGTGGCGGACTGTGGCGAACCTGTCAAAGTGTGTTATTGTTTCCACGGAAGCTGTGCAAGGAGCTCGTGAGACCGATCATCGGCGCAGGGGATATTATAGAGCAAAAACACAGGTGCACTCCCTGATCCTCGTTTCATAGTCGAATGGGGCGGCATTCCGGCATGGTTGGGGAGAGATCTAGGGCAGACACCAACGGCTTATAATGTGTTTTTCATGACAGGGCAGTGTCACCAAACCACCAACTATAATTCCAGGCTGCTACTGAAACGTATCTAATGGAAAAACACAATTACACTTTCTTCCAGAAGATCCAGGACACAACGACACTATGACCACCACCCCCCTCTTAGGCAGCGAAGCAGTGAAGCTATTTGTAGCAGGGTCATCACACTTTCCTAGCTTGCATCTCTGGCAGACATCTCTCGCTTTTTCCAACCCAGCTTCCCTAGTCTCCCTTTTCCACCAAGATAGGAGAATGAAGTGATTCCATTAGTGGGATCTTCGCGCAACACTTAGCTACGTCGCACATCTTTAGTGGAAAAGCAGCCTTATGTTAGGTTAGGTACCAACAGCTAAGTACTCTATGATGAAAGTTTCAGAGCTCCAAATGGCCGTTATTAGAACGAATGCTGCTATGATGATCCATTCGACAATCCTCTAGTTATCTTATGTACCGAACTATGTACGTATATAAATGAAATACTTATTTTGGACCACGTTAATTTGGCCCAACGTGAAAAAAGTTGAGAGGTTTCGTATTATATGAAACCCAAAAACAACACCCTTACTAATTATATAATAATTCTTTACAATAACACAAATGTGAAAG
Source organism: Hecatera dysodea (assembly GCA_905332915.2). Classification (NCBI taxonomy): domain Eukaryota; kingdom Metazoa; phylum Arthropoda; class Insecta; order Lepidoptera; family Noctuidae; genus Hecatera; species Hecatera dysodea. The sequence goes on along the minus strand of HG995288.1, from coordinate 8,171,886 downwards.
TAGATCTGACTGTCTGTTTGTTTCCTCTTCACGTCTTAACAAATCTGCTATTCTTTATAAATTCGTCGTTCTGCCAGGATCCCATTGTCATTTTTCTAAAAGATCTGCTAATTTCATAATGGCGGATCATTTTTGAATTGCCATTATTATAAAACCCGTTAGTTAAAAACTTAAAATTATTATAAACTATTAGTAAAAACTTGTCATATACCTACTGAATTTGTCATGCCAAATTTCTTTTATATAAATTTTTACATTATTACTTACTAGCTGCTGCCCGCAGCTTCGCCCGCGTGAATGTCGGAAATTATCCCAAGGGAACATAATCCCCCCCACCGAATGTGTCTCCACGTTGTCGTCGTGGTGGGGCTTGAGCGTCCCAATGATCTTGCGAGCTTTCCCGGTAGAGCCACTCATGCCGGAAGGTCGCAAGTGAGGGATCAGACCAAGAGAGACACACACACGCTTGCTCGCTGCTCTCTGGTACGCGTCTGATCATCAGACGTGACTGTGGGAGCAGCGAGCAGGTGGAGAGGTGAGGTGAGGAGAGGGCCCTGAGAAGGGGCGGAGCGAACAGGGACCGCACCCTTAAAAGGCACAAAATATGAAAGACGCTTGCAAAATGAGTCCCCAGGTGGGTCCCGACTGCTCAGCGGTCGGGGAATCCCACCCCGCTTCGGCGGGCTGCCCTCCGTACTCTGGGGTGGGCACCAAACGTCTTCCGCTTGCCAGTGGCAACAAGAGCCGAGGAGGCTCCAATTCGTCGTCGTCATCCGGATCCGCCTCCTTTAAGGAGCTGATGGCGCACGAATTCGCAGAGGAGGGTTCGCCTGAGCGCCGGGGTGGCGTGGAGTTGGATTCCGGCTCCGCGCTAGACCTAGTAACGGTCAGCTCGGCGGGCTCGGGAGAGGAAAGAGGGGGGGCTGCTGCGGAGAACGTAAAGTTCTTCCGCAAGCGGCCCAGACGGGAGGATGACAGCGGGTCGTCCTCCGAGGGCGAATTTGCCTCCGCCCGCAAAATCCCCACCGCTAGGCGGGGCAGGGGCTGTGAGGCAGGGAGGGGGCTTGCACCCTCTACCCGGGAGGTGGAGCGTCGGGCCAAGAGGTTGGTGGAGGAGGGGCGTCGCCCTGGAGGGAGCGGTCGCAGGGCTCCCTCTACTCGTCCGCCTCCTCTCGACTCTGACGACTTGGAGTCCCCGGGAGAGGAACCTCCCGCTGTTGAGGACCAGAGGGCCCAGTTTGCGGAGGTCGTGGAGGCCGCGATCCGCGCTGTGGCCTTCAAGAGGAAGCAGTCCTCGAAGCGGGAGGCCATCAGTGCGGCCAAAGCCTCCATACTGGCGGCAGCGGCGGCCAACGCTGGCGGGACTGCCTCAGACGAGGCGTCGGAGTTGCGGGCGGAGGTCGCCCGCCTCGCGGTTCTTACGGAGCGACTCGTTCAGGAAAATGAGTCGCTCCGGAGGGACCTGGCGGGGATGGCCAGAGCGGCCTCCGTGGAGCCGCGAGGGGGACTGAGTCCGGCAGCGCCGGAGGGGGGCCAAGTGCTGAGTCAGGACCTGGTACGGCAGGAGCTGGCTCCCTTCCGGAGGCAGTTCTCCATGCTGGAGGACATGGTCCGGCGTCCCCCAACAGCGGCAACAGCGGCGACTCAGAGGGCCCCGGGCCAGCAGCAGAAGGCGGCTTCGTACGCGGCCACCGCGGCTGCCAGCCCGGGAACGTCCGGCAAGGCGAAGGCAAAGGCCAAGGGCGGAGCAGCGCCAGCGCCTGTGGCGCCGGCGGCTGCGACGCCGGCGACGACCAAGTCGGCCCCGGCGAAAAGGGGTGGGAGGAAGGCTCGGGGAGGAGCGGCTAAGGCTGCGGCGCCAGTGGTGCCACAGCCGCCCCCACCCCCACCCTCGGACCCTCCTGCGGCCGGGGCCGAGTGGCAGGTTGCTGGCCAGAAGCGGAGGGCCAAAGAGGCGGCCAGGAGGAAGGCGAGGAAGCAGCGGCGTAAGGCCAACGCTATTGCGGCGAGGCTTCGCGCCCCGAAATCCGCGGCTGTAGTGCTCACACTGCAGCCGGAAGCGGAACAGAGGGGCGTGACGTATCTCGCCGTACTGAAGCGGGCGAAGGAGGCGGTGAGCCTCCAAGAGCTGGGCATCAGCGGGGGCATCGGGGTCAGGAGGACCCTAACCGATGCCCGCAAGCTCGAGCTCGCCGGAGCGGAGAGTGGCCCGTTCGCGGACGCCTTGGCCGAAAAGCTGAGGGCGGTCTTACCCGCGGACGAGGTCCGGGTGTCCAGGCCGACTAAGCGCATCGACATGCGCATAGTGGGCCTAGATGACTCCGTTACGGAGGAGGAAGTTGTGGCCGCCGTCGCCAGGACTGGGGGGTGCTCTGCCGAGCTCGTCAAGGCGGGCACCCTCCGGCCTGACAACACGGGCATGCAAACCCTTGTGGTGAGCTGCCCCGTGACGGCGGCCAGAACTGTGTCGGAGGGCCGAAGGCTCTTGGTGGGATGGGTGTCTGCGCGGGTAAAACTGCTGGAACCCAGGCCTCTGAGGTGCTACCGCTGCCATGTGGGCAACCACACGGGAGCTATGTGCCCCTCGGAGGTGGACCGCAGCGGTCTTTGTTTCCGCTGTGGTCAGCCCGGTCATCGGGCCGGCTCATGTGAGGCCACGCCGCACTGCAGTGCATGTGCGGCTGCTGGCAAGCCGGCCGAGCACTGGGCTGGGGGAAGGGCCTGCGCGCCATCCGCCCCGACCAAGGGCAAGAGGTCTGCCGCCGCCGCCGCCTCTGCCGCCGCCGCGGCTTCCGTCGCCGCTTCTGCCGCTTCTGCTGCGGGTGCTGCGACTCCCAACGCTCGGGAGGGTGCTGAGATGGAGTGCCAGTAATGGTCCCATTTCGGCCTCCTCCAGAGACAAGTCGGCCGCTGTGCTATTGCGCAGTGGCTGATGCCTGGGGACGGTGAGCGTGGGTGGCTTGCCGTCCGACACCAGGTTGAGTCGACGACGCGTTGTGTTCCACGCGCGCCGAAGGAGCCGTCAGCACCAAGGACGGGACCCCATAGGGTCGGTGCCTGCTAGGGTTGCGGAATTTGTTCGAAAGAGTTACCGCGGCCCTGGAACGCATAGGGCACAAGAAGGATCACGGGTGGGTTTTAGTCAGTAAAAGTCTGACACTCCCTACCGCCCCACCCAGGGCGGGAGGGGTCATTTGATGATTTCCCATCCAGAAAAAAAAAAAAAAAAAAAAAGGGAACATAATCCCGGGATAAAAAGTATCCTATGTTACTTCTAATACCTCCAAGAATATGTGTACAAAATTTCATGATGATCGGTTGAGGAGTTTTCGCGTGAAAGCGTAACAAACAAACTTACATTCACATTTATATATTAGTATAGATTAGTGTTTTATGCAATCAAAGGAACTGTCAACATTTTAGCAGATTACCGCATACATATCATTAATTTGTCATTTAATTGTGTCCGAGATTACCATTTTATGCCATTTCTTTCAATGGAGTGTCAGTAATTGAATGGTAATTGACGACTGGAAAATCATTATGAAGCTTTTATATTACATAGTAGATTACCAAACTTGTCAAAATCAACAATTCACACCTTCGGTGTTTTTCGCATGTACTTTCTAATTTCTAGATTAATATTGATATCTTTATAACATTAATAGTTTATTTAGTTTGCTATAGTTTTACGGAAAATCTTATATTTCATTTCCAAAAAATCCTAATAAAAGACATAACAAAAAAATAGTGTCCTGAATTGTGACTTTGCTGCGCCGAAGATGTGAATTATGAAATCAATGACAGACCATTCTGACACTATTGTAATGTAGCAGACAGACTTGAGGCCCTGGCCTCGCCTCGGGTAAAACTTGCTTTTATCCAGATTGTATGTTTCCTTATGATAGTTTTCGACTTTCAGGGCGGGTGAAGCCGCTCACAGAAGCTAGACATACTCGTAATCAACTAGCCAAGCCATCAGTTTCGCTAAATGTGCTTATGTTAGGTGACGGTTTACCGCAGCTGTGCAAGTGGGGTTAAATCAGATCGCTATTCGATCCAGTCGGTCAGTAATGGTAGTGTACCTAACTATGTACCTAGGTTTATTTTATTGATAAGTTGATAATACATGCAGTTTACAACTAGTTTGGTCGAATTTACTTGAGCAAACAAAATTACAGTGACTTTTACTAAATATTGTAACATGACAATTTTCATAAAAAAATATATTATTTAAATCTCATTGGCAGATTAATGATTTATAGAAAAGAAAGAAAGAAAAACTGTTTATTTGCGCCAAGCATGACGCACACCAAAGAATTTAAAAATAAAGCTTAAAACTAAAACAAAAATAATAAAATTGATTGAGTCAGGCGTCACTTTGCGGAAATCCATTTACAACAAAACAAAAACAAAACAATATATCTAGTTTTAATTTCCGCGAATATTAGTGAACTAGAGGCCCAGAACTCCCTTAACTTTTTAGATTTGACTATCACAAAACACAATAGTAACTTAGATTTCCAAATTTATCGAAAGCCGACGCACACTGACACAACAATACCAGCCTCTTCTTGTCACCCTCTTCAACATAAATTAGCCGCCTTCCGCAGCTATATTCATAGATTATTTGCCCTCCCCCTTTCAGCAGATAATTATGTAAAAGAACTTAATATTATTTACCAAATTGCTATTTCTAACGGTTACTCAAAGTCAATGGTAGACAGTTTAATTAGTAAAAAGCAGAAAGAAAGGGTTCGTTCACTATTATATGCATGTCGCGTATTAACATTAATAGATATGTGGCCAGTCTGACCTATATGGGCCCCATTTCAGATAGAATTAGTAATTTACTTAGAAAAAACAACGTTTATGTAGCGTTCAGAACGGACCAGAATATACGCCGTGTTTGTAACGGAAAAGATATTTTAGAAAATAGTAAAAAGTCTGGGGTGTATAGGCTGGTCTGTGATGAATGCAACGGGGTATATGTGGGTCAGACGGGCCGAAACTTTGACATAAGGTATGGGGAACATGTTGCCGCGTATAGAAATGGCCATTCGGACAAATCGAATTTCGCGAAACATCTAATTGATACCGGCCATTCTTTGCGCGACAACAATAGTTTTAATATACTACATGTTTGTGATAAGGGTTTCCGGCTGTGTGTTTTGGAACAATTAGAGATTTTGAAACATAGTAATAATAATAATTTTGCACTGTTGAATGACCAGATGAATTTAGTTTCTTCCCCTTTACTGCGTATGTTTGTGGGTAGTTGTACACAAATAACCAACGGTGGCAGTGTATAAAAAGGGGGGGGTGCCTTGTACTAATTTCTCAGTCGCAACTCAACGGTCAGCGAGTCAACACGTCCCCTGAGGATGCCTCGTGGAGAGGCGAAACACGTGTCGGTAATGGTGTTGGGTTTTGCATTGCCTTCCTGCATGTGCTTAAAATCCCTGCATTTGCCAGTAATCTTGCATGTGCATAATATAGCGGGCGGGAGGGAGGTGCATACCTGCAACCCACTAATATTCGCGGAAATTAAAACTAGATATATTGTTTTCATTTTCAAATTTACAAAAATAATAGTTAAAAGTTGGGAAGGTATGCGTCACATTTGCGCAAAACGGCTGTCGCTCAGCATAATGCTAGGACTCTTGTACGAGAGTCGAAACGCTGATTTTCAGCGACAGCCGGCACCGACAAAATGACGTCTGCTGGATAGGATATTGCTCAGTTTGTTTGACGAGTTGTCTGAAAAGGTACACGACGGTTTCCATGTGAAACAGGAATGTAATTAGTATTTTTAAGGATGATGTCTAAAGTAACTTCTTCAGCCAGAAATTGAGGCAGATACATAGAACACAATCGATAGCCCTTGACAAGACTAGTGACACATTTTCTGGATTCTAACTTTGTACCATTTACAAATGACAGCTGGGCACGGACGAGTCTTGGTATGGAATAAATGGCCATCCATCCAAGGATCGATAAAGAGTTGTTATATTTTGAAGATCGACACGTGTGGCTTTTTATTTTGTCACGACCTCCTTGTAATCTGAACTAAAAAAAATAACATTGAATTAAAGTAATGTCCTTAATAAACATTTTTTAATCTTTCACCGTTCATAAGAATTCCTTTCAATTAGACTGAGTCAGGTCTAAAAAAAAACGAGTTTTTTTACTATAAACTACTGCGAGGCTCGCACCCCATTACCTGAACTTATTCATTTCAATTCCCGATCCAGTCATAAAGATGAAATGGCTTTTCAAATAGCGGATTTCGTTTCGCATTTTGTGATTCAGACTTGTAATATACTGGACTTGGATATTTATTGAATCCGTTGATATTAAGGCTGTATTTTCATGTATTACATGTGAATAGGAACTCTATGGTACGGCAGTTGGTAATGGCCGTTATTAATGTTTGAATTTAGAATTTTAGAATGCATGGCTCTAGTTTTGCTTTTAATGTTTTTTATTAAGTGGTAGGTACTGTTATTTCTCTTTGGAATGAATGGTGCCACCCACAGTTTAGTTTTAAAAAGAGTTTTTTTTTTTTGCGTGAGTTGAATGTAAAAGTGGTGCAACTTAATCGTAATCTAAGGATTTGAACTCGGGTCGGTGACATATTCACTGATGATTAATGAAGTAGGTACTAGTCTATTTAATTGTAAGAATTGTTCAATTGCATCTGTTCTGTGTTCATATATAGGTATATTATATATTATATGTCTCTCTTCAAACATACCTACGTCGTCACTGATGTAGAGTCGTTGATGATCTACCGGAGTTTTACTTATAGGAATGCTATAGGACATTGTTCATATTCATTCAAGAATACTTATATAAATAAACTACTACCTAAAGGTAGAACTAGAATTATTAAGTATGAGGATAAAAATAATCAGACTTATTAAGTAAAATTTATGGCAAAATATCGTTACTACGTATTGTCAAAGCATTAAAGCATTACATTTTTATTTTTGTCATGTTGACAAAAATAAAAATAATATTTATTTATACTAACATATGGAAATCTATAACAGTTCACATAGTAACACGACAAACAAACTATTAGCGTCGCAAAATATCGTCCCATTAGATCGCGCTGATAGCAATTCCGCAGTAGGTCTCTTTTAAAGACATAATTTTGCATTTCACTTCTGTTTTAGAGACTTATTTGAATAAATTACGTAGGTGTAACAAGGGGCAAGAGGAATGTGAGGAGCAACCAGTTTGCGATGCTCCTCAGTGTAGTGTTGGGTGTGACAAGGCCTCGCCTGGCGCCGCCACATGACGGACCAGCACAAAAATTTGCGGTGAATTGCTCGCCATTTAGAACCAAAAACTAAAACGATGTTTTACAAAATTGAATCGGAGCCCGATTTATAAAAAATGTCCGCGCGGAGACATTCGCCTCGGGTTGAATGGATGGGATAACGACTTGGAGACCACTTTTTGGCCAAAAAACCAGTTTCGGCTGACCGCTCAAAAGACGCTATCTGTCGCGGAATCTCGATATCGATATAAAAGCACGTACGTTTTGCATTGTAATTTCATATGTGTGCAACATTATATCGCGATGGGACGGCAACAAGTGAATCACGTTTTAAATGACTCGCCCGATGTTATATGTTTTTATTTTGGGTCCGTCCGCTAAGTTATGCGGCTCGACACCAGACCTGGCATTTAAATCGACTAAATAAAATACCTTTTCTAAAAGACCCTTTTTCTGATCTCATGATTTGACAATGTGCTAAAATTATGAGCTAGCTATACTCAAATAATTTTTCAGGCAATTGAAAGAAGTTAATTGACGATAGAAATTTTCCTAATTTGATTCCGTGCAGTAATAAAGTAAATCTTATCACAAATTAGGGATTTAGACAACATATTTATTAGTTTACATCACTAAATTTGTCGGTTATTTGCATAATTAAAGCTCGTTATGATTTCCCAATGCCCAGTGGAGATGGTTAAGAAGGATGTGTCGGCTTACCGTCATTCGTGGGAGCAAGCAACAAGATGCTCGGCTTAGATGGTTACTGATGTGTTCTTCCGCTGAGAAATCACCGGCGACCCCTACTGCTCATTAATAAGGAGATAGTGATGTGATGCCCGTTTTCAGATACCGACGAAAGACTGATTTATTTTAGATAATGATTTCGGCGATCTAACCACTCAGAACATGATGAAGGTAATGTAGCAGAAGAAACAAGTAATTCTGTGGGAGATAGATAAGTAGGTAAAGAGCATTAATTTAGTAGCAAACCTTCAGACTCATAAATAAACTCTGAACGTTAGAGAAAATCTAGTTAAGCTTGAAGCGATTAACCACGACACAATTACCGGAGCTGCGCCATTTGATTTCCAGTTCCAAATAGATTTATTTGTAACAGGCTGCCTTCTAATTTAATGTAACCTGCCCAAGCACGTAAATAGTTTTAATCTAAATTCGAGACTACTAATCTACAAACATTTTGTTTTAGCATAGCAATGTAATGTTAGTAGATTTCTGTGGAATGATAATTGGAATTGTAAGCTTAAGCGAGTAAATTATATAAAGTGGAGAGTAGTGAATAAATACTTAGATATATGTCAGTGGACAGAATATAATAATAAAATTCTCTATTTTGTGTAGTTTGATCTGTAGTTCAAACGTCTTCGGCACGACTATAAAAAATAAGCACCAATAAAAACAGATGTAGCAGCGAGTCCAACGGTGGCAGTCGAAAGATGTCCGCGGCATAAATATTAAAATTACGAGCGACGCAATTCCGCGCGCCGAGGGCACCACACTTGAGACCACATTGACACAATTTTTGAAACACCCAAAATCGACATTTGTCGCGTTATAGCATCCACGTGCCGCGACACAGAGTAATTTAATCTATTACAGAATGGATAATTTATAGACACATAAGAATCGAAAGGTCAAGATGTAAACACATCAAAAGTGTCTAGGGATCAAGCATTTTTATGCGGATTTCTTGAGATTGAGATGTGGCTTTGTAATAAATTTATGATTTTATAAATTTATATGGATCCTTTTTGGTGCATTTCATAATTTGAATCAGGAACTCTCAATCAAATTCGAGTAAAAGATGAAAATAAGCTGTCAATATTTTCCCTATAAAAACATACAACGCATTGAAGACATTATTAGTGCTACTGTTTCCCTACTACTGATTAAAACCAACGTTATTATGGAGCGGCGACGTCATTTAAGCAGGGAAGAAATGCTCAGAGCCGTGGGAATGATAGAAGCTGGTTCCCGGCAACGTACTGTGGCTTTAGCTCTGAATACAAGTCAGAGTGTTATCAGTCGACTTTGGACACGTTACCGAAGCACTGGTACCTTGGCTGAGCGCCATGGAGGACGGTATCGCTGCACCACACGGAGACAAGACCGATACATTCAAATCTTAACTCGAAGAGCTCCAACAATAACCGCCATGATGTTAGCCGTGAGGCTTCATCACTCTTCAGGGAACTTAATTAGCGACCAAACAGTCAGAAACCGCTTGCATGAAGTGAACCTTCATTCCCGAAGACCGCTACGGGTACCACCTATAGCAATGCACAATCGTAGGATTCGATATCAATGGGCTCTTGAACACAGAAATTGGGCAGAAGAACAATGGCGTTTCGTGTGCTTTTCTGATGAGTCTCGTTTTGGTATGAGACCGGATACAAGACGTATACGACACTGGAGAACCCCTGGACGCCAACAGCGATTAAAATCCTGCCAGGAAGTCCATCCTTATAGTGGTGGAACCATCATAGTATGGGCGGGTATTTGGATCGGCGGAAGAACTGAGTTGATTTGGATCAGAGGCAACCTCAACGCTCAAATTTATGCTGAGACGATTGTATCAGACGTCATCGTTCCTCTACAAGTGCAAATCGGTCCCTTATTTCAGTTAATGCATGATAATGCACGACCGCACACCGCAAGAGTTGTAAGACAGACTCTCGCCGCAGCTAACATCAATGTCCTGCCCTGGCCTGCTCAGTCGCCAGACTTGAACCCGATTGAGCATGCATGGGATATGCTACAGAGAAGAGCTCTGCCGAATATGGAGGGTATCCAGTCGCAAGAAGACCTTTTTTTGTTGTTGCAACGAACATGGGCGGCCATTCCACAGCGTGATTTGGATGGACTCATTTTGAGTATGCCAAACCGATGTTCTTGTGTTGTTAGTGTTCGCGGTAGAAACACGGATTATTAATTGTTTAAGTTACCCAATAAAATTTTAAAGAAAACTGTTATTTCAGTCTTTTTTTCGAACTTTAATGTTAGTGGTTCAAATGTCAAAAATCCCTTTATTAGGAAAATGGCAAATTTCTTTATTAATGCAAAGGTGACTTGGTTTATCGTTACTGTGACAAACGAAAACACTTTATTTGATGAATCCTTAAAGAAAATTTTAATTAATATCAATCAGGAGAAAAGTTATTGCAAAAATATATGTTGATCCCTAGATACTTTTGATGTGTTTAGTTTCGGAGTTTTATGAACTTTCTGCTTCTGTATTGAATTTTTATAAGGTAATGCGCAGCTTTCATCATAAAAGCGTACGTAGATGGCGTTGTCATTATTGTGACTGTTGGAAGTTGTGCGACACTTAATTTTACGAGCGTGTCGCAGTCGCAAAGGTTATGGCAGTCGCAGTTACGCGGGCTAGATAATGCAAGTATCGGTTTGCGTCGCTGTGTGTATACTACGGCATGCGGCTGGACGCGGGACTAAGAGCTGAGAGTTTCGATTATACGGAACGAAATAAAAGCAACGCTATTTTACGTTTATCGAGTTTGGCCTCGTTGCAATGTCGTGACCAGTTTAAGACATTGTAACGTACATTTATGAATTCTAGAAGCAACGCCACTTGTAGTTCCCAAGGCTTAGGTAGCCTTACTAAAATTGAAAATCGTAGTCCCCTTGTCACCGAGATTCTCTTTTGCTTCTATAATCTGGGAGCCAATAAATCTCAATCCTAAAAGAATTATCAATTACAAGTGAATGCCCACCACAGCACATCACGGCTCACACGCTTGAACCGATAACATATCCTTTCAACGCTCATATTTCATCTATCATGATTATTGACGGCTTGTTTTACCCACAATAGGATCGGCACTTCCTCCTCTTTGTGAATCATGCGCCCCTAGTACTTCGAAGGTCTTTGACCTAATATTGAAATTTTGTTTTTCGTTTTGTGTGGGCATTTTCTCTGTTAATGAGTATGAACAATGGTCGGGCATCAGATTGCATCTTTGTGGGCGTCTGTGCTTCGTGGGTGTAGATATTATGTACTGGCGCTTCATTAGTGATAGGAAATACACTCATCACTGCTTCCCACTCGTGCTTGAGAGCTTCAATGGCTATTATGTGAATTTGCGATTTTGTAACCTTTGTTTAAAAAGGTTAAGTTTTCAAACAGAAAAGTGTGCATTTATGCCTACGCCTTTAAATGTTTCTGGATAATACTAAAAGAAACGATCTACTTGGCATATGATACTTCTGCTTGTTAACTTCTTGTTTTCCTCAGTAACAAATTATTCTTCCGAAGTTTTTAGACTGTCGATTTCACTAGCTTAGGCAACTTATTTGCGGCTCGTAAGTCATAAATTTACATTAAGCGCCGTAACTAGCAAACTTTGGCGCAGAAACAGTTTGGAGGCAAAGCCCTGACATGCACTTTTCAAAGTTTCAGTTATGAGCCATCAAAATGTATGAGTCTGTAGACAACTAAGATGAAATGCAAGAAAGCGTGCTTTACTTTCCTCGTATTGTGATTTGTGGATAAGAGTTATTATTGGCAAAGATAATATAATACAAGCGCCCCAGTCGGCACCAGTAGGCAACACTTTCTATAAACATGTACTTGTTGTAGTAGTAACCACACCTTTAAGACTTTGAGCACTGAGCAGAAACAAACCCTACTTACATAATTATACATAATTTATGTGGTTTGAATCAAAAACGAAACAATGGAAATGAGCGTGTGAAACTAAACACGTTCATTTGTTTTTGGGACTTTGTAAATTATAGCATAATTGAGATAGATTTCTGTATGTAAATTATGGTTTATTTTACATAATTTCGAAAAAATGTTTTTTTTTTGCATATAGACAAAAACATTATGAGATATTCGAGGAGCATTTAATAACAATCCAGTATATCGTGCCGTCGACAACATGTACTAACTTGCATGTTTTTCGACTGATTTCAGGGTGGAGCTTATTTTATACCTTTTCAAGTCATTTACCTCTATTTTCTAATAAGTTCAATCCGTTTTATAATAACTATTTTATGTAAAAGTCCATCGTCCTAGTTGACTACCAGATGAATTGATATTACGATTGTAATTTCGTAGTTAATTATAAATTTTCAGGAACCTCAGACACATTTTCATTTTAAAATCATGTTTAATTTCAACCATTTTAATTTAAACAACATTGGGTACCTAGGTACTATTCTAAAACAAATATAAAATTGATTTACGACGTCGAGACAGGGTGTGTCTAGTTCAGTTAGCGCTGCGAGTTGTATGAATCAGTAGATTCATTGTGCTCAACTTACGAGGCGTTTGAGTCGACGAGTCGTTAACAGTAAGTATTTGAGTATTTCCTTCTTGGTGTTAGGGAAATATATTTATTGAGCAGTATTATGTGTTTTAGCTAGAAACTAATCTATTTATGTATTTAATGCCTGTTTTCACTAACTCTACGCGATTTTTAAATGTTGCCGATTATGTTCGAAAGAGTCACCACGGTCCTGGAACACAAAGGGCATTAGGAGGAACTCGGATTCTAGTTTGTAAAAGTCTGACACTGCCTGTCGCTCCGCCCGGAGTGGATGACGTCATTTGATGATGGGATGATTTCCCATCACATATTCCAAAAAATGATACCTAAATAACTAAATAAACGTTCCAAAAGTTGTTTAAAACGCTAGGCTTCAGTTGGAAATCCGAACCAATTTACGTGTTCATTGATGTTGTAATTGACGAAAATAAGTATAAATAAGTTTTTGGATTTATTTTAATACTAGCTGCTGCCCGCGACTTCGTCCCCGTGGAATCCCCGATTTTAAAACATTCTTTATCGCTGCTCCGCTCCTATTGGCTTAAGCGTGATGATATATAGCCTAAAGCCTTCCTCGATAAATGGTCTATTCAACCCAAAAAGAATTTTTCAATTCGAACCAGTAGTTCCTGAGATTAGCGCGTTCAAACAAACAAACAAACAAACAAACAAACAAACTCTTCAGCTTTATAATATTAGTATAGATTTAAGTGAATAGGGAAAGTCAGCGGGTTTAATGTGTATAGGTACCCCATCTCCGTACCCTTGAGAGGAGCTACTTTTCTTCAGGATTTAATTAGCCTATACACACTGGGGTGCGTTTAATTATATAAAGCTACCCAGTGTTGTGTGGCTGTTAGTACTGTAATCGGTTTTCCTGTAGAACTCGATAAAGAGTGAAAAAGTTTCAATTAGGCAAAAACTAATTTAAGAAACTACCTAATTCAGATTTTATAGTTCGAGATAGTTTTCGTAGCACATTAATGTCCTAAATACTTATTGTAAAAATAAAGGAGTTTCTTATAGGTTCAATATTTGCTCAGATATGTGACTTGAGAAAGTGTTCTCGGAAAATTCAGCGTATATGGACGTAGTATGAAAGCTGCCCTATTTATTTGTTCTTTATATGGGCACGATAATGATTGTCATACTTATATTAATTGACTTTTGAAAAATCGTTTCTCGGCGTCGATAAACAGTCTACTCCAGATTAAAGGCATCACGAACGAAATAGGTACCTATACTTTTCGCCTTAATTAGGGTTCCGTACCCAAAGGGTAAAACAGGAATATATTACTAAGACTCCGCTGTCCGTCTGTCTGTCGCCAGGCTGTATCTCATGAACTGTGATAGTTACAGAGTTGAAATTTTCACAGTTGATGTATTTCTGTTGCCGCTATAACAACACATACCTACTAAAAAAAACTTTTTACAAAAAAAAAACTTTTTACAAAAAAATACAACCGACTTCCACAAAAAATCAAAAAAGTACAAAATAACTTTAATTCGGAACTCGGTGTTTGTGGTTCCTTTTTCGTTTTTTGAACACCGACTTCTGAATTAAAGTTATTTTGTAGGTACTTTTTTGATTTTTTGTGGAAGTCGGTTGTATTTTTTTGTAAAAAGTTGTTTTATTTTTCACTTTTTAGTGGTACCTACACCCCCTCCCCTCCCCCACCTAAACGATCCAATTACATTGGTGTAAAAAAATGCACTGCTCCAATGCAGAGTAAACCAAAAGGTCGTCAATGTAGACAATGTAGATATTTTTTTTAGATTTTTGTTGATTTTTCAAAAACCGCTTGTTCGATTTCGATAAAATTTTCATGGGACCATTTGGGAAGTATACCCTTTCCAACAAAAAAAGAATTTTTCAAATCGGTTGGCAAGCGACGGAGTTATGCGCGAACAAACATAAAAAAAAAAAATACAAACATCCGAATTGAGAACCTCCTCCTTTTTTAGAAGTCGGTTAAAAATACAACCGACTTCTAAACAAATTGAAATACTAAGATGCTTTTCCAAACCATTGTACACAATCTTATTTTTTTCATTTTACATCGACAAGAAATGAGCGCATCATCAATGTAGACGAATATAAAAATAATCATCAAAATCGGTACACCCAGTACAAAGTAATGAGATAACACACAAAAATAAAACACAGTCGAATAGAGAACCTCCTCCTTTTTTGGAAGTCGGTTAAAAACAGAATAATATAAATATTTAAGGGGTTTCCCATACAACAAACGTGTTTTTTTTCTGTTTTTATCATAATGGTACGGAACCATTTGTGCGCGAGTACGTCTCGCACTTGGCCGGTTTCTTTTTTGATGACTTATGGTTGTAGGTAGTAGGTATAGGGTCTAGTAGATACTATGAATAAAAACTTTAAAACCCTGAATGATGCAAATGTTTGATACATTTTTTCAAACTCTACTTTACCCTTTGAAGTAGAGTTTACAAATACTCAGATTTTTAATTCAGAAATCGGGGCAACACCATAAGTGGACGTGTCTGTGTAATTAATTAAGCCCATATATTATACCTAATTAAAACAAAATAATATTTAAAATACATAAAATTCAAGCATCGACGCGTTGAGATCTACCCACGTTTTGAAACATAAACTTCAACTTTCTTAGCGATACCTTGACGTTTCAAAATTGCCTAAATGATTCAGTTAAAAGCAAATGCTTTGAGTTTGAGTTGCGACTGTTGTAAAAAAATACCTTATGGCATAAGTGGCATATTTTATGTTAAAATCAAAAGGTCTCAAGATACCTTTTGATTTTAACATAAAATAGCAATAATGCAATGAAATGTCCCATAAATTGTGTGTAAAACAAAAAAGAGAATGAAAGCGTGTTCGCACAATACTGCCCGCATGATCGACTCCTGCGCAGATATACTTCACCAGCCCTGGAATGCGGGAACACTAAAGTTATTGCAGCGCGCTTCATATTTATAAATTTGACGTATGACGTTTTATTGTATGTTAACAATGGTTTAATGAAAAATTTAACTTTTATGTGGATATGAGCTAAATATCAAGGAATATGTCGTGCCTTCTTGTATTTGTGTCTTGATTTTGGCATAGCAAAATGGGTAGCTGGCGGTAATTTTTCATTGTATTTTTTATAATAACAATAGATAGATTAATGACGACGTAAGAGTCTGTCTGCCTATTTGGAACTTTTTTTGTGAGGTAGCTTCATCTTTTAACCATTTTAGCAAAGACGTCTACTGCTGATAGGCCAGCCCCAAGAGTCAGAAGGCACCATCGACCGGTACCGCGCTTCTCGAATCCAGTGAATTCCCACAATTATCAGATGTAGCTCATTTCAGTAGAACTAGAATATTCTTTACAAAATAAAGTTTATGAGTCACTAAGTATCTTATATTAAAACACAGCCATGATTAAATGAATAAAAAAAAAACAATTTTTAGATTCTTACTTCACGTAAATTAAACAGGTAAGTACCTAATGTTTCTCTTTAATTAAAGCGAGTGCAGATGGTGGTCTACGTGACCGGTGTTGTTATTCCGTGCTGTCTGCACCTCGCCTAACATGGGTGTAAGTAATTCGCGCCGCGGGCAGCGAGGAGGTCTTATGACCAAGTTCAGAGCATGACTCATTAACCGTTGAACTTGACTGGGCGATATAGGTGACGACCAGAAGGTTCTTAACAAATGAAAATAAAGAAAGTTAACATGATTATTTGGCACATACTGATACACACAATGTACAATGTACGGCGAGCGTTGGGTGGGTCGCCGTCCGATAACAACCAGGCCCGGGCCAACGGCGCGTTGTGTTCTACGCGCGCCTAAAAGAGATTTGAGCATAGAAGACGGGGCCGGCCAGGACCGGTGCCTGAGAGTCACCGCGGCCCTGGTACGCAAAGGGCATAAGGAGGAATACGGATGGGGCCAGTAAGAGTCTGACACTCCCTTTCGTTCCACCCAGAGTGGAAGAACAAATTTGATGATTTCTTATCCCAAAAAACAAGAAAGGCATTGCGGAAGAAGTACATTCTGTTGTAAGCACACCCCTAATAAACAAGCGGGGCAGTAGCTAGACACTCGCTGAAAATACACCGAGTCTACAGTGAAAGTCGGGGTCAATAAGTTGGCCAATGGGATTAGTAATATGATGAGCGAATGGTATCGTTTGAAGGTGTGGTAGCGTTAACAGATCAAAGATCGATGGGAACACGTTTATGATGCTCAAATCACGGCACTTGAGTGAGGGGGCATATATTTAGTAGTGAATAATGGGCATGTATGGTAATAGGCAGGACACCTACAAACTGTCGATGGTAGTTTTTTTTTTTTTTGACAACTTGCAGTTCAGCACTCTACGGCTGTTTATTGCTTAGCCGGACTTTAGTCGATGATAGCTTTAAATGGTTGTTTATAAAGTACCATCTGTCCGAAGAGGGGTGAACTTTTTGCTATTAGAATACATTACGGTAAAGGTCAGACAGGTGCGGCGCCACAAATGCGACAAAATGTTCTCATACAAATTCTTTCTGCAGAGGCCTTAAGAGGCTGCTGATCAAGTCATCTGTTACTGCTTACTATGTTATTTTTTCGACATTGTTTCAAATGGAAATACTGCGTCTGTTTTACCTTTGTATGTCTCTCTAATCGTAAAACTCCAAGATTGTGAGCGATATGACCTGTCCTCGACCAAACTTGGCTACATCGTACCTACTAACAGGAGAGTAGACAATGAAGATGTGTCACTCTATTTGGTCACAGTTTCTTACCTAGGATCACCTGCAGTGGTTAACTCACGAAATTATGACGAAAAAGGTGACATCTATTAACGATTTTATTGTTTTTGGAATTATTTAGTTCCATAATTGCAAAGTCGATAAGTAATTGGCTTGCGCTGTGTACGTTTTATTAGAACTTCCATCCTAGGCTGTGATCCCAGTAACTAGGTACATTTATACAAAAGGTTTCCAAGTTTGGTCGCTTTTGCGTTTAATTTTAAAGTTGGACCGAGAAGCTTTAAGCAAAAACTTTATTGTGTTACACGATGTATAAGGTGTATTTCACTCTTTCAAACTACGTTGGTCTATATTATTCTCTTATATTATGTTGTTTGACTAAGTATAGGTAGCGTGTTCCAGAAAGGTGTGCTGAAAATATTAAAGTATGTAGGTACGAGTATAAAAAAAAAAACATAAAAATAACTACATTGTAAAAACTCGACCTCGAACCCGAAAATGAGTAAAAAGTAAAAAAAAAAATCACTTTTCGAGCAGTCATAAAATCTGTGATTTAACTAAAATAACCCACACTACACCACTAACTGCATCAGACAGCTAGAAAGGTGTATTTTTCTTAACATTTTAGTTGTTTTTTTTTTTTTGTAAAAAGTCAAATTTTTATTTTGATATTTTTCTTAATTGTATAGCAGATACAGAATAGCACCCACGCATTTCTGGAACACCCTGTGTTAAAGATCTAGGAGAATATCAAATTGTATACTACCCAGCCCCGCAACCCTTTCCACCCATGGGAATGACCATGGAATTATGTTCAATTAAACCTAATGACCCTTCCTCCGAATAATTTATGTCTACCATCCATACCGATGCCGGCCAAGGTCGGTCCAATCAATACTATTTAATTATGCACGACAACTCAAACGGGTGACGATGTAGGCACCTAGGTAGGTATGTATGTACCATGCAGACACATATTGGGATGACCACTGAACATATTGGGATCATTGGGATGACCAAATTGACCAACACACACCACCTGTCTGCATTATTTATGCTCTGTTCTCGTATTTGCATGCATACATTATGGTTTACAGGGTAAATTGCTTAACGAAACCCCGCATGTGATGGGTTTTAATTTCAATATCTAAAAACGATTGAATAAAATTAATATACACAACATTTTTTTTATTTACAACCGCTGACATTAAATTTTTCGTTTTCGTGTTATGAAATGCATTGTGATTATGTCGACAGGAAGACGTAGACCAAAGGAAAGATTGTGTCCCGAATGATATGCCAGAAAAGAAAACGTGTTGCGCCAGCTTCGAGCAACATGGAATAAGAGCAGGAAGAAGAAATGAGCTAACGATACCCTTTACGTCATGTTATAGTTAACTACGTACCTACATACTCTTTACCGGATGGACCTGCTTAATAGTGAGGTGAAGACTCTCATTTCCAACGTAATTGTATCAAAAAAATGTCGAGGTGACAGATAGCATCTTCAATTTATTTGACACTCCTTACTTATGGTAACGTGACTCGTATACGGTGATCCCTTATTATAACTCGGGTCTTAAGGCGTGGGGGTCATTTAAGATTGGTGGTAATAGCGTATAAAAACATGGAGGCGAACGGTTTGCGGAAATTATTGTTTAATTGGGTTTGAGCGTCGCACGCGCAACCGGTCGGCGACGGATGCGCGCGCTGTGATTGTCCCGTCCTATAATCGCCAATAATGAAAAGCAATGTGAATCGATCAGTTATTGTGGTATCGACTAGCGATCGGTGTCCGTAATGGAACTGGATCCGGTCGACGGCGACTCGAGATTTTAATTAATATTAAGACCTGTTCAAATGGGGTTCACGTTGCTTGTCTGGTCATAAATTCGAGCTGTGAGCAGAAATCGTATCCTTCTTGCGCACGATGTTGTACAGCCGCGTGCGCACGAATACTTACGATGAAGACTTCCATAATAAAAACATCACCATCATTTGATGAGTTGACTCGCAGCTGGAGATGAAAATGATAATGTAATTCTGCAGTTGAAATGAGATACCTCTTTTTTTGAATGGGAAATCATCAAATTACTTATTCTCCTGCTCTGGGTGGTGCAGAAGGGAGTGACAGATTTTTACTGACAAAAAACCCACCCGTGATCCTTCTAGTGCCCTTTGCGTTCCAGGGCCGCGGTGACTCTTTCGAACAAATTCCGCAACCCTAGCAGGCACTGGTCCTAGCCGGCCCCGTCTTCTTATTGTAATGATACCTTAGAACACAATTAAGCTCGTCCCATCGACTTTAAATATTGATTAAAACAACTAAGAGTTATGTTTCGCATTTGGGACGACGCGAGCGCCATAATATATCGTCGGGTTTATTCTGTGACACACGACAATATGAAATATGGCCGCATTACGAGGCTCCTGACTGAATGTTTTATACAATAACGTAATTTGTGAAAGCCATTATGCTAATTTATTGACGTTTTTATGTTCTCCGGCGCTTCGATGGCGACGGGCGACGTTTTGCGTTCAACGCTGTCTTCTTTAAAGTTATCATAGTTTGACAGTTGAAATATGAACCCGTCCCATAGGTCATCGCTAACACCGACTTTTATAATATGATAATTGCTGGAAATATAAAAAATATTATAGTGGCTAATATTTTGATTGGCTGTACAATTATTAATGTTTTTTTTGTAAAGGCATGTCGATAGGTACGGTTGATATCGTTTGATTATGAAACTGTATGAAGCCTGGGATTTCATTAGATTACTTATATTAGTTCAATGTGGTCGTTAATGTTTTCAGTAATCTTTTGAGAGACCTATGTCGTATGTAGTACAGTCATTAATGTCTTGAGACCTTGAAAAGTTAGATTGGACGCGATGTACCAAGATAATAATACTAGTTTTTTTTTTTTGCCTTAAGCGCAAAAAATTACACCCATTATGAAGACTCTAGGAACACTAGATACGCAACCAAATTTAGACATGTAAGAAAGTAAGTAGGTGTGAAAAAACATTTAAGTATAAGCTACAACTATAAGCAGAGTTTATATGAGCAATAAACTATGATTCAATCACAGCAGGAGAAGAAAAAATCAAGCAATTATAAAGGCCTGATCAAATTGCCTATAATAGAATAAAAATAAGGCATATTCACCAAAATTGGAGACTTATATTTTGCACTACACTACTAAGACTGATAGTTTAACACCTATTTCGGTAACGTGTTAACAAAAACTTTTTTTTTGTGGGTTGGAAATCATCAATTGACTTCTCCTACTCAAGACGGAGCGAAGGAAGTGTCAAGTCAGACTCTTACTGACTAAAACCCACCCGTGATCCTTCTAGTGCCTTTTGCGTTCCAGGGCCGCGGTGACTCTTTCGAACAAGTTATGCAAAAACCCTAGCGCTTACAAACACCTGAGAATAACATATTTATTAAATTAGTTCTGTCTTCTAGTAGTAGTATCTTTTTGAAAAAAAATGATCTTCATACACGATACGATCCAGCTAATGTTTTTAGTCTTGACTTTGTTTAGCTGTCACACCTCAAGGCTGAACCAGGGTAAACCGATTTGGAGGAAACTTGATACACGGGTATTTCTGTGATGAAATACCCGTGTACCAAGTTTGGCAGTGTGTTCCCTTAGCATACTTTTAGTTATTCACGCGGGTGAAGTAGATGGCGGAACCTAGTGACAGGTAATGACAATAAAATAAGCGTTACTGCTTATCTTTGTGACGCTTTTTCAAAAGTATCGAATATTTATGACTTTGATTCTATGGGTAAGTTGTTCTAGCAGGTTATTTAAACGTCCGTGAGCATATAACAATTATGAATTTAAAATGGCATCTATTGTGTCAGCCGCGTGACACTAGGTAGGTATAATCATAGACGATTCGTTACGGTTTTTTGCCCAATCTATAATAATTTACACAGGGGTCAACGTCCTTGTTCTTTCTTTTCGTAACAAATACGGTACTTGGGTTGTTAAGTTTTGAATACTAGTATTAATACAAAAGCGACAACTTTTTTTTATAATCTTTTGTTATTCTGTGGTTGTAAGATCCGGTTCATACATTATGAACATCATTAAATTGCAACAAGTTTGACGACTGCAAAAGCATTTATTTGAGTGGTAAGAAACACAATTTTATTTTCAGCATAGACGAAGATCCCCTCCCTCTCTCCCTTCCCTCTCCTAGAGAGGAGGCCTGTGTCCCAGCAGTGGGAACGTTAAAAGGCTGATTATGCTATTATGCTATAGACGAAGACTAAATAAACAGTGAATGGTGATGGTAATCATCTTTGGTTAGAAAGATAGCAACTATCGAGATGTAGATTAGAAAATTTTCTACGTCAACCATAAGGATAAGGACAGAAGAATGTTTAATACATATAAATACGATCTACCTTGACATTATTACGAGTATTTGCCTTACGTAGCTCAGCAACGAAATGAAATGTGCATGACTATTTTTATTCACTTTCATAATATCTAGTCCCTGTACAGTGCAGGACGGAAGTGCTAAACTCCTGCATGTGTGAAATAGCGGTCTTGCCAGCTCGCGTCGCTGTCTACCGCCTCTAATAACTTCCTCTCTACTCGAAATTACCTGCTGCTTGTGACTGTACGAATATACATACATGAGGAGAGGATACAGTACAGTACAAAAAGGAAAATTTCGTTGCAACGTTATGAGTTACGTAGAAGAACGGTATGGTTTGTTTGAAAATAATTTAGTTAAATAACGTTTAAAGCTTACGCCAGTATAGCTAAGGTCCGTATTTACTGAATTGGGTATGTCATATCGGCTGTTATATATGTACATATATGTGATATCATATTTAGCTGCATCCCTCATCCATTCATCCATGCATCACATTCCACCCCTGCACATCGATTAAAAATTTACAGCTCATAAGCTTTATCATCTATCAGCGTTTTACTTACTTTTGATGTTGTTCTGATTGTGTTTGACTAATGACTGGTCATTTTTTACACGACCACCCAAAAAAGGAGTGTTATGTTTTCAGGGTTCATGTATATGTATGTATGTTTGTGAGTTTCTTTATGCCACCATAACTTCTAAACGGCTTAGCCGATATCAATGTATGTGGTATCATTAGAAGCGTTCAGTTATCCCGGGTAACATAGGATAGTGAAAAATTAAAAAAAAATAAAAGAGCGGAGCCATGGTTTGTAAATAAAAAAATATATTTTGAATTCATGAAAATTAGACTATTAGTATTTTCATCCTCTAAAGTTTGCTTAGTACATAGCAAAAAAGGAACTAGTCAAAAACTGAATTAAAAAATTAAATACATGGGGGGACCTGTAAATAACTATTCAAACGAACCGTCCCCCGACTGCAATTAAAAGATTGTTATTTATCTAGTTTTTAATTTTTTAGTCCACTTTTTGACATGGCAGCTGTGTTTTTTTAATAAATTGAAACGGGTTTTATTTGTTTAGCTGTGGACTAAGAGAACATCGGGTTCCTTTGAATGCTAGGCGACATTGCGTTTGAGGCAGATCAAAGATGGCGGAAACAATTTGACTATTGGCTACACAAAAGATTGGGCTGTGATTGCAGAAGACAAGTGTGAGTGTAAAAGGAAGAGGGACGTCATTACTAAGTCGTAGGACATAACAGGTTACTTAGAACAATACATTTTACTAGATACCATGCTTAGAAAAACACTAGCGACTTCTTTAAAAGAAGTATCCTCGTTCCAATTTTCGAGCATGTTACCTCCGCCTAGAATATTTAGCAGATAAATAAGAGCACAAATAAGTCTGCAAGCTCCGTAGTTTTCTTATTTACCTGTCGTATTTCCCCTGAGGCGCTCCTTAATATTTGAACGAACAATGAGCGACGGCTTCCTTGGAAGGTTCAGCAGAAAATTCATGACAAAACGGGAACATGATATTTTGGCAGGTAATTTTTTTTACAGTAATGGCGGCCATTTGGATTTTATGTATCAGGTTGACGTCTCCTTAATTAACACTGATATATAGTAAATGCCTCATTCGTTTTTTTGTAAATAATACTAAATCTATACTAATATTATAAAGCTGAAGAGTTTGTTTGTTTGTTTGTTTGAACGCGCTAATCTCAGGAACTACTGGTTCGAATTGAAAAATTCTTTTTGGGTTGAATAGACCATTTATCGAGGAAGGCTTTAGGCTATATATCATCACGCTTAAGCCAATAGGAGTGGAGCAGTGATAAAGAATGTTTTAAAGTCGGGGATTCCACGGGGACGAAGTCGCGGGCAGCAGCTAGTTAGTTATAAGTTGAATAAAGTAGTAGAAAAGTTAGTAAGTATAGCTTGTTACATTGAGTACAATAGGTTGCTGAGAGGCATAGTATTATGCTGAGAGGCGTACAAACGTAGTATCTTTATTTTACACCATATTAACAGCTGTAACATACAGTGATGAAAAGTTAATTTACAAAGGCTAGCTTAACTCAGACTTAAGTTTTCTCCCAGCAAACTTTTGAGTGATAGAGAGAGATCACAATCGAGAGGGTACACCTGATGACGGGTACATATGTAGATATCGATAAATGTACATATATATAGCAATATTACGTTAAAACTGTAAGTAAATGCTCTTTAACATTCCTGTTGAAGACAACAAGAGGATACTGTCGCGTAGGGAGTGTGGGAGCGACTTCCAAAGACGCACTGCAAGGAGCCACCATAGCGACTAGAAGTGTGACGCGTATGTAAGTACGAAGGACAAGAGAAGTGGCACTGCGGCATGATTTATCCCTCGGGACGACGTACTCCAGGCGTTCACGAAGGGAGAATTGGGATTGTGAAGGATAGTTTAGAGAATACAAAGAAGAGAACTACAAAAAATCTTTCCTCTTTATAATATTAGTACAGATAACTTCAAAATGATTGCTATTACAGTTTTCCTAAGAGGGACATCAGAGAACTGACCTAAGCTTATACTTGCCGCCCCATGACGCAAATGCCAAAATAATTCGATAGTAAGAGACAGACGGAGATACATTATATAGGCTGGATAACACTATCCCTTTGTCACTTTTAACGCATTGACGGTGGCAATGATAAAGTTGTAACCTCCACCCTCACGGCGCGGCGGCGTCATAAACAGGATGTAAATACAGATATTATAATCTTAAACAGTACTCAGTAATTAACGGCAGTGCTCCCAGTGTTTTGTTCAAGTGATTTATACTCTGTAGCCGCGAATTAATTGCCTGGAAGCCGTTAAAGATTCTTTGAATAAACAAAGCGTCCTCATTTTCATTTTTGTTACGCCAAATATACAAATTTACGATATTCGATAATTTTGTAGACTTTAGCTCAATGATAAGACGTTTAATAGGCATTTGTAATCTTCAAAAGACTAAAACGTAATTCATTGACTAGTTTTCTTTCTTTAATTAATCTGTGCTGTCTCAATAGCAAAGGCAAAGGTTTTCTCCATAGCTTTGTACTCTTCCCAGTGAGTTGTCTTCTTGGACCGATCCGTCTTGTACGCCTCTAAGCCACCATGCCATCGTTTCTTAGGCCTTCATCAGCAACGACCCTCGTCCTCTGGCTCCTACTGCGTAATATGCGTGCGGTGTATCGCCCCATCTAATCCCACTTCAGCCTTCTTCAAGGATTTACTTGTGCTATCGAAATGTTGTGGTAATTCGGCTTGAGCTTTTCTTTGGGTTTCTGACATTTGTCATGGTTAAATGAATGTCTCTTTGCTTTTGAAAATAATTTCCCGTTTTTGTTTCGTGTACCGCTGCTAAGCACCTACTTATTAACTTAATTGCTTAGGCACATATTCCTTTCTACATTATTTCGTACAACAGGTCAATTGTAGTATTATTGTTGTACTAATTATGTATTAAAACTGTGTAATTTACTAAAGGTCCACTTTTGTAAACTCGTGTATTGTTTTGTAACTAGAAACGGAGTTTATATTTAATTAGGACAATCGTTCGTCCGTGTTCCCTGAAGTTCTAGATTGTTTTTTGGGAGTTTTTGCTTGTTTAGTAATGTTTATGTTTTAAACTTATTCCTGGAATCTGAAAGGTCGATCAACACAACCATTAAAACACCCAGCGAGCGGTGCACACAGCAGAGAATCAAAAAAGAGTGACAGAACAAAGAGCAATCAGATCACTATGATGAGATTTGAGAACAGAGCTTTTCAGTAAACGATAATGATAAATTATATTAATTTTGTAAGTAGGTAGGTTGTAAATAACACTTTTACACGTCAATCTTCTTTGGGCGTTTTAAACTACATGAAGCCGGTTTCCTAGATGACTACCCTGAGAAGAAACACCGAAATAAACTCAGAAGTGTGAAGTCCATACAATGTAGAGGGCAAATCATATGAGAACCATGTAGGTTGATGTCTCAATTGGTCTTGCCACACAAAATTTGAGTGGACCTGTCTACTGTTCAGATAGTGCAAGCATTTGACAGCTATCGTATAGCTCAAACTTAGAACTTTAAGGAGCTCAACGATTTGACGAACTGTACTAAAGTAAGGACATTTGGATAGGCTGCATAAAGAACTCAAATCGCCAGACTAATATTTAATGGACCTCTAACATAGCAATCTACATGGTCCTCACATTCACAATACGTTACATACGGACCATGCAGATCAGTGTCTGAAATGGTCTTTTGATGAAAGAATCACACAGATTTGAGTGGACCTTTCCAGTCAGTGCAAGCCTCGTCAGCAGTCGACTAGCTTAACTTAGAACTAATAAGGAGCTCAACGACTCGACGAACAATACCAATGAAAGAACATTTGGGTAGGCCACAAAAATATTCAAACTGCCAGACATTGTTAAAAAGTACTTGAAGAGAAAAAAGAAAATAATAATCCATATAGTCCTCATTTTCACAATAGTGAATTAAAATAAAATAAAAAGTATAACACTCTACAAAATAAGTATTCTTAGTATTCATGTTCAAATAAGGAATTCTTATATAATAAAAATACATAGAATACTTTACAAAGTAAAGAAGCTGCGTTGGAGTGCTCAAAGTTCTTTTGGGGGTCTTAATGAATGACACCGATGCTGCAATTGCCGTACCTATCTATCGGGCTCAAACAATCTATCTATCAGGAGTAAAACTATCCACACAAAAAGAAGAAGGTTAATCATCCTAGAAACGTTACAATCCTATGTGTAATCTTGTGACGTTTTAGTCAAACCTAACGAGGAGACAAATCGTCTCCACTGCAGTTGTCCATCGTCCAATGACCCTTCCCTTCAATTCCGCATTGTCCGTCTCTAAACGCTGATACGATCTAGAGTGGTGCCCCGTGCTCCCGTGCCGCCAGCCTAATGGGATCCCGGGGTTACGCTTAATGCTCTTAATAATACAATCGTGGTACTGACAAATCGCAGCGTTCCCGCGGGATTGGGGATAGAAACCATCGCTGTAATCGGTTTAGAGGGTAAACAACGTGATACAGAGGCAACATAAATTAGTTTACTGCTAACTTAGTATGTGATCTACAATTTATATTGTGTTTTGTTGTTGTCCTACAAAAAACCTAATAAAATTTAGCAGTGAAAATATCACCTACGATTACTTTAGGTACATTATAAAATTTGTGACATTAAGCCCAGGTAGAATCAAAATCTTTACAAACAAAACTTATGTTCGCCGGTTCGCGCCATAGGTACCGCTTACTTTTAGGTTAAAATACCCTAAGTTGGATTTTGTTATAAGTATTCCTATCTCTTTCCTTTTTGCACTGAATGTACTGCTTGCGGCTGAAACAGTTTATGAAGAACAGTTGTTGAACATACGTATGACACAACAGATTCACCGCTCGTGGAAATCAACCGCCTGATCATCAACAATTCTGGATTTCACGCCCGCTGCGTGATCCTCTCGCTTACCGCATCGCTTGCGATCAATTCTCGTCGTGACCGGACTTCTGGTGGTTTGTCTCTGACTGCTATATCGAACTGCATCTGCACATGGTTAACCGCTACTTAACTGTGCCGAGTGAACTATACCGTCCAAGTCCATGTACATAAATAAATAAATAAATAAAAGACTAGGAGCTGAGGAGAAGTGCTGAAAAGAAAGAGAGAACGAGCTCAAGAAACCCAACTCTGAGGCCTTCCGAACCGTCCTATCCTAATTACAGAGCAGTGCAGTTCACTGCTGATCCTTCAATTAACTTCTTACCAAAAGTGGCGTCGGCGGCGTCATATTGCTAGACTGCGCGCTGACACGACTTTTATTGCTTACAGTGATTGTATATATTAGATACTTATGGATTGTTCTCAAAAAAGTGGCTCTGTAACCTGTCAGACAGTTTTTAGAGAAAATATGTGATTTTTAAAATGCTTTTTATTAAATTCGATACAATATTGTACTTAAAGAGACTTTTCGCACAGAGGCCGAGTAATATTAAGAACATCGAAGCGAAAGTTTTATAGGAAAAACTAAATTGTAACATCTGTTTCTCACTAACCTGCCATGTCCAAACTCAAACAGTCACACTTTAAATATACATAAAAAAATAAACATTTAAAATATGGATTCAAAATGATTAAAATACTAGTCTGTATATTAATAAATTTAACTTTTTTTACACGGTACATTAATAATTAACATAATTTGTGAGTTATTCATGTTCAAACCATGTCCGGAGGGATTTTCTCCATAACGTGTGCTTGCACACTAACGTGCATCACACGAACACTAATACTTACTCAACATCCCACCCCCGCGCAAAATGACCAAGCAGTATCGGACTAACCGCTGCCAAGGAAAGAAGTGGAGAAATTTGCGTCATTTTTTTTAGAAATAATGTCTAATCGCTTCAATCGGAGTTTGTACCAGGTATGTTATCTATAATCTGACTGTAATATTTTTATTTGCGGCTTAACTAATTTGCAAATAAAACCGTCAGATGATGTAATTTTCTGTCTTTTTATTATTTTATTAGAATAAACTCCAAAACCGTCACCGTTTTGTTGTTATCACACCAAAACGATATTATTTTCATTAATCTGTGTCTCTTTAGCCTGTTTAGAAAGCACAGGTTATTGAGACTATTACCAGGTTAAAGAGACTTTGTCTGTTATTGTCTAATAAAACTGTCTTACTAGAAAAATCAAGTTAAGATTTGGTGTGAATACTAAGCATATTTACTTATTATTCACTATGGTGGCAAAAAAGTTATGTTATTCCAACAAAGTTTTTAATTAGGGCATTTTTGTTGTTTTGTCATAAAATGCTTGATCTTGCTGCATTAAGGGTTTTATTCTTACCTATTTGTTTATTATAAAAGGAAAAAAGAAGACATCTTAGCTAGGAAAAGAGAACTTGAAAAAAAAAGAGATACTCAAGATCAAAAATAATCCAGAACTATATATGCAAAATATAAAGAAAAAAATAAAGCAAAGTACGAAAAACGAAAAAAGGAGGGAAAAGTAGTTTCTATAAATAGTTTGACACCAAGAGATCAGAAAATGCTCAGGAAGAAGTGGAGAGAAGATGCAAAAAAATCCTATCAACGCAAAAAAGAAAAAAAAGAAAAAATAAAACGCTTTATTGAATGCAACAGTCCACCTTACAGCGATATTGAAAATACCAATATTGATAACGTGGTTGACTGCCATAGAGAATACGAAGTAAGAGGGGCAAGGTAATTCAGAGTGCAGAAGAATTACTAGGTCAAGATAAGTAAGTCCTGCAACTTCACAAGGCTCATCAGTAAGTTCTGGGATTGGATCTCCTAATGCACTACGCTTATTGAGAAAGATGCGCTATAAAAAAGACAAGGAAATAGCGTCCTTACGACTTAAATTAATATCAGTTATTAAATTAAATTATGCCTATCGAAAAAAGATTTCAAGATCGAGACAACTGCTTCAAGAAAAACGAAATGTATCAATAGCATTCGAGAAATCCACGCTTGGAGATAATATTCAGTTGGAAAACTCAGTCGTCCAACTTCCTAGAGATGCTCATCTCTTTCGACCTAGTACTAATGGTGATCATTCATTTGCTGGGTGTATTACGTTCTTACAAGAGTATCAAATCATATAAGATGAAACAAATGATTTCAAATAGTCTCAAGCCTCATCTCGAGACGTCTCTTCAAGCCACCAAATTAAAGGGAAGGTTCAAGAGTGTATTTAGAAGACGAAATAGACTATCCATAAACGCGCCAGTTTTGCAGAAGAAGAATGACGTGAGAACCTTCATATCAGATGATGAAAATAGTAGCTGCACAGCTGGAATAAAGGAGTACGTGAAGAAAGACGGTGTTTTTATTACTCCAGGCACGAGTGTTGCAGAAGAATCTGTAACTGCTCTTCATATCGACAGAAATATTTAGTAGGACGACATCGAAGTACGATTTTTATGTTTTCTTAGTTGTGAAGCCGAAGCCGAGTTTTGTAATGTAAATTTTATTGTTTTCAGTTAGTAAAATAATTAATAAAAGCTGATTTTGCATGGTCAAGTTGTTTTATTTTTCATTTACCTGTACGATATCTCTTTAACCTGTAAAGTAGTTTTTTTGAATAGCTGTATTTTGTCTATTTATGTGAATTTTTTGTTCCCTTAAAACAATTCAACATAAGAGAAATACCCAGAATCGATTTTTATAAAAAAAAACTCAATAATTGATACATTTTCAAAAATTGATAAATTTATTCGAGCGGTGCCACTTTTTTGAGAACGACCCTTATATAATTTATATCTGAGATTCATACGTCCTTGTTTAAAGTTGACCCACGATATCTTTCTATTCTATGTACGTCACCTTCAAGTGAAAACTCCTCAATAATTCCGGAACTACTCAGCGGACAATGGACAAACATTTTGGTCGCCATCTTGTTTCGAGTGCTGTCAGTTTAGTGTACAAGTATACCGATCGAGTTTAGCGGTCACTTGACCGTTGTGGTGGTGACGTCAAGTTGACATATGGAAGGTGATGACAGGGATCACTTGTGAATTTTAATTGTCAAGTGTTAATCAACTAGGCGAGCATTCTAGTAGTCTCAACTCGGTTCCTCTACTTTTCTTATGATCTGTGTTCGGCTTTAAGTAAGCATTAAACAAAGAAGAGTCTAAACTCTCTAAACTTATATTCTTCTAAAATTATTTATTTATACTTTGTGCCAGTGCCATCAACTTTTTACTCTGGTATTATTTTTAAGTCTCTGAATGTCCATATGCTTTTTAGGTATTACTGAACAAATAGTACTACCTAATTATGCCATTGCATAGAGGACAGGGTAGGTTAGCCAAGACCATGTGCCAATGTGGCTAAAACAAAAGATCCCGACTGAAAATTGTATGTACAGATAACTATCGAATTTTATCGAGGTAGATGTATTGAGTCTTACTATTAAGGCAAGTAAGCCTCGATATCTTCTTCTATTGCAACTTGTGTCGTAGTCTGAAGTGGAATGAAGGAGGTTCAAGTGTTGCTTTGATTCGGAAAATCCCTCCGCGTTCTACTTCTTATAGGCGAAAAATTTAAGTTTGAAATTCGAAGCTTTCTTTTTAAGGTATGAATTGCGAATATTATTTCAGCTCGGTAACTTTATCAAAAGTCAAAAGCTTTAGTGTTCAAAGATTAAATTAAGAAATAACCACAAAGTTACTTACCTAACTTTGATCAGTTTATAGGTAGCTCTAAGGACCAAAAGTCAAGAGACGTTTGAGAGTTGTGTACCTAAATAAAGTTTCAGTTTCCAAGTATCAGAAGCAGATAATTTATACCGTAACCTTGTTCATTTAACGTCTAGTATATAAGGTCGATAGGCATCTGAAATACAATACTCTTTTCTTAGACGTTTATCTCGAAACTTGAACCCAAAAATAACTCAATAAGTATAATAGGCACCCACAATGCTTAATGGGAATCAAAATTTAGTTTCACATCAGAAAAATGCCTCGAAAGTATAAACAAATGCAAATTAATAAGCGAGGTAGACGAATTTAATCCTCTTTAACATTTTCAAGCGTTTTTCGTAACGTTACACAACGACGTGCAGACGATAAAAAAGAAAGATGGCCGCTTGGTTACAGAATTTTAAAATGCAACGGTTTCCTACTCATAGTGTTGTTGTATTTTTATTGCTAGGTAACCAGAGAGACGGAAAATATAAAATACTAGCTGTGTTTTGAGAGGAGTTGAATGGTCTGATACACTTACCAGAAAAATAATCTGAATTTTCATTTGATGTTAGGTACTAGCTGTGCTCGCGACTTCGTTCGCGTGGATGTCGGAAATATGTAAGTACAATAATTAAAAACTTGCGATACTCAATGTACGGTCTTAGGATCGCAGTTGGAACGTATTAATATTGATGACCCCATCTTATATCGGGAAAAATTGACATACATATTTGGAAAATACCTGAAATCTTATCTTTATGGCTTCGTTTTTGAGGTACATAATGGCACATTTCGAACTTTCGACGTCCATTTGTAATGTTATCTTTTGTGTTATACATAAAGTATAGTAGCTCATCGTCGTGGGCGATTATGGTCCGCCACACGATGGCCCCATACCATATAGAAAACATGATCGCTTGACCCCATGGCGCCGCGTGCCGGTTTTGCAGCGGTACTTCCAAGGCGGCAGTAGGTATTCATACATATGTAAAAGCATATAAATTTCATAAGGTTAAGTGGAGGTGACTCAGATTCTAAATTATACCATTGTAGTGTTAATTCAGAATTGTATGCGAAATATATTGCTTTCTGTGACCTCTCGCAGATTAAATTGAACTTGTGAATGTTGAGTTCGTTAGGCTAATTTGCACTTCTTTTATATTCAAATCTGAATGTTTCATTTTAATAGTTTAGTTCGTTTGAATCGCTTTGGTTATCTTTGACGCTACCTCCTTTTTTTTTTTTTTTTTTTTTCTGGATGGGAAATCATCAAATGACCCCTCCCGCCCTGGGTGGAGCGGTAGGGAGTGTCAGACTTTTACTGACTAAAACCCACCCGTGATCCTTCTTGTGCCCTATGCGTTCCAGGGCCGCGGTAACTCTTTCGAACAAATTCCGCAACCCTAGCAGGCACCGACCCTATGGGGCCCCGTCCTCGGTGCTGACGGCTCCTTGAGGCGCGCGTGGAACACAACGCGTCGTCGACTCAACCTGGTATCGGACGGCGAGCCACCCACGCTCACCGTCCCCAGGTTGACGCTACCTCCTTCGTTGCGGCTTTCGGTGCGGCGGGCGAGCTTGCTAATTAAATTGCGCAGTGGCTGTGATCTAAATATAATTGGTCAGATTTGGTATTAACTTAATTTGGGGCTTTGTGGTCCGCAGTGTTTTATAATAATAATAATAATCATTTATTTCAGACTTTCTGTCCATAGGTACACTTACAAAACATACATATATTGAAATGTTTTGCTATGGTTACAATTTTTCTGCACTTTTGAAAACACGCTTTCAATTTAGATACATGATGGGAAATCATCAAATGACTTCTCCCGCTCTGGGCGGAGCGGAAGGGAGTGTCAGACCCTTACTGACTAAAACCCACCCGTGATGCTTCTAGTGCGCTTTGCGTTCCAGAGCCGCGGTGACTCTTTCGGACAAATTCCGCAACAATTTAGATACATATCTGTACTTACAATATTTGCTCCATTGCTTAGGTTTATTGATTAATATTGCTATTGGATAGTGTTTCAGCTGTACTATACAATTTGCAATGTTGCCAGTCGCTCGGGTACATAACCAGTGGACAGATGCGTAAGAATTTTTACACGCCTTATTTAAGATATTTTTAGTTTATATTAAAGCGCTCCGGACCAGCCGATGATTTGACTCTTTGGGGACGCCTATGTGCCGATGATAATGAAATTTCGATTGAAATAATGATGCTGATAAAGTTTCTGTACCTATTCTGAAAATCAAGAGTGTTCACAGAATCTTCCCCCCATCGGCATCGGCGGTCCCTACCCTCTATCTAATTCTAAACAAAAGCCAGCGCCTCACTCAACACTACACAACTTGCCAGTATCCGGATCTCCGTTTGTTTCACTGAAGCACAAGCATGCCCTTGCTTCGTGATTAGTGGTGCAGTTAATCCATACAAATGTTGTCCCTAATTGGCGCAATAAATATCACGTTACACTCTCTCTTCCTCGTTCTAATGTTACAGTACTTGTAAACTCATGTAACTGGATGTTTTGTCACGTTTTATGGGATGTTCAGGCTTAAGTACTTTTTAAATGGTTGTGTATCTAAGGTCAACCCTGATGTCTGGTAATGGGGACTCGATAAATGAGCTTTTGAGCGGGAAATATCTTGGGTATGATTTAAAGTAGATATGTGTTGAAAATCGGCCAAGTGCATCTAGTTTATTACGTACTAGTAGCGCCTCGCAGTTTAACCCGCGTAGTTCCCGTTCCCGTGGGAATATGAGGATAAAATATAGCCTATGTCACTGGAGGATAGTATAGCTTCCCAACAGTGAAATAATTTTTCAAATCGGTCAAGTAGTTTCGGAGCCTATTCAATGCAAACAAACAAAAAATCAATTAAATCTTTCCTCTTTATAATATTATATAGATTATACTTCATTCATCTTCATCGTCAAAAACATCCTTTTGGTCCTAGTTCTGGTGACGTCCATTAGCAATAACGTTCGACAAAAAGCCTAAAATAAATGGGATTACACGTCGATCCCACCTACTACGGTGCCTAAATGTAACATGATCAATTCCTAACCAGTATCTATTCAATTATATACGATTGCTATTGTTGAAATTTCAAAACAACTAAAATCTCTGTAAATCAACCAGTATTTCAATAAATCGGTTCGCAACTGAAAATTTGTATGAATAGATCCCCCTTTATTTACCCCATTTATATAAACGTAACGACTGGAAATATCGCAAAATTAAATGAAACTTTGAGCTGTCGTAAACAGTGGTATACGAAGCCAACCTCAGACCATAACTATTTGCAGTCTAAAATATAATAATTTAAGGCACGCGTTATTCAAAATAATTTTAGTCTATAATCGATGCCTAGATAGGGGTATGAGCTGTCAGTGTTGTAGTAAAACAATGAAAACGAATGTAGGTATATTGGATATTTTGATGAATGAGTAAAATATGGCGATGACGTATTGAGTTTGTATTGCACGGCAATACGCAGCTATGTTGCATAAGTTTCAAATTGTGTACCTACCTACTAAGTTAATGCTCGTGGTAGTCGTGTTACTGACAATCAATGTAAACGCCCCTCATTCTGCCAATTCGAATCTCGTTGTCAAAACAAAGTATTCAAACAAACATAGATTTAAAATCCTTGGAAATGTTATTGAAATTGTATTAAACCAAACGATTTATATTTGGATAAAATGAAATTTGATGTCATGAAATGTCACCGTCAGTCGCGTACATAGCGAAAATCTATTAACAGTCCAATTAAATTCAGCGATATTGATATTCGACCATAGACTCTTCATTACGAATTCTGATGAAACCTCTGTGAACTCACTGCCTATTTCAAACACTGGCATCCTGAAGTTCAACCAAATTCCAATTTCAAATCTGGGTCTTTCACTTGAGCTCTATTGTGATTTGAATAAGGATTGTTCAACATTAGATCCCATTTCAAAAGAGCGAGCGACATGATTTTTCTGCAGCCGTAGATAGGCATTATTCTAGTGTCATATAAAAAAAAAAACTGCGATTTGTGATCCTCCCTAATTAGTTTTTATTGGCACATGACTCAAGAACAAAACTACCTATATTTTAACTAATTGATACGACCTCTATGTATTGTTTTATAATTGCATTCTTTATACTATTCCTTGATTTGATTTATTTAGCATCGTGATTGACCGGGAGTGTTATTATGGGCTGTAAATATAATATGAGCATATTTTACAAATTTACATAAATTACTCAAAAATCCGTTAATCCAATTTTAGTCTTTCACTCAGCCATCTAAATTAGAAAAATATTAATAAAACCCAAATTAGACATTTACTGTTGTAATAAAGAGCCTGATAGAATCGTTGTAAAGGCAATTTACAATTCAAAGTGAATCGGCGACTTAGTATTACCATAAGAATAGGATGAGCCATTATTATAATACAAAACTTATAATTAATGTTAAATAAGGCGACCTGAATGCTCCCCAGTAGGTATCCTCACGTAACCGAGAAATTTTAGCATTTCGAATTCAAGGAATTTGATCTTTGATCTCACGATGTAACGCACCCATATAATGTCTGGTTTAGTATCTAGAATCGATTGAACATTGCTGTTTTAGAAGATTTTATGACACTTATGTACGATCACTTACATGGGTTTTATTGTTTTAATATCTAAACGTAGATAATTTATTCAGTATCGAAATGTTTTTGCAAACATTATTGCTGTTATGTAGATATCCTATCCCTGAAAATATTTTATCTGAAATTAAGCTTTTTAGAGTAGAGAGAGTAGGTGTCTAACTACTCTCTCTACTCTAAAAAGCTTAATTTCAGATAAAATATTTTCAGGGGTAGCAAGTAGACCTACCTAGGTCTTGTCTGTTTTTGGAATTAAAATTGAAATTAGGAATGAGCAGTTCGGGCCCCTTCTGAACCGCTGAGCGATAAGAAGAAATTGTGGAATCAGGACATTGTACAAAAATCCCCCTACAATAGATCTGTGTTCTTCTAGCTGGCCAGTTTAATCTGCCTTAACTCAGGTGTAAGTCAAAACTAACTACTAAATTCTGAGAATACCCAATCACCTTACCCTCAACAAACAGCCATAAAACGGCCCCACAAACAAGGCCCCACAGCCTTGTATCGGCCTCTGCTCCACTAAGGGATGGGCGAGGCCGATCGCTGTGCTATTTGAATACCGAATGTCGCCGCGCGATTGTCAATATCCGCCCGATATTGGGATATTAAGTTGCCTTATGATAAAATGAACGATTCGTGCTGGTCGAAGGGGAAATGATTAGATTTGTTTTTGAATTTATAGCAGTCGAATAGTGTACCAAGGCTGTTTGCTTAGGGAGCGGGATTGGTCTAATATTTTAGCGAGGTTATGACTGTACGAGCGTCTAGTGTTTTCTTTTTTTAGAAGCATTTTTTTGCTGAGTGGTGTCCAGTGAGTTTCAGATTATAAACCACTGGTTTGGCATGCGACTTTCGTCGGCATGACTTGTTTTCGCACAAACTAATTCCTAAGATTAGGTAAATATGACAATAGTCTATTTTTAGCTTTTTATAAGTGATCAAGCCCTGAATACGATCATTACTTTTGACAAACATTTAAACAGTTTAACTTTTTATAATATTAAGTTTTCGCAGAAGTTTAGAATACATTCTTTATGCAGAGTCTTTAGTACCCCAGACAGACTTTCTAAGCGGTCAGAGCTCATATATCCCACGATGACACATGACAAAAGGTATAGTCTGGTTTTTTATTAGTATACAACTGTTTAAATAAAATCAATATTTCCATTACTTTAAGCATATAAACAAGTTACTATTAGGTTCAAAACAATACAGTTAGGTATTGTTTTGAACCTAATAGTAACTAATAGACAGAAGTCCAGAAACGTTTATAAATTGCTAGCCTTTGCAAATACATTCCTTATGCAGAGTTATGCATGCCCCGTAACTAATGACTGATTGCCCTCCAGACAGACGTACCAGGCGATCAGAGGCTAACAGGCGATCATATGCGATCAGACATGATCCTGTTCAATCAAAGCTCAATTAACATTAACGATGGGCAATTACTGGACGATCATCTCTTAGTTACTCCTATTACAATATGGATAGCTTTGCAGATTGTAAGGCACTGTCTTGGTAGAATTGTGAGTTAGAATTTGTGAGAGATCATATTCGTCGGTATCGTTTTAATACGACAATTTACTAAACAATAGCTTAATTTTTAATTATTAATATATATTAGTATTTGGCAAATATATAAAAGCGCTCTTCCTCTACTTCCTCCACCTCTACCTCTCCCTACCTCTGCCCCTACCTCTTAACCTACCTATTAAATGTTGCTGTGCCCGACAGGGTCCATAATTGATACTGCTCTTATTTACCTACCACCTGTATATGCACATTGTGGATTGCAATAAACACTTGAAACTACGACACCGAAACAGACTCAGAGGTCAACGTCACTTTTAAAGTCCGCATTGGTCAAATCGCATAAAAACCTCGTAGATCAATATCTGAGGTGGTCTTTGTGAGCACCTGCGTCCTCACCTTCCGCCTGACGCAGGTGCTCACCGGACACGGCTGTTTCGGGAGGTACCTGTGTCGGATCCAGCGGGAGGACACGTCCGGGTGTCATCACTGTGTGGATCGCCCGGAGGACACGGTGGAGCATACGGTGGAGGTCTGCCCTGCTTGGGCGGAGCAACGCCGTGTCCTCGTGGAGGCGATCGGCGGCGGCGACCTCTCGCGGCCGGCCCTGGTTCAAGCCATGGTCCGGAGCGAGGAGGCATGGGAAGCGGTCGCCTCCTTCTGCGAAGCAGTAATGCTAGCGAAGGAGGAGGCGGAGCGCGTGCGAGAGAGGGAAGCCCCTCGCTCCAGCCGCCGCAACAGGAGAAGACGCCCCGGGCGTCGGGAAACGCAGGGCGATTCCCGGCCACCGTAGGCGCGGGCCTGCGGATGGCGAGCTATGGGTGGCTCGCCGTCCGATAGCAACCAGGCCCGAGTCGACGGCGCGTCGTGTTCCACGCGCGCCTCAAAGAGCCGTCAGCAAAGAAGACGGGGCCCCATAGGGTCAGTGCCTGGGCTACTTCCCGTTATGTCACATTCCCGATTGGACAACATGTCAAAAGTTTTAAAAACAACTGAACACAAGTGGCGTTTGGTCAAGATTTTGATCTTCATACATTCATTCCCGATTCGTCAACATTTGAGAATGCCTATATTCTCTCCCGTTTGGTCAACCTTTTGTTTGGAAAGTACAATCAGGAGCAAAAAGAAATGCCTCCATTCATGTTCTATCTACTTGCTAGCTTCCGCCCGCGGCTTCGCTCGCGTCAAAAGTGTTTTGATTATCACTTTCAGTTTCCTCTGGATCAGTATTGAATTCGTGATACTAGCATATTATTGAGTGAGCTCTTTGTATTTTGTTAATAAATTTTCTTCTATCTGCGACTTCATCTGCGTGAACTTTAGAACTGGCTTTAGGAGGGCATAACATCATGAAAGTTAATCCCGTGGTTTCGCAATTCAGTCATTTCGGGTATTTGAGGCTGGAGCGTCATTTCTTCTTTTTGGCTTATTCTTTCTGGCTATTTTGCTTTTTCCTCGACTCCTAAGGGTCATAGATTGATGTTAAAAATTTATCCCAGCCCCAAGAAAAAAACAAGTTAAGTATCCTGGTAGTTTTTGAGTTTTTAACACTCGTACTTCTAGCCCCGGAAATGTATCTTCATGATTCTGGTATCCTGGTAGTTTGTGAGTCTTTCCGCTTACAATTCCAGCCCCGAAAATACTTCTACATTTTTCTAGTCTCCTGGTAGTTGTATTGTAAATCTTGACCACTTGGATTTTTTGCACTTCCGCAGTCTGATTCAATCTCAGTAAGGTTAGGATTATCGGTTTTCAAAGTTAAATAGATGAAAGCTGCACATGGCAATCAAACCTAATGCCATGGTACATACCTATGCATGTAACTTATAT
Source organism: Hecatera dysodea (assembly GCA_905332915.2). Taxonomy (NCBI): domain Eukaryota; kingdom Metazoa; phylum Arthropoda; class Insecta; order Lepidoptera; family Noctuidae; genus Hecatera; species Hecatera dysodea. The sequence goes on along the minus strand of HG995288.1, from coordinate 8,132,850 downwards.
TATTTATGATTTTACATATGCTAAGAAAACAATATACCCACCCCCACCTCTGGGAAAGTCGGGATAAAAAGAGCGTCAAAAAGTACTTGGTAACTTTTGTAGTTGACTGTACCGTACAAAGAACTAGTTTAAAAAAAGAGTGACAAAACGGGAATGGATGTATGAAGATCAAAATCTTGACCAAACGCCACTAGCGTTCAGTTGTTTTTAAAACTTTTGACATGTTGTCCAATCGGGAATGTGACATAACGGGAAGTAGCCAGTGCCTGCTAGGGTTGCGGAATTTGTTCGAAAGAGTCACCGCGGCCCTGGAACGCAAAGGGCACAAGCAGGAACACGGGTGGGTTTTAGTCAGTAAGAGTCTGACACTCCCTTCCGCTCCGCCCAGAGCGGGAGAAGTCATTTGATGATTTCCTATCCAAAAAAAAAAAAAAAAAAGGTGGTCTTTTAAAGAAACTACTTCACAAATTTAAGTAGACCTCACAAGGCAGTGCAAGTATATTTTGTCAGAAGTTTAACGATCTCAATGTTAAATTAGCGTCTCCTTCTTTTAGTGAACAAGGCCTGTTTCATTAAAATAAACAAAAAAATTTTGGAATAGTGAAGCCAAAATATAAGGAAAGGAGTCGTCATTTTATCTGCCTTATAGCCTTTTTCCAACTGTATCGGCTTTCAGTCAAACCGGATTCAGCTGAATTACCAGTATTTTACATGAAGCGGCTGCCTACCAGACCTCCACAACCCATTAACTGGTTAACACGGTACTTCTTGGCAAGACTTGTGTCAGATTTTCTGGCTTCTGACAATCCGTAACGACTACCAAAGATCTACAAATGAAACGTCTTTGTATGTTAAGATGGTCACCCATCCACAGACCGAGCTTGGCAAGTGTTGCTTAACCTTGAAGATCGATTGTTGCGGCGTCTTATCGGTATAAATAAAAAAATAATATTAAGAGTTGAGTGTGAACTTTAAAATTATTGCGAACTCATCACTAATAGTTCGTAATAACATATCTTATTATAATAAACTTATCAGACATGAGAAAATACGTACCAACTTACTATAGGGTCATTTCACGCAGGCTCAATTTTTTACTAATTTCGGTGGTTTTTTTTATTTGTAGGTTTTCGGATGAAAAATTAAACTTGTTTTATTCTAGAACACATTAGTATTCTAGATGTTTTAGTAGGAAATAAACAACTATAGTTGTTTTGAAAATATGACGGCCACCGAAATTGACATCCCACCGAAATTGAAAATTGTACACCGAGATTGCAAATCTTACACCGAAATTGCAACATCGCACCAATATGGATTTTTTGTATTGTACCATGACAGTTATTAAACAAAGAACAATTTAGCCATTGGCAACATTATATAGCGGCTGCACAGGCGGGTATAGCAGGTCTAAAATACGTTTATTTGTCTATATTCGATACTGCATCTTTTGACATGGATCATAGACCACATTTTGCACTTTAGTCCTGCTAAATGTGATGTTGAGGGTAATACTAAATAAAATGAAGTTATGATGAGATCTTCGTTTTAATAACACTTGAGCAAATAATTAGGGTTTTTTTTTAATAAAAATTCTTCAATTCGTAAACAAACATAAAATAATAAAATCTCAAAAAACTAAAGTGAGCAAAACAAAAATCAAAAGCTATTCAAATCACTGTCAGAGTCATTTTCAATATAGTTGACCTGAAATTGACCTTATTTCCCAAGTATTTGGGTTTAAATTACCATGTAACGAATAGGCCGTGTAACTAAATACTTGAGCGGCGCAATCGGTAAGCCCCGCCTACCGCGGCGCAATGTGCTTTGGGTCATTTTTTTGAGTTAGGAATGCTTTCATGTTTTATTTGCGTTTACTGCATGGAGGAGATGATATCTCAATCAACATTTTCAATACTACTTAGTGAGTCATCTAAATGTCGCCAATGGAATAAATTTTGATGGAATGGAAAGTTTCTTGATGGATGGCTTGACTAAGGCAAACCTCTCAGAAGCTTTAAAACGTTGCACGCTTAAAATCTGAACTTTAGACTCAGTGCTTCTTGTAGAATACCGTTGAAGGCCAAGTTGTGTCATAAAACAATCTTTTTGGTCTCATATTTGTCTTCCATGAGCACATATTGTTGCCTTAATCAAACTGTCAGGATGTGTACAAGACAATGATCACAAAGCTAATCGTCGTGGTTCTGCTTTCATACAAACTATCTGGTGTACCTTTAGAATCTCTCCTTAAATAAGAATGAACGGGACTACTAGTGAATATTATGTTTTTGGAACGTAGACGGCGAGAAATGCTTGAATGAGTACTAATGCTGCGAGAGCGTTGAAAGTTGGAATTGAAGTTTCCATCATGAGAAGGTCCTGGTTGTGGACTAAGCGAGCGAGAACGATTTAGAATGGAAGGACTTGTGGGAGATGATGCGCCTGTCATATCGTCACCCTGTGTTTCAGGAGGATCATTGGTTTTTTCAGGTGGAACATTTTTAGATGGTGATTTTTTTTTCAATTGGTAATTTTATGGTTCTTTTTCGTCTTTCATAAAATGCTTTAAAGTTAGCTCTGTTTATTAAAAAATAAACAGAGCTATCTTTAAAGAATTTTAAACCCACGTCACGTGGAGTAATTTCAGCCATCGATAAAAAAAAATTCCGCTTTTTTCTTTCTATATCGTTCTCTATCTTTTCTTCTTAGTTCTTCGCCAAGTACTGGATCATCTTTTATTATTATTTTTTCTTAGTCTCACAGCCTGTTTTTTTTTGCTAAAGTTTCTTCTCTCGATTGTTTTTCTTTTCGCTTTCCCATCCTATAACAAGACAAAATTGAGTCTCTGAAAGTGACTTTCAGGTGTAAATATCTCACCAGTCACATGAACCCACAGCCATTTTAGTATTGATGCAATATCGGTGGCAATAAACTTACCACCGAAACCACCGATATTGCACCACGGAAATTAGAAACATGAAGAAAAAATTAAATATAAACAAAACTATTTATATTCAGTCATTTAAAATGTATGGTCGCTAAGGGTACCCTTTAACACATAACATACTCGCGTTTATAACCGTAAAAAAAATAACATTCCTTCATACAGTAACCCACCGAGATTGCGTAATTTCGTATTCCCTCTTAGATTTAAAAAGTACTTACCTATTTGCGCGAAACCTCGGCAGGATCAGACACGTCATTACTGCGGGAATGCAAGAGCACCACTGGGCCTCCGTGTGCGTAAGGAGATAGTTCGTTAGAATATACTTGTTTACCTTATAGATCGGTTTCAACAAAACACACCGATATTGCACTTTTGGCGTGGACATTCCTTATCACAATGGTCCTGATGTCTGCATGATAACAGAAGTAAAGGAAGTAATCAATATGGTTGCTTTATGCATAAACCAACATAATCATGTTCAATTTAAGTACCAAATTTCCATCACAACGTATTTAAAGTGGCAAATGCGCTTAAAAGTTCATCACGGACATGCCACCGTTATTGAGAAACGGACATTTTTTTTTTTTTTTAATTTATATTTCGCAGATTTTTATTTATACTAGTGCCTTCATATGAGCTAGTTTACTTATTACACGAAAAAAATTAAAATGGTCTTATAAATACATTTTACACAGTGATTTCACGCGAAGAACCTCTAAAAACGCTGTCGGTGAAACTACCCTATAAAATATTAGGCCATTATATAAACACCTAGAAAATAATACTCCGCAAATGCTATCGTTAAGAAAATTCAGGCTTCTGACAACTCTGGCACAGTGCGGTCAGATTTGCGCAAAGTGTCACAACACGCAAGTACCGCGGGATACTACATAGTCTTATAAAAATATTTATGTAGGGACACGTCCCGAGGTGCGTGCGACGTGACTAGCCTGTGCTAAACTCACGCGGATCGAGAAACTGACGAGATGAGGTCAGGAATACGGCTTCTAGTCGAGTTGTTCACTTAGAGGAAAGATTTGGAAATTCGTTACGTTCGATAGATTATACATTTTCTTATGATTTGAAGTGAGAGTGATCGGGTGAAGTAAATATGTAAATGGCGCGATCTAAAGGGACTCATAAGATGATATCATCAGGTTATGAGTTTGATGGCGTTCATTTTAGATTTTCCTTTAAGGAAGTCCTGACTGATGTGTAAAACTAGTTAGTAGATATATGTATATGTAGAACATTTATAAAAAGCACCATTATTTTATTATGCAGGGTGTTTCATAAGTGCCTGGTCATATTTCAGGGCTACGGTCTGTCTCAGATACCTATAATGTTTGTATTACACAACAACAATAGAAACATAAACAATATGGACTTTAAAAAAATCTACTGCTGAAAACGACTAAAAATAATTAATAACCTATTAAGCAGATTGATGCATCACTGCAGGAAACTGGTTGCAAAATGATTTGAACTTCTAAGTATTTCAACCAACCGGAAGTCGGTGTTCAAAAAACAAAAAAGCAACCACAAACACCGAGTTTCGAAATTAATGTTATTTTGTACTTTTTGTTTATTTTTTTTTGTGTAGAAGTCGGTTGTATTTTTTTTCCTAATTGATTTCTTACTGTTTATCAGATACAGACCATCAACCTTAATTATTTCTACTTCTTTAACATCCTGAATATCAATCAATGGCACTAAGGATACTATGGATTCCCGAAATGATCGTTTACAAGAGAAATTTGTTATAAAAAATTAATATCCACTAATTTCGCGTCTTTATGAAGTTCTATGTTCTGGGAAAAAATGAAGGATGGCGAATACGTCTCATAGTTCTCAGCTAAACGTGACTACGGTCGCCAGCCATTTGACATTTCGCTTGACAGCTTTATCCTATTATGCGGAATCAATTCAAGACGCGTATTATTTACATTCTATTGTCGCCATTTGAAAAAATAAGCAAACAATTGAGAATTGTTTATATTTAAAATACTTCCTCTTTTGTTGGAACGCGTTGACTATTGTTTATGGCCAGTGTTTTTCTTTTCACATGACTTTGTTGAGTTGGGAACAATTGCCGGGAACTAAGAAATGTAAACCTTGGAACGAGTTAATTCATAATTTTAGCTAAATATTTTTAAGGGCGATCCCATATAATTATGTAGCTAAGGTAAAAGTTGACCTACCCCATCGAGTCGGATATCATTGTTTGTGTGGAGAAAATAAATACTGTATTTTTGTTTTATTAATATTGAAAAACAAAAAGAATGAGAAGCCACCAAGTCAGCATTTTTTTGCAAAACTCGTTCCGAAGAATTTTTTAACTTTTCATTGCTCTATGAACTTGAAATTTGGTGCTAATGTTTATTATTACATATTTTACTAAAAATAGTAATCTAAATTAATATTTAAAAAATAAAATAGTTTTTGGTCTTTGTTTGTTACGATTTGGCAAAACGTCTTCTTACACGATTAGAATATAGACTATAGGATATAAAATAGATATATATAGACTAAGAACATACTAGATAGAGAATACTTATAGTTTATTTTAGAAAAAATAGAGATCCCAACGAAAATTGCAATAATGTAACTCAAAGTAGCAAAATTGCAAAATAAATTCATGATTTGGCTTGCAGAGAAAACTATTGATGCCATAAATATAACGTACTACTACATGATTAAAGTGCTCATTATTACCTATAAAATCAGCAATGATATATATCTCACTATTAGGTATGGTTACGAGTAAGTCACATATTATTGAAAGCGCAGATTTTTTCTTTGAAATCCCCTCATTTTTCCTTATGATTAATCTGCCGTTCAGACGGCTTATATTCCACGTTTGGTACGGAAACCTTTTTTATTATGGGAAATCATTAAATGACTTCATCATTAAATCATCCTTTGCGCGGAGCGCAGACAGTGTCAGACTCTTACTGACTAAAACACATCCGAGTTCCCCCAAGTGTCCTTTGTGTTCCAGGGCCGCGGTGACTCTTTCGAACAAATTTTGCAACCCTGACAGCATTGCCCTAGCGGGTTCCGTCTTCAATTTTGAGATCTGTTTGAGGCGCCTGGGGAACAAAACGCGTTGTCGACCCAGGGCTGGGAACAACTAGCCCCGGGTCGACAACACGAACCGCTTACGATAACAATCGTAGGATCGTGTCTGCAGATGGCGCCATCGTCTTCTTCTGTTGCGGCGCTGGGGCGTGAGGTTTGCCTTCCCTCACGCTTTCCTCCTTCGCTAGCATGACTGTTTCTGGTACGGATTACGGAACCTGTGCCAAGGTCTCTTCTCAAGTGAATTCACTTATGCATCTGGTACATCAATATAGGAATTTAGTTCGTCGTGCTATGAGGTCTAAACCTCTTTCGAGTTTGAAACTAGTCGGACAAACCTAAAATAATTCATTTTGTTAGTAAAACAGTTAGTAATATCAAATAATATTAAATAGCTTTAACAAGAATGATAAGAACAGTTAGTAACAAGTTGTTTCAGGAGTTCAAAGAACCTCACTACAAAAATCCCAAGGCTGAAGCAGATTGGCGACATCCTCAATTAATCGTGCGGCCCTTTCCCACTGTCTTTAATTAAATGGGTGCTCTACAGGATGTTTGAAACTAAACTTCAGCAAAGTAGTTCTTGTTTAAAGTTTTGTTGTTTGGGACAAAAGGCTTTACACATAAATTACTTGAGCTTCAATCAGACACCAGAAAACTGAAGATCAACGGATCAAGTGCGTATTGAACAACGCGCTGTTATGGATTACGTAGTCGAGACAAATTTTTGGGTAAGTAAAGACAAATGGTAAATTGTTACTACTAAATAACGGCAATATATTAAATGGCAATTCAATTGTCTTCACTGTTTTAATTTTACTAGAAACATGTATACAATGTAGGTACATTTTATATAATACTATAAAAAAAATCTAACTCTATACACTTAAAATAATAACCAGAATAAGCATAAAAAAATTCGTCTGCTTCGCTGTCGACTGGGAGTGATCCTAAAAGCCTGGCAGCATTACCAGGCTCTATGTCAATCCAACAAAAATTATCCTCTGCCTGAGATAATAGTCAGCCTTGATTCATCATCAACAGCCTGTTGCAGTCCACTGCTGGACATAGGCCTCTCCAATTGCACGCCATTTAGATCTATTTTCGGCTTCTCGCATCCAGTTTCTGCCAGCCGTCCTGCGCAAATCGTCACTCCATCGTGCCTGAGGACGTCCTACACTACGTTTGCCGAGACGTGGTCTCCACTCTAGAACTCGTTTACCCCAACGGTTGTCGGTTCCTTGGTTCATGCAAAGGTTCAATTAAGCGTTTAGCAGGTTCTTTAAATAACCCATCAAGAGTTTCAATTCCAAACGGTTCGAAAATATAGTTGCGAACTAAGTTATTATATTTCCGCTGTTTGAGGTTCTCAGCAGCCGCAGCGGCAGCACCAACACAGCACGATGAACTAGGAAGGTGGGATGGCGCAAGAGTATTGATACAAGTAGAGTTCCATACTGGAAGCCTAGGCCTACCCATCTTTCATGGAAATAAAAACATACCGACCGGTCGCTTGTGCATATATTATAGTGGTTTAGATAGATCGAGCGTCTACAATTATTGTTGATAATTGAATTGAATCCTCAAGACGAGAACCTCGTAAAAGCTATGTAAGATAAACAAAATAAGTATTTTGACTTGGCTCACGTCGTAGTCGACATGTGGGATGTGAATACAGTAGTCATTGTGCCAATAGTCATGACAGCCAACGGCATAGTTGCCGAATGCCTCGATCAAAATCCAAAGAGGCTCTCGTTGGGCAGCTGGATCAAGGGTTTGATCCAGAAACCAGTACTCCTGGACACGGCGCGTATTGTTACGAGGTACGTCTTTCAGGAACCCTGACCACCGACAGCTTGGACCCTGTTCCCGGTGGGCTACTATGTTTTATACTTTTCTATAATTCTATAATTTTTTATATTTCTATAAACTGAAAAAAATAGTAGTTGATATTCGCAGTATAATTAAGAAACTACAATAAGTTATAATGATGTTCACAAAATAAATCTTTCAAAAAATGCCTTTAAGTTCTTTCGTGATCTACTAATTTCCTTACTAATTTTATTGATTACATAGGTAAGTATTGCCAATAATTTTTGAGTGAAATTGTTGTGAAACGTCTGGATAGACGGTAAATTTTTGCTGCGATTATTGTTTTAGTTGCGGAATCCTAAAAACCAAAATGCCATAAACAACAGAAGTCGTGGGCGTCTGTGACGTATAAGCAGTCGCACCGTCGCACGCGCACAATTATTGATCACGTATAATCTGACACGTCTCATTATGCTTACGAAGGCATTCATCAGCCGCGCGCATTACTGGGAAACAAATTGAAGTGTGGGCTGTAGAGGAGACATTTTTACGATTTAACATGGTTTAAACTGCCATTCTATCCTCCGGATGCCTAACGGCGGTAACTCAATCAAGAAGAAAAAAACTTTTTACAAAAAATAAAACCGACTTCTAAACAAAAAAACCAAAAAGTATAAAATAACTTTAATTTCGGAACTCGGTGTTTTTGGTTGCTTTTTGTTGTTGAACACACCGACTTCCGAAATTAAATTTATTTTATACTTTTTGGTTTTTTTGTTTATAAGTCGGTTTTATTTTTTGTAATAAGTTTTTTTATTTTTCACTTTTTAGTGATTCACTCCCAGCTAAACATACCCATCACAGCGTACGTGGTATAAATTGGTGTAAACAATAAACAAACATGCGATTTCAGCTATCCTGACAGATTTGCTATCATTTATTGAAATTAACAAAAAAAAAATCGCTTGTTCGATTTCGATAAAATTTTCATGGGACCATTTGGGAAGTATATACCCTTTCCAACAAAAAAAGAATTTTTCAAATCGGTTGGCAAGCGACGGAGTTATGCGCGAACAAACATTAAAAAAAACATACAAACATCCGAATTGAGAACCTCCTCCTTTTTTAGAAGTCGGTTAAAAATGGGATTTTGTAAAATAATGATTTTTTGTCACCTTATGAATGTACATACAATTATGTTTAAAGGTAGCGGCTTGACTCGGGCTTGGTCTGTCGATCAGGCTCCTTTTAGGGATTTTCGGTCAAGCGGCTAAGGTGTCAAAACGTCACAAACATTCAGAGTTGCCTTCGCATTTATAAAATACCTAGGTACTGTATATAAAATTTGGATAGCGGTTTTTTATGTTAATATTACAACTTTTTGGGAAAGCTTAAATTTGAGTTACCCCATTTTGCCTTCCGAGAAAATAGTTTTAAACTTCGAATGTCAATTAACACCGATGGTCCGCCATTATATTTATCATCGCCGCTTGAGCTTGTGCTGCCCACGGCGCGCGCGTGTCGTCACGAAACGGCATTTCATCATTATAAGATGTTTAGTTTTTAATTAATGATTCCTGTTGGGCTTATTTCTTGTGTTGAAAGCTTTCTACTGAATAATGTTTGTGATGAAAATGTTTTGTGCTACGAGTTTGTAGTTTGCGTTAGAAAACTTTTCCGGTTTGTGCCATGTTTTTTTCATTGTTGTAGCATCCCATCATGTCTTTTTTATTGTTAGAAATATTTTCCGTTATTTTTAGTACTACAAAGTAAACTTGGTTTTGCGCTATGCCTTTTTATTTATTAAATCACAAAATTCTGAACTTTGTACTAGCTTTTGTTAGCGTCTTCGCCTGGGAGAAATTTGAAAACTATCAAAGGGTTAATACATTTCTTATGTTGATCCGGCCAATGGTCTTCAAAGATTCAAGTTGCTTAGGCGTGATAGATTTACAAACACCTAAAAATACTAAAAAATACAAATTTGTAAGACAGAAATAAAGTAAGATAGAAAGGTTTGTTTGCGCCTTCGTAGAAACATTAGGCTTTCCTCTTGTTTTTCTAACACCCATTAATTATACAACTGTTCAGAACTTCACTTCTTTTCATTAGGTTACTACGCCTAAGGTAAGGCAGTACAGGCTGCGGCGAAGTCGTTGTATTAATAATCCGTTTGTTTCAAGTCGGCGCGTGACTTCGGCTGTAATCGGCTACTTTCGCATTATCTCGCCGCGAAACTGTTCTTGGATGGCTCTCATGTGCGCAATTACAGTTCGTTTTTACTTACACGTGCCTTTAGCAGATTTGTAGCTCAATTTTATTTTTCAGTAATTTATTTATGAAACGAAATAGGGTTTAAATGTTTTTTTTTTTTACTTCGGGACATTTATCAAGACATCTCTGTGTGCAAAAAAGACAGCTACTGATACTTTCAGGAAACTCCAGTTTGAATAACAGTCCAATCATACTTAACAAAAGATTGGACAAATGATGCACATTCAGGTATAACTGAATCGAAAATATGAAAAAGCTTTTTGAAGGCTCTTTCTCGTACTTATAAACCGTTCAAATTCAAGTCGCAATTTCATTTGTGCGACACTCAATGTGAAAAACTTGTCCAAATGTAGGGAATAAGGAGTGTTTTTGACAATATGCGACTGCTATACAAATGCGAACTCGGAAGCTCCTAGAACAAACGAGAATCGCTTCCAGTAGCCCTACCATGACGTCTTAAATCCATCATGATGTGTGTAAGGGAAAGGGATAGTGCTATTCGTTTTGTGTAACTCCGTCTCTCTCTGACACAGGAATCATGATGGATTTAAGACGTCATGGTAGGGCAGCTGGTTCCCAAATTTCAGACTACTCACATATATAAACTCAATTCTATTCCTCTTAAGGAGTAATCCTATTCATAATCACTTTCGACTGACCATTAAACCGTCCCTGAACATCAATAACAAACTCGTAACCTCAATTGTAACAGCTCTTAAACTTCATCTAATAACTATAAAAATAGTTTAGAACCTGCGTGTGTTCCGTAGGTGCGTAGGAGTGAATGAATTCACTATCTTAGTCATTATAAATAATGTTGAGATAAGCCAGAGACAATGGATCTCGGGGCGGGTGGGTGTCGGCGCGGCTCAGTCGAACGACCAATCCGCTATGACCTTGGGTTAGGCTGTTTTATATGGCTGCAGTTCTGTTAGGGTGCTCGTGGTTAAATAATAACAGTCGCACTTGATCTCCAAAGTAAAGCATCGCTTGCCAAGGTCCTACTGTGGATGGGTGACCATCTAAACATACCGTGACTCCTACATGCCTTGTAAAGCACGTTAAGTTGTTGGTCCCAGCTGTCATTTGTAGATCCTTGGCAGACATTACAGATTGTCAGAAGCCAGAAAATCTGACTACGTTACCAAGAAGTACCGTGCTACCCAGTTAATGGGTTGTGGAGGTCTGATAGGCAGCCGCTACAAGTAAAATACTGGTATTCAGCTGAGTCCAGTTGCGTGACTGGAAGCCGACCCCAATATCTTTGAGAAAAGGATAGGCAGATGATGAGTTCTGTTGTGTTAGATATTTTAATGTTTTGTATATTATCACAATGCTATAATATGCATTATAAACAATCCTGAAATATCTCCCATTAGTGTGATTCTGGTAAAACTAAATATGAATAAAATACGCAATAGAAGCACAGAACCGGATTATGTGGCGACGCGGCGCTTCGCGGTCTATGTCGGCTAAAAGTCTGGTGATGATGATGAACTATCAAGCACCCTGGTGAATGTTTCTTCAAAAAAAGTGTAGTACTTTTGTAGTTCATGTCCATGCGAGAGAAGGAGACTTGAAAGATAACATCTTAGTAGTATGGGGCTCTTGGTTAATTGACATTCTATCATCGGAGTTTCAGGTAGACAATTGTTTAAACTAAAAAATTGACCACTTTGCTTTTCAGGAGCGCATTTCAATCCTAGACGTTTCGGATTATCCCCATATATTTTTGCTTTTTATAAGCCATAATGTTTGCTTGTGATTGTAAAATCAAACAAGGACGACAAATACGTACGTTCTAGATATACGCATATGTATATATCTGCCTATTTCTCACTATAGTTTATCACACGTTTCGTTATCGTTACTAATCTCATTCCTGACAGAATTACATACATAAGTTATATAAACCTACCTTTAGTTTTACTTGAGGAAGTACAGGAGGGGTCCTCGTAAAGTGGTTAGTTCGCGCCCCGTGGGTGCCTGCCATCAGCGAAGGGGAATGGAGTTGTACTCATGTTTGTGATCGTGAACAGTACGCTATAGTCAAAAATAAACAAATGGTTTTCGAGTTTGATTGTGCATGATCGTGAGATGAGATTTGGTCTGGCTTTCCATTTACGGGGCCTGCCTAATTTTTTGAATGGTTACGTACTCACTCGTGGAGAGGCTGGTACAGAAGCCAGTCTCTCACATAGATCACAACAATTATCGTTAATGTTTTGTTTGTTTCTTTTTTATATTGTTTGTAAAATTCTATGTGAGAGAAGAACAATAAACTTTATATCTATTATTTTTTTTATATTTCTTCTTTTATTTGAGACTAGCTTTGATCCACAGTTTTGCTCGCGTTAATGCATCCTTAAACCGTCTCCAGATTTACATCTATCTGTGTACCAAAATTCATCAAAATCTGTTCAGCGATTGACTTGTGATACCTTAAAAAATAAATAAACTCGATTTTCGCATTCACAATAATATTAGTTAGGATTACCGTCCAACTTCTCAATTATCGTGAAAAAAATATAGCGAGCCATACCAATGGAGGTAGAAAATTCATTAGATTTCCATGTCCATACTTAGTTGTGAAGTCAACTAAGAATTACTCGAGATATTCAAAATAGTGAAACTTCAAGATACCCTGACTAAAGTCAAATTTCTAAACTTGCTGTTCTGGTGCTGCCATAGACACCGAATTGACTCTAAGTCTACCTGCCATATAACTCCTGAGGGTGTGAAAAACCAACCTTCTCCCAACTTTATCTCACTCATGCTTTATTAATTTATTAGAACTTCATGTAACACAAAGGTGTACTTCATGTCTTAGGCATTCTCTACCAGCCAGCGAAGGACGGTGAAGAGGTGACAATACTGTACATTTCCATGATGCTGTGCTAATAGAATAACATTTTCTGGTCAGTGAAAGACAGCATATATACACTCCTGAAGGCGTGAGGAACCAGTCATCTTCATAATGAGCCGTGAATAGGCGCGATAGTAAAATAGTTCTGTCAGCGAGCAACCTTGCAGGCTGCACACACACTCCTGGAAGTGTGAGGATCCATCAATCTTCCAACTTTATCCAGCTCATTAATACTTCATCTTCATAATGCCCCCATAAAATAACAGTGCTGCATCAACGGACGGCCCCCAGGCTGCACATACACTCTTGAAGGTGTCAATAGCCAGCCGTCTTCCAACTTTCTCCAGTTCATTAATACTGCACATCTTCATAATGCTCAGTGCTCATGAACTGGCACGACAATAAAATAACAGTTCTGCGTCAAGCGGCGACGGCAACGGATCTCTCATTCATTATTCAGCGGTGACACTTCGGTTGGGGACGTAGAGGAGGTGGGGGCAGAAGGACAACTGGGAGGGGCAAGAATGAGTGCGTACATTTAGCTAATATTGCTGGTATTCAATGGCCTGTTCTATGTCACACGTACCTGCAACATATTAGATAAAAGAAAGAGCTACATACTAGAGCTACAGCCTCCTTGTCACGGTGTAGCTTTGCAAAGTACGCCAAATAATAATAATAATAAATAATAAAAAAATGTGAAATGGATTTGCTCTTGATTCTAGTCTAGGTCACAGGTGACAGAGACAAAGTCTACGATGGAATGAGCTTACCCAGAAGAAGCCTGTTCACTCTAACTTTGAAGAGCTTAGGGTTGAATGCGTTCGGAAACACAGACGCAGGCAGACAGCTCCACTCTTTTGCTGTGTGCATTATAGAAGATGATTGAAAACGCTTGGTGTGAATTGGTGGAATAGCTACAAGGTAGGGATGGTAACCTTCAGTGCGTCTAGATGTCCTATGGTAGAAGGGGGCCGGTGGGATGAGGACGTGGAGTTCATGCGCACACTCGCCGAAGTACAATCTGTAGAAGACTGACAAGCAGGTGACCTTATGGCTATGACCCAGGCTGTGAAGCTTGGCATTTACCAGTTTTTCGTCACCAATGAGCCTTTTAGCTCTACGTTCCACCGAGTTTTTTGTCCATGTAAACCGTTCCGAAAGTAAAGATTCCAAAAATCTCACCACTGACAGGGTTACGGAAGTACCTACATACATAGGGAGTCACATAGGGAGTCACTTCATGTAAAATAGGTACAGCTCATAGAGAATGTAACCACTGGTACAGCTGCATTTGGTTAGCTTGAAAGCCGAAGGCAACATAATTGGGACTGAGGCTGTTTACGACATTTACTATATTTTTATTTTTTATGATCGGTTTTTTATATATTTCTCAATTTTTTATTTGTTAGCTAAGTTGTTTCGTCTGGATGCTGTGGTCTCTTGTAAGTGAGTGAGTGAACTTAATACCCAAGTAAGTATTGCTTCTGCGATAAATTTTAGTGTATCCTCTTTGTTGGAGATCTTAACAAATAAACCGGCCAAGTGCGAGTGGGACTTTCACACAAAGTGTTCCGTACCATAAACCTAAAAAGAAACGCATTTCTTGTGTGGCTATTTAATATTTAATTTAATTTAATTATTGGTTGTTATGGCGGCAATAGAAATACACAATTAGTAATTAATTTCAATTGTCTGCCTATTACGGTTATTGAGATACAGCCCGCTGACTGACAGATGGACGGATAGACGGACAGCGGACGCTTAGTAATAGGGTCTCTTCAAAGTTAGAGTGAACAGGCTTCTTCTGGGTAAGCTCGACTTTGTCCTGTCACCTGTGACCTAGACTAGAGTCAAGAACAAATCCATTTCACAATAAAAAAGAGGGTTCTCTTGGTTACTCTTCGGGTATGGAACGCTATACGTATATTAGATAGACGATGAGACTGGTAACTATGACTCCTTCATTCTGAATAGAATAGAATAACATTTATTTGCATAAAAACACGGTATAAAAGATGGTACAAATTTTGATTACAGAGCATACATGTTTCTACTTAACATTATAAGCGTGCAAATTTTTGTGCATACAAGTCATCAATGTTTTTTGTCAAAAAACTCTTTAAGACTATAAAAACTATTAGTGGACAGCCAATCATACAATTTACTTTTAAATAATCTGGTATTGAGAATTTTTAGAAAACTCGGTATCCTATTAAATATTTCTACACACATATACAAACAGCTTTTATTATATTTAGCTAGCCTTGGCATGACATCCATCCGTTCCTGGAACCTTTACTAGCCTTAAGAAATGGACCTTCGGCTCTGTGCTTCTCAGTGCCTCTGTTCCAATGATGGCAGCTTCATTTATACGATGCCCTGAGGACACGGGACTGTCGTAAAAGTAACTGGGATTGCTCTCCAGTGCGCCGCCGAGGTTTCACTCAGCTCTCATCTTTTTATGGGGGCCGTTAATTGCTGTTTGGTGGATTAAGTTATTTGCATTAAGTGACTATATTGCCTTGTTTTAGTTTTATAATTTGTTGAATAAAGAGATGTTAGTTTAATTGTAATTA
The DNA here is from genome assembly GCA_905332915.2 of Hecatera dysodea. Taxonomy (NCBI): domain Eukaryota; kingdom Metazoa; phylum Arthropoda; class Insecta; order Lepidoptera; family Noctuidae; genus Hecatera; species Hecatera dysodea. Next base: position 8,117,288 of record HG995288.1, on the reverse strand, counting down.
ATGTTTGTAAAATGTAAAGAAATGAAATAATTTATTTGCTATGAATGTAGGTACAAAAATATGGTGTTAAGTAGGAGAAGGGTCCAGTACACTTTACCTTGAGGCATGCAATATTTTTTTTTAAGTAGGATTAATTAGTTATAAAATAATCTTTAAAAAAAACGAATATTTAACGAGTGTCAAATTATTAATTAGTCAATAAAAATATAATCGGAACTAAAATCAGAATGTTTGTTTGGAATTAGAATTAAAAAAAAAACTGGTATACATTACATACAATATCTTAAAAATTAGGTAGTGCACTATGTATATGCCAATTGACACACAAATGATTAAAAACAAAAATTATAAATAATCGTCCGTACTATTAAATAAAAATATGTATAACTTATTAAAATATTATTATTAACCTTCACATATGCATGCAAGTTAAATTCTTACTCGTAATAATCAGTTTCATTTCAAGTCAATTCTATTAGAGGGAAGATTAATATCTTAAAATAATAAAAAAATGTCAGTATTATGGTAAAGTTATTGAGATTCGTCATGAAAAAGCTCGTCCAGTATAATAACATCTCTCAAACCCGATAAGCATTTTTGGTTTCCTACTTAGCAAAGCCTGACTTCTTACCTGAAATATTTATGTACCTTTGATATTCTTTGCGGATAGTCAGAACGCCACACACCAATCTTGCTCAGGTGTCCCATATTGCCCAGTTACTGGGTTATGTCATGCTAAGGTGTATCATACTACTCAGTTACTGGGTTATGGTGGTCAGATTGGCAGTCGTTCCTTGAAAAATACTGGTTCTCAGTTGCATTCGGTGAGATTCGAACCCGACCTGAACATAGTTGTGATGGATAACAAGACATTACTAATTAATTAAACTTGTTTATCCTAAGTATTTAATTTTAGTACTTCGCTCGCGACTTCGTCTGCGCAGATTTAGTACAAACAATTTCTACCCCTGTTTTACCCCATTAGTGATGGAGTTTTGTAAAATCGTAGTTCCTGAGATTTTGTGATTAATCAGTGAGTGGTATTCGCTTTGTATTTGTTTGCCTTAATATATATATTAAGGTTTAAAATATAGCTTACCTCGGTCCAAAGATACATTTCACGCAAAGGTCAGTCTAAATTGGGAATCTCCGAGAATGTTTCAGGCGATTATATCCGGTCCGTTGCTCTTTAGAATAAAATTTTCTCGTGGCACGTCCCTCAAACGACAAATATAATGCTGTGTCAACTGTTAATTGACTTGTACTAGAATGTGGCTCTCAATAGGTTCGGTGCGTGGTGTCGTGTTGCAACGCTGCAATTGATATTGGGTACAACCAGTCGTCAGAATTAGCACGGCCGAACAATCGGCTCGGTTTACTGGGACAACCTTGGTGACTGTGGGTAAATATTACAGAATAAGTGGAAATTTATATCCAGTTAACAACAACTGGTCGTGTTGGGAGAGCAAATACCTGCCGGGACAGACTCTTTCTAAACACCAGTCTTATTATTTTAAACGAAATTACATCGGTCTTCGGTCTCTATTTACTATACCTACTTGTCATTTAAAAACAGGTTTAGTTATACCCAGAGCAGAAACTGTCAGTTTATAATAAAAAACCGACTAATTGCCAGTCCAACTCGCTTACGAAGGGTTCCGTATCTATCAAAACGGCAAAAAGTCACGTTTGTTGTATTGGAGCTTGGAGCCCCTTAAATATTTATTTTATTCTGTTTAGTATTTGTTGTTATAGCGGCAAGCGAAATATATAATCTATGAAAAGTTCAATTGCCTAACTATCACGGTTCATGAGATACAGCTGGTGACAGACGGACAGACAGAAAGCCGGACGGACAGCGGAGTCTTAGTATTAAGGTCCCGTTTTACCTTTTGGGTACGGAACCGTAAAAATGACCAAAGAATAACATGACCACTATTTCAGTATCACCAAACTATTTGTATTCTCATGTCAAACCAATGAGTAGCCCTCGGCAACCATACTATTTTAAAACCTATAAATCTATACACGTAAACTAAAATAGGATCCAGCACATGTTACTGTACAATCTGTAGACACGACGCTGATGGCTGAGGCAGTGTGAACTTTGTATGATGTGGAACCTTCAGCAGCTGTCGTAGTAACAAAAATAGATAAAAAATAAACGGCAATAAATAATATAATGGATAGTATTCGGAATGGGCGCAAATTAAACTGGGACGATGGTGTAATGGATTTGTCCTTCCTTTGTTTAGGGCTTGCACTCATTTAAATGTTAAGCGGTAAAGGGAATTCTAATGCTTTAGTTGAAGTTGATGCAATGCTACAACGCTGCAATCAAGAGTTTTGGGGTTGGTTACCCCTGCCTGCAGCGGTCTTCATGTTCAAAATGCAACACTATAGATACAGCCCAATGCTGACTAATGCTACTGTAGTAGTTTTGTTTCAGCATTAGCATGGCATTAGTTGCCCCTAATTTCTCTTCGTAGGGGGCCATCCAGAAATTATGTCACACGTTAAGGGGGAGGGAGGGGGTGAAAGTGTGTCATTGTGTGACAAGGGGGTGGGAGGGTTCCTAAATTTCGTGATGTCAAATTTCAAAATACACGAATAAAATTGTAAAATATGTAACGTCACACTAGGGAGGGGGGTGTCACAAATGTGACCAGATATGACAAGGACGGGGGGTCATATATCATGAAATTCGTGCCCCCTAGGAAAACGAACAATAAAAAATTGTCATAATCACTATATATATCACGATAAATGTTGAGGATGACGATACGATATTCAGTGGACCCCCGGTAATCCGGCCCCTGTCTAATTCGGCACCCCTGTAATCAGACATACCTATCACTGACATAACATTTATTACGGTAAATGTCCACTAATGCACTAATGCTGAACAGATAGAATTTTATGACTTTGATATTTAGCAGGGGGTCTGTGGCAGTACTTTATAATCCGACAAATTCGATAGCCCACTGTTTCGTGAAATTTAAGAATATCAAGAATCAGAATCAGAATGTTTATTTATGTCAACATAGGTAGTTACAGAGTCTGTTAGATGTTACATTAATGTAGGGTGGCTCAATGGTTTCTATTGCCATACCAAAACGCAATGAAAACAGCATTTATCATTTGAAAACCAGTTTTAGAAGTTCTAATCTCAATTAATTTCATTGTTGAAGATTTGAATGAATTGAAAAAAAGCTAAGAAATCACTTAGTCTCGGCTTTGACAAAAGACCCCCAAATAAAACGACCTAAAATCACTTTCCAGCAACAATTTGGTCTTTTCACGGTTTCAATGGAGCAAAACTCCCAAGTTTCGTTGTTCCCGACGACAGTTAGTCTCGGGCGCGAATTGAATCGGATTCAGACGAAAGATTAGCTCCGAATAAGTAACCGGGAAACTTTGATTATTTGCGCTGTGTCTATTGGAAGTTAGAGTCTCGCGATTGTTATTTTCAACGGGATTATTAGGAAGCTATAGCTTTATTTTTTTTAAGGATGGGAAATCATAAAGTTCTTCCGCTCTAGGCGGAGCGGAAGGGAGTGTCTGGCTCGTACTGACATAAACCCATCCGTGTTCCTCCAAGTGCCCCATTGCTTTCCAGGGCTGCGATTGAAAGACATAGCTAAGAGTAATTCTTGCGTAGATTTATGTATCATCTTTAATTTTGTCATTTTCTTGCCTAGCTCTAGTTGCGGCACAAATCCTAGCCCTCTGTTTTCAGCATTTATTCACCACCAGATCTACAAAAGGTGTGATCAACTGACTTCAAAAATAAACTTTTTACAAAAAAATACAGCCGACTTCTAAACAAAAAACGTATAAAATAATTTTAATTTCGGAAGTCGGTGTTCAAAAAACGAAGAAATAACCAAAAACACCGAGTTTTTTATTTTTCACTTTTTAGTGGTTCACTCGCAGCTAAACATACCTACCCATCACAGCGTACGTGGTATAAATTGGTGTAAACAATAAACAAACATGCGATTTCAGCTATCCCGACAGATTTGCTATCATTTATTGAAATTAACAAAAATGCTCATAAAATAAAAACTACTCGACGAAACTGAACTGAACTTATGGGACCAAATGGTAACAATTCTTCATCGAATAAAAAAACAACCACGTAAATCGGATCAGAAATCTCGGCGTAATCGCTGTACATACACATATACATAGAAAAAAAAACATACCTGCCGAATTCAGAACCTCCTTCTTTTTGAAGTCGGTTAAAAATAATTTGTTCTTACAAATTGAGACGATAATTTGATTACATTTTCAAAAGGTTTCCACTAAATTTGACTGCTTGCTTCTAATATGATCAAATTTTATTTAAACTAATTATTTTCGCTATAATTGAAATAGCACAGAGCTATTTGATTACCTATTAATTATTAATACATATTTTCATACCTATAGTCATTGGTTTCTGTGGAAACCAAAGACCATACCTACCCAAAATGGGCCAGTTTTGTCTTTCTCAAAGACAAAACTGGTCCGTCCCTATCGTCACTTCATATTAAAGATATCTGCTGCCGGACATACGAGTATGAGGTCTCCCCCAAGCGCCGCCCCATAGACCATACTTCATAAACTGGTTCAGTTCTCAGATTCAGCTATGTAAAAAGGTACTTACTACCTAAAAACCCTTTCACTGTATCCAACACCTAAAACATAACGAATTAATCGCTACCCCTACGAATAGGGCTGCCACCGCGGCATATGTGACAGCAATCAAATATAATTGCTTCGACACTCGTTATCATAACACGCAGAGTTCGAGACGTGACGCGTGACGCCATAACGAGCAATATTGAGCTATGACACGTCATCCATCACCGGATAGCTAACGTGATCCATCGGGCGGCGTGATTCCCACGGACGCGGGACGTAGGAATTGACTGGTGTCAACCAAAACCGGGCCATAACACTCTCATGGGCACAGTACTCAGACACTACTTTATACTTTTAGTTCCAGTGTCCAGTTTTTTGGCAAACCTGTGTGAGATCTTTTACCCGGTTGTTAGGTTTTAAATGAAAAATAAAATTGACCGTCGGCGTGCGTCGGTTCGCTCCAGTAGCCTGTAGGTAGTTCTGCAGGAACTGTCCGAAAAGTAGCCACACAGTAATAGCAAACATAGCGATAAAAAATGTTACGCTATTAGTGAACAGTGGCCTACTAAGTGCGAGCTTTTCAACATACTCAATCGCATTACCGTTTACGTCAATTTATTTAGAAACTAGATAAGCGCCATCTGGTGACAATTAGGGGAACGACATATTTTTTACATACGATTTGATACCTAATTGAGCATTTACGTTACCGTTAACGTTAATGCTGCCTGCAACGAGTTTTTGGCGTATATTGAGTATGTTAAAAAATTCGTTGCAGGCCCTCAATACCTCCATATGTAAAAAAACATACATTTACACAAACACAACATTTTAGCTTATCCCTATTAGGTAAAATTATTATCATTCACACGAAGTGCTTTCCTCGTGTGTCTTTATGACACAATCACGAACTAAACTAACACGCGTAAAATTAATAGGTCCTGAAATGAAAAATATGTACAGTACAACGCATTTCTGAATTAAGCGGACAAAGGTGATTTACAATTTGAATCAAATACGGCTCTTGGCTAAGCGTAACATTTTTATGAAAATCAGTTTTTTTCATTTCCAAGCCTTTGGATTTGAAATATTTTGTGAAATTTCATACGCATGTGCAAGCGCCCTGTAAACGCTCTTGAAGTCTTAGCGAAAGGACAAAAGCAGTAGACTTCAAGAGCGTTTTATATTATTTGAAATTTGTTTTTATTATAAGAAAAGCTAAAATAAGAAAAAAGAAAGAAAACACGTTTATTCCGTCAGAAATGACGCACAAAAAACAAGCACAAGAAACTTAAAGCTGTGTCAGGAACGGACATCAACTACCACGAGTCTCTGGTCACACCACCAACCTTTGTCAATAGCGGACAATAGTACCTACAGCTTATAATTGTTAAATGATCACGATTGCACCATCTCCATACAGATTGTATTACCATTACTGTCGATGTTGGGACCCCACTTACTAGTACACAATACTTGTTTCCTCCCACATAATATCGTTCGACAACAAATAGACACCAAACTACGCCGCGGGGCACATACATCCAAACAGTTCGAATGTTTAATTATTATTGTTTTTATCGACGATAAGTATGATAAACTTAATTATAATTATTCTTTCCTAATTATAATTAAGAATGTGCGTCGTAAAATTGTTGAAGTTTTGTCGGCAAAGCTTTTTGTCTTAGATATTATTTAAAGATAACTTGGTATCAAACTGAGACGTAACTTGTTATTAATTACTAGTTTCAAATTTATTTAACGGTATTTTAATAATTTTGACGATGGTTTTAAGTTTGTTTGTAATAAAATATCATAAATGAAAATATGTCCCACTACAGGTGGCAGAATAAAGTGGTTTATTTTATTGATTTCTTCACCAGTAACTTCAACAATTTTTAAAGTCTTCTAAATAGTTTTTTTAGTCATCTCTATTATACCTGCTAAGCCTAGGTTTTATGAAGTAGAAAGTATCTCTTACCTCCAAAGCATGCAACGGATTTCGATACTATTTTCACGAATAGAAACAGCATAAACGATGAAGGTTTGGTTAATTTGCACCCGTGTGTAACCGTAGCGGGTCGCTCGGCTATACTTATATGATAATACTAGCTGCTGCCCGCGACTTCGTCCCCGTGGAATCCCCGATTTTAAAACATTCTTTATGTCTGCTCCGCTCCTATTGGCTTAAGCGTGATGATATATAGCCTAAAGCGTGATGATATATAGCCTAAAGCCTTCCTCGATAAATGGTCTATTCAACCCAAAAAGAATTTTTCAATTCGAACCAGTAGTTCCTGAGATTAGCGCGTTCAAACAAACAAACAAACAAACAATTTCTTCAGCTTTATAATATTAGTATAGATTAAAAAGGAAATATTCTTTTGTTTGTTTGTTTGAACCGAATATCTGGACCGAATTTAACATTATTTTCACCAATGGGAAGCAGCTTTATCAGTGAGTAACATAGGCTATATTTTATCCCCGTATTCCTACAGGACCGGGAACTACACGCGTGAAACTGCAAGGCGCCGATATCTACTATAGGAACCATTCCATTTGTTCTTATAGTAGACTAGCTGTCCGCACACTTCGTTTGTGTCACATTTTTCATGACTGCTCCGCTCCTATTGGTCTTAGCGTGATGATATATAGCCTATAGCCTTCCTCGATAAATGGGCTAACACTGAAAGATTTTTTCAAATCGGACCAGTAGTTCCTGAGATTAGCGCGTTCAAACAAACAAACAAAAAAACTCTTCAGCTTTATAATATTAGTATAGATATCAGCGGTAACTATGATAACTAGCGATCGGATAATTGGATGCATATTTTTCTTAAGTTAATTAGGTATTGGCCATTTTATTTAACTTTAGGAGGAATATTACATTGTTACAAAGCAACTTTCTCTACACCTCCCTACCCTACACCCTCCCACACCCACACTTTGTTGATCCCGGAATTGCAGTTTTTTTTCTATTTTTAACTTTAGACAAATATGCATCCGAATATCTCTCTAATTATAACTCAAGGTAATTGATTCTGTTGCGGAATTTGTTCTAAAGAGTCACCGCGGCCCTGGAACGTAAAGGGCACAAGAAGGATCACGGGTGGGTTTTAGTCAGTAAGAGTCTGACTTCCGCTCCGCCCAGAGCGAATTCATTTGATGATTTCCCATCCAAAAAAAGGAAATTGATTAGTTAATTTTCCGCCGCTTAGTTTATAGCGGAGCCGTCCATTCGTCCACGCTGGACCACAGTGGGCCACGATCGGAAGCCGCAAGCACCTGTCGTGATGGCCGCGGTCGCACAGCTGACTACCCGACTGCACAGTAACTAATCACTGCGGTTTGCCTGCGAGCCTGCTACATAATTACGTTGCCATTCGTAATTATAATCAGTGGTCGTCGCATCATGCGCTCTGATTTCCGATGCCATTAGAGTCAATTTAATTGGGATTGGCTCTTTTTACAATACACAGTTTTTGGTATCACTTGAAGACACCTAATTCTCAAATAAAATCATAGTATTGGAAAATGGGCTTTCCAGTCCGTATGTGAAGATTTATGGCGTTAGATACTTTGAAATAGCCACTTATTTTTTCTCTCTGCGCATTTATGGAGTCGGGACAAACTAGAAAGTTAGTGTACAACTGTACAATCCAAATCTAGTTTCGAAATAAAATAAATTTAAACAGCCCCTAGCTGCGGCCCGCGCCGCTGCTGCAAAAATTATTCCGAGGGAACATTTTTCCGGGATAAAAAGTATCGTACCTACATATGTCCTATTCCAGGCCCCGCATGCCGCAAAACCGTTAAGATCTGAAGACGTACTTAATAATGTGTGAGATCACCACTTGGTCCTTCAAAGATGATGCCAGATGCTGATCCTATCTTGACTGGTAACTTGTTTAACGTGTCTGTTAAACAAGTGTCAGGAATAATAAAAAAGATGACCCGGGGTAAGTCACCTGGTCATGATGGGCTCAGCATCGAACATCTAAAGTATGCTGGAGTCCATTTACCACGCGTTTTGGCAATGTTTTACACATTATGTCTAAGTCATTCATACTTACCTGTTGACCTTATGCGAACTATTGTGGTACCAATTGTAAAAAATAAAACAGGTGACTTATCGGACAAAGGCAATTATAGACCTATATCGTTGGCAACAGTAGTGGCCAAGGTGCTGGATGCTGTGCTTGATTCAGAGCTGGAAAAACATCTCCATATCCATGATGCTCAGTTCGGGTTTCGGCCTGGACTTTCTACTGAAAGCGCCATCCTGAGTCTTAAGCACACTGTCCAGTACTACACTCAGAGGGGTACACCTGTGTATGCATGTTTCCTCGACTTGTCAAAAGCATTTGACCTAGTGTCTTATGACCTGCTGTGGGAAAAGCTTAAGAAAACGGAAGTGCATACGCAGGTGCAACGTCTCTTTCACTATTGGTATGCTAATCAGAAAAATAATGTTAGATGGGCAGGCAGCCTCTCTGACGTGTACAGGTTGGAGTGCGGAACGAGACAAGGTGGGTTGACGTCTCCAAAGCTCTTTAACCTGTATATAAACGAGCTGATGGTTGAGCTCAGCAGCACGCGCATTGGCTGCTCGATCGACAATGTCTGTATAAATAATATCAGTTATGCTGACGACATAGCGCTGCTGAGCCCAGCCGTCAGTGCGTTGAGGCAGCTCATAAGTATTTGTGAAAATTATGCACAAAAACATGGTCTCTTGTACAACTGCACGAAAAGTGAGTATTTGGCTTTTAAGTCTTCGGGTAAATGCCCAGCTAGCGTGCCTAAAATAAAGCTAAATGGCGTTGAACTTAAGCGAGTAAATCATTTTAAATACTTGGGACACTATGTTACTGAAGATCTTGATGACCAAATGGACATTGAAAGAGAACGCAGGGCACTGGCGGTTTTGGGAGGATCCGGCAACTGGGTCTCGAGGTGGCCCTACACAAGTCCGAGGCCATGAGTTTTCACGGCCCTCGGAACCGGCCACCATCGGGATCCCAGATAACGGTGGGAGGGGTTTGCATCGGCGTCGGGTCGACGATGAGCTACTTGGGTCTCGTCCTCGACAGCCGGTGGAACTTTGCGGAGCACTTCCGCCATTTGGCTCCCAAACTGGGGCGGGCCGGGGCTGCGCTCAAGCGGCTCTTGCCCGACCTAGGGGGACCAAACGCCTCCTGCCGGAGGCTGTACGCGGGGATCGTGCGGTCCATGGCCCTTTACGGGGCCCCGGTGTGGGCGCTGTCGCTGAGGCGACTGCCAGCGCGCCACCTGGTCTCGGCCCAGAGGGTCATGGCCATCCGGTTGATCCGGGGATACCGCACGGTCTCCGGCGAGGCGGCGAACCTCCTTGCCGGATTGCTGCCGTGGGATCTAGAGGCGAGAGCCCTCGCGCACGTCTACGCGCTACGCCGGGGCGAAACTCTGCTGCCGCGGCAGATTGCTGCGCAGCGGACGGAGCTCCGGCGGGATCTCACGGAGGTATGGAGACAGCGACTGCTGCAACCCAGCGCTGGGCACGCCGCCATTGCGGCGATAAGTCCCCTCTTTGAGGAGTGGTTAGAGAGACGCCACGGCGTCCTCACCTTCCGCCTGACGCAGGTGCTCACCGGACACGGCTGTTTCGGGAAGTACCTGTGTCGGATCCAGCGGGAGGACACGTCCGGGTGTCATCACTGTGTGGATCGCCCGGAGGACACGGTGGAGCACACGGTGGAGGTCTGCCCTGCCTGGGCGGAGCACCGCCGTGTCCTCATCGAGGCGATCGGCGGCGGCGACCTCTCGCGTCCGGCCCTGGTTCAAGCCATGGTCGGGAGCGAGGAGGCAGTAATGCTAGCGAAGGAGGAGGCGGAGCGCGTGCGAGAGAGGGAAGCCCCTCTGTCCAGCCGCCGCAACAGGAGAAGACGCCCCGGGCGTCGGGAAACGCAGGGCGATTCCCGGCCACCGTAGGCGCGGGCCTGCGGATGGCGAGCTATGGGTGGCTCGCCGTCCGATAGCAACCAGGCCCGAGTCGACGGCGCGTCGTGTTCCACACGCGCCTCAAAGAGCCGTCAGCAAAGAAGACGGGGCCCCATAGGGTCAGTGCCTGCTAGGGTTGCGGAATTTGTTCGAAAGAGTCACCGCGGCCCTGGAACGCAAAGGGCACAAGCAGGAACACGGGTGGGTTTTAGTCAGTAAGAGTCTGACACTCCCTTCCGCTCCGCCCAGAGCGGGAGAAGTCATTTGATGATTTCCCATCCAAAAAAAAAAAAAAAAAAAAAAAAAGGGCACTGGCGGTTAAGAACAATATGCTGGCTCGCAGGTTTGCTCGTTGCAGCGAGCATGTTAAGATCTCACTTTTTAAGGCATACTGCCAAACCTTCTACACGAGCAGCCTGTGGGTTAGTTATACACAGAGATCGCTCAGTGCCCTGCGCGTTCAATATAATAATGGCTTCAGGATGTTGCTGGGGCTGCCCCGTTTCTGTAGTGCATCTGGAATGTTTGCGGAGGCTCGCGTTGATGGTTTTCATGCCATCATACGCAAGAGGACCGCCTCCTTGTTGCGCAGAGTGCGGGGCAGCACTAATAGCATCCTGAAGGTAGTCGCTGACAAAGTCGACTCGATAATAATGCAAGCTTTCATGCGGGTTCTAGTTGGACAGTATAAATTGTATAACTGAACCTGCATAATAAGCAACCTATTTTGTTAATTTCAATGATGTTACTAACATAGTTTTTTAAGAATTTGTACTACTAACTAAATATGGACTTTGTCCGAAATAAACGTTATTATTATTATTATTATAATAAAAAAACTGTCAATCGCATTAAAAATTTTATATGTAGATTTTCTAATTTTAAAGAACTGCAAACAATCTGAAGCCGTACTCATAACATTATCTATTGCAGAGACTAGCGAGGCGACATTATGCAGCTTGTACTGAACCCGCGTTACTTTGTGGCGGGAACTGAAGGTTGGGCTGAAGCTGTACTTTATTACCTTTCCACTTCCTAGAAAACGTTTTAACCATAATAGGTTTGTCATAACTTGTGTTTATCTTTAGTGGTTAATTTATTGTGAGAGAACTGGCCCTGAGGTCACGAAATCCGTTATTCTAGCGTGGTGGGCTGGCGGCCACAGGAGACGTCCATATTTGAGAAATGGTTATTTTAGATAAATCAGTTTTGTCTCCAAATTGTGATGACTGGTTGGAAAAGTGACGATCGTTTTAGATTTTCATTTCTCAGTTGTGTGAGTTCGGAATAAAGATACGAGAATCAATATTTTTGGTTGATACAAATGATATTGGCATTTGTAATAATGATCTAGTTTTCTAATATCTGGTAAAGTGAAACAACTGTGGAAATTAGTATAAGGTAGAATAGGGTAATGTGGTGCAAATATCTCTTAGTAAATTTTGCATATACATAAGTTTTATTACCTATCAATCTAGATTGACAGTCAGAAAGTCAGATCGGTCCCTAATATGACGGGCCAACGTCATCAGATTCCGTTTTGAGAGAGCCAGACTAGATAATAATGCAGGACAATTTTAATGATTCTTTTTGTTGGTATTCGAAAGCTGGTGCTTGTCAAGTAAATTTTATTGAGATCTGACGACTAGTATTTGAGTTATCCCTAATAATGCGTGGCTTAGTTTACATAATTCTTATTCTATCAAGTTGATGTAAAATGAAAAAAAGGGTACTTACCACATAAAGTGAAAAATAAAAAAAAGCTTTACAGAACTTTAATTTCGGGAGTCGGTGTTTTTGGTTGTTTCTTCGTTTTTTGAACACCGACTTCCGAAATAACAGTTTTTTTTTGTTTAGAGTTTTTTATTTTTACTTTTTAGTTGTACTTCCTCCGCATTTTTGAAGCAATATGGTAGCTCAACATAGGTCAGAGAGCATCATTGAATCGTTAGTGTCGCTCAAACTATATCTACACATGTACAAACTATGCATTAATCATTCGGTCGAACGTATGATATATCAGTCCTATTAGTACATTATAAAATACCAATTTCCCAGCACTGTCTTACAGATTAAGTGGAATATTAGATATGAAACATGCAAGGCTTTTGTAGACTGCACATCATCAAAGCTTTTGCAGGCTAATGTAATGAACTGTGATATATACATATATACATAATACCGTTACATATCTGCCTTGCCTTTTCCCAATAATATTCGGGTCGGCTTCCAGTCATACCTGATTCAGCTGAATACCAGTATTTCACGGGGAGCGGCTGTCTACCAGACCTCTACAACCCATTAACTGGGGAACACGGTACTTCTTGGCAAGACTGGTGTCAGATTTTCTGGCTTCTGACAATCCGTAATGACTGCCAAAGACCTACAAATGATAGCCGGGACCAACGGCTTATCGTGCTTTCCGAGGCACGGAGGAAACTAGGTATGTTAAGATGGTCACCCTTCCACAGACCAACCTTGGCAAGCGTTGCTTAACCTTGAAGATCGACCTGTGCGGCTGTTATGCTTTAGCCACGAGCTGAATACCGTTACATATATCACAACTAAAATCAGGGGGGACAGTTACAGTTAACGTCTTATTTATCGCTTTCATTCGATCTTTTATCCCTCTTTTATTAGGTATGTCTTTTATCTGTATCGATTGCTGCTTGCAACCGTTTTACGACTGCCATAGACAAGCTAGACATCCGTCAGATACAACATTATCTATGAAAACGATTGCACAATGGCACCAGGGCTTTGTGCCCATAACTCGGCTGCATTTCACGGAAGCCACAGTCTCACGTTGACACCAGTTGACCCGCAGCACTGATCCTAGATAAGGTAGATTGGAGTATTAATTGTTGCGAGAATTTTCTAGCCTGTGACCTACAGGTCAGGAGCTAGCGTTCTGGCACAAGTTCTAGGAAATATTGCGATTTGAGGTTCTTGTATTGTTTAGGTCAGATTGGTCAAGTATGTGATTGAATCTGTCAGTCCGGTTATCTTAATATTTTTTTTTAACAATGGATTAAATGACAATTTTTCTACGTAAATAAATAAAAGGTTTCTTCCTTTTTTATTGGTAGGCTCGAACTGAATCGAGTAAATCTTTTCAGAATGCGAATGTATTTTATGTCTGTAACAAAACCAATACATCATTTAACTCAACCACAAATCAACATTCCCAACATGATGGAACGCTGTAATATTCGTCTAAACACGATTCCACTAATGTTTTGCATACGTGATCAGTCAATAACTCAGGAACCTATTAATCAACTGTATTCTACAATTTTGATTCAACGGTAATTGTTTCCAATTTATTTAACTAGTGAGTGTTCATTACTCTGCCTGTAGGTATTTAGTTGATAGCATATTAATGGAGACGTTTAAGCAGGAACACAAAGTCACAAACAGACTTTGGGGAAATCACGATCATCATGATATCAGCCGAAAGACGTCCATTGCTGGACATAAGCCTCTGCCAAGTGTCTCCTCATCTACCGGTCCTGTGGGTCTCGTATCCATCAGCTGCCCGCGAACCTCACCAGCACACGATCCACCTTGTGGGAGGCCTTCGAACGCGGTGTCCACTCCAGAACTTTTCAGTCCTATCGAACATCTGTTCTGCGATGATGATATGTGCCCTGCCCACTACCACTTTAATTTAGCTATTCTTCGGGCTACGTCAAAAACGTTTGTTCTTATCTTTTCTTTAAAAAAAAAAACGTTGCCCCACACTAGGATGTACTCCTGTATCGTGGGTGCGTTCACAAATATGAATACTCACATACACAAGACACCCAGACCCGGAACAATTATCTGTAGGCCATACAAACATTTGTTCCGTGCGGGGATCGAACCCGCGACACGTAGCGCAGCAGCCGAACGCTCAACTACTGCGCCAACCGTGCGTATATTATGATCATAATTTTGAGGAAGTATCCAGGGATGCCTAACTCATAAATTGTCTGCGAAAACAAACATGTATTTGTTATGGCAGTCTGTTTTATTATTCAATCTAAATTAAGGCTTAAAAACAACAAGTCTTGCTATACACCTTAAACACCTGAAAGTTATTTATTTAAAACATATGGACAAAACAATTTCAGTTTATTTAAATTATAATCAATTTATATAAAACCCTTCCGTTACTGATTGAATGAATGACAGACAACGCACAACCAAAACTACTGGTCGTATGTTCCTTGGGGAACGTAGGGGAACAGGATTTCCCGCGAATTCCTACGGGAACTGGAAAAGATAGGATTTATGCGTATGAAGTCGCGGATAAAATCTAGTCTTCATCATAAACATCTTACAATCGTAAAACACAACCGTAATCCTTCTTCAAAGGTTACGCAAGATGATTGATGCAACTCTGCGGTCGACTTGAAAGCCAATAAGCGAGTATTGATTATAGAAAGATAAAGCTTCGAAGGTACTGCTACTGCCAGAGAACGTGCAAGAAGCTATAAGAATGGAGTGCTATATTATTCTAAAGTGTCTGGAGTTTGAATCGGAAGGCCGTCGTACGTCGGAAACACACAAAAATGCTGGAGAGTTGGAATAGTGTGGTCATAATAAACTTAGCTTTTTTGTAATATAATGGGGCAAGTTTAGTTATAATCATTAGCCTATGGAAGGAGCTATTAAATTCGGATACGCACCGATGACCCGGGGCTGTACAAACTAACTGTTTTGGGTTTAAACATGTGTCATTTCGAAAGCCCTCAAACACCTACGTTTTTTTTTTAATTTTACCGCATATACAATGATTTTTTTGTCTAATTCCTCCGGACGTTAACACTCCAGTCCTTTCTACTCCGCGTCCGCGAGCTCATGTAAGCAATTGTACAAATTGAGTGGAGTCGCTCGACCTCGGGCTAAATGATCCGTGAAATGGGCGTCTGATACAGCTCTTGACTTATTCTATTCGTTATTCGATTCGATTGCGCGATTCCCAGACGATACACTAAGAGATACCAAATGTATTGGAACATACTTATGCGGTAGGTACTTTCGCTTCGGTTTTGTTGTTTGAAGTAATCTTGGTTTTGGGTTACATTCGGAACGTTTTGTTTAGTATAGGTATAATAGGTTTTATAGGGTTGGCAACAAATTCTTTTCACCTATCGGATGGCAGAACTATTTTGTTATTGGTTTGGAAAAGAATCATACGAAACTAAAGTATCTATCCAACTGTCGAAAGGCTACATTCTAACTTTTAGAATTCCAATCCGAAGCCTAAAGACTTATTATTTTTCTTGTCTCAACGAAATTGATATAACCACGCACTTCCCGCGGGGCTACACGAACTGGTAAAGAAAATGTCAAAACTATTTCTTTTTGGTAAAAACTAGGATTCCCTGGAGGTCTCAGAGGTCAGACGTTACTATGTAGTTACAAAACTATTTCTGTCATGGATCAATACAATTTAAGTGAGGAAAAATGAGATGGAAACATACAAAATGATTTAGTTTCTACTATTGTGTGGATAATCTGCATAAGTACTTGTTTTTTTTTCAGCATATCATGAAGCTGTTACTTGTAAGTATGTTCTCCATGTAGTTCAGTTTCATAATGTTAAAAGCGTCGGTGGAGCACATTACTGGTGTTATTATGACGCCGCGCCGACTGCATACAATGGTCTCTATGAATAAAATATACCGAAATGAGGACACCGCGGTGCCATAGAGGAGTGAAGGAATGAAGTGATAATGTAAAGGTGTATAGCGTGAAAGTTGTCTGTGGAAATTCGCTGGGAACTACTACTATAGTTGTGAATGTGAATGCTGCTTATGGTTTGAAGACAACATATTTTTTATTCCTCATGCACCTACATATACAATACTTGGTTGCTCCTGGTTAAAGAATTGCAAATACTGTAAACTATCTTTAAAAAAACTGCAAATACTGTCTTGATAAAATTCTTATATTATTATAAATATGTTTCTGCTTACCAAGGAGCTCGTGGCTAAATTATAAGCGCCGCACAGGTCGATGATCTAGGTAAAGCAACGCTTGCCGAGGTCGGTCCGTCGATAGGTGACCATCTTAACATACTCCTACGAGGCTCGGAAAGCACGTTAAGCGGTCAGTCCCGGCTGTTATTTGCAGATCTTATGCAGTCGTTACGGATTGTTAGAAGCCAGAAAATCTGGCCAGTCTTGCTAAGAAGTACCGTGTTACCCAGTTAAAGGGTTGTGGAGGTCTGGTAGGCAACCGCTTCATGTAAAATACTAGTAGTTCAGCTGAATCCGGTTTGACTGGAAGCCGACGCCAATATAGTTGGGAAAAAGCTAGGCAGATGATGTATCTATTTACCGTTCAATATCTCTTTGGAAACATTAGCAGTTGAATTGTCGGTTTATGCTTATAGTATCCTACTACCTATTTTATTGATGGAAAACCCTCAAATGACTTCTTCCGCCCTGTGGAGTGGAAGAGAGTGTTATACTCTTACAGACTAAAATCCATCCGTGTTCCTTTAATGCCCGTGGCATTCCAGGACCGCGGTGACTCTTTCGGAATAAAAATACAGAAACACTCTTGTCGTATTTTTCTGTGTGAGTACTCCAATGACGTTCTCATCCATGTCCACTGCGCTCCCAATGGCTCCTATGCAACGCTTCATATCTGCTGCACGTCCTTTTATCGTCACTACAATGTACTTAGTACGGGTCTTTGTGTGCTGGTATAACTCTGCTGCTGTAACCAGGTCAAAATGTAAAGTTATAGTTTTCTCGGGTTTATTACTTGGTTTTGCATTAAGGTTCATTCGATTTCATTGGTATTTTACTTAAGTATTGATAATTTTTGTGCCTTTGAAACATGTAACCAAGCCAACCATGTGTGTCATGTAATTGGACCTGTGCCGTTTTAATTCTACTATATAAAAATAAGTCGGGTTTTCCTTCCTGACGCTATAACTCCAGAAAGCACGACCCGATTTGCATTCGTTGGAAAGGTCTCGGGCTCCGTGAGGTTTATAGCAAAGAAATTCAGGAAAAAATTCAACAGAAAAGCGGGAAAATCTTTTTTCATTTTTTTAATTATGGCAAAACAACGTTTGCTGGGTCAGCTAGTTAACTATAAATAAAATGAATAAATAATTAACTATATGATTATTTTTTCTCAACAGTCTAGTTGTCACAAGTGCTACTTTTAAGCTTCGATTTTTGGGCCAGACAAATAGTTTTTTGGACAGGACTGCGCGACGCAAAGGAACCTAAATGTATTTTGCAGCCTATGTATACATGTATAACGCTTTCCAGGAAGAAGCTTGGATTTGTATCGATGATAGTCAGCTATTTTGGTATTAAATAAGAGTTAAAAGTGACGAGATAAATTATGGCAATACCTCTGCTAATGCTACGTTTATCCGCTATACAAGGACGTTTATACAACTTTCCTTCATGTTTTTTAATGTTGGATTAAAGCTAGTGAGTAGTAGTGAGTGCACCTAACCTGTAAGTTACATTAAAATGTAGAAAGGAACCTGTCATTTGCTGGGTTTATAAACGCTAATGCAAACAAACCTTTTAAACAACGCGGGCTTTGGAGCAGTAGCTGCAAAATAAATTAAAAATGAGTTGGTATTTTTACAAAAGAGTTGCGAGTTTCATTAAAAATGAAAGAGATTAGTAACACGTTTTAGCGTTTAAAGCTTTAGCACTAAAAGCTTTTTTTATTATTCACTTTACACTGGACTCTGTAAGGGTGTGAAGGGATGAAGTGAAACATAGGAATTCTTTTAGGTATTTCGTTTTTTTTCTAAACCTCTTCTTCAATTTAAGATCAAGCAAATGTTTATTTGGGGTTTTATCCTTACAATTTGACCCTATCAATTGATGGTTGCGGTAATACTGTCCTTATTCAAATTTATTTGGGATCGACGCTGCACCAGGATGCTTTTTATTCAATGTTCACATCGGATTTAAAAGTGTACGTGGGGTTTTTTGCCTGTTCTTTTCCATAGAGAACTAGGCTTTGGAACGTTCAACTGGGTTCATGTGTTTGACTGACCAACCTTGACAATTCAAAACTGCCTGGAAACGATTTTCTGAAATAAATGCTTTGAGTCTGAAAGCTTTGTCTATTCACTGTTATCTCAATAGTCACCCCCTTTCTAGCCCCATCAATTTCCCCACCATCCATCCGTCGTTTCTTTATTCTTCGTTTACCCATATAACTCACGTTCATACTAAAAACTTTTATGGAGCAAGTGACAGTGCCATAAACAATGTGTGTCGTATTTTTCGCCTATTTTTACTATGCTGTTTTAGAAATCACGCCATCTCTCACACAACTTTTAAAATAAATTTAATCAAATATTTACTTATTTTCGTTGCATGTTCCATAAATGAAACAAACTTAATCAAGTAATAATAGTTCCAACGCGATATTTATATACAAAAATAATAAGAAGTTGAGGATTCTATTACAAGAATTACATGAGGCCGGGCAAACATAACCTAAAGCTAATTTTGTTATCTTGACCCACTCAATTCGTTCACCAATACAGGGAGTATTGGCGAACGAATTGAGTGGGTACGAATATTCGGTACTGACCCATCATAGAATACAAATTATTAAATAAGTGTAGTTTTGAGTTTTTTTTGTTTTGTTTTGAGCTATTTATTTAAAATTAGGGCAAAATTTCTCCATTTCATATATTATTTGTTTTAGATGCTGCGAAATTATAAAAGGTAAAAAAACCTCAACACAAAAACCTAAGTTCCTTTAAAAAGTAATTAAAAAAAACTCAACCTTAAAGTACCTTAGTATGTATTAATAATTCTAAAAAAAAATACGTCGCGTTGGGGACCTCGCTACTTAGTTAGGTACACTATTTTCAATTAAATTGTTAGGTTTGGAACGGTCATCAAACATGTCAAAAAAAAATCAAAAAATCAAAATCAAAAGTGTCTAAGAACACTCGTCCGTAACTCACCTTTCATACAAAAAAACTAAATTGAAATCGCTTCATCCGTTCGCGAGCTACGGAGCCACAGACAGACAAACAGATATACAGATACGTCAAACTTATAACACCCCTCATTTTGCGTCGGTGGTTAAGAAGAAATGAAATATAAAGTTGAATATCTCAAAAGAGCCATTGACGATGTTAATAGAAAGTTAAACTTAGGCAAAAGGTCTACTTATATTCGGTAACTACTAAAGATAGTCATAAAACAACCAAGGTGTGGGAGAAAATCTGTTTTCTTGGATCGTAATTGCCCGACTAGTTGTCCATCATTGTCCGACCAGTGTCGGGTAAACACGAGCATGTTATAAAATGTTATAGTGTAAAGACGAATTTATATTGTTCTTTGCAGTAGTTTAAAGTATGATAATTTAATTTTTATACCTACTATACTATTTTTTTATTTATATCAAAACTTAGGTGTTCGTAATTACCCTGCCTTCCTTTATTTGAAACCAAAACTTGGAATATACTGGAAAAAAGATTACACCATAAGTACTTTTTACCATACCCACATTTTCTCGGGTGAAATTAAGGATGGGGTGGGTGCCACCGCCTTATCCAAATGATTTCCATGAAATAAATCTCTTTGCTTGTTATAACTCAAATATACGACAAAGCGAAATTTGCGGACATAAAAAGGAACAGGAGTAAGGTCGTAACTCGAAAGGAATATGCAAATTGTATAAAAGTTTTAGGGTTGTCAATAAAACAAGAACGCGTATAGTACAGAATTTATTTCCATATTATATACTCAGATATAACAGCAATTGTCTCGGTTCCACTCTATATACTCTCCAACAATATTTACATTGAGTTTTGGGTTTCATGTCGCTACACTGTGTCGCCTTTATAAAAGCGGTACATACTGTTTTGAAAGTAATTAGGGTGTGCGCACACTTGCGACTGGCAAACTGATACAAATTAGCGGTTGACCATTTTCCGCTTTATTAAACGCAAGATGGAAGCAGACTCATGTAAGAAGGAGTCACGATCCTCAGCAAAGAAAGAACGATTGAGAAGTAAGAATGAAGAAGTAGAAGGTAAGGATACAAAAGTGGTCAACCGTTAACTGTATCTCAACATCCCAAAACTAAGATTTTTGGGATGCTGAGATAAAATAGTCGCACCTCAAATTACTTATAATTGTACAGGTTACAGACGAAACCTTTCCGCTAGAACTATACATATCGAACAAACCTAGCAAGACCGCACTGTCCACATTATCTCTTTTCCGTAGTAAACTTAAAAAATACAATCTAGGACTGTCACTGAAATATGGAGTATTTTCACACTGATTAATCGGTGACCTACATGGTTGAAATAAAAAATACGACGCTGTTCAAGGTAGAAGATCTCATGATACAACATATCTTGTTTATCATAAAGTATCTATGTGGATGATAAAATATACCACAAAAGTCGCAAGCGTGGGCCCTTACGTTACTTGAACAATTCATTTTAACAGCGAGGTTTTTTTTATAAGGGTGGTTATGTGCCCAAACAAAATTTAAAACCAAAATGATTATATGAGTATTTATTATATTCTTTGAACATGTAGCAGTTATGTTATTGCATATAAAAATCAAATAACGCGATTTTCATTGTGGATTATTTGAATTTTCGTCGACCGACATTAACGGTCAAGGTTGAAAGTCTTGAAAAGACTTTCCTTGCTCCAAAGAGCTCAATTTCCCGCTACTTGAAACTGATCAACATACTCGAGTTTCTCGGTCAAAGCTAAGGGGTTTTGATCAAACGTGAAAAGGTCTTCATAAAACTTGAATACATGGGGTTATTTTTTAATGGCTAGCGAAACTTTTATTCGGATCTATGTACACATAAACTTTTTTCAAATTCTCATTAAAAGTAACGACATGTAACATGTTACTATAAAGTTACGAAAAAATGGTACTTTATATTTGTCAAATTGTTGATTGTATTTTAAAGGCATATCATATGCTTTGACGACACCCGCACTTTTTTTGACAGACATTAAAAAATAGCCCTGTATGTGTACTGTACATGTGTGGTAGCAACATGTCCCACATTCCATCCTGGTCCTCTCGTCAACAACCCATATCTACGATACATACAAAACGCAGCCATTACATGACCGCAACATTTTTATATATTCACTAATCTTTAAAGCAATTTACAAACGTATTTTATTGCTACATATAACTTATATTTTACTTTTATATTTTTTTTCTTGTCATTTCGATTCTTCCTACAGTACTGGTTTATTGATAATGGAACTAAATATTTATTTATCAGAATAAACACGGGTATTTAGGCCTGTAGTAAATAAATTATACACAACAAACATACAGCTATTTTATAATAATATATTTTAATATATTGTTAAGATGAATCTTTGATGAATTTTTCAAATAGGTACTTACTTGGTATAAGATGAAATTAATAAACCAATTTAATAAAACACAATACAATGCCACGATTGCATTAACTTATGAACTAATCAGTATCACATAACATAATATTAGTTTAAATTATGACTTAATTAATATTATAAATAATAATATCCGTAATTTTAATATGGCAACGAAATATATTTACTAGCTAAGCACCTAGACCAGTAGGATTTCAGGTATTTACACAATCTGTACACAGAATCCTTACTTAAGAGTTATCACTCGCTTCTAATCGTTATACATTTTTCTTCATAAAATTATTGCCAATCAGCTAGTGTTTAACAATGATTAAAGACTTTTCAAATAATTTACTATTATTATGAAGTTAATTTCACAATCACCTCGAAGTTTTTAAATGCAGAAGTATAGTAAAGCTTCCATTACAATGTATATTTCCACCTAACACTAAGAAGAATCTTCAAAAAAAATATTTACAAAACGAAGACAACATCGATATGCACTGTACATTAACTGGGATATGCACTGTACATTTACAAACATTTAAACCTTAAATGCATCGGGATTTTTACGTGCATCTTTATGAGATTTCGTTATAAAATCTTATTTTAAATATCTTTGTAAATACGCGGAAATCTGGCATCGGACACTACCGTAGTTCAGGACTAGCTACACGACGCTCGCACTACGCATCACTCACGTGTCTTTTATTACGTCACTACACTATGTTCTTTCGACGGAGCGTCTCCCGTCGCTCTCACGTGCGGGGCCACTGGTGCGTGTGAGCGGGATAGCGCGAGACTGAGCTCCGTGCGCAGTCAATCACACGTTCACACATGACGTCATACAAATGATATGGTTATTCTTACGTTTGTGCGCGTAGCTTAGGTGAGGCGTGCGAGCAGTGCCAGTGTGGGCGCCAGCAGCACCAGCGCCGACGTGGTGGAGCGTGGCGCGGCGCTGGCCACCTTCGGCGTCGACATGTCGGGAGGAGGCTCGTTGAGGTTCGTTCTGCTCTCTGTTGTCACAATACAAAAGATTTTAGAAGAAGTTTTGAAGGACCGAACATGAGTTTCAGGCTGACAATGGAACAGTATCAGTAAGTAATGCCATAGAATAGGGTAGTTAACTAAAAATCTGATTAGTCCGTCTGATAGATTTCCAAAAAATATTGGACACGTATTTTTTCTTTTATTCACAAACAAAATATGAAGACGATACAGTGCGTAAAAAACTCGTGTGACGTCACTACTCGCTACAATTTTTACCGGGCGATGACGTCACGCTCCCACTCCTGATCTTTGATGCTTTTTATCTTCGTCAGTTTTTATAGATTTGATAAAGGTAAAAATACGTGTCCAATATTTTTCTATAATCTAACTGACGGACTAAACATAATCATATATTTTTTACTCAGGCAACATCCCTATTATATAAAAGTGATATCAACCGTACGTACATTATTGACAAACGATTATTCTGTCTTATCAAAAATTACTGCTTCATTTCAAAGTTTCCTGAAGTCAGAACCATGTTATACTCCAGATCATTGCAAATGTGGTCAAACAGACTAATGTAGTCTTCACAATCTTATAACTATCATGTGTTTATACTCACGTCCATCATTGTCCCCGGAGCCGTCGTCTCCCGAGCCCTCGGTGTCGTAGTCGTCAGGGTAGCTGCGACCAGATCCTGAGCCTTCCTCACCAGCCTCGTCGCCCTGCATGAAGGCTTCTCCGGAAAGCTCCTTACTGCGAGAATATGAGACCAGCAACTGTGGATAGAAGATGACGATGTAGGAGATTAAGAAGATTTTTTTTTGTAGAAGAATAAGAGAGTAATTTAGAAAGAGTCACTATTTTTTTGAAAAAGGAATGGATGAAGCTAATAATAATTTATATGTAAGTATAAAACGATTAGGGACAATGTCAAATGGAATCGAATAGTAAGGAATTAGGCTATCTACGAGTATAATTGCACGTCGCAGCATTTATATTTATGAGAAGTTATGTAAGAACATTGTTTAAGTCCAAGTCAAGCGCAGTTCAGTCAAGTGAAATTCAGTCTATCAATCAACATGTATTGGTAGACAGAACTTCAGCTATTAGAACGGGATCATGCATCTGATTTGACGCTAAATTCTCGTCCGTTACAGTGAGTTCCTCGTTTTCTTAATAACAAAACATAAATTCTCAGTTTTCAATTATGCTTTTTGCTTGAATTCCACAATCAAAGCAGAACGAAGCAATAAGTACTACGACTTTTTTTTTCTGGACTTGAGACTCTTTTCTACAAACGACTGTAAGTAGCTAATTAAAAAGACACCGATGTCAATTAGCCAGAAACACGTATCCCTGAGTGTTTCCCTTCTTCATTGCACGACTTGACGTGTTTAACGACATATTTCCTTCCTGTGGAGATATAACCTGTTTCTTATCTACAAAACTTGGTTTTACAATCGTAGTTTGGAACGCCTTTGGGCATTGTATAAAAATTTATTGCTTTTTTGACGATGTTATGTCATTGAAAGAACTTGGAAATAGTATTGCGTTAATTCTGTTAAAATGTGTTTTATACACACAGTAACAATACCTGAAAAGGGGTCATTGTACTTATCATTATGAACAACTTTTACAATGGGACCAATATTGAAAAACAAAAAAAAATCTGCTGTTAAGTGTGATTTGTTACGCACATGGATGTATGTAGCAGTTGGTTTTAATCGCGATTTCAATTTTGGTCCCATAGTTAAAGTTGTTCATAACGTTGAGTAAAATGAACCAATTTCATGTATTGCGTTTATTCTGTCACACGCTGTATACATACTACGGATTTAGGGTACCTGAAGCAAAGATAAATATGGATAAACTTATTAGAAGTTAGTTTATTGTAGCACAGGACTTGTTAAAGCAGTAAGTACTGTTATATATTGCAGTGGCGAAATTCATAAATTTATCTCTGTTGTTTAAGATAACACTTGAGGCGGTGGAACGCAGAGCTAAGACAGACAGTCCCTCAGAGACAAATTTAAAGAGATTAATATTATGACTGTGCCTTCCCAGTATATCTATGAAAACCTCTTGTATGCACATAAAAATATTAATCTGTTTAAAAAATACAGTGATATCCATAGCATAAATACTAGGAACAAACACAATTATGTCGTTCCTAAAACCAGGCTCAAAAAAATAGGTGGTTCGTTTCGATGCCAATGTATACATTTTTATAATAAACTTCCTAGCCTTATTCAAGAACTAAGCAGAAATAAATTCAAATCATTTATAAAACGTAAGCTATGCCAGAAAGCTTTTTATACAGTTAAAGATTATCTTGAGGACAAGAAGGCTTGGGATTGAGCTGCTTCAGTTTTGTACACGGCCCAATGTTTTAATGTTTTTCTGTTTTGTTCTCTTTTGTGCGCTTTTTGTTTATATTTATACAGTTTGACATTTTCATTTATTTTTGACATGAATGTTTACTTTTTAAAGTATTCTTTTTATTTTATTACAATTTTTTATTTTGACATGAATACTTACTTTGTAAAGTATCATATTTTTTTTTTTTTTATTATTTTATATCAATATCTCATTTTGACATGAATACTTACTTTGTAAAGTATCATATTTTTATTTTAAATTTTAATATTATTCCCTATTGTGAATGTGAGGACTATATGGGTTATTATTAGCTTTTTCCTCTTCAAGTATTTTTTTAACGTTGTCTGGCTGTTTGAGTAATTTTGTGGCCTACCCAAATGTCCTTTCATTGGCATTGTTCGTCGAGTTGTGGAGCTCCTTATTGATTCTAAGTTGAGCTAATCGACTCTGACCAAGGCTTGCACTGACTGGACAGGTCCACTCAAAACGGTGTGGTTCCTTCTTAAAAAGACCACTTCAGACACTGATCTGCATGGTCCTCATATAACGTATTGTGAATATGGGGACCATTTAGATCGCTACGTCAGGGGTTCATTCATGTTAGTCTGGCGGTTTGAGTTCTTTAGGTGGCCTACCCAAATGTCCTTACTTTGGTATTGTTCGTCAAATCGTTGAGCTCCTTAAAGTTCTAAGTTTGAGCTATACGATAACTGACAAATGCTTGCACTGTTTGGACAGGTCCACTCAAATCTGTGTGGTACTTTCCTCAAAAGACCACTTCAGACACCAACCTACATGGTTCTCATATGATTTGACCAGTACAATTGTATGGACTTCAAAAGAGACCTTGACCTCTGAGTTTGTTTCGGTGTTTCTTCTCAGGGTAGTCAGCTAGGAAACACCGGCCTCATCTAGTTTTATAACGGCCAAAAAAATATATTGACGTGTAAAAGTGTTTTTTACAACCTACTTACAAAAATAAATCATTTATCATTTATCATTCATTTATCATTTATCATAAGAGGAGCTTCACAGCCTGGGTCATCGCCGCGCAAGGTTGCCTACTTGTCAGTCTTCTACAGATTGTACTTCGGCGAGTGTGCCCATGAACTCCACGACCTCATCCCACCGGCCCCTTCTACCATAGAACATCTAGATGCACTGTTGCTATTTCACCTATTCGCACCAAGCGTTTTCAATCGTATTTTGTAATGCGCACAGCAAAGGAGTGGAACTCTCTTCCTGCGTCTGTGTTTCCGAACGCGTTCAACCCTCTCTCTTCTAAGTTAGAGTAAACAGGCTTCTTCTGGGTAAGCTCATTCTGGGTAGTCTCTGTCACCTGTGATCTACTCGTGCGAATCCAGCACATAATAAAAAAAAGCTAGTACAATTTTTGTAACGCGACATTTCTTCCGGAGTCATGATGCTCCGTATTGACAAATACGATAGTCGTATTTGTCAATACTGAGCATCATGACCCAATTCAAAGCTGTCTCGGCATGCACTCTTTAGCTGTAATCTTCTATCTTTGTTCTAAGAAAATATTATTACTTTCCGTAGCTAATCTAGAGCTTCACAAACTTATATACTTAATATGATATGAATAAATCCACTTA
Source organism: Hecatera dysodea (assembly GCA_905332915.2). Taxonomy (NCBI): domain Eukaryota; kingdom Metazoa; phylum Arthropoda; class Insecta; order Lepidoptera; family Noctuidae; genus Hecatera; species Hecatera dysodea. The sequence continues at coordinate 8,090,302 of HG995288.1, read as the reverse complement.
AATCGTTATTTGATTGAATCACTTGACTTTTAGCTGCCTTGTTAAACTAATGGTTTTCTTATTGAATTACGTGATATACTTTAGTGGTTCTAGTGATTCTGATGTCTTTTAGTTTCTCAAGTCTGCTTTATCCAATCATTCGCATAACACTTCTTTTTATACTACTAGCTATATTACTGTACCTGCCGGGGTTGTGGGAATTTTCGGAATAGTTATCACAGCTTTGGAACGATGAAGTACAGATGAAGGAACACGGGATTTTTAGTGAAGTTTAGAGTGTGATACTCCCTCACACTCCACCAGTGGCGTGCAGTGGTTCGAGCTAGGGTAGGCCAGAGAAAATGTCCAAATACATTTTAAAAAATAACCACATTATTCAGGGTTGATTTTTAATGCAATGAGTTTTTTTTTTAAATTTCCTATTTTTTAAAAAAAGACCACATTTCAACCCTGAATAATCTGGTGTGTTTTGTTTTTGGACATTATTTTCTGGCCTACCCAACTGGAACCACTGCACGCCACTGCACTGCACCCAGACCGGGGAGGAGGATGAGGCATTTGGTGATCTTGAAAAGTCGGTGACCCTTAAAACAAGCGTGTTTTTGCATATTTCTTACCTGTCTAGCTTGTTGCAGCCTGTCTGCTAAGGTCGCTACTCTTGAATCCTGTGGTACGCTGCCGCTAATCTCTGGATTGTACTTCTGATCACTCAGCGAGGCAGAAGAAACCAACGGCTTTGTGTAGCTAGACAACAAAAAAAGAGAACATCAAATATAGAGCAGGAACATAATCAAATCTGTACGTGACAACATTCCACTTTGAATTGTGTGATGCAATTTGTCAGTCAAATTGAAATGAGATTAGCATACATATGTCACGTTGCACGTAATTAAATATGAATAACATTTTAGAGTGCCATTCAAACACGAAAAGTGAATTAAGTGGACGAGTTATGATTTTTTGATGGACCAAGTGATTTGAAAAGCCCTATTAGACAGAATTAATAAAAACCAATTGGGTAGTTGAGTAAAAAAAATTAATTAGTCTGTCAGATAGATTTCCAAAAAACATTCTATAGGTATTGTTTTTTAACCGACTTCTAAAAAAGGAGGAGGTTCTCAATTCGGATGTTTGTATGTTTTTTTTTTTTTTTTTTTTTTAATTTTTGTTCGCGCATAACTCCGTCGCTTACCAACCGATTTGAAAAATTCTTTGTTGGAAAGGGTATACTTCCCAAATGGTCCCATAAAAATTTTATCGAAATCGAACAAGCGGTTTTTGAAAAATCAACAAAAAGCTAAAAAAAATATCTACATTGTCTACATTGACGACCTTTTAGTTTACTCTGCATTGGAGCAGTGCGTTTTTTTACACTAATGTAATTGGTTCGTTTAGGTGGGGGGAGGGGAGGGGGTTTAGGTTCCACTAAAAAGTGAAAAATAAAAAACTTTTTACAAAAAAATACAACCGACTTTTCCACAAAAAATCTAAAAAGTACAAAATAACTTTAATTTCGGAAGTCGGTGTTCAAAAAATGAAAAAGGAACCACAAACACCGAGTTTCGAAATTAAAGTTATTTTGTACTTTTTAGATTTTTTGTGGGAAAGTCGGTTGTATTTTTTTGTAAAAAGTTTTTTATCTTTATTCACGTAAAAAAACGAAGATACAGTGCGTTGATAACTCTTGTGACGTCACTACGTGCTACGACTTTTACCACGACGTGACAACACAAGCCCTCCTGATCTTTGATGGTTTTTATATTCGTCATTTTTTATTGATTTGATAAAGCAAAAAACACGTGTCCAATAGTTTTCGATAATCTAACTGACGGAATTAATATAATCTGTAACTCATGAAACATCCCTTTATATGATAGTACTTGACTAGGCGAGCGTGCTTCATCGTTGATGGTATCACGGCTTATCAACACGTGAAAAAGTGTTTTTTTCTAAAACTCATTATTTGAACTAAGTACATTTATATTTCTGGAGTACCCTTCTAAAGTTTCATCGACTAACTTATCTGCCAGTGACATGCAACCAAAGAGAACGCACAACACTACTTACTCTGCAACAGCGTTTCCATTCCAACAGCGCTCATTCTCGTCAGCAGCGAACTCCGGTTCATCACACAGCCTATCAGCCAGTCCAGCAAACAGTTTCTTGTTATTAGCCAGGGTGGCGGCAAACTGCAGGAGTTCGGTATCTGGTGGTGGTGCCCTCAGGTTGTCCCGCCGAATGGAGCCTGGTGTGGGTTGCGCAGATGATGGATCCGGACTGTCCATTGTTGCTGGTGGGCCGCATTCTTGACGAACCTAAGAAGAAAGAAGATTTTTGTTTGTGAGTAGTGTGAGAAAAAAAATAATTTCATTCTGGATTAGGGGGCGTTCAAGTATTACGTAACGCAATTTGGGGGGGAGGGGGTGTCTCGTAAAACGTTACGATGCGTTACAGGGGCGGGAGGGGGTCTTTCTTACAATATGTTACGTAACATTGTTTTTTTAAATAAAAAATTATAGAATCTAAATTCCCAAATTGGCAACACTTTTTATTTACGTTTTAGGGGGAATCCTTCGATTGTATTAGTCTGGTCTTCATTTTTAATTTGTTCTCTTTTAAGTCAATTAAAACTATACCAAAGATAATAATTATAACATAACTTTTTGCGACTTTAGGGTAAAAATGGTCACTTGAGTGTTACGCATCGTTTAGAGAGGGGGAGGGGGGGTACAGAAAAACGTTACGGGCCGTTACAAGGGGAGGAGGGGGGGTCAAAAATCTTCAAAAATTGCGTTACGTAATACTTGGACGCTCCCTTATTGGTTAGTTACCAAGCAAATCGAATGCTCTGCAAAGTTCTTTACGCATCGTACTCTGTAAATATTGAGAGCACGTTTAGCTTTCGTTTCGGTTGAGATAAGAGCCGTGAGAAAGAATTGGAGCCGAACTTTGGAACGACAAAATAAATTCCAAAAATATGAAGTTTATTCTGAAACCTACCGCCACTATTACCCACCGTTATGACATTAATCTCGAAGTTAGAACAGGGACACAGTAATCATCATAACTTGGTACTCAAATCTAAGTATAATTTTCTCCACAACATTAGGACCTGTGTACGTGATCGTTAACGCAAACAAGGAATGTCGTACCGCTATCCCTATAACCAGCAAAAAGTGAGATATAATCAGCGCGTTCCAGCGTGCAGTGTGTTCCAGCGCGATGAAGACAAACGACGGCGCAGCGGCGATACAGTCATGTCATTTGTCAGCGGGGACGCAGCGCTGCAGACGCTGGATTATCAAGAGGGATCGGGGATAGAGGTGTGAATAACCGGTGAGAGAGGTAGATGCCTAACGGAGTTCCCTATAGAGTAGGGTTTATTTTATCCTGTGTTGATTTCTAAATGTCTGAATGCTAATGATACCGGTATTCTGTGATGTGATGTTTCACGTTACCTTTATGAAGGCAGATCAATCTTTGTTAATTATGTAGAACTACTAATACTAAGAATATTTATTAAGTGGAAATCGCATATCAGCAACTTCTTCAACCGTTCATCAGCTTCTTGTCAGATCTGTGTCGCACTATGTTCTATTTAGTTTCCACTACATTTGTAATTCCTACGTATCGATACAATAAAAGCCAACATTCCTGTCCTCACATCCCTAGTTGAGATATATTGGAGTGCGGTGCGGCTACCAGCGCGTGCGCCGAGTGAATGGCCTCAACGACTCGCGACACGCAAATAAACCATAACAACACAGACGCAAATAGGCGCATAGTTCCGACGCAATTATTGCAAAAAGTACTGCATAATACCACCAGGCGCCGCTACAGGCTACGTTTGACATTTTTCTGCTATATATAACATGCTGTTCATATGTTTGGACTGTTTTAAAATGCAGTTTAAAGTATGCTTGAAATTTTTGTTTTTGTGCTGAGACATTCGTGACCTTACTCTGTAGGAGTTATATGTTTAGAAGTTGGCAGGAGACTGTAGTAGTGAAAATCTGAAATGGTAAAACTCTTGCTTTTCCAAACAGTATTTCCCGAGTACCTAATAATTATTCTGAAATCCGGAATAAAATGCGTAATTATTTGGTTCGATATATTAATTATTATGACTAAATCTAGTATAAGTACCCTTTTGACGACCAGCTGCAGATGAAGATGAGTATTTCCTATGTAATGTTTTATGTATTCCGCCAAAGTTAGCTGCGCAAAGATTCCGCAAACTTAGGAGTAATATCATGAATCTCGCAGGATTTAGGACAAAGTTTTATTACGACTGTGACATCTGTCGCAAACACATACATGGAATGGGTATCTAGATCTTTGCTTTTATTAATATTGGGATATTTTCGCATAAACTCTACAGATAGCTATGTCGATTTTCCACGAAAGGAAGCGAGAAAAGTTTAACTAACTATTTACAAACATTAAAAATGCACACAGAGGTTAAGGCTAAACCAAGCAAAATACGTATACACTGATATATGCGCTGCAAGAAGTAAAAAATATTAATAAAAAACAGTGTAATTAAATAAAGAACACTGATACTGCAAGTAATAAAGATGCTACAACAAAAAGCAGACATCAATTAAAACTTAACAGTCCAAAGCTCTGATAGTCGGCACAAACTGATCTTTACATTATGTGCTAATTACTGTGTTTTTTACCGACAGCTCCCAAGATAGGCATTTAAAGGTACCGACGACTAAATATAGTAAATATTCATTAACGCATTCAGTTTGCACGACCGCAACCGGATTGTAGCGCCGTTGGTTACGACAAGAATTAAAAAAACTGTCTGCTTGATGTACTGTCAAACCAGTTTTTTGGTATATAGGCACTTGCAATTGCTTTTAAACAATATTGTGAGTGTTCTGCATGTATTTGACAGGTTCAACTCGAAAGGGCTACCTACTTTATATCACTCAATAACTGGGTTGTGGAGGTAAGATAGGTATTCAGCTGCCTCCGTTTGGGAAACCAAACTCCAAACTCTGGTAAGTAACAAAAAGTCGTTGAAAGACAAGGCTGATGATGATGAGGATGAGGCAAGGATGACAACATTTCCACATTCCATATCTTAAGTTAAAATTGCGCTCGCAATAAAAAAAAACCTTTAAAAGGAATGGAAATATGAATATTTTTGCCAGTATACCAATTAACTCGTTTGCCTGTACATAGGTGTATCGCGAGAATTTGCTTGCCGCGGGTGGGCATGTAATAATTATAGATAGCAGGCACTAAAGAAAATAGATAATTCAAGCCGATATACATAAAGTACCGCTTGGTATTGCGATTAACGGATGCACAGAAATTATGATGATTGCGAATTGAAACAGCTGTAGAATAACTGTAGTTTTGCTTTGCGATTCGAGTGTTTTAGACAAATAAAATCCTATGAATCAATATGTGGGCAAATAGGTAAATAGGTACCTAAGTTATGCAAATAATGTGATAAGATAATGTGCCGGAATATATAATGAATGCCTAAAAAGCTGCGCCAACATTTCGTAGGTAGGAATGAGCTTATTAAGTCATGTTTTGCACTAAAAACTTTTCACCTCTATTTTGCACTAAGGCCTTATTTACATATTCTCGATTGACGCTAAAATTCGATGCCGGAAATTGATAATTGCTTTGTTGATAACCCATGTTAGTGTTTTTTTTATTAGTTGGAACTAATACGCGCGTTAAGTTTTATTGCCATTTTCAATACCTACCTAACATGAGGCATTAACATAAACAACTTTAAAGCTTCGCGGATGCTAAAATCTCGTTAAATCAAGTTTCATTAAACACAGTTTATAGGTATCTAGTCCTAAATTTTAATTTCCAAATTTATATAGGCATTTTCCTATGTAGGTACGTACATACGCAATACTCTGTACTTTATCGCATTTCATAATGTGTACAAACAGTATTTAACTAACAGAGAGCGTTCCCGTTAACCCGCAATAGTATAGCATCCATAAATTATAAAAAAAATATTACCATTCGAAAACAAAATGTTTTTATTTTCACTAAAATTTTTAAATTGATACGTTAAAGAAACACTCTGTACACGCGTACTTGCCGGTTTGGGCATTCTACTACGAGTACTATTCCGCGCTACTATTTTGATTTAAAAAAGGATGTTTTTTCTTGTGATTTTTTTGAATTTGGATTAATTTAGGCTTATTTTTCTATGCTGATAGTTTTATTTTAATCTATTAATGGTATAGATTAACGAGTTTAAGGGAACGCCCTCTGTTATTTAACATACTGTATATGCCATCCACTGTTAAATTGTGTACTATTCAATATAGTACAGTACCTGCGCCAGTTAAAACTCCAAACAGCCGACAATTTGGACCGTACAGTCGGCACACCGAATCCATCGTTAATTGGTCCGCTGGCGAGTCATTAATTAAGCGTTAATTATTAATTCATACGCGTGTCACTGCTATTTATGGCAGGTTCTTCATTGGACGTCACTCAATCTATTACATTACCATTTAGGACCCGCGTACACCGAGACGCAATGCGACGCGACGCTGCGTGCAAAAACAATAGCGATACAATTTGGAACTTTATTTACTACATAAGCGGTGCATTTTGATGTATTTCAATGATGTTTTCGGATTAACTCTACCAATTTTAAAAATAAGATTTTTTTTTTCAAAGTTTTGAAACGGTTCATTCGTAAATATAGAATAAAACCAACTACTGAAGAAAGAAAATACATGTGACAGGACAGCCACATGATTTCTTCCACTACATTCCTCATTTGCCTAGCCTTTTCGCAACTATATTTAGCTTATGCATACCGGCTACCTACCAGACCTCCACAACCCATTAACTAGGCAACACGATACTTCTTGGCATGACTAGAGGTAGATTTTCTGGCTTCTGACAATCCGTAATAACTGCCTAAGATCTACAAATGACAACCGGGACCAACGGCTTAAAATGCTTTCCAAGACACAGATTAGTCAAGTTAGCTTAAGATGGTCACCCAAACCAACCTCAGCAAGAGTCCCTTAACCTTGAATATCGATTGGTGCGGTTAGATAGTTTTTACATCTATCTATACTTATAATAAATCTGTAGAGAGGTCAATTCTGTACAAGGAATATATTTTCAAAATAACTATCAGGGGGTGATTAGTGATCGATACTGGTGCCAAAAATGCAATCAGTAAAATTTTTGTCTGTCTGTCTGTCTGTCTGTCTGTATGTTCTTTATAGAAACAAAAACTACTCGACCGATTTTAACGAAACTTGGTGCAATTATTCTTCATACTCCTGGGCAGGTTATAGTATACTTTTCATCACGCTACAATCAATAGGAGCAGAGCAGTGAAGGAAAATGTTGGGAAAACGGGAGAAGTTACTCCATTTTTTAAGCTTTGCACAGCCCAACCACTGAACGGATCGGGCTGAAATTTGGCATGCAGGTAGATGTTATGACGTAGGCATCCGCTAAGAAAGGATTTTGATTAATTCTACCCCCAAGGGGATAAAATAGGGGATGAACGTTTGTATGAAACTTTGTCAATTTTAAACCGATCGGGCTGAGAGTTTGAAAATCGGGGGTAAAGTAACTATTCCACGCGGACGAAGTCGCTGGCAGAAGCTAGTCTATACTTATAATAAATCTGTAGAGAGGTCAATTCTGTACAAGGAATATATTTTCAAAATAACTATCAGGGGGTGATTAGTGATCGATACTGGTGCCAAAAATGCAATCAGTAAAATTTTTGTCTGTCTGTCTGTCTGTCTGTCTGTATGTTCTTTATAGAAACAAAAACTACTCGACCGATTTTAACGAAACTTGGTGCAATAGGGTAGTTGACTAAAAAAATCTAATTAGTCCGTCAGATAGATTTCCAAAAAATATTGGACACGTATTTTTTCTTTTTTCACGTAAACAAAAAATGAAGCCGATACAAAGCTTTGAAAACTCGTGTGACGTCACTACTCGCTACAATTTTTACCGAGCCGTAACGTCACAAGCCCCCACTCCTGATCTTTGATCCTTTGTATCTTCGTCAGTTTTTATAGATTTGATAAAGGAAAAAATACGTGTCCAATATTTTTCTATAATCTAACTGACGGACTAAACATAATCATATATTTTTTACTCAGGAAACATCCCTATTATTCTTCATACTCCTGGGCAGGTTATAGTATACTTTTCATCACGCTACAATCAATAGGAGCAGAGCAGTGAAGGAAAATGTTGGGAAAACGGGAGAAGTTACTCCATTTTTTAAGCTTTGCACAGCCCAACCACTTAACGGATCGGGCTGAAATTTGGCATGCAGGTAGATGTTATGACGTAGGCATCCGCTAAGAAAGGATTTTGATTAATTCTTCCCCCAAGGGGATAAAATAGGGGATGAACGTTTGTATGAAACTTTGTCAATTTTAAACCGATCGGGCTGAGAGTTTGAAAATCGGGGGTAAAGTAACTATTCCACGCGGACGAAGTCGCTGGCAGAAGCTAGTTCGTAATAAAATTATTCCGACAAAAGTAACACATTTATTTCAATGTCTCTCTATACTAACACTTAATACCAACTCGTGTAGACAGTGAACAATACAAACAATATGTTGCTATTGTATTGCTGTTTTAAAAAGTGCTTGCATAGTTGTGTTGCATCTCAGTGTAAGCTGACCCTTACAACGAATGACTAACGCTTTGTATTTGTAATCGATAAATATTAGGTACAATAATTGTAATATAAGATCGTCTTTGTTCAACATGAATCATAAGCAATGGTACAGTATATACAAAAATGTTATATCTTGTAGCACTTAGCAGTAATTATGTGAAATAACTTGTTTAATGAGTTTCAATAGACTACCGTTATTATAATAATCATGTGTTAAATTTATAATATGAATTAAGAATGTGTCAACCCCCATTTTTATGCTAAAGTCTATCAGGTTTTCAGGCTACAGTAGAGTTTGACAATGACAAATACTGACCATTTTTTTTATTCATGAATCAGTGGTAAATGGCATATTTGGCATTTTTCTATGAAGCAGTATTATAGGTAAACTATGGAATAACTATAAGTGAATTTATCGGCATGGTTTTTATTACTGGGAATCTGAGCTATCATATTGGTATATAATTATAATAACTTCAATAGGCACGTAATATCATACGGGTATATTCACTGAATACAAAACGCAATAATATATGAGAGGAGTGTTAAATAATTCACGTGGAGATACAAAAAACGGAACATCCGGTGTCAAGGCAGCTCGTCATTGAATTTGAATGTGTTTTTATGAATGACATCTGTTCGTGTGACTTGTAGAATTGTGTTACTGTATGCCTGACGCGTGCTCGCTTAAATTACTGTATTGTATTGCTACTAAATATACCTCTTGAATTTATTAAAGGTGTTGTACGAATTAGATCGTTTCAAATGTGGACTAGTGAAAAAGTGCCTTTTGCTCATACCAACATGGCCACCAGAAATTTATATACGCCCATAATTTCACATTAATAATACAAAGTAATGCCAACATGGGTCTGTTACACCCAAAACACGATAAACAACAAGTCCGGAGCACATTCATCATATCGCATCTGAACATCACAAAAAGCAATCCGGCCCGCAGTCTAACTCGTATTTTTTGCTCTCGCCTGTATAACTAGATTGTACGAGATAAATAATAAATGGCACTTTTATAGGTGCTCCCAACATGACAATAAATATTTTAGGTTCAGACGTAAGACCGTCATATAAATGGCCTGTCATAAATCGGCCATGCTCCTATAGCCATCATTTCAGAATTCAGCCGTATAAGATGATTACCTCACCTCTTTGGTGGCAAATCTTATAAATTGCACGCATGTTATGTTCGAGTCGTGAAACGCATCTAAGTGTAGTAAAATTTATTACTTGGGTTTAGCTAATACCGCTGGAAATTACGATCTATTTTACTTGAGGCGTAGGCCAGTAATAAATTACTGAAAGTGATTTATTTCGCCTACTGCTATTGATTTATTGAATAAAATATGTATTTGCTGTGTAATACATTAAATTTGCACAAGCTTTTGGATATTTTACTTCGTAGCATGTATTAGGAAAAATTAATAAAAATATGAATTATATTTACTAGTTAAAACATAAAACAAATCGTTTCTTTACTGTCAAATTGATTTGCAGAACCTATATATTTAAGCGAGATAGGAAAGAATTGTTCCTTTACTCTATCATTAAATCATCTGCAGCAAATTGGCTGAATAGGTGACACTCATTGCTTCAGTAGTAACAATAGAAAAAAAGATAGTGTGACGTCATAGTCCTTTTAGTCGGAATGGTTCGGGACAGCCATTTATGGGAAATGAGGCAATTACAGGGCACGCCGCCCCGGAAGATTACTTAATAGAAAATAAGAAAAGTTTTCCTTGCGATTGCCTATTTCAAATTAATTAGCTTTAACAAGTTCTTCGCAGGTGGCTTAGGGCTCTGTTCATTTTCTGGTTTCAATTTCCGAAGGATTCGTAGAAAACTGTTTAAGTTGTCATATAAAGTTAGTTGTTTGCTGGAAAAGTTTTATTTCTACACAGAATTCTCTCATAAAATAAAATAATTTATTTCGTTTTCTTCTTACAGCTTCAAACTACTCCCTTGCAAGTATTTAGTTTTAAGGAAAAATTACGTATAACAATCTACATGTAACTGTCCATATAGCCTACACGCATACATTGCACGACCACGGATAGGTTATTTAGGAACGGTATGACGAGAGCTCACTTGTGATCTTGCCATTCATGTTAGGTTTTCCAAAACTGTATACGAAATTATTATTATTTTATTTATTTACTTTTTCTTTTTTTATATTGGAATGATTTCGGGAGATTATAGTCTATCAAATTTTGATACGTTAAGAAGTATTCCAAAAGTTGACGAGACTCTGAAGATATTTTAACAATCTTACAAAGTTTGTCAGTTTCCGGTGACATCCAATTTAAGTACTAGTAACTTGAATGACACTACTTTGTTCCCATATTATCATATGGACAAAGCAGTATCTTTCTGTATACTTCAATCTTTATAATGTCACTGGCCATTGTACACAAACAAACAGAAAAACGTGCCATTTACTATTCAGCGTAGATTAGCGCTTTAAAGCGGTAAATAGACGTTCAATAGGTAAACTGTCCATTGAGCGCCATTGTTAGTAGGTGATAATTATAAAGTCTTTGATTTAGTATTTAATCAAATAATTAGTACTGGATTTTGTTTGCAAATAGACGGATGAGACTCCATTGATGACCTGGTGAATTTACGTGAGAAATAATAACATCAACGTAAAAGGGGTCATTCCCGTTTCGTCAACTTTTCGACAACCCGTCATTCGAAATGCCAGTTATGTTAATTTGTTTTTTTTTTAATTTTGACATGTTATTCATTAGGAATGTGATCAAACGGGAAGTAGCCAAAAAATACTTGTAGCGTTAAAAATAGAGTTAGAAATAACATGAATTCAATTCATTCTTAACGGCCGAACCCAATAACCGATCTATCACATACTGGAGATAGAAAAACAAATGAAACAACAGAAAAACTATATAATTTTTCTTGATTTTTCTGTTGTTTCATTTGTTTTTCTATCTCCAGTATGTGATAGATCGGTTATTGGGTTCGGCCGTTAAAAGATACCTATCGGGTTATAAATGTGTTAAATGAGTATCAGCTGGATATAATTATCGTGGATCTAAATGATTTATTTTTATTCCTATTAATTTCAATGATGACAAATATTTAATAAATAATATCATTATTATACATCACAGGTAGCTAGTAATAATTAATACTGAGAACAAGTTAATTAAATAAGAAATACTTCGCTTGGATGTTGGACACAAATAACATTGATACTGTACAACGTGTAACAGAGTACCTACTCAACATTATGAAGAACTTTTATTATAATTAACACTGTAATCGTGCAAAAATAATCGACTGTCCCATACATTTCTGTGCGCATAACTCGACAAAATGTACAGAACTGCTGTTTTTTTCGCTATTTCGGTTTTGATATACGTATGTATAATTATACATATCTGTTATTTTGTTTATTTATTCCAAAATTTACACAAAAAGAGACGATTAATTTATTTTAAGAAGTCTCTGTAGCAATTAAGGTAAATTAGCTTTTTAAACCATACATCAAAATAAAGTAACGTGGCTATTAAGCGACATAGAACCGCTTTTAGTTCCATTTCAAAACCCGAAACGTACTAAAACTAATTACAACAATACCATTAATTGTTTTACGGCCCAATTCCACATTTCTATTTACGTAACTACGTCCGAATCGGGGCCAAACTTTTATAACAGTACAGTTCTAATTAATCATAATTCCTAATAAAAATCCGTCAGAACCAGAAGTCGTTTCATAAACAAGTCTTAAGTATTACAATAAATAAAGTCGGTGGAACTATACATCAGTCTGCGATTGGTCGTATCGTGGTTCTAAGTTTTCGCCCACGTTAGGCATGACCCAAGCAACGAGCGGTATATTCTGCCGCACGCCAAACCCACATTTCTAACTATTATATGTTATGTGGAAAGCTTAGAAGGCCCACTTTAATAACGCACGAAAATTGAAAATCTATAACTTAAGGCCGTCAGATAGATTAACATAAAATATTGGTCACGTATGTTTTGCTTTATCAAATCTATACAAATTGATGAAGATAAAAAGCATCAAAGATCAGAAGTGGGGTAACGTCACGTCGTGAAAAAAAATGTAGCGAGCAGTGACGTACACACGAGTATTTAACGCATTTTCATCGTCGTTTTTTATTGAAGTGAACAAAGAAAAAATACGCGTCCAATATTTTTTATCGTATAATGATTCCTTCAGACAATAATACTATTCTGCACGTTCAACATTATTTTTGTTACTTACAAGATAAGTATTGAACTCGTCTGAAGTAAGAATTTCAACATTAAGGTACTGTGTTGCTCAGTTACTGGGTTGTGGACATCAAGTAGTCGCTCCTAGTTAAGGAAAAAACTCTAGGCAGATGTTGATGCTGCTAAGTAAGCTGCTTGCTCAGTTTCATAACGTTTTATTAAAAGTTTACTGTTTTGTGTGTGAACTTTGTTCTGCTGTGTTTTCCTAATAAAAGTATAGAGCTTCAAGTAACCACTGCAACTTGCTGGTGCTTCAGAATTTTATTCTTCTTTAGAAGAGCTTCTTGTTTTCATTGTATGCAGTGGCTCTTCTGAACTTTCTTTTACGGCATTTTATGAGTGTTTTATATAAGGTCGCGTGCCATACTGTTTAACGTGCGTAGGCGCAGGGGAAATGCTTGAGAAATTAATATTAATAGCCTTACACGTTACATGTTATCTTTAACGTTGTAAATTTCGATATACCTATCGAATTTCGTGATATGTGGCGGTATATTAAATAGTTGTTTGTAATGTCAACCTTTTGGTACTTCATTTTGAACAGATTGAGAAATGTATAGACAATTTATAGTTGCAGGGATGTCACGACCTGATATAAACAACTGGACATTTATAGCTTTTAAACTTGTGGAATGTAGGTAAGAATTTCAGGCAAATAAAATACCTTAAACTCTTACAGCATTTAGGTTCAGCAAACTAAGCACTAAAATATTTGATTAGAAATTATTATTACCATAATTTTAGTCGAAAGACGTCCTTCTTACATCCAGATCATTTTTTTTTTGTTAATATTTTATCTATTGTGATTGATTGCAATATGTATAGCTAAAGTAACTGCTACTAAAACTTAAATGACTGTATGAATTCAGCTATAGTTTACTTGCACCACCATTTTAAATTTATTTGTGATTGTCGCTATATGTTTCTTCTTAGTTAATTTTTATTTAAGCCTCCCCCTTTCTAGATAAATCATCATTAAATCACTAAGCTCATACTGAACACCAGGTACTATAGCCATTTTTTTTAAATTCTAAGGCTTTGTCCTGAATTGTCCTTAGTGCAGTCATTTTTCTCCGCTGTCGTCTGCATTTTGCGTCTGCTATTCGCGAGGTGAAAGCACGCACTAGCGTGGGCGGGCGCCGGCGTCTCACGGCACGGGATGGGGTTCAAAACTACACCGACTGGGTTCGAACGAGCTACGGTACATTCGACATGTGTCGATGAAACCGCTCTTTATATGCTAATAAATTTGACTTCAGGAAGTTTGCAAGGGATTGTGAAAAGTTTTCGTTTTTTTTACTCTTTCATCTCATCTTTGAGCGATGTGTGTGTGTGCGTTTGCGCAATTTGAACTTTGTTTATTAAAAAAGAAATAAACTACACTATTACAATTAATAACTTTTACCAAAGTTGAAATTGCTGCAAATTAATCAGTAATGCAAACATGATTTTTCTGAACCACTGATTAATTATTATTTATACAATTTTTCAGAGTTGATACCACAATAAAAGTTGTTTATATCCGTTTCCCCAAAAATGCTAGTGAATTCATAACATGTCAACCTATACATAAAAAGTTTTCGGAAATAAAAGCTGAACGATGCTAATAATGCCGCTGCAATAACCAGTAGGTAAAAAGCAATTCGTCATTCAGTAACTACGCTATAACGGGAGAAATTGGTCTCTCAATGATTGGATGATGTTGAATGCATAAAATATTATGTTTCCAAAAATATTGTGATTAAATCGAATGGTATTGCCGCCCGCGCTGGTTCGAATATATGTATACAGTTTTATGCCACGCCATCAACGAAATTATGATAGTGTTCCAGTATTTTCGTAAATTCGAACGCTGGTCAGGCAGTGTGAGTCAACATTATTTACTTAAAAACCACTGAGGTCTCTTTTATTTCGGGCACTTTTTGACCAGACAGAAATTCTGTTCTGTCCAAATAGTTAATACAAAATACATAAAAAGCCATTTTCATTTTTTTTCCCAAATTTTCCAATAGGTATGAAATCATTTTCAAGTGACGAGAAATTAACAACATTTCCTTTATTCATTATACTTACCTACTAGTTTACATTTTTAAATATATCTTTAAAAAACATTTAAAAATATAAAAAAGTAGTGGTCCGCCGGTATCGGGAGCAGGGTCCAAGCTACCGGTGGTTAGGGCTCCAGAGAAAGGAACCTCCTCACAATACGAGCCGTATCGAGGAGTACTGCCTTCTGTATCAGGCCCTTTAACCAACCGAGTAACGCCAGCTTCGACAGATGGTCGTCGAAGCTTTTGAACATTAGGCCATTGGCCGTAACAACAATCGGCACAATGACAGCCGAGTCCACATTCCACATATCGACAACCTCGTGTGCTAAGTCGAGATACTTGATTTGTTTCTCTTTCTCAGCTCCCAGTAATAGGGATGTTTCCTGAGTAAAAAATATATGATTATGTTTAGTCCGTCAGTTAGATTATAGAAAAATATTGGACACGTATTTTTTCCTTTATCAAATCTATAAAAACTAACGAAGATACAAAGCATCAAAGATCAGGAGTAGGGGCTTGTGACGTCACGGCTCGCTAAAAATTGTAGCGAGTAGTGACGTCACACAAGTTTTCAACGCACTGTATCGTCTTCATTTTTTGTTTACGTGAAAAAAGAAAAAATACGTGTCCAATATTTTTTGGAAATCTATCCGACGGACTAATTAGATTTTTTTAGTCAACTACCCTATTATTTCTAAACAAAAACCCTCTCACTTCACTTAAATAAAACCTCCTAGACATGATTATGATTACCTCATATCTTCAGTGGGCTGAGACCAGCTGAGCTGTCATTAGCGCACAACCAGTAAATTGCTCCGTAGGAAGCGAAGAGAGGCGATGATTACCGCCGAGTTCTTGACACGGATACGTGCTGCGCGCCGTGTGGGATCCGAAGATCTACTGACAGCTATACGAGTATATCATTGCCTTTATAGATGGTTATCATCATTCCGTGTTCTGTAATTTTCGATACATAAGCACGTGAGCAAAAAGCCTTATGTGTTACTTCATGTCATATCCTTATGCACAATGGCTTTTCAAATTGATAAGGCATAGCATAGCATAATCAGCCTTTTAATGTTCCCACTGCTGGGACTCAGGCCTCCTCTCTAGGAGAAGAAATGGGCCGTAATCCACCACGCGGGCTTAGTGCGGGTTGGTGAATGTCACAAGTCTCCGAATTTTTGGTTCTAGGATATGCCGGTTTCCTTACGATGTTTTCCTTCGCCGTTTGAGAACTTACAATGGTGATGAAATTAATTACACTAAGTAATGCGCCTGGCTGGGTTTGAACCCGCGACGATTCGTATGTCGGGCCGTTACCACTCGGCCACAACTGCTCCCAAATCAAATTGATATTAAAATGTTAACCAAATTCTTCTTTAAGAAATCGTTAATTTACTACTTTTAATAAGTTAATTCTACATACTAATTTGTAGTAATTTTAACAAATAAAATACCTTTCTACTTTATCTAGAATCATGAAATAGTTCATGATTTTAATTAAAGTTAAGCTCATGAAAGGATTAGTGTTTCAAACTGAAATCGAATTCCGAAACCAATAACAATTCATCTAACTTTTCCGTGCTTAATTTGCTCCTACATATTCAACAGTGTTCATTTTCTTTTCCCTTCCCCAGTTTTATTATTCAACAATTTGTTTCGCAAATACTTACTCATTCTGCTTGATTAAAAGGCGAGTCGACTACATAGTTACTAGTTAGGTGGCGCGGATTGAAAGTCAACTACCTCGGTACCTCCTGTCTTGGCTATAATGTTGGACTTGGCTGGTGAGTGAAGTTTTTATAAAGCACCAAAGTATGAGTAATAAAGTGTGTTATGTCATTTATCTTTTGTTATATTGCTGCGCAGATAAACAGGATTTTCAAAACTTTATTGCGGTTCGCCTCGCCGAGTTTGTGCTTAGTCTTCTAAAATGAAAAACCTAGGCTTTTTAGTCAGTCGACGATCACAGCTTTTTTGGATTTAGTACCTACATATTTCAAATTTAATCGGACAAATTATTTCATAACATTCACAACATAAAATCTCTATCGTACAGATTACCTTAGATAACATATTACCTATTGCCTACATTTATAAAGCATAACCATTTCAACAAACAAGCAATCTTTTACTAAAAATAATAAAAATTTATCTGTTAATTAACAAGCACTCATTAGCTATTTCTCGGATGTTGCATGTTTATTTAATCTTTCTCTTTTTCTATTTTGCTCTCTGTTCTTTCGCTATTTAATTTACTCAACTGTTCTTCCATACAACAAGCTGGAACGAAGAACTTTAGAAACTAAAATATGCATCTAGCAAGTGTTATAGATCAACTGTCTCAGCAAATAAAACCTGAAGGTACAGACGTACATAATGCTGTCAGTTTATTGAATCAACCATCTGTGTACCAGGAAAATGATTGAGACCGAAACAAGATTACCTTTATTGGCAATATTGCCACGGCTGATTACGGGAGAGGACACAAAATAAAATATTTTCTCTCTCAAAAATATTCATGGAGAAAAACAGCGCGCCATTTTTTTGTCGTTCTATTTTACTTTACGCTTAACAAAATTGGTGTTCCGATTGAGTTACTCAATCTCAGCGAAACGGTTTTGTATACAGATGAACCTATTAAGCCGGAAGACGGAAGCAGTGTCCTTGATCCGAGGTGCGCTGTCACATAACTATCTGACATATTATACATATGTAGGTGTTACCACGTGTGAGTAAAAGGGATGTCTCCTGCGTGTGTAGGCAATTCATCTATCCGGGCCCATTTGAACCGAATTTGGCTGTTACAGTGCCTTGTGATAATAAACAGCAAATAGCAAAAATTACTTAAAGCCTTTTATTATTTTTGAAATCGTTTTTATGTGCGCCATTAAAAGATACGTAAAGTAAATGAAAGTGCGATGTTAAAGCCTCGTTCCACAATAACCGTAAGTTATATTTCTGCAGTACATATTAATATTCATGAAGCGAAACGCATGTTATGTGATATTTTAACGCACTGTGGATGCATACCGCTATATAAAGGGAGGTCTTTATGAGTCTCGTTATTTCTAATAAAACGACCATGAACCATTCTAGACTGCGCTTAAATCCACGAGCTGTGAGCGACATTAGACGAGCGTCGAGCGACGGGAAACGAACGAAATTGCTATTCACGTAACGATATAATGCTAAAACATTGCTGAGGTAAGTCAAGAATTTTATTCGGAAATCCATCTTTGATTTAGTCGAGATGGGTCAATTGATTAAATTGATTCAATCAAATCTTCAATTTACGGGCAATATTATTGATAAGGCATTTAATTTCAAATGTAATATTTCTCTCTATAATCGATTATTATAGGTTGTGATTTGAGTTTTGGCCACCGGGGACCGTGTGACGCTAACTCACTTTGAACGTTAGATGCGAAGATAAAAAGATCACTTAGTTTAAAAGCAATTTCTCTTTGTAGTATGTTATGTGGTGGGTGCAGGCGGGAAGGCGGACTGCGACCCGCGCCCACCGCTGACCCGGCGCCTACGTCGCCTTAACTGTTTATGCTCTCGTAATGCCTTGTAAACATTTAGACGGAGATGCTTCACTACAAATACGACCATCCAATAGATATCGACGTACTAAGTAATTGAATTCTTGTACAGATCGAGTTTTAGTACGTAAATAGCTAAATGCAAATCGTCGACAGCACTTTCAGTTCGAACCAGCGAGCGGTAACTAAGTAATAATTGAAATGTCTCGTGGAGGTATTCGGGGCACGTGTGGCGAGCTGCCAAACTGTACTCTGCAGGGCGCGTCCGGCTACTTTATTTTATTCAGGTTCTCCTGTTAAATTAGAATATATTTTCTCATTTGATTGCTCTATGAACGGGAAGTGGCCGAGCCACATTGTATAGTTTCTAGTTGTAATATCAATTTCATGCTAAAATAGCACTAAATGTATAACTTCTGTTGGCTACCGGTGCTCCGGTAAATCAAACAAAATTATAGTCAGTCGTTGTGATGTTAGAACCATATTATAACCATTAATACTCGTTAAGAAAATGATCATGTTGAATCGAAGTCAAAAGTTGTCCAATTAGAAAGAGGGCATTGATCAGATTGACCTGTTCATCGAGCTATGATTATCTTTTTAAATTGCTTCTCTATGTAAATATTATTTTAGCTTTAATGTGTGAGATTAACTTGACTTTAAAACTGAAATCATCAAGTTTTTAAGCTGTTTTGTTTTGATATCTTAATATTTTATTTTAGAGATAACGGTTGGTTTATCATGTCGGGATATCTTTTGAGGTAATATCTTATTTTGAACTCACCTTATTTTCGGCGACAGCCCTGTTCTCGAGCGCGTACATGATGGCCTTAGAAACCTTGGTCTCGAGCTCCCTCAGGGCGACGTCTGCGTCCACCTTGGTCAGTCTCTCCACGCCTTCCACGTACCCTGCCCAGGGGCCGTCTAGCTCAGACAGAAGAGAGCCTATACACCTGTTGGAAAAAGATAACATGTAAGGACTCGTCTTAGAACTCGGGGTACTTATTAGGTTGAAATATGGTATCTATGGTAGAAAGCTTCAAGTACCAAATACACTGAGTATGGCAATGTGGCAAGAGAGTATACCATATCCAAATTGAAACTAAAAATAGAATGAGAAAAATACGACAAAAATCCAACTTTTATAGAACCAGACTGCCATGATAGTAAAGCATGAAAAAACTTTTATACGTTTTCTTACGTCTGCAGTTTTTCCAATTGTCTCGGAGACTTGTGAAATGTTGACCGTGTTTCACATTGTTGCGTTCGCAGAGGAAGTTCAAATGCTCTCCGTGCCATCCTTAGCTCGCTTTTGATCAAGTTTGTTATGGATAGCACAGGATCCTCTTTGAACAACGAACGCGTGCTACATTTTGTATTAAGTTTATATGTGCTTTGATCATTTTATAGTTTGATTCAATTTATAGAATTTGAATTAGGTGTTCTGGTTTTCGCATCCATTGTGTGATTTTGTACTTACTACTATTTATTTTTCATATATGTATGACAAATATGCAAGAGCTTTTTAGCCTGAAGTTAAAGGACCTAAAAGAGGGCGAGATAGATCTTCGATAAATGCTTTCATTCAGGAAGCTCAGTCCAATATTGAAACGGAATACAATAGCCAACTGGACCGTATACGACCGCAGTATCTTACAAATCCGACTCAAGTCCTACACTAGGATTTGTTTGTAGCCTGTGTAGTACACATTTAACTCAATTTCTACCCAGTCTTAGCTCAACACAGATATTCCATTTAACTAAAGTCTTGGCTCCAAGAACAGATATTCTCAGAAACTAATTCTTACATGGTAACAGGCAGAATTGATGTATGCTTGTGAAATATGGGCCTATTTGTAGGCTCACCTTTAGCAAACCAAACAGAAGCCATTGTTCAGTATTGGGTGAAGATATCAAATCCGTCATTGCCGTCGTCAGTTTAGTACGTAATCTATAACAAATACCATGACGGCTGCAAAATTTGGCACCATTTCGTGAAGAAACATATCATCATCATCATCTGCCTAGCCTTTTCCCAACTATATTGGGGTCGGCTCCCAGACAAGCCGGATTCAGCTGAATACCAGTATTTTACGCGGAGCGGCTGCCTACCAGACCTCCACAACCCATTAACTGGGGAACACGGTACTTCTTGGCAAGATTGGTGTCAGATTTTCTGGCTTCTGACAATCCGTAACGACTGCCAAAGATCTCCAAATGACAGCCGGGACCAACGGCTTAACGTACTTTCCGAGGCACGGAGAAGTCTCGTTATGTTAAGATGGTCACCCATCCACAGACCAACCTCGGCAAGCGTTGCTTAACCTCGAAGATCGACCCGTGCGGCTGTTATAATTTAGCCACGAGCTCCTCCTGAAACATGTATCGATTTATTTCTGCAGAAATTGCATCGTAAATAAACACAATCCTAAAGCCTTCCTGTGAAGTGACAACCTAACTTTCCGTCCCCACATAAATTCCTCACAAGTCCAGTCAGTCGTACACAGATGCTCGCACACAGCCCGTGTCTCAAACACGCTACAAGCCGGGTGTACAATACCCGACTGCAATTAATCCGCACGCACGACTTGGACAAGTGTACACCAACCCAAGCCAGTTTATTACTCGCCTTGATTACTCGCCTCGCCCGCCACAACTGATATTGAACATTTTTTAAATGAAATTGCAATTTATTTTACTGTGCATAGTTGAGCTTTTTATTTTAAATTGCTGTAGTTTCGTTTTACGTTTGGGATTAATGTTGGAAAATTTATTCGAACTTAATTTCGTTCTATTAAGCTTTTAAACTGTTTGCAAAACGGAAGATTATTTGCGGATTCTGAAAAGTGAAACAGGGTTATTTTTTTCCTTTACAATTTGTGGAGAGGGTAACATACGGATGATTTAGACCTGTTTACTCACTCAAATCTGAATTATGAAGAAAATAGCAGCTAGTTAATTCTCTTTTGACTTCCTAGAACCAAAAATTATATGGTAACCCAAACTATTCTACCTACATAGCGGATGATTTGCGTGACATCAACCGCCATCCCGCATGGATGGCGGTTGCATTCCAGCGAAATGCCAATTTAAGTCAATAGAGCACGAACTAAACCGACCATAGAACATGGAAACGCTTCAGCTTCCATTGCCAAAGAAGACACTGCAAAATCATACAAGCCAAGCGTGTCAATGAGTGTGTGAGTGTCTATTCATCCGATGGGACTGAAATCCGACAGTACCAGAAAGAGATCTGGCGCAGGACCTTAACTAACGAGGTGGTAGATCATACCACCAACTTCCAAACTCCGGGCATAGACAAACACTTCGTTTGTTCGGGCTAGAAGAGTGAGCGAATCTGTATCTACGCACAGCATACTTGTGCGCTATAATATGTATGTATCGCACCAATCTGGCTAGTCTCCGTTGAGATGGATGGCCGCCAAGACCGAAAACGGTCAGGAGGACTATTATACTAACTACTAACTTATTTACTCACAGACAGAAATTAACGACCGGTGACGAGACGAGGGTTTCCTTAAAAAATCATGCTAATAGGGCAAGAGTTCCGCATTGAAATGTGGTTTACACTGCCAACACAACTGTTTTTTAACCAACATAACATAAAAGCTTTGACAGCTGTCTGGACCGTACTTCTCAGCGCTATCATCTGGTGCTAGTGATTTCAGAAAACCTTCGTTCTGTCTATGGCTGTGATAGCCGAAACTGTTGCTCCCGTCATTTACGCTGACCAATAGTTGAGCACGAATTTTTTTTTTTTTTTTATTTCTTAAGAAAACTTACAGCTAGGATACAGATAGTTTACAGTAAGTTAGTGAAAGAAGGCCAATTAAAAGTTTTCACTAACAATATTAGGGTAGCACAAGAAACAGTAGACAGGCAAGAGAAAGTAAGAATTTAGTAGTAAGCACTCGGAGAATATCAAAAAAGGGTTTTAGTGAACTTCAAAGAAGCTACTACTCAGTATTTTTTTAAGTTTCGGAACACTGGTAGAGAACAAGTCAAGATCATCAACACTCTGACACATCGTGTTATATGCCCTGCAAGCTCTTATTATATATGAGTTTTGTCGATATATGCACCGCACAGAGGGAACATACAATGGTCGATGGTTCCTTAAGTTGAAGGAGGGAACACGCAGCCCAATTTTACCCATCAGTTCGGAACAGTCGGTTGAACCATTTGCCAAGTTAAATAGAAATAACATGTCAGCAATTTTTCTCCGTTCAATTAGCGGAAGAATATGAAACTTCCTACAGCGGCTGTGATAGCTAGGTAAATATGTTTTGGATCTAAACTGAATGTTACCTTAAGAACTTCTTTTGAATACTTTCAATGCGATTAACGTAAGTGTTATAATTGGGATTCCATACTGGTGAGCAGTATTCGAGGTGACTGCGTACAAAAGCACAATATAGAATTTTTAAGGTTTTGATATTTTTAAAATCTGCTGATATCCTAAAGATGAAACCTAAAGCCTTAGAAGCTTTTTTAATAATAGTATCGATGTGTGTGTCAAACAAAAGTTTCGAGTCAAAAGTAACGCCTAAATCTCTGATCGTGTTAACTCTGGCTATTGAAGTATTGGCTAGTTTGTAATCATAAAAAATAGGTTTAGGTTTGCGAGTGAAGGTACATATATAACATTTCGAGACGTTGAGATCCAAGCGGTTGGCCACACAATACTCCTGAAATTGGTCCAGATCACGTTGGAGACGTTCAGCGTTTTCATTAGTTCTAATTTCACTTAGAATCTTCATGTCGTCCGCAAATAGTAGAACTCTTGAGTTCGAGAAACATGAAGAGACGTCGTTGATGAAGATGTTGAATAACAAGGGTCCCAAAAGCGATCCTTGTGGAATTCCTGAGGGGATAATCATAGTTCTTGATGTGTATCCGTTGAGAACAATAGTTTGACATCTGTTGGCCACATAGGAAGAGAACCACCTGTAGAGATTTCCACTGATACCTATAGCCAAAAGTTTACGCAGAAGTATGGCATGATCCAAGCGATCAAAACATTTGCTGTAATCAGTGTAGATTACATCTACTTGAGTGCGTTGAGCCATACATTCAGTCAAGTAGTCAGCACAAAGAATGAGATTAGTGGTTGTGGATCGACCTCGCAAAAAACCATGTTGACGGTCACTGATGCTTAGTTTAAGACAAGCATAAAGCTGCTTGTGTATAATTTTTTCCAGAATTTTAGCAAAAATGCATAATTTGGATATGGGCCTGTAGTTCTCCACATGATCCCTAGGTCCTTTCTTGTGGATCGGAGTGATCAAGGCCGATTTCCAGATTGAAGGTACCTCACCTAAATTAAGTGACCGCCTAAAGAGTAGTGAAAGAGGACGAGTCAAATTTTTGGCACAATGGACGATAAAAACTGGTGGAATATTGTCTGGCCCAGCAGATTTAGATAAGTCAACTCCTTTAAGTAAATTGAATACTTCTAATTCGTTAACTTCGACTGAATGAATGTCCGAAACAATATCGCTCAAATGCATGTTTGATCCCCACGCGCGGTCATTCGAAACATTATCGTCATCGTTGGTAATATCAGTAGGACTGAGAAAATTTGAATGAAAATATTCGCCAAACATGTTGCAGATATCCTCTCCTGTACTTGATGTGCTATTTTTATATTTAAGTACGGAAGGATAAGCGTTGGTTTGATTTTTTGATTTGACGTACGACCAAAACGCTTTAGGAGTCTTAAGAATGCCTTCTTCAATTTTTGAAATATAGCAGCTAAACATTTCACTTTCGACTTCCTTGGCACGCTGTCTGAGCAGAACAAAAGACTCGTGATCTGACAAGTTACCGTATCTTTTAAATTTTGCGTGATACTTCGCTTTTTCTTTTATAATTTTAATCAGTGGTTGTTTGAACCAGAGAGGGTATCTGCTACTTGGAACTACCGTCTTAATAGGTACAAAAGAATCACGGAGTTCATTGAGAGTGGTATAGAAAAATGATACGGCATCTTCGAGTGACCTAGTGCTCACTTCGTTTTCCCAGTCGATCTGGCCTAGCCGGTGATTAATGGCCATATAGTCGGCTGATTGATATAAGAATTTTATACGAGGACGTATAGGAAGAGTATGAAGCTCCACGAAATCAGCTGACACACAAAGAGCCCTATGATGTGGATCTTCCGGCACCAAAGGATCGGCGCAACTTGTTACTGAAACCTCGCTATTTGATAAGACTAAATCTAATATTCTATTGTTTACATTTGAGTGCGAGTTGTATTGCGCGAGATTGCATACTGTAAAATTATCAAACAAATGGACTTGAACATGACCTTGGATATTACTAGGGCAAACTAACTGACCCTCATCATCTGGTTCCCAGTTTATATTTGGAAGATTAAAATCACCAAGAATTAAAAATATAAGAATACTGTTGGTGGTTGAGGAAATTCTAGTAGCTACAATATTCTGTGGAGCGCACGAGCTAAAATGACAAACCACATACTGGCACTCTATGAAGATGAAGATCAAGTGATCACTTAATGTCACCGTTACACTCATCAATCATCATACAGTTACGTGATTAAACCTACCAATGTAGTTAAGATTATAGATTACAGAGTGTGTATTTTTAGTTTTATACAGTCTGTTTCACTTATGCGAGGAAGATTTCATTTTCTAGAGTTTTTGAAATGTATTTGTTTATGTGGTAGATATGTAACACACAAGATACCTTCACGGTCACTATAAAAATCACAGGTATACCAAAGTTTCAGTGTTTTTTTTTTAAATATAAATTGTAGCCAGTAGTAGAGGTCCAATGCATTAGAATGTTCCAATTAGGGATTGCAATTGCTGGATCCAGCATACAGCAATCCAGCTGGATCCAGCATACAGCAATCCAGCTGGATCCAGCGCCTTTTTAAACATGCTGGATCCAGCATACAGTGCTGAATCCAGCGATGCGGATCCGCAAACGTATCAATTTCTATTGTTTAGAACTTTAATAAACAAAAGGCAAGTGGTCCATTAGATTACGAAAAGGTCCTGAAAAAAGAAATGAGCGTTTATGAGACCGAAGGAGTGCGAGGTGAACATTTATCTATGGTTTATGAATACTCATAAACCATAGATGACCCTAAAACCGACCAGTGTAGAGGCCGAAAGGGCAGTCTCAGCAGCCGGCTACATATGCAGTTCTGTGCGAAGCAGGTTGGGAGATAAGACTATAGATAAAATTTGTTTTCTAAGGTCATACTTTCAGAGAATTAAAAAAAAAAGATATTTTCAGTCTCTTATCGTCAGATTTTAAACTGCCTAATTATTAACGATTAACGAGTGGAGAGAAGATTTTTACGGAGCTTCTTTTGATACAAAAAATTGATTGAAGATTAAAATAGTATTATTATGACAGTCCTTTTTTGTAGTTAATTTTAAAAGAATTTTTAAGACTGATTGACTGACTGCTACTGATTAGCCGTCCTATCCTATCCTATCATTAAACATAAACGTAATAAGAAATTGCTTACTTATAAAAATTCTCTAAAATGTTATATGAGGTTATATTTTTGTTATTTAATTTTAAGTTGATTCTTTTGATCTCAAATGATTAAGAAACCAAAGCAAATTGATATAAGATATCACCAAATAAGTGAAAGATATCATAGATTATCGTAAGAAGTACAAATTTTTAAAAAAAGTCTTAAAAATGTCGTATTTTTATTTTCATTCCACATTTTGCTGGATCCCGCATTACCCAGCTGGATTCAGGTTAATCCAGCAAGAATCCAGCTGGATTGAAAACGCCGCTGGATTGCAATCCCTAGTTCCAATGCAATAGAACTAGATTGGACCTCTAATAAAAACCTTCCACAGGTGGGGATTGTTCACAAATAGTAGCACACGTCTGTGGCCTTAGTGCGAGTTTTTAACGTTCTATTTCTAAAGATAAAGATCATTTATTTGTCCAAAACATGAGTATGCACACACATGGCATGCAATGCATGCCATGCATGCATGTTCTAATCTGTATTGAAACTGAATAAGCACCGTCTGGTACTCAAAACGGAAAATCCCTTCTTTCATGGAATTTGAAATAAGCGAACGTTTACGTTAACGCGATCGAGTACGTCAAATAACCCTCTGAACAGCATCCGCCTCATTGTTGAGTTTTCTCACGAGTTTCGAGACTCGTTAAAGTTACAATATCATTGTTTGACAGAAGTTAACAAATTTCATTAGTGACGTGTTTGCAGTAGTTTACCTTCCGTTCGAATTTGAAAAGGGTTTCATATTTATTAAGTTAAATACGGATATATAGAAAAAAGGGTTTCTTTGAAATGGACAACCTATATTGAAAAACTATGCTTTATATCCTAAATAATAAAAGGAGCTATATAAATAACTAGCAGCGTCCCGCGGTTTCACACGCGTAGTTCCCGTTCCCGTGAGAATACGTAGATAATATATAGCCTATGTTACTCAGGGTGAATGTATCAATGTAGCTTTCTAATGGTGAAGGAATTTTTGAAATCGGTCTAGCTAGTAGTTTTTAAGTTTATTCGTTACATACAAAAATACAAATCTTTTCTCTTTATAATATTAGTATAGATAAACGCGAAAATGAGTGTTTTTTTTTGTTTGTTACGCTTATGTACACACTATACCGATTTTTATAATTTTGGTACAGAGGTACAAAGATGGACCCCTGGGAACGATTATAGTCTACTTCTTTTTTGAGAACATCTAGATTAGCGCAAGCGAAGCCGTGGGCAAAAGCACACACGCACAAAATGTTCAAACACAATGTTCAACGAACAATTAATGAAAGGAATAGGTATATATAGGTATAAAAATAAATTCTTAGTTTTTATTTATAAAAAACAATAATCCTTTCACATATTATTATTGCAAAGCGAGGATACCATAGCAAAAATTCTTGGCGACTGTGGGCTTCCGTTTGTATAACCATTCGTACTGCTGGCGACACCATGGGCGCATTCCTGTTAGGTATATTTCTTATTGACAATAGCACGCAATCCTGACATGCCTACGCGACCAGCCCTAGCATTATGTAGCAACTCTAATTTGAAATACCTTTCGTTTAAACAATGGCTTTATGTAATTTTAGTGCGGACAAGACTTTGCTTGCGAATTTTTTTGAGTTTTCGGAAAGACACAGAATTTCTAACTTCTACATTCCATTTATACTTTTTTTGAAAGCAAGTAAGGATCATGTAACTAAGTTCAAGATTTCATGTTTAAATCTTTATTAGTTCTGGCTACCTCTTCATTTTAGCCAGTTACAAAATTTTGAGTAGATGGGTGCATGTGCATAAAAAATATTAGCTCTAGGTCGATATTGTTCCAACAGAAGAAGACGCCCCGGGCGTCGGGAAACGCAACGCGGGCCTGCGGATGGCGAGCTATGGGTGGCTCGCCGTCCGATAGCAACCAGGCCCAAGTCGACGGCGCGTCGTGTTCCACGCGCGCCTCAAAGAGCCGTCAGCAACGTAGACGGGGCCCCATAGGGTCAGTGCCTGCTAGGGTTGCGGAATTTGTTCGAAAGAGTCACCGCAGCCCTGGAACGCAAAGGGCACAAGAAGGATCACGGGTGGGTTTTAGTCAGTAAAAGTCTGACACTCCCTTCCGCTCCGCCCAGAGCGGGAGAAGTCATTTGATGATTTCCCATCCAGAAAAAAAAAAAAAAAGTTCGATATTGTTCACACAGACAAAATGTTCGTCTAATGGGTCGTTCTTCTTTTTTATACACAATGGTAGGTCTCTCACCTCATTTTGTGTTATATTAGAGTATGAATTATTATGTTTTTATTGTTTGAATTCACATCCTCATCGCTTTATACCTTTTAATACTAAGTAATCTTTACCTTACTTTAGCCAATATTTTTTTGCGTGTCTTAATTTTTCATTAAATACCGTGACTACTCTAGTAATTCATAATGATGTTCTACACAAAAAGGACCACTCTGTCACAGTGTTTTCTCGACAATCACCATAAAATAAACAACATTATGGGCATGACAACAAAGATTAAATGATCCAAATGAATGCATCTGAAAAAAAATACTGTCACTTGAAAAACTCGAAAAACTGAAAAACACCAATTCATTGTCGATAAAAAAGAAGAACGACCCTAATATCGTCTGCCTAGTCTTTTTCCCAACACTATTGGTGTCGGCGTCCGGTCAAACCGGATTCAGCTGAGTACCAGTATTTTACGTAGAGCAGCTGGCCTCCCAGGACTCCACAACTCATTAACTGGTGGCAAGACTGGTGTCAGATTTTCTGGCATCTGAAAATCCGTAACGACTGCCAAAGATCTACAAATGACAGCAGCGACCAACGGCTTTTGATGAAAATTAAATTTGCTACTTGTAAACTAACAATGTTAGAGACTTAGAGGACCTAGAACTAGTGCAGACTCCAGAGACGTTGTCCGCACAAATTACAAGCACAGAGACATGGAGCGTTTCATGCTTGCAATCAAATTATAGAGAGCACCTAACGTTCAAGTTTGAAGGTAAAACGAGCAAGATGTAGCGTGAATGACTAGCAGACAGGATCTGGCTAGTCAAAGTGGTAGGAGGGAGTAGGGTCTTATCGATAGCGTTTCTAATTGGTAAAGGGAACATGGTGGAGCATGGTGTTCACGCGCCCCGGAAAAGCCTAAATTGGCAAACTGGACGGGAAACTATGTAGGTACTTATAATGACACGATATTCTCAATCAATATGCCTAGTTTTTTTTTTCAAGTAATTAGGGGTCTTTCCGGATGCAAATAAGTACCAGTATTTTTTTAAAACATGATGTTCTCTCTTAACAAAAACATCACGAGCTCCGGTTAAAAAGCTTTGTACAGATAATACTTACAGCGTTAATAAAACTGTTAATGCTGAACTCGACAGCCCACGATAAAATAGAAGCAAAGAACAATATAATTTGATCTCGTCTACAAAATAGCTGCTTTATAGGCAGAGCAGTCTATCTTGTGCACAAAGCTTCTAGATTAGGTAATACTCTAGCTAGATAGAACACCATATTATGTTTGTAGAATTTGACTATTAGCTAAATTAATTTCGTGTGTCGTAGTCAAAGCGCTTAAGATTAGCATATTGAATGGGTAAGTATAGTTAGAGTATCTATAGACAATAGGCTACTAAGCCAAGCTATCTCTTGCTGGCAAGCTAATTAATATCTATGGCTTGAGCTACCCATGGCTTCTGGAGTTGCGATTCCGAATACGAGCCGTTGTTCTCCCGCACTAGCTGGACCTATGATAGGTTGAAGGTCACTGGGTGTAAGGTCATAGTGGCCATAGTTTTAGCTACAATGATGATGAATAGACAAGGTACTCACCCTCTAGCCACATTAAGACAGAAGTTCCTGCAAGGCCGTGCATCATGTCCTTGACAGCGCGCACAGCCGGCTGCTCGAAGCAGTCGGTTCTCGCAGTTCTGAATGCCACTGGCCAGCACTCGCTCAGTTGAAGCCAGAGCGTCTGCACCTACGGCCAGCATCTGAAGCAGCGCGCGCGCCGCCTCCAGTGACCGCGATAGAGACGTACCCAGCTGTTGACAAGACACATTAATTCGTTTTTCGGATTATTGAAATACTTTGTTTTACGACAGTTTCTAATCATCACGTTTCGGTAGTCAAAACACCCACATATAACTGGGAGCTAGGACTCGTGACCAAGCCATAATGATGAATAAATTACAATAAATCAAATAATCTAATTAAAATTATGTAGCTACCTACGAAAGTGATAGAAAAGCTTTAAATATCAAACGAATTTTCCCGACCAACTTGTTAAAATAACTAGGAAATGATTTATTATGGCGTCGCCGAGCGACTGCTAAATTGAATTAAATCCGATTTAGCGCTTTACGAGCCGGCCACCGGCGCTGTAAGAAGCGCTTAAGCGTCATTTTTATATGTCAGCAATATAAATAAACAAGCGAAAATCTCTGAATAGTGAACAGGATTTAGTTATATGGGGGCAAGCGTTTATCTCACTTCCGCACTCCCGAGTTTCATATCCGGGCTTGTGTTCATTCGCTTGCTACGGTGTAAACGTTGTGTGTAACTTTCAATATACATAAATTCTATGTTCCACCAGTATTAATGTCAACGTTATACGCTGAAGTGTAAAGCCCAGAAATTATTTAGCTCTCTGACCAATCTTTGCCTAGATTAATTTCATACCACCTAAAGGCATTTTGTAACATCTTACAGTAATCTCGCATTTAAGATACCGATGACATTATGTTTTATGTAAATGCCTGTGTTATCTCAGTGCCAACAATATCTCGTGATGGCTCAACAGCGACATTCTGCAACAGTACTTACTCATTATGCACACTGGGCTTTGTCCTGCAATCTGCATTCAAAGTCTGTCAAAAGACATTCGTTGCAACATCGCGACCTACTGGCAGGACTATTGAATCTTTACTCAACTTAACATTACGAAATGTTCCACAAGTGCACGTAGTGATATTTAAGGGTTCTTGCTATAAAGTAAAGATACAAAATAAAAATATTGACTTTATAGAAAAAAATCCAACCGCAGAAAACTTTTAAAATATTTCAAAAAATCACTTTTCAAGCATCCTGATGCAGTCAGTGGCGCCCATTTTAGTTCAATCACAGATTTGATGGCTTGAAAAGTGTTTTTTTTTACTTTTCGGCACCTTATTAAAGGGTTTAAAAAAATTCAATATTTGTTTTTTAAATATTATTTCTTCACTGTATAGAAGCTGCGTAACATCACCATTAAATATGACCACATACTTCTGGAACACCCTTTAGAACCTAAGTATGTATCTGAAACTGTTGTCATTCAGTAAATGCATCCTTTTCTGCGTAACGTGTAGGTTTATTACATTCATAGTATGCATAGGTACATTTTCAACGCGCAACGTTAAAAATATTAGGCCAAATATATAAAATAATATAGTGTTTTTTTGACTGGTACACACACTAAGTCCACCACCAGCTACTGTGAACTGTGCTCAGAGTTTAAATAAATAATAGACTGAAAGTAGACCTTAATAAATTATGGAAATAACGACTTCTTTTAACGAAAATGTAAGGAGCAAGATGTAAATATGAATTATCCCTCTTCGGTATGAACATGACACTGCAAGGCACAGGTTAATTCGGATAATCTCCGGGTTAACCCAATTAAGGCACATGCCGCCAGTTGAGTAAAAGGTGTAATGCACCATTACTTTTAATGGCCGAAACCTACTGCCTGCCTGTTTCGCGTGCCTCTCGACATTTGCTAAGGAATTTAGAATTTTATATGCGGCACTTTTATGATTAGTATTACATATCTATACTTCATTCACAATAAGATTAGACATTGGAACAGAATTCTTTACAGTCCGTTCAACCGATTTTTACTTCTATTCTGTACGCATAAGAATGGCATTAAAAGCAAAAAAGTGATTATAATACCAACTGTTTACTGCAGCTACCATGTGTCATGCCACCAACGCAATAGAAGTGAAAATCGGTTGAACGGACTGTAAAAAAGATGTATTTCAATGTCTAATCTTATCGTGAATGAGGTACCTATACGTATATAACTTTAAGGGCGCTTCAGTATAAAATAAACTTTAATACTTTATGAATTGAACCTTATTACCAACAGTACCTACCTCGTATGGTTCCCGTTCCCTTAGGAATACGAGGATAAAATATAGCCTATGTGTATTTTTGTCACTGATGATGTAGCTTTTCATTGGTGAAAAAATGGTTAACTCGAAGCTTATTCGGTAAAGTTTGAAGATATTCAAATAAAAAAGTGGTAAATATGGTCCAGTGAACACTGAATACTTTATATACTGTTGTGTTTACTACATTTGCCTAGTTATGATTGAAGCAGAATGTCATTTGTTTTATAGCAGCCTTGAACGCTAATGAAGCCATCACACAAAATAGTTAGCAAGCGTAATTACCTGTTGCGGCACATCCCCAAACGGTTGAACAGCTTCATAAGCATCTTTGAGACACACTTCGTACTCCGAGGTGAACTGCTTCGAGTCCAACTTGAGCACATTATGAAAGGCCACGGGGAACAGGTCCCTGAAGAAGTTCTTCGCAGTGACTGACAGGTCTTTCGGTGGACCTGCGCTGAGGCTCTCGCTGGTGAGGTCCCCTTCGGCTCGGAGTATCGTTCGGATGTCATCGTATAAGTTCGCGAGGGGTTGGACCGTCCGCGACGCGTGCCCGCGGTATAGTTGCGTGAAGAGTGTTGCTGTCTTGTTCTGCGACTGGTGTGACAGCCCCGTTAGGTGATCTACGGGAAAGAAAGAGATATTTTGAAACAGCTGCCTGAGTTATGTACATGTTCATTTACCTATATGTCGCACCTATATGTTATTTTTTTTTTAGAAAGTAACAATTTTTTTTTAAAAAACGAAAAAAAAAATCTTTTTTTCTTAATAAAATTATTTGTTTTTTTTTTAAAAAAAAAAAAAAACCTTGCCCCATACTAGGAATTTCTCCTGTGTCGTGAATGCGTTTACAAACATATAATCTCACATACACAAACAGCCAGACCCGGAACAACTATCTGTAGGCCATACAAATATTTGTTCCGTGCGGGAATCGAACCCACAACACGTAGCGCGCAGCAGCCAATCGCTCAACCACTGCGCCAACCATGTCGCAATATGTGGCACGTCTGGTATTAATACAAAACACGAGACAAAAATATGAACCACCAAGTATTAATCATATTCCAATTAAGGTTTGATTGACAGATTCTAATACAGTAATCAACTAAACTCTATTTCATAATAATGTAAGTGAAACCTCCAGGGGTACGTATTTACGTTGCGTCTTACCGAAATTTGGATACACGTAGTTACGAAACATTTGTGTACAATAAATTAGACGTAATGTTAACAGAGCCTGTGTAAATACGTTTAGTTGGTTAAACATCCCCGAGTATTTGGCTCCATAGTTTGTGGCACCTGCCCTGGGTTGTGAGTATGAGTATCGGGTGTTATCTCGCTGGAATGCAGGGCCGAGCCGCGGGATCAACGCCTCGACGACATTCCTACCAGCGTATAAGTATTAAGTGCTCAAAGACGACATTATCCCCCCAATACAGATAACCAGAAGATATTTTTTAATTAAATAACATAAGGCTGTTTATCAAAATGCTACTACGAGTAAATCCGAGTGGCCGTGTGTTTAAACTGTGAGGAAAGCCTACTATGTTTATACGAAGGATGAAAGCTCCTTTGATCTACGGAGCTTGACGAAAAGCTTTTTAGCTGGCGGCGTTCACCGCGTGTGTACCTTAACCGTACGCTTGAAGGATTCATTATGATTCTAGTTATAAATCTCCAAGGATTATATGCGAGGAGTTAAATGTCACATGGTTTAATTTTAGGAGGCTGTTAACTGGTATTTGCGCTTCATATCATACAAAAGTTAATTATTATCAAGACTGGCTTATTATGGCTTCAATCTGTGGTTTTGACAACTTTCAGCCTAACCTTTAATTCAATCTTACGTTATAATAAGTTTAAATACTGATAAGAAGATTCTTAATTTGAAATCTCTATAGAAATTACGTATAATTCAAAGGAGCTCATAGGTAGATAAGTGAAGAATACATAGGCTCCTCTAGGCATTCACTGTCCATCAAATTCGAATGAAGAATTTAGTAATCTGTATTTTAACTAACCATATCAAAAATAATCATTTAGGTATTTAATAAAAAGCTGTTAATCTTTAGCAAATAGCAGCTGTCACCAAAAGTAAACCTTTTATTTACCGGTAAGTAAATTAAAATTATTCTTCCGTCAAAAGAATTAATTATCCGAGGTCCAACTCCAGCGCAACTGTCATCGGGTGCTATAGACAGTACATTAAAGTAACGCTCTCTGTTCCCACCTGCACAATAGAGGATTGATGACGGTTCCTAGTGCTCCACTGTAAATCCCCGCATTCAGTGTTTCGTGGCAGAAAATCCGGAAGGTATTGTGCCAAAGATAAGGAACAGAAGGTTCATATCATAATTACGCCTACACATGTAGCAAATGGAACCCTATTGTATTAAACATCGGCTCTCCGTTCGTCTGTCTGTTAGTGGGCTGTATCTCATAAATCGTAATAGGTAGACAGTTGAAATTATTTAATTGAATTGCCGCTCTAACAAAAATAATTATAATACATGAACTGTAATCTGTACATGTCAGGACCTTATAGCTGTCAGCGAATAGAATAATTGCAAAAAGAATATTTAAAAACTGTAATTTCTATCGACACACTAAGCAGAAGAATTATATTCACAAAGTAGCAACAAAATAAACAAGGTTGGAAATATACTATTTACTTACTAAGGTTTCTGCGTAAACAGACCGAGGAATACTATAACCAACTACCTATGAATGTAACACCAAAAAAAATACTATTTCCTATTACATAATATTTACTATTTCCTGAGGTGACTTGTGGTTTTCCAATTTCAGGTATGATACGCTTGTTGTTTAAAAACTTGATATTCTATATCACTTTCTTGTATAGTGGCACCAGTCACGACTAGCTCAATAAATAACAAGTGTCATTCGTCTTTTCAGAGGGAGACCTCCAGACGCCCTTTACAGCGGCCGCCGACTGGCTATATTTAATGTAACAACGTATTTTACAGTTATGTTTGAAAAAGGGCTAACACGTTATCTTCATACGTTGTACTAATGAAAAGGTTCGTGTTCTGGCCGTAAATAAAAAATGGGACGTAAAATAAAACAGTACAATCTGGCATGAAATTCAACAATAATAAAATTAAACAAGACGCAACAAATGTTTCATTCAAAAGTAAAATACCTTTGGAATTTAAAAAAAAATACGGTTACAAAAATATTTTTTATTCATTATCCCTCCTCTCGCTACATTTCAAAACGTAATGTAAATAAAGCTTACCTAATCAACGAGCTAAGCGCCGTTTGCAATTAACGCCTTTTCATCAAAATCGTGGCATTTTTCTCCGCGCGCTTTCAACACTCTCACTTAAAAGTCGTTTAGTTAAAGAATCATAAATTGCATTACAGTGTAGCGGGGGCTTGAACTGTGAATAGTCTGCGGAGAGTGGACTAATTACTTAGTTATGCAAATTCAGCTACAGAGGTTGTTTTAACAAATGAACTCTGTCAAGCCAAAGCTGAGTTTTTTTTGCGTTTTAAGCAATTTCATCTCGCAGAGAGCAGGACTGAACTTTAGTAATGAGACGCCAGTGCCACGGTCATTTAGACGGGATTGAGACGTGGGAAAGTGAATATAAACGAGACTGGGTAAGAGCTGCTAAGCAAAATCTACAACCTCCCTTTATCACCATTAATTTACTTAGAAGACTAGCTTTTTGCTTACGAAAGGTATATAGTTTCAGAATCTTAAAATCTTTTTACAGAGCGTCTCATCTAAGTTTATGTTAAAAGACTTACATTTAACAAAGTTTATCTTAAGAAAATCCCGTCTATTCCGTAAGTTACGAGTCTCCACGGTTCATATAGCACTGAAGATAGAATCTTCATACCCTATAAATCTGAGGTATACACACTGTACAAAACACGTTGAAGGAAATTTCATACTGTCGGCAGTGGGGATTATATCCTGTCAGTGTATATGTATGGTCGGGACCCGGCCCACGTACCCGAGCGCAAACTGAATGAATGGGACCAATACACTGCACTGACAACGAGACGGGATAAAAGGCATACTATAAATACCAACAAACTTAACACAAATGTATCCAAAATTCACAGCTCCGTAAAAGTAAAGCATTGAGACAAGAGCTGTTAATGAGAACTCTATTAATATTAAATGGTCTGTATTAACGTTAATGTGGGGTACCTTCATAAAGCACAAAGGTAAATTATTTTAGTGCTCTAATGAGGGTCCGTGCGTGTGGTCCCGGAGGCCCTTAGGCATTCGCTCGACAATAGTATAAAAGGGAACCCTCGGCGTGAAGCACACTCTGATTATTTCCTCTCAGGAGTAGGGGTTGGGCTCATTGTTTCATACTTGTTAGTCGCGAGGTCGTCGCTCCCAATATTATATTTTTTATAGATAATAACGCTCTACTCGTGTTGATGGGAGTCTTTGAAGAGTACTCGCAAGTAAATAACTCTTCAGGATTCTTTTTAAAGATGAGAGAACCTATTTAAAGATGGCTGCGGAGTATAAATAATGAATACAATCTGATTGTTAGCCGTTGTCGTTAACATACGTATTATTTGACTGGGATATACATTATGTTCGTTGGCGTGCTAAACAGAGATAAATCGAGGGTTAGTCAATGCTTGGCACTAGATGTATCGACGGTGCGTATCCAGTCGAGCAGCAACGCCACGATTTGTTTAATAACAATAAATATTGTAAACTACACTAGCAAATATTGTGCACTATCTATACTTATAATAAATCTGTAGAGAGGTCAATTCTGTACAGGGAATATATTTTCAAAATAACTATCAGGGGGTGATTTGTGATCGATACTGGTGCCAAAAATGCAATCAGTAAAATTTTTGTCTGTCTGTCTGTCTGTCTGTCTGTTTGTCTGTCTGTATGTTCTTTATAGAAACAAAAACGACTCGACGGATTTAAATGAAACTTGGTACAATTATTCTTCATACTCCTGGGCAGGTTATAGTATACTTTTCATCACGCTATAACCAATAGGAGCAGAGCATGAAGGGAAATGTTGGGAAAACGGGAGAAGTTACTCAGTTTTTTAAGCTCCCGTCGCGTGTGTAACCTTAATGGTTAAAGTTACATAGAAATCATGTATGACGGAAATATTCTACATAAAATTATCTAAAAAATATCCCTCAACAGCATATGTCTATATTTTATGGTTGTCTCACAATAACACGTGTAACTCCAGATAGCTTAGCAGTTCGGAGCTTTTTGATTATATTTGATTACTCTTACGTTTATAATACTCTCACTCATCCCTAATTAAAAAAGTTAACATTATTACCTATTCAATAAAAAAAGAATCATAGAAATCGGTATAGAAACACCAAACTTATACATGAATACAATAATAAGCCATCGCGCCGTCGCGCTTTAATACGCAATCATGCTGTAAGGATTACTTTTGTGTAACGGTTGCCGCGCTCGACGATACTTTTATTAATTAGTAGTTATTTTATGAATTAGTGATAGGTATTTATTTTTAAGTGAAGTAAGTATAGGTTATTATAGTATAATTTTGCACAGGCATTTCAGCTTTACTTTCATTTCTTTTTTTGTTGTAAGTTGTACATATTTCACACACACATAGTGATCTATCAATGGACAGCCCAAACCACTGAACGGATCGGGCTGAAATTTGGCATGCAGGTAGATGTTATGACGTAGGCATCCGCTAAAAAAGGATTTTGATTAATTCTACCCTTAAGGGGATAAAATAGGGGATGAACGTTTGTATGAAACTTTGTCAATTTTAAACCGATCGGGCTGAGAGTTTCAAAATCGGGGGTAAAGTAACTATTCCACGCGGACGAAGTCGCGGGCAGAAGCTAGTTTTACAATAAGTAGCTATACTATATTTTGCATGAAAGTACATTTTTATGGATATTTTCTAGAAATAACATGACTGATAAAGTTGCTTAGAAACTGTTGAAAACTTCGTTAGTTAGTCGATAGGTCGCCAATACCGATCCCAGAGAAATTCCTAAGCATTTTACAAGCCTATATGGTAGATATATAATTTATTTACGACTGCTGCTGTAAATCGTGTGGCATTTATTGGCAAACACAATTTAATTAATTTTCTAAAGGTCAACGCTTTGGTCGTTTATCAGTCGAATATAGGCATTTTACGCTGTTTGGGCAGTGAGTGACATAACCTTTTGGGAGTTCTTACAACGTTTATTGGCCCACGGCACTCAGTACTCGGTTAGGGCAAATTAATACTGGCTAGCTGAGTTGATAAGTTTCTTTGATCTATGTAAAATTATTTTATATAGATTTTAACTAATTGGCTTTTTAATGATTGAAACGTGAACTCAAACGGCCATAGAACATAGCCTAAATAAAAACTGTATCAATTATGTTCTCTTTTCACTACATCTATCTAAATATACATTTTAAAATAACTCAAAAGGGACTGACTGACTGACATAGTGATCTATCAACGCACAGCCCAATCAGTGAACGGTTCGGGCTGAAATTTGGCATGCAGGTAGATATTATGACGTAGGCATCCGCTAAGAAAGAATTTTTGAAAATTCGCCTCCTAAGGGGGTGAAAAAGGGGTTAAAATTTTGTATGGAACTCCACGCAAACGAAGTCGCGGGCATAAGCTAGTATAGTATAAAACAAAGAAACAAAGTCGCTTCCCACTGTATGTTTGTCCCTATATTATGCTTAGATCTTAAAAACTACGCAAAGGATTTTGATTTTTTTAATAGATAGAGTGATTCAAGAGGAATGTTTATATGTATGAAACATGCATAATATAGTAGAGAAACACTAATTATTTTAGAGGTTTCTAATGTGATGTCGTAAATAAACACATTTTTTTTTCATAAAACGCTATGAACCTTGTATATAAAGACATTCTGTAGTAGGTACGAGTATATTTAGTATAAGCATTGCACCCGTACGAAGCCGGGCGGATCGCTAGTCTATATTAATATTATAAAGAGGAAAGATTTGTATTTTTGTATGTAACGAATAAACTCAAAAACTACTGGACCGATTTCAAAAATTCTTAAGCTATATTTTATCCCCGTATTCCTACGGGAACAGGAACCACGCGGGTGAAACCGCGGGGCGCTGCTAGTTATCTATAAGTTCGACTATTGTAGGGACTGTAAATAAGCCAGCATCAATACTGGCGTCGCATCTGCAGTGTTGTTAGTACACACAGATAGAATTAGTTCCACTTCACTCTGAATGCGCCACAAGAGCACTAGGAAAAACCTTCCAGTTTTGTCAGATACGACCAGTATTTTTTTAGTGTTCCATTTCCAAAGAGGTTTCACTCGCTTGGAATACCAAATTCTAGCAAAAGATGCAAATTAAAGTTTTTATTTTTACTAGAACGTAGCGCGAATGTTACCCATATGCCTGTTAATGTACCTACTCATATGATATTTGAAAAACTAAGTTTCCCAACTGAAATTGCT
Source organism: Hecatera dysodea (assembly GCA_905332915.2). Lineage (NCBI taxonomy): Eukaryota > Metazoa > Arthropoda > Insecta > Lepidoptera > Noctuidae > Hecatera > Hecatera dysodea. The sequence goes on along the minus strand of HG995288.1, from coordinate 8,050,579 downwards.
TTAGTCTCGGCTGGGTGAACGACTTAAAAACTCCAAAATAACCTTTTCCCAACTACTGTGTCCAACGTATATAAGGGAAAAAAGATGTTTTTTTTTCTATGAATATAAATTCTACTTGCAGCCACATCTTCATTACTAGTTTTTTTTTAAGTATGCGTACCTAATTCACGCACATGCAGTAATTTCATATTGTTTATTGGCTGAATAAGTAAGTTTCTGTGTCCATCTCTGGGAAACACGGCATAAAATATTTATTTAATACACGATGCCGCAGTGAGTTTAATACGATCAGTAACAAAATTGTTTTACATTTAAATAGCAATATTTTTTCTCAAACATAATTAATAGTTTCAATTATGCGCTATAAATCTTTTTTTCTAATTGAATTGAAATGTTTTATCGGATCGATCTAATCCTAACTTTTAATTATCGCAGCATCTAGTCCATGTAATTGAGAACAAGTTTCAAAAGCGAATGACCAGAGGCCATTATAGAACTGGGACGCACGGGAAATCAATACGAATCAATCGGTCTCAGTATCAATGAATTTTGTATCCTAACCTAAACCTAAAAATGCGAAAGTGAGTTTAGACCCAATTTTAATAATTTTTGGTACAGATATAGATGAGATCTTGGAGACGGTCTACACCGCACGTAAAAACTAGTCCATCATAATGATATTTGTGAGGAATACCTTTTAAAAAAAGCTAATGTATCAAATCTTCTTTTATGAGGGGCGCACGTGTATAATTAACAATGTGTAAGGGTCGGTGTACACAAAGTGCCCAATTTGTCGGCCGTTGAGGCTTGAGAGTGTTTGTTATACAAGTATTGTTCTCCCGACTAACACTTGGCCGCGGGCCCGCCTATACTTTCTCATATTTATTGTTTCAAGAGCACGGGTTGCGGTAGGATCGGTCTGCCGTGGCCCGTGTGTCAAAGATATGGTGCATCTGCATACTGTGCCGATTGATCTTTGCCCACTGACATAATAAACATATCTATGCGCTGCTCAGTCGTCTTTCAATAACGTCTCCTTTTATAACGAGCTCACAATGAGGTTACAGATAGTGTTTATTGTGTAATGCACGTATACAATTTATAAATGTATGTGTACTATTTTTAAAGCTTGTTTCATTCAAGAATGTGGATTGTGAATGCAATTTTGAATGAAATATCTAACTATCGATAACATAACATACCTATCGTATGCTAAGAGGTATATTCCAAAACTCTACTTTTTTGAGGGTCATGAAACAATTATGATAAAGAAAAAAACGCATGGCAGTAAATCCCTTGTTTTGATGCTAACTTTAATATTTAAATGGGCAAGTGAGTTAGTTTGTTACGCTTTTTAAATCGCTGAACCGATTTTGACGAAATTTGGTATAGAGATAGATGGACGCTGCAGACAGTTATTGGCTACTTTAACGCGAGCGAAGCTACGTGCAAAAGCTAGTTCATATTAAAACACTCATATCCCATTTAGATGATCACAAGATAACGGTAACATTATAATTCCCATTGCGATATCCTTTGTGAAACGCCCCTTCATTCTACTTAGCTACTAATCTTAATCCATTACACGAAATCCCAGCAATCTACTTGATGGAAACGATAGAATGGGTACTCACTGCACGGCCACGGCGCGGCGCACAGATAGCCATCCACTTTGATCTCAACACTGACGTTCAATATTGATGGCTCGCGAAGCAACTAGAGCATAACCAGGCCGTTCCTTTTATCTAGGCACTTTGGATTTAGACGCTAACACCTAGCATCTAAGCTAAGTGGCGGATTAAGATCAAGATCTCTTGGTGTTTGCATTCATTCATTCTTTCATTCACGATTTCTTTGCAGGAGCGTGTGGTGTTGAAAGAAAGAGAGTGAGCGCGGGGCAAGGTTCTCAGTTTTATTCTATAGATTAACCATGTGCATTTAATAATTGGTTTTTCGGTCTCAAAACACTGACGTTCAATATTGATGGCTTGCGAAGTAACTGGGGCATAAACAAGCCGTTCCTTTAATCCAAGCACTTTGGATTTAGACGTCAGGTGTGCTAAGAGGCGGCTTAAGGCCTGAGATCTCTTGGTGTTTCCATTCATTCATTCGTTCATTCACGATTTCTTTGCAGGCGCGTGTGGTGACGGTGATGAAAGAAACCGAGTGAGCGTGAGGAAAGGTTCTTAGTTTTATTCTATTGGCGTTAAACCATGTGCATTCTAATACTCTCTGGTTTTTTTATTCGGTTAAAATACCGTTTTCGCATAACGAGTAGTACCCATAAGGCCTCCCATGTAAGTAAATTAGTAGGATGCCAAGCAGCGGTAGTTCACACATCCAGATCCGTTCACCGTCTTGGCGTGATTGAGTTACAAACATCCACTCATCCATCCAGTGTTTCCCATAATATGCAATAGTAGTAATTACAAATACATGTTCTAACGGGAACAGATCCTATTTATCGATGAACCTATTTATGTGTTGGTTACCACTGTAAAGAAAAACCTTGGAAATCATCACACCTTTCCTTGCAACCATACATAGCACAGACCGACCCAATGTTGGCTAGTTGGATACTCAGTAGTCCTGAAACCGATTTCCGTTCTCAAAAAGACCAACACCGTGCCAAAATTAAAAAAAAACAATGCTACACAATAAACTATTTACCTTGTAAAGTTCTCTTGGTGTTGAGCAGCAAACTGGCGGTCCTCTTGATGAGCGCAGTGCTGCTCGCCTCGGCCGCGCGTCGCAGTGCGGACTGCACCTGCAGCTCGCGGCCCCGCCCGCAACACTGCCCGCCGCAGATTTGACCTGAAAGTTAAGAAAAACGTTACAATAAGTCACTTGTTTAGATAAAGGCTTTGTGGTTTTTTTTTTTGAATGGACTTCTCGCAGTTCAGCACACTAAGGCTGGATCATTACTGCTCAACCGGACAATAATTTGCTTCTTTTATTTTTATATTCAGTCAGTTTCAGCGTACTGGGTGACTATATTGTTTGATGCAGAAAGAGGTCCTATATAAACGCGTCATGAACCAACATCTAAATAAAAGAGCTCGAGCACTATCGATAGCCACTAAAGTAATGTATACTGCGCGGGGTACATGGTTGCAGTAGTTGCCTTTTTGTTACCATTTCAGAGTGCGGACAGCGCATCTTTTGTTTATATATCATTGACAGGCACAGTTAAATAAAAAAACAACTGTAATTTTAGGACATTTTAAGCACACTTTAGCGTAATTGGTGACTACATATATTTTGAGCGAGAAAAAGGTCCTACAATACAACGAGCCAGCGACCTACAGTAAAGAGCAAGCATTTGCAAAATATTGTTATTTAAAATAATTTTCTCTTGCCTCCTTACTTAAATATTATTTATGTCATTCTCCTTTCAGTATGTGTCAGCAGACAAAAAAAACCAAGAATATTCCTAAACAAAAGTCACAAGAAGTTGTGCGTGTGCAAATCTTTATTACGTAATGATTAGGCAGCGACCCCAAATGGTTGATTGGATCCGTTTCATTCGTAATTATGTATTGAACCGTTTTCGGAAATATTTATTGTAAATTATTATCCAAATAATTGGTTAGGTGAAAATGAAGCTGGATTTATGTGGCTGAATAAAGGTTGTTGTATTATATATTGCTCAAAATATTGGGAATCGACCACGAACATTATTTCGGAAACATTGTGCAAAAGCACGTAGTTAATTAAATTCTCTTTGATAGCAATTATTTTCGGTTGTGAAAATTTTAATATTTCACATAAACTGATGAAATACAGCACAAATCATGAAAATTAATTCATGAAGCAATCAACGGAATATTTCATTACACATTTTCAGAAACTTTTAGTTTTCGAAAATGTTTCTACATACATTAGCAGACCAACCCAGTAGCCGCACAAAGGGAAGTGAAGTTGCTCTTCATTCCCAATTACTATTTAATACGAGGTCAGAGGTAAATTGTCGCGGAGTGAGGTCGCGTGTCAGATGTCGCCGAGATGAGGGTTCCCTCCACTTAACAGCCTCTGCCACACTCACCTTGATCACTCCTTCTGTTAACTATCTCCTGGACTGTAGTGAAATGTTATGGTTTGTTGAACTGAGCTTTTAATTTATTGAAGTACGGCAAAATGACTGTAACTTATCTATACATATAAATAAAATTGGTGCGTCTGTTTGTAATATTGAAATAACCGCTTTTTACTACATGCGTATTACGGTATATAAACCAAAATAACATTTTTTACAATTTGTCTGTCTGTCTGTCTGTTTGTTCCGGCTAATCTCTTAAATGGCTGAACCGATTTTGACGGGACTGTTATTGGCAAGTAGCTGATGTAAAAAGGCGGCTGGTGTAAGGGGCTTAGGCTACTTTTTATTTTAGAACAATAAAGTAATGTTGCAATGTCCAAGTACTGTGCAGTACCGCGCGTAGCTCACACGCATGCCACTATGTCGTCACGTCGGGCGCCTCCCACCACTTCTCCCATCATATCACAAAGAATCGGGGGGTTAGTAACTATTCCACGCGGACGAAGTCGCGGGCAGAGGCTTTTGATCAAAAACCTAGGTTTTTTTTATCAAAAACCTAATTTTATGAAAAACCTGCGCATGCACATACCTTAATAAACTCATACCTTTTCTCCATATACGAAGGCAAAAACTACAGAACCTACGATATGAAAATACTCCTTTTGCTTCAGTGAACTACATCCATACATCTGACTTACCTACCTACCAAAAAACTTATAGCTTTTTTGGGAACCATAAGTTTCCGTAAATTGAAAGCAATTCCATTAAACCCGGAACCAGACATGTGTATGGCAATGATTATATCATATTCATAAGTGACGGACAGACATCCATTATTGCGTCAGCTGCTCAACTTCCCACATAGAAATTGCAGGAATGACGGAAGGCCGAAGTAGGTAACCATGAAGTCGAACGAAGTCATGTAGGTATGCAGCTGAACAAACTTATGGCCTGGCTTTACTTTAGCCAATTTCTATCAACTAGCTTTCCTCACCAATATTGTTTACCTTTGGTTATATACGAGTGGTAAAGACACTATAACTAGCAAGTGTCGACACCTAATTTAGATAAATCACCACATTATCTAAATACAAGACACATTGACACAATAAATGACGCAAGATAAAGTGTTAATGAATGTTCTTCCAGACCTCTATTCTAAATAACTAACTAGGTTGTCAAATAGTAAATAATATAATATCAATAACGAAGTGTCGTAGCGTGCTCCGAGGTGTTTCAACCGTTCTCGTTGGACATGGTCCAACATGGGCCAGCCCGCCATTGTACACGGTGCGTAAAAACCGCCGTCTGGTTAGTTGTGGTATGCCAACACATTTATTTGACTATAAACATCACGCTGTAGAAATAGAACTTAATATTCGCCGCAATGAAGCGAAATTAATGTTTAGGTTAATCACAGGATGTGACGGATGTGCTAGGCTTTTTATTACGTTGACTGAGTCGTTTCGTATATATTATGTATCTTCTTGGTATAATTCGTAACTAAATTAAAGTCTTAACAGTGTTTGTAAATTAGAGAGATTATTTAGTGAAATCTAGATATATATATGTACATAGGCAATTACTTTGTTTCAAATCGAAAAAGATTACCAAATATTATCTAAAATAAACAATCATAAATGAACCAAATCCACCAGTAAAAAAAAGTATGTTCTCAAACGGTTTTGGACTTTTAGATTGCTAACTTCTATTAAGGTTTAAATCATTTAGGTACTACTTGCATAAGTCGACCTAGTTGCTTCTAATACGTATAGCAAATAGAGACAGAGCACAATTGAAGGGGTGAATGCTCTATCGATTCATTTCGTCAATAAATATGACTACAAGGAAAAGGAATTACTAAGTTGGTTTACCAATATAACTTAAAGCGATGCACGGAAACAAAGTATTTTGATTAAGTGCAACGAATGCGATTTTATCTAAAATCATATCTTCTATACTATAATATATATCGTATTTTAAAGCGTTTGTTTGTTTGGTTGGTTGAACGCGCTAATTTTAGGAACTACTAAAAAACTGTCATTAAATATTTATTAATATATAATAATAATATCTTTATCTTTATTTCTCCCACAAAAACAAGACTTCTATGATGAATTCAATCCAATTCTTAATGACAACCTTTCAGCACTGCTGACATTAATTCATTATTCAATAACACAACATTTCCGAGAAAAGTCTAGTCGTTTAGATTACAATTATTTTATTTTTTTACTTTGGACTCGCTCCAGATGGAGAAGAAAAAGACATTTTAGTGTTGAAAACATTTTAACAAGCTTCGTCAATACCAGTGATATATATGTATACGTTCATGTATAAACATGTATATTAAATTACATTTGGCACAATGTCGTATAAGAGAGCGACGCCCGCCGCAGGTTCAAGGCTGCGCCGGCGCATTGTTGTGTGACAGCTAGACGAGAGCACACAAACGCCTTGCTGAATGCCGCAGACACGAGTTATTTTTATAAAATAAACTCTCGACAAAATTTAACTGTATTCTGTTCCCCGAACCGTCTGTGCACACTTTGTGTTACCGACTATATAATACACTGCAAAAACTTGGAATATTTCAGGAGCCTGCATTCATTTTATTGCAAAAGACCTGTATCCGATATCGACTACTGTTATCTGAATTTATGTCAGAAACTGTATCTCTGCAAAGCCAGTATAATTGCAAGTTTCCTACAAGAGTAAAGTGGTTCAATAATATCAGTGGCTTATGTAATGCTCAGTATTAGTGCCGATGCCGGACCGACAGCTGTTGCGGTACAAGGCCGCGCCTCCAGACTGAACGGTGCCTAGCACTGAGCACCCACATCTATAAAACCTTTTACATTATTGGATAAATAATGAGAATCCGCGATTAGTAGGAAACACCTACATTCATTATTATAAGACAAAGGTGATAAATGATGATTGTGGACTCGAAAATCCTGTCAAACACTTTTAACAAGTTCGTAGAGATGCAATAAATAAGTCAATTTTGATTGATTCATATAGCTTTTGCATTTTCGTTGTTCTCTGCTCAACGACTGTCCGTTAACTAAACAGTGGCCCGGTGTTGGTACAGTGAAGTTGAGTCATAAATCTAATACCACATTTACGGCAAATAGATCGGTAATAAAGTTGTCTCGGTAAATTGCTGGCTTGCTTTAAAACGACTGGCCAATCAATCATTTGTGAATGTTGTATAAGTGGTAGTGTAAAAGTGAGATTACTATGAATAACATCGGGTAACAAATTGATACTACCTCGAGACGGTTATGCGATAATAAACATTAGATTGTTTAAATAAAACCGTCTTCACCTCGATTCTCTGGAGTCGTCCATCACTATATTATGTTACTAGCTTCTGCCAGCGACTTCGTCCGCGTGGAATAGTTACTTTACCCCCGATTTTGAAACTCTCAGCCCGATCGGTTTAAAATTGACAAAGTTTCATACAAACGTTCATCCCCTATTTTATCCCCTTGGGGGTAGAATTAATCAAAATCTTAGCGGATGCCTACGTCATAATATATACCTGCATGCCAAATTTCAGCCCGATCCGTTCAGTGGTTTGGGCTGTGCATTAATAGATCACTATGTGTGTGTGAAATATGTACAACTTACAACAAAAAAAGAAATGAAAGTAAATAAAAAGGATGAGTGAGAGTATTATAAACGTAAGAGTAAACAAATATAATCAAAAGCTCCGAACTGCTAAGCTATCGGGAGTTACACGTGTTATTGTGAGTCTACCATAAAAGATAGACATATGCTGTTTCGGGATATTTTTTAGATAATTTTATGTAAAACATTTCCGTAATACATGATTTCTATGTAACTTTAACCATTAAGGCTACACACGCGACGGAAGCTTATAAAATGGAGTAACTTCTCCCGTTTTCCCAACATTTTCCTTCACTGCTCTGCTCCTATTCATTGTAGCGTGATGAAAAGTATACTATAACCTGCCCAGGAGAAGAATAATTGCACCAAGTTTCGTTAAAATCGGTCGAGTAGTTTTTGTTTCTATAAAGAACATACAGACAGACAGACAGACAGACAGACAGACAAAAATTTTACTGATTGCATTTTTGGCACCAGTATCGATCACTAATCACCCCCTGATAGTTATTTTGAAAATATATTCCTTGTACAGAATTGACCTCTCTACAGATTTATTATAAGTATAGAAGATTTGGATTACCTACGGCTGTACTTTTAATGATTTTACATGTGTATAGTACGATGAAATTTTTTGTACGACGGCGACGAATTGATTCATATTTGAAGGGCGAGGCGTCGGGCATGATTGAGTACGGCGAGGACAAGGTGACAAATGCGTCTGGCATACAGAACCGTACCTACTAACGAGAAAAAATGTAAAATTTTGTAAAACGAATGAGACATTGAAATGAAAAACGGTGAAAACATACCAGCGCTCATAGGTATTCCTTTGTGTTTACATTCCTCAATTTGAAAGATTGCATTTCGCTGTTTTCTTTGAAGACGGCCGGCTAGTTCACAGTCGTTATAAATAACTAATATTTTTCTCGTATACCTGAAAACTTTCTATATTTATCTCATCTACCTAAGTAGGTACGCAGGCGTGGGCCAGTGGACCACCACTGATACCGTTTCTACTCATGAATATTCCGCCCAATTGTCACTAAAACGCGATAAAAATTAAAATATAACGTCAACAACATCCGCCATTAATTCTTTTTACGATTATTTGATGATGCCTTGTCGTTGTCGCGTATCTTTAATTCTTTATACCTGTACGTAAAAATAAGAAAAAGACCGACACAGGTGTGCCAAATGAGTTATAAAAATAAAAAGACATTTATTACTTTAACATAAAAAGTAGTCTAGGTTTTTTTAATGGTGAAATCACCATTACTCCGTCTAGCTCTTATTTAGACGCAGAAATGAAAAAAAATAAATAGGATATCGACATTATCTATGCAAATGAGATGCCTACAGTCATAATAATTAAGTTATACCGTTATGTGTTACGCCAATAGCCCAATATTTATAATGAATCAGATCGGACTTGATTCAAACTCCAGAGAAACTGAAGATACCTGCCTAACAAGATTTACTCATATTAGAATGGTAAATAAAAAAATAAGCTACACTACTTATGTTTTCTGCACTCTTAATATATGTATAAAAGCAAAAAACGCTTTTTAAAAGCAAGCTACTCAGAACAGATTGCAGTAGCAAAGTACAAACGCACACGCAAGCCCATCACTAAACTTTAGTACAAATTGCATGGTGCGAGAACTTTATTCCCCTAATGTTTATATCCTGTCCATTTAATGATAGTGTGAAGAGCAAAGCGCGGCAACAGCCCGAAATAACGATATATAAATATGGCCCTCATTAAATGTGAAAACACTTACTACAGCTCCCTTGTGGACTTTTCCAGGCGAGAAATAAAGTCATTTTCATTTTTACGGACCACTGTATTTTTTGGTTAGCGCAACAGTTTCTGGTTGAGCTATAAAAAAGTAATTATTATTTCAAAACTGCTTTTTTAAAAGCGGGAAAATTTTTATGACACGTTTTTTTAAATATAATAATGAGATTTTTGTTTTCAGCCAGCTTTACAAATTGTCTATGGTTAGTTTCGGCATAAATTCTATAAATTCTGATAAGATTACTTTTTGAACTGCGCCGTGTGCCATCACTACATTGTAAAACAAAGACGCTACCCACAGTCTGTCTGTTCCTATGCATGCTTAGATCTTAAAAACTACGCAACGGATTGATGCGTTTTTTTAATAGATAGAGTGATCCAAGAGAAAAGTTTACATGCATAATTTATTACAGATTTCGTATCAGTATTGCACTCGTGCGAAGCCGGGGTAGTTAGCTAGTAGCTAATAAAAGTGCTTATTATACTTACTTTTTTTTTTAAATAAACAGTTTTAATGATATTCCCTTATCTACGATAATAGTTCTTTACCTAGAGGTATTTTATCTGTGCCTAGAGTTTATTTATTGAATAGTACTTATTGAATCTAGAAGTCTATAGTTTTAAAATAACATGTTCGTTCGGAACCTTTTGCACGTGATTCCAAATCGCACTTGGATAGTTTTTATTACTGATTTTGTTGCAAATAAAAACTAAATATTATTACTTTCCTCGAACAAGTTTTAGATATGTTGCGAATTGGGTTATCATTTTACTACTTTCAGCAAGAACTATTAGTACAAATGCAGTAACCAGTAAATTGGTAAGTGGCATGCGTTAACTCTCTCAGCGGGAGCGGTAAATATCAACACGTCGGTGTTAGCTGCAAGCGGCCGTATTTGTGCACTGTAATAATATTTCCTTTGCCACTAATTTTAACTTAGAACAACTTTACCAACGGTCAACAGTGAAATACGAACTCGGGTTCATGTTTCAATATGGAATGTTTGGTAGATAAAGTTGTTAGAAATTTTGATTTGGTAAATTTTGTTATTTCGTAATAAGTCCTTTATGACAATACCTCAGTGTATAGTCGTTAGTTCAGAAATTCTTACTAATATTATAAATGCGAAAGTGAAATTGTTTGCTTTCACGCCTAATCGGTGAACCGATTTTGATGCATTTTTATTCACGAGATAGACGGGACCATAGAGACGGTTATATATGCGAAAATCTATATGAATGCTAGCGAATCCGCGGACAAAAGCTTTTTTTTTCGTATTTTGAGAAATCCAAGACCACGATTAAAAGCGGGAAAATGTACGGAAGTAATGAGTTATTACGGGCTAAGAGCAGCATGCACGACAAGCTATGTCCTTCCTCGTAATGGCCGATCCTCATTCGTATGCAAGCCGCGGGCTCAAAATGCTCCCAGTAAATATTAACAGCTCTCTATGTTTATGACTATCTGGCTTTGTCTATTATTTTTTATTTTAATTTAAAAGTGTAAACGCATTTAACAAATAGAAAGGAAACAGAAAAATAGGTACAAAGGTGATTTTTAAGCTTCCAGCGTATAACGTACGAAAGGAGAGTAGAATAAAATGTGTGTAGATACAGGGCTATATGAAGCTATAAGTAAAAAAAAAAAAACTTTAAATATACCTAACGTACAATATATCAATATTACTAACAATAAATATAACACAATAATTATTAATAATTAGCTTCAATTTTATCATAAACCTGATTACAATAAAAACCCTTAATAACTGATATTTTTGGAAAAAATATTATTTAAGTACCAAAATACCAATAACACTGAAATTGGCTCCATTAGTATTGCAGAAACAGATTTTGTGCAATATTTAATAGAGATTTCACCTCTCGGAAATACCTTTTATACCATTCGCTTCTTAATTTATTTTATTTTACACTGACATCACATTTACATCGTAGCACTATGGGTGATTTTTCTTGTTCAAGTGTTAAATCATTCTCTTTGCATAACACAAAATAATATTTACTATATGGGAAGAAAAGCAACCTAAATTACAACTTTATGCTGCAGAACAATACATATGTAGAGTAGCGTGTCGGCCCAGCGCCATTTTGCCTGCACTTTTTTTTTTGTTCTACATTACAAAGCACTCACAGCGTATTGAAAAGTTCCCATAATTCTACAGAAATATCAAAGAAATAAAAGTCAAGGTTAGAAACATTTTATAAAGAAAAACTATTAAATAAGTCTTCCTATTATCGAGGCTTGCATGCTTTTCCACTCTTAACGCCACTGCGAAATGGTTATGCGGCATTATCATAGCAACGGAGCTGCAACACTGAATAACACTTATTTATACGTTATATACCATTTTAAAGGTTATCTCCGTATATTTACAAGCTATAATCCCTTGCAAAAGTACCGCAGTGCTAGCAGTTTAGTCTAATTGACATTCGCTGCCGCAAGGAATATTTAAAATGCAAACCGTTTTATCGACAATTAAAGGTAATCTTCGTTTAAATGTGATTGAAAGGATACATTATTATACAGCTACTCGAAATTAATGTTATCCATTTAAATTGAAATTGCTGAATTATTTCTTGACTGGCAACATTCGATATTATGAATTGATGAAGAAGATCATACTTATTATCACTATTTAGGGATAACTCGGTACGGTTTTTTGTAAAAATGGAAAATCTAAATTCAAAACCCTCACATAAACGAAAATTCTGCCGTTTTTATTCATTCTATTTTGAAATGTAAAGAACTGCCGTATACAGACTATCCGACAGTGATTTGTTTTTTTTTTAGAATGCCAATTTCCCTGACGATTGAATTTTCTCCGATACTAATTTAGAAGGTAAGAGAAAAAGAAACGTAGGTACAAATAACGAACGTGTCCTTTCCTTTCATTCCGCCCAAATTGTAGATATGAGTTTTCCTTCACTCTACTACAATAAAACCCTTTTTTTCTTACTATTGTTAACCCTTCTATGGTACCTTTTGTACGTCTGGAATCGTAATGAAATAGTACCTAATAGGATTCTGCTGACCTAGTCCAATATGCCAAGATTATTATTTAGCCCAACTATAGGAAGCCATTTTCCACCTCTTTCAATTTTCCTTTTTGTCGCTGTTTACAGATCGTGTTTAAAAATAATAATCTTTATGCCGCTAGCGTTATTAAAATCTGTTACTCAAGAGTTCCAGTCGCTTTAAGCTCACATTAAAATCACAAACTAGGAATTATTTACTGATGTTTCCCTCATTTAATAACCCATAACATAGAGACATTAGCTGTGTCCTCAAAACAGGTACATAGCTAATAACATCAACGTTAATTTAATGGCCAACTTTACGACTAGTTATAACAGTCACAGTGAACAATAAATAATACCTTTACATGTATGCAAATCCTAATGGCGGTAAGCTTATGGCACATAACACCACGTAAAGCGGTGTGGCGAGTTTGAAATAGCATAGACTATGATAAAGTCTACACTAACACGCGAGGCACTATCTGTTACGAAACAATGGAACGCCTTTTCGGAAAAGAAAAAAAGAGGATTCTTATTTAGAAAATATACTTGTTTTTGTGTTCTTAAAGTAATTCGCCTAGAGACTTCATTCGAATTTCGAATCGATTTTGCAAGCTTTTCAAAACATTCAATGTAACTGGCTACGTGGGCACGTGGATATCGATAAAGAACGACCCTTGCGATTTGAGCGTACGTTTTGTTAATACTGATTGCCTGTGGAATAAACTAAGCTCTAAAATCTACAATTGCAATATAAACTTTCCATAGCAACGTAACTTTGATTGGAATTTATATATTTTATTTACCCTCGTCCGTGCGTCACTGCGGGGTACCAACTGAAAACCAGTGCTGGGTGTCTGACGCCCAGCAAATGCTGAGGTGGTAACCCTTTCGGTTCGGGCACGTTCGGCGCATTCTGTACTTTTTTCCTCCTTTAATTTGTGTTTTTAACCGTTGTGCTGTGTCTGTCCTGAATAAAAGTTTTTCTATTCTATTCTAAAAATTGATCTATGATGCCTTCTAACGTTTAGCTTGGAAAAGCTAACATTTCCTTTTCATCTGATAAAACTACGAGTGCTATTATTCGAAATCGAAACATTTTCTACACCTTTCTAATTAAACACACCAAGCAATTACCCCTATTTACATTTCAGACTATAAACACATCGATGTAGGTAAATGTTTACGTGTTCACAAATTTCATGTAGTACTTACTATAGCCATAGCATCAGCGGCAAACATACATACCGCGGCGCCACGCGTTGGCTCTAAAATAAGCACAATACGCGATTGTGGTGTCTGCAGTGTTGACCACCCCCGTGGCGTGTGTACACTCACGCGGGCTCCCTGAAGCGGGCGCATTGTGTTGCTAAGTGATGTACTGATAACTAGGGACTTTCTTTTTTCTGTCTGCGTTAAATTATTTGAGTTTTTTTACGGGCCGTTACTTTCCGTCTATATCGTTTCCGTTTCCGTTTTTCCGTCTTTCTAATCGTCGGCGTAATCCTATTCGTAATTCCATGCAATACGTCCAGCTGTTGAGACCCAATTAAAAAATATGCTAACAAATGAAACATACTTAGTTGAATAGGATAACCAATGGGAAGTATGATGGCTAGAACATTTGCACAAACCAAATCCTCAAAACTAAATAACCCGAGCACGATAGGTATAAGAGTAATCAACTTGGAGAGCCACTACTCACTTTTATGGTTTCCATCAGCAGACCCTTGTTACCAAATACAGTGAATGGTACCCATCAGTACGATTTAAATAAACGCAGACACCTCAGCTATACTTTGTCCAAAAAAATACTCAAACTCACGTAGTTTCTACGCGTCAGTCATAAAAAAAAAACATATTCTTGGTCTAGGTACTTCAAATTACGAAAATAAAACTGAATTCTCTAGGATTCTGGATCAGAACTGGTGACACACACGTTTAACTGTTTTCCACCTTTCTGCTCTTCATCATCAGATTCTTGTTATCAACTATGCATAATACCCATCGGGACGATTCAAATGAGCTTAAACACGACCGGCATATGACATATTCAAGAGCATATATGTATTTATGCGTAAGCCATCGAAATTGAAAAAAAAAACATATTCTTGCTCTACTCTTTCTTGAACTCAATTCTGTCGGAATCTGGGACAGAAATAACATGTTTCCTTAGAACATACGATACCTTAAATTAGGTGAAACTAGTCTACGACGTGAACCAATCATACTCAAACTATTCCGGCAGTATTCTCTTCATTACAGAATAGGGGACAATCAGATGGACTGAGCATCATCTTTATGTATGTCTATGTTTTAGTATACGTGCGTATTTTACATGAAGCGGCAGCTTATCTGACCTCCATAGCCCGTACTCGTGCGCTTTGTCAAACCCACAAAATATGCACAATACAATACCGTAATATGATGGCAACAAGCCTCGCTCAAAAGAGTCTACATATACTTCTGTATAGCCCGTCTAGATCTTCGTCGATAAGTCTGGCAGTATATTGTGTCAAAGATCAGGAAAGTATCGATTTGGGTTATGGTCCGGGGCCAAGAAAAGTGAAAAGAGAAATCTTAGTAGCACGGCACCAGTGGAGTTCTAACAAACTAATAGAAGCATTGCATTGAATAGGCTCTGAAACTACTGAACCGATTTGAAAAATTCTTTCACTGTCGGGAAGCTAGACTATCTCTGGGTGGCATATATTTTATCGCCATATTCCAACGGGAACGGGATATACGCGGGTGAAACCGCGGGGCGCTGCTAGTGTTATGATGAACACAAAGAATACTTTTGGGAAAGTAATAAGTACCTTGCCAAAAAAATATTCTCCCGATGGTAGGCATTATGTATTAGGATACACAATATATCCTATGCTGCCAGTGAAGTACCCATTTACCTCAATCAGCAGCTTATTGAAGCTTTTCCTCGGAAAGTAACTCGTCGCTGAATAGATATACAAAACTAATTCGACACCTGAAGAGCCGAAAGTCGAATAAATCCAACTCTTCTATCAAATAACTCTTCGAAAGTCGTATATTTTTTGTCACGTTGGTAACACATCCCAATTCACAAATCACTGCGGGTTACATTCGAATTTCGAACAGCACAGAAATCGGGTTGTATTGTAAGTGATTGTAAACTATTCTTTATAGAACCTGAATCTAGGTTATTCTAGACCCAGCCTTAGGCGAAACAACGAAAATAAAATCTAAATTTACAAAAGGTTATTTCAAATAAACCTTAATTGTAATGGAGATTATTAGTTTAAACGTTATTAACTAGATATAACGGGCATGTTTATTTTGAGAATATTTAAAACAGAGTTAAAATGGACGTACTGATTTTCATTCTGCAGTAACCTTAATTCGTTTTAGTCAGGTTTTCCCTACAATTTTATTGTTGGAGTTAGTTAGGTAATCTAGAGTATAAGAGCGCGAGTCAGGTTTATTGACCCAGATGCTTAATTGCATATTGGCGTTTATTTTGCGAACATCCCTTAATTTTGCTAGCATCAGTAGATCCACCTATGTATGTATATTCAAGTATAACGCTACCGACCGATCCTCAGATCGGATACCTATTTATTAATTATGCTAATATTCTGAATTAAATCTCATTTATCCGGAAAGTTAGAGACCATAAATGTACATCGGTACCTGGTTACATAAACCGTACGACTATGTACCAAGATTAGTACAAGAAAGTACAGATTTCTACAAGATAGGACTATTGGCAATAGATAGATTTCATTACACCCTGTTAACCATAACTACTATAACCAGACCCGTGATACTGATAATTTCCTTCCTTCTTAGAGGTCTTCGTAAACTGAGCAGTCAGTCAATAGATACCACTATAACCAGACCCATGACAGTATTAATTTTCTTCCGTCTCAGAGATCTTTGTAAGCTGTACATCCAGTCGATTGGTCACATATGTGTCTAGGTATATACCTAAGAATAGTTATGTAAAACCGTTTGGAAGTGACATTAGCATTTAGCATTAGCGTCGAGTGCCTCTGCCAAACTACGGTTATCGCAATGTTAGGTACGTTTAATTTTAGCTAGAACATTAGGATTATTCCTGCCTCTACGGTGAAAATGAGCGGTTTTAATGTCATGTTATTACATTAATTCGTTAAAATATCGTGGTATTTTACTTATTACAATTTCAATTAGTACCTTTAAGGCGCTTCCCTGACCAAATAACCTTGAGCATTCGTTCCCTTTGCCGCCCGCATCCTGCGCACGTCCTTTTATCATAGAATTCACACATTTTTTGGAATTAAAAAAAATAAGCAATCTTTTGAAATGAAATGAAACGTGTAGAATATAGATTTTTAAATTATCTATCCATTAGTGTAATCCCCAAATGATTAGAGCGTTGCATTTAGCAACAGATGCATAAAATCAACAATTTTAGTCATTTTTTAAAAGTATATTTTAAATTTATTTATAACACATAAAAACAAATTAGTACGTAGAATGTGATGATAAGACATCGAACATTAATAATGTGCTTTTACATGTAGATTATTTCTCATAACTAATGAGTTAATAGTCTCTGAATAGCGAAGAAAAACGCACTATTGCAAGGTTTTGGTCGGGGTATCGCCTTAAATAGCTGTAATTGAGACTTAGACGCATACCACGAAGGTTCGGGTTAGTCCCGCTATGGTATGGTCCCGGTATGGCACCCTCTTAAAATACCTATCAAAAAGTCCCGCTATGGTACCCATCTTTTAGATCTACGTTAGACAATAGAAGGTACAACTGAAAAGAAAAGTGTATCTATAAATAAATACTTTTAGGAGTGTATCAATAAAACGTCTGTTTGCGATATTAAATCAGTCTTTTATTAATTCAAAATATTTATAAAAAAATATCAAACAGTAAAACGAAATATTAATTGCAATATAATTTTTAAAATAATCAACAATATTAATTACCAATAATCAACAATAAAAAAAATATAAAAAATCCACATCTCAGAAAAGTATTACTGTAAATATTATAAACTACAAATAAAAACAACATCCAGACATAAATATTAGTTACAAATAATCAACATTGAGAAAAGGCAGTAATTGTAAATTTATATAAACTACAAAAATAATCAACAACCAACTAGACAAATATATTAATTACAAATAATCAACATGGAGAAAAAGGCGCAAATTGTAAACATAAACTACAAAAAATAATCAACATCGAGAAAAAGTATTAAACATTTTAATAGGCTAAAAACAAAATTAAAATAAACTATTTTTTTAAATGTTCTGATCGAAATATTGACTTTGATATGTTAATCAGAAAATCACCAATTTTGCTTTATTTTCGTAAAAGCTTTATTTTCGTAACTTTTTGTTAGCTTTTGAATCTGGCGGTCGATTTCTATACTTGTTCTTTTTCTTGAATTTATAGGTGATCTTTTTAGTCGAAAGCTATAACAAAAATCATCAGTTATTTAAGTTAAGCTATATTTTTTTCAGTAACCGTCTGTAATAGAAGGCGACGACCAATAATATCTACCAAAATAAATAAAATCAAATCCATTTTCAAATTCTTCTATGTACTCGTATTATGTAAAAAAATATATATCTGCTTTTAAAAATATTATATCTGCTTAAAAATATTGTCTAAAAAATACAACTTACTTGGCTTGTTTTATATCAAAGTGACATGTGTCGTTGCCAATTGTTTGCAGAAACAATAATAAACTGGGATTTTTTCCAATAATTTTGTTGAATCTGCCATTCCATGATTCCGCCAAGTTAGTTGTTCTATGGCGTTCATTATGGCAACACCAAATGAGGTCTGGATATTCAAGCCACTGAGTGACAAAATAGTCATTGAATTTGGTCATAGCTTCATCGTCGAAACTGAAAAAAATACTTATTAAACGTTCGTACTTGTAAAGCAATGAAATTAACAGGTCCTTACTGATATTGTTGTTCTTTACTTTTTTGCCATATAATTAGAGTTAAGTACTCAAACATCATTTTGGAAAGTAACCAAGATATTATACCTATTTTCCATTATATGCAGCCAGCCGTCTTCAATATCTTGTTTTGGCAAAAACGCCAAGCCTATGCATTGCTTAACATGGTTCGAGGACTCTTCGTGTTCCATGAGATTTAAAGATTTCGCTTTTTTGATAACGTTCTTTTGAAAATGTACGTTACATCCATTTATTTTGATATCAGGAAAAATCTTCGCTGCTGCATTTATTACTCCTATTTCATAATCGAAGGTAAATTTCGATGGACGCCATTCAGGCAAAGTTTGTTTAATCAATTCGAAAACTTTTTCATAAGTTTTCCCTTCTTTGTTTTTTAACAGAATATAAAATAATGGTGCTACATTCGTGGATAACTCAGTGCTTCCCATGTCTCCATGAATGACATAAACTTGTTCGAATGGGTTTGGGCAGCCGTCGAAAGTGCCATCACCAAAGTAATGCGTTACACATTTTATATATTCCTTTACTTCTGTCGAGGAAAATATAATTATTCGATTACAGTCTTCATTACAATAATCAGCCAATACATACTTATTAAATTCTTCTGGTATTATAATTTCTTCCACATTCTTAAATTGTGTTTTTGGTACGTTCAACGACTTATTTCGGTGTCTGTATAATACTGTTTTTAATTTTTTATAGTCAGGAACATTTCCTGTAAGGTGTAACCCTTTGTCTTTTAAGTTACCCATGTGTTTTTCGAAAATTTTCTGTACTGATCCGTAATTTGAATTTACTTCTTTTTTGCACTCACTTATAGCCATTTGAACTTCATTGTCTTCAAAATGTGGCACGCACTGATCACTGTGTTTATAATCTTTAATTATTG
The DNA here is from genome assembly GCA_905332915.2 of Hecatera dysodea. Classification (NCBI taxonomy): domain Eukaryota; kingdom Metazoa; phylum Arthropoda; class Insecta; order Lepidoptera; family Noctuidae; genus Hecatera; species Hecatera dysodea. The sequence continues at coordinate 8,031,207 of HG995288.1, read as the reverse complement.
TATTATTGGTATTCTCAATAGTTATATATCCACTACATTTAATACTATTTCTCCTATTTACACAATGCCAAGTACTTGAATTTTTATTTTCTCTGCGTTTAATATATTTATGTCCGGCACGTAATAAAGTTTTTCCACCGCGTCGACTGTCAATAATTATTAAATTTACACCACGTGAACTACTTGACCCAGACATTGCAATAGATAAACTAACAAGCTATCCTAATTACTCATATCGCAAAAGTACAGCTGCAAATAGCAAACTAAACCCGGAATAATACTGTCTCTCTCTATTTTCATAAAAACAAAAGGGAAGAGCTAGATACGAATTCGAGGAAGGGCTCGTCTCTATTGTTTTACGAAAAAACCGGTTGGTCAGGTAACTACCTGAAGTGAAATGACAATTACCGAGCGTGATTTGTTTAAAAAATAGTATTAATAAATATTATCTTGCTTAACTATAATAGTTAAGAAAAGATATTTTTTATTAATACTATTTTTTTCTTAACGCATTGTATAACTTTTCTTTACAACAGTACCAAAAACTGAAGGGTACCATAGCGGGACTTTTTGATAGGTATTTTAAGAGGGTGCCATACCGGGACCATACCATAGCGGGACTAACCGGAAGGTTCGTTTCAAATAGCTCTTTATTTCAGCAACATATTATCACAATTTATCTGAGAGAATATATTGAATAATTTGGTTATTGAATAATTCGTATAGAGGGGCTTACCTATCTACTAATAGCGAATATAATAAAGCTATTTAATTTAATGAATGCTTTTGATAAGAATACTGCTAATTAGTACAACTGCACAGCCACTTTAATTAATAGAAAACAGTTAATCAACCATGATTAACCGACATCCAAAAAGTACATACTAATTCCTAGCCGACTTATCAACGAAAAAGAAAAAAAAAACCTAACTCGTCCATATTTGGGTTACAAAATCATGTTATCCTTCATATGTGTACCAAATTTCAACAGAATCGATCCAGTAAATTTGGAGAAAATTGGCTGTGACAGACGGACACACCGACAATCGAGTAACCCTATAAGGATTCCGTTTCTTACGAATGATGGCAACCCTAAACATGAAAATTCCATCACAATCGGAGTGTTCCATTTTATAGACCCCTTTGTACGGTAACCTATAACAGTTTTCGCAAATCAATGTCATAAAAACATAAGCGAGTAACCCTTAACTTTTATGATTGCCAGCTAAACATGCAGCAAGCCATTCTTAGACTGTATCAACAGACGATCAGGGCAATAAAACATTGGAAAACAAAACACGCGAACCTAATACAACGCTGTAATTCTTTCAAATATTCATAGGATTAACATCTATATCTTTAAATCCAGATGGACGATAATCGCCTGGCTGATTCTGCAATGGCACTGTAATGAAATATTCACAGCATTATAAACTTTATTACAAAGTAACAGATGGTTGACAATTGCTTGGCTCATAGTGCTATGGTGTTTCGATAAGCGATCTCGTTACGATCGCATTACATATCGGAAGTAAGGGGTTGGTTGAAACAGGGGTTATCGTAATATCGTTCTGTGACGTCACGGTGACAGGCTGTGAAGATTAAAAGCGAATTTGCTATGTTGCAAAAAGTGGTGATGTCGCTTAGATTGTATTTAATTCATAATTCCATACAATGTCAAATATAAGTGTATGTCTGAGACTGTGCCACTATTAAGTTCCAAGTTTTACAAGTCCTCTGCCCGATGGGCGCTCCATCGGGAAGAAAATTTAACTATCATACGAACGAATCGCCCTTTTTTTGGATGGGAAATCATCAAATGACACCCCCTCCCCCCCGCCCTGTGCGGAGCGGAAAGGAGTGTCAGACTCTTACTGACTAAAACCCACCCGTGACTCCCGCCAGGGACGTCTTCTTCTGTTACGGCAGCTGCTGCGTGAGGTTTACATCTCCCTCATACGGACCGCCTCCTCCTTCACTAGCATTCGGTTTCTTTCCCTAGACTATCAGGTTCTGTCTCCAATAATGATGATCGAGAAAGTCTTTGAAAGAACGAAAGAAAGCTTGTCAAAAGTAGATATAAAATACCTATACTCATAATAAATTGTGCCAAACAAATAGCAAAGTATGAAAAGCCAAGATGATGTTGTAAAACAGTGGCCGTACTACGATGTGCCAATGCTATCATGGTTCAGTGTGAGGGAAAGGGATAGTGCTATTCGTCTTGTGTAACTCCGTCTCTCTCTGACACAGAAATCATGATGGATTTAAGACGTCATGGTAGGGCAGCAGGACATGCGTAACACAGAAACAGGTGTCAAATATCAAGGGTATCGTGTAACCCTTTAATACGCAATCCCTGTTTGTGACGGGTTAAGTTACTGCACGAACACCGTTTACCAGTAAATATTTTGTTTTTGACTATCTGAGGCTTTTAAACTGGAGTAAGTCGTAAGCACTCTAAAGAAACCATATTCTGTAAAGACAATCCCTATAAATGTATGCTTAATATACAACAATGCAATAGCCAACCGTATCGTATCGTATATTTGTGATTCCCGTATTTTCGTATATTTGTTTTTCCCGGTGCATGGACAGAAATAATTATTTCCATGAACCGGGAATAGTTTTGCTCTAAATATAATGATCTCCGATATATTTTGTCTATTAGTTAATAGAATACCAAACTAGTTTAACATCAAAATACCACAGTTCGACATTCAAAACGCAAGGCAAAAGCAACAATAGTTTTTTTTTTTTTTAAACACATTCGAATTTCACAATGTTTTTACCTAACACGCAAACCTGTCAGTGCTTATCTGTGTGCTGGCGTCGCCAGTCGATCTAATATTCTTAAATACATACGATAATTTATTTTAATACATTTCAATTGTTAGTAAAACGAAAACGCCAGCCACATTCATGTCAGTTAATTATCTAATAGCTTTTAGTAGAACTATGCAACAAGCAATAATGAAACAAGTGATCTTGAACTGTATTATATTGAACTTGCGGTTTCCATACTTAGTCGGTAAAGCTCAAATTGCATGATCGATTTTAAACGAATTTAACTGCCTTAAAATTCGCCTTGTACTAGTAGATATTAGTAGCAACTAGTAAGGCAATTAAAATGAAGGAAAGTAGAATTAATTATCAGGTTAGTGATCACAAATCAGTAATCATTTATTTTGCCATTAATGTGGGTACAATATAAGATGATAACATTGTAAAAGCGGTTCCAATACAGTCTACCTTACGGCACGCAAATGTTAAAAAATATACATATATAGGTATTTACTCAATTATACAACCATTTAACAACAGAAAAACAAATATTATAGCTATGTGGCTACAGCCTTTTTAAATAAACTTAACATAAATTTTCTTCTATATTTTACAAGGAACCAAAAGACCAAATGCGAACCTAACAGTTATCATGGAATCGACGAAAACTTCCTATGCTTGACAAATTTACCTTTAATATGAGACAAGAAAGAAATTAACATAGCAAACCTAAAACCGAATTCAATTTTATTTTCCTAATTCTCTCTCATTCAGGAAACTGGTGTTTCTAACGCAAATACAAAAACTTTGTAATGCCCAACCTCCAACGCGCACACGTATTTCCAATTAACCTCATTAATATTATCACCTTTATAGAAAGAAGACAGCACTGAAGCTGTGTGAAATAGGGATCTTTGACACATTAAAGAGAAGAGAAAGAAAAACGACGCGTAAACGAGAAAATGTAAAGGAAATGTCGCGTTCAGATATTGTAATATGAAGTCCGGAACGGGCCGTGTTAGCGACGAGTAACAATGTACATATTTTTTTATTTTTTTTTGGAATGGACCACTCGCAGTTCAGCACACTAAGGCTGGTTACTGCTTAACCGGACAATAACAATGTACATATGTATGTATGTATATATAAGTATAGCAAGGATGCATATACGATGTTTTAAATAGGTAACATTAGACCATTAGACCTCTTATCCATCCTTTTTCATTTATATAATTAGGATAGAATAAATACGAAAGTATGTCTTTTTTTGGATGGGAAATCATCAAATGGCTCCTTCCCCTCAGGGCCGAGCGAAAGGGAAAGTGGGTCTGCTTTTTACGTTTTCACATTGAAAGTGCTGAACTAATTTTGATAAAAGTTGCCACAAGGATAGATTACAGCTTAGCTCGGGTCTTGAGAACCTTTTTGTCCCGCTAGAACGTAACTTGGGATAGGAAAACGCTTTTTAAAGAGGGTGAAACCGCAGGGAGAAGCTAGTAGGTATATAATATTCATAGTCGAAAAAGTTTCCCGTGAAAAAAAGAGTAGACAGGGTATAATATTGGACCTCCACTGCCCAAAAGCTTCGAACGCTGAATGTTTGCCAGTAGTTACTGAGTTTTAAATATATTTTTACGGCTTCCAGATACTAGAATAGCAGTAGGTATGATTCAGTTTATATTCATGGGCCAATGGATTTTTACACTGGCTGTATTATTTCGGAAATATGTGCATTATGTAGGTAGGTGCGATTTTGATGATCAGCATAAAACGTACTAGGCCCCGAGGAACATAGTACGTTTAAAATCTAAATGCCAAAAGAAATGACACAATGTTTCATAAACTACTAGTATTTTATGAAATATATATATTTATTTTATTATTATATTTTAAATACTTTTTTTGTAATAAAATGTCCAAAACCAAATTGTATACTATTTCTTAGACGAAAGAGACGACACAGGGTATCCTAGTGCGGGGTGCAGTGTCATATAAATGATAGATGTTTTCTTCGTATGAACATTAAAAAAATATTATTATTATTTCCTGTGGTTTCGCTCCCGTGCTGTCGCTCCCTCAGGAATCGTTCATTTTCCGAGATAAAAAGCCTGGGACACTATAGTAGGTAGCTTTCTTTCAGCGAAATATTTTTCTTACCCGAATCAGTACTACCGTTTAAAAATTTATGAACACAATCAATCACACGTGTTTTAATATTATTTTAGAAAACTAGCACCTTTATATGGCGTTTCGGCAACGCCAATGAATTTACGGCAATATTAGCATTATTGCCGTACATTGTATTGAAATAGCCAAAAATTGCGCAACTTCAGTTGCACGTCTAAGCACACCTTTATGAATTTTCAAAAGCACTTTTGTCCGACTTTCAACACTACCGGTATGAAAGTTGAAAATCACAGCAGTGGGCGTCATATTCACGGTCTATTATATACGAGCTATTTAGTCCGGACTTATACTTGGGCGTGGAAGGACCTATGAATATTAGATCGGCGTATATAATGCTCCTTACCGGATACATTTGTACTGGATTATGTAAATCATTAGGATCATACGGTTGAGAAATATCGTTTTTAGTAGGATTTGGAGTGATATTTGATGCAGTGATTTGGTTTGGCATTTGAATACAGGTTCTGTTCTGGTTAACTTGGAGAAAACATTACAATTCTAATACGTATCTAACAAATACGCGAAATTTTTGAAGAATTTTAACCTTAGTACGTGGATACAAATCTTATGGTATAACGAAAAAAGTATTTTCGAAACCAAGTATTTTGATATGGGTCTTTTCTCAAAGTTGTAATTGTTATCACCCGAGAAGTTTGATTTTGCATTAGTATTAGGTATTTACGCTGGTACCTTACATTATATTGCTACTAAGTATACGCCTAAACGAAAATGGATGTCGGCGTTCACAAGATGGCTCGTTATTATATTGACAGGTAATCGGGGAAGTGCCCCATAATATCTTACATGATGACTATCGGAACATGCATTATATCATGGGTAGGTAATCTTCACTATACCTGGGTGTCGATGAAAGTATAATGGGTTTCAGATTTGACAATTTACTACAGTATACAACATGCTTAGTTACTAAATAATTGATTCTTTTATAAAATTGTCTATATAACATTTGAATTTAAAATTCGCTAATCAAGTTTTCTATCCCGTGTAAATTGCTATGTATTTCTCACTCTTTCATGTATATAAACAGCAAAACTTCACATAATTAAGGCTTCGTATGTGTAAAGAAAATCAACGACACTAGGAAAACTCAAGACAGGCATACAAAGACAAAATTCCGTACATTTTTCGCTCTGTTTGTCACAAGAGAATTAATTAAATTCCCAGTACGAACAGAGCCGCGGGCAAATCGTATTATTGAAATGAGAATGTTTCTCATCTTCTCAAAGTAAGTAACATTTTTGATTCACTCACATACCTAAGGGATTTAATCTTGTAAAAAAATAACTGATTCAAAGATGTGATTTAGGTACTGACAATAGTATTTAAGTAAATTAGTTTGTTTTGCCTGTATAATAAAAAAAGATTGACAGCAGCACCGTAGTACAGTCAGGGAAACATTTTTTTATCACCAGTGACAGATAGTTTTGACCTTAGTGTAGGCATTACCTGGAAATTATTGGCATTAATTATAAAAAAATAACTGTACGTATTAACAATGTTGATATAATTTAAATATTTAAACAACACGATCTTATTTATTATATATTTTATTTTATTTGTTGTATATACACCTTGTAATAATAACAGGAAAAACTTTTATAAAAACAAGTGTACAATGGGCGGTCTTATCGCACAAGGCAATCTCTTACAGACAACCTTTGGATGGACTGAATGAAAGGAGACAGATATTCTTTTTTATCAATAAAAGCTTGACAAACTTGACTTTTATCAATAAAACCTTCAATATGGTCCCTATCAATAAATAAAATCGAAAAACAGATCGTAATAATTGCAATTTTTTTTAAAGACGTTGCCCCACTCTAGGATTTACTCCTGTATCGAGGGTGCATTCACAAACATAAAAACTCACATACACAAGACACCCAGACCCGGAACAATTATCTGTAGGCCATACAAGCATTTGTTCCGTGCGGGGATCGAACCCGCGACACGTAGCACATCAGCCGAACGCTCAACCACTGCGCCAACTGTGTCTTCATAATCATTAGTAAACTTCCACACCATACACCTAACAGGTACTGGGATGTGTCCTTATACCAAATCGCGTAAAATATCGCCAGCTAATTTGTAAATTGGATTCTCTGAAGGTTGCCTATACCTTTATAGCCAGGGCATAATAAACCTTCATTGCCAAGTCAGCCGTAAAACCTTTTGACCTTTTTAGTATGTAGGTACCTTTTTTTTTTTTTTTTTTTTTCTGGATGGGAAATCATCAAATGACCCCTCCCGCCCTGGGTGGAGCGGTAGGGAGTGTCAGACTTTTACTGACTAAAACCCACCCGTGTTCCTTCTTGTGCCCTATGCGTTCCAGGGCCGCGGTAACTCTTTCGAACAAATTCCGCAACCCTAGCAGGCACCGACCCTATGGGGCCCCGTCTTCGGTGCTGACGGCTCCTTGTGACGCGCGTGGAACACAACGCGTCGTCGACTCAACCTGGTATCGGACGGCGAGCCACCCACGCTCACCGTCCCCAGGCATCAGCCACTGCGCGATAGCACAGCGGCCGACTTGTCTCTGGAGGAGGCCGAAATGGGACCATTACTGGCACTCCATCTCAGCACCCTCCCGAGTGTTGGGAGTCGCAGCACCCGCAGCAGAAGCGGCAGTGGCGGCGACAGAAGCCGCGGCGGCGGCAGAGGCGGCGGTGGCAGCGGACCTCTTGCCCCTGGTCGGGGCGGATGGCGCGCAGGCCCTTCCCCCAGCCCAGTGCTCGGCCGGCTTGCCAACAGCCGCACATGCACTGCAGTGCGGCGTGGCCTCGCAAGAGCCGGCCTTATGACCGGGCTGACCACAGCGGAAACAGAGTCCGCTGCGGTCGACCTCCGAGGGGCACATAGCTCCCGTGTGGTTGCCCACATGGCAGCGGTAGCACCTCAGAGGTCTGGGTTCCAGCAGTTTAACCCGCGCAGACACCCATCCCACCAAGAGCCTTCGGCCCTCCGACACAGTTCTGGCCGCCGTCACGGGGCAGCTCACCACAAGGGTTTGCATGCCCGTGTTGTCAGGCCGGAGGGTGCCCGCCTTGACGAGCTCGGCAGAGCACCCCCCAGTCCTGGCTACGGCGGCCACAACTTCCTCCTCCGTCACGGAGTCATCCAGGCCCACTATGCGCATGTCAATGCGCCTAGTCGGCCTGGACACCCGGACCTCGTCCGCGGGTAAGACCGCCCTCAGCCTTTCGGCCAGGGCGTCCGCGAACGGGCCACTCTCCGCTCCGGCGAGCTCGAGCTTCCGGGCACCGGTCAAGGTCCTCCTGACCCCGATGCCCCCGCTGATGCCCAGCTCTTGGAGGTTCACCGCCTCCTTCGCCCGCTTCAATACGGCGAGATAAGTCACGCCCCTCTGTTCCGCTTCCGGCTGCAGTGTGAGCACTACAGCCGCGGATTTCGGGGCGCGAAGTCTCGCCGCAATGGCGTTGGCCTTCCGCCGCTGCCTCTTTGCCTTATTCTTGGCCGCCTTCTTCGCCTGCCGTTTCTGGCCAGCAACCTGCCACTCGGCCCCGGCCGCAGGAGGGTCCGAGGGTGGGGGTGGGGGCGGCTGCGGCACCACTGGCGCCGCAGCCTTAGCCGCTCCTCCAGCCTTCCTCCTACCCCTCTTCGCCGGGGCCGCCTTGGTCGTGGTCGTCGTCGCCGGCGTCGCAGTCGCCGGCGTCACAGGCGCTGGCGCTGGCGCTGGCGCGGCTCCGCCCTTGGCCTTCGCCTTCACCCGTCCAGACGTTCCCGGGCTAGCAGCTACGGCGGCCGCGTACGAAGCCGCCTTTTGCTGTCCCGGGGGACCCCGCGTCGCCGCCAACGGGGGACGCCGGACCATGTCCTCCAACGCGGAGACCTGCCTCCGGAAGGGAGCCAGCTCCTGCCGCACCAGGTCCCGTACCTGGCTCAGCACTTGGCCCCCCTCCGGCGCCGCCGGACTCAGTCCCCCTCGCGGCTCCACAGAGGCCGCTCTGGCCATCCCCGCCAGGTCCCTCCGGAGCGACTCATTCTCCCGAATGAGTCGTTCCGTAACGACCGCGAGGCGGGCCACCTCCGCCCGCAACTCTGACGCCTCCTTTGAGGCAGGCCCGTTGGCCGCCGCTGCCGCCAGGATGGAGGCTTTGGCCGCGCTTATGGCCTCCCGCTTCGAGGATTGCTTCCTCTTGAAGGCCGTATGTAGGTACCTACTTTGAAAACTTGAAAATCTATACTAATATATAAATGTGAATGTAAGTTTGTTTGTTACGCTTTCACGCGAAAACTACTCGACCGATCATCATGAACTTTGTACACATATTCTTGGAGGTATTAGAAGTAACATAGGATACTTTTTATCCCGGGATTATGTTCCCTTGGGATAATTTCCGACATTCACGCGGGCGAAGCTGCGGGTAGCAGCTAGTATATGTATAAAGCTGAAGAGTCTAATTGTTTGCCTGAACGCGCTAGTCTCGAGAACTATTGGTCAGATTTGAAAAAATCTTTAAGTGTTAGATCGCCCATTTATCGAGGAAGGCTATAGGCTATATATCATCATGCTAAGACTAATACGAGCGGAGCAGTCATGAAAATGTAACATAAAGTTGCGCAGGACATTACCGAGATAATCGAATGCCTAACCGTTAGTAATTGAACATCTTGACTCCAGACACACTTGACTTTACGACTACAAAGAACTAAGATTTAGTAAAAGGCTACATTTCATTTTACGTTGATTTTTAATATTTGACGAGAGCAAAGTAGCTTACAAATTGTAGCTGCTTCAAAGATATTTTTTTTTAATTTTTAGGTAAAAAAGCTTATTTGATTACCACTCCGAACTTTAATAAGGCGCTTCAATACATGCAGTTTTTCAACATTGACGGCTATAACAGGAAGTGAATCACAATAAATGTACATCAATACAACAAATGTCACATTTCTTTTAATCAAGATTTCATGAACTTCGTAAGCCATCTGTTGGCGACAGACCTGGCTACTCCCGCTAGGGTCGTTTGGTGTCGGTCGGCTAGCAACGGGGTGGTTTAGCGTGAATTTGCTTTAATAAATTTACTTTATTTTATATATTTTTTGTGAGCTTTTATTAGGCCTAGGCCTCGAATCCTTGTTGATTTGGTGTTCAACACCATCATTAAACAAATCTAACAATGTGAATGATAAAATAATTATCTACTTTTTAGGGGCATAATTTGAACAATAGCCATTCCAAAACAGTGGACCCGTAAAAGATTAAACTCCTTTTATGTCCAAGCCATAGAGCACAGACGTTCCTCGATGGACTTGCTAGATGCGGATATATCAACACTTTCCATTTAAACTGTGGTGGACTTGCCTTAAAAGCGTTTACTTATTATGGTATTTCATACAAACTTGCAAGTCCTTACTTTGAACTTGAACTAACTTGTAAAATTGATACGGGCACACAAGATATCAGTCCAAAAAGTAAGTTAAAACTTTTTGCAGTAAAGTTTAGTGAGGAAGAGAGAGACTTTAAGCTTGAATTGTTCTGCCCGTCTCTCTTAGTTTAAGTTCCACTAAAATCGGTTTATTCGAAAATTTGCGTATAGCGGAACTCATGCGGTCACGAATGTTATAAGTAATGTATTTTTGTTGTTGTTTTTTTAGTAGTGTATTTTTTTAGATTGTATTTAAGTAATGTATTTTTATCTCACTGTATTTATTTTATAATTGTTTTCACATATGCACACAGCAGACTTGGTGTCCGTACGTCATGTCCTAGGCGACCACTGAAAATCAGCGCCGTGCCGAGTGTCCCTCACGGCACGGCGTCAGTTGTTCCTTAAATGTATGTCGTTTTGTAGCAATTAAATACATTTTCTTTCTTTCTATCCGTTCCCGAAGCCGCGGCTCTATGGTCTGTGGTCCAAGCGATCATTATTAAAGCTAAGTACATACCTACCACCTTTTTAAGAAGATTATGAATCTTCGTTATAAGTCTGTTGAGTGGCGATATTTTTAACAATTTTATTACTTAATTCTAATAAAGGTGAAGCCAGACTTTAATTTAGTTACTTTATTCGAGCTTACAAGAATTAGAACAACTGTAATGAATTCCTTTCGGCGTTTTCTTGGAAAAATTATATGTGTTTGAGTTAACTTTAATTTAGGTACCTACAGTAATAAGTACTAAGAATTAGATTTCATCGGTTCTATGCTTATGATGGACTTGTTTGAAAAATATTTCTAGAGGTTTGTGAACATAATTTAATTAAAAACGTTTAAAACAGAATGTTTTGCTAAGTCTTGGTTTCTTAATGTGAATGATAGAATAAGTTAATCACGTCTCAAACGCTAAACTGATAAAGATAAAAAACACACCAATTCCACTAATTTCCGATCATTCCCTCCCTCGGATTAAGAAATAGGACTCTTTGCCATGCTGATAGTACTTTCCTTTGAAATAATTTTGTAATTCCGCACGGGCATAGCTACAGGCGAAAGTAGCAGTTTTACAAACAAAACTCAGCGAAATAACATCACCAAATTCACTAGAAAAAGCTTCGCAGAAACGCTACGGGATATCAGAAATGTACGTCATTTCCAACAAAACAAATAAGAGAATGTGAATTCTTAACAAGGAGACATTTCTTTTACATTAATATAGCTTTTACCCGTGGCGTCGCTCACTTATTCATTTCACATTATCACACCGGAATCGTGGATTTATTTAAACAAAAAATTAGCTATAAAAGACATTAAAACAAAAGAATGATTCTACCTCCTCATAATATTACTTTTAAAAAAATATAAACGAACAAGGATGGGATAGAACGTAAAAGACAAAGCAGTTTCGTATAGACTGTGTATTTAAGTATTAGTACATATGCCTTTATTTACACGACGCGGGCAAAGCCTGGCCTTATTTACTAGTGCAGGGAAATACCTTATGTAAGCATCGATCGGCTCATGTCGACTGCCGCTCAACAAACTTAGTGTTTTGGTTGTTTAATAGTTTATTAAGTACCTACCTAACAGGATTTTGAAACAGTATGCAGGCGATTTATTAGATAGAACAACGTCTTTTATTAAAAGTTGTTCAGAATCAATTTTAGGAGAAAAATAATCTATCTATACTTATAATAAATCTGTAGAGAGGTCAATTCTGTACAGGGAATATATTTTCAAAATAACTATCAGGGGGTGATTAGTGATCGATACTGGTGCCAAAAATGCAATCAGTAAAATTTTTGTCTGTCTGTCTGTCTGTCTGTCTGTCTGTATGTTCTTTATAGAAACAAAAACTACTCGACGGATTTTAACGAAACTTGGTGCAATTATTCTTCATACTCCTGGGGTTTTTAGTTTACTTTTTACAGGTTTTAGTATACTTTTCATCACGCTACAATCAATAGGAGCAGAGCAGTGAAGGGAAATGTTGGGAAAACGGGATAAGTTACTCCATTTTTTAAGCTTCCGTCGCGTGTGTAGCCTTAATGGTTAAAGTTACATAAAAATCATGTATGACGGAAATGTTCTACATAAAATTATCTAAAAAATATCCCTCAACAGCATATGTCTATCTTTTATGGTTGACTCACAATAGCACGTGTAACTCCCGATAGCTTAGCAGTTCGGAGCTTGCTGATTATATTTGTTTACTCTTACGTTTATAATACTCTGGGCTGAGAATTTCAAAATCGGGAGTAAAGTGACTATTCCACGCGGACGAAGTCGCTGGCAGAAGCTAGTTCATTAATAATAACAGTCGCACTGATCGATCTTTAGGGTTAAGTAACGCTTGCCAAGGTTGATCTGAGGATGGGTGACCATCTTAACACATCGAGATTCTTCGGTGCCTCGGAAAGCACATTAAACCATTGGTCCCGTCTGTCATTTGTAGATATTTGGCAATCGTTACGAATTGTCAGAAGTTAGATAATCTGTCTTGCTAAGAAGTAACATGTAAAATGCCAGTATTCAGCTGAATGCCGTTTGATTGGGGCTGACCCAACAACAACAACAACAACCCGGCAACATTTATTGTTGAAATGCTTATACCAGTGGCTTCGCTCGCATTAAAGTAGCGTTTCCAAGGTCCCATCTATCTCTTTGCTCATCAAAATCGGTTCGGCAATTTAGGCGTGAAAGTGTAACAAACAAGTTCATTTTCTCATTTATAATATTTGCTAGAATTGATAATCTAAAAATAAATATACGGATTCAGCAAGGTCGGGGTACGGATATTAACAAAGTCAAAATCCGTCAAAACAAACAAGAAAAAATAAATAAAACCAATGGAAAGTACATTTGATATGACCTTTTCCATCCGGCCGCCATTAAAAACCCTCGTGAAATTGAAACAAAAAAAAATCTTTATATATCAATATACAGTGCAATATCAATGGCAATGGATCCGTATCGCCTCGTCCATCATCCCTTATAGGCCGTAAAACAAATACGGAAAACCAATCATGTCTTGGTACAAAAAAAATACGGTAATAAATATACATACGTATATGTATCAGAATTGATTTAAATATTGTCATTTTTTTTGACAATGACCGCCATCTGGAAGAATCACGATGTGAAACCTAGTTTTCTACCATCCAGACGATTTTTTTCCGGGCAATACGAAAGCAAAACTTGAATACTCATAAGAAAATGAGGCATTATTAGATATACAGTAAACAAATTCTATACAATATAAAGAAAAAAATGTACTATACTTACGCTATCGATCGTAGCAGGCCTACGCCGATGGCTACGCGCTACGGTGCTACGCCATTACTTCGTAGCAGCGAAACAATAAGGTTTGTGATTGCAACGTAACTCAGTTGGATGTTTGTGATAGTATCATAGAACATATTTCTACAAGGACAATGAAAATTATAATCTTCAGTTTCAACATTTACAGTCTAAAATATTTCAGCAGTAATAAAATTGTATTATACATAATTATGAATTTAGGTAGGTAACGACAAAAAATGGTACAAAAGGCTTTTTAAACCATTTTCCTTGATGTAATTTACTAAATACCTTCCCGTTCCATATTTTGTAAGATTTCCTTATTGAATATTGTTAGTTGCTACCCAATAACGGAATAACAAAATTGTTAAAAAGTATGTTAGAAATTTCTCATATTTTTTATAAACAATGAGTACCTACGCATTTCAGTGTTAAGAATATACATATAATCACAAACTTTATATTTTGGAGAACCAGTAAAAGAACTTAAAACGCATTTTCAACGAGAAAATTAAAATACTGAACGACATTTATCTAGCGTAAGAGCAATTTATTAATGACAACAATTTCTGCAATACTTCAAATTTAAAATAAACCTTATCGTCATGCCAAGACAGTTGAAATTCGGTATACACTGTTCCACAATCGAATAAAATAATTTAGACACACTACTTCTCACAACATAATGACAAGAAACAATCTTAATTAACTTGCGTCGTCCATAAATGTCGCGAATGACACAAATAACATGCCATGTGAGGTTCGCATCTGTATCCCGGTGCGGGGTCCCGGGGTACCCCGGGGTGCGAGCGAACCCCAGGATACGGGCGTACCCCACCGCGCCACCTTTCTTCCTACCGTACCTTTAATTATACCACTTAAGGACTCTTAATTAAATCCCTGGGTGACACGTATATAAGTTCAGGGGATTTATTTACCATTCCTGTGAAATTGTATGAAGTGACACTTTAATAGGATGTGCAGAATTGTTGACGCTGGAGTGTAATTAGCTGTGTTAAAGCTCTGTTACGCACTTGCTGTGTAATTACCTGGTTTGTAGTAACAAACTCGGGACTAACTACACTACTTAGTAAGTAAAGGCAGTCTGCGTAGTGAAGTGGTTAAAAAAGTTGAAAGTTAGATGTAACGTTCGTTTCATATGATCAAAGAGGTAGGCAATTCAAGTGCTATTCCTTTACAATTCCATATTGCAAGTGCACTTTTACATGGAAATAACTTGTATATAATAACATTATAATCAGACGATGGTCGACAGTCGTACCTACAATAATTTAAATAAACTCGCTTGCTCCACAAAAAGCTTGACGAAATGCAAATCATCACTTACTTCAGCCTCGTAATTTCACATTACATGACTCAGGCATTCCCGTTACTTTGGCATTAAACATATCCGCGAATTACCTGGAAAAATAAAAAATAAAATGTTAGAAAATTGGCGCATAAGTCAGTAACGAGTGCTGACATATGAGCACGGCGAGGGGCAGACAGTGTGGCGTGGCGCGCAGGGCATGCCGCTCGTTCTAAATTGGTCGAGTTATATGCGTGCGCGCCGACGACGACGCCGCATGCGAAATTAGCGTCAGAGCACGCCCCGAGTCGTTACCCCGCCGAGCACACATTAAATTATTTCGAGAGCGTTTGCACATGTTCCTTTACACGTTATAACTTATAAACTTAACACACGCGACGTGATTGCGGCACAATTAGCGCGCATGTATCCACCAACTTAGTCCACAGCTCGCTTTACGACCGCCGCACCGCACCGCTCTCGTCGCTCGGTCCTATTGACAATGGAGCGATAAATTTTAACATCGCTGCGGCTAACTTTCTATAATAAAACGCAACACGACAGTTATTGCTGTCATTTCACTGGATTTACCATTTGCTTCGTCTAATTGAACAACGGACAATATAACCGATGTTTTAATGCTTCGTACGAGCGCATGGCAACCAGACGCGGCGTGTTCGATACAAGGCGGAGTTTTTTGAACGCCGGCGCGCAAAAAAGTCAACTAAGCGATACGAGGCACGCAGATTTGTAAAGGAACAACAAGATAGGAGCGCGCCGAGCCGAGGAACGGGTTCCGTTCGTGAGAATGCACGCTAATGTATGTATGCGGCATAAGAACACAATGCGCGCCGCGACCGCACGGGCGCCGCACCCACCTGCGTGATATGTGCACGATATAAAACGTAAGAGAACTTCACAATTAAACACGAATAATAAAATCGCCCAGAAAAACCCGGACAATGCAGTATTGTGGCCAGAAGTGATAACGATTAATACGACTAAAATGACAGCTGCACGCGCGGCCCTGTCGCATGCAACAAGAGCTCGGTTCGTTAGAGCTACAGATTTAAAATAAAACTCTTCGCGGCGGGAACAAAAAGAAGAACCTGCGGTACGACTACGAAGTAGGCGCTTGACCTGCACGCTGAAATGACATCATCGCGTCACGCGCCAGAGCTAAAACGGTCCTTGCCAAATTGTAATAAGAATTAATTTAGCGCGACGCGAAATTCGCTTTCAGCTTTTTGCATTCGGCCGTTCCGGCTGCACTGACGTTTTATTTCAATTGTCTCTGCGGGTGGATTGCCCTATTTCGAGAGTGCATTCGCAAACAATTTTCGCCCAATCACATCTAGTGCACTTGTGATTACCGCAGGCACCGGAACACGAGTTATTGTCAAGTGGGAAACATAATTGTTTGAGTGCATAGAACAACTAACAATGTTTCAATTAACATTTTATTATTGGGATTACGATACTTTTTATCAGTTATTACGATCTCGGAGCGGGACAACGGACAAACGTTGTCGAGACGTTCATTAAAAGCTCTTTATCAGTGCTCGCGATCAAGTAGATATCAAATTATAAAGCTCCGGTTGGTTTAATGAGCGGTAATCATGTTACAGGCGAGGGCTGTCGTTCGTTGATTGAGTTAAATTAGTTGTGATTGCGGATCAGGTTACGGTCGCCGGTCGCCGCAGACAGCAGATTTTCTCCTTGGTTGCGTTTCCCGCATGCAGCAGACGTGGCGGCGCGCCGGGCGCTGCTACTGCGACCTGACTAATAACACTTCACAGCGGGATTATGCTAAATAACACCCAAGTACACTCAACGACGGCTGTAGAATATCAATTTGTGAACTCAAGATGTTTTCGTACGTGATTTGGAAGAGCGCCCGATACAGATTGAGGTTTTATTAACAGGGAATATAAATGCGCACAAATCATCCTATGTATGATAGATAGAAGCGAACGGTGTTTGTTTGGGGAGCAAATTGATTTATTAATAAGCAAACGTTGCAGGCTGCTCATAATTTACGGCGGCTACGGGCTACCGCCGGGGAACATGCTGCAAATCTCCGTGTAATCCTGACAAACTCCGGTCTGATAGCGCGTTGTCAGCGTGTAGCACGCGGGTCGCACCGGACGCCGCCGGACGCGCCCGGACATGGCACGATCGATATAATTCGCTCTCGCTACTTATTTACCCGATCCGGCCTGTAATTAAAAGCAAACAATGGCTCAACTTAATCAGCGGATTCAGTTTTAAACGCAGTCATTACGAGTTATAATGAAATCGTAACATAAAGGCAGTTATAACAGATAGAATGACAATGTTATTGCAGCTAGTCACGCCTTGCCATTCAAAATAATTAATCGTAGGTTTAAACTAAAACAGATTATTACAATCTTTAGTAATAAAAGATTCAGAACGATTGGTAGGATGTTTATTACAATGCTTTTGAACTAAAATGTCGAAATATTTCGTCTAACATGAATCCATAATTCGCTTCTCCCTTGTATCTTTCCTAATGAAACAAAATCGCCTCACAAAGGAATTTGATCCAACAGAGATGCCATCTGTTGGATTGTAACGATTCAAGGATCGTAAGACAAAACAAAATATCTGGATTACAATTTAAAATGAGAATGCTTGCCTTAAATAAGGCAGGAAACATTAGGATTGGACCGTTAACGAACACTATTTCCATCTCAATATTGCAAATACCTTTCGTGTCCTGTGACACCCACTTAACACGGGAATTTGACTCGTGAATTAAAGGACACAAGTATTATATTCGCGTGTTGCCATGTAGAGACGTTCAATTCTTGAATATAGCTGAACGAATTAACTAAGAGCCTGCTAGTAGTGACCGACTGGACATAAAATATTCAATGTCCATCAGCCATGCACTTTCCGTATTAATGCGGGCGACAATATGCAAATTATTTAGAAATAACTTCTATTATAAACTTGGCTAAGTGCGGTATCTCACGACTGGAAATTCATCGAAGGAGATGCACTTGGCCTGACTGTCTGTATTGAATCAGTCGTATGGTTCACTCATTTTACGTGATAAGAATTAAAGTTTCTAGTAATTAAGACAGTCATGCCAATACGGCAAAAATCTTAAGGGCTGGTATAGGTTGATTCAAACTTAATGACGTCTATGAAGCTTGCTTTTCTCCGCCCGGCACACCCGCTGTCTCAATCATCTGTTTCGATTAGCGAAGTATTCCGAGCCGTTAAGTTTGAAAATAAACCCCGTAATTTCGGTAAACAACATGGAACGTTGCACTTCACATTCTTTAGTCGTAACTCGAATTGAAAATATGAACATATGAGCCTAAGTTCTAAGTACATTACAATATGAACCTACTATAAAACACGTAAACCGTGATATATATGTACTTTACTACTGAATATTGAAATAAACAAACACAGATATTATAATATTCGGTCACATCTGGTTAATCTGAAATTCGAAACCAATTTACTTAGAAATCGGTAAAGTGATGTTGATTGACACCTACTATGTAGTTAGAATTTCACCGTCCTTGCCACAAGTACAGTTAACAGGAGATAAATAGGAGATACTTACAACATCTGCACAAAAAATATAAAAAATAAAAATGTTGTATAATCGCAAATATTATAAAAACCGTCATTTATTTGTTTATTTATGCCTAATTATGTAAATCAAATTTATTTTGTTCCGAAATCTTTGACTTTGGATGTGCTCAGTTATAATTGAAACACACAACGATAATCTTAAACTTTTGCTGTATTTATGATTAAGTACGCCAACAATATTATTCTGCTGTTTAAAATGAAGAATGATTCAGAGTTTAATTGGAAAGGGGATGACGAATTCCATAAAAAAAAAAAACAAAACAAAATTAGTAACGTCTGCAGTTTGGGAAAATATGGGTCACATAATGTACGTGCAAAACGGTCAACATCACATCGCTCAACATAACGCTGGCACATGAACTGTCAATCCCTAACATCAGCGAATTGACATTTCAATACACCTAATTTTTCAGATATTTTAGAACAGCCAGCTAAATAGCTTAACTATATTCGATGCCGACTTTAACCACTCAGTGTGTTGCAAATTCGTTAGCGGTCAGGATCACGTAAAAGCTCTTTCAGCCGAGGAAGCAGTAAATCTTCTTAAAACTTAAACTGAATCTAGATTTTAACGCCGGAAAATTATACTTGGTTATCTGATTCATGAAAACTTAAGGATTTGTCGACTCTTTTCGGTACGTGATTTATTTTGTACAGTAGATATATTATAATATTGAAATTAATATTTTCACAATTTGAACCTCCTAATACTACCATAATCAATGATGAATGACTTTTGATATAACAATAGACAATTGTTGTCAAAAATTGACTATGGTCTGGATTAGAATTTTCATTTCGTCAGAACGTTTCCGTTAGATGTCTAATTTATTGACTTTCGTGTAACCACTGGTAAAAGCTAGCTATGAATTAAATTAACTTACTTAGATACATCGTTTTGTAGTAACTCCGCTCGCTAAAATATTTAGTTATTTTGAGCTTTTCTTAGAACCAACACTTTCAGTTAAATTACAACATAAATAGGTGGAGAAGGGTGTAATACGCAGACGCAGGTGCTCACCGGACACGGCTGTTTCGGTAGGTACCTGTGTCGGATCCAGCGGGAGGACACGTCCGGGTGTCATCACTGTGTGGATCGCCCGGAGGACACGGTGGAGCATACGGTGGAGGCCTGCCCTGCTTTAGCGGAGCAACGCCGTGTCCTCGTGGAGGCGATCGGCGGCGGCGACCTCTCGCGGCCGGCCCTGGTTCAAGCCATGGTCCGGAGCGAGGAGGCATGGGAAGCGGTCGCCTCCTTCTGCGAAGCAGTAATGCTAGCGAAGGAGGAGGCGGAGCGCGTGCGAGAGAGGGAAGCCCCTCGCTCCAGCCGCCGCAACAGGAGAAGACGCCCCGGGCGTCGGGAAACGCAGGGCGATTCCCGGCCACCGTAGGCGCGGGCCTGCGGATGGCGAGCTATGGGTGGCTCGCCGTCCGATAGCAACCAGGCCCGAGTCGACGGCGCGTCGTGTTCCACGCGCGCCTCAAAGAGCCGTCAGCAAAGAAGACGGGGCCCCATAGGGTCAGTGCCTGCTAGGGTTGCGGAATTTGTTCGAAAGAGTCACCGCGGCCCTGGAACGCAAAGGGCACAAGCAGGAACACGGGTGGGTTTTAGTCAGTAAGAGTCTGACACTCCCTTCCGCTCCGCCCAGAGCGGGAGAAGTCATTTGATGATTTCCCATCCAAAAAAAAAAAAAAAAAGGGTGTAATAGGCATAATTAACTACTTTTACATTATAATTGTTTTAATATATAGTACCGTGATTTGGATTCGGAAGGAATAGTTTTCGAAGCAGGCGAAACCGCTTGTTAAAAATAGCATTCTTCAAAGCCCGGTAAAATCTAACACATGTTTTTGTTGCCTACGTCAGTAAAAATCTACAGTTACATAACACAATCTTCCTTAAAGATTCTTACGCTAAGACCGTAATAAAAATCATCCCATATACTCGTTAGTAAAATTCTCAAGCAAGAGACTCAATAAAATTAAACCGTTTTATATCCCAAAAGGTAGGCATCGATTTTCAATTAACTGTTCTACGTATACGTCTGTTACATCATTAACCGCTCGCTGACGTCATTAAACCCTGCGTTACCGTCATTCATATCAGCTTTTGTCTTTTAATGGACTCGAATAAAGACTTTCATTAATGGTGGAGAGTCTTTTGTGTTCGTTTGTACTTTCGTCTATAGATTTGGTTGGTATTGCGAATTCTATGGGCATTTGTGCATTGGTGAAGCAATGTTGTTTTGATGTTGAGTTTCGTGGTAGAGAGAATGAAGAGAAGCGATAATGTGTCCTCTTTATAGTATCTATTTATACGTAGGTATATCAAGATTTTTAGCAGCTATACTATACTAAGTACACTTTGTTGACAAAGCTATGCAGCAGAATAGATTTTACTGTCAATTTATCAAAATACGAACCACACGAGTTTATTAAAAGATTTCGAGACAAGAGAGCGTAGACTGAGTAATTCCTGATGAAGAGACGCCTCAACCCTTACAGCCGAAATATATAGAAAGTGGTGACGGGCGCTCGTTTTAGGGGACTGTCTTTATGTAACTTTTGACGTTCAAAAACTCCTGATTATCAGCCTAATTTAAATAAATAATCCACTGTTGATGTTGACCTCTGCTGTCATTACTTTGTTGTACCTTCTAGTAGTATAGCACTTAGTTTTATTTGGGTGCATCGTCCTCACATATAATCAATTGGTTAATGTATACAAAATATTGTAAAACTTATACATATTTAAAAAGAGTAACTACGGAGTTTCTTGTCCGTTCTTCTCCATAAGAATCTACTTTTTGCGAATGGACAACTAGAGTCACTATAATATTTTTATTTTCAAACTGTTTTGACCATAGAAATATAAAATACAGGAGAAGTGGCAAGGGGGCGTGTCGGCGTCCACGCGACATGGTCTGAGCGAGCATGTCTTACGCAATGGTCGAATGCGCGAACTAGTGCGCTTCCGACCGTGAGCGTGATAAGATATAAGAATGCCGTGTTGTTCAGTGTTTTCTTGTAAAAACCGAAGCCTAAACCAAAACTTTGTTAATTATGGAATCACTTACCATATCAAAATACAAGTATTTTACTATATTTGTCTTTAAAATCATGAAAAACAACAAATCGTAAAATATTTCTTGCTTATACTCTGTTATTTTTGTTTTCAAATGTCACAGCGACAATAACATATTACAATGAATACACTGCTCCTTAACCACTACCTAAGTTTGTCGCTAAGTGACTGGATGAGCAATGTAAAAATCACAAAACGATACTTTAGCAAGTCGATGTATCGCATAGTACGGCCGCTGCTTCTTGCCGCGAGTTAGTGATGTAGTTGTGCAGATACACTATCGACAACAATGTCGATTGTTGAATGAAATATTACAAAAGTGTACCAAACTTTCTTAGATTTCATTAAATTTTTGGTAAATAATCGTTCAATTGTTTTTGGCTTTGAATTATCATATTTATGCCTTATCCTCGTGCTACTTCCTTACTTTTTATGGTAATTGTTTTTTACTTTCGATAAAGTTTCGAATGCATTATAGTAATCGGCATGTTTAAGATAATATATTAGTGATCTTTGCTTAAAATTAGTCAACATATTCATGCTATTTATTTCTTATACATGGGCAGCATGGCGTGTGTAATAAATGCCAGAATCGACAACTTTCCAATTTAGTCAATCACTAGCGTATATGTAAAATAAATTGCTTTTGCACAGCACAACGATACCCACCGTTGTTTTTGTGTGAGTAAGTTGCACGGTGTACTGTAAATATACGCTGTATTTATTAGGATAAGGTTTATAATTGATTGTGTAGTACAGTCCGATTTCAAAAATGCGGGTGTGTGCGCGACTGCGTATCTATTGCTTTTACTGAACTGCATTCGTAGTAGTTGCCGGGTGGTAGGGCAAAACAGGAGACACAGGTTCCGATACATTTTCGGCTACAGGGCATATCTCCTTGTTTATTATATCTATGGTTTTGACGTTCAAAAGTGCCTTTTAATGGTCTAGTTGAAATAAATGAATTGTTAAGTCAAGTCAAAGTCAAAACTTTGATACCTATTCGCACAACACACGAATAACTGCATCGTTAATCCTAAACCTTGCACCTTTGTCAAGTCCGCTTTCAGCTCCCAGTCTCGAGTTCGCGTCGTCAAAGTCAAAGGAGCGAAGTTTGATCTCGGAATGCCCCGTCCGCTGCCGTCGGTAACCGGAGCGGATTGAAGGCTGTTGACTCGACAGTCCGATGTCTGTCCGGACTGAAGTCACGTTTTTTTTTTTATTTATTTGTAGTATTCAAACTATGATTTACATTATTTTATAAACTTTGCCCCACAAAACCGTAGTACTGGTTTGACTGTGGGGTCCAATTAGTCTTTATACATTTTTCTTAATACTAATATATATATTTTTTTATATACTTTTTATATACTTACTTAGAAATGCGCTGTTTCAACATATTTCCAAATAATATCTATTTAACTTATTTTTAAAACTAGTTTTATTAGTTTCACTCCTTATGTCTGCCGGCAGACTGTTCAATAGGTATGATATTCGTTTTTTTAGTGTTCTGTCATCAAAGTAATCGTTGTGCGATTTATTACGTTGTGCGATAATGTACCCAGAAGTGCACGTTAAAGTATACGTCAATTTGTACTAAAATTGAATAAGCGGCGTCTTTCCGTACAATGTGACATAAGCGTACGTTTTCTTTAGGAGCGTAAAATTAGCTCTCTGTTCGACCCATGCTGTAGGGTTGAGTTTCGTTTGTTTTTTTTTTAAGGACTTAGTACTGTGTACAACTTAGATCGTTGTCTGTCGAAAATAAGAATCGTGTGGTAACAATGTGAACGGCTTATTGAAGTATTTCATAAACTAACGGATTGCTTATTGCAGTGTACCTATATGAAACAAATCAGAATCAAAAGTTCTTATCATCACACTCAACTATATCAAAACTCCTAAAATGGAAGCCTCTAATATTCTCTCAACAGCGTCGTATATAATAAAACTAAGAGGACTTTGTTCAGTAAAGTTAGAATATCGTTCTAGTTCTATGTCAAACTTTAGACTATCACATCTCAAAATTATCAAAACGGAAGAATGCACTCGCCTCAAACATTTTCGTCAGGACGCATTACAAATATGGCGCTCCAATCATCCCATATCTTCCATGGTCGTCAATGTCAAGCACGCGATACTTGAATGTAATTGGAGCCATTCAGCTCAATGCTGATGCTAATCAGAGTTCTACCTTACTTGGGAGCTGAATAAGTACTGGTACTAAGAAAAGTACGCAGGTATGCCATTGACAAAGTCTAAAGGCGCTCCATTGCCGCTAGGCATGTTGATAGAACTTGGAATTGTTATGTGCTTCGTGAAAATGGATTGAATTGTTTCAATTAATTTGCTTTAATTACTATTGTGAACTTAGAAAGTTGTACAAGTATATCTTTAAACCCATGTCTTTAAAAACTTAAAGAATTTCACGATAACTCAAATTTATCATTTAATAGGACACATTGGACAAAGTTTCAACTTAACATTATATTATACAGGGTTATTTGAGAAACACCAACAACCTCTTAAGTCTCTCTCTTAAGATCATTGTACTCACCTGCATTATGAAGAACTTTTACTATGGGACCAAAACTGAAATCGCGAAAAAATAAATCAGCTGTTAGTCTACATTTATGTTCGTATAATAACTCATCAAAATTTTGGGAACAGCTGACTTTTTTTTCGCGATTTCAGGTAGTTCCCATAGTAAAAGTGGTTCATAATGATGAGTACAATGACCTCTTAAAAGGTTATATGGTGTTTTTCAAATAACCCTGTCTACGATGATTTTATATTTAAAGTTATAAATATTTTATTTTAGAATTCTAGAGCGACTCTAGTAAGAATACATAATAAATAAAATATATTTTATTAAAACTGCTATTAATTTCCGTAACAAGTATACACCTAGCAGTTTCCCAATAAAAGTTTTATTTACTCTTCCAGGCAGGAAGTCCTTAGTAAAATATAATTTCATTGAAAACTTTAAACAGATTAACATGTAATGTCAGATTAAACAAAACGAATATTAAAACCGTTTCCAATAAAACAAACATCAGGGGAGCACGAGTTACTGCGTCCAATCTCACCTGCAATATTAATGAACATTAAATTAATATGCGCACAACATTCATATCGAGTATGAATGATAAATATTGATAATGCCGCCATTACTCGAGCCAGTACTAGCAACTAGTACTGGTATGATAATGTATTACTAGTTAGTTATAAAATATTCACACACACAGAACATGATTGTCTGTACGACATGTTGTAATGTATGTAGCTCTAGAGCGAACCATTTTGATGTCGCGCGTCGGTATCGTAAAGTTAATACCAGTGAATTTAGTATCGGGTAACTGAAAACTTAAAAGGATAATCCTTTCAAGATATATTTTTTGTACAGCTACTGTACTATCAAATTATTTGTGCTGAAATTATTAATCAGGATATCCAGGAATAGTCCTTGAGTCATATAATTTATTTAAATTTGAGATTTTATACATTACCCTGTACTTATATGGCATGATTTAGGATCTCATTTGAGTAAAGAAAATGGAGAAAAAATGCCAAAATTAAGTTACAATCACAACTTAAAAATATACTTAACAAAGCTTAGATGGCATGACTGTAATGTCATGACATGGATGATTTCCATGTCTTTGTATTAAATCGTTATGAATATGACTAGACCCGTTGTTGTATCTTCGATTCAAAATAATAATTAACTTCACGGTAACGTCAACGATATGGTAGTCTATGGGCTTAAGCAAATGATTTTTTTTATTACATTACAAGTAGGAACTACATAATATGTAGTTCCTACTTGTAATGTAATAAAAAAAAATCATTACCTATTTATATTATAAATAGGTAAGTACGTAGAAAGTATACACTGGCAGCCGTCCAGTGTGATGAGACAAACAAGAAGATAAGCCGTAAGTCCCGGCTGCGGCTTTCTAGAGAAAGTTTGTATTGTATAAGATAAAGATTTGTATACAGAATATAATCGAATTATTATATCTACCACTACTGACATGAAAACTTCATGAATTAAATAGCAGAAAAACTCATAATGACGGATCCTCATTTCTAAAAAGTTTACATACAATCTAAATTCAAACAAGC
Organism: Hecatera dysodea; assembly: GCA_905332915.2. Classification (NCBI taxonomy): domain Eukaryota; kingdom Metazoa; phylum Arthropoda; class Insecta; order Lepidoptera; family Noctuidae; genus Hecatera; species Hecatera dysodea. The sequence goes on along the minus strand of HG995288.1, from coordinate 8,005,357 downwards.
AATTTGACAAGCTGTTTGACACACACAAGTAGAAGATGCCTTTTTTTAAATTAAGAATGGGATATATTATTTTATTTTTTTTACTTTTATAATATCTCAAACAGTGTATTGACAGTTTTTCTTTTTATATATTCGAAAAAGTTTAAAAACTCTTTTTTTGGCTAGTTCAACTTCAGAGAAGAGGTTGTAGCACGGAGGTTAATTAGTGTTTCATTAAAACAGTGGTATACCTTAGTGGTGTACCTATGACTAATTATTGTTGCATTTGAAACCGAGGGCACATTATTTGAACAGAATTCTTGAATAACATCTAAAGGTAACAACTAACCATATTAAATCACTAAACACTCCTACATAGCTAATGTAACACTTCAAATAATAAAATCTCGCTCAAGAATCCATCATTCTCCGCAGTTTTCCCAAGACGTTAGCGCAGAAAATGGAGGCAGTTGAAGAAAGCGGGCGAGCGGTGATTTTTCAAACTAGCCGGGTTTCGAGGTGTCTGCGTAATGGCCCCCACTTTTACAACGGAACCCGGCTTTATATTAATTTTACCTTATTGATAAGTCATTCGGGAGCTAATGGATTTCCTCTAAAAGCGGAAAGAATTAACTTATAGTATCCATTGATGGGTTATCGTTTGTTCTTTCAATGAAAACACCTCAAGCAGTATTTATACAAATATAAACTTACATTTTACTAAGTACTACCTACTTATCTCAGATACGCACAGAAACACTACGAAAGCGGTATGTTTTACAAAATCATTTTCATCAATGTTTAAGTAAGTTCGTACATACAAATCTGTCCGTGGACCCTTTGATAGAATTATTGTCACTGAAATGTGTTTCTGCTACAAATAAGTTTTTAAAGGACATAGAAGTGTGTCAAAACAAGGAGGAAAGAGGCCATAACAGCTAGCAAACATCCATCTGTTTACGTTATTCCGAAGAAATATTATACAGCGGCGAATGTGTTAATGGCGCAAGTTCGTGTATTAACAGAATTAATGGCTGTTTTATAGTATTTAAGTGTGTGGGTTACAGTTTGGTGTAAAATTATAGCTTATAGAGAAATAAGGAAATTACAGAGTTCTTATAATTATCAGCAATGACTCGTTAAATATTTTCTGTATTATACACACCACCTACTTTAACAATATTGCGGTGAACCAAGCAAGAGCTAGCAAGACAGAATTGTGTGGAAATGGGAGACGGAACCTTTGCCCAGCAGTGGGAAAATATAGACTAGATAGATTGAATAATGTATCCACAAAGTGGGCTAATGACCCGGTATAGGCCGTGAGATTCTACTAGATACAAGAAGCACAGGACCGGTCGAAATGGCTTCAAATATTAACGACTGAAAAAGTTTAGATAGAAAACTTTTCAGCAGTCAATTCCCAGCCAAACAGGCGGAACATTTACTACCTATACCTACCTACTTACTTATTTACCATTACCGAGTGCCAGCAGCAAAACTAATGCTTTCAGATGAAACGGCCCAGCAATATGAAGTGCATGTTATCGATATAAATAAGTGGACGGTGTGCGCTGGTCCGGACCGAGGACTTGTTACCTGTAGAGTATATGTACATACAGACAGTTTTAGAACTCTGCCAAACTGTGTTTAGTGGCGATGTACACGTGTAAACAGCCAAAAGGCAGTTTCGCGTGCGTTTATGGGATCGATTGACAAGGTTTCAATGATTTATCTAGAATAGTTAGATGAAGCTGCCCAGTATGAGGTGTGCAATGTGTCTGAACCAACTTGTGTTGCAATTGGGTGTATACATGTTCAAACTGATTTTCTTTGTTTTTTTTTTTACTGAAATTGGAACAAGTCTTACAAGATTTCAGTAATTTATGAAGATTTTTTATTTTGAATTACTTTCATAGTTAGAAAATGTATCTATTCGATGGTTAAGGTGGGGCGATGCAGGCAATACCGAAGTCAGTCAGTGGACCGAAACTCCTTCGTGCCAGGGAAAGTACGTTAAGTAACAGGTCGTTATTTGTGGATATTTGACAGTAATTTGTAGTAAGGAGCCAGAAAAAAATCCACCGGTCTAACGAAGCGGTATTGTGTTACCCACCTACGGGGTTTTTGAAGTCATGTAGGCTGTCTTTCATTGTAAAATACTGGTGATCATATTCATATTTATTACTAGCAGCGCCCCACGGTTTTACCCGCGTAGTTCCCGTTCCCGTTGGAATATGGGGATAAAATATAGCCTATGTTATTCAGGGTAAATGTAGCTTTCTTATGGTGAAAGAATTTTTGAAATCGGTCCAGTAGTTATTGAGTTTATTCGTTACATACACAAAAATATAAAAATACAAATCTTTCCTCTTTATAATATTAGTATAGATAAAGATTAACATTTCATGTTTGTTTTCATACTCAGCTGCATCCGATGGCACTGGAATCCGACACTGGCTTAGTTGGGAAAAGGCTGGGCAAATTTTTTTGCACTAGGAATTTCTCCTGTTTCGTGGATTTACAAACATTTTAAACTCAAATAAATAACAGGCAGACCCGGAACAACTATATATGTAGGTCATTCAGATATTTCTTCCGTGCGGAAATCAAACCTGCGACACGCAGCGCAGCAGCTAATCGTTCAAGAGAGTGCCCAAATAAATAAGTAATATCAATATGTTTTTTTTAGCAAAGATTCAATTTCGATTCACGAAGGAGAGAATTGTTTTTTTTTGGCACGATGTTTAATAAACAACAACATGAAAATAATACAGTTCCCGGAATCGAAATGTTTTTAGAGTACTTATGATTCCTTTCACAAAAATATTCATTTCAGTATTTTCACCCACATGGATGAGCAAGCGAGCGAAAAAAAGAAAACGACACTAAAATAATTTCTTTGAAGCGTATTCATACGTTCCAATCAGTGAAATACAAATGTGTTTTCATTTGTAAATGAGAGCTTTTTATTACTTTGCAATCTCACTAGGTAAATATGAATGTGTCTGAAGAAACATTATATTCTATCTGAATGTAGGTAGAAAATAGCAATTTACAGAGTTCACGAGCTCCGAGAACCTACCTACATAATATATATCGAGTAAACCGAATAACACTCTACTTACAAATATTTATGCTAATATATAAAGCTGAAGATTTGGTTTGTTTGCTTGAACGTGCTAATCTCAGGGGAACTACCGGTCCGATTTGAAAAATCCTTTCAGTGTTAGATAGCCCATTTATCGAAAAAGATCTTACATCATCACACTATTAACAAAAGGAGCGGAACAGTCATGAAAAAAGTGACACAAACGAAATTGCGCGGTCAGCTATTACTTTACAATTCCTTAGATTCCACTGTCATACGCAGCTTTTGCACTCCCAAAAAACCGCACGTCAAATAAAGTCGCCCTGCCAGTAATGATATGTACAGAAAAACATAACAGAAACAATAATTACGTACGTGATAACATGAATACGATGTGCCAACTCAACACGTGCAACTTTTCCCGCGCAATGCATTAATAAGTTGCGAAGAGGCGAACTGATTACCGATGCACAGCGGTCGCTGTGAGCTCACCACATCGCTATAGGACAACCGTGCCAAGTTAAGATGCCTGAGGAGTTAGGACACACCTGCACATTAAGAACGTGGCTTTTGGCACTTGTATATTTGTATAATGTGGTATTCTGTCTTACAGAGTCGAAATTTAGCGCTTAACTAAACTGGCTGCAAGTTGTGCATTTTGTCGTGATACGATTTTTTTCTATCGATTCGCCTTATGGACTTTTTGATTTTCACGGCAACAGTGACAAGGGCTTAGGTACAGACACCTGAACCATTCAGTCTTCAATTGGGGGTTTCAGTTCAAGAAAAGTAAGTAAAATAAGATACAGACAAGATTAGACAGATCGAACCGTAAGAAAATTAGACTACGTATGCTGTCATGTTCTAAAGCTTGCATAGCAAACAAAAATCAAATAATAAACAATAATATGTAGAATAGTTCTTTACAGATCCCCCGACTGCACTGAAAGGATTATTACCGCTATCTTGTTAATTTTTTAGTTCACTTTTTGACCTTAACTGACGGGTTTTGAGCTTTAAGGCAACAGTACCAGGAGTTTCTTAGTAGAAACAGTAAATGCGTGAGTAGAAACACCTGCACATTTAGGACATGTGTTTTGGCACGTGTTCCCAACTCCATTGAGAGGATTTAACACACGGGTTTCGGCTTAACATTTATAACTTCGCGATTTTTACACACAAATTGGCAGCAATATTATGTATGAATTCTCGGTAAATATACAGGTTATTTCGGATGAATTTATATACACATGGTGCATTAGATAGGTTATTTATGTAACAGTCGAGAGGAGATCAGCCGTAGTTCTACGACTGCTCTTAGCGCGTGCACATGCACATCATAATACATATTATGTTAGTTTAGAATATATGAACGGACATCGAAGGGGCGAAAAAATGTCTAAACGGACAAAAATCGTCCCTTTTGGGACGTTCTGGCATCATTGCTTAGCGTGCACATGCACATCATAATACTTATTATGTTAGTTTATCATCTCTGTTCAAGTCTCGTCCCTCGGGAAATTAACGATGGTTATTTCCACGATAAAGTTATTAAGAAGTAGACGGGGCTTTTGCTTTAATAAAAGGTCTAGTGTGAAAATGTATGCTATAGTTATATTTATGATTTCATTTTGAGTGAATCCATTTTTCTTAGTTGTTCCATGTGTGAAAAGGTAGTAGAAGATATATTGAAGCCACAAAATTCTGATCTGCAGACTGCACACCAGAGGTGTTTTTGACAGATTGCGACTAAGATGTGAATGCGAACATTACTTATAAATGATTAGAATTAACACTCTGATTTGTGAAATAAAAAATATGATAAGTCGATCCTATGGGCCAGAGTCGTCAAGGAGTGGGGGCCAGAGGACGAGCGTCGGTCGTCGCCGAGGAACGCCTAAGAAACGCCGGCGTGACGACTTGGAGGCGTTCATGACCGATTGGTCGGAGAGGACAACACACCGGCGGAAGGCTATGGGGAAGACCTTTGCCTAACAGTGGGAAAAACAGCTTGATAAATATATATTATTTGTAATTTCTTTCCTACTCAATATATTTTGTATTTTATTTATTTGTTGTACACCTACCACAGTGTTGTCTTTTTAACCCAAAGGTTGACTGGTAAAGAAAGCCTTGTTGCATTAAGTCCGCCCATGTACCAGTATTGTACATAAAGTTTAAATAAATAAATAAAATAGAAAAAGTCGTTCCAAATAGTAGGTAAGATTTTATAGTTGTGTTACAGATAAAATGTTTTTATATTTGTGTTGCCTAAATCTTGTACATTCATATCTGCAATTGGTAATTTTTCTCTGTGCCTCTCGTAAACCATTTAACCTATCTCTGATTTTCTTTCAAAATCATCCGCAACGTAGACGAAATCTCCTGGCATGATGTACACGATAACTAATAGTTTGTAAGACGTCGTCTACAACATATCCTCGTTACATGACAAGCATCTGTAAGAGTGCTCTCATATTGGGTCATCCATCATTCTCATCGGATTGACACGTCTCGTAAGTACTGCGGCGGAGACCAATACATTACCGTCGCTACAAGAAGGAATAATTGCTATAAAATAAACACTAGATTAGTTTGAAAATTCATATAATAATATAAAGTATATATCATTAGTTTTTCTATATCTATTTAAATTAAGGACCAATTTCATGAACGAAAGTTGTCGATAAAATAATTTTCCATATTGACAAACGTGGGTTGACTGCTGCTATTGGAAGTATGAATCCACAACAGCCAATCGGATCACTCGATTTGCGTTTACTTTATGGCGCGTCGATGGTACACCAAGTTTCTCGAAAGGAATTATCGAAACGTCAAAGAAGAAATACACAACACGGATCATAGAAGACAAAACATAATGAATTCTGAAGAAAAAATAAGTTTGTAGCCGTCTGGATACAGTTTCTGCCTTTAATAAGACTTAACTAAAACTCAATTTCGAAATGTCAATTAAACTCAGCTGTTAAGAAACAGCCCAGCTGTTCCAACCAGACTATTAATACATCAGGAACATTAACAAATAACAATAATAATAAATATTTATTCGCTATTATTGTTGACGACGCCTTATCTGCGAGTGTACTCCTCTCTCGACGGTCAATAGCTCTGCTTGTCCCAGTTTGTATTTATATCGCATCTTTATGACTGTTGTTTCACTTGGATAGGCAGAGATCCTCTTGTACTGTTCACTCATCGTTCCTACTTCGAAGTTTTGTTGAAGAGACCACTCCGTCCGTGACATAAACTGAATAACCTAGATGTCAAACTTTCTTCTAGAAATATTGTGATGATGGTAGCCTCCTTGACTGCGGGTCACTGGCAGACAAGTTTGTCGACAACTTTGGAAGTATCTGGCAAAAGAATAAAGAGTATTTTGAATTATGAATACAGAAAATATGTTTTATTGTCCGGTTGAGCAGTTACCAGCCTTAGTGTGCTGAAATGCGAGTGGTCACGTCAAAAAAAATAGAAAATATGTTTTGTTTTATATGGGAAATGAAGTAGTAGCGCTCTTATAAGGCAGATGCCGTAAATAAGTACGAATTCAAATCCCAATCCGGGGTTTATTAATCAGAATAGTGAGTAATACTAGGGGCGAGGTTCTTAGGTGGAACAAAATATACTTCAATTCGAGATATTCTGAATATGAATTGAAATGGGATTTGAATTATGTCTTGCACAATATAGAGTAAGTTGTTCTAAGTTTGCAGACTAAGTCTCAAATTCCAAATTCAAATAGAACGATGCTCTACAACAGGTGCATAATGTACCTTTGCTCTTCATTTTTAAGTTTAGAATAACATGAACTGATAAATCTGCAATATAGACGAACCCAACTATGCAATTTCTAATTTATTTGCGACTAGATGAATGATGCCTTAAGCATTACAAATCCTTAACGATCCAAGTAAACGACGAATAGTAAAACAAATCACTATTACAGACTAACAAAAACTAATCTTCTATGTGCTTTCAACATAACATTTATGTGGTAAGCTCGTAAGGCACTCTGTGGTGAAATATATCAGGCAAGTGCCACACGTTCTCATTACATGGCATTTCCTGAAAACTGTTACGCTATCTCAATTACCTACTCATAAAAACTATATCTAACAAGGTCGACTTGCTACTTTTTTAATCTATGAGTTTAAAAATCATATTAAAATATAGAACTTGTCTTGAGACGATAGCGATAATAATGGATTATATCTAGAACTAGCTTTGACTGTGACTTTGTAGGCGCTTATCCTGTTCCCGCAGGAATTTCAGGAAATCTTCTCGGAGTGCGCCCCGACACTTCCCAAGGAACCTAAATGCCAAATTTCTACTCTCTACGATCGTAGTTCCAGCCGTGCGTTGTTGGTCAGTCACCCATTCAGTAACGTAATAGTTTTATAAATTTTGATGATTGATGCTTATACGAGTGCTTACTGATAGCACTCGATCTCCTAAATCAAGGAGCAAGATTTTATTTCGAGAAAACAAAATGCAATAAAAAGTTTTGTTTGTCTATCCTAAACAACGTACTTAAAACCAAATCACGATCTATTCGCGTACAGTCGCGTCCAACATCGTTCCATAATAAAATAATAAATCACCAAATAAAAATGTGTTGGCATTCAAAAGTGGGTGCATTTAGCCGGTTTGTCACGCACGGGGAAACGCGGGGAAACTCTCCGTTTTATAAATAAACGTAAGCTTTCTCATTCACAAGTTTCAAAATTGTTTCGGGCGCACGTAACGACTGTACGTAATGACGCCCACCGCTCGTGATGACGATATTTTAAAATGGGAACCAAGATCAGCATTGACATATTGCCGTTGTTTTGACATTTTGGGTGCTGGATACGATTTATTTTTGTATTTAAATTTTACTACGGGTACTTTCTTTGAAATTCAATCGCATTTATTAGGAAAGAATTTACAAACAGTTTTACCTTTAAAATTGATTAAGCATAGCCTAAACATATTGTTATACTGTGCCTAAACATTGGTATTAAAAAATACTTCTAGCACAAGTTAATTTTACATATTTTCAAAGTTTACCTCACTCTATTACTTTATAATGAAGCAATTATCAACCAATCAAATGAGAAAGTCTTAATTACGTTCAACAATACAATTAATAGCATAATCCATTTGCTCCGACAGTCCAGATTCCGGGTGCAATACTATTAGTCCCCTCCATTTCGGTAATGCCGTCTTTTGTTCGCGTCACGACATTTTCTTCGTTTTTTCTTTGACGTCCATGGAAAGTTTCCGTTGAGAGAGGCATTCATTCAATTCGTGCCCAAAGAGAGCGGATTAGCTCAGAAATTATGAAATTTTATTTAACAACTAGTTTTTGCGCGTGGTATCGCTTGCGTATATATAGTGTAGATTTTGGCAGTGCCAAAATTCATCAAATAAAATATTTTTGGGTTTGAAAACGTAACAAACAAACATAATTTAATTTGCGCATTTATAATATCAGTTAGGATAAGTTTCGTTGGCATAATTGTATAGGCAGATAAATAAATAAACATAATTATTGAATATCTAATCATGCCTATCCAGGGCACTTATCAAACAAAGTGAGTGTGTTGTTATATTTGCACATGTGTTATGGGTACGTCTGAAAATCCAAATATTTATTAATTTATCAATATTTACAATACAGTTTGGGTTCAAATATACGGAAAATTAAGCAAACAAATCTTCTCACACAAACAATTATTATTAGTGCCTTATTATTTACCTATTTAAATATGCTCATGGATTGAACGTACATAATTATGTAGGTCGGTATCTACATAAAATAGCCACCTAGTAGGTAGGTATGTTCTTTGACTTAATCCTTAATCCTTATTCGCTGATGTATAATGAAAACTGACGAAGTAAAGACCACATCCTCGTATTCCATCAAACGCGAACTTGCCAATAGTAATAAAAAAAAGGAAATAATAATTCACAGTCTGTATCGCACTGTCGCCGACTTCGAGGCCGCACCTTACTAGGTAAAAGCAAGTCATTTGTCGAAACTGTCATTACTGTTTCTAAGCAATTTCTGTCTGAGAGCAACTCCAAAGTGTCATACAAATGAGTTGCGCGACACTACGGAGACTGCCGACACTCTTAAACAACGCCAGAGATTGCATTGCCATTTGTAAATGATCCGGCTCCAAAAAGACACAGAAAAAGAATCTAATCGAAATATGTACTTTTTTTGAACGACTGTACTTCCCGAATAGAATGGTCTTTTGAAATAATTATCTCAATCAACTTTAAAGAGGAGGCATCCAATATCAAAAAATGGGTACAGCATTAGATTAGTAGACTAGCAACCCCACCGAATATGAGAGTAGATGCAAGCTCCCAGTTGCCTAGTGTTTTTTTTGCGACTGCTTCCTAAATGATATTTCAGCCAATTTACACAATCAGCCTTAATACTTTAATGAATTATACAAATAAACCTTTCTCATAAATCAGAATAGAATAAATATTACTGTATTCTATGCTATATACAATAGAATAGAGTGTAATGAAACGGAATGGAATAGAATAGTATACTCTTTAAAATTATATATACACCATAAAAATTACAGAAAAAATAGACGAAGAAAAAATTACACCAGGTACTCAATGGCTCGGTGGTTTTCAAGTTTATCACGCACATACAGACGCGGTGGAGTAACTTTGTTTTATATAACACTAGCAGCGCCTCGCGGTTTCACCCGCGTAGTTCCCGTTCCCGTGGGAATATGGGGATAAAATATAGCCTATAGCCTTCCTCGATAAATGGGCTATCTAACACTGAAAGATTTTTTCAAATCGGACCAGTAGTTCCTGAGATTAGCGCGTTCAAACAAACAAACAAACAAACAAACTCTTCAGCTTTATAATATTAGTATAGATTTAGGTACGTACGACATAAAGTCTAGAACGTCAATGAAAAACTAATTCCCAGATATAATCAATACAACAATTAACTACAATGTCAGTAATAAATCCCCACTGACAATTTAATCTCCCTTGAATAATCACGTTAATCCGAGGCAAATATCATAATAATTGGCTCACATTATTGTAGAAGGAAACCGATTAAACTAACGTTTTGTATTAATATCAAGGAACGGAGTATAGTAACGTTCTACACTTCGTCCAATCGAAGTTTCTCCTTTACTTACATAGTGTAGGACAGGTACATATGTATGTAGGTAGGTTCCTACAAGATAAGTTCTCGATAAACTTTAGATACAGGTGCGTCATGTACCGTCATATTGTAGGCATAATATTGGCCACATGTTGATGCAGCCACCAAGTGATAACATTGAGAACACATTCTGATAATTCGCACTCTAGCTATACCTACTAGAAGTTAGTTGCGGAATTTGTTCGGAAGAGTCACCGCGGCCTTGGATTTAATCAGTAAATGTCTGACACTCCCTTCCGCTCCGCCCAGAGCGGAAGAAGTCATTTGATGATTTCCCATCTATTCTAATTAATTAGTTTTTTTCGCGAATCAAGAAATTTAGTTTGTTTTCTGTAGAATCGGACTTTTTACCAGATTCATCCAAATTTTGGCAGATTCGACAAGATAGAATTGCCCTTGATCTCGGAACATTAATATCAGTCTTCTTCTGATTCTCAGGTCACTAGGCACCACTTTATTATGTCGTAACCTGTCGATTGACATCTTTTTTCAATTCGTGCATTTTGTGAACTATCGTGCTATTGATATTGATATAAGTAAACATATTTACCTACGTCCAACAGATAGGTACTATGTGTTTGTTGTAACAAGAATATCAATTTATGTACATATATACCTAATAAATTATTTACTAAGTCAGTGCAAGTAATTACTGATATTTTTATTTGCTCAGTACAAATATCATATTTTTATAAGAACTTCACTCGTCGACATTCATTTTGATTTCAAAAGCCTATTTTCTTTCTAAAGGTTACCAAGTTTTTTAAAGTCTCTTTTTATCTTTTGGTACCTTCTTATAAGTTTGAGTACGAAGACCTTACTTTGGAACACCAATGATTTATTACGAAAACCCCATATTACTAAGTTATGAAAATCGGTTCGTCATAACCATAACTTTATAATAGTTATGATTGTGTGTTTATAATTAACAAGGTAGTGGGTAAATAATCGTTGACATATTCATGAATATGGTTTGACGCAAACATATTAATAAATATACACGTGAGGAGTTGGAAACTTAGATAATTATATAGAAGACGTAATTTGTGACAGTAAAACAAGCAATTATCTAATATTTCTTAGTTTATATTGCTTCACAGTGGCCAGTACGACGGGACCTATCCGGGTGGCGCTGCTTGCTAAGCTAAACGCAGTGGTTGAGCGATTGGCTGCTGCGCTGGAAACAGATTCCGGGTCTGGCTGTTTGTCTACATATACACAAACAGCCAGACCCGGAACAACTATGTGTGAGTTTGTATGTTTGTAAACGCACCCACGATACAGGAGAAACACCTAGGCAGGGCTAGCATTTAAAAAAAATCCATTCCCTTCCTTATTTTCCTGTTTGCCAAGATATACTGGACGTATGATACATAAAGTGAAATAAAATATAATACAAGTTATGTCAGTTACTAACAACAGACCTAAGTAGTAGAATCTTATAAATATTCAAAGAACACAATTTGCTGGCGATGTCGATTGATATCATCCTCCGCGCGACGCACTTCTCATCATAACAACTTGGTAGGTACATTAAGATATGCTCGTTTTATTAATTAGCTCTTTGTTGACCGAAGGGCTAGGTCGCCAGTTCACAAGTTGCGTTTCCTTTAAGGGAGAATTAATATTCTGCTACGTCAAAGACAGGAGATCTTTAGGTCCGTCAAAGACACGTACGAACGTATGACATAATATTAGTAGATATGTACCTACATATGTATGTATATATAGTTTTATTTATGTATGTAAATATATAGATCTATATTATCTAGTACACTGGATCCTACCCTCTGCTGATCTCTCTCTATCACTCAAAGGTTTGCTGGAAGAAAACTCAACTTCGAGTTAAGCTCGCCCTTGTACATGCAATTTATTATGTATAAAATATTATTAGTTATTTTGGTGTACAATAAAGAATTAAAGAGCACACATCAAGATGCATACAAGCAGGTACTAAAAGACACACACCAAGTCAAATCAAATCCCGGCAAATCTTTTATCATAGACAAAATCAATAACAAAGAAATTGAGTTAGCCTCGAGGTAAAAACAAATAAAAACATTTTCTTTTGAATTTGGAACGTCGTAAATCTCTAGGGTCTTCGGCTGTTTGCTGAATTCTATGATAGCACAAATTTCAATTTGTGCAGTCCAATGTTTTATAACAAAAGCCTGATATTACGTTGCTACGGCCGCTCGTAAAAAATAAAAAGGCTCTTGCTTTCCTTTTAGGACTCTCCTACATAATATTTAGGGTATGATTTCACATAAAAATGGAGCGTTATGGTGACCAACCCGAATAGCGGAAGTAAAACAGGACTCTTTTGAATTTATTTTTATGTAAAATAAAATGTCTACCACTATGTTTCTACGCGAATGCTTATTTTGCAAATAGAGAGCCGCGGGCAAAGAATATAAAAGGAGTATTTTATAAGAGCGTGTAACGCGCATAGTGAATACTGTTATTTTATAAAGAAAAAAAAAAGTTTTGTTGCCCGTACATTTTTTATCATAAGCCACCAACAAACACAGAAAGCTTTAATATAACTATTAATAATAAACAGTCAACTACTACGTACTTGAACTAATTGTCAGACCAACAAATGATTGTAAATTGTTCTTTCCGTTACAACCGGCTGATACGTCGATGGTATATTGATTGAAACCTAACAAAACTGTTCATCTGGTGCGCCTGCTAATTGGCAATCAACGGCGCATCGCTCGCCACCCCCGACATAACTATACTAGAAAGAGCAACGAATGCAAGCTTGGAGAATAGATATTTGCGTCTACCTATCCGACATGACCATGGATACAGGGCGTTAAAAATCGGCCAAGTGCTTGTCGCACCACGCATAGTGAAGGGTTCCGTAGTTGACTGTTAAATCTCATATCTTTAAAAGTGTATAAGCTTTGATGTTCAAACCAATTTTTGGAAGCGTCTGTGAAGTTCTATTTGCTCATCTTTTTTACACACATAAGTTAGAATGTTTTTTACGAATTTGGAAGCACATATCTCAAAAACTGTTGCCTTAAATTTCATTTTGAAATAGCTATTCAAAACGACACGAACATACACGATTATTTTTGTTGAAATTTATTTTTTGATCCCTCAGTTACATGGAGTGCCATTCCTACAATTATTTTATTCCATAACTAGCAGCGCCCCGCGGTTTTAGTGAAGTGGATAGTGTAGCTCCAAACAGTGAAAGAATTTTTCAAATCGGTTCAGTAGTTTCGGAGCCTATTCAATACAAACAAACAAACAAATCTTTCCTCTTTATAATAGAAGTATAGATATTATAATAGAAGTATACATTATTGAATAGCGGTTAACAGGTTTCACCTACCTACCAATTTTCATTTATGTAGGTTTAATAGTCTCCGACATACGGACGGACAGACAGACATGACGAATCCATAAGGGCTCCGTTTTTTGCCATTTGGCTACGGAACCCTAAAAAGTGACCTAGGATACTCAGTAAGTAGTAGTGTAGTTATCTAACAGTGAAAGAATTACTAGATATACTGAGATATCCCGAGGTGACCCACGCCCGCAAACAAAAAAAAAACTTCTAAAATAACTAGATTTATTAAGGCAATGTTTACTTTGTTTTTATTTACGTAAGTATAAGTATGTCCATGTTCACCCGTGTTGGGACACGTGGTTTAATGTTACAACTGTGTAACATCCCACGAAAGCTCGTGTTTGAGTTGTGGAAAAGTGCTACAAAACTAATTGTTACTTAGTTACCCTCGTGTTACAAAACGAGTAGGGGTAGGTAGGGGAACGAAACAAAGCCACAAGCGGTATCTACCCAAGTAGGTATAGTTACATTTTAAAATAAAACATTCATAAACATGTTTTCATTACTTGTGATTGTGACTTTAGTTTGGCTTGTTTAATAGAACTGGTTCAAAAGCTTGACTAATTTAAGGATTCATTATATTTATTTTTCAGCTTACTATTAAAACTGCGAACCTCAACTCTATCACAAATGGCACAATACCTACCTACTCATTAATATCAGAAAAATAAACTAGAGGTGACTATGTCAAAACAGTAATTAAAACATATTTTTTACTATTTGAGTAGTGTTACCTAATTAATATAATTAATCAATAGACCATAAAACATTAACAACATGTTTGTTTTAATTAAACGAAAATAACTATAAATATATTGCACACGTTAATAGCACGCAGATTTTTTTTAAAATAGCAAAAATGGCGAGCCAAGTTCACTATCAAAATAACGGACATCATTAGCTAAACGAAATAATTATTAATATTATTTTATCAATATTTTCACATTATTAAAACATGTGCCACTTTAGCTCATTAATGTTATTGTTAATGGTTATTAAAGTTTCATGAAAAATAAAATCTAATAAATGAATATTATTGATAACGCATAAGCCATAAGCGTTTGACCACTATCTCACCTCATGGAAAGTGGTGATGCGGTCAACGATGGAGCACGCTTGCCTTACAATAATTAACCAAATCACTCCTGACACAAATACCTACAGATTGTAGCTATCAGGAAATGCGCAGTGTAATAAATACCCTAAAACTTTTGTGCTTTTGGGTGGCATGTTCACCACTAACGCAAATCTCCAAATATTTTAGATTCAAATACACACAATATTTAAATAAACTAACTTATATTTCTGACGTATCTAGCTAATTTACATGTCAGTTTTAGACACAGCTGTGCGTCCTGCACCCAAGTGCGTACAGAAGTATACGCTACGGGCCATCGCATGCACAGCGTGGCTCAACGTGGCCTATTATGGTCGAGCATGGCCTTAGCACACATATAGACCGCTTGTTTGTCATTCTCATTACATATGATTTCATCGGCAAACACGCTTATTTGTATTTGTGCATATAATTTGCCGAATACATAAATATTACGGTACATAAATTATGGTTTGAATTATTGGTAAATACAGAATTCAGCGTTTGGGCTATTTTGCTACCTTTTCAAATATTAAAACGTGTAGGAATACATAAAGGATATTTTTAAATTATAGAGGAGATTTTTTTAACTATTGGATTTGTGTCCGACTAAGTACCTATTCGCCTTTGTCATTTAACTATTAAGACGACTTAGTGGACCAAATTGACAGCTTGATATTGTGCCAACATTAATCTGACTTTTATATTCATCAAACAGTTCACGTCTTGATTTGGCATGACTCACTGATAGAACGTCAAATATTGTGACAAATACAATTATTTATAAGCTAAACTTTTTGCATACTTAATATTTTATTCAAATCATTTGCCATTTAGTATCTAGCCATCTACGAGTATGAATCACTGATAAGCCTTTATTTGTAAAACTAATAAGAAGTTCATTGACACGTTTTAAGTAGTAGGAAGTTAGTCTTTTCACCTTTTAATAGCAAACAATCACTTCTCAGCTCCTCTTATTTTACGACCATTGTCAATAGCTAATATAAATAAAGGCCTATACTACAACACAACTACAAACAATTCTGGTATATAATTTTGCGATAATTCGGAATCATGATCGTCCCGCGTTCGGGCCCCAATTACCCTTCCCGTGATAAATTATCCCGCACGTGTCATTAATTACTATTGTTTCGAGAATAACCATCGTTACGGTTCACTTTCGTTAATATTATAACTAAATTGGGTTTTTTGGAACTGCGTCATCATGACATAATTGTTTTGTAGATGCTCCGATTCGTTTAATGTAAATCGTTTTTTTATCGTGCAAATCTTAAAATTTTAGTATTATTAGTATTGTAATCAAAAATTTAATCCGAGTTGAACAAAAAAGCTACATTTGGAATCACGAGCAACTTATTTGCAAACTTTACATTGTTTATTGCGCATTATACTTGCGTTCATTTTTGTAGTAGGTAATTGTTTCATACAACACAATGATTTGATCAACCCACACTGCAAAACGTTTGCCTGCACACTAATTATGTTAAAAAAAAACAACGACTACCGTGTAATGACATAATAAAACCGCTAAAATAGAGCGGTGTGTGCGTGGGTGTGTTGTCTGTGGTCCTCTATTACATCAATAAAATAATTACTCGTTCCACGAACAGGCGATACGATCCACATCTCGATGTAATCGGCATACTTTTCCTGTCACGCTCCCGGTAATCGTCCACAATTAACATCTAGTTGCACGTTTTTTTGTACCGCTCACAGATTCATTTGCATTGATAACACGTGAATGTCAATGTCGAGCACATTTTTCTGATTGTGCAGTTACTAGGCTGTGGAAATAGTTATTGTCAAAGCTAATTTGAATCAAGATTATTATCATCGCAATTTCTCGGTGATTACGTTTCTTCTAAGTCGAATCATTCGATATTGTCATAAAATAATGTGACTGCGCATAACAATTTATGCGCAGTCACATTATTTTATGACAATATCTTATTCATGTGGCAGGAAATTTCGGTAATCATTATTACCGCCGCTTGTGTGATTTGTTCATTAACAAATCACACAAGCGGCTTAATGAAACTTCCAGTAATTTTCCTTATTTTTTAACTCAAGACACTTCGTTAAAAGTAATAAAAATCAAATCTGATTCACACAGATTCGATAAAATGCATAAATCACTTTTATTAACACTTAATTAAAACGTTGATCAGAGCGGCGCGGCGCCTGCACAACAAACTCAGGGCAACAAAAAAAAAGCCGTGTTCATTAGTTGCATTCGCACGGTGGCCTACAGGTATGCAAAATATACAAAACAAAAAGCAGAAATGGGGCTAATTTACATAAAATTCCTTTGGGTGAGTTATCTTAACGCTGGTTTCTCTGTGGTTCGACCGCTCGAGGTGTCAGATTGTGTGTGTTAAGAAATATGTGGCGCCCCTGACAAGGGTTGTTTTAATTTAATTCAAAGGATAAGCCGCCGCTGTTGCTCCGTATCGTATATAAATCGTTCGCAGATAATGACGAGTGATGATAATACACGCGCGAACTTGGATCGCTCTACCGATGCCGACTTTATTGGGACCAATATGTATACGTGAACTTATCATATTTTCGCAACAATGTGGGTACTTTTTGTTTGTCCCAAATTAAATAGATGTAAAGTTTTAATCACATGTTTAGCACATATGTACATATCTACACTAATATTATAAAGAGGAAAGATTTGATTGATTTTTGTTTGTTTGCATTGAATAGTCTCCGAACTACTTGACCGATTTGAAAAATTCTTTCACTGTTATGTTAATACCTACTGTCCCCGGGTGACATAGGTTATATTTTATCCCCATATTCCCACGGGAACAGGAACTACGCGAGTGAAACCGCGAGGCGCTGCTAGTATTAGGTATCTATTCATATTGGATAGGACTACAATAATATTACTGAATTGGAACGATATCAAACAAATGTTTTGACACTACATTTAAAACAAATAAAACAACTGTCAACGTTCAACAATTAACGTATCGTTACGCCTTTTATTACACAAACGAGTATTTTACACAACAATAAAATTCAAACGAACTATCACACTGGCTGGACGCAATAAAGACCGGTATAAAATTTTAATGTCACCATTATTTCGTACTCAGTACTCTGCAACATTTAGAAAGAGTTATCAAGGAGGTATGATATGACAGACACGGAGACCGGTCATTGCCCTCCCGTCCTGCCAGCTTCAAAGTGCCCTTCACTCGCCCTAAACAAACCCCACTTACATATTTATATAGGTAACTAAATCATGTCTGGGCAAGAAATTACCTTTGGTAAATAAATGAGAACTGGCTTGTGATTGCTTACGTCAACTTGCGAGAATTATTACATTAACATATTTGACGAATTCGTCCATAAACAGCTAAAAGTTTACGTTTACGTTGTGAGAGAGAACAAAGACTTAGAGCGAAATAATGAGCTACCTACATACGACTGGCGTGGTTCATATGAGTTGTACATTACAAAAGGATTGTCGGGAAAACCTTGAAAGGAGCACCAAATAGGCAAAATTATGTAATATCTGGAGCAGAAGATTAAAAAAAGATATGTTGCGCGCATTTATTTTGGTTCATTAGTTGTTTTATACGTTGAGTAGGTAGGCCAATGAACAATATAATAACGTTTTCGTCAAGAGCTATTAAGTACGCCTTTACCAGTTAATTTAATTTAATATTTTACGCCCCGTAGTGTAATAAGTTGCTAATAATGACACCTCTTAACCATTTATGGGAACTGGTTTATAATTATAAAATACTCGTAAAGACCTTAATAACCTGCTGATTGGTCTTTCCCACCCACTTACTCACTTCTAAGTAGATAATCATAGTCCAGGTCAAAAGTCAGTCTCATAAAGTCCACGAGGCCCAGAAACAATATTAATTTCAAGTGCGACTTAAAAATGTTATCAAAATAAAATCTCTAAAAACTTTAATGTAGTTATTAGCATAAATAGATAGCCAGAATGATTTCAAGGGTTCAATACTTTAATTAATATCGCAGTGGGTGAGATGATTAAGTCGAATTACTGAGGCCGATGCACTGGCGTGGGTGGTACCTAATAAGTGCTGATGAGTGCAGCTAACGTGCATTAAACAGTCTGAAATGGCATTCATTTGTTTTTAAAGCTGTCTTGCCTTGTGCAACACTTCGGGTTGGTTCCCAATCGAAAACGACGCGGGAATTACGATGATTGGTCGTATTCAAAAATGGAATGTAAAACAAATGACGTCTCATTTCGTCGAGTCGGTTATATAGTGTTATTGGTTGTCAGTATTGCCAGCCAATTTGAGGATACTACACAATTTAAACATTTCATTTCAGAATTTTGTGAATTGTTTTCCATCTTAAAATGATCCTATTTTAGGCAGATTCGTAAGCGTTTTAGAATGCCTAGTAAAATACAAAAGTCTTAAAATATTAAAGTCCTATACATGAATATTCATAAATTAAGGGACTGAATATTTATACTGTATTCGGTTTAGAGCTTATTCAAAGTTTATAGCTACTTTATGTATTAAAATATTTAGTTTTCATTAGAGAGTGGTTACGTCATTCTAAACATAAAATTACTGCATGATAGCAAATGATATGTATAGTAATATTAATGCTATCTTCATTTACTGTAACCAAACAAAAAAAGTAACCGACAACAACCTTCTCCAGCATAACATATATTTTTACAAAATGTATCAAAATCGATTCATCATTTAAAGCGTTACGAATAAAAAAAACACACACTTTAGCACTAATAATATTAGTCAGGACCTATTTCTCAGTTTATCAAACTACAGCTCAAAAACCAATACGTACACCTATCAGGCTATCTAATTCAGCATATGTAGCTAAAATGTAAACACTGAAACTAACAGGAAGTCCCAGCTTATTTCTAAACTCTCCGCAGTTTTGCAAACACGTCAGGCAACTACCGGGGACAAAAAGCCATAGATCTCCGAGATGGGAGCATCACGCTTCACTTCGCCGCTGTCCCTCTGGCAGTTTAACAGCGTGTAACGTATCCTGTACACAAGTGACAGGTATTAACATAAAACCAATTACAAAGTAACCCTTTCTGGTTGTTGCTACGTTTATTTTAACATCTCCGCCGCTTCCGCTGTTACGTTTTGCTAGCTAGACAGTTTTTGGGAAAAGTTAGTTTTTTTTTTTTCTAAAATGATAACTTATTCCTAACTAAAACACTAGGAAGCGGTGTCGAACTTTCTTTAAATTTTCTTTTTTTAGCAATTTTTAAATTTTCGTCGTTCAGAAAGTCCTGATTCTAGAGCCCAGTTTGATCAAAATTAAATGTGTACCTATTGATTTTTATTGACTTTGAGTTAGTATTTGAATGAATACTGCTATAAGTCTACGGTAGGGATTTGAGCATTTAATAGCAGAGATGACAGGATAAAAAACCGACACCAAGTAATAAAAATAGTATGAACGTAAAAGCCTAAAAAATCTATGAAAAAATAGCCCCAAATAGATAAAAAAAGGTACAACCCTATAAAAAGAAAAAAATAACCTTGAAATCATGACCCTACGTAAATATGTATGTATGTTTTTTTTTTATTAAATGTTGTCGCGTCGGGGCAATATGTAATCCGCCATTTTGTGGCGGAGGCCATCTTGGACCGATATTCATCTAACAGCTCTGAACAATCCCGACTTATTCACTTTTCGAACAAAAAAAAAACAAAATCAAATTCGGTGTATCCGTTCGGGAGTTATGATGGCATAGATACACGCACACACAAAAACGCGCAAGCACACATACGCACACACACGCACGTCAAACTTATAAGTTTAAATTTTGTAAGTATCAATTTAAATAAAGACTGAATCAGTTAAGAAATATCTTCATAAAGACATAAATATCATGCTGTTAACAGCTTTAGCCCAATAGAAGGGCGCCCCATCTGCTAAAAAGAATATCGCGGAAAATTGTTATGATCACGGCGCGCAACACGAAATTGATGATAAAAACACGAAAAAATGAGGGAAGATCCCCTGACACCTTTTACAACATTACGCCGCGAAAGAGGGTGACTTATTCTTTACACAGAGAGAATTGCCCGAGTGAAATTAATAAAATCAGTGTTTTACGAGACGGCCGGAGAATGGTAATGAGAAGAGGACCAACCCTCCTGCCCTCGCCTCGTTCTGCATCCTACCGTGTCGTAGGGTGGCACGTAAAATAGCCAACTTTAAGACCTTCCTGAAAGGCAATTCATTTAAACTTAAATGAAGAAAGGTTAGAAAAGAACTTTTTTTATATAAAACGGAGTAAATAAACATTAACTTCTTTTGTACCTATAAAGCTGTAAATTATCCCCGACCAAGCCTCTCGCTTAGATAACGTTTAAATATTCGCATAAAATCCGATGGTAAAACTTATTTGTCTGAGATTTATAGTGTTGTTAACTTTAGGATCTCGGTTGCAAGATTATATAGTAGCAATATAATTGTATGCTCTACAGTCTCATCAAATTCGCCACTCCTTGTTGTATAAACGCGGTGACTTGTAGACTCAGACAGAGGAACGTGTTGTGCAATCACCGACTACGAGTAGGTACCATCGACCGAGGTGGGCTCGGCTATAAAGCTAACGGCGATAAAAGAGGCTATTTAGAAAATATATATACCATTTTATTATCATATTATCTCAAATATCACAATGACTACAATAGAAATAACAATATATTATTATGTGTAAGATCGCTCAACATGTTTATAAATCGATAGTTTTCGATCGATGGCACACCTCCCAAATTTTGAACGGTGGGTGTTGAGATAGTGTACATTCTTTTTGTGATTTCTTTGAACAATTCACATATATTCGTGAGTGAAGGAGTGTCGGTTGCCACAATAAATATCGCACGACTATCCGCCCAACAATATCGATTAAGCAACTATTTCCTTGGAGAAATACTAACTGTTAACAATTTTCTCTGAACAGCGATACTTGTTAAATAAACATTCGAAAATGGGAATCTTATAGCAGATAGCGGATTTTCCTAGACTTTAAATCTAAGTACGTTGGTAGGTCATAAATATAAGTCACGGTGGATGTGTCGCTCTTTTGCGTTGCAAACTTGTCAGACCCACTACCGCGTGTCCATGTATACGTAGATAGCTAGCTACAAAAGTCTCGGATAGTTTGACAAACTCAAAATAGGTTTCTCTAAATCTGTAATTCCATTCCATCTCAAACTATCCATTGAATAATAAACATTCGAAGGCCTTTCTGTCTTTAAAGACCACAGTTACTTGTACCATCAAACATTCAAGTAACTTAAAATAGTGCACTGAAATAGTATATCCAACAAGGACTCCATTGTAATATTTCTTAAGTTTACCTACGCTCGGTGAAATAATTGCGCTAGTAAAATAACAGCGTTCTGTAGCACTCAAATGACGGGGAGTGCCTGTCAACGGATATCTGTCGACTGATGGACACTGAGTCATCATGACGTCACCAACTCACTGCTATAAATCATGTTGAGCGAAGTCAGACGCATACTATGATGATATCTCAGAGTATCGATATTTTTTTCGATATCGATATTTAATCTAGATTCTAGAAATCGTAAAACTTTTTTTTTTTATTATTTATCTCAGTGTCCAATTTCAAGTACAACGTAATCTAAAATACGGAAAAAAATATGTGAATTATAATTAAAATAAATATGCGCTGGCATAGTAAAATTATCGATATTTTTCTGAACGGTAAATGTCTATAGTACATACATTATACGTACGTACTTTAGTTTACTGAACCAGGGATTAGCAATCGGTCGATTGCGATCGACTGGTCGATCGCGGCTATTAATCCAGTCAATCGCGGCAAGGCAATACATATAAATACGTATAAGAGACTGCGCAACTATATAAATAGGTTAGGTTAATTAAACAGAAAATAATACATAATTTTATACTGAACTGTAGATCACATAGGGTTTCGTTAGTAAAATGTAGATCTTGGATCTAATCTTTGGCCACCTCTATATACTGTCTGTTAATGTCGGTTCGATATTTACCGACATACATATTTTTTTTCGTGTTCCCATCCCTAAATGGTCATAATAATCAATGGTCGCCGACCCCTGTCTAGCGCAACTCGCGTTTCATTAAAACATAGACCAGTTTTATTGCAAATGATTTGAGTAGACGCAAATTAAATAGAGCATCCGGCTTTTTTTATTAGGATAATGTAGTTTTTGATAGTTTTTGGTCAATTAGTTACCTAATTTACCTGAATTTTGTTTTTCATTTCTTTAAAACTTGAAAATAATTTGATTGCACCCATACTTAATAAGGAGGAAAGATTCTTTTGTTTTTTTTTTGTAACGAATAAGCTCCGAAGCTACTGTACTGCTTTTAACCACTTTGTCACCAATGGATAGCTACATTATCAGCGAGTAACATAGTAGTAACATATATCGTATACCAAAGGGAACGGGAACAACGCGGGTGAAACCGCAGGGCGCTGCTAGGCATATAATTATAATACATAAGAACCTACACTCAAATCCGTTCTATCTCTAGTAAATTATCAACCAGTAAACATCTTGAAAATAAACATGAATAACTTCTCTAATCCCAAATTCACACTACGATGACAGTCAAATTTTAATACATATCGATTCAATACATCAACGCCAACTCACTTTATAAATAACACTTTACACATAAATAAATAACTTGACATTATTATTGTTTTTTTTGTTTTTTTTTTTTAAAAACGTCGCCCCACACTAGGATTTACTCCTGTATCGTGGGTGCGTTCACAAACACGTAAACTCACATACACAAGACACCCAGACCCGGAACAATTATCTGTAGGCCATACAAACATTTGTTCCGTCCGGGGATCGAAGCCGCGACACGTAGCGCAGCAGCTGAACACTCAACCACTGCGCCAACCGTGTCGTCAAAATTATAGTGTAGGTGAATAACATAAATAACCCTAAAACGCTGGGGCTCGCGTGTCGAATGTGGCGCTTGCTGGTAACACGGCGCGGCGCGGCGTGCCGCTACTAACCCATATCGCAAGAAACGGATTTGTGAGTAACTAGCTCTTTCCTGTGCCGTCGCTCGCATTAACTCGTCGACGATAAAGCTACGAGGGTGACCATCCTTCATGCCTATTGTCTAACCAGTGTAACGCAAAGGCGGACCATGGGCTGTCATGGCTATAAGATAGCTTTTATGTGACACCAAAATAAAACCTAATACGATGCACAACAAAAGTTTTTCTTCTACCAAAACATGCCAAGCGTTTCCTCCAGTACGACAGTACGTAGACATTATAATTATGACATGGAACAGTTTTCTAAAAAAAAATGCACATTAAATTCACATAACCCGGTTTTATGTTCATTAATGTAAAAGTTTTACGGCTAAACAGCCATTATTATAATTTCCATGATAAAAACTAGTTATAAATGTATATTGCGAGTTATTGCGCTGTTCGCCCGCAATGTCGGCCACAAAGAAATGTGGAAGCATTGTTGCAAACTCGTAAAGCCCTGCAGATAAGTGCTTTTTAATATTAGGTAGGTAAACATTTGCAAAAATGTAAGAAGGAAAATCTTTCACAACTTATGCAAACGAGAACAATTGAAATGAAACTACTTCAACAGATTACTTTGAAAGTTAAACTCTACATGATATTAAAATCCCGGTACTTTTGAACTGCAGTTGAGGGGTTAACAAAAACTGAGTTAAAAATCTGAGCTTTTGTTCGTTTTTCTAGTTAATGCAAACACAATTGCGAATGTTCAGCCATTGTAACGAAGTATTCCTGCGAATGGGGATGAGTTCACAGCGGGTTCAACAGTCGCGCTGTGACATTAGTTAGAAACTTTCAAACTAAGTAAGTATAGCTGTGCAACAAAGCAGTAAATTAAATCAATAGAACTCTATTTCTGTTGATGTAGAATCAAGTCTACATGGCAACGGAAAGGGCAAAGTAATCAAAAACTAACCATCACACATAAAATTAGCCCCACGAAAATAACTAAACTAAAATATTAAGAAACGGGGAAGGGCGAGTGAAAATAGCATCTAAGCAAGTAAGCTACATAGTTTTCCTAAATCTCGAAAACACATACAAAAAATAAATTTCGAGGAAATCATATAAGGCACTGGTCACATTACGGAATGACGTACTCATCGTTACGTGTCGGTGGCACGTGTGTCCTCGCCCTAACTCGGGCCGAACTGGCGTGTCCACATGATTGGACTATTATCCGTTTGGCGACACGGAAATGCGACGGCCGACTTGATGATTTTATTATTGTAGTCGTGAAGGACTTTCTTTTCCACCGTGTCAGTATTTTTTCCTGAATGTCCAAAATAAGTCGTGACAGTGGCCCAGATAAAACAGCGCCGTGCATTTGCAAAAATAGAAAGATGAATCGGACAGCATCCTAGAAACGTTTCCTCTTCGCAAATACAAGATAAAACTCCGCAACTTTAAGTTATTTGTTAACTTCACATGACATACGAGGCAAGACACTTCGATCTTTACAAGCGACTTTCACAGAATTCTGAACGAGCGAAATGTCAACGTTTAGAGTCGGGAGCCACAAGCGAAGTTACAAAATACATTTGTTAGAGGACAGTTGCAGTCAGTGACATCAATTGTGTGTATGGATGCTGTATGAAAGGTCACTCGGGGAATGCAACACAATGCGCATGTCGCAACCCGCTGCACGTTGTACAAACTGCCACTAAAGTTAGTGCTTACGGAACAGAGAATTGAATAATGCTAATTCCAACTTAGATAAACACTAGCTTTATCTGTGCACTGTATCTTATCAAGTTGGGAATAAGTACCGGTTAATACTGTCAATAGGCACTGATATTGGATAAGTTAATATTGATTAGATAAAGTTCCTGCTGAAAGTGCAATTTAGTATTTTCGCTCCCCTATACCCTGGGCCCCAAGTCTGCTATTTTTATGAATTTGTCATTCTAACACGATCCCATTGTCATTTTGCTAAAAGTTCGTAATCTACTAAATTCATAATGGTCGATCATTGGTCAGTCAATGGTCTCGTAATACTTTTTTTAAACCGAGCTATTAAAAGCCTGATGACTGCACAATGACGTTCTAATGGTAGGTCACTGATCAAAGGAAGTGTCAACATTTTAGCAGATTACGGTATACGTCTGTTTTTCATTTGTCATTATGTACGAGATTACTATTCTATGCCATTTCTTTTCAGTGGTTGACCACTGGAAAGTCATAGTGACGCTTTTATATTAGTAGATTACCAAACTTGTAAAAATCAACCATTATGATATCAATATATGATAGACCATTCTGACACTATTGTAATAGCAGACTTGAGGCCCAGGTCTTTCTCCTTACTAACTGGCTCCTTTCATCCGCTACGATGTGACCATATATATTATGCCCATATGATCCGAGTGGTCATAGAGTTTTTTGTGACATCAATAAAAGGTTAGTCGACTCTTCACGTGACCAGAGGGCTGGCCTTTTTTCGATCAAAGAATTATAGTAATAGTGTTCTGAGCACTTTTCCCAACGATGTTTTTAAGTAGGATAGATTCTTTTCCTTTCCCTTATTCATACGGTCTTGTATATATTTTATTATTTTATCAATTTGAGTAAATTAACCACTACATTAAAACTATTTACAATTCTAATCAATCAAATCAGTCACACGTACTACTCACGCCACGTAATCCTCATTGTTCTATTTGTTTGACACGATTATTATTAATTAAAACACGTTAGCTTACAATTCAATGGCGGCCCTACATTGTAGGGAATGTGAACATAGTCATTGTTTCCAAACACGGTGACTCGTCAATGAATACTTACACTCGCGATAATGAGGATTAGAAACAACTGTATCGTGTATCGGATGACGCACTTCTACAGGGGATCGGATTATACGTCCAATTAGATTAATTTAAAACTTTAACACGAGCCTCATAAAGTACTTAGTGTTTATTTTTAAAACATTCATAAATATTCAGCCACATCACGTGGTTATGGCCTCAAGGAAACGCTGACTAAACCGACTTCTTTCGCGGTATAACAGAGGACAGTCATTCAAAAAAATAACAAGTACAGCCACTGTACGGAAATTATGAGCATACGAAAATCTATCGAAGATCAAAGATGGCAGGAATAGCTCGTCTCCTACCAAAAAGACTGTTATGTGGGTTAGGGAGCCCTTTGCACAGCAGTGGAACAAGAGGCTAGTTAGAAAAATACACTCATCATGTGACTAACCACTATAAAAACAATGATTACTATTCATTACAATGATGACTACATTATAAAGAAGGTACCCACTCCTCTACACGTGTAATAAATGACGGCTATGTCTACTAATAATAACATTTGTCAAGCCAATGGAAATGTCTGCTCAGCTTGCAGTAATAGTCCCACTTGCAAAACTAGATACCGGACTGCAATAAGCTCCATCATCAGTAAGACGCAGGCCGATGCGCTACCAGGGGACATAACACCCATGTTTTCAATTTTTTTTTTGAGAATACCTGCATTAATAATTGTGCGTACAGCGAAAGGCATGGTATTCCCTGTCAGAATCGAAAAACGAGGTATAGAAAGACGTCCAGCGATTAATGGCGTGGTAGACCTTAAAAAAGTTATTACATATACTTGTAGACAAACACTAAATTTGTTTTCCATGACCATGAATTTTCCGATCGAAGGATATTCGTCGTCCGGTGCACAGGATCCAGTCGCCTCCTCCCTACCTATTCTTTCCTCTTCATATTTGTTGTGAATACTCATTGTGCGGAACCCATTGTGTGTCCATTTTTTCGTGATATTTGATAGGAAAACTCTGCGAAAACAATTTTATATATAACAAGCAATTTTGAAACGAGAAGATTATGAGTTTTTTAAAATCTTGTACGGTGATCTATTTGGCGTTAAGAGGACTACATTTTTTTTTAGAAGGTACGATAAATTGATACGTACTAGATAAAACAGCCGAGTATCATAAATTCCTTTGAGCGTAAAACGATTATTAGTAAGTGTGACATTTTTTCTTTTTGTGCGTTCTATTTGGCGTTTAGATGTTTTCTTTCTTTTTACATTTGAATGTTTTTAGAAGTAACAATAAATAGATATTACAAACGGTTTCCTGTAGCGACTTCAAAGCATTGAGTTCAGTGCGAGGTTTGGCGAGGTTCCATCAGCACGCGACCTACTCTCGCAAAAGGTCAGTGCGACTCAACACTCGAGTGTGATGAGAGTTCCGGACTCCGGAGTATTACAGGCGACGTTATTTAATGTACAAGGTTTATTTAGATTGTTTAGTGGGATAGGCTTGAATGGAAGACTAACACAAATATGGGTATGGGAGCAGCCTTTCTTGCTTGGAACTGTTGAAGATTTACCGAAGACTTCAGCGACACACTATTATTTTATGCCTGTTTGAATATAAATTAGCCACATTGTTCTCCAGGCTACGTCAATCACTGCAGAAGACCATAGTTCTGGTTCATAAAGTCTGTCTGCCAAATGTTCTTACAACATCTCTTTATCGCGATTCCGGACCGGATTTCACTTAAAATTCGTTCCAGCACTTACTATTTTCTCAGTTATTTATGACATGATAATACAACCGGCCACTGATTCGATTAAATTATAAATTAGACTATCGGCGATCTGCCTCAATAAAGTGCAAATTGAATCTAATCGATAAATAGGCGTTACGTTCGTTCTAAACCAGATATTTCTATTACAGTGTAAAATGTGCAAATTAATACGATGCATTCCAGTCTAGCAGGATGTCGGATCTCGAAACTGGGAAATTTCGAAACTATACCTTAATATTTTAACCCTTATCTTTGAGTCGCGATCGCTTGAGCACATAAAAAGCTATATTTACAGTATTTACACTTGAGTTCAGAATTTCGGGACAGCATTGGTGTAGTACGTACAGTGGGTAGCAGCAATCGCTTCACGTCACTTCACCACATTATTAGTCGCTTCGCCCACTATTTTCATATAAATAAACATCTTATTAACGCCAACCGAAAGTTGACCTCACTAAACGAAGCCCATACTAAGTAATCTGACCGTACAAGGCACGCGTAGGCGCATGTCACGTGGGAGTCCGAATGCGGCAACCGAGCCCCGTATCACGATACATCCGACATCTATCGCGTAATCATAAAAAGCCTTTGCGTTTTCCAATCATAACAACATTGCTAAAGGCTTACTTAATTTATCGTGGTACCTTTATTTTGTCCGCGAGTGTACTCGCTTGGATTTCTGAACAAAATGGCTTACTTAGCTAGCTACGAGTACGACTTATCTGATTAGGTTTAAAGGAAAAGCTCGAGACTTTTCTTTATTTTACAGCATTTTTATATTAACTTAACCCATGCAAATGGACGAAACCTTTAAAAAGCAAGCTTTGAGTCTTTATCGTGACTTTTGATCCGAAGACAGTTGTGGCGAAAGTCTATTATATTAAACCGAGCGAAGCCGCGTGCAAAATTAAATCATAAGAATGTGTCGATATCGAATCGGAAACTCATATTTTACAGATAAATATTACAGCGTTGCCACATAAAGTTAAATTATTCGGCGATAATAATCAATTGCGCCAAAACTTTAATGTATTCGGATACTAATTGAGACCGGGAAGTGGGCGGCGCGGTGGTTTGCTTAAATAGCAAAGTCAATACAAGCCAGATACAACAAGTGATCAGCTGTCGGATACTCGGATACCATAGCCAGATGTATAATTTTAATTCACCAATAAGATTTATTCTAACAGAAATGGATATATTTCCATTTAAGTGGCTAATAAATTTATATCAAAACGGTTTAGCGTTAAATAAATTTACTTTAATCTTAATTGTAGTGTTGTTCTATTTATTCAAGTGTTTGACGGTTTAATAAATATCAAGCCGCTTCATATTAATTCTCAAACAATATAAGGATTACGAAAAGAAAAGCCATTGACGATCGACTGAATGCTCTACAGATGTAACTGATAAAAGTATTCAGATTCAGAAGATCTCCACTAAACTGAATTCAATGTGAACACATGTAGCAATAAATTCAAATGAATCCGGAATCATAAATATGTATTATCACATCATTGTAGCAGATCACATTAAGAATACCTCACATCGTAAAACTAAACGCACTTACAAATTGTAAGTCGTAACGTTGAGGCGATCGTTAAAAATGTACATTAATGTACAGGTTCTGTTTAGTTATTAACTAACGATTTTCGTAACAGGGAAATTTGTCTTTTTCTGGATGGGAAATCATCAAATGACTTCTCCCGCTCTGGGCTAAGCGAAAGGGAGTGTCAGACTCTTACTAATTGCGTGTGATCCTTCTAGTGCTCTTTGCGTTCCAGGGCCACAGTGACTCTTTCGAACAAATTCCACAACCCGAGCAAGCACGGACCCTATGGGGCCCGGTCTTTGCTGGCAGCTCTTTTAGGCGCGCGTAGAACACCGGCCCTGGCTTGGTTGCTATCGGACGGCGAGCCACCCATAGCTCGCCGTCCTCAGGCCCGCGCCTACGGTGGCCTAAGTTTCCCGACGCCCGGGGCGTCTTCTTCTGTTGCGGCGGCTGGAACGTGAGGTTTCCCTCTCCCAAATGCGGTCCGCCTCCTCCTTCGCTACCATTACTGCTTCGTAGAAGGAGGTGCCCGCTACCCAAGGTACATTAATTTGTCTGTGTCACAAATTCACTGTGACATTCACCAACCCATAAACTTTTCTCACGTTACATTTGGTTTACACGAACTTCAGCCTACAGCCATAAATAAGTATCTGTTGGACACTTAGTTTTGAAAGTCAAATCCAGTTTAGAACCTGCCATGATCATGTTAAATTTATAGAGGAACAGTTCTTTAAAAGACCATAAAATCGAATTTACAGTCATAGGTTTACCTTTCGGAAATGTGTGTCTACGTCTTCTGCCCACTTAATGGCTGTATGTTAACTTGTTAAGCTTTTGTTAAATATATCTTACACTTGTCAGCTGATTCTTATGGAGATTAGCCAAATGTATTACCTGCAAAAAAAAACACATTGTTAAATAAACCTCAGGATCATCAACAGAATAAAAAATGTTATCATGACGACCTCATTTGCGTAAAGCCAAATCCAGCGCGGAAACTTTCTGAATTTCTAAAACGTAAACTGCCGACTAAATGGAACTTCTCGTTTGACCTCTAAAGTTTCACGGTTTCAATGAATAATTCAACATTTTTTAAGTTTCATGTCTCCATAATTTTTCTAGCTGAAAACACGGTTATTTTATGAATAGAATTCTCATTTAAAGTCGGGGGATCGTCTCCCGGAGCAAGTTAGCGACAGAATTGGAGAGGCTTAAACGTACTTAAAGAAAGGAAGATGCCAATCTTAATTAATATTATGAATCCTTCGCCAAATATTCAGTTTCAATAAAAATGTAGACAACTTAATAACAAATATTGGTAACAAAATAACTGATTCATAACGACTTCATTAAAACATAAGCCTAGAATCATAAGCCAGTTCGCCACACAAGAACTAACAAACCCCAATAATAATTAGTAAAGAACTTGACGGCGGCGGGCCAAGTTTATCAGCGTAAACACGAGAACAGAAGTTTTTAATGGCGAAGTTCTTCCAAGTTCACTTGTTAAGTCTGCACAATCGCCGAAAGCGGTGCTCCACAACTTTAAACACGGTTGTAAATGAAAAATTGGCTTCGAACTATGACCAACTACTTAATGTTCTTCTTTTTCGTTCTAGTTTTCAGTTAAAGAAGGCTTGAATCGCTGTGCTTCAACTGCTTGTCGCGTCTAACGTTTATTATACGGATCTCTGAGTTGGACAACCTCGAAATTTATAAATCTTTTCAGAACAGAGACGTTTGTTTGTTATAACGGCGAGATGATATGAAAACTATATTCGTCCAGTAATAATATTACTTGTACGTAAAATATATTTCTAGCTTCTACTAGAGTCGCTTCATTATAATTTATATGTAGGGTAATTAATTTTAAGTAAGTATTTTAGAAATTTAAAGAAATTGCTCTCGAAGGAAGGATAATATTATATCCTTTTTTATGTTTGGCTTTATGTAACAATTTTAAGGTGTATAGTCTAACCTTTAATAATTATTAAAGGTTAGACTATACACCTTAAAAATTACACCTTAAAAAAAACCCAAACTATATGAACATTATGATTATAATCATAATGTTCATATAGTTTGTTTTTTTTTTAATTGATTTATTAGGCCAAGTTGTTATTCATAGAAAAATTAACAGATAGTATAAACAAGTTAGTAGAAAAAAACTTTTTACAAAAAAATACAACCGACTTTTCCACAAAAACTCAAAAAAGTACAAAATAACTTTAATTTCGGAACTCGGTGTTTGTGGTTCCTTTTTCATTTTTTGAACACCGACTTCCGAAATTAAAGTTATTTTGTACTTTTTTGAGTTTTTGCGGAAAAGTCGGTTGTATTTTTTTGTAAAAAGTTTTTTATTTTTCACTTTTTAGTGGTCCCTTAACCCCCTCCCCTCCCCCCACCTAAACGAACCAATTACATTAGTGTAAAAAAAACGCACTGCTCCAATGCAGAGTAAACTAAAAGGTCGTCAATGTAGACAATGTAGATATTTTTTTAGATTTTTGATGATTTTTCAAAAACCGCTTGTTTGATTTCGATGAAATTTCCATGGGACCATTTGGAAAGTATACCCTTTCCAACAAAAAAAGAATTTTTCAAATCGGTTGGCAAGCGACGGAGAAAAAAAAAAAAAACATACAAACATCCGAATTGAGAACCTCCTCCTTTTTTAGAAGTCGGTTAAAAATAAGTATATTTAAATGAACAAACGGAGTAGAAATTGGAGATGGGGGAAGAAAGTATGAGTTCGTCCCCCTTCCTCTTTCTACGTCATCGGGCATCGAAAAATTCGACCACATCGCTGTAACGGGAAAAGTGCCCAGAACACTGGCCGCATTGCCATTCAACGTGTCAATGCGGCAAAAAAAAATACAATACTATATGAACATTACGATTATTAAAGGTTAGTCTATACACCTTAAAATTGTTTCATAAAACCATTGCCACGTTGAAGGGCAATGCTGATTCTTGACTATAGAAAAGACCAGTCTGGTCACGTAAAAAGTCGACTAACTAGTCATATATTTTAGATTATTTTTTAAATGACGAATGAGGAGGAACCTCCCGTTGTTTTCAATTACGAAACAGATATTTCTGAACATTCAAAGTGTACTTTAATTTAGCAAATCAAATTACACTTTGATTGTTCGGAGATTAGCTATATCCTGCTTTATTGGCTTCCTAAGAATAATCGGTGCAAAGATGATAATAATTACAACGGGAATTTAAGAATTAATTCCGAGATGGTTTTGCTATAGTTAAGGAAGTATTAACAGCCAAATAATAGAGGATATCCGAAAAAAATTAATTGAATTACAAACAGTTGTTGGGTCGATGATCTTCATTCGCTAAGCATCTATAATTATAGGGCTTATTTTTTTAACAAAATGATGTCACTTGAAAAAATCTGTGAATCTTTTTTTTCACAAATTTTTTTTTCGCTGGTATGAGCCCTGGCCCTATATGTAGTAACATTTACCCGTATTTTATGTACTTTGTATGCTCCGTTTTTTTATTCATAATACTCGTAATTCCACGCATCATGTGACAATATTAAAATTATAATTGAGATGACATCACTACCAAACGTTTTAATGTAACTTCAGCTGTCCATCTGTTTGTCATTTACAATATTTATAAACCATTACTTTATAATGTACAAGAGTTTTGACATTTGGATGTTATTCGACCGACTATTCTTCAGCTGTATATTTTTTTGCATGCTATCTGCTTGGCAATCTATTTGGCTACATGCAGAGTTATAATTTATTATATTTTTTGCTTAGTAAACTTATGAGTTTTCATGAGAATATCTATGCGGTGACTTTGATGATGAAATATATAGAGTTGATAATACGATATTGAGCTCAAGGCTCACAGATGTTCAGTCAAACCTTAACCGACATGAAAGCAACAATCGGAGCATGCAACATCGCATGTTGAATCGATAAATGTTGATCTATACCTAGGTGTCACATCTAGCTTATGATAGCTTGTTGGTTTTTAATATACAAATGGACGTTTCTCAAGAACGTTGCGTTACCCTAAAAAAAATGTTAGTAAAACGAAAATTATATGAAATGAAGGTTATACTAAATGTTATTAGAGCAAAAGAAGGTCATATTAAATCTAACATTAGATCACATGAAATCAGGTTGTATGTTTTTACAGCATATGAAAATGATATCACGTGAACGTTATTTCAAGTGATATTATAGCATCTGTTATTATACCAAATATTATTCACCCTTGCCATTGTTGTTGTGTCATTTAGTAAAAGTTGTATCTTTCTGTCGGTGAACGCATTTTCGGAGTATTTTACAAACAAACGAAAAACCTCTTTGTAAAATTAGTCTAGATGTGGACTGCAACAGTTAAGAAGTGTGGGAATTGGGACAGAAGTTACGAATGACCTATGTATGTCGACTTGTCAATTTCTGGAAATCTCCCATTGATTGACAGAAAACATATCGAGGGCAAGTAACATTCAGAGGTGTGGTACCTCTGTATGGTGAAAAGTAATAAATAAAACCGACTTCTAAACAAAAAAAAAACAAAAAGTACTAAATAACTTTAATTTTGGAACTTTATTTTTTGGTTTTATTTTTTGTAAAAAGTTTTTTTTATTTTTAGTGGTTCACTCCCAGCTAAACATACCCATCACAGCGTACGTGGTATAAATTGGTGTAAACAATATACAAACATGCGATTTCAGCAATCCCGACAGATTTGCTATCATTTATTGAAATTAACAAAAAACCGCTTGTTCGATTTGGTACTCCCTTACTTCTCATAAAATTGTTTGTCCGAAAATCATTATCCATAACACGTTTGCTATAAACTACTATAACCATAATGTTCAAAACCCCGAAATTTTGGTTAGCATAATTATCTTTAGTTCTAAAAGTATTCTGTCATAATATCGAGTACTATAATAATTCAATCTCCTAATTTTAGATGCCCTAAAGTCATATGTCCTAAGTGTTGTGTTGAATAATGTGTATTATTCCGAATGTTCATTTATCTATACTTATAATAAATCTGTAGAGAGGTCAATTCTGTACAAGGAATATATTTTCAAAATAACAATCAGGGGGTGATTAGTGATCGATACTGGTGCCAAAAATGCAATCAGTAAAATTTTTGTCTGTCTGTCTGTCTTTCTGTCTGTCTGTCTGTCTGTCTGTCTGTATGTTCTTTATAGAAACAAAAACTACTCGACCGATTTTAACGAAACTTGGTGCAATTATTCTTCATACTCCTGGGCAGGTTATAGTATACTTTTCATCACGCTACAATCAATAGGAGCAGAGCAGTGAAGGAAAATTTTTGGGAAAACGGAAGAAGTCATCTACATAAAATTATCTAAAAAACATCCCGAAACAGCATGTCTATCTTTTGTCAATTTTAAACCGATCGGGCTGAGAGTTTCAAAATCGGGGGTAAAGTAACTATTCCACGCGGACGAAGTCGCTGGCAGAAGCTAGTAATAAATATTTTAATCTTAAAACATTTGCTAAAAATAGGTTTTAGTAACAGAAACGAATCGCTGTAAATCCGACTCCACGTAGTCTTGTCTGCCCTACCCCTAGAGTGTAATTTAAAATCGCGTAGGCGCGGAGGGGCGATAAACTCGCGTGGGACCGCCGGAGCCCCGCAGCGCCGGAGCCGTGACAGAAACCATGCCTGCTGCATGTTGCGTGCTTGCTTGCATGCTGCATGCTTACCTGCATGCAGCTTGCTTGTATGCTGCTTGCTTGCATGCTGCTTGCTTGCATGCTGCTTGCTTGCATGCTGCTTGCTTGCATGCTGCTTGCTTTCATGCTGCTTTCTTGCATGCTGCTTGCTTGTTTGCATGCTGTATGCTTGCTGGCATGCTGCATGCTTACCTGCATGCAGCTTGCTTGTATGCTGCTTGCTTGCATGCAGCTTGCTTGTATGCTGCTTGCTTGCATGCAGCTTGCTTTTATGCTGCTTGCTTGCATGCTGCTTGCTTGTATGCTGCTTGCTTGCATGCTGCTTGCTTGCATGCTGCTTGCTTGCATGCTGCTT
The DNA here is from genome assembly GCA_905332915.2 of Hecatera dysodea. Classification (NCBI taxonomy): domain Eukaryota; kingdom Metazoa; phylum Arthropoda; class Insecta; order Lepidoptera; family Noctuidae; genus Hecatera; species Hecatera dysodea. The sequence goes on along the minus strand of HG995288.1, from coordinate 7,969,358 downwards.
GCTTGCATGCTGCTTGCTTGCATGCTGCTTGCTTTCATGCTGCTTGCTTGCATGCTTCTTGCTTGTTTGCATGCTGTATGCTTGCTTGCATGCTGCATGACTCCTTGCATGCTGCATGACTCCTTGCATGCTGCATGCTTGCTTGCATGCTGCATGACTCCTTGCATGCTGCATGCTTGCTTGCATGCTGCATGACTCCTTGCATGCTGCATGCTTGCTTGCATGCTGCATGACTCCTTGCATGCTGCATGCTTGCTTGCATGCTGCATGACTCCTTGCATGCTGCATGCTTGCTTGCATGCTGCATGACTCCTTGTATGCTGCATGCTTACTTGCTTACAAAAACCACAAATGTTTGCAATCAAATATAATGCATCATCAAATATTTTTAATTATAACAAATGAAAGAAGCTCATAGCAATTGCTTTGTTATACGTTCTAAAAATATTATTTGTTTATTTGTAATTTGAATTTAGGACTTATAACTTTTATTGAAAACGGTTTTATATATTTTGTATATTATTGATTGTAATATTTATGACAAACGGGTTTAGGACATATTATATTTAGAGATTTTAATTTTATGGCATGAGATATTAGGTGATATTAAGTTCGGGTAAGTTATCATTCGGACAAATGATGATTAGGACAAAAAAAGTTATGGCTCTTTAAATTATGGATAAAAAAGTTAGGCAATACAATAGAGAACCGTTCGATTTCGATAAAATGTTCATGGGACCATTTGGGAAGTATACCCTTTCCAACAAAAAAAGAATTTTTCAAATCCGTTGGCAAGCGACGGAGTTATGCGCGAACAAACATTAAAAAAACATACAAACATCCGAATTGAGACCCTCCTCCTTTTTTAGAAGTCGGTTAAAAATAAATAAAACGCTAACTGAAAATTCATAAAGCCAATGGGCAATTCGCTAATCCCTTTACGAACCCCATACACGTGCATAATTCTCCTCATACTGATGTAACTATCATTAACATACACTTAGCATGTCTACTAAAGAACATATTACTATGTATTATCAGTAATACGCAGTATTATGTATTATCTTTGGACGTTGGACGACTAGCTTTTTCTCGCACCCTTTTATATTCCTGAAGAAAATGAATAGTCAAAATCGGTTGACAATTAAAAAATTAATTGTTGCACAATAATACAAAAAAAATCAACTTATTGAAATCCTCTTCCAATTTTCTTTGAAAAAAGACGCTACACTGCTTTTTGTGATTGCAGAAATATTCGCGCTTCCAGAGATTTTATTTTACAAACAAAAAAATACTTCAAACCTCTTTAAGATATTCGTTTAGGTTACAATATATGTAAACAGGTATCGAATCGGACAGAATAATCATACGATCGTGTTAACTTTTTGCGCGCATTGAGATTTGTCAATCAATCAGGCGGACATGGCGGATACGGAATACTGCGACCATTCATAATACTCACAAAAAATTGAGTGAATGTTTTTTGAGATAGACTAGCTTCTGCATACGGCTTCGCCCGCGTGAATAGTACCTTAAGAACGTACTACCTTTTTATGTATGGGAATTCATCAAATGACTTTTTCCGCTCTGGGCGGAGCGGAAGGGGGTGTCAGACTCTTACTGACTATAACCTATCCGTGGTCTTCCAGAAGCCGTTTACGTTCCAAGGTCGCGGTGATTTTTTCGATCAAAATTTGCAACCAAGGACGTATTAAGTTATTGTGTAGGTACCCGTGTGCTTATTTTAATCAAAGTCCGTTCAACAGCTTATACGAGAATTGGTGATAAATAGACAGACGCACTATCCTATTTATATTAGTATGGAATTCGCGTCAATGGCCAGTAAGAAGCTGATGTGGTAACAAATATAGCTTTGCTGTACAAATAAACCGCGTATTATTGCACCGGTAATAATAAATAGGTTTTTTGTGAGAAAAGTGGCTAATGTACTTCCAGGATATGGCATTTGCCTTCCTTCACACTGGCAGTTTTAGGTTAAATATTGCATCTTATTATCACCTTAGATCTATACTCATATATAAAGCTGAAGAGTTTATTTGTTTGAACGCACTAATCTCAAAATCTACTGGCCCGATTTTAAAAATTCTTTCAGTGTTAGATAGCCCATTTATGGAGGAAGGCAATAGGAACGAGCACCAATGAAGAATGTTTAATACATATTCCACGCGGACGAAGTCTCGGGCAGAAGCTAGTATGAAATATTTTCAATATTTTTTTTAGAGAATATATATTTAGAGACTATTACTGAAAACTTAGCAAAGTGAGTTTTGAAGCGGGCTGTCAATTCTAGCATCTCGTGGATTGACAGCTTTCTTCTACGTAATTTGAAAACTTTTGTGGATTGAACTTGCGATGGGAGTTTTGCCGTTAGCGTAAATTTCAATTTGTATTGAAACTGAATAAGCGCCGTCTAGTGACAATAACGGAAAAAACCATTTTTCCATACATTTCGACATAAGCGAACGTTTACGTTAACGTGATCGAGTACGTTAAAAACTCACACAAAGCCGCAAGTGAAAACGTGGATTAGGGCGTCTATCCACCATAGATGTGCTAATCAGCGGGACGGTGTCCAAGAAAACATCTACAAATGGGAGCACTTCATTTTCCTTGTATTGCTTAGGACTGCGCTGGTGGAAGAAGACTATCAGAGCTTTTGACTATTGAGCTATCAGAGATTATGAACAACTTTTACTATGGGACCAAACCTGAAATCGCGAAAAACAAATCAGCTGTTCCTTACATTTATTTTCGTATAACTCATCAAAATGTAGGGAACTGCTGATTTTTTTTCGCGATTTCAGGTATAATGATGAGTACAATGACCACTTAAGAGGTTATTGGTGTTTTACAAATAAGCCTGTATACATGTACATGATAAACGAGAGATATTTACGAGGGAAACGAGCGAGAAATGTGTGAGAGTGCTCAGCTGATCATAGTCCACTACGCAACCTCACACCACGCGGCTACACACCGTTTCATAGCACGGCTACGCATCCTCGCACCGCCTAGCTCGTACCTACATCTCGGTATGAAAAGCATCTCTTAAATAATTCTCACTCTTCAAGCATACCTACATTTTTTCTTTTAATAAAAACTCTGTCACATTCCTTTCCAACATGATACAAAGAATAAATTCAGTTGCTTACGACCCAGACCACGTTGCAGGAAAATAGATTATTGCAGAACACGGAACCACGACCCGTCGTCATACTTATTCGAGCAACAGCATCTAAATTCTAAACCTTATGTGTTATGATGATTATTACACCACGTGTGTAGATATAATGCACATTCTTACGTAAACAAAAATGATGACGATGGAGTTCGTCAAAATTCGCGTGACTAAGTGCTACTATTTTTACTAACAGCATGACGTAACCAGCCCCCTCTCTTGAACTTTGATGCGCTTGTTGGATCTTTAGCATTTCTTAACGATTTGAAATTACAAAAAAATACGTGGCCAATATTTTTTGAAAATCCAACGAACGGACTAATAAGAATTATGATTTTTACATCTAGTAAAATATTGTATACCAATAGTCTCCGTAATCGTGTCGCCATCCAACAATGTGTGGATATATAACAGAGCTGCAACATCTTGATTAATGGAAGGGAATGGCTATTGCGAGAAACAAATAAATTTGTTGTTCCACGGTTACGGTTTGGATCTTCAGTAGCTTAGTGTCACTACACTACTGCAACAGAGCCCAAGCCAACTAATCGGTATGGTACGACAGGGAAGAGAAAGGTGATCCCAATATTCCCGGGAATAACAGCCCCGTTTCTCAGAAGCAGCTTAGGGTCCGTCTGATGTTCTTATCCGATTGTGTGAGTAATCAATAACAGTCGTTGGAGCGTTGTCGGTAAGAAACCGTTATTGGGTAATTTCCAATTCTTGCGATTGCATCGGATCAGAATTTATCGGCATCAAAATCAAAGCCGTCTGTTACTTATTGGAGGCTCTGGGCACGTAAAGATAATGGGGCCCCTATAACATGGGCAGATGAATATTTTGCTAAAACAAGCAACGAAAAAATGAGTATCAAATAGGTATTGCATAGTTATGTACCGCTTATAAAGTCGAATTTAATGAAAAGATGATTAAAATATTATCCGGAAAAGTAGCAAAACGGTGGTAGTTTATAGCAGTTAGGTACAGCCTATTAATGCTTTATGCTTAAAAATCTATTGAAAAAAGCCAAACCGTCAATCACTTGTTCCAAGTCACAGCGACAAATTAAACATTGACATCTTTCTTCTAATTATCTTCTGACTGTCGATCTCTGCACAGTTGATTCAATCTTAGGTAGCTAAGGCTACATTGACGGTGATGGTCATCTAAATATAGCTAGCCATGACAGTCAAAAGGGATCTTTTTATGCATGCGGGTAACGAAAAGAATTCACCGTTAGATGACCTGGAAGAAAGTGGAGGCCCCACCCATCGCGAGGCCCTGGGCATTTGCTCAGAGACCCCAGTGGAAACGGGGCCAGATCAGGATACAGTCGCGAGTTCAACGAAACATAACAGCGTGCTAAGTTTAACAACTTCCACAGGCTACTTGAGATTTTCAACACCCACTCTTGAGCACATTTGTGTGCCCACAAAACCCCGAAAAAGCACGATAACACCCGAACAAGTCCGTAATAACTCGGAACGTGTCGAGAATGCGTTACGAAGGCATGTCGCAAGCTCTCCCGTCCGCCCACACAAACATGGTGTTACTCCAATAGCTTTTAAAAATACTTCAAATCGCCCTTATTAGTATTAAATAGGCAATGTCGGGTAATGGTGACAAATTTGACCGATAAAACGAATGTATCTTGAATATTAATTTCTCTTAATGAAAATTCCTCGCTTTACGTGTGCGGTAATAGTCTAATAGGTCTCGATCGAAAGACATTTCGTCGAGTTGTGTAATGGTGGTTTGGGTGACCATCAATTTAATTGTAGATGACTTTTTAGTCCGTGTTCGTATCGTTACGGCCCGTTACAGTAATTTGGAATAATTACTGAACCTAACTAAATTTCAATTATGTTAATTCGATACGAGTACGTAACGTCCAGAACGCCTTGGGTGAAAAAACCTCATTTAAACTCAGTTTCTAATTCTAATCAATTTACCAGCCGGGATGCTCATTCATCATTCATGATCATTGATCATTTACAGTTGATACGTGGAAAACTGCAGTCAAACATTAGTACCAAACAGGTACATTTGTATTTAGAGCGGACGGACACGATCGAACCAAATACGTCAAAATCAACACGTGTCAATGTTATAAATGAGTTGTGTCCCCTTTGAAGCGCCGCGTGGTGGCCGGGCCGTGGGACACTCAGGCACGACCAACGGCCCACATCGCCCGGCCAAGTTGCCAAGTGGCCACAATGACGCACATTTGGGACAACAAGTATAGTTAACTTGGGAAAACGGGCTCTTATGGCGCTCGTGGGCGGCAGGCGAACAACTTGTATCAGCGTAATTGTGGTGAACTTTGATCCAAGTTACTGTTGTTTGAGACGCCGACGCCAACGGAAGCGAAACGGGTTCTTTTATATCACACTTCTGATCCCTTACTGGTTAAGATAAGTATATATTTGATTATGGTCGATTAAAATTCCTTGAGTCAAAAATAAACCACGCGTAGCAATCGTCCAATACCTTTTCCGGAATAGAAGTCGGTCAAAATCAATCAGATGGGACTCCTACAGTGGGAGCTACCCGGAACGTAAAATACATTCCAATCCGACATTTATATAAAGAGACCTGTCGCAGCGCAGCTTAAAAATCAGGACGTGTCACGAAACGTCTGGCAACACTGGTCCCTTCGCCGACACTGATTGATATTGATAGAGGAAGCCTGACGCCTTGGCAGTGCTGCGGCCCAGATCAACCGCGCCGAAGATTGATACGGTGACCTTACGTTTTCTTGGGCCTCCGCTGAACAAATATTGCGAGACTTTCAATTACGAAATGCCTGCGACATTCCTGTCTGCTAGCGTTACTGTATGAAGCCAAGAAGGAAAATGTAGGTTGATTTTCATTGTTGAACTTGCCAGCTTTCATGTTGGATTACGGCAAGTCTCTTTGGCTGTTTAGTGATTTTCTGAAATTATTTATATTAAGCTTATTTCAATTCAAAGTAAGCGTCTTCGACACAAATTTCAAGGTAGGACAACATATCTAACAAGGTTTAAAAAAAACGCTATAGCTTTTAAAACAGCTATATAGCGCACTGCAATGCAGGCATTGCAGTGCGCTTTCCGAGGTTTCCGAGGTTTCAGGAAACCTCGGAAAGTTCAATCAATCTCATTTAAAGCCAGGCTCGGCGATAGATCTATAATGGATGTTGTATCGAATAAAATTACCGAGGTTACGTGAACCGAACACTGTCTAATGCCGTGTTCAGAGTATACATTAATTTAGTATATTATGTGCTAAACAGATATAGGCATACCTACAAAAGGTATACCAGGCTTAATTCGATTGAGCGAGCACGCGGCACGCCACCATTGTGGCGATAAGTCCCCTCTTTGAGGAGTGGTTGGAGAGACGCCACGGCATCCTCACCTTCCGCCTGACGCAGGTGTTACGGGAGGTACCTGTGTCGGATCCAGCGGGAGGACACTTCCGGGTGTCAAAACTGTGTGCATCGCCCGGAGGATACGGTGGAGCAATTGGAGCATACGGTGGAAGTCTGTCCTGCTTGGGCGGTGCAAGCGATCGGCGGCGGTGACCTCTCACGTCCGGCCCTGGTTAAATCCATGGTCCGGAGCGAGGAGGCGTGGGAAGCGGTCACCTCCTTCAGCGAAGCCTCCTTCTCGACGGTCACCCGGCCACCGCAACAGATGAATACGCCCCGGAAGAGCGGGAAACGCAGGGCGATTCCCGGCCACCGTAGGCGTGGACCTGCGACTGGCGAGCTATGGGTGCTTCGCCATCCGATAGCAACCAGGCCCGCGTCGACGGCGCGTCGTGTTCCACACGCGCCTCAAAGAGCTGTCAGTAAAGAAGACGGGGCCCCATAGGGTCAGTGTCCGTAGGGTTGCGGTATAAGCATAATCAGCCTTTTAATATTCCCACTGCTGGGCCACAGGCCTCCTCTATAGGAGTGGGAAGGGGTTGCGGAATTTCTTCGAAAGAGTCACCACGGCCCTGGAACACAAAGGGCACTGGAACGATCGATCCAGAAAAGAACAAGAAAAAAGGCTTTATTCAGTAATGCCTATAAGGGGTACACTATCTGATTGCGGACTTGATAAGCCAATACGAAGATTCTAGTTTTAAATCTTCACTCTTTGGTAACAAGTGATAAAACTTCTTAGTACTTAGTCCGGAAAATACTTAATAAGTATAGCTATTAAACCAGTAGGTAAGCATAAGTAGCCTTTTAACGTTCCCACTGCTGGGACACAGGCCTCCTCTCCAGGAGAGGGTATGGGCCGTAATACACCACGCGGGCCCAGTGTGGGTTGGTGAATGGCACATGTCTTCGGACGTTTTGGTTCTTGGACATGCCGGTTTCCTCACGATGATTTCCTTCATCGTTTTGAGAGCAGTAGTGATGAAATCAATTACACAAAGTAATGCGCCTGGCTGGGTTTGAACCCGCGACCTACAATTCGTAAGTCGGGGACGTTACCACTCGGCAACCACTGTCAAACCAGTATGATTACCCGACAATTCAATATCAAGATTCTACCTCAACACAGAATAGTACAAAACAAATAAATAAGACTTGGTGCACAACGACGTCGCATCGGGCTGTTTGTTTTACCCGCCGTGTCGCCCGGGGCGACATCTGTCGGCGGGCAGACGACTCATTAGCATTGTTACCGAGGCCGCGAGGCTTGCAACACTAGCCGCCTGGCGACAATTCAGTTTCCACGCCGGCCAACTATTGCAGTGTCTCTAAGGGCATGTTTTACAAAACCTGAATCTGAGTTGCTTAGAATATTGAATAGAAATGGTATGTACGCTTATGTGCTGATGTAGGGTATTTGCTCATGCTCGAGCTCGCCGGAGCGGAGAGTGGCCCGTTCGCGGACGCCCTGGCCGAAAGGCTGAGGGCGGTCTTACCCGCGGACGAGGTCCGGGTGTCCGGGCCGACTAGGCGCATTGACATGCGCATAGTGGGCCTGGATGACTCCGTGACGGAGGAGGAAGTTGTGGCCGCCGTCGCCAGGACTGGGGGTGCTCTGCCGAGCTCGTCAAGGCGGGCACCCTCCGGCCTGACAACACGGGCATGCAAACCCTTGTGGTGAGCTGCCCCGTGACGGCGGCCAGAACTGTGTCGGAGGGCCGAAGGCTCTTGGTGGGATGGGTGTCTGCGCGGGTAAAACTCCTGGAACCCAGACCTCTGAGGTGCTACCGCTGCCATGTGGGCAACCACACGGGAGCTATGTGCCCCTCGGAGGTCGACCGCAGCGGACTCTGTTTCCGCTGTGGTCAGCCCGGTCATAAGGCCGGCTCTTGCGACGCCACGCCGCACTGCAGTGCATGTGCGGCTGTTGGCAAGCCGGCCGAGCACTGGGCTGGGGGAAAGGCCTGCGCGCCATCCGCCCCGACCAGGGGCAAGAGGTCCGCCGCCACCGCCGCCTCTGCCGCCGCCGCGGCTTCTGTCGCCGCCACTGCCGCTTCTGCTGCGGGTGCTGCGACTCCCAACACTCGGGAGGGTGCTGAGATGGAGTGCCAGTAATGGTCCCATTTCGGCCTCCTCCAGAGACAAGTCGGCCGCTGTGCTATCGTGCAGTGGCTGATGCCTGGGGACGGTGAGCGTGGGTGGCTCGCCGTCCGATACCAGGTTGAGTCGACGACGCGTTGTGTCCGCGTGTCACAAGGAGCCGTCAGCACCGAGGACGGGGCCCCATAGGGTCAGTGCCTGCTAGGGTTGCGGAATTTGTTCGAAAGAGTTACCGCGGCCCTGGAACGCATGGGGCACAGGAAGGATCACGGGTGGGTTTTAGTCAGTAAAAGTCTGACACTCCCTACCGCTCCACCCAGGGCGGGAGGGGTCATTTGATGATTTCCCATCCAGAAAAAAAAAAAAAAAAAAGGTATTTGCTCATAGAGTCACCGCGACCCTGGAACGCAAAGGGCATTAGAACACGGATGGTCTTTAGCCAGTAAGAATCTGACACTCCCTTCCGCTCCACCCAGAGCAGAAAAATTTATTTGATGATAACCCATCTTTATAAAAAGGGTACTACTTAAGCTCTGAATAGACTGTTTCAGTTAAGTAAATATCCTTATCGACTACAGGAATCTTAGTTCTTTAAGGTAAGTTTTGTATAAATTGAAAATCTTCAAGAAGCGTGTCAATAATGCAAATATACATATGTCTTGGATCTTTTATTCAGTTATTTTACTATACAGCCCATAATTACATTCAATATGCGGATAATTACTCAAACATATTTATTTGTTCCAGATAAACATCTCTTGCGTTTTACATAAAATATGCAGATAATGTTTATAATCTTCATATTTTACGAGCCAGTACTGCAGGTTAATTGCGACCGTATGCTTGATAAAGATGTCTATTCTTACCTATCTAATTTCAAATCAATCGTGCCTAACTACAAAATTCTAATCCCATTTTCACAAATGCTATAAACAGTCCATTGGGAGTGAGTGCATGGCTTTATAGTTAGTTCGTTACGGTTTTAGCGGTGAAGCGAAACTTTTATAGAGCGTCGAATAAGAGCAAAAACTTGTGAACGCTGCCGCCTCGGCTTACCGAAAAATGACATGTCGAGCGATAGGGATGTCCAACGAACACTTTTTAAACGGAGCACTTCAAACTTAATACTGCGCAGAAATAAAACGAACGAGAAACCCGACACGAGATACTTTTAGTATAAAATGTGAGGCCATCCTTAAAAAGAGTATTTACGTTGAATAATTTACGAACACTGTTGAATTCGAGCCAAATAGATTTAAATTATTCGATTAGTTGGCAGTTTTAATCGGGTCCACATTACGCAACGCTCGTTCATTGATTTGATGAATATGCTATTTAACGTCGTGATACGATACACAATAAAACATGCCTTCTGAATGAAGCAAAATGGCTGCTGGAAGTTTAAAGCACTTGCAACGTGACGAAAGTGGCACACTCGGTGAATATATTAGCGCTCCAGCTGGGCGAAGCTCGCCCTTCTGCCAAATATTTGTTAAACTCCGGAAGGTCAAGGTGGCAGGAAGTAGGCCACGCGCCACTCGTGAGAGTCCGGGCCATAAATCCGGCCCGGGCTGGTGTTGTCACTTCAGAGCTTCACTCGTAAAAACTTCGACGTATTTGGGATTTATCAACTATCCTCATAAATATATATTAGATCGAAGTAGAACTCTTCCTCACATATCATTTACCATAAATTCCGGGAAATTATGCAGCAAGTCGTAAGTGCAAATCGAATGTTTCCAAATAGGGCAGTAGCTTTGCAACTCTTAAGGATGTAAGTCATGCTCATGTGCATGCGAGCCGCATGTCGTCGCGAGCATGCCCCGCGCGAATACGCGTACTTTGCTTAACGCGCATATCTTATAAATAACTCCCCTTCTTTTAACCAGGTTTACTTGGGGATTGATTCTCCACAACAATCAAATCTTATAACTACACTGCCACAAATGCAAACCATATCTCTGTGTGCTCAATTTGATTTCCCACGGGACGTTCACGTTTTCTCTATTACATCCGCTTTATCAAATATTTAAAAGAAAGTATTGCTATACTAGACTAGTATGAAAACGATTTTATTGCTTGAGAAGAGCAAGAGAAGTGAGAAATATTTTCAGACGTAAAATTGAAATAGTTGTGTAAGAATTTATATTGGAGAAATGTAGTGTACGATGGCTGACTCAGCCCTCCACGCTACCTAAAAATCGAACAAAGAGACCATGAATCGATATCGCTTGCTGCCGGGAAGTGAGTCGGAACCAAGTATTCGAGTTATCGCAATATTATATCGAGTGACAATTCGATCGCGAAGTGGCTCGTCACGCACTGATTTACAGGCATGTGACCTGTCGGGCTCCATTATGTATGTATGTATGTACATACATGAATGTTATAGCTTCTCATATACCAGTGTGGAGACATGCACTTAACATGGACGAAGTTTGATTTGCATTATCCTTTGATTTGAATGTTGAAAACGTAATGCACAACATCAGTATGGTACCTTTGAACGTCTTTTTTTCGGGAAGGATTCCAAACTAGATTTTACATACCTCAACCTTATTTTTATTATTCAAAGAATCCATTATTAATATAATAATATCACGGTACCTCTGTCTGCACATAGGACTATACCTTACTTAGGTATATCCCATACGTATGTTGCTTGGGGTGATTTCCGACTTTACATTGATTGACGAATGAAATAGTAGAAGCTAATCATTAGCAACTTATAAACTTTTCCTCACCACAATAATAACCTCCTGTGAGGTAAACGCGACTCTTCCTAAGACGATAATATTCGCACATGTGGCTTTCGCAGCGCGCGTGACGCGGCCGGATCTTCTAAATATATTTACGTGCGAACGGACGCAAATACAGGAAAACGATGAGACATACACATGACCGATAGGTACATAGATACGCACTTTCTTATTCAAAGCAATTCAAGGCCGCTGAACTTCAGTGAATACTGAGGTGAGATGTCTCATGGAATGGAAGTGATTGTAAAAGAGTCAGTTTAGTGGATATATAGACGGAAAGGTATAGTCGGTCGCGCCTACTGGCGTAATGTACGTTTATTTTGCTATAAAGCAAAAGAAACATACATTACATTACCCTGGTGTCGTTGAATATTATCAAAGTTTTAGGCTGAGTAGTTTTGGAGATATGGTCAGTTTTAATGAGTTCAGAATGGATAAATTAAAAAAAAAAGAAAATATATTGATACTCTTACGATGAGTTCTTTGATTTGATACATTACACGGTACAGTTACCCAAAAGCTGTCCCCATTTTCAAAGTTTATTTATGTTCATTATGCGTGTTTGGGTCACAGAAGGTTATATGTGTACCAAATTTGAACTGAATCGGTTTGGTAGTTTCGGAAAAATCAGCTGTGATAGACCGACAGACAATCGATTGATCCCATTAGGGTTCCGTTTTTCCAAACAGGAGTCGGAACCCTACAGAAAGGTTAAATCTTTTTTCATATGTTTGTAAGAGTCTATATCTACTACATGAGCTAAACCGCAGCAAAAATATAAAAAATATAGTACATTCCAATACCTATCAATCCACCATCATCATCAGCGATAGGAAAACAAATGTTTTAAATTACTATCTTAGAACTGATAAAGTCAGAAAACGTCTGCCTTTATCAGTTCGTCAGAAAATGCACATAATTGCTGTAACCTCCAACACCAGTGCGGACTTCACTCCAACTAGTTGGAGTACCTCAAATTAATTAATTAGGTACATGTGAACTCCTACACTCCAACTTACTCTAGAACTACGTTGAATTTCAATGTCTCCCCTGTGCTAGGAGCTAGAGGCGATAAGTTACAACTTGATGCAGAATTTAAGCTACTATTAAATTAACTTTGTTACAAGGTATATTGTTCTTCTAAAATTGATAAAACATTTTTCAACAAAGTAAAATAAAGCCCTTACTACTGAAAATGTTTGCGGCATAAATATGCTGATCTATGGTAATCATTTTTACTGCCTTAGATCACTTAGTCTAGTTCGTTCTTAACGATAATCTAGGAGGGAAACAACCAAGCACGTCTAAAAAGGAAGGGCGACGACCTCTGACTATTAGGCTACTGCTACCTCCACTAATAATAGTTCTAGTTACATCAAATACCATAGTATAATAAACAAATGAAGAATCCTCCAGTTTGGGGCCTCTAACAAACACTCGGAAGCAATCATCACTATGTGTCTGGAAGCAATCAGAAAGATGACTCGGTTCATCTCACTTGGTAGCGATTTGCCATCGAGATTTGTGTGCCGGGACCCGCAGTCAGCCAGTCAATTTATCGCTTGATTAGATTAATTTAATCCATGACACTGAAATGGCCCTCTTCCTGTACCATCGGAACTTGCCATCAAACCTCGTTAAAGATAAGAATTCGACCGAAAACGACGGGTCCCAGTTGAATGGGCCCCGGGATTTGCAGCCGTGAGAACGGTATTGAAATTCATTTTTCGTTTAAGATAACTCGGTTACGGGAACCGTGGTGGGTGCGAACCCAAACACGTCCAGTTTGAGGGCCTTTATCCCCGAGACTACGCTTTTAGCATTCCAAAGAGGTGTGAACAAAAAGCTACGTTTTATCCCAGAAATTCGAAAAAAAAAAACAAATTAACGTACCGTGACTTAATTGCCCAGAAAAAAATCATAAAGATGTTAGTCAGTTTAATATGTAATTATGTTTAGTTTCTGTAGACTAAATGCGAAACTGCTATTCAGAGTGCCAGGGTTTTAAACCAAAAATAAAAAAAGCAATAAAGATTTGTTAAAACTCAGCGCATTATCTTAAGTTGTTAAGTGCCACTAAGTTAACAATATAGGGAAAAGTAAAAGAGCTTTTGTCACGTCAGTAGTGAGACAAAATTAGTCATAACTCACAGGTAAAGAGATTACTTTAACAGGTAACTTGTTATAAATGTCAGTAAGGAGAACTATGAAAATAAAATAGGCGATTAGAAGGTTTTTAGTAAGTTTAACGAAGCAAAACGTATGTTTTTATAGCAAGCGATCCACCAGCTAAATAGCTGGTACGTAACGGATAGCCATCGGAAATGGAGCGGACACGAGCGAATTAAAACAAGCTCGCACATCACTGTTTATGTGTTCATGACTAACAGGATGAACAGGATCTGAAGTTTCACGTTAAGTAGAACAAACGTATACAATTGGGAAATGGTGGATGAGACTAGTCCATGATCGAGCATAAAGGCTGATGATAGGAAGCTCTGGACAAAGTAGCATTCTATCAGCGATAAAGATTGTTGAAAGTCAAAAATGCAGAGAGGCTATAGACAATCTCCCATTTTATTAGCGTATAGGGTTGTCGAAAGTCAATAAAGTGGCCCTTAGACAAAGCAGCGAATTCTATCAGCGAAATAGAATTCTATCAGCGAATTTCAACAACCGTCAAGTATCGCCTATTGCATGTCCCTTTGTCTATAACCCCGGAGGATATGTCGCAGTACTGTTGATGTTCGTAACTAGTCGTTACAAAAATGAGAGATCCTGCGAATTGAAAATAACTACAGAGACCCTTTTGCGAAAGGCCTTGCTATTCGCAATAAAGATTTAGGTACACTATTTATGGAGCTACCTGTAATCACTCTATGATCAAGTTATATTACCCATTCTTAAATACAAAGCTTTTTTAAACTTTCTGCCTCGAATTATTTTATAACGGCTAACTTCTAATAATAAATTATCTGTTATCGAACAGGATCAAAGTAAAAAAATCTTTTGATGTTTCGTTCCATAATATGACATCCACCCACGTAAATGTCAATATTTTTAATATAAAGTCTAAAGAACTCATTTGTATTGTTTTATGGATGAGAAATCATCAAATGACTTCTCCCGCTCTGGGCGGAGCGGAAGGGAGTGTCAGAATCTTGTTGACTAAAAACCATCCGTGTTAGGAACACGGGTGGGTTTAACTAATGACCTTGCGCTCTATGGCCGCGGTGATTCTTACGAACAAATTCCGTAACCCTAGCAGTCACTGGCCCTAGCGCGGGCCCCGTCTTCTATGCTGAAATCAATGAGAGGCGCGCGTGGAACACAACGCGTTGTCGACCCGGGGCTGATTCTTATCGGACGCTGAGTCACCCAACGCTCGCCGTCAGCAGGCCCGCAGATAGATTGAACCCCGGAGACAGTTTTTTGCGAAAATAAAACTTTAATGCGACATAAGCTAATATGAGCTTATTTCGCATTGAAGGTGGAACATGTATGATAGCAAAAGGATAAACACAAGGACATGGAAGAATAAAGTATAAACCTGTGGAGAACCTGTTTTCTAATCCTTAAGCACTTAGCTTCCTGGCCTTGAACATTGGATCTAAATGGATAGCCTGCCATCATGTTAAACGGCGCCTGAGGACCGAAACGCGCGTTCTCGAAATTTTGAATTCATCAAATTCTTAGTGTTCCTGTTTTCGATGGTTTACAACATCGAATCTACTCTTATGTAACCAAATTCTCATGTGGAGAATCTGGCCCCATAACCTTTTGGGAGGGACAGAAGAACAGATTATTTTTCAGAACACTATTTCAATCCCCGATGGTGCATTGTTTTTATGTTGAGGGCTGATTGATTAACGGGAAAAATACAGTTGCTAAGTACCATATTATAAGGAAAAATTCGTTAATTCCATCTGGTTTGTATGGATGATAGCGTGATGTTTACTGAATCGCACTGCAGAAACATGCCCTGCTATGATCCTTCCTTACAAACAACACTTACTACTGAGTGACGCTTAGTTTCACTGAACGTGTCATTTTCCCAACTATGTCCATATATCTGACATGATCTTAAAAGTACGAACTTCAAAGCTTGTTCCACGTTGTCCGTTCCTTTCCTAGTTTGTGGCTAGTAGTGGAACAGGTGGTCGGGTCTCGTCGGCCCGGTCAGATTGTGTGGTGACCCGAACACTATCGGTTTCACATCGGGCGCTCCGGGGCTTCCAGGCCGTCTCCGATTGCCTCGACCACAATGACTCACAGTGTTAAACTTTAGGACCGATCGATGGGAATTAACCCTTGGTAACCACGTCCAAAAATTTTGTGTCGGCTTTTTAAATGATATATGAACTATAGATACATTGCCCGCTCTCTGAAAGCCTTATAGCCCGCGTAAGTACCTATATTTGTACCCAAGAGTACCGATAATTATTCCGATGTTTTTTTTGTTGGTGCCGTCTATATACTTATAACACGTCATTGGGCCTCCATAATTCAATTAGGAATTTCAATAACCAAATTAGCATGGTAATTAGCAGAGACATGGCTAAATGATAAAGATAAATCTTCCTCGCTATCTCGCAAATATTCTCCTCGCGTCACAACAAACATTTTGTTTGTCTGGCAACAACAAATTAACCTTTATTTAATCGCACATCGGTACATCGTACGGTATATACGTACGCGGGTATTTCTGCTGGACCTTGCCGATAACCCGCGCTCCCCGCGCTCCCCGCGCCCAACTCTCTCAGATACAAACGGTCCAGAGAACTGCGCGAATAATTAGCACGCCTGTCTTATCGTATCTACTTAATTAATTCTATTGGGAGATTGGGACTCCTCGATCGATGCGAACCCCAACATAAATGTATCACCGTATTGAATGTAATCCCTAATCGCTGGTAGAGTTCACTGATCGGGTTATATTGAATTACTTTTATCTCAATATTTCCAATAACACGAGGTATATTTTACCTCAATGAGAATGTAAACGTACTTGCCACTCATTCAGACAGTCGTCCAATAAAAAGCGCTGTTAACGCTTTAACAGCTCGTAGTCTCACTATTAACAAAGCAAGTACTTTAAAAGACAGCTGTAAATATCAAGACACACATACACCGGAGGGTAGTATATCATGTGTCCAATCAATAACAATCAGACTACCCCACCGGAAGCTCTTAGTATAAATGGTCATTAGACGCCACTTCCGTTATAACTCCACCTTCTTGAATATATTCGTTAACTTCATTCCGGTTACTGGCTATCATGATACAGATACGTTTCGCTTCAGAAGCGATTCTCAGAAGACAAAGGAAACAAGTGTTACGAAGATAGCACACAATAGCCGGGTGCCACCCTTGTTGATAATAACACTTTTTAACTACATAAGTTTGTCAAAACGTATAAACAAAAGTGCTGCTGCTCAGGGTCGCCGTACCTGCGCCAGCGCTCAGGTAATGGCGGCGCCCACAATGGCATTCCGAGCATCCGAAATGAATCAAAATTCGGCGCAACAACGATGACTAACGCCTCGGACCCTTCTGATAAATTACAATAATAATGGCCACCTCTATTGTTGTTATTGGGGATGATTTCATTAGAATGCGCCCGCGCACCTGCCCCTGACCGGCCGCGACGCTGCTAAACCTTACCGTTAACTGTCAAACATATGATTAGTGTGCCCAGTTAATTGGATAACAAAAACTATCAGCCGTGAATTTAAATTACAATTCAGTTAATAGCAGCGGGGTCGGACAGGCCAGCGCCACGGAATTAACAAGTGTATCCCTAAATGTCATTTATGGACAGGTCAGACGTGTTTATTGGAGTGAGCCAACAAGTCGTCCCCACTAAAACGACTGGTTTCATTATTTGTACGCGGCGGCGACCTCCCGCGCCGACGGGAACAATGAAAGTGAGAGAGGGCAGGAATGCAGCGGGGGTGAGGGCAGGTGCGGAGCGCAGCGGGGGAGCAGCGTTCCCGGTTCCCAGGCGAGGAATGCCAGCGCGAGCAACAAAGCCTACCCGCCGCCATTCACCCCGCGCCCCCCCCCGCACCGCGCCGCTAGCGGTTCCGTCCCAGACACGTAATTTTTCGTGACTTTCCCCTAAGTAGCTTTTACGATGCCGTGAATCGGTGCTCAATACGTTCGATATTCAAAAATCGTCGCGTGCCCCCATTCGTTAGGCCGCAAAAGGTAAATTCGCTTTATTTTTACCGACGTGATCGCCTAATAAATTATGTAAAAGTTGCGGTCTACACTGTCCGGAATTCATTATGTACCGGCGTCGCGCGTCAGGTCATGCGACTCTGTTGTGTAGCGCAAAAATAATGTACATACTGTGTGATTATAATAAGTGTTATTGTTCCATTCATGCAGCTCGGTCGAGGTTCAGGGTCGGTGTCGAATAGCGAACAGCTGACTCTTAATTATTGCTATTTCAATAATACACACATATACACAGTTCGAAACTGTTACAGTAGCTTACTTGAAATCACGTCATCATAGATTTTAAACAATGGGCATCAGTTTACTGAACGCACTTTATGATTAACTTGTTTAATTGGCACATTTATAGAATGTTATAAAGACCTAACACGAATAATAAAAAGGAGTTAAATGGTTTAAAACCAAAACTGCTGTAAAACCCACGAGCAAAGTAATTTTAATTTAAATACTCTTGACTTAAAGCTTATATATAGTTTTTTTTATGATTCTAGTATCTTGGCTTATATTAACTCATGTTATAAAAACTGCCAACAACTATTGCAGATATTTTTAGATTTCAATCAGTGTGGCATTATTCTCTTTTTTTTAATTCTCAGCGGGCAGTGGCCAGCGTTTTTAAACGTTTATTCATGAATTTCCTAGTAAATACATATATTTTGTTGCCAGGCTGTCAGTTTGCATTATAATTTAATTACGACATCATTTTATTATTGTTTAATTTAACGCATTCGTGTCGGTCATCCATTTGTAAAATGTGTAAAGACAGTTGACGATATTTAGCTGTGTTTTTTTGCTCTGTTATGTTTGTAGCGTTAATGTTATTGTCCAAACAGTTAAAATGTGCTCAAACAAGAAGACCGATGTGAGTTTTACGAGTCTAGAGGACAGTAACGATGTTTTTATCGGGTGCCGCGGATAATATGACAGGTGCAATACGTTTAAATTTCAAAACTTTTACTTTATTAGGCTATCAGTGTTGCCACTGTGTGTTTACCGAATGATTCATGTCAATCATTATCTGTCTGGGAATGTTTTATGTAAGTTTACATATTATGTATAAATTTTCTTAATCAAGCGTTATCAGGAGTTATGTAAATACATTGTAATAATGTTCGTTGCTAAGAGCGGACACGTTTGATTACATTTGTTTTCGTCTGTTAATTTCTCCAGATTCTTCAAACTTATGTTCCACAGCCTAGCTAATATTTGTGCTTTATTATTTCGAGATTCAAGGCCTAAATCTTTTGTAATATGAGCAGACATCACTCACATTCTCAACAATAAAACTTATTAAATATACAGACGAGTATTGATTGATCTTACTTTGTATGATCTGTCACGACGATAGTTTCTAACTTACCATTTTTAATGGATATTACTTTGATTTAGTTAGCGCAATGGTTTATATTCTATTATATATTTTTATATGGCAAGCAAAGCCGATGTCGACAATACTGCCAATGTCTAAAGTAGATTAGAAAAGCAAGTGTGTTTGATATATGAATGGTACACGGAGATTAGATTCTTCTAGTGTACAGTTGAACACTTGTTGGGTTAGTATGGGATAAAACAAACATAGAAATACGCGGAATAATTTCATTCAAGCAGTTTTATAAATTGTTGGTAACAATTTGACAGTAATGAAAGTGAACAAGCATGCTCATTGCAGCGAAACTTTTGATATTCATAACTTTCTTGGCCTTCCCTTAAAAGGAAGTAAACCTGCTTGTCTCTGCCTGGCAGTCCACAATGACAGATGACACTGATTGGGTAGCATGATAGAAATCAACCACTTTATTTATGTTAAACAACTGACAATTAACGCACAAAACAAGAAGCATAAGTGCACTGATGAGACAGAATATTTAGTAACTCCTGCTCTGATCAGTCATAGAATATTTTTGCAGAGGAAGTCAAAACATTTCCAGCTTTTCAGCATCACTGATGACAGAATTCAGTCCGATTTATCTATACTAATATTATAAAGCTGAAGAGTTTGTTTGTTTGTTTTTTTGAACGCGCTAATCTCAGGAACTACTGGTTCGAATTGAAAAATTCTTTTTGGGTTGAATAGACCATTTATCGAGGAAGGCTTTAGGCTATATATCATCACGCTTAAGCCAATAGGAGCGGAGCAGCGATAAGGAATGTTTTAAAATCGGGGATTCCACGGGGACGAAGTCGCGGGCAGCAGCTAGTTGTTAATATTTTTAAACCCTTCAAAAAGCACCAAGATTAGTCCATTCTTGATGCAGAATCAGCCTACTACAATTCAGTACCGAGTAATCATTATAATCTGTGGTACCGAAGTCCCTCTGTGTATAAGGGGGACACCGGAGATCAGCAGCCCTACCATGACGTATTAAATCCATCATGATGTGTATGAGGGAAAGGGATAGTGCTATTGGTCTTGTGTAAATCTGTCTCTCTCTAACACAGGAATCATTATGGATTTAAGACGTCATGGTAGGGCAGCAGCTGAGTGGCGCGTGCGACTGTCACCCGACTCCAGACTACCCAGACGATATTGATGTCTTCAGTTGGTACTCGAGACATCGGCTATGTGGTCATCACAAAGATATCCTAATTGGACTGAGGTTTTCTCAGTTAAGGGGTGAATTGATTTTGAAGATTCTGGTGAAACTCGTTATCAAGATCTAGGCATGTTCGGCACCTTGGATTAAGTATTTAATACTTCTGCTCTGGGCGTAGCGGAAGGGAGTATCAGACTTAAACAGACTGAAAACCATCCGTGTTCCTCCTAATGCCCTTTGCGTTCCAGGGCCGCGGTTTAATTTTTCTTTTCGAACAAATTCCGCAAGCCTGACAGGCACTGGCCTTAGTAGGCCCCACCTTCTATGCTGACTGCATAGCTGGCTCTTCGAGGCGCGCGTGAAACACAACGTGCATTCGTCGACATTTTTTATAACCTAGGTCTTGGTTTTTAGTATATGTTCCGAAAAATTGATGGTGAAGGAATTGAATCAGAGTTACGTAGGTTTATCGTAGGCAGAAGATAATGTGACCATTACTAGGTAATAAAGCAGATGACGGAATACGCAGATAGAGGAGCATAGCCCAAAAAACGAAAAGAGCTAAAAGTGGATCGTTAAAAATAGGAAAGTTAACACACTCCAATAAATCGCCCCATTTTCTTTGTACCTTTGTCAAATCAGGAAAATCGGTGGTGATTACGATAGCAACCCCTCGGACCCTAAAGTTATACTTGTCAGTGATATAGAACTTATATTTTCGCTTCCCTACATACGAACTCAAAGCCAATCTTTACTAACGCGAAAAGCAGAAACAAAAAATGATAATTCTCAGAATGTTTTCGGTTGAGCATGCCAAGAAGTCATTAAAGTAAGAAGTTTTACACTTAACCCTAAAACAGCAGTTGTAAAACACAAGTTGAACGCGAAAGCCTATGGTTAATTTAATCGCTCCTGTAATAACTACATGGCTCTAAACATCAGTGTATTTCAAAGGAAATGAGACTCGCAAATACCATCGTTAATGTTACCAGTTACCTACAGCTAGCAACAATAACTAAATTACCACGTATTGGTGGTTAAAGTACCACGCAGTAAGCAATAAAGAACCAGGTACTAAGAAGAAATGTAAAGTAAATTGTTCATTGAGAATTTTCATTACCATCAAAATACGTAAGCTCCGGAATACGCCAAGAGAACCGAAAGGTAATCAAAGAGAAAAATAGCTAAATGTACATCAAGGGAGAGGGATGAAACTGGATTTTCCGTTGCTTGCAAAACGCAGCCTAACGACTGTACGGGGAGCCGTTCGGTGCCGGTGGTGCGCTAATACCGGCCAACAATGTATAATAAATACATCACGTGCGATATGCATATCGGTGCATATAGAGGCATACGCTGTGCAGTGTAATTGAACTCTACAGTGTATGCAATAATACGTAGGTAGTAATTGTAGAGTCAAAGAAGAAGTTAATATTGGTCGAAATTTACCAGTTTAAGGACTCTGCATACATTTAAAATCTGTCCAAAACATCGCAAAAACTTAGTAAAAGAAATACATTTTCATAAAGAGCCCAATTCAAACTTCTTTCCTCAACTTATTCTTGAGTACAAAACTAGGCAATCTGAGAGCTTTCCATCAATCTGAGTGAAGCCACTCAGACCCCTGGACCTTGGAAGGTGTTTATATAACCGCACCTGGTACATCGTTATCATCAGCTGTTACGTTGTGCCGCACGAAGAACTGTGCGGAGAGCGCGCAGGGCACGCCGGCACCTGCCGACAGCCTGCCAGTCGCTGCCACCAACAACATCACCACTAAACACCTCATGGTCACCAACACTTCAAAACGACTAAAACCAAAGTTCTCAAATAAACTGAGTTGTGTGACACACTCGCGAGTGCGCGTTCGTCGAGTCGACCGGAGAGCGCGGCGCGTGCTCCCTCATCGATGCGCCTTCCCGGACTGACGGCCAGTGGCGGCTCGCAGCCAATGAGCTCAGCCAACCGCACCGCGCACAACTTTTATTAGAACTCAAATTAAATAAAGATTTTTGAATTCCGAAACTGGTATTAATTAAGCGATCAGACAATTATCTGGATGACTTCATGATCCGCTGTGAAAACTAAAAAGTTGCTAGAATTGTCGAATAACTTGGAGCGTTGCGAATTGTCGAATTTTGATACGAATCGTAGAATTGGTGATTGTCGGAGCTTTTTATAAGGCTAAAAAGTGTAGTAAAAAGTGTAGGTAGGTATGGTAGTGTTTTTGGGCTTCGGTGTTGTTTGTGGCGCGGTGTCAGACGGTCGGCTATGGTGGCGTGCCGTGCTCTGCGGCGCTGCGCGCGCATGCTATCGAGCGTCGTCGGCGGGTGGCGCTAGTCGCTCGGTCACGCTGACACCTGACAGCAGGCTGCTTAATGCTCATACAAGTTATAAATGATAAATATCTGCACTAATACATATAATTACTGTGTCAATATGATCTCAATCGTCTACATAGATGATATTTGGAAGCTCCAGTTGTTTGAGAAACGATTTTTGCTGAAAACTACCGCGACAACGCTTTGGAGAATATTTCTAAGCAGAAATCCAATTTTTATTATAGTTTACTAACAGGCAAACATGCTTAGGACTTAATACAACAAAATCCACTAAGTGTAAAACGCTCTCTGAAAAAAATCAAGGAAACATCGTACGAGTCGTTAAGTTTTTCTCACAGTTAATTCAAAAAACAATTGACAAATTAACCATGAACTCCCAAACACAGGTTACAAAGTAATTACAATTTATTTCATCAAAATAATCAAGTTAACAACCTCTAAATCGTAAAAGTTACGGCTGTATCATAAATAGTATATCTTTCATCTACGTAGCTCGCCTAATGTTCTTAGATATGACGAATATAATGAGGCAGGCATGCTTCGAATGCCGAACGAAATAATTAAATGTTCT
The DNA here is from genome assembly GCA_905332915.2 of Hecatera dysodea. Taxonomy (NCBI): domain Eukaryota; kingdom Metazoa; phylum Arthropoda; class Insecta; order Lepidoptera; family Noctuidae; genus Hecatera; species Hecatera dysodea. Next base: position 7,946,198 of record HG995288.1, on the reverse strand, counting down.
AAAGCCACAATTTCCAATGTCAAGGATGGACTCACGACCTGCATACAAACTATAGCCTCTATAGTCTATGGTCTATACCAACCTTCTTCTTTTATTACCTTTTTGTATTAATTGACAATGGTAGAGCGTCGAAACTGACCCATTCGGATGATGAATGCGAGGAGATGGCATATTTTTAATTTATCACCGATAGATAATCCAGGTACGTTCATTGAGGCTCTTTGGTCGCGTCGCCGCCCGCCGCGCTGGTATTGTTAGCGAGTGGTTCCGGACAAGACATAAGTGGTAGCGGGTGATGCTGTTACAGATAAAAAAAAAAGTTATAAAGTAATATTTAGACAAGCTTATTTAAAACTAACAGCGCCCCGCGGTTTCACCCGCATAAGTTTCGATTCCGTGGGAATATCGGGGTAAAATTTATCGTATATTTTAATCCTGGTTATAAACTATTTGTGTGCCAAATTTCATTCAAATCCGTTCATTCGGTACTTTTCGCGTGAAAGAGTAACAAACATCCATCCATACTTCCAAAACTTTCGCGTTTATAATATTAGTAGGATAACTTTTAAAGGGGCTAACAATAACTGCAAATGGAATAAAGTACACTTATCCCACGTAGAAGCTGAAGCAATTATTAATATCTACTATATTAATATCAATTAAGTATAATAAAACAGACAACAATAAAATAAGCAAGCGGATATGCAGGTATTGTTTTTTTTCTAATGCCACGGATGTGGAGCATATCTGGTGGGCGTTATTTTTCATTCTATTTGCAAGAGTTGTAGCAATATTCTGTTAATGAAGTCATTTTTGCGTTGCTCAGCGGATTTATTATCACAGTTATCGATCGACACCTTTCGTGTGTTTAGTGATAATTAACTTATGTAAGTAAGTTATAAGTATTCTTTTCGAAGGTTACTGTGGAAATTTTTACTAATCCACCCTAAAGCTATGTAAACGGATTACAATGTGTTCTGTGGAAAGTAGCGCGCTACACTGCTACTGTTGTCTGTGCAATATTGCTTAACCTACATACTTACTAAAATTAAATATGTATTTATAAATGAGGTATTCAGTATATTCGAAATATATATTTTTCATTCTTGGATGATTTTAATCAACAATGACGAAAACGAATTTCTGGCAAATTTAGTTTTATAATATCGTATGGTTCCCGATAACGCTTGTCCATTGCACCAGTCCTCAGTATATTTATGTGGTCCTAAACTCCCAAACTACAGTCCGCACCGGCCGGCCATGACTCCAGACTGTTACTGGTCATAAAAGGGACGTCTCATTTATTATTGATAAATATTTCGCGCTGAAAAAACTATTGTGCCCTAACGGAAGGCGCCACATTCTAAACTTTATTGTGTTTATTAGGTATATGTACAGGGCACTTTGGCGGTAAACTTTTATGGTATAAATAATAAAAGACAGGAAATTATATCAATTCTTCAGTCAAACGGAGGCATTTCTCGAGTGCGTTGATGTCTTTTGTATGTAAGTGCTCCGGCGCATCCTTAGATGTTCCTAAGTCTGCATTCTTTGTGAATGACTGCTTGAGGACAATTACTGTGTAATGTATGTTATCTATTGAATGGGTGGTATTTATTAGGCTTAAGATGGCCGTTTGGACTTTCTAGGACAAATAATTTTAATCGCTCCAGTACTTACATTTTTTATGCGATAATTTATTTTTCTATCGTAAATTAAAGCACTTTGGCAAAGACAACTTTTGTTAAAATAAAATATTTAAGGAAATAAATACAAAAAAATAATATTATGTTAATCATACATTTTCATTATCAACCTATTTACCGAAACCCCTATAAATTGTAATCAAATTAAACGGTTCCCATTTATTAAACATTAGAATCGCGTGAGACGTGTCGCTTCATGTCGACACAAGTCTAAACGATTAGCACTGGCCGGCGCAGCCAAATAAAACCTTTTTCAAGTAAAAAATAAGTTGAGAGAGAAAACAAAAAAGGAACCGTGCACAATGGCGGGTGATACCGTGAAAAATGTTCACAAATAAAACAAGTCTTAGATCACCCGGGAGACGGTTACACGGTGCTCAGTACGTGTGAGACTTGGTTTTAAAGAAATAGTGATCGGCATACCCATGATCGTATTGAGGATTTAGGATTAGGTACGTGCTAAAATGGATAGCGTCAATATATCAGTGAGATATATGTATGTACATAGATTATTTTAAATAAATGAGATATATTATGTAGATTATTTTTAAATCCTTTTTGGATTTGCAACAAGTGAGTAATTCATAAGATAGAAATGAAAAAAAAAAGAATGAAAAACAGTTATTAATTGTCACATTCGAGATAGGAGACACAAGCCTTCAGACCTTTTAAATACGTTTTCACAATAACACTCCGTCTAAGAATTGGTAACACGAAATTACAATTAAACAGAACCACGATCATACGTCATTCATTCAAACGATCTCCCGTCTCCACTTGCCAATCAAACTCAGCTAGTTAAGTGCCAAGCTGTGTGGCATCCACCTCGCATCCGCAAACACGCCTCGTCATCATTTACCCTCAAACATAGAACTTGATGAGCTCACAATCACCCCACAATGCTAATGGCTTGCTCAAAACCTTACCTGATCAACCAATTGATTCCCTTACTCGACAACTTCGAACCAATTAATCATTCGACTACGGAGCTTCAATTTTTGACAGCTAAAGGAATTTTAATCGAATTCAATACATCGAAAACGATTCCGACATTCTAGTGATTCACAATCGAATAGTTACTCGATGAATGGGGATTTTAAACCTTTTGTAACGTTGACTTTGAGCAATTTGATTGGCGCACAAATTAAATAATACGAATATTTTTTTTATAATTGGATACAATTAAAAAGTTACTCATCAATAAGATTTGTTTGGTTTACATTTTTTTTCTTTACTGATTCATTAAACTATGATTGCAGATGAACATTCATTCAAATATTTCTTTAAAAATCTCCGTTTACAACGGTTCTCAAGTTCTACAAAACATTAAAAAGCCATCGAGACGATTTCAATGCTTTTGAAGAATCATAAAAACAAAAGTGAAAATTGTCCAACAAAAGGTCCGCCGGTCGCACAAAAAAGATATTATTACGGTGAATGTTTCCTTGTAACTGTGTCAGTGCACTTCAATGCAACAAAACCAAGGATAAAATGGTGACCTGGAGGATATTAACGACGATGTTATTGACCCGGGTGGTCCGTGAGAAATAAAACATCTATTATCATCGTTGTGTGCCATGAAAGTCAACCACTTGTCGACTAGATTAGATAGCAAGGTGGCATGGCATCTGCACGTATGCAGATAACACCAGACTTATTTGAGGCCACATATATTTATTCATTGACTTCGGCAATGGTGTTTTCGAGGAAACTGGAACCATAGAACATCGTCCTCCTCTCAGTGGCGTGCAGTGAGTTCGAGTTGGGTAGGCCAGAAAATAATGTCCAAAAAAAAAACACACACCACATTATTCAGGGTTGAAATGTGGTGTTTTTTTTTTAAATAGGCTATTTAAAAAAACTCATTTCATTAAAAATCAATCCTGAATAATGTGGTTATTTTTTAAAATTTATTTGGACATTTTCTCTGGCCTACCCTAACTCGAACCACTGCACGCGCCTGGCCTCCTCTCAACTCTGTCCTTGTGATGAAATAAAAGAAGCAGGAAATGTAGAATGGCAAACAACTTTCATATTGATATGAACAAAACATATTCCTTTCCCACCTTTCATTGTATCTTCGGAAGAGGGATAGCTTCATTAGTAAAGCAGACTCCTCAATAGGCCGAAGTTCTCAGGCTCCAAGCAAGCGCCTATATTTCACGTCACGGGCCCGCATAGCGACCGTCCAGTTAACTGTTACAAACGTTTTCCTATTGTCAGGTTAGCTGACTCATTAATTTTGCACTGAACTGTGAAAAAAATTCGGCTACTAAAGCTTCTGCCACACTAGATATTTCGGTGATTGCGACTTGTCGTGCAGAAGGAAATCGCAATTGAAGAAGTCACATTTGGAACCAATATTTTTGATAATGGGCACCCTGACGCTGTACGTATGGCCTCTCTGAAGAGTGAAAAATCGCTACACACTAAGTATGCAAGCAACTTGGAAACGACAGCACAGCCAATACAGGTCCTAAGATTTGAAGACAGTGATATGGAACGCGTTTGCATGTCTCGAGAGTGCCACAACTCGTAAACGCGCCATCGACGCGCGTCGTTCTGACATCGCCGCCTTTTGTTTTTCCTTGCGATTCCGCACACTAGCCAATCGCGATTGGCGCGAGTCGCGGCCAAAATTATAGCGTGCTTCAGCCCTAACTCATGAAGACGTTTTGTTTGATGCTGCCGAACAAAGAAGCACTTTGTTTAAGATATTCTTTCTTTTTTTATTTACTGCCAGTTTACTGCCCTTTAGGAGGCTTACACTTATTTGCTTTCATTGCGCGAAAAATATTTCTGCTACAATTCAGCGATTATGAGATTATACTTCGGGTCGAGAGCTGTTTGTTCGCCCTGATTTTATATTCTGATTTCATATTTTAATATTACGCTACAATCATTTATTAGGACCCAAATGAAGGTTTTCAGTATTTTTAATGAATAATTACTTGACTTTTTTTTTTAAATAATTAATGCTAAAAAAACTTAGGCCCTCGTAATATTCCAGAAAGGTTTTATTAATTAATGTTAGTTTTGTAGACGTTTACCATGTGCGCAATTTGTGGTTTCCTTGATCACAAAAAAAAACATAAAGATACTATCTTAATAACAGTACAAGATCACTCTTAACAAACGAGAATATCCACATTATCCACACATACACCACTGGGTGGCTTGGTTCCTCTGGCGGACATGTTCACTTCATCATCACACCTCAATGGATGGCCGCCATTTATCAGCCGCGTCGGCACACACGTACGCTCCTTCATTAGATCCATGCATACAGTGTAATAGTGGGACCGATATCGTACGAGTTGTTTGGTGAAACTGTTCTGCGATGACAGTTGTGGCGATAGAGACGCTACTTACTTTGAGCTTGATCTTTTGAGGGTTGAGTTAGACACAATTTTAAAGGATGTACAATGTTATTGGGATGTACAATGTGGAGGCCTTTTTTTTTGGATGGGAAATCATCAAATGACTGTTCCCGCTCTGGGCGGAGCGGAAGAGAGTGTCAGACTCTTACTGACTAAAACCCACCCGTGTTCCTTCTTGTGCCCTTTGAGTTCCAGGGCCGCGGTGACTCTTTCGAACAAATTCCGCAACACAATGTAGAGGCCTACAATGTAATATATGGCAAGGTAAATTGCAAACAAGGAAAGGGTTTAGCCCTACACTGGGAGTGGGACAATATAGCCATTATTTTGCATAGAATCGTATTTTGATTTTTATTTTAATTGATGGTGGTACTACTAGCTGATCACATTGCATATAGTTATTTTTATTTTAATGGGACAAACTAGTTCATATCAACTTTAAAAATAACGCGAGTTGAATTATTCAACCAAACACCAGAGGCTAGTTTATAAATGCGATTGTAAGTTATAGGTACCTACAGGCGTCGCGCAAGAAGATCTTAATTAAAGAAAATGTTGATTGATTCCGCGGCGAAACAACAAAAGAACTTTCTTAGAGGCTATGCAGGTTTGCCACAGCTACCTCCAAGAAAACTTGAAATCTTGTTTCAAGTTCATCAACTTTTACCAGCTTATTAGGTAAACGTGGCTTACACCTTGCCACGAAAATACCTGCGAGAAATACTACAGTGTGTTAATTAAGTACCTATTTATTTATAACACGAGACATTCAGGTAATTTTCAGCAGTTTGCGGCGGTCTTTTAATAGATTTCGTTTGGTTACTAATTAAATAAATATATGTATGTATGTATATACTGAGCCTAACAAGCAATATTTAGTTTATATATATTCAAGGAGATTTTTCAGGGTAGATAGATACCATCTGAAGATAGTAGTAGCAGCTAAGCAATCATCGCAATGTTTGATATATTCTGTCTTTAATTAATATTTACACCTACAATGGACAATAGAAATAAGAATAAAAAGGTTTGTTATGAAAACGCAAAATATTAGTTAACTACATGATTTGTTGTATTAGCTAAAACAACAACAGCCGGTACTACTAGCTGATCACAGTAAAGTCAACTCCTTTTTTTTACGTGTAAATCGTCATGGATATCCTTTGTCCAGGGTCAGGCGAGGGTCAGGAGGAGTCTGACAGAACAGACTCCTACTGACTTAAACTACACAGTGTTCCTCCTCATCACTTCTTGCGGAGGTACATTCCAATACTCCACAAGGAAAAATCGACATCTTTTTAGTAAAATTAGTGATAGACACAATTTTGTAGATATAGAAATAAAGAAAAATTAGACCAACCATTTTATAGATTAGCTAAAGTATATAAGTACATCTTTTATGGGGTACTGTGTTAAATGTTAAAACAAAATACCTTGTGACATATTAGAATTAAATGAAAGAAAATTTAAAACTTTTATTAAAAGCACCCTTTGTAAACAAGCATATTACAAATTAGAAGATTACATTCAGGATAAGAATGCTTGGAAAGATGCTGGTCTTGCTCCATAGGACAATCAAGGGTGTAGACAAAATCAAACTGGTTGATTTATGTATGGATTAAATTTCTGAATGCATTTTTTTTGTGTCTTGTACTTTTTTTTCTGTTTACTATTTCAATATTTGTAAATATGTGAGTACCATGAGCATGACATATTTAGAAGTTTACCTCTGCTGGTAATACTTTGTTCTTTAACTAGTATACTTGGTGCATCGTCCTGACATATATGAAGTATTTTTTGTATACCAAATATTGTAAAACATTTATTTGAAGAGAGTAACTATGGAGTTTCTTGTCCGTTCTTATCCATAAGAATCTACCTTTGCGAATGGACGCTAGAGTCACTTAATTATGATACTTTTTAATGATGACGTTCAAAAGTACCGTTGTTTAATGGCCTAATTGAAATAAACGTTTTGACTTTGACTTTGACCACAAACACCAATAGTGACGGTTGGCGCCAGCATTAACATATATGTACATATGTATGTTTAATAAGAGGAATCGGTAGCTCCTCCCCTTTCACGATTTTTGAGAGGCGCGAGGGAACACCAGGCGATTGGCTTCCAATCCTACATATGTCAATCGCATATCCTGGTATTCCTTGACCCAATATCCATTATTCAACATTTTAATTCAAACGGCACCTTTTATTTAGCGCCAACAATAATAAGTGTTCTCATTATCTTACTCAGTGACCTACAACATGATTCAGTCTAGCCGTCGCTCATGACTTCGTTAGGTCTAATTTGTATTTAATAATAATAATAATAACTTCTTTATTTCAGATAACAGGATCCATATTGTGTTAGTATTACCTTAACCTAATGTTAGTAAAAAATAAATAAAAGTAACATTAATTTTGCACATGTACGTCTGTACGCACATGTCTCCCAGCCCAGTGCCTAATAAACGGCCCATCTATTTTGTCCGCCAGTGTACCCAAAATATTGTTCGGACTACCTCGGAATCGCCGTAGCATAGATGCACTTCGTTTGCGCATGATGGCATAAAAGTCATCCAGCCTCGTTTCAGCAAACATGCTAGATGCACTGCAAAACCGAGGCAGTCCCAACAACATCCTCAGCCCGTTATTATATTGGACACGCAAGGCGCTGTAAGCCTTCTGCGTATACCTAATCCACAGGCTGCACGAGTAAAACGTCTGGCAATAAGCTCTGAAAAGAGTTAGCTTTACCTCCTTCGTGCACCGCGCAAACCTGCGAGCAAGCATATTGCATCGGGCCGCCAACGCCCTACGTTCCCTATCAATATCCTGGTCGTCCGTAAGACCATCCGTGACCACGTGACCGAGATATTTAAACTGAGTGACCACCTGCAACGGAATTCCACGCAACGTTACAGGTGGAATATTTGCAGGTGTCTTTTTAGGTACTTTAAACACCATAACTTCACTCTTAGTGGCATTATACCTCAATCCATGAGCCTCCGCATAACTCTCACAGACAGCCAGCAGTTTTCTTAGACCGCAGATTGATGGGCTGAGCAGCACCATGTCATCAGCATAGCTTATGTTATTGATCATCCTTCCATCAATAGAACACCCAACCATGGTGCTGCTCAGCTCACGCACCAGCTGGTCTATATACAGGTTAAACAAACTGGGTGAAGTTAACCCCCCCTGCCTCACTCCGCAGTCCATCCCATACGAAACTGAATGCGCATCTGCCCACCTGACGTAATTCTTTTGATTTTCATACCAATATTTAAACATATGAATGCTCTCAGTGGGCAGGGCAGTATCCTTCGACAATTTTTGCCACAGAATGTCATAATTTACTAGGTCAAAAGCTTTTGACAGATCAAGAAAACAACCGTACACTGGTGTCTTCCTGTCTGTGTAATACCGGACAGTCTGCTTGAGACACAGAATTGCACTTTCAGTAGAAAGACCGGATCTAAAACCAAACTGCGCGTCGTGTAAATTAATGTGCGCGTTCAACTGCCTCTCAAGCAGACTATCCAACACCTTGCCAATGACCGTGGCTAGCGATATAGGTCTATAATTTGTTTTGTCGGATGAGTCACCTCTCTTATTCTTTGCTATGGGAACTACTACAGTTTTAACAAGATCTTCAGGTAAATACGAGTGACCCACACAAAAATTAAATAACATGGTGAGGGACCTGGGCAGGTGTACACCAGCGGACCTTAAATGCTCGACACTCAGACCGTCATGCCCAGGCGACCTACCGCGTTTCATATTTTTTAACGCAGCATTAATTTGCTTGACTGTGAAACGTTCGTACACGTCGCCCTCACACAGGGTCCGAATGCCTCGCCTATTTGTCTCTGTAGGAAGCGGATTGACCTTAAAGTGCTTCATAAACATGTTCGCTACCTCACTGTTGTTCGATAGGCCATCAACATTCGCTGGCAGGCTCGGTTGAGGATTCAGAGAGTTAGTTTGTTTCCAAAAAGAACTAAACTTTTTTTCATCATGAAGTGATGCAATGATGTCCATTTTTATCTGGACCTCATTGTTTTGACACCATCTTAATTTACTTTTAAACATTTGTCTCGACACTCTCATACCTTCATATACATCTCCACATGTAGGTTTCCCATGTAAAGTCCATCTTTCGAACTCCGACCGTGCCAGCGTATGCGCCGCCTTCACATGCTTATTCCACCCAGTAATGTAACGATACTTTTTATTTACATACGTATTATGACTAGAAATAGCAGCCGCTTGCAAAACAGAAACAATCTGCTTATACAGACTATCAATTAGTGATCTGTGGTGTGGATTGTTACATATCTTATCACTACATTCTCTCAACTGACTAGGAAAGTCAATTTCACGAAGTCCTTCATGACAACGTTGGGAGTAGTGTTGTATTTGTTCTGAATTTCTAGTCCCCCACAACACTTTGTTTGGTACAACTTTTTTATCACTATACTTTGGCACTAATACATTAAAATTACAACTTATTTCTAGTGGGAAATGGTCCGACCACGAAACCTCATTAATTACATTTACATTTAAAATTGAACTTTTGGTAACACTTGTTACTAAGCAGTGGTCCAACCACCTAACACATCCGTGTGAGTCACTCAAGTACGTATAGGTGTTGGAATTTATACCAAGTATATCTATGTCTGCACATGTAAATTGATAATCAGAACAAAACTTTAATAGTTCGTTACAGAATAACTCACCCGGGTGCGCGTTGAAGTCCCCCAGCACAAAGACATTTTCAACACTATTGCATTCCACAATTGCATTTATTTCAGCTAAACATTCCGTATATTCACTTATGTTGCTATAGCTACACACGGGCATATACACAGAAAAAATTAAAATATCCCGACTTGCAATCACTACCTTAATTGCAGCCAGCCTCACGTTGTTACAGTTTATCACTGATACACTATCAAACGCACTAGATCTCCATAGCAACGCGACGCCGCCATACGGTCGGCCACGCACTACATCTGACGACTCCGTTGCTGACACGCCCGTGGCGCCAAAGCCAGGACAGATGTTATGTAGAAACGCCAAATCATGTGGGAGTAGCCATGTCTCCTGCAGTGCAATCACATCCGACGTTACACATAATTCTCTTACATAATCCACGGATCTTTTAATCGACTTGCAATTGAAGCTGACAAGCTTACATTCCCGTGTTATTCGACTATTTTGAGTAGGATTCATTTTTGTGCCTCATTTTTATCCGTGCCTTGCGTACTTTTTGTTTTGAACACAAAGTATCGTCTAAAGAATACACCAGCTGGCCACATGTTATCATTCTCAAATAAATCAATTTGATGTTTCGGAATCATAATCTTATATGAATCGTAGTCTTTAGAATGTTTCATTTCAATCCTCTCCGGAGAAACAATAACCTGAGTTTTTTCCTTCACGTAACATGCAATGTCCTCAGAGCTTACCTCTTTCGACACATTATATAATAGGAACGGTATTTTTATGTCAGCGGCCTTAAATTTAGATAAGTTACCAACATTCGCGGTTCCTATTCTTCCCACAAAACGAGATCGTTTCTTAGACGATTGCACCACCGTCCATAGATTTAAGTATCTATATGTATATACTTGGAGTTCTAGGCTACTTTGTCCCTTGCAGAGGGCAGGCAAGGATAATTGAGTCAACCACGATACTCTCTACATTTTTAAACGGGTTTTCGTGTTTAAGTTTTTAAAAGGGTTTTTAGGACGAAAACATGCAATGAAATCTCATTAATGTCCTTTTCAGATGCTATTACGCTTTAACTTAATACAGACCTACTGTATAAAGAAGCATATTTGAATAATTTATTTGTGAAAAGTTGTCTCGGATTCTGAAAATTATTTCATTGATAGAAAACTACAATATGGCTGAGTGTCATAGGCCCCTACTGATCGGTTTCGATTGGATAGGCCAACGGAGCAAAGTCGCGAGTGCTGAAGTTCCAATTTTCTAGATCTAGCTGAGACAAATGCTAAGTTCCTAACAATCATATACCAACCCTTCTGTCAGTAACTATCAGGGGGTGATTAGTGATCGATACTGGTGCCAAAAATGTAATCAGTAAAATTTTTGTCTGTCTGTCTGTCTATCTGTCTGTCTGTATGTTCTTTATAGAAACAAAAACTACTCGACCGATTTTAACGAAACTTGGTGCAATTATATTCTTCATACTCCTGGGCAGGTTATAGTATACTTTTCATCACGCTACAATCAACAGGAGCAGAGCTGCGAAGGAAAATGTTGGGAAAACAGGGTCACATAGTGATCTATCAATGCACAGCCCAAACCACTGAACGGATCGAGCTGAAATTTGGCATGCAGGTAGATGTTATGACGTAGGCATCCGCTAAGAAAGGATTTTGATTAATTCTACCCCCAAGGGGATAAAATAATGAACGTTTAAGATGAACGTTTGTATGAAACTTTGTCAATTTTAAACCGATCGGGCTGAGAGTTTCAAAATCGGGGGTAAAGTAACTATTCCACGCGGACGAAGTCGCTGGCAGAAGCTAGTAAGTACTAAAAAAAACTACTTTATCTCCTGCCCCCCTCTACCTCTATCTGTTTTTTAGTTCAAATCACGCAACGGATTTTGATACGATCTTCAATATCAGAAACAGCGATAAACAAGGACGTCGCTAGTATATCTATTAAGACACAGGTCGTAAATATAGACTGGTCAGTTATTTTTATCTAAGCCTATGGCCTTATTCTGGATTTAGAACCTAGAAACGATCACAAAATATGCAACGCCAGATTCAGCATCCACAAGTGAATAACTCATGAATGCTTCTATTTGTGTCTGTGCGGTCCCAAATGTTTCGTTTCTTAACATTGACTGATTTCAGCAACTCTGTGAGGAGAGGTCACGACGTTTGATTAAGATAGAAGGTGTACCTATCCTTTCTTATTGTTTTGGGCTCAAGTCAGAATCTATTGTTCAGGTTGAGAAATAGAATCCTTGGGTTGCTTCCCAGACTGAATTCAAAAAGACCGCTCGATTTACTTTAAATTCTGCTGGGAATAAATATTATATTCCTATAGAATGTGTATACACATTCTATAGGCCAACCGAAATTAAAGTAAATCGCGTAACCGAATTTAAAATAACCAGTAGAATTTAAAGTAAATCGAGTGGTCTTTTTGAATTAAGTCTGGGTAGTATTGGAATAAAAATAGTTTTTTTTTTAACTTATTATCGTATGTTCATTTGTTCAGGCCATGGTCTATCCATTTATTTTTAATACAAATCTGTGAAGCCGTGGATATCGTAGAATCGATGGACAAATATCCAAACAAACCTACAGACCTAATTTCACATAAATAGGAAATAAAGATTGCTTAGTTATCCAAAATTTTGTTGTGTGGTTGATTTATCTCAACTCAATTTCCCAAATAATCTAAATTATAACTTAAGATCTATTAATCTTGATATCGACGATCTGAAACGGCTTGTCCTTCGGCAAAGATCTCGTCTAAAAATATCCTCCTCTCTGTTTATCGCATCTACTCATTGCCTTAATTTAAACCTTCAACTGAAAAGCTCATTTCATAAGTAGGTACCCGTTTCAACTTCCGTAGAAATAACAGCCTAACCTATATAACGCGCTGCGGGGCCCTTCGACGGTTAGAATGGAATTGTAATACATAACATTTCGTTACTTGCTTATCCACAGTTCTCTGACTTCGAGAGATTATAGACTATCCATTTCTGAGGCGTTAAAAAGTATTCCAAATGTTCAGTAGGCAATCTATCAAGAGTTTACAATCAATCAAATATTTTATAATCTTACACATATGTACTGCAATTATCCGGTGACATTTACAACTATAAGTCTGTTATTAGTTTTCCTTTTTAACTAGGTTGTATAAAGTCAATTCAGAAGACTGATATAATGTCAAATAAAAATAAAAAATAGTAAAATCTGTGTCTGTAATATCTGATCTGCCTCCTAAGAGGACAAAGAAGGGTAACAGATCGCTATAATTTCACTACGAGTAAATGGAGCGTGCAGGAACTACAGATGAAAATACAGAAGCGTCAATGTCAAGTATCTTAAAGTAAAAGTTTCAAATATACAACACTAGATGGCATAATCAACGCCACGCACGTTCCCTATACAACAAGAAATACTTTCCGAAATTCACACGGCGTCCAAGCTATGAATTACAATTAACAATAAAACCGTCACAATACAATCTAATAGAACTCCGGGCTGAATGGAGCGGGTTCACGGAAGGGTCTCACAAATCATCGCGCCTCGTACGCGTGTAATTATCCCGGCTGGACCCGCCCGATAAGATCTCTTTGGCCGCTAATCTCTAGGGGATAACGTTGAGAAGTTCCACTTGCGGCTTTACGTCCGTGGGATAGGGAATTATATATACATATACTGAATAGTATATAATCGGTATGTAAGTTCATTTTCCATATAATTGTTTTTAAATATAAACATATATACAACTAAGTATATTTTATATATAAAGTTCTCGTGTCACGGTGTTTGTGGTTGAACTCCTCCGAAACGGCTCGACTGATTTTCGTGAATCTTAGCGTGCATATCGGCTAGGGTGGCGAATCGGAAAACATCTATTTTTCATCCCCCTAAATGTCAAGGGTGGTCCACCCCTAATTTTTATTTTATTTTATGTGGCAAAACTACCATTGCCGGGTTAGCTAGTAAAATATAATAATTCCTCTTAGCAGTACCTTCTTCTCGTTATGATTCGGTGCCCTAATCCAACGGTAAGGCGGCAGGAATGTGCGCGGGCGACGCGTCGTCCCCGGGAGCAACTGCGCTTGTACACATGACAGATAAGTTTGAAGGGATTGCTCCGTATTGATCCATGAGGAAAGAAATATGCACATATACGACACAAAGCTATATGGACACGAGGCTTCCTTTCTCATTCGTTGAGCTGTACATTAAAAGCTTTACCTACTGGATCGGTTCTGGTATTTTTATCAGGTGTGCAGTATTTCAAAGATATAGATAAAAAAATAAAAAAAGATAAATGATTTGTACTCACAGTGTATTCCTTATCGACTCAACGTGATTATCTGCATTTATGTTAGCAGCGGGTAAAAACAGGTAGATAAAGTAAGATTTTTTTTTTAATGAAGATTATGCATTAGACTACTGACGAATAGTGGACTTACCCTTTATAGTATTAATACAATTTGGATGAATAAATCGGATCCTCGTAAAATTTAATTGAAGTTTAATAACATTAGGGACAGCTCAATTACATTTTTCAGAACAGCACTAACGGTATTTTTGCTAGTATAATTATGATTGGAACTCATTATAATTTGCTGTCTATGTAAACCTTTTGACTTCCCTAGCGCTTGGTATGCGCCTGCGCCTCGCGATCGAGATCCGCCGCGCATTCCAGCCAGTCGCGATCCCGCTGCACAGATGAAAGGACTCTCCTTTATTTTTTTAGGATTTATAAACTTGTCTTAACGCTGGTATAAAACGCATTTTTATTCAAATGGGATAGTTCGTTTTATTTCATTCACGTTTTTAACAGGGAAATGATAATAATATGTGCAATTCCACATCTAGCGATCATGCGTCTAGTGTAATTAATTTGGTAGCAAAAAAACCTAGATTTGAATTTTGCCATCACTGTTTCGATGCACGTGCATGAAAGGAGCATCCATAAGTAGCAATAGAGATGTCGTAGACACCGCGATTCTGATCATCCAGCATATCCTGGACAGCTAGCACTATTTAATGCAGAGTCCTGCAAACTAAACTTTTCACCAGTAACACAAACGATTCGACGACGATCACTAATAGGTAAAAACTGTCATCCTAAACGGACTGACGGATGGACCTCGGTCGGACCCCACGACCGATATGTAAGTATGTTCGAGTCCCGACTTCCACTGACCCACAGACAGCACGCGCGCACGTTCCGCAGCAGTGGCAGATATAGCCATATGGTTATTCAGAACTACTCCGCAGAGTGGTTCTTTCCCCCCATCTTTGGCATGATGGGTAATCGGGCGGATTTAGATTCGGGCAAATGAGTCTCCAGGTATCCTCAGATAGCCCCAGTAAAGCACGGCACATCAAAATCAGTCAGTGAGGAAGCTAGGATATTCCTGACAAGCCTCGTTGGATTACTTTTCGCAAAATCTCTCGATGTCTTCTCTACATTGTAGACTACCAAATATATCTGGATCTTTTTGGGGAGGGCTTTAACCCCTTAGCCTCCCCCCTGAAACCGCCAGTGATGCTCTGTATCTAATCCCACCTACTTCTGAACACTATCTAAACACACAAACTGCACTGTCAAATGCAACCCGATGACCTAGAGGCTCAAGTAAATTGACGCCAAAATTGGAAGCACAGCATAACGGTCTCTCTACGCGTCTCAAATTTGCCACAAAGAGCATCCGTAGCGAGCGACCGACAAACTCCAGACATAACAAAGCAAACTAACATGTACATTAGAGTACTAACGGCGAAACTGTTAACTACAGAAGGTTAATTCTCGTACTTACCTATAAAGTATTAAAATTCAAGCGACAGTTTCTGTATGACAAATAAGTTAGGAATTTGCGACATTCCTTAAAATACGGCTTCAGGAATAAAGTTGGTTATTGTTAGACAAAACGCATGCGACTGAGTAGTTTATCATAATTTCAAATCAGCTAAGCTCGTCCAGCAAGACGTGCTTTAACAGAGGGAAATGCCATTACCATCCATACCCATGCCAGACCATATACCAGCCAATCACTATTGATAGACAAATGGCTGATCAGTTAGATCGTATCGCATGGATGACGTCAAAACAAAGTCAAAGTCAAAGTCAAAACGTTTATTGCGAACTAATAAGTGTACAATGTTGATGTTATGTTGTGTTAGTTATGTTATGTTGTGTTAGTACTTATGACTTAGCGGCCTTTTTCAAGCATTGCAATTTTATTATCCTAAATTCTAAATAAAATAAACTCTGCGGAGTTGCGAGCAAAATACCGTAGGTAGATCATCAATAAACCGAACCCTTCACACCAACTGCACGAAGTCCATGATTCGCCCAATGACCACAGCAAAAACGGAACTATGGCTTTTTGTGATAAACAGTTTGTCCGTTCTTGAATCATCAATCACTGAATACGACGAAATTCAGAAATGATTCTGAATTTTGTCCTGTTCAGTGCCTTTCAAAAATGTGCAAAGTTCTTGTTATAGGTACCACGTGGTCTCGATGGGGCGTCGTCATCCACGCGCGGCTCAAAAAGCCGTCAGCAAAGAAGACGGGGCCCCATAGGGTCAGTGCCTGCTAGGGTTGCGGAATTTGTTCGAAAGAGTCACCGCGGCCCTGGAACGCAAAAGGGCACAAGAAGGATCACGGGTGGGTTTTAGTCAGTAAGAGTCTGACACTCCCTCCCGCTCCGCCCAGAGCGGGAGAAGTCATTCGATAATTACCCATCCAAAAAAAAGGTACCACGTGGTCTAACTTTTCTACATCAACACGTATCTCTGTTGCCATGTGTACACGCACTGTAGAATATGATCGAGAGAACTTGCAAACAATAGAACTATAAGTCGTCGGAACAGTGACGTTATATCTTTGAAACAATCACGAAACACCCGCACAATGGACTGAGGTAATTGCGAAGCTGTAACGGCTCTCAACTATTGTGTTAAAACTTTAAAACCTGTACGACTCGAAATTAATGGGTGGGGTTTCTTAAATAGTCAAGACTATGTTCTTTAGCGGACTTCCTTTATAACATGGCAATAGGGTTGTTTCCTGAGGAATAAAAATATGATTCTATTTAGTCCGTCAGTTAGATTATCTAAAAATATTGGACCCGTATTTTTTGCTTTATGAAATCTCTAAAAATTGACGGAGATAAAAAGCTTCAAAGATCATGAGTGGGGGCTTGTGACATCAGGGCGTGGTAAAAATCGTCGCACGGAGTGACGTCACACGAGTTTTCAACGCACTATATCGTCTTCGTTTTTTGTTTACGTGAAAAAATAAAAAATACGTGTCCAATATTTTTGGGAAGTCTATCTTACGGACTAATTAGATTTTTTTAGGCAACTAGCCTATTCATTTTATTTTCCAATCTTAACAAAAACTATTTAAGTGGATATTTATAACTGAAATATAAATTTGGTATTTGAAGCTATATAGGTAGACGCTTCTTGACGCCAAATAATCTTCCGAGTAGGTCATCTTGCAAAGCAAGGTCGTGGCTTCCCAACGTGGAAAAAGCCTGAAACAGTAGAGCAGCTCCGCAAAGCCTATGAAGCCCCTTGAATGCTCATGTACTCCTTTACTAAACTAGGCTATCGTTAGTCAGATCCCCAAAAGGGTCGAATGGGAGTCTCCTCGGATGATAGGATCAAAATGCAATACTTACGCTATTGTTCTAAAACCTCTTCCTCTAGCTAACTAAAATATTGAGTATCTAACAACAGACATAATTAAAATTATGAAACTCTCCAAAGTCATTGACAGTTTGACACCCCCCTAAGTGGCTTTAATGATTTATTTAAAGCTTTTTATAATCAACTAAATGAATACATTACCCCGTTAGGGCGCAGCAGTCAACTTACGGCTAATAACGTAATAACAAATCTTTATAAAATATCAATGAATGCAATAGCTGTCAATAACAAAAGGTACTAGGTACATATATAGGCTCGTTGAAAGATGTAGGTACCCATCAAGTAAATTCATTCAATTTCACGAAACAATTAGCGTAGTTTCGTAAAGGATTTCAGGAAAGTGGAAAAGTTTTCGACACCTCCAAACAATCAAATATTGAACAGATTGATGTCCGCATTTCGCAGTTTATTTTTGCGAGCGTAGAAGGACCGACGGTGTATTCTGGAAAATCTCACCTTCAAAACGAAGAATTTAGCTCAAAGTGAGCTGTCAATCTGATGCTAATGTATTGACAGCTCGCTTCAAGGACTTTAACGCTAAATATCCATAATTCTGAAATACCACTTCAGTCTACTACAACCAACGCGCGACGTGCCAATGCTACTATCATTCAGTTGTAAAAAAAAAACAAATAACTAAAAAAACACGCCTGCCATGTCAAATAGTATGATAATAATCTTTTCATTGCAGTCGGGGGGCCTGTAAAGAACTATTCAATGGAACCATCCCCCGACTGCAATGAAAAGATTATTATCTAGTTTTTAATTTACTTTTTGACATAACTGGCGTGTGTTTAAAGTTTTAATTTTTTGATTTTTTATGTTTACTATGTACTGTATGTACTGTTATGTATGTACAATGACAGTATACGCAGCCTAATTTTCATGAAAAGAAAATAATTTATTTTTATTTATGAACCGTGACCCACCCCCTTTGTATTTTTTCTAATGTTCACTAGACTATGTTACCCGGAATACCCGGGATAACTCAACGATACCGAGAGCCGTTTAGAAGTTATGGTGGAATAAAGAAACTCACAAACATACATATGTACATACATATATGAACCCTGTAAACATAAGAATCCTTTATTTGCGCAGTCGTGTAAAAAGGAAAAGTTCTATGGGCCTTGTATAGCTCCTCCGTAGGTTTTAAAACGATACAAATAAGGTCAGTTGGGGCAAGTGCGGCGCAATATTTTATAAGTTCACTTTGCACTCGGACAGCGTTGATACTGTAACAATTTTTAAATAATTTATTTCAGTACTACATTGCCTGATGAATAATCTCCGTACGGAACTTACCATTTCAAGCAATCTGATACAGATTTTTAGGATTTAATTGAGTTTTTAAAAGCTTTTCCCTAGCCGCACTTTCCCAACGAAACGGGGCAAGAGCGGCAGTAGTAAAAAAATCCAGAAAATGACTATAATCTGTAATTTCAACGTAAATATCAGTTCGAGAAACGTTACAACAGTACACGATATTCGATTCTTCGTTCCTGGAAATAAGGTTCATATAAAAAAAAAACATCTTTCTTTTTCATTGTAAAATGGGGCAAGTGCGGCACATTTCCTAAGGACAGGGGTGCTAAACATTTATGCCCAACTACCCAAGAAGGAAGGTTAAGGTTACGAGGTGCATGTAATTTGCATGTTCTTTTGTGGCTTCCTAGAGATTAAAAGGCTTGACCGACTTTGGTGTGTAAAGTGTAGTTAGACTCGTCTATAGAGACGAGTCTAACTACACTTTACACATGTTTTATAGATCAGGAGTGCCATAAGATTTTAAACATAATTATGCTGTCCCCACAGAGCATAATATACCCTGTCCCGCTTCTTGACAAAGGTCTTCCCCAACTCCATCCAAACTGTGCAATTCGACCAGTCAGCCTAAAACTCGTCTATGCAGGATTGATTGAAAAAAAAAAAGAACAAAATAGACCTTTTTGTAAAGTTTCGTGAATCCAACTCGGTCCATCTGTCTTTTTTACATAATTTCGTACCATGGTCTGGAAATTTAAAAAATACATGAAATAAAAACGAAGGTTGAAAACTTCTGACCTGGGGCAAGTGCGTCGTAGTGCCGCGCTTGCCCCAAGCATGGTAGCCGCACTTTCCCAAACAATAAAATTTGAGGTTAGGTTTTTAAACCGACAATTATAGCTTATTTTGATAGATATAAATGAAATAACTACGTAAATATGAACCTTAGGATTCAAAGTAAACACTAACGTTCTTAGATTAGCCCATTTCTTGAAAAAAAAACAAGTTTTAGCACAACAACGAACACGTGTCAACTTCAGACCCTAGAAAAATCTCAGTGTAAAATAAAAATGGCGTCAAATCCTTTTTTATTCAAGTAACGCCCCCAATTTCTTTTCCCGGAACTAATTTTGTTTGCCCTCACGTCACTAGATGGCGATTTTATCAATATCATTAGTAATTTTTTGTATAATGATGCTCGCCGCACTTGCCCCAAAGCCGCGCTTGCCCCTACTGACCTTATGAACGAAGTTAAAGGAAAAAATGCAAAGATACTTTGTAATTTTTCCTTCGTTCATATCTTTTCAAGAAATTTGCAGGAATGCATAGGAAATCTTTGTTAGCAAATCCAGGGACAACTGGTTATGAAGAACTAGCTGCTGCCCGCGACTTCGTCCCCGTGGAATCCCCGATTTTAAAACATTCTTTATCGCTGCTCCGCTCCTATTGGCTTAAGCGTGATGTTATATAGCTTAAAGCCTTCCTCGATAAATGGTCTATTCAACCCAAAAAGAATTTTTCAATTCGAACCAGTAGTTCCTGAGATTAGCGCGTTCAAACAAACAAACAAACAAACAAACAAACTCTTCAGCTTTATAATATTAAGTATAGATTAGATAAGCAAAAATAGAAGCAGTAAACATCAGTTTGGCATTGCACAAAGGGTAGTTAACAGGAGAGGATTCCCTGTGCTGGTGGTGACTACCGATGTACAAGCATTCAATTGATTAGGTACTTAATATTACCAGGAGGCAAACTGTGCCAATGCCAAGGCAGCCTTCTTAACAACACTCAAATTATGTAAAACGGTTTTAAATTGAAACGTTTTACCTAATAACGCGTGTAATTTTATTCTAATCAAATACCGTGCAGGGGAGTAGGTAATGGTAAATCGATTTTATGTAAATTGTTCAATCTAGGCATCCTACCGATCGATATCAAACCAGGTAATGAATTGATTTCGGTTGGTAGCCTATGATGCTAAAATACCTATTGTGTCGAAATGCCTCTCGCCTTTGAAAGACGTAAACCCTCTACGTAGCGACTGTATGTAATGGATTACAATTGAACATAGAGCATCCAGAGGACCGAGTCGACGATTTACTTAGGTAGGTAAGTACCTCACGCCGCAGCGGGAGGACACGTCCGGGTGTCAACACTGTGTGGATCGCCTGGAGGACACGGTGGAGCATACGGTAGAGGTCTGCCATGCTTGTGTGTTTTGCTGAACAAAATTGTAGTT
Organism: Hecatera dysodea; assembly: GCA_905332915.2. Taxonomy (NCBI): domain Eukaryota; kingdom Metazoa; phylum Arthropoda; class Insecta; order Lepidoptera; family Noctuidae; genus Hecatera; species Hecatera dysodea. The sequence goes on along the minus strand of HG995288.1, from coordinate 7,925,134 downwards.
GTGTGTTGTATTTAGTGTCTATCGTTGAAAAGTTGCATCGTATAGAGACAATCCTAGCTATAAATCAGTTGACAGTTTTTTATAAAAATGAAATGTCATCGAAATGCTCGCAAGATTTAACATGAACAAAGTACTAATATTAATAAAAGCTAGAACCCTAATAATGATTCACGTTCGACAGAATATTAATAATTTCCGCAATTTTCTCGAACGCCTCAATTTCCTTAAAAAAAAAGAGAGCGTCGGTAAAAAGAGTTGCCATAACATTTCCCTAAAGGGTGAATGATGAATTCGAAACACTTTTAGCCATGGCAACACTTCCGTACCTTTCTTACGGAAGCCAGGTGTAACTCGAGCCGAAGTCAAACTTTTTCTCCGTGTCATTAATCATTGCCAAAAGTCCGTTCACCAGTCGTTCAAGAAAATTACTGTTTCACAGCAAAGCAGTTATTTATACTTTTCATTTTCAGCCGCTTCTGTAGTTTGTTTGAGTTATTTAAAACTTTTGGAAAAATGTGCGTAATGGGAATATGAGTGGAGTATAATGGTGTAAAACACATATGTATTATAATACAAAATGTATACCTATGTGCGCTCCATTTCAATTACTTGTCTAGTATATTTTACTACCTTTACGTATTCACAAATAAGAAAAATTTGAGCACAGAAGTCGCGAACTCGCGAATACGCAAATTGCAATTGCTTTGACGAAGCACTCTCCATCATGTTGATTCAGTTTTTACTGTCAATAACTACCATGTTCGTGATTGCTTTCCTGCTACCTACGTTGGTACTTGTAGCCCTTACTTGTAGGAAATAAATAAGTATGGTGAAATGAAGGGCTTACCTTCATTTTAAGGCTTCCCTAATGAACATTGTTTCGGACAGCATGAAACCTCAAAAAACTGGTTCTACTGAAATTTAATCTTACGTAGCCTGAACATTTTGTGTAATTAATCTCACTGTTTCATGAGTTTAGTGGTGAACCGGGAAAGTGTCGAAGTGGGAATCAGAGAAAAGTTTCATGGTAGGGGAAGCAGGCAGGCAGGGCCAGATGCAATACAGAGCGGCCCCGACAGGCCCGCCAGCTCGGCCCGGTCATAAAACTTTTTAAATTGCTTTCTTTTTACATTTAAATAAATGGTTGTTGTAAATAATTCGCGGATTCCTTTATTTTTCTTCCTTTAGCGGCTCAGTGAGTCAGTGTGTAGTTTATTTTAAAAGACGTTATGCTACTTCTATAAAATAATTCTTCATGTAGATAACGTTTTTAGCGCTCGCTAGGGAAGTGTTTATAGCTGACTATTGTACTACGAGTAGTTTTATTTCACAGCGGTTCACTGTACTGTCTTGAATACTGTTTCTTTTATTTTTTTCATTTTATAAAACTTTGCCCCACACTAGGAATTTATCCTATATCATGGATACGATTACAAACATATAAACTCACATAAACCAACAGAAAAACCCGTAACAACTATCTGTATGCCATACAAATATTTGTTCTTTGCGGGAATCAAACTCGCGACACGCAACGCAGCAGCCAAACGCTCCACCAATGCGCCAACCGTGCCGGGCGCATTTTAAAACGCTTGATAAAATGATCTTCGCTCCTTGAAGGCTTATTTGTGAAAGGTCGGATATAAAAAGCACAGATAAACACAGCTTGTTTTGTTTCCCCTGCTGGGGTACAGACCTGACAGTGAGCAGTAATCTACCATGCGGGCCCATTGCGGGTTGTTGGTTGAAATTCATAGCCTATTTTCAAAACGAACGTTCGTTTCAATTCTCATTCAAAGAACTAAAGCTGCGTATACAATAACTGCACAGCCAAAATAATAAGTTTCCACATTCAATTTATATTAAGATCAAACGAAAATTATATTCATAATTCGAATGCACCAGCGACTCAGCAGTCAATGAAGGTCGTCTCAGATTCGCCCCTGTATGGGTCCCGGTTTCAGGTGAACGCGGAACTCTTCACCTTTGAACTTCGCAATCTCCCGGCCCGTCGGCTCGCACGAAACCTTTCTTCAAACTCACGGGTATGTAATCCGTTTCGGCTCGTGACCTGATTTCGGGTATCGCTCAAACTCAAACATATTTTTTGCTACCGGTAAAGAGGTACTCACGGCCCGTACCTTTTACTTTTCAAGTTTGGAAGTACCGGTGACGTGAAGGGATTTGTGCGTGAATGGTTTTTGACTGACGTATTATTTTTACTTATTGATTTTATTTCAAAGAAGGTTTACAGACTAGACTAATAAACCAAAGACACAAATAATGTAATTAACAAATAGCTAATAACAAGCAAGAAAATAGGTTTATTGTAATGACTTTACCGTTATGGATTATGAATGAATTCAACTCTGATGAACTAGCTTATATTACGAAGCTTTGGTTCGGCTTTACCCACAGGAACCGCGCGTCTTTACGGGGCAAATAGTAGGCACTCAAAAACAGCGTAGCTTTGTAGTGAAAGATTACCTCTTACAAACATTTTTTATTTTCACTTGAAGAAAAAAACGTTGCTGAATCATTTAAACTCGAGCCATTTCCATGAGCGTAGGCGATAACTACCTATCTACATTACATCAACTGCTCCGATCCATATACCTATATATCCCGCTACTGTTCATAAGCTATTACAGTGTAATGAGGTACCTATAGTAATATGAATATTATGGATGACAATAAAATAAATCAAAATAACAAATGTGATATGAAGCCATACCTATAAAGAAAAAAAAACTTTTTACAAAAAATAAAACCGACTTCTAAACAAAACAAAAAGTATAAAATTAATTACGGAACTCGGTGTTTTTGGTTGCTTTTTTGTTGTTGAACACACCGACTTCTAAAATTAATTTTATACTGTTTGGTTTTTTTTTTTGTTTAGAAGTCGGTTTTATTTTTTGTAAAAAGTTTTTTATTTTTCACTTTTTGGTGGTTCACTCCCAGCTAAACATACCCATCACAGCGTAAGTGGTATAAATTGGTGTAAACAATAAACAAACATGCGATTTCAGCTATCCCGACAGATTTGCTATCATTTATTGAATTTAACAAAAAACCGCTTGTTTGATTTCGATAAAATTTTCATGGGACCATTTTTTTTTTTTTTTTTTTTTTTTTTTTTTTAGTATTGGCAAGTCGCTATTTGCGCAATGCCACCAACAAAAACGGGGAAACTTGGTAGAAAATGAAATTTAGGTTACGGGATTTGGACGGATATTGGATAGGATCATTTGGATAGATACAGGTATAAAATGTTTAAATACGTAAATTATTTAGAGAAATAAATGATGCTAAATACATGTATATTTTGAAATCATTAGTTGATAATAACACAGAGATAGAGGTAGGAAAAGGAACATTATAGGACAGTAGACTTGAAATAAAAGAATCATGATTAAGAAGAGGGCAGGAAAAAAACATGTGGTTCAAATCGCCTACCTCACCGCATTCGCAAAGGGCACTATCAACGATCTGTAACCGAGCAAGGTGAACCTGGGAACAATTATGACCCAGTCTCATACGAATCAAGCAACTCGTAGCAGCTTTACTAAAGTTGAATTTAGAAAACCATGGCTTCTTTGGGATATGCGGTTGAATACGTGAATAATAGTTACCTTTAGAAGTGCTGCTATCTGCCCACAACCTGCTCCAATCTTCCCAAAGAAAACTCTTAGGCAAATTGACCAAGTCGTGGCTAAAGTTTGTATATGGAAATATATCACCACAGTCTACCGCCTCGTTTGCCAGAAGATCAGCTTTAACATTACCAGTAATATTGCTATGCCCCGGTATCCAAGCGAAAGAAACTTGAAGACCAATTTTAAGGCATTTATATAAAAGGCTTCTAATACATAAAACTACAGGAAATAAAGGTTTAGATTTAAAAGGATTTCGTTTAAGAGCTTGTAACGCACTTAGAGCGTCAGTAAATATAACAGTTTTATCCAATTTCATTAAGTAAATATACTCTAGGGCCTTGAAAAGACCATAACATTCCCCAGTAAACACCGAAGACTCAGGAGGAAGCTTAACTTTTTGTACAATTTTATACTGTGAGTGAAAAACTCCAACTCCAACATTTCCTGAAGAAGAGTGTTTTGATGCGTCTGTATAAATATGATGCCAATTCTCCCAATGCAAGTTTTTGGAAAAGTTAAATAACTCTTTTACAAAGTTGTCGTTTTTGGTAATTCCTAAGTTCAAGATAATATCCGGAGTGAACACCAATGATTCATATGGATTACCAAAGAGTGGAAACGTAATGGACTTGTATATTGGAGCTTGTAGAGAGATTAACTTTTTATAGCTTACCAGAAGACAGGGAAGAGATTTGTGAGACCAATATTGAGAAGAATTGGTTTGATCTAAAAGAGACTGAAGTTTCACACGTAAAGGATGATTGGAAAATTGTAAGGCACGGAATAAAAATTTATCGGAAAGAAACTGACGTCGAAGAGAAAGTGGAGGATCTACTGTTTCAACCTGTAAGGCATTAATTGGGCTTGATTTCATAGCCCCAGTCACAATACGCAAAGCTTTTGACTGGATAGCATCCAATTTTTTAAAAGCAGCTGAATTTCCGGGTTCTAGTAAAAATGTGCCATAATCTAGTACACTTCTAACTATAGCACTATAGATTAATTTTAGTGAAAATGGATGGGCTCCCCACCAAACTCCGGACAGACATCTTAATATATTTAGTCTTTGTTCACACCTTGATGCAATATATTCACAGTGTGGAACTCCAGTAAGTTTACTATCTAAAATCAGTCCTAAAAACTTAACTGATGATTTTACAGGAATAGGAACATTATCATAATATACAGTAACAGGAGGCGGAAGGCGCATCCTAGAAAAAAGAACAATTGAACTTTTTGAGGTAGATAGCTCAAGACCATTGCTATCCATCCATTTTTTTAAAAGGGAAAGACCTGATGTCAATGAATTACAAGCCGTTGAAATAGAGCTATTTGGGCAATACAATAGAAGGTCATCAGCATATTGAAGCACTTTTACTTTATTATTCAGAGAGGATTCAAGATCATAAGTGTAAATATCATAAAGTAGAGGACTTAGTACTGATCCTTGAGGGAGACCTTTCCACACGACTCTAGTTTCACAAGAGTCGTCAATAGTTAGATTTATATACCTCTCAGATAGTATATTTAAAATGAAGTTTATAAGTAAAATAGGTACATTTAACTGCTCAAGTTTACATTTTAATTTTGATATTACAACATTATCATAAGCCGAATTTATATCAAGAAAAGCTGCAACTATGGAGTGATTAGAAGAGAATGCTAATCGAATGTCAGTGACAAAGATACTTAGGCTATCTAAAGTACTTTTACCTCTCCTGAAACCGAACTGACTTTCACTTAATAATTCCCTGTTTTCTATAAACCACTCTAACCTATTTTTAACCAAGTGTTCTGATATCTTTAACATAATTGATGACAAAGCTATGGGACGGTAAGATGTGCTGTCAGATGGACTTTTGTTGGGTTTCAGTACTGGAAGAATATCTTGCGATTTCCAAGAAAGGGGAACATTCCCCGTTATCATAATCCGGTTTATTAATTTTAGGTAATATGAAAGAGATAGGTCACTCATGTTAGTCAGAAAAGAGTAAGGGATCCCATCTGCGCCCGGTGCAGAATCTGTGATATGGCTGACAACACCTTTCAACTCTTCTAGAGTAAATGGGTTATTGAGTTCACAGGGAGGATCTGACAATGTGAGAGGCATACTATACGGAACAATGTCATTTGGGACATATGAGGGAGCTAATTTATCTAAAAATTGATTTTTTAACTGAGTTGGAAGAAATGCGGTAGACGATTCTGAAAACGCTGATCTGAACCTTCTGATATTGCGCCAAACAACAGATGGTTGAACATTAGGTGATATAGAAAGACAAAATAATCTCCAGCTTTCAAATTTCTTTTTTTTAAATAATTTTTTGGTCTCTGAAATTATTTCACACAAAATGTCAAAATTTTCTTCGGTAGAATTTTCGTAGTAGTTTAGTTCACACTGCTTTCGTTTTAATATTGCATCTGTGCAATCTTTATCCCACCATGGTGGAGATGGAATTTTATTATGTGGCTTTTTAAAAGGAAAAAGTTTATCAGCGGTTTTTATCATGGCTTTAGCTAAAGCCTCAGCACATGACTGTTCATTGCCAGTCTTAATTTCAGGAAGAGCAGAAACTATTTCATCCATGTTTTCCCTAAAAGTATGCCAGTTTACATCCGTTAGTCTATACTTCAACCGCGGAGGGCGATTGGAATACATTTTTTGGTTATATGGAAATGATAAAACTATGGGGAAATGGTCGCTCCCATAAGAGGAAAGCATAACTTCCCAACTCAGGCGCGAAGCTAATTTATCAGTGCATAATGATAAGTCAGGTGCACTAAATCCTTCATTTGGAGAGGTGCGTCGAGTAGGGGACCCAGTGTTTAATATACAAAGATTAAGATTATCTACAATTTCTAATAAAGAGCTACCAAAGCCATTTGTTGATGAGCTTCCCCAGACTTCATGTTGGGAATTAAAATCTCCTAAAACTATATATGGTTTAGGAAGTATAGAAAAAATATTTACAATTTCACTAAAAATTACAGCAGAAGGACGAGGAATATATACAGAAACAAAACAAATATTATCTAAAATTGCTGCAATGATAGAAAAGTCATTATTATGAGATGGGAGTGTGAAAAGTGAAAATGGATGATGATGTTTGATGAGTAAAGCTACACCGCCATACCCATCAGAGCGGTCTTCCCTGACACAGGCATACCCAGGGACCTTAAACAAAGACCCTGGTTTAAGCCATGTCTCTTGAAGTGAAAAAACAAAAGGATTATATTTATTTACAAGATATATTATATCACATTTTTTACTTACTGCGCTTCGGCAGTTCCATTGGAACACCTTTGCTTTGTTGTCCATTATTTTTATTTGATTCAGAAACTGCATTCAATACAGTGGCAGCGATGGTCGGTGAAAGGTTATGAGTTTGAGTTAGAGATTTAATTAATGCTATGATCAATTCGCTAACAGATAAAGTAGATAGGTCATCTCTGGGGATGATAGCACAACCATCTTTAGGTTGAGGCACACCCTGAGTAAGCTCCTGATGGAATTGCTGATCGTAACCTTTGGAAAAGTGAGGTGGCGACCGAGGTTTAATAAAAACTGTCTTTTTATATGATGTTTTATTTTTTGATGGAGAGTAATCCTGTGGAATTGATGCATTTATATTGCTAGAAACTGTGGGTGAGGAGAGCAAGGCATCAGCATAAGAAATTTTTGAAATTGTAGGATGAAGTTTTGAAGCTTCAGCATACGAAATGCAGGACTTGGCCATTGACTCCTTAATGTTTTTCTGCCTCTCATATTCTAAGCATTTTTTGCTAGTTGCCTCATGGTATCCTTTACAGAGGCAACAACGTATGCTGTCTTCAGAGACGGTGCAAGCATCCCCAGAGTGACCTTGACCGCACTTATAACATCTAGGTGTTGACCTACATTGATTTTTAACGTGACCATATCTGCAACAGTTATAGCATTGTATAGTAGGATAAATGTATAAATCGACTGTTAGAGAAGAGTAGCACATATACACCCGCTTTGGTAAAACTTGACCATCGAATGTCAAAATAACAGTTTCTGTATTTTTTAACTGAGGTTTATCGTCTAATATAGTTTTTCTCTTAATCCTCCTAAGTTTTAAAATCTTCCCGCAACCAATTGGGACCGAGATGTTTTCAAGAACCTCGTCATCAGACCACTCCATGGGAACGCCTCTGACGACACCCATGCGAGTGACAGAGAACGTCGGAATAAAAGATTTAAAATTTTCCTTTTCCAACATCTTATTAATAATAAAAGAATTGGCATCTTGGAATGTGGAAAAAGATAGAACAAGCCGATTGCGTCCGATTTTTTTAAGACTTCCATTGATAATACCTTTAAATGAGTTTCTCTTTAAAAACCTACCAAATGAAATTGGATTTAAAAATGTATTTCCATTGGAAGCAGATTGCTCCCTTTGTACGTGAACTAAAAATGGTGCCGCATCCGAGGAATTATATAATAATCTGGCCACCGAAACCGAAATCTGTGGTGATTCATTTGAATTAATGATCTGAGGAGTAATGGGAGGATTGGATGCCGTATTTACATATTCTGTTTCCATTTCCACCTCACCGCAACTACAATCGTTGTGACGTTTCCCGCCACTTTTGCGCCTTTTTTTATTGCAATGTTTACATAAAGTAGGCCGAGAAGAAATCCTTTTTCTTTTGGAGTTAGAAGTGCTGATAGAACCATCAGTATCAACACTAGTGTCGTTGTTCGAAACTGTAATATAATGCCCCACTTCGGGCGGCAATGTTCCACCTCCGGGGTCATCCGGAGGATCCATATTAAAACTACAATAAACTAAAAAACTTAAAAACACTTACCGAAGGAGATAAAACACTAAAACTAACTAAACTACTAAATATTAAGATAAAATATATACAAAAACTTAATCTAATCCAATATTTTATAATTAATTCAAAAATTGAGAAAGAAAACCACGTCCGCCAAACTTCAGGTTTCCCGCGCTTTTTCAAATCTAATCCAATATTTTATAATTAATTAAAAAATTGAAAAAGAAAACCACGTCCGCCAAACTTCAGGTTTCCCGCGCTTCCATGGGACCATTTGGGAAGTATACCCTTTCCAACAAAAAAAATACAAATATCCGAATTGAGAACCTCCTTCTTTTTTAGAAGTCGGTTAAAAACAAAGATATGCTACGAGTCTATGAACGCGCTACGAGTCTGCTACAAATCTCGCCTGTTCATATTTTAAAACTTCACCTAGAAAAGGAACTCGATTTATTCAGTTTGGATACAGTGTGCAGGTAAATACACTTCAAGATGTGAATACCGAACGGGATTTATACCAACATTTATCCGCGTGAAGTCGCCATACGTTTTCAATAAAAAATGAAGCCATCCACAATGAATAACTTATTTTAGAAAGTAAATATGAGGTAAATATTGAATTTGTAAGCCACTGAAAACGAGGGGTCATTTTCAGTGGCAAATCAATTCTAATGGTAAGTACATATTGTAGCTTACCTTATAATAAGCGTTTTTAACGGCACTGAACCTCACACTTTTTCTATGTAACACTACTCCTACAAGTGCCACATTGTAGGTATAGATTATTTAATGAAGCTACATTTTTTATCAACAGACAGGACTAAACAGATACAGTACCAATCGATACAAAACGTGATTGCAATGTCCCTAGTTTCAGCCATAACCTATTACTAAACTAATCGGATCGTTAGCAAAATTCAAAAAAACATACCTCGTACAAATTTTCTCCAACGTGATGTAATTATAACGCAAAAACAGAATGTTGATACGCCAGAGAATACCTTCAGGCATTATTTCTATAGTGCTGAATACACACCGTCTTGTCGGGTCTCTTCAGTCTTCAGCACAATAGCTCTGTAATTAACTAGACTAGATCCATTCATTCAGTCGGTCGTGTCACTGAGTGAATGAATAGTCCTAATCGTACAGTAGGCAATAAAGGATCGTGGCAGACATGACGGGTTACGAGCTGGAGTCAGCGCAAAAAAGTTGGAAAAGGTTCACTTTCCATTTGATTGCAAGTTTCAATAAGCTTTGAAGCAACCCTTGGAAGTCGGAATTAGGGCAGGCCTGCAGGCCTAGACCTACATATGTATGGGTTATATAGGTACCTACTACAACTTCTTTAATGTCCATTGTTATTAGTCATTTTAGTCTTATCTTTTACTATGGGACGATTTCAGTGTTAAACAAAAAGATATTCATGAGTACATACACGACTGTCTTCCAAATAAGTGATTTTTCCAGGCAATTGTATTAGAATCTAATATATTTAGTATGCCCATAGTTCCCAATAAAAAAATCCCAATAGAGAGAGAGTAAGAGAAGTGTAGAGAGAGTGAGAGTTCCCAATAGTGCCCATCGCCCCACAATAAGTCTGACCCTCGAGTTCCATTTGAAGTATGCCTACTGCATCAACTTTTCTACGTTAAGACTTTCGTATCGTCTGTCTGGAGGGCGCACAATGTCGGCTTGTAGACGCTCAGTGAACATTAAATTATGATAAGCATATTACGGCATGCGTCTGCCTCTATATGCTACAGCTGAATAAAATGAAATGCACTTTTTTGTTGAAAGAAGATTGCACTATTACTTTTTCAAGGATAAGGCTAGACTATGTTAAGAATAGCCGTTGTGAAAATGTAGCAAGTAAGACAAAGATGATTTTTACTTTTTTTTTCTTTTTACTCGAAAAAAAAGAGGTTCTCAATTTGACTGCTTGTTTTGTTCAGCGACATTTTCACCAATTGTCAACAGATTTGGATGAATATTTTTTGTTTGGAGTGTCCGGACTAGTCCCATCTCAATTTGGTGATGATCTAAAATCTGATGACGAACTTCGGAGATAGGCAACGGAACTCTTCAAAAAATGATAGCAAATCTTACGGGATTGCTGTAATCGCACGTGTTTAAACCAGTTTATCACCACTAAAAAGTGAAAAATAAAAAACTTTTTTACAAAAAAAAAAAATACAATCATCTTCCAAATAAAGACGCGTCAAAGTAACTATAAAATAACTTTGATTTGGAAGTCGGTTTTAATGGTTGTTTCTTCGTTTTTTGATACCGACTTTCCAAATTAAAGCTATTTTGTACTTTATAGTGTAGATATCTCTATTATTTAACGAAATAGGTTAAATAATAGAGATACACTACACTAACTTATTACTAATGATTATACTGATTTCCACAGGAATGACTTGGTACAATTTGAACGACACGGTTGGCGCAGTGGTTGCTGCGCTGCGTGTCGCAGGTTCAATCCCCGCACGGAGCAAATGTTTGTATGGCCTACACTACAGATAATAATTGTTCCGGGTCTGGGTGTCTCGTGTATGTGAGTTTTCATGTTTGTGAACGGACCCACGATACAGGAGTAAATCCTAGTGTGGGGCAGCGTTTTTTTAACAAATAATTTATTGGAAATATCTTTCTGTGACCCTGAGCTTATTCTTAGAACCTTATTAAACTGAGTGGGTGGATGAATACAGGGAATTGATCCTCTGGGACCGATTACAACAATTAAAAACAAAAGTAACATTTATGCTTCCACGATCTTGCTACCATTCCTACGTTAAATGCACAATGATAAAATATATCCTGCCTGAGTACCTACGTATTAAAATATTTTTTAAATCAACATTTTCATCCTTGCAGACTACAGGACAATACATTATAACAGCTAAAATAAAACGTATAAGTAATGTGTAAACTCGTAAAATATAACGCCATCAAAAAGTTAGCGTCTGCTAAAACAAAATAATAAAAGCGAACGAACTTGTCGGGACAAGTTCGCCGCAAATCCCCGCGCAGGAGGCCATACTCACGTCTAGCAATGTTCCGGAGCTTCGATTTCGGTTCGGATTGATCGGAACTTCGTATGGATAATCGAATTCACCTCCGACACTTTTTAATCGGAGGTTGAACCATAATTCGCTAGGCACTTTTGAATTGAGTTAATTTGTTTTAATTACCTATAAGTTATTAAAAACTCGATTATTTTTATGTTAAATGCCTATGTTGTGTAGATTTATTATTTTTTAATCTGAAGAGGCAGCCTGAGCAAAGCTCTTAAAATTAATTTTTATGTATTATTTTAGTAGGCTTGCGCTTAGCGCATCTCTCTTGTGCCACCACTTCCGACTCCGACTTGGGTTCCGATAAAACCACCTCCGTAACATCACCGCGCTAAGATATTATTTTCATAAGAGAAACTTGAGGAAAGCAAATTTATGATGCCACTTTCGCCCGTGTACCTATGTCCTTATGGTCATAAGGTATTAGTATTAGGTCATAAGGTAGAAAGGGCCAGAACGCCAAAAAAACAACTTTTCCGTTTATGAGGGCAGGTAATTGTTGTTATTTAGTGGAGGAGGAAAGCGCTTCCGTTTAACGGATATTGCTAGCTGTTATTGTGGATTACGGAAATGGACTTTTGGCATTCAAACCCGTTTGTGTTCTCTAAGCTTAAGGACACGACAAAAAATGACATTTAATACCCATAACTGATTTTTACCTTTCTGCTGTCTACAGAGTTGGGTTTTTGTTATTTATAATTCTAATAATGAATCAATATTACATTTGAAATCAGGTAATTTATAAGTGAAACTATCTTGACAAAGTGCTAACTTTTCAAGGGTTGAATACACATACACGATAGTATAGTTTTGAAGGAAAACTCCCACAGAGAAAGAAAACATCATATTATTAGAAAATTAACGTTATTATTGATTCATTAAAAATAATCCGCAGTCATATCATGAATCCCACACATAACGACAGGCACACTGGAACACTTAGAACTAAAGAGGCATACAAGGTACAAAACAAATCATTGGTGGGTCTAAATGTCTCATAAAATCATTACATGAAGGTAATCTTGGTCCGCACTTGGTTCACTTGCCATACGTTGAGATTCTCGTATTCTTCAATACACGCGTCCACCTGTAGCAAAAATAGGAGATTTAGAAGAACATTAAAAAACTTCATCATCATTCATTTGCCTAGCCGTTTCTTAACTATATTGAGGTCGGCTTCCAGTCATACCGAATTCAGCTGAATACCAGTATTTAACGTGGAGCGGCTGCCTACCAGGCCTCCACAACCCAGTAACTGGGGAACACGGTACTTCTTCGCAAGACTGGTGTCAGATTTTCTGGCTTCTGACAATCCGTAACGACTAGCAAAGATCTACAAATGGCAGCCGGGAACAACGGCTTAACGTGTTTTCCGAGGCACGGAGGAAACTCGGTATGTTAAGATGGTCACCCATCCACAGACCAACCTTGGCAAGCATTGCTTAACCTCGAAGATTGACCCGTGCGGCTGCTATAATTTAGCCACGAGCTCCTTGAAAACTTGATGAAGTAATTTATCATTAAAAGCAATATATCCTTTCATCTATCGATTGTGATACACATGATATCAAACAGTTTCATTTTAGTGTGATGTTGTTGTGATTTATCTATTACTTATTTTTGCAGAAGAAAACAGAATCTTAAGATGGAAATGTGGAGTGACGGGAATAGATAAAGTGAGAAATGAGGATATTATAAGAAGTTTAAAAGTGGCACCAGTGATAGATAAGTTGAAAGGCAAATGCTTGTCTTAGTATGGTCATGTGAAGAGGAAGGATGAAACGCATGCTGCTAAAAATATGGATGGAAGGAGGAGGTCAAAGCAAAGATGAAAGTATTGTGTGTTGTGTAGAGTGGTGCAAGTAAAAACAGATTCAGTGATAGGATGATTGTTGACACGACAAAATGGACGACAAAAGACGAGTTGCACCAATCCTAAGTACCATGAGGTAAGGCCAGGAAGATGATAATGTAAAGTAGTTCAGTATTTGTAAGTTTATTTAAAAAACTTACTTGATCAGGCTTGAATCCCTTGTCGACACAGCGCTCGATGACGTCGGCAATCTTGACAGTCTGATTGGAGCCCGCCAGGTCGCGCACTATCGCGAAGATTCGGTCCGTCGAACTTATACCCCTGGATAACCGAAACAAATGATTAGTTTCGAATATTTATTTTTAGAAGAAATTAAAAGGATAATTATATTGTTACCTTTGCACGTTTTCATCAACAGGTGATAGAGACTGCTTCGACATCTCTACCAAGCGGATAGCTTCGGAAACGTCTTCTTTTTCCACGACATCCGACAGCCTAAACAAAAAGGTATTTTTTATTAGTTGACTGTTAAACAACATAATAATTCTCTCTTTATCCAGTGGTGTGACTTTTAGAAAATAATAGACTAAAATAATAACGAAAAAATGTTGACAAAAAAGGCGTCATTGACAAGCTATGTTTAAGATGGAAATTCGATACTTCCTTCATGGTTTTTTTGAGACATGCTAGGTTCCAGGTATTAATGAATTAGTGTAGAACTAGCGACCCGCCCCGGTTTCGCACGGGTGCAATGTTGATATTAAATCTCTGCTATATTATGCATGTAGTATACATATAAATCTTCCTCTTGAATCACTATATGTATTAAAAAAACCGCATCAAAATCCGTTGCGTAGTTTTAAAGATCTAAGCATACATAGGGACAGACAGCGGGAAGCGACTTTGTTTTATACTATGTAGTGATTAACAAAAATACGAGTGTTCCGCACCTGAGCCTGGCGAGCGCGGTGGAGAGGCGCAGCACGGCCAGCAGGTTGCGCGCCGACGTGAACGTGACGTCGCGGGCGTTGCGCGCCTCGCGCCGCAGCTCCACGTACGACGCTGTGCGACAGTACACCACGATGTAGCGTCCAACGTTATAAGAGTGTTTGGATGGTTGGGTTATGTGTGACTAACAAAACGTGAAGATGTTAGTGGAAACGTCAGGACGACGGAATAGAATTGTAGATCTGAACTGTAAATTTATTAAACTTAATTTGTTTATATTTTTTTAATTACTATATTCACCGCGTGTATAAATAAAGAAAGATTCGTTGAAGCTTTCGGAAAAACTGACCAGGGAACCCGAAACTAAAGCGAAGCGAAACAGAAAACAGGCATAGAACAAATATTGGTACCATGGGCAGTCATGTTTCACAATTACAGACAACCTTTTGGGTGAACTAGAGATATATCCTAGTCAGCTTAAAAAGCAGCCCCGGAAAAAAAGTATTTTAGTTAATCTGTTATACTCACAGACTATGTAATCGGTGAGATGGTTGGGCACCGCGGGGTTCTTCCTCTTGGTGAGCGCCACGTAGCGCCGCACCAGGCGCATGGGCAGCGCGCGCACCGCGCTGGGCGGCTGGCTCGAGTGCTGGTGCACGTACGCGATGTGCTTGGCCAGCTCCAGGTCCTTTTCACTGTGAAACGTTCATGTACTGAATGAGGCATTTGGAAATCAAAGAATATTTCGTGTGATACCAGCAATCCATTATCATATCCAGAGTTGGTACGAAAAATCGAATATCTATACTAATATTATAAAGCTGAAGAGTTTGTTTGTTTGTTTGTTTGAACGCGCTAATCTCAGGAACTAATGGTCCGATTTGAAAAAAAAATTCAGTGTTAGATAGCCCATTTATCGAGGAAGGCTATAGGCTATATATCATCACGCTAAGACCAATAGGAGCGGAGCAGTCATGAAAAATGTGACACAAACGAAGTTGTGCGGACAGCTAGTTTGTAATAACTGGACTAAATATTTTCTAAAAAAGAATTTCGTAAAAGCATAATTATGTATGCTTTTTTTTTTGCTTACCGGTTAGGTTTGTCCTGGATGAGCCACAGCAGATCGAAGCGCGACAGCAGCGCGGCGGGCAGCTGGATGTTCTGCTCGATGGTGCGCTTGGGGTTGTAGCGCCCGTACGCGGGGTTGGCGGCCGCCAGGATCGACACGCGCGCGTTCAGGCACGTCATGATACCCGCCTGGGGACACCACCAACATTAACAACTTGCTTATCACTAAATATACAATCAGCTAAACACCCATACAATTACAGAATAATACCTCACATAAAATCCAGACAATGATTATGTATTTCTGAATATCTGTGGCAGCCACCACCGATTGTAGAAGCTGATAAGTTTTCTGACCGAAAACTACAACACTTAAAGAATGTATTATTGATGTTATGAAACTAATCATTTGACATCAACTATGTGATGTCTATTTTCCATAAATATATTCTACTAGCTGCTGCCCGCGACTTCGTCCCCGTGGAATCCCCGATTTTAAAACATTTATCGCTGCTCCGCTCCTATTGGCTTAAGCGTGATGATATATAGCCTAAAGCCTTCGTCGATAAATGGTCTATTCAACCCAAAAAGAATTTTTCAATTTGAACCAGTAGTTCCTGAGATTAGCGCGTTCAAACAAACAAACAAACTCTACAGCTTTATAATATTAGTATAGATTTAGTATGAATGAACACTGAACTTGAGATGTTCTAGAAGGCGCCAACTACTCGTACATACCTTGGCGATACTGATGGTCTGCTGCTCCATGACCTCGTGGATGGCGGTGCGGTCGTTCTCCGCCATCTTGTCGAACTCGTCGATGCAGCACACGCCCTGGTCCGCCAGCACCAGCGCGCCGCCTTCCAGCATCATCTCGCCAGTGAACGGGTCCTGTGGAACAAGTGTGTAAGTGACTGACAGACAACGCACACCCGAAACTGCTGGTAGTAGAAAGTTGAAATTAGGTAGGTTCCTTGGGCAGTGTAGAGGAACACTAAAAAAGGATTTCCCGATATCTTCTTTTCGAGTTGATGGTTAACTCCTTCAATTTAGAATCCATTAATTGGTTATGTTAATTGCAGCATCGGTAGCATTCGTTAATTTTCTCAATAAAATAACAATCACATTCAAGATTTACTGATACATTGACTTGATGATGTATTATATATATTTAGATTTCAAAGTGATTCAAGATAAACAGTAACTTCCATAGGGCGAAGTCGCGGGCACAGCTAGTTTATATATCTCGATAACCACTAATTGTATAATAAGCTTATGGTGCGTCCTTTTAGGAAAATCGATCTTCTCACCTTCATTACAGCAGCCGTAAGCCCGACCCCAGAGGAACCTCGGCCGGTGGTGTACTGCGAGCGCGGCGCCAGGCGGTCGATGTAGTTCAAGAGTTGCGACTTCGCCACTCCCGGGTCGCCCATCAGGCAGATGTTGATGTTGCCACGGATCTTCATGCCGTTCGGACGTCTGCGTAATAAAAAATATTTTTTATTATACAAAAAAAAACTAGACCATGCAGTTTATAGAATTGTTTATATAAAAATGTTCTAACACCTTTCAATGAGTTCGTTTTGTAAATGGCCATAATGTAGCAAGCAGCAATAATGAAATTACTGGACAGACGGCATGACATCCTTACTTTCTGTGTGATATTGGTGCTTTGGAGAAAGAAACCGAACATAAAGGAAGCAAGCAAAGAAGTCTAAACATGTATCTTAGTTGGCTACAATACTTACTTATCGACGCCTCCGACGAGTAGTAACAGTAGCGCTTTCTTCACGTCCTCGTGGCCGTATATCTCGGGCGCCAGGCTGCGAGCCATGCGCGAGTACAAGTCTTCGTCTGCTAACTCTGCTAATTCTTCTTCTGTGAGAGCCTCCGCCATCTCGCTCTCGTCTGCTTGGTTGAGGCAATTTACAGACTACCAAACAAACAATTATAACCATGAGTTCATCTGAATATTCAAATATTATGTTTCCATGACAGGTATTTCTCAATCTGCTATCGGGAAATTATGACAAAATAATGCTGGAGTATGGAATATACTAAAAATTGTATAGTGTGATCTGTTTGAACAGCTACATATTTGAGCTACTCAAGGCCATCTTAACACATGCCAGAGCCCCGGGCAGATCCGAGTCCGGCCCCTTTTGTAAAATTGAGAACCGGCCAAGAAAGTATCAGAGCACAGGTAGTTGAGTTCCTTAGGTATGAACATATAACTGTACTACCCAGACACCCAGTAGCTTATATATCTTGAAAATCAACAAAAAAAGAAAAACTAACTTTGCAGTCATATTGTAATCGTAATTTTCCAAAGAGGTATGATAGCGAGCATTCCAAGCTCCAAAAATTTGAAAGATTTCATCTTGCGAGTGAATTGGAAAATTTTTACATTCAGATAAATTTGACACATGTTCGTCAGAAGCTAATGCACAGTTTGAATTGGTTGTTTCTTTTGGAGAATTACCTATAATATCTATAGTTTTGGGGCCCCCCATGAAGTGGGGCACTGGGCAAGTGCCTCTTGTGCCCTTTATGGTAGAGACGGTACTGGGACTACTGTATTTTAGGGAGGGCGTAACAGTGGAGGTCGACCGCCGCGGGGGAAGCTTTACGATAACTCAACAGAAGCTTGAAAGGAGAAAGGAACTGCCTATGCCTAGGAGTGGGAAACAATTTAGGATAACAAAAAAGGTGTCCTAATCATGACTTCAATGTAGTTGTACTCACATGCGCCTCCAGGTAGGTATCAGAGAGTAAACCCTGCACGATCTGCCGGAAGCCAGCAGACAGCAGAGGCAGGAACACCCCAGTGACTGCGACATGGTCGCCGGGCTGCGCGCGCCGCGTCGTCTCCCCGCGGCAGTACACCGACAGCTGGCGCGGGATGTGCCCCACTGGCACTTGATCTGACTGTAATAATAAACTGGATTAATAGTTGGAAATGAAGAGTTTAGCTTGCAGCTATACTTCAACATACATGTTTCACAGTAATAGTAGCATGGTGTATGGTCAGTAGAGATTCAGGATACTCACTATACTTGGCACAGTACTTCAAATCAAAGTGTTTTTTGCTCCTATAAACTATTCTGTTGAATTTTTATTTAAGGGCACTTTATTATTTAACTGCTCTTCAGATTTCTTGAGTCATCCAATATGATTTTATTGAAAAGTATAAAAATACAGAAACCTGTTAATTGTATGTCTAGTAGTCTCTCTTTATTTTGAATTATATCATAATAAACAGGTAAGATCTCCACAATTGATACATTACAACGTTGATTTGTATATTTGGTTGATAAAATAAATACTTACATGCTCCTGAATCTTCAGCTCCTGGAACTTCTGGAAGCGCGAGCCCCTGGTCTGCAGATGCAGCTGGCCGGCCGTCTTGTTGAGGCGGCATTCGTCGGCCGTGCAGGCCGGAGGCGGGGTGAACTGCAGCGCGCGCACCGGCTGGTACGTCTCCGCGCCGCACGCGCTGCACGAGTACGTGGCCACCACCAGCAGGGGCTTCACGTCGGTGCAGCGGGTTACTATGCCTGGTTGGGAAAGCATTCATGACATCAGCTCAATGTTCACAATTATATTTCCTTTTTTTCACATAAAAGAATGAAAATTTCGGTTTTTGGTGATTGCTTTAATTAAGTAATTTCGGAAAATAACGACTTGAAAATTTGTAAGAAATGCCGTTCGGCGTATGCGCTCTTAAGCATCAATGCTTTAGGAGCTGGTGCTACTCTCTGCAAACCTTTTGGAAAAATGGAATAGAGGAAAACCGAGAACCTAAGTAAATCATAAAATATTTTTCTTTATTTATATTGAAGTCACAAACTTTAATAGAAGTACCCCTTGAATAAAAAAAGCCCATCTGCACCAAGCCTTCTCAAACTAAAATAAATGTAGGAAAATCTGGAATGGAAAATTCCAATCAGCCTACTGGGAAGAGGTTACTAATCATACTTTAAATAGAAAAAAGCTAATGCTTACCTCTGAGTGTGACTAGCTTGCCAATATGCTCAGCTTTGACTTCTCTGATAGGTAGAGACTTTGATGAAGATAAGTCCTTGAAGTACACTTCACTGTAAAATAAACAATACAATTACTAAATTGAAAACTAGAACTGGATTCTAATCCATAGTTGACTGTGTGTTACCCCTGTATGTATATATTGTTTTGCCACCTCAATGGAAGGAGGAAAGGGACATTGTCTACAGCAACTAGCTGACAAGCAAACTAAACACAAACTTACAATCTCCTAATGAGTTCTGGAGGGTATCTGTTGCGGGGGTCTCTCATCTCCCCGGGGATCCTGTGGTTCCTCGCCTCCAGCATTATCCTGTGCTCTATGTACACATCCAATGCATCTTTGGCAGCAACCTGCAAGTCATTTATGATTTACTAAACTGTGTAATATATCAATGTCTTGAGTTTTAATATGACTAGCCTGCACTCTGGCTTAGTAAAATCATAACGAAACAGTCCCAGTTAGAAATGAAATACACATTAAAATTGTACAACCTACCCTCTGAACCTTTTAATTACATTTACAACTTATAAAATAATAAGAGTAAGTTTTTCATGTTTCATAAGCTTGTACACCGTAATTGCTCAACCAATTTAGGTACAGAGGAGATCCTACTGTAGACGGCTGTAGGCTGCGATAACGCGTGCGCAGGCAAACTCAAGAAAGAATATTGTAGTTACCTCTCTATGTTTATAGTCTGGCAGCATCTCATAGACCACGTCTGACACCATGTTGGTGTAGCGCCGCGTGTTCTGTCTCACGGCCTCCGCCAGCTCCTCGTTGGTCTCGTGCAGGTCATCCAGCTCCACAATAAAAGCATTCTGAAACAATTTTGTATACAATGTTGGTGCGCCCTGAATAAGACAAAGTTTAAATTCTTTTATTTGAATATTCTATCCATTGAACCAGAACATATGTATTGATTGACATGAGAACTCGTGATATCAATGAAAACATCATGATTTGTGATCATGTTTTCATTGATATTATGAAAACGAGTAACTGTAACTAACCTACACTTACAAAACTTTGACCTTACCTGTTCCCTGTGCGCAACCCTGGTGAGCTGTTCAGCGTATTTGAAGTTCTTGTTTCCCTCATCGTCAGTTTGACAAAAGTCCACAAAGAAGTTCTTGAATGACTCTGAAACATCGGTGTTTGGTTGTTATTTTAGGTTAGCCGACCACAATAACAAAGAGAAAACCAGACTTAGAAATGATTTATTACCGCTGTCTGCTGCATAGTCACGCATAGCCATTTTTTAAATTATTTTATAAAACGTTTAACAATAAACAAGTAACGAAAACCTTCGAGAGATGTTTTCGGAACAAACAATTGGCGACTGATTTGTTGACAGTTGCCTAAAATTGGCGCGAAATGAGTATCGCCTCAATGTCAAATAAATTGTCAATGCTGTAGTTTTTTTTTTTTTAATTTATTGACCTGGTAACAAGGACCTTTAGGTCAAGTCAATGCTGTAGTAAGTTTTACGATTGACATAGACAGAGGTAACGATCGACTATTTCATTGATGGAACTTCCCTAAATTCGGCCACAATACCAAAAAAAAAAAATCCTTTTACAGTTTTGTCGACTTCTCTGTCTCTCTCATTGACCTATAAATTCCTACCTACCTCAATGGTCTCTCTCTGATTTCCCGCCAATTCAAACGTCAATCAAAAGTGCTGTCGAATGTCGCTGACTTTTTGTATTGTAATAAATTGTAAATGTTGGAGTGAAATTAGAATCAAAACATGGCAGATTCTTTAGGTAAAGTTGTAGTGAATGATTAAGTCAGTATGTGGAATTAAAACCAAATACTCGGTTGTTGTTTGAAACAAAGTTCAACCTTTTGTTTTCAGCTGGTCAAAGAGCCAAGAGGCAGAAAGTGGATAGACACGGCCGTTTATCGGCTTTCGAAAGGCTGAAACAACTGAAAGGCAAGGGCGTGAAGAACAAATACGATGTGGACGAGATGGAGAATGTGTACGATACGGTGGACGAGAGGGAGTACTCTGAACGGGTGATGCAGCGTCAGGAAGATGACTGGATTGAAGACGATGGTATTCATATTAATAATTTACTAATTTCTTTGTTTTTCCACGCTTATTATTATCAAAATTTTAAGCACAGGCACAATTTTACAGAAAACAACAAAGGTTGTGATGACTGTCAAGTAAACAAACATTTGCTAACTTCTCAGTTAAACTAATATATCATAGAATAGATTTTTCCAAACAAAACCTCGGCTGTATTTATTTATCTTTCTTCTTTATATGCAGGCACTGGCTATGTGGAAGATGGCCGAGAGATATTTGACGATGATGAAATTGAGGACACTTATGTAGCATCTAACAGCAAAGATTCTGGGCGAGGGCAGAAGAGGAAGGCTAGAGTTGCACCTCCACCATCTGGCAAAGGAAACATTAGGAACCTCTTTGGATCTATGCCTACTAAGAAGAAAGAGGTATTGTTGTTACAGTTATAAAAGATTTTTCCCCAAGTAACTAAAATTAATTGAAAGGAAATTAATATTTTTTATTTATTAGATTACTCTGGTTGAAAACCATTCACAGTAACTTAAAAGAAAAATGATTAAAGATGTACAAAAAAAAATGCCATAAAATATGTACATACAGTCAGCTAGGAAACACCGGCCTCATCTAGTTTATAACGACCAAAAATATTGACGTGTAAAAGTGTTATTTACAACCTACTTACAAAATAAATATCATTTATCATTTTCCTTTCCTTTTCTTCTGTCCAATGTCACAGCTTGTTCTAATTAGGTTTTCACTCTTACCTGAAGCAGAACTAATTTATTAAATAGTAGTGTCAGTAGTTTAGAAAATCAAGTATTAAATAAACATTGTCTATTATATTGCAGGATGTGAAAATATCAGAAGACAATATCTTATCGGACATCATGTCTGACTTGGACGGCAATGCATCAACCGCAGTGAAACCAAAGCCAGTGGTCACCAAAGCTAACATAGTGGAGTCCAGTAAGAGAGACGCACAGAACTACTTCAAAAGTCTCTCTTCAGCAGCCAAGAAACCTACCACTACCACAAGCCTGACCAAGAAGGAACAACCCATTGTTAAAAAGGAAAATGTAAGCTAACTTGATTATTTCATGTCTGTTTAATTATAACCTGTTACCATGCAGCATTATTTTACTATATTGTTTTCTAACCTATCCCATAGGCATTACTCTTGTACTAAAAGTTACAAATACCCACCTGATAGTGTATCTTTCAAAATATTACTTACCTTTTAATTAAAGTAGTATAGATTACCTTTGAACTCAATTAATCTTCTTTGCAGAAAGAAAACCTGGTATCTCCTGACAAACCAGTAGAAAAGAAAGTGTCTGTAAGTAAAACATTTATTTTAATATTATATCCTTTTATCTGATTTCTTAATCTTACAATATCTAACAAAAATCTTGCACCTTTGCATATACAGAATGATGAAACAACCAAACCCATAACAGAAAAGCCAGTTCCAAAGAAACCAGAATGGAAGATAGACAGAGAAATAAAGCAAGAAACTGAAGACTCAGCCACACAGAACATTGAGGAGTTCCACACACAGGACTTGGACTTTGATGATGACTTCAGCAATGATACCACTGCTGTCACAACGAAACCTGAAGAAGTTAAAAAGGAAGTGATACCCAGCACTGCAGAAACTATCGGAGATGTCGCTGAGGAGTTTTTGAATGAAGACTTTGACATATTCCCAGTTAAAAAGGAATCTCCTAAACAATTGAAGCCTTTAACTAGTACCTGGTCTGATCAGATGGGTGAGAACCAGGCTGCAGCTACAGTACAACTAGATGGTCAATTACCTCTACACACAAATGAAAATGGGGAGAAAGTATTGAAGTTCTACTGGCTTGATGCCTGGGAGGACAGGTTTGTGAAGCCCGGAGTAGTGTTTCTGTTTGGGAAGGTGTATGCTAACCCATCTAACAAGAAGGCGGGCTGTGTGTCCTGCTGTTTGATAGTTAAAAATGTCAATAGGCAGATGTTTCTGTTACCAAGGGAGTATGTAAGTACTGATGCTTGGTTTTTCTTTCTTTCTTTAATTTGTTTTCTTGTTATTGATAATTATAATTCTGTAAATTGTGTTGTTTATTTATAAATTGTTTATGACACCACAATTTACTGTTGTATAATTTAATAGCCGTTATCAAAAATTACAACAAGCACAATAATTATGGTGTTATTTGTGAATATGACTTTGAAGTTCTAAATCCTTTTATACTTTTCCATGTCTGTAATTATTAGGATATAAATGGTAAGGTAATTACAATGTATCATCTCAAAAGACATGAAATATGTTTTGATCTTATTTGTGTATGTTGTAGAAACTAGACCCAGTAACACTAGAGGCGACAGATCAGGAAGTGACGATGATGGACATGTACGCAGAGTTCAACAGTGCCGTCGCCAGTGAGCTTGGACTGAAGGAGTTCAAGTCGCGGAAAGTCACAAAGAACTACTGCTTCAATCTGCCAGATATACCTGCACAGTCTGACTATCTGGAAGTTAAATACTCAGTAAGTAATGCTAAGCATTGGCTAACATCTATTGCACTGTGGTTTGTTGTTAGAGAACCCAATTCTAGGAACACTTGCCATTGTATTTATGCTGTCCTGTTGTGTTTGTATGTTTTGTGTGGAATTGGACACAACATAACTTATGTGCATATATATATACATGTGTTTAGATCCAGTCCAGGATAAATAATTTTATACTGGCACTCATACATGCATATATGTACTCTGAATGTAAAAAGTCGACGCTTCCGACACTTGAGGTTGGAAATCGCGTGCATCTGTAAGAAATGGAAAGGCTCCATATTTCGGCAATAAACGTGTCCATATGGTTGCCTACGCCATTTCTTAGCGGATTGATCATCATCCACAACTTCACCTACTGCTGAGCTCAGGTCTCTTTTCTTGTGCCAATCCCGACGTTCCTACGCTAGTGTCTAAGTTTTACCCGCAATGGGCACAATGTCGTTCTCCCATCTCGCCGCCGCCGCTACAACACTTCGGCCACCGACTTACTCCACCTACATGACCTGGTGTTATGGCCCAGCTCCATTTCAGTTCTGCAATTCGTTTTCCGAAGTCGAAAACTTTCATATCCCTATTACTGATTGGTTCTTCGACGCTAAACGCAACGTCGCTGGGTCGTCGCATCAGTCGCAATCATAATTTAAAAAGCACTGGTGTAATTATAGCATGTCATTTTCAATCTTTCCTTCCTTCTATTTCCACAGGCAACGTTCCCGCCACCACCAAAAGACAAGAAGTACCTAACATTTTCGCACATCTTCGGGGCCACCACCTCGTCACTAGAAACCTTCCTCCTGGAGCGTAAGATCAAGGGTCCGTGCTGGCTGGAGGTGAAGCAGCCGGAGCTGGTGCAAGCTAAGGTGTCCTGGTGCAAGCTGGAGGCGGCTTGTGATAAGATGGAGCACGTCTCCGTTATCAGGGATGGCGCGGACTTGGAACCGCCGCCTATTGTCGTGGCTACTGTGAGTCGACTTTTTTTTTACTTTGATGGACTAAATAGTCAAAAGTTGATCCAAAAACAGACTACCTTGCTGGCAGCATCGAAGTAATTTTTTATATGTCCCAAACAATTTTAATCACCATGAATCTTTTAACATTTTCAGCAGCAATATTCTTGTCTTATCTGCTGTACTGTAATACGTGATTGATTGCAACTTACTGCACTGAAGCTTTATGTACATTATTTAAATATAATCGTGTTTCAGATAAATATGCGAACTACAATGGATCCCAAAACAAGAAAGACAAAGATATTGATGATAAGTTGTCTTTCGCACACCAACTTCCACTTACATAAGCCTCCACCGAATCCGCCGTTCCAACAACATTTCTGTGGTAAGCAACACTGACATAATTATGCAAGTAAGCTTTGCTGCCTTAACATCTAATCTTTTTTTTTGGTGTATTCCCGTTCGTCCCCTCGACTTCGTCCCCCGAGGGGGACGAACGGGAATTCGTTATTTATTTTCCCGATGGTCCCTCTAAATTTTTTAGGGGACGAATGGGAACAATTTATTAATTCTTTTTTTTGGTTCTATTGCTCCCCACCAAATAATATAAGACTGGTGGTTTAAATTGGTAAAAAAAAAACAAATTTGAATTAAATATCAGTCATTTATTAAGGAATAAAAATCACAGAATCAACTTTGCGATAACTCGCAATATTTTTAACTGACTTCTAAAAAAGGAGGAGGTTCTCAATTCGGATGTTTGTATTTTTTTTAATGTTTGTTCGCGCATAACTCCGTCGCTTGCCAACCGATTTGATTTTTTTTTTTTTTTTGTTGGAAAGGGTATACTTCCCAAATGGACCAATGAAAATTTTATCGAAATCGAACAAGCGGTTTTTTTGTTAATTTCAATAAATGATAGCAAATCTGTCGGGGTAGCTGAAATCGCATGTTTGTTTATTGTTTACACCAATTTATACCACGTACGCTGTGATGGGTATGTTTAGCTGGGAGTGAACCACTAAAAAGTGAAAAATAAAAAACTTTTTACAAAACATAAAACCGACTTCTAAACAAAAAAGTATAAAATAACTTTAATTTCGGAAGTCGGTGTGTACAACAACAAAAAAGCAACCATAAACACCGAGTTCCAAAATTAAAGTTATTTTATACTTTTTGGTTTTTTGTTTAGATGTCGGTTTTATTTTTTGTAAAAAGTTTTTTTATATATAATATTCTTTTTAATTAAGAATAAATTTCTCCTTATAACTAAAAAATTATGATAAAAAAATCAGTGTATAAAGCTTATAATAAAAAAAAGTCTGTATTATATTACAATTAAACACTACAAACAGACTTTTTACCATTCATGTTGTTTCCTTTTGAAATATGTATAAGTCACTATTTTTTGTAGTCACAGTTGCTTATGTGTATGGTGGCAAGATTTTACGTTTTACATTATGTAAGTAATTAGAAAAGTTGACTCATTATTTTAACACATAAATAGGGTCAGTAAATTACTGCACAAATCTTTTTAGTGGGACGAATGGCACTAATCGAAGAACATATTCCCATTCGTCCCCTCTTGAATTAGGATTGGGACGATCGGGAACAAATTAAATATTATTTTTGTAAATTCCCGTTCGTCCCCCTCGGGGGACGAAGTCGAGGGGACGAACGGGAATACACCTTTTTTTTGGATGGGAAATCATCAAATGACCCCTCCCGCCCTGGGTCGAGCGGTAGGGAGTGTCAGACTTTTACTGACTAAAACCCACCCGTGCTCCTTCTTGTGCCCTTTGCGTTCCAGGGCCGCGGTAACTCTTTCGAACAAATTCCGCAACTTAACATCTAATCTGGGAATTAAATTCTGTGTTTCAGTAATGACAAAATGCAATGAAATCTGGCCTTTGGACTTAAAACAGTCACTGCCTCAGTACAAAGCAACGAAATTAACCAAATGCGATACAGAGAGAGAACTACTCAACTATTTCATGGTACATTTCTGGATGATGGACCCGGATCTAGTTGTTGGCCATGACTTACAGGGATTCCAACAAGATTTACTAATTGGCAATATTCTCGACCTTCATATACCCAACTGGTCTCGATTGGGTAGGCTCAGAAGGTCTGTAGCTCCGCAAAAGAAATACGCCGCAAAGGACGCGTTCCTGGGGCGCTTGGTCTGTGACATCAAAATATCTGCAATGGAAGTAATACGGTCCAGGAGCTTCGACCTCGACACCCTCTGTGTAAATGTACTGAAGATGAAAGAAGGCGAACGCTTAGAAGTCGCGCTTGAAGATCTCCCCAGATATTATGAGAACAGCAATGACTTGTTCCAACTTGTGTCGCTGAGTATGCAAGATGCGTCCTATATACTCAAAATGATGTGCGAATTGAACGTCATACCGTTAGCGTTGCAAATTACACAAATTGCAGGAAATATCATGTCTCGAACGTTACTCGGTGGCAGATCGGAAAGAAACGAATTTTTATTACTCCATGCCTTCACTGAGAAGAATTATATAGTACCTGACAAAGTTTATGGCAAGAGAGTCGTAGCAGACGATGATAATGACGAGCCAGAGGAAAGTGCCACCAATGTATCCAAAAAACAAGCAAAGAAAAAAGCAGCTTATTCTGGAGGTCTCGTTCTAGACCCTAAAAAAGGATTCTATGACAAACTAATTCTTCTTATGGACTTTAATTCTTTGTACCCTAGCATTATTCAAGAGTACAACATTTGCTTTACGACTATTAAAAGGAAAGCCGCGGGAGCGTCTGATGAAGATGTTGCTAACCTTATTTTGCCAAAGTCTAACACAGATCTCGGTGTACTACCGACACAGATTCGCAAGCTTGTGGAGAGTAGACGAGATGTCAAGAAGTTAATGAAGAGTCCCGACTTGTCGCAGGAGCAGTACATGCAGTATAATATCAGACAGATGGCCTTGAAGCTCACAGCTAACTCTATGTACGGTTGTCTTGGTTTTACCCACTCCCGTTTTTATGCGAAACCCCTGGCAGCCCTAGTCACCATGAAAGGCAGAGAAATTCTCATGGACACTAAAGAAATCGTCCAGAAGGCTAACTACGACGTAGTATACGGAGATACAGACAGTTTAATGATCAACACTAACTGTTTAGATTATGACAACGTTTTTAAGATCGGTGTTGATCTGAAGAAGGAGATCAACAAGAAATATAGGCAAATTGAGCTTGATATAGATGGAGTATTCAGATATTTGCTTCTGTTGAAGAAAAAGAAATATGCAGCTGTCTTAGTTACTAAGAACAAAAGTGGCGAGTTTGTCTTCACACATGAACATAAAGGTTTGGATATCGTTCGTCGTGATTGGTCACAGCTGGCTGCGGAAGCCGGAAAATTCATATTGAGTCAGATTTTGTCTGAACAATCTGCAGACGAGAGGCTTGAGAGCATACAAACACATCTGAACAAACTGAAAGATGATTTGATGAATGGCAAAATGCCTCTCTCAATGTTAACAATAACTAAACAACTGACTAAGAACCCGAACGAGTATGCAGACAAACAAACGCAGCCACACGTGCAAGTAGCTCTAAGACTGAACAGTAAGAACAGCAGAAGGTTCAAGAAAGGAGATGTAGTGCCTTACATCATCTGTGAAGATGGCACCGCTAACTCGGCGACGCAAAGAGCATATCACATTGAAGAGTTGAAAAATTTAGAACATCTCAAAGTTGACTATAAATATTATTTAGCGCATCAGTTACATCCTGTAATATCCAGAATATGTGAACCCATTGAAGGCATGGATCCAGCCCGAGTTGCCGATTGTCTTGGCCTTGATCCATCAGGGTACAGACAAATCGTAAGAAGAGATAACTCTAACACTGAAACTTATGAAGTAGAAAACGAGCAAGAAAAATACCGACAGTGCAAAGACTTTGTGTTTGTGTGCGTCAACGAACACTGCAAAACCGAAAATAAGATTAGAGAAACAGTTGTCAAATTGGATAAAGAAAGTGTAACATTTTTAGATAAATGTCAGAATGATAAGTGTACCCTGAGGCCAGTGGATTACTTGGCGAGTATTCAAAACCAGTTGAGTCTGCAAGTCCGTCAGTATCACGCTCAGTATTACGCAGGCTGGTTGTCCTGCGAGGACCCCGCATGCGGGCACCGTACGGCGCGACTACCGCAGACCTTCGCCGGCGGATATCCGCTGTGCAGGTTATGTGAGAAAGGTGTCATGTTCAGAGAGTACACTGAAAAGGACTTGTATTTGCAAATCAACTTCTTCTTATTTTTGTTTGATCTTGGCAAGAATAGTAATTCCAGTAAGTATTCAATATGTAGTCATACAACATGGGCTATGTAAAGTATATTATAATGTTAAGTTCTGAGACATTTTCCTTTGTTACAGAAACTCGTGTGTCGTCTCAAATCACGAATGCTTTTCAACAGCTAAAAGAAATGGTTGTGGAAGACTGGCTGGCACAGTCCGCGTACTCCATCATAAACTTGTCGAAACTCTTCAGATTCTTTACCATAGATTCGAAAGCTGGCAACAAGATAAAGTCTGAACCGATTGAAATCGATATTTTACCTGAGACTGAACAAATAGATGCGCTGTTGGAGATGGGTGTCTATTAAATTTTGTATAGCTTTTGTTAGAATTAGAATCATGTCAAGTAATAAATAAGCTGTAAATAATATTAAATATCTTTTAAAATATTTTTTTTTTGTAGAGTTTAATGTTTAAATTGGCTTTTAAGTTTAAGAAATATAGTTTGCTAGACTAGATAATGCTTTACTACTAAAAATATGAGCTACACAAAACTTAACAATCATTGATGAATTGGTCAAACGAGTCGAGCGAAACCTTGACATCCAACTCTGGTTGAAAAATTGAATATTATTTTCGAAAGAACCCACATATTAGTAAAGTCACGGATGACTTACATATAGTAAGTGGAAATACTCGATGAGATGGATACTTCAGAGAGGCTATGTTATGCTTTCTGAACTTATCGCGTTTTAATGATGATGCAGTTATTGAAGGTACCTTGAAAAACTTGGGGGGGGGGGGGGGGGGAAGAAAATCAGTTATCCAACTATGCCAATGATAACTTTAATCAAAATCTTCTCGTAGTGTAAGCAGGTTGAAGTGACTATCGTCAACTAGGTACCTATTCAATCACTTCCATGTACCTAAATAATAACTAAACTAAATTTTTGCAACAACAAGATAAGATGGCGAAACTAGATCTGAGCCCACAGCAGCTTCCCTGGTTCCTGAGACTACACTATCGTGCAGACAAAGAGTATAGTAATATATATGGCGTCCAGACTTTCATCAGAACCAAAAACTTCAGGCTCTAGACAAGAGACAGTCTGTCGGCACAGTCGGCAGTAGAGTGGCGAAAGCGGTTGTCAAAACGGCAAAAATATGTGGGACTGAAAAATTCTATTGAAATATCATACAGGAACTAATCCCTTATTATTTTGTAGATATTTGGCATTTCGAAAATTCCATTCGCTAATAGAATGGCCCTTTGTCTAAAGCAGCCTTTCCAAAGTTTGCGATAACGCCCCCTTGCGGGTGATGCAGGCCTAAAGGACCGCCCGTAAGAGACACAGAAAAAAATCGGGGCGTTGTGTAGTGGTTTGGTGGGCGATTTGTAATTTCATCTACTAGGCGGGCTCTTAGACACCGACTGAGCTCTCGACTACAAGTTGTGAACATCAAATCAACTAATATTAATTAAGAGATTGCTCAAACTAACTAAGTTCGATATTTCTCTTCACGTAGTTCATAAATCTGTCGTCTTATTGAATAAATAAGATAAAAATCATTGCAACCGGTAGCTCCGTTTCGAAATGAAAGTAGATACAAACACTCAAATAAAAAGGCAACAGACACACACACAGACATTTTAATGGTTGTTATTATTTCTAGATAGGTAATTTTCCTAGATAATAGACCGCGGGCAATCAGCTTTAACAAGCTTTTATTAAATAACCCGATTTGTGCACACCTGTATACACGGCTGGTTCATAGAATAGGTACTTGTTACTTGTTGAGTAGGTACGATTGAGCGTCGAATGAGATGAATTTATGCAGGTTTATCTTATTCCTGTCGGCGCGTGCTGCTTAAGTAATCCTATAATAACGTGTAATTTTTTTTTTCATTTGTTCTATCGCGCGTAATAAATAAGCAGTACATAAGTTCAACACTTACTTACCTACGTATTTCTCAAAACAAAACAATGTCGGAATAAAAAAGAAGAGTCAGCAGTACTGTGCAGAATATTCGGATTCATTGAACATCCCACGATCCCATCGTCGCCTTTGTGCCTTCTATGTCTACAAACATTCAAGACTGTAAGATCATTTGAATAAAATGCATCCAGATAAGGAAGACAAGAATGTAGCATATTTTGAAGTTTTGAAGACCTTTTTTTTCTGGATAGGATATCGTCAAATGACTTCTCCCGCTTTCAGTGGGGATGAAGGGAGTGTAAGACTTACTGACTATAACCCACCCGTGATCCTTCTAGTGCCCTTTGCGTTCCAGGGCCGCGGTGATTCTTTCGAAAAAAATCCACAGGCCCGCACTTTCGGTGGCTGGGAATAGCCCTGCGTTTCCCGACGCCAGAGGCGTTTCCCTCTCCCGCACTGCCTCTTCCTTCGCTAGCATTACTGCTTCGCAGAAGGAAATCACCGCTTCCCATGACTCTTTGCTCCGGACCATGGATTGACCAGCGCCGGATATAGAGGTCGCCGCCGTCGATCGTCTCGTCGAGGACATGGCGTTGCTCCGCCCACGCAGGGCAGACCCACCACCCCACCCATCCACCGTGTCTTCCGGACGATAATATAGCTCACAATAATTTATTTAAATTGAAGTTATAGAGAAAAAATGGGGGCGCTAAAAAAATATTCTCAAAGTGGGCAGTAAACAAAATAAGTTTGGGAACCCCCTGGTCTAAAGCCTAAGATGCCGTTTCAACGTAATTCGGAATACAGCCTTTGTTCTATAAATAATTACATATATTGTAGATCTGTTTATAGGTACCTAATGAATACAGCTTTTCTTTTGATGGGTTCAAATTATAGAATAACTTTATATTTATATATTTCGAAACAAATATTGTACCATATGACATCATAGATTCTGTCTAGAAACTACTTACAAGTAGTTTGTACTTGCTTGTACAAAATCTGTGACTTGGCGAAAAATTGCGACTAATTAGGGACCAAGTTTGTGAGAAAACCCCCACGCCAGCGCCACCTAGAAACGCTTATAACTATTGAACCTAAATTTGGGAGACAACTACGTGCCCAAGCTTTTGAGATTCAAATGAGCCCAGCTGGTATAGGCTCTTCCTAGATCGGCCATCTATAAAGCCTCATAACTTTTGAACGACCGACCTGTTCTGATACTTGGCGAATCAAAATGATAATCCCTGATGGCACACAACAGAGTTCCATTTAATTCATAATTCGTCTCGGGGCAGCCCAGCTCTTCTGCCAGTAGGTAGTGGGGTACTGGAGTCAGTCCACGAGGAAAATTATAATCAGAATAAAACCCATAAATCGAATAACAGTGTATTTTTATTGACATAAAATATTTTCGTAAGCAATTACAATACATTGAGGTTCTTATACCAAGTCACAATAAGTGAAAACACAGCTATCTATCTATTAAAATCTAATTGCGTGAGCAATGGAAATCTTAGTAAAATGTTACTTCACGATGTGAATAAAAAAAAACTTACAGTACGCGGCCGTGTACATGGTACATGGAGTTAGAGAAAATCTGGATTGTAAAGCATGTTTCTCCGACATGGTAACGGCCGTATACTGCCCAAAATTTAATAGTACCCTCGGCCGCGACCTCTATTAGGAGCTCCGAAGTTACCCCGACCACCGCCTCGACCTCTGAAATTGTTTTGATTATTGTCATAGTTATTATTACCGAACTGTTGGTTCATCGGAGGCCGCGTATCATAGTTGTCTTGTCCCCTGCCATTCATGAAGTTATTCCGAGGACCTTGATTGTATGGAGCATTCGTTCCGTAATTATCAGGGGCGGCGCCTCTCATGGGCGGACCTCGGTTGTCCATCACGTTAGGGCGTGGATTCCACTGCCCTTGATTGAAATGATCATTGGATTTGTTTCTGTTGTCGTTGTAATTTTGTTGCTGATGTTGTGGCGGCTGATATTGTTGTTGATGCGGAGGTTGGTACTGCTGCTGATGCTGCGGTGGCTGGCTGCGTTGCTGGTGTAGTGGCGGCATTTGATTGTGTTGAGATCCTTGATTATAATGTTGGTGCTGTGGCGCCGGTTGATAACTCTGCTGTTGACCTTGTTGTTGATTATAAAGTGACTGCTGTTGGTTTTGCTTAGGTGGTTGATAATTCTGTTGTTGTGGTAGTGGTGATGGATAACTCTGCTGAATCTGCGGAGTCGATTGATAATTCTGTTGATTCAGTGGCGGAGAGTGATAGTTTTGTTGTTGTTGCGGATGATGCTGTTGCTGCTGTTGCGGATGATGCTGTTGCTGCTGTTGTGGACGCTGCTGCTGCTGCTGTTGTTGTTGTTGTTGTTGTGGTTGCGGCGGCTGGAAATTGTCCGGAGTCCGCAACAAACCCTGCACGTTTTGGCTAGGAGTCGATCCAGGTCCTAGCCCTTGATTACTGATAGGAGCCTGAGTGACTGGCAAACTGAGCAGTGGCTTCAGCAGTTCCTGTGTAACCGCTGGCTCGGGCAGGTCTCCGAAGGACCGCGGCTGCGTGTTGCTGACGACGACGTTGGGCGAGCGCGACAGGGGCGCGGGCGTGGCGGCGGGCTGCGCCTTGATGCTGGCCTGCACCAGCGCGAACAGATCCGTCGCAGAGCTAGCAGACAAACTCTTAGTGATAGCCGCGAGGGAATTCTCCAGTTTCGCGGGCTCTGTAGAAGTCGCCTCTGCTTTCGACTCCTCCAAAGATTTCTTTACGATTTCCATTTCTTGACGTATCTGATTTTCCTTTACTTTCTGGGTAGCAGATTGGAACACCTGCAGGAAAAGAATATTAGAATTTATAAAGGCATGTGATCGTCCTTAGTCAGCACTAATATTTCTAATATCATCCATGTTTAAGTATGATTATAAGAAGGATACTGGATTTTAACGAGGACTCAGTCCTCACCCTTTCCACAGGAACCGTGTCGGGATCCAAATATTTTTAGATGATGAAGCGCTTGTTTTCCACAGAATGGATATGGTTGCGGCGTACAAAAGATGAACAAATAAATTCCAACTGTACCTCCTCAACAGTATAATCATCGTCGTCACTCTCCACGACGACCGTGTTGGCAGGCTCCGGTTCGGGCTGCACAGCGTCGGGCGTGGGCGCCTTGGGCGCGGTGGAGGCGGCGTCGCTGACGTACTGGCGCAGTCTCTCCACACGCTCGGGCTCCTTCGCCTCCAACTTCTTCAAGTAAGCGATGAGGCTGTGCTGCTCTTCAGCGGATAGCTCGTTGAAGTTCTTCAGTAGGGTCTCTAGGTCTGAATCTGAGAGGCCGTCCATGGCGTCAGTGTTGCTTTGTTCCACCCTGGTAGGACAGAAGGTAATATCGTTATTTTTTGTTGATGTAAGACAAATGGGAAGACATAATCTACGAAAATATAAAATAAAACATGTAATGGTTATTTTT
This sequence comes from Hecatera dysodea, assembly GCA_905332915.2. Lineage (NCBI taxonomy): Eukaryota > Metazoa > Arthropoda > Insecta > Lepidoptera > Noctuidae > Hecatera > Hecatera dysodea. The sequence goes on along the minus strand of HG995288.1, from coordinate 7,890,485 downwards.
CTCAAACGAAGTGAGAAAACAGTTCATATAGTTTTGACTTAAAAAGGAGGTTTTTATAACTTAGCTTAAGTTAGAAGAACTCCTTTTATTACTGACAGCATAACAAAGTTTGATTCATAAGGAATTCAGATTCGGATACCTGAATGCTTCCCTTACTTACATAATGTTCAAATCGGTGCACACGTTTGTATATTTTCCGAATGGGAAAATACCTGACGTTCATTTCGTTTCGTGCGTTCGAGCCAGAACAATAGGAAATCAAACTTCTACGCGTCTATCACGGAATTTCGGATGTATGCAGGCAGTCTTAAACAATATTTAGAGCCGCAGTAGCAAGCTCAGCTATTCTAGGCATAACTTACTTCTTATCATTCTCATCGTACGCCGACTGCAGCATCTGCAACGCCGACGCAGTTCCACTTTGCTTGGGAGGCGGTGGCTTCGTCACCGGCTTCTCTACAACAGGCGGACGTACTGCCGCCTTCTTGGTCTGTTCAGCCGCTCGCTTCTTAGCCTCGGCCATGCCTACGACGGCGTCCACCAGTACTGCTAAGTCTTCGGAAGACACGTCTGTCTTGCCCTGGGCTATGAGAGCTTCTGCCATCTGTTGTGCTATCTGTGCGCGGTCTACTTCGCCCACTCCGGCTACTGGGACAGCTGTTGTTTTGCTCGGTTCTGATTGCTGAAAGATTTTGTGACACTGTATAGATAAGTCATTCCAAGTTCTGGTATCCTCATTTATATAGTGTTCAAAAGACATTTCAATTATTTTCAAAAGCCTACCATTAAACTCAAAAACACTTATTTTACAAAACGAAAATCATAGTAGGTACAATACGTATGACCGACGGATCTTGGCGAGCCCGAACTTTGCGCAAAAGGTAGCACAGTAGATTTTTTTAGGAATTATAATTAATTGATATTTTATTGAAACAGAAGAATATATATATATATAGATAGAAATAGATATACTAATTTAGTGAATTAATCGCAAGAAGAAAAGAAAGAAATTTCGCCGGTTTTTGTATGTGTAAGATTAGGTTTTCTCGGTCATAATTTAACCAAGCATAATTGTCCAGACAAGAAAAAACATAACAACACAACGCACTACATGAAATTTGTATTCGTAAATTTGTTTACAATAAAAAAAATATCTGGCGCGAGTGTACATAATGCAAAACATTGCAGCTTTTGTTCAGTCTCGCCAAGATCCTTCTGCAGTATTTTACACAAAAAAATATGCAAAATCAAGGTTAAATTATGTATGATTTATCAGGTGTAGTCTGGTATGTCACATGATAACTGAAATCGTTGATAGCTTTAGAACTCTGCAACCTTTAAATGTGAATTGATGTGGGCTTTAATCACTTAGACAAACATCAAGAATGAATAGCAGATAGTGGTACCTTCTGCTTGAGCCTGGTGCGCTTGTCGGCCTCGTGCAGCGTGGCGGCGGCGCGCACGACGGCGGCCCGCAGCGCCTGCGCCGCGCCGCCGCCCACCAGCCCCGCCTGCACCGCACCCTTCAGCTTCTCCTTCGCCGTCTCTATCAGCACTAATGAATAGCAGATAGTGGTACCTTCTGCTTGAGCCTGGTGCGCTTGTCGGCCTCGTGCAGCGTGGCGGCGGCGCGCACGACGGCGGCCCGCAGCGCCTGCGCCGCGCCGCCGCCCACCAGCCCCGCCTGCACCGCACCCTTCAGCTTCTCCTTCGCCGTCTCTATCAGCACTAATGAATAGCAGATAGTGGTACCTTCTGCTTGAGCCTGGTGCGCTTGTCGGCCTCGTGCAGCGTGGCGGCGGCGCGCACGACGGCGGCCCGCAGCGCCTGCGCCGCGCCGCCGCCCACCAGCCCCGCCTGCACCGCACCCTTCAGCTTCTCCTTCGCCGTCTCTATCAGCACTAATGAATAGCAGATAGTGGTACCTTCTGCTTGAGCCTGGTGCGCTTGTCGGCCTCGTGCAGCGTGGCGGCGGCGCGCACGACGGCGGCCCGCAGCGCCTGCGCCGCGCCGCCGCCCACCAGCCCCGCCTGCACCGCACCCTTCAGCTTCTCCTTCGCCGTCTCTATCAGCACTAATGAATAGCAGATAGTGGTACCTTCTGCTTGAGCCTGGTGCGCTTGTCGGCCTCGTGCAGCGTGGCGGCGGCGCGCACGACGGCGGCCCGCAGCGCCTGCGCCGCGCCGCCGCCCACCAGCCCCGCCTGCACCGCACCCTTCAGCTTCTCCTTCGCCGTCTCTATCAGCACTAATGAATAGCAGATAGTGGTACCTTCTGCTTGAGCCTGGTGCGCTTGTCGGCCTCGTGCAGCGTGGCGGCGGCGCGCACGACGGCGGCCCGCAGCGCCTGCGCCGCGCCGCCGCCCACCAGCCCCGCCTGCACCGCACCCTTCAGCTTCTCCTTCGCCGTCTCTATCAGCACTAATGAATAGCAGATAGTGGTACCTTCTGCTTGAGCCTGGTGCGCTTGTCGGCCTCGTGCAGCGTGGCGGCGGCGCGCACGACGGCGGCCCGCAGCGCCTGCGCCGCGCCGCCGCCCACCAGCCCCGCCTGCACCGCACCCTTCAGCTTCTCCTTCGCCGTCTCTATCAGCACTAATGAATAGCAGATAGTGGTACCTTCTGCTTGAGCCTGGTGCGCTTGTCGGCCTCGTGCAGCGTGGCGGCGGCGCGCACGACGGCGGCCCGCAGCGCCTGCGCCGCGCCGCCGCCCACCAGCCCCGCCTGCACCGCACCCTTCAGCTTCTCCTTCGCCGTCTCTATCAGCACTAATGAATAGCAGATAGTGGTACCTTCTGCTTGAGCCTGGTGCGCTTGTCGGCCTCGTGCAGCGTGGCGGCGGCGCGCACGACGGCGGCCCGCAGCGCCTGCGCCGCGCCGCCGCCCACCAGCCCCGCCTGCACCGCACCCTTCAGCTTCTCCTTCGCCGTCTCTATCAGCACTAATGAATAGCAGATAGTGGTACCTTCTGCTTGAGCCTGGTGCGCTTGTCGGCCTCGTGCAGCGTGGCGGCGGCGCGCACGACGGCGGCCCGCAGCGCCTGCGCCGCGCCGCCGCCCACCAGCCCCGCCTGCACCGCACCCTTCAGCTTCTCCTTCGCCGTCTCTATCAGCACTAATGAATAGCAGATAGTGGTACCTTCTGCTTGAGCCTGGTGCGCTTGTCGGCCTCGTGCAGCGTGGCGGCGGCGCGCACGACGGCGGCCCGCAGCGCCTGCGCCGCGCCGCCGCCCACCAGCCCCGCCTGCACCGCACCCTTCAGCTTCTCCTTCGCCGTCTCTATCAGCACTAATGAATAGCAGATAGTGGTACCTTCTGCTTGAGCCTGGTGCGCTTGTCGGCCTCGTGCAGCGTGGCGGCGGCGCGCACGACGGCGGCCCGCAGCGCCTGCGCCGCGCCGCCGCCCACCAGCCCCGCCTGCACCGCACCCTTCAGCTTCTCCTTCGCCGTCTCTATCAGCACTAATGAATAGCAGATAGTGGTACCTTCTGCTTGAGCCTGGTGCGCTTGTCGGCCTCGTGCAGCGTGGCGGCGGCGCGCACGACGGCGGCCCGCAGCGCCTGCGCCGCGCCGCCGCCCACCAGCCCCGCCTGCACCGCACCCTTCAGCTTCTCCTTCGCCGTCTCTATCAGCACTAATGAATAGCAGATAGTGGTACCTTCTGCTTGAGCCTGGTGCGCTTGTCGGCCTCGTGCAGCGTGGCGGCGGCGCGCACGACGGCGGCCCGCAGCGCCTGCGCCGCGCCGCCGCCCACCAGCCCCGCCTGCACCGCACCCTTCAGCTTCTCCTTCGCCGTCTCTATCAGCACTAATGCGCTCTCACGCTCTAGGAGCTCTTCTGATGAATTTGCTTTCTCCTGGTGAGGACATGTCACATTTCAAAATAAATTTAACGACATTACATTACAGCTCTTTGTTTCACAGGGACAGGATTGTCGCTATTAACACTTTTGATGAGTATTAATAGTGGCAATTCTAGGGACTGAAATTGAGGAATAAATATTGCAATATCTATGTACTTGTAGAAAATATTTCAAATCACCATAAGAATCTGCCAAAAAAAAACAAGGAAAAGGCCAATCAAGCTTACCTTCTCCATTTTCAAAGCATCCGCAAGTAAGTCAACAATCTTCGGGCCCAAGCTACCGAGGTAATCCTCCAGAGCCACCAGCTGGCGCAGCGTGGCCACCACGTCGTCCGCCGCGCCGTCCACCGGCGGCCCGCCGTGCCCGCCCGACATGGAGCGCCGGCGCCGCACCTTCAATGAGCCAATGATTTATTTCCCAGAAGTAATCTATCTAGACTTCTCCCAATTGTTAGCCGATCTCAAATATTTGGGAAAGATTAACTGTTAAAGATCTACTAATGGCAGCCGTTACGAACAACCTTATGTAATTTTGGAGGCACGTAGTACTCTCGAAATGAAATGGATTGTCAATCATCCACAGACCGATATCGACAAGAGTTGCTTGACATTGAAGATCGACTGTGGCCTTATTATTATTTTGCCACAAGCTTTCATAATAGATAGATGCTTAATAAATAGTACAAAGTGTAATTACGTTTGATCAACGTTTTGAAGAATGCAAATATTGTAGTTACCTTGGAGCCGCGCGACACCATGCTGCCGGCGCGCGAGCGGGAGTCGGCGCGCGTGTCGGGCGCAGAGCCCACCGACTCAATCTCGTTGTCGGAGTTCCACGGGGACGTCACGTCGTCACTGTCGTCAGGAAAAATAAATGTTTCAGCACTCATTATTTTAAAGCAAGAAAATTAAATACAGAACAATGGCTGAAGGGCTAAATGTATTAAGACAGGAGAACCTAAATAGGAAACCTTAACGGATTTATAACAAGCAATGCCACATGCCGTCAACTGGCGTGCCGTTATTACTCACGCCTTGAGCTCCTCGTCGGATGTGCTTGATTTTGCAAAACTTTAGAAGATAATTTAGTTTTTATATTCATAAAAGAAAGTTTGTGTATCATCATCATTTACCCACTTACCGTTTGGGGTGTATTATATACGGAATTATTATCTATACTAATATTATAAAGCTGAATAGTTTGTTTGTTTGTTTGAACGCGCTAATCTCAGGAACTACTGGTTCAATTGAAAAATTCTTTTTGGGTTGAATAGACCATTTATCGAGGAAGGCTTTAGGCTATATATCATCACGCTTAAGTCAATAGGAGCGGAGCAGCGATAAAGAATGTTTTAAAATCGGGGATTCCACGGGGACGAAGTCGCGGACAGCAGCTAGTATGTTATAATTTCATTTGCTATACTATTATTTTACTATTGTTTTGTTTAGAGGGGCCTAAGTGTCACCCCAACGAGTTTCTTATAAGCTTTTCTTCGTATTAAACGACCAATATGAAACCGTGAACCTCACTTCTGACGGTTCTTAAGTTTCCATGTAGACTTATGTGAAATACAATTAGTGAAATTAATTAGTTATAATAACTCACGGCTTGAGCTCTTCGTCGGAGATGAGCACGGTCTGCATGGACGGCGTCACTTGCTGCGAGGCGTGCTCGGGGCTGCGGTTACGTTGTTGTTAGTTATAATAACTCACGGCTTGAGCTCTTCGTCGGAGATGAGCACGGTCTGCATGGACGGCGTCACTTGCTGCGAGGCGTGCTCGGGGCTGCGGTTACGTTGTTGTTAGTTATAATAACTCACGGCTTGAGCTCTTCGTCGGAGATGAGCACGGTCTGCATGGACGGCGTCACTTGCTGCGAGGCGTGCTCGGGGCTGCGGTTACGTTGTTGTTAGTTATAATAACTCACGGCTTGAGCTCTTCGTCGGAGATGAGCACGGTCTGCATGGACGGCGTCACTTGCTGCGAGGCGTGCTCGGGGCTGCGGTTACGTTGTTGTTAGTTATAATAACTCACGGCTTGAGCTCTTCGTCGGAGATGAGCACGGTCTGCATGGACGGCGTCACTTGCTGCGAGGCGTGCTCGGGGCTGCGGTTACGTTGTTGTTAGTTATAATAACTCACGGCTTGAGCTCTTCGTCGGAGATGAGCACGGTCTGCATGGACGGCGTCACTTGCTGCGAGGCGTGCTCGGGGCTGCGGTTACGTTGTTGCTCGCGCTGCGACAGCGGACTGCGGCTGCTGCGCCGGATGGACTCCAGCGCGAAGTGCGTGCGCGCGGGGCTGCGTCTGTGTAACATAGTTCATCAAGGTACCATTAATTTGCAACGCTGTCTTACATCAGTGACAAACAAGTTTTGAATTTTGCTAGCTACGATCACGGATGCCCCTCATCTCTCATGTCAGAAGTTGTATAAATGTATCATGCAGTAGTATAAAGATTGAATAGACTGTTTATAGGCTGGTGGCGCAGCTATCCAGGTAAAGCAGGGTGAACGGCTAGTGTCACCACTTCTGTAGGATAAGTCAGTTTTACCCACAGAATCAACTGATTTGATTTAATTCGTGTGAAAGAAAGAAATCGTGGAAACTATACAGTCTCATCGTATTACATATGAGTACGCTTCAGGTTAAATCGACCCGACGCAGATTGGTCTGATCAGAGAGTTTAGGGATAACTTAAAGCAACGACAAGTAGAACTTTCAAAAACATCTAAATACGACATTATTAAAAACAAATAAGAAAGGAAATCATTCAAGTTTGTACCCAAAATTAAAAGCTGTTTCGGTTAAAATGATGAGATTTGACTGATGTCCTTTCCATACTATACATTTAAGATTTGTTGATTAACATACCTATTGTATTGAGCTTGGCGTATTTGTACGCGCGTCCGTTTCACTTTGCTAATGGAGGACAGACTTTATGTGAATAGAAATAGGTTACATTTTAAAGAGAAACTAAGTAGGGTTGAGGCATAAATTATTTAATAAATGGCCACCGTCAACACAGGCTTTCTATTAGATAAGTTTTCTCTTGTGTCATGAGAGTAAAATTTGTCATTTTTCACAGAAACAATCATGAATAGATGTCGCTATTTCATAATTTTAATATACCTAATTAAAAAAGAAGCTACATGATAGTTTGAACATTAATCTAGCCTTCTTTTTTTCGAAGCTCTTCGGAATATATACCGTTCTCGGGGCGTAAATACGTCACAAATTGACATGTAGAAAGGAGGGCAGGCGTGAGTGGCGACGAAAGTAATTTTTCACTGAATATGAAACTGCCGTATAAACGCCCTGACACTCTTGACCAGCATTGATTGGAGCGGTGTCGTGACTAAAAGGGAGGTCTATATGGGATCATATTCTGGTGGCGTACCTGTGCAGCGGGCTTCTAGAGCGCGTACGTTTGTGGTGCGGCAGCGGCGGCGAGCGGCGGCGCTCCGGAGAGCGGCGCCGCGCGGGGGAGCGGCGCGCGTGCGGCGGCGGCGACCTGCGCGCACGGGCCCGTGTGTATACTGCTCATGTTGGACGACGACTACATACCCCATACACGCCTAATGCTCGATTTTATACACTAAAGGAATTCTGTTAAATAGCTGATGGGACGAAGCAGGAACCCGAGTTCTGATTGGCCCTTCCAAGGTCACACTACATCTTTTTAAACAATGGTACCTACTTAATAAAATATTTTTTAATATATTACTTACATAATAAACATTTTCATTTAAACTATTTTACAGACTATATTTAATTATTCATATTATTATTTTAACTTGTGCTTTTAACGTAATCAAAGTGTTTTCTGCAATTATTTGAAACTAGCAAAACGTCCCGGCTTCGCACGGGTTCTATTTAGATTTGTAATTCTATCGTGTAATTATATTTTTAACCGACTCCCAAAAAAGGAGGAGTTTCTCAATTCGACTGTATTTTTATTTCTTTTACTCACAACTTTTTACTGGGTGTACCGAATTTGTGATTCTTTTTATATTCGAAAGCTGGTTCTTGTCATGTGGTCACATTGAAGTGAGATCTGACGACTCAAATACTAGTCTCTTGTTATCCCTATATCTCGAGATAAGATATATCTCGAATTAGATAGAAATAAAATTAAACAAAACATCTGTATACGATGGTTTGGAAGAGCATCTTAGTATTTCGAGGTGGTCCCTCTCTAGATTGGTGAAGATCTGATGAAGAACGAAGTTAGGAAAGGAAGTCCTCAATAAATGATAGCAAATCTTCCGGGATTGCTGAAATCGCATGTCTGTTTATGTTTACATAATAACACGTACGCTGTGATGAGTTCGTTTGGGTGTGGGGTGCTACCACAAAAATTTTTGAACACCGACTTCCGAAATTAAAGTAATTTTGTACTTTTTGTAATAAAGCGTTTTAAATAATAAACGTTACAATAATAATTACACCCCAGTAGGGCTCTTCACTCGCGGAGATCGTGCGGTCCATGACTTTTTATGGGGCTCCGGTGTGCCCTATAAACGGCCTCAGCGACAGCACCCGCTGTCGTTGAGGCGGCTACTACCGTTTGCCCATCCATAAGAAAAACAGGGCGCTGGAGAATATGTTTTAGATTCGCCGATACCCACTCGGTCTTGTAATGTGCGGCTGCAGCGGCATGTCGTGTAGCTTATGTCAAATTTCCAAACAATGACAGAGCGGCTGTACCAATAATTTTTAACCGGACACACACGAAAGAGTCAAGGCAATAAAAAGCTTGTAATATTGGCTCTTGATTATTGAAAAATTTTCACCCACCTGCGATCTCGCCTAAAGTCTATTGGCGATCGGCGTCTCGGCGGTAAAGGCTCGCGCTGAATACGATAATCCGGGCGCTCGTAGCGCTCCGGGCGGCGCCGATCGGGCGAGCGCCGGCGCAGCTCTGGTGAGCGGCGCCGCACCTCGGGCGAGCGCCGCCGGGGCGACGGTGACTTCCGCCGGAGCTCCGGAGACTTCCACCTGGGCTCGGGCGCGCGGCTCTTCTCCGCCGACTGACGTGGCTCCGACACGCGCTTGTTCATGTCGGGCGGGGAGAGGCACATGCGGCGGTAGATCTCGTTCACTTGGATACGCAACTCCTCTTGGTGTAGGTCCTTCATGCGCGCCGTCCAGAACACGATCCATTCCGGTTTGAAGTCGTGCTTTGATGGGTCTTTGCCCTCTAGAATAACATTTACGATAAAAACTGAGATAATTGAAATTTTCAATTTATTGAGGACAGATAGATACAATAGCTAAAAAAATAATCTTATCCCGAAATCATGGTAACACCAGTCATGATGGTCTGCAAGATTTGACTAACGTTTATTGAACAATTTCTGCAAACTATGAATTACCTATAATGATCAAGGTGGCAATTGTCGTATTTTTAGTAGCGTTAGCATTCGCATCGTAGTTCGAAATTGAACTTCTGATAACGAATTGAGATGTTCATTTTTCTTTTCTTCGCTTACCGGCCTGTATCTCCTTGTAGCGCCTATTCCAGAACTTCTTCCACTCCTCGGGGTAGAGCGGGTGCTTCTCCGGGTTCTTCTCGTGGTAGGCGAGCGTCTTCTTCAGCGACTCCTCGGCCGCCTGGCGCTTCTCATCCGCCAGCTTTACCTTGTAGTCATAGTTGGGAGGCCTTTGTTGCTGCAAGTTGTCATACTTTATTAGTGAAACACGTGGGACAGCAAACAAAAAAAGGGAAATTTTACTTTTTTTTCTAGTTTTAGACATATTTCTCAAATGCAGATACTACAATTCATCTAAGTAGATTGCACCAAAACCAAAAACATTTATTTGAAACTTGGTGAAAATGTTCATTGTTAACAGACCTATAGATCTGTATTTTTGTAAATAAAAATGAATAGCTAAATGTGTTGCTCTAAGCGCAAAACTCGGTAACAGCTAGACCAGTTTAGTTCATTTTTATTTTGAAATATTCCATGAAGCTTGAGCAAGGATGTTGTGGAGAGAAAAATATAAAAACCTCATTCCTCTTTTTTTCACACAAAGTGCAGCTAGCTGTCACTTCGTGTGTCGGGTCAGCTAGTACCTACATAATTGCAAAAAAGATTTTATTTTTGATTCAAAATTTCGATGTCTGATCAGTAACACCGTTTACAAACAATCTTACCCATATAATCATATAAGTTAAGATAGTAGAATGTTTGTACGTAAGTACGTATGTACGTACCTTTTCCTGAGACTTGCTGCTAAGAACGCGCGACGCGCCGTATCGGTCGCGCAACGGCGACGCGGGGCGGCGCTTGTCGTACGGCTCGAACCGCGCCTTGTTGTTCAGCGAATACTGCCTGTCCCTGAAACAACAGTTTATTAAAGCAAATGTGTATGGATTGGATTATACTAGTTCTAATTTCCCAACTATCTCTGTACCAAAAATCTGAAAATCGGTTCGGCGCTTGAGGATTCCTAAAGGTGTAAGTAAATCTTTCGAACAATACCAGATTTTTTTTAATCAAAATCTACCCTCGTGTATAAGTGAATAAATAAATTTTATGCTGGCTTTTTAATTGTAGCGCCTCCGGTGACACCCTACAAACCGTAACAACACTTACTCCTTCACGTTGAAACTAAAGTCAGTGACATAATTGGATCAAGTGCAGAACTACTTCAGGTCAGTATGTTATATTTGGTTTTCAAAACATTGCAAAAGTGTTGTACTAAATGTGCGGTATGCCAATTTATTCGCTACGATAGGCTGGATTTGTGAAATACAAAATTAAACTTATTTCGAAAACCATAACGTATATGTTGTATCATTCAAATGCCGCGAATATTTCGTCAAATACGCCTAGTGAACTGAATGTTGAAATAATTACCTGGCGACTCGCCGGTCCCTGGCGGCGTCGCGGCGTAGCTCGTGGTCGGCGTCGTCGCTGATGTCGGACAGTGACTCCACGGAGCCCGCGCGCCGCTCCTGCCGACCCGCCGGCCGCTGTAGCCACACTCATTCAGTAAACACACTCCAACCACCAAACATTTGTAAGACCAGACACTAGCTCTGATATAGTCCGATTGAAACTCCCGCCATTTCTGATTTGGCTTTAGTATTTGGGTATTTCAGTATGGTCACGATCAGACTTATAAAGCATGTGTCTTGCCTTTTTATCAAAATATCTAATTGGAGACTGGTTATTTAGAACAGATATTTAAAAGTACATAATTTTCTAGTTAGTTACACTGTCGTTGACCAAATAAACGCAAGGTATGATATGCATGAGTCAATTAATTAGAAACACACTCGATTACCTACTTTATGAATCTATGATAGTATAATAAAGCTGAAGTGTTCCTCTGTTTGTTTAAACGCGCTAATCTCTAGAACTACCAGTCGGATTTGGATAATTCGTTTTGTATATGATTCCCAAATTAATGAGGAAGGAAAAAATATAATACAGAATATGCGCGTACGAAATCGCGGGAAAAAATAATTGTCTCAGTGCTAAACCATTTATAGAGTAACATCGGTTTGTCGATTTTGGCCATATCTTTTTTAAAACATTTCGAATCTTTTTCACTAAAGCAAGACTTTTTTCACTTTTCCTAAGGAAATACCACTAAAAATTAATTAGACAGTACACCTTGCCTTGCCTTATAGAAGTGTGTCGCTATAGAATATTTTAAACACCGAATTATATACGCTACCGGTCAAAAGTTTGCGAAATTGAAACGCGATCTGCCATCGTTGTTCTCCATAAGGAAGGCAAATTTGAACGTGGGATTGCATCTGAACTAAATTTATCTAAGACTTGTGTTCAGCGCACTATTGTGCGTTACAAACTGGCAGTAATCAAGATCGTCCGCGCTGCGGGAGACCAAGAGCTACGACTTCTAGTGAAGACAAATTTATTATGGTAACCAGCAAGTGAAATAGACGCCTAACAGCCCCAGAATTCGTGTTAAAGTCAACAAATCTCAGGATAAACCTGTGACAGTGTCTAGAGTGAAAAGACGATTGCGAGACGCCAAGCATGCTGTCAAGCATGGTGGTGGATCTGTTCTGGTCTGTGGTTATTTCTCAGGCTATGGGATTGGAAATCTGGGCCAAATTAACGAAATTATTAAAAAGGAGCAGCAATACAGTAATTTTGGAAAAAATGCTATTCCATCCGGACTAAAGTTAATCGGCAAAAAATTTACTTTCCAACAAGATAATGATCCAAAGCACAGTTCAAAATTATGTAGGGGCTTTAATTTTTAATCAAAGTGTGTCACATGAAAATAAATCCTGGTTTTCATAAAGTTTTAAATATGTTGACTTGTTTTCTAGATTGTTATTTGTTTTCTTGATTTTTTAATAGTGGTCTCAAACTTTTGACCAGTAGTGTATGTCCTTACGTCTGCGACCGATTCGGTATAAATCGGATGGAGTGGTATCCATCGGTGCTCGTCGTCTTTAGGTCCCAGCGGCTCGGGCAGCTCGGCCACTGCGGCGCCCGAGCTGGACTCGGCCGGCGCGGGCGACGCCGTAATGCAGTCGTACAGAGGATCGTCATCGGCGACCGATTCGGTAAGATCTGGCGGCGGGGGCGTATTTTTATCGGTGGGAGCCGTGATAGCCGGTGCCGGGGGCGCGGCTGGCCCGGCCGGGTCGAGTGTGACCGCATTAGCGTTCATGATACGGGCTTGCTTGCGGAGGAGCCGCACTCTTTGGGGTACACGACTGCGGCGACAGGTGCGGCTCCGCTTTCTTCCCTTTCGTGCCGGGGCGTCGCCTTCAGATGTATGGTTGTTGCCCTCGGGGGCGGGGGCGCCGCCCTCGGCCGTCCGGGTAGTCGCCGTCAAATCCACTAGTTCGACGACATCTGGATCCTACGACAACCAGTATCCCTGTCTACATATAGTCTGTTCAGAAAAGAAAGAGTTGCATGACACATGCCACAGTTAATCTAATACTACAAAGATAACCAATCCCATACAAAGAAATGACACCTCCGTAAGTCTGGCTATTGAGATAGCAATTTTTTTCCTCCATTTTTTAACAGATGGCAGCATCAGCGATTCAGCGATCACTAATTTCCAGAGTCAGTCAGTTTTACAACGCCAACTAGGAGATGGCCTAGATACTAGGTGACATCGGTGCTAGGTGGCATCGATACTACTAAATGGTGTTGTTTTATTATGATAGATTCTCAGATCCAGTGTGACATCACACCGTGCGTTCAGGGACAAGTACAACAATACAACAAAAATAATTTGTGTGGGCGTACCTAATAGTTTCATTTGTTGTGATTGAGTTAGCCATTTTTAGCTTCAGTAGGCGACGACATGTTTGCGAAGCTAAATATGTTTTGTTTTTATGCCTTGTGGCAATATATTGTGTGTGGCAATATATGTGGCAAATATGCAAATCTATACTAATATTATAAAGCTGAAGAGTTTGTTTGAACGCGCTAATCTCAGGAACTACTGGTTCGAATTGAAAAAATCTTTTTGGGTTGAATAGACCATTTATCGAGGAAGGCTTTAGGCTATATATCATCACGCTTAAGCCAATAGGAGCGGAGCAGCGATAAATAATGTTTTAAAATCGGGGATTCCACGGGGACGAAGTCGCGGACAGAAGCTAGTATCTATTTAAACGCGTTTTTTCCTAAACGTCCTTAATTATCTGCTTTGGTCCGCAGTAACTAAAATCTAAGTGGTCGTTATGGCAAATGTTGCGATACGTTACGGTACTTAATCATGTTTTTAAATTTTATTATCTACTCGAATCAATAAAAAATATAAAATTGCTTGTAATATAGCGGTTATAATGTTACTGCGGCCAGGAAATGAAATAGTTAGGTAGGTACTAGGAGTAGGAGGAATGAATACAAGTAGGTACAAGCTGTGCTACTAGTTTCCAGGTTCCAGGTCTATTCATAGGAGATGTCTTTTCCAAAAATCCGTAATTCGAAGCCTCGTTACGGAAATAGTTTGAAGTTTGAATAAAACAAAAGTACATTCGATGCAAAGAAAATAAACTGAGCTTGATTATACTTTATGCAGTATTTGAAACTGAGCAAAAAATAACAGTCAACGGCAACAACAACCCGCTCAGACCCCACTGGCAACTCCGCGTACCCTTTGCCGTCCATGCCGTCAAGCCGCACCGGTACACCGGGGTACAGGCCGATTCACACGGCTTAAATGTCTATTGGGGCTATCGTGTGTGGGCCGTTTTACTTTTCACTTCGATATCCTCGTCAATTAGACCATGGACTTACGACTGTCTGACATGACGAATTGACATTGGACATGCAGAGTAGCTACATACCTACTTTTAAACCGTTTCGTGCATTGTATTAATATTTTTATAGTTTCAGGTTCAGTACATTGAAAAAAAAAAAAAGATACTTATGTATCTGCTATATTTTTTTTGTTAGACATTTTTTTAAAGTATTTTTATAACTAAATATTCTGTGAATACTTCCAAACGTTAACTGTTGCCGTTATAAATATCGAGCAAAACGAGAAAAAAAATTACATTTATATGGGAGTCCACTTAAATATTTATTTTATTCTGTTTTTAGTATTTGTTGTTGTTGCGGCAACAGAAATACATCATCTGTGAATATTTCAACCGTCTAATCTTTCTAAATTCAAAAGTCTATCACGGTTCATGAGATAGAGCCTGGTGACAGACGTAAAGACAGACCGACATCGGAGTCTTAGTAGTAGGGTCATATTATCCATTGGATTTGGAACCCTAAAAAGTTAGCAGTAGCAGAATTACTCGAAGGAAAAGCTAAATCTGTAACAATCGTATGAACACGTAAGACCCTAACACCACGGTTAGTCGACGCCGACCACTGATGACATGATTTATCGTTTTAAAATTGAAATAGGTTGTCTGATACCACAGAACATGATACTGATTTCTTTAGAATCCAATAAACATTCCTTCTACAACAGAGGACGCAGAAATAAACGAGCTGTTTTATAAAGGTGCAGTCGAAAACATTGATCTAATGTCAGTTTTTTTTTTAACCAGATTAATTATCTATACTTATATTATAAAGAGGTAAAGTTTGTGAGTTCGTGAGGTTCTAGGGAGTAATCTCTCTGAAGCGATTTTGAAAATTAAATGCAATAGCCACATTATTTTTGTGAGTGTCATACGCTATATTTTATCCCCGTATTTCTACGGGAACGGGAAGAACGCGGGTAAAACTGCAGGGCACTGCTAGTTTATATATTTTTTTAATAGTTTACTCACACAAATGTACAGAGGCAGATTTGATTCCTTAGGTATTTACTTTTGTTCCTATTATGGCATGGCACTGAGACAAGTATTAATGGTTCACGTGTGTCCGTTCAAGCAAGTATGTTAGTAGCTATTTGTTACACAACATAAGATAAAATCGTAATAGTAAGTTAATTACATAATTTAGTTCGTGACAATCGAATGGGAATGGCATGTTTGGGTTTCTTTTTCGTCACGGATTGTCTCTTACTGAAGGTAGATTTGTTATATTAACATCTGTTACAATAGTAATGACTAATGGGTCTATGATTCTTGCAAGTAAACTAAGCAGGAGGCGCAAATGAGAAATGATTTATGGGTATACAGTGGAGACTCGATTATCAGGAGTTCAGTATTAATGTACAATTATCCAGGTTGCCATCTGCAATCAAATATCTTTGTAGTTTAAAAGAAAACTATAAACGGGAACATATGACTTTTTTCTCTTAACATGAAATACATACTCGTAAATCTCGTTTGTTAATTATCTGGATTTTCGATAATCCGAATGACTTACGACATCAATTAACCCCGGTAATCGAGTCTCCACGGTACTTGAATTATACAAGCACCTACCTTAACTTCAGTGTCGGCTAAATTTATAGACACGTCTTTGACTTTGTACAGTTAGCGTCCCATACGAATATGAACCTTATTCGTATCCATTTAAAGTTCTCGTTCGTATAAAAGAATGTGAGCAAGAAATTAATTCGAATTTAAACTTTTACACTGGACCATAAAAGTTCAAATCCATTTGCGACCGTTCTATTATTTAGTAAAGAAATTTAGAACATCAGTTTAGGAATCTTAAACTTAACTTAAAAGCTCGATTCACATCTGCAAATACTGTAAGTCACATAGACGCGAAATTATAAAATTCACTTTTAGCATTAACCCTATAACTATTCACATCAGCTAGCGTATGTGCACAAAGCATGATAGCTAAATAGATAGAATCCTCTTTTTGGTACATCATTATAAATTAAATACTAGTGCTTAAGACTTGGCTTTCAGTTATCTTGTCACTTTCCGGTACCATCTCTTTCAAACAACACGGGATGTGAATCGAGCAAAAAACTTTGAAGAATTGCGTTCTTACCGAGAAGCTATTGAACAGAGGTTTCGATGGCGCAGCTACTACGGGCGGAGATGGCTCTCGCTTGTCTCTGAAACATTTAACATAATATTCCAAAAGAAATATTCACAATGGGCCAAATTCATCAAAGATATTCTATAAATTAGTACCTATAATCTGTGATTGGAAAAAGATGAGCTATTATACCTTAAGCTCGAAAAATAACAGACACAAAGTGTAGACCTTACTACAAAATATTTTTTCGGGATGTCCCGGGTTCCGGAAAATTAATTTACTAAAATGAATGAAGGTTTCTGTTCTAATAAAACGAGAATGTACGTTTCATTCTGTCATCGGAGGACACGGTGGAGCATACGGTGGAGCTCTGCCCTGCTTGGGCGGAGCACCGCCGTGTCCTCGTCGAGGCGATCGGCGGCTGCCACCTCTCGCGTCCGACCCTGGTTCTATCCATTATCCGGAGCAAGGAGGCATGGGAAACGGTCACCTCCTTCTGCGAAGCAGTAATGCTAGCGAAGGAGGAGGCGGAACGTGTGCGAGAGAGGGAAACCCACGCTCCAGCCGCCGCAACAGGAGACGCCCCGGGCGTCGGGAAACGCAGGGCGATTCCCGGCCACCTACTGCGCGGGCCTGCGGACGGCGAGCTATGGGTGGCTCGCCTCCGATAGCAACCAGGCCCGAGTCGACGGCGCCGAGTGTTCCACGCGCCTCAACCTCTTGTACAATTATTGGAACTAAACTCTTTTCTTTACACTAATGAATTCCATTTGAAAACGTATCTACTGTCTTTTTGGGAATGTTTTCTTTTTTTTTAAGTAGGAAACATAATTCAATTAGTTAACTGTATTTATAACATTAATATAAAATGTACTTCAGTGATGTCCCGAACAGATTAAATATTCTAAAAAAAAATGATTAGTCGTAAGGAAGTCTCTCCTTTTCGTCTCAGCTGTTCTTTACTTAAACGTTAGGTATATTAGCTCTACTTATTCCGAGCACTGGTAATAACTAATATCTGAAAAATCTTACTTTCCCATCGCCTTGGTTTTACTGTCTTCATCTGAAACAAATACAAAAAATGAAGTCATGTCAACAGTCTTTTTTTATACAAACAAGTCAAAAGGATTTTTTTTACACGAAAGGCCAACGGCTGAAAGCGCTTAACGCGGTATGGCTGTCAAACCGCCGTCTTCTAAATCCCAGGCTGTCAAAGATATTCCTAAAGGAAAAACCCAATGACACTTTTGCACGACCTGGAATCCGGACTCACGGCCCTGCAATCGCGAGAACAACGGCGAAGTTTTTAATAAATAATAACTAAGCAAGAACTTACTGGATTTATGCAGCGAGTCGATCAGTCCAGTGTCGACGACCTCCGTGAAGGTAGGTCCATCTGCCTCGCAGAAGTGATGACTTCTGAATATCCACTCATGGATTTGCACCCTAGAACAACATATTTTTACTTTTTATGTTCAAAATAAGTAAGCTCATAATAATAAACGCAAAAAAGATGGACGGATGTTGGTTTTTCGTACACGCAGAAACTACAGAACGGATTTTCACTAAACAAAAGTTATAAAAGATTCACATCAGAATAACACATGAGAGTGACTTTCTAAATATCCATAATTCGAAAGTCTGATATCTTATTAATTGCTCTCTGTGGTCGTGATGGATTGCCATAGGGCGAAGAAAGATAACAGAGTATACCTGATGACGGTACGAAGACTAAGTTGTAAAAATCCTCTGTGCTTAGTTAGTGTTTGTTGTGATTGATCGTGATCACAATTGTGATTGACACATGATGTTGATCCGAAATTGTAATGTTAGATAAATATTATTATATATCAGGTGCTCAAACGGTGTCTACATTCTACATGAACTCGTTTCCAATGGCCAGGACGTGTTAGACCACGTAGTTACAGATCACGGCCCGGATTTGTGTGAATTAACCTTTCCGCTGACTGGGTCGATCCAGAGCGCGTTTTGCAATGTATTGAGGAATCGGAAGCAATGGTGAAGGGTTAAATGATCAGTATCAAAAATTAATGAACCCGTTCGAATCTCCTTTAAAGACGCTGCGCTGCGACACTTCGCGCGCCGTTTGGTATTAATCGTAGTGAAATGTGATGCGTTACTCACTTGTCTTTCTCATACTCCTCCTTGTCGATGTTGACGGGCTGCTTGCGGCCGAACTTGTCCTCGATGCGCTGCGCCAGGCGGTTCATGATCACGCCCACGCCCTCGCGGTACTTGGGCTGCGCGCGGTACGGCTTAAGCAGCGTGCAGGCTTCCGTGTAGTGACGCACCTGACCCGACACGTTAACTTAACTAATGATCTTTTAAACGCATGCATAACCATAATCAGCATATAATATTTCCACGGCACAGGCCTTTAAAATCAAAAGCAAAAGTAATTTATTCCATCTACGCTGATGGACAAAAACTTGTGTAGCTAAACGTTGTTTCGTCGTAACTTTAAACATGACGCGATATCAGGTCAAGAAGTGTGTATACTCACGAGGTAGTTGTACCGGTGCCAGAAGCAGGTCATGTGGTTGATGATGGTTCGCGGGTGGCCCTGCTTGGAGCACAGCGTGCACATGTACGAAGGCTCGTAGTGCGCCTGCTCCGGCGGGTGCTCCACCAGGTACTCCACGCCGATCAGCGGTGCCCTGCACACAACACATGCATTACTAACCAGCTCGTTCCTGTGAAACCGTGCATTTATTCGGGATAAAAAGCCTTATGCCACTAACAGAAGGGTGGTGTGATTTGAATTTAAAACTATAACTAGACATTTATATGAAAACTGTGACCGCACAACCTGCACCAGAACAGCTCGGGGTTGCCAGCAATCATTTGCTTTCTTTCGATTATCTCGCAGTAGGTGTAAAATGGTGGCGGCGCATACTCACTTGACGGCATCGAGAGAGTCCTGGATGTGGCAGGTGACCGCCCTGTACTTGTTGTACCTCTGTTCCAGATTCGACGCGCTCTTGTTGTGGGTGTCTACCTGCTCCGCCATCTTTTGTGGAACTTTCTCGGTGGCTGTAACATCAAATTGGTAATAGTTAAGAATAACTAATGAGTTAATTTTATAGTATTGTCTGAAATACTGGATGTTAATAAGTAAGTAATTTAATTATGTTGAATCATTTTTGAGGTCATAATTCATTCTGGAAAACATAGTGCCCATTCGTCAGTCTAATCAATTCTTTGAAACAAAAGAGACAGATGACAGCACACAACAATCTGAGCTCGGTGCGGAATTTTTTCGAAAGAGTCACCGCGGCCCTGGAACGCAAAGGACACTAGAAGGATCACGGGTGGGTTTTAGTCAGTAAGAGTCTGACACTCCCATCACCTACGCCCAGAGAGGGAGAAGTCATTTAATGATTTCCCATCAACCAAAAAAAAACACACAAAGATAAAATGTACAGAGTTAATACCCTGTATCATCTGACCGCTCTTAAAAATAAAAAGGTAACATAGGGCACCTCTTCGGTTTAAAATGCCGACCAGCCATGATATCTCCTGGTACCTCGAATCCAGTTGATTCTTAATTTCGCTATACTTCGGTCATTCAGTATTATTAACTCACGAATAACACTTTTTTTAAGACTTCCTGGCTAAATAATACAGGGATCGATGTTCTAGGTTAAGCAACGCTTGCCGAGGTCGGTCTGTGGATGGGTGACCGTCTGGACATACCAAGACTCTTCCGTGCTTCGGTAAGGACGCTGATCCCGGCTGCCATTTGAAAATATTTGGCAGTCGTTACGGATGGTGGCGTTTTACCCAATTGGTGGGTAAAATACTGTTATTCAGCTGAGTCGACTGGAAGCCGACCCCAACATAGTTTGAAAAAGGCTAGGCATATGATGAAGATTTAGAGTTTAGAGCATAGTTAGGCACCCGATATAATGCAGCAGTTGAACACTTTTGTCTTGTCGTTCAAGTCCCGACGCGCGACAGGCCTATCTGAGTCCTGCGAGTAATTTTAGGCAACCCTAGGCCCCTAATTACGAAACTTATGCTGCCAGATTCCAAGATTTCCATGCATTCTAAATAAAATAGTCATGGTACTAATCTATTAATATTTCATTTCAATAGATGGCGTTGCTTGTGTGTATGTGTTTCACGGCTGTATGGTCGTTAGCTTCAAATATCTTTTGATATAGTGAAGCGATTGCGATGAAACAAAAACTTAGTTAATCTTTCAGTTACGCACAATTTTAATGTATAACGGTTTTCTATATTCCTTTTGTACTTTCTACGTGATGCGTGCAAATCCAATCTGACAAACAGACAAATGATTTTAAAATGCTAGAAATGGGTTCTGTAGTTATCCTTTAACACCTTGGCTTTGATTTTTGGAAAATTTTGTAATGTCAGAACGACTCTTCTACACACTTATATATATTTTTTTAATAACTAAGAAAAAGATATTATGATATATATAAAGAGGTAACGTTTGTGAGTTTGTGACGTAGTAAGGGGTAATCTTTGGAGCTACTGAACCGATTTTCAAAATTATTTCACCAATAGAATGCTACGTTTATTGTGAAGTGTCGTAGGCTATATTTTATCCCCGTATTGCCACGGGAACGGGAACAACGCGGATGAAACCGCGGGGCGCTGCTAGTATAGAATATAGATATTAATAGTTTAACATGCACTTACATTGTATCTTGGTAGCACCATGATTGAACGGATGATCGTCAAAGATGGACTTGGGCCAGACGTTTCGCATCGACAACTTGATCTTGTGTTTCTTCCCCGATATATGCGTCTGTAAAAGACAAACACATTAGGCTAGACAGAAACTTTAAACGTGGTTTGAATAGTAAAAATAACAGCATTTTCCTGGCTGACACACCATTAACATTTATGGTAAGGACAGAACAGAAGGCGAATTTTCTAACGTCACAATAGGCCCGGCAGGGCAGAAGCGAACTCGCAACGCGGAGACATTAAACATACCGTATTTATTGTATACTGGACGCATATAGGCAAACGTTAAGACGGCCATATATCATCGATCGTATCACAAACAGTTTGAACAGCAGTTCGTAGAATATCAGTCACGACTCACCTGCAGCACGCTCTCGCCGCTACAGACAGCGGCGCACGGGTAGCACAGGTAGATCCATTTGCCCGAGATGTCGCGGCCACGCCGCTCCACCATGCACCGCGCCTCTCCATCCTCTAGCTGGATCTTCAACCCGTTCAGGTGGTCCTGGAACTCGAGCTCCGCCTACAACACAACAACCGCAATCAACAATACCGCATACCCAGGCATCACAAAACAAGCCAGTTCAACAACTGACCAAATACGTTTTAAATCTCTATCTCAACAAAAACTTCAAAATAGTTCCGTCCTAATAACGTTTGTCGAGACGTGGGATAATTCAAAATAAATAAAACAGTTCAGTGTCATTTTTATTCGTTTATTGAACGTATTTTAATTTAAAGTTATTTTTCACTTTGATATACTTACCTACGTACCGTGGCACGGAGTAACGAGTGTTAAGGTTTTCACAGTAATATAATTATGTGATAACTTAATGGCTAGAGAACTTAACGAAACACATCGCGTAATTAACGATTTGGAGAGCGCAAATTCAATTTATATTTCCCATTTTCTGATACGTTTAGATGCCTGAACACTAGGGATGCCACCGTTACTGACACGAATATCGATATATCGGCAGTATCGGACGTTTTGCGATATATAACAATAGGGATGTTGCCTGAGTAAAAAATATATGATTATGTTTAGTCCGTCAGTTAGATTATAGAAAAATATTGGACACGTATTTTTTCCTTTATCAAATCTATAAAAACTGACGAAGATACAAAGCATCAAAGATCAGGAGTGGGGGCTTGTGACGTCACGGCTCGGTAAAAATTGAAGCGAGTAGTGACGTCACACGAGTTTTCAACGCACTGTATCGTCTTCATTTTTTGTTTACGTGAAAAAAGAAAAAATACGTGTCCAATATTTTTTGGAAATCTATCCGACGGACTAATTAGATTTTTTTAGTCAACTACCCTATTGCCGATATTAATTTGCCGGTACACCGATACATTTTGAACTCTGCGCGCTTAGTTGATTCATTGTTTATTCGGTATTCTATTCGGTATCATTGATGTTTTTTCATAAATATTAGTAGACGGCACAAGTGCGTATCGATGCTTCCCTATACTGAGCATATTGACCATATGCCCAGAACATCATATGAACATCGTATTGCATACCAATGGAGTTATTAAGCACCGTGTAATATACGTAAAAATAAACTAAAAGATAATCTAGCGACCGATAACTGCCTCGCTCAATGGAGGATGTTGCAAGGAGACTTGGCATCATACCACTCTCGAACCACATAGTACAGGCAATTTGGGCGTAAAAATGTAGTCTGCCTCATAAAAAATAGTTGCAATAATTTCGATTTTTATTATTAACACCTAAAAGCAGTCGGTAAAACATTCGAACTAGGTATACTTTCCTACCATAGAGGAACCACTGCTACAAATAAAATAATAATCAAGACTTGTACTAAAATAAGAATCTTGGCGATCATGAGACAATGCCTCGATTATTATCTATTAAAAATTATGTAGAACTCTATATATAGATATGTGTGAAGGTACTTGCCATATATTTAACCAAAAGTACTTCGCCCGCGACTTCGTCCGCAGAGATATATTTGGTACTCCAGAAATGTTAACGCTTCGTTATCCCCCATAACAGAGTGTTAATATTTCTGGAGTAGTAAAAATAGACTGTAACAGGTACTTTTTGAAAATTAATCGAAATCATTTATAATAATTAGCCAGTCATTTTTGTGTGGTTGTTGGAATCAGAATCTCCCCAACTGTTTTGCCCTTCATCCCGTTAGAGGTAGATTATAAAAAATCGTTAAGAGGCTCAAATTATACCTAAGTATTATACTTAAGTAAATTCAGGACAACTAAAAACTTTATCACCCCTTTACGCTTTATTTTAGGGGTTGATTTCCGATAAATAAAAAAACACGTAATTCTTAATTTTTTTTTATTAAAAACTACAATGCCGAGTTAAAACTTCTTCGGATCAAGCGTTAAAATTCTTCCATAAAAACTTTAACATCCCCGAAAACCTTCATTGGGGGGTAGTTTTGAAAAACTATACTATAATACATAATGCCATTATTTATTTAGGTCAGCATTCATACAAGTTTAAAGGTTACAAACCCAACAAATAAAATATTTCCATACAAATGTTAACACCCCCTTATTCGTATTTTGGGGGTAGTCCTCAAAAGTTAATACAAGCTACCATTATAATTCACTTAGGTTCGTATTCGTGCCAAGTTTCAGATTGATAAACCTAAGGAATAAGATTTTTCATATAAACTTCAACCCCCTATTTCACCCCTTTTGTGGGGGGAGATTCCTAAAATCTTTTTTGCGGCCGACTAACTATAAGCTACCACCCTGCCAAATTTCATCTTTATATGTCAAGCGATGTTCGATATTTCGTTATGAGTGAGTGAGTGATATTTCACTTTTATATATTGAGTTTAAGAAATATATAAAACTTTGAATGAACAGCTTCACCCA
This sequence comes from Hecatera dysodea, assembly GCA_905332915.2. Taxonomy (NCBI): domain Eukaryota; kingdom Metazoa; phylum Arthropoda; class Insecta; order Lepidoptera; family Noctuidae; genus Hecatera; species Hecatera dysodea. The sequence goes on along the minus strand of HG995288.1, from coordinate 7,866,646 downwards.
ATTAATTCACCTCGAAAGATACTGTATTAAAAAAACTGACCGTTATATTGACATGGTCATGCCTTTTGAATCCCAGATACCAGTAAGTAAGTAATACGGGAAATCTATAGTTTAATATTTCGTCGTGTGTACTCATGATATCTTAAACATAAATCATATTAACATTATCATTCATGGATCACTGATCCAAAATAGCGCTACCTCGGCGTAGATCACTGATTTTTATTAACCCCTGGGCCGGTTACCGAATGAATTTAAGAACGTGTCAAAAAAATGTGGCTCTTCTGGTTAAAGTAGTTTCACAAATTATTGATTGTAATAATAAATTTAATTTGGTATTTTTTTTTTAAGTAAAACTTCTTTACGCACGCTTGACTTGGGGAGTAAGTAAGGTGAATGTGTTACGAAAAGTATGATCTGGCGAGGCGAACGGAAGTTGAGAGAGGTTGAGAGGGAGATATAATTTACTAAAGATAGAAAGATATAGAGTTACGTATCCTATTTTAATGTAGGGGCAAGAAAGAGAGGTGCAAGCACATTTTCTTTCTCTAATAGCCAGTTACGTTTCGTAACACAGTGCAGTTACGTTTCATGACACAATGCAGGCCTATTGACTGTATCACACTGTAAGAGCGAGAGAGTAGTAGAGCAGTGAGCACGCATATACATGTACATACATTATACATATAGATGGAGCTAAAGAAGTTTTACTTCAGTCGTGTGGTTTAAAGCACACTTGTTTTTTTTTTTTGTTATATAGTTGTTTATTTTAATTCATAGCCAATATTATAGCCTCTGACCTATTTTAATACGAGCAGTGTTGTAGGCACAACTAACATACTAAACTACTTACCGCAAAATGTAGAACAAAATTGACGCATGGTTTTAATTATTTTCTTAATTACTTAAATATTGTGAAATATGAAGAAAACTAAAACTAAGCACTTGACACGAAAAAAATCCTTAATTCATCAAAAATAATTGATTCTGCGACAATACGAGTTTTTCCTTCGTTAAACTGCATAATTATAGTCCAAGGGAGATCTTACTTAAAGTATGGCGAGCAAAACAATGAAGACTCCTAACAACTCTATTCTTTGCAAAATGAGAGGAATAACATAAATTGCAGACACCAACTCATAATAGCTAAAGTTAAGTTTCGCCATGTCTGTCTATCCATCCGCGGGTTTACTATTAAAAACAAGATAGTTAATAATATTTTCATTGCAGTTGGTTAATTAATAACCAAAAAGATAATTAATATCTAGTTTTTAATTTTTTAGTTCACTTTTTGACATGGCAGGCGTGTTTTTTAATTTTTTTAATCATTAGTTTAGTGTTTCATTTTTGTTTTCGTCGTAAGTGACATTTTCATGATTTTTCCCCACGAAATTCAATTCTTTGCTGACACAAGTCATGTATTTCTTGCTATGATGGCATAGGTGTCATTTTCTTGGTTATGGTGTCAACTACGGAACCCTGTAGGAAGCGTGCCAGGAGTGGACATTGCCATCTAGTGGGGCAAATTCGAATCTTTAATGTTATAAATAATTGACATTCACGCTTCTGTGCTGCTACCTATAGTTCCAACACGCTCCCATTAAGGGAATGGCATGGGTGTTATTTTTTTGGTTATGGGGGAAACTAAGAAACCCTTTAGGGAGTGTGCCAGGCATGGACATTGCCACCTATTAGCGCAAATTCGAAACTTTAAATTTATAAATAGCAACAGTTTTGTTCTGCCAATTTCATTTTCAACACACTCCCTATGCCGCATGCCGTGCGCGTCGAGACACGCCCGCCAATCCGGTTTACCAGTTTTTTTATTTATATTAGACTCAGAGAGTACAATATAGTATTTCATGTTGATAACCAAAATCATAGGTGTAGTTTTTTTTAAAGAGTGAAACATGTAAAACTTATGTAATGAGAATGTTTAAGGCCTATCGCCCATTAATGGCATGCATATCTGAAGCACACACTTTAAGAACTTACCAGCTCTCTTCCCGCCATGATTTAAAGACTAGGTGTAAGAAAAGTCATATACACACAGTGCGCATGCAGTGTATTTTGACAACAGGTTTTTTTGTTGGGATCTCAGTCTTTTAACTCAACAAACATATATAATATATATAAAGTTATGAAAAGTTTTTACATGTTTGAATGTGTTCAAGTAATTTCTTAAGAATGTTGTTGGTTTCAATAGTAATAAATGGTTCTTATTTGAGAGCTTTCCAAATATTTTAAATAGCTTATATGTTGTTATAAGTAGTATTTAATTTTTTTAAATACCTTAGAAAAGGGGAAAATAATAATGTTTTTCAACATAAAGCTCTCATAGCTATAGCAAGGGTTACTCTTTAGTATTTGAATTGAGGATAATAAACAGTTGACATTAAAATTAAGATTTATTTGATTAATTGCTTCAGTATTGTATATATCTAATAAATTAAAAAACAATATTTACCTTGGTACAAGACTGTTCATCTGGTTCAGGTTTCTTTGGAACTTCGGTGACAGAATCCTGATACCCCTCTGCCCCAGGAGGGCAATCTGGAAGTTCCATTTTGAAGCACTACACTTGTAGTTTATGACCACAAAACGGTCATAAACTTTTGTCACAAATCTTCAGAAACTCTTCTTTCTTCTTAGTCTTGAGTCACGCACAACTGTAACCGAAATCATTTGATATCAAACTAAAAAGCCATTTTTTGTATTATTTAAATATCATCATTATAAATAAATAGATACTTACAACAATCCAATATAATGCATACTTACATGTGGTGAGGTTGTTCCTAAGCACTCTGCTATTTGTCTACACACATCAAATGTGCATGTTTGTGACAGATAAAATTTACAAATTCACACAAATCAGTTAATTTATAGCTATACATATCATACCTATCCAATCAAAAGAATATTGATTGACCATGGAAAATACTGGGCAGCCTTACTTCCAAGTTTTTATAGCTTCAGATATTGTACTGCTTGTTGAAACAGCCAAACATATTATTGACAATTCCACCATAATCATATCACACCAAAAACAGCAACATTTCAGACACCGTTTTAACATTTTTGACTAGACAATGAGTGGTTTTTGTTGATATTCTATGACCTATTAAGTGCAGACTTAAGTACAACTTTATTTTAACATACTAATTATTACATAAAGTATAAAATAAAAGCAATTTTTGACAAAATATGAATAATTAACTTGTTTTGCAGAAAATTCAGATTCAGCATTTTCTAAGGACCTTTGTTCTAAACGCTACTTCAAATGGAATAGTTGCACTTACCAGGTAAAACTAAAATGCTATAATGAATAACCATTAGAAAAACGTCGGCTAGAATTGAGAAGTACCGAGTAGAAGTACTGAGGACAGTTAGTTTTGTTATAATTTAACCAGTTGAGAATCAACTAAATCTTTCCTTTCCCCTATTATTAAGAATCGTATCTAGCAATGGTTTCTACATCGATAAAATTCGAAGCCGTGAATAGACTAACACTTTTCTGTTTTGTTTTATTTATATGGAATGTTAAACTTACTCACTAAAGCTTGTCTGGTATAGGTATATGAAATCGAAATCGTATTCCTATTCATATTTAGTTACAAAATAAATGTACTGACCTTTCGAAGCAGATGAAACGAAAACCTCTGTCGATTGTTTATAGGATCAGAATCTGTTTTTGTTTTGCCATAATTGCATATATTTTCGTCGATAGTTGTCCAAGCTTCTCAGTCGTAAAATAAAACCATCGAGAACGGCCAATAATTATCAAAGATAATGGGTATTGATTTACGGACACGCTTCTAGAGTAACCAACTTTCATGTTATATTATAAGACCATAAAATTTAAAATGCCTCTGTTGTTTTCATAAAAAGGAAAACATTATGCTATAACCGCTTGAAAACTGAAACAAAACACGAGCTACTGTCACGTGAAATGACCATTGAATTTAGTCGTATATTTTCACCAAGTTGCATTGCAGAGGCATAGACAAAATATGACAGATTAAGCACATATTACACTATCCAATTATACCTTATTAGTTTCCTACAAATTGTAAAGTGATTCGAAAAGTTATGACAATTATTGAATAATATAGTGGGATTGGAAAGTAAATTTCCAAATTGTTTACGATTTAGGTGAATATTTTAGCTTCGATACGCGACCTTATGTGATTCTACTTTACGATTTTGAGTCATCTATCTAATTTAGATTTCAATTGTGTGTAGTGTGATCGCTAATTTCAACTTCTTATTGCTCAGTTTCGTCGCGGCACTCGTGCGAGCGGGTCGTGTAACAGTTGTTTACGTCGACAGCGCTTTGATCACTGATAAGCAAATAGATACCTACAAGCGTAAAGGTACGGCACGTGGCCGGCCGGCCGGCTACCTGCTCGCTGCCGTAGATGCGACGTGTTTACGAGTACTATGAGTGATACTAATGAGACTAGTGATGATATAAATAATGATCCTATGAATGAGATTTCTACTTTAAATGAAGATTTAGATATTGTAGACAGTGCAACTACAACCAATAAAAGAATGAGGGAAAGCAGTGATGAAGAATGGACAGAAGTAAGACGAAAAGACAAAAAACTGAAGGAAACAGAAAAGATAGAAATATATATATCTAGCAATGAAAAACTACCTAAACAATTTAGCCTAGCTAAGTTGTTTAGAGATCAGAATATAAAAGATATTAGCAGGGTGAAGTTTCTCAATCCCTATCGAGTTCGTATTGAGTTTATTAGCGAAATTAGTGCTGAGAAATTCGAGACATGCGAGTTATTTATCGATAAGGGGTGGAATATTCACAGAGCAATGGAAAAGAATTTGTCATACGGTGTAATACGAGATGTCGACCTGGATATGCCAGAGGAAAATATTATGGAGAGTATATTTTGTCCCGAACCTACCAAGCTAGTATCTGTACATCGGTTAAACCGCAAGAACCTCGAGGAAAATGGATGGTCACCCAGTGAAGCGGTTCGACTTTGTTTTAAAGGACCCTATTTACCACCTTATGTTTATACTCATGGATTGAGAATAAAGGTAGAACCATACGTATTTCCAGTATCACAATGTTCGCGTTGCTGGAAATATGGTCATATACTGAAAAAGTGTCCTAGTACTAAAGTGGTGTGCCCTAAATGTGGAAAAAATCATAACAATTGCGAAACCACAAACATGATATGTGTTAACTGCAATGGAGGCCATATTTCCCTCTCAAAAACATGTCCCATCTTTTTAAAGGAAAAAAGACTAAGAGAGCTCATGTCCGAGTTTAATTGCACTTATAGAAAAGCCTTGACTCTGTATGTCCCTCAAGACGAACCAACCCACAAGGAAGTGCATATGGAAAGAAAGGACACTTATAGTATTAAGCCAGCAGTTCAAGTCGTGGATATAGACCCTACTCCAATTACTAGTAGTCCGACTTATGCTAAAGTGACGACCAAGGCACAGGTACATAAACACAAACAAAAGTCAGACCATAAACAAAAACAGAAGAGAGAAGAAAAATTAGACCTGGATTTTATAGAATGGAGTAAGACGGAACAAGATTATATTGAAGCTGAGACTAATCACTCGAATGGAACAGAAGAAAAACAGAGAGACGTTAGTTTCAATGAACTATTACAAAGATTACAAGAGGTAATATTCATGAAAGGAAGCACTATACAAATGATTTGCAAAGGAGTTCTGAAAACTTTCATTGAGTGGTTAATTTTAGTTGTAGTTGATAATGTGGCAGATTGGCCTGTTCTTAAATTAATTATTGATTATTTCACAAATGGCAGATAAAAGTATTGTGAAACTAAATATTATTCAATGGAATTCACAAAGCATCAGGCCAAAGTTATGTGATTTTGAGAATTTGTTAATACAAGACAAGATTCACATTGCCGTATTAAGTGAAACATGGTTACAACCAGGTAGTTATTTTAAAATTAAAGATTACAATGTATTTCGCAAAGACAGAGACGATTCATATGGAGGTGTAGCTATACTCACACATAAGTCAATTAAATCACAAATTTGCCAAGACTTCCCAAATCATAACTCGGGGATAGAGATAATACACGTTAAAGTGTATAACTGCAATCAAATTGAAAACGTGATATCTATATACTGCCCACCTTCTTTAAACACTAGTCAGTCAGACTGGGACCAATTATTTTTACAGGTAAATAATAAAACCCTAATTTTGGGTGACTTCAATGGACACCATACTAATTGGTCCAATAAAATAGACAGGAGAGGTAACCAAATCTTTGATGCACTTATTGGTAGTAGCTTTGTTTCATTGAACAATGGTGAGCACACGCGCATTAAGCTAGTCAATGATGTTTTGCAACAGTCGTCCCCCGACATTTCGTTAGTATCATCCGATATAAGCCTAACCTTAAACTGGAATGTGTTGAGCGAGACATTGGGAAGCGATCATTGTGTTATTAAAATCACAACATACTTTAGAGCTAATAATGTTTACATGTCTCGTCGAAATTATAAAAAGGCTGACTGGGTAGGATACCAAAATCTTTTAAATGACCTTTTCGATGAATTTATATTACCAAACGATTTACAAAAAGGATATGATTTATTTATAGACTATTTAGACATGGCTGCAGATCTTTTTATACCATATAATAAAGTTAATACGCACCCAGAAAGAAATTTCAAACCTAAACCTTATTGGGGTCCCAGCCTTTCTAAAACTGTAGCCGAACGCCGATTAGCCCTTTCCAAGTTCCGTCGTAATCCATCACCAGATAACCTTACAATACTTCAAAGAAAAATCAGTGAGGCTCAACGCAATATACGATGTGCCAGAAATAAGTCATTCCAGGGCTTTTGTTCCACTCTGGATCAAACTTCAACACATAGTGAACTGTGGCGTAAAATGCGATGGGTTAAAGGATATAACGCACCAAAATCCTATATTGATAATATTAAAGCCAGCAATTACTGTGTAGCTTAGCACCAGCTTTCGTGTCATGTGACAACCCTTCGCTTACATCTGAAAATCCAAAACTTGAAGTACCTATCACAATCCAAGAGCTTGCTAAATGCCTAAAAAGAAAAGATACATCCCCTGGTAATGAAAAGATTACATATTCTATGCTAACATACTTACCCAAGAACGCGAAACAAATTCTACTCAGTTTATTTAATTCATTTTTCAATTACTCGTTTGTACCTAAACAATGGCGCGATATAGTGGTGGTGCCTATCCCAAAACTGGGACGTGACCCGTCTTTAGCCTCTTCTCTTCGCCCCATATCTATGATCTCATGTATGTGCAAAACTTTCCATAACATTCTACTCAATAGATTAGAGTGGTTTATAGAAAAGAACCATATTTTAGACCAAAATACTACAGGATTCAGAAAGTGCCGATCAACTTTAAACAATCTTACTAGTTTAGTTTCAAGAATTCAAACAGGTTTCTCTAAAAAACATATTACTGTATGCTGTTTTATTGATCTGGATAATGCATACAACAACGTGGATGTAAATAGTTTATTACATATAATGGACGACTTAGGTGTGGGACAAAAAATTTGCAGCTATCTTTGGAATTTTTTAAAAACAAGAAATTTAAAAATTGAACTTGGTACCGATTCACTATGTAGAACTACCTCTCGTGGCTTGGCACAGGGTGACCCTTTGTCACCGTTGTTGTTTAATATAGCTACTACCAATATTTGTAAAAAGATGAATGAAGTCTGTGTTTCGCAGTTTGCAGATGACTTTGTTTTATATATAACTACCAACAACATTTTAGAGGCAACCCAAAAACTGCAAACGGCGATGAATTTGTTTAACAAATTAATTCAAGATATTGGTTTAAATATTTCAACTAGTAAAAGTAAAATTTGTATTTTCAAAAATGGTTTTAGGAAAGATACTATTGATATTGAAATAAATAATACATCCCTCCAAGTAGTTGAGACCTATAAATATTTGGGGCTGTGGTTAGATCGATCGCTGAGATGGTCAAAACATATAAATGAGTTAAAAGAGAAATCATCAAAATTCCTAAATGTGTTTAAAATATTAACGGGCCCAGGTTGGGGCATACACCCCACTCATCTACGTCGTTTATACATTGCAATTATACGCAGCAGAATAGATTATGCCAGTTTTTTATATGATAGTAGTTGCCAAACCCATCTCAATAAATTAACCAAAATTCAAAACCAATGTTTAAGGGTCATTGGAGGTTTCATTAAAAGTACAGCCATACACGTTATGGAATCCGAACTCCATCTGCAGCCGTTACATGTCCGGAGATATTACTTAGCTGGAAAATATTTTTTGAAGCTCAAATCTTTTGTAAATGGGGACACGAGTGAAATTGTTACGAATCTTAATATTTGTTGCCAGAATGCTTATTGGAGACGTAAAAAAACCCCACTTATAGCTCAAATGTGTGAAACATTAAATAACATACCTGTCCACCGGTATGAGGAATTAGGATTATTTTCACTTAACACGTGGCTAAGCGGTGTGAACTTGTCTTGTACCATTGAGCCAAAAATTAAAGAGATAAGTGGAGCTAAAAAATCATACCATATTACTGAACTTCGAACTATCTGTCGTAAGAAGTTTACTAGGGACTATTCCGGTTATTACAGGATTTATACGGACGGATCTAAAGTCAAAGCTAATGTTGGAGCCGCGTTCTACGACCCTCAAAGTAATACTGCCTGTAAGTTCAAATTAAATTCAAAAATTTCTGTCATGCATTCCGAGTTAATCGCTGTCTTTGAAGCTATTTCTTACCTTGAATCGGTGAATTTTCAAGATTGTGTAATATATTCTGACTGTAAAAGCGCACTCCAACATTTGGTGAAGTGTATAAGAAATGGTAGTAGCTATCCGGTAGCATACCAAATAATAGACCATATTAATAGACTAAGAGATAAACATAAAAATGTTGTTTTACAATGGTTGCCTTCCCATATCGGCATTGAAGAAAACGAGAAAGTAGATAGTTTAGCCAAAGAAGCGTGCTTAGAGGGGGTGCCGGTTGCGTATAAACCTTACTGGACTGAGATATTAAGTGAATTCAAATTGAAATGTTACGATATTTGGAAAGTATATTTTGATGAGAGATCATTGACCAAAGGTATTTGGTATCGCACAATGCAGCCGACTATCCGTAACTATGCTTGGTTTGACAATGCCGATATGAGTAGGCAAGAAATAGTGACAGGTTTGAGACTTCGCTCCGGACACATCCCATTGAATAGCTTTGCTGCATTGATGGGCAAAGTAACGTCTCCAAACTGCACGGAATGCGATAAGGTCGAAGATGTTTACCATATAATAATGGAGTGTGTCCGTAACGAGGCTGAAAGAAATTTAATGGAAGTACAATATGGTATAAATATTCGTGAATTAGGAGCATGCAATATGATTCTAGCCTTTCCAGCTTCTAAAAATGCTAAAATTGTATACAAACTAGTTAGTTTAGGGATTAAACGTAGAATTTAAGTTTTCATGTAAAGTGTTCCTATGAGGGTGACATGTTCGCTATGTGAACAAACCCTCCCTAAACAATAAAGATTAAAAAAAAAAAAAAAACTTCTTATTGAGTGTTCCAAAATAGATTTCATAAAAAATGTATAGTGTAAAAAGCGCTTTAGTCCACCCAGCCAGGGCTACCGGGACTCATTGACCTACAAAAGTATGGACTGAAAATACCTACAAAAAAAAAAGGTGCATACCTACAACTCAAAATGTCGCATAAAATGGCTGCCATTGCTAGGGTTGAGTCAATCAAGGTGTTACTACAACGAGTATCGATACTAAATACGAGTTCCATAGTCCAGTAGCCAGAAGTCTATGCCCTTCGATAATTCTAAAGTTTTTAATTTTCGCTGAGTGGATAAGTTTCGTAAATTCATTGCTATTTACAAAAATGCTAACAGTTTAGAGTGATGCAATAGGTATTAAGTAGGTATTTCTTATTATTTCGTGTTATACAAATATTAGAAAATTTAAATTAAATCAGTATACGGGTTCTTTGTAAGTACTATCTAAAGGATATATTAGTGAAAATGCTAACAGATAGGTACTATGGAACAATAGAAATCTAAAAATGTCCCGTAACTCATTCAAAAATTTTTTCAAGTTTTTCAAATCATTTCTTATATACTTAAAGAGATTAGTTATACCTTACAACAAAAGTTCTAACAACTAAGTATATGGCTGCACGAGTAATTGTATTTTTTCTTTATGATTAGCGACATATTGAATTTAAGTTTATAAAGTTGCACTTGTATATTCGTTATAATAAACTCTGCTACCACACAAAAGTTTCAACAAATGCATAATATGGCTTTTGTTTATATCGCGAATAACTATTTTCGATAACGAGCCGCGTAAGTACCTACGGCGCGTGCGATCGCTGCTGAGTAGCAACGGGGATGTCTCTATCGCCGCATACCTACTGACCGCTTTTAGTTGCCAAAGAACCTACATGTTCGGTACGTAACGCTTCAGAGCAGTAGATACTAACAACAGAGTGATGGCCACCATACTAGCAAGTGTAATTGTAAATTAGTCACTAATGCACCCAAAGGAGCTGTGCTTTTTTTCATTTACAAATAAGATTAGACATTTAAACAAAACTTTTTAAAAGTCCGTTCAACCGATTTGTATTTCTATTCCGTAAGCATAAAGATGGCATTAAAAGCAAAATCATCAAGCATGATTATAATACCAACTATTTACTGCAGCTGCCATTTGTCATGCCACCAACGTAATACAAGTCAAAATCGGTTGAACGGACTGTAAAAAAGATTTATTTCAATGTCTAATCTTATTGTGAATAGGGTATCGTGTGCGATGAAAATTTAAAAGCACCATTTGTTTGACGGGTCCGAAGTCCGAATAGGTAGACAGCATTTGTTATAGTATCAGAGACAAAAAGTGACTTTGATTTTTCGGGTAATTGTTTCGGGTTTCGGAATAGGTATCACTAAATGTACATTAAAATAATGAAACAAAAACAGGTAAGGTGCATTCGGCTAACTCCGAAACTCGGGATATTCCAATAATATCAAATATCTAGAAATCTCAGCATAATTTTTGCTCTAACAACATTCGAATCCAACCCCGCGTTTCAACTGGTCAAGACGCTTTGAGCGTGTGTTGGTCTGTTAACAACATTTTTGTGAGCGAGTAATATTTCACGCGCTTTTTTGTTTTATTGGATTTACCCGACGATCTATAAGAAGAATCATGTACAGTATTCAACTGGTTGTTTTTTAATTAGATAGATTTTCGTTTAAGTGTACTGTTGAGTAAGATTAGGACACTCTAGCTCAAGTTTTTTTTTGTTTTTATTGGAATTAGTCTACTCGGGTAATTCTGAATTATAAACCATTCGTTTTTGCCCGAATATTTATTTTACAAAGAAATAAGTCGGCAGTTCTCAATTTTTGCTCCTAATTGAAATTGTAAAAAAAAACTTTTCAATGTGCACTAACGTGTTTTAAACTGTCAACTGTCATTTTATTTAACTGTTTTTTTTAATCAACAAAAACAAGGAGTACCTTTTACCTAACTATTGCGTAGTAAATCGATTGGCGATGCAGTTAAAACAATGGAAAAATGTTGGTTTGGATTTTTAAGAAAAAAAGTGGTATATTACTAAAATAAACTTCTTTGAATCTACAGGCGTTATTTTTGTATTTGAGTGTTATTGATAAAACACGATATTTACAAAAAATACACAGTAATGAAATGATTTCGCGTCTCATTCAATAATTTACCACATTCACTACAAATGTACCTATTATAGCTACTTGTTATAGTGATAGAGGAACAGACAGAAAGTAGAGATTCCGTTACAACATTTTTTTCTGGAACAGGCAGTTGTCCCGGATTTTAAGTCATCCCTTAAGTAGGTACAAAAATAATTATACCAAAGCAATAAAATAATTAGATTCAATAAGTAGCGTGCATTCGGGTGGTTACGAAAGGATTTGTGATCCGTTCGGAGGCATGTTTATTTTTTAACCAACACTCATAATTGAACTAATACTGTTAATTTATGTCGCTTTCTTTACTTGAATATACTACTTAAAGTTCTATTGCAAAGACTTTCATGAATTTCCTTGATAATTGTTGATAAAAATGTTTAAAAATCTTAATAATTTTACTTTGTTCACGTCAAATTCTGAAGCATTGTTGATAATTCTGAATGACAGTTGAAAGTGGGTTTATTTCCTTTGAGCATAAAAAAAACATATTTCTTTTTACTTTTGTTTCTTCAAACGTTGTTCAGCTTTACCCTAAAAATAAATATTTCTCGAATTTGACCTCTCAGTAGCTTACATAATTATGCGATATTTGCTTTTCGGAATTACCCTACAAGTTGTCTAAGGTAGCCATACTTCTAAAAAGTAAATGCAGCATTTGTACATTTATAAAGATGTATACAATGAAAGATAATACTTTATATAATATTTCGCTTTGAATAAATATTTGCTTTCGCTAAGTTTTTTTTTTTTTTGTGTAAAATATCATGTTTTATCAATAACACTCTGATACAAAAATGACGCCTGTAGATTCCAATAAGAAGTTAGTTTTATTATATAGCAATTTTAGTTAAATAGCACTGGTTTTATTGAAAAGCCAAACCAAATTTAAAAAATACAGTGATATCCATAGCATAAATACAATAACCACAATTATGTCGATCCTAAAACCAGGTTCAAAAAATAAGTGGATCGTTTCGATGCCAATGTATACATTTTTATAATAAACTTCCTAGCCTCATTCAAGAACTTAGCAGAAATAAATTCAAATTATTTGTAAAACGTAAGCTGTGCCAGAAAGCTTTTTATACATTTAAAGATTATCTTGAGGACAAGTAGGCTTGGGATTTAGCTGCTTTAGTTTTGTACACCGCCCAATGTTTTAATGTTTTTATTTCTCTCTTTTGTCTGCTTTTTGTTGATATTTATACAATTTGACATTGGTTTTTATATTTTAATTTACTTTTGACTTGAATGTTTACTTTTAAAGTATTCTTTTTATTACAATTTCTTATTTTGACATGAATACTTACTTTGTAAAGTGTTATATTTTTTTATTTCCCTATTGTGAATATGAGGACTATATGGGTTATTATGTGCTTTTTCTTCTTCAAGTATTTTTTAACGATGTCTGGCTGTTTGAATATTTTTATAGCCTACCCAAATGTCCTTTCATTGGCATTGTTCGTCGGGTTGTTGAGCTCCTTATTGGTTTGGTGGTCCAAGGTTTGCACTGACTGGATAGGTCCACTCAAAACTGTGTGGTTCCTACTTAAAAAGACCATTTCAGACACAGTTCTGCATGGTCCTCGTATAACGTATTGTGAACATGAGGACCATGTAGATCGCGGTCAGGGGTTTATTTCATGTTAGTCTGGCGGTTTGAGTTCTCTATGTGGCCTACCCAAATGTTCTTACTTTGGTATTATTCGTCAAATCGTTGAGCTCCTTAAAGTTCTAAGTTTGAACTACACGATATCTGACAAATGCTTGCACTGTTTGGACAGGCCCACTCAAATCTGTGTGTTACTTTCCTCAAAAGACCACTTCAGATATAAACTACATCGTTTTCATATGATTTGACCAGTACAATTGCATGGACTTCAAAAGAGACCTTGACCTCTGAATTTGTTTCGGTGTTTCTTCTCAGGGCAGTCAGCTAGGAAACACCGGCCTTATTTAGTTTTTATAACGGCCAAAACAGATTGACGTGTAAAAGTGTTTTTACAACTGAAATTGTAAAAAAAATTACAAAATAAAAATCATTCATCAGTTATCCTTTAACATTTTTCCATTGTTTTAATTGCATCGCCAATCGATTTACTACGCAATAGTTAGGTAAAAGGTACTCCTTGTTTTTGTTGATTAAAAAAAACAGTTAAATAAAATGACAGTTGACAGTTTAAAACACGTTAGTGCACATTGAAAAGTTTTTTTTTACAATTTCAATTAGGAGCAAAAATTGAGAACTGCCGACTTATTTCTTTGTAAAATAAATATTCGGGCAAAACCGAATGGTTTATAATTCAGAATTACCCGAGTAGACTAATTCCAATAAAAACAAAAAAAACTTGAGCTAGAGTGTCCTAATCTTACTCAACAGTACACTTAAACGAAAATCTATCTAATTAAAAAACAACCAGTTGAATACTGTACATGATTCTTCTTATAGATCGTCGGGTAAATCCAATAAAACAAAAAAGCGCGTGAAATATTACTCGCTCACAAAAATGTTGTTAACAGACCAACACACGCTCAAAGCGTCTTGACCAGTTGAAACGCGGGGTTGGATTCGAATGTTGTTAGAGCAAAAAATTATGCTGAGATTTCTAGATAATATTTGATATTATTGGAATATCCCGAGTTTCGGAGTTAGCCGAATGCACCTTACCTGTTTTTGTTTCATTATTTTAATGTACATTTAGTGATACCTATTCCGAAACCCGAAACAATTACCCGAAAAATCAAAGTCACTTTTTGTCTCTGATACTATAACAAATGCTGTCTACCTATTCGGACTTCGGACCCGTCAAACAAATGGTGCTTTTAAATTTTCATCGCACACGATACCCTATTCACAATAAGATTAGACATTGAAATAAATCTTTTTTACAGTCCGTTCAACCGATTTTGACTTGTATTACGTTGGTGGCATGACAAATGGCAGCTGCAGTAAATAGTTGGTATTATAATCATGCTTGATGATTTTGCTTTTAATGCCATCTTTATGCTTACGGAATAGAAATACAAATCGGTTGAACGGACTTTTAAAAAGTTTTGTTTAAATGTCTAATCTTATTTGTAAATGAAAAAAAGCACAGCTCCTTTGGGTGCATTAGTGACTAATTTACAATTACACTTGCTAGTATGGTGGCCATCACTCTGTTGTTAGTATCTACTGCTCTGAAGCGTTACGTACCGAACATGTAGGTTCTGCGGCGATAGAGACATCCCCGTTGCTACTCAGCAGCGATCGCACGCGCCGTAGGTACTTACGCGGCTCGTTATCGAAAATAGTTATTCGCGATATAAACAAAAGCCATATTATGCATTTGTTGAAACTTTTGTGTGGTAGCAGAGTTTATTATAGCTAAAGTAGCCACATCTTTCATGGGGTATTGTTTAAAATGTTACAATAAAATTCCTCCCCATATATTAGAACTGAATGAAACGAAATTTAAAACTTGTATTAAACGCACATTATGCAGGCAAGCATATTATAAGTTGGGGGATTACATTGAAGATAATAATGCTTGGCTAAATGCCGGTCCTGCTCCACAGCCTCAACCACTTGGATAAACAAGTTTAGGATTTTATATTGGAAGAGATGCTCGCCCTTTTTTTATTTTTTGTCTCATTTATTTATTCTTTTTTTTTATATATGATATTAATTTGATAATTAATAATTTCTCTTTTTTTTTACTTGTAGTTGCTTGGTTTTTGTAAACCATAGTTTTGTATAATGTAGAAGCATTTTATTTTCAAATATTGTAAATGTGAGTACCATGGAGCCATTTACATGTGATAAGTTATAGTTTACTTTGTGACTTGAACTAAAATGGCAGTTGAGAGCATGTCATGCTTGCTCAAATGTTTCGCTGATGGTGGCGTGTGTGTTGGATCATTCGGTTCCCTTCAAAATGGTTGAGCTAAATGATGCCAATACACGCGTCATGTTCGTGAACGGGCGCCGTCGGTTGAGACTGGTCACCTCTTAACTGCCACTGACTTGTTTTAATCTTTATACTTTGAATTGTTTTTATAGTTTCCTTTTTTTTTATTTTGCATTGTCCTCACATATAGAAGCGACCAAGGATGTAACCAAGGTTATGTAATACAGAACATAATTTAAAAGAGTGTCCGTGGAGTTTCTTGCACGTTCTTCTCCATAGAGATCTACGCTTTGGAACGTGCAGATAGCTTCACCTCTTTCGACTTGACAATTCAAAAGTGCCTGTAAAGGGTTTAATTGAAATAAATGCTTTGAATCTTGAATCTTGAATCTATTATAACGAATATACAAGTGCAACTTTATAAACTTAAATTCAATATGTCGCTAATCATAAAGAAAAAATACAATTACTCGTGCAGCCATATACTTAGTTGTTAGAACTTTTGTTGTAAGGTATAACTAATCTCTTTAAGTATATAAGAAATGATTTGAAAAACTTAAAAAAAATTTTGAGTGAGTTACGGGACATTTTTAGATTTCTATTGTTCCATAGTACCTATCTGTTAGCATTTTCACTAATATATCCTTTAGATAGTACTTACAAAGAACCCGTATACTGATTTAATTTAAATTTTCTAATATTTGTATAACACGAAATAATAAGAAATACCTACTTAATACCTATTGCATCACTCTAAACTGTTAGCATTTTTGTAAATAGCAATGAATTTACGAAACTTATCCACTCAGCGAAAATTAAAAACTTTAGAATTATCGAAGGTTTTATGTGGAAAATATTATATCCCTACTGGACTACTACTAGTTTATCACGTTTGGATCATACCTAATATTATGTACTTAATTAAAATCCGTTGTAATAGTAACAGAAAAAGATGAGAAGGTTATCTTACCTTCTGCTATCTATACAAATAAATGAAACTGAAGTGTTGTCCCGGCTAATCTCTGAAATAGGGAGATATGTTAGTAACTGAGGCTACTTTTATTTTAGAGAAATAATTATTTTTGCTTTTGGTAGCCAGGATGGCTATAGGCTATTTAACATCACCCTAGGACCCTTAGCCTCTAACCATTTTTTCTTTAAGCCTTCATTTTTAGGAAACCTATAAACATTAGGTTAGAGCTGCTAATCTATACTAATATTATAAAGCTGAAGAGTTTGTTTGTTTGTTTGTTTGTTTGTTTGAACGCGCTAATCTCAGGAACTACTGGTCCGAATTGAAAAATTCTTTTTGGGTTGAATAGAGCATTTATCGAGGAAGGCTTTAGGCTATATATCATCACGCTTAAGCCAATAGGAGCGGAGCAGCGATAAAGAATGTTTTAAAATCGGGGATTCCACGGGGACGAAGTCGCGGGCAGCAGCTAGTATGTAACTAAAACAAACATAAAACATTATAAGCGAGGTGCACGGTTCCAATTAGCTGTTTCCTATGGAGAAGTGCCGAAACTCCATGATTACTCTTTTAGAAATAATTAGCTTTTTCAATGTTTGTCTTTAGATTTACGTAAAATATTTTGATTTTGGTGTGAAGTGTGAATCACAGGCCGGACCTAGCTAGGTCACTCGGACCGAATAAGACGCAGGATTATTTGTGTTAACATCACAGAATATACCGATATCGTTCCAGCGGAGGAACTAGTTTCGTATTACCGCAAGTCGGCAACGTCCCGACACTATTTCATTATGTAAACAAACGAATGAATAAATAAATATAATAAAAAGGCCTGTTATGTGGAAATGAACCCAAATATCAATACTTTAGCCATAAATTCATGATTGCGTTACAATAGTATCACCGAATGTGTATTATTGTGTGTATTAATGCATGAAAACCGGCTACAAACCTGTGCAAAGACAATTGAGGTTGATTTTGATTGTTTCTTGCACCACACTTCACAACACAACACACAGGCATGTTGGATTTATGTTTTCGAACATTTACATGCAGTTTTAAAAGTAAAATTCCTCGTAGTTTTCTCGCAAATCTCAATAATATTAGAAGTAAACAACCATTTGACAGCGTAACTACCATGAATTTGTCGCTTAATATGGCTGCAACGGCACTTACCTACAACTGTCTCTACATCACGACAAAATGTTGCCATAATTAGCAACAACTTAAATATAGTTGTCTCTTTTATCAAATAGGATTATCTCACTAGAAAGAATGAGACATAACGATATTTGAAGTTCTGAATCATATTTCACTCATATTTGTATAAGCAAATGTATGTATAGAATAACGCAGCGTCTCCATATTTTTCCCATCTCAATGGTAACAGCCATCTTATGCGACATCGACAAGTTTATGGTAGTTTTGCTGTCAAATGGTTGTTTATTTTTTGTGTTATTGAGATTTGCGAAAATAAAAAGCTTTTTACAAAAAAATACAACCGACTTTTAACCGACACAAAAAATCAAAAATGTGCAATTTTTTTTGTAAATAATTTTTTTATGTAAAAAGTTTTTTATTTTTCACTTTTTAGTGGTACCTACATCCCCTCCCCTCCCCCCACCTAAAAGAACCAATCACATTGGAGTAAAAAAAACGTAATGCTCCTTTGCAGAGTAAACTAGGAGGTCGTCAATGTAGATATTTTTTTTTAGATTTTTCGAAAACCGCTTGGTCGATTTCGATAAAATTTTCATGGAACTATTTGGGAAGTATACCCTTTCTAACAATAAAAGAATTTTTCAAATCGGTTGACAAGCGACGGAGTTATGCGCGAACAAACATTAAAAAAAAAATACAAACATCCGAATTGAGAACCTCCTCCTTTTTTAGAAGTCGGTTAAAAAATTATGAGGATTTTACTTTTAAAACTACATGTAAACATTGGAAAACAGAAATTCAACATGCCTGTGTGGTGCATGAAAGAATCAAAATCAATCACAATTGTCTTTGCACAGGTTAATTGCCGGTTTTCATGCATTAATACTCTCAATAATACACATTCGATGATACTATTGTAACGCGATCATGAATTTATGGCTAAAGTATTGGTATTTGGGTTAATTTTTATGTAACAGGCCTTTTTATTATATTTGTTAATTCATTTCGTTTGTTTACAAACATATATCATAATGGAATAGTGTTGTACCGTTGTCGACTTGCCGTAATAGTCTCTGAAACTAGTTCCGCCGCTGAAACATTAACATAAATACTCCTGCGTCTTATACAGACTTATACCTTATAACAGACACTTAAGTTTTATTTATTTGTATAGATAACGGAAGGTAAGATAACCTACTCATCTTTTTTTGTTCCAATTACAACGGATTTTAATTATGTACATAATATTAAGTATGATCCAAACGTGATAAACTAGTGGAGCGCGTATTTAGTATCGATACTCGTTGTAGTAACACCTTGATTGACTCAACCCTAGCAATGGCAGCCATTTTATGCGACAATATGAGTTGTAGGTATGCACCCTTTTTTTGTAGGTATTTCCAGTCCATACTTTTCAGACAATGGTATACGTTTGTTCCAAAATTTCTGTCAAATTGTATTAAGTTTTTCAATACCGTAAAATGCTGCAACTTTACCAACTAAGCTCAAATTTGCCTATTTCGTTTCAACCATGATATTTCGCGTTTGCTTATTTTATTCTCGTTTTCCACCATTTGGTAGTAATTTTACATTATTAGAGCAACAGATTTTTCATTTTTAACCGACTTCTAAAAAAGGAGGAGGTTCTCAATTCGGATGTTTGTATGTTTTTTTTTTATTGTTTGTTCGCGCATAACTCCGTCGCTTGTCAACCGATTTGAAAAATTCTTTTTTTGTTGGAAAGAGTATACTTCCCAAATGGTCCCATGAAAATTTTATCGAAATCAACCAAGCGGTTTTCGAAAAATCAACAAAAATCTAAAAAAAAATATCTACATTGCCTACATTGACGACCTTTTAGTTTACTCTGCAAAGGAGCAGTACGTTTTTTTTACACCAATGTGATTGGTTCATTTAGGTGGGGGAGGGGAGGGGGTGTAGGTACCACTAAAAAGTGAAAAATACAAAAAAACTTTTTACAAAAAATAAAACCGACTTCTAAACAAAAAAACCAAAAAGTATAAAATAACTTGAATTTCGGAAGTCGGTGTGTTCAACAACAAAAAAGCAACCAAAAACACCGAGTTCCGAAATTCAAGTTATTTTATACTTTTTGGTTTTTTTGTTTAGAAGTCGGTTTTATTTTTTGTAAAAAGTTTTTTATAATCGTAATTCCTTTATTACTCTGTCAGTTATGCGACAAAAACCGGCACGTGTGGGCTGATTTTTTTTGAGTCCTGTAACTTTTGCAATTTTGGCGAAAGAAAAGGTGTTTTCGTACAGAAATAGCGTCTCAGGGTAAGATAATAGTGTCTATTTTATGTATTGTTTGATATTTTTATGAAAAGAACTCGATTTCCTTAAAATAACTTAGTAGGCAATCTTGCGCAGTGTTTTGGAAACTTCTGAGACACAACTTTGCCTGGGTCTAGGGTTGTCACTAGTCGGATTACATTTTTAACCGACTTCTAAAAAAGGAGGAGGTTCTCAATTCGGATGTTTGTATGTTTTTTTTTTTATTGTTTGTTCGCGCATAACTCCGTCGCTTGTCAACCGATTGGAAAAAATCTTTTTTTGTTGGAAAGGGTATACTTCCCAAATGGTCCCATGAAAATTTTATCGAAATCAACCAAGCGGTTTTCGAAAAATCAACAAAAATCTAAAAAAAAATATCTACATTGTCTACATTGACGACCTCTTAGTTTACTCTGCAAAGGAGCAGTACGTTTTTTTTACACCAATGTGATTGTTTCGTTTAGGTGGGGGAGGGGAGGGGGTGTAGGTACCACTAAAAAGTGAAAAATAAAAAAAAAATTACAAAAAATAAAACCGACTTCTAAACAAAAAAATCAAAAAGTATAAAATAACTTTAATTTCGGAAGTCGGTGTGTTCAACAACAAAAAAGCAACCACAAACACCGAGTTCCGAAATTAAAGTTATTTTATACTTTTTGGTTTTTTTGTTTTACCCTGATGAATTCATTAGGTAAGTGTGTATTTTCTCAGTACTGTGTTCTGGCCCTTGTGGCCAAGATTGTACTTTAGACAAAGTGGAGTTTGGGATCCCGCGTCGTACCATTGTCAATAAATCTAAAAACATCCATAACAAACCATTTGGTAGACCCACAGAGTTATCGACTAAAGAAGAAGCCCGCATCGCAGACACAGTGAATGTTTCAGCTGAATTTGACTGTCCTCTTACTCTTTTAGATGGGCGCATTGTAGTTTACAGTTACATGGTAAAATGCGGAAAAGCAACGCTGGGCTCGTGCTTTTATACCTACAACGACAAAATTTTCTCAAAGGGCGACACAAAGTATAAAAAAAAAATCGTGCTTCGAAAACAGTCGATGAAATTAAGAATACTTCAAGAATCTTGTACTTAACAGCATTTAAAGATGTTCCCGCCAGCAATATCCTCAATTTTATCGAAATTTAAGTGATGACCCCGGGTCTAAAACTACATTTTTAAAAGAGGAATAAAATACCCTGAAGGTTACTAAATACGTAGTAGTTTTTTTTTTGTATTTGTGATTTTTACTCTTACGTAGCAATTTGGTTTTTTAAGTATCTAAATAAAAAACATTAAAAAAAACTTTATTATTGGGACAACCCTACAGTCAACGGTATTTTTGTATGGGAAGTTTGTGGTTCCTGCTACAATTTTGCATATTAGCTGTGAAATTAAATACATAACTTCATGGCAATTATTTAACTGCTAGGGACAATCACAGTGCCTTATGCATGTAGAAAAAAAATTACTGTAAATACCAGCCTAATATTTATTAAGTAATTACTCTAGGCAAAGTTGCATCGTTTACATACAACTTTTCCTGCGACTTTGAGAACTTGTAATTTGGAAATGCCGTATTCCTTTAAAATGCTTGCATCCTATTTTGTAAGCCATAAGGTCTGTTTTTCAATTTAAACTCACTGAACTCTATAAAAACAAATAGGTCCAGAGATATGAGCAAAAAACGTCAAAATCCAGGCAAAGTTGCAGCATTTTACGGTAACCCACCACATAACCCACTTTTTAAAATTGGTACTATTCATCTCGGCATGATAATCACCACTTTTTGTGTTTAAACACAAGTAGTGCATTTGTAACAAATCCAGTATCTCCTCCCGCATGAACAATAATATATCATTGCCCTTTCGATACAGGCTCCAATACTCCGTCTTCACCATCTCCTTGCCAACATTTACCCGATGTATGCGAAGAGTGAATAAGTCTCATCTACATAAGGGCTGGGGAGATTTATTGTTTTTATCCACTGCATGCAGATGCAAGTATACGTATGCATAATATTTAATTACGCTCCCTAAGAACCTTCCGATTGGATTGAGATTTTTATAAACGAAATCCCACCTTGTGGATCAGCTTTCGACAGACTCTCTCGCTGTCTTGTGTAATTTATTTCTATTTTTCTTGACGCTTTTTAACAGTAGGGACCTCTTTTTTAGCAGAATAAAATTCATATACTTTCCTCCGTAGGTATAACTCCCATGTCAAAATCATCAACATGCACAAATCCACTTTACTTTTACGTTTTCTGTCCTTGCCTGGTGTCCGAAATCTTGTACCAGTTTTCTTCTGCTGCGTGCCGTTTCCTTTCCTTAACTATTTTTGAAATTAGTTCATGACTCACACCTGAAATATAAGATAATAAAATAAATCTTAGTAGAAATTTGAAATCTGGCAGGTTAGTTGACTCACACGTCACACTCACTTCGCATTCGCAGGTTACATAATAGAAGTACGTTACCGTTACGCTACTGACTGAGTCCCTGCACGCTTCAAGAAACCAACAACGACCATAATAGCCTCATATATATTTGTTTTTTTAAATATTTGCGTAATTCTAAGTATAAATTAGTTTTTGTTTCAATATTTATCTCAATCGGTTCACTCTGTAAAAATTGGTTCCACCAGGACGATAGAATTTAAAACTGTTCAAGAATAAAAATAGTTTCCAATATGAGAAGCAGCGCCATCTATTGAGGAAACATAAAATTCATGAAAATAACACCAAAATAATTATACTGTTGAGTTATTTGTGAAAACTTATAAGAAAAATGTTCTTTACAAATATTATAAATCTGAAGAGTTTGTTTGCTTGATTAAACTCACTAAGCTTAGGAACTACTGGTTCGAATTGAAAATATTCTGGCCTAAATGGTACGGTCAGCAACGGAAGTCGATTTTACTCATTCAAATTGGCACAAAATGCTTCGGCATTAATAAGTCGAAACAATAAACAAAAAAAAAACCGAAAAGTATAAAATAACTTTAATTTCGGAACTCGGTGTTTTTGGTTGCTTTTTTGTTGTTGAACACACCGACTTCCGAAATTAAAGTTATTTTATACTTTTCGGTTTTTTTTTGTTTAGAAGTCGGTTTTATTTTTTGTAAAAAGTTTTTTTTTATTTTTCACTTTTTAGTGGTACCTACACCCCCTCCCCTCCCCCACCTAAACGAACCAATCACATTGGTGTAAAAAAAACGTACTGCTCCTTCGCAGAGTAAACTAAGAGGTCATCAATGTAGAAAATGTACATATTTTTTTTAGATTTTTGTTGATTTTTCGAAAACCGCTTGGTTGATTTCGATAAAATTTTCATGGGACCATTTGGGAAGTATACCCTTTCCAACAAAAAAAGAATTTTTCAAATCGGTTGACAAGCGACGGAGTTATGCGCGAACAAACAATAAAAAAAAACATACAAACATCCGAATTGAGAACCTCCTCCTTTTTTAGAAGTCGGTTAAAAATATCCAAGAGTTTAATACTCGTGGATATTTTTGTTCCTACTATTACTCATCAATCATCATTATCTGCCTAGCCTTTTTCCAAATAGGAATATTAGGGTCGGCTTCCAGTCAGATCGGATTCAGTTCAGGAGCGACTGCCTATCTTACCACCACAAACCAGTAACTGGATTACCTACACGATAGGAACTTGTTGCTGTTGATAGGGCTTCAATTTTCTGGCCACTGACAATCCATAACGACCTGCAAAAATCTGCAAATGACAGACGGGACGGGGAGTATACCTATGTGTTAAGACGCTCAGCCATCTATACAGACTGAGCTCGCAAGCGTTGCTTTACCTTGAAGATCGCCACGTACGGATTATGAAGATTGAGAAAAATTTCGGTAGATAGGTAGTTTGACCGTGCCTGATAACCATATACCTACACTAGCTTCGCCCGCGTGGAATAGTTAGTTTACCCCCGATTTTGAAACTCTCAGCCCGATCGGTTTAAAATTGACAAAGTTTCATTCAAACTTTCATCCCCTTGGGCTGTAGTATTATATTATCTGTGCCTTGGGGGTAGAATTAATCAAAATCCTTTCTTAACGGATGCCTACGTCATAACATCTACCTGCATGCCATTTTTCAGTCCGATCCGTTCAGTGGTTTGGGCTGTGCGTTGATAGATCACTATGTCAGTCAGTCAGTCCCTTTTGAGTTTTATATATTTCGATTATAGGCACTCAATAACACTACGGGAACATTTATAAATTAGATTAAATATCCCTTCCCACAAAAAAAGCTTTGTTTAATTTTGTTTACTGCGACTTTATTTCCATTATACCTCCCGTTATAAATTGGAACTATAGATATCATCACTACATAGTATAAAACAAAGTCGCTTCCCGCTCTCTGTCCCTATGTATGCTTAGATCTTTAAAACTACGCAACGGATTTTGATGCGGTTTTTTTTAATACATAGAGTGATTCAAAAGGAAGTTTTATATGTATACCTACTACATGCATAATATAGCAGAGATTTACCTAATATCAACATTGCACCCGTGCGAAGCCGGGGCGGGTCGCTAGTGTATAATAAACGGAAAAAGTATTTTATATTTCTATGATTGGAACTATTTCATCATGATGAAGTTGGAGCATTATACCTAATATTAATGGTGGGTCACAACTTGCACTGTGACCCAAGTGACCTCACACCGGTAAAAGAACATCCTTACGAACATTATCACGGCTTACCGCAAACAAAACCGGCTTTTGAAATGAAGCGGTTAATTGGCACATAAAGTGTTCCGTGGATATATCAATTTGGTTATCAAGTTTAATGAGCTTTCTCTTCACAGATACTTGCGCCCAGAGGGCAATTTTGATGTAACTATCAATACCTAATACTTATCTTTAAGAATTTTTCCCATGCAAAATTGGCACCTAGTTATTTGCATAGACCGTAAGAATGTGATTTAAAACCTCGAGAACCATCAAACAACAGTAGCTAAGTATTTAATACACGAATGTAAAAATCAATTGGTCATCCCCGTTTGAAAGCTGTTCCCTATTTGCGGTCAAGAATATCAATAAGTAAGTATAAGTAGTATGTACTTAGGTACGTTGTACGGACAACAATGCAACATATAAAACAATTCGCACAAACTGGCCGAGGGCGTTCACCGAAAAGTTCGGGGTCTTAATGCTAATTAGCCACGAAGATTAGCCCAAGCGCTTCGTTGGACCCGAAGCCGAAGCCGTGGTCAGCCGAGCGCGCTCAACGCTCACAACCGCGGACAACATGCGTGCTAACGGACGCGTGCCAAGTTTTCGTTTGGCGAGCCTGATCGTACGCGCCGCTTTAATTTACGCGTGTATCACAGTTACTTCGTCCTCAGAATATGGAGTTCCAATAGAAATAAAATTATGGGATACTGGAAG
The DNA here is from genome assembly GCA_905332915.2 of Hecatera dysodea. Classification (NCBI taxonomy): domain Eukaryota; kingdom Metazoa; phylum Arthropoda; class Insecta; order Lepidoptera; family Noctuidae; genus Hecatera; species Hecatera dysodea. Next base: position 7,841,124 of record HG995288.1, on the reverse strand, counting down.
AACACCTTTAGCTCATATGGTAGATGTAACAAACGAGTTCGGTTTGAAAGTGCTAGCAGAACATAACTTTTTAAATGATAACAACATAGCGTTCTCGCCGTATGGACTGATGGGGATCATGGTGGCTCTGTACGAGGGGGTGGATGGAGAGTCATCATACCAGATCCAGCGGGGCATGCAGCTGCCGTGGAATCGGAATGTTATGCGGATAGGCTTTAGGGATATTCATCGCACGTTAAAAGTAAGTCATTACTTAACTAACTAATAAGTATTAACAAATAAACGTACGATAAACTTCAAAAACATCAATAAAATTATTCTCAACATTGTCAGCTTGTAATATTCCATGATTCGCAGTTGCGCCTATGTTACTCGCTGATAATTTAGGTTTCCATTAGTGAAAAATGGTTATTATAATATCCAGTAGTTTTGGAGCATATTCGGTACAAACAAAAAATAAAGTCTTTCCTCTTTATAATATTTGTATAGACTAGCTGACCCGCGCAACTTGATGCTCCGCTCCTATTGGTCGTAGCGTAACATTACCTATATTATAATTTGATATGTCTAAAACAAAGGTCTAAAACAAATCTAATTTTGTTTTTTACTTTTTACGTGATGCGTGTAGGACTCATTCAACGCTACGCCTACCTCTCTATAAGGTTTTTTACTAAACTAAGAAATTCAATATCTTTGATATGTGGCCTGCTACCTAATTGTTGCACGAAAACTCCCTGTGTAATAAGTACCTAGTGACCTGGTAAATAAACAAATAGTTAGGAACTCTCACCGATGCTATTGTTTTGTTTTGATCTGTGACTAAAATGTAACAGTTGGTAACTTTAGGAAGTACCTACGGCCGGCATTTGGAATTGTTGCAGCAATCACATAATATCCCTTTCTTTGTCAAGCCGTGAAATTACTGTACAAAATGTTTTATCACGAAGTACTATCTATATACTTACATATATATGTAGTACTTTAATAGGCTAGGTATCTTATAGGCTAGGTATCTACCTAGCCTATTTAGTCCCACTTCTGGTCAAAGGCCTCCCTCTCCCTTTTCCAAACAACTCTGTAATTTGGTATGTTAGACCAGTCCCGAGGTGGCGGCGCGTGGTGTTCCCGTGCGCCCCTCTCTGACGTCGCGGAGGGAGTCAAACACCTCACTCCCTCCGCAGACACGAAGTGGCCCGCAGTGGCGGGCTGGCACCAGCCGGGGATTACGGATGTCTTATATGTTCCCGCGATCCCCGGCGTAGGTGACAGTTGGAACACCGGGGTGGTTTTAGTCAGTAAGAGTCTGACAGACCCCTCCACCCGCCCCAGGGTGGAGGACATCCATGAGGATTTCCCCCCGTAAAAAAAAAAGTTCGGTGGGAGTCGAACTCGTCCCGCCAACCTTGGTCTGTCGCAATATATTTTGGCATTTAATGGGAGCCACTCGGTGGTTATTCTCGCTAATTTCTCGTCTAACATGCGGAATAATTGCCGGCCCAGTCCGTAGTAACTATTTAGTAATCTGTGCTTAAGCTTAGCGGCCTTCTGGGTAACGTCCATGATTTAGGTTTTGGAGCGCAGTGCTGTGTTCCTTACACAGTTCGAGAGACGGATCTCTAGAATACTGCGCTCCATGGCTCGTTGGCAAACCTAGAACTTGGACCTTTGCTACACACAAAGTAATAAATCTTTATAGCTATCTATGGCTCGTTATCGATCTAGACTTATACATTGATAAAATCAGTGAAAATTCTTTAGATAATTTTACTGCCTATGTGAGCTAGGACCTCTACACCCTCTTCTGGGATGTTGAATGCTGGATCCGATGTTAAGAAAACACCGTATTGATTTGGGTGGAATAGAGCTGAGCTGACAACAAAAAGGTACCTATTCCAACCCAAACTAACAATAATGTAGATACGTATCTGCCGAGGTAATATTTAATCTTAGTTAATAGTTAATGTAGCGGTAATAGAAGCAAGACTTGATGTGGACGAGCTTTTCGAACGCGACTTAACACACAAATCTGATTAATTCTTAGACACACTTTCGCTCGACCGGTATTCGAACTCATGTCATCAAAATAATTAGCAGCTCTAATCTAAGCTTATCTGTTTAAATCCTAGTTGAAAGTTACTGGACTGTATATCATATCGAACTCATTGAATAATATTTTAGGTAAGTATCTACCTAATAAATATAAAAAACTTTAGCTACTAAATGGGTAGTTCTATACTAATATTATATAGAGGTAACGCTTGTGAGTGTGTGACGTTGTTGTAACGGGTAATTTCTGCATCTACTGAACCGATTTTCAAAATTATTATCACCAATAGAAAACTACGTTATTGTGAAGTGTCATATGCTATATTTTATCCCAGTATAAAACGGGAACGGGAACAAAGCGGGTGAAACCGCGGGGTGCTGCCAACTACCAAACCGATACACAATAAATTTAATATAACCATTTCAGACTTACTTCGTACCGGAAGAGGGATTTCTAGCGGGATTGGCGTTGAACAATGAAAATGTCACTTTCAACGAGCCATACAAAAAGATCCTACGGTTTTATGGTTTTGATTTAGAAAACGATCAATTACCAACACTTGCTGCACCTGAAACTAACAGCACTTCTAATGACACAAATTCTACAACGACAACAATGAGTCCTGCAGCTTCCAGTGACGCTACAACAATGACTGTGGCAATGACGGCAGAGAACAAACCAGCTCGAGAAGATCTTAGTACTCCTCCAACTAGAGAGGAAACTACAAGTACAATCAATCCAAATGCGGAAACAATAAGCACGATTGATATAAGAGGAGCCACATCGACCACTGCGAACCCCTCAGCTGCGCCAAACGCAGAGAGCACGCCCACGAGTACTGTAACCACAACCGAAACGACCAGCGAAATAATTACCGTGACGACAACACAACTAACAACTACATCGCAGGTGGTAGAGACCACCACTCAGGTTCAGAGCCCTGACACAGAACCGACCACCACTACAGTAGCCCCGAGTACGGCGGCGGGGGCGGCGGCTGAAACGGAACCAGTTTCCATGAGCTCGCAAGTCACAAATGCCTTAAATAGTGAAGCGACTACTAACAACGAAATCGATACGTCGTCAACAGCTCTTGAAAGTAGTACAGTACCAGGCACTACATTAGATAGAATATCCGATACAGCCCAATCTAGTACCCTGGATACAAGCTCAGCACAGACCACTCTGACTGATGTGACGCAAACACCACCGTCTACTCTGGATACGTCTACAATAACATCGACGTTAGCAGAGACCACCGCAACAGAAAGTGTGATGACAGAAACTCAGCAAACGGATCAAATGTCTACAATGACCGTGGATGACATAACGACTACATTAAATTCCGTGACTCCAGCCAATGACTCCACGTTAGAGACACTTGAACGAAAGAAGAAGTCAATAGTAGATTTCATTTTTACAAATCCTCCATACGTAGACGACTATTTGTATTACAGATCTTATGATATTGGTTCGGGTGCGTCGACTCCGAGCTTTGATGACAAAATGTTCTTGGCGAACGGTTTGCGAAGCGTTCAGGTGAGTCCTCAAACTTTGTCTTCTAACATAGCACAAAACCACCTACACCGGCTACAACTGATGCTGGCATAGCCAAGTTCTTGTGTGGTCGTAGCTATCTAGTGATAGCTCAGCCAGCGCGTTGCTCGACGGCACTAAAACTTTCTGACAACAAAGCTCTCTGATTTAGCTAAACTATCTAATAGCATTCGGTACGCTCTTGCGCCATATCATTAAAATAGCTAGTTCGTGAATGGCGCATCCCAGCGACATTGTTAATACCCTTGTTATAATGGTTAGCGTAACTACACAATTTGCATTATAAATTCGCCACAGCTTTGATTTTTTTCATTATTGAAATTCATGATGGGTCAATTATTTTCGACAGGTCACGTATATGCGGTACGATACTGTGCTGGAACACGCGTATCTGCCTCACTTGGAGGCCTCGGCTTTAAGATTGCCGTTGGACAGCGATCGTTACTACTTGCTGGTCGTACTGCCCACGCGGGGCGGCTCGCCAGAGCTCGGGCGGCTGTTGTCCCGAATGGCTCGAGAGTCAGACTTATCGGACATCTACTCGGTGTTGCGCCCGCGCCGCGTGAAGGGAATCGTACCAAGCTTCACTGTTAAAGGTCATGTGACCTTAACTACGGATTTACAGAAGGTAACTAAATATTATCTCGGAGATCGTAACGAATGAATACGCGGAATTTTTAAGGTGTTTTAAAAAAACTGAATTAGAAGTATTCAGTACTCGCACTCAGTCATATTTGCATTCGTCTATTTTACCGCCCCAATCTAAAAAGGCACACAATATATACCTACGATTACTTTGACCTAGTTTCGGCTGCTGTATTACACTTACAAAAAAACAGAGTTTATGGCGTGGCGCTATTAACATAATAATTAGTTTTGTGTGCTAGTATTTACCTACATACTCGTTACTGCTTACACCTAATACCTCACACGTTAAAACGATGGATGACACAAAAAGTTCTCACGTCATAGCAACTACAAAATGAAAAATTACCTACTTACTTGTTAATAAAATCGTTATAATAATATGAATTTTCATAATCTTTATGTATTTTGTACAGTGTGATAAGATCACTTATTACATGTTCTTGGCCTTCAGGATAGCTGAAGGTTTCTTTGACAAAAGACTTGATAAGTTAGATGAATATCTAATTGCAGCTTGGCATTAGAGACGTATTCGAGCCTCGACAGCGCGACTTCACGATGATGACGAGGCAGCCGGGCGTGTACGTGCGAAGCATTGAACAGGCAGTGTCCGTAGCCATCCGCAAGTACCGGCCCGACGACCAGAAGAAGAACAGTAAGTATAATATCCAACAGCAAATAACGGAACTAGAAGGACCGATATGTTATTCTATGTAGGTACCCTTCGGGAGATTTCTGTATGAATAAAATCGCTTTACATTTAAACGGAGGCGTGGTAACGAGGCCCGGTCCCTACCAACGCCGTTCCGGCTTGATCCATTTAATTGGCTATTTAGCTGGATGCCGTGGCCATGTGTGCGTGCGTGGTCATCCGCAAGACTGGGGTCACTCGTCGCCGTCACGGACCGACGCCGACGCGTCGTAATACGCCCGCCCCGCCGGAAAATCCTTGAGTGACATTGATGTGCTCTGGAAAATCTACCTCATTGATTTTCCACAATTCATTGAATTATCTACCGTATAGAACACACATTCGCATCGTCATATTGTGTGAGAATCTAATCTCTTATCCAACCGACAGCAGCAGGGCCACATCGTACGTGCGGTTGCGAAACCGTTGCATATTATAATCGGTGCTCTATATAAACATTCTTAAATGCTAACAACGCGCGAAGTCATATTTCGTGTCCTCGTTTTCCGGCGCAGAGGCTGAGATAATTGTTACCAAAAGAGTGCTAAGCTGAGGTGTCAAGTGGCGAGAGTAGGCTAGCCGCGTCCATTGTCTCGCGGCGTGCTTGTGGCGCAACGCGGCGACTCGCGCATCTGCGTCCATTGATGCGCGCGCGCTGCTCTCCGTGCGCCATCGACAATTAGGGAAATCACCCGCTGCAACATCAATGCGACCTCAATGCTTAATCGCAATATGAAAATGATGATTTGCAGATAGTCCGTCATTTCAATTACTTACATAAATGAGTTTAACTGAAAAAATCACTAGATGATTATTTCCGGTGGCTACAGTTGGCTTATTCTGTTTCGATTGTTATGATAAGAGCCCCGTATTTGCATTGCAAGGACGTTCATTATAAAATATAAATAACATAATTTTAGCTTGTACATACTTAGATTATAATTAGACATAGTGACAAATGATATTTATTTTGTAAGTAGGTTAAACATAACACTCTTACACGTCCAATATTTCTAGTCATTTTAAGCTAGATGATGCGATGTGTTTCCTAGCCGACTACCCTGAGAAGAAACATCGAAACAAACTCAGAGGTCAAAGTCTCTTTTAAAGTCCATACAATCCGTACTGGTCAAATCACATGAGAATCAGGTAGGTAGGTCGCCTTTTGATCTGGGGATACCGCACGATCCCCGGCGAGGTGGCGAGCCTCCTTGCCGGATTGCTGCCATGGGATCTGGAGGCGAGAGCCCTCGCGCACGTTCACGCGTTGCGCGTGGAACCGATACGCCGGGGTCAAACTCTACTGCTGCACGAAATTGCTGCGTAGTGGACGGAGTTCCGTCAGGATCTCACGGAGGTATGGGGACAGCGACTTTTGCAATCCAGTGCTGGGCACGGCACCATTGCGGAGTTAATAAGTCCCCTCTTTGAGGAGTGGTTGGAGAGACGCCACGTCGTCCTCATCTTCCGCCTGACGAAGGTGCTCACCGGACACGGCTGTTTTGGGAGGTACCTGGTTCGGAGCTAGCGAGAGGACACGGTGGAGTATTGTGCTCTGTTTCTGGTCGGGCGGAGCAACGCCGTGTCCACGTCGAGGCGATCGGCGGCGGCGACCTCTCGCGTCCGGCCCAGGTTCAATCCATGGTCCCGGAGCGAGGAGGCATGGGAAGCGACTACCTCCTTCTGCGAAGCAGGAAACAGACCGCGTGTGGGAGAGGGAAACCGCACGACCCAGCCGCCGCAACAGAAGAAGACGCCCCTGGCGTCGGGAAACGCAGGGCGATTGCAACCAGGCTCGGGTCGACGGCGTGCAGTGTTCCACGCGTACCTCAAAGAGCTGTCAACAAAGAAGATGGTGCCCCATAGAGTCGGTGCCTGTTAGGGTTGCGCAACAGCACAATTTGTTCGAAAGAGTCACCGCGGCCCTGGAACGCAAAGGGCAGTAGGTAGGAGGATCACGGGTGGGTTTTAGTCAGTAAGAGTCTGACACTGATTTTTTTGAGAAAAAAAAAGGTGGCCTTTTGAGGACAGTACCATACGGATTTCAATGCATCTGACCAGACAGTGCAAGCATTGGTCAGTTACCGTACAGCTCAAACATAGAACTTTAAGGAGCTCAACGATTTTACGGACAATACCAAAGTAAGGACATTTGGATAGGCTGCATAAATGACTCAAACTGCCAGACTAACTGTAATAAGAACCTAATATGGCGATCTACATAGTCTTCACATTCACAATATGTTATATGAGAACCATGCAGATCTGTGTCTGAAATGGTGTTTTGAAGAAAGAATCACACAGAATTAAGTGGGCCTGTCCATTCATTGCAAGCCTTTGTCAGTAGTGGAGTGGCTCAACGTCCTCAGATCAGGGCTCAACTTACAAACAATAAGGAGCTCGACGACCCGACGAACAATGCCAAAGAAAGTTTCCCTGCTGAACAAACTACCAACCTGGTGATTACTAAAACGGAAATAAACTGATGGCTTTTAAACCAAAGAGAATACATATATCTACTTCTAAATCCTTGAATATTTTGATGCACCAAGTTGCGATTATTGTTTAGTACATTAGTGTCAGAGATTACCTGTTGTCTTAATTCCTAATTTAAATTATTCATCATCTGCCTAGCCTTTTCCCATTATATTGGGGTCAAGCCGGATTCAGCTGAATACCAGAATTTTACGTGAAGCGGCTACCTACTAGAAGTCCACAACCCATTAACTGGGGAACACAGTACTTCTTGGCAAGACTGGTGTCAAATTTTCTGGCTTCTGACAATCCGTCTGCCAAAATCTCAAAATGACGTCCGGGACCACCGGCTTAACGTGCTTCCGAGGCACAAAGAAATCTCGTTATGTTAAGATGGTCACCCATCCACAGACCAACCTTTCAATTGTGGCTAAATCCAAACCGATCTTGCTAACACCTACGGGTATCTTATTTTTTAAGTAGGAACCATTTTTAAATATAATAACAGAAAACGATTTCAGATTCGACATCATTACTTTGTACAGTCAACCACATCGGTAGTTAGAATTTGACTGTTACAGCGCGCAACGTGGTAGCAGTAAGTTTTCGTACTAACCAATCGGAACAGTTAACACAAAATAGGTAGCTTTTGTACATTGATAGAAGACTACAAAAAAAGGGAGTTTCTCAATACGACTGAATGTTTTTTTTTTGTAAGTATATTTGTTCATCGATATATTCGCCAATATATATTTTTTTTACTTCGCACGGTTTGTGCATTTAGGCAACGTCAGTTAGATTCGTCAATATTACCGACGCATCTTGATATTTTTTTTTATTGCAGGGTACGTGTCAAGTCGAGAACCAGTCGTGTTCTCAGCCACCTACCCGTTCCTGTACTTTGTGATGGACGCCAACATCAACGTCGCGCTCATGGCCGGCAAGATGGTAGACCCGCTCAATTCTAGGATATTATAATCATGCTCAACATCTAGCGGTTTTATTTCTCATCCAGCTCCTCTATTCCGTAACACTGTCTGTCACAATCAGAACGTTCGCAATAGAATACCTCGTCACCGTCAGCATAAAAAAATGCAATTTATGTGTATAGACTGGCTTGGCAAAACAGACGCAGAGTTGCAAGCAGTGAACGCAAAAGAAAACATGAAGGCATTCCTAACTCAAAAAAATGACCCAAAGCACATTGCGCCGCGGTAGGCGGGGCTTACCGATTGCGCCGCTCACGTGTTTAGTTACACGGCCTATTCGTTACATGGTAAGTAATTTAAACCCAAATACTTTTAAACTGTGCATCGTATTAGCAATAATGTTGTTGGTGTGGTTCGGCGGATCAGCGACGAGGTTTCGATGTGTGAGTTTGTTTGGATTTCTGGGTCACGATTCGCGCTTAGATCCCTTGAAGAAATGCTTCCATGTTTTATTTGCGTTCACTGGTTACAAGTCAAGATATGGGCGTACCTACACTACCTACCCACGCTGTGGCTAGATAAATTTTGGAACAACGAATATTAATAGTGAAAAAGTTCACATTCCGAAAAAATCAACATAACACATTGCTAAAGCAGATATATTTGTGGTCGTGCTTTTAAGTTGCTGACAATGGACTAAAATTTCGAAAAATTAATGATGTATTTGCCCTTGTTAGTCGGAAGTTTTGTTGTTTTTAACCAACTTCTAAAAAAGGAGGAGGTTCTCAATTCGGATGTTTGTATGTATTGAAATGCAAAATGCAAAAATGAGCTGTCCCCTACATTTTGACGAGTTATACGAACAAAAAAAACTTTTTACAAAAAAATACAACCGACTTCCACAAATAATCAAAAAAGTACAAAATAACTTTAATTCGGAACTCGGTGTTTGTGGTTCCTTTTTCGTTTTTTGAACACCGACTTCCGAATTAAAGTTATTTTGTACTTTTTTGATTATTTGTGGAAGTCGGTTGTATTTTTTTGTAAAAAGTTTTTTTATTTTTCACTTTTTAGTGGTACCTACACCCCCTCCCCTCCCCCACCTAAACGAACCAATTACATTGGTGTAAAAAAAAATGCACTGCTCCAATGCAGAGTAAACTAAAAGGTCGTCAATGTAGATATTTTTTTTAGATTTTTGTTGATTTTTCAAAAACCGCTTGTTCGATTTCGATAAAATTTTCATGGGACCATTTGGGAAGTATACCCTTTCCAACAAAGAATTTTTCAAATCGGTTGGCAAGCAACGGAGTTATGCGCGAACAAACATAAAAAAAAAAAATACAAACATCCGAATTGAGAACCTCCTCCTTTTTTAGAAGTCGGTTAATAAAATTTATGTTCGTATAACTCGTCAAAATGTATAAAATAAATAAAATTAAAAAATAAGCTGTTCATTACATTTAATGTAATGAACAGCTTTTTTTTTAACAGCAGATGATCTCTCAAGAGGTTTTTGGTGTTTTACAAATAACCCTGTATAATAGCATGCAAGTCAGACTCTCAGACAACGGTTCTGTACCGAAAACTGAAAAAATGTTTCTAGTATGTGAGCCCCATTAACTTTTGTTTTGTGTTACAACAGAAATAATAATCTTGCGTTAAACGGTTAGTCTATACTAACCACTTGCTCATGTTGTGGCCAAACTAGCTTAACGTATGTTAAGCTAGTTTGGCCACAACATGAGCAAGTGTGTTGTGAGTTTTAAGTGTATTTGGTTGATCTGTTGCTATTAAAATAAAAGAGAATTATATATTTTTACATTTATTTCTACATCACACTTCTCACTTCGCCCTCTTGGATTTGATCTTTCTTAAGTAGAACTCCAGCTCCTTGCCCTCCAGGATGTAACCATCAGCACGGCCACACTGACCTGGCCGACTAGCCACACATGCTGTAAATAAAACATGTCCTTATAATCATGTTCTAGTTAAAAACAAGAGATATCAATTGAATTTGACTCTCAGAGTAACTATGACAGAATAAATCATGCAACTGCTAGACTGTTCCCAAAACGGTACCAGTCCATGATGCAGTTTCAAAACTTCTCGATAACATCATTGAGGTTTGGCAACAAAACTATCAAAAAGGCTATTTTGCATTTTATAGATTCCTTGTTCCAGTTAACTATTCACTACTAAACTTATATTGAAATATCTTACCTAACAAACGTCCAGTATGGAACTGCTCTTCAATTGCACCCTCAACCTTCGAGAGACGTTGCCTCGCCAGGTACTTTTTGGCCGTCTTCTGGCTGCGTTTCTTGTTGATAATGGCATCTTCTGCCTCAGTCTATAACCACAGCATATCATGATAAGTTTTGAATACTTCAATTTCATGTGTTTAAAACAATTATGGTGCACTTCAGTTTTTGCAACAATCACTGTTCACTCATCTGACACGCAAACTATCATCATTTGGCTGTATGCAAAAAAGGAAGTAGGATTCAACAACTCCACAACAAAAACAACAAATCAAATTTAACATCCAGCAATATTCAAATGATTGATGATAATTTGAATTCAATGACACCTTTTTACAATACCATGATTAACATATTACTGGTAATGTGGGGTATGTCTAAAAATAACAAGATTCTACTAAATAAGGAACAAGTCTGATTACACTTATCCTTATACTGTTGCACACATCTTTGAATAAAAGCAGTCTGTATTAAATCCAAAGTGAGTTTCGATTCAATGATGAAAAACCAGGCTAGCCTAGCCTGGTTTTTCAATATACAGTTTCAAAGTTATGTTTCTAAGACTTGAAACTTTACAAATTTGCTTAAACTATAAGGGGTCTTTCAAATTGTGCATAATTGTTGCATGATTTTGTTTCATACTAATCTTCAGTAAAGAATGAACCCAAAATACACAACAGGATATCACAGTCAGATAATTAATCTCTAGCTTTAGTTACTTCACTATCCACTCACCAGTTTGGCACCCTTCTTTCTTCCAAGTGGCAGCAAGTAGTGGGACTCATACCACTGCCTAAATGGGGTAGCATCCACCACAACAATGGCATTCTTCACCAGGGTCTTGGTACGCACCAACTCATTGTTGGAAGCGTTGTACACCACATCAATAATACGGGACTTGCGGGTGGAGCCTGCAATACAAAACAGTTTAAATGAAAGTCATTACCTTTTCTCCAAATGCTTTTTTTGAACTCTCATAACTTTGCTTTGGATGATGCTAAATAGTTAACAATTTTCAATATAAAATGCCATCAGTACAATTCATTATAATGTGGTAGCGACAGATATTGAATCACCAAGATCCTAAACACCATATAGGTTTTCACTTTCAAGGTTTTTACTTTCAACTCGATGGATATACTCACATTCTGAACCCCATGAGAAATTTCCAGTGTCTAAACGCAGTGCACGAAATTTCGTGTTCCCACCGCGAGAACGCACCAAGTGAATGCGCTGGGGGCCAAGCTGCAAATCAAACAAAATCATTAGTATAACCTCCCACTTATAGATTATACGTACATTGCAGCTTGAAGACATGATGATAGTGAGAGTTATAAGGATTTTGATTAGCTTACATCCAACACATGGTTGAAACAAATAACAGAACTTATCGAAATAGGTTATGTTTCGAGGTGCTCACCTTAGTGTTGGCAGCCGGGCGACCCAACTCATACTTCCTCTTCTTACGGATGGGCGCGCGCTTGCCGCCCGTAGCTCTCCGTTTATGCCAGTGATCACGACTGATACCTGTACCACACAAACATCATCATTTCTGACAATACAACACTTCACCGACAACCCATTACTTTAATAACAATCTTGCGATACCACAGTATTAACACAAAATACAAACAGAAATTTGGTCACTGAGTAATTCACAATAGCTCGAGTTATACGATTAATGTAAAAAAGATACCATCATTTAGATATTTTCTGATATAAATTGTTTTCACTAGAACTATCGTTACTCACCCATCTTGGCTGGGTCGGAAAAGAAAAGATTTGTTTGACACACGGAACTTCTATATGTCTACTACTCTGTAGTCTATGGTTGGTAGTCTATTTGCGACCGCAAGAATCGCTTTCAAACAGGCTTTTTAGTACACTCCGATAATATATTACAAAGACGAAAGAGATTAATATTATGTTTTCTTCGAAAGTTCTTATAGTAAATTGTTACGAAGAAATAATCTTTCGAAGACATTAAATTATTCTTTAGAGTCGGAATATAAAGGACCGCGTCCACAAGGCGCCCCTTTGAAATGTAATAAACTTCACTTAAAGCAAAATTTCAGCTTAGATAACGCAAACCATAATTATAACACTATTCTAAATATATCTAGAATTTTACTTATATTATTCCACAAAATACAACAGACACAGGTCGCAGACGTTCAATCACGACAAAAAACAACTGCAATTCAAAAGAATCCCAATGTCAGTAATTTGAACTAAGAATAGTATGTACTTCGATCTGTTTTCCAGATTTCAGTAAAAACTTTTTGATATAAAAGTGATTGCCCCCTTTATATTATGAGACAAAAACTTTGTTTGTGTCTTCAGAGATAATATTTTCAGGGGAAAAAAAGAATCCTGTCACGTATGAACTTTCAGTGGTTTTCCGATGTAGAAATGCAGTCCTGGGTCATGACATGATGATCCGCAGAAGTTAATCAGAATGTTGAAAGCCGGTGTGATTATTATCTTCTTGTTTTTGAAACTAAAATGATAAACAAGTTAGTAAACTTGTTTATCATTTTCACGTGGCTAGACTTTTTCCTGGAATACGACATCGAATATTTCATGTCCCGGGAGTATGTTCGCTTGGGATAATTTCCGCTTTTCACGCGTGCGGCAGCTATTACGAAATAATCCAATTTATTTTTAATTAAAACATTGGTAATACCGAAAGGCACGTCTAGTTATGTATGAAAACTTCCGAGGTAATTTGCTAAAATTGACGAATTTGTGTTGTTTGCTCTCAACACGATGTACTTATTGTCTACGTGCAGATTCTGGCAGACAAATTACCCACTATTGTCCTTGTAATATAAGATGTAAAGATAATGGAGCGAATGATTCACCTTTCTGAAAAAAGGTGAAATAATTCTACTGATTCTTTGCTCAAAATCATGGTTCGAATTTCACCATAATTTTGAATCCCGGGGAGAAGAGAATCTTGAAGAACAGAAAATAGGAAGTCTTTAATAAACCTCCCAACTGAATTTTGGTCACAGTGGCCAATCTGAAATCGGAGATATTTTAGTAGTACAAAGTGCGCATATTTTGTGGGCTTAAAGTGAAATAAGCGCATTTTCAATCCAACATGATCCAGGAGACCAGCCGCACGATCAACGGCTTCACATGCTTTCCATGGCACTGGGGTCTAACATCACCATCCTCTAAATTCTAGGCTGCTGATGAGAACCACAATAAAAGCCCATTGAAACGTTTCGCCTGACTTGAGAATCGATCCTAGGACCACGCACGATCGTCGCGCCGACCACCGGAATAAGGCGACTAACGAGGAAGTTAACAAGAGTAAATGAATATAGTACCGGTTACCGGCATTCTATTGTCGTCGCTGGTTTACGAACCGTAAGCTTAAGTCAGCTCAATAATGGCTCTAGCCGCCAAAAGAGATAGACGATAAATATCACGACTAAAGTGCCGTAATTTGACACGTGTCAATGTTCTTATGATTAATTGATGAGAATTTATTACCATCTCCACTCTCCACTTTGCGTCTGTCCGTCTGATATGATATCACAACAATTATGAAAGTTAAAAACTAACATAGGACTGATTAAGCATTGTGTCAGGCGTACAAGCGCTTTTCTGCCGAAGCTTGCTTGATCCTTCTCTTAATCTCAATTCCGTTGTGAATCGAATGGTTGTGAAGGAGGATTGGTAGGTAATAAGTCCTAGCAAGCTTGTCACAACTGACACAAACCATATTTAAAGTCCAAACGCTGTAACCACACATTTGAGTTTGGGATCATTTGTTGAGGTTAGAAAAGTAAGTCGCAGCATCAGAAAAATCGATGGGGTCCAGGCTGCTCATTTCGATCAATAGTTGATTTTGCGCCCGAAGGGAAATAATTATTGCTCATCACTATCGCAATTCGGAATGTTGTCTATGTTTGGTTTGGTTTCGTTCAATCATTCATTCCGATCCAATCAATCTTATGCCCACCAAGTTCTTAAGGGCTTATTACACTATCCAATTTGTAGGAAGCCAATTTAGAAACACTCTACTTAGGAAATAGGAAGCTAGCGATCACACTACACTGTACACTAAATCGTATGCTAAATCGGACAGATAGTGATGGACGTTGAAAAAAACGATTATTTCGATATATCGATATTTTTTTCGATATTATTTCATTGGCTTTGTCTTAAAAGAACAATCGCATGTCCACTCAAAAATAATTTAAACGTAGAACTAGAGATGCTAAAGCTGTTAACGCAGAGAGTGACAAGTAACAACTAACAACAACGGGCTCCCTGAGGCGCCTTCGCAATTTTCTTCCCATTACCACTAAAATTGCGATAGTACAATCTCTTCTTCTCCCTATCCTGGACTATGCAGATGCCAGCTATCTTGATCTTACCCAAGACCAATTGGACAAGCTTGAGCGACTTCAAAATCTCTGTATCAGGTTTATATTTGGCTTGCGCAAGTATGACCGCGTTTCTGAATTTCGTGTTAAGCTCAAATGGCTTCCTATTCGCCTTCGTCGGAATGCCCACATACTTTCTCTACTTTATAATGTGCTCTTTAATCCTTCTACCCCTTTTTATCTTAAAGAACGCTTTCAGTTCCTCTGTGACACGCATTCTAGGTCCATGAGATCATCGGAAAATCTAAAATTAAGTATTCGTATGCATTCCACTTCCTTCTTCGATAAATCTTTTAGTGTACAAGCAGCTCGTTTGTGGAATGAATTACCCATAGAAGTGAGACGTGCTCAAACGCTACCAGCGTTTAAAAAAATGGTGAAGGAGCATTACTTTTCTCTATAATTTTTCCGCTCCTTTCTCATCTATATGCCTATTTGATATTTATTAGTATATTATATTTTATTTATGTATTTTATATTATTATGTCTAATTAGTATTATTTATAACGATTGTACACTGACAGCCCTAAATCTATCTCCTTTCGTTCAGTCCATCCAAAGGTTGTCTGTAAGAGATTGCCTTGTGCGATAAGACCGCCCATTGTACACTTGTTTTTATAAATTTTTTTCCTGTTTTTATTACAAGGTGTACAATAAAGTATATAATAAATAAAATAAACAACAGTGGGTAAGGTAGATGGAGTAGATAGTAGCTATTTGGTTTAGTATTTTTTTATACCTAGAAAATTACATTTCATTTTAGAAAATAAACTAAAATATGAAAAACATAATATAGTGTAAATACAGTAGGTACATTAAGTCTATGATGATGTTGTAATTTGAATAATTGTGGCGAGAAAATATAAAACAATATCAAATGTCGATATCTACATTTCAATATCGAACTGTCGATACATCGTATAAAAAATTATTAGTAATAAATATCGATATTTCTAAGTAATATAATAATCGCATTTTTATCGAAATTTTTAAATATTGCTAACAATACTTTATAGACCTCATTACGCAGTTTTATTAAAATAATTTAAGTCAGCTTTATTATATAGATAGGGCATTTCTCGATTCATTTCTCGAGCGGTCATTGTGCTACACGTCCTTCTTGAACGAAGCGCGGGCGCTGACTGCTGGTGCTGGACTGCTGGTCGCTCTAAATCGGAGGGAAGCGATTACACTATATTAAATCGGAAACAATTTAGGAAGGCGGCGATCGGGACCCATTCGGGACCTTCCAATCCAAAGAGTAAAGTAATATAGAGGGAATGTTCCAATCTCTCTAAATCGGTCACCCCGTTAGGGTATATAATTATGTTCTGTGTCGGTCATAGAGATGAGATATACCTGCCATTCTCCATACCCGGCCTTTAAGGTATGGGTATCACTAAATACCTGGTACAAATACCAGGTATCAAAATACTTCTAAGTATTTGGGTGTGGTAGGATTTCGATAAGTAAACGTATGCGATAAGTATGGTATGCCTCCAATATAATGTAGGTACGATGTTTCAAGTACCTATACGTAATTATGCATTATGAGATATGAAATCTTTCCTTCCTACTTTACCAGGCTTAGGACAGTCGGCCAAGAGTATGACGATGGTTATTAATGAATTCTAGTTATTTCTATATAAATTAATGCAAAATAACATTAATTATATTTAAACTGACTAACTAGCCGGCGTAGTTAAAAGATTTCAAATCAATTTATTTACAATCGTAATTTTAATTTGCAATATTTTTTGTAGTTTTGTCAGGTTTTTTCTTTTTTTTGTTGGACGAAAAATGTAATTACGCTATTATGTTCCTTATGCACGTAAAAATAAGTACCCATTTTGTCTAACTAAATTAAATCAACCGAACCGTTCATAAAGCACGAATGACGTTTCGGGTCCCTTCGTAAGCTGTCGGGTAGCTTCGGGTTGCTTCGGCGTACCGAACTACCGATTAAACTGGGCGCTACCTTGTGGTAGCGGTTCGTATCGTACTATGCGTCTGACGTCATACCTTCAAGGTATTTACCCAGTATTTCGGTCCGTACCCGGTCTATGTACTGGGAAGCACATACTTGGTATATATACCTCTACCAGTATATACGTCTCATCTCTAGTCGGTCACTAACCGTCCTAACTGCAATTACAAAATTGTATGGTGTAATAAGCCCTTTAGTTCAATGAATTATGAATTATTCATTCATTCCTTCAATTAAAGCAGCTGTGTAGTCTGTGATTATAGCAAAGCGTTTTGCCGGAGTAGCTACAAAATTTCTCTTTGCTTGATTGTTTCTTTTGCAACTGTACAGTCAGCGTGGTGATAGTTTGGATTAATGAAAGTGAAGAAAGGAATACAAGGTTCATCTTAAACAATGTCTTCAGACTTTTATATACGTTACTATGTTGGGCATAAAGGAAAGTTTGGCCACGAATTTTTAGAATTCGAATTCCGCCCTGATGGCAAACTTCGCTATGCAAATAATTCAAACTACAAAAATGATACTATGATTCGTAAAGAAGCCTACGTACATCCTTGTGTAATGGAAGAGCTGAAAAGAATCATTGTTGATTCGGAAATAATGCATGAAGACGACCGCTTGTGGCCACAACCAGACAGAGTGGGCAGACAGGTACATAGCCTTAACATTAATTTATTATAAGTAAAACAAATTCTACCCAAACAATTAAATGAAAGATTGTTTATGCAACCGCATGTTTTGTCAGAAAATTTCTCAAAAACAACCAACAACAATAAATACTGTAGAAACTTGAAGGTTATACAGTTTAATTTCTGCTTTGGCATATTGAGCCACGATACCTACATTTTTACACACACATAATGCTTTAATTGAACCACCTCAAAGGTGTTAAAGGAAAAAAAACACTAAAATAAGCAATATGTTAACCCTAAGATGACTCGGACCAAATTCCATTGTTTTTTTATTTATGACTTATATTATCATGTTTATTTTCCCTGCAGGAATTGGAGATAGTAATAGGTGAAGAACACATTTCCTTCACTACATCTAAAACTGGATCATTAGTGGATGTGAATCAGTCTCGTGATCCGGAAGGGCTCCGAGGATTCTACTACTTAGTTCAAGATCTCAAATGCCTGGTATTTTCCCTCATCGGTCTCCACTTTAAGATCAAACCAATATAAGCAGTATGTCTAATGTATTTTAAGTGAAATAAAAATTTATAATAATTTCACCTTTTATTTAAAACTTTTTGTACATATCCATCCAGCATTTAAGACGCTGATGGCACAAATCACAAAGCATTTTCATTTCAACCAAGACTAGCTGGAGGACAAAGGCTTCCCTAAGCGTCACCACATCAACCTGTCTGCTTCTCGCATCCAGCGTACTCCTCTGGCACTCACCAACACCCTTATTGTGTAAAGTATATAAAATCGCATATTCGTGACAACCGAAAGGAACGCTAGGTCCATTGCTTCGTATGTTCAAAAAATCATTTATGTAAAAATTTCAGTTAATAGTTGTTCTCAATCTGTGATGTCTCACTACAATGTGTTTCTCGCTCAGTTTAGACAATTTCCAGCCATGTGAAAAAGAAAGAGAGCTTCTCTAAATTAAATATACCCAGCAACTTCTACAGAGAAGGCAACCCTGTCTGCCAAGCTATTGGCACGAGAAAGAGATTGTTTCGGTCGTGGAAAGCAGTCTCTTCATCGGTGCCTATCATGGGCGTTTATAAGGGGGGTGTGGACAAGGGCCTCAACCCGCTCTACTTGACTAACGAGAACTGGCGCAACTGAACTGGACCAATAACTACCGGAAATACATTGTGGAGTAGAGAAGGACGGTGCGGTTGACTTATGTCACCGGCCCGGGGAATCCATCCGCCACTATTTCCGGTTGTTCTAAGACTAGAACAACCGGAAATAATGTGGCAAATAGACTATTTGCACAGGCACAACCTTGCATGCTTGCAGCAACTTGCCCTTAAATACAATCTTGTATTCTTGTGGAATCGGAAGTACCGTACTATAGATATGTGCCCATAGTTCTCGAAAATGGCAATTGCGCATTGTATTGGGAATTTGGGATCCGTCTATCATCTTTCATCACTGACAGGACTATTGTTGCCAATAAGCCTGACATAGTGGTGATAGACCGACTAGAGCGTCGCGCAATGATTGTCGTTAAGCAGTCCCGCATGATGAGAACCTCGTGAAGGCTGAGAAAGATAAACAATCGACTTGGCTCGCGAGGTTGTCGACATGTGGGATGTGATCACAGCAGTCATTGTGCCGATAATTGTGACGGCCAATGGCATAATTGCCAAGAGCCTCGACCAACATCTTAAGAAGCTCTCGTTGGGCAGCTGGATCAAGGGCTTGATCTAGAAAGCAGTACTTCTGGACACGGCTCGCATAGTTAGGAGGTTAATCTCTCGGGAACCCTGACCACTGGTAGCTTGGACCCTGTTCGTGATAACGGCGGGCTATTATTTTTTTAAATGTTTTTTTTTTTATTATAATTACTTAATATGTTATAAAATAAATAAATGGAATAAAAATGTTCCTTTTTTGCAACAATTGTGACATTGGGACCACAATTGTTGCAAAAAAGGAACATTTTTATTGCGGGCCCTTGGGGCCAAATTGGGTGTTTGCGAATAATAGAAGTTTTTTTTACTTTTTTCCACCTCACGACCTGAGCAAGGACTCCATTTTCCACACTTGGAGTCCCATTCGGTCGGTCCGTTGTGCATCGTTGTCCTGCTAGCCAGCCCAGATACGCTCAGAGGCACAGAAGTTTCCTCGGAACTTCACAGGTTTCGCGGAGCGAGCTCACCGTTCCAAGGATTTGTTCATGTTGGGTACGCATGGCCTCGCATTCTGGGATGCCGTGGGCAGGTCTATATTAAAAATGTTTTTAGATGCCCTTTTATTGGCTGCCTGTAGCCCGAGACCATTTGTAATTATCAAGTTAATTGATCTCTGGCGAATCCATGAACGAAACTGTGAGAAAGGCGAAGTGAGTGAGTAGGGTCTAGCATTACCATCTCAGAACCTCTCTTCGCAACTTCATCTGCGGCGTCTTTGCTTAGGGATCCACTGGTGGTGATTCTGTCTGTTACACAGCCGTAGATATAAGCGGTATACTATATACGCAGGGCGAGGTGACTCAAAAATTAATTTACTAGTTCGTTTGTTTTCTAGGGGTTTGAGCACAGCCAGGTTGTCAGATACGAATCTAATTGAGCAGTTGTGTATTCCTTTACGGCTTTACGGACGTTTTATGGCTGTACGGACGCTTTACGGCTACCGCGACTTGTGTTAACTACGACACCTAGCCAACCCCTAGCTACGACGCTATCAATAGAGCTTTAGAAAATGCGATTCGAACGAACATGGACAAAACAGGGGTTACGTAAAAATGTCTGTAACACTTGCTCCTATTAAAATCGGTGACTTTATTTGAAGTTTCTGTCGATTATGTTAAGATACTTGGGCTAGGGCTCGATAAGACCAACTTCGTGAAAGAGACTTCTTTGGATCGGCCGTAGCTTTTGTGATCTTATAAGCAGAAAGACAAGATAATCGGCGGTCGGAGCAGGTGGCTTATAATACGATAGGATGGGGCCCAAATATTCTGCAGTGGTGACAGCGTTGTGATTGTATACACGGTTGGACTTGGACTGTCTTGGACACGTGGTGAAAGTACTATCTCTCATCTTGAGAATTTCTATCGTTGAAGGAAATCATCAAATGAGTTCTTCTACTCTGGGCGGAGCGGAAGGGAGTGTCAGACTCTTATTTACTAAAACTCATCCGTATTCTTCATAATGCCCTTTGTGTTCTAGGGAGGCGGTGACTCTTCCGAACAAATATCGCAACCCTAGCCCTATATCCGGAGGTCTGGCGATGTTTTTTTACAGTCGGCAATTATTTTTCTCGATAAATCCAACAGAGGCGACATTCTGTATTTTTACAGTTCAAAGATTGAAGTGTCGAGGGATAAAAGCCGACTTGATCCATAAACTGCAGAATATAATTATTTCATACAATAATCCGTATCTATCTACTATCATCATTCTCTTGGTAAAAAAAAAACTTTATTCATTAGTACGCTAAGGCATGTTTTAGTGCAAAGAGTATAATAATATTATGGGATTTGTGGTGCGAGTGGACCCAAAGTTAGGCCTTTTTTACAGAAGTGGGTTTATATATTCTTTGCTCGAACTGGGAGACATACAAAGATGAGCGATAAAATACGCCAATCTGTAGGTCATCGATTCGATATCAAGGAGCGGTGGCAGCAAAAGAATTATATATTTATATATATTTTGCGTTGGCAGTACAGTGGTTCGGCAAAAAATAACAACTGAAAGTTGAAATGTTTACTTTCTGTGGATTATTTGACAACTAAACTGCGTTTCTTTTTACTCAACTGTTTCCATAACAAACCAAAATCATAAAAAATACTTTTAAAATAAAAAATACAACGATTTGAAATTAACTAGAGTATTTTATTTTCGTACAAAATCAATAATATTAATATGAAAAAATGCAAAAATGTATTTTCTTGTTACATATCAGAGTTAACATGCCTCTAATTGACATAAATATGTAATTTTCGAAATTATTTTGAGTGCTTAGTTTCTTTCTTTAAAATAATTGAATGATTGCCAAAATTCCATGTAAATTCGCACCATATTATTATTTTTTATATTACTAAATACTTGTAGAGGAACGTTTCTGGCATTATGTATTTATGTTTATAGTATAGTTTTGCGCGTTGCGCGCGCATCGCATCTGCCCGACCGACCGATTATGGCGGACAGGCAGTGAAGAATGTTTGTCGTCTTTTCTAAATCAGAAAGTATCGACAGCAGCCAATGGCATAAACCGGGTTTTTTGTAAAAATTGTACATTGTAAATAGTTCTGTGTACATATAGTAATTATATTTGTGCTCGTTTTGTTTAGAAATTCTGTGAATAGTGTATTATTTTGAGTGTTTATTCAGTTCAGTTTTCGACGCCGACTAATAGCTATATCCTAACGTTAGTACATTAGTAATACCCATATAACTTCTAAATTCGTCAATCTAGTAATTTTGTATCCTAGAAATCATTGATTTCACTTCTTGTCTTTGTTTCGATCCGTCAAGGAGACCGTTGCAGTAGGTGCAATATTTTGGTTTCCCTTAGCGGCTGTCATCGTGCTTTGATAAAACTACTGTCATTACAAAGACAAAAAGACAGATTTAGTCGCCAAATGTATTCAATATCGAGATCTGGTTGCTGTATGTAGTCTATTTGATCATGTAAATCGGTTTAATTACACATCTGGCTGTATTATTATTGGAAGTAGCGCTATAATATCTGTAAAGAGTAGATCGCGAGACATTTTGTGTTTACGGTTACGAAGGATCGAAGTGTTGTGAAACTGAATGCTCGAACCCCACGGTAGCCCAATGAAGTGGCCGGGAACGGGAGCGGAAGAAGAGCCGGGCGAAGCTGCTTTGCAGAGCACGCGCGCTTCCCAGGCTCGGACCCAGGACGATGCCACTGTGCATTACGTGTTCCAGCGAGAACCACAGGAAGGCGAGCTGCCCTCGCTAGCGCCCAAGCAACGTTGGGCCGTCGGAGACGATACTATTGTTGAGGTTAGTTGACATTTAGATTCAATATTCCAATGTATTCTGAGACAATATAACCTAAAATTGCCAATTACATGTAAATGTTTTTGATAATCTCTAGACTTGTTGAGTAACCAATGTTTTTATGTTAATGATAGTGAAATGTAGTCTTATTCAATGTTTATTTGCTTTAATTTCAGAACCAAGATAAATGGAAGAATACCAATCCTATGACCATGAACAATATGCACCAGCAAGCTCAAGTGCAACTTAAAAATTCACAAGCAAATCAACAGCAGTACATTAACCAGGCTATAGCTTCATCAGTTGGGACATTAGCTATGAATCCCTCAGTTATTGGAAGTCACCCAGCTCATTTGACCACCAACATGGTACATACCCAGTTGGCTCCATTGCAAAATCCAACACTTGGAAACAATTTGATCCAGAATAGTGCAGTGATGCTGCCACAGTTGCAAGGCATGCAAAATGCTCCACAGTTGGGACAACAAGGATTGTATGACATTCATCAGCACCATGGCAATCCTATGCAAGCTATGAATGGTATTGGGAAGAACACTGAACACCTCATGTATTTGAGCCAGGCTGGTATGCTGGCTCCGGGCACCAATCAGTATCTTCAACAAGGACAGAACCAACTGGGTCTGACACCAGTAGCTGCCATCAGAAACCAGGTAAGAAGTGTATTATTATATTTTTTGGGCATGTGTTTTTGCATGGAGGTATCTGTGTACATCATTGTAACAATTTCTATGATTGCCTATCTTCTATTCATTTATTTTTGATATGTTAGAAATTGTATCTGAGGATTTTTTCTTATATGGCCTTAAATCCAACTTTCATGTTGTTACACTTTTTATTGGAATGTAATAAGTTGAATTAGAAAATTCATAAAGTATGGAATGAGGCAGGATGCATTTGATACAATTGTGTAATATTTCTATACAATGCGAGGTACACATTAAAGGTGGACAACTAGATTAGATTATTGAAGGGTTTATTTTTTTTACACTTCTGAATTAGTGGCATAATATCTTTGAGCATGTTTACTATCTTGTATAAGTCTTGGACGATTTGTAACACTAGTTAACATTAATTTGATACCTAAATGTTTTTTATGATTCTCAGTACATACATACATTGTTCAGTATTCATTTTAAAAATTATACAATAACACTAAAAAAGGAATTTCTGAAGTTGCAAAAATGCTATCTGTATTTTTCCTTAGTAGAATACTTCAGCTTGCTATTGGAAGTATTTATCTTATTTTGCTACACCTTTCTTATTACCAAAATGCATGATTCTGACATTTGTCAAAATCATTGTGTCGTACTTAATGCAGTGTCGCACATAGATAATACCAGAATTTTGATTGTCCATGTAATTGTAGCTTTTAACAGCAATCCAGATTTTGCTTAAATATTTTGTAGTCTGTATAAAAGCATTTAACTGAGACATTTGCGACTGTCTGAAGTAGCTGCACTAGGCAGGAGGGGAATAAGCCCATCAGCGGACCAATGACTGAGCAGTTGGCCTGTAGAATGGGATTCTTGTAATATATTTTTAAGAACATATACATACTGTGATGTGGATCTTTGCCCCACATTAAGCATGTTAAGGTTACCCACAACAAAGTAGATTCTGTAGTGCTAATTACATTTATAGCATCTCAGAAGTAAGAGAGAGCCATTAAATCACTGTGAAACTTGCATATACATTCAAGGTCTAGACATAATAATATGATATCACAATATGGTCTAAAAATACAAGTTAAAACAATAACTAGTTTGATACCTCTGTTTATCGACAGGTTCTGAACCAATGCTATAAAAATAAAGGAGAATGTTGCCAGTGTTGTTGATGAATTAGCGGATGCATAGTCTTGAATCTCCACATCAACTCAATTCTGATACATGCATGATTTCCTTAAAAACATTGTTTTCCTTTCTTTATCTGAAGCATAATGTAGTAGTTGTAGGATTGTTTGAAAGACTGCCTGTGACTGGGAGTTCAAAGGACAATTGAAGGAATATGAATGGGTTTTAGTCAGTAAAAGTCTCCTACCCACTCTGCTCAGAGCAAGAGTAGTCATTTGATGATTTCCCCCTATAAAAACTTTTTACAAAAAATAAAACCGACTTCTAAACAAAAAAACCAAAAAGTATAAAATAACTTTAATTTCGGAACTCGGTGTTTTTGGTTGCTTTTTTGTTGTTGAACACACTGACTTCCGAAATTAAAGTTATTTTAGAAGTCGGTTTTATTTTTTTATAAAAAGTTTTTTTATTTTTCACTTTTTAGTGGTTCACTCCCAGCTAAACATACCCATCACAGCGTACGTGGTATAAATTGGTGTAAACAATAAACAAACATGCGATTTCAGCTATCCGGACAGATTTGCTATCATTTATTGAAATTAACAAAAAACCGCTTGTTCGATTTCGATAAAATTTTCATGGGACCATTTGGGAAGTATACCCTTTCCAACAAAAAAAGAATTTTTCAAATCGGTTTGCAAGCGACGGAGTTATGCGCGAAAAAACATTAAAAAAAAAAGCATACAAACATCCGAATTGAGAACCTCCTCCTTTTTTAGAGTCGGTTAAAAAAGGCCTACTGTATAAGATTACACACATAATTGAAACATAACTACTGCATTCAATTTAAATGTACATTTAAGGAAAAAAGAATAATGCTGTAAATATGTGGTATGGCTGACTCTTCTGTACGCATCGCCTA
This sequence comes from Hecatera dysodea, assembly GCA_905332915.2. Taxonomy (NCBI): domain Eukaryota; kingdom Metazoa; phylum Arthropoda; class Insecta; order Lepidoptera; family Noctuidae; genus Hecatera; species Hecatera dysodea. Next base: position 7,815,731 of record HG995288.1, on the reverse strand, counting down.
CGGATGAACATGGATAAAACCAAGGTCATGTTCTGCCAGAACCGTTTGCGATTCACAGTGCTGTTCTCGAAGTTGTTCAAAAATATGTGTACCTCGGGCAGACATTGCAGTTAGGTAGAAACAACTTTGAGGGCAAGGTGAATAGAAGAATTCAGTTAGGCTGGGCAGCATTTGGGAAGCTACGTCGAGTCTTCATATCGTCGATCCCACAGTGGCTAAAGACGAAAGTCTTCAATCAGTGCGTCCCACCCATCATGACATACGGAGCCGAAACATGGACACTGATGACTCGTATGGTCCACAAGCTCAGAGTCGTTCAGCGGGCTATGGAAAAGGCTATACTCGGTGTGTCTGAGGGATCGCATCAGGAATGAGGTGATCCGTCAGAGCAGCAAGGTCATCGATATAGCCCACCGGATTAGTAAGCTGAAGTGGCATTGGCTGGCCATATTAGTCGTAGAATCGACAACCGTTGGGGGGTAAACGAATTCAAGAGTGGATGGAGACCACGACTCGGCAAACGTAGTGTAGGACGTCCTCAGGCGCGGTGGAGTCACGATTTGCGCAGGACGGCTGGCAGAAACTGGATGCGAGAAGCCGAAAATAGATCTAAGTGGCGTGTAATTGGAGAAAGGAGAAAAAAATTCTTTTATAACATTGTGTTCATAAAAAAATCGTCTAATGCACGCGATGGTCTGATGGCTGCTTACCGTTGGTTTCGATTTCTAGGGTAGGTTAGTTATTGGGTTCTGGCCCGAATTTAGAAAGTTAGTGATAGTTATTCAAACCACGTGAAACCGTTAGTCCTGCCATGCTACGCCTGAACACTCCTCGATCATGTCGAACTGGCGCCAAATCTGTATATGAGAGTGAGGCCTAGCCTCACTACACCTGTGTTTGTACACTATATCTTCTACGTTCTTGTTTAATCTATTTTTGATTGGCAGCCGTGACCGAAATTCTGTCGAGAGATTCAAGGTGGAGGCTGCATACACAGCCATTCGATTCCAGCCAACACTGCGCGTACGCTTCACGTCCATTTTAAGCAAATGGGTTCTGGGTTGACTAATTTACTATCCAGTTCAACGGCTCTGGTATTGCAGATTTCTATAATAAGCATCAGTAATAGACGTCAGGTTGTCCGTCAGCTTATTTGCCAAGTAATGAAATATATTGGCTATTATTTTTACTCGAATCTTGCCTCGAATCAGAGCCAATTCTGAATGAAAAGAGGTGTTTCTCTACTTTCGTATGATTTTTACCTAGATCCATGTCCGTCATCACTATAATCATTAACGGGAATGTTACTGCTTAAATACCAATTACCTACAAATCATCAAATGACTTCTCCCGCTCTGGACGGAGCGAAAGAGATTGTCAGACTCTTACTGACTAAAACCCACCCGTGATCCTTCGAGTGCCCTTTGCGTTCCAGGGCCGCGGTGACTCTTTCTAACAAATTCCGCAATCCTAGCAGGCAACACGCTATCGGACGGCGAGCCACCCATAGCTCGCCGTCCGCAGGCCCGCGCTTACGGTGGCCGGGAATCTGCCCTGCGTTTCCCGACGCCCGGGGCGTTTCCTTCTCCCGCACGCGGTCTGCCTCCTCCTTCGCTAGCATCACTGCTTCGCAGAAGGAGGTGACCGCTTCCCATGCCTCCTCGCTCCGGATGGACCATGGATTGAACCAGGGCCGGACGCGAGAGGTCGCCGCCGCCAATCACCTCGATGAGAACACGGCGATGCTCCGCCCAAGCAGGGCAGGTCAACCCTAGGCACCACTAGCTTTTTCCCCTTCACTTAGGACTTCGTATATGTATACAGGGTGACTTTGAATAGATGCGACAAAATGAAATGGGAGCTTCAGTTAAATTAGTAATTGACCTCTCTACAGATTTATTATAAGTATAGATATACTTGATTTTTATTATGGGGAGCCGACACTGGGATAGGATTTTGGGATTGTATGAACGACGGTAACACTTCATCGCGCGTTCATAATGGATTGTCGTATATCAGTAGAAAGGTAACTGTTAGCTTTCAAATGACATACAAAATATTTTCACCCATAAACGTACCCTAGACCTATTATTGCAATAGGTCGAAGTTGTGGACGTCTTAATGAATAGGAAGTAATATGAAAAGATTTTTTATTGTTTTATTTACAGTAAATGGTATTTTACTGTCCGAATTAATTTCCTAATGGACTCCTGTGGGATTTCCTGCCACTCTTCGACTTCCAATCACTCCGTCGAACGTCGCTACCATGCAGGTACATCCTGGTTTCGTCCGAGAACAAGACTCCATTGCTCCACGTCACAATTTAAGTGATCACAAGCAATCTGAAGTCGGGCGTGTCGGTGGGCTTGAGAATGTAGGTCTCGTGGCCGGCCTGTTTGGTCAAGTTCACTTCTTTGAGCTGTTTCTTGACGCCGATCGGGTGTTGCTTTCGGGGAGAAGAGGTGACCATAAATCGCCCATTTCTCACCTAAGTCTTCTAGATCCTGTTCTCCGGAATAAGTTTACAGTCTCCCTGAACCTCTTTCATATCTTCGAGACAATACTGGGTCAGGTGAAGCTGTCGAGTAATCGTAGTAGTTAGTACACTGAGTCAAACATTGCTGGATTAGGATGAAGACTTGAGCGGCTTCTATATGTGTATTTCTTAAATTGATTTCTTTTTTTGTACGTCCGAAGACATAAGGTCAATATTTTAGGTGATGATATCGGTTATGTTATCTTTGGTTATGATATTGAAAAAGTTTGAAAGCTAATAAAATTACCTTTCAAATGATATTAACTCAATCCGAAATTCATTGTAAAAAAATGTTTATAGCAACGCGCGATAAAATTTTCTAGTTTATTGCTCGTGAGTGTATTTAATTGATCTCAGTTTGATAATAATTTGTCATAAGCATACATTTTTCAATACCACTTTTTATCATCAACAAAAAACTAAACAATTGCCTGGAGTTGGTTTGCACCTTTGTTTGTAGCCTTCCCTGACTGGAGACTTGGCAGGTCAGATCGAGCAGACATTGACCCGCGAGAAGCCAGTGAAAAAAAATTGGTTTACACAAACCTTTTTAACGGTCTTCTTGAAAGGAGGAAGTATCGTGGAACAGTCAAAGTTAGCGTTCAGAATGCCGGATAGACTAAATTTTACGTAGCATAAGGATATAAGCGAAATCGTGTTGAAAGTGTAGCCTGTGTGTTTTATACATTTTGTACCTCATTTTAGGAATTTCGTTATTCGAGGATACTTTGTCAAGAGTCATGTAAAATCTTTTAGACTTACCCGGAATGGGGCGTGCAAGTGAAAGCTAATCTCAGATGGCGCCACCACTCTATGAACCTTTGACAGATGTCAGATCAAAGTGTGTCAACAATGCAATAACAATAACTCGTGAACTCGCTTACAGTCATTTTGCGCTGGTTTATAATCCCTGAAAGAATGATATACCTTTAGTAAACAAATAATTTATGTATTATATTAAGGAGTACCTAATATGAGATTGATTAACTATCTGGTGATGATGTCTAAACCTACAGTGGACTCAAAAGGCCTAGACCATTCCTTATGGAGAACATGAGCGCACATTTTACCTAATAGAATTTTAAGAGGGCCGTACATTTGTTTGTTTGTTTGTGTATCATGGGTAGTCTGTTTCCTCTGAAGGTTGATTGTATCGAATTATCTTGCATTATAGGTTATGCGATGCAAGTAAGTGTTTTACGTACAAACAAGAGGAAATTGTTGTTGATGACCTAGTCAAACTGAAAGTAATCACTTTTAATACATACCTGAGTATTTACCAATCTTTTCATAGTCATTTTCCTTGAAATGTTTATGACACACTCTGCCCCCGCTTTTAGGCTCAAATTTTACTCGCTTTATGGCTTTGAGCCACAATTTTTTAAGTTTCTCATCTCGAGGAAACAGGTGGCCTCCAGTTTCTTTACAATTTGGTACACAACACCGAGGCATTTTCTTAATAACTAACTCTAATTGCGAATTCACAACTATTTCCATACAAAAACTGCTTTGTTATTGGTCTATGCGCTACTAGCGCCACTTTGACAGTTGCCGGCCCCATAGGAACTAAATACTCTCCAGTTTACGCCAAACTCATCTAAACAAAAGAAATAACTGTACAAGTCGTTATGCCTTGTTACTTATTGCGCAGGCTCCCCTCGGACTCTTTGAGTATACGCGCCATACATAAGGGGGCGCGTATATTCGAAAGTCGTTCGTCAAATAAATGACACATCGTTATTGCATCGTTTTTTTCGCATATGGTATACCTAGGTATTTACCGGCAAGTGTACCTACTGATACCAATACGCATTTCTTGGAAGTTAAAATTCAACTTAATATCACCAAACTTTAGCAATACACTGCCTATTATTGTTTGGTTCGGATTGAGGCAGTCAAGAGGTAGTTTCATTATATAATCAAAATAGATTCAGATATGTATTCACCAAAAGTACCGAGGCAATAATTATACATATATTCAGAACGAATTTACTTTGAAAGATAAATTATTTCATTTATAAAATACAAATTTATTTTTCCTTGTTTCCAGAAATAAATACTAACAAATTTTATTATTTACATTTCTTATTTATTCCGCTATAAAGGTGGTGGTTGTTCAAAACCACCGCTCAACTCTAAAATAACATTACTCAGGGCGCTTCCGGTACTCCGGTCATAGACTAAAAACATTCCTTGAGAACGCGCCTCCAGAAGTTTAGGTTCTATGGTCACCCAGTTTTGGTTTGCACGCCATCTATCAAACGTGAACACTAAACTTTGCTCCGTGCGACGCTCCCTTGTATGGGGAATTTTAACGCAGGCGCTGTGGTCGGCGTACGTCCTTTGTTCGAAACAAGTCAACATTGTATTATTTGAGTTTGGATCTTTCTAGTGTTATTTCGCAGCTTATGAACATTTTAGTGTAAGAAATGTGCTTTTTAATTGTTGTGGTTAGTGTATATGTTATATAGAACTAGTGTTTCACGTAAAAAGTGTTATTTTCTCACGATAAGCTTTCGTTGTAGTACATGACTGAGCTTTAGGCGGATTGTACGCATGAAACCCTTGAGCGACTTTTTTTTCGAATCTGATGTTAAGGATATGGGCCCCGACATGGTGAGTTTTATAGTTTTATCTAGTAGAATATACAAGTATGTTGCTGTTTTAAGTCATGAAGTTACGAAATTCCTGGTTTTTTCGCGCAACAGGTCCGTTTTTGTTTTGTTTACTTGTCACCGGCGTCCGCCATTTCTGATTCAGAATTTGTTCACCGGTTAGGATACTTTAGTATTTTTTTTGGGATGTATCATAGGAAGCCGAACTTTTATGAAATTTTGCTTGAATGTTATCATAATGATATCTTGCAGTCATTGATTTTGTGAAAACGATTGAATAGTTTGGCAAGTTACAGTCTGTTATTGTCGCCATTGAAGCGACAGCGGTGTGACCAATTAATTACCCTTGTACTGCTCCAATTATTTACTATAAATGTTAGGCATTTCATATTTTTCCCAAGTGCTCTGTTCATAATAATTGCAAACACTTGCAGGTCTTCAATGACAATAGAAAACATAATGTTTTGTGAAACATTGTAGGTATATTACGACCTATTGTTAGATAACTTTAGCATTGAACTGTTTCCGAAAATTGTTGATTTCTTTAGTTAATCAAATTTCTTAAATACTTACATTGTAGGTATATATTTAATTAATAATTAATAATGTTAAACAAAATAAATAACTGTAAATGTACATGCAACTAACAATTTTATTTTCTCAATAATAATTCTAACTCTATTCAATATTTGTTTTTTTTTTAACCAATACTATTTTTCATAGTAAACTCATCATACCTAACCTACTTGACATGACTGCAAGAATGAAATTTCTAGGTAGTTTTGTGACTAAATAAGTAAATTCTATCCAAAGAGCTTGCAGCAATCCCCCCCAATCTCCTCACCAGTGGGAATACTGTGATTAATGTAGCTTTCCATTTGTGAAGAAAAGGTTAAAATTGGTCCATTACTTTTAGAGCTTATTGGGTACAAACAAAAAATCTTTCTTCTATAAATTATAAGAATAGATTACTTACCTTGTTAAGATTTTTGCACTTAGTTTTTTATACAAATAGTAATTATGATACTAGAGGCATTTGGTCTCACACTTGCACATCCATGAACTTCATGATGTCTGCAAGTGTAGTAATTGGAAATTATGATCATAATTGATTTGATTAAAATATGTACCTTTATAACAACAAGGTTCAAGTTGACTTAGAATGTAAATTCAAGGAAGTGTATTTAGTACCTTTGTGTCTGTATCTTTGCTCCATTCCTTCACTACATGCTATGATAAATAATTGACAACACATGCATAAATTAATGCTAAAGCCTAGCCATATACATACCTATGTATGTAATAGGTCAGGTTACATCTTGATAGCATCACTGCATGTTATTATAACTTCCTTCTCTCTTACTTAAAACTTAAATAATAAATAAAATAAGAAAATTTATTTGTGGTTTGCCTTACTTCATTTGCATCATTGCAAAAAATGTGCAGGTGAATATCGAATTTACTGGGAAGTATTACTTAAGCAGGGCTTAGACCAGTGCATTTCTAAACATTCTTGACAGAAATAACAGCATTTATGTCAATAATGTTTACAAGTGAATCATGATCATTGTCATGGATGTAAAATACACATAGATTCAAGTTTTGATCAGCCCTTTTTAACGTGCTGATCAAATCTTGCCATGTTAATGGGCTTATTTTGGATCTGTGCCTCGGAAAGCACACTAGGGTTTGTTTTGGTTCTGATTGTGGTTGACAGTTGTTATAGATATTTAGAACCTAGAATATCTGACAACTGTCTTGTCAATGGGTAAAATGTCCGTTTATCGGGGGGCACGGCAGTGCCCCCGCCAAGTCGAGCGCAAAGCAAACACTGCCGTACCATCCTTTACTGGAACCATTTCGCCGCATTTTCAGGCCCCTATTTGAGAACCTCTGAATAAGACCAGGAAGCAGAAATTTTCGTCATCCAGTAAGCTATAATCACATACTTCAAATCCAAAATTTCAAGTCTGTAGGTCATTCAAGAAGAAGTTAATCGAAAGCAAAGTTTCGCATTTATGACACTCACTCACACGTGATCATCAAAATAGAACTAGTACTTCCCATAAACTCAGAGAGCTGAAATATGGTACAGAATTAGGGTTCAATGGCTACATAAAGGGAAAACTATGAAAACTAGGATAACCGAAGATCTGGAGTACCTGGTGACCCTGATTAGAAAACACAAGAGCCCAACCAAACTATTAGAGAGATCGAAATACCGCCTTTGCAAAAAATATTTAACTTGGTGGGCCGCTTCTGTTGCTACTGTACAAGAATCATAACCGGAAAAAAAGAAAAGAAAGATTTGTAATAATATAAAAACTACTCCTAAAAAGAAAAAAACTGTGTCAAATAAGAAAATCTAATAAAATGAATCAATATGCCCACGTTTCTACAAAAGAAGTGAAATCCCACCAAAAACATTCTGTAAAAAACTAGCCAAGTCTCGATGGAGCTGCTTGTTTATCTCTAAAAAGTAATGAAATCTAGACAAAGTCGTGCCAAGTCTAAAGTTCCTTACTGCGATTTCTTTATTATTATAGTTAATGTTGTGTGACTTGGCCGTTGAAGGGTACACAAGGGTACGAAACCAGGTGCTCCATAACACCATTGCACCAATCTGTCGCCAGAACCGCTACCCATTGATGATGTAAAATTGCCACTTGGAAAACGTTGATTCAATAGATTTTGATTCAATAACCAGTCAATTGTAGGCTTGATAAAGCTGCGTATTTCAATAGTACTTATGTATAGGCGAGCTTGAAAGACTAGTATAAAAAATTATTTCGAGTACAGACGAATTTCTAATCATTGATAGAAGTCAGTCTGTTCGTCTATTTTATGTTAGATCGGTGGTCGATTTGACGCTTTGACGAATGAAGAGAACAGAAGTCAGCATTGCCAATGCTGAATGCATGTGTTGCACAATCAACAACAGCCTAAAATGAGACACTAGTATCCAATTACCAATACCAGTATGGGCTATTATCTCCCATAACAAACATAGGTAGTTACAACAGATATAACATTATGGGTAAATAAAATTGACTTGTACCCACTAACATATAAAGAATGTTCAACGGCCAAGTCACACAACATTAACTATAATAATAAAGAAATCGCAGTAACGAACCTTAGACATGGCACGACTTTGTCTAGATTTTATTACTTTTTAGAGATAAACAAGCAGCTCCATCGAGACTTGGCTAGTTTTTTACAGAATGTTTTTGGTGGGATTAGATTGTGGAGTTCAGGAAGTTAGTTCCTTAATGTGATTACTGGTACTCACCAAAAAGTTCAAGTGAATGCTGACCCCAACATAGTTGGGGAAAAAGCAGAGACAGATCTTGTATCACAAGATTTAAATAACTAAGTTTAGTGATCAAACAGCTGTTTGTTGTGTTTGTATAAGGACAGAGCTGTATTTCTTATTTTTTCAAGTTGCAGTATTTTGTTAAGCACAAAATATATTCAAGATTTTAACATAACTAGCTTGGAGTCATATGGATTACTTTACTACTTTTAGTCATAAAAACAAAAAAAGTAGCTAACTTAAAATACAGAAACACTGTCATGCCTTTTCATTTAAAATGTAAACATTTGCTTAACTTTTGCATAACTTACAGTAACACTCCCAAACTTTTTATAACTCTGTAGTAGCAATACTGAGTTTGGTTTAAATAAAACCAAATTGAATTGAAACAAATTTTTAACTAACCAGTAATAACTGCATTTACTGCAACATTGTCAATCAATATTAGTTTAACAAACCATGTAAGCAACCGTTTTGTGATATTATATGAAGAACATTAAAGTTGCTGATACACATGCTTCTGACTTGCACAAGTAGCTAACATGCCCTTGTGCTATGATAACTTGTTATTGGTGGTGGTTGTAGTTATGTCACATAAACAAAGGTATGCAAGCTACATGTATACAGTTATGCATATTATGTATTGTCTACATCTACATAATTCAGTTGATTAGTTCCTATACACGTCTCTACCAAGTCTAAGGAGCTTAGTAAGCTATTATCAAAATTTTATTGATGTCTGTATTGCAAGTCTGTGTGTAGTTTGCTAACAGTAATGTGTAGTTGAGCCCATGCTTGGATGTCTGCTCAACATGTATATTAAATTAGATTATTGCCTATTTGTAAAATAATTGTCTGTTGCTGTGTGTAAGTGCATGACTTTAGTATAAATATAGATTTTTATTATATTAGGGTGGGCATCTTTTTTATTGTAACTAACACCAAGGCACAATTGCACTTGTTCATTCTCCTGATTTGGATTGGACCATGTGTATAAATGAATAAAGTTGAGAATATTGATTATTTATGCATGCCAAAATAACTTGAATATACCTCTATTTTACTTGAAAATATACATATAAATCCAAAATTTGTTTTAGAAAATCTGTGATGAGTTTTTGACTCTATTATCTCCAGTATTTTATAGTATTTTGATCATACAATTTTAAATACACTGTTTATATTATGTTGCTCCCGTTTATGAATTTTTAGAAAATGTTTTATCGTTTTTAGATTGCACCTGCTGCAAAAAAGCTATGGGACAAAGGTCCCGGTGCTGGCGGCGACAGCAAGGGACCTCCGCACCTGCCGCCGCTACAGTTGAACCCCGAGCAGATGTGGCGTGATCCGACCTGGTCCGCACAAGGTTCGTTACTCCACTACTAATGTTATGTTATCGGATTCTATGGTGATAATTTTATACTAATTTAATTTATTGCGATGCTCATTTGCAATAAGTGCAATGTTCGAATCCAATTACACCGGTCAACATGATTTTTTTACAAAGAATGTGCTTAGAAATTTTGAATCACCTACCTTACCCTTATTGCAAAATCATATTTATTTTGTTTCGATCACATCTAGTTTTTGTTTTAGAACAAGTACCAGGAACATCATTTTTTCTTTAGAAACTTAGTTCAGATTTCTTTTTTTTTAATACAGCTTTTTTTCGGTTAACAAAGTTTTTTACTTCTTATATACTGTGGAAAAGTATTCAAATGACTCTGATAAGTGTTTCTTTCCATTTAAAGTGAAATTATTGTTAAAACACAAAAAGAAATTGTGCATAATCAGTAAAAAGAAAAATAGTTATATATATATATATATATCCTACTAGAGTATCCTGACATACCATCTGAAAACATCAGACATCCAAACTAGAACCACCTGAAAAGTTCAGTTTGCACTTCGAAGCTCCACTTCAAAATCATGATACAGGAAAACAGTGCGTGTCTAACAGTCACTATTATCGAAAACAAAACATCATAGCTATGTGTCCTCCAGTTAGTTGATAAAAATTATGGTGAAACGAAATTTAATTGAGGGGCAAGTTTAGGGGAGCTTTTTAGTAAAGGATCCCATACTTAGGTGGTAGTATATGGGATGTTGGTGAAAATGGGAATTAATCATTCTAATTTCAGTTCTATCTTAAACATGTTCTAAACATAGTTTGTTAAGTTTGCATGTGACACACAAAACGTGTTTTTATGTTGACCAAAGTTATTATAGCAGGGTTCCAGGAAAACTATTCAAATTAAAAGATTCTAGGTAAATTGGCGGAGAAATCTACATAATAAATCCTATTTTGTTAAACAAAAATGGTATTATTTTAGCTGTGGAACATAATGTGGGCGTTCCAATGATGGGCACGCGACGCGGTGTCGCGTTCCCAGGCGGCGATGCCGGCAGCATTCTGTCACCCCGTGACACGGCTGGACTCGGCGTCAAAATGGTCGAATATGTACTTGGAGGATCTCCGACAGGTATGATCTGCGCAAAGATTATAGTCCGTTGAAATTCTATGTAATGTCACGCCAGGACCTGCTTTACATAACATAAACCTAATTACTCTCTCTTAATAACTTTCCTTCAAAAACTATGTTCCCATACTCAATTTAGATTTTGCTCACTATGAAGGTAATAATGTCCTTTGTACGCCACTTTGTTGCAGTTTCATCAAGAATTAATTATTCACATCTCGTGGAAGCAGGTGGCGTAGCTACTGGTGGAGTAGAAAAGGTACCCGGAGTGGTCACTGGATTACGAGGGATGGTCCTTGAGGAGCGTCCTGAGGACAAGTCAGCCTCTCCATTCGAAAAAGACTTGCACGAAATGCATGAACATGGATCTTTACCTAATGGACTACATAATGGACAAGAAGATGACAAAGCATTCAAGTAAGTATTTGTTTATTTAAACTATATTTACAATAGTGGTACATGGGCGGACTTAATGCAACAAGGCATTCTCTACCAGTCAACCTTTGGGTTAAAAAGACAACACTGGTAGGTGTACAACAAATAAATTGGAAATGGTAGAATTTATTTGTTGTTTTTCTTAATGAACTGTAGGTTTATGTATTTGGAATCAATTCATGTGATAGGTAGATTTATTGTGTATTAATTTAACTTACTACGAACTAACGTTTATTCCCACTTATTTTCCACTCGATTCGTGTTTTATTTATATCTGTGGGCACGGTAGTGCCCCCGCCAAGACGAGCCAAGCGAAGCGCAAGGCCACTACCTACGTTTTCTCGAAACGCTTCGACGTTTTTTTTGGACTCTCACAACTTTGCTTTGGATGATGCTAAATAGTTAAAAAAATCAAGATAGAATGCCATTAGAATCATTAAACATACAAAGTTTGAATGTCGTAGCTATTATACTTAAGATTTCATTAATGTCTCAAAACCCTCCATTTCGATGATGATCAAATTGTTAGGATACTTCCGGAAGTCTTAAAAAGCTGAAATTTGGTATGTAAGCTAATATTACTACAAAGACAAAAAAAATAATTAAGAAACCTAACCTACCCTATCCCCTGGGAATAGGAGGTGGAAGAAGCAGATTAGATAATGAGACTTGCGCTACAGTTTGTGCTACATAAGTGAAAATTAATTACAATACTTCTTCAAGAAATACACCCAAAAAAGGAAGAAGAAACAAATAAAAAAATCCATTAACCAACTTACACAAATAAATGAAACCAAAAAATACAGTCAAAATCCCACCATAAAGCCAAGCTCTAAAGACTGCACGCTCTAAACCTACAGGCTAAGTTTAGTTAAAACGTGTGGCTTGGTCGTTTTGTTACCATCACGAAGATTTCATAGGCATTCGTTCATAGGGTGTGAAATAAAACGGCCAAGCCACAAGTTTTGACTAAACTATACGACTTTACTGGCTTTATACGAGGTCTGATAACTTTTTTACAGGGTAAGCTACGTAGATTCGTCTTGGCAACATTTTTACATGAAAATTTTTTTGGTCGTACTAATTTACCCAAAATCTGACTGGTAAAGCAACTGTTAAGAATTATCATAGCTACCAACGACGCACAGTTTAAAGCCATTTAAATTAATAGTCACTATTGGAGCCATCAAAAGGAAGTTAAAAGAACTGTAATAAAAACTTCCGTAGGAGTCTTCTTGTTTGTATAAGAAAACTAATTATATTTTATTAGTTATCAAAATATCAGCTGTTTTGAATGATAAATAATAACAATTTTCTAACTACTAGTTCCAGTCTTTCGCAAGGAACTTTGATTATATTCGTCATTTATCAATTAGTATGCAAAATAGGTAATTCGTTAACGAAGTTGAGATGTAGAAGTGAGTTAGTAACAGACCACTAGACGTCGCAAACTCTATGAATATTGTTTTGTCTGTAATCAAATTAAGATGATAATGTAGGTATAAAACAATAACCGATAAAGCAATGTGTACCCGAATGTCTAATCTAATCATTATCAACACACAAAATTACTACGAGTCGTCGATACGTAAGATCGTCGCGAAGGCCATCGAGTGGCGAGCGCGAAACCGTTTGGCGCAGTGATGGAGGTAGCGAGGTAGCGACGAGTAAGCGTGCGTGCGGCGGCTCGGGCGGGCAATAACCGCGCGCGTGGATCATGGCCTCTGTCAATGCCACTCGCCGCACAACCTGCGCGCCCGCACGCTCGGGACACTCCATGTTTTATCGAGCGTCGAGCGCCCGCGACCTATGATTCACACGGTAGACAGATTTCCTTTGATAAAACAGCGGCGTTTGAGCAGCGATTGCTGTGCTATCATCATAATTGTTTATCTGGTACATACCTAAATTCAATGGTTTCTTTCAATAAAAACAACTAGAGTTTCTTCTTTCTTTCTGAAGGGTTCCTAATCTTGAATAGGTACTATGCGTATGCATGAGGATTAAACATTAAGAAAACCTGCAGAAATAGGCTAAATGCAAATTCAACAAGATTGATTAACAACAATAGTCTACAGTGTAAAAGTATTCGAAACTAATTTGAAACAATTTCTGCTCATATGGTTAGATGAGCAGAAATTGTTTCAAATTAGTTTGCATGCAAGTTGTTATGTAAAATTAATTTATTAGTAACTTTTCACGATACTTGATATCTTCCGAATTTAACTATTAATACATTCAAATGAATAATTCTGATATTTACTTTGTAGTTAGCAGACATCAAACGTTAATAATGTTGTGTTTTAGTAGAAAAATTCCGACTATTTTTGTTATATTTGTGGTAAGTTTATGCTCAGGAAACAATGGTTTCGTATTGCCAACAGTAAAAAGAAATAATTATAACAACTATAAAGAAGACATAGACATACCAGGTTGTTGATAGCATATAATTTCTGCTAACATTCGTGTGTCGGTTAGAGAAATTGGTTGGGTGGCATTTCGTTTCATCAACAGAGAATAAACAAATATTGTAACTGATTTCTGGAAATCTACACTTTAAATTGTCAGTTGGACATATATTTGGAACAATAGCAACCACTGTGCGACTATAGGCGATAACCATGCCGATCGCCTCCAACGAGCCTTCTATAAAGCCATAGATAAAACTTGATCACAGCATATGATATGGAAGGTTTTAATGTTAAAGAATTAGTACTGAATCGTTTGTTGAGATATAACTGATATAAAAAATAAGATTGTTTGTTAAAAAAAAAACAAGTCACCATTCGGGTTTCGAGTGGAAAAACATCAGAAAACTTAAATTTTACAAAAGCTTGTTATTTTATTTCATACAAAACGGAAATTAACGTAGGTAAAATAATTATTTTGGAATTCAGCTTTAGGGAATACTCTCCCAAAGTCTAAATTTGTAGACCAGTTAATCATCATCTTTTTTCATTAGCCGGATAGCCGCGCCAAAAGCCAAACGGTCTGAAGTGGAAGAATCATTAAAAATATGAACAAAATAGCTGACCCGCGCAACTTCGTCTGCGTCACATAAGAGAGAGGAAAAATAACCCCGTTTTTGCAACATTCTTCATTGGTGCTCCGCTCCTAATGCCCTTAGCGTGATGATATATAAGCCTTCCTCGATAAATGGGCTATCTAACAGTGAAAGAAATGTTCAAATCGGACCAGTAGTGCCTGAGATTCGCGCGTTCATCAAACAAAACTCTTCAGCTTTAAATATTAGTATAGATAATAATCTAAATCCGATCCATGAGGTTTAGAGCCACAAAATTATCAGCGTTTTCACAATGTTGCCACTGCTGCTAACTCACCACGCGGGTCATTACGGTTCAGTGGAGTTATGCTACTGTTCAGTTTTTCATTTTTGAGTGTACCGTTTGGTTAAACTGATGTCTTATTTTGTATGGAACATGCTGAACGAAATTGTAGTTTTGGAGTGCTCCTTACAATACATGTGATCGTCATGATTATGTACATGGTGTGTCTATAGTTTGTGTGCCCCGCAGCCGCACGCCGGGCTCGCGCCAGCCGTCGCCGGCGGAGGAGGAAGGTCCGCGCAACGGCGACGCGCCCGCCTTCCCGCTGCTGCCGCCGCACGCTATGCCGCAGCCGCAGCCGCAGCAGCTGCACCACCTGCCGCATCTCTCGCACCCACAGGTGAACCGTGTTCCATCTACGTATTTTGAATTGTATTGAGGCTCGAAAAACGTGTGTTTATTTGAAATAAAATTCTCAATGTACAGAATGCAATCAAAAGTCAAACATGAATAAAAGCTTGCACAACTTTTAGAAGTAAGCAAAACGTGGCAAAATTATAATATTCATGTAACTCTTCTTTTCTCTCGACATGTTATAACCAGTGTGCCATCTTGATTCGAAGTGCTGCTTCTTGAATAACGAATGTTCATAATAAAAGCCAAACCAAACAAATGTGTTTAAATGAAATCGGAGTGTAGTAGATTTCGTCTACTGTTCACACTCAGTGTGTTATTTAGAGTTGGTTGTTAATGTCATTTGTTATGTCTATTTCAGCACCATCCAGGCATGTTAGGTGTGGCCCCACTGCAGGGCCTGCCGCACCCACAACACCCACAGATTCACCCCGGTGAGTACAAATTAACAAAAAATATTTGTATAAAAGCTATGATTGGCAAAGTAATATATCAATTTGAATTGATTTCAGGTATGACATTGAATGACTCAATGAATCAACATCTCGAACTCGTTTTACAAATGGAGCAGCATCCACAATTTGACAACAACAGTTTTGCAAGCACACAGCAGGTTCGTTTAAAACTATTATTAATTATATACGATAGAGAATAAGTTTATCCAGGATCAAAATTTTTCAAGAACAAAATTGACTGTTGCATAGAAAGCAATCTTGAATCAGTTAAAAACAAACGCTTCTATATATCCCAACTAATATAAATAATAATAATTTGGAATTGATGGCCTATTACTGACATAGAATTTGGTGTGGAAAAATATTCACCTATCCTTCTTTTCAAACAAAACTCGGAAGGTATGTCGAAGCATTCTAAATCAATGTTGCAAACAATCGGTGAAGGAATGATTCTCTGAAGCCGGAAAAAGTATTTATTATAGCACGTACCTTTCATCTGTGATAAGTACGGTTCCGACGTTGTAATTATTCATTCTTATCATAATTTTACTCATTATAAGCTAAGGTTAAGACTGTGACCGACAGTCAGTGGTCGTTGGATGTAGCAATAATCCATGGAGATATCACGACGTGGTAGCAATAACTATTCATTGGCAACCTTTCAACTAAACAGTAGGATATTGACAGAATTCCCACCTGATATATTAATACATACATGCCCATTTCCTGAAAATGGTAATGTCACCAGACTTCGTTGTTCCACAAAATAATGCGCCAATCATTTTGTGCAATGTTTCTCTGAGCAAGGTTTTAGTTGTAGTGTCACGAAGATTCCATCTAGGGCAACACTTAAACAACTGAAATACAGTGAAATTCGTTTATTATGACGCCGCTTATATTGACCAACCGCTTAGTATGAAGTAAAACGGAGCTAATTTTGGTTTTCATATTAAATTCTTTAAAAAAAGTACGGATATAATGACTTCGTTTATTGACATGTCGCTTATTATGACCTATTTTTCAGAAATTATGTTTGGTTATAGTGAGGGACATGACTTCTAATTTGTTTCTGACTCATTTTGTTTTGATTGATCTATGTCTATCAACATTTTCTTTTTGTTTCTCATTATTACACGATATAACTAACAAAGATGGGATTTTGTTTAATTCCTAAGATGACACTTTTTTTGACGTCCGCTTAGTATGACATATTTTTTCACTTCCCTTCGATGTCATTATAAGCGGATTCAACTGTAGTTGGTAGTTCAGTTTGATATATACACCCATATTATCGGTGTCTTATAAAAAGTTAAGGTGTGACATCCTTGAGGATATTTCCATGCATAATCAATAATGCTCATTTGCCCTAAAATCTAAACTCAGTTGCTAACAAGAGGCTAAATAAAATTGATTTCATACATAAATAGTATCTCCCGAGTTAGTAACTACGTCGAGTTAAAAAGATAAATCTGGTTGGTGCAAGGGGTTCTATAAGTCTACGCTTTACACGCAGTACGCACATATAGCAAAAGCAGACTACTCTATATATTTAGCGTATCCGTTGCTGTGCAAAAGGCATGAGTGCTGCAATGTGATCTAACAGCTGAGCCACACCAGCAGTAATTTCACGTCGTCGCGGCGTACTCAGTACCCTGTGTGTAAAAGCCAATGTAGATGCCTGGAAAGTCGCTTGCCCGAATTCTCACCTACTTGACAAACAATTTCAGAGGCGGTGGGACGAGCCACTCTGTAGAGTAGTTCAGAACAATCTATTGACCACGACTAAAACTGAAACTGATGAGTGTGCCCCTAAGCTGGCTATGGGAAAACGGAAAATCGGGTCTTTCTGCACTGCCGACGTCTTATCATATTGTTCGCCTCATCGCTGTCACTGTTGTCTGCCTTGGGCACCATGGCCTTTCTTGTAGCTGCAGTGCAGGTCGTTATGTACTACACGCTAATTTAAACTAGATTATTCCACAAGCTCTTGCCACCGTCAGCGTTCCAGCCATGTTAGAATCCAATGTCTTGGCATATGACGATGGTAAAAGCCCAGACGACATGTCTTTGTTTCCTTAGAAGACCTTTAGTGTGGGACGCTGTGGAGTCGATACTCTTGCGCCGTCCCATCTTCCTTCTTCATCATGTTGTGCTAGCGCGGCCGTTGCGGCTACAGAAAACCTCAAGTGGCGTAAATATACCCTTATTGGTAACTATATTTTCGAACCGTTTTTGGTTGAAACCCTCGGCCTGTGGACCCTTATGCTCACAGCCTTTACAAAGAAATTTCGAAACCGCTGGTTGACACTTCCCGTGACCGCGAGTTGAGGACGAATTTTTTTATTTCGTATTTTTTGTTTGTTACTTTCATTACAAGGTAGTAAGTACATATGTATTTACATTTTAAACATTGTGTACCTATACATTTTAAATATTTAAAGGTAGCATACCCTATTAAAGGACAATATAGGATATTTGGTATGCATAAGTATTTACATTAAGTAGTTATTGTTTTGTTAACGCCTGAATAAGTAACAATAATGCGTGCGCGCTACAGTACGGCGGAGGGCCGGGAGGCGTGGGTGGAGTGGGCGGCGGCGCCAGCGGCGGCGTGGGAGGCGTGGGCGGCGTCGGCGGCGTGGGCGGCGTGGCGGGGCAGGGCGCCAGCCTCGTCAACGGCGCGTCTGTCGTGCAGCAAGCACCTGACTCGTCACAGCATCACCAGCCTTTCGATGTACAGGTCAGTGTCTTGTTGCTTATCTACATTCAGTCGACGTCACGTCCGTGGCATGAATTCAGTTTGTGATGATGGCATGGTTTTCTTAGTACAAGTAATTTTTTACTACTAACATGCAGTACCTGGCAGGCTGGCACATAGAACTGCCGGCCTATTCTGTCAACATCTCACTGTAAATTTAGGTGGAGTGAGCATGAAGTAAAGAGAAGCTATACTATAATTTCGTCTCGTTTGTACGGATTGAGCGCTCACTTCATATTCACTAACCTAAATTTATCCGCAAGGCTGCATTCGACATAAAGAATTCGACTTTCGCTGTCTAAAACGTATTGTTAAATTTTAACAGTCGCGTGCTTACGCCGCGGCTGACTTTGCAAATCAATTACGTTAAATTACCAATGATTTTTGGTTCCTTATGAATGTTCTGTTTCTGCGCATTTTAATTACGAATGAAGAAATAAAGGTCTTTTTAACCGATATTCTTGGTTGTGTCAGTAGTCTCTTTAGATTTTGCTTCGCTTTCACTTGCTTTAAAGCGTAGCAACTTAAATCAGTGAGCTCTAACGTCCAAGATACTGATTTACAGAGCGTAAAATACGCGGTAAGATTACTATGGAACCTACAAAAATGAAGAAAAAAACGAAATGTATGTCTTTTTCCATTTTCTTGACTGAACATACTCTCATTCATTTTTTACTACTACTACTTGACCTTTTCTATAAAGAGCTCTTGGTTCCCTGAGCACAATTGGACGTAGTTTAGCTGAAAGGACTCAACCCACACTATGGTCAAAAATGAGTTATATATGTCAAAGAAGTCATAAAGGTTGGTTCTTTCACTCAGCAAAAAAGATCCATGATACTATTACTATAAGGATGTTTTTTTAATGACGCGAACCAACCCACATAGGGACGGGTATTATTCTACAAACCACTGTAATGACCCACATTGCTTGGGTCGTTTCTAATAAATCCAATTTGAAAGAAGAAGGTCTATATTTAATATAACAGAATTGACTCAAAACACTTGAATCGTTTCAGTTAAAATAACTTAAAAGAAACCAGTACATTTTTTTATTCAACTAAAATGACTCAAATTGTTTGGATCGTTTCTGATAAATTGTTTTACGAAGAAACAAGCCGATTTTGCATTCAGCTGAAATGACCCAAACTATGTGAGTTGTTTCAGTTAAATTACCTTTATGGAAACTAGTATATTTTTTATTCAACTAAAACGACTTATACTGTGTTCAATTCAATAAATTGTGTGGATCATTTCTGATAAATTGATTTACTAAGAAACAAGCCGATTTTGTATTCAGCTAAAATGGCCTAAACTATTGCGTCGTGTCAGCTAAGTCAAATTTATATGAATTAAGTTTATTTTTAGGGTTCTGTACCTCAAAAGGGAAGAACGGAACCCATATGGATCACTTTGTTGTCCGCCTGTCTGTCTCTCAAGACTATTTATCTGGAAAACGCGTATCGAGTTGAAATTTAAAACATATATTTAAGACTGCGGTCACTTGAAGCTGTGAAAATATTAAACTTCAAGTTAACGGGGAAAAAAGATACGGCTGTTTATGTCGCAAAAAACATGTATTTCGAAAGAAAAAGTTAGGGCTCATCCTAGACAGTAGGTAAGTTGAACTGGAGCAATCATCTAGACTACAAACTAAACAAGGCATGCATCACCTTCTGGCAATGCAGGAAAATGATAGGTAAGAATTGGGGCCTATCTCCCAAAATAATACTGTGGTTGTACAGCGCAGTAATTCGGCCCATGATTACATACGGGGCCGTGGTGTGGTGGACCTGCACAAAGCTAGTTACGGCTGTCAACAAACTACAACACATGCAAAGGCTGGTCTGCATTGCGACGACGGGCTGCATGAGCACTACACCGACTGCAGCGCTGGAAGCCATACTGGGACTCCCCCCGCTCCACCTGTTCATACAACAGGAAGCGACGATGGCAGCAGCCCGCCTTCAAACATTGAAGTTCTGGGGTAAGAGAGAGACACAACACACCGCTCTACTCGAGGAGCTCAATAAAGAACTACCCATAACTAAAGCAATCAATGATCGGGTACCCAAGCAATTTATCTTTGATAAAAATACAAAATCCAACTGCATGAGGATCACCGGTGCGAGGGGCTGAGCCCCGCTGACAATGAGTCTTCACCGACGGATTAAAAACAGGTACCTACTGGCACGGTTGCGTGAATGTTCTCGGAGGATCTCAACATTCACATAGCCACACCGTTGGGGGTCCATAACACAGTGTTTCAGGCCGAGTGCATGGGTATTTCCCTAGCGGCCTCTGCTATACTAAGCCGGGAAGTTAAGGACCACTCAATACGCATACTCTCGGACAGCATGGCCGTCCTGCAAGCTCTGAACAGCCACACAGTTAACTCTGGGCTGATCCTCGAGTGTCACCAACGGCTCAGCCAGGTTGGTAGATACAACAAAGTAACCATTCAGTGATCAAGGGACACAGCGAATCCCGAGGCAACGATGCAGCGGACGAACTCGCCAGAAGGGGTTCGAGTATGGCAGCGATGGGTCCCGAACCCATTGTGCCGAACCCGTTTCACAAAACAAGCCCTTAGACTGTCCAAACAGCAGTTACGTACAGTCACAGCTGTCACGACTGGCCACGGGTCTTTGAATAAACACCTCTATGTCATAGGAGTCACTGACAGCCCGCTCTGCAGAGCCTGCATGGAGGAGGATGAGACAGCAACACATCTGCTTCTAAGCTGCCCCGTAGTCGCCGATTACAGGGCTAAGTACTTCGGAAACCCAGGTACCCTCTGTGAGATTATTAGTAACACGAAGGCGTTGCTGGCCTTCCTTGGGGAGCTGGGGTGGATCGAATGACACGTTTGTCCCACCTGCACGCAAAATACGCGCTTAGTCGTGGAGTTGCGGAAACCGGCCCGATTACTAATACTAATAATACTAAATAAGAAAAAGTTAATTGGCTAACGACGAAAGAAATTTGTATTAAAAAGAATTTTAAACAGTCAATTTTTATGAAAATAAATGGAGTAGTTATTAGTTAGAGTGCTCAACATTGAAAAAAAAAATTAGAGGAAAAGTTTTAGATATTTCTGAGGGTGATTTCAGTTTTCTTTGGCCTGATGGCAAAGAAATTACACAGGCAAAATTGGACGAATTAACATCAATGTTTCATCTTATCCCTAAAGACTCTCTAGACTTTTACAAGTCGTTAAAAGGAAAAGAATCTGAGCAAGATGTGGATGGATTCGGAGCGGAACCAGATTTCGAGGTGGAGCCGGAGATGGATGATGATGAGGAATTATAGAAATTAAATTTTTTGAACATTGTATTTTTTTAGTAAATACGTAATTTGCTAAATAATAAAATGTTTTTTTATTTAAATATCCGTTTTTCACATTTTTTTGTTATTTGGATCTTTTTTGAGAAATTAAAAGAAATACTTCCTAATGTTGAAACTAATTTAGCAGAAACGACTCAAACCAACATTTTTCCCAATAACTCGAAAATAAGTTGGTCTATGTTTCTATAACTTGACTAATTTTTTTTTTGTATATGTTGCCCTTACATGATTATATCTCAAAATATTCTAAATACAACATCATTACAGCAATACACACCTAAACTTAAAACCTCGATAAGTCAAAAATGAAAATTTGTGGGTTGAGTCCTTACTGCTAAACTACGTCCAATTAATCTATCTGCCAAGGCTTTTCCCAAGTATGCCAACCCCAAGTCGACTTCCAGACTAAAGGGAGCAGTTGTAGCTGAATTACAATATTTTCTAATAACCATTTTACTTTTTATTATATGTTTGCCCATATAGAAATTTCATCTGAAAAATTCGTGCTGTGTTTTAAACATCAACGAGAGCAACTGACTGCTTTGTAAGTTTTTTTACAAAGCAGTCGGTTGCTCTCGTTGATTTTTTTTTATAGCAAGACCTCCTAATGGAATAATAATATAGTACCGGCCTAATATTGTACCAATACAGGCAAGGTAATCCTCTTCAACAGAGTGGTTATGAGAATTGATCACCACGCGTTTTTTCAATTTGGTTTGGCGATGTAGACTTCAGTTAGGTTTCCTCATGACTTAATCCTTTAACGTCGTCAGTGATAGCCAAGACAAAAATTGTGTAACAAACGACGACCCGTGTGAGGTCTGACAAAACGCGAGCTTGCGTGCGTTTTTATGTGAGCGGTGTTCTCCAGTTACTAGTTTTTTTAAGTGTGTTTTACGGTTAGGAAATTCTAACTTTCTCTATTCTATCAAAATTTGCTAGTTGGCAACATAAAAAAAACGAGTCCGAGTTGTTTGCAAGGGGTTCCTAACGAATAATATATCTTTAACTTGTTACTTTAAAATCATAGACTTCTTTTCTTATAGGTGGTCCTGGAATCTATAGGTAGTTTTTGGCTCAGTTGTTTCGGACGCTATTTATTGGCCTTACAAAAAATGGTAGGAATAGTGGGATTGGCGTGAAGAAGCCTTCACAGTCACGCTAATTCACTTAGAAACCATCCAAGGCGTCCCGTGATCTCCTCGGTCTTGCGATTTAATAAAAGCCGACAGCTTAAACAGCATCCTGCAAACATGGCCTACCCAGTCCCACTTTTAATCTTGCAGCAAGACCAACCTTGTGCACCATAAGTTAAGATACACACGTCTATATTATAATCTCGCGGTTTAAGGGGATGAGTTGATCACCTATTAAAGCTTTTTCATGGAACATTAGCATTTCCAGGCGTTTTCTGTGCCATCCAAATCATTTGCCGCGTAACATTGAAAACTTGTTTTGTTTAGTAGTTTATGTGGAATCATTTGCGGCATCAGCTTTGTGTGTCCTTTTCGGGGTACCAAATCAGATATATGGCTTCTTATGGGAAGAAGAAGAATATTAACCCAATAATCATAATGAAACTATATTGATTGCCCAACTCTCTATGTTTGACAGACATCTGCTTCTCTGATATCTGACTCCTCATCCACTGTTGCAACATGTTGTTACCAGAATTCACATCATACTGGGAGATTGTGTGATTTATAAAACAATTCCCTGTACTGATAAATAATAAAAGTCAACAAGTACCTAGGCAATAGTTCCTCAATACTTGTTTGTAATATACATATGGTTAACTTAATCACTTGCGAACAGTCCTCCTTTTGCTACGCAGCTTAAATTACAGACACCCTAAAATCGGTAATCTGGGAAGTGCGGCTTTCCTTCTCGCTGTCATTTATCCTGGCTAACAGAGTTACAGTGGTAAGAGTATATCACTAGCTTGTCCCATTATAACAGCACGCTTTTGTTAATAACTTATATATACCTAAATATTTCATCTGACGCCATAGTTTAGATAGATATATTCTTGCGCAATTCCAAGGGCCATTCCTTACCGTGGACCGGTCTCGACACGACATGTGCATTAAACTAGACCTTGGCCATATCCAAGTGCATGTCGAAACCGATACGTCTATCGAGCATTAAATTATGCTTGTAAAATTATACTCTTGGGTTGGATATATTTTCCTCATAACGTTGTAACTGTTGTACCTAAGTAGTGAGGAAGAGTTGAAAATGAAGTTAAAACTTAGCTTTCTGCAGCTCTATTTTTATTAAACTTTTCCTTACATTCTAAGTAGATACTTCTTATCTTTCACAACTCGCATTAGTAAAAAAAAATCGCTGAGTTCTTGGCTATATTACACAAAGCATAAAAACAGTGTGTCTCAGGTCATGTCGTGCCGTGAGAGTAGGCTGACAATTGTAAGCAATGTGTTATTTTTTATCGACGCACCTTATTCACAGTAACCATGGGAAATCTATCATGATATTCATTCATACAAAAATGGCTAAGTCCCAAAGTCAGAAGAAAATAATATTGGTGCAAAAGATTCCTCACATTGCACGACGCGAAAAATGCGCTATTTGCGCGTTCTGTCAAACTGCAGTCCAGAATCTGCATTTCTGATCTCGCTTGGTGCCAATAGGTTAGCTTTCCCCCATCATTAAATGGGATTTAAAACATTATTATCGAAGTTGATGAAAATATATGCCTCTGTATAACACTGGCGTTATGTTATGGTAATATTCCTACTAATAACAAAATTATTGTTTGGCAT
This sequence comes from Hecatera dysodea, assembly GCA_905332915.2. Classification (NCBI taxonomy): domain Eukaryota; kingdom Metazoa; phylum Arthropoda; class Insecta; order Lepidoptera; family Noctuidae; genus Hecatera; species Hecatera dysodea. The sequence goes on along the minus strand of HG995288.1, from coordinate 7,791,304 downwards.
TCACTGTGTCGTCGATTGCGGAAAATCAATCAGCGATTTGTAGTCTAATTGGAATAAGCCATAATTGGCACCAGTTAGTTGACCAGTTTCATCTCCTTCATTTACTAGCATAAACATAAAAATAACATATAAATGTCACCGTATAATTGTAAAACGCGTAAGATTATGACTTCGAGAGATTATAGACTATAAATGCTTAAAAAAGTGCTCCAAATGTTGTTGCTCAATAAATTTTCAGTTGACAATTTATCGAGGGTTTACATTACAATCTGTCAAGATATTTTATAATCTTATGGAGTTTGCCATTTTCCGGTGACAAACCTATATAAGGTTTTTTATTTGGTTTATTTTAGACCAGCTATACTCAACCTGCGGCCCGCGGGCCGCATGTGGCCCGCCGGGCCTTTATCAGTAGCCCGCATGCAGTTAAGAGTAGTGGAGCGCTGGAGCGTCGAAATCATACAAACCTCGGATTAAGCACTAAACTCTTTTTGGTATACTTTGCATGTTATAGTATAAAAAAGAAAATGGCACCTCAACAAAAAAAATCATTCACTCTAACCATTTTCCGCGGTCAAAACCCCTGGGCGCTCACTAGAGATAATTGTAAACTATTTTCAATTTCGCGCCCATTCGCCGACGCATCGGCGAAATAGTGCTCGCACCGAGTAAAACACAACAAACGTTCCAGTGAGCGTTTGCCAGAAAGAGACGTCGGTATCCCTCATCTACGTAAATGCGTGTCGTTCTGTTTGCTGGTTGTAACTTGTTTTGAATTTGACTTATTGAAGTTATTCGGTTTTTCTTAATTTCAAAACAATATCAGGAGTTTCTGTCGCATTGTTATCTCGCCTAATAATTTTAATTTTATTGTAACTACCTTGTCTTATTCCATTATTAAAAAATATACATCGCTAATTTTGATAAACGTTATTTTTTACCCCTAAATTATTTTTGCTTGCGGCCCGCGACATCATGAGTAAAACGTGTTTGTGGCCCGTATAAAAAAAAGGTTGAGTACCACTGTTTTAGACTGTATTCTGGCATGGGCCTGCTTTTCTGCTTTCCACTCCTCCCGGTTTCGGGTAGGTAAGTGTGGACGTGTCTTGCCATTTAGTGTGTCGAGCTTGTCAAGTCGTCCCCGCCTGGTCGGGTAGCAAAAGGAAATAGGATGTTTTGACATAAAATATAACAGTTATTTAGGTATTTTTTGTGTTTATTTGCTTCAAGCTCTTGTCTTTTATCAGCCTATCATATGAGAAATGCATCAATATGACAGACCATGAAAATAGAAGATTCAATAATATTTTGAATTGGTAAATTGATACATTATATTATTTGCAACAATATACCTATTACATATTTATTTGAGTTTAAATTTAATCAACATAAAAAAATACATTTAATTGCAGATCTTATGAAGTCATAGATAATATTAGGTCCTTACATATGAAATTGGCGTTTTCTAAGAGAGGATCATAATTCGTTTTTTTCTTAATGTAATAAATTTAATTAATCAAACTATGTACCATTGATATTTATGCACTTGATTTACACCTTCACAAAAACAACTATTCGGACGGGAATCGATAAAACTTTGAAGGCGGTTTGGACTGCCCCATCGGAGTTGATTTTTCCCTTGCAAGAAGTTATATCCAAATTTCGAAAAAAAATAATATCTTAATCCTGGTAATCTGTTGGAGCAATGTACGGATAGTACAGTGGATGTCTAAGACATTCCAATTGAAGCTCCTTTAATTTAGTAGCCGCCTGTTGTGGTCTAGCGTTCTTCTGAAGCAGTAGTAGACTAGAGCAATTGACCACCCTCGGTTGTTTAGCAGGTAGCTTTTCCATAATGGTTTGCAGTTGCTGACAATAGACATCTGCCGTAATCGTCAGGCCAATTTAAGCAAGCTGTAGTGAACAACACCGGCACTGGTCCACCAAACGCTCACAAGTAACTTTTTTTGAGTCAATTTTCGTTTGGGGTATGATTTGGCTGGTTCGCCAGGGTTCAGCCATTGCGATGAGCACTTCCGATTATTGTACAGGATCCACTTTTCGATTTAAAGTCCCTTCATTATTGTGCCGATGAAGTAATGTAACGCAGCAATCGACGCGCGTTTGTCGATTTGCTTCACTCAATTCGTGAGGTACCCACCTTTCAAGCTTTTTCACCTTCCCAATTTGCTTCAAAGTGGATTAAAACAGTTTTATCACTAACACGGCAGCCTGCAGCTAACTCGGACGTGGTTTGAAATGAATCCGCTTCTACAATAGCCTTCAATTCTTCATTATTAACGTTGGTCTCCGGCCGTCCACGGAGTTTGTTCTGCAGGTGGAAATTACCAAAACGAAAAGGTTGCGACTAAAAACGCACTGTGTTTTCACACACCATTAATCCTTCGAGCTGTTTCTGTAGCACTGATGCCACGGTGGAATTGGTACTTGTAAATAAAACGATGTTTCAAGTTTTCCATTTTATAAACTGAGTGACGCAAAGAAAAAAAAACAAAAGAGGAAAAAACAAATGAATTATGGTTTTCGAAACAAAAATGCATGAGTAAAATAGCTGTATTAACTTGAATTTGGAATTCCTAACCAAAGAGGAGTTATTTGAGATCAAAGTGGATAGTGCGACGAATATAGGAATCGCCAGACGAGTGCGTACTCAACACTCCTTAGTTACAACAAACATACCTGTCCCATCAAATAATTTAGAAAATGACCATCGCAAATACGTAAAATCGCTTGCTTGTCAAGTCAACGGATGCTAGCAGAATGAACGGTATTTGAGGTTATTGCCTTATAAAGCACTTGTCGTAAGTCGAATTATGAACGTCGTTCTTTTGCAGCATTATGTGTTTTTTTATTGTTTACATTGTACAGACATTTAGAGTTCTTTCGTTTTACATATTAACACAAGTTTCGATATTTTCACTAGAACTATATTTAAATTGTTTGACATACACAGAGGAGGTAAACAACATAAAATGCGTATTTACTCCCACAACAGTATTGACGTCGTTAGAAATAATTGTCCACACAATTATTATTCATGGTGGACTGCAGTTGTTGTATTACCATAACAGGTGTGTAAGGCAGCGTGTTATTACGCTACGTTTGGTGCATTGCATTGTCGCATACGCGCCTGGCAATGTAGCCTTGTGTAGTATAGATAGATGGCGCGGTTACCGTTAGTCCGTGGAGCGTCGCGACGCGTGCCCCGCTAACGAGCGCCTATCTCCGGCCCTGTTCCCACGCCGCTAGACGACGAGGAAGTAATAAACCTACACCTTAACTGCACACACCATTACCGATTGTAACGGCTCACATGTGTGATAGAATCTTCACGATCACACTGTGCCATCGACCGACAATGCGATGTATCAATAATGTCTTATCGAATTGGCGTGCCGTCACGCGGCTGGGGACTCCTATCATAACCGTCTAGTGGTTATGGCGTGCTACAAATTTTTACATTCATTGGTATTGAATCGGCCTGCTTGAGGAAAAGTTAGCGTTACAAACATTGTAAACAAGAAATGTATACATAGCTAACGAGCTTGGCCAATAAATATCCAATTTCTGATTTTTGCTTTAAAATGAGGGACACTATCATCGATTCAGATATTTAAGCACATAACACAGTTTAAACGTATCCCACTCTAACGTACTAATGCGATATTTAAAATCCTAATATTATCGATGAATAATGTATTTGACTGCCAATTTTCATGCAAAAGCTTTTCAGCTTTTGAGGTGCGATTGTTTCACAAACATCTAATCATCCAGACTTTCACGTTTCTAATATTTGTAGGATAGCAATTTAAAAAGGTTGAAGAATTATTTATGGTGTTAATAGTAACTTCAATGTTACACAAGTGGAACTGTGATAGTTTGATGAGCTATAATGTCGACAACCACTAGATTTCACGGATTACAACAAAACTGTTTCAAATGAATTCGATCGTTAAGAATTTCTCTTAATTTCTAGATTTGAAATTGCTTTGTAAACGACACAAATACGCTTCTTAACTAGACGACAGGGTCATTGAACTGCTAGCGACAATTCAGCTAGCTAGCAGCTACCTGTATTGTTCCAAGCTTGCAATCCGTGTGAAAACTGCAATGTAGGTTATAGCACGTCTATGTGAGACAGTATAGCGTACCAGTGTTCAGAGCCATGCTAAACTAACGTGTCTTCAAGTCACCTTTTACACAACACTAAAAAAAACCCTGTATTTGAAGATGTTGATGATATCTTAAAATTTCAGTATAGATGTACATAATTAACGGACGTTCACTTGACTATTCATTACTGGCAATTAATTCCCGCGGGCTGCGCTCCGCGGCGCTGAGATCGACCTCGTGGGAAATTAAACTGTGCACGGGCCGTCTTCTGCCGCCCGCCGCCTCTTACCCGGCCTCGCGCCGCCCCTACTCCACATATGAGCACTTTCTCTTGCTGATTTCCCGATTTTTCCACGTGCACTTAACGTCGGTGGAAGCAAACGCTTTCAACATAATGAACTAATTGACGGAGTCATTAGATTTTCCATTGTCTTAGAACCTACGAGAAAATTTTATAATTCTCGTTCTTAGATTACAACAGTTTTTCAGTGAATGGGCATGTAGGCCATTAAATATGTAGACACGTATTGAAATTAGTTAGCTGGCTCGTTGCTAGTTGCGAGCCCATGAGAGTGGCTCATTAAATATGGAGCTGTAATCAGTGTGGTGCTCGTAGAGTCCTCTCGTACCTCGCACCTCTCGGGCTCAAAACCGCACGTTCATTGTAGTACTGTTTTGATACATATCCCCATTTTCTAACCAACACGAAAGCGCATACGATACAAAATGAGTTTTTCTAGGGAAGTGGAAAGCTAAACCTGATGCTATTAGAAAAACCTTTGCTGTTATTGCTACACCAATCTTAGAGAAGCAATTTTACGCAGAAGGAATACTTCAACGTTATCTTTAAAATTAAAATTTCCTTACTAGTTCCTATGCTAATGGCTATTTTTAATAGTAACACAATTTTGATCCAAAGAATTATTGTGACAAAAGATATATTCTCGAATAAAAAAACTTTTTACAAAAAAATCAAAAGTTACAAAATAAAGTTAATTTCGGAACTCGGTGTTTCTGGTTGCTTTTTCGTTTTTTGAACACCGACTTCCGAAATTAAAGTTATTTTGTACTTTCGTTATTTTTTTTTGTGTAGAAGTCTGTTGTATTTTTTAATAAAATATTTTTTAATTTTCACTTTTTGGTGCTACCTTCCCTCACCTAAACATACCAATCACACAACATGCGATTTCAGCAATCCCGAAAGATTTGCTATTATTTATTGAAGAGTTCCGTTGTCTGTCTCCGAAACCCATCATCAGATCTATATGAAATTTAAATGGGACCATTTCGGAATAAATCCCATTCGAATGAAAAAATAATTTTGCAAAACCGTCTATACTTATCGAAGTTATATATATAACATACATAAGTAATATAACATACATAAAAAAAATACAAACATCCGAATTGAGCACCTCTTCCTTTTTTGGAAGTCGGTTAATAAAGTACACTATTGAAAAATTTGCTTATAAATTAACACGTATGTTCAGCTAGAGTACACCCTGGCGATACTTAATTATACATGCGAAAGTGTTTGTTAACTTAATAATACTTAACTACATTGCGTAACTTTGCACATGAATAGATCCCTGTTTCTGATTAACACTAATTTTCGTCTTGTAAAATCAAACAGTTTCTGAAGTAATCTAGGGTGAATGACTGATTGAAATAAAAGAGTTGGCATAATATAAAACTGTATATTTGTTAATAATCGTTGCAATTGAAATCGTGTTTTATTGAGTGTTATCGTGACGACGCTTTCATTTGCCTTGTGTTGTCGGAAGGGGCACGCAGTTGAATGTTGCAATGAGGTAAACTGCCGCCGCGAATCGGATCGGAATCGCTCAGCCGCGCCCGATTGCGCCGCCACGCATCACCGACCGCGGAGAAATTGAAGTATACGGACCGCTAGAATAACCACCGCGGCTAGCAACCACTTGCGAAACTTCTCGCCGCTTAATTGTCCCGCACTTGCTAAGCCAAAATTGCGGGAATTCATCGTAACGCTAACTTCGATGCGGATGACTACTCGTCGAGTGGAGTGCGCCCGAATAATTACATAATTTTAAAAGTTACTAAGTAATGAGCTTTGTTATATGTAGTCGACGCGAAAGCGGTGGTGTTTGTACAAAGAACGATCTCAGTAAGCCTGAGGGCGCTCGGCATAAGCTGGCCGTGTCGTCCGGGCCGTGGCCGCGGTTATGAGATTATTCTCGCTTTGACGGCCCGCCTCGTCCGCATACACCGCGTTGCGCTTTTAGGTTGTACTCGCCTAGCTTACATTAAAAACCTAATTAGCTATTTTATGACTTGATATTTACGTTTCTTTGCAATTTCTAGTTGTACAAAGAATAATTGAAAGTTAGTTTGGGATCAGATTGTTATAGATTCATCGTTTTTCTAATGTGTAATATGTATGCTTTACGGCCTAAATACGATTAAGCAATAATAACAGTTAAAATAAACGATTTTATTAATAATGTCATGGTGACTAGATAACCGGTAAACATTGCAGTTGTACATGCCTGCGGAATATGAATTGTCATTTAAAGCAATAGTGCCATTCGAGGCAATTAATAAATAACAAAACCGAAGATTAGTGATGTGGGGATAGAAGCGAGAGATAATTTGTTGAGCACCGCCGCACCGGAGATAACAGTCGCCTTATTGCCGGCACCGCGCCTCCGCCCGCTAACTAACGCTTATTAAACTTCAACAACGCTCCCGCTGATCACTTCACCTCCTTGTTTACTCTCTAAACTTAGATTAATCGTTCGCGTGGCCTCGTACCCACAGCTATTTATCTTCGCAAATAAAAAGTAGATACTCGTTTTTCCACCTTGCTTTAAATTTTGTTAACATAATATAAAACATTAAACCGCTAAATAAATCTAGACTTACAATAAAACAGACCTATTGACTTAATGCTAACGCTGTGAATATACTACCAATATACTTACAGCACGTAACGTCGTATTACGTACACATTTTGGCTTTACGTGCAAGGAGCGAATGGTGAAATAGATTATCATATAAACAACCAACTCGTTGGAAATTTGCGAACGAATAGTGTTCCGTGAATGTCAATTTTAATGCAAGATTTTCTAAAATCAGTGACACTAGTGTGAAATGTGTGGCATTAAACAGATCCATTTGTGATCAAAACGGTGCCAAAGATCCGATAGTTTGAGAGTATTACGAGTATTTTAGCCTAGTCTGGTGTCAGCGATTTCCGGTTGCAATAAATCCAGACTTCAAGAGTCGACATTGTCACATGCAGCGGTCATCATCTGATAATGCATTTTATTTGATTTGCTGAACTCTTAATCATCATCTCCTTCTCCACTTGTTTCCGACTTTATAGTAACTCTTTGTAAAACCATCTTGCCTAATTTGGTCCATATAAATCTGAAGTTTTTACTTAAACGAACAATCAAAACTTGTGTAATTTATCCGATGAGCGATTGATTACAATCAACAGCCATCCGGGTGGAACGCAAAGAAGAATTCAGACGTTCGTTTTTCCTTCATGATCTTAACTGCGGAAGTACCTATCATGTTTCATTAGCTATACCTACTATTTTTCAATGTTCATCACCAATACCTAAACTAAATATCTTCGATCGAAACTCGAAAATACTGTTACCGCTACAGAGCCGACCTTCTTTTAACATTTTGGCCAATATTTGCAGATTTTTAGAAAATATCGACCATATTTTTTATAATGATCAAAAACTGAAGGACTAAACGAGAGAGTAATGAATTGTCAAAACGCAAAATACTTCTCGAGATTAATCGTTAGGTTCCTGAGAGTATTTTACTTTTTGTCGTTTTCTATTTACAAACATATAACCAGTCATAGTCATTGAAAGCAAACAAAATATGATGATAACGGCTAAACGGCATCTATCATTTAATTGTGACACGTGGAGTAGTATCGACCATTAGGTTTTTATGGTATAAGTGATATTGTTCGCGCCAGGTAGATTGCCACTTTACAAAAGTTGTGATTTATGTTCGGCTTTGAAAGTGTACGATGCGAGCTATGTGAAGAAACAAAGGAAGTCATTTAAACCGCCCGCGAGACAGTCACGCGACCGACGACGTGCACAGTGCGGTCTCCACTATCTATTGTTTTGTTTCATGTTACTACCTCTTTTGATAATTCACTCGGTTGCTATTTTGACTAGTCTTATTCTCGACTAATTTTGTCCCTAAAAACGGTGTAATCCATTTAAGCGTGGTAGTAAAATATAATTAATAACGAGACGGTCTCGCAGCACGGGCTGTTGACTCAGGAGTCAGGGGTGAGTCGCAAACTCCGGTGAAACATTGGCTCCACCGTCAAGGTAGCGACACGCACAATGGCCACTATGTTTGCTCGCCTCGGCCGTGTTGTGCTGTTGTGTCGTTTTGCTATAGCCATGAGCGATCGCCACCTAGTGTTGTGGCCCGAAACGTGATTAAATTTACAACGACATCAATATTTTATGCTTGTTGACTGAGCCCGTCGCCCATTTATGCTAACTCATATTCTTAACTACCTAATTGTTGAATATCATCTCTATATGCGCATAATCTTCATAATCTTGTTTGGCGAAATAGCAGCAAAAATCGTTATCACCAAGGCTTAACTGGAAAGTCTGGAAATATAAATTGAGTTGCTGCTGCTGTCGATAAAAGTAAAAAAAATCTTTATTAGAATTCTAATTAATGATAAAACTATTTTAGATGTTGCCAGCATCAATAAAAATGAGTTGGCTTCTAACACGGCTAAGATCGGACAGATACCTCTTTATATTTGTAGCAGAATTCACAAAAGGATTTGTTGCCGCCAACCCGCGGCCACAGCGAGGCTTTCGGTTGTCACCATTGGCACATCCCGGCTTAATGTAGAAACCCAGATTAATGAGATGAGCCTTGCTATGCCCGAGCTACCCTGTGCCCGTTTCGCGACTTACATTTTATGAATGACTGTGCGTTTGCTTCGCGACGTAAAAGACCACTTTTAAATATCTACTACCCCTCGTCTAAATTGGAAACGTTTCACTATTGCATAATTTCCACTTTCCCCCTATTTGATTGAAAATCATTATATAACATCGCGTGATTGAGTGAAATGATAATAGGGATGTTTCCTGAGTAAAAAATATATGATTATGTTTAGTCCGTCAGTTAGATTATAGAAAAATATTGGACACGTATTTTTTCCTTTACAAAATCTATAAAAACTAGCGAAGATACAAAGCATCAAAGATCAGGAGTGGGGGCTTGTGACGTCACGGCTCGCTAAAAATTGTAGCGAGTAGTGACGTCACACGAGTTTTCAACGCACTGTATCGTCTTCATTTTTTGTTTACGTGAAAAAAGAAAAAATACGTGTCCAATATTTTTCTATAATCTAACTGACGGACTAATTAGATTTTTTAGTCAACTACCCTATTCTTCCTATCGAGTACTATTTCCAACGCAACCACGGTACATTCAGGGAGAAGCCATATTGTCCAAGTTAGTTGCACGTAAGTTGCGTGTTCAAGTCGCTGTTTTTCTAAATGACCATTTGTGAACAAGTTAGTTGTTAATAGAATTGGGGACGGAAGTTTTCAATAGGCACGTACAAATTTAACACGTTTCAATTTCACGTGTTGTATTGAAAGTGGATTGAGGGATCGAATTATTTAGGGAAGGTTTTCATCGAAAGCCCACCCATACCGACTTGTAAACGTTTCTATCAGAACAGTCACCATAAGGTTTGTTTATTATTTGACCACAGGCTATCGTATTCTTCAAAAGGAAGTTCTGTGATGGTGTAATTTTAAACATAGAAAATCTTAAAAACCCTAGATTCCCCCAGCCAGGCGCATTACTTTGTGTAATTAATTTGAAAACGATGAAGAGTCTCCTCACAAAACGGTGAAGGAAAACATCGTGAACAGCAGTGGGAACATTAAAAGGCTGATTATGCTTAGGATCATCATCACCTTTGATATTACCAAACTTGTTTTTTTAAATGAGATTTAAACATGTTGCCTGAATGGTCAAGGTTTTAAAATGACCGTGTTTCATCTGCCTCCACCACGAGTTATTTGATACTAAGTAGTTGATAGTGGTTATTTATTCGAAAATGTTCATTTGTTGCCAATGTTTTTACTCAATGCATGTTTCAATTTACTACACATTCTTTTCCCCAATTGTAAATGATTTATGCGACTTCATTTCATTTATTAATGCAATATACACTTATCGCTTTCAAGATAGACTTTTCTGCCGTGTTCTATTGAAAATCGGAAATTAGTTTCGTGTGGAGATGGCTCAAATCAAGACCGTCCAAGGGGAAGGTAACATTGAAGTTAGTGTTTTTTTTTATACGATGAAACATTGTACCAACTTCTTCACTCTTCGACACCGACTTTATTCCCGCTATGTTTTTTTTTTACCCTCCTAGGTATTTAGTTTCGTTTTGCGTAGTTAAGCGACACGAATCGCTGATTTTGTGACATTTAAAGTTCACACTGATATTTGCAATGGGGATTGAAGAGCACCTCAATCCACGATCCATGACGGCAACGTCGACGAGCCTCTCTTTTGTGTACCTACCGATTTATTTGGCTGTTTGTAGTATCGTAACTGAAAAATTTTACCAACTGCAAAATGCGCACTTGTTAGGTTTGGTTAAAGGCTCGCAGGCCGTTAAGCCAGGGAATACAATCGCACTAATTCAGTCGCGGCTTCAGATCTGCGCCGCCTAATTAGCTGAGCGTTTGCGCGACTCCCGTGCAGCCGGTCAAAGGATTCGCCGCTCATTACGCGCGTTGCCAACGTCCCGGTCAACCTGAAACTGTCTCTGTGCTTTTAACTAACTGCGTTTTATAGAGTTGGCGGACCGAATTATAGTTTTGTAAAAGTTTTACAGCGAAATTTAATTTATGGCAAAAGAAAACTTGGCTAGGGCAAGGTAGTCACGGAACAGACACAAGCGGCCAGTGCGATGCGATGTTCGCGGAAGGCGCGATAAGATCGCGTGAGAGGCGGGCACGCGGGTACGCTCTGGCGCGCCGCCCTACAAACAGGGTTGCCTAATAAATATCAAGGAATTCGTAGATTTGCAATTATAGCATCAAATAAGTTGAATACTTTTGAATAAACAAGTCTAATCTGAAAAGAACTTTCCTATCAACGGTACCCATCGCATAGTCTGAATATGCCAGCATGAAGAACAGAAAATATATGTATGTATGTACATACGACTATTGTAGTTGTACATAGATTTCCTCACAAAACAAGCACAAGCCACCAACTTGCTCAGAGTAACTAATACTATGATAGCGTTATAATTTTGAATTGCAAGTCCAGATTTTGAGGCTTGACATAGTTGTCGCTGCTACGCAACCCTGGGCTCGCGCCGCTCTCTGCCGGACGATTCGTCACGCTGCGTTAATGGTCGCGCAGCACGCCACACTTGACTATCTGCTTGCACCGCTATTTTCGTTCTATTTATCGATTCGTAACAGACAATGCACGCTAAAACGATTTATTGTAAAACTTCAACTATTGCAAAAAATTACAAAAAAACTTACACTAAATCGGATAACACGAAAAACTGATTTCTTGTTGGTACTGCTTGGGCTTCATTTCATCTAAACGACATAAATTGACTGTGTTTTTCTATTTACACAAGTCGGAGTTGTATACATTATTTTTCAATGATGTAAGTACAAATATTCAAGCGTTTCAGACAAAACGTTTTGATAATTTTTTTTAATACAATTTCTCGCGTTGTTTCACATAATGAAAAAAAATCTCCAGGTTCTAAACGCTTTCCCGTCTGAATCATGAAATTAAGTTTTTTTCTTTGCATTTCTAGTAACATTGGATTCTGATTCCTGTCAGGAAATTTGTATCATTCGTCAATCATTTACCTGCCTAACCAAATTTTGACAAAGAGATGTTATCTGATTTTACTACGACAGATTTATCAGTAACCTACACCGCCAAATATTAATGGAAGTATAATTGTCTAGTATAATACCATTATAACGATGAATAGGAAAATTTGTTAATAACTTGAAATAAAACTGAATACTGAAGCCAAGCCTTCGTCGTAAAGATAATATCTTCAAATCACTGAATTGGATACCTGAATAAAGCTTCACTAAGCTGAAATTATACAGTTTAAGGGTTCGATATATATATAGGTGTGTGTGCATTGCTTATCATTTTTAGTTATTGAGAAATGAATGTAACACATGTGGTTTGCTGTTGTAACGTAATATGTGGGCGTAAACAGGCCGGCAGATGGTCGCCGACCGTACAACAGGCATAATAGCACTGATTAAACTTAATTAACTGAAGCCATTTACACGCGGTGGGGATAGGGCGCGTCGTGCTCCCACCGTCACACGTCATGCCGTGCGTGTCGCCACGACGCCGCGCGACGCCTGCGTTATTGCCGCCCAACGCAACGCAATGTAAGGCATCGGTCACTGACATCACTTACAGACTGTTCCTCACGTCGTACTAATGTAACAACATTAATACAATACTGCCACCTGAAATAATTATAACGTCTAGTCAGTTAATGTTTGACGACCTTGCTGATTAACATGCCAATATGCAAACAACCATATACGTAGATACTGATTCCTTTTTGTATGTTTAAAAAAAGCTTTTAGTTCATTACAAATGTATCCAGGTCGGACTCACCTAGGGAGTTGGAAAGTTAGGGGGTCGGGCAGCGTTAGTGATGGGATCGGCGTCGGTGGGGCTTCTGCAGCGGCCGCGGGCCCACACGGAGCGGGAGCGTCGCGGGCCGCTCGCCGCCGCCCGCGAAATTTATCGCGCGGCCGCACGCAGCTGGCGCATTGCCCATCGCCCTCGCGCCCTTTTATCACAGAGTAAAACACGCCGTCGCGTTAATTTGTTTGTTCTGACGCGGTCGAGCTAATGAATCGCCCCAAGCTAGACCCGTGTCCACGCGCGACCCGCTCTGAATTAAACGTTTACACCCTTAAATTGGTACGGACCTGCAAATAAACCATTAATCACGCTATTTTGTTATTCATTGCTAAGATTTTATTGATGTTCCAACGACTTTCATTTCATTTGATTATCTACTCGTGAAGATATTATAATAAGACAGGCGCAGGAGCTTGAAGCCTGGAACAAGCATAAAAATCCTGTGTCTTTCTACGGCTTATATGACCTAGAAGCTGGTTAGGTCGAACTAACAAATTACCAACCATCTAAATCGCGTTTTTCTAATTTAAATAGTATTGCTGAACTAGACCTACTTAATGTATGCGGACGAAGAAAAACAAGATTTGTGATCGAGTTAATTTACATCACATAGCTTACAAAAGACTCGTAGATCATGTATTGTAAATTAACTGAAGAGTGATGGATGTATCATGAACAGCTTCTCTGTATTTCGACTAGACATACTGGGTTTAAATGTGGCATCAAAAGTAGGTGATGTCTAATAAATATGTTGAGCTCACTGATTTAGCGCGAGTGAATCAGCATCGCTCAGGTGAGGTCGAATTCCGGCGCGCGCCGCCCTACCTGCGCGCCAGAAATACTCCCGCGCACCGCCCGCCCGAACCAACACTGCTACTCATTTTATTTTCGGCAGACACTCGCTATTTGCATAAGCATTCCTGGATTTGATAGCTTTTGTTACTGCGGATACTATAACATTAACTATTCAAAATGGATTGCTCTTCATTAGCATCTTAATTACTACTTCTTGTAGTAATTAAGATGCTAATGAAATTTATGAAATTTCAAAATTTATATAAAGCATTCGTCCTCGACGCAAAACAAGAAGTTCCGATGCGGGATGGAATTTGAGACGACGCATTAGGTAAAACCATTTGTATGTATGTAGCTTCAAGAAAACGAAGAGAAACAAATACAAAAAAAAAACGAAAAAAAAGAATCGCATGCGCTTTTCTAACGTATCTATATATCTCTATATATTTGTTTGTTTAAAATTTGATTTTGAAACCATTTTTGTCAAAATTTCAGGCTCTGTAGTATCGGAGTAAAGAGGCGAATGGTCATTTTTAACTTTAAAATAGTAAAAGAGAACTTAGAACCCTCAAAATGTTTTAAGTTTTTTTTTTTAATTTTGGTTTACATAAATTCATGAGCAATTTTTTTTTGAAAATGAATCAGTCCAGTAGGTTCGCAGCCAATCAGCTGTGACAGACGCATATACAGGTTTGCAAACTGTCATATTTTATTGGTAAGTTTTATATTATCAGTACAATGTGAAAACAAGCAGGTATTTAATTCTTTAACCTATTACCACTGCTTATTTCACTGTAAACATTTATTTCGTCTTGCTGGGTTCACCACTTAATTAGGTGCTGCTCGTAAAACTGTCTTCCTCATCTTATATTTACCGCGTTTGCCCTTTTTATTATCCGATTACATGGGCCGCGCGGTTTGCAAAGCGTTTTCCTACGCGAGGGGAGCAGTTTCATTTGTTTCTTCAGAAATTACTTCAGACCGTCTCTCAAACAGCGCGAAACGCGTCCCTTTGTAGGAAGTGGAACGACTCACCTCCAACAAACACGTTAACGTTATAATTAGCTAAGATTATTGTCGCACTTGCTGTTAGTGTCAAATCAGGTAATTAATGTTCACACCGATATGATTGCGGTTGGTCAGGAGCTTATCAGGACGCCCGTTGGGAGATGCTCATGCCGCGGTGTACAGATAATGGAACTTCGCTTATTCATTTCATTACAGTCATATGTAGGTATGTGGCGCGGTTAATAAATAAAGCGTGTTCGCAGTTTAATATTTGTCATCTAGATGCGCAAATATGAAAGTACACTCATATTTTATGATCGGCTGAAGCGATGCGGATGGTGTCGGTCGAGGAATAGCGTGGCGTTGCAATTAGCAGGGCACTCGACGCGTTCCCCGCAAACCATGGCACGGAGTCCACTCGTGTGTCGTCGCGCAAATTAAAACGCGACACTCGACCCGATCGGGTCCTCAAACTGCAATTCGTTCATCGAATGAATCGTTTAAACAACTAAGTAAAAAACAACTCGTTTGTAGTTGAAGGGTATCGGATTTCACGGACTGATTAAACAACATTCAAATTAGTCTTGGAAATTCAACAGTGCGTTATTGACGTACATTATTGTGATACTGTAAGTCAATAACGATATGCTGGTCCAAAAACCGGGAGGCCCAACTGTGGATTGTGGGAAGTCAGTGTAGCAGTCTCACGTACTCGCACACTGAAACTTAAATCACATTTACGTAACGAATACTGCAACATAAGTTCCGTGTGGTTTCAGTAATTTGGACAAAAATTGGTGAACAAATTCATAAGCTAGTTTTTGCCAGGCGGATACAAATCCATAATAAATAAATTTCGCTGTCTTTCATGTTTAGTTGGTTCGACAAACTAAATACATAATTAAACAAGAGCAGTATCTTTTCGAACGGGGCTGTATATACCAACTTGTTGGGTTGGGCGTAAGACAGTAAGACTAAGAGATTTGTGGTTGGGCCCGGTCGGTTCGGAGGTGTTCCCACGGGCGCGCCTCTTCGTAATTGAGAGCGCCCGCGGGCCGATAATTGTGCTCGCGCGAACCGACCGCGCCTGAACCTTCTCGATGCCGCGTAAATCATGCCCGTTACTCTCCATTACCTCATAATATCAAATTGACTTGCCAGGATTTTTGCCTCATCCTCTGGCTTTTGTTTCTCTGCGCAGTTGTATTTATTTATAAGATATTCGTTGCAGTAAAATTCTCAGTTATAAGCCTAACAAACTTCAACTTGTAATCCGATTGTGCTTCTTAGAACTAACCTTCGATATCTTTCTGGGAGCCATTGATTTCAATTCCTATCAAATCACAGTTATCACAGCAACAACTTAGCAGTTATGATTTGATAAGAAGAGGCCACTTTCTTTTCACCAAACACGTTTGTCTCCATTGGCATTGCGGGCCAAGTCTTTTCGGTAAGTGTTCGTGATGTCGCGTAGCGTTCCTCAGTCCATGGTTATTTTAGACCGCAGCTCATCTGATATGAGTTAGACACGTCCGGCCTACTTAACTCAATTTCCATAACTACGTTTAATTTTACAATTTTCCCCATAATGTTGCGGACGCATCTTGCAAGTAGCTGAAATCGTGTTATTGACCTTCCCACAGAAGGAGTGACAGAATTTAAAAAATGTATAATGATGTACTACATACAAAGGTAGGATTATATTAATGCTAAGTTATTATGCTAAATTGCTATTCTAGTAGATTCTAGTTTAGTACGCTTTAAAAAGCCTTGTTTGGTTCGTATTAGGATGTCGAGGGTTACACCACTTGTCACGACAAGGACGCCAATGTAGTAAAGACATGCGAGCTTTTTAAACAAACTTTATCTGTCTATAAAACAGAAAGAAGGTGTGCGATAAAACGATCGCGTGACTTAGCCTCGTGCAGAAGCGTCTGTGAATGCCTTGATTAGACGAGACAACAAAATATAAAAACAACAGTTAAAACTGATGTCTTTTTTTCGATTGACTGAAACTTGCCTTTATCGGCAGCATATTGACTTGATTACGGATGGTTAAAGGACGTAATCTGTAAGCTGCATTGGAATGATGAATCGTAAGTGTGCCGGAGCAGGTGGTACCAAGTGGTTAGCTGGCACTATGAGCTTATCGGCGTGACGTCAGTCCAGGGGCGGTGCCGACGTAGAGGCATGTAGATCGCGAAATTGATTGCATGTTATCTGATGGGGCACGGGTTCTTCGCTAGCGTTTAATACGGGCGTCCGCCGCTAGGCACGCGATCCTTTTGACAGGAGAGCGTCCGTGCCCCAACCCCTTCGAGCGTGGTAATTACCGCCCCACAGCCGTGTGCAGCGGCGATGTCGCGCGCGCTCCTGGATACCACCCGGTAATTACTGCGTACGATGTAACCATATTCGCACTACGTTTTTGACTTATCAGTACAAAGCACCAAATTAATACATTCGAGCCCCGTCTCCAGCAGTATAATTAACTTTTTCCACTATTGTCTTCAGAGTAGGTTCTGAATTTGTACGCAATTAGAAGATATCTAGTGACTTACATATTACATACCTAACTGGCGTGGCGAAGAGAAATGCGTCGAGTATTCTCACGAGTTTTTGGACGTGTCTAGTGACAATAGGGACGAGGTTATAATCCGAATTGTGGCTGGGGATGAGGCTAGGGTTCATCATTATGATCCTGACTCGAAACAAAGTCCATGCAGTAGCTCAAAAAAAGGCGCATCACTGCCTAAGAAAATCGTGTCACAATCGGCCTTAAAGATTTATGACTAAATTTTTAGGGTTCCGTAGCCAAATGGCATAAAACGGAACCCTTCTGGATTCGTCATGTCTGTTTGTCCGTCCGTATGCCACAGCCGTTTTACTCGGACCCTATTAAAGCCACATAAATGAAAATTGGTAAGCAGGTGCAACCTGTTAACCGCTATTGAATGATGTAATATTATGGAAAAAACCATTTTAGGTGTGGCACTCCATACATTGGAGGGTATCATTGGATAGCTAGAGATAAAAAATGTGACCCCCTCTAATATTAAAACTTTAAAAAAAATAGCAAATAGAGTTTCACAGACACTTCCAACGAAAATTGGTTTGTACATCACAGCTTATATACTTTTAGAGATATGAGATTTTAACAGTGAACTACGGAACCCTTCACTATGCGTGGTCCGACACGCACTTTGTTGATCAATTATAAAGATCAAGGTGTCAATATCAGGGCGCAATACTCGTTACAACTACACTTCTAGAAATTTATTGTTAACAAATGCAATTTAAGAAAAATGAAATGCCAAGGTGGTCTCGAGGTGTGCTCCTTTTGCTCGACACGCACCCGTTCACAAGAGTCAAGTTGCGATGGCTGTCTTACACAAGTGTGGCTTCGAAACTCTGAACCACCTCCTCCCTACTGTGCAGATTTGGCCCCTTGTGATTATTATTTGTTCCCAAACATGAAAAAACAGCTTGATGGAAAGAAAATCACCGATGACGAAGAAGTGAAGTCGCTACGCTATAATGGCTATTTCTGCCTATTTTGAGGGTCCTTAATCTTTGTTTTTTCGAATGTAACTGGCGGCTCTCTTGTCACTCCTCAAAGAAGCGACTTTTAGCCACGATAGTGCCGTGCTCAATGCAGTGGATACTTGCATATTATTCCGAAATCCTAAGTTAAGTTTAGCCAAAGTTTAGAAGCTTTTTAAAAGCTTCAGAAATATGAAATTGTCTCACTTAACAACTCATAAATTCCAAAACATAATCTTCGAGCGAAAATAAATGTTTTTTTTGGTTTCTCTGTTGATCATTAGTTGGAGTGTCGATATTGCGACATGAATTTAAAGGTTTGTTAAGTTTGGTAGGGTGAGTGCGGTTTTCTCGCAATTTGATTGGCGGGAGCGAGCGCGGGCGGGCCGAGCGGAGACTCGTGGCGCGTCCGAGTTGCGCTAATTGCCCCGCGCAATATAGAAACAATGACAAAACTTAGGAACGCTTCGGCCGTCGCCGACCCTCGACGTCTCGCTCTTTTATTTAAAATTCACTTACCCGCCTCGCAGATTGTTATTCAGCCGAGTTGCGTCTGACGTTATGAAAACAAGAATAAACTTAATTACATTCCTATTTTAACTATAACTTTCTTTTAACAATTAATATTTCAACAACGGTCTGTTAAAATGTTTTATGTTATGGAGCATTCGACAGGCTATGCTTAAACGGCAAACATAGAGCAGTCTGGATAACCTTAGTAAACATCGACATAGAGAGGCGGGGTGGGTAGTCGCGGTAATTGATTGTGACATTTGATGGACATACACCAAGCGTATACTGAGCCACTAGGGACTACATTTAACTAACATCGACTCCACATGCACGTTATTCATGGACTATAGACGTGTACAGCCTAATTATTATGCTAGTACCATTGGATATTGTATAATATTGCCGGATAAACGGTCACAACAAAATACATTCGGAAAAAAAATTGGTAATAAAACAGCGCAAAAGCTGATGATCAAAATAGTTCCATCATAACGACACGTCCTTAAGAAATATTTCTGAAGTCAAGGGGAAAAAACCTTGCTTTTTTAAATTCAATGTCTATCTTACTGTTTTGGAATGTCGGTGATGCTAGACATTCTATGCCAACGAAAGCGGTTTTCAGCACGGCTTTCGTTGCGTCTCGCGCATAGTTATACAGGAAACTATTTTAAACAATAATAATTAAAGGCGAGGTGCCTACCAATTTTGCGTGAGTAAAAGTTTTTTTTAAGGATACATGAAGATTTTATTTGCCGATTTATTTATTTGTTTAACAATTTATGTACACACATTTAATAAAAAGATAAGAAGAAGAAAACAGAAAAAATAGGTACAAGGTGATGCTCATTTCTATAGAAATCTCTTCCAGCATACCTGCGATAGGAGAGTCGAGTAAAAAGAGATGTAGACATTGTGTGTTAAAGTATTGAGCAGGAAAAATGAAAATACAGTTAAAATATAACGTTACCTTTATATATCTATTATTTATTTAGTTATTTATGATGACCCGACTTAACGATTCTCACTGTTTGAGCCGTATTGCTATCATACTTTAGAATTTGGTCATCATCTCTTTATCTGAAATAGGTATTTCATATAAATTGGTTTATATTTTTTAATATTGACGATATTTAACAATGATAATTGTTTAGAAACTCCTGATGTTATGAAATGATTGAGGTGAACTTGGTCAGTGTTGTTGACATGGCCACAAAACAAACTCACCCAGGCTAACGTCGAGCTTACCTCTGTAAACTAAGCCCTCCCTAAACTTTTAAGGTACGTCTAATAACGCAAGCAATTTGTGGGTCTCCCCTTGTTTGCATTCTTGCTTTACCTACTAAGGTGATTTGATGATTTTGACTTATTCAACTTGTTGGGATTGTGTTGACCGTAGTGGAACAGTCGACTCCGCTTTCAAGAATTATTAATGACTCACATCCAGATTGTAACATTTGCACAGCTTCTTTCGTACAATTTTAAAGCAACCCTTGTGTGGCCTACCTTGGCGCAAAACATTTATTTTCTTTTTGTCTAAGTTCTTCTTGTCTATATTCAAGAGAGAAGCTCTAAATAAAAAATAATTCAATGAATATAAACGGTCAGCGGCTTCATCGTGGATTCGTGGTGATATTAAAAAGCTGGGTCTCGCTGCCATCGAGTGAAACTAAGAACATTTCTCTCGCGAAAGCTACGTTACAAGTTTGCTATGTACTCACACCCGCTATGTGACTTAACACATTAGACTATAGATTGAGGTAAAATAACCGCAACACTTGCAGGCGCGCTCGTCATTACCTTTAATAGCTTTGATTTTTTTGTAACTCTAAGTGTAATTTTGAGGTTCTCCGTTTTTGGCCGATATTATTGATCATATATTGAAATTCTGTCGTTTTAATTGGTATTTTTTCTTTGTTGCCTTCCATTTATTTAAAGTAAGAGAGTGATCCAGCAAGAGAAAAACCCCAATGCAATAACTCAATAAAATGAGTGAGCGAAGATGAATTTCTGATGACGTAGAAGCAGTCGTAATTTTAGTAACGCGGCGTATAAAGATAATGGTCACATATGAGAGGTCGCAGTTATTGCTAAGTGATATTGATTGGCGGTGGTGAGGTCGCGCGTTCGCTCTCGGGAAGAGCACGCGAGGTGAGAGAGATGTTTTTATTCGTCCGACACGTCCACGGCCGCTCGCCTCGACGATGTGTCGTCCTCCCACGGGACACTGGCCTTACTTCCGAACGGAGATATTTATAGCCGCCCCAGAAGCCGCTGTTACCTAATGTAACGTTTTATGGTGGCCCTTATTACGGTTACCAGGCCTGTCGCCTATACCTTGCATTCGTACTTGTACTCTGAAATTTTATTTATGCAATCGATCCAGACAAATATTGAGTTGTTTTCCAACTAAAATAAGAAGTGATAGTGCTACACAACCTTTTTCCAAATGGCAAGCAGCGGTCACTAGCGGCTCGCAAAAATGCCATGTCGAAGATATTCTTTGCAGCAATCGTAAATTGGGCTGGTCCCCGGGGTACGCCACGGCCGCCTTCAGTGCCGCATACGCTAATCGTAGGCGGCCACCCGCCGCGCCGCCGCCGCCTGTGCTCGCGCCTCGCTTTCCTCTGTGTACCGCGTCGTAATGGCCGCGAGAAAGCCTCTTTTGTTACGCTAGCGATTTGTTATATCTCGCCGCGCTTTTCCGAGATATACCTGCTTTGACTCGCGTAATTGTTCTTTCGAATCGGTGGTTTTGTTGTGTATAAAATGCTTTGTCACATAAATCTGTTAAGTTGCCCTTTATAGTCGGTATACACTTGGTTTCATTGTTAATAATCCACATTCATTAGCGTGCCGCGGAATCGATTTAGAAATGAGTCATCTTGTTTTCTTCTTAATAAAATGAATTAGCTAAGTTAAGAAATCCTTTAAAAAAAAAAACTGACAAATGAATAAAGTCAGTAGTTTTATGTCATGACAGCTTGAGTTAGCTCAAGTATATTATGTTAGGTGCGAAGCCGTACTCGCCACGCTCGGCTGCGTCGCCGGCCGTTCAACTTGCTGTTGTGCTCGGTTTGCAGTTTGCTGCTCGAGAACCATCACTTCCTACATTCCTCTAACAACACATGTTGCTACTCATAACAGTACTTCAAGATAATTGTTCATTTCTCTCAAGACAAGGAAAAGAGAAATCTTGCATTAATATTGCGGCTACATTAATGAACTTGATTCGTGCGTACCTACCTACAAAAATTACATATTATAATATTTATATTAAACCGGAGATATTTCCATAATGCCGTTTGCATCGCTTTGTTAAGCATCGTAACCATGTTGGTACATTTTATGAATCATTAGGTAACTTCGACCGGTAAACATATCTCCAAGACGTCGATGAAGCCTGAGAATACGACGTCGATGAGGCGAAAGCCTGGCGGCAATTATATGACTCAATACCAAACGAATAACTTCCCTAATTGTTACAAAATGTTTCGATCATTCTCCATTTTGAAGCAAAAAGCAAAGTCCAAATCAAAATACTTAAAGACTTCGCACCTAGCCAAATAATGATATAGCCCCGTGACATACTTTGCTGTGTGACAATTTTCGCCGTAAGGGGTTGTTCTCTAGCTCACGATGACTCGGCGACCGCTCGTTACTGTCTCACCTGTCCTATACGAACCATCCCCTACACAGGCTTGGTGTTCCCACTAATGATCTCGTGTCAACACATATTTTTAATAAACCTTGCCCTGGTGAGTATTTGTTATTTTTTCTGCTTAGCAATCTAATCCTATAAAGCAATGCTTAACAACTAATTACTTAGCCGCCTCTGTATGCACGCAACAACACACAGCCACAGTACTGCAGCTTTTTTTACATTGTGGAAGCAAATATGCATATGATGTAAATAGACTTTTTACTTCGGCGCCACTATTCATCCCCGTTCATTGTTCTTCGAAATTGCTCTCCGCTGAGAATAGTGCTTTTGGGTCTAGCTGTTAGTTGCCTTTTTTCACCGACAATGTGTGTACCTAAACAATCTAAGGATATTTTCACTGTGTGGTGTTTTAATAAATTTTCTGGGAATAACCACAGAAACCAATTTTACATAAATCCATAAAACCGCGCCTCTTTTCTATGGGAGAAGGCAGTAACTACAGAAAGCACCATGACGTTTGCTGTTTCTTCGTTGATATAGGCCATATTGCAAACCCAATGTTTCATCACACATGTTATCATTTCCGCGACCAATAAGCTAATAGTCCGGTCAAAATAGACATGACCCTTGCATTAATTCCCAACAATCTGAAAAGTCCCCATCGATCCCGTGTGTGTAAAAAAATGCAAGTAATTAATTAGTAAGTTTTTTTTGCCAAATGGTTCTATGATAAAAACAGCTCAGAAAAATTTTAGATCTAAAAAAATTGTCCCGTCACTATTTTTTCCCAAGATACACCATTTCTGAGTTACAGCAATTCAAAAGCCTGTGTTTTTCCGTAATATGCACGTGTACATTGAGCTGGATTGCAACGAACCAAAACCATACCGTATCATAGTGGGTTATTTTCGAGTTAGCGAAAGTTTTAATACAAATTTTCTTGATGACAAATGCCAAATTGATGGACAAATCACTCTAGAAAAACAACTGATATTTTTCGAATAGATTAAGAATGACGAATCCTTAATTTCATACTGATATTAAGAAAATCCACAGTAGGCAAGGTGAGCATCGAAATTAACCCTTGTGTTCAATCGCTAAGAAAATTTGAAGCATTGATAAGTCGTGGTATTGAATACCTAAGTGTAGTCTTAAAAGAGATGGAAAATGGTGGGCCCAAATGTAATGAGTTGAGGTATGATCTAAAAAATTTGTCATATATTTTTTTTCTTACTATGTAAAAAATCTGCTCAATTCTGAATCTGGAAGCAGAGAAATAAGAAAAAGATAGGTTTCGTGAGATTTTCGATTGACCAATCGATTACACAATTACAAAAAAATCTCAAAACAATTAAATGCACTACATGCAATACAGTTCATTTTATTACAGTCGTATTAAACAATGAAATATCAATTAATGACTTATAAACCGATAAAATGATTATTGATTTTATATCGATTAAAATGAATCTTGCATTTTTTATCTATGTCACTGGCATGACAGCTGACTGACATTGACACTAGACAATAATTGCCGGCTGCACACTCGTGTTTTCCGATGTGTTTGAGTGTTTTCCCGATTATTATTCATTTTCAGCGACCACTGCTATTTTGTAGTTATTTTGGATTGGATATTGTTGAAAATATGGATCGCTATGTGAATTGTGGGATAGCAACTACCCGCTGCAATGCACTAGGCCGACGACCCCTAAATGATGACACAATTTTCAATCATGTGTTAGATAAAGATTGTAACATAACCTTACTTTTACTAAAACTCTATTAACTCGGCACTCAGATTGTCAAAACTTACAGAATTTTCAGAGAGGGGCTGACAGGTCTAAATCTATTAATTCATACCATTTTCATCTCTTTACATTTGGACCCAAGATTGTATGTAATCGTTTCCGTCTCCTTTTCACGGTTGCTATATTGGGTATTTTCGCACATTAGTACCTATCCTCCTTCAAAGATCAAAATCTACTTTACAAAATCACAACCATAACTGGAAAGAAGTCTAGGTCTTTGTTTTGGCTAGACAGTGATAATTTACAAAAACACTGTTTTTTATACTTTTCACGATGGTACACGCTGAAATAAATATTATTTTCTAGAATACGTTTTCAGTGTTGGTTTTGCATGTTATAAAGTGCATATTTTGCGATCAGCAGTTTTATCTGCATTCGCAAATAGATAGCCGATAGAATGATAAAGTGTGTTTAGCTGTATCTAGTTGTTTACTCGACAGCGGTAAAAGGTTTGCGAGTCCCTCGCGGCGCGGGGCCGCTTGTTTTCATTTCGTTATTTACTTTTAATTTGGCAGCAAGCGGATGATGCGGTGGGTGGGGGCGTGTCGTGTGAATAATTGAGCCGACGCAGAGTCGAGTGTCGGACCGTCCGTGCACTCGGCGGAGGTGGCCTGCTCGCGGTCGCAAGTCATTGTAAACGTGACACAAATTACTTAATCATAGGGATGTACACAGAAATAAAGCACACAATAAAAAAATAACCGTCAGAAGCCAAGTTCATCATCGTCATAATCATTTTAAATTACGATTGCCTATGGAGGTCCAATGGTTACCTATACCAAATTACTAGACAACTTGTAACCGTTAAAGAGTTACAACTTCAGCTTAGCTTTAGTCGAGCACATTTCAGTGGTAAAGATTTAACCTGTATTTGGCCCAGCGTTGTGCGGAGGTTTGAATGATTCTGTGACGTATTTTAACCCGCAACGTTACTCAAAGTTTCGTCAAAGTACGTTATTCAAAGTTTGAATTTGATACAAGAAAAAGCCTTAAAATGGGTCGCATAGTTATTATTTAAAAAAAAGATTATAGGATAAATATTATTAAAAAAAGAAATAAGTACTTGCGGTTTCCCTTGACATCTCTAACGCCATCGAGAGGGTCTTGTGCGATAGCCTAATTTGTAAGCTTCCTGCAGTCTGCCCGCCGGATGGTATTATTGGATTGCAGATTCCTGAGTGATCGGTCTATCCGAGTGGTCATAGATGGCTGTTCATCCGGACTGCTGATTATTAATGCGTGCTCGGGTTCCTGAGGAGTCTGTGCTCTCTGCAACATTATTATTGCTACATATTAATGATATGATCTGCTAATAAAACCCGGTGGTACCTTTGGGTACAGCACTGTTACTGAGAGATCCGTGTCCAGCACACGAGCTGGTACCAGGATCGCAGATCCGGTATCTCCGAGAGACTATGGTTGAGCGCTTAAACTTGTGCAATGCTGCTATGAACCAGGCATGTCTTTTTTCTGCTAAAGAGATCCAATTCCATAGTCGTGCAGATATCCGACCAACTTAACCTTCTTGGTTTACGACATCTACTCTGAATGTGTTGGTCCCTTCATAGAGGCTATGGCTCACTCAAGTAGCTGCCAAAAAGTTGGGGATCCTCGCAAAAGTGAGACCGTACGTTAAGCTGCAATAGCTGCTCCAACTTCATCAAGGGCAAGTTCGATCGTGAATGGAGTATTGCCCTCATTTTTGGGACAGATCTACCAGCTTGATGTCCTTGAGAAATCAATGTCAATACAGAAACGAGCCAAGAGGATCATCAGCAATTATCGGCTCGATTCGAACCTCCTCAAGTCTTGAGCGTCGGCGCCGAGTTGCTAGCCTGTCGGTTTTCTATCGGCTGCATTTGGGGGAGTTTGCGACGGAATTGCATGGTTTAATTCCGCCAAGCCCGTTGTTCCATCATAGGACCATAAGATGGTATGGAAATGCGTCACCATTACGTGGTGGTGGTCCCACTCACACGGTCAAAACGTTTTATGAACACATTCATTGTGCGTATAGCTAAGGAGTGGAATTCCATGCCAGAGTCTGTATTTCCTGATAGCTACAACCTGGAAGGGTCTAAGTCTAGAATTAATACGTTACTTCTAGGCAAGCGTGCTTCATCGACCACAACATCGCTTACCATCATGTGAGATAGTAGTCAAACGCTGTGCTTAACAACACTAATAGTTTTTCTTATTTTTTATTAAATACATGATTGACAAAACCATATTTTTTTAAGTTCTACGTTACCTATTGTATCGTACGTTTAGCTTTGCATTTCCAACAGTTGGAAGTAAAGAATCACAAAGTTCATTTAAAATGTTTCGTTCGAAAATGCCGAGGAAAAGAAAGTTAATTACGTTCGCTAGAATGACAGTTGCTGTCCGGATGGACTACTTCCTAAAATCCTTTGAATTGTGGAATAATTGATGATGCAGATTTATTCCGTGTTTATTTACTATTTCTTATTGTTTTGTATCCTTAATTTGTCCATATTTAACAAAGTATAAAACAAAGTTTTTGACTTCCCGAGTCTTTTTTTACATTTGTAGTTTTTTTTTTAATATCTTTAACACGAAGGATTTTGATGTGGGGGTTGTCATTAGGCATAGCTTATATGTAAGCTTTTCCAAACCTGGAGCTGGTAAGTTACCCTCCTGGGTTATATCCCTAGGTATACAAAGGCTATTTTACGGGTTTGGTAACGAATAAATAATCGGATTAGACCAATAAGATCAACTCGAAAGTACAATACTAACAACAACGTACATATCTCTAAATTTTTAAGTTATTCTGCATGAATCGACAAAGCTAAATCAAAACAGTACGGGATGATGCTAACAATTCGGTTTAGTAGGCAGAACCGATTTAGCATGATGGTTTGTGTCGTATGGAAACACTCTTGGATTTTCTAACATGTGGCAGTCAGAGAATCGGACAGTTATTTCTTGAATTGAATTCAAGTGGCTATTCTTAGTATAAAAAAAAAATCCAAGGAAAATGTCGAAGACTGAAAACAGCTGGACCCAAAAATGTTTCTGAGAGGCTTAAGGTGTTATATATAAGGTAGTACTGCTTATGCTGTATTCGAAAGCCGTATCAAATCGATTAACAGAGAAAGTAAAAAATCACATATTTAGCTATTTCTATCATCATCTTGTTTATAAGCGTTGTATGTAAATGAAAACCACGTTTTCGAGGTCGGGGGTGCGACGACGACGTGGCTCGCGTGCTGTAAAACATTAGGTCGCTGACTAGGAGTTCACGGGGGGCTGGCTTATTGTCTCGCGTCTATTAATACCAGTGTTTATGGCAAATTAATTTCTGCGGCATACACATTCTACTTCTTAGATGTGCCGTTGCCTGAACTATTAATAAATGTTATTGGTATTCTTTTTCGGTTATGTCTTTGTTTTCCATTGTATTTCCTTATTTACTTTTAAATTGTTAGTATGCATTATTTTATAAGTATAACAAAATATTTGAGTGTAATACTTTCCCGAACGGTATAGGACTGATAGAATCGAAATATTTTTCCAAGTTTTATCATTGCTTCGAAATATCTCTAGGGAACAGTCTTATAAATTGGATTCAACTTTGAATCACGCACTTCGATGACATTTTCTTTCGCTGAGTTTTGTTTCGGGAAAAGTTATTTAAAGAATTGTATATCCTAATTATTGCTAAGCTTTGTTTCTGCGAATTCAAACCAAGTTTCCTATGGACCGTTAATTATTGAGAGTTCGTTAATTGTTTGGAAGTCGGTGTTGTTCAGAGACGGAATGTTTGAATTATTGAAAGAAGGGAGGGGCTTTAGAATATTGGTCACGTGGAGAATAGAACGGCGCCTCGTGCATCGCAAACTCGCTTGAAATAATTTTCAGGACCTTATTCAATGGCATTGTCTTGCGTTAATTGCTTACGATATTACTTGCTTTACACAAACCATTTCAAAAGAAAGTAGTAGTTACTGGCATCGCTTAGAACCCTAGACTAACAATATTATTTTCCAATGAACCTAATTAATACGTGTATAAAATATATTTATACTGTGGGAGCTGGCAGCAGCCGGTTGTCACTATATTTGAGAGTTTGAAAAGTGGGACGAAAGCAGTCTGCAAAGCTTTATGGATGCAGGGTGACCGCTGCAGCAACGGTGTTTGTTGACGAGTCTGTAGGCGGCGCGAGAGGGGCGCGGGCGGCGCGGCCGCGGCAGGTGCGCGCCGCGCCAGTTCCGCGACTCTCGCCGCTTGGGTGCCACGTTCCTCGCGAGAGACATGTAGCTCCGTCCCGAGCTTACCGGTGTGTAGTGACTTCGGTGTTGTGTTTTGAAACTTGAAGTGACGATTCTGTTAGTACTATGGTGGTGTTAGAAGGCGGCGGGGCCCTGCTGGAGCCCGCGCTCGCGCTGGACGGTGCGACCGCCGCGTGCCTGGAGCGCGCGTATGCACAGGCGGATGTTTCGCTAAAACTTTTACCAAAACGTTATATTAATTTACACCAGTGGTTATCACCAGTGACGACGTCCGTCACGGCTGCTGCTGCTGCTGGAAAAGATCTTAAGCTGCAAATTGTAAGAACTTTTCATTGATGTTATTAATGTGCCATTGTTTATTTACCAGTACATACGACATTGTTTATTTACTATTTAAAAGTCTTTGTTTGTTTGACTCGTAAAAAATTGTAAACGAAATTGCTCTCAATCGCAAAAATATTTTTGCACTGACGACCTTTGACATTCAAAGTTTTCTGGTTTTGCTATTTCTACCAATAGTGGTCGTACATGAGAATTTCACCACACCGCGGTATTTGTAAAGCCTCAGTTATTTTTACTTCTTTTATAAATGCTTAATAATAACTTCAAGTATTCTACGTAGTAGTATTCCTGATTGTATTATGGATCATCGACGATGAATCGTGTATGTTCATAAATTCATAGATATTCATTAGGTTTATCTTAAAAAGATACATCTAAAGAATTTCTATGAAAATTATATAAAGTAAAACTAATAATTATGTAAGAATAGGATATAAATCGGAATAACGTTTGTAACTTTTTCTGAGATAGGTTTGTTTGTAAACAAAGTTAATTACCGTCATACCGAAGTTGCTACATTACACAGGGTTTAATATAAGGGGAAGGCAGGTTTTATGTTGAATAAAATCGTTTACTTAATCATTAGAAATTATTACGATGGCAATGACAATAAATACAGTTACAACAGTGAAGTCTGTCTAATAATTAGGTGCATGTCCTATTGCAGTGGCGACCAATATATCATTTTTCGAAACAGTTTTTCATATATCTATTAATTGATTGATGACCGAAATTTGGAAATGCTACTCGTTCCGTCTTTGTAACGAGGTATCAGCTGGAGAAAAATAATGTGTCCCAGTTATTGAATTAAGCTTAAAGGTGTATAAATATCACCGGAAAATTGCAAACGCTGCAAGATTGTTAAATATCGCGTGAAATTGGGAACTATTTTTTTCTTAATAAGTCACGGTTATATTGGAAACTATTGAATTTTAATGGGATTTATTGTATACAAAAGATTTTTTTTCATAATAGATCGAGAAATTATTATCTAATAAAGATATTTTACAATATCACAGAGTCTGCAATTTTCCGTTGTGAGTGAGCGCAATAAGGACGCAATAACTAATTCAATATGATCTGCTACAGACAAACAAAATTAGTTTTAAAACAAGTCGTGTTTGAGCAATAAGATTCACACCCTTTTGACAACAGTTGCTGTAGATGAGTTGATTGGTTAATAGTGATAAAAGCCTTTCTTTGTTTTTCCATTTCCCGTTACACACAGCCCCGCCGCGGTTCGCGTTTACATAGCGGTGATACCGGTAAAAGAGCAACCGTACAATTTGTATACACTATGAAGAAGTAAATTTTGTAACTGTGTCAATACATAATAAAAAACGTAGGGATATATGTATAAATACAAAGAAGTTATGATTTTTGCGAGTAATAAATCTTTCACTGTTGTACACCTTATGTATACATAATAAAAAACGTAGGGATATATGTATAAATACAAAGAAGTTATGATTTTTGCGAGTAATAAATCTTTCACTGTTGTACACCTTATGTATCACACTGGCCGTTCTGCAGACATACTCTACTAAATTGTCATAAGTAGTCAGTTTCCATTCTTGTTGAAGCGATTTAGTCCAGAAGGCGGCCACTCTAATTTCGTATTCTGTTGTCAAGTGTGGCCTGGTTGAGGTCCACTGTCAGTTTGTGAAGCAGTTGTACATTATTCCTATTAATAGCTAAATTCGTTAGTGCGTTATATCACCTATCATAACAAACAAGTTATTATTTTAGTCAGGTTTATTTTGTTACTGTATTATCCTTGCGTTCAATAGGTGTTTTTCATAAAATGTCAATATCATTGCGCTGATAAAGCATTTCTTATTGAACGGTCATAGGATGTTACCTCGATTCACGCATTTGAGCAGTAGGTATGTAAATATCGTAGCAGTAGTACTGCAGGTGATCGTATTCGTAGAAATAGTTTTTGCAACCAACAAAAAACAGGTAAGAATGTATTGAGTATCTTTTCTCCTTCGGGCTTATCTGTATGGATGTAACCGCGACAAAAAAATCCACGATTACAACAGCTGTTGATCAAGTCAACATAATGACACGATAAGTTGAAAAGCGCGTAGCGTCGTAGCGCCCGTAGCGCGTAGAACGTAGAGCGCGGGTCGCGACGCTACACCAAATTATTTTCCCCAATAGACTAATGTAGAGCTGACCGTATGATATCGAGTCGCACGGAATGAATGTCCGTTTTCGTCCGGTTCCTTGAAAAGTGTCATTTGTAAAAAGCTTCTACATCAAAGTAGTTCTTATAGTTGCGATTTTCTTCTATAATTTCATTTAAATTTGTTCAAATTATTATTACTTGTTGAATAAAATATATATCTGACGGAAAGACTTAAAAATCTCCAAAAAGTCTTAAGTGTTCTACTTATTTAGTGAATAGAAAAACTACTTTTATTATGACATGGTTGTGTGACCTGTATATATGAGTGATAAAATAAGATAGTGTAGCCAGCGTATCCAACTAGACACGGTTGATGTAGCCGCGATTCGCGAGCATCCAACGCAGACGCGGTGGGCCGCCCGCCGCCGGCCATATCGCAATGCCCGATCTCTCCGTATTCATCGCTGCGCCCGGAAATCGCTAAATGTAGAGATACTCCGACCAACCGCCTTACCTCCTAGCTTTTTGAGAGTTCACATTTACCGTCGAAAACTTACATTACACAAATTGGATAGTCTTTGTATTTCAATGTTATTCATAGCGGCTCTCTTGTAAGAACACCAGTGAAGTAAATTTCGACTAATAGATAACTCGAGAGATGTTAGATAGAAATTAAATCTGAAGCGCATTCGAGAAAATTAAATGTGTTGAGTGTACCTCGTCTACGACTGTACGGCTACGGCGTAGGCACGATGTGCGTACAAGTTGGTTCTCCGCAGTGCTCGTTTATTTGCGACTTCCTAGCTCTTTTGTTATGCTCTGTCGCCTGTGTCTGCTTTGAAAAATTGTAATGCAGCGGCATTGTAGACGCGAGAAGCAGCGATTGTGCACGTAAACGACTACCTACCTACTTATACCACACCCTCAAATTTATGTTCTCAACGATCGCTGTGATCTTAAATTTACACGATATAATACCATAAGCTTCGAGTGAACACATTCTGCTTTGTTGAGTATTTATTTACGGTCGAAATGATCGTTTTAGTAAGAAATTATTAATGATTAATTTTGGAAAGTTCAAAACCCCTTAGCAATAGCAAGTTAAAAATCTATCGTATTTTCTAATTTATTGCATCATACAATGTGATTCTACCTGTACCTGCAAATCTATTCAGGTATTATTTTTATTAATAAATTATCCATTCAAAAATATTTCTGGTACAAATATAATGGAGTGGAATAGGCATAATAAACCATTTCATCTATACATACACATAAATAAAATTGGAGCGTCTGTTTACCAAATATCAATTTTTTTCTGTCTGTTTGTTCCGGCTAATCTTCTAAATGGCTGTACCGATTTTGACGGGACTTTTATTGGCAGGTAGCTGATGTAATAAGGAGTAACTTAGGCTACTTTTATTTAAAAAAATTAAGTAATGTTGCAATGTCCAAGTACTGTCCAGTACCGCGCGCAGCTCACGCGCATACCATACCACCACTGTGCCGTCACGTCGGGCGCCTCCCACCAACGAATCAATATCACAAAGAATCGGGGGGTTATTAACTATTCCACGCGGATGAAGTCGCGGGCAGAAGCTAGTTAATAATATAATTTTATCAACTGAAACATGTCCAGAAAGGCGAATATCAACTATAATAAAAGTATAACTGCAACAGGAATACGCTGTGACAATTTCTTAGACAAGATTTCAATTTCATGGACAACTAAAATTTTCTTAAAACCATTCATCTAGGTATGTATTTAATTAATATACTGATTGAAAATAAAGTCGTAGTAAATCTGCGTATAAATTAAATATGCTTATTTACATGATTAACTCGTTACCTTGAAACAGTATTATTAACATCAATAAATCTCATTAGAATAAATGTTACGGCTAGGGATGTATGTGAAAATAAACTCAAGATAAGCCGGCTAAGCTAGAGTTTATTTCAACACCCATCCACAGTATTTACAGTACCTATCGCGATTTCATTCTTTAAAGTGTAAAAAGTTAGATAGGGTTAATTTGCATTAGGCTTAGTGTGTAGTGGTGTAGCGTGTGTACATGTTACTACATATGTGCAGGTGCTACGAAGTACACAAAGACGGTGTAGCCAAGGCGAGGGCGGGCGGAGCACGAGCTGCGGAATACATTAGCCGCCACCAGCGGTGTCGGCGTCCGTACGCCATAATATATTTCACTGGCGGTCATTTTCGACAATTAACCACATAAAATAAGTGAAATTATGCATGCGGCCGACGACGGCGTATATCACGTCCAGTTACGGGCCACGATACCTAACTACATTCATTATTCAAAGAAATGTTTCGCTCGACCAGGTCGCGTCCGGAAGCGCTGGCTCTGTTCGTGTGATTGATGGAGACCCCTTTATTTTTACAGTCTTATTGTGTTTAATGCAGTGTTTGTTCATAAACAATAAGTCGCTTGCTTGTTTCATCTTCTGACAGCTGGACTTGCAGACAGTTCTATAACAAAAGGAATTGTTTAGGCTGTGTGAAAATCTTCTAATTTACAAAATTGACGTCAAATGAAATGGCTCCTTCACTCATCTTGTGTCTGAAAAATAAACAAAGTCATGTAAGGACTTACATTCCATGCATGCGAAAGTCCTACTAAATACCTTTCGCACAAGCCTTTACTACAACCGGACCTCTCAAACCGTCGGATTCATTTTCTCTTGCAATTTCCTACAATTTCCGGACAGCGTTTGGTACGTTGATGTGCTGGAAAATTATTTTCATGTAAATCTTGTTTATGCCTATATTCAACACATGATAAGTAAAGGTATACATGGTAGGGTCTCGACGTTGAGTAATTCAGTTTGCATAAAATATCTCTGAAAGACGTTTTGATCTTTATACTTAAATGACAAAATGTGAACGGTGTGATTCAAGTTCAAGCACGAGATCAACGTCCTGCTGTGTGTCGGCGTCGCGGCCCGGTTGCGTAACGCAACTAGGCCGTGCTCGCCGCGCATGCATGCCTCGTGCGTGAGCCTCCGTCGCTTCTCGCCGCTGTTTGACTCGCTATCGAACAAACTTGTTCGCTCATTTGCATTAGGTTGATCGGTTTTACATACTAGATTCACCACTAATGGTGCTTGATTTTTGACTTTTATCTTCATAGCAGCCTTGGTACCTCATTTCGTTTCGCGAATTCATACCTTGCTCATAAAACCTTGAATAAGAATATTATGAAACTAAAAAAACATACTACAAATGTATTTTAAAATCATTGACACACGACTCCTATGAGCCAGAATGGCCTGCACAATAGCCCACATATGATGGAGCTCCCGCAAGCATCACCTTGAGGTGTGCGTGAGTCAGCAGACGCCACGATCGCACCGGTGTGACGGCAGCAGGTCGAGAATAGCGTGCGGTCTATTTAGGACTCCTCTCTGTTTGTTTGCCAGCGAAATGTGTCATTGTTAACTAATTTAAGTAACAACCACTGCCAGCTGTTACGACATCGATGTGCAGATGCGGTTCACAGGCGAACTTCGACATGCTTATTAATCACCTTGTGATACCGATACTAATCATGTGCTTATTATACAGGCGACCAATATTAGAAACAAAATATGTCCATCCAATAACAGCTTACATTCAAGTACACATATACGAGTACAATGATTCACGAGCCTTGGTAACGGTAAATTTTTTCGAGTGGTTTTATTGCTTCCTCGTACTCACCAAAAATGTATTTTATACGAAGCCATTCTGTACCAATTTGCGTATTAAAGTGTTCCATATTAAACTTATGCTCAATAAATGTGACAGTCTACTTCTTTGATTAAAGTTTTCTTAGGTACTTTTCCTCATTTAAATAAGCAATCTATATGCACAGAACGTTAGTGTCCATAACGAGCTCAATAATGAAACTCTTTAATTTTTTAGTGAGGTAGGCCAAGCTAATAATTTATTAATTAATATGAGTACCGTCGGCGCTGTCATTTCGATAACCAGCGACATTATCGCTGGAGAGTTACGTAAACATCAGAATGTAAAACACGATACCGTTTAGCCAGTTAATTAATTGCCGTGACCGGGACTCTGGAGCGGAGAGCGAGCGGCGGTCGTCGCGAGCTTGTTATGGAAATAATGAGTGCGACCGCTGCGCAGCCAGCCACCCGCCCCAGCACAAGTTGCTCCGTGCTTCCGAGCCTACCGTCTACTTTTATTGTTACCATCGGATCCTAGATGTTTTACGAGTTTCTACAACTACGCGGAATTATAACCCACTGTTTACCACAACAGGGTTTTTAAGGTTCCGTAGTCAAATGGCAGTGTAAAATTTTTCGTGGCCGGTTGGTTTTTTAAATTTATTTGCTCTACGTCCGAAAGCGCGAGGGATTACTGGGAGAAAGTATTTAGGGCGAAGCTTTTCAAGTTGCAACCGTGTTTACTTCGTTTTTTAATGACTTAACTTATTAACTTGCAGTCATGTGATTTAAATTGCCAATAATTAAGTCTTGGTATAGAGCCTCAGGGCGAAATCTGAATTGAGCTTAATTTAAGTAGTCCTTTTGACCATTTTGGTTTGCCCGATTTATAGGAAAAAATTACAGTTTAGGTTTTTCTGTTAAGTTCCTAGGTTTAGTACATAGATTTTTTAGCATTCTTTCTTCTTTTCTTCGTCTTCTAAATCAAACTTAATGGTAATGGTACATTAACCACCGGTCTATTTATTGAAGATTCAGTTTTTACTCTAATCTCAAAAGATATAATTATGCTCTCCTTTTATACAATCGATATGCATAACAAATCAAAAGCTTACGCTATTGCTGCCAAAATCAAAAATCTGTCTGAGAAAATGAGACGTGAAACATTATATATGGCGAGTCGTGGGGTTGCATACACGAGGGCTTATTAAGTTATGCTTATAGTGCTTGCATTGCATACGTTTACGTATAACCATATCCGTACATGTAAAGCGGCGTTGTAGAACAATGCAGACACCGGATTGTTGTCTTATTTTCCTGCAAGCGGTCTATTGTATATAACTTTTGGAGGTTGTACTCACCAAACCTCAATCAATTCCGAACTTCTATGATGAAAATCTTTCTATTTACATCTCTCAATTAAGTTCAGGCCGGCGAAAGAATTAAGCAAGACGTGAATTTCTCAAACGCCTTAGGAGCCCATATCTTCCATGGGTAATATGACATGATATAAAACATTTCCGTTTGGCACATGGGTTTATTGGGGTCGTGTGATTGAGGTAACCTGCGACGAGACGTGTCACTTGATTTAATTAAGAGCCGCTTTACCGCCCGTTCCTCCAAGCTAAAGCTTTATACGGCGCCCCGGTTAATTTCGAACAGAGTCATTCTGCTAGAGATTTATTTCAATATTGAACACGTCTTACCGTTGCTGATATCCTCTTAATAGCTTCTTACTTAATTGCTCTTCGACTCGTTTTATGTTTATTATTTAGCAACTAAATAATTTTATTATTGATTAAAAAATATTGTCCTTTTAATTAGATTGGCTGTTTTATTCACCCTTTTTCTTGAAACAGATAACAAGGAAAAGGGTAAAATGACTAACGAAAGGTAGAATCTCTTAAATCCGCTAGTGATTGCATCGTTTAGTCCAAATAGTACTCGTATTTCAACGCAGAATCTCTGACTTACAATTTAATAAATGGAGTCCATTTGTTAGCCGTGAACCCCGTGTTTTCACCTCTATCTCTTTTCTGTAATGGCATTTTTTTAGTGTTTATATTTTCGCATAGATATTAGTTATCGTATCTAATTTTTAAGTACGCTTTAGTTTATCTTACAGTATTTCTTCTTACAGAACAGTAGTGATAACATCAATCCTTTACCACTTTGTAACGTAAAAAATCATTATAGATTTTTTATTATTAAGTACACATAATTTTTAATATTATATAAATAACTTGGTAATTACTAAAGTGGTACCTACCTACTTTAATTCTTTACTCTTTGATTGTTGTTGGGGAATTGATATATTTTTTTGCATCTCATTTACATAAAGTATTTCAACGCTGCTGTCTAATATGGTAAATCTTAAGTAGAAAGTTAGTTATTATTTTATTTAAAAAAGTTTATTTAGGGTTCCGTTATTTTACTGTGAGGTTATATATTAATGATTGAAAAGACGTTTGCAGGCAACGTGCATTTAATTTTATAAATCATGTTTGGCAGCTGCTTCCTGGTGGAAGTCGCAAATAATATCACAGTAAAACCACAGTAATAAAAGGGTACATATGATTCATCCAAATTTCAAAATAAAAGCCCCCGCCGATCCACGGTTAAGAAAAAGGGAATCGAACTGCATTTATGTTGATCGCAGTAAAACAGCCCTCCTACGTAAAAGTATTTACCGAATGGGTCCAGTTATTTTCAATAAAATTCCACGTCAGATAAAGAATCTTAATAATAATATGTTTAAAAAGAAACAGAAACAATTTTTAATTCATAAATGTTACTACTCCACAACTGAGTTTATGGAGGACACAACTGACATTTAGATTATAGAATATTACATTTTAGATTATTAATATTATTTTGACATTTTAATTGTGTAATTATGTATTGTTAGTATACATACTAACAATACATAATTAGTAATTGAATTGCCTATTTTATTTTTAATATGTGTCTGTTGTTTCCGACACCACCAATATTATTATTATTTGTATGCTCTCGAGTAAAATGTGGTGAACGTCAGTTCGCTACATTTTAAACTGGTTACAGTTTGACAATGAAAATCATCACAAAAATGACATCCTATTGTATTGAAACCTACATTTACGAATAAAGTTGATTTGATTTTGATTTGATCCTATTTAAGGACTAAGTACTCGAGTTCACTTTCATCCAAACCTTTTCAGCCTTTGATTAATATAAAAACTATACAGGTTTACACTGAAATATTCGTAGGATACAATGTAGAAAAATAGTAATAGATTATCTCGTTGTTTCCCAGTGACTAACATTGTACCTTACCTACACTAAAATTAATGATTGTTAATAATAAAAAAAAGATTTGATTGTAAATAACTATTTTGTGAACTACAAATCGATAGGTGACGCACTAGCTTGTTATCTGAGAATTTTATTTATATTTTGCAGTAAATCAGCAAAGAACGGTAAAAAACGCTTTTTTTTAAAGGAATCTTTTGTGTGAGACTGACTCGCACTTGACCAATTTATACATTTTGTGGAACAGAAAAAGTATAAAGCAACATGTAATTAGCTTGAAATTTTCAAATTTCCTCTGTTGGCATCTAATGCGCTACTCGTGTTGGCCGTCATCACGCGTCGCGGGAGAAGTTCGTTATTAATTCACCGCCTTTCAACTCGGGCACTTTTACTCGTTTAAGATTTTACTTTTCGTGGATGTAGGCTCCAACAGAAACTTAGCGTGTGTCGCGTCAAGTCGCATGACATCTCATTGTATTCTTAATTTATGGAAAATGCTGACGCCTCTATTATTATCAAGCGATGACTATAACTTGTTTGGAATATTGCCAAGTTCCGTAACACATTTTTAAACTTGAACTACTGCCTTATCGATCTTAGTAAAAATGAAAATTATTTTTTATTGTTGAGTCGACCGCGTCTCTTGATAATTGCAACGGGCTCTATTGGCGACTTTAAAATTCATACGTTCTTGGTGATTATCGTGGTCTACAATCGGCAATCACATGGTGACCAAAAAGCGGCCACGCGGTGTTGATTGTGACATTGTCTGATGCGGGTGGGGCGCCGTACCGCCCGCGCCGTGCGGGCCAGCGGTGCAGGGCGCGCGCGGCGCGGCGTGGCGCATCGCGACTACCACCCGCATTTGTGATGCAAATTGTTGCGCCCGCCGCAGCGCCTCTGTGCTTCGCGCCTTACCTGCTGCAACCACCGTAATTATTGTGAAAAATATTCATTTGTCGCTTTTAGACCCTCATTACCATAATGCCGCTTTCTGTTAACACAAATTTAAACAGCTTTTTGCTATTTGCCCACCTATTCTCATATCTAAACCGGTTTGTATTTTATCCGTATTATTTCTTTTGTAAATTGATATCTGTGTCTGCTCTCGAGCCCGTTAGCAATAATCGCGAGAATTCAAAAGCTAACTGAACTGGCTGCAAGAACTTCGTGTGAAGTTTCGTGAGAACCTAGAGCAGCTCGGCAATCGACTGAACGTTATCATATTTCAAACGGTTTCGCAAAACGAATAAATAAGAACGGAGGCAAGAAGCGTGCGGTGAAACCGAGTCAAAAGCGTGGGTATTAGAAACGCTCCGATTGCCACGCTGAGACAAGACGCTGCCGCAGCCGCCTTGCATATCGTCCAGCATACTTGTTGCTATTACCTGATGGTCTTCCTTTAGTTTAAGAGGCATGCAATTTTTAAGTTTTCTTTTGAAACATTTAATTTATTAAAAGTACTAAAGCAAAAAGGGCATCGTAAGTTCAAAGCCATTTTTGTGTAATCATCGTGTGTCTTGTCATCAGAAATCCCAAGCCAATGCTTCGATTTCATTATATCTTCTATATATGTATGGATAACTATTAAAGCTTTCACATGGACCGGCACATTTCACTCGATTTGTACATAAATTTGTCCATAGGTAGCGTCTGAAATATTTAGACTATTGCATTAAGGAACAGTAACGGATACCTCCTAAACAAGCTATAGTATTTCGTGTTTTTTGCCATAAAGAGCGCACACAATAGCAGTTTGAGCGTAAGTGATTCGCTAATATAAAATCGATGTAGGTTATCTGAATGAAAGGTGACGAGGTGGCAGTGTCGGACACGGGTACCGCTGCTGGCTTGACCGCGTTCCACTAACGGTACTCACTCCGGAGTATTTCTCGGCGCGTGGCACACTTCATGCGTACATTCACCTCGCCCATCTCGCTGTCTCCGCATCGCCTGCGTAACGGCACACTATCCTTTGCTCCTTCATTAATCTCGATTGTTACTTCGCTAATTGGTTGTTTTTTTCATTTAATACTATTTAAACGTATTTTACAAGGGCTGTGCTTCGAATAAGAATACATAAAACTAACCAGAGATACATTCTAAAAAGACTTGAGTAAACGACTAATATTTGTTATTCGTGGTTATGTATCCGTA
Source organism: Hecatera dysodea (assembly GCA_905332915.2). NCBI lineage: Eukaryota > Metazoa > Arthropoda > Insecta > Lepidoptera > Noctuidae > Hecatera > Hecatera dysodea. The sequence goes on along the minus strand of HG995288.1, from coordinate 7,751,233 downwards.
ACAAAGAAGTTTTTCTAGCGTAAAGCTAGCTATACTAATGAATTCGGATCTAAATACCGTTAGAGGTTGTCGAACTATGTATACATGCGCTTGATGAATATATATCTATATAGTCTTACTAAAAACTTAGCACTTGGTTATTTTAAGATATATCCGCTTAAACTACAGCGGCATTTTGTTTTTGTTATTTATATCTACTAATTACTTGGAAAAGTTCTGGACTTATATATTGTTAGTAAATTATGTCTACTTAATATTTAGGGGTTGTGAACCGGTGACTAATTTTGGCATTATTCAGAACTGCCCACAAAACTCAATTTTAAAGTTTGTATGGCATGGACGAATAAAATTTTTTATGTAGTTAAAAACCTTAGTTTTTCAAATCTACACCCCATTGGAGGTTCAGGTGTTGTTAAAGTTTGTATGGAAGGAAAACCCCATTCATAATTTTGGTAAAAATGATAAGAATTTCATTTGTTTGGATTTTTCGAAAATAAGCTCCTAAAACGGTGATGAAGTTTTTAATCAGACATGACATTATTGCTTGCTTCAATTTACTTGAAAAAAGGTATGAACAATCTAAAAGTGGTATAATTGAAGCGGATGTAACGATTATTTTTATAATCAACCATCCAACGGGAAAGACTCAACAGTTGTGCTGATCCTGTGATCACAGGATCATAATAATAAATTGTTTGGATTAATTTTCAAAAACTACCCGTTAGACTAATAATTATTTTAACTTAAGATACATTTTCAAAAACTGCCCCTTACTTAATGCGCGCGAATAAAGTCGCGGGCAAAGAGCTAGTAGATTTATAATAATTATAAGTATCTTCATTTGGCTCGCGAGGTTAAAAACATGAGCGACGGCAATCATTGTACCGATAGTCAGGAGTATCAGCCAATGGCTTAATAGCCACGAGCCTCGACGTTGATTGAGGCTACTGAGCCTCCTGGGCCTCAAGTCTGCTATTACAATAGTGTCAAAATGGTCTATCATTGATTTTATAATGGTTGATTTTTACAAGTTTGGTAATCTACTAATATAAAAGCGTCACTATGACTTTCCAATGGTCAACCCCTGACACTCCATTGAAAGAAATGGCATAGAATGGTAATTTCGTATAATGGCATAATTATATATATGGCATGGCATAATCGCAAATGAATGATAGACGTTTGCGGTAATCTGGTAAAATTTTGACAGTTCCTTTGATACCCTACCATTTACTGAACTACCATTAGAAAGTCATTGTGCAGTCATTGCTTTCAATAGCTCGGTTATCAAAAAATATTACGAGACTACTGACCGACCAATGATCGACCATTATGAATTTAGCAGATTACGAACTTAGCAAAATTACAATGGGATCGTGTTGGAATGAAAAATTTATAAAAATAGCAGACTTGGGGCCCTGAGGTGTTGTTAGGCAGCTGGATCCATGGCTTTGATTGAGAAAGCGGTACTTCGGGACACGGCTTACATTGTTTTAAGTCAGGAGGTCCCCATCTCATGAGTTCTGAGCGCTGGTACCTTGGACCCTATACCCGATACCTATACTGAACTTTATATTTTATTTCAATATTCAACAATGTAATTTATTAGATATATTTTAGGGAATAAACGAATAGATTTACAACCATACAATAGATACTTACTATTCGCATTCAGGTACTCACATCTTGCACGTTCCAACAATGATTGAGACCAACTTACGATCTAAAATTTGGATTAAGGTTTGAAATTAATAGTAAATGCTTCCTAATTTTCAAAGAAAGTTACATTTTCCTAACATTCAAAATGCCCTTTCTAAATAAAAGTTTTCTAACTGTGATAACAGCAGAATTAGGAAGCTATTTCGCTGTCCCTCTACCACGTCAAGCGGCATAATTAGATTGACTTTGCCCATTCTCCTTTCGTTTATTTTCTGAAAATGAGCTTGCTATTTTAATATCTTAGGAAAATTATTTTTTGCTTAACCGTGAAACAATCTTTGAAATCTCACAATAGTCATTTAAAGCAAAGTTATCAGTGAAGCGCCTTACAATGCAAAGTATACATATTTCATAGTCTAATATAAATTAATATATCCTAAATTCCTTACCCAAATTAGTTGAAAGTCATATCCGTAGTTTGCTAAGCAAGTGGGAAGCAGTAAAAGCCCGGAGGTCGTTGCGTTAAGGGTTCAGTTAGCGCGAAATTGGAGTGAAGGTGCGACCCATGTCCTAACGTGCCACTTCATTATGTGGCCTCGTTGCCCGCCTATGTCCATACCAGCACTATGTTATTTGCCTAGCTATATACCATACTCTACTAAATACCGCTTAGCCCACATCAGATAAATATACTATTATCATTTACCATAGTCATAACAGGAATACTGTGGTAAGAAGAACTAAATAATTTCAAATATGTTGTTGTTTAAATAAGTTGCACACCTCGTAAATGATTTATTTAGCAGTAGAGGTACGTAGGCGGCTGTTAAATTAAGGATATTCACTACGTTTTATTATTGCCCACGAAGAAACATATTATTCTTTCGTATAGGTATGAATGGCTCAAAATTAAAGTGTATGAAGGTGAATTATTGGTTTTAGGAGAATTATTCCTGCACAGTTATAAAACGCCGCCCGTTTCTTGCGTGCGTGTGATTACATTGCCGTGTAATATATTCACATTTTCACCACCTTCGCATCCTTAATGTTTTGTTTCCTTCTTTGTTTACTGTGTAACATTGCGCTGCTACTATTTAATTTCTTTGCATAGTGAACAGTTGTGCGGATAACACGTATTGTAAGTAATAGTAGTCTAAGCAGACTGAACGAACTTAGTACTGTATCCATGACTTGGTTTGCTCGGCGAAGATAACCGATGTACAGTTTCCGGAACCTCATGCACGGTACGGCCCATGAGCTGCGAAACGACTCAGCTACTTTACTCGTCTGCCAAATCGCCCCTATCGTGTGTCATTTACCAACGGATTTCTTTGGGACTCTGCCAGCAAATTGCAAACATAAATTACCTCTAGCAACCTAATTATTATGTGTTTATTTACAAATCATGATAAACTCTATCAATGATTGTTATTTTCTACCACCCGCCTCATTGTATTTCTGGAGTGATTTGTCAGCATATGGAGAGCAAAATTGTAACAAATATTGACATCATCATTTTAATTTCGCATGCCTAAACCTCGGCGGATTTTCTTGTATGAGTAAATAAAAGAGTTGGTCGCAGTGAAACGCTGCGCATACAGATCACGCCGTAATCAACGCGTGTAGTGCAAGCCTTACCTCGGCCGCATGACCAACTTACTGTATCACACGTGCATTTCGGTCATTGATTTAGGACCATTACCATTCAGATCATCTAGTGGCTATTGTTCACCTGAAATTAGGATCAAGCTGTTATTACGAAATTAACTGTCCATTACGGTATAAACTTGCAACACATCATGACTCGAGCGGTGTTTTCCTTTGAGACGAAACCTGCTGAAAACAAAAAGTATATGAATAAACACTTTGGGCTCACTATCTTTTTGTAAGTATAAAACTAAACTGTCCCGATTTCTTGTACAGTCCTGAGAATATTACCTACTTATAAAAGAGAAAGTCACCGCAAAGCGGTCACGCATGTTACTTGAGAAACGAAAACAAAATCCCTGTAACCTTCTCTGCTTACTACTTTAAGTAGATCTCAATTCCACTTTCTTTAATGGTGTCGATGTGCTAAGAATATGTATGTTACATATTTATGCGGTTTATGTCAAGCTTATTTACCCTTACTCGAAGTCTGGTGACTTAACCTAGCTTGGCCCCGAGGACGTGTCTGACTGAAGCAAGCGGTTACTTTAACTGTGACCAACAGATCCCTTTAAGTCGCCATGCGGTTATTCGTCTTGAAATCTGCCTTATAACAATTCCGGTAAAACTTTTGTCATTTTCTAAAAGCTGGGTGCGCTTCTCTTATCCTTCAAATGGCGGGTCTGGCTTTAAATGGGGTAGAAATGTTATTTTTTGTAACCTAAAAATAAATGTGTGGCAGATAATAACTTGTACAGGGTGAGTTGTTAGGGAGCGACAGCTAGGTGTGGCTCCGGAGCCGTCGTCGAAGCGATGCCGGTGATGGTGTTTTTACGATTGGGGTGCGCCGTGGCGTGGGCGCGCCTGCTAATTTTGATAAAAGCTCCGTTCGACCGCACCCGGCTACCGTCGTCACCACTGCGACCAATAAATACACGTCCATAACCGCAAACGTGTAGTTATAGACGTGCAATGCTGATGCTAAAGTTTCTCTTTGATCTGATCTATCAAATATAAATGTATTTAAAAAATAATAAAAACACTAACAAGTTTCTGCAGTCAACAGGAAGTATTAAGAGTCCTTTTGACAACAAGACAGATATTTTTTTAATTATCTAAGGTCGCGGCAGCTCTGCCGCGGAAGCAATTTCATCTGAAGTTTAAAATATGATGAATCCAATGGCCCAGTGGCGCTTGATTGAGAACTAAATCCTGGATCATCAATCGAGAACTTGGTTTTCTTGTGCTGGTTTGGTTCAAACAATATCTATTAAATAAAGCTGATGTCTATTTATGTAATATCAAACAATTGCTGTTCACTGAACATATTTTAAAGTACATGCGGTACCTCAACCAATAAAGCCTATTTTGCCTCGTTGTTGGTCTGTCTGTCTGTTTGTTCCGTCTTATTTCAGAAACCGAAGCTGGTTTTATAAGGAGTAAATTAGGATTCATTTATTTTAGAAAATGAATTTTAAAAAGTGCAAAATAAAATAAAACCCATGGAAATACTATTTTGTATTTGAAAAACCCTTTCAAACTAGCTTCTGCCCGGGTTGTAGCTAGTATGAAATAAACGTTGTTTTCTGGTTAACCTGGCTTCCTAATTGCCCTTTCTATGCTTTTCTTTCTCTTTCTTTGTTGTGTCAGACAGTCTAGCTTAAAAACTTGTGTATGTAATATTTGAAACAGTGTTAACTATCGTTATTGCTTCCCCCAAATTGTGCCTAGTTTCTTACAAAGTAGGATTTTGTGCAGGACCGTATACCTACATGAAACCGATGTTGTTTCGAATTGTGATTGGTAATTTTTTATTTAATTTTCCTAGTCTACTAGAGTAACTACTGATACCAAAGTATTAGTAGTTAGATATTGTTTGTATCAGACTGATTGGTGTTGCTTTGTAGTAATAGATGACGTAAAAGGTAAATAATGATGTTAACTGTGGTAAAACTTATATTACAACAATACTTCCTGGGTCCAATCTATGTCGAAACGGACTTCCATAAACTTCTATAGAATTTTGTCTGTAGAACAAAGCATTGCAGACTAATGTCTATAGTACAAAAGTCTTAGTATGCATGTAAAAGTCAATAAATAAATGAATGCACTAATTAATATTTTCATTGATTAGTTTATTACTTTCAGAAACTAAAGTATTTGAAATTTCAAAGTCTGAAAGTAATGAAAAGTCTGCATCACTCCTATGTAACGAGAACTTACTTATTTAAAATATTGACAGATATTATCTATTATTATCGATTAGTAGGAAAGGAAAACAAATATTGTAAAGAATGGGAGGAGAGTGCTATGAAAAAGGAACCGGGTTAACCTGTAATGATTTGAAATATCTTCTTTGACAAAAATCTACAACCCTGCCTATATAATCCTCCCTTCCTCCTCCTTTGATTGGTGGTTTCAACTTGTGTTGACTTATTTAAAATATGTAATGTGCCCAATGACCCAGATAAGACAAAACAAATTAATGCGTTTAGTTTCTAGCACGTTTTTTCTATTATTCAAGAGAAGTCGTAATCAGTCAGCGGCGTTGCAAAACACTGTGCGGTCATTGGCCATTGCTTTGCGGCTTTTAGTGTTATATGCCAACCGGTATTATCGTGGTCTTAATCGATGCACGTTTTTGGAAACTACTAAAAACAACCTCCTCGTTCATAACGGTAGTGGTAGTCTTACTTACACTCCTTTTTCAACCAAGTTGAAAGAACTACCAAAATTTGAAAAATAAGTACGTATTATGTTACAATTTATCATAATTAGCGTGATTCCTTTGTTTGGTTTAGTGGGGCTTATTATTGCATCTAATAGACTACGAAAAACAATTGTCTTTGAGGGAGGCTACGCGTATGATCTGTCAAGTTGACATTCTGTTTATCTAACGACTTTCGGATTTCTAGATTTATTGTTTTGCATCGTCAAGACCATAGGTTAAGACGCTCAAAGAAAGCATTCTAATGTAAAATGTTTAAGCTATAAATCAGAAATTAATGTTTGGATAGTTGGTTGTGTTTAGTGTGGTTGAGTTACGTATACTGCATTACGAAGAAAAGAAAGAAAGGCTCTATGAGAAGAAAGTTTTAAGTCTAAGGCAAGACGCGAAACTTCGAAGATGTGATGGGTATAAATACCTAATTACGGTACCTAAAAGGTTCAACTTAAAACATAATTGCTGCAATATTATCAACTACCTGCTTATGTTTTTAAATAAACTAAGTAATACAAACCATCGTTTGACTAGATACTTTACGTGCCGGTCTTAGTTTCATATTGTTTTTATTGATTATGTTTCTTGAGAATATAATTACAATTTTATATGATATCAATAAAAAAATACCAAGGAGAAATTTGGCTAGGGCGGCGACGATGTGGGCGTGTCTATGCTCCGCCCAGTAGAGCCACGCCCTCGCCCTTTGCCACCTTTTCGCTGAAAATCTGAAAGCGCTGTTTCGTGTAGGTATTCAATCAACTAAGTAATCAGGATTAAAATGGAACCTTTGTTTTTGGCAAACACTCACTCGTACAAACCGCAAACGCCAGATGTAGGTACCAACTTGAATTCAACAGAAAAAAACAACAAAATATGGCTCTCTATTTAGCTCACTTTTTATTATACATCGCTCGGCCAGGTGTATTTTCCGATTGAACATTTTGCCGTTTAATTTTCAAAAAGCTTTCCATCTTCTTATTAGAAACAAAAATCATATATGTATAGTAATTGAGTATGGGAAGCATTTACTTGCCCTTTTGAGAAGGCGTCGTTATTGCTATGCGAAAGCGGCTTCTTAATTTTTAGTTGTTCCCAAAAAAAAATGATAGCGTTCCGATGAAAATTGATTACATTCGGCTGCTGATAAGAAAAGAAATGAACGTTGTCGGGGTCGCAGCCCGCGGGGCAGATAAACTCGTTACAGCAAGATACGCCACCGACGGCATTACAGCGCGCGGTGGCAGCCGCACGACAGGGCCCACGATATCCCTGTAATCTTGTTGTACACTCCCGACCCCGGCGTTTCCGATTCCTTCCCAAATTACCTTTCTTCTTTCTTGATCGACAATCTAATTCGTTACAACATAAAACGCTTTTCCCTCAATTTACGATGCTCTTAGCTATTTGGAAAACAACAGTAGTAGACGTTTAACTGGGAGGTGTTGGGTTTGCATGAAGCACGTAGCACCACGTCGATGCCGCTAAAAGCTTCTTGTTGACGTAGCGTTCGATTCAAGAGGCATGAACTACGTCTTGTCCTTGTAATTGATTGCTTTGTCGCGTAATTTGTTTGCCGACGCTGCCGGGCGGAGCGTGCGATTCTCGCGGGAGCACTGAGAGGCGCTCGTCCTCTCGTCATCTTCTTCGTAAATAATAAATAGCATTCGACGCTGGCGACCGCCCGCCGCGTGCTTGTCGCCTGAGAGCCTCCACCACTCGCGTGCCCAGTCCGACCTCCGTGACTCAGCACCCACATGTCTCTCTGTTGATGAATCACTTCACTTTAGCACTGGGGACCTGCGCTAACAAAATGTATCATAATCAAAAATACCTAATTCATACCAAATACCGTACCTACCTAGAAAAAAAAATACGCCACGTTGAAGTACTACCTCTTTGGAAAAATCAAATAGCGTATCGCAACGTCGTGGCGGGCTGAGCCGCACTGGAGTCCGGGTTGAGCTGAGCACGATCGCGCCTTCCCTCACTAATAACCCCGTAATTGGTATCGAAGCTCGCCGCAGCCGGATTACTGAACGTCTAATTGAATGCGAGACGCTTACTTGCCGCCCGCGCCGCCTCCTCCACTGCCACCAGTGCCACCTTGCAGTAACATAGTAGTTGGAGCGACTTCATTTTGTTGCGGTCAAGTTAGTCTGTTTTGCGCACGTGTACAGCAGGACGCGCTTATCGTCTCGCCCACCGTTCAATTATAGCGTCTCAATGAATTAAATTGCTGTGGAATCGGGACGAAGCCACACCGGGAGATCAAACGTTGCTCCCCCCGACGAATAAGACTTTAGATCTACCCGTGACGGCAACGAAAACTTTACGACGTTAGATAATCATTTCATGTCAATTAGCTAATGAAAAATAAAATAGGCTTGGTTAATGTACTAGCACCGTAATTAAAATTATGGTGATGACTCGCTGGCATCTGTTTCAAGTCTTTAGTACGTATCTATATTAATTTATACTTACATTTCGTTACAACGTGTATCGTTATTTTTACTGGATCAACCAAAACTAAAGAATGCGGACGTTGTTTTGTTTTCTTTATGTGTTGAAATGATGTTAGATTGTAAAGGAAGGAGGAAAAAAATGGAATATTATACTTTCTTTCTCAACTAACCTGAATAAGTCTTTGAAAACCAATTAGTATTTTCCATTAATATCAGGTTATCTAAACACGACCATCACGGCCCTTAACAGTTGCTCGTATAGTGTATTTATTTGGCACCACCACGTGATCGGGCATTGTGAAAACTTAAAATCTAACGAATCTGCTTTTATATGGGACGATTAAAGCTAAAGTTATAAAACCGTTACATATGCGCGGCTGTACGGGTGCGTGCGATCGCGGCGCGCTCACTTCACTGTGTTTACACTGATCACGCTCGGGCAGAAAGGCCTGGAACAGCGCCAACTAATCTCCTCTCAACAGGTAGATAGAGACCGCGCTCCTAATGACATCACACTGTGGATCTATTTCACTCTGATTCACTTCATTCAAAATATTACGACTACATTACCGAATCTATTTAAATCAGCAATGCATAGCTGTTGTGCAGCATAAATGCGTTTTCTGTAATACAAAAGCTTCTCTCAGCGGCTCCGCAGTCAACATAGAATTAAACAATTATTTAATTTAACAAAAATCATTAGTTATGATGGCACTCTGTGAGTGTTGTAGCTCTACACATTGCAAACAGCAAAATAATAATAATGTAATTTTCTTCCTCCCGTTTAAGAGGAATTTGCTATCCAGTTGTAGCGTAATACGCGCCATCTATCAATCACTCAGTGTGATAATTCTGTGTTTAGTTATCTTAAACTTACTCAGTTTATTAATATTTTTATAATAACTGGATTAGATTAAGAATGCCATCGAGCCCAGCAGCCACGTGCTGTGGACAGCACACAGCCTGTTATTAACTTTTTAAACGATTGTGTTAATTAGCGCACTTCACGAGGAGTCGCCCTCGAGCGCTGCACCGCATTGTGCGGGGCAAAAAACAATAAACGATACGTTCCGCTATTAATTAAACCGCTATACGATGCACAATTGCTTCACCAATAACCGTACGGGATAGGCAGTGCAATTTAAATATCTGTTTTGAGTCCCTACGCTAATTAAAGTTTATCTGTAAAATGGTGTCAACGTAAAATGTTATCAAATGGAAGTCGTATAGGTTCATACGTAGTATTAGTTTATGTAGTTGCGGAAATTAGAGCGAGGCGTGATGCGCTGGCGGAGCTTAAAGCGCGTTGCGGCGCGGGCAGTCCTATGATGAACCGACGTGGCGGCGCACATAAGAGTGTTGCCATGTAAAGTCCGATCAAAGTGCTTATAAGTTAAATTATACTATTTTATCAAAACAGTGTTTGAATTTCAATGGTTCCCAGGTTCAAAGTCCCCTGTAGCCAATTAAAATAATATATCTATTAATATTTACCATACCATTCTGAGTTTGTTTCGGTGTTTCTTCTCACGGTAGTCAGGTAGGAAACACCGGCCTCATCTAGCTTATAACGGCCAAAAGATTGACGTGTAAAAGTGTTTTTTACAACATCTTACAAAAAAAAAACATCATATTCTACACATATTGTTACGAGCTTCGGGTTCGTTACAATTAAAATCAGCCGATTAAATAAACAAAGATGACACTTTTATTTACACCACACTAATTACACTATAAATTCACTAATCACAAAACACAATCACACTATTAATCACTTGAGTTCGCAGTCGAAGATCGCTCTCGAAGTTATCACTTGTATCGCAAATCCAATACTGACTCGGTCGGCACATGTGCCGGCCTTATATAGGGTGCCGAGTAGAACTCCAGAAAGTTCGCGTACATATCGGTCGCGACCGACTAAGGTCCGAGAATTCTAGCATAGATAAATCTCGAAGGTCCTTGACTTCACTAGTTCTGCTACTCGATACTAGATGGCGCTAGTGGTACCGAACGCTGCCATCATCCTAACTTAATTCTGGCGCGCAACACTGCCCCCTCCTAAGACATGCTCGTCCCGAGCATTATCAGCCCCGTAATAACGCGCCAGTCGATCAACATGAACGATCTTAGGAGCGCTTCTTGTACCTTTCTGTATACGGTAGGTCACGTCATTGATCTTCGTCACAATCCGGTACGGTCCGTCCCATTTAGCTTGAAGCTTAGGAGATTTCCCTTTGCTGCGAACTGGATTGTGCAACCACACTAGTGAACCTTCCTCGAACCCTTTATTGTTCATTTTGCGGTCATAGCGGGTTTTCATCTTTTCAGACATTTGCTGACCCGTTTGTCTGACGTGCTCATGAATGTCGTTCATTTTGTTCCGCAAGTCATTCGCATAATCGGTTATACTGCGTGGGGCATCAGGTGGTATTCCGGTGATCAGGTCTGCAGGTAGCCGCAATTCTCTTCCAAAGTTTGCGAAAGCTGGTGTCACTGACGTGCTTTCATGAACAGCACTTCGGTATGACAGCAAAAACGGTTGTATGTGCTTATCCCAATCTCGTTGCCGGTTTTCCACAACTTTGGCCAGATATCTCTCCAATGTCTGATTAAATCGTTCCACCATTCCGTCCGACTGTGGGTGGTAAGAAGTTGTCCTCGTTTTATGAGTACCCATAACTCGGCAAGTTTCCTGGAATATTTGGGACTCAAAATTCCTTCCTTGATCGCTGTGAATCTCCAAGGGTACTCCAAAACGACAGAAGACTTCATGAACCAGTTTATCCGCGATTGTTGAAGCTTCTTGATTTGGAATAGCAAAAACTTCCGGCCACTTAGTGAAGTAATCCATTACCACCATGAAATATTTGTTACCACTTTCACTTTCCGGAAACGGTCCCGCAACGTCTAGCGCTATCCTTTCCCATGGTGCACCAACATTGTACAATTTCAATGCACCTCTGCTACGAGTCTGAGGTCCTTTTACAGCCGCACAACTTGTACACTTGCGACACCAGTCCTCGACATCGTCACGACAGTGGACCCAGTAAAACCGTTCCCGTATCTTCAGTAGAGTCCGTTTAACTCCCATATGGCCTCCTGAACAACCATTATGGTACAGCTGTAGAACATCCGGTACTTTAGCTTTAGGGACAACCATTTGCAAATGACAGTTGTCTCCCCGAGCATTTTCCCATTTACGGCACAGGACTCCATCCTGAATGACTAAGCTGTCCCATTGGGCCCAATAGCTTTTTGTGATTGAACTCATCGCTGAGACATCACTCCACGTAGGCTTCGGAGCACTGGCCTTCATCCACTCCAGGATCGGCTTGATGTCCAAATCATCCTGCTGTGCACGTTCCAAGTTTTCCTTCCACTCGTTACTAAGATCTGTCTTGAGCATCCTCACAGGTATGACATCTTTACCCTCTTGCCTAGTACAATGCTTGAAGACTTTTGGGCAAGGTCCTCTTGACAATACATCTGCGTTGCCATGAGATCTCCCGCTACGACCTTCGACCACCAAGTCGTACTCTTCCAATCGCTGTCTGCGATTGTCAGCCGCTTTACCTGCTAGAGGTCGGCTATCTGCCCTTTGAGCAGTTCGCTTAGGGCAACTAGGCCTCAAGTGGCCCCTTTCACCACAGCCGTAGCATCTAGGGCTGCGCCCTTTATAATGGTCACGAACTGCAGCTGCTGCAACCTCCCTGCCATAGTGGGAACGATGGTTCTGCCGCACAGCTTCTCCTTCTGAAGTTCGCCTAGGGCAACTGGACCGTAAGTGGCCCCTTTCCCCACAACCATAGCATCGAGGGCTGTATCCTTTAAACCGGTCACGAACAGTAGCCGCTGCAACCTCCCTGACGCGATGGGAACGATGATCTTGCCGCACAGCTTCCACCTCCAGTGCATGTGCCAAGGCGTCTTTAAGCTTCTCGTGGTGCCCAAGCCTCACGGCAGCTCTAACTTCAAGGTCGCGGATGCCGTCAATGAACGCCTGCACCAGGTTCCCTTGAATGAGCGCAGGTACAGACTGGTATGCTTTTCTAACAAGCTTCTCCACCTCAAGGGCCCACTGCTGCAGGTTTTCACCGCTGCGTTGCACGCGATCCTTTAGCTGCGCCCGAAACACGTGTTCTAGATGAGCGTCGCCATACCTAGCTTCCAGTGCCTCAACCAGCTGCTCGTAAGTCACCTCGTTACCAAGGGCTTCTAGGATAGTGAGGGCCTGGTCGCGGAGGCCTAGGGTGAGAGCAGTCATGGCCTGGTCCTTACTCCACCCGTTCGCCTTCATAACAGCGTCAAATTGCTTTTTGTATGCCGACCAGGAAGATGTTCCATCGAACGGCGGCACTTTGAATCCACGTAGAGAAGGTGTAGTAGCTACAGAGGTTGCACTTCCATCTCCTACTTTAAGGTTGTCCATTGCTTTCTTTATTTCCACAATCTGGGTTTCAGCTTCTATCAGGCGGTTTTCATGTTGAATCACCTTATCTTTTACAACCTTCATTTCCTTGCCGAAAGTGGCGTGCAGATCCTTGATGAGGAACATCTGTTCTTCCTGGCGACGCGCCTGTTCCTCCTGTCGGCGGGCCTGTTCCTCCTTGTCATACTGCAGCTGTTCTTCCAACCGACGAGCCTGTTCCTCCTGACGACGGGCCTGTTCCTCCTGGCGGCGGGCCTGCTCCTCCTTGTCACGCTGCAGCTGCTCTTCTAAACGACGGGCCTGCTCTTCCTGGCGACGGGCCTGTTCCTCCTGGCGGCGAGTCTGCTCCTGCAGCATCATCATCAGAGCAGCAAAGTCTGGTGCTGATGATGACGCTGGAGCTACTGCGGACGAGCCGGCCTCCATGGTCGGCATCTGTCTCTCCGTCGTCTGCGGCGTTGCACCTCCAAAACGCCTCTGGTCCGTCTCTTGCTGGCGTTGACTACGGGTACGGATACCCTCAGTGTCGTCCTTCGGCAGAATCGGCATCTTTTAAATCCACTCTTCTGACACCAATTGTTACGAGCTTCGGGTTCGTTACAATTAAAATCAGCCGATTAAATAAACAAAGATGACACTTTTATTTACACCACACTAATTACACTATAAATTCACTAATCACAAAACACAATCACACTATTAATCACTTGAGTTCGCAGTCGAAGATCGCTCTCGAAGTTATCACTTGTATCGCAAATCCAATACTGACTCGGTCGGCACATGTGCCGGCCTTATATAGGGTGCCGAGTAGAACTCCAGAAAGTTCGCGTACATATCGGTCGCGACCGACTAAGGTCCGAGAATTCTAGCATAGATAAATCTCGAAGGTCCTTGACTTCACTAGTTCTGCTACTCGATACTAGATGGCGCTAGTGGTACCGAACGCTGCCATCATCCTAACTTAATTCTGGCGCGCAACAATATTAATGGGCAATAATAATGACATTATATTAATAAAAATCAAATAATGCTTTTTCAGTTACTGTAATTGAAAGATGAATTTGGTAGGGGATTGTTAGAAATTGTCCAGTTAGTGGAGAAATACCCATATAATAATAAAACAGGGTACTTAATATTCAAAAACTTTTTCTCTTCGTTTGCGGTTTTGGACGATATAGATGATTTCAGCCATGTCTATATTACGCAAAAAGCGCTCTTCTTTGCGATGTGCTGCAACCCATGTGTGTCTGAATTCGAAATTTTATGGGAATACACATATTGTTATGAATATATTCATGGTAATTTTATAACATGATAAATACTTTCTCGCCGATTGGCGTTTATGTGGTCAAGGTCAACTGCGTCACGCAGCCCTTAATTTACCACGTAATAAGCGAGTAGGTATGTAGGATTCATAAATGTCCAATGTGCCAAATAATAAATTAAAACCAAGTACTTTAATACACCATGTATTGATCACCGAAACTCACGTAGAAATTATCTTCGAAACTAAAATTTAAAATTCTGAATTAAGTTTTTCCACTTTGCTTACGATGTCATTATTTTTGTTACAGCAATTGTTCCGGTCTCAGCAAGCAGCCGCAGCGGGCGGCCAGGCGGCAGCGGCGCAACTGCAGCTCCTGCAACAACAACAGCAGCAGCAGTTCCAACTGCAACAACAGTTAGCCGCTCAGCAGGCTTTCACACAAGCGCCGTACGTTATCAACGCGGGCCAGGAGGGAGCGCCGTACGTGAGCGCATTAATAGCAGGAGTGCCCCCATACTATGGCGTCGCCGCGCCGTGGGGAGTGTACCCCGGGCTAGTAGCCCAACCCGCGCAGCAGCAGGCGCAGCAGCCGCGCCGGCCGCTCACTCCTCAGCAAGGAGAGCAGCAAGTCAATGGCCAGGGACAGTATGTGATCCCGTACTACGACCCCGGCTCGCTCGTGATGGGGGGCCGCAACGGAACGCCGCTGCGGCTGGTGTCGCCGGGCGGCGTGCTGGCGCCGCGCCAGTACCAGCCAGCGCCCGCGCACCCCGCCGCGTCCGCCGCGCCGCCGCAGCCCGCGCAGCCGCAGCAGCAGCCTGGTAAGAACTCCACAGCCAGCACGACCTCATTTACCTCGGCTCACAGCGCTCACTGTTGCAGCTTTTTATGAACTTCAAATAAATAATCCATTTTCTACTTATTGTCTACAATTGAATTACCTGAGCCGAAGCGATACTAGATATTTGTGTGGACTGTAAACAAAAAGGGGCTGTAGTATTTTTTCTCCTGTTAAGGAACGATGTATTGAATAGTACCTACTGGGAAACTACGGAATTACCTAGAAGAAGCCCGGTTAGGCTATAATTTATGCGCCTTGTTATACTTTAACAGAATGGGTACAAACCTCTTAAAAAATATTCTTCTTTTGTGATCAGATCATTTAGAAGAAATTAGTAAAAAAGTTTCTGATATATACTGGTGGGATTTTTCAATATATTGTGATATAATTATTACAATCAACCGTAACCTAAAGTAAGATTAATCATTCCAGTCAGTAAAGTGACATTTACAGTGTTGCAGGTTTTTAGTCCCAAATAAATAGTGATGTGGTAGAATCGAGTTTTTACAATTAAAAGTAAGTCGAGATTACATTTTTTTTATTCAATATCAAATTGCCTTTATATAAATAAAAATATGTAATTTACGGTAATTAAACAGAAGGCATACACGGTAGGTAATTAAATCATGAAGAAATGAACTATCATTAATATCATGAAGAAATGAACTCGGGAGTGTTTTTAGGAATGGCTTAAAAGCATTTTGCCAAATTTAAAGCCAAATGTGGTGCTGGTATTAAATAACGCACTGTACCATTCAAGAAAAGTCGAGCGTATCCCCACTTCAAACTGGCGGAAGGCTATATTATTATAAATTATCTAGTGGTTGGATGAAAAACAAATTCAATATCAACCGACAATGATAAAGGCTCAATTAATAGAAATAGTAAACTTATAAAAATCTAATTACGAACACTATGCTGTGGAAGAGTTGGCCGCTGAAGCGGCTGAATACGGTGTCACAATCCTGCGTCTGCCCTCTTATCACTGTGAGCTCAACCCAATAGTTAGTTTGGGCTTAAGCAAAACGTCGCCAGGAACAATAAAACTTTTAAAAGAATAGACGTAAAAAAATATTTGAAGAAGGCCTGAAGGAAGTGACTCCTGACAATTGGAGACAGTGCATCAACCATGCCATAAAAGTCGGAAGACAAAATGTGTCAACTCGACCACATCATAGATGAATATGGATTCATTCGTTATAAATGTAACTGATTCCGATTCCGATTCAGAATATACCGATTCAGAATTGGAGTCGGAATCAATAGCAAACGTAATAAATAAAAACGTATAAAATTACTTGTATTTTCCCGACTTTCTAGTGTTAATTTCCTCTGAATCTATTTATAATTTTTTTTCCCAGCTTTTATAATAATGTTACAACATTATTACAAAAGCTGAGAAAAAAGTGAGAAATTTTAATATGCTGGTAAGGTCCATATTTCTAAAATCGTATTATTTAATACGGTATGTATTAAATATTTACAGTAAAAAAACGCTTTGATACCTAATAAAATAAAGCATGACTAAATGTCTAAGTCTATTGATTACCGAACATCACTATTGTAGCGGGTCACCATTTTTTGTATCAGTGACAGTTGCACTTGTCATTTTACTGACTGGAATTAATAATCGTACTATACAACATTCCAAATTCATATCATCTTGAGTTTATTTTTACTGGGTTTATCATATTGTTGGAACACCACACGAAAACTTCCAAATCTTAATCCTATGTACTCAAATAATTACAGATTGTAACCCAATGAATGGTCTTCAATCCTTATAGGGTCATTGGTAAACTTTACAAATAATTTGTTTGTTTTCCCGAAGTAAATAGTAAAAAATGGATTTGCAATAGGAGAACGATTATTTCGGGCGTATCTCTTACGTCTGCATAGTTTTTATGTGAAAATTTTAAATCACTTGCATTGAACACATTATTTAAATGAATGTTTTACAAAAACTGGAACAGTGAGTTCTCCGAGAAGATTTGTCTAACAATGTACATAAACTTATATTTACATTCAATAATAACGTAATACTAAAAACATTACGCATGGCGTGATTCGATACATTATTTGTAGACCATTACATAATTTATAATTAATTCATTACATACAAATAATTATTAACGTTTGGTAGAATCTTCGGACCTTAATTCATCCTAATAATTATTATTTTACTTTCAGTAAATGTAGTTTTTTTAATAGCTGCTATTGTTGTAAGAAAGTTATAATGTAGATAATATACACTGACGTGTTAAAAGCACACATTTAAATTTGGAATAAAGTGTCAGTTGCTTGATGAAGTTTTTGCTTGCTGGATTTGTAACATCATAGTTTTTTTTATCTATTGTATTTAATTAATAAGCCGATTTTACTCCGCATTGTCTATTGAAATATGTATATAATTTTATCTAATACACAGTTCTCCGATTAAAACGTATATTGTGTGTATAGCTATCCACTTTATATGGTAAATGTATGTACTTACTGTTTGAATGCTTAAGGTAGAGGTTAAAATTATAACAATCGATAGTAAGCGTGTCGCCACTTTTCCTTATTTTGAAGTCGCGTGAAGTGACTTGAGCTCAGAATAATCCTTTGCAAATTAAATATTACAACTTCTTCATTACTACGGTTAAGGGCCAAGTGGACAGGATACTCACTAAAGCACATCAAAAGGATGTTCTGATCTTTTGTACCGTCTGGTTGTTGTGTATTAACAACTACAATAGTTTCGGCAACAAAGTGTCCGTAGAGATAATAATTGCAGCAGTTAGATAGCTCCTTGACTTTTTTACTTTCGCCAAACGCAGCCTTAAATTAAACATATGAATCTCATAATGATTCGTGCTGTGGAATAAAAGCCATGTATGTAAACATATTGTATTTTAGGTTTGGAAGCAAGGTGGATTGATGTTAGTTAACATATTTCAATAATAATAAAATAATATTACTCGAGCAAACATAAGATAGGACTTTAAGACGAAAATCAAAGCGTTGTTAAATAGAAAAAAATGCGATACCTGAGTGATGATATAATGTGCTCGATATGAACGAAAATTATATTGCTTTTCAGATTTTATAAAAAGCACTTGGGTTGGTTTTTTTTGCATAGCATAAAACTTATAATTCCTGAAATTTTTATAATCAATACTACGTCATCCTAAAAATGTTTAACTGCCTTTTATGTATCAAACATGTCTAAATATTATACATAGTGTATCTACTTGCGAAGTTTCACAAGATATATCTAAGGTTTGGTGTAAATATATGACGTGTAATTTTTGAATTTTGATTAATTTTATTGGAACTGGTTATCATGTAGTTTTCTTTTCTGGTTGTTATTTAACAGAAAACGGATTTTATCACATTCGTGACATGATCGAATTTAATATCATCATACAGCCCATATTATATTATCGTGTATATAAGTATTTCGTATCGAAGGCAGTATTTGCGAGTAGGGCGCGCCGGGTCCCGCTGACGCGGCCGCCGGCACACTCGCTAGCCGCGGACACTGGAGCGCGGAGGTATGTCCTGTTGCAGGCGGCGCCACGCAGGCTCGGCGCGACTCGCTGGAGTTCGGCGGCGGCGGGCCGGCCGCGGCGCTGCAGGAGTACGCGGCGCGCAAGTGGGGCCCCTCGCCGCTGTCGCCGCCGCTGGGCGCCGCGCTGGGCCCCGTGGGGCTGCGGCCCGTGTCGGCCGCGCCCGGCGCCGAGACCGCCAAGTACAGGTGCCGCACGCTCCACGCTCGCGCTCTCGTGTCGCCGCACCCTTTCGACTCGCGCTCTCGCACGTCTCATAAGAAGCCGTGGCGTTCCGACACGCTGACCGACATTTGTTCATCTTTTTTCCGTAGTCGGTTGTTCCGTTCTACCGTATGCATGTCATGTGCTCTTCAGTCAGAGCTTAAAGATATGATTACTTCTAGAGCGCACGATCGCGCGTCATTCAATTGTTTCTGCTGGCATATCTTATCGCAGATGAATAATACCAGATGGAGTGAAATTCTATATTCTAGAACGCGTTACGCTTTCGCATCATGAACATAACAATGATGTTAGTCAAACTTTGTGTTGTATACAGCAAAACGAGAATAGAAGCGACGCGATCGGGTGCACAGTGACGCTTTGAGCGGGAGGGACTCTTGTACATTGTAAATAATTGTATGCCATCGTTGTTTATATGAAACCGCAGTCTTTAATTTTGTACAGATCTGCCGATGGAGGCATTTTGAGCATGTTCGTTTGATTACTTAAAACTTAGGCCTTCGAGAATTGCCGTTTCCTTGAATAGAGAAATATTTTTCTTTCAGAGCTGTCAGCAGTTTAGCACAAGGTCTGACATCAAATGGAATGTTCGGATCATCTTCATCACTCCTCAGCAAACTCAGCGGAGTAGGAACTATATCAGGTCTGTACTACGCACTAACATCATTCATACCTTTGTACATGTTGTAAATAGTTTGTATTTTATGTATAATAAATAATATTGTATGTCTAACACATATCACTTGACGTATGCCGATTTATGGGTTGAATGAATAAGATAATAAGCTTACAGTATAAAATTTAAATCTAGGTCTCTGCGTTTGCATTAAAACACAAGTTACGTGTATCATTGCGGTTTTTTTAAATAAATTCGGCGATTAACGCCAATGATAAACGAACAGTTTTACAGCATTAATCGCGTAAATTATGGCGATTTTATATTAACGACCATCTTAGGAATAGCTTTGTTATCGAGATAAGTTGTATAAGTGTGCGCGGTTTGTTTGGTTGCAGAGCTGGTGGGCGGAGGCGTGGGCGGCGTGGGCGTGGGAGGCGTGGGCGGCGTGGGCGTGGGCGCGCTGGTGGGCGACAAGCCGCCCGCCGGCCGCTCGCGCCTGCTCGAGGACTTCCGCAACAACCGCTTCCCTAACTTGCAGCTGAGAGAACTCGCCAACCACATTGTAGAATTTTCACAAGATCAGCACGGCTCTAGGTACACACATATTTTCCTATTTAACATACAAAAGAATATGTTTTTTTAATAAAAAATAAAGTATGTGTGGTAGTCGTCCGTGCCAAGCAAGATACGAAGGAAGCTAATAAAACGCTTTCTGACGAACATGTCACTGGATGATCGTAAACTCCGTAATATTATAAAATATCATAAGAGATTGTAAACTCTCGGTAAAAAAAGTTGAAACTTTTATTCTACAATGAAACGAATTAGAATTCTGTATGGTATAATCTCTCCGTGTCGTTTCGCGTAACTGTGAACTAAAATGAAATTGTGACCAATCAGCACACCAGAGTAAAATATTTCCGTTTTGATGTTATCAGAAAATTTAAAACGCTGTATCATTGTAAAAGAAAATAATGTTTAGTTGACAACTTCTCGAGAATTCACAATCTCTTAAAATATTTTACGGTCTTACGGAGTTTGCGATCATCCGGTGACATGTATAATATGAGGAATTTTGAAGACTACGCTTTACGTGAGCCGTAAGCTCAGCTCTAGTCTCAACTTGATAGGTCAGCCTCTTGCCCACAACCGTAATGGCAAATTTTAATTCTTGTTTCAAGTAATCAGTTATGTTTCTTTTCCAGGTTTATTCAACAAAAATTAGAAAGGGCCACAGTTCAAGAGAAACAAATGGTGTTTAATGAAATAATCGGCGCTGCGTATAGTCTAATGACAGATGTTTTCGGAAACTATGTTATACAAAAATTCTTTGAGTTTGGAACTACGGAACAGAAAACTACATTGGCACAAAAGGTAAGACTATAATTCGCTTTGACTAAGGCTGAGTAAGATCTACTCTACTTGTATTACTTTATAGCGGCACGGAGATAACATTAGCGGAATAAATAATGAACATGATATAAAGTAGTGTGTGTACGAGCAGGTGCGCGGGCACGTGCTGAACCTCGCGCTGCAGATGTACGGCTGCCGCGTCATCCAGAAGGCGCTGGAGTCCATCCCGGCCGAGCAGCAGCAGGAGGTGGTGCGCGAGCTGGACGGACACGTGCTCAAGTGCGTCAAGGACCAGAACGGGAACCACGTCGTTAGTATACCAGCCTTTATTTCCGATTGATTCATGGCATCCCCTTGCATATTCGTGTTCATTCAAATATAAGAATTTATTAATATGCGTTTTCGCATGGGAGTAGGCAGAAAATACAGAACGCCACCTTCTAAGCTCTCTTTACAATAGTCCGTTTGCTTCGCTAATGCATACACCTGGCCATATCGTATGCCAATTATAACGAGACACTTCAATGCTTTGACTTATTAAAATGTAAATATTAATTTTCAGGTGCAAAAATGTATCGAATGCGTGGAGCCAACGGTTCTGCAGTTCATAATCAACGCGTTCGCGGGGCAAGTGTACGCGCTGTCGACGCACCCGTACGGCTGCCGCGTCATCCAGCGCATCCTCGAGCACTGCACGCCCGAGCAGACGGCGCCCGTGCTCAGCGAGCTGCACGCGCACACCGACCAGCTCATACAGGTACGCACCTCCGCCACCGACCAACGAACTACATGTAGGGAACAGCTGACTTTTTTTACAGCTACATTTTGATGAGTTATACGAACATAAATGAAGGGAACAGCGGTTTTTTTTGCACGATTTCAGGTTTGGTCCCGTAGTAAAAGTCCATTCTTCATTATGGAGAACGACGGTGGCAGGTCGCGTTTCGATGACAATTCACAATTTTTTCCCATTTTTGAGATGGCTTGACTAAAGGAAACTGCGGATATTCGTAGATTACCATGAACATAATATCGATTTAAATCAACATTTGAAATATTTTAATAATTTAGAACGATCGCATTGGAAGTTGATGTAATATAAAAGTAGTGTCAGTTGCAGTAATGAGGTAGGAGGTTTTTAGAATCGATTAATGACCTTTCCTTGACTTATATACAAAAGAATTAGCCGCCGTCGAAATACCGCAAAGTCACGGGCCCTATGTTCGCAATGAGATTCTACCCGTAAACCTTAAAATATGCACCACCCAGGAGTTTATGAAATGCTTTTGACACTGATGTCTAACACCCATTCCCGTTTATCGCATCGGCCGTTTGGTACGATCCCTCCCGCGTCTCTCAAATTCGCCGACCGAGGCACACCCTAGTCACACCTACACAAGCACACTGTAAACATCCTTCCGTCCTCGCCACCGAGACGCCGCGCCGTCACCTTCGATGTCCGCCCCAGTCAGCCTGCGCCGCTGACCCTGTAGATTTTAAGTTCTCCTCTAAATTGAAATTATCTCTTTTCGATCCAGCCCTTCCGTAAGCCGCAAGCCGAGGTTCGAGGTAGTCGCTTAATTTCTAAGTTTTTAACAAACCCTGACTGAAGGTTTACGAAGGCAGGCCATATGCTAGTCCGACAGACATCCTTCTAGGTAGACTTTGGAGAGCCCAATCAGAAAAAAATAGCATATTGATAATGTGGTATAACATAACGGTATGAGAGTAGAGGAGAGGAGTAGTATTACATGATGTTACGGGCGTCCCTCAGGACCAGTACGGCAACTACGTGGTGCAGCACGTGCTGGAGCACGGCGCGGCGGAGGACCGCTCGCGCCTGGTGGCCGGCGTGCGCGGCAAGGTGCTGCAGCTGTCGCAGCACAAGTTCGCCTCCAACGTCGTGGAGAAGTGCGTGTCGCACGCCACGCGCAACGAGCGCGCGCTGCTCATCGACGAGCTGTGCGGCTTCAACGACAAGTGCGTATTCCTCCCTCACGACTCCCACCTACACTGCTCACACTAGCCGCCCCTACTCTAACTATGGCGCTTTGATTTTCCTAGTGCTCTCCACGTGATGATGAAGGACCAGTACGCGAACTACGTGGTGCAGAAGATGATCGACGTGGCGGAGCCGACGCAGCGTAAGGTTCTGATGCACAAGATCCGGCCGCACATCGGCTCGCTGCGCAAGTACACGTACGGCAAGCACATCATCGCGAAGCTCGAGAAGTTCTTCATGAAGGCGCCGGAGCTGGGCCCGATCGGGCCTCCGCCGCCCAACCCTGTGCTGTAGTCTGTGTAAAGTATTAAACGTCCGCGGGTGTAGGCTGATGCGACGGCGCGGGTATCGCCCGCCTATTATAAATTTTGTGAATATTTGCGATTGTACATTTGTAACTATAGAGCTCGCCGCTCGGCCTCTTGGGCAGCGAGCGCGGCCCCTGTACATACGTAGCGGCAGACTGATGTACAGAACGATACGATATACTGTATACTGTAACAATAGTTGTACAGCGTCGACGCCGACTCGGTGCTCGGCCGTCGCGTCACCGCGGCGTAGCGTTTATTGCGTTTCTAGCTCTTAAGTGTTCTAGTATTATTCGTTGTTCGTATGAATCTATGTATAAATATTTGAACGTCTCTCATTCTCGTGTAATTTATGAATCGAAGGAAAGCGGTGGTTTGAAGAACCCCAGCGTTTCCATAATTTTAGCTCGTTGTAGATTTACTATTAGCTGGGCTAGGGGACCTTGAATCTTCTAAAGCGATAAAGAGATGCCGCAGGCAGTTCTGGACAATCGGCACTATAGTCGTGATTATTATATTATTATTTTGTACTATTCTTCAAGTCAAGCTCTCGTTTAAGTTATAAACCGGCTTTAAAATCGTACATAGCTTATCTCGTTTAGTGCCGGAGTGTATAGTTCGTCGATTATAATTTTGTGAAAATGATATTTTTGTATATTTTTTTATGTAATTAATTTAAGTTATTTAGTTAATGAGTCTCCGAAAATGATCGGAGCGAGCGCTTACGAGTGGGCGATGCTTATGTTAGTGTGTAGGCGCAGCGGTGTCCCTTGCTGCGCATAGGTTATAGTGATGATTGTAAAGTCCTGTACTGATAGTTGTAGTCCCGAGGTCTACCTTGCCGGTTGCACGTCACAAGCGTAGCTACTCCTCATTCCCCCTGTGTAATTAATTTTTATAGGAAGCGTAGTTTCCTACGACACCTCAAGATTTTTTACGTTTAGATGTAATTGAAAATAAAATTATTGTATATGGCTGTACAAAAATGTTAACAAAATGATTTGTAAAACCCGTATGTGATGGAATAAGACGAGGCGTCGAGAGCGGCGACGTCTGACTGATCGTGGCTCTGTACGTCGCGTCTTGTAGGTTGTATTAGATAACATTTATATGATGATCCATCTATTTAGACATTAATTATAATAAAGCATTTCTGTAATAATATTACAAAGAATCTGTCGTTTTAATTATCGCACCTACACCACCACAATTACAGGTCTCCCAAAGTCATAATGCGCATAGAAATCTTCGTTACTGTTCGGCAACGGTCGTATTCCCCGAACGTTGGAAGACGATATGTATATAGAGTGGTTAAGTGCATTTTATAAAACACAATTTATAAAAAAAAACAGATTTATTATTAACTGCCTCTAAATTTTCAATGTAAATAATTTAGTTTAAATATTGTCACTGCATTGTAACTTATTATGGATAGCAAGAAATAAAAGGCTTTTTTATTTTTATTGCATAATTTAGTAGAATTATGTGTTTTGATTCGGGTGTTTCCGGGAATACGACAATTAGCTAAGATCTGCATGGGCATTATTCATTTGGGAATACTGTACTTCTATACAGCGTGTTTGTTTATACACAATAAAATGGAAACACTTAGGCCGACCATTCACGGGCAGCTTGAAGCAGTCAGGATCGACTGCTTCAAGTTGCGTCTGCGCCTCCGTATCAAGACGTCCTATTAGCAAAACGTAGGTCGTTTTGCTAATAGGACGTCACAAACCGTCCGTAAAAACAAGACACTGAGTACAGACATTCTCGAGGCGCGAACAATTTCTATAAGAGCTGGCATAGCCACTAGGCATGTGTAGCTCTTTTTAAGGAACACTGTCGTCGCTCGCGAGGTGAGTGAGCAGTGAATGGGCGAGAGAGGGAGAAGACATGAGTTAAATAACTTTTGAGTCTCGAGTGAGCGGGCGAATCTATGAGGAATAGCGAAATACACTCAAAGTATCTAGTCTGGAGCACATTTATCAGTTTTAGATAGGTTAGGTAGAATGGGGGATAGGGATTTGCTTACCAGGAATAAATGAATTATTTCTTGGCAATGACTACACATTTTGTTTTTAGTTACATTATCGTACAATACTGCTTTACCATAACGAGGGCAGCAAATCGATAACTGATTCAAGTTTTTTTTTAACAAGTTTTTAACCGTATCCAAGACAGGGTAGGGTAGGGTTACATGCAGCTGCCCGTAAAGCTCGTGAGATTTCCCATGTAATGGGTTGAAAACCAGCCCTTCAACCCTGTCCACTGAGGGGTTAGTTAACGGAACTAGTGAATTTGTCGTATTTGTGTGAACCTATTTACTATTTGGGGTAGGTACATTTCCCAAATATCTATACTTATAATAAATCTGTAGAGAGGTCAATTCTGTACAAGGAATATATTTTAATAAAATAACTATCAGGGGGTGATTAGTGATCGATACTGGTGCCAAAAATGCAATCAGTAAAATTTTTGTCTGTCTGTCTGTCTGTCTGTATGTTCTTTATAGAAACAAAAACTGCTCGACCGATTTTAACGAAACTTGGTGCAATTATTCTCCGTACTCCTGGGCAGGTTATAGTATACTTTTCATCACGCTACAATCAATAGGAGCAGAGCAGTGAAGGAAAATGTTGGGAAAACGGAAGAAGTTACTCCATTTTTTAAGCTTCCGTCGCGTGTGTAGCCTTAATGGTTAAAGTTACATAGAAATCATGTATTACGGAAATGTTCTACATAAAATTATCTAAAAAATATCCCGAAACAGCATGTCTATCTTTTGTCAATTCTAAACCGATCGGGCTGAGAGTTTCAAAATTGGGGGTAAAGTAACTATTCCACGCGGGCGAAGTCGCTGGCAGAAGCTAGTCTATAATATAGGTACTCCACGCCATATTGATGAATTTTTCAAAATCACGGCAGCCGTCATTATTTCTCTGAGCCTCGGGAGTTGTCATACTATATACTTCAGAGTAGGTGCATCATAATCCCCTATCAAGACACAACTTTAAAACCTACCCTTCTAAGGGTGACAACACTAGGCTCTTACCTTCATCTACGAGCAGCGTCACGCGGTTCCATCCGCGTAGTTTAAGTTCCCATGGGAATACGGGGATGTATCTTCCGGGACTGCTGAAATCGCATGTCTGGTTATTGTTTACACCAGTTTATAATACGTACACTGTAAGGTAAAAAAAAAACATTTTTTTTCAGTACCTACCTACCTAATAACAAATTTGTGGCTTTATGTAGACATGATTATGTAAATCTGTCATGTTTGTGTATATCGCTGGCCCCGGGCAATAAAGCGGTATTATCAAAAATCGAATTTTACAGGAGAAATAAAAGAAGCTAATTTGTTTATAGTGCAGCGTACAGTGATCCAAAACAGGCGTTCAAAATGTCAAATGAAAGCTAATTTTTTTACCAATATAACCTTTTAAAAATATTTGTCATAGTATAAATATTTAATGAAATAATTGAAAAAATGTATAATACAAATTATAGACGATCCTCTTTCAATTGTAACATCATTAATGTCTTTATAAACACATCGACCACTGAGATTCAAGAATGTAAGAAAATAATACGACGTAATTTCTACTTTAAATCTCGAGTCAAAGAGTATGTAATAGCTAACGCTCTCGAGTGTACTAGACAATTACCACCTTCTTCAGGGAAATTTTATAGCCAAATCTTAGATGTATAATTCACTAATCGCCATTTTAGAATCTTATCAATAAAACATATTTTTATGTAACCATTGTAACAGACCGATCTAATAATGTGATTTATTTTTATTTTTAACCATTTTAGACAGTATTTTACAAAATTAATATGTTACTACTACCTTATTTTTGTTTCATTAAATTTTAAATGAATACTTTCGTCTATGAACCCCGACTGAATCGGTCTGACGCCATAGTTTAACTACAATATTTTGTCTACTTCGCTAACAGTAGAAGGTTTCATATTTTGTACTTATAAAAAAAACCTTACAAATCACAAAAAAAATATTTAAGAAACAATCACACAAAACCCCTTAAAAAAGAAAAATACTAAGTTATCATAATTTTTATTAATTAATAAACTTTGGAAACAAACACAAAAACCACTTAAAAAAGAAAAAAATATTGATTTAACCTTAATTTAAATAAAATCACATAATTTATATTAGCTGTTATACTTTGGAAACAAAAATAAAATGGTCAAAACCTTTACATATCAACTTCTTTTCCTCATTTGAAAAAACTCCTAGAAATCTTGATTCCTTCTTACAGTCACAGTATAATCATGGGTGACTTAATACTTGCCTCCTCAAAAAGGCCCATCGCTCTTCGTCTCTAACTAATATTACTGCTTGTAATAATCTTTCAATTCTTCCACTAAGTGCCACTCACCATTTTCAAAACTCTACTTTTTCACTTCTTGACTTGATTCTTGTTTTGATCACATCGCTAACCATGGTCAATGCTCAGCTGAAGCCTTTTCCTACCATTACCTAATTTTCCTTTCATATAAAATTCGGCCACAAAAGCTTAAATTTTTATGCAACGTAATTTTGGTGGGATTTACATTGACAGTCTTTGCGAGGATGTGAGAAATATAGATTGGTCTCCCCTGTTTGCATCCACGTCAGTCGACGAGTAAGTAAAATTTTCACAACTAGTGCAGCTATTATGACCTTCACGCACCTGTTTGAGCGGTAAAAGCATTTGCCGGCGCCGTGGCTGACAGATGACATTAAAAAGTTGATGATCAAGAAGGTTACGGCAAAGTCGAAATTTAAACGTCTGCACTGATGTAAATAGGGACAAATAAGCCGCAATCCTCAATCGCTGTAATAAAGTATGTAGGAATGCAAAGCGCCAACACATTCAAAACTCTGTCCAAAATGGGGACCCATCCAAAGTTTGGAATTTTCTACGATCATGGGGGGTTGGTAAAACACAACAAGAGTCAATATAATGAATTTTATACGGCATACAATCGATTACCTCGAATGCAGTAGGAAGTGACTGTATCAGTCGCAAAATATTACTGTCCGTGCTGGACTTAATCCTTCCCGTCATTTGCCACATCCTCAACTTTTCTGTATCTACCGGTGTCTTTTCTAGTTCGTAGAAAGACGCTCAAATTATTCCATGACCAAAAAGTCCAACCCCACATCCTTCTCTGAATTCCGTCCAATATCCGTGTTACCATTCCTATCCAAAGTCCTAGAACAGTTAATCCACAATCAAATTAGTCTTTTACTATCCAAAAATAATCTCCTCAACCCCTTTCAGTCCAGTTTTCGTCCTGGTCACAGCACTAATACAGCGCTTCTGAATGTTACTGAAGATACTAGGTCAGCCATGGAAAGCGGTAATGTAACGGTCTTGGCATTACTTGATTTCAGCAACGCTTTTGATTTCGATGTTTTTCTTAGCATCCTATGCTCTCTTACGGCCGAAACCAATAACCTATCTATCACATACTGGAGATAGAAAAACAAATGAAACAACAGAAAAATGATGTAGGTTTTTTGTTGTTTCATTTGTTTTTCTATCTCCAGTATGTGATAGATCGGTTATTGGGTTTGGCCGTTAATGTATCTCTATCGGTGATTGACTGGTTTCGTAGTTACCTGTTTGGTCGCCGGCAACGTATATGCATCGGAGATACATTATCTTCGTGGTAGTACTTCTGCCAGGGTACCACAGAGTGGCATTTTATTCCCTTTACTTTTCGTAATATTACAATAAATTTCCGGGAAGAAAGGCGTAATAGCTTGTACAGAATAAAATCTCTTATGATTAGTTCGTATTAAATGTTTACGGTTTTTTGTGTAATGTTTCTTAGAGTAATGCAATAATACATAATTTAGTCATAAGAGAATTTTCCATTCAATAAAGCTGTTATTGTCATTTATTCCATTGAAATATTGTATTAAAAATATGAAAAAAATTAGAGTGATAGACTGATACTCAGAGAAGCCAAAAATCAAATAACATTAAAAAGGGCGTAACCGGTGTTTACCGCTTTATTGCCCGGGGCCAGCGATATGTCTGGAGAGAGCTCTACGCTAGTTTTTCAGTTCAGTTTATCTAGAATCTATCATTCAGTTTATCTATCGAAGTAAATAAATAGAATCTGAAAACCAAGATATTTGGATTTTTAACAGACTTCTAAAAAAGGAGGAGGTTCTCAATTCGGATGTTTGTATTTTTTTTTAATGTTTGTTCGCGCATAACTCCGTCGCACACTGGTCCACTTTGGCAAAACTATGGACATAGGAATTGATGTGAGTCAATGTGTATATTTTGAGTTGATTTTTTTTTACGTATTCCTCTTTTGATTACAAACAACTTTTTCGAGTCGCATTTTTTTAAAAAAACTTACTATTTCCGAGAAAAAAAATATTTTGTATTTTTTTTGTATGGGAGGGTATGTAATGCGTGCGTGAGTCAAAATAAAACTTAGTAGGTATTCAAGAACACGTCAGTCTCAAACAGAAATGATAAAGAAATGTTATTGTATCCCTGCCGCTTTTCGAGCTACGGGCGCTCAAAGATTAGAAAAAAGATAATATTTTGTTTCCATTTTAAAAGACCTACTGACAATGAAATCTGAAAATGACGTTCAAGATTAGTTTAGTTTTAAACATCGCAGCTGGGTGCTGCGATGTTTACACTCATTAAAATGTGTGTATGATATTTTAATTTAGCAAAATCTTGAACATGACCTTAAACTATGTGACTTTAGGAATAATACTAATAAATACTCGATCGAAAAACACAAAAAGAAATTGACTCAAACAGTAATGTTTCAGTGAACGGGTCTGTTGGTGGATATTGTTAAGCAAGGGTTCGGCACAACCAATGATGGTAATACTGCTAGAAGGTTTTTCAGGTGCTACGAAAAATCTGCAGAGATAACGAAGGTAGACGAAAACCTGATAAAAAGATTTGCTGTAATATTGCAAGATATTTCTTCTGGTAAGAATATTAACATTGAAAACGTAAGAGACTACTGTAAAGAAACAGCAGAAGAGGCATCTGAAGCCCGAAATAAAGATTTTAGACACATAAGTTTTTCTGCGCCTAGAAAAAGTTGTTTGTAATCAAAAGAGGAATACGTAAAAAAAAAATCAGCTCAAAATATACACACTGACTCACATCAATTCCTATGTCCATAGTTTTGCCAAAGTGGACCAGTGTGCGTCGTTTGCCAACCGATTTGAAAAAATATTTTTTTGTTGGAAAGGGTATACTTCCCAAATGGTCCCATGAAAATTTTATCTAAATCGAACTAGACAAAATCAAAAAAAAATATCTACATTGTCTACATTAACGATCTTTTAGTTTACTCTGCATTGGAGCAGTGCGTTTTTTAACCGACTTCTAAAAAAGAGGAGGTTCTCAATTCGGATGTTTGTATTTTTTGTTCATCAGATCTGATGATGAAGCCAAGAGACAGGCACCGGAACTTCATAATAAGACGATTTCCATTACTTAACACTTTAGCGCCTCCACCGGAATCAGGTCAGCACCAAATTGCACCTGCCCGTTTTTGTCTCTGGTTCCAGACATAAAATATTTAGGTCACATTGATCATAAATTAAGCTGCCAAACACATATTGAAGCCCTATCTACAAGGATCAGAAAATCAATTTATATATTTAAGGAACTAAGGCACTCTGCTGATCCCGATGTAGCTTTGATAGTTTACCAGAGCCTTTGCCAGTCAATTATTTTATATTGTATCCCGATTTGGAGCGGAACATACAAAACCTCCTTGCTTAAAGTTGAAAGAGCTCAAAAGACGATCCTGAAAGTCATTCACGTTACGCACAGGGACTTTTCGATCAATCAACTTTATTCAGAAGCCAAAGTATTGACGTGAGACAGCTTTTTGTGCTCCGCGCTGTGCTGTAACTCTACGCTACATCTAGATCATGTTGAGCTGAAAAGAAGCAAAGGCTCACCCGTATGCGATATAGTCCAATGCCGCTCCAAGTTTGCCAGTCGACAATATGCGGCAACTAGCTCTCGACTGTTTGATAGAATACATAAACTTATATCAATTTACCCCCTGACTAAACATGAAGTTAAAATCAAACTTACGGATTGGTTGCAGAAGTTAACGAATGACGAAACCGAGAATCTTATTACCATTGTATCTTAATAAAACTGATTGTGTATTTAAATTAAGGCATGTTTGTTTAATTTATGTCTTTGTAACTATACGTACTTGCACGACAACTATACCAATTTGTATGCCATTAATTATTCCTGGAGGAACTTTGGCTCTTAAGACAATGGCATTTGGCCTAGTTTAGGAGGCATTAGTTCACCCTTAGATGTGACTCTGTTGCATAATATTTTCCTAATCCTTATGTACTTAAGTATGTTTTTCTAAGTGTACAAATAAATATATTATTACTACGATTACTACTTAAAAAATACTAAATAATAAGCCATGACGAAAATCTCAAAGTAATTTTTTAGTATAACTACTTTTATAATAGGACGTTTAGATACGGAGGAAACCTACTTTTTTATGGATGGTATATCATCAAATGAGTTCTTCCACTGAGGCCGGAGCAGAAGGGAGTGCAGGACTCTTACTGAGTAAAACCCATTCATGTTCCTCCTAATGCCCTTTCCGTTCCAGGGCCGCTGTTACTCTTTCGAACATATTCCGCGACCGCTGACATCTCTTTGAGGCGCGCGTGGAAAACTACGCAGCTTCGACCCGGGCCTAGTTGTTATCTGACAGCGAGCCACCCATTGCTCGCTATTCACGAGCCCGCGACTGCGGTGGTCGGGAATCGCCCTGCGACTCCCGACGCCCGGGCCGTCTCCTGTTGTGGCGGCTGGGGCGTAAGGTTTACCATTCCCTCACGCGGCCCGCCTCCTCGTTCGCTAGTATTGCTGGTTCGTAGAAGGAGGTGACCGCTTTCCATGAGTTCTCGCTCCGGACCATGGATTGAACCGGGGCCGGAAGCAAGAGCACCCGCCGAATCCGAAGTACTTCCCGAAACAACCATATACGAAGAGTACCTGCGTGTGGCGGAAGGCGAAGACGCCGTGGCCCCTCTCCAACCACTCCTCAACTTCTTACTACTTTTCGCCACAACCTACTTACTTCGTTAAAGTTCGAGTTTAAGTCTACAACAAGTTTGTATGAGAAAATTGCGAGGCGACAATATCGTAAGTAAAGAATTTTAATGAAACACATAAAACGTTAATATATGCTTATTTTTTATTGAAGATCATTACAGCAAAGTCTCATGCTTTAAAACTGGAAAAGGGCATTGAACTAAATTGGCATAGCCACATTTCGCCATTTTTATTTTTCTTCAAAGTTGCGGCGCGCAATAATACTGCCATGTTTGGGTGGAGGACATTATGAAAACAAAAAATGTCCCGAGTAGATAATGGATTCAAGCCTAGCAATTGGGTTTGAGTTAGGTGGATTACACATAATTATGTAGTACTATAAAACTCCGTCGTTTTTGCGTCGGGGTATAAAATATGGTGTCTCAAAGAATGTATCGCCTCTTTACAGAAAGAAAAATGGCGATGAGGTGACCATGTCAGCTTCCATAGGAAAATGTTCAAACCATGTATTTATTAGTTATGATTTACTATTTATCTTCGTCTTTATCCTTGTCCTTGGTCTTAGGTTTGATGCTACGTTCTCGATCGCGCGACGCTCGCTCGCGGTCGCGTTCCCGCGGGGAGCGCTCGCGGTCGCGCGAACGTTCGCGCGGCCGCGGCGAGCGAGACCGCGATTTGTGACGACGGGACCTCGAGCGAGATCGCTCCCGCCGGTATGACCTACGAATGAAGACAAAACTATTTCAGACTTGTCGTTGGGAGGCTAGCATGACAGATGTACATTTGTCGTGTGTGCTATTCTGAAGCAATCTCAAAATTGTAACTTAGGGTTTTTATTTTTCACGATCAGAGTTTTTTTTACAGATCCAAGCCTTCACTAACTTGATGGAACTTTTAGAAAGAGTTTTTTTTTCCTTTATTCATTACATAAATACAAATAAAATTATTTTAAAATATTTAAATACAACGATATAAAAATATTCAAAAATATAAAAATAGTAGCCCACCGGTATCGGGAACAGGGTCCAAGCTACCGGCGGTCAGGGCCCCAGAGAGAAGAAGCTCCTAACAATGCGAGCCGTGTCCAGAAGTACTGCTTTCTGGATCAAGCCCTTGATCCAGCTGCCTAACGAGAGCCTCCTAAGGTGCTGGTCGAGGCTCTTGACTATTAAGCCACTGGCTGAAACGACTATCGGTACAATGATTGCTGAATCCACATCCCACATGTCGACAACCTCGCGAGCCAAGACAAGATATTTAATTTGCTTATCTTTCTCGGCTTTCACGAGGTTCTCGTCACGGTACGGTTATGTCTACAATCATTGCACGCCTCTCGATTCGGTCCACCACCACTTTATCAGGCTTATTGGCAACAATAGTCCTGTGTAGTTCCTTACTCTGCCATACTGCCTGCGATCGTTAGTGTCAAGTACTGCAGGTTTGCGCCAGTTCTCATTTGCCAAGGAGAGCGGGGTTAGTCCCTTGTCCACCGCCACTACATCTCGATGCATACCCACGTCGACAGCTAGGAAATATTCCCTGAGACTGCATATCTCGGGATAGTGGAGATACTTAGCATTTAAAAAACCTCGGCCTCCACACTTTCGCGGGATATACAGTCTCATTACTGACGACCGTGGGTGATGCATTCGATATGCAGTAAGCAGTGTACGCACCCGTCTATCCAGTTCAGTTCGTCAGTCAAGTTCCGTTTGAGTCCATTTGATTACGCCGAAAGAGTACATCAATACCGGCATGACCCAACCGTTGAAGGCGACGAAGACCTATTTCCGCCCGATAGAAGGCTATTGAGTACCTTCTTCAGGCGGCTAAAGAAGCGTTCCCTCAACAATTGCTTCATGTCAGTAACATTGATACCTAACGCTTCCGACATACCCAGATACTTGTAAGTTTAAGTTGAAGAGAGGGATCACAGGTTTATGGAATCCGAGAGTTGAGTTCCCACGGATTCCATAATCTCTCCACGCTTTACATGCATGACCGCACATTTGTCCACACCAAACTCCATCCTGATGGCGTTACTGAAAGTAACGTTCCGTACTCCATCAGTTGCAAATTACTGGGGGAAAAGAGTTTTAGATCATCCATGTAAAGGAGGTGAGATATAACCTGAGCCCCTCTCCTCAACCGATAGCCTAGGCCTGAATTCTCTAGCAGTGTGCTTAGAGGATTCAGGGCTAGGCAAAACAAAAGCGCACTCAAACTATTGCTCAGAAATATACCTCACTCGATCCTTACACACCTTGGGGGCTGATTATGATAGCCCCATTTCTGGTAATGGATAGCACGCTCGCTCGACCTCCCGAATCCAATCACCTTCAGTGTGACTGACAGGCACCGACCAGATGTTGCGCCAGAACGAACACATGGCGTCATCATCCGGCGGGTGCATGTCAGTCACATCTTGGTCCGATCGCTCCCAAGCCTTATATACCCACCTTGCATTACTTCGGAATGTGCGATTCTGGGTGTATCGCTCAATCCATCGATTATACCTACGGATACGGTTTCGGTAGGTTCGCGTTTGAACACAAAGGAAAACGGTTTTTGTACTTACTTTTCTCTTATCCTGTCAGGCTTGATAGAGCGAGACCGGTCTCGTTCCCTATCTCTATCTCTTTCCTCCTGTGAAACAAAATACGTAATTACTACGGGTCCAAAAATATGAGGTTGTTAATCATATAAGAAAGGAGATCAACAGAACAAAATTAAACCCGACTTCGGTGTCAAAAAACATTGTGTTTTTTTTAGAAGTGAGTTGTTTTCTTCTGTTTGTCTTGTTAGTATGTTTCGTTAGTAGTAGTTTTGTTTTGTTAGTATTCAATATAACTGGCAATATTTGGTAAACTACTATATCTATTCTTCAGATAAACGTTGTGAAGTAGTAGCAAACCAAGCCAGTGAGGCAGCCGCTACCGACCTCATCCCTCCTGTCGCGGTCCCTCCGGTCGCGGTCGTCTCGCTCGCGCGCGCGCTCTCTGTCCCGCTCGCGCTCGCGCTCGTGCGCGTGCGGCGGCGCGTGCGGCGGCGGGTGCGCGCGGTACGCCGACACGAAGGGCGGCGCCGCCATCATGTGCGGCGCGCCCAGGTGCGGCGGGCCCAGCGCGGGGCCCATGCCCGGCGGGGGGCCCGGCGGGGGCCCCATGGGCCCGGGGGTCAACTCCTTTATTTCACTTGGTGCCCAGCCGCTCTGTTCAGGGTGACCTGAAAAGGTAATGAGGCGTAGTTGAAAAAAATATGCTACTGGTACTATGTATAGCTAGTTCTATCGATGCGTCTAATCGACCAAATTTATACGGCCTTAAACCGATCGCTTGCGACAGCAGGAATAATGAAGAATGTTACTAGGTATGCCAAATCGCTTGAAATTTTGTCTCAATAAAGCTGCTGTATGTATACAAATACACTAGTTTTTGTTGTAGTTAAAAATACCTAGTAGTTTTGATTTTATAGGCATTCAAAGTTTCGAAAAATATCGAGTTTCGCTTACAGTCACGTGACGCCTATGACGTCATTTTACAACGCGCCTCGCGGGCCGCGGCCCGCTTCGTATGCAGTATTGCAGTGGCCAGCGGTTATAGTGGGTGTTATAGCTTGCGCAGTATTTTGTTGTGTTTTCGTCCGCGTATTACGTTAATAGTCTAATATAGTAAATATTATTCGATTAATAAATGGATGAAGGATTCGAAAAAGGGCAATCGGATAATCTACCTAAAATAGATGGATTAATGGTTGCGCATTATTTATCAACAAATAGTGATTCCGTTGCCGCCGAAATTCGAGGAATAAAAATGAATAAAAATTTATTATTGTTTTATTAAAATGAATAAAATGCAAAAATATCTACCTAAGTAAACTTTCCTTGCTACTACTTAAGCTTAATAGTTTATCTGTTCTAAATTGTTTTGTCAAAACAAAATACCCAACTAATATCGTACTGGAAGAATGCAACTCAAATAGTAGAAGTACGTCCTACCATTAAATTTTACGTTAAGACAACAAATATGTATTATAGTTTTGTAGCTATAGGTAGGTACGTATGTATATAAAGGTAGGTTCCGCTCTTCTTAGTAAATTTAAATGAATACATACATTGATTTATTGCAAACTAGCTTCCGCCAGCAGCTTCGCCCCCGTTTCCCTCGGGAACTGTACATTTTCCCAGGATTAAAAGTAGCCTACGTGTTATTCCAGACTTTGTCCAGTCCAGATCCGTTCAGGAGTTTTTGCGTGAAAGATCACAAACTTTCGCATTTATAATATTAGTAGGAAGTAGGATAGGTACTTAGGATGTAGATGTAGTGGATTGAACGTTACAGATGTAGGTACTAAACCTTTTTTTTATTTGTATTTTTTTTTACTAACAAAATACGTAAGGCCATTTATTTTTATTTGATACTTATTTCAGATCGGCAAGAGAGCTATGGCGATGACTCTATTGGTTATGTTGAAGTAAAAAGAGTAGGTGATGTATGTATGGTTAAATGTAGAATCACGCCAGAACACGCGGCGTACCTACGTACCACACCTTATCATTGCAGTTTAGAATGCAATGAAAAGGATCAATAAGTTTTAGATGTAACCTGCGAAGATTGTACTGCCAGCAGAGATGGCTGTAAACATACTATAGCATTTTTAATGTGACTACATCGTCGAAGCGAGGAGAAAAAACAACTTTTCAGGCGAATTGGTAGTTGTATTTTTACAGTTAGGCACAACACAGTCATGATTTCCTAGTATTTGGGTTGGACATTTTAAAAAGTGTTTAGGTATAATTTCGACGGTAAAGGCGCGCGACCGCGAGCGGTCTGAGTGAGCCAGACTGAGCGTGTTGTACGATGACGTCACACCGTCACCGGGAGCCCGCGTCGTGGAGTTGCAACTTGTTTTACTTCTAAATCGGAAACTAATTGACGTATCGAAGTAATTCTTTCACTAGTATTTTTTACTTTTGACAGAGAATATGGAGTGCTAATAATCAAAATTAGTTAACATTCTTCATTATTTTTGTTAACAAATCGAAATCATTATTCCCGAATTCGGATCAGATGTGTGTGACGCACGCAGGAGTCTCACACGGATTTGTCTGTTCAGATTGATTTCATGTTTCGTTAACCATATGCTTTGTTGTTGTAACCTACCCCAAGGTTCTTCGTAGGGAGCATGTGGAGGAGGTGGATAGTAGTGTTCCCCGGGCGGAGGTCCGAAGTAGTCCGGCGCGCCCATATCTCGCTGGTGACCGCTGCGCCCGTACTCCCG
Source organism: Hecatera dysodea (assembly GCA_905332915.2). Taxonomy (NCBI): domain Eukaryota; kingdom Metazoa; phylum Arthropoda; class Insecta; order Lepidoptera; family Noctuidae; genus Hecatera; species Hecatera dysodea. Next base: position 7,713,755 of record HG995288.1, on the reverse strand, counting down.
ACGTTCAGCAGTCATCACCTGAACAGGAAATCAACACAAACTTTATGAATGAAACAAAAGTTTTTGATGTGGAATAGTAACTCTGTAAATATTTACTTGAAAATTAACTGACCTGTATGGTGTTTTCTCTGGATTGGTAATTATTTGACATTACTGGTGGCATCATTTCATCATTTCTTGGACCTAAACAGAAAACATCTCAATTTGTACTCGAGTGTTCTGCAGTTTCTATGCAATTATTGTCAACTGTACAAAAACTGCACTTTTATAGCTAGCGAGCAGTTCAAGTGTAGCCTGTCTATTTAGAGCATAAACTTTTGACTTCCATAAAATAAAACTCTTTGCAGGCTGGGTACGCAACACTAAAGTTTCAGTGTATGCAGGGTTATCGGCAGAACGTGAGTTATGACATGATAATTATGTATTTGCAACAATTAAGCACCCGAGGAACTCTAGGCGCAAACCGAGAATAATAAAGAAAATTCAAGTCTCGTTTTTTTTTTCCACTAAATAGCATCACAGTCGGTCCAGATCACAGATCTATGATGCACTTTTTATCATCGCTGATTGTTTAACAGTTGTGCGACAGCACGCATAGCTGTCAGCTGACAAGCGACTGATAGTTTAGTGGAGGTAACTGCTACAATTCGTGAGGATGTGCATCGCCATGTGTTTACCGGGCGGCCTGCGCAGGTCGGGCGGCGGCGCGCGCGGCGCCGCGCCCACGTGCAGCCCCACGCCCGCCTCGTTGACCCGCATATGCCGCTGTCGCTCGCAGTACGCGCTCCACGTCACCTCGTTGAAGCCATAGTTGAAATAATCTGAAAATATTATATCACTGATACTGCTATATTCACTCAAATCCTTTAGAGACCAAACCAGGGGAGTCTATTATTTATTGAGGCTTCAAGCTTCTGGTGATATACATAGTAACAACTGGTTCACAACCTGTAGCCAGTGCAGGCTGCAGTTTATCGCAGAACCTCAATTTATAAGGATAAATAACATTCATAAGGCTGAAATGTTTTACATAATTATGTAATGTAGGAAACATTAAAAGTACCTACCTAAATAAAGTGCTAATTAAACACCTTTATTATTGATAGGAAATCATCAAATGACTTCTTCCGCTCTAGACGGAGCAGAAGGGGTGTCCTCCTAATTGCCCTTTGTGTTCCAGAACCGCGGTGACTTTCGAACAAATTCCAAAATTAAGACAGGACACAATAAAATTCTAAGCAAACACAACATAAAACTTTGATTTCTTACTAATTGTAATATCTAAAAAGGTACAGAATTTTGGAAATCCCAGGATTGTAAATTTATCGAGAAAGTCTTTACTTAATATATAAAGCTGACGAGTTTGATTGTTTATTTTCTTGAACGCGCTAATTTCAAGAACTAATTGCCCGATTTAAAAAAGCTTTCAGTGTTAGATAGCCTATTTATTATGGAGACTATATAGGTTATATATCATCATGCTAAGACTAATAGGAGCGGAGCACCAATGAAAAATGGTATTCTCTCTCCTATGTGACGTAGACGAAGTTGTGGGGGTCAGCTAATTTATAAATAAAAAGGTATTACATAGACAAAAGTATTTGAATTTCGAAGTTCTTAAATTCAAGACAAAATAAAGTTTAATCAATAAAATTGATTTCGATTTTACTTTACCTAACCTAATCTATGTGAAAATAGACCTTACTTACGTACTACCACAACCTGTTTCTCATATTTTTAGGAATAGGTATAATAATATAATTATCTTTAAAACCCAAGGAATCCCAGGATCTTAGGAATGTCCACAGTAAATAGCGAAATTAGCTCTGCCTAGTCTAATCATTGGTAATACAGTGAAATTCGTTTATTATGACGCCGCTTATATTGACCAACCGCTTAGTATGAAGTAAAACTGAGCTAATTTTGGTTTTCATATTATTTTCTTCAAAAAAAGTACAGATATAATGACTTCGTTTATTGACATGTCGCTTATTATGACCTATTTTTCAGAAATTATGTTTGGTTATAGTGAGGGACATGACTTCTAATTTGTTTCTAACTCATTTTGTTTTGATTGATCTATGTCTATCAACATTTTCTTTTTGTGTTTCTCATTATTACACAATATAACTAACAAAGATGGGATTTTGTTTAATTTCTAAGATGACGCTTTTTATGACGGCCGCTTAGTATGACATATTTTTCACTTCCCTTCGATGTCATTATAAGCGGATTCAACTGTACTAATAAAATTAGGTACTATTTATTAGCTGACATGCCAGATGTTGTGCCGTTCACATATTCTATTAAGATACATATACAATTTTTCTAAAATATTTGCAGACTTTTTACTAAGAACCTTACTCAGACTATTAACATACACAATAATCAAGAGTACTTCATTTATAAAGATAATAAAAATGTGTAAATTACCAGATATGTCAGCCCCAGGCTTGTTCCATGGCTTGTCTTCAATGGTGTCAATGTTAAACTCAAGTGCAGGCACTCCATTGATGCTCCCGGGTCCATCTAAGTCTTCTAATGTCACTTTACCTCCAGTGGTAGTACCACCACGGGGTTTTTCTGCAGCACCAGCAGCTACTAAGCCTACACCACGCTGGAAAGAAATTGTTATGGTAAGGGGAAGTGGGGCAGATTGATTCATATTATTATAATTGTAATTAAAAAACAATGAGAACAAACATAAAATTTTAGTATATATTCAATTCAATGGCATCTGCCCATCTTGCTGCAAGACGACTCACACCTCTTCTTCCAGTCTGCGGATGCCACTCAGTCATTGCCTTACTCCACCTATCATCACCAAGCCTTGCCAGGTGCAAAGGCTAGCCTTTCCCAACTATATTGGGCAGATGATGATCTATATGCCCCTTGCATTATTCTGCCCCACCTCCTCTTCTATCACTGTTAGCTTTAATTTTGAACATCTTCATAGATAAAGAGTACAGCAAAAATTGAAATGCTTAAGGACTATAATTCAAAGAGAGGGTTAACTTGTGGGTGGGGAATAGGGTTGCTTTCTTTGTAATTTTCAAAAGAATCAATCTTTGAAATTTCCAATTCTAGATAAGTTTTAATATGGATATGCCATGGCGCAGCTAAAGAACACTAGTGAACTTTTTGACAAAGGCTCAGTTTAGCCAAAGAATATTTTAGCATACTCTATAGTGTTATAGATTTTAAAGTACACATACATGAAATCGATACTCTAATAGGTATTCTATTTTAGGTTAATATGGTTGAAACAGATTACAGTATTAATCTCAATGTTACATCAAGCATCAATGAATAAATAAACTTGTAAAATAAGTGATTCCCTTACTTACTTTTATAGCTAGACTAGCATAAGATTGGGGTCCAGATTTGATCTCCCCAATAGTGACTTTGATGTCATCGCTGTCATCTGAATCTGAGTCTCCGTTGTTCTGGCTATCGGCGTCTCCGTTGCGATCGTCACCTTCGCGCGCAACCTCTGCGAAATGCTCGTCGTTGAAGTGAGAGTCATCATTAGTCGCTTCGTTATCCTCCTGATCTTTTTCTTCGCCTTCCTGCAAATGTCAGTTTGTCAACAGTTGTTTCAGTACAATAAGATAATAATCCAGACTTTAAATCAAAAGCAATATAAATATTTATATTGTATAATTACAAGCCTTATGCAAATACAGACGAAAATATTGAAATAAGCACAACCTCATTAAATTTCACACGTAAACTTTCGATTTAACAGTGTTATAGGTTATGTCTCAACTTACTGTTGCGGTGTCAGCTACATCAGTATCTTGCTGCTCTTTTTCGTTATCTTCTGCAGGTTTATCCGATACCTGATCGGGATTTGATTCACCATACAACCAACTATCATCATTTTCATCTCCAGGCGCCGTTTCTACGGCAGCCTCAGCCTCTGCCATTTTTTTTTTTTTTTTTTTTTTTTTTTTCCTTTGGCAACTGAGCCGATGACGACTATTCTGCCAGTGTCATGTGGTGACGGCAGCGCTGTGCGATGAGCCGTCGAACTTTGCACTTTGTGGTAGATCTAAAATGTTAGTAGCTGAAAGGACAAAACAATATTTTGTTAGTTGACACAGAATACTTTTTTTTTTTTATACATATATATATACTAAAAAAAAAAACGGGAAAGAACAAAGAAAAAAAAAATAATACTACATACTATAGGCTACATTTTAATCTCATTGTCGTTTAAAAATTTGGATAGGAATTGGATAAGTTTAGGAGAGAAATTTGTCAGGAGAGAATGGAAGTTAATAGGAAGAGGGATTTTAATTTCGGGGAGCATTTGGTACAAGTCGAAGGAATGGGAATTTGAAGGACATGAAAAAAAGATATGGTCTAAGGTACCATCATCAAGGCCACATTCGCATAAGGAGCTATCGCGGATACGAATTTTATGTAGAAATACTGGACTACAGCAATGGCCAAGCCTCAGTCTACACAAGGACGAGACAGTTCTTTTTGAAAGTTTGGCACATTTAAAAAACCAAGGTTTCCGCTGGATGTCAGGTTGGATGCTGGCATAATACGCTCCCTTTAGTTTTGAACTTACCTGCCACTCAGCAGACCACGAGTTGTGCAGCTTCAGTTTGGTATCAGAGCGTAAGTCGTAGCTATGGATCATGTAGTGCTTTCGATCCACAGGGTTGGAAGTCGCAAACTTAGCTAATGAGTCGGCACACTCGTTGCCACCTATACCGGTATGGCTGGGTACCCAAACTATTTCAATGTTTAAACCGTTTTGAAGACAAGTGTACAGTAAATTTCTTATATCTATAATAATTTTACTATGAGTTTTAGATTTTAATTGATTTTGCACTATTGCCTGGATGCTACTTAAGGAGTCAGAAAAGATTACTGAATTATGAATTTTGTGGGATGAAATAAAATTGATGGCTTCAAGAATACCGATACATTCACCGGTAAACACTGAAGCTTCTGGGGGACATTGGAATAAAAGGGCTATTTTCGAGTTTTGGAAGTATGTGGAGACACCGGTGCATCCTGTTGTCGATAGTTTAGACGCGTCCGTATAAAAAAGGTTCCAACCCTCCCAGTATCTCTTAATAGCCCGATCGAAGTCGCCTTTTAAGTCCTTACAAGTTTTAGATAAACCAAGTCCCAGAACGACCTTTGGTCTGAAATGGATCACCTCATATGCGGAAGAAAAGACCGGAAGAATAGGATATTGACAGACAGGTGAGGACAGCTGTTTAAGCTCTCTGTACCTGTTCATCAGTGGAAATCGTTTATTATTCCAATAGGAAGAGACATTTAGAGAGAGATAGATTTGCTCCAAGATGGGAAGTAAAGGATGGGATGAGAGGGAAAAGACTTTTGACAAGAAACGATCTGCTAAGTATTGTCGACGAAGGTAAAGCGGAGGCTCTGCACATTCTACCTGGAGGGCATTTATGGGAGAGGATTTCATGGCACCAATCACGATTCTAAGACATTTGGCCTGGATCGCATCTAGTTTCCGTAGGGCTTCTTTGTTGCATGGCTCGATTAAGTAGCTACAGTAATCTAGCACGCTTCTGACCAGCGCGTTGTACACCAATTTTAAGGTATAAGGGTGAGCACCCCACCAAACGCCTGCCAATGCCTTTAGAACCGAGATTGAGCGCTCACATTTTTCAACAGTGTTATTAAAATGCTCAACTCCCGATAATTTGGAATCTAGGGTCACCCCCAGAAACCTGGCTTTCTCCTTAATTGGGATAGTTTGGCCATCAATACTGATATCCACCCGAGGGATGAGACGTCTGCGAGTGAAAATAACTGCGGCACTTTTTGGAGCACTCAGAGATAACCCATGATCTAGCAGCCATTGGTTTAATGAAGACAAAGACGTGTTCATAGATTGAGCGGCACTCTCAATGGATTTGCTACAGACTAGTAACGCAATATCGTCGGCATACTGAAAACTTTTACAGTCATAATTTAAACAAGAATCGAGATCGTAAGTGTAAATATTATATAGAGGTGGACTGAGTACAGAACCTTGGGGAAGACCCCTCCAGGCTGACCTTGGATCAAAGTCCACCCCCGGAACCCTAAGTTTGATGCTACGGTCTAAAAAGATACTGGATATGATCTGGCACATCCTAGCCGGAATTCTCAGCTGTTGCATCTTCTGCCTGAGAACGTGGAGGAGGACAGAATCATAGGCGGCTGAGATATCTAAGAAAACGGCTACCACTGACTCATTCCTACTTAGGGCCAGTCGGATCTCTGAAGTGAGGGTACCCACACTATCAGCTGTACCCAGACTTTTCCTGAAGCCAAATTGAGTCGTTGGTAGCAGTTGCCTGCTCTCCACAAACCATTCCATACGGTTCTTAACTAAATGTTCCAGGAGTTTAATAAGAATGGACGATAAGGCAATCGGTCTGTAGGAAAAATGATCACTAGGGTCTTTGCCTGGCTTCAATATTGGAACTATCAGTTGGACTTTCCACTCAGGGGGAACATAACCAGAACGAAAGCAATAATTGGCCAAGTCCAAGTAATACTGGTGGGTCTTATCCCCAGCTTTGACTATGAAGGAGTACGGGAATCCATCCACCCCAGGGGCAGAATCTCTTACATGGGCGAGTACAGTTTTAAATTCTGTTGGACTAAAAGGACCATCCAGAGGGTCATCTGATTCCAGCTGGTAGATTGGTGAGACACATTCATCTACACTGGGAACATAAGCCGGGGCCAGCTTAGAAAAAAATTGGTGGCCCAACTCTTCTGACAGTATGTTCCCGGTTGGTGGTTTCAGGCTATTCCTATAGGACCTCAATCTACGCCACACAACTGAAGCTGGAGTGGATGGACTCAATGAGCTACAAAACTTCCGCCAACCTTCTCTTTTCTTACTCTTCAGTAATTTCTTGGACTTAGCCAACTCATGCTGGTAGTTAATTAAATTCTCCAGGCTCATGTCTGAGTTAAATTTCTTTTCGGCCTCATTCCTGGCTCTGATCACTGCAGAGCAATCCCTATCCCACCATGGCGGAGAGGGAATTTTGCCGGATGACGGTTTTTTGGTCGGGAAGCAATCGTCTGCTGTAGCGGATATGGTATTGGAGAATGACGAAAAACACTCGTGTGCAGTTTCGTCATTGATGGAGGGAAGGGAGGAGACGCGTAAATCTAAGATTTTGGAGTAGAGGTCCCAATCTACTGAGTTGAGTTGGTATTTTAACAGGGGGGGAGAGTTTATGTTATGAGTAGTTTTGGAAGGGATTTCAACCATGATAGGATAGTGATCACTCCCATAGGTCATATCCAAACGACTCCAGTTTAAAAGGCTGGCTATATTGGATGAACAAAAAGTCAGGTCAACACAGCTGTTGCTCTGTCCTGGTACAGCCCGACGTGTGGCACAGCCATCATTAAGGACACATAGATTAAGTTCATCCAATATTTCCACCAAACCAATGCCAAAGTTATCGCAGGTTTTTGACCCCCATCTATAGTGATGGCCATTAAAATCACCCATAACAAGTATTGGGCCCTGTACACTACTCAGCAAACTTTTTATTGTACCAAGGTCTTCAATTTGTGGGTGAGCAATATAAAAACTAAAAAAATTTATATCCTCAGCCTTCACAGCAACAACATTAATATTGTCACCTACAAAGGGTAGAGGAATTGGGGAGAATGATACTTTGTTATTGATGAACAAAGCACATCCCCCATATCCATCTGGTCTGTCATAACGAACATCACTAAAACATGGGATCCTGAAATTGCTTCCAGGACGAAGCCATGTCTCAGCAATGCTACAGACCGATGGTTTGAATTTGTTAATTAAATAGAGTAAGTCAGGTTTCCTAGGAGTAATACTCCTGACGTTCCACTGGAGAAAAGTCAGGGGGCGGAACATTGTGAATATAGTTCACTATGGAGGACAATTTATTGGCAACGTGGTCTGGTAGTGATTGGGCAGGGTTAGCTAAAACAGCCATGAGCATATTTGATATTATGTTAAGGATGTTTTCTGAGGAAATAGGACTGGGACAAGGAGTGGTTGTACTTTCCCGAGGGTAAGCACACCCATTTTGGACTGGGGAAAAAGAGTAGTTTTGAGTGAGGGCTTGATGAGCCTGTTTGTCATAACTAGGGGAGAGAGGAGCATGGGATTTAGGTTTAAGGAAGACTGTTTTACGGTATGATTTTTGGGTTTGGGAAGTGGGAGATGGTCTGGGAGAATGAGTTGGACTGGCTAAGGGTTTACTTGTATTCAGGGATATTTTGGACACTTCAGCATATGATCTTGAAACTGGAGGGAGAACCTGGCTTGCTTCCACATAAGAAACTGATTTCTCAGCCATAAGAGCCTTTATGCTCTTCTGCCTACCCAATTCAGGACACGCTTTATCAGTGGCATAATGGTTCCCAGAACAAGACACGCAAAGTGCACAGTCTGTGGGAACTTGGCATCCATCCCCTGGATGGTCTTCAGCACATTTATAACACCGGGGTTTTGATCTGCATACTGTACGTGTGTGACCATAACGACAACAATTAAAGCATTGGATAGTTGGGTACATATACCTCTCAACAGGAAGGGCAGAATAAAAACAATACACCCGTTTTGGTAAAATTTGGCCATCGAATGTCAGAATGACTGTCTGAGTTGGTTTCCATTCTGTTATGCCTAAAGAACTCACCTTTCGGTTCATTCTCCTAGCTTTGATCACGGGGCCACATCCAGCGGGGACCTTGATGTTTTCAATGGTTTCTTCCTCTGTCCATTCAACAGGTACATCCCTAACAAGACCAATACGAGTAACATTGTATTGTGGAACAGATGCAATGAAACCATGTTGGACTAAAATTGGACTAATCAAAAAGCTATTCGCGTCCTGGTGAGAGTTAAAATCGACTGAAAGCTTGTTTCTTCCCATACGTTTCAGGCTTCCTAGTACCACGTTGTTGAAATTGTTCTTCTGTAAAAACATCCCGAACTTGACAGGGTGAAGAACGGTGCCAGAGGTCTGGCCATCTTTAAGAGACACGTGCACAACATATGGCGGGTTATCCCTCAAGGTGTAGGAGTGTCTCCCAATTATGTTCTTGGGTTGCTTAGGGGGATTTATTGGGGAAGTCGGGGGAGAAGCGGCAGGTCTTTTTCTATGTGAAGATTCAGAGTCCATTGTAATTTCTTGCGGTTTGTCATCGGGAAGGGTAATTGTTAAAACCGGAGTAAAATCAAAGGGATCGGGAGGGTCTGGAGGTTTTTTGTTATCCATGATGGATAACGGCTAAAATACTACCAATAAATAAAATATATGCTAAAACCAACCTTACGATACAAAACAAACACAAGGAATATTCTCGACTGAAGATCACACACTCAAGGTTCACTTAAATCGAAAAAATTCACAACACAAACACAAGCACGTGATTAACCTTCACCGCTACCAACGAAAGTCCCTCTGCCATTTTTATTTAGCACAACAATTTGTTGACAGGACAGATCTATCTATCTATCTACCTATATTTTTATATGGCGAGCAAAGCCGATGTCGACTATTCTGCCAATGTCTAAAGTAGATTGGAAAAGCAAGTGTGTTTGATATATACCGTAAAATGGGGTGAATAGGGACAAAATCGAACTTGTCACTGAAATTAATCGATGTTGTAGGACGAATGCAATATTGATAACTCTTTCCAAGGGTTTCCGGCAGTTAATACTTTTCGTAAATGTTAAAATTATCCCCAGAATAAGTTAAAATTTAGATATTTTAACAAAAATATAGGCTGTCCCTATTCATGCTTGAAGTGGGGTGACCTGGAACGAGACATGGGTAACTTGGGAAAAAGTAGTAGGGTTGTCTCTTTAGAACTAACTAATACTTTAGAAATAACTCTTTAGGAAGAACTAATTACCTATCTTCTGCTAAAAGATTAATTTTCTTCATTAAATTTAAAAATTTTGGAAATAAAAATAATACAATAAATCCAAAATCTTGCAGAAAGCTACTTAGCGTTATAATATTTTATAATCTCTGTAAAAATGTGCATACATGTTTATCTTTTTCGTCAATTTTCTAAAAAAAATGATGAACCAATTTTGATAAAATTTATTATGAGGCCTGCTCTGATGTTATATCCTATCATACAAAAAAAAATCATCAAAATCAATTCACGATAATGACGGAGTAATAGCGCCACATACAAACCAAACAAAAAACATACAGTCGAATTTAGAACCTCCAGGTTTTTTTTAAGTTGAAAATAAAAGCGTAAAGAAATTTAAAGAATATAGAAACCTATAAATGTAAAATATTAAAATGCATAAAACAACGAAGACCCATATATTGTTAGTTCAACACACTACGTATTTTTATTATTTGTTTGTAGGCTTGTTTTTTAAATCATACAAGTTCGTACCTATGTATCTCTTATTACTTCTCATTAGTTCGCCTTGTACGCATGCTTGTATATAAGTTTAAAATAAATAAAATGAAAATGCCTTATTTTAATAAAAAGTGAAATCCTGCAAAACAATGCGATAAAATGTTCAATTCATGTTGTAGCAGCCCTGACCCTATTCAAACTTTACCGTTCCTAATCAACTTTCATATGTCCCTATTTACCAAGTATAGGCGACTCTATTTGTACTTTAGCCGTCCCTTGTCACCCCGTTACCGTATTTATTCACCTCGAAAAAATAAACAATCCCAGAGGTTTTAAAGAAAACGATTTCAAACAAAAACTATGTAAAATCTAGACTTATTTCTTTTTGTGTAGCTTCTTAGAGATATTATATCGTTGGCTAACTCCACACGTTGTCAAAAAAACACTAGAACTTCCAAAAAACGGCCAACTTATGGGACAATACCGCAACCTCACATCTACAGTCTTATTTGAAAGAAGATTTTTGACACCTTTTACTAACTTCACAACGCTTCGGTGTTGCCAGCTAGAAGATAATATATTCTACTTTTAGAAGAAAAAAAAGGTAGCAATTGGAAGTTCTTGTTTTTTTAATTTGTGGCTTCGAAACTAGATTCCTCGATTTGACCCTATTTACCCCTGAGTCCTTATTCACCCCGTTTTACGGTAACGTTACACGGAGATTAGATTCTTCTATTGGTTGGTACAGTTGAACACTTGTTGGGTTAGCATGGGATGAAACAAACAAAGAATAGAAAAATATATAATATTGTAATAAAGTTGTAAAGAAATGAAATGAACGCACATCCTTAAACGGTGATTTAAGTTGAGTGAGACTCATAGTTTGATGTTATTGTGACGGATGAAAATCATCAGCGCCACAAGCAGTTCTGGTGAGGAATGTGTTAAAAGGGAAGGAAAGTTAATCGGAAGAGGGATTTTAAATTTAGGCAGACGGCCATATAAGTCAAGTGACGGGACATTATTAGAGCATTCAAAAAATATATGGTCTAAAGTGCCCTCCCCTATTCCGCACTCGCAGATGGAAGAATCGCGTATTCGTATTTTATGTAAAAAAACGGGGGTACAACAGAAACCTAAGCGAATTCTACAAAAAACAGATATAACAGTTTTAGAAACTTTTCTGAAACCACAGAACCATGGTTTTGGTTTTATTAACGGTTGGACAGCATAGAAAAACTTGCCTTTATGTTTGCTGGATATATTCCACTGTTCCTGCCATGCGCACTGGAGATCAACTTTTGGAAGGGACAAGAGATCATAGCTCAGATGAGTGTTATGTGACAGGTGAGCCGTTACAGATGAACAAGCATCTTTAGCTAAAGTATCCACACATTCATTACCCTTGATGCCACAATGACTAGGTATCCAAACTAGCTGAACGTCCCTTTGACTGTTAGCACAGGCTAATAAGGAGTTCTTGATTTTTAGAATAAGGGGACTGTGTAGTTTGCTTCTAAAAGGACTTTGATTTAAAGCTTTCAGGCAGCTAAGGGAATCCGTAAAGATAACTGCTTTCTCAATGTTAGTGTGTGACTCTATAAAAAGACAGGCTTCTAATATGGCCACGCACTCGCCAGTGAATACAGAAGACTCCTTGGGGCATTTGTACTGTAGAATGATTCTAGAGCTTTGATAATAAATCGCAGCTCCAGTGATACTGTCAGTATTCAATTTAGAGGCATCAGTGAAAAATAATTGAAACCCATTCCAACGTTCACCCACAACGGCATTGAAGGTCGAATTTGCCGATGGAGATTTTTTGGAAATACCAATATCATAAAAAATTTTAGGGATAAAACATAAGCTTTCGTAAGAGAAGTTAAATAGGGGTAATCTTGGATACTGTAAAATCGGACACTCTAAATTTTTAACTTTTCGAAATGCTTTTAATACTAAAGGAATTTCTTTATTTTTCCAGTAATTTGAGCTTCTGTGTAAGACGTCTAACTCATTTAATCTAGGTATAATGGGATGGGATGATCTAGAGACTAATCTATACAAAAAACGCGATGCTAGGAATTGTCGTCTCAAGGCCAAGGGTGGTTCGGCACACTCGACCTGCAACGCGTTAACGGGAGAAGACTTCATACAACCAGAGATGATCCGAAGACATTTGGACTGTACCTCATCCAATCGTGCCAAAGCCCCTTTGTTGCAAGGAATTAGGTGATATGTACCATAGTCCAGAACGCTACGGACTAAGGCGTTGTAAACTAGTTTCATGGTGTAAGGATGAGCACCCCACCAAACACCCGCAAGAACCTTTAAAATAGGAATAATTCTTTCACATTTTTGGATCAGGAAATTTACGTGAGACTTGCCAGATAATTTCGAGTCCAAAAAAACGCCTAAAAATTTAGCTTTCCTTACTAGGGGAATGTTATAGCCTGAAATGCTCACTGTAATTGGGGGATCTGTCTTTTCCGAGAAAAAATTAATGTCGTACTTTTTTGTACAGAAAGTGATAAACCATGGTTTAAAAGCCATTGGTTCAAAGACTCCAAAGAGAGACATAGAGATGAAGCAGCGTCAACGATGGAGGAATCTGTCACGTATAGAGCAATGTCATCGGCGTATTGTAAAATCTGACAATTATTATTTAGACATGACCCAATATCAGCCGTGTATATATTGTATAATAGTGGACTGAGTACAAAGCCTTGAGGGAGGCCCTTCCATGTTTGCCTTTCATCAAATTCCTCTCCCTGAACTCTGAGAATCATAGATCGAGATGAAAGGAGACCACATATGCATTGTATCATTTTAGCCGGAAGATTCAGCTGGTGCAATTTTTGCCTGAGTACGGGAAGAAGTACGCTATCGTATGCGGAGGAGATGTCGAGGAAAACCGCGACAGTGGATTGGTTTTTGGAAAAGGCTATATGGATATCTGTAACTAGGACACCGACACTATCCATTGTACCAAGCCCCTTCCTGAAACCAAATTGGTGATTCGGCAATATATCTCTCGATTCGACTATCCATTCGAGGCGATTTTTGATGAGGTGTTCTAGTAGTTTCGCTAGGACTGAAGATAGAGCAATTGGTCTAAGGCCATTCGGATCATCTGGATGTTTCCCAGGTTTCAATAAGGGGATGACAATCTGTATCTTCCACTGGTCTGGAACCCAACCATGACCATAACAAAAATTTATAATATTAAGGTAATATGTTCTAGCCTTGATGCTGCAGTGAGAAATAAAAGAATATGGCACGCCATCAATACCAGGAGCTGAATCCCGGACATGTTGTAGTACCACATTCAGTTCATCCATAGTAAATGGAGTATCAAAGGGATCTTCTGGCATATTAAGTAGAGGCTCATTTATACATTCACATAAAGTTGGGACATATGGTGATGCTATTTTGTCAAAGAAGAGTTCAGCTGTTTCCCTAGTTATTGTTGAAGTGATTGAAGGGGAACATCCACCTCTAAACCTATTGATGTATTTCCAAACAACTGAGATTGGAGTAGAGGGGGATAAGGAGGTGCAGAATTTGACCCAGCCAGAACGCTTCTTGTTACGAAGGAGGCGTTTAGCTCTGGCATTACACCGAAAGTATGTCATGAGATTTGGGGTGCTCATATCCACATTGTAGCGCGTTTCTGCCTCATTTCTTTCCCGAACTGCCGCAGTGCATTCCGAGTCCCACCATGGAGGTGAGGGGATTTTGTTTCTGGCAGTATTTTTAATTGGGAAGGTTGAATCAGCACTTGCAGTTACAGCTGTAACAAAACCCTCATAACAAACTTTGGCATGGTAATGATTAGAAGGGTTAGGGAAAGATGAATTTAAATTTGGAAGATCATCAATTTTATTCTCCAATAGTGATGCAAACTTAGACCAATCAGGCTTGGACAAGTTATACTTCAATAGAGGAGGGGAATTTTTTTCTAAATGGGTTCTGTTATTAAGAGATATGATTATAGGATAATGATCACTACCATGCGATAGAGATGTGCATTCCCACAGAGCTGATGCTGCTAATTCAACTGAGCAAAATGTAAGATCCACACAGCTGTTTTGCTGTCCGGGAAGTGATCTACGAGTTGGACAGCCATTGTTTAGGATACAGAGATCTAAGTCATCTAATAGTTCCACCAGTGCTACACCAAATGCATCACAGCGTTCAGAACCCCATCTGTAGTGGTGGCAGTTAAATTCGCCCATGACTAAAAGAGGCCCATGAGTGTTAGTAAAAATATCTTTCAAAATACTCAAGAAGTTAAGGTTGGGGTGGGCAATATAGATGGAAAACAATGTGATACCTTTGGCCCTTCCTGCTGCAATACTCAAATTACCCTCAAGTGAGGGAAGGGATATGGGCGAGAATGGGACCCGATTATTTATGAAGAGAGCTGACCCTCCATACCCATCGGATCTGTCACACCTGAGGATATTAAAATGTGGCATACGAAAACTAAGACTCGGTGTGAGCCAAGTCTCAGCTATGGAGCAAGCCAATGGCTTGTACTTATTTAGGAGAAATATGAGGTCGTGCTTCTTATGCCACACGCTCCTCACATTCCACTGGAGAAAGATTAGGCGGGACGCCATTTTTAAATTGTAATAAGAATGAAATAAGTTGATCGGCAACGTTGGACGGTGTTTGGGAAAGATTAGAAATGGGAAAGATTGTTGGTAGAAGTTTTATCAAGAGTTCAATGAGAGAAGAAATATTGTTAGAAGGGATGTTGTTATTATTTAGAGCACAGCCATTAGGCTGTGATGGATGGGGGGTACTAATTATTTGCTGGTGAGCAGCTTTGTCATAAGATGGGGAAAGAGGGGCATGGGTCTTAGGTGGAAGAATTACAGTTTTTCTATATGTGGTTGGAGTTTTAGTGATGTTAGCATAATTCCTAGTAGCTACTGGAACTACTTTGCTAGCGTCTAAATATGAAATATTTTTCTCTGCCATGATAGTCTTAATGGCTTTCTGTCTACCATGCTCAGGACATGACTTGCTATTAGCAAAGTGATTCCCCGAGCAAAGCACACAGAAGGCCTCGCTTTCAGAGATGTTGCAACCATCACCGGGATGATCGTGGCCACATCTACTGCAGCGTGGTTTTGATCTGCATATATTAGCGACATGACCAAATCTACAACATTTCCGGCACTGAATTGTTGGGAATATATATTGTTCAACAGGAAGGGAAGTGTAGCAGCAAAAGATTCTCTTGGGTAATACTTGCCCATCAAATGTGATGACGCAGGTTTCAGTAGGCTTCCACTCCGTTATACCATCCTTATGAATTTTTCTATTTATCCTGCGAACTTTAAGAATTTGTCCACATCCTGTAGGTACAGACAAATATGTGATTGCTTCTTCATCAGTTATATCTGAGGGAACCCCAGTGACAACACCCATCCTTGTGATGTTGTATGTAGGGATTGATGCTGTATACCCATGTTTAAGCAACAAACTGTTAATCTGAAATGAGTTAGCATCCTGAGGGGATGTAAACTCCACAGATACGCGATTCCTTCCAACTCTATTAACGCCGTCACGAAGCACGTTCGCAATATTGTTAGTCCAGAGGAATTTACCGAAATTAACGGGATGTAGAGTAGTGCCTGCATTTTGTTGGGTTTCTATACGAGAAACATGGACTAAAAATGGGGCTTTATCCGTAGCTGAATACCTAACTCGGCCTATTTGGCTCTTAGGTTGCTTGATCGGAGGTTTCGGGGTGATAATTTCTTCGTGACCGGGGCGTTTGCGTGTATTTTGTGGGGAGGGTGACATTTCCATCTCTGTGGCAGTGTACACTACTTCAGTAAATTGTGATAGAGGGTTAGAGGATGGAAGAAGAGGAGTAAAGGATGGTGGGATATTGGGGGGATCCGGATCGGGGGGTTTGTTTCTTTCCATTTTTAATGGAAAAACTTAATAGGTACAACACACAGTACAAACCTGGTAAAGAACACACAATAACAAGCTCAAAAGATAACAGCAATAAAACAATAAAAGCTAAAAAAATCCCGGAACACACGTGCTAACCAAAATACCTGAGAATCCTAACTTTTATAAAAGGCAGAAATAAAATTTAAGAAATGCGACGCTTTGTCTTTCCCGCCAAAAGTCGAATCCGACAGGACAGATCGCACGCAGACAGACGCTTGACTCTTGAGTCTTGACGTTGACATGACATAACTCACAATTAAAAAACCATAGTTAGCAGTTTTTTTTTTTCAAAGAATTTTATTTTTCATAAACCACATTCACATTCGTGTTCGCCATTCGCCTCGTCACTCGACGAACATTCGACGAAACATTCGTATACGAGTGCCGTCGCGAACACGATGTTCACACATTCGCGGGGGATTTATTAACATTCGTACACGAACATGGAGGACGTGAAAATAATTTCGGCATGCGCGTTACATCTAATGAGCTTATGCTCCCATACCCGATTTGAAAGACGATTTCTTCTTTCGAGCATGTCTGCGAAAACAGGCCATTAATTAATGAAATCTTTAATTTGAAGTTGCTGACTGGCAACCCCAATAAATGATAGCAAATCTTTCGGGATTGCTGAAATCGTATGTTTGTTTATTGTTTATTAGCGACCCGCCCCGGCTTCGCGCGGGTACAATGTAGATACTAATGTTTCCTCTATTATAATATGCATTTATACATATAAACCTTCCTCTTGAATCACTAAAAAAAACCACATCAAAATCCATTGCGTAGTTTTAAAGATTTAAGCATACATAGGGATATAGGGACAGAGAAAGCGACTTTGTTTGCTGTACTACTATTATAAAGAGAAAAGATTTGTTTGTTTGTTTGTATTGAATAGGCTCCAAAACTACTGAACCGATTTGAAAAATTCTTTCACTGTTTGGACGCTACACTATTCCCGGGTGACATAGGCTATATTTTGTCCCCATATTCCCACGGGAACAGGAACTATGTGGGTGAAACCGCGGGCCGCTGCTAGTATACTATGTAGTGATAGTGACACCAATGTGATTGGTACGTTTAGGTGGGGAGGGGGGGGGGGGGGTCCCACTAAAAAGGGAAAAATAAAAACTTTTAACAAAAAAATACAACCGACTTCTACACAAAAAACCAAAAAGTACAAAATAACTTTAATTAATTTCGGAAGCCGGTGTTCAAAAACGAAAAAGCAACCCGAAACGCCGAGTTCCGAATATTATTTTGTACTATTTGGTTTCATTTTTTTGTAGAAGTCGGTTGTCCTTTTTTTTGTTTATTTTTCTGATTGCGATGTTTTGTTTGCATGAGCTCATTTTTTTGATAAAGTTCTAGGAATTCCAAAATTCGGATTCACTCCATTTTGTTTACGCGCCCTGTTGGGTCGGGCGCTAGCTTTCAACTGAATGTAGGCGAATGTGTAAACAGTAAGTTCGTGTTCGCCATTCGTGCCCTTTGATTCGCGTCCGAAAAACCGCTCCCAACGCGAACTCTCGAATCGCGACGCGAACCACGAGCCGAATAGCGAGCGCACTGTTTACATATGCGTGTTCGTTATTCGCCTCGCCATTCGCCACGTCATTCGACGAAACATTCGTGTACGAGTGCCGTCGCGAACACGATGTTCACACATTTGAGGGGTGATTTATTTTGACATTCGTACACGTACACGAACATGGAGGACGTGAAAATAATTGCGGCATGCGCGTTACATCTAATGAGCTTCTGCTCCCATGCCCGATTTGATACATGATTTCTTCTTTTGAAGATGTCTACGAAAAAAGGCAACTAATGAAATCTTTAATTTAGAGTTGCTGACTGGCAACCCCAATAAATGATAGCAAATCTTTCGGGATTGCTGAAATCGCATGTTTGTTTATTGTTTACTAGCGACCCGTCCCTGCTTCGCACGGGTGCAATGTAGATACTAATGTTTCCTGTATTATAATATAATATGCATAAAAAATAAACCTTCCTCTTGAATCACTCTATCTATTAAAAAACCGCATCAAAATCCGTTGCGTAGTTTTAAAGATTTAAGCATAGGTACATAGGGATATAGGGACAGAGAAAGCGACTTTGCTTTATAGTATGTAGGTAGTGATAGTGACACCAATGTGATTGGTACGTTTAGGTGGGGAGGGGGGGGGGGGGACCACTAAAAACTGAAAAATAAAAAACTTTTAACAAAAAAATACAACCGACTTCTACACAAAAAACCAAAAAGTACTAAATACTTAACTTTTATTACCTAATTTCGGAAGTCGGTGTTCAAAAACGAAAAAGCAACCAAAAACACCGAGTTCCGAATATTATTTTGTACTTTTTGTTTTTGTAGAAGTTGGTACTTTTTTTTGTTTATTTTTCTGATTGCAAAATTCGCACTTTACTCCATTTTGCCTAAACACGTCCGGTTGGGTCGGGCTTTAGCTGTCAATTAAATGCAGGCGAATGTGTAAATAGTTCGTGTTCACCATTCGTGCCCTTTCATTCGCGTCCGAAAAACCGCTCCCAACGCGAACGCTCGAATCGCGAATTCGCGACGCGAACCACGAGCCGAATAGCGAGCGCAGTTTACATATGCGTGTTCGTTATTCGCCTCGCGATTCGCACGAATTTGTGAATGCGGTATGAAAACTTGGTCTATTACTGTATATTTTACACTAGCGCCACTGTCCGCGACTTCGTCCCCGTGGAATCCCCGATTTTAAAACATTCTTTATCGCTGCTCCGCTCCTATTGGCTTAAGCGTGATGATATATATAGCCTAAAGCCTTTCTCGATAAATGGTCTATTCAACCCTAAATGAATTTTTCAATTCGAACCAGTAGTTCCTGAGATTAGCGCGTTCAAACAAACAAACAAACTCTTCAGCTTTATAATATTAGTATAGAAGTATAGATAACTCTTCTGGCTGTATATACATAACTAGCAGCGCCTCGCGGTTTCACCCGCGTATTTCCCGTTCCCGTGGGAATATGGGAATAAAATATAGCCTATAGCCTTCCTCGATAAATGGGCTATCTAATACTGAAAGATTTTTTCAAATCGGACCAGTAGTTCCTGAGATTAGCGCGTTCAAACAAACAAACAAACTCTTCAGCTTTATAATATTAGTATAGATTACATATGTATATTGTGTGTTTAAATAGTTTCAGCTGTTCTGCATAAATGAAATAAATACATTTTAACTGTCCTAGCTTATTGTTAGTTTTAACAGGGTCCTAGGATCAGTGAGTATAAAGCCTATTATGGTGTGTGTGCTCAGGGCCGGCCCGCCCATACGGCGAACGGAGCAGTCGCTCCAGGCGCCAAATCCTAGGGGGCGCTTTACACTCACAATTGGTATAGGTAAGGTAGGTATATATTATTGGGAGTAAACGGGAAAGGCGCCATAATTGGATCTCGCTCCATTCTAAAATTTACTTCGGGCCGGCGCTGTGTGTGCTTTAGAAACATTAAAGAAAAAATTAATAAAAAACAATACTTTTTAATTTTAGCAAGTTTGAATAAATAAATGATTTCTATTAAATAATCATTAAGCAACATAGATTTATCACAAATTATTAGTAATCAGTAGACAGTTACTGAAGCATTAATCAAGTCCATTTCTTCTCCGAGGGAACAGCTTTTGTTCAGCTTGCTCCACTTTCTGGGCGACGTTGGCTAACTGTTCCGACGCATCAGAAGCAGCCGCACCGCACGTCTCTGCCAGTTCTTGGACACCTTGAGAAACCTGCGGATAATGATATAATCAAGTTTATTTTTACAAATGTATAAAAAAAGTACAAATGCATGAAGATTTATGTTATAGCCTGTATAAAAGTCTCAATACAAAATATGATAATCCTGCGATGTGTGAATATGAAGAGTCTGGATGTCTGTTTATCAATTATGAGTTCATGAATCCATCACAAAGGTGTCTGACGACGTCAGTGACGCTAATCCATGTCCTGGATTAAGATATAGCGTCGTAGATAGTTAACGTGCTTTCAAGCGACCAAACAGTAAAGTGTTAGCTGACCTGGCTGAATCTGTTTCTAAATGTACCTATACATCAACAGTTTTATTACTCTCCTGTAGTCTTGTTTGACTCACGTACTGTTAGAACTTCACTGACGACAAAGCAATCATCGCGCGTATACACGATCGGTGTGGTTCTGTAGGTTGCCTCTGCCGAAAAAATTAACGAGACAATCGCGAATGGCGCGATGATGCATGCTCAGTATTTGGACAACGCTTTAGAAGAATTTGCGATCCAAACTTTCACACGGGCGAAGCCACTGGTTAAAAGTATTTCTTAACAGGTTCATTGTCCACACAGCAGACACAATAGTAAAAAATCAATCAAAGACAGCATTTATGCTTACAGCATCGGCTTCAGCCTTCACTTCAGCAGCGGCAGCTTGCATGTTGTTGACCACTTCCTGCATCTGAGCCGCATGCTGAATGGGCTCTGACTCTAGCACTGGACCTGCCTGAATTAAACAAAAACAGTGTTTAGTCAAATTTTGTTAAACGAAAATGAAGTTTTATGATTTTATATTATTAAGAAATTAGCCATATTATTGTGCCATATATAGACATAATTTTAGTTTTAGCATTTAAAAACGATTACAACAGAAAATATGAATTATGATCTGTCCAGTCCCATCAATTATGAGTTTGGTTCCATATTCATTGCATGTTTGTCACTACTGGGGTGCAGCACATACAACATAATTATGAATCCATAGGAGATTTGGGTCAGCCGTAAGTCAAGGTACATCCAACAGGAATGTCTTGTTCAATGTTGTGAAGCTTTCTGGCATCTTCTCGGACCATTCAGTTGAACATAGACATAGAATTTCTCAAGTGTATAACAATGCTGAGATATGCTAAGTTACCTGTTTGCAGCGGTGCATACAGTGACAGTGGTGTTTGAGCACAGGCTCCGCAGCACCAACTTCATGCATGTGCATTTCATTCTGCTGCATCTGGAATTAAAAATAAGACTATTTTATTATAAAAAGGCACTTCCTTATATGGAAAAATAACTATTCTATTTAGTCCGTCAGCTTGTTTTTGAAATAATATTAGACATTAGCAGCACCTGTGGTTTCACCGGTGTAGTTTCCATGAGAATATAGGGATAAAATGTAGCTTGTGTTACTCACTGATATTGTAGCTTTTCATTGGTGAAGAGATGGTTAAAATCAATCCAGTCATTTCAGAGTTTATTTGGTACAAACAAACAAAAAAAGCATGCCTTTTTATAATATTAGATAATCCTTTTTATGATATAGATAAATATAAAGTTTGATTAAGTTCAAGATGATTGATGATTACAAGCTGGTGATGTCTCATTTAGTCAAAATGTGACACACATGATTTTTGAAGACACTGTACTCCTCATTTTTTTTTAATGAAAAAAGAAAAAAATTACGCACTATACTTTTTGGAAGTATTTGCTTTTCATAAGAAAGCCAATTATTGCAAATAAGGTTCTTAAAATGTTGCCTTCCAGTCCACCAATCCACACTAGAATCATGCATAGACTTGTATAATAATAAACGAGACAGCCTTAATTCTTTAAGACAGACCTTATCCAGACTAAGACAAGGCTGTCTTCTTCTGGCCAGGATCAGTTCATAGAAAACAACAACATTTAACTCATTAATTTGGTTGCGTGCTTGACAAAATGTAATATTACAACTAAACCCCTAAGATGACACACTGACCAAAAGGGGTAAATAAAAAATCATGAAGCCTTACATTTTCAATAAAATTCGGGTCAGTGTAATTGTTCAGTTCGGAGGCCATGTGTACGGCTTCAGATAGCTTTTCATGTCCAGCTGTTGCATTGTTGATAGCTTGAGCAGTATTCAATAGATTGGCAGTCGCAGTTTCTACTTGTTGCCCATCAATGGGGGCATTCGCTGCCAGACCAAGTTTAGCTTCCAGTTGCTCAATTCTGCTTTGTAAAATTGAAATGGGATCCATTTTTTGCAGTAATCACTGAGTAAAATTAGCAAAATAAAATAAAACTATTATATGAAACTTTCTATTCAAATGCTGTTACTAAAATAAATGAAAATCGCAATTTTCGAATACAAATGCTATTATAATATTTGTTTTTGACATAACGATTACGTCAATGAAACGTCAAACGATGCGAAACTAAATTGACGTAAGTGGCCTTTCCTAAAGCGCTTATTACACTATCCAATTTTTAGGAAGTCAATTTAGGAAACAGCATAGTGTTATTGAAGTTATATAGAGGCTGATTTAGTTCGAATTCCTAAATTGTATCTGATTTGGGTTTCCTAAAAATAGGATAGTGTAATAAGTGCTTAACTTCCAGCTTAGATTGTATAATTTGAATTTACGCAGATCTCGTAGAATCTGCAAATCTTGTTTCCATGGAAATATTAAGCACAATGTGGAAGTTTGTATATTCCATTTTTTTTGTGTTAGAAAAGTTCAGTTAGTCATCTTAACTTTTTTATGCTTTCGTGGCTTCTAATAAAATTCTTAGCTCAGATTTAAGGTCGCTGCATACGTGACGGGTTTTTATACGGACGGGACGGGACGGGAAGTTTTGGGAATATCGTTTCATACAAAATGTATACGAAGTCACATATGTCACGAAGACAACGACGGGACGGGAACGTGGCACTCACGGAGCGGGAAAACTATCGTCGTGGACGATGTTTAGCACGTCCCGGCCCGCGCGTACCCCGTCACGTCCGTGTTTCCGCTACGTATGCACAGTCGCTCCGTTCGTTTCAGAGAGAAGTAACGATGCAAGTGTTGAAAATGGACGACGAAAAATTAATCGAATATGTACGATTAAATCCAGCATTGTATAATTTAGGTTACTCAAAGTATTTATACACTAAGTACAAGAATTATCTGTGGCGTAAAATTGCAGCCGAATTATCACTTTCAAGTATTACCTATTACAAATCATTTGTAGCATTCATAACTTTGCAATATTTTATTTACTTTCGTGATATAAATCCTCTAGTTAGTTGAAACAGCAGTTGGCAATAATGCCAACAATAAGCATGCGTCCGCTAGGTATATCATAACGATTCAAAGTCCGAAAGAGAGTGTGGTATTCTCCTTCTTGTTCTCTATTCTGCCACGATCCTACGTGGCAGAATAGAGAACAAGAAGGAGAATACCTAATAGTACTGAAAATCTCCTTTTCCTCTTCACGGCCGTAGCAACTTCGTCATCTAGAGCAATAGCAATTAAAGCCAATTCTTGAAATGAAAAATCCATCTTTCCTTCTTCACAACACTAGCACGTTAGACCCAAGTCACTGGACACGGCTCGTATGCATTTACACTACGTTCCCGTTTCGAACGAAGCACTCACGTCCCCGTCCCGTTCACGGCCCGTTCGAGAAATTATTTCGTTACGTATGCAGCGACCTTTAAGGTCGCTGCATACGTGACGGGTTTTTATACGGACGGGACGGGACGGGAAGTTTTGGGAATATCGTTTCATACAAAATGTATACGAAGTCACATATGTCACGAAGACAACGACGGGACGGGAACGTGGCACTCACGGAGCGGGAAAACTATCGTCGCGGACGATGTTTAGCACGTCCCGGCCCGCGCGTACCCCGTCACGTCCGTGTTTCCGCTACGTATGCACAGTCGCTCCGTTCGTTTGATAGAGAAGTAATGATGCAAGTGTTGAAAATGGACGATGAAAAATTAGTCGAATATGTACGATTATATCCAGCATTGTATAATATAGGTAACTCAAAGTATTTAGACACTAAATAAAAAAATTATCTGTGGCGTAAAATTGCAGCCGAATTATCACTTTCAAGTATTACCTATTACAAATCATTTGTATCATTCATAACTTTGCAATATTTTATTTACTTTCGTGATATAAAGCCTCTAGTTGAAACAGCATTTAGCAATAATGCTAACAATAAGCATGCGTCCCCTAGGTATATCATAACGATTCAAAGTCCGAAAGAGAGTGTGGTATTCTCCTTCTTGTTCTCTATTCTGCCACGATCCTACGTGGCAGAATAGAGAACAAGAAGGAGAATACCTAATAGTACTGAAAATCTCCTTTTCCTCTTCACGGCCGTAGCAACTTCGTCATCTAGAGCAATAGCAATTAAAGCCAATTGTTGAAATGAAAAATCCATCTTTCCTTCTTCACAACACTAGCACGTTAGACCCAAGTCACTGACACGGCTCGTATGCATTGACACTACGTTCCCGTTTTGAACGAGACACTCACGTCCCCGTCCCGTTCACGTCCCGTTCGAGAAATTATTTCGTTACGTATGCAGCGACCTTTAGAGTCTGTTTCGGGAGTAGTTTCGTTTACTTGAATATTTCAAAACGTAGTAATAGCTGTAAATGTCTTACAGATGTCAGTGTTATTATTACAGTCAGTGTCAAGATTCAATTAGAATTTGTTTTATTTACTATTCAGGACCAAAATTTATAAGTATTTCTAGTAAGAAATCACTATAAAAATGGATGAAGAGTTAGGTGGACTAACGGAGGATGATTTCGTGATACCTCCAGTTAAATATGAGTGTTAGTATTTGTATTTTTAAGCGAACATTTTTATCGAAATAGTAATCCACATGTAAAAATGATAAACAATTGAGTAAATTCGTGTATATTTATGATTTGTCGTTCTATTTCAGACTTGGATCACACGGCTGATGTGCAGTAAGTATATTTTGACCTATAAGCTCATTTGATTTATATCATGATGCAACAATATTTGAAGTGCTTATCTGATAGTATTGTGTGATGTATGATACTAAACACAGTGCAGGCAGACTTACCCGTAAAAGTCATAATATCGTTAAGTTTAACTACTTACTGAAATTCTACATTTATTTGAAAAAATAAAACGGTTTTCCACAAGATAAGCACAAGTATTTTGATGTAGGTATTCATCATAATTTTATTAATGATCTTCCTGTTATTTTATGACATTTAATATCATGAAATAATTATGTTGTGTTATTTCAACACCATATCCACAAGCAGTATTTGTTGTTTATCTCACTTGTTCCAAGACACCTAACAATACTTTACTACCAATTAAAAAAATAAGACACTAAACAATTAAGATAAAAAATATAAGAAATAAATACATGCATATTAATAATTTCAGGCTTCATGCATGGGGCAACACCCTGAAGGAAGCATTTGAGCAGTGTGGAATGGCCATGTTTGCATACATGACAGAGATGCCTTATGTTCAGATCAAAGAAGTGCACACAATTGAAGCAAATGCAGATGATTTGATGGGCCTGCTGTACCACTTCCTTGATGAATTATTGTTTCTATTCTCCGTTGAACCATTCTTAATCTGTAAGAAGTTAGTGATAACAGAGTTTAACACTCAAGAGTTCAGGATAGTATGTAAGTGTTACGGTGAAGAGTTCCAACTCGGCAAGCATCCACAAGGTACCGAAGTGAAGGCCATCACCTACTCAGCCATGCAGATAGTAGATGAACCTAAGGATAATAAGTATGAAGTATTTGTTATTATTGATATTTGATGATTATATATTTTGTTGAATACCTTATTGTTTATGTTATACACACTGGTAGCGCTTGACTATGATCATCAGTGATCAGAAAAAGGTAAAGCTAAGTTACCTCAACTTCAAAGAACGGACACAAAAAGAGGAGACTTCCTTATGACAAAATATTTTTTTGGGAAAATTGACCCCTACTGAGATATCACTAAAGTACATTTAATGTTAATGTTATTATTACTGAAAACAATTAAATTCCTTTGCTGTTTTTGTTATGAAATTGACACAAATATAGTAGATACTTTTTTTATTGGTAATAAAAACAATAAGATAGTGCCAAGGAAGCAAATGTAATTTACATACCAGCTTTGATAACTAACAAAGCAATGGTAAATAAACAATTTTATAGCTTTTCACATCATTTTGTACATTTATTAGCGCAAAGGTAAACAGAAATCAAGCTCAATAGTTAAGAAAAACACCATTCCTAAGTCACAAAATTGGAACATTATTTCCATTGATGTTGGAAATTGTCCCTCAATCTAAATAGCTACATTATCAGGACACGTTAACTGAATATTCTTTGTATTTAGTTTTTGGGAAACAGGAAATAAATCAAAAGTTTCCTGTATTAAAAGCATTAAATATTAAATGTACCTACTTAAGTAATATACCGAAACCAGGAAAAATTTCCCATAATAAAATGTTGAAATGTATGGAAGTCATCACTTTTAGTCTCTGTTCTTTGAAGCTTAGATAAATTAGCTCATCTTTTTTTAATGACTGATGATCATGATAATAGTGTTGATAAAAAAATTAAATTAAAAATTTGAAATAACTAACACAAAAAACTAGATTCCCTATAAAAAGTAAAAAATAATTAAAAAAAAATAGTACCTAAGTATGTATTAATAATTCTAAAAAAATAATTCACGTTGGGGGAAATTAGGTTTGTGTGTGGGCTTTTTAATTTTTTTAATTTAATTTTTTATTTTTTCCCATATTAACTTATATACATACAAATAAAATATCTCAGGCATAAACATTTTTAACCCCCCGACGTAAAAAGAGGGATGTTATAAGTTCGACGTGTCTGTCTGTCTGTGGCATCGTAGCTCCAGAACAGGTGAAGCGATTACATTTTTTTTTTCTTGTGCAAGTGTACCCGTTCGTTTTTTCAGCTCTATCACTATATAGTATAAAACAAAGTCTTTTTCTGTGTCCCTATATCCCTATGTATGCTTAAATCATTAAAACTACGCAACGGATACGAGTGATTGAAGAGGAACGTTTATATGTATAATGCATGCATATTATAGTAGAGAAAACAGTATCTACATCGCAACGCTAGTATATAATAAAGTACAAATGAATATACATGTATGAAGAATAATATGTATAAAGACATATAATATTCATAAGAGTATACAATAGTATGAATATTTTATGTTTCTTTTTCATATTATATAATAGATACATTATTGACATTGTTCATAAATAACAAGTCAGTCAAGATACTGCTTCTTGATACCATACTAGGTATCTCCTATTCTCATACTATCAGAATATTGCCCCAGTGGGGCTACACACATAGAAAATAGGCCTTAGACCATTGAGGAGCTTTCTGTTGAGATACAGTACTCCCTTATCGCAAATTGCCCTGATTGCCCCCAAAAAATAAAAATGGATTAGGAACTTACCAAAATATCATTATCATAATAACCCGACAACGCCCACTTCTGAGCGTAAGACTCTCTTTACTTGTGCCAGCCTCGTACAATATCGTCTACCCATCTCGTCCAGTTCTTGGATGCCACTCGCGCACGATTTACTTACTTGTCCTATCATCACACAAGGCAAGGCGCATGCCTTGTGTCCTGCCCAACTCCATTTGAGCGGCTCCAAAACATCTGTTAATTTTATAGATAACTAGCGACCCGCCTCGGCTTCGCACGGGTGCAATGTGATACTAATGTTTTCTCAGCTATGATATGCATGTATTATACATATAAACCTTCCTCTTGAATCACTCTATCCATTAAAAAAACCGCATCAAAATCTGTTGCCTAGTTTTAAAGATCTAAGCATACATAAGGACAGACAGACAGCGGCTTTGTTTTATACTATGTAGTGATATCTTCGTGATGAGATTCGATCACATCACCCACCAGAACCCTTAGTTTTACTAATGCCTTTAACTCACAATAACTTATTATTCCTTAGATTTATTGTGAAGGATGGCACGGTCGACATATGTATATCGGGGATGTCACCGTGAGAATCAATTCGACACATTATCTCTAGTTGCTCTCGCCTAGCTAACGGAGAGTACTTGCATAGGCACAACCTTGTAGCCAGGATTATCCATCAGCAACTTGCTCTGAAATACACTCTTGCGGAATCAGGGTGGCGTGAACCTAACCACATTAGAATCACGCCACCCCTGATTCCGCATGTGCCCAACCCAGTTCTCGATAATGGCAGCATAATAATGATAATGGCACATTGTACTGTGATCGGTCCATCATCACTGACAGGACTATTGTTGCCTGATATATTGGGTGGACCGGAACCAGAGGCGTGCAATGATTCGTGACGAGAACCTCGTGAAAGCCGAGAAAGACAAGCAAATTAAATATCTTGACTTGGCTCGCGAGGGTGTCGACATGTGGGATGTGGACTCGCTAATCATTGTAGATAGTAAGTAATGCCAATGGCTTAATAGCCAAGAGCCCCACTGGCATCGGGACCCCGTTCCCGATGCCAGTGGGGTACTATTTTTTATAACTCACCGTAATTTTATTGGTCGAAAATGGTCTAAAAGTTAAAGGTCACTCACTCATCAGTCATCACGCAACACCTAAAACTGCTTGATGATGTATAATTATGAAATTTCGCAGGGAAGTAGTTTATAGTTAGTATCTACTAACCATAAACTAATAAAGTATAGTATGTAAACTCTCTTATTCCTTGAGCTAATATACATACTAAGATGGTACGAATAATAGGCTCACTTAATAAACAATAATAATGTCGTAATTTGTTAAAATTTGTATGGAAGAATCTTAACGCTTGGAATGACGATTTGAAACTCAGCATTAACAATCTTGATACAAAAATAAGAAATAGGTAAGTACCTATATGTATATTTGGGTTCTTCTAAAAAATCCCCAGAAACCGCAGTGTCCGACGCGGTGTGTTCGTAAGCTCTTCTTTATTTCTCAGCATGGGTGTAACCATCGGCCGGATGGAGTTCTACAGTTAAACGTTATCGAGCAGCGGCGGATCCAGGATTCTCTTTGGGGGGGTTGGTTTGACCCCGCTGCGGGTAGGTTTTAGCAAAGTGAACACTAAAACAGCACAAAACATTTTATTTTGCTCAACGCCTAACAAGCCTCCTTGGAATACTTTTCGTAAATTCCTCAACGTCTTCGTTAGGTTGTAGACTACGAAAGATATTTCAGTATTTTTGGGGGCTTGAGCTCCTTAGCCTTAGATCCGCCAATGATCGGGATACCTACTGAGATTCGTGAAATAGGATCGTAAGGTAATTTACCTTCTTAATAACATATTACACATTAAAAATTAGCTCATGCTGCATTCAATTATTAGTCCAGCAAGTGAGGTGTTTAGAGTCAACTGTCCAGGGAGCGCCAGAGGCAGTATTTTTGCAGCAGAACAAGCTAGAGCTTTTCCAACACGCAGGGCCGTCTCGGGGCCGATCCTGAGCACATCTGAGTCCGAGGCCCTTTTGGAAAGCTCAAAACTGGACAAGAAAGTATCGTGGTATTTGAGGTCCGAATGTATGAATGAAACGCATTAACCATTTTTACCTACTTAATTCATAAAAATTACAAAAAAATAAAAACTACAAAGGCGGACTTAATGCCATAGGCATTGTCTACCAGTCGCCCAGGGTAGTGCAGAGACAACATGGCAGGTGCAACTTAAAAGAAAGACAAACGGAGAGGGAAAATATACAATGATAAATACATAGATACATACCTACATACAAATAAAATTAACAAAGGCGTTGAGAAAAAATAATCCAACGAATTAACGTTGTGATGATTCTTACAACTTCTTGCGAATGTGCTCACGTTTTGTCGTCCTGATGCTCAGAGAGAGCGCATTCCAAAGGAAAATCGCCTAGATCGTAAAAGACGATTATTGGTAGAGTGAAGATTTTTATTGTGGGCTGCGCAAAGAAATGTAATATGTGAAGTAAAATAGACGGAGAAGAAGGATTATTATGAAAAGAAAACAGAACAGTCCAGGATCTCAGCGCTCTGCGCTGATGAATGGGTCCGCGCATAACTTTGCTATATGGATCCAAAAGCAAATGAAGTCCGTTCAGAAAATTTTGCAGCAAGTCGTGGATAGGTTAAATTTTAAAACTAACCTACCTACTATTAAAAAAACAGACGTTCACAAAGTTATTACCATCTAATTAAAGGCGTCGACGCCTATGACGATATATTATCGGGGCTTTAATAATGAGGAGTAAAGACTCGTAAAGTACAAAGAGGTCTGAATCAAGAACGAGTAACATTTTCAATTCTTTTCAGTAGTATTTTGTTACTTATTATCATCTCCCTCTCGACCCAGTGTGAAATTCACGCAGGCGTGGACTGAAGCTACTTTCTAAACTCAATTCTTTTCGTAACTTAGCTAGTTTAATTACTTGACATAGGTATTGATGTTGACGATTTCAGACCCTGGATCAAAATCATTAAATTAGCCTGTTTCTTGAGATAAAAATGTGGGATAAATGCTATAAAAAACAGACACTCTAGTCTTGAAATAAAAGAACTTTTTTTACAAAAAATACAACCGACTTCTAAACAAAAACACCAAAATGTACAAAATAACTTTAATTACGGAAGTCGGTGTGTTCAAAAATAGGACTGTTGATAAAATATCGATATATCGAAATATCGATATTATTATTTCGAAATATCGATATTTATTACTAATTTTTTTTTGGACGATATATCGATAGTTCGATATTGAAATGTCGATATCGATGGTCGATATTTTTTTTTTAACATTTTTTTTCGTAATTTATTTAATCTACAAAATCATCGTAAACTTTATCTACCGTATCTCCCGTGCTATCAGAAATAGCAGTTAAATATTTAATTTCTTCTGCTACATCTGTAGCATCTGAATGAGTTGCTTAGTAGCCAAACAGCTGAACATATAAAAACAAAGAGTATTTTTTAAAACTCTTACTGAAATATATTGGTATACATATTGTCTTATTTAAATTTAAAAAATAATTACTAAGAACTATAACCTAACACTTATGTACATTTATAATTTAATTTGTTTAATAAGTATACTGGACTATAAATTGTGTATTCATTTTTGAGCTGACTTACGATT
This sequence comes from Hecatera dysodea, assembly GCA_905332915.2. Classification (NCBI taxonomy): domain Eukaryota; kingdom Metazoa; phylum Arthropoda; class Insecta; order Lepidoptera; family Noctuidae; genus Hecatera; species Hecatera dysodea. The sequence continues at coordinate 7,682,440 of HG995288.1, read as the reverse complement.
TTTTTTAAATAAAGCCGATATATCGAAATATCGATATTTTTTTTCGATATATCGAACTCCGATATTGATATATTTAAAAATATCGATATATCGAAAACCCGATATTTTAAAAAATATCAACAGCCCTATTCAAAAACAAAAAAGCAACCATAAACACCGAGTTCCGAAATTAAAGTTATTTTGTACTTTTTGGCGTTTTTGTTTAGAAGTCTGTTGTATTTTTTGTAAAAAAAAGTTCTTTTTTTATTTTTCACTCTTTAGTTGTTCACTCCCAGTTAAACATACACATCACAGCGTACTTGGTATAAATTGGAGTAAACAACCCGCAACAAAAGCGATCCTGACAGATTTGCTATCATTTATTGAAATTAACAAAAAACCGCTTGGTCGATTTCGATAAAATTTTCATGGGACCATTTGGGAAGTATACCCTTTCCAACAAAAAAAGAATTTTTCAAATCGGTTCGTAAGCGACGGAGTTATGCGCGAACAAACATAAAAAAAAATACAAACATCCGAATTGAGAACCTCCTCCTTTTTTAGAAGTCGGTTAAAAAGTGCTTTCCCAATATTACCTAACGAGGAGGAAAAATAATGTTTGCGGTCGTTCTATACACAGAAGTGAAGGTGGTAACTTAGGTTCACATACATATATCTTCTTGGGATTGATATGCAACCCACAGGACCGGGACCCAGCAGCTTTTTTTCACAGCGGACACAGCAGCTTCCGCATCTTCCTTTGAAAAGTGATGGTAAAGCTGCTGCCGTCGGCATAGAGATGTTAATTAGAGGAGATGATTTTAGTGATAGAGTAAATAAAAATAGAAAAAATAAGAGGAGAGAGAACGCCACCCTGAGGCACGCCCGCAGTAAGGGAGTACCTGCTGCGAGCGGCCTCGAAGATAGGAGTCAAACTATCTAAATATGGAAGAAGAGAAATTCAGAGTTTTGAGGATCCCAAGGAGGATATCGAAATCAACATTCAAGAACTTTAATAGATAAGGAAGGATAGAAATTGGTCTAAAATCGGTCGGAGAGCCCGAGTTACGGATTTTTGGTAACGGTATGATGTGGACTTATTGTTTCCAAGTATCGGGAACAGAGACAGAAAAGTTAAAAATGTGGGTCAAAATAGGGAGGATAGTGGGGAGAACAGGAGAAATCATTCTAGAACATAGGTTATCCATGCCAGCAGCGGATCAGGAGATAGCAGAAATAGCTTGACATCATTTTCACTCACAGGACTGAAATCAAACGGAGAGCACGGGAGAATTGGTATACAGGAAAATTGATTTAATGTTGCTGATTCGACGTGGGTCTGAAGTAATAGGAGGGAGTGAGAAATATTGATTCAGAGCGCACTCGTCAGTATTGTTGATAAAAACGACTGGGGACTTGCCAATATCACTAGCTTTCAGAAACTTCTAGACTTCAGTGGAGTTTGACATGAAGATAAAATCGTGATAGCAGAAACAAGCAGTAAGCTGACCCTGGAGAGATACATTACTAGGTTTTGAAACAATTATAACATCAAAGAAAGAAGGAGTGTAATCAGATCAGGGAAATGATGAGTAGTGGAGAGAAGCGAAATTGAAAGAGTTTGTGAGTACGAAAGTAATTTTTAAGAAGGCATACGTTGAGATCACCCATCAAGACTACGTGGTCATAAGTAGGACAAAAATCGCTTAAAAGCGAATCAAAGGAATAAACCTAACGATATTTCTATACTTAAGTAGAAATCAGAAAAAGAAATCATCATCTGAATCAAAATGAACCAATCATATCTGTTGGATTTTTTACTTCGATAAGGTTATTTTCTATATTTATAAGCAGTTTTCATAAAATCAATCTAATGCATTACCTACGCCATGAAATTGATAATGTTAAAAAGACAGATCGAACTTAGCATTTTTTATAGGAAGTCCGTCTGACAGATGTTGAAAAAATATTGGACACGTAGGTAAGTACTTATTTTTTCTTTTTTCACCTAAATAAAAATTAAGACGACAGAGTGTTGAAAACTCGCGTGACGTCACTACGTGCTACAATTTTTACCAGCGACGTGACGTCACCAGCCGGTCTCTTGAACTTTGATGCGCTTTATCTTTATAATAATAATTTATATTTTTTTTTACGTTTTGATATGCCAAAAAATTCGTTTCCAATATTTTAAGAAAATCCAACGGACAGACAAAATAAAATTATGGTTTTTATAACTAGTAAAATACCAATTTCACTACATCACCTTAAAACTTTTGCTTGACCTTGGCTCACTCAAAAAGTTTGCACTACTTGCACTCAAAATATACTTAGGTACCCACAAATACAATAGGTACTCGTACCTACGACATTAGTAATTGAAGTTTATCTTCAACCATTTAACTCTAAATTTTAATAATTTCTATGTCAGGTAACCCTTTTTTCTTCCCTGTTTCTATTACCTATATCACCAGTCGTGATCCAAAGAAATTGTTTCTAAAAGTGCATAATTATTTTTAAAACTGTCACTGCTTTCCAGGTTTTTTACCGACATTTTGGTTAGGTACTACCTGCAGAGTAATTACGTGTATAACACTGCTCATCGTCTTTTTCAGTCAGTATCAATGGCCCGCATTGTTCCTAAAGTTAGGGCTAAAATAATCAATTGACAACAGACGTAAATAATCTTCACACCTTTTATATAATACCACGGCGAAAAAAAATACCTACCTTACCTACCTGCATAACGAGGGGTACAGTTTTATCAATGCTGATATAAATGTACCTAATGGATAAAGAACGCTCAGTTGGGTTAAAAAAAACCTTTCGTCGAATAAATAAACTTGGATTACTTATTATGAAAAGAAATCGAACGTGTTCTAGGATTTATGTTGCATTTTAAAGTTCCTGTTGGTAGAGATAGAGTTTGAATTTTAGTGTTTTCTCATATAGTAGTAACTAGTCATAAACTGTTTTTTTTGCGGCGAAATGGACTTAGCGGGATGTTTTATTACTTATATTAAAAAGGTATCAGCATAGAAGACGCGGCTCGCTGCCCTGGAACGCCTAGCATCAAGAGGAACACGGACGGGATTTACTCTGTTAGAGTGTCACTCCCTTCTGCTCCGCCTAGATCGGAAGAAGACTCCAGCAATTTCCCTTCCATAAAAAAGGCATGGAAATATCTTATGGCAAGTCATATCTATACTATACTAATATTATAAAGCTGAAGAGTTTGTTTGTTTGTTTGTTTGTTTGAACGCGCTAATCTCAGGAACTACTGGTTCGAATTGAAAAATTCTTTTTGGGTTGAATAGACCATTTATCGAGGAAGGCTTTAGGCTATATATCATCACGCTTAAGCCAATAGGAGCGGAGTAGCGATAAAGAATGTTTGAAAATCGGGGATTCCACGGGGACGAAGTCGCGGGCAGCAGCTAGTTCAAGATAAAAATATACATCACCTAAATAAACTGTAAAGCGAATGAAGAAGACAAAAACAATACCCAGTGTTTAAATCTTAAAGCTTTTCATATCACTCTTAGAAACTTGAAAGTATAAGAGAAGACTGAGACATAATTTCCCTTTTCACACTCTCTGGCAGCCGAGTAAGCGGAATAAGTGGTGGGCTTGCAGTGGCTGATGAACATTATCATTATATTTCCAGTTTAGGTACCTACTCCTAACTTCATCACTAGCAGTTCATGTTTGTTGCGATTGCATTTCACTTAGCACTATAAACAGAAAGATAAAGGTCAAAGAAAAGTTGGATGATTTGTGAGAAGTTTACGGTATAAGAAAGAGAAGGGACTGCATGAAGAAGAAAGTGCGTTTCGCCGATCCCAAGTTACATGGGACAGGAGCAGGAAGACTGCCTGTCTGCATGATTTACGTAAAAACCACTATACTAACTGGATTGAGTTCTTTTCCATTTCCATTCACTTTTGGACATCTACGTATGTTTTGTTATTTGAAAGACAGCAAAAGTGAAAGTGGGTTGTATTCTATTCGAGTAAAAATAATATTATTTATTATTCTATGATTAACTCGTCCATTAGGATGAGGTAATCATTTACTTCGAATCAATTTCGAAAATCATTTATTTGGAAGAAAATAACCATAATGAATTGCTTTATTTATTTATGATTCCTATAATAAAATGTAAAACTATTTCCATTTGCGTTAATTTCTGAACGATTCTTGTCTATGATAGAGATGTCTCATTCATAATACGTATAGTCATTTCCGCTTTGTTCGCGGTTTCACTGACGTCCGTATCCTGAATTAAGGATGCATAAACAACTTATAAAATATTTTTTTGATAAATACCTTTTTTCTTTAATTACATTAAACAAGCAAAAATATATTGATATTTTCAAGATAAAACTGATGTTGAATTCACTTCAGGTTAATTTTTACCTTTTCCAAGTTATCAAGATGGTTAGGTTAGTTTACTACTATAATTATAAACTTAGTGAAGGAATCCGTAATCTACTTGACAAAACAAGTCCAAGACTAAAGAAATATTTTTGTTGCATATTTATTTATTGAGAAATCTTCTGAGAAGTTTGATTGATCCAATGCCTACCTACTCAGGCAAGTTAAAACTATTCTATCATGTACCCTCTTACCATACGCCTTAGAGATAAAAATACCAATAAAACTTACTTTGATCCTTTAATTTATTATGAAATAGCTGTAGTGAATTGATTTAAATGAACGTATTTATGGACATTATTCATTAAAAAAATATGCAAGTTCCTTCTTAGACCTATGTAACAAAGTGTGACTAGATTATCAATTTGTACTTGATGCCGTAGGTTCTTATTAAAACATTCTACAGTTAAATTCTATTGTACATAATACAGCGAAAGTCGAATTATAGAATAAAGAATTTATTTAGCAATCTTCAATACAGAGAAAAAGTTTTATCACGCCAGAACGTAGGTAGGGTATTCCAAAAAGATCGCGGTTGCTGTAATACAAATTAAACGAATCTTTCGGTAAACCACGTTTAAAAATATTGTTTAAATGTATCTTATTATAGGTACCTACGCTATTAGTTATACTTATAATATTAATATTATAACTTTACATAAAATAACACGATTAAATATTCTGAAAAGTAAGACAAAAACATTGGTAATCTGTAAACAAAGCATCTCTTTGAATAAAATCACTTCAGTAGCGCCGCTACAAAATGGTAACAAACGGCTACGAAGACGCCTCGCTTCTCTAAACCGGTCGAACAATGGAAATTCAAAAATTCGTTATATTTTTTATGGCTTCTTCAACGAGGGGAGGAATTTGGATCGCGAAGCGGCGTCCGCTAGCTAGGGGTTGCTCGCTCGGTCGCTTCGCGCCTGCGCACGTAGTTCGCGCCACTGCTACGTCGCTTGCAAGCCAGATGTTCTGAAAAGCTTCCTGTCGCCGTTTCAATGCTCCGCATTTTTATTTAATAAGTTATTGTAAAATGTGGACTAGGACCTTTTTATTATTTTCTTTTATGAGTGAAGTAATCAGTGAATAAATATCATGTGTATTGGATAAACTGTGTGTAGTAATATAAAATTATCGAGCGTCTCGATGTCCACGAGTTCACTCGGGACCAACAAAGCGGCGGACATTTTATTTTGAGTACTCGATAATGTAGCGTTCGCGTCGAAAACATTAATGTCGTTTTATGGTTATAAATTCGGATATCGTTCGCTTACACCTTTTGTAAGTATTGTTATATCACAGTGGGTATTTTGTGCGAAAATCATGAATGTGTACACTTAGGTTTAGAAGCGGTTATGCCCAGGTATCACCGCTAGGTTGTCGATATTTTGGGGAAAATGTTGAAAAAAGTGACGTAAGCAAAACTGGACAGCTGGTAGTGTCGCCTTGGATCTTTGGTATTACATACTGTTTGCTAAACTTGCTATCGACCCACTCCGCTTCGGAGGCTTCTCCTTCGTGATTTCCGCGCGCGCGGCGCCCCTAACCTCTTCACTAATTGAATTGTGATGATTATAATACGTTACTGTAAAAAAATGAAATGTTCTATGGTTCTAACATGTTATTTGTGTTAATTAACAGCGATGCCGAGAGGGGTGAAGCGAGGGCCGGCGGAGGGCGAGGCCGAGGTGGTGGTACGCGCTGCTGCGTCTCCTTCACATACCACGCTACTGGAGGACAGCCCTAGCCAGCCCATCAGCTATCACCTACTCGACCATGGTTATGGAGCCACGCCACAGCATCAGATCCGGCGCGAGGCGCCTACGGCACCACCGAAGACGTCTGAAGTAAGTTCCCCATTAAGTGAACTTTTTAGTTCAAGAAGTGAGAATTCAAGCTGCATGCTAATAACTCACATTGGAGACAAGTTTTGGTAATATTAAGTACCTTCTCTCATATCATTAAAACTTACATTCATCATGTTGAAGGATTTAAAGTGATGTTGTAGTAGCCGGTTTACTATTTGCAGGCAGCGTTAGAAAAGGCTGATGAACTACTCTATTTCTTAGCCCAACTCTCTATGTTCTGAAAACTGTGGGTTTCAAGATCATTAGCTCAAAGATTGTAACTTGCATGCTAATCAATCTGTTTGGATGTGATGTAGTAACTGGGGAGGATGTGGTAATAGTTGTGGTTTATGTGGCAATGCAGACATCATATTACAATTACACATATGACAATTTAAAAAGTATGGAAATAATGAGTCTGAGACTTTTGTGATAAATAATAATGTGACACTTCTATTGAACTAACAAGTCTGTAATTTGCTTAACTGGATCAATTTCATTGCTGGTTAAGTGTATACCAGTGTAGATAGCAATGCAACCATCTGGAAGTGTTAAAGATTCCAGGTCAAATTACAAAAATACATCATCTTTGACACTATGTAAATTGTACCTTGGACTGATTATTACATCATTGGGAGTTCCTGTATGTACAAGTAATGTGAAAGATATTTGAGGCTAGGTATTGCTGTTTACATGTTTTCTATTCAGTAAATAAATTTAGCGAAATCATGTAATACTGATATGAATGAAAGAAAATGTTTGGTCATGCTGCAAGATCTTTTAATCAGAAACACATTATTATGTTGCTATATTTACGTTTCTTCAGGCAACTGATTTCAGTTACTCGAATATTTTTATTTACACCTCAAAGTAAGAGAATTTCTATTTACATTGGGACATTAAAATAGTAACATATCTTGTTGACATCTCATGGTCTACTGCAAGAAGTTGATAGTGATCATGTTTTCAGAATATTACCATCAAAGTATTTTTGTTGATATATTGCAAAAAAATATCTAATACATATTGAAGTTTATAGTCTTGATAAGATTCTGCAATCATTTGGACATTCCCAATTAGATTAGGATACTTTTAGGTTAGATTAGTTATGGTTATGCATGAATAATGAGGCACTCTATGGAATAAAGGTTTATCTTCTTCTGTGATTACAATTAGGGTTCTATTTCAGTATTGACAATCATGAATTGAAAGCATTATTAGAGAATTTGGGAACTGATGAGTGTTAGGCCATGTTAGCCATGGCCATGAGTGGCCAAGCAATGATTCTATGGTTTATGTATTTATTGCTCATTTTCCTTAATTTCTTATATTACATTAGCTGATGTTAATGTCACATGATTTTTATTAAAATCTATCCTAGCTTATTTGTAATAATATGCACATTTGGAGCAGGACTGAATTTGATGAGCTCTAAAATGAAAATAATGAGGTCATTGGTCTCTGTGGGGTCATTGAACTGGGCAAATAGATTTCTGGAGGTTCAAAGAAGATTATATAGGAACATCTTTTACTAATTAACATTAAATTAGTAAATAAATGTATTTATTTTAGTATATATTTTATACATTAAGTACAAATTAGTGAGATAAGAATATTAATAAAAAACCTTTATCAATTAAACTTTATTTTTACAACTTTATTCATTTTAGGTAATAATGGTTGGTATGGTCCATTATAATCTGTACAAACTGGTTCATACAATTATCATTATCAAGATAACATCATGCAACTAATACTACTATACCACTACATGAGTAGATTTTCATTTAAATCCATTTGCAATAATGCAGGTTTTATTTATATAAAATAATAAAACCTTACTATGAATAATTAACGTTCAAAACAAAACGTAAAATTCCGCAATTCATAATCATTACAAGTTTGACGAATCAAAATGGCGGATGCGAGACGGCATAATTTCGAGTGTGTAACGGTAGCAATGTTCACGAAAAGTGTTTAGTCGGTGGGACCCTACGCGGGCCCGGGGGTCGGACCAATCACAGGATAGACGCTTTTGACTAACATTTTCCCCGACCCACTCATTCAACAACTCGCATCGTCGAAAGTTTACTTATCTAATCTTACACACTGATTAATTATTATTATTATTGCGATTTACCTACTTATTTTGTTTTTTGATATAAACAATGCAATACAATTAGTATATTTTCCGCGTGTTTTTAATGGTATAGCTATAGATCTAGTGTGGTAACACTGATCAGTTTCATTGAAGATAAGACCTAGTTCACATGAAATATTATTTTCGAGAAATACGTTTTAATTGTTTTGATAGGCGTTCGGTTCACACATTTCATTCAAGAAAAAGTACGTTGGCATCGTGCCTCATATTTATAGATAACAGATTCGATAAAACTGTCACTTGATTTCTAACGGTACCTACTCAACTACTCCATCCATAGAGAGATTACGGAAGGATATGTCACTGGATAATTGCAAACTCCGTAAGATTATAAAAAATCTTGAGAGCTTGTAAATCTCGATAAATTGTCAACTGAACTTCTTTCTTGAATTTGATTTTGTAGGTATGGAATAATATGGATTAAAAACGATGAGCGCGCTTCATACCATAGAGCGCTTCGTACTACAGTGCCACTAGTGCATACTCAACGTGAATTATTCGAAACTAAAAAAAAAGCAAAATGGCGGAATTTCACGCCGAATTTGAGCGATGCCTCTAATGGCATAGCCAAACTTGCAATAGCAATTCATAAACCGTAAATCGCAAAAGGTGAAACACATATAGCAATTTGAAAGTCTGCCCAATTTTTTTTTATTCACTTTTGTTTTTTGACGTTGTTAATGCTTAGTTTTTACATTTGTTTCAAGTTTAAAAACACCCCATATTTTTCGTTTACTGCGCGAATAATACGAGCATCGACCACTCATAAACTTATTTCTTAATCCTTATTTATGTTCTTGAATATAATGAATATACATACAAAGAATTATAAGCATTACTAGCGACCCGCCCCGGCTTCGCACGGGTGCAACGTTGATATTAAATCTCTGCTATATTATGCATGTAGTATACATATTGTTGCGCGCCAGAATTAAACAACGAAGATGGTTGCATTCGGTACTACTGGCGCCATCTAGTATCGAGTAGCAGAACTATTGAAGTCAAGGACTTTCGCGATTTTTCTATGCTAGAATTCTCGGACCTTAGTCGGTCGCGACCGATATGTACGCGAACTTTCTGGAGTTCTACTCGGCGCCCTATATAAGGCCGGCACATGAGCCGACCGAGTCAGTATTGGAATTGCGATACAAGTGATAACTTCGAGAGCGATCTTCGACTGCGAACTCAAGTGATTAATAGTGCGACTGTGTTTTGTGATTAGTGAGTTTATTGTGTAATTAGTGTGGTGTAAATTAAAGTGTCATCTTTGTTTATTTAATCGGCTGATTTTATTGTGACGAACCCGAAGCTCGTAACAATTGGTGTCAGAAGAGTGGATTTAAAAGATGCCGATTCTACCAAAGGACGACACGGAGGGTATCCGTACCCGTAGTCAACGCCAGCAAGAGACGGACCAGAGGCGTTTTGGAAGTGCAACGCCGCAGGCTACCTTAGAGGCCGGCCCGTCCACCGCCGCTCCAGCATCATCATCAGCACCAGACTTTGCTGCTCTGATGCTGATGCTGCAGGAGCAGGCCCGCCGCCAGGAGGAACAGGCCCGCCGACAAGAGGAACAGGCCCGCCGACAAGAGGAACAGGCCCGTCGTTTAGAAGAGCAGCTGCAGCGTGATAAGGAAGAACAGGCTCGCCGCCAGGAAGAACAGGCCCGCCGCCAGGAGGAACAGGCCCGTCGGTTGGAAGAACAGCTCCAACGTGACAAGGAGGAGCAGGCGCGCCGCCAGGAAGAGCAGATGTTCCTCATGAAGGATCTGCATGCCACTTTCGGCAAAGAAATTAAGATGGTTAAAGATAAGGTGGTTCAGCACGAGAAACGCCTGACGGAAGCTGAATCACGAATCGACCAAATTAATCATCGAGTTGACAACGTGATAGTTGACGTGAGGAAAACGCTGGACAACCTTAAAATAGGAGATGGAATCGCAACCTCCGTAGCAACTACTCCTTCGCCACGTGGATTCAAAGTGCCGCCGTTCGATGGAACATCTTCCTGGTCGGCATACAAAAAGCAATTTGATGCTGTTATGAAGGCGAACGGGTGGAGTAAGGACCAGGCCATGACTGCTCTCACCCTAGGCCTCCGCGACCAGGCCCTCACTATCCTAGAAGCCCTCGGTAACGAGGTCACTTACGAGCAGCTGGTTGAGGCACTGGAAGCTAGGTATGGCGACGCTCATCTGGAACACGTGTTTAGGGCGCAGCTAAAGGATCGCGTGCAACGCAGCGGTGAAAACCTGCAGCAGTGGGCCCTTGAGGTGGAGAAGCTTGTTAGAAAAGCATACCAGTCTGTACCTGCGCTCATTCAAGGGAACTTGGTGCAGGCGTTCATTGACGGCATCCGCGACCTTGAAGTTAGAGCTGCCGTGAGGCTCGGGCACCACGAGAAGCTTAAAGAAGCCTTGGCACATGCACTGGAGGTTGAAGCTGTGCGGCAGGATAATCGTTCCCATCGCCTCAGGGAGGTTGCAGCGGCTACTGTTCGCGACCGGTTTAAAGGATACAGCCCTAGATGCTATGGCTGTGGGGAAAGGGGCCACCTACGGTCCAGTTGCCCTAAGCGAACTGTAGATAGGGAAGATAGTCGATCTCCAGAGGGTAGGGCGGTTAACAGCACCGCCCAGCAACTGCAGGGAAACGAGTAAAAGCCAGGACTGCGGGGCGGGTGCTGGCTGATGTTCAGAGAGCCCCAAGGATTTCGATCTCACAAACCCATGACGGGAACAGCCTAATCATCAAGGGCGAGGTCAACGGAACGCCATGTAAGCTGACAATAGACACTGGAGCCTCACGCACGGTTGTCAGTTCCCAACTAGAAAGTCGGTTCCTTGGGGACTCCGCATACAACCGAGACCGCATAAATTTGGTAACAGCCACCGGTCAGCGCATACCCGTCCGCGGAGAGAAAGAGATGGAGTTAAAGCTAGGCAACAGAATCTATCTTCATAATGTCATCGTGGCTGATATCATGGACGACTGCATCTTGGGCCTAGACTTTATGAGGAAGAACTATTGTGAGATCGACGTTAACCCAGTTACAGCTACCGATCGTTATAAAGATCAAAAAATTGTGTCACAACTACCCTCAAATTAAAAACATGAATGGGCGGAACACGTCTGCTTGTTGTTGACTAGTCGTTGCAGTGATGGTTTGACAGTATTTCGGCGCAAATAATATTATCTTTTAATCGTAATATCGAAGTGTTTTTGCATTTTAATTTGTATAAGTGGAATAATCTTTCTCAATGTCTGCAAAAAGGTAAGATTTTACGAACTTGCTTATGATTCAAATTAATTTTATGCATGTTTTTTATAAATTTACGATCTGCCGAACAAAACTATGAAATAATATTTAATTTTCATGTTATTTATTTGAATAAAAAATGGTAATACATTTAATGATCGTTATAGCGATCGGTAGTAATTAGGGGATGTGTTTTATCTTTCTAGGCGGCGAAACAAACCACTTACTCTCAATGAAATCATTAACGAATTTCCAAGAAATATAACCATTTTACCACCGGATAACGCGAATAATGACGTCACAGATGAAATTCTTCATAATAAGCATAATAAATATGTAAATATACAAAGTTACGACCCCTTTGAAATGATGAACGAGATATTCCTGAAGAAATGTACAGCATTGACAAGGCTATGGTACCTTTACTATGGAGGACATAGCTGTAAGCAATTTATACGTGGAAAACCAATTCGATGGGGTTATAAGTTCTGGGTTGGTGAAACTAGATTGGGATATTTATTGTGATTCAATCCAGATCAGGGCCATGCAGCAATTATTCCACCGGTTTATAAGCGGTAAGATGAGCTGGTGCCATTTTGCGTTTTGCTGATCATTTATAATTTCGTCACCCAGGTGCGCCTTGTCACTTATTCTTTTTTCTTTTTCCTCTCTTTGACGAATAGAGCAACAAAAGACTCTAAAGTCACTGGGAGAATTTGCGAGGACCGTACAAAAAAGTTCAAGAAAACAGAAAGAGGCACTTTCCAGTACAAGTCTAGCCAACCAGAGAATATTCTGGTTTGCAAATGAAATGATAATAGTTCGGTAACAGTAGCAACCAACTCAAAAACCGTGGAACCCTTGTTAAACAAAGCAAAACGTTTCTCGCAGCAGCCTGCAATTATAAAAACCCATAATCAGAATATGGGAGGAGTGGATAGAACCAATCAAATCATTAGTCTTTATCGTACTTCTATTCGTGGCAAGTGGTATGAGATCAATAAAATGGTAGCTTAAGACGTATGAAAGTTAAGCTACCCGTCTATTACTACTGATCGTTAAAAAGATCCACGTTTTCCGGGTTTTCCAGAAAACTCCGATTTTTAATGATATTTTTCCATGCATATTACTTGCATCAAGGTAACAATATAAAAAAATTACGGTGATACGAGACAAAAAATAGTTTCAGTAATATCTGGGTTAAGCAAGGAGTTTTGAAATGTGGTCAAGAGGAACTTTTCATGGAAGGGGCGTTACCAGGAAATGTGTACAGCCTAAAGAAGATTGTTCTTCCTCCGAGATCGGAAACGATTGTGCCGGTTAGGCTTCCTCGAAATCCTAGGCAGACTCATCGGTGTGTACTTGTGGAAAGGGTAGAAAGTGACCTTCCATGGAAAGTGGCACGTACTTTGGTTAGAGCCACTGACATCTCAAGAGTACCTGTGCTGAACCTTTGTGATAAGGAACAGATGATAGATAAGGGCACGCTGATTGGTACATGTGAGGAAGTGGATTGGTTACGTCGGTGCCAAAATCTATCGACTGGGAACCTCAGCAAGGACGCCCAAACGAAAGTGACCACACTTTTAGATGACTGTCGCAGCGTTCTGTCTCAAAATGAAATGGTCAAGGCGAAGAGAATGTTACTGAGGTACGCCAATGTTTTCTCTTCAAACGATGCTGACATCGGGAAGACTGATTTAGTTCAACACAAAATAAACACAGGAAATGAATTGCCTATCCGTCAGCGGCCAAGGAGATTGCCAGTAGCACGTGAAAAGGAAGTGGAAACCATGATTGAGGGAATGGTTAAGGATGGTGTCATAGAACCTTCATCAAGTCCATGGTGTTCACCTGTTGTACTGGTAAGAAAGAAGGACGGCACCATGCGGTTTTGTGTTGACTACCGTCGTTTGAATGACGTTACGAAGAAGGACAGCTATCCTCTGCCAAGAATTGATGACACGCTGGACATGCTTACTGGAGTAAAGTGGTTCAGCACGCTGGACCTAAAAAGTGGCTACTGGCAGGTTCAAATTGATCCTAAGGACAAGGAGAAAACTGCATTCTCGACAGGAAAGGGTCTATGGCAATTTAAAGTCATGCCGTTTGGATTGTGTAACGCTCCGGCAACGTTTGAAAGGTTGATGGAACTAGTACTAACGGGGTTAATTGGCGATGCTTGTCTGGTCTACTTAGATGACATCATCATCGTAGGCCGTACGTTTGATGAACATCTTCAAAACCTGGAACGCGTACTCAAGAAGATCCAGAGTGCAAACCTCAAGTTAAGTCCGAAGAAGTGTTCATTCTTCAAACGGCAAGTTAGCTTTTTGGGATATGTAGTGTCGGAAGAAGGTATCCGCACTGATCCAGAGAAAATCACCGCTGTCAAGGACTGGCCAATTCCAAAAGACAAGACACAAGTCAGAGCATTTTTGGGTTTGTGCTCCTATTATCGGCGATTTGTTAAGAACTTTGCAGATATAGCCAAGCCCCTGCACAAGCTAACTGAGGAGAAGCGACAATTCTGCTGGGACGAGAGTTGCGACATTGCATTCCAGGAACTCAAGGAACGTCTGTGTAAAACACCTATTTTGGGGTATCCTGATACCGGCAAGGAATTTATAGTTGACACAGATGCCAGCGAGATAGGACTTGGCGGTGTGTTATCTCAACGGAATGGCGATCAAGAGGTTGTGATAGCGTACTTCAGCAAGTCTCTGTCGAAGCCAGAAAGGAATTATTGTGTCACGCGACGGGAATTACTTGCTGTGGTCAAGTCATTGCAGCATTTTAGCAAATATCTGCTGGGAAGGAAATTCCACTTACGAACTGACCATGCTGCGCTGAAATGGCTATTGCAATTCAAAAATCCAGAAGGACAAGTTGCGAGATGGATTGAACTACTTCAAGAATACGACTTTGTGATTGAACATCGCAGCGGGAAATCTCATGGCAACGCAGATGCATTATCAAGAAGACCTTGCCCTGAAGACTGCAAGCATTGTACTCGGCAAGAGGGTAAAGAAGTCGTACCTGTGAGGATGATCAAGACAGATCTTAGTAACGAGTGGAAGGAAAACTTGGAACGTGCACAGCAGGATGATTTGGACATCAAGCCGATTCTGGAGTGGATAAAGGCCAGTGCTCCGAAGCCTACGTGGAGTGATGTCTCAGCGATGAGTTCAATCACAAAAAGCTATTGGGCCCAATGGGACAGCTTAGTGATTCAGGATGGAGTCCTGTGCCGTAAATGGGAAAATGCTCGGGGAGACAACTGTCATTTGCAAATGGTTGTCCCTAAAGCTAAAGTACCGGATGTTCTACAGCTGTACCATAATGGTTGTTCGGGAGGCCATATGGGAGTTAAAAGAACTCTACTGAAGATACGGGAACGGTTTTACTGGGTCCACTGTCGTGACGATGTCGAGGACTGGTGTCGCAAGTGTACAAGTTGTGCGGCTGTAAAAGGACCTCAGACTCGTAGCAGAGGTGCATTGAAATTGTACAATGTTGGTGCACCATGGGAAAGGATAGCGCTAGACGTTGCGGGACCGTTTCCGGAAAGTGAAAGTGGTAACAAGTATTTCATGGTGGTTATGGATTATTTCACTAAGTGGCCGGAAGTCTTCGCCATTCCAAACCAAGAAGCTTCAACAGTTGCGGATAAACTAGTTCATGAAGTCTTCTGTCGTTTTGGAGTACCCTTGGAGATTCACAGCGATCAAGGAAGGAATTTTGAGTCTCAAATATTCCAGGAAACTTGCCGAGTTATGGGTACTCATAAAACGAGGACAACTTCTTACCACCCACAATCGGATGGGATGGTAGAACAATTTAATCAGACATTGGAGAGATATCTGGCCAAAGTTGTGGAAAACCGGCAACGAGATTGGGACAAGCACATACAACCGTTTTTGCTGTCATACCGAAGTGCTGTTCATGAAAGCACGTCAGTGACACCAGCTTTCGCAAACTTTGGAAGAGAATTGCGGCTACCTGCAGACCTGATCACCGGAATACCACCTGATGCCCCACGCAGTATAACCGATTATGCGAATGACTTGCGGAACAAAATGAACGACATTCATGAGCACGTCAGACAATCGGGCCAGCAAATGTCTGAAAAGATGAAAACCCGCTATGACCGCAAAATGAACAATAAAGGGTTCGAGGAAGGTTCACTAGTGTGGTTGCACAATCCAGTTCGCAGCAAAGGGAAATCTCCTAAGCTTCAAGCTAAGTGGGACGGACCGTACCGGATTGTGACAAAGATCAATGACGTAACCTACCGTATACAGAAAAGTACAAGAAGCGCTCCTAAGATTGTTCATGTTGATCGTCTGGCGCGTTATTATGGCGCTGATAATGCTCGGGACGAGCATGTCTTAGGAGGGGGCAGTGTTGCGCGCCAGAATTAAACAACGAAGATGGTTGCATTCGGTACTACTGGCGCCATCTAGTATCGAGTAGCAGAACTATTGAAGTCAAGGACTTTCGCGATTTTTCTATGCTAGAATTCTCGGACCTTAGTCGGTCGCGACCGATATGTACGCGAACTTTCTGGAGTTCTACTCGGCGCCCTATATAAGGCCGGCACATGAGCCGACCGAGTCAGTATTGGAATTGCGATACAAGTGATAACTTCGAGAGCGATCTTCGACTGCGAACTCAAGTGATTAATAGTGCGACTGTGTTTTGTGATTAGTGAGTTTATTGTGTAATTAGTGTGGTGTAAATTAAAGTGTCATCTTTGTTTATTTAATCGGCTGATTTTATTGTGACGAACCCGAAGCTCGTAACAATATAAACCTTCCTCTTGAATCACTATGTATTAAAAAAAAAACCGCATCAAAATCCGTTGCGTAGTTTTAAAGATCTAAGCATACATAGGGACAGACAGCGGGAAGCGACTGTTTTATACTATGTAGTGATTATATGTTCCATTAGATTATGAACCGCGCAACTACTTAAGTTGTATCTGTTTCTCAGAAAGAACCAGCACAAAATGTATGAGCCAATGTACGATTTGTTTTTTGCGGATCGTTGCGTGCGAATCAGTCTTATATATATAAACAATTATATATAATATAAAAAATATAATATAAACAATTTTTTCAATATAGTCAGCTGGAGGTATAGCCTTAAACTTAGTCGTTACGTGTGGACCGCGCAGAAGAATAGCGGGTGGGACAGGAGACACATGTTAGCAGTATATCATGTGAAGTGGC
Organism: Hecatera dysodea; assembly: GCA_905332915.2. Lineage (NCBI taxonomy): Eukaryota > Metazoa > Arthropoda > Insecta > Lepidoptera > Noctuidae > Hecatera > Hecatera dysodea. The sequence goes on along the minus strand of HG995288.1, from coordinate 7,665,520 downwards.
GTTCACCCGCCACCCGGGCCATGTGGCTCCGGCACTAGGAGGTCACGTCATCACGTGGCCAGGTGCTTCCTGTCATCAGTGATCATCACACTTGTATTGCATTTTCGGTTACTGTACTTAACGTCTCCGGCGAACTTTGATCTTTCGCTAAGAATAAGGGGATCCCTTTTATAATAATTTGGGTTGATCTAATTTATCAAACGGGACAATAGAAAGGGTTTTTTTGCTCGTATCAAGTTAATGTAATATATTCGATCTCTACCGGCTGCTTAGTAAATATTATTATTACGCGGTGTACGTTTAGGGCTGTATTGATGATGTGAGCAGTTTTGCGGCAGAAGGGATGTTTTGTCTGCTTAGATAGCGAGTCCGTGTCACATCTGCTCCGGTTTACTTGCGCGTTTTAAAGACGCGCGGGACCCACAAATCCGACAAATTAACAATAGCTAGGCGCTTCTCTATTAATAATAACACAAATATTTCTCTCTCTCAGAAATTGCCATTCTTCGCCAGAGATCCCTTCCGAGAGCTCGGCGGCTTTTTGTTGATTCTAATTTATGTCATGTATTGTTGTTACTGGGTACCCTCCCCACACACTTCCTTTTAGGGGCTTTGGCCCCGTTCCCTGTCGAAATTGAATTTGTTGCACGAGCTTATTGAAAATGCCACGTGCATCTTCCTCTGGGCTCTCCGTGACGACTTCGGTGTGCTCTATTCTTTTATTTTAGTAAATAATTTAATAAGACGCTGTGTCATAACTTGCCGATGATTATCACTGTCTTTATTAATTAACATGGGGTCATCGTACATTTTAGAAATAAACTATTTTAATAAAATGTTCCGTTGAACTGTGAGGAGTGTGTAGTAGGCGCTTTAGTTCTTGTGCTGAGTGAGTGTGGCTCAATTGAAGAGATTAACAATGACATACTTTGTGTTAAGAGTGAGTACTATTTTATCGCAGCTAGTGATGTGTACATCCCGGTTTAAATTGCGACACTTGCACTATTGAGTGTCCATATTATAATATTGTTTCTTTTAGTGTGAACAACGAGAAAACTGTGTTAAGATCTGAACTTTGCTTAAAAGTGGGTAGAGAGCATGTTCAAACAAATTTCTTTGTTATATGTGTGATTTGTTTACCTCGAAATCAGGTGACACTGAAGCTTTTAGTGAATTTAATGTGCAAAGTGCTAGTCATGGGGGTGAGTTAAGGGAGAATGGTCAATGTTAATTATAGTGATAACCTCATCACTGAATGCTTTATGTAAACGTGAGGACACGTGTATGACACTGCACATTGTCTTAAAATATAGATACTTCATTTATTTTACTAGCAGGTGCAACTACGTAGGTAATTATGTCCCTATCTACAATAATGTAAATAGATATCGAATCTCGTCAGTCTCTTTTTCGTGTACGTCATCAAAGCTAGCATAAATGTTACTGCATTGTTAATTTTTTTTTCTACGTATTTTTAATCGATAAACGAACCACGATATTCCATGAATTCCGTGTTCTAATTTAAGGTTAAAAAGGTATTGATAATAACTATATATCTTGGCACTTTAAACTATTCATGCCAAAGGTTATTTTAAAGTAGAACTTTTTAACAAAGTGATATTTAATAAAAACAATACTCGTAAATCCGCATTATATTTGATACATAATCATGTCTGTCGGCTTCCCGAGTGGTTACAAATGTTACAATGCAGGTAGCTAGTTTTTATTCAACGCTTTATTAGCGTTAATTTCTATAGTTGTCCTAACTTTGGCGGAATATTTTTTTAGGGTTTAACGAATGAAACTCTGTTATTGAGCCGTCACCGTCACCGTGGGTCAGGCTGTGTCTAATGAATCGTAATAGGTAGACATGTGATATTTTCACCGAGTGTGTTTTCTTTTGCCGGTAGCACTACAAAGTGTAAAAGCTTTTTACGAAAAAATACAACCGACTTCTAAACAAAACAACCAAAAAGTAAAAAATAGTTTTTAATTTCAAATCCATCATAGCGTACACGTGGTATAAATTGGTGTAAACAACAAACATGCGAACAGATCTGCTATCATTTATTGAAGAGTTCCGTTTCCTATCTCTTTTCTTCATCAGATCTTCCCCAAACTAGAAAGGGACCATGTTGAAATACTAAGATGCTCTTCCAAACCATCGTAAACAATTTTATTTTTCCATTTTACATCGACAACAGGGAATGAGAACATTATTTATGTCAACTAAGCCACGCATTATTAGGGATAACTCACATACTAGTCTCAATCAAATTTAAATGGGACCGCACGACATGCACCAGCTTTCGAATAAAAAGAATCATCAAAATCGGCACACTCATTACAAAGTTATGAGGTAACACACAAAAGAAAAAAAAACAGTCGAATTGAGAACCTCCTCTTTTTTTGGAAGTCGGTTGAAAATTAAAGTAAAAGACACAAGATTTTTTAGGTTTGACCGTATGGAATAGGGTAGTTGACTAAAAAAATCTATTTAGTCCGTCAGATAGATTTCCAAAAAATATTAGACACTTATTTTTCCTTTTTTCACGTAAACAAAAAATGAAGGTGATACAGTGCGTTGAAAACTCGTGTGACGTCACTACTCGCTACAATTTTTAACGAGCCGTGACGTCACAAGCGCCCACTCCTGATCTTTGATGCTTTGTATCTTTGTCAGTTTTTATAGATTTGATAAAGGAAAAAATACGTGTCCAATATTTTTCTATAATCTAACGGACGGACTAAACATAATGATATATTTTTTACTCAGGAAACATGCCTATTGTGCGAGTCGGAATCACACTTGGTGGGCTTGATTCATATTTTCTTTATAAAAGCTGTCAACACGGCACCAATAAGATGTACTCGTAAGTTTTGTCGCGATTCAATAATTGGCCCTTTAAAAAAAAATCATTTCTCTCTATCCATTCTGCAGCTTTGCTCAGGCAAGAAAAAATGAGGAAGCGGTGCGCAAAAGCTGGTAGTTCGCGGAATGATTTAAAAACGTGTTTGCTAATGCATTGCAAAAACTTGTGCAAATGTAAATCACAAAGCATTTCTAATTTAACCAGCCGACTGCCGCATTTTTATTTGCGGTTTTCATTTGAGGTTGCGCCAAAAACTAGGTGTCATAATTTTTTTTAAGCTGGGGACGGATAGCTGCAAATTTGCATAAATTTCCATTAGCGAAATGTGAATGTTAGATGCACGCCTGATGCAATTCGAATGATATTATTTATACTAAAATTTCATAAATACAGGTTTTCTTTTTTCTATTACGTCTACCACTCGGACGATGCAATGAGCAAACGCACAAAAGCAACATCCGTACTAACAATCAGGTGGCACCAATAGCGTTGTGTTCCGTATGATAGATAGACTAGTATTCGTACTTGTCTTAAGCAGTGCGTGGTTATCTGAGATCTGCCCCAAATACTTCCGAGTGATTCAGACTTCAACCTTCTTCGACCATCCGAACGTTTCTATTTCTCTTCATTTGCGGCAATGATGCTTATTGTACGACTTTACACAATTTAGATTGCCGTTGATACGCTAACTTGTGGGTGGTCAACTTGTCAAAAAATGCCACTTGGGCATGCTTCTGTGAGCAGCAGGCATTACTTAACATTGTGAGTAGGGCATGCAGCTAATCGGCCCGTTTTACTATCCGGATAATTCGGATACTACCAAAAAACTATATTTATCCGGAAACTACGGATATCACCGTAAAAAGTTAATCAAACGAATATAATCAATTAAAGTAATTTTTATTTCCAATTTTTCGTATTATCATAAAATAAAATCTTTATAGAATAGATCTAAGTGACGTGCAATTGGAGAGGCCTATGTTCAGCAGTGGACTGCAACAGGCTGTTGATGAATATGATGATGAAAATCTTTATAATACGAATCCTTACTATTATTTCAAACGCGAAAGTTTGTATGTGTAGATGTTTGTTACTCTTTCACGCAAAAACTACTGAATCGATTGTGATGAAATTTGGCACAGTGGTAGATTATAGTCTGGCACATAGGATACTTTTTATACCGGGAGTATGTGCCCTTGGGATAATCTTTGACATTCACGCGGGTGGAGCCGCGGGCGGCAGCTAGTTAGTTCATATACCTAATTGTCATGATGTTTACGTGAAATAGTTTATAAATGCATTATGTCCAGGATATGATTGTTGGATATTAAAACTTAAGATAAACAGATGTTCGAACATGTTAGTAGTAGATGTAGTGACCCATTCAGTCTGTTTTACTAGATCGGGGTCGGGACGGGCTATACCTGCATTCAATATAGCCAGTATGTGTGCTAGTGTGGTTCATGGCTAGGTGCATTAGCTTGATGGCAGCTTGTGCTGCCATTTGCTTAATGTACAAGTGAAATTTGTTCGAAAGAGTTACCGCGGCCCTGGAACGCAAAGGGCACATGGAGGAGCACGGGTGGGTTTTAGTCAGTAAAAGTCTGACACTCCCTACCGCTCCACCCAGGGCGGGAGGGGTCATTTGATGATTTCCCATCCAAAAAAAAGGGGAGTTATTTACATTCTCATGCAGCCAGTGGAATCGAAACAGGACGATCTTTGGGACCATCGTTGAACTCTGGTGGTCGATGTGCCGTCCTCGTCCACCAAATTAAAGCGCAGTATGCCAGCATTGACCCGATCGCTGTGTTTACATCAGCTGCCCTACCATGACGTCTTAAATCCATCATGATTCCTGTGTCAGAGAGAGACGGAGTTACACAAGACGGATAGCACTATCCCTTTCCCTCACAGTGAATCATGATAGCATTGGCACTTCGTAGTACGGCCACAGCAACTATTAAGTAACCTGTGGCTGTGTGACCACTACGTAGTCTTTGGGGAGAGACCCCATGTTTTGCTTAATATTTTATGCATTGTTTAAAGTACGATTGGGGTTTTGTTGAGATTGTAGTAGACATGACTTTCCTGAGCAATTTGCTATCAAGGACCACTCGTCGAGTAAGTATTACACAGGATATCCGGATACTAAATGTTAAGCATATCCGGATAGCATGCCCTAATCGTGAGGCATTGGATTGGTTGAAAATAGCTTTAAGTAAGCTTGTAGTTTTGAGTGAGGTTCTGTAATACGATCCTTAATAAGAGTTATGCCTGCCTGCAGCGAAATACTCAGAGTACTTACTTTTTGGATGAGTACCACAACTAAGTTACAAGTATCGCATGTTTTGTGTTGTGTATTTGACGTGTAAAAGTTACAGTCCCTTATCGACAGCACTGACTTGTCAATAACTTCGTGAAGTTGTGTTATTCTACATTGCAAAACCGTTTATGAAAATATCGTAAGAACGCACGCATCTTAGAAACGACAACATGTCTGTATTGGGCCCACGTGGTGATTTCTGCCTAACTTCTACCATACAGGAGGGCAGAGTCTAAGTTGTGGCGACGATTACGTACCTCTACGCTGACGTAGACTGATTTTATTATGTATACGTTTATAGGGTTCTTTACTTGACTCTGTAACATTATGGTGTTTTCGTATTGTTCCCAGGCGGTGAAAAGAAGACTGAACCTGAGTGAGAGCAGTTCGGGCAGTCAGGGACACGTGGTGCCCATGAAAGCAGATTTCAAGACGCCCAAACAGAAACGCGTGAAAGTTCTCACGCCCTACAGTCGACCGTCCAGTTCCATGAAAAAGTACTCCGAACGTTCCAGGTACTTGTCTCAGTGAGAGGTAAATTTCCATTTTAGAGAGTAGTAGTTGTCCGTAGTAAAGTAGCGGCAATGTCTTACGAGAAGAGTTTAAAGAGAGACCAGCTGAGCAGCTGATGTAGGTTACTTGTGGCTACAGAACAGTGTGTCAGCGAATATGCGTGGTCGTAAGCGTGATATAAGAGGCAATGAAGATGATAGGCAAAATTCATAAGAGCTTATATGTAAACTAGCGACCTGCCCCGGCTTCGCACGGGTGCAATGTAAATACTAATGTTTCCTCTACTATAATACGCATGTATTATACATATAAACATCCCTCTTTAACCACTCTATCTATTAAAAAAAACCGCGTCAAAATCCGTTGCGTGGTTTTAAAGATTTAAGCATACGTAGGGACAGACAGCGGGAAGCGACTTTGTTTTATACTATGTAGTGAATTACCACCGATTTAGCGGCTAAAGCAAAATGACAGGCACATAGCTCAGTGAATAAGCAACAGCACAATATTCATGATGCTGGTAAGGGGTCCTCGTGGTGGAAAATGATCCCGTAGTGGGTGTCTTGGGCGTTTCGCAGCGACCTGAGCACGCTATTAGAGGCAACAGGAAATCACGCAACTAATAAAATTGCTACCGAACATCGAATTATTCCCTTGCTGAGGCTGCTCCCGAATCAATCAGGAACTTGTGATCATAGCAAAAAGAAGCAATTCAAACAACCAATCCGAACAAGAGTTATCAACTTCAAGTTATCCCAGTAAAAGAAAAAGAACAATATTTGTTATTTTTTTAGATTCTAAAACTCATATTCATTGTTTCAGGTTTGACACATCATTAGGTTTACTCACAAAAAAGTTCGTTGCGTTGCTGAAGTCGTCGCCCAATGGCGTCCTTGACTTGAACATCGCGGCGGAACACTTATCGGTCCAAAAACGTCGTATCTACGACATCACAAACGTACTAGAGGGTATAGGAATATTAGAGAAGAGATCCAAAAATAATATACAATGGAAATATGGTGAGTTTGAGCTTACAACAAATAATAAAGGCTACATTTGGTTGTAATATGTACTTTACAGTTGAATTTAACCCTTTAAGGAAAACGTGATTGTTGTATGTTAAATAAAAGGCATTCAATTGCTCTTTAACTGTTCCATGCTCTGAAATTTGTTGTTCAGTCAGTTTTATCATTGTTTTCTATGAAAAAGTCTTGAGAGAAGATTTCGTCTGGGAAAGATACATTGGATGGATATGTTTACTGTGGTGCTTGGAGTGTTCTGTAATAAAGGGCTTAAAACATCAGCGACGCATTGTATTGGATCAGTCCAGTACTATACAGCTTTTTGAACAGTTGCTGTAAAAAGAGTGCAATACCTACTTGTGTTCAATCTACTTGTTCGAGCAATAGACTGTTTTAAAGCGGGAACTTTGTAGCCAGGCGGTTATACCGCCACCTGTTGGTCGTTCTGGCAGAAATATTTGTTTGGACTGTTGTTAAAGAAGTTGGACTACTTATTTTTTACCAATTTAAAGCTATTTTACGTCGTGGGAAGTTGTCACCGGAAACCAAAACATTTGAAGGTAAAGTAAACTGTCAAGAGACTTCGAGTTTTGTTTGTAATGCCGTTAATTACAACAATGATGCAACAAGTGTGTTGCTGCTCCAATTTTGGTGCCAGTATAAAACACTGATATTGGGAATCTTATTTTCGAAGATCCTGGGTTCAATTCTAGGACTTGCATTGATTTTTGTTTTGACAGCCTCAGTAAAATTTTTCTGTTGCACTTATGGAGGCTTCGATTAAGTCATACACTTGTTATCATGAAAATCATGTCATTTATTAATAAGTTATTACGATGGCTTCTTCATCAGTGATATATTTAACCGACAAAAATTGTCATAGTAATGTAGTTGATGTTGTCCAGTAGTGGACGTAACTCAATGACTGAGAGGTGGTCACGAGCGGCAGTCGGAGGCGAAGGGTCTGAGAGTTAGAGCGGTAGGTATGCGGCATGGTCGTGGCAGTACAGGCACGGTTGTGGCACAGGCGTGGACGGGGCCGGCGGCGCGTGCGGCGACGCGGCGCGCGCGCGGCGGCTGCGGCGCGAGGTGCGCGGGCTGGCGGCGCACGAGGCGCGCGTGTGCCGCGCCGTGGGCGTGGCGGAGCACGCGCTCAGCGCGCTGTCGGCCGACCACGGCGCGCGCGCCTACATCACGTACGCCGACCTGCGCTCCATCCGGGACTTCCGCAACCAGACCGTCATACCCATCAAGGCGCCGCCCGACACACGGCTCAGCGTTAGTTCACACCTTTATACTTACTATCTTTCTTACACCCCTCACGTTGATCTAGCTATCGACGAAGTTCTCGTGACGTTATCGCACGACTCGAGAAATACCTGAAAACACGCCTGATATAAAAAATACAGAACCTCTAAGTTGCCTCACTACTGTTACTACAATATTTTTTTTTGTAAGTTCTAAACTGCGATAATACATAATGCATGTAATATTATTTATCATCTTTACAGGTGCCCCATCCTGACGAGAAAGGTTTCATGATACATTTGAAGTCTATGTCGGGTGAAATCGAAGTCTACCTCTGTCCAAAAGAACGTCCTTCTTCGCCTGCTACGTGTAAGAAATAGAATATATTCATATTAAATTAATTGACCGTCTTTGTACTTTACGATGGCAAATACATATAAGACCGTATATTTTTTTTACTAAAATATTTATGTATCACCAAAGAGGCGGAAGAGTACTCCGTGGTATTTTATGAGTAAAAAAATTACTCGAAGCTAGATTGAGTACCGAATTTCCCGTGACCACGCCCGTATTTCCTATCAAAATCCAATCGAAAGGTGTTTGCTACTAGACAAAGGACATTGACCTTAGATATTGTCACAGTGACCAATCCTGTGGAACCTGCGTTCAGTGGATTCTTAAGACCTTCATCAGGTCGCCGGCACGATGCCCACTGAGAGTGGAGGGGCCTACTAGTGAAATTGACAAATTAGTCAGTTAAAACTTCAAGACACATTGCGGTGCAGCTTTGGCTTTTCTATGAGAAATCCCTATATCACAACAGCCAGACTAGTCAATAGACAGTACTTTTTCACATGTGATAATTGGAGTAATGTTCATATTGTTGTTGTAGCGACGGGCGCGTTGCCGGCCGACCCGCTGCTGGAGGACAACAAGGCCCTGCTGGCGCCGCTCATAGCGCTGCTGCAGTCCAAGCCCTCCACCTCCATCACTGCTGACTTCACGTGAGTTTGTACACCTATCTTACTTTGTATGTCACCATCTAGTTTTTTCCAAATAATGTGTGGGCCCACACATTATTTGGAAAAAACTAGGTAAATTTAGTATGGTTGGGAAGGTTATATTTTTCTGTAACATCTTTTTCAACAGGCCAACCTAATAAAAAGTGATACCCAGGCCTTTGTGGCCTTGAGCATATGACATGTCTTGTGTGCCAGCATTCATAGCAAACTTTCTAAACAGTAATGTTGTTTGGCGTATGGCAGGATATAATGTTTCTCATGAAGAAGAGTGCAATGACACTTCATCATATTCTGGTCCGTGTTGTGTTTTTATTGTTTCCGTGAGTTGAATGTTTGTTTCCCCGCAGGACACCGATAAAGCGCGAGCCCATGAGCTCGTGCTCGTCGTCGTCGCTGGCGGTGTGCGCGCCGTGCGTGACGGACCCCACGCTGCCGCTGCACACGCCGCTGCCGCCCTCGCCGCACACGCCGCACACGCCGCACACGCCGCACAACACTCACCACGACTCGCTCAATACGCCTGACAGTCAGTGTTTTTTATAATTCAGCCCCCTTGCTGGGCAAAACCGTCCCCCAAATCTTTCCAGGTGTTCTTTTCCCGAGTCACCTGGAACCAACTCTTGCAGTAGGCTTCGCTGTTTCTTACCTACTAGGCCAGCCACGGCGGCACTGTCCGTCCTCAGATCATGCTTGCGGCTGACATTATCTGCATGTTAGCCACAGTCATCATCTGCCTAGCCTTTTCCCAACTATATTGGGGTCGGCTTCCAGTCATATCGGATTCAGCTGAATTTAACCAGTATTTAACGTGGAGCGGCTGCCTACCAGGCCTCCACAACCCAATAACTGGGGAACACGGTACTTCTTGGCAAGACTGGTGTCAGATTTTCTGGCTTCTGACAATCCGTAACGACTGCCAAAGATCTACAAATGACAGCCGGGACCAACGGCTTAACGTGCTTTCCGAGGCACGGAGGAAACTCAGTATATTAAGATGGTCACCCATCCACAGACCAACCTTGGCAAGCGTTGCTTAACCTTAAAGATCGACCTGTGCGGCTGTTATTCTTTAGCCACGAGCTCCTCCACATGTTAGCCACAGTATCTAATAAAAAGTATTTCTCTGGTTATTCTAGAGATCTAGAAAGTTCTCTACTGCACGGGTTTATCTCAGATGAATGACTCTGTGAACATAGCAACAACAGCCAAGCAACAGAAATGAGGTGATCCGTCAGAGAAGCAAGGTCATCGATATAGCCCATAGGATTAGTAAGCTGAAGTGGCAGTGGGCTGGCCATATTAGTCGTAGAACCGACAACCGTTGGGGTAAACGAGTTCTAGAGTGGAGACCGCGTCTCGGCAAACGTAGTGAAGGACGTTCTCAGGCACGGTGGAGTGACGATTTGCGCAGGACGGCTGGCAGAAAATGGATGCGAGAAGCCGAAAATAGACCTAAGTGGCGTGCAATTGGAGAGGCCTATGTCCAGCAGTGGACTGCAACAGGCTGTTGAACATAGCATCTGCTCGAAATTCTGTGACAAGTTTCTTTCCTATTTGGCTCAGCAAGCAAGCTGTCATGTAACAGTAATTGCGAAGCTCAGTTTTTTCGATGGGAACGTCGTCATTATTTGATTCTAAAATTAAATTAAGTCGTCATTCATGGTTCTGAGCTGAGACATCCTAGTGATAAGTTTTATGTTTGCAAATGAATCTATGATTAGAGGTAAGATAAGCAGCCCTTTCAAGTAAAATACTGGTACTCGGCTACATTAGTTTGGCTTGGAAACCGAACCAAGCGGAGTGTAGTGCCGAGAAGGCAGATGGATTGTTGGATACTCTGCACATAATTATCTCAACAGTAAGTTCTCCAACTCAATCGTATGTTTGCTCCAGCAGGCGGCGGCGCGCGGGGCCGCCTGCGCAACGCTCTGATAGCGGACAGCGACGACTTCGCGCCCATCATGGGCGGCGGACGCTTCCAGCTGCAGACCGAGGACCAGGAGTCAGGTACGACCAGCTCACCTCGCTCATACGCACTCAACTTACGGTTATTGTGTCGCAACTATCTGTGATTTTAAGCCTTTTGATTGTCATAGTCACAAAATATAGAAGTAGAGTCAAATCGTGCTCAGCTTGTATTGTCAGGACTAGATGTGGTCATGTTTTGGGCACAATTTGGCTCAATGTCTTGTCGCTGTGATGGTTAATAAGTTCCCTCGGTTCCTGTCTTTTTTAAGGTGTTCGGAAATCATAATATATGATTCGCAAATAATAAAGATTTTTTTTTAATGTGACATAATTTAGTTGGTTTTAAAAAATGCAGGAACTGAGCATAATGTCATAATTTTTCAGTATTTAAACAGTAAATTGATACCTTAACTTGCCAGTAACAAAACAATACCTTGCAAATATTGTTTTTTTGTCAATAATAATGCAAATGACATACATTGCTATTCAATATAGCAATGTATGTCATTCGCATTATTATTTTCATAAATTATTATCAATGGTAACAAGAAGTGATAGAGGATGAGAGTAACCCCCGATTAATTTAACTGTTGTCTAATCATATGGTAACTTGTATCTGGTTTATTTTGGTGAACCAATCACAACAACTAATGTTATATAAATTAGCAGCAATAAACCTTTGATAAGAAACCAGCCCTTGAATGCTGACCTCTGATCAGTTAATTTGGTGTCAATTTTCGTGGCCAGTGGAACAAGTTGTCATGTGATTTCACGGCAAAGTAGGAAGTGGGATGTCCTTTTTGCCATTTGCATAAGGTATCAATTTAACAAATAAAACATAAATAACAGTGTTCAATGGCAGTGTAGCGTTAAGTTACATCTGCCCAAGTCATGGGTACGCTAAGTCACGCTGTAGGCGACGGGAGGAGAGCGCACGTCTCGTGGCTAGCACTTCGGCTGTGACAGTGTGTGAGCGTCACATCACAGTCAGAGTTCTAGCTCCGCGGCGGCGGCGCCGGCGACGCACCGCGTTAGGTATAAGGCATACGGCAGCGGGGTTCGCTAGGTTGGTTGTCGACTTACGCGCCCACACACGTACAAGCGACGCGCAGGCGCAACGCAAACATTTCGCGCACTTGAAAGCAGCAGCTTGGTGACGCCGCCGATTGTTGCGATGAGAAGTCGTTATGCTTTTACTTGTGTCGGCTCTAACTGATTCCATTTTTACAGAAACGCGGTAGGCTAAGGTTACTTAGGTCACGGTACAATCTAGGTGCCTCGTAAAAGGTATACTAGTAACAACTGCATTTTATTTCAGTTTATTAATTCACCTTATAGCTACAGCAGTAGCCAGATATTTTTCTGGCTACTGCTGTAGCTATAGGGCTAAATTGATTTTCTCGAGTAAAAGAATGATTACTGCTTTTATTATTAATGGGAAACTTGGCTAAGATTTGACGTTCGAATCTTCTGAAAAGTCCATTAGTCAATCGTGTTTCTGAATATTGTCATACCATGTACGAATATTGTGTCATCAAATAACATACCACCGAGGTGCATGCTTGTCAGTCACGGTGCCCACGTCATCATCATGAACGCTTCACTAACTACTATTTTGATATTCATCTGTGGGAGAAAGGAAATATGTTCCATGTTCCTGTCTCTCAAATTGTGTATGTGGTTTTTGAACTGTATTAAAAAAGACTGTTGGACACTGAATATATTAAATGTAAGCTTTTGCTTATACTTTATGTACACATAAAATTTGAATAACATCGCCAGCGTTTCTCCATCTATTTCTGACTTCTAGTAGAAGTTAGCAAAAGTTTCGTTTGATAAGCCGGTGTTCAACAGAGCCATTAATATTAACGCTGTAACAGAAATGTTGAAATTGGTAGTGAACCCATCTCTGATATAATTTTTTTCGTAATTTCTGTCACAGTGTCACTATAACTAATTTGTTCCATTCATGTAAATAATTTTCGTCCGGATCTGGATTAAATTGGTTTTTGTATTGTGTAAATAATTTGCTGCGATTCCTATTAACACTACAGAATTTTTAAAAAATCACCATATCAAGTGTTTGTAAAAACGCACAAATACAGATAAAGTTTTTTTATTGTAAAATTATGTCTATGTATAATTTGGTGCATGCTCGCATCGCGTCACAGCCAATTTGCTAAATGTTGGCACGCATTTTCATGTGAAAAAGCAAGTGATTTGCGGGTTTCTAAATGAAAAAGTTTTTAATAATATTTAAATGAGTTGATGGCAATAATAGGCCAAGTGTTTGGCAGGGGTTATATAAAAGTAGAGACCCTTGCGTCGAGACACGGTAGGGCTGGCAGTTCGGGCGGGCGGCGGCGGGCGGCGGCGACGGCGGCCGCGGCCGCGGGCTGCATCCCGTGCGGCTTCAGCGTGCGCTACTGTAGCACCATGGGATTCAGCTCACGGACGTGTGCCACTAACACCCAACTCATCTACTAACTCCACCGGCTACCATCGCCAATGTAACAACGCTCTCATGTCTAACTATGTTTGCACTGTGTTCTAACCTTCGGAAAACGTCGTTTCGTTCCTTCGACTCTCACCATTAAGCCATTTCACGAGGATATTCGGCTACGCTTTCATTTAATTTAATCGTTCATAAAATAATTTAACGACATTTTTCGAAGATCTAAAATACTCATTTTGAACGAAAACAACATAGCATTCAAAATTGGTATCCCGTTTCTAAAATGACAAGCGAAAATAGATAACTTTGACTATTTTCGTTTGAACTTACACAAAACTCATGCAACGCGCTCGCTTTCATTGGCAAAGGGTTTTCAATCACTAATATATCATTCTCAAGCTTCAAAAAGGCTGTCTCGATTCCCGTGTGGGAATTTACAGTGAGGTGAATCCCGCAAGCGAGGCGCGGCGCTCGGGTCGCGCGGGGTGCGCCTCAGTATGAGTCCAGCTCAATGTTCATCATTCATGGGTTTTCGGTTCAGTGTGTATGCGCGTTGCAAGAAGTATTATTATATATTTTTTCCTTCGCCTCTGCTTCGCCTGCCAAAATCTAATAACGCTTGCTCTTTATGTCCGTCTGACTGTTTGTACAGATTTTGCAGGTGATGTCGGGGTGGGGGCGTGTTTGAAACTACGTTTTGTAAATAATCTGTGAAATAAATAATATGGAAATGGTTCATGTTTGATGCTGACGTGTGCACATGTGACGTTCATGTAGGAGTAATTATTTTTGCCTAGGCGCGCATCAGGCATTAACTATCCCGGTTGGGTTTACAATGAAACCCAACCGGGTTCTATCTATTTTCAATAGATCGATATTTCGGTTGATTGGATCCAGCTTGTGCGCGCCTAATTTTCCTGATATATATTTTTTCGGCATTCATCCAAAATGTAACCTTGTGTACTTAATAATTTTGATTGTGTCAATTCATACGAAATGTAATGTGTGTAACATTTTCAGCGTGCAATTGCGACGGTATGAGAATAACCTATCATGATTGAAGTGTCATTGTCGCAACTAGCAAAATGAGTCGTTTAATTGGCTGCCTAGCCTGTTCAATGAATGGCTTTGTAAGGTCAACGACCTAAAGTACATCCCAGAATTGAGTTAACAGCTAGGCAAATGACTTTAACCTTTTGAACAACGGCGTTACCCTCACGCTAAGTCACAACTTTATCGGTTTTTAAATATTTGTGATGTGATGGTGTAAAGGGTAAGCTTTCGATTTATGTGACAACATAATGTGATACTGGCGTTCAAACGGTTAAGCCAGTTGGCTGCAAAATCATCCTTATGACACTGTACTGACATCGATGTTGTTTCGTGGTATTTCAGAACCGCTGGAGTTGGAGCCGTTCCTGGCGCTGGAGCCGCCCATGTCGGCGACGGACTACGGGTTCTGCCTGGATCACGACGAGGGCCTATCGGAGCTCTTCGACTTCGAGTTCTAGTGGCGCGCGCGCCGCAGCGTGGCTGCAGTGCGGGCGCGCGCCTGCTGCACTCGCTGTACTCGCTGTACTCGCAGTACTCGCTGTACTCTGCACTCGTGCCGACCTCACTGCAAATGTTTAGGATCTCAAGACACGCGTGTGCGCGAGTTGTGACGGCGGCGGGCTGCGAGCCCTGTCAAGCCTTTTGACGTTTGACGTGAGGTCGGGGCGACTGCACACAAGTTTGCAGAACACTCTCACGGTTTACATCGTTGTGCTTCTGATTGTGTTGCGGGCAACATTGTGTTGAGCATTTAGCATACATGCTAGGTGCAGCAGAATACCTAGTAGGCACTGGTTGCTTCACTTATTACCTAGAGGCTGGTAAACTGTCAACGGCCGGGGACCCGCTAGAATAAATTAGCAATACCTGAAGCCATTTACTAAACTAGTGTTTTGATGAATATTTTTAAAGTTTATTTCGTTACGTCGCGTATGATAATGATGCCATTTTATTTACGGGTAAACACTCATCATGTCGATCTTGTTTTTGTTTATCCAACTAGACTAGGAAATCGCTATATTTACATACTGTCTTCTACATAAATAAATGCGCTCAAAGGCGTCGTCGGTAATGAGAAGTTTTCCCACGGGCTGTGTTCCAAAATGCATTTGGGAAAGATCAGGAAGGTGCGTGAGCCATTACAAATGCAAAACGCAGAAGTATCGACCACAGCCCTGTGCGCGTTAAAAGCAATATAAATACACTGACACTGGACGCCATGTACTCTTGTACCTTTACGGAAGTCAAGTAAATATGAGAGTGTTCTGTAAAAGCAATAAATAACGTGTGGTAATGAACATTGAACATCGCGCTCTTAGTTAGTTGTTTAAATTGATTTCGACGTAAATTATTTAGTTGGATTATTTGTGACTTAGGCGTCGTAATGTAACTAATGCTCCGTTCTGTGGAATTGTAGCCGGCGCGAGCTATTATGATACGATAGTTTACAGTAGATCACTGAGGTTCCAGCTTTAACTGAGAATGTTTTTCAAGTTAAGAAAAATTAACCTGAATTGAAATATTTTACAATGCATAATAACATAAATTTCACTGTGCAGACTGTGGTGTTACATTCTCAATTATCGCCTGGTTGATAGACTCGTTAGTTTATTAAACACCGTTGACAACAACAGACAACCTCAAACAATCCAATCTGAAAAATATGGTGCTAATTTCATTTCTTCGACTAAAACCGTCGACTACATTCCCACAGATCTGTTTTATAAACTGAACGCTTATAATGGAAATGTTCCTTGAAGTTTTCTAATTGATTTGTTTGTGTTAGTGGCATGTTCTGCTTGTGTACCACTGTCCGAAGACACGTGGTCGGAGCCTGAGGGGCGCATACTACACATACAATGCCTTAAAACTTTATAGAACTTTGTAAATATTACACATGCCAAGTTTTTTATGCGATCTCTATAGTTTGTTTTCACATGTGCGTAGGAGGATGAAAGTAGAATTAGCAGTATGCGTCCTGGCACAGTGGGCTGCAGCACTAAGCGCGTAGCGTCCGCGCGCTCGTGTACAGACGTCGCTCAAATCAGAGGAGCGCGCGCGGCGCGTGTACATATACACTAATGAACGGTGATATCTTAGCGGCCTTCGATTTTACTTGTAAAGCTAGCTCTAGTGTTTCATACGTCATACGTTCACATTAGGCCTGTCTTTTGCGTATTGCACATTGTTCCGTTATCGATATAACTAATTTGCCAAATATTTAGTTAATACTTGAGTTTGTCCTTTAAGTTTCATAATGGGTTCGTTTAGTTGTCATTGTAAATAGTGGAGGCAGAGCGGGTGCGCGGCGAACGTCAACATTATGATTTCTATAACAATATGATTTTGAATGTTAAGTACAAAGTGCGATGCCGCGATAAATAACCGTCTTACCATAATGTAAGTACATTACCGAACTTGTCGGCACGCCTCCGCTCTGCCGTTTTTGAATAGTGTACAGCACAAATGTCATTGTAAAAAACCTATTAATAAGTGCATATCAAAATAATTTTAATGTTAGACTTAATTTGGAGAAGTGTGTGAGCGGCTTGAGTGAGGGAGGCGCGGAGTGTCGGACACAGGCAGGCGGAACCTGGTTGCAATACTAGTGCACGTAGTATGAATGGGGGCGAAATAAATGTTTTAACGTTTAGTTTTCACATTACATTAGTTACATTCCGTGCCCTTGTACCAACAAACACAAGATCCCGCGTCTTCCAGGCATTTGTACATATTTAGATTTCGATGCATTCACGAGATTAGACTGAGAACGTGGATTTAAAATATCACGTTAGTCGATCAACATCAATAACTGCACGTCGATGTACGCACACTGCTCGCATCTGAGACGTCCACAAGGGCGCGGAACTCCAGTGTGGGTGCGACTACGTCCCGCCAGACTACCCGCTAATAGTATTAAATCACTAATGTTTTATTTATAAAGTAACTTGCGTTATGGGTAAGCTATGTTCCGCGATACGATTATACTTCACTACGTCTGTACAGTACGTCAGCTCAGTTGTGCTAAATCGTTTTTAATTAAATGAAATCTTACTACAAATGAATTTTTAACATTTTTCGTTTCAAGATCGTTATCATTAAGTTTATTTCGGTTTGATAGGATTTTATTTTTTTCGTTTTAAGTATTGTTTCCGTACGAAGCAAATTTTGTTAAATACCTTTTTGAAATCATACTATTGAAACAGAATTTGCTTTAACGGCGCTCGTGAAGTATGTACCTTATTCTAAAGCGAAATTTTATTAATGAAAGATACTTTAGTTACCTCATGTCATGTTCCTTAAACATCGTTGAAAATCGATATTAATGTAACAATATCAAGATCTTTGATATACCATTTTGATTCTATGCAGTCAACTATCGCTTGATAGTCGCTGAACATCGGTACCTGAGCGTCGATTTTTAAGGAACGCACGCAATCTATGTAGGTTGCTAGTCGCCTATACAAACATTTTGTTCGGCATGACGCCGCCTCTTGATGGAGGTGGTGTTTTAATTTTAAATTAAATTGTTTACTACACAAATTCTGGGGCCAAACGTACGAGAAAAAGAAGTACAAATTATTATCAAAAGTTTTCTCGTAATTTAGTTAAGGTTTTACGCTACTTCCATTGTTAACATCGATAGATGTTTTGTTCTGACCCGAATGAATAAGTAAAACAGTCGTAGCCATTGTAATGAACACTCATAACTTGTGTAATAGCTCAGGTTTGACTCTTATTACTTTCTGTTAAAGCTTTATAACCTATTGGAATTATTTATTGTGTTCGCGCATGTCTGAAATCAGTAATTCTAAAATATTATTTGATGTTATTTATGTAATGTAGACAGTCTCCGAGTGCTGTTTATCTAGCTTCTGTTTTACGACATAATTAGTTCCCATCACTAAAGCTACCAAGTGGTAGGTCACAAATGAATCAATATTCACAATCAAAGACTCCCGTAAAGCAGACACTTTATATTTGCGTACTCCGGAAGACGGCCGCCTAACTAACTGATAATTTGTTAAGATAACCTCATAATGTTACGCTTATACAATAGCTGTCAGTATGTTTATAGTTCATTTCAATTTCAATATATTGGAATATACTCATTTCTTGTTTCCACTCCTCGTCGATAGTTTGATGAGGATCTCAAGTTAAATGTTGGTATTGTTTGTCTAAGTTAATGTGTGAGACTATCGACTTGGGGCGCAACTGTTACAACGATTTTAGTCCGTACATAATAACGTCAGTTCGACGGTCCACAGGGTCCTAATGTAGTATTTCAATACAGACAATATTAAAGTTAATTGGAACTTCACATTGAGTGGCGACGCGCGGCGTAGGTCCGCCATTACAATGTTGTCACGAGTTGTGCGGGGTACACAGATAATATCATGGTAGTATTCTATGTTAGTTTCTGTCTGTAGATGTACTTATTTGTTGTATAACACTGCGAGGTAGCCTAGTGTGAACATTGTCAATGAACGGGTTGTAACCAGACGAGTTCCAGTTTGCTCGTAGATGCAAACTAGTGCTGTTATGATGGAGACTTTTCGACGGCATGTTTTTGTGTAATACTTTATCTGGTTTTTTAATGTAACAAATTGAAGGTGCAATGTTATAAATATGTATTTATAGTGTGTGTGAGCGCGGGAGGGACGCAGGGGGGCGGAGGACGCTCGGAGAACGATATGCTTGTTGGCGCCATTTGTTGTTGGTGTGAGGCCTGTTTCATTTGTATTCATTTGTGTTGAAAGACTGAGGTTGATTATTCCAGTTTCGACGAACGTGCGAGTTATTTGTTGATTGAATTTAAATATAAAGTCATATATATAGTTAGGTTATATTTTTTAATAAATATAATATTGAGATATGTAATATATTCCTGCCTTTTATTCCTTCTCTACATGTACCCAGACAAACACTAGAGTAACATTGAACATACATGACTAGTTCATTTTTTGTTGTACTTGTGTGTGACTTGTGCAAATAAACATATGGATGACAAAAGTTTTGATGACTGAAAATTACTATAATGACCCTAATATAAGGTGATTACTATTCTATCCTAAAATTAAGTTCATATTTACAAACTGGCACTTAAAAATAACACAATATTGATAAGACAACAAGATCGTCAGTCTCTTATAAAGTTGTCGATGGGGAAATCCTTGAAGGAGTGGCTCCAGATGTCGGTGAAGGCCGTGCTGACCAGATCGTTGATGAGCGGCCTGATCACTGCAAAGCCGGGCTTCCACGTGGCGTTGATGAGACGGTCCAGCATGCGCTCTGAAATGAACAAATCCTTCAAATTGAGCGCAGTAGAGCATTGCTGGGTAGACTTCATGCTACAAACAGAACCTCACTTATAAAAAAAACATTGGTGAGTGTGAATAGTTCTGTAATATTTATCTTTTTACATGATAATTACCACGATTTTTGTCAAACTACCCGCTTGTGTGTGGAAATTCTAATTGACCATGGAAAAAGCATATAATGTGCGTTGATGTAACCATATAAATCCATCCCTCAATACACACGCATATAGCAAAATAAATACTCTATACATATACCAATTACTTTTCCTCCACTACAAATTCTACAGTGCATTATTGAAATAAAAGCAAGGTGCAAATCTAATCTAATCTGGTGCTACCCTAGAAAGACACAGTGGTGTCTAAAAGTATCTTACGCATATAAGTACCGAGTATTCCGCTGCCCCTGACCAGGTTGCCGACGTGTATCTCCATGTCCCCGATGTGGTCGACTTCCACGTGTACGTCGACTCCAGTGCCGTTGCGTTTGATGCGCGTCGTCTGCGAGTAGTCGCGTAGTGTGAGGTTCCAGGTCCCGGAACGCAGGACGCCTAGACCGAACGCATCACCCTGGAAATAAAAGATACTGTCTGTGTAAGTAGGTATATGTCAATATAATATATTATATAGATTGAACCTCCCTGGTTCGAAAAGTTTCTGTTAGATCAGCAATGATAAAAAGAAGCAGAAGGTACATAGGTAAGTGTTTTAATTCATAGACGTTGCCGTTGTTCCAATACAGAACACCACAATTACATACACATTATTATTATTTTTCACAGAAGGCCGATTTGATCAGCAGCCCTACCATGACGTCTTAAATCCATCATGATCTGTGTGAGGGAAAGGGATAGTGCTATTCGTTTTGTGTAACTCCGTCTCTCTCTGACATAGGAATCATGATAGATTTAAGACGTCATGGTAGGGCAGCAGGCCATCGAATTGCATCCGCCAATTATTTTGATTCGAAGGCGAACCTCTGGGTGAACGAAGTCGTGTTTGACCTAGTATCACTTTAATTTATCTGGAATTTAAACCTGAATACGGCCATGACATTCGTAAATTACCTTAAATTCGTAATCACCGTTGAGCCATTTTTCTGGGAAGTATTGCGAGTAAACTATGCGTTGATTCTCCCAGTCGGTTCTGTAAAATGTAACGTTGAGTTAATTAATTGAACATCTGGCTCTGTTGAATGATTCCCGATGGTAGATGGTGTTTCTGTTTATCCCAGCCATTACATCATTTAGTTTCGAATGCACTCACGTGGCGCCAACGATAGCAATAACTTTACAACTTTAGCGATCACAGGCACGGCGATATACCTATTTACGTACTCACCTATTTGCTTTATTTCTATAATTATTAATTGTAATGATAAGAAAACTCACTTGTATTTGGTAACAGTAGAGTGTGACCATCCTCTTTCATAAACGTTGGTCAGTGTGAGTGTGTATCCGATCCCGTTGATAGCGCGCACCTGTTTGATTTCCCGCGCAAAGTGAGGATCGAACGGCGCTACACCCATTTCGGGGATGCCTGAGAATTGCGTAAAAATTCTTTTAGAGCAAAGTATTAAATAATTTGACAGTGGACAAACGAAGCGAAAGGATGAAATGAAACAAGTTTCCCCCATGAGAAAAAAATGCGAGTTCATGGCTGCAGTGCCGGATTTATATTTTTTATGAGTGTAGGCCACTTTTTCCCGCCGCCCCATGTTCACCTTTCTAAAATAATATTTTTCCATTTGTAGTTTACTACATTCAGAATGCCTTATAGATACTTAAAGTTAAATAAACGAATGAATTAGTCATTATGAAAGAGTTTCAAAAAGAAACAAGAATACAATTTTTTACGGGACTTTTTAATAGCAAAATCATCTATAATATCATCATAGTTTATGGTATTCATTATCTCTGCTTCTATGTAGAGAAGAGCTAGATGGTTTTTCCGGTTTAAATACGAGTATACACCAATAAAACCGGAAATGGATTTAGTAAACGATTCCGAGTAAACTAGTTTCAGGTCTTACGTTTGTTACACGTTGTATAGGTATTTCTTTAGCTTGGCTGGCCAAACATTGCGGTTTACATAAAGTGTAAACGAAACTAAATAATAAGTATTTCTACATCATCATCATCAACAGCCTGTTGCAGTCCACTGCTGGACATAGGCCTCTCCAATTGCACGCCACTTAGAACTATTTTCGGCTTCTCGCATCCAGTTTCTGCCAGCCGTCCTGCGCAAATCGTCACTCCACCGTGCCTGAGGACGTCCTACACTACGTTTGCCGAGACGCGGTCTCCACTCTAGAACTCGTTTACCCCAACGGTTGTCGGTTCTACGACTAATATGGCCAACCCACTGCCACTTCAGCTTACTAATCCGGTGGGCTATATCGATGGCCTTGCTTCTCTGACGGATCACCTCATTTCTGATGCGATCCCTCAGAGACCTCAGAGACCGTATGCCATGACGGGTAGGACGCACTGATTATAGACTTTCGTCTTTAGGCACTGTGGGATCGACGATGTAAAGATTCGACGTAGCTTCCCAAATGCTGCCCAACCTAACTGAATTCTTCTATTCACCTCGCCCTCAAAGTTGTTTCTACCTAACTGCAATGACTGCCCGAGGTACACATATTTTTGAACAAATTCGAGAGCGGCACCGTGAATCGCAATCGGTTCCGGTAGAACATGTTCGTTGAACATGACCTTGGTTTTATCCAAGTTCATCCGTTGGTTTTATCCAAGTTCATTCATTCTCCAGGGGCTTTTCCATTTTTAAGCTGTCCAAGAGCGATCTCGATTTCGCCAATACTGACTTCTGGCAGGTCTTCGGTGAAATGGCGTGTCAATGTGGCTCTAAGACCCTCGTTTTCGGGATCAGGACGAGATGCATGCGATGCGTATAACCGGCTATAGAAGTCCTCCACTTCCGAAAGGACTGCTGGCTTCGAAGAAACGACTTCTCCACTTGCTGTGGTCAACTTCGTCAGGTGGCTTCTTCCGAGAGATTGTACGAACACCTTTGACCCCCGATTCTGCTCGATTGCTTTTTCAACCGAAAGAGCATTGAAGCGCCGGAGGTCGCGTCGTACGTGTTTGTTGATCTCTCGGTTTAGAAACCGCTTTGCCGACGAAGTGGTGGGTGGGTTTTCACGTCGTCCTTCATTAGCCCTAAAGTCCCTTCTGAAAGCTTGGAGTTCTTGCCCTTACGCTGCATATCACAGAATCTGATACCTTCTTCCCTGAGGATCCGAGTCACATTTTCGAGGTTCTGGTTTACGTCTGTTGTGGTTTCCACGGCAGCGAATCGGTTTACCAGGTTTCTACATATTTCTACATATTTTTATTTTATTTTTTCGCAGAGTCAACCGCGACAACGGAAATTGTAAATCATAAAAAAAAACTTTTTATAAAAAAAATCAACCGATTTGGATTTTTTTTGTGTAGAAGTCTACACAAAAAAAAACCAAAAAGTACCTACAAAATAACTTTAATTTCGGAACTCGGTGTTTTTGGTTGCTTTTTCGGTTTTGAACACCGACTTCCGCATCTTTTGTAAAAAGATTTTTTATTTTTCACTTTTTAGTGGTAACACACCTGAACGTACCTACCAATAACATTGATGTAAACAATAAACAAACATGCGATTTCAGCAATCCCGGAAGATTTGCTATCATTTATTGAAGAGTTCCGTTTCCTATCATCTCTGTTCTTCATCAGATCTTCACCAAACTAGAAAGGTACCACGCTGAAATACTAAGATGCTCTTCCAAACCATCTCACACAATTTTATTTTTCATTTTACATCAACAAGAGGGAATGAGAACGTCGTCAATGTAAACTAAGCCACGCATTATTAGGGATAACTCAAATACTAGTCGTCAGATCTCAATCAAATTTAAATGGGACCACACAACAAGCATCAGCTTTTGAATATAAAAATAATCATCAAAATCGGTACACCCGGTACAAAGATGTAACACACAAAAAAAATATAGTCGAATTGAGAACCTCCTCATTTTTTGAAAGTCGGTTGAAAGGCAACCGAAACGTCGGCCTCAAAATAATATTTAAATGTAGAAACACATCAATAAACCACCAATGTAAAAGTATCGTGTTAAAGAAGGACAATTTTCATTTTCATATAATGAGTGTTAATGATTAAATAGGTATATTAGAGTATTGCACACTATTGTGTGCAACTTACCACTTGTGTACCACTTACCTATGTCAATAAAAACTAAAGCTTAACAACAAAGAATATTGAGTAGATATCACTGTGATTTTTTATTCAGTACCTAGTCGTTACGTATTTTGTTTTGGTAAGTAAAGTAGGTTTTTAAAGACAAGACGACGAGAGTGTAGCGTGCGTATGCGATCGGTGCTTGCATCAAAATACTGGTGCGGGCGCCGCGGGCATTGGTTGACAGCCCTTTCACACGGCAGTCCAGTTTTGCAGGACTGGCTTTTTACTGGATCCTACAAAAACGGACGATGTGTTCATACGGTAGTTCAGTTTTGCAGGATCCAGTAAAAAGCAGGTCCCGCAAAACTGGACTGCCGTGTGAATACGGTTACATCCTGTTTTTTGACCATTCCTACGCTAGTGATCAGGCAAAATGGACGTGAATACTTTGCTAATATTCTATTGGTATTATCAGCGTCGTTGGCAGCGAAATAGAAGATTCTGGGTTCATCCTATCGTGACACAACGCTCGACTTTAGGTATTTTTGTAAATCTAATGAGCGATTTGAGAAGAGATGAGTCAAAAGGTTTCAATTATTTTAGGATGAGTATGACCACATTGACCACATTCCACGACCGTTTAAAAAGGGTTAATGAAGATTTAAAAAAAACGTCATACAAATATGAGAAAAAGCATCACACCTGAAGAAAAGTTAGGTTAGGTTAGGTTGGAATTATTTCTTTTTTTTTATTTATGCTGACCACGGATTTATTAATTTATTTTATTGGGAAGCAAACAGCTATTTTAGATGAATAGATACAACTAGGATATTTAAAAACAATGTACCTATGTTTAGCCAAATATACTCCACTATGAACATTATTATAATTTCATTGGCTAGGATCTATGAAGTATTATGATGTGCGTGTTTGTGTGTGTGGGGGTGTGTGTGTGTATGCGGCTGCCACCACTCCACTATCCCGCAAAAAACAGTGTCCAGAAAAAAACCGTACGCAGGAAGCCGTGTGAACACAGCTATAGAAATATATGTGTCAATAAGCGGGATCCCGCTTTTTACTGGACGACGGATCCAGTTTCCGGTGACAAAACCGAACTGCACAAATCGACGGGGTCAGCATTTTGCAGGATCCTGCATGCGGTTTGCTCGTGTGAACACTAGCATATAATCTCTTTTGCGATCAAACGAGATTCTGCAGAAAACGGGATCCTGTAAAAAACTGGACTGCCGTGTGAAAGGGCTGTGACGGTTCGGAGTGCGGGCGGGAAGCGGGGTTTGTTACGTTCGCGTTGAGCTACTGCTGTCCGCTCGCCGCCCGCCGCCGCCGCACTGCTCTCATCTATCACTCACTAGGAATGAGTTTCTTCTATAGGTATTTATTTAAAGTATAAAAAACCATGATAAAACCAGTGAATGTGTTTGACTTTTATCGTCTGAAATCGAGTGACCGTCCTCTGAAATCTGCCGCCCCTAGGACGCTGCCGCCCCTAGGCCGCGGCCTATACGGCCTATTTATAAATCCAGGACTGCATGGCTGTATGAATCTGTGTCTGAACCAGGTCTGAACATAATCATCAATATTTAAATGTGAATTGAGGATAATGTACCAAACTTTTCAATAAAAGGTTGAGTAAGAAGGTTGGATACCTTCTTACTCAACCTTTTATTGAAAAGCCTTTAGGCTGTTGACTTTGTAGATATAAAGTATTTTGACAGACAGCTAGAATCTAGATTTCGACATGGTTTATTAAGGCCTGACATTAACAACGGCTCATGTTAATTCAAACTATTTGTTTCCTAATTAAGTTTCTAGACACCCGTAATAGTCATCATGTTTATCACAAAAGTTTATAGTGTCGCAGTCTTTGTTATGCGGTCAATTGGTAATATTTCTACAGCTTTTATGTGCACTCAAGTGCTCTGTCGTGAGTTTTGTGAAACATATTAGGTATTAGGCAAACAAGTGTATGGTAACAAAATCCATAATAACTGAGAAGGTTCTTATGTATGAGAGTGTGTCGTACTTACCTACTTTGAAATATGGTCGCACCTTGTTGAAAGCTCTCTTTATGCAGCTATCGAAATCTGGGGAGGTTTTTTTACACGCTGCGAATATTCTTTCTGAAACATAAAAAATATACGCATGTAGGGATAAAACGGCATTTATGGCGGACTTAAGATAACATTAGGTACGCCTTTGTTCTTCGAAGGGTTGGGCACTGGCTTTAGGCAGAAATTTGCCTAAAGCCAGTGTGTAACATTTTGTCACTTAGATATCGCACCATCCTTAGGATGAAAGGTACCTACTACCTAACCCAAAAATTTCAATTTTTGGCAAATGAGCAAGAATGAAAAAGTGTTGGGTAAAAAAACAAATATCTCCCGAGACCTATGTATAAGCTGTCCCTTTGCCAATTATATTTCGGAATCTTTTTCATCACTGGGTCTTAGAGTATTGTTTTTTACGTTCAGTTTATAGACAAATTATAAATTATGAGCTAAGCTTCTTTCATTATGAAAGTGCGGTATGTTTCGCGAGTTTATTGCCATTGGAAAATATGACGAACTGAACTAGACAGTCCGTGAGTTCTGGGATTTGTTCCTGGCATTGTTGAGGTAGGTTAGGTATGTTATTCATACTTAAATAAACACATCAAAAGTATCTAGGGATCAACATATATTTTTGCAATAACTTTCCTCCTGATTGATATTAATTAAAATTTTCTTTAAGGATTCATCAAATAAAGTGTTTTCGTTTGTCACAGTAACGATAAACCAAGTCACCTTTGCATTAATAAAGAAATTTGCCATTTTCCTAATAAAGGGATTTTTGACATTTGAACCACTAACATTAAAGTTCGAAAAAAAGACTGAAATAACAGTTTTCTTTAAAATTTTATTGGGTAACTTAAACAATTAATAATCCGTGTTTCTACCGCGAACACTAACAACACAATTTAAGAACATCGGTTTGGCATACTCAAAATGAGTTCATCCAAATCACGCTGTGGAATGGCCGCCCATGTTCGTTGCAACAACAAAAAAAGGTCTTCTTGCGACTGGATACCCTCCATATTCGGCAGAGCTCTTCTCTGTAGCATATCCCATGCATGCTCAATCGGGTTCAAGTCTGGCGACTGAGCAGGCCAGGGCAGGACATTGATGTTAGCTGCGGCGAGAGTCTGTCTTACAACTCTTGCGGTGTGCGGTCGTGCATTATCATGCATTAACTGAAATAAGGGACCGATTTGCACTTGTAGAGGAACGATGACGTCTGATACAATCGTCTCAGCATAAATTTGAGCGTTGAGGTTGCCTCTGATCCAAATCAACTCAGTTCTTCCGCCGATCCAAATACCCGCCCATACTATGATGGTTCCACCACTATAAGGATGGACTTCCTGGCAGGATTTTAATCGCTGTTGGCGTCCAGGGGTTCTCCAGTGTCGTATACGTCTTGTATCCGGTCTCATACCAAAACGAGACTCATCAGAAAAGCACACGAAACGCCATGTTCTTCTGCCCAATTTCTGTGTTCAAGAGCCCATTGATATCGAATCCTACGATTGTGCATTGCTATAGGTGGTACCCGTAGCGGTCTTCGGGAATGAAGGTTCACTTCATGCAAGCGGTTTCTGACTGTTTGGTCGCTAATTAAGTTCCCTGAAGAGTGATGAAGCCTCACGGCTAACATCATGGCGGTTATTGTTGGAGCTCTTCGAGTTAAGATTTGAATGTATCGGTCTTGTCTCCGTGTGGTGCAGCGATACCGTCCTCCATGGCGCTCAGCCAAGGTAAGCGAAGAGCTCTGCCGAATATGGAGGGTATCCAGTCGCAAGAAGACCTTTTTTTGTTGTTGCAACGAACATGGGCGGCCATTCCACAGCGTGATTTGGATGAACTCATTTTGAGTATGCCAAACCGATGTTCTTGTGTTGTTAGTGTTCGCGGTAGAAACACGGATTATTAATTGTTTAAGTTACCCAATAAAATTTTAAAGAAAACTGTTATTTCAGTCTTTTTTTCGAACTTTAATGTTAGTGGTTCAAATGTCAAAAATCCCTTTATTAGGAAAATGGCAAATTTCTTTATTAATGCAAAGGTGACTTGGTTTATCGTTACTGTGACAAACGAAAACACTTTATTTGATGAATCCTTAAAGAAAATTTTAATTAATATCAATCAGGAGAAAAGTTATTGCAAAAATATATGTTGATCCCTAGATACTTTTGATGTGTTTATTTGGCTACTATCAGAATGTAAAGAGATTTTAACAAAATGATGCACTCAAGAAGCATTCGTGTTTGGCAATACTTGGGTTTAGTTTTAGATAATAGCTTTGATATTGTAACCGAGGCTTTGACCACAATATAATGTCAGCTTGCGGTTACAAATATTTGGTCTATGCAACTTTGTGAACTCAGTGAACAACGACCTTGTCAAATAAACAAATAAGTAAGGTAGGATTAGATGTAATTATTATCTATAGGTACACGAGGATTTTATTAAATACTAGCTTCTGCCCGCGACTTCGTCCGCGTGAAATAGTTCCTAATCCCCCGATTCTTTGTGATATTGATACGTTGGTGTGAGAAGTGGTGAGAGGCGCCCGACGTAACGGCACAGTGATGGCATACGCGTGAGCTGCGCGCGGTACTTTATTTTTCTAAAATAAAAGTAGCCTAAGTTACTCCTTGTTACATCAGCTACCTGCCAATAACGTCCCGTCAAAATCGGTCCAGCTATTTCAGAGATTTGCCGGAACAAACAGACAGACAGACAGACAAAAATTGTAAAAAATGTTATTTTGGTGTATGTACCGTATATATTAATATAATATATGCATGTAGTAAAAAGCGGTTATTTCAATATTAAAAACAGACGCTCCAATTTTATTTATATGTAGGTAGTATAGATCAATTAAATAGATACTGTGAACAGTTGACTAAAGTAGCCTTGTGTAGTAGAAATTCAATTTTAAAAGTATCTGTTAGTAAAAGGCAAAGGACTACATTATTTAAACGAATCCATTTCAGGAGCTATTTGACACACAGCTGGCGGCCCTACCTGAAGACGGCGACTTCTAGTCGACTAATCTCTTACAGCAGACTAGGATCTTAGGCTCTGTAGTTGTAAATTCAGTTAAAAGTGGAACAGAATAGCGCAAGACGCAACATTGTACGGTAGGTAAAAGGACAGATGAATTACACAAAGCGTGTAACCGTATCGCTAATACAATAGGTACCTACTCGTCTCAATGTAGACACAGTATTGCAAAACACTATCAAGCTACAATCTTTATCAAAAAATTCGATACCAAACCAAGTTATTGCTTAATACATAACTGGGACAGATTGCAGTTGCCACTACGAGAAACAATCTAAAGACGCAGGAGCAATGGATGTTAATAATTAACATACCAGCACAAATATACAATTCCTTTCATGTTTTCTTTCTTATGTAATTTAATTATCAAGTTGCAGTTGAAGCCACACAATCTGTTGCTACAGATTTGCAACGAAACTGGGACGCCAGTCACCACTCTTTAAGTAGCCTGTTTTGAAATTGTATTTTTAAGAATGTTCCAAAACTGGTTTTATCGGAAAGAAAGAAAGATATCGTTGTAATGACATACCAATGAAATCAAATATAAAGGAATAACATTATTTGTAATTTGACTCCAGCCGGCCAACAAAGTCAAGCCGGAGATAAGGATTAATGACTTCTCCCAGGAGATCAGGTCCGCGGTGTTGCTACTGCTCAACAACTCGAAAAAAAGTTGCAATGCCAATCTGCATTGCAGTTTTGTAGCCAGTCATAAATACTCAGAGTTACAATTTCTCTGAGTCCAGCAACTCGCCATAAGCATGTTGCGGCAAGCAAGTAAAATCTACCGGTACATACCTAAGGTTTATTGGAAGCCCCATAACCACGTTGACGTGTTGCGTTGGTTGCTTGTTACAATAGCAATAGATGGCTAAATGGCCAAATGGTGGCTAAATTATAACAGCCGCACAGGTCGATCTTCAAGCTACGCTTGCCGATCTTGGTCTCTGGATGGGACTTCTCCTCGGAAAGCATGCTAAGCCGTTGGTCCCGGCTGTCATTTCGAGATCTTTGGCAGCCGTCACGGATTGTCAGAAGGCAGAAAATCTGACTCCAGTCTTGCCAAGATGTACCATGTTACCCAGTTAATGGGTTGCGGAGGTCGGGTAGACAGCAGCTT
This sequence comes from Hecatera dysodea, assembly GCA_905332915.2. Classification (NCBI taxonomy): domain Eukaryota; kingdom Metazoa; phylum Arthropoda; class Insecta; order Lepidoptera; family Noctuidae; genus Hecatera; species Hecatera dysodea. The sequence goes on along the minus strand of HG995288.1, from coordinate 7,635,279 downwards.
CACGTAAAATATATATATTAAGCTGAATCCGGTTTAAATGGGAGCCAAACCCAACATAGTTGGGAAAAGGCTAGCCCGATGATGAATAGCAATACCAATAAAAGAATACTTATATAATTTATGGCATCACGAAACAAAAGCAGACGTGTCCCATGAGAAACCTTGAGTTATACGATTGTTGTCATAATATAAATTAAGCACAAATGCATTAATTTATTATAGTTGTTCATACATAATTATCTATTCTATTGTTATTAATATGAAATTACATACTTAAATATCTTTAATATTGACATGCAATAAAAATAATTATAAAATTGATTGAGTCAGGCGTTACTTTGCGGAAATCCATTTTAACTTTGAAAATGAAAACAAAATATCTAGTTTTAATTTCCGCGAATATTAGTGGGTTGCAGGTATGGTACGGGACGTGTTGACTCGCTGACCGTTGAGTCGCAACTCAACGGTCAGCGAGTCAACACGTCCCCTGAGGATGCCTCGTGGAGAGGCGAAACACGTGTCGGTAATGGTGTTGGGTTTTGCATTGCCTTCCTGCATGTGCTTAATATCCTTGCATTTGCCTAGTAATCTTGCATGTGCATAATATAGCGGGCGGGAGGGACGTGCATACCTGCAACCCACTAATATTCGCGGAAATTAAAACTAGATATTTTGTTTTCATTTTCAAAAATAATTATGTAAGAAATAAGAATAAGTTTTTATGCAGCGAAATCGTTCAACTAAATAACCATTTAACCTTCCTTACTACAACCTGCAGTGAATGCAACTGCTCAAACGACTAATATGAAAACCAAGACGTGGAGTAGGTATACCTATGCAATGTTAATGCAAGTACAAATTAGAGGACCTTCATAACTTTTCTTGAGAATCTTCATGTCAACTTATGAATTTGTAACGTTTGAATTCAAGAGCTGCTGATGACATCACTAGATTAAATCAGATAGATATATTTGTAACTAGCAGCAGCCCGCGGTTTCACCCGCGTAGTTCTCGTTTCAGTGGGAACGCGGGGATAAAATGTAGCCTATGTCACTTGGGGATAGCGCAGCTTCACAGCAGTGAAATAATTTTTCAAATCGGTTTCGGAGCCTATTCAATGAAAAATCAAATCTTTCCTCTTTATAATATTAGTGTAGACTAGCTGAGCCGCGCAATTTCGCCTGCGTCACATTTTTCATAAATGCTCCACTCCTATTGGTCGTAGCGTAATATTATATAGCTATAGCCTTCCTCGATAGATGCGTTACCCAACACTACATTTTTGAATTTGAATCAGTAGTTATAACTGACATTAGCGCGTTCAACCAAAACAAACTCTTCAACTCTATGCCCAAATGCCCAAGCCTTGGCCCAGAAGGAGTACCACGTATTAGCCAAACGCTCATCTCACCTTGGCTGGTCTTTGCGTCACTTTTTGTTGACGCTCAGGTGAGCAACGCATGCTGCTCATCTTACCTAACGCATCTGTTACGAAAATTTAACGTTTCATATGTCTGTCGACATGATACTTGGATTGAATTTTGTGACCTTTGACTGGAGCAATATCGGTGTTTGTTGATTATGGTGACAACATTGGAATGTTTTGGTGAGAAGGCAATTTATTGTTGCTGTTTTTTATAATGACTAAACGAAAAAATTATGTAGGTTTTCTGTTGTTTCATTTGTTTTTCTATCTCCAGTATGTGATAGATAGGTTATTGGGTTCGGCCTATTTGGTTACTATCGATATCGTCTTATGTAGGTAGGGTAATGGTTGTTTCCCAGCATAATACTTGCTCTCTAAAAACTCTAAGCGCGTATGTGTTTGTTGGTAGATAAAATCGTACACAAAACATGTGTATGTGTTCATCACTCATCAGCGGCGGATCCAGGATTGCTGTTTGGAAGAATTGACCCCAAAGAACGCTTCCTCGGATATATTTTCGTAACTTCCTCAATGACTTTGTTAGGTTGTAGAATACCAAAGATAGTTTGGTCTTTTGCAAGCAAAATAATAAGTAGACGACAGGAAAATAACCTTATCTAAGTACCTTTAAAAGACACCAATTCATAACAAAAGGCCGGGCACAAAACGTCGAACAGTATGAATATATTAAAACGATCATTCTATCAATACCTATGGTATCTATAAATACCAGTCGTTAAAGTTTAATAGCTCGCGGCTATTTTACGATATTGCCCAACTCTCACGTAACGGCAATGTATCCGTACAAACAGATATGGTGGCTATACCATTAGGGCCCATTAATGGTGCACCCGATTTTATGTCAAGGAGGTTTCGGCAAAGAGGAAAGAGTAGAAGGTCTGTTGCTTGCTAAATGTTGAGGCTTGTTTGGACCTCTTTGGGAGTTTGCGTCGCGATTTGGTCTCCGTATTTCAGTTTCTTTGATCATCCACTGAAATTTAATTGCATTGTATTTAAATTTTAAGGATGACTTAAATCAAGCCCTTTTATGGTTCCGTAGTCAACAAGGAACACTTATAGTTTCGCTATGTCCATGTGTCTGTCTGGCTGCGGTTTAGCTCAGAGATGCTTAGCACTAGTACTACGGAACCCTACACTGCGCGTGGCCCGACACGCACCTGGCCGGTTTTTAAAATGTCAGTCGTAAAAATGTAAGTACGACAGTACTTAGATTTTTTTATTACAATCAGTTTTTCTCTCTCTTTCGTTCTTTGCCGTGACACTTAACAGAGCGCTCGTGAAGCGATTTCTGCAGGGGCTGATATGATGCCTCAAGATCACTCACCACTACTGTCTATTGCCTGACATCCTGATGCACTCGCGCATGGGATCGCTTACATCAGACTTAATTTAATCCGTCTTTCGCAAAGGTGACCTTCCTTGCCCTCTAGATTGGTCTGGTTTGTAAGTTAAATGAGACTTCTGTGCTGATTTGTTGTTCAAAAGGGCCAGAGTTCCAACGTATCAATGTACTAGCAGCGCGCCGCAGTTTCACCCGCGTTGTTCTCGTTCCCGTGACAATACGGGGATAAAATATAGCCTATGACACTCCACAATAACGTAGCTTTCTATTGCTGAAATAATTTTGAAAACCGGTTCAGTAGATCCAGAAATCTCTGGATGTTGACGTTACCTCTTTGTAATATTAGTATAGATTACTCTTGTAAAAACTGGTAGATACAGATAGCATATCTTTCTCAATCATAAAAATAACTAACAAATATCAATTCAAACAAACTTGCATAATGATTGTCAAAAGTAAGTCAGTCTAGTTATATAACTCGGTAACTAAATGTTACCTAGTGAAATAAAATCAAGTCAAATAAAATCAATTTTGCCAGCGATTAAGTAGTCGCTATCAGAATTAATTAAATAATGTTTTGATGTTTCACCAAAAGGATATTATTAGGCTAAGAATATATATTGTTGGAAATACCCACTTTATTGGAACCTACCTAAATATAATTACCCAAAATATAATTCAACAGTTGCAATGGACTGACTGATCGTGATCATTAGAGATAAGTAGTTTTAATTATTTTTATTAAAGTTAATTTCACTTGCATTAATGAGTAGGTCGTGTGAATAGCTAATGTAAAGACAATTAGATGCGGTAACTTTTGTGAGTGAGTGGTAAGTAGTAAACTTCCTAGTTAAAAAAAATCCAAACCTTTGCACTACCTATATTAAATTATAAATAAATTGTTTATTGGACTAAAAATGTTGTACAATCAAAAACTTACGAACAACTATTATGCAACAAAAGCAAAGACATATTGGAGAGTAACAATCGTGTCAGTAGTGTTTGTATTGAATTCTGGTACTCAAGGAAAGATTTAACTTGTGTTATGGGTACCAGGATTCCCACGCAAGTTTATACATCAAGAGTTACATCAGAAGGTCAGAAGTGGGACAAATGATAATTTGAACGACAGCCCGTTTATGTATGTGAGTGTGGTGAATGAGGAGTTATGGCTTTATGAGGTTGTATGCTGGATGGTGGACTGAGAAGAATTCATGTGTAGGTCGTGTATTAGAGAAATTATAACTTAAGGAGATTTGTTTCATCCTAGTTATTAATCTGTAACCAGCCATACACCGTTCTCATACATTTCTGTACAGTTGTGGCATAAATGGAGCAGTGTTTGTTAGTTTTTATTGTGTAGGTGACCGATACCATAAAATGTCTCCAAGCAAGTGCAGTTCTATAGCTTTGAGTTGGGCATACCCTATAGCGTTGGAGCTTATTTCCAAAACTGGCATCATACCTCAGCGATATGTGCTTACGCATTACCACATGAAGTTAAATATTGGGGACAAAGTCAAGATCCAAATACAGATAAGTAGGCCCAGTATTTGGCTCGCAGCGTTAGAGAGAAATTGACAAACGAGCGTTAGCTACTGTGACTGGTTATTAGGTATTTAATAGCCAATCAAACGCAGGCCAAATTTGCGTTTGATATCACGCTGAGAATTTCATCCGCAAGCAATAGTAATAGCTGAATGTACTATTCATGCGTCACAATTTTTCAAGCCTATAAAATAGCTTACAGTCGATTTGTTGCATTACCTATGTTGTAAGTAGGACCTAGCAACTCAAGCGTAAAATAACGTATCCCGAGGTATCTCTAGCCCATATAGCGTCCGTGTGCAAACATTACCCTAGGCCTGCGGATGGCGAGCTATGGGTGACTCGCCGTCCGATAACAACCAGGCCCGAGTCGACGGCGCGTCGTGTTTCACGCGCGCCTCAAAGAGCCGCCAGCAAAGAAGACGGGGCCCCATAGGGTCAGTGCCTGCTAGGGTTGCGGAATTTGTTCGAAAGAGTCACCGCGGCCCTGGAACGCAAAGGGCACAAGCAGGAACACGGGTGGGTTTTAGTCAGTAAGAGAAATGGAATGGGTACAAAGTACAAGTAACAGCACATCAAGTTACCAAACACTATCAAATTTCCCCAATCCATAATAAACTCTATTATATGGAGATTAAATTTAAAGAAGAAAATTCTCTGTTTGGAAGATGTGCTGTTGACTGTATTTAGAACTATACAAGGTGATCTGTTGTTTACTCTAACAAGCCATAACGTACCCGTGTTAACATGTCTATATAGATGTTACATGTTACATTATATCAATTTCCAAATTTTGAAATTTCTTCATTCTAATTACGACCTCATATCTAAGATACAAAGTTCAATATTAATTGGGAACATATGTCAAATTTGGGAAGCTCACTGAACACGGGTAAAAAGTATTTTTAGGAAGGAAGTAGCGACAAGAAAAACAAAATACAAGTTTGTGCGGCGGCTCCTCCTCCTCGGCGCCCCCTAGTACCGCTGCGCCCGTGGGCAACGCACACCCTGCACCATAGGTAAAGAGGACTCTGAACGTACCTACATAAATAGAGCTTTAGGAAGATATTGTCACAAAAGTGTGAGAGTCTCTATGAATCTGAATTTTAACTTTTTGTGACAAATCCTTGAATTACTATATGATTGCTTGTAGCTGCTGTTGTATATAATAATAGAGGTATTTAATAAAATAACAGTAACTGACGGACCATGCACCGGCGAAAATACTGGTCGTAGAAAGTTGAAATTTTGTTTGTAGGTTCCTTGGGGGGTGTAGGGGAGCAAGAATGATTTCCCGCAATTCTTACGAGAACTAAATATAAAAACAATAGATCCTATTTATAGTAAACAAATCATTGAATTAAAACCTTATTATTATCTAACTAACGTGAGAAGCGTCCTTGCTTTGTCCGAAATAATGAAGTCAAAGAATCAATTAAGCAAGTCTTGGAGATGTGGAATCTTTCCACTCTGTATGTTTGTTTGTATTCGCAGTTGTAACCGTGAAGGACGAGGCTACTCAAATATTTGCATGACGAATATTTATCTACTTTGGGACTTTTATGAGATTAAAATAAATAACGGAAGCCGCAGTCGTGAGCTTATTTATAATTCATCAGCATCGGCGCAACACATTTTTTCCTCCATTCTGTCCTGTCGGTCGTCACGCTGTCACTTACTCCTTTTTCTTTCATACTTCCCTCCCTTAACCTATCCTACTTTTATTTGACCTTCCTCTCCCACTTCGTTTTATTCATAAAATCATAAGCTTTTTAGCCATGCGTTTCATCCCTCCTCTTCACAGGAGCATACCAAGATAAGCGGTTCCCTTTAAATGTTTCCATCACTGGTGCCATTTGTAAACTTTTTCTTATGTACCTAATCATTTCTCATTTTATCCATGCATGTGTGCAACTGTCCACACATCCACTTATTTATAAACAGGTACTGATTAAATTGAATTCGATCACCTTGTTGAACGTTGGTTTTCCGTTTACCCCTTATGTTACAACCAGTATAATATCCAGATGTCCCATAAATTTTTCGATATTCAAGGTTGCCATAAGGAAAGGTGTAGGCGGAAAAGTATTTTCCTTCAGGAATCCCCTTGTTCAATTTCCTAGAGTAAATTTGTATGGAAACGTAGTGCAAAATTTACATCACGCTTGATCAATCTTATCATCCTATCTAGCTTTATCAGCATCCCACCTAGCCTAATCAGCACCTTACCTAGCCATATCAGCATCCTACTGAGCCATATCAGCATCCCACCTAGCCTAATCAGCACCTTACCTAGCCCTATCAGCATCCTACTTAGCCTTATCAGCATTCTACTGAGCCATATCAGCATCCTACTTAGCCTTATCAGCATCCTACTGAGCCTTATCAGCATCCTAACAAGCCTTATTGCCAACTGTTAGGGTCGGATGCAGATGAATATCAGTATTATTGATAAAACGACTTACTCTCGTACGTTAATGTTGACCTGTTTCTGTATGGCTTATGAGGTTATTACACGTGAGGTTATCCCAAAGCCTTTAGTTCATTGGCTCACACTGAAATGTACTTCCTTATTCATATTTTTGGCTCTTAGGTCACCCGTACTGTAGGCTAAAACATCCTTGATTTCTGATTCCGGGCTTGTTTATCAAAAATGGTGATTTATTCAAAGTAAGCAGTTTGCTTTTGCTACAAAAACTGGAACAATATTGTAATATCTCATAACTTCGGCTCACCTTGGCAGAATTCACCATCGTTCCAATTAGCCAACGGCCATTTACCTAGATGCCTGCTTAAAGCTCACTTATGCAAGATTACAAGTTCTTGGCGTTTGCGATTACTAAAATTATGTTGGTTCACTATTTAGCTAATAGCCTATTATAAATCGAATGTTTTGTAATAAACATATTTGAGTCACCTCAGGCATGCACTTTTTCAAAAGTGTTTTTTTTTTTAGATAAGGACAGACACACACTAAATAAAACAGAAATAATTTCACAGCTCTTGTTTCTAGTTTACTTACCGGTAAGCTATGATAGAATATATCAAACAACTAGCAGCGCCCCGCGGCTTCACCCGCGTTGTTCCCGTTCCCGTGGGAATATAGGGATGAAATATAGACTATTTTACTCAGGGTGAATGTAGCTTTCTAATGGTGAAAGAATTTTTGAAATCGGTCCAGTAGTTTATGAGTTTATTCGTTACATACAAAAATATAAAAATACAAACCTTTCCTCTTTATAATATTATATTAGTATAGATAAAACGAGAGCAATGGCACCCGTAAATAAATCTTCAGGATCTAAAGGTGCTTCTAGTATATTAACCAGTTTAATGATTATATTAGACGCTCGCTTAAGAAGTGAACTGGAAATATTTAAAGATGAAAAAGTTTGGGATTGCTATAAAATTATGCAATTAGTGCAATCTAGCACCTGCATATTTTAAGGTATGAATATGGAGTAGAATATTTTTTTTTTTGAATATGCACTTTTTGCTGTACACCTGACGTGAACTTGTGAAGATTAGTAAACCAGTGATTACAGTAGGTGTTGTCCATACCTAGTTTGCGATGAATCCAAGGGGATGCATCCTAGTTATATAAATGGACCACACATGCCGTAATAAATGGTCAAAAAGGGAGACAATAAATAACTAATATAATAAAAAAAAAAGAGTCATTCACTTACCGATTTCCAGAGCTTCCTGTTCGGTCCTCGTGATTTGAGAGCAGCACACCACCATCGCACTTATGCTGATTAGCAATCTTAACGAACGCATTTTTTACGTTTAACCGCTCCGTTCCGTTTTATTTACATAAATTAAGTTATAAAGTTTGTTATTTAAGATCAGTTTGCAAATAGTTTTTATTGTAGGCGCACGAGCTATGGTCAAGCGCAATCTGAGTGCGCCTGCGAAAGTGCACGCCCCTACCAAGGTGCCGAGCTGCGCTTGCGACACTGTCGTCGCTGCCTCTCTGAGTGATGCAAAGCGCTTATACACGACGACTTTGTTTATGTAAACAAATTGTTAAGACATCTAGTTTTTGGTTGTTTTAGCCTTTAGTTTTTGTTTTCAGGGCATCGTTTAAAATGCGCCCGAACTTTGGAGGTAGGTCCGGAGTGTGTGGGATTCTCACCTTACTACATCCACCTCTTTTGTTTTCTGATAAATCTTCAAATGACTTCATCCGCTCTGGACGGAGCGGATGAGAGTGTCAGACTCTTACTGACTAAAACCCACCCGCGTTCCTCCAAGAGCCCTTTGCATTTCAGGCGCGCGGTGACCCTTTCGAAAAAATTCCGCAACCTTAGCAGTCACTGACCCTATGGGACCCCGTCTTTTTTGCCGATACCTCATTGAGGCGTGCGTGAAACACAATGCGTCGTCGACCCGTGTCTGTTTGCTATCGGACTGTGAGCTAGCCCTAGCTCGCCATTCGCAGGTCTGCGCACACAGTGGCGGGGAATCGCCCTACGTTTCCCGATGCCCGGGGCGTCTCCTCCTTCGCTAGCATGACTGCTTCGCAAAAGTAGGCGACCGCTTCCCATGCCTCCTCGCCATACCACACCACAATACCATAGATTGAACCAGGGCCGGAATCGAGAGGTCGCTGCCGCCGATCGCCTCGGGATGGACAGACATGGGAGAACACGGCGTTGCTCCACCCAAGCAGGGCAGACCTCCACCATATGCTCCACCGTGTCCTCTGGGCGATCCACACAGTGTTGACACCCGAACATGTCCTGCCGCTGAATCTAATATAGGCACTTCCCGAAACAGCCGGGTCCGGTGTGTACCTGCGTCAGGTGGAAGGTGAGGACGCCCTGACGTCTCTAGACATAGTGGTGTTCTATTGGTAACAGCAATTGTCGAAATACCGAAAAATTTTCATTTGACCACATGACATTTCGATAGTAATGAAAACATGTATTAAATTGAAAAACGCTGTGGAAAAGACACGTGATGAATCCCTTTTTTTCTTTTTTTTTCTGGAATCCCTTACACTTTGTCATTTCGAAAATCGAATTTGTTTATATTTTAGAATGGTACTTTGTCCAGCACCTCATGTCATTCCCATATTGCGCTGATCGCTGGTAGATGTCGCATCATCCATTTCGGGGTGTGAGGCGCTGAGGCGGTTGCTTCCCCGATGCCTTCGTTTCCAATCAGGATCTATTCTCTCATGATTCCACTCGGCTACATGTTACTGAAAGATTTGAAGTATTTATTTGATATAAACCTCTATCATGCACTTTTGAATCGAACATGAAGGTGAAGCTATATCGTTCGACAGCGATCTTATATGTATGTCTCTATGGAGAAGGACGTCCAGGAAACTCCGCGGACTCTTATTATGTCATTAAAATCTTGATTACGGTATCCTTGTTGCTTCTACATGTGAGAACAATGCAAAGAAAAATAAACTTATTACAACAATTCAAAATATAAAGACTAAAATAAACCCAGTTGCATTAAAGATGACGCTTGTTCATGAACATGACGTTTGTATCGGCAACCATACCCTGTTGTAGCTAATAGTTTAGAATTATGTAGGCGTCTAATTGTTCGGAAGGGGGCTGAAGTGGAGTGCCAGTAATGGTCCCATTGCAGCCTCCTCCAGAGACAAATCGGCTGCTATGCTATTGCGCAGTGGCTGATGCTGTGGACGGTGAGCGTGGGTGGCTCGCCGTCCGAAAGCAACCAGGCTGAGTCGACGACGCGTTGTGTTCCACGCGCGCCTCAAGGAGCCGTCAGCATCGAGGGCGGGGCCCCATAGGGTCGGTGCCTGCTAGGGTTGCGGAATTTGTTCGAATGAGTCACCGCGGCCCTGGAACGCAAAGGGCACAACAAGGATCACGGGTGGGTTTTAGTTAGTAAAAGTCTGACACTCCCTACCGCTCCGCTCAGGGCGACGGGGGTCATTTGATGATTTCCCATCCAAAAAAAAGGCGTCTAATTGTGTCTGCATTTCAGGCTAACTTGGCACGTTTATCACGTTGGCAGGACCAAGTTTGTTTTCAATCAAAAAGATTGCATTGCTAAGGAACCGAAAAAGTTGTCTGCAATTGTAAACGACATATGAATATCTCAGATGAAACACGTTTGGTACCATTGAAGCCAAAGGCAAAATTACGCAACTCATATGGCATAATAACAATATAATATATATACAGCAGGCTGGACATGTATCTATCAACTGTAGGTATATTATATATACACGCATAATAAGATGTTAGAAGTGTTACATGGATGCTGTTATGCAACTAATGAGCTGCAGAGAAATGATTTGTGCGTCCAAGAGTTTATGGCAGGAAGAGCCACCGGGAAGACGAGCTCGTGCTGTCGTAACATTGTTTGTATGGTCGTCTGTTTATTAAGGGTTTACTAATTAATATTCCTAGGATGTAATGGAGGACAACTTTGCTATCTTTCGGCTTGAGCTTCGCGGCGGTAGAATAATTTATATATTTTTTTTTAAATAAAAACTTTACTCTAGGAATTTCTCCTGTATCGTGGGTGCGTTTACTAACATTCAATCTCACATATACAAACAGCCAGACCCGGAACAACTATCTGTAGGCCATACAAATATTTGTTCCGTGCGGGAATCGAACCCGCAACACGCAGCGCAGCAGAAAATCTCTCAACCGTGTCGTCAATAATGACAAATGTTTATATAATTTTTCAAGAAAAAAAAAAACGATCTTTACATAAAAATGTAGAGAGCGCAACATATATTTTGCAAAAACCTACTTCATAAATTACCTAAACCGGCTCTATTAATTGTGCTACTGTGCTGGACCGGAAAAATAAAAAAAAACAATGGTAACTTAGAATCAGATAAAATATAAGCGCCATCTACCGGTGTATATAGTGAAGATGGTAGCCTCTTGGTTGCGGGCAGACTAGTTTGTCGATAGAACTTTGGAAGTGCCTGACAAAAGAATAAAGAGTGTATTGAATCATGAATACGGAGATAATGCTTTGTTTTATATGCCAGTCAAGTAGTAGCACTCTTATAAGGCAGATGCCGTAAATAAGTACGAATTTATATCTCAAACCGTGTGTTATTCATTGGAATAGTAAGTAATACTAGGGGTACTCGATATAATACTTTTCTCTATGACTAGGGGCGAGGGTCCCTGGTGTTGCACATTGGGCTCGATGAAGGTTGATACGAACTTTGTATACGGGGCATAGCAAAAGGTGTCTGGTTTTCAGCATTGTTACAACTGATATTGGAGGCCCACAGTTCTTATTTGATGTTGATAAATTAATATAATCCCTATTGATTTACTTTTTTATGTGTTCATCGCTGGGAAGGTTCAGGAGATAGGAATTCGTTTTATGTACTTGTGATCTTCCTTTCCTCTGATTCGAAAGCGTACGAGGGCAATAAAATTATAGTGGCGCATATGGTTTTTATGAACTTTGTTCTTTATCGCAGGCCATAACCTAAGCTGCTTCTATAGAAATAAGTATACGCTCTCTTGTTCGTCCACTTCCATACGTATAGGTAGGGATGTCGCATAAGCCTTTGGAAGACTCACGCATATTATTTTTTCTGGATGGGATATCATCGTATGACTTCTCCCGCTCTGGGCGGAGCGGAAGTGTCAGACTCTTACCCACCCGTGATCCTTCTTGTGCCCTTTACGTTCCAGGGCCGCGGTGACTCTTTCGAACAAATTCCGCAACCCTAGCAGGCACCGACCCTATGGGGCGCCGTCTTCTTTGCTGACAGCTCTTTGAGGCGCGCGTGGAACACGCTATCGGACGGCGAGCCACCCATAGCTCGCCGTCCGCAGGCCCGCATGGCCGGGAATCGCCCTGCCTTTCCCGACGCCCGGGGCGTCTTCTTCTGTTGCGGCGGCTGGGATACTAAGAAATACCTACGTTCGAAATATGGATTTAGGGTCATCTTTGCGATTTTTTTTCTATCGAGTCAATTATTAGTAATTACGTTTCCGTCTTTAGTCAGCGCTTAACCATATGTTCAATTTTGTTAAAATTCTTTTTTTATTGCGCAATATTTACTATAGTTAGATATGAATTGCTCCAAAAACTTAAAAATACTACAACCTCGCCTTAAAAAGTGTTGGGTAAAAAAACAAACATCTCCCGAGACCTATGTGTGCCTCTCCCAATTGTATTTCAAAATCTTTCTCATCACTGGGTTTCAGACTTTATTTTTTATGTTCAGTTTATAGGAAAATTATAATAACAGGAATTTTGAGTTAAGCCTCTTTCGTTCTGAGAGTGCGATTTGCTGTTAGTTAATGAAGAGTTCCTTTGTCTATTTCCGAAGATCTTCATAAGATCCCCATATACGAGTATTAAATAGATACTATAACTTTACCTGAAAACTATGCACTTATAAAACGAATCAAGCTCTTCTCAAAATCTACTGATCTACTTTGTTGTAGTATTTTTTTTAACATCTGCTATTCTGTACTTAAACTAAGCGAATGAAAGAGGCAAATGACAATACTAAAATTAGAATCAACGCCACCGGGGCAACTCTTCTTAGGCTTCTTGAAAACAATAATAGTAACAGACAGTTCAGACACAAATAAAAACACTACATAAATTAAAATACTTTATTACAGTTGTACAAATTAACATAAAACTAATAATACATGGAGTCTGTTAAAAAAGAGACCGAACGCGGTCGAATCGAATGTATCCTAAGAGAAGGTCTAAATAAATACCTTAATATCTACATTTTACAAGAGATAAACTTGGCCAAGATACAGTACTACTTGTATCTTCTATTAAAGTGAAAGTAGCACAAACACCAGTGTGCATAAGTTCTAAAGAACTAATTACTCTACTTGCTATTCTGCCAGATATGTAATTCTTGGATTCTACTCTGACCAGTTCTATTTTGAAGTTCTTACACCAATGGTCTTGAGTTGCCATCTTCATTTTCATTGTTATTCGGTAGTCTTCTGTTATTCTGGTCCTTATTATTGCCAGTCTGGTCCTTATTTTTATAACATATTTTATGTGGAGACCCAAATTCATTATGAACATGCCTTTACTTATTTGCTTCCGAAAAAAGTTGTATCTTACCTACCTGCCTGGTACCTTTTAGATTCTACATCGGCAACCATCATTTTAAAATTGAGCTTGCCTTTGCACACTATTTCTTAAACAAATCAGAATTATGTTCCAACTAGAATTTTGTTTTTGCACTGCCAATCCACAAATTGCATATGCACCTTTCTCAAACAATTACCAATAATTCGAAACAAATCTTCATTTTCAACGATGGCAACCTCTTCATCATGTCTCACTGTTCCTCCCTATACCTAATCCTTACCCAACCCCTTATGCTCTAGTCCACAATCCAGTCGTCGTAGGGGATCTTCTGCAGTATGTTGTCGAGGAACCGTGACATCTTCTCTGCCAGGTCTCTCTTCAGCTCGGGCTTCATCTCCTTCAGGAGCTCTTGGGCGTTCGTGTTGATGAACAGGTTCAGGGCTGCCTCTGTTGGTGGTCAAATGTGGTGACGTTAATAATGTGTTCAAGTGTAATTAGGAGGTCGAGTTTGGGCAGTGAGGTGTTCAAAGTAGACTTGGAATGTATTCTTAACATTACTGACTGGAGCTGAGTATACCCAAGGATGACAATTTCAGACTTTTTGATTTTTGAATTCTGACAACATCCGACCGTGGGAATCCCACTTAGGTGGAGGGAACACTTCTTTCACTGTCCAAGTGCACCTAAAGAGGTTTTCACTTCAATAATTAACATTTGCAAAACAAGAAATATTTATTTGTCCAAAACTAGTATTTTTGTAATCCTAGCATAAAAGTTCCAATTCAGACAAGACTAAATTAAATTGCTGATTTAGACATTATCAAGGATGATAATAATTTAGGGAATTATGGTGTTAATTGAGCGTTATAACTACCGCACGGTTCGATCTTCGAGATACGAAACTGCGCTTGACGGGGTCAGTCCTTGGATGGGTGACCATCAATAACATACCGAATCTCCTCCTTGCCTCGAAAAGCAGTCACGGCAGCAGCATCATTTGTAGATATTTGTCAGTCGTTACAGATATTCAGAAACCAGAAAATCTGGCACCAGTCTTGCCAAGAGGTACCGTGTTAACCAGTTACTGGGTTGTGGTGGTCAGATAGGCGGTCGCTACATGTAAAATACTGGTGCTCTGCTGCACCTAGCTAAACTAGAAGTCGACCCGAACTTAGTTGGGAAAAGGGAGGCAGACTGATAGTGATCATTGTAGTTGAAAGGGAACTCTTGTCTTGGTATGGTCAGGTAAAGAGGAGGGATGACACCCATGCTACTAAAAAGTTATGAATATAATTGTGGATGGAAAGGGAAGGGAAAGAGAGACTAAAGAAAAGATGGATGGGTAGTGTGAGCACTACCCATCCATAAGAGAAGAACATATGAAAGAAAAGGCAGTTAGTGATAGCATCACAGCTGACAGAAAAACGCCGACCCTAAGTAGTTTGGGACAAGGGCAGGAAGATGGTGATTGTAGCGCACTCACCTAGCACAGCGTTGCTATTCTGCAGGTTCTCGACGCCCATCTGGATGTCCTTGACGGAGAAGTCCAGCTTGAGCTGCTGCAGCTTCAGGTAGGTGCGGCCGTCGCGTGTGAACGGCTCACCGCGGAAGTAAACCTTGGCTTTCACACCCTCTGAAAATTAAGAAACATTTTGTAAACTTCTATAAAAGATACAAAGAAAATCTTGTCAATTCGTGATTATAGAGGTATGTAGCTTCATTTGCATGGACTTCTGTTTTTCCAAGAAAGGATATGTGTATGCTGGTAGATATAGTAGATAAAAATTACGACTACATTTACATTTACTACATTTTAAGTTAGAAGATGCAATGACCGATGAGTTGATGAAATGTATAAAGATCACAGGAAAGACTGGCAATCCATCACATCAAGGCATTGACTTCAGCTTTGATATTGGAAAAAGAACAACTGACAATAGATTGCTAAACAATTCACGTTTTTGCCCCGGCAGGTATTGATGATAACATGAACTCACCGTACTCTCCCCAGTACTCTCCACCGCCAGACGCACGCACAAGCAGCAAGACTCCGGAGGAGCGGTAGCGAGCGCGCGCGCTAATGTGGGGTCCGAACAACGTCAGCTGGAACTGATGCGTCTCTAAGTCTGACCTGTATTATTAAAGAACGGCATTGTAAATCGTAAACACCACCAGAAAACCACCAGCAACAGCAGATAGTCAACGATTTGACAACTAATGCAACAGTCTGTGCAGTAGATAGTGACCAGTTGATATAAACAGGCGTAATGTGTGCTCTAGATAGAAGCAGTAAGCCTAACTAAGGTCGCACCTTAATATCTGGTGATTTCAATTGAAAAAACTGAACTATGAGTATTAGAGAAGAAAAGGTGTGAACATTAAATAGAAACTGCAGATGACTTTAATATACTTTATAAAGTAAACGATGAAACTAGATACATTATTACTACATATGAGTATGAATCAAACAGACTTAAGAATAATGACGATATTGATGAGAGAAAAACATTAACAGATGAAGAGTAAATATACAAAATAACAAACAAACTAGGTACAAGGACAGTAATGTTCTCTCTGATATTTGTTTAACGAACAGCGTTCCGTGTTTATAAGCAAACGATATATACAAATATCGTCTAGACTCTAGTATATTGTCCAGTTTTAATAAGATTTATCTGAAGCATCGTTTACTAACCGGGAACTTATTGTCATGGCTCCATTTCCAAGAATGTAACGCAAATGTAGCATGGTAGAAGATCAACTGAATTTATTTATTAAAACTTTATGCACTAGTAAACAAAAAACTGTACAAAGGGGGACTTAATGCCGTAATGCATGCTTAATTTAGTTAATTAATTAAGAATGTTCCTAAATTCATTGGATCTTGATTTCTCGTCATTCAGCTTTCCATCATTTTCAAATAGAGGTCTCGAGTTTTCGACTCTTTTCAGTTTATTTGTTTATTTAAACTTTATGTACAATAGTGGTACATGGGCGGACTTAATGCATGCAGGAGGACAAACAATGCATTCTCTCAGTCAACCTTTGGGTTAAAAAGAAAACACTGTGGTAGGTGTACAACAAATAAATAAAATACAAAATATAATACACATATTTTTTTGGGAAAGAAATATAATACTAATAAAATACATATATATGCAGCATTTTGCCCATGAGGCATCAAATAGTAACAAGGAGTCACATCTTCAAAGAACCTTGAAATATTAACGCAACATTTAAACCCTATTGTTGCTCAAGATTTAAGTTAACCCTACGTTATTTACATTAGAAGTCGTCAAGTCTTTGTCCCCTTCGACCCCGCTTTTAAAACTCGTATGGACATGTCGAACGACGTGAACGGAATATATTAACTGATTATTTTCATTTCCTAACATTCCAGTATAGACTGTCATCATTATTGTGGCTTTTGAAAACAACGGTGGTTTCGAGTTTGTCTTGGAATTAATTAGTAGAAGGCTAGCAAAATACCTTCTAGTCGTTGAGTTAGAAAGGTAACGGTTAGCTCTGGTTATCTTTAATATACACCCCATATGTTTTGAAAATAACGAGTAATTCATAACTAAAGGCCTTTTTGTATGGAGCACTAGATCTAATTTATTATTTATTTATTTATTATATACTTTATTGTACATCCTAATGTGCCTGCAAGGGCAAGAATTCTCTTTATATGCCTGAAGTTCTGCTTGGGAAGGAGAAATTGACGAAAATAGAGTATCAACCATTAATATTACAACAGTAAAATATTTAAAAAAATAGTAAAAAAATGATATTATCTAAATGATTGTCTGTCACTTGGGTTTTGGAAAAATATTGGATACGTATTTCTTGCTTTATCAAATCAATAAAAAAATAACGAAGATAGAAAACATCAAATGTCAAGAGTAGATGCTTGTGACGTCACGTCGTTGTGTGCACTGTAATGTGACGTTACAATAGTTTTCAACGCTCTGTGTTGTCTTCATTTTTTGTTTACGTAAAAGAAGAGAAATACTTGTTCAATCATTTTTGAAAATCTATCTGACGTACTAATTAGACAACGTCTCTATTCGGGGTAACATAACCATGCAAGTAGAAGAACAAACGTATAACAAAGTAACATGGATGGTTTCGAAACCCCTCTCATTACCGTAGGTAAGGCGAGTGAAAATGATTAAAAGTTAGCCAATGCTGATGATGAGGGAAAGATGGACACTCATAATTCACGTTGAAACAATAGTGTTGCAAAAACACAAATACTTAGTATAATTGCTCGCGCTCTTTGTTTAGTTTTTCATGTGGGAACGCCTCTTATGTAAGGGAACATGACAATGCGATATGGGTGTCGGTGGTGCAACTTTTTATTAGCACATAATTTTTACGGTTATTTTCAGCCTAATACTAGGGTCTTACGTGCGTGCCAATACATACCGATTTACGATTAGTCAAGGAACAAATATTAGAAGGCTACGTAAATATGCTTAGCTCTTGAGCTGATGTTAAGATAGCGGTAGTATTTCTCACTTATTTTCATTGACTTTATAGTATGGTTTTATGGTTTAACACCTTTCACATAAGAAGAGACTAGGTGTACACAAAATGCAATTCACGGTCAGACAGTTCATAAACAGCTCATAATAATTACAGTGAGCCATGAATCATAAAAAAGCAGCATGAAACAAGTAATTTTTACGTGAGATAAATTTCTCTAGGAATACTAAAATATTTACGTAGAGCCTAGACTTCGTTCTTGATAGACAGGTTTGGAAGTCCTACCTGACATTGGTGATGGTCATGTTAGATGCTCCAGTGGCGTGGATGTCTTTGAAGCTGGCACGGTAGCCATCAGGGCCGCCACCCAGCGCAATTGAGAGCTCATCTATCACGATTGGCTCTGACTGAAAAGTTAAAATTTTGACTTGACAAAAGCTTTCGATCAAGTAAACTTGATAATTAAGTAAAGATATGTTACAGCAAACTGAAACTTTCAGTCCAAATTGAAAAAGCTTTTTGCTACAGTGTAACCATAAAATTTAATTAGGTAGATGTATAAGCTTTTTTCATTGGCATCTTCGATAATTTCATTTTTTGTATGATTATACCTTCAACCACTAACGGGTGAACTGCAGTATATTTATTAGTATTGTGGTGTTACGTTACCTCTTCTATACCCAGTTCGGGCGCACCGCCCTTCATATACTCGATAAGCGAATTAAAGCTGCGGAGCAAGCAAGCATCCACGTTGGGGTCCCGCCGGGAACACCGGCCGCCGAATATATCTAAACAGAGAAAGATCGAAATTAACACCAATATTTTAGTACTGCTATAAAATATTTACAGATATTACATATAACGAGAAATGATCGCAAAGTACAACTGAATGCCAGAAGACATCGAAGCAGACTGGGGGACCAGCTTGAACCCTTACCGAAAAGACTGGCCTGAACTAGCAAAGTACAAAGGTGTTTTTGGTTGTTTCTTCGCTTTTTGAACACCGATTTCCGAAATTTTATACTTTTTGTGTTTGTTTTGTTTAGAAGTCGGTTGTATTTTTTTTTGTAAAAACGTTTTCTTTATTTTCACTTTTTAGTGTCGACACCCCACAGCTAAATGTACCCATTACAGCGTACATGTTATAAACTGGTGTAAACAATAAACAGACATGCGATTTCAGCAATCCTAGAAGACTTGCTATCATTTATTGAAGAGTTCCGTTTCCTAACTTCGTTCTTCATCAGATCTTCACCAAAATAGAAAGGGACCACATCGAAATACTAAGACACACCATCGTATTTTTTTTTTTTATTATTTACATCGACCAGTGAGCATGAGAATTCAGAGTTCTAATGATTTGAAAGGTAACTTTTCGAAGCAGGAAAGCCCCAAATTGAAATTAGTACAAACTGAATGAGAAAGCAAAGCAAGAGTAAGTAAGCAAAAATTTTAGGTAAAAGTGGTAAAAGTCAAAGAAGAGTAACGTTTCTAAGAAAGCAATCATGTTTTGATCAAAGGTATCTGAATAACCAAAACAGGCTTTAATTAATGTGTCACCCACTTATACAGCAACGGTAATAATAAAGAACATTCTTTTTTTAAGAAATATTTAAAAATGTAATTTATAGGAATATAATATGAATAAACGGAAGAACATTCCATAAACAATGTTTCACGTTATTTTATTAGTCAGCTGTTATGCTAATTAGGCTTTCGTTAGTAATATGGTGACTATCGTATTCATCAGTATGCTGTTGGCACCACCTAACGGTAGTCACTAGTCAGGCATCGACGCGGTGAAAACAATAGGAACTGATGGATAGACAATGCAGGCCCCAGAGAAGCCTTGGGAGCGATCGTGCGATTAACAATGTTTTAGCCATGATGATTCTGAGAGGAGACTCTTTGTTCGGCTTTTTCTAATGAAGTAAATGACGAATAATAACCTTGATGTATTACAGAATGGAGCATCTCTTTCTGAGAAAGGATGTGTTAGTGTCTGCTTTATTTAATCTAAATGAAAGATGAATAAGGCGGCAGTTCAGTTGTCGGATCAATTGTATCTTCATACGATCGCAGTTTGAATTGATACTTAAGAATGATGAGTGGAAACTATCCTTTCTATACATATGTATATGTATTTATTCATTTGCAAGCTAAGAGTCGAAGAGTCACAATCTTTGTAAGAGTATGAGTACATTTATCATGATTTAATGATTGGATTCATTAAATCTACTTTTATAAACACAGTAGCTAATATTTTGTCGTCAAGTGCTAATATGCTTATTTGAGTTATTGTTACAAGTGTCAATAAAATAATTTTCAATGGCTTTACTGATGCGGGTAATGAAAATATGAGTCATACAAAATAAATGAAAGTTTTTATATGGCGACACCTTTCACTTCATCATTATGGTTAACTGTCTTTACACCTCTTGGTATTCGTTTGTGGCTAAAATTATACTTAAGATGTTTGTGGTAGATTAACTGTACCAATATTTACTGTAAAGCAATGGCTTCGAGTTCAGAGTTTTTGAATGAAATGTCGATAAAACCATTTTAAAATCAGTCAAAATTATAATATGAACGACAAAGGGCCTATAGCCAGCGGCTGAACGTGTCAGAAATAATTACCTATGTTTTTAACTGGTTGTGAAGTAACGGATCATCGTAATGCACCTGCCGGGTCGATGACCCAGCGCGGGACCTTGTCCGCGAAACTGGATCTCGCAAAAACCATTTACTGTTAGCTATGGTACCTACTACTCTTTATCCGTTGGGTGCACCTTCGTAAGCTTGATATCATATTGCTACAATGTAATCAAGGACCAGGCTTATTGAAGATCTATATTTGTAAATTCGTCTAGATTCATTTATCTAAGCTAGACTCCTAAGAGAAATACGCTTTCGAAAGCTTAGTTATAAATTCGTTCTTAGCATAATCAGCCTTTTAATGTTCACAGGCCTCCTCTCTAGGAGAGGGAATGGGCCGTAATCCACCACGAGGGCCTTGTGCGGGTTGGTGAATGTTACATGTCATCGAATTTTTGGATTCCTCACGATGTTTTACTTCACCGTTTTGAGAGCAGTGGTGATGAAATTAATTACACAAAGTAATGCGCCTGGTTGGGTTTGAACCTACGACCTATAATTCGTAAGTCGGGGTCGTTACCTGCGTTTCTTTAAATTCGTTCTTACTGCATCCGTTTTCAAACTGATTGTTCTGAATGGAAAAGATCCAGGTGACAATATCATCTATTATTAATAGAATTTATGTATATTAAGAATAGTCTCGTCACTGAGATTATCGTTCTCTGATCTATATCTCTTTAAAGGCAGCAAGGAGAAAAAATAACTTAGTAATAATTGGTTTAATAACATCCATTATATGTAACTGACTGGTTTGCCTAAACTTGGAGATCAATTAAATCGAAAAAAAAAACACAAGAATCTTTAGTTGTATTAAGTGTAGGTCAAGGCGTAAGAACTAGCACAAAAACTGGCTGATAATACTAGTCTCAAAAGTACTGAACCGCATACAGTAGGTCCAGTGACCCCAATAGAGACCTAAAATTATATCGTTGCGTGTTAACAAAACCTAATGTACTGACGTTAACGCTGTAATAGTAAGGTATTAGAGTCAATGTTATGTGCCTGATTATATAACTGGTAAGGACAAACATCTACTTGCATATTTAGGACGGATATGGCGCGGCACATAAATGACAACAAGTGTCATGCTACTAAGTACGACTTTTAATTAATAGCAGCTAAAAGATATTTATGCCTCAGATGCAGATATAACTTGCTGTATAAAGTTATTTTATTCCATCCTTCGCTTAAAATACTTAATAATATGTGTGACACTTATGTTATAAATCTTGGAGGAGTGCAAATTATCTCTGCTGAGTTTAAAGAAAAGATATTTAGTGAAAAGAGTCTTAGCAGATTATTGGTCTAATTAATTTTTGGATTTATGCAACAGTGATTTTTATTTTTTGTTATTTAAGATGGATTTCTTCTTGACTCTAGTATAGTTCAGCGGTCACAGAGAAAAAGTCGACGTTGGAGTGAGCTTACCCAGAACAAGCCTTGGAGGAGATTAGGGTAAAATGCATTCAGTAATACAGACGCAGGTAGAGAGTTCTACTCCTTTTACTAACAGCAGTATTTTAAAAGACGTTTGGAAACGCTTCGTGCGAATTGGTGGTATAGTCACAAGATAGGGATGGTAACTTACAGTGCGTCTAGATGTCAGATCGATCAGGGGGCCGCGGCCGGGCTGGTGTGATGAAGTTGTGGTGTTACAGGTCGTAGATCTTTGGATTAGCTATGTTTATGGATGCTCTACTAGCCACAATAGGCGCTTATACATTAATTATATTACATGTATGATGAAGAAGATGCATCAAAAAGTTGAAGAAGCTGGAGACTTAGTTGGAGTATTTCTTAAATACTCCATTTTGCCCTTTTCAATGACTGGGCCCGCGTGGTGGATTACGGCCCATTCCCTCTCCTAGAGAGGAGGCCTGTGTCCCAGCAGTGGGAAAATTCAAAGGCTGATTATGCTTGTGCTATGCTTAATGACTGGAGTGACTATTTCCTTTCCCAACATAAGTGAAATGACATTTGAGACATGCGTACACTAATACTGGCGGTATTAGTATACTCATATCTCAACGACCACAAAAAGTTGTAGTCGTTGAGACATGCTTTTTTGATGAAATGTCTAAAGCAACAGTCATTTACGTTTCGACTGTTTAGCAATGACACCGAATGTCACAAGAATGTGAATATGGTAAGAGTTCGGTGTTAACGATGTATCAAAAGTTGAATATATAAAACTGTTTCGAGCTGCTGGTGTTGCAATCTCTTTATTAGAGTAATGACGGTAAAGGTTTGTTTTCAAAACACGTATCAGTTGCCAAAGTGAATATTGTGATATTTCTTATTACAAAGTTGCTTTGTATCGCACCTTTCATATAATAGAACTTCGCACAGTCAACAGACAAGCAGAGTTGAAATTCATGGAATGAAAATAAAGATATGAATACGGATGATCTGTTTATTTGAAGTCATCGGTATGTGGATAAGAAAAAGTTCAAAGAATAGATGGCTGTATTTTGTGAATCACGAAATCATTCTGCCGCTAGAAAGGGAGTGAAAATTGAATTGACAATAAAACAATGGACATAAACATGCATGAAAGAAGAAGAACCAACAAAAAATAGGATAGTTATGTAAATATTTATTTATAGGCAAGTGCTTCATAGTAACAAGAATATATATTTATAATATTTTGTGACTTGTTAAAGCCAGCATGTCATTCTGAGTCGTGAGACAGAGGAAACGACATGCCGACACGCTTCATCAAAGACGCACTACTATGAAAATATAACAATTCTAATATGTGATACACACCTATTATATGATAATTTATAGATACTCAGACTGCACATAATTAATAATATGCTTTATGTGTTAATTAAAATTATCAATTGAAGACAGAATTTCGTGTTGTAAAAACGTATTCGACCTAATCGTGAAAAACATATAACAGTTAACGTCGAAGAATTGTGCCGGATTTCCGAATGCCTTTTTCAAATCACATTTTGTTATGTTTTAATTAAAGTTATAGTTTAAAAGTAACTGAGAGATATTTCTCAGTAACTCATAAACTGTAATTTTCTGTAAAGGAGAACCATAGACTTTTCTGAAAGCATTCATTACTTTGATAAGCTATTTCGTCGACACAAAGTGTTCGACGTTCGACGGCTGTCCATAGACATTAGTATTGCCACTGCAGCGCACTGTCATGGCGACAGTTCGTGCCTTAGCATGGCATCCCAGTTACTCAACCACTATAATACACATTTCTCCTACTTTTCTAGCCTTCCGTATATAACAGCGTGTTTACGTAATGAATAATTTGTGGTCTAATAATAGTCATTATTGCTGTTACTTATGTCATCATTACAGGGATTAATACTGTGGTGTTTTTTTGTCAAAGACTTTACATGACTTTTATTATGGTTTGAGGGCTATTTGCGTTTTCATTGATGTCCTACTTGGGATGAGGGCGTTTTTTAAATCCGTATTGAACCAACGGTTAAACAATATTCGTATTCGTTCTATGGTATTTAACGATGTCAACCAATGGTTGGTAAACTACCGATTTAAAAAAATTTAATGGTTTTCATAAATCTTTGTTAAAGGTTGGCTTAAAATCTTCGATAGACTTTTGCGAAGTGTGACCTTTAGTAAATTATATACTGCTACTATTGCTGCTGTATTTCAGAACATAAATAAACAAACGTAACCTTGCTCACTGGCAAGATTTACAAACGTTCTGTTCTACTTAATGATTATGTTAATTCAGAAACTTGTGCTTGAAATAATGTTCATTTTTTCATCTTAAATATATTCATCATCCTTGAAGTTTTGGAAATACATTTATTACAAAATGCCGTCGATTTTTGGGATGATTTCAGTTAGCTAATGTTATGTTAGTTCAGTATGTTTCAGTTAGTTCATGCTCTCATTTATCGGTTATGTTTTAAGAGTGTATCAAGCTTTCGTTTGAACGAATAATGTACCTATAAACTTTCTTTGGCCTATTAAGTAGAATCAGCAAATATCTGCGTACGAACCTGTCGCTGTAATGTTACCACATAGATATTAAAACATGTTCTACAACACATATCAAGGTATAATTTTATCCGCCTACTTCTTTATGTCTTATTTTTATCTCTGTTTCTGCATCACTGACAGGATTTTGCTACTCCTTGGTGCAAACGAAAGTGCCAGAAAAAGGCGCGAGTGAAAGTGTCGCGACTTTCTCGTTATGGGTACTTTATGAGTATAAATCGACTATCGAATTGTTATTGATAATTTTTATTAAGGTATGGTTTTACCATTACTTTTCATACTTAATCGCTTTTAACCTTAATCTCACCTGATTGAAAGCAACAATGTGGTCGACGTTGAAGAACGCTTGTCTAAAAGTAACGTATTCACTCTTGGCCTAAAGTCCCCAGATTATTTATATGTAGGTAGCTTTAAGGAAACACAGAGTCCGGTCAGGAACTCCATTATTTTCGAAAATGTTTCTTAGAAGATTAAAATTACTTATCGAAAAATTATTAGTTTCGACTACTTCGTGACGGAGCAACAGCACTAGATGGCGAAAATATAGTTAAGGCGTATAGATAAGGCGTTCTATAATTTTCCAATCAGTTTTTACGAAGAAATTAAATAAAATGAACTTCATAGTAGTTTGGATTTGCTTATTATCAGTAGGGACTTATATTTTACGTTAGCTGAACGTGATTTTGCTCGTTTTCCTTTACATGATAACAGTGGGCGTTTATTTGTGTTACCGTTATTATAGAATGTTGCTCTTGTTTTGAGTTTTTTCAGTCCAATTTCTCCGATCTCATTAACATTTGCATTTCATGCTTTTGACCGCTAAGGAGGTTGAATATTGACGCACAAACCGGTGTCGGCTGTTGGCAAAACGTTATTTTTTATTTGTTTTCTTTTTTTCCTAAATTGATACCTTTGAATACATCCTCGGGCTCAAAATAAAATCGGTATGGGGTTTTTAACCTTTCGGTCATTTGATCAGGTATTGTAAAAATTAGCAAATACATAAATACACTAGGTAGGTACATCAAAATATTATAAATTTCAGTAAGAATATAACGGTGTATAAAACTACCATAATATAAAATAAAAATATTTCTAAAAAATAGTGGTGTTTGGAACTCATTAAGAAGGAAGAACGTGCATTCTACGAATAATTTCAACTTATTTCAATAGGGTGTACAAAATATTTAGCATCATGCGAATAACCAGTGAAAAATTTGATAGAAGATAAAATGAAATCAATTAGGTACCAAATATATCTGAAAAGAAACCAACATAATGCCAATGTTCAGACACAATAAAAATAAATGACACAAATAGTACACTCGTTCGTCTACTTTCTTCTTACTACTTACGTGTATTTGAAGTTCCCGATGCTATCACAGCAGCGAATAATAATACTAACACTTGGTAAGACGCCATGTTAAAATTAAATTAAATTAAGAATAAAATTAAACGTGAACCAACGCGCTTTTGGTGTTCCAAGTTTAAATTTTTGGAAAAGACAATTTAGTTTTTTTTTTAAGCCGGCAAGCGTCCGGCGCGTGCTGCCTCGGCGGGAGCAATGGTGTCGTAGGCTGAACCCTCTCCAAGGCACAAGATGCGTTGACCGCAGCAAAGGTTTTCTATACATTTTTGCGGATGCGGTTTTTTTCCTTTTGTCTCTTTGAAATCTTTGACACTAACATTTCTTTACAACGACCAAACATTTCACTTTCCCTTGTTCACCTAATTCGCCTTGTCAGCCTAATTAAGTATTTTGGCAAACATTAAAATGCAAGTAAACTATGTAAACACAAAGATCATTAAGGGATTATTTTTTGACAAATGGTTGGTTTTGTTTTTTTGTTGTGGGGTCTAATTATTGTTAAATATTTCGAAAGCTTTCAATTTTGATTCACTACCAGGTATATTATGCTAGGTATATATTGTAGGTCTTTGCTGCTATTCTCTATTCATAAAATGCTTTGTCCTAAGGTCCTGAGTGACAGATGGATTAATGCGCAGCCTAAACCACTGGTCGCAGGGATTTGAAATTTGCAGGGCATATTCCTCAAATGATTGACGTTGAGACAAATCTAGGATACTTTTTATCTCGGGAAAATGTTCCCTTGGAATAATTTTCGAATTTCACGCGCTGGCGCAGGCGCTGGCAGAAGCTAAGAAATTATAATAAAACTACACTAACTTTTATATTTAATTCTTTACATAGTTAGTAATACGTAAGTACACATTTCAATAATGAATGGAATAGTAAACTGCTTAGGTATAAAAACCTCTTTGTTCTAGTCAAACTGATGATGAAGTAGGTACCTATTATGTTTTTTTTTATTGGAAATTATCAGGTGAAAACTTTATAAAAAGTTTGGTTTCATTATTATTATAATAAAATATAGCAATATACTTGAAAACCAGCAGTCGAGGTTTTATTTCGTTGAAAATTAGATCTTGTAGGTACCTACAACCTATTTCAAGGAACGCACTTAATTACCTGACTGTATAAGACAGACTAAGCCGCTGACACTTTCAGTGGATTTTGATTGAAATTAAGATTAACGTTATAATTATAAGTATAAAGGTAGCATGTTCCAACGGGAACATATTGCCACAGAAATGGTGATAAGACTAACATTTATGCCACAGATAAGAATATAATATATTTTATCTGTAGCGTAAATGCGTAATGTATCATTACCTGATCTTTTACAATACGCCTTCATCGAATATTTCCGTGAGATGAATTTGAATTCAAGTTGTTATTCGAACGTTACCGTATGCTTGGACACTTTCAGAATATTTTAACAGGAAATTGTATCAAGAAATGTGAAAGATGAGGGTTTTTTATTGCCCGATTTGATGCATAATATATTTTTAGTACCTACTAAAAATATATTATGCATCAAATCGGGCAATAAAAATAGGTACCTACCTATTTGCGTATGATGGGATCAAGATAAAGCGAATATTGACCTCGCGCCATTTTGTGAAGTATGAAATTCTAGCATGGTTTAGCTTTCAAGGCCAAAGAGATTGGATTCTTTTGTTTTAGTAAGTATATCTTCGAATTAATACAGCCATAGAATTACGAAAAGTAAAAATAGAGGTGTCCAGATGTAGATAAAAAGAGGGAGAAGATAAGAATGACAAGACAGGGATGACAAACTAAAGGAAAAAAAGACTCATAAGTAGCCTACATCAATTTAGTTTTGAACCAATCGCGATGAGCAAATGGGCAATGTACATCCACCATTTTTTTGGTTGTGTCTGTACTATCCCACTTCAGGGAAAAAGACTCTCCTCATTCCTTCCATTTCTAACGGTGTTGTGTTCCACAAATCTATACTTATAATAAATCTGTAGAGAGGTCAATTCTGTACAGGGAATGTATTTTCTAAATAACTATCAGTCGGTTATTAGTTAGAGAAAAATGCAATCACTAAAATTTTTGTCTGTCTGTCTGTCTGTCTGTCTGTATGTTCTTTATAGAATAAAAAACTACTCGACGGATTTTAACGAAACTTGGTGCAATTATTCTTCATACTCCTGGGCAGGTTATAGTATACTTTTCATCACGCTACAATCAATAGGAGCAGAGCAGTGAAGGGAAATGTTGGGAAAACGGGAGAAGTTACTCCATTTTTTAAGCTTCCGTCGCGTGTGTAGGCTTAATGGTTAAAGTTACATTGAAATAATGTATGACGGAAATGTTCTACATAAAATTATCTAAAAAATATCCCAGAACAGTATATGTCTATCTTTTATGGTGGACTCACAATAACACGTGCAACTCCCGATAGCTTAGCAGTTCGGAGCTTTCTGATTATATTTGTTTACTCTTACGTTTATAATACTCTCACTAAAAAAGTTAACATTATTACCTATTCAATAAAAAAAGAATCATAGAAATCGGTATAGAAACACCAAACTTATACATGAATACAATAATAAGCCATAGCGCCGTCGCGCTTTAATACTGAATCATGCTGTAAGATGTTATTGTGATTATTTTTGTGTAACTTTTGTTGCTATTTTATAAAATAGGTACTTATTAGTTATTTTGGTAATGTTTAATATTCGTTCAAATTACAAATTATTAATAGTTTCAATTTTATTTCTTTTTAGGTGAAGTAGTAGTAGAAGTAGGAGCATAGATTTTTAGATACCGATAGGTTAGTTTTGGCTAATTTATGTTCTGTTTTTTTAGTATTAAGTAGGTAAAAGCGTAGATACTTTTATTAATTAGTTATAAGCAGTTATAGGTATTTATTTTTAAGTGAAGTAGGTATAGGTTATTATAATATAATTTCGCACAGGCATTTCAGCTTTACTTTCATTTCTTTTTTTGTTGTAAGTTGTACATATTTCACACACACATAGTGATCTATCAATGCACAGCCCAAACCACTGAACGGATCGGGCTGAAATTTGGCATGCAGGTAGATGTTATGACGTAGGCATCCGCTAAGAAAAGATTTCGATTATTTCTACCCCCAAGGGGATAAAATAGGGGATGAACGTTTGTATGAAACTTTGTCAAGTTTAAAAATCGGGGGTAAAGTAACTATTCCACGCGGACGAAGTCGCTGGCAGAAGCTAGTCACAAATAATCATGCTTATTTATAAATATCTAACCGTACAATTAGCTATATACATATACCTACTCATAAGCAGGTAGCAAAATTAAAATGTTGTTAGTTACATAGATAAATAAAGAACCTGCTAATCAGTATTTACAATAATTATGTAGTTACTGTTTTTTTAATGAGTAAGACCACAGATCTGCTAGTTAATAGGAAACATCAAGGAAACGATACACAAGAAACACATTAGATACGTACAGATTGCAAGTCCGATGTAAATTAATCGATATTTCGTGTTGATGATTTTCCGAAATGATTCTCGATACAACCAAACCGAATCTCACTACCGTTACTACCGGTTTGAGTGCATTCGTGACAGGCAATATGTCGGTCATGTTTTTATGTGAGCCTCTTGATCTAAATACACTTTTCTTATTTGTAATTTCTGCAATTTTAAGCTGAATTTAAGAATAATGGAGTCACTTAATGGTTGGTTTGTGTTTGTAAGAAGACGAAAATGATCGGCATTTTAAAACTGTTATAGTCGGTATAAATTGAAACTGCTGAAGGTAATGTCAGTTAATCTAAATTTTCAAACAATTTTCCTCTCTTCATTGAGTCCAAATCTCTCATCTAGTGAAAGACCTATGTGATATCACCGAAGATGCCGTGGAAGTGCCGAAGTAACCCAATAAATTGATATGAAGAAGATCCACTTCTTCTTTCAAAGTCGTATCGATGATTCCAAATTTCATACGTGTAAGTGTAGTAACTACCAGAATGCTACCACGTCGACATCGTTAGCGTTTTTGCCTCGCAAAATAATGAAAGTACATGTGAATTGCACCTAGATCACGGCATTTTGTATGACATACGTATTACCTATATGTATACAGTTTTTATGTCTCTTTCACATGAATTATTTGCTCTTAATAAAAAAATAAATAAAAAAAACTTCTATGTGACTGAGATCTACGAACGATTGCATTGCACCACAAGTGTCAATCATTTTGGTTTACTGGAGTGCACTGCGTGTCTACAGCATAGCATAAGCATAATCAGCCTTTTAATGTTCCCACTGCTGGGACACAGGCCTCCTCTCTAGGAGAGGGAATAGGCCGTAAAGTACCACGCGGGCCCAGTGCGGGTTGGTGAATGTCACATGTCTTCGAATTCTACAGCAGCTCACCAATATTCAATTGTTTATCCAAGTCAGAAATAGCTTGCCGTTTGTCCTTTGTTTAATTTAACAATAATTAATTGATTATTATGTAATTCCTTCTACACTTTATCATCAAAACGATGATTCATTTTAATATAAACAATGGAAAACTAATGTATAAAGTCAATACGTATAGGATTAATTTTGGATGTGTCACCTCGACTAAGTAAGTACACAAAATGTAAAGAGAAATAATTATGATCACAAAATATAATGACAATTTAGTTGAAGTTGTAGTTCACGAATTTAAAATACGGGATACGAACAATATTTAAAAATTAAAGAACTCATCGTCGTCATACTTTTCACCAACAGCCACCGGACTTTTAAGAGACGACAGTTTGAAGCCGGTCTTCTGAATTTGATCTACTTTAGGCAACTCTTGCTTTATCAGTGCATCTACATTCAGCTTATTTAGTTCTTGTTGCACTCTCTCCCTCAGAGGACCTTCTAAAGCATCCATGATCTGGTATCTTAGAAGATTTGGTATAACATTGACTGCAAATTCAATGACGTAATCTATTGTGCCAGCGCCGTCCCACCGAATTTGGATATTGCCAAT
The DNA here is from genome assembly GCA_905332915.2 of Hecatera dysodea. Classification (NCBI taxonomy): domain Eukaryota; kingdom Metazoa; phylum Arthropoda; class Insecta; order Lepidoptera; family Noctuidae; genus Hecatera; species Hecatera dysodea. The sequence goes on along the minus strand of HG995288.1, from coordinate 7,604,391 downwards.
ATCAAAGTCAATGTCTCTGAATATTGGAGTTTTTCTTGTATCAAGCGGTTGCGCTAAGACTATTCTAGCACCAATGTATTCTATTGAGAACGATGCAGTACCAGCTCTATTTAAAAGACCAGCTATTGCTCCAACCTCCCATTGAGTTCTTCCTTCAAGTTTTTGGGTGCCAATTTCAAAGTCTGCCACAGCTGTATTATTTTCCATCTTCAAAGTTATGTTCTTAACTCTATGGAAAGAAGATATTCCGGTAATCCAGGTGTTGGATAAAGCGATATTGAACACACTCACAGTGGTGTTGTAATCTTGAACTTGATATGGGTCTAGCTTTAAATCAGTCACTTTATTCCTCAGGTCGCAGATCACCATGTCTAGCGGAGCAATAGAATTAGGAAACTGCAAATCGCCAGCTACTTCTTCAAGTTTTTTGTTAATTTCGAGTCTGGCTTTTGGATAGACCTCCTTGAGGATGCTTGGTAAACTGGAGTCGAAGATGGCAGCTCCTCCATTGTTGATAAGACTCTGCACCATGCCGCCGAGAAACCCTAAGTTTTCAAAGTTGGTGGCAATTGTACTGAAACTTAGATCGACGTGTATGTCTTGAGCTCGCAATTTTCCGTCACGTTCTACGCCAACGTTTGCTTTTGCTATTATTTTCAAGCCAGTAATGTCGACGGTGAATGGTCCCTTGGAGGAACTGAACAGCGATGATATCGAGTAGTTGCCTCGAGCTTGCAATGCGTCTATTCTCAACGCTGCTGTGACCTGAAATTATAATTAATTATTTAATATAGACTTTATTTCAAAACTTTTACGTTACAATATTATTTTAATCACATGTCATCATCAGATATTCGATCCTTCTAATCCTACTAATGTTATGAATGGAAAGTTTGAATATTTGTTAATCAATCAGACCTTTGTACTCTTGGATTTGGATAAAACTTAGCTGACGGCTAAACCAGGTAATTAAAAATATAGTATGTATTTCCTACATATATTTATATTTATAGTTAGTCTTAGTAGTTTTGGGCTTTCAGGCGAGCGAACCGTTTAAAAAACTGTATCATAAGTTATATATAACCCTAAATGATAGAATTGCATCATAAAAATTACCTCCAGATCTTCAACCTGAGCGTTAACGTATATAATCCGGAGCTTACTGATGCCATATACTTTAGTGTTTGTCAAACGCAGCGTGCCTAGAGACAGGGATTGCTTCATGTCCGCTACGGGACAAGGATCAGGGATCACGTCTCCTGGCAGGCCCACAGGGTCGGGCTGCCTGAAGTGATTGAGCATCAACATTATGTTATCACTGAGCCTTTTCTCTCCCTCCGCCAATTTCTCGGTTGTGTCATCTTCGTCTGACTCATCTGAAAATTTGTTCCACGGATTTACCACAATTTAACTATGAAACTTCTACTACGGCAGTCTACAATTTGAGTTCATTTTCGTAAGAAGGAGTTGACAATGTGGAAAGAGTTCTTGTGTTACTAAATTGTTTTTGTGAAATTATTGAGATTCCTTCAAAACATGTTTATCACCACCTCCACACATGTGATCATATTTTGCATCGTTCGATTTCTTATGAAACGAATATCAATCGCCACTATCTGAATTTAGTTTTGCTTATCAAGTTTCAAGCGCCACGAATTTGTACCTACGTCAAAACAATACGCATAAAAATCTAATATTGACTCATCACACAAGCCAAAATCATCACAAGCAAGGGCACTATAACCAAATATTATTGAGTGAACACTGCATAATGGCACGTTAATTAGGTACAAATCCCAAATATGACTTCACGAATAAATATGTTGATGCACACACTGACATAACCTAATGAGACACACCTTGGGCATATACCGCGAGAATCACAAAGAAGAATATAGTTTTTTCCAACCACATCCTGTCTTGGGGATGTATTAACAGTGACTAAAAGCAACCAAATATATTGTTTGGCACTCGCACCCAAGTCAGGGGTCAACATTTATCAGTACAATGACTTTATCAATAGAGCCATGGGTTTCCTGTTTAATAATTTGGGATTTCTACAAAGTAATTAGTAGAGTTAAAATATTTTCATCTTGGCTGACTTGGTGTTTACAATTTTAGATGTATTTCCAAGTATAGTGTCATCATTAGCAGATAATCCTGGGTTCATTTAAGGGATTAATGAAGCGATTGTTGTGCTGCTATCGGTTTCTCTGTAGCTCTTTGTACGTTTCAGTAGTTTCGTTTACCTTTACAGATATATGCGTGATGTAGTAGGCGCCTCCGCCATCAATATATTTTTTAAGGAAGGTATGCTTAATGCTTAAAATTACTTTTTGCATTATTATTACTATTGTCTACATTTGTACATAAAGTGTTTTGTTTAGTTTTCTTAAATTGCACAATATTATGATTAATGCTATTCATATTCGCTCAGGCACCTTAGTACGTAGTCGTAATCTGCTATACAAGTATGCCTTCAGTGCCATAAGGTAATCATGTCTTTATTTTCTAAAACAGTTGTTTTCACTCTATTAGCTTCTTTAGAATCAACGTTACATAAAATATTGTTTTACTACTATTGCTTTATGTATTGAATGCTTTTCTTCAAGGAGGTAACATTTATATATAGTTACCTCTACATTTTAACTTTAACGCCATCTATCGCTGTCTACAAGACACAGAGTGTCATTCGATATCAAAATATGCTGAGCAGAGTTTCTGGCTCCATGATCGGCGATTGTGTCATGATCAATGTGTATAAAATGCTACAGATGTCGTGATTATAGTTATTGACATCATCATCAAGACAGAAGACTCTTTGCGCACAGCCATACGGGATATAATATATAAATAATAATGGTCAAATTTTTCAGTTTAAAGTCATTTAATCTCTCTTCAATCTGCCTTGAAATTAACATCATTTGAGATAATGTATCTAACTATATAAACAATGGAAGAAAACGGGGATATACTCCGGCCCTAATTTATGAAAATATGGATATAGCAGCAGCGAAAAACAAAATAACTATCTTGGAAGGCTTATGATAATTTGCTATCTCTAAAGTTTAAAAGGTAAAAATAAAAATACAGAATAAAAGTAGTAATCCGAACTTAACAGTTGTATTACATAAATATGTAGACGACCTTATTATATTGTTAAGGGTTTTTTTTTTTACCGTAAAAGTAACTAATGCTTGATTAAAAGTTGAAAAACTCATCTTCATCAAACGGTGGTTTATCCGTCGTTGATTTCTGGAGATCTGATAATTTAAATCCTGTTGCCTGCATTTGGTCCAGTTTTGGCAACTCTTCCATTATCTTCTCTGTGACGTTTATCTTATCAAATTCTTGTTGAATACGCTCTCTAAGAGGACCTTCTAAAGCATCCATTATCTGGTACCTCAGAAGATTTGGTAGAATATTTACTGTAAATTCAAGCACGTAATCTAGAGTTCCAGCGCCGTCGCACCGAACTTGAATGTTACCTATCTCAAGATCTATATTCCTGAACTGAGGTCTTTTCCTGGTGTCAAGTGGTTGTCCTATGATTATTCTTGCACTTATGTATTCTACTGAGAACGAAGCAGTTCCAGCTCTTGATATAAGACCACTTATTGCTGAAACTTCCCACTGAGTTCTTCCTTCTAGTTTCTGTGTACCAATTTCAAAGTCGGCTACTGCCGTATTATTCTCCATCTTCATGGTAATATTTCCAACTCTTTGAAAGGAAGAAATTCCAAGAATCCAGGTTCTAGACAGAGCAATGGTGAATATACCCATAGTTTTGTTGTAGTCTGCAATTTGGTGTGGATCATATTTCATATCTCGTACTTTTTTACGGACGTCAATAATCACCATGTCGAGTGGAGAAATAGAATTAGGGAACTGCATGTCTCCAGTGACTTCATCAAGCTTAGTGTTGATTTCAATTCTGGCTTTGGTATAGGCCTCTTTAAGGACATATGGTTTGATAGAGTCGAAGAGGAATGTTCCTACTGTGTTAATAATTCCTTGGAACATTCCACCGAAGAAACCTAAGTTTTCAAAGTTGACGGCGATAGTGTTAAATCCTAGATCTATTTCGATGTCTTGTGCTCGCAGTTTTCCATCTCGCTCCACACCAAGGGTGGCTCTCGCTGTAATTTTCAAACCAGTGACGTCGACTTTGAATGGACCCTGAGCCTTGTTTAGCCAGGTTGTCAACGTATAATTACCGCGAGCTTGTAAAACATCTATTGTCATTGCTGCGTGAACCTGAAACATTTTTGTTGCGAGTTAATGTTTTAGATAGTCAATTAACACGTCCGTATTTGTAACTTTGTGTGGTATGAAAATCTAATAAATAAAGAAAGAATCAAAAATTAATCGAGACATACAGTTTGTGTCGGGCTGTTTCTTAAAATTCTTTTTGCCTGTAATTGCTTACGGTTTTATGTATCAAGGATAATAAGATCTCGCGATTACCTGCCGATATAAAGGTAGGCATGCAAGAGTATCATTTCATATTTCGATCTTAGGTCGGCTCGAAAGTAAGTGCTAAAGTCAACTACATACAACTACAAAATAGTGCATCAACAAAGTAAATATATATTACCTCCATCGATCCAACTTCAGCATTCACATATAAGATGCGAAACTTGCTGATGCCATGCACAGCAGTATTCTTGAAGTACAGCGTGCCGAACTGAAGGGACTGTTTCATGTCGGGCACAGGGTAAGGGTCTGGGACCTCAGCTCCTGGCAGACCGACAGGGTCTGGCTGCTTGAAGTGCTCCAATATTTGAAGAACATTCTCACTGAGCTTCTTTTCTCCTTCAGCAAGTTCGAAAGCGTCACTCGTATCTTCCTCTGTGTCTGCATCTGAAATGTAATATGCGTTTGGTTATTTTTCTGCATTTGATCCTTTTTTTTGTTTACTCTTCTACAAAATTAGTGATGGTCAATCCAATTTTAGTGTCGAACACTTATGCTTGTATGCATTGCATTATCTTTGATAGGCGCCAAATAAATTGGCAATAGCTGTCATTGACTCATCTACATTTATAGGGATATCTAATTTCAAAAACCTAAAGAAAGACATAAAGCTGTCTGGAAAAGGCATGTATCGTGATCCTTTATATTTTCTAATAATGCAAATCGGATCATAATATGTTTTCCGGGTGCCAACGAAGAGATATTTGGGAAAGGTCCAATGTACTTTCTCGCAAATTCATCTAGCGCCTAACACAGGTTAAGAAAAATCAATAAGTAGTTTTCTAAAAACAAGGTATGTATTTTAGACAAAATAAAGAAATCGTGGTAATTCAGGTTGCTCATGATATTAATATATTATTACGCAACTATAGAAGACTCGATTCTACTAAAGGGCAGCGCTTATGTATCACTACGTCTCAAGTTTCAGATGCACGTGTTCGTTTTTGCGGCACATTAAACACCATAATATAACTTCTAACCATATCAAGTCATGGAATGAAAATCTTAGTGTTGTTAGAACACAAAATAATAACAAGAAAGCTGAAGAAATAGGCGAACAAATATTTTTAGCCCAACATGTCTTGATAGAACATTACGTCGCTGTTAAAGAAACTGATGGCACTGTTGAAAATGAATAAGATAATCACAAAATTGATAAAAATCACAACAAACACACCTTCACAGACAACCGCAAGAAGTAAAGAGAGGAAGATCAGTTTATGTAACCACATCTCGATAGCGAGATGGTCCTGCTTCGACTGACTAATGAACGGTTCCTGTCCTGAGTCAGGGGTCACACACTATCAGTGCACAGTGCAGTTGTTTGCTATCTTTTGTTTTTGTTTGTTTGCAGTTTCAATGAATACGGTTAGTTGTGATTAGAATAGTTCTGGTTAATGAATGCATTTGCACGCTAATTTGTCCTGTTAGTTTTTGAACTTCGTAACAAATATAGTTTAATTCATTAAAGTTGATTTATATGAAACATGTAGGGCATAGGGCTTATCATTCATTTGTCTCTATAAATGCACTTTGCACTTTCCCTTTCGTTTATGTATCATTTAAGTTTTTGGAATTAATATTGCATTCCATCATCTTGTTCGTGTTTTAAAATGATCAAGTTTGCAGTTGTAGCTTCCTTAATTTCTCACGATACGAAATCGCAAGTTTTCTCTTAGAAATGAATGTGCCGATTTTAGTTAAACTTGATACGCACAACCAAGATATCTAGGTCTAAAAAGTTATTTGAAAACTGAAGGGACACACAGAGAAATTCTCTGTTTCTGCAATTTTAAGTTTTGCATAGAAAGTAATATATCACTCGACACTCTCTCTCTCTTTATATAAACTGTTTATAAGGTTCATTCATTTCCGAGAAAAGAGTTGTAATGAGATACCGTGAGAAGTAAACACTTTCGTATCCATATGTAAAGTATGTTCGTATGGCAACAATTTGACTATATACTATTATTAAGATTTACCAAACGTCTCTGTTTAAAATATATGTCAAGTTTAACTGACATTAATAGAAATGTATCTAGGATACACGCATGAAATACGCATGTTACCTATATAGAAATAATAAGAAATGGTATGACAAAAACCAGTGTGTGTCTCACGGCTGCATTAAAAATGACAATTTCAGGCTTCCTCTCTGTGGGAGGGCCTATAGAAGTGTAATATTAAACTGTTGTAACATTTTCTCCGGTCAAAAATATGTTTGGGTTATCCTTAATCTAGTACACCTAACCAAACAAAATTAATTAACCAAAGAGTATATACTAAAACCCCAATCGATTGGATCAACGCCATCTATATTATGTTTTCTACGTTAGAAGTAAGAGATGCACTCACTCATGAGTTAACTTTGTGGTTGATCGTTCGTAGTTTATGGATCTGAATTTGTATATCGAGTATATAGATGTCGTTGTAATCAGTTGAGATTACAATCACGCCATTTGAAATCAATAGTCGATGATCTACAGCAAAACATATGTACCTACATAATCTGCATGCTCTAAACTAATTTCGTCCTTAATCAACTTCGTAGTTTCGGGATTCCTGAACTTTGGAAAATTTTGAAGGACTTTCAATTTTTTTCTGTTTACATAAAATGTTTTGTATTTTTATTCTATAGCCTTTGTAGGGAGTACAAAGTAGGCTTTTAGTATCGCTTAGCTAAGGGTATTCACTGGAAGGCTAGTTGAATTATTAACAAGTTTAACATTCTTAGGCATTTAGTTTTTTAAAGGCACGTATGTAGGTATATACCTACTAGGATTTTTTCCTGTATCGTGGGTGCGTTAACAAACTCACATTTACAAACAGCCAGACCTGGAAGAACTATTAGTAGGCCATACAAATATTTGTTCCGTACGGTAATCGAACCCGTGACACGTTTGTTACTTGTTTATTGTGTTGTTGTATTAATGTAATCAAGTTTTAACCAGAATTCAGAAGGAAAATGTTTCTTGCAATGGCTCTGTTACACAATAACACATGGGCAGGTACAGATATATTTTGTAACAAATGTGCATGTCCTTGACGAGAAATATCAAGAGAACTTGTCTGATTTTATTTCTGGTAACCGAAGCTCTGTATCAACCGTACTCGTACTTGGGAAAGGTTATTAGATTAGTTTAGTCGTTGGTGCAAAAACGTGTCAAAAAATATTGGTCACATTGCACGTGAAGTCACGCTTTAGTACCCTTTTTTACCAACATGTGACTTCACAAGATCACATTCGTCGTGATCTTTGATGCGCTTTATCTTCGCCCCATTGGTACCGAACTGTTTTGTAAAAGATATTTGAACGGATACCAAATTTTTCTTCAAAAATTCTTCATATTAGTTCTTTTGTTTCGTTCTGGACAGAGCGGAAGGGAATGTCAAACTCTTACTGACTACGAAATACACGTGTGTTCCTCCTAATGCCATTTGCGTTCCAGGGCCGCGATGACACTTTGGAACAAATTCCCCAACCTTAGATGACCCTATGGAGCCCCGTTTGAACAGATATCTACGGTTTAAATTCAGAACGTTAACTACTATGCCAGTTATTGAAACAAAATAAATATTATCCAAAAGCGCCGTGATCGGTTGAAAGAAAGTTTCATTTGACTTATGTTTAATTGGTGACACTTTGATATTTATTCATATCTGTCTAGAAACCTGATGTAAGTAGGTCTCACCTTCGGTCTGATTATATATAATCTGATACAGAACTTGGTTTATAAACTGTGTTGGTTAGGTTAGGCTAGGTCAAGAGCGTCGGTAAAACAGAAGTTTGTTTTAACTGACGCTCTTGACCTAGCCTAGCCCAAGAAAAAATTTTCCTGTCGATCACATGCGACGCGCGAAGGATTTCAATTCTTATTGAAAGAGTAATAAATAGGTACCAGACCCTTTGAGATCCTTATCTTTTTATGTGGGTCAAGTGAAGTTATATATTTTAACCTGAATGGCTATTGTCAGTCGGAAATCTATCTATGTATGTACAAGACTAAGCTGTCTGTCTAAAGCAGTCTTCTTCCAAAGTTTGGGAACGAACTATTTTTTTTTAATTTCGTGATTGACCTAAAGAAGTAGAAGGGAAAACCCGCCATATTACTGCAAATCCTCAAAGTCCGAATCAACAGAGGCAATGACAAGTAAAGCGCCGTAGCAATGAAGTTAACATTTTAAGACTCACGTTTTAAGCCATACAAATATTTGTTCCGTACGGTAATCGAACCCGTGACACGTTTGTTACTTGTTTATTGTGTTGTTGTAATAATGTAATCAAGTTTTAACCAGAATTCAGAAGGAAAATGTTTCTTGCAATGGCTCTGTTACACAATAACACATGGGCAGGTACAGATATATTTTGTAACAAATGTGCATGTCCTTGACAAGAAATATCAAGAGAACTTGTCTGATTTTATTTCTGGTAACCGAAGCTCTGTATCAACCGCACTTGGGAAAGGTTATTTTCCTGAAAAAAAAAAAAACCTTTAGTTAGGTTATTAGATTAGTTTAGTCGTTGGTGTAAATACAAAGTCAAAAATATTGGTCACATTGCACGTGAAGTCACGCTTCAGCACCCTTTTTTACCAACATGTGACGTCACAAGATCACACTTGTCGTGATCTTTGATGTGCTTTATGTTCGCTCCATTGGTACCCTACTGTTTTGTAAAAGATATTTCAACGAATACCAAATTTTTCTTTTTCAAAAAATCTTCATATTACTTCTTTTCTTTCGTTCTGGACAGAGCGGAAGGGAGTGTCAAACTCTTACTGACTACGAAACACACCTGTGTTCCTCCTAAAGCCATTTGCGTTCCAGGGCTGCGATGACGCTTTGGAACAAATTCCCCAATCTTAGATGTCCCTATGGGGCCCCGTTTGAACGGATATCTACGGTATAAATTCAGAACGTTAACTACCAGGTCAGTTCTTGATCCGAAAATAAATGTTATCCAAAAGCGCCGTGATCGGTTGAAAGAAAGCTTCATTTGACTTATGTTTAATTGGTGACAATTAAACATAAGTCATATCTTTGTAGAAACCAGATGTAAGTACGTCTCACCTTCAGTCTGATTATATATAATCTGATACAGAACTTGGTTTATAAACTGTGTTGGTCAGGTTAGGTTAGGTCAAGAGCGTCGGTAAAACAGTAAGTTTGTTTAACTGACGCTCTTGACCTAGCCTAGCCCAAGAAATAATTTTCCTGTCGATCACATGCGACGCGCGAAGGATTTCGATTCTTATTGAAAGAGTAATAAATAGGTACCAGACCCTTTGAGATCCTTATCTTTTTATGTGGGTCAAGTGAAGTTATATTTAACCTGAATGGCTATTGTCAGTCGGAAATCTATCTATGTATGTACAAGACTAAGCTGTCTGTCTAAAGCAGTCTTCTTCCAAAGTTTGGGTACGAACTATTTTTTTTTAATTTCGTGATTGATCTAAAGAAGTAGAAGGGAAAACCCGCCATATTACTGCAAATCCTCAAAGTCCGAATCAACAGAGGCAATGACAAGTAAAGCGCCGTAGCAATGAAGCTAACATGGTAGGCTCGCAGCGGGCCTACCATGACGTCTTAAAACGTGAGATGTTAAAACGTGAGTCTTCCGAGCGAGAAAAAGGGATGGAGCTATATAGGGTGTATAACTCTATCCCTCTTTCTCGCTCGGAAGACTCACGTTTTAACATCTCATGGGACGCCCGCAGGCCCGGAGAAACAATTCAATTGTCTTCTAGACTAGCTGACCCGCGCAACTTCGTCTGAGTTTTTGCGAAGAGTTTGAAAAATATTTTTGCATTTCCCTCTCTATCGCCTGCTTTTTTAAAGGATGAGAATCACGATATCGTCACACCAATTAATAAAAAAAAAACAAACTATATTTTAATACCGACAAATACAAAATTTGATTTACTAAAATGTTATTCCTAGAAATATTTTCCTTGATGTTGTGGTACCAAGGATAACGATTCTGCAACTGATAAGGAAATTCTTAATGGAGACTGGGTTGAAATATCCATACAATAATATTACCATAATAACTAGTCGACTCGCATCATATTCAGAGAATAATTCCACCGGACTTAATATAATAATGATAACATCAATATGGTAATAGTAAGTCAGAATAGAATTGATTGCAATGTAAATGCAGATGTCAAGTAAAGTTATAATTGCACTATCTGTCTAGCCTGAGAGCTTAGCATGCGTCACATTTATCTGAGCTATCACAAAGCCTTTGTGACTCAGCCGGAATGGCCTCCACAACTGGTTTCCCGACTCCTGTAAAACTCTCTTTTAGGGTAAGAGTTTTGATAGCACAGAATCCCAGAATAGCACAGACCAGAGATTCACAGGTTAACCGAGAGAATCCTATTATTAAGCCTCCGCTGTCCTTCCGATCGTTTGTCTGCCAGCGGGCTGTATTTCATGAACCGTAATATCCCTATTACGGTTCATGAAGTTGACAGTTTTCCTAGTATTTTCCCTGCCAGAGACAGAACTATTCATTAATTCTCGTTGTCGTACCCACTATATACGCTAGTCATGAGGTTCGGCTGTCATTATCCTTAGTCAAAATTGACACATGGTTTGTGTGGTTGACAATTTCTAACAGTGGCCAGCAGGCGTTTCGGTGCTCTGCGCTGCCGCGGCAAATTGCTGCACAGCGGACGGAGCTCCGACAGGATCTCATGGCGGTATGCAGACAGTGACTGCCGCAGTCCAGAACTGGGCGTCCAATTTTTGAGGAGTGGTTGGAGAAGCGTCATGGCGTCCTCATCTTCCGCCTGACGTAGGTACTCACCGGATGCAGTCATCTCCTTCTATGAAGCAATAATGCTAGCGAAGGAGGACGCATACCGCACGAGGGAGAGGGAAAACTCACTCCCAAGCCTTATTGTAGTATTGTTTGCTAGTTGTAATTTTCCACGAAATGCAATTTCTAACCTTACTGGCTTTAGTAAAGTAACAGATGATACCATTGCATGAGCCATTACAACGTCTATAGTAGACATACTTAGGTATTTAGAGCCAATTAAGGTACGCCAAATCATTGAAAATAATGAAATAAAATTTAAATGAACATAAAAATTAAATCTTAGAAAATAATCATTGTCAACTTTTAGGAGATAGGTATTTTGCAACAGAATCCTGTAAACAAGACAAAGGTCTTGTTCTTGTCTTGATTATTACACTTACAACGATAAAAATAGGTTCATCTACGTCACGTGAAATACCCAAGTACCCGAGATCTACCACAAAGAGAGCTAAGTCAACATTCAAAACGCGGAACTTTTTCACGCAGTCAGTTCAAACACTTGTTTTAAAGTGTCCAAATTTTCCGTAGCATTATACTATACACACTATACGTAGGTAACGCAACTCACTCTCACAGGTCCGGATTCTCAAACGCTAATCTATTTTAATTTGCTGTCAAGCATTCTATGAGGCCTCAAGCTGTCCCTGTTGTTGATAGTCTTCTACATTGTGCATTCTTTACCAAAATATAGGTACGCCGCCTGATGATAGAGTAATAATACGCCTGGTATAGTACTAATACTATATTAGGTATTTATTGCGTCATAGCCGCGGCGGGTGTTGTTTATCATGATGAATACAGGCAAATGTAATACAGGTAGCGGAAACACAATAGTAGTGAGCTTATCATTCTAGAGGCAAATCTGAAACGTGTTTTGTACTTGTAGTAGGTACGCCAGCATCTATCAAGCTAGAACACAGCAACACGCTGCTTTGACGGCAGAAATAGATTTAGTACTAGTACACTCATAGACTCCTATAAAGTACTACGAGGACTAGGTACAAGTACCTATAGATATCTGTCAGTAACGCCTTACGGCTCATTTTGGCGGCTGACTTTGGCGCGCCAAAAGCAGCTCGATCGAAGCTTTTACATAAAGGCGCCTGTCGATTTTGCCGTCACTTGGTAGTTGAAAGACTTTCGCTGCCAGCAGCAGGGGCGTGCAGTGGTTCTAGAGTAAGGGTAGGCCAGACATAATGTCCAAAAAAAAAGCTCACCACATTCTACTGGGTTGAAATCACGATACGGAACGATGAGAAACATATAATTTTAAAAACTCACCAAATTCAAATCACGATATTCTGACGATACAAACTACTCTTTCTAGAAGTATTGAACAAAATGCACAGAAAACAAAATAATTTGTGCGTACACACATAGCCAGTTATATGTTTCATAACTCTGAGGATTGAAATGACGAGTACGAGATGAATTATTTTTGAGTTAATTCTCGTAACTCGGGTATACATCTACCTTTAGAAACAACTTGAATCTTATCATTATACGATAGCTGTGAAAACATACCTTTTTTTAATCTCTAACAAACACATTGTCAGCACAAACTTCACAATTTAGGACCATTTTTAAGTATGTAAACAAATAACTAAACTTTAATATTTACACTACTTTATGACTCAAAACGAATTACTTATAAATCAATGCACTATGATTTATAACACTCAACAACAAAATATTCGAACGACTATTGCTTGTCACATGAAACAATATCAACAATATGGCTTCTCTTTTTCTTGCAAAAATATCATTTAAAAAGACAATCAATACACTTCCAAAAAAAAATGCTACATGGTCCTATCGTAATCTTTAAGAATGACATGTAATGACATTTTGCCGGGTTATACATCATAACCCGCCAAAATTGACAATTGTCAATGTCAATGTCAACAGAGTTGCCAATTTTATTTTTCTAATTCCCTTTAAACCAAATTCTCAAATTAAGTTTGGAAAATTTGGGGAGAAAAGTTAAATTCTTGCGGTTTTTAATTATATTTAGAGGGTTATTAATTACAACTTAACATTTATTTTGTACATTTTATACTTTTGATAATACTAACCAGTTTTTTTAAACTATATCTATAAGTTATTAAGGAAATTATTATTCTCAAATTGGCAACCCTGTTAAGCGATTTCCATTCATAAAATTTTACTACTTGTCCTTGAATTGTGTGGTGAACCAATCAGGACCCGTGTAGTGGGCTCCAGCGAGCCTAGAAAACGCCCATAATTTATACATGTGTGTGTAAATTATGAGCGTACATATACAAGAACATTTGCACACATGCATAAATTTATCAATTGAAATAAGGCACTCCGTATTGTGGCCTATGTGAACCGTTTCGTAGGAACAGCGTAGTTTGAAATACGTCACACGCACGGGCGCGGGGCGAGAAGTTGCTATAAGCATTATACTAGGCGTTATGAGTTATTAAATATTTTTGTTTTATTTTATTGCATAGTTACAATAAATACATTTGTTTTATTTATCCGTTGCTATGGTAGGGTAGGCTTAGCCTAATTGCCTATATGGAGCGCACGCCCCTGGCCAGCAGAAGTCGTCTTTTCGACCTAGTGTGAATGGAAGTTTACATTTTCGCCTGCAACCAGCTCGCATGCAAGTGGCATTACATTGCAGGCTACGAAGTGCGATGTGATTAATATCGATGTGTTTCTCAATATTACGAAACATACTACATTCAACCGAAAGTAACTCTCGTAGTTGCTTTCCTTTTCGTGTAGTGTGTTTCTTTTGAGATCTCGCAGGTGAATTATTTAAATAATAAATATACATGCTCACACAACTTTTCGTCAACCTTCATTTCTTAATGAGACGATTAGCACTTGGACGTGACAAGTTTTCGTTATGTCAATGTCTAGCCCAAGGCAACTAGGAAGGAGTTAATCGTAAGTGATACAGACTTGGATGTACTTCCTTGCTTCATTGTTGCTGATACCGGTTTACCAACATCCTTTGCTTTGGAAAATTTTATACTGTTTTACGAACGACTATTCCGGCCGGCAGGTTCTACGTCATAACACGAGTTTTGATTGGCAATACGGGCGCGGCGTTAGGTTTTTTCGTTATTACACGACACGACACAATAATGTGAATACAAACATTTTTCAAAATAAGAAAACCGAGCTTGAATCAAATTATTACCAAATTACAATAATTGAAAGACTCAAAATTCGTCTGTATTCAGCTTAAAAATGCTACAATGACCATCATAAAACAAAATATGTGAACACTAATATTCGTGTAATTACAAAAAATAAAACCGACTTCTAAACAAAAAAACCAAAAAGTATAAAATAACTTTAATTTCGGAACTCGGTGTTTTTGGTTGCTTTTTTGTTGTTGAACACACCGACTTCCGAAATTAAAGTTATTTTATACTTTTTGGTTTTTTTGTTTAGAAGTCGGTTTTAATTTTGTAAAAGATTTTTTATTTTTCACTTTTTAGTGGTTCACTCCCAGCTAAACATACCCATCACAGCGTACGTGGTATAAATTGGTGTAAACAATAAACAAACATGCGATTTCAGCTATCCCGACAGATTTGCTATCATTTATTGAAATTAACAAAAAAAACGCTTGTTCGATTTCGATAAAATTTTAATGTGGTCCCATTATTTGGGAAGTATACCCTTTCCAACAAAAAAAGAATTTTTCAAATCGGTTGGCAAGCGACGGAGTTATGCGCGAACAAAAATAAAAAAAAAATAAAAAAATACAAACATCCGAATTGAGAACCTCCTTTTTTAGAAGTCGGTTAAAAATGACAAAAAAGGTAATGTAAACTTGAACCATTTTAGCGGGTCGAAAACAGATGCGCGGAAGGCAAAGCAGCGGTTTTGCGCAAAACAGGCAGCTTTAGATAAAAATGCAGAAGCAGAAGATTGTAAAAACATCTCACTCGGATCAGAAGGATGAGTGGGAGATCGTTTCACAGTCCTCCGTGATCACTATACCAAGTGCTCTGGTCATCTGGTCATACCTAGTGATATCACGGCAAATGTCACATGTGCCTGGGAAGGTAACACACGTGCACCGCAGTGACCTCTTGTGATCACGTGCGCCGCCTTGTGTATCATCATCCAGTTGCTACATCATCAGCATCATCATTTCAGCTGAAATACGTTCACTGAAGGACATAGGCCTTTATGCTTTTCGCATCCAGTACATTCATCATCGGTGTCATCAAATACCTTGTTGGAGGCTTTCCACCGCTGCTTAAAAACTGTATATTCTATCCAAGTCTATGAATTTTTTATACTGCGGACGAAACCCTGTTTGGCCAATACTAAAATCTTCAAAACCATCCGTTCTATCATCGGAAACTCACGCAACTGGATTCCGGTGTTATTTTCCCTAACATCAACGTAAAAAAAAAAACTTTCCGTTAAACCTATTTAACTAAAAGGTCCTACCTACGTCAGCTAACCTGTTCCGTAACTCTCACAGTCTCATATTAATTTTAGCATGTACAAAAAATACCAAAAAACACGTCAATCGATATCTATAAACAATAATTAGAATAACATCAGCATAACATGGGTTTGGGCAGCCAACGTGACCATTACAACTGCAAACTATTTAATTATTATTATTGGTATAATCACTAGAAAATATGACGTCAGAAGAACAAAACTGGTAACTTGTAAATCCCTATGTTACATTGTTATTAATGATCGACTAAAAGTAGCAATTAACCGTTTGTACTTAAAAGAGCCTTTGTCCTCTTGAGTTAGTTCCGGTGTGGTTTCTCAGAGTACTCAGCCAGGAACTTACCAAAAAGATTGTCGTGTAAAAAGTGTTTATATGCTTTTCACAAAACAAATATCATTAATCAATTTACTTTTTACCTCCTCAGTCGTTTACTCTTGTCGGAGAAGTCGTGATTCAATGATGATGCATCTTCCATGGATAATGCCGCTCTCGCGATGCGCCAGTACTTGTTGCAGTCTTCAGCATTACTGGCTACATACGTACTCATTAGACTGTGGAAGCTTGTGCTGCAGGTTTTGTTGGATCTGTCAAACACTTACATAGGTGATGTCTTGTTTCCACTTATAATAATAATATCTTTATTTCAGACACGTCCATACATTTTTAACAAATAAAACGTTAGTAAC
Organism: Hecatera dysodea; assembly: GCA_905332915.2. Lineage (NCBI taxonomy): Eukaryota > Metazoa > Arthropoda > Insecta > Lepidoptera > Noctuidae > Hecatera > Hecatera dysodea. The sequence continues at coordinate 7,587,932 of HG995288.1, read as the reverse complement.
GTTGTTAGTAGAACACATAAAAATACAAATAACAGGGTTTTTAAATTGTTAGTACAGAATCAAGATCAGTAGCTATAGTACGAGTACATTATATTACAGTCTATTTCCTATTCCTGAGTAAGTGAACACTCGCCCAGTAAACAGTAAACGGACCGTTTATTTTGCACGCTAACGTTCTGACTTCTGACGTATGTGTGTAGCAGTCTAAATTAATTTTGTCTCTTTCAATTTTTATTAATCTCCTACAAGTTGCTCGAGTTGTCACTAAAAGAGCTTTTATTTGCAAAGAGTACAACCGACTTCCAAATCAAATACTACAAAGTATAAAATAATTTTAATTTCGGACGGAAGTGTTTTAGGTTGTTTCATCGTTTTTTTGTTTCACAATGGTTCCGAAATTAAAGTTATTTTATACTTTTTAGTGTTTTAGTTTAAAATGTTTTTTGTTTTTCACTTTTTTGTGGTACCCCACAGCTACCAACACCAGTGGAATGTCGCAGGAAAGCAAAATACGCAATTTCTATGGCTTGGTTAATGTTTTCTAGTTACAAACATAAAAAAATACAACTGATTTGAGAACCTGCTCCTTTTTTAGAAGTCGCTTAAAATAGCTATATAGTTCTTGTAAATCATAGCAGAGGTCAGATCTATTAAAACACTGAATAAAAATACCGACATTTTTAAACAGTTTTATCTGTTGCAATCTCGATAAATAGGCGTTCAGTGATTGAAGTCTGAAGATTTCAGAGACAAAGTAGCGAGTTGGATCGGGAGCAGAAGAAAACCAGTAAGGATTAGGGGGGGGTCCTTGCCTAGTACATACCTAGTGGCATAGCAAAGACTGAAAATAGCGAAGAACAGCGAACAGCGAAGACAGTCTTCAACCTCTCTCCTACTTAATCTTTGCTGTGCCCGACAGGGTCCATAACTGTGACTACTATTTACGTCCCTACCAACTATTGTAACTTATGGTACGCAATAAAGAATTGAGAATTCACAAAGAAAATGTTTTTACACAAGTCGGGTCTCGGACCATTGGTAGATGATCGGCGTGTGAAGAGCCGAGAAGAACTCGCAGCGGCCAGGCGGTCTATTCTGGAAACATTTTATTGTAAAATCTGCGATGACCTTGTCTTTGCACCTTGATAGGATGAGTTAACAGTTCACTTCATGTCCACTTCATCAAAGTTATCAAGCCTCGATTCTCTCAGCTCACGAAGGACACTTTCGATGGAAAGAGGCGCTTTAGTAACTATTATTATTTTCATAGAAACTGAAAAAAAAAACACGATACCTACGCAAATTACTAACACTAACCGATGCGGACATGCAAATAAGGTTTTTATTCTAATGGATAGGTTAAAGATCAGTAGGTATTTTATGCAGCTTTAAAAATAGTTCATGATATTTTTTTAGAAAACTTGTCCTGCGCAAACAGGTAGATAAACTACTTGTAGTAACATTCCATATTTTTTTTTATTTTACTGAATTTGTCACCTGTATTGCGCTGCCAACAAACAAAAGTCAATAAGTGACGAAAGTCATTGATGTAAGGCACTATTATGTTGTTTAAGTATATACAATGATGGCGGATGGCGGGGGAGACCATCGAAGAGGTTTCCCGAGTCATCCCAACGATTGGTACGTGTTATTTGGTACCTTTTTAGATGAATTAATTATGAGTACAATTAAATTAAATAATGCTTACAAAAATAACTATTGTTTTATTTATCTACCTACAATCGACGACTCATCAGAACTTAATAATTATATCAAACTGTTGCAGTCCGCTGCTGGACATCATAGGTATATCCTAATGCACCCCAACTGAGTAGGTACGAGCCTCATCTCAATCTATATACTTAATAGTAATTAAAACACTACAAAGATAGCGGCAAGCAATCAAGAACATTTACTTTATCACCAAAACATTGTTTATGTACTCATCTATACTAATATTATAAAGCTGAAGAGTTTGTTTGTTTGTTTGTTTGTTTGTTTGTTTGTTTGTTTGTTTGAACGCGCTAATCTCAGGAAGTACTGGTTCGAATTGAAAAATTCTTTTTGGGTTGAATAGACCATTTATCGAGGAAGGCTTTAGGCTATATAACATCACGCTTAAGCCAATAGGAGCGGAGCAGCGATAAATAATGTTTTAAAATCGGGGATTCCACGGGGACGAAGTCGCGGGCAGCAGCTAGTATGTAATATTAGTACCAACATAATCTTAAAAATAAAAGTAGTTACAACTTTTACGTCCCAAGTTATAAAAATCTAGGAACTTAAAAGGGCTTGTATATCACATTAACTTCCAATTAAAACAAAAAACATCCCAAAACACGAAATATTATTAGCGGTACGAAATTCTCATGCTGCCGTTGTCCTTTGCGTAACTACTCATAGTTATGCAAATTACAACTTAATTTTTGTTAAAAAGAAATGAATTCTAAAGTGTTCAAGAAGAAATTAGTTTTTATTACGGGAGGTTAAAACAGCGCCATCTATTGAGCAAAGAGAACGAACCTTACCAAGTTAAGAAGACCAATGAATGCACAAAAATAACACCAGAACATATATTTTAGAGTTACATAGTTGTGGACATTTTAATACGTAGCAAGAGAAATTGAATATTTTAGTATCTTATTCTTAACTAGCTGCTGCCCGCGACTTCGTCCCCGTGGAATCCCCGATTTTAAAACATTATTTATCGCTGCTCCGCTCCTATTGGTCTTAGCGTGATGATATATAGCCTATAGCCTTCCTCGATAAATGGGCTATCTAACACTGAAAGGTTTTTTCAAATCGGTCCAGTAGTTCCTGAGATTAGCGCGTTCAAACAAACAAACAAACAAACTCTTCAGCTTTATAATATTAAGTATAGATTCTGTGAGGGATCAGCTTTTGCAAGGTATTTACTGTACGTACATTTTAGTTGAAGCGTTTGTTTGGTTGAGCGCGCTAATCACACAAACTACTGGGTAGAATTTTAAAATTATTTTAGTGTTGGTTTATTGGAAGGTTGGGATAGGCCATATAATATACACGCTACGATACATAGAAGCGGAGCATCTATGAAAAATGTTATACAAACGGATTTTCCTCTTTTATGTGACGTAAACGAAGTTGCGCGGGTCAGCTAGTTGTTAATATAAATTTTCGTGGAGGAAAAAGAACAGGCACGTATCAAAAATCCCGCGCGTCCTAGCAGAATCCAGCGCACAACGGCGCATACCGCCGCCTCCCGCCGCGGTACTCATCCTCCAGTGTGCTCTTCGATGCTCCAGAGAAAACTGCGCTGCCATGCTACGCGACCGATCACCGAGTATTGAAATACATACCTTATTCCGTTTGGATAACTACTTAACTCAATTGATAAATTAAAAATCCTCTGCCATCCGGCCCGCCAGTCTGTGCAGGCCATTTTATACGCACATAAATGTTGGTACCACAGTAAAAGTTGTTCACAATGATGAACGATGATGATGATATTGTGTTTGTTGTTGTACCATGCTAGCTCCTAATAACCCCTTGCAAGGTATTGTATTTATTCTGTTCCACGATGTAGATACTTTCGGAGATTTATACTCATCTAAATGTCACTGTTACTTACATAATCGGTCAATACATACATAGGTATGTTGTTATTGCAATAAGTGTATTGAGGTACAAAACTGAGGATCAGGATTTCTACAAAAAAACGCATTTCGAATTAGAGCAAAAACGCTGTAATTTATGTTTTGACAGAAATTACAGAAATAGTGAATCACACATTCACAATACTTCGTTTGTCAAACCTCAAATCCCTATAATTGTCTTAAGTCAATAGGTACCGTGCCCAGTCCATGAGTCCAGCCCTGCCTGTGTTTATAGACAATTACAATGCATTTAGCTACAGAATCAGACCGCTAATTGTGAACGTTTCACCAAATGACTGGACGACCTTAACATTTGTAAGTTAGAATCACGATACAAGTTCAAGAACACACTGCAAGCTCGATAAAAGGTCATTGTGATTATAATATTGATGTACATTTAGTTAAAATAGACATATTGTTGCTAGTTCAAAATTCAAAATGTCCTGGAGGGCCCGTAATAATGCTCATGCAGAAGGTGAATCTTCTTTGTCTTTCTAGTTTTGATTTTTCTTGTCGCTCTCTTTTGTTAATAGTTTTATTTCCTGTTTCTCTATTTCTTATTATCTTTGTTTACTCTAAGAGCGATGAACGAGGAAGGGCGAAACCGAGGCGGGTTGCAAAGGGGGGTGTCCAGAGGGTCCGAACGACCAGTATATGACAGAATAATAAATCGCAGATTCTTGGATGTATTCAGACTTGTTTTTCCACTAACTTCCTTAATCTGTACTTTGAGTCATATATTAACACGAAAAACGAATACAACTTTACACTCTTATTATTAAATATTGGTATTCTCTCATATTTTGTCACCAAAATCGGACTCGACAAACCCTTTTTTTATTCTTGGATGGAAAATCATCAAATGACTTCTCCCGCTCTGGGCGGAGCGGAAGGGAGTGTTAGACTCTTACTGACTAAAACCCATCCGTGATTCTTCTTGTGCCCTTCCAGGCATTGCTTGCGTTCCAGGGCCGCGGTGACTCTTTCGAACAAATTCCGCAACTGACTCGACAAACCCTGCTTTTGATGTTTGTCTTTAGAAGCTATTTAAATATTTGAGCTCATTTCACTCACCCTGCCGACCTACATTTTCCCGTTTACATTTTTTTTTTGCGCGAATTCACAAAGTAACTGCTGTTTCTATATCAATGGTGAAAAGAAAACCTTACATAGGTAGTACCTCTATTCTGTTTTATTTTTTTTCCTCTATCTGAGACGGGATGCTAACATTTTTGAGTTTGCTACGCTTGTTATTCTACATTCCCATTCTACTACTAAATCATTTTGTAAATGTTCAAGAGATAAAATTAATACCCATAAGTAAGATGGTTTTTGAAATGATTTGAGTTCGTTTCGCTCGCTCTTTAAATATTCTTCAGTAATATTTCTTCCAATAAGTGGGAAAGTATCTCTTTTTTCTGTGTGGATGAAAGTATGAAACGCAATGAATTGTTTCTGAAAAAAAAAAACAATTTCGTAAAATAAAAAAAAATATTCATCATCTTCCTGCCCTTATCCCATGTTACTTGGGGTCGGCGCAACACGATTGTTTCTTCCATTCTGTCCTGTCAGCCGTCACGCTATCACTAACTCCCTTTTCTTTCATATCACTCCTCACACAATCCATAAAAAAAAATATTGTTATGTTTTAAAAACCGACTATTATAAAATATTGCAATGTCCAGAAATAGTGATTCACAAAAAGCATTAATAAATAGCATGAATATGCTGACTTATTTTAAGCAGAAGTCACTAATATATTATCATAATCATGCGTATAACCATAATACATTCGAAGCTTTATCGGAAGTAAATAAAATTACCATAAAAAGGTAAGGAAGTAGCACGAAGATAACTCATAATATACGATAATTCAAAGCCAAAAACACTGCATCAATTATTTAAAATTTAATCAAGTCTACAAAAGTTGATTACGCTTTTGCATATTTCATTCGTCAATGGACATTGTTGTCGTACACATACTCGTATGTATATCACTAACTCATCGCAAGAAGCAGCGGCTGACTACGCGATAAATCTACTTGGTAAAATATCGTTTTATGATTTTTACATTTCTTATCCAGTCACTTAGCAACAAACATAGAAAGCAGTTAAGGAGCAATGAACTTATTTTACAAAATTTTACTGTCGCTTTAACATTTGAATACAAAAATAACTTAGCAAGAAATACTTTACGATTTGAAGACAAATATAGTGTGGGCGATACAATAAAAGTCTTGATCGACCCTGATATATGATTTAACCAAAAGAGGAGGAAATTTACAAAAGTTAATAGCATCGCGACAAAAATATGGCGGTTAAGCGGGAGCGCGTTCCAAGTACGAGTACCTATAGTTTGTTGTGTAGTTGTCGCCGTTGATTCGCGAATGTTGCCATCTTTTGGACGCGTTCATGATAGCTGCGTTCCGGCGTAGACATATGTATTGTAAAATACTTGTACTTCGATTTGGGAAGTGATTCCATGATTAACAAACTTTTGGTTTAGGTTTCGGTTTTTCAAGAAACCACTGAACAACACGGTATTCTTATATCTTGTCACGCTGACGCCGGTCTAAAGCGCACTAGTTCGTGGATTCGACCATTTGCGTATGGCATGGTCGGTCAGACCATGTCGCGCGGACACCGACACGCCCTCTTACGAAAGCTTCGTCCGTGTCTACATGTGCACTTCGTTGAAGAAAGCTCAAGAGTTTGTTTGTTTGGACGCGCTAATCTCTGGAACTACCACTACCAGTCGGATTTGGAAAATTATTTTTGTAATTGATAAATGTAATAACGTATAGCCTTCCTAATGAATGTGGCTACATTCATTAGGAAGGCTATACGGGAACGAGAAAAAACGGGGTATGCGCGTACAAAGTCGCGGGCAAAAGCTAGTAGTATTGAATATTTTAGCGGGAGGTTGTGTATGATCTAGAGTTCGACGAAATTAATACAAAATATTTAAATTGTATAACACATTGTTCTCATGGGTTTCCGCAAAGCAACGCCTGATTCTACATCAGATACTGCGGAAGTATGTAGACATTTAAGATATTTAAGTGTATTGTATTTTTTTTGGGGCAGTATTAAAATGTATTTTGATTACTTGATCTAATCACCGGGAAGTGATGATTCGTGGATTTATTTGGTATAAACTATAATTGAATTGGAAGATTATTCTCAGTGGGAAGTTTCTGTATTCATTGTGTATTCCGTATTTTTTGGTTAGGAGCTTACAGTCTTATTCATAACCATTGAAAACAGTTGTGTTTGAACATCTAAATAGAGTGCCAAGTCTACTATGTTTTAAGCGACGTCCGCATTTGTATCTCAGTCACAATCGGTCAAAAAGCCTCTTTATCCTGATGAAATGACTGTGACGTGAGTTTAGATAATTAAATTCGACATAATACGTTTTTATAGTCATTAAGTGACATTGATTTAATGGTAACTTCTGATTTACATAATCATAAGTAAATCACAAAAAATAAAAACATTCATGAGCTTACGTTTACGGATCAAACACAGGACAATAAAATATACCAGTGCATAAGTGCATCGGTACCTAGACATCATCATAAAATGAAGTAAATGTATTATGTAACACCTTCTTTTTGTGCGGAAATCCACAAAGAATAGTCTATGTCTAGGGAGAACGTCGCGGTTTTCCACCGACAAAAACCCCAGAGTTCCCACTGCTGCCATAAATCGTGGACCCAGGATACAAATAAATGCACGCGCACCCCCGACTGGACCTCATGTAAAATGTACCAAAAATCACAACAGTAAATGAATTTTAATTTGAATTTGGAAGAGAAGAGTGAGAGAATTTGGATTAATGTACCAAATATCCTCCTACTATGACGTATCAATGCCCTCATGATTCCGTTGAGAAGCAGAGATAGTGCTACATCGTGTCGACGCACCGGTTTACGGGAGCCCTAACTCTAGTAAATTGTTGATTTTTAACGTTAGTTCCAGCAGACGGTTCTTCGTTGTCCATTCTGTCCCGTTGAACCGCACTGTGCTGCGGACAATGGCTGAACTCAACTCAACAATTGACGATCTAAGACTGTACAGGTGGTCCTGCGGATGACAAGCGATGGGTGGCTCTCCGTCCACGGCCGGGTCGACGGCGCGTCATGTTCCACGCGCGCCTCAAAGAGATGTCGGCAAAGAAGACGGGGCCCGATAGGATGCGGACGGGCCTGCTAGGGTTATTTTTTTTTTTTATAGCTCGCCGTCCGTAGGCCCGAGAATACTTACACCTCACACCCAGTTCATAGGCATAAATTTTTTAAAATTCAGTATCATGATTTGAAGTTTATAACATAAAAAAATTAACAACAACAAACAACAAGGAGATGAAAATAATGGATTTTCCCGAATGTATAAGCGTATTAAGTGCAATCAAAAAAGAGTAGAGCTTCAGATAGTTACCTACTACACTTGTTGTTTTCCGTATTGGTATTTAAAAAAAAATGCATTCAATACGAGTATAACTAATATTTGTCCTAATCTCTTACAGCTACTTTTTTGTGCGTACATGAATAAATAAATAGAAAAAACTGTTTGCTAAAATTTATCTTAGTAGAGTAGGTACATAAAATACATATGTATGTACCTAGGAGTAATTATGCACCATACGTCATATTTCCATTACTCGATTACGTTTTTTGGTTACCTACTAAATAATTGCGGAGTAATCCTTATACGTGTGAATATTTTTTTGGGTTAGTACCTATATAATGGTGGTTTTTACTTCCGATCAGTTTTTATCGTTTTAATAAGCTATAATTTTGTAATTTACAGATTTAAAAAAAAAGAAAAAAAAGCTATCCTGAGCATAATTGCAGGTCACCTGGGCCCCAGGTCACCTGGGTCTGCTATTACAATAGTGTCAGAATGGTCTATCATTGATTTCATAATGGTTAATTTTGACAAGTTTGGTAATCTACTAATATAAAAGCGTCACTATGACTTTCCAGTGGTCAACCATTGACTGTTCATTGAAAGAAATGGCATAGAATGGTAATCTCGTACATATGAAAAATGAATGACAGACGTTTGCAGTAGTCGGCTAAAATTTGGACAGTTCTTTTGATCAGTGACCTAGCATTAGGACGTCATTGTGCAGTCATTGCTTTTAATAGATCGGTTATCAAAAAAAAAACTTTTTACAAAAAATAAAACCGACTTCTAAACAAAAAAAAACCAAAAAGTATAAAATAACTTTAATTTCGGAACTCGGTGTTTTTGGTTGATTTTTTGTTGTTGAACACACCGACTTCCGAAATTAAAGTTATTTTATACTTTTTGGTTTTTTTTTGTTTAGAAGTCGGTTTTATTTTTTGTAAAAAGTTTTTTTTATTTTTCACTTTTTAGTGGTACCTACACCCCCTCCCCTCCCCCACCTAAACGAACCAATCACATTGGTGTAAAAAAAACGTACTGCTCCTTCGCAGAGTAAACTAAGAGGTCATCAATGTAGAAAATGAACATATTTTTTTTAGATTTTTGTTGATTTTTCGAAAACCGCTTGGTTGATTTCGATAAAATTTTCATGGGACCATTTGGGAAGTATACCCTTTCCAACAAAAAAAGAATTTTTCAAATCGGTTGACAAGCGACGGAGTTATGCGCGAACAAACAATAAAAAAAAAAAAAAAAAAAAAAAAAAAAAAAAAAAAAAAAAAACATACAAACATCCGAATTGAGAACCTCCTCCTTTTTTAGAAGTCGGTTAAAAAGTAATACGAGACCATTGACCGACCAATGATCGACCATTATGAATATAGCAGATTACGAACTTTTAGCAAAATGACAATGGGATCGTGTTGGAATGACAAATTTATAAAAATAGCAGACTTGGGGCCCTGGATTGTGTTTATGTGGGTCGCTGTAGAGCAATTACTCATGCGCTGTCGCAACAGTGACCCACGGTTATTTGTTTGTGTTGTTAATTTTTATTTTGTTTAGTTTCAGTGCTTGCTAACATAGTCGTAAGTTACACTAAAAGTTGTCGTATCATAGATAGGTCCTGTACTAGATTAAAGACAAATTCTATTCTATTCCAATGGGTTGTGGAGGTCTGGTTGGCAGCCGCTTTACGTAAAATATTGGTGTTCACCTGAATCCGGTTTGACTCTCCGACCGCCTTATATCCGACCCTCCGACCCCAATATTTGCTCTTGGAGGATTTCCCGAAATTCCTACGGGAACGGAAAAAGAAACGGCGTATGAGCGTACGAAGTCACGGGCAATAGCTGGTGTAGTTATAAAGATCTAATTGGTAACAAGTTTGCGTCATAATCATTGTTATTATGTGACTGCACATATTATGTGCATGTGATTCTTCATTTTTTTTAAATAAATGGCCAACTAACAAAGGGGTCTTTGCGAAGATGATCTAGGGTTGCCTTCCGTGCGGGTGGCCGGGTTTAGTTTGGAGGGCGTCCGGCTAGCGTCTGGGCGATATTTTGCCTCCATTGATTGAAAATTTGAAAGATAAGTAACAAATTAAAACGAGACTACTTAAAATTTCACTCGTAATCGTAAGCGAATCCGGAACTGCAAAATGGTCAATGCTATAGTTTATTTATATTGCAAGTAAGCTGTGTTTTATTTTATATTTAAAAGGCCTGTTTTTCGGGTCTGACCGGACAAAAAATTCAATTTCACCCAAATATCCGGGGCGTCGGCAATTTCTATGATGGCAGTCCTACCTATCACAGATTCCTTAATCTACATTATTACTTTTCTGCTAAATTATATTCGTTGGAATCTATTTTCGTTGACGTTTTAATGAATAAGCAGGTAACAATTTGTGTCCTTAATTTGGCTTTTAATTAAGTGTCGTCATAGAAGCTTCATTGATCTGTATAAGTCCGTGTTTAAACGACTGAAATCTAGTGCGGAATGTCAAGGTAGGTACTATCGATAGCATCAAGTCATGTCATGAACCGTTCAAACGACAGTTCGTTTGTAAACGTCATATCACTTTTGTTTTCGTTATGCTGCGCATGATGTTTTAGATAATTACGTATATGTGTTTAAACTATACCATCTAAATATATAAAACTCAAAAGGGACTGACTGACTGACATAGTGATCTATCAACGCACAGCCCAAACCACTGAACGGATCGGGCTGAAATTTGGCATGCAGGTAGATATTATGACGTAGGCATACGCTAAGAAAGGATTTTTCAAAATTCGTCCCCTAAGGGGGTGAAAAAGGGGTTAACATTTTGTATGGAACTGCACGCGAACGAAGTCGCGGGCATAAGCTAGTTAAGTTATAAAACTATATTGTTGCTACAGAAATTTTTGAATAAATCAAATTATATTAGAATCTGGATTGATGCCAGACGGGTCAAGAATTAATTTTGCCAATAGTACATATAGTACATACTCAACAAACAAGACTCATCATCTGCCTAGCCTTTTCCCAACTATATTGGGGTCGGCTTCCAGTCATACCGGATTCAGCTGAATACCAGTATTTAACGTGGAGCGGCTGCCTACCAGACCTCCACAACACAATAATTGGGGAACACGGTACTTCTTGGCAAGACTGGTGTCAGATTTTCTGGCTTCTCATAATCCGTAACGACTGCCAAAGATCTACAAATGACAGCCGGAACCAACGGTTTAACGTGCTTTCCGAGGCACGGAGGAAACTCGGTATGTTAAGATGGTCACCCATCCACAGACCAACCTTGGCAAGCGTTGCTTAACCTTGAAGATCGACTTCTGCGGCTGTTATTCTTTAGCCACGAGCTCCTCTCAACAAACAAGACTATTTGGCATATTATAATAGATACGACATGGCTCATAAATAGCTTAGCAAAGAGAACTGAATACAAAGTAGGTGTAAACCAAAGATTCTCCCGCAGTTTTTGCTATGTTTTTTGCCTGAAAGAATTATAGTTTTTACTTATGGTATACTAATATATTCGTGTTCTCTCACGTGTGATGTGATATTTAGAGTAATCTGATCGTAATGAATCTTGTTTATTTTTGGCATAATAATATGATATGCGTATGTGGTTTTTTTTTTGCATATGATTGCGAGTCGTACCCGTGTGCAAAGGGTTCCGAACGAATAATATACATTTTTAAAATATTGAACACTAGCAGCGCCTCGCGGTTTCACCCGCGTAGTTCCCGTTGCCGTGGGAATATGGGGATAAAATATAGCCTATGTCACCCGAGGATAGTATAGTTTCCCAAAAGTGACAGAATTTTTCAAATCGGTCAAGTAGTTTCGGAGCCTATTCAATACAAACAACCAAAAAAAAAAACAACCAAATCGTTCCTCATTATAATATTAGTGTAGATGTTACTTTAAAATCATAGATTTCTCACAGATTTTCCTGTAATCTATAGGTAATAATGGTCAATTATGAATTATTTTCTTTAATTACTTCGCAATGGAATATTTTGAAATTATGGAAAATACTTTTGCGATCTTTTCAAATGATGTGTCACACGGTAGGTACAGCTGGATAACTTTTTCGACTCCATTTCCTGAATTATTTTTTCTTACGCAGCTGTGTTTGGTTCACAGAAGGTTTTATGTATACCAAATTTCAACTGAATCTGATTAGTGGATACGGAGAAAATTGGCTATGGCAGACGGACAGACAGACAACCGAGTGATCCTATAGGATTCCGTTTTTCCATACAGAGGTTCGGAACCCTAAAAATACACACTTCCATTTTCTGGGTAAAACTAACTATAATCCGCCTTTGTGTACTTACTTTGTGTACTAAAGAAAGAAAGAAAGAAAGAAAATACATTTATTTGGCACATACAGATACACACAATGTAGACACAAATCACTAAAATAGATAGGCAGACACTCTATTTCTTGCCGATGTTTTCGAAAAAGTTACCGCAGCCCTACAAGGGAAACGGATGGATTCGTCTAGAGTGGGAGGAGCCCTGTGATAATTTTCCATTAAAAAAATACCCATTTCAAAGAAGACAGAATATTTAATTTGAAGTATTATGTTACAAGTCAGATCTCTTCCAAAAAGGAAATCGATAGTGATTAATTCATGCCGTTATTAAAAATTGAATTTAATTACAGCTAAAAATCATGCTTTGTCATGGCCTAAAAAACGGTGGTTTAACATATTTATCTAGCTGTTACCTAGGATACCTACGAATAACAGGTTTATGTAATTAGTCAGAACATAATCAAAATATATTTTGTATTTTATTTTATTAGTTGTACACCAATCAATGTTGTATTTTTAACTCAAAGGTTGACTGGTAGAGAATGCCTTGTTGATTTAAGTCCGTCCATGTACCACTATTGTACTTCAAGTTTAAATAAATAATCTCTAAATATAACATCATATCTGTATTGCCCGAAGGCTAAGGCAGAGATTTATTAGGAGACAGAACGCGTGCGGGAGAGGGAAACCTCGCACCCCAGCCGCCGCAACAGAAGAAGACGCCCCGGGCGTCGGGAAACGCAGGGCGATTTCCGGCCACCGTAGGCGTGGGCCTGCGGACGGCGAGCTATAGGTGGCTCGCCGTCCGATAGCAACCAGACCCGAGTCGACAGCGTGTCCTATTCCACGCGCGCCTCAAAGAGCTGTCAGCAAAGAAGACGGGGCCCCATAGGGTCAGGCCTGCTAGGGTTGTGGAATTTGTTCGAAAGAATCGCTGGAATGCAAAGGGCTTTAGGAGGAAGACGGATGGGTTTTAGTCAGTAAGAGTCTGACACTCGCTTCTGCTCCACACAGAGCGGGAGAAGTCGTTAGATGATTTCCCATCTAGAAAAAAAAAGTAAAAAAAAAGTCAGAGATGTACGTAAATATTTGTAAGTACATAAAGACGGCACTATCTAATTTTGTAGTAGGCCCATATTCCAAAACGTAAACTCTCACTTAACTCGAACTCACACTCGATGGGAGCTTGTCTAATTGACGTTTTCGTACAAAGACGACGGGTTGAGTTGAGTTTGAGTTTACGTTTTGGAATATGGACCTAAATGTAGCGGGTTTGAGCCTGCCACACTGAACGTTAGGCCCTATGTGCGTTTCCAGCATCAAGCAAAATGTTTATTGGCTTAGGAACGTCTCAGTAGCAGTTCGGAGTCTGGATTCTGTAGATGGTATTTATAATTCTGTTTGCTAGTAATATAATTGCGACCTTATTGCACAATTCGTTTAGATTATTATTGAGTACTTTGTACTTAGGTTATTATGTAGAAAATATATTGTAAAACCTCTGTTATTGCGACCAGCTTTGTTATGACGATAGAGTTCTTATGTTTCGCCACAATCGGCATGTGTACCTACATAGTGCACCTATAATTTTCCTGCTAATTACTTAAGTAAAGATTTCATAACTGTGTCTTTTTAATTGTAATTAATTGCCAATGACTAAGCGCAGTTGCTATGGGTTATTATGATATGATTACTGTAATATTGTATTTAAGTATATAAAGTGCATGGTCCGATTATGTTTGCAGGACGGTTTTGTAAATAAGACTACTTTTTTTTTTGGATGGGAAGTGATCAAAATACTGTTTCGCTCTGGGCGGAGCGGAAGTGAGTGTCAGACTCTTACGGACTAAAACCCTTCCATGTTCCTCCTAATCCCCGTCGCGTTACAGGGCCACGGTGACTCATTCGAACAAATTCTCAAGCCTGCACAAATACGATCATCTACTAGAACATGATTGGTCTTTGAACGGTCCAGTTTTGATACGTCGCGATAAGTTTTTTCATACCCTGAAAGATTGACAATGCATATAGTCACCCTGAATACTTAACGCTCGAATGATTTTACCAGATTTCTATAGCATAAACTAATTAACGATGAGCTTAGTAAGTAGTACCAACGTACCTGCAAGAAAGACCTGCGAAGTAGGCAGAAAAGGATATATTCTGGGAATAACATAAGGATAAATAAGTCTTCTAACAGGATAATTCCGATCTAGGAAAAATCGTTTTCATTCAAAAAGGGAATAGTGAAAAGTGGGTGTAACCTTCTCTTTACGACATTTTAAAACATTTTGTTTTAATCAAAATTCTTTCATTCTAAATTCGAACGTCTTATGAAAATCGACGGTGGATTTTTTTGTCGGTGCCAGTAAGTCCTGTACAGCTTATTTATAGTTCAATGAATATGCATAAGTGTTAACACTAATAATAAACCCAAAAAAATCTGTCTACAATCCAGCTTAGCATTATAATTTAAAAAATCTGTTTGTTTGGATGTTTCTTAATAGCCGATCACGTGTAAAACTGATTTCGATGAAACTCGGCACACGCTTACACTATACCATGTCTAGGAAGGCCTGGGACATAAGACGTTTTAACTCCGATAGTACGACCCCTCGTAATAGGGATGTTTCCTGAGGAATGAAAATATGATTTTTTTTGTCCGTCACCTAGATTATCGAAAAATATTGGACAAGTATTTTTCGTTTGAAATTGAAAACAATATATCTAGTTTTAATTTCCGCGAATATTAGTGGGTTGCAGGTATGCACCT
Organism: Hecatera dysodea; assembly: GCA_905332915.2. NCBI lineage: Eukaryota > Metazoa > Arthropoda > Insecta > Lepidoptera > Noctuidae > Hecatera > Hecatera dysodea. The sequence continues at coordinate 7,572,774 of HG995288.1, read as the reverse complement.
CCCTCCCGCCCGCTATATTATGCACATGCAAGATTACAAGGCAAATGCAAGGATTTTATGCACATGCAGGAAGGCAAAGCAATACTCAACACCATTACCGACACGTGTTTCGCCTCTCCACGAGGCATCCTCAGGGGACGTGTCGACTCGCTGACCGTTGAGTTGCGACGCCTGACTCAATCAATTTTTTTTTTTTTTTTTTTTTAAGAATTTTTCGCTTTATCAAATCTATAAAAATTGACGAAGATAAAAATCATCAAAGATCGGGAGTGGGGGCTTGTGATGTCTCGACGTGGTAAAAATCGTAGCACGAAGTGACGTCACACGAGTTTTCAACGCACTTTATCGTCTTCGTTTTTTGATTACGTGAAAAAAGTAAAAATACTCGTCCAATATTTTTTGGAAATCTATCTGACGTACTAATTAGGTTTTTTTAGTCAACTACCCTATTCCGACCGCTAGCAGAATCCAGTTCTACACAACTTCCTTAGCAAGGACCAATTAACCAAAGTTCTATCGCCGACGTCAACAGTTTTTATGAAGTCCTCAACTTTTTTGTTTTGACTCGATATTTTTACTTTGTTTAGGTATGTGTTTTATACGTGTGTTCTTACTTCTAAGTGTGGTCACCTTGGTTTCCGTATTCGCTGACGCTTCTGACAGCTAGTATATAATATCTTTGGTCTCTATGCGTCGAGTAGTAGCGTGTGAGTCTTTGTCGGACGCACTAAATTGATAGAATTGTGTCAAAGAAGTATTGAAGTGAAAAATGTTGACTTTAAACAGATATTTAATTTTTACCTTTGTTTTCTTTTGTGTTATCAATGGCGGTTTATTTAAAGAGTTGCGTGAGTAATTTAATTATTTATTTATTTTTCATTTTTATTTATTAATATTATAACTGACATAAAATAAAAAATAGAGATCTAATTTATAATTAATTTATCCTAAATCTTCAGATGAGATTTAACCTCCTGAGCCCCGGTGGAGTAACAAATATCAAAAGATTTAAAAAAAAAATTTAGTCCGGTGTACGTGAGTTAAAATAAATGATTCGCTACATTAAATTTAAATTAATAATAATATGAAACAACCCATCAACCCACAATGGCAGGACTCGCAACTAACTCGTTTGAATGAAAACCTAGATTTAAAGCAAAACAAAAATCAAAACAGATAAAAAACGATCATGTTTCCTCAAAACTTCCTTGTCATGAGTGAATATAATTAACGTCCATCAAAAACAAGCTATTATTATCTAAAAACATAGAGATAAGCGATCATTATTATTTTAATAATAACATCTATTAATAAAATGCGATAGTCAATTTATAACGTGGAAGAAGAAAACTGGTTTTCAATATTTTACATGTAGGTAGTTTAAACCAGTTTGACGCAAACGAAGTCGGGGGCAGAAACTAGTGTGATCTAAATTTTAAGACTATGTCCTTTGTCTGGGTTATTTCCGATATTACCAATGTTAAGATATTGTTATCCTATAATTTTAGAATATTTTCATGGTCTTTAATTATTGAGGCTAAATTATTCAAAACTGCTTATGCATGTATATTAATTTAATATAGATTGCTTTATTTTTATTGTTTTTAAAAGACAGATTATTTGTAAGTATGGCTGACGGTTTCTGCACCTAATACCTATATTCCAAAACCAACCATAACCAAAAAATTACCAACTCAACTCGGACTGAAACTCCATTTTCATTTCATTTTCGTGCTCAAGAGATGAGTAAGCAAATGCGCATGCTCAACTAAAACTCATCTCTCGGGCACCAAGAATTCAATAAATAACGTCAAAAGAGTTTACGTTTTGTATTATGTACCAAAGATTCCTATAAAGGAAATACTTCCTATGAAAAAACAGTTGTAACTAAATATATTACCGGCTCTTGCTGAAAACCAGCGCTATGGCTCTGAGTTACATGAGTCCTTATATTATTATGCTAAGCGATGGCCGTTTTAAACCTGTATAAGTCACTAATTTTGTTTCGTTTCTTTGACGTCATTATTTCCTTCTATTGAAAAACCACGAACCTCCATGTACCACTATTGTACATAAAGATTAAAAAAATAAATAATAATAATAAAATACTTCAAAGCAAAGGTTGCCACGAAAGGGTTGTTAATAAATCACGGTGTTTTTTGACAACAGGTATCCTAAATTTTAATTTTTCGATTAGTTTTGCTCCTTAACCGTTAAAGTTTCAAATTAATAATTTAAAGTAATATAGTTCAGACATCAAAATATTAATAACTAGCACTTCGCCCGCGACTTTGTCTGCACAGTTTTAGTACAAACAATTTCCACCCCGTTGTATCCCCTTAGGTGTAGAGTTACGTAAAAAAAAAAACAAAATAAAGGGGTAGAGTTTCGTAAAATCCGTTCTTAGCGGATGTCTACGCCAACTTTTAAGTTTGTAGGTGTAGCAGTTGCTGAGATTTTGTGATTAATCAGTGAGTGGTATTTCGCTTTTTTATATCCTACTGATATTATAAACACGAAAGTTTGCAAGTATGGATAGATGGATGGATGGATACATGGAGGCTTATTTATTTATTTATTTATTATTTGGAACAACAAACAGTTTGTTACTCTGTTGGAGGTTTGTTACTCTTTCACGCAAAATCTACTGAATGGATTTTGATGAAATTTAATACAGAGGTAGATTATAGTCTGGAATAACACATAGGATACTTTTCTCCTGGGAGTATATTCCCTTGGGATATTTTTCGCCATTTCCGCGGGCGGAGCCGCGGGCGGCAACTAGTTATATAATATATAGATTCCGATGGATACTTTTACTTTTTTTTCGGGATCGTTTTACTCTTTAGTTGAGTAAGTATTCACATTATAAATTTACATTATACATTTATTAATTAAAAATACATAAAATGTACATAGACATCCTTTTGTTTAATAACACTAGTAAATTGGTTTTTACGAAGAGCCTGTCAAAAGTAATACATAGGCTTATTGCATCAAGAGTAATTGTGATATAATAAATAAAAGCATTCTCTACAAGTCAACCTTTTGGTTAAAAATACTACAATGTAGGTATGGCGTACTATGTAAGGTGTACCTACAACAAATTACTTGACATCTTAATTGTAACATCGATTATATTTTATGAGCAGTTATGTTGCAGGTTTTATAGTGATAAAACCTCATAATTATTACCTATCACGACTTATTCCAAGAAAATCGATATGAGGTTAGTCCGTTTATTATAATTCTATTTAAATATACCTAAAGCAGTACTTTCAATATTACGTAATAAAAAATAAACCGTGATAAACGTACAAAAACTGATTTTATAAAGGTTTTTCTTTTATCGGAACCCTAAAAAAATTCGTGTAGGTCCCCATTATTTTATTCAATTTCCCCTATGTTAAGTCATCATGTTTGGTAATATATCAAATAGTAGAGATGAAAAAAAGTTATGACAAAGTGCTAATTTTACAAAATAAATAATATTAATCAAATAAAAGTGCAGTTTCATGCAAGGAACTGGAAACACTACTTAAATATTACTTTAAAAAAATGAAAATAAACAAATCATCGAGATTAAGTAACTGCTCATATCACATATCTTCATAAATGTATTCAACTTTGTTAAGTTAAAGATCAAGTAAGAAGCAACTGAAAAATTTAATTCAATATAATAATTTAATTAGTAACTCACTTCCTGTATAATTTTATGGTCACTTTTACATTACATCTGTTACATTGTATAACAAAATTCAACTGCTGTTAAGTAGCCAGTCTAATATCAGAGTTTAGTTGGCTACTCAGCTTCCCAACGAGAATAGTTGAAGTCATATCCCTGTACAATATAATAATATGGCGGTGTCCGGTATAATGTGCAGTTGAGTCGCGAATAATAAGGCATTAGTACTGTGAAGTACAATTACCACACAAGTAATTTTATTGTATGGGTCACAAATACGTTGCAATGTTATGTCCAAGTTTAAGGCCTAGAGATATTTCATTTAGAAATCACGGACGTACGACGCAATCAAGATCTTTATGCATGTAGCGTTTTGTAAGAGTTTTTGAACTGTGTGTGCATAGATATAAGTAATACAATAATAATAATCGTGTTACCCAGTTACTGGGTTGTGGAGGGCGTCATCTGCGTCTGCTCAGACTTTACGGCTGTACCTCAATAAAGTTGCTAAATGACTTGACGGATTGATTGTTAAATTAAACCCTGGGAATGAGAAACGGAAGAATATGAGCAACAGAATATTAATTCCGATATTTCAGTATCAGTAAAAAAATATGGATTGTTCTTTAAATTTAAAATTAACCTAAAACTCATAAAAATACATGTAAGTAAAAATTATAAACAGACTGAATTAGAAAATGAACAAATTTACCGTTGTGCGTTGTGTTATCCGGAATTAAAGAAAACCTTAATCAATAGCATATCTTAGTTACAGTTAAGTTTTACGTTAGCCAAATATATGTCTACACTAATATTATAAAGAGGAAGGTTTGATTGTTGTTTGTTTGTTTGCATTGAACAGGCTCCGAAACTACTGGACCGATTTGAAAAATTATTTTACTGTTGGGAAGCTACACTATCACTATATATTCCCACGGGAACGGGAGCTACGTGGGTGAAAAATTCTTTTACTCTTGGGAAGCTACACTATCACTATATATTCCCACGGGAACGGGAGCTACGTGGGTGAAACCGCGGTGCGAAGCTAGTCTATACAACTATTATAAAGAGGAAAGATTTGTTTGTTTGTTTGTATTGAATAGTCTCAAAAACTACTTGACCGATTTGAAAAATTCTTTCTCCGTTGGGAAGCTACACTATCACTATATATTTCCACGGGAACGGAAACTACGTGGGTGAAACCACGGGGCGATGCTAGTAGTTTATAAGAAAAAAAAAATATTGATACTCATCTGCTTACTTTTCTGTCAAACGGCCGCTTTCACTGACTGTCTTTTCTTTCATAACAATCTCTTTTCTCTCCATCAATCAATCCTCATAAAATTTATATTTATAACTGAGGTGTAAACACCACTATTTGTTTGCAACTCAAAGGTTGACTGGTACAAAATGCCCAAGGCGTTAAGTCCACCTCTGTACTTTTGAGTGCATAAATAATCAAATAAATAAACATTGTCATTTCCAGCAAACTACATTAACGTGTGCAAGCGGGATCCGAACACGTTAGAAGACTGCGTCCTCAAGTCAATAGAATCACTGAGACCCAAGCTGGCTGAAGGTATCCAAGAGCTGGGCGTGCCACCCCTGGAGCCATTCTTTATTAAAGAGGTCAGTACATTACGTATGGTATGGATGTAAGGTAGGTGAGATCAAAAGATTCTAGAGTTGCGTCCACGAACGCGACTTGAAGATGTAGCGTTGGTCACCCACAAGGTGGATGTGAGAAGCATAGGGTCGGTTTTGGGGAGTTCAATATTTAGCCACAAAATATGATGATTAGAATGAACGTCTTGTGTTTTGTTAATCTTAGAATGTTCACATGAGGCCTGTATTGAACGCTTCAGAAAAAATTAAATCGTTTTGAAAGAGTTTTGTAATTGCAATGCCTTCTTTTTATCGGTCTTGAAAAGGCAATATCTGTTAAGGCCTCCCCACCATACCTCTCACAATGGATCGAGATATTATTTTTTTCATAAATTCCTCATTATCATCATTTCTCAAGCGTTGAAACATTCACAGGTATCGTGTGGTTCTCCCTAGCCTTCCAACACTGCCTCTTATCATATGCAGTTACCATTGTGGAACATCTTGCACGACATCTCGTGTCCGTTCCGCAAGCAATGAGCCCTGCTCACCGACTTTAAATTTGACAATTTTTCGGGCTGTTAAACTGTATATCTTCAAATGGATCATGCAAATTAATATTCGAGCATTCCAAAACCCATCTTGCTGTTTGCGTGACATTCAAATGTGGGCCTTAACATTGTGAGCGACCATGCTTCAATAGGGTAGTTGACTAAAAAAATCTAATTAGTCCGTCGGACAGATTTCCAAAAAATATTGGACACGTATTTTTTCTTTTTTCACGTAAACAAAAAATGAAGACGATACAGTGCGTTGAAAACTCGTGTGATGTCACTACTCGCTACAATTTTTAGCGAGCCATGACGTCACAAGCCCCCACTCCTGATGCTTTGATGTTTTGTATCTTCGTCAGTTTTTATAGATTTGATAAAGGAAAAAATACGTGTCCAATATTTTTCTATAATCTAACTGACGGACTAAACATAATTATATATTTTTTACTCAGGAAACATCCCTATTGAGCACCATTAATAATCACAGGCATCATATACTAAAGGTTGAAGAATTTCGTTTTGAGTCACTGGACAAATACGTGTGCCACGTAAATGGTGTCGAAAAAAAAGCATTTATTAACGCCAAGCATGAGAATACCATAAAATAGAAACGAATTTGGTGAGCTATGTAGGTTGGGAAATTATGCGTCAGATGCACAACAGCTATCGCTCAGCATAATGCAACTCATGTGTGCGACAGAGCCATGACGCTGGTTTTGTAAAAATTTTCGCTGTTTTATTTTGTCGGTGTTCAGGTATCGATGATCACGATAGTGTGTGAAGAAGATCTTCTCTAGATTCTCTGAACTAATATCGCCTGATGACGTTTCAGATCAAAGCTCTGACTGCTGACAACACTCCGATTCGTGCGACTGGCCATAACGTGACGGTCACCGGCGTTAGCAACTTCATCGTCAAGAAATTATCGTAAGTTTTATTTATTTAATTATGTAGACTGTTAACGGAATAAGAAATAAAACACGATGTGGTCTAACTAGAAGGGAAAAAAAAGCTTACCACGCATGAATTTAGGTGCCATGTAGCATTTCGTATGAACACTACTGGTGAACTAGCTTGATTAACCCACCTACTGAACCTTGATATTGTTTTATTCAGTTTACTTTTTGAACACCTGTGTTTGTGTCCTGTGTCAGAGAGAGACAGAGTTATACAAGACGAATAGCACTGTCCTTTTTTCACACAGATATCATGATAACATTGGCAATTCGTAGTACGGCCCCTGTACGTTATGATCGATTTTTTAACTGGTAACACCTTAACGCCTGTTCTTTTTCGTCTATTCTCCTAAGGGTTAAGTAGTTTACTCATTGGATTCCCATGTTTTTCTAGTTATGTTAAACTGTCATGTAAAAAGCTTGAATGAATACCTTTTTTTCTGGATGGGAAATCATTAAATTACTTCTCCTGCTCTGGGCGGAGCGGAAGGGAGTGTCAGACTCTTACGGATTAAAACCCATCCGTGATCCTTCTTCTGCTCTTTACGTTCCAGGGCCGCGGTGACTCTTTGAATTACCACCCTTTTTTTTTTTTTTTCTGTATGGGAAATCATCAAATGACTTCTCCCGCTCTGGGCGGAGCGGAAGGGAGTGTCAGACTTTTACTGACTAAAACCCACCCGTGATCCTTCTTGTGCCCTTTGCGTTCCAGGGCTGCGGTGACTCTTTCGAACAAATTCCGCAACTTGAATTACCACCTGGGTTTGACTCCAAGGTCAGGAAAGTTGTTAGTGGGGTTTCCGTTGGTAGCAATGGGGTGCGCCTTTGCCATCACGGTACACATAGATTCAGAATTTGGGCCGCTACTGATAAAATTCAGTTGGAAAAGTCCAATATCCTTGCCGGAGCCGGGAATAGAACAAAGATCTTCATGCTAGAATTAGCGCTTGCGACTACTTGACTAACATTGTATTTACACCGCTTCAGTTAAAAAAATACCTTTGGGTCCTTAAATCATAAAGGTAGGTACTCTATTTATGGTTAACCAGATTGGCAATGTGGATATCAGTAAAGTATCCGATCCATAATATAAGAACAACTAGCGCCATCTATACACAACACTACATATTACGGAAGGCTAGCGCTATATTTGCGCACACGTCTTCATGAGTGTTAAATTTAGGAGGTGACTCGTTACTGTTAATAAAGATGACTCTGAGATCCCTGTATGCTAAATACTGCTATTTCAATTATTTTCATGGATAAAATGAGAGGATTTCTGTTTCCCCAAAAAATAAAACTATCTAATTGCCTTCGCGGTATTAAAATAATCATAGCAATGTTACAATACAACGGTTTGCAGGAAAAGATTGAAACTCTGATGACTTGGGGAATGAAGAGTTGCGGTGTTTTGCAAACACTTCATAGTTTTAAATGAAATACTTCCCATTAGAGACAACAATTTTCATAAGTCTAACATGCTTGAGATTGAGCTGTAAAATATCGGTACCGCATGTCAATCTTAAATGTTTTGGACTTATTGCTAATAAATATAAACATATATCACCTTGCCTGGGCCTTTTTTTCTGTATGGGAAGTCATCAAATGAACTCTCCCGCTCTGGGCGGAGCGGAAGGGAGTGTCAGACTCTTATTGACTAAAACCCACCCGTGATCCTTCTAGTGCCCTTTGTGATACAGGGCTGCAGTGACTCTTTCTAACAAATTCCGCAATCCTAGCAGGCACTGACCCTATGGCGCCCGTCTTCTTATAATCAGCCTTTTAATGTTCCCATTGCTGGGACACAGGCCTCCTCAGGAGAGGAAATGGGCCGTAATCCACCACGCGGACCCAGTGCGAGTTGGTGAATGTCACATGTCTTCGAATTTTTGGTTCTAAGACATGCCGGTTTCCTCACGATGTTTTCCTTCACCGTTTTGAGAGCTGTGCTGATGAAATGAATTATACAAAGTAATGTGCCTGGCTGGGTTTGAACCCGCGACCTACAATTCGTAAGTCGGGGCCGTTACCATTCGGCCACCACTGCTCTCCTCGGCCACCACTGCTCTACTCGGCCACCACGGTTCTCTATTGTGTCACCTAACTTTTTTATCCATAATTTAAAGAGCCATAACTTTTTTTGTCCTAATCATCATCTGTCCGAATGATAACTTACCCGAACTTAATATCACCTAATATCTGATGCCATAAAATTGAAATCCCTAAATATAATATGTCATAAATCCGTTTGTCATAAATATTACAATCAATAATATACATAATTTATAAAATCGTTTTCAATAAAAGTTATAATTCCTAAATTCAAGTTACTTAATGTTTATTTATAATAATAATATTCTTAGATCTTATAACAAAGCAATTGCTATGAGCTTCTCTCATTTGTTATAATTAAAAATATCTGATCATGCATTATAATCTTCATCTATATTTTCTGTAACTTATATGGTGTACATAATAAAGAGTATTCTATTCTATTCTATAATATTTTATTGTTCGTAAATAAATATATTATACATGTACTCAATAAAGCAGTTGATTGTGAACATGTGGTTTTTGTAAGCAAGCAAGCATGCAAGCAAGCAAGCATGCAGCATGCAAGCAAGCAAGCATGCAGCAGGCAAGCAAGCATACAGCATGCAAGCAAGCATACAGCATGCAAGCAAGCACGCAGCAAGCAAACAAGCATGCAAGCAAGAATGCAGCATGCAAGCAAGCATGCAGCATGCCATCAAGCATGCAGCATGCAAGCAAGCATGCAACATGCAGCAGGCATGGTTTCTGTCACGGCTCCGGCGCTGCGGGGCTCCGGCGGTCCCACGCGAGTTTATCGTCGCAGATGGGTTTAACGCTCTCCACCGCAGCTTCGGCTTGCTGGCCGGCTACGCCGGCCAGCCTCAGCCGCGGCGGCGAGTGTTACAACCACCTGCTCCTCAACTCGCGGGCCACGTCGCCCCTCCGCGCCTACGCGATTTTAAATTACACTCTTGGGGGTAGGGTAGACAAGACTGCGTGGAGTCGGATTTACAGCGATTCGTTTCTGTCACTAAAACCTATTTTTAGCAAATGTTTTAGGACTAAAATATTTATTATAAATGAACATTCGGAATAATACACATTATTCAACACAATACTTAGGACATATGACTTTAGGGCATGTAAAATTAGGAGATTCAATTATTATGGTACTCGATATTATGACAGAATACTTTTAGAACTAAAGATAATTATGCTGAACAAAATTTCGGGGTTTTGAACATTATGGTTACTGCAGTTTATAGCAAACGTGTTATGGATAATGATTTTCGGACAAACAATTTTATGTGAAGAAAGGGAGTACCGGCCACCACTGCTCTCGTCACTCGTCCTTCTTTTTTTGTTTTGACGTGACCACTCGCAGTTCAGCACACTAATGCTGGTTACTGCTTAACCGGGCAATCCTGTGGTGGCCTCAAATGAATTTAAGGCCCCCAGCCAGGGCTAAAAACTACTAAAAACTAAATGACCACTTCGCTAAGAGCATCCCCTGTGGGATACGGGCCTTGGCTTAACGGGGTCATTGAGAGGGGCAGCAAGGGACAGGCTGGGTCTAGTTATTATTATTTAGGGGATTTAACGCTAATGGCTCAGCGACGCGGACTGGCTCGTTAGGCAAAAGTCGGGGAGGGATGTTACGTGGGCGTCGCGATGGGCCTCATCGGCGGGTCCAGAATACGGAACGCGGTCTGTTTTTGTACTTTCTAATCGTGCTGGTTTCCCTATTGCTTTCCTGGAGTAAGGTGGTAGGGTCGTCGGGTTCGACTAGGAAGTGCCGGGGACGGCGAATCTTGCTGATCTTGGAGGGAGCGTATCGGGCAGCCGATACGATAAGAGGATTCTGGTGCGAATCGGCGGGCTGTATGAATCGCTTATTAAGGCGCTTCATGAATTGTTTGATTGTTGGGATGCGGAGGTCAACATGGAGTCGATCGTTTCTAACGAACCACGGGGCGCCCGTGGCCTTCCGGAGAAAACGGTTTTGCCCTACTTTACCTGCAGTCTATGGATCCGGTATGACTTAGTGTGCGCAAAGGTAGCACACGCGTAAGTCATGATCGGACGTATCGCCTCTCGTCCCGTCTTCTTACACACAATATAATAATAGTAATGATTATATTAAAATATACGGAAAGAAACAAAAAATAACAGCTGCTATTAGCCATACACTCTGCGGTAAGGAGCAACGCATGCCGATGACATTGTTTGCTGATGACTTTATGCAATGTTCCTATATGGGATTTGGGTAGCTCCCAGTTTCATGTTCAGAGTTCTGTAGTCGAAATGAGTTTACAGAAGAAGGCTCGTATATTTTTCTTATCAAGGCTATGAAATATGTTCTTGTACTTATTGTGTTGTTCTAGCACTCACACAGTTGAGGTGTAAGAACACTCATATAGATGGGTCATGTTAGGCGTAGCTAGCATTGGTGACATCCGTTGCGGATACTGTGTTGTCACTCCAGAAATTTATTTTTTCACTAATATTATTATTTTAATGTGAAATCGAGTCAAGCGATAACCCATGATTGTTTTCTTGCATTATAAGGAACTATCAGACTTTTACTGACTAAAACACATCCGTGAGTTTTAGTCACTAAAAGTCTGATACCTTCCGCTTCGCCCAGAGCGGAAGAAGTCATTTGATGATTTCAAATCCATAAAAAAACGGAATTTTTTCGCCACCTCTCCCGCCTCCTTAGCTATGCCGATGCTATGGATGAAGGTTCCCGCTAAGCGAAATACATCTTTGAGTCCAACGAGGTTAGAGAAAGAAGAAAATTCCAGCTTATTGTCGTCCCACTGAAGGGGCCGAGGTGTACTGATAATCTATACTAATATTATAAAGCTGAAGAGTTTGTTTGTTTGAACGCGCTAATCTCAGTAACTTCTGGTTCAAATTGAAAAATTCTTGGGTTGAATAGACCATTTATCGAGGAAGGCTTTAGGCTATATATCATCACGCTTAAGCCAATAGGAGCGGAGCAGCGATAAAGAATGTTTTAAAATCGGGGATTCCACGGGGACGAAGTCGCGGGCAGCAGCTAGTGAGATTATATGAATGATTTCCCGATTGTTCCAGAGTGGATCTAGACGCGCTTAAGTTCAACGTGCGCGTGCACTTTCCCGAGCTCCACTTCTTGGGAAACTACAAATTGGACGCGCAGCTCCTGGTTCTGCAACTGAAAGGACAGGGAAAACTTAAAGCAGATGCTGGTAAGACTTTCATATCGAAACCAGCGACCTTGGTGCGATATCTTATACATACTGAAGGACAATTCGATCACTCAAAATTTCAAGTTCATTTTAAATTCAATTCAGTAAGTTGACTAATCACCGCGTGGTGGAAATAATAAGAAACACAATTATTCCATAAAAACTGATATGTGTAGGAACTTATACGATTACTCGATAGAGTAGATAAGTGTTACAACTCGCGTTAGGTCCTACATGACCTATTATTATGAGACACTGCCTTGCAAACATAAGTGCGGTTTTTTGATACTTCAAAACTAAGGAACAGACTGCTAATAGGGGGAAAATGCAGTTCTTTATTCGAATGATCAGTGAGACAAACGTTTCGCAAAATTTTACATAATAGGGAACCGGCAATATTTTCATCTTGCTTTCATTTAAAAGAATTCCGTGTAAAATAGATCATACAAAAATTAATACGCTCTAATGTATTGCCAAAATTGCGATTATAAACTGGCTGTTTTTCTTTTCCCGCGAAAATGAATGATGAAGTCACTCCTGTCTGCCAGAGATCATGAACTGTCATGTACTAAAATATAAGTTCGTCTTTTCGTTGTCATAACACCAGTGAAGTCACTAGACGCTGATTGTTTACGTTCCGTTTCACATTATATTAATTCGTAATAGTTGTTAAAAATCAATATTAACTACAATAAAAACATTGCAGTGGCCCTTCTTTTATGCTATTTTATCATTTCAATAACAAAATGTTCATAAATTCTATGATTGCATCTTCCCTATTGTCACATCCTTATGACAAACGCACTTTACTAACTTAATAAATAGGCCGTTGTAGTGCTTTACTGTAATAGTTTCACTGACCACCGTGAGATACATACTCAAGGAGAATGAGTGAGTTACGGCCGAACCCAATAACCGATCTATCACATACTGGAGATAGAAAAACAAATGAAACAACAGAAAACCTATATAATTTTTCTGTTGTTTCATTTGTTTTTCTATTTCCAGTATGTGATAGATCGGTTATTGGGTTCGGCCGTTAATTCTTAGCATCTCAGTATAACAGTTCACTTCAACATTTCAAGCTTACTTGATTTTTATCAGCCGGTTGCCAAGTGATTGTTCTAACTTGACTGTTTTTGTTTCCAGTGAAATGCGACGCGGACATGGTGTTCTATATGAAGGTCTTCACCAAGGGCGGCGTGGAATACGTCAAGTTCGACAAAATCGACGCCGACATCACTATCAAGGACTACAGGGTCAGGCTCGAAGGTCTCTTCAACGGAGACAAGACTTTGGGTTCGTTCTATTTTGTTACACACCTCTGAGTTAAGCCTTTTTTTTTTGATGGGACATCATCAAATGACTTCTCCCGCTCTGTGCGGAACGGAAGAGAGTGTCAGACTCTCACTGACTAAAACCCACCCGTGATCCTTCTTGTGCCCTTTGCGTTCCAGGGCTGCGGTGACTCTTTCGAACAAATTCCGCAACAACAAATTCCGCAACTTGTTACACACCTCTGAGTTAAGCATTTTTTTTTTGGATGGGACATCATCAAATGACTTCTCCCGCTCTGTGCGGAGCGGAAGGGAGTGTCAGACTCTCACTGACTAAAACCCACCCGTGATCCTTCTTGTGCCCTTTGCGTTCCAGGGCTGCGGTGAATCTTTCGAACAAATTCCGCAACAACAAATTCCGCAACTTGTTACACACCTCTGAGTTAAGCCTTTTTTTTTGGATGGGACATCATCAAATGACTTCTCCCGCTCTGTGCGGACCGGAAGGGAGTGTCAGACTCTCACTGACTAAAACTCACACAGATCCTTCTTGTGCCCTTTACGTTCCAGGGCCACGGTGAATCTTTCGAACAAATTCCGCAACTGAATTTTAAGCCTGGAATATTAAATAACGCTGAAGACTGTAATCTTCGGGCTTTATGAGTTGTTCACATTGCGAGATATGTAATAGCTTATATTGGGGCTCGATCGCTATATACATATATAAATAAAACAGACACGGTCTGCAGATATGCGGGGTGGCCCTTTGCGCGATTCACTCCACGCAGATGCTCGGGTTCGCTATCGAAGTCTTTAACTAAATTATTTATTTCGCGTCGTCATCCCCTATACCGATATGTTTACACTGTAGCTATTGACTCCAAAAGAGGCTTGGCAATGGAAAATTCTGTATCCATATGTAAACTTCAACAGTATGTCGATAGCTCAAGGAGTACTCCTGTTTTGGTTTGAAGTATACCTTTGTAATTCACAAGCACGAAATACATTTAAGGTTTTTACTCTGGTATGACAGTGCAATTGCCATGTGTTAGGAACCGTAGGAATTCGTTACCCAATACATTAAATACAAAATCTATATCTTTGGCATTGCCATACACCGGGCAATGCCGCCAGTCTATTGGGTTCACTCCCAGTCGATAGCGATGCGGACGAGTTTTTTGATGCCATTTTGTAGTTAGGAGAATTTTAGTTTATTTTTAGGTTAAGTGTATATATAGTTAGATTTAAAGTAAAATAATCAAATGTTATCTATGGCTACAAATATATCTTTACTAATATTATAAATGCAAAAGTTTGAATGTTTGTTACTCAAAAGTTAGAACAGCTGAATGGAACTACAGAGGTAGATTATAGTCTGAAATAACACATAGGATACATTATTATCTCGGGAGTAAATCCCTTGGGGATAATTTCTGACATTCACGCGGGCAAAGTAATCGAAGACATGTGACATTCACCAACCCGCACTGGGCCCGCGTCGTGGATTACGGCCCATTCCCTCTCCTAGAGAGGAGGCCTGTGTCCCAGCAGTGGGAACATTAAAAGGCTGATTATGACGCGGGCCGAGCCGTGGGCGGCAGCTAGTAGATTATAAACGGGCAGTATTTGTAAGCTATAGTTGTCTAAAAATTAGAAACAATGGTAAGGTACAATTTCGTATTTTTTGCAGGTGATGCCGCTAATATGGCCATCAACCAGAACAAAGGCGAATTCTTGAAGGCCACCAAACCCCACCTGGAGAAGACGGTGACCACCAACCTTCTGGAGATCGCAAATAAGATCGTGGATGATCTCACGCTGGACCAGCTGCTGCCCAAACCCTAGACCTTACCCATGTTATCTACGTTTACTCTCTTAACTTTATAAGCTCACTGTGATTTTTACTCGGAATAGTTCGTACATTACTCTTTTTCTAAATAGTATGGAATTCAAAATAATTGAATAAGGAACTTTTTTTTAGTCAAGAAAAACAAAAACATCAAGATAACTTGACTTTATAATTTTTTATAAGATCTCAATGTCATTCATCATCTCAGGAGGACAAAAAAAATATTGTAACACCACAATATAGTTTTCACATATTTGGAAAAAGTGTAATGTTGCATCTATATTTTTTTAAGAAAATGCAATTTGTAATTCGTTTTATATTTTAATTGAGATTAAATTATATTTGAAGGAAAATTGAGCTTGGTGTTTATTTTGATGAGGGTACAGTAATGTTTTGATCCCGAAGTGGTACTTATCTTTCGAGGTAGTGTTCCACATTGCTAGGCAGGGCCAAAAAAATCTGGGGCGGCGACCTATTGGCGACAGAATTTAAAAACAAAAGACCCGCTGGCTTGGGACCTGCCTCTGGACAGGAGTGAACAATTTTTAACTGAATAATTCAGCGGAATGTGATGAACTTTGCCAATCTGTGTAGTGGCTTATTTAATAAAATACAAATGTTAACTCGAATGTGGAGTACAGACAAATACAGAACACACGATAAAATGGATACTACAAAAAATGACTCATATCTAATCAGCCCTGCTGACGGCAATATGCCTATCACTACAGTACCATATGTATGGGCAGTCCATCTGGTCCGCTATCCAGTGGTGTGCAGTGGTTCGAGTTGGGTAGGTCAGAGAAAATGTCCAAAAAAATAACACCACATTATTCATGGTTGAAATGTGGTGTAAGGCTATTTAAAAAAAAAACTCTCTTTACATTAAAAATCATCCCTGAATAATGTGGTTATTTTTTAAAATTTATTAGGACATTTTCTCTGGCCTACCCTAACTCGAACCACTGCACGCCACTGCCGCTATCGTTGCCAGAACAGCATTGGTGCTGCCACACACCCTATGCAGCAGGGACGTGCCCCGCTTGCGCATAGTCGCGTAGTCGGTGCTCGCCTCAACGACTATACCTGAGGCGCTGCATTAGCAAGGCAGACCCAATACGAGCGCGTTGTTGAACTGGATGCCGAGGGCTCCGTATGATGCACGAGTGTACTTCGCCCGCAGGCTGCACATGTAGAGCGACGTGCAATACGCCCTCTTTTTTTTTTTGGTTTGGGAAATCATCAAATGACTTCTCCCGCTCTCTCTGACTAAAACCCACCCGTGTTCCTTCTTGTGCCCTTTGCGTTCCAGGGCCGCGGTGACTCTTTCGAACAAATTCCGCAACCCTAGCAGGCACTGACCCTATGGGGTCCCGTCTTCTTTGCCGACGGCTCTTTGAGGTGCGCGACGGAACACGACGCGCCGTCTCGACTCGGGCCTGGTTGCTATCGGACGGCGAGCCACCCATAGCTCGCCGTCCGCAGGCCCGCGCCTTCGGTGGCCGGGAATCGCCCTGCGTTTCCCGACGCCCGGGGCGTCTTCTTCTGTTGCGGCGGCTGTATGCACGGAATAGCATTATCTGCACATCTCTAGAACAGCAAGCAAAACTAGGCGCGAGCATGTTCGCCCGCACCGACAGAGCCCTCCGTTCCTGCCATATGTGCATAAAGAACAACAAATATTATGTACTAGTAAAATCCCTTAACTTTGCATAATACCTTTGCGTTGCAAATAAAATTTGCTTAGTAAATTGCTGGTGGTTTGACCTCAGTAGACCTGACAGTTACAATATCATATTATTTTAAACTATGACAAGGCGAACTCATTGGTCTAATATCTGGTTATTAACCAAAAAATGCCAACATGGCATATGTTTATTTGTTATGTATTGATCCGTTTTGAGAATATTAAACCCCTTCGTCGGAACCGCTTAAATAATTTGATATAGGGCATACTGCTACAATAATAAAGGTATCTGCAATCAAATAAAACGGATGCAATCTGCGTTTTTATACTGAGAACTTTCGAGTGGAAATAATTAATTATGAGTATATAGTATATAATAAATATAATTATAATTTGTAAACCTGTTAAGTTATAGTTGGAATGATGAGTACTCTGTATTTTGGACATTCAAGTTCAGGAATAGGGATGTTGCCTGAGTAAAAAATATTTGATTATGTTTAGTCCGTCAGTTAGATTATAGAAAAATATTGGACACGTATTTTTTCCTTTATCAAATCTATAAAAACTGACGAAGATAAAAAGCATCAAAGATCAGGAGTGGGAGCGTGTGACGTCACTGCCCGGTAAAAATTAGTAGGTTTTTACGCACTGTATCGTCTTCATTTTTTGTTTATGTGAAAAAAGAAAAAATATGTGTCCAATATTTTTTGGAAATCTATCAGACGGACTAATCAGATTTTTTTATTTAACTACCCTATTGAATACAACGAGTAGGTAACTGTTAATAGTCCTCGTACAATTGAGATTAATGTATTAGAGTATAAGAGTAACCAGTTAAAGATTCTTCTAGAAAAATCAAGGCCTTCCAACCTCTTTGTACCTCCCACCATTACATTGAACCGAGGTTTTCGCTAAGTGCGTAATGCATGAAATAATAATATAAGTTAGCGGTGAGCTATTAAGTATGACCACAGATAATATAATACTAGCGTAGTATGGTGGACTTCTCGCGAATGTGTGCGTGACTCGGCCGATTAGTGTTACAAGTTTGATATAATTTAGACGTAACAGAGGTATACACAGACTACATGTTATGAATTTACATAATTTGTAATGTTTAGGTATGTGTTTTGTTTTGATTAAGTACTGATGTGGATAGATGGAAAGGGAAAGGTAGGCCAAAGAAAAGATGGATGGATTGTGTGAGGAGTGATATGAAAGAAAAAGGAGTTAGTGATAGCGTGACGGCTGACAGGACAGAATGGAAGAAAAATACGAGTTGCGCCGACCCCAAGTAACATGGGATAAGGGCAGGAAGATAATGACTGCATTTGTGCAGTGGTAGCGATGAATGATCGATAAAAAACACCAATACCTAGATTGTCTGAAAGTGACTGAAAACAATACAAGAGCTGTATTTAATTTATATGTCCATATTATTATATACTTCGAAGATGTAAACGAGAAAAGCAACATCTGGTCAGTTTATGTTGTTTGTGTAGAGAGATTTGAAATATGTGATTTTAATATAATTATATTTTATAATGTTTTAAAACCTTGCAAAAGTAATTGGTTAATATGTGAATATGTTAACCTATTACATAGGAAGCCGAAAATTAACCTTGACAGCAATATTTAGAAATGCACTCTAGATATTGCAACTAAGATTTATTTTTAGTTAATTACAGCATATACTTAAGTTGATGCGGGGAATATAGTGATTGAGAAGTGAATTTAAATCGAATTTTAAAAATTGCTCGATTTTTCATATTTTTGCTAGGTTTTCAGTAGGTAGTAGTCTGAAATTTGGATTTACACATATTTATAGATAGGAGCTCGAGGCTAAATTATAACAGCCCAACGGGTCGATATTCGAGGTTAAGCAACGTTTGCCGAGGTTGGTCTTTGGATGGGTCACCATCTTAACATAACGAGACTTCTTCGTGCCTCGGAAAGCACGTTAAGCTGTAGGTCCTAGCTGTCGTTTGGAGATCGTTGGCAGTCGTTACGGATTGTCAGAAGCCAGAAAATCTGACACCAGTCTTGCCAAGAAGAGTACCGTGTTCGCCAGTTAATGGGTTGCGGAGGTCTGGTAGGCAGCCGCTCCGCGTAAAATACTGGTAATCAGCTGAATCCAGCTTTTCTGGGAGCCGACCCCAATATAGTTGGGAAAAGCCTAGGCAGATGATGACACACATTCACACACATTTAGACATTTATACATACAACTCACGCCTGAAGGGTGTAGACAGATACCAGAGAACGACACCCACTACGTTTCTTTCATAGGGAGTCTTATTGCTTCATCTGCGTTTATCTGGTCATACACGCCGGTCGTGACTACTTTTTAACCGACTTCTAAAAAAGGAGGAGGTTCTCAATTCGGATGTTTGTACTTATGTTTTTTTTTATTTTTTATTGTTTGTTCGCGCATAACTCCGTCGCTTGCCAACCGATTTGAAAAATTCTTTTTTTTTGTTGCTTGTTTTTCTTTAAAACATCACTAATAAGATCTGTGTATATTTTTTCTAGATTTACAGTCACGTCTGCCTTTGTTAACCAAAGGTATCCTCTCGAAGGATAGGAAATCATCAAATGACTTCTTCCGCTCTGGACGGAGCGGAAGGGACTGACAGACTTTTACTGACTAAATCCTTTCCGTGTTCCTGCAAATGTTTTGCTCCTTTTTCGTTCCACGGCCGCGGTGACTCTTTTGAACAAATTCCGCAACCTATCCTGTTTTAAAATTTTCTCACAATATCTTTTAAACCACAAAACCATGCCACAACGTTATTTTATATTATTTCTATCTCATGTAGAGTTTTATTTCGTGTGTCATACAGGAATAGGCTCAAATCTAACTAAACTATCGGGAAATGAGTACAATTAATACCCTCTTTTGTAGGCAAACTTCCGTCTGCCATTGTAACTAATCCACAGTTACATATTTTGTTGTAACTGTGGATTAGTTACAATCGCAAACCTTGTTTATTATATCTATGCAACAAAAATTTGTTCTAATCAGATTATTGCTTGCTAATAGCGGAAGATAGAAACTAGGATAATGGTAGGTTGCGCGCACGCAGTTCCTAGATATTTGCTGTTAGCTGCATCCTCCGTCCGCCGGAGTCCGTCACGCGTTGGTGGAATGACCTGACCTGAAAATTATGTTTTTTTCTCACTCCTTTTTTTAGTATGGGAAATCATCAAACGACTCCCTGCAGAAGGAAGTGTCAGATGCTTATTGACTAAAACCTATCCGTGTTCCTCCAAATGCCCTGTGCGTTCAAGAGCCGCGTTGACTCTTTCGAACGAATTCCACAATCCTGGAAGGCACTGGCCTTTTTTTCTCAATCCTAAGTTGTTATTTTGTGATTAGGTAATATCATCCTCTTTTGCACTTTTGTAACGATCGTCGATGATGATTCTGATTTTCAAGAGATTCGTGGATGGAAAGAGCCTGGTGATTTCGTCATTTAAATAAATATACTTATGTCATGTGTAACTCAGGTTTTGCACATAGCTGTTCGTTGGTAGCAGTCGAGCAGGCGCTATTCATCACTCTGTGGGTAGACTTCAACGTCTCGTTTACCTTCTAATAAAAGGCATAAATAAAAAAAAGAAAATGGCAAACTCAGCAAATTATTGTATTGCCTACTACCGTTATAGCGTAACACACAGATCGATGACCTGTTCAAGGCCACTTTTATTTGTATTACAATTATAAATAACTAGCAGCGCCCTGCGGTTTTACCCGCGTAGTACCCGTTCCCGTGGGAATATGGGGATAAAATATAGCCTATGTTACTCGTGAATAATTTAGCTTTCGAATGGTGAATGAAATTTTAAAATCGGTCTAGTAGTTTTTGAGCCTATTCATTACAACCAAACAAACAAACATAGTTTTCCTCTTTATAATATTAGTATAGATTTACACGCTCTATTTCTTTTGGGGTCAACACACTTCAAGGTCGCACCGAAATTGAAGAAAGCTATTGATTATGCTATAATCAGGAAAAAAAAATAACGTATTTTATTGGAATGATGAAATATTTTTCTAGGCCTTGAATATGGACCGTGCTTTGTAGGCATATATGAAAGTATATAACAAATAGGAGATGTAACTCCAAGGTCACAAATTATGAGTATATTGTATAATAAGAAGATTTGAACAAAAAAACAAAAATATTTTTTGATACGGTGGTAAGTTAAATATATAAATCACATATTTCAATAAAAGAGTGGGCTTCTCGTGGATCCATTTCCTTACCGCAATTTACAAGGAATTTGGTGGTTTAAGAATTTTGTTTCACTGGAGAAAAATCTTTGCTTAGCGCTGGAGGATGGAGTTTAACTTTTTTCTTCCATTCTTATTTACTATATTATATACTGTCCCCACCCTAGTCTAGTCTAGCCTAGTTTTCTACTACTCTACGTATAGTTTAATTTTATGTAGTAGAAATGAAGTTCGTAGTTAAACAACGAGTATTTACAATTTTAGTTACGAATTTTAATCTAAGGCGCCATCAGTTGTTATGTAGATTTACAGAAATCTAGGTATGAAATTGTGAATCCTATTTTATTTAGTTTATAAAAAAAACGTATCCCCTTCTATAATGTAAAATAAAAATCAATATAAATAAGGCGATGTCTCATTTCGCAAATGAATTCCTCATAGATATTTGAGTGTTGGCAATGCGTATGATATGTCAAGAGGTGCTGATCGCCTTGACCAAAGACGTTGCCACATCGGCGTGCGCGCAGAGCCCCAGTTGCCTTTCTTACTTCTAGTTATTTGGCATGGTAGCAAGGTATTTCCCGACTATGGTATTGATATTATGAAGGAATAAAATGTTATGTTATGTCGTGCAGCTTCTATAAGACAAAGGCTAACGCGTAATGGACGGGAACAGCTTTTAGGTATGATTGCGTAAATGCGTTAAGAATAATTATTATGGTCAATCACTACTATTTTGAAGATAACATTTTTCAATTAAGACGACAATTGTTTATTTTTATGAAAATTAAACCTTAAATTAAGAGCGCGTTTATGTCTTTTGACACACACACTGATGGATCGATGGAAATACGTGTTATAATAAAACTAGCAGCGCCCTGCGGTTTTACCCGCGTGGTTTCCGTTCCCGTGGGAATATAGGGATAAATATAGCCTATGTTACTCAGGGTGAATGTAGCTTTCTAATGGTGAAGGAATTTTTGAAATCGGTCCATTAGTTTTTGAGTTTATTCGTTACATACAAATCTTTCCTCTTTATAATATTAGTATAGAAGTATAGATTAAACTTTCTGTTTACCATGGAACTTTTCCTTAGTGTGCCGATATATACATATCTCATAACTAGTAGTATCTCGCCGTATAAGATGCATTTGTTCAATAGATATATACTAAAAAAAAACCGGACACCGAACTATCGACTAGTATGTAACGATTAAAATAATGTGTCTGATTGATTTGCAATTACTCAGACACGTAAAGGTTTTTAAATAAAACGATGTGATTAAATGATTTAATCATCTCTCAGTAATGCAGTAATGCCACTTGATTGTAAATGATAGATTAATTATAGTTATAATTGACAGGATCTAGTGTTTTCTTAAATTGTTGATCGCAAAACAAGGCCATTTTAACAGTGTTCGTGATTGATTGACTCTCTTATTTTCATGATTGGGAATTTAGATCTCACCTTTATTAAATTATCATTGTTCATTGCTGAACATAAGTACCTCAAAGATGCGTCCCAATAATTCCGGAGTTCCGTTTGACGCAGACAAACTATATCAGCCATCTCTTAAATGAAGAACATTCCACGCCACGCTATGTACCTTATGGGTCCCTCGAAAGACATATGGCCGGCTCTTTGGTAATTTAGCTTGGTACTGGTATACGGTATATTAGGTCCTTGACTAAATAAAATTACTTGTGTATTGTGTAACTAAAAAAAAAATACTTGTGAGCGTTTGGTGGATCAAATGTGGCCTGACGATTACGGCAGATGTCTATTGTCAGATGTCTATTATCAGCAACTGCAAACCATTATGGAAAAGATAGCTGCTAAACAACCGAGAACGCTAGACCACAAACTGCACACCAGACGGCTACCAAATTAGAGGAGCTTCAATTGGAATGTCCTGGACATCTACCGTACTTTCCGGACGTTGCCCCAAAAGATTTCCATTTTTATTTTTTAAATTTGGATAACTTCTTGCAAGGGAAAAAATTCAACTCCGATGGAGTCCAAACCACCTTCAAAGATTTTATTGATTCCCGTCTGATGGTTTTTTTTAATAAAGGGATCAATTAACTACCTATAAGATGGCAAAAGTGCATAAATATTTATGGTACATAACATACTTTGATTATTAAATTAAAAAAAAAGTGTACCTCTCACGCCAACACGCACGCAATAGTTCTTTTTCTGATATTTTCATTTCGGATCAGATCCTTGTGCTTCAAATAATCTCAAAGCTTTGTTCCCCGACACCTTTACTTTGGTTCTAGAATTAGAGTTGTTTTGGAGTTTTTTTTTTCAAATTTTGAGAGTTTTGATTGGTTAAAAAAAAACTCTTTGACCTTTGCAGTACTCGATAAGGCGTGTCACGTTCTCGCAAAATTGTGTTTAAAGTTCAAATATTTCGCAATATGCAACGTGTTGCGTCGACCCAACAACATGGGACAAGGGCAGGCTTATTAATATTTGACAAAATGTAACTTCATTTTGCTTGAAAAATATTTTGTTCTTCGAAATTGCATATTATCTTGAAGTATAATAGTTTTATTCAGATCGAATCTATGAGAAAAGGTCCGTCTGCCTTGTATCGTCTAGGAATATTCACATTATTTAATTGTTATAACTTTAAGGACAGTTTTTATCATTTTTAACCGACTTCCAAAAAAGGATGAGGTTCTCAAGTGTGTTAACTTATAACTTTGTACTGGGTGTACCGATTTTGATGATTCTTTTTATTTTAGAAAGCTGGTGCTTGTATTTTGGTACCATTTGAGTGAGATCTGACGACTAGTATTTGGGTAATCCCTAATAATACGTGGCTTAGTATTTCGAGGTGGTATTTTTCTAGTTTGGTGAATGATCTGATGAAGAACGGAGATAGAAACGGAACTCTTCAATAAATTATAGCAATTGAGTATTTTTTTGTAAAATAGTTTTTAATAACACATTTAAACATTGTATAGGTGTTAAATTGTGAGTTTTCTTCCGGTAAACCTTTGATTACCTCTTCCGATGTATTGTCAACTTTGACTTGAGGGGGTGTGGATACGCGGACGTAGTGCAAAAGGTCAAATAATTATATTATTCATAACTAATAGGCCGTTGCAGTCGAAACGTGCTCATCTCAGGAACTACACAACCGATTTGAAAAATTTTGAGTGTTAGATAGCCCATTTATCAAGGAAAGCTATATTTCACACTAAAACCAATAGGAGCGGAGCAGTCATCAAAAATGTGACACAAACGAAGTGGCACGGGTCAGCTTGTTCATTATATACACGCCACATTTACGTACCGTTTTTCGCGTATTTCCTTTGTTATTTGCATAAAATAGTCCAAGGATAAAGCAGATTGTGGTAGCTTAGATGTGTACTTGGGGTCAAGGTGCGAGCATAAAAAGGGCTCCACAACAGAATGCAGAAAAAACAACGAAATTATTTGCTGTTATTCTGACATTTCTTTTTTTGTAAATTTTGTTATTTTTCTTATTAAATGGATACTTGTAGTTGGCCATGGAATGAAGCTCGTGTCTAAATAATAAGAGCTGCGAGGGCCGATCTAAAAGACTCGTAGAAACGTTTGGCGTGGTCGGACCGTGGAAGAATATCTTAACATACAGAGACTTTTTGGATGGGAAATCATCAAATGACTTCTCCTGCTCTGGGCGGAGCGGAAGGGAGTGTCCGACTCTTACTGACTAAAACCCACCCGTGATCCTTCTAGTGCCCTTTGCGTTCCAGGGCCGCGGTGACTCAACCCTATACGTAGACTTCTCCGGTCTTCGGAAAACACGTTCTGTTACCCAGTTACTGAGTTGTGGAGGTCTGACAGATACTCCTACAAAATACTGGCACTGAGTAGCATCTGGTTGCACTAGAAGTCGACCCCAACATAGTTGGGAAAGACTGTTCCCAAAATGGTCTAGCTCAATCTGTATTTTTTCATGGTTGATGGTATTGTGACGATGGCTGCGGGTCACAGGCAGTCACGTTTGTTGATAGTACTTTGGAAGGGTCAGGCTAAATAATAAAGAATACTTTTGAAATACGAATAAGAAAAATATGTTTAGTTTTTATATAAAAAAGTCATGTAAGATAATTCTTGGAAGGCACACGCCGTAAATAAGCATTAATTATAATCCAATCCCGTGTTTCATTCAGTAGAATTATAAGTGACACTCTAGGCCAGAGCCCTTTGGTGTTACAATAATAAACTCCGTACAGCAACATACCTACTTCATTATTACAAACAACTTGTTTCTAACAGGTTTAAAGGAGTTTATTAAAGTACGAGTTTATTTATTTATTTATAAAGCTGGCATGAAGTGTTATGGGTTACTTTACCGCTGAAATTCCTGGATTCCTATAGGATTGTTACGGGAGGGAAGGACCGAGATGATTGGATTGCAAAGAAAATAATCACATGGGCATTGAGACACCGTATCAATATTATTGCAAAACTAAATTATGTATTAAACGATGCACAAATAACCTTTCGCAAATAGCAGCACTTTAAATAATAGTAGATAATGTATTTATTTTAGTTACCTTGCAACACCGTTGTTCATTCAATGTTTTCGTTTTCACGGTTTGTAACTTTGATTATTTTAAATGTTGCCACATCAGCATTACGACATACTATTTGTAACTGCAATGTTATTTTAATTCATGAATAGAGGTTTTTTATTGTTTATTGTGTTCGGTACACATTATGGTGGAAGATAGATAATGACGTATGAAAACATGGATTTACCATTATTCAGCTATCGCTGACTGGTTCCTAGGATGTGTTTTATCACTAATAGTTAGTCAGTAGGTCGCAATAAATCAAATCGCACTGTCATGGTTTGTTGGGATTTTGTTGGAATAGATCTCAATAGTGTGCAAAGGCCTGTGATAACTGCGTTTTGCTCGTAAAACTATTTTTTTCAGATTTAGGACTAATTCTTCTAAACGGTGTATTCCACGATGACAGTCAATCTGTACACTTTTAAAGTAGACTAAATTTTCTACAATTCGAGGGTAACCGTAGCTCTGTAGGTTTAAAAGGTATTCAGAGCACATCAAAAATTAGTATTTTTTCTCAAAAATTCAAAATTGCTGTCTCAGCTTTACAATAGGAGGAGGTAGTATCGCTACATTACCGTATTTTTTTGCATATAACCTTTTACGTTGGGAAATTTTCAATAATTCTTAGATTAGGTACCATAAGTCACCTAATCTATGAATGATCACGGGATTATGGGACATTTAAAGTCTGTTAACCTCCTGCATTACCCTCCTTCTAAACTGTAAATCAAAAAACCTCTAAATTCAATCAATCAAACTGGAGCATATTATGCAGATGCAGTTGGAAATGGCGGAAGGTCTGCCAATGTAATCACGTTTGCAAACGGAAGGCTTCGCGTACGCATCCAGGATAGCGAGCGCGCCCGAGTTTCCCCGAAGTGGTGCAATCACGGAACTCGATTATCAAGGTATTGGCGATTATTGATTTTTTTGCTAGATTGGTAACTTTTGTTTAACTATCTGAGTGTGTCACCAATGGCAAATTAGTATTATCTTGCAATAAACTAGCCATTGGAATCAACTACAATCGGTTTATTTATAAATATGAAAGAAGATTGGGGCTTATGTACATCTTAGTAACTATCTACTGTTTATGGGTTTTATACACCATATTCAGCTGAAACCGGTTAGTTAGACTTAGACTACAATAAGCATAAGCATAATCAGCCTTTTAATGTTCCCACTGCTGAGACACAGGCCTCCTCTCTAGGAGAGGGAATGGGCCGTAATCCACCACGCGGGCTCAGTGCGGTTTGGGACTACAATAAGCCGATCCCAAAAAAAGAATGGCTAAAGGCACGGATAACCTTAAACGTCAAGCAGTTCGGACCTTCATAGCTTCATACGTTGTATTCAGAACCAAAATAACAAAACTGCCAGGAGTAGCTGCAGTAGGCACACAGTACAAGTTTCAACAGTAGCGCAAAATTGTACTGTTACTGGATCAGTTCTTTTTCAGGAAATTCACGTTAAAATTATGGTGATTAGATTAGGTACTTAAAACGCTTCACGTATAGGTCATTCAGAAAGAAACAAAGGTATTATTGTTTCTTTCTGAATGACCTCTGTATGTGAAGCATTTTATTCATTTAACTAGCTTCTGCCCGCGACTTCGTCCGCGTGGAATAGTTACTTTGCCCCGATTTTGAAACTGTCAGCCCGATCGGTTTAAAATTGACAAAGTTTCATACAAACTTTCATCCCCTATTTTATCCCCTTGGGGGTAGAATTAATCAAAATCCTCTCTTAGCGGATACCTACGTCATAACATCTACCTGCATGCCAAATTTCAGCCCGATCTGTTCAGTGGTTTGGGCTGTGCGTTGATAGATCACTATGTCAGTCAGTCAGTCACTTTTGAGTTATGTATACTCGTATTTAGATTCCCCATTGTGTTACTAATATGTAATGTCTTCTTGTCTCGTTGTAGAAATCTTTCTTCCGTTCCGTTTCTATGGTAATTTGGTACTCGTGATCTAGTGACTGCACACTTTGGATTGAATGTGGTGCTGACGAAATATTTATACATTTACAGTTCTATTTCCACTCAGGCTATAAAATGGTTGTAAATTTTGCATTATATTGATTTGATCGGTTATGAAAATATTCAATTACAGGTACGCATGTGTATATATGTACGTAACATAAGGGCTAGTATAAACGCTTCCTTATTCTCTTAAAAAGCACCAGAAATGCAGATACTTTAACCATTTAAACGAAACCGTTAATTTTACAGAAATCCTTTCCTGTCAATTAAGAAAAAAACCAAACTAAATTGAAGGTCGAATCCAACAGCACTTTTACAAGGAAGCTAACGGAGACTACAAGAATGAATGATCAACATCAGATAGCCAAAGGACAAGTATATAGTTCAGATTAGGGCTGATGCACGTTCACATGTCCTTAGTGTGAACTGTGTGTGCGTGGTGGTGGAGAGCCCACAGCTCGCCAGTGCGGGCCGACACAGCGACCCGGCTGGCCGATTCCACGGCTCTTCAATCGGTTTCCACATCTGTGAGAATTGAGACATAATTCTACGTACATTGTGCAAGCTCTATCGAAATGTTGCCGACTACGGTGCTCCTGTTTGTGCTGCATTTCGTCGCCGCTGAAATTCGTAAGTTGTTTTCTTTTGATTTTTGGTAAATTGGGGGTGGTTTTACAAATAAAATTAAGATTCGTAAGTAATAGGTAACTAAATAAAAAAAAACCAATGATTTAAAGATATCTTTAAAACATTGGTTTTTTTAATGATAATGATATCGAAAAATGTTCGGAAGAGAGCAACATAAATGAACATTGCAATTAAAGTTGTATTGATAAGATCTTTACAAAACATTTCGCTTTATTGACCTAGATTATTTACTTACAGTAAAGCCTACATGTTATCCAACATATTGGAATTTCGATTACAAAACAATTTATAATCACACACCTATTTACTTTGTCATTTCTACTTTCGCAATGGAAGTACCTACTATCGTCCTCATTTACAATGAGTATTTACGCAAAAACGAGTAACTTTAATGGTTTAGTAAAAAGTGCGTTGGTTTCTCGTAAAGTCGTAAGTTATATCGGGCCCGCTCGCGTTGGGACATTATTGCAGAACTCTGTTGCGATAAACGGCTATTATATACTGCTGACATAGATGCTGCTCGGGTAAAAACGACTTGCCAATGATTTAGTTCAGAATCACTTGGATTTTCCTTAGACGTTTTATTACGGCATGTTACGTTTGGCACGGATTTTGAATAGGTCTTTGTAAATAATAGGAATTTGCATCTTCGTTTATTGTGACCCAGCACTGTTTTGTAGCTTGTTTGTTTCCTAATCTCTTCCTTTCAAAAGACCATCTCTTAATCTCCATTTTCATTTCTTCGGTCCCTAATATCTTTTATGTTCCCCTACTATTTACCTAATCAACGTAATTGGAATTTATCCCCTAATTTCTGAGTTAAGAATTTGAATATTTGTCACACTCTAGTATGAAAACTGTCCTGAATGAATGAATCCTGCCCCATTTTATCATTACGGTAACTCTAAACTATGAATTAAAAACACTATCTTTTTTTTCGAGAAAATATCGATACTATGTACATACAATCTAACAACTGAATTATGCGTCGTTTTTCTTGCTTGATTAGTCAGTGATTTATTATCACTTTATTATTCCTTGGTTTCCTGATAAGCCTGGGATAGAATGACACATAATTTCTGTTTGGCCAGGAAATTCACCTATTTTTATATTGACAAAGCCTTTTCGACTAGGTATGGGTTACATACGTAAATGTTCTCGCTTTTTTCATGTACTAGATAATACCGAGATGGAAAGATAAGCTGATTAAAATGGTTACAGTATGTCTGACAACCCATACTGTGCCATTCTTAGGCTTTTAAATATCGGTCCCCATTAACTGAAAATATTGACTCAGACTAAGAACAAATCCCAAGATTAAGGTCAAATGATAACAAGATGAAACTGACAATTTGCTGTTTTGAATTGGTATCGTGTTTGGGGACATGAATTGGAGTACAAGGATTCTGCTGCGAAAAGTATCAAAACAAGTAAGTTTAAGGTATTTTGTGAAACTGTGGCGCAGGTGACCAGTTTCTGAAACCGCAGTTTCTTAATATTTGTGATGACACGTATGATATCGGTTGGGTCATTGTAACTGAGAAATATGTTTTCGTTTTGCATAATTAGGTAACAATTTTGAGCACTAATCTGATGTCTTTATCTTATGTTTTTTTCGGCCTATTGCCTTTAGGGTATTAAGCGAAGGGGTCAATTTATGATGTATTGTTGTCGGCTTTCAATACGCTCAATTTTGAAGTTTATAAGTTGCAGTATGTCAAAAATAATGTCACAATAGCGATTAACAAAAAGACAAGCATGTATGGGATAAACAAATGCTTTCGAAATGTCACTTAAAAATCCCTTAAATTTTGGCATTTCGACAGTCACATTCGTTGATAGAATAGCACTTTGACTAGAGCGTTTATATTTTGTTCTTGAATCCAAATGATCAATGTTTCATTAAATGCTGTTGTTGGTATATATGTACATACAGTCACATCCTGACGTGATTATAGTAGATTCGAGCAAGATCTTTCTCCGTGAACTGCATCGCGAGTGGACCTTTGCTGGATTCGGTGCTGTTTTAATTTGCTTTGATTGTTTTAATTGCTAAGTTTTGTGATAATATATAGTTCACTACCTCTCTTACTATGTAATGGTAAAGGTTTAGTATCGTTTGGCAGGATTTGGGGAGGAGAGGGGGAGGGGAGGGGAGAGGGGGGTGACCCTTCCCCCATGGCACCACTCCCGTAAAAAGGTAACGCACCGTTTCCGAGAAAATCTAATTTTAGTAACCTAACCTCAAAACACTTAAAGTGGCTTAAAAAGCGTGTCGGAGCCCCGCTTCGCAGGGCTCAAGGGTTTAAAAAAAAATAACCTCGAAGGAGTGGCGGAGTCTGCTCGCTCGCTTCGCTCGCTCACTAGACTCCGCCACTCCTTCTAACCTAACCTGTCCGAGTCGGGGTGCCCCATGTCCCGACCTCGCTTCGGTCGCTCTTGCATCCTAAATTCTCCTTGTAACACTAGTAAACTGCCTTTTGCACATACATACAATTTGGTATAAACACATCACATTAATTAAAGTTATTTATTTTATCCAAAATTTATCACTTTGATTAATTCCTCAAAAGGATCACTTTTATTTCTTTCTACCAAGTTTGAAAAAAAGTCACAATAATACTTCAAAACAAACAGAACATTCACGCAACTTGGGAAGAAACGGAACATAAACGGAATGTTGACATAGACACATGATTGAAATGTCTTTTTTTACGTTCCGTTTTACCGATTTTGCACGATATTTACACCACAGACACTATATTGTGACAGATTTGGTTGTCAAACACCCATTTTATCGTTCCGTTTTCCACTTATTCAGTTTGAGGTTAGTAACTTATTATGATAAATATGCGTTACCTTTTAATAAGAGTGGTAGTGTTATAATCAGGGACTCCAGCTCTTTCAGATTCAACAGATTTTACATCCCAACTCCTGCCAAACGATACTAGACCCAACCCTACGAACCCGCCACAAGACGAACACTGCAATTGAGGTGACACCTGGGACCGCTAAGCCAAGAGTAAGTGGCAGGCATTGGGTGAAATACTTGACGAGTATCGGCACGCTTGTTAAGGCTCTTAACTAGCTATAATAATTGAACAGCCATTCTCGTGTTGTTGGTAGAGTTTTTGTATAATAATGATCCGCTCGTCCACTACATCTGCTTCTTCGCCAAATCTAACAAACATTCCTGGAACTCCTGACAATGTTACACAAACAACCAGAATCGGAAATAACAAATGCTATCAATACATATAACTACGATATAAATAAAAAAAAATAACGAGTTGTACTTAACGAGTAGCGCTTTGACTGTGCCATATCTAAATTAACAGAAAATATAAGCTCTGTTAAGAATGAATTGTATACACTGCTTGAAGCCACTACAGAGATTAAAAATGAACTTAATTCACTGCGTTCTGATCACTTGATACTTGGAAAGCACGTAAATTACAGTCATGATATGTCATTAGAACATACAGCCGCCCTCCAAGCCGACTTAAGGACACAGGTCGATACTATATCTATGCAAAACAAGAGTACCTACGGATATTTTGAATGTGACTGTGTTCGGGTTGAAAGAGAAAATTGATAAACTTGAGCAACAGTGCAATATAGAAATATGCAATCTCCCGGAAAGACGATCTGAAAACTTGATAACTATTATGGAAAATATTAGCGCTAAAATAAACTGTTCACTGAATCAAAAAGATATAATTGCCATCCATCGTGTCCCGCATGCTCGGAAAGATAACGATAAACATAAAAGCATTGTTGTGAAGCTTAGCTCCCCGATATTACGGGATAACCTACTCAGTGTATTGCGATTAGCAAATGGGGTAAAAACTGATCAATTAAGACTTTCTGGAACAGTACAATCTGTACTCGTATATATGAATGAACATCTTACGCTAAAAAACAAGCATTTGTTTCGAGCCTGTAAAGAAGCCGCAAATAAAAGCAAGTATAAGTTCGTCTGGGGTCAAACATGCTACTATTCTCGTGCGAGAGGTTGATGGAGCACCTTTTTTTTTTTCTGGATGGGAAATCATCAACCTGCTATTGCTATTCGGTCAACCTAGGATATCTCTAGAATTAAACCTAGTACCCCTCTCACTGGTAATTAAGATTAACCTTTTGAGGATTCGTTTTTGTGCACTATTCACATAATAAATGAATTATTTTTTTTAAATGATAGTTGCTGTTAAATGTTTTTTAAGTGTACATATGTTCTTTTCTACAAGTTTTGCCATTAGCGGGTACAGTCTATGTAACTGCGTCATTCATTACATTTCAATTTTGCTCAGTCAAATCTGCCTCTCCATCTTATCATACTATTCATGCACCCTATATATAACTTCATCTATGCAAATATTCAAAGCTCTCTAAATTGATTAAATTATACTTTTTTATGCTTTGGATAATTAAAAAATGTACTATCAAAATAGTAGAACTTAATATATTGTATATGAACATTTTATCGAATTTTTACCACATTATAATCCTGACGGAAGACCATACATATGTATATCTGACGGTGAGTTTATAGATGGCCGCTACAATGTCTATCGATGTGACCGTAACCGTACTGTATCTAACAAAAAAGAAGGTGGAGGGGTTCTGGTGGCAGTGCTTAGGAGTTTAGCATCCGCACTCGTAACCTTGGCACAACCATCAAGCCCTTATATTGAACATATTCTAATAAAATTACCCGGGAACAAAACTGATGGAAAATGATCCTAGACTATCTGAGGATATTTATCGGGACCACTTTAATCTTCTATATGATACTCTATGTAATCTTAATACTAACATATATATTACGTTTTTGGAGAGTAGTGCCTCGGTTCTGCAATGTTTTTTTTTACTATAATTGTTCAACTGCTAACGAACATTTGAGCAACTTTATATTTTTACTTTTTTATTTTTATTTATTTATTTATATTTTTACTTAAACATAGATCATTTTAAACTACCATATAGTACATTTCGAAACAATGTAATCCAAAAATTAACCAACTGAATCCAAGTCTTAACTATTTAAACATGCAACTAAATGCAACTGATGTAGATCGACTCGCATGCCTAGAAAGTTCTTGTAGGTTTATATGTATAAGGTAACATGTGAATAACGTTGTGAGTTACACTTACAATATTTATTTTCTTATATATAAAATTCTCGTGTCACAATGTTAGTTACCATACTCCTCCGAAACGACTTGACCGATTTTTATGAAATTTTATATGCATATTCAGTAGGTCTGAGAATCGGCTACTATCTATTTTTTATACCCCTAAATGATAAAGGGGACCCCCCAACCCTACATTTTTTTTATTTTATATGGCAAAACAAGGTTTCTGGGTCAGCTAGTATTATACATTAAGGTTTATTAATTGAGAAACTTTTGTGTAACTGTTTGTTTTCCCTAATAAATAAATAAAAGATGATTTCTGAAATATATGATTTCAAATGATGTTTACATTTTTTTGCAATACAGTGTACAAAAAGATGTTAAGAGTAGAGGTTAGAGGACCACCTCCAACCTCCATTCTAAACATCCTTTTTTCATTGAATGATTATAAGAATTGACCTTACACGTACCATAGTGTAAGGTCAAGTCGTATAATCATTGACTTCTAATCTTATGACTTTTTGCGACTATCAGAACTTACAAAAACTATTGCCATTTAACTGAATGAAGTTGTTTATTTTTTTTTGTTTCTTTAGATAAATAACAATATATACAAATCAGATGGAAATCACTCAAACTCTTCCGTTTTAATTTAAACTTGTAATGTAAACGACACTTAGATTACCTACAGTATTATTTTGTGTAAATCTTACTGTGTTTCAAACCATAAATATAAATAATCACCTAGATATACATATGTATGTATCGGTTTAAACGCAGTAAGGTTTCACTTTTTCGTACTGATTTAAGGATCCCTAAAATAGCGATGAGAGGATATCACAGAGACATAGGGACATCGATGCAACGCTTCATATGATCCTGTTGTCTGCAGGACTGTTGTTCTAGCCTCTATTTACAACATTTTTCGCTGATAACTCTTTAAATCCTCATTAATACGCTTTACAAAAAAGCGATGGAAGTAAAATCATAAAAATAATACGTAGTACTTTCAAATGTCAATTTAATCATCATAATATGCGATATAGTTCTACTCTCTGAACTAATTTTCAACTTCCAAACCCAAGCAACGTATTGTCATTAAAAAGAAAGACCGAAATAAGAACCAAACGAAAAGAAACAACTGTAGTATTTTAGAATGCGTGTGCGTTGATTTCGGAGCAGCGCAGTGTTTAGTTGTTTACGAGGAACGATGTAACTCGGTGACATAACGCAAACACGCTATCTTATACCTGTTTTCAATCAGCGAAAGCGGGATATCTAGGCTTCAGATTATTTAATTTTGCTAAGATTTTCAATTTTTTATAAAGCATCGTATTTCTCAGGGCAATCTATGTATCGACGATTGTGAAATGTCCAAAATGTTTGGGAATCAATCCCACGGACAGTTAAGTAGTACACTGTGTCTGTCTCATACATATATTTTAAACGCATTTTAAAAGAATAGAAATACGGGACTACTCAAGTGGCCATTACAATAAAAAAGACCGATGCGCTGACGATTTGATTTACTGCAGGTAATAAAATGCGTTTTAGATATAGAAAAGAAAACCGAATGAACTTAAAACGATTTTGCGATATTTTCTGACTAAAAATGTTACGAACAACATTCTAATTAAGTAGATTGGCAAAATGGCAATTCGATAGCAACTAACAATTGTATATTCAAATAATGTAATCTCACTTTAGACTATATAGTATTTTGACTGCATTTTATTATATCCTTTTCATCTATGCATGTTGTTTTTTTTTGCGACAGGTGACTCTACAAGGTACTTTGTTACAACAAGAATATTTTTGTTGCAGCATCGTACATCAAAGTATGTCAGCGAAACGACCCCCAAGTTGACAAATGCATCATGAACTCCGTGGATATGTTACGGCCTAAAATGATAGAGGTAAGTGAGTTCTTTTTAATATTATTTACTAAACGCGCGTTG
Organism: Hecatera dysodea; assembly: GCA_905332915.2. Lineage (NCBI taxonomy): Eukaryota > Metazoa > Arthropoda > Insecta > Lepidoptera > Noctuidae > Hecatera > Hecatera dysodea. The sequence continues at coordinate 7,537,345 of HG995288.1, read as the reverse complement.
CGACCAGTGGCCGTACTACGAAGTGCCAATGCTATCATGATTCAGTGTGAGGGAAATAGATAGTGCTATTCGTCCTGTGTAACTTCGTCTCTCTCTGACACAGGAATCATGGTGGATTTAAGATGTCATGGTAGGGCTGCAGAACTCTTTTCAGACTCTTAAAACATACATAAGTTCACGTCTGCCGTTCGCGTCGTCTCCGTCAATGACTGCCACGCCCTTTGCTCGAGTCAGCTTGAGCCGCTGAACATGTTGTTTAAAATTCGAGCCAAAGTAATCAAAGTTAGATCTGGCATGTCCTTTGCTTTCCTCCCCCCGAGGTCCTTACGCAACAGGTTGCTGTTAACGTGTAGTTGCTTAGTTTGCAGTTTTTTTGTAGTCCTGTCTGGGTGCTTCAATTATTAATAATAACGCTACTGGAAAGACCGTTTGTGTAGATAGCAACCACATTATGTATGTAGGTTGAACTAGGAGAGGACAATGACATTTAATAAAACAAACGCTCTGCCTGCCACTATACTAATATACTCTTTTAAATATTTATTGGAAAATATGATAGAATCAGAGTCCAAACTTTTTCTAGGTTCTGAAAAATACGGTTAGATCTAAAACCTACCAGATTAGAATAATCATGTCTATTATAAAAAGCAACTATATTAGGCAGTAAAAAAAATGATGTCATTCATATTTTTGATAATATTATAATAAGTTACAAACATTGTTTGATTAAAATCTCTTATTCGACTATTTTTACATATACATTGTGTTAAATAAAATTAGTACTTACATTTGTTATCTTTTTGTTGTTGCACTTTCATCATAATTTGTGGTTCTGGCAGCTAAACCTGACCTTACTTTTGCATATTGCGCCATCTGTGTCTGCTACACTTACAAAGACACTGCACTGTCTGCGGGGTTCTCATCTGCTGGGTTCTTATATGCGAGGTTCTTATCTGCGGGGTTCTTATATGCTGGGTTCTCATCTGCTGGGTTCTTATATGCGAGGTTCTTATCTGCGGGGTTCTCATCTGCGGGGTTCTTATATGCGGGGTTCTCATCTGCGGGGTTCTTATATGCGGGGTTCTCATTTGCGGGGTTCTTATATGCGGGGTTCTCATTTGCTGGGTTCTTAAATGCGGGGTTCTCATCTGCTGGGTTCTCATATGCGGGGTTCTCATTTGCTGGGTTCTTAAATGCGGGGTTCTCATCTGCTGGGTTCTTATATGCGGGGTTCTCATTCGTTGGGTTCTTATCTGCGGGGTTATTATATGCGGGGTTCTCATCTGCGGGGTTCTTATATGCGGGGTTCTCATCTGCGGGGTTCTTATATGCGGGGTTCTCATTTGCTGGGTTCTTATATGCGGGGTTCTCATCTGCGGGGTTCTTATATGCGGGGTTCTCATTTGCTGGGTTCTTATATGCGGGGTTCTCATTTGCTGGGTTCTTATATGCGGGGTTCTCATCTACTGGATTCTTATATGCGGGGTTCTCATTTGCTGGGTTCTTAAATGCGGGGTTCTCATCTGCTGGGTTCTTATATGCGGGGTTCTCATTCGCTGGGTTCTTATATGCGGGGTTCTCATCTACTGGGTTCTTATCTGCGGGGTTATTATATGCGGGGTTCTCATCTGCGGGGTTCTCATTTGCTGGGTTCTTATATGCGGGGTTCTCATTTGCTGGGTTCTTATATGCGGGGTTCTCATCTGCGGGGTTCTTATATGCGGGGTTCTCATTTGCGGGGTTCCTATACGCGAGGTTCTCACCTGCGGGGTTCTTATACGCGGGGTTCTCATCTGCGGGGTTCTTATATGCGGGGTTCTCATTTGCTGGGTTCTTATACGCGGGGTTATCATCTGCGGGGTTCTTATATGCGGGGTACTCATTTGCTGGGTTCTTATATGCGGGGTTCTCATCTGCGGGGTTCCTATATGCGGGGTACTCATTTGCTGGGTTCTTATATGCGGGGTTCTCAACTGCGGGGTTCGTATATGCGGGATTCTCATCTGCTGGGTTCTTATATGTGGGGTTGTCATTTTCTGTGTTCTTATATGTGGGGTTCTCATTTGCTGGGTTATTATATGCGGGGTTCTTATATGCGGGATTCTCATCTGCTGGGTTCTTATATGCGGGGTTCTCATCTGCGGGGTTCTTATAAGCGGGGTTATCATTTGCTGGGTTCTTATATGTGGGGTTCTTATATGCGGGATTCTCATCTGCGGGGTTCTTATATGCGGGGTACTCATTTGCTGGGTTCTTATATGCGGGGTTCTCATCTGCGGCGTTCTTATATGCAGGGTACTCATTTGCTGGGTTCTTATATGCGGGGTTCTCATCTGCGGGGTTCTTATACGCGGGGTTATCATCTGCGGGGTTCTTATATGCGGGGTACTCATTTGCTGGGTTCTTAAATGCGGGGTTCTCATCTGCGGGGTTCTTGTACGCGGGGTTATCATCTGCGGGGTTCTTATATGCGGGGTACTCAATTGCTGGGTTCTTATATGCGGGGTTCTCATCTGCGGGGTTCCTATATGCGGGGTACTCATTTGCTGGGTTTTTATATGCGGGGTTCTCATCTGCGGGGTTCTTATATGCGGGGTACTCATTTGCTGGGTTCTTATATGCGGGCTTCTCATCTGCGGGGTTCCTATATGCGGGGTACTCATTTGCTGGGTTCTTATATGCGGGGTTCTCATCCGCTTTATTTGAATTTTCAACATTTACCATAACATTTACGTTCATTTTTTGTGGCTTAGATCTGTAATCTTCAGTTGATTTTGGATATTTCCTAGTATCAATAGTAATTTGAGCCCTCCCAGATTTGTTAATTGTTGGAATTGATACTTTTACTGTAGCTGGTTGCAGTCTAGTATTACATATTGGTGTGTTACATTCCTGCTGATTGGCTGCAGGTTGGTTATTAGTATTAACGTATGGATACGGCAGGGGAAAGTAAAAAGGATAATTTAACGGGGTATCTAAATATGGGATCCTAAATCGTATTGTTGTCGGCCTTTGGTTGTTGTAGTTACATCTTGCAGTTTGAGATAAATCGCACTGTAACAATAGATCAAGACGCTGTTAGTACGTTGAAAGGTAAACAGTGCAATGTATGCATTTACTTGTTGCTAGGTTACCAAAATGTTTAAGAGAAACTATTATCTCCAGTATCGAAAAAAGGAAGAAATACGGTTTAAAAAACTTAATTAACACTCAATATTCCAATGAATTCTTATTATAAGTGACTTACTTGTATTAGTCCTATAAAGGCCACTAGCACAATAGCTTCACACCACCCCATATTGGATAATTGAAACTCACATTTTCAAACAGGCTTATATACCTTCGGAACAAAACTGATAACTTAAATTGACGCATTTGTCACAAACTTTGGTCATTGTTGGTGTCAAATCGGAAGCTAAAGGCACGTAGGAATCGTTTGGTTTTTATTTTAAAACGATAACGATGTCAGGTGTTTTGTAAATACTTCATGAGACTCGTCTTATCGTGTGGAGTAGCGTCATTAGGTCGAATTCCTAATCCTGATACAATTATCAATACACACACACAAATTGATGTAGTTTTAGAGTCATTTACACGCGGTAAAATGTATGGGTGATTGGTGCTGGTGAAACGTTGCAGCAAATGTACGTGCCAAAGCACTGATCCTGTCAGTAACAGATGGTCTTCCTTCACTTGACTAGCAGATAAAATATTAACCGTTGTATCGTTATTGAATTGTTTTAGAACGTGTTTTATGTTAATATTAGAGCTGTTTTAACAGTTTGCGACGGCAGGGCGCGCGGCGCGGTGCGCGATGCGAATGTTATTTTAAAATTACGAAAATTGCGTCCGATCTTGAAGCGATGCTGATTAAGGCAAAAATGCAGTTTAACACGCACCAATTAATTTAATTTAGCTAATAACAAAATTGATTACTACTAAAGCGTTCCGAGTAAACAAAACCACTTGATTTCTTGAAAGTAAATATTTTGCAACGGCGAAGGGACAACACACGGCACGGAGAACTGCGGAGTTGTGCAAATCCAAGTAGACACATATCCTTGGGCATTGAATTAGGGTGAACGGCTGGACCGGTCCGTTGGGAAACACCTAACACTAATAAATTGTTAATTTGATAGCATACTCTGCGCGGATTTGGTTACTGAATGGAATCTGATTTACTCGTGTTTCTTGATTAGGTTCTTACAAATGCATGGTGATAAGTTTTTGTTGAAACAAATGTTTCAAAAAGGGGATTTTTTTATACCCAATCAATTTTATTTGCACAAGCAAATAAAATTGATTGGGTATAAAAAAATGCTGGGAAAAGTGGCCAGAACCCTCTGTCCTCTGGTCACATGAAAGTCGATTAACCGTTAAATATTGTGGGTGAAAACATTCCAATCCAGTATTCTAGTTTTTCTAGCACCATTTTCGTTTAGATTTTGGAATTAAATATTTTGTTGAATCTATACTAATATATAAAGCTGAAGTGTTTGTTTGTTTGCTTGAACGCGCTAACCTCAGTAACTACTGGACCGATTTCAAAAATTCTTTCAGCGTTAGGCCATTTATCGAGGAAGGGTATATGCTTTATATCATCACGCTAAGACCAATAGGCGGAGCAGTCATGAAAAGTATGGCACTAACGAAGTTGCACAGGTCAGCTAGTGTTAGTATAAAAATACCATCGCCCTCGGCAGTAATGTAAATAGTCAGTTATTGACAGATACTCTGCTTAAATTTACAGTTTTGAGTTTTTATTTCCTCGCTACAGAAAAACCATCCAGGGTTGCATCTATCTCTCTACCAAAATGCATCAAAATCGGTTCAGTGATTTAGGCGCATTTATGTATTTAGTATCATTAGGTACCCGATCTTTCTAGAATATTGTATTATTGATCGATGGAAAAATCACCCTGACCGTTGCTACCCCGCAATCAGGAGAAAAACGGAAAATATTTACTCGATAAAGAATTTGAAAGTGTGTCAATGTCAGTCGTTTCAAAATAATGATGTGTGTCAAGAGGACTGACTGTGGGTGCAAAACGTAAACTAAGCGACCTGCATCGTGTTTGATATATCAGTGTGTTCTGTGAGTCATCGTGTGTGTTTCTATGTTAAGTGCTTAGTAGGCGTTTTAGTTTGTCTCGATATTTTTATTGCTTTAAAGTTATTTTTTACTTTTTGTTTTTGTTTAGAAGTTGGTTGTATTTTTTTGTAAAATGTTTTTTTTTTCATTTTTGACTTTTTAGTGGTTTACTCCCAGCTAAATATACCCATCACAGCGTTCGTGGTATAAATTGGGGTAAACTATAAATAAACATGCGATTTCAGCCAACCCGACAGATTTGCTATCATTTATTGAAATTAACAAAAATGCTCATAAAATAAAAACTACTTGACGAAATTGAACTAAATTCTTTCGGGACCAAATGGCAACTATTCTTCATCGAATAAAAAAACAACCACTTAAATCGGATTAGAAATCTCGGCGTAATCACTGTACATACAGAAAAAAAATACCTGCCAAATTGAGAACCTCCTACTTTTTGAAGTCGGTCGGAAGAATAGAGTTTACAGTAGTAGAGAATTGTAAAAAAATATTCACGTTTGTCTCTTTTAAATAGGGAATATTAAAATGGATTGAGGGATTTTCGTAGTTGCCACAGCTGATGCCAGCGTGTTTTTTTTTTTTCAGGAAAACTAATTTCCATCCTTCTCCATCATAAATAAAATTACAAAGGCAGGTATTCGTATGTTTGGATAACCGAACACAACCATGGTGTATGTATTCCAGTCAGGAATCTCTTTTGGGCCTGCCAACAATTTAAATCCAAGTCTATTCGGCGTGTGATCTTGGCTATTTTTAGAGAAGCTGCAAATAACAAAGAAATAAATATGTTGTTTTATAAATATGGGTTCATTAACATTCTAACTAGATGTGTTTAGAAGATATGTACTGAATATACATAGCCTTATATCCATTGAGTCAGGGTCCCATCTATTTTGTATTCTGTAACAGTATTTGCTTTAAAGGGCATTGTAGGTAAGAGTTATTTGTCATGGTTTGCATTAATTAATTAATTATAGATTTTATTGTTGTGTGTAGTTTTTTTTTGTCGTCACTGTGATTAAATAATTTAAGTGTCAAAGTTATCAAACCTACTAAGTTATTTGATTATTCGTAATTTTTAGGGATGTACCGACTAGTTAGTAAAACTATAATATGCCCGTCGGCAAGTGGGCACATACATACACAGGGTTATTTGTAAAACACCAACAACCTCCTTCTTTTAACCCACAAACGCGAAATAACAATCAGCTGTCCCCTACATTTATGTTCGTATAACTCATCAAAATGTAGGGGACAGCTGATTTTGTTTCGCGATTTCAGGTTAGGTCCCATAGTAAAAGTTGTTCATAATTATGAGTACAATGACCTCTTAAGAGGTTGTTGGTGTTTTACAAATGACCCTGTATAAACACAGAAAGCACGAGTTTTGGACGCGAATTTTCATTGATCAGGCATCGGATACTATTACATTGTTCTTACTTATCAGAAACTTTACTCGACTAACGAGATTTCTTCTTTAAATTCCAGGGTATTCCAGAGCTGAATGTGCCAGGTATCGAACCCCTCAGTCTGGGCCAGATTGCGTTGGCTCGTGGACCTCAGGGCGCCAAGCTCACAGCTGTCGTCAATGATGTCAAGGTCCGGGGACCCAGTAACTTCATCATTGAAGAACTCAAGTGAGTACCTATAGCCAGAATAGGGATGTTTCCTGAGGAATAAAAATATGATCCTATTTAGTCCGTCAGTTAGATTATCGAAAAATATTGGACACGTATTTTTTGCTTTATGAAATCTCTAAAAATTGACGAAGATAAAAATCTTCAGAGATCATGAGTGGGGGCTTGTGACATCAGGGCGTGGTAAAAAGCGTCACACGGAGTGATGTCACACGAGTTTTCAACGCACTATATCGTCTTCGTTTTCTGTTTACGTGAAAAAAAAATACATGTCCAATATTTTTGGGAAGTCGTCTATCTTACGGACTTATTAGATTTTTTTTTGGGAAACTACCCTATTCTTGGATTAAAAATGTATTTACTGAAGGTAAGATTTAAGTGATAGTAAGATAGTCGCCGATTAACTTAAAGGTCACAGCTCATTAGAGCCACCCGGCAACCACTCCGCACCCCCTCGCCTCCTGCGGCTAGTATTCTTTATATGGACTTGTATGAGTATGCGCTCACTATATCAACTCCGTAGCGTCACCGGATCGCCTCGGTCGTAAGCCCTCCACGCGCGGACGGCGGGTGGACCACTCGGTGACTACTCGCTGCTCGCACGCTTGCCTTGCGTTGACTGCGCATTGCCAACTCGCGGGTGGACCGCGCGCTGCCCGCGAATGATTCACGCGAGGACTATACTGGGTGATGAGCCGCTTCCTAGACTTCCTACCCTCCCTTCATTCCCAGCCTTTCTTTCGTACGAGTCGCACGTATCGCACGTAGACCTAGTGCCAATTGTTAACAGATTACTCGAAAATTTGTGGACGCGAATGACGAAGCGACGTCCACTCGTTGACCACGCGGCGTTCTCTCGTTGATCGCGCCGGGTCCATTGGTTGACCGCGCGACGTTTACTGGTGTTAACGCGACTTCCACCCGTAGACCACCTGTCGACAACGAGTGGAAACCGTGCGACGTGGCGGTGCGGGGTGGGTGCTGGGTGGCTCTAATGAGCTGTGACCTTAAAAGTTTATTTTCCACAAATCATTTCTACGTACATGTATGTAAATGGGTTTTAGAGAAAATTACGTTCAGAACATTGGATTGATCACTTTTTCAAGAGATGCAATTGTTTAGGTGCTCTAGTCTGGCTTTAATGATGGCTCTCACTGTCAGGCTCTGAGGCCCTATAAAAAATGGCATACTGTCAACGATTGCGACTGTCGAAATAAAAGAGGTAAAGTTATTGATCACGTGACATTTCGGCAGCGTTTGCCAATTCATTTTTCTTCGTCACGCTATGTTGAAAGGTTGAAAGAATGTCATTTGTCGAGAGCCTCCGCTCGTCCTGATGCACCTAATAAATATACATTTATATATGTCACCGGATAATAGGGATGTTTCCTGAGTAAAAAATATATGATTATGTTTAGCAGTTAGACTATAGAAAAATATTGGACACGTATTTTTTCCTTTATCAAATCTATAAAAACTGACGAAGATACAAAGCATCAAAGATCAGGAGTGGGGGCTTGTGACGTTACGGCTCGCTAAAAATTGTAGCGAGTAGTGACGTCACACGAGTTTTCAACGCTCTGTATCGGCTTCATTTTTTGTTTACGTGAAAAAAGAAAAAATACGTGTCCAATATTTTTTGGAAATCTATCTGACGGGCTAATTAGATTTTTTTAGTCAACTACCCTATTGTAAAGAACGTAAGATTATAAAATATCGTGAGAGATTGTAAACTCTCGATAAATTGTGATTTCTCGGAATGACTTCGAGAGATTATAGACTATCAAATTTTGAAGCGTGGAAAAGTTTTCCAAATGTTCACTTGATAATTTATCGAGAGTTTACAATCTCTCTAAACGTTTTATGATCTTACGAAGTTTGCCATTTTCCGGTAACCTATATATCATAATACCTTATCAATTAGTCTTGTCTTGTCAGAATAAACGGCCTATTTCGATGCTACTATCACGACTTCATGATTTGACAAGATTGAACTCTTTCGAAGTGTTTAGTTTCAAGGATCTAAATCTTACAAAAGGCTGCTCTTATTGTATTCTAGTCGTACCAAGAATACTTTCAGTTTCAGTTTTTTCAATATGTCCTCTATTTGGATAGGTACATTTATAGGATTTTGGTCAGCAATAGCTGGTTAAGATCACCGTGTAAGGACTACTTATATTTACGAATACGAAAGCGCGGCCCTGGAACGCAGACACTAGAAGGATCACGGGTGGGTTTTAGTTAGTAAGAGTCTGACACTCCCTCCCGCTTCACCTAGAACGGGAGAAGTCATTTAATGATTTCCCTTTCAGAAAAAAAGGGCCACTTATATTTTACGAATAGCTTTACCTTATACAGAAAATGCTAAAGTAAAGATTAAGAGTAAGATAACATCACGCTATGGTCTTGCCACACATTGACAAATTGTGTTTGCCAGTTTTAAATTTGAAAATGAAAACAATATATGTAGTTTTAATTTCCGCGAATATTAGTGGGTTGCAGGTATGCACCTCCCTCCCGCCCGCTATATTATGCACATGCAAGATTACTAGGCAAATGCAAGGATTTTAAGCACATGTAGGAAGGCAATGCAAAACCCAACACCATTACCGACACGTGTTTCGCCTCTCCACGAGGCATCCTCAGGGGACGTGTTGACTCGCTGACCGTTGAGTTGTCGCAACTCAACGGTCAGCGAGTCAACACGTCCCTTTTTTTTTTTGCCAGTTTTTGTTAAAGTAGTATTAGGAGGCGAGTCTTTATCGCCTATCATTCGGGCACTAATGTTTAAAGTAATATAGCGGTACCTAATGTATACATGTTACTTCCGCATTTTAACTACAAATATGCAAATTTTTACCCTTAATTGAAAAAACACAATAATATCCCTTATAAAAGGTATTTGTATTACAAATATGTATATTACAGGAAATTACTCTGTATTTCAGCACCTTATATAAACGCTTCCTGGCCTAGTCCAGCAAAGGATCTGTGAACATTTCCGATAGTTAATCGATTAACTGATTTATTCGTCATTAATTAAGGCCAAGCTGAGGAGAGAGTTTGATCAATTAGTTTGCTTACGAAACTTAATCGAATTCAATGATGGAGATCGTATTGCAATGTGGCGATATTTCAATTTATCTGGTCTGCATTTTCCAAACACACAGTCTACTCGGTTGCAGCTGATACAACTATTTTTAAAGTCTTGCATGCCTTTTTTCATTTATTATCATCAAATGACTTCTCCCGCTCTGGGCGGAGCGGAAGGGAGTGTCAGACTCTTACTGACTAAAACCCACCCGTGTTCCTCCTCTTTGCGTTCCAGGGCGACGGTGACGCTTATTCTGACACCTCACCGTAGAAATTTCGGTGGAGTAGGCTTGTCGAGAACTGCCATTCCACCCTGACTAGATGGGTTGGTTGACACTTCATTTCATGTTCACTTTATCCAAATATTGGGGAGACAGTTCAATTTTTTTTTAAACACATCGGACGGATTTGTAAAACTTCAAAACCTGACCAGACCAAAAAGATTTTACTAAACTTCCGAACAGTCTAAAGACACTATAATCTATACTAATATTATATAGAGGAACGATTTGATTTTTTTTTTTGTATTGAATAGGCCCCGAAACTACTGAAACGATTTGAAAAATTCTTCTACTGTTAGGAAGCTACACCATCCCCGGGTGGGTATTTTAACCCCATATTCCCACGGGAACGGAAACTATGCGGGTGAAACAGCAGGGCACTGCTAGAAATTTATAAATTATTTATTTTGTTGGTACGCGAATGCAAATACATATGTTCGAGGCTTGCGTTCACTGTTAGAGGCCAATGGATGAGATTTGGCATTGGGTGTGGTATGTTAGGTTGCAATCGCCGAAATACGTTGCTTTGTTTTGTTTGCTTCCTTTCATCTTGCCTTGGTTACGCACCCGTGGCTACCAGTGAGTAATCTGTATGTGACCTTCTGGAAGGACATCTATATTTTGATAGCACGGTTGGCGCTGCGATTGTGCGATAGACTGCTGCGGTGCGTGTCGAGGGTTCGATTCCCGCACGGAATAATTGTTTATATGGCTTACAGAATGTTGTTTCGGGTCTGGTCTGGTCTGTGAAATTACTAGTTTAAGGCATGGAAGAAAAACTCAAATTTAGATTATGATCAAATATACAGGGATAAAAAAAATAGATTCAAAAAATCTTAAGTAGGTAACTATTAATAAAAAACAGACAAAAATTTTGTGTAATGCATCAAAACCTGCTCAATTACAATTACAATAAAATAGAATGACTTCTTTTTATGCCGAACATGAGTACGAACTAGGAAGAAAATTGAATCCCTAAAGCGATAATTTGTAAATGACACTTTGTCGATACAAAGTGTCATTCTAATTAACGAACTTATAAGTTCGTTATTCCGCTGTTTCGTTATTTCCGCCGGTGAGACATTTTATCTCACTTTTTGTACAGCGTGAATCTCTAATGTTCCAGGTCTGACTTAGATAACAACAGGTTTGACTTCAAGTTGCTGTTGCCGAAGCTGGACTTCGCTGGAAAGTATAAAATGGACATCCAGGTACTGCTGCTGCGTCTACAGGGAAGAGGAAACATCACAGGGACCTTCAGTTAGTATATTTTTTTTAAATTTGTGAATGTGTACTCAATGTACGTATGACGTGGTCTCTATAGGATTGTTCATGAACATTTTTGTGTGAACTTTGAGGTCTGAATTCTGGCCGATAACATCAGATTATTATTTTTTGGATTTCCACTTTCAGTGGCCAAAATATCATTAGAGGAATGAGTGTGAATATCGCCATTTTTATTCAAATGTGTTGGTGCGTTTCAGATTAACTATAAATCATATATTTTTGAATAAATAGTAGACTAAATAGTTAGTAGAAGAAGTAGGTAGTAGACTCTTTCTTAAAATAATCTCTGGCAAAAAGCCAACTTTATCCCATATATATGCAATCAACCTCATTACACCCCTGTCCCGTTGCAAGACCACCGGATCCGTATCTTTGTGAAGACGTAACCCTCTCTCTGCTACGGCTGTTAGTACTTGAGAGTCTGCTAAGTGGCTCTGAGTCTCGCTGTGCGCGGCAGCACGTGACCACTGTCGTATATTGTGGTGCCTGCACAACATAAACTAGTACCCAGTAAACCCGATCACGAAAGAAAGTTATAAAACAAGTCGTTCGCATGTATTGATTGCGAAGGATGTTATACAATCACATTTCTATGCCAAGGTCAGTCGTTCGTTACAATTGTAATTGGTAAAAAGAATGATATAAGTAAAGCCAATTAAGAACGAAGCTTTTGATGGTCGCCAAACATGCATGAACCTCATTCAACGAGTTCCGTGGTTAGCACAACATCTAACTATTACAGAGAAACTTTAAACATAATATCTTTATACCAAAAATATTAATTAAATCTGGCTCAAAATCTGTAAGGAGAAAAGAAAGACCATCAGCATAGATATGACAATGCGACACACGACAACTAGTAATTCTATGATCTGTCTATGTGAAACGTACAGCTTTTTGCTACTTGGCTTGTCAAGCATAACATAAGAGCCTCCACGAATAACGATTACAATTGGGTTAGATAAAAGTAAAGCCTAGTCATCAGGTTTGAACTTGGTTGATTGCCCATCCACGATTACATTACTCACGTACTGTCTAGAACATCAGGTTCGCGAAAAATTTTGGTACGACGAAACGACGAACGACGAATTTTGGTTGGTTTTTTGGTGATTTTTGACGGTTGGTGGTGGTTTTGGTACGATTCTTCTCGTGATCATTTGATCAGAATCGAAATCAGAAAGAATCGTACGTCTTTCGTTATTCTTTTTTCAAGTTTCAAAAAGTCCATCGGACTTCTACTTTGCTTTAGTGTCTTATATTATTATGTTTTGCGTTGGCTGGCCAGCACGTGAAGCGTGATGCGTGACATTCCAAGAAATAATTAAATCTTATTTATTCTTTGTCCGTGTATTATGTGAGCAGGTAGTGCAGTGTGTGTTGTTATTATCGTTATGCCTTATATTGAAATAGTTTTACCATACTAAACAATAACTGCTCCGTTTAAAAAAAGCGCATACTTGTTTGGAAAAGCGAGAGGGAGGCCTTTGCCCAGCAGTGGGATAAGGTGGGCTGGATATATAAATATAGTATTTGTAGAGTAGAGTAATAATGAATTTTTTGGCAAGGTTAGACATTTACAAAAAAGATCCGTGATTGGTTTTAGTTCGCAACATGCGAAAAACGTTGTTTGCAAAGAAAACCAATAAAAAGCCTTAAAACTTATATGACAGTTAAACTTTCACAGAATTCCAAGAAAATCAGTGAAAAACTAAATTACTCGGATCGAACTAATCTTTCATCATAAACATTCCTTCCTATCCAATACAACAAACTGGGATTTCATAAGACAAGTGCATTAGTAAATAGTGTAATGGCAAAGTTTGTTGACCCGTGTTGCATAGTATGACGTATGAGCTCACAGTTGCACCCGCTTCGCAGTTGGTGGCGTCATGTCAGCATTGCGGCCAACACAGGGTCCAAGGGAGAGAAGGACGCGAAAAACGAACAATTAGGAATGTTTGATGGAATAATCGGCTTTTTGGCTTTAACTTTTATAAACTCGATTATTCTGTCAGATATTTTTAATTTTTCTATTAGCATGTTGGCATCATAAGCTACCTTTAATCCAAAAGAAATGAAGTAATAGCAAAAATCATACCATTCAGTTAAGTTTTCATCGGGACTGATAACAAAGGGTGGGCAAGATGCAACAACAACGTAATTATTGTCACCCATGAATGTTTGAAAATTGTCACCTGTTTAAAATAAATACATGAACAGGAGAAGGAATCGGAAATTATAAATAAATCACTCCATCAAGTCTCACCTAGATCAACGTGTCAGTATCGCCTTTTAACAAATATAAATGATATCTTGACACACATCTAATGTCTGGACCCATAAAAATATGAATATAGCGCCCCCCTATATTTCAATGTTGTACATATTTTTATCCTGATTTTTATAACTGACTACGAATTTGGGCCTGGATTTTAGTATGTTTTATTTTTTAATATGTTTAATGTCTGAAAATGAAAATAATATATCTAGTTTTAATTTCCGCGAATATTATTAAACTAGATATATTATTTTCATTTTCAAATTTAAAATGGATTTCCGCAGAGTAACGCCTGACTCAATCAATTTTATGTTTAATGTCGTTAGTATTTGACAATTTATCTGTGTCTATAATCTGTCATGTATCATCTGCAGACATAAATCAATAACATATATTATACATATACATAAATCAATACATAGCTTTGACAAATTTGTTTATTTTGTTTATTTTTGTTTATTTATTTATTTATTAAAACTTTTTGCACTAGTAAAAAAACTGTACAAAGGCGGACTTAATGCCTTAGGCATTTTCTACCAGTCCGACGAATATATGTTATTACTCATTCCAAGTTGACTTAGACTAAACTAAAATATTTATATTAGCTGTTACTCGTATCCTTGCGAAACAAAGCATTTTACCTTGGCCTTGCTGTTGCTGCCAGTAATAACATTAAAAGTATTTACTAACATATTTGAATAAATACACTCTTAGGCAATACTGAATAGAAACCTTAGCGGTAGATAACATTAAAAAATTAAGAATATTTAATAAAGCTTACGTAGAAAGATTATGAAATAGAATAATGGCCGAGCATTTTGTCTACAACAATAATGATTAGAAATTATTCTGGTAATAATTTCTGGTAAACCATGCTGAAATGCAAAAGGAATGCAATTTGGGAATCTACATGAGGATAGCTGACAAAAAAAAAATGCCATGTTGTCTGCTGCAGTAATAAATAAATAATACCTAGTTGTTAAAAAGGGTCAAAAATTTGTCAAATTCGTAGCAGTACTGAAAGCGTAGCAAGCATACTTTCGCATAATTATGATACCAACATATTTGTTACATTTTTAATTCTGATTTGAAAAAAAGAACATTGGGATGATTGGCGTTCTGTGTCTTAGTTCATCGCTTGAGCCGCTCCGGCACCGATTACCAATGCGCCATGCAATGTTTAGCATAGGTGTTAATGTTCCAAGCTTACACGTGCGTTCTTACTGTGTTACCATGTCACTTTATGTAATCTTAATCACTGGTCTAATGAATTAATTACTGAGGACCTGATTGACATTTAATTAAGGGTATTTAGACCTGTTTCTAAGTCTTAAACTCTTATCCTTTTCTGCGCCAGTAGCCAAAAGTTCAACCATTCAATTACAATCAATTGAATGGTTGTACTTTTGCTTAAATATTAAATAATATTTTTTGGACTTTTTGGTTTTCCTTACTTGTTTTCCAGGGTTAACTCTGTTATATGTTATTATACATAGATTGTAATACATAACATTATCTAATAACAATCTTCATACTTGGCTACTTGCAGAGAAAGACAAGATCATGTGAATCAGAAATTATCGTTGCGTAGGCAAAACATGGCTACACTTACCTAACTGCTACTTCCTTTATTATGTATGTAGCACCAGCACCAGATATGGCTCAAATTACTCATACAGACAACGTAATTATTATTTACCTTCAAGATATAGGTAACATATTTATCACTTAGCGAAGCTATGAAAGTTATCTTCCTACTAGAAATAAACATTTTATATCATCAACTGTTACTTTGGTTGCGTTTTGCATATTTACTTAATTGTACTTTTATCTTAGGGCTACAGGCATTTCTAGTCAAATTGGTATGGCATTTATTGAGATTTTAAAATTCAGTGAAAACGTCATGAAGCTATTTTGTCAGAACTGATAAAAACATTTTTTACTTTTCAGTTAACTACGCCTGTAATGTCACAATGAGAGGACACAAAGAAAAGGTTGGTGAGGACGAGTACCTGCAGTTCGATCCCTTCAAAGTGAAGCTCCGTGTTGGTCAGTCCTCCATCTACCTCACCAACTTATTCGATGGTGACCCAGTGCTCGGACCTGCTACTAACAGGGTCATTAACGAGAACTCACAAGTGTTCTTACAAGAAATAAGTCCGGTCCTAGAAAAGAGCCTTGCGGACCTCTTCACGGAAATGGCGAATAAAATAACATCAAAGTTTACTTACAAAGAACTGTTCCCGTGATTTGTGGTAATTAAGGGGTACTGTGTAGTATAAGATGTTTGTGATTTTGTATGTACGTCTGTCATGAATTCGTTGGTCATTAACAATGTCGAAGGCCTGTAGAAATTCCAAAAAATATTTTAGGGTTGGATCATTTACTCTACACCACATTTCATTTTCATCTAGTGTAACTAACAGTATCATTATCATATAATTTTCAGGTGTTTCTTAATTTTAATCATTACTCATTTTTCATACCAACCCTGCCAGACTATTTTGTACAGTAATTAGTTTCAAAGTGTTAAAACAGATACTAGTTGTAAGGTATTGGTTATTTAAGTGGTAAAGTAAGATTGTAAATAAATAGTTTAGTATTATTTAACAGTATATGTGCCGACTGACGTAACAAGAGATTGTATAAATATATTCTCCTTGGAAACGGATAAAGCATGTTATATTTAATGAAAACTTAACAGAACTAGCTTCATTTGGTAACTGCATATATACATATGTATTTATGTATTTGTGACACCTATTTTTAATTATGTATACGTTTTTCTGCTAATTCACCTTATTTACTTATTATTTTTGTTACTTTTCATCATAATAATTCGCCAGGTGCAAATATTCGTCTCTATTAGGTCAACGCATTAGCTGCATGTTCATTAATATGCATGCAAATAATTATTTCATATAAGCCTAATAAACAAAAGAATTTGTTTTCAATATCATTCTCATCATCATTTTTCAATTACATGATATTAAGCAGAACTCAATGCAATATCAGTATTTTGCCGAAATTACTCCTAGCATGAGCTTTGTAATATAATAAACATAACGTAACATTATGATGTATTCCTCCAAAGGATTAGGCAGATTTGTTTTTATTGTTCACCTACATTTCACCAGTTAACAATACTACAAAAAACATAGAATATTCTTTATTATATACCCCATATGATTTATAAAAAACACAGATGAAGAAAACATTACATAGGGTGACACCATTGTGTCACGCTAAAAAGTTGCTTTTAGCGAAATGGCCGCTCAACGGCGACATTATCGCTAAATGCGATCTTTTCAAGCCAACCTTTGGAATGATTTTAAAGAGAAAAAAAGAAAGAGGACTGCAGGTAACGCTCATTTATCACATACATATGTATAACATTGCTATAATATAATCCTTACATTGATAAAATTAATTATTTCAAATGAATCGTGCTTATCCGTTTCGTTTCAATCTAAAACGTTTCAACTACGCTTGTGATTGTCATTACTCTATCATTGACATGTGATATCAGGGATAATGTAAAAATAAAAATTTTCGTCAGTGAATTGTAGTTTTCTTTTTGTTTTCCATCGTTTACTTCCTATATTTGTTATGGGGTTCCCAGAAATCTTATAATATATTCAATAAAAAGTTAATAATTATTGTTAAAAGTTTAAATGAAACTTTTCCTCTATTTCCATCATTGTCAATGTTCACCATTTGTAACTTAAAGGCTGTGTCAAAAGGTGTTCAGAAAATTTGATTTTTAAATACATATACAGTAAAACACCGATTATCCTAACGCCGATTAACCGAATCGCCAATTATACGAATTGGTCCCAAGCGTAATATAAAAAAAAATATTTCGCTTTTATATATATAGGTTCGTTTGTTTTCCCTACATTTAGACATACGAAGCACTTTTTGTAAAAGTAATTTGTTTAGGAAGTAATTTATAAAAGTAATTTTATAAATTTTAAACAAGTTATTGTAGACCTTTTTTTTTTTTTTTTTTTTTTTTTTTTTTTTTTTTTTTTCTGGATGGGAAATCATCAAATGACTTCTCCCGCTCTGGGCGGAGCGGAAGGGAGTGTCAGACTCTTACTGACTAAAACCCACCCGTGATCCTTCTTGTGCCCTTTGCGTTCCAGGGCCGCGGTGACTCTTTCGAACAAATTCCGCAACCCTAGCAGGCACTGACCCTATGGGGCCCCGTCTAATTTGCTGACGGCTCTTTGAGGCGCGCGTGGAACACGACGCGCCGTCGACTCGGGCCTGGTTGCTATCGGACGGCGAGCCACCCATAGCTCGCCATCCGCAGGCCCGCGCCTACGGTGGCCGGGAATCGCCCTGCGTTTCCCGACGCTCGGGGCGTCTTCTTCTGTTGCGGCGGCTGGAGCGAGGGGCATCCCTCTCTCGCACGCGCTCCGCCTCCTCCTTCGCTAGCATTACTGCTTCGCAGAAGGAGGCGACCGCTTCCCATGCCTCCTCGCTCCGGACCATGGCCCGAACCAGGGCCGGACGCGAGAGGTCGCCGCCGCCGATCGCCTCGACGAGGACACGGCGGTGCTCCGCCCAAGCAGGGCAGACCTCCACCGTATGCTCCACCGTGTCCTCCGGGCGATCCACACAGTGATGACACCCGGACGTGTCCTCCCGCTGGATCCGACACAGGTACCTCCCGAAACAACCGTGTCCGGTGAGCACCTGCGTCAGGCGGAAGGTGAGAACGCCGTGACGTCTCTCCAGCCACGCCTCAAAGAGGGGACTTATCGCCACAATAGTGGCGTGCCCAGCACTGGGTTGCGATAGTCGCTGTCTCCAAACCTCCGTGAGATCCCGCCGGAGCTCCGTCCGCTGCGCAGCAATTTGCCGCGGCAGCAGCATTTCACCCCGGCTTAGCGCCTCCACGCGCAACGCGTAAACGTGCGCGAGGGCTCTCGCCTCCAGATCCCACGGCAGTAATCCGGCAAGGAGATTCGCCGCCTCGCCAGAGACCGTGCGGTATCCACGGACAAGCCGAGTGGCCATGACCCTCTGGGCCGAGACCAGGTGGCGCCTTAGCGACAGCGCCCACACTGGGGCCCCGTAAAGGGCCATGGACCGCACGATCCCCGCGTACAGCCTCCGGCAGGAGGCGTTTGGTCCCCCCAGATTGTTGCCCAAGCCGCTTGAAGGCAGCCCCAGCCCGCCCCAGTTTGGGTGCCAAACGTCGGAAATGCTCCGCGAAGTTCCACCGGCTATCGAAGACGAGGCCCAGGTACCTCATCGTTGACCCGACGCCGATGTGAACCCCTCCTACCGTTACCTGGGTTCCCGGTGGTGGCCGGTTCCGAGGGCCATGAAAACACATGGCCTCGGACTTGTGTAGGGCCACCTCGAGACCCAGTTGCCGAATTCTGTCAACGACTATCGCAACCCCGCGTGTCATCAACTCAGCCGCCGCCTGGTGCGACCCCCCTTGCGCTAAAACCAGCGTGTCGTCAGCGTAGCAGACTACGCTGACGCCGCGAGGGAGGTCGGCGCGCAGCACCCAGTCGTAGCCGATGTTCCACAGGGGCGGCCCCAGAACCGAACCCTGTGGAACACCGCACGACATCTCTCGCCGGTTCCACTCTCCCCGGTGACCGGGGTAGATGACGGCTCTATCCGTCAGGTAATCCTCGACCACGCGACGGAGGTAGGTTGGCACCCGGTGATACCGGAGTGCCTCTCTGATGCAACTCCAGGGCAGGGAATTAAAGGCGTTGGCGATGTCAAGGGACATCGCCACGACCACCCCACCCCGGGAAATCGCCTCCCCCGTCGTGAGGGCTCTCACGCGCATGATGGCGTCCACCGTCGAGCGCCCTGTGCGGAAACCAAACTGGTTCTCCGCCAGATCCGGCCCAGCTCTCACCAAGTGCTTGACGAGGCGGTTTGCAATTACTCTTTCTAAGAGCTTGCCCACCTCGTCAAGCAGCACGATGGGCCGGTATGCGGACGGAGAGTCCGCAGGGCGCCCTGGCTTCCCAATGAGGACCAGTTTCCCCGTTTTCCAGCGACGTGGGAACTGGCCCCTCTCCATGCACGCGCTAAGGAGCCCACGTAGTCGAGGCCCGAGAGCCTCCGAGGCCAGGACCCAGGCTTTCCCAGGTAAGCCATCGGGTCCTGGGGCGGTGTTTCTGGCCTTGAGCCTATTAACCGCCGCTCTCAGGTCTACCTCGGTCACCTCCGGAGTATCGTCGTCGTCGGTGTGGTCCGCATCGGGCACCGCGGGTGGCGGAGCCATGGGCGGGGGAGCATGGTCCCCTCGCAACGGGAAGTTATTGTAGACCTGTGTTTGTTAAAATTAATAAAGTGTATTCTGTGAGTAACAGTTAATTTTTTCTATAATACAAGTCTATGTTCGATTATCCGAATCGATCCCGGTCCCAATTAATTCGGATGATCGATGTTCTTACTGTACATTCTTAAAAAGCAGCAACTTGCGGTTTCACCCTCGTGGTTCCCATTCTCGTGGTAATATGGGGATAAAATATATAAATATATTATGTAACTCGCAGATAATATAGCTTGCCATCAGTAGGAAAATGGTTAAAATCGGTCCACTCGGTTTCAGAACTTATTCAGTACAAACAAACAAACGAAAAATATTTCCTCTTTATAACATCATATTAGTATAGATTATAAATAAATCCCAGCTATATACATAATAATATATGATATAATTCCTATGGATAATAATTCCCATTTCTTTCAGTTTTGTTCTGTTCAGTTCGAAACTGAACGCAGTGGGATAATGTCCGTACATTATCCCATGGAAACATAATTCTGGGACAAAAAGTATCCTATATCCAGGAAGTGAATAGTCTACTCGTTGGTCAAATTTTAAAAATTCATCCAAATAAATCCGTTCACTTGTTGAGGCAAGATTGACGTGTAGGTATATGTCGCAGGGAAATGAGGTTATCACTATCAGGGATTTCACGAAATCCCTAGGGATATCACGAAATCCCGGTAGATGTCGAATATTTTTGTTTATTACGTCTTCTTACTAAAACTATCTAGTGATATGACAAAATACTAATATAAAGTCAGAGATATGTCATTTCGAGCGCTACTACATGACTGTCATATAAAACATAGCATATTTCGCACATCCTTAATTCAAAATACTCTTTATTCTTTTACCAGACACTTCCAAAGTTTTATCGACAAACTTGTCTGCCAGTGACCCGTACCCAAAGAGGCGACCATCGCGATCGTCACAATAGTACTTCTTTCCTTAGTCTTTCTTTATTATTAAAATCCTCTTTATTTTTCTTTTGGCAGGGTTCTTTTATCAATGGCATTGGCACACCTACGAAATGTTTAGAACCAGTGTTTAATTTTGGCCACCCGTTTCAGCGCATAACATTAGGTTAAAGGATCAATGGACTTAAATAAATTTCCACAGCGATTGTAGCGCCTCTGGCGGCTAAAATCACAATTTGATTAGTAAAATAGTGACCGCCTACCACTTACTTAGGGTAAAGTCAAGTAGGTAAGTACTGTTGAGGTGTATTAAAGTATCTACAGTTGAAGTGTAGCCAGTAACCGGTAGATGGCAGCAGTGAGCGGTTATGTAAGTAAGTTTAATATTGACCCGGAGTAAGCAGAAGTAACTGGTAGAGTAAAATTATTCTGACAAACATTTTAACCAAGTTTGGTTATTAGTCTTTTTATATTGACAATAATCAATAACAGTTAAGACTAAGTAATAAGATTAAACTTTACTTGATTACTATATACAATACACTTAAATAATAAAAAAGAACCTCTTAAATAAGTAAAACTAAAAATACTTAAAATGGCGTCCAAAAATTCCTCCGCATTGCTGGCCGCTGGTAATGTACCCAAAGGCTGGCAGCTTTGCCAGGCTGTATGGCAACGCTTATCCTTTGTCCTAGGTAGTTAACTCGACAGTCGACTATACTCCATTTATTATAACACTAGCTGCTGCCCGCGACTTCGTCCCCGTGGAATCCCCGATTTTAAAACATTCTTTATTACTGCTCCGCTCCTATTGGTCTTAGCGTGATGATATATAGCCTATAGCCTTCCTCGATAAATGGGCTATCTAATACTGAAAGATTTTTTCAAATCGGACCAGTAGTTCCTGAGATTAGCGCGTTCAAACAAACAAACAAACTCTTCAGCTTTATAATATTAGTATAGATTAGAAAAAAGCGGCTCGTAGAAGCAGAGGTACGAAACCTTTTGTTTTCAATTTAAGTTCAAACAATTTTAATAGATAATGTACGTGCTTTATTTGTAAGTGTATGGCATACAATAAAGCATATCTCATCGATTTACTTGACACGACAATATTTTATATAAAAACGAAATAACAAATTACTAAGGTAGATAGGTTATATAAGTAAAATTTTGTGTGACAGCAGTTTTTAAATTGATTATTTTTAACTCCACATCAATCTTGATCTGATGTAATGTTTGTAATACTTTTATAACAAAGTGTGCCCTTAAAAGAGCCTTTTTTAACTTCTGCCTAATGCTATATTAAACGGAGTATAGTTCAATTTAATCTTATCGTTAATAAGGTTAAGATGTAACCTCCTCTTTACTTGCCAATAAGGTTGAGGACTTGTAACTTAAGCTATCTTCCTTTCATTCTAAAGTGTGAATGAATTTAATAAGCGTAACTGAGCTTCCTTATTATTTGCTAGCGGCCCGTCCTAGCTTCGCACAAGTGCACGTTTATTTATTTTAGGAATTTTTGAAATCGGTCCCGTAGTTTTTGAATTTATTCGTTACAAACACACAAAAATTAAAATCTTTCCTCTTTATAATATCGATGTAGATTGTAACTTACTAGTTATTTTTTTATGTCGGTTTTGAGAAAAACTTTGTAAAACATTTACGATCTGATTCGTTTGGAGTAAGTATACAATAAAATTACCTATTCTTGCATTTGGCAGGAAGAGGATTTGAGCTAAAGATCAATAGGAATTGTTCTTAGGTCAAATCCTGTCTAGGAAAGAGGTTTGGTATGCTGGGCTTAGGATTCCATGTATTTACTTTAATATTTTTACCATAGAAGTCAACTTAGTTGCAATATGTCAATAATCAACAAATGAGCATTCTGTCTAGACATTTAATTACTTAACCTCAATTAGTTGCTGGCAAAACGAAACTGAAGGCAACTCGTAATGTTGCCCAACTATTAAACTAAGTCAATAACATTATTGATCTGCAAACAAATACAGGGTGATTGGTACGAAAACAACTAAATTTGGCCACCAAGTACCGGGGTCAAAATCGTAGCTCTAGAATTTGAAGTAACGCACTCCATATTTTAGTCACCGTGTACATAATGGAATGAAGTCAATAATAAACAAAGAACATAATGGTAGTACACACAAAACTCCGTAATACACAGAATTCAAGAACGAAAGAGGTTTCATAATAAACTGCTCACCAAACATTGCGTAGAAGTTCTTTTGAATGGTCATGTCCGTTTTGCAAGAGGAAAATATTTATAGCCAGATTTTTTTATTAAAAAGATTATTTATTGGACATTCGATTACTGAGGGGTCATGGCCTAGCTAGTAGTGGAAGAACTTTTTGATTGACATTTAGCGCCAAACGATTAAGTTTTTGTGTCATAATAAAGTTAGCGAAGTTGAACATTAGGTATCTGAAGTGAATGTTCCCTTAGCGCACTTTACTTAAGACCTGTTTCCTGGAATAGGAAATAGGATACTTTTCATCTCAGGATTATTAATCCCATTTCCTGGAATAGGGCATAGAATACTTATTTTTGAATAATTCTTCTTGAAAATATGTATCCTAGTCCTGCTCCAGAAAATAGTCTATCCGCGTAAAGAGTTTAATCTACATATACCGAACAGCCTACAGCTAAATTATAAAGATGTAAAAATAAACTCACTTTCACATTTATAATATGAGTTAGGGCGCTGATTAGGATTTATGCCAGAATGATTTCAGTAACAACAAAGGAGATGCTATCGGTAATGTAGGTATTGCTTCGTCATTCTCTCGCACTGAAAACGTGATATTATGTGACATTAAAACAACATAATTCGGAATCCTGTCTGCAACAACGTAGACTTGGTTTGTCTTGATTCCTATAATGAATAAAAATTCTTAGGTACTAATCTAAGGTAGTGACAGGACTTTAGTTTTCAAACAGGAATTAGTGATCGCTTTGAGTCTTATAAAAGTTCAATAAAAAAAGGATATCACAGTGTCATAATTTCATAAATCAAAAGCATTTTCCTGTCAAGCAATTGATGAAAGACAACATGACATGACCGTGTGTGTTCTTCATTACATTACACAATTCGAGAAATATGAAGAGGTCGTCGGTTCCTGATAGCGGAACTGTTTGATCATTATTGTGACGCAGCTGACGTAGTAACGGTGCAGGCTACAGTGACGGCTTCTCATGTCGAAACTGATGTCCCGAAGGGGCGGCAGTTGCGACAACCGGATTCGTTTTGATGGTTTGTCTTTAATTGTTGTTTATTAACTTGATACTGGAATCTGCAACTATAGTTTTGTTTTGTTACCGTGTGCCATTGTTTTGTCAATACTTCCATCGTCATCAACAGCCTGTTGCAGTCTACTGCTGGGCATAGGCCTCTTCAATTGCACGCCACTTTTTTTTTTTTTCTTTTTTTGGATGGGAAATCATCAAATGACTTCTCCCGCTCTGGGCGGAGCGGAAGGGAGTGTCAGACTCTTACTGACTAAAACCCACCCGTGTTCCTGCTTGTGCCCTTTGCGTTCCAGGGCCGCGGTGACTCTTTCGAACAAATTCCGCAACCCTAGCAGGCACTGACCCTATGGGGCCCCGTCTTCTTTGCTGACAGCTCTTTGAGGCGCGCGTGGAACACGACGCGCCGTCGACTCGGGCCTGGTTGCTATCGGACGGCGAGCCACCCATAGCTCGCCATCCGCAGGCCCGCGCCTACGGTGGCCGGGAATCGCCCTGCGTTTCCCGACGCCCGGGGCGTCTTCTCCTGTTGCGGCGGCTGGAGAGAGGGGCTTCCCTCTCTCGCACGCGCTCCGCCTCCTCCTTCGCTAGCATTACTGCTTCGCAGAAGGAGGCGGCCGCCTCCCATGCCTCCTCGCTCCCGACCATGGCTTGAACCAGGGCCGGACGCGAGAGGTCGCCGCCGCCGATCGCCTCGATGAGGACACGGCGGTGCTCCGCCCAGGCAGGGCAGACCTCCACCGTGTGCTCCACCGTGTCCTCCGAGCGATCCACACAGTGATGACACCCGGACGTGTTCTCCCGCTGGATCCGACACAGGTACCTCCCGAAACAGCCGTGTCCGGTGAGCACCTGTGTCAGGCGGAAGGTGAGGACGCCGTGGCGTCTCTCTAACCACTCCTCAAAGAGGGGACTTATCGCCGCAATGGCGGCGTGCCCAGCGCTGGGTTGCAGCAGTCGCTGTCTCCATAGCTCCGTGAGATCCCGCCGGAGCTCCGTCCGCTGCGCAGCAATCTGCCGCGGCAGCAGAGTTTCGCCCCGGCGTAGCGCCTCCACGCGCAACACGTAGACGTGCGTGAGGGCTCTCGCCTCTAGATCCCACGGCAGCAATCCGGCAAGGAGGTTCGCCGCCTCGCCGGAGACCGTGCGGTATCCCCGGATCAGCCGGATGGCCATGACCCTCTGGGCCGAGACCAGGTGGCGCGCTGGCAGTCGCCTCAGCGACAGCGCCCACACCGGGGCCCCGTAAAGGGCCATGGACCGCACGATCCCCGCGTACAGCCTCCGGCAGGAGGCATTTGGTCCCCCTAGGTTGGGCAAGAGCCGCTTGAGGGCAGCCCCGGCCCGCCCGGGGCTGCCTTTTTTTTGCACGCCACTTAGATCTATTTTCGGCTTCTCGCATCCAGTTTCTGCCAGCCGGCCCTACTACAATATTTACAAACTAATAATTATAAATGCGAAAGAAACTCTATACTTATTATGTCTATCTGTTTGTTACCTCTTCGCGTCTTAGCGATTGAACGGATTCGGATGAAATTTGGCATGGGGGTAGATATAGGGTAGGAATATAATACATTTTATTGCGGGATTAGGTTCCCGTGGGCTAGTGTTCGTCATTTACACGAGCGAAGCCGCTGGAAGGTGCTAGTGACTATTTATGTTGTGGAATTGATTTTCATCAAAACGGTGAAGGAAAACATCGCGAGGAAACCGGCATGTCCTAGAACCAAAAATTCGAAGACATGTAACATTCACCATCCCGCACTGGGCCCGCGTGGTGGATTACGGCCCATTCCCTCTCCTAGAGAGGAGGCCTGTGTCCCAGCAGTGGTAACATTAAAAGGCTGATTATGCTATGCTTATATACATAGGACTATGAAGAGGTATAAAAGCTTCGGGAGTGAGCCTTTATAATTTGCATTGTCATTCTCCTCATTCACTACTGAGTGTTAGATGTATTTGATGAACAACATTTGGAGCGCTGATAATAATGCTGGTCGAACGAGTGTCAGAGGGGATCGCTATATTGTGGTGACTTGTTTACACTCTGAAGAAAAGAAGAAGTAAGAAGAAATATGCAAAGCTTGGAGACTGACACAAACAAATTGGGGCTGTAGGTGATGATAGTTCAATGGCATTACTATAAACACGAAAACTTAAGGTCCTGCTAACTAGAAATTATTTTAATCGGTAACCAGTCGGACATTGCAGCATGACCACTTGACCACTACTTCCCAATCTGTTTACGGTGAGATAACCGTTGTGTAACAGTAATTGGCTACGCTTGCCGACGGTCACAGCTTTATGCAATAGATCGCGGAACTACGGCCGATACTGTTACAGCGATAGACCGGTAGAAGAACAAACGGGAGGTGAATGAGTCGTCATATTATGGATAGGTGCATGTAGCGACGCTGGGGGCGGGCCTATGTTTAGCTGTGGACGTCTTATCGTCGGATGTACCTAGAATACTGTAACACCAGTGGACTCTGGCCTACAATGTTACTTATAATTCTACTGAATACAACACAGGATTGGATTATAGTTAGCACTTATTTACGGCGTGTGCCTTCAGGGACTCATCTTACATGACTTTTATATAAAGACTAAACACATTTCAAAAGTATTATTAATCTTTAGCCTGGCACTTCCAAAGTTCTATCGACAAACTTGACTGCTTGTGACTCGTAGCCAAGGAGTCTACATCATCACAATATGTATGAACGAAACCACCATAATGTTCGTCCCAATTAAAGAGCGGGAAGAACTCGATTCTTTCTAAGTGATTGGCCCCAAACGCAATAAAGATATAACTTGATACGTGGAAGAAGCGTAGGATGGTCTGGGTCATACAGTTTACACTAGTCGAACAAATTAATATCAATTATAATCAAAAGACATTTATTCAAACTTGGCTTAGAGCCAGCACTTTTTGATCGTGAAAATCAAGCGAAGATCCTTCATGACTGGTAAATAGTGCAAATTTCCCAAGTTACCAGTGCGAGTGGCACTGTTATTCTGGTGCATTTTTTTCAGGATGTGAAATCATCAAATGACTTCTCCCACTCTGGGCGGAGCGGAAGGACATATACTGACTAAAACTCTTATTGACTAAAATTCACCCTTAGCAGGCACTAATCCTATGGGGCCCCGTCTTCTTTGCTGATTGAAGATGTTGTTATCGGACGGCGAGCCACCCATAGCTCGCCATCCGCAGGCCCGTTATTCTGATGCCTTTATGAGCGAAGTTAGCTAGTCAATTTTCCTTCCTTAAATTTTAAAAATTTATGTCGTATAAAAACCCAGTTGAAATTAAACAGGAAAGTCGGCCTATCTCTTTACGAAATACAAGTTTAACAGGAAGAAAGATGCACTTCTTCTCATGGAAAAACCTCACTATAAGCATAATGTTGCTAGTTATAAACGCTTATTTACCAGAATATGGATCAAATAAGTTTCATTGTGCTTCTTCCCATTTGATAATACAATAAGCCAATTTTATTAATCACAATAAAAGCCTCTCAGTTTATTGTCCAACTCATTTTATATGCAAAACAGTGAATGAAGGGACTTCGCATCGTATGTATATGGACGTCAATTAAGATTATGGATGTAAACATACCCATTTTCTTCCGCCTCACATCCGTGTAGCATGTACTAATTAGTAGTTAGCGCTTGCATAAGGGAAGCCACCAAATTTCCTGGTGGTTGTCTGAGCGTCAGGCATCGTGTCGCAGTAGGATGTTGGTCATAACCTACGCTTGGAAAATGGTTGTCGGTCCGAAAAATACCGATTCAAGGATTATTTTGGCAGTTTAGGCTCCCATTTATGAAATAAGATTTACAAGCTTAACACGTCCGCCCGACGTCGGTCGGTTTTAAATGTATAATCTTTGCCAGCCATTGTGATGGTCGCCAGCACGGGGTAGGTAGCACATCATTGAAACGTAGTGACTTTAACCAAGCACTGTGATGACAGAGAAAGAAAAAAAAAATATAGGTAACATGCAAGACATTCGCGATCGAATTTTATTATTTTGATATGTATTTTTGCATTATAATTGATAGGCCACTATCTCATCATGGTAAGCGCTGATGTCGACGATGGACGCTTACGTAAACGCATCTTATTCACCCTTGATTTAAATAACCCCAGGTTGTAGAAATACATGTTCCGGCCGGAAATTCGACTTTGGAGTAATCTCAAAAAAAGTATTCTCAAAACGTTTTGTGAGTATCGGTGGTTCCTAAAGAAACAGGAAGAATAGAAAGCGAACTCTCTCATATTATTTTATTTAATAATAATAATAACTTTATTTCGGGTGGTTTATCTCTAAATATTTCTACTTGTGGCCTTACTGCTAGGTTGAAAATCAGTTGTCTTTATTTCCGCCAGTTATGACGTTATGACATTAAGAGTGTGATATTATCAGCTGAGTAATTCAAGTAGGTGACATGTAATCATAATAATTACCAGATGTAATTAGTGTCATATTTCTTTAATGGTGCGTAATTATAGGGAGGCTATTGGTAGTTGCTGTAGAAAGAAACACAAGAGTACACTTTTTAGATAGGAAATCATCAAATGACTTCTCCCGATCTGGGCGGAGCGGAAGGGAGTGTCAGACTCTTACTGACTGATACCCACCCGTGTTCCTCCTAGTGCCCTTTGCGTTCCAGGGCGCAGTGACGCTTTCGAACAAATTCCGCAACCCTAGACACAGGAGTACCTAAAACATATGATTCGGCCCTCAAACAGTGTTTTTTTACTTAAAACCAGATCTAAATATTATTATGTTTAACACTGGTGTTTTACGGGCCTAGATATGATCTAACCACGAAATGGACTTACAGCGGGAAAAATATCGCTGTTTTTGTGAAAGATTTTCCTTACAACCACAATCTTTTCAACTCTACCTTTATGTCTATGGTTTTTGGTAAAACCTTGGAACTTTGTATCAGCAAGGAAAATTATACCTATATTTTCCAACTTTTGTGCAGAAAAACTATAGCTAAGGCTAGCAGTAACTGGTCTTGAACCAGGTCACCTGGCATCATTAAAAGCCTGGTTTTCCTCAAGTGACATTCGATAACTGCATGACATAATATTAAATAACTGACCTAATAGACACGCAGTTAAACATGGTAGCCATGACAGTATGGTAATGAGTAGCGATTAAGTTTACAACTAAAATGTAAGAATATCAGACTGACAAGTAGATTTAATTGCTTGTGATGCTCATTCAGCAGTATAGTAGATAAATAACCTAACTAGTCTCAATTTAACTAACGCCTAGCCCAATGGATCAAATTGATCTGTCATGCAGCTATCATTGTGGCTCGGTCTGGCCGTCGGTTTGGCCAAGGAACGAAAAGGTCCTCACTGGCGACAGGGCATGCGTCCCAAGATGGAAGGTAGACTACAGCATGCCGACAGGATCCGCGCAAACTCTGACTCCAACCCGTTTGGAGACTAATTAAAATATTCCAGAAGAACCACGGCAACAACCCATGTTGCCGCTTTAGAGGTCGTTTGTGTCAATTTTTTTCTTTTATCATGTAGTTAGTTAAGCATAAGCATATATAATCAGCCTTTTAATGTTCCCACTGCTGGGACACAGGCCTCTCCTAGAGAGGACTCTAGGAGAGGGAATGGGCCGTAATCCACCACGCGCGGGCCCAGTGCGGGTTGGTGAATGTCACATGTCTTCGGATTTTTGGTTCCAGGACATGCCGGTTTTCTCAAGATGTTTTCCTTCACCGTTTTGAGTAGTTAATTGAATGATTTTAATATCCATTTGAAATAAGATTCGTTATTTTAAATCAACATTAAAATAATTAATTATTCAAATAACTACAATACGGTAAAATAAATACTTAAACCGCAATTCTATATTTAATAGGTATAGGTAGGTACGCCGTACGTTTCAGTTTTACTATAAGAGACCTCATGAAAGATCACAAAAAAAAAAACAGTTATCCGTATCTACCGCTGTCATTGATACGTTGAATTTAATTAGCTAACGCTGTGTATTACGAGCCCAAATAAATACAATAGGTTACCTAGCCTTGGGTTGCGGAATTTGTTCGAAAGAGTCACCGCGGTCCTGGAACGCAAAGGGCACAAGAGGGATCACGGGTGGGTTTTAGTCAGTAAGAATCTGAAACTCTCTCCCACTCCTCTCAGAGCGGCAGAAGTCATTTGATGAATACCCATCCAAAAAAAGGGTTACCTAGCCTTCGCGATCTTTCGCTCTAAACAACACTATAACCTTTTATTTTTAAAGGATCTGAAATTTTCATATAACTTCTTCCTCTATGGGCGGAGCGGAACGTCAGACTTTTGCTGACTAAAACCCATCCGAGTTGCAGAGTCGTGATAGCTCTTTCGAATAAAATCCGCAATAATCTCCAACAGCTGATTTGCGGTCCCTTTTGCGGTCAGTTTTACATTGACACAGGTTGTACCATGTACATAGAAAACATTTAATTTGATATAAACTGATGAATATACGTCACGAAAGTATAAATATAACAAAATATGACCTGCTTAAGTGCTTCCATCTGGCTGCGAAGAGGTTACGGCCAAATGCGCAACGGCAACCACCACTTTTCAAGTTCCCTACGTAATATATATTTCTGTGAAGTACAGTATGTAGGTATAGTTTATTTAAATAAGTAGTAAATCAAATTCCTTCCGAAAAGTAAATTAATAGTAATTTAATAAATACTAGAAAATGTGCCCATTTTGATAGGCAAACCGCCCAAAACTTATTGCCTTTTTTATAAGTAACCATAATCAATAAAGTGACCGACAGACAACACAATGTCAAAACTACTGGTCATAGAATGCTGAGACATGTAGCTTTCTTGGGAGCAATAAAAGAGGATTTCCCGAAATTTCTACGGAAACTGGACACAACGGGCAATTTTGATTAAATACTCGATGAAAATAGCAATCTTGTAGTCGAATCTTGTGTTATTAGTGTAGTCATTGGCATCAAGTGGATTTCTATTTTTACTTTTGTCTGCTTATTGTAAACAAACGAACTGCGATAAATTATAGGTAGGGAAGAGTTAAATGTTTGTGTGCGCAATAAAATATACGTTTGACATTCAATGATGTTCGAATGCCTTTAAGCAACCAACCCGGTTAAAGGACACCGCTGGTTACATCCTTTATGATTAAAAATTTTCCTACTCCTATAAATGAATTGAACAAAAGTGATTGTTAATGCGTTACACTTATAAGAATGATTGTTAATGTATTCAAGGGCTTCAAGATTTAATAAAATAACGTTTTTATATAGGGCCGACATTTATCTTTAAATATCTGATTCGACAGACGTTCTGTCAAATCAACTGTGTAGCAAGCCCAATTATAAACGTGGTGTTTTTTACGCTTTTCGGGATTTTTTCCAATTTTTCTCTTCATAAGAATTTCCTTCAGACTTTGATAAAAAAATAGCCGATTTCAAAGTCAAAGTCAAAACGTTTATTTCAATTAGGCCATAAAACGACCCTTATGAACGTCATCATTAGCAGTTAAAGTGACCCTAGTGTCCATTCGCAAAGGTGATGATTCTTATGGTGAAGAACGGATAAGAAACTCCATAGAAGAACGGACAAGAAACTCCATTTCGTCCAGTTGTTTTTGAGTTTAGCGTTTAGCGAACAACATCCTTTTTATTTATTAGGTAAATATAAATAAAAACATTTAGACCAAAAAATAGGAGTGAAGCCACCTAGCTAAAAATGTATGATAAGTTTTTTGTCTGAACTAATTTCATAATAAAACTTACCGTTTAAATTGCAATAAAAACCTGTTTTGTGACCTTTGGCCCGAGTATTTTTTTTGTCCAGGTATCGGATCGATGAGGATTTTTCAGATTTCATTTATGATGGTGTTTTGAAAAATCCTATCAACTTTGAGCTGGGTTCGATGCTTTGTACCCTCTCTCTGATTTCTAAATTGACCGGATTATAGGTACGAATAAGTTTACTGATTGTCTCGTTGCTCTAGTACATTCTCGTTTCATTTTTCAGTAGTAGCCAGACTTCTGAATTAATGCCCGGTTAATAGCTACCAGTTAGCTTGACTCTATTACAACATAACATTTATAGTAACATTACTAAATTTATTCACAATTTCATCAGTTTAAATGGAAGGAAATGTGAAATATGTTTCGAAAAGATTTATATTTAGTATCTTCTTTGGTAAATCAATTAGTTATAGATTATATTTCATAAATTTTTATAGGAGAGTTTTATAATCACGCTTGTAAAAGTCATGGAAAAAGGTTTTGCGCAAATGTGACGCATACCTTCCCAAGTTTTAACTATTATTATTATTTTTTTTTTTTAGTTTTAAGCTGTACCTATTTTAAATTCTTTGGTGTGCGTCATGCTTGGCGCAAATAAACAGTTTTTCTTTCTTTCTTTCTTTCTTTCTTCTTCTTTCTTAAATGTTATCCTGAGTTTTTTTCAACCTAACTAAAATTAACACCAGAAAGACTACTTTTCTAAATGACTAGAATACTCCTTACTTTATAGTAAGTTATTATCACTTCATTAATTGCAGTCATATTTTCCGGAAAAACAAAGCATTTTCTTAACATGACCACGCAAATTATATTGGCCTTCTAGACAAGCCCAATCTTTCTTAAGATCATCATTAAAATGTAGGTTGTTTTAATGCAGGTAAACAAAAGCTTCATGTTTAATTTTATCATGTGTGAATATTTACAGAACCAAAATAAAAATATCAGTGGGTATTTCCCTAAAGTATTTTCCCTAGGTTGCAAAAGCTGGTATCTCGGGGCGGCGCACGCGTTACTACAAATATCAGTTAAAATCGGCGCGGGCGCACATTCGTGATCAACTTGCCGTTGCAGTCTCACCAAGTATTGTACATTCAGTTGCGGATAAAGACAAAATGAAAGTGTTTATAGGTTTTTTGTTTTGTGTTGTCTGTGCTCAGGCTAAAGTAACGCGTGAGTATTCTTTTTTTAAATATTGGCGGGAATTTTACGACGTGTTCGGGTGTTTACTGCTTTTGCTGTTTCCCGAGGGACTCAAGTAAAAAGAGACTATTGGGTGAAGTACCTAAATGTGGAACAGCTCCAATTAGATAGGGTAATATGGAATTGGACAGCTAATTATAATGGGATTGGATTCAGCAATGTGTCCTTCACATTTTTATACTTAATCGTCGTTATGCAAAAGGCTTAATTAAAACCGTGTTATGTGATTACTCTACTTTTACGATTAATGCGTGATCGTGATGACATTTATATGCGTAATTATTGCTTCTTTTATTTTAAATTGTTCTTTTAATGGCGAGGCTTATTTTTCTATTTTTAGTCAGTAGGTAACTTATTACCAACTTAAAATAGTGCAATTTTAATAATTTACGTATTTATTGTAGTTATGTAGATACTTCGTTGTACAGCTTAAAATAGACGCAAGACAAACATATTAATTTTAAGCCAATTTGAAGCACTTTCAATAATATTACCACTGTTTGTATACCCTAAATAAATTAGTAAGCTATAATTTTACCAAAGACTTGGTCTAAAATAATTTCTAAAGACTCGATTTCTATATCACTTAAGACTGTTTAGTTAGGTACTAGAAGAATGTTTTGCTCTATTTATTCGGCTCAAATTCAAAGATTGCACTATCGTTGTTACGACATCTTGTTAGTCAGTGGTATTTGTGTAAAAACTAGACAGTATCTATCTGTAATAGGTGCTCAGCTAGCTCGTATTATGTAGTTGATATTGGTCTCGATGTTATTTCTTAATGTTTGTTTGGAAAGCTTTAAGGACGGTAAATAGTAACTAAGTGGTCACCGGTATTCTCGATGTTCAAATATTGCTCGACTTGGAAGACTTGGTTACTTGGAACACTATATTAGAAGATACTAATAGCAAACAGAGGGTTTGTAATAATTTTGTACTGATGGATTGAGTCAGCTTTAGCTGCTCTTGAAAATGAGCCATGTACCCATTTAATTCGTAATGGCTAGCCGTAAGCGTAAGTGTGATGCAGTCTTTGCCATCTGTGAATAGAAAATTCAAAAACTATTCGCGTTTTTCTAATAGCAATAATTAAAAACGATGTTCCGATCTCCCTAAAATCGGTAAAAGAAACTGCTAAAGAGGGTTCTGGCCAAATCTACGAGTATACTAATATATAACGCCAAAGAGTTTGTTTGTTTGCTTGAACGCGCTAATCTCAGGAACGACTAGTCCGATTTGAAAGATTATTTCAGTGTTAGATAGCTCATTTATCGAGGAAGGCTATAGGCTAAATGAGCACCAATGAAAACCTGTTGTTTTCTCTTATGTGACGGAGACGAAGTTACGCGGGTCAGCTAGTATAATTATTTGAGCCGTAATGGTAGTCAAAGTCTTAAATATTTTGGATTGACTCTCTCCATTTCAGTAATAATTATCCATACATTTTTAATTTGTTAAAAAAGCATCACCCCCTGAGCATCACCGTAACCATACACCGGCCGGTATAATTCTTTTAAACTTTTTGAACTCTATAAAACGTCTTGTTTTTCGACAAAGCATAATTTATTGATTGCCTTTACGTATGCCGTGAAAACGAAACCACTTTCGATTGTATAATTTGCGTAGGACACTTTGAAAATAAATAGGTATATGTATACAGCTATAATGCCTTCATAGTTTCAAGGATAACTTACATACAATCTGGGCCAGCCACATGTATCAATCGTTCGCTACGTGCTTTGACATGTTTATTATGTGCTTGAGACTTCGTACACATAATAAATGTGGTATTCTTTATGTGAACGCCTATATGGTATTATTTTTATCGATGATTGGACTGGAATATTTGAATTTCGATAATGTTATTGGACCACCGTGAAATAAAACTCAAGGACAATACGGTTGCTATGAAGTTTCGGCGTTGTGTTTAAGTTATTTTGTTATTCTAACTCTAAATAATAAAAGTAATAATCTATACTAATATTAAAAAGAGGAAAGATTTGTATTTTTATATGTAACGAATAAACTCAAAAACTACTATTGCGATTTCAAAAATTCTTTCACCGTTAGAAAGCTACATTCACCCTAAATAATATAGGCTATATTTCATTCCCGTATTCCCACAGGAACGGGAACTACGCAGGTGAAACTGCGGGGCGCTGCTAGTATATTATAAAAATAAAATAAAATATAATATTTATAAATATGAAAAATATATTTACCTAATAAAATAAGGCCCTTGTAGTAGTCCTTGAAAATATAATCATTACTTAGATATGTATCGCACTCGTGCAATTTCTTATTGTTTGATCGGGGAAACGTACACGTCTTTGTTTAAAAATGAGTGGCAAGTTAAATAATAAATTATTTACATAATTAGAGAAGACATTCCTATCTTCATGTTTATTTTAGTTACTGGTATATTTTTTACATCAATTAGTCCGTATATTTGACTACAATTATTTTTTTAGGATCTCTTCATAACAAGGACATGAATTACCAAACTACCTACAGCGCCTACTCCGTTTGACCACCTCATCTAGCATGAGGTACTTGGTTCGATTCCCGGGCCTTACACATAGACATGTTTAATTACCAAGAATTAGGGCAAAATATGAGTTACTTCCGAGAAATTCCTGATGATATTCCCGACCCAAAACCGCTGCTCGGCCCGGGAATCGAACAAGTAAAACGGGGCGAGCGATCTTTACGCCTTTGCTGAACCCCCGAGGCACACATGCGTTATTTTACGTTATCTGTTACGTTTAAATACGATTTGTCCGTTAATAGCCATCAAGTCATAGCAGGCGACCTATTATGACGTCTTAAATCCATCATGATTTCTGTGTCAGAGAGAGACGGAGTTACACAAGACGAATAGCACTATCTCTTTCCCTCACACGAACCATGATAGCATTGGCACTTCGTAATACGGCCACAGGTCATGCATATAATCGCAGGCATGTATCAGGCTTAACGCAAAGGAAATGCATCTAGCCCAAGGCTGAACCCGTTCACCGAGGCCCCATATAGAAATTTTGGGCGAACCTAGCGATTAGTGTCGCTAAGTTGGTACCTACTAGTGTGTTGACAGGAAATCTGTACCTCTATGGTTGGATGTACTTAAAAATCATTACGTGTTGAAGCTGTTGCTAGGGTGTTATTAAGTGGCTATTGTCTTCGTAAGTTAAACGTTGCCCCACACTAGGAATTTCTCCTGTGTCGTGGGTGCGTTTACAAACATATAACCTCACTCACACAAACAGCCAGACCCGGAACAATTATCTGTAGGCCATACAAATATTTGTTCCGTGCGGGAATCGAACCCACGACACATAGCGCAGCAGCCAATCGCTCAACCACTGCGCCAACAGTGTCGTCAAATGCGCTTTTTCCGTAACTAAGTCGCTA
Organism: Hecatera dysodea; assembly: GCA_905332915.2. Lineage (NCBI taxonomy): Eukaryota > Metazoa > Arthropoda > Insecta > Lepidoptera > Noctuidae > Hecatera > Hecatera dysodea. The sequence continues at coordinate 7,500,721 of HG995288.1, read as the reverse complement.
TTATCTAATTGCGGTTTTCCGCTTCGTGATTAGTTCATGTTATATCATGAATGTTTATTAAAATAGAAAATTATGTTTTTCTAGAACAGAACAAAGGAGTCCTATTCACCATTGATATGGGGACTGTCTATTCTTTTGTTTTTACAAATATAATAATACTAGCTGACGTAGCAAACGTTGTTTTGCCATATAAAATAAAACAAAATATTTAGGGTTATCGTAGAGGGGTGAAAATTTAGGGTTGCATGTATTTTTGTATCCTGTATAATAAAAAAATAAAAACAAAAAATATTGTCTAAAAAATAAAATAAAAAATTTAGAAGTGGACCACCTTGAACATTTAGGGATATGAAAAATAGATGGCTGATTCTCAGACCTATTGAATACGCATATAAAATTTCATATAAATTGATCAAGCCGTTTCGAAGGAGTATGGTTACTGAAATTGTGACACGAGAATTTTATATATAAGACTAGCTGTCGCCCGCAGCTTCGCCCGCGTGAATGGCGGAAATTATCCCAAGGGAACATAATCCCGGGATAAAAAGTATCCTATGTTACTACTAGTACCTCCCAGAATATGTGTACAAAGTTTCATGATAATTCGTTAAGTAGTTTTTGCGTGAAAGCGTAACAAACATCCACGCTTTCACATTTATAATATTAGTAAGGATTTCATCGGAAACAATTTCACTACGGTGGCCAATCTTATAAGCTAAAACTACTATTCGATGCAACCTAAGAGATCATGCGTAGGCTTAAAAAATATTCAAACTAATTATAACATTATTTTCGTTCTTAGCTGACTACTTCCCATCATGCAAGAGGAGCGACCCTCAACTAGAGAAATGCGTCCTCAATGGTCTGGAGGCGATGAGGCCACACCTCACGGGAGGTATCCCTGAGGTGAACATCCCCGCTCTGGACCCCTTCACCGTGCCGACCCTGAAGCTGGACAGAACAGCCCCCAACCTGAGGATCAAAGCGACCGTCAAGCACGCGAAGGCGTATGGAGGCAGTAACTTCAAGATTGAGAAGTTGAAGTAAGGGACTTGCAATTAAATAGTAGGCACGAAACAAAACACAAACCGTTTTTTCCCACGACGGAACGGAGACAGTGTATGCGTTTGGGGTGAGAGGATGTTTGTTTGTTTGTTTGTTTGTGCAAACCAATGTTCCCATTTATCTCCAGTACTACTAGTCCGATTTTCATGGTATATTTTCATTCGGCATACAGTTAAGGAGGAGAATTCACTGGCGGAGTCTGTGTTCTTTGGTAGCTATATACCTACAACTTAGGGGTCTTGAAGCCTAAGGATAAATAGATTATTTACCCCTAATTTACCCCAATTCGTTGACCCCAACATCTTTCAATAATAATAATAATAAGAAAAGGTAGTTTAAGTAAGTCTTTATTTTTATGGAGTGGAAACCATCAAATGACTTCTTCCGCTCTGGCCGGAGGTGAAAGTGTCAGACTTTTACTGACTAAACCACCAGTGTTCCTCCCAATTCTCTTTGCCTTCGAGGGCGTGGTGACTCTTTCGAACAAATTCCGCAACTCTAGCAGGCGGAATACTATACTGACATCTCTTTGAGGCACATGACACGCCATCGACCCGGGCCTGGTTGTTATCGGACGGCTAGCCATCCGCTCGCCATCCATAGGCCCGCAGTTTAAGAAAGTCCAAAGACCTAGTTTAGTTAGGGAAGTGAATATGAATTAATCTACGATTTACCAGACCAACCTAGTTGCTCAATGACGGCATGCGCAAAAATACGTGACTGTTATGCGGTAATATCATACATAGTTACTAAAACGAATTAAATAACTCGTATGACATGTTACCATTTACGAGCTGGCTTAGGTTATGTACGGCCACGAATTGTAACTACCTCTAGTTTCATAAGTAACCTATTAATGTGTCTAATAAATAATCTCGAAGAGTGAAAACTTCATACAAGTATTCAAATAGTGGAACTTCATTGCTATTCTGTGCACATCTCACCGTGAAAAAGTTGAAGCATGCTTGAAGTAAAGTGTCATTCAACAGACTTCATAGTACGGCTCACTTCATGTCCACTTCATCTAAGTTTTCACGGTGCGATGTTTGTGCCATGCAGTCAACCGGCTGGAATATATTACTCCTGAGCCGCCTCCAGAAAACCACTTCTTCCACCCGAGTTTTTTCATTCTTCTTTTAGATTGGACAGAACCTACCAATTTCCTTCCATCATCCCTCAGTGGCCTGCCACGATTTATGCTGTTTCATAGCACTACTTCAATGCCCTCAGTTGTCTCCTCAAGTTCCATGAAAATTAACAGTTCGTTGTGTGACTTCCAGGTTGAATGTGAACAACAAATACGCCGGCGAGCTGAAGCTGACGCTGCCCAGGCTGATGGTGGTGGCTAACTATGACGTGAAGGGTTCCCGTATTCTCGCCCTAGACATCAACGGCAAGGGTCTCCTCCGCGGAAACTTCAGTAAGTGTCTAGAAGGAGTTACATTACAAATAATCTTCTGTAGATAGTGTCTCGTGAACATTTTCATAGACATACGGTATTGTGTCAGCCAAGTTCGTGAGGCATAACGGTGACACACCGGCTTAACACGAACGAATTCGGTCCACTATCGACCCCCAATAACTATCATACAAATATCACCCTTGTGTTCACTACAAAGTTGTTTTTTTATTTATATATTTTTATTTAGAAATATTTATAATCGCAATGTGTATGTCAGTAGTCAGTCCCATCGTATAACAAAGTTGTTATTAACGCAACTAAAAAAAAGCTTTGTATTAAAGGAGATATGACATAAGGAACTTCGAGCGAACTTGGCCTACACACATCTCACATATTTTATAAAGCGATGCCGCTATAGAAAACCTGGCATTCTTTTGCACGTTTTGGTGGGATTGGTCTTTTGTTACCGCCGCTGGGATACTGGCTCCCATTATGCACGAAGTAGACTGTGCCATCTAGAGTTGCAATTTTGAAACTTATAAGTAAAATATACTTGACATGGACGCGTCTGTGCTGCCCCTTTAATATCTGCACGTTCCCTATTAAGTTGATATACGATAACGAAATGTCACCTAGTCAATCCTAAACATATTGACATTTCAACAATCGCTAAACACTGATAGGATGTCACTTTCTCTAGAGCCCCAGATAAGCTTGTCATCTTCGCTAAAACGAATCAGTAATTGTCTAGTAAAACTTTGCAAGAATTATCTTGGGTCCAGGAAAGTACCTATTTTAAGGAGTAATTTATTTGTCACCACTTTAGAAAGAACTTAGCTAGACGAAGTGAATTTCTACAACAACATAATTATGGCCGAGTATTCAAAATATTTACGGCTTGACATTTGGGTAGCACTTGCTAACACCATAATTTTTAATTTAGAGCCTTAACGCCATGTTGCTCCAAATGGTTAGTCATTGGTTCAAATTTTTCAAGTGTCATTAGGTACTCAATGCAAATTTTAGAAACTTCTAGATTGAATTAGCTTATCACGAACAATTTATCTAACTACAATACGAAACAACGGATTTGAATCATTTTCGTGCTAATGTTAACCTGTGATTCACAAAATTACATCAAATTATAAACCGCTTAAATTCTGTGAATAACAAGTACATATTTATGCAGGTACGTATTTTAGAATTACGCACAGTTTTGAATCTTATGAGTATCGCAGATTAGTGCAACCAACAATACGAGATACTAATAAGGTATTTTCCTGAAAAAATCTAATTAGTCCGCCAGATTTCAAATAAAATATTGGATACGTATTTTCTCTTTCCTCACGTAAACAAAAAATGAAGACGATATAGTGCGTTGAAAACTCGCGTGATGTCACTGCGTGCTACAATTTTTACTAGCGTCATGACGTCACCAGCCACTCTTTGATATGCTTTATCTTTATATTTTTTTAGGATTTGAAATGACAAAGAATATGTGTCCAATATTTCGTGAAAATCCAACGGATGGACGAAATAAAATTATGATTTTCATATCTAGTAAAATACCCAATTACATAATAATGCTAAATATCTTTCATTATTATTGATAGCATTGTTCAATTCACTTTGGATTACATCTAGGCCTCCACTTTTATAAGGTTCCCAGTTCAGCGTACAGAAAAAAAATACATCTTTTAGTATCGCAGAGGCCGCTGTGAAATTGTTTAATGTTGATTAAATATGTATATTTTGGGGTTGGTCCCATCTTGGTAAAAGTTGTTCATAATGAGTACAATGACCCCTTAAGAGGTAATGCGTTCATTCTGTCACACGTTGTATATATATACATTTTGTAACAGTGACCCGGTGACTGAAAAAAAAAATCGACACGCCACTTAATCTACGCAAGTCGGTGCGATTGGCTGTTGAAAATAATTCGCGTTTGACATTTTTACGCACATAGAAACGGTTTCGAATTTGTACATAAGTATATAAAAAAACACGAATACGTACCTTCTTTATGTATTATTTTATCCTGCATTAATTTACAACGTCACAATACCAAAACGGAATCTGAGCTTTAGAATGATAGATGATGTAATATTACCTAGGCAATAAATAGGCTACAATGTTACCAACTGCCTCAATACATTATTTAACGTATTGCACCAAAACATGCGATTGTACAACGGTTGGTAGAATATAAATTAGAGATGTGCCCATTATTTTGGACTTCCGTGGTTTGGTATTTCACTTCGTTTATAGCTGACTAGCTGCTGCCCGCGACTTCGTCCCCGTGGAATCCCCGATTTTAAAACATTCTTAATCGCTGCTCCGCTCCTATTGGCTTAAGCGTGATGATATTATAGCCTAAAGCCTTCCTCGATAAATGGTCTATTCAACCCAAAAAGAATTTTTCAATTCGAACCAGTAGTTCCTGAGATTAGCGCGTTCAAACAAACAAACAAACTCTTCAGCTTTATAATATTAGTATAGATTCGCGAGCAGCTCGCAACCACCACCTGCGAGCGTGTAAATTTCGAAAATTTGTCTACTGAAGAGTGGATAATACTCGGAAAAAGCATTGACTTGCTGAAGCCATTTGAAGAGATTACCAAGACTATAAGTTCAAGTTTCTCTTCGGTATCTCAAGTAATACATAACTCATCTGAAAACCTTACAAAAATATTTACAAATTAAGAACCCGCACTGGGCCCGCGTGGTGGATTACGGCCCATTCACTACCTAGAGAGGAGGCCTAAGTCCCAGCAGTGGGAACATTAAAAGGCTGATTATGTATATTATGTTAGAAGCCGGATTGTCGTTATATCTATGGTCGGTGCTCTTTGCCGAACAGTCACTGACTACGATAATAGTCAGATAGTCGTGCTTTACCGATTAGTCTTCGTCTAGTCAGCACATCTCTACTATAAATTCAATGTTTGAATCTAATCGACTGGAAAATCGTAAATGATTAAATCGATACTACCAATCCAAAATGGACGATATATGTATTGATGTTATGATAGTTAGCAGTAGGATAGATTAGTAGGGAGTTAGAAATAGGTAAGATAGTAGAATAAGATAACAGGAGAGTAGATTGATTTTTAACCAAGTTTTTACGTAAATTGCTTGATACGTAGTTCAAAATGATTGGCTTTATTCAATTAGAAATAGAGTTACAAGGAAAGGTACAAATTTATAAAAGCCTAAGAATTTAATCTGCCACAAGGGTGCAGTTTTGGTTCCAAAGTGCCAGTGTTTGCGTTTCTAAATAATAGTTGTTAGCGTGTCTCTCAATTTTATCATCAAACAATTTACGTCGTGACGCAACTTGTCTTATATTGATAATAATATCATCTATTAAATAGAAAAATATATTTTTGCAATAAAGTATGATTTGTCAGGTAGGATTGACAGCACAGAAGCCATCAACATTTTTTTTTTGTTTCATTGTAACGTAAGAAGTATTACGATAAGGTATTGTTTTATTTACTTACGGAATCATTTTGTTATTCAATCGATTAGCATAATCAGACCTTACAAATGCCTGTGTTGTAATGTTATGTTGTAGACACCGGTGGAATATTAGATGCTTCGGTATGTATCAATAAAATGATCTTATTCTCATACAAAATAAATAATGAATTGTTTGGTTGATGACTTGTTGAAAAATCAAACACGGAGTATTTTATGCACGAAGAACAAAGACAATAAATATCAAAGAGTAAAGAACAGTGATATAATTGTTTGTTTTGAATTCTAGTTCAAATGTATACTCTTTTTATTACGAATGGTATTGTGAGTCAAGAAGGGGCGCAAAAGCAAAATAAGAACAAGCTATTAAAATATTTGACCCTAATACATTCTGAGCTGCAAATTCATTTATTTGCTTTGTCCAATTTTCTTTTGATTTTTTTAACTATTCGTTGGTTTGTAGTTAAAATATCAATACTTTTTTAACTGACGAAAAACCGTAGATCGTTCTCAAATCGACGCGGGTACACGATTGTACCCATGATCACGCATAATTTTTTACAGAATAGTCCGACTTTGATGATTATTTTTTATAAATATTTGAAAAAAAAAAATCCGGCCCTTACTCGGCTCAAAATGACAGTGTACTTACATTAGTCTAAGAACTTTATTATTAAGGTTTAAAAAAAAGGTTTATTATTTTTTGCTTTTAAGCTTCTTCGGCGGTTATTTTTTCTAATGACGTGTTGTATCCTTCTCATATTCTAAATTTTGCTTCCAGTAACAAATTACATTTTTCTTTCACAGCCGGCATCACCGTGGTAGCCAAGGGCTCCGCGAAACCTATCGACAAGGAAGGCGTGGAGTACCTGCAGGTAGAAAAGCTGGTCTCCAAAGTCAGGATCAACTATGCGCAGATAGCAATTGATGAAGCTGAAAGGCCTTTAGCAGGTACATATTGTATCCATCTATACTAACATTATAAGGACGAAAGATTATTTTGTTTGTTTGTACCGAATACGCTCCGAAACTACTGAACCGATTTTAACAATTTTTTCATCATAGAAAGATAAATTATCAGCGAGTCCGTATTCTTACGGGAACGGGAACTAGCGGGTAAAACCGCGGGCCCTGTTAGTTCCTTTATGAAGGCTGACTTTTATTTTATCGGCTATATCTCAGAGGGTCAAACTGTAAGATTTGCAGAAGATGAATAACGTTTTCAGAAATAAGCCTTTCTCACAATTGTCGGGTTATGAAAATACAAGGATATCTACTGAATAGCAGGTTTTGTGTTTTTAATTCATTGTCGATTCCTTAGTAAAAGTGGTTTGTATTTAAGAGTAGATAACCTCACTTTTTAATAAATTACCAATAAATTAAAATTGTTTTTCGACACTGTTGAACCCATAATATGACCTTTCTTTTGTGGAAAACTTTACTTACTTGACTTTTGATGAGAATTCGCCCCTAGACTTTTGTCTTATCCCAAAGTGTTCAGCTATATTGGACTGTAGACGGTTTTTAATTAATTTCTTTTTCCAATCCTATCCACAGCGGCATCAGCAGTATCCTTCTTCAACGCCAGCCCCAACGTGGTCCTGGACCTCTTGAACCCGCTCATCGAGGAGACCGCAGCAGCAGTCATCAAGGCATTCGTCAACAAAGTGCTAGGCAGCATACCCATCAGTGAACTGCTCATCGACGCTTAAAATGTGAATAGGTTAGGTTTTAGTTAGATTTTATGTAGACTTGTGAGTGGCCAGTGAAAAAAAAAGACTATTCTATATTTGAATTTCACCCTTCAATGGATCAAGAATGGACGGAGCGTACCTTTTAAACGGTCCGAAAAGTGTAATAGAGGTAGCGATTGCGAAGCCAGTTAGTTTTCGGGGCTGATTGGGCTCTGTAACAGGCTTCCGTAATAAACTTCGTCACTACAGAAGAAATTAGTGCTCTATAGAGTCCAAGATTTTGTTATATGATTAATTCTCCGTCCATTCTTTTGTCTATGGGAAGAATACTTACCCAATGTGAAATTTTATTGTACTTTTATTCATTGAACTGAAGAAGATGGAATTCGAGCAATAAAATGTACTGTCAATTCAAGTCAGTAATAAAATTAAGCATTCACTCGGATTGCTAACAAATATATTGGCTAATTACTTATACAACTTTACTCACATGATAATAACTTAGTTAAGAAGCACTAGGTACAATATTTATTGATTACAAAAGTTTATTGTCAACTTTTCAAGTACTGTCCAGTTTTTAAGAGCAAGTTTTGTTTTTTACACGAATCCGTTCATCAGATCCGATCAGTAAATCAGTATCTATGCGATTCAAAATTGCATCGGATTTTATTATTAAATCAAATTTCAGTCAATGAGGCGTTGAATGCATGGACTGTTTTATTTAATTTTATATGGGATCCAAATCCGTTCAAATTCTGTATCATCTTTGTATTAGAATTTTAAAGTGGCAAAACATCTCCGCAATACCTAATATAATTTTAGGGCTATGTGAATGACCTTCAGAACGAAGATGCTGAAGTAAACGGTTTATACAGGCTGACATAAATACATTGGAAACCATTCAGGAAAGTCCGTGAATATTACTATGGAATTTTAAGAATAATCAGGGGGCCAATTCCCGCACTTTTGAATTAAATAATTCTGCAGTTTTCGCAGATCACCTCTAATTTTGACCAGTTTAATAACGCTTCAAAGGTATGAGAATTGACCTCCTTATATTCAGTGCATAATTCAACTATCAAAATGGTAAAACCATTGTCTCCTCGTATAAGTTGATCGCATTCAAATGCAGGGACCTTTATCTCCTTAGATATAGGCAATATATTAAATGTTACTTTGTACGTATAGTTGAAAGGATTGTATGCTCTTCAACGCGTGACTCGTACCTGCTTGATCTGATCAAGGCTGTCAATTAGATTAAGATTGTAAATAAATTAAGCGTTACCATTAGATATAATAATGCGTTTTATTTATATCTACAATTAGCTATACCTATATATATATATATATATTAGGTATAGCCTTTTATTGTAGTTTTAAAATATTTTCATTGAAAACATTCTCGAAATCGCATCAGTACATATGGTACATAAGTACCTCCAACAAACAAGTAACATTAGGTACTGCTTTATGTATTATGAATTTACATAGGTTAAGTATCATCATCCTATCGAACCAGACATTCTGAAATTCTTGATGTTTGACAAAAAGTTAAAAAAAATAATTAACTGTTCATGGACCTTTATGTTATAAAAGCTTTTCGCTTTCTCAAGCCAATATATTTGATCCGCATAATAGGGTAGTTGACTAAAAAAATCTAATTAGTCCGTCAGATAGATTTCCAAAAAATATTGGACACGTGTTTTATTTTTACACGTAAAAAAAGACTAGAACGATACAGTGCGTTGAAAACTCGTGTGACGTCACTTCGTGCTACCATTTTTACCACGCCGCCGTGACGTCACAAGCGCCCACTCATGATCTTCGAAGCTTTTTATCTTCGTCAATTTTTATAGATTTGATAAAGCATAAAATACGTGTCCAATATTTTTCGTTAATCTATCTGACAGACTAAATAGAATCATATTCTTATTCCTCAGTAAACATCCCTATTGCAGAAAAAAAAACTACAGGGAAATCATTGCCGTTTGCACAGTCGCTTGCTCCATTTATTATACCCCATGAATGGAGCAAGCGGATACTCTTAGAAAATTGATAAGCTTGGGGCGCCTTACCGACGGGCAATATGCTTTGCCTCCCGACCAGTTTCAACACCTAATTATTCTCGCTAACATTTTTGACAGATATTTTCAAACAAAGTCTGTTCTATTTTTGAGTTATTGTAAGTTTGGTTTATTCCTGTGAAACCTGTGTGGCCCATAGACAAGCAGCACGGAACTACTTTGCGAAAAATTATCAGGCCAGTCATAAGTGCATTTAAATAAGGATATAAACAAATATCAAGACCGAGACAATCTCGTGTAAGGTTGAGGTCACACCGCACTCTTTCCTTATTTCATTCGCTCTGGTATTGTACTACTTCCTGATATGATCTACATATGTGGAGCAAGTTTAAGGAGCAGGTTATATTTGTTTTATATTGTATAGGTTGTTCATTTTTGCCAGAATTATCGTGTTATACTTGCAGATGAACAAAACGTCTGCACATCTATTTAGGGTGTCAATTAAAATATTTGCACGACGAGCTGACGAAATCTATCCAAAGGATGTATTCTAATGTTGAAACTGGCCATACTAGTTTTTTTCTTTTAATTTCTAATTTGGTGGGTAGATGAGTGTAATCAAATGCGCCTGTTGAATTTTTGTAATATATATTAACTTTTGCAGACTGGCAAATGAATAGCGCCTGAAAAATTATGACGAATGAGAACATTCTCCATAATACTGGTTGATTTATTTTTGATACACTTCAAAGCATCTCATCACTACTTAAAATTCAGCACTGAACTTAAAATAAAAACACAGCTAGTCGGGGATGTGGCAGACCGAAGAGAAGATGGCGGGACGCCTTCGATGGAAGAAGCACAACAAAAAAAGAAATGGAGGGAAGGAGGGAAGTGGAGGGAGTATTGTTACGCGTAAAGTGAGTGTGCCTGTTCAGGCCGATAAAAAACTGAGTTACAAACTGCTAGACTAAAATAAGTTCATCCACTTAAGCGTTATTAATTCTAACACATATGTACATATTTGTAATGTCTTACTAACTAGAAGATATTTGCAATGTGGCCCTTGCGACCTCATTCGAGGTTTTATACCACATAAAGTAACTAGTCGTACCATCGGAGCTATTATAAGGGGCACTTATCCATTCAAGCACTCAGATGAAGTGGAATTCTGGACTAGGAAGGTATCAATATGGATTTCTTAAAGATAATTTTGGTAGTTATCTACATGAACTGTGTGTTTGGAAGACGGATTAGCAGAAATGGAACTGTTTATGATGAATATCATAATAGTAATAGTAGCTCGGATATGAGTAAGTGAAACCTATTTATTAATTTATTCGATTTGTCTTCAAACTAACGAGTATGATTACGTATCTGCGCATCTATTTCTATTAAAATGGTTACCGATTCGAAAGCACAAAGCGCAGTGGGCTTTAACTCGTGTTTTCTTCTGAATAATTCTTCTACTCCCTCTTATCTAACTTCACTTTGCTTTGCTAACAGTACCTCCATTCTGTGTTAGTTTATGGAAAGGATGCTGAATAATTAGTTGTTGACCTACCGCTGAATTCTATGATCTGCTCAGTGACCATCAATATGGCTTTCGTCGGCAACGGTCAACTGACGATTTTCTTGTGTATGTCACTCACTGCTGGGGCAAAGCCATCGAGAAGCTCGGCGAAGCACTTGCTTTATCGCTTGATATCTTGAAGGCCTTTGACAGTGTCTGGCACGCAAGTCTACTCAGCAAGCTTCTTGCTTATGGCATCCCAGCTGATTTTTGTAGCTGGATATCAGACTTCGTCAGTGAACGGTCGATCCGAGCTATCAAAGACGACGGCTGCTCCTCTGACCTCATGGCTATTTCTTTCTAGTTCCTCAGGGGTCTGTTATCTGTACAACTCTTTTCCTGCTACACATCAATTACGCACTTTGGCTTGGTATTGTTGGGTATGTAGATGACAGTATGGTTTCAACGAGATTCTTGCCCAGCGCAAAAACCAGCGGGGATGAAGTTCGTTCCTTGGAAGAGGCCATCGTAGAGCGGACAAATTTGACCTTAAGTTTTGTCTCCCAGTGGGGTGATGATAATCTGTCCTCCAAAAAACAGCCGTGTCTTTATACCACCAAAAGGAGTCGTTTTGACTTAACTCCTGCCTTTTGGGGTACATCTGTTCCTGTAACTGATCGGCTTGAGGCATGGAGTTGGCATCCAGTCTCAACTCAACCCAAAGCCCAAAGGCTTTGTACTCAATGGTGGCACTGAACTCACTGTGGCTAAAAAGCTGGACAGCTTTAACAGAGTGAAGCGATACTTCACGCCTGGACAGCTTTTAACCTTTTACAAAGCACAAGTGCGGTCCTGCATGGAGTATGCAGTTACCTTTGGAATGGCTCAGCTAAATACCAACTTGCCGCACTTGAGTCGGTGGAACGCAGAGCTAATAGGCTCATTGGCGACATAAACCTAGTGAATGCCAAGCTTAAAAGCTTGGTACATCCCGCAAGGTCGCCTGCTTATCAGTCTTCTACAGATTATACTTCGGTGAGTGTGACCATGATATCTCCAACCTCATCCCACCGGCCCCTTTCTACCATCGGACGAAGAGTGAAGATTTTTACTGTTGTAATAATCGTCTAACTTAATTTTATCAGGCGCTTTTTCATAATGCACTAAACAAAAATGGCTCATAAATATTCAACTCTTACAATTGTTTTTATCAGATGCATACATTGTTTACAAAATATTTAAAAAAGTGTGCGGCAGTCCACGTACCCCAGTGAATGGTTCTGTAGATACACGTCCGATAAATAGTGCTTAGGGACGTATGCCTAAGTAATTTTCTATGGAATTATTACGACATTTTAACTTATCCAGTTACATTTTATAAGTTGGTAACAAATAACAGCTTCATAGCATCAATGGTCTCGGCGTAAATCTGTTTTACACAGTCACCCACGTGTAAAACAGTGCGTCGTCGGCACCGTGAGAATAGGGTAGTTGACTAAAAAAATCTAATTAGTCCGTCAGATAGATTTCCAAAAAATATTGGACACGTATTTTTTCTTTTTTCACGTAAACAAAAAATGAAGCCGATACAGAGCGTTGAAAACTCGTGTGACGTCACTACTCGCTACAATTTTTAGCGAGCCGTAACGTCACAAGCCCCCACTCCTGATCTTTGATGCTTTGTATCTTCGTCAGTTTTTATAGATTTGATAAAGGAAAAAATACGTGTCCAATATTTTTCTATAATCTAACTGACGGACTAAACATAATCATATATTTTTTACTCAGGAAACACGCCTATTATTCAGATTATCATGTCATGTACCCATTATTATTTTGATCTAATAATATTTTTTCCAGCCAAATCAATATGCCACTACACGGACCCCAATGTAGCGGACTGCATCCAGCGCATCGCAGAACAGGCTCGCCAGCTCCTGGCACAAGGTGTGCCGTCCCTGAACATCCAGCCACTGGAACCGCTGAAGATCCCCAGTATTAGGCTGCGCCAGCACAACATGCCCAAGAACAGCTTCAAATATGACGCCTGGCTGTCAGATGTCGCGTTGGAAGGACTTACGAATTACACCTTCAATAAGTTGGAGTGAGTACGACCAAAGTACCTACTACCATTGTCATAGAAAAGTCTCTCTTCAGTTTGATGTTGTTTGTGAACATATTGAACCATAAAGCAGATAATTGGCTGCCATACAAACTAAAGTTTAAAGTGCCTTGGACTTTATTGATAAGCTCAATTAGAATCTCCTCTCCTCATCCTCCTGTCTTCATTGAAATGCCACAAGACTCAAGAATAGGTACGCAAAATATTAAAAGGTCTAAGCAGTCTCCGAGTATTGATTCAGACATACACGAGAAGATTGTAGCTAACTTATTCTCATCAGGCACTGTATGAAATAGTGTTTTTTTGCGTAAATAACTAACAAGTCACCTTCAACTCCTCCAGCAAATATCCCTATTAATTATCGTTACTTACAGCGTATACCCTGAGGAGTTGAAGGTGACAGCAAACATCAGCCTGCCACACCTCATGATGTCAGGAGACTACGTGGTGCTAGGTGACTTCCAGATGCTGCCTGTCGAGTCTACTGGTAGGATGGCCGCCAATTTCAGTAAGTATGAAAAATTGGTATCCTTATAGCGTCACTTGTTTCGTGTCTGTCTGTCACAGATTTATTTTTATAGGTAGGTAGTTGGTAGCAAAGATTGCGGGGTCATTTCGTTTTATTTTTGTGGGAATAGGGATGTTTCCTGAGGAATAAAAATATGATTCTATTTAGTCTGTCAGTTAGATTAGCGAAAAATATTAGACACGTATTTTTTGCTTTATGAAATTTCTAAAAATTGACGAAGATATAGCTTCAAAGATCATGAGTGGGGGCTTGTGACATCACGGCGTGGTAAAAATCGTCGCACGAAGTGACGTCACACGAGTTTTCAACGCACTATATCGTCTTCATTTTTCGTTTACATGAAAAAATAAAAAATACGTCTCCAATATTTTTGGGAAGTCTATCTTACGGACTAATTAGATTTTTTTAGGCCACTACCCTATTTACGAGTACCAAAAGTGTAAGGGATTCACAAACTTTTACAGACCCAGGATATATAAAACCAAAACATACATACAATTTGTGGAGATACACACAGAAGAGGTTATAAAACATGGTAGTTACTTTGAATAGATCAGATAAATTTTCAACATGAAGAAATAAAGGTTACACACACGTGGTCAAGGATTGCTTTGGATCGTGATTTTTGCGCATATTTTGGGTATTAGAAGCTTTTATTTAATGCCAATTCAATGGTAATCGAACGAGTCTACCCAAAGCAGCGTATATGCTATATGAAATGTCAGAAGATTAGTGTACGATTAGAATTGGTTTTGTAGAGAAGAACCGGCAAGAGACTCCACGGTTCTGACGTCATAAAAAAATGACGAACTTACACAAAACTAAAATATCTGATACCCGACATTATATCTACAGCTTAAGGTTGGAAATTACTTTGCTTAACTTTTGTGTCGATACGTTAGTTTTTCTTAAGACGGCAGGGTTGCTCTTAAAAAAGGAGATTTTTACAATGTGTTCCCTAATAGGCACAGTGTTAATAAGTATGAGAGGACAGTGTGATGATGTGAAGACGTTACGACGTACTTTTTTCCCACAGCACAGTGTACGGCCGCACTGGAAGCGTTAGGTGCTAAGGTGCATAAGAGGATGGTGATCCGCGATGCGACTGTACATCTGCGGTGCACTGGGCCACTGCAAGCTAGCCTCATGGAAGCACACTCTACTACTGGAGAAATGGGTTAGTTGGGCTGTTTCTTACGTTGTTAAATCTATACTTATTAATATTATAAAGCTGAAGAGTTTGTTTGTTTGTTTGTTTGTTTGTTTGAACGCGCTAATCTCAGAAACTACTGGTCCGATTTGAAAAAATCTTTCAGTGTTAGATAGCCCATTTATCGAGGAAGGCTATAGGCTATATTTTATCCCCATATTCCCACGGGAACGGAAACTACGCGGGTAAAACCGCGGCGCGCTGCTAGTAAACTATATGAATGATCAAATTATATCTGAACGAGTTCAACTTACAAGTTAAACCAAGTTTCATTCACGAAAAAAGGCTAGCGAACTCGCTAAGGATAAAATGGCTAAATAAATTGCAGGAGCATGGCTAAAGGTGAAAAAAAAAACACAGGAATCGCAACGAAAAAGAAATGGTAGGAGATGATACAAAAGTAGCAGCACAATTTTCTGCACGCAGTGTAAGCAATTTTATAAGAGACTAGCAGCGCCCCGCGGTTTCACTCATGTATTTCCCATTCCTGTGGAACTACGCAGATAAAATACGAGTAATGTAGCTTTCCATTGGTGAAAAAATTGGTATAATCGATAGTTTCGGACTTTATTATGTACAAACAAAAAAAAAATTCAGTTTAACAAACAATCAATCAAAAGTCATTTATTCAAACTAGGCTGAGAGACAACACTTTTTGAACGTCAAATACATAAAGACAGTCCCCCAAAACCGTTACCACTTCCTAGTGTTTTATCTGGGAAGAAGTGGCGCAACAATCTCCCCAGCAACACATCTATCTATTGCGTTTTAAGAACTTGAATTTATACAATAGTATGCAAAAATAATAATTATCCAACATGGAAATCATAAATCAATTCACTATAAAACATTGTAAAGAGTAGATTGAGTCAATAAAGTAAAAACAGATTGACCTAACACGTAACAATATTAGTATAGATGACATTAGTGATTGATTGGAGGCTTTAATAAAAACTCCACTTAAGCTATCAGCAAGGAGCACATAGTATACGGACTTCGTCAACTGAGACTAATAGATGAATATCTTTTTATTCCAGAAATGATTACGAACCACATTGCGCACATGCATTCCACGGACATCGCGAAGGAAGTGCAGCCGGCTGTGGAGACAGCTCTCGGCATGGTGCTCGAGGATATAGCCAATAAGTTCCTCAAGCATATCCCGCAGGACATGATATTCCCGAACTAAAGACAATGGATCTCGGTCACAGTAGTGAACAACCGTTTTATGATATACTAGCGACCCGCCCCGGCTTCGCACGGATGCAATGTAGATACTAATGTTTTCTCTACTATAATATGCATGTATTATACATATACCTTCCTTAAGAATCATTCTATCTATTAAACAAAACCGCATCAAAATCCGTTGCGAAGTTTTAAAGATCTAAGCATACATAGAGACAGACGGCGGATAGCGACTTTGTTTTATACTATGTAATGATAAATTAATATTGATATAGGTACATAGTTTTAAGCATACCTGTTTGGGCGATGTGTTTGTTTTGTTTCAATTATTTATTGTTGTTTATGTGTGACTCTTGAGAGAACTGAATGCCGTATTTAAAATGCTTTTAAATTCAAGTCGCAATATCATTTCAGCGACATAGAATGTTAGAAATTAGTCAAAATTTTTGCGACTACTACTAATTGGGTCTCTGATACTGAGCTTGTTCGAGAGCTCATCTCCGAACATTTATCAAGTACGATTTATATGTTGTATGCTATTGTATCGGTTTGTTAATTATAATTATTATTAAACAGTGTTAGTATAGAGTTAAGTTAATTTATTAAAAACAATGCCAGTGAACTTTTTAATTTATTTCAAGTGTTGTGGCAATAAATAAAAGCTGTGAAGAAACACGCACTTTTATTGTACATATAGGAAGGTATATTACATAAGGACGGTTGCTATAACACTAAATAATATAGATGGGTACCTACACTTTCCACGTTCTAATAAATATTTATTATGCTATCGTATTTCGTGTTCTACCATATTTTGATTTTCTTGGGAAAGACCGGATGCAGTTTCGTGAATGTACACAAGTAGTGATTTAATTCAAAATTAGGTGAGAGTTTTACGATGATGGTCAAGTTTGGATAAGTGCAACAACTTGGATGATGCGCCATTTTGTAAAATGTCCCCAGTCTTAATTGATTGATAAATCTGTTATAAAAAATTAGTTTATTTTTAAGTATAAGAATTAGATTAACAGCAGATTCACGGATTCGAGATTAAACAGGTTTTTCAAAGACAAAACATACTTAATTATTTTTTTCTATTTGAAAATCGAACTGACAATTTAAAAACCAAAGAGTTTTTATTTCCATTCTCCACCATTGTGTCGGATATTCCTCTTACAGATTGTCGTGATAAAATAGCACTACAATTTGCTAGTTCATAATATATTTCGCATCACGACTGGTCATCGTCAATCAATGTTATTGATTGATCTCCACGATACCTTTTCAACTACTTAAGTAAGTTTGTTCAACAAAAAGGTAATTGTGTAATGTGCCTTAAGTGTGCCAATGTGCCGACTAGGGCACGCGGTCAGGCCTACAAGAAAATTACATCAGACGCACTTACAACATTTTAACGATCACCTTCTGAATAAATATCGACTCAATTCTTACAAAGAGAAGGTTTAAGTTTCGTTGGCGATGGCATATGGTTTTTAGGTCACATACATATCATGACGATGCTAAAATGCTTGTTGCATTGTCACGTTTTTTCGCTTTTGTCTTGTTACATTTGATCGCGAATTATTTAATATTTAATTAGGCAAGAAGTATTTGGATTCCGTCATTAGTTGAATGAGAAAAGCCTTAGTGACTAACTATATGAGCAAGTAACAATAGAATTAAATATGTGTGTCTAGAATATTAATGACTGTATGCAACTATTTGGGCTAGGCGCAACATGACCTCTTTTACCATCTTGGCGTGTAAGGAGGATAGAAGTTATGCTATAATGTAAACAGACAGATCATGCTTATATGGTGTTCATAATACTCTTTATTATGAACACCATATAAGCATGATCTGTCTGTTTACAGATTCTATTCTAGACCAAGTTTCTGGGACAAATCTAAATAGTATACGACATTATCGCTGTTTCCCTTTATTCTGTCGGTTTCTGATAATTGTGTGAAGTGATCGTGATGGATCTTTCAATAATTGTGGAAATAAAGATTTCCCATTTAATTTACTACGCAGATTATCTTAGAAACAGCCAGGCCGTTCATTTACAATGACTTGTCTCTTTTTTACCAACTTCCACAAAAGGAGGAGGGTCTCAAGTCGACTTTATTTGTTCTTGTGTGTTTTCTCATAACTTGGTAGGTACCTACTGGGTGTTCCGATGTTTTTAACATTGTACGTCCTAATCTAAAATGACTTATTTTGTCCTTTTGTTCCCAGGTAAATAGAAAAGTCGACCACATCGAGAAAACCGGCCTAGTAAAATCATCGATCCTAGTAATACTTATAACCTGGAATCCTTCACGATCATGAACATATAACAACTGTTCTAATTTTCTTGATAATTGATTAATTATTATGGCCACATCAATTTGAGAAAGTACTGATGGGAAAGTGTATTGCCTAACCCAATTACTCTTAATTCAATCAATACGTTGTGATACACGAATTATTTCGTAATAAATCACGCATTATCTATCCACCAGATGGCGATAAAATGATGATGATATGTTATCATCACGTCTCTTCTTGTTTAAATGAGAAGGTCTGTACTGTCTGGTACTAGTAAGTTAATAGGACGAAGATGTGGTTTGTGCTTTGGTGTCTGTCCGTGGTCCACTTTGTTGCTGGATTTGATAAGACTTTTATCAATTGTAAGTATAGACCGTACTTAAAACCTTTAATTCGTTGTACTAAAAACATTAAAGAATAGAATAGAATACTCTTTATTATGTACACCATATAAGTTACAAAAAAAAGCTGCTTTTCTACTTCAGTAACTAAACAAAAACGAGAGTTTGAGAAGAATTTTTATATGTAGACATATTTTGTTGTCATTTTCGCGTCATCATAGCTTTGCTATGTCTAAAGACAGTCTAGTCACAGTATTACAATAGGATTGTAATAC
Source organism: Hecatera dysodea (assembly GCA_905332915.2). Classification (NCBI taxonomy): domain Eukaryota; kingdom Metazoa; phylum Arthropoda; class Insecta; order Lepidoptera; family Noctuidae; genus Hecatera; species Hecatera dysodea. The sequence continues at coordinate 7,481,568 of HG995288.1, read as the reverse complement.
TGTAATCTAGTTTCAGGTTCGACGGCCTCATTACAACGTTTTCTATTTTAAACTTTAATAATCAGGTTATGCATGAATAGAACATAAAATTCCGTGTTATTTCGTTTCTAGTCGGTGGCTTCATATGTCCCAGAGAAGAGAGAGCCCTGGGCAGGTGTCTCCGAGATGCCCTGAACGCCTACATACCACAACTAGCAACAGGTAGGTGGATTGTGAATTTTTGTAACATAAAGTTCGCATAAAATTAAATTAATTAAATTGTGGCCCTGAAAGTGCAAGATGGCGCCGCGGCTAACCACGAAGGAGATGGCGGGACGATTTGGATATCTTCTTTGGGAATTAAGAAGAGGCAAGAAGTGGCTCAGAACCGGAAACAATGGAAGGAATAAATGCGAAACGCTTGTGATGTACCCTCTCGCGCCTTGCTTTACCGGTTATTCTCTCTGTGCTAAAAAGCTAGTGAACCTTGACTCTTTCTCCTTCTTTTATTTTCTACGCTTTGCTTGTACTGTAACCGTGCTTGTGGAACATTATATCTCATTACAAGAAACCTGTGTGTCTTTTACAGGCCTTTGGCCAGCAGTTCAGTTCGGGCAAGGATGATAAATTGAGCAAATAGATATTATAAATTATATTGAATTGCTGTCTCATTCTCTGAATCAGCAATTCCAAAAATGAAATGGGGAATGAATTAAAATGATCAAACATTTAATTAGGCATTGGTAAAGGTATTATTTTAATAAAAAGCGGTATAGCGTAACTTACGAATGATTAAAAGTTTACTTTAAAAAAAAATGTTGATTTAATCCAGTCCATTACATAAAATATGGTACATGAGCAGGTATCTAAGCTATTGTCTACTTTTGCTAACACAGGAGTGCCCGAATACGGCGTACCACCATGCGAACCTATGGTAGTACCAGCGCTGTCCATCCAGCAGTCCACGGGCCCCATCTCCGTGAGGTCCAGCTACTCTGATGTCACTGTCAGAGGGCCCTCGTCTATGCGCGTTAAAGATGTTGAGTGAGTATTTTTATTCAACTTTTTTTTGGCACTTTTGTAAAACTGTTTTCTTGCGGAGGACACTCCCTTCCGCTCTGGACGACCTCTTACTGAATAAAACCCACCCGTATTCCTTCAAATGCACTCCTCAGCTTTACAGAACCGCGGTAAGTTTTTAGAACAATTCTTCAACCCGCAAAATGGCACAGCTACATCTGATTCTGGGGGAGTGCCACTGCTATTACAGACCTGTCTATGTTGTGTACACTGTACAGTAATGCATAAGTCAGTCTTCAATGCAAAAGTAAACAGGAATCTATTTGGTCTCTCGTTCCATCGTAGACTTCATCCATCGCTTACCATCAGGAGAGATCTAGGCCAGGCGCTGGCTCATCAGAATAAAAAAGTTAACACAAGCATTTTGGAGAGACTAAAGAGCGACCTTTCCTCCTTTTTCGCAGGCAGCATCTGACCTTTCCTCCTTTGGTTAGCTAATGCATTACATTATGATTAGACTTTATTTAATTCTGTATGCGTAATGAAGGAATCTGTTTGCCCAACAAGATAATTTAGATCTCCGTAACGTTATGTTTCTGGTTACCGATTTCCTTATTGATTCGTTACAGATTACTGACTTGGCGATGTTATCTTTTTATCCAATACTAGCAGCGGTTCGCGGTATCGCGGTTTTACCCGCGTAGGTCCCGTTCCCGTTTAAATACGGGGATAGCGTATAGCCTTTGTTACTCATTGATAATGTACTTTCCATTGGTTAAAAAATGGTTAAAATTGGTACAGTAGTTTCGAAGCTAGGAATCGGTACAAAAATATTTTTACTCTCTATAATATTAGTATAAACTTGCCTCGTCCTGCCACTTGACTCATATGGTTTGTCTCACAGAAATCTAGCATTTTCAGGGATAAAAGTATGCAATCTCTGGCACAGTGATCGTGTAGTTTTCTGGCTATAAAAATTTTGTTGTGGAATATTCTCAGACTTAATTCTCACAAACATATAAACAATCATATAGGTAATACCTTTTTTATTACCTCTTAACTGACGACGTAGCAAGTGTAGAGCTAATGACTATGTCATCTTTCTTGTGTTTCAGTGTGGACTCACATCAGCACCGAGTGGTAGCGAGGCTGTACATTCCTGAGCTGAGGATGAAGGGCAACTACCGGCTGGAGGGACAGCTGTTGATGCTGCCCATCGATGGAGAGGGACAGTTCTCTGCTAAATATGGTAATTACATTCCGATGCATTCGGTTCCATCGTAAAATCGAAACAAGACAAACATTATTTTTTTTGCAGCCACTTGAGTTTTTCGTCATAAAACGTTGGTATATACATTTTTATCGTTCAGTATTCTGAAATTTGCAGAACCGACCATCAAGGCCTTTTTTTTCTGGATGGGAAATCAGCAAATGACTTCTCTCGCTCTGAGTGGAGCGGAAGGTAGTGACTAAAACCCACCCGTGATCCTTCTAGTGGCATTTTATTCATAGAGTAGGCCGTGGTGACTATTTCGAACAAATTCCGCAGCCCTAGCAGGCACTGACCCTATCGGGCCCCGTCTAGACCATCATGGCTTGACATCTACATTTATTTGAGTCTTACTTGTAATTGGATAATATCATTTTTTAAAGGTCTGTAAATGAATGTTCTGCTTGTATAGCACCAAAGTATACTTAGGTGACATTGACAGACATGTGACATTCACCAACCCGCACTGGGCCCGCGTGGTGGATTACGGCCCATTCCCTCTCCTAGAGGGGAGGCCTGTGTCCCAGCAGTGGGAACGTTAAAAGGCTGATCATGCTTATATACGCAGGTGACGCACTTTAATGACGTAGATATCTCTATCATATCTTTACTACGTATTTAGCATATTTTCTTTCCCGCAGGTGACATAGACGCGACAGTGACAATAGTCCTGGGACGTCAACCCCGCCACAACGACGTGGACTCTCTCAAGTGTGAGGAGTTGGATGTGTCCTTCCACGTGGGGTACGCGTCTATGAAGCTGGAGAACCTCTTCGGCGGTGATGGGGATTTGAGTACGTAAATTATCATTATGCCTTTAAACCTCTTGTTAAAATGGCCTGGGACTTCTAACATACCGACGGAAATCTGGGTATTGTGTCTCCTTGAAGAATCGTAGTATTCCTTTAACTTTCAGAGAATACAGGTGTGTTCTAGATATAGTCCTGAGATAGGTACTGGGTTGAGATAGTCAGATATAGTCACCCCATGTAAAATACTGGTATTCAGCTTCATCTGGTCAGATTGAAAGTCGACTTCAATTTAATATGACTGGGCAAAGACTAGGCAGATTGTGGATGTGTCAAAAATAAATTTTTGTTAGCATAGTATTCCTTTAACTTCCAGAGAATACAGGTGTGTTCAAGGTATAGTCCTTGCTAAGTACAATGCGATTAATGGGTACATCGTGCCCCACAATCTAATTGAACTTACGTGAGAGTAACTTGCAGGTAGAAACGTGGCCATAGACTGCATTTCCAACTCACAAACTATTTTGTAACATTAGGATGCTGACTAAGATCTGATAAGCCAATAATAAGATTGTGAATTCCAAGACATATGACATTCTCCAACTCGCACTGGGTCAGCGTGGTGGATTACGGCCTATTCCCTCTCCTAGAGACGAGGCCTGTGTCCCAGCAGTGGGAACATCAAAAGGCTGATTATGCTATGCTTATGCTAAGATTGTTAAATGTTTTTTCAGCATCTTTTGTGGTAAATCAGATTTCATCATTCTTTTCCTTTTACAACATCTATTTAAGCCTCACCATTCTCCGGTTGCGTTGTCAAACGAGTGACGCGTTGTTTTTGTAAAAAATGTTGATAATACATAGTAGGTACACGCGTTTGTTAAGAATTTTATTATAAGTATTATGTAAAATGTTAGTTAATAAATAATGCTCTTAAAGGAGTTAACAATGTGGCAACAATATAATATGATATTTACTAGTTTTGTTACTCATTTACAAAGAGCCGTATTACCGAACCGAATGGACCTATAGTACTAAAATAAGTGATTAGTGATTCCGATGTTAATTATTACCATTTTTCTTGCATTTAAAATAGTTGGATGCTTAAAAATAGCGTACCACAGCCTTTATCCATATACAACAACTACAAAGGTTTCTGGTGGAGGAATGTCTTATAACATTCGCCTCTTTTTGACCTTGCAATGAGGTAAAAAGCCTGTTGGTTACTTCACCATCCATGACATTTGCCAAAAGTTTAATATTTACTTGGAAAAGAGCCTTAATACCATTTAAAAAAAAAAAGAACGTTGCCCCGCACTAGGATTTACTCCTGTACCTATCGTGGGTGCGTTCAAATATGTCGATTCACATACACAAGACACACAGACCCGAAACAACTATCTGTATATCTGTAGGCCATAAAAACATTTGTTCCGTGCGTGGATTGAACTCGCGACACGTAGTGCGGCAGCCGAACGCTCAACCATTGCGCCAACCATGTCGTCAAAATATGTTTCTATAACAAGTCACAATCTAATACAACTAATTCTTACTTCTAGGTAACACTATGAACCAGTTCTTAAACGAAAACTGGCAGAAGCTGATTGAAGAGCTGCAGGCGCCCATGGAGGAAGCTCTGAGAGATTTCTTGAAGCCGCTGGCTGACCATGCATTCTCTACCCTCAACGCTGATGATATACTGTCTGAATAGTTCAGGTCGATGGTTTTTTAAATGTCGACTAACGGCCGAACCCAGTAACCGATCTATCACATACTGGAGATAGCAAATCAAATGAAACAATATAAAATTATATAGGTTTTCTGTTGTTTCATTTGTTTTTCTATCTCCAGTATGTGATAGATCGGTTATTGGGTTCGGCCGTAAGTTGTAATATCCAAAAGCTGGTCCGACGCAGAATTTAAAATATAAACGTTATCATCATTCATTATGTTTTTAAATTCTTTCAGGGATTTTTATATGATGTAGTTGGTAGACTTGAGTTGTTATATCATTAATTTATGAATAAATTATTATAATATTATCTGTGTTATTATTTTTCAAATGTACGTATCTTAGACTAGCTGCTGCCCGCGACTTCGTCCCCGTGGAATCCCCGATTTTAAAACATTCTTTATCGCTGCTGCGCTCCTTTTGGCTTAAGTGTGATGATATATAGCCTAAAGCCTTCCTCGATAAATGGTCTATTCAACCCAAAAAGAATTTTTCAATTCGAACCAGTAGTTCCTGAGATTAGCGCGTTCAAACAAACAAACAAACTCTTCAGCTTTATAATATTAGTATAGATTTGTAATAAAAACAAAATAAAGTTGTAAATAATAATATATTTTTTACAACTTAGTACATTTTAGTCATCACAATCGTTATTACAAATATTTAAACCTAGTGTCTTACTAACAAAGTTTAAGTACATAGTATCGGGTGATCACTTAGAAACTTAAATAAATAATTCTTTCTTATGCCCTTTGAATGGCCAAAAACCCTTGCCCACAATGACCTAACTTTTGAGCCCACTATTGACGAAATACTTATAGAAAAACAGTAACTGAGGCCGTACACTGACGTCTTCAAACCATCATGATTCCAGTGTGGGAAAGAGATCGAGCTACACAAGGCTATCTCTTTTTCACAGCGGAACAATTATAGCACTGGCACGTCATAGCGGGCTGATCATGCAAGACACGCATGTACTCTTGTTAGGACATTGTAAACAAAGGTGCGTAAAATTAATCGTTATTTAGGATTGTCATTATACCGTCCGAATATGAACTGATCACATATTTACACAATTCAACACAACTCTGTGATGTGAAATGATTCAAATTAATTTGTTTAAAACGTAATCTAGAAATTTATACAATTTCAATGAAGATCACACTAATGTAATGGTGTCTAGAATTTTTAATTCTTGAAGGCTTTCTTGGATTAATGAGTATTCTGAGATCTTTAAACACTGAAAATACGATGTAAACGCTGTGGTTCGGAAACAATACGAGAAAGTCATTGAATTTCAGAAATTGTTGGAAAAAATACAACACAGCTTTTATAAAAAGTCCACTCGACTTAAATTCCGCACAAATCCGCTTCTTATATGTGTACAAACTCTTGAGTCAAAATAAAGTCTAAAAATCAGTGAAAATACTTTTAGAAACATTCACAACAGCAAATACACGAGCACTACAAATAAACTGAATGTTCATAATTTCACTCACAGGCCTAAGGCGTCAGCCACACGTCGATGGGGATCTTCGAGAAGGCAGCGTTGACGAACGCCTGGAAGTGCTTAGCGATGGACGCTGAGGCAGCTGGCCTCATCTCCTCGATGATCTCAGCTGCATTGTTGTTTAAGAACTGGTTCATCGCTTCGCCTGGAATTTGAAGAATACAATAGAATACTCTTTATTACGTAGGTATAGCATATAAATTACAGAAAAATAGATGAAAAAATACATTACATAGGGACACACAATAGGCGGCCTTATCGCTTAAAGCATCATCTGCCTAGCCTTTTCTCAACTATTAGGATCGGCTTCCAGTCATACTGGATTCAACTAAATACCAGTATTTAACGTGGAGCGGCTGCCTACCAGACCTCCACAACCCAATAACTGGGTAACACGGTATTTCTTGGCAAGACTGGAGTCAAATTTACTGGTTTTTGACAGTCCGTAACGACTGCCAAAGCTCTACAAATGACAGCCGGGACCAACGTCTGAACGTGTTTTCCGAGGCACAGAGGAAACTCGGTATGTTAAGATGGTCATCCATCCAGAGACCAACCTCGGCAAGCATTGCTTAACCTTGAAGATTGACCCGTGCGGTTGATATTCTTTAGCCACGATCTCCTCCTCCTCCGAGCTCCTTATCGCTTAAAGTGATCTTTAAAAACAACCCTTGGATGGATTTTAAAGAGAGAGGGAAACACAGTACTGTAGCCCTACCATGACGTCTTAAATCCATAATGCTTCCTGTGTCAGAGAGAGACGGAGTTATACAAGACGAATAGCACTATCCCTTTTTCACACAGATATCATGATAGCATTAGCACTTCGTGTTAAATGAGGACTACATAATAAATGTCATGTAAATTATTGTCAATTATCCTATGAGGTAGAGTGGATTATTGACCTCGAAATGTAGAAAAAGAAGGTTTTGTTTTTTAGTCCTGATAACAACATTCAAAGATTTTTATACTCTAGGCTCGAATTCAAGAACGTTTACTCTACACGTATCTTAGTTTTACTTCTAGTTGAACAAACACCATCATTTTCCATCACATCAGCGATGACCAGTGAGATAGTATTAAGTTGTGGATCTATGTAATGAAATAATAGTTTATTTTATTTTCGCGGTCAACTCTAATGACAGGTCGCGATTCTAAGATTATCCTAAAGCCTCTATATAAAAGATTCGATGATAAGGACGCTTAGTCCAGTTTACCTTCTATATGAAAGAACAGGGCCAAGAAACATTAACGTAATAAGAAAATGCACGATAATCCATAAATTCTCGTAAGTTTGAAGTTCAACTTACCAATAACGCTTCCATGGTTAACGGTGTCCTTGACCTTGAAGCGAGAGGTCCTCAGTTTGAAGTCCACCAACAGTCTGTCAGCCAACATGTACTTAACGTTCTCTCGAGTGGTCTCCTTTCCGAAGATCTTCGCAATAGCCACCACGTCACCTTGAAAGTTAAGAATGAAATAATTCATATGGGGTTCAGGAACTCTTTGCTGGAACCAGTATTTTAGGTGGTATAGAATAGAATAGAATAGAATAGAATATGGCATGGTAGGAATAGAATAGAATATGGTATGGTAGGAATAGAATAGAATATTGGTGGTGGCTGGTATGATCTTATAGTAAATCGAGACATTTCTTATTTTGGAACTCCATGAAAAAAAGGCTGAAATTAGATTTAAAAGAATCCAAGTACTTATCGAACAATTTATTATCGTAACATGCTATACAAAAAAAAGTAGGGGAGAACCAATAATCGTTTATCAATATAGTAAGCAAAAGAATCCAAGCTATCATAGAGCAATAGGATGCTCAGTCTTGTGTACACGAAAGAATTTGACCCCGCGAATAAAAAATGACCTCCACAATAAACTTCGGTCTTAAACTACAATTATTATCATTGTCATCGAAGCCATTAGTCGTACAAAAATACTTATAAAGAACCAATAAGCCGTGTAAATATTTATCCTACCCGGAAATTGAAAATGTGACCCTGTGTTTATTTTTGTTCCATGTATGATTTGGATTGTTTTTTCGCGTGTAAAGGACTTTTTTGCGTTTTATACCAGCCTTGTATGAACCTTCTCATTGGCAGGTTATTGGTATAATTCATACGACATAACAGAAATCAATAATTGGTTTACATATTCGAGTAATTGTTTGACTGGCAGAGAATTTCCAAGGCATCTTGGCCTGCCATTAACTCTTAATGAATGAAGGTTAAAATAAATATGTTTGGATTTCTTTGTCTATCAAATGTCTCATTTTCTCTTTTTATCTTTAGGTCTTCGAAGATATCTTATGATTCGTAACTTACCGAATGACGCCCAGAAGTCTCCCTGTGACCTGACTGGGAACAGCAGCACTTGTCCAGAAACCTCGTATCTGCCTGTGATCTCAATGCGAGGTAGCACCAGCCCCATGTCAATACGCAGCTTCTTCAAATCAGACCTGCATACATGTCATTGGGTCAGGAATCACGTTCATGTCCGAAATAGAGTAGGATTTTTCTTTATTTTACTTTTAAGTTTACTTGTTAGGTCTGTCTGTTGCTTTATGCTGTAATCTACTAGCTTCAAATGAGGAATTCCTACACCAATAAAATATTTCTTAAGTATTCTCTTATACCAAGTCATCATTATTATTTCAGACGAAAGACTGCTGGACTTATAGCCATCCCTAAGCGTAGTATTATAGTACGGTACTATCGGTTTCTTGAATGAAAAACCTGGTGGGATTTTCTCCCGGCGATTTATTAACTCCCACTCTGAAACCCTCAGGGCAAAGAAGGTTTACGTATAGTTCTATAGTTTATACCTTTCATTGAGTTAAATGTTATAAAACTGCTTTGCCATACCTACTTAGAAGATATTTTATGAGGCTTTTAGATTGTGCAACCAAGATAAACTGCCTATAAAACCGCTAACGCAAAAGTAGAATACAGTGAGTAATTTCATCTGTCCTTTTGTAAACCTTCAAGTTTTAAGTTACAAAATTCGGCCTTTACGCTCGAATTGTCCCACAGCGGTACTTTAGGCTTGTGAAATGTTTTGTACTTCTAATTCTGTCATTATGGCTAGCTTCCCACCATTTTAAGAGATTTAATGCAAGAAAAAGAATTTCGACACGGTAAAGAGTCCGATATCTATTTTGCGATGCCGAATAAGCCAATGTTACTCGAAGTTGGGCCCATCTAGCAACCCTATAAAACTGTTTTAACTTATAATGGAAAAAAACATAATTGAATAAGTTTATTGTTCTATAAATATAGAATTCTCAGTGAAAATCCAATAAAATTGTTTCTTTTTCGTCGTGCGAAATTAAGAATAGACTTGAATCATCAGTTTCTTTGTTTCGTCGTTTGAAGCTAAACACCATTCGTTCAATAGTCCGTTTTGTTGATTATGATTCGAGGTACTAGGCGATACTTCGGCTGGTCGGCATTGTAAACGGAACAGGTGAAGCAGTCAGTTCAGTGCCCCTCTCTCCCCTACCCTGACTCTCTTCCCATTCTTTGTTTGAATTCCGACTTTTCTCTTATTCTCTGTACTACATATATTTATTCAGAAATTCAGTTGCGTTGTCAGTTCTTTTTCGCTCCGTGATCGAGAGAGAGTACGAAAACTTTTCTTAAGGCATAACATATCATATACAATAGTATTGTGAGACGTCTGTGTTTGTCCTATGTTATTGTTAGTTAAATTAAGTAGCATTACCTAATCAATTAATCTTTCCATGTCTCCATGAAAGCTTTAATGATGCACTATAAGATTTGCAATAGGTTTGTGATCGATCTATTCATTTTCTATCGTTAGCGCTATTTTATTACCGTCTTCCTTTTAAGACGGTTCATATTTAGCAAGTAATTGTATACGTGTTTTAACTATATCATTATGAAAATTCTTATCATAATATTGTTTTATTTATTGTGTGAATTAATTATTCTATTCATTAGAAATATCCATTCTGCATCATTTAAATAACAAATTTATTTAGCTGAGACTGCTTTGTTTGTTACTGTATTATTTGTAGTGGCATATAGCCACATCCTCTTTCCTTTCTATATCAAGCCGATTTCTGTTCATTTATTTGTGCCATGCTACTTTTTCATCAAAATGTCACATGGCTTCATTACTTTATTAAAATCAAATAAAATAACTGCCTACGTATTGCGAAAACTTGTTGCGACGTCAGACTCGGCTACGAAGTTGTCTGTTACAACATTTTGGCAATTTTTATACTTATCCATTGCAATAGCGACAACACAAACTTGACCTCATTTTCTTTGATCTAAGATTTTCTGTTTAACACATAATTAATGTTTCTAATTAGTCGTTTGTAATAACGCCTTATGTTTCACCAAGGTATCTAGATTACCAATAAGTAGTTTCTATTTTGAAGAGTAAGTCCTCATTCAGCAAAATTTGCTGATTCAAAAACTGCATGACTCACTGTTTTATGAATGAGTGCTTGAGAAATTCACTAAGCGTAAAACAATAAAACTAACACCTGAAAAATACCCACGTAATCATTTACGCTTTGCTAAACATTGCTGCGAGCTGTAGAGTAGTATTTTAATCTTTTCAAGGCAGATGCATTTGATATATAGCTAATGTGCCACAGAAGAGGAACAAGAGAAGACAACCTTCGGAAGCCAAACGACAGTCTTACCTGATTTTAGTAATGGTATAATTACTAGGTCCGACAACGGTGATGTTGCTGAAAGCCGCAGTGACCCTAACGGGACCTGCATCGTTGGCCATGACCAGTCGGTCAATAAAGAGGGGCTCCACAGGAGGAACCCCCAGTTCAGGTATACCCCTGGACAGATACGGTCGCAGATGATTGAAGGAGTTCTTAATACAGGTATCCAATTCTGCATCTTTTTGACTGCATGGTTGGATGTATTCCGCTGAAAAGACAGATAATGTTTACAGATTAGTCATGTGTTCATCTGTGATTTTTGTTTTCGAAGAAGATGATGAACATTTTGATCAAACTTATTCTGTATTGACTCTCCAGTGCAGTTTTTGAATCATTATGATGCGAGCTTGACTATCTAAGTATTCGAAATGAACAAACAGAAACTGGGTAGATTCTAGATAGATTTCATGACATCAATGATTAACCATTCATAACACAGGGCATGCCTAATGATACCACTCAACTCTCACCCGCATACCACCCAAATCGTAGGTACGTGTCAAAACAGAATATTTGCATACAAACATAAACAATACGAACATGAGCAAAGTAACTGTTACGTAAAACACACACAAGGTGAGGCTGACCGATCACCGAACTTTCCAATATCCAGGTCGACGAGAAACACGCGTGCGAACTTGGAAATTTATCTTAAGTACAAAAGTGACTGAGTTACCAACTGTAATAATAATAAAATAACGCAGTGATCGTCAAAAATATTTATGAAAAAAAAAAGTAAGGTGATACAAGTTTATATGAAATAAGTTTATGACAACTGACCAAGGCAGTCGGGTCATGTGTGGCTATAAATTTAAGTTAATATATCAAGAACATCCACCTTTTTTTGGATAAGAAATTATTGACTTCATCATAGATTGAAAAAGACTTCTTCCGCTGTGGTTGGAGCGAAAGGGAGTGTCAGACTCTTACTGACTAAAACAATTCCGTGTTCCTTCTAATGTATGTACTTTGCGTTCCAGGGCCGCGGTGACAACATCATGTACATTCTAGCATGTCACATAGCACTAGCAAAGGAAAACTTGACTAGTTAATTTACAGTAATGTAACAAACCGCTTAAAAAAAACACATAATATAAACTCCTTCTGTACCCCAAACTGTTACCAAACACGAGACTAAATTCGTAAAACGATGAGGCAGTTAACCATTTTCATAAAATTTAAAAAAAAAAAACAGTTAATGCAAAAGTCATTAGTCTATTATAATCGCACTATGATGCATAATGGATTTAGAAACATAAAGTAATTATGGTAATCTCAGGAGTTATTCTCACCACGATCATAATGCGTAGCGAAGTAAATGATTCCTAATCAAGTCTTTATAGAGAATTCTTGGCATGGTACTGCAACAGCATACCAACGTGACAGAAGAATGCTTAAACACGGAAATGTGTTCATTGCATCAATTTGCACTTACACACAAGCTGCATTTAAATGAAGCCGTCAGAAATAATAATTATGATAAAGATAGCAAACAAAGCCTATATTGTCCCAGTACCTGACCATACATTTTCAATATATTGTTAAATTTCAGTTACTGAAGAGATTCATCCAAAAGGACCATTTAAGAATCAAGATGACGAAGATGTTGCCAGTACATAGTTTCAAAAGCACTAAAACTTAAGTTCCAGAAAAGGGCCAACATAACAAGAAACTTAATTTTTAAAAAGTCAAAAAGTGTTTACTCAACCCACAAAATAATTGACAAACCAAAGATACGAGTAACACAAACCTTAATATAAATATAATAAAAACCAAGATGAACTTGAACGCTTTGCCACTGCTATTTCACAAGGTCATTCGTTACATAAGGCTTATACAACTGATTGCCGACCTAGTAACCCACTTGGTACAATAGCGTATATTTTGAGAAACATCCATGGAAACTGTGATGGAATTCAGAATATGTACATAATCAAATTGGGTGATTTTTGTGTGTTTTCGTTGCGTCAGGTGAAACGTGCTGATTGGATTATGATTTATTATGACCGTTTGAAGTTGTATTGATTATGAAAACATTTGGTTGAGCGAGTTCGCTTTCATTCATGGCTTCTTTTACTATAAGTATATGTATATATTTTGTTTTGTGATGAAAAAGATTTTTAGGTTTAGTAAAGATTTGCGATTATGATGTAGGAGTGATTTTTGAGCTCACCAGCTTTTACTTCAAATTAAAGATTCTGAATATAATACGGTCAATGCCAAGGCATTATAAGAGACTGCATCTTCATTTAAAGGCCATCTTCCAATAAGTATTCCGCTTAAAATCATTAAAGGGTTATCGAGTTTACCCTGAACCACCATCTCAGTACGGCACCGCTTAAGTATATTCGAAAATGGATGAATCCCTTCATTATCTTCTTCGTGTCCATTTATGACGGAAGTAAATAATAATGTAATTACATTATTTATAAATAAAGCAATTATAAATTTTGACCGGTCACCAGAATTATCAGTGACATTGATTAACACCTTGAAGAATATAGTGTCTTAAAATGGTATATTGTTCACAAGAGTTTAAGTTCTACTATATTAAACAACGTTCGCATTCGGATCACAGTCGCCACCTTTTTATTTTTTTCCAAATGTATGGAAATTGACGCTTTTTTATTAATAGTGAATGAGAATGTAGAATGCGAATGAAGCTTAAAAGTGAGTAGAATTGGCCCTCTGGTTACTTTTAAATTCATTAAATAGATTATGAGACCGAAGGAATGAGATGTATATGTATGTATACGAGTATATGTATGTGCAAGATTGGGTTAAGTCAGCATTCTGTATGAAAAGATAGTCAGTAAAAATCATTAAGAGATTCAACAAGAAAGGATAACGGTTTAGTAACCAATTATCCTGCAAGCATCCAAAAACTGATCCCACATGTTAGTCATGAAAAAAAAAACAAAATTGACGTTACTTCTTGGATACGCTATTCTATTTACATTATCTGTGTGAGCAAATTCATATCACAGTCTTTTTGTTAATTTTAGAACTCGAAAATCTTACAAGATACCTTTGCTCTATAATTCCATCTCTGAACTTTTCCTCTGTTACTAGCTGATCCATCATCTGTCAGTCAAAACGCATATGTTGTAACGAAACTGTAATCGGTTACGCAACTGCGTAACGCGGTATCAAATGTAGATGATTCCTCTCTGTTCTTATGAAATGCTTCTTAAGGTGTAGGATTACGTGAAACATCTTTTATGTTAGTAAAAGAGGCTCCAAAATATTTATTCTTTTTTGTTTTCTTGTTAGATATTATAATTTTTGATGCTTGCTTAATGTAAAACTACACAGTCTCTCTCGGCTAACAAAAGTAGTTTCAGCAAATGTTATCAGTAAAGTAAAAAGCTAAATATGTTTTTAAAATACTACATGGGTAATTTTCGTCATTTTCTTAATAGTCAGGACTATTTAAAAGTAAGTGAGGGATAAAATGAGTAAGTTAATAACTATTTTACGTATTTATATAATTATTTTTCTTAAATAAACTCTAGGAATTATAAAACGAAAAAAAAATATTCAGATTTTGTCATAGTATACCATTACGCCTAAACACTATGACTGACTTTGGTGAAAGGAAGAGTTGAAGAGATTTGGAATGCGTGATGCGTATTAGGGATTAAAAATACATGCTAATATATTACAACTCGCCCCATTTCAGACTCGAAAAGGATCTCGAAAAGGAGAAGGAAGATTAATTTATATACGAGTTAGATAGTATTTAAGTTTAATATGAATGTATAAATGATGTTGAATGCTGCATCAACATCATTGGTGCACTTTAGAAAAACATCGCAGTCGCATATACAGACACGAACAGCGATAGTGTATATATTTATACAGAGGGCAGTATATCATACAGACATCTCAAAACAACGAAAGAAAACTGGAACAAAAAAAAATAAAGCTAACATTAAAAATATTGTAGTTCAGTTTTGCGCATGTACGCAAGCCTGACATAAGTTTCCGAGGGCATATCGATTAACATTGCCATAAAATTGCATCCCATCACCTCCCAATTTGGTCACTTTCACAAAACTATGAATGGTGGTGAAATAAACGATTGCATTCCTCTCTCCTCCACATTAAACCGCGTGCTACTTTCTACAGGCTGACGAAACAATTTCAAGAGAAGAGAACGAATTTTCCAACGATGTTTCGCAAAATCAAGACTGCAGCAGTAATGTTATTATGTGTAATGAAGCTAGAGAACCCATCTAAATGATCGAGCTTGCATGTCCTGCTGCAATGGATAAAGTACGTGTGATTAATGAATTTGCGGTTGTGTGCATGCTTCGAAAGGTGATAAATAATATATAAACTAGGTTAGGCCTTTAAAAGCTTTTCGGCACAACTTCATAAAGTGTTGAATTTACGAAACTACAAAGCAAATCCACGTCAAACGGCTTTGTCATAGTTACCTATATGAACTTTAACAAAGGCGTTATAATGCATAATAAATAAGTATTATGTAGTAAGATTACTTACTACCTATGTACATACTTTAATTTCATGTAAAGCAAATACAATACATCAAAATGTAGAAACAAAGAGGTAACAAAACTAATTTGAGATCGAACAGCTGACATAGAAAAAATCTCAACTTAAAAGTTTACAATAATACAAATATTATGTGCCGGCTCATAAGGCGCGTGTAGGTATTCTGACAAAAGTCAACGAAGCGAATACAGGAAAATGTGGAAAGAAAGAGGCAAGGCAAAAATATGGGTAAAAACAATAGACGTATAATTTTTTTCAAAGCTAATAGCGTGTTGACAATGATGTAAACCGCATTAGTAAACAAACGATAGTTTAAACTTAACAACTGCAACATTTACACGAACTCAAAACACTTATGACCTTTGACCAAAAAATACAAAGATACAATCAAGATTAGAATCATTTCTGAAAAGCATTGTCTTAAACGACGATTAACCTAGATTTTTCTCCTAAAATATGAAAAGTATTAGGCTTGACATTTACACCACCCACTCTATTATATCATATCAGAAATCCAAGGTTGATCATAAAGCAGGGAGATCGTGAGGTGACTTGTGACAGGGTGGCGCAACGTGTGATGCAACGCCGGTGTCAAGGCTGCGCGCGCGCAGGCCAGCGACTAACCGGTTTTTCTACGAGAATTTGGAATTTCGAAAATGCATCACCTTTGTAATGTTGTGGCGATGACTAGCTTTTGGTAAATAATTGTGCATTTAAAGTAAACGTGTCATAATTGCACATTTATCATATCCATGCACTTGCAGTTGTGCTATGATTTCTTCTTTCATTTTCACAGGTACGGTGTCGTTCACTTCCTTTTCCTTCAATAGGGTATTTTACTGTAAAAATCTAATTAGTCCGTCTGATAGATTTACAAAAAATATTGGATCAATTTTTACCAGCGACGTGACGTCACGTGAGTTTTCAACGCACTGTATCGTCTTCATTTTTTGTTTACGTGAAAAAAGAAAAAATACGTGTCCAATATTTTTTGTAAATCTATCAGACGGACTAATTAGATTTTTACAGTAAAATACCCTATTAACTCCTCGCATATTTTTTCCATCCATAATGAGCAATTGCACATTTCGGTTTTCATGCCCTTCCATAATTTTAGACGAGTAATTTAACATTAATGTATTCATATAACAACGTTTGACAGCGGTATTTCGATTTTACTTGCGTTTACTTCTTATTCACAACCTAAATTGATAAACACTAATTGAATCATATTTGCTTGATTTGTTGAAAGCTTAGACATTGATTGATATGCAAATTTTGTTATGTTGCGATATTTGTTGGAGATTCATGGCCAGTGCAAGGTTGCGTTTTAAACATCAATATTATTACACAGTCAGTTATAGTCTTCGTTTCTTCGTTATTTAATACTCTTCAATTAATTTTTGTTGGACTTTTTTTTTTCTTTTTGTGATTCGCATTCAGTGTTTTGTTTAGCCCTGGCCTTATGTCTTTCTGGATACTTCCGACCTTTCTACGTTGCTATCGGACACAGTTCTATTTCGGGCCTTGTCAACAACTTATTTTAATGAGACATAAATCTTATTATTATTATTCTTTGTCTGTTCCCCGTTTAGTTTGTCAGAAGGCTTGTTCTGAATGGTAACTGAATTCACCTCCAAAATATTACTCAATGAATCACAGCTAATTCCCTGAACCTTCCATCCTCAATCCCTGTGAGTCAGTCCACTAATCAAGCTCCATTGCCCAATCTACGTCGATTCTCCCCACGTATGGCGCACCCATTAAAATGTTATATGTATCACAAATGGTGAACCAAGGCTGTACCTGACTATCTTCACCGGGAGTATATCGATATATTTATGCGAGTCATGTGCGGCGTGGACAGTCGCGGCAATCTTTCATTGTCAGTCTATTTCCCAAGGATCGTACGTTCGTAGCACGGATTATTTGCTATTGTATTATTTTTAGATCTTCTATCATTGATTTGTTCATAGTGTTTACTATTTTCCTTGTGTTTGTTTTGTCTGTTGAGTCAGAGAACATCTTTGCTTCTTAAACTTTATTTTTGATGACAGTAGTTCCTAAGATCGAGTGGTAGAGAACTACAGAATTATTATACATCTGAACGATGTACAAATCTACTAAAAACTTGTTAAATATCATGACAAAGTTAAGCATGATAAATGTCTTTCCTAATACATATGTACATAACTACAAATTTGATGTAACTATTCATGTAAAATACTTTAAAATTATGCGACAGCATAATTTATGCCAGTAGGTATTAAGTAGTAGTTTAAAGTAAATCGTAATTTTATATTGCAATGGTTGATTTTTTTTTGGTTGGATACAAAATGACATTCTTCTGCCCTGATCCAATTTTTTGCATATTTTCCTTTGCCATTAATCTCCATTTAACGTCTTCTCAAAAGTCGCATCCTTTCTGGCCATGTATCCTGTATTTAAAATATAATAAAAACATAAAATTGACAAGCTGCTGGATTTTCAACATTAGCTATTATTCATAGTTATAATTTATCAGTAGGCGTCTTGTAGGCTATTGACCTCTAAAGAATAACGCTGTCACGCATATTACCGATGTTCAATTTATATCTGGATATTAGATCTGAACCTTCTTTTGGACTTCGTTGAAGACGATCCAATATATTTAAATAGGCTATGGGGAGGAGTAATAGAACATTCTTGACAAAAGACTAAGTTGTCCTTAGGTCCACCAATTGAAAAAGTGACAGATAATAACTGTTTTGTGTAACATTCATCAGAATTCACTGTCGTATCTTTTCATGAATTATTTGCAATTTACTCATTTTAGCCGCTTTGCCCTCCCGGCCTTTATCTTTCTTGTACGCGTTCAAAAATATGGTCAGTGACATAAAACGGACACTACAAATTAATAATTAACCTCCTGGGGCCCGGTGAAACCAATCACGAAAACTATATGTTCCATATATGCGACCACTCAAACGTGGCGTGGCCCTTTTACTACAGACTGAAGTCCTTGCAACGTTCTAAATTGCAGTAATGGGACTTTATAGTTTTAATTGTCTGACACTTCAAAGTAACAAGTAACATAATAATAAATGTAATTAAAATTGCTTAGGTTTGTACTAATAGGTATGTGTTTATACGTAATTATGACCTGAAAATATAATTAAAATAAAAACGTACGTAGATGTTGATATGAAGTGTATATTTGACCCTTAACGTACGCGTATACACTTCGTTGCGCAGTGTTTGATAAATTAATATATCTTCAGTATTTTTTAAATACTGAAAAGGTCTATATTTCTAGCATATTTTGTCCCTAGCAGTGGGTAGAAGTTCTCTCTCTCTTTAAAAAAAAACTCGGGACTTTTTTGGTAGAATTGGAGCTCGTCCCGCCATCTTTGCGTTAATGAAACCCATGCGCGTTAGTTATTTTTTGTTTGATATGCGGCAGCTATGTCCTGCTCAATACCACCCATGATTTATAAAAAAAATAAACTAGGTGAGGCGATTCATGCTTTATTATATTCCGAGTAGGTAGGTTCACTAACCATTAGACACATAAGACAAAGACTTCCGTCTTATGTGCGGCTATGGTCATAATTTTCCAACTGCTATGTATTCTGAACGGGTCGTAAGGAAACCTATGTTGACAATATTTCATGCAAAAGATTGTTGATGAAGATAAAGATCAAGCGAGACGCAGGATGTTTGTAAATAAATATAAAACATTAAAACTTCCAGGAAGTCCTTTGTGGTATTTATTTTTGTTTTTTTTTTAACGATAAAGACGATAAACACGAGCATTTTATTTTTTGCAATAAAAAAGAAACGGTTATATTTTGCCAAACTAGCCAGGATCAAGCTAAAATATCAACATGTTGTTAATTTTGCAGAGCTCACAATTTGAAGTATTTTTCAGTTATTAGTAAGTCGATCTTCGAGGTTAAGCAAACTTTTGCCGAGGTCGTTCTATCAATGGGTGAGCATCTTAACATACTGAGTCTCTTACATGCCTTGAAGACCACGTTAAGCCGTTGATTCTGACTGTCAACTGTAGATCATTGACAGTCGTTACGGATTGCCAGAAGCCAGAACATCGGACTCGTCTTGCTAAGAAGCAGGTACCATTTTACCCAGTAAATGGATTGTGGAGGTCTGATAGGCAGCGGATTCATTTGAATACTGATATTTAGCTGAATCCGGTTTGACTGGAAGCCGACCCCAATATAATTTTAAAAAAGCTAGGCAGATGACGGACAGTATGATTAACGATAGTATTTAGATGTCATTAAAGCAAAATACATAAATGTATGTGGTATTTATTGTAACAAGGACGAATGGGTGACTGATAATAAAATTATTATATACTTGTAAGTGAACCTAGTTGAAGAACAACCCTTAAATACGATATTTAATTTAGTCTTATGCAGAATTTGTTCCTCATTATAACAACGAAACTGAGATGTCGCACTAAACATCTAAGTAAAATCATGGGTTGCTTGCAATTATTATTATATAATCTATACTAATATTATAAAGCTGAAGAGTTTGTTTGTTTGTTTGTTTGTTTGAACGCGCTAATCTCAGAAACTACTGGTTCGAATTGAAAAATTCTTTTTGGGTTGAATAGACCATTTATCGAGGAAGGCTTTAGGCTATATATCATCACGCTTAAGCCAATAGGAGCGGAGCAGCGATAAGGAATGTTTTAAAATCGGGTATTCCACGGGGACGAAGTCGCGGGCAGCAGCTAGTTAAAAATATGATTAGAAGAAAGTTAAATGTTATGGTTGTTTCCAAGCTTAAAAGAAAAATGTGACATTGTGGAAAATGTCATTAGCCTTCTCGTTCAAATTTTTTTTCATTCTTCAACAAAATTACATTTGTGTCGAACAGTGGTTTTAACAGTAAATGTCACAACAATTTAATCTACATTATAAAGACAGGAAAGAAAAATATAATAATCTAACTGAATATAATTCAAAAATAAATTCAATTTTAAGAAATACTAGCTTCTGCCAGCGACTTCGTCCGCGTGGAATAGTTACTTTACCCCCAATTTTGAAACTCTCAGCCCGATCGGTTTAAAATTGACAAAAGATAGACATGCTGTTTCGGGATATTTTTTAGATAATTTTATGTAGAACATTTCCGTATACATGATTTCTATGTAACTTTAACCATTAAGGCTACACACGCGACGGAAGCTTAAAAAATGGAGTAACTTCTTCCGCTTTCCCAACATTTTCCTTGACTGCTCTGCTCCTATTGATTGTAGCGTGATGAAAAGTATACTATAACCTGCCCAGGAGTATGAAGAATAATTGCACCAAGTTTCGTTAAAATCGGTCGAGTAGTTTTTGTTTCTATAAAGAACATACAGACAGACAGACAGACAGACAGACAGACAAAAATTTTACTGATTGCATTTTTGGCACCAGTATCACAGTAGAAATATGGAACAGTACAGAAACTAGGAACAAACGATCGAAACGGCACACTCACACAGACGCGCGCATCTACGAGGCCCCTAAGGGACCTTCGCGGTGCTCTCAGTGGCGGGTGCCGTGTTCATAGATATTACCTACACTATTATAATGGCTATAGATGGGCCACTCAGGTTTTCGTTTTGCAATACTGATTGTAATTTATATTGTATTATAATTTATATAACCTATGGAATAAATGAATTCTTATGAGTTTGAAAAAATAAATGAGTATAATTTGACGACATTATATTCTAGTTTTGGCAAAGGAAATCTACCCTTCGAAACATACACATAGGAACTTACTTACTTCACAAAATAAGTAACAATAATTTTTAACCGACTTCTAAAAAAGGAGGAGGTTCTCAATTCGGATGTTTGTATTTTTTTTTAATGTTTGTTCGCACATAACTCCGTCGCTTGCCAACCGATTTGAAAAATTCTTTTTTTGTTGGCAAGGGTATACTTCCCAAATGGTCCAATGAAAATTTTATCGAAATCGAACAAGCGGTTTTTTTTTGTTAATTTCAATAAATGATAGCAAATCTGTCGGGATAGCTGAAATTGCATGTTTGTTTATTGTTTACACCAATTTATACCACGTACACTGTGATGGGTATGTTTAGCTGGGACTGAACCACTAAAAAGTGAAAGATAAAAAAACTTTTTACAAAAAATAAAACCGACTTCTAAACAAAAAAAAAAACAAAAAGTATAAAATAATTTTAATTTCGGAAGTCGGTGTGTTCAACGACAAAAAAGCAACCAAAAACACCGAGTTCCAAAATTAAGTTATTTTATACTTTTTGGTTTTATTTTTGTTTAGAAGTCGGTTTTATTTTTTGTAAAAAGTTTTTTTTTCAACATACTTACGGAAATCCTTCATCAAATAGGGCAGATATTATAATTGAAACGGAATAAAATGGCATAGAAATGATAAACAATACCTATTCAGTTTGTATTTTTTTTTTACAATTGCATTATTTACATTTTAAACAAAGAAGAAAGTCGCATGGTATTTCTCCCAGTCAACTCCTACCGCAAGCCGTGCTAAAGAACTTCGTTCCAATAAAACACTTATTACAAACACACACAACCCTAACTCTCTACTGGAGCGTAGGTAATTATTTCAACAAATGGGCTTAGTTTCCATACTGTTCCATATTTTTACTGTGCCAGTATCGATCACTAATCACCCCCTGATAGTTATTTTGAAAATATATTCCTTGTACAGAATTGACCTCTCTACAGATTTATTATAAGTATAGATGTATAATTTATAATATAATTAGGCCCTTATAACTCCGATTAACAAAGTAACTTAGATTAATACAGTGTAAGATAAGAATATAGTTACCCAAGAGGCCTTGGGCAACCAATGTAGTGAAACAGCAACCGTAGCCACGCCGTGACGCCTTACCATTAGATAACTAGGAAGACGATGACTTACAAAGGAATGTCACGCGAGATCAAGTTATATCACGGTGAAATATTCAGACTAGAGGCTTGGTACTTTGATGTAGTTCTACGGAAACCATTATCTGGTTAGCTTGCGAACAATTGGTTGTGGTTTATTTGAATTGGTCGATTTTGATGCTCTGTTTTCATATAAAGTTTGTGAAAATCTGAAATGAATCCGTTCGGTTATGATTCTGCAATTGCTGCAAGCTGCTTTCCTTAAAATTAATAATTTAAGTATCGAGGGCACATCGTCCTCACTAAAATGCAATTAGCTTTTGTCCTTATCTCTTGATTAAGCATGAATTTATTTGCTGTCGATTCAGCATAGCTTCTTCACCTCTATAATAGTCGCCATCTCAAAAGTTACACCCTTTTCTAGCCAAACCATCCATTCTTTCTCGAGTCTTCTGTTACTTTTAAACAAAACCACATCTTTCCTCATGCCAACATGACAACTGATTTCCAATATTTTTTTTTATTATCAGATGGATATGCTTTTGACTCTAGTCTAAGTCACAGGTGACAGAGACAAAGTCGACGATGGAATGAGCTTACCCAGAAGAAGCCTATTCACTCTAACTTTGAAGAGATTAGGATTGAATGCGTTTGGAAATACAGACGCAGGCAAAGAGTTCCACTCCTTTGCTGTGCGCATTACAAAAGACGTAAATTTTTCCTTTGTTAAATTATCTCTATTATCATTTACTTTTTAAATAAAGCTTATTTTCGAATCATTCATAAAATCACCTGTAGAATTTTCCTTCCTTTCAAATACATAAGGTATGTTGGATAAGCACTTTAACCAATTTTCTCACAAATGTACCTCAAGTCAAATACCGGATTTTTCTACAAACACGATATCATCAAAACCAACGGACGTATTACCATGTTTGCTAATTGTCCACTTTTGTTGGTTTCAACAGCGGATATCAATGGCAGCCTTGACACATTTGGCAGAAATCACACCTCAGATAGGTAAACGATCATCATTAAATTTGGTCGAATGACTTTTTGACTACATAATTCTATCTCAAATTTACCATAATTTGAAACAATTTTATGAAAATGTGCTCGTGATGTGAATCGTCTCTTTAGGTCATGGTTAAGTCCTTGGTGGCATCACGAGTCAATTGTAAAATTAGATAGATAAGTATTATTGAAATAATGTAGCTGCACCTAAATTTGTACAAGGCATGGATACGATTTATTTGTACCTACTTGTTAATTGTTTCAAGGATTGGCGTAGGTAAGGTAAAGTGAAGGCAAGAATGGTGTTTGACCGTTGATTTAATAATTTTATGTAAGCAATCTCAAGGATAACACTTAACAATAATATAGCTAAATTGTTTTGATCCTTCTACATTTAGCATGTTTTCTTCTACATTCACCGAATTTAAGAGTTTTTCTTGTTAGGTACATTAAAAACAATTGTTTAGTCTACACTTCATTGCAAGTGCCTATGGCCTTATCCCTGGCGCCAATTATTCGATACAAAATTCATTATCTGTTTAATGCTTTTAATTTGTTATATGCACGCGCGATCGATATATTATCTGTGCACTAATTGTGAAACATATTTCTAGGGTTCCGTACTTAAATGGTAAAACGGTATCCTATTACTAAGACTCTGCTGCCTGTTCGTCGGTCTGTCTGTCCGTCTGTCACCAGGCTGTATCTCATGAACCGCGATAGTAAGACAGTTAAAATTTTCACAGATTAATGTACCTCCGCTATAACAACAAATACTAAAAAAACAGAATAAAATAAATATTTAAGGTTTTCTGTAACCTGTTTGATTTTCCCATACAACAGACATGATTTTTTTGCCGTTTTTATATATAATGGTACGGAACCTTTCATGCGCATGTTCGACTCGCACTTGGCATATTTTTTAATAGATTAGCATTCCCAGAATGTTTAAAAAAAAATTGAATGTTCTCATCATTTACTTTATTTTTCGATTCATCTATTCATCTACACAAATAAGAAAAACCATGAGTAATTTCAATACATCAACTCATGTTAAATGTATATGAAAGGATATCCGATACTTTAACAAAATCATATTTAAAATAAATTGTCTTTCGTTTTGTTCCGGTTTATCTATGGCTAGTACTCAAATAAAAAACATATTTCTTATATAATCAAATTACTCTCCTTGACTAACATTTTCAAGTCCATAAAAATATGCATATTATGCACGTTGCACCTGACACCGTTCTACAAATTAATTTAAATTCTTTCTTCATTACATTCATTCATTCATGATTTTGTTTGTTTTTATTAGCTAATGTTGCATTCATTTAGCGTGGTTGAAGAATTTAATTCATAACTGACTTTAGAATCAAAATGATTAATGTTTGCTGAATTATAAACAAGTTAATATGCATGTGTTGCATTTTTAACGGTTGGTTTAGAAGCAAAAAGTTTATTTCCTATTTGAATAATAAAATCTCGCAGTTGTAAGTAACAACATACAATTTACTGCACAATTGCAACTAGGTTAAAACATTATCTTTTATGGTGATCGTGCTTCAAAATCAGCCATATTCACAGTCCTAATTCAAATTAACGCACGTCAACACAGTATTTTTATTTATTCTATTTTCATTAATCTCTATGATATTTGTAGCTAGCTAAACTAGCTTTAGTGGTTGTACCTATATCCGATAGGAGCAGAACCGTTTTTGTATTATCCTATCCTAAGGTTTTGTTTCTTTCTTTAAGGATTTTGTACTGTTTAAATCTTTCACTAGCATTTATAAAGTAGCCACAAACATAAATATTACAGTAAAATATGCCCAAATTAAGTTGGTACCGTAAAGGCTTTGTATTAAATGGCAGTAGGCGTCTAAAGGTCATTTTTTTCCGAAAAGATAGTTACAACACATATTCGTTTCAACACACATGGGCATTCTGATCCACGCCATTTCATAATACAATATTTGAATACGGCCCATGGCTGAATAGTTTTGTGTTCGAAGCCTAAAGAAAAAAAAAGAAATGGAGGCGTTGAGTTGTTGACCATGTTCCTTTTAATTGTGCCTACAAATACTACAACCTAATTGAACATGTTATTATTAACGCAACACTTTCAATTCATTGATATTTTTACGAGACTCGCTTTTCTTTTCGGAATATACCAATGTTATGTCCATGCACATCTCATAATATCTAGCTTAAAATAAGTTTCCCAACTGCACGCAAAAACGTGTTAATTCATTGCCTATTGCGTTTGCTACTTACGATGTTGCAAACGAAATAGGCCTATAATAATATAAAATATTTCGCCACCAAAGCCAGCATTCAAAATGTTTCTTACATTCTAACTTATCAATCAACAAGGTAGCAACACAGATAGATGCTAGGCCGAATATACAAGAGAGCAATAATGATTACTTCAGAGGCAATTATTACGCATACCTACTGCAGTTGAGCAGTAATATGTTAATAAAATCTCGGACAGAGCCGCGACGCAAACTAGGCTAATTTTGACATTTATGTTATATCACGCAGGGGCTTGTAAGCAGATGCTAATGGATGTTAAGAGGTAGGTACTTTATTTAGTTTGTACCTACTGGAATATAATGCTTATCTACCATGTGTAATATGTATGTATAGTTTGTTTTTATATTGGTTTTCGCTAAAATGTTTAGTTTTTAAGGTCAAGTCACTTATTAAGTCAACATAGTGGAACCATTACGTATGAAGATATTGTAATTTGGATTTCAGAAATTTATAAAACGAAAATTTTTATTCAACAAAAGTTCACCTTTTAAAAAGTTATTTAAACTTCACTTTTTAGTGTCCACAATATTGGATAAAACATTTGCTGAGAACGATTTATTTACCTGAAAAGCTTTAGCGAAAAGGGAAATACAAGTATTATAATTTTTTTAGTTACTTAACTTACTGTAGAAAAAAACACACACATGTGGTACACGTAATGTTTGTTTAATTTTAAATTAAATATATGTTTAACTACTGAAATGAAAATAAAAAGTAAGAAACACTTACGTATATTGGCTGCATTCGCGTTTTCCGCAGCTTCTCCAGTGTGGCATATAACGGTCAAGCATAGCATCAACAACGACAAAACACAGCGGTCGGCCATTTTCATTTTTGTTAAAAATTAAATTATAATTTCAATAACTAACAAAATGATTTTTAATAAAAACAAGAAATTATAATGTTTTTAAATTTTTTAACAATCCATTTTTCACTGATCGTTTGATTTTCGAATTGCACTTTTATTTACTTATCTTTTATTAGAATTCGTTTTTTTTTTAAAAAGCTTTTTTTGACGTTCGAATTTTTAAATTAGCCTGCGTCCGTTGTTCGGCGGTTTTAGTTAGCAATAGGCTCGCGCTTGGATGGTAGGCGGACGGGCGCACGACTCATTTTGTTTGAGGTGAAAGCAAGGAGCTATGTGTTTTATTCGCTCAAGATTTTCGACATCCCTCAGTAGGCTCCCCACCGCCTGCGAACTATTTACCGGCTCTGTCCACCAGGACGAAGAAATTATAGGATTTGTGAGGTTCTTTATGGTGTGCGAGCAGGCTGATGAGTAATTACGGTTATGTCATGTGAGTAGTGCTTGAACAAAGAGGACACGTCTTGGCTAATCGTGTTCGCTTCCTACAGTTGGTCATGCCCTAAAAGTGCAGACCAACAGACAAGCATCGACAATTTGTTGGCTATTCTAACTACCAATTGTTTCGATCGTGTTTCAATGTTATTCGAAGAATTAATGAATGCATGATTGCGATTATTAAGTACATCCCTTATTTAAAGTACGTGCAAAACTTAAAAGCGTTGTTGAATTTTCATGACGAAAATTTCAGTTTTAGCCTGTGTTTGTTAAATATATTAACTTCTATAAGGCCACTCTTATCTTGTTTATGTAAGTATTAAGATAGACATTGAACTTAATAATATTTTGACAAGATTACCGTGTCAGGCTTTTTGTAGGAAGAACTGGTGTGGAGGTTGAACCCTATAAGGAGTTATCCTTGCATTGTTTCACAGCACCTGCTCATCTCTTTTCGGTGATTTATTCAAGGTTGATTGATCATTGTAAATTATTTTTTTTTATTTTACACTTGCTATTTTTTTTTTCTTGCTGTTGTACCTACTTGCTTATTTATTTGGAAACATTAAACTTTTTTTAAAATTATATACTTTAGCGTACATGTACCTCATCATAAAAACAGGACAAACGTTTATAAAAACAAGTGTACAGTGGACGGTCTTATCGCACAGGGCAATCAATTTTCTATTAGCATAGAGATAGTACTTAACAGGGAAAGGGTAGCAGTTAAGTATAGGATAAAGCTTCTCTAAATAATTCTTCTACAAAAGTAAAGCTTTGTAGGTAAAAGTTAGTATATTGGTACAATTTTAGTTAATTATCACTAAACTCGTTAAAAACTCGACGTAGGTATACGTCACGGGGTCAAATCGTGACCTCTCCCGTTTTGCGTGTCGCGACGTACTAATTATTCTGATTGATCTTGTTATCTGGAAATAACTAAGTAAAGACGAGTTTCAATGATGCCGTTCACATTAACTGCAATTCTCGTGTACGTTAATACAAAAACTCCGGGGCCCGGATATAGTCTTTCAGACTATTCTCACAGTTTATTGAACTCTTCCTACTTATCACCGTCAGGGATCAACCTCTTGTTCGCATTCAGCCCTTTTTATTCAGGACAATCAATACTCAAGAATTGCTCAAGCGTGACTTTTCTTTGGGTCTGCTAATGCTTAAGCTACGCTGACTCTTTGACAGACTTCAAAAACAGTAGGAGATTCCCAATTAGTTTGTGTTTTTTTGTTAAACTATATTTTCTTTTACTACTACTCCGTCATTTATTGATTGATTTGATTTGAGAATTTTTTTATTTGAAAAGCTATACTTTTGGATTGCAGCTCATGGCTGAAGAATAACAGCCACACGCGTCGATCTTCAAGGTTAAGCAACGCTTGCCAAGGCTGGTCTGTGGATGAGTGACCATCTTAAAATACCGAGTTTCCCGGGGCACGGAGGAAACTCGGTATGTTAAGAAGGAAAGTCCCAGCTGTCATTTGTAGATCTTTGGCAGTCGTTACGGATTGTCAGGAGCCAGTAGATCTGACTCCAGCCATGCCATTATGTATCGTGTTACCCAGTTAATGGGTTGTGCAGGTCTGGTACGTTGTAGCTCCACGTTAAAGACTGGTATTCAGCTGAATCCGGTATGACTGGAAGCTGACTTTTAGGGCAATTACGCTGTCTTGCCGTTTGCTTCGCTGTCTTACTGCTGAACCGGCGATGACGAATTTGAAACTACTACGCTTAATTATGAGCCAGCTACGAAGCGTTTTGGGTCTGCTGTTTCGTTTTTTTGGGGCCACTCGTGACTACACCGTCTATGCTGTCTGCTTCGGTGACTTTTGAACCACAATAATCTTTTAAAATGTACGATTCCAGCATTGCTACACCAACTTTCTTGGCGTTGTTCATGTTAAACTCACCCTTAGAAATCTGTCGATTAATAAGACGTATTTAAAAAAGTATACGTACAATTAAAAAACTAAACATTCCGTAACACACATATGTTTTACAATACACGTGATTGATAGTGATCGCTAGACCAGTATTGAATTCACTCACATGCTCACAGATCATTATTACATTTTTATGGATTCGAAATCAAATGACTTCTTCCACTCTGGGCGGAGTGAACGACGAATCATCGTTACTAGGACACGTTTTAAACTCAATAAAGATTTTTGACTGTCGCATATCGTTACTGTTATCCTTGATTCTGAGAGCTGGTCAAACGGGTAGTCGGCCGTGTTAAAGACGGGTAGCATCTGCATACTGACGCCAGCATAAATGGGGAGAAGCCGGACAGATGATGATGAGTTGGATCTTTATATGCAGCAACCCTAGCAGGCACTGACCTGATGACATAATGGGGCCCCGTTTTCGTTGCTGACAGCTCTTTGAGTCGCGCGTGGAACACGACGCGCCGTCGACCCGGGCTTGGTTGCTATCGGACGACAAGCCACCACTCATAGCTTGCAGTCCGCAGGCCCGCGCCTACGGTGGCCAGGAATCGCCCTGCGTTTTCCGATGCGCGGGGCGTCTTCTTCTTTTGCGGTGGCTGGAGCGTGAGGTTTCCCTCTCCCGCACGCGGTCTGTCTCCTTCTTATGAGCCGTACTGGTTCCACACTCAGAAGTAAGGACTTTGAATAAAAAAACAAACACTTTTACACTTTTATTACGATAATTATAGACGTACAGTAACAGAGTTTAATACACCGACTCAATACAAGCGTTTTGCACCAATGTCGAAAAACGAATGGTCTGCCATGGCGGGCACTGAAATGCCCGCCGAGGATTTTCTGTTATCCCCGCCATTTACTTGCTTATGATTGGTCGTTGCTAACTGTCAAAGTCTCGACCAATCACATTAAGTCAATATAACTGCTTTTATCATACAAGTTCATAGAATTTATTGTATTTAGTCATAAATACACATAAATAATTATAGGCATTATTTAAATGTTTATAACAGCTCGGTCATCCGGGTCCTAACGAGTCCCTCGTTATGTGTCAAAAGAAAAAAACACTTTGTTCTATATTTCATCTTATGTGTACTTATAAATGTAACTTATTACACTTTCATTGTCTCATTAGTTTTTAATCATTTTAATCTTAAATTCAATTACTTTACAATAGATAGGTAAACATGACCTTAACATGGTTTATAACCGTTAAGGATATCGGTTGCCTGATATCCCTGACTCAAAATACTTTGCTATCGGATTACAAGAACTCAAAAACAGTCACTCTAGAATATTTCTATAATAGCCTTAATTATTACTCCATGACGTTGATTAACAAAATGATTATAACCTTTAGGGGTGTCGGTTACCTGACACTCCTAACTTAATCTGTCTTATATCGGCAGTAGGTATATGTTTTGGTCCATGACCTTGACCAGTAGATATACTGATGCATTAATTGCTAAAATGAGAGGCATCCGTTACCTGATACCCCTCACCAACTCATTAGTACGTGACCCTAACCAATGAATTGTTATTTACTAGTCCATGACGTCGACTAGCAAATATTTCAGCAATTTCTTATATTAATGAGAAAATTACATAATTACATGATTTTAGATGATACATGACATTAATCATCGAAACTTAAAACTAAATTAGTTCACATTACTTTTTATTATGACATTAATTTCTTATAGTTCTTTGAATGTATGTTAGATGTACACAATCTCAAATCAGTAACACATCCGTAATTGCCTGCTTTTTCCATTCTATATACAAAATTCATCTTCATATGAATTTTCTACATATCTATTTACAACTCTTCACATTCAGTTTCACAATAATTAACATCGGATTCACAATCGGTTGATACGGGTTCGTTAAAACAGATCCATGGGGATATTTTATCAATTGCTACCACAGCCTCGTACCTCTTACTAGTTTTTGTGAGGGGCGTGTCCTCTACCACGAACCTATCATTGGGTAGCACCTTCTTAATTCTGTAAGGGCCTTTACATTTTGGTTCGAGCTTCTTAGACTGTCCCTCTATTCCTGTCACGGCTCTTACAACCCTAACCAAATCACCTTCTTTGAAACGCATTCCCATTTTCCTGTGCTTATCATACCGTTTCTTGTCCTTGTCCTGTTGTGTTCTAATAAGCTCACCGGCTGTAGCCCTAATATCGTCCAGACTCTCCGCGGATTCCGACGTAACTTCGTTTATTACGTCATTTAGCAAGCCTTCAGATGGGTTAGTTAGATTTCGCCCGAAAAGAAGCTCCGCTGGAGTTTTTTTGGTGGTGGCGTGTACAGTAGTGTTGATACCTAACTGTATGTCTGGTAAATTATCATCCCATAGACCATTTGGTTTATCGTGGTTCATCGCCCCGAGCGCTGCCAAGATAGTGCGATTGTACCGTTCCACTTGACCATTCGCTCGAGGTGTGGCAACAGCATTGAGCACGTGCTTTATACCACATGACTGAATGAATGTTTTAAACTGCTTACTAGTGAAGCTGGTCCCTTGGTCCGTGATCAAACGGGATGGTACGCCGAAGTAACTAAAATGCTTTCTGAACACTCCAATGCTTGTAGCTGATTTAGTATTTCGCACAGCGGTGATGTCAACAAATTTAGTAAAAGCATCTATGATAACAAGGATGAATGTATTGCCACGCTTGGTACGGATAAAAGGACCGAGATGATCTGCATGTATGGTATGGAAAGGTATGATAGCTTTAGGGATAGGGTGTAATTCACCAGGCTTGGCACCACTTGGCAACTTGTGATGTGCACACTGAAGGCAAGCCGAGACGTATTTTTTTACAAACCGTCTCATCTTTGGAAACCAGTAAGTAGCTTGTAAACGCGCCAAAGTTTTGTCAAATCCGAAGTGTCCCACGTCATCATGATTGGCTTTCAGTAGTTGCCATCTGGTGCCACTCGGGACAACCCAACGGATAGTATTTTCGTCGATTATACGATATACCCGCCCATTTACAAGCTTGTAATTTTTGAATATGGCAATGGCATCTTTACATTTAGGATCGCCTAAAATATTCGCAATATTTTTAATGTCTTCGTCTGTCTGTTGCACCGTTGCAAGCCAATCCTCAGTACCTACTGAAAGTACATCTAACACGTGATCAACGTCCGTAATACCGTCTATAGCACCCCTGCTAAGAGCATCTACGTGTGCCATTTTGTCACCAGGGCGGTATTCTATTGAGCAGTCGTATTCTAAAAACTGGAGCCACCAGCGAGCGATTCGTGGAACTAAGTCGCGTTTACTCAAAGTGGTACGCAAGGCATTGCAGTCTGTAACTATGGTGAATTTAATGCCAAGTAAGTAATGCCTGAACCTATTCAATGAGGCAATAATAGCGAGGGTCTCTAACTCGAAGGAGTGTAGTTTTTGCTCATCCGTACTGGTTTGCCTGCTATAATAAGCAATAGGTTTGAATACCCCAGACTTGTCCTGTTGCATTAAAATGCCGGCTACCCCATACTTGCTAGCGTCAGTGTGGAGTTGGGTCAGTGCACTAGGATCGTAAAGTCCCAGAACCGGTCTTTGTACTAAAATCTGTTTTAACTTCTCAAACGATTCCATTTCTGCACTACTCCAACTCCAAGAAGAGTCCTTCTTCAACAGGCCAGTCAGAGGACGTGCTATTAAGGCGAATCCCGCGACAAACCTCCTGAAGAAGCTAGCAAGTCCTAAAAACCTTCTAACTTCGTGAACATTTGTTGGCGTGGGGAATTTGGATACAGCATCAGTTTTGAGCGACCCTGGTCTAACACCCTCTGAACTGATCTCGTACCCCAGGTAGTCTATTTTGTCGTAAAAGAAATTACATTTACTCATTTTGAGTGTGAGACCACTTTTTTCCAGTAATTGCAACACCTCCTCCAAACGTACCATACCTTCATCGAATGACTTGGTTGGAATCAGGATATCATCCATGTAGATTAATGCATACGATGAAGCAGGTGAATTGTGGATGATCTTATTCATTGTACGCTGGAAGACTGATGGTGCATTTACTAACCCAAAGGGCATCCGGTTGTACTCATATTGACCCTGAGGGGTCACAAACGCAGTCTTCTCTCGAGAGCCTTCCGCTATTGGGATTTGATAGTACCCAGACGCTAAGTCCAGGGTAACAAATAGTGAACTACCTGATAATAAGTCTAACTGATCCTCGATACGAGGGAGAGGGTAGTGCTCCTTTTTTGTTTTACTATTTAGAGCACGGTAGTCTACACATAACCTCTTCTCCCCAGACTTTTTGTTAACTAACACTATAGGGCTCGCGTACGGACTATTAGACTCCCTTATAATACCGCTTTCTAACATTTCCGTGATCATGTCTTGAACTAGATGGCGTTCGGTAAAGGACAACCGGTATGGACGGTAAACCACAGGATCGGGGTCATCCAGTTGAATCACCATTTCAGTTTCCGTTGTAAAGCCAAGATCCTTTAGACTACTGGAAAAACAACATTTATATTTATCCAACAAGGCCCGTAATGACTTCTTTTGATTTTTTGTTAAATTTTCTCCGCAGTTGATTGGTGATTCACCTTTGGGTAACTGATCACTAAAATCCAACTTTCGCACTTCAAGGCTCTGGGCTAAAGTGTGACTTCTAGTTATAAGGCTACCCTTCATTATAACCAAATTTTTGTCGCTGATATTTTGTATGAGAACCCTACCTTTACCTTGTGTTAATTGATACTCGCCGGGCAACAAGTAATGTTCATGACCTTCAATATTCCGCATGGTCCCATTCACGTAAATTTTTCCCGAGAAAGTGTTACCCGAGCCAACTGGAATCGCCTTCAATTCGCCGCGTCCTATGCATGTCTCCTCCATACACAAAAGCGGAGAAATCAAAAGAGACTCTTCACTAACCCGCTGAAAAATGACGTCCGATTCCGTCTTTACTATTTTGACTGAGGGCCTTTCGGTGAAAGTGTGGCCTAGTAATACAGGGAAATTTATTAAGTAATCTCCTACTACTAATATCTCAACGTGTTCTTCTACTACACCCTGCACTTCGATCGTGACGTTAGCTTTTCCAAGGGGATTATATGGCACGTTACCTATTCCTCTTAATAGTGGCGCTTCTCCTACCTTCCAGTTGAGTCCTAAGCGCTGAGCTTCACTGAGACGGACCAAAGTACCTTCGCTTCCTAAATCAACCAGACATTCGGAAAACAACCCATTTATTTTAATAGGCATTTTATACTTGGCACTTGAGTTGCCGGAGTTTTCTACTTTCAATATTGACTTTGGTTTATCGTTGGTACTTTGCTTTGGTCCAGGGCACTCTGTGTCCTTATGTCCTAATAAATTACATTTAGAGCATTGCATCTTCGGTTTTGTGCATCGAAAAAATGGGTGACCGGGTTCTTTACAATTGTAGCAGATCATGCTGGATCCAGTAGACTTCTGGGAATTATGACCTACTTTATTGCCAGTGAATGTGTTATTTTGTGATCGCCTATCTTTATCCTTAACCTTCTGCTGCTCGTTTGTGGACCTATCTTGACCTACTTTTACCGTCTTCAAAAATTTAAGTAGCAATTCCGGTTCTGTAAATTCTGCCCCTTGTGCTCCCAACCTAACACCACGATCTTCTATACCTGCTATGATACAGTCAACTGCGCGTTTTCCTGATATTTCGCAACGATTTAGAAGATTCATTTTAGCATAATAATATATCTCTAATGACTCCCCATATCGAACCTTTTTATTCAGCATTTCTGTTAATAAATCTGCATAATTATCCCTAGTTGGAAATGATTCCTTCAGCTTTAGCTTCCATTCTGGCCAAGAAAATAGCAGTGAAGGTAAACCCTGATACCAGGTTTTAGCTACTCCTGTTAATTTCGGTAGGGCGTAGTGGGCTACTTGTTTATCGTTCCAACCATAGATTTGTGCACATTCGTCGACCTTATGAAGCCACGTATCAACCGTTTGTTCCTTACATAGCGGGTCAAAATCAGGAATCACGTTATTCAGAATAGGAAACCTATCGCGATCGCTTGTATTATTCATACCCTTAAGCGCATTAATAAAATTCTCAATAAACAGATTGTTATTTGACTCACGCTCATGATGTGTTTCTTTACGGGACGGTGTACGAAGCAGAGAAGCTCTGCTACTAGGTGAACGCCTGGATTCCGCATGGCGCGTCTCGTGCCGACCTGGACTGCGCGACCGTGTCCTGGAGCGCCCAGCACGACGGCTTGCTCTTCTTGAATCGTGAGGCCGGGAAGGAGAGCGACTTGTCGTCAGTCGCGATTGTCTTCCTTTCGATTGGCTGGACCGCGACAGGCGTTTTCGGCTGCCACAATTTTCATCACGTGATCGCGTATGCCCTCGACCCCGGCTGCGGCTTCGAGTAGCATCACGGCATCTTCGTGCCGGCGTCAGCGTCTCGCGATGGATAGGTCCATCACATTCTCTTCGGGAACTAGGTTTATTTATATCCATGTTCTTGCGGCCTCAACATATAAAAAAAAGAAGGAACCCGAGTTAATAGACCTTGCTATAACAACTTGCGACTAAGATTATTATTGACCTGCACCTACTTTCATCAAACATGTCCATCTCCAGGGAGTACCCTGGCAAGATATACATGCATGACTAACCGTATAAACCTCCGGAATGCCTCCGTTACGGTAGATACAGTTCAGTTCCTTAATTACCAAGCAAAATATCAAACATGTCCATCTCCAGGGAGTACCCTGGCAAGATATACATGCATGACTAACCGTATAAACCTCCGGAATGCCTCCGTTACGGTAGATACAGTTCAGTTCCTTAATTACCAAGCAAAATATCAAACATGTCCATCTCCAGGGAGTACCCTGGCAAGATATACATGCATGACTAACCGTATAAACCTCCGGAATGCCTCCGTTACGGCAGATACAGTTCAGTTCCTTAATTACCAAGCAAAATATCAAACATGTCCATCTCCAGGGAGTACCCTGGCAAGATATACATGCATGACTAACCGTATAAACCTCCGGAATGCCTCCGTTACGGTAGATACAGTTCATTTCCCAAAGTAATTAAAAATAGACTATCGAAGAAAGAGAAAAGAAAAAAAAATATACAAGAATAAACCTGTGGCCTACTTTCTTCACTTTGATATAGCAAATTGCAATAGTTTGATCAATGAGGGTAAGCAGACATTAAAATAAAAAATAAAATTGAACAAAGGACACTTACGTTTTCCACTTTTGCCAAATACGTTACAAACGTATTTCTGATACTTTTGTGGGCACTAAGTTGTTAATCCCACTTCTGAGATATGAGCCGTACTGGTTCCACACTCAGAAGTAAGGACTTTGAATAAAAAAACAAACACTTTTACACTTTTATTACGATAATTATAGACGTACAGTAACAGAGTTTAATACACCGACTCAATACAAGCGTTTTGCACCAATGTCGAAAAACGAATGGTCTGCCATGGCGGGCACTGAAATGCCCGCCGAGGATTTTCTGTTATCCCCGCCATTTACTTGCTTATGATTGGTCGTTGCTAACTGTCAAAGTCTCGACCAATCACATTAAGTCAATATAACTGCTTTTATCATACAAGTTCATAGAATTTATTGTATTTAGTCATAAATACACATAAATAATTATAGGCATTATTTAAATGTTTATAACATTCTTTGCCAGCATTATTGCTTCGCAGAAGGAGGCAACCGCGTGCCATGCCTCTTCGCTCCGGACCATGGATTGAACCAGGGCCGGAAGCGAGAGTCGCCGCCGCCGATCGCCTCGACGAGGATACGGCATTGCTACGCCCAAGCAGAGTAGACCTCCACCGTATGCTCCACCGTGTCCTCCGGGTAATTCACACATTGTTCACACCCGGACATTAGAACAGCACCTTCTCCCCATAAACGGTCCAAGTGGACTTTAAAAAAATTCTAGATTGATCGGGGTTTATTCTTATTGGTAATCCAAACTGGCTGTCCTAGGTCAGCTCACATGGAATATCTTGTGCAGTTTTGAGGCATCTCATTTTAATGATCTCTTTTGTGCCTACTTAACTTACTCAACCCTTGTGTCTGTAAAAGTTGGGTTTACACGACTTTTGGTTTCTCTGATTCTAAAAGTTTTTACCATGCCAACAAATATATACAATAGAGAACACGGCTAATTGGACTTGACTGGTGGTCTCATCCATTGTCCCTCTATTCTATTGTGTGTCGATGCAGTACGTCTTTAAGTTGCCAATATTTTATCAGATGTTTTATTGCAATACATTTATCACCCGCCATTTCCTTCAATATGCAATATTCTGTTCCATTGTTATTAGGCGGATGGTAATCGATGGTCGGTCTAGATGTAATCTATACACTTAGAGACTGCCAGATTATAGTAATCTGAAATTCAGAAAACACGTTCACTTTGTTTTTTTTTCTCCCTTTTTTATTTTTTGTTATTGGGCGGCTCGCGTTTGACCTCTGACTGGATGGTAATTGATGGTCGGTA
This sequence comes from Hecatera dysodea, assembly GCA_905332915.2. Taxonomy (NCBI): domain Eukaryota; kingdom Metazoa; phylum Arthropoda; class Insecta; order Lepidoptera; family Noctuidae; genus Hecatera; species Hecatera dysodea. Next base: position 7,444,044 of record HG995288.1, on the reverse strand, counting down.
TAGTTGTAACCTATTCACTTAATGACTATAGGATTATATAGCTATCGACAATTCAGAAAACACAGTCTCTGGCAAGGAATTCCACCCCCACAACATTTTATGTGTAACTGTGTATGTACAGGGCCCCAAGTCTGCTATTTTTATAAATGTGTCATTCCAACACGATCCCATTGTAATTTTGCTAAAATTTTATAATCTGCTAAAATCATAATGATCGATCATTGGTCGGTCAATGGCAAAGAGTATAATAATAATAATATGGGAGGTCAATGGTCTTGTAATACTTTTTGATAATCGAGCTATTAAAAGCAATGACTGCTCAATGCCGATCTAATGGTAGGTCACTGATCAAAGGAACTGTCAAAATTTTAGCAGACTAACGCAACTAATCTTGTACATAATGACAAATGAATGACAGACGTACCTATGTCTGTCATTCATTTGTCATTATGTACAAGATTACCATTCTATGCCATTTCTTTCAATGGAGTGTCAGTGGTTGACCACTGGAAAGTCATAGTGACGCTTTTTTATTAGTAGAATTACCAAACTTGTAAAAATTAACCGTTATGAGATCAATGATAGACCATTCTGAGACTATTGTAATAGCAGACTTGAGGCCCAGGTAGAATGCTCAATATGCACCAGTATATTATATGCACCAGTATGCGTACGTCATGCAGTCCAAGGATGGAACGGGTCAATTGTGCAATTTCGACTCACACGTTTGTCGTTTTATTATATCTTTCAACATTTATTTCTTCTCAATCTTACCTTCTGTTGATGTTCTTCTCATTACTCCGCATCACATATCTTAAAATCATGTATTCTCAATCTAAGTTAAGACATTCAATTATTTATTTTAATTTTGGTTAGGACATATGTTTATAAATTATTTTATTTTTCTTTTTGTTCAATGTGTATTATTTGCTAAATTTTACTACAATTATTAATTATTAATTAGACCTACTTTGAGAGTGATATGCATGCCTGTAAGTGACTTGTTTACTCAGGATTCTCTTGTAAATGTTTTCATAAAATAATGTTCTGTAAACAAGTCGTTGGTGTGCCTATGTTAAATAAATAAATAAATATCTACAGTTTTATACGTCTTAATTTTCCTTACTTTAACAAATCAAACCGATTGTTTACAACAAGTCTAATTAACATTAAAAATATTAATGACAATAATGTTATCACCCGCTGATATTTTAGTCTCGTTTATCGTAAGTGCGGTCATTACTTCTTTACATATTATCCCTAGACGCTAACCGACCTTGCATAGGGGAGAAACTTCTGGATTTTTATTTACATTGACAATTCTCTTCTCTGACAACAAGAGAGAGAGATAAGAAATCAAGCAATGTATATATGTTTATACAACATTGATTAAAGTCCACTACGCCGTAAAGATAACTTAATAGTTATTATAATATAGTAATAATTTACTTGTTATCCAGAAAACGATGTGTCTTGACTTAGTGTCGGTCTCGCCTTCGAAATAAAAGCTCATTTAATGTGTAACGTTATTATAGTGGCTGTGATTTTTACTATTAATCATTATAATTTATGCAATCGAGAACATTTTCGTCAAAAGAAAGAATTATGACGTGGCATTATTTAAGTTTTCCATTTCTATAAGTGTTTTCATTATAAACATTTTTCTAGAAAATATTTTAATTGAAAAAGACTGAAAATAATTTAGTTGAAATGGGGTTCGACTTCTCCCGGAGACAGTGGTTGACGATAGTCGTTATATCGATAGCCGACTTCTGCAACGCTATTTGTGTCGCTCTACAAGCACCGTTTTATCCCCAAGAGGTTAGTACTTATCCATATCTGTTCCTATGAAACATGTTATTTTGCATTGCAAAAATACGGATTTAATGGCAAATGAGTATTACCACAGAGTATTTTTAGCGTTTCTTTCGTTCAATTAAACATTAATTGGAGAATAGGGTAGTGTAAATATTAAACAACAAATCTCGTCCCTAATTTTTAGGCTTCTGTACCTCAGTCGATAAAAACAAAACCTTAGTGTCCGCCTAGACGTTTGTCATGGCCCTTTTTCTCGGGAACGCTCGCAAGGGAATCAAAACCTATAGGTTACTTCTCGTTAAGTTATAATAATGAAATTTGAAAGGAGCAAAGTCTTACAGCACAAGAAAATTGATAATTAAAAAAAAAAAGAATTCTGAAAATTGATAATTTTAAAAAAAAGAATTATGAAAATTGATAATTTTTAAAAAAAAGAATTATGAAAATTGATAATTTTAAGTTCGATAATATAGAAAAAAAAACTTTGTACGATTACAAGGTTTCACATATTTGCAGTTGAAGAAGAGACCATGACGTACCTACATCTTTGTATAGGAATACATTTTTCAATTGAAAAGCTAAGATTGTCCTTCAATCCAGGCAGGATTGAAGGAAAATCAATGAAGGACTTATCTTTTTGTAAAAGTAATGAGACTGCTTTCTTAGTTTTTACACTTCAGTAGGTAATTTATACTCGGAAAAATCTAGACTCAGTTTCCGTAATTGACCAATTATCTACTTTCGTAGTTGTACGGAGCCCTCGAAGCGCGAGCCAGGCTCGCTCTTGTCAGATTTACTTGTATTATTATTTTGATGCTGCTTCATGAAATAAACATTCAGACAAGGGAATATTCACGCGCGCCTCAAAGAGCTGTCAGCAACGAAGACACTGACCCTATGGGGCCTGACCAAAGGGTCAGTGCCTGCTAGGGTTGCGGAATTTGTTCGAAAAAGTCACCGCGGCCCTGGAACGCAAAGGGCACTAAAAGGATCACGGGTGGGTTTTAGCCAGTAAGAGTCTGACACTCCCTTCCGCTCCGCCCAGAGCGGGAGAAGTCAAAATAAAAGGGAATATTCTTGATTGAAGGAGTAAGCTAAATTATATCAATAAATAATTACCGGAATTAATTGTAATCTCTATTTAAATCTTTCATTAATGCAAAGATTTTTGTGCAAAAAATAACCCCAACCTTGGGTTAAGTTTGCTCTTGTGCGAAAAATCGTGAGCTCTAGCCGAGTTCACGATTTATATAAGTGAGGTAAGGTCTAAAGTAAAGAATTAAGAACTTAATTCTGAAATGCCTTCGGACACTGACCTAGACTTTGAACAACAAAAGAAATGCATGTAGTTTAAAATGCATGTAGCTTAAAAAATACATGTCGTTTAAAATAAATTGGACAAAGGGTTCTCAGGCTTGTACGATTACGGATTGATAATCGTGAATGCTTATACCAGGTATACACGCCTATCTGCCTCTCTTTACGTAACTTTTTTCAAAATTATTTAAAGGTGTGCTTCCACTACTCGTCCTTGGCAGTGTTAACTGTGCGCTCGATTCGCTCTCTAATATTTCGAAATCACCGCGAGGGGTTTTTAAAATATGTAAAATTATTTTAGTTAAATAATAATTCGATCTACATTTATCTATACTTAATATTATAAAGCTGAAGAGTTTGTTTGTTTGTTTGAACGCGCTAATCTCATGAACTACTGGTTCGAATTGAAAAATTCTTTTGGGTTGAATAGACCATTTATCGAGGAAGGCTTTTGGCTATATATTATCACGCTTAAGCCAATAGGAGCGGAGCAGCGATAAAGAATGTTTTAAAATCCATTCCACGGGGACGACGTCACGGGCAGCTAGTAATGAATATTTTTTAAACTATCTAAGATCGTTTTATGTTTTGAAGAAGTAGAAATACCCGCATCCACATGACAGTCGCTTTTCATGCAACTTGCAGATGATCAGAGACGTGAGTCAAAGTCTAACTTACAATAACACATCTGGTAGTTAAGAACAATCTATACTAATATTATAAAGCTGAAGAGTTTGTTTGTTTGAACGCGCTAAACTCAGGAACTACTGGTCCGATTTGAAAAAATCTTTCAGTGTTAGATAGCCCATTTATCGAGGATCTATACTAATATTATAAAGCTGAAGAGTTTGTTTGTTTGTTTGAACGCGCTAATCTCAGGAACTACTGGTCCGATTTGAAAAATTCTTTCAGTTTTAGATAGCCCATTTATCGAGGAAGGCTATAGACTATATATCATCACGCTAAGACCAATAGGAGCGGAGCAGTCATGAAAAATGTGACACAAACGAAGTTGTGCGGACAGCTAGTAAGTAGGTAAATACACATATCATTCGTAGGGTTGGGTCCGTATGAAAAATTGGAACAACGAACGCTTTTTGGATTACTCGTGCGTCTGTTTGACACAGCCAATTTCCTCCAAAACTAATGGCCCGAGTCAGTTTTTTTTTGCTAGGTAAGACTGGCTTTTGATTCAATAAGATCAATTAACTGATTGGTAGGGCCAGTCGGGACTAAGCCACACTTTTGCTGCAGTTTTACGTTTTACCTACTTGCCGACTTACTTTTTAACCGACTTCTAAAAAAGGAGGTTCTCAATTCGGATGTTTGTAAGCTTTTTTTTTTAATGTTTGTTCGCGCATAACTCCGTCGCTTGCCAACCGATTTGAAAAATTCTTTTTTTGTTGGAAAGGGTATACTTCCCAAATGGTCCCATGAAAATTCTATCGAAATCGAACAAGCGGTTTTTTTGTTAATTTCAATAAATGATAGCAAATCTGTCGGGATAGCTAATATCGCATATTTGTTTATTGTTTACACCAATTTATACCACGTACGCTGTGATGGGTATGTTTAGCTGGGAGTGAACCACTAAAAAGTGAAAAATAAAAAAAACTTTTTACAAAAAATAAAACCGACTTCTAAACAAAAAAACCAAAAAGTATAAAATACGGATAATAAATTTCGGAACTCGGTGTTTTTGGTTGATTTTTTGGTGTTGAACACACCGACTTCCGAAATTAAAGTTATTTAATACTTTTTGTTTTTTTTTGTTTAGAAGTCGGTTTTATTTTTTGTAAAAAGTTTTTTTTATTTTTTTAACATGATAACTCATTTATACAAACTACTTTTAAAAACAAGTACCTGACTTCCTGTGTACTTAGCAGTATTATCTCGTACCTACAGAGGGACACAACCATCATTAATTACTAGAATCCCGCAAAGAGGAAAATTACAAAAAGCATTCCCGAAGTGGTTTAGCCCAAGTGAATAGAAAACACTTGACCGTTCACACTCAACCGATGATACGTTAGTGCGTCGAGTGTGAACGGTCAAGTGTTTTTCTATACATTTGTCTGTTCTGGCGTTACGCGACCGATAATACGCGACGCATGTTCCGTCAGATATGAACCTTCCCTTAGAATAGTTCATCTAACACAATAGGGTATTTGTAAAATCGAAATGATTCAAGACGATACAGTGTGCTGAAAACTCGCGTGACGTCACTACTATAGGACCTACGAGTACACTTTTTATGTAAACACCACGTCACCTGCCCGTCTAGAACTTTGATCTTTAACATTTTTTATCAAATTGGAATGGCATAAAATATACATATGTTTGTTGTAATATTTTTCTTTCCGGTAAAATACCTTATTATTAGTAAGAAATATTGCACATAGTAACTTAAGCCATATAGGTCTATTAATAACTATTCTTAGCCCATTTGACATACCTAGTACGTATGAGATATCCTTATGATATCGTGAGTGCCAATATTCTCTGTATCTCATTCATATTCATTGAATTAGAAGATACGAGGCTATGATGGCTAGGACTCTTTTTAGAGGAGTTGATTGCAAGTTCTATTATAATATTATTTCTAAGTCCTTTTGAAGGAAACTTTTACCACTCCAATTTACTCAGTCGCTATGTCAACTGAAAATAAAACCTCGATTAATGTCAATAAATCACTGTTTGAGCTGTCAAATTGATTGTTTCGAGTAGAGGAAATTACTAATGGAATGTAGGGGCTAAAGTCTGTATGTATAGACTCTAGCGGTCTCTAGGCAAACTGCTTTATCTAGATTTAAAATTACAATCAGGGACAGTCGGCGTTGAATTACCTTAACTCTATTAACAGAGGCGGCGCAAGGCGCTTGCAAAGGGCACCGCGCCTCACAGCCGAAAGTAATTTTGAAAAAGTATTTAAAATTCAAAATTACACGAGTTCAGTAAAACCAAAAGTATAAAATTTCTGTTTCTTTATTTATTTATTTTTTTCATTAATGTTCCAATAAGTAAAAATTTAAGTTTGTTTCGCAATGAACAAAAAGCTATATTCCCTTCTTGCACCATCAGAGGGCCTCGCGAAAAATACCTTGCCCACACAAAGTTTAGGTCTTGCGCCGCCACTGTCTGTTAAAAAAGGTAGGTACCTACTTTCTGCTACAAAAGCTCTTACTGATCCTCCAAGAACTTGTACGAATAGTGGCACGATTCGTCTAAGGGATAATCGTACAAATCACAGCAACTCATACTCGTAGTTCCGCTAGCATCTTGTGCGTGTCCGCCCCCGCGATAACCTACGAGCAAAAAGTCGGCGCTTATCAACACAATACATTCGCCAGGCGCTCGCTAGCAGAACTACGAGTATGGCGTGAAAGAGTAAAGAGTAACAAACATCCATCCATAGTTATAAACTTTCGCGTTTATAATATTAAGTAGGATAAGCTTTACCAAACAGGGTGCACATTCTTTTTTTTAAATCAGAATTTTATGTAACACAAGATTTTAGACATCATATTCATCGGAATATATTATACTCAGCTTCGCCCGCGTGAATGTCGAAAATTATCCCAAGGGAACATAATCCCGGGATAAAAAGTATCCTATGTTACTTCTAGTACCTCCCAGAATATGTGTACAACGTTTCATGATCATTCGTCAAGTAGTTTTTGCGTGAAAGCGTAACAAACATCCACGCTTTCACATCTATACTTATAATAAATCTGTAGAGAGGTCAATTCTGTACAAGGAATATATTTTCAAAATAACTATCAGGGGGTGATTAGTGATCGATACTGGTGCCAAAAATGCAATCAGTAAAATTTTTGTCTGTCTGTCTGTCTTTCTGTCAGTCTGTCTGTCTGTCTGTCTGTCTGTCTGTCTGTCTGTATGTTCTTTATAGAAACAAAAACTACTCGACCGATTTGAACGAAACTTGGTGCAATTATTCTTCATACTCCTGGGCAGGTTATAGTATACTTTTCATCACGCTACAATCAATAGGAGCAGAGCAGTGAAGGAAAATGTTGGGAAAACGGAAGAAGTTACTCCATTTTTTAAGCTTCCGTCGCGTGTGTAGCCTTAATGGTTAAAGTAACATAGAAATCATGTATTACGGAAATGTTCTACATAAAATTATCTAAAAAATATCCCGAAACAGCATGTCTATCTTTTGTCAATTTTAAACCGATCGGGCTGAGAGTTTCAAAATCGGGGGTAAAGTAACTATTCCACGCGGACGAAGTCGCTGGCAGAAGCTAGTTTATAATATTAGTAAGGATTCATACAGGACCATTGAAATAACACACTTTCTAGTGTTATCTTAAAAGTAGTGCAGTAACATAAATTAACATCGAATGTTCGAGCTTTACCCCTTATTACTGAATGTAAACAAAACAAGAAAAGGGTTCAGATAAGATAGTATCTTATCATTCGTTCTGGAATGAACTAATTAGGGCACGTACTTGATTGATAACGCGGGATTATCATTGACAACATCACAACTATGATCAAAAAACTTCATACAAATACGAAGATTGTGAGATATTTTGACATTAAAGTTTGTATGGAGTGAAAAAGACAGGACCTACTTATCTATGTTGACAGCCTATGTCACCTAATTGCCTATTTTTGAATTGCTAATAAAACTTACACGGACAATTAAAAAAGCGTTTAGCGATTTCAGAAAAAATCGAACACCGGAAATTAGGTCAAAAATTTGCAAATTTTGAATACTTATGTACTCACAATTACCGGGACAGGTGAAACTAACTATAATATATTTTATTTGGCAAGCAAAGCCAATGTCAACCATTCTGCCAATATCTCAAGTAGATTGGAAAAGCACGTATGTTTGATATATGAACGGTACACGGAGATAAGATTCTTTTATTGGTGGTGCAGTTGAACACTTTTTGGGTTATTATGGGAGGAAACAACGAATACATACATAAATATTATAATAACGTTGTTAAGAAATTAAATTAATACATAATATGCCGCATCCACATAAACCGGTGATTTGGAGTTGAGTATCATAGTTTGTTGTTATTGTGACGGATGAAAATCATCAGCGCCACAAACAGTTCTGAAGAGAAATGTATTAAAAGGGAAGGAAAGTAAAGATAAAAACTAAATAAAAGCTTATAATCGCTAAAAGCAATGATTCTAATAAAATACATTTGTTTTTTTTAGGAATTTTTGCGATGGGTGTCATTATGCAAGGTTTTTTTAGTCTACCTTGGCCCAGAAAAAGTTTATGACGATTGGAACGAGTCGCCTGCTGAACGAGTTTGACCCTTGCCTGTGGCAATCAGCTGGATTATCTTATTGCAAAAGAGCAATTTCTTTAACCCATGATATTGATTCATAATACCTAGATAATAGAATTAATTAAGCCATATTTTTACAATTTATTTCAATATATCTTATTGCATCGTTGAGGTCTTGATCTTTCAGGGAAATACTGGTTTGCGCTATGTCCTACACCTACACATTAGTATATTGTACATATATCGGAAGTATCGGAACAAGCATTTGGATTCCAATAGACTGATTTCGTGTCGCGAAATATCGGCTGTTTCTAAAAACCAATACGTTGTTATATCTTCTTACAATAAGATCTCATTAAGGTACTAAATTTTGTGACATTTATTTCTTAAAGCGCCTTAAGATATACCTACTAAGAAAATAACTTTTACATAAGCCACCTTATTATCAAGATGCCATAGAAAGAGGTAAAAGATTTTAAAAGACTGAGCGGGAGACCTATAAATAGAAATCGTAAGCCTTTAGTTCAAAAACCTTTTTGTTCCTATAAGTGTAAAATCCGAAAACACTACTCAAAAGCCTGTCATTCTTAATTTGGTCTTCGTCATAATTATTATAAGTTCTGGTATATATAAATATTATTATAAAGCATCATATTTATTATTTTAGTATATAATATATGTATTGGTATTATATATATTATTTGTTATTTCTTTTCCCAAGAAGTGGTTTTTAAATTTTATTTATTTGTTGTACACCTACCACAGTGTTGTCTTTTTAATCCAAAGGTTGACTGGTAGAGAATGCCTTGTTGCAATAAGTCCGCCCATATACCACTATTGTACGTAAAGTTTAACTAAATAAATAAATAAAAACTTCATTGGCATATTTTTCATAGAGACTCTCTCTCATCCCTTTACTTTAAAATTTTCAGGCTGAGAAAAAAGGCTGTACAGCCACGGAGTATGGGCTGGTCTTCGGCGTGTTTGAACTGGTGGTGTTCCTGGTCAGTCCAATCTACGGCGCCCACCTTAATAGGCTAGGTCCGAAGCTCCTGTTCAATGGTGGAATACTGACTACAGGAACATGCGCCATCTTCTTTGGGTAAGTTTGAGTTACCTCTCTCTATAAAAAACCAAAGTCACCGTCGTTTGATGGTTAAAATTTGTAGCTGAGTTTTTTTTTGCACGCACCAAATGTAGCCATACTACCCAGCCTACTTCAAATTTATAAAATGATTTTTTTTTATAGCAAATTAATGTGAAGTAAGTATAAATAATTTGATAATAAAAAATGTTTTTTCATCTTTATTAGGGACACATTTATTTAATGCAAAAATGTAAATGGATGGAAAAAAATTTTTGTTTGTATCGCTTTTGCCTCGCCTCGACTTTTGTCAAACGAGCCAGCCCACGCCGCTGAGCCATTAGCGTTAAATCCCCCAAATAATAATAACCAGCCTTTCCATTGCTGCCCTCCCTCAATGACCCCGTTAAGCCGAGGCCCGTATCCCTGTGGGTGGTAATTTAGCTTGTAAAGTAGTTTTTAGCCTTGGCTGGAGGCCTTTAAATTCACACCATTCCACCACAGGATATTGTCTGGTTGAGCAGTAACCAGCCTTAGCGTGCTGAACTACGAGTGGTCATATCCAAAAAAATATGTATCGCTTTTGCTTTGTGTGGTAAAACGATTTATGCAATACATGTTTGTTTTTTCCTCACAAGTGTGTTGAAAAAGTGCGTATGACACTCGGGAGCAACTTGCTCACTAGACACAGCCTCGTGTGTTATGAGCAACTTAACTCACTTGTATCATAATGTACTATTAAACGTTAATTTTTCAATAAAAAGTTCCATTACATGTTCATTTATGGTTCACCTGGCTGACATGCGCGTAAGAAAGAATAAGTTTTTTTTTTTAATTGTAAAAAGTAACTATTAAATTAATTGCGATGGCTCTGGTCGTTCTGCTTTAAAATCAAAATAGAAAGCCATTATTTTGCCGAAAAAGATAAAATATAAAGAATTTAATTTTAATAAATGGCCAGCTGCAATGTTATTATGACTCCCCAATACATCCCGTAAAAAAGTTTGCAATACGCAGAAGCGATTTGAATGTATTTAATTTTAGTGCGAAGAATTTCTTAGTGTTTTTTCTTATACTATCCTTTTTTAATATATTTTTTTTTCCATTTCGATAGAATGCTGGACAAAGTGGAAGGCCATGTGCCGTTCATCACCCTGAGCTTCATCATCCGAATCGTGGAGGCGATGGGCAACGCGGCCTTCCTCACCGCCTCCTTCGCGATCATCGCCAAAGAGTTCCCTAACAATGTGGCCACTATGTTTGTAAGTTATTAATTTAAAAATATTAAGTTTATTTACGTAAAAAGACATTAGTTATAAGATAGTTGTGATGTGTGTGGGTTTAATTTAAACTTTAAATTGAACAGTGTCGTCTCGATTTTATTTGGACTTCGCGCATTGATTCATGAAATTATTAAGTCCGAGCTGATCTTAACCACAGATTGAAAAATAATTAAATTGGTTGCTTTTTAAAGCAAGGGTAATCCAGTTGGAATTGGAAAAAAATCTGATTACATTATACTTAGGTCAAACCCGTGCAGAGTGGGGTGGGGATATTAAACATTCAACCACCAGGCGATCGAAATTAGGCGCCAACATCTAAAATGTTTCACACAAGTCTTGTACAGCATTACATCAGATGAATCCCACTGCGTTCGTCACATTAACTGAGATTAGCCACGCGGTGCGGTTCAACTGCGGGTCGCCTGATTGTGAGTCTAAACATTGATCCCGAGGAAAAGAGATAACGAGCCATTGACCCTGAGGCGCCTATTGACAGTTGAGTACATGGCCGTTTTGTACCTATAAGAGGTACCAGAATAATAAAACTAAAAGTCGTTATTTATTGCGGAAAAAAAATCCAGCACGTTGTACAGTAGGGCAAACTTTAGAGTTCCTTTGAAGTTAAAACCAAGCCCTAGTTTTAGTGTCAGATATCATATTCCTTAGAAGACCTAACATAATTCATATTACGAAAATAATATTATTATAGAGCACACCGTAATTTATAGCCCCTTTTTTAGAATGCATTGCAACGTCAGTCCCCGCAAAATGCGTATATCTTTCTACTAGGCACCAAAGTCACAATCAAGCAATCTATGCGTGTCGCTCTTAAAATTATCAAAAACAGACATAACTTTAAATTGACTAAATTTCATGTACAAAAAATTCAAGCTTTATAAACAACTAGCTTCTGTCCGCGACTTCGTCCCCGTGGAATCCCCGATTTTAAAACATTATTTATCGCTGCTCCGCTCCTATCGGCTTAAGCGTGATGATATACATATTAGTATAGATTTCTTGCACCAATTCTTCCCCGCTAAAATACAAGGAAGCGATGACAGGCGGGCTTTTTGGGGACTATATTCATGTCAATTTAGACATTAAAGGAGTAGTGATGTTCTGCTTTACAAATTTATACGTTAAAAAAGTGCTGATTTTCTGCTTAGTTACACAAAATCTCTTTTGAAACTTTCAGGCGTCCCTAGAAACGTTCTTCGGCCTGGGTCTGATCGTGGGTCCAACCCTAGGAGGAGCTCTGTATGACTTAGGAGGCTATTCCCTGCCATTCGCGGTCCTCGGCTTTGCCCTGTTCTGTGCAGCTGTCATGAGCTGCCTAGTGCTGCCAACCAACCATGATGACGAGGACCTGAAGCCTAGTGGTCGTGAGTATAAGCTTAAAACAGCAACTGATAGAAGCCGATAGAGAATATTGATCCGTTCTAGACTGACATCCCACCATGGCCACTAAACCTCAGACATGAAGGACCAAGCAGAGAGAGAGATTTGGATTTAAAGTAATTAGGTATATAGGCTTAGCTACACGAGGCTATTTTCGTTTTTTAACCGACTTCTAAAAAAAGAGGAGGTTCTCAATTCTGATGTTTGTATGTTTTTTTTTTTTTTTTTGTTCGCGCATAACTCCGTCGCTTGCCAACCGATTTGAAAAATTCTTTTTTTGTTAGAAAGGGTGTACTTCTCAAATGGTCCCATGAAAATTTTATCGAAATCGAACAAGCGGTTTTTTTGTTAATTTCAATAAATGATAGCAAATCTGTCGGGATATCTGAAATCGCATGTTTTTTTTATTGTTTACACCAATTTATACCACGTACGCTGTGATGGGTATATTTAGCTGGGAGTGAACCACTAAAAAGTGAAAAATAAAAAAAAACTTTTTACAAAAAATAAAACCGACTTCTAAACAAAAAAACCAAAAAGTATAAAACTTTAATTTCGGAAGTCGGTGTGTTCAACAACAAAAAGCAACCAACGACACCGACTTCCGAAATTAAAGTTTTATACTTTTTGTTTTTTTTGTTTATAAGTCGGTTTTATTTTTTGTAAAAAGTTTTTTTTAGTGGTAAGAAGCGAGCTTGTCACTCTGACGCCATGTATACAGCACTGTCCTCATTATTGTATGTTTTGGCACATACTTTCTTAGCCTCTGCAGTAATCTAGCCTCGTACTATTCGGATATAACTAGGAACATTGATTTCGCTAGGATTGAGGATCTTGGACAGATATATTGCTAACGAGTATTCCCTTTGCAGCCTCAATGATATCGCTACTGAAGGTGCCTGGCGTGCTGCTGTCTGCACTCAGTATCATGGTCACCAGTATGAGCATAGGGTTTCTACAGGCTACCCTCGAGCCACATCTACGTCAAGTAAGTACTTTACTTTATGATTCAACTAAATGGGCTCTACCCATTTTAATTCACGTGAGAGCGTTGAGTTTCCTTACGAAAATAAAATAGTATCTACCCTGTGTCTAAACTTTTTTCATTTTGAATTATTACATTTGGCATAAAGTTCAGCCAGGTTCAAACTTTCGGTTTGGATTTCGCCTTCAGAAAAATAACGTGCCATGTGCTCACGAGCCCATTTAGGCTCTACCCATTTGAATGCACATGACAGCGTTGAGTTTCCTTACTTCTAGTTAAAGAACGTAGGTAATCAAGTACTTTGGAAACAACCAAAGGACGTAGATAGAAATAAAAAAGAAGAATATGGGTACTGTAAAAAAAGAATTGATGCAAGGAATGTTTCTGTAGGAATTTAGCTAAAGATTTCTTGTTTTCGAGTCGCTGATATTTTTAAATCTTAATCATGTCCTCAATGGTTTAACTTTAAGGCAATTCAACAAATGAGCCATATTTATATTTTACGAGGGCATCGCTCTCACATTTGGTGGCAAACAAGTTAGTAAAACCACATACTGCCAAATTGTACCTACCTACTTGCAGCGATCTACTTATGTGCGCAACTGATTGAGTGCTTTTCATATAGGCCACTGTGGTAAATAGAGTAGAATGGTCAAACAAACAATCATGTAAAAAAAAACAGCTGCATAATCTGACTAGTAGATGATACTATGCATAATAGTACCACCATTTTATACATATTCCTAAATCAGGTCAATAGACAACAGTCCGACATGTTTCAATAATGTTTCATGAGTCTGTCGCCGTGTACAACTTAATCACTTCGTGTAAAGAACATACAGTTGATACTTACTTAGTGTTATAGCTGTAATCTTTATTTAGGTCGCAACTGTTAACGGTAACTCGTTACATCGACCTATTCCTTACACGGCCTAAATGTTCTAAATATCGGAAACCTAGATACATGATAGTAATAACTCGAGTTTAGAGTATTTTTAGTTGTTCTACTCTTTATCTAGGTGTGCGATATGTATTTCTTAGGACCTAACAATCCCTAGGGTTGTAGAATTTGTTCCAACGAGTAACCACGGCCCTGGAACGCAAAGGACGCTTGGCGGAACACGGGTGGGTTTAATTAGTAAGAGTCTGACACCCCCTTCCACTCCGCTCAGAGCGGGAGAAGTCATTTGATAATTTCACATCCAGAAAAAAAAAGACATAGCATTCCCGACAACTGACCATATAAATTGGAGTTTCGTGCTTGACAGATGAGGTTTAGCTAAGCAAGTTTGTTTACGCATTTGCTTGCTCATCTCTTATAAAGATTACAGCTATAAGAGTAATTATTAACTGTGTGTTCTTTATACATAGGTAGTGATAAGAGTTCGAGTTGAGTTCGAGGGTAAATTTTGGAACATGGTTTTAGTTAGTTTAGTTTAGTTAACATAGTGATTGTTAAGATTTGACTTAAGCATTTATTATAATAAAATAAAAGAATAGCTACCTACATCCTTCAGTACACTTCTTTTGCCTATGTCTAAACATTTTAATTTTTAATTAAAACATTTGGCATAAAGTTCAGCCAGATTGTTTCGGTTTGAATTTCGCCTTGAAAAAAACCTGCAGCGGTTATTTGCGTTACACACTAATCCAATATTATAATATCACGCTGTTTCATAGAAACATTCTAGTCCTAATTCTTGAAAAAGTATGAAACGATTTTTTTGAATGCGTCTTCAGTTCAGTATTTTTACGAAAACGAGTTCAGAGGGAAACTATTTTACACTTTTTATAAAAAAAAAAATGCTTTCCATTTCCATATTCAAACACCGTGAGTAACGCTCTTAACCATCCATTATTTTACCAGTTCATGTTCTCGTCTATGGTGCTGGGGCTGATGTTCGTGATCAACGGCGGCGTGTACGCGGTCTCGGCCCCCGGCTGGGGCTGGCTGTGTGACCACCCTGCCATCCGCCCCAAGTATGTCATCGCTATGGGGTGCGCCTTCGTGGCTGGAGGGTTCCTGCTGATTGGACCTGCGCCCTTCTTTGATATGCAGACGTAAGCATTGAGTATTTTTTCGGTCTATTTAGCTTTCGTCTGTGACTGTTGAAGTTTGTGTTTTAATTCCGCCGTCGTTACGTCATTGATGAACAAACATCGAATCATACAGAATTTAAAGGAAGACTTGTGGGTCCAAAGTATCAGCAGATATCAATATCCTGTTACGTTAATAACAAACGTTTTTTTAATCTCCAGAATATAATACAGTATGTAACAAAACAAATCAAATGCAAAACCTAAATACAGATACATGTACTCCTATAATTATATGACTTAATAAAGTATGTTAACTTTGCCATGGACCACAGATAATGCGGATACATAATGAGTTCGACAGGAGGTTCTCAAAATAGTCGCCTAATAATAAACCCAGTAATAAATTCGTTATTTTCGAATCTAATTCGGCTTACGCCTGTCAAATATCAGCGGCAATCGTTCGAGTTTTTGTGTCTGTATGTTCGATTGCCGGACACTTTAACTCCTACAGTCTATAGACACTAGCCTGTATTATTTATTTCCAGCCAATTGTGGGCAGTTATTGTGGGCCTGATGCTGCACGGACTCGGTATGGGTAGTCAGCTCGTCGCGTCCTTCTCTGACGCACTTGGAACGGCCATGTAAGTACAGTTCGCCTTTATCTTCAATTCAACATCTACACTAAAATTTTGTAAAGAGGAAAGATTTGATTGTTTTTTGTTTGTTTGTATGCATTGAACAGGCTCCAAAACTACTTGACCGATTTGAAAAATTCTTTCACTGTTGGAAAGCTTCACTATCTCCGGTGAAAATAGGCTATATTATATCCCCATAATCCCACGGTAACGGGAAATACGCGGGTGAAACCGTGGGGCGATGCTATTCACCATTATTTGGGTCCAATATGTGCCTCGTATCAAGAAAAAAACTCCTTCTTTTATAAATTTACAGGAAACCATTACTTCATTGACCCAGAAAAGTCAGTTATGCACATCGTCTTTCCAAATTATACTAACAAAATTGAAGGGCTAGAGAAACAATTGAACTTCATTTATTTACGCCCAAACACCGCAAGACAAACGAGACCAATTAAAAAAAAAAATATCATCTGCCACACTAACAACTAAAAACCAGACCAAAACGGACAAAAACCTAATCAGCATCAAAAGAAATTCCTCTGTAATCGAAATATAATGACCAAGGAGCAAATTATTCACATTTTTTACTGCATATTCACCCTAAGTTGAACATGCTATAATAATTTATACTTATCTTTACTTGTGCAACACATACGTCGCTTATGGTCATAGAGAAAACATTGTAAAAAAAACTGGCTAGGTGTCGGACTGGTAGCATACTTACCATACATTGAAAATATCATGTTTAAAAAAAAATATTATTTAAATTTAATTTATATTTTATTATTATAATTATAGCATTTCACAATTTGTGTAAATTTCAACTATCTATCTCTTTCTCTGTCTACCTTTTACCACAGATAATATACTCTTTTACGGTTGACCAGCGCGCTGACAGACTGACGATCGGACGGACAACGGAAACTTTGGGTACTCTTCTGGTACAGAACCCCGAAAAACTGCGGAATCCAATGACCGTAGTTTAACCTTTCGAATGTCTTATGTTATGTCGTGTGTATGTACTAGTGCCTTGTTTGCTCGCTTACAATTTCTTTTTGAATAAGCTTATTTGGATCTTCACAAATGATCACTACCGTCATCCACAGCCCGAGTTCAACAACCGTAAAACATTGTACAGTACACCTCTCTTTGTATCAATGCCTCAACACTACCATGGTAGTCCAATTGACTTATCTGACATTGGATAACAGTTCATTACATATTAGCATCGGGCCCTACCAACAACAGTGCCAACCTTCTTTCTTCAGTGCAAGCGGTCTCCCGAACTCCATCGAAACCTACGGACTCGTGTCAGGCATGTGGACATCCACGTTTGCTCTGGGCGCCTTCATCGGCCCCACAGTGTCCGGCCTTCTGTTCGACTCCATCGGCTTCAGGAATTCTACACTCTTCGTGTTCGTACTGCATATTCTTGTGGTAAGTATCGATAAGTTAGTAATGCATTAGTACGATCATCCCCATTAGCGTTACTTAATTTGATAGAGTGCTTTTGGGTGTATATCTTTAAATATAAAGGATTGATTGGCTTCGAATTAACTTTTCTATTTCAAGAAATTTAACCAAGGTTAAATCAGTCTTTGCTAGCCTTGTAAGATTCTCAAGATCTATACTGATATTATAAAAAGGTAACGTTTGTCAGTTAGTGAGGTTGTGAGTTTGTGACGTTGTAAGGGGTAATCTCTGGATCTACTAAACCGATTTTCAAAATTATTTCACCAAGAGAAAGCTACGTTTTTGTGGAGTGTCATAGGCTATATTTTATCCCCGTATTGCCACGGGAACGGGAACAACGCGGGTGAAACCGTAGGGCGCTGCTAGTAATTTATAATACCGCTACAAACAAGCAATTCAAACAACTGTTTCTTTATTCCCAGATGGTGATGATGTTAATGTTCACTTGGACCTGCGATCGTTCCTCCAAGATGGACGTCTCAGTATCTGCTGGAGACTTGCTTCAGATCGACGGAACCCTCGATGAAAGCGTTCTTATTGGAGACAAGTTCCTTCCTCCTACCAGGACTAAGAGGTGATTTACTCGTACATCAACTTTCTTTCATGTTATATCAAGGATACTGGTGATGGTGTCAGATAAATGAGTCGCTCGCTGAGTATCTTGCATGTTTATCGTATCATCCCGACTTCACTATTATCAGTAGGTATAACTGTCAAATTCAGTGTCGTATGACTCCTGGGGACATCATCATTGTATGCACAATTGTTGCATATTTGGCGATCATGACACACCTGGTATTTGGAAGGGAACTTCCATCAGGTAAGATGTTATCATTAGCCTTGTTCGTAGATACATATATGCTTATCAAGGATCATCATAAGAGGTACAAGACCATCAAACGTGACGGTTACCATATTTATGTACTTATTGTATGTCAAAGATTTTCGAGCCGGTACCAGGTGGATGATCCACTGGTAGAAAATATGGTCATCGGAGACAGACTACAGCAGGACAGGACTAGAAGGTAAGTCGAATAGTATAGTGCTGGCGTAAATATAAAAAACTTCATGCTATTTTTCATCAAGCAAACCTTTTGAGAACGGCTGATGCCGAAAGTTAAGTAAAATAATCTGAAGGAAGCCCCGAAGACTCGATTCGAAGTATCAAAGGAATTTGTCAGTAGACTCACTTACTCCTTTTCAATAATTGTAAAGGAATTTCAAACAGCTTTTCTTATTTCAAAATCCTACCATGTCACCCTTTCTTAACACTGATTCGTTATTGAGGTCGATGTTACTTGATGCTTCAAGGAAACCTGAAAATATACACTGTCAATGGGACACAGATACCAACCAATTACAAATGCAAATTCATCATTCTCTCTTTAAAATCCATTCAAAGGTTATCTATAAAAGATTGCGATTGTGTCATCCAAAGCAATGTTTTTCATCTACTTTTTCTGTAACTTTAAAGTACATCTTTTTTCCATTGGATGGCTCCATAAATTCCTCAAAGTACAGGTTGACTTATATTCTAAACAGGGTAACAGCACGCTCACATTGTGTACCAACATATTTTAAAAAAAGAAACCGTTCTATTCAGATTTTTGAACAGAATATCTTCCAGCTACAATTCTAACCTCGCCACCCCTTGCAGCCGTCGCTGCGGCATCAGCGTGGAGCAGTCCCGCCCCCCCGCCATGAACTCGCTCATCGCGTGCTCCAGCTACAAGAACCGGCGCAGCCCCTGGAGCCAACGCACCCCGCGCTACCGCCCCACTTACGGCAGCCTCGACCACAGGTACAGAGGAGCTTATAATACGTAGATGATAAATTACCAGTAGGGTAAGCAGATAGGTATGAAGCTGTGGTCTGTGGAAGGTTTTGTATGTTAAGTTGGCTAGATGATGCGTGAATGTTTTATTGCCGTTTGTTGGTAAGTTTTGTTGCTTCGTTGTCTCACGCTTTGGATAAACATCGTAAAAATACTTTAAGAATTTGGCTCGTTTAAGGAATCAATAGTGTAATATTGCTCAAGTGTAAGTTTGCTCAAGTAAAACTTTGCTCAAATGTAATTTTCATTAATTTAAGTTCCTGAATTGCATTTTCTTATTTTACATTTAAGTTATATTTATTTGGTGTCAGTTTCACGACACAGTTATATGGATGATATTACGTTTAATTTAATAGAAATATAAAGCTTACTATTTTAATTAAGTTTAGATAGTTTTAATGAATACTTAGATAAGTAGGTAGTTACTGCATCAACAAATTTCTTTGTCATATCAATTAATAATTGTTATTTTGTAAATATACTATGAATACAATTTGTAAAAATATTTTTGTAATAAAAAGTACACCTTTACATTGTAATTTTATTTTTTTCTTCCTTTTTTGCTTTCCTTATGTCGTGGTAACAAGATTTTCTATATCCTCTGGAAATATTGACACAATATTATAATTATGCTGTTTCCTTTGGCAGCACATGATCCGGGCCTCAAGTCTGCTGTTAGAATAGTGTCAGAATGGTCTATTATTGATCTCATAATGGTCGATTTCGACAAATTTGGTAGTCTACTAATATAAAAGCGTCATTATGACTCCCATGGTCAACCCCTGACACTCCATTGAAAGAAATGGCATAAAATGGTAATCTTGTACATAATTACAAATGAATGAGAGACGTATGCAGTAATCTGCTAATATTTTGAAACTTCCTTTGATCAAATTTGATGTGACCAACCATTAGAACGTCAGCACGAACAGAACAGGTCGAGCAGAACGTCGTGCAGTCATTTCTTTTAAATAGCTCGGTTATCAAAAAGTATTACGAGACCATTGACCAACGAATGACCGACCATTATGAATTTAGAAGATTACGAACTTTTATCAAAATGACAATGGGATCGTGTTGGAATGACCAATTTATAAAAATAGCAGACTTGGGGCCCTGATACAATACTTATAAATGTTTTTTTTATGCGTGGTACCGGTTTTTGGTCTTTTAATGATTTTAGTACCACGATCACCACCACGCTCATAATTAAAGATTGCCTTTTTTGTTCTTAATGAATTTTAAAACATTTACAATTTAATTGGTTGGTGTCCGAATATTGCATGGTTTTTACGTTAAAACTAAAACAAAAAGAAGGTTTGAGCTCAGCTCCACGGGACTTTATAGTTACCGGCACGTAAGTTGGCATAGATTTTCGTAGTGGGGGAAGTTCGCGCATGTAAAATTGTATGAAATTGTGCGTTGTATGAAACTATACCATAGGGCGAACTAGTGATGCCGGGAAGTAGTATTCCGAAATTTTCAAATGTAATAATTCGCGTAAACTTCGCAAGTATTGAGAAATATTCCTATTTATTCGCTCGGAAATAATCTTGCACTCATAAATTCCGACTTAAACGACTAGATAGCGTGCCCGCTTGCCCCGCATTAACGGGGTCAAGCGGTAAAAGATAGGTAGGTATTATTTGTAAGTACCTACCTCCTTACCTCTGCAAAGGATTTTAGTTAAGTAGGTACTTAGGTAGCTCATTATAAATATAATATCAAAGAGAAGACCCATATCAACTACTTACAAATCATCAAAATATTTCTCTTGACACGAAAGCACAGATTACTAAATAGTTACTACGACGAAAGTATTCATTCATAATAAAAACTTGTAAAAATTGATAATACTTCTCGCAGCTTTGTATGTATGAGGAAATTATTCCTCTATACTTACACGCAATACTTCTCGCACACAAACAAACAACGCTTGAAATATTCTTTAATTAAACTTATCAATCAATGAAGAACAGCCACGCTAGCACTTGAATTGTCGTGCGAGTGGTAGTTCCACTATCAACCGCTAGATGTCGTTGATGTCAATAACGGACGCGGCTTATAATTTGCATTCTTGTTGCCAAAGTATTGTGAAGTTTACTTTGAATATTACCGAATTATTTGGAATATTTCGGGAGTTTTACAACTCTGGTACTAACTAGACTCATTGGGTTCCTTACCTACCTTACTTGGCTTATAAAGAGGTGGCATGTTCGTTAGAGTATGGCTACCTCTTTATTCTTTGGTGTGAGAGTTAATTTAAATGTAATTCTAGCCAAATTTACAACTTTCTCACTATCCTACTTATGCAAAACCTATCAATCATGACCGATCAATACATTTTATAAATTATAAAAACAGCTAACAAAACTGCAGACAATCTAGTTAGACCATAAATTAACTCTAACTTGCCTTCACCGCATTAAGTTACGAATGAAACTAGAAAAATGCATTCCATCGCTGGCCCAAAACACCCTGATATTTTCAACAGACTGTTCGAATGAGCATTGTATTCTAAACATGTTAGCGTGTGAGAAATATGGGCAGTTGTATGGGTACAAGTCATGCAGAATTTTTTGAAAGCAAGGACGTTGTCGCTATTGGTAAACTGAGTTATTTACAAGCTGAGGTTTCTCTCGGGTAGGTTGATAAACTCTGGCATTGTTTGTGATTTCACTTTAGTTTAGTATGAAATTATAGGTTTTATCTTATACGCTGAAATTATAGGTTTTTTTGTACCTAATCATCCCAAAACCATCTCATTATTTTGCCTTTTCTAGGGACCAGGCAATACAGATTACCAGGCTTTACAGATTTACTGTCAAAAAATTCACCTTGCTTCCCGGCAATGTGTAGGAAACTATAGTGAAAGCGGGGTAGCTAAAATATTGTATACTAGCTGTCACACGCGGCTCCGCCCCCGTTAATGTCGAAAATGATCCCAAGGGAATATACTCCTGGGATAAAAAGTATTCTTTTCATCAGACTACAAGTATATCTACCTCTATGACAAATTTCATCAAGATCCATTAAGCAGTTTTTGCGTGAAAGAGTAAAAAACATCCTGACTGATCCAACAAGATGTACTAAATATCTATACTAATATGATAAATACAAAAGTTTAGATGTTTGTTACTCAATCACGTCGGAACGGCTGAACGGATCATGATGAATTTTAGTACAGCGATAGATTATTGTCATAGGATACACATATTTTATTCCCCGGGAGTACATAAATGTTCGCTTGGGATAATTTTTGACATTCAAGCCATCAGCACCTAGTTTATTATAAAGAAGTATAATATTTAGTTGGTTTGTTTGAGGAAAGTCATCTCTGGAACTGCTGATCCCATGTCGAAAATTATTTCCCTGATAGCTGGATAGTAAGCAATACTTTACTACCAAGACAAACATAAGTTCTTCATCTAAGAAAATGAACGGTTCTAATGGGATATAAACCTTGGGAAATCTCATCTTCAATGTTAGTTAAAGTCGCGGCTGACTATGAAATTGACAACATTTTTTAGAATGTTAAATAATTTAAGTTAAAGTTCACGGAGCTAAATATAGAGACATAACTATATATAGATAGATATATAAATTCAGAGAGGTGATTAACATAATACAACATTCATTCGTAATAACTAATGTTATGCGACTACATAATGAGGACGGTCTAGTAATACTAAAGACAGGTTTGCGACAGAATTTATCTATTCGACAAACACTTCATTTGCGATACTTAATTAATATTCTATTTAAGATATCATACGACCACACTGACCAGTTTTACATGTTAAGATGACTGTTTAGTAGTTTTGCATTGTTTTGTGGTGTAAATATTAAAACTTAACAAAACAGACCCAGATTCAGGGTTGTTTACTTGTTTTACTTGATTTTCCAAATCAATCGGTTTCATGACAATAAAAACTGCAGTAAATGACCGATAGTGTAGTGAAAAAATTATTGCAATAAGAAAGAAGGAAGGGAGGTTGAGGACGACCTCCGAGGAAGTGGTCGACCATCATGACGAAACTCTAACCAGAGGAAGAACTACCCGATTTTCCTGATGCAATAAAATTAAGAGTGCCTATCCCATAGAAAGTACCAAAAAAAGGCGATCAGATAGCTAAGAAGAGTGCTACAATCCATTCACTTCAGGTTAAATGAAAACACATAATAATACATAAGGTACCTACTATCACGCTCAACACAATACATTCTAACAAGACACACCTTATTAAACTGAAACTCTTCACACTATATCTATTGCTGGCCACATACACCGTACCCTTCAACCATTCAAAACCAAACCATCACTGTACTTTAACCACTAGTTAACTATCAAGAGAAGACACAAAGCTCACAGCCGGGTCAAACAGTAAAGGTCAGATACCCACCGATGGCATAAAGGTCGAGGCACACTTGACATGACGCTCGATAGGCTGCTGAACCAACTAATATACATAATAATGGGATGGGTTTGCCGAGAAAGTTACGTCGACGTTGTCTTCAAGACTAAGTAAAAGTTAAGTTGGAGAATAACTTAAGATAAGTACGGTTGGTAGAGTTGCTGCTTTTCATAAACTGGAGCTTTTTTTTTATAATAAAAAGTATTCAAAGGAAAATCGATAGTCCAGCTTTCTATAATATGGATTAAGAGCGATTTAAGGGAAAAAGTCAACGCATACGTAACTGAGTAATCATTAAAAAGGAAAAACATAGACTAGTTTATATATGTATCAGTGTTTTATAGGATGCATTATGAGAACTTATGAAAACAATTTTAATTAAAATAATTAAGCCGCCTAAATATCAATGAAAATTATCTAGTCATTGGATCAGAAATATCTAAAATTATAATGATCAATCAAATCAATCAGGAGCGACATATAAGAACAACACTAAACCCGGAAGCCTGTACCAAGGTAAACTAGCTCTTTGAATATGTCAAAACGCAATGTTTTTTTTATCCAATTGATTTATTCAAAACAAAAGGAACGCATCAATACACTTAATAGGGTAGTTAACTAAAAAATCGAATTCGTCCGTCAGATAGATTTCCAAAAAATATTGGAAACGCATTTTTTCTTTTATCTCTTAAATAAATAAAAAACGAAGACGATACATTGCGTTAGATACACGTATGATGTCACTACTGGCTACAATTTTCACCACGACGTGACGTCACAAGCCCCCACTCCTGATCTGTTTTATCATCGTTATTTTTTATAAATTTACGCAAAATTTTTCGATAATCTAAATAGATTTTTTATTCAGGTAACATCCCTATTGTTATTTTGGAGATAATACCCTAAAAATAACAAGATAGTATTATACATAGATTGTCATTTTAGAGGTATTACAGAATAGATTCGTCCTAAGTAATGTCGAGCTTTAATTTTTAAAAGTGCAATAAAAATATAAATCATTTTTACGTGAAGAGAAGCATAAAATGTAGGTAAATAATAATATAAATAATATTACTTCTCGGAGGTTAGATTGGAGTAAGCTCTCCCTCAAGAACATAGATTAAGCTAACCCTTTTTTTGGATGGTAAATCTTCAAATGACTCCTCCCGCTCTGAGCGGAGCGGAAGGTAGTGTCAGACTCTTACTGACTAAAGAAAACATTTGGAAGAACCCACCCGTGTTCTTCCAAATGTCACTTTTGAACAATACCATAACACTAGCAGAAGTGTAACCCTTAGTGTCCCATTACAGAGCTATTTACTCTTCCCTCTTACTTCGTATACATGGTCTCTGCAATCTAATCTATCTCTATCTATCTATACTTAATATTATAAAGAGGCAACGTTTGTGAGGTTGTAAGTTTGGGACGTTGTAAGAGGTAATATCTAGATCTACTGAACCGTTTTTTCAAAATTATTCCACCAATAGAAAGCTACGTTATTATGGAGTGTCATAGGCTATCCCCGTATTACCACGGTAACGGGAACAACGCGGTTAAAACCGCGGGGCGCTACTAGTCAATGAATAAAAGAATCGAATTCACATCAACTCCTGCAGGGTCTGCCTTGCTGCCGTTGGATGCTGTTTGGGAGTCAGTATCCACAAAACTTGGATGGCCTTATAAATTTGTAAATAACCACTACTGTGTTATCTGTAAAACTGGTTTATATATCACTACGTCATCAAAGTTTATAGCTGACTCAGTCAAATATTTATCTGTTCGCCCACTCCTTTATTTATTCTTTGAAATCGGACGTTGAATCAGTGTTGTCAGAACTTTGTTTTGAACAAAATGTAACTTGAAGTCATAGCTGTACAGTTGTGATTGTATTTTTTTTTTTTATAAAAATGATTTTATTATTTTTCACTTTAGCGCTGCACCCCAAAAATTCCAACCAGTCCATATCTATTTAGCTGTACCTACTTCCGAAATTCTTTATGAGATCTTTACGAAATTTTATTGAGACCATATCGGAATAAATCTCTTTTAAATAAATAAGAATTTTGCAAATCCGACGATGCATAACGGATTTATGCCCGAAAATACATAAAATAAACCATCCGAAAAAAAGAAGAGGTAATTAACCTCCTCTTTTTTGAAGTCGGTCGGTAGTACAAAATACACTTCATTTCTTTGCTAAAATTAGTAGTATATGAACCAGCATTCGAGAAAGGTTGTTAAAATATTAAATAGACTTATAATACGACGAGTCGTTCTGTCTAGCTGTTACTCAATTATGCTAGGGTAGCTTCCAGTTTGACCAGAGCAAAATACTGGTACCTAGTTTACATGGAGCCACTACCCGTAAAAAATATAACCTAGGTACTGAACAACACAGTATTCCTTGGCAAGACTGGTGTCAGATTTTATGTTGAGCGAGTTTTAGTTAAAACTATGTTAGACTTTTTCTATTGACAAAGGGAAATAAAAAGATGTTACCTACCAGGCTACCACATTTTTGCCCACATGTTTGATATCAATTGTAGGTATCCTATTTAGGGAATTACTTAAACTGAAGTTTTAAAATATTAATATATCAAAGTTAAAGCACTCTATACTACAGAAATGCATGCTACGAGTAAGTGTGTGGGCAGAGTGGCAAAAACCGGGGCTTCACTAAAGTCGCGAGTACCAGGGCAATAGGAAAATGCAAGATATCATCAGTAAAGACCCGCTACGTGGGGTGGAAGCCCCGCTTCATCGGCACTGCGCTCGTCTTTCAATTAATATACAAAGTACCAGACAGTTAATTATTTTTTAAATGATTAAACTATTTTGTCTCCAATATCATAGCAGTAGGTGGGTGTTTAAGGTAGAACTAAATTAACCTTGAAAGAACCATGGTCAATAAGAAAAAAAAAACAAAAATAAGACGTTTATTAAAAAATGGAAGGATGTTTCGACTCTCGGCTCAAAAAACGCTCAAAATTTAGAAGCAACAACAGCCTCATAAGATCCCTAAACTGCATAAAAACCTACAATTTTGTTGATCTCTTTGAAAACGCAAGTTCCGAATGATCGTGCTATTAAAATTCTCGAGCAATCAATTACAGTACCGACATTATTGCAGTTCACCTTACAACTGTGTCCGCGGTCCGCCAGCGCCAGCCAACTCGAACCCGTCTGGCGGGCGCTGAGTCACGAGTTTGGGTTCAAATTTCGAACCGTTTGGACCCACAGACTAATAAACCGCGAAACGTGCAAAGAGGTAAAACAATTGAGGTTGTTTAAAGCACCTTAGGATTAAATACAGTAGTAAAACTTGGACTTTATATTGCTTAAAATGGTAATAAAAGTACGGAGTTGTGATTATGTTGTTGAATTTCTTTTGTCTTTGCTGTAACTACGCAAGGCTGTTAGGTTATTTTCATGTGTGACGAACGTTTCGTAGAATATTTCATTCAAAATAATAATGAATTCAAGGAAAGCTGAAATCAACAATATGTGTAATTTACAATCCCTTTTGTAGACGAAAAGCAAAGAAAGGCCAGCAGGTGCACACACTTTGTATGACGATGATTTTCAACGGACTTTAGTCAAGATGATAATGCCCAATGAAAGTCAGCGGGAGAGTGCAGTCCTTTCTCTAATTAACAACACCAAGCAAAGCCGATCATTACTATTCTATCAAGAACCTTAAACAAAAGTGAATTCTTGAATGCTTGCCAAAAAAAAACATGTGTACCTTTCAGAGTGGCCAGTATAACTTGAAAGTTCAAGGTGGCGCTGTTTCTCAAGAAAAAGAAAACTATGTGTCAGATCCAATATATTTCACGATTGTTTCTTAGTTTGCCACGTGTCAAGTTAAACTGGTTATTCTTAAAACATTGTAAGGAGGTCAGTTGACTGGAGTATTTTATCGATGGCCAGTCAGCGAGTGATTGAGAGTCAAGTGTGAGTAATAAGTCGAGTCCACCTGACATGTTGTGACCCTTTAGTAGGTAACTTTCCTCTTGCAGGGGTATGCAACTTTTGGTATATTGCCGCACATTTTTGGAATCAATATCAAATCAGATTCAAATACTTTGTGCCTATGACATTTTATTACGATATCAGGCAAAACTACTAAACCGATGAAAAAAAAAACTTTCAATATAGATTGGAGCTTGGAAAGAGTAGGTAGAGACATATATATTACCTCGGGCGAAGTATATTATTATCCCGTGATTACGTTCTCTTAGGATAATTTCTGACTTTCACGCTGGTGAAGTCACTAGCAGGAGCTAGTTAATTTTAAGGAAATACCGTCAATAACGCAAATAAAGATAAACCGCCAGGACTGTTATGGATTTCTTTAAATCTTTCAAACGCTATATCTTTCTCAAAACACTACTTAAACAAGATTCAAATTATTTAGATGTCGATCATTATCTGCTCATAACAGCTTAGCTGCAATCAACGCGCATAATATCGTTGATCGCAAACAAATTACATAAACAATGTATTAGGCGTGTGTAACTCTTTACGGAACCGACTCACTGATCCGGATCACTGAAGTGATTCAAAAGATTGGTTCACTAGCACCGTTTCAAACGCATCATTTGGATCTGGAACATTTCGCGCGACACGTCGCTCGCGAGGCGACTGAGCCACGAGCGAAAGAGACAAATTGAGACACTGAGTAACTAAACTATGGCGAGTGAAATCATTACAATCTATACAATGCCTATAGTCCAACAACATGATTTGATTTTGATTTTGAAAGAGGTAACTAATGAGAAGTGTATCATTCAATTCGTACGGATTTTCGCTGTCCGTATTCATGGACGTAAAAATGACCACTAAGGCGCTTATATTTTTTAATAAACACTAGTATTGCGATAAGCGCAGTGATTATTGTAATAAACGCCCGCGACGTAACTCTGTGTATTCGAAACATTCTGTAATTGAATCTTTTGAGTCGATGATCCAAATGAGCCAAATGAAACATATCAGTGTTTCGGAACATTTCAGTGTTCCAGATACAAATGTTCCAATCGCAAAAATGATACACTTTGCCCACCTCTACAATGTATGTTAAATCGTTGATTTAGTATCGAGCAGGATAATAGATGAGTACTAAGAAGTTGCAAATTAAAACAAGGCTTGCATTACATCCATGTTTATTCAAGTTCTCTGACGAAGTGGTTATTATAAGAACGGGTTTTGTATCATTATAATATGAGTGCTTTTGCATATTAATTTTACTCATCAGTATAAAAGTTTAAATCCTCATTTAGATTATACATGAGAGTTTTGTTATCTATACTAATATTATAAAGAGGTAACGTTTGTGAGTTTGTAAGGTTGTGAGTTTATGACGTTGTAAGGGGTAATCTCTGGATCTACTGATCCGATTATCAAAATTATTTCAACAATAGAAAGCTACGTTATTGTGGAGTGTCATAGGCTATATTTTATCCCCGTATTGCAACGGAAACGGGAACAACACGGGTGAAACCGCGGGGCACTACTAGTATCTAATAAAAAGCTTGAAAAAATCTCAAATTGCAAAAAAAACACTATGAATGTAATTTAGAATTTTATTGAAAGCCCATCTGTCCCACTACTGGGCAATTCTGTGGTAAGTAGAACCATGACAATCACCCGAAAGACGTAAACGATGTTCAAAAGACTGCTGAGCATAGTTGTCCCTAGGTATCTCCATACCGACAGTTCCTGTGCTTCTCGCATCCAGTTGAACGTAAAGTCATAATAAGTCTCAAAGACCTCTAGAAGAAGTCTAACCGGATTCAGCTGAGTAGGATTATCAGAATTTCAAACGGAACTATTGTCTATCTGACGTTCGTCATAACCCAGTAACCGGGAAATTTTAGACCCGTTGGCAAGACACGTGTCAAATTTTCTCTGCTCTTCCAAAAACAACGATAGTTATAATCTATACTACTATTATAAAGAGGAAAGATTTGTTTGTTTGTATTGAATAGGCTCCAAAACTACCGAACCGATTTGAAAAATTCTTTCACTGTTTGGAAGCTACACTATCCCCGGGTGACATAGGCTATATTTTATCCCCATATTCCCACGGGAACGGGAACTATGCGGGTAAAACCGCGGGCCGCTGCTAGTCTTGATTAAAAGCAAGATTCCAGACAAAACGCAAAAACGTTTATAGTTACAAGCGCCATAACAACACTATTATACGATTAAGATAACGCACGTGTCAACTCCTACATAAAAACGCGATACCTACACGATACTACGTCATATAGCTAGGAGCACGAAGAGCTGAGGAACCCTGGACCGGTTTAACGGACCTGAAGAAGATCCGCTCACCTTGACACTTCTCGCAAATGTCAGCCTCGCTATTGTACCGAAACTGTTTGGTTTTATAGCAGAAATCATTTGCGCGGTAAGACTGATACTCTGATAGTATCTTTCATCAATGTTTTTGATATAGTGTATTCGTGTAACATAAGTATTCTAGACTTCTACTACCTTTTTTTCATGGATAGGAAATCATCAAATGGCTTCTTCCACTCTAACGGAGCTAAAGGGAGTCTCAGACTCTTACTGATTAAAACCCATGAGTGTTCTTCCAAACGCCCTTTATGTTTTAGAGCCGCGGTGACCAAATTCCGCAGCTCTGGCAACACTACCTTTACTACCAAGGAGGTCTTATTCGTACTAGCCTAAAAGCTCTTAAAAGAAAGATAAAAAATCATAAATAGAGGGTGTTTCAGAACTGGCCCTTACTTAAGATCAATCATAGATTTGAAGCCATCAACTGCATTACATTTTTAGTGCTTTTCGCGGTCGAGTTAACTAGTGTAGACAAAATTTGACTTTACAGTTTATTGGTTAGAAGAAACAAGTAATTTTGGTAAATTGATCTGACAAGGTACTCGTAGTTTAAAGACTATGATGATAATGCTTTAAAGTACACTGTAGCACAACACTACAACGAACAGCAAAACCGTTAAAAGGACCTTCGAATCAAGACGTCAGCAAACGTCTGTTCTTTGGCTGTTAAAAAAAAAGTGTAACCGTTTTTGTCTATTGATCAAAAACCTAATTATTATCCAATCATTATTAGATCTCCGATATTCAATTGATGCCGTCATTATTACGTGCAATTTAAAGCAAATATTCACTATTTAATAATAATTGTAGATACTACTTAGTACATACATATAATTATAATTTCTATGGTTTTATCATACAAAACGCTAGCACGTGGCTCTAAGTGGTATGTCTGGCTATATTTTAATAATAATTAAGTCATTAGGATAAAACATGTGAAATAATTGTATTTTCCAGTTAGCTACTGAGATATCTATACAAAGTCGATACGACGGAGGGGCTTTCCTTTAAACTGCATATACTAGGTACCATTTACAAGCTCTGTACCAAAAATCAATTAAATACGAGCAATAGTGTAGTCGCAAATGATTTTTTAAGTTTTTGTCCCGTTTGAAAACGATGTATATTCCTAACAACTGATTATGTCTATACGAATAGGTTATGCCCCTTAAAACGATAAATCTGAGTAAAACCTAAAATGCGTTGTTGCCGCCCTGACGAAAGTCACAAGTACAACCAAACGACGGGTCCGCTTTGTCACCTAGGTATCTAAAGTCAGTTAAATTTATTTACACAGGGTGGTTGCGTTTTACTCTGATTTGTAAGCTATTTAGTTTGTTCGAAATAAAAATAAACTCATTTTTGCTGCTTTTTATTTTTATACCGTATCGAATTAATACTAAACACGTGTACTATACGCAGTGTAATTTAACGCCGCGCCGCTCTGTCATATCAACTCTGTATATTTGAGTATATCATATCTATAAGATATACTCAAATATATAGATATGGATGGATATAGATTCTAGTAAGAAGAAAATGCCGATTAACTAACTTGCTATTTATAAAATACCAACCTTTTTTAGGAAAGGCATATTTTAGTCATCATTTTCACAAGCAAAAACAAGTCCTAATGTAAAAAAAAAATATTAAAATGTTGAGGATCCCTGACAATTTTGCGGTCTTTTTACATTTTTTTCGGAGTCTTGGTTAGGGAATGACGTAATCAGCGATTCAAGGACTCCAAGGGTTCAGAAGAACAAGTTTGGATTCTATATCACAGCAAAATATCTTTGTTCTTTATAATAATCACGATTCTAAGCTAAGCTGTGCACACACATAAGCAGGATACATAGGTCTAAAAAGTTAGTTGAAAACATTTTCGATAAATAGTGTTACAATTAAATTAGACCCATTTTAAATTTTCCATACAAACATGAAATTTTCCAGTTATCTTTTATCAAATAAGATATTTCGAAAATGTTTTTAACTAGCGTTTTTAGGCCTATGTATCCTGCTTATA
Source organism: Hecatera dysodea (assembly GCA_905332915.2). NCBI lineage: Eukaryota > Metazoa > Arthropoda > Insecta > Lepidoptera > Noctuidae > Hecatera > Hecatera dysodea. The sequence goes on along the minus strand of HG995288.1, from coordinate 7,412,093 downwards.
TGTGTGAAGTTTCATTAAAATCGATTCTGTCATTTCGCAGAATAGTCGACTTGAAAATTAAGAATGATCGGAGAATAAAGCCGGCCACACTACGAATATGGTTTTCGTACTATTCGATTTGACTCATGTGAACGCGTACGAATACGCACGAACGATCTCGACGTTATTAGGACTATGGAAGCGCGCAGATTTGCTGTAAGATGTAACGTATATGTCCAACGTCCAAGAACAGGCCTTTTTTATAAATTGCTAATAACGATACTGTCAATTTGACGGAGAAAAACCTATTCAGTGTGCGCACTTATTTTTTACAACCAGTATTTATTTAAGTTGACGTACGGTGCAAATTCGTACGCAAAATGGAGCCAGCCTAAATCAGGCCGGACACGTCAGCTGTGTTCCGTCCCACGCAGGTTACAAAGTCAACGCATTGGTGGCATAGTTATTGTAGCTCGCGGGCTGTAGACGGATCGACTACCGATTTGTTTTAACAAACAGAGACTTAAATCAAATGTAGGATACTGCAGGTAAAGTTTTCAGTAATTTGTAAAGATAGATAGATGGAATATACTTTATTGTGCACCAAAAATAGTTTCACAACTCTATACGCAAGCACACACAACTCCCTTAATGTAAGGATAACAGAGTAGAAAGACTCAATTTTAAAATAATCCTTAAAATTATGATTTAGCGTTCCTTCACGCCCAGGGTCAACCCTGGGAAAGCCAACCCATACAAAGTTTAAATAAACATCAAAATATAAACATATTTTGATGTTTATTTAAACTTTATGTACTTACGTGTAGTATACTTAATTTTGAACTGTTCAATTTCCTTTTCCATCAATATTCCTTTTCAAAGACTCTGACAAAAAGGTCTAGGTATAGGAGTGTTTTCAGGTGAATGAAGCCCTTAGTGTGAAGGAATCCCTACAAAACACCTGATAAAATTGAGTCAGAAAAGCTTTTGTAGCATCATTTTCACCTCCACGGCTCCACTGTACCTGTCTTGGTCCACAGTAGGCCAAATGACTCTTCTTAACATAACCTAACTTTTTTTTCATGGACCCATTTTTTTTGCTGGTAAATCAACATAATTATGACTGTCCACTCTGGGCGGAGCGGAAAGGAGTGTTAGACTCAAATGGGACCCTAGAGACGGTTATATGCTATTAAAAGATGAGCGAAGCTGGGGGCAAAACCTAGTGGACTATAATCAGTATTCCACTTGTTTACCGCATGTTCGCAATTGTCGACTTTAACAGAGTCACAATAAAATAACGTGATCGATATTATTATCCAAAATGGTTTCCAAATTAGCATCACTACGAGAATATTATTTACCATTACGTTATTTTTAACTACCGGTCACATTGTTGCTTTCAGATATAATCTACAACTGATTTTAAACCTATGTATCAAATGCTATGTATCAAAACTTGCTTCATCTCGGTTACAGCTTTGTACGCATCCTTTTATTAAGTGCTAGCAATATGGTTTGCAATAAAAACCTTTAAAGTTGCTACTGTTTGGACAAAATCTAGTATGGCTAGACAAGCACCAACCTTTATTAATATTATTCACAACACAGGCCTATCCTGATGCAACCAATTTTCGTCTTAACATTCCTTTGTACATTGGAACAACACCTTTCCTTTGTTCTGTCAACAATTGTCCGGAGTCTGTTTACACTTCTAGATTATTCAGCCAACGGGCAGAGCTGAAAAAGTCCGTATAAAGTTTAGTGATCTGCAAGTTAGTCCGTAAACCATCATCTAGTTTATAACGGCTAAAAAAGACTGACGTGTAAAAGTGTTGTTTACAACCTCACACAATAAATATAATTTATAATTTAATCGGTTTTTTTTCTGAAATGTATCTACTTGAGAAGGCTTTTTATGCAAATGAGTATAAAAATAAAAGCACTTGCATCATATTAACAATTGTCCACGATTAAACATCCGTTTACCTCGTGCGAGGATTTCTTTAGGATTTTCCTTTATAAAAGGAAAATCCTAAGGGAATCCTCTCATAAATTACAAATTCTATTCATGTTAAGTGGTCGGAGATTGGTCATGGGTTGTCAGTTAACTCGACCCAAGTACATAGCAAGACAAGAATATGTTAAATACCATACATAGGTCTGCATTCAATACATAGTTGATGATTTATCAATAAAATCCACACATATTCATTGAGATAGCAATGCATATTTTCCTTAAGCATAAGCTAGTTGCTATTTTTGGTCTTAGGTTCAATTCTCGTTATTTTTATAATGGAACTACGCGTTGGCATCTCAGTCGCGATCTCTGAATACGCCTCTAATTTTCTAACATTTTGACAGATGCGAATGCAAACTTTCCACTCTTGTTGCAATCATAGTAGTTCCCATTCCCATGGGAATATGGGGATAAAATATAGCCTATGTTAATCAGGGTGAATGTAGCTTTCTAATGATGAAAGAAATGTTGAAATCTTGATTGAAGAATTTTTGAAATCTTGAATTTGACGTAGACATGTATCAATATACCGGCCTTTTAAATATCCTATCCGTAGTTTTAGACCTGTTGACTTCAGTATGTTTTCAAAAAGGATGACACTGACAACGATCCTCTTTAGTAATATATAATTATATCTAGGTGCAATTAAGATTATAAAATACGTAAGTTGCTTGAAGGACATACCTTCAAGCAAATATAACAGACGATCTAAAATATTACCTTCCTCAAACTATTGAATTCAGTGTAGTGCAAAAATGACAGCACTTGTCTACTTGAAACTTCAGTAAATGGCCTTGGCCTGTTTACAATCCTAATAATCTGACTATTATAATAAATGCAAACGTTTCGATGAATGGATGTTTGCTACCCAATTACGCCGGAACAGCTGACCGGATCTGGGTGCAATTTGGCATAGACACTGATTTTAGTCTAGAATAGCATATATGCTATGTTTTATTTTTTATTTTTGGGAGTTCATTCCCCTGAGATATTTTTTTTCATTAGCATCATTAACGAAGCTGAAAAATCGCTTGCAGAAGCTAATCTTGTATTAGTCAGTATTTTTGAATGTTTATCCCCGTGGGATAATTGAGGAGCTCGTGGCTACATAATATATCAACCGCATTTATTCGTTTTATAATACCTACCAAATAATTTGTGTTTACCCCACGCATGTGTTTTTTTTTCTTATTACGCGTGCGACCATATTTGTATACCTCTTGGAATAACATCACTTTAATTTAGAGTCTGTATTCTATACCAGTGTTACACAAATAAAAAATGATTATGATTCTGAAGCGCGCGAAGCCGTAGACCAAAGCCAGTAAGAGAGACTTATGCTATACTTTTTTTTTATATATGGCCACTCGCAGTTACTGATGCTATACTCGTAAGTCTAAGGTATTTATGGACGATCATGTTTTCTCACTTGTGAGAAGTTATGAGCAGACGTAAACAACTGCTTGGAGCTTGAACAACCTCTTTGTTGTATGTGCAATAATGTGCAATATCTTCAGAGAACGTTTTGTTACTTTACTTGGGACTTATAAGACAACTTACAAAAGAAAGTCTTCTTATCTTTATAAAAATACTAGCGACCCGCCCCTGCTCGCACGGGTTCAATGCCGATACTAAATCTCTACTATGTTATGTATTTATTATACATATAAAACATCCTCTTGTACCACTCTATCTTTTAAAAAACCGCATAAAAATCCGTTGCTTAGTTTTAAACATCTAAGCATACATAGGGACAGACAAACAGCGGGACGACTTTGTTTTATAGTATGTAGTGAAGAGAACGTCACAAAATTCGATGATTATTTTTTGTTGAGTTCGTTATCGCCAGAACAAGGTTTGTACAAAATAAAAAATACGCAACGACTCTTAGGAACCGAACAGAATGATCTAATCCGAAAACGGCGGGTGAAATCACAGGGCATAACTAGTACACTAATAAAACTAAGCATCACAATCTTAATGTAAGTCATCTTCTTAGCTTATCGATGACAAATAGGGTATTTTTGCTCAACGTTTAGCATGTCAAGAATACAAGAGAGGCATACTAATAAATCCTACACGAGTGAAGATACTTATACATCCACAATACCTAGTACTTATACGTCTACAGAGGTATGTATGTACATCCACTTATGTAATACAAGCCATTGATCAGCAACTCTGGAACGCAAAGGTCATTTATGAGGGACACGGATGTGTTTTAGTTAGTAAGACTCTGACACTCCCTTCCACTCCGCCCAGAGCGGGAGAAGTTATTTGGTGATTTCCCCTCCATAAAAAAAGAGATTGATCTCCAAGGTTGAAGCAAAGTTTCCCTTGATCGGTCCGTTGATGGAAGACCATTCATACTGAGGCCATTCCGTACCTCGGAAAGGACATTATATTAGCCGTTGGTCCCGGCTGTCATTTGTAGTTCTATGACAATCTTCATGGCTAGGAGCCAGAAAAACTAAAAACCATCGTTAACAAGGTATACCTTCTTTTTTCTCCATTTATAAAATCACTGGTATTCAGCTGCATTAGGTTTGACCTGAAGCCGATATTTAGTTGAGAATAGACAAGGATGAATACGGTGTTTATTCTTACAATATTCGTAGCAATTAGAGAGAAGAAAACAAACACAAAGAAGAGAAGAAGAAGGGGAAGAATCGGCTAAGGCACATGTTTTTCAAATTGATTGTTTATTGTCTATGGTCACAAAAACCCACATATTATCGTATGCGTATCCAAGGTACACGGCAAGAAATCGCTGGGTCACTTAAAAATTTGAGCTGTTTTTTGGATTTAATAGGAAATAACTAGCTTAGTCCCAAACTCCAAACTTTAAATGTTAATACTGACAAATTTGGTGAATGTGACTAAGCCAGTTCTTCCCATTAGCCCTTCGTATGTAATCCGAGTTTGAAGATAAATTGTGTTTTTGCTCCAGTTATTATTATTAACCTCCAGTCAATAACGTAAAAAAACATACGACCCGCGACCGGAAGATAAACATTAAGGCAGCAAAGTCACTGCAATAGGTTTAATTTTTTAATTTATTTACCTTGGCAAGTAAGGATAAAATAATAATAAACAAATAAGGGCTAATGTGTCACACAAAGGAAATAAATGGGTATTGACCCTCAACTTAAGGAATCATTGCGACCTTCAAACATTGGTCAGTCAAGAAAAAATACAGTAAAATTAGGTATCAAATGTTTACTGAAGTGTGAAGTGGTATCAGTGAATCAGGTAGAAAAATGGACACAGAATATACGTGACACACATACATAGCTGAAAGTTACGAGAGATAAGATTTTCATTACTTCCCAAAACCACTACAACACTGGTCTCCGTGTAAGTATTGCATACATTATTTCATTTTCCCAATCATGAGGAACTTTTTTCTTTAACTTGGCCCCACGTGTACTAGACACCCGGAACAATTATATGTAGGCCATACAAACATTTGTTCCGTGCGAATATCGAACCCGCAACACGTAGCGCAGCAGCTAAACGTTCAACCACTGCGCCAACCGTGTCGTCAAACTATGTACTTGTTTGCTTTTTTAGTTTGCAGAATAGAATAGTTAGGAATCTAAAACTAAAGACCAGCGTGCGTACCATGAGGTGTTAAAACGTGAGACTTCCGAGCGAGAAAGAGGAATAGAGTTATACACCCTATATAGCTCCATCCCTTTTTCTCGCTCGGAAGACTCAAGTTTTAAGACGTCATGGTAGGCCCGCAGGACCTCTTACATTCAAAAACAAAACAGAAGCGACAGAAACAGATGCGACAGTACGTCCATGATAACAATGTTTTTATGCCGTTGCAGCAACGGTGCTTTCCGAGTGTTACTATCTTACTACAATCCTGACGTCTATAACCATTTAATAAACTCGGTACAAGGCAGAATATTAATGACGTCATCAATGAAGAACACGTCGTAACTGTCTTAGTCCGCCGTATAGCTTGCAAAAAAAATGGAGAAGGTGAATTATTTTATGAGGAGGTAAGAATCTAAGATTGAAGACCAGGTCTCTTACATTCAATAACCGACAACGTCCTCCCGGCTGACGTAAGCAGATCCAATAGCACATTCATGAGAAAAACGTTTTTATACCGTTACAACAAAGGTGGTTTCCGATTGTTACTATCTTTCTACTGTCCTGACGTCGACAACCATATAATACATTCGCTAGAAGGGGGAGCATTAGTGACGTCATGAATGAGAACAAGTCTTAACCGTCTTAGTCATACTGAAGATCTTTTTTAAATTGTATGTAATAGGCAATGGCAATCAAACAGCCTCTACCTTGAGCCTTCTAAGTGAATCATTAGGTCATAATAGAAGGCGTGAATCCGTGAGAATGTTTCGTGTTATAAAAAGTTCTCTATGGTTGAGTGCGAGGAGCTGCGAGCCTTAGGTACTCCTTTAGTTCTGTTGTTTAGAATGTTTCAAATTGCAAAACTATTCCTATAAAAATTTGATGATAGAGATTTATTTATTTATTTAAACTTTATGTACAATAGTGGTACATATGGGTTGGGTGGACTTAATGTAACAAAGCATTCTCTACCAGTCAACCTTTGGGTTAAAAAGACAATACTATGGTAGGTGTACAACAAATAAATAAAATACAAAATATATTTGCAAAATGCTGATGATGCTTAATAAAAGCGCGTTGAATGATTGTCTACCTGCGCGCTGAAATGAACATTGAAAATGTAACAGTTGTTTGTGAAAAAGGCAAAGTACTACCGAGAGAGAGCAGTGGTGGCCGAGTGGTAACGGCCCGGACTTACGAATTGTAGGTCGTGGGTTCAAACTCAGCCAGGCGCATTACTTTGTGTAATTAATTTCATCACCACTGCTCTCAAAACAGTGAAGGAAAACATCGTGAGGAAACCGGCATGTCCTAGAACCAAAAATTAGAAGACATGTGACATTCACCAACCCGCACTGGGCCCGCGTGATGGATGACGGCCCATTCCCTCTCCTATAGAGGAGGCCTGTGTTCCAGCAGTGGGAACATTAAAAGGCCGATTATGATTATGCAAAGCACTACTTTAATTCAACAGAGAGTCTGCAAATATTTCATGAAGGAACAAGATTACAAGACCCAGTTTGTATCACACCTGGTCCAATATTTGTCTGACTCTTATCACTCGAGTCCAGTATTTGCAGATCAGGCACTTTAGCACATAACATCATTGTGAGAGAACCTACATAATGATAAGAACCCAAACAAAAACATCGGAAGTAGCAATGACTCAATTGGTACTCGGGGTTTATTTTGTTTCATTAGGATGACTAAGAAAGTTTATAAATTGCACATGAACGATGACGATGTAGTAATATTTTGAGCCACAAAAATAAATATTATTGTCGTGTCAGGACACGAAGAAAAAGATTTGCAAAAGAAACTGAATATTTGTAGTACTACACACGTACGTAGCTCCCTGTGGAACAATGGTTCCCAACCTTTTATCATCGCACTTCTAGTCCCCTACCAACTTTCTTCTACTCGTATAATCACTATGCTGCCTGCTTTGCCTGTCAGGGTTACCTGTAAAACAAGGGAGCTTATGACGTAGGGTAAAACCGGGATAGATGCCTCACTTTTTAAAATCATTTTATATCTCCCAGTGCAACAATCAGAATATTTTAATTGTAACACTGGTTAGTACTTTGGGTTTTTATCTACAAATCTATGAAAAGTAAAAAACATTATCTTTGGTATTTCCAGAGTATTAGCGATTTTCGCGGACATCTAAGTTTCGGGACATCTATCCCATATATGGGAGAGCTGCCTAGTCCATATAAATTACATTTAAGATAGACGACACGCTGAAAAACAGAGTATCTATCCCGAAAAAACTTTGATCGCACTTTGCCTTCCCATGCAACCGCACAGAGACATGAGACACAGTCCACTAGTGATAGTTGGAAAGTCTCCCGGTACATAAATAAAATAGCATGTGATTCATCCGCTAAACTAGAGTCATTACAATCAGAACACCTATACTACTGGGGCATCTATCCCGGTTTTACCCTATGCCAAAAGAGCGCAAGATTTTTTTTTTGTTAGCATCAAACAGTTATATACAAACATGTGATATGAAGATGGAAATAAGTACAATAAACTCCTAATAAGGAAAGATGCGTTAGAAAATACATAACAATTTTTGTATGAGAACACTGAAACATACATATCTATCTATATATACAATGTATTAGTTTGTTAAGAAAACAAAGTGATATAACAGTTAAATGTAAGTGATATATCTGTAATGACAACTTATCTAGTAACATCGAATACAATGGAAACCCTAATATCATTCCTGATATCAAAAACAAAATACTCTCCCAAGATGTGCGCGTCACAACGGTTGGGAACTCATGGTGTTGGTTGTAGGGAGACCAGGTACGCAAGTAACATGGCATTAACGTAACAAATACTTTTTTGAACGAGTTATGCTGGCTACACGGATGGCTGTTTCACCGGTACGCGTTATCTCTACGTGGTATTATAGGCTAAAACTTATAATTGTGACATATGCCTCGTAATCCTTGTTCCATCTCAAAATCAAAGTCAAAACGTTTATTTCAATTAGGCCATTAAACGGCACTTTTGAACGTCATCATCAAAAGTTATCATAATTAAGTGACTCTAGCGTTGACAGAACTTCTATCAATGGAGGGCTACCTACTGGATTCTTTTTCCTTTTAACCTGTAAGGCTGTCTGTTACTAATAAACAAGACTGATAACTGCGCATCAGCGTTGATATGTTTATAATATAGTTTCCTCAGCCATTTTTGCTGCATTGCAACTGCATTAGGTACTGTACTTTCTTATTCACTAATCTTTATTGTTATTATATCTGTACATTCTTCTTTCAACTTGGTAGTTGAGTTCTGTATTTAATTTTCATTTTGAACTTAACTAACTACTGGCAATCCCAATACATAAGTGTCAATATTGCACAGTATACAAATATCTCTGCGTCACCCAAAGGCTAACGGATAGAAATATCTAAGGCACTAGACAAATCTCTGTTCGTTTGCGTGCATTAAATATTAAATAAATAACTCATTAATCGATTTAGGCGTCCTTACACACTTCTTTGTTCATTATGAGTTAATAAACCTTCCCCAAATCCCCACTATCAGAAACACACCTAAAATACTAACTTTTAAATAATTCCCTACTATCAAAAGACGATAATTCCGGGAGTTCCAGCGGTAGCTTTAAAGCCCACATTGCCTTGGCTCGATGAGTCATCGCTTCACCGCTCAACGGTCGGGAACACCCGTGTAACCGACACGTTTTTGTCTGCACTAGCGATTCACTCGACTTCGCCTGCCTGGTGTGTCGCTAGCCGTTCAGAAGTGTAGACACTGCATTCTTGGTTTATCTTTCGTGAACTTTAAGAATGGGGAATGTTATCGAGCTTTCTTGGGTGACCGAGAAATTTTTATCAAAAAATGATACTGGTATCTACTCAACATCATGAGTGATGAGTCATCACGAGTTCATGACAAAGTATTTATGTACTACATAATCTTAGACGGATTAGAGTACGTATAGATTGTCATACGTACATAAATACGTACTTAATTATCAGTGTAAAAGTGATTTTAGATTCAGTTCAGAGTCAATGGGGCACATAGAGTAGTTTAGTCATATTATGTGTCATAATTACTAACTTTTCGATAAAGTTGTAAGTAGTAACCACAAAATGCAAGAATAGGTTTGTTTTTTTCTCGTTATTTTTGGGGTAAGTTAATTCAGTACCTATAATAAAGCAAAATATTGCTTAGTGTACCTACTAAGCAGCTTCCTTCCAAATTCCAAGCAACGTCTAAACTCCCACGTTTTTTGTTAGCTACTTTGTAATCGGGAGCAAATCCCAGTTCACACGGGATTTGTCGGTATTTAGTTAAAGATGAATGAAGACGATTCTCAATACTCTATTAAAATAAAAACTCTTGCGACGTTTAAGGAAGGAAAGAAACAAGATTGAAGGAAAAGTTTGCGAAAAGCTATAATCACGTTTTTGTTATTGAAAATAAACCCAATGTTATCCTTGATGGCTCGTTTTTCTTCTTTTGTAAAACAATAAAACTTACGATTAAATAAATAAAAATACCAACAAAGTTTTCCTTCTACAAGCATCTTCAAATTACCTACGTAATGATAACGATACAGGCGGATGAAACCAGTCTCGGATGTGTCCGTCAATATATATTTTTTTTCACATATTGATTGCTCGTGGATTTTTCCATATGAATGAATGGAAGGAAGAGAAATCAAAGAAAATATTGATTTGTCAACAAAGAAAATGCGTAAGTCCTAAAAATCCTAAAAAGTCCTAAAAACATCAGAATCTGCCTGTTGTGATGATGGATATTTTTTGTTAGGAATCACTCTGCAGTAGCCCGAAAATATCAATAGGCGGTCGTGAGCCTCCCAAACAAAAGATGGGTTTCCTGCATCATGAAGAAATAAAATAATAAACGCCATGCGTTCCAAGCATAGCAAAACTTTAATCCATATCCTGTATTTTATACATACACATGTATGTATATTTTAAAACCATTCTTTATTTACTTACTCGACAACAGGGATGTTTCGTGAGTTAAAAATATATGATTATATTCAGTCCATCAGATTACAGAAAAATATTGGACACGTATTTTTTACTTTTTGAAATCTATAAAAATTGACGAAAATAAAAAGAAGGCTTGTGATGTCATGCCGTGGCAAAAATTGTAGCACGTAGTGACGTCACACGATTTTTTAACGCACTGTATCGTTTCGTTTTGTGTTTACGTGAAAAAAATAAAAATACGTGTCCAAATTTTTTTGGAAATCTATCTTTCGGATTAATTAGATTGTTTTAGTCAACTACCCGATTAAAAGCCCAAAATCAGACTACAATGCTATATCTGTTTCTTTGAACAAAGTAGTCGGTTGAGCGGTGATATCATTGAGGCTGAGGATCCGCTCCCCTGCACACATCCTCTCATTCATACCAGGTAGATGGATGTGTCGGATATGCGTCGCGGGTTTATTGTTCCTCTGCAGGTAGCCTTAGGGCCCGTCTACACTACCGACTTATCTTCCTTTTGTTGCCCGGTCAGACTACGTGCTTTGAACCGTGCAAACTTGACCGATCAATTGTGTACGTTCCTTAATATGGCGTGAGAGTAACAGAGCATGCATTGTTACAAAAATTGTAACTTTACAACCTTTCGTGGAATTTTTACCTACTCAGAATTTGATTAAAGATTTCGCAACTTTGAAGACCAGAGTAAAAAGTATTTGAATAGCAGAAAATGAGTATAATTTTATGAATAATAAATAGGTTAAGGTCGGGTTTTTATTATAATCATAGTAAAAGACTTGCTTATTCCTTGTCAGAAACCACACGGTATAAAAAGCGTGTAATGAATCCAAACTGTACACATTAACATGGTTTCAACGCCACTTTATAATTTAACAGCAAATTGCCTTAAAATTGCTAGGTATGTGGGCAAAAATTCTATTTTTCACCGTAGTGGATAGTATTAAAAATTCGCAGCAGTGTATTAAAATGTTTCGCGAGACAGATCTTGCATGTGTTTTGCCCGAGGCAAGAATGCCCGCTCCGCCTTACCTCACGTGAGCCAGAACTGTAGTGTACTCTCACCTTTATACGAGGTCAAACCAATATAAGTATAATTTAGTAGTACAAATAATTTGGTCTTGACATGTTTGAGACTTTGCTTTTTATTCGTATTTATAGGAAGATGATACGCGGATCATGATTATCGAAGGTGACAAGTGCAGATCATTGGTCCGTTATTTGTACCTATAAATGATGGAAACCTAGTTTAACTAACTTTTCCAGGATGAGTTGAAATATCCTTTTGTCCCACCTTTATATCAATCTAGAAAGAATTCTTGATAGTTTTTTACAGTTTAGGTACGTTACCCTAAAAACCTAAGTTTGCCTTCCTCAACTTTAGCTTACGATTAAAAGAAAAACGGTTACTTAATTCTATCTTTGGGTCTTTTAAAACTTGGCAACCTACGCAAATTCAATCGTTTAGTGTGTGAAATCCGATAACCAATAAAAACTATTAATTTCCTGCTAAATTAATTGTTAAATTTACCTAATTACCTACTAATTAAGGGAGACCTTCAGATAACACTCGTATTACGTGAGTTCCTTTTCATTACTAGAAACCAAATAATTTATTTATTACCGTAACATCCTCATCATTAAAACCTTTTCACTTAAAGAATCCTGGTTGGTTTAAAATTTGAATACTGATTAAAAGATACCTTTATTATTTTAGAGAAGGAGTATGAGGTGGTGGCGTGGAATGATAGAAAAGGACGTTAATGATACCGTGACGGATGATAACACAGAATGGAGGTAGAAAACGTGACGCGCCGACCCTAAGTAACATGAGGCAAGAAGGAAGATTATGAGCAGATCCTGTATTCACCATAGATAATTAATTAATAAAAATAATTAATAATAATAATTTATTAATTTTTTTTTGTGTTTGTGCTTGTGTGTTATTTGTGTGTGTTTAACTTTTCTTACCCATATACATATTTGTATGCCACAAAGGCCGAACATGACGGATCTTTTTTATTTATGAACAACCTGCATGCCTTATATGTATACTCATGTTTCTACAAATAAATGTCTTACCTTATCTTAATATGCTTCATCAGCATCTGACTATCCTTTTCCCAACTATATTGGGGTCAGCGTCCAGTCAAAACGGATTCAGCTGAATACCAGTATTTTACATGAAGCGGTAGCATACCAAACCTCCAAAACCCATTAAATGGGTAACACGGTACTTCTTGACAAGACTAGAGTCAGAACTGGCGTCTGACAACAAAGATCTACAAATGAACGACCAACGGCTTAACGTGCTTTTCGAGACACGGAGGAAACTTGGTGCGTATGTAAAATTGGTCATATACAGACCAGATTGTAGAATTTATTTACAAGTAGGTAAGCCTACAAGCTTATTCGTAAAGCAATTATACAGTTGACGATTCGGAAAACGGTTTCAAACCGTCGACTGGTTGACCTTAAACGGCCCGAGGTTTTTCTGAGGCACAACTTAAACTTGATGACCAACCTTGCAAAGTTTCAAAGTTATGGCCTCTATTTTTAGAATATTCTGGCGGTTGAATTTCTCAAAATCTAGAGAAAAGATAAAATAAGCTCCAGTAAAAACTGTTTTCCAATGTATAATTATCTAACAGAAATAGCATTGCTATTGAAGGCACAAGATAGAAACGCCTTATTGGCTTACCGTTTAGTAAAAACGGCGTTTTGCGTGACAAAGATCCAAGAATAACTTTAAAATCACGCTCCATTTCCACCGTGTTATTATTTTTAACCATATCGTTTTACATTAGTGACTTCATTAATATAAGTATACAAAAATCTCCACTTTTGATAGTAAACCCCAGAAAGGGTCTCTCAAAATACTGAACAACATTGAGAGTCCAGCACATACAATCCCACCAAGGTTACTCGAAGTGGGGTAGCAGGTTGAGTGGTCGTGCCGCCTGAGTGCGCCGGCGCATCGTCTGAGCTCGACACACTTGGGCGTCGCCCTCCACTTCCTGCCAGCCGAGGGCCGAAGGGACTGATTGTCATGTGTGCGCCCCACTTAACCTGATCTTCTGTTGAAATTAATACTATTGAAAGAAAATAATCTCGTTGAAGAACTGAGGTTGATGTTCAAAGCCATTGCGGTTCTTCATCTTCGCCAGATTCATCGCGATTGTTTTTTGTAGGATTTGATTTCCGCCAATTTTAAAAAAGATTGCTTATCTAGAATAACACATTACATTTAACATAATTATTATGTTTATGCATGGTGTTATTGCTGGCACGTCCACGTCTAGTCAAAATGGCTGCCACGTACGTACGTACTTTGACTGCATATTTTGGGGCACAGACGACAAGATATGGGCATTGCGGAAAAGCTACATGAATATTACAGGATTTAATAAAATCGATTGAGTCAGGCGTTACTTTGCGGAAATCGATTTTAAATTTGAAAATGAAAATAATATATCTAGTTTTAATTTCCGCGATTATTTGTGGGTTGCAGGTATGCACCTCCCTCCCGCCCGCTATATCATGCACATGCAAGATTACAAGGCAAATGCAAGGATTTTATGCACATGCCTTCCTGCATGTGCATAAAATCCTTGCATTTGTATTTCAAATTACTGGATTTGTTTACTTTGCAAAAACATATGAGTAGTAGTCAAAAAATTTGTAGTTGGTGGGTGTTACTATGGGTTAGTACAACCTACTAATAAATTCAAAAGGAAAGTTAATGACAGATTCTCTTTAGTAAATAAAACGATTTGAAGCAAAAATACATTAAGGAATTTAAGGAATACAAGAACACATTCGACTAGGTGCAGCGTGAACAAAAATCAACGTCCAAATCGAATCACAATTTATTTTATAATTCCATCAAAATTTTCAATTAAACTTCAATCAATGGGTGTATGCGGCTAGATGGGATATTTGAAAGCTTTCCATCCATCTCGCGTGCAACCAATCACTGTAATTGAAAACATCGGCCAAATACTGTAACCTTGTTATAGCAGCTAGTCTAACCACTTTAAAGTATTTTTAAAGAATACTTATTGCTACGGTTCGTTTTTCGATCATTTTTTATGCTATTGCAAGTTGGTACAGTCGATCGCACATCTCGGTGGTAATATAAATATCCAAGTACAGCTGACACTCCTTAATACGGTGTTTCAATAGAATAACAGCCCAGTTTATTTTTGGATTTGTTATCACACTCATCACTGAAGTGTGTCCTATTGCACAGTCATGCTTGTTAATGCACAAAAACTATAAGCAGAATTTGACATAAGATAATGTCAATTTCTACTTCATCCATAAATTGTTTATCTACCAAAGAAAAATATGCTTTGGTTCAACAAATTCTTGGTCTATTGTAAAGTTTCTCATTATCATTGTTATCAGACGAATATATTATTTATTGTATCGAAAACAAAGGAAATAGTACAATGGTTTTACTTAAAACAGATAAAGGAATAAGTAAGTCTTAATAATGATGGTAAAAACAGCTTGAATAGATTCAACGACACGTGTTAACAAAGAATGCCAACTTTTGTATCGTATCTATCAAAATATAAGATTCACAAAAAAGGTAACGTTATACCTACATAACGACTATCTGGAAAAATGCTGAACATTGATCGTTGCTGTAATAATGTAAACTGTAAAATATTTGTTATCAGCTGTTGTTTCGTATTTTTACGCGTCACAATGCATAAAAAAACACTTATTTTTTACAAGTCACGATGCATAAAAACAATACTTATTTTTTATGTCAACGCGGTCAATAAACAATGGCAAACACAAAAATAACAATTTCTATTAATAAATACAAAACCTGAAATCCTCTTTAAATGTAAAAGGCTTATAACCATAATGATATCACAAAGCTAAAGGAACTGGAAGGTACAAGCGACGTGTCGTCATCGGTAAGCGTTACGATTCGTTATACCTCAGTTCCGAGTATGGTTCCGAGTATTTCCGAGACTTCGCGGAGCTAAGCTTATACCTGAGCGAGCTTTGCAATCGTCTGTAAGCCGGACGAATTGAAAAGTTCTGGACTTTGATTTGCTGGTTCTTTCCGACTTTGTATTGTTAAAAATGCTGTTTGTTTCGGAATAGATTTCCTACTTTGAGAAAAGTTGTTTCGATATTTACAAGATAGAGTAAAATATTAATTATAGTTAGCCCTGCTTGCACAAACCAGAGTTATCTTTTCAACTCACAGTTAACTGCTTTGCTAATACAAGGTTAAATAACAAATATTCCATACATCCCGCGTTAACAACTCATTCGAAGATAAAATTTAACTATAGGTTTAGAAAATGCTCCTTACGTGTAAAGCAACTTTTAAACTAACCTTATCACACTTTTTTTTTGTAACACAAAAAATGTACTCTCACTTCACTTCCGTATCCTATATTTCCAAGTTAACAGGACGACAAAACATCACTTTTTAGCCGGTAATCGGCATTGACGACCACACAATATGGCGTTATGAGTAGACAGGTGGCTCCCGATCACTACACTATAATTTTATTACTCTTGGTCGTTTATAAAGGACCCCTTAAAAGGAAATGGTCTTAAAACAATTAAAGCGAGATTACAAGGAAACTAAAAAACTAAGCATTTCAAGTATTTTAAGTTTAAGAATGGTTAAAATCACGATATTCCTAAGTACCTATATCAATTACAAAGAATTAATTAAATGAACGTATACAATAACGGATATTGTTTTTCCTTATTAAAACTTATTGAAAGTTCGGCTTGCAGCGACCTTGCCATTTTTTGTATCACCTCCATTTTTAACTAATTAGAAAGGATTTGTTCAGAGGCTTCTTAAATAAACTATACAAATTTAGAATACAATTACAAACATAGAAAGAGATGTTTGTTGAACCGTGAAATAATTTAGCTAATTATGGATAAGTGATTTGGCAATTTTCTAGAAAAACCTAGATTTATTTTTAAAGCAATGTAATAACAAGTTTAGTTTTGACACGACACGACTATTTTAAATTCGATATAATAAAATAATGTGATTCTTTTTAATAGTTTTTTACTTAAAACACCACACACACGCATAACAGCTAGAATTTTTATACAGACAGCACAGCATTTTTATACAATTTTCTAGATTTCACCAGATCACTAAGAAAGCACTTTAAAAATATTAGTCTCGGCTCTAAAAAACAAAAAATCAACCGCAAAATGTCCCCCTACTCGCGTGCCCTATTTCAACAAAACGATCCAACCTGTCCCTCAAGTCTTAAGGAGTCGAGATATCAAGCTCGTCATCAAAAGGAAGCGGAAAAGGGAAAAAACCACTGGTTGGGGTGCAACAATACAACTTGGTTGGGTAACAGGTGCCGCCGCGCGCCCGCACGTGACTGGCCGCCATTCGCGCGCGCGCCGCCTTAGCCGCCGCTTCGAAAATCGAACGCGGAACGTCCGACCGTTATATTTCAAATATTTAATATTCGAAGTGCTGTGCAACGAACATTTCACTAAGGATTTTGTGCCAGTGTTGGTTTAATTTTTGTGTGGTACTTTTTTGTACAGGTTTGTTGATTTTTCATTTATTTTGTAGATATTTTTACTATTAGTAATAAAAATTAAATGAATAAATGACTATATTTCAAAATTTTGCAAAGTGTAAGAAAACATGAAAAACTAAAAAATCTTGAAAGCAATTTTCTTATACCACCGAATCGCCTTAAGAAAAGATTTCAACGAGTAAGTATCGTAAGCTGCAATAAGCTTTGCCTCGCCGCTCGCCGCTCGCAAACGGAAACAGAATGTTCTAATAACAATACTTATGTATCTAATGGGCGGATTATACGAGCGATAACGACAGATTTATGGTCAAAATTATTAGTATTACACTATTATGTAACTTTGGGTTAAGTAGTTGACTGATGAATTGGATACGATGAAGTTTCTTCAACCTTTTACTTGGAAAATGTGAGCGTAGAGTGGCCTTTAGAGTATTTTTAACGATTCCTACTGAAGCTGTTTTTATTGAATACTTGTCTAAAAAGATTTGTATTCATTTTTTGTTTTTGTTCATTATAAGCTCCAGAAAAAAAAAAGTCTCTGAGCTTCTAAATACGGTTTTCAAACCATGACATCACCGTAATTTTATTCTGCACACAACAAGCCAGCTATTAGCCCTTCCTGGCGAGATTACACAGCTAAACTTATGCGTGAACACGGAAAGGGCCGTAGCAATGGCTGAACGGGACAGGACTTGAACCCGTGACCATTTGATCGCTGGTCAATGCCTTCAGCGCAGGAGCGTAGTCGCCTGTAATGTATTCAAGTGTACACGTCTTGTTATTACTATACTTTGTGCCTAAAGGCGTTTATTTTTCTACTAAGTATCATATTTATGGGATCTTTAACTTGTAACTGAAATTCGCAGGGAAAACCAATCCCGGATTTCGAAAGTCCGCAATAAGTTGTAAAACTTGTAATCTTTTGAGCGCTCATGAAAACATGCGGAAACATAACAACCTTTTTTTCCATGACTCCTTATAAAATTCTCAAAAGATTTTTATATGAATACGCAAATACCTATATACTTCTTTATACATTCATACATAAGTAACAAGATTAACGTTTTTTAGGACGCTAAACGTTAAGCCGTGACCGTAGATCAAGCTTGCATACAGACACTCACTATTTACTATTTATTTAAGTAATAATTACAATATTTACGTATATTATGTATTTATGCAATAAATGGTGGCACGCAGTTGGTAGCGTATTAGGAAATAATATGAATATGATAGAAGTTTTGTTGCGACAATAATTATTAGATAATGTTACCTAGAAAACTTGTACAATAACGTTATTTTGAAATAAGAACTAAACTACCAGAGCAAATATTTTTATAAGTGTTCTTAGCATTTTTTGTAAACTAAAGAGTAAAGTATCATTATTACGTCTACTTAATGGTTTACACTGAGCAGATATTTCAGATAGTTTGTTTTGGTCGATGGCGCAATTGCTACTTGAAAGCGAAATGTCAATCCGTACGAATTAACCATCTCAGATGACTGGTTGAAATGCAAGGATAAGTAAGTCGACAAATTCAACTAAGTGATACTACATACAGACAGAACTCACATCGACATTAACAACACAGCTACTGCAACACACTCAGCTGTTTTAGACATCAGAAAATAATCAATTATAAACAAAAAAACTCACGTAATATCTAACAACAAAACAAGCAACACAGCAGATTAATATTCGAAATGATTTATGATTTAAATCATTAACAAGCTCACGGATACGATGCAGAGGGAAAGGCAGATCAATTTGTTCGTCTGCTCACATTTGACAAGTTTGGGTGAGAGTGCTTACATCATAGTTAATAAGCACGTACGAAAATCTGCAGCGACTGTCAGTCATAGGTAATATGATGATTTTGCAAAGATATGCCAGATAAGAATAAGTGCTAATAAGAAAACAAAGCATACGTGTCATCATCATCTGCCTAGCCTTTTCCCAACTACATATATTAGGGTCGGCTCCCAGTCAAACCGGATTCAGCTGAATACCAGTATTTTACGTGAAGCGGCTGCCTACCAGACCTCCACAACCCATTAACTGGGGAACTCGGTACTTCTTGGTAAGACTGGTGTCAGATTTTCTGGCTTCTGACAATCCGTAACGACTGCCAAAGATCTACAAATGACAGCCGGAACCAACGGCTTAACGTGCTTTCCGAGGCACGGAGAAGTCTCGTTATGTTAAGATGGTCACCCAAAACAAGGCATACGTGTAAAAACAGAAAAAGATACTTTCAGAATTTGATGGGATGTATCGCATCAAAATAATGGATCAAAAACTGATGAATGTGACTATTTGAAAACATGTGGCCACTTTAATTGTTTGGCTCTTAAAGAAGTTATTTCTAATGTTAATTTCATGGATTCACAAAAACCGAAGACTCTCCTAGTTCATTATTTTGTCAATAGGTATCATAACAAAAACACGTTTCTTGTCCAAATTAATACTAAGCATAAAATTATACGACAAATAAGGAAAAAAGCGACTGCCGAATCCAGCGATAATTTTAATGCATTGACAAATAAAAGATTTAATAAGTATAATAATATATCCACAAACCACCATCAAATTAAGGTCAAGCTTGAACAGAGTTTGAACTTCAAAACCAGTTCCATGTTTTGATGCAAAAGTTTCCACTCTTTGCAAAATAATGTCGGGAATAAAACGGCTGATAAATAAAGCAAACATATAATATTGCGGTATAAAATGAGAGTATATGTACTAAACTGAATCAATTGAGTAAAGCAATTAGTAAAGAAATAAAACTTCTAATAAAGTAGATACTATGAACATTGGCGTGTTCAAAATCTTCACTGATGTGAAAACACAAACAATTTGACAGTGTGTATTTTTTTATAGGCAACATTAATGTTCAAATTAGGAATCTAAAATAGATAGAATCAATATCCTCATTAGTGTTAGTATTGATCTTCTTCCATTACAATCCAAGAATCATATAAATCATCACGAAGGCCAAATGTCGAAACAGCTCATTGTGCCCGCAGTTAATCTAAAAATCCTCATCAAACTCTATTTTTGGCAAAACTGGACGAAATGTTGCAATGTTCTTGTTAATAATAAATATTACATTATTTTGCTGTCAGTTTAAAATAGCTCACCTTTTATGGAACCTTATTGTTACTCTACTAGTATACCGATTACATCAACCACCTTCCCCGCTTTAATTCGTTAAAAAGCTTGAATAACAAGTAAAATGGCGTCTAATCGCTACCCCATAGTTACATTGTGCTCACCCACCCCTTAATTTCTCATTTCCTGTATTGATAAAACAACTGGTAAAAATCATCAGCTTTTCTCTCCCTGCGGACGTTTGCACATTATTAATTATATCGTTCAGACTAGCCTGTTTAGGCAACAGTTATTTATAGTATTATGATTATAAATGCTACGTTGTTTTTTGTGTTTTTAGAACCCTTGTCGTTATTTTTTAATTCTTCTGTATTAGTTTGAGTCCTTTCAAAATCTTCATCGTCTACAGTTCGTATCGACTCATGACCCTGAAAATAATTTACCCATACCAAATTGCCTCAAACTTTTTACTTTTTCTTTGTCGTACGTAATGTCGCATTCGCCTTTCCAACACCCGACCATTGGTCCTTGGATACAAACCTTTTCCAATGCTTCCCTTTTTGTAAAGCTCGGTTTCCAGCCTGCCTTATTCCCAACGTCGTATTTACAAACACCGCTCTCGTCACGGGGTGCGACAAGAACGAGAACAGTGTGCGAGTGAGTCGCAACATGTTTCGGCTGTAGTGCGACTTGCAAGCGTGCACTATGCGTTTTTGCGGCTGCATTTCTGCAATTTTGCGTGTGGTTTAAGGCATCAGAGTAACGAGGTTTAACAAAGTTTACGGTTTATTTGTTGAAGCAGTTACTTCTATACATAGTGTACTAGAGAATCAACTATCCTTTTCTGAAATCCACCCAGGTAAAGAATTATGATGGTGGAGTATATATAATATGTACGGGAAGTTCTGAAGTTTGAACCTACTGCAGATATCCCTTCTGTAGAAGGGTACTGTTGTAGAGTACCTGTTGTCATGAGGCTTAACTTAGTAGGCTTTTGAGGACATCGTAACTCAGTATCGGGAAGCGATACTCTACTCCCGCTGCCTCCTATATCTTACGCCCGAGCATTAGACAAAAGCGGGCGGTCGGCCTTCGAGCGACCGGTTGCCGGCCGCTTACTTTCGTATTGCAACCAGCCGCACTATTCAATTATTGCTCCAAATCGCACGCAGATAACTTTGGCGTCGTTTACCTGATTTTACGTGATAGATAACTGTGATTTACAGGTAGGAAGTAAGGTGACACAGAGTTAGGCGTCTTAGAAATTTTCTTGACAGTTTGGCAGATTTTGTTGGTCTTATACGATGTAGTTGTATGATTAAGTTGGTTCCTTTCATGGGCAGAAATACAGACCTGTCATTGTTTCATAATCGAACCAATAAAAACTCCTCCGTTACTGATGATTGCGTGAATGACAGACAACGCACAGCCGAAACTACTGGTCGAAAAAAGCTGAAATTTGCCTTGTAGCTTCCTTGGGGGGAGCCATAAGAGGATTTCCGAAAATTCCTACGGGTACGGGATATGCGCGTACCACGTCGCGGGTAAAGCTAGTACAATATACCCTGGTCCCCTGGTCCCCTGGTACCCTGGTCTGATACCTGAGTTTCAGACCTGTGTTTATAAGTTATTCAGAGTTAAGAATACAAATATAAGACCTTGATACCAAAAGTAACCACGTTTTAAACCAGGAGTCGGCGATCAAATTGTAGAAGACCCGCCTTAAATTGTACAATTCCGATGTTGACGTCACTCTTAAGTTCATTCGGATGACTTGGACCTTTAAAGATTTCGAACAAGCTTTAAATGAGTCACACACAGCAAATCCCTGGATTTTTTTTATGTACAACTCATCATTATTTTCATCAAATTCTCATGTTAGATGAATCACAGTGTAATAAAGATTAATTTATTGTATTTCATATATGAATTTTGAGAACGAAAAGTTACTCATTTAAAGAGCAATCACCTTTGCGGCAATGCATTGAACTTTAGACGCTTTGAGAGTATTATTTTTAAATGTTTTACAGATCGTGAAAAGAGATAAAAACTATCTACAGGTGCAAATCCCCATACATAAATTATATGCACTGGTCTAAACTCTCAAATATTTAAATAAAGTAAGTACTGAACGCAGAGTTGACATTTTAGAGCTTCATAATGACATTTTAGAGCCTCATAATGACACTTTAGTGCTACAAAATGATACAGTATTAACGTCATCCTTAATCTGTGAATAACAAAAGAATATTCACAGAACTAGAATTATATTTAATGGTAATTATTTTGAATCCACTAGAACGGTATTTTCATTCATTTCATTTCCGGCTTCATCTACCTTAAAATGACAAGAAATATTGGACGTGTAAAAGTGTTATGTATAACCTACTTACAAAATAAATATCATTTATAATTATTTTTATCCGTCTTGCAAACGGACCTTAGGTACTAGCTAATCATTTTATGACGATAAAATAAAAAAAATACCCTACCGACACCACAATATCATGAACTAAAGGCTGATTGATGATCCTCAAAGGGATAATTTCAATTGCTAGGACTTATCCAGGCTTCCTTTCTAGAATAATGATGAATAGCCCCGTGTGAATGTGGACAAAGAAGTAATTACGGGTCATAATACATAGATACAGTGACTGATGACTCCTTTCTTGGTATCGGAGAATTTTGTGGCGTAAAGCTATAAACATGAGAAATAACTATGTAGGTGTTCTCATGAGATACAATTAACACCCATTTTTTAAGTAATAGGGTATTTTACTGTAAAAATCTAATTAGTCCGTCTGATAGATTTACAAAAAATATTCGACACGTATTTTTTCTTTTTTCACGTCAACAAAAAATGAAGACGATACAGTGCGTTGAAAACTCACGTGACGTCACTACGTTGCTACAATTTTTACCAGCGACGTGACGTCACGTGAGTTTTCAACGCACTGTATCGTCTTCATTTTTTGTTGACGTTAAAAAAGAAAAAATACGTGTCGAATATTTTTTGTAAATCTATCAGACGGACTAATTAAATTTTTACAGTAAAATACCCTATTATCATTCGACTGAACCTTAACTCAGTCTCCCATAAACAAATTGGCAGCTAAAGTTGGTATTTTTTTTTTACATTAATTAATTTCTTTGATTTGAAAGTCTTTTTTGTTTCAGTCCATTATGGGTGCAGTGAAGGTTTTTTTAAGTAAAACATTATTGTAACCCGCGACACTGTAGTTAGTAGTTAGTTGTTACCTAACCTGTGCTTGAAAATGCTCTTCCCATACCTAATTTAAAACTTCATTGTACATAAAAAAGTGATATTATTGGCTAAGACTAGCTATCGATACAGCCCAAACGAAATAAAACTGGTACATACAACCTTACTCCAAAATTCAAGCAGAATGCGGACTGCCTTTGCCTCGCGGTATTTCAACAAGTTTGCTCATTGAATCACGTTGAGCTCGCCGTCTCTTGCGCAACAACTCTAGTTTTGAGCTTTTAGCACCTTAATATCTTTGTTGTGGACCTTCAGTCCTATTCTTGTACCTAGGTACGCATTGATATATGAGAACAGTGGTTGCAGTGTTGCATAATATTTAGTTTATGAAACACTTGCAGCGTCCTGCGGTTTTATCTGCGTAGTTCCCGTTCCCGTGGAAATACGAGGATATAGATAAGCCTATATTACTCGCTCATATTGTAGCTTTACATTGGTGAAAAAATGTTTAAAATCGATCGAGTAGTTTCGGAGCTTATTCGGTACAAACAACGAACAAAAAATCTTTCCTCTTTATTATGAGTATAGATGGACAGACTTATTCATAAAAATCTAATAATGGAAAAAATCTGCTAATCAGTATTCAAATTAAGCATATGGTTATAAAAGTTTTTTTTTTATTTATAAATAGAGCCGCACATCTCAATCTCACGTTTTCTGGTCTTTTTTTATCAATACAAAATATTTATATTGAGGATTAAAGGTCCTCCTACCTTTAATCCATTCATTATTCTACATGGTTATCTGCAAAAATTATTTTTGTTTTGACAGCAGTCGCAAACAAAAATGTTTTATTTATATGACTACTTTTAACGTTTTCGAGTCGCTTTAGTGTTGTTGTTGGCATCCAAAGTAAAAACGATAAGTCGAACCAAAATGAGTTTTTATTTACTTTATTATCTCTGAGTGTCCGATGAAACAAAACGGTCCGATTAAGACAGGTGGATTGACTCGATAAGTCTATACCTGAGGACGACTATTTTCACAGTTTCACTGAATTCAATAAACAGTTGACATCTTCTTGAAATCAAACAATCTATAACATATAAAGCTTAAAAATAAAAATAAAATAGTTTATTTCTTTAAGATTTCTTTACAATATTATTCAGTGGCTAGAACCACCCAGTAAGCATGTAGTAATGCTTGTATTGAGTGGTTCTGCTCCTCCCAGGGATCAATATAGTTATTTTTAGGTAGGTCTACACAGCTAAACTATTTTAAGTAATTTTTACAAACAAGAACAGAATGAAAGAAAAAGTAAAGATGACTCTTTGTATGTATGTATGTGTGTGTGTAAGTAAGGGTATGTGTATGTAAGTGTGTGTATGTAAGTGTATGTGTATGTAAGTGTATGTGTGTGAGTATATATGTGTGTTATGAATTATCGTGATTTCTAGCCCTGCGATGCAGTATCTTGGGATCAGGAAGTACCACTAGAAATCATGTGTATTGTCTAGAGAGAAGCTTAAGAGTTTGTTTGTTTGTTTGCTTGAACGCGTTAATCGCAGGAACCGCTGGTCCTATTTGAAAAAATCTTTCAGTGTTCGATAGCCTATTTATCGAGGAATGCTATAGGCTATATATCATCTCGCTAAGACTAATAGGAGCGGAGCAGTCATAAAAAATGTGACACAAACGAAGTTGCGGGCGTCAGATAGTATTAACATAAAGGGCAACACTCGTAACTTCTTTTTCTAATCCAGTAACATTTGAATGATAGATCTTACGCCATGTCTTGCGCACAAGAGTTATAAAAACATAAAATTTATCGTGAAGCTTTAGACAACGTCTTATGACGGAATATCATATTTTATACATTGCTATATCTCTCTTACGTTTCTATAGATATTTCCTAGTAATAAAATTTATGTTCTAAGGAAATTGTGCATGACACTTGCAGGCAATTAATAACATTTATTTTATTACTCCATACGGAAACATAATGTTTGTTTGTTTATTAGATATACACAAACACAAAAAAATACTTCTACCATCTAGATAAATCTAATATTCAGCATAAAACCAAACCAAAGAAAAAACATAACTTTTTCATATTTTTCATTGAGTAATAAGTTTACTTATTTATTTCAATAACATGGTCTAGCGTTATTACCAACTTCGATAAATTATGCAAAATTCATTAGAATAAACTGATATTCCAACATCGAACAGATACTGGTTTCTAGAACTTGTTACCACAAAAGGCGTCACAATTGTCTTTTACCTATAATAACATGAAATAAGTTATTGACTAATGCTCCTAAATGTCCATTATGTGATTGTCAATACCTACTTGTTTGATATTTAATTATTATTGCTGATCTGATGAAAACGTTTAAAACGCCTAGTATAAAAATATAATCATCGAGCGTCACAACTTTAGTCTTCTGGTTTACGAGTATTAATCGAGCAAAATACTTAGGTATTATTTGCATTGTTTAATATGTTATTTTATAGAGTTTTAATGGTATACCTGCCTATTGACACGACATCCGATTCTGTGCATTCCTAATTTGAAAGCTTTGCTGAACATTACGCTAGAGTAAATATTTAAAAATAAATCCGACAGTCCAATTATACCACAGATTTTAAGATAACACAGATATCGCGTTATTAAAAACTAATTACGAAACTGCACGATACGGCACGCGAGAAGATAATGTCCAAAGCTTATCAGTTTTCTCATTTCTTAAGCCATGTCCACACTATTACGTCTGTTATAAGTTACGTAAAGCTGGTAAACGACAGGTGGCAGCAGTGGGTCAACATTACCGTGACGAGGACGTCGAGTAGCCATTTGACATTTTAAATTTGGAATCCGTCGGATTGTAGTCTAGTCGTGTATGGCAGTTAGTGACGTAAGGTTGGTAGATAGACGACCTTGCGACTTGCAATTTTTATGTGTTTACTTGATGGAAAGTCTTATTGAGCTTTTTGGAACGGATATTTGTAACTGTACTTATGAACATAGGTTATCGGTAGTGCATCGGTACGTTTCACTGTTATCACATTCTGTGGTTGTGTTAAATTCACAATCGCCTGTCTTAAGGATCGTAAACCTTGCAAATATTCATCAGTAATTAAAGGAAATTATCGTCAATTGTCAAGGCTTCAATTTTATATCTTTATCGCAAACGCCACTGAATTCACAACACAAAAAATATTCACGAATTCAACTGACTTACCAAATCGGTCCCAATTCATTTGAACAAGTTTCACACACAGCTCCATCATAGTAACTTACCAATTTCGCGTCCCCATTAGTACAATTATCATGTAAAAATAATTAATTCCAGCAATTTGCCAATCATTTACTTGGTACATTCGCAACAGCTGCAATTTCGACGCATCGGCGAATTTATAAACTCATGCATCTAGTCCAAACGCAACCGATTGCTTCGTATAATGTTTGCGACATGGAATTCGTGGTTAGTCGTGCGTTTCTGACTGGTCTGTGTTGGTGTGCTTTAATAATTGATTTGATTTGATGAATTAGCGATTCCGTGATTTTATGTGAATAGGCGTAGAGAGTTAGCCACTAGCTGAGCTGTTTCTTTTTTTTGGATCGCAATTTTAAATCTTAGGTGTTTAACTTCTTCGGGTAAGAATCTTGAAGCAACTTTCATGAAATATATTACATAATCGACCAAACAATAAAACCCTTGTATCAAAAAAATCGATAGTATCGATGTCGCCCAAATCACGATTCCATTATTGTTATCACACAATCGATCAACTGGCACCGTCATTCGAAAACCGTGCACCTAGTTGACCCGAATTATTAGTACCCAGTAATTATCCATAATTACCTGACTACCAGTACGCCAACCCTAATAACTTCTTATGTATTGGAATGCGCATTAACACAGATTGTGAGTATTTCATGTAATAACACGAGCTATTTGGAAAATTTCCGAGTTTACACACTAGTTAAAACGTAATATTATTGTGGTTATAAAATAACATGCTCAAGTATCTTGTATTAATTTATTCTGAGGCATCTTCACGCCAACTTCGTGCTCCTTAGTGAACAACTTAGCCTCACTTAGGCATATCGTGTCCGACATGACAAATATCATGTAGTAGGTATGCAAACCTCCTTTGTATATTCTACTCGTATTTCTGGTTTACTTAGCTAAAAGTAGAGCTACTACACAAGTTTAACTACTAGCGTCTAAAGTGTTAAGTAATTATTTGGTTAGTCTACTTGTCCACACAATTAAATAGGTAATAACTTGTAGAAAAATACGTTTGATTTGTCAATACTCACAGATATAGCCAAATTCTTCCACTGATTAAACCTTTCCAAAACCAAATAAAGTGAAGGAGATACTACTTTTTGGAGAAATCAAACCTTCTAGATATTTAATCATCGGTTTAGCAGAAGTACAGATGACAAAATACATACTAAACAAATAAATACTCATACATGACTAAGTATATTAACAAAAACAGAACCCAATTGAAATCTGTAATCATCCAAGTGCCAACCATCCTAAAACAATATTATCTCTACCAAGTAAGGTGACATTTACATGAACTCCAGGCTCCAGACAAAAACGTTAAATGTTTCAGTACATTGACCGCGTATCAAAAAATCTCGTATCGTTAAATCTTAAACTAAAAAAAGGAATAAAATAAAAACTAGTAACCATAAAAGAAAAGAAGTAGACAAAGTCACTACTAAGACTACGAATAATATACTACCTCTTTCTTGTAAGTAGCCCGAAAGATGACTAAGGAATTATTAAAGATCGACCCAAAGATGTTAAAAGGGGATTTATGTTCGCGAAATCAGGTTAAGCTTCCCGAGGTCAAACGGTAGTCGCTCCGTAACTGGAAAATATACAGGCACAGAAACTTTATATATCATAGTTAGAACTGGTCACAGTCCGTTTGAATCGGTAGCTATTGATAAAACCAGGCTAGAATGTAAAATCTAACCGCCCGATATTATTACACAGAAGTAAAAAAATGAGGCACGAGCTTACAAATTTCATGGGGGCGTAGTCGGCTTAATAGATCAAAATTGTCGACAAAATAATGGCAACAAATTGCTTGTCCATCGCCCACATTCCCACATCGCGCTAAAAGGCAAACCTGTCCATTAAACATAAACATATTCATGTCGCGAAGTTTACCATAAAGTGTCTTATTTTTAGCCGGAGCCAGGGGCCGAGCAAACCAGAACAAATAAAACGAGTTAGCAAGATGATACTATAATCCAAAGATTTGTGATTTATGATACGATAAAAAGAGTGTCGAACGCTGTTGATGCAAACAATAATCATCGATATGACGGTTATTCCTCGTGTTGAGTGTAAAATCAAATATTTATCTCAAATACAGAGTCTATATTTAAAGTAATGTTTCGCGAAGTGATTTAACAGTATTGACGAGGGTTTTACGTAATATTTTCAAGTACGAAATAGGAAAGGGCCAAGTATAAAGCCTTGAGGGACGCCCCGTCAAAAAATTTATTGTTTCCATAGAATTCTGTTCAGTGATAAATACATAAATTTAAAGCACACGGATACCAGATGGCAGAACTAATTCTAGCATCATAACCTTGACCATTACAATCGTTCCACATACTGACTATAAGAATACTTTTAAGAGAGCACTTTTTGTAATACATCTTGCCTGTCTCCTCCACATAAATTAGAACAAAATGAAACGAAATTTAAATCTTGTATTCAACGCACACTATGCAGGCAAGCGTATTATTAGTTAGGAGATTGCACTGAAGATAAAAATGTTTGACTAAATTCTGGTCCTGCTCCACTAGGGCGCACAAACTAACCCTGCTAAAGCTTTTGAAAACATTGGTAGACCCGCTGAGGATTGTATGAACATATTTTTTCATTGTCATCAGACTCATTCTATTTAGCATTGCCTAATTACATGCATTAACGGCACATGTGGCAGTTGCCTTAAAGTTTAACTAACAATTTGGGTATGTCTATGAATTGTATGTGCCGTTGTGTGGCTTATGAAACGGCTGGGAGTGTCATGTAAAATCACTCTTTTAAAACACACTCAGTAAAGTTTCTTGTACGTTCTTGTCCATAGAAATTTTCGCTTTAGAACTTGCACATACGTGGATCCTTTTTGACTGACCGATCTTGATAATTCAAAAGTGCCTGGAAATGCTTTGAGTTTGAGTTTGCCAATTGTGATTAGATATTTATAGTAACCCATTATCGCAATCAAAGAGCTCAAAGGGTATAAGAAACCATGATAGAGCAAATGACCTTATGTGTCTGTCCTTGATATTGATGATGATTTTAGACATTATACTTGAATTTAGAATTGAAATTCTCAATTCAAGCATCTGAATTAAAATATAAATCACCCATATTTAAAACAACAATGCTATAATAAAACAGAAATAAATGCGCTTTGTCATGAGCATTGCGCTAGTAAATATTTTGCGCAGTCGCTCATTGTTTTGCATACTTGTAACCCGATACACTGAGGTCGTAAAACCTGCATATAATCATTTCTTGTCATGCACTGACCTTCGCGTGATTCATTTTATATTTGTTTTCTCGTCACATCCGGGAAAAAGGTGGGAAACACAAAAATTCTTAAGGACTCCTATATATGCTTTTTTTTTTTGGATGGGAAATCATCAAATGACCCCTCCCGCCCTGGGTGGAGCGGTAGGGAGTGTCAGACTCTTACTGACTAAAAACCCACCCGTGCTCCTTCTTGTGCCCTTTGCGTTCCAGGGCCGCGGTAACTCTTTCGAACAAATTCCGCAACCTATCTATGCTGCATTCTTCTCCGTTCCTCATGTTCCTCAAGTTCCATATGTCGAACAAGGTATTTCTTAGAGCTCATTTTTGTTGAAATTGAGTTAGCTATCTTTGAATCTGTCTGTAGGTATAAGGGTATAATAATATAAACAAATAAGAAGAAGGCTCAACGGCGATAAGAAATATAGATTTATTTTTATGTTCTTAATTTGTATGTTTATTATAAGCAAGGTTAGCAATAACAAGCAGAGAAACGATTGCTTCATTGTATACTTTATTATATATGTTTCTTCCTTATGTAAGTAAGTATCGTTAAAATGATGTTAATGATAAGAATTACTAATTAATTAGTTCGATTTTAAACAAATGTAACAACCTTACAACTCATACATAGATTCCACATCTTCAATCATTAAAATCACGTCCCTTTTTGTTACAGATCGCAAAGGAATTGACGCAAACTGTGAAATGTTAAGAGAGTGCAACTGTCAGTAACAACCGTGATAACCAACTAAGTGCAGTGCTTTGTGTCCCGGATACATTGGACAAGGCTTCTCTACTCGGCTGTATTGCCTTGGTAAGTTCACCCTTTACATTAATGATGAAAAAACTCACTTTATTATTTAACATAATGATGATGACGTTCCAAAGAGCCTTAACTTTAAAACTAAAATTGAGGGATCAAGCTCTATTAAGCATAAGCATACACACAAGTCATCCAAATTTTTATTTATGTAACATATTTTTGTTTTAGCTTTAAATACGGCAAAAATAGTTATTTTAATTATAATAATTATTTTTGCCGGATTTGTACAAACGTGATGTTCAGTTTTTTCTTTTCAATACCGCACGTGATATTAAAAATGATGTATTCTACATTATTAAAATGATACATTGCTAATGGTGGTAGTGATGTGAAAGATGTTCGCAAATTATGGTGATTTTTAGAAAAAAATACGTTTTTTAAATAAATTATTCTTGTTCTTATTTGTAGGCCTCGTTTATTATTGCTGTGTTCTTCGGAATTCGTACGCCTAGATTACACATAATTAGCATCTGTAATAGCTGATAGACTATTAACTTCTAACTATTTCAATGCTTTTGAAAATCAGCTGCCACAATGTGAAATTTGAGGTTTTACTTAAAATTACTGATCTGGACTTGACTGGCCGGAATAAAACAAAAATTAAAAGTCCCCTCTGAAAGCCGATGAAATCTTCTCCAACAAGTTTGTCGAAATTATGTTATGTCATTAAGCATAACAGTTGGTGGCTGAAGGCCTCTTCCATACCGGTTCACACATCCGGCTTCGCTTGAACTTGTACAACTTTTTACTCTTAAGCTTTTTTGATGAGACTTTGCTCACTCTTTTTACTGCATTTCGGCATCGAATTTAAGAAAAAATACTTTAAATCAACTTCATCATGAATGTACAAACACCATAAAATTATTTCGTTAACCGACTGGCAAGCCAAATAAAATTAACAAATTGACGAAATGAATTGCAAAAAATCCTTACTTTTCTTAACGTCACGGCAAATATTCAAACCAATCATACAACAACACATTTTATTGTAACTACAATTCATTACAAAACAGCAATTAACGGATTACAGTAACTAAGAATCGGTTATGAAACTCGGTTCGTTGACAGCACTATTCGCGGGTTTTTGCAATTACGGCGGGCAATATGGCGGCTGCTGTCAACGTGATGGCGCTGTTCCGGCAATGTTTCCGCTGTGATGTGATGTGATTACCGTCCTTGACAACAATGGCCAAGGTCGCGGACGCGTGACACTTTATATTTGCCATGAGAAATTGTTCGCGTGATTTGGGTCGGCCGTTCTGTGTTTGATGATTGGAAACAGTCTGTAGCGTTGGTACTTGCATTTGCACACAATCGTCATCATTCTCTATTTGAAAATAAACCTACAACGCTGAGGACAGAAAAGTAGCTTCCGCATTTTTGACAGTCTCATTAAGAAATACTTAGTATCGGGTGAAAACTTACATACATGTATCAAATGGTTATTTAATTCAAATAAAATACTCCTCAGGTCAGTGGTGCAATAAATCGGGTATTAACCTAAAAATTATGGCAAAACCACACCCAAAAATGTTTAAAACTATTAAATGATACTTTAGATGACAACTCGTCACTGACGGGGGACAAAGTCGGGAAAAACCCACAGCAAGAAGAAATTGTTAACACTTTAAAGCTGACGTTTCCCAAACTCCCGATTCCCATGATATGAGCGTGGTCAGCTGTGCGTGTGGTCCCACATGTACCCGCAGGCACAACGCAAATGACCACTGATCACTTATATCAGCGCTATGCACCGTGGGATCGCGGGGAAAGTAGATGCATTAGCTACCTACAGGGTGTGACCACAGTTATGGAATACTACCACAAGACTGGTGTAGAGATCAGAACAGGCAATAATTATCGCGACCACGTTTGCATAATTATGTTGATGATTAACTTACGTGTGATAGATTTATTTGAAATGTTAATAACTTTAGGTGTAACAGCATAACTTTTATTTTCAATGATGTTTTCTGTTTGCTCTCTCTCTGTTTAATTATGGCTAGTAAAGTAACCAGACCGTCTTAAAATTAATTGAAACTATTCCTGAAATAGCCGACTAACATTTCCAATCACTTACCAATCAACACAGAGTTAATCCAACAGGCAACATTAAAGGACTATCTAAACGTTTAAATAGGAGTATTAAGTTAACACCTAGCCTGCAGCCGAGGTATGCACAGGATCGTAAACTATTCAGCCGGCAGTGGCGAGAGGGCAGGGACCGCGCAGAAAGCTCGCCGACCCACTTACCAGCACCGAACCCGTTCCAACGCTTTACATAATTCCAACTCTCGCTACTGCCTTTATCACGTACAAATATTTCCGAATTACTGTTAAAGATGTCTCTCGGACCGGTCCCCACAACCCGCAGGTACGCCTGAACATTCGCGGGTTAAGTGTTCTTACGTAATTTGAAAGGCGATCGAAAGCAGATTTTTAAAATAAACATCGGAAGAAATAATTCGCTATTACGTGTAGTTGTGACGGTATTTGCTTCTGAATATAGCATTGTCAGCATTCGAGACGTTACCTACATACAGGGCCTCAAGTCTAGTATTACAATAGTGTCAGAATGGTCTATCATTGACTTCATAATTGTTGTTTTTAACATTTTTGGTAATCTACTAATATAAAAGCGTCACTATGACTTTCCAACGGTCAACCACTGACACTTCATTGAAAGAAATGGCACAGAATGGTAATCTCGTACATCATGACAAATGAATGACAGAAAAAATTTGACAGTTCCTTTAATCAGTGACCTACCATTCGAAAGTCATTGTGCAGTCATTGCTTTTAATAGCTCAGTTATCAAAAGTAATTACGAGACCATTGACCGACCAATGATCGACCATTATTAATTTAGTAGATTACGAACTTTTAGCAAAATGACAATGGGTTCGTGCTGGAATGAGAAGTTTATAAAAATAGCAGACTTGGGGCCCTGTTTTATAATCTTAACGAAGATTTTAATATAGTAATCAAACCTTCGGTTGTTATACATAACTCAATCGAAGCACGTGTAGCATTTTAACAAAAGTAATAAAAAATAAAAATAACATGCACTATTTCTTATCACGAGATACGATTGGTCTATTTTTACTGTAATGCAATCTTCTATTCTTTGTGTAGGTTTCAATAAGCACAAATACCGTTACCGTTTGCTATACGTTCACATTCAAGAATTCAAATCAATACTATTTGACACCTAATTTAGACCAAAAATAAACTAAGTTGCCGACCTCGAACTACTTTTAACATAAAAACAAGCGTTCGCAAAACTGCACTCGCGTCTATTTTGGCGACTAATGCAATACCACGCGAAATAAATATTTACTAGCACACCGATTCTGTAAAGAAACTCACCGTGAAAACTTAAAAAACGTGAGCTATAATTCCAATTTATGCTAGAAATTGACACCTCACTGCATCTCACGGTAAGATTTTAACAGAATAGGCACGGAATCAGACCGCTAGATAAGTTTTTAATTTACCTTTTTCGTCAACAAGAAAGGTAAATGAAATAAGAACTATAATTTATAATAACGAATAACAGTATTCTGTAATGGAGTTGAAATAAAACGAGCAGTAAGCGAAAGTGAATGAATAATATAAGTATTTTATAAAAGTCTAATTCGCTATAGAGCAGTCCCCGTTCCCGGAAAAAAAAAAGATTTAAAACCAGTCCCCGTTCCC
Source organism: Hecatera dysodea (assembly GCA_905332915.2). Classification (NCBI taxonomy): domain Eukaryota; kingdom Metazoa; phylum Arthropoda; class Insecta; order Lepidoptera; family Noctuidae; genus Hecatera; species Hecatera dysodea. The sequence goes on along the minus strand of HG995288.1, from coordinate 7,377,457 downwards.
AGACAAAATAAATTGATTTTAAACCATAGACTATGTTTAAAACCTTCTTCAAAGCTCTACCTCAACATTACAGTTTAGTTGACGCAAATCTTCTAAAGAGGCCATTTATAGGAGCAACTACGCGTCACATCGTTTTTGTAAAACTTTCAAATTACGTTCTGTGGCTAGACCGGTAAACTAAATGTTTAATTCATATTGAAAAAACTTAAACTCAATCTTTTTCATTTTCAGTTGCGCTAGTATCATATTTATCAATATTTTTTCGCGTTTATGGGCATGAAGTCTCTTCTCGTGGTAAGTAATTGTAAATCATCCAAACAAGCGTGACTAAATAACTGAGTAAACAACTTTCCAGAAATCGCCTAAAATTATAATTCCCTAGCAATTTTGAACGGTCGGTTAGTAAATCTTTAATCAAAGCGAAACGTCAAACTTTGATTGCCCCACCGCTGTTACCAGGACAACAGAAAGTTCTTGCAGTCCGCCGTTTTCCCAATAAGGAGGTACGGCTTTCGAAGTCTATACTCGAGAACATTAAAACTTTATTACGACACTAAGTTGAGTATTTAACGTCTTTAAGACAATTTGATCTTCACTTTCGAGCTAATTCCAAGTAGGTACATTGAAATTGTATGACATTAACGACCACACGTGAGTTGCCATACTTTTAATTGATTCGATTAGAAATGCAATCATGATTAACCCCTTCGTATTGAAATTTAACTTTAGATTCTCCGTTTTAGATTTATGCATCTCTATTTGATAACTATTTTCGGTTAATACTTTGAATTCACATGCATATCGAAATGATTTGCAAGTTGCATAAAAAAAAACGCCGATTTACGTTCCACAACATTTATTGATAGTAAGCAAATCAGTTTATGTGTCATGGTTATGAGGCAATGTTTAATACGAGTACTTAACAGATTATTTACAATGTTGTTATTTTATTCAAACAATTTTAGTACATACCTTAAACAAGTCACGCTAGTTTTATTTTAATTAGAAATGTAAAGTCCATTACTATAAATTTGCATACAAACAAGTCATAATTTTCAAGTAAAATACCGTGAAAAATATCGTGCATCAGTAAACAGTAGTTAGGTGCCATTATTATGTATTATTTGAACATTTGTACAAATCTCGGCACCGAATCACAAAATGAATTTGACGAAGAATGTCGAATTTATTTTGTCTATATTTTCTAAAACTAGTTATTATGTCATCCCATGTTTCCGATCCCCGAAAGATCATACAAGCTAAATAGCACATACCTGCCTACGTCTTATCATACTTACATAAAAAAACCAACATTAGCCAGCCTATAAATGCTCACTGAATCACTACATATGTAGGCCTCCTAATGACCAGCACAATGCACGCCCATTAAATCATATGATAGGGACACACTACTCGGTTGTATTTAGAACGCAGAAATAGAAAATAATTTACAAACCTCGCCAATGCCATGAAAATCACGATCTAAATCTCACGCAGTATTGCCACACGGAACCCCTTACTTTTCTTGTACACAGGCAGCTGTTTATAAAACGTTTTACTAACTGAGATACCTTATCAACTTCATTCTAAAATAATTTTATGTATTTCAGCCTTGATTTTAGTAGAACAATATTCGTTAGCTAGAACCTTCAGCGGATTCTTTCTATTAAACTTGGTTTAAGTTTAGCCCAAGGCTTGCATTGGCAACTTTATTACGCAACTAGCTTATGCCTACGACTTCGTTCACGTGGAGTTCCATACAAAATTTTAACCCCTTTTTCACCCCCTTAGGGGACGAATTTTCAAAAATCCTTTCTTAGCGGATGCCTACGTCATAATATCTACCTGCGTGCCAAATTTCAGCCCGAACCGTTTAGTGGTTTGGGCTGTGCTTTGATAGATCACTATGTCAGTCAGTCAGTCACTTTTGAGTTATATATAACTCAAAAGTGACTACGAACACTGATAGCCATGTCTACGAACAACATCACATGTTCAGGCTTCATGGCCATTATTTGCCAAATGTTCTGTAATAATCCTTGTTCTTTTCCGTTTCTACAGAGTAAACAAAGCTTCAACATTTTGAAGGTGTAGTTTTTAGCTGAACTGAACACACACGTTATATATGACTATTACATAAATCTCGTATCATTTTCGTCATAGGTAAACAGTCGTGAATACATCTTTAGCATCTCAAATACACCAAGGAAGGTTGCAAATGTTGAGAAGATAGTGAAATCGCAAACATAGATCGTGTCGGCGCAGCGACTCGTGATCCGCTCATCTTGTGTCGAAACTGCGGTTCACGTGTCAATAAGTGGCAGTTACCAAGGAATGTGATGTGCCCATTAGTTAAGTTACTGTAAGTGAGCCTATGCACCACCCATGCATACTATGATATCGAATGAATTATGCCGAACTTAGACTTGAGTCTTGCTTAGACCGACCGTCACGATAGCAGATGGACAAAACTTCCCAAACCTTTAAAAAAATCACAAGCTTAATCCGTCGACTACATCCCAATAAAACCACAAGAAATGATAGAAGAATTATGCAATATATCACTACATATATCAAAGAACACCTTGCCAAAAAAGAAGAAAATACTTCAAGTAGTCATTACTTATACAAATATATAACCATATAATGTCAGGAATGAGACAGCCCTACCCACCAAGTCAACTAGCTATTCAAAACCAATCCCTACTTGACATGTAGTGGTATTTCAAGTAGCGCAAGTGATGAGGCAACTCCATACTCGGTGCGAAAGTGAACTGTTATCTCTTATTAGCAGACTCGCTTTTACTCATACAACTAATTGCTGACCAAGGTATTACATTCAGGTTGATTGAACGCGGCACGAGCTTCGATGGAAACTTTTTACATTGAATCTTGTGCCTTGCCTTCGTAAATATCTAAGCTTAGCAACATTAGAGAACACATTAGAAGACGGTAGACCAAATTATATGTATTGCATTCGCCTGAAGCGTAGTCGTAAATCAAAATTTGATATAGTCTTAATGATTAACGGTATATTACAAGGCTATAGTCTGGTATATCAGAAAAGAAATTATAGATAAAATAAAATTAGATGAGTAGGTACATCATTGCAAATATCACGGCCTCCCTAATACAGTTGAATCCGCTTAATGACATCGAAGGGAAGTGAAAAATATGTCATACTAAGCGGACGTCATAAAAAGCGTCATCTTAGGAATTAAACAAAATCTCATCTTTGTTAGTTATATCGTTTAATAATGAGAAACACAAAAAGAAAATGTTAATAAACATAGATCAATCAAAACAAAATGAGTCAGAAACAAATTAGAAGTCATGTCCCTCACTATAACCAAACATAATTTCTGAAAAATAGGTCATAATAAGCGACATGTCAATAAACGAAGTCATTATAACCGTACTTTTTTTTAAAGAATATAATATGAAAACCAGCGCATTCGAGTTCATTTGTTTCTCGGTGATCGTTTCGCTCCAGTGCTGTCATGCAGTCTTAATTATATTCCCAAGAATAACTATTAAATCCACACACCTGAATTATGATATTCTAGAAAATTCGCACTATCCATTTAATAAGAAGTTTGCTCCAAATACTGGATTTATCACTCTCCGTCCATAATATATTGGTTCAGAATATTTTATTACTACAAAATATATTCAAATTGAAAATTCTACCAGTTTTCGCTTTTTTTAAGTTATTCATACAGCATGTGCTAATATTATCGTAATAGTTAAATAATTTATATGCGCAAACATTTATTTTTAGACGATTTCGCTTATTTATGTTTTTGTAATGATGTAGAACTAGGTACCTACTTCTTTTGATGGCACTATCAATGATTAATATCTCGTTTTTAATTGTCAACGGCAGTGTTTTCTGCAACTTTTTAAAGTAACTAATACAGAAAAGTTATCATTGAAGCTTTCGTGGAAATCAATTAATTGACCAATTAAAAGTCAACCAAAAAAACTTCAAACAGTAAAATAGGTGCTGTATGTGAAGATAAAAATACTTCAACGATCGTTATTCCCGTAACAAGTTCCTAATAAAAACTAGAAACAGATCCATTCACTGATACCGGAGCTTTCTATAAAGCATTGTTTTGTTTTGTTCGTACATCCTGTTCTACCGTTACATTTTGCTAAATACTAATGGATACAACTGTGAACGCACTTACTGGTAAATAAAACTTCCAAAGAAATTATGATATTGGCAAAATAGACGGAATATTGAAAGTAACGCGGTGATCAATGGTTAATAACCATTTTTAACATGATAATGGCTAAATCCATTTAAATTAAATGATATCAATACTCCTCCAATATTCACTTCTTTTTACTATTACATGTTACATTCAACTCCTTCTTTAGTAAATAAATTTCTACGTTAAACTAATAGTTCCGGCTTTTCACTGAAATTCTTTACTTGTATTGTCTTTCCCTCAGCTGCGAACGGTTGGGTAACAAACTTCAACTTTCGTATTTATGAAGTTTTTACGACTTACACGCAAATATGGCAGTCTTCAATACAGCCCATCTTATGTCATCCGTATCATGCGATATAAGATCTCGTGTAGCAATTTAAAATTCAATAAATGTTATATCGATCAAGATGCAACTTTATTGGTCAATTATTACGTAAACTTTACTTTTTACCATCTGATTGTGTTGGCTAGTTGTGTTCTTTTCTATTTAATATTTATGAAAAAAGTTGTTTTTAGTTCAAGTCAATGTCAAATAGAGAATTTGATTTATTTTTATAGATACGTATGCAAAAAGCGACCGTAACTACCATAGATGTCGAATAAATAAAGAATAGCTTTAAAACACTCGTTTTGCTCACTATCTGTCACAAACTCATTTATCTGTTTTACGTCGAACGTAAAATTGAAGCTTCACGAAATGAAAAGGAGCGTGTAAAACTCACACAGGTGCACTAACGATGTCGAGTGTTCAATACTTTCCATCATTACCAGCTGGTTCTCGATCCGAGGTGTCTTCTCATGTAGAAAGTCAGCTCCATGACGCAACGTACGGACAAACATTAAGTTTACAGTGCATTATACAATCAATTTAGCGCTCGATTGCAGCTTGTTGTCAACTAGGTGAGTTGTAATGCAAATTAAGTGTTTGTTTTGTTCTTAGTTATTGTCTTGTTTGTCGAGGTCTGTCCAACTACAAGGGACATTTTACAGAGTATTATTATCATCATTTTCATTAGTCACTTATTCATAAAGGTGTGGCCTAGTACTGAGTTCAGTAAGATTAAAAATGTATAGATTTTTCGCAGTTTGTGTTTGTACCATGAAAAGATCATAAAAAACAGTGCAATTAAAAAAGTTACCGCTCTGTCCTCTTGCAAGGTTACTTAAAGAGTTTAAAATAAACCTATCATTAAACAAACATAAGAAAGACTTAACCTTCACAGAAGCACATGAGGAATGGTAAGATCAGATAAATGAAGATGTATAAAAACTATTTCCTTCCCGAGACCAACATATGTACATACGAGTACAAATTACATGTAATTCTTAAAACAGGATGCCTACGGTTTGTCATTGCGGATGGCATTGATGAAATTCGCAATTTTGATTACGAGGCCAAGATGATTTGGTTTGATGGATGATGAATAAGCTAAGGTCTTCTGCAAATACAGTTAAAACTCAAACAATGAGAATAACAACAGTGCATACCTTCTTTTCCTGGACAACAGTAAAAGTATGAAAGAAAATCTTTTGTATTAAGTAAACGGGCTTTGAATTTCAAAAGCCGCGGCGTCGCATAAGTTTTACTTTCGCAGAAACACATAACCATAACTCTAGGGCCCTATCTATATCTTTACCAAAATTCATCAAAATACAAACAAAATCTATACTAATATTATATTTTTATAGATTTAGATAAGGTGCTCGTAAACACACAACTCAGAAATAATTTCACATAGAACAGAGATGAGCATTAATTGGCCTATCCAAATTGCCACCACATCCACACAAAAATCATCACATTTAACTTTCACTAATCACAACCAGATAGGTATTACTAGCTATTGATGTCAGTCAAATAATCATTGGACAAAACAAACATTGAACGACGAGTACATAACACACATAACGCAACCACGGACCTAGATACATAATGTGAAGTCATTTCTATCAATTATCGTCACTTTAGAATGGTAATCTCGTATGTCCAGAAATCCAAACTTCACTTCGGTTAATTTCGTCTATATTTAAAACATTTTCATGTGCTTTTGTCTCATGTTTTGAAAGAAACCTCTGGGCTGACCTGTTCTAACTACAATTGAATGATTGCTACGTTATGTTATCATCATAGTCTTTACTTACTCATTAATGTGTTGCAGACTGTCTGAATACCTCAGCAAGAAATATGATTATTTTTTTACTCTTTCTGATACAATATCGTCTACTGCTTTCGTTCTACTAATAGTTATAATTACACCTGCAGGATCTTTCACTGTCATTTATTTTTAGTGCGTTATTCTTAGTCTAATTGTAAGTCAAATTTTACTGACTGCATCTATTGTTGCAATGAAAGACGGAGCTGGCAAAAAATACACAGGCTATTTTTAAACTCTCCGCTCATAACACTAACTTTTCTATGAGTTAAAGCTCATAACTGTCATTCAAATAAATGCTAAGAAGCTAATAAAGTATATAATTTCGAAACGCGACTAAAATGAAATGGTGTTAGCTTACTCGTTGACTCATTAAAGTTGGCCACACCTTAGACTTGGGCCAAAAGTGTGACAAACATTCAGGTGAAATTCTAGAAGCGTTGCCCAATATTTTCCCCTATTTAGCATTATTGGCTCCACAAACCTATGCATCTGTGTCATTTATTGGAAAACGAGAAACGCAATAATCAGTGCCCAAGCTTTAATGTGGTTTAAGTAAACCGCTCGCTCTACAGATATTAAATTTATGAGGTTAGGAGTATGACAGATCACTACAAAGTGTTTGACATCAGGATATTCGTCTCATGGAATGAAATGGTTACCATGAAAATACGAATAACATTGTTAAAAGCATCGCATATCTGAGATGGCATTAAACTGTACAAATAAGTAAGAGTAGTTATCACCTCGCCCACTACCCAGTTTCCATTTGCCTTCGGACAACAACATGCTAATTTACTTAAACATACAAACTTTCACATTCTCTGCCTAAAGGGACATAAACAAAATGTCTTTGCTAGAAACCATGACATCTACTCGATATCTCCGCGATAACTCCCCTTCAGGGCCAAGTTCCTTCATAAAATTACCAATCTGGATATATATCTGATCGTAATCTCTTCATACTACTTCCCAGCCTTTCCATCATCTTGATGACAATTAGCTTCGTAGCTTGCTTCTTGAAATACTTCTACTTGTTAACTTGTTTCACTGATATTTGTATGTCATCAATGACAAAACATAGTGTGACATGTATAATAATAATTAGACCTTGACCTTAACCTACCTATGTTTTAAAATAAATAATTCTGATTTCTGATTATAAATACATTTCGTCTACTTTGTGTCATTAGCGCGGTAGTAGTACAAATGTGTTGGTCAAAACTTTGCCACTTCAGTATCTACTATAGACGAATCCCATGTGACTGTGGGACGATGCAAATCAAGGATGATGATACCTTTACTCATATTGTTAGTACTCATCCCAGCCCACATTTGACACATAAAATCAAATTATTCACTTATGAATAATCCGTGAACAATGTTACATTCTCTACAGCCTCGTGTGATGTCGGCGTCAGTCAGGGCCGGCGCCCACGCATCACTCTCGTTTTCAACACCACATGCGTAAGAGTTTAGCATTCAATGATAGTAAAAGTTAAAGTGATGTAAACTTTTTTATGTAGATGTCTGATGAGTAAGTAGATCGTGAGTGACACTTAGATAAGTAGGTTGCTGTGGAAATCGTGGGTGGTTTGAATGAGACTGTTGACGAAGTTTAAGTTCAGACAAAAGCTTTAATTTCGTGGCAGACAAATTCACGGTATTAAATTATACAAATTCAGATTCTTGGCCAGTAGAACAGGCACCTAATATGCCAAATAAGCATAACCGTTGCAACAACCTAATGAGTTTGCAACATTACATCTGAAAGTAAACATTCGTGAAATGAGTAATTGTATCATTATTATTTTAAAAGTTAAATATGAAATCACCATTTAATAGCAATTATTATAAGTTTTCGCATGTTCTTTAATATAAGAAGTAATAACATTATCGAAGGTAAGTTTTCAATGGCCGATAGCGATGGTTACAAAAGCCGTTCACATTTGTACATCCGGTTGCAGCGGAAGTAACGGTGCAAGCGTCGCGTGCGCACTAGTGACGCTAGGGCTGGAGATTCTTAATAGATATTAATAATAATAACGTATATGATAATAGCTTACAAAAGGGAAAAAGAATTGTGCTTGTTTACGCTTAAGACAACGTGGACCGGTGGCCTGAAGGCCAATTATTTTCGTACTAAAAAAGCGCTCGAATTCGATTTGCAATATAATCTCAGCCAAAAAACATGTCAAAAACTTGTCAATAATCGAAATCATAAGTGTTTTTGACAGTTTCCGCATGTGATCGCTTCTTAACAAAAATGCGAGAATTCCCGCAGTCGCGTCCTGACGGGTCGATGTCGTGATACCACAGTTTTTGGTAGTCTTTGTCGTTACAAAGACTACCAAAAACTTACAGTCCTTACTTAAAGTCGTCCATTACCTTTAATGGACGACTTTCCGCTGAAAAGTTGATAACTAGAATGCAGATGCAGTACAGCAACTGGAATATCGCAGCGATCTATTTTATTATTTTGCTTATGAAAGTAATTGATGAACGAATCAACTTTGACCAAATGTTCAATACACAAATTACTATCCGCAGTGACCTCTCCTTTGTTATCATTCTGTCCGTACAAAATAGAGCCTGTATCCATTAATCTCCATAGACAGCCCTATAAAACTGAATATAGATCAATAATATCTGCCCTCGAGGTCGGTAGGCACGTTATATCAGTTCATTGTCAAGTAAAAGTTGTGCTACTGCTTGTTTACTAAGTACGCAATATGACTTGATGGTTGACCAGCCAAGTTTACTGTATACATTATATGAATTCTTGATAAATATTTTTAAAAGGGTGCTTTTGAAAACGTGTTCGTGGAACTGGTGAAAGATTTAACGATTTATTAAAAGTAATTTTAAGTAAGTCATTATGTTTAATGTCACAGAAAGACGTGACATTATCGTTGTCGTTTTTTGAAAGCCGCCTGATTTTATAACCTTTTTTGAGACACTTTTCTAGACTGAACTTAGTGACAAGTTATGTCCTGTGACATGCATGATCGGATATTCTCTTTATATGCATCTTCATTTCCAAGACATCCATGGGACATCCGTTTTCTGTAGTGCGATTCTGTAAACCTCTCACCTTGATAGCTTAGGTGAAGTAAACATAAACTGAGCTGTCGATTCATACGAGTAAGATGGAATGAGAGTTCACTTCCCGCTTAATCCACTTGAGCTGTTGGTCTCTTGGTTACCAGAACTGGTTTTGAAGTAAACCTTTCACCTTTAACGTCTTTCCCATCGACAGGTCTTGCCTTCAAAGCCTTCCCTTCAAAACCTTCAAAGCTTGTTTCCTTTTTTTCTGTGAATTTTAAAACCAATTTTACCTTTTCAAGTCGCCAGATTACCAGACCTCTGTCTCTTAGCAACAGCTCAAACAATTCACGTCTCAGCCGCCATTCCACGCGTTTCTTTCGATGCTAATCAGCAAGGCTCATTCAGCTCGCTCATATTGTGTTGGAGGGGCGTGGCCCAGCGCCTGCGCCTGCGCCCGAATTCTTGCACACTGTCAGCTTACGGGCAAGTGTCATAATCGAGCAGTGCTGTCAGAGTGTGATGCTGTTTAGTCTCGCGTAGTGCGGAACACAGACTAGAATTTAACATACTTAGACATAAACTTCAAGCTATTATTGAAGAGGTTGCATTAATTATTTGTATGACTGTTTTGAAACACTTTTAAAAAACTTATAATCATTGAAAGAATAGGTCTTTTGTGTTTTTCAATGGGTAATTTACTGATTGAAAGCAATTCCTTATTGTTTATCAATCATAGCAATCATTAAATACTACCTCCATTCAAATATTGTAATTAGTTATTATAAAATACCTAACAAAAGATATCGTGTTGATTATTATCAAATCAATCGATATATTTGTCACGTTTCCGGGTAACGCGCCAAACGCAACAGATACCACCAAGAACTAAATTAATACAAAGGCCCAATCAGTGTTAATTTATCTAAAACTCTTTTCTTGAGCTATAGACAACGTGACATTCAAGCCGAACTGCATTTAGACGAAATGCCAAAATGCAACGTGTTATTTCAGTTGCGCATATCATTCACACAATTTACATTTTGGACGTTAAAAGGATCGTAGCTTAGAGATCGTAGTTTAGTGATAGAATGTGACTTTGTCTAGAGCCATTAGCCTCATTCGGATAATGCTGTCAAGACAACAGTTTCATCTTTGTGTAAAGTCGCACTTCTTACCTTACCGGCATTACTACAGGCAACAAGTCTCATTGCACCCGACAATCGTCACGATCGATATCGACAGATTTATTGCACAGCTCAACATGACTGGAACGCGGGTGCGGCCTTGTGTCGACCGCTTTTAGAATAGGACTCCACAGTTCTATATTAGTGTACTTATCTATATTATGACAAGGAAATATTTTTCCGGTGTCTAACAAACAATTTGATTCAGCTGTCGCTTTGTTACTTGGTTTCTTGGAGTATATGACGTGATATCGTGAGTTGGTTTCGGGTAGCGGGAACTTTTTAAAATTAAAAAAACTTTTTTACAAAAAGTTTAGAAGTCGGTTGCACTTTTATGTAAAAAAGTTTTTTTTTATTTTTCATTTTTTAGTGGTGAAACTCCCCCAGCTAAACGTACCCATCACAGCGTACGTGTTATAAACTGGCGTAACAATCCTGAAAGAATTGCTATCAAGGGATCCGTTTCCTATCTCCGTTCTTCATCAGATCTTCCCCAAACTAGAATGGGGCCATCTCGAAACACCAAGATGCTCTTCCAAACCATCGTATACAGTTCATTTAACATCGACAATGACAGAATGAGAACATCATCAACCGCAACGTCGTCGAAGCCACACATTATTAGGGACTCAAAGAGTAGTCGTCAAATATCACTGAGAGACTTAAATGAGACCATACGACTTTCGAATATAAAAAGAATCATCAAAATCGGGACACCCTGTACTAAGTTATACACAAAAAATAACACACACACACGCAACAAAAAACAAACAGTCGAGTTGAGAACCTCCTCCTTTTTTGGAAGTTGGTTAAAAAGAGTTTTCGTCCGGAATAGTAATTCTTCTTCTGTTGGAAAGTCATGGTTACAGAGATGATGATCACGACCTGAGAAGGAGGATATCAAATATTGTATTTAATTTTTTATCAGCTGACGAACAAACAGTTGCTTGCCTCTGAATACTTCCCTATATAGCTACTTATAATGTGCTACATTGTATCTACATATTACTGTACTTACGGTTACGATAAAGGACCGTTTCTGGTTTTCACGCAGCGACTCCATCTGACCTCCACAACATCTTTGATTTTACTTATCTACGCAAGTGCTACCTCAGATTACGTAACAAATTCTAAGGAGTTACTGCTTATCCTGCCAATATTATTACGTGGGAACAATTTCCTAAACTATCTTTTGCCCACGGCTTCGCTATCGTTGAAATAGGTCCCCAAGCTTTATCTGTTCGAAATTCATCATAATCGGTTTGATAATATAGACGTCAAAGCGTAACAAACAAACTCATTTTGACATTTAGGTATGAATAAACTATTGGTTAGGATAAAAACTCTCGTCTATGGTACAAAAGTTTGGAATCAATCAAGTGAACTTTATACTTTTGATGACATACTTAATCGCTGATAGAATGACACTCCTGCCAGTCGTACGTCCAATTCAATAAGTTCCTTAGATGTACTCGAACGTAATTGTCTTCGTAATAACGTCATTGCTCATATAGTAACTAAGCTTCCTTATTAACCTATAAATTATGATCTGCTTTAGGAGAACCATAATTATGACCATTTTTAGATAGCAATTTCCAACTAATTTCAATTTACTTTGTTATAAAACAAAGATTACTTGTGCTAAAGAAAATTACAATCTATGCCATAAATGAGTTGTTAAAAAAAATCGTTCCTTTTATGAATCTGACGTGTTGTCTTCATTTAAAGTAAAACCAGGAACACAATGAGTGCACGTTTGATATTAAAGCGGTAATTCCGCATTCACTTTGAATTGATCTATTTGATCATTCATGGTTGAGGATTCGAAACCACTGCGGTTGATTGTTTTTTAGGGTTTGTTTGCATTTATGCATAATTAATATTGCTTAACTGTGTAACTATTCGGTTTTTTTTCATGCATGAACATTTTTCCAAAAAACAAAAATACCTCAAAGTTGCAGAATAACACCTAAACCTTTGCCAAGTTTATTTATGCTCTTTCAATTTTAATATCGTTCAAAGTTTGAACCTATAATTCTCCTGGCCCATTTACCTGTCCCATGTCATAAAATCTGCTTCTATCATACGAGTTCCGTCGTAAAACTGGATGGAACACATTTTAACTTCTCAATAAAACATGATTGCGTCTAAACAGATGCGATTTCAAGCCACTCCCACGCAAGAAGGTTCGATTACCTCTGGTCTCTCCAGTTCTCTCTGTCGCTGGTCGTCTAAGGTTGTCAGTGCTGTCTAGAAGACATTAATTTGAATGAGGAAATTAAATGCTCGTTTAAACAAGTAATTACTGAGGTCGACTAGAAAGACAGCTCGAGAGCACTTGCTTTCTCATCTCTCAAGTACAAAATCGTCCATTCGACAAGCTTTTTGATTTTGTCTCTTTTGTTCTCACGTGGAGCTGGAGTTCGAGTTGGGCTTGGAAGATGTGCCGCAGACTCTTAATGACTACAAATTTCCTTCGTCCTGCGTTCCAAAAACGCGCTAACTCTTTCGAACAATCCCGCAACCCTGCCAGGTACTGGCCCAATCGGGCCCCGTCCATACCTGGTCCCTAATGGACAGTTAATCTATTCCCATAGTGGCCTGGCAGCCCTGTGGTCAGTGACCACACACTACAGTTACGCCCGAAACGAGCCGAGACACGGAATCGTTTCCGACTACGTGACCACTGCGTAATGGCGGCGATCAATCAGACAGCCGTCCGAATAAATACCGCGCAATTCGATTCACAACCATAGGCACCGGATATTTCTAGATAACTGTAGTTTTGGCGAGGAGTATCTAAAAGCACTTTAAGTAATAAAACCATTGAAAACTTAATAACGTTTTCGCACTCGGTATGACACACACATGTTATTAATTTTAAAAATGGAATGGTAATGGAATAAACTTAGAAAAAAAGAATACTTATGGTTTTGTTTTTTTAAACGGTTAATTATGATTGCATGAAGTGTTTTTGATTCTTTGCTAATGTAATTTTGTGGTAAAAATTAGTTTTAAATGTGCAATGTCATTTTCCAAGTGGAAATTGAAGCACTTTACATATATTTCCATGAATACAATCACTAATTGGAATTGTAGCGACAATTTCAAAGCCTAGTTCCATATTGGAAGTTTACGGATAAGTAATGACGAAGACAAAACGGAGATTGATTCTCACACGGCTAAAGATGGACATAATAAATTAAGATGTATTTAATTCTATGCAAATGTAATAAAAAAGGAGCTTAACTTGTCCTTATTTGTATATAATTAAGTACTAATAATTATATAAAGTAATGACAAGTGTTCGATACAAACTGCTCTTAAGTAGGTATGGCGGTACGTAGTCGTTAACCATACATAATGTCACTGTAAAGACAAATATTTACTAACTACTCCACCACGCAATACTAGTAATTGTATACTTATTATGGTTTATAAGCATAGTAACAGAATTAAATCCGTGTAGATGACTTGGGAGCCAAGAGAGACAGCGAATGTGTTGAATGAACGCCTGCATAGATGTGTATTTTTGCTCAATACATAGAAGGCCATGTAAGTTTTAAAATTATACAAACAAATATACACAATTTTGACATGACGACGACTTAACCGACTACCGAACTAGAGGGACCGACGATTTACTTACACCGAATTATGAACTTACCAGGGAAGGAATACAAAAAAAAAACAAATATAACGAATAATTCCCCGTTGTATTCCTACTAAACAAACTGACGATATCTTTGAATGATTGTTTATTTAAGAACACGCAGAAAAGCTATAAACATACATCTTACGAAAGTAGGCTAAGTTACTACCTGTTCCTCAAACACAAAATTATCACACCATCAAACCAAAAGTTTATCTATAAATCATTTTATATTAATCATCCAATCATTTTGTCAACATAAACAACATTTATGTCACAACACGCACTTACAAAATGTTTATTTTCAATCGCTAAAAGCGTTCAAAACTTTATGACACTAGTCTCAAATAGTGATAATCGTAAAATAAACAAGAACTTAATTCATAGACATAACATACGTATTTACAATCTACATATTTACTATTGTATAAGAAGCAACGTTTTACAACATATATTACTACTACTATGAAAATTCTTTCACTGACAGAAAGCTAAATGCTATCGCGAATGCAAAAGATAAGTCCTTGCCTTGGATAACAGACACTGTGAGAGAAATGATGAAATTGCGAGACAGAAGCCATAATAGGGCAAAAGCCACTAAAGCTTCAAAACATGTTGAATCATATAAGGAGCTCAAATACCTTGTTAGGGCTGCTGTCGAAAGTGAGAAGTGTGCATATTTCAAGACTAATATAACTCAAAACATTAAACAGCCTAAGAAGTTATGGAGTCACATTAAATCCTCCATAGCCATTTCAAAAAAACCGGAGCCCTCGTTACCATACTTTTGCAGTGACCCGGAAAAAATTAATGAAAACTTTTTGGATGTACCTGGTAGTGGTGTGGTTACTACTGCCGATTTATCATACTTCGAGAGCCATAGATTTGGCAATGGTCATTTCCAACTTGAGCCGGTCCAGGAGGACTTGGTGCTAAAGCTTATGCATGGTCTGAAATCTAATGCTCAGGGGTCGGACTCTATTTCTCTTGAGATGCTAATGATGACTCTTCCTTGTACTCTTGCAGCTATAACAGCCATCATAAATCGCTCCATCACCACCTCCTCGTTTCCTGATTTGTGGAAACTGGCTATAGTTAGACCTATTCCTAAGGTACCTAACCCTACCAGCATTAAAGAAGTTCGGCCTATTAGTCTGTTGCCATGTCTCTCCAAGGTCCTGGAAAAGGTTGTCTCCAACCAGCTTCGAGCATATCTTGAGGAGCACAATATACTTCCGCTTCTTCAATCAGGTTTTCGGAAGGGACACAGCACAGCCACAGCCCTTCTTGATGTGGTCGGAAACATCCTTGAAGCCAGAGACAAGGGCATGGGTACCTTACTTGTCCTACTAGATTTTTCACGCGCGTTTGACTCTATCAATACCTCGCTTCTCCTCTCCAAGCTGTCTTACTATGGATGTCAGCCTGAGACAGTAGAGTGGTTTCAGAGTTACTTGACTCACCGATCACAAGTAGTACAGGTTACTAGCGATAGTGATGGAGCTGTTAAGTCCTCTGATCCTAAATTTGTAAATAGGGGCGTGCCACAGGGATCAATCCTGGGTCCACTTCTTTTCATCCTGTACAGTGCTGATATTACGAAATGCCTGCTCTATGCCAAGTTCCATCTATATGCTGATGATCTGCAGATGTATTTGCCATTTCATCCTCAGCAGGCTGTTGCCACTGTAAATAAGATGAATCAGGATTTAGATAGGATCTCAGCCTGGTCAATGAGGAACTCCCTCGTTTTAAACCCAGTTAAATCTAAGTTTATGGTTATGGGAACTAGAGATTTTATAAATAAAATGAGTAATGTCAGCTTGGGTTTGAAGATTGATGGGTGTTCCATTGAAAGGGTGTGGGAAGCACGTAATCTTGGGGTGGTATTTGATGGACTCAAACTCCTGTACTCTGTGCGTCCCTACATAAGTGTGGATATGCGTGTCATGCTTTGTGAGTCACTAGTTTTGTCCAAGCTGAACTATGCTGACACTGTGTATGGGGCGTGCATTCTTGGTAGGAGCGAAAGGCTGATCCAGCGGGTACAAAATGCTTGTGCAAGATTTTGTTTTAATGTCCCTCCTAGATCTCACATAACTCCATTTTTAAATAAGGGTAATTTGATGAGAATGTCAGACCGGAGAAAGCTTCATCTGGCTACCCTACTATTTGGCGTAATTCTCACAAAAAAACCAGATTATCTATACAGTAAATTAACCTGGTCGCGAGATGTGAACAAGGTCAAAACGAGAGCATCTGCTTACCTTTTGCTAACCTTACCCCACAGAACTGCTGCATTCCGGGGAAGTTTTAAATTCGCAGCTTCACGGTGCTGGAACGACCTGTTTCGTGCTTTAAAAACAGTTGGTACTTTTAGTGCTAAGTTCAAACAACATCTACTACGCATCCAAAAAGAAACGACATAAACTCACCCGGGGTCTGCACGCAGTTTGCATTGGTGACATTGTTTTATGTTCTCAGCACAATGCTTCCTTGCTACTGCATTATAGTAACATAGTCAGTTCTGTCAAATAATATATTATTTAGTTTTTGCTATCCCCAAACGTTATTTATGATGCTAAAGTCGATATGGCTTATTGTTTTGTGTTTTTTATTTATCTACTTTCTACTTAGTTTGTGTTCTACCTGTATTTTATTTTGCCAACCGACCATAATACTCCCACTGCGCCCGCGCGTTCCATCATTTGTCTATGATATCGACAAATGATACTGGAGCACTGGGCCATTGAGTTAGTCGATATTATTCATTATTTTGTTGTATGTGTGTATTTTTTACTTTTAATTTATTTCATAATTATGTTGTTATGAACATTAGTTGATATTTATTATTTTATTGGCATTTATTTGTTTCTTTTTAATTAATAAGTATGTATCCCGTGAGTGTATCCGTGGCATCACAGGCCCTATCAGAACACCAGCGCTGTGGTATTTATCAATTGATTAAATATCGCAGCATATGCTGAGATAGGGACCTTTTTTGGCCTCGCACAGTTTAAATTTAATATTAAGCTTTTAATTATGTTTTTTTTTTAATTTTATCTGTTTTGTGCGAGTCCTAAATAAACATTTTTCTTTCTTTCTTTCTTTCTTTCAAAAAATGAACGAATGAACGGGAAAATGAACGAATCCTGTGAAATATCACAGGATCCGTTTATTTTCCCGGGCAACGTCACGGCACTGTAGCCACAGGCAAAAGTTGCCTAGAAAAATCATTACTGTGATTCCTTAACTAAATCACATACATACTTCTGCCTTCTCATATAATCGATTATGATTCAGACCAATTCGATTTGATTTCCTGCCCACTTAGAAAACAATTCGATACCTTTACCAAGTTCTAGCAAGGTTACTGACTGCACGACATAATTTGACGTAGGTACGTTACAAAATGAATAACTCACGCTTTATCTCCTTGCTATCTTATTTTCATTCCGACAGCAATCGAAAGGACCACTTAAACTTCAGTTAGCTATAAAAGCTCAGCACAAGCGAGTTGGTTTCATCATCATGGGATACAAAAAGCCTGTTACACTACCTCGTAAAAGTTTCAATAGGTACATATATACGAGTAGTATATGCTAATTTCATGGCCCTAAATATGAGACAGATACAACTTACTACATAGTAAACTAGCATCAAATTAAACTAACTGTATGGTCCTGTTTTCAGTATTACCTTTTTTGCCGCTATAAGCCCAGAAAATATGACATTCCTGTGGCTTCTAGTTTGGTAAATCATTATCCGCCTGCCCTAACCCCAATTAATTTGGAACCAGCGCAGCTCGAGTTGAACTTAAATCCTAAACAACTTCATTGTTTGAGATGGCGGCAACAGAGTTGTGTAGAGTTTGTGTCACCATCTCATCTCATCGTATCATTCATCCATCGATTCTTTGGTCTTTTTCTTGCCGATTTAAACTCAAATACAACCAACCGGCAAACACGCTGACACTCCACGTAACATAAGTAAACCTAATTTCATTTCAGGTTCTATAATTTCGACTGGTTCTTCAAAGTCGCGGCGAGGTCGCCCGGTGTCACGATACTTGACGCGCTTGCGAAATAACACTCCAAATACATACCTTGGCCAGATTGAGTAGATACTGGCCATCAGTACACTTTTACCTAATCTATACGTCTTTTACTGTTAATAACAATAAAAAATAGAGCGTATGTGTCAATGGAGATTCCTCCGAGGAACTGCTGCATCTATTTGAAAAATTCTAACATCATTTGAAAGGTACATTATTACAAAGGTTATTACGTATAAAAACCGGGCAAATTTGACGGCCGTTAGTATTCTATAAATGCAGTGATCTACCACGCAGAGTTTTTCACAGTTTCACCTTTAGCCTAGCACGTGCAACAAAGATGGCTTCGGACTCTTCAAACTTTTAGGTCAGCTTCGATTTCCAAACGTTATTTTTTTCTATATTAAGCTTGACGCAAGAAATGTTTCGTGCAATGCTAGCAATACATTCTGCCAGTTCAGTGACAAACTTTTTGCTAGATTTTTTGCTGTGGCCGTTGCTGCTACTTTATGTCTCCGAAATGCTGTTCGGATAAACTTAGCCTTAGATTAACTTTGGCTTCAGGCATCGCATTTAAATAGGGAATTAAAATCTTTCGGGTCAACTGCCAACCTTGCGTTAAAGTATGTTATATAAACATCTACGTATATATCTAGGTATAAATGTCATTCAAGTTCAGCTGTAATTAAAATAAAATATAATTTGAAAACGCAAGCAAATAAGAAACGAAGTTCACTATCGAGGCATGTAATTGAAGAGCAAACCAATGATACTGAAAACAGGTGCATTTTACTGACTAAGTGCCCCGTGGTTTCATCCGCGTAGTTCTCGTTTCCGTGGGAATACGGGGATAAAAGAGCCTATGTTACTCGCTGGCAATGTAGATTTCCATTGGTGAAAACATGATTAAAAAACGGCCCATTAGTTTCAGAGCTTATGTTTGCACCAAAACAAACAAAAAATATTTCCTGATTATAATATTAGTAAGTATAGATAAATTATACTGCTATACTGGAAAGAGGCTATTCCCTAGTCAACTTTTAGTGATTATACTTATGTATATACAATAAGTGAAACCAAAGAAGCAAAATATGGTGAAAATGAATACAACGATAATAACACTAGAATTTCAGCAAAGAAAATCTACATTTTCAAAGAACTATTCAATTAAAATACTCAATAATATCAAATGAACATGTGAACAGGAATTAATTAACTTTAAAACGTTTTCTACCCATTACTTTTGATATAGCAGTATATAGCTTGTTGGATAACATAAAGGAAATACTTGGAATGACGAGAACTGCCTTGAGAAGGTAGGCGAGAGTCTAAATAGCTTCTGACTCACCCGACCTTTGCGTAAAGTTCGCACAACTATTTGTCTGATCGACTTACGTATACAAATACTCGCATAAGAGAGAACCGCAGACATCCGCAATTGCTAGTGTAATTTGAATAGTGAATAAATGAAAATCATTTCTTCTTTCTGGTACTGGCACGATCATTTAAATTTATTTGGCCCAGAACTTTACCGATTCTACGGTGCCATCGGTTGCAGCGCGGAAGTCACTTTGGCCTAGACGGTAGTTAGTAATTCGGCATAATAATCCAAGAAACCGTCCATGTGCTGCATTTGCTTTTGAAAACTTAATCTCATGATCAAAACAAATCGACAAGTCGGCAAAACGATCCAAAAAAAAAGAAAGTCCCAAAAAGAGCAACGGAGAAGGCACTGCTTGGAGTTTCCTTACGTGATCGAATCAGGAATGATGATATCCGCAAGAGATCCAATGTTACCGACATAGCTCGAAGGATTGCCAAACTGAAGTGGCAGTGGGCAGGGGACATTGCTAGCAGACTGAGATGAACAGATGATCGATGGGGCCGAAAAAGTCTGGAGTGGCGACCGCGTACCGGAAGACGCAGCGTTAGAAGACCTCCCACAAGACGGACCGAAGACTTGGTGAGGGTCGCGGGCAGCCGATGGGTGTGAGACGCACAGGACTCAAATCACATTATCTTGCAGCCAAATTGTATTCTAAACACATCAAAAGTATCTAGGGATCAACATATATTTTTGCAATAACTTTTCTCCTGATTGATATTAATTAAAATTTTCTTTAAGGATTCATCAAATAAAGTGTTTTCGTTTGTCACAGTAACGATAAACCAAGTCACCTTTGCATTAATAAAGAAATTTGCCATTTTCCTAATAAAGGGATTTTTGACATTTGAACCACTAACATTAAAGTTCGAAAAAAAGACTGAAATAACAGTTTTCTTTAAAATTTTATTGGGTAACTTAAACAATTAATAATCCGTGTTTCTACCGCGAACACTAACAACACAAGAACATCGGTTTGGCATACTCAAAATGAGTTCATCCAAATCACGCTGTGGAATGGCCGCCCATGTTCGTTGCAACAACAAAAAAAGGTCTTCTTGCGACTGGATACCCTCCATATTCGGCAGAGCTCTTCGCTTACCTTGGCTGAGCGCCATGGAGGACGGTATCGCTGCACCACACGGAGACAAGACCGATACATTCAAATCTTAACTCGAAGAGCTCCAACAATAACCGCCATGATGTTAGCCGTGAGGCTTCATCACTCTTCAGGGAACTTAATTAGCGACCAAACAGTCAGAAACCGCTTGCATGAAGTGAACCTTCATTCCCGAAGACCGCTACGGGTACCACCTATAGCAATGCACAATCGTAGGATTCGATATCAATGGGCTCTTGAACACAGAAATTGGGCAGAAGAACAATGGCGTTTCGTGTGCTTTTCTGATGAGTCTCGTTTTGGTATGAGACCGGATACAAGACGTATACGACACTGGAGAACCCCTGGACGCCAACAGCGATTAAAATCCTGCCAGGAAGTCCATCCTTATAGTGGTGGAACCATCATAGTATGGGCGGGTATTTGGATCGGCGGAAGAACTGAGTTGATTTGGATCAGAGGCAACCTCAACGCTCAAATTTATGCTGAGACGATTGTATCAGACGTCATCGTTCCTCTACAAGTGCAAATCGGTCCCTTATTTCAGTTAATGCATGATAATGCACGACCGCACACCGCAAGAGTTGTAAGACAGACTCTCGCCGCAGCTAACATCAATGTCCTGCCCTGGCCTGCTCAGTCGCCAGACTTGAACCCGATTGAGCATGCATGGGATATGCTACAGAGAAGAGCTCTGCCGAATATGGAGGGTATCCAGTCGCAAGAAGACCTTTTTTTGTTGTTGCAACGAACATGGGCGGCCATTCCACAGCGTGATTTGGATGAACTCATTTTGAGTATGCCAAACCGATGTTCTTGTGTTGTTAGTGTTCGCGGTAGAAACACGGATTATTAATTGTTTAAGTTACCCAATAAAATTTTAAAGAAAACTGTTATTTCAGTCTTTTTTTCGAACTTTAATGTTAGTGGTTCAAATGTCAAAAATCCCTTTATTAGGAAAATGGCAAATTTCTTTATTAATGCAAAGGTGACTTGGTTTATCGTTACTGTGACAAACGAAAACACTTTATTTGATGAATCCTTAAAGAAAATTTTAATTAATATCAATCAGGAGAAAAGTTATTGCAAAAATATATGTTGATCCCTAGATACTTTTGATGTGTTTATTATATACCGTATATTTATATCTAGGCGTATGTATGAACATAACAAACATATGAAACACTAATAATGCCAACATTCTGACAACATGAATAACTAATACCAAAAGTCGAAGGATGAATAAAACTTAAACCTATCATAGGAACTTCGTAGAACGGTACGTAAGAATGGTGAATTTACTCATGACTCACTGAATGCTCGACCTCACTCTAAAGCTCTATTGTTTGATGGATTTAGATAAGCGGCTTTCTTAGCTGCGCCTGCGCTGCGCCTGTAGGCAACCGTACAGCTAATTATTGCCCACATCGCTCGGTATTTAAGGTTATAGTTGTGTTGTGTGTCATGTCGGAGATGAGTTTTATGTGGAAATAAAATATCGCCTAGGTTAAAATCAGCAAGTGGCTGGCCGTTAATTCGAAATAGATTTCCTTCTTGGCACTTCATATGTTTTTAAAAATAACCTTCAAATTCTATGCAACAACCAATATCAAAATGTAGGGAAAGAGACGGAATTTCTCTTTCCCTTTATTTTGATATTCGCCGTCGACGAGATTAGATCGAGTATCCTTGTTTAATTCAACCGTAGCACAGATGAAGAATTTACAATTGCACCTGAGCCGGAAAACTAAGGAAAACTAAATTACGAGTATCTTCTAACCACATAATATATGCAAGCTTAGCTCATCTAATCTTTAATTCAATGTATTGCGCAAGCACCAACCGTTTTTCGTATGCACCGCTAGAGGGCGCTACCCGCGAACAATTACGAACTCCCACGCACTCTTGGGAAGCGAACCGCCACCGTTAGCTCTGAACAATTATCATCATTGAGACTAGAGGTCGGTGAACAATTCGTTTGCCAAAATAGTCTGATAAAAGCTGTGATATGGACTAATTACCGCAAATGGGGAGGTCTACAGTGGATTAATTACTTTGATGGCACAGGGAACCTCATTCGTGGCATAATTTGATCATTTAACATCGCCTCGACTTCATATACTAGCAGTAAGGACCGTTAATGATGTACCTACAAGTGTAAGCGCTGTCATGTGGCTGACTGTAGTAAAGATATCCAGACGATAATTTCTTTAAAATAGTTTTAATTTACAATAATTATGATGGCTAAACCACTATTAATAGTTACATTGAACCACAAATGACCACACAACTGCATTTTATGACTTTCGTTTTTACGCGTTCATCTATTAAATTTTATAGATCAACAGCACGACACGCGATTGCATGTTTGTAATCTATCCATCAATTATGTTGGTCATTATGTCCAAGTAATCTAGATGATTCCACTAGCCCATTGACTACCTCCTTTTAGCGTAAGCCTACTTCAATAACTATAAATAAAATGCCTGTAATATCTTTGTTTCTATAATCAAACTATCATCTATCAATTTAGCAACAATTACCGTTCTGCTCTACATTATCCGTGCCACAACCCACCAAACCTAAAAGGGAAAACTAAGTTCAAAACACGAGCTTGCAAATCGAACAGAACATAATAGAACTGGTTGCCTACGATTCACGATTGTATGTAGATATTATGTCGCAAGACATGATCGGAATTGCCTAATATTGCCGAGTGACTGCGGCACCGCTGTGAATCTCTGATGGGGGCCAATTTGTAAACAAGACATGGCAATATAGACCTTACGGCCTTGGGGAAGCATGCGCGGAATTTCGATTGTTGTTCGAAGGCTGTATTTAAGGGCGATTGGGTAAATTGCTGAGTATATCCTTTATATTGGTAGTTTGTACCAAAAACGTACGTGTCGTCGCCTTCGGGTTCTTTCGATTAATTTTAAATTCGTGCTCGACTAGTTTATTAGCGGTTCTTAAGTAGCTGTTAAAAGTTCAAGAAAATGGTAGGCGAGAACTTGCACGCCTGCCTTGAAGTAGTACTTCCCATCGAGATAAATAATAGCCTGGGTGTTAGTTTCATGCCAAAGCTATATTGCTGTAAAGTTTCATCAAAATCCGTGACGCAGCTTTTGCATGAAAGAGCCTTAATCATCCGTCCATCCATCCATCGCACACAAACTTAGTCGTTTAAGTATAACAATTTAGTAGTAGTTTTGACGCTTTCGAAGCCGTGTGTGTCATTAAAAGGAGTACAGAGTAGGTATAGACAGAGATTGCTTTAGATACTTCAGAGTAATAAAATAACATAACAAATATAAGTATAAATCATCATCTTCCTGCCCTTATCCCATGTTACTTGGGGTCGGCGCAACACGTTTTTTTATAAGTACATATATCAAGGATTAAATTGATTTCCAAGCGAAGCTCAATATCTACCACGTTTAAACTGAAAACGCACCAAAAGCAATAAACATTGATATTAGCATATAAACCAACGTTCACTGAATGTTTAATAAAATTCAAACTGCGTTAATAAATATATTTAGTTGTTACCACATTAAAATACAAATGTTTGCATTTGGTTCAATAATTCATTATTATTTAAATTAAAAGCTAAGGATTTATTAATCATTAGATATTCTACATAAGATTTCGAATAACCATAAGAATGTTTTTGCCAGATGTTTTTTTTTGGTTCCAAGCCTCTGTATGGCAAAACGGAACCTTTATAGGATCACTCGGTTGTTTGTCTGTCACAGCCAATTTTCTCCAAACCTACTATACCGATTCAGTTGAAATTTGGTACACATTTTATGTTGTATGTATGTAACCCTAACATGGACGCGTTAGAAAATAGATATAAATATTTTGAAAGTGGGGTCACTTTTTTGCGGGGCAAATTAGGAAATTAACGAAAATGATTTTCAGACTGTACCTTGTGACATATCAAATAAAAGGACTTTTTAAAGGGTCTCAAAAGTATTTTATTCATAATTTTAAAATCATAATTAAATCCATTCCGAAGTTATTAAAGGAAATAGATGAAAAATGACCATTTCCTCGAACCTTCTGAGCATACAATTTTGAACCTATAGATGACAGGAAAACCTATAAGCCTATAAGGAGTCTATGATATGTATATAAAAATATATTATTCGTGCGGAAACCTTTGCACGCGACTACGACTCGCACTTGGCGAGTTATTTTTGGGCTAAACTGTAACTCTCATCCCACAGTTTAAAGCTATTATAATATAGTCCATATTATTGCCCTATCTTTCAAAGTACAATTTGAGTCAAGAGTGAACAGGTGACTTCTTGGAAGCTTGCTCCATCGTAGACCACACCATCGCTTTCCATCAGATGATACTGTGGTTAAGCCCGAACCTACCAATAAACAAAAACCTACTTTTAACAAAGGTCATTAAAAGAATGACATATCACCTTGGTTAGATCACGGACACTACAGAACAGCTCCAGTTTGCAACTCAACGGTCAGCGAGTCAACACGTCCCCTGAGGATGCCTCGTGGAGAGGCGAAACACGTGTCGGTATTGGTGTTGGGTTTTGCTTTGCGATCCTGCATGTGCATATTATCCATGCCTTGTAATCTTGCATGTGCATAATATAGCGGGCGGGAGGGAGGTGCATACCTGCAACCCACACATATTCGCGGAAATTGAAACTAGATATATATTTTTCATTTTCAAAAGAAAATTCTAACAAAATTAGTTTTCCTTATTACCCAAGTCGTGCTTACCTGTTTCTTGAATGGCCTCACCCTCAATGTCTAGGACATTATCAAGATCAGGAAAAATATCTGAATACATGATTTTCTCAATGTCTTCCGGTTGACTTGCCTTTCAATACTTTGATTCATAAACGGGTTTTCCTCTCGCCTTTGTTACATTCTACACTTGGTTGGTATTTCCAGATCTTACAAAATGACGATGGTAAAACATGAATGGTTCTGTGGAAAATATTAATGGGTCTGTGAACATGAGCAATCTTTCAATGTCAGGGTATTTTATATTGTGTTTTATGAATGAGACTATTGTGTTACTTTTTAATTACCCGTGATAAAATTAGCGCTACTTATTCTTTATTTGAACACTAGGCCAGGCCACATGTAACGTAATAAAAGCTTTTTTTTTAAATTCTTTATTCCCGATCTTTTAAATAGCGGATTGGGATCTTTACTATATAACCAGAAATATTAAATTTGCAATTAAACGATTGTCCATGAAGCTTCTTGCACATTCTTCTCCATAAAGATATTTTTTTACGTGGTCTCTCGCTGTTCAACACACTAGGGATGTTTACTGCCTAACCTGACTATCCTGTGGTGACACTAAATGAATTTAGAACGTTTGAAACAAACGTGCTAAATTCATTTAGACTCCTTAAAAATTCAAAAGTACTTTAATTAAATACTTAAGTTGACATAAATGTCTTGAGTTTAGGTTTGTACAACAAACTAATAACATTGATAAAATATCACACTTTGAACTTTCACAAAGGAATCTTGTACACAATTGTGACTTGTCACTGATGTCACCTCTAAAGATTCCGGTCACACCCGGATGCGCAGACGCACACAATCGAGCTTTTTTACAAACCAATAGATATGTAGGCATCCATTAAAAACGCTTTATTACCTAACAAGCGTGAGGTTTATGTTATTGCTAAAACTCTATTTGAAATTGTATTCCAAAATGGATGGGTGAAGTGTTTTGGTATTTATTTAAAAAAAGTCTTTTATTTCCCCCAATTTGTGTTTCAGCGGATATTTTAAGCCAGCGGATATTGGATTATTCTGATATCTAGCAAAAACACCCTTACATTACATAAATAAATGCTTTAAAAATATTTAACTGCCGTGCGATTCCGTAAACATCTCGCCGTGGATCTAATCTAAAGTGAAGTGAACACGAAGTGAGCTCTCAATCCATACAAATAAGATAATGGAATGTCAGTCCACTTCACACTCACCTACCTACCTAAGTTTACACGGTTAGATGTTGACTGTTATAATGCACTAGCTGACCCGCGCAACTTCGTCTGCGTCACATAAGAATGAGAGAAAAAAATAACCCAGTTTATGAAAAAGAATGTTTCATAAACTGGGTTATTGTTTTCTCTCTTTTCTTCAGTCATTGGTGCTCCGCCCCTATTAGTCGTAGCGTGATACCTAATATATAATGTACAGCCTTCCTCCACAAATGGGCTAACCAATATTGATTTCTTTTTAATCGGGCCAGTTGTTCCTGAGATTAGCCCGTTCAAGCAAACAAACTCTTCAGCTTTATATATTAGTATAGATTTAAAATGCTGAAAAGTCGCTCACACTTACCCCTTTTACTACCGTTTGGTGTCAATCGTTTATACCAGCAAAACTTTTCACGGTTTTAATATTTACAAAACATAGAGATTAAGTGAAAAAAGCGAATTTATCTGTCTTAACCTTATCCTTTGTAATCTAGTATTTTTTTTTAATTTGTTTTTATAGCATGTACTTTTTACACATCTCTGAATTTTGTTTTATTTCTTTGCAGGTAAGATACTTCAGTGGTTCTCCTATAGCTTACTTTTAATTTTAGACGTAGAAAGCTTCTTCAAATACGTAAGTACTCTTAACTTTTAATTTGAAAATCTGAAAATCCCAACATGTGGTTGATATACTTGACATTCTTTCAATGTATGGCTCTCATTTGTCTTACCGTAAAACAGTACATATTTCATAAAAATCGTGCGAATATTAACAGTGCCAAAAATTAGTTCAATTGCACAAACAGTGCCAATAAATAATCTTAAGCAACATTCGTTAATTAGTCGCAATCTGTCAAGATTGTGACATGCTAAAATGCCAGACGCCGTCTGACAAAAATGTATGGAAATTGAGGCTTTTATTGAAAGATCGCGACTGAGATGCAAATGCGTTGCTTCAAAATTAGTAGAACTAGTACTCATAGCTATCATTTTAAATACGAGTTAGATGCAACTTCGTACATCTTTTCGTATTATCAAAGAGTTAAAAATAACTCTGGTTTATGCGAGTGGGCTTGAATGGGCAAATATTTGGAACTAGAAATGCCCGCCTGTTTACGTTGTAGCTGTAAACGGTTCCCTATCCATTAGCATAAAATTTTAAGACCTAATATAACTTAGCATAATGTTGTTTGGCATAATAATTTTTTCGCATAATATAATAACGCATAACAGCTCATGCATAATTTTTTTAAGCATTATGTCTGTAACCATAATAATGATTAGGCATAATATTTTAACGCATAAACTTATTAAGCATAAAGTTCTAAAGCATAACTTTTTTAAGCATAAAGTTCTAAAGCATAACTTTTTTAAGCATAAAGTTCTAAAGCATAACTTTTTTAAGCATAATATCCTAAATAAAATATTAATATATTATAACGTATTGAACAATTTTGTGAGTATTTTTTCGCTGTAGGAAGCAAGCATTGCAAGCATTCAGCATGCAAGCAAGCATGCAGCATGCACGCAAGCATGCAGCATGCAAGCAAGCATGCAGCATGCAAGCAAGCAAGCAGCATGCAGCAGGCAGGGTTTCTGTGACGGCTCCGGCGCTGCGGCCCTCCGGCGGCCCCACGCGTGCTAATCGTCGCAGACGGCTTTCGCTCGCAGCCGCCTGCTCCTCAGCCCGCGGGCCGCCTCGCCCCTACGCGCCTACGCGATTTTAAATAACACTCTAGGGGTAGGACAAACAAGACTACGTGAAGTCGGTTTTGCAGCAATTCGGTTCTGTGACTAACTTTTGTTGCACAGCATATTAATTTTTTAACCAACAATATTATTTGATTGTTACAGGTACTATAGCTAATTGGTTTGCTCAGAATATTATGCTAATAGCCATTAGGCCTACTAACGTTATGCTAAAAGTCTTTAGGCCTACTAACGTTATGCTAATAGTCATTAGGCCTACTAACGTTATGCGAATCAAATTTATGCCAAAACAAATTAGTCTTTAACATGATTATGCCAACATAAAATGTATGCCTAAAAAAATTATGCCAAAGTATTATTATGCCAAAACAAATTGTGCCAAAATCGTTATGCCGAAGTATATTAGGACAAAAAACATTATGCGAAAAGAAGGGATCCCGCTGTAAACACCTCTAATATTCCAAAAATACTTCTTCTTCTACTCACACTTTCCCACAAAATATTTAACGCTGAAGCAGGCAAGCAAGTCTCGTGACCTCATACCTTTCACTGGCTGCAAATAATACTGAACGGTTCACTTCACCGGCACAAAGGCACTGCACAGAGAAAATACTACCTAATACTTATGCACTAAATCTGAAACGGACTTGTTACGGGGATCATGTTATGCAGAGAATCGAAATTAATCTTCAATTGGTTATTTTTTAATGAAATCGATGAGCTTTGTCTAATAATCTTCAGAATCCAGAAATAGCATGATTCGATTCCGAAATCCTGAGAGAAAAATACGATACTATACCAAAACGCCGTAGCATTTCACCATAATCTCATGATAATAGAAAGCGATGATGTGCTCGACGATGAAGCTCACTCTCTCCTGTCTTGAAGACCCCAGATTGTAGCTATAAAGAAATACAGACACCGGCAGGTATACAGGCACTGCTTGTTTGATGATCCATATCCAGATTGACAGGAATCCTGCAAACAATCCCGTGAGAGACCTTAGAGCTGGCGTCTGCTTCTGCGATTTCTATGGCCTGATCCATTTAGTAAAGATGAGCTAACATGAGAATGTTATTAGAGTAAATGATGAAGATAATTACTAAGATAAAATGTCTGATGTCTACTCCAATCTACATCTTGCATCTCCACGCTGCATTTGAGAACAAGTTAAAAAGATAAGCACAGTCGTATGATTCTAACTCAAGAATCTTAAGTATCCTAGATGAGAATTACCAATAAAATCGAAATAAGCATTCGATAGATAGATATATTATATGGATGAAGAAGAGATTATTGCCTGCCATCAAGTTTATATGTATACATATATCTAATGACAAGTTGTGGATGCCAACATTCTGATAAGTATGTAATAACATAGCATCAGATGCAATTATAATTATAATACCTCGATGTTGTGGTAAATTCTCTAATATTTTATGCAAATTCTGCTCACATTAGCATAAAATAAAATCCTTCCATATTCAAACATCAAAATGATATTGAAATATGTATGTACGATCCAACAAAGTACCAAAAAAAAAGTATGAAAATAAATATGATTGCATGCACAAACGTTAGCACAGAGTTTCTTAATACCTTAAGGCTGTATGTTAACTCAATTAAAACAGCGTATTGCAAATGATAATCTTCAGAAAAAGAAATGCACAAGAATTATTCAGTTTTTATGCTCAGTCAACGACCTAAGATTATGTAAACCGAGGACAAGCACCTTAATGTAATTTGTACTGAGATTAGTCATGATCATTAGAACGCTGTACGTTTTGCTTATCCAGATATTGCTCGTCCGCGGATAACATGGCGGTTTGTACATTGGAGATGCAAAGTTTTTTATTTGAAAACTTCGGCAGTTGAATGAAAGACCGTAATATTTTTTTAATTTTAGAATACTTATTCGTTTTTTAGGATTCGTTTTTCGTATACTTCACTGAAATAGATTCAAGTTTTCAAAACAACTATAATAATGACATTGCCTCGATTATAAAGATTTATGGTCGACATAGCCCTGAAGAATACCTATCCCTATCTTCACACCTCTGACGTAAACACAATAACAACAAAGACTCATTACCAAAACTAATTACCGCTGATAAATAAGACAAAAAGAACCGTATCATTATGTGATTTTAGCTCGATATTTCGTAAACATACAAAGCAGTACTTCTGTTAAACGGGGTGTAAATTTCATGCTTTATAATTAAGTGGTGTTGGCTAACTTGGCATTCTTGCGATGAACGTGAACGATTGAAAAGTTAAATATTGAAACCGATGATACTTCTAGGATGCTAAATAAAAAACCTGAGTATCCAAGTAGTAGATTCAGTGACGCGTAACCAGATCTAACACAACAATTAGAAACTTATGAATTAGATGAGGCAAACTAGTTACTACGTCCCAGATATAAAATATCCGGCTCGAAGGACCAATGTTAGATCTGGTCACGCGGCACTGGATCTACAACTTGATACTTCAGGGTGCTAAATGAAAAACCTGAGTATAAAATAAAAACCAAAGATAGGTATAATTCTGACCTTAAACAACAGAGCAGAACTAAACTGAAAATCATACAATTGCCACGGAAGGTCATCAAAGCCCGAAAATCTTAACAGTGAGATTTAGAAAGCTGACGTATTTGCACAACGCCATCTGTTGATCGAATTATGAATTAAATACTTATTTTGATATTACAACTTGAACAAATTGGGTAGGTTCCGTCACCGAAGATTAATTTTCTGGTTGATATTATTCCTGTACATAATTATGTTATTTTAATTTATCTTGTTTCGCGTCATTCTAACGCATTCTGGGTTATTGAACTAGGTGCCTAAACAAATTGTTTATTTATTTTAAAAAGTTGTTAACTTGATAATAGCTATTTAATGCCTTTTAAACAACAAGTAAACGTTTTAAGTATTTAAAAATAAACCATTTTAAATCTTTATCTTATAAGTACTATTCTCATAGACTAAAATTCAACATTATCTACAGAAAATAAAACGATGTATGATAAAACTAAGTTTAATATTTTATTAGACCAAAAGATCCAGCGCAACACTAGAACCTTGATTTTGATTCGTCTAGCCTAAGTATGATTACTAAACTCAAATTGTAACACCTAGGCTATGAGGAAACTTTTAAAACAAGTTGGAAATCTACTTTTATTTACCGTATCGATTTCAAGGACAAGATTTGTGAAATATTTGAAGAAAATTGTTAAAGCTAAAATGAATAATCTTCATTTGTACTAGGTAAAGGACAATAGAACAGCTGGGTCCTTCTGCCTTATAACCATAATGATCCTAGTGTGAAAGAGACAGAGTTATACAAAAAGCATAGCACTATTCCTTTTTCACAACGGAATACTGACGGCATCTGCACCTCATAGGGGGCTGGTTTATGCACCTCAAGCGTTATAAGAAGGTTTACTAATCTTCAGTCTATCTGGAAAATCCTTTTTCTAAAAATCTCTTTAATCTAAAAACATTTAGGTAAATACATTGAGCTTTGGGTGTCAAAATAACAGTAAGAAAACATTAATTAAGTCATATTTTAAAAGCGTAGACGAAAACGAATCGTGCCTTCCATTAAATTTGAAATAATTGCAACAGTTGTAAACTAAGACAAAGAACATTTATACGCAGATGCGACAAAGTAAATTAGTGGGATATATAAAACTGCTTACAGTTCCATTACTCGTAAGAAGAAAACCTCTAGCTAAATATTAGATAATAAGACATAAAACGAAAGTTCTTACGTCACTGTTTATGACAGAAATAAATAAAAAAATACAATAGGGTCCCACTCTCCCTTTCCAAGCGTCAAGCTACATAATTTTCCCATAAGAGCAACACAAGACTTCAACAATGAAGGTTATCACAACCGCTATGACGGTACACCTAAGCGTGGTTATTAAAAATTCAACACGGGCTTTAGCATTGAAACCGCATGAAACAGCGAGACTAATCCACTCGCTGCACGCGTGAAAGTGCAAGTCGCAACGATTCTTGTCCCTGACATAGGTAGAACTGTACCTAACGTGATTCGTATGCATACGTATTGATTTGAAAAAGAAAAACTGGGACGTTGGAATAAGAAATGAGGTTGCGAAAGGTTTGCCCTGGTTGTTTTAAGGTAGCGAAATAAGGCTGCATCTGTTGGTGCATACCAAAGCGTTCATCTTCAGAGTCTATGCCAAAACGTTGTTAGTGAATTTCGTGCCAAAAGTTTCACAATAACTTGATAACACGAAATTATAGCTAAAGGTAGAAGGGATAAACTTAGTATCTGCAGTAATCGAGCATATTATGATATACCTATCTGTGGAATATTTTGACGTCTTGATGGTCCAGTTAAAAGAGAAGACTATAAAAAATACATTACAGGCTAATCAATAATAGGAAAATATTAAACTGAAAAAGAAATCACATAGTCCACAGAACCGAAAAACATTTCAGAATTTTGATCCCAAAAATAAGCAATCCTAGTAACAAGTTGACAGCAAAGACCACACTGACTACTAAACTCCAACAGTAATTAGCGCAAGTGAACAGGTGCCATCGTACGTCATAGATTGAAATGCAGTTAGTCTAGTATTTGCTAAGGCTGCTGAGCCTTTCACAACGGCGTGCTTAACATTCTTGCAATGCAGCAAAACCACCGCGCCTGCTAGCGGTAGCGACGCTGTGCCTGCGTGTTTTACTTAACCAACGCGTTCATAGTAAAACTAAGTATGTGTGGATTGTAGATACTCAAATCTTTGATTGATCATAATCCTCCTGAACTTATCTTAATATATGTTAAGCATTCATAAAATTTTCATGCCAAAACTCTCCAATGTCAGTCATTACTCATTACTAAATCTGCTCTCGATTTTGCAAATCGAGTAACTTTTATCAGAGCCATAACTTGGTTCAATTGCATTATTATTAATTTAAAATTATCAATTAATTTAGCCACATAAGTATTACTTTTACGTAACGTACATTAAATGCTCTCGATTTGAAATATTCAGTGGCATTGTATTTCTATATAGAAACTTCTTAGAATAACAGAAATGATCAAACTATTGATGAATTATGTGTGTTTTGTAGTAAACAAACGACTGTGCGTCAATTTGTTGAGTGATCAGGCTATTCTTTGAATGATAACTCATTGTACGCACATCGCTGTATTCTTTTAGCATGAAGTCATTAAAAATATGAAAATATATCGATACAGGGTGTTAGGCCTTTTTTTGGATGGAAAATCACCAAATTCTTCAGACTTCTCCCACTCTAAGGGCGCTTTCAATTTATGCGTTTCTTAACGGCCTGCTGCGGTGCCGAAGCGGTGCGTTAATCGTACAGCGCACGGACGATCGTATTTTTCCATACAAAACGCGCGGTGCGGCAACAGTGCGGCACCGGTACCGCGTACGCTCGACAACAGGACGGCAACCGCGCAAACATCACGTGTTCATTTCAGTTTTGAATAGTGCGATGAATAGACGTCAGAGCTAATTCCATAAAATTTTCATTTAATAATTTATTATTATTATAAAGTTCAAATCAATCTCCAGGATCTCAGACACAGACATTGACAAACAGTCAGGTTCAGTCCGCATCGGATGAACTTAGAGCAATCTCATCCGCCTCTAATTTAAGTGGAGATTCTGATGCTTCCATATATATAGCGATCTTTTTACAGATGATATTTCTACATAATAATTTAAAATAATATAATATTATGCAGAAATATCATCTGTAATGTAATAATAATAAGAAAATATCCATAACTTTTTTTTGTAGTAATTAATACAAATCCAAATACAGAATAGAGTCCATGGCTTGACTGATGTCACATCACTAGGATACAAACGCACGGCAGTCAAATACGCTTTCAATTTAGGCGTTTGGTGCCGGACCGCTACCGTACTGCAGCGGCCCGGCAGCGGGATATAACCAGCGGCACGGTAAACGTGCGGCAGCGGTCCGACACGAAACGTCTAAATTGAAAGCGCCCTAAGCGAAGGGAGGGATAGCATGTTCTCGATCAAATTTTGCTCTGGTAAGTAGATGGGATGATTGTGTCAGGTAAAATCCGGATCTTGGCTTAATATTGTGGCAGTATTTACAAAGTTATGTGTTGTGGGTCCTTGTGAGTCAGCGGTTCACTCGAAGCCGTTTTACCTTGACATTGATTTTAAACACGTTCTAAAATACTAACGAGCTTCGATAATCTTGTACTGACTGAGAATACATGCACTGCTTATTTCATCTTACTTTTCTTGATATTCTTAATGGGACCTTATGTTGACCCTTGAGGAATAATTATATTAAATAAGACGATTAAATTGAGTATACTTGGGTAAATACAGCCATCTTTTGGCAAATTATGCTGCTCAACGGTACAGAAATTAATAAACAAAATACAGAGCATCCCGTACGTCGCGAAACAGAACAATATTATTGTTTACAAGATTGTTTTCTTCGTCACCTGAATACGGGGGTAACGCGGGCCGCGCGGACGTCAGTACTACAACAGAATCGATCAAATAACCACATTTTAGTGTAAAAGTACGAAATGTGCATCATTTTGCGTAAACGGTAGGATGTGAGTGAACATGCCTGGAGGAGGGAACCTGGTGCGGGCCGAGAGGTTCCGTAAGGCGCCGCGCACGCCGCGTACCTCTCACGCGCGGTATTACTATACCCGGTCCTTGGTGTTAGACTCCCCGGTTAAGAAGAGACCAAACACGCCACGAATAAGGTGATGTATGAGACAGAGAAATTCCCAGAGTTAAAGTCTTTGATTTTTTGTTCAATATCAGTGATCTCAATTTTTTGCTTGAAATGATATAAAGAAATCAAATTGTTCCTTTCATCAACAAATGGGAATTGTGTTGTTACACACAAGTGACACAAGTGCATGAAGCTAAGGCGAAAATCAACCATGAAGACTTAGTAGTCAATGACACAACTGTAGCAACAGATTTCTACGTCCCTTTGTTTTAAAAGCAGAACCAAACCTTCACATAAGTTACATAAATTATAGTATTAAATCTAATTGAGCATTCTCTTGACTACAGTCACGCCTTTAACAATTGCAACACTGTGAAGATGCCAACAAACAGACTTTATAGTAAAGGTTACTTTGTACTGCAGAACCATGACTATTTATTGCTATCAGGTCATCTTTGAATTTGAAAATTTACAAACATTAATTTGAAATTGTTGAAAAAGAAACTTGTGTCCCAAGAATACGGTTTTTAATATCAAAGTAGGTTCATCATGAAGTAGTTCTTGAAAAGTTTTGAATGGTATTCAGTTTAGATTTATGATTACATGTTATCGGATTTACAGGTTATCGGATTGTAGGCCACGTAGACCTCTTTTTGCTATGGCGAAATCCACACTGATCTCTGAAAGGTTACTTCAGAGTCCTGTTGACTAATACCTCACGATTCCGATCACTACCTTGATTTGGAGGCCCAGGAGATCCCCGTGATTCGCGAGGATCCAACTGGTCAGGCAGTCCGCCATACCTAGCGGGCCAGATAATGTACTTTATATAGTACATATAGTGTGGGCGGTTTCAGTCTTTCTCCTTTAGTGCCCCTTGTGAGGTTCATCTTCTATCTCCGCTGGGGTTGCTTATGATAGCGGTAAAAACTGTGGGCTTTCATTTGGGGTCCGACATAACCCTCTGGCATCCTCAGACGGAGGATTTACCCCCAAAAAGAAAGATCAATCATTTCTTACAACGACGATAAACACGTACGTAACCAAATATGTCTAGTTTATTTTTACAAGCATGAATACCAATAGCTATTTGTAAACAACGATTGTTTGCAACCGGTCCACACGCTACGCTTTTGTCGGGCGACCTAAGCGTCAAGATATGCCCCGCGATCAAAATTCTTTGAAGTATTGGAAATTTCGTTAACGTATTATGTTTCACACCATCTTTTCTTACTCAAATTGTTCATTAATCTGATTATCTGAACCATTGTTGCTATATTTGCTTATTGTATAAGAGTTTATTTACGGCGCTTATCTTTCTTTCTTTCTTTTCTTCTATCAACTTTTATATTTGTAGTTTTTTTCGAATTGAATTTATTTTTCCATCTAGAACTTGAACACCTCTGCACCTGTCAACACGAGAATTTCTTGGAAAATTCTGGAAAGACAATAATTTCAACTTACTACGGTGCCTGCAAATCAAACGATGGCATGATTGCAAGCACAGTTCCTTCGCTTCCGAATATAGACAAATCCTATGCTCGCTATTAGGTAGCAAAACTGAAAGGTTACACATTATAAGCATTTATCTCCTTTCCCAACACAGCTGAACCCCGACCTCTAACTGGTACGATTATCGCAGAGCGCAGAGGAACACACTCGTTCAGTAAAAGGTGGCTAACCTCGACGACTCGGCTATTGGGACTAAGGACAAATGCCTTGTTCTCAGCTCACCATTGATCGTGGGCTCATTATTTTGATACCCACGTTGTCACATTCATGCATCTTCTCGGTACTTGCACACTAGCTAAACAGTTGAAACTTCTTGGTGGTAAAACATATACTAAGTGGCACTACAGAAGTTCATCACTATGACAATATCATAAAGTATATATCTCTAGAAGCAAACTAGTCAATAATGAACTTCAATAAGAACATATTAATATTAGTTTATGTAGTCACATAAGCTCTGATGCTCAGCCTTTGTCCTATAAACAGACAATTATTTGACTTCGTAAAAAGTATGGTCACACAAAGCATCTTTATATCACAGTCTATGCAATCGTTAATCATCGGAAAGATCCATCATCCATCATATGATCTTAAGTCTGAAATAGCCAAATTAAGCCTTCATTGTTGTCTAGATTGAATTCCAGTTCCTCGTAGGATCAAAGGTGGGGAAAGCCTAAGGCATTTTGATTAGGCCGAAGCGCCGCAATCAGCGATAGCGGTATAATTTGGAGCGCTCAATTTTCTTTGAAACTGAAATTAGAATTGAATTTGATTATCACGGAAGTTACTTTCGTCAGCACTTTTAGAATAAAAGTTAATTTAAGTTAATTATACATCGGCTGGACTAAGGAGATCGAAGCTAAAGAATAACAGCCACACGGGTCGATCTTCAAGGTTAAGCAACGCTTGCCAAGGTTGGTCTGTGGATGAGTGACAATCTGAACATACCGACTTACCGAGTTTCCTCCGTGCCTCGGAAAGCACGTTAAGCCGTTGGTCCCGGTTGTCATTTGTAGATCTTTGGCAGTCGTTACGGATTGCCAGAAGCCAGTAAATCTGATTCCAGTCTTGCCAAGAATTACCGTGTTACCCAGTTAATGGGTTGTGGAGGTCTGGTCTGGTAAACAGCCGCTACACGTTAAATACTGGTATTTAGCTGAATCTGGTTTGACTGGGAGCCCAACGCAATATAGTTGAGAAAAGGCTAGGCAGACGATATACATCAGCTGGTCTGTCAAATGAAAGAAAGGACGAATTATACAACTTACCAGGCTTGAAGGCCCTGCCGCACAGGTGCTAATTATAGTGCTTAGCAAATTGATTGCTAATGGATTTTTTGTCGTTGTTAGCACCACCATCAATACTACGAAGTAATATCTAAACGAATGACATTTGAAGACCTTTAATTGTAATCTAGCAACCTTGTCTTTGCCCAAATCCAGTACTACTATATATATTTACATCTACTCGGCCACAGGAATATGGCAAGCTGCAGTTGCCAATCAGAGCCAGGGTTACTATTGTAGCGAGCACTGAACCGTGACCGACTGGTTCCACGTTATTTGTAACATTCTAATTTGGCACGCCAAAGGTTTTTATTACAGCCCCACTTCCGCATCAATTTGATTAACTTGAGCAATATGACCAGAATGTCACATCATGTTATATTTGTCAGAGACATATCATGTGATAACATACATAGGTACTCAATCAGTTGTGATATTATGTTCTTGAACTTTAATGCCCTTAAATCTTCCGATTGTTCACTTAACCATAAGAGAATGGCCATTTACTACAATGATGACAGTACAATTTACTATTAGACAGCCTATGACCTTTCACACGATTATCAGTTACGCAAACATCGTATTCATAGATCATGAAATCATCACACAAATGACAAGCAATTTAAAAATGTTAGCTGCACCACACAATACAAAGCAAACGTTTACTGCACAATATCTACAATTTTTGCTAAAATAATAGCCTATACTCATCGTAATGCCGAAGACATTAACTTTACACACATAATGTCTGTATTAATGACCCACATATGCAAATCGCCACTTAAGGTTCAAATTAGGTAATGACGCAGAAGGTACCGAGATAGGTTCGCTTGACTAACCGTGTTCATTTGTTTGCAGATGTCAGTCCGCTCCGAAAGTAATGGATAGCCACAGTAGATCGGCATCGCCGCGCGAGCCCATGCGGCCGCAGCACCGACCCCCATCGCCCCCAGCATCTCCTGGTGCCTTCGACAACCGGGCCTACCAACACGACGAATCAGATCCCAACCACAACGACTCCTTCTCTTCGAATGGAACACAGCAGCAGAATGGGCACACTAAAGAGCCGAATGGAGAGACAAAAACCCTGGAAGCAGTGAACTTAGAACTGATAAATCTCACGCCCAAGAACGGCAGTGCGAAGAAGAAAGATGTAGAGGTGGACATGAACACCTCGAACCCCTACGACGAGTACTTTGTGCCTGTCAACGAACACAGGAAATATATGAGGTCAGTGCTTATTCTTTTGTTTTGCCCTAGTGACACGGACAAATCGATAAATCTGTTATTAGATACGGCTTGATTTATGCAACCACATTTTGCAGTTGTAGTTTTTGATTGACTATTTTTAAGATGTTTTAGACAATTTTTAGTGAGCTCAACAGATGAAAGCATGCGATTTATTTAATTAATATTTCAAAAAAATATACTTTGAGGCTCTTGATTGATCAAAATAGTATTTTGATTCGACCACTGACAAAATTACTCAGGTACAAATCTCTGCTTCCCAAAGTTCTAATACTCATCACTCTAAAGCTTGCTGTTTTATCGACTGTTAGTTTATTCGGTAAGAAAATATGGATAGGTTGTGTGAGGAGTGATATCAAAGAAAAGGGAGTTAGTGATAGTGTGACATCTGACAGAACAGAATGGAAGAAAAAATCGTGTTGCCCCATGTAACATGGGATAAGGGCAGGAACTGCTGATGGTGAAGAAGATGAAGATATTTGGTATCGGACGAACCTTCATTCGATCTATTTTTTAATGACGATAAAAGTGCGCACTTTTCATTTAATTATGAGCATATTTTAATGGTTTATTCATGTAAACCAGTATCAATTTATTGCAACCAAGATGTTTCAACATAGACTTTTTTCTATCACAGTCCTCTTACAAACCAGATAATTTAATGAAAAACCCTACCTACTGAAAAGTTTTACTATTTGAGGGCCATAAACCATCTTTAATTGCGGACTATGAAATTAATCTGTAGGCTAACTATAAACTTAGCTTAAAATTATTGTAATTATAAACGCAAACACTGTTATTACGCTAAATACCGGTTAAAGATAAAAGTCCCTCTGTCTCTTTCTCAGCATTCCACCTCTGTGTGGCCAACATACATATAGAAGAAAAAACAAAGAGAGAAAACAATTAAGCGTAACATAATAACATCTGTAGAGACCATTAAAAGTCAACTATCACGAACAAAAAGAACAAAACCACTGCACTATAATCCGAAGATGTACTGCAACGGTACTCAACCTTTTTGTCTTGAGTCGGATCCGTTATATTACGTGTATCAATGGCGGTATCGATTGCACCTACTGTAAAAGCACATCTGGAAATTGGCCTACGAAAGGGAAGCTCCTAGGCAGTCTCCTCTTTTACTTGTTCTTACCTCTTCTGGACTATGCTGATGTATGCTTCTAATCTTGATAAGGTCAAACTTTTGCCGAATTTGTGTTCGAATCGAATTTTCCGAACTCGTTAAAATGACCGCCTATTCGGCAGCTTCTAGAGACTCTTTTTTTTTCTCTGGTCCGCTCTCCACAACTCTAACTATCCTGCGTATCTTCGGGCGAGCTTTGAGTATCTTGTTCTGAAAGAATTCCTTATCGTTCTTCATCATAAATTTTGAGTAATTTTAGACGGCGTACTGAACTAAAACCGGTTGATGAACTTACCAACATTTGAGAATCGCTGGTATATTGACTCACAGCGAAAGAAGAGATGGTTATCGATAGGTACCGTTGTACATCGATCCGTACTAATCGCACAAACTCAGACCCGTAGCGAATTAGTGACCTCAACGGATCGAACAGCAGCGTACTGACTATTACATGATTATCAGTAAAGAATCTTCCATGCTAATTGTGTAATATTATCTTAGACTGAAGATAGTTTACAAATAAATGAAGAAACTGAACTTATTGGATTCTACAGTGAAGCCTGCATGCCGCCAAAGCTATGTTGTTTCCATTCCCATGCTGTAAGGTCCTTCAGAAAGCAATCTTTACCAAATAAGATTTCAAAGAAGTTTAAAGGGTCGCGGTAATTATCTTCTTTTTATGTTGCCCATATATATATAATTGTTGAACACTGCGTATTTTATAGACATAAACTGTTCTCAATAAAAATGATTGTAAATGTTTTGCGGTGCGTTTAATGTCACGGCTAATGGTTGTGACTTCAGTAATTGTACAATAAACAAACAATAATTGAGACTATGTCTGTCTAGACATAGTCTTACGATCAAATCAAATATAACGTTCTGCTTCCAAAGTATGTCTATACTTTGGGATCAGAACGATATATTTGATTTGAACCTGGTAACTCAACCATTATGTAAATCATGGTAAAATTAAAATGACCTCTGGTCTCTTATAGTTCCACATAAAGGGACAATAAATTATATAATAATAAAGATCGTTCCGTGTCTACTTATTTCGAAAAATAAGGATTGCTAAAGAGGATTTCACTACACCATTGATTTAACTAAAAATGATCACAACATTTAAATAATACATAATTATGTAGATACATTTATGTCTTTACAAAATATACTAACATGTAATTTTTGCGTCACCCAAGCCACTAAATATACATATTTATATATTTAAAGAGTTGCATAAAATTTTGACCAGGAAAGGTAACTACTTAATTAATTCGTATTGTGATTACCGCAATCGACGCAACTGAATAATTTCTGTCAAAAATATAAATAAATATACCGCGTGAAAAGAACTCAGCCCTTCCAATGTAAACGGCATAGAACTGCTACTTCGCCGATACTATTTTGTCTCATTGTTTCATTAATTTCGGACTAAATAATCAGTTTTTTATTTAAATTAGTTTTTGCAATTTTTTCAAAACTTTTTCACCACTTACTCTTTGTAGGCTAATTGTAACATCTGCCCTGTAATGTTACATATCCATTAGCAAGTTAAAAGGTAGCCCCCATTATTATAACGGGTAGACCAAGTAAAACTAAATAAGTAGGTGAGGTGTGAAAACAACATCACATTTAAGTGCTCTCGCGCCAGATACCTACTTGCTTCATGATGGCGCAGCTCAATGGAACTGCTATAAGACACATTCGTAAGCATTAGCATAATCAGCCCATCGCGTTCTGTTCTATTGCTGGGACACAGGCTTGTTTTCTGAGAGGTTGACTACGTAAGGCCTGGGCCCCAATTCTGCTATTACAATAGTGTCAGAATGGTCTATCATAATCAGCCTTTTAACGTTCCCACTGCTGGGACACAGGCCTCCTCTCTAGGAGAGGGAATGGGCCGTAATCCACCACGCGGGCCCAGTGCGGGTTGGTGAATGTCACATGTCGTCGAATTTTTGGTTCTAGGACATGCCGGTTTCCTCACGATGTTTTCCTTCACCGTTTTGAGAGCAGTGGTGAAGAAATTAATTACACAAAGTAATGCGCCTGGCTGGGTTTGAACCCGCGACCTACGATTCGTAAGTCGGGGCCTTTACCACTTGGCCACCACTGCTCAATGGTCTATCATTGATCTCATAATGGTCGATTTTGACAAGTTTAGTAATCTACTAATATAAAAGCGTCACTATGACTTTCCGATGGTCAACCACTGACACTCCATTGAAAGAAATGGCATAGACTGGTAATCTCGTACATAATGACAAATGAATGACAGACGTATGCGGTATTCTGCTAACATTTTGACAGTTGCTTTGATCAGTGACCTACCATTAGAACGTCATTGTGCAGTCATTGCTTTTAATAGCTCGGTTATCAAAAAGTCTTATGAGACCACTATGACTTTAGCAGATTACGAACTTTTAACTTTTAACTAGCAAAATGACAGTGGGTTCGTGTTGGAATGACAAATTTTAAAAGATAGCAGGCTTGGGGCCCTGATCCTATGTGATACAATGATTTCATACAGCATCCTTTAAATCACCTCACTAAAACAAGGTATCTAATTACAAAACGCTATTAGAATTTGACATGGAACTCCACAATTTGCCATACGATTTTTTTACAAAGCTGGTTGACAAAGGACTTGAAACTCAAGATTCACGAAGCGTGTCTCCAATTGGTCACAGGCCTGCTTTCCGCATCAATACAACCTTATAGTCGGCTCCTGCACAGATCGTCTATAGCTCAGAGGTTCACGACCGAACTGTGACATTAGAATTAGCATTTGCTTGTTTTAAAAAGCCCGTGAATTTTCTAGTCTCATCACGTAATTTGAAAACTTTTTTGTT
Source organism: Hecatera dysodea (assembly GCA_905332915.2). Lineage (NCBI taxonomy): Eukaryota > Metazoa > Arthropoda > Insecta > Lepidoptera > Noctuidae > Hecatera > Hecatera dysodea. Next base: position 7,334,163 of record HG995288.1, on the reverse strand, counting down.
TGTTTATCGTTTTTGTCGAGTTCTTGTTTAGTACGAGATGTTACGCCAATCTACATTGACATCAGCCTATTTTCTTCTGAAGGTTAATTTATAGCTAGGTATTTCATTTTGGAAAATTAACAATCTCAATAAAGTATCTACCAAGTAATATTCAATGTAAATTTACATGTGCTACGAGACTATTTATTTACAATTTCAGTCGACTTTTCAGTAATTCCACTTACAGAAGTGCCTGTAGATATCGGAACTATTCCTTTTCACGGTTACAAGGCCTGCTATTAACAGAAATGCCAATAACAATATTCGAAAACCCAACAAATGAAGTAATTCATCATTACAACATCCGATGAACCGTTCAATTACGCGTTCGTTCCGAAGCGCTGCGCTTGCGCAACCTGCAAAAAGGTTCACACTCCGCGACCTCTGTGGAATGTAAACATAAACTAATATGACAAACACAATTAAATATTCAGAATGCAATTTATAATAGTTTGATGAGCAACTTAAATAATTTTATTACATTTCCGAATCTGCCTACGCTTAGATATCTTTTACTATTGAAGTGCTAATAATGCTTTTGATATAAATATTTAGATAAAAATATGTGCCTGGATAAATCTCATTTAACCTGAAAATTACTTTGTGGACTTATGTACCTTTGTATGTAAACAAGTAAAGCACTATCTAGATCGCAAAGCTCATAGACTCGCATCACACTTCTCGTTTGTTATCTTAAAATGCCTAGAAGAAATAAACACTGTTAGAATAAAAAATCTCATGTATTTTCTTATCCTTAGCTTATAACTGAAGCAAATAGAACCTACTTTTTTTTGGATTGGAAATCATCAAATGACCCCTCCCGCCCTGGGTGGAGCGGTAGGGAGTGTCAGACTTTTACTGACTAAAACCCACCTGTGCTCCTTCCTATGCTCTTTGCGTTCCAGGGCCGCGGTAAATCTTTCGAACAAATTCCGCAACAAATAGAACCTACTTAGGTTAATGTTAATTTTAATCACAATATTATTTTTACTGACTTGCAACGAATAAACGCTGCTTGGTTCGCTACGACTTTGTTATCATCAATGTCCTACACATTGCTGATGATGAAATATTTAATCCGTTTTATGAAGATCTCTAACAAATACCTACCTTGATTAGTCCGTAAAATGTACGTACGTAAATTACTATACCAGTCTAATTAGTATCCCAAAATGTCCAGCCAGGTGTAGTCAGTCACTAAAAGCGGCGCGATGTGGTCAGCGTTATGCAACCGAGCGCAATGAACAGTATGATTTATTGAAATATGGATTTACGTTTTCTACTGTCTGATGCCAGTGTTAAACTGGAGAACCTTTTCGTAATCACATCGAGGAATCACGGATCATAAGGCTAATTAAAACGGAAACCTCATTAATTCTTAGAACGATAAATACAATTAATTGGACCGATTGTTTTCAATTTTGAGGATCGTAAATAGGCTTGCCAATTTACAAACTCTTGCTTTCAAAGCCCTTATCTTGATATTATTTTATTTTATCATTGATCTAATCTACTAAATTTGTGTTTAATAAGCCGTATAAAGCATAGGTACACTATATCCACATTTTGCTATAAAATACAACAAAGTTACGATATCCTCTACACCATCTTGTTAATTTTTGACAAATTCAAGTTTGGAATGATAAAAGCCGTTGGCTACATAAGAACAATTTGATTTGTTAATAAGATCTGACCTTGACAGGATTCCAACACGAATAATCGGCACGTATTTAAGCGCTCCTCAGAATTGCAAATTAGTAAAGTATTCTGACCGAATCTTGATCAAAATTCGCCATACCTATGTAAATCTGTCATATCAAAATGTATAAAAAAGCCTCGATTAAATATTGTTTATTCATTACTTTTCCAGTTTTTATGATAATCGAAAAAATACAATTCTGAATGTTAATTTTTTAAAACATCTGTTTTTACTTTTTTAACTAGTACCACCTTGAATGACCGGGTGAGTCGTTAAAAAGTAAATCTATTTTAAGATTTCATTAACATTGGTACCGTCAACTTAATTATTTAGGTGCACACCTTATTACTACAAAAAATTTGTTGAATTCAATTTTTATTTAATTACAAACTTTGCTACTGCATCTGCATTACAAATATTTCTTACTGGTCTGAAAATATAACGGAGGTTTAGATGAAAATAGATTAAACCACTGTAATTCTGACACAATTGCCTTCATACTTTTCTGTAATAACTCATCCAGTCTACATTCTGAAGGAAAATACGCACATGTACTACGTCCTATCTTCAAACAATAATTACTTAGCACCCAAGTTTAATCAGGTGACTTATCTCACGTTGAGTGACTTGTAAAGGAACAAAGGGATTGCGTGTTACTTCCACTTACATTAGTTTGTTATAAGTCAAGATATTTACACATTAAGTAGCGTTTCCCATTCCGAAGGAAATTCTCTAGGAAACTCCGTAACGACCAATTTCCTTTTCCTGAAATCGACACATAAAGAAATCTTGTAGGTTTCGAGAAATCAACGATTAATATGTCTAGAAATTGTAATAAAAACGTAGGAATAATTTAATTTTAGCCGTCCTGCTGCTACGCTGTAAACAAAACAATATTAATTCCTGTGGTTATCGTGGTAGTTCCATGCTTTAAAATTATAACTAGTAGGGTTACCTGCAGAATATAAAAATGCAAATAATATTGAAGTATTCATTAATGTTGTAGTAATGGCGCCTTAATGATGGCACATTATAAACTAGTTTGAAGGACGTATCCCAAATTCGCACCGTTTTGATCAAAATCTGTAAATTTTTTACTATCGATACCGAAGTGGTTTCATATAAAATGCTCGAAGGTCATCCAGTAGGTACACGATTAACATTCTAAAAAATGCGAACTCGTTTACTTGAGCGGATTGTTTTCCTAGTAATAGGGACGTTCGCATTGTCGGATTTCTTATAATAATCGACAGAAATCTGTATTACTAATATAACCAGATTTAAGAGTCAGGAGCTCGAGTCTAAATAATAATAGCCCGACGGGTCGAACTTCGACATTAAGTTAGAGATCAACCAGTGGATGGGTCAGATGGGTGAACAACCATTACGTACAGAGTTTCCTACGTGCATCGGAAAACATATTAAGCTGTGGGTCCAGTTGACAATTGAAAATCTTTGACAGTCTTTACGGGTCAGAAGCCAGCTTGCGAAGGATTCAGTAATGCGGCGCAACAGAACAAGACGCCCCGGGTGTAGGGACTCGCAGGGCGATTCTCAGCCGCCGTCGGCGCGGGATTGCATGCGATAACAACCCAGAGTTGTTTCGAAAGAATCACTGTGGCATCTAGAGGAACATGGATGGGTTTTAGCCAGTAAGAGTCTGACACTCCCTTCCGCTCCACCCAGAGCGGCAAAGTCATTTTTCCGGATAGGCTTGAAGCCGACTTCAAAACAGAAAAAGCTAGTCAGTTTGGTTATATCGTTGAAAATCTAGTAAAAACTCAACGGAAATAGATTTGATAATTGTGCCTTATTAAGTCGCAAGCGCAACCTTTAACGGAAATACTCGTTCAGCTTGAAATTGGTTTAAGTTATCGTTGTAATGGCGATGTGTAATTTCCTCGGTTAGTTTAATTGATCGCATAACTTCGTAAAGAGGTCTTCATTTGTAGTACCGCGGTTTTAGCTTTGATGTTCATCGCCGTAAACCTTTAATCTTCTAACAAGTTACATTCTTCATGCGCAGTTCCGAGGCATGTTAGAAGCTTAGACTACTTGTTAGTATCATCTGAAGGTACCTATACAGCCCTTTTTTAATGGGAAATCATTTTTTATTTTTATTATCTATTATAAATGTAGGGAAAAAATAAATTGATTGAGTTAGATTGATTGATTGTTAGTTAGATTGATTGATTTATAAATGTAGGGGTTTTTGGTCACAACACAACCATGCCAGCCCATCATAACCTAATTCAATAAAAGCTTTACACTATTCAGATTTTAAAACCTAAGTAAGATAGCTGCATTCGTGACAAGCTTTGATAATAAGCTTTGAACAAAACCAACATCTATCAGATTAATTTTGAAGGTATTCATCAGCGCCTCTAGCAGCTCGGGTCCTGACGCATTAATGGGAAATCATCAAATGATTTCTTTCGCTCTGGGCGAAGCGGAATGAAGTGTCTTCTTACTGAGTAAAACCCATCCTTATTCCTCCTAATACTCTTTGCAAAGTCATCTTTCGAACAAAATCCGCAACAAGATATGAATCCCTGTTAGCTTGGACCGACGTTATGCGTACGAGTTTATACATGATATGTACATTCATTGTAAATACTAACACTACTCTATATCACAAGTAACATCTGGGGGCTCTAGCTAAAGCTATGCCGTTTGTATAGTTGAACAGGTGGTCAAACGACGGTGTAAGGCGTATTATCGTTTTTAATTCTATCATTAACTTATACGGCTATAAAATGGGGTTGCTAACCTCAAATATTAAAAACTAAGATCTTAAGTTTGAAAAACCAGGACAACTTAGTTTAAAAACAGGACGCAGTAATAGTTTAGCAATTACTTACCTATTTAAATTTATAATGTTAAATTAAATTCAAGTAATAATTAAATAAAACGAAACGAGTTGTTAAAATATAAAATAATCTCTTTAAAAATCTTTAATTTTCAGTTAGTACTTAGTAGGTACCTATCTAATAAATCATAATATTACAAACGTATTTATTTCTATTATACTCTTCAACTCCACAAATTTTCTTCAGTATTGTGGCTAATTTAACAAATAGATAATCATTAAATTGGTCTCACGTCATATCGGCCCAGATATAAACTAGACCAAACTATAACGCTGCTTAAAAACTAACCAAGACATCCCAGGACACTACGAAAACCAGGACATGTCCTGGGAAAACAGGACGGTTGGCAACCCTACCATACAAGCTTAGATTCAGTTTCTCTGGTGAAGGCAGCTATTTAAAACTTCTATATCGAGTGCCGCATAAAGAATGTAGTTTTTAAAATTATTTGCAATTACGCAAAGCAGTGACAGTTCACTCGTTCTAAAACAGAGATAAGCGATCAGACAAGTATTTATTTTAAAAACTTGTGCAACTAGTTTACTTATTATTATGCAAACTTTTTAAAATACCTACCATATATTTTTCTATTCCTTTTTGTTACAATTGGAATACTTTTTTATGTTCTATTAGACCAGTTTCTTAGTAAAGTTTTGTTGAGACTGGACGATAGAACACGTGCAAGTTAATCTAAAATATTTAAATACGTAATTATTCATGTGACACACGCAGCACACGCCTCTTGGCATTTATTTGATTGATTACGGATAGCTGACTCATCGGTGCCAATCATAGACAAGTTGCGTATATAAAATAGAAAACAAAATGCAAGTTTTATTTCAAATAAATAAAACTTCAGACAAAAATAAGCTTCCTGCCGAACAATATGTGCTTACTTAATTAATGAAAATAATTGGTTTCGCTGGGAAAATGCACGTATCTCAAAAATCTAATCCAGTTCAAGTATAACCTACTAATATAAGGTTTAATAACCCGATGATCAGCCTAATAACTTCTTGAAAGCGATTACCTAAATCATTTAGACAGCAATTACTACCCACAACACGTCTTTAATTATTTTATTTCTAAACAATGATGTTTAAACTCAAAGTTTACTTTCACCGTCTAAATAATGGCAAAATATTAAACAGAACATGTTTATCCCACGACAGGTGAGTATTGTTAAAAGGCCGGAAGCCAGGAAGTGCACATCACGACTTGTTACATTATGCAACATGTTCTCTGCCATCGCTCGTCGGTCACTCACGGACCAGCCATAAGGATGTGCAGTTATTTTGTTTTAAAGCTTTCTTTGTTCTTTAGGGCCGCGTGGCTGGATGGTAGTGCGCCTTTCCCTGAATGGAAGTTGCTATGTTGCGTTCCACATTTAAAAAATGACAGTTCAATGACGTTTATAATAAATATTGGCGGCAAAATAATCAATATGTACCTCTTAGACCTCGATCACTTAAGAAATCGATTAACGACCCAGCTCTAATACTTGAAATCGAAATCACAACGAGCTTCTTCATTAATCTCTGTAAGATAATGTCCCCGAGTGTCCAGTGTTCAATTTCATCGTTAATTAGAAAGTTTAGTCATAGATTGCATTAATAACACGCTGCTTTCCAATTATTTTAGTTTACACTTTCTTAGTTAGTGTATGAGATTGGATGGCTGATTATTACCCTAAAAAGTTAATAATTGACTAGATAGATAAAAATAGTCAAGACTACGGATAGATGTAGTTAAACATATCATGGTTGAATAAATTTATAAACAATACAAAACTTAATGCAAATCAATAACCAGTGAGTTACTGGTAACGGAGGTAACATGGCTTGTATTATATTTATACAAAAGCCTTTTGACTCGATTAGTTTCCTTGATTTTCATATTACGTGCCTGAACAGAGCAGTTTCAGGTTACACAACTGTTGTTTTTGTACAAGCTAAAATCCGGCAGAAAGTTTTTAAAACAACCAAACAACCTGGACTAGTTGTAAACAAAAAAATAACACGTTAGCTGTAACTATTTGTCATTGTTTCTGGAAAGCCGTTGCATATTCAAACTTGTTACACAAAAGAGTGTGTCGTCGGCTTAAAGAAATTCATAACAATACGAAATGGAGCTCACTCCGGACTTGGGCCAAAGTCCGTGACGAAAACATTGGCATTGCATTTCAAAGCCTTCGCCTCTCCATTGAATAGTGTAACAAACTTAGTAATTAAATTTAGATCCGCTAGGAGTCGATTGTTTAGTCGATTAGTTCGTGACTCACGATATACACAAAAAAGTGTACCGATTAGACTTTAATTTAATGGTACTGGCGTTAAATTTTTGTTAAAAAAGCAATGCGACAACATAATCTCTGAAAGAACACTTCATCGCTTTGTTCAACGTAAAAAGCTACATAATTTTGTCCGACAAAATAGTGTAAAACATTATTACACACAAAATCTCTTCTGTATTATCTTTTCAACTTTAACTGAACGACAAAATTTTCAGAATAAACGATTTGGGTGGTATTAAAAAGAACTCAAATGAACTCGAGCTCTTGCACGCCTGTTGGTTTAAAAAGCGATTCTTACTTACAAATGAACTGTAAAAACAAGTGATACGTGTTAAATATTTAATTAATTTCACCTCAGATGCTCATTATAGTGACTATAACCGATTCAGACCGCGTCCATGGGTATGGGAGCAGAGAGGCCGAAACTGCCTTGCGTCGCCTCAGGGAATATAAAGTAGACCTCACATGGCGGCCCGTGGCTTATTTTCAAGAAAAATATACAGATATTTGTAGGAATTTTGATACGAACCAGTTTGATCACTCACATTGACATAATCTACTTGTATCTGAAGACCAACGGGCTTAGAATATTCTTTGGAAGAGTTTAATTAGAAAAAAAAATCCATATAAAAAGTAACATAATTACTAACCAGTAGGTACTCTCTCTGGATCTACTATTCTGGAGACTGAAAGCAAAACCTATGTTCTGGTCATCTTTTATGCATAAATTACATACCACTGAAATAATTTAGGAATTCTTCTGAAACGCATACCTAATAGTGCGTCCACACGATAGCTACAAACTTACGTAGATATGTACATAATGTCTGCGCAGACTTTAAACTGTGAATTTAAAAAATCTAATTTGTCTGCACAGAGTTTGTTGCAAGTCTGTGTCAATACCATTTTTATTCCGAGTTCAAAATCGGCGCAGACGAAAGTCGGTGTCACGTGGACGGTCCATTACGCATCCGTGGGATACCTATACCTACCTACTAACTTACGTTCATAGAATGTCATTGAACACAAAGCTCACGCATTAATAACAGCTATTGTTTAAAAAAAGACGAGTGATCGCCATGTTGACCTATAAGACAAAGGCCCATGCCCCATGGCATGGGCCAAGTGTAAACTCAACTCAACTGGAAATCCAACCAATTCCATAGTAACATCAATTAGACTAGCATTTATTGACGTTTAAATGCTCATGTTGAAGTTCAAGTTGAGTGGAGTTTATGTTTTGTAATGTCGGCCTTTAATTCCTTAAAATGGGGCATGAACAATTTGAGACAGCAACACTATTCATTTTCTTAACAATTCTATTGGAAAGCCAACGCTTAGAAGCATCTTAGGTCCCAATCGCTACCATGGCTACTCGTGGCTTATCCTTTTACCAGCTTAGTTTTTCAGTCACAAAATGCCTACACAAACAGAGATAGTAGGTATACTAGAGATATTTAAATACAAATAGAGAGCGAGGTAAAGAACATCATTTCTATAACACAACTTAGTTAACAAAACTAAGCCAGTACAAAAAATAACGGTAAACCCAGTCATACATATGTAGATCGCTTCATTTACAATTTCGCACGCCCTTTTGCTGGTTACAACGGTACTCAAATGAGATGCTGTAGTAGACAACCAAATATTGTAATACCAGCCATAGTCTTCAGGAACCTGTATTGAACCTTGCAATCTGCATTGCAGAACAATCACTGGAACATAAGCCAATAACAGCTAGGTACTTAGCTGTGTGACTGAGTGTGGAGAAAACTTATCAGTGCTGCCTAACGGATTCGAGGTTTTAGGTCCACCAAGCTTCTTAAGTACTATCATAAAGGGGAACCCACAAATACATTGCAAGAGGTAATACAATTTCTTTAAACACTGATACGCTTACGAAAATTCTTTCACTGATCGCTTCCTATCACTAGCGCAGTGTGACAGGATAGGCCACGAGAGCGAAGCAACGGGAAAAGCTAGGTAAACATATAAAACCCAAGCAAGAGTCTTCAAGAGTAGGTACTTCATAAACACTTAAAAGTTTGTTCCTCCTAATAAATACAAAAGAGCAATCCAAAATTAAATATACTAGCATAAACACACACAGTACAGACCGTACTTTCCTCCCAAGTTGCGCAATTCCCAACGACACACTGATATTTGAGCCCATTCATGATCTGAATAGACATAGGCTTGCTCAATGGCTCGTGCTCTGATTGATCGTTGATCATGATCACACACGCGCCGAATGTGGGTCACTGCTGTTCACGGCTTTTCGGCTGAGACAAACCGGGCTTCGCACTAGCTAATTGCTGTTTAAAATCGCATTTGAATAAGGACCAACGTTTGCAGTTACGCAACCGTTGACAAGTCTGCATTTAAAATTGGCCTCATTAGACTTTTATGATTTTATTGCTTATTCACCAATTACGGGAGTATTAGTTGCTCTATCCAAAATTGGAACTAAACGATCATTATAAACTATAATGTTCTAGGTTACTGATATACTTACTTAGGTATCTAACGATCTACCACAGTTTAGCCTCATTCCAACGCCCAAATGTGTATTTAAAAGTTTCTTACCTTACCTACATAACACCTCACATTTAACATAGGATGCCTATAACTTAGCTGGAAAGTAACAAATCCTGCCAAGGAGTCTCACTTCAAACACCAGGGCCAAAGGGATAAGGTGCAGGACTCGATGTTCCGGCAGGCGCGCGCCGGTCGCGGGTCGCGGGTCGCGGGTTTGGGGGGGGGGACAAAGCTAGGGCGACGACCCGCCGACCGCGCTCACCTCGCGACCACCGGCGGATTTTATAATAACCGACATGTCTCACTGTTCTATAACATGTCTATGGTCCACGCCGGGCCTTATCGCGGGTGGTGTGAGCGAGAAGTGCATAGTGCATGTGCAAACATAAACGCTTTGAACTTATTTTTTTATTTACGAACAAAGGTGAACTTTGTTCTGCAATATCGTTTATACTACAATCTCATCCAGATCTATTGATTGATTGTAAACTAATCGCAATTCCTCAATATATTGAGGATGATAAAACTGGTTCAATCCTATGAAATTAATTTTGGAAACATGGAGACACAGGATCAGACTGAGTTAAGCAAAATAAAATTATAAAAGTTAAAACTACGGTTCACTTACCTACTTTCTTCCAGAAGATAAATTTAAATATCAGTTTTATATCGGAAAAATAATATAGAAAGGTCGTCAAACGTTTTTATTTACAAATGTTACATAAAACGAGACATCTTTCCAAGATGGCGTCTGTTCGCGACGATGCGTCTTAGCTACATAGTATAGGTAGTTATAGGTAGCTATAGTAGTACATAGAATGTTGCAAATAAATAAAACCGCGACTACATAGTATAGGTAGTTATAGGTAGTTAGTTAGCACATAGAATGCTGTAACAGATAAAGCTGCATAGTATAGATAGTTATAGGTAGCTATAGTTGATACATAGTTTGTTATTGAAATAAAACACATTCGTTACAGTTGTTTGCTCTCAAGAGGCAGTATATAAGCCCTTGGAGCCTTTATTTCTTCCAAATAGATAGAATATAGTTAGGTAGGGTATCCTATCCCTTACACATAACAGTAAACACATGGTAACCCTGGTAATCGAAGGTATATGAAGGTAATCAAGGTATATAAAGGTATATAAAGATATATCGGTGGTATATAAGGTAATCGAGGTATATACACACACAGACAGACATACATAGGTAAATAGAAAGGGCTTGGTAATTTGAGACTTGAAATATTAGGTCAAAGGTAGTCGCATAGCTAAAAGCGACACTGACCAATCACAGAGCAGGAGGGTGCTGGTACGTGATTGGTCAACAGTTTTTGATAAATAGCCCTGGTGAAGGTATGCACAAAATAAAACACTTTGCATCTACCCTCTTCCTTTCCCGAAAAAACAAGTCTAGATTCTAGACTTCTAAATGTCTGAAATAGAACCGCCTTGAAAAATCCTTTCTGGGGATATATAGATGTCTATAGTGTATGCAGGCATAAAGCCGTAATTTAGGTTTAAATAAAACTGTTTATTTTTATCCCCCTGAAACATATACGCTTATAGAGTTGCAACCCCTTAAGTGACAGGGTTGAAACATATGTAGTTTTGTAGAGGGTTGTCGTATCTATAGAGATACATATAGCTGTATAGCCCTCCTAGCATAGTTTTACGGTAAATTCACCCCAAGTAGGTAATAGCTTCGCGCCTACTATAGTTTTGTATAGTTTTTGACATCCCACCCCTACATGGAGGGGGATGAAGGGGTGAATTCGTCTCCGCTGTATGGAGCCTACCGAGGGCTATCCATGAAGGTACGACAACCCCTACTCACATAGACCTAAGCCTAGATATAGCCAAAATTCTAGGATAGACATAGTGAAAATTAGTGTTAATAAACTTCATCACACACGGTGATTTTTTGGGTGTCGATACGGTACAGTTACGCCGTACAATAGTAAAATAGGAAGTTTATTAAATTTGTAGTCATTGTCAAGATAATTTCGGATTTATAACTAAATGTAGAATCATATAGTCGCGAATTTCACCCTTCAAATCGCTAAGTGCATAGTGAACAAGTTAAATAGTGTTTTATTGTGACTTTATTGGTAAGCCCTCTGTACCTACCCCTATATACTGTGTCAATAACAGCAAGTATAGCAAGTATTCAGCTAAGGGTTGCATCCTCATGGCCCGTAGCTTATAGACGGAGCGTCAACGCGTCTGGATCATTTATACCTAGGTGGGTTGTCACCATACAGTCCACTTTCGAAGAATAGGATAACCTACCCTGGCCACCCTACAGTCCAGTCGATCACGTCCGCCCCGTACATTTTCTGGTCCTTCGAGCCGGATATTTTGAAGATAGCCTGATCCAGCTATTTGGAAGTTGGATTTACCGAACCACGCAGCTACCCTGAAGGCGCAACCCCTATTGTGAAGTCGCACCCCCTTGAAGAAAAAACTACCCTTCAACATTTCAAGACACGAAGGGCGTCCCTAGAAGCTGAATAGAAGTCGGACCTTGAAGAAATCATCCCTTCAAGAAAACTACCCCTAGACAGATTGATGTTGAAAAATAGTGAAGCAACAACATAGAAGAAATTTAATCAAGCTGAACTTAGAAAATTTCGAACGACTTCACACTTTGAAAATTTTGAGGGGTTCCGACACTTAGAATATTTTTGAAGATTTTGAACTTGGAAAATTTTTTGAAGAATTTTGAACTTAGAAAATTTTCAACAATCCGGGACTTGGAAAATTTTTTGAAGATTTTTGAACTTGGAAAATTTTCAACAACCTGACACTTAGAAAAGTTTTGATCAAGCGGGACTTGGAATATTTTTTGAAGAATTTTGGACTTAGAGAATTTCGATCGACTTCACACATAGAAGATTTTGAACAGTCTGGGACTTAGAAAAGTTTCAGTCAATCCGAACTTAGAATATTTTTTGAAGATTGGGGACTTTGAAGAATTTTGAAAATTTTTTTTGAAAAAATTTTTTTTTTTGGAAACTTGGATTGAAGTTTCACCTGAGGCTTACCAGTGGACTACCGAATAGTTTTGAAGATTCATTGAAGACTTCAACAATGCCGATCACGAGGTCGCATGGCAAATCATCCGAGGCGTGGACAGTTCCGATACAGGATCCAGCCGAGAGGGTTCCTGCTATCCATCATCAGGTGCCGCCGCGTTCGCCTTCATCGTCTGGGACGGCGCGATCGATGCAGCAGCGCAGTGAAGACGTGTCTCCGCCTGCTGCCGCTGAACAAATAGAACAGATAGAAGCTTCAGCAATAGAACGAGTACCTGCACCATTGCCGACAACAGTACAGAAACAGATGCCATCGACCTCAAGGAAGGGAACCCGCTTTGAGACGACTTCAGATAGTACAATGAAGCCGTCAAATAGAAGAGATAGCCGAGTCTTGCCAATGACTACCCGGGGTGACGCCCGTATAGAACATAGACGTCCGCCGTCGACCATTGACAGGTCACCGCGGTCATATAGAAAATTACAGAAGGCTCGCGAAGACTTATTGAAGATTAAGTTGGAGCTTGCCCAGTTAGCACTTCAGAGAGCCGAACAAGAGTCGGACGAAGAATATTTGGACGATAGAAACTCAAATGAAGAGTACGTGCGTTCCTGGCTGGAAGAGGCGCCTGAACCTGTTCCTGATCAGAGAGAGACCAACGCCGCCGAGGGGGACATCCGTGATAGTCGACAGCAACCGCCCTCCCCTGTGGACTTCGAACCAATAGTGGACTCTCGTCGAACGCACATAGATCCAGATAGTGCTAAACAGATAGAGCCACCACCTATGAAGAAAATAGAAGACGATAGGAGCGAGGATAATTTACGTCCATTCGTTACGGACCTTACGGCTGCTATAGCATCTTTAGTTGACAAGAAAACAGAACAGCAGTCACAGAATTCCTCCTCGGCGTCGAAGGTCATTATGACTTTACCGAACTTCAGTGGTGCGCATACAGAATGGTTGTCATTTCGAGCCATTTATGAAACAACTCGAAAATATTTCAACGATGTCGAGAATACAGCAAGACTTAGAAGAAGCCTGCATGGACGCGCTTTAGAAACAGTTAGTTCAGAACTCATCGGCCATGCAAGACCAGATGACATCATGAGGGAACTCGAGCTGCAATTCGGCCGACCAGATTCGATAGCACAGGCCGAAACAGATAGATTGCGAGGACTGACACGATGCAGTGAAAATCCAAAGGATATTTGCTCATTCGCAAGCCAAGTGAGGTGCGCTATAGTAACGCTGCGAGCATTGAAGAAGGATCATTACCTGATCAACGCCGAGCTCATGCGAACCTTGACAGAGAAGCTACCGAACTCGATACGCGTACAGTGGTACCGTATATATACAGAAAAGTACCAGTCCTTGCCAGACTTGTCGCTGTTTAGCGAATTCATTACCGAACAGGCTCGATACTGCAGCGCTTTCGCTCCTGCTGAAAACATCAAGACAGAGGGCTCATCCAACCGACGCACACCGCAGCAGAGGACTCACACAACAACAGAGAAGTCAGCAAGCAAGTGCCGACTGTGTGAGAAGGATGGCCATATAGAACGCGATTGCTCAAAGTTCAAGAATAGCAATAGTAACAAGAGATGGGAAATTGCGAAGAATCTAAACCTGTGCTTCCGTTGCCTGAAGCCAAGAAGAGAGCGGCATAAATGCAACGCGAAGAAGTGTGACGTCAAGGGGTGTACAGCCACGCACAGTCGGCTACTTCATTACGACAAGAAGCCTGCTGCGGTGGCAGCCGAAAAGCCCAGACAGACCGAAGTCAAAAAGGAGCCCAAGGAGACAGTCGCCAGCTCAAGATCATCGTCGAATCACGCCTATTTAAAGATCATCCCGGTCCGGGTCGTTGGACCGGCGGGAGAGGCATCTACGTTCGCCCTACTCGACGATGGATCGACCGTATCGTTGATCGATGAAGACATCGCCGACCAAGTCGGAGCCGAGGGCAAGATCGACCCACTGAAGATTGGTGCGATCGGTGACACCATGATCGACACTCCTTGTTCGAAAAGAGTCACAGTGACACTCGCGAGTCAGCATAGAAATAGGGTGCCGTTCAGAGCGCGCACCATACCGAAGCTTAATCTCGCGTCACAGACAGTCCGTGAAGAAGATGTCACACATTGCAAACATCTCATCGACTTGAAAGAGCAGCTAGTCTATGATGTTGGCGCGCCCAAGATTTTGATTGGCCAAGACAACTGGCACCTTCTCCTTGCCAGTGAAGTCAGAAGAGGCCCCAGGCACCAGCCAATAGCGTCACTTACAACGCTTGGATGGACGCTACATGGCGCGCACACTAGAATACTCGGTCAGCAGGTGCATTACGTCAGCGCATGCAGAGAAGATAGAGAAGATAGAGACGACAGACTGAACGAGCAACTTCGTGAATTTTTCGCACTCGAGTCCCTAATAGTTAATCCTCGGCGTCCAGATTCTGATCCAGAGAAGCAGGCTGAAGACATCTTGAAAAGACATACCAAACAGTTGACAGATGGGCATATAGAAACAGCTATGTTATGGAAAAATAACAATTTTGAAATGCCCGATAGTTATGGGACAGCACACAAGCGGCTGATCTCTATAGAAAAGAAGCTCGACAAAGATCCGAGTCTTCGAAATAAATATATAGAACAGATGGACTCGCTCCTTTCGAAAGGGTACGCAGAAAAAGCGCCCAAACAGACCACGCCAGGAAGAACCTGGTATCTGCCTCATTTCGACGTCTTCAATCCCATGAAGCCGGAGAAGTTTCGAATAGTACACGACGCCGCAGCTAAATCGAATGGAATGCCGCTGAACGACTTCCTACTTACAGGACCGGACCTGTTACAGTCGCTGCCCGGCGTCATGATGAGGTTTCGTAGATATCCGATAGCCATTTCAGGTGACATTACCGAAATGTTCATGCAGGTCAAAGTACGACCTGAAGATAGAGACGCCCTCCGATATTTGTGGAGAGGCAATAGAAGAGAAGGAGCCCCCGACGAGTATCGAATGACGTCAATCATATTCGGCGCGGCAAGCTCACCGTGCACGGCCATATTCGCGAAGAATTGGAACGCGAACCGGCACATAGAACAGCATCCAGAAGCAGTAGAAGCAATAGTGAAGAACCATTATATGGACGATTATCTGGATAGCTATAGAACAGTTGAAGAAGCGACACATATAGCAACAGCGGTGAAGAAGATACACCAACAGGCTCGTTTCGAAATAAAGAAATGGGTATCGAATGACATCGACGTCATACAAAATATAGAACCGTCGCTTATAGAAACAGAAGTCGTCGACATCGGCGACCATACAGAAAAAATTCTTGGCCTAATATGGAGACCAAGAGCAGATACGCTGGGTTTCAATCTGAGCCTAGCCCGATTACCGAGTGGCGTATTACAGAAGGAAGTGCCCACGAAAAGAGAGGCGCTGAAAATAGTGATGTCGCTATACGACCCACTCGGCCTAGCCTCACCCGTAACGATTCGCGCCAAACAAATACTCCAAGAAGCATGGAGAATAGGAGTCGACTGGGACCAGCCGTTCGACACAGACTTGGCCACAGCATGGAGAAGTTGGGTTCAACATCTACAGAATCTTGCACAAGTCACAGTACCAAGATGTTACCCAGGATATAGCGACGCCATAGAAACGCAAGTCCACGTTTTCACGGACGCGAGCGAAACTTCGTACGCCGCAGCGGTGTACTGGCGTATCTCTACAGAAGATGGCAAGACTCACGTGAGCCTCGTCATGGCCAAGGCAAAGGTGGCGCCACTCAAGCTCCAATCGATACCCCGACTCGAGCTGCAGGCCGCGGTGATGGGGACCCGCGTCGCTGCAGCTGTCATCCGAGAACACGGAGTCAAGCCGGCCTCCGTGACGTACTGGTCAGACAGCAAAACCGTGCTGACCTGGATCAGAAGAGGAGCTCGAGTTTACAAACCGTTCGTCGCGCACCGCATAGCTGCCATAGAAGAGCATAGTAGAGTCGAAGACTGGCGATGGGTGCCCACTAAGAAAAATATAGCAGACGCAGCCACTCGTGATGTACCACAGCACTTTGATTCGAGACACGAGTGGTTTTGTGGCCCCAGCTTCCTGTATGAAGAGTCGACAACATGGCCAATAGAGAAGCCTCCACTAGAGGAACAGACGGGTGAGGAGCGAACCTTAGTCGCTATAGAAAATATAGATAGAAGACTCTCAGAAGTCATACCCGATCCAGCAAGATTTTCGAAATGGGAACGACTGTTGAGAGCGACGGCGACAGTACTACGCTTCGTCGCCAAATGTCGGCCGCCCAAAGAAAATACGTTCTATAAAAGAACGAGGAAAAATATAGAAGCGGATCCGGATTGGAGGAAACGTACAAAGACGGCAGTGCCCCCTCCTACAGCATCAGTGACGTCCCCAGTGACGTCAAAATATAGTTTTTTAATAGAAGCCGAATACCTCCAACAAGCGGAGAGGTTACTCGGGCAAGCTGTACAGCAACAGATGTTTTCCCGCGAGTTGACAAGTTTGCGAGGAAACGAAGAAATAGATAAGGACAGCGCCCTACGACCGTTGCAAATAGAATTGAAGGATGACGTCATACGCCTCAGAAGTCGTATAGAGAGAATCGACATAGTCATAGAAGACGTCAAGTACCTACCCGAGCTCCAACACCGGCGGGAGCCCCATAGCCGTGGCCCTAATCTGCAGGTGGGTGATCCCGTACTCATTGCAGACGACCAGCTGCCTCGCAACACGTGGCCGCGAGGCCGCATCATTACAGTTTTCCCGGGCGCTGATGGCGAAGTCCGGACGGCTGAGGTGCGCACATTCGGCGGCACCTTAAAGCGTCCGGTAAAGAAGTTTGCCACCACAGCGGGCGACGCTGCCCACAGGCGCAGCTCGCCCTCCCCGCGGACATATTCGGTCCGCAATCGGCTCGCATTTAGCGGGCAATAGTAGGCGATGCTGCTCTCACAGCTCGCCAACAGATGGACGGGTGACGCTGCCCACCGGCGCAACTCACCCCACGCGGACATGTTCGGTCCGCAATCGGCTCGCACCTAGCGGGCAATAGTAGGCGATGCTGCTCTCACAGCTCGCCAACCAATAGATGGGTGACGCTTTCCAGCTCGCCCCCCGCGGACATATTCGGTCCGCAATCGGCTCGCACCTAGCGAGCAATAGCCGGCGATGCTGCTCCCACAGCTCGCCAACAATAGATGGGTGACGCTGCCTACACGCGCAGCTCGCCCCACCGCGGACATATTCGGTCCGCAATCGGCTCGCATTTTGCGGGCAATAGACGGCGACGCTGCTCCCACAGCTCGCCAACCAATAGACGGGTGACGCTGCCTACACGCGCAGCTCGCCCCCCAGCGGACATATTCGGTCCGCAATCGGCTCGCATCCTAGCGGGCAATAGCCGGCGATGCTGCTCTCACAGCTCGCCAACCAATAGATGGGTGACGCTTTCCAGCTCGCCCCCCCGCGGACATATTCGGTCCGCAACCGGCTCGCATCCAGCGAGCAATAGCCGGCGATGCTGCTCACACAGCTCGCCAACCAATAGATGGGTGATGCCTCACAGCTCGCCCCCAGCGGACACATTCGGTCCGCAATCGGCTCGCACCTAGCGGGCAATAGACGGCGATGCTGCTCCCACAGCTCGCCAACCAACAGATAGATGGGTGACGCTGCCAACACGCGCAGGTCGCCCCCCCGTGCGGGCATATCCGGCCCGCTACCAACTTACTTTCAGCGGACAGAGAGAGAGTGATGCTGCCCACCGGCGCAGCTCACCTCCCGCGGACATGTTCGGTCCGCATTCGGCTCGCGTCAAGCGAGCAATAGCCGGCGATGCTGCTCTCACAGCTCGCCATCCAGATAGATGGGTGATGCTTCACAGCTCGCCCCCCGCGGACACATTCGGTCCGCAATCGGCTCGCATTTTGCGGGCAATAGACGGCGACGCTGCTCCCACAGCTCGCCAACATAGCGGGTGACGCTGCCCACAGGCGCAGCTCGCCCCTCCGCGGACACATTCGGTCCGCAATCGGCTCGCACCTAGCGGGCAATAGCCGGCGATGCTGCTCACACAGCTCGCCAAATAGATGGGTGACGCTTCACAGCTCGCCCCCCGCGGACATATTCGGTCCGCAACCGGCTCGCATCCAGCGGGCAATAGCCGGCGATGCTGCTCTCACAGCTCGCCAACCGATAGATGGGTGAAGCTGCCCGCAAGGCGCAGCTCGCCCCACCGCGGACATATTCGGTCCGCATTCGGCTCGCATCAAGCGAGCAGTAGCCGGCGATGCTCCCACAGCTCGCCAACATAGCGAGTGATGCTGCCCGCAAGGCGCAGCTCACCCCACCGCGGACATATTCGGTCCGCATTCGGCTCGCATCAAGCGAGCAGTAGTAGCGGGCGATGCTGCTCTCACAGCTCGCCAACCATAGATGGGCGACGCTGCCCGCAAGGCGCAGCTCGCCCCACCGCGGACATATTCGGTCCGCATTCGGCTCGCATCAAGCGAGCAGTAGCCGGCGATGCTCTCACACCTCGCCAACCATAGATGGGTGACGCTGCCCGCAAGGCGCAGCTCACCCCACCGCGGACATATTCGGTCCGCATTCGGCTCGCATCAAGCGAGCAGTAGCAGGCGATGCTGCTCTCACAGCTCGCCAACCGATAGCTGGGCGACGCTGCCCGCAAGGCGCAGCTCGCCCCACTGCGGGCATATCCGGCCCGCCGCCGCCTTGCTTTGTGCAGGCGACACAGCAGGCGATGCTGCTCTCACAGCTCGCCAACCCATAGACGAGTGATGCTGCCCGCAAGGCGCAGCTCACCTCACCGCGGACATATTCGGTCCGCATTCGGCTCGCATCAAGCGAGCAGTAGTCGGCGATGCTCTCACAGCTCGCCAACCATAGATGGGCGACGCTGCCCGCAAGGCGCAGCTCGCCCCACCGCGGACATATTCGGTCCGCATTCGGCTCGCATCAAGCGAGCAGTAGCCAGCGCTGCTCTCACAGCTCGCCAACCGATAGCTGGGCGACGCTGCCCGCAAGGCGCAGCTCGCCCCACTGCGGGCATATCCGGCCCGCCGCCGCCTTGCTTTGTGCAGGCGACACAGCAGGCGATGCTGCTCTCACAGCTCGCCAACCCATAGACGAGTGATGCTGCCCGCAAGGCGCAGCTCACCTCACCGCGGACATATTCGGTCCGCATTCGGCTCGCATCAAGCGAGCAGTAGCCAGCGATGCTCCCACAGCTCGCCAACATAGCGAGTGATGCTGCCCACTGGCGCAGCTCACCCCCGCGGACATATTCGGTCCGCATTCGGCTCGCATCAAGCGAGCAGTAGCGGGCGATGCTGCTCACGCAGCTCGCCAACATAGCGGGCGATGCTGCCCACGGGCGCAGCCAGCCCCCATTGCGGGCATATTCGGCCCGCCACCGCCTTGCTTTGAGCAGGCGATACAGCAGGCAATGCTGCCTACACAGCTTGCCACCGCAGCAGGCGATGCTGCGCGCACTCGCAGCTCGCACAGACAGCGGGCCATCAGGCCCACAGCTCGCACATTTGCGAGAGCCTACGCAACAGCCTTGCGACTGCAGGCGACCCACAGCAGGGAAGCGGCAGACCGGCGACTGCACAGCTGCGTCGAGCACCGGCATCGAGCACCGGCGCCGCGCAGCGGGCGACGTGGCTACAGGCGTCGCTCACCGGGTTTCTGCAGCGCCGCGACGTCATCGCACCGAGTCATCGCTGCACTGCACGGCGGGAGAGATGTTCGCGACGATGCGTCTTAGCTACATAGTATAGGTAGTTATAGGTAGCTATAGTAGTACATAGAATGTTGCAAATAAATAAAACCGCGACTACATAGTATAGGTAGTTATAGGTAGTTAGTTAGCACATAGAATGCTGTAACAGATAAAGCTGCATAGTATAGATAGTTATAGGTAGCTATAGTTGATACATAGTTTGTTATTGAAATAAAACACATTCGTTACAGTTGTTTGCTCTCAAGAGGCAGTATATAAGCCCTTGGAGCCTTTATTTCTTCCAAATAGATAGAATATAGTTAGGTAGGGTATCCTATCCCTTACACATAACAGTAAACACATGGTAACCCTGGTAATCGAAGGTATATGAAGGTAATCAAGGTATATAAAGGTATATAAAGATATATCGGTGGTATATAAGGTAATCGAGGTATATACACACACAGACAGACATACATAGGTAAATAGAAAGGGCTTGGTAATTTGAGACTTGAAATATTAGGTCAAAGGTAGTCGCATAGCTAAAAGCGACACTGACCAATCACAGAGCAGGAGGGTGCTGGTACGTGATTGGTCAACAGTTTTTGATAAATAGCCCTGGTGAAGGTATGCACAAAATAAAACACTTTGCATCTACCCTCTTCCTTTCCCGAAAAAACAAGTCTAGATTCTAGACTTCTAAATGTCTGAAATAGAACCGCCTTGAAAAATCCTTTCTGGGGATATATAGATGTCTATAGTGTATGCAGGCATAAAGCCGTAATTTAGGTTTAAATAAAACTGTTTATTTTTATCCCCCTGAAACATATACGCTTATAGAGTTGCAACCCCTTAAGTGACAGGGTTGAAACATATGTAGTTTTGTAGAGGGTTGTCGTATCTATAGAGATACATATAGCTGTATAGCCCTCCTAGCATAGTTTTACGGTAAATTCACCCCAAGTAGGTAATAGCTTCGCGCCTACTATAGTTTTGTATAGTTTTTGACATCCCACCCCTACATGGAGGGGGATGAAGGGGTGAATTCGTCTCCGCTGTATGGAGCCTACCGAGGGCTATCCATGAAGGTACGACAACCCCTACTCACATAGACCTAAGCCTAGATATAGCCAAAATTCTAGGATAGACATAGTGAAAATTAGTGTTAATAAACTTCATCACACACGGTGATTTTTTGGGTGTCGATACGGTACAGTTACGCCGTACAATAGTAAAATAGGAAGTTTATTAAATTTGTAGTCATTGTCAAGATAATTTCGGATTTATAACTAAATGTAGAATCATATAGTCGCGAATTTCACCCTTCAAATCGCTAAGTGCATAGTGAACAAGTTAAATAGTGTTTTATTGTGACTTTATTGGTAAGCCCTCTGTACCTACCCCTATATACTGTGTCAATAACAGCAAGTATAGCAAGTATTCAGCTAAGGGTTGCATCCTCATGGCCCGTAGCTTATAGACGGAGCGTCAACGCGTCTGGATCATTTATACCTAGGTGGGTTGTCACCATACAGTCCACTTTCGAAGAATAGGATAACCTACCCTGGCCACCCTACAGTCCAGTCGATCACGTCCGCCCCGTACAGCGTCAGAAAAAAGAACATCGTACCACCTGCTTATATCACAGTGATCATTGAAGAAAACAGTTGTGCTTAGAGACTAGCACCTGGCAATATTTACGCTATTTGCCATTTTTAACCTCAGTTAACAGAGGAAGTACCTACCTATGCTAAAAGTCAAGCTTTACCTTCACCCTAGCAATATACAATCATCGGAAGTTTATCTCATTTATCTGGGTAAAAGGAATCAAACCCCCTTTTTTTGTATGGGAAATCATCAAACACTTGATCCTTCTTGTGCCCTTTACGTCCCAGGGCCGCCGGAAGATGACTAGGAATCAAACCCCTGTCATTATTATTAGGAATTTTTCTGCATTCCTGCAAATTTACATGAATTGTTACGATCTCCTAGAGAGGAGGCCTGTGTCCCAGCAGTGGGAACGTTAAAAGGCTGATTATGATTATGATGTTACGATCTCATTGGCCTAATATATCGATACTAATCAAACCCCTGTAATTATTATCGACATCGCCAATGAGATAGATAGTGACAGTTCATGTAAATTTACTGGAATACATATTTTTTTTCCAAAATCAATAATTGATTGATTTAAATTTGGAACATGTTCTTTTTAAGATCAAAGAGAGATCATAAGGAAAACACTACGCAAATAAACTGTTTTAATTACCTATAGGTATTACCCGATTATAAATCTCCTTCAATCAACTATGCGCAAAGACATTAAGTTTACCTGCCTCGCTCGAAGTTCCTACATACCTATGTATGTTAGCTAGTTGATTTCTTATAAGGCAACATTTCGTGCCAGGAATGCGACACACCCTGACTCTTGGCTTCCGACCTTCAAATAACTCAAGCCATGTATTTGCATAGGTGCATCCGAAATCAGTCTTGAAAGCTACCATGTAGCTATTGAAGTGTTATATTATTTAATTTTGAACTTTATCCCGGCTTATTAAGAGTTATTTTATTTACCTACATAATCATGTAGGTATACGTAGGTGCTTGCATTTTCGCTAGGGGCGCAGATAATATAATACTACACTAGGGGCATGATTTGGCTGGTTCGCCAGGGTTCAACCATTGCGATGAGCGCTTCCGATAATTGTACAGGGTCCACTTTTAATCCCAGGTACCTAATGATTCGATTTAAAATCCCTTCATTATTGTGCCGGTCAATTATGATCCGCTTCTACAATAGCCTTCATTTCTTCATTATCAACTTTAGTCTTCGGCCGTCCACAGAGATTGTTCTGCAGGTCGAACAGAACGAAAACGTTACAACAAAAAATGCAGTGTGTTTTCTTTTGCGACACCGCCGCCATACGCACCATTATTCCTTCGAGCCGTTTCTGCAGCACTGCTGCCACGGTGGGACTCGTACTCGTAAATAACGCGATATTTCAAGTTTGCCATTTTGTAAACTGAGTGACGCAAAGAAAAAATACAAACGAGGAAAAAGGGGTTTCGAAACAAAATGCATGAGTAAATAGCTGAATTTGGAATTATCCAAAGAGGAGTTATTTATTTGAGATCAAAGTGGCAAGTGCGAAAAATACGCCAATTTCGTATGTAAAGACCTAATACTTAATTGTATATCGCAATTACCTACTATGCTATGTTTAACATGTGTTTAACTATTAAAAACATGGCAATATTCACTTACAAATTACGAGTTGAATGTGGGTAGATCGTAAAATGTGTCAAACGAGAAAAAGTTTGATAAAATTCAGTACCTAAGTCTCTGTCCATTTATTTGTCGGGCAAAAGTGAATCACCGGTCTATCTCTAGTGTAGTGCAATGGATATCATGGATAATCCCACAGAAAGGCTTTTAACCTCTCGCGTTGATAACTCAGACGTTGAAGAGTGCGTATATATTTTTTTTTGCTGATTTTATGCAAATCAACCATGTTTTGTGACCTCCTGGGACACGGTGGGTGAATTCGCCCACCGTGTAATTATGCAATCTATTTCGTAATTGGATAATTATTTACAGTTATTTGTCTGTCTAGAAGCGATGTAATTATTTGTTTAGTTAAATACTCGGTGAAGCAAGTCTTGCTCAAAGTTTTGATGAAAACGGCCACGATGGTGGTTGTAAACTACCGACACGTTTCATTTTTTTGTTACGAGAGCAATTTTATGTTTGAGATTTTTGTATTTCAAATCACTTCACTGTTTTAAATCAATTATTTTAGGTAACAGTCAAACAAATCAATTAATAGTCAAAAATTATTATAACGGATAATTTATGTTTTCTTTTTAAAAGTTCTTATTAACACGTATTTAACACATTCCGTTATTTTTTGCAGAGGTGAAAAGCTGTACGTGACAGCAGATAAACGCGGCGACAAGGGAGGTTGCAAACGACCTCTTTGCTGGACCCTCCTCGGACTGGTCGTCGCAGCCATAGTCGCCATCATCGTGCTAGCAGCCAGTAAGTTGAACATCAAAGAATAATAAGGCTGTTACGTTTGAAGGGTTTCATATCTCAAAAGGAAAAACGGAACCCTAATAGGCTCATCCGGCTGTCTGTCAAGGCCCTGTATCTCAGGAACGCGTAGAGGTATCCAGTTGAAATTAAGAATTAACACATATGACAATACTGTTATTGTTATTCACAAAAGCACTATAGTCTAATAACTTCAACGTAACTAACGATCTCTTAAAAAATTCCAGCGGGCGTCCTCTTCACGAACTCTCTGACTCCTCTAGAGCAATACAATACATCTGTCAGCTCGGCGCGGGCACTGGGCGGCATCGGCCACATTCACCACGACCACGAGTACGACCATGACCATGACCACAACACAAGCGGCGACCACGACCACAGTGCGGACCATGACCACAGCGCCGACCACGACCACAGCATGGAGACGACGGAGCATCAACACGGACCTGAGACGCAGAGTGATGAGGGTCACGAGCACTCCATCATGTCTGACGAAACCGGCGATTCTTCCATGTATGGTAAGTCACTTCAGTACTGTGTAGTAAAGAATGCAATGAGCCCAGGCAGCAATATGACTAACTTTTTATTTAATTGTTTGTGTAACTGTATGAATTAACCTACAATAAATTAGGCTATTCGGTATACTACGAGTAGGTATTACGAAGAGCTGGTATTAAAAATCATTATTGCTTGGTTTCAAAACATCTAGACATACGTAAATCACTCCTTTTTAACCGACTTCTAAAAAAGGAGGAGGTTCTCAATTCGGATGTTTGTATGTTTTTTTTTTTAATGTTTGTTCGCGCATAACTCCGTCGCTTGCCAACCGATTTGAAAAAATCTTTTTTTGTTGGAAAAGGTGTACTTCCCAAATGTTCCTATGAAAATTTTATCAAAATCGAACAAGCGGTTTTTTTGTTAATTTCAATAAATGATAGCAAATCTGTCGGGATAGCTGAAATCGCATGTTTGTTTATTGTTTACACAAATTTATACCACGTACGCTGTGATGGGTATGTTTAGCTGGGAGTGAACCACTAAAAAGTGAAAAATAAAAAAGCTTTTTCTCTGAACTCGGTGTTTTCGGTTGCTTTTTTGTTGTTGAACACACCGACTTCCGAAATTAAAGTTATTTTATACTTTTTGGTTTTTTGTTTAGAAGTCGGTTTTATTTTTTGTAAAAAGTTTTTTTTTCCGATTGAAGTAAGTAAAACTGTAATTTGTTTTTCTTTTATTTCCACAGTGCCTAGAACTTTGGAAGGCGAGCTGAGAATCGATAACGAGGAACTAACTGACGCACTTCAAGATCCTGAAAGCAACGAGTACAGAGAGTTTGTCACTAACTTCGCTGATGGAATCAAACGAGCACTGTTCGATAGAAACAGCCTCGACAACGGAGATAATGAAATTAGGGTCGAAGTTATACAGCTCAAGTAAGACATACTTTAATGTAGTAAACATTTAGTGACAAGAAATGCAACCAGCTTTTTTTCTTTTACGTCAATGTCAAATTAAATAAAATGTAAAATAATTCATTTCTTTTACAGGAAAGGCTCAATCATCGTCACCTACAGAGTCCACTGGAAGAACAAGTTGAACAACGAACCAACAGAAGATTTCCTGAACGCTAACAAGCTTGAAGAGAAACTTGATGATTACCTTACCAGGACTAACAGAATGATCAACGTTTACCACATTGCCGAAGACAAGATGAACACGAAACCAGTGCTTGACATCTGTCAAATAAACAAGAATGGTTGTGAACATGGCTGCGAATTCGATGAAACGACACTTGAATTCACTTGCACATGCCCATATGGTGAGATATCAGACGTGGCTAATCCGAAACGGTGCATACCTTTATTAGGCTCGGAAAATGATAAGAGCGCTGAAGACACAAAAGGCAGAGACTTTACTGTTCTTGAAGTAAACGCCAATCCAATCACTACTAAAATGGTTCCAGAGGAGGAAAACCCCACCACTGAGCCCGAGCCACATTCCCACTCCGAGCATACATTCGACTGGACTGAAACTCATCACAGAATGCCGGAGACTACCACCGAAACTGAAAACGAAGTTAACTTTTCGCACATCTTTGGCCACTCAACCAAAAAGGTGGAAGAGTCAGAAACAACTAAACCTGATTCGAGTGAAGAGAATCCAGCTCCTGAGCCAGAACCTAAACCTGAGCCAGAACCTGAACCGGTAGCCGAGCATGGAGCGACAACCGAGCCTGAACCCAAACCTGAAGCGGAACCTACTTCTGAGCCCGAACCCAAATCGGAGCCCGAACCCAAATCGGAGCCCGAACCCAAATCGGAGCCTGAACCCAAATCAGAGCCTGAACCCAAACCAGAGCCTGAACCCACTTCTGAGCCTGAACCGGTAGCGGAACCAGAACCAACCCCTGAGCCAGCACCCGAACCAAGTGCAGAACCAGAGCCAATATCTGAACCAGAACCGACATCAGAACCTGAACCAGAGTCAAAAGCTCAATTTGATTCACATCATCAGCCTGAAACCACTCCAGAGCCAAAATCGGAGCCAGAACCAGAGCCTGAAGTAGCATCCACAACACCCTCGCCAGAGCATATCGCTTTGAACCCTGCCTTCATGTTGCATGACGAACATAATTTAGAGTCTGAACCGAGGACAGAACCCCAACCTGAACCCGAACCAGCGACCGCACCAATGCCAGAATCATCCCCTGAAGCTACCTCCGAAGCTAACACACAGTCTTCCCAATCTATTTCGCAAACACTTGAAAACGCAGCTCGGCACGACTCAGCAGCGGTCACAGAGGAATCTACTACCACAGTCGTAGATACGAAACAGCAATCTGAACATCACATGTTAGATAACTCAGAAGAAAAGTCAATTTTGTATACAAATGAGGGTAAATTCGAATTTAAACCTATTGAAGATACGACCAGGAGAATTTCTTTATCTGAACCAAATCTTATAAATGAACCTTCGTATGAACCAAAACCCGAGATTATTTCAATTTTAAGTGCCAAGCCCGAAAACAACACAGCAGAGAATCGGAATAATACAAACAACGATACTCGTACCACAACTGAAACTAACGATTGGCTAGAACTACAGTCTCATGACACAGCTACGCCGGTAGACCATAAACAAACTGAGTTTGAAGAACTCCTAAATAATAATGAAAACAAAATTATGCATGAATCTGAACAAAGGTCGTTCAAATCATTTGATGAAGATTTCTTATTTGCAACGACTACCGCAAGCGCAAACCCTGTAAACGAAAACGATTCGCTCGACTTAGAAAACAAAGATATCGTTAACCCAAGTACCGAAACAACTAGGATGGAGGAAGAAACCAAAATGCCAGTTTCAATTTTACCCATCAGCGAAGAAACACCAGAAGGAGAAAATAGCGATTCAAAAACAAGTACTAAAACTGTAATCACAATTGCTCCTGCTGAATCGGAAACGTCCACGGGTGAAACTGAAACAGAAAATGAAGAATCTAAAACGGGATCTATGATAACTTCTATCCTCGAGGAAGCCAAGTCAATAGAAACCAATCAAACGGTACCAATTGAAACAACATCCTCAGAGCCTGAAACGATTAAGCAGTTTTCTATCAATAAACATTATCAAGAATCTGATGGAGATAGATTATTAGAAGTTTTAGGGACTAAATCTCGTTCTGAAAGTAATGACACATCAACCGAACGCGAACCTGAAGAAGGTATGGATATCACATTTGATGCTATAAACATGCTTTACAACCGTTCCTCTAAATCGATTGAAAAGAAACCGGTAATGCAAGATACAACAGAGGTTTCGAGCGACACCACAGGAAGTCCTACTGATTCTGACTGGCTGTCAGAAACTGTTACTGAAATAAACTACGATGAGGCTATGAACAAAATGGCAAAACATGAAACAACAGAAGCCAGTCTAAGCAAAATAGATGAAATAATGAACCATGGTCTGGTGAAAGATGATTTTGAACCAGATTACTTGAGTAACATGGGTTCAACTGGTAACAAACAGGAACAGGATGAACCATTATACGGAATGGTGCATGACTATGATAACGAGGATACACGTTTTAAAAGAGTTAACACAGAAGTAACAACTGTAGCAGCAACAAATGTCTCTACCACTGCAATAGACGTTGTAAAAGACAATTCAGGAGTAGTAGTTAACAAAAGTACACCTATTGAAACGACTACTGTCAGTGAATATATTTATAAAGTAGCTGAAAAGTCCACTAACACTCCCGATGTGACCGTAACGGAGCATAAAGCAATGGAAGCCAATAACTCATCGTCCCCAGTGATGGAAGCTGAGTCACCAGCGGTGAATAATAATGAACCAGCTCTATCAACCACCGAAGAACCCGAACTAGCTATGAAGGCTGAACCGGCACCGGTTTGGGAAGAATTCGATTCAGAAAAATATTTAACTGTTAAAGAATTGCCCAGAAAAATTGAAACCACTACTGAAAATCAGGACCCGGTTATGATTGAAGAAAAAGAAATACCCTCTTCAACTAGTGAACCTACCACTGTACTACCAATGAACGAAGACTCCAAAAACACTACTATGACCGAAACAGAAAATTTGGATCTTTCCGAAAATTCCCAGAATACAACACAGTTAAATAATCTAAATGTAACTATATATGAAATTTCTTCTAGTCATAGCGGTAATAATTCAGTTCTATTACCGAAAACTGGAAATGCACAATCAGCAGAGTACGATGACCATGAACCTGAAATGAATCCTTTCTTACCAGAGGTCGAGAACAATAAAAGTTTAGTCAAAAAACTTCAAGAAGGTCATGACCTCGAGCCTAATAACCTTACCGAGACCCAAAATGAGAACACGGAGGAACATGCCATAAACCAGTCGGAAGGACTAATGTCTTCAAATAACGAATCCTTAACTGTAGTAGGGAAAGAAGCTGAGACAACAACAAACATTAACAAGCAAGAAGAGAGCCCATCAATAGCTTCGGAAGACGATACTTCATTTAATGAATTGCTAATGAGCGGGAATACAACAGATATTAGCACGACTCTAGCGCCCAAGTCTAAACCCGAGGAAAAAGAGGCATTACCCATTTCCACATTCTTATTGGACACCGATGACCTAGAATCTCCAACGACAACGACCAGTAGCAACAAGGCAGATATTGTAACGGTGCCCAACAACGATGGGGGCTACCTCAGTGTTGTTCCCATTGAAGACCAGAAAGACGATCTGCTAGAGCAGTTGGAGCAGCAGAAAAGTGAAAACAATGCAGAGCTCAATGACATAAGTGATTTGCCAAAAAGTGATAAAAGGACATTAGATGCAACCAAATTCGATTCAGTAATTAATAATGAAGCGTAGGACGCGCCGCTCAATAGTAACTCTACACACAATTAGTTTTAGAGCCGCTATTTCATTTCCTGTGATTTCGTTCAAATTCAACGAACAAATTATTCTGAACAGACTTTTATACCAATGTAAATGCAATATTATTATATTATGAATTAATCCAATTTACTGAGTTTCTATCCCCGGAAACTTACACAGTACCTTTCATTGTATTGTCCTGTATTGTATTCATATCGTGAACAACTTATTCATTAGACTAGTCAAACTAGGAAGAGTCATCGTCTTGGAAGAAAGATTTAGATTTATTTATTGCTTTGTCTATATGAAAATTAGGTGGATTGCGTAAAGATGTATAAATAACTGGTAAAACGTATGTACTTTAAGTATTTTACGCGATTCATTCTCTATGAAGGTACACAAAAGCCTTGGATCTTGTAATATTACGCCTCGCTCTTAGAGGATTACCTGACAGTCCTATCTTGTAATTGTTACCATAGCTAAATGTATATTATTATTATTTTAAATAAAATTACTCTTGAATCGGACGCTATAACGAGTTTGGAAAATAAAATGGCGTAACCGTTAGATGGCGTTTGTTATATTTTCTTGTGATTGTCTGCCATGCCGTATGTGATAACTCGCAGGTAAACTACATTCCGGTCGTACTTATAAACTTAGTGATATTACACAGAAGTGAGGTCTGATTGTAAAATAATAATTAATTTAGTACTTGTTAACTAAGATAAATATTTTGTATAAATGGTTGATTTGTAAAATAATTGAATTATGTTGTAAATAAATATAAAGTTAATAATAATTATATTTGAGTGTCAATTGTTTCTTCCTGCAATCTGAACTTTGTTAGCTGGCAGTATTTTAGGCTTTTTAGGAAAAATATTTGCACTATCATAGTTTTACATAATTAACTCTATCCCATTGATCAAAGGGTGTCTTATCCAAGTATCAATAATTAATTTAAAACGTAAAATCATTTAAAAGTGTGTAAACTTTATTAAGTACCAACAGTCTAAATAACTCTGACATGGACAACAAGTCAACAACAATTAAGTACATAACAGCATTATTTAGGTCTTAATCACAGAACATTTCATTTTTTGGTCTCGGCGTGATATCGTCGATCTCTTGAGCAGTTACTTGCTCCTCTAGCAGCATCCTCGCACATAGACACTCATCACCCATCATCCCGTTCCCACTAACTATGCAGTTACCCAACACAGCCTTGCAACTATTGTACGGAATAAATTTCCCATCATTCACACTATCTACTTCTACTTTAAATGTTTTAGCTGGAGGAATATCCATTTCAAAAATGTCTTTTAATTTGACTGTGCCATCAGCCTTGTATTCTACTATTGGTGTGTTGTCTTGATATCCACCAATACTTCCACTGTCAACATTGCAACGATCAGAACATTCGCAGCCTTCACAGAAGTTGCTAACGTTATTATCTACTTTGCTCATGTTTATGGGCTCATTATCAATAGGAATAAAATCGTAGTCTTCATCAACAGTCTTAGATATTTGTGCACAGACGCATTTTTCGCCTTTATCAATCATGATACAACTGCCTAGTACTAATTTACAACTAGGGACTTCTGTAGCATCATCATGTAAGTTTTCGTTTGGTGTGCCGTGGTAACTGTCGTTAATTTCACTGCTTTCAAAAGTAGCAACAGCTGCTTCATCACTGCCAAATTCTTCTTTTACATTCTGTATACAACTAAATGTATGTTTTTCATACTGAGACTTTAGTATTATTTGTCCACATGAAGAACAAGTAATGGTATCTGAAAATAAAAAGCAAAATATTGTTGCATTCACCAGTGGAGATATCTGTTTCCTATATAAAATTGATTCGCGAAATGGATACACAAATAAATTTACCACATAATTAGGGTTTAAAATAGGGGTAAATTGATAAAAGAAAATTTCCTAAAAATGAGAACGAAAAGCTTACCATTTTCAGTTCTCTTCTTCGTCATACACGACAAGTCACAAGCTGAATTAGAATCAGATGATATTCCACTGTCTGCTTTAGTATCTAAAACAAAATCAACAAATAGAATAAATTACGAATACTGACTAAAAATTGTAACATGAATCTGGGGAATTCAAAACCTGGAGGTCGGAACCCACTTGTAGCCGATGTCCCACAGGAGCGGCCCAAGAACCGAACCCTGTAGAACACTGCATAAAACCTCTCCCCGTTCACCGGACTAGATTACGGCCCTGTCCGTTAATAAGTCTCGCCTAAATAACGGAGGTAGGTTGGCATCCGATGATACCGGAGCAGGGCCGGTTATTAAGATTACCCAGCTCCGCGACCCGCATCGTGATGGTCGCGCGTCTAACGTCGAGCGCCTCCTGCGGAAACCGAACAGTAGGGGCATTCCCACGGTCCTGAATCTCCTGGGAATTAATCTCCAATTCAATTTAGATAGCAACCCTGTACAGTATTTAAGCCTAGGACTATTAACCACTTTCTATTTTGACAAACTAAAAAGGCATCACAGAATTGAACATGACTCTTACTGATAGGGCTAACCCACTGTTTACGTGTGCAAAAAAGAGAGCTTTGCCCCTTTTTTTAAGAATACACTTTTCAATCAACCTTCCAAAATAATAGAATTGTAATTGAATGTACCACAGAACGATGCACAAATCGAAATTCAAGCTTGCCTCAATTCTGAATACAAGTTTGGCCTAGTAAATAAGAAAGGGTAGGAGTTTAAAAGTTTAAAATTAATACACGGCAGCACACTTACGATGTTTAGCCAGATGTCTCTTCTTGGCATATGCAGTGGCAAACTTTTTACCGCAGTCGGCGAATGAACAGTATAGAGAAGTATCAGCCGTGTGCGTCTTGAGGTGAGTCTTCAAATGATGTGACTGAATGAACCCTGGAATAAGAATAAATGTCTAAAACTTGCTATCTTACATTTAATACAAGACATAAGGCGATGCGCCTCCGGAAGAATTTATATATTACGGGCATATTTACATGCATCTACCGTGACAACTAATACGATAGAAGAACGCAATTATTACTTACAATTATTAACAATACAAATAAAATACATTTCAATCAATTTAATTTTTAAAATTGATTGAGTCAGGCGTTACTTTGCGGAAATTTATTTTAAATTTGAAAATGAAAATAATATATCTAGTTTTAATTTCCGCGAATATGCGTGGGTTGCAGGTATGCACCTCCCTCCCGCCCGTTATATTATGCACATGCCAGATAACAAGGCAAAAGCAAGGATAATATGCACATGCAGGAAGGCAATGCAAAACCCAACACCAATACCGACACGTGTTTCGCCTCTCCACGAGGCATCCACGTGTTGACCCATGGAGGAGATGCCCTCCAAACTTTGGAGGAAGCCGTCGCTCGAGCGCGGGAAGGGTGCGGAGCCGGATTCTGACTCCGCATCTGCCGCGATGAGCGAGGAGAATACTGGTGGGGAGGTTGCGGGGGCTGCGGAGAACAATAAGTTCTTCCGTAAGCGTCCGAGACCGGAGGATGACCAGGGGTCGTCCTCCGCGGGAGAGATGGCCTCGGCTCGCAAGGTCCCCACCAGTAAGCGAGGCAAAGGTCGGGGTGGCAAGGGGAGACGGCTCGCCGCCCGGGAGGCCCAGCGAATGGCGAAGCTCGCCGTGGAGGGGCGGCACCCTGGACTGAGCGATCCCAGACCTCTCTCGGGGTCTTCGGGTAGCGAGTCGGAAGCCGCTGGTGCCCCCGACCGAAAGGCCGGGTTCGCGGAGGCCGTTGAGGCCGTTGTCCGCGCTGTGACCCTGAAGAGGACGATAGCGTCCAAGAACAGGGCCATAAGCGAGGCGGCGGCCTCTATCCTGGAGGCAGCGGAGGCCACCTTCCGCAGGCCTGCGACGGACGAAACGTCCAAACTGCGGAAGGAGGTCGCCCGCTTGGCGGCCACCACGGAGCTTCTCCATAAGGAGAATGAGAAGCTCCGAGCGGACCTGGCCAGTCTCCGAGGAGCCAGTTCACGGGGGCCGCTACAGCCTCCAGGGGGGCAAAAGCAGGGGCAAAGCCGGCCCTTGCCTGCGCCAGGTCCGGCGCCTGAGAACCAGGTGCTGGACCTGGTGCGGCAGGAGCTGGCCGCCTTCCGGGAACGGTTTTCCGTCCTGGAGGGCATCGTTCTGCGCCCCCCACTAGCAGCGGACCAAAAGAACCAGGGCAAGAAGGCGGCCTCGTACGCGGCCGCCGTGGCTGCCAAGCCGGGTACGTCCGGCCAGGCCAACGCAGGGGCCGGGCCGACGAAGTCGGCACCTGCAAAGCCGGCATCGGGTAAACCGGGGCCGGCCAAGCAAAAGAAGGGCGGAGCGGCTGCACAGGCGGCGCAGGCTCCAGCGCCGACAGTGCAGCCCTCATCTTCCGACCCGCCTTCCAACTCCTCTGCCGAAGCCGGTTGGCAAGTGGTCGGGGAGAAGAAGAAGGCGGGCAAGGCAGCCAGGGCGGCCAAGAAACGGGCGCGAAAACGGCGGCAAAAGGAGCGACGCGTCGCCGCGATGCTCCGCGCCCCAAAGACCGCAGCTGTAGTGCTAACGCTACAGCCAGACGCGGTCAAGAGGGGCGTGTCGTACGGCGACTTGCTAACTAAGGCAAAGGAGACGGTAGACCTCCGGGAGCTCGGCATCGTCGGGGGCCTCCGGCTGCGGGTAACCATGACTGGTGCCCGTATGCTGGAGATCCCCGGGGAAGCCAGCGGCCCAACCGCAGACGCTCTGGCCGAGAGGCTCAGGGCGTCCTTGAACGCGGAAGATGCCCGAGTGTCCAGGCCCACCAAATGCGCTGATATGCGCATCTTGGGCCTGGACGACTCCGTCACGGAGGAGGAGGTCGTGGCCGCCGTGGTCAGGACGGGGGGGTGCTCTGCCGAGCAAGTCAAGGCAGGCACCATACGTTCTGACTACACGGGCATGCGCACCGTCGTGGTGAGCTGCCCCGTGACGGCGGCCAAGAAGATTACAGAGGGTCGAAGACTTCTGGTGGGCTGGGTGTCGGCGCAGGTAAAGCTGCTGGAGCCCAGGCCTCTGAGGTGCTTCCGCTGCCAAGTGGGGAACCACACGGGGGCGTGTTGCACCTCGGAGGTTGACCGCAGCGAGCTTTGCTTCCGCTGCGGTCAGCCCGGTCACAAAGCTGGCTCCTGCAACGCCGCGCCGCACTGCACTGCATGTGCGGCAGCTGGCAAGCCAGCCGAGCACTGGGCTGGGGGCAAAGCCTGCCCTCCACCCACGAAAGCCGGGGGTAAGAAGCCCTCTTCTGCCGTCTCCGTGCCAGCCGCCGCTTCCGTCGCCGCCGCTGCCACCGCCGCTGATGTAGCCGCCGCAACAGCGGCGGCTGCTACACCGGAGCCCACTAAGGGTTCCCGGGAGGAGGCCGAAATGGAATGCCAATAACGGCTCCATTACGCCTCCTCCAGGCGAACATCAACCACTGCGCCGCCGCTCAGGACCTGTTGGTCCAGAGCATGGCGCAGTGGTTGATCAATATCGCCGTGGTCGCTGAGCCGTACTACGTCCCGCCCAGGGATGACTGGGTGAAGGACCTGGACGGCTCAGTGGCCCTTATTTCGTCGGCCGCCGCCGGTACCCCGTCCCTTGAGTGCGTTAGGAGAGGACAGGGGTGCGTAGCAGCACGGTTCGGGGAGATTGTAGTAGTGGGAGTCTACTTCTCCCCGAACCGAACTCTCGCCGAATTCCACAACTCCCTTAGGGAGCTGCGTATCGTCGTCGTCGGGTATCGTCCCCTCCCCGTGATTGTTCTCGGGGACTTCAATGCCAAGAACTTGGCTTGGGGTTCCCGTTATACAAACGTGCGGGGTAGGATGGTGGAGGACTGGGCTCTGGAGACAGGCCTGGTCGTCCTAAATCGGGGTTCTGTCCCCACGTGTGTGCGGATGCGGGGTGACTCCGTGGTGGACATTTCGTTCGCCAGCCCCGCTCTGTCACCGCGTGTCGTCGACTGGCGCGTTGTGGAGGAGGTGGAGACCTATTCCGATCACCGGTATATCCGGTTCGACGTCTCCGCCCAGACCTCAAGCGCGCCGGTCCGACAGACCCCGAGTGGTCCGCGGTGGGCGCTGAAGCAGCTGGACCGGGAGCTTCTCCTGGAAGCCTCGATCGTGCAGGCCTGGGTGTCAACACCGGACAGGCCTGCTGACATCAACGACGAGGCGGAGCGGTTCCGGGAGACCATGTCGGAAATATGCGACGTGGCAATGCCCCGGGTCCGGCCAGGACGCGCCCGCCGTCAGGTGTACTGGTGGTCGCGCGAGCTGACGTCGCTTCGAGAAGCGTGCGTTGCTGCGCGTCACCCGTACACCAGACATCGCCGGCTCCGCATCCGCCCTCCGGATGCGCAGGCCAGGGAGGCGGAGCTGTACGAGGTGTACAGAGCGGCGAAGACCGCCCTCCAAGCGGGGATCTTGCGGGCCAGGGATCTGGCTCGCAAAGAGCTGCTGGAGTCTCTGGACGGGGACCCGTGGGGAAGACCCTACAAAATGGTGCGGAACAAACTCCGCACCTGGGCCCCCCCGTTGACGCAGAGTCTCCGGCCCCAGCTG
Source organism: Hecatera dysodea (assembly GCA_905332915.2). Lineage (NCBI taxonomy): Eukaryota > Metazoa > Arthropoda > Insecta > Lepidoptera > Noctuidae > Hecatera > Hecatera dysodea. Next base: position 7,297,870 of record HG995288.1, on the reverse strand, counting down.
GTGGAGGACGTGGTGAGCGCTCTGTTCCCTACGCGAGGGGACCATGCTCCCCCGCCTATGGCTCCGCTACCCGTGGTGCCCGATGCGGACCACACCGACGACGGCAACGACGACGACGATACTCCGGAGGTGACCGAGGTAGACCTGAGAGCGGCGGTTAACAGGCTGAAGGCCAAAAATACCGCCCCAGGACCCGATGGCTTACCTGGGAAAGCCTGGGTCCTGGCCTCGGAGGCTCTCGGGCCTCGACTACGTGGGCTCCTAAGCGCATGCTTGGAGAGGGGCCAGTTCCCACGTCGCTGGAAGACGGGGAAATTGGTCCTCATTGCGAAGCCAGGGCGCCCTGCGGACTCTCCGTCCGCATACCGGCCCATCGTGCTGCTCGACGAGGTGGGCAAGCTCTTTGAAAGAGTCATTGCAAACCGCCTCGTCAAGCACTTGGTGAGAGTTGGGCCGGATCTGGCGGAGAACCAGTTCGGTTTCCGCGCGGGGCGCTCGACGGTGGACGCCATCATGCGCGTGAGAGCCCTCACGACGGGGGAGGCGATTTCCCGGGGCGGGGTGGTGGTGGCGGTGTCTCTTGACATCGCCAACGCGTTCAACATCCTGCCTTGGAGTTGCATCGGGGAGGCACTCCGGTATCACCGAGTGCCAACCTACCTCTGTCGCGTGGTCGAGGACTACTTGACGGATAGAGCCGTCATCTACCCCGGTCACCGGGGAGAGTGGAATCGGCGAGAGATGTCGTGCGGTGTTCCACAGGGTTCGGTTCTGGGGCCGCTCCTGTGGGACATCGGTTACGACTGGGTGCTGCGCGGCGACCTCCCTTGCGGCGTCAGTGTTGTTTGCTACGCTGACGACACGCTGGTCCTGGCGCAGGGGGGGTCGCACCAGGCGGCGGTCGACCTAATGACACGCGGGGTTGCAGCAGTCGTTGGGAGGATCCGGCAACTGGGTCTCGAGGTGGCCCTACACAAGTCCGAGGCCATGTGTTTTCACGGACCTCGGAACCGGCCACCATCGGGATCCCAGATAACGGTAGGAGGGGTTTGCATCGGCGTCGGGTCGACGATGAGCTACTTGGGTCTCGTCCTCGACAGCCGGTGGAACTTTGCGGAGCACTTCCGCCGTTTGGCTCCCAAACTGGGGCGGGCCGGGGCTGCCCTCAAGCGGCTCTTGCCCAACCTAGGGGGACCAAACGCCTCCTGCCGGAGGCTGTACGCGGGGATCGTGCGGTCCATGGCCCTTTACGGGGCCCCGGTGTGGGCGCTGTCGCTGAGGCGACTGCCAGCGCGCCACCTGGTCTCGGCCCAGAGGGTCATGGCCATCCGGCTGATCCGGGGATACCGCACGGTCTCCGGCGAGGCGGCGAACCTCCTTGCCGGATTGCTGCCGTGGGATCTAGAGGCGAGAGCCCTCGCGCACGTCTACGCGTTGCGCGTGGAGGCGCTACGCCGGGGCGAAACTCTGCTGCCGCGGCAGATTGCTGCGCAGCGGACGGAGCTCCGGCGGGATCTCACGGAGGTATGGAGACAGCGACTGCTGCAACCCAGCGCTGGGCACGCCGCCATTGCGGCGATAAGTCCCCTCTTTGAGGAGTGGTTAGAGAGACGCCACGGCGTCCTCACCTTCCGCCTGACACAGGTGCTCACCGGACACGGCTGTTTCGGGAGGTACCTGTGTCGGATCCAGCGGGAGGACACGTCCGGGTGTCATCACTGTGTGGATCGCCCGGAGGACACGGTGGAGCACACGGTGGAGGTCTGCCCTGCCTGGGCGGAGCACCGCCGTGTCCTCATCGAGGCGATCGGCGGCGGCGACCTCTCGCGTCCGGCCCTGGTTCAAGCCATGGTCGGGAGCGAGGAGGCATGGGAGGCGGCCGCCTCCTTCTGCGAAGCAGTAATGCTAGCGAAGGAGGAGGCGGGGCGCGTGCGAGAGAGGGAAGCCCCTCTATCCAGCCGCCGCACCAGGAGAAGACGCCCCGGGCGTCGGGAAACGCAGGGCGATTCCCGGCCACCGTAGGCGCGGGCCTGCGGATGGCGAGCTATGGGTGGCTCGCCGTCCGATAGCAACCAGGCCAGAGTCGACGGCGCGTCGTGTTCCACGCGCGCCTCAAAGAGCCGTCAGCAAACAAGACGGGGCCCCATAGGGTCAGTGCCTGCTAGGGTTGCGGAATTTGTTCGAAAGAGTCACCGCGGCCCTGGAACGCAAAGGGCACAAGCAGGAACACGGGTGGGTTTTAGTCAGTAAGAGTCTGACACTCCCTTCCGCTCCGCCCAGAGCGGGAGAAGTCATTTGATGATTTCCCATCCAAAAAAAAAAAAAAAAAAAAGGGGACGTGTTGACTCGCCGACCGTTGAGTCAACTCAACGGAAATTAAAACTAGATATATTATTTTCATTTTCAAATTTAATTTTTATTACTACCATACTATTTAATAAAATACTTGGAGAGTCGTCTTGTCATTTTGGGAATACTTTGATACTTTTTCATACAGAGCAGTGGAATTCCCTGTCGAAAACTCTTTTCTGATAACTACAACTTGAATCTCTAGGTCAAGAGTGAATAGGTAGGTACGTCTAGGCAAACATCCATCATTGTCAACCACGTCATTACTTTTCAACAGGTAAAAAGTAGCCAAATGAGAGCTTACCAATAATTAAAAAACAACCAAGTTGTACATATACTATCAAACACAACACGTATCATATCAAACATAACACATACTATCCATCAAAAAAGTGTGATAGACCTCTGTTGTAAAATAATGGTTTTGTCAAGAAATAGCTTTGGATAGCAACAATGTTTTGTAGGTATATGTTTATTTTTAAGCCAAAGATTGACTGAACGAGAATGCCTTGTTAATGCAATACGGCATTCTCAACCTCAGCCAATCTGCCTATGCATCAGTAAAGTTTAAATAAATAAAGTATAACTCACCCTTATTACAAACTTTACAATAATGTTGCTTAGTATTAGTATGTGTCAGCTCATGATGTTTCAAATGATGTACAAAGTTAAACTTCTTGGTGCAGCCCGTGAAGCTGCATTGGTAACGTCTCTCGGACTGCGACCTGTGCGTCTTCATGTGTGTGCCGAGTGCTGGCTCACTGCTGAAGACAGCGCTACATTTTGTACATGTGTATGTTCCTGTAAATGTAAGCAATATAGCTTTGCATTAAGCTTGAGCCAAAACAAGTATAGTTCGAAAGTTAGATGCAGTGGCACTTGAGTGTTCCATTTCCAATACTGTTTGCGGCAACATATAGCCCAAATTGTTTTTACTATGTGACCATTGTCATACAATGAAAAAAATGGAATGTTTTCTGCAATTGCGATGACGACTAATGAATTTAAATAATATATTTTCATGTTAAAGAAAAGACGAGAACACTATTATGATGTTACCTCCATGTGCATATTTGGTGTGACGCTTGAGAAGTATGTTGTCGCGGAATTCTCTGCCGCACTGTGAACACTGAACACTACCTGTCCTTTCATGCTGTTTCTCATGGCGACGCAGGGCAGATCTATAATTAGAAAATAATAGGCTATCTATTCTCTGATAATATATAATTGGAATATGTTCTATTTCTATAGACAGCAGTTGTAGCTGAGTGGTAAAGGCCCCGACTTACGAATTGTAGGCCGCAGCCAGGCACAATACTTTGTGTAATTAATTTCATCACCACTGCTCTCAAAACGGTGAGGAAACCGCTTCGAGGTACTTAGTATAATTCTTCTCTAGGGATTGGAGAACCGGCACTGTCGGAGAGTATGCGAATAATCGAATATCCATATAGCCCCTCCGGGTTTTTGTGGCATGGACCATTTGGACAACTCCGGTTCTGATGTTTGCTTTTTATCCATCAGTTATAATTCTCAGCTCTTTGGGGACTAAGTAGTCATGTAATTCTTGTGTGAGCACTATATTATAGTGCTTTTGGAACTTGTGACAGTGGAGTGCATCATCATGGATTGTTGCTTGATAGAATCTTCTGTGATATGCATGTGTTTGATTCTACAATCTGTACCAAAAGTGCCAAATATAAAACACAAAAAATAAATAGTTGACATCTTTGACAAAAAGCTATTGAATAAAATAGCTTTTTGTCATACATCTTATTTTCCTACTCAGTATTCAATATATTTCAAATATAATTAAATCATGGTTAGGTAATGTTATAACTTTTAAACACTATATTCCAAGTGATTGTTATCACAACACAGGTCAGTAAAAGATAATGTAATGAGTCAAAGAGAACATTACGATAGATTCATTGACTGGACACAACTTGATAAGATATGTTAACCAAATACACTAACTCACATGAAACTAAAGTTTTTGCTGCAGACTTTGCACTGGAACTGTGGACTGTGACTCTGCTCGTGCCGCCTTCTTTCACTATCGTATTTGAAGCTTTTAGAACAGTGTCGACATTTCAGTATTGTTTCCTTATCGGGCATTCTGAAGAACTTATTCCGATGATTATTAATAAATCAATCGTTTTGCCTTTCACACAAGCAGATATTACTAAGCACTGTTTGACGCTACTAAGTATTTAACTATCAATAATGAAATTAAATTAAATCATTTTTTCTATCATTTTAAAACATTTTGGTTAATTTACTTCCAAGCGCAGCACGGACGAAACCAAAACACAAGAATTGACAGGAATGTGTCAGCTGGCCGTCAAGTGACAAAATGAAGCAATCAGCTGATAAACGTTCAGAAATTATTTAGCTGTAGATTATTTTTAATAAACAAACCGTTAAAAAGACTGTGTTAATATTTTTTTTCATTCATTGATAAAGTTTAGTGAATGAAACGTTCGCGTACAGGGATTTTAGTGTCATGGCTATAACATCTTATCACTGTTGTAACATTTCACTTGACTTTGACGAAGACGTTGACGTCACGGTGTTATGACGTTTAGATTAGAGGCTCGTTCGCATGAACTCGTTCGCCTTGGGCCGGTCGATTTGATTTATTATTTCACGAAAAACTAGAAAAAAGTGCAGTGGAACTAATCATAAATACAGGAAACTTTGAAATTGGATGCATAAAAGTAGTTTATGTGTAACGTTTGCTTTAATCAAACTCTAGGAGCTTGCATACTGTTCCAAAACCGCAAAATCTGTAGAGATAAAATAAATTCGGAAAGCAGACAGCGGAAATAATGCGATCGTAATGATTTACGTATATAAGTTTTGGCGCCAAGGACTGATGCTTGCGTGATCAGCGGTGAGAGATGCGAAGAGTGAGGCGAGCGCGGCGGTGCTTCATTAGTCGGCAAGCGGCACGTGAGCACGCTGCACGGCCACTCACCGGCGCCAAGGGCAAAGTCATGCAAACATTTGTTTCCATATTTATTACATAAAATGTTGCCGTGGATTCGAGTGACACTCATTTTGTGCGCTTTCGGGCTTCTGCGAGAAATACGCCCGTCAGAACCATTCGTTTCCGAGTTCCTCCTCGGAGAATGGAGGAATATAACTGAGGAACAACTAAACAGAGATGTATATCCTATTGGAACTTACTCCTACCTTGGACTGCTTGTTCTTGTGTTCCTGGTGACTGATTTCCTGAGATTCAAGCCTGTTATTATCCTATCGGGTATGTATTTTATATTGTTGACTGAGCTTCACCTACATGTCAAGGTACTGATACACATTTGTGATACTGTGTGCAAGACATGAATGTCCCATTCCCCTATGTTTAGATTTAGGTGCTTATTTTAATTACCCTCTCTTTTTCATTATGTTGAAACGTCAGTAAGTCTTCACTAGTTCACAAAAAAAAAAAGTTTTTATTTTAGCATTTTTATGTTAATATTAATCTACCTAATCATGAAATGGTAGGAGTTTATCATAACAAAATGCATTGTGATTAATAAAAGTTAACGTTATCAATGAAACATGTCATTTTAATTATTTTTCAAATGTGATTAATGTTATTGATCACTATGTTTGATACCCAAATATTTTCTTGAGCCAAAAATAATGATTTCAAACAATATTGTTTTTTTATCTATGAAATTCCTTAAAACACATCTGCTGGCAAAACAGTTTTGTTTTTTTCACAATTGGGCCAACCTTAACACATAGGCTATATTTTATTTTCTAAAAAATAAAGATCCCTATGAAAATTGCATTGTTGTTGCTGAGAAAACTATTGATGATACACAAATATAATATACTACATAATTAAACTACTCATTATCTATGCTTCTGTACTAATATTATAAAGAGCAAAGATTTGATTGTTTGTTTATATTGAATAAGCTCCAAAACTATCAGTAGTTTTGGAGCTTATTCAATATAAACAAACAATCAAATCTTTGAAAAATTCTTTTAATGTTTGGAAGCTACATTATCCCCGGCTGACATAGGCTATATTTTATCCCCATATTCCCACGGGAACGGGAACTATGTGGTTGATTACCTATAAGAGCCTGTGTTAGGGTATATGTCTAACTATAGATAAGTCACAATGTTTGCTTTTTGTTCAAATTATTCGTCCAAAACCTGGGTGGAATGTAATAGTGGTGATGTTGGTACTATGATATTAATCCATATCCATTTATAGATGGTTTGATCATTCAAATTCATAATGTACATGTAAAGGATACTTAAAATTATACAAATTGGAACCATTGGTGTAAAAGTTATGATGGGTATAAAATAACGTATTAGTAAACTAAAAAAAAAATGTTTGATGAAGAATAATGTATGTTCATTACGGAAGAATTACGATATCACGGTATAAACCAAGGGAGCCGGGCAGTAACGCAAAACGCGGGTGTACCAAGCTATTTGCAAAGCTCCACGCGAACGAAATCGCGGGCGTCGTCGTGGTAGGCTACGGACGCCGCCGGACGCCCGTGATTTCGTCCGCGTAAAGGTGGTAGAGCGGAGATGAAGTTCGTGGAGTAACTAATAAATTCGCAGGCAAAGTGCAAGTAAATAATAAAGAATAGGTATTTTTCCTTTAAATTAAGAAACATTGTAAAGTGACTGTACATATGTATTTAATTTTTATCTGTGTCAATAAAAATAATATTGACTCTATGTTAATAATATCCTCGACTTCATGATAGAAATCAAATGCACTGAGTGATTGAGATCAACGTTATCAGTCTTCAACTGGTAACAAAAATCTTTGTTTATTATATCTTTATTGCCTCATGCACGAGAATAAATTATCTCGTGCATGAGGCAATCTTAGATTAAACTTGTGCATGTTCTACATAAAATTGATGATTTGGAAATAATTGTATTACAGCATTTTGAACACTCGCACATGGACCTCAATGATTTATTTCAGTACTTCAGTACCTACGTTACGTGTTCTGAAATGAAAAATACCATAACATATAATCAAGATGAGCTTACATACTGTATACCTACATAAACTCTTTCCCGGGGTAGGCAGAGTAACAAAACTGTTGTTAGTATAATAGCCAGTAGACCGATGCAATCCATTGAAATAAAACGTACCTAGTTTACATAATTACAGCACAAGTTTGCCGAAACTTCCTTAAGTTCTGCCTCGCTTTTAATCACACAACGTCAAACAATATGTGGACAAAATCGGTAGCTGTACATACCTATTGAACTATGTATATAATTTATGAAACCTAACATAAACAAAAAGGGCACATGCGACCTAAACAAAAAACAAAAAGATCTAAAATGTTCAACATTTGATTATTTTGCATGGAAGTATCGAAGCTCGTATAAGAATATTATTAGGTGCGCCTTGTTTTCCTGATTCTGAATATTAAAATTGGGATAAAATATGTATATATTTTTCTCAGCCCATACTTTCTCACTGCAGGGCAGAGGCCTCCACTACTTCTTCCAAATATTTTTCCCCCGAGCCATATCGAACCAACCCTGGCAGTAAGGCTTGTAGGTCGTCTCGTCACGTATAGAAACTGAATTTTGCCTTCTCTCAGAACTCATTATTAAATTTGTATGTACAGTGCTTAAACACAAGACTAGCACATGCACCTATACATAAATACGTCAGAGTTCGTTGATAGTTTTAAAATTGTCAAAAACTTCTCAATGCGTTTATTTATAAAAAGGTGCCAACTGCTAATGCAACATTTGTGCGACCCACTCAAAAACTTGTTATGCGATTCCATTTTCTGCATTTAAGGTGTACAGATAAGATAATATAAGATAAGAACCGTTATAAAGGTTTTTTTAAGAGTTTAGAAAAGTGAAGGTGTTTGCATATATCGCTATCCAGGATCCATTATCCACCTACTCCACCAGATCATTTCTAATCTTCTGGAAAGACAAACAAGAGCTCGTGTAAAGATCATCATGTTCCGGGATCCGAAAGGGCAAAGTTATTCAATTTAAGATAGGTATCACATAAAATCTTATTTTGTAAGATGAAGCCAAATGTCTAGACAAAAGATATAAATTGAATAAATTACCTTATTATATACTTTAAAAATGAGCAGAGCAACACGTAGGTAGGTACCTACGTTAATAGATCGGACTAGTCGGCAAGTATATTTCAATTTATCAATCTCTGCAACTCGAGTTCAAGTTCATTGCCGATCGTCGAATAAACTATAACGAATCATTGTATTGTAATTGTTTTTATTACGAAGCGGATACAATGATTCCTTATAGATTAAAACAAGGATTGCATTTAATGAGTTCTCTCATTTTAAAAAAGTCGCCCATAACGCCGATATTTTAGCACCAAATCAAACAAAAATCCTGGAATGCACGCTTTCCAAGATGTTGGTTTACCATAAATGTAAATTACGTCAGTAAATTGCCATACGCGATTAATAATACTATGGATGGACTGTGAGCTGACAGATGTTTCTTCAGTTAAAAGGTGACTACTTACTGAGAAGACGGGACAACTCTGTCGTACATGTTGTAAAGATTCAATCAATCTTTGTTCGTGAATACAAGTATTACAATAAAGGTCTTATCATGTATACATTTTGTCGAGCTCTACTAGAACAGTTGGACCTAGAATAGTTCCACCGACTACTAATTAATTGGGATAAGGTCAAGAAGACTGTCAATTTAGAGTCTATCTGTCTCATCATCATACCCTTTGCCCTCATAATATTATGTATTTACTAGCACTTCGACAGTTGGGGGTTGATTATACAAAAATCGGTAAATCTGTTTCAACTCGCTCAACTCGCAACATTTTTCTTACTGAGATCATTTTTACACCCTTCGTAACTTTTTAACCTAAATAACCAACCTTAATTATCAAATCATTTGAATGAAAAAGGAATGAATATTATGATACAAAATACTCAACCCGGGTGTAATTGAGTAGGTAGAGGTCTACTCAATTCCACCCGAGTTGAGTATTTATCCATAAATAATAGTTAGATTAGACATAATATCATATACCCTCGCTGACTTTTTTGATGTATGAGTACTTTAATCGTGTAATTCATTATTTTTGTGTACCTAAGTATTATCAATAGTTTTTTCAGCTCACATCAAATAATGAATTTATTAGGCAACATTTTCTTACTTTGAGTACATTATTGCAATTTTCCTAAGTATCTAGTCTTTCTTTATGCTAATAATGTGTCTGGCGGACAACTGCCCAATTATTGATATTTCGGACTGTAGTCATATTATTATGTTGAAATCGAGAATCGAATGACTTCGAAAGATTACCTATAGACTATCACAATTTGATGCGTAAAAGAGTGTTCCAAATTCATTATGAAGTTTGCCATTTTCCGGTGACATAATATAAATATTCCATGCACGTCACAAGTTATAGCCAACACTTCGCTGCTAACGAAAGGAACCCGTAGATTGAAACCATATTACTTCCACCCTCGCGGTTAAGCACGACACAACGTACTTTCCATAAATAAATGGTTTCTTACAATGATCTAGGCATAAAGACCAGGGTACTGCTATTGACTTGTACCTAAGCTTGTAATAGGTGAATGGTGGTGGAACCAATATTATGCAACTATTGCATATTATTTACACTTTCTTGCAAGCAATTCGTAAACATCTGTTTACGCCGGTTCTAAATATTCTTATGTACTCATCCTTACAATAATTATCATCAAACAAACTAAAGGCCTCAAGAATTTATTAACTCATAAAGAACACGTTGTTTTGCTATTTTTACAGGGTTGAGCGGCATAGCTGTATACGCTATTCTGCTGTGGACAACAAGTCTAGAATGGGTGCAAGCGACACAGTTTTTCTATGGCCTCTACATTGCCACAGAAGTCGCCTATTACACCTATATCTACGCGAAAGTAAGCTATTAATAAATTGCTATTCCAACGCATCTTCAGACGTCATTGAATGAAATAAAAACAATACAAAAGCACGTTACTTGTGCTCACTGCAGCTTATTTTCTCGCTTTGGAACAGCTGCGGTCTCTAGGTATTCCAAAACGTTGTCGCCTAGCCTGATACGAAGCACGAGTTCTATCACCCTGGCATTTATAGACGCGAATGGACGTGTCTAAAACCGGAATATCGACTCTTAGCAGACAAAAATAAACTGAAATAAGAATAGGCAGATGTAACATAAAAAGTTACCTGTGGTATCAATAACATCTGGGCATGCCACCATTGCGGGGATAAGTCCCCTCTTTGAGGACTGGTTGGAAAGACGCCACGGAGTCCTCTTCTTCCGCCTGACGCAGGTGCTCACCGGACAGGGTGGTTTCGGATCGAGCGGGAGGACACGTCCGGGTGTCAACACTGTATGGATCGCCCGCCGGAGGACACGTTGGAGCATACGGCGGAGCTCTGGCCTGCTTGGGCGGAGTCGTGTCCTCGTCGAGGCGATCGGCGGCGGCGTATGTTGATGATGCTCGACACGCACCACCCCCTACTATTACGAATAACATTAGAGTAGGACCCAGGATTCCTATCTACGTTCAGATTATAAGTTTAACGATGGGTGGGAAACTGTATTCTAAGAATAAGTTTTGTGAGCATACAGAATTGCTGTTCTTAATTAGTACTTCTATAAATGTTTCTAAAGGTGGACCCTGCGAAGTATCCGAGCGTGTCCTCGTACACTCGTATCGCGGCGCTGTCGGGCCGGTTCCTGTCCGGCGTCAGCGCCCAGCTGCTCACTCACTTCGGGCTTATGGACTACAGAGACCTTAACTACATCACCTTTACAGGTATACCGGTGGCTTTCAGCTATTTCAGAACACTCATTTTATCCCAAATCATCGGCATGCAGTAAATTTCCACTATAGAAGCATGCCTTTTGCCTGTAACTATAAAGTAATTGCAGAGGTATCTAAATTCTCAAAAAGGCTTAACTATTAAAAAACGATTATCAGCAATCAATTCCTATCTGTACCGTACCTAACACTAAAATTGTTTCAGCTCAGATCCTGGCGACGTTCTGGGCGTTCTGGCTGCCGACCGTTCAGTACGGGATCTACTTCCATCGGCGGTTGTCGGCCGGGAGCCCGCCGCTGGATAAAGAGCTGCATCACAAGTCTAGTGGGGTAATATCCCACTCTATTAGAACATACCTATTTATGTAACTGTGGGATATATCACATTGATTTATTATTTCTTTTCTGAATCTTTAACATCCTATATTTTTAAAGTTCTTTAACCATAATATGTTGCCAACGGAAACAATAGGACTGAAGCAGTCTGTCTGATTTTTGAACAACTATGATCTTTTCAATCAGAATAGGTGATAAGTCAGTTACTTCGGACTTTGCGGAAGGCTAGTAAGTAATCACCTAAACAGAATAGCCTTTGAGTGAACACTAGTCGTCTGGAGACTTGAAAATCGCTTCGAACGAATCATACAATATATTGTAACACTAATCAAAGGATTAGTAAGTCCAACTTCTTTTTACCGATGAAGTGGAAAGATCTCATAACCAAACTGCAACTATAGTTACTGTTTTTTACACTGTTTCTCAATCCTGATCTTTAATTCTTTAGTACTCCTCTACAAAGCAAACATACAAAAATTCCGTCACATTCCAGCACATGATCCGTTCGAACGTGATGGAGGCAACCACACTGATTGCACGCCACGCCAGGGCAGCGTACACCCGGCCCAAAGTTATGGCCTGGTCAGCGCTATACGCTGTGGCGCTGGCGCTGTTCGTGCAGGCGCAGACTTACATACAGCTGTTGTGGAAACAGATCCAGGACGACACTGACTCTCCCGTGAGTGACATTGTGTTAGTTAACAAAGCGCTGGCCTGGTCAGCGCTGTACGCTGTGGCGCTGGCGCTGTTCGTGCAGGCGCAGACTTACATACAGCTGTTGTGGAAACAGATCCAGGACGACACTGACTCTCCCGTGAGTGACATTGTGTTAGTTAACAAAGCGCTGGCCTGGTCAGCGCTGTACGCTGTGGCGCTGGCGCTGTTCGTGCAGGCGCAGACCTACATACAGCTGTTGTGGAAACAGATCCAGGACGACACTGACTCTCCCGTGAGTGATATTGTGTTAGTTAACAAAGCGCTGGCCTGGTCAGCGCTGTACGCTGTGGCGTTGGCGCTGTTCGTGCAGGCGCAGACTTACATACAGCTGTTGTGGAAACAGATCCAGGACGACACTGACTCTCCCGTGAGTGATATTGTAAATATTACGTCGATAAACCCGTACACGCGACCCAAAATCCTAGCAAACGTGCAGCAGCCAAGGAAGCAGACCAAGGGCGTGAGTAATTTGTCCAGTGAGTATTATAACCAAACATACCTACGCACAGTTCGGGTTTTTAAATAAGTCGTCTGAGTGAGCCATACGTTTGTGTCTTCTTTCTTTCTTAAATGTTGGCGATCTAAATTTTTATCTTTGTTGGGCAAAGGCCTTCCTCTATTTCTAGACTGTGTCACATAATTATCCAAATGAAATGGATAATTGTGCTCAGTATTTGTAAATTATATACGCAATTTTTTTATAAATAGGTATACCGCTATTGCACATATGTATGTACCGATCACGTATGTATGAGTATCCGGAAGAAAATTAATTGCCCGTGGCATATGTAATTGACATAGTAGTACCTACTGCGATGGGAATTCCAATAATTCATAAAAACATTATAACCATTACATAGCTAAAATACTGATAAGCAGATTCTTAATTTAAAATGGAGAATTGAATTTAGAATCTCTTAAACAGTATTTTAACCGAATTCAGCTGAGTACTAGTATTTTACGTAGTGTGGCTGCCTACAAGACCTCCACAACCCAAAAACTGGGTAAATCGGTACTTTTTGGCAAGACTGGTCTCAGATTAACTATTCTAATGGGGTCGAGGAGCAACATATAATTGGAAAACACGTGGCAGATTTATTGTAACGAAATTTAAACATTTAATTTCTGAAAAGCCGTTCAAGGTAAAGGCGGGACTTTTAATTTACTAGCTTTTCGCCCGGGACGATCATATCTCGTTTTTTCCCGTTCCTCTTAGTGCTCCTTAGCATACCGAATTTCAGCGTCATGGCGTTGGGGGACCGCTAATAAATAAAATAAAAATACTTAGTTAATAAAGGCCAAAATATTCGTACCTAAATTACATTTTTTATGGCTTTGGTTTATTAGTCTGTAAGCCTTCTTTAAAATAAAATAAATAAATAAAATGGATCAAGACCGAAATTCGGAAATTGCATATTTTGTTTCTAAATCCGTATCTGTATCCAGATCCATAATTTCACATCCATAACACCTCCTGTTACTAGCATGTTTTTCTGCTTTCAATTTTGGTAAATGAATTGCAGAAAGAAGTAATTTATTTTCATCTCTTCACCACTAGTGGAAAACATCGTGAGCCCCTCAGCAAAAAAATCCAAGATCCGCGACATCCATCAATCAGCTTTGGGCCAGCGTGTGGATTATGGCCCACTCTCTCTTACAAAGAGAAGACCTGTGTGTGTAGGGACGCTGTAGGTTGATTAAAGATACTTTTACAAATTCTGTCAATCCACATAAAGAAAACTGTTCTTCGAGATACAAGATTTTCCTAGTTCCAATGACGTGAGTCTTACTTGTTTGTAATAATGATCATTGTAGTAATAATACTGACATATGTAACCTAATCTTTATTGTTCAATAAATGATTACTGACTTGCATGTTTATGGTACAAAGGAATACCTAGGTATATTCCTATGTAGCGAGCACATTCACAAACCTACTAAATTTTCACTTCTGGACTAAAACTTTTTTTTATCCTTTATATTCAGTCTGCATAAATAAATATTTGCATGGCTTCACTATCTTTACAATTCGCTTCATAAGCCTGGCAAACAATTTAATCTCGTCAAAGTTTATCTTAGGATAATAAGAGCTTATGTGCAATGTTTCCACTCAACACAAAATGCAATCTTAGTTTTAGTGCAAGTTGAATACTTCATTGTTGTTTTCTTCTAATATTTAAATTTTGATTTGAGTACCTATGCTAAGAAGTGAATGACCTGCTGACCGAGACTTAGGTCTAGGTACTTAGATACATTTTTTTTTTTTTTTTTCTGGATGGGAAATCATCAAATGACTTCTCCCGCTCTGGGCGGAGCGGAAGGGAGTGTCAGACTCTTACTGACTAAAACCCACCCGTGATCCTTCTTGTGCCCTTTGCGTTCCGGCTGCGGTGACTCTTTCGAACAAAATCCGCAACCCTAGCAGGCACTGACCCTATGGGGCCCCGTCTACGTTGCTGACGGCTCTTTGAGGCGCGCGTGGAACACCTATATCGGGTAATCTCAAGATGACCATTTTTTTCAGGCGTCAAGTATCAATCAAAGACACGATATATGCGAAAATATACTCCCGAAAAAGAAATCAAAATCAGCATAATAATGTACTGAACAGCTGTTTTTTATTGAAAAATAACCTTGTAGGTATAATAATACTACACACGACTAAGAGTTTTCTACTATAAGATATCTAAAACTTACTTTATTGTGCAAGTCCAGAGTAGCAACTTTGATTCTAAACTGGGAACAACATAGTACCTAGATTATTCAAATTAAAGTACCCACATCTTTAGTAAAATACTGCTCACTCCATAGGTAACAAAAACTAAACTTTTTTCTTTCTTATGGAGTATTGTTTCTAAGGAGTCCAATCCTGTCCTAATTCCACTGGGTTTCCTAATAGCTACAACATGGGGGCTTGACAGGCGCAGATCTAGCCCTCAAAAAAGGTTGTGGTCACAGCCACCCGAGAATAGCCCAAGTGTGCATTCCAAAATACCTATATATACAAAGGAGTTACAAAATACATATATGACTCACTGACTACGATTTTGTACAGTTTGTGCCCAAAACCATAAGCCGAGCAGTAGTAGGTAAATGAATAAACCTGTAAAAGGTCTATTAGGGTTGTGGGCATGCCCATCGTGCCCAGAACGGTGGATCCGCGCTTGGGTCTTGAAGTAAAGAGCGAATAAGTTTCTCTAGGCAAACCTGCTTATCACCGCCTTCCGTCAGGTGAGATTGGTCAAACGCGAGCCTTTTAATAATTAAAATAAACTTTTGTTCTGCAGGTAGCATACAACGGCGCGGTAGAAGCGGCACAAACCCTCCTGGGCGCGGGCGGCGCGTACCTAGCGTCCATATTCGCGGCGTCAGGCGGCCCCGCGCCCGTGGCCGCAGTGCAGGGCGTCGCCGTGTTCGTGGGCACCTTCGTCAACAACGTGTTCGTGTCGTACGCCGGCTACGTCGTCATGGGCAGTCTGTTCCATTACACCATCACTTTGGCGAGGTGAGCGATATTTTAAGTCTTGATGGTAATCCTTTTTTTTATGTGTTGTCGCAGTCATTAATCTCATAAAAAAGGAGAAATTCCTCCGACGTGATCTATCTATCATACTCATACATATCTATACTTCTATACTACTATTATAAAGAGGAAATATTTGTTTGTATGTTTGTATTGAATAGGCTCCTAAACTACTGAACCGACTTGAAAAATTCTTTCACTGTTTGGAAGCTACACTATCCCCGCTAAGCTATACAGGCTATATTTTATCCCCATATTCCCACGGGAACGGGAA
Organism: Hecatera dysodea; assembly: GCA_905332915.2. Classification (NCBI taxonomy): domain Eukaryota; kingdom Metazoa; phylum Arthropoda; class Insecta; order Lepidoptera; family Noctuidae; genus Hecatera; species Hecatera dysodea. Next base: position 7,281,840 of record HG995288.1, on the reverse strand, counting down.
CTACGTGAGTAAAACCGCGGGGCGCTGCTAATAGGTAGTAAAATTGTAACAGGTAGACGTCTGTACATTGAAGATGTAGAAAAAATAATATATATGGTGTCTTCTTTTTGTCTGTCTTTATGTTTTTACGCGCATCACGCAAAAACTGCTACATGGATTTGAACGCAGTTGTCACCGCTCTACTACTAGATATCCAACTTAAAATATAGACTAAATTTTAACACTGAAATACTGATTCCAAGTACCACGCGTACGAAGTCGCGGGCAAAAGCTAGTTCGGAATATGTCTGGTGGCCCCTGCTAAAAACATTGCGTTATGAGTGGGGTTACAGAGTTATTTATTTTAGTAACCGAAAAAACAAAACTCTAATAAAACGTTTGTTTTTAGATCCCCATATCATATACCTTGTTGTGGAACGTCGCTGGTGACAAGCGATATTATTACATTTTCTTTAAATCTACTATATAAAAATAAGTCGGGTTTTCCTTCCTGACGCTATAACTCCAGAACGCACGAAACGATTTCCACGGTTTTGCATTCGTTGGAAAGGTCTCGGGCTCCGTGAGGTTTATAGCAAAGAAAAATCAGGAAAAATTTCAGGGAAAATATTTTTTCATTTTTTTATAGATGGCAAAACAACGTTTGCTGGGTCAGCTAGTTTTGTATAAAATGAACCTTCCGATAGTGTCGTGTTTGCCTGATGACGGAATTGAGCCTTAATGAGAAAATTTTGTACTAAACATTCAAACAGAACAAATCACCTTCTGTTTAACCTTTGATCAACTATATTGGGGTACACTACCAGTCAAACGGGATGCAGCTGAATGTGGTTTCATTACATTACTGTATGTAAAAAACTGACTTTGTTCATAATGTGGAGCGACTGTTTATCTGATCTCCACAATCAAATAACTGAGTAACACAATACTCTTGGCTAGACCGGTGTCAGATTTAAGTAACAGAAATAAAACGTTATTCAATCTTTCATTTCAGTGCAAAAATAGCTGGTCAGTTAAGTGATGAGAGCTGCTTCGGTCTCATCTTCGGCATCAACATGCTGGTGGGCACGGGGCTGCAGTCTATCCTGACACTAGTCCTCATCCAGAGCCTCAAGCTGCCCATAGCGTCCCAGTACTTCGCGCTCAGCGGGCTGTACCTGCTGCTGGCTTCGGTATGGCTGCTCGGCTGGATGGTCAACGTGTGCCGACAGAAGCGAACTATTAGTGTTAATAATCAGTATTGATACGTCACAGAGCGCTTAGACATCGCATCGTCATCTACTTAAGGTGATATACTACTGCTGGAAGCGGTATTGACAAAATTTACTATACAAACCAAGCATGCAGGAACTCTCATCATACTAACTAAAGTTGTGGTTCTGTGACAATAGGAAATATAAATTTAAAAAATATTTCTTGTACAACCAGTTTAAGGATAATATACAAAAATAGATTATATAATAGTAAAAACTGAAACAAAAATGGTTGAAAAAAGAGATATAACAACTAACGAATATAATATCTGTCCCTCTCATGAAAACTTCCGGGCGGACTACACTTTGACGCCGCCGGTCTGATGTTGGGCTTCTTTATCAACTTTTTTTTTTAAACTGCCCCACACTAGGATTTACTCCTGTATCATGGGTGCGTTCACAAACATGTAAACTCACATACACAAGACACCCAGACCCGGAACAACTATCTATAGGCCATACAAACATTTGTTCCGTGCGAGGATCGAACCCGCGACACGTAGCGCAGCAGCTGAACGCTCGACCACTGCGCCAACCGTGTCGTCAATTATGTACTTCGAAGCTTCATAAATTTGCGACTGATGAAGATTTAGATTTATTCGTATAGTCTTTGTTTAACAAAATTAAAAAAGCCTTGCGTATTCCCTATTCTGATTATTAGTGATGTGATAGAAATTTGTAGTTGGAGCATATTGCGTGTGTTGTGTGTGCGATTGACCAGAAATGATTGGTGATGGTGTCTCTAGTTAATACTTCTCGTGCTCCGTGGATAGCACATAATAAATTAGTCAATAAGATAGACTGAGAATACATTGGCAGCTGAGCGTTTAAAAAGCACAGCTTTTATTCCTTCACCTTACGTCAATGCAACTAAAGCAACCAAGTACGTAAATTTTTTACTTTACAACACTGACCATATAATATGTACAACATTAAGACGATTCAGATACATTGTCATGACTTCAAAACGGAGCTTCCAGCACACATTCATATTTGTGGTCTGACTTAGTACTTTGTACTTACGTATTTTAGATGTAGTATATTCTGTGTATTTATTTTCTAGTAATATGTGAAGATCGAAAGATTAGATCTGTAGGGTAATAGGCCCTAAGATGAGACATACCCAGCAAAAGAGCAATAGATTGATACTAGAAAAATACATACATATTTTGCGCCTTTAAAATACTAATCCATATAGATAACTTTAGGTTTAACAAAGGCTGTGAGTTTGTGATTTTTTATAACACATTATCTCATCCTGCTGTGCAATATTTATTTGTTTACTTTTGTCCGCGACTTCATTCGCATATACCTCGTATTTCCCGTTCCCGTATAGTTTCCCTCATGAATGTGACTATCATTTACAAATACTTATAATTTTCCAAATTGCGACTGGTAGTTAAAAAGACAAAGACTAGCGCGTTCAAACAAACTAACAAATTCTTCAGCTTTATTAGATATTATTATGTATATTTAACAATTAAACACAAAATAAACAGGCAAGAAGAAAGATCAGAACAACAGGTAAATAAAAAAATCAATACAATAAATTCCATCGTGATTTGAAAGAGAGCTCCAAGGATCTGATATATCAAATCATTTTGAAGTTGTAAATCTGGCAGTCGGTTCTAAATACCTACCCTTAGAAACGAGTGAAGGAAGTTTGTTGTTCGTAAGGGTCAGAATGGCACTCACGCGGACGAAGTCGCGGGCGAAGTATCTACTAGTTTTATCTATACTAATATTTTATAGAGGAAAGATTTGTATTTTTGTATGTAACGAATAAACTCAAAAACTACTGGACCGATTTCAAAAATTCTTTCACCATTAGAAAGCCACATTCACCCTGAATAACATAGGCTACATTTTATCCCCGTATTCCCACGGGAACGGGAACTACGCGGGCAAAACCGCGGGGCGCTGCTAGTTTTAGTATAAATGTAAAAATTTATTTGGATGTTTGTTATACAAAATCATCTCAATGCTATAAGGTTTGGGGTAAAACTTGGTGCATGGGCAGAATTTCGCCTGCCTTGACCTTTATGTGGTAGAATGTTCCCTGGTATCATTTTTAACTTTCATACAGGCAAAGCCAGCGGCAAAATAAACCTGTATAATTAGATTCCGTCAAAACAAACCTGTTCAAGGTTTTTAAATGTTTTCTGTAATTTTTTAACTGAAACAATAAATGGGAACCAAAAACTATTTACACAGCTGGTATAAGGTAGGTACCTAACTTTGCTGACAGAAATTGTACTTTATTCTTGTTGAATATTTGTAAAATATTTTCATCTACACTAATATTATAAAGACGAAAGATGCGTGTTTATAAAGAATAAACTTAAAAACTACTGGACTAGATTTGCAAAATTATTTCATCATTAGAGTGATACATTATCTCAGAATAACACGACTTCGTTCGCGTGAATATCGACAAAACAATTGTCACAGATAAAATGTACGTAAAGTCAATACCCTGCATTATGTGACCCCTCTTAGAAATAAAAAAATATAAAGGTTACACAGGGGGGCACCTATTCCGTTTAGAATTTAGAGACGACTCCCGAAATGACAGCCGGGACCAACGGCTTAGCATGCTTTTCGAGGTACGGAGGAATCTCGGTATGTTAAGATGATCACCAATCCACAGACCAACCTCGGCAAGTGTTGCTTAACCTTGAAGGTCAACCCATACGACTGTTATTTTGTAGCCGCGAACTCCGTATATGAACATACTAAGTATTATCTTAATTAAAGACACTAAACCATGATTAGTTTAGGTTGTCTGACTGATGCGTATGTATGTGCTGCGGAGAACCTCAAGTGGCAGTAATAATGTGATTTGACCAACCACACAAACTTAATAAAATCAATTCCTGCTACTTAGGTATTTACTAAAAAGAAAAATATCTATATTATTAAGTTTTAGATTGAGTGAGAAAATGTATTTAGCTGTTATTTTAGGCCAGCTTAAGAATAAAGCTATTTAAGTCAGTTTTTATAATAAATTCGAGATAGAAGACCTATTGATAGGTGAAATGTTATTTTTTATAAATCATTACCTATTAAAAATTGACTAGTGTCTGTTGTTGTTTTTACTTTATTTCAGTCACAAAAAAAACATGAAATAAAAAGATAAAATCTAAGTAGGTAATTAAAGTTGTAAGGGACCAAGCAAATGGCTCACATGCAAACTTCAATACTATTAAATTAATTGGATTTATTTAAAGAAGACACATAGACCATATCTTTGTTTTTATATTTACATTAATTTTGTCACTTTTAGCACATGAAATTAATGTTGATATGTGGACGAATAAAGTGGAATGTCTTATAGCACACGTCTATAAAAAATATCTTTATAAATACTGTGTCCATAAATACTCCATATACAATATAATACTTTACTTGAGCTCACAACCATAAAATACAGTTATTAAATATAATTTTCCAAACCAATATAAATTGATGGTACCTATTCATAATTTATTATTTACAATTTTCACACAACTTAGAGCTATTTACGTTACGCGTACTGCATCGACGTCGGCCTGGTTTTTAAGTATACGTATACGCAAATTAACAGAAATATTACCGCGAATGTAGGCAAAACAATCGTATGGATTTGTTGGCGCATTTGAGCAAACTCCTGCTTTCTCTCCCGCTTTTGTCTGGCCGTTTCTTTCACTGCTCCTTTTAATTTCCTCATGATGATGCTGAAAATTAAACTTACTTAATATCGTGGATTGTTGTGTTGTGGAACTATGCCACGTCCAAAAACATTATCAATAGTCTTGTCAGACAACACATTTTTAAGAACAGAAACTATTCTAGTCAGCAAGTATAAAACAAGTTATAAATATAAATATTTATTTGATACCTTTACGAGCAGACACTAAACAGTTTATCTTATTATTTGAATTTATTTTCATAGAAGTTCTGGATTAAAATTCAGCCAAAAAGTACACACGTCACAACGCCGAACGTCAGACTCAGACCGAGACCGTCAGTGTGACATGTGACAAGAAGTTGACAACACAACAACCTGTCACATCCACATCACAGTCAATTTGACATTGACAATAATTGAATATTTGAATGGCTGTGTTCAATTCAATTTATTGTTTAGACGAGGAGTGGCGGTGTACTACTACGTCGGTCGTGCGTCGGTGTACTGTATTTGTTCCCTAACTGTAAGCCCTACCACAAATTAAATCCATTGCATATGCCATATCCACTAACACACAGTGCCAGAGCTGGTCATTGTAAGTGAAGTTTTTAAGACAACAAGTAAATTTTTTTCCTTCCGTTTTTGACTTCAAAATCGCTGAACCGATGTTGATGAATTTTAGTAGGTACCGAGACGAACATAAATTCTGCTAAAATCTATGGCAATCTAAGCCAGTCTTTCTGTAGAGTTAAATATGTCTCATGGCAACTAGATCATGGGCTATTTGCGAAGTCATAGTACCTATACATACCTTATTTCGTTTGTATGTTTCGTATGTCCTCTGCGGCTCTGCCTATCCCTTGATCCTAGATCGCACTTACCTACAGCAACTAACATAATAAATAAAACAAAAATTAATTGATCACAATTTATTCATCACATGAATACATTAGTTCAAACTTCGGTCAGTGGGTCTACTCACAATATAATTTATTTTAATTAGTTAGTGAACTACTTAATTATTAAATTACCTCATCACAGGATTCGAAATGTGTCGGGTTACAGTACAATTACATTTCTTTATTAATATTCGATATAACAAAAAGTAAAATTTAATGGTAATAACATTGAATTTCATTACTAACTAAAAAAACATTCACAGACGCGATCTATATAATTAGTATATTATAGGTTTTAGATTTGTATTGACTGACTAAATTGTAGCTAAAAACTTGTAGAAAATAATTTGATATCAAAATAAAATAATTTACACATGATATTCTCCTCCTTCGACCTTCTCATCGGACAAAGACGCCACGATTGATGCGCATGTGCCTTGAGAAAGCCACAGTAGGTACATGAGAGAACCTTCTAGCAAGCCAATCATAACTCCGCATATTACGTCGAGGATGTAATGTCTCTCGGCGAGTACCCTCGTGAGACACACGGCGCTAACCCAGGCGAGGAGTGGCGGAGCGAAGTACACAGGGACATCGTTCAACATAAGAATAGACACGATCATACAAGCTCGGCTCGCGTGTCCGGACGGGAAGGAGAACTTATCCGGCCCGACTTCTAACAACTTGTTCATGGGGACTGGCCGACGTCTACGGACAAACGCCTTGAGTACAGCTATGACTACTATATCCAAGATGAGTGCTGTGGAAAATACAATTTGACATTAACATCTCTGCATATATACTTTAGATCGATCTGCAAGATACTGGTATTCAGCAGAATTTTTGCCACAAACTCCGTATAACATATTAGGTATTATCTTAAAGACACTAAACCATGAATAGGATAGGTTTTCTGATGTTGCCGGTTGCATGTATGTGCTTCACTTCATGAAAAGTAATTTCTTGAACACTTAAATATCTCTGTATACGTACTTTATCTCGATCTGCAAGATACTGGTATTCAGCTGCATCTATTTAGAATGGAAGCTAACCCCAACACATTACAGCCAGTATAAAACTAGCATATAAAGTTTCATTCAGTGTCTGCAAAGCGCTTAATTAAAGTTCAAACAGTCTTGACATTTGAATTAACAAGGACTTGCATTGATTGGATGCGTCTATTTAATTAATTTTATAATATCCATTTCATGCTAATCAACAGATCATAGCTAGATTGGACAACATGCTAGGTCAATTTTAGAGTTGCATCGAATCACGTCACCGTCTGACGCATCTCAACAGCTGAATGTAAAAAATTGACCCTGGCATTACAAATATCCACAGGTCGGAAGTCTATTGGCAGCAGCGCAGATGACGCCTGTTAATTACATATTAATATGCTTTACACGTTGACGCACATGCCACGATATGCGATGCTTTGACAATGATACAGGATATAGAACCGACCTACATTCAACTGTCACAAAGCATAAATAGGCGAAGTTAAATTTACCAGTCTAAGTTTCGCTGATGACATCGTTCTCTTTTCTCTCTCAGCCGCTGGACTAGGGCAAATGTTACAAGACCATAGCGACACAAGTCTTGAAGTTGGACTTAGATAAACATATCAAAGGCCAAGGACATGAATAACAGAACATATACGTACGTGGGGAGAATATACAATATGTCCGAGAATATCTCTACTTGGGCCAAGTAGTCTTTCCAGGCTAGGCAAGATAAGGAAATAAAATAACGCGCCGAATAGAAGATGCCTGGAGGAGTTATGAAAGAACATGAAGAACAAAGGCACGTTGCCATGTCATCAAGTGGAAGCTCATAGACATGTGTATTGTCCCCATTTTGACCTATGGTGCACTTTGGTCTTAGACTAACTATAACGTCCAAATTCAAGGTTTTACCAACGTGCTATACAGGTCGCATTCGAAACACGATACTGCGCTCAAAAACACAGATCGTTGACGTAGTTCAGAAGATTTCCCAACTTAAATAGGACTGGGCTGAACATGTCTGCTGTATACCCATCGAGCGATGGACCTACAAAACACAAAATTGGTGCCCCCTGAAATCGCGAGACGGGGCCGCGGCAGACCACGAAGGAGATGGCGGGACGACTAAATCGGGAACAATTGTAGGAGTGGAGGGCGGTCTTTGCCCAGCAATGGGACATTTCAGGCTATGTATAATTATAATAACACGTTGACGATCGCCGATGCGATAACGAGTAACAGTATTGGCTCATTCACACTGGGACTGCGAAGACAGCTCGATCAAATCGTTTACAAGAAGGTGACTGCTTCATTCACTTTTTAGCTCCAACTCTAACATGAGTACGAAAACGTCAATGAAAGTTTGTTTAATTAAAGTTTTCGAGCTCATCTTTCTCACAAAAACTTCAATTTATGACAAACTTTATTGACAGTTTGATGCTCCGATCGAGTTGAAGTTCGATTTACGTTTTTAAATATGGGCCTAGGACTCGAACTTGCTGAACTTAAACTCAACTAAGTTGTCAGATGACTGCGAGTTTAGTCTCGATATCGACCTAGTTTTCGCTGGCTGTAGTAACAACGGCAGGCAGACGAAGTCGCCCGACTAGAGCCCTACCGACTATTGTAAGTGAGCCAAAACATCAGCAGAATTCAATATAGTATTGTAATATATTGTGATGTGGGTACACAAACAATAAATCAGTCTCATCATGTAGGTATGAACTGTCTTTGGATTTGCATCGATATTTCGGCGACGTAATTGTATAAAACAATACAAAAAAAAACATTAAAAAAAAAAACAAAGATGCCGATCGCGAAAATACACGTACATATTTGAACTGGAAGGAGTTGAAAACTTCCCAGCATATGTGCGTTGTGGAACAATTTATTATGTTATGTTAAATGACATAAAACCATGGCCACGTTGGAGCGCCGACATACCGATTGATGTGTGACCTGTGTGCTCCAGACAATCCTGAAGATAAAACCTTCACCACGTTGGTGGAGCATGTGAAAAATCATCTGAAACCTAAAATATTCGAAATAGTAAAGCCGTAGAGCGCCACTAGTTTTGCCCGCGGCGGCAAATAATAAAGTGTTCTTACAGAATTTGAAACACTTGGCTACCTATTGTAATTTTGAGAACCAGTCGGGAACGAACATTCGAGAACAATTCGTGTCGGATCTTCGTAGCGAAGAGATACGGCCTCGCTTGTTTGCGGAGACCAGTCTCGATTACAGAGACAGTTCATGCGAGACTTATTTATTTCCTGTGTACCCACATCACAATATACTACAAGTATGTAATATATTTAAAAATGTGACATCTTGGCTACCAAGGTGATTTTTTTATACTTAAGGTCAATGTTGTATTATTTATATAATCAAATTATTTTATTGTGAGCAAGACAATTTTAAACAGAGCCAGCCTATTTTAGTGAAAGCAAAGCTACAAAACTAAGCCAAATTATTTCTCAAAATTTGAGTTTTTAAACTACTAAACACATTATATTTTTAAGGAAACTAATCACAAAGAAGGTAGTAAATCTGTCCAGCATTTTTTCAGCTATTTGGGGGCTGGCTTCTAGTCTAATTAAATGTAGCTAAAGACCAGTATTTAACATGAAGCGACAGGTATTTCATTTCTATAAGTCAGTATATGGCTACAATTAAAATGTTGTCATACCTATGAGTGTATTAACTTGTAACTGATAAAGTTCCTTGTTGTTAAATAGCCAGATAAAAGTGAGCCAGCCAGCCAACCACACTATCCCATGGCAAGACACCTGCAAACAAGTTGAGATAACATTACTCACTATATTTTAACAAGATTATCAACTAACAAAATATAGTGATGCTTGAATTTTAAATCTCTTCTACGCCCTGAGTTAAATGTTCTTTTTTTGTTGTTGAGACTACAATTTCTAAAAAGACAATGTTTGACCTTATTTCTTCAGATAGTATGAAGTATCTTTTTATTTGTCCATGTAGTTACGATAAAATGTATAACGGCAAGAAGCATATAACTACCTCAAATAATCTATAATTATTGCGTAGAGATCTTGTCCAGGTAGTCTTCATCCCAAGTTCCACAAGCTTTTTTGTGAAACGTACATCTTCCTGTAATACTCTCTTCAACATTGGAGGGATCTGCCGCTTTGACTGTTGTTCTCTCCCAATTAACTGGAAATCACATTTTTCAAATATTTAAAATATGAATTTAGACTCAAGATTCATAGTCACAACAATGTCATGATCATGAATCAATATTATTTAAACAAGCTTTGTAGATATTTTTCTTGTATTAAGTAGAAAACAATACAGAAGTCATTCTAGGAACATCCTAATACAAAAAAAGGATTCCTACCTAGTTACTATTCCTAAACAAAACACAGAAAATTTTGAAACCTTTGCTTACAGGCGAGATGTTATGAAGTATAGATTCTACACTAATTAGGTAAGGTTCAGTAGAAAAATATGAATTTAACCATTAAGATTGGCACAAGCAATAGCCTAGTCAGATCTTAATAATTTGTGGGGTTCATGTTCACCAATGGTAAAACACCCGGCCGGGTTCAAGAACAATAAAATTTTACAATGCACAGTTAAAAAATGTTCTATAAACAAATGCGAGTTAAAGGTATCAAGTGAAGCTTACCTCGTCCATGCTGCCTATCTGTGATCAATGGAGATGCTTTAATCAAGCGAACACACCTGTACAAACATAAGTGCAAAAACGAAAATGAAAAATTAAAGGATGCAAATAGACAACGTTATTATGGCAAATGGATTGGTTTACAACATTTTATTCACAGGATAAAAAAAAAACTTACTTGACACTCTATAGTTTAGCAGTGTCTTACACTCGCAAATATATTATATTAAAAAGTGACTTCACTTTGGTATTTCTATGTACTCATTTCGCTCTTTCGAAGCTCGGTTTCGAAGTACATAATCTTTTTTTTTTTATCTTATCATGACGTCAAAAATGAATAATGCAATGCAATGACAATGACTATGACTGTCAATGACAGATCGTTGACACTGCGCTGGAATTATGTCTATGAAATGCATGGATGAAATGAAACCCCAAAGACCTTACAATAATATGGACCAGAAATACCTACAAAATACGCGTGCATACCTAGGTACTATAAACCTGGTCCAAAAGATGGCGGCAATTGCTAGGGAAGCACATAAGTAATCAAAACCAAAAAGTATCGATATCGATACCAGAGTTACTAACATTTCTTCTGGTACATTTAATTTTGTTACTTATCAATACTATTAAACTTTGGATGATTAGATTATACTTTTCGCATAACTGTAACAAGTCTTTTAGTTCTTTTACTATACTTTTAAAATTATAGTGCATAACATTCATATTAACATACAAGGGGTGAGAAGCTACATTTTATGAGCGACTGACTGACTTCGAATTTTGTTTTTGCGAGTGACTTTAAGGACAACTGAGGTTTTTTGCGATTTCAGGTTCTGTTCTACATTTAAAGTTGTTCATAAAGATTACTCTGACCCTCAGTATCGCTATTTCAACTTTAAAGGTGTGCATGTAGTAGAGTCGATGGAAAACTTAGTATTTGTTACTTAGCAAAAAGGGGCCGCAACGGAGCACTTTTGCAAGGGACCGCGCGGGCGACCGCTTTACGTAGACTCAGCCCATGTTTATTTACAACAATAATAAATATTGCAGAAAGATACAAACACTGAGGTATTAAAAGGATTAAAACAACAAAGTAATATGAAAAATGTACCTTTATTCACTATACTATATCACCAGGTCAAAGTAAATGCCTAATGTTAGTGAGATATTTATTAGGCACTTTTGAAAGTCCCAACCATTACCAATTATTGTGAACTATCCATTGAACACATTTATTTAAATAAATGTAATGTAACTGTTATTATATCCGAAAACGTACCCCTTCGTTTGTTTCAGCGTTATTCTATATAATCATTCTTAAGAATCTTGGATACTGACTCACTTTCTGGTTAAAAAAAAACACTTGACCATCGATATTATTCAATGTTAATTTATTAAAATAGTTTCTTAGGGATAGCTTTTCACATGATTTTCTTCCAGACACGTGATACTTTATGTCCAGGTTTGATATTTTCCATCCCAATGTCTGCAAGCCACTTTTGGCATAGTACTTCATTTTTAGGGAACCTGTGTAAATAAAAAACATGCAAATTTATTTCAGTTTGATGCAGTTAGTGGAACAAATCAGAGTGAACTAAATAACCACCACCTACTGCATGACGAATTGATATTGTCGTTTTAGTAATATCACTATTTTTATTTTTATTCTGTTAGATTTATTTTCAAAATCGTCTCTTCAAGCCCTTTATTTTGATACCCTACTCTACAATGTATAATACAAACTAAAAAAATGTAACTTTCTTATCGATAGCTTATTTAATAAAAGACATCACTATTTTGAATTGTCATTTCTATTGTAAACAAAACATGATATAAATTTAGCAAATAGAGGTAAATATCAGAAATAATTTGTATGTACATGTGGGAACTTTGATTCTATAAATAAAACAAGGATAGTTATACAAAAAAATAGCAGTATGATAAAGTTTTTCTTAAAATACGGCTACTAACCTGTGCATGTTTAATTAGGCTCGATTGGGGTTTTTCCTTGCACCACACTGAATTATTGCACACGTAGGCATATTCAATTTGCTCCACTAGACACTCACAGCACAATACATCTTAGTTTGGAGCGTTTTTATCCCTAAAAATCGTAATTTAAACCCATTGACCTATAAAAGTATGGACGGGAAATACCTACGAAAAAAGGGTGCATACCTACAGAACATAAAATGGCTGCCATTGCTAGGGTTGAGTCAATCAAGGTGTTACTACAACGAGTATCGATACTAGTTACGAGTTCCACTAATTTATCACGTTTGGATCATACCTCATTTTATGAACTTAATTAAAATCCGTTGTAATAGTAACAGAAAAAGATGAGTAGGTTATCTTACCTTCTGCTATCTATACAAATAAATGAAATTGAAGTGTTTGTCCCGGCTAATCTCTGAAATAGTTGTACAAATATTGACGGGATTTTTACAGGCAGATATGTTACAAGGAGTAACTAAGGCTACTTTTATTTTAGAGAAATAATTAGGGTACCGCGCAAAAAAAAGCATTAAAATTATTTTTGCTTTTGGTAGCCAGTATGGCTATAGGCTATTGAACATCACCCCACGACCCTTAGCCTCTAACCATTTTTTCTGTAAGCCTTCATTTTTAGGAAACCTATAAAAATTAAAGTATTTTTAAATCATTTTGGTTAGAGATGCTAAAATGTAACTAAAACAAACATAAAACATAAGCTAGGTGCACGGTTCCAATTAGCTGTTTCCTATGGAGAAGTTGAAGAGAAGAGCAAGAAACTCCATGATTACTCTTTTAGAGATAATTAGCTTTTTCAATGTTTTCTTCAGATTTACGTAAAATATTTTGATTTTGGTGTGAAGTGTGAATCACAGGCCGGACCTAGCTAGGTCACTCGGACCGAATAAGACGCAGGATTATTTATGTTAACATCACAGAATATACCGATATCGTTCCAGCGGAGGAACTAGTTTCGTATTACCGCAAGTCGGCAACGGTACAACACTATTTCATTATGTAAACAAACTAATGAATAAACAAATATAATAAAAAGGCCTGTTATGTGGAAATGAATCCAAATATCAATACTTTAGCCATAAATTCATGATTGCGTTACAATAGTATCACCGAATGTGTATTATTGTGTGTAATAATGCATGAAAACCGGCTACTAACCTGTGCAAACACAATTGAGGTTGATTTTGACTGTTTCTTGCACCACACTTCACAACACAACACACAGGCATGTTGGATTTATGTTTTCCAACATTTACATTCAGTTTTAAAAGTAAAATTACTCGTAGTTTTCTCGCAAATCACAATAATAAAAAAAGTAAACAACCATTTGACAGCGTAACTACCATGAATTTGTAACATAATATGGCTGCAACGCTTAGAGTATAGAATATATAGAGATGCCGTAATGTTCTATATCTTATTTGCTTATACAAATATCTATTAAATCGATACAGAAATAAGAAACTACACTTTGTCTCTTTTTAACCAATGAGTTTTCACATTTGAGGAAAGAGACGTCACACTATTTGTTTTATCTCTTCCTGACAACATTTTCACATATCCGTCAATGTACGTATCTCGCGTGCCATCCGCCATTGTTTGGGCCCGTGGTTTTGAAGTACGTCAGCTGTCAAGTGAACAACAACATTGGGTTTAAATTACGATTGTTAGGGATAAAAACGCTCCAAACTAAATTGTATTGTGCTGTGAGTGTCTAGTGGAGCAAATTGAATATGCCTACGTGTGCAATAATTCAGTGTGGTGCAAGGAAAAACCCCAATCGAGCCTAATTAAACATGCACAGGTTAGTAGCCGTATTTTAAGAAAAACTTTATCATACTGCTATTTTTTTTGTATAACTATCCTTGTTTTATTTATAGAATCAAAGTTCCCACATGTACATACAAATTATTTCTGATATTTACCTCTATTTGCTAAATTTATATCATGTTTTGTTTACAATAGAAATGACAATTCAAAATAGTGATGTCTTTTATTAAATAAGCTATCGATAAGAAAGTTAACTTTTTTTAGTTTGTATTATAAATTGTTGAGTAGGGTATCAAAATGAAGGGCTTGAAGAGACGATTTTGAAAATAAAACTAACAGAATAAAAATAAAAATAGTGATAGTACTAAAACGACAATATCAATTCGTCATGCAGTAGGTGGTGGTTATTTAGCTCACTCTGATTTGTTCCACTAACTGCATCAAACTGAAATAAATTTGCATGTTTTTTATTTACACAGGTTCCCTAAAAATGAAGTACTATGCCAAAAGTGGCTTGTGAAAAGCTATCCCTAAGAAACTATTTTAATAAATTAACATTGAATAATATCGATGGTCAAGTTTTTTTTTCTGAAACAAACGAAGGGGTACATTTTCGGATATAATAACAGTTTTTCTTCTAATATTATGGATGGATGGAATTATGGTTTTTCTTCTCCTACTTGAACGAATGAACGGTAATTATAGGTCACAAGTTGCCAGAAGTTATTTAAGAAGTAGTTATATGTTAATAAAATTGTTATACATGATTTAGTTCGTAATGTGATTTAGAAGGCCACTTTTAGTTTCTATAAAATTAAACTCAGATTTCAATGGATAGTTCACAATAATTGGTAATGGTTGGGACTTTCAAAAGTGCCTAATAAATATCTCACTAACATTAGGCATTTACTTTGACCTGGTGATATATTATAGTGAATAAAGGTACATTTTTCATATTACGTTGTTGTTTTAATCCTTTTAATACCTCAGTGTTAGTATCTTTCTACAATATTTATACTCTATAGGCCGAGCCTACGTAAAACGATCGCCCGCGCGGTCCCTTACAAAAGCGCTCCGTTGCGGCCCCTTTTTGCTAAGTAACAAATATTAAGTTTTCCATCGACTCTACACATGCACACCTTTAAAGTTGAAATAGCGATACTGAGGGTCAGAGTAATCTTTATGAACAACTTTAAATGTAGAACAGAACCTGAAATCGCAAAAAACCTCGGTTGTCCTTAAAGTCACTCGCAAAAACAAAATTCGAAGTCAGTCAGTCGCTCATAAAATGTAGCTTCTCACCCCTTGTAATCTAATCATCCAAAGTTTAATAGTATTGATAGTAACAAAATTAAATGTACCATAAGAAATGTTAGTAACTCTGGTATCGATATCGATACTTTTTGGTTTTGATTACTTATGTGCTTCCCTAGCAATGGCCGCCATCTCTTGGGCCAGATTTATAGTAGGTATGCACGCGTATTTCGTAGGTATTTCTGGTCCATATTATTGTAAGGTCTTTGCTGCAACGGCACTTACCTACAACTGTCTCTACATCACGACAAAATGTTGCCATAATTAGCAACAACTTAAATATAGTTGTCTCTTTTATCAAATAGGATTATCTCACAAGAAAGAATGAGACATAACGATATTTCAAGTTCTGAATCATATTTCACTCATATTTGTATAAGCAAATGTATGTATAGAATAACGCAGCGTCTCCTTATTATTCCTACCTCAATGTTTAAACCCAATGTTGTTGTTCACTTGACAGCTGACGTACTTCAAAACCACGGGTCCAAAAGATGGCGGATGGCACGCGAGGTACGTACATTGACGGATATGTGAAAATGTTATCAGGAAGAGATAAAACAAATAGCATGACGTCTCTTTCTTCAAATGTGATAACTCATTGGTTAAAAAGAGACAAAGTGTAGTTTCTTATTTCTGTATCGATTTAATAGATATTTGTATAAGCAAATAAGATCTAAAACATTAGGGCATCTCTATATATTTCTATACTCTAAGATGAAACCCCCTCTACTACATGGAATCATGGAGAGTGCTTTTCGAATCAAATAGGCGATCCCAAATGGAAAATATACGTTGGCAGTCAGAAAACAATCTGACATAATCCAAGAGCTCGACTGAAGCCTGGCCCTATATCGGTTGCTCAATAAAACTTGAATATTTTTTCAAACATAACACAGCCATTCGACCTCAGTACTTGGGTAAAGTGAGTTATTATGAATAATGATGATGATTGACATATTTGACATGATTGGACATCAATCAATCAATCATGGTTGATAACTTTTTATGTATAAGAATATTTTTTCAAATTACATTTCTACAGTTTTCTTCTATTTTTATGTACTAAGGTACTAACTAACTTCTACCAGACCAGCCGTAGCTGCCATGTCAAAAAATTACCGAAGGGATAAAAAGTAATCTATATACTGTTCCTGACTTTAACTCTCGTTGAACGAGGGTTTTCTGAAATGACGTGCAAAAGGTGACATCCCTGACGCGTCAGTTCCCAGCATCTTCCAAAACGCATATATTTTCCGACATTACACAGTTTTAATGACGTCAACGTCATGTATTGTATACGTCGCTAGTGTACATTCTTATAAATATCCAACACATGAAAAAAAAACTATCTTCTATTAACTAGAATATGACTGGAAATGATCCCAAATTCCCAATCCCAAAAAGACTGGCGGTATTGCTACGTTTTGTATGGCAATGCTTATCCTCTGACCGAGGTAAAAACCAGCCCTTGGGTCACTCAAGACGTCAACTAAACGTTTGTAACGCATTAACGCCATTGACCTATTTCCCATCTCAATGATTAACGCTCAGAGTTCGGTTAGGTTTTCAAGTCGAAAACCTCAAAGTCAAATGTACTCTGTCTGTGGACCTCTCTCACTCACCCAACTGACGAAACTGGGGGCGTTAATTTTCCCGAAAATCCTGACTAGCTAATTTACCTTCCTGTTTTAGTCAATTATTGAAGGTGAATCACTATCGGCTTTGGACCTTAGAGGTCTTTGCTTTGGACAGAAAGCACAGAGTATACTATTAATACCGGTTTAAAGTTTGGTGTTTGTTTGTTTCAATGTTTGTAACACGTTATAGCGGGTTTACACTCTCGCGCGAGTGGCGAGGCGAGGTGCGAGGCGAGCGAGTGTAAACGCTTCCTCGTACCTCGCCTCGCCACTCGCGGCGCGCGGCGCTCGCGTCGGAGGCGGTTTTTTGGGCACGAGTCAAAGGGCCTCGCGAGTGACGCGAGCGTAGTGTTCACACTCGCGCTCTCGTTTCAGTTTGTTAACGGCGCCCTTCCGTTCAGGTTCTGTTGTTTTGGTATAAATCTTCAACTAAAAAATGGAATGATCTCAAGAGGAAACGCTGCAGTTCTTGGAATAGGGATGTTACCTGAGTAAAAAAAATATGATTATGTTTAGTCCGTCAGCTGATTATAGAAAAATATTGGACACGTATTTTTTCCTGTAACAAATCTAAAAATCTAATGTAATCGAAATCTATCCGACGGACTAACGTCGGATAGATTTCCAAAAAATATTGGACATATTGTATTTTTACTTTTTTCACGTAAACAAAAAATGAAGACGATACAGTGCGTTGAAAACTCGTGTGACGTCACTACCTACTCGCTACAATTTTTTACCGAGCCGTGACGTCACAAGCCTGCTCCTGATATTTGATGCTTTGTATCTTCGTCAGTTTTTATCACAGGTTTTTATAGATTTGATAAAGGAAAAAATACGTGTCCAATATTTTTCTATAATCTTTAAATCTAAAGAGTTAGAGTTAGAGATTTTAGTTAACTACCCTATTCTATCAGGCCGAGAGTATATTTTGGGATCCAAAACATAAACTGCACAAAAAATTCCCAAAAAGTAAATGATGCTTGGAAAAATAAATCCGAGATTATGTGTAAACGTGTTTTTTTCATTTTGCTTCTGTATAAAATGGTCAAGCATCGATAAATAATCGTGTTGATATCGCTATTATTTCGACGTCTTCCATCATAGCTATATTGTAGTCTTTGATCATAGCTGGCTCAAAGCAAACTGAACGCATCGCGACTATCGCGAGAGTGTAAACTGCCACTCGCTACCTCGCAAAAACACGCGAGCTGCGAGGCGAGATACGAGGCGAGGCGCGAGGCGAGAGTCTAAACCCGACATTAGGGTATATATGTTCTGTGCACGTAATCTATGGTAACACGCAACGATTAAAGTAGTAAATAGGTAGTAATATTTACCAATTTACTATATAGCCTGCAATGCAAAGAGTAAAGTAATATTGCTGTTAAGTTAATTGTGTTCTGTGTATGTAACACGCAAATACCACTCATTTGGATCGGAATACTCGGAAACCAAAACGTGATTATAGTTACAGAAATACAGACAACGACGATAATATCTTTTTACGAACGCTTTGTTTGAAATTATATTATATATATATGTATAAAACTCTTTCAGACTAATCCTGAAAAGGTCTTTAGATCGAACCTTAAAAAAAAACTCCGTGTACTACTGTAATAATAGTAGTCAAATAGTAATAAAATCATATAGGTATCAGCAAGGCGAAAATGAAGTGTTTATTCGAAGTAAACACCATTTGTAGATTATGCCTAAGAGTTGATGAAAAAGTTAATAGATTGGACAATGTAGATCACAAGGCTTTCATAGAAAGTATTATCAAACTAAAACAATTTCATTATGTAAGTACCTACCTATTCAATTTGGAAATTCAGTATGTAGTGTAAAAAATAACTTATGAATAGTGAATGAACACTAAAAACTATAAAAATAAGTGGCAGTTACTTTAAAAAGTCTGTGTAATCTTTCTTAGACGAGGTAAAACTTATTGATGATATACAATAGTAGAAAGGCGGAATATATTGAACTAATTTTATTACCTAGGTCCACAATAACCTTCAAGGATTGTGTACTATCAGTAAATTAATTTTTATAATGGTATCAGTACTTCTAGAGATTTTTCTGATTAGAGCTTCTAACCATATTTATGCATATCTACTCGTATCTACTACCTCTTCAGTTAGTTTTGATCAAATAGCATGGATAGAAGACAGTGTGGTGTATGCTGTTCGGCCAAAAAATGGTTCTCTCAATGAAAATAAGTGCACAATTTGGTACCACCCCAACTGTGTCACTGATCAAAGGGTCAGCAAGGGATATACATTTCAATGGAAGATTATACCACGTTCGGGTGCTAAATAGTGGAAATAATGGCTTCTGACGTCGTTAAATGTAATACATGTAATATTGTGATAAATGAATTGCTAGCATTCATTCAAAACAAAATGGATGTGATGGACAATGTGAGCTTAATCCGGATCTGCATCAGTGCTTTTTCGGAGGAGGACATAGTGACGGCTAAGGATCTTTTGTTTGACTCAGTGAAAACAAACAAGCGGAAGGTACAGAGGAAGAAAGATGGGAAATCGCAACGGGACGTTGAGGATATAATATGTGTGATGAATCAAACGGACCAGGATGAGATCCCAATTTTTGTTGCCCGTAATCTGACGAAACTACCGCCGGTTACGTTTGATCATGTCGATGTTACGAGACTTTTAAAGGACATAGTGTTGATGCAACAAGAAATTGCAACAATTAAGCAAACATATGCAAGGGCAGAAGACTTAAATGTCGTCCAAAATGAAGTGGCAATGCTCAAAAATGCAAAAGTAACAAAGTTGATTGACAACACAAATATATCGGAGGGTAGATTAAGTGATGAACTAAGTGGTCATGATGCGTCAGTTTTGCAAGTTGCTCCTCCTGATCATGAATCTATGGTTACGAAAAATAATTTGAGGTGTGAACAACCGAGTGAAGTTGTTTTAGTGAGACAAGCAGAAAAAATAACTCAGGAATGTACATCGATCTCGGCGACCGATAAGAAAGTTCAAAACATAGGCGCCCATCCGGGGAAGAAATCCTTCGCTGAGTTAGTTAGTGGAGGTGGAGTCTGGAAAAACGTGAAAGAGGATGATAATTGGCAGGTGGTCCAAAGACGGAGGCTAAGAAATAGATTTCACAGCGAAAAAGGTGAAGTAACTGTTGAAATGGATGGAAACTTCAGAGCTGCTGATATAAAAATACCGTTATTTATTAATAAAGTGTCTAAAAACGCATCAGCGGACGATATTTCTAACTACATATTCAAAAAAACTCAAGTGCAGATCTCCTTGGAAAGGATTATCATGAAAAAAGAAAGGGATTATGATGCCTACAAAATACTAGTTCCACGAAGTAAGTTAAACATATTTATGGATGCTAAACTATGGCCTGATGGAATTTCATTTAGACGCTTTGTTTATTTTGCAAAGCGAAATGAGTCACATAATAAAGACATTTAATGGATACAAAGCTGGTTACATTTAATTGTAAATCTCTCAAGAGGAGTATTGATGGTGTTCGAGCATTATGCAGATCAGCAGACATTGTAGCCCTGCAGGAGACATGGCTGATGCCACACGACATTCCTATGTTGGGCTCAATTGATTCCGACTTTGGACACACTGGAACTTCAGCGGTGGACACTTCGGCTGGCATCGTGTTAGGCAGGCCTTATGGTGGGGTCGCCTTACTCTGGAGAAAAAGTGTTTTTCAAACAGTGTCGGTAATCAGCTGTAACAGTGTACGTTTGTCAGCTATCAAAATAGTGTTATCTCATAGATCGATCTTGGTGTTTAGTGTGTATATGCCAACAAACTGTGCCGAGAACTTAAGTGAATTTACCGAGTGCTTGAGCCAGATTAATGCCATTATTGAGGAACAACAGGTAGAAGCTTGCTTTATTCTAGGAGACTTTAATGCTCAGCCAAACGAATTGTTTGGTAACGAGTTGCAACAATTTTGTTTAGAACAAAACTGGAAGTGTGCAGACTTACAAATGTTAGGTATCAATTCGGATACTTTCACTTTTATAAGTGAAGCACATAATTGTAAACGTTGGCTTGACCATTGCGTTGCAACCGAGTCCGCGTGCAGCACAATTGTTAATGTGAGTGTTATGTATGACATTTTATGGTCTGACCATTTTCCATTGTTTATTTGTTGCAATTTTAATGTAATCAAACCTAAAACTTTTTTGAAAAATATTGAATGTAATAAAATTGTATGGGGTAATAGGCATGTAGAACAACTGACGAAATAGGGTCATTACGCTGGATCGCGGCCCTGCGTTGTTTCGCGGCCTTTTATAGGACCAACCGTATAAATATTACAATAATAAGAATTCTATCTCAATGTTGCCAACGTGTTGTGCCATTTTAAAAAGATGGATAGTTACAGAATGTAATGCTTATTAAAATTGGTCGATTAACCTAATCCATGTGCCGGAATTAAATCGTCCATTTTGCCAGCCGCGCTGTGAGCGCTCACACGTACGCAAAACTACGAAAAAAATAGCGAACAAGTCCCGCTTCAAAAGTCAGTATTTCAAGTTAACGATTACTTATTACTAGTTTGATTGTTTTTGAGTTATCGTAGTTGTTTGTTTCATGTTATTTTTCATTTGTTTTGGGAGTAAATCACTTTAATACCAGTTTTTTTTGGGGGCCGCCAACCAAAATACTAAATTTTTAGTAGAGTTGGTATACGGCCGGGTAGGCCGCGGCACTAGCTCATTGAATGAAATAAGTTGGCTTTCTTTCTTCATAGTAATGTAAATAAAGCTTCGCTTTGTGCAACATTTTTTTATTGTTGATGTTGGTTTAAATAATATAGTTAGTTCACGGCCGCCAAAATCTAATTT
The DNA here is from genome assembly GCA_905332915.2 of Hecatera dysodea. Classification (NCBI taxonomy): domain Eukaryota; kingdom Metazoa; phylum Arthropoda; class Insecta; order Lepidoptera; family Noctuidae; genus Hecatera; species Hecatera dysodea. Next base: position 7,259,746 of record HG995288.1, on the reverse strand, counting down.
TATACGGATTTATAGCTATCATGGCCGCAAACTAACACTTGCTAACAAAACAAATTTGGTTCGCGGCCCTCTAAAAATCATATGAAAAATAGAAGGCCGTTATCTGATTATTTGAAAATAGAGGTGTCAGTTTACGGCCACTTCTTTACACAGACTGTTTTGGTTGGTGTTAGTAATTTTTGTTAATACAGATGTCTACGAAAAAACCCAAAAAAAAACTGACTTACACTGCTGAAACTCTACAGAAGGCATTAAAAGAATTCGTGAAGAACAAATCCCAATCAGAGAAGCATCACGTAAATTTAGTATTCCATTAATAATTCCATGATGTACAATTCAAGATCTATTAGGTGGCAGAAGGACGGAAGAACTAAAAAAACATGGCCCGAGCCAGCGCTGGGAGAACAAGGCGAGAAAAATGTTGTAGATTGGCTTATAAATATAGCCAAATGTGGTTTTCCCGTAAAGAAGCAAGAGCTATTAGATACCGTTCAAAAAATTGGCAAAGATTTAAAAAAGCCGAATCCTTTTAAGGATGATCGTCCTGGGCAGACATGGTATCTAAACTTTTTGAAACGACATCCTGAGATATCAGTAAGATCAGCAGAAGGAATCAACAAAGCTCGCTCTAGGGTGACCGAAGAATCGATTGGACTGTGGTTCTGTCTGTGTTCTGTGTGGAACTGAAAATGTTGTTAGAGCAAGAGGGGCACTTGCAGAACCCGAAAGGATGTTCAATGGCGATGAAAGTGGTTTTTCACTTTGCCCAGAAACAGAAAAAGTTCTTGGGCCAAGAGGTTATCGAAATCTCTACCAAATTAAAGTCGGCAACAAAAAAGATAACATAACAGTACTCGCAACATTCAACGCTACTGGTGGAATGTGCGCGCCGTTGGTGGTTTTTCCATATATTATACCACCAAAAAGTTTACAGACAACATGCCACAACACTGGAGTCTAGGAAGAAGCGAATCCGGGTGGATGAATAGAGATGTAGTTCCACATAGTAGACCCAACATGCAATTGGGATTTGAAAATCGTGACACTGAGTCAGTAACATTATCTCAAGTGCCAACTTTGAAAAACAGCTTGCCATTATGTACCGTTACTAATACAGAAAAATCGGAAGTTTCATTAAAATCGGTTCAGTAATTTCGCAAAATAGTGACTTGAAAATTTGTATGAAATGCCATACGGCGTATAACTCGTTATAGAAATTTTTGAAGACTGATTAATATTAGTTACTGTTAACAAGTTACATACAATTGTTGATTATTTAAAATACTAGTCTTGTACGATAAATGATGGAGCTGAAGTATATATTTTTTTTAATGATAACTAAACTTAATTTGTTGCAATATAAATTGATTATAAAACGTTCTGTTTTATTTCATTATTTGTAGAGATAGTAATGTAATGTGTTTAACAAAGAGAGAAAAATAACTGCAGTATAGATGAATTAAAGTGTAATATGTTAGAAGTATGGAAGAAGAATAAATGCATTGCCTAGAGGTTAGCGAGTTTCGAATAAGGAAAGAAAGGAGGGAAAATAGAGGAAGGAAAGAAGAAAGGACGGAGCAGAAAGAATTGTTGCACAAATTATAAAGGTGAGTCGGGAGGAGAAGGTAAAATGCTGTAGAATGCCTGAATGACGAGATAGTAGGGCGTGACCCCAGATAAAATTAACAAATCTTGTGGAAATAAGAGATGTAAGAATAGTGTAAGGCAAGGTTAAGTTAGAGCATTTGAAAGGGACGAATATTGAAGAGAACATGCTTCTTAAGAGTAAAGGCATTTGATTGACAATCGCGGTCATATGCTATATATGGGTATTTACCTATGATAAGACCATTAGATATGGCGAAAAGTATACGTAATAATTGTATAAAACTGGGGGCCGAAAACTAACTCTAGGGTGGCCGCGAACTGAAAAAAGTGGCCGTCAACCGGCATTTTGAGTATATTTTTGGTTTTTATTTATTTAAAAAAAACCTGTTAGAATAGTCCTCCAATACTTATGTCCAAAAATAACTAGATGGTATCTGCTACACTTGCAGAAACAATCAGAACCTGACTTATGGACATAACATACTAATTTCAAAGACCAAAGTTAGGAAGGCGACTAAAAGGCCGCCAACCGGCGCAACGACCCTATAATAAACTGTGCAATGCCACTCGGCATTGCACAGTTTAAAGTTAATTGAATTTTTAAAGTTAATTGATTTTCCAGATCAGTTCCGTTTTTGTGCTGATAGTAGTTGTAATAATTTGGAACATCAAACTATCATTGATAACATGTATCAGAGCATCATAGCTATTTTGTGTGGCGCGGCTTGCGATAGTTATGAGAAACCGCGCTGTAACAGAAAAGGCGGCTATGTTAGGGGATGGAACAAGCATGTTAGTGGGGCACACAGGGAAGCTAGGCTTAGCTTTCAGTTGTGGCGGGAGGCAGGTAAACCATTGGGTGGCCAGCTTTATAAAAATATGAAACAAGCGAGGAAAGAGTTTAAATCTAAATTAAAATGGTGCCAAGACAATCAGGAACAAATAGTGATGGACAAGTTAGCGTGCCTTCACAGTGACAATGATTTCAAGAACTTTTGGAAGAGTACCAACAACTTAAATCATAAGTCTAGCTTTCCTGTTAGTGTTGATGGTCTTACTGAGGCTGCGGCGATCTCGAACCTATTTAAAGATTTGTTTTCTGTGAAGTCTCCACTGGGCCCTTCGTCTGTATATGGGGAACCTGTGAGCCCTGTCTCGCAAAGCTTTTCAATCATGTACACAGCTAGGGATGTAAAGCACGCAATAGCACGTATGAAGCGTGGAAAGTCCCCGGGGCACGATGGGCTCAGTGTGGAGCACTTAAAGTACGCAGGTTTTCATCTACCCAGAGTTCTGGCTCTGTTTTTCAACTGTTGTTTATCGCACGCTTATCTACCTGGGGATATGATGAAAACTATTGTCGTTCCAATTGTGAAAAACAAGACTAGTGACATATCGGATAAAGGAAATTATAGGCCAATCTCTTTAGCCACGATTGTAGCTAAAGTATTTGATTCTCTGTTGAATGAAGTTTTGAAAAACAAAATCAAGTTGCATGACGCTCAACACGGTTTTAGACAGGGTTTATCCACTGAGACTGCAGTTCTATGTTTAAAAAATACTGTAAATTATTATACAAGCAATCAAACTCCTGTTTTTGCCTGTTTCTTAGACATGTCAAAGGCATTTGACATGGTTTCTTATGACAAGTTATGGGCAAAGCTCAGTGACGCAGATGTACCTAGTGAAGTCATACATATTTTTAAATTTTGGTATTCTCATCAGGTTAACTGTGTGAGATGGGCAAATGTTCTGTCGGATGAATATGTCATGGAATGTGGAGTTAGGCAGGGTGGGTTAACCTCCCCTACTCTGTTTAATTTATACATAAATGACCTCATTGTCAGGCTCAGCAGTGTACATGCTGGCTGTTACGTAGATGGGGTTGCTTTCAATAACATAAGTTACGCTGATGACATGGCGCTGCTGAGCCCGTCAATGGCTGGTCTAAGAAAATTGATAAGAGTGTGTGAGTCTTATGCTGAGGGACACGGTTTGAGATATAACACGGTCAAGAGTGAGTTGCTCATCTTTAAAGCTGCTAATAAACCCACTGAGAGTTACCCAACTATCTCTTTGAATGGTGGTATCTTGAACCGTGTTCGTCAGTTTAAATACCTTGGGCATATTGTGACGGAGGATGTGAAGGACAATCTGGATGTGGACAGGGAGCGAAGAGCGTTGGCTGTGAGGTGTAATATGTTGGTACGAAGGTTCTCACGCTGCACAGATGCTGTTAAAATAACACTTTTTAAAGCATTCTGTCAGGTGTTTTACACGTGTGGCCTCTGGACTAACTATACTCAAAAAGCCGTCAATGCTCTTCGCGTCCAGTACAATAATGCATTCAGGATGCTGTTGGGGCTGCCACGCTTCTGTAGTGCTTCAGGGATGTTCGCGGACGCCCAGACTGACAGCTTCGCTGCAATCAGGCGCAAGCGAACAGCATCATTGTTGCACAGGGTGCGTGCCAGTACCAACGGCCACCTGAGTGTCATTGCCAACAAACTGGATTGTCCTTTAATGAAGTGTTTATGTCAGCTACATGCCCCTGTAACTGTAAATGTCTACTAACACAGTTTTAAGTTTTTATGTTACTAACATCTTTGTTTTTGTGTACTAACATAGTTGATAAGTTCTAATGACACTAACAATGTTGTGAATATGGAATTTATTTCTGAAATAAATTTATTATTATTATTATTATACTAATATGCCTGGGATTCCATTTTATCTTTTTTACTTAACACTTTCAGTGTCCAGAACTTAGTAATGGGTTGAGCATTAATTTTGTTTGTGTGCCCACAACTATCCGTGTTGTCACTAGACAAGACAAATTATACCTATACCAGAGTTCTGAGCACAGAAAGTGTAAGCCCACTGCTGCAACTCACCTTAGGTTATCAACTTAGGTGATTTCCTTACTTGCTTTCAGGTCCCACCAGAGGATCTTTATGTATGTTACATCTGTTACACTCTTCTAAAAAAAAGTTTCAGTTTTATGCAGACTGTTTGGAACACACAGAATATTATTTGTGATATATTAAAAAACAATGATATGGTGAGTATTTAGTTTGAGCTGCTTACTTGAAGTAAATGCTATTTTTTTATATAGGTGAAAAAAATGAGTACTATTTTTATAAAATCGAATCTGATGTTTGACAATATTTATTTAACACCGACAATAAACAACTCTAAGAACTATTTCTAGATGAGAAGCTTGTGGCTAAATAATAGCAGCTTCTTCTGCTGATCTTCAAGTTTTCCGAGGCCTCGGAAAACATCCGAAGCCATTGGTTCACTTGTTGATTTTTGACAGTCATTATGGACTTTCAGAAGCTAGTGAATCTGACATAAGTCTTGGCAAGAAGTAACATGTTACCTACTTACTGCATTGTGGAGTTCAATTAGGCCATTGCCACACAAAAATACTGGTTTACAGCAAAATCAGGTTTGAAGTTCAGCTGACTCCAATATAGCCAGCAAAAGACTATGCAGATAGTGACGAACAAATGTTTCCAGATTCATCTCGAGATAGTCATAACTTTGTCAGATTAGTTGATGCAACTAATTCTATAAAAAGTTATGTCTGTAAAAACTAAAATGCTTATTTTGCTTTTAGATTACCAAGCCAATGCTTCTAAGTATAGATAGAGACAAAAACGGACTCAATCCTATAACTCTCACTTCAGTTGTAATATGCGAAAATAAATTCACGTATGAGAGTGGCATTGATGGAAATACAAGCACAGATATTGAGGAAGTAGATCTTAATCTTTCAGATATTAAAGTAACGAAAGAAAACAAAAAGAATAATCAAAAGCAGGGATATAAAATGGAGCAAAATAAGAAAAACTTAAGCCCAAGTTCTAGCAGTGATGAAAGCGAAGGAACAGACATATGTAATTTAGATGAAGTGGAAGTAGAAGTAAGCAACATTCAAACAGAAGACATTCAAATAGACGTCATTCAAATAGAAAGTTGTGATTCATCCACAAATGATATTATTGAGGATGCATGTGTTGAACTGAAACCAAAAGAAAAAACGGAGGTCATTAAAAAAAAACGCCCATGTCCTAAACCCAAGGACGCATCAAATCCTACTAAAAAAATAATAAAAAAGAAAAAAATTGTTGACGAGGATTACCAGCCTGACTCCACCAGCCACTCGGAAGATTCAGATTATGACTTATATGATGATGAGGGCAAAAAACTTAAAATACCAAAAAGGGTTTATCCGATGAAATGTGCCCATGTAGGTGTAAATTAAATAAACTATTCTAAAAATATTGTAGTGCATTTAATAAAATTTGGTTATTTATTTTCAGTGTGACTTTATAGTAGAGGAAGGACGTAATCACTATCGTCATTATCAATATATGCATCCTCACTTTGAGTATCCATATAAAAAGAATCGGATTTATGCTTGTTCGATTTGTGGAAAACTTTTTGTAAGTATTGATGAAAACTTTTTGTAAGTATTGATTTAATTTATAGTGTGCCTTTTTTTTTTTCAAATGGAAGTCTTCTTTATCTGTATAATAGGCTTGTCAACGAAATTCTACGATCAGACGCTAAAAACGTTGTCTACATAATATGTAAGTATACTCCATATTCTACCAGCTACCTCGATCCAAGGTGCTAAAAACATTCACTCTCCCGGCTTATATCGCCCTACCTAAGTACCTAATGTTAATAATTATTGATAGTTTAATTTCAATTAGATTACCTAAAAATTTAATAGAGTAATAAGCTGTTTAAGCCATCCACAATCAATAATTTTTAAGACTTCTTTTACCTACATTATGACGCCCTTCTAATAATGATAGGTACTCTAAGTACCTATTGCTTTCTTCTGTACATAATTATGTGTCATGTTTTTTTTTGCAGGCAAAACACGACATCGTTAGACATGAGGCTAATCATGTTCATGAGAATTTGAAGTGTACTTTTTGCCCAAAGGTATTTTCTAATAGGCTAAAAAGGTACAGGCATATGTCAAATGTTCATCCAAAACGAAAATTCACTTGCGACTACTGCTCTAAAACATTCAAAACAAGATTAGAAATTACGCGACACATTCGAGTGAGTAGAAGACATCATATTTTTAACAAAAAAAAAAGGTTCCTAGGTATTATGCGACGAACACACAGGCACTCGCTACAAACTAGTGCTGTAACGAATATTCGCATTCGCGGGTATTCGCATCTTTTTGATCCTGCCGGAGCTCTGTCCGCTGCCCCATAAAGGCCCATGGACCGCACGATCCCCGCATAATACAGCCTCCGGCAGGAAGCGTTTGGACCCCCTAGATTGGACAAAAGCCGCTTGAAAGCAGCCCCGGTTTGGGAGCCAAACGTCGGAAATGTTCCGCACAGTTCCACCGGCTAACGAGGACGAGACCCAAGTACTTCATTGCCGACCCGACGTCGATGGGAACTCCTACCCGTTATCTGGGATCCCGATAATGGCCTGTACCGAGAGCCATGAAATCACATGGCTTCGGACTTGTGCAGGACCACCTCGAGACCCAGTTGCCGGATCCTCTCAATGACTGTCGCAACCCCGCGTGTCATCAGTTCGGCTTCACACTGTAACCTCAAAATTCACTTGCTTTGTTTACGAAAATACAGGTGCGTGTGGAATGACACTTCTGTCGGATGCGTTCGTATTAACTCGGCTCTTCTCGAAACAAAAAACAAACAAAACTCACTTCGTACGAATGGGACTGCCGCCAACGTCACCAAGCCAAATGGCAAATGGTGCCAAATTTAAACAAAGACAGAATATTCGCATTCTTATTCGTTGTAAGTAGTTAATGTTGGCAGCAGATATTCGCATCCGCGAAAGTCCAAAATATGACATTCGTTACATCACTAATACAAACAATTTGAAGCAAAAACGATTTCTTGCTGGATGGTTTCGTGTAGCAATACGTTGCGACTCCCGACGCTAAGGCTTAAAGGCGTCCGCTTTACGCAGGTTCAGGCCTAAGCTGGCGCAAGAATAATCATCTCATGCAGATCACCCGAGGATAGCATAGCGATTTACACGCACGTATAGGTGGCGCGTAGTTATTTATACTTATACCATTTTGGGTTTTATACTACATAGTAAACTTTTTAAAGTATTTTCATCCAAGTTTTACATTGCCATGTTTAACATTTCAGACTCACACGGGAAGTAAACCATTTAAATGTCACATTTGTGGAGACGGGTTTGCGCATAGCGGAAACAGACTTATTCACATTCGTAGTAAGCATCAAAATTACAGATACACGCCAAAGAAAAAAGAAAAACCGAAAAAAGTACGCAGACGCAATAAACGGTATTCAACCGATACAGTAACGACAGACGACGAGGAAACAAGACCAAAGTCTAAAGCAAAAAAACTACGAAAATGTAAAAATAAATCCGAAAGTGCTGACTTCAAACCAAAAAGGAAGCGTGCGGAACAAGTACCGAAACAAAATAAACGGGTCGATAGTAGTGACATTGCACAGGCATCGGAGATGGATAGCAAAATCATAACAGGAAGGGGAAAACCCAAACGGTATGCTATCGTACAAAATGATACAAAGGACACAGATGTAAACATTGACCGACAAAATAAAAATTATGAGAATGCAGAAACAGATTCGGATGATGAAGTTCTTGCTGCGATTAAGACAAAAAAATCTATTTTGATTAAAAAGTAACACCTTAAATTGAGTAAAAATGCTGGATGGATATTTGTTCCAAATAAAGAGAAAGCAGCCCCATCTCCGAGAAAAACTGACATACACAATACTGGTTAGGTAGGTACTCAGTCTGAATTGTATCAGAAGTATATTTTTTTAAATCTATTTTTAACTTATTAATAAATATTGTATTTTTTTTAATTTCTATTTTCGCCTAGATTATCTGTTTAGTTTAATATCTGTACAAAAAATACAAATGACAATGCGAAAGCGAGTTCGTTTGTTTTTTACAATTTCACCTACATCGCTGGATTACTAATCAATTATGATAAATTATGGTACACAAATAGACGGGCAAAAGCTACTAGGTAGGTATATCATATTATCTCAGATTCATTTCTAAGACTTGCTGACTCGCGCAATTTCGTCTGCGTCACAAGAGTAGAGGAAAAATATACTGATTTACGATTTTTTCATTGATTCTCTCTTTTTGGTAGTAGCGTAATGTTATATATAGCCTAAAGCCTTCTTCAATAAATTGGCTATCCAACACTGAAATTATGTATTTTTGCATTCGTTCCTGAGTATAGCAAGAACAATAAACAAACACTTCAGCTTTATAATATTAGTATAGAAAATTTTGCCCTATTTTAAGTTTTCACAAGTAACTCAACATTATGTTTTGGTGTTAATTATCAACAGACTTCCAAAAAAGAAGGAGGTTCTCAATTCGACTGTATTTTTTTTTATCTGTGTTACCTCATAACTTTGTTCTGGGTGTACCGATTTTGATCATTCTTTTTATATTCGAAAGCTGGTGATTGTCGTGTGGTGTGGATTTATTTTAAGAGTAGTAAGTGGAGATACTGACGACTAGTATTTGAGTTATCCCTAATAATGCGTGGGTTAGTCTAGTCTACCTTGATGATCTCATTCCCTCTTGTCGATGTAAAATGAAAAAGGAAGAGCATTATACTTAGTATTTCAACGTCCCTCGAACGATCCCTTTCTAGTTTGTTGAAGATCTGATGAAGAATCAGAGATAGGAAACAGAACTCTTCAATAAATGACAAAGGCAGAGACAATTCAATAAATCTGTCGGGATAGCTGAAATCGCATGATTTCTATTGTTAACACCAATTTATACCACGTACGCTGTGATGGGTATGTTTAGCTGGGAGTGAACCACTAAAACGTGAAAAATAAAATACAACCGACTGTAGTGGACACCTTTACAAGAAATTCAGAGTTTTTTTTTGCGATTTGGCGTTCAGTCACGCAGAGTACAAATAGCGCTTCGCTGTTCAACCGTGATTTACACGGATTTAGTAAAAGACTAGCGGACCCGACAGACGTTGTCCTGACTCTTGTCTTAATTAGGAATGTTGACATATAACTGGCCGTGTGAAAAACATGTATTTTCAAGATTAATGCCACAAAAACTTAGTGACTGCGCTTGAGATTTATTTATCGACATTGCAAATGCTAACCTCATTGGAAATTGTATACGTTTAAAGTCGAATGGCATCTCGTTCGGAATCAAAGGAATCGGTGGAATCAAAATGTCTAGGTACACCTTTGTACTTCCCTTTCAAAATTGTAGCTTCGATGACATTGTTCATTAATTTCTTTACCGCAAGTCGGGAGCCATTACAAAAAAGTGGCTGGTTTATATTCCGCAACATAATGATTACCGATCCGATTTTTAGTTACAGATTATGAGGTGGTAATACGGTCTATTCCAGCGAACTTAAGAACTACGTCGGATAGTTGACAACATCATCTTGGTGGTTAGTAAAGGGATCAATCGATTTGTATGTCATTAAATTCGTCAGCTATCTCATTTTGAATCTGAAAATTGATTTCGTTGACATTACCGTTTATTGCAGTCAATATAACTCTTTCGCTCAACTATACTTACATGATTTTTGTAATTCTGATTGATGTTTGGGAAAACCTTCTCGATTAGTTTGGCCTTTGTTTCAGTAAAGTGACAAAAATCGGTAGGAAATGTGATGTATCCAGACGATGAGTCAACAGGTATTTTGCTGTTACCTACCAATATCGAGCAATTGTTTGGAAAAAAACTTCTCCAGATTGGTTGTTGTGCAATTCGACTGGCATGTTTATACTTAATTTGAGTGTTTTAACGGTTTTTCATAGAAGGGATGACTTTAAACATGCATTAAGTTCATCGGCTGGCGTTAATCGTGGTATTGTTGGCCATCCGTTGTTATCAGTGGAACGCCGGCGATAAAGTGGATAACCATTATTTCCACTAATAGTTTCTGCTTCTTGTGAATATTTTCCATCCTCCAGGACCCGTTTTCATCCGCGGAGAATTTGGATTTAATATTCCATATTCATATTTTTTGTAACAATCTCATGTTACAATGGATCTTCATCATCACCGAGAATTTCCGCACATATCACATCATCGATTTTATTCGATGTTATCCTCTCGACCAACCAAATGTGGATGTGTGCATGTAACAATCCGCGATTTTGCCATTCGACTGAATACATCTAACGCGCATTTCACCGAATACACGATGCTTAACAAATATATAAACAACTAGTATTTCGCTTGGGGGCGCGAGTTGCGAGCAACTCGCGGTGTCTTTTTAGTATTTTTTGACTAACAACAAAGGGGTTGAAAGTAGGGGGTTGAATACTCATCTAAATACCCTTTATAAAACCTCGAAAACTATTTTTCTCTACTATGTAAGATTTCTGAAATACGCAAAGGGGTTGAAAGAAGGGGGTTGAAAAGGGTTGATTTTTTATTGGCCATATACTCACCCAGATACCCTCTATACAACCCTGAAAACCATTTTTCTCTACAATGTCAGGTTTCTGAGATAGGCCAAGGGGTTGAAACAAGGGGGCTGAAAAGGGGTAGTTTCAGATTTTTCCCATACTCACCCCGACACCTTCTATACAACCCTATAAAAAGTTTTCCCCTCCTAGCATGGGAAGTGGGAGAACAATTATGTCAATCAGTCAATCAGTGAGTGGTTTTTTAATTATATATAATATAATAACTAGTATTTCGCTTGGGGGCGCGAGTTGCAAGCAACCCGCGGTGTCTTTTTAGAATTTTTTTACTAACAATTATTATCTCTACAATGTCAGATTTCTGAGTTACGCAAAGGGGTTGAAAGAAGGGGGTTGAAAAGGGTTGAATTTTTTAATCGTCATTTTCTCATCCTGACAACCTCTTTACAACCCCGAAAACCATTTTTCTCTTCGACGTCAGGTTTCTGAGATACGCAAAGGGGTTGAAAGAAGGGGGTTGAAAAGGGCTGAATTTTTTATTCGCCATATACTCACCCAGATACCTTCTATACAACCCCGAAGACCGTTTTTCTCTAAAATGTTAAGTTTCTGAGATACGCAAAGGGGTTGAAAGTAGGGGGTTGAAAAGGGTTGAATTTTTTAGTGGCCATATACTCATTCAGACACCTTCTATACAACCCCGAAGAGCATTTTTCTCTAGAATGTCAGGTTTCTGAAATACGCAAAGGGGTTGAAATTAGGGGGTTGAAAAGGGTTGAATAGGGTTGAATTTTTTAGTGGCCATATACTCATCCAGATACCCTCTATACAACCCCGAAAACCATTTTTCTCTAAAATGTCAGATTTCTGAGATACGCAAAGGGGTTGTAAAAAGGGGGTTAAAAAGGGGTAGTTTTTTTTTCGTTTTATACTCATCCAGACACCCTCTATACAACCCCGAAAACCATTTTTCTCTTCGACGTCAGGTTTCTGAGATAAGCAATGGGGTTGAAAGATGGGGGTGGAAAAGCGGTAGTTTCGGATTTTTCCCATACTCACCCCGACACCTTCTTTACAACCCCATAAAAAGTTTTCCCCTCCTAGCACGGCAAGTGGGAGAACAATTATGTCAATCAGTGAGTGAGTGGTTATTTAATTATATATAATATAACTAGTATTTCGCTTGGGGGCGCGAGTTGCAAGCAACCCGCGGTGTCTTTTTAGTATTTTTTCTCATCCAAACACCCTCTATACAACCCCGAAGACCATTTTTCTCTACAATGTCAGGTTTCTGAGTTACGCAAAGGGGTTGAAAGAAGGGGGTTGAAAAGGGTTGAATTTTTTTTGGCCATATTTTCATCCAGACACCCTCTATACAACCCCGAAGACCATTTTTCTCTACAATGTCAGGTTTCTGAGATATGCCCAGGGGTTGAAACAAGGGGGTTGAAAAGGGTTGAATAGGGTTGAATTTTTTATTGGCCATATACTCATCTAGATACCCTCTATATAACCCCGAAAACCATTTTTCTCTTCAATGTCAAGTTTCTGAGATACGCAAAGGGGTTGAAACAAGGGGGTTGAAAAGGGGTAGTTTTTTTTTCGTTTTCTACTCATCCAAACACCCTCTATACAACCCCGAAAACCATTTATCTCTTCGACGTCAGGTTTCTGAGATAAGCGATGGGGTTGAAAGAAGGGGGTTGAAAAGGGTTGAATTTTTTATTGGCCATATACTCGTCCAGATACTCTCTATACAACCCCTAAAACCATTTTTCTCTAAAATGTCAGATTTCTGAGATACGCAAAGGGGTTGTAAAAAGGGGGTTGAAAAGGGGTAATTTTTTTTTTCGTTTTATACTCATCCAGACACCCTCTATACATCCCCGAAAACCATTTTTCTCTTTGACGTCAGGTTTTTGAGATAAGCAATGGGGTTGAAAGAAGGGGGTTGAAAAGGGGTAGTTTCAGATTTTTCCCATACTCACCCCGACACCTTCTATACAACCCCATATAAAGTTTTCCCCTCCTAGCACGGGAAGTGGGAGAACAATTATGTCAATCAGTCAGTCAATCAATCAGTCAGTGGTTTTTTAATTGTATATAATATAACTAGTATTTCGCTTGGGGGCGCGAGTTGCAAGCAACCCGCGGTGTCTTTTTAGTATTTTTTGACTAACAACAAAGGGGTCGAAAGTAGGGGGTTGAAAAGGGTTGAATTTTTATTGACCATATACTCGTCTAAATACCCTTCATACAACCTCGAAAACTATTTTTCTCTACTATGTCAGATTTCTGAGATACGCAAAGGGGTTGAAAAGGGTTGAATAGGGTTGAATTTTTTATTGGCCATATACTCACCCAAATACCCTCTATACAACCCCGAAAACCATTTTGCTCTAAAATGTCAGATTTCTGAGATACGCAAAGGGGTTGTAAAAAGGGGGTTGAAAAGGGGTAATTTTTTTTTTCGTTTTATACTCGACCAGACACCCTCTATACAACCCCGAAAACCATTTTTCTCTTCGACGTCAGGTTTCTGAGATAAGCAATGGGGTTGAAAGAAGGGGGTTGAAAAGGGGTAGTTTCAGATTTTTCCCATACTCACCCCGACACCTTCCATACAACCCCATAAAAAGTTTTCCCCTCCTAGCACGGCAAGTGGGAGAACAATTATGTCAATCAGTCAATCAGTCAGTGGTTTTTTAATTATATATAATATAACTAGTATTTCGCTTGGGGGCGCGAGTTGCGAGCAACTCGCGGTGTCTTTTTACTATTTTTTGACTAACAACAAAGGGGTTGAAAGTAGGGGGTTGAAAGGGTTGAATTTTTATTGGCCATATACTCATCTAAATACCCTTTATACAACCTCGAAAACTATTTTTCTCTACTATGTCAGATTTCTGAGATACGCAAAGGGGTTGAAAGAAGGGGGTTGAAAGGGGTTGATTTTTATTGGCCATATACTCACCCAGATACCCTCTATACAACCCCGAAAACCATTTTTCTCTACAATGTCAGGTTTTTGAGATATGCCAAGGGGTTGAAACAAGGGGGTTGAAAAGGGTTGAATAGGGTTGAATTTTTTATTGGCCATATACTCATCCAGATACCCTCTATATAACCCCGAAAACCATTTTTCTCTTCAATGTCAAGTTTCTGAGATACGCAAAGGGGTTGAAAGTAGGGGGTTGAAAAGGGTTGAAAAGGGTTCAATTTTTTAGTGGCCATATACTCATCCAGATATCCTCTATACAACCCCGAAGACCATTTTTCTCTAGAATGTCAGGTTTCTGAGATACGCAAAGGGGTTGTAAAAAGGGGTTGAAAAGGGGTAATTTTGTTTGGTCATATTTTCATCCAGATACCCTCTATATAACCCCAAAAACCATTTTTCTCAAAAATGTCAGATTTCTGAGATACGCAAAGGGGTTGTAAAAAGGGGGTTGAAAAGGGGTAGTTTTTTTTTTCGTTGTCTACTCATCCAAACACCCTCTATACAACCCCGAAAACCATTTTTCTTTTCGACGTCAGGTTTCTGAGATGAGCAATGGGGTTGAAAGTAGGGGGTTGAAAAGGGTTGAATAGGGTTGAATTTTTTATTGGCCATATACTCACCCAAATACCCTCTATACAACCCCGAAAACCATTTTTCTCTAAAATGTCAGGTTTTTGAGATATAATATGCCAAGGGGTTGAAACAAGGGGGTTGAAAAGGGTTGAATAGGGTTGAATTTTTTATTGGCCATATACTCATCCAGACACCCTCTATACTACCCCGCAAACCATTTTTCTCTACAATGTCAAGATTCTGAGATACGCAAAGGGGTTGAAAGTAGGGGGTTGAAAAGGGTTGAATAGGGTTGAATTTTTTATTAGCCATATACTCATCCAAACACCCTCTATGCAACCCCGAAAACCATTTTTCTCTAAAATGTCAGATTTCTGAGATACGCAATGGGGTTGTAAAAAGGGGGTTGAAAGGGGGTCATTTTTTTTTGTTTTATACTCATCCAGACACCCTCTATACAACCCCGAAAACCATTTTTCTCTTCGACGTCAGGTTTCTGAGATAAGCAATGGGGTTGAAAGAAGGGGGTTGAAAAGGGGTAGTTTCAGATTTTTCCCATACTCACCCCGACACCTTTTATACAACCCCATAAAAAGTTTTCCCCTCCTAGCACGGCAAGTGGGAGAACAATTATGTCAATCAGTCAGTCAGTCAGTGGTTTTTTAATTATATATAATATACTAGTATTTCGCTTGGGGGCGCGAGTTGCAAGCAACCCGCGGTGTCTTTTTGGTATTTTTAGTAACAATTATTATCTCTACAATGTCAGATTTCTGAGTTACGCAAAGGGGTTGAAAGAAGGGGGTTGAAAAGGGTTGAATTTTTTTTGGCCATATTTTCATCCAGATGCCCTCTATACAACCCCGAAAACCATTTTTCTCTACAATGTCAGGTTTCTGAGTTACGCAAAGGGGTTGAAAGAAGGGCATTGAAAAGGGTTGAATTTTTTTTGGCCATATTTTCATCCAGACACCCTCTATACAACCCCGAAGACCATTTTTCTCTACAATGTCAAGTTTCTGAGATACGCAAAGGGGTTGAAAGTAGGGGGTTGAATAGGGTTGAATTTTTTATTGGCCATATACTCATCCAAACACCCTCTATACAACCCCGAAAACCATTTTTCTCTAAAATGTCAGATTTCTGAGATACGCAAAGGGGTTGTAAAAAGGGGGTTGAAAAGGGGTAGTTTTTTTTTTCGTTTTCTACTCATCCAAACACCCTCTATACAACCCCGAAAACCATTTTTCTCTTCGACGTCAGGTTTCCGAGATAAGCAATGGGGTTGAAAGAAGGGGGTTGAAAAGGGGTAGTTTCAGATTTTTCCCATACTCGCCCCGACACCTTCTATACAACCCCATAAAAAGTTTTCCCCTCCTAGCACGGCAAGTGGGAGAACAATTATGTCAATCAGTGAGTGGTTTTTTAATTATATATAATATAACTAGTATTTCGCTTGGGGGCGCGAGTTGCAAGCAACCCGCGGTGTCTTTTTAGTATTTTTTCTCATCCAAACACCCTCTATACAACCCCGAAGACCATTTTTCTCTACAATGTCAGGTTTCTGAGTTACGCAAAGGGGTTGAAAGAAGGGGGTTGAAAAGGGTTGAATTTTTTTTGGCCATATTTTCATCCAGACACCCTCTATACAACCCCGAAGACCATTTTTCTCTACAATGTCAGGTTTCTGAGATATGCCCAGGGGTTGAAACAAGGGGGTTGAAAAGGGTTGAATAGGGTTGAATTTTTTATTGGCCATATACTCATCTAGATACCCTCTATATAACCCCGAAAACCATTTTTCTCTTCAATGTCAAGTTTCTGAGATACGCAAAGGGGTTGAAACAAGGGGGTTGAAAAGGGGTAGTTTTTTTTTCGTTTTCTACTCATCCAAACACCCTCTATACAACCCCGAAAACCATTTTTCTCTTCGACGTCAGGTTTCTGAGATACGCAAAGGGGTTGAAAGTAGGGGGTTGAAAAGGGTTGAATAGGGTTGAATTTTTTAGTGGCCATATACTCATCCAGATACCCTCTATACAACCCCGAAAACCATTTTTCTCTACAGTGTCAGGTTTCTGAGATATGCCAAGGGGTTGTAAAAAGGGGGTTGAAAAGGGGTAGTTTTTTTTTTCGTTTTATACTCACCCAGACACCCTCTATACAACCCCGAAAACCATTTTTCTCTTCGCCGTCAGGTTTCTGAGATAAGCAATGGGGTTGAAAGAAGGGGGTTGAAAAGGGGTAGTTTCAGATTTTTCCCATACTCACCCCGACACCTTCTATACAACCCCATAAAAAGTTTTCCCCTTCTAGCACGGGAAGTGGGAGAACAATTATGTCAATCAGTCAATCAGTGAGTGGTTTTTTAATTATATATAATATAATAACTAGTATTTCGCTTGGGGGCGCGAGTTGCAAGCAACCCGCGGTGTCTTTTTGGTATTTTTAGTAACAATTATTATCTCTACAATGTCAGATTTCTGAGTTACGCAAAGGGGTTGAAAGAAGGGGGTTGAAAAGGGTTGAATTTTTTTGGCCATATATTCATCCAAATGCCCTCTATACAACCCCGAAAACCATTTTTCTCTACAATGTCAGGTTTCTGAGTTACGCAAAGGGGTTGAAAGAAGGGGGTTGAAAAGGGTTGAATTTTTTTTAGCAATATTTTTATCCAGATGCCCTCTATACAACCCCGAAAACCATTTTTCTCTACAATGTCAGGTTTCTGAGTTACGCAAAGGGGTTGAAAGAAGGGGGTTGAAAAGGGTTGAATTTCTTTTGGCCATATTTTCATCCAGACACCCTCTATACAACCCCGAAGACCATTTTTCTCTACAATGTCAAGTTTCTGAGATACGCAAAGGGGTTGAAAGTAGGGGGTTGAAAAGGGTTGAATAGGGTTGAATTTTTTATTGGCCATATACTCATCCAAATACCCTCTATACAACCCCGAAAACCATTTTTCTCTAAAATGTCAGATTTCTGAGATACGCAAAGGGGTTGTAAAAAGGGGGTTGAAAAGGGGTTGTTTTTTTTTCCGTTTTCTACTCATCCAAACACCCTCTATACAACCCCGAAAACCATTTTTCTCTTCGACGTCAGGTTTCCGAGATAAGTAATGGGGTTGAAAGAAGGGGGTTGAAAAGGGGTAGTTTCAGATTTTTCCCATACTCACCCCGACACCTTCTATACAACCCCATAAAAAGTTTTCCCCTCCTAGCACGGCAAGTGGGAGAACAATTATGTCAATCAGTCAATCAATCAGTGAGTGGTTTTTTAATTATATATAATATAATAACTAGTATTTCGCTTGGGGGCGCGAGTTGCGAGCAACTCGCGTTGTCTTTTTAGTATTTTTACTCACCCAGATACCCTCTATACAACCCCGAAGACCATTTTTCTCTACAATGTCAGGTTTCTGAGATACGCAAAGGGGTTGAAAAAAGGGGGTTGAATTGGGGTGAATTTTTTATTGACCATATACTCACCCAGATACCCTCTCTACAACCCCGTAGACCATTTTTCTCTAAAATATCAGATTTCTGAGATACGCAAAGGGGTTGTAAAAAGGGGGTTGAAAAGGGGTAGTTTTTTTTTTCGTTTTCTACTCATCCAAACACCCTCTATACAACCCCGAAAACCATTTTTCTCTTCGACGTCAGGTTTCTGAGATAAGCAATGGGGTTGAAAGAAGGGGGTTGAAAAGGGGTAGTTTCAGATTTTTCCCATACTCACCCCGACACCTTCTATACAACCCCATAAAAAGTTTTCCCCTCCTAGCACGGCAAGTGGGAGAACAATTATGTCAATCAGTCAATCAGTCAGTGGTTTTTTAATTATATATAATATAATAATAATAATAATTAAATCCATAAATGATTTTAAGCTTCTATTGAACACCCATTGCGGTGATGTCGTGGCGATCAATGGGTGATTGGCCAAGAAATAATTGTTGAATTTCTGTCCACTGTGTTAGGTACCTACATACGAAATAGCATCCAGCGTATCCATGCATGTGACTTCCGACATATGTTGCTGGGACAATACTTCTATGTACCTACATTCTGTGCATTTTCGTCAGCATTGATAGTAACCCGAGCCCTGCGGTTTCACCTGCGTAGTTCGTCCCCCGTGGGGGACGGGGATAAAATATTGGTGAAAGAATTTTTAAAAATAGAAAACTATTCTTAAAGTTAAAATACTTCTTAGCGTATTTGACCGGTTTCACCCGCCTGCGCCATTTATTCTTTCTGGCTCAGTGTTCTTTCTTTCGTCTCCTAATGATCATAGTCTGATGTTAAATAGTTATCGTTCTGGTATCCTGGTATTTTGTGAGTCTTCACTCATAATTCCAGCCTCGGAAATGCTTCGACATGTTTAGGGTGTCTGCTGGTAGGTACACGTAAATCTTTACCACTCCAATGTTCAGCCCCCGAAATACTTCGACGTGTTTCTTTCTGGTCTTTCTTTGGCGCTTGCAATTTTAACCCCGGAAATAGTTGGTCATGTTCCAGGGTCGACCCCGGCTTCGCTCGGCTTTTACAAAATGTTCTTTCATAAGAACCTTCTGACAATAACAAATGCAACAAAAAAGAATTAGCGAAATCGGTCCAGCCGTTCACGCGTGATGCCGTGACTAGGGTTGTCAACTACCTATACTGTTTTCGCCCACACAAATTTGTTTTTCGCTCACTGCTCAGTGCAGCGCGAGCGCAGCCACCAACAAATCACACCGAGTTTCTGAACGAATTTGTTAATGTCAAATATTCAAGACTGTCACTCAAGAATTTAGCGATCGGAAATTGTTGGTTGTCAATGTCAAATGTCAAAAAAAAAACAAAAGCAGGTATTCTTTAAATTTTTGATTTCTGAATGACGAACATCAAATGTTTGACAGGTAGTAATAGTTTCTAAGGTAAAGTAAAATTGTTGTTTTTACTACTCCAAGCATTTTTTTCATATTTTCTTTCACTTTCACCTTTTAAACCTTCCCTGGACTTCCACAAATAATTCAAAACCAAAATGAGCCAAATCGGTCCAGCCGTTCTCGAGTTTTAGCGAGACTAACGAATAGTAATTGATGTTTTTAAATATAGAATATAGACTAGTATTTCGCTTGGGGGCGCGAGTTGCAAGCAACCCGCGGTGTCTTTTTAGTATTTTTTCTCATCCAAACACCCTCTATACAACCCCGAAAACCATTTTTCTCTACAATGTCAGGTTTCTGAGATATGCCAAGGGGTTGAAACAAGGGGGTTGAAAAGGGTTGAATAGGCTTGATTTTTTATTGGCCATATACTCATCCAGACACCCTCTATACAACCCCGAAGACCATTTTTCCCTTCTATGTTAGGTTTCTGAGATACGCAAAGGGGCTGAAAGTAGGGGTTGATAAGGGTTGAATAGGGTTGAATTTTTTATTGGCCATATACTCATCCAGACACCCTCTATACAACCCCGAAGACCATTTTTCTCTACAATGTCAAGTTTCTGAGATACGCAAAGGGGTTGAAAAGGGTTGAATAAGGTTGAATTTTTTACTGGCCATATACTCACCCAAATACCCTCTATACAACCCCGAAAACCATTTTTCTCTAAAATGTCAGATTTCTGAGATACGCAAAGGGGTTGTAAAAAGGGGGTTGAAAAGGGGTATTTATTTTTTCGTTTTATACTCACCCAGACACCCTCTATACAAGACCGAAAACCATTTTTCTCTTCGACGTCAGGTTTCTGAGATAAGCAATGGGGTTGAAAGAAGGGGGTTGAAAAGGGGTAGTTTCAGATTTTTCCCATACTCACCCCGACTTTTTCTATACAACCCCATAAAAAGTTTTCCCCTGATAGTACGGGAAGTGGGAGAACAATTATGTCAATCAGTCAATCAATCAGTCAGTGGTTTTTTAATTATATATAATATAATAACTAGTTTTTCGCTTGGGGGCGCGAGTTGCGAGCAACTCGCGGTGTCTTTTTAGTATTTTTTGACTAACAATTATTATTTCTCTGTGAAAATACGCAAAGGGGTTGAAAGAAGGGGGTGGAAAAGGGTTGAATTTTTTATTCGTCATATACTCATCCAGACACCCTCTATATAAACCCGAAGACCATTTTTCTCTACAATGTCAGGTTTCTGAGATATGCCAAGGGGTTGAAACAAGGGGGTTGAATGGGGTTGAATTTTTTATTGGCCATATACTCATCCAGATACCCTCTATACAACCCCGAAGACTATTTTTCTCTAGAATGTCAGGTTTCTGAGATATGCAAAGGGGTTGAAAGTAGGGGGTTGAAAAGGGTTGAATAGGATTGAATTTTTTATTGGCCATATACTCACCCAAATACCCTCTATACAACCCCGAAAACCATTTTTCTCTAAAATGACAGATTTCTGAGATACGCAAAGGGGTTGTAAAAAGGGGTTGAAAAGGGGTATTTTTTTTTTCGTTTTATACTCATCCAGACACCCTCTATACAACACCGAAAACCATTTTTCTCTTCGACGTCAGGTTTCCGAGATAAGCAATGGGGTTGAAAGAAGGGGGTTGAAAAGGGGTAGTTTCAGATTTTTCCCATACTCACCCCGACACCTTCTATACAACCCCATAAAAAGTTTTTCCCTCCTAGCACGGGAAGTGGGAGAACAATTATGTCAATCAGTCAATCAATCAGTCAATCAGTCAGTGGTTTTTTAATTATATATAATATAACTAGTATTTCGCTTGGGGGCGCGAGTTGCAAGCAACCCGCGGTGTCTTCTTAGTATTTTTTGACTAACAATTATTATCTCTACAATGCCAGATTTCTGAGTTACGCAAAGGGGTTGAAAGTAGGGGGTTGAGAAGGGTTGAATTTTTTATTGGCCATATACTCACCCAGATACCCTCTATACAACCCCGAAAACCATTTTTCTCTACAATGTTAGGTTTCTGAGATATGCCAAGGGGTTGAAACAAGGGGGTTGAAAAGGGTTGAATAGGGTTGAATTTTTTATTGGCCATATACTCATCCAGATAGCCTGTATATTACCCCGAAAACCATTTTTCTCTTCAATGTCAAGTTTCTGAGATACGCAAAGGGGTTGAAAGTAGGGGGTTGAATAGGGTTGAATTTTTTATTGGCCATATACTCATCCAGACACCCTCTATACAACCCCGAAAACCATTTTTCTCTAAAATGTCAGATTTCTGAGATACGCAAAGGGGTTGTAAAAAGGGGGTTGAAAAGGGGTAATTTTTTTTTTCGTTTTATACTCATCCAAACACCCTCTATACAACCCCGAAAACCATTTTTCTCTTCGACGTCAGGTTTCCGAGATAAGCAATGGGGTTGAAAGAAGGGGGTTGAAAAGGGGTAGTTTCAGATTTTTCCCATACTCACCCCGACACCTTCTATACAACCCCATAAAAAGTTTTTCCCTCCTAGCACGGGAAGTGGGAGAACAATTATGTCAATCAATCAATCAATCAATCAGTCAATCAGTGAGTGGTTTTTTAATTGTATATAATATAACTAGTATTTCGCTTGGGGGCGCGAGTTGCAAGCAACTCGCGGTGTCTTTTTAGTATTTTTTGACTAACAATTATTATTTCTCTGTGAAAATACGCAAAGGGGTTGAAAGAAGGGGGTTGAAAACGGTTAAATAGGGTTGAATTTTGATTCGCCATATACTCACCCAGATACCCTCTATACAACCCCGAAGACCATTTTTCTCTAAAATGTCAGATTTCTGAGATACGCAAAGGGGTTGAAACAAGTGTGTTGAAAAGGGTTGAATAGGGTTGATTTTTTTATTGGCCATATACTCACCCAGATACCCTCTATACAACCCCGAAGACCATTTTTCTCTAAAATGTCAAGCTTCTGGGTTACGCAAAGGGGTTGAAACAAGGGGGTTGAAAAGGGTTTAATAGGGTTGATTTTTTTATTGGCCATATACTCACCCAGATACCCTGCTGCCTGTTTCTGCTATAATGACGATATCGTCTGCAAATCGCAAGTGAGAGATGTACTCGCCATTGATGTTAATGCCACGTTCTTTCCGGTTCAGCGTCTTGAACATATCCTCCATTGCATTAGTGAACAATTTCGGGGAAATAACATCCCCTTGTCTCACTCCTCGATGCAACGGTATGGTACTTGTTTGCTGATTCTGTACTTGAACGGACATGGTGGCGGCCTCGTATAGACATCTCATCACTTGGATGTATCGCCAGTCTACTTGGCAGCGCTGCAGGGACTCCAGAACAGACCAGATTTCAACAGAGTCAAAGGCCTTTTCATAGTCCACAAATGCTAGAGACAGGGGCTGATTGTACTCTTCGGTCTTCTGTATAATATGCCGCACTGTGTGGATGTAGTCTATGGTGCCATATCCGCTCCAAAACCCAGCCTGCTCCGGTGGTTGGAATTCGTCGAGTCTTCGCGCAAGACGGTTCGTGATCACTCTTGAAAACAGCTTATAGACGTGGCTTAGAAGGGATGTGGGTCGATAGTTCTTCAACAGGGTCTTGTTTCCCTTTTTGAAGAACAAAACGACCACACTTCTACTCCACGCCTCTGGAGTTCTCCCTTCAAATAAGACAGCGTTAAAAAGCTTCTGGAGCTCCCTAAGTACGGGGTTACCTCCAGCTTTCAGCAGCTCTGTGGTAACGCCGTCTTCTCCAGGGGCTTTTCCATTTTTAAGCTGCCCAAGAGCGATCTCGATTTCGCCAATACTGACTTCTGGCAGGTCTTCGGTGAAATGGCGTGTCAATGTGGCTCTAAGACCCTCATTTTCGGGATCAGGACGAGATGCATGCGATGCGTATAACCGGCTATAGAAGTCCTCCACTTCCGAAAGGACTGCTGGCTTCGAAGAAACGAATTCTCCACTTGCTGTGGTCAACTTCGTCAGGTGGCTTCTTCCGAGAGATTGTACGAACACCTTTGACCCCCGATTCTGCTCGATTGCTCTTTCAACCGAAAGAGCATTGAAGCGCCGGAGGTCGCGTCGTACGTGTTTGTTGATCTCTCGGTTTAGAAACCGCTTTGCCGACGAAGTGGTGGGTGGGTTTTCACGTCGTTCCTTCATTAGCCCTAAAGTTCCTTCTGAAAGCTTGGACTTCTTACCCTTACGCTGCATATCACAGAATCTCATACCTTCTTCCCTGAGGATCCGAGTCACATTTTCGAGGTTCTGGTTTACGTCTGTTGTGGTTTCCACGGCAGCGAATCGGTTTACCAGGTTTGCCTGGAACGTTTCAGATCCTGCCATGGACATTCATCAGATAGACACGTTCGGCCTTGAAGTTAATATTCAGAGAGCCTCGTACAAGTCGGTGATCGCTACCGGTAT
Source organism: Hecatera dysodea (assembly GCA_905332915.2). Classification (NCBI taxonomy): domain Eukaryota; kingdom Metazoa; phylum Arthropoda; class Insecta; order Lepidoptera; family Noctuidae; genus Hecatera; species Hecatera dysodea. The sequence goes on along the minus strand of HG995288.1, from coordinate 7,235,766 downwards.
TGAACCTATTGATCACGGAGACGTCTCTGAATATATGCCTCTTGTCCGTTATGATGAAGTCGATCTCATTTTTGGTCATAGTGTCGGGGCTTTGCCACGTCCACTTCCTAACACACACTATACAACCTCGAAAACTATTTTTCTCTACTATGTCAGGTTTCTGAGATACGCAAAGGGGTTGAAAAGGGTTGTATTTTTTAATCACCATATACTTGTTCAAATACCCTCCATACAAACCTGAAAACCGTTTTGCTCTACTATGTCAGGTTTCTGAGATACGCAAAGGGGTTGAATAAAACAATCCATACATGCTCTGTGTGACACAGATGTTCACAGAACTGTATTTGTTCATAAACTGTATCTCAAAGTGTGTGTATTCTAGAAACTAAGATGTATTTTTGCATGCAAAATAAAATAAACTTATTATTATTATTATCAGTTATCTTTTTTTTTCTCAGTTCTTTTTTGGCTGGTTTTTACCACATTTACGGGCCAAGCCAAGTAAATGTAGCGTGTGGTGCGTTTAATGGATTGTGTGATGAGGTCCTACTTCGTTGTCATCTATCTGCATACATTTTCTGACAATTCTGCATGTATTTAGAATCGCAGCCTTTTGCAATGTTATGTAGAGGGTTTCTGTAAGATCTAATAATTTTAAACTATGGAGGAGATTATTTGGGATAACAACCGTGGTGGAAAGTACTATTGGGACTACACATACTTTTTCTTCGCCAGATTCTCATAACTTCATCTTTGAGTTCTGCGTATTTACTTATTTTTTCAGTGATCGTCTTCTGAATGTTATGTGTATTGGGGATTGCAATGTCTATCAAATAAGTTATTTTATTTATTTTATCCTGTAATGTTATATTCGGTCTATTATAATGTATGGTTCTGTCGGTGAGAATGGCACGGTCGTAGTAGAGCTTAAAATGGTTTGTGGTGTATAGTTGTAGTAAGGGGTTTTAGTGTTTTGAATGAGTGCGTGTTTGAGAGCTAGTTTTTGATGGATGACGTTTGCTACTTGGTTATGCCTATGAGTGTAATCGGTCTGCGTGAGTGTTGTGCAGGCGCCAGTAATATGCTGAATGGTTTCAGGTTGGGTGTGACACCTGCGACATTTATCGTTTGTTATGTACTGTAGGGTCTTTAATTATATATTTTCTGTATTTTTTTGTGTTAATGATCTGTTATTATTATTATTATTTCCTTTGTTCATTACATAAACACATATAAATTACATTTTTAAATATTAAAATACAATTATATAAAAATATTTAAAAATATAAAAAATAGTAGCCCACCGGTATCGGGAACAGGGTCCAAGCTACCGGCGGTCAGGGCCGCAGAGAGAGGAACCTCCTAACAATGCGAGCCGTGTCCAGAAGTACCGCTTTCTGGATCAAGCCCTTGATCCAGCTGCCTAAAGAGAGCCTCTTAAGGTGTTGGTCGAGGCTCTTGGCTATTAAGCCATTGACGGAAACGACTATCGGTACAATGATTGCTGATTCCACATCCCACATGTCGACAACCTCGCGAGCCAAGTCAAGATATTTAATTTGCTTATCTCTCTCGGCTTTCACGAGGTTCTCGTCATATGGAACAGTTATGTGTACAATCATTGCACGCCTTACGATTCGGTCCACCACCACTATATCAGGCTTATTGGCAACAATAGTCCTGTCAGTGATGATGGACCGATCCCAGTACAATGTGATATTGCCATTATCGAGAACTGGGTCGGGCACATACCTGTAGTACGGCACCTCCGATTCCACAAGTGAGTATTTTAGAGCAAGTTGCTGGTGGATAATCCTGGCTACGAGGTTGTGCCTATGCAAATACTCTCAATACTTATTATTGTTATTATGTAATCCCGAAGACCATTTTTCTCTACAATGTCAAGTTTCTGAGATACGCAAAGGGGTTGAAAGTAGGGGGTTGAAAAGGGTTGAATAGGGTTGAATTTTTTATTGGCCATATACTCATACAGACACCTTTTATACAACCCCGAATACCATTTTTCTCTAAAATGTCAGATTTCTGAGATACGCAAAGGGGTTGAAAGAAGGGGGTTGAAAAGGGTTGATTTTTTATAGGCCATATACTCACCTAGATACCCTCTATACAACCCCGAAAACCATTTTTCTCTACGATGTCAGCTTTCTGAGATGGGTCTACCCTTTATAGCAGAACTTTTAATGTCATAATATTATTTTGCATAACAACGGATATCATAATTTTTACTTCGCAGAAAATTGTTTGGTGTACCCTCATTTATCATACATTAAAAAGTCATAATTTTGTAAGTCAGAATCATCTTTAGGCATAAATTTCATATCCATAATGATTAAAAAGTAGAACCATCTTATCGCAGAAAGTTCACAGTCAGAATTGTCTTTTGGCAAACATTTCATATCGGTAGTCATTAAAAGGCAGAACTGGCATATTTCCGAAAGTTAACAGAATCATCTTTTGTCATACATTTTGACATCCATAAATAGAAAGACACATCTGTTATATTACAGAAAATTCAGTTACAATAATTTTGCATTTCTTACCAGAACAATAAAATTTGTACAAGCAAGCATGCAGCATGCAAGCAAGCACGCAGCATGCAAGCAAGCAAGCAGCATGCAAGCAAGCATGCAGCATGCAAGCAAGCAAGCAACATGCAGCAAGCATGATTTCTGTCACGGCTACGGCGCTGCGGGGTTCCGGCGGTCCCACGCGAGTTTATCGTTGCAGATGGGTTTAACGCTCACCACCGCAGCTTCGGCTTGCTGCCCGGCTTCGCCGGCCAGCCTCAGCCGCGGCGGCGAGTGTTACAACCACCTGCTCCTCAAATCGCGGGCCGCCTCACCCCTCCGCGCCTTCGCGGTTTTAAATTACACTCTAGGGGTAGGGCAGACAAGACTACGTGGAGTCGGTTTTGCAGCGATTCGTTTCTGTCACTAAATTTTTAGTAAAAAGCGTTTACTGTTAAGACAATGTTTAAATTTTAATATACTTACCTAAGATTAGATACAAATGCTTGTTTTATGGAAATGGTTAAATAGATTCATCCCAGGTGAAATTCTGCCATCTTCATAGTATGGCAAGTGAAATTTATTATGCAAAATGATCGTTGTTCCAAGTAAACATTGTGCTAAACGAAATTATGCGATGTTTTAACAATGCTAAAGGTAATTATGCCAAATAAAATTCTGCCATCCTAATAGTATGCTATTGTAAATTCGGGCATATAAATATTCGGCCAAACAATAGTTATACTAAATATTTTTTATGCCTTATAAATACTCGTTTAAAAAAGATTATGCCAAGTGTGTTATGCCAAGTAAAATTCGGAGCAACAAGATGGTACTCCCTTTCTTCACATAAAATTGTTTGTCCGAAAATCATTATCCATAACACGTTTGCTATAAACTGCAGTAACCATAATGTTTAAAACCCCGAAATTTTGTTCAGCATAATTATCTTTAGTTCTAAAAGTATTCTGTCATAATATCGAGTACCATAATAATTGAATCTCCTAATTTTACATGCCCTAAAGTTATATGTCCTAAGTATTGTGTTGAATAACGTGTCTTATTCCGAATGTTCATTTATATTAAATCATTTGCTAAAAATAGGTTTTAGTGACAGAAACGAATCGCTGTAAATCCGACTCCACGCAGTCTTGTCTGCCCTACCCCTAGAGTGTAATTTAAAATCGCGTAGGCGCGGAGGGGCCAGGCGGCCCGCGAGTTGAGGAGCAGGTGGTTGTAACACTCGCCGCCGCGGCTGAGGCTGGCCGGCGTAGCCGGCCAGCAAGCCGAAGCTGCGGTGGTGAGCGTTAAACCCATCTGCGACGATAAACTCGCGTGGGACCGCCGGAGCCCCGCAGCGCCGGAGCCGTGACAGAAACCATGCCTGCTGCATGTTGCATGCTTGCTTGCATGCTGCGTGCTTGTTTGCATGCTTGCTTGCATGCTGTATGCTTGTTTGCATGCTTGCTTGCATGCTGTATGCTTGCTTGCATGCTGCATGCCTGCTTGCATGCTGCATGCCTGCTTGCATGCTGCATGCTTGCTTGCATGTTGCATGCTCGCTTAAATGCTGCGTGCTTGTTTGCATGCTGCGTGCTTGCTTGCATGCTGCATGTCTGCTTGCATTCTGCATGCCTGCTTGCATACTGCATGCTTGCTTGCTTGCATGCTGCATGCTAGCTTGCTTGCATGCTGCATGCTTGCTTGCTAACAAAAACCACATGTTCACAATCAACTGCTTTATTGAGTACATGTATATTATATTTATTTATGTTTAATAAAATATTATAGAATAGAATACACTTTATTATGTACAAAATATAAGTTACAAAAAATATAGATGAAGATTATAATGCATGATCAGATATTTTTAATTATAACAAATGAGAGAAGCTCATAGCAATTGCTTTGTTATAAGATCTAAGAATATTATTATTATAAATAAACATTAAGTAACTTGAATTTAGGACTTATAACTTTTGTTGAAAACGATTTTATAAATTATGTATATTATTGATTGTAATATTTATGACAAACGGATTTAGGACATATTATATTTAGGGATTTCAATTTTATGGCATCAGATATTAGGTGATATTAAGTTCGGGTAAGTTATCATTCGGACAAATGATGATTAGGACAAAAAAAGTTATGGCTCTTTAAATTATGGCTAAAAAAGTTAGGTTACACAATAGAGAACCAACAAGATTCTGCCAGATAGAGGGAACCCTTCTGAGATACGCAAAAGGGTTTTTTTTTTATTTACAGTTCATTACCGCGGACTTGGTGGTCCGCGCCTTTTTTTAACCGACTTCTAAAAAAGGAGGAGGTTCTCAATTCGGATGTTTGTATTTTTTTTTTTTTTTTATGTTTGTTCGCGCATAACTCCGTCGCTTGTGAACCGATTTGAAAAATTCTTTTTTTGTTGGAAAGGGTATACTTCCCAAATGGTCCCATGAAAATTTTATCGAAATCAACCAAGCGGTTTTCGAAAAATCTAAAAAAAATATCTACTTTGTCTACATTGACGACCTCTTAGTGTACTCTGCAAAGGAGCAGTACTTTTTTTACACCAATGTGATTGGTTCGTTTAGGTGGGGGAGGGGAGGGGGTGTAGGTACCACTAAAAAGTGAAAAATAATTTTTTTATCGAAATCAACCAAGCGGTTTTCGAAAAATCAAAAAAAAATATCTCCTTTGACGACCTCTTAGTGTACTCTGCAAAGGAGCAGTACTTTTTTTACACCAATGTGATTGGTTCTTTTAGGTGGGGGAGGGTAGGGGGTGTAGATACCACTAAAAAGTGAAAAATAAAAAACTTTTTAACAAAAAAATACAACCGACTTTTACACAAAAAATCAAAAAAGTGCAAAATAACTTTAATTTCGGAAGTCGGTGTTCAAAAAACGAAAAAGCAACCACAAACACCGAGTTCCGAAATTAAAGTTATTTTGCACTTTTTTGATTTTTTGTGTAAAAGTCGGTTGTATTTTTTTGTTAAAAAGTTTTTTATTACAGGTTAAACTTGTTTAGATTTTTTTTTTTTACATTACATATAGTATGTGCTTCCACATAGGACACTTTTCCTTAATCTACGCACAAGTTATTCCTGTGAGCATACAATAAAAGCATTTCGTAGCTTATGGTCTATGTGAGTCCATCATTTTTTTCTTTTTTTTTCTTTGTGTTTTTATTTTGTTTTTTTTAATGTTTCTTTTTTTTTATGTATAATCTTCAGAATTTTTGTTCTAAATTACTTATTACTATATTAGTTAAAACACGTATGTTTTGACACACTTAAAACAAATGGATATACATAAAGGGGTGATGCATGGCAGTTTGAGCCGGCCAACCTCGACCTTGCGGGAACGTGAGTATGACAGACTCACTCTGCCATGCAGCTTTACATAATGGTATTTTATTTAACATTATGGAGAATACAGAGTTTGGGTGGAGTTTATTATTGGGGACAGTGATTAGTTTAGGTGGGCCTGATGACCACGGACTTCGCTAGTTTCTTCTTTCTTCGCAGAGAAGGAGAAAAGCTGGGTATAAGCTTCTGCATAGGCTCAAGCCGACCTAGAGCCCGAATACCTATCTCACCTGGCCTTGCAGCTCTGATCAACGGAAGCACCAGCAAAACGACCATAAAAGGTAGCAAGTATGCTGCACTGCCCCAAATGGTAGTTGCCACTCACCGATGCCGTATAATGCGAACCAAAGGGAAGACGATCGCATTATTCGAGTGGAGAGAGAAGACTCCATTTGCCCAGGCGAGCTCGCTGCTCCAACAAATCAGAGAGGCAGGAGAACACACGGTCACAGCCCGCACTATAAGTGTTGACGCGGTGGTGGTCGGAGGGGAAAGAGGAGACGTCGCAGACCGCTTCGGCTGTTTAAAAGCCTCAGAACAGCATGAGTTAGTCGTCTATGAGGACAGAGGGGAAAGTTTGAGCTTTCTCAGAGCCCCAAGAGACCCAACAGCCAGCGCGACGAGCTCCAGAACGAGTCCGACCACTCAAAGTGGATCCGAGAGGGCCCAGGAGAAGGCAGCCGCCGAAAAAGCTGCAAAGGAGCAGAGCAAAACTACCAGCCCAGAGGACCAAGCCCGGTCGAGGAGTCGCCTGAAAGCAATCGGCACTTTCCTCAGTTCTCTACTCCCTAGCACCAGCCGCAAATCACAAGCTGATAAGCAGGGGGAAGCAGTGGAGAGGTTCTTCAGAAAAACACCAAGAGAACCATCACCGAAGAAGCCCACACCAACAAGAGCCGACAAAGGGCATGTTATCCCACCGACCCTCGCAGCCAATTCAGGCACTACGGACCACGTGAAGAGCGCTTTCCTCGAGTACATAGCAATCGTGAGAGTGACCAGAGAGGTTAATCTCATGACATGCAAGAAGATCCTGCAGACCTTCCAGAGAAACACTGAAGGACTGCTAAGGGTACTGCTCGAGGAGGCCGAGGCGGCCGTATACGACAACTTCAAATCTCAAGTCATCATAGGAGAAATGACGGGGTCGTATAGTGCAGCTTTCAGCGCGGAGAGTGGCTTTGTGACCCTGTACGAGGAGGAAACGGAGCGCTCAGGCAAAATAAAATTCAGAGCACCGAACATCGACCCGATACTGATTATCGCCAAGTGTACCAAAATCATGCTGGATGACAAGATCCTTAAAATGGCTCAGTCCATTCTGGGGACTTCAGACATCCAGGAGCATTGGGCGGTAGGTACCCAGTATCAGGTGGGTAAACGGAGTTCCGGGTTGCGGCAAGACAACCTAGGTGGTGAAACACTTCGACGAGGAAAAGGACGTTGTGGCCACCACGACAACTGAAGCTGCCAAAGATCTCAGGGAGAAGCTTGCGCACCGCTTAGGAGACCGAGTAAAGACAAAGGTGCGCACTATGGCCTCAATCTTAGTAAACGGGTTCAGGAAACAAGAGAAATGCTACCGCCTCACGGTAGACGAGGCTCTTATGAACCATTATGGGGCCATAGTCATCGCAGTAAAGTTGTCTGGAGCAAGCGAGATTGTCCTTATCGGACCATTTTTGGACAGAGTGAACCTATTCGAGTTAAGGTATATCCGTCCATATATGGTGGCTGGCATCACCCAGGAACTCCTCTGCACACATCGCAACCCGATGGATGGGCAGTAACGCGCGTTCTCGCTGATGTTGCTCGCGAACGGTGGTGAATTCCGGGATTCGCTAGGGGCCAGATTTTAGGGCTCTTTATGCCCTTTCAAACGACACCAACCTCGGTCTTCTAGCACCAGGGGTTACGAAGATAACTTGCGGGGGGGTGAGGTAGTCCCGAGGGGGAGGGGGGAGGGGGAGGTTTCGTGGGGAGACGAAAGGCGGTGGGGTCTTGGTGGGGGTCTTAGGGTGTCTCGTGGGGAGGTGATGGGTGGTGGGGTCTCGGGTGTGGGGGTCTTGAGGGATCGTCACTCGTGTGGTGGTTTGGAGGTTTAAGTTGGAGGGGGTATTCCCAGGTTGGGAGGGGGTGGTTGTGAAAAGTAAGGGGGGTTAAAGCTCGCGAACGGTGCTGAATTCCGGGATTCGCTAGGGGCCAGATTTTAGGGCTCTTTATGCCCTTTCAAACGACACCAATCTCGGTCTTCTAGCGCCAGGGGTTATGGAGATAACTTGCGGGGGGGTGAGGTAGTCCCGAGGGGGAGGGGGGAGGGGGAGGTTTCGTGGGGAGACGATAGGCGGTGGGGTCTTGGTGGGGGTCTTGGGGGGTCTCGTGGGGAGGTGAGGGGTGGTGGGGTCTTGGGAGTGGGGGTCTTGGGGGATCGTCACTCGTGTGGTGGTTTGGAGGTTTAAGTTGGAGGGGGTATTCCCAGGTTGGGAGGAGGTGGTTGTGAAAAGTAAGGGGGGGGGGGGGGTAAAGCTCGCGAACGGTGCTGAATTCCGGGATTCGCTAGGGGCCAGATTTTAGGGCTTTTTATGCCCTTTCAAACGACACCAATCTCGGTCTTCTAGCACCAGGGGTTACGAAGATAACTTGCGGGGGGTGAGGTAGTCCTGAGGGGGGAGGGGGGAGGGGGAGGTTTCGTGGGGAGACGATAGGCGGTGGGGTCTTGGGGGGTCTCGTGCGGAGGTAAGAGTGGGTGGGGTCTTGGTGGGGGGTCTTGGGGGTCTCGTGGGGTAGGGTGAAGGGTTCAGGAGTTCCCTCAGGACTTACGTATGCGCTGGTGCGGAGCTGGAGCGGATTCGTCACGTCGGTCCGCGTGATGGCCGGTGTGGTAGAATAATTCTTCGGCCGGCTTCGGAGTCTTCACACAAGGCTGATATATTAAAGAAAAGCACGTGGTGACAAAAAGTGTGGTTATACCACGCGGTTTGAGGTTGTTTTTTTGGTAATAACCTCGTGCTTTTTGGCGATCTTGCTACCTTTATGTCTTTATTGGTTTCCCTCCGATTTCCAAGATTCTTACGCCGTTAAATTTGCCTTCGCCTCCTCTCTCTGGGTGAATGTGGGAGAGGTAATCCGACTACGCAAAGGGGTTGAAAGAAGGGGGTCGATAAGGGTTGAATAGGGTTGAATTTTTTATTGGTCGTATACTCATCCAGATACCCTCTATACAACCCCGAAGACCATTTTTCTCTAAAATGTCAGGTTTCTGAGATACGCAAAGGGGTTGAAACAAGGGGGTTGAATAGGGTTGATTTTTTTGGCCATATACTCATCCAGATACCCTCTATACAACCCCGAAAACAATTTTTCTCTACAATGTCAGCTTTCTGAGATACGCAAAGGGGTTGAAACAAGGGGGGTGAAAAGGGTTGAATAGGGTTGATTTTTTTGGCCATATACTCATCCAGACACCTTCTATACAACCCCGAAGACCATTTTCCTCTAGAATGTCAGGTTTCTGAGATACGCATAGGGGTTGAAACAAGGGGGATGAAAAGGGTTGAATATTTTATTCGTCATATACTCATCCAGATACCCACTATACAACCCCGAAGTCCATTTTTTTCTACAATGTCAAGTTTCTGAGATACGCAAAGGGGTTGAAAGTAGGGGGTTGAAAAGGATTGAATAGGGTTGAATTTTTTAGTGGCCATATACTCATCCAGATACCTTCTATACAACCCCGAAAACCATTTTTCTCTACAATGTCAGGTTTCCGAGATATGCCAAGGGGTTGAAACAAGGGGGTTGAAAAGGGTTGAATAGGGTTGAATTTTTTACTGGCTATATACTCATCCAGACACCCTCTATACAACCCCGAAAACCATTTTTCTCTAGAATGTCAGGTTTCTGAGATACGCAAAGTGGTTGAAACAAGGGGGTTGAAAAGGGTTGAATAGGGTTGAATTTTTTATTGGCCATATACTCATCCAGACACCCTCTATACAACCCCGAAGACCATTTTTCTCTAGAATGTCAGGTTTCTGAGATACGCAAAGGGGTTGAAACAAGGGGGTTGAAAAGGGTTGAATAGGGTTGAATTTTTTATTGGCCATATACTCATCCAGACACCCTCTATACAACCCAGAAAACCATTTTTCTCTACAATGTCAGGTTTCTGAGATATACCAAGGGGTTGAAACAAGGGGGTTGAAAAGGGTTGAATAGGGTTGAATATTTTATTGGCCATATACTCATCCAGATACCCTCTATACAACCCCGAAAGCCATTTTTCTCTAGAATGTCAGGTTCCTGAGATAAGCAAAGGGGTTGTAAAAAGGGGGTTGAAAAGGGGTAGTTTTTTTTTCGTTTTATTCTCACCCAGACACCCTCTATACAACCCCGAAAACCATTTTTCTCTTCGACGTCAGGTTTCTGAGATAAGCAATGGGGTTGAAAGAAGGGGGTTGAAAAGGGGTAGTTTCAGATTTTTCCCATACTCACCCCGACACCTTCTATACAACCCCATAAAAAGTTTTCCCCTCTTAGCACGGCAAGTGGGAGAACAATTATGTCAATCAGTGAGTGAGTGGTTTTTTAATTATATATAATATAACTAGTAATTCGCTTGGGGGCGCGAGTTGCGAGCAACTCGCGTTGTCTTTTTAGTATATTTACTCACCCAGATACCCTCTATACAACCCCGAAGACCATTTTTCTCTACAATGTCAAGTTTCTGAGATACGCAAAGGGGTTGAAAGTAGGGGGTTGAATAGGGTTGAATTTTTTATTGGCCATATACTCATCCAGATACCCTCTATACAACCCCGAAGACCATTTTTCTCTACAACGTCAGGTTTCTGAGATACGCAAAGGGGTTGAAAGTAGGGGGTTGAAAAGGGTTGAATAGGGTTGATTTTTTTATTGGCCATATACTCACCCAGATACCCTCTATACAACCCCGAAAACCATTTTGCTCTAAAATGTCAGATTTCTGAGATACGCAAAGGGGTTGTAAAAAGGGGGTTGAAAAGGGGTAATTTTTTTTTTCGTTTTATACTCATCCAGACACCCTCTATACAACCCCGAAAACCGTTTTTCTCTTCGACGTCAGGTTTCTGAGATAAGCAACGGGGTTGAAAGAAGGGGGTTGAAAAGGGGTAGTTTCAGATTTTTCCCATACTCACCCCGACACCTTCTATACAACCCCATAAAAAGTTTTCCCCTCCTAGCACGGCAAGTGGGAGAACAATTATGTCAATCAGTCAATCAATCAATCAGTGAGTGGTTTTTTAATTATATATAATATAACTAGTATTTCGCTTGGGGGCGCGAGTTGCAAGCAACCCGCGGTGTCTTTTTAGTATTTTTAGTAACAATTATTATCTCTACAATGTCAGATTTCTGAGTTACGCAAAGGGGTTGAAAGAAGGGGGTTGAAAAGGGTTGAATTTTTTTTTGGCCATATATTCATCCAGATGTCCTCTATACAACCCTGAAGACCATTTTTCTCTACAATGTCAGGTTTCTGAGTTACGCAAAGGGGTTGTAAAAAGGGGGTTGAAAAGGGTTGATTTTTTATTGGCCATATACTCACCCAGATACCCTCTATATAACCCCGAAAACCATTTTTCTCTACAATTTCAGGTTTCTGAGATATGACAAGGGGTTGAAACAAGGGGGTTGAAAAGGGTTGAATAGGGTTGATTTTTTTATTGGCCATATACTCACCCAGATACCCTCTATACAACCCCGAAAACCATTTTTCTCTACAATGTCAGTTTTCTGAGATACGCAAAGGGGTTGTAAAAAGGGGTTGAAAAGGGGTAATTTTTTTTTTCGTTTTATACTCATACAAACACCCTCTATACAACCCCGAAAACCATTTTTCTCTTCGACGTCAGGTTTCCGAGATAAGCAATGGGGTTGAAAGAAGGGGGTTGAAAACGGGTAGTTTCAGATTTTTCCCATACTCACCCCGACACCTTCTATACAACCCCATAAAAAGTTTTACCCTCCCAGCACGGGAAGTGGGAGAACAATTATGTCAATCAGTCAGTGAGTGGTTTTTTAATTATATATAATATAATATAGATAGATATATAGATGACGCTAGTATCTTTGTCAAAAGGCGCCTACGTCAAAGTGCAGCTATGCTTCTAGGGAGTTTGAAAAAATGCAGTAAGTATGAAAAGTATCTGTTTGAAGAAACGTAAGATTTTGTAAGGGGCAAGACGGATCTCTCATTCCTGACATGTCTGCTGAGAGTCAGGTAGAGGTAGGTATTCAGAACTGTGACTCGGAAGAGGGGGAGATTGAGTCATGGTTCATTGTTCTTTCAGGCGTACTTATGCTAAAAGTCACGCAGATGCACGGAGCAGATCAAGCTATATTTCTAGATGATTTCTAGAAGTTAGGTAGTAAAAGTTCAAAAACCTATCGTATCGCTGGTCTAGACTATTTTCCAATGCACCGTACGTGCGCCTCGTACACCTCTACTTACATTGTATGGAATTATTAAGGAATAGGTATGTCATTGATACCTACATGATTTTGTCACATTTTCATTCACGATGACATCTACTCTTTGATTGATACAAGTCATCACAAATCAGTCAAGTTATTAAATTCAACATCGGATTCACTGATTTCCTATTTAAAAATACACAAAATTGTTATATAGCTACGTACCTAAGTAATTTATTGCACACGAGTAACATTTCAAACTTTTAGTAAACTTCCTTCAATCATGGAGTTCTTTGGTCTTACTATGTATGGTCCTCAGAATTCTATTGCCGATATGGTGATAGATAAATACAAGACGCCTACAAATAAAGAAGCTGTTAAACCTTTGATGGAGAAAGTCATGGAATATTCAACACTCCCAAAAACGGTATCCCGTTTTTATATGTTTATTATGTATGAGGCACAAGCAACCTTTTTTTAGCTATTCTACAGATAGCATAATAGTAGGTGCACTATTTCCAATTGCAATTCCAATGCATTCAAAGCAAGGACACGTAGTTCAAAATTATGAAAAAACTACACACGAATTTCGTTTCCATACTAAATTCAAGTTTTATCGACCGCATGAGTCCAGCTGGGACCAACGGTTCGCTGAGAATAGATTAGTTCTTTAATGATAACTTAACATTCCCATCCCTATAGATACAACGCCCGGATGTAGATGTGATTAGAGTAATCGATCTTTACATAGGAAGAGTTAATGGATTTTCTTACGGCTCATCAGAAAGATTTAGAAAAATGAAACGCAAGGGAGTCTTGATACCCCCTTTTCCGTGTGACATATACAGATACCCACCTACAAGTTATAATGAGGTACCTAATTATATTTTATTTTGTTAGTTACTTAAGTATATGGGGTAAACCGATGTTGCTCGAGGAACTGGGATGAGTTGGGGAGGCGGGTGTACTTTCGGAACTCATCTTTAGTCAACGCTTGATCTGATTTAGCAAAGTTACACTTACTGTTTTACTAACTTTAGTGATTTCTATTAATATCAACTCACAGTTCGTATAAAAGGGTCACCGGTCCTGCGCCGTCTGCGTATGAGTAGTATAACTGGTGCCCAGATATCTTGGTAGTCTACTACCTGACGTACTCATTCAGTAATTTACGGAATGTAATCCAAGGAGACTCTCACCGAACCCCCAAAACGACAATCCTGGATCCTCCACTGGATGTAAATTGAAAGTTCCAAAGGTCAGGCTTAGTCCACTGCTGCTAGGTACAGCATTTGACTTGAAAAACCTCTTATTGTTTTAGTACGGCTGGTGGCAACACGATCCGGCATTATTGAAAACAAACTGGTATGTGACCAAACCAAGATTTCCACTACCTGCGGCACCGAATACTTTGATTTTAGACAAAGTGCGAAAAAACAATAAATACGCAACCCTATTTTGAATTATTATTCTATTATTTTTACTAAATGATTTGGTTACTAAATAAATGTACAGCATTAAGTGCTTATTTATTGACTTTTTTATCATAATATTTCTAACCGGAAGTACCTATAGGTAGGTACCAATGTAACTGCGATGTGGTGTAGCTTAATTTCATAGTTCGATGCGCTAAAAAGCGTTAAAAAAAGTTGAAATGTAGTTTGACCACAGACATATAAAGAGTAGGTTTGACACATAGTATTTTTCAACATTTAAGGGCTGACTTTCTATGGTTTCTCTAATTTTAGTTCATTGTTTATATAATAATTATTTATTAATAATTATCTATAAATATCTAATAATTATTTATTTCATAAAAATTGGTGTACCGTGATATACTATAGTATTTTGTCGATAAATTAGCCAATAAAATGGTTAGTCTTCAATTATACTCCAGTCCGCTATTATTCTATTTCCTTCTCGAGGAAAGACTAGGGTAAGAAATTGGTCCGGTCATATGTAACAATCCACAATATTTTAAGCAGTTTTTTTTTCACTTTCCTGGACTTGGTATGCCTGCCTAATTTCAAAGTAACGTGTAAAAGTACTAAAAGTAGGTGTGTTACTTTGAAGAAAGACAATGTGGGATAGTTTAGGTAGGTACCTAAACTATCCCACACTCTCTTTCTTTCCCTTTCTTTAAATATAAATAATTACAGATAAATCTATACTTAATATTATAAAGCTGAAGAGTTTGTTTGTTTGAACGCGCTAATCTCAGGAACTACTGGTTCGAATTGAAAAATTCTTTTTGGGTTGAATAGACCATTTATCGAGGAAGGCTTTAGGCTATATGTCATCACGCTTAAGCCAATAGGAGCAGCGATAAAGAATGTTTTAAAATCGGGGATTCCACGGGGACGAAGTCGCGGGCAGCAGCTAGTTTATTAAAGAAAACGAAATAGAGGCTTAGATATAATAATTTAGGTTTAATTCTATTTTAGGCATTTTCTAAGGAACAATATATTAAGAAGTGACACCATTCTTTTTTTAATGTATTTTAAAGATGATTATTCTATTTTTTCATGGAGGTTTCAAAGATTCACCCACTTCACCTACAAAGAGTTTTGTTACTCAAACTCTAACAAAATTATTACAACATTGTAACATTTTTTGATTAGTCGAATATACAATTTGATTCGATTTAACCGCAACTGAGCGACTCTAAGTAAGAACTCACGCCACCGGTCGTATTCACTACACTAGACTACAAACGTCAAAGTCAAATTCCTTCTTTCATTTAGTTGACAACGTGAAGAGAGGACACCTCTTCTACAATGTCGTAAGTAATCTGTATTTATTTTAGGAATCAATTTAAATTACCCCAGTTTTTCTTTCCCAATCTCCATTCATCATGTAATATAATTCGTATTGCGTTTAATTTATGAAATACTTGAATGGCGGCTGTACTTTTAACCTAAGTGTATAATATGTTTGTGATGTGTGATCCTTTCTCATTTTAGGTCCAAAGTATCGCGTGATACGCTTTACGAGTGCGTAAATGCCGTCCTCCAGGCTTCGAAGGACAAGAAACGTAACTTCTTGGAGACAGTAGAGCTTCAAATTGGTCTGAAGAACTATGATCCCCAAAAGGACAAGCGTTTCTCGGGCACCGTCAAGTACGTTTACCTGGAAGGAGCATTTTAGTGGGATATTTGTTAATTAAGTTCCACCAAAGTGAATCTGGACAGGGAGTCAGTGAAAACTGACGGGACTCGACCCAGAGTCTTTAAATATCGGGTAGGTTAGCCTCGGCTTACCGTACTAGCTTAAGATGTTGAAAACATGGGTTCAGGTATGCCTCACTGAATGTTTAAGTAGTAAAATTACAGAGCTCATGTTGAATAAAACATGTGGCATCAATATGATTGTAAATGACACCATGCTGTGAAAATTGAAGCAAGTTAGCAAGTGATGTTAAAAATTGCATGTATTATCTGTTGATATTGATGAAAATTCTACTACTGATTCACTCTTACTACTTACTTACGTTCTCTCTTTGTAATAAGTATTAACCATGATGATGTTACTTTTCAGGCTCAAGTACATTCCCCGCCCCAAAATGCAGGTGTGTGTGCTTGGTGACCAACAGCATTGTGATGAGTCTAAGACCCTGAACGTACCCTGCATGGATGCTGAAGCACTCAAGAAACTTAACAAGAACAAGAAACTTGTTAAGAAATTGGCAAAGAAGTGAGTACACTCTAATAATCTTTATTTATAAAAATAGTAGATTCTAAACAAATGTCTATTTTCAGAAAGAAAATAATGATTGAGCTTACTTCACAATGATACAAATTAAAAACATTTTGTCTACAAGTATAACATCTTTTCAACTCGTTTTTCAGTCAACTTTTGTAGCTGAGATTAGATAATTTAAATTAAAAGAATATTTTACGCAACAAATTACTGATTTGTCCCTCTTACGCTGCTTTTAACTCATTTCAGATATGATGCCTTCCTTGCATCAGAATCCCTCATCAAGCAGATCCCACGTCTGCTGGGACCTGGTCTCAACAAGGCTGGCAAGTTCCCTGGTCTCCTCTCTCACCAAGAGTCTATGACACAGAAGATTGACGAAGTCAAAGCTACCATCAAGTTCCAGATGAAGAAGGTATGTTACTACATTTTGTTGAAAACCTTTTATCAACACTAATCAGTGACGGATTAACCCTTAATCAAATTAAGCAGTTGCCTAGGGCATCACGTCTGGGGGGGCACCAGAAGAAGCACAAAGAAATCCGTCCTTAAGGCATCACGTCTCACTCTCATGTCACCAAACACCAGACGAAAACAAGAATGCTAGGACAAAGTTTTAGTTGATATAGAGTCCGACCTAGAGTCAAAACCCCGCTCCCGCTTGCCCACTCGCTGCCTGCTAGTACATTCGGCAATTCGAATGCCCCAGAATCGCGATGAGCCAATAACAAACCAACCCTTCGCTGATCTCCGCCTGGCGCCCCCGCAAATCTGTATCAGATCAATCAAATGTTTGTTTTGATTTTTCTTTTGTAATTGTGCTGGCCGGCTTCTATGCATACTTAATACAATTCATTTGATAATTAATTAGTAAGTCATATTTTTAGGCGGTGAAGGTTTAAAGACCATTCTAGTTGACATACGGATAGGGGGCCCAGAGGCGTGGATTGCTTAGGGCATCAAGTAGTCTTAATCCGTCACTGACACTAATGCTTGTAAAAACACAATTTCTGGAGCATTTCATATATCTTCCAAATTGTCATTGTCTTGTAGCTCTTCGATAACTTCAGCAAAATTATATTTACTATTGTTAATATTTTGCCTGGAAAAAGCCTTTTCAATCTTATGAATTTTGGACATCAAACATAAGTTAAAATTCTATTAACTCTCTTCTATTCCTTCCAGGTATTGTGCCTGTCTGTGGCAGTTGGTCACGTGGACATGACTCCCGATGAGCTCGCGCAAAACGTGCACTTGTCCATCAACTTCCTCGTATCACTGCTCAAGAAGCACTGGCAGAACGTGCGCTCGCTTCATATGAAGTCTACCATGGGCCCGCCCCAGAGATTGTACTAAGCCCACTTCAATAAATTGACTTAATACTATTTCGTAGTTTCTTTTTTAATCCGCAGTATTATAACCTACCTAATCAAGAGGGAACAGATGACTATAAAATACATTAGTTAAAGTTATAACCTTTCGTTCATGCTAGGTATACAGCAATTAGAAGCTAGACCTACCAGGGATGCGGAATTTGTTCAAAAGAGTCACAATGGCCCTGAAACGCAAAGAACCGTCCGATCCGTCCTAACTGCAATTGACACTATCCTGTTTCCTAAATTGGCTTCCTACAAATTGGATAGTGTAATAAGCCCTTTAACGATTTACGTTTGTCAACTGATTAATCAACTAGTTTCTGTCAACGAGCTAACTTACTACTAATGTCAACTTTCAATTTAAACCGTTGATTCGTTGAAAGGTCCATAACACTATCCTTAATTAAAATAATATTTCGTTTTTTAATCAAACATCAACTCTGCAACACGTTATTTAGAGTTCAAATTGTATGACATGGCCGTCGCTTGCAGTCTAACGTTATTTTCAAAATTTGCTATTAGTTCCGTTTGTGTTACCGATTATTGAACGAGACGCATGAGTTAAATTCATAAACGTCGTTGACGAATTCAACTAGTTGATTCATAAACAGTTAACGTTTACGCTCATCCCTAACGCGAAGTCTGTAAGAGTGACGCTTCCTTCCACTTCGCCCTAACTTAAGAAGTCATTTTCTGACGATTTACCACCCTAAATGTGGTTATATTAACTAGGTAGGTACCTACATAATTAGATGCTCAGACAAGGTACCTACCTACCTACCTAGTATCTCGACTTCATTTTTCGTTTATCGTTACGAAGATACCTACTATCCATTCAAGATTCAACTGAAGTAGGTACCTACCTAACGTTTGTGTGCTTGCTGGATTTCTGATTCAGATGTCTAGAGATTTTTTTTTTCTACGTGGCTCCTTAGGAATCAGTTGCAATTTGTGGTTCAATTAAAAATTAAAACACCGTTAAGAAGGTTATAAGTCCATAGTAATATAGGTCCCAGCACTTCGAAAAAGCTTTATACCTACCTACGTTATTCGTTAGGTGAAATACTAAATATGCGCAGACGAAGTCGCGGGCGAAGTGCTATTGATTATTTTTGCGGTACCTACAGATATTTGAAATTTCAATCGTATATAGGTACCTACACAAGTTATTTATTACTTTCACATGATTGTAACTTTGTAAGTAATTAATAGGTACCTGCACCTACCTAAGTTATTCGTCTGCCTAGCCCTTTTCCAACTACATTGGGGTCGGCTTCCAGTCAAACCGGATTCAGCAGAATACCGTAAAGTGAAGCACCTTCCTATTAGACCCAGTCTTGCCAAGAATTACCGTGTATGTTACGAAGACTGTTAGAGAAGGTTCATATCTGACGGAAGAAAAACACTCGAGCGTTCACACTCGACGTACTAACGTATGATCGGTCGAGTATGAACGCTCGAGTGTTTTTCTATACATTTGTCTGTTCTGGCGTTACGCGACCGATAATACGCGACGCATGTTCCGTCAGATATGAACCTTCCCTTATGTTATGAATCCGTAATGACTGCGAAAAATCTACCAAATGATCCGCAACCAACGGCTTAACGTGCGTTCCGAGGCACAGAGGAGTTTTGGTATGCTAATTATGGTCACCCATCCACAGACCGACCCCGGCAAGTGTAGTTTAACTTTGAAGATCGACCCGTTTGGCTGTGAATATTTAGCCACAAGCTAATTAACAAGTTATGACGAAATTTAATTCAGCCAAATGAGGCGACTCTATGTAAATGGGGTCAAATCAAAACTAATTAGCGAAACTATACATTCTCTGGATATTGCTGCCCATCACATCTGCAGAGTTACGCTTTTTAGTTGCAAGTATTTAGAACGCAGTCTATTTAGTAACATAATACATATATTGGAATAATAACAATTCAAACAATGTCACTGATACTTCTAGAATCAGGATTGAGCATTTCGTCATCAGTATCGTCGCTATCTTCATCTTCAGGCAACTGTTCATCACAATCTTCAGCGGATTCTTCACTTGCAATGCTCTGTTGAGAAGCGATCACTTCGCCATGAATATCCTTATTTTTGAGATTCCCCATCCAAAATGCCTCTGAACAATTATTAGCAGCTAAAACTGCTTTTACTTTGTAAATCAAAGTTTCAAGAAGCTGCCTCATATGTGGAACCTTACTCATCAGAACAGTATCTTTCTTCAATCTTGAATGGCAACATAATGTTTGCAAGAATCTAGTAGACTGTTGGAGAATTTTCAAAATTTCTAATACCTCTTGATTTTCACTTTTGAATTGAATTTCCAAAATTGGGATTCCTTGCGACATAAATAGTTTTAGGACTGGAATGGATTTCTTGAAAAATGCTGCTAAGTTATTTCTGTTCTCAAGAGTTTTCGCAATTTCAGACATATTCTTCATTATTGTTGCTACATCTTTCCACAAATCCAAATGTTCAGTGTTCGTCATTCCTTTGTCTAAACAAGATTTTGTTGCTTCATAAATTGCTGTCCCTAGGTTTCTATATAAAATGGGGAAATTACTCTTGGTGATGCACTTGAACATACTGAGAGTATTTTTGCTTGTTTGCAGCAACTTTATATCTTCTGTTAGTTGGAAAGTCAAATTTTTCAATGCTAGGACTTCGTTGTTTATAAAATAAATAGAAGTTAATCGGTCTACGCTTTGACTAAAGAGTAGACCCTTTTCTAAAATACCTTCAGGTGTTTTCCATTGTCGAGATAAAAAACTTTGTGCTAATGTTTTTAAAATATTAAGAATTACTCTGCTGTCAGAGAAGTTTTGAATACTTTTCAGGAATTCTATTAGCGATACTGCGGTTGATAATTGCAAACAATATTTCTCGTGTTTCTGCAGGTACTGGGCAGCAGCTATCAGTAGCTCTTTCAGTGATACTGTAGCAGTATTTGGATTTGCTAAAGTTCTTAGAGAACACTTTAGTAAGGCGCCATGTTGTTGATTCTTAAAACCTATCCACTTAAAGTATGTGGTGCACAAGTTGTAGATGCAGTCCAAGCATGTAAGGAGATTGATCAAATCTGACGTATATAAAATTTCATTTTCTACTTGTGTGTTTTCAGTAGTTAACTTTTCTATACACAATGTCACAAATTTAAGATGTTCCACCAATTGTGGTAATACTTCACCAACTGTCTTGGCACATTGCTCTGCTTTAGTAGCATCATACACAGCACTCTCCTGTTTTGTTAGAAATGTCTTCTTTTTGATTTTAGAAATTAAAACATTCTCAATGTTTCTATTAACACACTTTAATAAGAATGTTAGTGTTTTTACTGTTAGCTCTGTTTCTGACTCTTTGTCTTCAGTCATATCAGTTTTGATTAAATGGAGTAAATTTAAATTTAACTGTCTTAGGGGCATGTTGAGACTAATTTCAATGCTGGATTTTACAGAGACATTGTTCTGTGTTGCTTGAGAGCGTACTGTTTCAGGCAGCATTGTGTCATCTTGTGCTGGCTTCTTTGTCACTTTTTGTTTAGCAGTTTGAATTTTTACAGGCTTCCTTTCATTTTGTTCACCAGTGTACTTGTTAACATTGAATGTACATACAGGTGGTTTGTAAGGAATCTTTGTTTTAATAAGTATTTCCTGTACAAAGGTTTCTAACTCCTCAATCTGCAATACTCTTTTTAATGTTTTTGTCTTCAAGTCTTCATCATCTTGAGTAGCAAAAGCATTGAGCAATTCTCTGAACCAATTAATGCAATGAACTAAGCAATCCAAAATATGACTAATTGTCACTGAATCCATATCCTCTACTAAGTCTATGTCAAACTTGGGCATCACAACTGGACATCCCAATAGTGCATCAATGCTAGTTAAATTTCCTTCATGCTGCTTATAATGTAAAGTCTGAACAAGTTGAAAGAGGGGAGACAGAATACCAATATACACTTCAGACTTGGATTCTAAGGTCATGCTTCCAATGTTAATAGCAATAATCTCATCCATTTCACTGTCTGCATTTAGACAATATTGCATAGCCAGTTTTATTTCACCAATTGTATCCACATCAATTGTATCCACTATAAAGTTTTGTTGCAGGTCATTTGTCACTGCATCAGTGAGCCATGACAAAAAGTTTTTATTTATGAATGATGCAGACAAAATTACTTTTGACAATTCATCATAAAAGAATGCTATCATGTCTGGAAATTGTCTTGTACTCCGGCTTATTAGTTCTATAAGTTGGGCAGCTTCACGAAGATCACCTTCTGATAAATGTGTAACTGATCCATAGCTAACATCATCTGGTATTTCCTTGGTCTGACCATCTTCTGTGGTTGCTACCATTAGGTACTTTACAGCATGAATTGCTGCTAAAATACCTTGAACTTTGATTCTTGGATTAGATGACCCAAGTTCTTTTCTTATAATCATATGAAGATCATCTCTTATTACCGAGTTTTCATAACTGTAGGCCAAGCCACATAGCAAATCCATAACAAGCCTCACTTCATCCAGAGGCATATCATCCATTCTATCCAATAGTGTAAGCATTTGAACACTCTGTGGTTTCAAAAGGGACATATCTTTTGATGCAACATTCTTTAAGACAAGCAAAATACCCATGACACACTGTTTCGAATCCAAACCCAACTGCAGGAGTTCAGCAACAATTGTTGGACAACATTCTTCTAGTTCTGCAAACATTAGAGAGTACATATAAGAAGCAAATGACTCCACAGCTGGGTCCACTTTAGTCTTCAACAGGGAATTGGAAAGTTCAATCAAATGTCTTAAATACTCCTGCAATACAGGTTTGAATGTCTTAAATACATCATCTAATAATGCTTCTTTTAGAATATTAAGTTTGATTTGCTTTCTAATCAAATTTTCTACTTGTCTTTGTTTTTCTTCTGATGTTGAATAGGCAATAAGAAGTATAATAAAATCAATAGGTTTATGATCTGTGTGCACTTTACATAGAGATATTGCCTTTAACCATGAATTGCCAATAACTTTTGAGGACACCATAGAATTACGTATGGCTGTGGCAGTGAGCACCTGACTTGTTGCCACTTCCTGATATTGAGAAACTGTTGTGCTCCATCCTAGAGCATTTCTCAAGCCTTGAACTGCTTCTAAGTAGGCATTGTCACTCATTCTTCCCGGTATTAGCAGAAATTTAACAAAGTTTGAGAAATAATTACACTTAGAAAGACTCATAAGGAGATATAGTGTTTTTTTCTGTAATTGCTCATATTGATCATCAGATAGGCAAAGGTAAGATAGACAGTCTAGTATGGCCGGAATCAGATCATGATCTTCACTTAGGATTCTGCTCATTTCTGCTGCAATGTTGTCATGCTCTTGATCACCGATTATGTCTGGGATAGCAGTTATTATTTCCAATTTAACCATTTTTTCAGATGCAACATCTAAAAGGTTTATTAGATTTGTAGACATCTTGTCTGTATTGACTATACTGTCTAGAGACGAAAAACATTTAAGTATCATTTGTATCCATGGCCCGCACTTCGATTCAGCTGCCAAGTCAATAGCTTTTTCAAACACATAATCAGTCAATTTATTTTGAAGAACTGGAACGCTCAGAAGTATTTTTATGACACTGTCGCTAGCTGGGAATTCTTCCGGGCTGTCTTCAGATATCCTCACAATATTTGGAAACAAGTAATGCTTGAAAACTTCCAAATCTTTGCATTCATTCTCCAAGTTTGTAAAAAGATCAGATAAGTTTCGTGGGTAGTCAAAATGTTTTTCTAAGTTTTTTTTAATATTACGAACAGTCTGAATTGTTTCATGAGAAGCAATACACTTTTCCGGTGGGTGTTTCAATATAAGTCCGCTTTCTCGCAGCGCAACGTGAAAATACGTACTGCTTATATCCGATATTTTGGATTTTTTGCTCTGGCTGATACTGCTACGTTGAGATAAAGCTCTTTTTGGAGGCATATTTTTCCTTCTTTCACTTTGTTTATTTATTTGTGAAATATTCTAATCTGAAACCGCCTTTTCCTCCTTCAAACTTTAACTTGTCACAACATGTCAAAAAATATAGGTAGGTACCTACCTATAATAATTAGGTATGATCTCATCGATAGAAAACATAATATATTGTCTATATGGGTACACAGACCATAAAGTAACAATAACCCGAAATCGACTAATATTAAATCGATTAAAACAGCCTGTCAAGTTAGTCTGACAATCAGTAAAATATACTCTCTCTGTGGTAAAATAAAATATCGTAGACTACGTAAAAAGTAGACATAACCAGACATAACCTAAAAAAAATTGGTACTGAAACTTATTACACCTAGACATGAATTTAAATATATCTGGGCTTGCAAAATATGTCTGGAAATCACAAACAGTCGCTGGGTTCGGGGTTCGTTATTCATTACACACGTGTTATTTCATATTCGATAGTCTTCATATTTTTTTCGAATATAAAATTAAATCACTGACCGCAAAACTATACAAAAACACTTTAAATCTTGCAGTACCAACAAGTGAGAAACAAATGGGCGAACTGGCTCATGATCCGAGATGTGAAAAGGCGGCGAATGAGTGCAGAAAACTTTCTTGAGAGGACTCGAATCAACGCGATGAGGAAAAATGATGTCCTTCCTATAGAGATCAGAGAACTCGCTGACAAAGAGATAAACAAGTTTGAGATGAACGCCATCCCACTTAGAATTAACAATAGATGTGTGGTCACGTCAAGGTTTGTGGGATATTTATCATGATTATTATATTACTATAATAATTATAACCAGCCTATACTGTTCCACTGTTGGTGTTAAATATCAGAAGTATCCAAAGTGGCAATATCAGAGAAAATAATTTGTAAGTTCCACAAGCTAATTAAATGTTATGATTTTCCAGGCCCCGAGGCATCGTGAAGGAATGGCGAATGAGCCGTATAGTGTGGAGGCACCTGGCTGACTACAACAAACTGTCTGGAGTACAGAGAGCTATGTGGGGATAAAATAGATGAGAGCTTAGATGAATGTATAGTAGGTTTAATATAAATAAATTGTATTGTTACTTGTTTGTTTTTTTCACCAACTCGGGACCTGAGGCATAGTGATGGGAGATTGGATTCTATCAGAAAACCTATCCTTGGTAGAAGGCAAGTCCTTTATTATAATGTTAATATACAGTGGAAGCCATTTATTAGAACTCCTATATTACCAACCACTTAATATGAAGTACCTAAATACAGTCGATTCAATATGTAAGCCTTTTAAAAAGTTCTGATACCTTAGGATTTTGCTTTTTGACATGTTACTTTGACTTAATTGTTACTTCCCTTCAATGTCATTATAAGCACCCGTAGCTGTAGGTAAATTATTAAGAGTTTAGTTTTCTTATGGTGTTCCAAACAATATTTCAAGGTGGAAGAAAGGTTTTAGTGGGAACAAGTGAATATACCACTTCATGTACACGTAACATCACCTACACCATTCTTGGGTTGATAGCACAGAAATCTATAAGGCCTTATTAAGATTTCTGTGGTTGATAGTCTACATTTTATAGGAGCTTAGTCATTTTACTAGGTTATTATATATTAGAATGTGGCTCAATGTTTCCCATCCTGTCAGTAGTTAGTATGAATTGTAATTTTATCCCCACACTCCTATCCTATCCCTATTATTAAAACTTATTCTGTCGTATTAGCCAACAAGTATCTTTAAATTTTCGGATAGAAGTAAATGAAATTCTGTATTTCATGCCTACTGGCTCAGGAAAAGGCGAGAGTTTATGTATGTATGTATGTGAAAAAGATAATAATTATAACTTAGAATGTTCAGGGATTGTCGTACTGGACTCTACAACTTCTAAATAAAACCGATAATAAAAGTTTGGGTCAGTGTGTCATCTTAGGGGCGGATTTTTAGGAGTTAGAGTATATCCTTAGGGGCACTATGAGAAGCAAAGAAAACGAAAAAAAAATTTTTTTGGTTAATTTTTTTTTTTTTGTTTTTGGTATATTTTAAACTGTTATTATCAACTTATTTTCAAAATGAAAATCAATTTATTGTCATTGAAATTTTAGTGGAAGAAACCTTAAACAAAACAAAATTTAAGTTTAAAAAAAAACTTTATTATAAAGTCATTTTAATCCTTACAACTAAATAAGCTTCATAAAGCTTACAATGGAATATCGCAGCTTCGATATAAAGCTTTTTAGTCGAAGAGACCTGAAACAAGACAAAAAACGAAATGAGTGTGTATTTTAGCAATCAATATCAGGTTGACATTGGCCAAGTTTTTTCTCAGGATAAATAATTCCTCGATCATTTGATTCTGAAGCTAATACATGCAAACATCATTGGAATGTTAAATGTGTTAATAATGCCATACTGAGGTATGTGTAATTTGGTACTGCGACCTAACATACTTCAATAAATAATTCAGTTCAATCCTTACCGAAGCCCATGTCGTCGTCGGACTCCTCAGGTTCTTCCTCCTTCTTCTCCTCCTTCGCCTCAGCAGCGGGTGCTGCGGCGGCGGCGGCGGGCGCAGCGCCTGCGGACGGCGCAGCACCCACGCCGGATCCGATGTTCGTGATCAGGTCACGCACGTTGATGCCTTCCAGCGCCTTGGCGAACAGACCTGGCCAGTATGGCTCAACATCAACGTTGGCCGCCTTCAGGATGGTGGAGATCTTCTCACCCTATAATACAAAAACAACATCACAATAGGTATTCGCGCCAGGACAATTACAAGGCTGTGGATTAAAATACAAATATTTACAGGTACGATATCATCAAAATTAACGTTACTAATTTATTTTAGCCATGTTCACAAAGAAACAGGCAGGATGAAAGTGGATATCTCATGACACGGTTCTAACCTGAAACAAAAATGATGGATTTTGTGAAAAACATGTAAATACTTACAGTAACGGCAACGTCATCATCAACGAGGATGAGAGCGGAGTAAACGCAAGCTAATTCAGCCTTTGATGCCATTTTTAATTATAAGACGTGCAAGTCGCCAACAGGCCTTAGCTCACAGAGAACAAGCACGTTTGACTTCTGGATGTGGAAGAGAAACAAATAGCCGAAGTCCTGTCAAAGGCTATGGATCTGTCAAAATCTTGACAAGGACCATAAACAAGGCAATTCTGGGTATAGGTTATAGCATGAATTATCTTGCATCTCGCTCTGTCATATGCAGTCTTCTTCACATTGTATACAGAGTAAAGAATAGTTGTGAAAGTAAAATAGTAGAATGCTGGGCTGGGCCGAAATTTAAGTGTTACCATTAAATAAAAACACTACTATATGACGCATTTAGGAAAATTAAATGTTTTCTGTTAGGGATGGATATACTTGCAAAATTCAATGGGCTTTCAAGTACGAGTATGTAAAAATATCAGGGTCGAAAACCAGGTATAAAAATACTTAAAAGTATTAATTGGTGTATTCGGTCTAGTTCAGTGGTACTCAACCTTTTTTTTATACGGGCCACAAACACGTTTTAGTCATGGTGTCGCGGGCCGCAAGCAAAAATAATTTAGGGGTAAAAAATAACGTTTATCAAAATTAGCGATATGTATTCTTTAATAATGAAAAAAACAAGGTAGTTACAATAAAATTAAAAATATTAGGCGAGATAACAATGCGACAGAAACTCCTGACATTGTTTTGAAATTAAAGAAATTAGGAAACGCCGCATAACTTCAATAAATCAAATTCAAAACAAGTCGAGTCAACCAGCAAATAAAACGATACGCATTTACGTAGATGAGGGATACCGCCGTCTCTTTCTGGCAAACACTCACTGAAACGCAACGCGGCTGGCCGATGCGTCGGCGAATGGACGCGAAATTGAAAATAGTTTAAAATTATCTCTAGTGGAGCGCCCAGGGGTTTTAACCTCGGAAAATGGTTAGAGTGAATGTTTTTTTTTGGTTGAGGTGGCATTTTCTTTTTTATACTATAACTTGCAACGTTTACCCAAAAAAGTTTTGTACTTAATGCGACGTTTTGAATGATTTCGACGCTCCAGGCGCTCCACTACTCTTAACTGCATGCGGGCCACAGATAAAGGCCCGGCGGGCCACATACGGCCCGCGGGCCGCAGGTTCAGTATAGCTGGTCTAGTTCGTATAGGTATTTCCCAGTGTTATTATTCCTTCCCTCTCCGTATGTGTTCTCTGCTACACATCATCATAACAATCAGAATCAGAATTCAAAAGTCATTTATTCAAACTAGGTTGATAGACAGCACTTTTTGAACGTCAAATTTTACATAAAGACAGTCCCCCAAAACGCCCACCCGTCACCACTTCCTAGTGTTTTAGCTGGGAAGAAGAAGTGGCGCAACAAACTCCCCAGCAACACATCTGTCTATTGCCTTTTAAGAACTTGAATTTATACAATAGTATGCAAAGTCGTGACAAAGGTAGAAAAAAAAAATTATCCAACATGGAAATCATAAATCAATTCACTATAAAACATTATAAAGAGTAGATTGAGTCAATAAAGTAAAAACAGATTGACCTACATAGTCATCAAAAATAAAAAAAAACAATTTTTTTTTTTTTTTTTTTTTTTTTATTATTGGCAAGTCGCTATTTGCGCAATGCCACCAACAAAAACGGGGAAACTTGGTAGAAAATGAAATTTAGGTTACGGGATTTGGACGGATATTGGATAGGATCATTTGGATAGATACAGGTATAAAATGTTTAAATACGTAAATTATTTAGAGAAATAAATGATGCTAAATACATGTATATTTTGAAATCATTAGTTGATAATAACACAGATATAGAGGTAGGAAAAGGAACATTATAGGACAGTAGACTTGAAATAAAAGAATCATGATTAAGAAGAGGGCAGGAAAAAAACATGTGGTTCAAATCGCCTACCTCACCGCATTCGCAAAGGGCACTATCAACGATCTGTAACCGAGCAAGGTGGACCTGGGAACAATTATGACCCAGTCTCATACGAATCAAGCAACTCGTAGCAGCTTTACTAAAGTTGAATTTAGAAAACCATGGCTTCTTTGGGATATGCGGTTGAATACGTGAAAAATAGTTACCTTTAGAAGTGCTGCTATCTGCCCACAACCTGCTCCAATCTTCCCAAAGAAAACTCTTAGGTAAATTGACCAAGTCGTGGCTAAAGTTTGTATATGGAAATATATCACCACAGTCTACCGCCTCGTTTGCCAGAAGATCAGCTTTAACATTACCAGTAATATTGCTATGCCCCGGTATCCAAGCGAAAGAAACTTGAAGACCAATTTTAAGGCATTTATATAAAAGGCTTCTAATAAATAAAACTACAGGAAATAAAGGTTTAGATTTAAAAGGATTTCGTTTAAGAGCTTGTAACGCACTTAGAGCGTCAGTAAATATAACAGTTTTATCCAATTTCATTAAGTAAATATACTCTAGGGCCTTGAAAAGACCATAACATTCCCCAGTAAACACCGAAGACTCAGGAGGAAGCTTAACTTTTTGTACAATTTTATACTGTGAGTGAAAAACTCCAACTCCAACATTTCCTGAAGAAGAGTGTTTTGATGCGTCTGTATAAATATGATGCCAATTCTCCCAATGCAAGTTTTTGGAAAAGTTAAATAACTCTTTTACAAAGTTGTCGTTTTTGGTAATTCCTAAGTTCAAGATAATATCCGGAGTGAACACCAATGATTCATATGGATTACCAAAGAGTGGAAACGTAATGGACTTGTATATTGGAGCTTGTAGAGAGATTAACTTTTTATAGCTTACCAGAAGACAGGGAAGAGATTTGTGAGACCAATATTGAGAAGAATTGGTTTGATCTAAAAGAGACTGAAGTTTCACACGTAAAGGATGATTGGAAAATTGTAAGGCACGGAATAAAAATTTATCGGAAAGAAACTGACGTCGAAGAGAAAGTGGAGGATCTACTGTTTCAACCTGTAAGGCATTAATTGGGCTTGATTTCATAGCCCCAGTCACAATACGCAAAGCTTTTGACTGGATAGCATCCAATTTTTTAAAAGCAGCTGAATTTCCGGGTTCTAGTAAAAATGTGCCATAATCTAGTACACTTCTAACTATAGCACTATAGATTAATTTTAGTGAAAATGGATGGGCTCCCCACCAAACTCCGGACAGACATCTTAATATATTTAGTCTTTGTTCACACCTTGATGCAATATATTCACAGTGTGGAACTCCAGTAAGTTTACTATCTAAAATCAGTCCTAAAAACTTAACTGATGATTTTACAGGAATAGGAACATTATCATAATATACAGTAACAGGAGGCGGAAGGCGCATCCTAGAAAAAAGAACAATTGAACTTTTTGAGGTAGATAGCTCAAGACCATTGCTATCCATCCATTTTTTTAAAAGGGAAAGACCTGATGTCAATGAATTACAAGCCGTTGAAATAGAGCTATTTGGGCAATACAATAGAAGGTCATCAGCATATTGAAGCACTTTTACTTCATTATTCAGAGAGGATTCAAGATCATAAGTGTAAATATCATAAAGTAGAGGACTTAGTACTGATCCTTGAGGGAGACCTTTCCACACGACTCTAGTTTCACAAGAGTCGTCAATAGTTAGATTTATATACCTCTCAGATAGTATATTTAAAATGAAGTTTATAAGTAAAATAGGTACATTTAACTGCTCAAGTTTACATTTTAATTTTGATATTACAACATTATCATAAGCCGAATTTATATCAAGAAAAGCTGCAACTATGGAGTGATTAGAAGAGAATGCTAATCGAATGTCAGTGACAAAGATACTTAGGCTATCTAAAGTACTTTTACCTCTCCTGAAACCGAACTGACTTTCACTTAATAATTCCCTGTTTTCTATAAACCACTCTAACCTATTTTTAACCAAGTGTTCTGATATCTTTAACATAATTGATGACAAAGCTATGGGACGGTAAGATGTGCTGTCAGATGGACTTTTGTTGGGTTTCAGTACTGGAAGAATATCTTGCGATTTCCAAGAAAGGGGAACATTCCCCGTTATCATAATCTGATTTATTAATTTTAGGAAATATGAAAGAGATAGGTCACTCATGTTAGTCAGAAAAGAGTAAGGGATCCCATCTGCGCCCGGTGCAGAATCTTTGATATGGCTGACAACACCTTTCAACTCTTCTAGAGTAAATGGGTTATTGAGTTCACAGGGAGGATCTGACAATGTGAGAGGCATACTATACGGAACTATGTCATTTGGGACATATGAGGGAGCTAATTTATCTAAAAATTGATTTTTTAACTGAGTTGGAAGAAATGCGGTAGACGATTCTGAAAATGCTGATCTGAACCTTCTGATATTGCGCCAAACAACAGATGGATGAACATTAGGTGATATAGAAAGGCAAAATAATCTCCAGCTTTCAAATTTCTTTTTTTTAAATAATTTTTTGGTCTCTGAAATTATTTCACACAAAATGTCAAAATTTTCTTCGGTAGAATTTTCGTAGTAGTTTAGTTCACACTGCTTTCGTTTTAATATTGCATCTGTGCAATCTTTATCCCACCATGGTGGAGATGGAATTTTATTATGTGGCTTTTTAAAAGGAAAAAGTTTATCAGCGGTTTTTATCATGGCTTTAGCTAAAGCCTCAGCACATGACTGTTCATTGCCACTCTTAATTTCAGGAAGAGCAGAAACTATTTCATCCAAGTGTTCCCTAAAAGTATGCCAGTTTACATCCGTTAGTCTATACTTCAACCGCGGAGGGCGATTGGAATACATTTTTTGGTTATATGGAAATGATAAAACTATGGGGAAATGGTCGCTCCCATAAGAGGAAAGCATAACTTCCCAACTCAGGCGCGAAGCTAATTTATCAGTGCATAATGATAAGTCAGGTGCACTAACTCCTTCATTTGGAGAGGTGCGTCGAGTAGGGGACCCAGTGTTTAATATACAAAGATTAAGATTATCTACAATTTCTAATAAAGAGCTACCAAAGCCATTTGTTGATGAGCTTCCCCAGACTTCATGTTGGGAATTAAAATCTCCTAAAACTATATATGGTTTAGGAAGTATAGAAAAAATATTTACAATTTCACTAAAAATTACAGCAGAAGGACGAGGAATATATACAGAAACAAAACAAATATTATCTACAATTGCTGCAATGATGGAAAAGTCTTTATTATGAGATGGGAGTGTGAAAAGTGAAAATGGATGATGATGTTTGATGAGTAAAGCTACACCACCATACCCATCAGAGCGGTCTTCCCTGAGACAGGCATACCCAGGGACCTTAAACAAAGACCCTGGTTTAAGCCATGTCTCTTGAAGTGAAAAAACAAAAGGCTTATATTTATTTACAAGATATATTATATCACATTTTTTACTTACTGCGCTTCGGCAGTTCCATTGGAACACCTTTGCTTTGTTGTCCATTATTTTTATTTGATTCAGAAACTGCATTCAATACAGTGGCAGCGATGGTCGGTGAAAGGTTATGAGTTTGAGTTAGAGATTTAATTAATGCTATGATCAATTCACTAACAGATAAAGTAGATAGGTCATCTCTGGGGATGATAGCACAACCATCTTTAGGTTGAGACACACCCTGAGTAAGCTCCTGATGGAATTGCTGATCGTAACCTTTGGAAAAGTGAGGTGGCGACCGAGGTTTAATAAAAACTGTCTTTTTATATGTTTTATTTTTTGATGGAGAGTAATCCTGTGGAATTGATGTATTTATATTGCTAGAAATTGTGGGTGAGGAAAGCAAGGCATCAGCATAAGAAATTTTTGAAATTGTAGGATGAAGTTTTGAAGCTTCAGCATACGAAATGCAGGACTTGGCCATTGACTCCTTAATGTTTTTCTGCCTCTCATATTCTAAGCATTTTTTGCTAGTTGCC
The DNA here is from genome assembly GCA_905332915.2 of Hecatera dysodea. Classification (NCBI taxonomy): domain Eukaryota; kingdom Metazoa; phylum Arthropoda; class Insecta; order Lepidoptera; family Noctuidae; genus Hecatera; species Hecatera dysodea. Next base: position 7,203,424 of record HG995288.1, on the reverse strand, counting down.
TCATGGTATCCTTTACAGAGGCAACAATGTACGCTGTCTTCAGAGACGGTGCAAGCATCCCCAGAGTGACCTTGACCGCACTTATAACATCTAGGTGTTGACCTACATTGATTTTTAACGTGTCCATATCTGCAACAGTTATAGCATTGTATAGTAGGGTAAATGTATAAATCGACTGTTAGAGAAGAGTAGCACATATACACCCGCTTTGGTAAAACTTGACCATCGAATGTCAAAATAACTGTTTCCGTATTTTTTAACTGAGGTTTATTGTCTAATATAGTTTTTCTCTTAATCCTCCTTAGTTTTAAAATCTTCCCGCAACCAATTGGGACCGAGATGTTATCAAGAACCTCGTCATCAGACCACTCCATGGGAACGCCTCTGACGACGCCCATGCGAGTGACAGAGAACGTCGGAATAAAAGATTTAAAATTTTCCTGTTCCAACATCTTATTGGTAATAAAAGAATTGGCATCTTGGAATGTGGAAAAAGATAAAACAAGCCGATTGCGTCCAATTTTTTTAAGACTTCCATTAATAATACCTTTAAATGAGTTTCTCTTTAAAAACCTACCAAATGAAATTGGATTTAAAAATGTATTTCCATTGGAAGCAGTTTGCTCCGTGTACGTGAACTAAAAATGGTGCCGCATCCGAGGAATTATATAATAATCTGGCCACCGAAACCGAGATCTGTGGTGATTCATTGTTATTATTCATCTGAGGAGTAATGGGAGGATTGGATGCCGTATTTACGTGTTCTGTTTCCATTTCCACCTCACCGCAACTACAATCGTTGTGACGTTTCCCGCCACTTTTGCGCCTTTTTTTATTACAATGTTTACACAAAGTAGGCCGAGTAGAAATTCTTTTTCTTTTGGAATGAGAAGTGCTAGTGCTGATAGAACCATCAGTATCTACACTAGTGTCGTTCGAAACTGTAATATAATGCCCCACTTCGGGCGGCAATGTTCCACCTCCGGGGTCATCCGGAGGATCCATTATAAATCTACACTAAAAAACTTAAAAACACTTACCGAAGGAGATAAAACACTAAAACTAACTAAACTACTAAATATTAAGATAAAATATATACAAAAACTTAATCTAATCCAATATTCTATAATTAATTCAAAAATTGAGAAAGAAAACCACGTCCGCCAAACTTCAGGTTTCCCGCGCTTTTTCCAAAAACAATATTATATGAACTCATATAGTAAAAACGTCCTATGAAAAACGGAACTTCCAAGTATTTTTCGCTGATACGATTATGCTTCTTATTGAAAACTAGTTGTCCGCACAACTTCGTTTGTGTCGCATTTTTCATGACTGCTCCGCTCCTATTGGTCTTAGCGTGATGATATATAGCGAGCCTTCCTCGATAAATGGGCTATCTAACACTGAATTTTTTTTTCAAATCGTACCAGTACCTAGTTCCTGAGATTAGCGTGTTCAAACAAACAAACTCTTCAGCTTTATAATATTAGTATAGATGTAACAAGAAGCAATTTCCTATGCAAGTATTGTAAACTCTTACCAAAGACTACTATAGGTACTCTTGATTACGTCGTACGCTAAAGACGCGGCCGCGGGCAGCGAAGGGCTTGCGTTGGCGGCGAACTAAAACACTTGCACAGGAAATTGATTCGTATGTTCTTTGAAATATCCTTATTTCAAAGAGCATAATCGTTCAAAGTATTTTTTTTTTTGCAAATACTAAGATAGCAGGAATCAATTTCCTACGTAAGTATTTTGCAAATACTTTCACACTTGCAAGTTTTTCCTGCCCGTACGAGGGCGCCATACTTCGAAGCAAAGCCCTGGTTTACAAACCTGGTGTGGTAAATACGTCTCATCTCTACTTTCAGTTTCCAAAATTCCAATACTTACCGGTTTTTTACAAACTATCGAATCGATAGGGGAAAGTACCTAAAATTTCTTCTTTGCTTTCTTGTTTTTACTAATTTCCTATATAAGAGTAAACAAAACTGCAAAATTTTATTTTTATTTTATTCAGAGATATAGGTAGGTATTTTATTTAGCACTAGGACTTTGAATAAGCGTCAATTTGAAAAATTGTTAGAATAGACAATAGACAAACAGTGCACAGGTACAATTTATAGCATATATTTACATATTATTTTATATTTTTTGTTGCATTATTATAAAAGCATTAAACTATGCATACTTCACTAAATAAATTATTATAAGTCCCATGAAAATAAATGGTGTTTTACGAGCATATCTCTCACTCCTTCTTTTAGGGGCTGATTTTGCGTGTCTTTCTTTAATGGAAGTTCCCAATCCGGATTTAAATTGAATCCGAATTGGGAGAGAATTCTTAATTCACATTTAATTTGTACCCATCCTGGAGAATTAATAAACGACCAGGGATGGTACCATTTTTGAACAACATCTACACAAGAACATAATACTTCTAGCCATAAATGCAAAGCTTCTTCATTAAGGCCCATACAAATCAATGTACGCAATTTTACATCCATTTGGGCATGAGCGTTATCGTGCGACAAGTTGATAGCTTGGACACATCTGTATAATAATTCTTCTGGTGTCAAAACTTTACCATCTTCATCCAAACGATAGGTTTTACATAACACTAGACGGCTATAAACTGAGTTAAAATCTTTTTCTACTTCCCGTGATGATGCTTCTTCTATAAAAAGCCACGGGTGGCAGGGGCCATCCAGGAAACTCGGTCGTTTTATACCATGTAGAAGTACTCTTTTGAATGCCGGAGCCAAAACTCCTCTGACTAGATGTGCTGCTTTTTCTGTAACAGAATCATCACCAGCCCTGCTATATTTAACACCTTTTTCGTCCAGCAACTTAACAAATCTTGCAGGAAACCAACCTCTTAGGCCATTTAGTTCACCAATCCAACAATGTTCATCTCTTGAACTGATCACTTCAATAACATCATTTTTCCGAAAACCTAATTCATCTCCATCTCTTCTTTCAAAATCTAATAGTGCTTTAGCTCGTCTTCTTTTGCTTCGTGACACATTGACATATCGTTCTCTGTCGGCAGCATGACTTTGCATTGTGTAGTCTGCTGTCAATTGAACTTCAGAAGTTAGTTGTGGTTCTAGAGCTAAGAAGTGACGAGCAACTTGCAAAATGGCTTCTCTGAGATCAACTAAAATTTCTGTCTGTTTGACGTTCTTTGAAACAGCATCTTCATTGTTACTGTCTTCCCCAAAAAGTATTGTTTGTATGACTGATTTGCTTTTCTTTATCTGGCGTCTCTGAAGCTGCTGCTTAGGTAAGTTAGGTACGGCACTTGGGTTACCTACCAGAGCCCCTTGATCAGCCATCAGATATGCAAGATGTCGTCTTCTGTGAGTATCGATCAATGTGGGACTTAAAGTATCCCCACAAACTTCATCAATTGTTTTAATCAGATGCTCAACATCGTCAATTTCCCCAGGAATGTCAGAAAGTGCATTAAAAATTTGTGCAGAATTTGATATTTCCGTGAATCTATTCTCTCTTATTTTCAGCATAGCCAAGGTAACTTTAAACAGCACTAAAGACCCATCCAAAAAGAACAAATCCCAAATTCTGAGTAAAATCTTCATGTGAACAACATTGGCATAAAGTGTCAAAAACCAATGCATTGTTATCAAGGAGAGCTCAATGTCATGGGCATTCAAAACCTGATCAATACCTGGCAAATAAGTTGAAATCAGGCTTCTTAAAACTTTTTGATCTGCTTGGATTCCTATTAAAGTCGAAGAGTAATACGATGCTGGTAGCAAGTCTTCAACTGTTGTGCACATAATCCAAAATGCGTCTTCTTCTTCCATCAAGAGCAGTAGAGATGCTGCAATCATTCCAGTACCTTGACAGTATCCAATGTCAGGATAAAGCCACGCTAGTGCTCTTAGTATTCTACGCAATCTTGGGACACCAGTGCTAGTTGGATGTGAGAAGCAAACATTATTTGGTAAAATTTGCACCAAGTCTTTCTCAATTTGTTTACTAGTTACAAGTCCATCGTCACTAGATGCTCGTACTATTTCATGGTATGTTATTTCAGTAGAAGCTCTTTTTTTATTTGCACCACATAAATGCATCCACACCTGCGGGCGGAGCGAGTGTGGCACACCATCTTTCACCATTTTTTGCAGTTTGTCGGTTTTTTCCAGTTTCCCTTCGCCTTCAGAAAAGTTTATTTCTTTGCTGTAAAATTCCCACTGCAGACGGTGTTGATCATCTTCTACAAACGCATCAGCTAATAGTTTACTCGAACTCTGTTCTGGTCCATCTTCTTCTTCAACACAAAATCCAAACTCGTCAAATCTGTAATCTGGTAGTCCACCACCGTGACCTTCAGATTCTGGTTGCGCCAATTTCGCCATTATGTCTTGAGGCACCATGCTAGGCGTGAGTGCTGAGAAGGGTCCACCAGGTGCAGGGAGAAGTTCATCAGCAATATTCAAACCTCGTATCGCATCGATCATATCTTCAGGGTCGTCATCCGCTAAAGCAGCACTTATTTTACGTTCATGATCTTCACGACCCACATAACCCTCATGGTCGCGTGAACTAAACAGAGATTTTGCTAAATCCATCGTAAACAAAGTCAATCTGCACTTTAAATATCAATTTTGCTATGATATTTGTTAAGCTTTCTCCTTACAAAACAGGTAAGATGTTAGACGTCAAAATAAATAAAGGTCAAACGTCAATCCCAATTTTATGACAAAGATATATTGTATCGTTGGAAAACTGCTTCTCTTCACTGTCATACTTATGTTGTCCTTGTCATATCTACACTAAATCTGATACTATATCTCTTTTCTATGCTAAGTTGGTAGTGCTGAAGACTGCAAATAAATCTAATCTGTTTTTTAGTGTTGGAGCTATCGATTTTTCATGGGTTCAAAGACAAGGAGACCACCAAATAAAATCAGTTTTTGGTTTTTGGGCGTTACGATAAAAAGTAGCAAATGTCAATGTAAATATGTTAGAACACACAAACATAAAAATCTGATATATATACCTATGTATTTCATATTGTTATTAGGAAATATTGATAAAATCATTGATGTATAATAATCTACGTTTGCAAAATACTTTTTTATTCGAAAGGGGTTTATAATGAAAAGGTCCCATTTTTTCATATAAGTACATAGACTGTTAATGGGTTTCGGAGACAGACAATTGAACTCTTCAATAAATTAACAATCTATAATAGAGCTATAATATATAAATGTACGAACAAAGGCAGGGAGGAAGGGGAAGATCTCAGGCATCAAAAAATTCGTCCACGCGATGTGGACCAGTGCCCAGAACGTCAACGGGAAAGGTGCCCAGAACACTGGCTGCATTGCCACGTTGAATGGCAGTGCTGATTCGTTGACCAAAGAAAAGTTGAACCCTCTGGTCACATGAAGAGTCGACTAACTGCTTGCTGATTTTATGAAAATGTCGATGAGCACTAAGTCCCCTGTTTCAACCCCAGACGGCTCTTACTTAATTCCCAATAAGGTTGTTGTATTTGCGCCATTTGAGATTTTCTGCACCTGCCGCAGCCGCCCCAGCACAACCTATCGTGCTAAGAAGATGGGATGGCACAAGGTTGTCGGCCATGGTGTTGCATCGTACATTGCACGTTGCATCCCACTAGTGATGTAACGGATGTCATATTTTGAACATTCGCGAATGCGAATGCGAATATCTGCTGCCAACATTCGCGAATGCGAATGCGAATATTCAGTTTTTATATTGGCGGCAGTCCCATTCGTACGAAGTGCGTTTCGTTTCTTTTTTGTTTCGAAAATGGCCGAGTTAATACGAACGCATCCGACTGTTTGTGACCGGTGTTTTCGTAAACAAAACAAGTGAATTTTGAGGTTACAGTGTAAAGCCGAGATTATGACACGCGGGGTTGCGACAGCCATTGAGAGGATCAAGCAAGGTGGATCTCGAGGTGGCCCTGCACAAGTCCGAGGCAACGTGCTTTCATGGCTCTCGGAACAGGTCATTATCGGAATCCCAGATAACGGTGATGGGAACTCAAAGATTCAAGATTCAAAGATTCAAAGCATTTATTTCAATTAAACCCTTTACAGGCACTTTTGAATTGTCAAGTCGAAAGAGGTGAAGCTATCTGCACGTTCCAAAGCGTAGATCTCTATGGAGAAGAACGTGCAAGAAACTCCACGGACACTCTTTTAAATCATGTTCTGTATTACATAACCTTGGTTACATCCTTGGTCGCTTCTATATGTGAGGACAATGCAAAGAAAAAAAAAATAGAAAACTATAAAAACAATTCAAAATATAAAGATTAAAACAAGTCAGTGGCAGTTAAGAGGTGACCAGTCTCAACCGACGGCGCCCGTTCACGAACATGACGCGTGTATTGGCACCATTTAGCTCAACCATTTTGAAGGGAACCGAATGATCCAACACACACGCCACCATCAGCGAAACATTTGAGCGAGCATGACATGCTCTCAACTGCCATTTTAGTTCAAGTCACAAGGTAAACTATAACTTATAACATGTATGTAAATGGCTCCATGGTACTCACATTTACAATATTTGAAAATAAAATGCTTCTACATTATACAAAACTATGGTTTACAAAAACCAAGCAACTACAAGTAAAAAAAAGAGAAATTATTTATCATCAAACTAATATTATATAAAAAAAAAGAATAAATAAATGATATAAAAAAAAGGCGAGCATCTCTTCCAAATATAAAATCCTAACTTGTTTATCCAAGTGGTTGAGGCTGTGGAGCAGGACCGGCATTTAGCCAAGCATTATTATCTTCAATGTAATCCCCCAACTTATAATATGCTTGCCTGCATAATGTGCGTTTAATACAAGTTTTAAATTTCGTTTCATTCAGTTCTAATATATGGGGAGGAATTTTATTATAACATTTTAAACAATACCCCATGAAAGATGTGGCTACTTTAGCTAGTCTGAAACCTGGTTGAACTAATTGATCCCTATTTCTAGTAGCATAATTATGTCTGTCGCCTAGCTTACTAAAGAGATGTAGATTTTTTCTAACGTACATAATGTTTTCATAGATATATTGACAAGGTACCGTCATGATGTTAATTTCCTTAAACAGTTCCCGTAGAGAATCACGCCGGCGGAGATTGTAAATGGCTTTGATGGCTCTTTTCTGCAGAATAAAAATTGACTCGATGTCTGCAGCCCGTCCCCATAACAAGATACCGTAAGACATTATACTATGAAAGTAACTGAAATAGACTAGTCTCGCGGTATCAACATCAGTAAATTGGCGGATTTTCCTAACAGCATATGCTGCTGAGCTTAGTCGTCCTGCAAGAGATGCTAAATGAGGACCCCATTGTAGCCTTGAGTCAAGCGTAATCCCCAGTAAAACCGTTTTATCGACGAATTCTAGTTTTTCCCTGTTCAACACTATATCACAATCACTACTTTTGACATTTGGTAAAGCAAATCTTATGCACTTCGTTTTTTTCCCATTTAAAACCAAATTATTAGCAGTGAACCAATTTTGGACCTGCAAAAGGGCGTTATTTACGAAGTCAAGATTATTACTACGTCTATTTATTTTAAAAATCAAAGAAGTGTCCACTCTCTCCTCCTAACTCCTCCTGGAGTTCCCATTGGCGTCGGGTCGACGATGTACATATTACTTGAGTCTCGTCCTCGACAGCCAGTGGAACTTTGCGGAACATTTCCGACTTTTGGCTGCCATATTGGGGCTGGCCGGGGCTGCTTTCAAGCGGATCTTGCCCAATCTAGAGGGACCAAACGCTTCCTGCCGGAGGCTGTATGATACGGGGATCGTGCGGTTCATGACCCTTTATGGAACAGCGGACACAGCTCCAGCAGGATCTCACGGAAGTATGGAGGCAGCGACTGTTGCAACCCAGCGCTGGGGCGGCCACCATTGCGGCGATAAGTCCCCTCTTTGAGGAGTGGTCGGAGAGACGTCACGGCATCCTCACGTTCCGCCTGACGCGGGTGCTCACTGGATACGGCTTTGTCGGGAGGTACCTATTTCGGATTTCCTGGTTCAATGCATGGTCCGGAGCGAAGAGGCATGGGAAGTGGTCACCTCCTTCTGCGAAGCAGTAATGCTAGCGAAGGAGGAGGCGGACCGCGTGCGGGAGTGGGAAACTTCACGCTCCAGCAGTCGCAACAGAAGAAGACGCCCAGGGCGCCGGGAAACGCAGGGCGATTCCCGGTCACCGTAGGCGAGGGTCTGTGGATGGCTAGCTATGGGTGGCTGGCCGTCCGATAGCAATCAGGCCGAGCTATGGGTCGACGGCGCGTCGTATTCCACGCGTGCATCAAAGAGCTGTCAGCAAAGAAGACGGAGCCCCATAGGGTCAGTGCCTGCTAGGGTTGTGGATTTTTTTCTCTCTGGAACGCAAAGGGCACGAGAAGGATCACGGGTGGGTTTTAGTCAGTAAGAGTCCCTTCCGCTCCGCAAAGAGCGGGAGGAGTCATTTTATGATTTCACATGAATAGTCATTATAAACATGAGTAAATTAAATTCTAGTGAAATATAATTAATGGACTTTGTTTTATTAACCAACTATTTTTTTTAATATTCGCAAAAAATTCGCAGTAATTTCGCGAATGCGAATGCGAATATTAAAAAATATGCGAATATCCGCGAATGCGAATGCGAATATTCGTTACATCACTACATCCCACACCAAAGGTCTACCCATCTTCCAAGGTATTATGGTCTTCCCATCTGGCCTCTTCTCATCGTGTCGTGCCAAGCCATTTGGTTCTAATACAGCACCACCCTGGAGGTGACAAGAGCCCGCCGGATGTAGCGCAGACATGTAGCGATCTGGAAGGTGGTGTCACTCCGCATAGTACCTAAGTTGGGTGACGGTAGTGCCTGTAGCCAAAGGCCCGACTCCCATTCGCCCACAGTTAGCAGACGGGAACGCTCAGCAGTGTGGGTTGACGTATTTAACAGGGTTCTCTTTTGTGTCACCTAACGCCATAACTTTTTTGGCATAATCATCATTTGTCTGAATGATAACTTACCCAAACTTAATATCACATGCCTTAAAATTGAAATCCCTAAATATAGTATGTCCTAAATCCGTTTGTCATAAATATTACAATCAATAATAAACAAAATACTTTTTACAAAAAATAAAACCGACTTCTAAACAAAAAAACCAAAAAGTACAAAATAACTTTAATTTCGGAACTCACACCGAGTTCCGAAATTAAAGTTATTTTGTACTTTTTGGTTTTTTTGTTTAGAAGTCGGTTGTATTTTTTGTAAAAAGTTTTTTATTTTTCACTTTTTAGTGGTTCACTCCCAACTAAACATACCCATCACAGCGTACGTGGTATAAATATAATTGGTGTAAACAATAAACAAACATGCGATTTCACCTATCACGACAGATTTGCTATCATTTATTGAAATTAACAAAAAACCGCTTGTTCGATTTCGATTTAAAAAAAAAAATTTGAGATCCTCCTCCTTTTTTACAAGTCGGTTAAAAAGACATAAAACCGTTTTCAATAAAAGTTTTAAATTCAAATTCCATAATGTATATTTAAAATAATAATGTTCTTATAACTATAAATAAAAAAAAATATTATACATATATGAATAATATTATATATGTACTCTATAAAGCAATCGATTGTGAACATGCAGTTTTTGTAAACAAGCAAGCATGTAGCATACAAGCAAGTACGCAGCATACAGTATGCAAGCAAGCATGAAACATGCAGCAGGCATGGTTTATGTCACGGCTCCGGTGCTGAGGGGCTCTGAAGGGGAACCCCACTGAAACGAATGGGTAGTCGGTCATCCAATGACCGACTACCCATTCGTTTGCTGGCAAGGCTGATGTTAGCGTGCATCGAATAATTTGGTCAATTTTGTCCAAGAGATGTGATTGCTTCCATAACGGGGAAAAATGCAGGAAATACATAAAATTTGGACCAATACAGCACTATCTAATGAGGCCAAATTTAAGTTAATTAAGTAAGTCTTTCCGAAATGTCATTAAAAGTATCGATTTTTCCGTGCATAATTTGAATCAATAAAAATGACCATGATAATAAGAGCGTTATGCAGGAAAATGTGAGTCGGTTGACGGCCCCGTTAGCCGGCGTCAGTCAGGTATATTTAGATAGATATATTTAGGTAGCTGCAAAACCAACACTATTTTCTTGTATGAATTAGGTACTCTTAGAATATATAGAGTAACTCAAATGCACAGCAGTACAGCTCAAATGTAATCATAAAGTAATATATGAATGGAATGGTTCCACTGAAATAAGTCTATGGCTGCATGGCTTTGCCTTTGCCTTTCCCTGTCAAAATGGGAAGAACAAAAAAAAATATGGTTTCACTTGTCTTTGTCAATCATTACGTTTTTGTTGGGAATGTGTTTTTATAGCATTTTGAAATGGAATTTAATTTTGTTAATCAGTGTTTAAGATAACAACAATGTGCGTGGAAATAATCATATTCCGTTGATATTATTATTTACTGTGACAGGTTTGTATACTTCTATCTTTCTGAAATAACTTCGATTGTGATTGATTACCAATAACATGTTTTGTAATAACAAATAAGCTACTAAGACAAGGGTTAACTTTGATTATCATAATTATATAGCTTGCTTTCACCGAGTGGAGTTCATATCCTATGTTTATTAATATTTTTGACTATCAAACAAAATAATATTTGAGTTCTTAAGTCAGCTTGCTTGAACTTGGGTACATCCTGTGGTGCCTTGGGCCTTGGGACGTTCTATGTACGAATAACATAAATAAATAAGGAATAATAAATAATATACGTAGAAAAGTTCTACAATATTCTGTGGCATCCATGATTCAATTTGCTCTTGCCAAATTTAGAGGTCAGCAGGCTTACTCTTGAAATCAATCCCAATCTCGATCGCATTCCAATCCGATTCAGTTTCAATTTCAATCCTAAGAAAATTGGCACTCTTGAATGAAGTCGAGATTGAGATTGAGATCGACTGCAAGCTCGACTACAACGATTGACATGGGGTGGCCATACAAATGAAATCGTTAATTACCAAATTTAAAAGTATTGAATATCTCGTTAAATCTATAAATAAATTGGTTGTGATATTTATTTTAACATATATTATCATTTAAGTGTTCTTTTCTTGCATTTATATGTATTTTAAACCTAAATACTAAGGAAGCAATGGCTCTGTCATTGGCGTCATTGCCTACGTTACACACATTAAAAAAAAATACGTCCCGCGCATTTGTCACCCACTTAAACATCTTAAAATTATAAAATACTTGAATAAAAACTGTGAATTATTAGTGTTGTGATAAACAAAAGTATCGCAGCGATGTTATCTAAAACTTTTCAAGTGTTTAGTTGGGAATGTATTAAAGTACGTTTCTATGCACAAGTTCAAGTTAGTTGTAAATATTCAACCGAGGAGGACAAAAATATCAAGGTAAGGCCACAGTTATTTATTATATTGTAATTCCTTTAAATTTTAATATACCTAAAACACTTTTGGTTAATACAAACATTCATTGTTCTTACAGGATGAGTAGGCCAACACATCAACAGCTGGAGAGTCTTGTAGATTTCTTGGTACAAAACCCCGGAATTGCCAAAGGGCTGTTGCGCACTGCTCATGCTAAGCAGCAAACTAAGAGAAAATGGGACGAGATAGCAGTATCATTAAATGCACTAGGCGGTGCTCAGAAAGATGGTAAAGGCTGGGCTAAGGTACTGTCTACACACTAATAAACAACTTTATGACTTAATGATATGAAAAGAGTTATAATAATCGTTAATTTATTTCCTTTTTAGTATTGGGCTGACAAAAAATGTGCACTAAAGAAGACTTGTGCCCAGCATGCAGAGTCAATGAGGCGTACAGGTGGTGGGCCTGCTGAGAATTTACCTGCATTAACACCTATTGATCAACGCCTACTAGCAGTGATGGGGGGCCTTCAATTTGCTGCAGGAGATACTCATGTTGCTGCCAATCCATTTCCATCCACAGTAAGTCAGTTTGTTTAATTAAAAAATTTAGTACACAATTGTAAATTTGATTAAAATTTACACCTTCATAATGAAGTACTTTTTTATATAATTGCAGAGCCAAAGCCAGAATGATAACCAATCAGAAATAGTCTTTCCAAGTCAAGGTTTTATAACAGATGTAAATGAATTGGAGTCTCATGTTTCTCCTGTCCAAAATGTGGAAACTGTGAGAGGTAATTTCTTTCAAACTATGTATGCCATCTTTCATGATGATAAAACTTACTATTGTTATATGTTATTTACTTTATTTGTCAGTTACACCACCAAGAGAACGTAGTCCTAGAAGGACAAGCTTGCCCCCACGACAGCGTGTCCGATCAAGGACTATGTTAGATCAAGACCGGGAGAGATTTGCAGAGATAGAGAGGAAGAGGGTTGAAGCAGAAACTGTCACAGCGAGGGCCTTATTGCAAGCTGTAGAACAAATGGAGGGACTCTCAACAGCTGTAAGAGAAAGCTCTCAAACTATGGCAAATGCTCTAAATAACATTGCTGATGCCTTGAGACAGAATAGGCCATAATTAAACTCGTATTAATTTAAGATATTATTACTTTAGGGTTTTAAGTAGGTATTAAGTATTAGTGAAGTTATATTGTATTGTTTAATAAATAATAAAAGAGAGTACAAATCTTGCTCACATAATGTATTTAGTTATTTACTAATAGGACATATAGTAAAAAAAAGGTTATTAAACAAAATGAATTCAATGAATTTGTCTTTTAATTACATGAATTTACAAAAAATTAATGAAGATGCCGAGCTGTCCATAGTTCTTGTACAAGCTGTGCACGAGCCTCGCGACCTCTGCGCAGCTCAACGGAGGAAGTCCCTTGATCCACCTCTAACTCACTCTGTGACAATTGAGTTTCTCTGATGGGTGGTACGGCATCCTCAATATCATCCAGACCCAATCGTGCTTGGTTACAAATGTTGTGTAAAACACAGCATGCATTTATAATTTTAGCAGCTGTGTCTGGATGATAATGAAGAACTCTATGGCCCAGAAGACATCTCCATCTATTTTTTAAAACCCCAATTGTGCGCTCAACAGTATTGCGAGCCACACAATGCAGATTTGTGTAGTATTCTTCAGCTGATCCTGGCGGTGCATCCACTATTGGGGTCATCATATATTCCCTTTGAGGGTAACCGGAATCACCTATAATTAAATTAAAATGACATAGTAGTTATTACATGTATACAATATACATAGCAATAAATTCATTTCCAATTCGAAGTATGAAATGCTTACCAAGTAAAAAAACTCTTTCTCCTGCATTTATTAGATTGAGTAAGTGATTCTTCACAGGATGTTGGTTCCAAACAAAACTATCATGTGAGGCCCCACCGAATGAAGAATCTACACTCAGTATATTGAGATCTGCATCACAAATCTGTAAAAAAAAAACTTTTTATAGAAAGTTGTAGTTACTCTAATAGTTAATAACTAGATAAATATCAAACCTTACTCACAATTAAAACATTTCTTGAATGGTAACCTTTTCTATTATAAAAACGCTCTTCATTTTCTGATGGTCTTACTGTTCGCGACGATGCGTCTTAGCTACATAGTATAGGTAGTTATAGGTAGCTATAGTAGTACATAGAATGTTGCAACAAATAAAACCGCGACTACATAGTATAGGTAGTTATAGGTAGTTAGTTAGTACATAGAATGCTGTAACAAATAAAGCTGCATAGTATAGATAGTTATAGGTAGCTATAGTTGATACATAGTTTGTTATTGAAATAAAACACATTCGTTACAGTTGTTTGCTCTCAAGAGGCAGTATATAAGCCCTTGGAGCCTTTATTTCTTCCAAGTAAATAGAATATAGTTAGGTAGGGTATCCTGTCCCTTACACATAACAGTAAACACATGGTAACCCTGGTAATCGAAGGTATATAAAGGTAATCAAGGTATATAAAAGGTAATCGGTGGTATATAAGGTAATCGAGGTATATACACACACAGACAGACATACATAGGTAAATAGAAAGGGCTTGGTAATTGAGACCTGAAATATTAGGTCAAAGGTAGTCGCATAGCTAAAAGCGACACTGACCAATCACAGAGCAGGAGGGTGCTGGTACGTGATTGGTCAACAGTTTTTGATAAATAGCCCTGGTGAAGGTATGCACAAAATAAAACACTTTGCATCTACCCTCTTCCTTTCCCGAAAATACAAGTCTAGATTCTAGACTTCTAAATGTCTGAAATAGAACCGCCTTGAAAAATCCTTTCAGGGGATATATAGATGTCTATAGTGTATGCAGGCATAAAGCCGTAATTTAGGTTTAAATAAAACTGTTTATTTTTATCCCCCTGAAACATATACGCTTATAGAGTTGCAACCCCTTAAGTGACAGGGTTGAAACATATGTAGTTTTGTAGAGGGTTGTCGTATCTACAGAGATACATATAGCTGTATAGCCCTCCTAGCATAGTTTTACGGTAAATTCACCCCAAGTAGGTAATAGCTTCGCGCCTACTATAGTTTTGTATAGTTTTCGGCATCTCACCCCTACATGGAGGGGGATGAAGGGGTGAATTCGTCTCCGCTGTATGGAGCCTACCGAGGGCTATCCATAAAGGTACGACAACCCCTACTCACATAGACCTAAGCCTAGATATAGCTTAAAATCTAGAATTGTTATAGTGAAAATTGGCGTTAATAAACTTCATCACACACGGTGATATTTTGGGTGTCGATACGGTATAGTTGCGCCGTACAATAGAAACATAGAAACTTTAAGAAATTTGTAGTCATTTGCAAGATATTTCGGATTTATAACTAAATGTAGAATCATATAGTCGCGAATTTCACCCTTCAAATCGCTAAGTGCATAGTGAACAAGTTAAATAGTGTTTTATTGTGACTTTATTGGTAAGCCCTCTATACCTACCCCTATATACTGTGTCAATAACAGCAAGTATAGCAAGTATTCAGCTAAGGGTTGCATCCTCATGGCCCGTAGCTTATAGACGGAGCGTCAACGCGTCTGGATCATTTATACCTAGGTGGGTTGTCACCATACAGTCCACTTTCGAAGAATAGGATAACCTACCCTGGCCACCCTACAGTCCAGTCGATCACGTCCGCCCCGTACACTTACAATAGCCACATGAGTACCATCAATACATCCTGTGACTGCTGGAATTTTAAATGTTTCATAAAACCTGAAATTAATTTTAAAATAGCATATATGAATATTAACAAATAAGTTGAAAATAAACATATCAAAAGTATTGAATGATATAGTGCTATATAAGATGAAAAGAACCTATAGGTACCTTTGTTTAATCAAGTCTCGTTGTCGGCGAGTCAGTGGAAACTTAAGCCATTTATTCAAAATATCATTTGAATTAAGACTATCTGTAACTTCTCTTATTGCTCTCGAAACCGATTGTTGGGACATCATTGTACCCTGCGTCCCACCTATTAATCTTTGGTAGCTGCCTGTGGCGTAAAATGAAAGAGCCACTAAAACCTAGAGAGTAAAATTAGTATTATTTGCCTTTTAAATACCATGTGAAATTGTATTGAAAAATACCATGTAAAAATGGATTGTTAGTTTACAAACCTTGTATCTTCTTGGTATGTCACTACGGCGAGTTGGCTGAGGCATCAAAGGTTCCAAATCCTTATAAATCACTTCGAAAAGCTCCTTATCTACTCTGTAATTTTTCCTAAATTCTTCGTCAGTCATGGCAAACGCGTTGTCTGCATATCGCGCCATTCGTCTCAAATTCCGCCTTTGTCTCATATCTAACTTATGAGAATTGTCCAAAATATCGCAAATTACTTCGATACGTGCCATTATTCACAGTAAAAACTTCACAAATCAGTCACAATAATAAACTCGATCCCGAAAAAGTAGACTTTTTGAAATCGTATAACTTTGACACATAAACGATTTCAAACTCGATATGTCAACGTCAAAATCTCGTCAAGAGTACCGAAAAAGTGCATTCGTTCGAGTAAAGTCGGTTTCATTTAGTTCAAAAAAAATCCACCAAATCCGATTCCAATTGAGCGCTAGTGTAGCATTCAAGAGTGCCAAAATGACAAGTTCTCGATCCCAAATTCCAATTCTAATGAGATCGAGTGTCGAGAGTAAGCCCCCAGATTATTCTAGCCTATTTTGAATAAACTTCTGTATTGCGTTGATTCTAATATATTAAATTTTGCGATCTTAAATTTCATATCTTGCTGTAAATAGTGTATTGTAATAGACTGATCTAAGTTGAAACTATTATTGTTTTAAAAACAGTAAAACTAAAGCTCAGTTTTCACTATGCCACTGATATCAATGTGAAAACATAACCTACATAAACACACAATGAGTATGAATTTAATTTGTCAGTAAAATGTTAAGAGCGTTCATCCGTAAAAACCACGCTGAAGTCAAAATTGATGATTTCCGACGGACAATAAAACGATAATCTATTTAATTCGTAGATAAGATATTGACGTCAAATTATTGAGGATTTCATAATCTAGTGCTTGGCTGAAAAATATTTTCAAATGATCGTAAAGTTTTCTCATTAGAACAGTTATTACTCAATCCCTTTTTAAAACTAGCGGTCGATGGTCTACGCAAATGCTAGATAATAGTAAAACCATAAACGACAAACTTATAGAAATATTACTATTAAAAAAACAATAACATTTACTAGTGCTTGGCTGAAAAAAAAACGTAATTATTGTAAGTTTTTATACAAGAAAAGTATACTCAAAAGTGTCATTTTTAGCCACTTTTCGAGTTTTTAAACGTGTTATTTTAGGATGAAATCAAAGGTATTTTTGTTGTTTTTTAGACCTAGTAAATGAAGACATTTACGATCTAAAACATGGTACATTTTTTTTTTAAATAACTTCTATATTAATTTTACTATAAATTATTTAGTACTACTATATAATCGACGCGGAATCGCACCAGCGCTCAGTGCCGGCCGAGGCCTTTCAGAGGTTGGACGTGTGTCGCTCCCGTTGCCGTGTGCTGCGTAAAATTGTATTATAGTTTGTCGAGTTTTTAGAGCGACTAGGACGAATTGATACTTTTTGTTTATTTTTTTTTTAACGAAACAAAACTTTGATGATTACTTATTTTAAAGTAATGGAGTTCAAATCATGAAAGAAGATAACTCTTTTTATGTATGATTTCATTTTTTTTTTCGATAATTATGGGTAGCAATAGGCGCTATACGGGGCAAAAAGGAAAAGTTACGGAAATTTGGCCAAGGCTAATGAAGCTAAAAAGTACGTTACCGAGGAACCACTTTTAATGTCGTAGCTGGTTATAGCCAATTCGCATTTTTCTTACACGGGGATTTTAATAACCGATAAAAAATAGAAGGTCACATTCTTCAATATTAGGACATTAATAAAAAATATATATTTGTTACAAACATACAAATATTTCCTCTTTATAATATTACTGTAGATTGCAAAATAAAGCTTTGATGCTGACGGGGCCATTATTTCGGTGATACTGTAGATTTCACGACACTAATTGTTATACGAAACAAGTTGCGCTGTACTGAAACTAGTTTTGTGAAATTAATTATTTCTTCTTATTCTATTATTCTTTCTAAACCATACAAAAACTGCAAGTCAATGCGGGTATGTCACAAGAGAATGATACCGAAGAATCACAGCTACCGCAAGAGTTGATAAAGAATTGGAAATACTGGAATCGCAATCAGAAATAATAAATGTGACAAATGAATGCGATCTTTAGGTATAATTTTCCACTATTATTATTTATTTAAAAAAATACAATTCTTTCAATGTAATATGTGCAATTCTAAATTCGAACTGAGTAGTCACGATGAAACACAAAAAATAAACTAATTAATTATGCCATAATTTCAGAAATTGGCCTAACAAATTTCAATGAAGTTGTTACATCGATGGACTTACTGTTATGTCATTATTCACTTATAGTAAATGTCATGATAAAGTTGCTGAAATGTGGAAAAATTCCGCTGAAGAAAGTATGTTTGCATCAGCTCAGGAGGAAACAGCTGCTGCTCGATTACAAGGTGACACTCGTGACATTCCGATGATACCAGTGGAAGCAGACAGTTGATGGAGCAAACGCTCATATAAAAACCAGTATAATGCATTGTCCGTGTGTTGCAGCTATTATAGGTCATCACACAGGAAAAGTTCTCTACATTGGGGTCCGGAATAAGTATTCTGGAATTTGTGCCCGCGCAAATAAAAAGGAACAACAGCCTGCTCCTTACAAATGTTCTAAAAATCACGTTCATCATCTAGTATGGAACCAACAATACTGGTAGAAGGATTCAAGTCCTCCGTAGAAACTCGGAAATTAAATATAATACATTGATTGCTGATGGTGATGCCAGCATATCCCGGCGTTCTAATTCAAAAAATTTAATGTACCAACCATCTCCTCCGCAATTGCAACTGAAAAAAATTATTGCTTAAAACTTATACATCTATCCCTCTGTCGGAGCGTAAATTGTTGACTTCTGAACTATTGATTCGGCTGCGAACAGCAGTAAGATTTTCGGTACGGTACTGGCAAACACAAACTTTAACCGAATCAGAAAAGAATATAAAAATACTGAGAGATATTCTGAACAGCGCCAAACACATCCTTGAAGATCAGAGTGAATGTGACTTGTGCTACTGCACCAAAGAGAGTAAAAAGAAACAAACCAAACTCTCGAAGCCAAAACATTGATGTTAAAACTGCAACGCAATGTCTGGCAGCTGGCTTATCTTTCTCGAAGTCTGCCCCACGATTTTACCAAAAACCATGCAGAGCAGTTCAACACCATAGTAGCAAAGACTGTAGGTGGGAATCGCATAATTCCCTAAAAGATTCATATTCCGTCCGTTGTTATGCCGCTTGGTTAGTTTAAACACAGATAAACCTCAAACTACCCTTTATAAATGTGCCTACCAGAAAAGTCCAGGTCAATCCCTGAAACATTTAGAGCAAAACCGTTTTTCTATAAATCAAAATCTGAAACGCAAAATACCTCGCCGAAAAATAAACTTTAGCACAGGGCTCCTGAACAAAGTCAATTACGCAAATGCATGTCAAACGCCTGTCATGAACCCAGACAATTTCAAGCAGGCACATGTAGTTTTGCTTGAAAATTTAAAAACACTGACCTTAAAACGGCATTTCATTGAAAGGGATACAGTTCTTCAGGCTGTGAGTGCCTTGTGACTCGAGCTGAGAAGAAGTATTTTAACTGCTTCCAATTTTGCCAAAATTTGTAAACAACGCCCGAATTTGTATTCAGCACTACTCGTTAAATCTATTTTATATGGATATCATTTTTATTTCATGGCGATAACGTAATTTTCAATGTTAAACATGACTGGTATTACCAAAATATGTCAAACAAAAATGTGTGTCTTTTTGCGGTGTACACTAGTCCTGAATTTCCAATAAAAGGTGTAAAAATTTACAAAGTTTTGTAAAGAATTTCAATTTTGTAAAGCAAAATGATTCCTCGTTTAACAAAATTTTATTATGTATGCGTTCTTCCCGAAATAATTGATCCCAGAAATAGCCGATCAATGCAATTGAGGGAAACTATTTTATGATTTATACAGCGTTTTTTATCATAAATGATTTAGGTACTAAATATAACATGATAAATATTTATTTAATTACCCACCTACTCATCCTAACCATAAAATGAAAAAAGCTATCAACAATCCAAACTAATCTAACTAACTAAAACAAGAACTAATTACCAACACTTAAGTAGGTACAATTATTAATATTATTTTTCTCCAAAATAACTAGATTTCGTCTGTAGAGGATTTCATATATGAAAAGGTGTAAAGGCAAAATAATATTTCAAATATAATTATTTATTAATCATAAATCTACAAATCATCAGAATAACAATAATTTGTATTTAACTTCCAGTTTAATTTTTCTATAACAATACATTATTATTGCTCTAAAGCTAACGGATCAAAGTTGGTTAGTCGAAGTACAAAGAGAGCGCACGCGGCTAGTCTACGCACACAGTTACCCACGCTTCTGTGTGAGTGAAATTTGCGAACTATTTACCTAAACCTGACGTGCCGCGCTAGGCATGAACGCTCTTAAGGCCACTTTGAGTAATCTCAAAGAGCAATTAAACTTGAGATTTTGGTCTTGTAGTGTTTTGCTGATTGAAATAATAGTTTGAAATGATACCTATGAGCATAGGTATCATTTCAAACCTGCACTAACCAGAGTTATTTTTAGACTGTGAGTTAGTTAAAACCTGGTGTTGTTTTGTATCAATACTAACTCACCTTAGTAACTAACTTTGAATTAAATAATAACTCTGAATTTCTCAAGTGTTACAGACTTACAATTCTAAAACAATTTTACAGAAATCTCTCTCTTTACTGTCACTTATGTTTGAGTTTCTCCAATAAGCATTAATAACATTGTTAATACATCATATATTAACATTAGGATGGCTGTAAAAAAATGTTGCATTGACAACTGTAAGTCATGTTCTACGAGAAAGGAAGACAGAGGTGTAACATACCACAAGTTTCCCAAAAATGTTGCATTACGTGACATTTGGATAACTGTAACACATAACAATCACACAGACACCGAGTTGCCCAAGTTTGTGTGTTCGCGACATTTCTGTAAAAACGATTTCCAAAGTTTCAAGGACTCTAAATACAAATTGAAAACAGGTATTTAGTAGAATGTCCATATTGCTTGTTGGGTTATTTTTATTATCAATGGTTTAAGTTGATTATGATATGTTTTCTTGATGTTATTTCTTATTTTCTTAATTGAATGTTATTGTTGTTTTGGTTGCTAATTTTAAAGAGCACTTTAGGAGCTGTATCTCTATGGATTTCTGTCTATATCATTGTATTGGCTAATAAAGTAAACTTTGCTAAAGACTCCGCAACATTTATATATCAAACTTATTCCTAGTTTAGAAAAGGTTGCTTTGTAATAGAACTTTTTGATTTTCTGTCATACTTTTTGTTATTGCTGTCAGTAGACATATTTATGAAATTTTGAAGTATGTTAATATTATTTACAGTTCATTCATTGTTCTTCCTGATTGCACTTGTAGAAATCATAATCATTGCATGCTGTAGAATTAAATGGGAAACATTAACTGATAACACAGTTGATTGCAGACGCGGTTCCATCAATATTTCCCTGGGATTCTGACACTGATGAAGAAATGGATGACATAAATGCCCCAGTGGAGGGCTTTGGCAAAGATTGTGAGATTGAGAATGTGGATGCAATAAAGAAGTTTATTGAAGCACAAGAGAAAGAGATACAAGACCAGAGAGAAGCAGATATCCAGGCTAGGGAGAAGAGTAACAACAGTAGTGTTAGTAAGCCAAGCCAAGAGGAGATGCTATGTGTGGCTAGCAGTGTGATGGATATGATACTTAATGAATCACAGCTAGAGATTGCTAAGAAGAAAGATGTTACAAGTAAAGAAATTTGCAGTCCTGTGGACAAAGGTAAAAAAAAAGAACTTTGTATGTTAGCCTTTTTCACAATAAAATAGAATACTGAGAATTACTCTCATTTTTTTTTACAGGAAGTGGCAGTATGACACTCTCCATTGGATCCAAGGTTGAGGCTAAAGACTTTGGAGATGAATGGCATCCAGCAGAAATTACAGAGGTTGACTATGAAGATATGGAGGTGCTTGTGCATTACATTCATATTAAAAGGTGGGAACTAATAATCTATTAATCTTGTAACATCCTGTCAGCACAGGGCAGGATTTAGCATTCATCTGTACCAACAGTGTGCTTGACTATGTTACCCTTCATCCAACAGCAATATGTATAGGACTCTGCTAACTCCTATTTTCAGTATGGTCATAATTATGTCAGCATAGAGTTTTTATTATCTAGAGTCATTATCGAGGTAGGAAGCAGACCAATGTACAATGCAATAAATACTTTTTTATTTATATAAAAAGGCGGTACTGGCTGGCCAAAAAAAAAAAAACGAATTAAAAACAAAATTGTGTCACTTTTTAGTATTGCGTAATTTTTGTGTTGTGGATTCATAAATTATTTATTTTATCGTGTTATGTCTTTCTCGTACAATACACGTAATAGAACGTTGCGTGAAGGACGCCGGTATATTATTACAAATATTTTGTTTGTTGTTTTGATTTGGAAAAATCATAAATGTTCATTTATTAGGATTTCCGATACAAATAATTAGTCATGAATTACTAAGATGTATCTGTTTAATTTATCTAGCTATTAATACTATGCCTGAGGTCAAAATCTTATACTCTAAGTGCTTTTATCATACTAACAGTTTTTAAATTAATTTTAAAAGTAAACTTTTTTTCATGTTCACTTTATTTTTTAAGCAATATTTCCATTTTGTTGTATCGGTTGCTGGAATCGTCACTGGTTCTAACTGTTACGAGAAAGATGGCTACAATTATTCATAACAATATAAATAATTGCAGACACGACGAATGGATAAGCGTTAGCAGTCCACGCTTACGACCGGCCAATTCCACTGCCAGCAGTGTGGCTCCTACTACATCTACAGTGAAACCAGGCCCTAGTTCTGAGGAGAGTCTCACTGATTCTCTGCCTATAGCCAGTTTGAAGGAAGAGCCCAAAGATGTGAAGGTGGAGGACAAGAGTCGGCTGCGCTACGCGGTGGGCGAGCGATGCCTGGCGAGGTGGCGCGATAACAGACGTTTTATAGCGACTATTCTTAGAGATTTGGCAGATGGTAAGTCTTAATTTAAATGAGTTTTATGTGTGTTTATATTAACGTTGGTTTAATTTAAAAATGTGTGTTTAAATGACACCAACTGTAAGAAACAGCTTGAAAATTTGCAATCAGACTTTTTGAAAAATAGTTTTATTTTGCTATTGTCTCCTTATTAACCCTTAAATATAATCACGCATATCTGGACAATGCTGTAGAATGGAGAAAACGTGTTAATATAATTTTTTTTTATTGTCGATGCCTTGTGCTTATCATCGACTCATATTTAAGAGTCGATGATAAGCAAGAGTGTGTCGACAGTTATGAGAGGTCTTTGCCCATCAGTGGGAAACTAAGCTAATAAAACACAAACTGTTTGTATTTTATTAGCTTGGTTTCCCACTGATGGGCAGAGACCTCCCATAACTGTCGACACACTCTTTTTGCGCTAGAAAACTTTAGGTATACATTTTTATTTTAATTTTTTTTGGCAGGCAATTACGAGATAGTGTTCGACGACGGTTGCCACTGGACGTGCAACACGTCTAGGCTGCACAAGTTGCGCTCGAAGACGGGTGAGGGTGACGCGACGTCGGCGCCCCTCACGTACGGCGCGGGGCCCAGCAACACCACGCCGCAATCCAACACACAGTTTCCCAGCCCCGCCTTCCACACACACCTCTTCGACCCCACAAGAGACTACCTAGGATCGAAGAGCGAACGCCGCGAAATGAAACGTAAATTAAACATAAAGGAAATATTCAATATAGGACAGAAAAAAGCGCGAAAGAATCAAAAGGATAAGTCACAGACAGAGCGAGTGGAAAGGAAACCGAGGATTCTGAAGAAGAGGAGAGAAAAGGTGGTCAAGTTGAAGCTTGAGAATGAAGTGAAGACGGAAATCAAGACTGAGCTGCCTGGTGAGTGATGTTTAGATTTTAGGACTTTTTGTATCAGTTATTCAAAAAATTATAATTATTAAAAAAAAAATTAAAGAACATTTTTCCACTGTCTTACAGTTTTCATACCCCCTAGCAAATGCAAGCCGCGCTTGCCTATGACGCCGTTTCAACATGGGTACCTTTCTTGCTATCCTTCCGTTCAACTTAGCTTCTACCAAACGCCTTCGGAGAGTGCACGCTGAGATCACTGAAGAGTTGTTTTCACCAAAATATTCTTTTCTCAACTCGTTAGACCCCTTAAAAAGGCATTGTTTTGCCAAACGCACGATATTTCTATCGTCTCGCCGAGATGAATTTCTCTGTATAGGTTACACGTGGAATATTTGAAGCTGTTTGATACGTGTTGAAATGCTTCTGAGCGCTGGAGGTGATCGGCTATCTTTTTATATGACCAATTTTTATCGCGAAGTTTTATTATCACTTCCCTTGTAGGTTCATCGCAACTTTTATTTTTCCTCAATCAACTTCTTGACTTTATAGCACTAAATGGCGCGAATAATGGTTTAGTTACAGAGGATTCTCTATTTAAATTTGAATAAAAAATAAAACTATCCAGCATTCTTAATTATGCGGCCAGCCAGTAATTTTGCAATAATATGTTAAGGTTTAATGTAAAATGTTTATATTATTAAATTAATCATGCTAGAACTGTGTGCTACGATAGTGTGGAACAATTTTCTGGTAACGTGAGAGATACAAAAAGACATGCAAAAAGTGTAATCCTCGTAAGTTTGAAACAAAAGCTTGTTTTTAAATAGTCGTTCCCAATTATATGACCGCTACTGTATATCTCAGCCATAGATGCCGTAGCTTCGATCATTGGGACTGTAAGCCAAGAGGAATCAACACCTGTGGATGTCAAAGCAGAGGTCAAAGAAGATGAAAAACCAGAACAAGTGCAGGAGGATACAAAGAAGGAAGCAGAAGAAGAGGAAACAACTGAGGTGACGAATGAAGTGACTGTGCCTGTAGAACCAGCACCTACTGAACCAGCACCTGCGGTAGAAAATGAAGATCTGATCCAGTTGGAAGATTTGAGAGGTGATTTGGATCCGGTATGTGAAGTTTTTGTTTATAAAATGCCTTAAAAGGTGTCGTCACATCATAGTTAACAACTTTTGCTATGGGTCCAACACTGAAATCGCGAATAAAAATCACGCTGTACCATCCTCGGCCTCAAGTCTGCTATTACAATAGTGTCAGAATCGTTTATCATTGATTTCATAATGGTTGATTTTAACAAGTTTGGTAATCTACTAATATAAAAGCATCACTATGACTTTCCAATGGTCAACCAGCTGACACTCCAATGACAAAGGAATGAATTTAGACCATAGAAATATAAAATACAGGAGAAGTGGCAAGGGGGCGTGTCGGTGTCCACGCGACATGGTCTGGGCGAGCATGTCTTACGCAATGGTCGAATCCGCGAACTAGTGCGCTTCCGACCGTGATCGTATGCCGTGTTGTTCAGTGTTTTCTTGTAAAAACCGAAGCCTAAACCAAAACTTTGTTAATTATGGAATCACTTACCATATCAAAATACAAGTATTTTACTATATTTGTCTTTAAAATCATGAAAAACAACAAATCGTAAAATATTTCTTGCTTATACTATGTTACTTTTGTTTTCAAATGTCACAGCGACAATAACATATTACAATGAATACACTGCTCCTTAACCACTACCTAAGTTTGTCGCTAAGTGACTGGATGAGCAATGTAAAAATCACAAAACGATACTTTAGCAAGCCGATGTATCGCATAGTACGGCCGCTGCTTCTTGCCGCGAGTTAGTGATGTAATTGTGCAGATACACTGTCGACAACAATGTCGATTGTTGAATGAAATATTACAAAAGTGTACCAAACTTTCTTAGATTTCATTAAATTTTTGGTAAATAATTGTTCAAGTGCTTTTGGCTTTGAATTATCGTATTTATGCCTTATTCTCGTGCTACTTCCTTACTTTTTATGGTGATTGTATTTTACTTTCGATAAAATTTCGAATGCATTATAGTAATCGGCATGTTTAAGATAATATATTAGTGACCTTTGCTTAAAATTAGTCAACATATTCATGCTATTTATTTGTTATACATGGGCAGCATGGTGTGCGTAATAAATGCCAGAATCGATAACTTTCCGATTTAGTCAATCACTAGCGTATATGTAAAATAAATTGCTTTTGCACAGCACAACGATAACCACCGTTGTTTTTGTGTGAGTAAGTTGCACGGTTTACTGTAAATATACGCTGTGTTTATTAGGATAAGGTTTATAATTGATTGTGTAGTACAGTGCGATTTCAGAAATGCGGGTGTGTGCGCGACTGCGTATCTATTGCTTTTACTGAAATGCATTCGTAGTAGTTGCCGGGTGGTAGGGCAAAACAGGAGACACAGGTTCCGATACATTTTCGGCTACAGGGCATATCTCCTTGTTTATTATATCTATGATTTAGACAGTTCCTTTGATCAGTGACCTACCATTAGAACTTCATTGTACAGTAATTGTTTTTAATAGCTCGGTTATCAAAAAGTGTTACCGAGACAATTGACCGAACAATGTTCTACCATTATGAATTTAGCAGATTACGAAATTTTAGCAAAATAACAATGGGATCGTGTTGGAATGACAAATTTATAAAAATAGCTGACTTGGGGCCCTGATCACATAACTCGACAAAATGTAGTAAACAGCTGATTTTTGTTTGCGATTTCGGGGTTGGTCCCACAGGAAAATTTATTCATAATTATATTTTTGTTTATTCTGTTAAATTCGATTTCCAGCGCATCTCATTTGATTCCCCTAATAAATTATGCATTTCTTTCAAAGCCGGCCTCTGGTAATGAGCAAGTGAATGAGAGTGTTAAGGTGCGTATTGCTACGTATTTGTAGATCTTGTGCGGCAAACTCATGTTGATATAATAATATTATAATCGGTATACACCTTTGTACTTCTTACTAAGATTATAAACGCGAAAGTTTGTAAGTATGGATTTCTTACTTTTTAACGCAAAAACTACTGAATGGATCTTGATGACATTTGGCACAGCTATAGATCATAGTCTGGAATAACACATAGGATACTTTTCATCCCGGGACTATGTTAGCTTGGGATAATTTCCGACATTCTCGCGGGCGAAGCCGCGGGCAGCAGCTAGTTTAGCTATATAACTTTTATATTTCTATTTATCCTGACAATTCCGAAATTAGGTCCTAGAAGAGGAAGTGAAACTCGAGCAATTCGAGAAGCCGGACGACGTCAGACACGAAGAAGTCATTGACAGAATAAAAGAGGCCATAAACAAACTGGAAGATGGTCTGAACAACGTCGAAAAGATAGACTCGCCCAAAGTAGAACCGAAAGAAGAAATCCTAACATCTCCAGAAGCGAAACCCGAAACTGTAGAAAAGGTGGAAGCTAAAGAAGAACCAAGTGTAGCCGTGGTAAAAGATAGAAGTAAGAAATTGTCGAAGATAAAGAAGGGGAAGAAACTACGCTTGATGCGGGAGAAGAAGGTGAAGATTCAAGCGGAGAAGGTGAAGAGTGACTTGGAGGTGATGAGGAAGCAGTTCAAAGAGATCCGGCAGCAGATGGAGATGAGTACACAGCTGGGAGGTGGCGTGGCGATGCCGGAGAGCTTCCTGCTGCCCGGCGAGTGGTGCTGCCGCTGGGTCAACGGCCAGCCTGTGGGCGCCGTCAGCGAGATCGAGTGTGAGCCCCGCGGGGACCAAGGTGGACAGGCGCCGCTGCCCAGGAGGAGTGTGCAGGTATGTACTCGCATTCAAATTTTACATTGCACCCGCCAAGTAACTTTGTGTTGTTTAAAGTTCAAACTATTATTACATACTACTCATCTAACCGCCTGTTTACTTCTTCTAAACACTTCATCGGCAGCCTAATTGCGTAATATAAACAAAATCAAATAAACACGTGCCTTTACAGGTCGAAGATAAAAGATTACCAGAGGGCTGGACAAAACACATGGTTCGTAGGAGCTTCGGACATTCGGCGGGCAAGTGGGATGTTGTGTTAGTCGGGTATGTTACCTTTATTGCAATACAAACGCGTAACCATTAATCTCAGAATTCTATTTCTGCCTAGTAATTAAAATATTAACTTACGAACAATCTTCTCTTCTTAGCCAGTCTCTTTTAATAGCCATTTTAGCCAAAAGGGGTCCCTTCTCTGTTCTTCCACATTCTTATTAATCACTTGGGTTGCGAGTCTAACCTGTATTCGTTATTTCTAGGCCCGATAACCGAAGGTTCCACACCAAGAATGAAATGCGTCTATATTTAGAAAACAAACCAGAACTTATCGAACAAGGATACGAAAATGCGCTGACCGACTTCGGGGTGCACCTGAAGATGGCGCGGCGCCTGGGCTGGATCTCCACCACGCCTGACGGAGCCCCGAGCGCCGCCCCGCTGCGGCCCGGGACGCTCAGCAGCACCTCGCCGCTCATCAAGCGACGGAAGCTGAGCCTCAAGAAGAAGAGAAACAGAGATGACAGTAACAAAAAGCAGAAGAAGCCCAGGTTAACTCTCAAAGTGAGGGTGCCGAAAGTTGTAAGTTTTTTTTTTGCTTCCGTGGTCTATCTCTTAACAACCGTGTAGGTATATTGCTTGGACCAAAACCAATCAAATGGAGCATCGACATCAAAATAGGTAAAAGCAGTATTATGAAGATCATCTTGAAAATAATATAGTTAAACTATCGATTTTAGTATAGATAACCTTTTCTTATTGTTGTTAAACTTCTAATCGAAAACTTTAATGTTTTGTTTTTTTTT
Source organism: Hecatera dysodea (assembly GCA_905332915.2). NCBI lineage: Eukaryota > Metazoa > Arthropoda > Insecta > Lepidoptera > Noctuidae > Hecatera > Hecatera dysodea. The sequence goes on along the minus strand of HG995288.1, from coordinate 7,174,837 downwards.
TCTTATCTCAGTATGTACCAGAAGAAGGCTCTGCTCCCTCTCCAGGGGTTTCAAGCGTGACGGACAGTATTCCGCCTGAAGCTAACGATGTGCCGCCATTAGAAGATGGATATGGTATGCATAGATACTTAAACCCATTCCTTATGAAAGCTTTTACATGTGTTTAATCCAATGACTTATTTTCGTTTTCAGTATATGTGGGTTCACTAAAAGTGCAAATAATCGAAAATCTTCTTCGATGCCCGGCCGAAGGATGCTTCAAAAACTTCAGAAACAACACTCTACTACAGATGCACATCAAGCACTATCACAGGGAACTTAGAGAGATGATGGGAGCAACTCCGAAAGTGCTGGACCTAGCATACGCGAGGACCATGCCAGTAGCAGTGGAAAGTCCTCGCGTTAAAGAAGACAGCAGGATCATCAAAGTGAAGATACCGCGCCCACCGAAACGAGAAGAACCCAAACCAGAGGTCAAGGAAGTTCAGACCGAGTTACAAGTGGACACTGGGCTGCTCACTCCCGTCAAGGATGGAGATAGCATTACTGTTCCGAGAAGTCAGGACTCGCCCAAACTTCGGCAGGCTCTTATCAACAAGCCTGTGAAGCGACCAAGAGTGTTACTACCTGTCAGGAGACCAGAACCAGAACCAATCATACCAGACCCTATGAACGGAGAGATAGATGTAGAGGACAGAGAACCTATAGAGCCTTTCATTCAGATCCCACCTTTAGACATACCTCTAGACTTCGAAAGTGCCATATCGACTCACACAGTCACCAAACCGGTGACGGTATTTGACAAGAAACGCAAAGGTGAGAAGCGTCGTAAGACCTTCGCGGTGGCTGCTAAGAGGCCTGCCAGTGAAGAAGAGGACTGGTTTGGTGTGAACTCGGACTTTGAAACCAGGTCCAGTTTCCCCAGGTCTGGAACACCTGATTCCAAGGTTGATTGCAAAGTGGCGCCCATGTCTTCGGAGTCTAATGAGGAAAATAAGGACGGTAATAATATGTACATGTTTACTGAGAGTAAGTTTTTGTTTCTTATTTTATTTTGTAGCTTTGTAACATTAAACTAAGAAAAAAAAAAATGTTTATTATGTAAACTTAAATTAACTTGCTTTAGATTGTTTAGTTTGGTGGTTCGAACATCATATGTGAAAACGTAACATTTTTAACGCGTCAATATGACAGTCTTCCACCAGCGTTTTGTCCTAAGTTAGTAAACTCTGAATAGGTTTTTTTTTTATTTTATGACAAAACCTGTAACGTTTTACAGGTTTATGTGGTCTTGTCTGATATTTAGTTGTTGTTTAAAGATGGCGAACGGATAAAGATAGTGCACATGAAGCGCGAAGAGATCATCAACTGCCACTGCGGGTTCCGCGAGGAGGACGGGCTCATGGTGCAGTGCGAGCTGTGTCTGTGCTGGCAGCACGCCATGTGCCACAACATACAGCGGGAGTGCGACGTTAGTTGTTACACTGTCTTTATAATCTTCCGCAATTTTAAGCATCCATTCATGCTTGCATCTGCGCAGTGGCGTGCAGTGGTTCGAGTTAGGGTAGGCCAGAGAAAATGTCCAAAAAAAAAAACGCACCACATTATTCAGGGTTGAAATGTGTTGTTACTTTTTTGTTTTTTTTTTTTAAATAGGCTATTTAAAAAAACTCATTTCATTAAAAATCAACCCTGAATATTTTTTAAAATTTATTTGGACATTTTCTCTGGCCTACCCTAACTCGAACCACTGCACGCCACTGCATCTGCGTCTACCCCCTACGCCTTGTTAACACTTATACCTACAATAGGCATGTTTCCTGAGTAAAAAATATATGATTTTGTTTAGTCCGTCAGTTAGATTAAGTATAGAAAAATATTGGACACGTATTTTTTCCTTTATCAAATCTATAAAAACTAACGAAGATACAAAGCATCAAAGATCAGGAGTGGGAGCTTGTGACGTCACGGCTCGCTAAAAATTGTAGCGAGTAGTGATGTCATACGAGTTTTCAACGCACTGTATCGTCTTCATTTTTTGTTTACGTGAAAAAAGAAAAAATACGTGTCCAATATTTTTTGGAAATCTATCCGACGGACTAATTAGATTTTTTTAGTCAACTACCCTATTATCTCGTAACAATCTCGTCTTACCCAGGTCCCAGAAAAGTACACTTGCAGCATCTGCCTGAACCCCCGGCGCGGGCGGCGCTCGCAGCGCTTCTTACACGACCAGGACCGCCTGTACGAGGGCCTGCTGCCGGCCGCCAAGCCCTGCGAGACCTTGCGCCGCTCGCACGAGCTCGCCGGCAACCTGCTGAGGATCCAGGATGCTTTGCATGCCTTGAGGGTCAAGTACTATGTGGCTACGTGAGTGTTGAGGTTTTTAGTTATGTTTTTTAAGGCTCAAAACTCAAAACATTTATTTCAATTGAGCCATTTACCAGCACTTTTGAATTGTCAAGGTCAATCAATGAGAAGCTAGTTGCTCGTGTCAAAGTGTAGATTTCTATGTAGAAAAACATCAAAGGAACCCAAAAGTTGGATTTGACGGTTGACTCTTGTCGAAGTTAGCCTTACCTAACTGGACCAGTTGTCCCAGGTAGACGTACTCGTCTACAACTTCGAGTTTCGAGAATCATGAATCTTGCTTTTGTCGAATAATTACTTGGTAGATAATTTCATATGAATTGTGTTCAATTTGGTGACTTTAAAAGTAATGAGTAAGGATTAATCTGAAATTGTGAAACAGGGTTTTAGTTTGTGGTTGATGTGCATATTCGAATTTACAAAATGCCATTTGTTACCCATATTGAAGTGTAATCACTACATATTAGGCAACAAAACGATTAACTCAAAAAATAATTAATGGAATTTCATCAATGGATGGAGGTATTCATGAGGAAGGTTTAGGTGTATAATTTGTTAAAGTTTTGTGTAAATTGGCTGAAGTATGACGCTGATTGTTGCCCAAGATATAAAACATTTGCCGATAAGTCATTCTTTAGCGTGCGCTGCATATTTGACGTATGCACAATATGCACATAGTAAATAAATAATTTAATATTTTTTAGTTTATGACAATTTTATACTTTTTTTTGTCCCACCCACAGCAAAAAAGATCATCCAAAACTCTACCTATGGGCCAAAGATTGGGAGCAAGTTGAGATCCAATTCACGCAAGAGAAGTTGAACTCTGACTACTCAGACCTGAACATAATGATCAATAATATCGACAAAGAGAACCAGCCTTTAAGGTCGGACACTGTGAAGGACTTGCCGCTGGACATTCGCACCCCTACCTATGACGACCACGAACATGACAGGTAGGTCTAGTATGTATATTGGCCAATCTAGTTTAAATGGTATAAAGAAGAATGCAGGATAGTGCCTTATTCCGTCTAGTTCGTTTATGATTAAAAATATTGACTGCACAGGCAGTCTATGAGTAGGTTATTCAATACATAAGCAATCTGCCATGAACTTTTTGTGTAATCTGTAACCCAATTCAAATAATACACCCAATAATCTCACCTATAATTTTTCATGTTCTCTTCAGCAGATACACTCAAAGGGAGGGTCCACTTGGTTCCCACGCTTTGCTGAGTGGCCTACTGTCAAGTCCTGGCGGCGCATCCCTGGACCTGCCCATTAGCACATCTGAGTTGGAGCGACTTGCAAAGTCTGTTCAAGGTATGCTTACTATTCTTCTTTAGTATTTGCTCGAAATATATAAATTGCTTAGTTTTTTGGCTAAAGCTTCCGAACGTCCAGTTCAAGAGCATTTGCAGAACAAGAGCTTTACCTAATTACAAAAAGATGTTAGTTTAGTAGTCAGGACCCGCTAGCGCCAGTCGGTAAGAGTCTGACACTCCCTTCTTCTCATCCGTTAGGCCTAGGCCGCACTACGGTTAAACCGCTGTGGTTTTTTATCGCGTGAATTTGTGCCCCTAGAAAACTAATACAAGCGGCCGCACCTGCGGTTTTTTCCCGCGACTGATTTTAAAACCGTGATTTGCTACAAAATGCTCGCGGGTAAAAACCGCGGCAAATTTTGTAATCTATAGAACTTAGTTGACACGCACGCACTGGCGTTAACCGCGGGCGGTTTTTTGTTCAGTATTCGGTAGACCGTCTTGCAGAGCGTTGGCGTGCAATTTCAACCATATCATCCACCGAGTCAGAGTCTGTTTTAAACGAACCAGAATATGAAAGTTTATCTCAAAAAATCATCGTGGAAGTACAAAAAAGACCAGCTTTATACGACACTACTTTGCGTCAATATAGTGATAATAAATTTGCGTTGACGTCTTCTTTTTCTATTTCTTATTATTAGAGCAACAACACATAAACAACCTTGAAATTCATCTTCAAACTGCGGTTCGTTTCGCGATTTTTAATCGTGGTGTGTTCGTCTCAAGCGGTTTCGCGGTTGTAGCGATTAATCGCCTGCTGAAAAAAATCGTAGTGCGGCCTCAGCCTTAAAACAAACGTAACTAATTTATTTTTGTTAAGCATGCGGAGCTGGATTGAATTAGCTTAGCCTACCTACCAAGGCTTCGGTTATTCTTTTGAACACTTGTTCACGCTAGTTCCATCATACCTTAATCTAAAATACACTACATCTTAATAAATATCTCATACTTAATATTACATAAGTAACTACTAATTACTGAGCGACGTCTAAACTATCATAATTGTTTGATATTCATGTTGAAACGTTAGTATATCTACGAGTCCAGTTTCGCCTCTGTGGTGGTACACGTGGCACACTTCTGCAAAGACCTTGTATGATAGACCTATGGGTTTTGGTACGAACCTCGGTATCATACATTAATAATGATCCATCAGATAACCCTAACTCATACAAATATTTGCAGAGCAAGAGGCCCACCGCACTGTCATCTCGGCGCCGCAGCCCGAGGCGCCCATAGAGAACGCGGCGTGTCGGCGACAGCTGCTGAAGCACCTGCAGCGCTGCCAGGCGCTCATCGACGCAAGACTCGACTCCATTGAGGCACAGGTTGCAGGTAAACTACTCTTAGTTTCGAATAGTTCAACGAACACTTGTCCCGCGTCTTCACCTCCGTTGCCTTTCCCACGCAAAATTTCGTTGGTTTAAGGCTTCTCTTTATCCCAACTAAATCATAAGGTTCTGAGTTAAAATTTTATTACCTAATTACTGAGTGAAAAAGATAAGTGTTCTTGACTCAGTAAGACAATAATACTGGCAGTGTGCTAGCAATGAAATGATTTTTTTATGTCGAATCAGTAGGTTCGGAGATCTCTTTGAACTCTTAGCGTCGTATCATCATCATTAAACGAACACAATCGATTGGATCACGCTTTTAAACCTTGGATTGATCTTATGAGAAATAAATGCAATTGTACATTCAGCTATATAGCTGAAGGAGTTTACAGAAGACATTATATGTGACGTCTTTCGATATTATCATACTGACTTGCACATTATTTTTCATTTTCAGAACTGGAATCTCAAGACCCGTCGTTTGAAGACGATGAGACAGCAAACTACTACCCACGTACCAAACAGACAGTGCAGATGTTAATGAGAGATCTAGATACTATGGAAGAGCTAGGAGTCATTACCTAAACCTATACATACCGCGGAAGTGCCCTAGGATAAGTAATCGATGTGATAAGCATAAAACTTTAAGTATTCATTAAATAGATACATACTAGAAGGAAATATGTATTCAGGTATTATATGGACGTAATAATTGCAATGTTTTTCTAAGTAAATTATATTTCTGTTTCTGTAATGATGTTTCAGGTTACACGACAATACCAAAGTAAGAAATATAATATCTTTAACATGAAATAACTTGTTTGATTAAAAAGATCCTGTTCTTATTTCATAAGAATCTGCACTGTAGTGAAATGTTCCATTTGAACAGGCACAGAGAGCAGAATATCGTCAAGAAATGAGTTCACATTAGGAGTGTGGTTTCATGTTTTCATAGGTAGAAACTAACTTTGTTGATATATGTATACAGAACACCTTTTTTTTTGATTATGTATTATCAAAATGACTTCTTCCACTCGGGGCAGAGCGGAAAATCCACGTTCCTCCAATGCCCTTTGCGTTCTCGAGACACGAAACTGTTTAAAAAAATACCGCAACCCTTGTAATACAGAAACTCTTAGGAACGAAGAAAGATAAGGTTTTATATATTTTATTGAAAGTCGGGGGTGCAAGTGCACCCTCTTGCACCTCTATTATATGCACTGCTACTGCGCTGCCAGCATTTAGTTGTTCTGAACTGTCCATTCCAAAATCAAGCAAAAGAGGTAAATGAAATCACTACACAAAAGTAAAGCTAAAAAAAGTTATGACTTTCAAAACTTTATTTCCTTACAAAATAGAATACAAAAAGAAAACTAGCCCTCATAGAACTTAGGTAGCTGGTCTCCAAGTATGACAGAGCGTTCTACACCGGCTTCTGTGATGACCCCAAGTCTCACCACACCACCAGACGAGCCATCACGAAGGATGGCCAGGGTCAGAGTGTTAGTGACGAACTTGATAGCTTCCTCCTTGCTCATGTTGGGCTTGAAGTTAGCGTCAACGTAACCATAGACGTAGGTTGAACCTGATCCACCAATAGAGACTGCTTGGCGTTGCACCATACCACCAATGGGGACGGAGTAGATTTGTCCTGCAAAAGAAACATTTTGGTTATAAAAGTGTATAAATGGTTAAATTGAAATAAATGCTATGAGTTTGAGTTTCGTATAGCAGAAAAAAAAATTCAGTAAGTGTTTTTCAGGAATTCAGGATTCAAGCTTTCACAAACATTAGTCAGGTCTAAGGTTATTAATCTATTAAAAAAAAAGGATGAAATTCGAGATTGTAAATGTAAAAATTATAAAACTTACACTGGTATTAGTGGCTGTGCATTATAATAATAAATTGGATACCTTTTTTATTATAATGCCCTTTTGCATAACTATTATGGTTTATGAGATACAGTCTGGTTTCAGATGGACAGTGGAGACTTAGTAATAGGGTCCTATTGGTACCTATTTGGTAAGGAACTCTAAGGCCCGGCGCCCACTATCGGTGGGCATCGGTACGGCTCGGTACAGCTCGAGCGCTTTACGCCGGCTTCGAGCGGCTTAGGGCGCCTTAGAGCTCCGTCGGGCGACTTCGGGCGGCTTTGGGCGCCTGAGAGCTGCCTCGGCAGTCGTAAACACGCCTAAGGACGCCGTAGCTGATTTTGGGTAGCCTAAGAATAGTTCTGGCTGCAGAAACATCGCAGAGCAGTCACTCGTAACGTTCCGTGAAAACAGTTATTATTAACAGTGTTTATTCATAAGTTATTTTTGTAGCTTTTAGTCTCAAATTGTTTTGATATTAATTTTATTTTTACTTGGTATTAGGACATTTTTATTAATATTTTGGTTAAAAAAAAATGCCAATAACAGTTTTCTTTACGAATGTACATGCGCAGAAGTTCGCAGAGCCTATGTTCAGGACTGCCAAGTTATTTTGCGTCTACTTGTACGATACGATAATGAAGGCGCGTGCGGTGATCGAAATGACTGTTCTGCGACGTGTCTGATCCGAAAATGCCACCCGAGCTACCCGAAGACCGCCTCGGCATCCTTAGCCATGCTTACAGCTGCCGAGGCCGCCCGAAGTCGCCCGACGGAGCTCTAAGGCGCCCTAAGCCGCTCGAAGCCGGCGTAAAGCGCTCGAGCTGTACCGATGCCCACCGATAGTGGGCGCCGGGCCTATAACAGACGAAACTGAGGGAGTTTCTCCAAATTCAATAATCTCTCACACAGTCAGTCTAACCCACAATCCAAAATCGTACCTCCGTTCTTCTTATCCCAACCTGCAACCAGGATACCAGCAACCAAGGAGTCACGGTAGTTGTAGCAAAGCTCACGGAAAATAGCCGCAGCAGTGTGAACTAGTGGGGGCTCACCCAGCTCCATCTTGTGGAAATCTGAAAACAATGGGTTTTGTAAGGGAAAATAATTATGCAGATATTGTATTTACAGATAGATTTAGATATTTTAACAGTTATTTAACGAAAATGAAATGATGAAATAAGTTTAAGGCCATCTGGCTAATTTTGTCACTTTAAAAATTCCACATTTATTGATTACTAGCGACCCACACCGGCTTCGCCGAGGTGCAATGATGTTACTCATCTACATCATTGCTATATTAAAAGCATGTAAACCTTTCCCTTAGATCTCTAACTATTAAAAAAAAATCGCATCAAAATCTATTCTGTACTTTTAAAGATCTAAGGAAACAGGGACAGACAGTCCGCGGGAAGCAACTTTGTTTTATACTATGTGGGGATTCAAAATATTATATTCTGTGCAACTATCATTACTTTGCTTTGTCAGTCACATACAATAATTTTGGTCAGAGACAGTAATAGCTCATAGTTCAAATCTTTATCCTACTCTTATAATAGAGCAGTGAAGTCTCAAGATTTACTATAATTTTAATTTAATTTTTTGTGGTTGAACTTTGGCTTAACTCTAAGAGTGTGTTAGTAAGGGGATTTAGGTTTCCGAAATGACCCAGTTCAAAAATAGAAAACTCAGGCAACAACAGAAACAGTGACTTTTGTAGCTCCATTATGGTTTCTAATTAGACAAAGTTATAAAGTATCAAAATGTTATACTCACTCAAATGATAAGTAACTATATCAGCAATGGCTTGCGTATCAGCCGCGGAACCAGATCTGCAGCAGTAGATGTGATCAGTGATCCTAGTCAGCTTGTCCGTCACTCTGTTGGCGATGTAGGCGCCTGTCGTGGTGCGCGAGTCGGCGCCGATCACCACACCTCCATTGAACTCGCAAGCCATGATTGAAGTACCCGTGCTATGCGGGGCATTCATCCATTCAGGAATGCACGGATCATTGTAAGCGTTCACAACTGATGCCGCCATGTTACTGAAATAGGTTTAATAAAGATTTTATAGATTCGCTATAGACGTGCAGAACAAATTAATGATTGACGGTGGACGATGATAGCGTGTATTTTGAGTAGGATATTCGATTGTTTGTTGTAGCGTCATTTTGTAAAGGTTATGGTTATAAATTGTTATTTACAGTACCATATGACCATAATACAGATAGAAAATGTTATTTGTAGACAATACTTACATTATTTTATGGTAAAACTTGAATTATTTAGCTAAAACAATTTTTGAAAGTCACGGTTTGACTGCGGCGAATAGTTGTCACTGGTTGTCACTGTCAAAATTAGAACGTCATCGAAACTATCAACTCATGCACCGTGTTTCAGAACATGCAGTATTTTTTTTTAAATAAAACATTTGATTTTAAAATTTAATAGTGTAACACCACCATTGTGACTGAAGCTAATCAAGGTAGGAAGGTAGTAGGATTCTTGATATTCAAAACAATTATATTGATGAACAGAAAACTAAATATCAATATAAAATTGCTAAACACTATAAAATCGGCGTTTTCATTACTAAAATACTACTTATACCGGCAACTTCGTTGCTTTCACGTGTAACGAAGCGTAATCTATATCTATACTTATAATAAATCTGTAGAGAGGTCAATTCTGTACAAGGAATATATTTTCAAAATAACTATCAGGGGGTGATTAGTGATCGATACTGGTGCTAAAAACGCAATCAGTAAAATTTTTGTCTGTCTGTCTGTCTTTCTGTCTGTCTGTCTGTCTGTCTGTCTGTCTGTATGTTCTTTATCGAAACAAAAACTACTCGACCGATTTTAACGAAACTTGGTGCAATTATTCTTCATACTCCTGGGCAGGTTATAGTATACTTTTCATCACGCTACAATCAATAGGAGCAGAGCAGTGAAGGAAAATGTTGGGAAAACGGGAGAAGTTACTCCATTTTTTAAGCTTCCGTCGCGTGTGTAGCCTTAATGGTTAAAGTTACATAGAAATCATGTATTACGGTAATGTTCTACATAAAATTATCTAAAAAATGTCCCAAACAGCATATGTCTATATTTTATGGTTGACTCACAATAACACGTGTAACTGTGATGACCGATAGCTTAGCAGTTCGGCGCTTTCTGATTATTTGTATGAAACTTTGTCAATTTTAAACCGATCGGGCTGAGAGTTTCAAAATCGGGGATAAAGTAACTATTCCACGCGGACGAAGTCGCTGGCAGAAGCTAGTTTGAAATACGTTTCTTTTTACGTAAACTTTGGCACCTTTACTAAATCCAGTAAGGAATAAGGATGTCAAGCCGTAGAATTGTTTTATTTCTAATATACAGTATGTCTGCTTAAAAAAAATGTAATTTTGTTGGGTTTATTTCAATACTAATCTAACTATATGCTATTAAAATAAAAATACACTAAAATCCTCCTTATTACAATATGGCATCAAAAATTCGTCCGCATCGCTATCGATTGGTAGTGAGCCTAAAAGACTGGCAGCATTGCCACGTTGTATGGCAATGCTTATCCTCTGTCCGAAGTAAAAGCCAGCCCTTGGGTCATGCGAAGTGTCAACTAAACGTTTAGTTCTTTAATAACGCATGAGCACGAGGACCCTACGTTCCAAGAGTTTCAACACCAAACGGCTCGAAAATTTAATTGCCAACAAGGTTAATATGTATTTTCGCTGTTTGAGATTTTCAACAGTCGCAGCAGTAGCATCAGCACAGCACGACGAGCTAGTAAGATGGGATGGCACAAGTAGCGTCCCACACTAAAAGCCTACGCATCTTCCATGGACATAAAGACCTACCGTCCGGTTGCTTGCAATCCTCTGCTAGGTGCTAGGCTAGGCTATTGGGTTCTAATATGGGTGGAACGTCGACGACAACAAGAGCGCGTCGTATAATGTCGTTGATTTTTGCGTGCCGCGCTATGCGACCCGCACTTCGTCTGCATGACAGACCGTCGTGCCCGAGGCTGTTCACAGCTTCGCCACTGTTATAGCGATGAGGAGGGCAACAGGTCCCTTAACGAAGGGAAGCAGCGAGGCGGAAAGTAGTATTTTCGAACAAGGTGCATATGTTCGACGACGGTAGTGCGTGAAGCCAGAGGCCTGACTCACTCGCGCACTCTCCGCAGAAGTAGCAGAAATGGAAATTAGTTTCTTCTGTACCTTTCTGCAGAGAAGATTTTTTTGATAGGTTTGATATTTTTTAACCTACTTCAAAAAACGGAGGAGGTTCTCAATTCATTGTATTTTTTTTTGTGTGTGTTTCCTCATAACTTTGTACTGGGAGTCCTATTCTGTATTCAGCTGTTTGCAGAACATGTAGAGCCGGAGAAAACATAAATAAGATACAAAATACAATGTTTATCTTTGGAGCAGTTTATTGAATTTTGAACCAAAATCAATTAAAAAAAAAAGATTAAAATTGTTTTATAGTAATTAATTAACTGTAAATTTATGATGAAGGTAGCCAATATTATAGAAATATAAAATACAGGTAGCCAATATGACGTATCCTCCTACTATCTAGCTGGCATTCTCTTACACACACTCCACTCCAGGGGGACATTCCGCTTTCAATATGTTTGGCTCTGCGTCACTGTTTTAATAAAAATATTTTAGAGCACAAAATGTCAATGTGCACGTCTTGATAAGTACTGCTACTACACACTCGCGAGTGGTAGCATCTCATTCAGTTCCAGTCGGACATCCTGTTTTGTATATATCTGCAGCTCTGTTTAGCGCACACATTTACCTTTATCATTTCTTAACCATCCATCAGGACAGCAGTTTTAGCATCTCGAACATTTCCAGGGGGTATTATGCTTGCAATTTATTTGAATATGCAGATCTTCTTAGTGCTTCTGGCAAATATTCGCCTTTATTATTTGCTACCGTTCCATTTTATTTTACCCGTGATTGCTATTAAAACACTAGTACCTAACTTTTACATTTTTTCCTTGTTTCTTCAGCTTTTCCAACTGCTAACTGTGAAAGTTACCTAATCGTTTATGCATATTTATAGTAGATTTTAAATGAATCATACTTCTATTCTATATTTGTCATACTTCTATTCGATTTGAATTTGTTTTTGTGATATTTATTTTCAACATGCGTTATTTATTTTTGTATCTAGCCTGTTATGGCAATAGGTAGGTAGGTATATTTAAATGGGCAATAGTTAGTTTATCAAAGTTATACCTATATGTGTGAATTTTACTGTTAATACAATTATTTTGCTAGCTAAAACGATTGTCCCGAGTAGGTACAAAGGCGTTGGTTCAAATTATTTTTAAAGAAATCTTCCTCGCCTGCGAACTTTTTAACTCCCAAATTAAACCAACGTTCGAGTTAATAGAGCAATGTAAATTATGTCGTAACACTTCGTTCAGTTGAAAACCAGTCAGTTTGGGAGATTATTTTGGTGAGTTTTCACTCCAGATGTCGTGAGTAGCAAAATAGTTATTTGTTATACAAAAGTGCAAAGTTGCTTTTTAACCGCGTGCTTAATTTTGATGACCGAGCAAGCGAAGGATTCTAGAATTGAATCACGAGTGCAACGAGTGATTCAAAAATTAGAATCCTGAGCGTTAGCGACGGAATCAAAAAAGCACAAGGTGAAAAATCTTTGCACTCGAGTGCAACACGTAACCTTTCATCCCACTTCAGCGACGAAATGACTAAATGCAAAAAAAAAAACACATTTACAATCACAAGATACTTTTTTAATTTCCGAATCAAATTCCGAAAACTAGAGCACCATAGAGGTAGAAGTAAAAAATGTTTCTAATTCACAAACTTCGTGCACACACTGCACACGATGTTCTAAATTCAATTTACTTTATCCACTAGAAGATAAAAACGGCTTTTACGCTCAGATATCGAAGAGAAAAAATAGTCTTTCCGAGATGGGGGGATGAAAAGTTGTTTTCCATCGCTGTCAATAGCAAAAATGTCCAGTAGGTACATGGGCAGCATTTGATTGTCGTTGTCATAAAAATACTGATTCTTTGGCCGAAGACGAGGCCGTCTTAATGACTGACTGTTTGCTTATGTCCCAAAAAACTGTATGAGCACCTATGAGCACTTGGGCTCTTAGACAGTGCTTTAATGTATTTGCATCAAGTTTAGGCCTTACAAAATGTTAATGACTTCTAAACAAAAAGTATACCTAGGTTTTTTTTACTTTAATTCCGTGTTTTTGGTTGTTTCTTCTTCTTTTGAAGACCGGCTTCCGAAATTCAAATAGGACCATTAGGAGAAAAGAGAAGAGAAAGCTGGTGCTGCTGGTGGCATGAGCCAAACACCAGCTGTCCAATATAAAAAGAATCATCAAAATCGGTACACCCAGTAAAAAGAAAGAATGAACACACAAAAAAAAATACAGTCGACTTGAGAACCTCCTCCTTTTTGGAAATAAGATAACTGAGACACTGCACCCGCCGTCCCGCCCGCTCCAGCTGAGCAGGCTATGCTGTAAAGATGGTATGGTGCGCCTACACATGTTGCATCTCACACGATTGACCTGATCTGATTCAATAAATTGCTCCAAACATAGACATTGTATCTGTGTGCTTATTTATGTTTTACAAACGGTGTCTGCCTGGTGACAGACGGACAGACAAACAGGATGGACGGACAGCGAAGTCTAAGTAATAGGGTTCTGTTTTACCCTTTATTTACGGAACCCTAAAAAGGATCTTACCCATCCATGACTTTGTAACCCACCCGATACTTTCGAGAGCGATCTTCAATTACGAATTAAAGTGATTTTAAGTGCAATTGTGTTTTATAAATTAGTGGGTTTAAAGTTGTAAGTAATTAGTATTGTTTAATTAAAGTGTCATTTTTGGTTAGGTAGGTACTCTAAACTCTCCATAAATCGCCAACTGAACATTTGCATAGCGCATCAGAATATGATGTCAATAATCTCTCGGATTCATTTCGAGAAATTGAGAACCGACATACATTGACATGTTGGCGACCTATCAGTGTACGGTTCCATACATTTTTGTCATATCTATTCTGATATAATTATCTGTCACTTGTCGCTTGATTCCGCCTGACATCATGTTTTGCTGACGATGTGATGATGATAATAACCTCGGGACATTTGTGGACTTAGACCTACTGTTAAGTGGTCCCATGGTTGGATAAAAGACCGGGTTGGGCGGGTTAACCGGAGGCCACCACGTCAAAGCAGTTGATGATACCTACCTATCATCTCTTCATCTGAGTTCCAAATGTTTGGTGATCTTGATGGTGTTAGTAAGTGCCTATGTATGTAAGTGGTCTTATGCCTCCTACCCTAACAGAACAATACATTCTAATTTCTAACAGTAGTAACAGTAGTGCCCTAAAGCTAATGATCGCTCATTAGCTTTAGGGCAAAGTGGCATACGACCACAACAGCTGCCCTCTGACCATCCCTATAAACATTTCTTGTTTCATATCTTTGAGAACATGATTTTTCAGTACGGTTTTTAGGATTTTGGACTTGTATCACCTAACGGTTTCTCAATCCACAATCAGTTAGGTTGTACCTATTGTTACCAACCAAAATCAACATAGGGTAAAAGATTCGCAAACATTGTCCACCTTTTAAAAAGAAAACGCTTCGTCATCGAAGCGTGGGTGTCCTCCACTCATTAGCATCCCTTGTCCCACTAAAAAGACACTTAAAAAAAAGTTCGCTACGCGCCATTTTGTACGTCATCCCAAAAACGATGTTTATTTAAAACTTATAAAAGATTGTCCTCTATTGAATGCACGCGACGTTTATGATAAATCACCTTTTTATTCGACGTTTTCATTCAAAAAGAATATCGAATTTATATGTATTCATGAAGTTTTCGATTCGCCACCGTTGTTCAAAACGATGGCACACGTCTTAGAAAAATCCTTACTCAATAGTGGCTATAATAGTTTTGATACTTGCTGAAAATTTTAAATAAGTTTTAGTTTCCTTACCAAGATTCGCGGGCTCGCAGCAAGTAGTTATCGGACAAACTTCCTTTTAGATCTCAAAGGAAAAGAACCTGCGTAAATCAATAGGTATATGTACCTACTTGAATTAGGCTGTTGCCACAATCTGCCTAGTCCTTTTGTTTTGTGGACGGCTTCTAGTCTAAACGGATGACTACCAGTATTTTACATGGGGCGATTGCCTATAAAATAAATAAAAGTAATGTGGGTAACACCAGACCCCTTGGCTAGACTGGCGGAGATTATTTGGCCTCTCTGATCACCTTAATGACTGTCAAAGATCAACTAAATGACAGCCAGGACCAACGGCTTAGTGTATCCACAGAAAGACCTCGGCCATCTTGCTTAACCGTGAAGATCGACAGCGCGGCTTTCGATGCTTAGACGACGTCCTTTTTCGATGAGGATAGGTATAAATAACTGGTCCAATGTTTCAAGCGTGGAAAAAGAGAACTGGTATAATAATAGGGCCTTTCATCTTAACTAACCACCTATCTACCTGTAAGTATATCAAACAGAAAGTCAGAATTTTGTCATGTTTTAGAACTTTGTTACTTTTTGAAACAAGTCATACCCCCACTATTGGTGATTATATGTGTTACCAGAAGTTTTCCAGAAATAGCAAATTTTCAAAATTACAATTGCCTTCACTTTTCCATAAGCATCAAGCACGTTCCCTCGCGCTACGACATATTGCTTAGCGGTAATAAGTAGGCGTATTATTGAGGCCGCGCGACCCCGCGCCCGCGCTGCGCGCCGTGGAAGTGGCTGTCAATCGCTCTTGAATAATGACGCGTGCGGTGGCGACGTTTTGTTATTTATTTATTTATTTCGCAGAGACTCCCCCGCGACCCGCACAATGGCCAGATGTTGATATTTTTTTCGACATTACAATGTATTTTAAGTTTCGATAGCCATTGTCGTGTGATGCCTGTTTCCGTTAGACCCTCGGTTACCAGTCAGCTGAATTGTCAGTCATTCTCTGTTGAAGTTCACTCGATTCATTAAACCTACATAGTTACAATAATAGGTACTCGGCACGTTCATGTCTCTTGATATACTTATCGAAATTTTTCATATTCGTAATTTTTTGGTACCAATTTAATTTTACAATTATTGCAACAGGTGTATTTAAATAAATAGGTATCTGATCGCCAAAAAAGTCAATGTTATTTTAAGTTATTTTGATTACTTCCTACTGATTTTGATAAGGTAGAGGTGTTTTATCATAATTCATGGTTAAAAAAATAGGTAAAAATAGTAGGATGTAAGTTACAAAATGTCTGAACCTAATAAGTACTGTGTGTTGTCACATAATTACAAGTTTAATAAAAAATCACCTCTGACTTTCGAACTAGAAGTACTAATCGTTATACTGGCAGTTCAATGTGAAAGAAAACGTGAATTTGTAAGGAAAACTGTGAAAAGATCGCATGCAGTTAATAGCTGAAAGTAATTATCTACATTTGGCGTACCTAAGTGTGGCTTAAGTTATGTTTAGCAAAGAGTTTGCGGTTATGCCGCATAACCTCAAACTCTTTCTGCAGATAAAATAAAGACAGGCAGTTTGACGCTCTCACTATCAAATTGTTATAAACCAACTTATGTAGGTAATTGTTCTTTCCTCTGATAGGTCAGCTGAAAACACGATTAAAACTTTCACGATTTCTCTATTTCTTACAACCTAAAATAAGATGAATTCGTTTAATGTTGTGAAAGGATATCGTAAAATTACAACATATGGCATTAGGTACCTTTGCCTTATCTGGTGTTTTATATTTAGTACTGCCTATTCACTAATGCCTACTAAGTATATTAGGTTGATGACTGCCATAAACTTATTTGCGCAAGAGTTTAGGAGTCACACATAAAAGTCAAACAACCATTCTTGGCTAACTATTAGGTACCTATAGTGAGGTAATGTTAAGACAAAGTAGGTACCATTGATATAGAGAAAGTGAGTTTGTTTATTTGTTACCTCTATACGTCGAACAGCTGAACAGATTTGGATGAAACTTGTCACACGAGTAAAACATAGGTATGTCCTGCTCCTGGAATGGGACATAGGATATTTTTCATCCCTGGAATATGTTGCCTTGATATAATTTTCGATTTTAAAGCAGTCGAAGCCGCAGACTGATGCTAGTTTACCATTTACCTAAATCAATTTGCCTGTCGCACTATTTCCGACCACTGCAACTCATGAGAACTAGAACCAACGGTGGAGACGATCAGGAAAACACAGAATCAATTAAATACGATGAGTCTCGGAGAAAATGATTCAACTGTCTTGGACCCCGCAGCGGAAACAGCGGAAGTAAGAAGAAAAATTTCCTCTACAATCCTTATCAAGCAGGAGACAGAATAGAGCTAGGTCAA
The DNA here is from genome assembly GCA_905332915.2 of Hecatera dysodea. Lineage (NCBI taxonomy): Eukaryota > Metazoa > Arthropoda > Insecta > Lepidoptera > Noctuidae > Hecatera > Hecatera dysodea. The sequence continues at coordinate 7,157,517 of HG995288.1, read as the reverse complement.
AAGGCACAAAGAGACATGTACAACTGTTTTAAGCTCAGTTCCCAAGCACCACGGATTCAAATGAATAGAAATACTAATACGGTCTGGTAAAATCAATAGGAAAGTATTTATAATATTCTTCCGTTACTGATTGATTGACAGATAACGCACAGCGGAAACTACTGGTCGTAGAAAGTTGAAGTTTGGCGTAAAGGTTCCTTTGAGAGTGAAGCGGATCACTTTCAGGAATTCCTCTTAAGATTTCCCGAAATGCCAACGGGAATGGGAAATACAGGACATGCGCGTAACGAAGTCACGAGCAAAAGCTAGTATATATAATAAGCTAATACATACCCATTTTGCTTAAAGTGAAGACCATGAAGACTTGGCAACGCCTCATTTCCCTGAAGCGTGCAAAAGGAGCACTTTTGACAGTTTTCCTCTTCTTTTTCCTTGATGGTTTCTTTTAATCTCTCTAGTAAAGAAGAGGAGTATTGTCCCGTTATAGTAACATCACGTTCTTTAGAATCGATCAGTAAAATTCCTTCTGTATCCCAAAAGACAGTCGCCATGATGTTTCCAGCCGATTGTGACACTTTGAACTTCTTTGGAAGAGGTGTGCCTTTTTATGCCGCTGCATCGACTCTTGCTTTGACTCTGGTTCATAGTGGTGAACCCAGGTTTCATCTCCAGTAACGATCTGGGCCACAAATTCTTCCTTTCTCTCTCCACAGAGCTCCAAAAGGGTTCCAGAATTCGTTCGAAAGAGTTGCCTTAGCCTTGGACTGCAACGGGCACTAGGAGGAACACGGATGGGTTTTAGTCAGTAAGATTGTGACTCTCCCTTCCGCTCCGTCCAGAGCAGAAGAAGCAGTGACGGATTCAGACTACTTGATGCCCTAAGCAATCCACGCCTGTGGGCTCCCCTATCCGTTTATCAACTAGAATTGGTCATTAACCTTTACCGCCGAAAAACTTTAGATTTAACTTGCAATTTTAACTTGTTTTAGATTTAACATGCAATTTTAACTTTTTTTTTCCTTTTTAGTTCATTAATTTTAAGCAGTCAGGTTTTTTGTTTTAATATTATTTTTTTATAACTTCTTAGTTAGTAACAAAATAATATGAATATACTTCTAATTAAAAAACTTTACATCGCTTTATATACTATTATATTATTTCAACTGTAAAATGGTTGAAGAAAGTCTGTGTTAGTTCAAAAAGTGAAAAATAAAAAAAACTTTTTACATAAAAATACTTGACCGACTTTGATTTCGGAAATCGGTGTTCAAAAAACGAAGAAGCAACCCAAAACACCGAGTTCCGTAACTGAAGTTATTTTTCTTTACTTTTTTAACCCCCGACGTAAAAAGAGGGGTCATATAAGTTTGATGTGTCTGTCTGTCTGTGGCTCCGTAGTTCGCGAACGGATGAAGCGATTTCAACTTAGTTTTTTTTGTATGAAAGGTGAGTTACGGGCAAGTGTTCTTAGATGTTTGATAACAATTGGTTGAGCCGTTTAAAAGTTGTAGGGGGTGAAAGCGGGGAAAAATAACTGAATCTCTGCAAATATACTCGAGTGGGGTTTCAAATGAAAGCGTACTGAAAGAGAATATTGAAGATGACTTAATCGAGAGTGTTCTTATAAGTATATACCTATAAAATAAAAAAGCTCAATCTTAAAGTACCTAAATATATGTATTAATAATTCTAAAAATACGTCGCGTTGGGGAACCGCGCTGCTTAGTTAGGTAATAGACTATTTGTAATTAAATTGTTAGGTTTGGAGCCGTCCCCTCCTCCGTTTTTGGAAGTCGGTTAAAAAACAAAACATTTGTTTGACACAGTTTTGAGGGGGCGCCAGACGGGGGACCCGCGGGGATGTAGTGGTTTGTGATTCTTTCTTTCTTTCTATATTTCAATTTCGGTGCATTTGAATTGCCGAATGCACTAGCGGGCAGCGAGTGTGCAAGCGAGAGCGGGAGTATGACTCTAGGTCGGACTCTATGTCAACTAAAACGCACGAATTTTCAAATTAGTCCTATAGAAGCTGTTTTTGGTGACGTGAGAGTGAGACTTAATGCCCTGAAGACCGATTTATTTTATTCTGGTGCCCCCCCAGACGTGATGCCCTAGGCAATTGCTTAATTTGATTAAGGGTTAATCCGTCACTGAGAAGAAGTCACTTGATGATTTCCCATTAAAAAAAGAAAATATCTAACTAATAATTTTACGAGTAGCTCCACATTTAGGTACGTATTCGTTTGTAATAAATACTTACTACTACCTTATTGTTAGTAATAAAATGATAAATGCTACATAAGTACTACCGTATTGCGTTGTTTTTGAGCGACAAAGTACTAATTTTGGAGTTATTGTTTACAATATACCAATTATATTTCCAAAATCACGTTTGAGGGTTTCCTTCCTGTCAGAGTGGCATACCTATTGTACGGGGCGGGCGTGATCGACTGGACTGTAGGGTGGCCAGGGTAGGTTATCCTATTCTTCAAAAGTGGACTGTATGGTGACAACCCACCTAGGCATAAATGATCCAGACGCGCTGACGCTCCGTCTATAAGCTACGGGCCATGAGGATGCAACCCTTAGCTGAATACTTGCTATACTTGCTGTTATTGACACAATATATAGGGGTAGGTATTGAGGGCTTACCAATAAAGTCACAATAAAACACTATTTAACTTGTTCACTATGCACTTAGCGATTTGAAGGGTGAAATTCGCGACTATATGATTCTACATTTAGGTATAAATTCAAAATATCTTGCAAATGACTACAAATTGTGTTAATTTTCTAAGTTACTATTGTACGGCGTAACTATACCGTACCGACACCCAAAAAATCACCGTGTGTGATGAAGTTTATTAACACTAATTTTCACTATGCTAATTCTAGATTTTAGGCTATATCTAGGCTTAGGTCTATGTGAGTAGGGGTTGTCGTACCTTTATGGATAGGCACGAAGCTATTACCTACTTGGGGTGTTACCGTAAAACTATGCTAGGAGGGCTATACAGCTATATGTATCTCTATAGATACGACAACCCTCTATAAAACTACATATGTTTCAACCCTGTCACTCAAGGGGTTGCAACTCTATAAGCGTATATATTTCATGGGGATAAAAATAAACAGTTTTATTTAAACCTTAATTACGGCTTTATGCCTTCACATACTACAGACATCTATATATCCCCTGAAAGGATTTTTCAAGGCGGTTCTATTTCAGACATCTAGAAGTCTAGAATCTAGACTTGTATTTTCGGGAAGGGAAGAGGGTAGATGCAAAGTGTTTTATTTGTGTGCATACCTTCACCAGGGCTATTTGTCAAAAACCATTGACCAATCACGTACCAGCACCCTCCTGCTCTGTGATTGGTCAGTGTCGCTTTCAGCTATGCGACTACCTTTGACCTAAATATTTCAGGTCTCAAATTACCAAGCCCTTTCTATTACCTATGTATGTCTGTCTGTGCGTGTACATACCTTGATCACCCTATATACCATCGATCACCTTTATACACCCTTATATACCTTGAATACCTTTATATACCTTCGATTACCAGGGCTACCACGTGTCCACTGTTATGTGTAAGGGATAGGATACCCTACCCAACTATATTCTATTTACTTGGGAGAAACAAAGGCTCCAAGGGCTTATATACTGCCTCCTGAGAGCAAACGACTGTAACGAATGTGTTTCATTTCAATAACAAACCATGTATCAACTATAGCTAGCTATAACTATCTATACTATGCAGCTTTATTTGTTACAGCATTCTATTTACTAACTATAACTACCCATAACTACCCATACTATGTAGTCGTGGTTTTATTTGCTGCAACATTCCATGCACTAACTATAGCTACCCATAACTACCCATACCATGTAGCTAAGACGCATCGTCGCGAACACCTATACTGATATAGGTAACATTAATAAATGCTATAATAATATATTATATATAAATAATAATTTCCGATGAGCTATGATAACAAAAACTTAAAGGGGTTCAATTATTTTTGTATGGGGGCTGGCTGACGAGTCGCCATTTTGTTTTTTTTTTTTTGTAAATCGCGTCGTACCTACTTTGAAATATGTTTATGAATGTCGCCGGAAAATAGCTAACTTTGTAAGATTATAAAATGTCTCGAGTGATTGTTAACTCTCGATAAATTGTCAACTGAACATTTGGAATAGTTACTTTTTTACGCATGATGATTCGATGTCTATAATTGACAATGTATCGAGAGTTAACAAACTTTCGAGATATTTTATAATTTTGCTGCATGGTAATTGTTCATGATTTGATGTTCTAAAAGTGCTGATTTTCCGCCTAGTTTTATTCTTTCTAAAATTATAACTATATATACATTTAAATTAAAAAAAAAAAAACTAAACTAACTAAAACTAAAAATAGTTAAAAAATGGCGTCGAAAAATTCCTCCGCATCGCTGGCCACTGGTAATGTACCCAAAAGGCTGGCAGCATTACCACGCTGTATGGCAATGCTTATCCTTTGTCCAAGGTAAAAGCCAGCCCTTGGGTCACGCGAAGTGTCAACTAAACGTTTTGACAAATCTTTATGGGTCATTCCGTAGTTTCGTGCAAAAAGCAATTCCAGACAAATTTACCCATGAATATATTAGAAAAAGTGAAGTATTTTTTGCTTAGTGGGTAAAGACATAGTTACTTTAAAAGTAGTGTCACTAATATTACATATTTATTTATTAAATATTTAAAAAAAGCATTTAAAACTGTATGTAAAATCATTCCTCTCCGTTTCCAACTGGGTACTTAGGTAGATGTTTCTAAGTTTATTTGTCTACATTCAAAATTATGGTTTCAATTAATACACATTATTAAAGCTAAAGGTCTGGTCTATAAGTTATGTATTTTAATTATCAATTTAATACAATCTATATACGAGAAAAGCTCCATTTTTGATTTGTCACAATAAAAACTTCATTACCATCCGTACATAGAAACTTCTCAATTGAAGAGAATACGAGACGGACTCCGATACGAATCACGTCAAAACGTGTTTATACAGGTCAGTCCGCCCAGGTAACAGAGACGAGTGGACGTACGCCTATTGCTATTAAAATTATTTACGATCTTCAAATTGTTGACAGTGTTTCGTCCATAAATCAATTCATCACCCTCCTTCGATTTCACAAGGTACCGTAATAAGCAAATTATTATAAGTACGTAATAAGTTTATCTCTAATTGCCATATTAGTCCTATTTAAAAATAAAATTGCTAATGTATGCGACAGCGAAGTTATCAAACAAAATGATGAAAGTTTTCATTCATCTCTTCTGCATTACCATCCATTCCATCCATTTTTTTGCGGGAAGGTAATGAACACTTTTGGAAGGAAATGAAGGATTGTTATTTTTATTTAAAAATAATTGTGTACCAGTTTAAAATGTATTATCTACTTGAGATATATGTTTTTTTGTATAGTATATTATTTATTTAATTTTAACATTTCAGCATAAATATGGGGAAATCGCGTAAAAAGTTAACAAGGGAAGAAAAATTGGCCAAAGATCGGCTACGTAAACGAGAAAAATATGCTCAAATAAAAAACAATCCCGAATTGTATTCCTTACAGAAAGAAAAAGAAAGAAACAGGTACTTAGTAAGAAAAGAGAAGAATAAGATCTGTAGCATTAAAGACATGACTCCTAGAGCACAAAGGGAACAACGAAGGCGGTGGCGGAAAAATTCTCAAAACTATCTAAAAAAAAGGAAGAAGCAAAGACATTAGAGAGAATATTGGAGGAAAACTCACCACCCCAGAGTGAGTCAAGTTATTGTATTAATCCAGAACCCTACATACCAGATCCTTTGATAATACCTAGACCAGGTCCGAGTACAATCAAGCATAATAGTAAGTCTACACAATTATCTAAGTTTAATAATATTTTAAGACGTATACGTTATAATCATATGAAGACAGTAAAGATATTGAAAGGTAGGATCAATAAACTAGAAAGAGAAAAGGATGTATTACGTAAAAGAAGTAATATAACTCAAAAAGTGTGTGATTCTATAGAAAAAAAGGTAGATGAAGTATTGACAGAAATACGACCAGAAAAGAAAGAGGCAGTAAAAAAACAACTGCTTTTCAGTGAAACTATATCCAGAAATCTGCAAAACACCTATAAAACAATGATTAAAAAAGACAAAAGAAATTTTAAAGACACGATTATCAAAGACGATACAATATTAAGAAAATATAAGTTACTTCACAAATTGCCATTTTCACGAAGAAAGAAAAATACAGCTGTGGAAAACAAACAAATTTTGTTAAATCAAATCCACTCCTTTTTTGAAGAAGATACAAACAGTAGAGTTGCAGCGGGGAAAAAAGAATTCATAAAAATGAAAGGAGTGAAGAAACAGAAACGTTACCTGAACGATAATTTAAAGAACCTGCATGAAAAATTTTTAAAGGAGCAATGTAGTGTTAGCTATTCGACCTTCTGTAAGTATAGACCCTATTGGGTAGTTTTTCCTAAATCAGACCGAGACACTTGTCAATGCAAATTACATTCTAATGTTAATCTTTTAATTAAGGCTCTTAAAAATGCACAGATTATCTCTGAAACTTCGGGAACTCATGTAATTAATAGTCTCTGTTGTGATGCAAAGCAAAAATGTCTTGAACGTTCATGTGAATTCTGCGCAAATAAAGTATTAAACTATCATGAATTTAAAAATGACCAAAAAGTTGTGTTCCATCAGTGGGTTGTAGAGAAAAAGCCATATATGGTGAAAGATGGAAAACAAAAGATTAAAATAGTATCTATGAAAAAAAAGTTTGAAGATTATCCTCGTAACGTTATTTACAAATTGGAGTCAACGCTAGATACATTTCTTAAGCACAATCTTAACATAACAGTACAGTATGAGGTTATCAAGCAACTCAAACAAAATTTGAAAGACAATGAGATACTTGTGCACGTTGATTTTAGTGAGAATTATTGCTTGAAATACAATGAGGAAATACAATCTTTCCACTTTGGAGGAAGTAGAGAACAAGTTTCTTTACACACCGGGGTTCTTTACTATAAGGACAATGATGCAGGTGTATTTCGGACCAAATCATTTTGCACAATTAGTGATTGCTTAAAACATGACGCTAGAGCCATATGGGCACACCTATGTCCCATTTTAAAGATGGCACAAACTGTAGTGCCATATGAAATAGTACATTTTTTATCTGACTCGCCTTCCAGCCAATATCGGAATAAGACAATATTTTATATGATAACTAAATTACAAGATATTAACCCCAATATTCGTAGAGTGACATGGAATTATCAAGAATCCGGTCATGGAAAAGGAGCTCCGGATGGGATTGGCGCAGTTGTTAAACGGACTGCTGATAATTTTGTCAAATATGGTAGAGATGTTGGTACATATGAAGACTTCTGGGCTTTGGTTACCAAAAATATACCAAACGTATACTTTGATATGATAACTGAGCGTGATATTGAAGATAAAATAATTCCACGAAATATTTCAAGTTTTAAAGGAACTATGCAAGTTCACCAGGTAATTTGGACTGCTGATAATAAAAAAACTATAACTTTGCGCAGTCTTAGTTGTTTTGAGTGTCAAGATTGCATTATTCCTTGCCAACATAATAAGCATTTGGGCTTTCTTAATTCAGATTACTACGGCGAAACAAAAAGTGGTCAATCTCGTGATCAGTGTAGTGAAAACGATGCCACTTGTATCGATGACAACCAATCCATATGTAGCATAGATACATCTACAATTTTAAATAACTTAGATGAATCAGATATTTTCAAAAACCTAAAATCTTTAGAGGATCCTATCGATTTACAGCTCTCACCGTTACTTAATACAGCTACATCTTCAACTGTAACAAGATCTCCTAAAGTTAAGATTTTATCTGATGTTCGCGTAAGTTGGGAAAACCGCAAATTTTATAAGATGCCAAAGAAAAAACTTGTCCCCAAAAAACTGGAAGAAGCATTTATTTCTAAACACCAACGAGAATTTGAGACTTTCATTCAAACTAACGTAACAGAAGAACAAGATTTAGACAGCAATCAATATGAAAAATCAGATGATAGTGACGAATTAAATATTTTTTAAGGTTTTCAGTTTTTGTGATTTTATATTTCTATTTATCTACTGCTGTATTTTTAAGAGACATTCCCATAATTTTGGAGATACATCGTATTGGTTATCGATAAAAGAATCGCTTAATTTCAATAATTATCCATATTGTTTAGATTATTTTATAATAACAGTATTTTACTGTTTTCTTTTTTTGTATACGATTGCGGTTTTGACTCAAATACTAGAAGATTAATTAACTTTTATATTTGTTTTCGTGTTAATTGTAGAGCAGGTTATTAATAATTATAACTGTTAACTTTTAGAAGTCTATTTTTACGTTATTACTGTGATTTTGAGTCCGAGACCAAAAATTCTACTTTATTATTACCTACTATTGATATTTTATTCAATACTGATCGTTTTATAAGTCAGTCCAATGTGATAAATTTGTTTGGCTACTGTTTGAAAGCCTTTAGCCATTTAATTACTTAAGAACTGTGATTAATGTGATTATGCTTCCTTCCAAGTTGATTTTTTGAGACTGAACTGAATTAAAAGTCTGATTACAAATAAAAGATATGAAGATTCCTATTGTAAATTATTGTTTTATTTTGATTTTTAAAATTACCGTCTATTACGGTTCATTCATGTCCTAGCCTATTTATTACCTTCCCGAGATATATCATTACCATCTCACCCAAGTTCATTACAATCCATACCGCTTTCATCACCATCCTGTTGTTGAATTTCAGCGAGCCATATCTCTGTAAGTAAACAATATAAAAAAGTGCCTTCCACTTTTTATGAATCTAACGACGACTTTAACTCGATTAAAAACGTATATGTATGTTATATTTCAGTTTTTTTTTTATTCCGCGGAACGTTGCAATTTGCACGAAACGACGGAATCACCCTTATATAAGTTGTGAGCACTAGGACCCCACGACCCGAGAGTTTCAACCCCAAACGGCTCGAAAATATAACTACCAACAAGGTTATTATATTTCCGCCGCTTGAGGTTCTCCGCAGCCGCAGCGGCAGCGCCAGCACAGCACGATGAGCTAGGAAGATGGGATGGCGCAAGAGTATCAAGTAGCATCCCACACTAAAGGCCTACCCATCTTCCATGGAAATAACGACATGCCGTCTGGTCTCTTACCATCGTCGCGTGCCAGGCCATTAGGTTCTAATACAGCCGGAACGCCGACGGTGACAAGAGCACGACGGATGATTTCGTTAAGGTTCCCGTGTCGCGCTATGCGACTCGCACTACGGCTGCATGACAGGCCGTGGTGTCCAAGGCTGTTGACAACTTCGCCACAGTAGCAGCGATGCGGAGAACAACAAGGAGCGCCAAGACGTAGGGAAGCAGCGAGGCGGAAAGTAGTATCGTCGAACAAGGTGCCTATGTTCGACGACGGTAGTGCGTGAAGCCAGAGTCCCGACTCCCACTGACCCACAGCCAGCAGGCGCGCACGCTCAGCAGCAGTGACAGATGTAGCCATCAGGTTATTTTGAATCACTCTGCAGAGTGGCTCGTCCCACCGTCTCTGGGACAATGGATAGTCGGGCGAATTTAGATTCGGGCAAATGAGTTTCCAAGTATCCACAGCCTCAGTGAAGCTAGTTTGAATAAAAATGACTTTTGATTTTGACAAGCTCTTTCATAACATTTATATTTCACGATTTATTTTTACCGAAGCTATACAACAACCTAATTTCCCCATGACGCAGCAACTAAAAGATTAATGACTACTTAGTAAATAGACTGATATAAAAACTGGCTAATCTCTGCCTATACTTCGGCGAAAAATCATTACATCAGAGTTAATCTTAGTAGTTAATCTTTCCTCCTAGCCAGGGACGTTCGAAATACCCGCACAAACTTTTACAACGCCAGTTATGAAACCTTCAGCGCTCAAAGCTTGGTTCAAAGGAAAGCTAGAAGTCTAATACCTACGTATCGCACACTAAGGTACAATAAAACACTGAAAATATAAGCACTTTAAACGTGTTCCTCTTTGCTTTATGACTTTGAAAGGTTATTCCGTAAAGTTTAACGTTTTAATAACTTTTGCTTCTATATTTTGCTGTACTTAGCTGAAAATGTTTGGAGAGGTGTGTAGAAGTTTCATTGTGTAGGTACTTATTGCTTTTTGTGTAGGTACCTAGACGTGCAGTACAACCCTTGAAAAGAAACTATTGTTTTGCTAGCCGGGAAGATATAACACTTTTGGAACTTCTTGTTAATGAACAGTTATTAAATGAATAGTAACGTTAATTAATTGTATATTTATTTTGTACCTATTCTAAAAGTTTAGTGAGGTAAGATAAAGAGTTCCAACACTGCGATGATCGGTTGAAGTCCCACCCTAACCCACTGCCGGTCAGCTACTTACTCGAGAGTGCAGATTAAACATCATAGGATACTGCTCTGTGCTGCCTATCTTCAAGAACCATTGTCTATGTTAATGAAATCATCTTATCACGAAGACTCTTTAAAAATTGGAGACTTACTCAAAGGCGTTATGATATCTACCTTAACACTTCGACTATACCTACCTATAGGCAAGAACATAACGTCCACAAGTCCGCATATCCCCAGATCGTTAAGTAATATCCGCGGTTCACTTCCCTAAATCCATCAAAACATCCCTAATATCCAGCTCCTTTATTCCGAATAAGTTTTTTTTCCTCTTTCCTCGTGCCAACAAAGGCACTTCCCATTATATAAATTTGATACGATATTTTATAGAGTCTGTATTGTAAGCACGCGCCGGAGCTCGCGTCGATATTTTTTATATATTTCGGGTGGAGGCGGCCGCCCCTCCCGCGGTGGAGACGGGGACGGCCGCCCCTAAAAAGTTATGTATTTTTTTTCCTCTTTTTTCCCATCGACGTGATGAAACGGCGCGCGATATTGATCCGCCTCGCGTTAGATGGTATAAGCTCGCTGGCTCTCATATACGTTTGATATTTTCTGCACCAGTTCGGATTCTCATTAAGTTCTCGGCTCAAGACTTATTTTTGCTGACGCTTGTAATTAGGCGATGAAGTTGGGAAAAAAATTGAGTAGTTAATTTATCTTTTACTTTTTGTATTTTTTTTTTTGCGTAAATCGGTTTCAGCATTAAGTTTTCATTTAAATAAGTGAAAGATTATCAACTGAAACGAACACTAGAAACAGAATGGCCTCCTTAGTCTAACCGAGAGGAGAATCAATCACAGCAAATAACTTAATTAATTAGTCGATGATGTGTTACTGGGCAGGTAATGGAGAGGCTAACATTATAGACATTGTTACATTGAGATCGACTGCTACTATTAAGATCGATTCAGGTTTTCGCAGCTCCAACTGAAAAATACCCACTCAGAAAGATTTGGCTAGGTTTTTCGCCTACACACATGGAAACATTTCTTAAAAAACTAACTTATGATATTTTTAAAAATTCATTAAACTTTTCATTTAACCTCTCTTCAATTCTTTGTCAACTCCACACCTTTGTCGCGACATCGACTAGGTAAACTAAAATGCCAATTTTTTACAACAGTCAGTGCCTATTGCTCTAATGTTCATTTAATTTCAAAAGTCAAGATTTTCCACAGCCAGTTGTCGTTCTAATTATTTTTTTTTTAATCAGGCAACAACCTATTTTTTACACAGGTAAGAACCTATTTTTTCAAAACAGCCAGTATGGTTCCAGTATCGTGCTGATTTCATATGAAAATATCTTTTTCAGGCATCCTTTTCCATTGATAAGGTAAGAATAAATTTGTTTAACGGCCAGTATTGTTCTAGTGATGTGTTCGGTTGCAGTACAAGCAGGTGCGAGATTGGCGCGCGGCCGGCGTGCGTCCATCCTTTATGCCATTATGCGACGGGACAAGCTGTTCGGCCATAGAGCACGATGGGCACATGTCACTGTACAGGGAGTTGTCTATGCACACTGGTGATGGTGATGTTAGAGACATGACAGTTTTGATCTTTTTGAACGAAAATGCCTTTTAGAAATCTGTTATGTATGTAGATCTATATATATGTTGTGTAATTAGGTCATTTAAACGGTATTTACCTAGATGCGAGAACCTATTTACAAATGGAAAACGTTTCTTTAATTATTTTCTAAGATTTTTTAGTTATCGATACTGTTTAGTACTTTTGGACTTGAATTATGAATTAAATAAGTATAGGCCAATACCTATTTGTGGCGGATATTTTGAACCTGTGAATTTTTGAATCGACTTCTACTTCTAATAAAACACATCGATAATTTTATAAGCAAATCGAAGTTATTTTGTTCTACCTACGTCATAAAGTACACTTGAACCAACAAACACTATATTTATATATTTGTTTTAAGTTGTGTTACACAACTTACGTGTTACTACATTCTCATTTAAATATAACCTATTCAAGATTTATCGAGAAACAAGTGTTTTTTGTCACGTGTTGAGACCGTTGCGTCTTTTAAATTCTCCAATCTTTTAAATTATTTTTTCGTAGTAAGTAATATCTTGTTGTTTCAGGTGAATGAATAGTTTCCGTTTTTCATGCGTTTTCAAGTGTGGAAGACAAAAGACAAGGAATAAAAAGCAAACACAGCTTAAAATAAATCGCACTTTTTAATTGTTATGAATGGAAAGGAAAAACAACACGCTGTATGCATACGTGTATCAGAATTCTGTACAAATAGACGATTATATTTTTTTGCGCACACCGCTGCTGTGTCAGGGACCGTAGACTCTATCTATGGTTCGCATTCAGGGGCACAATCCTGAGCACTCTTTGGGGTCACTTTTTGGAGATTATTGCGCATTGTGGGCCGGAGTCGAAAAAGTTGGACAAAGAGCGAAGAGGCCCTGTTGACTGACCGACCGTTTGTGAACAACGGACAAAGTAACGGCGGATTAGAATTTGCGGATCGGTTACATCTTGATTTTGGTTCGCGTCGAGTGCCTGGAAAATGTGCAGCCGTGATACTGATCTACAGATGAAGATATTTTATTACTCGTAAAATTGCTTTTAGATAATCTCCTGAAATAAAAAATGGAAGGCTCAATCATGCAGGACCATCCGTCATGCGCTACAACGTTGTAGGAGATTTGAATTTACTTAGACATTTTGAACAGCTGCTAGTTTTTTTTGAATGTTGCTGATTTATTTTTAAATATTCTACAAGTATAACACATTAATCGTCAAGTTTGTATAGCAAACGTAATATCTAAAAGAAATTCATGAACTTCCGCAGTTTAATGTGACATCCGCACTATCAACCGTGTTAGTGTACTAGGAACATTTTTTTATAAGCCTTGCTTTTGTTTTTTTTCTTTTGCCAAGTATTGCCGCGTCGGGGAGGTTCCTCATGGCCTTCCACTCTTCACTGTATGTTGGTTTTTTGGCGAATATCTCATGAACCTTTCCGAGCCAGAACACCAATAATCGTTAGCAAGTCCACCATTACCAGGCACCTAATTGTACGTTGCACATAAATAGTCACATTCAAAGTAAATAATTTCTAAATAAATAAAAAGAGCGGGTTCATAACTAACGATCGTTTAAAGAAAATGATTACTTACCTAACGATCAACAGTACAGAAACATGCCTGAGCTTGTACTTCAAGTTTTTTTAATCACCTGTACATAAAATTGGGTTAACAGATTACTACACACATTTAATGCAAGTTTTCTCTTTTTATTGTCTTCATTAGTAAATTATACATGTGCTTATGCACTACTGCATTATGCAATTTAAATACTTTTACTAATGCCAAACTATACTTAACGGGTGTGAACTGGTTTCTTCAAGGTTATTCATGTATTGGGAAAGACGTCATCACATAATGTTAATGTTTATTTCTCTATCCGAATATGTTCCTTACGCAGAAAGAAGTCAGTTAATAACTATAAAATATTTGAATAGATACTTGAGTAAATACTAAATAGGTACATAATTATACCTTTCGACATCGTTCAAAGTTGTAAAAAATCACCCTAATTTTTAATGTTACCCACCTAATCTTACTTAGCCTTCATTTTTACAAAGGGGAGCCTATGAGATACACCATAGAGATTAGTGTTGACGGAAGTAAAAGGGCGGAGTGTAAAAAAGTTTCCCTTAGGTAGGTACTTATTTTTTTACGGTTTTGAGTAAAAAACTGGTATGCATAGTGTCGGTACCACAAGTTTATGGTGGTATCGTTATTGAACAGCGGTATTGCCACCCAGAAAACATTAATGGTGGTCATAAAATTAATACAATGAAAACATAAGAGTACCTACCTAATTCCAATTACAGATAGGTTTGTTGCTGGCCCTGGGTTCTGTGAGAGATGTGCGAGTTTTGCTCTTAACATTAAAGTTAATACATACCTGATTAATCTATAATAGTGTTTTACTAGAAAGTAATACTAGGACCCGCTAATTACATGTAACATGCAACAGCGTTCTTCATTCGCCTCTGCTTTAAATATATATATAAATAGGAAGAAAATGATAATTAATTAGTCTATAAAAACAGTACAATCCATATTAACGAAACGCTTAATAATCGAAGAGTTAAAAAAAAACATTATGTCAACTACCAATTAATTAAAAAGCCAATAAAAAACCGAAGCAGCACACGCCAGTACTTATCATTATCACCCTCGTTTAAAAAAAAAAACTCACTTAAAAAACCACAACAACGGCTCAGGCCCCTAATCACGTCATCAAATTACGATTATAAGCGAGCTCGTTTTTTTTTTTACAAAAAATAGAAAAACAAATGCAAAGGGCATTAAGGGCACTGTCACACTTTATATTGGGTGAGTTTAAAAATGTATAAATATAGAATACAAAAACTTGTCACATAATAAATAACAGATGAAATAATATATATTTTATAACCTAAGACTTATTCTTAGGCTTAAGGCTTAAACAACAAAAGTTTAAGCCATAATCACGTCATCAAATAACTTTAACATTTATTATTACACGCGTGCCGTTCTTTTTTTTCTATAAAATATAAACGTGCAAAAATAACAATACCTAATTGAATGGAAATAATTAAAAAAAAACTACAGCCAAAGTAAGCAGCTTCACTATCATCGACTAACAAAGCATTTATAAGTTCAAGTCCATAATAATGTCATCAAATTACCTACATTAAATTACACGGGTGCGCTTTTTTTCTTCTACAAAAAATAGAAAAAACCTTAAAGGGAACTATCACATACAGCTCAAAAAAGTGCAAAGGGCATTAAGGGAACTCTCGCACCTTATATTGGGGTGCATTTAAAAAGTTATAAATAAACAATTGAACGTTTTTTGGCGTTCGCGTGTGCGTTTTTAACCGCGGGGCGTTATGTCAAGTGAGCACGCTTCCGGTATTGTGTGCGACCCCCTTAATTTTGAAGTTCTTCGGGTCACGGCTTTGGGTGTCAAAGTTAGGAAGACGTGTGTTCAGTTGACAGTTTTTAATAGTAAGTAATATTTAGTATTAATGCTGATGTGACGGCTATTCTTTTATAAATGGGATTTGATGCTGGAAAATTGTAGGAATTTGATTGTCCTTCCTGTATCATTAACTGTCTTATACATCTATAATATCTTTGTTTACTGCTTTGATTTGTGTGTAGTGATCGTCATTTTTTCGTTTTTCTAATATAATGGATATCTTTTTTACATGCGCTTTTTAGTTGCCAAAATTGAGTGGCCTACTGGCCTCACACTGATACGTATTAGAAAAACGGTAAGGTTTTCGGCTTCAACAAAAATGTTAAAACGGTGTTTTAAAACAATGTTATCTATGCACATCTCTAGAGGAATTGGAAAGTATTAAAACTAGATTATCCCGTTAAAAAATAAGCTAACACGGCGGCAAACTTTAATTCATCAAGAAAACAGTTAAATCCCGTTGGTTTAATCCACATTGGATATTTGGCAAAATACCGGTCGGGCATATGAAAGACGCTGTTTCCTTTGCCGTTATTCAAAATACACGACCTAACTAAACAAAGTCTTGAAAAATTAATTCCTTTGTCCATTAATCAAGTTAAAAGGATTTTCGATCGCAAAAACTGTCCGCTTTTGATGTCCAACCCTTTTTTATCGATGCCGGTTGTTCTTACCGTTAACTCGGCAATATTTAGAACAATCTCTTTGTGTATTTTCTAAGCTTTTTACGACGGTCCACGACGTCGGGTGTCGACCATTGTTACAAGATGTAAAGTAATATATTTGCATATTCAAACATGAAGATTTGCATTTTGTTCCCGTAGTACTATTGACGGGCTAGCAACATTTTATTTCGTCCACGTCTGATGACAAAGAGTTGAAATAATAAAATGCAAATCAATAGAAAAACGGATGGAGTCTTTTACTGCTTAAAAGTATTGTTTGGTTTGCACCATTTGTCGTGTACGATGTTTAAATTACCTTTGAATAAGTACATATTTCTCATGTATTTGTTAAAAGTATGACTACTTTTTCTTTCATTTCAGTGTTTTCTCGTTGTTTTACCAGGGCCAGTTTACTTTAGGAAAACGGGCAGTCGTGCGTCATCGCCCATAGACTGTAAACTTAGCATATGTACCTACATACATTTACAAAATGCCTGCAATAAAAGGGGAAGTATCTATGTAATAATAATACCTAAACGTTTAATGTTTTGCTTGAAGTTGTCACATTTACTTTGTCTAATCAAGCGAGTTCTCCTTAGAAATCTTCAGGTTTTGTAATAAAATTAAAATACAAGCGTAACATAAAAGGATTAAAATTTGGAGCATATTTCACCCATAACTGTACAAAGAAGTTTGTGATACGACAAAGGATTTTTTCGCATGGCAGAGATGGATAGTTTATGAAAGATATATTTTTTTGATGTGGCAATCACTGGAATAACATTTAAAAATGGAATGCGCATGTGCCTGTTGAGGGACAGTGCGGGGCAGGTACTCGCGTTTTTGCATTTCCTTTCCTTACTTTTTACAATAAAAACTTTCTTTTAAATAAATAATCCCGACATCGCTTGACAGGGATTCAGCTAAAAATAATAATTGTTACCACTGTTTTTTTTAATCCGTAAATTGTAGGACTTATGTCTGTAACTTTCTTTCTACTCATATAAAATGTTACATTTGAATTCACAGTGATTCGGAATTCCTACATCTATACAAAAATCTCAGTCTTTAATTAATTGACCAGATGGGTCTTATAAACTAATACGCAGGTTGTTCATTCAAATTTTCCATAGAGAACTTGAATGAAGAATCTGCTTATCGGTATCTAACTAAGAAAATGGTTAATAAGTAAATGTTTTTAAAGGGTTTTTATCTATAATATTTATACGGTTTTTTCCTAAAATTAACAACACAGGAAAATCCAGTCACAAATGATCAGCATTTTCCCCCAAAACAAAGCGAAGGTTACTCATAAAAGTCCCTCGAACATCGATCCTCTTGTTTCGCAGTAAGTAAAAAGAGGGTTCTCCCTCAGTGCGAGGGCGGAGGCCCATAAATTCGGCCAGTCTCATTTGAATTTCCAATCAGTGCATCTATTACGGCTGCCGAGGCAAGGGCGATAGGGCCGGCGAATACGACGCTACGTGCTACCAATAGCACATACCATAGCGTTATATTCTCCAAAAAAAAAAAGAGAGAAAATACGCCTTTGTTCTTCGTGAAGCTGGAATGTTGGTATTAGTACATATTGTGGGGCACGTTGTTTATCTACATTATCGAAAGATGTAGCATGAGAAAACTGAAAATCTAGAAAGAAACCTCAAAGTTAACGCTAGACAACAGCAATTCTTCATTACATAAGTTAAAACAAAAAATCTTGAAATCGATCATATGCCATTGTAAGATTTTCATCAGAATCACAATAGCAATGTCCTAATCCAAAGTAGCTTAAGATAGTACCGAGTTTGCATAACGACTCGAAATAACACCCACACAAAGGTAAGGATGAAATCTTTTAAAAACTGATAAAATAATTCTCAGTTCTATGATTTCTGATAACACTTTGTTACCTGTCGAATACGAGTAAGTTATGAGTCAACAATAACGTTCTTGCTGTTTTATTGTTAAAAGCGTAATTCCTTAATCCTCTGCTGAGGTTTTGTGGTGGGTGTCGATTGCGAGATAGATGCTGGACCTGCATCGCACGAGACGTAGATGAAACGTGTCGTAGTCGGGGCTACTACGGGTCGTTGCTTTTGTGGAATGTCTTCACTTGAACTCGATTGCTGTGGTGTAGCAAGTTCCGTTTTAAATAAGGGCTTTTTGCGTACCAAATGTATAAATATTTACAAAGGTAACAGGGAAACGCAATTTTCAGTGAAACCTTTTTGGATGGCAAACGTTTTTGTGTCTTTTTAATTTTTATAAGATCACCCATCCAGCGACCGCTCTCGGCAAGAGTTGTGTACCCATATATAGCGTTGCCAGGCGTCCGGATAAACTCGGACACAGTCAGGCTTTTTGGTCGAGTGTCCGGCCAAATTAGACGGCGAGACCCTTGTCCCTTAAAAAAACCCTTGTTTGTTTATACTAAGACTATAAAATTAAGTGTACGGCCTTTTTGGCCAAATGTCCGGCCAAACTGGCTGGTTTGTCCGACTTTTCGGTTTTAAGACCTGGCTATCCATATAGATAGACTCGTGCGGTAGTTATTATTTAGCCACGAGTCTTTTCTCAATAGTATTATAGTGACAACATAAAATGAAACACACAAGCGATAGCCGATCGAGAAACTGTCGTACCCAAATCCGCGGGCACGAATTAATTTTTCAAAAACAAAAAAATAATGGAAGAGCCAACACGGAACACGTGTCGCACAAAATAATGCTGTCTTGCACGACACAGATTAAGCAAGTGCCTCTTCCTAGAACCGGCAAATCGATTTTTATTCTAATAACATCCATCCAAAGCATTCGTTCCTCTTGTTTTGGGGATTAGGAACCCGTTTTTATAAGCTTTGTGACAAAAAATATATTTTTGCATGCTGCTCGGACTATTTTTAGTTATTTGTATAAGAAATATAATATAAAGGCGCACCTGGTTGGCTGGTGGCCACATGATGCGAATGGGGAATTAGGATTATAGGTGTTCGTAGTCTTAAAACAAGGTTTAAACTTTTTTACGTTTTAATAACGAAACTAGATATGTATAGCTGTAAGTATTCCCGAAGGTATTATTGGTGGCTAATAATCACACACAGATCTGTCTTTTAACGATGGTATCACCAACGACGAATCAGCCACTAAATGTCTTCGTCTATCATAACATCACAAAGAGACAAGTTATTTTCTCATAGGAAGTAAAGTTGATTGGAAATAAGTGAATTTAGTTCCGAATACATATAGTAACTGCCAATAATGCTGCTAGTGTTGGTAATAAATATTTTGTTACCATCCTCAGCAGCTGAAGCGCACCGGTTAATTCCCTAAATCAGCATGAAACTTACTGAGCTTTATTACAGAGAAATAAAAAAGGATCTCTAATCTCAAGTAACGGTGAGTCCTTCAAAGGCATCTGGTACAGTCTTTATACGTACAATCCACTCCAATCAAAGTATCGTTTAACATAGGCCGTTCCATATGAACAAAAAATCGGACAGTACGAGTGGTCATCAAACAACAGCTGGCTTCTTTGGAAGATAGATTTAGAAAAAAAAAAAAGTTGGTTCTTGTGGAAAAAATCACGCGTTTTGAGGTTGCGAAGCGTGCCGCCCCGATGACGCCCCCTTAGCGCAGTTTTTATTTTGCAATTTTACTTTTTATTTTTACCAAGAAGGTTTGTGGGTTGTACGGGGTCCGTATGTGGTCAGTGGCCATATGGTCTCTCTTAATTTAGAAAATACACTTTAAAAAAAAATGTGCAATTTGTAGTAATATGTATCTACTGTCTGAAAGTTCCGACAACGTGAAGGGTTTTACAATAATTGAATCTGCATAAAAGGGTATTTTACTGAAAACATCTAATTAGTCGTCACGTAAAAAAGAAAAATACATGTCCAATATTTTTGGAAATCTATCTCCAAAAATATTGGACATGTATTTTTCTTTTTTCACGTAAAGAAAAAATCAAGACGATACAGACGATACAGTACATGAAAACACGCGTGACGTCACGTCGCTGGTAAATATTGTACCATCGTAGTGACGTCACGCTTTGTTTGCGAGAAAAAAGAAGAAAACAGAAAATTCAGTTTATTTTAATATTTTATATTCTTTATGTAATCAATTGGTATCATTCAGGAAATGATTCAGTAAATATTTTATTTTTATTGTTCTAATGAATTTCCTTTACCTACTGACTGAGTTGGTATTAAAAGTTAAATTTTAGAATATAATTACTTTATACTTAAATTTTAAAATATTTTAAATTATTAGTTGGCAGGTTTTTTGCTTTCCGTTTATGGAAGTGCGTTAATGAAACCCTTATCCTTATTCCATGCTTTTCTGCTTGTTTATTCACTTTTTAAAAACGTAAATGACCTTTTTGGCATCAAATAATGTAGGTACCTAAAACAGAAAATAACTAACATACCTACTACCAATTTACCAAAACGGTATCTTAAATATAAAATTATTTTATCTTTTTCTGTAACAAAACTCAATCAATCACTGCGACCGCATTTTTTAAGATTTTATGAGAAAATTTTTAGGGTGTGTGTGAAAAATCACAAATTAGGGACCGATTGTGATCTTAAAAGGTATCCATAGAAACTTCAGCACCGCCTCTTGATAGATGGCCTCGAAGATTAATGGTCTTATTAAATTATACATATTTTAGGTGGCAACTTCTTAAAACAGATTTTTCGAACTGGTCTATAGCAGCATATATTAGCATATATTAGCAGCTTATTTTTAAATTGGTCAGGAATAAGAATAGCGTAACTTTTTTACGCTATTTTTATTTCTGACCAATTTAAAAACGTGTGCGAACATATTATGTAAGAGGACTTGGAAGTGGCACAGCGCGCTGATGAGTGTGGAAATCCATTGTCATGGTAGGTATATGATTTGGAAGAATGAGTAGCGTGTCGTGAGGAAAGATTTGAGTATGAATGTGGATAGAAGGAAAAGAAATGATGTGTGGACTCTGTCGAAGATGATTTTATGATGATGAAGCTTACTTGGCTGCAGGTCACTGGCGGACAAGCTTGTCGATAGAACTTTGGAAGTGTCTGGCAAAAAATTAAAGAGTATTTTGAATTATGAATGTGGACTATATGCTTGGTTTTACAAAAAAATAAGTAGTAGCACTATTATAAGGAAGATCTGGGCCCCAAGTCTGCTATTACAATAGTGTCAGAATGGTCTATCATTGATCTCACAATGGTCGATTTTGACAAGTTTCGTAATCTACTAATATAGAAGCGTCATTATGACTTTCCAATGGTCAACCACTGACACTCCATTGAAAGAATGGTAATCTCGTACATAATGACAAATGAATAACAGACGTATGCGGTAATCTGCTAAAATTTTGAGAGTTCCTTTGATCAGTGACCTAACATTAGAACGTCTTTTTGCAGTCATTTCTTTTAATAGCTCGGTTATCAAAAAGTATTACGAAACCATTGACCGACCAATGATCGACCATTATGAATTTAGCAGATTACGAACTTTTAACAAAATGACAATGGGATCGTGTTAGAATGATAAATTTATAAAAATAGCAGACTTGGGGCCCTGATAAGTATGAAGTTAAATCCCAAACCGTGTTTATCCATTGGAATAGTAAGTAGTAATAGGGGCGAGGTTCCCTGGTGCTACAATATGGCTGGAAAGGAGAACACCAATGAGATGACATTGAATAGACAGGCATGGGAGAAAAAGTCAAACTATACCGACCTTAAACAAGTTGGTTAGAAGGCATTAGGATGGTGGCGGAATACCGGATTTCTATCGCATTTTTATACATCAAAATTCCGAGTAAGCGACATTGGAAAGGAATAAAGGCCGGTCGAATTCGTGGACAAACGAATTCTAAACGAACCTACTTCAAAAATACTGAATGGCACAGTCCGATACGTTACACATAAGTTACCAAAATCTATTGTATCAAAGGACCATTATAATATAGAAGTGCGTTTTACGCAGGTCCTTTAGGGTTTTTTTACGGGTTGCTAGCAGCACCTGCGTGGCACGAACCTGGCAAAAAAGCACCACATTATTCCATCCACACACCGATTCATGGATTTATTGAGAAACCATTTTGGAACAGAAGTTGTATTGAGTCGAGTAATCTATACTAATATAATAAAGAGGAAAGATTTGTATTTTTGTATGTGACGAATAAACTACTTGACCGATTTCAAAAATTCTTTCACCATTAGAAAGCTACATTCACCCTGAGTAACATGGGCTATATTTTATCCCCGTATTCCTACGGGATCGGAACTACGCGGGTGAAACCGCGGGGCGCTTTAGTATTTTATATTCAGCTAAAGATAGTGATTGTATTTATTTTAGTAGTTTTATAAAAAGAGTTCTGGTTTCACCTATATATCTATGTTCTTCAATTCTACTGGTTCTACTAGGTTTTATAGTGAAAAGCATGGATACAAACGGAAATCTTTTTGTCTGACATTTTAGTTGTTTTATGTTGCAAAATTATCTTATTATATTTTAAATTCTTATACCCATAAACTTTGAGATTGTTGCTGTTGTGTTGTGTATTGGCTGCTAAGTTGAAAAATGTATTCCATTTCCAAAAAAAATGTTTATTAATCAACTCGAAGATTTTTGTTCTCATACCACTCGTATGGAGTTAAGCCGAATTCTTCTGAAGCGTTTTTTTCTAAAAACAGTCTTTTCATTGTGAAAACTGCAACATCCGCTGGATTTGGGTCAGGCGACAATATTGTGGGTGACTCTGATACTTTCAATGATTTTATATTTGCGTCTGATAAGTGTGTCAGTAAAAAGGGAACAGATGATTTTTCTATTACTTAATGGTGCAGTCGTGATATTTTTGGATAGATTTAAGTTGTGGTTTATGTTTAGTCGAATTTCTTGTATGTTTTGTGATTGCAACCTTCATTCTGTAAAAATATCATCTTAGCATTTTTAGCTGTAAAATGCAATGCTAAAAAAGAAGAGCTCGTGGCTAAATTATAACAGCCCTACGTGTCGATTTTCGAGGTTAAGCAACGCATGCCGAGGTTGGTCTGTGGATGGGTGATCATCTTAACATAACGAGACTCCTCCGTGCCTCGGAAAGCACCTTAAACCGTTGGTCCCGGCTGGCATTTGGAGATTATTGGGTTGTGGAAGTCTGGTAGGCAGCCGCTCCACGTAAAATACTGGTATTCAGCTGAATCCAGCTTGTCTGGGCGCCAATCCCAATATAGTTGGGAAAAAGCCAGGCAGATGATGACTAACTGTAAAATGCATCAAAACATATTATATATATTTATAAGTTAGTAGAATATATGTTTACATATATATTTATATGTACAAGCAGAGTAAAGGGGGGTGGAACAACTCATAGGTCAGCTAAAAATTCGTCCACATCGCTCTTATCAGGAAAAGTTGCCCACACACATTGGTAATGCTGATTCGTTGGCCAAAGAAAAGGCCAGCCACGTGAAGAGTCGGCTAACTGCTTACGTATTTCATTTTTACCAACTTGAAGTGAGTGAAATTAATTAAAAGATGAGATACCTATCTCACAATTTTATTTGAAAAACTGTGTAAAACAGTCGCAATATTTGAATTACAAAAATTACACATTCTGATATTGAAGATTTATAACAGATTCTTTTTTTAAACTGTTACCAATTTATTGTCAAGCAAACTTATAATCTGTTTGACTCGCATGTGCGTAAAACTATTGTTTTACAGAAAAAAACTAGGTGTAGGCCTACGCACGTACGTAACAATTTGTTTTTCGGGGACACATGTGTCAGAAAATTTTCCATACCATAAGCCGGTTCGAAGCTGATATATCGGTTTTTTCTTTACTTAAACAGGCACATATGACGTCAATTAGGTACAATAATAGATATCTACTTTTTACGCGGAGTCAAAGTTTGAATATTGAATAGTTTTTGTTATCTTTGAAACTTGATACCTGCGTTGTGCAGAACGATTATTTCACTATGTAAGGAAACGGGCACAATCATAATGCATTTACTTATTTTGTATTACTTACTAGCCGACCTGCACAACTTCCTTTGTGTCATATTTTTCATGACTGCTCGGTTCCTATTAATCTTAGCGTGATTATATATATGCCTAGCGTCCGTTATCTGTCAAACACTCATCAGTAACGGAAGAATTTAATATGTATGTATACATATAAAACTCTTATATATGTCACCGGAAAATGGTGAACTCCGTAAGATTATTTATTTATTTATCGCCAACATGTCGTCAGTTTATGTCAGTTCACAATTGACTACGGCCTACACTGTACTGCCAAGTTTCATCGAAATTCGTTCCCGCGTCGTCAAGACGGGGAAGAGGTGACACCAGAGCTACTTTCACATTTACAAATAATATAAGTATGGGCTGAAGTACTTAGGTATTAGTGCAAAGATTGTACTAAACGAAAAATATACGGAGGTCCTACCTACATTTGGCTTAAGGGAAAGGGTCCCATTAGTCACATTCATACGCAGTTAGCAACTATCCACAGTCTTAATTAATTAGAATATAAACGACATAAGAACCGGTAAAAACAGCCAGCACAGCTATTTAAACGTACAAAGTTAAAACACTAACGATATTGGACGGTTTTGGAACAAAACTCGGTAATTAAAGCGAATGCCTATATAAAGACGTGTATAAATAACTCGCGATAAGTCTTGACTTCAACTGGAAACGCGTTGTGTTGTTTGCCGTATGGAACCAATTTATACCTCACTGGTGCTGATACTACGATGAATATTTATATTTTCACGTACTTAAGTGATATCAGGTGATATTGAGCCTTAGTAGGTATGTCAGGTTCAGGAGAACTAAAGCGGAGACCGATTTACCATGTGTGTGATGTGCAAGCAAAAGCATAGCGTGGTACACTTCCTAGCTAGGTGGACCAAACTACCTAGCCTTTTCCCAATTATATTGGGGTCGATATCCAGTCAAAGTGGATTCAGCTGAATACCAGTATTTTACATGGAGCAACTGCTTATTTAACTTCCACAATCCAGTAACTGGGTAAAACACGATACGTCTTAACAAGACTGGGGTTAGATTTACTGGCTTTTGACAATCCGCAACGACTGCCAAAGTTAATGTCCAAATGACAGCCGGGAGCAACGCTTTAACGTGCTTAACGAGGCACGGGTCTCGGTATGTAATGGAGTGTTCGTGGGTAGTGTGTACGGAGAGAAATGATAGACGGTGAATTATGGATAAGTCTTTACTGTATGATACTGTTACAAGGTTAGGTTGCGAGCGCGTGTATAGTGGAAGGCGGTTTCGGGCGAACTGAACCCACCCGGCGAGCGCTGCGCGTGCGAGGAATACAAAACTAATGCGTCAGCGCCCCTACAGATGGTTACCCATTCAAAGACCAATGGCATGAAGCGTTGCTTAACCTCTCCGAACCATTCGGCTGTCGCCATGAGCTTCTCCTCTCTGCTAGGTGGACCGATGACTTTAAAAAGGTGGCTGGCTGGGACAACAGACTGGATGCGGAAAGAGCAGGACCAAGTTTTGTGATGCAACTTAGAAGAAGTGCACAACTCTCTGTTGATGAAATGGTTATTAAAGTGAACCCAAAGTGGAGTTATAGTATTTAGAGTAACTGCCAAAATGTTTAATCTAGTCATGATCCATCAAAAATCAATCATCAAGAGCATCCAGACAAAGGTCCAGATCATCATCATATCAGGTTAAGCGATTGCCTACGTCTCAAACTTTGAGATATTGATCACTTGTCGTTTCGGTGGTGTTTTTGTTTTGTGCGTGTTTTTGAAAAGAAGAACACACACACATAATATGTTTTATGGAAATCAAAAAAATAAAAAAGCCAGCTGAAGAGATTATTGTACCACATATTTTTATGAAAAAATATTTGAGTCATTTAAACATACCTACCACATCTTTTAAATAAATGGGTAAGACAACTAAATAAAATAATAATAACATCTCCTGAATGTTGCAGAAGGTTTTTGAACTTGACATTAACTAAAAAATGTCAAAGATTTAATTTAAGTAGCCAAACTCAAAATGGGTCATTGGAACTTCGGATAGAAAATAAACTATAAGGTAGATTTTGATGGGTGTTTTGCGATTAACGTTGTGTGAAATACATCAAAAGTCTTTAGAGTACAAGAAAATTTTTAACTGTAAAAAAATATCTAAGTAATATTTAACAAATCTAGTTTCTCAGACTGGCTTCTTACTTTAATTTTTATGTTTAAGCTAACAACTTATGAGATAGTTTAAGCTAGCAATTTTCACAAGTTGTAGGAATTTAACTCAACTTTCGTTCTCGTTTTGAGAGCAGTGGTGGCCGAATGGTAACGCCCTCGACTTACGAATTATGGGGTCGCGGGTTCAAACCCAGCCAGGCGCATTACTTTGTGTACTTCATTTCCTCACCACTGCCCTCAAAACGGTGAAGGAAAACATCGTGAGGAAAACCCGCATGTCCTAGAACCAAAAATTCGAGGACATTCACCAACCCGCACTGGGCCCGCGTGGTGGAGCACGGCCCATTCCTTCTCCTACAGACGAGGCCTGACTCCCAGCAGTGGGAATATGAAAAGGCTGATTATGCTTATGCTTATGTATTGCTAAACTTAACTTTACAAAGGGACGATCACGTCTGAAACAATCCAAGCGATCAAAAACCGTCGAAGTTCATTCATATATTGGTTGGTCCCATAATGGTTTTTATGGTTCCTCCATATGAATGAACTTCCTGACAAAATTTCAAACGACGTCCAGTTGTCCTGCAAACTTGAGTACCTACCTACGTTTTTTCATACCGAAACGAGATTCATCTAGAAAGCAAAAATGACGCCAGTCTTCTTCCTCACAATTTCTGTGTTCGCGAGTCCATTGTAAACGGGCCCTACGATTCCGGGGTGCTATAGGTGGACCTCTCAGTGGCCTTCGGGAACGCAGACCCACTTCCACCACGAAAACGATTGCGGATGGTTTGATCACTTATCAGCAAGCCTGAAGTGCTGTGAAACCACGTAGTCAACATTATGGCGGTCATGATGGTATGATTCCTTCGAGTAGTATGATGGGAGTAATGTTCCTGTCTGCGAGTAGTGATGCGAGATCGTCCTTCTTGTCGCTCGGCCACGCTGCCTGTAACACGATGGCGTGAACAGAGGCGGCTTGCGACGATCGCAGTCAGATTGGCCAACGAAATTAATCAGAAAACATCAACGACGTAAGAAAAACATACATCGGTAGTTGAACTAAAGATGATAAATGAACTCATTCTAATTTTAAAATTAAAAATATTCGAGATACCAAAAATGGCGCCATGTAAAAATAGTAACCAGAGATAAATTCTTAACAGAACCTCTATGGTGTTTTCGTCTCAAATAATTAGGCGTATTTCACACCAGGGCTGTTAAGGAGCTCAGTAAACGTAACCGAAACTATCGGATATCCGACATTTAAACGTATGCGTAACTGTATCCGATACTGAAATTTCAGATAGTTTCGAATAGACATGGAGTCTAAATGAGACACGGTATAGCAGTTTTTCTGCTTTTAATATTTGTGTTTGGCTTGTACAATTGTAAAAAATCTATTATTCGTAACCGAAACTATCAGAAACTACCGGATCATCTGAAATAATTTCATATCCGTAATCGTATCCGAATCCAGATCCGAAGTTTCATATCCATAACATCCCTGTTTCACACCTACGTTACAATTTGATGGGTTATTCGGCAGATGTAACATCTCATAAATATTCATGTGCAGTTTTTACCCGTAACGGTGACATATAATGGTATTGTTTCGTAAAAAATAGTCGCTTCATAAATAACAAGTAAATTTAAAACAAAAGAATATGTTATCTGTTAAGTTTCTACTTGCCTACATTACCGTTGTTTGTCTCATGTGGGTTACCGCTGCTAGGAAAATAAAAAGTGATGTTTTTTTTGTTATAACCGCGATGATTACTATTATTTTTGTAAGTGATATGGAAGAAAACAGACAAAGAGAGGAAAAAGAGGAAGAAAACTTTATGAAAAAACAAATAGTGAAACTTGGGGCCGGTTTCTGGATTGAGAATTTTAAAGTTTTTCATTTTTTAACCGACTTCAAAAAAGGAAGTTTTCCAGGCTTAAGTAAAGTTTTCAAAATAGGTAGAGGTTCAACTTTAAACGCCTAATTCAGGAACAGGGAGAACTCTGAAGGTCTACCATTACTATTGTGTTTTATGTTTGCTTTTTCATATTTTTTGTTTTTCTTAATTATTTATTTATAAAAAAATATGATGAAGATCGGTATTTTTTACAGATTAGAATGCCTTTCAAAATACGGGCATTATCTTTAGATCAGAGAAGATTTATACGTAGAGCTTCATACGTAACTCTTCCAAAAATAAAAATACATCAAACCTACCAACCTCTTTTAGCAACCTCGTTAGTAATTATAATTTATTAAAACAATGATGTTTTTCCCTTAATTTGTCACGTTAGCTCAAATTAGTATCGACACAAGCTATTTTCGTGCTGTGTAGTACCCCTTTGTTAAAAACTCATGTACTTACCTACGTTAACTATTTTTCGTATAAAAATAATTTGTTGTATTAGCTGTTTGTGACAATAGTGTACTTTGTTATTTCATTGTTTAAAAATGTCTGTCTAGAGCTGTGTACCTAAGTGCCTTTTTAATGAACATATGGAACAATTATGCATTTTCTCCGTTTCTTATCTCAATTCTATTTTGGTAAAAGGATAAAAAGTTTGTTTATTAATTACAAACATTTCAAGTCAATTATAAAATGCTAATGAAACCCTTTTAATTATGTAGGTATCTATCTACCTATAAGTAGGTATACGTGCATGATTTTATAGCATCATTAATATTTCGCGCGCCACTGTCCTGTTACTAACAAAATCGTATTTTTATTTTATGTGCAATAACGCACTTGACTCATAATTGACTGGAAATGCAAAAATAATCTTTATGATACAATAGCTAAGTTTGTTTAAGAATATTTTGCAATAATTAATCAATTATTAGCATAAGTAAGTAAGTACCTATGTACCTACGTCATAAAACTAGAATTAAGTTACAATTATGTTATTTTGTGAAGACTGCTACAAAATGTTTTTTTTTTGTTAATTAATATAAACACTGATTTTAAGTTACGAATATGTAATCCATAAATACATACAATCAATTCCTTTTTATTTAAATTCTAACATACTTTAATTAATTATTATTTTCCCAGTAGGTACATATTTATGCCGAATCTGTTAAAATTTTATAAATATTCTTGCGAAGTTGAGTCAACCAAAACCAAAACAAATCATTCACACAGTTTCATCTAGTTAAGTCGAGTTATTTAATTCGATTTCAATTCGAGTTACTTAAATTCCAACTCGTGTTAATACGAGTTTTTTTTTTAAATCTTTATTTAAGGGCTTTGTCGCTAAGCGATAACGTCGCCCTTTAATTCGAGTTGTGTTTTTTCCGAGTGGGCACATCACTAATAATTCATATTACATAACAGGCCTCTAATTAAATAAGGAGGCGTACTGAGTACGTGAGAGATAGACGGACCTATATATACATACAACCAGACTATTCTGTCAACATGTGTCGTGTCGTGAAACTTGTATGAATTGACAGCTCAGTTCATGTTCACTTCACCTAAGCTGGCGGATTTGCTCTGCTGGACGGATTCAATGTGACGTCTTAGTAGGGAGCTCATTCTAGACTAGGTCTAGAGAATGTATCATTCTATGAGCAGATGAATGATTGTCGAAGAGTTCACATGCGGTACCATTTAGTACCGCTCAGCAGAAATTATTCGGACCAATTCGGACCAATTTTTGGAAAAAGTCTACTTTTATGTTTTAGATGAGCACTAAGCAGGGATTTTTGCAAATTGAACGTGTAAGGGGGTGAAATGTAAAGGGCTGTTGCGTGGTCGAGAACTACCTGACGGACAGAGCCGTCATCTACCCTTGTCACCGGGGAGAGTGGAATCGGCGAGAAATGTCGTGCGTTGTTCCACAGGGTTCGGTTCTGGGGCCGCCCCTGTGGAATATCGGCTACGACTGGGTGCTGCGCGCCGACCTCGCGGCGTCAGCGTAGCAGGCTACGCTGACGCCGCGAGACACGCGCGACACGCTGGTTCTGGCGCAAGGGGGGTCGCACCAGGCGGCGGCCGAGTTGATGACACGCGGGGTTGCAATAGTCGTTGCCAGAATCCGGCAACTGGGTCTCGAGGTGACCCTGCACAAGTCCGAGGCCATGTGCTTTCAGGGTTCTCGGAACGGGCCACCATTGGGATCCCAGATAACGGCAGGCGTCGGGACGACGACGAGGTACTTGGGCTTCGTCCTCGACAGCCGGTGGAACTTCGCGGAGCACTTCCGATGTTTGGCTCCCAAACTGGAGCGGGCCGGGGCTGCCTTCAAGCAGCTCTTGCCCTATCTAGGGCGTCCAAACGCTTCCTGCCGGAGGCTGTATGCGGGGATCGTGAAGTCCATGGCCCTTTACGGGGCTTAGGTGTGGGCGCTGTCGCTGAAGCGACTGCGAGCGCGACTCCTGTTATTGGCTCAGAGAGAGCTATGGGTGGCTCGCCGTCCGATAACAACCAGGTCCTGGTCGACGGTGCGTCGTATTCCACGCACGCCTCAAAGAGATGTCAGCAAAGAAGACGGGGTCTCATAGGGTCAGTGCCTGCTAAGGTTGCGGGATTTGTAATTGAAAGAGTCACCGCGGAACACAAAGGGCGGGACAAAAGGTCTGACACTCCCTTTCGCTCCGCCCAGTGCGGGAAAAATCATTTGTAGATTTCCTATCCTATCCAGAAGATAAATAATATGGTGTTCTCTAATGTCACTTTGTATAGAACTATTTTAAGGAGCATCATGATGGCATTGGCACATCGTAGAAGGGGGGCCCAGGTCATAGATCCATCTACTCGATAGCCAAGTTTGCCTACTACTTCCAATAACTAAGCTTACTTCAAAACTATGTGTAAAACTTTGTTCTATTTTGCCTGCATAGTTTTTTTAGTAACTAGTTTCCTTTGTTACTTCAACAGTCAGTCATGTTCAAATGAAAAGGAAAACTTTATTGATACGTGATTATTGTCGTCATCCTTCCTGTAATTAAGCATGGGGTAAAAATGTTATATTGTTTGTAATCATCTTTGATTCGCTGATAGCTGAGCTACCGCGATACCATATTACGTTGGTACGTACATATATGTATATGGTATCCTGGTAGCTCGGCATAAAAAGTTTGATTTCCTATCAAGCCTTTTATGTTTATTATAAAAAAGTTTTTTTTTGGCATCTCTTTGAAATTTCACCAATGAATTGAAAGAACATGAACAGCTGCATTCATAAAAATCATTCGAAACATAATTATGATTAGTTTTAATATTTAAATTCACCGATTCTTTATTCTACAGAGAATCTCGAGCTCGAGAGAGCTCGATGGAGTTGAGTGCGTAAAATATGATGACCGCATTCTGTACATAGTTTTGAACTCAGAAAAGCATGCAGATTATGGATTCTGAATGTTGCGGTCTTTTTCGTGTTATTTTTTTTTGTATTTATTTTAAATTAAAAAAAAATATATATATTTCCAGAGCATTTATTCAATCCATTTCCTAACGATCTGCGGGAATGAGTTATAAAAAATAAAATAGTCCAACAAACCTCCTGACAACATTTAAAATCATTCAGAATCTGCAAGCATTTCCGAGTTCAAAACTATGTCGTGTGCAGAATGCGGTCCTCATATTTAGCATACTCTTTTTACTTCCGTACAGAAGTATGGAAGTAAGAAGAGTACCTTCATAATGCCTGCACTATCTATCTTCGAATCTTCTAAATAATAAAGTTGCAACTTATCGAACGCAACGGTAGAGGATTGATATCCTTAAGCATGCTAAACAGCATGAAAATGTCAACATCGGCATTCAGCGCTTAGAAAGGCATTTACCTACGTAGGGTAGCTACGAAGCACAGAGACGGTTAATATTTAAGTGATGTTCAGTGAAATTTTTCACATTTTCCTTAATAAAAACATAGCTGATATCTTCGTATTAATTTAATTTTAATCGCGTTTGTTCATATTATAACTACCAATAGGGATGTTTCCTGAGTAAAAATATATGATTATGTTTAATCCATCAGTTAGATTATAGAAAAATATTGAACACATATTTTTTCCTTTATCAAATCTATAAAAACTGACGAAGATAAAAAGCATCAAAGATCAGGAGTGGGAGCGTGTGACGTCACGGCCCGGTAAAAATTGTAGCGAGTAGTGACGTCACACGAGTTTTCAATGCACTGTATCGTCTTCATTTTTTGTTTATGTGAAATAAGAAAAAATACGTCTCCAATATTTTTTGGAAATCTATCTGACGGACTAATCAGATTTTTTAGTTAACAACCTTATTCTCTGCATCCAAAAGTTGACTGGTAGAAAATGTCTAAGTCTTTAAAGTCCACCTCTGTACATATGTGTGCGTAAAGTATTCAGTAAATAAATGGTAAATATAAGTTCATCACTAAAAATTTCAAGGCATTACTTTCTGAAATCAGTCTTGATGACTTAAAATAATTCAGAAAATTAAATAGACTGAGGAAGGAGGTGCCTTGAAAAGCCCAAACTACTTACTCTGTCTTTTGTTGAACAAAAAGCAAAGCCCTAAGTACCCTGTCTTTTGTTGAACAGTTAAATATGAGGTGCAGCCTGTTTATCAAGACGAGCTTCCGTGAAATACTGTGTTTGTTTATATTCCCATCAGGTTAAAGTTATGTCTGGACCCATCGTCGCCTCGGGGGACTTGAAACACTTTAAACTAAAGTCTATGATGGCAGATATTTATAATTACATAAATAAGTAGTCATCATTCATTGAGTTGGACCATTCTAATAAAGATAAGTTTTGTGAGTAAATTATACTGAACGTTAATTCTCGTATATACTTCCATTAAAGATTGTTCTCATTCAATTCATGCATTTTCATCTCGGCGGCAATCAATGTTAATGACACATGTAAGGCTGTTTTTGACAATTTTCCGACTGAAATGTGAATGTGAAAGTTTCTTGAGGTTATGGGTTAATTGCCTCCGGATGGCGGGTAGTATAGAAGACCATACCGCGGCAACCCAAATTAAATTTGAATAATGATGATGGTTCTTAAGTCAAGAGTGAATAGGTGCTTCATTGTCGACCACAACATTGCTACCATCAGGTGAGACAGTGGTAAAAAAAGATCCTATATCAACATAAAAAAGATATATAACTTATATTTTTTTTATGATTTTTTCTATGATTATTAAAACAAAGAGACTAAGATAAAACTTCCAATTTTATTATGTATCCAGAACACAAAATTATTCAATAATAATTTACATTTCTTGCTTCATATTTTAGTTTGTTTTCTTATAATTAGTTTTTCTGAAAATTTTACATACAGATCTACAATGGATGGTGCAGTTTCGAGAATAAAGACAATTAGGAATTATGAAAACATACAATAATGTTTTTCTGCAAAAACAGGTGCTTTATGTTTTTTTTTACTTGAAAATGATTGCTGTTTTAATTCACAAATTCGTAGTCACAGGTTAATTTTTAAAACTAAATACTTTTCAGCGACATTTTACCGTAGTCAGGTTTTTATTCAAACAACAGAATTGTGTTTACCAAGCAAGGTCAGGTTGCAACATACGCTTAATGAAATTACGAAACAATATTGAAATAAATGTGACAATACACCAAATTACGACTCCCATACAATCTACATACACAATAAGGATAAATAAATAAAATAAAATCTTTCTTCGTACATTATAAATACACTCTGATTTAATTATAATTTACACTAAATTGTTAATGTTATTTTTTAATGTTTTACACTAGTTTAACGCTATGACTAATAGGTAACTTTACCGTTGTGTTTAATAATGTACAGAATTTCAAACATAATGTCTTTCTATATGTAACACTTCACTTATAAAGAGCGAGTTATTTTTAGACTAAAATAACAATGCGTTGTTATTTAAAGCTAAGGTTAAAGATGTATTTGTTTTTTCTTGAAACCCTTTTTGTTTACGAAGCTGTTACATTTAGATACAAGAGAAACTAGGACTTACTAATAGTAAGTTCTATTAACTCCAACAAGGCATCACTAAAAACTAAACTAAACTAAAACGTGAATTATGAACTGTTTTGTACTTAATCGAGGGATACAGTCTTGTTTAAACATTGGTCACTCGTAACTACTCCTCACTAAATCTACTCAAACACAGGGTTACATACAACCTTACAATATAAGCTAAATGACTAAAACGTGGGGTAAGCATAAATATATCTATTTACATTTTAAGACAAATTAAAGTTAACACTATTTCAACAAGTTTGTTAGGGTCAAAAGTGAATCGCGAAATGATTGGTCATGGAACATCTTCTCCGATTAACTTTTGATGAAATTACAGATACAATACGAAGTCTTTGGCCTTAATAAGAATACTCTACAATAATTTACTTGTTGTTACACGAAGCCTCTACAACAGGTGACGCCTGCCTTCTACTCTGCGAGCTAGGCGTGCTGTGCCCTGCCAAGGTGGATGAAGAACGCCACGCGGTCGGCACTGCGCTCCCCGCACTTGTTACACATAAAAGGATCATTGTATCCATGGAAACCCATGTGGATAGTATGCATTGTTAAATCTCCGAACGTAATGTCGCAGTACTGACAAGAGTACGACTGAGTGCTGGCCGGAGCTTCCACGGAACCTTCAGATTCGGAATCGGAAATTTCCATATCCCTAATTTTCTCATCCTCATGTTGAAGTCGCAGGGCTGCGGGTTGGAGCTTGAAGGCGCGACCTTTCCGTCGGTTCTTCAGGGCGGTGGTTGGAGTGACGGGTGTCGCTCGCTCCGTGCTTGGGGGCGGCGTACCTGCTTCGCTGGTCTTGGTATTGGTGAGGTCGAGCGCATCGTTACCCGCAGCCGCAGGAACCTCCCGAGGAGTGGTCGGCGTTTGTGGCAAGCTGGCAGGTGACCTGGCAGGTGATTTAGCAGGCGACGTCGTGCCACTGTCCGCAGGCCTCTCATTGTACGCAAGGCGCTGATGCAGTAGAGAAGGTGGAGGAGAAACCGTTTGACTTTTCTCAGGAGGCATTTCAGGTAGTTTTGGCGATGTGCGATGTTCATAGTTATTGTTCGGAGGGAATAAAAATGAGTGAGGTAGCAGTGGGGGGAGGTAGGGGAGGTTAACGGGGAAATGGTTCCCGAAGATCGGGTGTGAGGGCGGGGGAGGTTGGGGCTGGTTGTTGTTGTTCATCGGCGACGAATGGTCGAACATCTTAGACAGCGGCTTCTGTTTAGGTCCGCGCCGAGTTCCGTACACGTCAATGATTGGCAACGGGTTAGGTGTGCCATCCGGGTTCAGTACCATGGCAGGGTTGTGCTGGTATTTGCGCAAGTGCAGTTTCAGCGAGTGGCAGTACTTGGTGGCGTAGTTGCAGTCGGCGCAGCGGTACTGGTACACGTTGGAGTGAGACTTCAGGTGAGAGTTGAGCATCGACTTGTTGACGCACGAGTACGAGCACTGCGTGCACTGGAATGGCTTGGATCCTAAGTGATTCCTCATGTGGTATTCAAGGTGGTGCTTGTACTCTGTTACGAACGGGCACTTTCTACAACATAACATTTTCTCTGGTTTGATGTGTTCCTTGCTATGTTCCCAGAAGCTCAGTTTGGTTACAGCCACAAACTCGCACTGCTTGCATTTGAATGTTTTAACTTTGCCGTGCGAGTTGACGGCGGGCACGCGGAGGCCGGGCTCGTCATCGAAGTCTTCATCGCCGGATACGTCGCGGCCATCGTCGCCGTCGGCCTTCTGACCGATACCATCATAACCAGAATCATGGTAGCGGTCAAAAGATCTTCTATCGTGATCCCTATCAGGGGATGAAGGTGTTCTTGGGGGTGATTTCGGTGGGGTAGCGTCGGCACGTGCTAGTGGGGTGGACACGTGTGCGGGGGGCGCTAAGTTTCTCGGTGAGTAAGATGTTTCGTAGCCGGGCGAGGGTTCGCGGCCGTCATTGTTGCGCGGCTCGAAGCCGGGCGGGGTGAGCAGGCTGTACGGCAAGCCATTGCGGAATGCGTCCAGATGCATGCCAAGGTTGGCTTTAGCCTTGAGGGACATGGTATCGTAGAAGGGAGAGGGTTCTCCGGAGCTGCCGACACTGCGTGGGGAGTGCCCGTTGGAGTCCTTACTGGAGGAGGAGGGCGATGCGCTGTGGAAGCCCTCCGAGTAGAAGCCGCTGGTTTGATCCTTCAGAAAGCTTCCGTCTTCCATTGGTTCAGATTTCTATAAAGAAGTGAAGTTGTTGTAGAACATTGCGGTTTATAGCTATCAGAGTTAAGGTTATTTAAAGGTTTAAAATACATACCACTGTGGGAGGCTGTAGCAGTGATCCCCAAGCCTGGGGATGCGCGGTGTGATGCGCGGGCGGCATGCCAGCGGGGGACGCGCAACTGATCATACCTGAGGATGAAGCAGTCCTTGAGAATGATGCAAACCGTCAACATTTTTTTGCGATGTTACTTAATTGCGAAGTAATTCAAGTGCAGAGAATTGCTTCGAATGCAAAGGAGTGAGTAATTAAAAAATGCGGAACGAACAGTCACGTACGTACGTTGGCATAATTAATTTTTAGAATATGTATTTGCATTTTTGCAAACGTTTTGCCGAGACAGGCGTATCATGAAGAAATGACCAGTCCTTTTTGTAGATTGAATGTCGTAATTGCGACATCCGCTGATAGGTATACATAATATTTGTTTGTAAACAGAACTATTGATGGACTATGTTTAATTTTAATTAAATGTAATATTATGTAATAGGTTATACCTATTAGGTACCCACCTTTATTGTTTGTCAAGCAAAAATCGGTATAACAACTACCACACAAAAAATTGCGGTTTCTTAATTTTTGTTTCTAACTAAGAACACTGCTATGACGAACATCGCTTTTTGGATTATGATAAAAACTAGAGTTAATTTCTTGTCATACAGAGTATAGCACTAATGGTATTGTCTAATGCATTTTTGACAGTTCAAGAATGACGAATGGACAACATAAATAATATACATTTACAACAAATAATTGCTGAATTTTCCTTAATTTAAACGGAACGTCGTTATCCGTCTTGCAAATGATGGAAAATTTGCAAATTATGGTTTTATATTTGCCGTTTTGAGTTACCTAAAATATTACACTGAAATATGTTGGTAGGTATGACAGACCAGTAATTATTTAATTATTACTTAAGGATAACTTTATTTTAAATTAGTTTTGAAAGGTTTCATGATTATCGCATATTCCTAGGTACGTGAATAGAGCATATTTTGTTACCACACGGATTGGTTTTCAAATAATAGGCAATATGAACTTTAACTCGGAGTTTGATAAAAGTCTGTTAAAAACTGAAATCAATGTTAGGTCAATCAGGATAACGTTACAAATGATAAAAAAAGGCGGCTAAGTTTTATTCTAAAAGACTGTGCACTGAGTTATGACCGTAAAAACTTAAAATTAAGCACAGCAAAGCTGCAATCATTGATTTGCCATAAGTTAAAATGTTATTTGTGTTTAGAATCTACCGATTTGACGTATCGCTTCCTATCTATTTAAATCAAATAATGTCCAATTAATAATTATGCAGGTTAGTTATGTACATATAAAACAAAGGTTAGGCACGTCCGTAGCAACGCAAACGATATAAAAATAAAATCTGAAATAAAAATAAACACTAATATATAAACTCACCTTTACTCGAACTTAGAAAGTTTCAGAACACACAGCACAACATATACTTCATGAATAGAATCCAATAAAGTTCACTTTAGTCCTTAATATCACTGATAAAATAATTTTCATAGACACGAAAAAACCTTGAGCGTTTTTTGGGACAACCCTTCGATGCGACGGTCGGAACACGTCTGCCCGTCGCCACTTCTCACAATGAACTGAAAAAAATCTGTAAATTTTTATGCTCCAAACATCGATAAATGTATTCTATGTTTGAAGGCGACGTGTTTCTGTGTGAGGGGGACGCCAGGTCGTGATAGATACGTCTGTCCCTTTCGAGCCCCCACAGCCTATTTCTCTCCACCAATAGGGCGCGAGCTTCTGTGGGTGGGGATCAAGTTATTAAGTTATTGTTTATGCGATATTAATAATAAAAAATAAGCAACCCCGCGTATTTTGCCAGTTGTTATTGTAATAAAGCCTGCGTATTATAGTTGCCGAGCATTATTGGCCGATAAAGCTGCGTGTAGGGAAATTAGATTGTTTTCGTATTGTATCACTTAATGTTTACGGTTATAATGTGATTTTTATGTATGTTCACTCCATTTATTAAGTAACACAATAAAATATTTGACGGCGAGTGTTAAGATAAATGGATTGTTTGCTTGACATTCATTAGATGTAAAATCATAACATGTTGATTTTTGAGTTTTCAATTTGTTATCTTACCTACCAACTAGTTGCTAGTAAATAAGAATACATATATACAAATACCAATACGTAAAAAACTCAAACCCCTATGTATCGGTCTCCCTAACCCCCCAAACGGGTACGTCGTTTTTTATGTCGTAAAAAGTAGAACATAAAAACTCTCAGTCGCTCCAGTGAAGGGGCGTTGAGCTTTTTACGTCAGACGCCAGCCAATAGCAGAGAGCAGATTAAAAAAGGAATGCCGTTCACTTTTTTTTTTCTGTATCCAACAACCAATTAAAAACTGTTTTCCATTTTTGTGGCGCGGGTTTTTTTAACTGTGAAGCTAGAATGGTGACTTACATAGAGTGAATGGAACTATGATAAATGTTAATAAATGTTCCCATGTTTTATTTTGTGTCTGAATTGGTAAATTTAATTCACCTGTATTTTTTTTCAGCTTAACGCAGTCTTACCTTATTACCTTTATAATTTATATAAACTCATTATCTGCAAAGTCTTTTCCCAACCATATTGGGGTCGGCTCCCAGTGAAACTTAATTCAGATGAATACCAGTATTTTACATGATGCGGCTGCCTACCAGACAATGGGTAATGGTGGTTCTTAGCTAGACTGCAGTCAGTTTTACTGGCGTCTGACATTTCGTAACGACTGGAAAATATCTACAAATGACAGTCGGGACCAAAGGCTTAACTATATGATTTCCGAGGCACGGAGGAAACTCGGTATGTTAAAATAGCCACCCATCCATAGACATAACCTTGATATTAATAGAAAGTAAAGAAATAAAATGGCAGTTTAATTTGATAATCATAACACACCTTTGATGTCGAATTAGTTGATTGTTGAACTATTTTAGCAATATACAAAGAGAACTCTATATTCGGAGTTGAACTTATCAAAATAACAAATAAATTGAAATTTGCTTTAATAGGTTTTTGAGTTAAAAATAACAAAAAATAATATTGTTATAATTATAGCAAAAGCATTGGCATTGGCAATTTCTTTTCTGAAAATGTTTGAGTATGCAAATAATGACAATTATTATGAGTAATTATTTTTTTGAAAATAAAACGTGACAAACCAACAATATTATAGGAAACAAGGGAAGGGAAGGAAATGTCAAGGCATTAATGTAAGCAAGTACTGCCTACCTACTTACAAATAGATAGATTCATAGTAGAACCTTAGTACCTGAATACATTCTGGAGATCTTATAGCCAGCTCCATGTCAAATATTGGTTTTAAGCTGCATTAGAAGCCGACAAAAATATTTAGAAGAGAGACAATTTAAGTCACATACCTAGTATTTTATAATAAGAAGATACGAAATGAGCGTAAAGTACCTACACCTACCACAGTGTTGTATTTATAACCCAAAGGTTGACTGGTAGAGATTGCCTTGTTGCATTAAGTCCGCCCATGTACCACTATTGTACATAAAGTTTAAATAAATAAATAAAACAAAGTTATGTATTAACCCCGTATTTTTGTTTTTTTTAATTCGGATTACGCACACCGACAGACGGATTATCATGGCTTAACTGCACCTAATTAGCGACAGTATGCAAATTATAACCACCTTAATAATTAAATAATATTTACAAAAATGAATAACGAAGTAGGTCGTTTTTGTTACTTTAATTGTTTTTCTTATAAATCTAATTACTTTCGGGTTTTTATTTGGCGGCAAATTGTTCTTAATGATAATAGACCATAATGGGGTAAGCGATAACAAAATCTCGTCGGTTAAATAAAAGAAAAAAAGTCGTTATTAAAAAATTAATAACGCTTGTCATTAGCGTGTTGGCTAACCCAACACATCGCGGTATATTTGTCCACATGACTTATAGGCGCCTAGTAGGTACTTAACTACATTATGTACCTAATATATGGCGCCTTACTGATGAAATACGATCTCAGTCTTCTTAGCGTATATTTATCTAATGTAAAAAAAAAATGTTTGGCTTCAGTAACACAACTTGATGACATAGACAATGTGTACTCATTTATGGTCCTCATGATTTTGTGATCTTCACTGCAATGATTTCTACGTTCTAAAAATGGGTGCATTTATCCTCTACCGCTGGCAAACACTTTATTTAACCACTAAATCTGGACCTGACATTCAGAGGATGGAGCTTTCTAAACCTGCGAAGATTTTTCTAACGTGCCATAAAAAGGACTAATGCAAGATATCCATAAATAACTTACTTTATCCTGGCGTCCACAGTTGCTTATGCCGACTGTATGTTTCAGTTTCATGATCTGTTTATCTCGGTCCTTTGGTACTCTTTCGAAAATAATACTTTATGTCGACTTTAACTAAAAGAAATAAACTTTAAATCTAACTATATACCTACACTTAAAATAAAAATAAACTTAAATCTTCTTAACTATATACATATCTATACTAATATTATAAAGCTGAAGCGTTTGTTTGTTTGTTTGTTTGTTTGAACGCGCTAATCTCAGGAACTACTGGTTCGAATTGAAAAATTCTTTTTGGATTGAATAGACCATTTATCGAGGAAGGCTTTAGGCTATATATCATCACGCTTAAGCCAATAGGAGCGGAGCAGCGATAAAGAATGTTTTAAAATCGGGGATTCCACGGCGACGAAGTCGCGGGCAGCAGCTAGTATGGTATAAAAAAATACTCTCCGCTATCGACTGGAAGTGAACCCAAAAGACTGACTGCCATTTTTTTTTTTTTTTTTTACTTTTAACCGATTTTTACTGCTTAACCGATTGTTCCTGTGGTGGCCTCAAATGAATTTAAGGCCCCCAGCCAGGGGATTGACTGCCAAAAGTAAATCAAACAATTTAAACTTCATTTGCATTCGTATAATATATACCATATAGGCGGTCTTCATGGACAACATTATGAAATCGTACTTTGGACAAACCGACGAAAGGACAGGCACAATAAAAAACGAATAAAAAAAAGATAAAACATTTTTTTTACAAAACATGTTCTTTATCGAAAGGGTTAATTGTCACAGTTATTGTTTTTAATGTGCGTGACGGGCGTCGTCGCCGACAAACAG
This sequence comes from Hecatera dysodea, assembly GCA_905332915.2. Classification (NCBI taxonomy): domain Eukaryota; kingdom Metazoa; phylum Arthropoda; class Insecta; order Lepidoptera; family Noctuidae; genus Hecatera; species Hecatera dysodea. The sequence continues at coordinate 7,115,704 of HG995288.1, read as the reverse complement.
TGGTATCTTAGACAAACCTCAACTAATTACAAAATAATGGTAACGTGTTATCAATTTATCACGTCATGAGTAGGTATGTGATTGGTAATTATTTTAGATGTTTAATCAAGGAACTTTTATATTTTTGTATCCGGTAGAGAACAGAAGGTACTAAATTCAGTGAGACCATTCAAAGGTAACCGAACAAAAGAATAGCAAAATAATTTACAGTTCCAGTTCATTCTAGTTCATTTCAGTTCAGTTACAATTTTTTGGCCGCATATTCTGGAATCTGATGCCGGCTGTTCTTCTATGATTAAATACAGAACCACATAATTATCATAGAACTTAACAGATAAATTACTAGAAAAAAAAATGGATGCTACTGGTTTAATTAAAAAATATTCTACTTATATATTTTTTCGTACATAAAAGATATTAAGCGTAGATCTACATGATTTGCACATTAAGCAAAATTAATTAAGCTTTTACTGGAACTAGCGTTTAACCTACTGAGCAGAATAGTTGCTGTTTGGTGTGAATGCGATTAAATATGGAATATAAAAAGTATTAATACTTAAGTATTAATACAAAAAGTATTGATACTTTTTATATTAAATATTTAAATGAAGACGACAAAGGTCAATCGCTCCCGAAAGGAATTCAAATAATCAATTTTAACCTATTTTTTTATTTACCAGTCGACATTTAAATGTTAAACAATAAAAATAATAATGTTTGACTTTGATAGCGATGGCGTCAACTTAAGTCAATAGTTTTAAATCAACATAATTAACGGTTACAATATTTTGTCGTAATATTAATACTAAGAAAAGTACATACCTCTGGATTGTTCCTATTTGTGTTACTGATTGGTTCCCACCATTAAATTGAGTAAGTCAGAAAATACCTTAGGTATTAAGTTTGCTTCCAGTGGTCTTAGTGCGAGTTTTTAACGCTCTCGATCACGTTAACGTAAACGTCAATGTTACATTGAAAGAGAATAAGCGCCGTCCGGTAGCAGTAACGGAAAACCCTTTTTTCTATTCAATTTGACATAAGCGAATTTTTACGTTAACGCGAACGAGTACGTTAAAAAACTCGCATACCCTCAGATGTACTTATGTATGTGCATAAAGTATTAAATGAAGATATGTTCCTACCCCTATATTTAAAACATAATCTTAATATTTACAAAATACAACTAAAGAAGATATAATATAGAAAATATATATATGTACAAGCGGAGTAAAATGGAGAAAAGACTCAAAGGGCATCGAAAATTTCGTCCACATCGCTGTCAACGGGAAAGTGCCCAGAACACTGGCCGCATTGCCACGTTGAATGGCAATGCTGATTCGTTGACCAAAGACAAGGGCAGTCCTCTGGTCATGTGAAGAGTGACTAACTGCTTACTGTACCTACCTATTGAACGCAGTAGGTAAGGTACCCCCTCTTACTTATGCAATTTAAACTATATTTATTTTACAAAATCAAGTGCAGTATTATTCAAATAATTTTAACATAGCACTACTTATCGAAGTCTTTGAGGCTGGGGTAGGTAGTGCTATCTTGTTTTCTTTAGAAGTCTAGAACCAACCTAAAAGCTCTGTTGATCAGAAACAAGCACCTATCGTATTATAAATACCGGTTTTTGCCCTATAAGGAAAAAGGGAAGCCACTAAAATTCAGCTAACGGTCAGGAGCACAGGAGCGCGGCATCCAATATTTTGGCAATAACTACCCCCGATCGTGGCGGGAAGAAAATTCCCATTTTCCGGTCAGTACACTCGCGAAGATATGCGCTACTCTCGTGGAACTGTGGAAGGCAGTGTGCATACGATTCCTTGGTTCTTTCTTCTGGGCTTGAAAACGTTTTTACACTCACAGGGGATAGGGGTTTGTAGATCTTTGGCAGTAGTTACGGATTGTCAGAAGCCAGTAAATCAGACTCCAGTCTGGCAAAGAAGTACCGTGTTACCCAGTTAATGGGCTGTGGAGGTCTGGTAGGCAGCCGCTCCACGTTAAATACTGGTATTCAGCTGAATCCGGTATGACTGGTAGCCGACCCCAATACAGTTGGGAAAAGGCTAGGCAGATAATCATGAGGGGACAGAGAAATAAGCAGCTTTGAGTTAGCAGAAGCTTAAGAAAGCTAAGCATTTAATATTGCTTTACTTTGAAATGCAAACCGCTATTTCGCAGCATAATAACTGCAATATAGCGGAATACAGTCAAAAATCTAAGATTCTCTGTATTACGCGTATCAAGGTTTATTTTTTTTTTTCAGTGGGAAACCTGAAATAAGCCCAGACTTTACATACATACTTAACAGATTTAAAGCAAGTGTGATAAGCCTTACCACCCTCAAACCACCCAAAATTATGACCTATCCAAGTGACAATCCTATACAACTCGCCTTCCGACTTAAACAATCATCAATTTTGAAGTTACTTCTATCCGACAAAAATGCGGTACCTTATATACCGAGCCCTATATAGCCGTTAGCCTCACATACGCGTGCGCTCGTATGTCCCGGCTCCGACTCCCGACCGACTCATTCTTATCGCACGAGTAAAAAGTAATGCGTCCAGCCTTTATGGCAGTTTCGAGACACGCTCTTTATTACGGAGGGCAGGGCTTTGTGATGGGCTGGGGATGCACTGAGGACAAACGAGAATAAATAAACTTAGGGTTAATTTCACTGTTGCGGAATTTGTTCGAAAGAGTCACCGCGGCCCTGGAACGCAAAGGGCACAAGAAGGATCACGGGTGGGTTTTAGGTCTGACACTCCTTTCCGCCCCACCCAGAGCGGGAGAAGTCATTTGATGATTTCCCATCCAGAAAAAAAGGGTCAATTTCTCTAAGAACATTTGCGCTGCGATCAAGATTTACAGTAAAATAGTACGATGCTTCAAGTTTCAACAGTGTTATAGGTTCTTTATGGTCTTTAATAAGTTGCAATAAGTCTGTTCCGTAAAGAGAAAGTGAAGACGAGGCTATTTATACTTAAGGGAACGTTGAATAGCTGATAGCAATAAAAACAAAGATGTTTTTTTCAGAAAATCTACCACAAAAGACGGGCAAAATGTTCCGAACAAATGACTTTTCCAGCAGTCTCATCTCATGCAGTTGGTGAAATCAAATATGTGATGTCACCAGCGTGCAACTGTAACAAACTGCTTGAAAAATCACTTCTTCTTAATTTTTTAGTCCATTTTTCTTCTCGTATTTGTTAAATATTCATTTCATTTTATTTTCATATTTTTTATTAATATGCATCGGCTACCCCACTGAAATATGACCACCCACTTCTGGTACTCCCTCTACTGTTCGGCAAACATAAGTTAGGACGCGTAAGTCAGGCTAGATAGAATGACCCAAGGTGGCAGCTGGATGAGACTCGCAGAGAATCGAGATGATTAGCATACCCATCAGCTCACTACTGTAGCCGACAATGACGACACACAACAAGGTCTTCTCCAAGATAACTTTTGAGATTTCCAGACAAAAATTATCTTCTTATTCCGTGTATAATTAGCTAGAACACCACAAACTTATAAAATACATCATTGCATACGTATTCATAGAACTATTACCTCGTAATCGAATCAATTAACATATTATTTCCAGTTAGGAAGGAGTGAAATTGAGTACCAGCTTCATTGAACCTTAAAAGAGTCCACATCACTCAGGTACTTAGAAAATTAATATCGATTGCCTGATGAAATCGATTAATAATGTTCAATCACTCGGAAAATGCACTTAATAATGATTTTATCACCAGTTAGCATAATTCAAATTGGAATAGATAAATTTAAAATTGATTGCCTAAATCTCTAATTACATATCCATTGAACTTACATTTTATTTTTTTATCATTACAGCATGCGAATATGGGTTTGTTAATGAATCGTTATTCAACGGATAATTGAATTTAGAAGATGTTTGGAACGTAGGTAGACCATGGCATACACAGCCTTGTTTAATGGATGGGACAGCATCTCGCAATCATGCGAGACTTCTCCCACTCTGGGCGGAGAGGAAGGGAGTGTCAGAATCTCCTATTCTATTCTCAATTATTTATTGAGTACCATAAGTTTTTTTTTTTTTTTTTTTTTTTTTTTTTTTCAAACTATCTCCTCCATCGGTTGACGGAGACCTTATTAAACTTATTCTCTTCCATTCCAGTTCTCGCAATTATTCCTCTCGCACTTTTATGCCTCATACTGGTTCTTTCTATCATACATTTCCATTCATTCCATGGGTGGGACTCCCATTTATATAGCCTATTCTATCTATTCTATAATTTTTGTTTCTTTTCATTTTTCGTTTTTCGGGGAAATAAGGAGATACGGGTTTATTTATTTTATACACAGTATCTTCATAACTTATGATTAGCTTATACATTATTATCTTAATCTATTTTTTCTTATTCTATATTTTATATTCTAATTACTGCTAATTCTATTACATTTCTCTACTGCATACAAACTATGTTTACATTAAATATATGTAACAATATATTGAAACATAGTATTCTAATTACACATTTTTGTTTCTTTCTCTGACCCTTTTGCAAATGTTGACGCAGTAATCTAGGAAAATCTGTCTTTTCTTGCCTAACATTATTTCCTTTATATTATTTTCTGTAAGCTTCATATCAATATCATTTTCCAATTTAAATCTCTGAGCCGCAAACACCGGGCATTCTAGGAGCAAGTAAGTGCGGAACGGATTCGTTCGCTCCTGGGTCACAGATACACGATGGGCTCTCCTTACACCTGAAGCGATTCAGATATTCGGAGAACCCACCGTGCCCCGTCATTAATTGTGTTATTGTGGCATTTATTTTAATTTTTCGGATTGTCCTGTACGCCGCCACTGCATCCGGGAAGAACATCTTGGTAACTGACGCAGTTTGACCCGACGCATATCTCCAATTCCACTCATCAAGCGACAGCATACGTGCATGCCGCCTGACAAATGAAATCGGACATAGGTCGTAGTCAGGCTTCCTCTTGCTGGTCAGGGCGGCCTCCTTTGCCAGCTGATCCGCTCTTTCGTTGCCTTCAAACCCTGCGTGAGCCTTTATCCAGAACAGGTTTATAACCTTTCTCTGGTGGGATAAGGTTGTTAGGTTATCCCTGGCTTCCACCGCTAGGGGATGAAGGCAGCTGTGGTTTTTCACTGTCTGAAGAGCCGCCATGGAGTCGCTGTATATCCCGAAGCCGTTTGCCGAGTGCTTCTGGATCTCCCTGGTTGCCCGGCATATTGCCAGAAGTTCCGCCTGATAGACCGTGCAGTAGTCGGGCAGCGCCAGCTTGATAGCGCGGACAGTACCATAAGTTACATATACATAGTTAGGTAGGGAAGCAAATACCTAGTAGTCACAGTTATGGACCCTGTCGGGCACAGCAAAGATTAAGTAGGAGAGAGGATGAAGACAGTTTGTTTTACTTATTACTTAGTTTAAAAAAAAATCTTACTGACTAAAACCCATCCGTGTTCTTCCTAAAGCTCTTTGCGTTCCAGGGCCGCGGTGACTCTTTCGAGCAAATTCCGCAACCCTAGCAGGATGCCTTTACGACCTATAGGATAGTTTTTAGTGTTTCGAACTTCCGTATGAAAAAAACGGAATCCATCCATCATGTATTTATTGTATATATAATTAGTACACCTAAGACTACCTATAGTACTGTATTTCCTTTTTCTCTTTCAAATCCATCCAAAGGTTGTCTTGAAAAGATCGCTTTTAGCGATAAGGCCGCCCATTGTGTCACCCTATGTAATGTTTTCTTTGTATATATTTTCTGTAACTTGTATGGTGTACATAATAAAGAGTATTCTATTCTATTCTATTCCATATAAGTCTACTCGTGTGTCTGTCGGTTGAATCTAGGATGTGTGTCCCTATAGGATAATTTTCAACTTTCATGCGAAGCAATGGTGGCCGAGTGGTAATGGCCCCAATTTACAAATTGTAAGTTGCGGGTTCAAACCCAACCAGGCGCATTAATTTGTGTAATTAATTTTATCGCCACTGCTCTCAAAACGGTGAAGGAAAACATCGTGAGGAAACCGGCATGTCCTAGAACCAATAATTCGAAGACATGTAACATTTACCAACCCGCACTGGTTCCGCGTGGTGGATTACGGCCCATTCCCTCTCCTAGAGAGGAGGCGTGTCCCAGCAGTGGGAACATTAAAAGGCCGATTATGTATGCAGGCGTTACGAACCCTCTGGAAAATACAAGTTTTTACAGTGAGGCTACGTGATTAAAACCATGATTTCTCTTTACTATCATCTAATGATAACAAAAAGACGTTAATATTGAGGCGCCTAAAATAAGATACGTTTGATTATTTACTAATGTGTACAAATAACACAGCACAGGAAAAAGATCTGTGCCTCTTGTGACCCAATATACGAGTTATTTCAAATAAAACATAATGCATTCATCATACAAAATACATTCGAGTTGTTTTGAAATGGGTTAACATTCTTGTGGTTAATTAATGTAATTATTAAGTAACTAATGTAGGACCGTATTGTCTCAGTTATGTATGTTTATCTATGTTGTTTGTTTGTACGTCCTACTGTAATTTTATTACAGACTACCTCCTCATAGCAGCTTCGCTCGCGTGAATGTTGGATCCCAATGAAACATAATCTCGGGATAAAAATGCTATCCTATATATCCTATGCACTATCGCAGACTGTAATATATCTCAGAGAGTGAGAAATTTCATGCAAATCCATTCAGCCATACTGGTGTGATGGGGTATCAAAAATCCATCGAAACTTTCGCATATATTTTGTAGTATAGTATAAGTAAGATTTCATTCATCATCATCAACAGCCTGTTGCAGTCTACTGCTGGACATAGGCCTCTCCAATGGGGTAGTTGACTAAAAAAATCTAATTAGTCCGTCGGATAGATTTCCAAAAACTATTGGACACGTATTTTTTCTTTTTTCACGTAAATAAAAAATGAAGACGATACAGTGCGTTGAAAACTCGTGTGACGTCACTACTCGCTACAATTTTTAACGAGCCATGACGTCACAAGCCCCCACTCCTGATCTTTGATGCTTTGTATCTTCGTCAGTTTTTATAGATTTGATAAAGCAAAAAATACGTGTCCAATATTTTTCTATAATCTAACTGACGGACTAAACATAATCATATATTTTTTACTCAGGAAACATCCCTATTGCACGCCACTTAGATCAATTTTCGGTTTCTCGCATCCAGTTCCTGCGTATTTCATTATTGTGTAGAAAACAAAAGTTTGTTTCAGTATCTTATATTATGTAACCTTTACGCACAGAGGTACAAAGGAAAAAAGAAGAGCGATGGGCTGTAGCATTTTGTTCCCAAATATAATCTCCCAAGATACTTCGATCAGTCCGAGTGTGTCCCCACCCTGTCCAGCATTATTTCCCCTCGCATAAAAAATGATTGTACCTTCAAATCTATCCCGGGCGGAGGGCCGCTCCCCCAGCCTCCCACCCTCCTAATGTCCTCTCAGCCCAACCTATATGAATGACTTGAACTATACCACCGTAAAATGAATCTTTTGAGTGCTCTCGCCAAGATTTCGTAGCTTTGAAGAAAAGAGAAAGTGGATTTTAATATTTATGAAAGATTTTGCGATGATATGTTTTTATTATATTTCTAGTTGTTTATTGAGAAATGTGTGTTTTAGCGTAAGCCATTTGCGTTGATAGTACAACAGTTTTACTTGCCACATTTAACTAGTAGATTTGTTAAAGTTTAACTAGTAAGCTGCCACGTCAGAAAAATAATTATTCATGTGAGTATATAATTGTGAGTCTCAAAATCTTTGGTCCAGCAGGGTATGTTTTAAATGGCCATATTAGGCCCGAAGTGAACCAATTGACGTTTAATATTAGGTTACTAAAACCTTCGATTAGTATTTCTTCAATTATTTAAACGTCCACTGCAACACGAGGTTTCCATAGAGACTGGTTAGCACACACATTACAAGAAATCAATACTCAGATTCTTAAAAGAACGGATTTATGTGATAAGATTGTATGATTGTTGTTTGCATGTACTACTTAATCAATATCATCAGTTGAGAGTCAATTCCAGTATTTTCTGGTAGCGTTCGCTTTCAGATCTCTCTGTCAAAAACACCCATAATACTCCTATGTTTTGAGTTGTTTTTGACATTGATGATCGCCGAGATGAGATTGCGATATAGTTTGATTTTTAAACCTGACTTTTCCCGTAATCAAAACATCAGCAGCCGTGCAGTGGTGGCCAAGTGGTAACAGCCCTGACTTACGAACGTCCTGACTTACGAGTCGTGGGCTCGAACCCAACCAGGCGCATTATTTTGTGTAATTAATTTCATCACCACTGCTCTCAAAACGGTGAAGGAAAACATCGTGAGGAAACCGGCATGTCCTAGAACCAAAAATTCGAAGACATGTGATATTCATCAACCCGCACTGGGCCCGCGTGGTGGATTACGGCACATTCCCTCTCCTAGAGAGGAGGTCTGTGTCCCAGCAGTGGGAACGTTAAAAGGCGGATTATGCTTATGCTTTAAAACATCAAGAGCTGCTGAAGATGAAAAAAAAGCTTGAATCTACGACGACCTCTCATTCGGTCATCGACCGTAGAGTCTACGTGCGCTAAGACAGTATAGATACCACATAATAGTAGTTATTCACTCCTATTTTAACATATAAACAGGCTAAATAATCTCCAGACAGTAATTTGTGTTATTTACGCACATTATCTGTGGCAGACTGTTTAATAATAAATAGTGACCGTGTTTAGTTTCTGGACTTGAGTACTTTACTAGTCGTTACGTACTAGAACTGCTGGTTTTTTTGCTGGTGCTGTTTGTAGGTGTACGGATGGAAGTGAAGAAGGAAATGAAATGCCTTAAACCATAGACAAAAATAACAAATATGCTGCAAACTTAGAAACATTGATTGTTTAATTAGGATACCTTTTTTAACGATTATAGAGGGTTTATTCGGAGTCAGTGCACAAATACGCATAGCATGGTCATCTTACTTCTTACTAATATTATAAATGCGAAAGTTTGTAAGTATGGATGTTTGTTACTCTTTCGCGCAAAAACTACTAAATGGATCTTGATGAAAATTGGCACAGATTTAGATTACAATCTGGAATAACACATAGGATAATTTTTATCCCGGGATTATGTTCCCTTGGGATAATTTCCGACATTCACGCGGGCGAAGCCGCGGGCAGCAACTAGTTTAAAATAAATATGCATATTTAACATTGTATTGTTACACCAAGTTTAGTCAATATTTTTAATATAATTAAAGAGTAAAGTGATGCCAATTCTTAAAAAACAAAATTATGTGGTTGCATGAAAAAAAAACATGCGCACTGTTTCCGAAGTAATGTTGAATTCTTTGAGAAATATAGATTTGAGTAGGTACGAACGGTGTTGATTACAAGAGAACAGTATGGAAGACTAAGGTCCATATTACAAAACGTTAATTCCAACTCAACTCGAAGTCTTTCTCCAACATTAGCACGAAAACGTCAATGAAAGCATGTTTTATTGTTACAGAATTTGTTCGCAAGAGTCACCGCGGCCCTGGAACTTAGGGTACTAGAAGGAACACAGGTGGGTTTTAGTTAGTAAGAGTCTGACACTGCCTTCTGCTCCGCCCAAAGCGGGAGAAGTCATTTGAAGATTCACATACAGAAAAAAAAAGTCTAATTGAAGTTTTCGTGCTCGAGATATGTTATTGAGAGATGAGCATCTCTCGAGCACGAAAACTACAATTTATGATAAGCTTTGGAATATGGGCCTAAGAAACGATAGATGGAAACTAAAAGTTGATAAGCTTTAACATAAAAAATATTCTAAGCATAGGTATGCTTAGTTTAAATACCTACCTACTACTAATTCAATTTTTCTACACAGAACTTGACAGAATCACGATGATAACTTGAAATCTTTATTAAATTATTTATTACTGGAGTAATTTACAGTTTATCATGGTTTCCTCGATGTTTTTCCAATGGATCTGGTTCATCTGGTCCCCTAACGACCGATACGTCACCATATCAGTGATAAATATCCGAAATACTCTTATGAGGAAAAATATCATAAAAACTATAAACGTTCCGGAAAATCTGATATTATCCGCTACAATTTAACGGTCAATGTTTGATAATATGGTATCTACTCAATTTAGTTCTGTCTGACCACGGCAATATTTAGCCAATACAGATTAACCTAAAATGTTCTCCGAGCGGTAGTGCAAAATGTTATTAAAAATTTGTCCGCCGAAGTTACAATTTGTTCAAATTGATGAAAATACAAAAAATACCTACATTTTTGCGCACTTTTTTATGGTATGCATGATTTTTCGCGCAAATTAAATCTTTTTCTTTAATTCTTCTTTTCTTCTACGTAAGACTGATTGTAAGCTTCCTGATTCCAACCAAAAGTATCCTAACCAAAACGCATGCATAAAATTAAGAATGAGCCAAAAAACGAGACCTCGCTAACTGCTTACTATGAACGCTACAGTAAACCTAAGTTAAAAGTTAACAACGGCCACGTGTCCTTATTCGCTTCGCATACGACCCGGAAGCAAAAAACTAGTAGCAAAAAGCGAGAGTGGCCGTAAAAGCGTTTTGTGTTAAAATAAAATAATTTATTGCAACCCTACAATGCGGGTCTTTGTTTCGGACGGCGCGCGGCGGCCGGCCAGCGGGTCTTTTGGACCGCACCGTTTTGCGAACCACGGCATTGTGCGCGTTTTATTCGCTATAGGCTAATGTTTATGTGGCGGCCCATAAAACGGTAGGTACAGAGGGTTTTTGAGCGGATTATACGAAATTACTGATCGGATTAAATATGTTTTATACGTAAAAAATTAGAACTTTTATGTCAGTGTTGAAAATTATCTTTCCAAGTTTTAGGTTTTTATTATTTGAGTACTAGTGATTATAATTTTAAGGTAAAAAATAAAACAACATGGTTTATTTTTTATGATTCTTATTTTTATTACTGAGCCAAAGTCTGCTGTATGGGCTGCTAAGCTGTTTAATCTAAAGCTATTCTGAAAACGGTTTCCCTTTACTATATAGCTGACAAACTGACCTATGAAAGCGAATGTCGTTTTACTGCATTTTTTTCCTGCAAAACTATAGCGAATACCATCGGTGAACTCAGCTGCCGGTCACCATAAATCAATGGCCTGCCCATTCAGTAGCCCAAAGGCCCAAATTGGCGATGCATTGTGGCGTCATTTGCACCTTTGGTGCTATTTTATTGTTTAATTTTTGGGACAGTTATTTAATTTTTTTCTTTTTTTACGTGGCTACTAATGATTTTGTTAAAAAAAATGATGCGATTTTATAAAACAACACACATCAATTTTATTGTCTTTTACTTAGAAAACTATTTGATCTGTCAATACAAGGTAGATGATTCAATATCGATAACACATGTAGCAGAACAGAATTAATGTCGAATATTTTCTTAGTCAGCATCTGAGTTGTAACGTCTTCTTTCTGGCTTTAAAAAAATAGGTACCAGTAACGTTCGAAAAACAAAAAAAAAAAAAACAAAAAAATCGTCGTGTTAGTAGAGCGTGCAAAAACTGGCGCAGGCGCAAGTCCTAGCCGGCACGAGACGCAGCTGCCGTGCTTCCTCTTCCGAATGTGGAGAAAAAAAAACGCAAAAGTATTGGTTCTTTTGAAAGCTGTCACCGAAGAAATCAACGTTTTTGGAATACGATATTTTTGCTGACTGTTTATGTAAAATTGTAAGGTTAAAAAGAAATGTTTTTTGTTTCATATCTTCTGGCTAGCAGACACCATGCAAATTAAGATTGGACTGTTTAGTAAAACTCCAGTAGCTTCCGAAACAAAAACGTTTTTTTCGCATAACATAAAAGTAAAAGCTTTAGATATTTTTTACCTTTGAGTATTCGCTACAGTCTTATATTCTTATTATTCAATATTTTTGTAAAAGAACGATTTCGCAAACACGGTAGCTGATTTGCCGGAGTTCTTAGAAGGACCTTGCACAAAACAATGCGAAAGTGAATGCTAAATATCTTTTGTGTTAGAAGAAGAAACGGAAAGTTTTTGTTAGTGATGTTTATTCATAATGAAAACGAATTAAAATTTTGGTGCCGGAATTTTTAGTCTTCGAGGTCAAATTAAGACTATTTTAAAGTTATATTTTGATGTATTTTTATTTTTCAAATATTTAAGGATAAAAATAATATAATTTTACTAAAAAAGATACAACAATTTATAAACAAAATATCACGTATCACAGGTTGGTGTACAAAAAACCAATAAATAGGTATAGTTACACCCTAAAGTTAAACGTGTTATAAAAAGCATAAAAATACGATTAGCTGATAAAAACACTTCTCATGTGATCATGAATGAAAAAAGCCGATTCACGTTAAATACAAGGGTGGCTTGTAATATCAGGTTTGTAAAAAACAGCGGCAGGTTTTTTACCCTAAAGCGTTTTGAAACGAGCGCTGGGGTACTTTTTACCCACCTCGCCAAAATGAGGGTTGGTTTTTGTTAAGATACCGATCTCTCGCACGTTTTTTAAAAAGTTTTTATCGTTAATACCAATTGATTAGGGGATGTTTACGCGTGTCGACTTTTATTGGGTCGTTATTGTACGGTTTTTATTCACTTATAACACGTGTAGGGATAAAAAAGTAAATACTTACGACCTATGGGGATGAGATTATGATATTGGGTCATTGTAAGTATGTAGTTATTTTTTAACAGGTTTGTAATAGGTATTTTATTAAAAAATACCTCATAGGCAAATGTTAGTAGAGCATACATACTTTACTAAGAAAGATAAGGAAAGATCCTTTTCGAACTTTCATGATTCTGGAGGATGTTTTCTGCATGATCCAAAAAGATGCAAACATCGTGTATGTTTTTCACTGATACACTAATTTGACCGTTGGGCCATGAGCGATATATTTCACTGTGACCTTTGTGCAATACTATTGTAAAATTTACTGTAATTTATAATTTATGTTATCTCAATAACCATTGAAATTGGAGTTATTATTACGGATCAGTCGCCCCAAGACGTCAGCTCCCATTGTCGCAGGACCATGGGGTCAAAATGGTCGAGGGTCAAACCATTTATTGAATTTTAGCAGAAATATAACACCCTGTACATTGTTGTCAAAATGTAAAATGAAAGCATCAGTGATCTGTCTCTTTTGTCCAAATCAATGACCCGAAAATGTATTATTTTTACGTTATTGATTTATCCTCGGCAATATTAAATTAATGATTAATTGTCAATGGGTTCACAATCATTTGTTGATAGAAACGAACAAAATGCCCGTAATGGACACTCATAAAGTCATAACTTTATAGATTCTTTTACTCATCACATTCATTTTTAAATTAATAATCGGTAAGAGATAATAATTAATAACGCGACTCGTTAATAGAAGCTGTATCTGCAGGGTTAGTTCTTGATATTTTTTTTAAAGATAATGGATAAGCAAAACACAAATCATTTGTAGAATAAGATTTTAATTGTATAATTATAATTAAAAATGAATTTAAAGCAAAAGCATATTTTGCAATAAAACAAATATATTGGTCTATTACAGTTATTATTTTTTGAACACGTAAGAAATTAAATGAGTTTCTTTCGGAAGGTTCTTATAAAGAGTATATAAACCACTAGCTCTATCTGAGGTAAAATTATCTATGATTGATCTGATACAAGATCACAATATGATGATAAATAATATACAAATAATTATACTACTAGGTACTGGTCGTAGAAAGCTGAAGTTTGCACTAAGTGAGGATTTTCTGAAAATCCTACGGGAATCTGAATGTGCGTACACAGTCGCGGGCAAAAGCTAGTATTTTATAATAAACTAGCGACCTATCTCGGTTTCGTACGTGGACATTTATTTATTTTAATACTATAGATACATATATAGCCTATGTTACTCGGTGATAACGTAGCATTCAAATGATGAAAGAATAATTGAAATCGTAGTCGTCCAGTAGTTTTGCCTTTATACGTTACGAAAATACAATTTTTTCCTTTTTATAATTTGCATTAGTGTAGATATTAGACAGGTAACTATAATATTATTGATTGTTTAATAGTATCCATTACCACCATCCACGTGACCAACTAACTACCATACCTACCTACTTGAAACAATTTGAAAATTTTGCAGAACGCAACAGCAAAAAAAAGGGACTGGCCACTACCGGCCAGCATCTTAAACCGTTAACCTCTGTGAACTTAAGAAGTGTGCGACCTTGTGACCGTTATACAATTTATATCTCAACACAATTGACACCATTGACCCATAGCCTAAACAATCTCCCATAGCCTTAACGATACAATTTCAAATAATCCTCACTTTACAACATAAATCAAACGATCGAACATAAGGAGTTCTTTCCGAAATCGAAAATGTGTCAAAAATCGAACACCGACGGTCACCGGACAATGGTCCTACGGTTACATTTATTTTATTTTGCAAAATGTAACAATGTACAATTGTTATTACGGAAAAAGGGTAGATTTTGGTAATCTTCTTAATGGCGTGTGTGAAAAGATTATAAATTAAGTTTCTGCAACAAATAAAAGTGACCCCTGGGCATTGTCAGGGTGTCAATATGTGTGACCGTGCCATTGTCCGTGACCCTAGCGGGCTTAGCAGCAATTTGCGAGCGCTCCGGTTCACTCGTGATCGACGCAGTCCTACGAGGATTTCGAAAGATTTACAATTCTATGTCATTACAATAATGGAATCCTAGATTTTTTCCCCCAATACCCAAATGAACGAACATCGGGCATCATTGTCATATAACTTTTGTCTTTCGTACCTACATAAAATATTATTTATCTAAACGTTTCATGTAATGGTAAGCTAAGTACGTAATTACTTACGTATTTAACGTGTATCAATTTCTGTTTGTTGTCAAGCTATATATTATTTAATATTCCTTGCTGTATTTTTTTTTTCAGATTTAATTTATTCATGTCCCTAAAGCCTTGAACTTTAAAATTGCAAAATACTTAGTTGAAATAACAAAAACAAAATAATAAGACACTACAAAACAAAAACAGCTATGAGGACGTACGTCTAGAGGACGTTTTTTTACACAAATAGTTTTAAGTACGTTTAAATTTCAATATTCAATACCTGACTATTAATTTAATGTAAATTAGTTGTCTACTGCATTTTTAATAACGTAACTACAGCAAAAAGTGACCTCAGTGAACATATTAGTCTTGATGCTGAAGAAATTTTTTTTTAAACGCAACAAAATTTTGATAATTTTTTTTTTGTTTTTCTGGCTGTTTGTTCACTTAATTCTACCTATCATTCAATCGATTTTGTTACGGCATCACGATCACTTAGATAATTGCTTGCGGAAAGTTTATATAAAACACATTTCTATGTTATTTACATAATGTGGAGAAGATTTATCTTTTTTAACAAGTTCCTAAAGAAGTTTTCGAAGCATCTATGAGAGGCACAGACGGGTCATTTAACGCTAGCAGCGTTAAATGAAAACTAAAAATAATAGCAAATGCGACACGATCATTGAAGGTACAATGAGTGCACACTTATGTGGCTACATAAATAAAATATGTATCCAGAAATTTAGAAACGGTAATAAAACGCACTCAGGGAATGAAATCCAAATGGCAAGTCATTGTGCTTGACCCCTCGCTGTAAAATAATGGCCGGGGGCAGATAAATTAAAAATGGCTCAAAAATACCCCTTGACGTGCACGATTTATTGAGCACACAATATGTGTAAGTTTCCGACATTTTGGGCGGGAAATGTGCGGAACTGAGAACCGTTGTATGGTCTGTCCATACAGTCATTTTTCTTTTTGACATTGGTACAAAATGTTAGTGAGTAAGTATGCTGAGAAACTCGAGAAGTGTTACCTGTGTCTACTTATGACGTCAGTGTAACGGTACATTTTTTTAAATTATTTGTACTGCTATATACGCTATATACAACGTTTATAAGTTGCTGTCCAGTCTTAGCTCTTTGCCGTGTGTACGTAAATAGGTACACACCAAACGAAATATAAAAGTATAAGTATATTGAGATAGGGAAACAATCGTGACTTACCCGAAAGAATGTCGCAAAAAAAAAACAATAGGAATAATTAGGTGCTAGAAACCAATTTAGATCTCGAATTTTAATGGTAGACTATTCATATCTAGTTAGGTTAAAGATATCGGCACTTCCCTAATGAATAACTATACAAGTATGCACGCCAACACATCTTGCAACCTTATTTGGTAACTCCTACCTTTACATTCCTTTTTTCCTATAAAAAGTGAGTACCTACCCTAAAACGTGTGATAAATAAAGCTACCTACCAATACTCCATGCAATGCACAAAGCACGTAGAAATGATAAGTAAGAAATCTTTTACGTCCACAAAACGCAAGATCGATGCCCTTTTTTATATTTGGCACATTTTTTACTTGGCAAGTGAACTTTCTGAAAGATTAAACATCCACAAACCATTTGCCAAGCAAAATTAAACTGTATCCAGTTATAATAGGAACGGCAAACATTTCTGGAACTTTAAATTGGTGCTGCCAGTGCACAAAGGCAATCTTTTTACATGAAACTCTTTTGTTATTTTTTAAAAAGGACAAGGAAGATTAGGAATGTCCATTTTGTATCGTTTTATCGTTGGCAAAGGAATCGACGGTAAATGCCACATTTGATCGATGGACTAAGTTTGCACCTGCAATTTTGAGAATTACCCAGTAATGACGTATAATGTTTTTTTTTGTGTGTTACCATAACGATTTTGTCGTATTTTGGTGCAGGTTCGTAGATTGGAGGTAAATAAAGTCGTGCTTTGGAGGGATTTTAATTGAAGTCAAAAGAACCAACAAATATAGTGTTTGGTTAAAATATGGAAGACTTTAGCTGATATCTTTGTACCTAAGTATGTATGTTGTTACTGTGTAGGTACACTATCTGTTCGATAAATTCGTTTTTAATTTATGAAATTCTATCCCGAAACGAATTACATGCCATCGTTAGATTATGTGTAAAAAATAAATAAAGCAAATGAAACAGTACGCTGTTTTGTCGATATCTAATCACGAACAAAATTCAAAGTAAATTGGAAAAAAAGTAATAGGATGAGTAACTGTGACCTTTGTAAAACAATTGACGGAAAACTGAACAAACAACGGATTTAAAAATAAACACAACAACGGAAGATTAACAATTGACGGAATTTATATTGTATTTTTGTTTATTTAAAAAAAATAACTAATTTGTTTTAAATCTTTTATGATATTTAGGTTTTTATTAAAAATCATAGTGACCTATTCATGTTATTAAAATAATTAATTTGTATATTATTGTGTCGTTCGACCTAGTTTTTATGGAAAAAATAAAATGATGGGTAAATAATTATTGTTATATCAAGTGATGATTTAAAACATACTACTAATAATAAGTAGGTACTTTAACGTATTTGTTTCATAAGAATAGGTAAACTTAGGTATCAAGCTATAAAATATAGATATTTAAATATTTCATGCACCTCACACTTATTTTTTTTTATTTGAGAAGGGTTTGCTCTTGACTGAAGTCTAGATCAGAGGTGACAGAGCCAGAGATGATGGAATGAGATTAGCCAGAAGAAGCCTGTTCACTCTAACTTCCACGAGATTAGGGTAGAATGCGTTCGGAAACGAAGACGCAGGCAGAGAGTTCGATTGTGATTCCGCCTTATAAAAGACCTTTGGAAACCCATGTTCCGAATTGTTGGAATAACAACAGGTAGGGATGGTAACTTCCAGTGCGTCTAGATGTCTGATGGTAGGAGGGTGCTGGTGGGATGAGGTCGTGGAGTTCATGGGCATACTCGCCGAAGTACAATCTATAGAAGACCAGCACGCGACCTTCGGCGATGAGCCAGACTGTGAAGATTGGCATTCACGTGTTTTACTTCGCCAGTGAGCTCTTAGCTCTGCGTTCCACCGAGTCAAGCGCGGCAAATTGGTATTTAGCTGAGCCATCCCAAAGGTGGCTGCAATACTCTATGCCTTTTCGTTTATCATCCGTAGAGACCGTAGAACGTTAAAGGAAATTCTTTATTTATTCCGTGCTTATTATGTTTTAGAAATTTGTCGGCTCGTCAACGAATAAAACGCAGTGAATATTGTTGAACTGTCAAATTAAAAAGTAAAATATTTTAGAGGTTTTTGCTGAAAAAATCATTTCAGGCTGTGATAATAATACAATTGAATATTGAAATAATTCAAATATTAAGTAATACAATAAAAAAATATCAATGTCCCATATTATGGCTGGTTTCTACATGAAAAGAAGTGCATAGAAACGACTATTTAAAATTCATGACTGTTGGAAACAATTGAATGTAGAAAAACAAGTTGAATAATGACAAGCATTCGTTTTTGCATTCTGTCTACAATTTAAAGATTTTTCATACGTGTCTGGCGCCGGAAACCAGACAAAGAAATTAAAACTGTTAATGTAATTTTGCATAGTAATTAATGTTTATTCTGGGTTAATACATTGAATCTTTGTATAAGTGACCGACCGAGCTTTCTGTTTCGGTTTCGGCCAAAATTCTGGTATGGGCTTAGTGTTGGTTTCGGCTTGATGGCAGCAGATACCGAAATTAAGACGAAACCCGAAATAGGTACCTACACGCCAGAAGTTTCATGAGTGGCGATCTGTCATTTTGTCGCTTCTACGCTCTCACATTCGTGATTCGAGTCCCCTTTGCCCCTTTAATTTTATTACTTAGCATACAATAAAATAAAATACTAAGATATAAGAAAAAATGGAAGCATCGGTTTTGATTTCGGCCGTAAAAACAAGCTTCTCGATCTACAGTACCTACACGTAGATGCAGTCACGTGCATAAGCTAGCTAGTGTTAGTGCCTGTGCCTAGTATATTCTTGGTCGAACAAATTTGGATGGAAGATTACCTATTGGTTTATTTTGGTGTGACTAAAAACCATAAGCCAAATAGAGTGATGAAGTATTCCGTCGCTGTATATTGTTGAAAATGTATAGAAATAGGAAATAGTGTTTATGTTACCTAATAGCCGTTGGTCGCTGTATTTAATTTTGCAAATCAAATTAATTGTGACTGACCTTCATTGTCTAGCCTAGTGTTGTGTATTTTCAATTATGCCTAAAAAGTTGAATTCTTTATTATAATAATACATGTATTAATTCTCTAAGCTAAAACTCGGTACCTACTCTTCTATGTCCCCTTCTATGTGTCGCGCCTTTCGCATAAATTTCAATGTGTGTATGTAGGAGGATAGCGCGAACGTCCGCCAATCCGAGGGAATGTCCTCATACACACGAAACACGCGGATGCGAAATTATTTGTAATCAAATATTTTTGCTATTTTTGATAAAATTATTAAAGAAGAGAGAAATTAATAAAAATATTTTTTATTTCCGATTAGTCGATTGTGGCTTGTTGCACGTAATTGCTAGTTTTGCGATATTATTTTTGTACGGGGCGGACGTGATCGACTGGACTGTAGGGTGGCCAGGGTAGGTTATCCTATTCTTCGAAAGTGGACTGTATGGTGACAACCCACCTAGGTATAAATGATCCAGACGCGTTGACGCTCCGTCTATAAGCTACGGGCCATGAGGATGCAACCCTTAACTGAATACTTGCTATACTTGCTGTTATTGACACAGTATATAGGGGTAGGTATAGAGGGCTTACCAATAAAGTCACAATAAAACACTATTTAACTTGTTCACTATGCACTTAGCGATTTGAAGGGTGAAATTCGCGACTATATGATTCTACATTTAGTTATAAATCCGAAATATCTTGCAAATGACTACAAATTCTATAAATTTTCAATGTTACTATTGTACGGCGCAACTATACCGTATCGACACCCAAAAAATCACCGTGTGTGATGAAGTTTATTAACCAATATTTTCATTATGTTAATTCTAGATTTTAGGCTATATCTAGGCTTAGGTCTATGTGAGTAGGGGTTGTCGTACCTTCATGGGTAGCCCTCGGTAGGCTCCATACAGCGGAGACAAATTCACCCCTTCATCCCCCTCCATGTAGGGGTGGGATGCCAAAAACTATACAAAACTATAGTAGGCGCGAAGCTATTACCTACTTGGGGTGAATTTACCGTAAAACTATGCTAGGAGGGCTATACAGCTATATGTATCTCTATAGATACGACAACCCTCTACAAAACTACATATGTTTCAACCCTGTCACTTAAGGGGTTGCAACTCTATAAGCGTATATGTTTCAGGGGGATAAAAATAAACAGTTTTATTCAAACCTAAATTACGGCTTTATGCCTGCATACACTATAGACATCTATATATCCCCTGAAAGGATTTTTCAAGGCGGTTCTATTTCAGACATTTAGAAGTCTAGAATCTAGACTTGTTTTTTCGGAAAAGGAAGAGGGTAGATGCAAAGTGTTTTATTTTGTGCATACCTTCACTAGGGCTATTTATCAAAAACTGTTGACCAATCACGTACCAGCACCCTCCTGCTCTGTGATTGGTCAGTGTCGCTTTTAGCTATGCGACTACCTTTGACCTGAATATTTCGGGTCTCAATTACCAAGCCCTTTCTATTTACCTATGTATGTCTGTCTGTGTGTGTATATACCTTGATTACCTTATATACCACCGATTACCTTTTATATACCTTTATATACCTTGATTACCTTCATATACCTTCGATTACCAGGGTTACCATGTGTTTACTGTTATGTGTAAGGGACAGGATACCCTACCTAACTATATTCTATTTACTTGGAAGAAATAAAGGCTCCAAGGGCTTATATACTGCCTCTTGAGAGCAAACAACTGTAACGAATGTGTTTTATTTCAATAACAAACTATGTATCAACTATAGCTACCTATAACTATCTATACTATGCAGCTTTATCTGTTACAGCATTCTATGTGCTAACTAACTACCTATAACTACCTATACTATGTAGTCGCGGTTTTATTTATTTGCAACATTCTATGTACTACTATAGCTACCTATAACTACCTATTCTATGTAGCTAAGACGCATCGTCGCGAACATCTCTCCCGCCGTGCAGTGCAGCGATGACTCGGTGCGATGACGTCGCGGCGCTGCAGAAACCCGGTGAGCGACGCCTGTAGCCACGTCGCCCGCTGCGCGGCGCCGGTGCTCGATGCCGGTGCTCGACGCAGCTGTGCAGTCGCCGGTCTGCCGCTTCCCTGCTGTGGGTCGCCTGCAGTCGCAAGGCTGTTGCGTAGGCTCTCGCAAATGTGCGAGCTGTGGGCCTGATGGCCCGCTGTCTGTGCGAGCTGCGAGTGCGCGCAGCATCGCCTGCTGCGGTGGCAAGCTGTGTAGGCAGCATTGCCTGCTGTATCGCCTGCTCAAAGCAAGGCGGTGGCGGGCCGAATATGCCCGCAATGGGGGCTAGCTGCGCCCGTGGGCGGCATCGCCCGCTATGTTGGCGAGCTGCGTGAGCAGCATCGCCCGCTACTGCTCGCTTGATGCGAGCCGAATGCGGACCGAACATGTCCGCGGGGGTGAGCTGCGCCAGTGGGCAGCATCACTCGCTATGTTGGCGAGCTGTGGGAGCATCGCTGGCTACTGCTCGCTTGATGCGAGCCGAATGCGGACCGAATATGTCCGCGGTGGGGCGAGCTGCGCCTTGCGGGCAGCGTCGCCCATCTATGGTTGGCGAGCTGTGAGAGCATCGCCGGCTACTGCTCGCTTGATGCGAGCCGAATGCGGACCGAATATGTCCGCGGTGGGGTGAGTTGCGCCTTGCGGGCAGCGTCACCCATCTATCGGTTGGCGAGCTGTGAGAGCAGCATCGCCTGCTGTGTCGCCTGCACAAAGCAAGGCGGCGGCGGGCCGGATATGCCCGCAGTGGGGCGAGCTGCGCCTCGCGGGCAGCGTCGCCCAGCTATCGGTTGGCGAGCTGTGTGAGCAGCATCGCCTGCTACTGCTCGCTTGATGCGAGCCGAATGCGGACCGAATATGTCCGCGGTGGGGCGAGCTGCGCCTTGCGGGCAGCTTCACCCATCTATCGGTTGGCGAGCTGTGAGAGCAGCATCGCCGGCTATTGCCCGCTGAATGCGAGCCGGTTGCGGACCGAATATGTCCGCTGGGGGCGAGCTGTGAAGCGTCACCCATCTATTTGGCGAGCTGTGTGAGCAGCATCGCCGGCTATTGCCCGCTGAATGCGAGCCGGTTGCGGACCGAATATGTCCGCGGGGGGGGGGGGGGAAGCTGCGCGTGTAGGCAGCGCCACCCATCTATTAGTTGGCGAGCTGTGAGAGCAGCATCGCCGGCTATTGCTCGCTTGACGCGAGCCGAATGCGGACCGAACATGTCCGCAGGAGGTGAGCTGCGCCGGTGGGCAGCATCACACTCTCACTGTCCGCTGAAAGTAAGTTGGTAGCGGGCCGGATATGCCCGCACGGGGGGCGAGCTGCGCGTGTTGGCAGCGTCACCCATCTATCTGTTGGTTGGCGAGCTGTGGGAGCAGCGTCGCCTGCTGTTGTCTTACTTTGGTAGTGGGACAAGTTTCTTCACTGGACGCTTTAAGGTGCCGCCGGATGTGCGCACCTCAGCTGTCCGGACCTCTCCATCAGCGCCCGGGAAAACTGCGATTATGCGGCCTCGCGGCCACGTGTTGCGAGGCAGCTGGCCGTCTGCGATGAGTACGGGATCACCCACCTGCAGATTAGGGCCACGGCTATGGGGCTCCCGCCGGTGTTGGAGCTCGGGTAGGTACTCACGTACCCAGCGGCGCCAGAACTGGTCGGCGAGTGCTTGTGAGCGCCGCCAGTGGCGCTTGCTGTCGATGTCGTGCTCTGTGAACACGCCAGGCGTCGGCAGCCGGGCTGAACCACCCAGGAGGAAGTGGTTCGGCGTGATGGACTCGTCATCGTCACTGTGAACTGAAACATGGGTTAGTGGTCGACTGTTGACCGTATATTCGGCCTCACACAACAGTGTGTGTAACACCTCTTCATGTGGGTGTTTTTCGTGAAGTATAGTCTGTAATGCTGTCTTCACACATCGGACTAGGCGCTCCCATGCGCCACCCATAAAAGGCGCTGACGGAGTGATGAAGCGCCATACTATGCCTCGGCGACTTGCCTCTTCTTTGAAGGCGTCTCGGAGCTCTTTGTCGGCACCGTGCATGTTGGTGCCGTTGTCTGAATGTATTTCTGTTGGACATCCTCTGCGTGCAGCGAAGCGGCGCAGTGCTAGTATCGCGGAGTCTGCGCTGAGGCTTGCGGCGATTTCCAGGTGTACCGCTCTGGTGGTCAGGCACGTAAATAGAGCCACGTACCTCTTCTGATGCTGGCGACCGACTGTAACGGATAGCGGACCGAAATAGTCGAGTCCAGTGAATGTGAACGGCCTCTGATGATGAGCTAGACGCGTTCTGGGGTGGTCGCCTGTAGCTGGTACTGGTGCGCACGCCTTCCTAATGCGACACGGTAAACAACGTGTCACTACCATCTTCGTTGTGGGTCTCATTCTGACGACCCAGTAATGCTGTCGGACTTCATTGATGGTCATCTCGGTTCCACTGTGTTGTAAGCTGCGGTGTGTCCAGTCTATGTAGAGCTGAGTTATACGATGGTCGCCATGTAATATGGGTGGGCGCTTGACGTCTTCTGTTATTTTGTCGATTCTATCTATACGACTTCTGAGGCGTATGACGTCATCCTTCAATTCTATTTGCAACGGTCGTAGGGCGCTGTCCTTATCTATTTCTTCGTTTTCACGTAAACTTGTTAACTCGCGGGAAAACGTCTGTTGCTGTACAGCTTGCACGAGTAACCTCTCCGCTTGTTGGAGGTATTCGGCTTCTATTGAAAAACTATATTTTGACGTCACTGGGGACGTCACTGATGCTGTAGGAGGGGGCACTGCCGTCTTTGTACGTTTCCTCCAATCCGGATCCGCTTCTATATTTTTCCTCGTTCTTTTATAGAACGTGTTTTCTTTGGGCGGCCGACATTTGGCGACGAAGCGTAGTACTGTCGCCGTCGCTCTCAACAGTCGTTCCCATTTCGAAAATCTTGCTGGACCGGGTATGACTTCTGAGAGTCTTCTATCTATATTTTCTATAGCGACTAAAGTTCGCTCCTCACCCGTCTGTTCCTCTAGTGGAGGCTTTTCTATTGGCCATGTTGTCGACTCTTCATACAGGAAGCTGGGGCCACAAAACCACTCGTGTCTCGAATCAAAGTGCTGTGGTACATCACGAGTGGCGGCGTCTGCTATATTTTTCTTAGTGGGCACCCATCGCCAGTCTTCGACTCTACTATGCTCTTCTATGGCAGCTATGCGGTGCGCGACGAACGGTTTGTAAACTCGAGCTCCTCTTCTGATCCAGGTCAGCACGGTTTTGCTGTCTGACCAGTACGTCACGGAGGCCGGCTTGACTCCGTGTTCTCGGATGACAGCTGCAGCGACGCGGGTCCCCATCACCGCGGCCTGCAGCTCGAGTCGGGGTATCGATTGGAGCTTGAGTGGCGCCACCTTTGCCTTGGCCATGACGAGGCTCACGTGAGTCTTGCCATCTTCTGTAGAGATACGCCAGTACACCGCTGCGGCGTACGAAGTTTCGCTCGCGTCCGTGAAAACGTGGACTTGCGTTTCTATGGCGTCGCTATATCCTGGGTAACATCTTGGTACTGTGACTTGTGCAAGGTTCTGTAGATGTTGAACCCAACTTCTCCATGCTGTGGCCAAGTCTGTGTCGAACGGCTGGTCCCAGTCGACTCCTCTTCTCCATGCTTCTTGGAGTATCTGTTTGGCGCGAATCGTTACGGGTGAGGCTAGGCCGAGTGGGTCGTATAGTGACATCACTATTTTCAGCGCCTCTCTCTTTGTGGGCACCTCCTTCTGTAATACGCCACTCGGTAATCGGGCTAGGCTCAGATTGAAACCCAGCGTATCTGCTCTTGGTCTCCATATTAGGCCAAGAATTTTTTCTGTATGGTCGCCGATGTCGACGACTTCTGTCTCTATAAGCGACGGTTCTATATTTTGTATGACGTCGATGTCATTCGATACCCATTTCTTAATTTCGAAACGAGCCTGTTGGTGTATCTTCTTCACCGCTGTTGCTATGTGTGTCGCTTCTTCAACTGTTCTATAGCTATCCAGATAATCGTCCATATAATGGTTCTTCACTATTGCTTCTACTGCTTCTGGATGCTGTTCTATGTGCCGGTTCGCGTTCCAATTCTTCGCGAATATGGCCGTGCACGGTGAGCTTGCCGCGCCGAATATGATTGACGTCATTCGATACTCGTCGGGGGCTCCTTCTCTTCTATTGCCTCTCCACAAATATCGGAGGGCGTCTCTATCTTCAGGTCGTACTTTGACCTGCATGAACATTTCGGTAATGTCACCTGAAATGGCTATCGGATATCTACGAAACCTCATCATGACGCCGGGCAGCGACTGTAACAGGTCCGGTCCTGTAAGTAGGAAGTCGTTCAGCGACATTCCATTCGATTTAGCTGCGGCGTCGTGTACTATTCGAAACTTCTCCGGCTTCATGGGATTGAAGACGTCGAAATGAGGCAGATACCAGGTTCTTCCTGGCGTGGTCTGTTTGGGCGCTTTTTCTGCGTACCCTTTTGAAAGGAGCGAGTCCATCTGTTCTATATATTTATTTCGAAGACTCGGATCTTTGTCGAGCTTCTTTTCTATAGAGATCAGCCGCTTGTGTGCTGTCCCATAACTATCGGGCATTTCAAAGTTGTTATTTTTCCATAACATAGCTGTTTCTATATGCCCATCTGTCAACTGTTTGGTATGTCTCTTCAAGATGTCTTCAGCCTGCTTCTCTGGATCAGAATCTGGACGCCGAGGATTAACTATTAGGGACTCGAGTGCGAAAAATTCACGAAGTTGCTCGTTCAGTCTGTCGTCTCTATTTTCTCTATCTTCTCTGCATGCGCTGACGTAATGCACCTGCTGACCAAGTATTCTAGTGTGCGCGCCATGTAGCGTCCATCCAAGCGTTGTAAGTGACGCTATTGGCTGGTGCCTGGGGCCTCTTCTGACTTCACTGGCAAGGAGAAGGTGCCAGTTGTCTTGGCCAATCAAAATCTTGGGCGCGCCAACATCATAGACTAGCTGCTCTTTCAAGTCGATGAGATGTTTGCAATGTGTGACATCTTCTTCACGGACTGTCTGTGACGCGAGATTAAGCTTCGGTATGGTGCGCGCTCTGAACGGCACCCTATTTCTATGCTGACTCGCGAGTGTCATTGTGACTCTTTTCGAACAAGGAGTGTCGATCATGGTGTCACCGATCGCACCAATCTTCAGTGGGTCGATCTTGCCCTCGGCTCCGACTTGGTCGGCGATGTCTTCATCGATCAACGATACGGTCGATCCATCGTCGAGTAGGGCGAACGTAGATGCCTCTCCCGCCGGTCCAATGACCCGGACCGGGATGATCTTTAAATAGGCGTGATTCGACGATGATCTTGAGCTGGCGACTGTCTCCTTGGGCTCCTTTTTGACTTCGGTCTGTCTGGGCTTTTCGGCTGCCACCGCAGCAGGCTTCTTGTCGTAATGAAGTAGCCGACTGTGCGTGGCTGTACACCCCTTGACGTCACACTTCTTCGCGTTGCATTTATGCCGCTCTCTTCTTGGCTTCAGGCAACGGAAGCACAGGTTTAGATTCTTCGCAATTTCCCATCTCTTGTTACTATTACTATTCTTGAACTTCGAGCAATCGCGTTCTATATGGCCATCCTTCTCACACAGTCGGCACTTGCTTGCTGACTTCTCTGTTGTTGTGTGAGTCCTCTGCTGCGGTGTGCGTCGGTTGGATGAGCCCTCTGTCTTGATGTTTTCAGCAGGAGCGAAAGCGCTGCAGTATCGAGCTTGTTCGGTAATGAATTCGCTAAACAGCGACAAGTCTGGCAAGGACTGGTATTTTTCTGTATATATACGGTACCACTGTACACGTATCGAGTTCGGTAGCTTCTCTGTCAAGGTTCGCATGAGCTCGGCGTTGATCAGGTAATGATCCTTCTTCAATGCTCGCAGCGTTACTATAGCGCACCTCACGTGGCTTGCGAATGAGCAAATATCCTTTGGATTTTCACTGCATCGTGTCAGTCCTCGCAATCTATCTGTTTCGGCCTGTGCTATCGAATCTGGTCGGCCGAATTGCAGCTCGAGTTCCCTCATGATGTCATCTGGTCTTGCATGGCCGATGAGTTCTGAACTAACTGTTTCTAAAGCGCGTCCATGCAGGCTTCTTCTAAGTCTTGCTGTATTCTCGACATCGTTGAAATATTTTCGAGTTGTTTCATAAATGGCTCGAAATGACAACCATTCTGTATGCGCACCACTGAAGTTCGGTAAAGTCATAATGACCTTCGACGCCGAGGAGGAATTCTGTGACTGCTGTTCTGTTTTCTTGTCAACTAAAGATGCTATAGCAGCCGTAAGGTCCGTAACGAATGGACGTAAATTATCCTCACTCCTATCGTCTTCTATTTTCTTCATAGGTGGTGGCTCTATCTGTTTAGCACTATCTGGATCTATGTGCGTTCGACGAGAGTCCACTATTGGTTCGAAGTCCACAGGGGGGGGCGGTTGCTGTCGACTATCACGGATGTCCCCCTCGGCGGCGTTGGTCTCTCTCTGATCAGGAACAGGTTCAGGCGCCTCTTCCAGCCAGGAACGCACGTACTCTTCATTTGAGTTTCTATCGTCCAAATATTCTTCGTCCGACTCTTGTTCGGCTCTCTGAAGTGCTAACTGGGCAAGCTCCAACTTAATCTTTAATAAGTCTTCACGAGCCTTCTGTAATTTTCTATATGACCGCGGTGACCTGTCAATGGTCGACGGCGGACGTCTATGTTCTATACGGGCGTCACCCCGGGTAGTCATTGGCAAGACTCGGCTATCTCTTCTATTTGACGGCTTCATTGTACTATCTGAAGTCGTCTCAAAGCGGGTTCCCTTCCTTGAGGTCGATGGCATCTGTTTCTGTACTGTTGTCGGCAATGGTGCAGGTACTCGTTCTATTGCTGAAGCTTCTATCTGTTCTATTCGTTCAGCGGCAGCAGGCGGAGACACGTCTTCACTGCGCTGCTGCATCGATCGCGCCGTCCCAGACGATGAAGGCGAACGCGGCGGCACCTGATGATGGATAGCAGGAACCCTCTCGGCTGGATCCTGTATCGGAACTGTCCACGCCTCGGATGATTTGCCATGCGACCTCGTGATCGGCATTGTTGAAGTCTTCAATGAATCTTCAAAACTATTCGGTAGTCCACTGGTAAGCCTCAGGTGAAACTTCAATCCAAGTTTCCAAAAAAAAAAAATTTTTCAAAAAAATTTTCAAAATTCTTCAAAGTCCCCAATCTTCAAAAAATATTCTAAGTTCGGATTGACTGAAACTTTTCTAAGTCCCAGACTGTTCAAAATCTTCTATGTGTGAAGTCGATCGAAATTCTCTAAGTCCAAAATTCTTCAAAAAATATTCCAAGTCCCGCTTGATCAAAACTTTTCTAAGTGTCAGGTTGTTGAAAATTTTCCAAGTTCAAAAATCTTCAAAAAACTTTCCAAGTCCCGGATTGTTGAAAATTTTCTAAGTTCAAAATTCTTCAAAAAATTTTCCAAGTTCAAAATCTTCAATAATATTCTAAGTGTCGGAACCCCTCAAAATTTTCAAAGTGTGAAGTCGTTCGAAATTTTCTAAGTTCAGCTTGATTAAATTTCTTCTATGTTGTTGCTTCACTATTTTTCAACATCAATCTGCCTAGGGGTAGTTTTCTTGAAGGGATAATTTCTTCAAGGTCCGACTTCTATTCAGCTTCTAGGGACGCCCTTCGTGTCTTGAAATGTTGAAGGGTAGTTTTTTCTTCAAGGGGGTGCGACTTCACAATAGGGGTTGCGCCTTCAGGGTAGCTGCGTGGTTCTATAAATCCAACTTCCAAATAGCTAGATCAGGCTATCTTCAAAATATCCGGCTCCGATGGACCAGAAAATGTACGGGGCGGACGTGATCGACTGGACTGTAGGGTGGCCAGGGTAGGTTATCCTATTCTTCGAAAGTGGACTGTATGGTGACAACCCACCTAGGTATAAATGATCCAGACGCGTTGACGCTCCGTCTATAAGCTACGGGCCATGAGGATGCAACCCTTAACTGAATACTTGCTATACTTGCTGTTATTGACACAGTATATAGGGGTAGGTATAGAGGGCTTACCAATAAAGTCACAATAAAACACTATTTAACTTGTTCACTATGCACTTAGCGATTTGAAGGGTGAAATTCGCGACTATATGATTCTACATTTAGTTATAAATCCGAAATATCTTGCAAATGACTACAAATTCTATAAATTTTCAATGTTACTATTGTACGGCGCAACTATACCGTATCGACACCCAAAAAATCACCGTGTGTGATGAAGTTTATTAACCAATATTTTCATTATGTTAATTCTAGATTTTAGGCTATATCTAGGCTTAGGTCTATGTGAGTAGGGGTTGTCGTACCTTCATGGGTAGCCCTCGGTAGGCTCCATACAGCGGAGACAAATTCACCCCTTCATCCCCCTCCATGTAGGGGTGGGATGCCAAAAACTATACAAAACTATAGTAGGCGCGAAGCTATTACCTACTTGGGGTGAATTTACCGTAAAACTATGCTAGGAGGGCTATACAGCTATATGTATCTCTATAGATACGACAACCCTCTACAAAACTACATATGTTTCAACCCTGTCACTTAAGGGGTTGCAACTCTATAAGCGTATATGTTTCAGGGGGATAAAAATAAACAGTTTTATTCAAACCTAAATTACGGCTTTATGCCTGCATACACTATAGACATCTATATATCCCCTGAAAGGATTTTTCAAGGCGGTTCTATTTCAGACATTTAGAAGTCTAGAATCTAGACTTGTTTTTTCGGAAAAGGAAGAGGGTAGATGCAAAGTGTTTTATTTTGTGCATACCTTCACTAGGGCTATTTATCAAAAACTGTTGACCAATCACGTACCAGCACCCTCCTGCTCTGTGATTGGTCAGTGTCGCTTTTAGCTATGCGACTACCTTTGACCTGAATATTTCGGGTCTCAATTACCAAGCCCTTTCTATTTACCTATGTATGTCTGTCTGTGTGTGTATATACCTTGATTACCTTATATACCACCGATTACCTTTTATATACCTTTATATACCTTGATTACCTTCATATACCTTCGATTACCAGGGTTACCATGTGTTTACTGTTATGTGTAAGGGACAGGATACCCTACCTAACTATATTCTATTTACTTGGAAGAAATAAAGGCTCCAAGGGCTTATATACTGCCTCTTGAGAGCAAACAACTGTAACGAATGTGTTTTATTTCAATAACAAACTATGTATCAACTATAGCTACCTATAACTATCTATACTATGCAGCTTTATCTGTTACAGCATTCTATGTGCTAACTAACTACCTATAACTACCTATACTATGTAGTCGCGGTTTTATTTATTTGCAACATTCTATGTACTACTATAGCTACCTATAACTACCTATTCTATGTAGCTAAGACGCATCGTCGCGAACAATTTTGTTGTATTTGAAGTTTTATACCCTGGTGGCGATTGTTGCCAGCAGGGTAGATAGCCCACTGATGTGGCACTGGATGACGACACACCGTGCCTCATTCAGATACATTAAATAAGTTGTTTAAGTATTTATAATTTTTTTATATTTCTGATTGAAAATTGTAAGCTATGGACTCTGTTTTGAAAATAAATTATTATTATATCCGTGAATTGATTTTTTACCTGTTGCTTTGGTTTTGCGGTTATGAATGTGCGAAATGAAAGTATGCCTTTGGGTAAATCCGGTATGGGTAAAACGAGTACCTGATTTGCCCATACCCGTTTTGCCCTGAAAGATTTTCGGTACGCAACTTTCAGTTTGTTTATCATTTTGTATGATGCATGTATGATGGTCAATAAGTATAAAAGAAAAACTACAAACGCATTATGGGACGAGAAAACAGTGGAACTTGCAGCTGCTAAAAAATATAGTATAGATGTGTCAACACTGCAGAGATATAAAAAGGGATCTGCAAAGAAAGTCATTGGAAGATTTGTACCAGTTCTCAGACCCACCAACAGAAGACTGGATAAAATGCGGAGATTGTGAAATGTGGACTCATGAAGCTTGCACTTCATATTCAGGCAGAAGTTCCTACTACTGTGAAGAAGTGTACTGTCAAGAATAATTTTTAACTGATTTCAATTAAAGCCGATTCGAAGACTGATTAATTATAAATCAAAAATTGTTATTTTATGTTCTAACTAGATGTTCAAGTTGATTTATCTCATTATTTTTGCTGCTACCCATAATCAGCCTTTTAATGTTCCCACTGCTGGGGCACAGACCTCCTCTCTATGAGAGGGAATGGGCCGTTATCCACCACGCGGGCCCAGTGCGGGTTGGTGCTACCCGTTTTGCCCAAAAGCAATACCCGCTTTAAGCCCTCTCGGAGTAAAACGGATTTTTTTAAGGTTTAGTTTTTTGATAATTTTGTTTGTAATTAAGATATTACATTGAGTTTGTAAGTGGTTTGTTAAAGTTTTATAAGTAGGGACCTATGATAAATAAAGCAAAATTTTAAATATGCATATCACAAATCTGTATTTTTTTTCATCGAACCTTAGCTTGCCCGTTTTGGGCTTGTCTCCCCTAATGATTTAAATACAATTGTGCTTTAATTTCGTTAAAACAAAAAACACAAATATCCATCTCAAACTAACATATGAGTTTCATGGGATATTTTTCATAATAGAAATTGTTACTATACTTGCATAATGTTTCTCAGACAAAATCAGGTTGGTTTTCAATATTTTTACTATAAGGCAGTTTTATAAATGCATTGTCACTTTCCTACAATGGAAATAATGAAGCCTGATTACATGAACTAAGTTATAGCTAAATAGATGTAGACCTATATATTCCTGTATATTAAAATATAATTATAGACCTACATTATTATTATATACAATATCCATACATACATATAGGCGGGGGCCGACTTAATGCTTTAGGCGTTTTCTACCAGTCAATTTTTGAGTGATGCACAAAAAGCAGAAACGTGAATATCTAAATAACACAAAGGTAAATATATATATAAACTTTACATACAATATAATACTATCATCATCTGCCTAGCCTTTTTCCAAACTATATTAGGGTTGGCTTCTATTCATACCGGATTCAGCTGAATACCAATATTTAACGTGGAGCGCTTGCCTACCAGACCTCCACAGTCCACAACCCATTAACTGGGGAACACGGTACTTCTTGACAAGATTGGTGTCAGATTTTCTGGCTTCTGACAATCCGTAACGACAGCCAAAGATCTACAAATGACAGCCGGGACCAACGGCTTAGCGTTCTTTCCGAGGCACGGAGGAAACTCGCTATGTTAAGATGGTCACCCATCCACAGACCAACCTTGGCAAGCGTTGCTTAACCTTGAATATCGACCTGTGCGGCTGTTATTCTTTAGCCACGAGCTCAACAATACAATACTGCTCTACAGTATAATACTATATTATATACATATGTATACTCATACTATAAACAATGAGTAAAAATTAACGCTGTGACGATACAACCGACTTCTTACGAATGTGCTCGCGTCGCTCACGAACCATTGACGGTTAATCCGTTGGTTGTCATCCTGATTTCCTGGGGAAAGCGAATTCTACAGAGCAAAAGATTGAATGAACCGAGAATGAAGTCATATAAGGTGGACGAGGAAGAGACGTATAAAAAAATACCTAATATATTAGAGGAATGGCAGCGAAAGAACAGGTCGAAAAAAAACCTAATATTTTGAGCCACGTGTCCAGCTGAAAGTTGATTGATAATGTAATTAAAGCTTTAAAATATAGGTACATAATAATATTGGTATAAAGGAAGCCTGCTTATATTGTTTACTAGCAGTGCCCCGCGGTTTCACCCGCGTAGTTCCCGTTCCCGTACATAGGCTATATTTTATCCCCATATTCCCGGGGATAAAATATAGCCTATGTTACTCAGGGTGAATATAGCTTTCTTATGGTGAAAGAATTTTTGTAATCGGTCAAATCTTGCCTCTTTATGATATTAGTATAGATTAAGTATAGGTTAGTTTATATATCTAGTGATGGTTGGCAGCACGTCTAATTGAGGTTAAAAAAAATCTTTGTAGCTCTTTTCTTAGTAAATACATATGTATATGCTATTTATTCTGTAAGTAGGTTGTAAAAATAACTTTTACACGTCAATCTTTTTTGGCCGTTATAAAGATTAGATGAGGCCGGTTTTTCCTAGCTGACTACCCTGAGAAGAAACACCGGACCAAACTCAGAGATCAAGGTCTATTTTGAAGTCCATACAATTGTACTGGTTAAATATAATAAAGGTAATTAATTCATATGAACATTTAATATTATCACAGTTATTATAAATGTACAAGTATGAATAGATGGACGTGTGTTAACAAAACGGGTCTGATTGATTTGACAAAGAGATTCAGCGGGAATGTTTTCTTGTACTTAATAAGTTTTGACATTCACGCGGAAGAAGCCTCTGACAGAAGCTTGTATATAAAATATTTTGCAAACCGAGGAAATTAAACTTTCCTTATTTTATTCTATCATAGTAGACATTATTTTATATCCGATCCTATTCCACATAATCAAATCTGAAGGCCTACATAAAACTATATATGTAGCTATATACTCCAAATCAAGGCATGGTAAATAGCCATCAATGTGTAAATAACAAAAAGATTTGATCCCAATCTCCGATACAATTCTGATTCGGTTTGAACGCGCCATGAATAAAACATGGTGGTTTGACAGGAGGGGGGGGGGAGATAACAACCCTTTCCCTCTACTTATTAAATGCGTTCCATACGAGTGGAGGCCCCCTCGGTTTTTTGTGACAGTTCACTCGAAGGGTTCGGGCGTAGTATCGATTTTTTCTTTTTTTGGCGAACGGCGTGGCTGCCCGTGAGGATTGGAATTACAAATATTGTCTATGGTATTTTAGAATGATTTCTGTACTTACAGACTCCAAAACGTAATTGAATGCTAGGATATAATGAATGCGGTATTTTAGTTTTTTGTACTGTATCTTGCTTACGGTTTTGTACGTTTTAAGAAGTACCCTTTTAATGTTTGTTAATATTGTTAATATATTTGAATTTATTATAGTTAAGTAGGTATTACCAAGAAATATTATAATAAAGTACTATTTTAAAGTATTACTTAATATATTTTCCCATGAAATTTTCTCATGTAATTTCTCATGAATTAAATATTTACCTATAAGTTAAGATATATATAGGATATATATAGGATATATGTAGATATATAAGACATATCCAGGTAAGAGAAGGGAACATTTTGTACCTATTTTTAGTCATATTGTACGCAAGGAAGAGTGAGATTTTTGAGGAGCTCACCGGTCACGGCTAGATCGCCCGGAGGACACGGTGGAGCATACGGAGGTCTGCCCTGCTTGGGCGGAGCAACGCCATGTCCTCGTCGAGGCGATCGGCGACGGCAACCTCTCGCGTCCGGCCCTGGTTCAATCTATGGTCCGGAGCGAGGAGGCCTGGGAAGCGGTCACCTCCATTTGCGAAGCAGTAATGCTAGCGAAGGAGGAGGCAGAACGCGTGCGGGAGTGGGAAACCTCACGCCCCAGCCACCGCAATTGAAGAAGACGCCCCGGGCATCGGAAAAAGCAGGGCGATTCCCGGCCACGGTAGACGCGGGCCTGCGGATGGCGAGCTATGGGTTGACGGCGCGTCGTGTTCCACGCGCGCCTTAAAGTGTTGTCAGCAAAGAAGACGGGGCCCCTAGGATCAGTGCCTGCTAGGGTTGTGGAATTTGAAAGAGTTTTTCGAAAGAGTCACCGCGGTCCTGAAACACAAAGGGCACTAGATGGATCACGGGTGGGTTTAGCCAGTAAGAGTCTGACACTCCCTTCCGCTCCGCCCAGAGCGGGAGAAGTCATTTGATGATTTCCCATCCAGAAGAGAAAAGGAGGAGAGATAGTGAAAAAGTAGAAAATAATTATTTTAATGAATTCCTTTTGAATTTCGACTACTATTCCAGGCACAGTTGCCACCTACTTGCCTACGTATCGTGAATTTTGTATTTGTACTTATTACAAATAATCCAGTCGTCGACGTCTGCCAATTGTGTGTTATTTTGTTACGACCTCATTCACACAAAAACGCATAGATAAATACAAATTACGCATTATTAGTCAGAATATCGGAATGTATTTCTTCAAAACCGTGAACATACAGTGAAAAGAAGGTTTATTTGCAAAGCCGTGGGCCGCGGTTGGATTCAGGAGAGCAAAAATCTAACCTTTGCACTCTGTTTTTTATTCTTTATTTTACACCAAAACAACGTTTAAGTAATAAAAACTATATAGAACCATTTTTTCTAATCATTGGGCACCATCACATAGGTTGTAACCGGGTATTTAGAACTAAATTCAGTCTAGTGACTTTATGATCGGGTGATTATAACTCGCTAGACCGACCAACCTATGTGATGAATAGAAAAAATGGTTGTTAAAAGTTTTCGTTACTTATAAGAGACAATTTCAATTTAGTTTTTAAGGGTTACCATTATCTACCGAAATCGATACATGATCCATATATCACACAGTCACATAGTATTCTATGTACAGGGGGAAGTTTTTTTCATTAGCTAAAGTGACGGAGCGAAAGGGGTGTCAGACAAAAGAGTTATCATTTGGGATTGCACCCTTTTATTGACAGACGCATATCAACCCTGAAAGTATCGTGTGAACTTCAATCTATTGTTTAGATACATAATTTTCACATTCATACATATCTATCTAAGTAGGTACATAATATGCAACAGCTGAGGATTTTTTAAATATATTTCTCAACTATACTTATTTAAGAAAGTTTACAAAACTAGCTACAGCAATTACTGTGTCTAACAACCAATTTATTTGACAAAGTTTTAAATATACAAGAAACTCGAATATAATTCAACGGAATCTGACCACAAACTACCGTACATTATTTTTCCAGAAGGAAAAATATAGATAGATACTGTTCAAATATCGGTAGTATATTACCCTTAAGAAACACTGAAGAACATCTCACCTTCAAGTTCTTTTTTAGCAACCATTTGCTACGCCGTAGGCCGTAGACCTTACGTAGCAAAAGGCGTAGTCAACAAAAACACAGTAAATCATGTAAAGATCATTATCCTCGAACGAGAGTAAAACTGTTTGCTACGACAATTTCACCGAAGCGAAATAACGATCGATTACCTTCTTCTACACAAGATTTATGAACCGATTCTCTCCAACATTCCCTTTTCATATAAACGTATGAAACTTTCCTTCGCGCTCATAATTTTAGATTCCCTCCGAGAATATTTTTTCCTTCGCTGCGGGAAGGAGACGGATGGTGTGCGAGCGAGGTGGGTATAAAATCCATACTTATAATATTTGCAGCCTCCACTCTCAACACTCACACATACGAAACACGATTTAGCACTCCATGGAGAGTTTCGGACAGCGTACAGGGTGTTTGGAAAATTAAGTTTGCTAAGTATTTTCTTTTATTTCGTTGTTAGAACTCGGCAGCGTTGATTAGTATTTATGATTAATTACATTTAAATAAATAATTTATCGTCGTTTTTTTATTGTTAATCGTCAATCGTCAGCGGGTTTGAAATTATTTATATTTATGTCTCTTCATCAATATAGCTAGAGCTGAATATAATAAGAAAGTTATAAATTACAATAATGATTGTGTGCGATAACTGTATACGTATTAGTACAAAATTCGAAAATAGAAAAACAAAACTATCTTAACGGTATCTTTGTCTTGTATTTCGGCCAGCAAACCAGGTGCGGCTGGCAATTACCATGTTTTTTTAAAACTATTTTGACTACAATCGTGTAAAAACAGATCATCGATTAATCGCCGATCTGTCAACGGATGAAGTGTGATAGGAATTTATGTTAATATTAAGTAGGTATTTTATATCCCATCTGAGTTCCTTCAACTTTCCTTTGCGTTCCAGGGCAAGTAAGTAAGTCTTTGTGTGTTATTCCAAATTAGCATGCAAATACATATAAATAAGTTCAAGAATGGCCTTTATTAAAAAAAAGTTACACGTGTCGCATGCCGCATTAAATTATAAACTAAACAATTTACGAAATAATTATGTTCTTGAACACAAAATAATTAACATATATTAAAAATCAATGAATCGACGGAGTTCAGAGTTTGATTGACATTTTGGCTTTTTTTATGTAACTCGTTTATATTTACACGGGTATTTTGAAACTACGCGATATTTCGCTGTCAGATGCGTAAAAAAACTTGCGTCATTACGCACCTGTGGTGTTGAATAAAACAAACGGTTCGCAGAATTCGTTATTATGATGTTTTTAAGATGTTATGAACATTTAACAATGTTTTTAACGGTTGAACATAATGTGATACACAGCTTAGTACGCGTGTTCGCGGACAGGTGGGACTCTCCACTGCTGCGCCAATGGATGCGCTTGCACACTGCCTTGTGAGGAGTGGACAGTTTCCTCCTTTGTCAAATTTAATGTTTTGTACTTTTTATTTTGTGTTGTTTGTTACTTTTTCATGTGTCGTATTTTTGTCTTGTATGTTTTTGAGAATGTGTTGTGATGTTTTGTAAGTTCACATATGGACAGAAAGTCTCAAATAAATGTTTATTATTATTATATACATTATGTTCAACAAATAGTACCAATATTTTAATTTATATTTATTGCATGCTTTTTACGTGCTCATTCTCTTCTTCTTTAATTGCTCTAACTACGGGAGGCATCAACCACTGTGGCCATTACTATTTCTGCTGGTTTGATTATGGTTGACAGTTGCATGAGGAAAATTTTGAAAACAAAAAAACCTGAAGATTTCAAAACTTACAGTACCTAGTAGCTGAATAATAAACTGAAATGAAAATCTTATTCTAAATATTATTATTGACAAATGTGTCAACACGCTGTACCTCACCTCACGCCCACACGGCCGAGCCCGGCGTCGCGGCGCTCCCGAGAAAAAATGTACGATGCCATAAAAAATCAGCGTTCGTTCGCTCTCGCAATTTTTACCCGTTTTTTCCCCTCAGAGGGTCGCCCGTCTCCATGGCAACAGACCCGCCCTCTCCCCAACCACTGCTAAAAGCTGCATCAATATTTTTATGGGAAGAGAAAGCTATATTTGCTTTTGAATCTTAGGTTTCTTTGGATTTATTTTCTTTGAACAAACGTTGCTCGGTTTGCGGTCTTAGCGCTCCCGCCATTCGTCTTGTGTTTCTAGGCAAACTTTGGTATGACAATTTGAACCGTCATTGTTATGCAAATCTCACAAAAAGGGAATTATTGGTTGCTTGTAAAAGCTTAATCGCCTTTAGGGTAATTAGGGCAATTCTGGGAAATTTTTCAGAATAACACGAATGCACTTTGAGCTATTGGTCGCGACAGTCATTTGTACCGCTTTGATAGATATTACGGGTTGCCAGTAGCCAGAAATTCTGACAGCAATCTTTCCAAGCGGTACCTACCGAGTTACCCAGCAACTGGGTAACAGCATTCGTTTCATGTAAAATACCACCTGGTATTAAGCTGCATGCAAAAAATATTGATTTTAATGTGTCACTTTTACTTCACATACACACTACTTTACAAGACGATATGGGTGATTAAACTAATACTTAAGCAATAAATAATTAGTGCGGAACTAGTTTCCCTGAATATGGGATACAAGGTTTATTTTCCACTGCATTCGTTTTTTCTTATAAATATAAAAATACCAACATTTGATAAAGGCTTTGTCTTCAGAACTTTCTGGATCTTCCATCCTGCGGAAATTTGTAAAAAAAAATCTTGTTATCTCTTTTAATAATTTATTGAAAGCTCTTCTCCCATTTATGTCATTAAGTGTTCGGTTGGAGATTTGTGAAATGTCATGTGCCAAGGTAAGTTCCCAGAATTGACAATTTGATACAAAAATCGGTTGATAGGAAATTATTCTAACAAGAAAGCCTTCGGAACATGGTTAGGGAAAATCACGGCTGATAACGGCTTATTTGTCACCAAACATTATAATAAAAGATCTACTTTTACCTGTTAACATAATTGCTAGTACAACAACTACTAATTTATCCAGCTAAGTTGCCGAACACGAAAATAAACAGCGCCATATCTATGGCAAACACAAAAATATATCATTTTCTTTCGACGAAGTAGACGCACAGGCAAGCAAACATACTGCCAGTAACTTAATATTTGGAAATCAATTATCCATAAGAAGTATTTGTTGGCCGGAAAATAACTGGATTAAGGGAATAATATAATGTCGTATATTTTCTGATTGCTATGATATATTCGTACAGGGAGAGGCTTGCCGGCTTGCAAAGAAGTTACTGCTTTTATGCTATTAATTTTGTATAGAAGTTACAAAGCAATGTCCATTTTATTTTTGGCCTGTTCCAGGCGTGACACATAGTTTATACCTATCTGAAAGTCTTGAAACAAAACTCTTAATTCCTTCTTTGTTACTATTTGTTTTGTTAGAATGTGTACCTATATATAAATAGGTTTACGATCTAAAGGTAAGTTGTACATGATAACAAAGAGTTAATTTCAGGTTTAAAAATATTGTAAATACTTCCCAGCCGTATGTATGTATAACTATAAACACCGCCCATAACATACGCCTCCTGTTAAAAAACTAATATAATTATACTCTATGTGCAACCGTTAATAAAAAACTCCCCTTACTTTTTACAAATAAAACCTCTCTGATTGGCTGTGCTCCCCAATAAAAAACCTAAAGACGCGTGCTGCGCGCGCACGCGTTCCACCATTCAAATTCAAATAAGGAACGCACGCGCGCCGTATGTTACATACGGTAGCGGCTGCAACTTATTATTAAAATTTTGTCCATTTTAAAATGATCCCTCGCGCCCCTTAGTTTAGAGATATCCGGGAAAATTGTACCTCGGATTAGGTGTCTAGTTAAAATAGTTGGTTGGCGTAAAAATAAGCTCGCGCAGGGAAAAAATATAAAATGAACGGTGGGGAAGTATTTTAAAAATAGAGAGGTCTCCCTTCCGACTTAGGGGAGTGAACGCGGTTGATATATTGACGGAGTTACTGGGGATTTTAATAACACCCAGCGTGTGTTAGTTTACTGAGGCCGTAAGATTTGTCAATGTGGCGTTTTGTGGCCGCTATTTTAGTTCGGTCGCGTGTCTCGCCCCGATGTATCGAGTTTCTAGATATTGTTTACCGGTTATAAGTTCAAGTTACCGGCTTCCGTTCTGTAGAGTAGGTACGTGCGCCTTGTGGGTAGATCATATTGGCATATAGGTTAGGAATATTATTGGTTGAGGAAAGTATACAGTTACAATAAAGTAAGTTGTTATAGTCCCGAGCATCGCTACAACGACTGATTTAGCTTTTTCGCTTCCAGATAGGAATCCTCCTAGACATAAAATGCAATATGGAATTTCATATTTTTGAACACGAACATCGTCGTTTTCGCTGTTTTCTTCCGTTTAAAGGAGATTAGAAAGCTTTTACATGAATTTATTTGCTGACTACTCAATTAACATTCATTAGAAATACATTATGACATAGAAAACGTAAAAGAATCGTCTCGTATCATCATCATCCATTAAAATACGTATAAATTATAAAATTAAGGCTGAAAGAATGTGACTAAATATCAATGACCGTATATTTAAAACATAAAGAGAGAAAAACAAGGATCAATTTAATTATCATTACTCACACGCTCTAAAGCTGGGTTGAGACCGACAATTTATTATTATGGACCCGTATCCAATTTAAAACAACGCACGGCCGAATGGAGCCATTAGGTAGGTACGAGGGGACATTGTTTTGGTACCGTGAACACGGAGGGGAATCCTTGTGGAGTAGAAAAAACAATTTAAAAATAAAATGTAATAATTATAAAAGGGAGGGAGAGCGCGTGTCACTGCCGCCTTATTTATTTCGATCCTCAGCTGCTGTTTGAATTTCGAATGCGACGTTGTTACCGCCTTTGCTATTGGCATGAAGTGACATGTGGTTTATAAAAAAAAACTTGGCATAGAGAAAAGGCGGGCTGATACACCTGTCATTTATATGGGACATTTTTATTTTCTATGAAATTCAATTATGTACTTACTTAGTTTTTTTTCTCTAATCTTTATCAATAAGTAATTAAAATAAAACTACGGAATCATTGCAAACGAGTAATTCTCATTATTATCTTACTACTACTAACTACTTGATACATAGGCAAGTTATTTACTCCATACATTTAATATTATTATGTGTGAGAAATAGTTTTTTCATCAATACAGACATCATGTAGAAATATGCGGGCAAATGTTAATTAAATTAAGTATTGATGTGAACAGACCCGAGTTTTTATAAATGGCGGCGTGATTTGTGTTTTTGATAACAAATTGTTGGGGTAACAGTAATAATTATAGATTTTAATGATAAATGTCTGCTCTCCTCAATGTATTTTGGGATGAGTGGAAAAATAAAAGCTTTGTCGAGTTTGATTGGTTTAAATCGAATACTAATGACAGCAAAGATACATAAAAATGGATCTTTTTCAACATTCCACAGATCCAGGAGACAATTGGAAATGTGAGTTTTAGTTATTAATTTAGATTTTAGAAGTATCTACACATTAATTAACTAACAATTTGTTAAACAAATGTTACCTATAAGTATGTAAAACGGTTGCGTCGGTTGCATTGTTTTCGCGCCAATTAATCTTCTTCTGTCAAAGTATTTAGCAAATAATTATCTGTGCAGGCAGCAAATTGTCATATCGTTGGTCGAATCTCGCCACCTACGCGATACCGCTAAGAAATGTGTTACTTATGTTTATGGGATACTTTATTTTTATGTTCAGTGGACACACTGGACACGGACGGACCACCCGAATTTCGAAAGTGTCACTCAGTGCCCCTTTTTAGCCTGCATAAGTAATTATTTCTATTGTGTTGTTTTTTGCGAATGGTTTATTTAGTCATTTCGAAGAAATCATCATTCGTTTGTTTTATGGTTTAACCATTTTGAAACTACGTAGGTATTGGTAGGTAATTATTACCAACATACTGAAATGGAAATTATCCTGTTTAACTCAAAATCCCGCAGTTAGAACCAATTCACTTATGTGGCGACTCCCAACAATGAATGAATCTCCTAATTTTTACACACCATTAAGCCTAGATAAGTATCTCATTTTTACCGTGTAATCCACACTTTCTTTACGATGTCCAATGTTAAAAATAACAAAAATAGCCTCAGCTGCGCCATTAACCATAGGGGACATTTGAGAGACATCTTTTTACAATGGCCCCCAAAATGACCAGAAAAAATCCACTCTTTTTAACCAACAATGGTGTCCGATGCGAGGGTGGACGATCAATGATCGAGTTTACAAAAAAACGGTCTTAAAATAATTGTAAATTCAGTGGAAAGATTTATGTAGTTAGTAGTCATTGTGGTGAAAAATGGTGGAATGTTATCTTACTGAACTTCGGTGTCCGGTTGCAGATGTGTGTAGATAAAAAATTATGACGGCCATCCTGAATGCGCCATGCCAATTCTGCGCATAGAGTAAAGAGAGAGCGCCGCTTTTTTTAAGACCACCGGCGCTTTTTCGAATTAGAAACGCTTCTTTTTAATGGTAATGAAATTATGGCTTTGATTTTGGCCAGTTATAGTGATTTGTGGACTGTTACAGTACGTTATTACAAAGAAATTAATGCCGCAGTGAAATAGGTTGCCTACCAAACGGTGTGATTGTGTGAACTGGTAACAAGCATGAATAATGATTTAATGAACAAATAAGTTAAAAAAATATATTTAGATATGTATATTAAGTTCAAACAATTAATCCTCACTAGTAAAAACGAAATATCCAAAGAAGTGCTGAAGTTCTCAAAACAGAAGCATTCCACACCAGATTCTTCAAACATTCTTTCTCAGTGAAGACAAGTGCTTGTAACCATGAGACCTCATCGAAGTCTGACGAGGGTTAGACCACTCTAATCGCTGACAGACCATGTCTGCACTTGCATACTTTCCAACCGCAAAGGTGACAATCGGTTGCTTGAAAACGGCAATTGAATTTAAGCCTTCAAATTATCACTTAAAGGTTCAAATTCCTTCCAACTAATCCCCATCCCATCATTCCTTCCATCATGCATTTCCTTATAAAGGCCAATCGAATTTCAACTTACTTTGGAGAAACCTAAGGTTGAATGTACATTGTAGAAATGTACGAGTACGATTTTTGTCTATGATTATTTTTAGTTTTAAAACTATCATCATTCGCTTTTGATCAAAGGAATTATTCAAGTAATGTGGGAATTGGTCCTATGGGAACCGTTTAATTGTTAGAGTTAATCTTAGGTATATATACTCAT
The DNA here is from genome assembly GCA_905332915.2 of Hecatera dysodea. Taxonomy (NCBI): domain Eukaryota; kingdom Metazoa; phylum Arthropoda; class Insecta; order Lepidoptera; family Noctuidae; genus Hecatera; species Hecatera dysodea. The sequence continues at coordinate 7,072,079 of HG995288.1, read as the reverse complement.
TGTTTAATTAAATAATAGTATGCTGCATTTTTTTAAAGACTAGAGTTTTTCTGTGGCTTCGATCCCTTGGCCTATCTCGCAGACACCACATATTTTTTCGGTTTAAAAACTGGCACTTAGGTGTCCTTAAGTATCACAGGCTAAACAATGTTTTCGAATCGGATCAGTATTTCCGATAACCATTAACAAGCATGTAGGCATACAAGCAAGTAAACTTACCTCCTTATAATTAGATTATTATCTAAAGATATATAAACTAAAATATGCGTTGTCCGCGCTCTAAAACAACATACAAAGAACAGGCAACATAAAAAGAAGGAAGCCACAGCGCATATATTTATCTATCGTAAAACTGATTAGTAAGGATACTGCTTGCACTGATTTGTAAAGCTGGTATTGGTATTGCCATTTTTTGTCAACTTTACCACAATTTTTATCTTCCTACCACGCCCGTATCGCTTCTTTAATTGAATCAACTTAGAACCAGTAGCTGAGTGGGCTAACGTCTGACTTTTTAGTCCCCGCCTCAAATAGTGATTTAAACGATAAACTATCTCCGACACAAGCAATGAAGACGAACGACCTGCTTAATGAATCACTTCACTTTGGAAATAGAGTACTAGTCGAATAGAACCGGTTTTGTATTTTGTTATGTGCCTATCTGTTGCTTGCCTCTGGAAAGATGCATCTAGAAGTGTGGTGTTGGATTTTTAACCCTCGGCTTCAATACGAAAATTGAAAATCCAACATCGTCAATTTGTAGCATTTCCTAGCTACGCTCCTTGCGTAGCGCTTTCGTAGCACATCTTGTAGCGTTTTGAAAGCATAAGTTCTTAAAATGCGAGTTCTGGCTTTAGGGTATTCTTTAACTGTAATACTGCCAAAACGTTTTGAATTTTCCGAAAGTTCTGTTCATTTTGAATGTGTAGAGTTAGATTGTTTGTCAAGTCACAAATAGTACCTACGTTTCATTAACTTAAGAGGGTGGAAGTTGTATTCGTAAAACTTTGAAATAAAGTTTACCTTATCGTTTATCTTACTCGTATACCTGCTTCAATCGATCCCTGGAAGTATTTTGAATAACTTCAAGATTAGTTTCTACTTAATTAAATCAACTGGCAATTTTGAATTCAGTGGCTTCTACTTATTAAGCGAGCTTCCTATTAAGTTAAATGCCTATCTTTAAACACTGTCGCTTCTTCATCCACTTATTCTTTGGTTCCCGCCGTAGTAGCGGTTGCACTTGTTCATCTACCGCATGGATTCGACTTTTTACCGAAGTTTTTTACATTTCGTTATAAAAAGTAGCGAAACACGAGCCGAACGGTATGCGGATGCCGCCGTGTGGATCCGCTTGTTATTGTTAATTAGTTGAGGCGGAGAGTGCGTCATCAATTAAGAGTCGGTTTTTGAATTGAGAATTTGAAATTAAGAACATATTAAACCGTACTTCGACGCCCGATTTTGACAGGTTTTCAGCTTCAGCTTCTTCTTTCTCTTTTCTTGTCGATGGTTCATTGACATAGCTACACTATTTGTGTAAACTAACGTAGTGGCAACGTTCATAGCGGTATCTGAGACATTTTCTAGAGTCCCAGTATTTATCATGGGTGCACGGGAAAGGACATTTGGCGCACTCCAACAGACCCATTTATTGACTTTCAGGCTATAATATAGTTTCGACTAACACTCTAAACTTCAAATTCTTTGTTCTTAGATAAGGGCTAGCTTACATAAGAGTAAGTGAAGATAAGTTATTTAAGAGGATAGTAAAGTTCACCAGCACTTTACCTAAGTAAAGTGAGTAGCAACTCAGTTGCATCTGGTTAGCTGGAAGCCAGCCTATGTGTAGTTGGACAAAGGCTAGGCCGATAAGTCGAGAGGAAGGTGGGTATCCAATCTAAATTCAATTAGGTCTTAGTCTATGTTTCCTGATTACTACAATCTGGGATTCTTTAAGTCAAGAGTGTGTAAGTTACTTCTAAGCAAGTGTGCTTCATCTTCGACCACATCATCGCTTACCATCAGGTGTGATACTGGTCACAGGCGTGCCTATCAATAGTAAAAAAGAGATACCTTTACAGCTGGTATAGTCAACATACCCTCATTATTTTTGCTTTTCAAACGACCTATAAATAAAATAGAATCATTTGTTTGGGCCATCGGCTTTCCTGTTTATCAATACTTTGATAGGAATGTCGGTAAAAATTATCCCCATCACAGAATTATATATATATGTACGGAAATCCGCGTTTGGATTTTAAATTATTCTAAAACAAATATTTCATGTTAGTTGCAAACTGTGGGTTATGTAGATGGTTGGAGTAGATTTGACACTGCTTTGAGTTTTCACGTTTATAAATTAAAAAAAACAATTGTTTACACAATGGCACATGTGTAAACAATTGTTTTTTTTAATTTATGGCCTAAGAAAATCACAGAAATTGTACAAGCTGCTGAGAAACATAAAAATAGTCCCGCAAAAAGACAAACGAAGACCTAGAAGCCCAAAAATCTCACAAACAAGCAAAAAGCTTTCGCTAAGAATGTTCACTGTTATTTTTTCCCGCGTTCAGCTGAGTAGCAGTGCGTTCTACCAGGAAATGACGCTCTGGAATGAGGATACCCGTACTCGTTAATTTGCACCATAAATCATCGGAAATGTAGTTTTTGGCCGCGCCTCTTTGCCGATAAACCTTTTTGTAGACTTCGTGTAAGTTCGGCAAGTGTCAGGTTTCAAATGTTTTGGGACATTTTTTTAATGTTTGCTTAGGAACATCTTGAAGCTGTGATGTCCGATTGTTTTTTGGGTGCTAGAAAGTTTTATAGTTAGCTGAAATTATGCAATGTTATGTGGCAGTTTTATGGGTTTCAGGAAAGAAGGCCATCTTTTTGGTTGGATACATAAAAAACCAAAATTATGAGAGCAAGACATGCTGCGCAGAGGTCAATTCTACAGTTTTTTAGCGTACGTTGCTCCTCAGTTGCAATCTTTCAACAATGCATTTGAATTCAGGCTTTTTTGACGGATTGCTACTGACAAGCGAATGCAAAGGTTTCAAATAAGAGCAGGTCAATCATGATTTAAAAAGCGAATGTTTTGTCAGCATACGGTTTCTGAATTCAGTTTGATTTGTTTTCAGCCAAGTTGATTGAATACTCGACTTTTCTTAATTCAAAGTTGAATACTTGTCAAAGAGACGTATGGAGGTACAATTAAAAATTGTTTCTTTTAGTTTTAAAATGCTCTCTCTCGGGAAAAGTTTTTTTAATTAACTCATGATTAACTACTGATCATCAATCCTTAGGAGTTTACGATTTCAGCTGACACATAAATACAAAAAATAATCAAGGACAAAACATAAAAAAGTGTTCACAGATTAGACTGGGTCATACAAAGTAACAAGATACTATAAGTATATGTAGATAAGCCATCAATTTAGTACGACTAATTCCTGCGGAACTTATGTTTTTCTTATTGCTTATGATATTACGATTGTTTTGGGAATACGCCAAGTGGCCTTAGATATAGTGACTTATTTGACCCCTGGGAGAGGCCCGGAACTTTCGATAGTTCTCATATTAAAAGTTGACGTGATATATAGGAAGGATGTCGGGAAAAAAGCTGTTTTTTTTTTGGTGCGGAACTTCGTATGGAGTCACTGGCGGATCCAGAGGGGGAAGGGGGGAGGCTATGGATCTCTAGCCCAGATTTCTAATATAGGTCGATAGGTATGGTGTTTTTTACAAGTTCTTGTTTACCTTGCATTTAAAAACTATGCTTATAAGTTTGTAAAACTTAGTAATCATTGGTAGTGATTTCGCTTACTATGGTACTGATGTGATTACGGTTTATTTTTTACTGGTAGCTACACTATCTCTTATTTGCAATTTATTTTAACCTAAAGCATTTTATTTTTATTTTACCCCGTGAGTCAAGTCGAGTAAAAGCTAGCTTTAAACAGATTGTGATCAACTCTCGCCTCATCAAAATTTAAAACAGTTTTTTTGGTCTAGTATGCGAGTTGTTCAAAATTGAACGCGACCTGTTCAACAGCTACAGCAACAACAAAGTCATTATGCCGAAATTACTATCGCCCTAATTAAAATTTCCCACCACCCCACCCTACCTCACCTTTAGCGTCCATCTGCCCTGAACCCCAGATGCCGATCATTGATCATTCTCATACTCCCCATTCATTACGGACATACCTACGTACAAATGTCGTGAACCGTCCTAATTAGTGCTGTGCTGGTCCTGAGGAAGTGCCGAACACCGGCAGCACCCGTGGGACCCCGTAGCACGTGGACACTTGAAAACTTTTTGCTACACTGTTTCACACTCCTGTTAGTTCCGAATAGGATGTTGTTCGCACTTTATTGAGGAATCTTTTGGATCCGCGGATTTAGGATATGTTCTGATGAGTTTGTTTGTTTGGTAGTAGAGGTCAAATGAAATATGATCATTCGTGTACACTTTAATTTAGAAGTTTTGTCAATAGAGAACCGACCGAAGCTTCCATATTTTCAGCTAAGATGGGTAGGCTACGTCAAATTCGTCCCACTTAATCTGCTCAGGATTGATTTTTCTCTGTGGCCAAATGCTTTAAACGATAATTATTGGAACATTTTAATGTATTTAATGTCAAGAACATTTTGTTTTTTTTAATGTAAATCAAATAATATGTGCAGACAATAAGGTGCATCTCCCAATTGTCGTACCAGGAAAAAAATCTTAAGATTCTTTTTTCACAATTATTTGAGCACCTTGCGGATCTGCGGATGTAGGTAAGTTCTCGCATTGATCATCGCAATCTTCATAAGGCCCACTGGCCTAAAACCCCGTTTACATCAATCCTTGCCATCTTTCTATTATTTTTTTGTAAATCTTCCATTGTAGTCTGACATAACACTTGCGCAGGCGATTATTTGACAAAAATCTTTCACTATTTGTTTACCTGGAAAGGTGTTCTATATTTTGTTGAAGGGTGAATGTACCAGTCGCTGGAAGTAAGATGCGATGTTAATGTTTAAATTTAAGCTTTCATATTAAGCGTAACCCAATGTTTATGTTCCTAAGAACCACTAATAATTTGAGTTTTTAACCGATGGCAATACTGTAAGTATTTTTAAATGACTAGATAATTGAAAAAAAAAATATAAACAATATATCCACCTAAATCATGTTTTTGAAAAGTATTTAAAAGATGCTCTTTTTTATCACTTTAATATGTATTTTGGGGAATTTAAGCATTGTAACGATCAAAATGTTTTATTTGTACCCAAAATCTGACAATTGTCCACTTTTACCCCATTGGTAAAGGTGCGTTTCACGGACGGGTTGAGTGTATGTGCTTTCTAAATGGCTTTGTTAATAAAATAAGTGTTTATTTGCGAACACATCTGCGCCAGAACATATGTATGTTTTTAACAAATCGAATAGAAATGTCAATATTTTAGAGTATCTATCAAAGGGCGTTTTTGCACAAAAGGGGTTTTCGGAGAGGATTGTTATTTGAGAGAAAAGCAGCATATCGAATTTGGAAACTTATGGTATCTATCTCTTGATTCAAGCAGCTACAATTTCAAGACTTTAGATTTATCAAAAATACTAAGTGATCATCATTATCAGGCACATTTAAGTACGTAAGTACATCGCTATATTTTAACTACGAATTACATAATTAATATAAGGGGAACGTTAACAGCCGCCCGGTAAAGCGGTGCTTTAAAATCAAAGATAAAAACGTCAAACGAAGAAATAATCCCGATCATAAATAAGCAAAACGGTTATAAAAACAGTGAAAAATAACTGTTTCTACTCATTGTTTCTAGATATTATCTCCAACTCTTTACAAAGATATTAACAGCTTTCTAACATTTCTATAAAAATTGCTCTATTTTCGGTAAACAAATGTTTTTACCAATATAGTGTTTGTCCTTTGAAGAAAGTAACCGTCAAGGGTGAGCCGGGACGCTAATACCGCAATAAATCAGTTTCGGTAATTGTTTTTGCCGCCAACTTCTACAAGTAGATTATGTTTGGGAGCTGTCATAAAACTGACATTGACAGTGAAGTTAGTAGCAAACCTAAGAGAAACACTGTTAGGTACAGTGATGTCTCAGGGTTGCGGAATTTGTTCGAAAGAGTCACCACAGCCCTGGAACGCAAAGGGCACAGGAAAGATCACGGGTGGGTTTTAGTCAGTAAGAGTCTGACACTCCCGCTGCGCCCAGAGCGGGAGAAGTCATTTGTTGATTTCCCATCCAAAAATAAAAAAAAAGTACAGTGACGTTAAATATACATGTCTACATTAGTTAAAATAATATTCAAAACAGACAACGTATCATCACATGTCCTTGGACTTCTCATGGTTTGTTATTCTGTGCTCAGCCCCGGATAGTATACCTATGCCTTACTGATTTGTCAATACAGTTTTGTAAAAAAACAGAACTATAGTTAAATTGCTGTTACTTCTTTTATCTGACACCGGCAATTTAATTACAATAAAAATGTTTTTAGTTACATATTTAGATTTTATTGACAACAGTTTAAGTAACTAAAACTAGCGACCCGCCCCGGCTTCGCACTGTTGCAATGTAGATACTAATGTTTCCTCTACTATAATATGCATTTATTATACATATAAACCTTTCTCTTCAATCACTCTACCTATTAAAAAAAACCGCATCAATATCCGTTGCGCAGTTTTAAAGATAGCATACATAGGGATAAAGGGGCGGAGAAAGCGACTTTGTTTTGTACTATGTAGTGATAAAAGAATGGAAGAACGTATCTTCTTTTAGTACACCATGTAATTAACATTTTACGGAAAAACATATATGTACATATGTATACACCCCTAGTTTTTAATTAGTACAAAAAAAAACAGGGCTCTGTCCGTACCCGTTACTGATCATATTTGTGTAGTCAAAAGTAAAAAAATAAAAACCTGAAATTGTCCACGGAGTTTTTTAATAACTGGTAAATTCATAATAGAATCAAGATTCATAACAATTGCTACTAGAAAATGCTACGCGCAGTGTTTTTCCATTTTAATCTTCATTTATTCATTCATAAATCAATAGCCTGTACAATATTTTTATAAGTTGAGTGACATTTTAGGATATAAAAAACGCTAATAACTTGGCTGTTTATGAACATAATTTTTTGAGACTTTTCTTAAATAATAACAAGACCTTTTCTAATAAGCCCTTAAAGTATTTGTACTAATTAAAAACTAGGGGTGTATACTAAATAGGAAACACGTATAGTAACACAATGGGCGACTTATCGCTAAAAGCGACCTTATAAAACAATTAAAAAAATATATATATATGTTGACATATTTTGGTAAATTAAGTTTGTGATGTATTAAGGTAACTATTATTTAGCATGAATAAGCCATTTACATCATATTTTAACTGAATACGGTAAGGAGGATAACATAATTAACTACCAAAGATACCTATGTATTTAAAAGGAATCGGTGTATATTTGTAGGTTAAAATGTTACAAAATACATTTAATTAAAGATGGGTAGGCATAGCAATAACGCAATAGGACAAAACATGTACATATGTAAGTGCCTATGTCACTTATTTTTTGTTTTGAGTTCCAATAGGTATCAAATTTGAGGATAATTATTTTAATAAATAATAATGTGGTTACTATTATATTTCAGATTGCAACCTAAATTAATTTACGCAATAAATGTTTTAGTGACAATATTTTTTGCAAAACTAACTGAGTCACTAGGGGAACTATATTTTCAAACGTACTTGCTCTATATTCCCACCGACCTCTTTCAAAGCGACAGGTAACAATTTTTTCAGAGAGAAAAAATCGAGCAGTTCCATAATGGACCCCTGGTGAAAGTTTTGTACAAGAATCCGTTCACGAACAAATATAATGCTACTTTTTTATACACAACGAGAGATATTCGCAAAAACTCTTCGTTTGGATTGTCGGACCTTTCTCCGAAACCAATGGTTACCACAAAAGGGTTTTAGATTTTACAAACAGATGTGTTTTTTTTTCGTGCTGATATGTAATTTTTGTGTATGACATCTGTCAAAAATGTGCATGTCTTTTATCTGTGTGATATCAAACAGAATAAAAGCGGTGCGGTTCTAGGTATCACCATTGTTTCGTTAGTTCCCTGATATTTAAATTGTTTATAGTATTTATAGACATTAATTACCTCACATCGACATGAAGTCAAATAGGCACATTTTTAACCGACTTCTAAAAAAGGAGGAGGTTCTCAATTCGGATGTTTGTATGTTTTTTTTTTATATTGTTTGTTCGCGCATAACTCCGTCGCTTGTCAACCGATTTGAAAAATTATTTTTGTTGGAAAGGGTATACTTCCCAAATGGTCCCATGAAAATTTTATCGACATCAACCAAGCGGTTTTTGAAAAATCAAAAAAAAATCTAAAAAAAAATATCTACATTGTCTACATTGACGACCTCTTAGTTTACTCTGCAAAGGAGCAGTACGTTTTTTTTTTTACACCAATGTGATTGGTTCGTTTAGGTGGGGGAGGGGAGGGGGTGTAGGTACCACTAAAAAGTGAAAAATAAAAAAAAAATTACAAGAAATAAAACCGACTTCTAAACAAAAAACCAAAAAGTATAAAATAACTTTAATTTCGGAAGTCGGTGTGTTCAACAACAAAAAAGCAGAAGTTTTTTGTTTAGAAGTCGGTTTTATTTTTTTTAAAAAGTTTTTTTTTTTTACTCATGCCAATCGGACACAAGGGAAACGACAAATCGCTCCTTTTCCGTTACAAAAAAATTATAACAAGAATCGAAGAATCAAAAATTAAAGGCCAATTTTACAAGCTTTGACGCAATGCTGACAAGAAAATTATAGTGCATGTCGGTTCGATATTTGATAGACAGTCACCTTTGGATGCCCTTTGTACTTTGTAGCACGCGTGCCCTTTCAGAAGCACATCAAATATTTATACAATAATGCTTTTTGTCTGCCAGTTCATAACTGGCCGTGTCTGAGTCAAAATGCGGAAAAGTAGATGACATTTCGAATTATACTTATGTCACCGTATTTATATTTGATGGCTTGATAATGCTTCTGCAATGGAGTTATAAGTTATTGCAATTTTTTTTATTATTTCGGAAGTAAGAAATAAATGTTCGTTACTTTTTAGTACCTAGTATGTATGGAGTGAGACATGAAGTTTTATATAAAAAAGAAATAGGTACCTTCCTATTGTTTTTCCAAGTCTCATAGGAGTAGGTTCATTCTTCACTATCGGCCTAAAATATGATAAAAAGGATAAATAATAAAACGCGTTTTTTTTAAATTAATTTAATCATTTAGTCAGTACTAGTTTAATTTTACAATTGTTATCTCAAAGTATCCTATTAATATAATAATCCATAAAACTAGTAAATGCATCATTCTATGCGAAAAAATATCTCAATAGTTTTCAAACTAAATGTACCTATACTAACTCAAATATATTTAATGCTAATTCTATAACTGTCAATCACTGAAAAAACAAAACACTATTAAAACCAAAACACAAAATAATTATTAATTTCAATACGAAAGAACAGCAACTGTACCATTTACCCTAAAATCTAAAACAGTCGTCATCAAAAAGGCTCGAGCTAGCGTGCCTAGTTGACAAAAACCTAAGTTTGCTACCAACATACATAACATCTTTATAACAACCAGCGGCTTAGTCCGCGTGAGTGACAAAATTATACAAAAAAAAGAAGCCTATGTGCTTTCCTATTTATATATTCCAGACTTTAATCTATCTGTGCGCCGAATTTCACCGAGATCCGTTAAACCTTTCCGGCGTGAATGAGTAACAAATCCATCCGTTCATCCAAATTATTGCTTTATAAAAGTAGTGTGTACCTAATATTTATTGAAAACATAGCATCTTGATAAATATATAACAACGCAATATGCAGGTAAGTAGTATATTTCTACAGTAAGTTTTTCCAGAATCGACCGGCATCGACAGTCCTCTCTTGTTTTGAAGTCTGACGAGACTTATGTATAGGTAGAGTTGGAAACTGGCTAAGCGCATTATAAATTGATACGTTTATTGTTTTTTTTTTTAAGCCTCAGGCACGATGGAGTGACGATTTGCGCAGGACGGCTGGCAGAAACTGGATGCGAGAAGCCGAAAATAGATCTAAGTGGCGTGCAATTGGAAAGGCCTATGTCCAGCAGTGGACTGCAACAGGCTGCTGATGATGATTGTTTTTTTTTATAGTGTTATGTCAGCAGCAAACATCCCGGTTTTCCCCTACGCCATGAATATTCGTAATGAAATTCCTAACTCTAATAGAAACTTATAATTATCTAACTATTAAATGCATTCGATGGCGAATATTTTACTAAACAAATACAAAGTACCAGATACCAAAAACGTAGTCCGGGCAAAAATCATCTATTTTCTTAAACATTTTTTTTTTCTAGAACAATGATAAATACTAAGTACGTATATAAGGGCAACCTTAATTTGAGCATTTTATCAAACTTAAAATAATAAGTGATGTTATAAGAGATAATAAATATGAGCATTTCTGAGCACCATTCCATTTAAAATTATAACTAAAACCAATTTGTATTTAAAATAAATCAATTTGCAACTGACAATCTTTATGTCTATATAAGCACAGATACCAATCCTTCCTATTAGTACCTTGGAACTTGTTCCTTGAACGTCAAATAAAAAATAAAAATACATAAAAAAGGTCGAGGATTCAATTGCTGGCTATAGATATTAAATCAATTATGAACCTAAGTCATATATAAAAGTATACACTATCGAGAACTTATCTCTCGATGACCTAAAATCTTAAACCTAACAAATGTCACTTCCAACCCTACATACGAACTAAGAATGACTGAACTAGACTACATACTAAGGCTCAGTCTTAAATGTATAAGTCGAAGTCGAAGCCGCCTCCTCCGCTGAGGTAGTCGTAGAGGTAGACTTCCATTTCCTCGAGGGCTTCGATGCTGGGGTCTCGGAGAGGCACGTCGCGGACCGAGCGGGCTGACCGGGAGAGGCTGAAAATCCATAGACAATATCTTTAGTGGAAAACAATAATTTTCCTTGGATACCTAAATTATGTGCTTACAACGCAGCATCGCCAATAGCGCTAATGAAGAATTTATACTCAAGGAGATGTTACTTTGGTTAATCCAAATAAAGTCAGTTTTTTTCAGAGTTGAGTGATAATATATTGTTTATCAATATATGTTTATCTGAATCGTTTTCTGCTAGACACCACAAATATACCTAACTAGCTTATGCCCGCGACTTCGTTCGCGTGGAGTTCCATACAAAATGTTAACCCCCTTTTCACCCCCTTAGGGGACGAATTTTCAAAAATCCTTTCTTAGCGTATGCCTACGTCATAATATCTACCTGCATGCCAAATTTCAGCTCGAACCGTTCAGTGGTTTGGGCTGTGCGTCGATAGATCACTATGTCAGTCAGTCAGTCCCTTTTGAGTTGTATATATTTAGATTAGACATACTTATGGTACCTACAAACAAATGTATTGATTCTCTTCAGCAGAAATTCTACTTACGCAAAATCGGTGTCGGAATCGAACATATATTCTTTGTTGAAATGCTCATTGATGTCCTTCATGATGCAAGCCTCGAGCTTCTTGTGCTGAAAACAAATGAATGGTTTCCCATTAATCCTTCATACAAGAAAAAACAAAAGAAGAGAGAGGATAAAATTATAGAAATGGAAAAGGGACCATCGATGAAAAAGCGTGAAAAGATGACTGCTACAAAATTGAGGTACTATATCTGTTACCGGAAAATTGTAAAAGCAAAGTGAGGTTGTAAAATATTGCGTGAAACTGTAAACTTTTTTTTGTTAATAAGACACGAATTTTCGAAACTATTTAAAATCTATCGAGAAATTATAATCTAATAAAGATTGATTACAACCAAAGATTTCTGCTGACATAGCCACATTGATTTACCCACATTGTACGAGTACTTACATTAATTTAAATATAAAAAAGCTGATGATGGTATACCTTGTAGCAGCGGAAGAAGAATATGGCTCGGATTTGTTCCTGAGGACGCGGCACCATGTCACGCTTGTCTTCTGGCACGCATTGCTGGAACAAAAAATACTATGTATAAGAAAACGCCATGGAAGCTTCAAAGCTATGTTGCTCTCGTAGGTACAACGAATGGATCGCTAGTTAACTTGTTGGTTGGCTAGTGTAATGTATTCACATTTAATTTTAAATTAACATGATATATGATAAGTTCCATGTTTTCTTTGATATTACCTTTTCAGGCTTACAAAAGTATACTTTCTATGTTGCTGTCTCTAACCTAGCTCTTATGACCAAGAACTTCTGACAGATGTGCAACCCCTCTTGTGTGTCAGTCTTGAGCTCGCTGGACACGGGCAGATTGTTGATCCTCTGCGTGATCTGTTGGGTTCCATATGTCTGTCTCTGGCCTAGTAACTATAACACACTCACCGAGAACTTCTGACAGAAGTGCAGCCCCTCTTGTATGTCGGTCTTGAGCTCACTGGACACGGGCAGGTTGTTGATCCTCTGCGTGATCTGTTGAGTTCCATACGTCTGTCTCTAGCCTAGTAACTATAACACACTCACCGAGAACTTCTGACAGAAGTGCAGCCCCTCTTGTATGTCGGTCTTGAGCTCACTGGACACGGGCAGGTTGTTGATCCTCTGCGTGATCTGTTGGGTTCCATGTCTGTCTCTAGCCTAGTTACTATAACACACTCACCGAGAACTTCTGACAGAAGTGCAGCCCCTCTTGTATGTCGGTCTTGAGCTCGCTGGACACGGGCAGATTGTTGATCCGCTGCGTGATCTGTTGGGTTCCATGTTTGTCTCTAGCCTAATTACTATAACACACTCACCGAGAACTTCTGACAGAAGTGCAGCCCCTCTTGTATGTCGGTCTTGAGCTCACTGGACACGGGCAGATTGTTGATCCTCTGCGTGATCTGTTGGGTTCCATACGTCTGTCTCTAGTCTAGCTACTATAATACACTCACCGAGAACTTCTGACAGAAGTGCAGCCCCTCTTGTATGTCGGTCTTGAGCTCGCTGAACACGGGCAGATTGTTGATCCGCTGCGTGATCTGTTGGGTTCCATACGTCTGTCTCTAGTCTAGCTACTATAATACACTCACCGAGAACTTCTGACAGAAGTGCAGCCCCTCTTGTATGTCGGTCTTAAGCTCGCTGGACACGGGCAGGTTGTTGATCCTCTGCGTGATCTGTTCGTAGTTGGGTTCCATGTTGCTGTCGATGTAGCCTAGTTCTTGCATTACGCAGGTGACGTTCTGGCCTGCTTGTGCGCGAGCGTTGATGCCGAGACGGGCGCGAAGGCCGAGGTGGCGCTGATGAGGGAAATGAGTAATATACTATTTAGTAATCTGTGGTAATATTGTGTCTATTAATACATTATTATGATAATAAAGCTGAAGAGTTTGTTTGAAGACGCTAATCTCTGGAATTACCAGTCGGATTTGGAAAATTGTTCTTGTATATGATTGCCACATTTATAAGGAAGGCTATACGAGAACGGCAAAAAACTGCAGGTATTTGTGTGTCACATACCTAGATAGTGATACGCTTTAAAAGTAATTAGATAGTAATAGATAATTATGAAAATACAGAAATATACTCTGTAAACCCTTATATGTGAATGTTTTCCATAAATTATTGAGAAACTACATGATTACTTATTATTTAGAAGCAAATGTAATTATCATATTTATATATTAAATAATCGTTATTATTAAATAATAATAATCATCATTATTATTATATACTTTATTGTACACATAATAATAATAACAGGACAAATATTGAAAGAAGCTAGTGTGCAATGGGCGGTGTTATCGCTCAAGGCAATCTCTTACAGAAAACCTTAGGATGGACAGGTTGTCCAATTGGTCATGGGTCCGCTGAAGTTGACCCTAATATACATAAGTACTTGAGAAAAGTCTAGGCAGATTATAATAATAATAATAAATCTTTATTGCAGACCATACAAGATCCATATTCACATTCAATAAAACAATACAAAACAACACAAGAAGCACACAACAAATAAACTAACTAACAACAATCAATACAAAAAAAAGAAAAGACACAAAAAAAGAAGAATACAGAGCCCTTAAGCTAAGCTGCTATATCCAGCCAACGCTTGTAGGTCTTGGTAGCACTAAGTCTATCAGCAAGTTCTTTTACTATACTGTTTCTACACGTACCAACCCTGGACAAGAATGATGCGATTCTGTTCCTCTGAATGGCATTGAACGCGTTCAGCCTCGCCTCCGCAAACATGCCAGAGGCACTACAGTTTCGCTTCAACCCCATGAGGTGTCTGTATATGTTATTATACTGCACACGAATGCCATCCCAGGACTTTTTCGTATACTCCGTCCAGAGCTGGCACGTATAGAAACTTTGACAATACGTTCTGAAAAGGTGCACTTTAGTCTGTTCTTTAGCTTTAGCAGAAATTAAAAAAAAAAACAACTCACCGACATGCGATTGTTCCCAAAGAATGGTTGCTGTTGTTGCTGATAGAAGGGTTGCTGGTACTGCTGCTGTGCGAAGTAGGGGTTGTAGGGTACGTTCGGGGAGTAGAACATGGGCGCGCTGTAGGGCACCTGGTAGTACGGGTTGGCGCTGTAGGGGCGGAACTGAGCGGGGATCACGTACGGCGGGATGGCTGCCTGAGGCTGCGGGAATGGACCCTGTGGAAGATGGAGATCGATCAGAAGTAGATTGTAGAATTCGATGGGTATGGAGGCGACAAAGACGTACATGTCTCTGGCTGGTCTCTATTAAAAGTAGTAGGTACCTACTATAGAGAATGTAACCACTAGAGAGCGTATAGGCTGATTTCTTCTAAGCACACGACTCACTACTGCGGGCCGGGGAACGAGGAAGAATGCGCGACTGCAATTGGTCAGTTCAAGGTCAAGTTGCGTAGGTATACCTATCGATAGGGTTGCACTACTTCATTAGGGGAAAATAATCGATATCGATAAAATGGATTTTAACATTATGAAAAATACTCAATTAAAATCATAGAAACAATATTTAATAAAAATCAAACAATTACAAAAATAAACAGACGTATCCTGTTATTATTGATTTTTAAAATGAATTATTTTGGTATATGTTTTTTGAATCAAAGTTTTATAAGGGTCCTTGTTCTTTGTAAAAAATATAAACGAGCGTCTACATATTTCTGAATTATGCATCTTGCTTATTATACATTATATATCATTATAATTATTATTAAATTATATCCAATCAGAGATTTTAAAACCGATGTAAAAAAATAATAAAATAACCGATCGGTCCCGGTCGGGGACAGAGAGATACAAATAAATCGAAAAACAAAGAAACTTGCATAAAAAATACTGACGAACTGAAACCCCTCCTTTTTTGAAATCGGTTAAAAGTACAGGTATTTTATCACAGTAGGTACCTATGTGAATAGAATAAAAACAAATAGTTTTTTCGATATCGACTTTCAGCTAGCTATTATTGACACCACTATTTTTCTCGATAAAAATACAAAGAGAAAAAAAGGGATAGAAGCATTAGAATTGTCTAATGAAAGAACAAGACGTTTCCAAAAGACATCAACGCGGAACTCAACAGTGTACTCGTTTACCCCAAACACCATTTTAAATAGACCCCTGCGGTGACTCATAATCTGATTAAATCAAACATAATTTTCGTTCGCTTTAATTATCGATGAAAAGTTATGTCATCCTTTTTGTATCTAGATTTCTTGGAATGCTTCCCGCACCATTTCACCGCGCATGAAGGCATTTGGATACGATAAAATTGCATAAAAGTTATCAAAATTTGTATTAATCTAGCGTGCACACAGGTCTGACACTTGGGCACAACTAAAATGGTTACTCTTACCGTAGCCTATTTATAGGCGACAAAATACTAATAGTTTTCGAGCGTCGGGGCACTATATGCGCAGTCAAGTGGTTATATGGTCTTTGGTACCTACTGACAGCAACAACGCTCTGTTTAAATACCTATTTCTGCACTTGGTAATGTATTGAACGATCCAAACTTAATGATTTTTCGCTGCGACCTAGCGACTCGCGGAGTATTCCAAGCCGCCAATACGCTTGATTCTACTGTAGGTACCTGTCTTGCTAATCTTTTCGATAAATAAACAACTTAGGTCAGTTTACCTATTTCGATGATTGATCATTATCGGTAGGAACAAACTATTTATTTAAACTTTATTTACAATAGTGGTACATGGGCGGACTTAATGCAACAAGGCATTCTCTACAAGTCATCCTAAAAGACAACACTGTGGTAGGTGTACAACAAATAAATAAAATACAAAATATATTGAGTGAGACTATTGGTGCTGTGCTATTAATAATAACTAATAATGTTAGAGTCCATTCTAAGTTCTGTTTGTCATGAATATTTATTTATGTCTGTTATCTTATAGACCAGGGTAGAAGCCTTTAAAAATAATAAAAAGTGAAATAAAATAATAGTAGGATAAAACCCATTAGAAAAGGAGGAGAATATTATAAAAATGAAAGGAAAAATAATTTACGGGCGATCTGAGGTCGGGAAGGGGGGGGGGGGTGAGGTTTTAAGGGTAAAAAACGGTTTATCTCGATTTCCGGCAAAACTAAAAGTCCTATGGAAAAAAGTCAAATGGCAAAGTTGTAGGTAATAAAAAGATCTAAAACTTTTGTATTTACACTTTTTTCACATAACCTCAAAATTTAGGAGAAAAATTCAAAAAACCAAGTTTTTGGTTTTTTATTTTTATCTTTTACAAAATTATTTTTTTTGTCACGAAATTTGGTGAAAACTTACCTTTTTATGTCCCAAATACGCTGTAATTTATTTGATTAGAAATATTTATTTTTTCGCCTTATTTTGAATTAATATCGAAAAAGCACCCTAATTTTCAATCAAAAATTCACCCGTCAAAATATCAGCTTTTTTCAAAAAGTTGGTATGCTTTCTGTTCGTTGAAATCTCTACTTTCCGATGTTGAAAAAAAATATATATGTTACTATAGTAAATCTTCTCAGAAAATGCAAAAAATCGAAAAAACTCGAATCGATTTTTTTTTAATTATTGTATACAATTTTGGTCTATTTATTAAAATTTACACTTTAATTACTCGAAAAATGTAAGATTACATGTCACGTTGATAAAAAAAACTGCAAATCAAAATATACTACTATAATTAACCAAGAAATAAGTTAATAAAATTAATATTTAATAAGACATCTACAATATTTAGAGAAAGTTGTAGAATCTTCTTTAAATTATGTGCGTAGATGCCTATTTATAACTATTTTAAGATAACTTATATACCTGAGTGATTTACGAAAAATTTTAGCCCATCAAAAAGTAATTCATAGAAAAGTGGGGAAGGGAAAACTCAGCGTGCACGTGTATTTTTATAAACGATGTTGTATACTGTACTGTATTTCGAATACTGGCTAGGCTAACGGTTGTTACAGCTGCTACGAAATAGTAGGTATGTATGTAGTAAGACCCAGACCCGCCTAGCCCCTTCCCCACTTTTCTATGAAATACCTTTTGATGGGCTAAAATTTTTCGTAGGTCATTCAGGTATATAAGTTATCTTAAAATAGTTATAAATAGGCATCTACGCATATAATTTAAAGAAGATTCTACAACTTTCTCTAAATATTGTAGATGTCTTATTAAATATTAATTTTATTAACTTATTTCTTGGTTAATTATAGTAGTATATTTTGATTTGCAGTTTTTTTTTTATCAACGTGACATGTAATCTTACGTTTTTCGAGTAATTAAAGTGTAAATTTTAATAAATAGACCAAAATTGTATATAATAATTTAAAAAAAATCGATTCGAGCTTTTTCGACTTTTTGCATTTTCTGAGAAGATTTACTATAGTAACATATATATTTTTTTTCACCATCGGAAAGTAGAGATTTCAACGAACAGCAAGCATACCAACTTTTTGAAAAAAGCTGATATTTTGACGGGTGAATTTTTGATTGAAAATTAGGGTGCTTTTTCGATATTAATTGAAAATAAGGCGAAAAAATAAATATTTCTAATCAAATAAATTACAGCGTATTTGGGACATAAAAAGGTAAGTTTTCACCAAATTTCGTGACAAAAAAAATAATTTTGTAAAAGATAAAAATAAAAAACCAAAAACTTGGTTTTTTGAATTTTTCTCCTAAATTTTGAGGTTATGTGAAAAAAGTGTAAATACAAAAGTTTTAGATCTTTTTATTACCTACAACTTTGCCATTTGACTTTTTTCCATAGGACTTTTAGTTTTGCCGGAAATCGAGATAAACCTTTTTTACCCTTAAAACCTCACCCCCCCCCCCCCTTCCCGACCTCAGATCGCCCGTAAATTATTTTTCCTTTCATTTTTATAATATTCTCCTCCTTTTCTAATGGGTTTTATCCTACTATTATTTTTTTTGGTTTTAAAAATTATCGACCCTGGACTATTAACCGTTGAAAGACAGATAAGATACGGCTAGTTCATACTGAAAAAGCATGTACACAGTAGTATTTATCTTTTTCTAATTATATTAAAATATTGAAGAAAATAATTATTCTAAAAATTATATAAAATCAGCTTCGTTACAATTTTGTACATAATTAACAATTTAAAAGTTTTTTTTACGTACTTTTGCAGTTTATTTTTAAAATCAAAATAATTGTAAAAATTATGAATCTGTTCATAAAAAGCCGATAAAAATGTCCATTTATCGATGGTCCATTTTTTAAAATTATTCAAATACGGCTTTGCAGTTAATGGCACAATATTTCGCGACCTTCATCATAGCCTCTTTAGCTCAGTGGTAGAGCACTGGTCTCGTAAACCAGGGGTCGTGAGTTCAATCCTCACAGGAGGCATCCGGTTATCTTTTTGTATTTTTGATGCAGATTTGTTTTTTAATGTTACTTACATTTGCTCCAAGTGGTCTGAAAGTCAAAACACCGCCCATTGTTTGCTTTTGTGGTTGTTGTTGTTGAACTTGATCTTGAATATTTCCTTCGTCGTCTTTATTGTGTATAGCGCCATCTATCGGCTTTGTGATTGTTTGCGAGTTCGGGTCCATTGAAAAACCAGGTGGTAATTTGCTGAGGAACAGTGGCGGTATGTGTGAGTTCAACGGTTCCTTCATAGGTGGCGCTGTTGAACATTTTGCGTAAGCATCTTTTAATTCTTTGGTTATTTGTTTCAGAAGTTGCGTTCCGAAGCAGCTTTCGTAGATCTGTAAAAGTAATTTTCTTATAAAACAAGCAGTTTTTACATTTGGATGTCACAGTTTTGTTTAAATCTTCTTAGTTTAGTTTGTTTTGCAATAAATTTTTTGAAATAAAAAAAACGGAAGTAAGTATGAAAGTGGAAATAAATATTATATTATACACTGAATGCAAGAATTTGATAGGTATATTTTTTATTTAAGTAGTTGCTACAATAAATAAACTTTAAATCTAACCATTATATATTTAAATTAACAATAAACTAAAATCCTGCTATATATATAATAACAAATGATTATACCTAATATGTGTTTGAAAAAAAATTTCTACTCGGGTTTGCTCCCGGTGATTCTTCCTTGGTTGCTCCCGCCTTGTTGGTCACAAAAAAATGTGACCCACAAGGCGGGCTCCTTTTCCCACCCTTATGGGAAAAGGAGGTTCAGATCCCCTGCTAACTGTTTACAAATACTGTGTCCCCGTACTTTGCTTAAGATTGTAACTGTATGGATTGCTGCTTGCTTCTGTATAACATGTATGTTTATGCCTGCATCTTACTATATGGTATATTATTTTATGAGCTTTAGCATTGTTTGTACATTACACATCAATATGATCAGGTATGAACGTTAATTTCAAAAACTGATTCATAGCAGTCGTGGCCGAGCGGTTAAGGCGTCTGACTAGAAATCAGATTCCCTCTGGGAGCGTAGGTTCGAATCCTACCGACTGCGAACACTTTTTGAATATTTTTTTTTTTTTAACTTTTTAAGTAAACCAATTTTTACCTTTAACATGGCATAATCCTTCATGAATTTATTATCTCCGCTGTCCAAGGCCTGGGCAGACGCCCAGATGAGGAATCCTAAAAATATTTGGGTCCGCATATTGTACCTGGGAAAATTTAAACAACTATAAATAAAATACATTGTAAACGTACATATGTACAATACTTATAACCAACAGATATAGGCAATGTCTTAGTATTAGAAAATACAACCGATTTCTATATACTTACACAAAAAAAACAAAAAGTACAAAATAACTTTAATTTCGGAACTCGGTGTTTGTGGTTGCTTTTCCGTTTTTTGAAGAACGACTTCAGGAATTAAAGTTATTTTATACTTTTTTTGTGTAGAAGTCGGTTGTATTTTTTTTGTAAAAAGTATTTTTTCACTTTTTAGTGGTACACCCAACCTAAACGTACTAATCACAATGGTGTACCTAATCAATAAACAAACATGCGATTTCAGCAATTCCGACTAGAAAGGGACCACGTTGAAATACTAAGATGCTCTTCCAAACCATCGTACACAATTTTATTTTTTTCATTTTACATCGACAAGTGGGAATGAGAACGTCGTCAATGTAAACTAAGCCACGCATTATTAGGGATAACTCAAATACTAGTAGTCAGATTTCAATTAAATTTAAATTTTATGACACGACACGACACGACGAAAGCTGGTGCTTAGCTTTCGAATATAAAAAGAATCATCAAAATCGGTACACCCAGTACAAAGTCATGAGGAAACAAAAAAAACAGCCCTCCTTTTTTGGAAGTTCGAAAAGAGAAACGACATTTTATTGTTACATTCGAGCATACGTCGTTGGATACTTTGAGATGACCTAGCGAAGTAAGGAGTTTCTATACAACAAAAGTACTGATTTATCCAACCTAACAATTTTTATCCTTACCGAAACTACAAGCCTGATTGTAACAATCTTTCCACCAATGGAAAGCTACATTATCAGCGAGTAACATAGGCTATATTGTATCCCCGTATTTCCACAGAAACCGGAACTACGCGGGTAAAACCGCGGGGCGCTGCTACTAAGTTATACCTTATTTAATTCTACGGAGAGAGAAACTTATGGCTATATAATAATAGCCGAATGGTTCGATGTTAGAAGTAAAGTCGCATTTTCTGAGATCTGTCGACGGAAGCGTGACTATTCTTTACATACACAGACACCTCTGTGCCTTGGCAAATTCGCTCATCGAAACCATTCATCGTTGACGCCATTTGATGACCTTTGACAGTCGTTACGGATGGTCACCTTTGCCAAGGCATACCACATAAACTAGTTACCGAGTTATAGAGATCAACACCACAATTGCACCTGCTGGGTGCAGTTATGAATCTAAGCCATCCAGAAACTTACTCAAACACACGGAAAAATCGGCTCAGCCATTTCGGAGGATTTTAGTGATATAAAACATCGACGCTAAATATCCGCTATAAAGTCGCGGGATATCTAGTTACTTTTAACTACTGATGCAATATCCAAAACGCGAACTTGCATAAAGTGGAGAAGTTCTAACATTAATAGAGTGAGGATATACGATAGATATCCCACATTCTATCACGGTATAAAATTAGTTTTGACGAGAATCGTGTTACTAAATCGATTGGCACGTGGTAATTCCTGAATATTGAAATTGCGAAAGTTTGAGTACGTTTGTTCTCGCAACACGCAGAAACGGCTGAGTGGAATCGATTAAAATGAAATTCATAGGTAGACCATGTTTTCAAAAAACAAATGTGAATTTTATAGTGCGATTTATGAAGTAATTTTATGTAAGTCGCCAACAGCAGTACGTTGTACAATTGTGTATTGTGCCCTATTCTGAGTAAATTTCTTCAGTTTAATAAAAAATAGGTTATTGAACATTGCTTAACCAATTAAAAACAAAGAGTGAATATAAAAAACACTTTAAATGTTGCTTTGCTTCGCTTGGCTGAATTTTTGAGAAATGTATCCTGTTACACGTTTTTCTAAGTACCTCTGGAGCTAGGAATCGATCATTTTCCGCTATGTAACTCCTATTCGTGAGAAAATATAGGAGTGGGGTGGTACTTAACTGTATTTTGATTATTATTTCATCATGACGTGGATTTTAACCGACTTCAAAAACGAATAAGATGGTCAATTCATTCGTTGACTGTCCTGAACTCATTGCTTATCTGTTATTGCGCACGAATTTGATGGGATTACATCAGCGGCCAATATTAAATGTACCTTTCCTTTCGCAATGACAAATTATAGAATGAATGTTTTGTCAATAAGAATTGCACTTAGTTTCAATAGGCCTATAACCAGACCCAGCCTGTCCTTTGCTGCCCCTCTCAATGACCTCGTTAAGCCGAGGCCCGTATCCTACAAGGGATGCCCTTAGCGAAGCGGTCATTTAGTTTTTAGTAGTTTTTAGCCCTGGCTGGGGGCCTTAAATTAATTTGAGGCCACCTCAGGATTGCCCGGTTAAGCAGTAACCAGCTTTAGTGTGCTGAACTGCGAGTGGTCACGTCAAAAAAAATAATTCAATAGGCCACCTAGGGACCTTAACATTGACTTGTTCTGCACCAGTGTGGCGACCATAAGACGGCTTTTGGCACAGTCATTTTTCAAGGATAGTTACTCTCTTAACTGATTTACCTGTTATGTTTTTTCTTGCTATCGACTAGTTTACTTAGCTATGTGTGGAGGCTTGTTATTAGCTATTTGTTAATATTACATTTTTTATGTCATTGGTTTGTTAGTTAAGTAAGACTTTAAAATAAAATAAATAAATTCAGCTGTTATTGTCTCTGGTATTTGCTATTTTAATCTAATTCATTTGAGATTCTTTCAAGACACTAGCAAACAGCTAATCGACTGTTCAAGTGACCAGAAGGTACTTTGTGTGTGTACTTTTCATCAGCCAAAGTACAGCATAGCCATTCAACGTGCCAGTGTTCTTGGCCACTTTCTCCAATGACAGCGATGTGGATGGTTTTTTCGTTTTTTCTGTCATTTTTTTTAAAAATCAGTTACTGATTTTTACATGTGAGGAATTCGCAATTGGATCACTATTACAAGAGCCGTCAGCAAAGAAGACGGGGCCTCATAGGGTCAGTGTCTGCTAGGGTTGCGGAATTTGTTCGAAAGAGACACCGCGGCCCTGGAACGCAAAGGGCACAAGAAGGATCACGGGTGGGTTTTAGTCAGTAAGAGTCTGTCACTCCCTTCCGCTCCGCCCAGAGCGGGAGAAGTCATTTGATGATTTCCCATCCAAAAAACAAAAAAAAGGGATATTTATTACTGGTGGTAAACAAATAACACTATGCCCTGATTCAGGTTATAATGTATTAATCGTGCCGAGTCCCATCAAAGTCTATTTCAAAAATCAAAACTAAAGTTCATTTATTCAACCTAGGCTGATAATCAGCACTTTTGAAACGTTCATAATTTATATGTAGACAGTCCCCCTAAACAGGCGCCCGTCACCACTTCCTAGTGTTTAAGCTGCGAAAAAGTCGTGGCGCAATATACTTCACAGTAACACATCTGTCTGTTAACTATCTACGAGTATAATTAAACATTTTAAGATACTATACAATTACATGTTCAGCAATATAAACGTTAAAACGTAACGGTTAAGCACACTTTCGCATATAATCGTGCAAACATACCGTTTTAACTCTTTATAATTAACATTATACGAATATTATATTGCCATACTCATTCTTTGAACTCATAGTTAAAACATAAAACAAGGACATTACGGAATAAGAATGCCTCCTGTGAGGATTGAACTCACGACCCCTGGTTTACGAGACCAGTGCTCTACCACTGAGCTAAAGAGGCCATGACGCTTACAGCATACTTACTGGACCGTATGAGAGGCACATTTTATCCTTTGGTACTCGTCAGCAGGTAAACTTTTGTATGGATGGATGTTTAATTTTGAATAATTACTTTGCAAAAACGTATTGTGTTGTGAAGCTTGTAATTTCGTTGTAAGATTTCTGTGTTAAATTCATAAGTTCCATAAGTGCTCCGTTACGAACGACAGAAGGGTGGACTTTTCGCTGCGGAATTTGTTCGAAAGAATCACGGCGGCCCTGGAACGCAAAGGGCACTAGAAGGATCATGGGTGGGTTTAAGTCAGTAAGAGTCTGACACTCCCTTCCGCTCTGCCCCGCTCTGCCAAGAGTGGGAGAAGACACGAAAAGTGGTCGAAAAAAAAGGGTGATCTTATTGACGGAGTTTTTGTTTCCTAATAGCTTTATTTTGGTAGTCCTACATCAAGACCAGTTTGCTCCATCCTCCGGGACATTGTCGCTTACCATCAAGCGATAAAGTAGTCCAAGGCAAGTCTACTACCTATAGTAACAAAAAAAATGTACGGCGAAACAGGCGAGATAATAATAATAATAAATAATAATAAAAATTTATTTTCTCACCACAATATTACAAAAAACACATTTGATGGCATCAAAGCCAGACAACATTTTAATATTGTGGGAGACTGGTGCCTAAACTAAGCTCTAGGCCTGTATATACATATATCAGGACACCAGAAAAAATAATACCTACTTATTATAACTTTTAATTAGTACAGGTACCAACGATACTCTTTTCCTATTGTTACCACTGTACTAGTAAAACTGTAGGTATTCTTTATGATCCTTTAATTGTGTACTTTTTTTCAAAAAACAAAATTATTTATTTATTTAATTTTAAAGAAAGCTTACAGACTAATAAAAATGTTGGATATCTTACATAATTTAAATACATTTGGTAATTACAAGCTTCCACTTGTATACATGTATCTAATTAGTTACGCGTTATTTGCGTTGACCAGTTACAGCGATTTGACTATGTAAGATCACAGTGTAACATAATAGTTATGCCGAGATAATATTATTAGGTATGTCAAGTCGTGCAAAAAACAAAATCAGGATTAAAAGCTATTTAGAGTTGTCACCAAAATACTGCTTGTTTAAGATATTTCTAGATATTTTATTAGATAACTATTATACTATTCCAGTCTCTATCAAAGCCAATAATGAGCCTCACTTACTTATTCCATCCAAATCCATCGCTTAACTGTGAACATAACTTGCAAGTTACCGTTAACTTGCCTGTAGTATTGTGAAGGAGGCTTGTCTTTAAGGCAATTTAGTTTTGTTTATATTTTGACTGAATAAGATAGGTGTAATGTTTGAAGTGTTCTGTTGTCGCTACTAGCCATGAATTAGTAGAAACCATAGACCTACCGCTGGCGGAGATAGTGCATAGAGTATAGTAATCCCTCCGGGAAAGAGTCCTACTAGTCTATTATGTTAAAATGTCTTTGAAGCTCTGGTGAAGTGTGCATGGTGGTGAGTGTACTGTGTATTTATTTTACGACTGTTTTTTTTGTACCTATTTATTTTCACACTAGCTGTCCGCACAACTTCGTTTGTGTCACATTTTTCATGACTGCTCCGCTCCTATTGGTCTTAGCGTGATGATATATAGCCTATAGCCTTCCTCAATAAATGGGCTATCTAACACTGAAAGATTTTTTCAAATCGGACCAGTAGTTCCTGAGATTAGCGCGTTCAAACAAACAAACTCTTCAGCTTTATAATATTAGTATAGATTTATACACAGCAGACTTGGTCTCAGTTCGTCATGTCTTAGGTGACTACTGAAAATCAGCGCCGTGCTGAGGGTCCCGTACGGCACAGCATTATGCTGAGTGGAAGCCCTTTGCCACAACCATGACATGCATTTCCTTTAGATGTATACTTACTAAATCACAATTATTATTTGTATTTTATTTAAATTTTTACATATAAAGATATGTTAAAATTTAAATAAAATACAAATAACTAACATAATTTAAGTAGGTACTACTAATACGTTTAGGTTTTAGTGGAACATCCATTTATTTACCTATGTCGTTTTGTTGCAATTAAATACGTTTTCTTTCTTTCTATACTGTCATGAAACCCGCTTTAAGCTAATGATTGTCGGCTTACATCATACTTATTACTAAATTGAAAATTCCCACGGCGACAAGTTAACAGAACTGCACTGAAGATAGTGTGGAATTCTTAACTTACGGCACTTAAACCACCCCAGTGGTCACAATCAGCCAATGACTATCTTTCAATTTGCACCGTGTGACACTTGTTACGAGTACTACAAGTAAAAATAAAATGACGGTTAACCTTTTATAATTCGTCTCACCTGGGGGAACGTTTACTGCCAGGGCCCCAAGTCTGCTATTTTTATAAATTTGTCATTCCAACCAGATCCCATCGTCATTTTGCTAAAAGTTCGTAATCTGCTAGATTCATAATGGTCAATCATTGGTCTGTCAATGGTCTCGTAATACTTTTTGATAACCGAGCTATTAAAAGTAATGACTGCAGAATGATGTTCTAATTACATAGATTACTGCATACGTCTGTTATTTATTTGTCATTATGTACGAGATTACCATTCTATGCCATTCCTTTCAATGGATTGTCAGTGGTTGACCATTGGAAAGTCATAATGACGCTATTATATTAGTAGATTACCAAACTTGTCAAAATCGACCATTATGAGATCAATGATAGGCCATTTTGACACTATTGTAATAGCAGACTTGAGGCCCAGGACTAGCGGCTTAACGTTCTCTTCGGTGGTTGAATTAACAAAAAAAAAAAAACTTCATTTTCATCATTGATGTTTTTAATAAAAACTTTTTCATTTGCACATTTCCTTTTTATCATATCCAAGCAGCGCCCCGCCGTCTCACCCGCGTTGTTCCCGTTCCCGTGGCAATACGGGGATAAAATATATAGCCTCATAACACTCCACAATAACGTAGCCCACGGGAACGGGAACTATGCTGATGAAACCGCGGGCCGCGAGGCGGTGATAGTTATTAAAAAAAAGGTTTTATTTTCTAATAACTGGCTTCCACAGATAAAAAATAAAAAAAACAGTCTGCAGTGCTCTTGTGCGGTTAATTCAGAACTTTATAAGTATCTACAAAAAACAATATATTTGCGGTGATCATTGACCATAATAAGCAGAAAACAAGCGCCTACGCAAGTGCTACATCATAAGAGAAAATTGAAGCAAACTCACACCATAACAGTCTCGAGATTACGAACAAAAACTTACAACTCAACAGTTATAATGTGTTAAACGGCTAACTGTGAATATGAAGTCTGCCATATGAACTTAACAAGTTATAACTTAACACGTACAAACACTTGGGAGATGAGGTATTCAACCTTTTTTATAGCGGCCATCGTACTGGCTAAGAGATAATAATCCAACACTGTAGTTTGTACCATTTGCAATAGATAAGTGAGCAGTAATTGAGTCGCACTCACAAACTCTAACTAGACTAATAATGTTGCATCAGAAGGTTTTTAAGGTTATGAAGCTCTGTATGGAAAACTAGACACTCAGTTGTTGATTTGTAGGTCTGTCTGTATGTGCTATCTCTCATCTGTCACAGCCGATGGTCTCTGAATCTACTGGATCAATAATAAATATCGAAAAAAGATATATTATATAGAATAGGCCTTTATCTATAGAATACGGGAAAACCTATTGTGTAAGAAATCTATGACTTTAAAGTTACGATTGAAAAAAATATTATTATAAGTCATAATTGGACGTGTTCAGACCTAAATAAGCTTTCAGCATTTAAATGACACTAAATCACGCAAGTTACAGACAGTAACTATGTAGAATTTACTATAACTACCGCAGCCTACACAGTTTCACTGACTTGCAGCACAATGAACATATTCTATCTTTATTATCTGACATACCATTAGCCAATGGGCGCGCTTCCTTGTCATGCCTTCATATTTTAATGAAAGTACCGTGTATGGAGTTACAGTTAGGTTTCAAGATACTGCCATGGTAGATTATTGCTGAATAATACCAGGGCCCCAAGTCTGCTATTTTTATAAATTTGTAATTCCAACACGACCCCATTGTCATTTTGCTAAAAGTTCGTAATCTGCTAAATTCATAGTGGTCGATCATTGATCATTCAATGGTCTCGTTATACTTTTTGATAACCGAGCTATTAAAAGCAATGACTGCACAATGACGTTCTAATGGTATGTCACTGATCAAAAAGGAACTGTCAAATTTTAGCAGACTACCGCATACGTCTGTCATTCATTTGTTATTATGTAGGTACGAGATTACCATTCTATGCCATTTCTTTCAATGGAGTGTCAGTGGTTGAACACTGGAAAGTCCTAATGACGCTTTTTTATTATTAGATTACCAAACTTGTAAAAATTAACCATTATGAGATCAATGACAGACCATTCTGAGACTATTGTAATAGCAGACTTGAGGCCCAGGGTAAACAGTAAAAATAAATATGAAACGAAAAGTCGGTTTTCTATTTTTGCTTACTTGAATAATTTTGTTAGTAACTACTTTACAATAAGTACAACTTAATATTAATAATAGGGACGTAGACGAATATGGCATTGTTAACATAAAATTAACACACATTCAAATCGGACACACACACACCTACCTGGTTCTCTTTCTCATATGACTTGACCAGTACGGATTGTATGGACTATAAAAGAGACTTTGACCTCTGTGTTTGTTTCGGTGTTTCTTCTCAGGGTAGTCGGCTAGGAAATACCGGCCTCATCTAGCTTAAAATGACCGAAGAGGAAGAATGATGAGAGACCGAGAATGATGAATGAGAAATATTTGACGTCAAAAAGTGTTATGTTTAACCTACTTACAAAATAAATATCATTTATCATGACATTGGCAACAATTATGCCACACAAAACATCTGAATGTGGCATTGGCGAGTATATTGCCGTGTCCTCTAGCACACCATTAGCCAATGGGTGCGCTTCCTCGTCATTCCTTCATATTTTATTGATGGGGCCATACATAAAATTATTGACTGCAGAATCTTAAGTCATTACATCTGACAGTTAGGTTCTAACATCCTGGATTGGTAGGTTCGATCTCACCATAAAAAGTTCTCTAGACTTGTATGGGAATTCCTAATGGGAATTTTCTATAGATACTAATAGAATTTTACCGTTAGCCCGTATTCCTAATAACGTTCAAGACGATTACGGTAAAGTGCACTGTACTTGCAGTTGAAGTTATTGGTGACTGAAAAGGCTATGACTCGAACGGTATGGAAATAGAGACTACTATGCCACGTCGTGTGTTGGATTTCCATTTATAGAAATTATTATGGTCAGACTTTTAGATAGGTATAGGTAGATTTGCTATGATTATAATCTCCTGGGTTTCGATCAAAATAAATATTTTTTTAAATACAACTAGCTACCCACCCCGCCTTTGTACGGAAGCAAATTATACATAGTATCTACCATAGAAATATAAAATAGTATCTACACAAACCTTTCTCGTCGTTTTTCACTATTTCTGTCTGCAAAAACTGTATCGAAATCCGTTGCGTGAACTTGCGTGGCTTAGGAGAAGTTACTGGAGAAACAGACAGACTTTTTTGGGCACTATTTAGAGAAGAAAAGATTTATATCCAAGTTTCAAACGTCTTCGTCAAAATAATAATCTTCACAAACAAGTTAGACGAGAGGACAGAACTAGTTAATCAATAAATGCTTAACATCTTATCTTGTCAAACAATCAATGAGCAAAGCTTATGAGCCTGAGTCCGCATACAGTTAGTCGCACCTCGTTGATAAGTTGCTTAGTCACTTATCAAGGGATTTCATCTTATCGATCTGATGGCAAAGCTATGAGTTTTCTTGTCTAGGGGCGCCTCGTTTCTGAAGAACAAGTTAGATTCTTAATTGTGCAAAAAGTGTTCTTCTAGATAAACTTATTACGATAACAAAGATAAAAGTGATGGAACCTCACCTAAACGGAAATGTTATGAGCTTATTGAAGACATCCAACGAATTTGCACTACCTTTGAGAGCTCATAAACACTGTGGTGTTTGAAGAAAATGTTTATTTGTTTTTTCAACGTGTCTGCAACCAAGAGTTCTTTGAAGCAGAAGGATTAACTAGTGCAGGGTGAATGTAGCTTTCCAATGGTGAAAGAATTTTTGAAATCGGTCCAGTAGTTTTTGAGTTTATTCGTTACGCTCAAACATAGATCGCAATCACTAGTAAATGATTAGGTGCTGGCTTCGGAAAAATAAAATCGATCAATCAAAATCTGCTCTCAAGCAAGTCTATCTATCATCAACGCTGTTAATCACTCTGGAACTGTGTCCATATTCAGGACAAGCTAGTTCACTATTGCTATCACTGTTGTTATCACCGGCAAGTACCTGTGACTTCTACAACCGGTCTAGTCTGTCAACATCTGACCGTGTAAGCTTGGGTGGACCTAGCTTGAAGTAAACCGTCATTCTATCTTGTTTGTATGGATTGAAAGCTCACTTCATTTTCACTTCAAGATTCAAAGCATTTAATTCAAATAAACCATTTACAGGCACTTTTGAATTGTCAAGGTCGATCAGTCAAAAACATGAAGCTATCTGCACGTTCCAAAGCGTAGATCACTATGGAGAAGAACGTGCAAGTAACTCCACGGACACTCTTTTAAATGGGTTATTCACCAACTCGACACAAGAGACTGGACACACGTGTGTCCAGTTGGTGAAACTCAAATTAGTATCACTTGTTATTTCGTCATCTGGACACTCCAAGATTTTTATTCGTGTCCACATAGTGAAACTTAAAATAAATTACTTCTATGTTTTCGCCAACTGGACACATGTTAGTATTTTACCCGAATTCAAGATAAAGTACAGTCAAGCACATTAATGTTTTGTGTCACAATTATCATCAGCCACTAAACGTCCTACTGCTGAGAACGGGTAATGAAGTATGTAATTTTAAAATTATTCACTACTGTAGTGTAGTGTATAACTACACTACTAGAAACTATATTTATATTGTCTTATAATAATATTCTATGTTTTACTGTTGATTTTATTGATATCTATAATTATTATCTTAATCTTTGTAAAAATGATTGTGATACCTTAATTATTACTAAACACTCTATTTCCAAAGTGTCAAATATTGTTGTTACAGAATATAGTATGTATTATATAATGATTATTGTTTGTAAAATTACCTACCCATTTTAGTATTGTTATATCATAAGTATGCTCTACTGATGATATTTTGTTTGTCAACTGGTGGTGATATTGATGTTTTTATTTTGATATTTTATTTTATGCCATAAATCAAGGTTGAACGTTTTGACTCCACTCTAGTTCAAACTTTACTGTAACAAGCAAGCAAGCTTTGAAAGTTTGTATAGGAGTGGAGTGTATCTTTCAAGGTAAAAACGTCATTGCGTTAGATCTTGAAAAATACAAAAATACATTTTGCTGAGTTTATGTATGACCGTATTTGATTTTTCTGTGATCCTCGAAGTGATGATTTTAAATTATTAGGTATATTTAGATTATATTGAATATTTTCACGCTCTTGTAATAAAAGTACCTACCAATAATTAAAAAAGTAACATTAGCTAGTATACTTTTCTTCACATTAGTAAATCATCATGATATTATTTAATTGTTATAATATATTTGTTTTATTTCAAAATAATAAGGTTTTTCAAGTAAAAAAGTGAGACAGCTTTTTCATGAAATCGAGGCGATTATTAACCTGACTGTACCCTTTTTTGCAAAAAAACTGGGTGTGTCCAGTTGGCGAAAACATAAAAGTGATTTAATTTAAGTTTCACTATGTGGACACGCGTAAAAATTTTGTCGTGTCCAGATGACGAAATAATAAGTGTACTAGTTCTGATTTTCACCAACTGGACACACGTGTGTCCGGTATCTTGTGTCGAGTTGGTGAATAACCCTTTTAAATCATGTTCTGTATTACAAGAATCTTGGTTATATTATCCTTGTTGCTTCACCTAAGGTTACACTGAGAGTTTTACAGAACCGCACTGCAGTTGTTTAAGACTTTACATATTAAAATCACAGTTCCAGAGAGTTAGTTATCCTCACTCGCATGAGTGAGGAAAATGTTCATCAAAAAGTGCATACTTTTTGCATGTAAAATCATTCTAGCACTTTGATTGGCTAAATGAAATTTCCTATCCATGATACGGCTAGAATGCGTTCTACCTGCATCATGCATATATTCAAAGAGCAGGTCACACATTATCACACACTTGATTACGAAGCAAATTCATGCAAGGACAGTTACTCGTACTTTCCAGCTCTGTCACATTGAGGTTCCATCTTATACCTTTAGTAACATGGATCGGTGTGCCTGTGGCATATAATTTACTCTTACTAACTAATAGTGCTGCTAGTATTTAAGATACAATTGGTTTGAAGCTCTTCAATTGCGCCAAGACCGCTCCGTCATCGGATAATGCGAGGTACGGCGATTCGCCATCGGTACGTGGTGGTCATTCCATCTGCACCCGTACGTACAAAACGTTTGGAATTCATTCATTGTGAGTACAGCTGAGGAAGGAGTGGAATTCCTTGACAGATTCTGTGTTTCCTGATAGCTACCACCTGGAGGTCCTTAAGTCAAGACCAAAAAGGTTTCTTTTGGCTCGGGCGCGATCCTACGTCAACCACATCATCACTTTTCATCAGGTGAGATTATCGTCAAACGCGAGCCTATCAATTTTAAAAAAGCTGTTACATTAACATTCATGGGAGCACCTGAGGCAGATTCAGTTCTTCTCATTATCTAATAGAGCAGCTGGTCCTTTCAAAACAACTGGTTTGAAGCGTCAGATTATATGCTGAGGGCTGAGAATTATGCCATTAGTGAGGGCTTACTTGAGCCGTTATGGCATAATCCCGTAGGTGAGGTAAAGTCTCTTGTGCTTTTATTGAGTTCTTGAGAACTGGATCGGTAGATGTGACTGTTCGGTTGCTTTTGTGTTCTTTTGCTTGAATGTTTTAGTAAGGGCAAGTTTTCAGGGTTCCGTTCCCCAAAGGGTAAAACGGTACCCTAAAAAAATATTAAAAACAGAATAACAATTTAAGGGGAAGGGTCCTCTACAGCAAACGTGATTGTAATGCTCGTTTTTGCTCGATATTTATTATAGATAATGGTATGGAACCCTTCGTGCGCGAGACCGACGCAATAATATAATAATTAGCCAATATAATAATAAGTTAAAGATTGGTTAAAGATGATGGGCACCTAATTTTTGGTCATAAAAATACGTTCTATTAATTGATTTATAAGTTTTTTTTTTATTATAACTAGCTATTACTTTATAAACATTTAAATAAAAATCCCTTAACTAACTAAAAATAGTCATGCTGGCGTCGAAAAATTCCTTCGCATCGCTGGCCACTGGTAATATACCCCAAAGGCTGGCAGCACTGCCACGCTATATGGCAATGTTTAATGGCCTGAGAGTTTCAACCCCAAACGGCTCGAATATATTACTACCAACAAGGTTATTATATTGAGGTTCTCCGCAGTCGCAGCGGCAGCGCCAGCACAGCACGATGAGCTAGGAAGATAGATTCAAGATTCAAAGCATTTATTTCAAATAAACCCTTTACAGGCACTATTGAATTGTCAAGTCGAAAGATATGATAGCGCAAGAGTATCGACACAAGTAGCGTCCCACACTAATGGTCTACCCATCATCATCATTTAAAAATTGGTCAAGCTACAAATTGATCGAAAATCAATATTTAACTTGACCAACGGTAAAAAAGGTTAGTTAAAAACTCTTAGCTAATAAAATAACTAACAATTGGTCGTAAAAAGCAATTTAACAAAATTTTCATCACAATTTAAATTATTTGGTTCAGTTAATTACGGATAACCGAACTTGCACTGAGTCAGTTATAAGTTTGGTATTCTGTCAAGAGCGGTTATAGTTTGCTGATAGGTTATCACTCCTATGGCAATAGGGATGTTGCCTGAGTAAAAAATATTATATGATTATGTTTAGTCCGTCAGTTAGATTATAGAAAAATATTGGACACGTATTTTTTCCTTTATCAAATTTATAAAAACTGACGAAGATAAAAAGCATCAAAGATCAAGAGAGGGAGCGTGTGTCGTCACGGTTAGGTAAAATTTTTAGCGAGTAGTGACGTCACACGAGTTTTCAATGCACTGTATCGTCTTCATTTTTTGTTTACGTGAAAAAATAAAAAATACGAGTCCAATATTTTTTGGAAATCTATCAGACGGACTAATCAGATTTTTTAGTCCACAACCCTATTGAAAACTATTGAAAATATCAATTTTGTACTTGATTCAAATTTAAAAAAGTAAATCTTTAAGGCAACTTTAAAGGCGCTCTCAGAAAACATCGGTGGTTTTTTCGTAGACGATATACAAGAAAGCTCATTAGTTCATTAGCAAGCGAAACTAAACCATAAAAGTCGTGCTCACCTCAGAAACACGCATGCGCTACTCATTTAACCCATTTACAAGAACTAATCGAGCTCCTAGGTGAGATTCCGATCGTCCATCTTACCTCCAACTTATCTCCAGTAGAAATGGTCATTACGCAAGTACTGTGGCGTTTGCGCATACTTGCTAGCAAGGCCGCCGGGGCAACGACCTCCACAACCAGTATAAGTGTGTAATTTAAAAAATATGATGGGCAATCTTCGATTTTTTGTACTTATGCCCGTTTTGTGACGGCGTAATTTGAATTTTTATCTATTCTTATTAAGTCGGTAGGTATTTAGTTTTGGTGTGGTGAATTTGAAATTGATAAATTGATCGATCATAGTTTTTTGGAAGTTAACTGTACTCTGTGATGTTGATGAAAATATTGTTTTTTGTCTGTCAGATTTCTCACTTTACCTACTTCAATATGAGTTCATGAATTGAAATTTCAAACCGAATTGTACGATGAAAGTTTTTTGGTAAAAAATAAACTGAAACCTCATCATTTATCAGCTATTTAATCACGCAAATCGTAAAAGTTCTCATATAGTAGTTACAAGCACCAAAGATTCTAATCTCATTCCATATGGATCACTATAATCATCACTTACGCAACGAACGATCTAGAAACACTCGCAAATTCCCATTTAACGAGATCACGGACAACCAAACCATATAATTTACACTAGCTTACCTACCGGCGATGGCCACACCATACAATCATTCACTTCAATGTTCCAATTTGATGGTCTGACCATAATTTCGAAACACCGCAAAAAAGCTATCGAAGCTTCACAGTTCAGTTGTTCAGAATATGGGATGCTACGTGCTTTGTAAACTAGGTGGGTAGGGTGCTTTGGTTTTAAACTAGGTCTTAGTGGAGCCACGTGGGTCTGAGTGATCTGACACTGAATATTTGATGATCATGACTACTACAAAGTATAGATCTAAGCCTTAGTGGCAGTTGTAGAGGTCTACATTTTGATGGTTCAATTTCTCTCTGTCTATAGCACTATTGATGGGTCCTGAACTTCCTTCAAACTACTGGAACATAAGCAGATAAAAGGAATATTTAACGACTTCCAAAAATGTTGTAAGCTACCATATTTTAAGAGTCACCGCGGCCCTGGAACGCAAAGGGCACTAGGTAGGAGGAACACGGGAGGGGAGTCAGTAAGAGTCTGACACTCTCTTCCGCTTCGCCCAAAGTAGGAGAAGTCATTTGATGATATCCCATCCAGAAAAAAAAGCTTCCACATTTTTAGCTCATAAAAAGTATAATTAAAACACATCAATCATGTCTTTAGACTAGTAGTGTAGTAGTTTAAAAACCACATACTTCAGATACAGATCCATGGAATCATCTCTTTATAGTTCACTATACCCGATCTGTTTAGGTAGTTAACTAAAGGTAAACAATCTTGGTATGTCTTTTTATGTAAAAATATATTTTAAAATATGGATATTACTACTTATACACATCAATTATCTATAATTTTAGAAAATCTGAATTATTTCATGTTGTAAAACGTATTTCACATTTTTCAAAAACATTTTTCGTTAAAAGACATACGAAAGATTGTTTACCTTTAGTTAACTACCTAAACAGATAGGGTATAGGTTCGAATAACAGCTTTATGTTCCTTCAGTTCTTAGTAGCATCGATAAGTTTTTTGCTCCACCTGTAATAAGTGCTTTGTTCCGGCGGCATTGATCAGACTCGTTATCCGCGATAGGTTTGAATGGACAATTATTTGAGCTATTGTGTTAACTGAACGGATGTACATATAAGCAGTGGTTAGTCGGTAGGGTAACACTCTGTGGGTTTAAAAAAAACTGAAAAGTTGAATCATTCGTAAAATACAACTAACAAGATCAGAATTTTGGATATCATATCTATATTATGGTATCAAAGAAGATTGCGTATGACACATAAATACAGTCAGAACCAAACTAACTATTTTAAAAAATTTGACCATGTTACGACCATCGTGTGGTGTGTTACTCGAAAAGCAAATGGTGTAATCAAGCGCTGTTGATATTTTGCTGGCACAAAAGCACCTAATATAAACGTATATTTGTTTTCTCATAATTAATTAACAAACACAAGTTTTAATAAGCATCTACCGTAACATTTATTTGTTAGTTCGAGACTGGTGCTCTGCAAGAGCGGGATGCAGTGCTGATTTTTAAAATGATGACAGTACAATTTAAGAGAAATCTGTGCAATCTTTTATCATTGTAGGGTTTTCCCTAGCATTGGGAAACTGACGTTGTCTGTTCTGGGTACATCGAACGAGTAGGTTTCAGCATTGGTTCTTCAAACTAAGTCCTACCTACTTAGGTAAAGCTACTGTTCTGATTATGGATTTACATACAATCATGAACAGTAACATTATTACAAGAACTAGGTTGTCATAATATGCAGCGTAATCAGCTGTACACAAAAAATACCAATAAATTTATTGTTTAACAGAACCTGCAAATTCCGCAATCGGATCATAATCATAATATTTTTTTATTTGTGTAACTTAAGTACTTAGGTAGTGAATACAGTTTTTAAATTAAATTAATAGGTCGCTATGTTATGCCAAGACTCCAAGAGGCGTACAAATATGGTTGTATGCGGAACAAAATACCTAATAATACGAAGCCACGAAGCTATTCGGTTCTATCAAAACGCTTATCTAATCAATGATACATTATAAGTACCTAAGTAAGAACTTAAGCTTCCTTTCCATCTAGTCTGAACCTGAAAAGCTAGTATTTCTTACTCGAGAAGTGATTCAAATTAATTGAGCATTTCCTTTTTTTATAGTACCTTTTTTAGGATGGGAAATCATAAAAATTAAATGACTTTTTCCGCTCTGGGCAGAGCGGGAGGGTGTCAGATTTTACAGACTTAAACAATCCGTGTTCTTCCTAATGCCCTTTGCGGTCCAGGGCCGTGGTGAAACTTTCGAAAAAGATCCGCTACTTTTATAGTATCTATTAGATATTTTTTATTGCCTTCTTATCTGTTTATTGCATGAAACAGGATAAAATTAATCGTTATGCATTAATATAAAGGTTTATTTGTAGTTTGACGATGTTGTTAATTGAGTTGAATCTAACAGCTGTTTTTTTAATAATCTCGTTAATAACTGACGTATACGGTAGTTTGGCATATTATTTTCTTTACAACCCATGTCAAGTTGCTATTTTGTCTCTTCAAATATAAAATACAAGCTTTTACATGTGGCGTCGCTCGTGTAAAATTAGTCTACAACCGTCTTCAGGTTCCCATCTAAGTAGGTACAGATCAAAATTATTTCGGCTACTAGCTGACCGGCGCAACTTTCTCTGCGTCACATAAGGAAGAGAAGAAAAAGAAAATGTGTTTGCAACGTTCTTCATTGGTGCTGCGCTCCTATTGGTCTTAGCGTGATGATATATAGCCTATTATAGCCTTCCTCGATAAATATGCTATCTAACACTGAGAGAATTTTTAAAATCGGACCAGTTGTTCCTGAGATTAGTGCGTTCAAGCAGATAAACAAACACTTCAACTTTATAAGTATATACATATTAGTATGGGTTTACGCGTAAAAGCGTAACTAACAAACAAATGTTTCACATTTATAATATTAAACTTGAATGTGTCGACTGATCAATCACTCCTAAATAAAAAATAAAATCGGTCCTACTTCATTTTTACATATATTTATTTATATGACTTATAACTTTTTAATATCTTGTCATGTGTAAGTTTTTCATAGCGTCCAGCTGCCAGCGTTACTTGTTCAATAACTTTTTAATGATCTTCAAGAACCTAGGATAACCTGATACACTGGTACGGTATGGGTGCAGAGAATATTCTCCTCATAATATTATGTTATCCACAGCTTATCGTAAGAAATATTGTTATGGTTAGAGTAAGTACTGATAGAGCACTTCATTTATTTTGTAAAGGTATAATAATAGTATAATATAGACCACAGAACTGAAATTAGATTGAGAGCAGTGGTAACGGCCGCTACTTACGAATTGTAGGTCGCGGGTTCATACCCAGCCAGGCAGCATTACTACTTTGTGTAATTAATTTCATCACCATTGCTCTCAAAACGATGAAGGAAAACATCGTGAGGAAACCGGCATGTCCTAGAACCAAAAATTCGAAGACATGTGACATTCACCAACCCACACTGGGCCCGCGTGGTGGATTACGTCCCATTCCCTCTCCTAGAGAGGAGGCCTGTGTCCCAGCACTGGGAACATTAAAAGGCTGTTTATAATTATTAAAATTAGATTCTTAATAACGGTTGAACAATTTAGAGTTGTTTATTTTACCACCACAAAATGAAAAAAAAAAAAAAAATGGACGATCGAATGAAAACCGAAATAATAAAAAGATATAGGATGTACGAAATGTTTTTGCTATTGTCTAGCTTTTTATTAACACAAGAACGATTTTCTATATTCGTAAAGAAAGTTATAATCATGGATTTTTGAATATCCGCAACGAAATTAATATCGAATCGCGTGCGCTGTGTCGTTTTTCGTGTTGTTCCGAAAATTGGCGACTAAGACGATAAAGACCATACAAAATTACAAGGTAACCAATTGGTGGGCTATAAAACATATTCTTACTTCTATTATAAAGCAAAAGTTTTGATGGATGTTTGTTATTCAATCATTTGATTTCACGAGATTTGACGACGCGGTTGGCGCAGTGGTTGAGCGATTGGCTGCTGGGCTGCGTGTCGTGGGTTCGATTCCCGCACGGAACAAATATTTGTATAGCCTACAGATAGTTATTTCGGGTCTGGCTGTTTGTGTTTGTAAGGCACCCACGATACAGGAGAAATTCCTAGTGTGGGGCAACGTTTTAAAAAGAAAAAAGAAATGATTCATCAATTGAACTAGCCTCTAGATGATATTTGGAACAGAGGTAGATTATAGTCTGGAATAGCTTTTTATCCTGTTGAACAATAAATACTGTTCGTGTTCACCAGTTAATGTACAATAGCAAATGTTATTTACTTGATACTGATTTATGTAAAAGGCGGAGTCCTGGTGTCCTGAAACACAGGCTTACAGCTTAACTCAGGCACCAGTCTCTCACAATGATAAAGTTTTGAAATAACATTGTATTTTATGTATTGTTAAGATATTGTGGTGAGAGAGAAATAAATATTATTATTATCCTGGGACAATGTTCCTTTGGGGTAATTTCCCGCATTCACGTGGGTAAAGCCGCGGGCAGAAGGTAGTGAATAAAAATAACAAACATCAAAAATAATTATACCGAGCCAAAACGTATATAGATATTGTGCAATTTTTTTTAAATATCTTTTATTATTTTTAATAACTGCGAGTAGTTATTAACTATGAGATATTGTTAATAACAGTTATATGTAGAACCGCCTCCTTGGACATAGTGGGCGTAAACGCAGTTGTGAAGCGACAGTTCCTGGCCTCGATTCCCGGGTTATAAACGATGTCAGTGGATTTCACAGTTTCTATCATTAGTGTCTAGGAGTAAGCAATTGCTTTCGTAACAAAAAGCTTATTACAAAGATCAACACCGGATTTTGACCACATGACACCTCGTGTGGATGGTACTTCCAAGTCTGTACATT
The DNA here is from genome assembly GCA_905332915.2 of Hecatera dysodea. Taxonomy (NCBI): domain Eukaryota; kingdom Metazoa; phylum Arthropoda; class Insecta; order Lepidoptera; family Noctuidae; genus Hecatera; species Hecatera dysodea. Next base: position 7,031,948 of record HG995288.1, on the reverse strand, counting down.
TTTTCCACCTGTATTTGCAATAGAGTACCGATTTCTCTTATTCCCAGATTTTGGACGATTGTTATTTGAAAAACCACACCAACCACCTATTTAAGTCGTAAGACATTTTAAGGTAGGTACAGTGAAATTCATTTATTATGACGCCGCTTATATTGACCAACCGCTTAGTATGAAGTAAAACGGAGCTAATTTTGGTTTTCATATTAAAGTCTTTAAAATAAGTACGGATATAATGACTTCGTTTATTGACATGTCGCTTATCATGACCTATTTTTCAGAAATTATGTTTGGTTATAGTGAGGGACATGACTTCTTATTTGTTTTTGACTCATTTGGTTTCGATTGATTAATGTCTATCAACATTTTCTTTTGTGTTTCTCATTATTACACGATATAACTAACAAAGATGGGATTTTGTTTAATTCCTAAGATGACGCTTTTATGACGTCCGCTTAGTATGACATATTTTTCACTTCCATTCGATGTCATTATAAGCGGATTCAACAGTACACTAATCTTTTTCGGTCAATCAACCAGCTCTCGTCTCACTTTTCAAAATTGTCAATGGTAGCATGACGGTCAACAGGACAGAATCAAAGAAAATAACGTGTTTTGAACCTCAAATAATATAGGATAAGGGCAGGAACTTTTAAGAAGGTCCGAAAAGTTCTGGAGTGTTGGAAAGATGGACCGATGACCATCGCGGGCAGCTGATGGATGCGAGACGAGCAGCGAAACCTGGCGAGGCCTGTGTCTAGCTTTGGACGTCTTTCAGCTAATATGATGACTATGATGATGTAAGGCAGGAAGATGATGAATCAGCTCTGTTCCGAATCAATCAGCGCTAACGGAACCTTCAAAAGATATACCAAATAATCTAAGATACTTAGCTTACTCACAGGTTGCTATTCCTAACTGAAGACCACACCGCTAGCTACACACGAGGCTACTGAACATAGGTATTATACAGCCCACAGCCTGTATCCCTCCTTTAGCCGAGGCAGTAAATAATCTAATCGGGATCTTAATCGAATCGTGATGATGGGTTAATACATAAACAGTTATCTGTAGATCATGATTAATGAACTCGTAAATCAGTAAGTAGGTTTATGTGTTGCTTGTAAAGTACAGAACGGTCAGTTATTACCTCTTTGCCTGTATGAGTCATGTTTAGCGGTGGCAAAGGTTATGAACTATGGCTTAATGAAATATGGCAGATTAAGTGTGAGGAATAGACTTGATAGGTAAATCTAGGATGGTATGAAATATGCAACTACGAATGGAAATATGGCAAACTGATCTTTTGTCCTATGATAGGCTACAGAAAATTAATGAAGCATTATTTTTTGTCAGTGCGGTTGGCGCAGTGGTTGAGCGATTGACTGTTGCGTTGAAATAGGGTTCGATTCTCGCACGGAACAAATATTTGTATGGCCTACAGTACAGATAGTTGTTCCGTGTCTGGTTGTTTGTATTTTAGTTATGTTTGTAAACGCACCCAAGATACAGGAGAAGTTCTTAAAGTGGAGCAATTTAAAAAATATATCTTTTGCAGCACGTGCGTGTAAATCAATGTACATACATTGATTTACAAAAAACATGGATTTTAGGCACATGCCTTTTTTTTTGGATGGGAAATCATCAAATTAAAACTTCTCCCGCTCTGGGCGGAGCGGAAGGGAGTATCAGACTCTTCTGACTAAAATCCACCCGTGATCCTTCTTGTGCCCTTTGCGTTCCAGGGCCGCGGTGAATCTTTCGAACAAATTCCGCAACTTCTTTAGACACATGCCTAAGTCCTTGTTTCTTGTTAAATGACACTTGGGCACCATAGACATGAAATCACACATACACCCAAAATAACTGTCAATAGCTGGGCTGGCTGAGAGAAGTGTTAATAATATTTGTTCTTTATTCTTACATTAGCTGCTCATGAACTCGATATTAACGGTACGAGCGACCGTGGGTAACTCCGTGCCAACAATGAGTTGCTATTGCTACATAACTGTTCTGCCGTTGTTTTGTTGCTGCAGCCTTTTACGACCACCATGCAATAAGTGGTACAGCGTAACACGCAAGTTGAGGGAGTAGGCTCATGGGTTCTGTAGATTGTGGGTGGTGCGATATGCGATCAGAGAGAGGTGTACTGTTAGTTAGTGATGTTGGCTTAGCTTAAGCAAGTAGTTTGGGAGCAATAGGGATGTTTCCTGATTAAAACAATATGATTCTAATTAGTCCGTCAGTTAGATTATAGAAAAATATTCGACACGTATTTTTTCCTATAGCAAATCTATAAAAACTGACGGAGATAAAAAACATCAAAGATCAGGAGTGGGAGCGTGTGACGTCACTGCCCGGTAAAAATTGTCATTTGTTGAAATCTATCTGACGGACTAATCAGATTTTTTTAGTTAACTACCCTATTCAATAAACAAACTACTAAGAATATTATTAATAATAATAATATTAATTTATTTGTTGTACACCTACCACAGTGTTGTCTTTTTAACCCAAAGGTTGAATAAATAAATAAATACATATTTACAATTCTTTGATGAACTAAAAGACCAAACAAACTTGGATATAGGAAAGAGTAATCAACTGATGCATTAAATAAGCAGTTAAACTAAACTAAACAAATCTTGCCAGGTTATATGGACCTATACACAACAATCAAAGTTCATCGAAGAATTATAGTCCACATCGAATCGGGCTCAGTGAATGATGTGTTACTATTATCGAGAGAAAGCTTTCATAATATTTGTACGAGATCTGAACATAACTGTACCCATTCATTTAATTTTATCGATCGTATGATTCGATCCGAGCAATTAATGTTGCGAATACGTTAATTTTAGGTTGGTTTTGGCACAACTTTTCAGTGTTTGGAATATGGGCGTTTAGGTCATTGCTATGTATTAAAAATAGCGAGTTTTCAGCATCAAAATTTCAGGAATTACAATTGAAGCTGAATCGAGATGCAGTTTGGGCTTGAGGTACCTAGATTTCAAATTTAGAACGCCTAGAATACGCATTTATAACAAGACTTAAACTTTGCGTTTACTGCTTAAAATGGTCACAACGTACGGCCTACGATTATCTTCGTATCATAATCATCATGATGTGACCGCGACAGGAACGTCAACTATAATGTCCGTCCCTGAAATAGGCAGGGCCGTTCATGAATGAATTCGGTTATCGTTTGGTTTGAATACGTTGCGGGTTCCAGTTTCAAATTCTCTATAGGGAATTTGCTCTTTGATCTTTAGGCTGAGCATGGTTGGTGGCTTTCATGACGGTTTCTCTATGTAATTTTTATTTTACTTTTTTTCCCCCATTTTTATTTTTTGTTTTTTTATTCGTGTTTTATAACAAAAACTTTTTTCATCATTGCCTCTGGGCACTGATGTTGATACTAATTCTCCGGGTAAAGTCTTAAACATTTATAATTTCACAACTGTGACATCAGATGGGATCTAGCCAACGGATGTCACAGTTGTAAAATTACACACAAATCATCATCTGCCTAGCCTTTTCCCAAATATATTGGGGTCGGCTCCCAGTCAAACCGGATTCAGCTGAATACCAGTATTTTACGTGGAGCGGCTGCCAACCAGACCTCCACAACCCATTAACTGGGTAACACGGTACTTCTTGGCAAGACTGGAGTCAGATTTACTGGCTTCTAACAATCTGTAACGACTGCCAAAGATCTACAACTGACAGCCGGGTCCAACGGCTTAACGTGCTTTCCGAGGTACGGAGGAAACTTGGTATGTTAAGATGGTAACCTATCCACAGACCAACCTCGGCAAGCGTTGCTTAACCTTGAAGATCGACCCGTGCGGCTGTTATTCTTTAGCCACGAGCTCCTCTATAAAATGTAAAATTACCCACAAATATTATTGTTAGTATCAAATTCAAAGATTTAATAGACCCGCTTTGCGTGAATGGCGTTTTCATATTCAAGATTTAAAGATTTAATTTACGGTAACAAATCAGTTTGACCCCACTTTACGTAAAGTACAGTTTAATGTTTACTTATTCACACGCAAGAAACGGTAGGCTCAAGTCTTATCATTTAACCGTTGTTTATAACGTAACAACTTCAAAGTTGGCGCCCGTTACTTTGAATTTTATACTCAGAAACAATTTTTTAAACATTTTTATTTTAATTAAGTAAGTGCGATAAGATTTTAATTAATTTAAATTAATGTACCGTAAAGCACAAAGAGTAATTTTACTCATATTGTCCTTTTTGCTACTGCCATTCATTTTGGATCCATGCAAAAGTCTTTAAATTTAAATGCACTTGCATTTTTTCGAAACAAACAGAAGACAGACGTGCAGTTTTTAATAAATAATCTGTACCTGCCTTATTATTTCTGTTTCAATGAATGAATACGACACAATTTTTTATTTATCAATAGGTATATACAGTGGCATGCAGTGGTTCGAGTTAGGGTAGGCCAGAGAAAATGTCAAAAAAAAAAACGCATCACGTTATTCAGGGATGAAATGTGGTGTTATTTTTTGTTGTTTTTTTTTTTAATTGGCTATTTAAAAAAAAACTCATTTAATTAAAAATCAACCCTGAATAATGTGGTTATTTTTTTAAATTTATTTGTACATTTTCTCTGGCCTACCCTAACTCGAACCACTGCACGCCACTGGGTATATATATAACCAAGCCTGTATTTAATATGAAGGGTCCACTGCAATAATGATGAAAGTCCATTTTTGTAAAAAATCTAAGAAGCACCTCATTCAGCCACTGTATATCTGTAGTTGGTATTCTCGTTAACAAACTTAGCCATATTACTTTAAAATCCCGATATTTTAGACAGTGCACGCTTATATTAGATAATACGCTTATAACGCTTATACTCAATAAAGTCCTGGTTTTTAAAAATAACTCTAAATAATACATTTTTTACTTATTTCTTAAATAAAGCTTGAGTAAAGAAACAATATAATATCAATAATAAAAATGTGCTGTAACAAATAATGTATTATGTTCATACCTTTAAACTCGACTTTCTTGTTCCAATTAATACAATTGAAACGCAATTATCTCAAAACGAGGTAACAAGGACATTCATCGTTATTGCAGTGGACCCTTCATATGAATTCGTTCATGAAGGTATATATACCGAGCGGATAATTCATTGAATAGGGTTTATTTGTCACTGTGTGCATAGATACGACGGAAACCCGGCGAAATAAATGGCTATCCATTAAAGACATCCATACCTGACATTCAGTAAATGACACAATTAAATTTGCCACGAAGACCGGCAATCAAGTATTACGAATTATATTACGATTGAATCGATTTATCTGGTACTAAACATTAGTGGTTACTCTATATGTATCTATACAGTAGCCAGTAATGTTTATTCTGAATGCTTGATTTATGGTCATTAGATCTTCTCGTGAACGTTATTAGGCGAGCACGGGAGCTTATTAATGAACAAGCAAATTAAGCGTACGTACACATAAGTAGAGTAGGAAATGAAAATAAGAAGAGTTTTAAGGCAGGAGTCTACGAGCTAAAAATAATGCCTAATTAGAAGGAGAAGGATTTGGGCATTCAAATGAAATAATCTGCGTCTCTGGTACTTAGCAAAGAAGCCTCTTTTATCCTGCCAGGGCCTATAGTCTTTAAGTCTACTATTTTTGTAAATTTGTCATTCCAACACGATCCCATTGTCATTTTGCTAAAAGTTCGTAATCTGCTAAATTCATAATGGATGATCGTTGGTCGGTCAATGGTTTCGTAATACTTTTTGATAAGCGAGCTATTATTAGCAATGACTGCACAATAACGTTCTAATGGTAGGTCACTGATCAAAGGAACCGTCAAAGTTCTAGCAGATTACCGCATACGTCTGTCATTTATTTTTCATTATGTACGAGATTACCATTCTATGCCATTTATTTCAATGGAGTGTGAGTGGTTGACCATTGGAAAGTCATAGTGACGCTTTTATATTAGTAGATTACCAAACTTGTCAAAATCAACCATTATGAAATCAATGATAGACCATTCTGACACTATTGTAATAGCAGACTTGAGGACCAGGTCGCCAGGATTAACCATAGTGTCAGACGAGGCCGTAGACAGCTTCACTGACACTTCACTAACTTCTATGACAGCACCGTTCCGCTAAGAACTATCCAGACGCAGTCATTCCGGGCGTTTGGTGATATATAATCTTCCGGATCGTCGACGACAGTGTCTGTGGCCCGACGCCACATTTACCAACATTCAGCAGTAAATACGTACTTGAATTACAATAAAAGGGGAAAAGCAGTAATCACGAATCATTTTAATAGACCTCGATATCGATAATCCCAGTCTCTTACCTATTTGTAGACATGAGCAATTGAACATCGAGCAGTAATAAAGGATCGGAACTCTTTACAATTCAATACTAATAGACTTACGTTTTATCCGACTATAAATGTTAACAGTTTCGAAGTTTTACTGTTATCTAAATGACTGCACAAAGAATTAAATGCATTTGAAACCAAATTGCAAATCACTAATTTAAAAGTTATTTAGCTGTAAAATAAAATGGTCAATGAATAAAAAAGTTTATTTACGAAGTGGCCTGCTTTGTTAGAGTTAGTCGTAGAAGAATAGAATTCGTTTTATAAGGTATTGTGGGAACAAAATGAAGCAGGTTGTAGTCAAATGAAATGTTCATAAAGAATACATTTTATTCACCTGCAATTGTGCATCCGGTTTGAACAATGGTTGACCTAAAGACGCATTGAGCTTTGTTATTTAACATTAAAACTTTGGCTTAATGCAGTCTCAATCAACGCTTTTCTGGATCACAGAGAAATACGTACCTACCTATTTCAGAAAAAATGACGCGAAATAATATGTCGCCGTGTTCTACCTATAGAATAAACAAAACTCATGCAATATTTATAGTTATTGTCTCATGTGTCCGCTAATAAGATAGCCAGTAGAATGTTTTTTAAATCAACATGTCGAATAAATTCACTTTCAAACGCTCTTCCACATACACAAAAGAAACAACAACCTCTAAGTGATGTCTTTGAACCACTCATGTTATAAAGTCGTTATTCAACAAGGTGTTTTTTTGCAATTGTAACAAACGGTACTCTTTACTAAGATTAGTATCTATTTAATTGAAGTCGGCGAATAAAAAATGACGTAATTACCAGTGTCGGCTTCCGGCCGGCGTAAACGTACCTTAACAACGAACGAGTGAACGTGAGAGCGAAGAACGAGTGAATGAAAGAGTGAAGAACATTCGTTTGGTTTTAACTTCAGGGATTTTATTATTGTGATGAGGTTAGAGCATATTGTTTTAAAGTTTTTTCGTAAATAAAAAATAATGGAAGAATCCTTTGTTATGTTTGATGTGTATTAGCAATTTAGTCATGTCTATCGATTACCACCAAAGATTGCTCCTAATCCTATAAGCATACTGCTTTTTAATCAGACGTACGGAACCTTAATAAAGATATTGATTAAATACGATTTAGGATATTTATTATGCTGTGGTACCAACCCGCACTGGGCCCGCGTGGTGGATTACGGCCCATTCCCTCTCCTAGAGAGGAGGCCTGTCTCCCAGCAGTGGGGACGTTAAAAAGGCTGATTATGCTATGCTTATTATGCTGTGAAATAGTAAGTACTGAACTACATTATTTATTAAGTAACTTAAAATACCAAACCAACGCAAATGAGACGGATCTAAAGTTCTTTTCATGTATACATTAGTTACCATCAAGGTAACCGTGCGTAAACAATTAGACATGTCTGTAACTAGACAGGCAAGGGAAATGAAGAAAAACTTAGATCGTATCGTTCACAGGCTTATTAACCCGTCCACTTAAGTATATAATTGTAAAAGAAAGGGCAAGGGAAAAGCTTTTTTACGAGTTCTCCATAATTACATTTATTTATTTCAACATTAATTGTTAAAGAACCTAATAAGGATCTCAGCGTCTCAAGAATCAAGAGTCAGCTGTACAAAGGCGGACTTTATGTATATTGTGTATCTGTCAAATTGTTAACTACGCATTGCTACACGCTGCATGTGGCTTTGTATCGCACATGTTGTCTCATCATTATGCTGAGTGATAGCATAAGCATAATCAGCCATTTAACGTTCTCACTGCTTGGACACAGGCCTCCTCTCTAGGAGAGGGAATGGGCCGTAATCCACTACACGGGCCCAGTCCGGGTTGGTGAATGTCGCATGTCTTTGAATTTTTGGCGAGCGATGTTTTTCTTTTTACTGAGCGATGCTTTGCGCGAATGTAGCGCATATCTTCCAAACTTCTGGTTAAAATCTGGTTTTTCAATAATTTAATATATCTATAAATTTTATGACTGATAAGTAGTGATTTATGTCATACGAAAGCTGAGAAATCTATTTACATATATACCTACATTCCTTCACATAAAAGATACCAGATGTTTGAAAATCGGTCCTACTCGTAAAGTCAAAATCAAAACGTTTATTTCAATCAGACCATAAGGAACTTTTGAACGTAAACATTTGCAGTTTGAAGAAAATAAATGAGCATGTCACCAGAAAATGGTAAATTCGTAAGATTACACAATATTTATGTTGGTTCATAATTTGTAGGAATTACTTCGAAATATTATAGACTAAAAAATGTTGATGCATAAAAAAGTATTCCAAATGTTCAATTGACAATATATCGACAGTTTAAAATGTCTCAAGATATTTTATATTACAGATTTTGCAATCCTTCGGTGAAATCATATACCTATAACAAAGTGACTAGTGTCCATTTGCAAAGGTAGATAATGCTTATGGAGAGGAACAGACAAGAAACTCCATTGAAGAAAATCAAATGTTCTGATCGCACATACAAAGTCGCACCAAGGATAAACAATATTTTTAATAACAGTAGATTCATAGCAGTAGTGAACTACAGTTGTTTAGTTAGTCAGGTGCGGTTAATTATACCTATGGTTAATTGTTCACTTTCATTTTGTCAGTTAACTGTAATTTAATTTAGATGTTGTTCAAATTCAAATGAGTGTGAACTCAATCATGACTTATTATGAAAATGACTTGCTAAATTTGTACTTGTCCAAATAAAAAAACGAACAGTAAGTACTAACTTTCCGTTATATACGATCCTACGATCAGCGACAAAATAAATAACTACTGCTATTTTGACTTATGTAGGTAGGTATAGGTACCAACGTATCATCTAAATTCACATAAAACATTATTACATTTCATGTGGTTTTAAAAAAAAACTTATGTTTTGAAAATCAATATATTTTGCTGACTATACCTAGTCGTGGGTCCTGTATATTATTTTTTGAGAAAAGTAAAAATAAATTCAACATTAAAATGTCACATAAAAATACCAAATATTCAGGATAATGTGCATACCTACGGTGAAAGATAAAGAAATAAAAAAAGTTTTTTTTTTAAATACCTTGCCCCACACTAGGATTTACTCCTGTATCGTGGGTGCGTTCACAAACATGAAAGCTCACGTAGACGACACTCAGACCCGGAACAACTAATCTGTAGGTCATACAAACATTTGTTCCGTGCGGGGATCGAAACCGCTACATGTTGCGCAGCAGCCGAACGCTCAACCACTGCGCCAACCATGTCGTCTAATTATATTATTAACCAATGGGTTACTGCAATTCAAATAGCTCCATTTAAAGCGCAAGTATTTTTACTAGGCACTTCAACTGACGGCAAGGTAAGGCAAAAAAAGAAGACGATAATGATTCAATCCTTGTTAAAAAATATTTAACCATGTATGTCATCATAATAAAAGATTTTATGATGATTTGAAAAATAAAGATTTTGAATATAGCTTAGTTATTGCTTCTTTTCTTTCAGGGACGGTAAAACGGCCGGCTGCTTAATTAGAGGCAGGAATAAATCTGTCTGTACTAATGTAATAAAGCAAACTCTTTATTGTTTTTAGGGTTCCGAACGCCCGTACGATAAAACGGAACCCTTATAGGATCACTCTTGTTTCTGACTGTATGGTCCGTCTGTCAAAATCAAAGCTTCGAAGCTTATTATAATGTTTTCAAAATGTAAGGATAAATTACATTTTTAATTTTGAGAACAATACATAAAACGGTTATTTACCTAGATACAGGGTGTTCCAGAAGCGCGTGGTGATATTAAAGAGTGATGTTGTGTAGTTGAAAAAAGTGACTTTTGAAGAAAGAAAAGACCACAACCAACTAAAATGTTTCATACTAACGACTTTTCAAGTTTGTTACAGTTGGTGGCATTTACTTTGGACCAATCAAAATTTTGATGACACCAACTGCATCGTAACTGCTTCAAAAGTGATTTATTTGAAACTTTTCAGTGGGAATTTGAGGTCAGTTTAAAAACAAATAATTCCAAAAGTGTGTAGTTATAAAATGCTTTTTTTATTTTATTTCGTTTTGCTAGTGACAACACATTTTTGGAAAACGCTATAGATTACAGGAAAAATTATAAGATGGCTATAGTTTTTGTATAGAAACTACTTAATAAGATGTTGAATCTCGTTTATTACTGATCTTGCAGCACACATAACTTTTTAGAAGATTTAACATAGACTCTGAACATAGATCACCCATAGAGTAACATAAAGCGATGATCCCAGATAATAATAAAATAATCTAATCATGTTCGGATACACACACATAATACAACTGAAGTTACAAATTAATTCGGAAACATCCCCTTTTCAATCAAGCTGTATAGTCCCTCAAATAGCGGGGCGTAGCCCTTACGCGCTCACTTCGTCGTAGACCTTGATTGTAATCTATAGAATTTCGCAAGTCCTCGTTATTGATACATGTTGATGTTTCTGATGCTGCATTTGATGCTGACGCTGTTGACTGTTCTATTGTGAAACCGGCTGACTCAGTATAACGCGGTTGGGGATGCATCAATGGAGGTGCAGTCGAATCAGTCTTTGCAGTCATCCCCAGCCTATGTTCCGCATCCAAAGGCGTCCCGGTAAAAGGCCTGATGTGAACTCTATTTCTTCTATATAATTTATCTGCAACCTTGACCACATACGATCTTTCATCAATGGATTTAGTGACCTTGCCATAAGTCCATTTATTACTTATCTCAGGCTGAAGCTGGACCATCACGTTCTGACCCACACATAATAGGGCCTTTTCTGCAGTACCTCTATCAAAACGTTCCTTTACCTTCTCCTTCCTTTCTTTGATTTTCGCTGAAACATTAGGAATGATGGCCGGCTTGAGATGATTTAATAGACAAGGTAACCCAGTCCTGGTACGCCTAGAGTACAATTTCTGGACAGGACTTGTATCATCCATCTGAATTGGTATATTCCGTTGATGAAGTAAACAAAACCATAGGTCCTGCTTAGTTTCTAAGTTCTGTATAACCAATTTCTTAGCTATTTTTACAGCTGCCTCAGCTTTCCCGTTTGAAGCTGGATGATGCGGTGATGAAGTAACATGCTCAAAGTTCCATTTATCTGAAAATGACCTGAAGTACTCGTTTACAAAATTAGTAGCATTATCAGTGCAGACTTTCTGAGGTATTCCATGTCTAGCAAAATTCTTCTTACAAATCAGGATAAGTTCACTTGCTGTAAGGGTCGAGAGGCAATCCAACTCAAAATAGTCTGAGTAATGGTCTACTGTAACAAGAAATTTTAAATCTCCCACAGAGAAAACATCCATTGAGATATACTGAAAAGGATATTTAGGAACCTCGTGGCTGATAAGTGGCAAGCTTTGCTGAGATGGAGCATGAACTGCACAAATTAAACATTTTTCCAAATAGCTTTTTAGATCTATAGACATACCAGGCCAAAAGATATTCTCTCTAGCCAGTCGTAAAGTGCTAGCAAAACCATTGTGGCTGACATGTACTTTTTGTAACATCTCACTCCTTAAAGTTTCTGGAATCAGTACCTGATTGTTTCTGCATATTAATCCCTCTGATGTGGACAATTCGTGTCTGAATTTGTGAAATACTCTAAGATCTTGAGGTAAGTCTGATATATACCTAGGAAATCCTTTTATGATATACATAATTAATCTTTGTAAGTTTATGTCTTCATTTGTGGCTTTTTTTATTCTCTCAATAAGTTTATCTGATATTTTTAAATACTTAACTGAAGAAACTTTGCTTATTAGCTTGTAAACTTTCTTCTCTGATAGTTTGCTTTCCAAATCATAACTGTCTCTACTTTCTGTAATAGGAGCTCTTGATAAAGTGTCTGCCACATGGTTATTTTTACCCTGTATGAAATCTAGCTGAACATTATACTTTTGAAGTGTCAATAACATCATTTGTAATCTTTTAGGTGCCTCTATAAGAGGTTTCTTAACAACATTGATGAGTGGTCTATGATCTGTTTTAATAATTGTCTTGCAACTGCCAGCTATATATTGATTAAATCTTTTACATGCAAATACTACAGCAAGCATCTCTTTTTCAATCTGGGCATATTTCTTTTCTGTTGCAGTCAAGCACCTTGATGCAAAACTTATAACATTATTGTCCTGATAAAGGGCAGCTCCAAGACCAAATTCACTTGCATCACATTCAATAACTACCTCTTTGTTGACATCAAAATACTTCAGTGTTGGTAGATAGCTTATGACATTTTTTAAGTGCTGAAACTCTTCTTCTTCTTTCTTGGTCCAGATAAATTCTACATCTTTTCTTGTTAGTTGTCTAAGATTGGCTGCTTTAACACTAAGATTATCAATAAATTTACTCAAATAGCCAATCATGCCCAAAAATCTAAGCACATCTTTAGCACAAGTTGGAGTAGGCATATTTTTTATTGCCTCAACCTTGGATTGGTCTACTTTTAAACCATCATTGGTTAGAATATGACCATAAAACTTTGCTGAAGTTTGTAGCAGATTTACTTTATCTTTATTTAACTTGCAATTTACTTCTCGTAGCCTTATAAGAAGTTTCTCGAATTTAGTATTATGATCTGCAACTGCATCCTCAATAGTATCACCAACTCCATAAATTAGAATGTCATCAGCTATAACTTCTATTCCTTTTAAGTCCTTAATAAGACTGGTGAGTCTTTGTTGAAAAATCTCTGGAGAAGAACTCAGCCCGAATGGGAGACGCAGCCATCTGTAACGACCAAAAGGTGTCCAAAATGTAGTAAGCTTACTGCTTTTCTCAGAAAGACGACATTGCCAGAACCCTTTCTTTGCATCAACAGTACTAAACACTTTAGCTTTACTCAGCTCAGGTAACATTTCGTCTAGTGTAGAGAACTGAAAATTTGGTCTTTTAAGAGCTTTGTTCAAGGGAATGGGATCTAGACATATTCTAAATTTATGATCACGGCTGACTATTAAAATATTATTTACCCATTCAGTGTGTTGTATCTCTTTCGCAACAATTCCATCCCGTTCTAAAGTATCAAGTTCCTCACGTAGCTTCTCTCTAAGACATACTGGAATGCGACGTGCTGGCTGTATACGAGCTGGAACTGTTTCATCAATTTCTAGAGTAACTTCTCCCGGCAAGTTTCCGTACCCCTCAAATACGTCACTGTATTTATGCATGATATTCAATGCTTCTGTGCGATCAAGATGGTTTGAGACAGTGACTTTATCACAGTACTTAATAAAACCCAATGCTACACATGCTTTTTCCGACAATAGTGGTTCATGATCTATGTCAACAATATGGAATATTATTTTAAAAACTTTGTCTTGATTATTTTTGGTTCTACATTTGAAAAGGGCTGTACCTAAATTTGGTATGACAGATCCATTGAAGCATTTCAACTTCTGATATGCAGGGGTCAATAAACTGAAGTCATCCTTGCCAGTGATCTTCTTATAGAAATTGGCTCCCATAACGCATACTTGTGCACCTGTATCCAGTGTGCAGTACAGCTCATTCCATTTATTAACATCAGTTTTAAAGAACAGCGGTGCTTCTTTATGGCCACTCGAGTTTGTGCGTATCTCTGATATTATGATGTTGTCACTATCTGAGTCGTTTTCCATATCAACTGTTTTTATTGACTTCTGTTTTTTTTTACACACTTTCTTGAGATGATTCCTTCCACCGCATACTTCACATCTCTTGCCCCAAGCTGGACAGAGCTTTTTATCAAATACATGTGTTTGTGCACAAAACTTGCATAATTTTTCGATCCGTTCCTTAGAATTTGAATTTTTAACAGAGATCTTATTAACCACATCTTCTTTTTGCACATTCGAAACATGCATTGATGCTCTTTCAGCAGATCTGCATAAATTTATGGCTGACTCTAGTGTCAAACTTTCTTGACGAAGTAGTTCCTTCATAATGTTTTTGTCTCTAATGCCAACTACCACTCTGTCTCGTAACAATTCATCGCATATAGATTCTGGGTAATTGCAAGGTTTGATTAATTTTCGGAGAATTAAAATGTAATCATCAAACGACTCCTCAACTAATTGGCACCTTATGTTGAAAATATATCGAGAGTAAATGACATTAGCCTTCTTAATAATTTCTGTTTCCATCTTCTTAAAAATAGTAATTTCATTTCTTTTATCGTTATCCGTTAGATTGAAATCTAAGTACTTTCTCATAGCGGCATTGCCGATCGCGTTAAGAAGAATCCCAGCCTTGATTTCATCTTTGTCTGAAACCCACTTGTTCATACCTGTAGCGAGACAGTAATTCTCCCAGCTTGTACGGAAACACTGAAAGTTTTCGAATGGATCTCCAGACTCCACTTGCAGGGGTTGAGGCCACGGAACGCTGACACTGCTCTTAACATCGGATGACCCATACGTCGGCATGGCGGCGTGTTGAAGTTGTTGTTGCATTAGACCCATTTGCTTTTGCATCGCATCTAAGAGATGGGCTTGCTGCTCGAAGAGCTTCTTGAATGACTCTTCCGCCATCTTCTGACACCATGTATAGAAACTACTTAATAAGATGTTGAATCTCGTTTATTACTGATCTTGCAGCACACATAACTTTTTAGAAGATTTAACATAGACTCTGAACATAGATCACCCATAGAGTAACATAAAGCGATGATCCCAGATAATAATAAAATAATCTAATCATGTTCGGATACACACACATAATACAACTGAAGTTACAAATTAATTCGGAAACAGTTTTAAAGTAAAATGTCAAATAAATATGAGTTGTTCGGAACCATTTGCGCACGGCGCGGGTCCGGTAGACCAGTTCTTATTTTAAGGCGCAAATCTCTGGAAGTTCGAGTTTAAAAAAATGTTTTACATTTGATAGCTCAATTCTTGAGGATGGTAACAGGTTATAAAACATCACGATATGATCCCTAGAAGGCGAGCAAACAGAAAAACATTAGAAAGATCGTTAAGCGAAAATGAAGTACTTAATTGGGCATGCGATTTAAACCGCGATGTACAGCTAGTTTATTAAATAAGGGTTTCAAGCCTCTTTAATTAAAAAATTAAAACGCAGTGGTTGCTGTTGCTTGATTTTTATCGAAGGATTTAATTGCAAGCCTTTAATGCAGTTAAGTAAAACAGTAAAATATTGCCATACGGAGGTACAGCTGCTGTGCTAGATTTAGATAACTAGTTAATTGGTACTGTAATGCTTATATTTAACTTTATAGAAAGGACAAAATTATTTGATTAGTTAAGTGTAAAATATCTAGTTCTGATATTTTACACTTAATTAATTAAATAACTATATTATTCTGTAAATGTGTAGAAAAATAAAGCTTTATTTTTTTTTTCTTTTCTATTCAAATTTTCTATATACCTAACCGTACCGTTTACTTCTTCTAAGTCACGTTCAAATTTTGATACGGTTTTCATTTAAAGAAAGAGCGATAAACAAGGAAGATTCTGTCGTGTATCTAATTTACACCTGTGCGAAGGCCGGGCATGTCACTAGTTGACAATCACTGGTTTATTAAAAGACAAGTTACTTAAATTAACGTGAAATAAAATGCCATGTGCGTAAAAAAGCTGTTTGCAGAGCTATTGTTTTCAACGATCTGCCTCACCCGCCCGTTTTCACGGACACTAGGCGACACCAATGTGTTTTTCTAATAAAAGCTCACTTTTTTGCACTTTTTATTTGCAGAAAATGTAAAATGTATACGGTAAGCGATATCTTAATATGAGTTGTGGAAAAAAAAAATGATTAAAAGTCATCTTCCAAAAAAATAAACAGTTTTGTTTTAGTAGTCAAATGAAACCAACCCGAAACTAACTCAAACAAACAACAATTTACCTTTTGCCTGAAGCCCAGTAGTTTTATTATTTGTCAACCCTAATAAATCTGAGTAGTGCCCCGCGGTACAATAAAATCTAAATAAAGGACCAATAAAATGGCTCTAAATGTACGACAGTATCATTGGAGAGTTTATTCTCTATTATAATAAACATACTGTATGCAAATTGCTTTTAGCTTTGAATGGTTAAAATGAAGATTGTTTAGTAAAAAAAAAATAGTAACAAGGTCATTGGCGGCGCAAATAAACTCATTTTTTTTTCTATCTTTCAAAGAAGGAGTTGCAAGTAGAGTATGCAATTTTATTAAGTTGTTAAATTGCAATTAGGGGATAAAATAATGTGCTATGTTTTTCTAAGTAAATATGTAAATTGAAACTGCTGCGGAATTATGTTGGAAGTTTAATGAGTAAAAAGCTCATAGTTCGTGAAGTTTCTTGTTATTATATAAAACTGTGATCATGTAATTGAAGGATCACAAAGATCACTGAACGCTTTAATCTCTATAAATAAAGCATCTTGGATGGATGCAAAATTGTACTGTAGCGTTGGAAGATTACAGATCATAATAGAGGCATCTTTTCTTTTTCAGTTAATCACTCAATAACTAAGGATTCTAGAAAATCATGCCCATTTATACCTATAGATGATTACGTAAGATAGATGCAATTTGCAAGAATTAATCATATTTTAATTTTAAATAGATTATGAATCGATTAAATCTGAAACGTTTCATAGATAAGTGGTTTAAAAGTTTAAAGTATTTAAAGCTCTCGGTGCGAGATAAAATACGTATTTTGCTTTGTTATTCCGAGATCATATTATATTTTGTTTGAATAACAGTAATGAAAAAAAAGCACCTCGACTATTTTTCAATGTATCTAATTTGTAACTGTAATATTTTACCGGGACCAATAATTTAAATTAATATTAAAGTGCAAAGAGAAGCATCAAAAATATTAAAGAAAAGCTCACACAGCTAATTATTTTCCAATGATTCAACAAGCTACCTCGAAACAAAATCGATTTTTATCAATACATTTTCTCAAAATAAAACTTAATCCCGACTAAAATCTATAAATAAACTCACAAGCTTCGCAGCTTGGACTCACCTCGCTCCGTGGAACACTGCGCACTAATAGCTGCGCCGGCGCAACTATGCGAAGCTCACGCGCAGAGCAATGACTCGGACGCTCGCACTTGACCTTGTGGGGAGCGAGTATACGCGAAACATCAGCCCGTACTCGTTTTATACTAGCTTTCTTGGAGGGACACACTGGTGGCTAGTTTGGACAGCATTTTAGGATAAAGCTCTATTGAATTAAGCTTTTTAATTCGAACCAATGTTTTCCGGTTTCCTGCTTGATCGTTGTCGTTGCGGGGTTTATGGTAGTCGTATTTCTTTGTGGATTCATCTTGTCGGTGATTATCGAAGCTGCAAGCTTTCAGTGGCAGTAAGGATTCAATAATGATTTCTAAAAGATACTTTTTTGTAAATTTTGTAAAATGACAACTGGCGTTAACCGCTGATGCTCGCTGGAAAACTTAAATATATGATAATCAACAATGAAATTCCTGAAAATGAGTAAAGCAGGTGCAGAATAAAACTCATTATTATGTTTTCGTTTTTTTTTTTACATGGGAATGGGAATATTTTTAATGTTGGCCCTTTAGTAAAAATTGATCATAATAACGTCCCTTTTTCAGGAATTTCATTGTTGCCGTTCCACCATGTATAACCAATTTATCCTTTACTAAACGCGATCTAATCCCGCAACCTGAAATTAGGATATACTAGTAATTCCGCTAAGAAGCTACACATCGAACTTTGTCTATAACACATCGACAACGTTTTCATACCAGATTATTTTTTATTTAGTGCACTAACTTTGAAAAAATTAAATTAAACGAGATCATTTTGATATGTATTAGTAAAAATAAATAAAGTGATCGCTAACAAAATATGTTTACTTTGAAACTGAGTTGATGATCATCAAATCATAATCCGCGCGCCAGCGTGCAGCGAAGCGAAACGCTGGCGAAACTACCCTTCTATCTGCTAGCTAGCTATTTATGTGGGTTACCATGTACTGATAATTGATTTTATTAGGTTCGAACTAGACTTTTTTAGGTTTAGGCAATGATCTGAAGTTATTCGGAGAGTAATTTCAATTTTCCCTTCATACTGTCATGGGCCCACGAAAATGCAGAAAATAAAGCATTATGATCAATTAAATTATGGCACTCTTACCCCTGCTGTAACACCGCCGCGTGCGCTGCCGGTCGGCCAGCTGGCGTCGCGCTGTCTTTATGACGAACTAGTTCAGTTCAGTGGTTTGGGCTGTGCGTTGATAGATCACTATGTCAGTCAGTCAGTCACTTTTGAGTTATATATATTTAGATAGAAAGGAATTGTGTTCTATTACTGATATAATAATTATAATATAGAAAGGGAATGTGTTCTATCTACACTAATATTATAAAGATTTGATTGTTTTTTTGTTTGTTTGCATTGAATAGGCTCCGAAACTACTTGACCGATTTGAAAAATTCTTTCACTGTTGGGAAACTATACGATCCCCGGGTGACATAGGCTATATTTTATCCCCATATTCCCACAGGAACGGGAACTACGCGCGTGAAACCGCGAGGCGCTGATAGTTACTGATATGTAACTTCCAATTTTATTCCGGACACTGCATAAAAATATTCCTGTATACCGAGTCTCTTTGTTTTCATTAAATTAACAAAACTACAGGACATGACTCAATTATCAAATACATCAGCTGGCTTATTCTGTCAACTTGTCACCGTGTAACCTAAGATGGAGCGCGCCTGATCTGAACTGTCATTCCATCTTATTGGTATGGATTCACAGTTCACTTTACCTATGTTTACTCGTTGAGATGGTTGCAGAATCACATTGCAGGGTTCAGTAAGCTCTAGGCCCCCACCATATGGTAGTTGACTATAAAAATCTAATTATGGTCCGTTCGATAGATTTCTTTTTTCATGTAAACACATAACGATACAGTGCGTTGAAAACTCGTGTGACGTCACTTCGTGCTACGATTTTTACCACAAACCCCCACTCATGATCTTTGAAGCATTTTATCTTCAATTTTTTTAGATTTGATAAAGCAAAAAATACGTGTCCAATATTTTTCGATAATCTAACTGACGGACTAAATAGAATCATATTTTTATTCCTCAGGAAACGTCCCTATTGTGGCGATAAGTCCCGTCTTTGAGGAGTGCTTGGAGAGGTACCAAGTACCAAGGCGGCGTTCTGACCTTCCGCCTAACGCAGGTACACACCGGTCATGGATGTGACTGCAGTTTGATAAGGAAATCGAAACTGATCGACTAACGGAAGAGTAACTAAATAATTAAATTTATAAGACAGTAATATAACAGTGCCTTCTTATATGGCACACTATATGACAAAAACCAGAACTTTTGATCGATTCGACAAACAAAGCGGCCATGTGTATAAAGTGCAAGTTCAAACCCCAGCTTACTTAGACCTCCTTTACTTATCTAACGAAACCAGCACAGGTGTCCAGCTGGACTAGTTACATT
The DNA here is from genome assembly GCA_905332915.2 of Hecatera dysodea. Lineage (NCBI taxonomy): Eukaryota > Metazoa > Arthropoda > Insecta > Lepidoptera > Noctuidae > Hecatera > Hecatera dysodea. Next base: position 7,012,099 of record HG995288.1, on the reverse strand, counting down.
TTTATAGTGCCGACCGCGGGATGAAACTAATGTTATAAATACAGGACGTTCTGATATGTACACAGATTGCTAATTACGTCTGCTTAATTGATACCAATTACCTATGTTAGTGAATAATAACAGAAAACTGGCTGGCTTTATTCATTTGGGTGATTATTTAAGCAACTGGATTGAAAATGTCAATTTAGCTCTTGGACAAAAGAATAATCCTACCAATAATAATTATAAAAATAGACTAAAACGTTGATATAAAAAAAAAACAAAAATTTCGAGTGTTACTATCACATGAAGGGTTCCGTAGTATAAACCTTAAAAACGTTTCTGGCATGGAAGCCCCTTTTAAATTGAAATTTAATTTAATTTTTATTCTTTGTTGTTATAGCGGCAATAGAAATACTCACTGTGAAAATTTGAACTGTCTGCCTATTACGGTTCTTAAGATACAGCCCGCTGACAAACAGACGGACGGACAGCGTAGACTTAGTAATAGGGTTCGATTGGTTACCCTTCGTAAAGAACCCTGAAAAAAGATAACTGACTCTTGAGATTGTACTAGTCTGTTAAAATCTTAGAGCAGTAGTCAAAACAGGATTCGGAGGAGCTTGTGGCAATGCTTCCAGGGGTTATTCCATCAGGACCTCTCGCTTCCCGGCGTGGTCAGCTCCTTGCTTGGCGTGGCAGCGGTTGTCATCTCGCAAAAGGAGGCGGCGGAAAGCGCGCGTGAGGAAGACCCTCTCGCTGCGCCGCTTCGAAGACGAAGGAGAGGTCGGAGAGGAGGTCGTCTTCTCCCTCCTCCTGGTGATGACGGGCGGGCGACCGGCACGGGGGTACCTCCGCCCGCATTGCACTCGTCACCGCCTTCGTCCGTCATTCCCGGCCCTCTCCCTACGGGGAGGGCGTGATGGGTTGGGTGGTTGTTCGTCGGAGGAGGACTGGACGTAAGGCTGCGCCGATCTCCCAGACCCCCTCCACTAAGACGATGCGGGAATGCCGCTGGGTCTTTTTAGTGGGTATATCGGGTTTAGCTCGGGGAGTCCCACATAGCCCCCCGCTCCCTCGAGCGGGAGGTATGCGTAACGAATTTTTTCCCAGCGCAAAAAATAGGGGTTATTCCATGGATAGGAGACCCTTCTGCTCCGACCAGAGCGGAAGGAGTAATTTGATCAAATCCAATCCAATAAAAAAACAAAGACAAAGTGGTGTTCAGTTATTAATATGGCGGATGTTGTAAGCAGTTTTATTATTTTACTGTCCAGTTATGACGATACTTCCGCGTGGCTTCCGAGAAAGAATATTCCTTACTTTTATAAGAGGTTTAGTACCAGTCATAGAAAAGAACAAAAATATTGTGAAAGGCAGCTAAAGAAAACATCTTTAGACACCATTCTCAACTCTGAGACATCCCTCCCGTATGTGAAGATGTCCCTTTTTTTTGGACGGGAAATCATCAAATGACTTCTCCCGCTCTGGACGGAGGGGAAGGAAGTGTCAGACTCTTACCGACTAAAACCCACCCGTGATCTTTCTTGTGCCCTTTGCGTTCCAGGGCGTGAAGACGTCCCTCAGTTATTCTGTAACCTAAAGGCATAGAATTATAATTATATAGGTAAGTATTCTATATTTTTACAAAATCTTAGACTGTGTTCGAAACACTCATAATAATACGTCGTTTGATTTGACATATCATACCAGGAAAAAACATTTGAATGAATTCTCTCGTTTGCTCTCCACAAAGATTTTTCAAAATTTATTTATATTCGTGACCCGTCCGTGTTTGGGTCATAAAAGATTAACTATATGTGTAGGTACCAAAACAGCTGAATTGTTCCAGTAGATTCGGATCGAATCAGCTGTGGCTGACGCACATACCTACAGACAGACAACTGAGTGATCCTATAAGGGTTCCGGTTTTCCATAAAGTGTTTCGGAACCCTAAAAGCCTATTCCTATTCTTAACGCTACTAACCTAGCCTTTCGTAAAATGATTGCCTATAATATTTAAATGTTATGTTTACGATGCTGTTGAGCTCTCACTTAGCTTTAAAGCCTCTGTATTAGACCCATCGATGGCGAGAATGTATACTTGTAAGGCGAGGTGGCGCCTTAACGCCCCGGCGCCTACAGTCGCACAAATTACTAGCGAGCGACGACGCGGGTTTAGTTAAGTGTTGTAACTGTTGCAGTGGGAAGGTTGTTTGAAACTTCACCACGTAGGTATAGAACTCTTCGTTGGTCGTAGTAATCCGGCTCGAAGGACCATATGTTTCAATACGTCCAATGAGACGCCCAAACAAAGGTCATAGCCTCCTAAAGAAGACTTTTGAACTTCACACACACATTGTGCGTATGACTTAAAAGAAAGAAAAAAATAAATTACTTTCTGTAGCACAAACTTAAAGGCGTTAAACATAATATAAAATTATAATAACAAACATATAAAATAAATTAGTATTCTGTTTTTGTGCTTAGCGTCTGCGGCAAATAATTTTTGCTTATGCCCTGCTAATGTACCATTGATCAAGACGATTTGTTTTTCAGTCAGTTATTTCAATGGTCGACATCCAATTTGAAAAGGCAACACCTCAAAGCGGGAATCAACAATGGTGACCACCAGTAAACGCAGAGGCAATAACGTTTGGCGACTTCCCGAGAAACAGTTCAACTATGTAGAACACCGCAACGAAATGAATCTGAAAACAACAGCGGAGGAATAAGACAAACACGATATCCAATGATGATATTCTGTTCTAGTCTTTCAAGCGATATGGGAGACCTAGTCTAAAGCTAAGCCTTAAGAGCGTGTACGCCGTATGGCATTTCATACAAATTTTCAAGTCAATATTTTGCGAAATGACGGAACTTATTCTAATGAAAATTCACACATATAAGCAGGATACATAGGTCCAAAAAGTTAGTTAATAACATTTTCAAAATGTCTTATTTAAAAAAGATAACTGGAAATTTATTTTTGTATGGATAATTTAACTGTAACACTATTTATCGAAAATGTTTTCCCCTAACTTTTTAGACCATGTATCTTGCTTATGTGTGTAAAGTTTCATTAAAATTGGTTTAGTCATTTCGGAAAATAAGGACTTGAAAATTTGTATGAAATGCCGTACGGCGTATACGCTCTTAATAACTAAAGTAACAACTAAGTCTTCACTGTTCTATACTTATAACATGCCCCGGACTTCCGTACTTCTGTATAACTGCTGTAGGTTTCCAGCTCACAATTAAAACCCGGGCTAACGACGGTTGTCTGAACTTTGCTTAGGATAAATATTTTTCTAGTTTGAAAATTGCCTTCTTATAGTCTCATGTGTTAATTGCACCTAACAATAGGTTATTATGTGTAGTTTTAATTGTGAAGGTGAAGATAGGTTGTTGGTCTTACCTTTTTTTAAGGATGGGAAATAATCAAATAACTTCTTCCATTCTGGGCGGAGCGGGAGGGAGTCTCAAACCCGCACTGACTATATACTCCGTGTTCCTCCAAATGTCCTTGCGTTCCAGCGCCACGATGACTCTTTCAAACAAATTCTGCAAACCTAGTTGTTGGTCTTAACTAGTATGCCATCTGTCCGGGCTACCCCCAGATTTTGCCTAGTTTGCGGTCGTCCGGCGGGTGTCCAGGCCTGCTTTTGGGTCAATTTCCATTGATTGAAAGATAAGCAATAAATTCAAACAAATCTGAGTTGAAAATTCATTCTTAATCGTAAGCCGCATACAAGGTACAGGCTCACTCCGGTGTTACAAAAGCCGACGCTTTTTCGCAAACAGCTGTAATAATTTAATTATTAAAAAATTAAACTACAAACGGTTTTTTTTCTAATTCGATTTTTTTTTCAACACTGTGTCCCGTGAAAGTACTTAATGTCACCCCAATATCCGAGGCTTTTTTAACCGACTTCTAAATAAGGAGGAGGTTCTCAATTCGGATGTTTGTATTTCTTTTTTATATTTGTTCACGCATAACTCCGTCGCTTGCCAACCGATTTGAAAAAACATTTTTTTGTTGGAAAGGGTATACCTACTTCCCAAATGGTCCCATGAAAAGAGTTATCGAAATCGAACAAGCGGTTTTTTGTAAATTTCAATAAATGTCGGGATAGCTGAAATCGCATGTTTGTTTATACCAATTTATACCATGTACGCTGTGATGGGTATGTTTAGCTGGGAGTGAACCACTAAAAAGTGAAAAATAAAAATAAAAAATGCAAAAACTACAACCGACTTCTAAACAAAAAAGTACAAAATAACTTTGATTTCGGAAATCAGTGTGTTCAAAAACAAAAAAGCAACCAAAAACACCGTGGTGAATTTCCGCCGCTATAACATTAAATTAAAAATTAATAAAAGACGAGAGACTTTCTGTAGTATGGCCGGTATATTATTACAAACATTTTTTTAATTTCCAATGGTTCTTATTATTATTAGTGTGATTGTAATCTTCTCAAATATTTCTCACATGTTTTTTATGTTGTTATAGTTAATCGATATAACATACATACCTTCACGCAGTTGTGTACCACCAATCCAACATAACTACAGATATTACTATCTAGGGAAACTGTAATCATAATTATCGTGACGGATGTCTTTTCATACCAGTAACAAAATAAGTAACAGTATCAAAATCAACAAACTTCTTATGAATTCTTACGATTTCAAAAACTTTTTGAATACGAAACAGTAAATTTAGTTTTTACCGCGTCTTTGCTTATAAAAAAGCTTCAACAATCATTGGATTTTTTACATGCGTTCGCTGTTTACGGTCAACTAGGGTCAAATCAATAGTGAGATGACAAATAGAAAACAAACATGATTGGTTAGGCTTTAATGTAGTGTCAGCGAGTCGAAAGATTTGTTTGGTCGACCGCGTAGCTTCAGATTTCTAAGATTTCGATGTTACAAGTAGTATTTACATGCTTTTGTTCGCGGCTTCACTCTCGAAAAAGAAACCCAAACCGTCTCAGAGTCCCGCCCGTGTATCTCTATCTCCTTACCAAAGTTCATCAATATCGATTCGACGATTTGAACGGGGAACCATTACAAACAAACAAACTCAATTTCACATTAATAACATTAGTGACAATAGGGATGTTTACTCAGGGTAAAAAATATATGATTATTCATATATTTTTTACATTTTTTCCTTTATCAAATCTATAAAAACTGACGAAGATACAAAGCATCAAAGATCAGGAGTGGGGGCTTGTGACGTTACGGCTCGGTAAAAATTGTAGCGAGTAGTGACGTCACACGAGTTTTCAATGCTCTGTATCTGGCTTCATTTTTTGTTTACGCGAAAAAAGAAAAAATACGTGTCCAATATTTTTTGGAAACCTATCTGACGGACTGATTAGATTTTTTTAGTCAACTACCCTATTGCATGGTTAATTAATAGCAGCCAAAATTACTTGCAAACTCAAACACAAATTATATATTTTTTTAATAATGATGGAAGTCAGCACTTTTCAGAAGAAGTGGCAATTCTAAAACTCGCCAATGACAAAACTGATACACTGAAATTCTTGGGTCTCTCCATGCTTTGGAAGGCACTTTTAAAACAGTTGGTGTTGTCATTTGCAAATCTTTAAGGACAGTCAGAAGTGTAAAACTTGAAATGTCTGTCACGAGAATAGAATAGAAAACATAATATTCGGCACATACATAAACATTAAAAGTAACAGAAAATACTAGTAGGTACAGAATTGCGCTGACCGTGCCCATACCGAAAGGGTTGCCATCTCAGCATTTGCTGGTTGTCAGACACCCCGCGCTGGTTTTGAATTGGCACCTCACAGTGACACACGGACGAAGTTAAATACATACATATAAACCAAATGAATCGTGTATCATGTTACCCAGCTGCTGGGTAGCAGATTCAGAAGTCAAATAACCAGTCGCTCCATGTAAATACTGGTATTCCGCTGCAACCATTTCGACTGGAAGCTAATTCTGACATAGGTGACTGAAAAAAGACTGGGCCGACGGTGATGATGGCATTAGTATCAAAGTATTGGTAACAGTTTTGTTTTTCTTAATAAAAAACGTTGCCCCACACAGGAGGACACCCAGACCCGGAACAATTATCTGTAGGCCATACAAACATTTTATCCGTGCGGGATCGAACCCGCGACACGTAGCGCAGCAACCGAACGCTCAACCAATGCGCCAACCGCATCGTCATGTGATTACCGGAGCTATATTTCATCAGATTAATAAGAATAGACAACGGACCATGTTTTTTTTTTGTCGGGCAAACAACTACATTACTTCTAAACACTGTTTTACTTTTACGTTAAGCTGATTTCATCTAATCTACTCATTTCCTGTAGATCACTAGTTTGTTTGTCATAAATACAGTAATGTTGAAATTTGCGGAAACTCAGTAATTATTTCCTGCTGGATCTCGGTGTTATTTAAGATTTTACGATAGTAGAATATTTTTAGATAACTGTGCATATTATGTAAGTAATATAGAAGATGAATTAATATTTTCAATGTAATAACAATTAACGCACACAAAAACGGTTCTTGACCAATTATAGACCGAGGGACACAACCATAGAAAATATCTATGGACACAACAGAAGGCTGTAAGTCACCCAGCAACAGAGGTCAACAGTGTCGTCCTTACGTGATTGAATCTGACATCAAATTTAACGAAAAGGATTGTCAAACTTGAGTAGCAGTGAGCAGGATACATAACTTGCAGAACGTTTAGTGGGTGAAGTCGAAAAGAGTCGGAAACATGAAGGTGGACCGATGACCTGGTGAAGGCAGCGGGATTCCGTTGGATCCAAAAAGAACGGGGCCGTTTGATGCGTCCCGCAGTGATCGTCCTTCAGCTGAACTGATTATGAGGGCGGTACGAGCCCACTTATAACAGTCGCAAATTAATTATACAACCACATGAAGGTAAGTATTTAAAACCTTAAGGCAAGATGCTGCTATATTTCATAAACGCCACAAATCAGATGAAAGTGGTAAAGTGCAATAGGTTTGAATACGAGGCGAGTCGCTGCGCATTAGCACAGTATGCAGCAAACTTCATACTGTTCACAGCCGCCAAGGGTTTCCAACTCACATGGTAAAATTAATGACTGTACATATATTTTTTTATGCAGGTGGGAAGCAATCAAAGCATAGATACAAACAAGAAAAACAAGTGTAAAATAGACTAGGTATGTAAATAAAAAGAAGAGTGCTAGCAACGCATTCACTATAAATCTTAAGAATTTATCGCATCGCTTGCACAGGAACTTCGACATTAAAAGTCGAGATGTCTTTCTTACATTTAAATACATTTTCTTTTTTTGCACGTACCGAACCAGTTCCAAGCTTTGCTCTGCAGAGTCATGGCAATTGCTGGCGTTTTTCGTAAATGTACTCGCTTGATGCAGTTTTTACACATATTTGTACATTCATTATGTTTAATGCTGTCTGGAGAATGATAGGTACTTTGCTGGAAATGGAAATACGATGACGGTGAGTAATGTTCCATCTGTCTTTATGACAGTGAGACGAGTTTAGCGTTGAAAGATTTCATGAGAAATACGTTTAGTTAAATTGAAGAGGTTTCAGGTACTGAGGAATTAATATACTTACTCAAATAATCTTTCTGTATTTTTGCAAGTAAAGGTATAAACTTACCAATTTTTTAGAACATAAACATGATGCATGATAATAACTTTATCGCATTATAGGTAAGTACTCTCCACTGAATCAATAATCAATAAATATTATAAAGAGAAAAGATTTGATTGTTTTTTTGTTTGTTTGCATTGACTAGGCTCCGAAACTACTTGACCGATTTGAAAAATTCTTTCACCTTTGGGAAGCTACACTATCTCCGGTGAACATAGGCTATATTATATCCCCATATTCCCACGGGAACGGGAAATACGCGGTTGAAATCGCGGGGTGATGCAGGTAACGAATAATAAGTAAAAAAAAAAAAAACAGCCAAAACATACCGTCACTCTGGGCAGTGGCTGTTTGAGAAAGTCTGACGAGGTTGGTTAAATACTGCCTGCATTTACTTGCACACCAAAATAGCGTACAAATTGGAGACGCGTCGTGTTTGGTCGCTATCCATAGCTATGACTAAATAGCGAAAAAGACAATATATTCACCACCACCAAAGGATGGCTGGTGTATAGACTAGTTTGCTATGTTACTTTCTCCCCGTGACTAATGAATTGTGCGCGGTCCTTACTGATTGTGAATCTCACACGTTTGTGGGTCCCGTACGGTACAGACGAGCTTCTATCCGAGTTATGATGGAGAGACAACAACTATTGGTTGCTTACGAGCTATGTAACTGCAGATTTTTTTCTTATGGTTGGGAAATACCAAATGACTTCTTCCGCTCTGGGCGGAACGGAAGGGAGTGTCAGACTCTTACTGACTTATATTCATCCATGTTCCTCCTAATGCCCTTTGTATTCCAGGAACGCGGTGACTTTTTCGAACAAATTCCGCAATAAGTTAGTACCCACTGCTACATTGTATAAGCTAATTTGCATTGACTGCGCACTATCTAAGATATATTTTCTAACTAAACTAAAGTAGGAGGAAAACCGACATATTACCTATTCCTTTAAGTTATCTGTCACTCCCTTCCGCTCCGCCCAGAGCGGAAAAAGTCATTAGATGATATCCCATCCAGAAAAAAAGTAGGTAAGTACATAATTACATTCAGCGAACAGTTTATCTACCTATGCAATCAAAGAACGTGCACTACAAGCAATCCTGCTATCCTGTCTATCATTCCGGAGACCAGGATACATCCATAGAAAGTGCGCTATAAACTCTTCAGGAACATAACAAGATACAATAAACCATCAATCGAGACCCACAAAGCTAAAATAATTCATTACCTAGCAATCACGACCGCGAGGTAATCGCTACCAGAGTCAGTAACAGTTGCTTAAGACACCTGTCCCACTGCCAGCGAGGAAATGACTATACTCCATTTATTATAACATTAGAAAAAAGAGCCTCGGAGAAACAGAAGTACGAAACCTTTTGTTTTCGAGTTAAGTTCAAACAATTTTGATAGATAATGTATGTGCTTTATTTGTAAGTAACAATGTATGGCATACAATAAAGCATATTTTATCGATTTACTCGTCACGATGCTTGGATAGGTACATGAAATTAAACAATTTTTAGTAATAATTAGTTTAAAACCGACAAAATTAAAAAAATAAAAAGTGCTGCCACAACTTATGAAGGGAATAGGTGACATTTTATATTCGGTACAGTTATAGTGACATGGGCAAAGTTCCCGGTACCTACTGTCCGCCTCTGCTTCTTTTAGATGTTAAACATTGACACGACAATATTTTATATAAAAACTAAATAAAATTAAATGAAAGCCTTTTAATTTCAGAAGGTTGATAGGTTAAATAAGTACAAGTTAGTGTGACAGCTGTTATTTAAATTGATTATAGTTAATAATGTATATGTAGTAATGTTTATAATACTTTTATAACAAAGTGTGTCTCTAAAAGACTTTTGTAACTTCTGTCTATTGCATTGCGTTGTAAATGGAGTATAGCTATAGTTCAAGTTATAGTACTTATTTTTATATTAAGTTACTTTTACTAACACGGACCGTCCTTGTTAGGGAAACCGCGGACGGACAGTCCAAATTATAATTTCATATTTGACTACGGAACCCTAAAACAACTCGTTCAGCGACACCATGCTCGACGAACACAAGAACAACACTCGTTGCTCGCTAGCCTAGTTGCTTGCTCTACTCTCTTGTCGCTAACCGCCGGCGGTGGGACCTGTGCCTTATGCGCGTTTGCTACCATGTGCAATCTGTGACCATTTACAAGCACACTTTATGTTGCCGATTACAACGGAATTTAGCTTGTAGGAAAATCTAAATTGTTGTTTAAGTTACTGTCTATCTATACTGGTAGGGAATGCTACTGATTTCAGGCTAAAATAAGACTATGCCGTTACTCTAACCAACAGGTTCAACATAGGAAACCTTTATTTTTATTGATGGACTAGCAGCGGCCCACGGTTTCCCCCGCATAGTTCCCGTTCCCGTGGGAATATGGGGATAAAATATAGCCTATGTCACCCGGGGATAGTGTAGCTTCCAAACAGTGAAAGAATTTTTCAAATCGGTTCAGTAGTTTCGGAGCCTATTCCATAAAAACAAACAAACAAATCTTTCCTCTTTATAAGAGCTTATAGTAAAATCATCAACTGACTTCTTCCGCTCTGGGAGGAACGGAAAGGAATGTCAGACTCTTATTGACTAAACCCACCCGTGTTTCTCCTAGTGCCCTTTGTGTTCCAGGGCCGTGTTGACTCTTTCGAACAATTATCGCAACACTGGCAGTTCAGTCGCCCTAGCAAAAGATGAAATTGTCTGTGAAAAAATCAGAAAGAGCTATACCTACATATAGAGGCTTTAGGGTTCACTGCATCCATTCCTAAGTAGCTTTAGTTACATAAACGAGTAGTTATAGTGTTATAGTAGTACATGAAATCAAATAAAACAGAAACGATAGATATTGCTCCAAGACATCCGTCGCCTTTCCAGTTTCCAACTAATTAATCTTCGTCCTTCCGACCGCACGCGTATTTGGATTTACCATCGCAACAGAAACGTGTAAGATTTCTCTTACACACAGGCTGTGAATGTATGTTGATGCAGCAGGGATGAAGTTTTACATTAGCACTTAGATTTAACAACGTTTTAATTTTACAAAGCATCAGAAAAGCTTTCAGTAAGAAGAATTAGGCTACCTACCATAGATATAATTTTCTATGCTACCTACTCATATTAGGTACCTACTATACGCGGGATCCGAGCCGAGTGCATAAACGCTCTTAAAATTAAAAATGTATATTATAAGCAGACAAAATTATAGTTATTTTATTGGGTAAACTCTGTTAGTTTACCCAATAAAATAACTATAATTTTGTCACACTTTTCACACTTTGTTGTGTTTTGTTCACACTTTTAAAAATTACCTATACATCAAACTTATCGAACAACAACACTCAACTGTATCACTCTACGTGGTTAGCATTTCTCAATTCAGAGAATTCTTAATCAACTTTGTCCATACTGTACGTAAGGATATGCTGAAGTAGCGTTTCCAAATACGCAACCGGCTCTAGTTTAGTATCTCCGTCTCCGATCAACAGACACTCATGAATATGTAAGCGCGCTCCTATCACTGTAATTATATCACCGTTTTACAAAGATGCTGATGGATTTATCTAGTTATTTTTATGTTTTAATTTATTTAGTATGATAATATTTCATCTCTTTTTTTTTATGCAGATTCAACCTGGCTCGCAGATCTGGTATGCATCTACGTCTAATCTTGTTAGTAAGATCTTCACTTAAGGGCTCTTTCAATTTTAAACGTTTCGTGTCGGATTGTTGTCGCACTTTTATTGTGCCGGTTGCTTCGTCTCGAAGCAGGACAGCAGCAAGCTGTCCGCAGTCCGACACCAACCGTCTAAATTAAAAAACCCTAAGGGTCCAAATTAGTTACATCTAATAAATATGCAATATCTTCGCGTGATAAGGTAGGAACTGGTTATTTAAACTGGTTGCATAATGGATCAACCATTTTTTTTTTTTAATGGACTACTCGCAGTTCAGCACATTAAGGCTGGTTACTGCTCAACCGGGCAATCCTGTGGCAATCCGGTTGCCTTAGATTCTAAGGCCCCCATCCAGGGCTTAAAACTACTTAAAAACTAAATGGCCGCTCGCTAAGGGCATCCCCTGTGGGACACGGGCCTTGGCTTAGCGGGGTCATTGAGGGGGATGGATCAACCATGAACAAACCTACACTTATATACATTATGACAAAAAAGGGAACGTGGTTTACGAGACTGAATAATATTCATAAGATTGTTTCGATCGAGCGATCCTAAAAGACTTGTTACCAAACTATGAAGAAAACAAAAAAAAAGGTTTTAGTGATGTGCCTTAACTTCAGGTCATTATAAGATACTGATTAGTCCTATGAAATATTTAAGAGTATTAAATTATAACATTGGTAACTTTTTTTGAGATTTATCTTCTTTTTGAGTAAATAAAGAAGATAAAACTCAACATAATCGCCCTATCCCAGTGCAAGGGCATTTGTATTTCAACATAAAATTTGACTAAGTCTGAAAAATAACTATTTCCAGACAAGATAAGATATAGATAATTCTTTATTTGCCTTAAACATGGTATAAAGTTGTTACAGGCAGAGTCAGGTATTAATCTATAGTCCACATGTTTATCTATTTGTATTAATTGCATGCAAAATTATAATGATTAGTTAATGAGTATTCAATCAATTTAATCCAATGTTATATTAGTAATAGTTTTATCTTAGCTTTATCCATAATCACAAAATTCCAGAAAGTTAAAGTTTGTGGTTAAAAAAATGAGGGTAGCCAGGGTATCATCTTTCTCTGTGCCAAAATTTATCAATTTATCTTATATAGTTCTTTTCTCTAGTTAAATATTGATGACTTACCCCTTACCATAAAATTCTCCAAATAAACCAAAGCTTTTATAATTTTATTCAAAATACTAAAACTTAATTTTAAACGGGGATTATTATTCTGTAACAGGTTTACTTTACGTTCACAACTCTAGCATGCGTCAATAAAGTCAAATTGACGACTTGACGTTTACTTTTGAGGTTATAAACAAACAACAATATATATTTTCACCGGCGAAGTTGTTTATTTTTATAATAATGTCTAGTAAACCTAATTCTAAGCGTACTATTTACGTCGGAGGATTAGCAGAGGAGGTAGACGAGAAGGTGCTAAACGCGGCGTTCGTTCCGTTCGGAGATTTAGTTGATGTACAAATTCCTTTGGATTATGAAACTGAAAAGCACAGGGGCTTCGCCTTTATTGAGTTTGAGAATGCTGAAGATGCTGCAGCGGCTATAGACAATATGGTGAGTAGGTTTGAATTGATTCTTTAGAATAATAACTATCGAAAACTGTCAATAAATGTCTGGTCATTGTGTTTAGTGTTTTTCGTTCAATGTATCGTAAGCTTCTGCAATTTTAGTATCATATCCAACGAAGACTGTAAGAAAAAGTTCTGAATGAAATATTTTAGAACTCAATTTGAGTTTGAAGGTCAAAACAAAATTAATTTCGAACTTTTTTGTTAGCATAACCTTACTTTGATCGCTAAACTTTTCAGAATGACTCGGAACTCTTTGGTCGCACCATCAGAGTGAACATAGCCGCCCCTCAGCGGATCAAAGAGGGTTCCACTAGACCAGTCTGGTCTGAAGATACCTGGCTGCAGAAACATGCAGGAGAAACATTGTCAGTTGTTAAGGATAAAGACAAGGATGTCATTATGAAGGATGATGGCACAAAAGAAAATACAGAAAGTAACAGTGTAAGTATCCTATTCTTTGTGTTAAGAGCTGATAAGTAATTGTGCTCCAATTCCAAGTAGATCATTGTTAACTGTCAGGTAAGATAGTGTTCAAATGCATGCCTTATAAAAATAAGTTTAAAATATTAGTTAAGGTAAACCACAGTTCTTTTTACTAGAAATATAAGACAAACTTATTGGCAGAAACAATAATTTTAACACCCACAATTATGTACCCTTTCTTGATCGTAAAACTTAGTCAAATAATTTCATAGACATCTATCTTTTGGATTTTACAATGATAGATAAACAATAGATTATTATGATACACATTCCATTTAAATGTGTATCATAAAAGTTACAAAAAACAACAGGTTGCACTCCGGGAGTGCTGGCAGAAGTGAAAACTTCAACATTATCGTTGTGCATTTTTTAATATTTTGGAATGGTTAGGGAATAATTTCACACGAATTGCTTTATTTATCAGTATAAAAGTACTATAATTTATATGGTAAAATACAATATTCATTTATTGCGCTATCCTATACCTACACATATAATAATTATGACAATTTATATTACCTACATAAAAAATGTAACACTTCAGAACTATTTTACATTGAAAAGTTTATCTCTAGTGATTTTTCGCGCAAGCGTGGGGATAGAAAAAGAGGGGGATATTACTTCCTCTCCTACGCCGCGCCGGCGGTCTACTCCCCTTCGTCTTACGAATTGTCGATCAGGTCACGTGTCCTGACGCGAGTTTACATTTTTTGCCCATGCCAAAAAAGTGCACAACGCCGCTAAAGAAGTTTTCACTTCAAAAATCTAGTAGGCCCTCATAAAAAGTGACATACTAAGTCAAACAATATCAATGCAAAAGTATGTAAGATTATGGCTCAACAAGTTTATATATCACCATCTTCCTAAATCTGTAAAGGTTCGGGAATAAGCATATTTCGCATTCCTATTGATAAACACATCTGTTTTTTTGTGATTTAGGCTGAACGAAACAACCAGAGGAAACAAAATATTACAGAAACTATGCTTTTCACAGGATAAATTAAAATGTAGCCTATGCCATTACTTAAATGATTTCTTACAAATTGTAATGAATCAGTACCGCAAGAGATTACCTGAGACATAAAAGATAAATCATTATTTTATAATGTTATTTTAGATTTACATACTCCCCAGAATGTGGAGAGAGAAATGATCAATTATACAGATGTAGTGACTGAAGTAATCTTAGCAAAGAATGGGAACCATGAGCAATATCTTTTGAATCTTTTGACATTTAAAAAGCAGCGATTCTCAGACTGATTTATTTCCTAATGAGATAATATGCCATATTTTAACTATTTTAAGGATAAAAATCTGTAAAAATTAAGACTACCAAAGTTGTAATAAAGATTTATTTATGATTTTCTTAATTTTTTCAGCTGCCTGTCAAGCCGGCAGAGAAGCGTAACCCTCAAGTCTATTTCGATGTGAGCGTCGGCAAGCAATCGTTAGGTCGTATAATAATGATGCTGAGGGCAGACATTGTGCCAAAGACTGCAGAGAACTTCAGAGCCCTGTGCACACATGAGAAAGGGTTCGGATACCAGGGGAGCAGTTTTCATAGGATTATACCTGATTTTGTATCCTTTATAATAATGTATTGTAATTTAGCATTAGAGAATGGATGGGTGGAGAGGGATGGGATGGAGGCCAAAGAAAAGATGGAGAAATTGTGTGATATGAAATTAAAGGGACAGTCAGTGACAGTGGTTGATAGGACACAGTGGAGGATAAAAACCGTTGCGCTGACTCCAAGTAACATGGGATATAAGCAGGAAAGTTTGATGGGGATAGAATGCTTATCCTGTGTTGTTAGTCTGTTCTTTAACTATTTTAACCAGTTTTTCTCTGTATTGGCCAAACACCTTTCTGATCTTAATTAATTACTTAAAAAAAGTATTGACACTGTTTATAGAATTAGTATTTTGGTCAAGGTTTAGTTGTCAGGTCAGACATTGTATGACAACTTTATTTTCATATGGAGAAGTGGTGTTAGTTTCCTTTTGATATGTTAGTACACTGTTATTACTATGTTAGACTGTAAGAGAAAGATAGAGATAGATGTGGAATTATTTTTACGAAAATATTTTTGTTGTTTTATAATGGTCTGCCTAGCTTTTTAGCAATTATAATATTTGGGTTGGCTTCCAGTCAAACCGGATTCAGCTGAATTTTACATTGAGCGACTGCCTACCAAACCACAACCCAATAACTGGATAGCATGGTACTTTTTGACAAGACTGGAGATATTCTGGTTTCTGACAGTTTGTAACAAATGCCAAAGATCTACAAATCATAGTCGGGACCAATGGCTTAACGTGCTTTCCGAGGCATGGAGGAGTCTCAGTATGTTAAGATGGTTACCCATCCACAGACTGACCTTGGCAAGCGTTTTTTAACCTTGGAGATCAACCCGTACGGCTATAATTATTTAGCCGCGAAATCTTCTTTCATAAATATTACAATATATTTTTTACTTTTTCCTTAACTCAACCTTCTACCTAGATGTGTCAAGGAGGTGACTTCACAAACCACAACGGAACAGGCGGGAAGTCAATATACGGGCGAAAGTTTGAAGACGAGAACTTTACGCTGAGACACACAGGGCCCGGTATACTCAGCATGGCCAACTCCGGACCGAACAGTAATGGTTCGCAGTTCTTTTTGTGTACTGCCAAGTAAGAATATTAACATTACTATATCAACACAAACATAAAAAAGTAATTTGGATGCTGTTTTGGCAGCGCCATCTATTAGCTAGCCTTGGAACTAATTACTGAGCCATCCATCCATTAGAATAACGAAGACCACACGCCATCTATTAGAATATAACGAAGATGCTCGTTTATTATTTTATCGTTGATGGTGGTTTTTTATGATTATGGATAAAACCGCAGCGTCCGCTCTATTCTGTAAACATCTCTCTCTTAAAACTTGTGAACACTAAGTTAGCTATCAGTCCATATAAACAAGTCTGACCGACAGTTCACTTAAAGCTAGCTCCACCTAGGTTAATACGGCGAAATTTTAACAGAATCGCACCACAGAGCATGATAGTAGACCCTAAAATGTGGTGCTTAGTGGTACTTTTGGAGTACTATACCTCAATCACAATAAGATTAGACATTGAAATAAATATTTTTTACAGTCCGTTCAACCGATTTTGACTTCTATTGCGTTGGCGGCGTGACACAGGGCAGCTTCAGTTAACAGTTGGTATTATAATCACGTTTTTGCTTTTAATGCCATCCTTATGCCTACGGAATAGAAGTAAAAATCGGTTGAACGGACTGTAAAGTGTAAACAGCGGGCGTACCATGAGGTGTTAAAACGTGAGTCTTCCGAGCGAGAAACAGGGATAGAGTTTTACACCCTATATAGCTCCGTCCCTTTTTCTCGCTCGGAAGACTCACGTTTTAAGACGTCATGGTACGCCCGCAGTTTTGTTTAGATATCTAATCTTATTGTGAATGGAGTATAGGTATGTATGTAAAGCGCCGAACTAACCTAATATAAAGCGGTCATGCCAGAGTCAGGATTTGTATCTATTGGCTCGTAATAGGAAACAGGCTTCCCGCCTATTACATAGACATAACAAAGAGCTTAAGAAAGGTTATTTTGCAATAGCTCCACCTCTGCTTGCGCTTTTTGGAAAAGGCGTGATATTTGCATATTGCAAGATATTTGTGATAAGTGCACTTTCAAGGTATTCATCCTTTTCAGGACAGATTGGCTGGACGGCAAACATGTGGTGTTCGGTCACGTGATATCAGGGCTCGACGTTGTCAAGAAGATGGAAAAATACGGCAGCAAAGGCGGCGCCGTCTCCAGCAAAGTCACCATCAGCAATTGTGGAGAATTACAATGATAACAACTAATTTACTTGTGTTTTATTTTGCTGTGGCTGGTGCTAGTACTCTGAGAGAGTAACCCTATGTCCAGGTCTTAGTCAGCATGTGCCAAGTTTCATTCAAATCCGTTTAGAAAAACAGGAGAAGCAGCAAGGCATGATATGGTCAGTGACCATATCATAGGTAAATGTCCGACTTCGAATTAGTGCGCTTTCGACCGTGAATGTGAAAAGATATCTAAGAATGCCGTGTTGCTCAGTGGTTTCTTAAAAAAACGAAGCCTAAACCAAAACTTAGTAAATCATGGAATCACTTATGTAAATACAAGTATTTTACTATAGGTATTTGTCTATCTATCCAGTACCTATTGCTTTTATTGAACTGCATGAGTGGCAGTTGCCGTGTGGTAGGGACAAACTGGAGACACGAGTTTCCGATATATTTTCGTCGCTATTATAAATCTCATCTTTATTATATCTATAGATATACTTATCTCTTTTTTTACTAGGCACAAAGTCAATTCCTATATTTTAACTAGACCATTATAAGGTACCTACTTTTGAACGTCAAAACAGTTTGAAAATAAAAATATTATAGTGACGCTAGTTGTCCATTCGGAAAAGTAGATTCTTATGGAGAAGAACGGACAAGAAATTCCATAGTTGCTCTTTTCAAATACCTATCAGTTTTACAATACATATTTTGAATACATTAATCAATTGATTATATGTGAGGACGATACACCCAAATAACACTAAGTACAGTACCTATTCCCAAAATAATGCGCATGCAGATCTTCGCTAATAATTGTAGTATTCCCGTAAACGCCCGAATCAAAACACATAATTCTACTAAATTAGGTATGCATGAAGAAAATGCACTTACGGCCGAACCCAATAACAGATCTATCACATACTGGAGATAGAAAAACAAATGAAACAACAGAAAATCTAGGTATATAGGTAATTTTTCTGTTGTTTCATTTTAACCACTATATACATATCGTCTTCCGACGCTCGGGAAATACGACCATTGCCGAACAGTGACGAAGATTTCTATACGCATTATCACTTTGGGAGACCTGTAAGTAGGTACTATACTACTACTTTACTATGGTTTATACCAATGGAGATTAATAAGTTATTGAAAGTAAATTTTGTCTCCACGTGTTAATAACTAGCAGCACACGTGTAGACTAAGTCCTGAATTCATACATACATACATTAATTTAATAAGCCTTGAAAACATTTCGTAATTACACACAGGCGAAGCCGTTGGCAGAAGCTTGTTATATTAGATATCGGACGGGTCCATCATACCCCATATCGTCAAGTTGTATTTGGGACACTAGCATGTGGCTCATATTGGATATCGGACGGGTCCATGATACCCCATATCGTCAAGTTGTATTTGGGACACTAGCATGTGGCTCATATTGGATATCGGATGGGTCCATGATACCCCATATCGTCAAGTTGTATTTGGGACAATAGCATGTGGCTCATATTGGATATCGGACGGGTCCATGATACCCCATATCGTCAAGTTGTATTTGGGACAATAGCATGTGGCTCATATTGGATATCGGACGGGTCCATGATACCCCATATCGTCAAGTTGTATTTGGGACACTAGCATGTGGCTCATATTGGATATCGGACGGTTCCATGATACCTCATATCGTCAACTTGTATTTGCAGCGGCTGCGGTTGACCGGTGCTCAACCACTTAATTTCTAAGAATGACTAGGTACTTTCATCATGACCTATCAAACTTATAGAAGCGTTTCATGAAAATCGGTTATATGTTCAGAGAATGTTACATGCAGTACCATATTTTGTTATTATTTATAAATGACTGATAGATCAACCACTAGAAAATTATTCTCATTATCAGCACATGAAAATCACGTTGATTGCCAAAACAAATTAATTCATCAATTATTCATAATATTTTAAGCAAACAGTAGGTACATAACTACGTTTTGAATACGCTGATCGGTGATAGCAATTGGAATAACATTATTTAAATATATTGGTCTGCCAACCAATCTGAATTTTTCAATCACAATTTAACTACCTTTTTTTTACGGGGGGAAATCCTCCTGGATGTCCTCCACCCTGGGGCGGACGGAGAGGTCTGTCAGACTCTTACTGACTAAAACCACCCCGGTGTTCCATCTCTCACCTACGCCGGGGATCGCGGGAACGTATGCGACATCCGTAATCCCCGGCTGGTGCCAGCCCGCCTCTGCGGGCCACCTCGAGTCAGCGGAGGGAGTGAGGTACTTACATTATAACTACCTAGTACAGCTCGAACAAAAAAGTTGATATAAATAAATGCTAGCTTGGAATTTAATGTGGTTTATCTGTCTTCCTCCAGATTTTCGTTTGAAGATAACAAATTAGGGAGAGCTGAAATGTAGGTGCGCGTTCAAATTAACTCGATTGACCCAATTGAGCAACATGCTTGCTCGGTGGATTGGCTAAGGTATGCTATATAAACTCCCATGTTTCAAATATACCTACCTAGTTCGCTCAACATGCGGTAATACTATATAAAATATTGTGAATGTAAGGACTATGTAGATCGCCATATTAGGGTCTCATTTCAATTAGTTTGGCAGTTTGAGTCATTTATGCGGCCTACCCAAATGTCCTTACTTTGGTATTGTTCGTCAAATAGTTGAGTTCCTTATAGTTCTTGAGCTACCTACACGATAACTGACAAATTCACTGTCCTCAGATATTAACTTACATGGTTCTCATATGATTTGACCAGTATGGATTAAAAGTGTTATGTTTTAACCTACTTACAAAATAAATATCATATATCACTAGATACTTGTGCTATGCAATTACATATATGTAGGTATTATATTAGTATTTTTAGGGGACGAAGGTCTCATGAATGTGGACAACATTTACTTGTAAACTAAAACATAAAATTAAAGGCAGTCTCCTACATTTTGTCCAAGTTAAATTGCCATTTTTTTATGATCTGTGCAGGTGCATTTCATGCTTGATACCCATAATAACCATTTTTATTTATGAGCAAGCATGTCTTGAAAATGACACAAAATAGCCAATGAATGAAGAAGTTAAATTAAATCAAATATTTTTTTCTTTGATTGTAGGTAGGTATAATAGCTACATTTTGTAGATAAGGAGTGCCCTTGTAGAGAGTTCATATTCTTACTAGCTGTAGTCACCTACGACTAATCTCAAGGGCTAAATGATGTGAAGCGGTCGCCTCCTTCTGCGAAGCAGTAATGCTAGCGAAGGAGGAGGCAGAACGCGTGCGAGAGAGGGAAACCAGTCGTCGCAACAGAAGAAGACGCCCCGGGCGTCGGGAAACGCAGGGCGATTCCCGGCCACCGTAGGCGCCGTTCGATAGCAACCAGGCCCGGGTCAACGGCGCGTCGTGTTCCACGCGCGCCTCAAAGAGCCGTCAGCAAAGAAGACGGGGCCCCATAGGGTCAGTGCCTGCTAGGGCTGCGGAATTTGTTCGAAACGGTCACCGCGGCCTTGGAACGCAAAGGGCTCAAGAGGGATCACGGGTGGATTTTAGTCAGTAAGAGTCTGACACTCCCTTCCGCTCCGCCCAGAGCGGGAGAAGTCATTTGATGATTTACCATCCAAAAAAAAAGAGGGCTAAATGATGTCCCATGTCAGAAGGTAGTTTGCTCATTCTGAATTGCTGAATTTCAGGCACCAAGACCCAAAGGTTAAAAGGTGCGGAGTGGCAAGCAAGAATTCGAGAGTTCAATTCCTGCCTGATTTATCCCAAATGCTATAGATACATTGGCCGAGCTTGAATCCAACCTACAGCTAAATAGTGAGATTGAAATAATGCTTCGATGGATTGCCATAAAATAATAAGGTACCTACCTATATCTAAACAAAATGAAAAAAAAAATAAAAATGAAAAAGAGTTAATTTGTCATAACTACTTTAAAAAAAAGAATAAAAAAAATACCAAAGTAAGCGGAATTATGCAAGTTTCGCAGATATGCGTTACATCCTTGCAAAATGGCCATCGCTCAGTATAATGCTTAATGCTTAGGACTCGTGAGTTGTCATATCGGCCGGAGCAGCATAAATAAACATACCATTTCAGCGATCCCGAAAGATTTACTATCATTTGTTGAAGACTTCCGTTTCCTATCTCTGTTCTTCATCAGATCATCACCAACCTAGAAAAGGACCACGTTGTAATAATAAGATGCTCTTCCAAACCATCGTACAAAATTTTATTTTTTCATTTTACATCGACAAGAGGGAATGAGAAAATCATCAATATAGGTAGAATATTATTATTATGATTTCTGTGGACTACACGCACCACCTTACGAATATAAAAAGAATCATCAAAATCGGTACACCCAGTACCAAATTATTAAGTTAAAAAAAATATACCTACAATCGACTTGAGAACTTAATTTTTTGGAAGTTGGTTAAAAACAAAAATGTAATATAGGCATACAATAATAATAAACACGATGGTTCGAAATTGACAACATAGGTGCTGTTAACTACAGACACGTGCATATTAATATTCACCTTGAGAGCCCGAGGTTGTCTTTATCATGCAATATGTTTGTACAGTCAAGTCTCATCGTTCATTTCCATAATACTCTGCAGAGTTTAACCTTTGCTACGATATGTTTGAAGGTCTAGCATTCGAGAGAGTGTAATATTTCTCAAGGAATTTGTAGAACTGTAAAACTGCTAGGGATTTCTACAAACATGCGACCTTGCTTTAATTCGTCCTTTAATTCAGAATTTCTATGCTACTTCTACTATTTATTTAGTAGATATACAGTACCTATGCAGTCCCTATCTAATAAATAGATAAAGATATGAAGGTATTATACCAGCAAAATATATAAAATTGAGACGTTTGTCTCTCATTGCCCGTTTCGCAATCAACAGGTAGGTACCTACTTTAAAAGTTCTAGTAGCAAATGAGTAACCAAATATGTTATCTTGACAAAAAATGCAAGAAAATGTGCAGCAAGTGGGTTGGTTGTTATGGTACTAAGGATATATTAGGCTCCGATTAATAAGGTATTTACTTTTTACCGGATAGTTGTGAAATGTGTTACGATTATAAAATATCTTGAGAGATACAAACTCTCGATGAATTTTCAACTGAACTTTACGCATCAGCATTTGATAGTCAATAATCTCTCGGAAGTCATTCCGTGAAATTGTGAATCGACATAAACTGACGACATGCTGGCGAATTATCAGTGAACGGCTCTACAATTTATCGGATTTTCTGGTCTAGCCAAGTAGCGGAACACAGGGTACAGGGTTTCCCGACACGGATAGGTTAGGTTCGAATACTATGTTATTTTTTTTATAATCCTATCTGACAGATATAGAAGCCGATATATATAGGAGATATAGCAAGAAAGAATATTCTACAATTTCACGGAATGACTTTGAGATATTGTAGACTATCCAATTTGAATTCGTAAAAAAGTATTCCAAAGGTTCAGTTGACAATTTATCGAGAGTTTACAATCTGTCGAGATATTTGATAATCTTACGGAGTTTGCCATTTTCTGCTGACATACTCAACAGTGCCATGAAGTGAGCTTCCCTTTGTCAAAAGTTAACTAGCGAGTAGGTAGTTAGGTTAGGTTATATCGTGCTAGGAGTATTGAGGTAGGTACCTATTGGGTTAGCTTACGAACACATACATTCAATTTCTAAGAATAAAAGGTAGCTGAAGTCTTCTGCAAAAGCCTTGTAGAATCATATATATTATACTAGCTGATCCGCGCAACTTCGTCGCATATTTTGTGAATGCTCCGCTCCTATTAGTCGTAGCGTGAGCGTGATGATATATAGTCTTCCTCGATAAATGGGCTATCTAACAATGAAATAATTTTTCGAATCGGACCAGTAGTTCCTGAGATTAGCACGTTCAAGCAAACAAACTCTTCAGCTTTATATACATATTAGTATAGGGAACGTGCAGAAACTGTAGGTGGCAGCACAGACGCGTCAATGTCAAGTATATTTTACTTATAAGTTTCAAATTTGCAACGCTAGATGGCACAGTCTTACTTCGTGCACGTTCCCTTAAACGGAGGATGCAGGAAGTATAGGTGGCAGCACAGGTCATATATTTACAACGTAAAAGTTTTAGATTTGTAACACTAGATGGCATAGTCTACGCCGTGCACGTTCCCTATAGATTATATCTTGAACACAACGTGTGCGGAACAGAGAGTAAGGGGCCATCCATAAATTACCTCACACGTTAAGGGGGAGGGAGGGGATCGATGAAGTGTGACATTGTGTGAGAAGGGTGTGGGAGGGGTCCAAAATTTCGTGACGTCACATTTCGAAATCTATTGTAATAAATAAACGAACAAAATTGTAAAATATGTGACGTCACACCATGGAGGGGGGGTCTCACAAATGTGACCAGCTGTGACAAGGGGGGGGGGGCAAAAATGATGAAATTCGTGTGACGTAATTTATGGATGGCCCCTATGTTCCGTAAACCTCCATTAAAAAGGGAGGATCATTCGACCGGAGGACGGCTGTTATGTTCGGTGAGCATCTACCGGATAGTTAATATTCCAGCTCTGTTGTACATGTTTTTAGAATTTTCCGAGTAATTTAGCACGGGGAACTCTGATACTTCGATGCAGGGTTTCGTTAGTTGTTCACTACTGACGGGATAGGTGGCGTTGCGGTGCTGTTTGTAGCCGTACACATTTTTCTACGGTACTTTTTCTCGTGGCGGCATTGTTGCCACTACAAAACAATTAAGCCTAGGTTAGCTCAGTACTTTTATCAGGAAACGGTCAATTCAGACATCATATTGTTTGAACATATCAGAAGTATATGTATTCCTTGCAAGCTATCGCTTGCAATCAAAAACTAAATACTTAGTATTTAGGGTAAGTGCTCCAGTGAATGAACACTTAAGCAATCTTTGAACTTCAAAAAATTATTACACTATGTTATCTCTAATGTATACGGTCCAAATGTATATTTTAGTAATGTAAATATACTAAACTATATTTTTAAAGTTAGAGTTATAATATTACTTGGATACATTCTTAGATATTGAGCAATAAATTGAAAAATACCCTAAAACACCAGTGAATGAACGAAATTTTCTAGTAAATGAACGAAATAAAACCAGTGAATGAACATAATTTTGGTAATTTAAAGAATTATTGTTATTTTAAGATGTATAGTCAAAAAATCAACTAAATAAATAAACATAAATTCTCTGCCTCTGAATCTGATATAAAAATAAAAAAATAGTGTATTTACATCCTTACTCAATAATTTTATAACTTTATAGGTCTAACAGACACATCTTTTGGTTCAAAGAAAATATAAAATATATTCAATATCAAATGTCTCATATACCTCACTAGCTGACCCAGCAAACGTTGTTTTGCCATATATAAAAAAATGAAAAAAGATTTTCCCGCTTTTCTGTTGAATTTTTTTTGCTATAAACCTCACGGAGCCCGAGACCTTTCCAACGAATGCAAAACCGTGGAAATCGGTTCGTGCATTCTGGAGTTATAGCGTCAGGAAGGAAAACCCGACTTATTTTTATATAGTAGATTAACGTAGTAGAATCACAAAATTTAAAATAACAACGCTAAGTAATTTAAAAAAAAAACTGAGATATTGACAAATTATGGTCTTAATTTGTCAATATCTCAGTTTTTTTTATTATTTAGCGTTGTTATTTTTATTCTACGTCTCTAAATGTAGCATTATATCATCATCAACAGCCTGTTGCAGTCCACTGCCGGACATACATAGGCCTCTCCTATTGCACGCCACTTAGATCTATTTTCGGCTTCTCGCATACAGTTTCTGCCAGCCGTCCTGCGCAAATCGTCACTCCACCGTGCCTGAGGAGGTCTTAAACTACGTTTGCTGAGACGCGGTCTCCACTATAGAACTCGTTTACCCCAACGATTGTCGGTTCTACGACCATTGCCACTTCAGCTTACTAATCCGGTAGGCTATATTGATGACCTTGCTTCTCTGATGGATCACCTCATTCCTGATGCGATCCCTCGGAGACACACCAAGCATAGCCCTTTCCATAGCCCGTTGAGCGACTTTGAGCTTCTGGACCATACGAGCCGTCAGTGTCCACGTTTCGGCTCCGTATGCCATGACGGGTAGGACACACTGATTGAAGACTTCCGTCTTTAGGCATTGTGGGATCGACGATGTAAAGACTCTTAATAGCTTTCCAATTGCTGCCCAGCTGAATTCTTCTATTTACCTCGCCCTCAAAGTTGTTTCTAGCTAACTGCAATGTTTGCCCGAGGTACACATATTTTTGAACAACTTCGAGAACGGCACCGTGAATCGAAATCGGTTCCGGTAGAACATGTTCGTTGAACACGACCTTGGTTTTATCCAAGTTTATCCGTAGGCCGATGCGTACAGAAGATTCAGCCAGGTCATTCAGCATGTATGTTGTAGGTCTTGCAGCGTTTCTGCTATGATGACGATATCGTCTGCAAATCGCAAGTGAGAGATGTATTCGCCATTGATGTTAATGCCACGTTCTTTCCAGTTCAGCGTCTTGAACGTATCCTCCACTGCATTAGTGAATAGGTTTTGGGAAATAACATCCCCTTGTTTCACTCCTCGATGCAACGGTATGGGACTTGTTTGCTGATTCTGTACTTGAACGGACATGGTGGCGGCCTCGTAGAGACATCACATCACTTGGATGTATCGCCAGTCTACTTAGCAGCGCTGCAGGGACTCCAGAACAGACTACAGAGAGAGAGATTTCAACCGAGTGAAAGGCCTTTTCATAGTCCACAAGTGTTAGATTCAGGGGCTGATTATACTCTTCGGTCTTCTGTATAATTTGCCGCACTGTGTGGATGTGGTCTATAGTGCCGTATCCGCTCCGAAACCCAGCCTGTTCCGGTGGTTGGAATTCGTCGAGTCTTCGCGCAAGATGGTTCGTGATCACTCTTGAAAACAGCTTATAGACGTGGCTTAGAAGGGATATGGGTCGATAGTTCTTCAACAGGGTCTTGTCTCCCTTTTTGAAGAATAAAACGACCACACTTCTATTCCATGCATCTGGAGTTCTCCCTTCAAACAGGACAGCGTTAAACAGCTTCCTCAGCCACTCTGTAAGTTCGGATGAAGGGCCGATTTTTCTTAGCAACACCACCTTATTAGTTACTTTATTATGTAGAGTGAATTTTGGTATCTTAAAAACATTACCTACTTGCTTTATTAATAGTAAGTTCTCCATTAAGAATGGACGTCGTTACTCTTTAAACGGCTTTTTGCAAAGTTTCTTGAGCATATCGAAATCCTTGTATTTCTTTTTGACGGAATCCATTGTGATGTAAATGGATAATACCTACTACATAAAAAGAAAATTTTAAATCTTAATGTGATTTCTAACTGAATTATGGTGTGTTCATTTATTGGTTACATTTTCGTGACGAAAACTAATATTTGAACATGACTAAAAATATTAGTTCATTCATTGGATTTTGTGAACCAGTAAATGAACACACCTGTCCCAATACTGGCCTAAAGATTATAAATCTATTGTTCAAACGACTCCCAAAACATAAATATTATAGCATAAAAATATGGTACATATTTCACTAAAAATGTGAAATTTGCTTTTGTCTTTTTTGTTTTTGCGTTTGCGTTCATTCACTGGATTTTAAACGTTTTTCGCTTCCAATGCTGGGACATCGAATAATTTACGTTAAACCGGCTAGAATGTCAACAAAATTGATTTCAGACATATATTAAAACTATGCACTATTTGAATAAATAAATAACTTGCAGAGTATATTTAAATTACGGCTACATTGTGATAACAAACATTTCGTGGCTTACCTTAGGCCTTAATTCTTGCTCGAACAAAATCACGTTACACTGATACTGCAAACTTTAAATGCTTGCCATTTTTAAATAAACAGTGACATAAGAAACGAATGTTGTAATTCTAATAGAATATAGAGTTGAAAGTGCGAAAAAAAATACTGCGTTGGGTAGAAATATCTCAGTTTCTTATTTTTTTAAAATAACTTCATTTTGTTCATTCACTGGGGTGTGTTCATTCACTGGAGCACTTACCCTAGATTTTGGTACAATCATAGCTGAATCCGGCTCATCGGCGTTGTAGTGACGAGAGTGCAATGGCAAAAGCTCACGCGTGTCAATCGATTTTAACCGACTTCCAAAAAAGGAGGATAAAAATTCGACTATATTTGATATTGGTGATTATTTTTATATTCGAAAGGAGGTGCTTGTCGTGTGGTGTCGGGGTGGAATTTGATTGAGATTGACTACTAGTATTTGAGTTATCCCTAATAATGCGTGGCTTAGTCTATATTAATGATGTTCTCATTTCCCTTTATGGATGTTAAATGAAAAAATAAAATTGTGTACGATGGTTTGGCATCTTAGTATTTCAATGTGGTCCCTTTCTAGTTTGGGGAAGATCTGATGAAGAACAGAGATGATAGGAAACGGAACTCATCAATAAATGATAGCAAATCTTTCAGGATTGCTGAAATCGTATGTTTGTGTATTGTTTACATTTAGAGGGGGGGGGGTGTACCACTAAAATATATGAAACAACCGACTTCTAAACAAAAAAAAGCATAAAATAACTTTCATTGTGGAAGTCGGGGTTCAAATAACGAAAAAACAACCAAAAACACCGAGATCTCAGTGTTTCGGAGTCAGTTGTTTTTGTTTAAGTTTTTTTCAATAAGTACACTTGAGAGGAAACAATTTCTTTTTAATCGGCATGCACAGTAGTACAATGGTGGCCGTCATGCCAGTCAATCAAGGGTGGTGGAGAGATAACATGGCATTGGCTGATTGGTTGGTGCAATTCCATGAAATATCTACTAATAAGTAATTTGTGACTAATATTTGTGAAAAATGCCTAACTACTATTTAGTTATCTGTGTTCCACCTTACTCCACGAGTGCAGAAATGCAAAATAAAATTAAATGCGTGTTAAAAACGCAGAGTATATTGAGTCTCAAAGCGATGCAGTAAGAGTCAGTTTTCTGTGTGTTGAAAACTTCTTTGAACATCAAGTCTTACCACCGCAAGTAACAAACCGACCGCCATTTTATGAGCAACGATTCGAGAATACCAGAGAATACTAATCCTTTTCTTAAAGGAAGATTACGTTAATAGGGGGTAAACGGGGAATAGTTTTAAAATAAAACCTATGGAGCATCTAAAAAAGGTAGGTTGGTGTTTTTCTTGGCAGTGCTACTTTTTTTTCTTAAATATTGGCTTTAGGTTAAATGTAAGCAGATTTAGGTAACATAAGATAACTAGGTCTTTGTGGGATGGGGAAAAGTTTTTAGAAAATGGTTGTCGTTATGGCCGGTACTGTTAGGTACTTATTACCCGTTGTCAACCTTCTGATGGGATATATATAACACCTATTTTAGTAGTATTTAATGGATGAAAGAAAGGAAATTTTTGCACCGCAGGGACAGCTTGTACCAGGTAGGTACATGTAACTGTCTAGGTTTGATAGTCTTAACACTCCTGTCGCAAGAGCTGTGTTGAATGTGTGTGAATTTTCATAGGTATGGATGAATTTTTCGTCATGCGCAGAAATGCCTACTAAACCTACAAGCCTCACGTAGACCCAGTCCGTAGAGGCAGTCAAATTAAAAAAAAAACAAAGCACGAAACTCACATAATTCTCAAGTTTTTATTATCCCTAATTAATAAAAGGGTTACATTTCCGGAGTCATGTCTAATTAAATGATAGAGATCTGGACCACATCTTCCACATTTAGCGCCATGTTTGCTGATGCCACTGGCGCAAACAAAATGCTCCTAAGTAGCATTCAACTCATTACATTACGACCAAGCTGATGGCTAGGTGCGACTGAGTGCGATTAGGGGCAATTTTGTGAACCGCCCGGAGCGATTTGGCGGGAAAAGTGGAAGGGATCTGACAATACAGGTGGAATTGTATCTATCGCTAGGTATGTACTTCATTTTTTTTTTAACTTGTCCCACTCACAGTTCAGCACTCTACGGCTGGTTACTGATTAACCGGACTTTCCTGTGGTGGCCTCAAGTGAATTTAAGGCCCCCAGCCAGGGCTAAAACTTTCAAACTAAACGACCGCTCGCTAAGGGCATCCCCTGTGGGACACGGGCCTCGGCTTAGCGGGGTCATTGAGGGAGGGCAGCAAAGGACAAGCTGTGTCAGGTTGGTATTAGTTAGGGGATTTAACGCTAATGGCTCAGCGGCGTGGACTGGCTCGTTAGGCAAAAGTCGGGAAGGGTTTGAACGGGGGCGTCGCGATGTGCCTCGTCGGCGAGGCCGGTATACGGAACTCGGTCTGTTTTTGTGTTGTCTAAGAGTGCTGGTTTCCCTACTACTCTCTTGGGTCTGGGTGATGGGGTCATCGGGCTCAAAAAGAGTATGCGGTCGGCGGATCTTGCTGATCTGGGAGGGCATGTATCGGGTGGCTGATACAATTAGGGGGTTCCGATGCCTCTATGGAACGCTTTGAAAACCGTTTCATGAACTGTTTGATAGTGGGGATGCGGAGGTCAACATGGAGTCGTTCGTTCCTAACGTACCACGGGGCGCCCGTGGCCTTTCGGAGGAAACGGTTTTGGAAAACCTGCAACCCACTGCAACTCTGATGTGGCTTAGCGTGTGCGAAAGCTACACATGCATAAGTCATTATCGGGCGTATGCACGTGGTGAAAATGCGGAGTTTGCATTTGAGGGATAGCTTGCTGCGTGCATTCAGTATGGAGTGATGCTTACCGAGAGCGAAGGCGGCACGATTGCGTACCGTTTTTAGGTGCTCTCTGAAAGTAAGCTTTCGGTCGAGGATCACACCTAGATATTTGGCTTGCTTTGTTCTACCCAAGGGACGGCTTGCCAAACATCGTGATCGGGCTGGGAATGGGTACTACAGGAAAAAAAATTTGAAAATGAAAATAATATATTTAGTTTTAATTTCCGCGAATATTTATGGGTTGGGTTGGTTGGTTGGTTTTATGGGTTGTTGGATTTCCGCAAAGTAACGCCTGACTCAATCAATTTTATTGGGTACTACATGAATTAAATTCTCCTTAAACGAAGGACCTATCCATGGATGGAGGAAGAAATCAATCTGAATAATGTAGGTATGGTGTGTTAGAAAAGATGTTAGGAAGGAAAACTGCAGATGTTTGTGCGAGTTCGCTTTTCGGAATTCAGTCTTCGGGTATAAAAAAAAATGGTGAGCAATAAAGTTAGTTTCTCGAGATAGATGAATTATATTGCTTGAAATTTTGAAGGCTTTAGCTATTTATTATCCTAGGAGTTGCTAGCATCTCCCGTTAGCAGTCGGACCAGGCCCTACTAAACCCCACGTGTACTCCGTGACTAGATTATTTATCTGCGTTATTTCCAACAGAACGCATGACGTCGCTACAGATCAATAAACGGCTTTACCGCATGTGTTTTGGAACATAAAAATGTTCCAAAACACATGCGAATGTGTTTTGGAACATTTTTGATGATAAACAACATGTTAAGAATGCAGATACTTACTATTGTGTCTAGTTATTTCGCTTAGTTTTATCATGACTTTTTATTCTATACTAGCGACCCGCACCGGCTTCGCACGGGTGCAATGTGTACGAATGTTTTCTCTACTATAATATGCATGCATTTTATATGCATAATACAAGCATATGCCTTCCTCTTGAATGACTCTATCTATTAAAAAAAAACGCAACAAAATCCGTTGCGTAGTTTTAAAGATTTAAGCATACATAGGGATATTGGGGCGACTTTGTTTTAAAATTGATTGAGTCAGGCGTTACTTTGCGGAAATCCATTTTAATTTTGAAAATGAAAATTTATTACACAACCCACACTCATTCCAACCCATACAACCCATACTTGGTTCCTTTGTTGCTGTGTTCCAAACGGTATGGAAAACAATCAGTCGATCGAAAACCAAATTGGAACCCAAAATATATAAAGATTTGAGATAATAGAGCACATCGATACGCCGCGCCGACGCGGAGCTCTTGTTCATAACGTGACCTGTCTGCAGTCTTGAAATTGAATTACGACTTTAATTTCAATAGATTATTTAATTTGGTAACTTACTTAAAGGGTAATTTTGAATCGTCACATAGTTCTTATATCGTGGTATAATCTAATATCTATTTTTATTAATTTTGAACTTTGACCAATTGACAAATTATTGGTTTAAAGGTCAGGCATGTGAGTCACTCCGTGTAAAATACCGGTAAAGGTTTAGTATCGTTTGGCAGGATTTGGGGGGGGGGGGGAGGGGGGGAGGGGAGGGGGGAGTAGGGTGACCCTTCCCCCATGGCACCACTCCCGTAAAAAGGTAACGCACCGTTTCCGAGAAAATCTAATTTTAGTAACCTAACCTCAAAACACTTAAAGTGGCTTAAGAAGCGTGTCGGAGCCCTTATAATTAAAAAACCACTCACTGATTGACTGATTGACATGATTGTTCTCCCACTTGCCGTGCTAGGAGGGGAAAACTTTTTATGGGGTTGTGTAGAAGGTGTCGGGGTGAGTATGGGAAAAATCTGAAACTACCCCTTTTCAACCCCCTTCTTTCAACCCCATTGCTTATCTCAGAAACCTGACGGTGAAGAGAAAAATGGTTTTCGGGGTTGTATAGAGGGTGTTTGGATGAGTATAAAACGAAAAAAAAAATTACCCCTTTTCGACCCCCTTTTTACAACCCCTTTGCGTATCTCAGAAATCTGACATTTTAGAGCAAAATGGTTTTCGGTGTTGTATAGAGGGTATCTGAATGAGTATATGGCCAATAAAAAATTCAACCCTGTTCAACCCCCTACTTTCAACCCCTTTGCGTATCTCAGAAACTTGACATTGTAGAGAAAAATGGTCTTCGGGGTTGTATAGAGGGTGTCTGGATGAAAATATGGCCAAAAAAATTCAACCCTTTTCAACCCCCTTCTTTCAACCCCTTTGCGTAACTCAGAAACCTGACATTGTAGAGAAAAATGGTTTTCGGGGTTGTATAGAGGGCATCTGGATGAAAATATGGCTAAAAAAAATTCAACCCTTTTCAACCCCCTTCTTTCAACCCCTTTGCGTAACTCAGAAATCTGACATTGTAGAGATAATAATTGTTAGTCAAAAAATACTAAAAAGACACCGTGAGTTGCTTGCAACTCGCGCCCCCAAGCGAAATACTAGTTATTATATTATATATAATTAAAAAACCACTCACTGACTGATTGACATAATTGTTCTCCCACTTGCCGTGCTAGGAGGGAAAAACTTTTTATGGGGTTGTATAGAAGGTGTCGGGGTGAGTATGGGAAAAATCTGAAACTACCCCTTTTCAACCCCCTTCTTTCAACCCCATTGCTTATCTCGGAAACCTGGCGTCGAAGAGAAAAATGGTTTTCGGGGTTGTATAGAGGGTGTTTGAATGAGTAGAAAACGAAAAAAAAACTACCCCTTTTCAACCCCCTTTTTACAACCCCTTTGCGTATCTCAGAAATCTGACATTTTAGAGAAAAATGGTTTTCGGGGTTGTATAGAGGGTGTTTGGATGAGTATATGGCCAATAAAAAATTCAACCCTATTCAACCCTTTTCAACCCCTTTGCGTATCTCAGAAACTTGACATTGTAGAGAAAAATGGTCTTCGGGGTTGTATAGAGGGTGTCTGGATGAAAATATGGGCAAAAAAAATTCAACCCTTTTCAACCCCCTTCTTTCAACCCCTTTGCGTAACTCAGAAACCTGACATTGTAGAGAAAAATAGTTTTCGGGGTTGTATAGAGGGCATCTGGATGAAAATATGGCTAAAAAAATTCAACCCTTTTCAACCCCCTTCTTTCAACCCCTTTGCGTAACTCAGAAATCTGACATTGTAGAGATAATAATTGTTACTAAAAATACTAAAAAGACACCGCGGGTTGCTTGCAACTCGCGCCCCCAAGCGAAATACTAGTTATATTATATATAATTAAAAAACCACTCACTGATTGACTGATTGACATAATTGTTCTCCCACTTGCCGTGTTAGGAGGGGAAAACTTTTTATGGGGTTGTATAGAAGGTGTCGGGGTGAGTATGGGAAAAATCTGAAACTACCCCTTTTCAACCCCCTTCTTTCAACCCCATTGCTTATCTCGGAAACCTGACGTCGAAGAGAAAAATGGTTTTCGGGGTTGTATAGAGGGTGTTTGGATGAGTAGAAAACGAAAAAAAAAACTACCCCTTTTCAACCCCCTTTTTACAACCCCTTTGCGTATCTCAGAAATCTGACATTTTAGAGAAAAATGGTTTTAGGGGTTGTATAGAGTGTATTTGGGTGAGTATATGGCCAATAAAAAATTCAACCCTATTCAACCCTTTTCAACCCCCTACTTTCAACCCCTTGGCATATCTCAGAAACCTGACATTGTAGAGAAAAATGGTTTTCGGGGTTATATAGAGGGTATCTGGATGAGTATAAAGCCAATAAAAAATTCAACCCTATTCAACCCTTTTCAACCCTCTTGTTTCAACCCCTTGGCATATCTCGGAAACCTGACATTGTAGAGAAAAATGGTTTTCGGGGTTGTATAGAAGGTGTCTGGATGAGTATATGGCCACTAAAAAATTCAACCCTATTCAATCCTTTTCAACCCCCTACTTTCAACCCCTTGGCATATCTCAGAAACCTGACATTGTAGAGAAAAATGGTTTTCGGGGTTGTATAGAGGGTGTTTGGATGAGAAAAAATCCTAAAAAGACACCGCGGGTTGCTTGCAACTCGCGCCCCCAAGCGAAATACTAGTTATATTATATATAATTAAAAAACCACTCACTGATTGACTGATTGACATGATTGTTCTCCCACTTGCCGTGCTAGGAGGGGAAAACTTTTTATGGGGTTGTGTAGAAGGTGTCGGGGTGAGTATGGGAAAAATCTGAAACTACCCCTTTTCAACCCCCTTCTTTCAACCCCATTGCTTATCTCAGAAACCTGACGGTGAAGAGAAAAATGGTTTTCGGGGTTGTATAGAGGGTGTTTGGATGAGTATAAAACGAAAAAAAAAATTACCCCTTTTCAACCCCCTTTTTACAACCCCTTTGCGTATCTCAGAAATCTGACATTTTAGAGCAAAATGGTTTTCGGGGTTGTATAGAGGGTATCTGAATGAGTATATGGCCAATAAAAAATTCAACCCTGTTCAACCCCCTACTTTCAACCCCTTTGCGTATCTCAGAAACTTGACATTGTAGAGAAAAATGGTCTTCGGGGTTGTATAGAGGGTGTCTGGATGAAAATATGGCCAAAAAAATTCAACCCTTTTCAACCCCCTTCTTTCAACCCCTTTGCGTAACTCAGAAACCTGACATTGTAGAGAAAAATGGTTTTCGGGGTTGTATAGAGGGCATCTGGATGAAAAGTGGCTTAAGAAGCGTGTCGGAGCCCCGCTTCGCGGGGCTCAAGGGTTTAAAAAAAAATAACCACGAAGGAGTGGCGGAGTCTGCTCGCTCGCTTCGCTCGCTCACTAGACTCCGCCACTCCTTCTAACCTAACCTGTCCGAGTCGGGGTGCCCCATGTCCCGACCTCGCTTCGGTCGCTCTTGCATCCTAAATTCTCCTTGTAACACTAGTAAACTGTCTTTTGCACATACTGTATACAATTTGGTATAAACACATCACATTAATTAAAGTTATTTATTTTATTCAAAATTTATCACTTTGATTAATTCCTCAAAAGGATCACTTTTATTTCTTTCTACCAAGTTTGAAAAAAGTCACAATAATACTTCAAAACAAACAGAACATTCACGCAACTTGGGAAGAAACAGAACATAAACGGAATGTTGACATTGACACATGATTGAAATGTCTTTTTTTACGTTCCGTTTTACCGATTTTGCACGATATTTACACCACAGACACTATTATTGTGTCAGATTTGGTTGTCAAACACCCATTTTAACGTTCCGTTTTCCACTTATTCAATTTGAGGTTAGTAACTTATTTTGTTAATTTCTCGATAAATATGCGTTACCTTTTAATAAGAGTGGTAGCGTTATAATCAGGGACTCCAGCTCTTCCAGATTCAATCGATTTTACATCCCAACTCCTGCCAAACGATACTAGACCCGACCCGTTATTTCAACATAAACGTAGTATTTTCAGCGTCGAATACGACAACACGTGTCACTATGAATTGTTTATCTAAATTGCCCGCGACATTTCGTTTGACGTTGAGGCTTTTTCTGTTGTCTATGAAAATACTTAGGCGCGAAGTGTCTGACGTTTGACAGGTAAGTCTGTAGTCTATGTTTGTTAGTGTTCACGTTTTGAACATTCAAACTGTGGGGCAGTATAACTAAACATTTTTATACTTGACTTGTAGATCTTTGGTGGCGTTTGTGGTCAAAACGGCTGGTTTTTGGATTCAATTTAGGTTTACCTATGTGTTAGACTACTTATTTTAATAATTATTTTATTTGGGTAAAAGTAGCCAAGGAAAGCTGTACAGTACATATGTGCACTGATTAGTGAGAGGTTGCAAGTTCGAACGCCAAGTGATGCTAATATCTTTAAAAAAACTTTTTCGTCATGGAAGAAAATCTTCGGAAACCATAGGTAGGTACTTAAAGATCTGAAAAGTAATTTACAACCATCCGATTTAACTTGAATGTGAGGTTCATATTATAATGCTATAATATTTTAATTTATATGGTAATAAATAAAACAAAATTAATAAAAAAAAATAGTTTGAAATTTAGTATAAACCACAATCTTTCGTTTTGGAATGGAATCGGGTTGTGAATACGACTTCGCGAGAAATATGAGTTACCGAAGATGTTTAAAACAGTACCTACTAATTAATTATTTAATTGACTGCTAACTTACTTAGTCATTTTCAGTTCACCCGATCTCAGCAATGCATTCCAAACTCTTCATGAAAACGTTCCACATGAAGAACAAGTTCCACCTCAGCAAGAGAGAGATGTGTGGACTGCACGGCACCATACGAGGAACTTTGTTCTGCAGCCGCGTGATGGGACTACTACCACTCACTGGTCTGACTAGTCCTACGAGCCAGAGGTTGAGGTATAAAAATGATTTTATAAGTGCTTTTGAAGGTGGAGTGATAACCTTAATTTACTGTTGAAATCCTTGTCGATTTCGATTATCTCCTAGCGTGTATATTGACAAACCGATTTTTTTTTAAACAAAATTTTCACAAAAAAAGAAACAGTCGGCTTTTAACAAAGTTTTTTTATTTTTCACATTTTAGTGGTGAGACCTACCTGTACGTAACCATCACAGCGTACGTGTTATAAACAGGTGTAAACCATTAACAGACACGCGATTTCAGCAATCCCCGAAGGTTTGCTATCGCTTATTGAAGAGTTCCGTTTCCTATCTCGGTTCTTCATTAGATCTTTACCAAACTAGAAACCCACCACCTCGAAATACTAAGATGCTCTTCTAAGCTATCAAATAGAGTTTTTATTTTCATTTTAATCTATAATGAGAGAATGAAAACATCATCAACGTAGTTGAAGCCACACATTATTAGGGATAACTCAAATACCAGTAGTCAGATCTCAAATTTAAATGGGACCACGTGACAAGCAACAGCTTTCGAATATAAAAATAATTATCAACATCAGTCCACCCAGTAAATAGTCGACTTGGACTTGGTCCTTTTTTTGAAGTCGGTTAAAAATGATAGTTTTTGTAGGTTAACGTAACCAAAGTCGTGGAATAAAGCTAGCACTTAAATATTGCTACAACAAGATACACATTTCCAAAACACGCACAGAAACACTAAATAAACATTATACGCAATTACTGCCGCACTCTGAGACGAACTGTTTTAATAACATTACCTACGTTTCGCAATCTCGCGAATTTACTATATTTAATAAGTTAGCGTGTAGTTGTTTCGTTTTAGGATAGCAATAGCGGTTATTGCCCTTTCCTTCATGTATCTTTGTAGGAATCTTAAAAATAAAATATGCATCGTTTTGTATAAGTTAAAATGTTTAGGATCATGACAGAGCCCTTAGTGCATTTAGTACCTAACCTGATGAAATGAAATGTAGACAATGTAGATATTTTTTTTTAGATTTTTCGAAAACCGCTTGGTTGATTTCGATAAAATTTTCATGGGACCATTTGGGAAGTATACCCTTTGGGAATATAAGAATTTTTCAAATCGGTTCACAAGCGACGGAGTTATGCGCGAACAAACAATAAAAAAAAAACATACAAACATCCGAATTGAGAACCTCCTCCTTTTTTAGAAGTCGGTTAAAAATAAATTTTAGTAAATATAGATGGGCATTGACCTTTATCACCATGTCAAAATAAAACAACTATAGTGCCTTGTGTAACTATGACAATTTCACCACCTGTGAGACTTCTAATTAAGCGCCATATTGAGTAATTAAATAAATTAGAAATGAATGGAGTAGGTGGGGTGGTGTAGGTACACGGCAATCTGATAGGATGATGCAAATCAGAATAGAAGTGCTTGGCGGATTCTGTGGGTGAGGACTTAAATATAACGCTGAAAGCTTGCGGTACTTTCAGGGCTTAGGGTTTAGGATATTTCTTCTCATTTGTGTGCTCTTTATTTGGATTCGTGATTGGTTACGTAAACGCGATACTGTAAATATTTAAAAAAAAACTCCCATTAAGGACCCAGCTTAAATGGGACTGGGCTGGACATGTCTGCCGTATGTCTATCGAGCGGTGGGTCTATAAAACACAAAACTAGTGCCCTGAAATCGCGAGACGGGGCCGCGGCAAAATACGAAGGAGACGGCGGAACGACTTCCTTGGGAATTGGCAGGATGTGACACAGCATCGGGAAAAGTGGAAGGAGTGGAGGGAGGCCTTTGCCCAGCAGTGGGACATTTCAGGCTAGCTATAAGGACACACAGTGATAAGTCACAGATTACAGTAAGGTAAGTAAGTACATAAATAAAATTAACATACAGTATTCTTAACTAGGTACAAACGGTCGAATGCTCTCTCTCTCACATCTTCAAATATGTATCTCACGGGTTTTAAAGCGGCAGAGGGCGCTTAAGAATGTTACTAACAGTCAACGACCTCTATTACTATGCCAAAACAAAACAGCTATAGTAACATCTTACTATGACCATTTCCCATGTAGAATTTATGAGTATTTTAATAAATTAGCAATGAATGAGGTAGGTGGGCAGTGATGGTACACGGTGATCTTGTTGGGATGATGCAAATCAGAATCGAAGAGCTTGGTGGAGTCTGTGGTGAGGACTCAAATATAAAGCTGAAAGCTTTTGGTACTTTTAGGTTTTAGGATTACGAAGAGAATTTTAGTCGTTTACTACACCCTTTTACACGGTTTGGCTTTATATTTCTTCTCATGTATTTAATTTTTATTCAGGTATGAGAGGCTTAATATTAAGAGATCATGTTCTATTGAGACTTACAATAATACTGTGCTAATTTAGTATACAATTATTGAGGGACTTAATTAGATTAGATCTTTATTGATCCATCTCTAATCGGCTTAGTGGTTGGGTTTTAATATCAGAAAATGCCAAAGAAATGAGAGGATAAAAGTATGTTAAACTTGACAGAAGCCATCGGGCAGATTTGATTTTCTTAATTTTTTCAATGCATACATCCAAAATTCTAATTATATACATACATCCAAACATCCTTCAAGCTATCTCCTCAAGGAAATTCATTGCCGTACACCGTATATAATCTGGGCCTAACTTCCATATTAAATTGGCCATCTCCAATATAAGCAATGTGGCCTAGTCATTTCCCAACTTATACATCTAAAATATTTATTGCATATATTAAAACCCTCTACAAGCTACCTCCTATAAAAAAATCACCGCTGTAAACTATACAAAATCTGGGGCAAACCTGTATATAAAAACTGCCATCTCCAATATAAGTAATGTGGCCCATTTCAATAGCTATTACGTTCCCAGATTCACGCTGCGCTCGCCGTACACGATATTTTATGCGATCAGTCTCTTCGGTCAGGTATTGATGTTCATCATGACGTTCTACTTCCTCATCATGAACGGGATCTCCTTGGCTAACATCAGTAAGTTATTGTAGTTCGACTTTTTTGTTGTTTTTGTTTGGATATTGGTGTGTGGGTTTGAGAAATTGCACTGTCTTAAGAAGTGTGTAGCCGAGACTGAGTAAGCTGGGAATATTAATGGTTGTACTGTTTTATCTTTATTTTTAGTGTAGATTAAGATTTTTATTTAGTTCTTAATTTTTATGAGTCTTTTCTTCTCCTTTACGATTATTATGACGGTGATTCTTTGAAATTATATCACAGTGTGTGTACTATTATTGCTTGCCAAATGGCTGTTTGTGTATGTGAATTTATATGTTTGTAAACACACCCACGATACAGGAGAAATTCCTAGTGTGGGGCAACGTTTTTTAAGAAAAAAAAAATAAGGTAGTTTGACAGTTCTGTAATACAAGTCAGGGCAGACTAATGTAAGACGTATTAGTACAGTGTTGGAAAAGAAACAAAGCCAAGTCTAATTGTAAATGTGTTGAGAAAATTTACTTCTCTGCATAAAACCAGTACAGTGGTTTTTGAAAAAAAAAATACGAATTGAGAACCTCATCCTTTTTTGGAAGTTGGTTGAAAAAGACTACGATGCGGAAAGGCATAATTTGTATTGAATTTAATTACTTTGGCAACGTTACTTGTTCTTACACTATAAAGTCCCAAAAGATCATAAAAATTATAGGTTATTTATTTTGCAAGTTTTATTTTGAGTTCTAATGTATTTTTTTTTTTATTTTTCAGCCAATTTCGTTTTCTACACCTCCAGCTTCATATCATTTCTCATACTGATGCACATCGGGCGTTCGTGGCCCACCCTAGTGTCGAAGGTCGAAGCTATTGAGAGCACACTACCTCCTTTTACAAGAAATGTCGGAGCTATGAGTAATGTTACTACTATCTTTATTTTAGCTGCGGCTATAGGTAGGTCTTTGTTAAATATGTCTTTTTTAAAATGGGTGTTATCGTTGACATCATTCGTTGGAATAAATACAGTTGAATCCGCTTATAATGACATCGAAAAGAAGTGAAAAATACGTCATACTAAGCGGACGTAAATAAGGAGATAAACAAAAAATTGTATGTTGATCGTCGTAGATCAATCAAAACAAAGTCAGAAACAAATTCGGTATCACGTCCCAAATTATATTTGGTTATAGTGATCACTTCTGAAAAATAGGTTATAATAAGTGATATGTCAATAAACAAAGTCATTATATCCGCACTTTTTTTAAGAATTTAATATGAAAATCAAAATGAGGTCTGATTTACTTCATATTAAGCGGTTGGTCAATATAAGCAGAGTCATTATAAACGGATTTCACTGTAAATGGTTTTGGTAACTGGAGACATATGAGCGCACTATAATGGTAATCCTTTGGCCCTGGATCTCTCAAACCCTTTGGAGAATACAAGTGTGAGGTACATAATTTGAGTGGAATTGATATTTTGTTTTTGTTTTACTGTGGACCACACCTTATGAGATGGTTTTAGTGATAGTTTCTATGTATGGGAGTAGATTTGAAATGGGGGGAGAAATTTCTGTATTCATATTATTCTAAATACTGTACTATTTAGAATAATATGAATACAGAAATTTCTCAATTAAAGACGGTCAAAACTATCCATGAATGTCAAGAACTTGTCTAAATGTATTGCGACTGCGACCGTTCCTTAAAAATACAGGAATTGCCTCTTTGATATAATCTTTAATATAATTAAAATGTCATTATGAGGCTCACATTACTAAAATGCGTCTGAGCCGCGCGCGGCGATGGCTTATCGTTTTACGCTTCGGTCGGAGCTACGGCGTAGCACCCACTGTGCTACGATGCTACCAAAGCGTAGCCTCGTAGCACTTTTGAACATTATACTTATAAATATTTTTGCTAGCCAATCGTACAGTACTTTCGATTTGTAGAATTGAATAGTTGTTAAAATTTTAGTAATGTTATTGTTTTCAGTGGAACACCTGTTATCAGTGTTCTACGGAATGAAAGTGGCATGCGCTTGCGATATCAACAATGTAGCAGAGAACTATATTCACTTCAACATGCCTTGGATCTTTGACTATACGCCCTATACTGTTTGGAAGGCTGTTCTTAGTGTGGTAAAAACATTTTGTCTTTAAATTACTCGACTAGTTTCTATTTGAAAAGAAATCATAACTTTTTATGTTTTTGTCTAGTCAACATTTTTTTAACGAAAATTCTTTCACTTATCGTTAATAAAAGCTAGCAGTACTTATGTACTTTATACCGGGAAATGCACAGGACTGAAACCGCGATTAGGGGTTAGTCACCATTTTTTTTGAAATTTTTGGTGTTACCGTATTGTATCTATGAACATATAAAAAGAGGAACAGTGTGAAAAACAAAGAAGTGGGGCAAATAGATATCATATTTTACGCAAGGTCAAGTGGGGCAACTAGATATCATATTTCACGTGAGGTCAAGTCATCACTCACAGGTGTCATTACAAGGAATGGACGAATGGTTACCGGAGTCAGGTCGAAAAAATCGGCCACGGTCCGGTTGCAATGGTGTCAACCTGATATTACAGCGCCATGGGTCACTGGTTGACACAATTTAAGTGTAACATACGTAGGAATCGTGTGGAAAAGGTACACGTAAAGTTTTAATCTATACAAATTGATAATTTTGAAGTGCATGTTTGTAAATAAGTATCTGTTTGTAAATAGTTACAGTGAAAAGTTGAAAGTATATATGACACTTATAACAATTTAGTTTTGTAAATATATTGTAGTTTAGTTTTAAATGTTAAACTATATAATTTTATGTACAAAGGTTGAAATAGAAAACATACTGTCGTATTTTTGATTGGAATTTTAATGGTGCGAAATTCACACAGCTCTTGACCACAAAACTCGGTATTTTAAACAGACTTCAAAACAAGTAGGTTCCAAAAAAAAAAAACCGTATCATCATACCCTCATACTGTTGCAGCTCTACAACATCCAGTCCACGTTCATATGGAGCCTCAACGACCTCCTCATAATGGTAATAAGCATTTACTTGACGGAGCATCTCCTGATACACAACGAACTCCTGAAGAAGGCCGCGAAACAGGTACCTTTTTATACCAGAGATTTTTTATAAGTGAGTAGTTTTATAATGCTTTAGAATATGTAGATAGAAATAATAATATGTAGATCGCCATATTAGGGTCTTATTTCAGTTTGTCTGGCAGTTTGAGTATTTTTTGCGGCCTACCCAAATGTCCTTACTTTGGTATTGTTCGCCAAATCGTCCGCACAATTCTTGACTTTACTAGTTCTGCTACTTGATACTAGATGGCGCTAGTGGTACCGAATGCCGCTATCTTCCTTGCTTAATTGTGGCGCGCAACAGTACTATTGAAACTTTGTCGATGCCTTAGATTTTAAAAGAATGCTTGTTTGAACCTACTTCATGGTATACC
This sequence comes from Hecatera dysodea, assembly GCA_905332915.2. Taxonomy (NCBI): domain Eukaryota; kingdom Metazoa; phylum Arthropoda; class Insecta; order Lepidoptera; family Noctuidae; genus Hecatera; species Hecatera dysodea. The sequence goes on along the minus strand of HG995288.1, from coordinate 6,969,199 downwards.
AGTCATGGAAATGGACGTTTCATTCTTATTTATTTTTTTCTTATACCCACAAAAACGAGAATGTTAAGCTTGCGAGGCCATACTGTCTGCAACTGGCTAAATTTCCATTCCACAAAATTAAATTACATTTCCTTCCAATTTTTTTTTGGAACTAATCAAGAGATAGTTTCCAAGATGGCGGGCTGCCAACATTCAACCGGCTGTGCTTACTGTGTCGTGTACTTGTTATGTTATTATTTTGCTAAAAATTTTCGCCTTTGTTCTAGAGAAAATTTACTGTGTTTTTATGGTTACCATGAAAGAAAACTGGTGACCAGAATTTAAAAATTAAATGTTGTATAGGGAAAAGTGATATTTAAGTTGAATAGTCAGATGATGATTTGATACACGGTGTCATCGCGCGAAAAAGTAATCGTCTCGATCAGATTTTCGTCAAAACTGGAAAAGATCTCTCTGCACGGTCCAACGCGACGATCGCGTATTCCCGCGATGTTCGCTTCCTATTAAGGCGATTCCTAAAGCAGTATTTTTTTTAGCTATTTTTGGTCCTCAAACATTTTTCGATATTACAAAATAGTTGGCTCAGACAAACTGGCATTATTCCATCAGTAAAAACAGTTATCAAAAATACTAATCCTCATAACTATAGTCTCTCGACAATCGTTGTTCGACATAATGTCACTTCGTCTACAGCCCAAGGTAGTTAAAGCCATAATAACATTAACATTATAGTAAATCCACCATCTTCACTAAAAGGATGAAAACGATCTAATTAATTCAGACATTGACCTAATTACCAACCTAATTACTTAAGAGATAGGCAGTTATCCTAATTTCTCTCACCAAAGTTACTACTGTTTAGAAATGTTATAATCTAAACGTGCCGAAACTTAGTCCCTTTTTCACACTTTCTGACTTCTGGACTTGTAACGCCAGAAACTGTAGTAACGTTATGGCTAATCCGGGCCGCCCACTAACATAAAATACGCAAGAATACCAGAAAAAAAGTGATATCTCATTGCATACCAAGTTAGAGTAATCTTAGCTGAATCATAGCTTTTGTCAATCACAACGTTCTTCAGTTATTTAAATAGAAAACTTGATTATGTTCGCTGTTACTTAATAGTGTGACTAGGTAAGTTGAAATACACTTGTCTTAGGCCGAGAGATTCTCGACAAACGTAGGCGCGGGCCTGGGGACTACGACGGATAGCAACCAGGCCCGGATCGACCGGCGCGTCGTGTTCCACGCGCGCCTCAAAAAACTGTCAGCAAAGAAGACGGGGCCTCATAGGGTCAGTGCTAAGGTTGTGGAATTTGTTCGAAAGAGTCCCCGCGGCCCAGGAACCCAAAGGGCACTAGAAGGATCACGGGTGGGTTTAAGTTAGTAAGAGTCTGACACTCCCTTCCGCTCCGCCCTGAGCCGGAGAAGTCATTTAATGATTTCCCATCTGCAAAAGAAGCCGACTTTTATATCCGCAGTTACACATTAGTGAAAAATTAACAGCACGAATAAAAATTTTACCAATGTGTTGCGTTGTGTTTTTTTATCAAATTGTCAGTAATTTATTTGACTATTGGTTAAACTATATATTGATAAAAATAAATTTAGGTGCCCAATAGGTAACTATGGATAAAAAAGTGGCACTTAATTTTACAAAAAAAAAGTTTTAAGTTTTTGGTTAAAACTCGCGAAGAATAAAGTGGTAAAGACAACAAATCTTTTGAACAATAGGTGGATGTTCCCCCTATTGTTCACCACCGGTCACCCGGCACCGTCTGGTAGTCGGACAATGTAAAAAGGAGCTTTTAAAAACTTAGGTATCACAGTTGGAAATTCTAGATTTTGATCTTTTAAGCCTTGGGGCAGTCTGACTTAATTCTTTCTTCGTTTTGATACAACTTACGATAGTGTTATATTTTAAACATTTTTTTTTACGCCATCAAAGTTTTTTTTTTGGTGATTTCTGTATAAATTCGAGTCTTCCACAAAAATTGGTTAATCTTGAAAAATGCGATTTTTGTGGAGTTTGCCGCGAAAGCGCACAACCCAGTAACTGGGTACTACCAGCAAAGCTGGAGTCAGATTTTCTATCTTCTGCTTACCGTTACGAGTTTTGAAGATCTTAAAATAAGCGAGGCATGGAGGAGTTTCACATATTGAGCATTACATTACACGAGCTTTTCATACATAGATCATACTCAACTGTTCTATCTTACCCATATTTCCACAACCTTTAAACCTACTTGAACATTTATCCCCAGGAACACTTCTCCTGCCACGTATTCCGCATGCAGTACTTGAAGATCGTCCATCTGGTGAGGCTGATTAATGGCCAGTTCGGTATTTACATCCTGACCTCGTTCGGAAGCAACCTATATTGGATCTGTACTCAGCTGTTCTATAGCCTTAGGTAAGTAGTTTAAATGTTAAGGTAGGTACTATCAGATGTAAGCGTTTACGTTTAGCTGTAGTAAAATAACGTCACATGTTTGAAGGTCTTCTATTTAAATAGCATTTTTGTGATTACCTATTAATTTGCCAAAACTGAATCTACCGATTACTCTTTGACAACCCCATCATTTTGCGGTAATTTTCGTTCCAGTAACGACTTCTGTAACGAAAATTACCGCAAAATGAATAAGAATGAACGTCAAGCGTGTTTTTACGCGTTTCGAAAATAATCTTCATTCCGAGAGCAAAGCTTCAATTTAAGAATCTAAAGACAAGGGTAGTAATTTTGTACTAATCCCCAACCAACATCACTAAATAACCGACAGCCATTTTATCTTTCAAAAAAGAAAATAACATTAGAATATTGTGTCACTTTTAAACTATCACTGAACAGTAACCGAATTTGCCTGCGCTAAACGCTGCGCAGAGAGTAATCAAAAGGTGACCAGACTATTTGTTTCGTCCTGTGTTGTACGGGGCCTTAATGAATACAGTAAGTTTACAGTGTGTGGGGGTCTCATTTAAATTTTGTGTCTCTTACAGTCGGACACAAACCGGACATTTTATTACTTGCACGTTCATGGATTCGGAGGATGTTAAGTAAGTTTGTTTTAACTGTTTAATTAATGTTTATTTTAGTGTGTGCTGGCAGAAAATAATTCTTTCAAGTTTCATTGATTAACAAAACTATAAGGCCTCAAAACGCATGCCACTCTTTTATGAGATATTTGAGAAAAACACGCTCAAGGCAGACCATATAAATTTTACCACATTGAAGTTAGTGTATAGTTGTGTGTGGGTTAAATAAAAAACGTGTGGCGATAAAAGGAACAAAAACTAGTGTGAGATTCACTGCGGCTGAACCGAACAGCAGTCGAATAAAAGCCAGTTTTCGCACAAGTGTGTTTAAAAAAATGTGATTGTTAATTTATTGTTATTACCATTGCAGTACGACTCTCAACAAGGAATACCTGAACCACTCTATTTGCATGTGGATGTTAAGCGAAAAACGGTATGTTAAGATGCACCAAATCATGATTTCTACCAATTTTTAATTGAGGAGCTCTATCTCTTATTCGGATACTTAGCAAATTGTAAGGTCTGTGTTTATATCTGTTTCTCCATTATAACAAACTGACATAACTAATTAACATTTGCGAAGTGTGGGGTCTATATCATCAGGATTGTTTTTTTTGTGGAGGCAAACGGGACCAAGGTATAACCATATTAAAATTTCATTATAACTTTTTTTTTTGATTGATTACCTACTTGAAGCAATAGTATATCTTTACTTAATATTACATCTAAAACTAAAAAGTTTTTTTTTATTGAAAGCGCTAATCTCAAGAAGTCTTTTGGTGCTTTGTTTGAAATTCTTTTAGTGTTGAATAGCCTATTTTTGAAGGCCTATTTTTAAACATATCATCACACAGCGGAGCATCAATGAAAAATGTTGGAAAAATTGGGGTTACTTTTTCTCTCTCTTATGTGACACAGACAAATATGCGTGGGTCAGCTAGTCTACCATATTTAACTTAACTATATATTTATCATTATCATCATATCAACAGACAGTCGTTCATTGCTGGAGTTTGCTGGATCTGCTGGATGCTAGGGCCTTAGGGGAGCCCAAGAGCCTAGCATCCATCGGATTCCCGAAGCTTTCATCAGGCCTTCGGTTTACCTTGTGTGTGTCCTATGCGCGATTGCCACTTTTCACCAAAATCTCGACCCCATCGACGATCTGTTCTGAGTGCAATGCCCTGCCCTGCTGTTGCTACTTAAGTTTACATAAATCGGTAATTTTGTTTCTCCTGCGGTTATCTTCATATCTGATCTGATTACGCAAAAATACTCCGAGCATAGCAAAAAATCTGTTGGTACCAATGTAAAAAATAATGTTTATAATATCTATTGTTTATATGTACTTTGTTTTTATGCTTTAGGTAAATTTAATTTTAACATCTTGGTTTTCATGGGAAATAACCTGTCACAATCACTAAAATTTGGATATATTTTAGTTGATGATCTACCTGCACGTTTTTCATTATGTTTTTCTTTTTATTTTCATTATTTAGCAGTATTATATTGAGTTCCACAGTACATTTATATCAGACTAGTTCTAGACGTAAAGACCGATAATTGGCTGTCAGATTATCAACCTGTTATACATACATATATCACCATTGTATTTAGCTTTAAGTCTTCCAAAGTCTTTAAATAAATAAATCTATTCTACTTTTATTTTGCCACAGTGCTTTGCACGGTGTGGAGCACTCTGTATACTTCACGTACTCTTTTTCGTTCCTGTTGCTGCGAACCCTGCTAGTGCTGTTACTGGCTGCCAGAGTTCACTCCAATTCCATCGCTCCTCTCTATGTATTATATGGGATCCCTAGCGCCAGGTTTCATGTTGAGGTGAGTGGCATATGTAAAAAGCTTTATACCATCATTTGTTGCTTTAGACCTTGCATCATAAATAAACATAATACAAAATTGACTAAATATCAATAAAATTTATTTTTGTACCTAAGCCTGACAGGAGCCAAGCTCATAAATAATCCGTATGAAAATATCAAAACATTTAAGTTTTCTAAATTGATAATTAGTTTGTTGCTAAGGCAATATGGGGTTAAGCAAAATCCGACCTAATTGTAATAGAAAATCTGTAGTAAATTAAAAATCTAGAATTAAAACCAGTCAGTTGGGCTGGCTTGTTTGTTTGGTCAATCAATCACTGTAGCAAACAATAATTTGACAATGACGAATGTACTGATCTTGTCCTTGATTAAGCTTTCAGCTATCAGTAATAGGGTTCCAGACTATTTAATTCTTTATTTGAACATATAAAAAATGATCCAAAAGGTCATTTTTTATATGCTATCAACAAACTAATTCGGAAAAAACGTTTACAGGCAGTCATTAGGTCAAGGGTTACTCAAAATATTGAGGGGTAAATAATATAAATTGTAAATATATTGTTTCATGTTTTCATATAACTTCTTTCTGTAGTGAGAAGCTCGTGGCTGTAGAATAACAGCCGCACGGGTCGATCTTCAAGGCTTAACGCTTAGGAACGCTTGTCAAGGTTGGTCTGTGGATGGGTGACCATCTTAACATACCAAGTTTCCTCCGTGTCTCAGATAGCACGTTCAGCCGTTGGTCCCGGCTGTCATTTGTAGATCTTTGGCAGTCGTTACGGATTGTCAGAAGCCAGTAAATTTGAGTCCAGTCCTGCCTAAAAGTACCGTGATACCCAGTTAATGGGTTGTGAAGGTCTGTTAGGCTGCCACTATGAAAAAAATACTGATATTCAGCTAAATCTTGTGCTAATGTTTGATTGGAAGCCGACCCCAATGTAGTTGGGAAAAGGCAAGGCAGATGATGATGACTTCCTATTCATTTAGACAACAACAATTGCAACATTGCAATAATAACCTACATTTTTTTTATTAAATTATTTTAAAATATGTTGATATCATTTAAAGCTAACAAAATAACTGCTTTTCAAATGATACAATACAACAATTCATAATTAATTGCATAGAAATTGTAAAAAAATGTTTGAGCACCGCGCGATGAAGTGATTACAGTTTATTGCTCGCGAGTGTAGATAGAACAGAACAAACACCTAAAGTATTTTTATCACATTAGTATTTTATTAAAGTGTTAGTCGGTTAGCTCTATAAATAGTTGGCTTTGAACAGATGCGCTGTATTGTTGGCGTCCAGTTGACTGCAGTCGCTTGATAGTTTTGATGCAGATACGACAACAAATCCTGGATTGGGTGTAGCATTAAATTGGCAATCCGCTGATATCACGCGTTCTGGGCCTCATGTTTGCTATCACAATAGTGTCAGAATGGTCTATCATTGATTTGGTAATCTACTAATATAAAAGTGTCATTATGACATTCCAATGGTCAACCACTGACCCACTCCACTGAGAGAAATGGCATAAAAATAATGGTAATCTCGTATCACATAATGACAACTCAATGACAGACGTATGCGGTAATCTGCTAAAATTTTGACAGTTCCTTGATCAGTGACCTACCATTAGAACGTCATTGTGCAGTTATTGCTTTTAATTGCTCGGTTAACAAAACGTATTACGAGATCATTGACCGACGAATAATCGACCATTATGAACTTAGCAGATTACGAACTTTTACCAAAATCACAATGGGATCGTGTTGGAATGACAAATTTATAAAAATAGCAGACTTGGGGCCTTGTTCAAATGCAGCCCGACTGAGAGAAGTAACTAAACCACATATTTTTTAAATTATTTGATCAGATAAAAAACTTCTTTTAAAATAACGAAAGAACTGCGCAATGTAAGACATTTTTCAGTAAGACCATCATAATTCTTCCGCTGTGTATTCAACATGACATGTTTATCGAAACTAGTTTGACAAGCCACAATATTATTGCAGGTGGAGCGATTTATAGCTCAAATAAACAACCTTAAAGTTGCCATGAGTGGACTCGACTTCTTCTATGTTACAAGGACGATGATTTTAACTGTAAGTAGAAATAAGTTATAGGAAACGGTAATAAATCAAAAGCAATTTGTGTGTTAAAACGTTTGGCTCCCAAACAGGTAGCTTTTTACCCACTCCCTCAAGTTGGAGCCTACCCCAAGTCCTTACAAGAATAATATACCCGGAACATCTCGTATCAGCCCTCACATTACGCGTCCAGGTCATCCAGGGACCCCTTTCTGGACCTACCTCGTCGGCGCCGTCTGTCTTCGGGCACCCATTGTGTGGAGACTTGGCCAACGGTCACAGTGCTTGCGGATTACGAAACTTGGCCATTCCCATTTAAGCGTTCAATTATTTCCAATTCAATTATTAATATTATTTTTTTACGCTCTGAAGGCTGGGTTGAAAATAAAACACATTTTACATTGGCAAACTCCAAGGCGGTACCTTTGCGACTCGGTGAACGACCAGGTCGGAGCCCCGTAAGTTAGAACGGGCAGGATATACATACATATCTACACATGTCAATCTTTTATGCACAGAGAGATCAGTAGAATACCCTTCATTAGCATCTTCATGAAACAGTACCTTTTTACAGTTAAGTATTAGTTAGTTTTTTGTTTTTTTACTTGTATGGTGTACATAATAAAGAGTATTCTATTCTATTCTATTCTACTTATTGTAGGGGGATATATTTGTTCTGATAAATATACAATTCATGTATGGTTCTATGTGAGATGATAATTTTTGTTTCAGCTTCTAGGAACGATTGTTACGTACGAACTTGTGTTGCTGCAGTTTAACTGATAAATATAGCGTAATAGGACGATAAATGTTGCTACTATGTGAGATGGAGATAGAATAAGCAAATACAAAATTCAGCTCAGCGTGTTGTGTATTAATAAAATAAATGTTTGGCTCGATACCTATTTGTTTTTTTTTTCTGTTCAAGATTACTTATTTAGCAACCTGTTTTAGTGAAAAGAACAACTCTCGTTGTTAAAAAGCGTTCGAATTCTATTCCCAATATCATCTCAGTGACAAATCATGTCAAAATTTAAGAAAAAGAAAAGGCTTTTTTGACAGTTCGGGACTGTGATGCAGATGCTAACGGTCTTGAAACCTTCTTGGACTTTAATAGATCATGTGAAGTTGTGCCACAGACTGAAACCAGAGCTGTAAAATAATCTCCTCAAATAAAGAAAATGCTCTTATCAAGATTTTCCCACTTCACCGCGCAAACTTAACCCTCTCTCGCCTAAACATCATTAAAGTAACGAGTGCTATAGTGTGGTGCAGTTTTTCACCGAGATGGTGCTTTAACCCTGCATCGCTGTGGGCAGACATTATTCGCATCCAACTAATGAACCAGATACCTGCGGCAGCGCTTTTCTGCTCAAATACTTTAATGACCCAACTAATGCGAGGCAGAGTGCTTGATTTTTTTTTTCGTGCGAGAAAATGGCGGCCATGGCCGGTGTGAAATTGTGATTCTGTGGTAGGTTTCATGTGCATATAAGAAAATACTGGAATTACCTGCATAACTACGATTCGTCTGATATGTATAGTGAACGAGGGTTTTTTTTGGGATTCTAGTAGAAGTTTGTTAAGGAAATTCATACTTTGATTTTTACCAGCCACTAGATTATAAAAAAAAAACATCAATGTATAATTTCGCGAATTTAAGATTGTTTCGTACTTATACTGTCTCTTCGACATGGTAAGATGAAATAAACGATATGGAAAATGGTAAAATATTATACAAAATATTATTAAACATTATTCTCTGCATCGTCCAAAGGTTGACTGGTAGAAAATGCCTAAGGCATTAAGTCCGCCTCTGTACATTTGTGTGCGTAAAGTATTAAATAAATAAATAATAAATTAACAAATCTCAAGTCACACTGGTAGGAAATCATCCAAAAATATATTTATTTCATTTTTTTTTACATCATCACATTCTCATTTCAACTTATCACGACGTTTTTCAACATTTCATGTCATTCAGTCAGAATAAGTCGTTTTATATTATTACGAGTAGGTACCTACCTACAACCAGAATTAAGTCTTGTTAACAATTTTCATAAAAATGTAAATAAAAAATATGATGTCGCGAACGCTCGTCTCTAAATCGGCTTATCATACGCGACAGATTCTTTGGCTAAAATTAAAAATGTTTTTGTGAATATTCGCCTACATAGCTTGTTATGTTATATTGTGTCACGGATTGGATTAAGTACGGCGGAGGAAGAATATTTGAGTTCGTATTTTGGGTTTATTTATTTCGTGAAATGTTATGAGATCCTATTCTTATTAATATTACGATTTATGTATGTTTGGGTTTGTTGTAAATTTCATCTCCACGGCTGAACGGTTTTGTATGAAATTTGAAAGTCAGTCAGGGCCCGAAGTCTAATATTTTTTATAAATTCGTCATTCTAACACAATCCCATTGTCATTTTGCTAAAACGTTCGTAATCTGCTAAATTCATAATGACCGATCAATGGTCTCGTATTAGAATCGTCGTAAAATGACATTGTCGTATTGCCATTATTATAAAAACTGTTAGTAGAAATGATTTTCAGAAAACTAGGTACTAGGTACTAAATTGGAACATTAAATCATGTTACATAATATTATTTATTAGTGTTCTAAAACTACCGCATACGTCGGTCATTCATTTGTTATTATGTACGAGATTATCATTCTATGCCAATTCCTTCAATGGAGTGTCAGTGGTTGACCATTGGAAAGTCATAATGACGCTTTTATATTAGTAGATTACCAAACTTGTAAAAATCAACAATTATGAAATCAATGATAGACCATTCTGACACTATTGTAATAGCAGACTTGAGGTCCTGGGTCGATTACGATATTAAAGGTATTGTAATCCAGATTCCTAAAGGGATGGCCTATCCATTTAGGATAGGGTGGAAATACCGTGCCAACCTATTTTTTTCTTTAATTTAACTCTTTTATGTGAACGTTATTTATCTATGAGCTATTACTACAAAGCCTACAATCTAAACTCACCTAAAGCCACTACATCCTAGACCAAAATTTGAAAATGAAAATAATATATCTACTTTTAATTTCCGCGAATATATGATGTTGTGGAGGAGGCATCCTCAGGGGACGTGTTGACTCGCCGACCGTTGAGGCGAAACATGTGTCGGTATTGGTGTTGGGTTTTGCTTTGCCTTCCTGCATGTGCATATTATCCTTGCTTTTGCCTTGTAATCTTGCATGTGCATAATATAGCGGGCGGGAGGGAGGTGCATACCTGCAACACACATATTCGCGGAAATTAAAACTAGATATATTATTTTCATTTTCAAATTTAAAATTGATTTCCGGAAAGTAACGCCTGACTAAATCAATTCTATACCAAAATATCATATCAATCGAACGAGTGAACGTAGCAGAGCATCTCTCACCAATATATTCAGCCATTTCCCTTTTCTGCTCATCATCAGTCCCTGATCATAATCTATTTATTACCTATGAATAGAGACCATTTAAATGCGTCTACTGTACGCAAGTGAGGAGAAGGGTATCCTGCAGATTCCAGAACAAGCTGCAGCATCATTTCAAAGTTCCTATTTTTTGGTCATTGAAACTATTCCAGTGAGCCCAAACATGATGCTTTTGCTATAACTTAGCGAAGAGTTGGGTATTCTGCAGACCTCAGGTCGTGCTGCACCATCAGGTCAAGATTACCATGTTCTTGCAATACTATTGTAGTGACAGAATATCAAGTTTCGCATCGAATTTGCGCACATTCCGTCATCAACTAGAAAAGAGCTGGTGATCTTCGAACGGCTGGAGCGATTTGATTGAATCATACATAGCTAAGAACACTCTCTACTAAATTACCTTTCTAAATCAAAATCGGTTCATCCGTTTAGGAGCTACGATGCTATAGACAGACGGATACACAGATACACGCGTCAAACCTATAACCCCTCTTTTTTGGTAGGCGGTTAATAAAATGTGTGAGATAGTTGAAAAATTTGGGCTTAGCTGTTATCCGGCCCGATGATGCATAGTTAACGAGTTTTAAATAATAATTTAAAATTTTCATCTGAACGACACTAATAATTCGCTGGAACGATATTGAAACGATATTTGAAACCAACAATCCCAGAAGGAGGGCATTGTATTCGAATGTGAGTAGCTTACAAATGTGTATTTCCTCGGTATTTCCTCGCCTAACTTTGTAGCCGCTTAACTCACACTTACTTATTATGATTTGATTCTGAGCAAAAACAAACAACGATCAGAAAAATAATTGATTAACGTGTGTGACAATGACCGTCGCATATGTACAATCGTGTGAGGAACGAAAGCTTACCCGGTACGCTAATGTCACAAATATCACTGACAAAAATGCTGTGAATTTGTTTTTGGGTACGCCTAAGTGTTTATGCTAAGGCGTGCAAACTGCTAATAATACTTATTTACAAAAATAAGTATGTTGTACATACTTATTTTTGTAAGTAGGTACATTAGCACTTTATAATACAAAATACTGGGAAACTTTTCTGTACATATTATAGAGTAAGTACCTGCTTAGATATATATACATCTTATAAAAACCTAATCTAAAACCCTAGGAACTAAAAAAATGATTACTATAGCAGTTTTATTTTGGCTTTGTATATTGCGATCATTCACCTCTCTATGCTTATTCTCATCTCACACTTAATATCACGAACGGAAATAAAGACATAACGTCGTCTTGAACCGACATCTATCCTGATCCTCAACATTTTTCACTTATGAAAAACGACAAATAGCTTATTGCTCGGGTCACTGCAATAAACAATAATTTCAGTCGACTGACCCAGAAATATTCCCATCGACCCTCCGTTGCGGGGAACGTTTTTTCTTCTTTTATTTATTTTTTGTACCCCAATGTGCGCCACTAGAGAAAGTCTTGTGTCATTAACTTTTTTTCACCAATGTATTCAGTTTGTATATGAACTTTAATAAACTCGTACTAAAGGTCAATAACCGACATCGCTATGCTAAAATGAAAAAAACTATAGTACTTTCTTAGGTCACGCAATAAAAGCATCAGAGCCTATTTTATGTGATACGTTCTCCCTCACTATAGACCCGTAACTTTCTACATTGTAGTTAATATCTCTTCACTACAGCCATAATGATTACGATCAGACATAACGATAGTAATACTGGCTATAATCCAAATTCGAATATAGTCTGTTTTTGCTGTGTGAAGAAAAAAAAAACAGAAAAAATATGTTGGGTTCTGTAGTTAATTAAAACAGAATTTGTAACTAAGGGATGTTTTAAAACATTGAGCATTTAGTCATGGGACTATAATTGGTTACAGATAAGTTTTGGACACCTATATATAGGAAAATGAAAGTGACTACTTTTTATCAAATTGAAATCCGCATGCTCAGCCGGAGTTCTCGTGACCGCCAAGGCTAATGTCTTGTTGATAAATATTATTGAAATATGAAAACAATAGGCGAAAAACCCCAAACAAACAGATACAAAAAACACATTCCTTAAAGTTCTAAGTTTGAGCTACACGATAACTGACAAATGCTTGCACTGTCTGGACAGGTCCACTCAAATCGGAATCGTACTTTCTTCAAAAGACCACTTCAGACATCAACCTAGATAGTTCTCATATGATTTGACCAATAAAATTGACGACTTCAAAAGAGACTTGACCTCTGAGTTTATTTCGGGTGTTCGGAAATATCCTCATCTAGTTTATAAGGACCAAAAAGGATTGACGTTTAAAAGTGTTATCAACGACCTACTTACAAAATAAAAATATTATTTATCATGAAGATAAAGGACAAGTAAAGTTTTCTAATACAGAACACTAGAATCAAAAAGTTTATTTCCCTGATTTTGCTTAAGACTAGGATGTTGACAAAGTTCAGGCTTTGTAAAGAGTTTCGAAGGTCGCTCGCTTAACGGTCAACGGTCAAGGTCAGGGTCGATTGTTGACTACGGTTCTGAACAGATAGACAATAATTTAATTATTATTCGTTACTGAGGAAACTTAGCTTGAATTGTGTAGTCCAGCCAACAGTTCTGATACAGTTTTTTTCAAAGTCCAATGCTGCTTATGTTGTACAAATATACTAGTAACTTAAGTCTTAAGTCGCTGTCTGCCATTGTCTGCTTCTCTACCAATTTCTTCTTTGATTTTGAAAAGGTGTTCATAAATAGAAAGAGCGATAAATGAGGAAGATTTGCGTAAACTATTTGCACCCTTGCGCAGCCGGGACGGGTTGCTAGGTAATGATATTAGTTTTCTTATGGCGTAAACGATCACACGTACTATTTGCTGTCGGGTTGATTAAAATGCTACCGGGCAGTGTCGAGTGTTTGAAGGTTATCTTCTTCTATACTACTTATAATAAATCTGTAGAGAGGTCAATTCTGTACAGGGAATATATTTTCAAAATAACTATCAGGGGGTGATTAGTGATCGATACTGGTGCCAAAAATGCAATCAGTAAAATTTTTGTCTGTCTGTCTGTCTGTATGTTCTTTATAGAAACAAAAACTACTCGACCGATTTTAACGAAACTTGTTGCAATTATTTTTCATACTCCTGGGCAGGTTATAGTATACTTTTCATCACGCTACAATCAATAGGAGCAGAGCAGTAAAGGGAAATGTTGGGAAAACGGGAAAAATTACTCCATTTTTTAAGCTTCCGTCGCGTGTGTAGCCTTAATGGTTAAAGTTACATAGAAATCATGTATGACGGAAATGTTCTACATAAAATTATCTAAAACATATCCCACAACAGCATATGTCTATCTCTTATGGTTGACTCACAATAACACGTGTAACTCCCGATAGCTTAGCAGTTCGGAGCTTTCTGATTATATTTGTTTACTCTTACGTTTATAATACTCTCACTCATCCCTAATTAAAAAAGTTAACTTTATTACCTATTCAATAAAAATAGAATCATAGAAATCGGTATAGGAACACCAAACTCATACATGAATACAATAATAAGCCATCGCGCCGTGCGTCGCGCTCACTGAATCATGCTGTAAGATGTTGTGATTATTTTTGTGTAACTTTTGTTGCAATTTTATGAAATAGGTACTTATTAGATATTTTGGTAATGTTTAAATATTCGTTCAAATTACAAATTATTAATAGTTTCAATTTTATTTCTTTTTAGGTGAAGTAGTAGTAGAAGTAGGAGCATAGATTTTTAGATACCGATATGTTACTTTTGGCTAATTTATGTTCTGTTTTTTTAGTATTAAGTAGGTAAAAGCGTAGATACTTTTATTAATTAGTAGTTATTTTATTAATTAGTTTTAGGTATTTATTTTTAAATGAAGTAGGTATAGGTTATTGTAATTTAATTTTGCACAGGCATTTCAGCTTTACTTTCATTTCTTTTTTTGTTGTAAGTTCTCTATACTTCACACACACATAGTGATCTATCAATGCACAGCCCAAACCACTGAACGGATCGGGCTGAAATTTGGCATGCAGGTAGATGTTATGACGTAGGCATCCGCTAAGAACCCCACCGAATGTGTCTCCACGTTGCCGTCGTGGTGGGGCTTGCGCGTCCCAATGATCTTGCGGGCTTTCCCGGTAGAGCCACTCATGCCGGAAGGTCGCAAGTGAGGGATCAGACAAAGAGAGACACACGAGGGGCACACCGTTCGGAGACCTGAGCAGTGTTTGGGTCTGCGAACGGTGTGCGTGTCAAGCGTGCTCGCTGCTCTCTGGTACGCGTCTGATTATCAGACGTGACTGCGGGAGCAGCGAGCGAGCAGTGAGGTGAGGGGAGGAGAGGAGGCCCCGAGAAGGGGCGGAGAAAACAGGGACCGACCCTTAAAAAGGAAAACCAATGGAAACTACAGGCCTTTGCAAAATGAGTCCCCAGGTGGGTCCCGACTGCTTAGCGGTCGGGGAATCCCACCCCGCTTCGGCGGGCTGCCCTCCGTACTCTGGGGTGGGCAACAAACGCCTTCCAACTGTCCCTTCGGACAAAAACGACGACTTAACGCGAGACAACCGGACACCGATTGATCCCATATACGACGACCATGGACCCTCCGGCTCCAAGCCAATGGAGGAGATGCTGGTGCAGGGCGCACCAAGGAAAGGCCTGCCGTTGCAGGCAATGAGTGGACGTAGTGCGGACGCTCCCTCCAAACTTTGGAGGAAGCCGTCGCTCGAGCGCGGGAAGGGTGCGGTGTCGGATTCCGACTCCGCATCTGCCGGAAGCGCCATGAGCGAGGAGATTGCTGGTGGGGAGGTTGCGGGGGCTACGGAGATCAACAAGTTCTTCCGGAAGCGTCCGAGACCGGAGGATGACCAGGGGTCGTCTTCCGAGGGAGAGCTGGCCTCAGCTCGCAAGGTCCCCACCAGCAAGCGAGGTAAAGGTCGGGGAGGCAAGGGACGACGGCTCGCCGCCCAGGAGGCTCGGCGAACGGCGAAGCTCGCCGAGGAGGGGCGGCACCCCGGGATGAGTGATCCCAGACCTCTCTCGGGGTCTTCGGGTGGCGAGTCCGAAGCCGCTGATGCCCCCGACCGAAAGGCCGGGTTCGCGGAGGCCGTTGAGGCCGTGGTCCGCGCTGTGACCCTGAAGAGGACGATAGCGTCCAAGAACAGGGCCATAAGCGAGGCGGCGGCCTCTATCCTGGAGGCAGCGGAGGCCACCTTCCGCAGGCCTGCGACGGACGAAACGTCCAAACTGCGGAAGGAGGTCGCCCGCTTGGCGGCCACCACGGAGCTTCTCCATAAGGAGAATGAGAAGCTCCGAGCGGACCTGGCCAGTCTCCGAGGAGCCAGTTCACGGGGGCCGCTACAGCCTCCAGGGGGGCAAAAGCAGGGGCAAAGCCGGCCCTTGCCTGCGCCGGGTCCGGCGCCTGAGAACCAGGTGCTGGACCTGGTGCGGCAGGAGCTGGCCGCCTTCCGGGAACGGTTTTCCGTCCTGGAGGGCATCGTTCTACGCCCCCCACTAGCGGCGGACCAAAAGGCCCAGTGCAAGAAGGCGGCCTCGTACGCGGCCGCCGTGGCTGCCAAGCCGGGTACGTCCGGCCAGGCCAACGCAGGGGCCGGGCCGACGAAGTCGGCACCTGCAAAGCCGGCATCGGGTAAACCGGGGCCGGCCAAGCAAAAGAAGGGCGGAGCGGCTGCACAGGCGGCGCAGGCTCCAGCGCCGGCAGTGCAGCCCTCACCTTCCGACCCGCCTTCCAACTCCTCTGCCGAAGCCGGTTGGCAAGTGGTCGGGGAGAAGAAGAAGGCGGGCAAGGCAGCCAGGGCGGCTAAAAAACGTGCGAGGAAGCGGCGGCAGAAGGAGCGACGCGTCGCCGCGATGCTCCGCGCCCCGAAGACCGCAGCTGTAGTGGTAACGCTACAGCCGGATGCGGTCAAGAGGGGCGTGTGGTATGGAGACGTGCTCGCCAAGGCGAAGGAGGCGGTGGACCTCCGGGAGCTCGGCATCGTCGGGGGCCTCCGGCTGAGGGTCACCATGACTGGTGCCCGTATGCTGGAGATCCCCGGGGAAGCCAGCGGCCCGACCGCAGACGCTCTGGCCGAGAGGCTCAGGGCGTCGTTGAACGCGGAGGATGCCCGAGTGTCCAGGCCCACCAAATGCGCTGATATGCGCATCTTGGGCCTGGACGACTCCGTCACGGAGGAGGAGGTCGTGGCCGCCGTGGTCAGGACGGGAGGGTGCTCTGCCGAGCAAGTCAAGGCAGGCACCATACGCCCTGACTACACGGGCATGCGCACCGTTGTGGTGAGCTGCCCCGTGACGGCGGCCAAGAAGATTACCGAGGGTCGAAGACTTCTGGTGGGCTGGGTGTCGGCACAGGTGAAGCTGCTGGAGCCCAGGCCTCTGAGGTGCTTCCGCTGCCAAGTGGGGAACCACACGGGGGCGTGTTGCACCTCGGAGGTTGACCGCAGTGAGCTTTGCTTCCGCTGCGGTCAGCCCGGTCACAGGGCTGGCTCCTGCAACGCCGCGCCGCACTGCACTGCATGTGCGGCAGCTGGCAAGCCAGCCGAGCACTGGGCTGGGGGCAAAGCCTGCCCTCCACCCACAAAGGCCGGGGGTAAGAAGCCCTCTTCCGCCGTCTCCGTGCCAGCCGTCGCATCCGTCGCCGCCGCTGCCACCGCTGTCAATGTAGCCGCCGCAACAGCGGCGGCTGCTACACCGGAGCCCACTAAGGGTGCCCGGGAGGAGGCCGAAATGGAATCCCAATAACGGCTCCATTACGCCTCCTCCAGGCGAACATCAACCACTGCGCCGCTGCTCAGGACCTGTTGGTTCAGAGCATGGCGCAGTGGTTGATTAATATCGCCGTGGTCGCTGAGCCGTACTACGTCCCGCCCAGGGATGACTGGGTGAAGGACCTGGACGGCTCAGTGGCCCTTATTTCGTCGGCCGCCGCCGGTACCCCGTCCCTTGAGTGCGTTAAGAGAGGACAGGGGTGCGTAGCAGCACGGTTCGGGGAGATTGTAGTAGTGGGAGTCTACTTCTCCCCGAACCGAACTCTCGCCGAATTCCACAACTCCCTTAGGGAGCTGCGTATCGTCGTTGCCGGGTATCGTCCCCTCCCCGTGCTTGTTCTCGGGGACTTCAATGCCAAGAACTTGGCTTGGGGTTCCCGTTATACGAACGTGCGGGGTAGGATGGTGGAGGACTGGGCTCTGGAGACAGGCCTGGTCGTCCTAAATCGGGGTTCTGTCCCCACGTGTGTACGGATGCGGGGCGACTCCGTGGTGGACATTTCGTTCGCCAGCCCCGCTCTGTCACCGCGTGTCGTCGACTGGCGCGTTGTGGAGGAGGTGGAGACCTATTCCGATCACCGGTATATCCGGTTCGACGTCTCCGCCCAGACCTCAAGCGCGCCGGTCCTACAGACCCCGAGTGGTCCGCGGTGGGCGCTGAAGCAGCTGGACCGGGAGCTTCTCCTGGAAGCCTCGATCGTGCAGGCCTGGGTGTCACCACCGGACAGGCCTGCTGACATCAACGACGAGGCGGAGCGGTTCCGGGAGACCATGTCGGAAATATGCGACGTGGCAATGCCCCGGGTCCAGCCAAGACGCGCCCGCCGTCAGGTGTACTGGTGGTCGCGCGAGCTGACGTCGCTGCGAGAAGCGTGTGTTACTGCGCGTCGCCCGTACACCAGGCATCGCCGGCTCCGCATCCGCCCTCCGGATGCGCAGGCCAGGGAGGCGGAGCTGTACGAGGAGTACAGAGCGGCGAAGACCGCCCTCCAAGCGGGGATCTTGCGGGCCAGGGATCTGGCTCGCAAAGAGCTGCTGGAGTCTCTGGACGGGGACCCGTGGGGAAGACCCTACAAAATGGTGCGGAACAAACTCCGCACCTGGGCCCCCCCGTTGACGCAGAGTCTCCGGCCCCAGCTGGTGGAGGATGTGGTGAGCGCTCTGTTCCCTACGCGAGGGGACCATGCTCCCCCGCCTATGGCTCCGCTACCCGTGGTGCCCGATGCGGACCACACCGACGACGGCAACGACGACGACGATACTCCGGAGGTGACCGAGGTAGACCTGAGAGCGGCGGTTAACAGGCTGAAGGCCAAAAATACCGCCCCAGGACCCGATGGCTTACCTGGGAAAGCCTGGGTCCTGGCCTCGGAGGCTCTCGGGCCTCGACTACGTGGGCTCCTAAGCGCATGCTTGGAGAGGGGCCAGTTCCCACGTCGCTGGAAGACGGGGAAACTGGTCCTCATTGCGAAGCCAGGGCGCCCTGAGGACTCTCCGTCCGCATACCGGCCCATCGTGCTGCTTGACGAGGTGGGCAAGCTCTTTGAAAGAGTCATTGCAAACCGCCTCGTCAAGCACTTGGTGAGAGTTGGGCCGGATCTGGCGGAGAACCAATTTGGTTTCCGCGCGGGGCGCTCGACGGTGGACGCCATCATGCGCGTGAGAGCCCTCACGACGGGGGAGGCGATTTCCCGGGGCGGGGTGGTGGTGGCGGTGTCTCTTGACATCGCCAACGCGTTCAACACCCTGCCTTGGAGTTGCATCGGGGAGGCACTCCGGTATCACCGAGTGCCAACCTACCTCTGTCGCGTGGTCGAGGACTACTTGACGGATAGAGCCGTCATCTACCCCGGTCACCGGGGAGAGTGGAATCGGCGAGAGATGTCGTGCGGTGTTCCACAGGGTTCGGTTCTGGGGCCGCTCCTGTGGGACATCGGTTACGACTGGGTGCTGCGCGGCGACCTCCCTTGCGGCGTCAGTGTTGTTTGCTACGCTGACGACACGCTGGTTCTGGCGCAGGGGGGGTCGCACCAGGCGGCGGTCGACTTAATGACACGCGGGGTCGCAGCAGTCGTTGGGAGGATCCGGCAACTGGGTCTCGAGGTGGCCCTACACAAGTCCGAGGCCATGTGTTTTCACGGCCCTCGGAACCGGCCACCATCGGGATCCCAGATAACGGTGGGAGGGGTTTGCATCGGCGTCGGGTCGACGATGAGCTACTTGGGTCTCGTCCTCGACAGCCGGTGGAACTTCGCGGAGCACTTCCGCCGTTTGGCTCCCAAACTGGGGCGGGCCGGGGCTGCCCTCAAGCGGCTCTTGCCCAACCTAGGGGGACCAAACGCCTCCTGCCGGAGGTTGTACGCGGGGATCGTGCGGTCCATGGCCCTTTACGGGGCCCCGGTGTGGGCGCTGTCGCTAAGGCGACTGCCAGCGCGCCACCTGGTCTCGGCCCAGAGGGTCATGGCCATCCGGCTGATCCGGGGATACCGCACGGTCTCTGGCGAGGCGGCGAACCTCCTTGCCGGATTGCTGCCGTGGGATCTTGAGGCGAGAGCCCTCGCGCACGTCTACGCGTTGCGCGTGGAGGCGCTAAGCCGGGGTGAAACTCTGCTGCCGCGGCAAATTGCTGCGCAGCGGACGGAGCTCCGGCGGGATCTCACGGAGGTGTGGAGACAGCGACTGCTGCAACCCAGCGCTGGGCACGCCGTCATTGCGGCGGTAAGTCCCCTCTTTGAGGAGTGGCTGGAGAGACGCCACGGCGTCCTCACCTTCCGCCTGACGCAGGTGCTCACCGGACACGGCTGTTTCGGGAGGTACCTGTGTCGGATCCAGCGGGAGGACACGTCCGGGTGTCATCACTGTGTGGATCGCCCGGAGGACACGGTGGAGCATACGGTGGAGGTCTGCCCTGCTTGGGCGGAGCAACGCCGTGTCCTCGTGGAGGCGATCGGCGGCGGCGACCTCTCGCGGCCGGCCCTGGTTCAAGCCATGGTCCGGAGCGAGGAGGCATGGGAGGCGGCCGCCTCTTTCTGCGAAGCAGTAATGCTAGCGAAGGAGGAGGCGGAGCGCGTGCGAGAGAGAGAAGCTCCTCTCTCCAGCCGCCGCAACAGGAGAAGACGCCCCGGGCGTCGGGAAACGCAGGGCGATTCCCGGCCACCGTAGGCGCGGGCCTGCGGATGGCGAGCTATGGGTGGCTCGCCGTCCGATAGCAACCAGGCCCGAGTCGACGGCGCGTCGTGTTCCACGCGCGCCTCATAGAGCTGTCAGCAAAGAAGACGGGGCCCCATAGGGTCAGTGCCTGCTAGGGTTGCGGAATTTGTTCGAAAGAGTCACCGCGGCCCTGGAACGCAAAGGGCACAAGCAGGAACACGGGTGGGTTTTAGTCAGTAAGAGTCTGACACTCCCTTCCGCTCCGCCCAGAGCGGGAGAAGTCATTTGATGATTTCCCATCCAAAAAAAAAAAAAAAAAAAAGGCATCCGCTAAGAAAGGATTTTGATTAATTCTATCCCCAAGGGGATAAAATAGGGGATGAACGTTTGTATGAAACTTTGTCAATTTTAAACCGATCGGGTTGAGAGTTTCAAAATCGGGGGTAAAGTAACTATTCCACGCGGACGAAGTCGCTGGCAGAAGCTAGTTTAAGATTAAAAAAAGAACCATTATGTATCGTTTGAACCAAATACTCTTCTTATAAATATCGTTTTAATCCCGTCACTCTGTATAATCCCAGCCTATATACCTCCTATCACTTTTGATCCGTTTAGTCGAAAGTTTAATAAGGTGCAAAATATGAGTAAACCCCCACATAATTGGACATTAAGGCGGGCTAAAAATTCTTCGCAAGTTTTAATAAAAAATAGTGCTCTCGAAAGTAGTGAAGTTAGGAATTTACGATGTAGTTTACAGTTGAGAAGGCTTATTGTAGACAAGTAAAAGTACATCGATCTACTCATTCGAGAGAAAAATAGAGCTGTCTTCTTTTACGTATGTACCTACGTAAGTCTGGTGGTCCTTTTGTGGCAATGCGATAACATCTGTAGAACAATTTTAGAGAAATATGAATCATACCGCGATCCTCTACCGCTGTCGCTTTGCATGTCTGCGGGAGATTTTGAGATTCCATCCCATCGCAAACACGACATAATAAAGTGTATTTTCTATTACAACTTTAGTATGAAAAAAAAAGAAAATCTTGGTGAACTGCACAGCAATTCATTATTAAATCAGTTTCATTTGGTTGACGTCCTTCCAGCTTCCAGGTAAATGCTGAGATATCAAGAATCAAAAATACACGCTACAGAATACGGTTGAGCATTATTTATTTTAATTGTATTTTTGTTTGTTTGTTTTGTTTTCGATTACTCTTGAACGTTCTGGAGTGGTGACAGGGTATCGGAAGAGGGTTGGAAGGCCACCCAAAATGTGGAGCAATGACGTGGTGATATCTACGGGAATCCACTACATGTGAAACGCATAGAACCGCTCAATATGCAGGCTTATGTCCAGCAGTGGACGACTTTCGTCTGAAATGATGATGACGAAAGCGAGTTTACAACTGGGATGTCTATGGAAAAAATTTGGCTGAGCTTACAAAATCAATTATTATTGCAAGTTGCAAGTTTTTGGTTTGCTTTTTTTCCTTTAATAAGCTACCCAATTGTGGTTTAATAAGTATATATATAGATAATTTTACTTATAAATATAAACAAGTTTTCCGATGGGAGCAACACCGAAATCGCGAAAAAAATCGACTGCCATTTATATGAAAAAGTTTTAGTTTTAGTGTTGTAAAAGTTGTCCATAATAATTACCGTTTCAGGTATTGCGTTTATTATGTTACACGGTGTATAGTATTCAGCATAATATATTTTATCAGTATATTATTGTTTCTTATTTTAAGTGTTCACAAAATCTTCTTCTCTTGTTCTTACACACTATTGTCTACATTTCTTTTCGTTTCTCCTTTCGCAGGTCTGCTGGAAGAAATTTCTTTAGAAGTAAGCAGTTCCTTTGTACTCATAATAACAGTGTTATGTGTTACAGTTTTCCTGTGTGTTTTTGAAAATTAAATAAATAATATTTATGTGAGCTTTACAATGTGAGGTATACAAGTATTTTCGTGACCGGTTAATTTGTTTTGTCAGTGAGGCCACACAGGCCTCAAATAAATTAAAGTGATTGACATCAATTAATTATAAGTTCCTTAGCAGCTGAAGCCGGTATCCCATCCCGTGTGTTTCCATATAATAATTTGCATAATGTTACGATTTGAAATTTCTGGATCTGCCATCGGAATAATATCAACGTTTCCATTTCAATATTCTGGATCGAGTTTGCTTATCGCGTTTAAGGACAATGATTTCTGTGAGTAGCGTGAATTTTCTTTTTGGGAACCGTGTTTGTTGAAAAATGGGAAAAGACTTCTTCTGAAGACTGAAGAAAAATATCATGTACAAATTTCGGCGGCGACAAAGCAGGATAGGTAGTGAGCAACTATGTGCATTCCCACAACCCAGACCGATGTATGATATAGGCCGTGGGGTCCGCTGGATGCGAGATGTATAGGAGCAGTTGATGTGGGTCGTGTGTGGTTGGCGCTAGGGAGAGGTCTGTGTCTGGACAAAAATACCGTCTATTGCTGGCAATAGGCGTCATTTTCCAGGAATAATGATGATGAAGTTGAATTTCTTCCAGAAAACTTTCGAGTGATAGAGAGAGATCATAATAGAGGGTCATCATTTTGCACGAACTCAGAAAAAAACAAACTAACAACTACAACTACAGTAGAACGCCGAATATCCGAATTAATTGGGACCGGGGTCTATTCGAAATGATCGGACATAGACTGGGTAATAAAGAAAAACGAAATGTCACACATATAATAAACTTTATTATTCAGCTTTAGCTCGTAGCTAAAGAATAACAGCCGCGCAGATCGATCTTCAAGGTTAAGCAACGCTTGCAAAGGTTGGTCTGTGGATGGGTGACCATCTTAACATATCGAGTTTCCTCCGTGCCTCGGAAAGCACGTTAAGCCGTTGGTCCCGGCTGTCACTTGTATATTATCTTTGGCAGTCGTTACGGATTGTCAGAAGCCAGAAAATCTGACACCGGTCTTGCCAAGAAGTACCTACCGTGTTCCCCAGTTATTGTGTTGTGGAGGTCTGGTAGGCAGCCGCTTCACGTTAAATACTGGTATTCAGCTGAATCCGGTATGACTGGAAGCCGACCCCGATATAGTTGGGAAAAGGCTAGGCAGATGATGATTAAGTCAAACAAACAGAGTTCTACAATAACTCGGTTAAAATGTATAAAATTACTTACTAAATAAATTACTGTTTGAGGCTGACATGCCATTGTGGATAAAAGCCTCCTTTAAAAATGTTGAATAAAAAAAAATACTGTTATAAAATTACTTGGTTTTAATTTTTATATTACGCTTAGGATCGATTCGGATCATTGGCGATTCGGTTAAATCGGCGTTCGGATAATCGGCGTTCTACTGTATACTTTGTTTCTTATAGATTGAACTTAACTCAAATTGTATTTTTATTATTTGCGGTCATACACAGCGCCGGCCCGAAGTAAATTTTAGAATGGAGCGAGATCCAATTATGGCGCCTTTCCCGTTTACTCCCAATAATATATACCTACCTTACCTATACCAATTGTGAGTGTAAAGCGCCCCCTGGGATTTGGCGCCTGGAGCGACTGCTCCGTTCGCCGTATGGGCGGGCCGGCCCTGGTCATACAAGTAAGCTCGTGGCTAAATTATAACAGCCGCACGGGTCGATCTTCTAGGTTAAGCAACGCTTGCCGAGGTTGGTCTGTGGATGGGCGACCATCTTAACATAACGAGACTTCTCCGTGCCTCGGAAAGTACGTTAAGCCGTTGGTCCCGGCTGTCATTTAGAGATCTTTGGCAGTCCTTACGGATTGTCAGAAGCCAGAAAATCTGACACCAGTCTTGCCAAGAAGTACCGTGTTCTGGTCAGAAGGTCTGGTATTCAGCTGAATCCGGTTTGACTGGGAGCCGACCCCAATGTAGTTGGGAAAAGGCTAGGCAGATGATGCGGTCATACAAGTAAGAGCGAGACAACACGAGATCTAATCACCATCTTGCTCGCATGTTTCATGACCACAATTACCTGGATCTTGAGTCGCAGCACGTAGCGTAAATTGATGTTGTCTTACGACATTGGCAGACAAAAAGCCAATGTTAGTGTAGTTTCGTTCGGTGTGCAAACGAGTGTCGGTTGCTTGGGTCTCGCGTAAGTTATTATTATAGAGCTGAGGTAGCAGTTGCTTGTTTCCTACTGAAGTTACATCTTTGTAGTAATACAGGATAGATTTGAATAAATTTCGAATCTTTTAGGAGGTGACATTATATTCCCGTAAAAATGTTTAAAACCACTTTAACTTACCTGGTATACCACCAGATCATATTAATGTGATTTAAGATTAAAAAAAATACTTTTTACAAAAACACACATCAAATAATTTTAATTTTGAAATCGGTATCAAAATACGAAGTAACAACCAAAACACCAACTTTTGTTATTTTATACTGTGTGGTGTTTTTTTATTTGGAAGTCGGTTGTATTCTTTTGTTTACTGTTTGTGCTTTTTCATTGTTTTTTACATAATTGTACGCCCATTAAATTTTATTTAACCTCCTGATAACATGCCAAACTCATTCAATAGCCCATAAAGTCAACCCTAAGAAACTTACTTACACAAGTGATTTAACATAACGTCATATTTGTACATATTAGGTAGACGTGCGCCTTATATCCATATTTTGACAGCTATTTTTATCTTATTTAATACTAGCAGCGCCCCGCGGTTCCACCCGCGTAGTTCCCGTTCCCGTGGGAATACGGGGATAAAATATAACCTATGTTACTCAGGGTGAATGTAGCTTTCTAATGATGAGAGTTTTTGAAATCGGCATAATAGTTTTTGAGTTTATTCATTACAAACATACACACACACACAAAAATACAAATATTTCCTCATTATAATATTAGTGTATATGGAGCGCCATTACCAATATAACTGACAATGACACTTATTTGTGTAGGGTTTTTACAAATTTTATAAATTCATTCTTGTTTTTATGAAATGGCAACACAGCCCAACTATCAATTTTGTAGGGGAAGGAGTAGTTTATAAACGAGCACTTGGCCGAGAGGACGGATTGTTCGGTGTGAAATACTCGTAACGGTGGGAACAGTATCTGTGAAGAAGTGAAGAGAAAAATTAAGTATCAGTATTGTACCGTCACGTGCTGTTTTATAAAAGAGACGTAAATAAGCCAATTAAAAATCACAGGTAAGTTGCTGGCCATGCAATATTTCAGCGCATCGATTTCTGTGAGCTCACTCTTAGTTACCTACTAAGAGCGTAATATAACAATTAAAACCATCAGAAATCGGACACTTTTAAATGATATACATGTTATAAAGCTTTGAGACCTTCCATAAACGATTTCAAACTGTGGGTAAAACATGGTGTATCAACCTACCTACCCATCTTTTGTCCACAGTACAATTTTAAGCAAATTGCGGAAAGTGTTTCTTTTATCATAAAAATGCCAAAAGCGTTTTCACGTTAGGCATAATTTTAATAAAACAAAACGATTTTACTTCGTCGCGTTATCGCGTACTCGGCTCTTAAATAATGGGGGAACGCTGAAAGAATTCGCGTATTACACGAGAATGTCATAAAACAGAGAACGTTTTGCCTAAATTTCAAGACGTGAAGTTAGTCTGAAATAAAAATTCTTTGTTCTTAGTATGGCTAGAGTTCCTGGGAATCCTTGAGTAAAGTAGCTGGGTTCATTCGACCTTGTTGGTTAGACTTTAGGGTTGAATTTTCATGTTGCTAAGAGTGGCTTAGTTGAGTTGATCATATTATGGGATCAAATAAATAATTAGGTACTGGTCTAGTTTTGAAGAAACATACAGACTCGCATATAAACGGAAATAAACCGATCAAAGCACGGTATAGCAAAAAATCTTATTTATAGTTATTTTGACGTATTTTATGCTAAGATATCTCTTGGGATATAGCCCATTAGGTTAAAAGCTTTGCCCTTTCCTTAAAGTCGGATCTCGATAATCAGTTACAACAAAATTTTAAATAAGCAATCAGTAGGAAAACCCTTTGTGTGAACATTCATTGATATTACCTGCTAACTGGGAGTCTTTAGACATAAGTGAATCTTTTTTTGCGGTACCTAGGTGTTTTTTTTAAATTAGTTGACCGACAAGACAGTTTGCTGAAGTGTTTCTTTATTTTGTAAGATTTTTCACCTTCCATTTTAAAGTTCGCTTACCAATTTTCATGTTTTAGTTTACGGCTTTCAAATTAAGGTGGCCGTATATTAGTATTTAAGTAGGCATAGACAACTTCTACAAATTCTTAAATTAGAGTTGGAACCGTCTCTGTATCTTAATAACTTGTAATTCGCTAAGAAACACTCAGTGTACACTTTCCTTTACAAATGCGGTGAGTGCATCGTTCTAATTGAACAAATAATGTCGATTGAACTACTTTGTAGACCAAGCTTTAAAGCATTTTTATTTTAAACCGGTGCGGATTTTAAATTGCTATTGTGGGTGCAATTAGGTCGAAAGCTAGACTGGTAACTAGGAAGAAAATGCATTGTTATTTGTTAATTCCTTTTAGTTCGGCTTTTGTTTAGTTTGTAAAAGTTATGTCTGTATTGGCAACGATTTTGTTGGCTACTTTTTTTCTGGCATCTATACTATCTATCTATACTAATATTATGAAGCTGAAGAGTTTGTTTGTTTGAACGCGCTAATCTCAGGAACTACTGGTTCGAATTGAAAAATTCTTTTTGGGTTGAATAGACCATTTATCGAGGAAGGCTTTAGGCTATATATCATCATGCTTAAGCCAATAGGAGCGAAGCAGCGATAAAGAATGTTTTAAAATCGGGGATTCCACGGGGACGAAGTCGCGTGCAGCAGCTAGTTCTTCATATAATTGATAGAGTAGAATGGCTTAAACTTTGGCTAACGATAAGACGACTAGTATACAAGCGTGAGAGAGTATGACATGTTGCGCTCACCCTATATAAGTAAATTGAGACAAGGACAAGAAAATATAGAAGAGAGTGAAGAGCTGCCCTAATAATGAATCATTTTCAATGATAATGCATAATCAAGCTGGGGTATCTGAATGTAAGTTGTCATCGCCTCCATTGGTCGTCATCGCTGCCACTGGCGTTGCTGATCCACACCAGTGGCATCACCGTATGTCGGCAACCTTGTATTAAGTACCTTGTTCTCACTTATTGTATTAACACAGCAACGCTACGTGGTGGATTTAATAGTATCCAGATGGTAAAAGAATCTTATCTCAAAGAGCTGACTGCAACTAGAATGATTTAAGGGTTTTTTCTTTTCCAAAATTACAAAAAAGTACACGCATGGTGCGACTTTGTGTTGCGGAATTTGTTCGAAAGCGTCACCACGGCCCTGGAACGCAAAGGGCACAAGAAGGATTACGGGTGGGTTTTAGTCAGTAAGAGTCTGACACTCCCTTCCGCTCCGCCTAGAGCGGGAGAAGGAGAAACATTTGGTGAAATCCCATCCAGAAAAAAAAAATGGTGCGATTTTCTCTGTTTGTTATCTGTTGGTCTTTGTGAATAATTTTCGCAATCGTAGGTGAGCTTAGTAAATAAATTTCCCAAAACACTTCAAAACTCATAAATATTGAAAACATCCCAAACATCTTTTCAAACAAAGGTAAACCCCTAAAATGTTTGAAGAATGCAGAATATTTGTCCTGAACACACTTACACAAGCACCGTTGGCGTAGCAGCTAAATGTAAATTTTATTGTCCATATATTTTAGGGAAGGTAATGGCAGACGTGAATAAGACAAGTTATTACGAACACCACTTTATGAACGTTGTTTTAAGAAATATTATTGTTACAGGGGAAGTGGAATGTTTTGTACATATCTGTGTATTTAATATCTTCTTATCTTTAACAGGCTTTCATGGATAGTTGGTTAAGAGATACAAAGGTATTCTCCTAAAATAATAAATAATAATAAATTGTTTTATTTGGGAACAACATAGGAACCAATTTTCAAAGTCAATTTATTTATTTCAACTAGATCATTAAAAGGTACTTTTGAACGTTAAAACAGTTTGAAAATAAAATATTATAGGACTCTAGTTGTCCATTACCAAAAACTAGATTCTTATGGAGAAGAACGGACACGAAACTCCATAATTACTCTTTTAAAATATAAGTTTTACATTAATTTGTGTGTACAATTACTAACTGATTATAATGTGAGGACGATGCACCTAAAATAACACTAAGTACTATACAACTAATAGGTACAACAAAGTAATACCAGCAGAGGTAAAATTAATAAGTTTGCTAGTAACGGGTACTAGCAAACTCACATATTCACAAATTTTGCACCCATTTATTTATATAATTAACAACAATGAATCAGTGTTTTAAGTTAAATATAAAAGATCGGTAACTACATAGTCATCTTCTCTGTACATCATCATCCACAGCACGACTTCGCTCTAGGCTGGGCTGGCTTCCTATAGTGCTGTCCAACCTTAGCCAAATTTCACTCGCGGTGGCAACAATGTCGTTTGCCCATCTCGCAGCTGTACTACCAACACTGTTACCGTAGAAACCAATCAGTCCCCTGCTAACGGCCGAACCCAATAACTGATCTATCACATACTGAGATAGAAAAACAAATGAAACAACAGAAAAAATATATATGTAGGTTACTGTTGTTTCACTTGTTTTTCTATCTCCAGTATGTGATAGATCGGTTATTGGTTTCGGCCGTTAGTCAACCCGTCATCACCTGTCACCTACCAACTGAACCACGTGGCCACGTGTCCTGATTAACTCAATTAAGTTTACCTTACTTAATTTAGTAACTCGTTTCTTTTCAATATACCACAACACCGTTGATCCCAAAAAAACGCAGTGTTTCGTGTGAATTTAGGAGAGTTTAGTCTGTCATCTCATTTTTTTCTACATCTATTTGACGAATCTTGTAATTGACGGATATTGTATTATCTATGAGAAGGTACTATATCAAATAGTATTACTGTGATTTACCAATTTCTCTGTTAACGGCAACAATATCAAAAGCTCGATACCATACCTATGGTAGGTGCCGCAAAGTATATTGGCTAGGCTATACTCGTAAAATATAAATGTATGATTCATAATTATTGTCTGAGTATCTTAAACAAGTTTTAGATACTCGGACAATAAATAAGAATCATACATTTTTTTTTTTTTACGAAAAACGTTTAAAAAAATATAAATAAAGGATTCGACGATTCAGGACTGATTTATTTGTTTGTTTTTCACTGTACGACTATCTATGAAAATAAGCATTTATAATACTTTTATAAATATAGGCGGGTGAATGACCGCTATGAACGATCACCATGCGTACATAACGTATTACGTACTTATGACCAAGATTAATTAGAATGTACGGTCAACCTTAAAATGATTATTTTTCATCTAGAGGACGATGGAAGCAATTTTTTGAAAATAGGAAGCAAATAGTAGCACTGCTTGGGCATAAATACAATTTTAAATACCCAGTGACCATTCGTCTGGCGCCTACCAAAAATTTATTTTCCACACAGGCAGTTATATTAAAATTCCTTATTTACCTACTCTTGACTAGACTCAATTTTATAAGTTGGGTAGCATAAATATATTATTATCATCTTAGAAAACGTAATGGTAGCCTATAAATAATATGAAGATTACTTGCTGCTACTTTATGAATACCTGGTACTTGTGTAAAGTAATGGTAGCAAAATAAATCTTGCTGATGAGACCACCTGTTGTTGCTAGCTGTATTGTTTAATAGGGACTATTCTATTGTAAATGAAATCTACATTTCATTTTTTTTGTTACATTTCGCTCACAGACTGCGAGTAGAGGTTTCTTTGGAATTAGTGCTAGATCCGCCGTATCTTTTTGTTTTGTTCTTTGTATTTTTAATCTAAATGATAGCTATTTTTTCTTATGATACAAATGTTTTTGTAGAAGAAACTTTCTTTCTTAAGTCGTCGAATCTAACCAGATATAATTATGCTGGTTCATCTGGTAATGTATGCGGGGAGATTTTGATATTTTGTTTGTTTTCTTGTAAGTAGCTTTATTTCAGAGACAAACAATATTTCAGAATTATCGCTTTTCAGTTGTTGTTTCTATGTACATATACGAAGGTCACCTCAATTTTTTTCCAGATTTCCTTTGCCCGCATTTTACTCATAGAAATAAGTTTGTGAAACTATTTTGGTGTACAATAATGTATGAATAATTTGTATTCTATGTATGTATCTCTAGAACCAGTTTTATTACCTGGCTTCACTAAGTCATCTTTCTAACTACATATTAAAGAGATTTTATTCCTTTTTCCTAGTAATAATAGAGATAAAGAAAGATATTTGAGATGATGACTGATGAACTTTTCAAGAGATGATAGTGAAGGATGCGGAGTCTAATGCGAATAAATAAGAGACAGATTTTCACGAAGTCAGTGTTGCCGTTGTCAAAGGAGGCGCTATAGTCGGCGGAACGGCGGGAGAAGTGATGTTCAGTGTTGGCGTCGATGAGTTGAACTGGAACATCACTAGCTCGTAAGTCACTATGGTGCCGGCCACCTGTAGGCAGAAGAAACTTGTATTGGTTTATCTATGCTTCATTCATTAATATCTATATATTGAAAATATATGTACATACATCTCTATCAAATAATTCGCTTATAAACGTGGCAATATTCCTTTCCTTTCATTGTTATTTTTTATGATTGTATTTTTTTTTTACTTTGTGGTTTGTTGCAGTTGTCTTGTGTCTGTGTCCAATAATTAATGTTTTCTATTTCATTCTATTCCTACGTGTACTAAAAATAAGGTTTAAAATTAGTCAACCGGGAACTTTCCCGGTCAACTACTTTTCAGCCGTATGTACTTTTGAAGTGGTACGGGTACCTACATAAATACCGGGTATTTTTGCTGCAGTAGGTACCCAGTGTTGTGAGTCGTTACTATTATGAGTTTTCAAAGTAATCTGAAATTGTGGCTTATAAGACATTACAAATATTCAATAACTTTAAAACAACATAAAATATTTTTTGCGTTTAAAGCTTTTGTCTACTTTAACAGCAACAGAAAATAATGTTTTACCTACCCTAAAACAAAACACACTCGATGTTCATTTTCTAACGTAAACATTTGCAATTTTCTGCTTTGAGATGAATTTTACGGTTCGATATGAACTTAACCAACCGCGTTCGCTTCAAAAGAATGCCTACAAAATGTACCAAATACATTAAACTCACGGTTAAAAGTAATCCTCTGGTAACGGAGAAGAACTGGAGCCCACTTAACGCCACTTTGTCTCCGTTAACCTGGTCTAAGAACCTCTGCACCTGTAAATGGGAATTTTTGATGTTTTGGAATTATATTTTATTTATTCTTTATTATTTTTATTATTATTATTTAAATTTTCCTGTGTCGTGGGGGCTTCTACGAACATATAAATTCACTTCCTCAATCAGCCAGACCCGGAACAACTATCGACACTTTATACAAATATGTGTTCCGTGTGGGAATCGAACCCACGACACGCAGCGCAGCAGCCAATTGCTCGACCACTGCGCCAACCGTGCCGTTAAATTGAAAGAAAGAAAAATGTTTATTTGGGACTCGCACAAAACAAACAAAATAGTAAACAAAAAAATAAAATAAAATTACTAGAAAAATAAATTAACAAAAGATGTAAATATCAATTGTACCTAAATGTAAATGTGCGAGGCCAAAAAGGTTCCTATCTCAGCAAATGCTGCGATATTAAAAAAAAAATATCACAGCGCTGGTATTCTGATAAGTCTTGTACAGATTACTTATATACTTTGATAAAAATTATGCCTCGGATATACCAACGGAACACATACTAAAAAATCCTGGATTTCTAAATGGTTGTTCTATGAACCTTGTCTGTCGAGCCTTTCATTGTTTATACCAATAATAATAATACTTAGATCTGCCTTCTAGTGTTTAAATCACTAATATCTGGGATGGATCCCATTGCAATGTCATGGCACCTTTTTTTTCTCAATACGATAGTTTACAGTTGCCTTAGTGTGAGTTTTAATCGTACACGGTAACCTCAATTCGTACAAAAACTGGATTATCGCCTTCGGGTGACAGTAACGCAAAATCTCTTTTGTTATAGGCATGTTGTAATTCTTTTTTTTTCATACGATTTGACAAAAGCGAACGCTTCCATTAACCTCCACCCATTAACTGGGTAACACGTTACTTTTTGGCAAGACTAGATTCAGATTTTCTGGCTTCTGATAATCCGTAACACACTGCCGAAGATCTACAAATGACAGTCGGGACTAACGGCTTAACGTGCTTTCCGAGGCACGGAGAAAACTCGGTATGTTAAGATGGTCACCCATCTACAGACCAACCTTGGCAAGCCTTGCTTAACCTTGAAGATCGACCCATTCGGTTGTAATTATTTAGCTCCTCCTAAATTGTCTATTATTATTTTACTAGCTGCTGCCCGCGGCTTCGCCCGCGTGAATGAAATTATGCCAAGGGAACATAATCCCGGGATAAAAAGTATCCTATGTGTTATTCTAGACTATGATCTATATATGTGCCAAATTTCATCAAGATCCATTCAGCAGTTTTTGCGTGAAAGAGTAACAAACATCCATACTTACAAACTTTCACGTTTATAATATTAATAAGATTTATACAACAAAGTAATTTGCTTGGGAAATTCTTCTTATGTCAACATATTTAACCGTCAGTTTCTTTGTCGGACAAGCCGAGTGCGGATATCGACGCCGATAAGTAAAGGCTTCACAGCAAGCGACCCAGTTTTCTATCTATCAGGTCATCGATTCACACACAGGCTATACTCTATTAGAAAATATAACTAGCTCTGGATCGTCAGAACAGTGGATGTTTCTTACAAAGAGAAGTTTGATCGAAAAACCCAGGATCATGTGAAACTGTATTCTTATCTATCTCATTAGATATGTCATAGTCGTTATATTGTCTTTTTCTTGAATCGTCAGTAGGTCTCCCAGCGGCGGCGACCTCTTGCTTCCAGTTCTGGTTCAATCTATGGTCCGGAGCGGACCCAAAAGGTGAACCAATAACCTGGTTAAGGCCGCAAGAATCGAGGATGCGGAAAGTACAGAACCGGAAAGTGTGACGTCACACACACAGGTTTTTGCCCATCAGTGGACGTTTTTCGGCTGAAATGATGATGGGAATCTTTATAATTATAAGGAATTTCAAATTCTTAAAGCGCCTGCAGCAGCTGTTTCATCATAAGGAGGTCCGTAAACTGCAAAATGTTCTCTTGATGTGCAAGAAATAGAAGAAAGCAACAGCTAATCAACTTTTCCCCCTAACGCTTAGCCCAATGTATCCAGGACCATATATATACCTCAACACAATAAACCGGTGAAGGCACGTCATACAGCACGGGAGCTGGTACAGCAGACGCGCTGTTCACTTGCGAGGCTATCAGGGATACTGCCACCGACCGCGACAGCAGGTAGACTAGGGAGAAGAGGAAGTATGCGGCAGCTTCATGACCGCCTAATGGACCGGACTTGGAGACGACGATTCTGTAAATGATGAGAAGTGCAGTCATTGTGGCTTTCTTAAATTATGTAGGTAACCAAATTTGGATATATGAACAAAGTCTCTTGTGAACTTACATTCAAAAGAAGGTTTTCAAGTCATGATCAAATTAAACAACGTGTGTGCAACACTTTTGCAAACATTCATTTACCAAGCAATTTTTTCAATTTTCAATCAGCACCGATCGAGGTATAGCGAAAATGTATGTTTTATTTGTTACTTACTTTTTTTCTTTGTTACTGGTGCATTCCCCAGTACCTTTTAAGCCATCTCTGAAAAGAAAAGATGAATATTTTTAATGCGCTAAAAAAATACAGGTTTAGTTGATGTTAGCTCGGAAACATTCTTCGTGCAATAACATTTTTTATATTATTATTATTCTTTCATCTCAACAGCTCGAATAATTTGCTCAGTATTTAACCCCTTCCAGAATCACCACAATTACTTGCGCAAGTTTTTAGGTACTTCATTATGCTAGATCTTACTATATATCTTACTAAGTTATTGTTCCACTAGATGGCATGAGTAACAACCATCTTAATTCATACGGCAGTTTTAGCAGCTGAATACGTACTCAAAACTATTAAAAAGCTGAAGACAGATGAAGAACAGGTTTTTGAAGAAGAAGCTGAAGACCAGACTGGTGATGACTCCGTCCACCTTGCACACGATCTGTGTAGCATGGCAGTAGAGTAACTGAACATTACTCCAAAGTGTTAAAGAGCCGAAGGCTGATGAAGAAGTTGTTAGCGCAGGAGATGAAGAACCCATCAATGATGACACCGTCCACCTTGACTTATCATCATTGTAAACTCAACACTCACTCCAAAGTATTGAAGAGCTGGAGACAGATGAAGAACAAGTTGTTGGCGAAGGAGATGAAGACTACACCGCTGATGACGCCGTCCACCTTGCGCACGATTTGCGTAGCGCGGCAGTAGTCCTCACGAGTTACTCTCCAGAAGATTTCAGGTAAATACTGGAATCAAAAAGGTGGATGATACTTTAGGATTTAGACAAATTGTCGTTCTTTCGGCGATTGCGATGCGCAAAATATTCTAGGTGACATTCACTATCGAAATAAGACAAATTGACGTTCCACTTATGGCTGGTGATCTGATGGATCGTCGAAAAGTTGAATGTATACCATTCGCGAAAAACCAAGGGCTGATAAAACATGTGAAAATCAAGTAAAACCTAGCGAAACTTCAAACACGAGATGTAAAAAATATGAATAGCGTTTAAAAACAAAGTGTTTTATCATTATTAGTTGTCGTTAAATATCCAACATTACATTTGTGTAATTTAATTTTACTTTGCATGATTATGATTTATTCTATCAATATAGCTTTAAGTTCTATCAGTCTACAACTTGCCGTGGGAACAGCGCCCTCTAGTGAGGTAACCACTCACTTACGCTCAACAAGAAACTTCGTTAAGCCCCTGATAAGAGTATTAGAGAGTCTGACTGCAGTTACATTAAGTAGCAAGTCAAATGGATTCGAATTGTGAGGTCTTTGGGAGGCTTTGCGACTTAAAGACGTAGTTTATGAGAAAATTGTGGTTGATAATCTTAAATCAAAGGAAAATAAGCATTTTAGGTTAGCTGGTACTTGGTATTGCTTAATTTTGAACTGAAATATTACCTTCATTTTCATTTCTCATTAATGAAATACAGATCACAGCGCACAGGCCCATTCCCTCTCCTAGAGAGGAGGCCTGTGTCCCAGCAGTGGGAACGTTAAAAGGCTGCTATGTATGTGTACAGATCATGTCAACTTAATTTGTATCTGTTTTACTGCAAAACCAAAACCAAAGTGCTTTAATCTTTTCCAGTGTTTGTGTCCCTTATTAGCTATAAACAATCAGCTTTCAAAGCAAAAGTAAACAAGCATCTTCTAGGTATCCTTTTTCCATTGAAACGACCTATAGGTCGTGTTCAGGTTCACTGCGAAAGAATTAAATCTTTTATATGCTAAAGAAGCGTAAAATCATCAATAGATGGAATATAAATAATGAAACAGGTATTGAAGATTGTAAGCTTACTGACTCTTGTGTCAAAGCCAGTAATTCTAAGAATTAGCTTCCTTGTAATCACAAAGTCAACATCTGCATTGTCGGCAAAGTTTCACATTCTTTTTACGTACCTAGATTTAAACGAAATTCAGTGTTGAATATTTAGGTACTTTTGTTCTGCAGGTATACCAATGCACTGCGGCCCGCATAATTATATGATTGTATGTATTCCGGTATGCCAAGTTTGTAGCACTTATTGCTGGAATGTGCTCGCGGGTGCCAGGCTGCAGTCCGTACTGTGCAATTGTGCATACCTTTTGCAAATTTTGTTTCAGGTAATACAATTTGGAGTTTTAAAGTAATGAAAAAGTGGTTTAGTGGTATTAATTTTATTTTGTGTAAAAATTGCTTTGCAGGTAGTTGTAGAAGATGTAATTCAATTTGCGCAATACTGGAAAAGTTTATTGCGCTAATAGGGTAGTTGACTAAAAAAATCTGATTAGTCCGTCTGATAGATTTCCAAAAAATATTGGACAAGTATTTTTTCTTTTTTCACATAAACAAAAAATGAAGACGATACAGTGCGTTGAAAACTCGTGTGACGTCACTACTCGCTACAATTTTTAGCGAGCCGTGACGTCACACGCTCCCACTCCTGATCTTTGATGCTTTTTATCTTCGTCAGTTTTTATAGATTTGATAAAGTAAAAAATACGTGTCCAATATTTTTCTATAATCTAACTGACGGCCTAAACATAATCATATAATTTTTACTCAGGAAACATCCCTATTGATCTCATCATCATGATATTTTTTTTTATAATAATTTGACTAATGGATAAATTTATAATTATTGGATATTTATATAATAATCTACCTATTTGTATATTTGTACGCCGTTAAGGCAAAACATGACTATAATAAAAAAAAAATGAGAAACATGCTATGTTCATGTGTTATGCACACATGAACATAGCACTCATGTTTTGGACAAATAAATGATCTTTATCTTTAACAATTAACATTATGGGTTTAACACCAAAAACGTGAAAAAATAAAGCCCCATACATTTTTAGCCTCATAAATGAATAATTATTCTTTTGTGATCTCACGGTTGGCATTATAGTTACAGTTGTTCATAAAGATGAGAACAACGATAACTAATTAGGGATTGCGGTATTTCAATTACAGTTTGTATTTAATTTTCTCAATTGAATGACCTCCTTAGAATAGTTTGAACATAGTGCTACTGTATGATTTGAATTGACTAACTAAGGGAACACATGATCAGCAATTAGAATAAGTATATAATGATAAACTCAGCACTGACTTGTGCATATTACAAATAGTTCTATTGGATCACAAATACAATAAGTATAACTCTATGTTATACGGAGGATTACCAGCATAACTGTGTATATGTTGATCTATCGGAGATCAGGATCGAAGTGCCCTAACAGTAAAAGACTGCCGATTTGTTTGGAAAAATGGAAGATATTTGAAAAATGGAAAACTAAAATTGAAATTATGACCGGCGAAAACGAATGCGTTTCATTCAGAAACGCACACCGTTACGAAATACGCAGTGGTTGAGCCATTCGCTGGTGCGCTGCGTGCCGCGGGTTCGTTTCCCAAACGGAACAAATATTGGTTTGGCCTACAGATAGTTGTTCCGGGTCTGGCTATTTATGTCATATGAGTTTTTAAACGCACCAATGATACAAGAGAAATTCCAAGTGATGAGCAACGATTTTATAAATAAGAAAAAAAAACTGAAAAAGACCACACACAGTACGCACTGGGTCCGCGTGGTGGATTACGGTCCATTTCCTCTGCTAGAGAGGAGGCCTGTGTCCCAGCAGTGGGAACATTAAAAGGCTGATTATGCTTATTATACTACTGAAAAAGAAAATCGAAACATTTAAAAAATCGTACCTTGCCTTGAGCCGCCAATAGCTTTTTGTTGACCTGGGCCAGTCGTGATGTCAAGTAGTAGCTCATGCATATCACGAACAAGTCAGAGAAGTTCCATATGAATGTTGATTGGAAATGGAGAAACTGGAACAAAGCTTCATCATCATCCTCAGTTCAACTTCACCCTCTACTATGCACTCCCCTCACTTTTGTAGTGCCCACGTTCTGGTACCAGCCTCATTCATTGGCACCAAATTTGTGTGCCTTGAGGCTTGACGAAAATAGCATGACATAAGACGAAATTGCAGATACTTTATAAATTGATTAGTGATTAAGATTAGAAACGAAATTTGTTGGAATTCTAGTCTTTATATTCATAGGACAGATTCATTTGAATCTAGCACCCCGCGACTTTTGCCTAACGAGCCAGCCCGTTAGCGCTAAATCCCCAAAATAATATCTATCTGACCCAGCCTGTCCCTTGCTGCCCTCCCTCAATGACCCCACTAAGCCGAGGCCCGTGTCCCACAGGGGATGCCCTTAGCGAGCGGTCATTTAGTTTTTAAGTAGTTTTAAGCCCTGGCTGGGGGCCTTAAATTCATTTGAGGCCACCACAGGATTGTCCGGTTGAGCAGTAACCAGCCTTAGTGTGCTGAACTGCGAGTGGTCCATTATATAAAAAAATAAAAATAAAAATGAATCTAGCTGTCGTGTCAAAGGATCTTAAACGAAGACATAATGAACTTAATAAGTATGAAGACAAGGTTTAGTTTACCTGAGTTATTGCGCCCAATACCGTGGAATAAGGCAAATAGTTGAACACCCATGGATAAAAGTGTATGACGAATCCCTCATAAGTTTCCAATTCGGCATAACAAGCTTTGGCTCCCGCGAAGGCTGACAGAAGTGACAGAATGTGTTCCACTGCAATAAAATATCATAGAATATAGAATAGCCAGTTGGAATCTAATACCATGTCGATTGTAATGGCACAGTGTTTAACTCAACCTCAGGGGTTCCGTGGTTCGGCGTCGGGTCAACGATGAGCTACCTGGGCCTCGTCCTCGACAGCCGGTGGAACTTCGCGGAGCATTTCCGACGTTTGGCCCCCAAACTGGGGCGGGCCGGGGCTGCCTTCAAGCGGCTCTTGCCCAATCTAGGGGGTCCAAACGCCTCCTGCCGGAGGCTGTACGCGGGGATCGTGCGGTCCATGGCCCTTTTCGGGGCCCCAGTGTGGGCGCTGTCGCTAAGGCGACTGCCAGCACGCCACCTGGTCTCGGCCCAGAGGGTCATGGCCATTCGGCTAGTCCGGGGATACTGCACGGTCTCTGGCGAGGCGGCGAATCTCCTTGCCGGATTGCTGCCGTGGGATCTGGAGGCGAGAGCCCTCGCGCACGTTTACGCGTTGCACGTGGAGGCGCTAAGCCGGGGTGAAACTCTGCTGCCACGGCAAATTGCTGCGCAGCGGACGGAGCTCCGGCGGGATCTCACGGGGGTTTGGAGACAGCCCAGTGCTGTGCACGCCACTATTGTGGCGATAAGTCCCCTCTTTGAGGCGTGGCTGGAGATACGTCACGGCGTCCTCACCTTCCACCTGACGCAGGTGCTCACCGGACACGGCTGTTTCGGGAGTTACCTGTGTCGGATCCAGCGGGAGGACACGTCTGGGTGTCATCACTGTGTGGATCGCCCGGAGGTCACGGTGGACCATACGGTGGAGGTCTGCCTTGCTTGGGCGAAGCACCGCCGTGTCCTCGTCGAGGCGATCGGCGGCGGCGACCTCTCGCGTCCGGCCCTGGTTCAAGCCATAGTCCGGAGCGAGGAGGCATGGGAAACGGTCGTCTCCTTCTGCGAAGCAGTAATGCTAGCGAAGGAGGAGCCGGAACGCGTGCGTGAGAGAGAAACCTCACGCCCCATCCGCCGCAACAGAAGAAGACGCCCCGGGCGTCGGGAAACGCAGGGCGATTCCCGACCACCGTAGGCGCGAGCCTGCGGACGGCGAGCTATGGGTGGCTCGCCGTCCGATAGCAACTAGGCCCGAGTCGACGGCGCGTCGTGTTCCATGCACGCCTCAAAGAGCCGTCAGCAAAGAAGACGGGGCCCCATAGGGTCAGTGCCTGCTAGGGTTGCGGAATTTGTTCGAAAGAGTCACCGCGAC
This sequence comes from Hecatera dysodea, assembly GCA_905332915.2. Taxonomy (NCBI): domain Eukaryota; kingdom Metazoa; phylum Arthropoda; class Insecta; order Lepidoptera; family Noctuidae; genus Hecatera; species Hecatera dysodea. Next base: position 6,929,164 of record HG995288.1, on the reverse strand, counting down.
CCTGGAACGCAAAGGGCATAAGAAGGATCACGGGTGGGTTTTAGTCAGTAAGAGTCTGACACTCCCTTCCGCTCCGCCCAGAGCGGGAGAAGTCATTTGATGATTTCCCATCCAGAAAAAAAAGGGGTTCCGTGGTAGTTGTTTCTTACGTTCAGTAAATTCATATCGATGCGATACAGTTATGTATATTAGTTATCTAAAGAAACCCGGAAACTTAGCAGTCCATTAAAAAGTAAGATATTGTATCCAACTAAGGACCAAGTATCAGATGATGAAAAATGTATCTTTAGTCAAAGTAATGAATTGCGATATCAGTTCAGTATCTTTAAATCAAGCTTACCCTTAAAATGTCATCAAAATAATCTTTTAAAAATAAAAATGGAATTCTTTAGACAGTATGTAAACGACTTAGAAAAGAATGCAAGTACTTATCAATTACACCACACTGGCATATGGACATATCGAACATTTCGCTATGTGGTTGTCCCACCTGCCCACTATAGTTATCAGCATATTATTGTTATAAACCCCTAAGTGCCCTCAAAATCAGGATGATTGTAATTAGCAGAATTTTATATGTACATATGTATAAACTTTAAATTACTAACCACATATTGTCTGAAGTCCGTTCGCATAGTTTACACACATTATGTTAAACAGGGACACCTATTATTAGCCTTTCTAAACCTGTTTTATATTTTCTGTAATATTTAATAAGTATCGCTGTTGGTTTTTTGAATAAAGAAAAATAAAGATACTCACGTAAAGCCAATAACAGTACTACAGCACAAGTAATATTGCACTTCCTGGTCAGGCTAGAATCGAAGTTTGGATCCATATCCTCGGCCTTGGCTATCTGCTGCACGAGCTGGGGCCAGCGTTGGGCCACTTGGAGGAACATGATCATTGTCACACAGGTCGTCACGTAGAAGATTACTGGGGCTGGAAATAAACAGAAATATATAGCACTAGCAGCGCCCCGCGGTTTTAAACGCGTAGTTCCTGTTCCCGTGGGAATAGGGGGATAAAATGTAGCCTATGTTACTCAGGGTGAAAGAATTTTTGAAATCGGTCCAGTAGTTTTTGAGTTTATTCGTTACATACAAAAATATAAATATACAAATCTTTCCTTTTTATAATATTAATATAGATGTAGATAAGCATAATCAGCCTTTTGATGTTCCCACTGCTGGGACACAGGCCTCCTCTCTAGGAGAGAGAATGGGCCGTAATCTACCACGCGGGCCCAGTGCGGGTTGGTGAATGTCACATGTCCTAGAATTTTTGGTTCTAGGACATGCCGGTTTCCGCATGATGTTTTCCTACACCGTTTCGTGCAGTAGTGGTGATGAAATTAATTATACAAAGTCATGCGCTTGGCTGGGTTTGAACCCGCGATCTACAATTCGTAAGTTGGGGCCGTTACCACTTGGCCACCACTGCTCTTATGCCCTGGGAGATACGAGGAGTATAGTTTGAAAATATAGAAAAGGGTCATGATCATTTCAATCGAGTAACTTACACTGATGCATAAAAAACGTTAATGCAATTAAAAAAAAGGGTAGTAATACAAATACTTGGTAAAGTCACAAGTAATTTAATATTAGTAAGTTAAAGAAACAAACTTAGTCTTAATAATACAAGCCTACTACTACCTAATACTGGATTAAATTATTACCACCATAGTAATCAAACCAGACCTCGATTGCTTAGTCAATGGAATAAATCAGTAGAAACATGATTTTAATGTGGGCGTTACAGAATATATAAATCTACGATTTTCATGATAAATTGGACATGATATATGATCTAAATATTGTACTTACAAGTACCACTGAGCGATACATGAGAGTTGGCTAGTTTGTTGATACAAAGCACTGCCATGAACATCTGGCCGATGAGCGACAGTAACGAGTATGCACACTTCCATGACGTTTTCACAAACCTAGAACAGAGACACCATGGAATTGTTAGCCAGGTCAAAAACTTGTTTATAAATTATAACTCTGCTGCATGTTATGCTCATCGTCTTATTAGAATCCGGGGCGTGAACATCCAATAATTGTCAAAAATGTTTGTATATTTTCGGCTGCCAAATTTATTTTTGTCTCACATGTATAACAAAGTGACCTACAATCTTATTCTACCTATGTTATACAATCTTATAGTATGTACGTGTACATACACACATAATAATAAATGATTATTGATATCTTTCATATTAGATAACCCAAATAAATATTTCGCGTTGATTTTCTATCTTCTCGCCAAATAAGAGCATTGTAGTTGAAGAACTAGTCTTTAACTATGATGTCCTTCTTTGGCATATAATAGATAAAGAATAGAAATCAGAAAAAGAAGTTCAGAAACTTAACCAGGAAATGCATTGTCCTTAACAGAAAGCATGAAAATAGTAAAAAGTACTCTCAAAGATTTATTAAGAAAAGTATGTACACACGATCTATTCTTACTTGACATTACTGGCAACATTGGCGAACACACCAACAAAGGGGAGCAAGGAGAAGACCTGGCCAATGATGAGTGTAGCTCTCAGCGCCTCCGGGAAGGTAGTTATGCTCTTTGGAGACTTGGGCTTAGCGACGTTGACTTTGTTCTCTGGAACAGGAAAATAGTATTGAAAGAGAGTTTGATGAATCAATGTTTTTTTTTTAAATTGAAGTTTATGCAGAAGGCGGCATTAGCAGTGAGTTTGAAAGAACGAAAACATGTTTTTTTTTAGCACACAGATGCACACAAAGACGAGGAGACTTGATTTTAAAACAATAAAATAGTGAGCCTCACTGGCTGCGCCAAATAGGTCCAGTTCAGTAAAATGTCAGACAGCTAGTAGTTAGTGGCCTGACGATGGTTTTCAACTGAACCTTAGTTTCATTTTGATAAGCCTCAATGAGAGGAATGAAATAACAATGGATGCGCTTCTACTTCACGTTAATGATCTATTTGCAAAATTAACAGAGTGAATTTAAACTTTTTGGTAATATCTCAGGAGATGAAAACACTTATAGATCATGTCTTCGATACAAAATATAATCAAATGTTTTTTTTATCAGTGTTGGTCCTTTTTAACAAAACATCACATTAAAATGATGCAATCACTTTTCAAACAGATTGACTCGTAAAATGAAAGGATAAAATAAAGGTCAGTACCGCGGAACAACTGTAGAGGTGCCATGTCGCTACCTAAGAACCACAGAGCACATTGCAAAAGTGCAAACTAACACTAGCTCACCAAAGTTATAATAACTCCTAATATTGAAGTATTTACCCACTACTGTCATAACATTTTAGCACCAATAATAGATTCTCCAAACGTTATGGAAATGTTGTTCCACACTCGAAGCGTATACTTAAGGTCGGGAAACATGTTTTGTTTTGGTAAACACAGGTTAAGTGTTCTGTTAGGCAGTTGTCCTGATATTGTATTATTTGAAGCCGATAGTGAACACACTGTTTTAGAGAAAGGGGTGGACGATGACACAGTATAGCTGTTATCTGTACTCAAACGTACAAACGTAGTTTATCGAGAATAGTCGAAATTGTAACATACGTTCCACCAGTAACAAGTATGGGTGTGTGGTTGAAGAGACTTTAATTAAAGGCGACACAAGTTGAATATATGATTGACTTAATTACCTTTTTTGTGGATGGGAAATCATCAAACGACTTTGAACGCTCTGGGCGGAGCGTAAGGGAGTGTCAACCTATTACTGATTAAAACCTACGTATTCCTCCAAATGCCTTTTGCGTTCCAGGGCCGCGGTGACTCTTTCGAGCAAATTCCGCAACCTTAGAGGGGCCCTCTTCTATGCTAACATCTCGGTGAGGCACGCGTAAAACAGAACGCGCCGGCGATCTGGGCCTGGTTGACGATAAACAACAATCGCTCGCCATCCACAGGCCCGCGCCTACGGTAGCCGGGAATCGCCCTACGACTTTGTCTGTTGCGGCAGCTGCGGCGTGAGGTTTGCCTTGCTCTCGCGTGGTCCACCTCCTCCTTCGCTAATATTGCTGCTTTGCTAAAGGAAGTGAATGCCTCCCATGCTTCCTCACTCCAGACCATGTATTGAACCAGGACCGGGAGCGTAAGGTCACCGCCGCCGATCGTCTCGACGAGGACACGCCGTTGCTCCACCCAAAGAGGGCAGACCACCACCGTATACTCCACCGTGTCCTCCGCGTGACCCACAGTGTTCAGAGCCGGGCGTGGCCTCGCCGAATCCGGGTATTTCCCGAAACATTTGTGTCAGGTGAGTACCCGCGTCAGGTGGAAGGTGAGACCACCGTGGCGCCTCTCCAACCACTCCTTAAACAGGGGACTTATCGCCACAATTAGTGGCGTGCCCATGATTTACCTATTGTTAAACAATACCTACATTTAAAAAATAAAATCTTACCAGTAACTATATAACTTTTCGCATTTCTTAAATTTTATTCGATTTATTTACGTACTGTTAAAAAGTGAAAGCTTACTTCTTGTTATATACCGTCTTGCATCTCTCAAGTAATGTCGCAGTTTTCCAGAAACAAAACGTCGCAGTTTTTGTATGGCTCCATTACACTTCTGTAGCATTTAAACTGGTTATTTTTTCTATTATATTCTCTAGTGCAATTGCTGCCTTTTCTGGCAATATCAGGTGTAAAATGGAAAAGTAATTCAGGCTATAATAGAAAATCAAATTTTAGTCATCAGACATTGATAATATTTTGTCGTCATCGGTAGTTTTTGATATTTTAAATATCTAAAGGTTAACGATGTTAATCTACTGCGACAGTACGGTAGACTGTTGCGGTGGCGTGATATACAGGGTGCACGGAAGTGGAGGTATGTATTTCATCGATAATATGTCAGTTGTTGTTAAATAAACTCGTTGTTTTAACCTTAGCATTTTGTTGATTTATTGATGTCGTGTCTTGATAGTTTATCAATTCTAGTGGCAGTATAACAAATTCATTTTTAATGACGCCTATACCTACTTTATTTTTTATGATGTATGACTATCTAAGCGATGTCGACAACTTGTGAGGTATTGTGCCTATTAATAGATACTATAACAATTTCCTAATAAACAAAAACAACTTTCGTAAAACTGTTGTTTTGATATAAGACCAGTTACAAGAGAAAAAATAGACGAAAGAGTGCTGTTTGTGGAAATAGTCTTACCAATTATTTGAAAATTATTTTCTGCCTTCGAATAATAACTTCACCTAAGACAACGTTGATAATAACAGATAGTTCATAAGTTACAAACAGATTTGTCCTTCTGTGGATGAATCTTTTGATAAACACCTATAATCTCACCCTAATTTTTTTAGAAGCGATATAGAAGCAAGCTAGTATAAAAACTCACCAGACCCACAGTCAAGTCAGTACTACGGTTTTGTGGGGCTTAGTTTATTACTTAAATTACTAGCAACGTCCCGTGGCTGGGCACGCCACCATTGCGGCGATAAGTCCCCTCTTTGGAGAGTGGTTGGAGAGGGTCCACGGCGTCCTCAACTTCCGTCTGACGCAGTTGTTCACCGGACACGGCTGTTTCGGGAGGTACATGTTTTAGATCCAGCGGGAGGACACGTCCGGGTGTCAACACAGTGGCAGCACTGTGTGGATCGCCCGGAGGACACGGTGGAACATACGATGGAGGTCTGCCCTGCTTGGGCGGAGCAACGTTGTGTCCTCGTGTAGGCGGTCAGCGGCGGCGATCTCTCACGTCCGGCTCTGGTTCAATCCATGGTACGGAGTGAGGAGGCATGGGAAGCGCTCACCTCCTTTTGCGAAGCAGTAATGCTAGCGAAGGAGGAGACAGAACGCGTGCGGGAACGGGAAACCTCACGCCCCAGCTAGCAACAGAAGAAGACGCCCCGGGAGTCGGGAAACGCAGGGCGATTCCCGGCCACCGTAGGCACGCACCTGCGGATAGCAAGCTATGGGTGGCTCGCTGTCCGATAGCAACCAGACACGGGTCGACGGCGCGTCGTGTTCCACGTGCGCTTCAAAGAGCTGTCAGCAAAGAAGACGGGGTCCCATAGGGTTAGTGCCTAATAGGGTTACGGAATTTGTTCGAGAGAGTCACCGCGGCCCTGGAACGCAAAGGGCACTAGAAGGATCATGGGTGGGTTTTAGTCAGTAAGAGTCTGACTCTCCCTTTTGCTCCACCCAGAGCGGGAGAAGTCATTTTTGATGATTTCCCATCCAGAAAAAAAAGCATTCAACTAATATAGACGAAAGTAATGACATAGGCTATTAGGGACACATAGCTTTTTTATCTTTGTTTTGGTATCGATATGATGGAAAAAAATAAACTAGTTACTTACTTTTAACAGGTATCCAAAAGGTCATATTCCGTCTAAAGCTCGTTTGACCCATGTTGGCAACTTGTGGCGGGAGCCTCTTGTTTCAAAATACTTGTATTGGCTGCTATCATACGACTGTCACTAATGATCTGCTTGTTTACCACTGTCGTGACAACGCGTTAGGGGTCCTCACGGTATTTCTAAACCGATTTCTACATTCGATTAATGTGTATTGAAGTATATGTGGTCAGATTTTTCTATGATAAAATGATTGGATGTATTATTTTTGATAACGTTACAATATTCCTTTTCAAATCTTAAATTGTCAGTAGCGATGTGCCATAGATAAAGTCTCAAAATATACTTAGAACGAATTTTCAAACGCTCGTCAGCTGCATTATCTAGATGAATTAATGGCCAATCGTAAAACTTGGCTTGCGTGTTATGCCGCATCGTTTGTTATGCCCCATTTTTTTCCCCGAAAACTGTGTGTTTGGCAGTCAATTATCAATGTTTTTTTAAGCAACGTTTGCATTGCTGCAATCTGTCAAAAACATCTATAATTTCTCTACATTTTGACAGATTGTGAATGCAAACGTTGCTTAACAATGAGTAAAACTGATGTTCAGTCATGTACTCGTCAAACTTTTGTGAGTCAGCATGTAGCACATTAAAGTGGTCATTTCTTTTATCCATTACTACCATCAGTTATTGGAAATTTGTTTCATTTTACGAGGTGCCAATGAACTCATGATTTAGGTATATGAAAATCGACCTATATAGCTATAGTAGTATTTATTGTATGTATAATTAGTACACCTAAGGCTACCTACAGCGCTGTATTTCCTTTTCTCTTTAAAATCCATCCAAAGGTTGTCTTGAAAAGATCGCTTTTAGCGATAAGGCCGCCCATTGTGTCACCCTATGTAATGTTTTCTTCATCTATATTTTCTGTAACTTATATGGTGTACATAATAAAGAGTATTCTATTCTATTCTATTCTATTCTATATATATGCATGTTTATTATTTCAAATCGTATAGTCTGTTTATTTATTGTAAATTTTGTTTTAGTATAACTTTTCAATTTTAATTTAATTTTGCTAATGTCTGAAATAAACAATTATTATTATAGCTTCGTTTCTCTCTCATAGTGTAATTATGAGGGTGTTAAGACTGTATAGAAATTACATTATACAGGACCACCACAAAATAATTTAATTACGACTAATCATTTAGATTGCTAAAGTGCCGTTTTTAATTCAAGTTAACAACCGATACAATCACTAGTTACTGATCAACGAATACCAGTAATGTTTAACCGGTGCCTTTGTCGTGAAAGTATGTAGGTTACTGTATTAACCGTGTGGGCATTTGTAGGTTAATAAATTAAACCCTCGCTTGACATTGGAATTGATTAAATTATCGGATTAGATGGAATGATAGCAAGTTTGTGTTGATTTGTGTTTGAACTTCGTAACGTTATCGATTACAATCTTAATTTGAAGTTTTCGGACCATAGATCTAAAGATATGGGTAACTTTTAATTAGATTTTAATTGATTATTGGTTTTGGGGAAACTCCTGCTTAGCTTTCTGATAAGCTTCATTATTTGAAGGTTTTTCTTTGATTAAATTCTAAATCTGTTTGGCAGTTCAACGATTTAAATTTGTCTGTCACTTGGCAATGGATATCCTCTAAATCTTTTGTGTCATTCGTTTTGGAAAATGGTTTCGATTTGGGTAACTGAATCGTATTTCTAATTCATTTGAAGTAGTACGAAATTACGAATCAAGTTGATTGAAGGTTCCAGGAGATATCAGAGCTAGTCGGCATTTTAAACATAACAGGGCCCCAAATCTGCTATTTTTGTGACCCTTACAATAAGTCTTTTCATGCATTATGTCACACTCCACAGTTAGAAAAACTGTTTTTTAATTTTTTTAAATACGTTTGTGTTCCTTTCAACTGAATCTTTTCAATAGATTCGTTGAAAATCAGCTACGACACACAGACACAAGTGATAAAGGTTCAGTTTTACCTATGCAGGTTCGGAACCCTAAAAAAACATGATTGAAATGAAATTAGCATATTATGCTCAAATCTCAACAAATATTAGCAATTAAAAAAAAACGGAAATACATTAAAACAATTAAATAAAAGTGATCTAAAAAGTAAAAAAAACAAGAAATTTTAGCTTGACCATTTTTATACCTGTCTTGATAGCATAAAATTATTTTCTTGTTTTTTACATTTTAATATTTAATTTTCTGCAGTCGGTTTACAGTATTTTAAACTTTCCTTCTTATTCAGGACAGATTCTGAATAAGTTTATGTCTTTGTCGCGTTGTCACGCCCGTCTGCGGCAACCTCTAGTTATTGTTTTGCAACTCCATATATACCTAGGCTTGCCATAAATATTGTTACAAAGAAAAACATTTTTTTTTTGTTGCAAATAATATTTATTACTTTTACAGTGTGTTAGTTTAATACATAAATATAAAACAATTTAAAATATAAAAGCTTATTCGAAGTGGTCTCCATTGGCTGCAATACAGTCCTTTAAACGTTGTGGCCAGCAATCAATAGAAGCACGCACTCTTTCCATGGGAAAATTCTTCACTGCCAATCGTATGGATTGTTTTAGGGACTCCAAATTATCATGGCGTTTAGAGCAAGCCGTACTCTCTAAAACTGACCATAAATCATAATCCAGCGGATTAAGATCGGGACTAGACGACGGCCAGTCTTCAGCTCTGATGAAGTCCGAAACGTTCGCTTCCAACCAAGACTGCGTAGACCGAGCTTTATGACCTGGCGCCGAGTCTTGTTGGAAAGACCATTCTTGTTTATTGAACATGGTGTTGTTAAGGGGCTCAACTACCTTCTCAAGAATGGTATCTTGATACACTTGTGCCGAAGTTTTGATACCTTTTTCACAAAAATATGGCTCAGTCACTCCTTCATAACTAACACCCCACCAAACCATCACTGAAATCGGATAATGCCCACGTTGCACTCTGCCGACTAATTGGGAAGCTTCCTTAGAGGTTTGAGCATAAATACGGTCGTTTTGTTTGTTAAAATGTTGTTCAATTGTAAAGATTTTCTCATCCGTAAACAAATTTTTTCTGTGACCTCCCTTTGCGTACCGCTTCAGTAGATGTTTCGATTTTACCACCCTATTCTTTTTTAAATTATCAGTTAAAAAATGACCAGTGCGTCTCTTATAGGCTGTAAGTCCTAAGTCATCTTTTAAAATACGCGACATGGGTGCTACCTTCATCTCCCGAGATAAAATCTTTTGCTTTCGGACAGGATTTCTTCGAATTCTTTCCCTGACTGCTTTGACCACCTTTTTCGTACGAACACTACGTGGACGGCCAGATCTTTTTCTGTCACAAACAGAGGAGGTCTCATTGTACCTATTGATACCCGGTACACAAACATTTGACTAATACCAAGCGTATGGAGAGTTTTAAAAATTGCATTTATCTCCATACCAACTTTGTGTAATGCAATCACAGCGATTCGGTTCTCTTTATCACCCCACTCCATTTTAATATCGCAAAAAATTGTAAAATGTATTGGCGCCAAAATTAGAAAACACAATGAGCAATCGTATAAAAATTACAGATTCCAAATTCAAATGTAATATCTTTCTTATTTTTAATTGTAACAGTATTTTTGGCCAGACTGTGTATAATACGGTTTTTCCTTCAAGAGTTCTTCGACTGCATACAACATTGGATATTTTATATATTGCTTCTAACTTGACCTATATTTCGGGAAACACAAACAAGTCTACAGAAAACCTTGCTGCTAAGTCTTCTTATTACGGATTGATAAATGCATTGAATGTGAGCGCGTATGATGCATTCCAAATTTTATAGAAGTTCTATACAAACCTATAATTTCTAACAAAGGTCAGCCGTCCAGAAGGACACACGTCCTTCTGAATGGCTAAGAACTTAGAAGTATAAGTACGTAACTAACCTTTCGCTCACGTGAAAGTTTTTATAAGTATTTCGTGGTTCGGTTCTCTCTGCAATAAAAACAATTGTTACCTCAACAAAACAACGTTGAACAAAACTTTTTGGTTAATGATAGGTATGTTTATTGAAGTGAAGTTGATTTTTCTAACATTTCCTTGAAATACTCACACATAGGTATGAACCATTTATTGTCGCCCACAATTTCTAAGTACTGTATGTTCGCGTGAACGTCCAATAAATTGTAACTTCGCCCACGACTCGACAGTGGATTATTATAGACTCAGCTCCAAATGACTATTGTTTATTTTGTATCAAATTGTAAAGGTGCTTCTGTCATTAAATCTATTCTTGTGTATACTTTTGAATTTGGTCAACATCGAATTAGTCATTTGTGTGATTGTTTGAACTTGTACCTCTTTGATTTAGGAGATTGAAATAGGGTTAGATTAATACGAAATAATAGATCTTACGGTAGTTATTTTTCTAGAAAAAAAAGTAGGACTAACTTTACTATAGTCGGGTAACTTTCATACAAAGAATGATTTCTGCCTTGACATATGTTTATTTTTATATTAAATCTTTCAAATGTCCATATTTATTCTTTAGATGGCCATTATAGATGTTAGAAACTAAATCGTAATAATTAGGTGATTGATCATAATGACAATAATTATTCAAGAATAGGCAAATTTTTTGCCGTCATCATCCAGCAGACTTGCAATTGTTTGATAGGAAGACAAACAGCAGAGACGCTTTGGACGCGGACGCCAGATTCTAGCAAAGGCATAGTGTACAGGTTCCGTACAAATGCAAGTCACTATTTACTTGCATAAATGACAATATATTGATAATTTTAATGGCGAAAAAGTTGTACGCGTAAAGAATTTTAGGCGCCACGAATTTTTCTGGTCTATACTTATAGACGTTGCAAGTGTTGCAATTACCTTTAGGTGAGCTAAGTAACTAAGAGGAAATAATAAAGCTTCCGAAAAAGAAATTAACTTCTGACGGTCTCAGGTCTGTGGTTTCATATTTAGAGTACTTATGTTCTTTTTTTTCAACCGACTTCCAAAAAAGGAGGAGGTTCTCCAGTCGACTGTATTTTTTTGTGTGTGTTACCTCATAACTTTTTACTTGGTCTACCGATTTTGATGATTCTTTTTATATTGGAAAGCTGGTGCTTGTCGTGTGGCCCCATTTGTTATTAGTTATGCCTAATAATGCGTGGCTTCGACTACATTGATGAAGTTCTCATTCTCTCTTGTCGAATTGCGCTTGGAAGCGCATTTAAGTATTTCAAGGTGGCTCTTTCTAGTTAGTCTGATGAAGAACATAAATAGGAAATGGAACTCTTCAATAACTCATAGCAAATATTTCGGGGTTGAAATTGCATGTTTGTTTATTGTTTACACCAATTTATACCACGTACTTTGTGATGGGTGGGTACGTTTAGCTACAACTAAAATGTGAAAAAAAAAAACTTTTTACAAAAAAATACAACCGACTTCTAAACAACGAAAAAAATTGCAAAAGTATAAGTCGGTGTCCAAAAACCGAAGAAACAACCAAAAACACGGAGTTCCGAAATTAAAGTTATTTAATTTTTATACTTTTCATGATTTTTTTTGTTTAGAACTTCGAAACAAAAAAAAAAAAACATAAAAAGGTTGTATTTTCTTGAAAAAAGTTTTTTTCTGATATTTTATCTACCCGTGGTCACAGATAATATAATACTACCGTCATATAATAAATTAAGGTCATTGTCAAGATTAAAAAAATATTGGGATTGATCACATGCGCAAGCACATTTTGGAATTTGGACAACTATTATCGCTTTTTCAGTGTATTTTTTTTCTATTTTTATTCTATCGCCTTACTTGAACATTAATAATAGATACTATTCACTCACTACTCAACAGAGTGGCATGAATGCGTAATCTGCTTTTTATATAGGTCTTGATACAGTTAAATTATTAGGAAGACAAAACCACCAGACCACCACCAGAAGTATCATAATCTAAAAAAACTAACTAACAAAAATCACAAGTAATCCCAATACTTAAGAATAAACAACACAGTTGAGTCTGCTACAATTTACAGTCGGAGATAATCCTCAATACGAGCACGCGAGCACGTATGCCATCTGAATGAGATTAGTGGTTTAAAAGTTCTTTTAAAAGAAATCCTGTAAGCCTTTCGAGCTGCCCTTATATCGTTACAGGTTCCTTAATTCTTAATTTTTTACTGTACACAAAAACAACTTATATTATACAAGTCATTTATTTATTTATGTTAATACGGTTTGTGGACCAATTACATTAACACATACAGTAAACATAATATCATAATCATAAAAAGACAACAAAAAGATAGAACAAAAATATTATAAACAAAACGCAAGATATAAATCTATGTGCACTCACAAAAGTGAAGACAAGCGTACAAAACAGTTTTGAGATCATCTGCAAATAGGTCACAGTTCGGGTTGGCTTCCATGACGTTATTAAGCGCAGTCAGGGCGCGGGCCACTATTCGAGTTGTGTCGTAATAAAGGGCATGTGCAAAGGCTTCCATAATACTCAAAATATCACAGTCTACAGACGGTGATATTTTAACCCACGGTCTTTAGTTTTCTTAATGTTTAGAAATGGTATTCAGAAATGTTAAAATAGCTCATGAATGTATGACCTTACCTATCATATAGATGAGCAAACTAGCTTAAATAACAACCATGTATTAGCCTAAGCGTTTGACAAAAAAATCTGAACGGATCAGATTGATTTGGATTGCAAATTTACAATTACTCTATGAAAATTCTTCAATAAATAAACTTTAAATCTGACTATCCTCCTAACTAGAATATGGCATCTAAAAAATTCGTCCGCATCTCTATCGACTGGAAGTAAACCCAAAAGACTGGCGGCATTGCCCCGTTGTATGGCAATGCTAAGTAAAAGCCAGCTCTTGGGTCACGCGAAGTGTCAACTAAACGTTTAGCAAGTTCTTTAAATAACGCATGAGCACTTGGACCCCCGGTCCAAGAGTTCCAAGTTCCAAGTTCTCAGCAGCTGCAGCGGTAACACCAGCATAGTATGACGAGCGTCGAGCTAGCTATATTAGCCAAGCCTTTTACCAATTATGTTGGGATCAGATCTTCCAGCCTAACTGGATGCAGCTGAATACAGATAAGTAATCGCTCATTATCTATTTGACCTCGCCTTTCTCTCCTTTCTGGTGTTATGTTTTCAATCAAAGCAGTGTACCATAGACAACTCCTCTTTTTATTTTAAGTCTGTTGACCTATCCAAAGGTTGTCCGGTAAACATCGCTGTCAGCGCTAACACCGCCATTGTACCCATACAAATTAAATATTTTATAGTGTCCAAATTTTGGCATACATAAAATATATTCTATATATTGTGTATGTATATTTTACTTGTTTTAAAATGGCATGTCATGTATTGCGGGCATTCAGACACTTTCAATTTTAAATTCTTTATTAATTACGTTATGGTACATTTTAGCCAAACTACTACTGACTGGCCTCAAGCGATAGGACCTCAAAGTAATGCAGCATCTCTGCTCCTGATCGCCGCCGATTCGGCGTATGATGGCGATTGAGTTTCAGAATACGTTCGTAGTGACCTGTGTGCACACAGAAGTTGAGTGGTCATCACTGGAACCCTTGTACATGTAATTCGGGTTGGTGTCCGCACATCAAGTGTTTGTTTTGCGTACGGGTGAGACAAATATGTTATTTGATCCAACCCAGCTCCTCAAGTAAGGCCAACAACGCTCTGGTGTTAATAAATAGCTCACGGAGTGTACCAGGGAACACTTACTTAAGGAAACTTGTCTTTTTAATAGCTCTAAATCTCTGGACGTCATTTTTAAAGCCATTTAAGTACATTTTTCATTTATTTTAGAGACTTATGATCTATAAACCTAAGTCCAAATTGAAATAGGGTTTCCTGAAGAGAATTTGAGACAGTGAAATAATAAAAAACCAAAGATACTGCATTGTTTTAGAACCAACAGTCATATATTTGAACTAAACTTCTTTGAACTATATCTGTCCGAAAAACACCATGTTATTTTGTTGATCTGTGGATGGAAAAAATGAATTTAGATTTCTGCGTTTTTTATTTCTTCAAAATGGTGAAAAACAGATCAAGAGATAATTTAATTTATAGGAACCACCGCTTTTTTTTAACGCAGTCTAAGACTGTGAAATAAAAACCAAAAATATTATTTAATGTTTTATAAAACCAATAACCGTACAAAAAGGGTAAATTTCAGCCTTTTTCAACTTTTTAAATTATCGTTGACCGATAATCATGACGTTTCGTTGTTGATCTGCAAATGGAACAAGAGTTATATTTCACTATGAAAATGAATCACATACTCGTAGTAGAGTATTTTTATCCAGCTTAGATTTTTCTCAACAATATTGGGGTCGGAGTACAATTTAACCAGATACAGGTGATATTCATTATTTGACATAAGGCTGTGGACAGCCCAGTAACTGGTTACAGAATACCTCTTTGTAGCACTGGCGTCACATTTTTAGCTTCCAACTGCCCGTAACAGTTGCCAAAGATTTACAAAGGGCAGCGGGGACCAATAGCTTAACGTGTCTTCCTAGGCACGGAAGTGTCGTATGTAATTAATGGTCGTTCATCTAAGAACCGACCAAGTCAAGTGATGCCTTGAAAATTGAAACGTGCGGCTACTAAGATATGAGCTTCGACAGCGGTGTATTATGTTCCATTAATACAAATATTCCCCAAAGATTAAATGAGTAGCTTGTACTAAGGGCGTCAGTATAGCTCACTTCTATTCTTCTCATCAATGCCGCCATAAGAAAAACTAACGAAGAAAATTTGTACGGCAACAAAAAAAAAAGAAACGCTACGCCATCTATCCTACCACGGGCGTACTAACTGAACGAAATTCTGCATCGCGGTATCAGAGTTTACCGTGCGGTTACAACAGCCCAAATATCAACGGTAGGGAAGTTGTCCACTGGACACGGCAACCGGCCGGTCGGAGGATCTTCCCTTTTCAATGGACGGTACAGTGAATAGGGAAGACTATATTCTCTAGACTTTATTCTCTGGACTTTATTCTCTGTACCGTATACCAGTATAATTATAATAAATTTGTGCAAATGTACCGATTCCCTCCTCGTCATCCATGTTCAGCCATTTGAGTTCGTTGTGGATATTATCCAAGTTCTCTATGTTATTCATCTTTTCCTCCCTCAGTTGCGCTTCTGATAACTGAAAAAAAAAGTCAAAAATTTCATATTTTTTGTGTAAGTAAAACAAAAACATCTTCCGCCGACCCATTAATTGGGATAATGTCAAGAGAGGAATGTTGGTGAAATTGGCTCTAATTCACATACTGAAATTTTCTGTAACGATTTCATGGTAGTATACAATTTCATAGTACCTACAATGACCTACATACATGATGATGAGATGTTGTTTAGCTCACAACGGTGAACGAAGGTCAGAACTTTTCTTATTATTATTGTGATGAACCAGCTCTTGACTTTGATGTTGCTTGACGAAAGACTCCAAAGTTGCTTTGGTGGCTGACGTGTTATAATAGGGAACGCGCACGTTGATTCTCTGTCTGTAGTTATCCTTAAAACTAAACGGATATAAAGAGAGTCTTGCCCATCCGTGTGCAATAAATTCTTATTATCAGTAACATAATCGTCAATTTCACGCTTGTACAAAGTCAAAATGAGTGAGAACTGCTTGAATGAAAAACCATTACTTTTATGATTTATTAAAGTTATACAGTTATGGGATTAAGATTTTTTTATTAATCTTTGGTTTTTAAATTATTGCGCTTTGTTTTCTTAACTATATGAAGTAGTGTTAGGTATTGATGGGTTATAAGAGGCTTTAATAGTGTCATGCCTTCGAATGAGTTAGCCTGTCTACTGTTAATACAAACACATGTTTGTCACCAGGATCTTTGAGCCAGTAGGCCTCATATAAAACATAAAATACCCAAGAGTTAATCTAATCGATTACAAGCACACTTTCAGGAACCTAATATAAAAAGAACCTACCTATGGGCTCACTAAGGTTTATCAGTTACATCGTCCTTAGTACCATCTTAGTCTAATATTTCATCAGATTTTCTCCGCACAAGTAGATAATAATGATACTCATCATTTACCTCGAACCTGCGATCGACTATATTATCCTTTTCTCGAATATCTCTGGTCCTTCTATAGTTTAGGTTTGTCTGTGCGTCTGCACCGTACCGTCTTCGACTGTAAGAGCTGAAATACGGATTCAGAGGTCTTACTTCTCTCCGTCGAAGGTTACCGATAACCATATGGTTGTTATCATTGTAATAAAAGTCTTGAAACTGAGAATAAACCATTGCTACACTAAAATATGCGTACAGAATAATTGTATGAAACATTTTGATGAGTTCAACGTGAAGTCAATAGCAAATGTTACGTGATAGTGGTTGTCTTAATTTGAATATGGAACGGATTCGGTCAGACACAAATTAACAGTCATGCGACGCAGACGTGATATATAATGGTGACAAATTTGAAAAGAAAATATCAATCAAAACAATTTACTATTTGGCTCGTAAAATTTGATATGACTCCTTTGATTACAATTTTTTATTGAGTTATAAAATATTACGACACGCTTTTCAAGTATGTAATAAATCCGTTAGTTTTGAGTTTGTATGTACCAACTACTTTGAAATGACCGGATAACTTAAGTACATACACTCAGGAAACGATATAAAATGTTGACGAACACTTGTCGTAATCGATGTCCACATTTTTTTTTTACCATCATGTTTCATTTTATTTTTCGCAAAATAACATGATATCAAATATCACAAATATTTTTGGTACATTCAGATAGAGCATAGTATTCGATGCAAGTCTTTATTCGTCTTGTTGTGGTGTATTAATGTACTAATTCGTTTGTGTAATGTCTGCGAACTTGTGTGTAAATTTACAAAAAACTTTTCATGAAACAATACAGCCGACTTCTGAACAAAAAACACAAAAAGTATAAAATAACTCTTATTCCGGAAGTCGGTGTTTTTGGATGTTTCTTCGTTTTTTGAACATCGACTATCGAAATTTATTTTATACATTTGTGTTTTTTTTTTGTTTAGAAGTCGGTTGTATTTTTTGTGCAAAGTTTTTTAAATTTTCACTTTTTAGTGGTGACAACCTACAGCTAAACGTACCCATCACAATATACGTGTTATAAACTGGGCCTCATTTCCAATACATTTGTGCCAATCACGAAAGAAACCTACGCTCATCCCATAATCGTCTTCTTCATTGTCCGTCTCACTGTACTGACTTCATTCACCGTTCCTTTTTCATATAAGCTATTTCTTTGTGGAATGCTCTACCCCAGGAAATTAGGATGGCAACCAACTGATTAACCTTCAAAGTTAAGGTTCGCGAACACATTCGTAAGAAGTTGGCAGTAGTATCGTCACAGCGTTAATTTCTTTTTTGTTTACTCATTAGCTGTTTGCATCAACTGTATTATTTTCGTGTATAAGTTTATTAATTTGAGTATATATTATATCATTGTATTATATGTATAGTTTATATATTATATTTGTAGTAATTTAATATTAATCGCGTTACTGTTTATTTTTTATTTTTTTCTCTTTCATACTGCACCTACCACAATTATTCTCTGCATCACCCAAAGGTTGACTGGTAGAAAATGCCCAAGGCATTAAGTCCACCTCTGTACATTTGTGAGTAAAGTATTAAATAAATAAATAAACATGCGATTTCAGCAAACCCGGAAGATTTGCTATTGTTTTTTGAAGAGTTATCGTTTTTCATCACATATTCATCAAACTAGAAAAGGACCACCTCGAAATAATACGAGTAAGATGCTCCTCCAAACCATCGTATACATTTTTGTTCATTTTACATCGACAAGTGAGAATGAAAACACCATCAATGTTGTCGAAGCCACGCATTATTAGGGATAACTCTAATACACGTCGTCATATCTCACTGAAAAAATGGGACCACAAAAATCGGTACACCCGGTAAAAAGTTATGAGGTAACACACAAAAAAGAAAAATAAAGTATAGTCGACTAAAAGTATTGATTTTGGAGTCTTACTGTGATGCGAGCTATTAGAGCTTGTAATTACTGTAGGAAAAAAATGCATTTATTATAACCGTTTGACTGCGGGCTGTATCTCATGATTCGTAATAGGTAGACAGAATTAATTTACATGGAGTATGTATTTACTAAGCCTCCACTGTCCATCCGTCCGTCTGCCAGCGGAATATATCTCATGATCCGTAATAGCTAGACAGTTCAAATTTACATGGAGTGTGTATTTTAATCGCTGCTATAATATCATTGACGCACTCAATGAGGATGCAACAGGACGAGGTGAAGATGGCAGAATGATCTAGGCAACTCAAAAATGTCTGATAAGAGCAACATCGAAATGAAAGGAGAATGAGATGTGGGTGGCATTTTCCCCAAAATAAGACTGTAGGTACAGAAAAAGACCTTCATTACCGTGAACATAGAAATGGTGACAATTCTAATAAACACAAAAACGTCATAATTTCATAAACAGCTGTAAATAACCCTGTAACATGCCATGTACCTAACAAACATATGTCTAACAGTTGTTTGTTCTCACATAACAACAATTTAAACGGTTTTTCAGAACGCGAGCTACTGATGAAGCACGCGATCCGTGCATTGTTGTGAATTCTTGATAAGTATCTGTGAATAGTTGTAGCGGTTTTTATTAAAGGTAGGACTTTTAAACATTTCTTAAAATTGACGATAGGCGACAATTTCCTTGTTCATGTCATCGGAAAATTGCAAACTTATCAGAAATTAAAGTTAATTATATAAAGACTAGCTGCTCCGCGCAACTTTGTCTGCGTCACATTCGTGCTCCGCTCCTATTAGCTTGACGATATATACCCTTCCTCGATAAATGGACTATCTAACACTGAAAGAATTTTTCAAATCGGACCAGTAGTTCCTGAGATAGCACGTTCAAGCAAAAATCAAACTCTTCAGCTATCTTTACGGATTGTTATAGATCTTTTTTAGGTTATAATATCTCGATATTTTGAATACAATAAGTCCCACCCAAATTCAATAGTTTAAAATATTGGATATATATTGAATGCGGTGGTGCCAAATTCAGTTAAATATGTTTACAATTTCACGCGATATATTACAATCCTGTGGATTTTCAATTATCCGGTGACATTCATTTAGACGTTGTTATCGTGTTTTTCTCTTTAATTAGGTCACAAGCAACGGACATAAATTATATGGTATTGAAACTGTGAATTCCTAATTGAAATAAAGTTTCCATACAATAGTCATAGTTGATACCCACTTTCGATCAACCAGAAATAAGAAGGTTCGGTTTTGGTTTCGACCAAAATTATACCGAACCTTCGGCCCCGCCGAAACTTAGTGTTTTTTTATTCACATTAAATTACTAAAATAACATAAGTAAATCATTATTTTTGTTACCAATTGTACTTGATTTATTTTATTTAAGAAAAGTTAACTGTAATTAGTTAACTCTTCTTAAATAAAATAAAAACAACAAATAAAATTGGTATTGCAAAAAATAACATCTGTGCAATAACAACATGCTATATACAGAGTGTTCCAGAAGTGCGTGGTCATATCTAAGAATGGTGTTCTGTATCTGTTACACAGCCAAGAAATATATTTTTTTAAGACGACCTTAGATGAAATTGATAAAGTTTAAAAAAAAAACACTTATTTATAAAGTATTTTGAGGAGCTCGTAACTAAAGAACAACAGCCGCACGGGTCGTTATTTACGGTTAAGCAAAGCTGGCTGAGGTCGGTCTATAGATCTTAACGTACCAAGATTCCTCTGTGCCTCGGAGAGCATGTTAAACCGTTGGTCCCGGCTGTCATTTGTAGATCTTTGGCAGTCGTTACAAATGGTCACAAGCCAAAAATCTGACATCAGTCTTGCCAAGAAGTACCGTGTTACCCTGTTAACGGGTTGTGCAGTTCTGGTAGGCAGCCGCTCCACGTAAAATACTGGTACTTAAATGAATTCGGTTTGTCTGGAAGTCGACCCCAATAAACATAGTTGGAAAAGGCCTAGGCAGATGATGAAGCAGTTTGATGCAGTTGCTGCCATCAAATCTGTATTTGAACTTGAATAAACTTCGCAAACTGTATCAGATTGCTCCTCAACTGCTCTTGTTTATCTGTTGTCTATATTAGTTGAGGTTTTGGTTTCGGCGAAGAAATGAAGGTTCGGTTTCGGCTGAAAATCCTGTTTCTGTCAGACACTTATTATTTCAACTTATCAACGGTCAATTTGGTAACCCGAGAATTAGAAAAGAAGGTGACCTCTGAAGTAAAGTCTTTTTGTTTTTTCTTTCGTGACAGTTCAAATTAATGTTGTTTCAGGAAGTTGAAAAAGACCTTATTTTTAAAACAAGCACGTCGCGTCTTTTAAGGGTTTACTCAGAAGAAAGGGTTACCCTAATTCTAATTTACTTCGAGGACTAACCCGTTTTAATTGCTAGGACAAAATATTTTACCTTATAACCAATGGGTTTTTTTATATTTTCACTATTGCATTTGCTGTCATAAGACAGACATTAATCCAGCCTGCGGGCTGATACTGGGAAAAACTTTAGCCTCTTTATCATACCATCTAATCTATACTAATTCCGTAAGGAGATAACATTATTTAATAAACACAAGCGATCCGCGTCGGCTGTTTACGGTATTTTAACCTTCTTCTTGTATTGCTCTTTATATTTGTGAAAACCTTGTCATAATCTGCTGCGTGCCTTAATAGGGTAGTTGCCTAAAAATCTAATTAGTCCGTAAGATAGACTTCCCAAAAATTTTGGACACGTATTTTTTATTCTTTCACGTAAACAAAAAACGAACGATGTAGTGCATTGAAAACTCGTGTGACGTCACTCCGTGCGACGATTTTTACCACGCCCTGATGTCATAAGCCCCCACTCATGATCTTTGAAGCTTTTTATCTTCGTCAATTTTTAGAGATTTCATAAAGCAAAAAATACGGGTCCAATATTTTTCGATAATCTAACTGACGGACTAAATAGAATCATATTTTTATTCCTCAGGAAACAACCCTATTGTACTAGGTATATTTTGTACTATTTAGAAATGAAACAAACTAAAAAGGCTTTCCAATTAATATCTTAAATCATGAAATTTTGAAATTCTACAAGCATTTTTCATCCGGTATATTATGTGCAGTAGCACATAATTTAATAACAAGTTTGAACAAGTGTTGCAACCAGCAGGTCTGTTCGTGAAAAGAATAAATTATACTTTAAATTTACCACTTGAAATTGAGCTGAAAGATCTGTAAAGTAATGAATGTAGATTTGTTACTTTTAGGTGAGTAGAGCATAATGTCTTCAGTGTTTTGTTCTGCATTGTACTTACACTACCTCTCGAAAAGCATTTGGCTACCTAAATCATGTGAGGTCAAAGCTTTGCGAGACTGTCATTAACAAAAAGATGGACAGAAAAAGTATCCAGCAAAAACTTTTATTGGGTCTTTACGAATTTCTCGAGTGCGATTAAGAAGTTCGTCATGGAAAAACTGGAGTTTTGGAGTTGGTGGTGTGAGAGCCTCTTTCTGAGAGAGCACGTTAAGCCCATGTTCTCTTTCCGGCCATTTTGAAACTGCGTGCCATCGGGCTAAAAGAGAAGAGGAACGAAAGAGTGCTGTGTTTGCGCAATACATTTGTGAAGTACTTTGAATAATCTTCTCCGTGACTAATCTCTACTTAGATTGGCCGCGGTGACCAAAATTTGGTCGTAAAGATTTATTTAATATCACGTGAAAGACATGCCGTTGAAATAGAAAAAAAATGGAAAACAATAAATAAAACTAATAATAGTATAGTTTAAATGCAGCTGATTTAAAATTATTTTATTTTTTATTACTTCATCTAATCCAATGACAAAGCGACACGTTCTACATAATTGCATTGTTAGTCATTTGCCTTATCCAAAAAAATCTTTACTGAAGATTTATTTTTCCGGGGTCGTTAGTTTTTTTAACTTAGCAAATACTGTTTACGTATCGATGTGTAATGGATGTGTTTTTCTTATTTTACTAATGTTAAAAAAAACCGCGGGGCGCTGCTAGTCATTCATATAGAGAAAACAAGTTTTGTTCGAAACTGAAAAGTTGAGGAATAAATTGTAACAAACTTCTATAACGAGCAGGTATGTACTAATGGAACTCATTTACATACAGAATGTACAGGATACATTTATTTTTATGTTTTCATCGATAAACTTGGGTAGAAAGTTTGTAAGTTATGTACGCAGCAAAATTCAGAAGCGTTTTTCACGTTTCGAATAAAATTGTAGATCTTATGTATCTGCAGATTTCAGATTTTGGTCTATGTCACTATTTCCTACTTTTAAACACGTGCATTCTGCGACACTTATCCAGTTGCCTAGGGACTGCAGTCAGTGGCGTAGCTAGTATGAGTGACACCCGGTGCAGATAATGTGGTGTCACCCCACTAAAGAACCCTCGCCCACCCCAAAATAATTATGGGTTGAGCCTTTCGTTCTGGTGAAAACAGTCAAAAGTAATTTTTCGGGAGCTCCGTTTGTGTTTTATTTGGAAAATTCTTACAGTGCCTCATATGTGCACCTCGCTTCGGATAATTTTGATTTTCTTGTCAACAATATCTAAATCCAAACTTAAATAGAAGTAATTTTATTGCTGATGCAAGAAAGTTCATTGACTAAGACACGGCAAAAGACAAAAGCGAGCGAAGGTAACTCCAAAATCCATGCACCCCAACTTTTTTGGATGAAAAGATGATGAATGCGCCATCATGATTTCGAAATTGGAAGGAGACGGAGCTAAACAAGACCTATAGCACTATCCTTTTTACACAACTGAGCGGTCTGGACAGGTAAAACCTTGGCTTTGTATTTTCATTTCGATTTGTATTGCCAGCTGAAGCTCAATAGTGTATACTTGTATAGTTCTTTTTTTTCACGTTTCGAATACTGTAAGGTAAGAAAACCTGTTTATTCCTCTTGTTGTTGTAAACAAGTAATTTCTAGTACAAGGCTGTGTTAGGGCCAGCGTCAATATTGTCGAGTCTGGGTCCACTTAGATTCTTTTGTACAAGGTCTAGACTTGTTTGAAGTTGAACCTGATACTGATCAATACAGGAGACTAGTTGTTTGCTTAACTTTTGTTTCTGGAAAGTTTAATTTTATCGGTGTCTTGTTTCGTTTAGTTTTTTATTCACAAAGGCCTTTTAACCGACTTAAAAAAGGACAAGGTTATCGATTCGGAACTTTATGTATGTATTTTTTCAATGTTCCGGCATTATTTGGTGGTTTTGCACAATTATTTTTTTGTTTGATTCGTAAAGATCTGATGAAAAACTTCGGAGATAGACGTTTAAATAGCTATGGACTGGTTGTATTTCTTAGGGAGTATCTACACTAAAAAGTGATAAAATACAACCGACTATTTTTAGAGTCGGTCGGTGCCAGTCTAACTGCGGTAAGCAGGGTATACTGATATATTATATACGATGTACGAATACCGAGTGACAATGTTTATTAAAAATAAAATATTTAGGTTCGCAACGACCTTAAAAAAATAGTTGGCATATTTAATTTCGATTTTTTTAAACATTAAACTTTCAGTCTCACGTTTTTAGTTTATTAGGTTTATTTCTTTTAATTTTTTTTTTTAATGAATTTTACTGAACCATATTGATGACTACATTCTTAAAAAAAAATGAAATTGATTGAGTCAGGCGTTACTTTGGGAAATCCATTTTAAATTTGAAAATGTAAATAATACACTAGACGACGACGACACGACGACGACGAGACGAGATTCTTAATTATTTCAGAGATATTTTCTTCATTGAAAGAAAATTGTTTTTTTTGGAATAGGGCATCATATAAGTTCACCTAAATGCATAAGCAATGAGGATACTAATTAAAAATAGGATAAATACGAGAAGTAAAATAAAATAAAGAAAACCTATTGATTAAGAACATAATTTAAATAAATGATAAGTAGAGAGGCAAAACCTTGCATTTAAACAAGACGATGGCAATTAAAATGAACATTTATATTAGCATGGTTAATGGTGACCGCAAGTTCCCGTTTGTGTCAAAGGATTCAACCCTTGTAGGTTTGGAGATAATAATATTATATATTTGATGGGCGTTGGAATATATGTATATTGACTTAATGTAAGATGCTTTGATGTGATACTTAGTTTAGTAAGGTTTACCGCAGTAGTCAGCAAACGTCAGATTTTAATATAAAATTCCACTGTAAAGATAATTACTGCTTAAGATTCAACGACCAAACCCTACCCGGAGGAATTAGGATCGTAATGAATTATGTTTTTCCTGGTATTTTTTTCGAGCCAAACAGAGCGTTGCTGTTTTCTAAACCCCCACTGTGACACCGTAACATTCCCAGCTTCAATCCGTTTTGACAAAAGGATAGTGTTATTTCTCAAGTATAGTTTTGTTTCTAAACAATCAGAATCAAGAAAATATTTAAGACGGCCCAGTATGACGTCTTAACCCAGGGCCCCAAGTCTAATATTTTTATAAATTTGTCATTCCAACACGATCCCATTGTCATTTTGTTAAAAGTTCGTAATCTGCTAAATTCATAATGGTCGATCATTGGTCGGTCAATGGTCTTGTAATACTTTTTGATAACCGAGCTATTAAAAGAAATGACTGCAAAACGACGTTCTAATGGTAGGTCACGGATCAAAGGAACTCTAAAAATTTTTGCAGGTTACCACATACGTTTGTCATTCATTTGTCATTATGTACGAGATTACCATTCTTTCAATGGAGTGTCAGTGGTTGACCATTGGAAAGTCATAATGACGCTTTTATATTAGTAGATTACGAAACTTGTCAAAATCGACCATTATGAAATCAATGATAGACCATTCTGACACGATTGTAATAGCAGACTTGGGGCCCTGGTTTCATGGGTGGCGTAATAATAGCTAGGTTGAGTCATTTCAATGGTGTCTGTGACATCCTTACTATTATAATATTATAAACGCTTATTTGTATGTATGGATTTTTGTTACTCTTTCACGAAAAATCGACTGAATAGATCTTGATGAAATTTGTCACATAGGCAGATTATAGCCTGAAATAATAGGATGTAGGATGCTTTTTATCTGGGCAGTATGTTCCCTCGGGATAATTTTCGACATTCACGCGGGCGGAGCCGCGTGCGGCAGCTAGCTCTTATATTTCGAACAAATGCCCAAAAGTCCGTCGGCCATCTTGATAACCTACAAGATTTTTTCTTAAAATCGGTTCGAATGCACCAACAGAACCCAGAACCTACATAATACCCGAGGCTATCAAGTCTGGCAGGGTGCTTCCATCCCATAAGATGCCAAGAGCGATGTAGCAAAGTGGTAATTAAACCCACGTACCTAAACCTCAAAGCTTGCTACCATCTGAATTAATAAATCCAATTTACTTCTGTAATAACGTGAGATTCTTGGATCAATAAGATAAGAAGAGGAATTGGATGGCGTTATGGAATAACAAAGTAAGCAATAGTTGAATGTATACTTAGTAACTCTTTCTGTTGGACGGTTTGTTACTTTTTGCACGTACCAACGCATTCCAATGAAATTTCACATGGGTAGATGTCCGGGAAAAGTACATAAGATGCTTTTCTAACAGAAAGTAGGTACTTATGTTCCCTTAGGTTAAATTTCACGCGAACGAAACCGCTGGCGGAAGCATGTTTTTACGTATTTAAACCTTATTTACAATGGTGGTACATGGGCGGTTTGATTGCAACGAGGCATTATACCCAACTAGCAAAATAGTTATATAATATTAGAATTATACAACTAACAGACATGTAAGGGCTTTATAACAGTTTTGCAGCAACTAAATAGTTGTAAAGTAGTATTCAGTTCGACGCATTAGTTATATAAAATTTAAGTCATATTAATGTGTCTGGTAAACGTCATCTCAATATTTTAATATGACGGTCATATAACGTTAAGTCGAGTAAACGTTTCAGTCAGAAAACAGTGATGAATCGCCCTGATTTGTAAATTTAGAACCTTTTATTCAACACTAATATAACAAACTGTGATATAATGATTTTATAGATAACTATTATAAAATCATTATACTAGGTCGTATACTTAGACCTTTAAGTATCTTTTAGTTTAAAACGTTACCCTTATATAACTTACAGAAGTCAATTGGTTATTTAAACGTAAATTAACATGTTCTATATAACTTAAGTCGCCATTTGTCATTAAGTATTATATATATTATAGATTTCAAAAATAATTAAACGAAGTGGTGGTTTTAGATGAAAAGTAAATATAAATGATCAATTATTATTATTAAATACTGCAACGATTCCTACATTTAATCTGGAAGAAACTGCCCATCCAAGTAAAAAGTGGTAGAAATTAAAGTGGTTCCTTACATTTTTGGACATTTAATGCGGTATATGCTAGATCAAGTCAGGCTAGGTGCTGTACAAAAAATGTCCGCTCATTGTTTCCGCTCATATTCTTTTACCAGAAGGCACACTAGATACAGAAAGTAATTTATTGCATAAAAAGCTCCTTAATCAGATTCATTCGTATACAAAAAGCATTACCCAAAATTTTGTTTTGTTGTTGACGAGTTATTTAATTTCTCTGAAGAAGACAACTCCATGGATATGACTGACGAAAGTTCTGAAGAACTTGATAAGGACGATCAACTACGGCAAGCGGTTGGAGTGTAGCCTTAGGGGCGCTATGGCGCGGGACTTAGAAAATTTTTCGAAAAATTTTTTTTTTTCAAGTTGATGCCATACGCTTATAGGCACCATGAGCCGTGCAGAAAACAAAAAAAAAAAAAAAATTAGGTTAAAAAAAAATTTTGGGACTTAGAAAATTTCTCCTTACTTATCACCTTGAGTACGGTTAGGGGCAAGACACTTAGAAAATTTTTCAAAAAAAGTTTTTTTGGAAGTTGATGCCATACGCTTATAGGCACCATGAGCCGTGCAGAAAACGAAAAAAAAAAATTTTGGTACAAAAAATTTTTGGGACTTAGAAAATTTCTCCTTACTTATCACCTTGAGTACGGTTAGGGGCAAGACACTTAGAAAATTTTTCAAAAAAAGTTTTTTTGGAAGTTGATGCCATACGCTTATAGGCACCATGAGCCGTGCAGAAAACGAAAAAAAAAAATTTTGGTACAAAAAATTTTTGGGACTTAGAAAATTTCTCCTTACTTATCACCTTGAGTACGGTTAGGGGCAAGACACTTAAAAAATTTTTCAAAAAAAGTTTTTTTGGAAGTTGATGCCATACGCTTATAGGCACCATGACCCGTGCAGAAAACGAAAAAAAAAATTTTGGTACAAAAAATTTTTGGGACTTGAAAAATTTTTCCATAACAAGTGGCTCTCGTTACGGTAAAGTTACGACCCTACCTCAACTATGCTAAAAATACGCGAATTATTGGGAATTCTCAATACTCGGGCGATCCAAAGTTTTTGCTGTAATTTGATATTATTTAGTGTTTGTTTCTTTTTATTTTCGTTTTGTTAGTTTTTAATTTTAGTTTGTTTTAGTGGTTTTTTATTTGATTTTTTTCGTGTTTTTTTAGTTAGTAAGATTTAATTTGTTTTATTTTTAGTCTTAGTTTTTTTTATTTTCTTATTAGTTTTAAGTTAGTTTTAAGTTAGTTTTAGTTAGTTTATTAGTTAGTTTATTATATTTATTTGCATAAACTATGGATCCTTTCCAGCTTATTTTGGACAGGAATTTTAGTTTGTGGAATTATGCAGCAAATATTTCCACAGAGGAAAGGGCCATTGAAGCGGCGAAAAAGTGGCTGCTTATACCAGCGCAAACGCCGCGCTGCCCGTCGTGCAGGCGGCCGATGAATGCGGAACGTAATACTAATTACAAATTGGGGTTCAGATGGCGTTGTAGAAGGGCAGGCTGCAATGTCATTACGTCTCCATTAAAAGGGACTTTTTTTGAACGTAGCAATGTGTCAATTTTGAACACGTTGAGACTTTTGCTGCATTTTTTTAGAAAAGACCAAGTGTCACAGGCTGCTAGAGACGTAGGAGTAACCCGCAAAACAGCCATTCAGGTATACCACTACCTACGTGAGGTGTGCGAGGTGGCCGAAGCTCATGACCGCGAAATGATCGGCGGGGACAACGACATTGTAGAGGTCGACGAAACCCACCTTTATACCAACAAATACCACAGGGGCCGATTATTGCAGCGACAAACGTGGTCTTTCGGATGCATAAGTCGGTTAACAAAAAAAATTCACGTGGAGCTTATACAAAATAAAAATAGGACCACATTAGATCCAATTATCCAAGCAAATGTTAGACCTGACTCTTATATTATGTCTGACCAGCACCGATCATACATGGGCGTGCACTTGAGACTGGGTATGCGTGGACATTCCAGTGTCAACCACAGCCGACAATTTACGGCAGGGACTGTCAGTATCCCTGTGGATCCCAGCCTTGGGATCCCAGTACCAGGCACAAATAACGTTCGGTGCGTGGACAACACAAATACCATAGAGCGGCAATGGCTAGAATTAAAACGTCAATGTCGCACGTGTAGGAGTCAGCGGCGGTTAAAGTGGTACATGGGCGAATACATGTACCGGCAAAATATTTTAAGAAGCCTACCCACGGACGCTGCTAGGTTCCGCCGTTTGCTGCGTGACATACATCGATTATACCCAGGACTAGGAAGGAATGGTATTAGAATAAGAAATTGCCGATGTCGGCCTACTTGTCCCCGTCGGTTTTAAAATTGGTGCCCCCCCCCAGAGTACGGTGGGGCAGACGCTCTTGCGAACGTGGCGGATTCCCCAGCGGCTGAGCCGCTGGAACCGCCCTAGGGTAATACTATTTCCTCTTGTGCGTGTTCCATCTTTTCCTTTTAGAGGGTGCGGTCCCTTACTCCTCCACCCTTTCTCCATCATAGGGCCTCTCCTCCCACCCGCTCACTGCTCTCACAGCCACGTCTGATTTTTTTTCAATATTACGTGGGTTTTTTTCGTCGTCTCATACTTTGCTACTAGAGCCACCACAAGACTTTTTTTTTTCGTTTTCTGCACGGCTCATGGTGCCTATAAGCGTATGGTACCAATTCGAAAAAAAAAATTTTTTTGAAAAATTTTCTAAGTGTCTTGCCCCTAACCGTACTCAAGGTGATAAGTAAGGAGAAATTTTCTAAGTCCCAAAAATTTTTTGTACCAAAATTTTTTTTTTTTCGTTTTCTGCACGGGTCATGGTGCCTATAAGCGTATGGCATCAACTTCCAAAAAAACTTTTTTTGAAAAAATTTCTAAGTGTCTTGCCCCTAACCGTACTCAAGGTGATAAGTAAGGAGAAATTTTTTAAGTCCCAAAAATTTTTTGTACCAAAATTTTTTTTTTTCGTTTTCTGCACGGGTCATGGTGCCTATAAGCGTATGGCATCAACTTCCAAAAAAACTTTTTTTGAAAAAATTTCTAAGTGTCTTGCCCCTAACCGTACTCAAGGTGATAAGTAAGGAGAAATTTTCTAAGTCCCAAAAATTTTTTGTACCAAAATTTTTTTTTTTCGTTTTCTGCACGGCTCATGGTGCCTATAAGCGTATGGTACCAATTCGAAAAAAAAAAATTTTTTTTCGTTTTCTTTGCTTCTCATAGCGCCCCTAAGGATATACTCCAACTCCTAAAAATCCGCCCCTAAGATGACACACTGACCCGGCAGGTTAGCTTTTAAAAAAATGATAGTGAATTAATTGATTGAAGATTACCTCATATTATCCCCAAAGATACGAAGACATGTGACATTCACCAACCCGCACTGGGTCCGCGTGGTGGATTACGGCCCATTCCCTCTCCTAGAGAGAAGGCCTGTGTCCCAGCAGTGGGAACTTTGAAAGGCTGATTATGCTTATGTAATCCCCAAAGATTAAAATGTTTATTACTGTCAATGATATAAAATGTAAATTAGTTAGCGTTACGTATAACAATACTATATTTTTATACCACTACTACATACCAATTGTAAATAAAAATCGCTAATTGTTAAATGATTTTTATTTGGCATCATTCAGCCTTTTAATATTTTATGTAATCAAAAAGTTGTAAATACTTACTGAAAATTATTCTGAAAAAAAGAGTATAAAATCACGATGATATCCTCGCAGATAGCAAAAGGTATAAGATTGAAATGGCCCGTATAGACTTAGAAGTAGTAACACGGCGAACTGTCAGAGGCGCGATGTACTTTTCAAGGCACACTCTTCGCGGTATACTTTTGTGTGCATGAGATATATTCCTTCAGATAGTATTCGTAGATTATAATTATATTATACTTATAACACAAACATTTGCCAGGTGATTGAAACACTCCTGTTCGGCAATATTTTCAATTGAAGTATGTCCGCGTCGTTTTAAATCTTCTTTCGTTCTTCTTCTGTGTCGCTCATTCTTGCTTTATCTCAGCACTTTCCACTGAACTAATTCCACTTCTTTTGATGACACATTGAATTGAATGACCAAGATGCCTCGGGATTCGAAAAAGCATTCTTTAAAAATCCTCCACTTTTCCTCTTGGCCAATACAGGATACCATTTTGTTCCCATTTTTCAAGCACCGCTGATTAAATTAACTTTCCTCTTTCTAAAGTTTGTACAATTTAGAAGGTCATATCTAAAACAAATTATTTTATGCTTAAATATTGCTATTTAAACACATACAAAAAAAAAATCAAATTACACTAACAATAAATACTAAACATTCCCATAACTATGCACAAAGATTTTTCCATTTTCCACAGAACTCTAATTGCATCCATCATGGTGGCCGCCATAAATCGTATGAAAACCTGTATAAAACCAATAGTTATATAAACGTCTAAATGCAGTCGCCCAATGTCCATTGGCAATATGGCGGAAACTATTGATGACAATTAATGAATTTTATTTTTATAAACAATATTGAAACACCAATTTTATGAAGGCCCATTAAAATATTAACAAAGATGACCATACATTTCATCGAAAATTTAAATTCCCAAGTATAAGTCACCGCTCTTCATGTCATCACAATAAGCTTTCTTTACATTAAATTAATAAATAATAATGATTATTAAAAAAATCACTTAAGTACGTTTTTATAAGTTTTATCACAACACAGTAAATTGTCAGATAAATTGTCTGGCTTGCACCACTAACCGACCTCCAGCATAACAAAATGTATACGTCTATAGGATGATATAGTTAAGTAAGAGTATTATAAGAAACTATTACAAACCTTACTAGTTAAACTTACAACGTCTACGTGATTTTTACTCAACGCAATTGTCGTTGACACGACTGCAAAACGACCCTTACACGATTTAAATGTTATATAATCTGCGCCCAAACCCGCGTTATATTTACGTATAAAAAACTATTATAAAACCATTTTCATATGGCTGAAAGTTAGATAGAAAACGTTATTGTACCATTTATATGACATTATTTTGCTAGTTGGATATCTACCCGTCAAACTTTGAGTTAAAAAAAAACTACACTGTGGTAGGTCTACAACAAATAATAAATAAAGTATTAAGTAAAATGAGAGAATCAAATTCAAAGCTTTGAGACTGTCGAATTTGAAAGAAATTTTGAAGTCCAGCCCTTATTTTTAAGGCTAAGATAGAGCTTTGAATAAGAAATGATTTTGGAAAAGATTGTATTATCACCTAAATTTAAGTCGTTTTTTAAATTCCTGATTCATTGTTCAATAACGCCGTCCAATTGTTGTTTATGAAGCTCAGTCTAGTTGCAAGTTGATGGTGTAAGATTTGAAATTTAGATGTAGATGAAAATCAATTAGAATAATATAGGTATGAGGCAATTTGCATAATTATTTAGATATGTATTTATTAGTCTTAAGTGATTAAAAATATGTATATAGAAATAAATTAGTTATGTGTTTTAATGTAGTTTGGAATAAGAAATGCTAAAAATAGGGTAAATTTTATTACCTTAGATATAAAGTTAAGTTTTTTTTTTGTTTCTAGAATGTATTCATTTTATAAACAAAAAAACTTAACTTTGGAAATGTTAAGAACCCGACTGCAAAAAAGTACAACGTATAAGCATTGTACTAAAAAGACCGAAATAATGTTGAGAAAAGAAAACAAAATGAATATGAACTAAAAACGACTTCTATTTTACGAACTTTAATAATAATTATGAACTGAAAGCCTAAATTAAATACCCGCATTAAGTTTGATAGCAGGCGGGACCCATTTGCTAAAATATAAACCGAAAGAAAATTAACAACTCTATGATTTCTACTACAGAGTAAAAATAGTTTCTACCTACGACTTTACTCACGTCAAAGCTTGCTAACTATAAGTATCTATCGCAAAAAATCCTTTGGCACGTCTCAACAGTCTAATTGTCGTTTTAGTCGTCTCGTTGTCACGGTGAAATATTTAACAAGCAATGTACCGTTTTTTTGCATGGTAGTTCACAAATTACTTTTTCCGCCCTGGGTGGAGCGGAAAAGAGTGTTAGCCTCTCACTGATTAAAATCCACCCGTGTTCCTTCTAGTGCCAATTGCGTTCCAGAGCCGCGGTGACTCTTTCGAACAAATTCCGAAAAACAACTAATGTACCTACAGACATAATATTTAAGTTTTTTTTTTAATTGCTTCAATATTTCCAGATATTACTTTTCAACCTTCGTGACTGAAATTGTTAGGTTCGACTAAGACAAGTATTTAATACCTATTCCCTGTTTAGGGCAGACGAACGGTATAAATGTAGATTTAGTGCCAACGATGCTCCAAGGACCAACTTAGGCCACAACATTTTGGTTTCGTAACGCACGAGAAACTTCCTTTTGGCAAGTTTGAATTTAGAACATTTTTGAAGAGTTTAAACCCAAAGGAGAAGACGGACCAATTTAATCCTTTATTTTAAAAACAATAGAAGCTCGTGGCTTCGATGGCTGTCTTCTAGTCACGCTTTTTGAGGTCGGTCTGTGTTCCCATACACAGACCATCTGTTACACACCGTGATTCCTCCGTGCTCGCCAAGCGCGTTAAGCAGCATCTGTCATTTTGAACATGTTGAAAATTGTTACTAACATACCAGAAAATCTGACACCAGTCTTGCCAAGTAGTACTGTGTTACTGCGTTGTGAAGGTCAGTCACTCCATTTAAATACTGGTATTCATCTGCATCCAGAACTCAATGCCGACTACAACGTAAGTGGGGCAAAATAAAGGCAGCCTGATTGCTATTTGGGTTTAAAGATATCTTTATTTATTCTAGAAGAACATACATTGTTCACTTAGCGAATAAATACATACTTAAAGTAAGTGTAGTACAGTAGCAATCAGTTTTATTTTCTTAATGTGGGTAGGTACGATGTTGACATCTTATCATATTGCAATCAGCTTATTTCGTTATCTTATTACTTTTGTGTTGTTAGTGACGTAATGCTTTAGTTTAGCTTTAAATATGTTGAAAGAAGATGTGCTCCTGATATCTGCCGGTAGATTATTATATAGTTGAACTCCCTCATATTTTATATTTTTCCTGCCATATTGCGTCCGCGGGGCGCGCGTCTGTAATTGGTTAGGGTTTCTTTGGCTGTATTTGGATGTTTTCGTGGTGAAGGATAATTGTGTGTGAATGGTTTTGTCAAGAATTTTTCTAATGAGAACGCAGGAATTGAATGTGTAAAGTTGATGTATGCTCATTAATTTGGTTTTTTTGTATAGTTTGGATGTAGGTGTGTGGTAATCGTAGTTAAATAGAAGTTTAATTATTTTGTTTTGCGCTATCTGTAGGTCTTTAATCGTAGATTTTGTGGCGCATCCCCAGATTTCGATTAGATAATTTATGTGTGAGCGAACTAATGAGTTGTAAATATTGAAGCGGATTCTTTTTGGAATGTTGTTAATGTACCCGCGCATTGATCCCATTAGCGATATTATTTTTGTCGTTATGTGATCAATATGAGCTTGCCAAGTGAGTTTGTTGTCTAACCTAAGTCCGAGATATTTTTCACAATTACTTTTTATGATAGTAACGTTGTTTATGTGTAAAGCTGGGTGATTGGGGATTTTTTTATTTTTAGCTGAGAATATCATGTATGATGTTTTTGATGCATTTATCGTGGGTAAATTAGAGCTAAACCAGTTATATAATATGTCCAAGTCTTTTTGTGCGTCAGCTATTATTGTGTTTATGTTGTTACCGAAGTAGAACAGGCAAGTATCGTCGGCGTACAAAGTTAGTTGTCCAATTAAGCCTAAGTCTTTAATATTATTTATATAAATAGCAAATAAGAGGGGGGATAACAGGGATCCCTGGGGAACACCAAATTCTATGGGAGATTCGCCACTCGTCGCGTTTCCCATTTTAACTATTTGTTTCCTGTTTTCTAGGTATGAGGAAAGGATATTATACATTTCTCCGGTAATGCCAATGCTTTTTAGCTTTAATAACAAGATTTTATGAGACACCGTGTCAAAAGCTTTTTTTAGGTCGATAAAAATCCCGACTGCAATGTTTTTATTGTCGATATTTGTTTTGATGGTGGTGACTAAATCGATTGTGGCGCACAAGGTGTTGGATTTGGGTCGAAAACCAAACTGCCGATCATAAATATAATTGATGTCGTTTAGGTATTTTTCTAGTCTTGTGTAAATTAATCGTTCGAAAATTTTTGATAGTACCGGCAATACCGATATGGGTCGATAGTTTCCGGGATCTGATTTTGTGCCGGCTTTGTATATAGGGTTGACTTTTGCAACTTTGAGGGTATTTGGGAATGTGCCACTCTTAAAACAGTTATTTATGCACTTTGCTAAGTTGTCCGCTATTAATTTTTTTATACATTTAATGGTTTTGGTGGTGATGCCATCAACTCCTGAGCTACAACACGGGTCTAAATGATCAATTATCTTTATGATTTCAGTGCTAGTACAAGCCGTGAGAGTATCTATTTGATTTGTAATAGTAGTAGGGTTATTGTTTATTGTAGTGTATGTTAAGTTATTGTGAAATTTGTGCGGTATTTGAGTGGCTAGGAGCTTGCCTACGGACGCAAAAAAGTTGTTAAAAGTTTCGCATACCTCTGTAGGGTCGTTAATGGTTTTGTTGTTTACGTTTAGCTGAGGTATGCTGCAGGCGGTGTCCGGTTTGTTGTTAGATAGGTAGTTAATTAAGGACCACATCTTCCTTGGATTCGACTTGCACTTAGAAAATTTATTAAAATAATATTGTCGTTTTTCTTTTTTCATAAGGTGTTGCACTTCGTTTCTCTTTGTTATAAAATCCATTTTAAAGTTGTTATTGTTTGGATCACTTTTAGATTTCATCCATAGTATATTTCGCTTGTTAATTTCCCTGGTAATTTTTCTGTTGATCCAATCGTCTCTAGGTAGGTTTAGGATTTTTATTTTTTTTGTCTTGTTTTTTTTTACTTTATTCTTAATAAAATTCTCTAGAGCATAATAATCGTCGTTTATTGTTATGTAGTTGGCATTGGAGACGTCGTTGTATATGTTTCTGTAGTCAATGGCTGTATAATGATGTATTTTTTTTGGTGGTCGTT
The DNA here is from genome assembly GCA_905332915.2 of Hecatera dysodea. Classification (NCBI taxonomy): domain Eukaryota; kingdom Metazoa; phylum Arthropoda; class Insecta; order Lepidoptera; family Noctuidae; genus Hecatera; species Hecatera dysodea. Next base: position 6,893,117 of record HG995288.1, on the reverse strand, counting down.
TGAATTTCTTTAGTTCCAGGTATATATGGTTGTGGTCAGATAAGGATGATTCAATGATAGCCATGTGAAAATCGTCTTTGGAGAGGTTTGAGCAGACGTGGTCTAATATTGTATTGGTGGTGCCGGTAGTTCGAGTTGAATATTTCTTGTTTGTTTTGTTTAGTATTTTGTATCCAGTTCCTTTGATCATATTTGTGTAGGTTGTTGTAGTCCGGTCCGGTTTTAGTAAGTCAAGGTTGAAGTCGCCGAAAACAATGCATCGTCGTTTCTGTTGAAGTTGTGAAGAATAGTATTCGATAAAGTTTTTGTTGTTCGTATCCGGTGGTTTGTAAATAATGCCGACGTTCAGCGCATACTTATCCAAGAAAATCCAAAGATAATTATTCCCATCAATGTAGTTTTGTTGAGTTTCTCTGTGTTCAAGGTCATTGTGAACAAAAATTGATACCCCTCCGCCACGCCGATCAGTTCGATAATTGTAATGATGAGTATAGTTCGGTATGTGTAGTGAAGATCCTTCGGAGTCGGATCTAATCCATGTTTCGCTTAATAAAATCAGGTGAAGTACGTGGGGTATACTTTTCAAAATGCATTGAAGTTCATCCATTTTCCCTTGCTTTGATAAACTTCGTATGTTGATATACAAGAATTTAAGGGCTTGCGCGTCGGTGTTAAGGTGAGAGTAATTGTTTATTGCTTGATACGTTGGTTTGTTTGGGTTTGGACAGGTTATTGCTGAGGTTGCAGTGGGATTAAGTTTTTTGAAGGTATGTTATTCACAATTTTAGGAAGTCCTTTAACATATTTTATGATTATGTTGGTTTCTCCATTTTCTTGACGGCGGCGCTGTAGTTCTGTTCTTAAATCGTTCAGGTATTTTTGTTGGATGGGTGTTTGGTCAGAGAATATTTTTATATTTGATTTAGTGAGCTTGTCCTTGTTACGTAGCATATGTTGAGCTATTTCATGGGATTCCAGGCTTATTTTGACGAGCCTGTTTTTACCGGCATTATATTTACCGAGGCGTAGGCATTTGGTGATGTTAGGGCAGTTACCGTCGCCGTAAAGGGGTTTTAGTAGTTTTTGTATTTGTTGTTTTTCGAGATATTCTTGATCTGCTTTGTTTGTGTCCTCTAGTTCCAGAACTCCCGCTATGATTATATTTTTTTGTCGGTCGTGTCGTTCGCGCATTTCGTGAAGTAGTTCTTCTTGTGTAAATGTGGATGTTGGTTCTGTTTTTAGGGAAGATATTTTGGATTCAATTTGTTGTATCTTTTGCTCGGTTATGTCACTTTTACATGCTAATTGTGATAAGTCGGACTTTAAAACTTGTTGCTCAGTTGCCAAATTGTTCGCACGTTGGTTAATGCTTGATAAGTCCGTTCTAAGGTCACTCAAATCCTGCCGTATTTGTGACATATTATCCGACTGAATTTTGGAAAAACTTTCTATGGAAGCAATGATATCCTTACGAAAACTGGCTATTATTTCGGTGAATTGAGTATTCATAGTATTTATTTCCGCATGTATTTTGTTTATCTCCTCTTTGAATTCATTGTCAAGCTCAGGTCTTTTTCTTTTACGTAAAGTGACTGATTGTAACTCGTCATTCTCGTCCAATTTACGCAAGTCCGGGTACGATGACGATGTAGTTGCGCCTACCGCCTGTAGTATTTTCGGTTTTTCACTAGGCGATCGCACCACACTCATTATTAGGATTAACTTAGATGCGAAAGTTGACAATTACTTGTGTTCGTTGCTGCAGCGGCGTCACGTAGTGCGAGCGGGATCAAAAATATAGCTCGTCTCTTTTACTCGAGGGGGTGAAGGGAGCCGCTTGCTGACCAGCACCGCGTCGCCGCGAGAACTAAGCGTACTGGAGTAGTATACAAAATTCCTTTTTGCACATTAATTATCACGACAATTAGCACTGTCACTTTTTAGTTTTAAAGTTCAAATTAGAGTGATCGGTATTTGTGGTTAATAAACTAATGTTATTTTTTAAGAGTTTAACACACGTCCGGTCGCACTGGCTGTTCGTTGCTACTTCTTCTTTTAAAAGAAGTCTATCATTTTCAAAATAATTGTGTCTGTCCAAGCAGATGCAAATTTTAATAAAGCAATTTTGGTAAATTTAATTTAAATATCGCAATTTCCAAGTAAAGGGACACGTTTTATTGAAATAATTTCCCATTTTAATGTTCGGACGGGTGCCATTTTATTTCAATTCGTGAAATTGATGTACAGCCAGAAACGTAGGTATCTATGATATATTTCTGTAGAGTTACCATAATTTTCTTGTGCCTTGTGCTTTAATACTTCTTCAAATTTCTTAGCGATCACATTTCTATGGTGACAAAGGAGGTTCATTTGGTTTTTCACTACTCTTAAACGTAAATAACATAACATACATAATCAGCCTTTAAACGTTCCCACTGCTGGAACACAGGCCTCCTCTCTAGGAGGGGGAATGGGCCGTAATCCACCACGCGGGCCCAGTGCAGGTTGGTGAATGTTACATGTCTATCGAATTTTTGGTTCTAGGAAATGCCGGTTTCCTCACGATGTTTTCCATCACCGTTTTGAGAGCAGTGGTGATGAAATAAATTACACAAAGTAATGCGCCTGGCTGGGTTTGAACCCGCGACCTACAATTCGTAGGTCGGGCCGTTACCACTCGGCCACCACTGCTCTCCTTAAACGTACATCATTACTTTTAAAAAGTCCTCATGACATCTTGACACTCCTTTATCTGCAGAGCTCCGTAGATTCTCAATAGGTCTATTTGAAACTTAATTTTGTATTCAATAGCAAAGCTTATGGATTATATTGATTAATTAATAAACATTGATAAACAACTAACAAATTCTGATTGTCTTTTGCAAAGTTAATGCTAAGTATTATGTGTTTGTTGGTACACTTGTCACAATACATGTATCAGCAGCCTTATCATGACGTCTTAAATCCATCATGATTCCTGTGTCAGAGAGAGACGGAATTACACAAGACGAATAGCACTATCCCTTTCTCTCACACTGAATCATGATAGCATTGGCACTTCGTAGTACGGCCACAGATTTGCTAGATCTATCTCACGGCATCATTTAATCTTTTCGTGATAAAAACTGCACTTTGCGATATAGTTTTCTATCAATGTAAGAACATCTATAAGTTGATTAGTACTTTCAGCCTACAAATCAAGAAACCATTTTACTTTTTGACTTAAAATTATTAATTTAGTTTATAAACACAGGCACATAAACATATAATAAGTATATGTGTCTTTTTGTGTATTTGTAAACTTTGGTTGATTTTGCTGTCTGTACCTGCCTGAACAATACTTCAAGATAAAACTATTTAATTCGTGTTAGAATGTTGAAGTCCTGCCTCATTTTCTACGGTTTACGAGATGAGAGCTACAAAGAATAAGTGTTGTGCATTAATAGGCAGATGGGACACTGTTTTTAAAACAGGGTTATCATTATCTGGTCTGTTATTGTTTGTTCCGTTCAGTACTTTACAATTTTAAATGACTTTTTGTATTGTGCTTCTAAGTAAAGCCGCTGCAAACAAATTTGGTGAAATAGGGTTTTATAGGATACTCAACATAAGTACAATGCACCTGTGCAGAACAAAACAAATAATTAAGAAAAAAATAAAAACACGCCTGCTATGGCAAAAAGTGTTTTTTTTTTTGTGTACATAAATAAATAAATAAAAACAAGATAGATAATAATCTTTTCATTGCAATCGGGGGATGATTATAGTATAATTGTGTAGTCTTAATTTTCATGAAAACAAAATATTTTAGTTCTTTTATTTACCTATGAACCAAAGCTACCCTTTTCAAAAAAAAAAAATACTAGCCTGTGTTACCCGGGATAACTCAACGCTTCTAACGATACCACATACATTGATATCGGTTAAGCCGTTAAGAAGTTATGGTGAAATAAAGAAACTCACAGACATCTCCTAAAGTACAGGCGTATGGGCACTAGGGCCCAGGGTTTCGAAATTTGTTCGAAAGAGTTCGAACAGATTTCGAAACCCTGGGCCCTAGTGCCCATACGCCTGTACTTTAGGAGATTTTTAATGACAGTCACAGATGTGCCAATTAATGTAGTGACTACATTGTAGTCACGTACTGGACCCAAATAATCTAAGCAACTATTTATAGACTTGAAAAGAAAAATAATGTTATATTATTAATCTCAGTTGCTATTTAAATAAAACACAATATCACTTGGGTTGGATCCATATTGTGAAAGGTCTTCTAATGCTTTATCTTCAGGTACGTGGTCGCAACTCCGGAACATGTCGGCTCTTTCCAAGTATCTTTATCATATTACTAAAGATCTTTTGCCCATGGCTTCGCTCTGGGCCTCCTATGACCGTCTCCAGGGTCTCATCCATCTCTGGACCAAAATTCACCAAAATCCGTTCAGCGTTTAGCGTGAAAGCGTTACAAATAAACTCGGGATATCGCGTTTATGATATTAGTTAGGATTACGATTCAATAGTCTTTTTTTTTTTTTTTTTTTATTCTTTATTAATTAGGGGTTTTTATCCACACGGATACGTCAACCCCATTGTACCTTATACTCTATTTACACAAAACTATACTAATATTATTTGAATCTATGTATAAACTATGACATATGAAAGGGAATCAAGGCCTAGGCGTCTGAATTAAGCCACAAATTATGCGTTTAATTCAATAGTCTTATGATACACAATAACAGTGACCTATCTGCATATTTACCTAATCATTGTCTGCCTTAACATTTTCCCGTCACGTATAGAAGAGGCTTGGAAAGTTTATAGTTGTCAGTAATACTTAAACCAAAGGGTCTCAGCTAAGGTATAACTCCCAGGTGAAATCCATTACTTTTGCAAGAGATATAAAATATTTTTTCAACTTAACCAATAGTTTGAGAGGCAAAAATTCAATTTTGACTTGTTCTGAAATTGATGAGTGCTTTGGGAGGTGAACAACTTTTTAAGGTTGCTGAATTTTTTAAATATTTTGTTATTGGTTTTGGAAACCTTTTACCATCTCGTTTCAGTCACCATGATAACGACCGAGGACCGCGGTTACTCTTTTAAACAAATTCTGCCATTGTAAAAAAATAAAAGCAATCCCTTTCATAACAAGGCTGCTATTTTTTCTTACTTTAAAAGCGCTGTTTTATGACTATGTTAAATTCACTACTCTGGCTAACAAACGCGGTGATAAGTACGTAGTTTAGTTTAGCAATATAAACGATGAAAATAGCTAAAATTATGATAAACGCGAACGCGATTTATAGCTAGACACGTGTGACCTCTAATATCTCTAATCTTGTGAGAGCTTTATCACCTGGCAATACTAATCTACATAACTATTATAAAAAAAACCGTTAACATTATTTAACAACTCAAGAGTTAGGTACATCAAAAGTATCTTTGCACTGATAGATTTCAGCCTTTAACAATATCAAATTTCATTCAATTTATAGATATTGATTAAATCTTTTAATGCCGTATCATTCTCAGGTCATGACGTAATTCGAGCAATTTAAGTGGAACAAGAATATTGAGGGCTGTTACCTCTCAGATAGATTTAAGTACCTACATAAATCAAATCTACATTTGGGTCACGGGATCGAGACAACGATTAGGGCCTAGTTTTTAAACTAGGTACATTTCGGTAATGTTGGTATCATGCTCTCTAAATTATAAAAAAAAAAATTCTAAAAAAAAAATGCAACTGGTTTCAAAATAAAAATCAATAAAAAGTATTAAATAATTTTAATTACGGAAATCGGTGTTTTATCGTTTTTTGAAACCGACTTCCGAAATTAAAGTTATTTTATAATTTCTTGTTTTTTTTTTTATTATTATTTAGAAATCAATTGTATTTTTTTGTAAAGATTTAATTATTTTACACTTTTTAGTAGTATACCATGGCTAAATTGACATTATTCCCCTACTTTGTGGTTGCTCTATTTACCGGTACCGGTTTACTTTGTGTTTCTTCGTACATCAAATCCAGACCAGCTCATAATTAAATATCTACATTGCTTGGGATCGGCCTATACCTAACAATATCTCACTTTTATTAGATTTGATTGATATTAAGTTGAGAAGGTCACTAGTTTGTCTTTGAAATTCAACATCCAAAGCAAATTCAATATATTTCACTAACAACGCAAAAAAGAATCATCAAGACCGTTCCATCTATTACTAATATTATAAAGAGGTAACGTTTGTGACGTTGTAAGGGGTAATATCTGGATCTAATGAACTGATTTTCTAAATTACTTCACCAATAGAAAGCTACGTTATTGTGGAGTGTCGTAGGCTAAATTTTATCCCCGTATTATTAACGGGAACAACGCGGGTGAAACCACGGGACGTTGCTAGTAAGAAACAATAAAGTTATGCCCAAGAACATGGCTGACTTGTATACATCTGCTTTCCCTGTCACAGCGTACTGGCGTGATGTTATGTTATAAACAATAAACAGACATTCGAATTCAGCAACATTTCCACATTTGAGTCCAGTCAATAAAGCCAAAAAGGGGGTAAAAAATATTGACCATGGATGCAAATATAATTGAAGCCATAGGAAGCGAGGTTTTTGCGAAAATCCGATATTTGTATCGCTTGACCTTGAATATCTTTAAACAGGGAAATTTATGACACTTTTGAGACAACTTTTAAGTTGCAAGAAATAATAGATCTTACAGTTATTTGACTAGACTAAGTACTTCGGAACGGTTCGAGTTTTGAAATAATATTTGAACAATATACGACTAAGGTTGCGGAATTTTTTCGAAAGAGTCACCGCGGCCCTAGAACGCATAGGGCACTTGAAGGATCACGGGTGGGTTTTAGTCAGTAAGAGTCTGACACTCCGTTCCACTCCGCCCAGAGCGGGAGAAGTCATTTCATGATTATCGCAACCAGAAAAAAAAATACGATCTTATAATCTGGATAAAAACACGCTTACCTTTATCCTATGTTTTCACCAGAAAATATGGCTTCCACACATCTCAGTGGTCGACCTAATAGATTAATATCTTTCTCTCTCAGATTTATGGTAGACATTGCCAAGGCTGTTGTTGTTCCCAAAACAAAGCGAACTGTGGGACAACACCGCCCTTTTAGGTCGCTTTCGTAATTGGTTGTATCGCAAACATCCTTTTTAGGGATTCTTGTAAAAACTTTAAAAGTAAAGAATGGATCATTTTACTCTTGGACGGTGATTGCGTTTGGTAAATTGATTCATCCTCTGAAATGTTTTGATTGAATTAGGTATGTTTGCTTTTAATTCCGTTTTGAGAACAGTGATCGGGAAGTTATTATTAGTACTATATATAGGTACTTATTATTTCTTTGACATTCATTTACAAATATATCTTAACATTCTCACATAATACATGAAATCTTAATCTTAAATGATTCTTTTTCTCTCTTTTAAAAACAATCTTGTCGATACAGCAGAATTTTGACATTTGCATGCCTCAAGGCGTAATATAGTTGAACTGTGTTCTATTATTTTTTAACAACTTTATGTAATTACCCATATTAGCAAATAAATGACTATGATTATTATGATTATAAAGTTTGCGTAATTTGTCTTTATATTTATTGTTCCACTTCCTGTCATCCGTAGATAACGGTACAAGGTACAAGTGACTGTCATCTTGACACTTCCTTGTATTTATATTTTTGAAGTAGCTATGTTTGTGAAGTAAAATCCAAGTCGTTTTGGAGGCCTAGCTGATGTATTTCCAAAGAACCGACGTGACAATAGCAAATTATGTCAAGTAACATGCCAAACTGCTTTATTGCGCAACAGTATATATTGCATGGCTCCAATTATTATACAATAAATTACCGTGCTGTTTAAGAGTAGACTGCGTAAATTTTTGATAGACAAAACTTACTACAGTGTAACTGAGTTTCTGACAGAGTAAAAATAAAGTTGTTGACTGATTTTATTTCTACATTTAACATTAATCGATCATATTTAAGATTTGGATTTCACTATGATAGATAATTTTCTGATTTGATTTTTTTATTTATTAATAATAAATACATGTATAATTTTAGAGGTGTCTAATGTGATGTCGTAAATAAACACTTTCTTTTGAGCTTACATTTGCACCCGTTCGAGGCAGGGGCGGGTCGCTAGTGCATACATGAATGAATTCAATCTTGCTATAAGTTAGTATTAAACAAAAGAGCATCAAATGAGATTAACATCCAATCTTTGTACCTAATCTTTAGCTCCATCACGACTTTATTTCAATCTGCAGTAAGCTGTCTTTAAGCCAAACTCATCTCAAGAAATATTTGCAAATGAGTTAACTGGCAACTTTGAAACTTGCTAGATATGAATCTCTTGAAAAAGTTCTCTTTAATCCGAGCTTGGAATTTAAATTTATTCAAGATCTTCTTGATCTTGATATAATTTATTTTTTGGGTCCTATACTAGAATAGTAAACTAAAATCTCTTACGAAGCATCTTCTTCTGTCTGATAGTCTGTTACTGCGAGATATTTCGATAATTATTACCTACAGCAATCGACTCAAAAGGACCGCGTATTAATAATGCACCAGTATGTTAATTTTATTTGCAATTCGAACCGAAATAGTACCATTCGTATGTCTTCTCATATTGTAAAGAAATCATTTATTTATTCTTACTCATGATCTGCCTAGCCTTTTCCCAACTATATTGGGTTCGGCTTCCAGTCATACCGGATTCAGCTGAATACCAGTATTTAACGTGTAGCGGCTGCCTACCGGACCTCCACAACCCATTAACTGGGTAGCACGGTACTTCTTTATTAATAATAAACATATATAATTCAAGCTTACTTAATTATGCCTTATTTAAATATTCAAGGAAAAATAAAACGAAGTCTCTATTATATGCCATAGTTTTTAAGTTATCTTGAAAGAAAATTGAAAAAATAATATTTGTACCATAGTACGGAACACTCGTTATGCGGATCCGACTCCCGTTTTAAAGCGGGGTTAAAGAATCTGTGTAAGTAGAATTAATTTAATGTGCTTCAATTATTGAATTTTCGATGAAACGGCGTTTTACTAAAACCTTACTATAATTCTATCCAAATAGTTTGCTAAGTTTTATGTTTAGGTTTTGATTCAAACCTAAAATAAAACAGCATATTAAATTACATTAAAATGTAATACATTGATATCAGAGTATCTATTAAGACTCAATTACACTGACACAGAGAAACTATTGGAAGTTCTAGTATGATTGTAAGGTTTAATTCTTGAATTGTTATGCTATAATTTTTGTATTCATGCACCTTTAATGAATAGTCTTGTTAACTGATGACCTGAAACACAGGTTTTATAAAGCTATCTCAGGAAAGTTGTTTATTATACATAATTGTAGGTTTAAAATAAATTTTCCATAAGTCCTGAAATATTGATAATTTAGTTATACACATGTTTCTTGGATACTAGCATAATTATTTATTTAAGATTTTTTTTTTTTTTTTTTTTTTTTTTTTTTTTAATATTGGCAAGTCGCTATTTGCGCAATGCCACCAACAAAAACGGGGAAACTTGGTAGAAAATGAATTAATTTAGGTTACGGGATTTGGACGGATATTGGATAGGATCATTTGGACAGATACAGGATATAAAATGTTTAAATACGTAAATTATTTAGAGAAATAAATGATGCTAAATACATGTATATTTTGAAATCGTTACTTGATAATAACACAGAGATAGAGGTAGGAAAAGGAACATTATAGGACAGTAGACTTGAAATAAAAGAATCATGATTATGAAGCGGGCAGGAAAAAAACATGTGGTTCAAATCGCCTACCTCACCGCATTCGCAAAGGGCATTATCAACGATCTGTAACCGAGCAAGGTGGACCTGGGAACAATTATGACCCAGTCTCATACGAATCAAGCAACTCGTAGCAGCTTTACTAAAGTTGAATTTAGAAAACCATGGCTTCTTTGGGATATGCGGTTGAATACGTGAAAAGTAGTTACCTTTAGAAGTGCTGCTATCTGCCCACAACCTGCTCCAATCTTCCCAAAGAAAACTCTTAGGTAAATTGACCAAGTCGTGGCTAAAGTTTGTATATGGAAATATATCACCACAGTCTACCGCCTCGTTTGCCAGAAGATCAGCTTTAACATTACCAGTAATATTGCTATGCCCCGGTATCCAAGCGAAAGAAACTTGAAGACCAATTTTAAGGCATTTATATAAAAGGCTTCTAATAAATAAAACTACAGGAAATAAAGGTTTAGATTTAAAAGGATTTCGTTTAAGAGCTTGTAACGCACTTAGAGCGTCAGTAAATATAACAGTTTTATCCAATTTCATTAAGTAAATATACTCTAGGGCCTTGAAAAGACCATAACATTCCCCAGTAAACACCGAAGACTCAGGAGGAAGCTTAACTTTTTGTACAATTTTATACTGTGAGTGAAAAACTCCAACTCCAACATTTCCTGAAGAAGAGTGTTTTGATGCGTCTGTATAAATATGATGCCAATTCTCCCAATGCAAGTTTTTGGAAAAGTTAAATAACTCTTTTACAAAGTTGTCGTTTTTGGTAATTCCTAAGTTCAAGATAATATCCGGAGTGAACACCAATGATTCATATGGATTACCAAAGAGTGGAAACGTAATGGACTTGTATATTGGAGCTTGTAGAGAGATTAACTTTTTATAGCTTACCAGAAGACAGGGAAGAGATTTGTGAGACCAATATTGAGAAGAATTGGTTTGATCTAAAAGAGACTGAAGTTTCACACGTAAAGGATGATTGGAAAATTGTAAGGCACGGAATAAAAATTTATCGGAAAGAAACTGACGTCGAAGAGAAAGTGGAGGATCTACTGTTTCAACCTGTAAGGCATTAATTGGGCTTGATTTCATAGCCCCAGTCACAATACGCAAAGCTTTTGACTGGATAGCATCCAATTTTTTAAAAGCAGCTGAATTTCCGGGTTCTAGTAAAAATGTGCCATAATCTAGTACACTTCTAACTATAGCGCTATAGATTAATTTTAGTGAAAATGGATGGGCTCCCCACCAAACTCCGGACAGACATCTTAATATATTTAGTCTTTGTTCACACCTTGATGCAATATATTCACAGTGTGGAACTCCAGTAAGTTTACTATCTAAAATCAGTCCTAAAAACTTAACTGATGATTTTACAGGAATAGGAACATTATCATAATATACAGTAACAGGAGGCGGAAGGCGCATCCTAGAAAAAAGAACAATTGAACTTTTTGAGGTAGATAGCTCAAGACCATTGCTATCCATCCATTTTTTTAAAAGGGAAAGACCTGATGTCAATGAATTACAAGCCGTTGAAATAGAGCTATTTGGGCAATACAATAGAAGATCATCAGCATATTGAAGCACTTTTACTTCATTATTCAGAGAGGATTCAAGATCATAAGTGTAAATATCATAAAGTAGAGGACTTAGTACTGATCCTTGAGGGAGACCTTTCCACACGACTCTAGTTTCACAAGAGTCGTCAATAGTTAGATTTATATACCTCTCAGATAGTATGTTTAAAATGAAGTTTATAAGTAAAATAGGTACATTTAACTGCTCAAGTTTACATTTTAATTTTGATATTACAACATTATCATAAGCCGAATTTATATCAAGAAAAGCTGCAACTATGGAGTGATTAGAAGAGAATGCTAATCGAATGTCAGTGACAAAGATACTTAGGCTATCTAAAGTACTTTTACCTCTCCTGAAACCGAACTGACTTTCACTTAATAATTCCCTGTTTTCTATAAACCACTCTAACCTATTTTTAACCAAGTGTTCTGATATCTTTAACATAATTGATGACAAAGCTATGGGACGGTAAGATGTGCTGTCAGATGGACTTTTGTTGGGTTTCAGTACTGGAAGAATATCTTGCGATTTCCAAGAAAGGGGAACATTCCCCGTTATCATAATCTGATTTATTAATTTTAGGAAATATGAAAGAGATAGGTCACTCATGTTAGTCAGAAAAGAGTAAGGGATCCCATCTGCGCCCGGTGCAGAATCTTTGATATGGCTGACAACACCTTTCAACTCTTCTAGAGTAAATGGGTTATTGAGTTCACAGGGAGGATCTGACAATGTGAGAGGCATACTATACGGAACAATGTCATTTGGGACATATGAGGGAGCTAATTTATCTAAAAATTGATTTTTTAACTGAGTTGGAAGAAATGCGGTAGACGATTCTGAAAACGCTGATCTGAACCTTCTGATATTGCGCCAAACAACAGATGGTTGAACATTAGGTGATATAGAAAGGCAAAATAATCTCCAGCTTTCAAATTTCTTTTTTTTAAATAATTTTTTGGTCTCTGAAATTATTTCACACAAAACGTCAAAATTTTCTTCGGTAGAATTTTCGTAGTAGTTTAGTTCACACTGCTTTCGTTTTAATATTGCATCTGTGCAATCTTTATCCCACCATGGTGGAGATGGAATTTTATTATGTGGCTTTTTAAAAGGAAAAAGATTATCAGCGGTTTTTATCATGGCTTTAGCTAAAGCCTCAGCACATGACTGTTCATTGCCGCTCTTAATTTCAGGAAGAGCAGAAACTATTTCATCCAAGTGTTCCCTAAAAGTATGCCAGTTTACATCCGTTAGTCTATACTTCAACCGCGGAGGGCGATTGGAATACATTTTTTGGTTATATGGAAATGATAAAACTATGGGGAAATGGTCGCTCCCATAGGAGGAAAGCATAACTTCCCAACTCAGGCGCGAAGCTAATTTATCAGTGCATAATGATAAGTCAGGTGCACTAACTCCTTCGTTTGGAGAGGTGCGTCGAGTAGGGGACCCAGTGTTTAATATACAAAGATTAAGATTATCTACAATTTCTAATAAAGAGCTACCAAAGCCATTTGTTGATGAGCTTCCCCAGACTTCATGTTGGGAATTAAAATCTCCTAAAACTATATATGGTTTAGGAAGTATAGAAAAAATATTTACAATTTCACTAAAAATTACAGCAGAAGGACGAGGAATATATACAGAAACAAAACAAATATTATCTACAATTGCTGCAATGATAGAAAAGTCATTATTATGAGATGGGAGTGTGAAAAGTGAAAATGGATGATGATGTTTGATGAGTAAAGCTACACCGCCATACCCATCAGAGCGGTCTTCCCTGACACAGGCATACCCAGGGACCTTAAACAAAGACCCTGGTTTAAGCCATGTCTCTTGAAGTGAAAAAACAAAAGGATTATGTTTATTTACAAGATATATTATATCACATTTTTTACTTACTGCGCTTCGGCAGTTCCATTGGAACACCTTTGCTTTGTTGTCCATTATTTTTATTTGATTCAGAAACTGCATTCAATACAGTGGCAGCGATGGTCGGTGAAAGGTTATGAGTTTGAGTTAGAGATTTAATTAATGCTATGATCAATTCGCTAACAGATAAAGTAGATAGGTCATCTCTGGGGATGATAGCACAACCATCTTTAGGTTGAGGCACACCCTGAGTAAGCTCCTGATGGAATTGCTGATCGTAACCTTTGGAAAAGTGAGGTAGCGACCGAGGTTTAATAAAAACTGTCTTTTTATATGATGTTTTATTTTTTGATGGAGAGTAATCCTGTGGAATTGATGTATTTATATTGCTAGAAATTGTGGGTGAGGAGAGCAAGGCATCGGCATAAGAAATTTTTGAAATTGTAGGATGAAGTTTTGAAGCTTCAGCATACGAAATGCAGGACTTGGCCATTGACTCCTTAATGTTTTTCTGCCTCTCATATTCTAAGCATTTTTTGCTAGTTGCCTCATGGTATCCTTTACAGAGGCAACAATGTACACTGTCTTCAGAGACGGTGCAAGCATCCCCAGAGTGACCTTGACCGCACTTATAACATCTAGGTGTTGACCTACACTGATTTTTAACGTGTCCATATCTGCAACAGTTATAGCATTGTATAGTAGGGTAAATGTATAAATCGACTGTTAGAGAAGAGTAGCACATATACACCCGCTTTGGTAAAACTTGACCATCGAATGTCAAAATAACTGTTTCTGTATTTTTTAACTGAGGTTTATCGTCTAATATAGTTTTTCTCTTAATCCTCCTAAGTTTTAAAATCTTCCCGCAACCAATTGGGACCGAGATGTTATCAAGAACCTCGTCATCAGACCACTCCATGGGAACGCCTCTGACGACGCCCATGCGAGTGACAGAGAACGTCGGAATAAAAGATTTAAAATTTTCCTTTTCCAACATCTTATTGGTAATAAAAGAATTGGCATCTTGGAATGTGGAAAAAGATAGAACAAGCCGATTGCGTCCAATTTTTTTAAGACTTCCATTAATAATACCTTTAAATGAGTTTCTCTTTAAAAACCTACCAAATGAAATTGGATTTAAAAATGTATTTCCATTGGAAGCAGTTTGCTCCCTTTGAACGTGAACTAAAAATGGTGCCGCATCCGAGGAATTATATAATAATCTGGCCACTGAAACCGAGATCTGTGGTGATTCATTGTTATTATTCATCTGAGGAGTAATGGGAGGATTGGATGCCGTATTTACGTGTTCTGTTTCCATTTCCACCTCACCGCAACTACAATCATTGTGACGTTTCCCGCCACTTTTGCGCCTTTTTTTATTACAATGTTTACACAAAGTAGGCCGAGTAGAAATCCTTTTTCTTTTGGAATGAGAAGTGCTGACAGAACCATCAGTATCTACACTAGTGTCGTTCGAAACTGTAATATAATGCCCCACTTCGGGCGGCAATGTTCCACCTCCGGGGTCATCCGGAGGATCCATATTAAAACTACACTTTGATTATATTATAATCAAAGAAACTACACTAAAAAACTTTAAAACACTTACCGAAGGAAATAAAACACTAAAACTAACTAAACTACTAAATATTAAGATAAAATATATACAAAAACTTAATCTAATCCAATATTTTATAATTAATTAAAAAATTGAAAAAGAAAACCACGTCCGCCAAACTTCAGGTTTCCCGCGCTCCAGCTTTATTTAAGATTACTTGTGGCTATTAATATGTAACTATATTGTGTAATAAAAAAGAAAAGAAACCATAGATTAGTCCATAAACTAATCTATGGTTTTATTCTAAAGTGACATATCACATTAGAATATAAGTAGGATGACCTATAGAATTTCCCTCCTCATAAATAAACAACTTATAATAATAATTTTAGTGAATACGAATATTTTAAATGTCTCACAGAACATGTTAATCTAAGAATTGGCACTAAGTAAATATTTTTTCAAAGTTATTTTGAAATAACGTTTCCCGAATTAGAGAGGAGACTAGTGTAGTCGTATTTTTTAAATCTGCAACAGATGAATTTGCCAGCAGTGAGGTGACACTCGCGCGTGTAGCTAAAATTATCCCACAGGAACGTACTGGAATAAAAATCTTATGTTCTAAATCCAAATGATGAAGAACATAATCTTCAGATTTAGTGGTCCAAAACATAAGTGACGTTTATAATATTAGAAGAGTAAATAAAAATAATAGTTAAATGAGGAGTGAATGACATTTTATTCTGGCGCAAGTGGAGGGGCGTTCTTGGCTAAATAACAATAGCCGCACGCACGGGTCTATCTTCAAGGTTACTCTGGTAAACAACTGCATCGGTTAGATTGAAAGCCGACCCCCCGAATTGACTGATTTAAATTTATTCTAATTAGCTAAAAACCAATGACTGCACATCTTTTTTTAAGGATGGAAAATTATCAAATTTTAATGACTGCTTCCACTCTGGGCGGACCGAAAGAAAGTGAGTCTTACCTACTTGACTAAAATCCACCCATGTTCCTCCTAACGCCCTTTGCGTTCCAGGGCCGTGGTGAGTCTTTCGAACAAATTCCGCATTCCTGGCAGAATGAAATGCATACCTAGCATCTGAATATTTTAAACATCGAATACCGAAGATTACCATCTCCTTATAGAACTGTCTAAGCAGGTCGCATCAAGGTGACGGTTCACGCGCTATCGGCCCTCTCAAGCTCTGATAAGCTCCCAATTCCATTCACCGCTCGCCTCAAAGCTGCTCTTGCTTGGTTTCTACTGGGAATTCAGAAACTATGGTTTTGGAGAAGGCACTTATGTATCAACACAAGTTCCTGTACTTTCTCCAATACCAACGTACAGACCATAATAGGATACTGGACTAAAAAAATCTGATTAGTGCGTTTGATAGATTTTCAAATAATATTGGACACGTATTTTTTCTTTTTTCATGCAAACACAAAATGAAGACGATACAGTGCGTTGAAAACTCGTGTGACGTTACTGCTCGCTACAATTTTTACCGGGCCGTGATGTCACACGCTCCCACTCCTGATCTTTGATGCTTTTTATCTTCATCAGTTTTTTTTTTATAGATTTGATAAAGGAAAAAATACGTGTCCAATATTTTTCTATAAACTATCTCATATATTTTTTACTTAGGCAACATCCATATAAGGGTCTGCAATTGGTTTGTCCTTCTCAAGAGAATGTTCTCTTACGGCCGAAACCAATAACCGATCTATCACATACTGGAGATAGAAAAACAAATGAAACAACAGAAAAGTTATATAGGTTTTCTGTTGTTTCATTTGTTTTTCTATCTCCAGTATGTGATAGATCGGTTATTGGGTTCGGCCGATAGGCTATGCTTATGTTAATTTCCTATTATGAAATAAGCGAGTATGTACTCACCTATATCATTAAATTATAGGGTGGAATAGCACATGACATTCCAGACTTCAATCTATCTCGCATTTGTAAGAAAGATAAATAATTTTTGCTACGTTATACGGCAAAGCTGCGTAGCAGTTTGTAGCTATGTGTAGATTGTGTGGCCGCGTAGCAGTTTCTAGCTATGTGTAGATTGTGTGGCCGCGTAGCTGTTTGTAGCCATGTCTAGATTGTGTGGCCGCGTAGCAGTTTTTAGCTATGTGTAGATTGTGTGGTCGCGTAGCAGTTTCTAGCTATGCGTAGATTGTGTGGCCGCGTAGCAGTTTGTAGTTATGTGTAGATTGTGTGGCCGCGTAGCAGTTTGTAGCTATGTGTAGATTGTGTGGCTGCGTAGCAGTTTGTAGCTATATGTAGATTGTGTGGCCACGTAGCAGTTTGAAGCTATGTGTAGATTGTGTGGCTGCGTAGCAGTTTGTAGCTATGTGTAGATTGTGTGGCCGCGTAGCAGTTTGAAGCTATGTGTAGATTGTGTGGCCGCGTAGCAGTTTGTAGCAGCGAGTTCAAGCATTACGAATTCGCGATGCGTAGCTCGTAGTAGATTAGCGAGTGTTTGGGCCCAGTAGGTGTCTAATCACAGCGTAGTATTGAATTGCGTAGCCGCACGTAATAGCGTAGAAGTACCGCAATGTTACATTAATGGGTATTGTAATACGTTCACGAGTAAGTTTATGGTCTGTTCCAACATGCTATTCACCAATATTCCCCGATTAATTCAGCACTCTCAGCCTTCATGGCTGAAGAATTACAGTCGCACGGATCTATCTTCAAGGTTAAGCAACGCTTACCAAGGTTGGTCTGTGGATGGGTGGCCATCTTAACATACCGAATTTCCTCCGTGACTCGGAAAGCACGTTAAGCCGTTGGTCCCGGCTGTCAGTTGTAGATCTTTCGCAGTCGTTACGGATTGTCAGAGAGTAAATCTGACTCCAGTTTTGCCAAGAAGTACCTACTGTGATATGATTATTCAGCGTTCATGCATAAAAATTCTTTGAACTGTTTAATATTGTTTAGCAAAATATTGAGTAGAGAAATTGAACTAAGAATCTGCTCAGTAATTCAGAATGTGTACAGACTTATTCATAAAAATCAAACCATAGATTACTTTAAATATCAATGGGCAGATTCTAAATTTAAATTCTTCTTAGATTTGCAAAATAAATCTGCTAAGTAGGTTTACATTTTTAATTATGTCTGTTACTTAGGTACCACATCCAAACTTAAAAAACCTACCTGCTTCTATGGACCAACTATTTTCTAGCGCGCAATACGTCTAAGTTACTTTCTGGGGAGCATGTCCGCGAGATTATTTGCCTTCAGCTAGTCGAGGAGCTCGTATTATTTAATTTGCATAATGTCCCAAGTAGCACATGACAGCCGCATAGTGACTTGATTATAGAATTTTGTGACACTCAAGGCTGCTTTAGTTACCTGCTTAAGGGCTGTGTAGCTAACTACACAGCCCTTGTAATTCTAATTTGGGCCCCAAATTAAGCAGCCTTGAGCATTACAGTGACTGGTTAACGGTGGTATAATCATTGAAACAGCTGTACGAGGCCTGTACAATGGCTTATACTGCTATACAACAGCCATTGCAGCCTAAGATTCAGCTACTTTAATTCTCTTCAACAGCTTTTAGATGTTTTGAGGCTTGGCAATAGCTTTTATTAAAGTATAAATAACCAAACAAAAATACTTTTTTATTTAATTTTCTTTTGTGTATTTTGTGACAGATGACATTTATTGTTTGTTAAAGTGCGCGGGCGGACTATTATTTAAGGTAAGATATTTTTAATAGTTTTCACGTTGGTTTTAAGTGTCCTGTATGTAAATTGAGTTGCGAGTACCACTTTACTGTTAATGTGTATAGGTAATTACATCAAATATTTCACGCGCCATCAGAATAATATCGCTTTAACGAAAATATTTCACAAGATTAAATGGTGTACGAATACTTAATAGATTTATCACTCAAATTATTGCTTTCGAACTTAATGTATTCTATTAGGAAATAAGTGGAAAATATATTGTTTGAATTAAAAGCTATCAAATATCCTTAAAAACTATAAGAAATCATTTGGATATTTAATAACAAATCGTTTCTGTACTGCTAAAATGGCGTTAATTTGTTATCCAGTACAAATTCTCCAGAAATTCTTTTAAAAAGTTATTTGCTGTACAGTGGTGTTACCAAGTCAATGTACCAGCTTCTAGCATTATAATGGCTGGAGAAAGGATTTTAATTATCTTTCTTACTGTGTACTGGTATAAATATAGAGCATACAGTAGCTTTTCAGGGATAAAGAAATCTCGACAGAAAACCATTTCAATATGTACATTGTTTGGCTTTCGAAATACCCTTGCAAGCCCAGTAGTTAGGTAATTTTGCGCATCCTTCTCTTTTTTTAATTTAGTTTAGAACAGCGCTATCCATGTCATTTCGTCAAAACAACCGAAAAATAAACACATCAAAAGTATCTAGGGATCAACATATATTTTTGCAATAACTTTTCTCCTGATTGATATTAATTAAAATTTTCTTTAAGGATTCATCAAATAAAGTGTTTTCGTTTGTCACAGTAACGATAAACCAAGTCACCTTTGCATTAATAAAGAAATTTGCCATTTTCCTAATAAAGGGATTTTTGACATTTGAACCACTAACATTAAAGTTCGAAAAAAAGACTGAAATAACAGTTTTCTTTAAAATTTTATTGGGTAACTTAAACAATTAATAATCCGTGTTTCTACCGCGAACACTAACAACACAAGAACATCGGTTTGGCATACTCAAAATGAGTTCATCCAAATCACGCTGTGGAATGGCCGCCCATGTTCGTTGCAACAACAAAAAAAGGTCTTCTTGCGACTGGATACCCTCCATATTCGGCAGAGCTCTTCTCTGTAGCATATCCCATGCATGCTCAATCGGGTTCAAGTCTGGCGACTGAGCAGGCCAGGGCAGGACATTGATGTTAGCTGCGGCGAGAGTCTGTCTTACAACTCTTGCGGTGTGCGGTCGTGCATTATCATGCATTAACTGAAATAAGGGACCGATTTGCACTTGTAGAGGAACGATGACGTCTGATACAATCGTCTCAGCATAAATTTGAGCGTTGAGGTTGCCTCTGATCCAAATCAACTCAGTTCTTCCGCCGATCCAAATACCCGCCCATACTATGATGGTTCCACCACTATAAGGATGGACTTCCTGGCAGGATTTTAATCGCTGTTGGCGTCCAGGGGTTCTCCAGTGTCGTATACGTCTTGTATCCGGTCTCATACCAAAACGAGACTCATCAGAAAAGCACACGAAACGCCATTGTTCTTCTGCCCAATTTCTGTGTTCAAGAGCCCATTGATATCGAATCCTACGATTGTGCATTGCTATAGGTGGTACCCGTAGCGGTCTTCGGGAATGAAGGTTCACTTCATGCAAGCGGTTTCTGACTGTTTGGTCGCTAATTAAGTTCCCTGAAGAGTGATGAAGCCTCACGGCTAACATCATGGCGGTTATTGTTGGAGCTCTTCGAGTTAAGATTTGAATGTATCGGTCTTGTCTCCGTGTGGTGCAGCGATACCGTCCTCCATGGCGCTCAGCCAAGGTAAGCGAAGAGCTCTGCCGAATATGGAGGGTATCCAGTCGCAAGAAGACCTTTTTTTGTTGTTGCAACGAACATGGGCGGCCATTCCACAGCGTGATTTGGATGAACTCATTTTGAGTATGCCAAACCGATGTTCTTGTGTTGTTAGTGTTCGCGGTAGAAACACGGATTATTAATTGTTTAAGTTACCCAATAAAATTTTAAAGAAAACTGTTATTTCAGTCTTTTTTTCGAACTTTAATGTTAGTGGTTCAAATGTCAAAAATCCCTTTATTAGGAAAATGGCAAATTTCTTTATTAATGCAAAGGTGACTTGGTTTATCGTTACTGTGACAAACGAAAACACTTTATTTGATGAATCCTTAAAGAAAATTTTAATTAATATCAATCAGGAGGAAAGTTATTGCAAAAATATATGTTGATCCCTAGATACTTTTGATGTGTTTATTTTGCTTTTCCCTTTTCGTATTATATTATGATTGTTAATTAGTTAATTATTGTTTTCAGGAATAATAATGCCGTTTAAAATAATCAAAACCGTTGAAAAAGGAAACGAAAGATTATAGAGAAGGAGAAGAAAAGTGGTTGGGAGCATTTCATTTTTCATAATGGCATTCGTAATTACGTTGTATTTTCACAAATTATGTTTCATATTGATTAAAAAACAGTATTTACAAATTTATACAATGATTTTTTATTTTTCTTATCATCTATACTAATATTATAAAGCTGAAGAGTTTGTTTGTTTGGTTGTTTGTTTGTTTGTTTGTTTGTTTGTTTGAACGCGCTAATCTCAGGAACTACTGGTTCGAATTGAAAAATTCTTTTTGGGTTGAATAGACCATTTATCGAGGAAGGCTTTAGGCTATATAACATCACGCTTAAGCCAATAGGAGCGGAGCAGCGATAAAGAATGTTTTAAAATCGGGGATTCCACGGGGACGAAGTCGCGGGCAGCAGCTAGTCCTTAATAAGATTGTATCTTTGCTAAATTTTGAAAATAAATTTTGGGGAAACTTTTATTATCCTTGGTCATAAAAAGCACCTCCTTTCGATCAGTACCTAGCACAACATTCACCGAGTCTTTTTGCTACCTGCGAAAGTGGTGTGCTACCTCTTCGCAACATCATTTTAATCAAATGCAATTTATTTTCAAAAGGATAGGCACACAAATCTATTTGTGCGGAACCCTATGCGTAAATGACACTGGCTTGTAAACATCAACTGCATCAGTACTGCTCCTTTGCAATTCGTCCATAGAAGCTTCAGCGTATTCTTTTAACAGTTTTCTTTTTACTCCACTTTTCATTTTTTATTTAAAGTGTATTATTAAAACATAGGTACGTAGTATATATAGCTCTTGAAATCGCTTCGCACATTATGCAAAAATAAATCAAATTTGACGTAATTTAAACACCAATAATCTAGATTTACTCTTAAATAACGCTGAAAGCTGTATAATAACTGTCAGCTACACTTTATGCATTGGCATTAGGATGGAGTACTCCTATTCCAATTTACAACTCAGGGTGTTTAATTATTCTCTTATAAATCTAACAGCATTTGTAGAAATTCCTTATACATTTTAACCAGCCATTAACAAGCTCGTTGAAGTAGAATTACAATAGAATTAGTGTATACCAATTAAAAGCTAGTGGCATTATTCAATGTTTTAATGCAGCCCGCAGCATTACAAGAGAGGTGAATTTTACGTATTAACCAGCCGTTAACAAGCTTTGGGCTTCTAGACCAGCTAGTAGTATCTCAAACAGCCAAAAGCTGGACTAGAGCATTTTAAAATTCTACTTAAATGTTTTTAGTATACTTTTTCGCCACTATCAAGTCATTAGTCAGCTATGCTGTTTAATAGTGTATAATCTTTCCTTAATACAGTCTAAAGACTCACCCTATCCTTTAGTACAGCTGTATAAAAGCTGTAGACTGTAATGTAGCTTATTTATGACCTAATTCATCGCTAAAGTGCTACTTGGGGTGCGCTTATAAGGCTTAGACGCAGTGCCTTTGAGTGCTGGCCAGAAGAATGCACGAATGTTGGGGAGAGTTTTCTTTTCTTTATAGAAAATGTAAAGTATAAAGAGCAGTGGTGGCCGAGTGGTAACCCAGTGGTACCCGCATAGTTTAAGAAGACGTTTCTACCCGCAAGTCAACTCTAAGCATCTAAGTTGATGAATGATTGGTGTTTTCTTGGAGAACTGTACGCTCTACTGGTTAAGACGACCATAATTGAGTCGAGTAGGAACTTTATAAAATAAACATCCGACTATCGTGTCCTACTTTATACTAATTAATCAATATATATACCCATATCCCAACTACGTTGCGGTCATATATATGGAATCATTGTATGAAGCTGAGTACCAGTATTTACATTGAAGAAGCCTATCTGATCTTTACAATTCAGTAACTGGCTACCACGATACGAGTGTTATCTGAATTTTGACAGAGACGTTTGTTAATCAATCGCCTTAAACGGCTTAATGAATTTGGGTGAAATTTGAAAAACAGGTGTACTTTTTGGTTTAGGACGCGTTCCCGAAGGATGACTTTTGAATCTACTGGGGAAGGCTACTTTTTATTGAAAATTGGTAGATCATGAACCTGAATCATTAAGGTACCTTCAATAATAAAAGTCATAAGACACAATCTCTCATCTCCCGCAGTTGACTCAAATTGCCTCCATGAAACTTCAAGTTCAAAAAACATTCGACTTAAGTCCTTAACAAAAGAGAGGTTCGTTTATATAACAACAGTACTGCACTCACTATTACTTGTTAGTACTTCTCCGGGCAAAGTTTCACTGAGAATACGCTAATTACACTACTCCGCCTTATATAGTTTTTTCAAAGGAGAACAACAAAATTTATAGAGTATTTTTTGTCCCTCGAATTGTTTGTTAAAGTAACGACGGTTTTCTTCCTCCTTTTAGGGTTCCGTATGTCCGAATGATAAATGGAACCCTTATTTAAAATACTTTAGGGAATACAACTAGGTCATGCTGCCATCTTGTTGGGGATCGTTATGTGATCGAATCGAATCAGGAATGATGATATCCGCAAGAGAACCAAGGTTACTGACATAGCCTGAAGAATTGCTATACTTAAGTATAAATAAACATCTTTCTGCGAGCAATGTGTCCTGCCCATAGACATGGGCAGGACACATTGCTCGCAGAAAGATGTTCAATGGAGGCGAAAGGTTCCGGAGTGGTGAAAGCTTGCCAGAAGGCAGAGCGTTATAAGATGAATTGAAGACCTGGCGGACGCCGTGGGGATCCGAGACGTACAGTAACGGTCGATGTGGTGACTCTTGCGGGATGCCTTTGTCCAGCTGTGGACCTTTTGCGGCTGAAATGATAATGATTATGTCCTTAAAGGTTCATTGGTCATTCCTTCCAATAGATATTTACCATGAAGAAAGAAAAAAACTGTTTAGTCCGTCAGTTGTATTATCGAAAAATATTGGACACGTATTTTTTGCTTTAACAAACATATAAAAATAGGGTAGTTGACTAAAAAAATTCTAATTAGTCCGTCAGATAGATTTCCAAAAAATATTGGACACGTATTTTTTCTTTTTTCACGTAAACAAAAAATGAAGCCGATACAGAGCGTTGAAAACTCGTGTGACGTCACTTCTCGCTACAATTTTTAGCGAGCCGTAGCGTCACAAGCCCCCACTCCTGATCTTTGATGCTTTGTATCTTCGTCAATTTTTATAGATTTGATAAAGGAAAAAATACGTGTCCAATATTTTTCTATAGTCTAACTGACGGACTAAACATAATCATATATTTTTTACTCAGGAAACATCCCTATTGACGAAGATGAAAAGCATCAAAGGTGTGGGCTTGTGACATCTCATCGTGGTAAAAATTGTAGCGAGTAGTGACGTCACACGAGTATTCAACGCACTGTATCGTCTTCGTTTTTTATTTACGTGAAAAAAGTACGTGTACAATATTTTTTGGAAATCTATCTGACGGACTAATAAGATTTTTTTAGTCAACTACCCTATTTTACGGAAGACATCCAGATCAGTTTCACTGCTTCAAGGCACCTGCACATGGCCTGTGACACATTGAATCCTTAAATAGGTAAACAAAAGAAAACGCCCATTCAAAGTTGAATCACGAAACACAATCATCACGCAATGCAAATCAAGATTCAGGAAACTTTACTAATTAGAGGCAATTAAGTTTTTTGAGATCGCTTTCAATGTTGCCCTTTGCAATCTATATTTGACGTCCAAGTTTGTTTCCGAAATTAGATTGCGGGAAGTTTTTTATGAAACATTTTAATTAGGTTTGGAAGCTAATTCTGTGGTTTCCATTTTTAAACTGCTTGTTGTTTTAAAAGACGTCATGTTTTTATTTGGTTTGACATTTAAAGTTGATGAAAAGTAAAAGTATAGGAATGCTAATAATCCGGCAAAAAATTGGGTTGTCATTGTACTTTCATAGCATAAGTACAGGGATGAACGTCGATTAGCGCCCAATTAATAATATTGAAATCGATTAACGAGGTTTCTGCTACTTTTCCTCGTTTTGCCTTCCAAAGGTAAAGTGAGAATCTCAGAGAACAGTGCGGCAGGTGAGTCTTCTCTAGACTCTATTTCGCACAGAAAATATAAGATCTAGCAAGAGATAACAGAGAACTTATGAGCAGCCCTATTCAGAAAAAATCCCAACAGAGTTTTGCAAAATTTCAGTCAGAGTTTTAAGAAACTCAGGTTAGCCTTTTACAAGATGTATAGAAATTGTTTTCATTACACAAATTCAGTATTTGTTGATGGCGATAGATACTTCAACATCACAAACACAATATGGTATTGGTATACCACTGCCTAACCTTTTAGGCAGCAAAGGCGCAATATTTAAAGTAATAACAAAAAAAAAACAAAGCAGAAACAACAGTACAAAAGAGTTTGTACTGTTATTTTTAAACAGCACATTATTTTTCGACGAAACAAAATCATCGCCGACACTATATCTACAGTCTTATTGAAATTTTTGGCAACTTCCCAAACTGGCTCGCTGTAAAGGGAAAAAGCCTCCATTTACACAAATATATGAATACTTAACAGATTAAAATTCTTTCTTTTTCAAAATAAGGTGTATGTACGTATTTGCTCTGTATAAAGGAATCCTTGAGTTGGCGAATTACATTAATTGGTAGGGTTCTTTTATGTTTCTTTAGATTTAGACAGGTCTGTTTTCGAGATTCGAGAATATTGGGAAAACCTTTGTTTTATGATAGACTAGCACGTCGCCGGCAACGTTATCCGCGTGGATTTAGTAGCTACTCTATGAACTTAAACATCCTCTTTACCGTCGTTATAAACACTTGGAAAATGTACCGTAACGATAATATATTTACTAACTAGCTGACCCAGCAAACGTTGTTTTGCCATATAAAGTAAAAACAATATTTAGGGGTACGAATGATGTTCTATAAATATAAAAGGAAGTCGCAGGTGAAATGTAGCTTTCTATTGGTGAAATAATTTTTAAAATAGAAAACTTAAAACTAAAATACTTCTTAGCTGTATCCCATGGTTTCACCTGCCTGCGCCATTTATTCTTTCTGGCTCAGTGATCTTTCTTTCGTCTGCTAAGGATAATAGCTTGATGTTAAATAATTATCGTTCTGGTATCCTGGTACTTTGTAAGTCTTCACTCACAATTCCAGCCCCAGAAATGCTTCGACATGTTTATGGTCTGCTGGTACGCGTGAATCCTTACTTCTTAAGTTTTCGACGTTTCTTTCTGGTCTTCTAGTACTTGTGAATCTTTTTGACAGCTACGAAACAAAGGAACATTTTTATATGGAAAATTATGTATTCGTTGAGTTTGTTAAGAAAGCACTTCCAGCCTTGTTCTATGAAGGCGACCTTTCTAGATTTTATTAATCTTTTGTTTTGGTTGCTAGGTTACACTCTTGTTAATTTTGAATTATCTACAACGCACTAAATATATTTCACCTAAAACCATTTTCCACTGCGTTTACTTTAATAGAGTTTTCATTGTTTTTAAGATGTATTCTGCTATTCGGGGCGGAGACAAATCCAACGAATCAAAATCCAAGAAAATTGGTCCAGCAGATCTCGAGTTATAAGTGTTGTAACAAACCCGTCTTTGTTTTATATATATAGATTAATTAGCCATTTATTATTATTATTTATTCTAACTATCCTGAAATGTCCCACTGCTGGACAAAGGCCGCTCTCCACTTTTCCCGATCCTGTGCCACATCCTGCTAATTCCCAAGGAAGACATCCAAGTCGCCCACCATCTCTTTCGTGGTCTGCCGTGGCTCCGTCTCGCGATTTCAGGGGCACAATTTTGTGTTTTATAATAATAGTAATTAGAATCTATCTTTATTTCAGACATAAGTACGTCATACCTTTTTATAAAGAACTCGCTAGTAGGGCAGTTAGTATTTTTGCTGCTAAACCCACAGGATTAGCGCAACTGTTGCACGGCGGGTCCTGGGTCCGATTCCCAGGTCAGTGATTCGATAAAATTGTCACCTGTTTCGAATATGTGAGTGAATAATGTATAAGGTAAACCAAAAAAAATTAAAAGATTTTTCAGAACCGTTGACTTTTTTCTAAGAAAGTGTGTTGAAGCAGATTTCCGCAGGACGGCTGGCAGAAACTGGATGCGAGAAGCCGAAAATAGATCAAAGTGGCGTGCAATTGGAGAGCTCTATGTTCAGCAGTGGACTGCAACAGGCTGTTGATGATGATGATGTGTTTAAGCAAATTGAATTTCTATTTACTTTTATGCTTATTATTTTGAGGTACCTACGATGTTATCTACTTTACAAAAACCTACTTAATAAAAGTTTTGGATAGCTACTTAGAGGATGCAACTAAGTTGGCATCGGTTACGAGTCTAATCAGATGCAGCAGTACCAGTATTTTTAATCTATATGATCTCCACAACTCAATAATTAGGTAGGTAATACTTAGCAATACCGGTGAGGCTCGATATATTGTGGACCCATACGGATAGACCTCGGTAAGCATTGCTTAACCTCGAAGATCAATCTTTGTGGCTGCTATAATTTAGCCACGACCTCATCCCATACTAAAACGCTGCAGCAAATGTATGGATATTATCAATACTATTTTATGAAACTGCAATAGGATTATATACCTACTCTTTTGCCTTCAATACAAGACTGAAAACACTTTTTAAGACATTTAAGTTGAAATTTATTTATTTAAAAATCTCATCATCTGCCTAGCCTTTTCCCAACTCGGCTTACAGTCATACCAGATTCAGCTGAATACCAGTATTTAACGTGGAGCGGCTGCCTACCAGACCTCCACAACCCAATAACTGGGGAACACGGTACTTCTTGGCAAGACTGGTGTCAGATTTTCTGGCTTCTGACAATCCGTAACGACTGCTAAAGATCTACAAATGACAGCCGGGACCAACGGCTTAACGTGCTTTCCGAGGCACGGAGGAAACTCGGTATGTTAAGATGGTCACCCATCCACAGACCAACCTTGGCAAGCGTTGCATAACCTGGAAGATCGATCTGCGCGGCTATTATTCTTTAGCCACGACCTCCTCCTATTTATTTAAAAAACAAATCCTACGTATTTCATCAAACAGCTCCCACAAAAGAACACCTCTCTCTGCCCACCTCCCGCGACTCATCCACCCTAGGATATTGAAGAGAAACATCCATTTAACAAATTGCTACAACATCATTTATGATTTCACGCCCACCACAGTGAGCATTGCTTTTAAAATAATAACTAAATGTTAGCAGCGACAGAAATAATAATTTAAAATTTCATTTCAATTTTCTTATCGACGCAGCGTTGATATTTTTGTTAAACTGTGATTTCCAGTAATTTTATTTATCACTAGCAGCGCCCCAAGGTTTTACCCGCGCAGTTACCGTTCCCGTGGGAATATGGGGATAAAATATAGCTTATGTTACTCAGGTTGAATATCGGTTTCAAATGGTGAAAGAACTTTTGAAATCGGTCCAGTAGTTTTTGAGTTTATTCGTTACATACAAAAATACAAATCTTTCTTCTTTTATTAGTATCGACTAACGGGACATTTATTCATTTTAATTTAGCATATGTTACTTAAAGATAACCTAGTAAAAATGGTTAAATATGGTTAATTTGCTAAAAATACCCCTTTTAAGGGCTTACTTGACGTTCGTAGAGTACCTATTAAATCTGCGCTGCGAAGTCGTGGGTGACGTGTTTATCTGTACTAATATTATAAAGAAGAAATATCTTTTGTTTGTACCCAAAAAGCTCCATAACTACTGAACCAATTTTAACCTAATTTTTTCAATATAGAAAAGCTACATTATCAGCAAGTAACATATAAAAAATAGATAAAAACAAGATATTTCCCAATATTCTTAAATAGCTAAATCTCGAATGTCTAAATCAAACGAATTATTAAGGAACGCTACAATTTAATGTAATTCACCAACTTAAGGATTCCTTTATACAGAGCAAATACGTAGATACAATTTACTTTGAAAAAGAAAGAATTTTAATTTGTTAAGTATTCATATATTTGTGTAAATTGTTGAGGCGTTTTCCCTTTACAGCGAGCCAGTTTGGGAAGTTGCCAACAATTTCAATAAGACTGTAGATATCGTGTGGGCGATGATTTTGTTTCGTCGAATAATAAGTAACAGTACAAATATTAGTGCAAACATCAACGCCTTTGGTCCTTGAAAGGTTAAACAGAGGTCCTATCATATATCGCGAATTACCTTTATTTTTAAGTATTTACATAGATGTTTCTTCAGTGTTGTAAAAATTCAGCTTTCAGCCGAAGTCGACCAAGTTAGGCATCATTACCGCCGTCTACGCACAAAGCAAGCGTTCGCGTCTCTTACAGAAGCCTCTCTCGACGAAATCTCTTGAGACGACACGGTTGGCGCAGAGGTTGAGCGTTCGGCTGATGCGCTATGTGTCGCGGGTTCGATCCCTGCACGGAACAAATGTTTGTATGGCCTACAGATAATTGTTCCGGGTCTGGGTGTCTTGTGTATGTGACATCGTATGTTTGAAAATGCAACGTTTTTTTTTAAAGAAGAAGAAAGAATACAATGATTGGCTAACACAGCTCATTGAACCTGGCAGAGATCAGCCAAATAAAAGAGTAAGTGAGAGCAGTGGTGGCCGAATAGTAACGGCCACGACTTACGAATAGTAGGTGGCGGGTTCAAACCCAGACAGGCGCATTACTTTGTGTAATTAATTTCATCACCATTGCTCTCAAAACGGTGAAGGAAAACATCGTGAGGATATTGGCATGTCCTAGAACCAAAAATTCGAAGCTGCACGGAACAAATGTTTGTATGGCCTACAGATAATTGTTCGGGGTCTGGGTGTCTTGTGTATGTGAGTTTTCATGTTTGTGAATACACCCACGATACAGGAGTAAATCCTAGTGTGGGGCAACGTCAAGTGACAAAAACGCTCTAATTGCATATATCTGTATCCAGAACTCACTTCGGCATGTCGAAGTCGGTAGACGATGCAATGTAAATGAGTCAGAAGGCAATAATTTCAGAGCTTTGCCACCTTACCTACTGATCTGAAAAATAACACAAAAGCGTTCCAAGAACTTATCGAAATTTTATGTCCCATATGAATGGGACGATATCTGATATGAATATCGAAGTACTCCAAATAGCCATTGCTCTTCTAAATAACTTACTACACATGCGATTAAGTGTTGACGTTGCCGGTTGATGATTGATGTATCGAGGTGCTCGTGGCTAAAGAATAACAGCTGCGCAGATCGGTCTTCAAGGTTAAGCAACGCTTGCCAAGGTTGGTCTGTGGATGGGCGATTATCTTAACATGCCGAGTTTCCTCCTTGACTCGGAAAGCACGTTAAGCCGTTGGAAAGCACGTTAAGCCGTTGGTCCCGGCTGTCATTTGTAGATCTTCGGCAGTCGTAACGGATTGTCAGAAGCCAGAAAATCTGACTCCAGTCTTGCCAAGTAGTGTTCCCCAGTTATTGGGTTGTGGAGGTCTGGTAGACAGCCGCTCCACGTTAAGTACTGGTATTTAGCTGAATCTGGTATGACTGGAAGCCGATCCCAATATAGTTGGGAAAAGGATAGGCAGATGATGTTGTCGGTTGATGATTGCAGAACTGAATAAATTGTCGTAGTCTATTCCCAGTAGATTTTCTAATGTTTTACTCTTTTAGCATTATCAGCCATTTAATGTACCCTCTGCTGGGACACAGGCCTCCTCTCTAGGAGAGAGAATGGGCCGTAATTAACCACGCGGGCCCATTGCGGGTTGGTAAATATCACATGTCTTCGAATTTTTGGTTCTAGGACATGCCAATATCCTCACGATGTTTTCCTTCACCGTTTTGAGAGCAATGGTGATGAAATTAATTACACAAAGCAATGCGCCTGTCTGGGTTTGAACCCGCCACCTACTATTCGTAAGTCGTGGCCGTTACCACTCGGCCACCACTGCTCTCACTTACTCTTTTATTTGGCTGATCTCTGCGAGGTTCAATGAGCTGTGTTAGCCAATCATAGTATTCTTTCTTCTTCTTCTTTAAAAAAAAAAAAAACGTTGCATTTTCAAACATACAATGTCACATACACAAACAGCTAGACCCGGAACAACTATCTGTAGGCCATACAAATCTTTGTTCCGTGCAGGAATCGAACCTTCGACACGTAGCGCAGCAGCCAATCGCTCAACCACTGCGCCAACCGTATCGTCACTAATGTACTCATGTCCTATTGCATCATGGTGCATTAGATGCTATTAGTGATCTATATTTTGTGATGGATAGGCTAAGAGCCAAGTGTGCCTACTGTAAACACACACGATTATAGTGCTAAGTGTAAACACACACAATTATGTACATGCGTTGTCAGTTGAAGGTACCAATCTATCCCTACTAATATATAAATGTGAATGTAAGTTTGTTTGTTACGCTGCCGCTGTCACGTGAAAACTACTCAACCGATCATCATGAAACTTGGTACACATATTCTTGGAGGTGTTAGAAGTAACATAGGATACTTTTTATCCCGGGATTATGTTCTCTTGGGATAATTTCCGACATTCACGCGGGCGAAAATAAATGTCGTAGTTTTTACATAGAGTTCCTAGTGATAAGTCATGTTTTATTTTATCATTACATACGTATGTACATATTTGAATTGGAACTATAACCGGCCGATAAACTGTTTGTGTGTTATAACTAAAAGTACACAATTTTGATCCTTTTATTGTTAAGATAGCGTAATAATCTTCTTCTTCTATACTTATAATAAATCTGTAGAGAGGTCAATTCTGTACAAGGAATATATTTTCAAAATAACTATCAGGGGGTGATTTTAGTGATCGATACTGGTGCCAAAAATGCAATCAGTAAAATTTTTGTCTGTCTGTCTGTCTGTCTGTATGTTCTTTATAGAAACAAAAACTACTCGACCGATTTTAACGAAACTTGGTGTAATTATTCTTCATACTCCTGGGCAGGTTATAGTATACTTTTTATCACGCTACAATCAATAGGAGCAGAGCAGTGGAGGAAAATGTTGGGAAAACGGGAGAAGTTACTCCATTTTTTAAGCTTCCGTCGCGTGTGTAGCCGTAATGGTTAAAGTTACATAGAAGTTATGTATTACGGAAATGTTCTACATAAAATTATCTAAGAAATATCCCGAAACAGCATATATCTATCTTTTATGGTTGACTCACAATAACACGTGTAACTACCGATAGCTTAGCAGTTCGGAGCTTTCTGATTATATTTGTTTACTCTTACGTTTATAATACTCTCACTCATCCCTAATTAAAAAAAATAACATTATTATTTGGCATGCAGGTAGATTTTATGACGTAGGCATCCGCTAAGAAAGGATTTTGATTAATTCTACCCCCAAGGGGATAAAATAGGGGATGAACGTTTGTATGAAACTTTGTCAATTTTAAACCGATCGGGCTGAGAGTTTCAAAATTCGGGGGTAAAGTAACTATTCCACGCGGACGAAGACGAAGCTAGTATTAAATGTTTTTTTAAATAAGCTGAAGAATTTTCGTTGGGTTTTATTTCAATTAATGATAACCTTCGTACGCTAGTTAGCAAATCTTATTATTAATTACTTTTCTCATATATATATATATGTATTTTTATCATAACAAAAAGTCAATTTAGTTCGGTAATCTTACGAGAACACGATAACTAAATTTTTTCTTAATCATTTGCCTTTTTCTGCGCAAACAGAGAATATTACACATCAGGTCGGAACGTGTCCCTTGCAGAAAAATAAATATTGGTTTATAAATATTAATAGAGGCTTAGACCTTCATATAAGGCGCGTGTAGCCTGATTAGGTGAATATATTAACTAATATTATAGCGCAAAAGGAAAACAAGGTATGGTAGGTGCCAAATAAATTTGCAATATCGGTCATTAACCCACCTGCATTTATTATGATTTCTAATTTCAAAAACTGGAAGTAACACATGCAACTGCCTTGAAACGACCTCTATCGTGATCTTTTACATGTTATAATAAGGAAGAGATGTCAGGGAAAGGTCAATGCACTTTATTGCAAGTTTATCTGGCGCCTACCATAGTAATCATAATTCAAACAAAATCGAACATTATATCAAGGAAAGATATCAAGATCTTAGTCTACTCGTGTGCCAAGTTTCATCCAAATCCGTTAAGCCATAAATGATAATAAGATGTGAAAAGGTAACAAACTAACTCAATTTTAAGATAATGTAACGCTAACATTCTTAGTATGAATGTTGATAGTTCGCTGTAAAAGACCGCCTTTTGATGTATTTGACACTGATAGAGCACTTTAATTCCGTCGCCGAGGAAATTGTTTTCGATGTTTTGTAGTTGACTGTCCTAATATTTCTTTAAATGAAACGTTACCCCGCACTGGGAATTTTTCCTGTGTCGTGGGTGCGTTTACAAACAAACAAACTTACTCGTACATACACAAACAACCAGACCCGGAACAACTATCTGCAGGCCACACAAATATTTGTCCTGTGCGAGAATCGAACCCACGACACGTAGCGCAGCAGCCAATCGCTCAACCACTGCGCCAACCGTGCCGTCGAATATTTATTCACTAGGTTTACTGAGGGACAGATATACCTATCTTTTTAAGGGCGGGAATTCCTCAAATGACTTCTATAGCTTTGGCCTAGTGGAAGGCAGTGTCAGACTCTTACTGACTAAAACCCATTCGTGATCCATCAAATGCCCCTTGCGAACCACGGTGACTCCTTAGAACAATTTCCAATGTAGGGACAATTGTTCTTGTAGCTATGTGCGCCCATCACCCTGACCCAAGAGAGTAGTAGGGAAACCAGCACTCTTATGAAAAATAAACTCAGACCGTGTTCCGTATACCGACCTCGCCGACGAGGTCCATCGCGACGCCCCCGTCAAAACTCTCCCCGACCTTTGCCTAACGAGCCAGCCCGTGCTGCTGAACCATTAGCGTTAAATCCCCTAAATAATATCAATCTGACCCAGCCTGTCCCTTGCAGCCCCCCCTCAATGACCCCGCTAAGCCGAGGCCCGTGTCCCACAGGGGATGCCTTTAGCGAGCGGTCATCTAGTTTTTAAGTAGTTTTAAGCCCTGGCTG
Organism: Hecatera dysodea; assembly: GCA_905332915.2. Taxonomy (NCBI): domain Eukaryota; kingdom Metazoa; phylum Arthropoda; class Insecta; order Lepidoptera; family Noctuidae; genus Hecatera; species Hecatera dysodea. The sequence continues at coordinate 6,859,020 of HG995288.1, read as the reverse complement.
GGGGCCTTTGAATCTAAGGCCACCACAGGATGGCCCGGTTAAGCAGTAACCAGCCTTAATGTGCTGAACTGCGAGGGGTCACGTCAAAAAAAAAATGTAGCTATGTGCAGTGTCTGTTTTTTTTAAAGTAAATTGCTGTCAGACTTTTTTCATCAAGTCCCAAATATTTAAATAATATAGTATCAGTTCGCCTGGCTACCTGAAAATAGACCTACTTTATATAACTTTCCATTTGAATAGTACCATTATACGGGTTCGTTATTGATAGAAACGACAGAATTCAAAAACATGAAAAGGAGGGTATTACCATAGATGAATATTTGCTCTATGATTTCGTCTATGAAACACACAGTATACGATTTGAAACACATATTGAAGCAAGTGATTGCAGGATATCAGAATACAGGCAGGCTCCTTTTTAGCATAATATTTTTGTTCTAAAAATTCAACAGATAATATAAAACAAGATATTGCGCGTGTAACAGAAACTAAAAAAATCTTACTCTTTGAAACAGTAGGCTTTGTTCATTTTATAATGAAAATTTATTTTAGAGCTGCCATAACATAAATTGATTTATTTATGTATATGGAGAAAAGACAACAGAAGAATTGGGTACAAATGTACTGCTTATTTCTTAAGAATTTTTAAACAGCAGATCTGCGAACAAGGTAGTATAAACAAATTGGTAGTGTGTGATAATAACAAGAGAAGAAAAAGTAAAAGTGAATATTATTAGAATGAAAACTAACACACATTTACATATAAAATGATACAAATGAAATACGTTTATTTGTGTTCACAGGTAAAGAATGGGCGGAACAATTAGAGGATAATGTGTCTTTGTGACCTGCCACAGTACATACAAATATTAAATTAAATTACATAAGTACATATGTACACTAACAAATATAACACATTTAGGTCAGTATCTATTGGTGAAACTTAAAATACAATCCACATTGCACTATTATTTCTTATTGATGTAGGTATAAGTTACAGATCCATATAAATATAGAGCCACCTACTAAATACAAAACCAAATTGCGACTTTGCCAATATTATCAAAAATCTTGAATTTTGGATAATATTGGCAAAGACGCAATTTGGTTTGGTTTAGACAAAATTCATTTAAGTATGTAAGTACACAAGAAGCTATATGTATAGGCATCAAGGAAAAAGTAAAGCTTGCAAAGTAAATATGATCATTTTTTACTGTACTAAGGAAACGGCTTTAAATTAATACATGACATTCAGTCGTCCACTCAACATTCCAATACGTCCACAACCATTTAGAACTTTAAACTTACTAAAACATCTAGAAATCTTAAAAGTGAAAAGGCAAACGTTCAGAAAGTGCAAAACAAATTCAAATTCTATCTATCTGTTCGTCCGGATGTTTTCCAGAGATCTCATTAACCAGACAATTAAGAGAAAAGGGACAGAAAACTCATTGTAAGGGATTTTTCAAGGAAAATGAATAAACCAATTTGACTAATTCTTTATTTCGCGATGTTTATTTGTTTTTCTCGGGGAGATGTTGTTTTGTTTCGGCTTGAATTACCTTACTTCTGGTCAATGGGTATCGTATTATTTATTAACTTGGTATAGGCAGGCGATTCGTGTATAAAATACTGGTACTCAAGTTCATGCGCTGTGATTGGTTGCCGACCCCTCCAGTAACTGGGAAAATGGTGGCAGGGTCAGAGGTGTTGAAGTGAGGTTGTGGTGGGGTTCTTACACTACTGGGAGGAAGAATTGGTTGCTCCTTTTGCATCTGCTTGGATGTACTATGTGTAGCACTGTAAAAATAAATAAAGTGATTTGTTGCAGATTTTTCATATTAATGTTAAGAAGTAAGTATGTAGGACTAAATAATCTTCTCTAAATACTTCTATAATTGTTTTATGTTATTGACTGTACTGGCATTTACAAAAAAGTCGGTGGACAAGTTAGAATAAAGAACACAATTTCTAACAAATTTTGCTATAAATACGAAACTAAGTTTGTTTCGCTTCCACGCCTGACTCGTCGATTTTGGTGAATTTTGGTAAAGATAAAGACGGGATTTGGAGACGGTTACAGGCTACTTTGACGCGACCAAAGCCGCGAGCAAATGCTAGTACCTTAGATACAAACGAATTAATAACAATCCTTAGCATACAACACAAAATAAAACATACGATAAGCCTCAGACTGTTCTACATGTTAAAGTAACTCCTCAAAACAAACACCCCTAAGATCGAATAAGGCCAGTACACACGCACCCCATCGCACAGTAACCCCGGATTACATGACACAATCGCATATACATGTCGCCTCAGTCTGAACATGGCGTAATCCATTAACAACCAGCATTGTATGTAAACTGGGCTAACAATATTACTTAATGTGTTGTTATGCTAAATTGGGCTGGATTTAACGTTAAATATTAGTTTAGTTGTTAAACACAGTTGGGGTTAGCAACTTTACTAACGTATTTATTTGCGATAGATATTGATCGAGTGTGCAATGTTCCGCTTTAAATTTTAAATAATAATATAATTTCGTTTGATATAATTTGCATTATCTATAATCATCTTTTACTATAACAACTTACGATATACATCCAAAAGATTTAATTTAGTTTCGTACAAGCTTCATTTGGTATATCATACACTTACCTTCAATATGGGATACTAAAAAGCAAGGGACAACCTACTTACAAAAAATGAAATGAAATGAAATCATTAAATCAGTCAAATCATTAACCAAAAACTGCTATCATGAATCTATCTCAATATCGAAACTAAACAAAATGAGTTTTCTATGTGTACGTTATAGTCGATTACAATTTATGTAACCTTTAGGTCTTTAAATAAGTAAAGGCATTCTTAAATAATACTTAAGTAATTTTTATATATTATTTTTTTTTCTGAGGGTAGACTATTAATAAGTCTCGGTACAATATACCCGGTAGTTCGCTCGCCATACGTTTTTTGGCGCGCTGTGTACGAAGCTTATTCTCAGATATTGCCCGAGTGCATACATAATGTTCGATTTTGTTTCTTAAATGTTTGTTGAAAAATTGTCCTTTTAATAACAAAAAATGTATAAATAGCCACGTTGCCGTCACAGTTGTATACCGAAAAATAGCCCAAAATTTGAGGCCAAATTTACGATTATAATTACGGTCGTACCATTGAAAGTTACCCATGCAAACAGAAATAGGACACCCGTGCAGCCCGTTGCATGGGTGTCCTATTTCTATTTGCATGGTTAAGAGGAACCTTGGGCTCGCCACCATTGTGCATTGTGGCGAAAAGTCCCCACTTTGAGGAGGTTGGTGAGGCGATACGGCGGCCTCACCTTCCGTGCAGTCCGATGCAGGTAAATCCCATGTCCGTACCTGCATCAGACGGAAGGTGCAACCCCGAAACATCCGTATGTTTCAGGAGGCACCTGTTTCGGATTCGGCAAGAGGTGGGCCGGGTGTCAACACTATGACGATCGCCCGTAGAACACGACAGAGCATATGATGGCGGTGGTGACCTCAACGAGGCCATTGGCGGCGGCGACCTCTCGCTTCCGATCCTGGTTCAATCCGTGGTCCGGAGCGAGGAGGCATGGGAAGAAGGTGATCCTTCTGCAAAGCAGGAATGCTAGCGAAGGAAGAGCCAGAATGTGTGAGGAAGAGGGAAACCTCAAGCCCCATCCGCCGCAACAGAGGATGACGCTTCGGGGGCCGGGAGTCGCAAGGCGATTCCCGGCCACCGTAGGCGCAGGCCTGTGGATGGAGAGCTATGGGTGGCTCGCCGTCCGATAACAACCAAACTCGGGTGGACGCTACGTAATGTTCCACGCGCGCCTCAAAGAGATGTCAGCAAAGAAGACGGGCCCCATAGGGTCAGTGCGTGCTAGGGTTACGGTCCTGCAACGCAAAGGGCACTAGGAGGTGCACGGGTGGGTTTTAGTCAGTAACAGCCCGACACTCCTTTTCGATTCGGCCAGAGTGGAAGAAGTCATTTGATGATTTCCCATCCTGAAAAAAAGGGTTATAAGGAATCTAACATTAATGGTATCACGGAACGTTAAAGACAGTGCTGTGACCACATTTGTCGTTATATATAATATAATGAACGTTATATTAAATGAAAATTATCTAAAGTACGAAATAAACGTTATGTCATTTGAGCGTTATAGCTTTTGCAAAATAATGTTCTTATATTAAATGAGCGGCACCTATATTGATCAGTTTTACTGGAAAGGTCAAATTTTACTAATTGAACTGAATCTTTTGAACAAATATACGTATGCGATCAACGATGATCTTCAGTACGTCACAATATTTAAATATAATGTACACGATAAGGTTAATTAATTGATTATATTCTCCTTATTGTGTTGATGGCAATCTAATTGGAGTTGAGTCACTTCGGTTATGAGTTTAGCGACATCAATAGCTTTCAACAACACTACAGGCACTCCTGTATCGAGAAGACAACAGGACAAACCGAGCATGATAATATTAAAGGTCCTATTGTGTGTTGAATGGCGCCGTATTTATACTCCAGGACAGAAGATATTATAAATCACTGTCTGTGAACGCAGGTTCAGAAGGTAGATGGCTTGTTTAAAGAAAATTAATTGATGTCTACAGTAATTAATACATTCTTTCCATCTGAGGTGAAATTTATTCAATTATATCTGTGGATTCGTAACCAATCCTAAGACATTACGAAATCGTCATTCAAACTAATATTTTCAATAAAAAACTCAGAATATTTAAAAGACACTTAAAATTCCGCCGAATCAACGCGACTAAAGGTAATTCTCGAACGCTCTCTTTCTTTTCAAATTCACCTTTTCAACTTTTCATTCTGAGTACTTAAAGTTTTGCTGACTCGACTTTTGGAGGGTTCTGGAGCTTTCAAACGGTGAGTTTCTTAACACAATGAATTTTTAAGTGCCTCACAATGAGAGACACTTGGTTGCCAGTTTAGCCCTGAAAGGGACTTAGGTAAAACGTACTGTAGGTAAGTATATCTAAATGCGTCGCGTTGAGTTGTTTCAAAGAAGTGAGAGAGATTAAGATTTCGGAGAGGTATTATTATTTTTTTGTTTTTAAGTATCGTATACGGTAAAGTGATGTTATTTTTCAGATGATTTTTAAACATTTTATTCATTTTCGGAAGTTGTAGGGACAAAAATAATGCTGTTCCGGCTGATTATATACGGACCTTTTTCGTGAGGTTTTTTTTCTAAATATATTTAGTGTATAGTAATTCGGTTTATGATAAACAAAAAATAAGCTTATAGAACTTAGGTTAGCATCAAAATGAGACACGACTGTCAATGATGTTGCTTAAGTTTTCGGTCACTTGCAAATCGGGGAGTGTGCGTCAAAATTGCAAGAGGTTATTCCGCCAAGCACGTACCATCATTGGTCAAAAAGACGCCACAGTAACATGGTGGGCATTTCATCGAAACGCAAAAAAACGTTTCAGGAATACTTTCAATATATGTACGTACGTAATAATTTACGTATAGCCAAATTGAGGGGAATTCCCTGCCGGTGACTGTTTCTTGATAGCTATAACCTGGGGATTTTTAAGTTAAGGATGAATAAACTACTTCTGGCGTGCTCTGTCGTCGACCACATTTTAGTTATCCATCATAATAATAAGTTAGTGATCAACCATGAGCCTGCAAACAATAATATATATATGTCTATTGTCTATATATCATTTATTTCGGGTAACAAAGATCCATAACATCCATCCACTTTACAGACTATTATACATATTTATAAAAACTACAAAAATACACTATTGTACACGAAGTGTCGGCGTCGTGTTGCGCTGCGTGGTGTCGCGTAGCCTCCCGCGGAATCGCCGATACACGACACCCTTCGGCCAAAACTCTTCCTTGAGAAATGTCTCAACACTATGAGTTTCATAAAAAAACGATAGCCAAGCCATGATGTCCTACAAACTCGACTCCACATTTAATCATCAAATTGACAGTTGATAATAACTCACTTGACATAAAACGAGTTTGTTATAGGTACTCGTACTATGTTGGTATGACTTGTATTTACTCCGTTGCCATGGTGGTGGAACCAACTAGGGCTCTTCTAACAATACTTACTTAAGTTCTCCTTACAAACAGCCCTCCTTGCGTGGCACATGTTGACGAAGAACTGGAAACCTTTCTTGTACCGGCTGAACATCATGCAGACCGGCTCCAGGTCAGCATCGGGCAGATCATCGCAGACGTGGTTGCATCCTTCGTTCCCTGGCTTGTCTTCCTCGTTAAAGTCGGAAATTCTTGGGGCTGCTGATGCTAAAACTGACGGGATTTGACGAAATATTATAGGGTACCTACATACCCCTTTTTTTCTGGATGGGAAATCATCAAATGACTTCTCCCGCTCTGGGCGGAGCGGAAGGGAGTGTCAGACTCTAACTGACTAAAACCCACCCGTGATCCTTCTTGTGCCCTTTGCGTTCCAGGGCCGCGGTAACTCTTTCGAACAAATTCCGCAACCCTAGCAGACACTGACCCTATGGGGCCCCGTCGTCTTTGCTGACGGCTCATTGAGGCGCGCGTGGAACACGACGCGCCGTCGACTCGGGCCTGGTTGCTATCGGACGGCGAGCCACCCATAGCTCGCCATCCGCAGGCCCGCGCCTACGGTGGCCGGGGGCGTCTTCTTCTGTTGCGGCGGCTGGGGCGTGAGGTTTCCCTCTCACGCACGCGTTCCGCCTCCTCCTCCTCCTTCGCTATGGGTACCTACATACCCGCGGTATTGATTTGTAGTTGATACAGTGAAATTCTATGGCCGATAGCGAAATTTGAAAATACTTTTGCATTTTAGTCATGAGTGAATTGGTTTTTCTGAGGCATCTAAGATTGAAAGAAGAAAGAAAGAAATAACGTAAAGATTTTTATATTTTATTTAAGACACAAACACAAAATTGTAAAAAAAAATATTAAAAGCTTCACATTAATTTTAATCTGTGCGAGGCGAAAAAAGGTCCCTATCTCAGCATGTGCTGCGGTATTTACTTAAAAACAAATAAATACACAGTGCTGGTGTGAGTGCGTAATATATACCATAATAACAGATAATATATTATCACTTGAAATAACGTTCACATGATATAATTTTCATAATTATGCTATAAAAACAAATAACCTAATTTCATGTGATCTAATATTACATTTCATATAAACTTCTTTTGCTCTAATAAATAACATTTAGTATAACGTTCATCTCATATAAATTTTCATTTGACATAATTTTCATATTTACTCATTTTCTGTCCAAATTCTGTAGTGAGTAAGTAAATATCAGAAAACATCATACTGTTATAACCTCATCTAACCCAAATGATTCACCAATAAGAGAAGTGGTCTGGGGCTCGGCGGCCGCTGCCGCGGCACGGCCTGTAATGCATATTAGTTCAAATGTGCATTATAGAAAATGTTTATTAAGCCATATAAAATTAGGTAAACTGAAATTATATCATTTCATCGTTATACTAAAAAATATATATAATAGATGAAATTAGGTACTTAAAAACATGATTTATAGAATTTCATTGAAATTCAAAATACGAAAAATATTAGTACGGTCAGGGTTTTATTCATATTTCTTATATTTTGAATTTCACAATGATTAAAACACACTTGTTAGTACATTTTACTTTCTATTGAAGTTGAAATGAAATACTTAAATGTTTAATTTAAACAACAATTATTTCCGCTCGTGTAGACCAGCAATTACGGCGTCGTTTTGTTTTAAATGAAATCATAATTATTTTATTACTGTGCTGGAAGTAAGCAGTTAAGGTCTGAGCCACACTATCGCGTTTGGGTCAGATGTTTAGTAAAAAATGTAACTTAAAAGACACAACACTGTAATTGATACTTGAGTTAGTAGCAGTAGATCGAAATTATTTCGGATTATAAATTAAGGTAGGTACCAATTATGCAAAATAAACTGAAAGCAGGTGGCGACCACATGCCAACAATTATAGAACACCAACATTCAATTTAAAATACAATTTTATTTTATTGTTTATGAAAATAACAATTTTTATTTCAGAACTTATCGAGTTTCTTTGAAACGTTCTATTTTAAATTTGTTTTCGATCCAAGTAACCATTTCAAATTTTAATTGAAATTCATGCTATTTCTAAATTGGAACTAATTGTAATGTGTTTTTGTTTTTTTATTTATAAAATCGATTTCAGAGATATTGTTGTTCGATATTATTTGTTATCGATGCCAAATTGTAGGAGTACGAGTTCGTACGTCACTATTGTTCCTACAACCTGGAACAATGATAAAAAACACCATTAGGTATATAAACTTACAGAACAATTGTCATACTAATATTATAAAGAGGTAACGTTTGTGAGTTTGTGACGTTGAAGGGGTAATTTCTGGATCTACTGAACCGGTTTTCAAAATTATTTCACCAATAGAAAGCTACGTTATTGTGAAATATCATAGGCTATATTTTATCCTCGTATTGCCACGGGAATGGCAATAACGCGGGTGAAACCGCGGGGCGCTGCTAGTTATACATAAAGAGCTGCAATTTTAGAAGCAAAATCATCTGAAACAAAACACATAAAAAATAGGGAAAAGAAGAAGTATTTGACAAATTGTGACTCACGATGCGACAAAAGTTCCTAAAATAATTTTGCTGTGGAAAACGATGTACTTTATAAACATAATAAAGAAATAAAAAGTTACCTATTATTGTAATAAAGTTACGAATTTTGTGTTTTTGCAAAAAAAAAAAATGTCGTGTCTATTGTGTGTTTTTTTTTTAAATATAGTCTATGCTAATATATAAAGCTGAAGAAGAGTTTGTTTGTTTGCTTGAACGCGGTTATTTCGGGAACTCCAGATCCGATTTGAAAAATTCATTCAGTTTTACTCTAAAACCAATAGGAGCGGAGAACCAATGATGAATGTTGGTAAAACGGGGTTATTTTTTCTGTGCCGCAGACGAAGTTGCGCCACAGTATTACAATATTTTTCCTACAGTAGGGCAACGCCTTTGATGTCGCGCGATGCCGCCGCCAGTGTAGGTACTTACGCTGCCACATGCAAATATGGAAGGGTTGTCACCAAATGGGAAATAAAACAATTGTGATTATTACTATTATGATGTAATCATTTATTCATATTTACATTCAAAATAATTGTGATTATTAAATCTAATATAATTCTTTATTAAAAGTGTAAACCACATACGTAGGTACCTACATCCTACATGTTACATAATAAGGATGTTTCCTTAGTAAAAAATATCTGATTATGTTTAGTCCATCAGTAAGATTATAGACAAATATTGTTCACGTATTTTTTCCTTTATTAAATCTATAAAAACTGACGAAGATAAAAAGCATCAAAGATCAGGAGTGGGGGCTTGTTACGTCACGGCTAGGTAAAAATTGTAGCGAGTAGTGACGTCACACGAGTTTTCAACGCAATTTATCGTCTTCGTTTTTTCTTATTATATAAAAAATACGTGTCCAATATTTTATGGAAATCTATCCGACGGAGTTATCAGATTTTTTAGTCAAATAACTTATTGTACAACTGTTTTACTTATCAATTACCGTCTTTGACAAGCTTCTATCCATAACTCGCGACTGGAAAGTAAGTAGGTACCTATAAATTCAATAAACAAACACATACCTTTACAATTATAATTATCAGACATAAAATTATAAGGAAATGTGGCCAAAATTGTGTGCACAAGTCAGTTTTGACTTAACGGCGGCAGCGGGGCGTCTGTAATATTCCATAAGTCTATGGTACAAAAATGAAAAAACCTAACAGAACAGTTTGTGCGCACCATTATAGAATGTAAGTATAATAAAATTATTACACAAAAAACACGCCGCGTCTGCCCTTCGCGCTCGGTACCGCAAACTAAGCGTGTTTGCGGTACGCGGCCCGCGCCGCCCGACACCCCGCGAGTTCCCCTCCGTTGCTCTGCGCAAGTACATTCGTTGCCGTACTGTAGGGAATATTGTAATACTGTGGTTGCGCGGCTCAGCTAGTAAATTAGTAAACATTAGCTAGTAAATTAGTTAAAATGTGTAAACAACGTGTAACAGAATTAACGCTATTGCGTTAATCCTAATATATTATATTCTAAATTTGTTCATAATTTATAGTACAATGACCCCTATTTTTTTTTTTTTTTTTTTTTCTTGATGGGAAATCATCAAATGACCCCTCCCGCCCTGGGTGGAGCGGTAGGGAGTGTCAGACTTTTACTGACTAAAACCCACCCGTGATCCTTCTTGTGCCCTATGCGTTCCAGGGCCGCGGTAACTCTTTCGAACAAATTCCGCAACCCTAGCAGGCACCGACCCTATGGGGTCCCGTCCTCGGTGCTGACGGCTCCTTGCGGCGCGCGTGGAACACAACGCGTCGTCGACTCAGCCTGGTATCGGACGGCGAGCCACCCACGCTCACCGTCCCCAGGGGTACAATGACCCCTTAAACGGTATTCCTTTTAACGGGACATATTACTATTAATTATAAACAAATTTTGCTATGGGACCAATCCATAGCAAAATTTGTAACAATACAATTTTGTCGAGTTATGCGCACATGCATAAATGTAATACAGAAATCACGAAAAGAAATCCACTGTCCTAACAGTCGATTTCATTTCGTGATTTTTGTGCTTGTCTTATGGTAAAACTTGTTCATAATAGGGATGTTGCCTGAGTAAAAAATATATGATGATGTTTAATCCGTCAGTTAGATTATAGAAAAATCTTGGACACGTATTTTTTCCTTTATCAAATCTACAAAAACTGACGAAGATAAAAAGCATCAAAGATCAGGAGTGGGAGCGTGTGACGTCACGGCCCGGTAAAAATTGTAGCGAGTAGTGACGTCAAACGAGTTTTTTACGCACTGTATCGTCTTAATTTTTTGTTTATGTGAAAAAAGAAAAATACGTGTCCAAATTTTTTTGGAAATCTATCAGACGGACTAATTAGTTTTTTTAGTCAACTACCCTATTATGAGTAAAATGACCATCTAAGAGTTATTGCGTTATTCTGTTAAACGTTGTTTAAAATAAAATAAAAAAAACATAATAGTATGACACAAAAATGTATCCAAATCCCATTTAGCCTAAAAATAACTAATCTATTAAAAATGATGGCCACAATACCGTTGGCCCATAATCGAATGAATCTTTTGTAGAGTCAGCATCCATTGTAGTGTTGTCGTATTGTAGTGAAGCTTTAACCCTTTATTCAGTTGGATTGATTGATCTCCGTGTCTAAGTAATGTTTGGACACTGAGAAATTTCTAAAGTAATAGTCCGTAGTAATAAGTCTATTTTTGTTCTTAACAGTTGTGTATTGCAACCACTTGATCAACGGAGCTTATAAAAACAAAACAATAGCGGAGTATCTCTAACGGAGCAATTTTATTGTGCATAATATGGGTATTGTAATTTTAAATACAAAAATGCACCTGTGAAAAATAACAGTGAACACCTTTTTAGAATTATACCTTAATTCAATTATTAAAAATAATCGACTTCGTCCTATGATAATAATTTCATAATTAATTATGAATACTTTATCAAGTTAATTTCCTGTGTCCGCATAATTATTATCTTGAAGAACTTAATTAAATTCCGTATTTTGAGTTCTTAAAATACTTCACCATTTTGTCTCTTTCTACGCGATTATAGATGAGACTGGCCATCATTTAATTTTATTTGCACGATTATAATAAATTTAAATTAAGAATTCTGACATTATTTTGAAATTATGAGCAGTAGTTTATTTTTTATTATTTATCAAAGATTATTTTGTTGTTGTGATTTTTATTAAAATTGATGAGTGATTCATTTTCTTTATTAATATTTTGGTTTGTATCATAAAATCATATTGGTTGATAAATGGAATTCTTTAATTGCTGAAATAGTAGTTTCAATCACTTCGAATGCAGTTGGCAGTGATTGTGTCAGTCGTAAAATGATACTCCCTGTCCTCGACGAAATCCTTCCTATCCTTTGCTATATCCTAAACTACTCAATATCCCATGGGGTCTTTCCATCAGCTTGGAAAGACGCCAACATCACTCCCTTACCCAAAAAGGCAAATCCAACTTCCTTTTCCGAATACCGTCCTATTTCCATCTTGCCTTTCCTCTCCAAAGTCCTTGAACGCCTTGTCCATAATCAGCTTAGTGCTTTTCTTTGCAAAAATGGTCTGCTGAATCCTTTTCAATCCGGATTTCGTCCTGGTCATAGTACAGCTACAGCCTTAGTACAAGTTACTGATGACATACGGCTGGGCATGGAGCGAGGACATCTGACGGTTCTTTGCTTACTAGATTTTAGTAATGCATTTAACACTGTTGACTTTGATATCTTGCTTGGCATACTGCGCTCGCTTAACATATCTCCAACGGTGATTGACTGGTTTCGCAGTTACCTGTATGGTCGCCGGCAACGTATATGCATAGAAGAATCTAACTCTTCTTGGTGTTATACAACTGCCGGTGTACCTCAGGGTGGCGTTTTATCTCCTTTACTCTTCGCAATATTTATAAACGCTATCTCCAAAAAACTTCTCGCTTCCTACCACCTCTATGCAGACGATTTACAAATCTACAAACAAGCTCCTCTTGCAGATTTGGCCGATGCAATAAATACATTAAACAAGGATTTGGCTACAATTTGTGAGTGGAGTGAGGCAAATGGGCTTCAGGTAAATCCATCGAAGACCCAGGTCATTGTTGTCGGTAGCCCTAGGATGATTCCAAAAGTAAATTGGTCACAACTTCCCCAGGTACAATTTAACGGAACTACTATTCCAATATGTGAAACGGTTAAGAACCTCGGGGTTTGGATCGATAGACATCTGTCTTGGGGTCCGCAGCTCCAGCACGTCAGCCGGAAAATATATGCATCTGCCAAGTCCCTCAGACGATTGCGGAACTTTCTTCCCACTGCCACTAAAACTGCGCTTGCACAGTCCCTTCTGATTCCCATCCTTGACTATGCTGATGTCAGTTATCTTGATCTCACTCAGGCACAATTAGATAAACTTGAGCGTCTTCAAAACCTTTGCATAAGATTTATATTTGGCCTGCGCAAATATGATCATATTTCTGAATTTCGCACAAAGCTCAAGTGGCTTCCCATACGCCTTCGCCGGGATTCTCATATTCTATTTCTGCTCTACAGTATTCTGTTCAATCCCACAACCCCCTCTTATCTTAAAGAACGTTTCAAGTTCCTTCATGACACACATAATAGATATCTGAGGTCATCGGAAAACTTGAGACTAGAGATGCCGATACATTCCACCAGTTTTTACGACAAATCTTTTACGGTTCAAGCGGTGCGATTATGGAATGCCTTGCCCGTATCGGTAAGGCGTGCTCAATCTTTGTCCATTTTTAAAACAATGGTCAAAAATCACTACCTCTCTCTTTAATCGATTTTATTTGGATTCTATGCTTTATGTTTCATCATTTTATTTTATTTAATTATTGTATATATTTATATATATTATGTATTTATTGTATGTATAATTAGTACACCTAAGGCTACCTACAGCGCTGTATTTCCTTTTCTCTTTAAAATCCATCCAAAGGTTGTCTTGAAAAGATCGCTTTTAGCGATAAGGCCGCCCATTGTGTCACCCTATGTAATGTTTTCTTCATCTATATTTTCTGTAACTTATATGGTGTACATAATAAAGAGTATTCTATTCTAAATAATCCGTTCAATCAAATAGCATATTTTTAGTAAAAACAATTTGAATAAAAAAAAGTATAGATTTTGTCTGGTAGACTTGATGGTTATGTTATAATAAACTAGCGACCCGTACCGGCTTCGAACGTCTGGACGTTAATTTAATTTAGTCTATGTTACTTAATTATGGTTAATGTAGCAGTCAAATAAATGATGAAAGAATTTTCGAAATCGGATCAGTAGATTTTTATTTTATTCGTTACAAACATACAAATATTTCCTCATCATAATATTATTATAATAGTGTGGATTTTCCTGGTTTCAAGAGTCTTATACTGATTTTCTTTTAACCGACTTCCAAAAAAGGAGGAAGTTCTCAAGTCGACTGTATTTTTATTGGGTGTGCCGATTTTGATGATTCTTTTTATATTCGAAAGCTGGTGCTTTTCATGTGGTACCATTTGAGTGAGATCTGACTACTAGTATTTCAGTTATGCCTAATAATGTGTGGACCTACATACGTTGATGACGTTTTGATATAAAATGAAAAAAGAAATGTATATGATGGTTTGGAAGAGCATCTTAGTATTGTGATCAGTTTCTAGTTCGGTGAAAATCTGCCGCCGAGACGAAACCGAGATAGGAAACAGAGCTCTTTAAAAAATTATTGAAAAAACTTGTACAAGTACGTACCCATCACAGGGTACGTACTTGTACAAGTTTTTTTTTTCACTTTTTAGTGGTGACCTACCCGTCACCACTGGTCGGTGTTTAAAAAAACGAAGAAACAACCAAAAACGCCGACTTCTGATATTAAAGTTATTTTATACTTTTTGTGTGTTTTTGGTTTAGAAGTCGGTTGTTTTGTTTAATTGTCTCTTATACAGTTCAAAATAGCATTAAGATATTGATCAGACGGTTGTTTCTATAGAAAAACTCGCCGTGAAGGTGAAATGAGCACGGAGTGAGTGTCATTCGTATTGATACTATACCTCATTCACGATAAGATTAGACATTGAAATACATATTTTTTTACAATCCATTCAACCGATTTTGACTTCTATTGCGTTGGCGGTATGACACATGGTAGCTGCAGTAAACAGTTGGTATTATAATCACGTTTTTGCTCTTAATGCCATCCTTATGCCTACGGAATAGAAGTAAAAATCGGTCGAACAGACTGTAAACAATTTTGTTCCAATGTCTAATCTTATTGTGAATGGAGTATAGGTAGGTATTGATAGCTCACTTCACCTAAGCTATCACAGTGAATTTATTACAGAACTAGCTGCTGCCAGCGACTTCGTCCCCGTGGAATCCCCGATTTTAAAACATTCTTTATCGCTGCTCCGCTCCTATTGACTTAAGCGTGATGATATATAGCCTAAAGCCTTCCTCGATAAATGGGCTATCTAACACTGAAAGATTTTTTAATCGGACCAGTAGTTCCTGAGATTAGCGCGTTCAAACAAACAAACAAAATCTTCAGCTTTATAATATTAGTATAGATGATACTACTGTACTTACCGTGAGGACCAACTCTCTAGTGATGTAAAAGAAATGCAGACCACTGAGAGCCACACTATCACCGTTAACTTGGTTCTGGAACCGTTCGACCTGAGGAATAAGCCAAAGGAAATATACAAACTTGAAGATTGTGCCTGGTTTCAGGCAGTAGAGAGAGCAGTGGTGGCCGAGTGGTAACGGCCTCGACTTACGGATTGTAGGTCGTGGGTTCAAACCTAGCCAGGCGCATTACTTTGTGTAATTAATATCATCACCACTGCTCTCAAAACGGTAGATGTCATGTGATTGATATTAGTTGAGCTACAGTTTATACTTTACAGCTCATCATTTTACTTAGTTTTATGTTATTATTACGAAATAAACTTTCATTATTTGAAACTTCATCTGTCTTTTTAACGGCCGTCCTTCACCCCTCAAAGTCAAAGTTTATTAGTAATACATTTATTTCAACTAGTCCATTAAAAGGCACTTTTGAACTTCAGAAAATGCAAATGCCTGATGTATAATAAACTCGTGGTCTCTCATCACTCATTTACTGTTCATAATCATTAAAGGCACGTATTTGAACATTATCTAACCAGCCAGTTGAGTCCGAAAAAAAAAACTCATGTAGAGTGAACGTGAATTGAGTTGCCAATCTATGCAATCAAGGTGAAATGTCAGTTCACTTCTAGCTCACTATACTTATGTGTTCACCGTGACAGATACACAGAATACATCACCTTATGGTGTGCGGTGATGTGGTATGATGGAGCATGCTTGCCATGAACTAACAAATTCACTCTTGTAAAGGCAAATAAGCTATTTACTTTAGGCTCAAGCGTAAAGTGAATAACTTATTTGCCTTTGATTAGTTCATTACTATAACGAGCTTCGGGCAGTGATAATAAAAATAGCCGATTAATTAACCAAAAATTACATTTTAATTACACAACACTAATTACAACTTTAAACTCGCTAATTATAATCGCTTTAGTTCGCAACTAATCCAATACTGACTCAGTCGGTATAGGGTCTCATATAGGGCGCCGGTTAATTCCAGAACCATCCATAGATTTTTTTTTTAATTTCCATAGAAAGATCTAGAAAGTTCGCGTACATATCGGTCGCAACTGACTACGGTTCGAGAATTCTAAAATGTTCTCGACTCTACTCTACTCGATACTAGATGGCGCTAGTGGTACCGGATGCCACTATCTTCCTTGCCTAGTTGCGATGCGCAACATTACATTAACAGGTAAAAAGACTCTTACCTCTTTACTATAAGATGTAGTAGGCACCGCATAAAGGGCACGAACAGGCACCTTGGAAGCTGTGTTCACACCAGAAGCCACCAGCGTCACTGTCAGGAAACGAACGCAGAGAAAGATTGTCGAATACGTCTGGTATGCGGCGTATATGTTTGCACGGAGTGGACTGAAAAAACTCAAGGTTAATAGTGCATTTAAACTGCCTGCATTTAGGCATAGAGGAGATAGACCTAGGAATAGTTTAACCTACAAAATGCTTCATGCTCCAGTAGGCAGAAAAACCCAGCATTATTTTCACCTTCCTCTTACTTCGCGTAAGGTGATATAATATTGAGTCTTTAACTACATTTTGAAATTGGCCTTTTCTATTGGCCACTTCTAAAGTTTATTTGTATTTAAATATTATATTATTATATAAATATATATTTATTGTTTTAAAAGAGTGTACGTGGAGTTTCTTGCACATTCTTCTCAATAGAGATCTACGCTTTGGAACGTGCAGATAGCTTCACTTCTTTCGGCCTTGACAATTCAAAAGTGACTTCTTGATGACTTCTTTCAAGATAGTGTGAGACACTTCCTGACTAAAACCCATGTATTTTTCTCTAAATGCCCTTCTCTGCTCTAAGTGCCGTTCCAGGCCCACGGAGTCTCGTTCGAACAAATTTCTCAACTTTGGCAGGCATTTGCCCAAGCCGGCCCCGTCTTCAATGCTAGCATCTTTTTATGGCGTGCGTGGATCGTAACGCTCGGTCGTACCAGGCCTGGTTCTAATCGGACAGCGAGCCACCCAACGCTCATCGTCAGCAGGCACGCGCCTCCATCGTCGGAAGTCGCAGGGCGATTCCCAACGTTCAGGGAGTCTTCTTCTGTTGCGGCGGCTGGGGCGTAAGGTTCAACTCTCTCTCACGCAGTCCGCCTCCCCTCCTTCGCCATATTACTGCTTCGCACTAATATATCACTATGCTTTGTTCAAAGAGTGGCAGTACTCACCTACTCTCATGTCCAGGGCACAAATTATTGACGATTTGCGTTGATTTGACTCCATACCTACAACATGAAATGTAAGAAATAATTCGGTTGCTTGCCGTTTTTTAGTAGAAATGTTTTTGCATAAGTATTTTATTATGCACTTATTGGTTACCCTGGTGTGCTATATATTTATTATTAAGGTGTGCTGTTAGAGAACCCGATTCTGAATTATGCTCGCATGTGTGTACAAGCTTACCTAGCATATATTGTTTATTATTAAAAGAGTAAGAAGTATGACGCACTATAAGTTTTTAAGCAAATAAGTACGACTTTATTTATAAAAATGAATAATCATCTGATTGTTTAAACTAATGAAATGGTTAAAAGTTTATAAAAAGGCAGTAAATTTAAAGCTAGCTCCTACTTACGCAAGAACAACGTAAAGCTGTAAACATAAAAAGAACAGGTCACTGGCGAATGCGACCAGCACGATCCCACTGAACACGTCATCAAACAATTGGACCAAATTCGTAGCTCGGGTGTAGTCCTCTCTTAGTACACTCCATGTTCTCGCAGGTACGAAGTTCTAAAA
This sequence comes from Hecatera dysodea, assembly GCA_905332915.2. NCBI lineage: Eukaryota > Metazoa > Arthropoda > Insecta > Lepidoptera > Noctuidae > Hecatera > Hecatera dysodea. The sequence continues at coordinate 6,840,931 of HG995288.1, read as the reverse complement.
CAGAATGGCGAATGTTATAGAGGGTAGCCAAGTAAAACAATTTAGAACTGATGATATGCATACAAATTTTCTTGTATTAAGCCAATTCATTTAATTTGAATTGAGTATATACATTAATATTTACAGTTCAGCTCTAATTGTTATAAAAAAAATTCAAACAACAATGTTACATACTGTTACTTTAAAAAAAACTATGGTGATATGTTGATAAATATAATTGCTATTAATACATATGTATATAATTGCTACATTAACCCGCAAACCCATCGACCCAGGCCTGGTTGCTATCGGACGACGAGCCAACCATAGCTCGCCATCCACAGGCCCGCGCCTAGGGCGACCGAGTATCGTGTTTTCCGACCCCCGGGGCCTCTTCTTCCATTGCGGCGGTTGGGGTGTGAGAATTCCTTCTCCCGTACGCGGTCTGCCTCCTTCTTTGCTAGCATTACTGTTTCACAGAAGGAGGTGATCAATTACCATGCTTCCTCGCTCCGGACCTTGGATTGAACCAGGGCCGGACGCGAGAGGTCGGAGACGGCGTTGCTCCGCCAAAGCACGGCAGACCTCCACTGTATGCTCCACCGTGTCCTCCGGGAGCTCCACACAGTGTTGACACACGGACATATCCTCCTGCTGAATCCGAAAGAGGTATCACCCAAAACAGCCGTGTCCTGTGAGCAACTGCGTTAGGCGGAGGGTCAGGACGCTGTGGCGACTCTCCAACCACTCTTCAAAGAGGGGTCTTCTCGCCACAATGGTGACGTGCCCAGTGCTGGGTACCAACAGTCGCTGTCTCTATGCCTCCGTGAGATCCTACCGGAGCTCGGTCCGCTGCGCAGCAATTTGCCGCGGCAGCAGAGTTTCACCCAGGCTAATGCCTCCACGCGCAATGCGTAAACGTGCGCGAGGGCTCTCGCCTCCAAATCCCACGGCAGCGATCTGGCAAGGGGGCTCGCCGCCTCGCAAGAGACCGTGCGGTATCCCCGGGTCAACAGATTGGCCATGACCCTTTGGGACGCTTTCAGGTAGCGCTGGCAGTAGCTTCAGTGACAGCATCCACACCGGGGCAAGAGCTTTCGGCTGAAGGCGTTTGGACAAACCGCACCTCTCACATGCAACTTGATGAACCGGTTGAATGAAGACGCGTCTAACCTATCCACTATCGTTTTCAAGATGCTGTTGTTATGAAATGAAATTAGAAATCAATTTATTTAAATTGTACGAAACTTGCATCAAACTAATGATGAAAAGAAAGTCTGAAGAACAGTTCTTCAAACGTACAGAATAGAGTACTCTTTATTATGTTCACCATATAAATTACAGAAAAGACAGATGAAGAAAACATTAAATAGGGACACACAATGGACGACCTGATCGCTTAAAGCGATCTTTTCAAGTCAACCTTTTGGTAATCAATATCATCTTTTTTCAGTGTGTATTTACTGTATTTGGCTTTTAATAGATTTTATGCTTACCTTATTAGCTGTCAAAACAATCTTCTTATTTATTTGTTCCAATATCGAAGTTAAATACAAACTGATGCACATGATGAATATGTCTGTGTAGTTCCAAGTCGCTGTTGCTACTGAATTCAGGTACTGAAAACAAAAGAGAGTGTCATAAAAACAATAGCAGAGGTGCAAAGTGAAATTTATCGCTGATACGAATGCGACTGTTGAAGTATCAAAATATAAAAGATTGGTAGAGCCCCGCGGTATCACCTGCGTAGTTCTGGCTCCCCTGGAAATACGTGGGTGAAATATAGACTACGTTACTTACTGATCGGATCTGTAGTTTCGGAACTTTTTCTGTACAGAAGAATAAACAAAAAATCTTTCTTTAATATAATATTAGTAAAGATTGATCACGTGGAATATTGACAGCATTTGTCAATCCCATAGATTTTGAATTAACGCTAACTCTGCCGCTGTCTAAATGTCACACATCTAGAACCTCTTCGTGAAAGTGGAGAGGAAGAAGAGTCCTAGTCGGAACCAGTGCGGGACCGCGCTGGTAGAACCCAATATGCTGCATCTGGCAATACCTACGACGCAGCTCTATGTGTTTCGGTTACATCACAACACGAAGGTTGACGATATCGTGGAGTATGTTCGAGCGAAGACCAGCTGGACCTTAAGGGTAGAGAAGTTGGAGTCATGGCATAACACGAATTTCAAGTGGTTCGTGGTGCGAGTTCCGACTCATCATATTGAGACCTTCCTCAAGGAAGAGTTTTAGCCGAAGGGAGTCGTGTATCGGCGATTCCGCGGAAGGATACGCGACACCGCGCAGCACAACAGGACGCCGCTACTTCGTGTACAGTAGTATAATATTTTTATGGTTTATATATAAAATATGTATGTACGATAGTCTGTAAGGTATATACATATGTTATGGGTCTTTGTTACCCGAAATATATTTTACTAGCTTCTGCCCGCGACTTCGTCCGCGTGGAATAGTTACTTTAACCTCGATTTTGAAACTCTCAGCCCGATCGGTGTAAAATTGACAAAGTTTCATACATACTTTCATCCCCTATTTTATCCCCTTGGGAGTAGAATTAATCAAAAGCCTTTCTTAGCGGATGCCTACGTCATAACATCTACCTGCATGCTAAATTTCAGCCCGATCCGTTCAGTGGTTTGGGCTGTGCGTTGGTAGATCACTATGTCAATCAGTCAGTCACTTTTGAGTTATATATATTTAGATAGATATTATAATTATAAGCCATCTTTGTTGCTAAGTAAGATACAGTATATGTTTTTCTTTTTTATGAGTTTCTCCAACAGAATAAAGAAGATGATAAGTACTTGTTGTTTTATACGCCAAAGGCACTGCGAATACCATGGCGTCTTTGTACGAAGATATGTATTTACTATAACCGAAAGTTTAGCTCAAGAAAAAATAGTGTTTGTAACCGTTGTGCTGTGTCTGTACTGAATAAAAGTTTTTCTATTCTATTCTATTCTAGTAGGTAGGTACTTTACCTGGACAATGACCCCTAACCATACAGTATACGGTACATTCAACTCAAACAACCAGGAGGAATTCGTCTTTATGAACACTTCTCCAACATTAGCTACATCCCCTTGGCATTCGAGAATCTTCGCAATTCTTGACATTATTGACATCATGTGCTCCACTGAAAGGTTCAATTAGCCTAGAGGTACCGATCGTAAATTTAACAAGGCATTAAGCGCATACGCCGAACGGCATTTCATACAAATTTTTAGGTCGTTATTTTCCGAAATGACTAAACCGATTTTAATGAAACTTTACACACATAAGCAAGATACAAAGGTCTAAAAAGTTAGTTGATTTTCGATAAATAGTGTTACAGTTAAATTAGATCTATTTTAAATTTTCCATGCAAACATACATTTCCAGTTATCTTTTTTTAAATAAGACATTTTGAAAATGTTCTTCACAAATTTTTTAGGCTTATGTATTTTGTTTATACGTGTGAAGTTTCATTAAAATCGGTTCAGTCATTTCGCAAAATAGTGACTTGAAAATTTGTATGGAATGCCATACGGCGTACACGCTCTTAACGATCGCGCACCACGTTTGGTGACCGTTATTTCATTGAATCAGATTAGAAAACAGATAAATACGCTAAAAGCATGTAAAATAAAGTTGGCGACCCGGAAAATTTCTATCTCATTTTTGGTTTTAACTGGCTACAAAAATATGAGGAGGTTCTCAAGTCGTCCATTTTTTTTTTGTTTCGTCATAACTTTTTACTGGGAGTACCGATTTTGATGATTCTTTTTATATTTAAAAGCTGGTGCTTGTCAATGGTCCCATTTAAATTTGAGTGAGATCTGACGACGAGTATTTGAGATATCCCTAATAATACGTGGCTTTGACTACTTTGATAATGTCTCACACTCTCTTGTTGGTACGGAAACGTGTCTAGAAGCATTGAAACATTAAAGTGAACGACCCATCTCTCTGGTCACACAAATTGTCAATCAGGGTATTACCATGGAAGATGGGTAGGCCATTATTGTGGGACTCTACTCTTGCGCTATGCCATTGAAAAATGAAAAAATAAAACTGTATACGATGGTTTGGAAGAGCATCTTTGTATTTCAAGGTGGTCCCTTTCCAGTTTGGTGAAGATCTGATGAAGACCGGAGATAGGAAACGGAACTCTTCAATAAATGATAGCAAATCTTTCGGGATTGCTGAAAACGCATGTTTGTTTATTGTTTACGCCAATTTATAACACGTACGCTGTGATGGGTACGTTTAGCTGTAGGGTATCACCACTAAAACGTGAAACATAAAAAAAAGACTTTTTTACAAAAAAATATAACCGTCTTCTAAACAAAAAAAAAAAAAAAACAAAAAAACTCAAAACGTATATAATATTTTATTATTTTTAAAAGTTTTTATAAAAAGACAAAAGAAATAAACATTTAATTAAAGTCAACATTTTCATTATCTTACGAGTTACCTACCTTATAAATGTAAAGACAATCTCGCCTTTTGGAAGCTCAAATGCATTAACTAGGATTCTAGCCTAAACTGATAAAACTTTAAAGCTAATTACGCAAAGCAATACAACTGTTTTAACACGCAAGAAAAATACCCTTTTTAACTTACTCAGGCCCATTCCCATGAACACGACACAGGTTATTTTGCACCTCTTAACGACGTTAGGATGAACGTACTCATCGAGTCTCGACTTGATTAGTTCCTTCATCAGTTGTGGCCATTTTTGAGCAACTCTAATGAATATGATCGTAGTTAACCAAGTCGTCGTGAAGAATGTTATGAAAGCTGGAAATTGCATACGGCAAATAGTAAAAAGTATTACCTACATGAAATATTATAGTAAAACATTTGAAGAATAAAAGCAAAAGTGACGTTCGGCCCGGGTCCATTCGGTCCTTCCATTTATAAAGATTTTATTTAAACTACCGTTTTATAGTTTTATCAAGAAAGTCTTTTTTGGCACATACAAAGAAACCCATATTGGATATAAATCTTTTTTTCAACTTATATTATTTTTTGAACGATTTCAAAAATTGTTAAAGGGTAATCAGCAACTCGATATAAAAGCAAAAGTGACGTTCGGCCCGGGTCCATTCGGTCCTTCCATTTATAAAGATTTTATTTAAACTACCGTTTTATAGTTTTATCAAGAAAGTCTTTTTTGGCACATACAAAGAAACCCATATTGGATATGAATCTTTTTTTCAACTTATATTATTTTTTGAACGATTTCAAAAATTGTTAAAGGTGAATCAGCAACTCGATAGCGTAACACTCAATCACAGTTTTCAAAACTCATGGAAATTTCCTCTTCTTTTCGTGTCTATGGTTAACCTCTTAGATTGTTTAATATGTTTAAAATATATGGCAAAAAACGAATACCCCGTTTCATTTCAAGGTTTAGCCAGAGCGTTGCGGAATTAGTTCGAAAGAGTCACCGCGGCCCTGGAACGCAAAGGGCACGAAGAGGAACACGGGTGGGCTTTAGTCAGTAAGAGTCTGACACTCCCTTCAACTCCGAACAGAGTGGGAGAAGTCATTTGATGACTTCCCATCCATAAACAAAGGCTTACCTAGACCACTGATATTTTTAGGATTTTTGAACATTATAAACAGACTCAGCATTGTTTCAATAGTCTGAGCGACGACCATAATCATAGCCAATAGAAATTTAAATGAGCACATAGTGAATCTGAAAAAAATAAAAAATTACATAACATTATCATTTTTTGCCTACATCTCAATGTATCTCGGATTGGCATAACATGTCTTCTTTACTATAACTGGGTAATTTCCTGGAAAAAAAATCTAAAGAGTTCGTCAGATGGAATTTCGAAAAAATATTGGACACGTATTTTTTATTCTTTCACGTAATCAAATAATCAAGACGATATAGTGCGTTGAAAACTCCCATGACGTCACATTTTAATACATGTTTTACTAAAATGTAACGACACCAGTCTGCACTATTATAATTTATCTTTATTTTTTTTCTTTATGTATTTAAAATGGTAAAAATACGTGTCCTATATTTTTTGAAAATCCAACGGACGGACCGAATAGAATTATGACTTTTGTATGTAGTAAAATACCCAATTTCGTTAGTATGTAAATGTTCTCGTCTCTAATCAGATGCATTCTATGTTTATTTATTCGGTGTTTTACCTCATTTTCTTTAAGTCTTTTTGTAGTATTCCTGTGACTGGATTCAGGCCAAGGCATTGTCCCCATAAAACCACGACGCTCATGGCTTTTTGGAATGATGTGAACTGATCTTTCATTTTATTTTTACCATCGTTTTCTGGTTTGGCTGCAAGAAACATTTTTATTCGGTATTAACCAATATCATCTGTTCATCGTCATCTGTGTTTTTAAGTAGTTCCAAAAAATTACAGCTGAAAATTCTCATTTTAATTTTTGAACTGTACAATCACTGATGTTTATTAAAAATGCACAATTGTCGTGCGTTTATTAACAACAAATTACTCGTCTTGTTTCAGTAAGACTGCCATAACTAACTAAAGACTGCCTAGAGTTTAAGTTATTGTATCGAAGGTGGTGTACTAACAAAAAATTGGTTCCTATGTTGTTCCCAAATAAAACAGTTTATTTATTATTATAACTTTTCAAACATTCCCAGATAATCCAAATCAATAAATCCATTTACTATATTTTTGAAATATTTTCGAATCAAGAGTAATAAAAACTCACTATCATCTGAAATCCAATGCTTAGCAGTACCTCTTTTGGTTCCACTGAAAACCAATAAAAATAAATTAGTCAAAAGTATTTTTTAAATAACGAGCAGCTACATAAAACCTTTGCATACTTACTCATCCAAATGATTCTCTTGAAAAACTCTGAAATTGATAATTTCTAATTCCTTTGATAGTTCTGTAAATAAATTAGATATCATTTGTAAACTTTAATTTAATCTTTCTGTCTGAAAAGATCTTTCTTCTTTAATTTTGATTGCTGATTGTACGGGTAAAAAAACTCGTAGGTACATTAATTTCATTTAATTTTTTAAATTTTCTTCTTTTGACACTGATTGTACTGTGTACGATTTATCTTAAGGTTTGGTTTTTAGTTCATCAGTCTATAATTCTCTTATGTATAAAAAAATATTATAAAACGTCATATTTATTATTTTAGCACATATGCATAGTATAAGTTTTTATTGTAATTTCTATAAATCTCAAAAAATAATATATATTTTGTATTTTATTTATTTGTTGTACACCTACCACAGTGTTTTCTCTTTGACCCAAAGGTTGACTGGTAGAGAATGCCTTGTTGCATTAAGTCGACCCATGTACCACTATTGTACATAAAGTTTAAATAAATAAACAATTTATTTTTGTCTTCGATGAAACGAGTCCAATCGGTTTTCATTTTATCTATTTGGGGACGGCATCCGATCTAACCGGATGTCAAAGTCATAGTCAAAATTTTAATACCTGTCTGACTTCCACACAGACAACCAAAAATTTAAAAAATAATTGAATATATAATAAATAAAATTAAACAAAAAAATCATACCGAAACGCTGCCCGCCAAAACTAGTTCCTTTCATAGTAAGTACCTTGTGAGTACTGTCACAAACAAAGTTAATAAAACTGTTTATCTTTCAAACATCGTTCAAATTGTAGGGTCAGACCCAACAATTTGAAGCCCTCTTGTTTTCATGTCACTTTGTTGAAATTATTAATGTATGTCATCAAATCATGAATATTTTATTATACTGTCACTTCTAAAATAACGCAGACGTGATGTTTGAGTTACAGTTTTGGGACGTGTCATGTAAAGGTTGATCAAAAGTCGTTTGAATAAATATTAACTTATTTATGGACTTATTTTAGATAAGTTTGGCTTACCATGATAAAAGTAGGTGTTGGATGTTTTGCTTCCTTTTTCATTGGTCCTGGGTCCAATTACTATATAGGGGAAAAGCGTTACTGAGTTTTCCCGTTGAGAAGCACTCAGTAACTGGCAGAGCGGAGTTTGGATCCGTCTCCGGCTGGTAGTAACAGGCCCGCCTACTATCAAATGAGTTTTAACTATTGCAAGAAAACTATGGACGTACAAGGTTCAATTCTACTTAACTCATTAGAAATTGCAGTCGTAATGTTGTTGTTAGATTCTCTCTACAAGAACTATTCTAGCAAGTGTGATTAAAATAAACCACATTTTACATACATAGGTTACAAATTCGCATTAGGGTATTAAATGATGAACAAAAAGGTCCTACTAAAAACCGCTATCATCAATTTATCTGCAAAACGCGTAGATAAAAGCAATTTTCTCGTTGATCGTTCATTGAAAGGTCTAATTTCGGCATTAAACGATGCTGCACATTATTTACGTAATTATTTTCACTGAAACGTTTATTCCCCAATATTTATTATTTGTAAAAACGTGAGAACAGTCGACGCATTGAACAATAAAAATTGGAAGCGTAGAACAAAGGGATGACGTTAAAATATTCACAAAAACACCGATGATGGACAGTCGAATGCGGAATGCGTATAATCATATACATAGAGGAATGGACTGAGCAATACCTTCATAAAAGCTGACTATTCTGTAGAAACAGACACAGCAACTGTTCCAGTATCTGCACTTACTGTATCTTTATGCCTTACTGCCAGTAAACTTAAAGCAGGATTAGGTATTTTTTGAAGACTCTAGTGATGTAAATGCGTATTGTGGGCCTGTCTTATGTAATTTATGGCGTTTCTCAATAAAATTGGCATACATTATTATTTATATTATATTAATAATCAGAATTCTAAAGGACCACTAGTACAGTCGGTGATAGCAATTAACTGACCCCCCTAAAAATTACTCGATTTTACACCCTATGCTCATAACATTAAACGTTATTCAATATGGTATGAGTTTATCAGACTAACACTACTCGATGAACAGAAACAATAAATAATTTTGATACGCAAACTTGAGCTTTAAGAGGTTGGTATTAGGTAATTTATTTATAACTTTTTACCTTTTTTAATAGTGGGTAGTTAGACGTCAATATGCGTATTCAACAAAAACTGCTATAAATATGACATAAGGACTATGGGGTAGAAGAATAAATTGAACAAGATATTCTATGCACAAATAGCAGTGAATACGCGCGAACATTTTTACCTTGCCTTACTAAATTGGCTTTTTTCCTTTTTATTAATTGTTATCAGTTTTGATAGTTTAATCGTCATGTCTCAGTTGAGTGATTATTTAAAATACAAAATAATCTATTTGCATGAGGAGAATGTTGGTATTAAAGCGATTGCTAGGAAACTTAATATAGCGGTAAGTGTATTCTTTTTATGCTTCATTTATAATTATACTTTTTCCTTAATTCGTTAGTCTGCTTAAAAGCCGGTGAATGTAGAATAATAGACAATTAACTGTATTTCATTATGAGTCTAATTTGAGATCATTTATAGGTCTAATTTGATTTATATAATCTAATTTAATAAACGTATTTTTTCAAACTTAATCGATAAATTATGTTTACCTATTCGTTACTAAAATTATGCTTATTGTGTTGTTTCAGAGAAATACAGTCAGATTGTCGCTAACAATAAGACATTTTGAAGAGGCAGGGAATATTCAAAAAGATCGTCCTGGACCAAAACCTACTATGTTACATACTCCAGTGTCAGAACGTCATCAAGCAATTGTTAGAAGGCATACTGAACAACCATTTTTGCCTACTCATTCAACTGCAAGTGGAAGTGATCGTTGTTGGAATATGGTGCGCGGTATGCGGGACCGCTTGCAACAAGTAATAGAAAAAATGGTGCTCCACTTCGCTATTAAAAGCACATAACTTGAGTAGCAAGTGTTGGTCACAAACAATACTAACGTATGTCAGTGTGTGTGTGTTAAATTAACTATTGTTATAATTTGTAACGAAGTATTTCGAATACCTAGTTTTTTGTCAAAACCTTATTTTATAACTAAAATAACTATTCATAAAACAAATTGATATATAGTAGACCAGGTAGAACTTCAACGTATAATGCCGTTTTATTTAGTTCAATGATAATTTTAATGTAGTGATGTTATTGTTATGAAATAGAAATACATACCTATATTTCTAAATATTATAACATGCTGATTCACTACATTAAACTTATCATCTTCGTGTCGTCATCAATAATTTATCATTTATGTTATTCTTATAATATTTTTTTATAAAATAAAATCGTTTTTACCACCATTTTGGTTTTTTATTTCTGTTCGTTTTTTTTTTTTGTTGCTAAAGTTATAATTTATTATTTATAACTTAAAACAAATTTACAAAACAGAAACAAACGTGTCAATCACGCTGGTTACGAACCCGCAACCACAATTTGTCAGCTCACTACAGTCACCATTAGACCACTCGAAACATATTCAATGTGATCGAAATTACGTATTATATTACAAGTTAAAATAATATTCAAGAACATACCTACCTTAACACTGCGTATTAAAGATCAAATTCGAATAACTATTTTATTGATCGTAGACGTTGAACCAGTTCCAACGTTGTTCTAGTTCGATCGTTCGTAACAAGCAAAAGGTTCAAATTCGTTTAATTTTTAGGGGGTCAGTTAATTGCTATCACCGACTGTACGATTGCTTTGTATCTTTTACGCTTTCCTAACAAAGATAACTTCATTTCACAGCGGAATAAGAAACGCTCATTCTTGTCTCTACGGCTATGCGTGAATTTAAAATAACGAATACACACACACACCGTTTCAATTTCAATTTTTATGACAGGACAGCACAGGACAGTTTCAATTTTTATTTGGTCTACTGAATGCTATTTTTATCCTAAAATATTGTCTTATAAGTGTATTGTGTGTACTTAAATAAAATATTAGGGTGATTGCATACACACAGGGAGCAGTGGTGGCCGAGTGAAAGCAGTGGTGGCCTAGTAGCCCCGACTTACGAATTGTAGGTCGCGGTGTCAAACCCAGCCAGGTGCATTACTATGTGTAATTAATTTCTTCACCACTGCTCTCAAAACGGTGAAGGAAAACATCGAGAGGAAACTGGCATGTCCTAGAACCAAAATTTTTAAGACATATGACATTCACCAACCCACACTGGGCCCGCGTGCTGGATTACGGCCCATTCCCTCTCCTAGAGAGGAGGCCTGAGTCCCAGCAGTGGGAACATTAAGAGGCTGATTATGCATACACACACAGTTGCCTAAGAAACGCTCAGTTCATTCTACTTTTCCGATGCGAATAATCAAATAGTATAATTTAACAAACGATAATCGATTATTAATCGAGAACCCGTTTAATCCCGATGAGTACAGTACTCGTTTTAAATTGATTGGTCTATACTAATTGTATTTCTGTGAATTTGATGAATGAAAAGTTTCAGTGTTTTACTGAATTGTTTCCCTAGTTAATTTTTATTCCGTGCATGTTCATGTACATACATTCTCACAATTTTTTAAAGTTAGCTTTACCGTTATTATTTTAAAATTTGAAAATTCAGTATGGTAAATTGTTAAGAACACTGCATAAAATTTTCGAAAGGTATTGAACTTAACATGATAACGAAAGTGTATGAAATATTTGTTTACCCTATAAAATTTACATTATTAATATTTTTCACTATAAATAAAACTAATAGATTCTGATGTATCCCATATTTACTATCAACGATAAATATACCAACTATTCTGCCCAACACAGTAGGCCTTTTCACGATACCCAATAACACCCTTATTCAGCGAATATAAACAAGTACTTGTGCAAACGGAACATCCCTTCGAACCCACGAAATGAAAATAATACTACAAAAAATATTCTAGCAAACAATTTGTGACTTCACCCACAGAGTGAGAATTTCACTAAAAGAATAGTTGAACTTGCTTCTGCCACCGACTTCACCCGCGTGAATTTCGGCAATTATAACAAAAGAATGTTCCCTTGGATTTCTGAAATTATCGATTTTTATCCCGGGAAATTATAATTATATTATGTTTAGGATAAAGAATGCTTGGAAACTTGCTGGTCCAGCTTCAATCAAGGGTGTAGACAAAAACAAACTGGTTGATATATATACATAATATATGTATGTATTACTAACTTTATAAATGTACCTAATATTTGTAACTGTGTGAGTACCATGCTTATTTAGAAAATGAATAAGTTTACCTCTGCTGGTAATACTTGGTTCTACAACTAGTATACTCTTGGTACATCGTCCTCATGTATGAAAAGATTTTTTGTATACTTAATATTGTAAAACATTTGTTTGAAAAGAGTAACGATGGAGTTTCTTGTCTATAAGAATCTACCTTTGCGAATTGATACAAGATTTAATTTATTATTGTGACTTACATACATGATGATATTCAAAAGTATCGTTTAATGGCCTAATTGAAATAAACATTTTGACTTCGACTTTGACATTAACTTTATAATTTCTATAATTCCCAATTTTTAGGGTGTTACAGGAAAAAAATCGATTCATCCAAACTTTCGCATTTGTGTACGTACAATGGGGTAGTTGACTAAAAAAATCTAATTAGTCCGTCAGATAGATTTCCAAAAAATATTGGACACGTATTTTTACTTTTTTCACGTAAACAAAAAATGAAGCCGATACAGAGCGTTGAAAACTCGTGTGACGTCACTTCTCGCTACAATTTTTACCGAGCCGTAACGTCACAAGCCCCCACTCCTGATCTTTGATGCTTTGTATCTTCGTCAGTTTTTATAGATTTGATAAAGGAAAAAATACGTGTCCAATATTTTTCTATAATCTAACTGACGGACTAAATATAATCATATATTTTTTACTCAGGAAACACCCCTATTGAAGTAAGATAATATTTATAATTGAATGAATTCATCGCTGCCAACTCAATTATCAACAATTGCTTTGATTTTTACGTGAAAATTTGTATTAAAAGTGTCTTAAAATAGTTAACGAGTTGCAAGTAAGTTTGAACTTTGCAATGAAGGACATGGAGTTTTTGTTCCAAAAATCTCGATATCGGAAATTTTAAATTAGATACCCCCCTACTTATATAAAGTTTTCAGTACGTCAGTTTTTCCTGTTACATTTTGTCAGTCTGTGGTGTAGACTCATAAGGTTAGAAACAAAGTGTTTCATCAGCTGTTTCTGTTTATTTTCCGGCGGGATCTGAGTGTTTGTCACTCGTAAGTAGGTACTTTGGCCTTAGATCAGCTGTTGTTAGGAAAGAATGTGTTGTGGTTTTCTTTTCCAAATGTGGTTTCATTGCTGTTCGTTGTGTGTGAAACGTCATAGAAATTTTAAATTTTCCCTTCGATATAGTTGGGAAAGGAAAGCTCTAAGATTGGCGACCCAAGGAGGCGAAGATTTCTATTGTTTTTTTTTTTAGTTTTATGAGTGCATAAAGTTTTATTAAATAAATAAACAATTGATCACAATTCGCAGAGCAGACTGAATATAAACATACATATATTTCGCCTTCCTTCCAAAATTCAGGGTAGGTCTATCCATAAAATCTAGTAGGCAAATTCATACAACATCCAAAAACTGAGCCTACTTGAATTCGAAAACTTCAAAACCATGCTAATTTCTAAGCAAAGTCTATGGCGTCTGACCTTGTAATGCAGAGTTACAGACTAGTAAATAATATGAATAGGAATGTCTGTATGTCTGTTTTGAGTTTGTAATATTTTCTTGCATAAACCGATTGGAACACAGTTTGACCGTGTCCTGAATTTGGACACAGGATATCTTTTTTTATCCCGGTACGAGTAAGTTTCCTTGTGTTAACTTCCATATTTCAAGGGGACGAAGCTATTTGCAGAAGTTAGTATATATGTATGTAGGTGCTATAAACTAACTGCCGCCCGCGGCTCCACCTGCATATTAGTACTTCCCCCTTTATAAATTATAGCAGATGATTAAGTTACACATCGTCATGAAGTTTTATTTAATTCCATCAATAGTTTTTGCTTGCGTTATCAACAACTTCTACATCTAAAATATTAATTTGGAAAGTAGTATAGAAGTGGAAAAGACTGCTTTTTGGATGTTTGTTAATGACGCCTTAATGTTTGAACAGATTTGACAGGATGAAATGTTCAGCGCAAGTAACCTGGATTAGTGCATCGTTCTCATGGAATTATTTCCAACGTTTCTACGGACAAAGCCACAGGAAATAAGTAGTATTAATATAGTCGAAAAGTGTCATTAAATGCCCTGCGAATTCATGGCAATATTCGAGGTCTATTCAAGGTCCAAAGATTTGCATAAACTGTACCGTTTGATATTGAAATGTAAATTAAGTCGGACTTCGGACTCCGGCCAACATTGATATAATCGACGTGCATTTCGGTTCGGAGGATAGATATGAATTTTTTGTGTATTTTTGGTTGGTTATGAATAAAATATTGGTAATTTTAGATATTTATGTGCCTTTTCAAATATAGGTGCAGTTAAAATATTATTCGGCCTGTTGGTTCCTCAACTAAACAGAGGTATAATTTATTTTCTTCATCGTCTTCATCATAAAAATTATCAAACGTATACCACTCCAAATCAACTGCACTACGAGTGGTGATACTTATTTAATAAGGTTTATTAAATAAACCTTATTATTTGTCATACAACCTTATTATTCATAGTATTTGTCATAAAGTTCATTCGTAAGTGAAAAAACTTTGGACCTTTGGACTCGAACGTAGTCGGACAAAAACGACATTTTAAAACTTTCAAACAGATTTATAAACGTTATTAACATGGCATTAATATGCATTCGATATAACCTTCTACTCTCTTCAATAATATATATTTACATATGCGGGGAAACTGGAAAACTTTCTTGCGTCACCGAGTCGTCAGTCTTGATTTGCTTTCATTGCGACACAAACATATCGATATATCAAACAGTATGATATTCATTTCCGTTCGCATTGTAAATGATGAACCAATATTTATTGAGGACGCTGAGGAAAGCAGGATGGGGAATATTTCTATGAGAATGGTTGGAGAAATTTAGTTTAGGGAAGAATGTGGAAAATGTGGTGTAAAGCCAAGAATTCCATCAGCACAGATTAACTCTGCAAATTGCAATACAGTTTTTATGTTGCTTGGAAGCTTCAGGAAAGGCTACTGCCGTCAAATTCTACCAGAAAGTGATAAATTATATTTATTTTGTAAGTAGTCCAGACATAACACTTTTACACGTCCAAACTTTATTGCAGCGACCCGCGGTATCACCCGCATAAGATTTGATCCCGTGGGAATATTGGGGTAAAAATTATATTATATGTTAATCCTGGTTATAAACCATCTGCTGCCAAATTTCATCCAAATCCAATCAGTAATTTTTGCGTGGAAGATTAACAAACATTCATACATCCATACTTACAAACTTTCGCGTTTATAATATTAGTAGGATTTTAAGCTAGATGAGGCCGGTATTTCCTTACTTACAACCCTGAGAAGAAACACTGAAACAAACTCAGACGTCGAAGTCTCTTTTGTGAGTGACAAAGGTGGCCAGTCATTAGGTAGAAAGGCTGACAACTGCCACAAGGAGTGCCCAAAAGACACGTATCGCCAATCCTGTGTGTGTATGTATGTGTGCCTTTCCTATACTATCTTCTGTCATCCTCTATATCAAGCTGACCTAACATTTTAGTCTTAAGTCATGACTTCTTCCGCTCCGTGGACCGGAAGAGAGTGTCAGCCTCTTACTGACAAAACCCATCTGCGTTCCTCCTTTACGTTCCAGTGCCGCAGTAACTCTTTCGAACAAGTTCCGCGTCCCTGGCAGGTACTGGCCCCGTCTTCTATGCTGACATCTCGAGATTCACCTACAGCTAAGTATATTAAAGTCAGCGAAATTCAAATTTTATTTTATTAGTCTGAAGATTGCGGGCCGTGTAATTTCCGAAGTAATTTACGACAGAACCTAAAAGAGAAATTTTGCTCACCGCGCTTGTCGTTTGTAGCTAAGATTTCATGAAATGTATGCAAACAGATAACAATTTTTTTAATAGGGTATTTTACTGTAAAAATCTAATTAGTCCGTCTGATAGATTTCCAAAAAATATTGGACACGTATTTTTTCTTTTTTCACGTAAACAAAAAATGAAGACGATACAGTGCATTGAAAACTCACGTGACGTCACTACGTTGCTACAATTTTTACCAGCGTAAAAATACGTGTCCAATATTTTTTGGAAATCTATCAGACGGACTAATTAGATTTTTACAGTAAAATACCCTATTGCTTATGTAGCGGAAATTATATACAAAAGTAATTTAAGCATAAGCATAATCAACCTTTTAACGTTCCCACTGCTGGAACACAGGCCTCTTCTCTAGGAGAGGGAATGGGCCGACCAAAAGTAATTTATTTTTGAGGTATCTTCTAGCTTCAAAGCTAGGGTGTTATAATGTTAAAGTTCGTTGATCTTGCGTTTAGTTACGTATAAATAGATATGTAGATAGAATATCTATGCCTTTTTTATTGTACGCAAAAGCAAAATACATGGTTACAAATACATATTATAATATTTGGCGTACAATAGAAAAAAGCAAACATTTTCTCGTAGAATTTAGCGAGTATATTTTTAGTTAGTGTACTTAATTCTCCAGGTAAAATGTTCACAGGATGATTTTAAAAGAATAGGCGCAGGTTCAGACTACCGTTATGAAAAAAAAAGGTTTGAGTTTCTGAATTGAATAGGAATTTTGAGATAAGAAGTTTGGTTATACCCTGTGAAGCCTACTTTAATATCAAATGACAGGTTTTCAGATCTCGCGATTAAAAACAACCGAACGAGTTGAGCTCCAAGGTTAAGCAACGCTTGCCAAGGTAGATCTGTGGATGGGTGATCATTTTAACATACCTAAACTGTGTACAACGGAAAGCATGTTAAACCGTTGGTTCCGGCCGTCATTTGTAGATCTTTTTTTAATTTATAAAACGTTGCTCCACACTATGATTTACTTCTTTATCGTGGGTGCGTTCACAAACATGAAAACTCATACTATACTACTATACACAAGACATCTAGACTCGGAACAACTATCTGTAGGCTATACAAACATTTGTTCCGTGCGGGGATTGAATCCGCGACATGTAGCGCAGCAGCCGAACGGTCAACCACTGCGCCAACCGTGTTGCCTCTCCGTTTTATTCGATCTATGGCAGTCGTTACGGATTGTCAGAACCCAGAATATTGCACCAGTCTTGCCAAGAAGTACCGTGTTGCCCAGTTAATGGGTAGTGGAGGTCTGGTAGGCAGCCGCTCCACGAAAAATACTGGTACTCAGCTGAATCCGGTTTGACTGGAAGACGACCCCAATATACTATGGAAAAGTCTAGGCAGATGATGATGACAGGTTTTCAGTTTAAAGTTTGACGAAATTGTCAACTTCAAATGCCTTAGAAATAGGGTAAAACTATAGAAATAACAAGTAGAACAAGTTAAGTACTTAAACTGCCTCTACACGGTGTTCCAGAATTGCGTAATTATATTAAAGGAGAACGGCAGATCTAGTATATCAAACTTTTTTTGTTGTTCTGTTATAGAATTTGTACCACTTATTAAGTCAATTAAGCCATACATTTTCACGTATTTGTGCTATTTTTAGAACTTCGGATTAATTGATAATATAAATAAAAATATTTTAATAACTAAACGTAATACAATCGTAAACTAAACGCAGTTATGTTTTTAGAAGTTGCCAATGGAAAATAACACGAGTACCGAAATGATAATTAATTATTTAGAAATAAAAATAACATTAAATATGATTAAACACTTATATATTATACCTATGAACGCATAATCGTTGCATAAAATCATAATAGTTTACGATTTAAAGATAGGAATGATTTCTGTCAGCAATGTTTTTTTGTTCTTATGGTAATTATTTATTGACAGGTAAAAATATCTGTCATTGAGCTCAATTCTTTGCTGTTGTTTTGTAGTGTGGTTTTTGAATCTGAGTAATTAAGCGAATTATTTAAGAACAATGGGATGCTGCTCACGTGTGATGAGTGTTATTTGGTACCTAAGCTATGCTCGCCATGAGGGGCCGCCGACCTGCCCCCTTTTTAGATGAAGTAATACTAAGAATAAATTAATTGATAAAGTACAATGAAATTAAATAATGCTTACAAAAACAAAGTACCTATTGTTTTGTTTATCTACAATCGACGACCCATCAGAACTTCATAATTATCAAACTGTTGCAATCCGCTGCTGGATAGGTAGGTATCTCCTAATGCACCCCAACTGAGTAGTTACGATCCTCATCTCAATCTACATACTTATTGGTTATTAAAACACTAAAAAGATAGCGGCAAGCAATCTAGAACATTACTTTATCACCAAAACAATGTTTATGTACCCATATGTAAAACTAGTACCAACATAACCTTAAAAATAAAAGTGGTTAAATAACTTCTACGTCCCAAGTTCTAAAAATCTAGGAATTTAAAAAGGGCTTGTCTATCACATTACCTTCCAATTAAAACAAAAAACATCCCAAAACACGAAATATTATTAGCGGTACTAAAGTCCCATACAAGCCTGCCATTGTCCTTTAAGTGTGGTGTTCTGTTTCTGCTTTACAGAAAGAAAGAAAGAAGAAGAAAGAAAACTCGTTTATTCCGCCAGAAATGACTCACAAAAATACAAACTTAAAAGAAAGAAAGAAAATAACATATCAACTAAAACTTCAGGCTGTGGACCGGACATCAACTAACATGAGGTCTCACCACAGATAAAACAAAACACAGTTTAGCTTTTGTCTATGGTGTGGCATACGTCACCTACAGACAGTGACGACAAAAACGAAATAAAAATAAAAATTAAAAGTAGACTGTTTACAACTACTTGAAAATATTTATAAATCTAGTTTGTACGTCGCATCCAAGCAAGAATCGGTTGTTGCTCAGCACATGCCGCGACTCTGGACAAGTCCAACAATCAGCCTCCTTTTTTTGTGTTTTGGTATTATAATTATCATCATCGTCTTCCTGCCCTTATCCCATGTTACTTGTGGTCGGTGCGACACGGTTTTTTCTTCCATTCTGTCCTGTCAGCCGTCACGCTATCACTAACTCCCTTTTCTTTCATATCACTCCTCATACAATCTATCCATCGTTTCTTTGGCCTACCTCTCCCTTTCCATCCATCCACATTTATATTCATAACCCTTTTAGTTACATGTGTTTCATCCCTCCTTTTCACATGACCATACCAAGACAAGCGGTTCCCTTTCAACTTTTCAGTTACTGGCGCCGCTTTTAAACTATAATTACCAAAATTTAAAAAAAAATGTTTTCAGAAAACCTGCCCTCGTCAAACGATTATACTGTTAAAAAAATACTCTTCAATCAGCCTTAATGTTAAAGTTTTTTCAATTTACAGAACAACACCTTTAATATGGCTACGCACTTCTGGAACATCCTGTACGTATATGTGTTGAAATGTTTAAATAAAATAAAATTAAAGGGCAACAGTCTCTATGACACGTCCATTAAGTTGTTTACAAATAGTTCACTCTATTAATTTTACTTCAAAAATAAATATTAATCTTTGTCAACAGTTTGACTGATCGACTTTTAATATTAGGCTCGAAGATTGAGTTGTAAACATGTTAATTTACAAATTCAATATTGATGAGTCGACGGATACCTAATACACTCAATCAAATCGAACAATTGTCTGCTTTTAAATAAGAATTACTGCTTTGGGAAAATAAGTGACATTGTTTATCGACATTTAGCTGTCAGACATTTTTTTAGATGATAGATGAAAAATAATAATTGTTTTTAACCGACTTCCAAAGAGGAGGGGTTCTCAATTCGAGCGTATTTTTTTTGTGTGGTACCTACTAGGTCCCGATTCTTATTGTATTCGAAATTCGAAAGCTTGTCGTGTGGTCCCATTTAAATTTGATTGAGATCTGACGACTATTTGACTACATTGATGATGTTCTCATTCGATCTTGTCGATGTAAAATAAAACTGTATACGATAGTTTGGAAGAGCATCTTTGTATTTCAAGGTTAGTGAAGATCTGATGAAGAACATAGATACGAATCTTCAGTAAATGGTAGAAAATCTTTGGTGATTGTACGTTTGTTATTATTTACATCAATGTGATTGGTACGTTTAGGTTAGTAGGTAGGAGGGGGTACCACTAAAAAGTGAAAAAAAAAACTTTTTACAAAAAACAACCTACTTTCAAACAAAAAAGTATAAAACAATTTCATTCGGAATTCGGTGTTCAAAATACGAAGAAACAACCAAAAAACGAGTTCCGAAATTAAAGTTACTTTTTACTGAAAAATATTTAAAATCTTACACTTAAAAAATGAAACTCATAACTACAAGTTAGATAATTAAACAGCTAGCGTTCATTGACCCCGTCATAAGATATCGGTACCAAAGAGCTTGTGGAGTTTCGCTTGATAATTTAATTTGACCTTGTGGGCACATCAGACTTGCAAAGTTAGTTACGTTTTTTTATGTCATTTCAAACTCTTGCTAGATTAAACATTCAACAGAGCTATCTACATTTCTCAAATGTTAACTTTGTAGTTAGCTTATAACTCTGCACACTCTCTAAAGCAAAAAGAGCGTGAAGATGAATTAGATTGTAGAATTACAATGCCAGTATTTTAACGGCATTTTTACGTGACTTTCATTACCAGTGGTGCTCAATCTTTTTTATGACGCTGTTATTTTTCTAGG
The DNA here is from genome assembly GCA_905332915.2 of Hecatera dysodea. Classification (NCBI taxonomy): domain Eukaryota; kingdom Metazoa; phylum Arthropoda; class Insecta; order Lepidoptera; family Noctuidae; genus Hecatera; species Hecatera dysodea. The sequence continues at coordinate 6,820,182 of HG995288.1, read as the reverse complement.
GGAGGCGAGGCGGACGGCTATTGAGGATAGTGATGAAACCATCTTATAAACATTTACGTATACATGAAAATTTGTCAGCGGTTATGGCTGCATCAATTAATATCAGAATAGTCTAAACAATCATCATCTACCTACCCTAATCCTTTGTTACTTAAGGCCGGTGCAATACGTATTCTTCTTCAATTCTCACTTCTCAACAACCACGCTTTTATCTCTTTTTTACTCTTTCAAAGCATTCCTCATTCACTTATTAGGTAAATTCTAAAACAATAACAATATTAAAAGTAACAATAGTTAGCCATATTGCTGCTAAGGTTTCATGATCAATACAGAATCTAGCCCAAACAGAAGCATTTAGCGTTCTTCACATATTATACGGTATTTTGCTTTTTTAATTCAACATACACCTACAATTGACCAAGAAAAATTAACAGGGCGTAAAACAATTTCCACCCAGGCCTTCAGTGGAACTTTGAGAGCCACTGCTATTTAGCGAAACATTGTAACTTTACCAACTTATTTGTTGCGATACTAACTCTTGACTATAAACCGGCGAAGTCTATGAAAAATTGTATTTTATTACGTAATTGTAATAAAAAGGAATGCAGCATAAAATATACGAGACGTAATGTGTGAGCTGAATTAGAATTGAGGGGCTATAAAGTGAGCATTGTGCTGAGCCAAAATTCATTCATCTTACTGCAGATTATCATGATTTCGCATAGCGTTTAAAGCTCCCACAGACAGGCATGTAGCACGAAGATTGTCTTGTAGATTTTTTTCTAAGAGTACCTACGGGTTAACTGCTTACAGGTTGTTTCAAAAGTGCGTTCCCGTGATGATGTGGGGCATAACTGTAAAAAATAAGCAGTTCCCTTGTACTAAAATTGTAATTTTTTATTTATTTGTTATATGTGTGTACATCTATAGGTACCTCATCTATACTTATACATAAAGCTGAAGAGTCTGTTTGTTTGTTTGCTTGAACGCGCTAGTCTCAGGAACTTCTAGTCCGATTTGAAAAATTCTTTCAGTGTTATCATAGCCCATTTATATAAAAAAAAGCTATAGGCGTATCATAACGCTAAGACCAATAGGAGCGGAGCACCAATGAAGAATGTTTCAAAATCGGGGGGTCAGTTCCTATTCCATGCGGACGAAGTCTTGGGCAGAAGTAATAAATGCTACTAATTGCATCAGGCTGCTTGAGAAGCGTTTTGATACGATTTTTTTATCGGTATTTCAGATTCAACACATCATATATACATTATATACATTATACACATTACACACATTATACACATTACACACATTATACACATATATATATACATTAAACACGACCACGCACTTCTAAAACAACCAAAATTATTCATAGACTTTTTTTAATGAAAAATGGACATTTACATCGTTATCACGTTCGCGTCAGTCTGATGCAGTCTTTACACTTACGATAGACTTTATAAATAGTAACGGATCAAGGAAATTTTTCTCAGACTTTCGTATGAGAACTTATCAAATAAATCTCGTAATTTAAGAAGATAATTAATATAAACTAGTACTCTACCCGGGTTTTAGTAAAAATTATTTGCCACTTAAAAACCTAGACCCAATAGTTTTGCCTGTATGTTAATATAAAAGTCAGTCACTTTTATTTATAAAAAATAAAAATATTAAATATTTAAATAGATCGTATCATCGCATATATGGCTGTAGATATTTATCCAAAAACTCAAGGAAAGGGGCAATTAAAAAATAATAATAATATTAAAAAATAGTAACGAAGCGACCAAGAAACCTAGCGAATTAAAAATCCTTCACAATAAATGTACCCAAATTAATTAACGCCCCAATACTCATTAAGTGTAGAAGCTCCAAGTTGAATAACTGCTTGTTTCATAGTGGATATATTAAATGTCACAAGGTATAATAACGCTCCCACCTGCGGTCGTGTACAGCCAGCAAAAGAAAGGAGTGTTCTAGTAAATATGAAGATTATTTTTAAACAAATATATCACATCGTGCTTGTATTTCCCGAAGGCATCTTAGGCAAAGCTATACTAAAAAAAAAATACTGCCCCATTACTACGCCATAACGCGCCATTACCACCTACCTATTACACGTATAACTCGACAAAATGTACTGAATACCTGTCCTTTTCGTGATTTCGGCGTTAGTAGTAAAAGATGTGCATAATTCGTTCATTATATTTCACGTTGTAAATTATAATACTTCACCTTACCTGAAAATTATGAATGTGTGTACATATATCCTCCTCCCCCATCCAAATCAGAAGTTTAGATCTGGACCAGAAGTATTGAGAAAATCGCAGGCATACAGACAATACGGGTCAAATACAGAACCTCCTTTTTTATTTAAAGTCGATTAAAATGTCTCGTTAAAATACTTTTGACTCTTTTTCTCTTTTGTCTCTTTTCCCAAACACGTCTGTTCAGTGCCGAAGCACTGAACAGACGTGTTTGGAAAAAGAGACGGTGGTCTTTGCCCGACAGTTATACAAAACGACCCAGTAAGAATAGACCAAATTGTCTGCATCATGCGTATTTGCTTTTTTAGACTCCTCCAGTACACTTAACTCTTTTGCTGACGTTACTTGCACTTGCAAGTTTAATCAAGATGCATTTAAAGTTGGTCGTCTTTGTGTGTACCAATTCATTACTCATATATGACGTAGACTAACACCAATTACAGACAGCCATGTCGACTTAATTGTCTTAATTCAGCGTTGCAAATGCTGGAGGATATTGGACCTTATTGATATATAGGTATGGTAGTTTCGACTTGACAAATGCGTACTGTCATGGTTCAGGGTAGAGTTTGTAGACTACGATGTTTTTATTAAATTTGCCAATAAGTGCAGCATATTCAAGATAGTTTGTGTCCTATAAAGATATTCGATGAGTTTAAAATCACCCCGTGTAATCCTGAGATATTCTATAGGCTTTATACTGGCCACAGGCCACTTTCCATTCTTAAAAATAATTTAAAAAGAACTGACTGAAGAAGAAAAAAAATGTTTTAAAAGGTGTCAAAATGTGCCCGCTACTTGCGAAAAGAACATCAAGTTTAGTCATTTGGCTGTGAAAAAGTTTTCACGGCCAAATGACTATACTTAATGTTGTCAGACAAACAAATAATAGAATGAGACCGCAGTTGTCACTTGATCATACCTTTGAAAATCCTTTTGTATTAAATACCGTATTACACAAATAATTAAAATATAAAACTCAGCAATACAGTAGCCTTCTATCAGCGATAATATTATCAAATCACAACTTCTCGAGATAAACGAATTGAAGAAAGTTGTTACTTTGATATGTTTGTCAAACAACTTTACAACTTTGTTAAAGTAGGGCAATTAACTAACGAAAATGGAATATTTAATTTAAGGAAAAGACTAAAAATAAGTAGAGGAAAACAACAGTAATAAAAGGAAACACCATTTATTCGGTATAATTAAACCCGTGAATATAAACCGGTAATATTTTCAACGATTGTAGCAACAGTAGTACTCGCAGCGTTGATTGAAGGATCTGGCGTTACGGAGTACTGCAACAGCACTATTTCGTACGTTATTATAGTTCCCACTACCTGAAAGTTAGAATTCAGAATAAGAATTCAAATTAACAGAAAGACATAGTAAATATTTATATTCGGGACTCTCGTAGGACAAATAACAAATCAACATAAAGAGCTTGTTTAAAGATTTCACAAGAAGCTTAGTTGACACTTCGCGTGACTCAAGGGCTGGCTTTTACCTCGGACAGAGGATAAGCGTTGCCATACAACGTGGCAATGCTGCCAGTAGTTTGGGCAAACTTCTAGTCGACAGCGATGCGGAGGATTTTTTGTCGTCCACATATATTTTAGGATTAACTTGGTTAGAAGTTTTTAATTTTTATTACTAGTGTATACAGTTTGTTAAGTATTTATTAAAAGAGTTGTTACATTAAAACAAATTAACTAACTTCGATAATAAGTAATAAAAAGATCTTATTACTTAAAATATAAGTGAATTCATATCACCTTGATCAATGATCACGGTGATATGCATTCACCCTCATCTTAACTATCAATCTACAACGACATGGTTGGTGGTTGAGCGATTGTATGCTGAACTGCGAGTCGCGGGTTCGCTGTTCCGGGTCTGGGAGGAGAAATTCCTAGTGTGGGGAAAGGCTATATTTAAAGAAAAACAAATGATTGAAAGTGTTTTTACCAACTTACTTTTACGATCATATTCCTAGTAACGTAAAAGAACTTTCCACTTAAGACGACGTTAGTGTGATGCAATTGTAACTGAAACCGACGAACCTAAGGAAATAGGAATGGTTAAAAATATTTGAAAAATGGCAAAAAATGTAGGTATGTACTTACCAAGATTACCAAATTTGATTCCTATATTTCAGGTATCTATAAAAATTCAAACAGGCAGGACAAAAAAACAGAAAGTAATCAACAAACTAACAAGTTCAATTTGAAATGGACATAAGTAAATAAAAAGTCTGGCCAAGTGTAAATAACACTGCACGAGTCTGATTTTGGAGCAGTGGTGGCCGAGTGGTAACGGTCCCGACTTACGAATTGTAGGTCGCGGGTTCAAACCCAGCCAGGCGCATTACTTTGTGTAATTAACTTCATCACCACTGCTCTGAAAACGGTGAGGGAAAACATCGTGAGGCATGTCCTAGAACCAATAATTCGAAGACATGTGACATTCACCAACCCGCACTGAGCCCGCGTGGTGGATTACGGCCCATTCCCTCTCCTAGAGAGGAGGCCTGTGTCCCAGCAGTGGGAACGTTAAAAGGCTGATTATGAGTCTGATTTACACTTGGCCAATAAGTGTCAAATCAGATTCGTGCGCAAAGGATTCCGAATGAATTTTTCTTTTGACATGCTACTCTGAAACCATAGACTGATCATAAGTCAAATTCGAAAAGGACATAAGTAAATAAAACGTCTGGCTAAGTGTAAATAACATTGCACGAGTTTGATTTACACTTGGCCAATAAGTGTAAATCAGACTCATGCGCAAAGAATTCCGAATGAATTTTTGTTTTGACATGCTACTCTGAAAGCATAATAATAATTTATTGTCAGACCAGAGTCCATAGACTGATCATTTGTTTTACTGTAGTCTGTAAGCAAAGAACTGGAAAAATATTTTTTCTATACGGAGGTTCGAAAACCAAAAAAAACAGATACTCACCTCAGTATCATACAAAGAAGAAGGTATTTCATACACGGAGTACACTGGCTCAAGACCTACGCAGTGCACGTTGGCTGCAAACAATGACAGCATCAGGGCTCGTAAGACCAGAAATATGAATGAATATAAGTTGTACAGTAAGTAGTATGGAGATGAGAGTGCTCTGAAAAAAATAAAATAAAATGGTCACAGCCATGTGTATATACATACATAAGTAACATAAATAATTCAAAAATATCAACTAGTGATTACTAGGTACAATGATCCCTTTTCAGGTTTCGAACTATTTATGTTAGATCTTGTACACCTAGATGAACAATTTTTCAGTAGCCTGACTTTAAAAGATACTAGCGGAACATGATTCTTAGACCCGGTTTCTGGGTGCCCAATAGGGTCAGTGCTTGCTAGGGTTGCGGAATTTGTTCGAAAGAGTCACCGCGGCCCTAGAATGCAATGGGCATAAGAAGGACCACGGGCGGGTTTTAGTCAGTAAGAGTCTGACACTCCCTTCCGCTCCGCCCAGAGCGGAAGAAGTCATTTGATGATTTCCCATCCAGAAAACAAAAGGTTTTATTCTTTTTTATTTCTGAGGTACTTTATCAGTCGTTTATCTGTCCGTTAACGATATTTGTCATAACGCCATTGGTTGGTTATTAGTTAACGGACTTTTTTTATTGTTCTCAAACAGTATACTTTTGTTCTGTTTTACAATTTACTCGCCAAACTAATTAGTTTGATGGCGAGAAGCGCTTGATAATATATATTTTTTTATAACCAACCTTAAAACTACCAACCCTGCAGTACCTACTTCACTCAAGGTTCAGTCACACCGGCACGAATAGATTGCGGACGAGCCGCGCTCTCTGGACACTGACAGATCCTAAGTAGGTACCATTGACAGATGACTAAGTACACAATTCGACACATTCCCAGCCCAAGCCAATCTCACAATGTATAGGATTCCCGTACAATGAGAGATCAGCCCATTCTGGGGACGCACAGCTCCATACGCAACCGCACAGACACACACATACATAAATATTTGGCGGCGCCCGCGCCCGAAGTCTCGTACGCCAACCACACGGGTGAATGGTGGACGAGGCTTGTGACGCGGGCGCCGCCCGTTCGACCGATCCGTATGACTGATAAACAATCGGTAAGACATGAGTATTTGTAATTTAACCATTTCCCAGGATTCATCGCTTTCAAATTTATCAGTTAAGGCAGAAGTGAATGGGTACAAAACACAAAAGTGTATTTTAGCGAGGTAATATCGGCTTCATCTTCTTTAGCTGTTAAATGATGTAACTGTTTCTCTTATTTATTACTTACTGTTTAGTTTGTTCTTCATCGCAGTATTTGAAACTGACATGATTCCAACTGAAAATTAAATGCATTTGCATTAATTTTTGAGTTACAATGCGTATAGCTACAATTACTACATGAATATTTATTAGTTTATTATTTTAGCATATATGTATTTTATTAGTATAATATTTTTTATTAGTATATTTTATTAGATATATATATATATATATATATATTTATTATTTTGTCATTTCTTTCCCACTCAATATATTTTGTATTTTATTTATTTGTTGTACACCTACCACAGTGTTGTCTTTTTAACCCAAAGGTTGACTGGTAGAGAATGCCTTGTTGCATTAAGTCCGCCCATGTACCACTATTGTACATAAAGTTTAAATAAATAAATAAATAAAGCAAATGAAAAGAGTATGCAAGTACAATTAAAAGTCTAGTGTACTTTTTGTGGTGACATGTGGAAAGATCTTACTGAAGTCTGTGTACGAAATCAGTGTATATCTATAGGGCTCCGGTGCTACTGGCTCGTGAAATTAGTGAGTGTGTTATAGTAGAGGACACTGTTCACGTTTTTTATAAGTTTTAGTCATCAGCAATTCAATACAGCCAATATGGAAGTATACACTTTCAAACTATATGTAAGCCAAACAGAACAACTTATGGCTTACTGCAACAAGTTGAAGAGCTGCAGACAGATGTAGAAGAGGTCTGTGAAGAATGTGAGCAGAATGAAGGAGCTGATCTGAACGTCTATCTCTTTTACGAGTTTCACTAAATTTGAGTAGTGTACTCGGAGTACAGCCCATGGAATTCCATTCTGTGAACAGAATGTATTACAAAAGTCTAAAGTTATTTTCAAGGATTATCTCAATGTCTTTGTCTTTCGGCTTAGTAGCAAAAGTAAAAGACATCTCCTCCCAGCTTCCAGTCAAACCAGATTCAGTTTAATACCAGTATGTTAGGTGAAGCGGCTACCTACTAGGCCTCCATTACCCTTAAACTGTGTATGACGGTACTTCTTGGCGAGACTTGTGTCAGATTTTCTGGCATCTGACAATCCCTTACAACTGCCGTGAACCAGTAACTGGGTAACACGATATCCTCTGGCAAGACTTGGTAATGACCAACGACATCCCATTTGTATTAAAAATAACCCAAAAAGTATGGGTCGCAATCTAATTTGAACTTTATTCTGTATAATATAGAGTTTTTTGTTTCATGTTAAATATACATCTTTAATTTTTTACTCACCTTCTTTTTCTTAGCATTGGAAGCGATTATTTTGTTTAGAATACGAATGTATGCAGTGATGTAAATGCTAAAACAGGTGATCATCACATCGTTGAAATTCCAAACAAAAGTAGATTGTAAGCATATGATCTGAAAATCAAACAAAATAATAAAGTGATCACCGCAGAAGATACTTTTGTATCTTATGGCAAAGCATTATTTTTGAGAACGATATTATACGAATAGAGGTAAGGAGTGTATATAATAGAGGGAATATACGAGCATGTATGTCTAGAACGGAAGTGACTATTGAAATGAAAACTAATTGAGAAGAATGGATGAGATCCATCTCACAAAAAATAATTGGAGTAAGGGATACAAGGAAACGGTTATTTAAAACTTAAGTAACCATTGCTACTTCCAATACTGTTGACCTTAATATCGACGTAAATGAATACAAAGAACACCTCAAATATAAGCGCACTAAAAGCGCTAAAGGGAACGTAAATGAACACATAAGGCATCCGGTGAACGAAAAAGTTTTCCATGACATTGGATGTGATCTCAGCTTCTTCCAGGCAGTTCATCACAAACTTGATGGTGAAATTCGTGTATAAGATGTGTTCCACTGTAAAGAAAATAATGCGAGTTTGAAATCGGTTATGACCAAAATACATGAAAGATGTTAAATCATTTCTTACAATATTGCTTTATTGATATGTGTTTATCATCTGTCCACCAGATCAAACCGGATTCAGTTGAGATTTTAGTGCCTGTCTATCTGACCTCCACAACTCATTAATCTTAGTCCAGTCATTAGACATTTGAAATAACAAAAATTCCGACAAAGCTAAATTTTTGTGGAGAGTTTGGATTCCCCATCAGAAAGAAACCCTCAAAAGTCCCCATCGATCCCACTTGTGATAAAAAAGTTATTCGGGGTCATAGGTCAAAATTTAAGGTTTTTGGATATTTCTCGAAAACAGTAAGTTTTTTCGAAAAATGACTTCAGTTAAAAGTTGTAGATCAAAATATTCTTTACAAAAATGTTTTTGACGGTTTTTTTTAAGAGTCACCACTTCCAAGATATCGCGACCGCAAGAGTTACGTTAAACATGATAATATGCACACATGTCCACGCTACCTGTGAGGTAGTGTACTATGTCTAAAATGACCGGACTATTCGGTAATACTGTATTTTTTTTAACGATGGGAAATCATCAATTAATGAGTTGTTCCGCTCTGGGCAGGGTGGAAAGGAGTGTCGGACTGTTACTGATGATCCGGGTGCCTTCAAGCCCTTTGCATTTCAAGGCCGCGATGATTCTTTCACACAAATTTCAAAACCCTATCAGGGGTAACACGGTACTTTGGCATGATTCATTTCAGATTTTCTGGCTAGACAATCCGTCTTCAGATGGTCACCTATCCACTGATCGACCTTGGCAAGCGTTTCTTAACCTTCATAATCATGGTTGTTATTATTTATCCACAAACTCCTGCTTTCCTCATTGACCTGCATTTGTGGTCATCATAATAATGTTTCATGCATGCTAATTGAGGATGATAAGGGCAGGTGCATAATAATTGCAATGCTTGTAAAGGGCTGCTAAGTCATAAGTACTCTACACAACATAACATCAACATTTTTCACTTAGTTTGCAATAAATTGAAACCAAAGTCAAAACTTAGACTTTGACGTTGTATTGATTCAATTACCAATACTTCTTTCAAAGAAACTGTTTAACTGCCACGAGTCAGCAGCTTCGCCCTCAAAATAGTCGTAATTTGGTTTAAAGAAATTTTATTCTCATAAAGGAACTCATTTCAAATTTCTCATGTAAGTGATTTTATACTTACATGAGAAATATGGTTTACAAAACGTAGGTAGGTACTTATATAAAGGATTCATTTCAATAACAATTATTTGTGGATACTTCTATGATGCATTCAGTAGTAATCGACTGCTATTGTCAATATTTTTCGACGATATGCCGAGCAAGTTTTTTTTAGTAGTTCATAAATTATGCCAAGGAAACAGGACTTACTCTCAGGACAAAAATACATCCTAAGTCCTAATCCTTTAGCCGTTAAGACGAGAAGAGGTAATAAACAGACAAACAGAGTAATTTTCAGATTATAAATATCGATAATTTAACTATAAGAAATTGTACACGTAATTAGGACCAGTATGTACTTTGAGTAGCTAAAATAAAAAAATAAATAAAAAAACAACAATCTTAAATAAACCTGTTATTAGTATGGATTTACTATTTTTTCCTATAATTTACAAAATTTTTAACAACACAACATAACAAACAACAACAACATAACCACAAAAACAACAACACAACTATCTAAATTTAAAATTATAACTACGACATACCCAACGCCAGCGTCATAACCCCGTAAGCAATCACTGTGGTTTGTACAACCGTTTTGTTCTCCAATTTCAATTCCGACAAACCTTGTTCGATTTCAGTTACCTTCGCCATTAAATGTGGCCATTGTTGTGACAATTTTAGCAGTAAGATTGCCGAAATAAGGCTTGTTACGCAAAATATGATGCTGGCTGGAAAATTTTAGGGTACTTAACATGTAATCAACAAGTTGTTTATAAGAAGTTTCTAAGCATTTTTTCGAATAAGGGTTTTGTGTGTCAAGATGGTTACGAATGTTGCGGTAACATAATTTGGTTTGCTTATTTATCTTAAGTGTGATAAATTATCACACTTAAATAAATACCCCCTTTGACTATTATCACTGATCATAGTCAAAGGGGGCTATATGATTTATTTATTTAATACTTTACACATACATGTACAGAGGCGGACTTAATGCCTTAAGCATTTTCTACCGGTAAATAATAGTGGTAGGTGCAATATGACAAGAAAAAAAAGAGTAAAGCGATTTGACAATAAAGTAAGTACTTTATAAAAATAATATCTCAAATAATATGAGAACTTTCTGAAAGAGAATTGCCGAATACATTCAATGATGTAATAATAAGTATGGCCAAAATTACTTACAAATTGTACTCAAATCAACGTCATTTTGCAAGAAGTACAGGACACTGAATAAAGTCAGGACCACTTGTCCTAATAATGTGGCAATGTGGTAGCCGCAGTAGTAACACTTTATGTTGAACCTGGACAAACAAAAGATTTCGATACAGTTGAAAGCAAACTAAAGAAAAAAAAATTACAAAAAAAAAAACAACTGACTTCTAAGCAATATTAATAGCTGAACAAAAAAGCAACCAAATAACCGAGTTCCAAAATTAAACTTATTTTGTACTTTTTGGTGTTTTTGTGCAATACAAGTCGTCAGATCTCAATAATTTAAATGGGACCATACGACAAGCACCAACTTTGGTATACAAAAAGAATCATCAAAATCGGGACACCCGGTACAAAGTTATGAGGTACCTAACACATACAAAAAAAATACAGTCGTCTTGAGAACCTCCTCTTTATTTGGAAGTCGGTTAAAAACATTGAGGTAGGAATAATAAGGAGACGCTGCGTTATTCTATACATACATTTGCTTATACAAATATGAGTGAAATATGATTCAGAACTTGAAATATCGTTATGTCTCATTCTTTCTTGTGAGATAATCCTATTTGATAAAAGAGACAACTATATTTAAGTTGTTGCTAATTATGGCAAAATTTTGTCGTGATGTAGAGACAGTTGTAGGTAAGTGCCGTTGCAGCCATATTATGTTCTAAATTCATGGTAGTTACGCTGTCAAATGGTTGTTTACTTTTTTTATTATTGTGATTTGCGAGAAAACTACGAGTAATTTTACTTTTAAAACTGAATGTAAATGTTGGAAAACATAAATCCAACATGCCTGTGTGTTGTGTTGTGAAGTGTGGTGCAAGAAACAGTCAAAATCAACCTCAATTGTGTTTGCACAGGTTAGTAGCCGGTTTTCATGCATTATTACACACAATAATACACATTCGGTGATACTATTGTAACGCAATCATGAATTTATGGCTAAAGTATTGATATTTGGATTAATTTCCACATAACAGGCCTTTTTATTATATTTGTTTATTCATTCGTTTGTTTACATAATGAAATAGTGTTGTACCGTTGCCGACTTGCGGTAATACGAAACTAGTTCCTCCTCTGGAACGATATCGGTATATTCTGTGATGTTAACATAAATAATCCTGCGTCTTATTCGGTCCGAGTGACCTAGCTAGGTCCGGCCTGTGATTCACACTTCACACCAAAATCAAAATATTTTACGTAAATCTGAAGAAAACATTGAAAAAGCTAATTATCTCTAAAAGAGTAATCATGGAGTTTCTTGCCGGCACTTCTCCATAGGAAACAGCTAATTGGAACCGTGCACCTAGCTTATAATGTTTTATGTTTGTTTTAGTTACATTTTAGCATCTCTAACCAAAATGATTTAAAAATACTTTAATTTTTATAGGTTTCCTAAAAATGAAGGCTTACAGAAAAAATGGTTAGAGGCTAAGGGTCGTGGGGTGATGTTAAATAGCCTATAGCCATACTGGCTACCAAAAGCAAAAATAATTTTAATGCTTTTTTTTTGCGCGGTACCCTAATTATTTCTCTAAAATAAAAGTAGCCTTAGTTACTCCTTGTAACATATCTGCCTGTAAAAATCCCGTCAATATTTGTACAGCTATTTCAGAGATTAGCCGGGACAAACACTTCAATTTCATTTATTTGTATAGATAGCAGAAGGTAAGATAACCTACTCATCTTTTTCTGTTACTATTACAACGGATTTTAATTAAGTTCATAATATGAGGTATGATCCAAACGTGATAAATTAGTGGAACTCGTAACTAGTATCGATACTCGTTGTAGTAACACCTTGATTGACCAACCCTAGCAATGGCAGCCATTTTATGTTCTGTAGGTATGCACCCTTTTTTCGTCCATACTTTTATAGGTCAATGGTTAAAAATAAGATTTCTGTCACAATCAGTACTCAACATGAAGTGATCTTCATTTGAAACAAATTTAGCATCGCTCAAATTAAGTATTTAGTTGTACGGGAACCGTTTATACCAAATACCAATAATACAGACAGACTTATGTAGACTTTCAAACTTGAATTTAAATGCTAGTTCGATGTCCCATTCTAAAACAACGCCCTTGTTCGAGTACCCTAATTATACTTACACCCGCACCATTGAGGACTTATCAAAAACCACCAACAATACCGTTGTAAGCGTGGCACTTTCTAGGCACAAACAGTTTAAGGGTCGCTTTCGATTCGATAAAAAGTACTTGAATCTTCACTAACCGCGTTCCGTCAGCATAAATCTGACCAAGACCTTGCACCGGAAAGAATCCTGTCCATCTGGCCAGACGCAGTGCGTGACGTAGACACGCATGAAGTCTACAAGGCTGGTCGCTTCTCTCTATTGTCAAATCATGGACTTCCATCTTTGTCCTGAAAGAAATATGGTTTTAATTCTTTTGTTACTTTTAATTAAACCAAATAGGCTCTTGTCATACCAGCTTTGGCGGACTTGACTTTCCAAAGCATGTTGAAATATGCTTGCAGAGAATGCTGGCTGGAAATGGTTCACGTTTGTATGGACGAATTAAGTACAGTCTAGGAATAAAAATGTCTAATGACTTAAACGTTAAGTTGCTAGACTTTCTTCCCTTTCCCGGAGATGTTTTTCTTGTTGCGATATTTAATGGCTAATCATTTATCTATCTGTCCTCACCCCAATTAATCCATTGGATCGGCACAGTTTACTAAATTCTTCTTGATTTTTAAATGAAAACGTCACTTCCTTTCAGCGAATGTTAATATGTACGTTTGATTTAAGGACGAGTACAATTTATAATATTTGTACGTCTGTTCTGATTAGTGTTTACCACATAAAATGTCTGCAAGACCTGAATGAAGCTTAATTCGATTGTTATAAATGAATAACTCAACGTCAAAAACTGATGTCAATCTTGTGTTTTTAGTATAATTGAGACGAAACCAGTGTTTTAGGTTTACGTTTTAGTTAAAATAACTCAGTTTGAAGGGTACATAAATACTTTAGTGATTAAGGGTGTCTAAACTGTCTGTATGCCTTAGAGTTTAACTGGTTTTATGTTGTATTCGATTTGGATATTGTGTCTTATAGGTTACAAGTTAGAAGAATTTTGTTAGGGATTAGATATAAGAATCAATGTATCTAAAATTCTTCCGTTACCTACTAAGTAACTGACAGGCAAAAAGTCAAGGAAACAAGCAGCAAAATGTGGTCTAGTAATTGTCCTGGAACCACCATTTATATAACGGAATAGTAAGCAATTATAACCGCGGAAAAGGGCCCAATTTATAGGCGTATTTTACCTAATTAAATGTCTATAGTAGACTTGGTGAACACCACTTTGACCAATAACGATCTCTTAGTTGGACTATGTAAAACTATTTGCGCTCGCGAAGCTAACTATCAGCGCATAATTGAACCAAACACGACAATAACGACCTTATAGTTGGACTACGTAGAACTATTTGCTCCTGCGAAGCTAACTATCAGCGGTTTATGGAACCAAATACGACAATAACGTACACAGTGAATCTCTTACAAGCTCATACAAAGTGTTGTGAAATGAGTGAATGTTGTTGCGCACATTTGTAAAGATTAATAATATATATCATGGCAATTTCTTATAAATATTATCTAGAACATGAATTATGAATAGTGTTCGTTAACTTTTAATAAATCAAGTCATATATAATGTGGTGTGCATGGCGCACGTATATTTTCGGTGAAGTATAATAAGTTTTTTATCAAAATTTTGACGCGCCCTTTGAAATTTGCGTTTTCATTAAGTTACATTTTAAAATAATGTTAGTTTCAGTAAGACATACAACGAAAAGTCGCAATTTTGACAAAGTTGGTTTTATCAAATACATTAACAAACCGTTATAGGCGTACTTTGTTTAATAATGGTAAATATCAGAACCATTGCTTGGCCATATTGTTTGGAATTAGAGTTCCGCAAATATTTCTATAACCGGACGGTTATTTTATATTGCTATTAGATACCTGGCTTATTTTAATTGTTTTGTTTAGGTGACAGTATTGAAAATGGTAATGTTTCTGGACGTTGATTGCTTTTTGACGAAAAGGGATTTCCGAGTTTTAAAAACCTTAATGATACTAAAAACCATGTATTCTTGTACAGGACACCACGGATATAGTTTTGGATATTATACTAATATTATACTAAATATATTATATTAAACCTTTATAATCTTGTTAAGATCATAACAATATTGGTTTATACCACTATAAAACCGCTCTATTTTACTTATAATTGTTCCGTAAAGTGAATTTATAAACCCTTTTAAACCAGGTAATAAATGCAAATAGTTTCCGGTTTGTTTAGTTCTATTTATCACTCTTACAGGATTTTTTTACTTTTAGTAGTTCTATAAAGCTTCTTGTTAGCAGTTATAAGTATAGCTTACCAGTTTATCTACCCTTCAGTGCATTTACCCCCTCGCGATACTTTTATAGGTCACCCAAACTTATAATGCACCCGTAATTTCTACCTATAAGTGATTATAAGTTAATGTATAAGATCAGAAATACTATAAGTCCCAATTTACTCCATGCTGGCTATTATAAGCGTGGCAGCAAATACTAGAACCACTAAGAGAATATTATAAGTGCTGGAGGCCTATATGATCTGCACTATAGGATAATTTTGCTGCTTGGGGGAGAAATTAAAATAAAAATCGTAACATAGTGACCTGTGCGATAAGACCGCCCATTGTACACTTGTTTTTATAATTTTTTTCCTGTTTTTATTACAAGGTGTACAATAAAGTATATAATAAATAAATAAATAAATAAGAAACCTAGCCGAATTAAAAATCCTTCACAATAAATGTACCCAAATTGTCTGCATCGTGCGTATTTACTTTTTTAGACTCCTCCAGTACACTTAACTCTTTTGCTGATGTTACTTGCACTTGCGGGTTTAATCAAGATGCATTTAAAGTTGGTCGTCTTTGTGTGTACCAATTCATTACTCATATATGACGTAGACTAACACCAATTACAGACAGCCATGTCGACTTAATTGTCTTAATTCAGCGTTGCAAATGCTGGAGGATATTGGACCTTATTGATATATAGGTATGGTAGTTTTGACTTGACAAATGCGTACTGTCATGGTTCAGGGTAGAGTTTGTAGACTACGATGTTTTTATTAAATTTGGCAATAAGTGCAGCAGACTCAAGACAGTTTTTGTCCTATAAAGATATTCGATGAGTTTAAAATCACCCCGTGTAATCCTGAGATATTCTATAGGCTTTACACTGGCCACAGGCCACTTATCCATTCTTAAAAATTAATTTAAAAAAAACCGACTCCGTATTGCCAGCATTTTGAATGAAAAAAAAAAGAAGAACTGTTTTAAAAGGTGTCAACATGTGCCCGCTACTTGCGAAAAGAACATCAAGTTTAGTCATTTGAGTCAAATGACTATACTTGATGTTGTCAGACAGACAAATAGGGTATTTTACTGTAAAAATCGAATTAGTCCGTTTGATAGATTTACAAAAAATATTGGACACGTATTTTTTCTTTTTTCACGTAAACAAAAAATGAAGACGATACAGAGCGTTGAAAACTCACGTGACGTCACGTCGCTGGTAAAAATTGTAGCAACGTAGTAAAATACCCTATTATAGAATGAGACCGCAGTTGTCGCTTGATCATGTATTTGAAAATCTTTTGTATTAAATACCGTATAGTATTTTTGCGGGTTTGTTTCTGTGGCGTCCCACAGGAACTGACAGCTGTTCCTATGGACCGCCACATAATTATTTGTGTACTTACACAAATAATTTAACAGGGAATATTATCAGATCAGTACTTATCGAGAACTGATTGAACAAAGTTGTTATTTTGATATGTTTGTCAAACAACTTTACAACTTTGTTAAAGTTGTGGGACAATGAACTAACGATCATTTAATTTAAGGAAAAGACTAAAAATAAGTAGAGGAAAACAACAGTAATAAAAGTAAACACCATTTATTTCTTATAATTAAACCTGTGAATATAAACCGGTAATATTTTCTACGATTGTAGCAACAGTAGTACTCGTAGCGTTGAAATAAGGATCTGGCGTTACGGAGTACTGCAACAGCACTATTTCGTACGTTATTATAGTTCCCACTACCTGAAAGTTAGAATTCAGATTAACAGAAAGAAATAGTAAATGTTTATATTCGGGACTCTCGCAGGACAAATCACAAATCAACATAAAGAGCTTGTGTAAAGATTTCACCAGAAGCTTAGTTGACATTTTGCTTGACCTAAGGGCTGGCTTTTACCTCGGACAGAGGATAAGCATTGTCTTACAACGTGGCAATGCCGCCAGTCTATTGGGCATACTTCCAGTCGACAGCGATGAGGAGGATTTTTTGTCGCAGTGTTTTTAATTTTTATTTCTAGTGTGTAAGTACAGTTTGTTAAGTATTTGTTAAAACAGTTCTTACATTAAAACAAATGACCTAACTTTGATGGTAAGTAATAGAAAAAAACCTTATTACTTAAAAGATTTTAGTGAAAATGGGAACATTATCAACGTAGTAAGTATTCAATGGGATCACATGACAAACGTCAGCTTCCGAATATAAAAAGAATAATCAAAATCGGTACACCCACTAAAAAGTCATGAGGAAACATACACAAAAAACGGCTAAAATGCTCCTATAAGCTTTCAATAAACAAAACATAATTATATGACACTAGCTGCCGCCCGCGGTTACACAAGCGCGAATTTCGAAAAAAAAAAACAGCTGTTCCTTACATTTATGTTCGTATCATCATCATCATCAACAGCCTGTTGCAGTCCACTGCTGGACATAGGCTTCTCCAATTGCACGCCTCTTAGATCTATTTTCGGCTTCTCGCATCCAGTTTCTGCCAGCCATCCTGCGCAAATCGTCACTCCACCGTGCCTGAGGACGTCCTACACTACGTTTGCCGAGACGCGGTCTCCACTCTAGAACTCGTTTACCTTATTGATGTTAATGCCACGTTCTTTCCAGTTCAGCGTCTTGAACATATCCTCCATTGCATTAGTGAACAATTTCGGGGAAATAACATCCCCTTGTCTCACGCCGTTGTTGTTGGATGTTCGTATAACTAATGAAAATGTAGGGGACAGCTGATTTTTTTACGCGATTTCAGGTTTGGTCCCATAGTAAAAGTTGTTCATATTGATGAGTACAATGACCTTTTAAGAGGTTGTTGGTGTTTTACAAATAGCCCTGTATACGAGAAAAATAAAATTTTGGAATCCATGATATTTCTGAGAAATACTAGATGAAAAAACCATCTATTTAGCAGCTTGCCCAACCCGGGAATTGAATTCATATCACCTTCATCATTGATCACGGTGATATGCATTCACCCTCATCTTAACTCTCAATCTACAACGACATGGTTGGTGGTTGAGCGATTGTATGTTGCACTGCGCGTCGCGGGTTCATTGTTCCGGGTCTGGCTGTGTGTGTATGTGAGATTGTACGTTTGTAAACGCACACATGATATAGGAGAAATTCCTAGTGTGGGGCAAGGCTATATTTACCCAAAAAACAAATGATTGAGAGTGTTTTTACCAACTTACTTTTAGGATCATATTCCTAGTAACGTAAAAGAACTTTCCACTTAATCCGACGTTAGTGTGATGCAATTGTAACTGAAACCGACGAACCTAAGGAGATAGGAATGGTTAAAAATATTTGAAAAATGGCAAAACATGTAGGTACGTACTTAACAAGATTACCAAATTTGATTCCTACATTTCAGGTATCTATAAAAAATCAAACAGGCAGGACAAAAAAACAGAAAGTAATCAAGAAACTAACAAGTCAAATTCGAAATGGACATAAGTAAATAAAAAGTCTGGCCAAGTGTAAATAACACTGCACGAGTTTGATTTACACTTGGCCAATACGTGTAAATCAGACTCGTGCGCAAAGGATTCCGAATGAATTTTTTTTGACATGCTACTCTGAAACCGTAGACTGATCATTTGTTTTACCGTAGTATGTAAGCAAAGAAGTGGAAAAATAATTTTTCTATACGGAGGTTCGAAAACCAAAAAGGACAGATCAGTAGTAGGTCAGACTCACCTCAGTATCATACAAAGAAGAAGGTATATCATACACAGAGTACACTGGCTCAAGACCAGCGCAGTGCACGTTGGCTGCAAACAGTGACAGCATCAGGGCTCGTAAGACCAGGAATATGAATGAATACAAGTAGTACAGTAAGTAGTATGGAGATGAGAGGGCTCTGAAAAAAAAAATGGTCCCAGCCATTTGTCTATACACACATGCGTAACATAAATAGCGCAAAAATATCAACTATGACGACTTTAAGGTACAATGATTTTCTGGTTTAGAATTATTTATACTAAATGGCCAAAATCGATCAACAATTTTTCAGTAGCCTGACTTTAAATGATACTAGCGGAATATGATTCTTAGGCTCGGTTTCTGGGGGCCCCTTGGGGTCAGTGCCTACTAGGGTACGCAAAGGGCATAAGAAGGATCACGGGTGGGTTTTGGTCTGTAAGTCTGACACACCCTTCCGCTCCGCCCAGAGCGGGAGAAGTCATTTGATGATTTCCCATCCAGAAAAAAAAGATGGCCAAGTTTCTGAGGTACTTGATAATACATATACTTTTTTGATAAAAAAGAGTATTTTAGCGTAGCAATATCGGCTTCATCTTCTTTAGCTGTTAAATGATGTAATTGTTTCTCTTATTTAGTACTTACTGTTTAGTTTGTTCTTCATCGCAGTATTTGAAACTAACATGATTCCGACTGAAAATTAAATGCATTTGCATTAATTTTTGAGTTACAATGCGTATAGCTACAATTATTACATGAATAAAGCAAATGAAAAGAGTATGCAAGTACAATTAAAAGTCTAGTGTACTTTTTGTGGTGACATATGTGGCACGATCTTACTGAAGTCTGTGTACGAAATCAGTGTATCTCTATAGGGCACGTAAAATTAGTGAGTGTGTTATAGTAGAGGCGACTGTTCACGTTTTTTTATAAGTACCAGTCTTCAGCAATTCAATACAGCCAATATAAAAGTATACACTTTCAAACTATAAGCAAGGCAGACACAGACAGAACAACTATGCTTACTGCAACGAGTTGAAGAGCTGCAGACAGATGTAGTAGAGATCAGTGAAGAATGTGAGCAGAATGAAGGAGCTGATCTGAACGTCTATCTCTTTTACGAGTTTCACTAAATTTGAGTAGTGTACTCGGAGTACAGCCCATGGAATTCCATTCTGTGAACAGAATGTATTACAAAAGTCTAAAGTTCTCTTCAAGGATTATCTCAATGTGTTTGTCTTTCGGCCTAGTACCAAAAGTAAAAGACATCTCCTCCCAGCTTCCAGTCAAACCAGATTCAGTTGAATACCAGTATTTTACGTGGAGTGGCTGCCTACTAGGCCTCCACTACCCTTTAACTGTGTATCTTGGTACTTCTTGGCGAGACTTGTGTCAGATTTTCTGGCATCTGACAATCCCTTACAACTGCCGTTAACCAGTTAACTGGGTAACACGATATCCTCTGGCAAGACTTGATAATGACCAACGACATCCCATTTGTATTAAAAATAACCCAAAAAGTGTGGGTCGCAATCTAATTTGAACTTTATCCTGTATCATATAGAGTTTTTTGTTTCATGTCAAATATACATCTTTAATTTTCTACTCACCTTCTTTTTCTTAGCATTGGTAGCAATTACTTTGTTTAGATTACGAATGTATGCTGTGATGTAAATGCTAAAACAGGTGATCATTACATCGTTGAAATTCCAAACAAAAGTAGCTTGTAAGCATATGATCTGAAAATCAAACAAAATAGTAAAGTGATCACCGCAGAAGATACTTTTGTATCTTATGGCAAAGCATTATTTTTGAGAACGATATTGTACAAATAGAGGTAGAATATACGAACATGTATGTCTAGAACGGAAGTGACTATTGAAATGAAACTAATTGAGAAGAATGGAAGCAAGGGATACAAGAAAACGGTTATTTTAACCTAAAGTAACTATTACTACTTCCAATACTGTTGACATTAATATCGACGAAAATGAATACAAAGAATACCTCAAACATAAGCGCACTAAAGGCGCTATAAGGAACGTAATTGAACACATAAGGCATCCGGTGAACGACATAGTTTTCCATGACATTGGAGGTGATCTCAGCTTCTTCCAGGCAGTTCATCACAAACTTGATGTTGAAATTCGTGCATAGGATGTGTTCCACTGTAAAGGAAATAATGCGAGTTTGAAATCGGTTATGGCAAAAATACGTGAAAGATGTTAACACATTTGTTACAATATTGCTTTTGAGTTTATCATCTGCCTAGTCTTTTCCCGACTATTTTATGGTTGACTAGCAGTCAACCCGGATTCAGATATGATTTTAGTGCCTGTTTACCAGACCTCCACTACTCATTTTTGTAGTCCGGGCATTATAGACATTTGAAATAACAAAAATTCCGACAAAGCTAAATTTTTGTGGAGAGCTTGGGTTCAGCAACAGAAAGAAACCCTCAAAAGTCCATCAATAGGATCCCATGTGTGCTAAAAAATTTATTCGGGTTCAAAGGTCAAAATTTGAGGTTTTTTGGAATTTCCTCGAAAATGGTAAGCTTTTTCGAAAAAATGCTTTTGACGGTTTTTTTCTGAGAGTCACCACTTCCGAGATATCGTGAATTACATTATACATGATAATTATGCACTTATTTCCACGCTACCTGTGAGGTAGTGTACTAAGTCTAAAATTACCAGACTATTGACTAATACTGTTTTTTTATTTATTTTAACGAGGGGATATCATAAATTAATAATTGTTCCGCTCTGTGCAGGGTGGAAAGAAGTCTCGGACTCGTACTGACTCAAACCCATCTGGGCTCTTTCAAGCCGCGTTCCAGGGCCGCGATTATTCTTTCGGACAAATTCCACAACCCTATCTGGGGTAACACGGTACTTCTTGCTAGACAATCCGTCTTCAGATTGCCACCTATCCACAGACAGACCTTGGCAAGCGTTTCTTAACCTTCATAATCATGGTTGTTATTATTTATCCACAAACTCCTAATTTCCTCATTGACGTGCATTTATGGTCATCATAATAATGTTTGATTAAATTACCGAATACTTCATGCAAAAAATACTGATTAACTGCCACGAGAGAGCTTCGCCCTCAAAATTCTCGTAATTCGTTTTTTTTTTTTTTATAATTCACCACTCGCAATTCAGCACACTAAGGCTGGTTACTGCTCAACCGGACAATCCTGTGGTATAATTTGGTTGAAAGAAATTTTATTCTCATAAAGGGATATCCCATATTTCTCACTTTTCGCTTCGTGGGGCTCAAGGGTTTGTTAAATAATAATGCTCGCTCGCTTCGCTCGCTCACTAGACTCCACCACCTCCTGCTAGCCTAACCTGTCCGCGTCGGGGTGCTCCATGTCCCGAGTTCGCTTCGCTCGCTCTAGTATCTTATGTTCTTCTTGTAACACTAGTAACTGCCTATTGCACATACATACAATTAGTGTGATGTTGTTTTATTTGTGATTATACCATAATCACAAATAAAACAACATCACACTAATTAAAGTTATTTATTTTATCCAAAATGTATCACTTTGGTTAATTCCTCAAAAGGATCACTTTTATTTCTTTCTACCAAGTTTAGGGGAGAAGCCAAGGTCGTCGAAAAAAGTCACAATAATACTTCAAAACACACAGAGTACTTACATTCACGCAACTTGGGGAGAAACGGAATGTTGACATAGACAGAAATTACTTTTTTTACATTCCGTTTTAGCGATTTTGTACGATTTTTATATCACAGACACTATATATATTGTGACAGATTTGGTTGTGAAACACCCATTTTAACGTTCCGTTTTCGCTTTTATTCAATTTGAGGTTAGAAACTTATTTTATTAATTTCTCGATAAATATGCGTTGCCTTTTAATAAGAAAGGTAGCGTTATATACAGGGACTCAAGCTCTTCCAGATTTAATCGATTTTACAGCCTAACTCCTGCCAAACGATAATAGACCCGACCCAAAACAACAATCGTCATATTCATAGGTGCCTGTGTTTTATTAAACCTGTTATTAGTTTGGATTTACTATCTTTTCCTATAACTTTCAATATTTTTAATAACACAACAGAACAAACAACAACAACATAACCACAACACCAACACAACGCAACACAACTATCTAAATTTAAAATTAAAATATAATTACAACATACCCAACGCCAGCGTCATAACCCCGTAAGCAATCACTGTGGTTTGTACAACCGTTTTATTCTCCAATTTCAATTCCGTCAAACCTTGTTCGGTTTCAGTTGCCTTCGTCATTAAATGTGGCCATTGTTGTGACAATTTTAGCAGTAAAATTGCCGAAATAAGGCCTGTTATGTAAAATATGATGTTGGCTGGAAAATTTTAGAGTACTTACTATGTAATCAACAAGTTGTTTTATAAGAAGCTTCTAAGAATTTTGTCTAATTAGGGTTGTGTGTGTCAAAATGGTTATGAATGTTGCGTTCGGTAACATAATTAGGTTTAATTATTTATCGTGTGATAAATTATCACACTAAAATAAATATCCCCCTTTGACTATATTATCAATCTTATAATAGTCAAAGGGGGTTATTTATTATTTATTTATTTAATACTTTACACACCCAGATGTACAGAGGCGGACTTAATGCCTTAGGCATTTTTTAACGTTGAGCCATTGGGTGAAGCGATGACGCAGATAAAAATAGTGGTTGGTGCAATACGAGAAGAAAAAAAAAGCAGTAACGCGATTTCTATTAAATGATTACAAAGATATATATGTAAACACTGTAAATACAATAAAGCGTGTACTTTATTGTATTACGTACGATTTAGAGCCAGAATTTTCACCTTGTGCCTATTTACTAAGAATATCTTAACCGAGTAAAATATTGTGAAAACATTCTAAAAGAGAATTGCCGAAGCTATAAATACATTAAATGATAATAAGTATGGCCAAAATTACTTACAAATCGTACTCAAATCAACGTCATTTTGAAAGAAGTACAGGACACTGAATAAAGTCATGATCACTTGTCCTAATAATGTGGCAATGTAGTAGCCGCAGTAGTAACACTTTATGTTGAACCTGGACAAGCAAAAGATTTCGATACAGTTAAAAGCAAATTAAAGAAAAAACTTTACAAAAAAAAAAACAACTGACTTCTAAGCAATATCAATAGCTAAAAGAAAAAGCAACCATAACACCGAGTTCCAAAATTAAACTTATTTTGTGCTTTTTGGTATTTTTGTGCAGAAGTCCAAACCACCAACAATACCATAAACGTGGCACTTTCTAGGCACAAACAGTTTAAGGGTCGCTTTCGATTCGATAAGAAGTACTTTAATCTTCACTAACCGCGTTCCATCAGCATAAATCTGACCAAGACCTTGCACCGGAAAGAACCCTGTCCATCTGGCCAGACGCAGTGCGTGACGTAGACACGCATGAAGTCTACAAGGCTGGTCGCTTCTCTCTATCGTCAAATCGTGGACTTCCATCTTTGTCCTGTAAGAAATAAGATTTTAATCCCACCAAAAACATTCTGTAAAAAAATAGCCAAGTCTCGATGGAGCTGCTTGTTTATCTCTAAAAAGTAATGAAATCTAGACAAAGTCGTGCCAAGTCTAAGGTTCCTTACTGCAATTTCTTTATTATTATAGTTAATGTTGTGTGACTTGGCCGTTGAAGCGTACACAAGGGTACAAAACCAGGTGCTCCATGACACCATTGCACCAATCTGTCGCCAGAACCGCTACCCATTGACGATGGAAAATTGCCACTTGGAAAACGTTGATTCAATAACCAGTAAATTGTAGTCCCAGTAATGGGAAGTACTAGTTCTATTTTGATGATCATGAGTGAGTGAGTGTCATAAATGCGAAACTTTGCTTTCGCTTAACTTCGGAACTAAATGACCTACAGACTTGTAATTTTGGATTTAAAGTATGTGATTATAGCTTACTGGATGACGAAAATTTCTGTTTTCTGGTCTTATCCAGAGGTTCTCAAATAGGGGCCTGAAAATGCGGTGAAATGGTTCCACTAAAGGATAGTACGGCAGTGTTTGCTTTGCGCTCGACTTGGCGGGGGCACTGCCGTGCCCCCCGATTCTTTTGTTACTTTTAAACAAACCAAATAGGCTCTTGTCATACCAGCTGTGGTGGACTTGATTTTCCAAAGCATGTTGAAATATGCTTGCAGAGAATGCTGGCTGGAGAGGGTTCATGTTTGTATGGACGAATTAAGTACAGTCTAGGAATAAAAATGTCTAATGACTTAAACGTTAAGTTGCTAGACTTTCCCGGAGCTGTTTTTTTTGTTGCGATATTTAATGGCTAATCATTTATCTATCTGTCCTCACCCCAATTAATCCATTGAGATCGGCACAGTTTACTAAATTCTTCTTGATTTTTAAATGAAAACGTCACTTCCTTTCAGCGAATGTTAATACGTTTGATTTAAGGACGAGTACAATTTATAATATTTGTACGTCTGTTCTGATTAGTGTTTACCACATAAAATGTCTGCAAGACCTGAATGAAGCTTAATTCGATTGTTATAAATGAATAACTCAACGTCAAAAACTGATGTTAATCTTGTGTTTTTAGTATAATTGAGACGAAACCAGTGTTTTAGGTTTACGTTTTAGTTAAAATAACTCAGTTTGAAGGGTACATAAATACTTTAGTGATTAAGGGTGTCTAAACTGTCTGTATGCCTTAGAGTTTAACTGGTTTTATGTTGTATTCGATTTGGATATTGTGTCTTATAGGTTACAAGTTAGAAGAATTTTGTTAGGGATTAGATATAAGAATCAATGTATCTAAAATTCTTCCGTTACCTACTAAGTAACTCACAGGCAAAAACTAGCTACTCATAATCCAGCTATTGACTGCAATTTAATGCTGCATTGACCCTGAGTAACATAGGCTATATTTTATCCCCATATTTCCACGGGAACGGGAACTATGCGGGTAAAACCGCGGGGTGCTGCTAGTCATATCTATGGCTGTAGATATTTATCCAAAAAGTCAAGGAAAGGAGAAATTAAACTAAAAATAGTAACTAAGTGACCAAGAAACCTAGCGAATTAAAAATCTTTCACAATAAATGTACCCAAATCGTCTGCATCGTGCGTATTTGATTTTTTAGACTCCTCCAGTACACTTCACTCTTTTGCTGACGTTACTTGCACTTTCGGGTTTAATCAAGATGCATTTAAAGTTGGTCGTCTTTGTGTGTACCAATTCATTACTCATACATGACGTAGACTAACACCAATTACAGACAGCCATGTCGACTGAATTGTCTTAATTCAGCGTTGCAAATGCTGGAGGATATTGGACCTTATTGATATATAGGTATGGTAGTTTTGACTTGACAAATGCGTACTGTCATGATTCAGGGTAGACTTTGTAAACTACGATGTTTTTATTAAATTTGGCAATAAGTGCAGCAGATTCAAGACAGTTTTTGTCCTAGAAAGATATTCGATAAGTTTAAAATCACCCCGTGTAATCCTGAGATATTCTATAGGCTTTACACTGGCCACAGGCCACTTATCCATTCTTAAAAATAATTTAAAAAAAAACCGACTCCGTATTGCCAGCATTTTGAATGAAAAAGAAAAAAAATTGTTTTAAAAGGTGTCAAAATGTGCCCGCTACTTGCGAAAAGAACATCAAGTTTAGTCATTTGGCTGTGAAAAAGTTTACACAGCCAAATGACTATACTTGATGTTGTCAGACAGACAAATAATAGAATGAGACCGCAGTTGTCACTTGATCATATCTTTGAAAATCCTTTTGTATTAAATACCGTATAGTATTTTTGCGGGTTTGTTTCTGTGGCGTCCCACAGGAACTGACAGCTGTTCCTATGGACCACCACAAAATTATTTGTGTACCTACTTACACAAATAATTAACAGGGAATATTATCAGATCAGTACTTATCGAGAACTGTTTGAACAAAGTTGTTATTTTGATATATTTGTCAAACAACTTTAGACCTTTGTTAAAGTTGTGGGACAATGAACTAACGATCATTTATTTTAAGGAAAAGACTAAAAATAAGTACAGGAAAACAACAGTAATAAAAGTAAACACCATTTATTCGGTATAATTAAACCCGTGAATATAAACCGGTAATATTTTCAACGATTGTAGCAACAGTAGTACTCGCAGCGTTGATTGAAGGATCTGGCGTTACGGAGTACTGCAACAGCACTATTTCGTACGTTATTATAGTTCCCACTACCTGAAAGTTAGAATTCAGAATAAGAATTCAAATTAACAGAAAGACATAGTAAATATTTATATTCGGGACTCTCGTAGGACAAATAACAAATCAACATAAAGAGCTTGTTTAAAGATTTCACAAGAAGCTTAGTTGACACTTCGCGTGACTCAAGGGCTGGCTTTTACCTCGGACAGAGGATAAGCGTTGCCATACAACGTGGCAATGCTGCCAGTAGTTTGGGCAAACTTCTAGTCGACAGCGATGCGGAGGATTTTTTGTCGTCCACATATATTTTAGGATTAACTTGGTTAGAAGTTTTTAATTTTTATTACTAGTGTATACAGTTTGTTAAGTATTTATTAAAAGAGTTGTTACATTAAAACAAATTAACTAACTTCGATAATAAGTAATAAAAAGATCTTATTACTTAAAATATAAGTGAATTCATATCACCTTGATCAATGATCACGGTGATATGCATTCACCCTCATCTTAACTATCAATCTACAACGACATGGTTGGTGGTTGAGCGATTGTATGCTGAACTGCGAGTCGCGGGTTCGCTGTTCCGGGTCTGGGAGGAGAAATTCCTAGTGTGGGGAAAGGCTATATTTAAAGAAAAACAAATGATTGAAAGTGTTTTTACCAACTTACTTTTACGATCATATTCCTAGTAACGTAAAAGAACTTTCCACTTAAGACGACGTTAGTGTGATGCAATTGTAACTGAAACCGACGAACCTAAGGAAATAGGAATGGTTAAAAATATTTGAAAAATGGCAAAAAATGTAGGTATGTACTTACCAAGATTACCAAATTTGATTCCTATATTTCAGGTATCTATAAAAATTCAAACAGGCAGGACAAAAAAACAGAAAGTAATCAACAAACTAACAAGTCCAATTTGAAATGGACATAAGTAAATAAAAAGTCTGGCCAAGTGTAAATAACACTGCACGAGTCTGATTTTGGAGCAGTGGTGGCCGAGTGGTAACGGTCCCGACTTACGAATTGTAGGTCGCGGGTTCAAACCCAGCCAGGCGCATTACTTTGTGTAATTAACTTCATCACCACTGCTCTGAAAACGGTGAGGGAAAACATCGTGAGGCATGTCCTAGAACCAATAATTCGAAGACATGTGACATTCACCAACCCGCACTGAGCCCGCGTGGTGGATTACGGCCCATTCCCTCTCCTAGAGAGGAGGCCTGTGTCCCAGCAGTGGGAACGTTAAAAGGCTGATTATGAGTCTGATTTACACTTGGCCAATAAGTGTCAAATCAGATTCGTGCGCAAAGGATTCCGAATGAATTTTTCTTTTGACATGCTACTCTGAAACCATAGACTGATCATAAGTCAAATTCGAAAAGGACATAAGTAAATAAAACGTCTGGCTAAGTGTAAATAACATTGCACGAGTTTGATTTACACTTGGCCAATAAGTGTAAATCAGACTCATGCGCAAAGAATTCCGAATGAATTTTTGTTTTGACATGCTACTCTGAAAGCATAATAATAATTTATTGTCAGACCAGAGTCCATAGACTGATCATTTGTTTTACTGTAGTCTGTAAGCAAAGAACTGGA
This sequence comes from Hecatera dysodea, assembly GCA_905332915.2. NCBI lineage: Eukaryota > Metazoa > Arthropoda > Insecta > Lepidoptera > Noctuidae > Hecatera > Hecatera dysodea. The sequence goes on along the minus strand of HG995288.1, from coordinate 6,791,397 downwards.
AAAATATTTTTTCTATACGGAGGTTCGAAAACCAAAAAAAACAGATACTCACCTCAGTATCATACAAAGAAGAAGGTATTTCATACACGGAGTACACTGGCTCAAGACCTACGCAGTGCACGTTGGCTGCAAACAATGACAGCATCAGGGCTCGTAAGACCAGAAATATGAATGAATATAAGTTGTACAGTAAGTAGTATGGAGATGAGAGTGCTCTGAAAAAAATAAAATAAAATGGTCACAGCCATGTGTATATACATACATAAGTAACATAAATAATTCAAAAATATCAACTAGTGATTACTAGGTACAATGATCCCTTTTCAGGTTTCGAACTATTTATGTTAGATCTTGTACACCTAGATGAACAATTTTTCAGTAGCCTGACTTTAAAAGATACTAGCGGAACATGATTCTTAGACCCGGTTTCTGGGTGCCCAATAGGGTCAGTGCTTGCTAGGGTTGCGGAATTTGTTCGAAAGAGTCACCGCGGCCCTAGAATGCAATGGGCATAAGAAGGACCACGGGCGGGTTTTAGTCAGTAAGAGTCTGACACTCCCTTCCGCTCCGCCCAGAGCGGAAGAAGTCATTTGATGATTTCCCATCCAGAAAACAAAAGGTTTTATTCTTTTTTATTTCTGAGGTACTTTATCAGTCGTTTATCTGTCCGTTAACGATATTTGTCATAACGCCATTGGTTGGTTATTAGTTAACGGACTTTTTTTATTGTTCTCAAACAGTATACTTTTGTTCTGTTTTACAATTTACTCGCCAAACTAATTAGTTTGATGGCGAGAAGCGCTTGATAATATATATTTTTTTATAACCAACCTTAAAACTACCAACCCTGCAGTACCTACTTCACTCAAGGTTCAGTCACACCGGCACGAATAGATTGCGGACGAGCCGCGCTCTCTGGACACTGACAGATCCTAAGTAGGTACCATTGACAGATGACTAAGTACACAATTCGACACATTCCCAGCCCAAGCCAATCTCACAATGTATAGGATTCCCGTACAATGAGAGATCAGCCCATTCTGGGGACGCACAGCTCCATACGCAACCGCACAGACACACACATACATAAATATTTGGCGGCGCCCGCGCCCGAAGTCTCGTACGCCAACCACACGGGTGAATGGTGGACGAGGCTTGTGACGCGGGCGCCGCCCGTTCGACCGATCCGTATGACTGATAAACAATCGGTAAGACATGAGTATTTGTAATTTAACCATTTCCCAGGATTCATCGCTTTCAAATTTATCAGTTAAGGCAGAAGTGAATGGGTACAAAACACAAAAGTGTATTTTAGCGAGGTAATATCGGCTTCATCTTCTTTAGCTGTTAAATGATGTAACTGTTTCTCTTATTTATTACTTACTGTTTAGTTTGTTCTTCATCGCAGTATTTGAAACTGACATGATTCCAACTGAAAATTAAATGCATTTGCATTAATTTTTGAGTTACAATGCGTATAGCTACAATTACTACATGAATATTTATTAGTTTATTATTTTAGCATATATGTATTTTATTAGTATAATATTTTTTATTAGTATATTTTATTAGATATATATATATATATATATATATTTATTATTTTGTCATTTCTTTCCCACTCAATATATTTTGTATTTTATTTATTTGTTGTACACCTACCACAGTGTTGTCTTTTTAACCCAAAGGTTGACTGGTAGAGAATGCCTTGTTGCATTAAGTCCGCCCATGTACCACTATTGTACATAAAGTTTAAATAAATAAATAAATAAAGCAAATGAAAAGAGTATGCAAGTACAATTAAAAGTCTAGTGTACTTTTTGTGGTGACATGTGGAAAGATCTTACTGAAGTCTGTGTACGAAATCAGTGTATATCTATAGGGCTCCGGTGCTACTGGCTCGTGAAATTAGTGAGTGTGTTATAGTAGAGGACACTGTTCACGTTTTTTATAAGTTTTAGTCATCAGCAATTCAATACAGCCAATATGGAAGTATACACTTTCAAACTATATGTAAGCCAAACAGAACAACTTATGGCTTACTGCAACAAGTTGAAGAGCTGCAGACAGATGTAGAAGAGGTCTGTGAAGAATGTGAGCAGAATGAAGGAGCTGATCTGAACGTCTATCTCTTTTACGAGTTTCACTAAATTTGAGTAGTGTACTCGGAGTACAGCCCATGGAATTCCATTCTGTGAACAGAATGTATTACAAAAGTCTAAAGTTATTTTCAAGGATTATCTCAATGTCTTTGTCTTTCGGCTTAGTAGCAAAAGTAAAAGACATCTCCTCCCAGCTTCCAGTCAAACCAGATTCAGTTTAATACCAGTATGTTAGGTGAAGCGGCTACCTACTAGGCCTCCATTACCCTTAAACTGTGTATGACGGTACTTCTTGGCGAGACTTGTGTCAGATTTTCTGGCATCTGACAATCCCTTACAACTGCCGTGAACCAGTAACTGGGTAACACGATATCCTCTGGCAAGACTTGGTAATGACCAACGACATCCCATTTGTATTAAAAATAACCCAAAAAGTATGGGTCGCAATCTAATTTGAACTTTATTCTGTATAATATAGAGTTTTTTGTTTCATGTTAAATATACATCTTTAATTTTTTACTCACCTTCTTTTTCTTAGCATTGGAAGCGATTATTTTGTTTAGAATACGAATGTATGCAGTGATGTAAATGCTAAAACAGGTGATCATCACATCGTTGAAATTCCAAACAAAAGTAGATTGTAAGCATATGATCTGAAAATCAAACAAAATAATAAAGTGATCACCGCAGAAGATACTTTTGTATCTTATGGCAAAGCATTATTTTTGAGAACGATATTATACGAATAGAGGTAAGGAGTGTATATAATAGAGGGAATATACGAGCATGTATGTCTAGAACGGAAGTGACTATTGAAATGAAAACTAATTGAGAAGAATGGATGAGATCCATCTCACAAAAAATAATTGGAGTAAGGGATACAAGGAAACGGTTATTTAAAACTTAAGTAACCATTGCTACTTCCAATACTACAAAACCTCAAATATAAGCGCACTAAAAGCGCTATAGGGAACGTAATTGAACACATAAGGCATCCGGTGAACGAAAAAGTTTTCCATGACATTGGAGGTGATCTCAGCTTCTTCCAGGCAGTTCATCACAAACTTGATGGTGAAATTCGTGTATAAGATGTGTTCCACTGTAAAGAAAATAATGCGAGTTTGAAATCGGTTATGACCAAAATACATGAAAGATGTTAAATCATTTCTTACAATATTGCTTTATTGATATGTGTTTATCATCTGTCCACCAGATCAAACCGGATTCAGTTGAGATTTTAGTGCCTGTCTATCTGACCTCCACAACTCATTAATCTTAGTCCAGTCATTAGACATTTGAAATAACAAAAATTCCGACAAAGCTAAATTTTTGTGGAGAGTTTGGATTCCCCATCAGAAAGAAACCCTCAAAAGTCCCCATCGATCCCACTTGTGATAAAAAAGTTATTCGGGGTCATAGGTCAAAATTTAAGGTTTTTGGATATTTCTCGAAAACAGTAAGTTTTTTCGAAAAATGACTTCAGTTAAAAGTTGTAGATCAAAATATTCTTTACAAAAATGTTTTTGACGGTTTTTTTTAAGAGTCACCACTTCCAAGATATCGCGACCGCAAGAGTTACGTTAAACATGATAATATGCACACATGTCCACGCTACCTGTGAGGTAGTGTACTATGTCTAAAATGACCGGACTATTCGGTAATACTGTATTTTTTTTAACGATGGGAAATCATCAATTAATGAGTTGTTCCGCTCTGGGCAGGGTGGAAAGGAGTGTCGGACTGTTACTGATGATCCGGGTGCCTTCAAGCCCTTTGCATTTCAAGGCCGCGATGATTCTTTCACACAAATTTCAAAACCCTATCAGGGGTAACACGGTACTTTGGCATGATTCATTTCAGATTTTCTGGCTAGACAATCCGTCTTCAGATGGTCACCTATCCACTGATCGACCTTGGCAAGCGTTTCTTAACCTTCATAATCATGGTTGTTATTATTTATCCACAAACTCCTGCTTTCCTCATTGACCTGCATTTGTGGTCATCATAATAATGTTTCATGCATGCTAATTGAGGATGATAAGGGCAGGTGCATAATAATTGCAATGCTTGTAAAGGGCTGCTAAGTCATAAGTACTCTACACAACATAACATCAACATTTTTCACTTAGTTTGCAATAAATTGAAACCAAAGTCAAAACTTAGACTTTGACGTTGTATTGATTCAATTACCAATACTTCTTTCAAAGAAACTGTTTAACTGCCACGAGTCAGCAGCTTCGCCCTCAAAATAGTCGTAATTTGGTTTAAAGAAATTTTATTCTCATAAAGGAACTCATTTCAAATTTCTCATGTAAGTGATTTTATACTTACATGAGAAATATGGTTTACAAAACGTAGGTAGGTACTTATATAAAGGATTCATTTCAATAACAATTATTTGTGGATACTTCTATGATGCATTCAGTAGTAATCGACTGCTATTGTCAATATTTTTCGACGATATGCCGAGCAAGTTTTTTTTAGTAGTTCATAAATTATGCCAAGGAAACAGGACTTACTCTCAGGACAAAAATACATCCTAAGTCCTAATCCTTTAGCCGTTAAGACGAGAAGAGGTAATAAACAGACAAACAGAGTAATTTTCAGATTATAAATATCGATAATTTAACTATAAGAAATTGTACACGTAATTAGGACCAGTATGTACTTTGAGTAGCTAAAATAAAAAAATAAATAAAAAAACAACAATCTTAAATAAACCTGTTATTAGTATGGATTTACTATTTTTTCCTATAATTTACAAAATTTTTAACAACACAACATAACAAACAACAACAACATAACCACAAAAACAACAACACAACTATCTAAATTTAAAATTATAACTACGACATACCCAACGCCAGCGTCATAACCCCGTAAGCAATCACTGTGGTTTGTACAACCGTTTTGTTCTCCAATTTCAATTCCGACAAACCTTGTTCGATTTCAGTTACCTTCGCCATTAAATGTGGCCATTGTTGTGACAATTTTAGCAGTAAGATTGCCGAAATAAGGCTTGTTACGCAAAATATGATGCTGGCTGGAAAATTTTAGGGTACTTAACATGTAATCAACAAGTTGTTTATAAGAAGTTTCTAAGCATTTTTTCGAATAAGGGTTTTGTGTGTCAAGATGGTTACGAATGTTGCGGTAACATAATTTGGTTTGCTTATTTATCTTAAGTGTGATAAATTATCACACTTAAATAAATACCCCCTTTGACTATTATCACTGATCATAGTCAAAGGGGGCTATATGATTTATTTATTTAATACTTTACACATACATGTACAGAGGCGGACTTAATGCCTTAAGCATTTTCTACCGGTAAATAATAGTGGTAGGTGCAATATGACAAGAAAAAAAAGAGTAAAGCGATTTGACAATAAAGTAAGTACTTTATAAAAATAATATCTCAAATAATATGAGAACTTTCTGAAAGAGAATTGCCGAATACATTCAATGATGTAATAATAAGTATGGCCAAAATTACTTACAAATTGTACTCAAATCAACGTCATTTTGCAAGAAGTACAGGACACTGAATAAAGTCAGGACCACTTGTCCTAATAATGTGGCAATGTGGTAGCCGCAGTAGTAACACTTTATGTTGAACCTGGACAAACAAAAGATTTCGATACAGTTGAAAGCAAACTAAAGAAAAAAAAATTACAAAAAAAAAAACAACTGACTTCTAAGCAATATTAATAGCTGAACAAAAAAGCAACCAAATAACCGAGTTCCAAAATTAAACTTATTTTGTACTTTTTGGTGTTTTTGTGCAATACAAGTCGTCAGATCTCAATAATTTAAATGGGACCATACGACAAGCACCAACTTTGGTATACAAAAAGAATCATCAAAATCGGGACACCCGGTACAAAGTTATGAGGTACCTAACACATACAAAAAAAATACAGTCGTCTTGAGAACCTCCTCTTTATTTGGAAGTCGGTTAAAAACATTGAGGTAGGAATAATAAGGAGACGCTGCGTTATTCTATACATACATTTGCTTATACAAATATGAGTGAAATATGATTCAGAACTTGAAATATCGTTATGTCTCATTCTTTCTTGTGAGATAATCCTATTTGATAAAAGAGACAACTATATTTAAGTTGTTGCTAATTATGGCAAAATTTTGTCGTGATGTAGAGACAGTTGTAGGTAAGTGCCGTTGCAGCCATATTATGTTCTAAATTCATGGTAGTTACGCTGTCAAATGGTTGTTTACTTTTTTTATTATTGTGATTTGCGAGAAAACTACGAGTAATTTTACTTTTAAAACTGAATGTAAATGTTGGAAAACATAAATCCAACATGCCTGTGTGTTGTGTTGTGAAGTGTGGTGCAAGAAACAGTCAAAATCAACCTCAATTGTGTTTGCACAGGTTAGTAGCCGGTTTTCATGCATTATTACACACAATAATACACATTCGGTGATACTATTGTAACGCAATCATGAATTTATGGCTAAAGTATTGATATTTGGATTAATTTCCACATAACAGGCCTTTTTATTATATTTGTTTATTCATTCGTTTGTTTACATAATGAAATAGTGTTGTACCGTTGCCGACTTGCGGTAATACGAAACTAGTTCCTCCTCTGGAACGATATCGGTATATTCTGTGATGTTAACATAAATAATCCTGCGTCTTATTCGGTCCGAGTGACCTAGCTAGGTCCGGCCTGTGATTCACACTTCACACCAAAATCAAAATATTTTACGTAAATCTGAAGAAAACATTGAAAAAGCTAATTATCTCTAAAAGAGTAATCATGGAGTTTCTTGCCGGCACTTCTCCATAGGAAACAGCTAATTGGAACCGTGCACCTAGCTTATAATGTTTTATGTTTGTTTTAGTTACATTTTAGCATCTCTAACCAAAATGATTTAAAAATACTTTAATTTTTATAGGTTTCCTAAAAATGAAGGCTTACAGAAAAAATGGTTAGAGGCTAAGGGTCGTGGGGTGATGTTAAATAGCCTATAGCCATACTGGCTACCAAAAGCAAAAATAATTTTAATGCTTTTTTTTTGCGCGGTACCCTAATTATTTCTCTAAAATAAAAGTAGCCTTAGTTACTCCTTGTAACATATCTGCCTGTAAAAATCCCGTCAATATTTGTACAGCTATTTCAGAGATTAGCCGGGACAAACACTTCAATTTCATTTATTTGTATAGATAGCAGAAGGTAAGATAACCTACTCATCTTTTTCTGTTACTATTACAACGGATTTTAATTAAGTTCATAATATGAGGTATGATCCAAACGTGATAAATTAGTGGAACTCGTAACTAGTATCGATACTCGTTGTAGTAACACCTTGATTGACCAACCCTAGCAATGGCAGCCATTTTATGTTCTGTAGGTATGCACCCTTTTTTCGTCCATACTTTTATAGGTCAATGGTTAAAAATAAGATTTCTGTCACAATCAGTACTCAACATGAAGTGATCTTCATTTGAAACAAATTTAGCATCGCTCAAATTAAGTATTTAGTTGTACGGGAACCGTTTATACCAAATACCAATAATACAGACAGACTTATGTAGACTTTCAAACTTGAATTTAAATGCTAGTTCGATGTCCCATTCTAAAACAACGCCCTTGTTCGAGTACCCTAATTATACTTACACCCGCACCATTGAGGACTTATCAAAAACCACCAACAATACCGTTGTAAGCGTGGCACTTTCTAGGCACAAACAGTTTAAGGGTCGCTTTCGATTCGATAAAAAGTACTTGAATCTTCACTAACCGCGTTCCGTCAGCATAAATCTGACCAAGACCTTGCACCGGAAAGAATCCTGTCCATCTGGCCAGACGCAGTGCGTGACGTAGACACGCATGAAGTCTACAAGGCTGGTCGCTTCTCTCTATTGTCAAATCATGGACTTCCATCTTTGTCCTGAAAGAAATATGGTTTTAATTCTTTTGTTACTTTTAATTAAACCAAATAGGCTCTTGTCATACCAGCTTTGGCGGACTTGACTTTCCAAAGCATGTTGAAATATGCTTGCAGAGAATGCTGGCTGGAAATGGTTCACGTTTGTATGGACGAATTAAGTACAGTCTAGGAATAAAAATGTCTAATGACTTAAACGTTAAGTTGCTAGACTTTCTTCCCTTTCCCGGAGATGTTTTTCTTGTTGCGATATTTAATGGCTAATCATTTATCTATCTGTCCTCACCCCAATTAATCCATTGGATCGGCACAGTTTACTAAATTCTTCTTGATTTTTAAATGAAAACGTCACTTCCTTTCAGCGAATGTTAATATGTACGTTTGATTTAAGGACGAGTACAATTTATAATATTTGTACGTCTGTTCTGATTAGTGTTTACCACATAAAATGTCTGCAAGACCTGAATGAAGCTTAATTCGATTGTTATAAATGAATAACTCAACGTCAAAAACTGATGTCAATCTTGTGTTTTTAGTATAATTGAGACGAAACCAGTGTTTTAGGTTTACGTTTTAGTTAAAATAACTCAGTTTGAAGGGTACATAAATACTTTAGTGATTAAGGGTGTCTAAACTGTCTGTATGCCTTAGAGTTTAACTGGTTTTATGTTGTATTCGATTTGGATATTGTGTCTTATAGGTTACAAGTTAGAAGAATTTTGTTAGGGATTAGATATAAGAATCAATGTATCTAAAATTCTTCCGTTACCTACTAAGTAACTGACAGGCAAAAAGTCAAGGAAACAAGCAGCAAAATGTGGTCTAGTAATTGTCCTGGAACCACCATTTATATAACGGAATAGTAAGCAATTATAACCGCGGAAAAGGGCCCAATTTATAGGCGTATTTTACCTAATTAAATGTCTATAGTAGACTTGGTGAACACCACTTTGACCAATAACGATCTCTTAGTTGGACTATGTAAAACTATTTGCGCTCGCGAAGCTAACTATCAGCGCATAATTGAACCAAACACGACAATAACGACCTTATAGTTGGACTACGTAGAACTATTTGCTCCTGCGAAGCTAACTATCAGCGGTTTATGGAACCAAATACGACAATAACGTACACAGTGAATCTCTTACAAGCTCATACAAAGTGTTGTGAAATGAGTGAATGTTGTTGCGCACATTTGTAAAGATTAATAATATATATCATGGCAATTTCTTATAAATATTATCTAGAACATGAATTATGAATAGTGTTCGTTAACTTTTAATAAATCAAGTCATATATAATGTGGTGTGCATGGCGCACGTATATTTTCGGTGAAGTATAATAAGTTTTTTATCAAAATTTTGACGCGCCCTTTGAAATTTGCGTTTTCATTAAGTTACATTTTAAAATAATGTTAGTTTCAGTAAGACATACAACGAAAAGTCGCAATTTTGACAAAGTTGGTTTTATCAAATACATTAACAAACCGTTATAGGCGTACTTTGTTTAATAATGGTAAATATCAGAACCATTGCTTGGCCATATTGTTTGGAATTAGAGTTCCGCAAATATTTCTATAACCGGACGGTTATTTTATATTGCTATTAGATACCTGGCTTATTTTAATTGTTTTGTTTAGGTGACAGTATTGAAAATGGTAATGTTTCTGGACGTTGATTGCTTTTTGACGAAAAGGGATTTCCGAGTTTTAAAAACCTTAATGATACTAAAAACCATGTATTCTTGTACAGGACACCACGGATATAGTTTTGGATATTATACTAATATTATACTAAATATATTATATTAAACCTTTATAATCTTGTTAAGATCATAACAATATTGGTTTATACCACTATAAAACCGCTCTATTTTACTTATAATTGTTCCGTAAAGTGAATTTATAAACCCTTTTAAACCAGGTAATAAATGCAAATAGTTTCCGGTTTGTTTAGTTCTATTTATCACTCTTACAGGATTTTTTTACTTTTAGTAGTTCTATAAAGCTTCTTGTTAGCAGTTATAAGTATAGCTTACCAGTTTATCTACCCTTCAGTGCATTTACCCCCTCGCGATACTTTTATAGGTCACCCAAACTTATAATGCACCCGTAATTTCTACCTATAAGTGATTATAAGTTAATGTATAAGATCAGAAATACTATAAGTCCCAATTTACTCCATGCTGGCTATTATAAGCGTGGCAGCAAATACTAGAACCACTAAGAGAATATTATAAGTGCTGGAGGCCTATATGATCTGCACTATAGGATAATTTTGCTGCTTGGGGGAGAAATTAAAATAAAAATCGTAACATAGTGACCTGTGCGATAAGACCGCCCATTGTACACTTGTTTTTATAATTTTTTTCCTGTTTTTATTACAAGGTGTACAATAAAGTATATAATAAATAAATAAATAAATAAGAAACCTAGCCGAATTAAAAATCCTTCACAATAAATGTACCCAAATTGTCTGCATCGTGCGTATTTACTTTTTTAGACTCCTCCAGTACACTTAACTCTTTTGCTGATGTTACTTGCACTTGCGGGTTTAATCAAGATGCATTTAAAGTTGGTCGTCTTTGTGTGTACCAATTCATTACTCATATATGACGTAGACTAACACCAATTACAGACAGCCATGTCGACTTAATTGTCTTAATTCAGCGTTGCAAATGCTGGAGGATATTGGACCTTATTGATATATAGGTATGGTAGTTTTGACTTGACAAATGCGTACTGTCATGGTTCAGGGTAGAGTTTGTAGACTACGATGTTTTTATTAAATTTGGCAATAAGTGCAGCAGACTCAAGACAGTTTTTGTCCTATAAAGATATTCGATGAGTTTAAAATCACCCCGTGTAATCCTGAGATATTCTATAGGCTTTACACTGGCCACAGGCCACTTATCCATTCTTAAAAATTAATTTAAAAAAAACCGACTCCGTATTGCCAGCATTTTGAATGAAAAAAAAAAGAAGAACTGTTTTAAAAGGTGTCAACATGTGCCCGCTACTTGCGAAAAGAACATCAAGTTTAGTCATTTGAGTCAAATGACTATACTTGATGTTGTCAGACAGACAAATAGGGTATTTTACTGTAAAAATCGAATTAGTCCGTTTGATAGATTTACAAAAAATATTGGACACGTATTTTTTCTTTTTTCACGTAAACAAAAAATGAAGACGATACAGAGCGTTGAAAACTCACGTGACGTCACGTCGCTGGTAAAAATTGTAGCAACGTAGTAAAATACCCTATTATAGAATGAGACCGCAGTTGTCGCTTGATCATGTATTTGAAAATCTTTTGTATTAAATACCGTATAGTATTTTTGCGGGTTTGTTTCTGTGGCGTCCCACAGGAACTGACAGCTGTTCCTATGGACCGCCACATAATTATTTGTGTACTTACACAAATAATTTAACAGGGAATATTATCAGATCAGTACTTATCGAGAACTGATTGAACAAAGTTGTTATTTTGATATGTTTGTCAAACAACTTTACAACTTTGTTAAAGTTGTGGGACAATGAACTAACGATCATTTAATTTAAGGAAAAGACTAAAAATAAGTAGAGGAAAACAACAGTAATAAAAGGAAACACCATTTATTCGGTATAATTAAACCCGTGAATATAAACCGGTAATATTTTCAACGATTGTAGCAACAGTAGTACTCGCAGCGTTGATTGAAGGATCTGGCGTTACGGAGTACTGCAACAGCACTATTTCGTACGTTATTATAGTTCCCACTACCTGAAAGTTAGAATTCAGAATAAGAATTCAAATTAACAGAAAGACATAGTAAATATTTATATTCGGGACTCTCGTAGGACAAATAACAAATCAACATAAAGAGCTTGTTTAAAGATTTCACAAGAAGCTTAGTTGACACTTCGCGTGACTCAAGGGCTGGCTTTTACCTCGGACAGAGGATAAGCGTTGCCATACAACGTGGCAATGCTGCCAGTAGTTTGGGCAAACTTCTAGTCGACAGCGATGCGGAGGATTTTTTGTCGTCCACATATATTTTAGGATTAACTTGGTTAGAAGTTTTTAATTTTTATTACTAGTGTATACAGTTTGTTAAGTATTTATTAAAAGAGTTGTTACATTAAAACAAATTAACTAACTTCGATAATAAGTAATAAAAAGATCTTATTACTTAAAATATAAGTGAATTCATATCACCTTGATCAATGATCACGGTGATATGCATTCACCCTCATCTTAACTATCAATCTACAACGACATGGTTGGTGGTTGAGCGATTGTATGCTGAACTGCGAGTCGCGGGTTCGCTGTTCCGGGTCTGGGAGGAGAAATTCCTAGTGTGGGGAAAGGCTATATTTAAAGAAAAACAAATGATTGAAAGTGTTTTTACCAACTTACTTTTACGATCATATTCCTAGTAACGTAAAAGAACTTTCCACTTAAGACGACGTTAGTGTGATGCAATTGTAACTGAAACCGACGAACCTAAGGAAATAGGAATGGTTAAAAATATTTGAAAAATGGCAAAAAATGTAGGTATGTAGGTACTTACCAAGATTACCAAATTTGATTCCTATATTTCAGGTATCTATAAAAATTCAAACAGGCAGGACAAAAAAACAGAAAGTAATCAACAAACTAACAAGTCCAATTTGAAATGGACATAAGTAAATAAAAAGTCTGGCCAAGTGTAAATAACACTGCACGAGTCTGATTTTGGAGCAGTGGTGGCCGAGTGGTAACGGTCCCGACTTACGAATTGTAGGTCGCGGGTTCAAACCCAGCCAGGCGCATTACTTTGTGTAATTAACTTCATCACCACTGCTCTGAAAACGGTGAGGGAAAACATCGTGAGGCATGTCCTAGAACCAATAATTCGAAGACATGTGACATTCACCAACCCGCACTGAGCCCGCGTGGTGGATTACGGCCCATTCCCTCTCCTAGAGAGGAGGCCTGTGTCCCAGCAGTGGGAACGTTAAAAGGCTGATTATGAGTCTGATTTACACTTGGCCAATAAGTGTCAAATCAGATTCGTGCGCAAAGGATTCCGAATGAATTTTTCTTTTGACATGCTACTCTGAAACCATAGACTGATCATAAGTCAAATTCGAAAAGGACATAAGTAAATAAAACGTCTGGCTAAGTGTAAATAACATTGCACGAGTTTGATTTACACTTGGCCAATAAGTGTAAATCAGACTCATGCGCAAAGAATTCCGAATGAATTTTTGTTTTGACATGCTACTCTGAAAGCATAATAATAATTTATTGTCAGACCAGAGTCCATAGACTGATCATTTGTTTTACTGTAGTCTGTAAGCAAAGAACTGGAAAAATATTTTTTCTATACGGAGGTTCGAAAACCAAAAAAAACAGATACTCACCTCAGTATCATACAAAGAAGAAGGTATTTCATACACGGAGTACACTGGCTCAAGACCTACGCAGTGCACGTTGGCTGCAAACAATGACAGCATCAGGGCTCGTAAGACCAGAAATATGAATGAATATAAGTTGTACAGTAAGTAGTATGGAGATGAGAGTGCTCTGAAAAAAATAAAATAAAATGGTCACAGCCATGTGTTTATACATACATAAGTAACATAAATAATTCAAAAATATCAACTAGTGATTACTAGGTACAATGATCCCTTTTCAGGTTTCGAACTATTTATGTTAGATCTTGTACACCTAGATGAACAATTTTTCAGTAGCCTGACTTTAAAAGATACTAGCGGAACATGATTCTTAGACCCGGTTTCTGGGTGCCCAATAGGGTCAGTGCTTGCTAGGGTTGCGGAATTTGTTCGAAAGAGTCACCGCGGCCCTAGAATGCAATGGGCATAAGAAGGACCACGGGCGGGTTTTAGTCAGTAAGAGTCTGACACTCCCTTCCGCTCCGCCCAGAGCGGAAGAAGTCATTTGATGATTTCCCATCCAGAAAACAAAAGGTTTTATTCTTTTTTATTTCTGAGGTACTTTATCAGTCGTTTATCTGTCCGTTAACGATATTTGTCATAACGCCATTGGTTGGTTATTAGTTAACGGACTTTTTTTATTGTTCTCAAACAGTATACTTTTGTTCTGTTTTACAATTTACTCGCCAAACTAATTAGTTTGATGGCGAGAAGCGCTTGATAATATATATTTTTTTATAACCAACCTTAAAACTACCAACCCTGCAGTACCTACTTCACTCAAGGTTCAGTCACACCGGCACGAATAGATTGCGGACGAGCCGCGCTCTCTGGACACTGACAGATCCTAAGTAGGTACCATTGACAGATGACTAAGTACACAATTCGACACATTCCCAGCCCAAGCCAATCTCACAATGTATAGGATTCCCGTACAATGAGAGATCAGCCCATTCTGGGGACGCACAGCTCCATACGCAACCGCACAGACACACCCATACATAAATATTTGGCGGCGCCCGCGCCCGAAGTCTCGTACGCCAACCACACGGGTGAATGGTGGACGAGGCTTGTGACGCGGGCGCCGCCCGTTCGACCGATCCGTACGACTGATAAACAATCGGTAAGACATAGATAGAGTATTTGTAATTTAACCATTTCCCAGGATTCATCGCTTTCAAATTTATCAGTCAAGGCAGAAGTGAATGGGTACAAAACACAAAAGTGTATTTTAGCAAGGTAACAGTGGCGAAGCGTGGTCATAAGCCGATTCCCGCCGGCTTCCCTTCAGAACGTTGGAACACAACTACTCTATCGTAATTGAAAAATCGCACAATCAGTACTGTTAAAAGTAGAGAAACATCACAAAACGCATACACAGATGGATATTCAATTCCAACAAAATTTGCTCTTCAACAACATTATTTAACTCGCAGGCGCTATCAGCTTATTGACAGTTCAATTTATAAGGCAAAATAGTCGTCATGACGTCACAATGAACACCGCGATTCTAGGCCGCGAGGTAAGCCGGTATCCGTCGAGTTATGCTAAGAGACAGTAATACAAAATGCGTGCGCGTGAGCGAGATGGAAGTAAGCATATGTTTTTTTTTGAACGAAGCTGTAACGACACTTTTTGTGTCACGATTTGGATGGAAGGGGTTAAGCAGATGTTAGTGAGGTCACGATTTGGATGGGTGTGTTAAGCAATTGTTGGCAAGGTTGCGAAAAGGATGGGTTGAGTTAAGCAGCTGTTAGTGAGGTCACGATTTGGATGGGTGTGTTAAACAGTTATGTTTGACATATATAGGTATGTGTGTGTGTAGGTATGTACATGTACAATTGTTTATTTCATACTAAAGCATCGACTACTTAGGTACAAACTATAACATCAAAAAAAAAGACAAATGCACAAAGATGTAGTGAATATCGTGAGACAGAAATTACAAAATACAATCGTAGGTACAAAACATAACTGCAGAGAGATCAGATGAATGTAGTGAGACTGATCAATTACCTAAAACTTTAAATCATCATTTAGATGCGTAAGTATGATTTTTCAAGACAAGACAAGACAAGAACTTCCGTTCCGTCCGGGTGTCCCTTTACAACACCCAAGTTTTTTTTTTTTGCTTCGGCTTACCTCTCTCAACATCACCCTTCGCCACTGCAAGGTAATATCGGCTTCATCTTCTTTAGCTGTTAAATGATGTAACTGTTTCTCTTATTTAGTACTTACTGTTTAGTTTGTTCTTCATCGCAGTTTTTGAAACTGACATGATTTCGACTGAAAATTAAATGCATTTGCATTAATTTTTGAGTTATAATGCGTATAGCTACAATTATTACATACAATAAATTAAAAGTCTAGTGTACTTTTTGTGGTGACATGTGGAACGATCTTACTGAAGTCTGTGTACGAAATCAGTGTATCTCTATAGGAATCCGGTGCTACTGGCTCGTAAAATTAGTGAGTGGTTTATAGTAGAGGACACGTTTTTTATAAGTTTTAGTCTTAAGCAATTCACTACAGCCAATATGGAAGTATACACTTTCAAACTATATGTAAGCCAAACAGAACAACTTATGGCTTACTGCAACAAGTTGAAGAGCTGCAGACAGATGTAGAAGAGGTCTGTGAAGAATGTGAGCAGAATGAAGGAGCTGATCTGAACGTCTATCTCTTTTACGAGTTTCACTAAATTTGAGTAGTGTACTCGGAGTACAGCCCATGGAATTCCATTCTGTGAACAGAATGTATTACAAAGGTCTAAAGTTCTTTTCAAGGATTATCTCAATGTGTTTGTCTTTTGGCTTAGTAGCAAAAGTAAAAGACATCTCCTGCCAGCTTCCAGACAAACCAGATTCAGTTGAATACTAGTATTTTACGTGAAGCGGCTACCTACTAGGCCTCCATTACCCTTTAACTGTGTATAACGGTACTTCTTGGCGAGACTTGTGTCAGATTTTCTGGCATCTGACAATCCCTTACAACTGCCGTAAACCAGTAACTGGGTAACACGATATCCTCTGGCAAGACTTGATAATGACCAACGAGTCCAACGACATCCCATTTGTATTAAAAATAACCCAAAAAGTGTGGGTTGAAATCTAATTTGAACTTTATACTGTTTATTATAGAGTTTTTTGTTTCATGTTAAATATACATCTTTAATTTTCTACTCACCTTCTTTTTCTTAGCATTGGTAGCGATTACTTTGTTTAGATTACGAATGTAAGCTGTGATGTAAATGCTAAAACAGGTGATCATCACATCGTTGAAATTCCAAACAAAAGTAGCTTGTAAGCATATGATCTGAAAGACAAACAAAATAATTAAGTGATCACCGCAGAAGATACTTTTGTATCTTATGGCAAAGCATTATTTTTGAGAACGATATTTTACGAATAGAGGTAGAATATACGACCATGTATATCTAGAACGGAAGTGACTATTGAAATGAAAACTAATTGAGAAGAATGGATGAGATCCATCTCACAAAACATAATTGGAGTAAGGGATACAAGAAAACGGTTATTTAAAACTAAAGTAACCATTGCTACTTCCAATACTGTTGACCTTAATATCGACGTAAATGAATACAAAGAACACCTCAAATATAAGCGCACTAAAAGCGCTAAAGGGAACGTAAATGAACACATAAGGCATCCGGTGAACGAAAAAGTTTTCCATGACATTGGATGTGATCTCAGCTTCTTCCAGGCAGTTCATCACAAACTTGATGGTGAAATTCGTGTATAAGATGTGTTCCACTGTAAAGAAAATAATGCGAGTTTGAAATCGGTTATGACCAAAATACATGAAAGATGTTAACTCATTTGTTACAATATTGCTTTATTGATATGTGTTTATCATCTGCCCACCAGATCAAACCGGATTCAGTTGAGATTTCAGTGCCTGTCTACCTGACCTCCACAACTCATTAATCTTAGTCCAGTCATTAGACATTTGAAATAACAAAAATTCCGACAAAGCTAAATTTTTGTGGAGAGTTTGGATTCCCCATCAGAAAGAAACCCTCAAAAGTCCCTATCGATCCCACTTGTGCTAAAAAGTTATTCGGGGTCACAGGTCAAAATTTGAGGTTTTTTGGATTTTTCTCGAAAACGGTAAGTTTTTACGAAAAATGACTTCAGTTAAAAGTTGTAGATCAAAAAATTCTCTACAAAAATGTTTTTGACGGTTTTTTTTTAAGAGTCTCCACTTCCAAGATATCGCGACCGCAAGAGTTACGTTATACATGATAATATGCACACATTTCCACGCTACCTGTGAGGTAGTGTACTATGTCTAAAATGACCGGACTATCCGGTAATACTGTATTTTTTTTAACGATGGGAAATCATCAATTAATGAGTTGTTCCGCTCTGGGCAGGGTGGAAAGGAGTGTCGGACTGTTACTGATGATCCGGGTGCCTTCAAGCCCTTTGCGTTTCAAGGCCGCGATGATTCTTTCACACAAATTTCAAAACCCTATCAGGGGTAACACGGTACTTTGGCATGATTCATTTCAGATTTTCTGGCTAGACAATCCGTCTTCAGATGGTCACCTATCCACAGACAGACCTTAGCAAGCGTTTCTTAACCTTCATAATCATGTTTGTTATATTTATCCACAAACTCCTGCTTTCCTCATTGACGTGTATTTGTGGTCATCATAATAATGTTTCATGCATGCTAATTTAGGATGATAAGGGCAGGTGCATGATAATTGCAATGCTTGTAAAGGGCTGCTAAGTCATAAGTACTCTACACAACAACATCAACATTTTTCACTTAGTTTGCAATAGATTGAAAGGCAAAGTCATAACTTATGTAGACTTTGACATTGTACTGATTCAATTACCAATACTTCTTTCAAAGATACTGATTAACTGCCACGAGTCAGCAGCTTCGCCCTCAAAATAGTCGTAATTCGGTTAAAGAAATTTTATTCTCATAAAGGAACCATATTTCTCATGTAAGTGATTTTATACTTACATACATGAGAAATATGGTTTACAAAAAGTAGGTAGGTACTTATATAAAGGATTCATTTCAATTACAATTATTTGTGGATACTTCTATGATGCATTCAGTAGTAATCGACTGCTATTGTCAATATTTTTCGACGATAAGCCGAGCAAGTTTTTTTTAGTAGTTCATAAATTATGCCAAGGAAACAGGACTTACTCTCAGGACAAAAATACATCCTATGTCCTAATCCTTTAGCCGTTAAGACGAGAAGAGGTAATAAACAGACAAACAGAGTAATTCTCAGATTATAAATATCGATAATTTAACTATAAGAAATTGTACACGTAATTAGGACCAGTATGTACTTTGAGTAGCTAAAATAAAAAATAAATAAAAATAACAACAATCGTAAATAAACCTGTTATTAGATGGATTTACTATTTTTTCTTATAATTTTCAATATTTTTAACAACACAACATAACAAACAACAACAACATAACCACAAAAACAACAACACAACACAACTATCTAAATTTAAAATTATAACTACGACATACCCAACGCCAGCGTCATAACCCCGTAAGCAATCACTGTGGTTTGTACAACCGTTTTGTTCTCCAATTTCAATTCCGTCAAACCTTGTTCGATTTCAGTTACCTTCGTCATTAAATGTGGCCATTGTTGTGACAATTTTAGCAGTAAGATTGCCGAAATAAGGCTTGTTACGCAAAATATGATGCTGGCTGGAAAATTTTAGGGTACTTACTATGTAATCAACAAGTTGTTTTATAAGAAGTTTCTAAGCATTTTTTCGAATAAGGGTTTTGTGTGTCAAGATGGTTACGAATGTTGCGGTAACATAATTAGGTTTGTTTATTTATCTTAAGTGTGATAAATTATCACACTTAAATAAATACCCCCTTTGACTATTATCACTGATCATAATCAAAGGGGGCTATATGATTTATTTATTTAATACTTTACACACACACACATGTACAGAGGCGGACTTAATGCCTTAAGCATTTTCTACCGGTAAATAATAGTGGTAGGTGCAATATGACAAGAAAAAAAAGAGTAAAGCGAGTTTACAATAAAGTAAGTACTTTATAAAAATAATATCTCAAATAATATGAGAACTTTCTGAAAGAGAATTGCCGAATACATTAAATGATGTAATAATAAGTATGGCCAAAATTACTTACAAATCGTACTCAAATCAACGTCATTTTGAAAGAAGTACAGGACACTGAATAAAGTCAGGACCACTTGTCCTAATAATGTGGCAATGTGGTAGCCGCAGTAGTAACACTTTATGTTGAACCTGGACAAACAAAAGATTTCGATACAGTTGAAAGCAAACTAAAGAAAAAAAAAATTACAAAAAAAAAAACAACTGACTTCTAAGCAATATTAATAGCTGAACGAAAAAGCAACCAAATAACCGAGTTCCAAAATTAAACTTATTTTGTACTTTTTGGTGTTTTTGTGCAATACAAGTCGTCAGATCTCAATAATTTAAATGGGACCACACGACAAGCACCAACTTTGGTATACAAAAAGAATCATCAAAATCGGGACACCCGGTACAAAGTTATGAGGTACCTAACACATACAAAAAAAAAATACAGTCGCCTTGAGAACCTCCTCTTTATTTGGAAGTCGGTTAAAAACATTGAGGTAGGAATAATAAGGAGACGCTGCGTTATTCTATACATACATTTGCTTATACAAATATGAGTGAAATATGATTCAGAACTTGAAATATCGTTATGTCTCATTCTTTCTTGTGAGATAATCCTATTTGATAAAAGAGACAACTATATTTAAGTTGTTGCTAATTATGGCAACATTTTGTCGTGATGTAGAGACAGTTGTAGGTAAGTGCCGTTGCAGCCATATTATGTTCTAAATTCATGGTAGTTACGCTGTCAAATGGTTGTTTACTTTTTTTATTATTGTGATTTGCGAGAAAACTACGAGTAATTTTACTTTTAAAACTGAATGTAAATGTTGGAAAACATAAATCCAACATGCCTGTGTGTTGTGTTGTGAAGTGTGGTGCAAGAAACAGTCAAAATCAACCTCAATTGTGTTTGCACAGGTTAGTAGCCGGTTTTCATGCATTATTACACACAATAATACACATTCGGTGATACTATTGTAACGCAATCATGAATTTATGGCTAAAGTATTGATATTTGGATTCATTTCCACATAACAGGCCTTTTTATTATATTTGTTTATTCATTCGTTTGTTTACATAATGAAATAGTGTTGTACCGTTGCCGACTTGCGGTAATACGAAACTAGTTCCTCCTCTGGAACGATATCGGTATATTCTGTGATGTTAACATAAATAATCCTGCGTCTTATTCGGTCCGAGTGACCTAGCTAGGTCCGGCCTGTGATTCACACTTCACACCAAAATCAAAATATTTTACGTAAATCTGAAGAAAACATTGAAAAAGCTAATTATCTCTAAAAGAGTAATCATGGAGTTTCTTGCCGGCACTTCTCCATAGGAAACAGCTAATTGGAACCGTGCACCTAGCTTATAATGTTTTATGTTTGTTTTAGTTACATTTTAGCATCTCTAACCAAAATGATTTAAAAATACTTTAATTTTTATAGGTTTCCTAAAAATGAAGGCTTACAGAAAAAATGGTTAGAGGCTAAGGGTCGTGGGGTAATGTTAAATAGCCTATAGCCATACTGGCTACCAAAAGCAAAAATAATTTTAATGCTTTTTTTTGCGCGGTACCCTAATTATTTCTCTAAAATAAAAGTAGCCTTAGTTACTCCTTGTAACATATCTGCCTGTAAAATCCCGTCAATATTTGTACAGCTATTTCAGAGATTAGCCGGGACAAACACTTCAATTTCATTTATTTGTATAGATAGCAGAAGGTAAGATAACCTACTCATCTTTTTCTGTTACTATTACAACGGATTTTAATTAAGTTCATAATATGAGGTATGATCCAAACGTGATAAATTAGTGGAACTCGTAACTAGTATCGATACTCGTTGTAGTAACACCTTGATTGACCAACCCTAGCAATGGCAGCCATTTTATGTTCTGTAGGTATGCACCCTTTTTTCGTCCATACTTTTATAGGTCAATGGTTAAAAATAAGATTTCTGTCACAATCAGTACTCAACATGAAGTGATCTTCATTTGAAACAAATTTAGCATCGCTCAAATTAAGTATTTAGTTGTACGGGAACCGTTTATACCAAATACCAATAATACAGACAGACTTATGTAGACTTTCAAACTTGAATTTAAATGCTAGTTCGATGTCCCATTCTAAAACAACGCCCTTGTTCGAGTACCCTAATTATACTTACACCCGCACCATTGAGGACTTATCAAAAACCACCAACAATACCGTTGTAAGCGTGGCACTTTCTAGGCACAAACAGTTTAAGGGTCGCTTTCGATTCGATAAAAAGTACTTGAATCTTCACTAACCGCGTTCCGTCAGCATAAATCTGACCAAGACCTTGCACCGGAAAGAATCCTGTCCATCTGGCCAGACGCAGTGCGTGACGTAGACACGCATGAAGTCTACAAAGCTGGTCGCTTCTCTCTATTGTCAAATCATGGACTTCCATCTTTGTCCTGAAAGAAATATGGTTTTAATTCTTTTGTTACTTTTAATTAAACCAAATAGGCTCTTGTCATACCAGCTTTGGCGGACTTGACTTTCCAAAGCATGTTGAAATATGCTTGCAGAGAATGCTGGCTGGAAATGGTTCACGTTTGTATGGACGAATTAAGTACAGTCTAGGAATAAAAATGTCTAATGACTTAAACGTTAAGTTGCTAGACTTTCTTCCCTTTCCCGGAGCTGTTTTTCTTGTTGCGATATTTAATGGCTAATGATTTATCTATCTGTCCTCACCCCAATTAATCCATTGATATCGGCACAGTTTACTAAATTCTTCTTGATTTTTAAATGAAAACGTCACTTCCTTTCAGCGAATGTTAATATGTACGTTTGATTTAAGGACGAGTACAATTTATAATATTTGTACGTCTGTTCTGATTAGTGTTTACCACATAAAATGTCTGCAAGACCTGAATGAAGCTTAATTCGATTGTTATAAATGAATAACTCAACGTCAAAAACTGATGTTAATCTTGTGTTTTTAGTATAATTGAGACGAAACCAGTGTTTTAGGTTTACGTTTTAGTTAAAATAACTCAGTTTGAAGGGTACATAAATACTTTAGTGATTAAGGGTGTCTAAACTGTCTGTATGCCTTAGAGTTTAACTGGTTTTATGTTGTATTCGATTTGGATATTGTGTCTTATAGGTTACAAGTTAGAAGAATTTTGTTAGGGATTAGATATAAGAATCAATGTATCTAAAATTCTTCCGTTACCTACTAAGTAACTGACAGGCAAAAAGTCAAGGAAACAAGCAGCAAAATGTGGTCTAGTAATTGTCCTGGAACCACCATTTATATAACGGAATAGTAAGCAATTATAACCGCGGAAAAGGGCCCAATTTATAGGCGTATTTTACCTAATTAAATGTCTATAGTAGACTTGGTGAACACCACTTTGACCAATAACGATCTCTTAGTTGGACTATGTAAAACTATTTGCGCTCGCGAAGCTAACTATCAGCGCATAATTGACCCAACACGACAATAACGACCTTATAGTTGGACTACGTAGAACTATTTGCTCCTGCGAAGCTAACTATCAGCGGTTTATGGAAAATACGACAATAACGTACACAGTGAATCTCTTACAAGCTCATACAAAGTGTTGTGAAATGAGTGAATGTTGTTGCGCACATTTGTAAAGATTAATAATATATATCATGGCAATTTCTTATAAATATTATCTAGAATATGAATTATGAATAGTGTTCGTTAACTTTTAATAAATCAAGTTATATATAATGTGGTGTGCATGGCGCACGTATATTTTCGGTGAAGTATAATAAGTTTTTTATCAAAATTTTGACGCGCCCTTTGAAATTTGCGTTTTCATTAAGTTACATTTTAAAATAATGTTAGTTTCAGTAAGACATACAACGAAAAGTCGCCATTTTGACAAAGTTGGTTTTCTCAAATACATTAACAAACCGTTATAGGCGTACTTTGTTTAATAATGGTAAATATCAGAACCATTGCTTGGCCATATTGTTTGGAATTAGAGTTCCGCAAATATTTCTATAACCGGACGGTTATTTTATATTGCTATTAGATACCTGGCTTATTTTAATTGTTTTGTTTAGGTGACAGTATTGAAAATGGTAATGTTTCTGGACGTTGATTGCTTTTTGACGAAAAGGGATTTCCGAGTTTTAAAAACCTTAATGATACTAAAAACCATGTATTCTTGTACAGGACACCACGGATATAGTTTTGGATACTAAATATATTATATTAAACCTTTATAATCTTGTTAAGATCATAACAATATTGGTTTATACCACTATAAAACCGCTCTATTTTACTTATAATTGTTCCGTAAAGTGAATTTATAAACCCTTTTAAACCAGGTAATAAATGCAAATAGTTTCCGGTTTGTTTAGTTCTATTTATCACTCTTACAGGATTTTTTTACTTTTAGTAGTTCTATAAAGCTTCTTGTTAGCAGTTATAAGTATAGCTTACCAGTTTATCTACCCTTCAGTGCATTTACCCCCTCGCGATACTTTTATAGGTCACCCAAACTTATAATGCACCCGTAATTTCTACCTATAAGTGATTATAAGTTAATGTATAAGATCAGAAATACTTTAAGTCCCAATTTACTCCATACTGGCTATTATAAGCGTGGCAGCAAATACTAGAACCACTAAGAGAATATTATAAGTGCTGGAGGCCTATATGATCTGCACTATAGGATAATTTTGCTGCTTGGGGGAGAAATTAAAATAAAAATCGTAACATAGTGACCAAGAAACCTAGCCGAATTAAAAATCCTTCACAATAAATGTACCCAAATTGTCTGCATCGTGCGTATTTACTTTTTTAGACTCCTCCAGTACACTTAACTCTTTTGCTGATGTTACTTGCACTTGCGGGTTTAATCAAGATGCATTTAAAGTTGGTCGTCTTTGTGTGTACCAATTCATTACTCATATATGACGTAGACTAACACCAATTACAGACAGCCATGTTGACTTAATTGTCTTAATTCAGCGTTGCAAATGCTGGAGGATATTGGACCTTATTGATATATAGGTATGGTAGTTTTGACTTGACAAATGCGTACTGTCATGGTTCAGGGTAGACTTTGTAAACTACGATGTTTTTATTAAAGAACAATGACCATTTTTCACCTGACTGTGTATAGTAATGAAATAAATGTTAAAATTTAGCTAATTGTATTATGTACCAATTACGCTCATTAAAATTTTAAAAGAAACGCAGGAAAAAAATATTTTTCAATTTTTCGATTAGTTTATTTTACCTAATACCAGGTATACCGAATACTAGGTATACCGAATACCAGGTTTTGAACACATCTCAATCACTTTTTTCTACGACGTTCTATTTTACGCACTATTACATGACTTTATTCATCTCTGTTTCTGAGTTTTATACATTATTTTGGGTTTTATTCAATCAATATGTATTTCTTTATTAGTTTTTGTATAATACAGATTCATAGAAAATAAAATATTGATTTAATAAATTGATCATTCAGTATGAAATTAAGTTCGGATGGCAGAAACGGATTCTTTTTTGACATTTGACAATTCTTCGTTTTAAAATAGCGCAGTTCTTCGTTGGTGCGTTTCCGTCTCGTTGTGTACTATACCATTTTGTGTGACTTCTTTTTACGACCCTATTTGCTACCCCCTGGGACTCGATATCTTGCTCATCTGACGGGCAATATTATATAAATAATTTAGCCCAATTGGTTGAGAAACTAAATATGAGTAGAAGGTCTAGGTACTGTTTTTCAGAGTATAGCAGATGACCGAGATAATTCATTTATGTTTCTAGGATTAGGATAAAGTGCTGTTTGTTCTAGGTACTTACCAGATAGATAAGACAAGGATCATATTATGGTGAACATATTCGGTTTCATGGATCATATAGAATAAAAATATGTAGGGACACACATATTTTTCTCATTAGGAACTTGACATTAATAAGAGGAAAAATTAAGTCCAGGCATATTTCAAGGAAACAATATTATGTCTACATTTTAGTAGAAAATAATGTGTCTGGCTGGTATAGTCGAATATTGTTGTAAATGTAATTATTTGGTCGGTCGACGAGCCATTGGATGTTGCGCTCACGTTATGACATTTGTGGTATCTCGGATGGGCTAGGTACATATCAAGAAAATATCTGCTCCAGCAGAATTTCCGGACGAGGTAGTTATAAGAGATTTAGATGATTATGGAGATAATTAATAAACCATTTCACATATAGCGTATAATTTGTTTTTCCTTTTTTGTTTATTTCTTTACCAAAATGTACCTATTTACTAGTTAGTAAATACAAGTGATTTGTGTTGGAGAAAAGCAAATCATCGAGAGTTTAGCGAGTCTACTGCGTACGCAGCGGCGTAAGTTGAAGGAATACACAAAATAAAAAATAGTGTTAGACCACAGCTAACTAACTATTCCTATTTTAGATTACAATTCGAGAGTTAATCTGCAACACTTAGTGTGTTAGAACAAAAAGATTAACCATGACGGCAAATCCTAACCTAAAAAGTAAAATTAATATTTTTAGATTTCGCAGCGTTTAAATCGTAAAAGTGACTATGAGACATTATTTTCTAAACATACAGTTAGTATTTGTACTATACATCATAACTATACATAAACTTTTATTGTCAGGTTTTGAAATGTATGGAAAGTGGTCATGCTTCTTTGGCAATAAGTGCAGCAGACTCAAGACAGTTTTTGTCCTATAAAGATATTCGATGAGTTTAAAATCACCCCGTGTAATCCTGAGATATTCTATAGGCTTTACACTGGCCACAGGCCACTTATCCATTCTTAAAAATTAATTTAAAAAAAACCGACTCCGTATTGCCAGCATTTTGAATGAAAAAAAAAAAGAACTGTTTTAAAAGGTGTCAACATGTGCCCGCTACTTGCGAAAAGAACATCAAGTTTAGTCATTTGAGTCAAATGACTATACTTGATGTTGTCAGACAGACAAATAGGGTATTTTACTGTAAAAATCGAATTAGTCCGTTTGATAGATGTACAAAAAATATTGCATGGACACGTATTTTTTCTTTTTTCACGTAAACAAAAAATGAAGACGATACAGAGCGTTGAAAACTCACGTGACGTCACGTCGCTGGTAAAAATTGTAGCAACGTAGTAAAATACCCTATTATAGAATGAGACCGCAGTTGTCGCTTGATCATGTATTTGAAAATCTTTTGTATTAAATACCGTATAGTATTTTTGCGGGTTTGTTTCTGTGGCGTCCCACAGGAACTGACAGCTGTTCCTATGGACCGCCACATAATTATTTGTGTACTTACACAAATAATTTAACAGGGAATATTATCAGATCAGTACTTATCGAGAACTGATTGAACAAAGTTGTTATTTTGATATGTTTGTCAAACAATTATACAACTTTGTTAAAGTTGTGGGACAATGAACTAACGATCATTTAATTTAAGGAAAAGACTAAAAATAAGTAGAGGAAAACAACAGTAATAAAAGTAAACACCATTTATTTTGTATAATTAAACCCGTGAATATAAACCGGTAATATTTTCAACGATTGTAGCAACAGTAGTACTCGTAGCGTTGAAATAAGGATCTGGCGTTACGGAGTACTGCAACAGCACTATTTCGTACGTTATTATAGTTCCCACTACCTGAAAGTTAGAATTCAGATTAACAGAAAGAAATAGTAAATGTTTATATTCGGGACTCTCGCAGGACAAATCACAAATCAACATAAAGAGCTTGTGTAAAGATTTCACCAGAAGCTTAGTTGACATTTTGCTTGACCTAAGGGCTGGCTTTTATCTCGGACAGAGGATAAGCATTGCCTTACAACGTGGCAATGCCGCCAGTCTTTTGGGCATACTTCCAGTCGACAGCGATGCGGAGGATTTTTTGTCGCAGTGTTTTTAATTTTTATTTCTAGTGTGTAAGTACAGTTAGTTAAGTATTTATTAAAACAGTTCTTACATTAAAACAAATGAACTAACTATGATGGTAAGTAATAGAAAAAAACCTTATTACTTAAAAGATTTTAGCGAAAATGGGAACATTACCAACGTAGTAAGTATTCCATGGGATCACATAACAAACGCCAGCTTCCGAATATAAAAAGAATCATCAAAATCGGTACACCCACTAAAAAGTCATGAGGAAACATACACAAAAAAACGGCTAAAATGATCCTATAAGCTTTCAATAAACAAAACATAATTATATGACACTAGCTGCCGCCCGCGGTTACACACGCGCGAATTTCGAAAAAAGAATCAGCTGTTCCTTACAGTTATGTTCGTATAACTCATGAAAATGTAGGGGACAGCTGACTTTTTTTCGCGATTTCAGGTTTGATCCCATAGTAAAAGTTGTTCATATTGATGAGTACAATGACCTCTTAAGAGATTGTTGGTGTTTTACAAATAACCCTGTATACGAGTAAAATAAAATTTTGGATTCCAGGATATTTCTGAGAAATACTAGATGAAAAAACCATATATTTAGCAGCTTGCCCAACCCGGGAATTGAATTCATATCACCTTCATCATTGATCACGGTGATATGCATTCACCCTCATCTTAACTCTCAATCTAAAACGACATGGTTGGTGGTTGAGCGATTGTATGCTGCACTGCGTGTCGCGGGTTCGTTGTTCCGGGTCTGGCTGTGTGTGTATGTGAGATTGTATGTTTGTAAACGCACACATGATATAGGAGAAATTCCTAGTGTGGAGCAAGGCTATATTAAAAAAAAAAAACATGATTGAGAGTGTTTTTACCAACTTACTTTTAGGATCATATTCCTAGTAACGTAAAAGAACTTTCCACTTAATCCGACGTTAGTGTGATGCAATTGTAACTGAAACCGACGAACCTAAGGAGATAGGAATGGTTAAAAATATTTGAATACTGGCAAAAAATGTAGGTACCAAGATTACCAAACATGATTCCTACATTTCAGGTATCTATAAAAATTCAAACAGGCAGGACAAAAAACAGAAAGTAATCAACAAACTAACAAGTCAAATTCGAAATGGACATAAGTAAATAAAAAGTCTGGCCAAGTGTAAATAACACTGCACGAGTTTGATTTACACTTGGCCAATACGTGTAAATCAGACTCGTGCGCAAAGGATTCCGAATGAATTTTTTTTGACATGCTACTCTGAAACCGTAGACTGATCATTTGTTTTACCGTAGTATGTAAGCAAAGAAGTGTAAAAATAATTTTTCTATACGGAGGTTCGAAAACCAAAAAGGACAGATACTCACCTCAGTATCATACAAAGAAGAAGGTATATCATACACAGAGTACACTGGCTCAAGACCAGCGCAGTGCACGTTGGCTGCAAACAGTGACAGCATCAGGGCTCGTAAGACCAGGAATATGAATGAATACAAGTAGTACAGTAAGTAGTATGGAGATGAGAGGGCTCTGAAAAAAAAAAATGGTCCCAGCCATTTGTCTATACATACATGCGTAACATAAATAGCGCAAAAATATCAAATAGTGATGACTTTAAGGTACAATGATTTTCAGGTTAAGAATTATTTATACTAAATGGCTAAAATGGATGAACAATTTTTCAGTAGCCTGACTTTAAATGATACTAGCGGAAAATGATTCTTAGGCTCGGTTTCTGGGGGCCCCATGGGGTCAGTGCCTGCTAGGGTTGCGGATTTTGTTCGAAAGAGTCACCGTGGCCCTAGAACGCAAAGGGCATAAGAAGGATCACGGGTGGGATTTAGTTAGTAAGTCTGACACTCCCTTCCACTCCGCCCAGAGCGGGAGAAGTCATTAAAATTTGATGATTTCCCATCCAGAAAAAAAATATGGCCAAGTTTCTGAGGTACTTGATAATACATATACTTTTTTGATAAAACAGTGTATTTTAGCGGGGCAATATCGGCTTCATCTTCTTTAGCTGTTAAATGATGTAACTGTTTCTCTTATTTATTACTTACTGTTTAGTTTGTTCTTCATCGCAGTATTTGAAACTGACATGATTCCGACTGAAAATTAAATGCATTTGCATTCATTTGTGAGTTACATTATATGCGTATAGCTACCTACAATTATTATATAAATGAATAAAGCAAATGAAAAGAGTATGCGAGGACACTTAAAAGTCCAGTGTACTTTTTGTGGTGACATATGTGGCACTATCTCACCGAAGTCTGTGTACGAAATCAGTGTATATCTATAGGGCACGTTAAATTAGTGAGTGTGTTATAGTAGAGGACACTGTTCACGTTTTTTATAAGTACCAGTCTTCAGCAATTCAATACAGCCAATATAAAAGTATACACTTTCAAACTATAAGCAACGCAGACACAGACAGAACAACTATGGCTTACTGCAACGAGTTGAAGAGCTGCAGACAGATGTAGTAGAGATCAGTGAAGAATGTGAGCAGAATGAAGGAGCTGATCTGAACGTCTATCTCTTTTACGAGTTTCACTAAATTTGAGTAGTGTACTCGGAGTACAGCCCATGGAATTCCATTCTGTGAATAGAATGTATTACAAAAGTCTAAAGTTCTTTTCAAGGGTTACTGGTTTACTGCCGTAAACCAGTAACTGGGTAACACGATATCCTCTGGCAAGACTTGATAATGACCAACGACATCCCATTTGTATTAAAAATAACCCAAAAAGTATGGGTCGCAATCTAATTTGAACTTTATCCTGTATAATATACAGTTTTTTGTTTCATGTTAAAAATACATCTTTAATTTTCTACTCACCTTCTTTTTCTTAGCATTGGTAGCGATTACCTTGTTTAGATTACGAATGTATGCTGTGATGTAAATGCTAAAACAGGTGATCATCACATCGTTGAAATTCCAAACAAAAGTAGCTTGTAAGCATATGATCTGAAAATCAAACAAAATAATAAAGTGATCACCGCAGAAGATACTTTTGTATCTTATGGCAAAGCATTATTTTTGAGAACGATATTGTACAAATAGAGGTAGAATATACGAGCATGTATGTCTAGAACGGAAGTGACTATTGAAATGAAAACTATTTGAGAAGAATGGAAGCAAGGGATACAAGAAAACGGTTATTTTAACCTATAGCAACTATTGTTACTTCCAGTACTGTTGACATTAATATCGACGAAAATGAATACAAAGAATACCTCAAACATAAGCGCACTAAAGGCGCTATAAGGAATGTAATTGAACACATAAGGCATCCGGTGAACGACATAGTTTTCCATGACATTGGAGGTGATCTCAGCTTCTTCCAGGCAGTTCATCACAAACTTGATGTTGAAATTCGTGCATAGGATGTGTTCCACTGTAAAGAAAATAATGCGAGTTTGAAATTGGTTATGGCAAAAATACGTGAAAGATGTTAACACATTTGTTACAATATTGCTTTATTGATATGTGTTTATCATCTGCCTAGTCTTTTCCCGACTATTTTATGGTTGACTAGCAGTCAACCCGCATTCAGCTATGATTTTAGTGCCTTACCTGATCTACTCCACTCTCTCCACAACTCATTAATTTGTAGTTCGGTCATTATAGACATTTAAAATAACAAAAATTCCGACAAAGCTAAGTTTTTGTGGAGAGCTTGGGTTCAGCAACAGAAAGAAACCCTCAAAAGTCCATCAATAGGATTATCAATAGGAAATTTTTTAGCACACATGGGTGTGTGCTAAAAAATTTATTCGGGTTCAACGGTCAAAATTTGAGGTTTTTTGGAATTTTCTCGAAAATGGTAAGTTTTTTCGAAAAAATGCTTTTGACGGTTTTTTTCTGAGAGTCACCACTTCCGAGATATCGTGAATTACATTATACATGATAATTATGCACTTATTTCCACGCTACCTGTGAGGTAGTGTATTATGTCTAAAATTACCAGACTATTGACTAATACTGTTTTTTTATTTATTTTAACGAGGGGATATCATAAATTAATAATTGTTCCGCTCTGTGCAGGGTGGAAAGAAGTCTCGGACTCGTACTGACTCAAACCCATCTGGGCTCTTTCAAGCCGCGTTCCAGGGCCGCGATTATTCTTTCGGACAAATTCCACAACCCTATCTGGGGTAACACGGTACTTCTTGCTAGACAATCCGTCTTCAGATTGCCACCTATCCACAGACAGACCTTGGCAGGCGTTTCTTAACCTTCATAATCATGGTTGTTATTATTTATCCACAAACTCCTCATTTCCTCACAAACTCCACAAACTCCTCATTGACGTGTATTTGTGGTCATCATAATAATGTTTGATTAAATTACCTAATACTTCATGCAAAAAATACTGATTAACTGCCACGAGAGAGCTTCGCCCTCAAAATTCTCGTAATTCGGTTTTTTTTTTTTTATAATTCACCACTCGCAGTTCAGCACACTAAGGCTGGTTACTGCTCAACCGTACAATCCTGTGGTGTAATTTGGTTTAAAGAAATTTTATTCTCATAAAGGGATATCCCATATTTCTCACTTTTCGCTTCGTGGGGCTCAAGGGTTTGTTAAATAATAATGCTCGCTCGCTTCGCTCGCTCACTAGACTCCACCACCTCCTGCTAGCCTAACCTGTCCGCGTCGGGGTGCTCCATGTCCCGAGTTCGCTTCGCTCGCTCTAGTATCTTATGTTCTTCTTGTAACACTAGTAACTGCCTATTGCACATACATACAATTAGTGTGATGTTGTTTTATTTGTGATTATACCATAATCACAAATAAAACAACATCACACTAATTAAAGTTATTTATTTTATCTAAAATGTATCACTTTGGTTAATTCCTCAAAAGGATCACTTTTATTTCTTTCTACCAAGTTTAGGGGAGAAGCCAAGGTCGTCGAAAAAAGTCACAATAATACTTCAAAACACACAGAGTACTTACATTCACGCAACTTGGGGAGAAACGGAATGTTGACATAGACAGAAATTACTTTTTTTACATTCCGTTTTAGCGATTTTGTACGATTTTTATATCACAGACACTATATATCGACGGTTAAAAGGAAGTAATAAGCGACATTTTGGTCAAAAATGAGTTATATAATGCCATCCTACGTAAAATTTTTGGCGTTTATGCCCTAGCAAAAAAAATCGTTTTCATAGTATTAGTTTTCGTAACCGACGAAAATTCATGTAATTTTTGCTACAAAGGTGCTTGTGCCCCTACAAAAATGATTTATTTTGTGTTTGTTGTCGGTAATGCTTTTTTACTTCATAAGGGTGTCGAGCTTTCGGTTGTTTATGCCTTTTAAGCTTTTCCCTCACAAAGTACAAACGTTGTTTATAGCCTTCTTCCATTTCGTAATTTAACATAGCTATGGCGCTTGTACCCTATATACGAAATTCATTTTCATATTACTCTGTCAGTTATACCCTATTACCATTCAATACTTTATGGAAGCTATGCAGGTTATGCTCTATTACCTAAATTTATTTTAATATCACACTGTTGGTTATACCTTACTTCCGCGTACAATATAAATACAGTTTTGTCGATAATATCTTATTACTTAAATTAAATTAGATATCATGGTGTCGATTATAACCACATTATAACCTACTTCCACGTTCTACAATCATACTTATACGTCACTTATACTACAATACCCAATAAGCTTTTTATTATTTACTATTATGTTTGTTACCTTTTTAAATGTTTAATATTACGGATACATACCAAGTGTTCGTAATTAATTCTTAAGTTCCCTACCTGCTAGCTGCAGTATTAGCTACCTACCCATCATCATCATCATCATCAACAGCCTGTTGCAGTCCACTGCTGGACATAGGCCTTTCCAATTGCACGCCACTTAGATCTATTTTCGGCTTCTCGCATCCAGTTTCTGCCAGCCGTCCTGCGCAAATCGTCACTCCACCGTGCGTCTCGGCAAACGTAGTGTAGAACGTCCTACATTACGTTTGCCGAGACGCGGTCTCCACTCTAGAACTCGTTTACCCCAACGGTTGTCGGTTAATATGGCCAGCCCACTGCCACTTCAGCTTACTAATCCGGTAGGCTATATCGATGACCTTGCTTCTCTGACGGATCACCTCATTTCTGATGCAATCCCTCAGAGACACACCGAGCATAGCCCTTTCCATAGCCCACTGAGCGACTTTAAGCTTGTAGACCATACGAGCCGTCAGTCTCTACGTTTCTGCTCCGTATGCCATGACGGGTAGGACGCACTGATTGAAGACTTTCGTCTTTAGGCACTGTGGAATCGACGATGTAAAGACTCGACGTAGCTTCGCAAACGCTGCCCAGCCTAACTGAATTCTTCTATTCACCTCGCCCTCAAAGTTGTTTCTACCTAACTGCAATGTCTGCCTGAGGTACACATATTTTTGAACAACTTCAAGAATTGCACCGTGAATCACAATCGGTTCCGGTAGAACATTTTCGTTGAACATGACCTTGGTTTTAATAAAGTCAAAGTCAAAATGTTTACTGCGAAACAATGTTTATGTTACAGAAAAGTCAGCAAGATCATTCAGCATCTGTTGTAGGTCCTGCAGCGTTTCTGCCATGATAACGATATTATCTACAAATCGCAAGTAAGAGATGTATTCGCCATTGATGTTAATGCTACGTTCGTTCCAGTTCAGCGTCTTGAACATATCCTCCATTGCATTAGTGAATAATTTCGGGGAAATAACATCCCCTTGTCTCACTCCTCGATGGAACGGTATGGGACTTGTTTGCTGATTCTGTACTTGAACGGACATGGTGGCGGCCTCGTAGAGACATCTCATCACTTGGATGTATCACCAGTCTACTTGGCAGCGCTGCAGGGACTTCAGAACAGACCAGATTTCAACAGAGTCAAAGGCCTTTTCATGATTCACAAATGCTAGACACAGGGGCTGATTATACTCTTCGGTCTTCTGTATAATCTGCCGCACTGTGTGGATGTGGTCTATGCGGCCGTATCCGCTCCGAAACCCAGCCTGTTCTGGTAGTTTGAATTCGTCGAGCTTTCGCGCAAGACGGTTCATAATCACTCTTGAAAACAGCTTATAGACTTGGCTTTGAAGGGATATGGGTCGATAGTTCTTCAATAGGGTCTTGTCTCCCTTTTTGAAGAACGGAGTAGAAGTGTGGTTATCTTAACCACACTTCTACTCCACGCCTCTGAAATTCTCCCTTCAAACAGGACAGCGTTAAACAGCTTCTGGAAATCCCTCAGTACGGGTTTACCTCCAGCTTTCAGCAGCTCTGTGGTAACGCCGTCTTCTCCAGGAGCTTTTCCATTTTTAAGCTACCCAAGAGCGATCTCGATTTCGCCAATACTGACTTATTTATTTATTAAAACTTTACGCACTAGTAAAAAAAAACTGTACAAAGCGGACTTAATGCCATAGGACTTCTGGCAGGTCTTCGGTTAAATGGCGTGTCAATGTGGCTCTAGAACCCTCATTTTTGGGATCAGGACGAGATGCATGCGATGCGTATAACCGGCTATAGAAGTCCTTCACTTCCTAAAAGACTACTGGCTTCAAAGAAACAACTTCTCCACTTGCTGTGGTCAACTTCATCAGGTGGCTTCTTCCAAAAGACTGTACGAACACCTTTGACCCCCGATTCTGCTCGATTGCTCTTTCAACCGAAGGAACATTGAAGCCCCGGAGGTCCTGTCGTACGTGCTTGTTGATCTCTCAGTTTAGAAATCGCTTTGCCGACGAAGTGACGGGTGGGCTTTCACGTCATTCCTTCATTAGCCCTAAAGTCCTTTCTGAAAGCTTGAGCTTCTTGCCCTTACGCTGCATATCACAGAATCTCGTACCCTTTTCCCTGAGGATCCAAATCACATTTTAGAGGTTCTGGTTTACGTCTGTTGTGGTTTCCACGGCAGCGAATCGGTTTTACAGGTTTGCCTGAAACGTTTCAGATCATGCCATGGTTTGGAGCAGAGTTGGTCGGAGTCTGGACTTCATCAGACGGACACGTTCGGCCTTGAAGTTAATATTCAGAGAGCCTCGGACAAGTCGGTGATCGCTACAGGTATTGAACCTGTTGATCACGGAGACGTCTCTGAATATATGCATCTTGTCATTCATGATGAAGTCGATCTCATGTTTGGTCATAGTGTCGGGGCTTTGTCACGTCCACTTCTTTTGGGGCTGTTTCTTGAAAAAGGAGTTCATCAAGAACAACCCCTCCTGTTCGAGGAAGTTGACGAGGATTTGCCCCCTATGATTTCTGCTTACAAATCCATGGTATCCTATTACCTATTCGCAGCAATACTGTACTCCCACTTTGGCATTAAAGTCAACATGACAACGATGTACTATGTCTTTGTAGTGAAGTGGAGGGCTCTCGATATGTCATCGAACATATTTTCCACTTCGTCGTCCGAGTGTGTCGAGATTGGTGCGTACACTACCTTGAGGCTATACCTCTCGGTGAGCTTCACAATAAGGTACGCTACCCTGTTCGACACACTTAACATTTCCACAAAGTTGTTAGATAGGACTTGTTTACCAGAAACCCAACGCCGCCTTGCGATTGTTGGTCTCCCTCGCGGAAGTACATCAGATGACCCGATTCCAGGGATAACCCTGGAATCGGGTCATCTGATGTACTGGATGTGCTTGGGGGAGGACACCATAAGGTGTCCATGTCATGTCAATGTCTTTTTTTATTTAAAAAAATCCTACTATCCGCTTGTTAGTAAATAGGTAAGTAGGTGACATGAAAATGACTATAATGACGAACTATCATCTTTGAAATCTACTATTTAGTGTAAATTAGAATCACTTGAACGGGTAGGGTATACTGAAACAGGCCCCTAAGACTAAGGATTCTTAGTCTTTTTGTATGAAAATCGACTCCCTAGTACTTTTAAAATACTTCACCCTATTTTACGAGTTAGGGACAAAATTACAGTGTAGTGTAATACCCGTTTTAGCTCTTATCCTGATGAAGGATCGTGTTGGTTGCGCTACTTCATTATTTTTGGGGTGTCTTTTCATCCATATTTCCATAGACTCACGCAATGCCAAATGTTGATTATCCTTCTTTTCCTTTGCTTTCAAGCAACATTGTGCGTCACTAATGTCTTATATCCTGGTATTGTTTTGAAAGCCGACTGTTTCTTGTGCTCTATTAGCTTCCATACAACCACTGTGAAAAGTACCTTATCCTTCTTTTCCTATAACACTTATTGAACTGTCTAGTCTCTTATACCCTTTTACCTTGCTGTGTGAGAAATTAGTATGTCGCTTAGGCTTCTTATCCTTTAATATTTTACTTTGTCATTTGTATCTTATGCCATATTTCCTCATTAGAAAATTAAAAGCTATTGTCATAAGCGACAAAAACCACTTTAAATAGCGTAAAATCATTAAAACTAAAAATACCGGTAAATGCTCCATTTTTTTCTGATTTTATAACTGTTTTAGTTTTCACGATATCTTAATAAATAACAAAATTACGTCAGTTTTTCTAAAATTTAAAACTTTGAACGGCTCTCCTGAACATTTCACTTTTTGTCGCTTATACCCTATTTCCTTTTAACCGTCGATATATATTGTGACAGATTTGGTTGTGAAACACCCATTTTAACGTTCCGTTTTCGCTTTTATTCAATTTGAGGTTAGAAACTTATTTTATTAATTTCTCGATAAATATGCGTTGCCTTTTAATAAGAAAGGTAGCGTTATATACAGGGACTCAAGCTCTTCCAGATTTAATCGATTTTACAGCCTAACTCCTGCCAAACGATAATAGACCCGACCCAAAACAACAATCGTCATATTCATAGGTGCCTGTGTTTTATTAAACCTGTCATTAGTATGGATTTACTATCTTTTCCTATAACTTTCAATATTTTTAATAACACAACATAACAAACAACAACAACATAACCACAACACCAACACAACGCAACACAACTATCTAAATTTAAAATTAAAATATAATTACAACATACCCAACGCCAGCGTCATAACCCCGTAAGCAATCACTGTGGTTTGTACAACCGTTTTATTCTCCAATTTCAATTCCGTCAAACCTTGTTCGGTTTCAGTTGCCTTCGTAATTAAATGTGGCCATTGTTGTGACAATTTTAGCAGTAAGATTGCCGAAATAAGGCCTGTTATGTAAAATATGATGTTGGCTGGAAAATTTTAGAGTACTTACTATGTAATCAACAAGTTGTTTTATAAGAAGCTTCTAAGAATTTTGTCTAATTAGGGTTGTGTGTGTCAAAATGGTTATGAATGTTGCGTTCGGTAACATAATTAGGTTTAATTATTTATCGTGTGATAAATTATCACACTAAAATAAATATCCCCCTTTGACTATATTATCAATCTTATAATAGTCAAAGGGGGTTATTTATTATTTATTTATTTAATACTTTACACACCCAGATGTACAGAGGCGGACTTAATGCCTTAGGCATTTTTTAACGTTGAGCCATTGGGTGAAGCGATGACGCAGATAAAAATAGTGGTTGGTGCAATACGAGAAGAAAAAAAAAGCAGTAACGCGATTTCTATTAAATGATTACAAAGATATATATATTATGTAAACACTGTAAATACAATAAAGCGTGTACTTTATTGTATTACGTACGATTTAGAGCCAGAATTTTCACCTTGTGCCTATTTACTAAGAATATCTTAACCGAGTAAAATATTGTGAAAACTTTCTAAAAGAGAATTGCCGAAGCTATAAATACATTAAATGATAATAAGTATGGCCAAAATTACTTACAAATCGTACTCAAATCAACGTCATTTTGAAAGAAGTACAGGACACTGAATAAAGTCATGATCACTTGTCCTAATAATGTGGCAATGTAGTAGCCGCAGTAGTAACACTTTATGTTGAACCTGGACAAGCAAAAGATTTCGATACAGTTAAAAGCAAATTAAAGAAAAAACTTTACAAAAAAAAAAACAACTGACTTCTAAGCAATATCAATAGCTAAAAGAAAAAGCAACCATAACACCGAGTTCCAAAATTAAACTTATTTTGTGCTTTTTGGTATTTTTGTGCAGAAGTCCAAACCACCAACAATACCATAAACGTGGCACTTTCTAGGCACAAACAGTTTAAGGGTCGCTTTCGATTCGATAAGAAGTACTTTAATCTTCACTAACCGCGTTCCATCAGCATAAATCTGACCAAGACCTTGCACCGGAAAGAATCCTGTCCATCTGGCCAGACGCAGTGCGTGACGTAGACACGCATGAAGTCTACAAGGCTGGTCGCTTCTCTCTATCGTCAAATCGTGGACTTCCATCTTTGTCCTGTAAGAAATAAGATTTTAATCCCACCAAAAACATTCTGTAAAAAAATAGCCAAGTCTCGATGGAGCTGCTTGTTTATCTCTAAAAAGTAATGAAATCTAGACAAAGTCGTGCCAAGTCTAAGGTTCCTTACTGCGATTTCTTTATTATTATAGTTAATGTTGTGTGACTTGGCCGTTGAAGCGTACACAAGGGTACAAAACCAGGTGCTCCATGACACCATTGCACCAATCTGTCGCCAGAACCGCTACCCATTGACGATGGAAAATTGCCACTTGGAAAACGTTGATTCAATAACCAGTAAATTGTAGTCCCAGTAATGGGAAGTACTAGTTCTATTTTGATGATCATGAGTGAGTGAGTGTCATAAATGCGAAACTTTGCTTTCGCTTAACTTCGGAACTAAATGACCTACAGACTTGTAATTTTGGATTTAAAGTATGTGATTATAGCTTACTGGATGACGAAAATTTCTGTTTTCTGGTCTTATCCAGAGGTTCTCAAATAGGGGCCTGAAAATGCGGTGAAATGGTTCCACTAAAGGATAGTACGGCAGTGTTTGCTTTGCGCTCGACTTGGCGGGGGCACTGCCGTGCCCCCCGATTCTTTTGTTACTTTTAAACAAACCAAATAGGCTCTTGTCATACCAGCTGTGGTGGACTTGATTTTCCAAAGCATGTTGAAATATGCTTGCAGCGAATGCTGGCTGGAGAGGGTTCATGTTTGTATGGACGAATTAAGTACAGTCTAGGAATAAAAATGTCTAATGACTTAAATGTTAAGTTGCTAGACTTTCTTCCCTTTCCCGGAGCTGTTATTTTTTTGTTGCGATATTTAATGGCTAATCATTTATCTATCTGTCCTCACCCCAATTAATCCATTAAGATTGGAACAGTTTACTAAATTCTTCTTAATTTTTAAATGAAATTGTCACTTCCTGCCTTCATTTCAGCGAATGTTTGATTTATGGACGAGAACAATTTATAATATTTGTACGTCTGTTCTGATGAGTGTTTACCACATAAAATGTTACAAGACCCGAATGAAGCTTAATTCGATTGTTATAAATGAATAACTCAACGTCAAACACTGATGTTAATCTTGTGTTTTTAGTATAATTGAGACGAAACCAGTGTTTTGGATTTACGTTTTAGTTAAAATAACTCAGTTTGAAGGGTACATAAATACTTTAGTGATTAAGGGTGTCTAAATTGCATTAGATTTTAACTGGTTTTATATTGTAAATATTCGGTTTGGATATTATGCCTTATAGGTTACAAGTTAGAAGAGTTTGGTTAGGGATTAGATATAAGAATCAATGCATATAAAACTCTTCCGTTACTTAGTAACTGAGAAGCAAAAATTAGCTACTTATAATCCAGCTAATGGCTGCGATTTTGTACGCGCATATTCCGTCTTATATTTCCGTTGAAATTTCGGGAAATCCCCTCTTTATTCCATTCCTCAAGGAACCTACATGCCAAATTACAGTTTTCTACGACTAGTAGTTTCGGTTGTGCGTTGTCTTTCAGTCACTCAATCATTAAGTGACCCATGACTTTCATATGTGTATATTGATTGTAGGATTTGATGGCCTCGTCGAAGCGATCAGTGGTGGCGAACTATCGGTTCTGGCCCTGGCTCAATCCATGGTCCGCAGCGAGGAGGCACTAGTAACCAACTTCTGCGAAGCAGTAATGCTAGCGAAGGAAGAGGCAGAACGCGTGCGGGTGAGGGAAACTTCCGCTCCAGCCACCGCAACAAAAGAAGACGCCCCGGGTGTCAGGA
Organism: Hecatera dysodea; assembly: GCA_905332915.2. NCBI lineage: Eukaryota > Metazoa > Arthropoda > Insecta > Lepidoptera > Noctuidae > Hecatera > Hecatera dysodea. Next base: position 6,750,756 of record HG995288.1, on the reverse strand, counting down.
GTTACAGGGTGATTCCCGATCACCGTAGCCGTGGGGCCGATTGCAACCAGGCCCGGGTCGACAGCGGGTCGTATTACACGCACGCTTCAAAGCGATATCAGCAAAGAAGCCCCTAGGTCAGTGCCTGCTAGGGTCCCAGAATTTGTTCAACGCGGCCCTGGACTGCAAAGGGCACTTTTAGGAACACGAGTTGGGTTTACATAGTAAGAGTCAGACACTCCCCTCCCCTCGCTCCGCTCAGAGCGGGGGAAGTTATTTCAATTGATGATTTACAATCCAGAAAAAAAAGGCTCTGATATCCCAATTTCACGTTATTTGGCAGATGGAGCTCATTATGAAAATGTAAGAATAAAGAAGATTGAGTCGAGGTAAAGTTCCATTCTATCAGCGATAACGACTGCCAAAATATATCATCGCCATGAACTAACAAAAATCATTCATTCAACTATTAACTAGTTAAAAGATCTGAAGTCAAATTCTTTAAAAAAAAATGGTTTATAGTAAATTTTGTTTTTTTTTAATGGAGAAAAAGGTGGAGGTTCTTAACGCTGCCAAGAAGCGAAAACTTGAGTATCTTGGCCACATTATGCGCAACTCGAAATATGGTTGCAACTTATAATTCAGGGGAAGATACAGGGGAAAAGAAGTCCAGGAAGGAGAAGAACATCTTGGCTTAAAAATCTGCGCCAATGGTACAACAAAAGCACACGTTCCGTATTTAGAGCTGCTGTGTCGAGGGTCCAAATTGCCATGATGGTCGTCAAACTTCGATAGAAGATGGCACTCAAAGAAGAAGATAGTAAATTTTAATATGACCAACCAGCCTATTTGATATGGCTGATAGAATATCACTTTATCTAGAAACCCTGGAACTTTTAAATGAAGGTCACAATTCTGTGTAGAACGACTAAGTTATATCTATCACACAATAAACTTAAACTTTACAATATGCTTTATGCTAGAAATTTTGCCAAATGTCACGATAAAATATTTTAGGGCCATTAAGAATGAGGTCAAGTGTGAGTTAAGTCTAGAATATTTTATTGGTTGTAAAGTTTCTTGAGTATATTGCAGCTACTGGCTAATGTTGCACATTTATGTCCACTTCTGCCCGTTAAATTTGATTTTATACACTTGCAGCTTTGTCCTGGACTAACCTATTGTATTATTCCATTCATGAACTGATCACTCATGAATAGAATAATACAATAGGGTAGTTGACTAGAAAATCCATCAGATTAATTAACAAAAAATATTGGATACGCAATTTTTCTTTTTTATCGTAAACAAAAAGCAAAGACAATAGAGTCGGAAACTCGTGTGACGTCACTACGTACTACACTTTTTACCACGACGTGACATCACAACCCCCACTCCTGATCTGTGATGCTTTATGTTTTCGTATATTTTTATAGATTTTATAAAGCAAAAAATACATGTCCAATATTGTTCGATAATCTAACTGACGGACTAAATCGTTCAATTTTGTTTGAAACATCCCGATTGAGCCTCATTTGAGTGCAAAACTTATCAGGTATAGTTTTAAAGTGCAGAAAGATGAAGTAAGATAGTATTTTTATATATCACGTAAATAGTATGTATTGTAAAACAAATATTTATAATAATAATTGGAATGCCTAACGAAATATGCGCTGAAACTTCAATCAATAAATTGAAATATAAAGGACTATTAAAACTTTGAAGAATTCTGCTACAAAGTAACCCAAAGAAATGGCAATCACATTTTGAAACTGCTTAACGTTGTCTCAAAATTATAAAATTTCAAAACTGCAGAACTGCTTTCGTTCCTACATGTTCCCCTGTCAACTGTGATACTTTCATTAATTTTCCTTTCTTTCAATCATTCTTCACACTGTACATCAATGTTTTCTTTGGCTACCACTCCTCTCGCTTTTTCCACCCATTCAATTCAAACTATCGAAATGGAAAATTCACATTCGCTGTCCATTGCCAAAGACCAAAGAAAGGTTAGTGTTAAAATTTAACAATGTTATTAAACCAAGCGTATTTTATATTTCAACGGGCAGAGTGCCAGCTAGTGGAACGTGGTACAATTTATCATCAACAACATCATTCATTTCAACAAAAGTATTTCTCTCGGTTGGATCTGGCACTAAACTAAATTGCTTTGAAGAAGTTTTGGAATTGGTCTGGTCGTTCAGTTTTCCGCGTGTAAATTGCTCTTGGATGGTTAGGAGGTTTGATTAACCTTTAGTTTCTTGAAGTTTTGTCAGGTTTTTTTATTAGGAAATCAATACCAGTATACAATAAATGAATACACTTGTAATACTAGTTCATTGGAATATTTTGAAAGTATCAAATAAATCCTATCTCTAAAAAAAAGTCAAAAAACCTAAAGAGCATGCAGATGTAAACAAAATATAACATCAGTTGTAATAATGGTTCACTAACCTGTGAGAACAACTAATAATATAAGAACTGATAAAAAATACGAATTCAATATTATCAAGCCCAATAAAAATAATTACACGGAATCTCAGATTATTAACTGAATAGTCACAGCCACCCTCGAGTATTTATATGGCAATCAGAATCACAATCACTGGTCCTATCATTTAGTTACAGTTATCGTAGGTACCATCACAAAATGTTCAAGATTCTAATTTTGCTTAACAATTTCACTTAGTACCCATTACTTCGTTTCGTGTCCTTTCACTCATAAAAATAAAGCATATAATTATGCTCAGTTAAATTAACAAAAAACACAATTTTCCAAACACACGGGCGGGCAGCGTGGACACTTCAAAAGTGGCGGCGCGGGTGCTTATAAGACGGCGAACGGAACACGTGCACGTGCAATAGGAAAGTTTATTTATTTTCAGACATAAGTTTTGAGTTGGAATTCCTGCATAAACATACGAAACCCTTAAAAAAGTTCTCGGGAACACGTTCCCGTATGTTTTGTTATCTTCAAATTTGAATGACGAGACACGAGCACAAGAATGACATTGATTAATTTCCAAGGCTACATTCCTTAGGTAGGTACTATTTTTTTTTACTTTTTGGTTACTGCTTAAACGGACTATCCTGTCATCCTGTGGTAACCTTTTTTTGGATGGGAAATCATCAAATGACTTCTCCCGCTCTGGGCGGAGCGGAAGGGAGTGTCAGACTCTTACTGACTAAAACCCACCCGTGATCCTTCTTGTGCCCTTTGCGTTCCAGGGCCGCGGTGACTCTATCGAAGAAATTCCGCAACCCTATCAGGCACTAACCTATGGGGCCCCGTCTTCGTCGCGCGCGTGGAACACGACACGCCGTCTACTCGGGCCTGGTTACTATCGGACGGCGAGCCACCCATAGCTCGCCATCCGCAGGCCCGCGCCTACGGTGGCCGGGATCAATGGCGTTTCCCGACGCTCGGGGCGTCTTCTTCTGTTGCGGTGGCTGGAGCGTGAGGTTTCCTTCTGTTGCACGCGTTCCGCCTCCTCCTTCGCTAGCATTACTGCTTCGCAGAAGGAGGTGACCGCTTCCCATGCTCCTCTCTCCGGACCATGGTTTGAACCAGGGCCGGACGCGAGAGGTCGCCGTCGCCGATCACCTCGACGAGGACATGGCGTTGCTCCGCCCAAGCAGGACAGACCTCCACCAATATCCTGTGGTAACCTCAAATTAATTTAACGTGCTCAGCCCAGGTTCTACCTTACTATTGATCACTCGCAGTTCAGCACCCTAAGGCTGGTTACTGCTCAACCGATCTATCCTGTTGTGGCCTCAAATGAATTTGCCTGGGTTAAAAACTACTATTATAAGCTAAAGGTCATTTAGCTTATAATAGTCATCGTCATCGCTCATCAAGCTAGATGACATCCTGTGGGATACGAGCCTCGGCTTAAAGGCGGCATTGAGGGAGGGCAGCAAGAAATAGGCTTCTCTACTTTACTATTGGCAAATAATACTTACTTATAACGCTATAGGGGTGCAAGTAGTGGTGAGACCCAGACTGTTACCACAACTTTACTTCATACTACCCGTTTTGTTGTTTTAAACAGTCGTGGAGGGTTCTTGCGGCCTAGCTGACTAAAAAAACAAATGTTGAAAAACAAACGACAGTAACATGGCTTTTCCATGTAAAATATAGTTTATCGAATTGACACGTGCAGGTTAAACAAATTATAGACGTTCATCAACATGGTGATTTCCGCAGTTGTCGATAACTGCTGATGGTAGGTCAGTTATCGTGTTGATATTCTAGTCGCCTGCTGTGTTTCAAAGGTATGTTTTTATCAATCAAATTGTTACTATACTCTCTTGTTTTTTTTTATTAGTATGTTATCCCATATCACAATAAAAAGCTTTAATTCTTAATCACAAAGTCATAACACCTTGTAAGCTATTGAACTACTTGTCATGAGTTGAACCAGCGACCCATAAAAAATTAATGATCTTACGAGTATAATAGTTCCATTTTAATATGTTTAGCGAGGTTTAATGTCAAACATATGGTTCGTTTGATTGTCCTACTCTCAAACAACATGAAACATTAAGACCATTTTTAAAAGTTCTCTGGATACCAAAGTCCACCCTGAAGTGACATAACATTTGTTGTGAAGATAACTCTAGTATTTAGTCGGCCTATTCTTTTCTCACCGTGTAAAATTATGTGGAGCGAGCATTAGGGGCCTGTGGATGGCGAGCATTAGGTGGCTCGCTGTCTGGTAACAATTACGCCAGGTTATCGACGTGTTGTGTTTCATGCGCGCCTCAAAGAGATTTCACAATAGAAGACGAGGTCTGCTAGGGCCAGTGCCCGCTAGGGTTGCGGAATTTGTTTGAAAGAGTCACCGCGGCCCTGGGACGTAAAGGGAGGAGCACGGATGGGAATTAGTCAGAGTCTGACCCCCTTCTGAAGGTCGGAAATGACTTCTTCCCCAAGAGCTCAAGAAGTCATTTAATGATTTTATTTCCAACCCTAAAAAAAGGTAAAATATGTATTAATATACATATTTTACCTTTTTTTAGGGTTGGTAAAGTAAAGTGGTGCACCTTCCTTATTAAGAATTATTTAGGTAATCCTAAATAATGCTTAATAAGGAAGGTGCACTACATTTTACTTTATTTTTTCCGCTCCTTTCTCAGTTATATATTGGATATTTATTACTATATTATTTGGTATTGTGTTTATATATTTCATATTATCATGTCTAATTATTATTATTTTAAACGCTTGTCCTGTTCATATTAATAATTCAATACGTACATATGTATAGAACGTAAGATATTTTTAAATAAATATTTATGTAATTATTCCTTATTATTTAGGTAAATATTGTAGGTAGACAATATCTTCAAATATCCCTAGTTTATGGCAAGGCTCAGCATAAAGTTATAAAAAGTTGAGAACTTTTATTTTATCGTACCTTAGAATTTAATCTCTCTCTAACTTTATGAAGGAATATCAGAATTATTCAATTATAATAATTTACGTATCTAAGGTTTTCTTTTACGACACCACTGCTGAAATAATCTTTTGTTTAATATTAGGTTGGAGATAATTTTAGGGTAACGTAGACCTTTTTTTTTTGGATGGGAAATCATCAAATGACCCCTCCCGCCCTGGGTGGAGCGGTAGCGAGTGTCAGACTTTTACTGACTAAAACCCACCCGTGCTCCTCCATGTGCCCTTTGCGTTCCAGGGCCGCGGTAACTCTTTCGAACAAATTCCGGAACAGGGTAACGTAGACCTAAGACTTTGTTAATTAAAGAACAATAAATTGATCGGTAAAGTTTTACGCTATAAGTTTGTGTTGGTTCATAATCAACATCGTTATATCAGCCAAAAGACGTCCACTGCTGGACATAAGCCTCCCCAAGTGTAGGCGACACTTGGGGAGGCAACGACCGGTCCTGTGCGTCTCGCATCCATCGGCTGCCCACGACCCTCACCAGGTCAGCGGTCCAGCTTGTGGGCTTGCGAGTTTGCATGTAGGTTCAAAAGGAAGGATGTATTGAAAACTAAGCGGTAATAAGACCAGCAGCCCTATTATGACGTCTTAAATCCATCATGATTTCTGTGTCAGAGAGAGACGGAGTTACACAAGACGAATAGCGCTATCTCTTTCCCTCACACGAATCATGATAGCATTGGCACTTCGTAATACGGCCACAGGGCCCCAAGTCTGCTATTTTTATAAATTTGTCATTCCAACATTATCCCATTGTCATTTTGCTAAAAGTTCGTAATCTGCTAAATTCATAATGGTCGATCATTTGTCTGTCAGTGGTCTCGTAATACTTTTTGATAACCGAGCTATTAAAAAGAATGACTGCATAATGAGGTTCTAATAGTAGGTCACTGATCAAAGGAACTGTCAAAATTTTAGCAGATTACTGCTAAAATTTTGACTGTCCTTCATTTGTCATTATGTACGAGATTACCATTCTATGCCATTTCTTTCAATGGAGTGTCAGTGGTTGACCATTGGAAAGTCATAATGACGCTATTATGTTAGTAAATTAGGTACCAAACTTGTCAAAATCGACCATTATGAGATCAATGATAGACCATTCTGACACTATTGTAATAGCAGACTCAGGGCCCTGGATGAACATGCATAATCATAACTTGCATTTATTTCAATTATTTATTGATCTATATTGAAACATCAAGCAACATATTTAAGGACCTTCGTATTTTGTCATAATAAAATAACATTTCTGATAAGTACAATATTTATTGTTACTGAGTTGAGACTTTTTTGGTAGGTATTGAATTTTTATATGCTTTCTGTTTCAAAACATAATTTTATTGTATCCAAAACACGAAAGCTTTTCCGATAACAACAAATTTGTAGCTCCTTTTATATTTACTGAACATTTAAAAACCATTAGCCTTTGATAGCTTTCAACAAATAATAGTTTTTGATACAAAACTATCGCGAAACACGATTTTAATTGCTTGTGTTTTAATCTGCAACGATCGCTTTTAGTATCGCACATAGGCCAATTATTACTTTTGTACCTTTATTGGTGCATTTTGTGCACGATTTTGCAAGTTTTTGATGATATGTGACATTTCAGTCACATTTCTCATGGGTATCGTAGACAGACCTTATACTCAAAGACTTGTATAATAATATACCTCAATACATAATAGGATATTTGACTAAAAAAATCTAATTAGTCCGTCACACAGATTTCACACGTATTTTTTCTGTTCTCACGTAAACAAAAAACGAAGATGATACAGTGCGTTGATTACTCGTGTGACGTCACTACTCGCTACAATTTATACCATGACATGACGACACAAGCCCCCACAATGTCAATTTTTATAGATGTGACAAAGTAAAAAATACGTGTTCAATATTTTTATCTAACTGACGGACTAAATATAATCATTTTTTTTTTATTCAGGAAACATTATGTCAGCATCGTTGAGTAGAGACAAGGCTATTGAGGAACGACCTAGAATACAGAAGTTTTCGTAAGAAAATATTCACATACCTATTTGTCTCGGAAAGTTTAACACTAATCTTTTTCAATTTTATGGTAGGCGACTCACAGTAGCACAACACTAACCTATAAACAGGTTTCCATTCAATTTCAGAGAGAAAAACAATCCTCCAATCGGTTGTAGGGAAATAGTTAAGCTCAAGTGTTTTTGTTTCATATATAGGACGGGTTTTTATCCCAGCTTTCTGAGGGTCAAGAAGTGGAAAAATACAGGTTTACGTATGATGGAAAATTCCTGTTTTGAATATGGTAAGAGGCGTTTTTGTAAAGAAAACAAATTGCTAAGAGCTTGAAGTGAAAGGAAAGCCATGTAAATCTTTGTTTTATAGTTTAAAGAGTCTTTTAATCAAGATCACGGAACTCAATTAAGTCTTTATTGTTTTACGTCAACAATAAGGTTTTGAGTCCGACCTACTTCAAGAGCTTGTCAAACAAACCCTTTCTAGGAACATTTATGTCTGAAAACTATTTCTTTGATCATTTTAAACCAGTTTTTTATTTCATATTGTGAAGAAGTTAATAAATATATCAAAAATGCCAGTCTCGTGTTTTTAAGCAGCGTTCGCATTTCCATCGCACTCGCTAACTGACAAAAACAACATAATTTTCCAATAATTTGAATTAATTTAGACATCCGTAGTCGTTGAGATAATCGTTTTACTAAGAAAAGAGTTTATTAAGTACAATAATTGGTCTGTATTAGCATTTATTTGAAAATAAATAAAAGAAAAACACTTTTACCGACGGCAACCATTGCCAACATGGGCATGCACCAGGTACTTGTAGTTTTTATTGCAAAACAATTTTCTGACTCATATGAAAATCACTAATCGTCCCAAACATCACTGTAAATAAGTCGATTCACAGATTGTTGACACATTTAAAACAGCACCCTGTGCAATAAAGGATTAGCCCCACTCAATATCTGACGATAACCACCACTCTTAAACTTAATAATCCTCAGTATTGCAACAATAAAAAGTTATTAACTCTTACAGAACCCTAATGCAAAATGGATGGACAACCGTTATCTCAAATATCAGTGTCGGTGGAGTAAATACAGTTAATTACTTATACAAAACATGGGGCAGGATCGCGCCGGGCTGCACGATGGATCTCTACTCACTAGACAAGTTTAAAAAATATAAGAACGATTGGAATTGTAAGTATTTTGTTCTTTTTTGTTACTTAATGGTGTTCTGTTTAGCTTGAGTGATAGCGAATGAAAGGTATTGGTTTATCGGTTTTTGATTTGTCTTTCATACTTGGCTTTGGGCTGTTATCTTATGTCTAAACGATTTCAAGGTTGCCGTGAAGACGTTGTGCCTGACTTTTGTAAGGAGCTCTGACATAATAAACCCAGAACCCTTTGTTTTAGTTTTGACAAACCAGACTTTTTAATATTCGCAAATACGAAAATTCTGGTGTTGGCTTGGGGCAGGTAAAGGGTGTCTGCTTGAAGTGTATCATGGTGTATCTCACCGCTTCATCAGCTGTTCTTTTCAGCCAAAAATAATTTGTGTGTTTCCATTGTTCATAGGGAATGCTACAGTTTACAGTAACTAATACCCTGCCTTATTTGAAAAAAAAAACTAACCATATGGTTAGTGTTAACACCTATTAGCACATTCTTTAAATTGAGTATTTTGCTGAAAATCGTTGATTGGTAAAGAGTGTCTTTAGCCAACGTATCGGTTGCTTTTGAGTGTTTAAACATAAAACAAATGATTAAAAAAAACGAAACACTTCAGCCAAAAAAATGAACTAAAAATTAAATAAAAGATAGATAATAATCTTTTAATTGCAGACGGGGGCCTGTAAAACTATTCAAAGGAACCGTCCCATATGTTACCCGGGATAACTTAACGCTTCTCACGATACCACATACATTGCTATCGGTGAAGCCATTAAGAAGTTATGGTGGAATAAAGAAACTCACAAACGTACATACATTAACCCTGAAAACACAACACTCCTTTTTTGGGCAGTCATGTAATTAAATGGTTAGAATATTTTATAAGTAAGACTAATAAAAAATTAACTTTTTGAATCCTTGATTTGCTTGCTGAGCTTATAAAACTTTGTTCGGATTTACTAAGTAAAAATATGGATGTTTAAGAATCAGAATAAAGCTTTATAACGTAAGAATATTATTAATTCTAATCGAAATAACAAAAAATCGTTCACTTGTCAATATATAAAATACTTTTGATCTCAACGTTTGTCAAGGATAAAATAATAAATCTGTCACAATTGTTATGATTTCAATTTTATTTTGTGTCGTGAGAGAATAAAATTGAGTTTACTTCCCTAATAAAAACTTTTACTTGAAGACGACAACAAGAATATTAAACGAAATAATGGGGACCTTACCTGAAAACTTTAGCCTCTTTGCTTTTAGACCAAGAATGGATAATTGTGGATAAGTATTTCTTTCTTTCTGTGAATTGTAATATTTTTATTTGAATTAAACTATCTTTTTTTTTTGTATGTTGAATCGAATTTGCAATTCAGTCTGTTGTGATTTTTTATTTTTTATTGAAGAATTTGTTTTATTCTTTTTCATTTCTATGTATCGCGCGTGTTTCATGTTTGTGCTAAATAATTTATTATTTCTTGTTTCTTTCTATTTCCAAAAACAATGTTTTTCTGGATAACAAAACTTTCATTCAATTATTTAGATCTTCTTGAAAGATTTCAAAGGTCAAACCGGATTACAAAGTTATTTCTTAAAAATATTATTCATGGTTCCACACTAATTGGACAAAACTTGGATCCACATAATTAGTTAAGTTAAAGTAACTTCCTATCCCGTTTCGACAAATCCGGGGCTTAGTATAAAAGATCTATTGTTCCCCCGAGCTTAAATACCAAAGTAAAGGATTGAAGTAAACAAGTAGAATGGGCTTCTTTGAGAATAAAACGTTAGATTCACTTGATTGAGTAATGAGAAATTCTAAATAAGTAGGTACTGTATCACTTGCAGGTTTAAAATTAAAAACATTATCCTCCTTGCTTCTGGGGAAGTCGGGTACAACTGATGCTACATTTAGTGATACCTATGTACTCTATGTACAAACAGGCGGAATTCTCATGCTTGTATATTAATTAAAAAAAACTTAATCGTTATATATATATATAAAGGTTTTTTATTCAATCATTATTTGATTCTAAAATATGTCTAAATTTACTTGAATGACAATTTTTTCATAAAGATTGAAAGAAAAATGTTTATAAAGACTCGCTTATGACAAACAAAAATAAAATTAAATGCTAATACCCACACACACATAGCACGCATACAACTTTTCAGGCTAAAGTAGATTGTGGGATGTTTAACTTATTTTTTTTATTCTGTAATTTGTGGTAAGGCCCGTATTCCAAGTCAGTTTGAATATCTCATTCGACTCAGTTGTCATAATAACGATACACCCTTGATTAGTGTGAATATTATGTATGACATCGGAAAATTGCTAACGCCGTAAGATTGTAAAATATCACGTGAAATTGTAAAACAATTGTTTCACAAGGGTATTATGGAAACTATTGTATTTATAAGGGATTTATTGCATACAATTTTAATTTTTAATTTTAACTAAGCCTCCACTGTCTGTCTGCCAGTCATCTGGCTTTATCTCATAAAGTCTGTGAGTCAACTATACCCAGATACAGCGCTCTGGGCGTCCAGGATATTGATGGGGCTGCCATGCTACTGTGTGTATCGGCATATTCGCGGAGGCGGGGGTTGATGGTTTTTGCGCCATAGTGAGAGTAGTGGTGGCCGAGTGGCAACGACCCCGACTTACGAATCGTAGGTTCAAACCCAGCCATGAGTATTACTTTTTGTAATTTAGTTCATCACCACCGCTCTCAAAACGGTGAAGGAAAACATCGTGAGGAAACCGGCATGTCCTAGAACCAAAAATTCGAAGACATGTGACATTCACCAACCTGCACTGGGCCCGCGTGGTGGATTACGGCCCATTCCCTCTTCTAGAGAGGAGGAGGCCTGTGTCCCAGCAGTGGGAGCATTAAAAGGCTGCTTATGCGCCATAGTGCGCGCCAGCCTCAGCAGCATCCTGAAAGCCATAACGGACAGGTGGGATAGCCCCATGCTGGGCCCCATTGGATGTGCTTGCATTGGCGGTGGCGTAGGTAATTAATTTGATGTGTTTTTTCCGGTAGCTATAAGAACTAACACTAGTTTCTAATTTTTGAACTTATACTAATTAATCAATGGACTCTGTCTGAAACATAAGATTTAAATTTTATTTTTATTTATAAACGGTAAGAGATAGACGGCTCACTTTTCACATAGTTGGCTGTTGATAACAACAAATCTACTACTAAAATATTGACACAGTAAAAAGTTAGTTTTCTAAGTCCAAAATTATCAACAGTGTGGTTTTTTTTCAGACCCGGTCCAAGTTCGTTACCAAGAACATGTCGTGGTACCAGAGAAAGAAAAGCCACGGACCACCTTCCAGTCAGCTATGAAGGTGACTCTGACTGTGGGGCAGTGCTTCGCGCTGAACCCAGTCCAGGGTATCCTTGAGAACGATGCTTCGAAATTAAGGTGCATGATAAACATTATTTTTTAAATGAAATCGCTTTTCGATTCGCCAAGTTTCGATTTCCCTAGATAGGAGAAAAGAGAACAGAGGTGACAGACTTTTGTAGGTATGTATATGAGGTTTAAAAATGTCTTGTTTAAAATATCTGTTAGGAATTTCAAATAAGTAACTTTGAGCTTGAGTTTTTGATATAAGTTTTTTTTTCTTTTTATGTCAACTATTTTAGTAAGTATTTATTTATTTATTTATGTAATTGCAACGGTAGCAAATATAAACCAATTACAGCAATTATGTAAGCCAGCAAGTATGTAAGGCCATATCAGACAATCCTCTTTTTAACCGACTTCTAAAAAAGGAGGAGATTCTCAATTCGGATGTTTGTATGTTTTTTTTTTCAATCAATTTCTTTGCCACGAAAGACTTCCTTCAACGATTACGGTAACTGTTTTATTTTTTTACAAAGCATTACCCAGTGTACTGGTACCCAGTTGCATGTTGTATTGTGTTATTATACTTACATTCTCTACTTAAATCATTTTTTAATCTTAACAGTTACATTTTATATATTTTGCACTATTTTCTAAATAAAGCAAGTTCACCTTTGAGTATTAGAAAAATAGAGCATCCATCTTTATTTTTTCAAGATTGATTGGCTCATCAATTCTTTGAAGTACAGTCGCAATTACTAGTGTATGAATATTTCATTTTGATTTTATTTGTAATGGACTAAAAGCAAAGAGTAATGTAGTAGTTATGAATATTTTGCTTCGCTTTATTGAGAACATTTCTTTTATTACACGCTTGATACATTTTCTTACGTTTTTTCTTTTTTTGTAGTTTATTGTATTAGATATACTGTTTGATGAATTTTAAGTTACCATAATCCTCTCTACTCAGAATTATTATTCTTTTGTTTTAACTTTAATTTTTTATATTACTTTAACCTTTTTTTTCTGTAATGCGTTTGCGTAGAATACACAATTTTTCATACTTTCTTTTTTATTTTCTTACATTTAAATATAGTTACATGATACATACTTACATATAATAAAATGGTTTTTTTACATTTAAGATTTTGCCTAGCCTTGAACTGCATAAAAAATATTTGCAGAAGACAAAATGGCATCAAATCAATTAACATTAAAGTATGACATTTTATTTAACAGATTTTTATGGTTTCTGTTTTTTAATTGTAGTTTAACATTTTAACATTTATATCGTTGAGTTTTATGTCAAAATACTGTACTGTGTCTTTCATGTCTAAAAATCATAGTAGGATGTAAATTTAGAACTGACAGCGTGTCTTCATCAGCTTCATCAGCTTCTAAAGTGGCACTACCATTTATAGTTCATATGACCAAATTTAGGGCTGGCAATATTTTAACAATTGCGTAAGGGCTGAAGACGAGAAATGAATGTGGAAGGTAAATAATCAGGTGTTGCGACGTAACTTATTAGCATTCTTTGTCTTACGTTACACAGAGCATCGAGGTGACACTGGCACACAAAAAATAAATAAAAAATATAAAACAGGCGTCAAGGGTCTGTAACAATTGTGACAATGGCTATGATAGCTCAATCTTATGCTTAGCGCACATTTCGTGAGTGCTAACCTTGTTCCAAATTTCGTCTCTAGTCACTGATGACATTCGCTGCTCTGAGGATTGAGGTGACAGTTTAAATTGTACAGGTAGAAATTAGGTATCGTTTAATAATCTTTAGAAGTAAAATGCCTTCAAATTCTTTAGCACGTGATTGTACATCTTTATTTCTGTAACTATAGAAGATAAGTCAGTTTTTTTTTTATTCCAGATTCAAATTTATATCGTGGCGTTGTTTGTACACGTACTTGTCCATGGCAGGCCAGTTCACTATGGCATTTGTGCTGTTCCTGAGTTTATTCAAGGAAGCTTCGTCAACTGTGGACACTGCTAGTAAGTGGAATAGCTGCATTTCTGAACATTTAAATACGGTAAAAAGTTAAGAGCTCACCAGAATGCCACCTACTACGGATTTTAATATAATAATTTGAGTCTAGATATAATCCAAACTTAACTTCACTCGCCAGTACTTTCCACTGCAGGGCAAATGCCTCCACCTCACCGTTTCTACACTAACAAAAATACAGTACGGCCCCACTGCTGGGACACAGGCCTCCTCTCTTGGAGAGGGAATGGGCTGTAATCCACCGCGCGGGCCCAGTGCGGGTTGGTGAATGTCACTATCTCTTCGAATTTTTAGTTCTAGGACATGCCGGTTTCCTCACGATGTTTTACTTCGCCGTTTTAAGAGCAGTGATGATGAAAAGAATTACAAAAAGTAATGCGCCTGGCTGGGTTTAAATCCGCGACCTACAATTCGTAAGTCGGGGCCGTTACCACTCGGCCACCACTGTTCCCTATACGGTATACCCTATATAACACTAGTATGATGCTCAATTCTTCTTTTTTTCTAACTGTTTTTTTTCTATTTCAGCTGCACTAATATTCTATAGCTTGGGCTTCACAACATCGACATTGTTTTTGCGGATTGCTATGAAGTGGCCAAAACTATGTGTCCTCATAGCCAAGGTAGAATCGGCTGATCCTAACACCGACTTGAAGTTAGGAAGAAAGTTCAATATCTGCTGTATCGGGGTGCTGTCATTGGCTTTATGTAAGTTTATGAACTTGTTTTGTCATTTTTTAGGTAAAACGCCCACGTTTTCTGTTCAGAAATCATCATAAAAATGTCGAGCCCATTTTCGTTTCGTACAATCACAAAAACCTTAACAATGTGTGTAACGGTGAGTTTCTGACTCACCATACAACTTTCTGAACTGAATACACAAAACTTTCTGTATTCAGATATCTGTATAGAGCTTCTAAGAATTGTGTAGACAAATGAAGAGCGGATCAATAGAACAGACTCATTGACTAGTCTGTTTCACTAAAGATACGGTTTTATGATTAAAACTTTTATTTTTCAGTGGAGCATCTTTTCTCAGAGTTGCAAGGCATCTCCATAACATTGGACTGTGATCCTGGCAGCCCCGTGTATGAAACGTTCATGAGGCGTAGTTTTGCGTGGCTTTTCTTATTCTTTCCCTACAGCAACTTCGTTGGATTTGTTTTTCACGTAAGTTCTTGTAAAAAATTTGAGCCAATAACATTTAGTGTTCATGACTTCTCTGTATGAGAAGACCATTTGTTGAGAACTGGCAGCTGGATTTGGGGTATGAAGGTACAGAAAGTATTATTCAAACCATTACCATTACCATGTTGTGTTGCTGGGAGTTTGTTGCGCCACTTCTTCTTCCCAGCTAAAACACTAGGAAGTGGTGACGGGTGGGCGTTTTGGGGGACTGTCTTTATGTAAAATTTGACGTTCAAAAAGTGCTGTCTCTCAGCCTAGTTTGAATAAATGACTTTTGTGTTGATTTTGATTAAATCTTTAAATAATTACTACTAAGCAAAATCAGATGCAGATACACAAAAACCCCTCGCACGTTCACACACTACAAACACAATCCTACAATAATATCACGTTACATGACACTTCACACTGGCTTTTACCGACAAAGGATAAGCATTGCCATACAGCGTAGTAATGCTGCCAGCCTTTTGGGTACCAGTGGCCAGCGATGCGGAGGAATTTTTTGACGCCATCTTTTGACTATTTTTAGTTTTAGTTAGTTAGGTGTTATTTTTTATTTAAATGTGTATATAGTAGTGATTCTTAAATTAGATTTCTATTTAATAAAAGTAGTACTTTACAAATGTAATAATACCTTTATTTAACTCTCTATCAAAATGGTTTGCTAATAGTTTTATGTATAATCTGAACTAGGATGCCGTGAAAGATGATTATGTTTAAAGGGATGTACGAGCTTGGAGATCTGTCATAGGTACAGAGCCCTAGTTCAGAATCCAGTTCTCAGAAAGGTTCTAGCAAAATTGTGTAAATAATTTACTGAAACATTATATTTTTGTGTGAAAAATGAACTATATATTATTATTATATTATTTGTTCTGCAGCTATTTCGCTCACAATGTGTCTCATCAGAAGGCTTAAAATTACCCCAGAAATAAAATAAGACAGTTTTCTTTCAAAACCATTTACGATTTCATATTCAAATTACACGTCAAAATAAATCTTTTAAATTTTGGAATGATGTTAACGTTTTTTTGATAGATGTAAAAAGTAGTGCGCGTATACAAGAAGCAATGCTTGCCGGGACCAGTCTGTGGATTTTTCCATCTTAAAATACTGAGACTATCCGTGCCTCAGAAAGCACGCTAAGCCGTTGGCCCTTGTTATTTGTAGATCTTTGGCAGTTACGGTTTGTCAAAAGCCAGAAAATCTGACTCCAGTCGTGCCAAGAAGTACCGTGTTACGCAGTTAATTCATTGCGGAGTTTTGGTAGGGAGCCGCTCCACGTAAAATACTGGTATACAGCTGAATCCGGTTTGACTGAGAGCCGACCCCAATATAGAAGGGAAAATATGGCAGGTGGGTAGTAGTGCGCGATTTGATTGATCTTCCTTTGTTTTACAGTTTTTTAACCTACAATGCACGTTCAATTGGAACTTCACGGACGTGTTCGTCATCTGCATGAGTATGTACTTAACCTCGAGGCTAAACCAGGTCAATCAGAGGATTATTGCTGCGAAAGATAAGGTACGTGTTTATAGCACAGTCATTACTTTTTAAGCGAATTCTAAAAAGGAGGATGATTTTTCCATCCAAGCAAACAAAATTGCGTATTTTGCTTTCCTGTGACATTCAGTGGTGTTGTTAGCAGCTGTGAATTACCATTGAAAAGTGAAAAAACAAAAAAAAAACATAATTTCGGAAGTCGGTGCTAAAAAACCAAGTAACAACCAAAACACCGACTTACGAAATAAAAGTTTATACTTTGTAGTGATTTTATTTGGAAGACGTTTGTTTTTTTTTTTTGGAAATGAGTTTTTTTTCTGTACGTGTATTTAGACCTAATTAGACCTAAGGTGGGATGGCCATCTAAGGCTCTAGACGAAAAAGACGCTCTATTAGTGATGGTGACTGTCGAAAAATCATAATATTTGGGATTAATCACGAGACTTTCCAGGGTTGTGGAATTTGTTCGAAAGAATCACCGCGGCCCTGGAACGTAAAAGGGCATTTGGAAGAACATGGATGGGTTTTGGTCAGTAAGAGTCTGACAAACCCTTCCAGAGCGGAACATGTTATTTGATGACTATTCATCCTTAAAAAAAAAACAGACCTAATGGTAGCATTTGTCAATCTTAAGCATTTGGACTATTGACATTCGTTATCGGTGATAGAGTGTCACCATCTTAATCTGGTCAAGTTTCCAAGACACCGACGTCACAAGACTTTTTGTACCTACTGGTAATCTTAAGGGTAGAAATTCAATATTTTCTGCGTCTCATTTCAGCTGGGTTTTCATTGTCTTATCTTATAGACTAGTGTGTGAAATAAATGTACTATAATGTATTATTTTATTTTAAGTTTCACGAAAACTTTTTGTCCAGAACTCACCATCATCGTTCTGGCGCACAATGCGTGAGGACTACAACAGGTCTGTCCATCTGGTGCGTCAAGTAGACAAGATTATAGGAGGCGTGGTCTTTATATCCTTTGCCAGCAACCTGTTCTTCGTTTGCTCTCAGCTGCTGCATACTCTTGCGTGAGTATTACAATTAGCAGTCTTTGGATAGGTAGTACTTAAATTCAATTAATCGATGCTTAAATTGGACAAGGTTTACTAATTAGGATGATATTGATATGAGTATGTCACTGTCAGTCGCGTCACACATAACGTCAGTGCCACACTTTTTTTGTCTATGATGTGACTGCGACAGTAACTTCATGTAAAATGTCGTCCCTGACATGAGCTGGCCCATTTATGGAAGAAATCGGCAAGTGGTTGGTTTGGATACTGGCCTGCAGGCTGTTCCAATTTCAAATTCTGTATAGGGAATTTGAGTCTGAATCTGCTGGTTGGTGTGTAGGCTGAGCATGGTTGGGGGCTTTCATGAATGAAATAGGTCTGTTTCTCAACATGCAATTTTTAACTTTTATTTATTTTATCTCCATTTTATTTTGTCTCGACTGGAGGAGGATATTCAAAAACCTAAAAGTCAGGTATCCAACTTTTAGGTTTTTGAATACCTGATAATAGATATAGAAAAAAGAAAGATATAGAAAGATAAGTACCCATCAAATAATTGAAAACTATTTATTTCAGGGGAGGTATTAAAGCAACTGCGAGATGCAGTCCTGATTCAACAGCAGATCATAGGTAAAAGTTTTTAATTAAACAGTGGAGTGTTTATAATTATATAGCTAGAATTATATATTCAAATCAATAAAAATTGACTACAAAAAGGCACATCAAAGCTCAAAACTGGAGATGGTGACGTCCCTTATTGGTAAAAAAACTACCGTTCAAATGTTTTATTTACGTAATTTAAAATTGAAAGCAATATATCTAGTTTTAATTTCCGCGAATATTAGTGGGTTGCAGGTATGCACCTCCCTCCCGCCCGCTATATTATGCACATGCAAGATTACAAGGCAAATGCAAGGATTTTATGCACATGCAGGAAGGCAATGCAATACCCAACACCATTACCGACACGTGTTTCGCCTCTCCACGAGGCATCCTCAGGGGACGTGTTGACTCGCTGACCGTTGAGTTGCGAAAACTAGATATATTGCTTTCAATTTTAAATTAAAATGGATTTCCGCAAAGTAACGCCTGACTCAATCAATTTTATTTACGTGACAAAACAAAAAATACGTGTCCAATACTTTATCTAATATTGGGTGACCTTACTGTGTTTTGATAGAAATATCATATTCAATAGGTCAAGGGTTGTCCATTGCTGTATGTATGTTATTGCAGGCTCCTCGGCGGTTATGAGCATTCGATCTACTTCGTGTATTCCTTTGCGTTCCTGGTGGTCAGGTCGCTGGCAGTCTCGCTGACTGCGGCTAAGGTTCACGCTGCCAGCTTGGAGCCAGCGCATGCGCTGTACGATGTGTCTTCAACTAACTATTGTGTGGAGGTAAGAATAAATATGCATTTTTTTTTAAAACGTTGCCCCACACTAGCATTTACTCTTGTATCGTGGGTGCGTTCACAAACATGTAAACTAACTCACATACACAAGACACCCAGACCCGAAACAATTATCTGTAGGCCATACAAATATTTGTTCCGTGCGGGGATCGAACCCGCGACACGTAGCGCAGCAGCTGTACACTCAACCACTGCGCCAACCGTTTCGTCAATTTGTTTTACTTTTAATGCTAAATAATAGAACTTTATCAAAGTCAGTAGTTTATTTATTACTTAAAACTATGCACTAGAAAAAAAAAAACATTGAACAAAATCTGAATCAGAAATTTATTCAAATTAGGCTGTGCGTCAGTACTTTTTGAATGACAAAGTTCTACATAAAGTCAGTTCCCCAAAACGCCCGCCCGTCAAACGGATTAAATAGGGTAGTTAACTAAAAAAATCTGATTAGTCCGTCAGATAGATTTCCAAAAAATATTGGACACGTATGTATTTTTTCTTTCTCACATAAACAAAAAATGAAGACGATACAGTGCGTTGAAAACTCGTGTGACGTCACTACTCGCTACAATTTTTACCGGGCAGTGACGTCACACGCTCCCACTCC
Source organism: Hecatera dysodea (assembly GCA_905332915.2). Taxonomy (NCBI): domain Eukaryota; kingdom Metazoa; phylum Arthropoda; class Insecta; order Lepidoptera; family Noctuidae; genus Hecatera; species Hecatera dysodea. The sequence goes on along the minus strand of HG995288.1, from coordinate 6,731,009 downwards.
TGATCTTTGATGCTTTTTATCTTCGTCAATTTTTATAGATTTGATAAAGGAAAAAATACTTGTCCAATATTTTTCTATAATCTAACTGACGGACTAATTAGAATCATATTTTTTTAATTATTTTTTTTTTTTTTTTATCAGCATTTTCTACTAATCCACCAAAGGATTGTGCAAAGTCAGTGCATGGTAGGTGCAACTTAATAGAAAGACAAACAGAAATGGAAATAAATATTCCTATAATAAATACATATAATTTATAAATGCATACGTAAAATTAATCAATTTCAATGTCATTAGCATGGAGTTAATTGGAGTTGCATAGTTTATAAATTACTTGCCCTGCTCAAGACCGGGATGGTTGACGCTCTTTGAAGGAAGCTTACGTTCAGCAGTAGACAGCAACTGGCTGAGATATATAGGTACATATGTATATATTGCCCTGATAGAAAGTTTTAATTTAAAGGCTCAGGACATGAGTGTACGGTAAGGCAGCCAAAAATCACGAAGCGCATCACAAAACATGCATCTTCTCGTTTTCAATGACATCTAGTTATTTACGAACATCGTGAAGGTTCATCGAGGGTCTTTCAAACTTAAAAGTTATGTCAACGCTAACTACCCTCACAAAACTTTCCAAATCTCTAGCAACGACAAACTTGTTTATTTTTACCAAATTCATTCCACCACAGAAACGTACAGCAAACAAACATGTACTTACGAAACTTTGCCAAACTGGAAAACTATTAAGTAAGAAGATTATGTCACAATGAAAAAATGTGCAGAAAGACCACTGAGTATTAAGAACGTATACGCTGTACATTTCATACAAATTTTCAAGTCCTTTTTTTCTGAAATGACTAAACCGATTTTAATGAAATTTTACACTACTACTACAAACTTATAAGCAGGATACATAGTTCTAAAAAGTTAGTTGAAAACATTTTCCATAAATAGTGATACAGTTAAATTATCCATACGAACATAAATTTCCAGTTATCTGTTTTTAAATAAGACATTTCGAAAATGTTTTTAACTAACTTTTTAGACCTATGTATCCTGCTTATAAGTTTCATTAAAATAGGTTCAGTCATTTCGTTCGCAAAATAGTGACTTGAAAATTTGTATGAAATGCCATACGGAGTACACGTTCTTAAATAGGTATTTTCAGAGACTGTTTCGCCCATTTACCTGCTGGTAGTAATAATTTTTTATTATAAGACAGCGCCGTTAGGCGGGTCGAAGCAGTAACGGTGATAGACAACGTTAGCAGAATAAACTCTATACCTCTTAAGGGTTAAATGTACTCATCATAATGAATTTTCACTTTGGGACCAACACTGAAACCGTGAAAAAATATATCGACGGCCCCATACATTTATGTGCGCATAACTAGATTCGCGTTAGCGATTTCGGGTTTGTTCTCATAATGAGTACAATGTCCCCTTGGGAGGTATGGCGTTCATTCTGTTGCAGATTTTATATTACGAAGTTCAAGAGTTATCTGTGAAGTGTGGTTGACCGACCAAGTAATACGTTCGTTTATGTTAGCATATTGGCTTTGTGCTGGCCCAGTGTAACAAGAAGTTTCAATCGAATGTAAGGCCAACTAATAAAAGTTTTTCACCAGCATACTTACGAGTACTACTACTAGTTGCATGGGCATATGATACAATTGACTTATGACGAATGGCGTGGAGAGTTGGACCTTTTGTATATTTTTCATAATAACATTGTAAGTAAAGTTAGTTATTATTACAGGTAGAGAGGTTTCTGGATCAGATACATGGAGACACAGTCGCGCTGACGGGCCTCCAGTTCTTCCACGTGAAGCGGGGATTAGTGTTGACGGTAAGATGATAATTACTTACAGTTTTTACTGTGTGACCGTCCTAAGACCTGACTGTATTTCACATACCTATAGCTAAACTGACCTATGCGCTGCTACCAAAGTTGCCGTGGAAATGGCAATCTATCGAACCAATATAATTTAATCTATTGCCAATGACACGAAGAAGAAAATAATTTCCACAAGGCTATTAAATTAAAATGAGGTTTGGTCATGTTGAGGGGATGTATGAAAGGCGACTGGCATAGTTAGCGCCACTTTTGAAATACCTACCAAGTAACACAAAAATTATTTATGATGTTCTCAAGAAAGACAAGGTGCGCCACGGTGTGCGGTGTACGTATAATCACAACTGGCGTGCGTACATATATGTATGTATAACCTGACAGTTTATTCGGTTCAAATAACCTCGTGAAAACTCATGTAAAGTGTGCGTGAACAGAACTGTCATTCCTGCTGTACCTATGGATTGACTGCTCACCCTAAACTCACTTCGTTTTGACAGTGAGATTTTTTTCAGAATAGCACTGCAGATGTATGAACTTAAATAAAACAAATGGAGTGTTGTGGAATTTATTCGAAAGAGTCACCGCAGCCCTAGAACGCAAAGGGCATGCAGAAGGAACATGGGCAGGTTTTAGTCAGTATGAGTCTGATATTCCTTGCCACTGCGCCTAGAGCGGAAGATGTCATTGGATGATTTCCCATCCATAAAAAAGGATCGTAGTTGTTGGCGAAATGTACATAAATTTCTACCTGCGCACATAGCAAAAAGGCATTATTTTTATTCTGACTGAAACACATTACTTTCCCCCACACAAATGCAAGATCTTATTATTTAATGAACTTAAGTTTATGATATCTTTTTCTCAGATCATACTCAATTCAATTATGTTCACGTTTTCGTGAAAAAATGTACACTTTTTTTTATAATTCATTACTTTGGCTGTTGTCTCTTGGACTGAGACAGTCTAGACCCGAGAGGGTTACATTTATATATATTTTCTGTATTATACTTTTATTTATTATTTAGGGAGTTCCGAGTTCCAAGTTCCAAATTATATATTTATACAATTTAATAAAAGTTAAAGTTATGTAATGTGTACCACAGCTAAGGTCACGTGAATAAGAAAAGGTTGCCGCATTTTATTAATTAATACAACTACAATGTTGCAAAGACTAGGGGCGGTTATTTTGAAACCTTCTATATTGGGGAGTTACGTAAACCGTTTAGGTAAGGGGCTAAACTTATACGGGCTTCACTGAAACAAAAGTTCGTTTATTTTCAGATTTTTAACAATGGTTGAATATTATCGTATTTATTATTAATTTAATTGTTTGCAATTTATTTTGGTTTGTTATGAAGCAATATTATTTCATACGACACTTTAAAAGAACAAGTGCTTGTTTTCGAAATTAAAACGTTTACGAAATATGTATTGCTGGACGAAAATATGTTCTTCCGTTTTAGAGAGACGGAGGTCAAGTAATTCTTTTAGCAAAAAAGATTTTTAATCCTTAAATGTAATGAATTAATGAAGTAACAGGTTACTGAGACCTTTTCAACTTTCGACAATCGATCTCGAAAGTTAAATGTTTGAATTGATGAATTATATCAATTTGATACGAATTCGCAAGTGTAAAGTCTTGGTAGCAAATGATCTAAGTGGCGAAGCGTGACAAAAAGGCATCCGAGTATGCCACCTTGTTTTTTTTTAGAAGAAGAAAGAAGAATGTACACATGAGCAGAGGGCACTTAAATAAACATAAATATTAGCAACAAGGTGACTTAAAGTGTCACGATTAGTACCTTTTTACACACGACGGAACGGGGACAGCGTATTTAATGATTGTCATTGCTTTCGACTTTTTCACCTTTCAGGACGACTTTACCTCAAAAAATCTCGGCAACGAAGGACCCCTTTGATACTTAAGATAGAAAAATAGTCTAGATATCTCTAGACTATTACTGTGAGAATAATTTAATTTATTTTTTGTAGACAGATTCACATCTCACATTCATTTCTTATTTTCTGTAGGAGTTAATTTAGAATGCTACTAAAAATTTGATACTTATTTGTTTAGAAATAGTTTGACACAGCCAAGCTCTACTTACCTACTAATTAAGATGCGAATTATAAGCGTAACATTATACCTCTGTTTCATTATAATATAATATTCTGGAATGAACTTGTTGAAGAGACTCTGGACTCAAAAGACTGATGCTTTATGAGATGTAAGTTATAAGCGGAAAGTTAAAAGTAAAAAAAAATCAAGGATGGAGTGAAATAATACAAGACTATTACGAGTGCTACATACGTATGTTACAAGAATTATAATTATTATACTGTCGGGAATAAACAGTACTTATTAGAGAACAGGTAAAAAAAACAAAAAGCACAAAATAACTTTAATTTCGGAACTCGGTGTTTTTGGTTGCTTTTTTGTTTTTTGACTTTCTGTTTTTTTTTTTGTTTAGAAGTCGGTTGTATTTTTTTGTACATTTTTTTATTTTTCAGTTTTTTTTTTGGATGATGATGCACAAGTGAGTTTTTAAAAATTGTCGATATAATTTATTACGTTTACTTCATGCTCTTACCGATTTTTAAACGTGGGTGCGCTTCAAGGAATAATATTGTAATATTTTTAATTGCTATCGGGAGCGCTACTAACAGGTGCGCTTCGAGGAATGAAAAAGGAGCGCCTCATTAGGTGCGCCTCAAAATGGTAGCGCTTCGAGGAATACCTCATTTTTGGTAATGGGTTTTATTGTTAAAAGTAAACTACATGAACTATGAAATATGAACACTCCTTTTTGGGCAGTCGTGTACAAATTGAAGGAGTCTTAAATTAAAACTGATGAAAGTATGCGAATCATACGAAAACTATGATTACGTAATAGGAAAACTCCAGGTGCTCCTAAACATAAAAAAAATAAATGGCTAAAATAATAAAGAGGAAAACATGCAGCATCCTGTAGACGATGATACTGTATCGATAAAAACCAGAAAAGTCTCGGTTACTATGAAACGATATCTTTAGAAAAAGAAGCTATTTCATGTCGAAGTTAAAGTCAAAACGATTGTTTCAATACGCCATTTAAAAGACACTTGAACGTTAACATGTAAATGTTGACGTTCAAGTGTCTTTTAAGTACGAAGTTAAATGAAAATATATGTATATATATACAACCATTTTCATCCAATCCCTCTCCTAGAGAGGAGGCCTGTGTCCCAGCAGTGGGAACTTTAAAACGCTGACTATGCATATGCTTATATGTATATAATTATAAATAAACTGACTCTAGTGTCCATTTGAAAGGGTATATTCTTATTTCTAACGTCTTATTTCTCTCGTAACTTGTAGGTATTCCACAAGTGCCTGCCTTCAGTTCTCTAAGGGAGATGGTTATTAAATAATAACAGTGGATTTGCTCCGTTGCGTTTCAGTGAACTAACCTTTACTTGAGACGTAGGGTGGTTCACATTAATCACATTGTTGCGGAATTTGTTCGAAAGAGTCACCGCGGCCCTGAAACGCAAAGGGCACAAGAAGGTTCACGGATGGGTTTAAGTCAGTAAGAGTCTTGCACTCCCTTCCGTCCCGTCGAGAGTGGAAGAAATCATTTGACGATTTCACATCCAAAAAAAAGGGTGGTTCACATTGACTTGTTTAGTAAATCTGAACATAAAATTAACGGATCTAAGTAACTAAAAAAACGGCCAAGAGCGAGTCGTACTCGCGCACGGAGGATTCCGTACCATTGACTAGGTAAACAACATTAGGTACTCCGTTCTGTTCCATCCAGAGCGGAAGAGTATTTTTGATGATTTCCCATTCATAAAAACCTTTCTCTTCACCGTAGCTTAATTCAACATCTCAATCAAAACTATCCTGGATTAACTAAATGGCATTTGATTCCGAAAATTTTGAAACACCCTCTGTGTCTCGCCGAATTCAGTACCCACCGCTTAATTTGAACCTCCCTTAACTTAAACACAATTCACTTATATGTACATCTTGCGGTTTTACTATTATGAGATTCCTTTGTTTGAAAACCAGCACAGGAAGCGGGGATATTATAATTATGTCAACTCCATATTATAATACATAATTATAACAACACTTGACATAAGATTAAAGGGCGGCTATAGGTATATAAATAGGCGGCTTGGTTGGTTGTAATATTTATATGAATTTAATGTGATTTTTCGCTTGAAAGGTCTTTGTTTTGACTGCTAGCTTATTGCTGCAAGTTTCGCTGCCATGGACTATCTCGCAGGAACCCTTGCGTTTTTAGGTATTAGTACTACCAGAATTTGCTATTATAAATGAGAAAGTTTAGACAGGTGGATGTTTGTTACTCAATCACGCTGCACAGAGATAAATTATAATCTGGAATAGCACATAGGCTTTTTATCGGTGAATTTGTCAGAAGGCAGAGGTTTGTAAAAGAGGTAACACATTAGGTTTTTTGTCGTAGTATGTAAGTGAGTATTAGTGTGTTGCCACAAAAAGTCACTTTTACCCCAGAACCCTCTTCAATTTTGATCATTAATAACGCTTACAACTTAGATGTCTTCTTTGGGAATTGGCGGAATGTGGTCTACAATCTGGAACAATGGAAAAAACGGAAGGAGGCCATTGCCCAACAGTGATATATTTCCGGCTAGCTATAATAATTATAACGCTTAACCATTGTTTTTTCTTCTCTATTTCAGATTGCAGGAACCATAGTCACCTATGAGCTCGTGCTGATGCAGTTCACAGGAGTCTCACCCGCATCACCTGATGGTGATTAAGATGTTATCATCGATAGATTTGCCTTTATCGCACTAAACACGAGCCATATAATTAACCATACTGAGAAGAGAGAGATAATGAGAAAGAAGTAATAATATCGAGATAATAAGATAAAAATTGTTAATTGAGTTAATCGGTTCACATTAATAGGTTCTTTTATAACATTAGTTAAGGCCTGAAAGGCTCTAGACAAAACTATATATATGTATATTCTGTCTGCGATAACCTTTGTCAATCGTTCAACATTTAATATTGAAAATGAATGATTACTTCTAGCGATAAGGCCGCCCATTGTGTCACCCTATGTAATGTTTACTTCATCTATATTTTCTGTAACTTATATGGTGTAAATAATAAAGAGTATTCTATTCTATTCTATTATATGTATGTCAATAGTGCTTGTTACTACTTGGTATGTACATTGTGGATTTTTTGACAATCTAATTCGTTCATAGAATTTCACTTCGACACACCACTCACAAAATAAAAGTCACATTTTCAAGAACAAGTCAACTTTTATTTTTATTCATAAGTTTAAAAAAGTAGAATAGGATAATAAAATTATGATGTGGCGAATTTAACGATTCAAATATTTATTTTTAAATATAGAATAAGGTACACTTTACAGATGTAATTAAATAAATAAATAGCGTCGTAATTACTCGTATACATAATTTATTGTTTTACTTTAATACCAGTGGCATAAAAATAGTAGAAAGATAAACCCTAATGAAATTACATAATATTTAAGAGCTGTTTGAACGTTTGTCATATCGAAATTAAAAAGTAACAGTGAGTTCTAATGGAGTTTCAACTTGTGAGTAGGTTCTTAAAATAAAATCTTTATTTCATGAATGGAATCATCATCTACATTAAATTACGATGATGGGATGGGAGCGTCAGACTCTTACGGACTAAAACCCACCCGTGCTCCAAATGCTCTATGCGTTTCAGAGCCGCGGTAACTCTTTCTAACAATTCTATAACAGTTGAAACGTTGAAAAACCTCAAACTACGTAGACAGAAAACCGCAGGTTCTCCAAAAAGTGACATTACATAGCAATAACGATTGTAAAAAAATCCAAACGAATCTTTATGTTTCGGCAGTGCTCGTCAAACCCACACAGTCTGAACTTTTGATAGGTGTCACTTTTCATGACACAGCCTCTGGTTTGGGCCAATTGTGTCTATAATCAGCCTTTTAACGTTCCCACTGCTGGGACACAGGCCGCCTCTCTAGGAGAGGGAATGGGGCGTAATCCACCACGCGGGCCCAGTGCCGGTTGGTGAATGTCACATATGGCCTCGGATTTTTGGTCATACCAGTTTCCTCACGATGGTTTTTCTTCACCGTTTTGAGAGCAGTGGTGATGAAGTTAAATACACAAAGTAATGCATCTGGCTGGGTTTGAACCCACGACCTACACTTCGTAAGTCGGGGTCGTTACCAATCGGCCACCACTGCTTCGCGCCACACAACCTCTGGTTTGGGCCAATTGTATCTGCTGGATTACAAGCACTCAACCGATCAATGTGTGATGCTGTGAGGTTAGTCAATGTCTTCTAGAGTGTACGCCTTTCGGTTGAGATAATCGTGATATCCAACTATTGCTACGTGAATTCCAGAATAGTACATTATGATACAAGTGAGCTGAGTTGCTGATTATACACGAGGCTGTGGGTTACAGTCAATCAGCCGAGTGTCAAGTGAGCAAGTTGCTCACCGAATTTCATACGCACTTTTTCAACACACTTGCGCGGAAAAAACAACAATTATTTACCACACAACAACCAATGCGATACAAACAAAATATAAAAAATATGGGAAAAGGCGCGCAAGGTTTTTTTTTTTTGCACGCGCCAATTGTAATTGATTGATTACATCTATCCATACAGCCTACTTTAAAATTATAATTTTAGTGATAAAATGCATATATTTTATAGCAAATTATTGTGAATTAAAAATATTTTTTTCGTCTTAATTAAACAAAAAATGTAAATGGATTTTCAGTAGCAACCTCTGTGTTCTTACAAAAAGTGCAGTTAGGTACTAACTTAGCTTTTTAGCACTAGTGTGTTATAGTTCGGCTCTAAGAACGAAGTAATAAAGCTCACTTTACGAGTAAGTGTGTTCAAAAGTACCTATACATATTATCTGACGAGAAGATAAATTAGCTCATGCTTTCACAAAAAAAGGTGCACCACATAACTACACATAAAATAAAGCTACAATAATGTGTTACGAAGATTAATGCCTCTCTTGTGACGAGGGAAACTTCATCAGTTAGGTTACAACTTTATTATGATTCGCAGTTGATACGAACAGAATCATTCTGTAAAATTCCCCCCATAGATCGCGGCTTTATAATAACTAACTCATTAATGCCGCTCGGGTCGGTCTTAGAGGTTGGCAACGCTTGCTGAGGTGGATGGTAATTGGATAAGTAGTCGCTTTGTGTAAAATACAGGTACATATTATCTGCATAAGGTTAGAATAGAATCTCAAGGAGCCGTCAGCACCAGGGACGGGGCCCCATAGGGTCGGTGCCTGCTAGGGTTGCGGAATTTGTTCGAAAGAGTTACCGCGGCCCTGGAACGCAAAGGGCACAAGAGGAACACGGGTGGGTTTTAGTCAGTAAGAGTCTGACACTCCCTACCACTCCACCCAGGGCGGGATGATGATTTCCCATCCAAAAAAAAAAGGTTAGAATAGAAGCCGATTGTTGGGGAAAGGCTAGGCAGATTAACAATTGGGTATATTACTAGACTAGATATGAAAATCATAATTCTATTGAGTCCGTCAGTTGGATTTTCAAAAAATATTGTACACGTATTTTTTCACGTTGTTTTCAGGGTTCAAGTATGTATGTATGTTTGTTTGTGAGTTTCTTTATTCCATCACTACTTCCAAACGGCTTAACTGATATCAATGTATGTGGTATCGATAGAAGCGTTGAGTTAACATAATATGCTAGTTAAAAAAAATTAAAAGGTAACCATGGTTTATAAATAAAATAAAAAACTACTAACTTTGTAAAATTGATTGAGTCAGGCGTTACTTTGCGGAAATCCATTTTAATTTGAAATTGAAAACTATATATCTAGTTTTAATTTCCGCGAATATTAGTGGGTTGCAGGTATGCACCTCCCTCCCGCCCGCTATATTATGCACATGCAAGATTACAAGGCAAATGCAAGGATTTTATGCACATGCAGGAAGGCAAAGCAATACCCAACACCATTACCGACACGTGTTTCGCCTCTGCTATATAGCTGCGGAAGGCGGCTAATTTATGTTGAAGAGGGTGACAAGAAGAGGCTGGTATTGTCATGTCAGTGTGTGTTGGCTTTCGATAAATTTGGAAATCTAAGTTACTATTGTAACTGTACTGTGTCTGTGTTGTACTGTTGTTGTTGTTGTTGTATTGTTGTTGTGTTGTATTGTTGTTGTTGTTGTTGTTTGTTGTTGTTGTTTTTGGAACAATTAGAGATTTTGAAACATAGTAATAATAATAATTTTGCACTGTTGAATGACCAGACGAATTTAGTTTCTTCCCCTTTACTGCGAATGTTTGTGGGTAGTTGTACACAAATAACCAACGGTGGCAGTGTATAAAAGGGGGGGTGCCTTGTACTAATTTCTCAGTCGCAACTCAACGGTCAGTGAGTCAACACGTCCCCTGAGGATGCCTCGTGGAGAGGCGAAACACGTGTCGGTAATGGTGTTGGGTATTGCTTTGCCTTCCTGCATGTGCATAAAATCCTTGCATTTGCCTTGTAATCTTGCATGTGCATAATATAGCGGGCGGGAGGGAGGTGCATACCTGCAACCCACTAATATTCGCGGAAATTAAAACTAGATAATATATTGTTTTCAATTTCATACTAACTTTGTTTTTATTAAATTTTCGTACAAAATATTTTCGTTTTTATTTATGCATTTATTTTCATTTTTTTTAATTTTAACTAGCATATGTTACCCGAGATAACTCAACGTTTCTAACGATACCACATATGTACGTTGATATCGGTTAAGCCGTTAAGAAGTTATGGTGGAATAAAAAAAATCACATACATACATACCTACACACATAAACTGATACATGCTGTATGCATGTGTACATGAACGCTGAAGACATAACACTCCTTTTTTTGGGCAGTCGTGTAAAAAAGGATTTGACCACCTTTTTTTTATTTGATGGGCAATCGTCAAATCGAATTCGAGCCACCCCGCGGCTTGGACAATATATTAGTATAGTTAAGATAATGATTCCAAACTAGTAACTTTCTAACTCCCGCTATCATGAATTCAAATTCACCGTAAGTAAAGCATTTTCTCATGATATGCTTCATTTAGCCAACAGTTGTGCAAAGGAAAATAGACAAGATGTTCTTTGATACAAACGCAAGCAATATTTTCATCCCTTTGAATGGTTATTGGGACTAATCTCGTCTATCGCAGCCACATAATGGGAAAATGATTTACCGACTAGTACATTGATATCGTATGATATTGGATGTGCAGGTCCGGATTTGAAGATTACAAATTTTATAATACCTATTTATAAAACCTCGTTGGTGTTATGGTCTCAAACGTGAGGTCATAGGTTCGACATGCGGATTTGACTAAGTGTCGTTGAAGTTTTTCAACAGGAATTTATGTGATGAACAATGTGGCCGTTGTGAGCTGGTGCCGTCGAGGACAGCCGAGAAAGTGAGGACGAGGCGACCTGGATGTCTACCGCGAGGGCTGGTTCGGGGTGGCGAGGGAGAAGTCTAGGAGGACTTTTGTTAGTCCTTTGTAAATAGCGATATGTGCAAAAATAACAAACATACTTATTTAAATTAATTTGAAAAAAAAAAAAAGTACACTTTGACAAATAAGCATTTAAATCACCCTTGTTATGTTCACAACTATCTAATAATTTTTTGAGTAAGTCAGTTTTTTATTTAATAATAAGTCTACACTTTTTGGATGTGTATGAATTTGTATATCTGTAACAGGCACACATGCAATAATATACACCCCGAATGAATTCATCGTTGGAATGTGCAAATCATGTTGAGTTTCTTTCAAAACATCTCCATCGCTGATTATAGCGGGCCACCAAAGTATATTTCTCTTTTATGTTTTATCATTTTGTGTATTCTGAGTACTGTGTATGTATTGGCAATTATTGTATTTTTGAAATTCGTCCCTGTACAATATTCGGGGTAATACACTAAGAATCCAACAGGTCCGCAGATTGAACAAAGGAATTGAGCGAGCTTCTTATTGCGCCGTATCCCGCACAGTTATTATTATCATTATTGTAGGAATATTGAATGTATTATAATAATGAATTGGTATTGTTATCTCAGAGTAATTTACGGGTGATTTGTAGGTACAGAAAAATTATACGTTACTGTTTGAGTAATTTTCATTCTCCATACTCAGATATTTTTAAAAATATTGCCTCTTTTACAAAAATACATCCAACTTCCATATCAAAAACACTACAAATAACTTGTATTTCGGAAATCGATGTTTGAAACCAAAGAAACAAACAAATATACCGTTGTAAAAAAGTTTTTATTTTTCCCATTTTAGTGGTGACATTATTCCCATTTAATAATAATTAATTAGTGGTCGTGCAATTAACCTTTAAGAAGTTACTTGTGTGCCTTCGTGGTTAAGTCCAAACTAGCCCATAGTTAAATGTCTACTTACATTTGGAATTGAAATAGAGCTAACTATATATATATATATATTGATATATATTTATTGATTTTAAGCTGAGGAGGTCACTAGTTTCTCTTTGAAATTCAAAGTCCAATGAAAATTCATTATATTTAAGTAAACCCAACGCAAAAATCTATTATTTATGAACCGGTCCATAAACAATAGAGTTATGCGCAAATACATAGATAGCCTCAACAAAAACATGGTTGACTTGTACACATCTGCATTTAATAGACTTTTTTAGGAATCCTCAGATTACCGTAAGATTTGCATTGAACAATTTATTATTGACAAAATTACATAAAAAAAATAAATGGATGTGTTTGTCATCCCAGCTCTAAATATTGAACCATCAAGCAACTCGAACAAAACATCTAATGATCCACACTTAATTTTCTGCAAAAAGCTTAGAAGCCAGCTCTTTGTTTCATATTGATTTTTAGCATTTCTATACAGGAACACAGAAAGTTTTGTATTTTATTTATCGTTAGTCTTTCTGGGCTCAGTTTGCTAAAATCACCGCTATGCCTGTTCTCAACAAATGGGTTGGTAGAGATCTCATTTTGATACCTATTTTTTGCCTAAAAGAAGCAAATTAACGTACTAAACTCAAAACATTGCGGTATAGTAAATTATGATACAAGTGAGCTAAGTTGCTCATTATACACGAGGCTGTGGGTTGCAGCCCGAGCCGCAGGCGAGGGTATAACTCAGCCGAGTGTCTAGTGAGCAAGTTGCTCACCGAGTATCATACGCACTTTTTCAACACACTTGCGAGGCAAAAACAAACACGTATAGCATAAATTGTTTTACCACACAGCAACAAATGCGATACAAACAAAATATGAAAATTATGGGAAATTAGATTTTTATTTTTTTGCACGAGCCAAATGTAAGATGATTGATTACATATAGCCATACAGCGTCGTTCAAAATTATAATTTCAGTGATAAAATGCAAATATTTTATAAGAAATTATTGAGAATTATAAACAATCTGATAATAATAATTGTTTTTTTTTTCTTTATAGTGACTTATTTATTTATTCCAAAAAGTGGATTTTCCGAGGAATAAAATTACTTAGTTGTTACAAAAAATGCAGTTACTAACTAGTTTAACTTTGTAGGGATTTATTCTATTACGTGTAATATTATTATGCACGTGCGTTCGGTTTATGGCCCTAAGAACGATATAATAAGGATCACTTTACGAGCAAGTGTGTTGAAAAAGATTTTATGAGTTGCTATCTAGTTTCTGATAGCTCCCGGGTTGTAAAGTGTTTTATGTCTTAATCAAGATTTGGCCTGCGCGTGCGCCAAGTTTCATTCAAATCCATTCCATTGTTTTGCCGTGAAAAGGTCCTAAACGAGGTCCTATACTAATTTTCTTTTGCATTTATAATATTGTTATTGATGGTTGCATAAAGGAAAGCAACAGAGTTAAAATTTAAGCAGTTCCAATAAGCTGAGCGTAGACCGAGTTGAAATCAATTTTTCATTTTATAGACTTACTAGCTTATGCCCGCTACTTCGTTCGCGTGGAGTTCCATACAAATTGTTAACCCCTTTTTCACCCCCTTAGGGGACGAATTTTCAAAAATCCTTTCTAAGCGTACGTCTACGTCATAATATCTACCTGCATGCCAAATTTCAGCCCGATCCGTTCAGTGGTTTGGGCTGTGCGTTGATAGATCACTATGTCAGTCAGTCAGTCCCTTTTGAGTTATATCGACGGTTAAAAGGAAATAGGGTATAAGCGACAAAAAGTGAAATGTTCAGGAGAGCCGTTCAAAGTTTTAAATTTTAGAAAAACTGACGTAATTTTGTTATTTATTAAGATATCGTGAAAACTAAAACAGTTATAAAATCAGAAAAAACTGGAGCATTTACCGGTATTTTTAGTTTTAATGATTTTACGCTATTTAAAGTGGTTTTTGTCGCTTATAACAATAGCTTTTAATTTTCTAATGAGGAAATACGGCATAAGATACAAATGACAAAGTAAAATATTAAAGGATAAGAAGCCTAAGCGACATACTGATTTCTCACACAGCAAGGTAAAAGGGTATAAGAGACTAGGCAGTTCAATAAGTGTTATAGGAAAAGAAGGATAAGGTACTTTTCACAGTGGTTGTATGGAAGCTAATAGAGCACAAGAAACAATCGGCTTTCAAGACAATACCAGGATATAAGACATTAGTGACGCACAATGTCGCTTGAAAGCAAAGGAAAAGAAGGATAATCAACATTTGGCATTGCGTGAGTCTATGGAAATATGGATGAAAAGACACCCCAAAAATAATGAAGTAGCGCAACCAACACGATCCTTCATCAGGATAAGAGCTAAAACGGGTATTACACTACACTGTAATTTTGTCCCTAACTCGTAAAATAGGGTGAAGTATTTTAAAAGTATTAGGGAGTCGATTTTCATACAAAAAGACTAAGGATCCTTAGTCTTAGGGGCCTGTTTCAGTATACCCTACCCGTTCAAGTGATTCTAATTTACACTAAATAGTAGATTTCAAAGATGATAGTTCGTCATTATAGTCATTTTCATTTTCATGTCACCTACTTACTTATTTACTAACAAGCGGATAGTAGGTTTTTTTTTTAATAAAAAAAGTCATTTTTTATGTTTTCAATAAGGAAAAATCAAAGCTACTTAAAAAGGAGTGGTTAGGTAGCCAACCCGCCTGCCCAGCGTGGCGATTATGGGCAAATACCTCCAATGCAGAACAACAAAAAGCCACGGCCTCCAGTTCCCGGCGGTCCCGCTATTCCTGGTCATGGTGGCGACCACGGTAACGGCGGGGTGGGGGGTGCCAAGAATCTCCGGGCTACAGGAGGCCACCAACACCATAAACTGAAACTAACCCTGGCGACGCACGCTACGGCTTGACTCGCATCGGCAAACACTAGGGTTGAGTGAAGTCCGAAGAAGGGGGGAGGGACACCAGGTGTCCTCCCCCAAGCACATCCAGTACATCAGATGACCCGATTCCAGGGTTATCCCTGGAATCAGGTCATCTGATCTGTCGGTCGGTCGGTGAATCTGTCAAGTGTGTCGAACAGGGTAGCGTACCTTATTGTAAAGCTCACCGAGAGGTATAGCCTCAAGGTAGTGTACGCACCAATCTCGACACACTCGGACGACGAAGTGGAAAATATGTTCGATGACATATCGAGAGCCCACTCACCCACACCACTCCACTACAAAGCCCTCCACTTCACTACAAAGACATAGTACATCGTTGTCATGTTGACTTTAATGCCAAAGTGGGAGTACAGTATTGCTGCGAATAGGTAATAGGATACCATGGCTTTGGAAGCAGAAATCATAGGGGGCAAATCCTCGTCAACTTCCTGGAACGGGAGGGGTTGTTCTTGATGAACTCCTTCAAGAAACAGACCCAAAGGAAGAGGACGTGGCAAAGCCCCGACACTATGACCACCGACTTGTCCGTGGCTCTCTGAATATTAACTTCAAGGCCGAACGTGTCCGTCTGATGAAGTCCAGACTCCGACCAACTCTGCTCCAAACCATGGCATGATCTGAAACATTCCAAGCAAACCTGTAAAACCGATTCGCTGCCGTGGAAACCACAACAGACGTAAACCAGAACCTCTAAAATGTGACTCGGATCCTCAGGGAAAAAGGTACGAGATTCTGTGATATGCAGCGTAAGGGCAAGAAGTTCAAGCTTTCAGAAAGGACTTTAGGCCGAAGGAATGACGTGAAAGCCCACCCGTCACTTCGTCGGCAAAGCGATTTCTAAACTGAGAGATCAACAAGCACGTCCGACAGGACCTCCGGGGCTTCAATGCTCTTTCAATCGCAATCGCAATCGCAAGAGCAATCGAGCAGAATCGGGGGTCAAAGGTGTTCGTACAGTCTCTTGGAAGAAGCCACCTGATGAAGTTGACCACAGCAAGTGGAGAAGTTGTTTCTTTGAAGCCAGTAGTCTTTTCGGAAGTGGAGGACTTCTATAGCCGGTTATACACATCGCATGCATCTCGTCCTGATCCCAAAAATGAGGGTTCTAGAGCCACATTGACACGCCATTTAACCAAAGACCTGCCAGAAGTCCTATGGCATTAAGTCCGCTTTGTACAGTTTTTTTTACTAGTGCGTAAAGTTTTAATAAATAAATAAGTCAGTATTGGCGAAATCGAGATCGCTTTTGGGCAGCTTAAAAATGGAAAAGCCCCTGGAGAAGACGGCGTTACCACAGAGCTGCTGAAAGCTGGAGGTAAACCCGTACTGAGGGAGCTCCAGAAGCTGTTTAACAATGTCCTGTATGAAGGGAGAATTTCAGAGGCGTGGAGTAGAAGTGTGGTTAAGATAACCACACTTCTAGTCCGTTCTTCAAAAAGGGAGACAAGACCCTATTGAAGAACTATCGACCCATATCCCTTCAAAGCCACGTCTATAAGCTGTTTTCAAGAGTGATTATGAACCGTCTTGCGCGAAAGCTCGACGAATTCCAACTACCAGAACAGGCTGGGTTTCGGAGCGGATACGGCCGCATAGACCACATCCATACAGTGCGGCAGATTATACAGAAGACCGAAGAGTATAATCAGCCCCTGTGTCTAGCATTTGTGAATCATGAAAAGGCCTTTGACTCGGTTGAAATCTGGTCTGTTCTGAAGTCCCTGCAGCGCTGCCAAGTAGACTGGCGATACATCCAAGTGATGAGATGTCTCTACGAGGCCGCCACCATGTCCGTTCAAGTACAGAATCAGCAAACAAGTCCCATACCGTTTCATCGCGGAGTGAGACAAGGGGATGTTATTTCCCCGAAATTGTTCACTAATGCAATGGAGGATATGTTCAAGACGCTGAACTGGAACGAACGTAGCATTAACATCAATGGCGAATACATCTCTTACTTGCGATTTGTAGATGATATCGTCATCATGGCAGAAACGCTGCAGGACCTACAACAGATGCTCAATGATCTGGCTGACTTTTCTGTAACATCAACATTGTTTCGCAGTAAACATTTTGACTTTGACTTTGGACTTTCAACGAAAATGTTCTACCGCCCAAGCAGCAAAATTATCCTATAGTGCAGATGCTATAGGCCTCCAGCACTTATAATATTCTCTTAACGGTTCTAGTATTTACTACCACGCTTATAATAGCCAGCATGGAGTAAGTTGGGCCTTATAGTATTTCTGATCTTATACATTAACTTATAATCACTTATAGGTAGAAATTAAGGGTGCAATATAAGTTTGGGTGACCTATAAAAGTATCGCGAGGGTGTAAATGCACTCAAGAGTAGATAAACTGGTAAGCTATACTTATAACTGCTAACAAGAAGCTTTATAGAACTACTATAAATAAAGTACGCCAATAAGAGTGACAAATAGAACTAAACAAACCGGAAACTATGTGCATTTATTACCCGGTTTTATAATGGTTTATAAATTCACTTTACGGAACAATTATAAGTAATATGGAGCGGTTTTATAGTGGTATAAACCAAAATTGTTATAATCTTAACACGATTATAAAGGTTTAATTTAATATACTTAGTATCCAAAACTATATCCGTGGTGTCCTGTACAAGAATACATTGGTTTTTACTATTATTAAGGTTTTTAAAGCTCGGGAAAGTGACTAAAAGGGATTTCCTTTTAGTCAAAAAGCGATCGACGTCCAAAACATTACCATTTTCAATGTTGACACCTAAACAAAAGAACTAAAATAAGCCACGTATCTAATAGCAATATAAAAGAACCGTCCGGTTATAAAAATATTTGCGGAACTCTAATTCCAAACAATATGGCCAAGCAATGGTTCTGATATTTACCATTATTAAACAAAGTAAGCCTATAACGGTTTGTTAATGTATTTGGGAAAACCAACTTTGTCAAAATGGCGACTTTTCATTGTATGTCTTACTGAAACTAACATTATTTTAAAATTCAACTTAATGAAAACGTAAATTTCAAGGGGCGCGTCAAAATTTTGACTAAAAACTTATTATACTTCACAGAAAATATACGTGCGCCATGCTGTGCACATTCAAACACATTATACATCTTGATTTATTGTTAACTAACACTCTACTCATAATTTATATTCTAGATAATATTTATTAGAAATGAATATGTTTTAATCTTTACAAATGTGCGCAGTAACATTTACCAATTCACAACACTTTGTATGAGCTTGTAACAGATTCACTGTGTACATTATTGTTGTATTTGGTTCCATTAAGCGCTGATAGTTAGCTTCGCGGGAGCAAATAGTTCTACGTAGTCCAACTATAAGGTCGTTACTGTCGTGTTTGGTTCCATTATGTGCTGATAGTTAGCTTCGCGGGCGCAAATAGTTTTACGTAGTCCAACTATGAGGTTGTTATTGGTAAAAGTGGTATTCACCAATTCTACTATAGACATTTAATTAGGTAAAATACGCCTATAAATTGGGCCCTTTTCCGTGGTTGTAATTGCTTACTATTCCTTTATAGTCCTATGAAATGGTGGTTCCAGGACAATTACTCGACCACATTTTGCTGCTTGGGCGGAACCGATTGCGATTCACGATGCAATTCTTTAAGTTGTTCAAAAATATGTGTACCTCGGGCAGACATTGCAGTTAGGTTAGGTTAGAAACAACTTTGAGGGCGAGGTAAATAGAAGAATTCAGTTAGGCTGGGCAGCGTTTGCGAAGCTACGTCGAGTCTTTACATCGTCGATTCCGCAGTGCGTAAAGACGAAAGTCTTCATTCAGTGCGTCCTACCCGTCATGGCAAACGGAGCAGAAACGTGGAGACTGACGGCTCGTATGGTCTACAAGCTTAAAGTCGCTCAGTGCGCTATGGAAAGGGCTATGCTCGGTGTGTCTCTGAGGGATCGCATCAGAAATGAGGTGATCCGTCAGAGAAGCAAGGTCATCGATATAGCCTACCGGATTAGTAAGCTGAAGTGGCAGTGGGCTGGCCATATTAACCGACAACCGTTGGGGTAAACGAGTTCTAGAGTGGAGACCGCGTCTCGGCAAACGTAGTGTAGGACGTCCTCAGGCACGGTGGAGTGACGATTTGCGCAGGATGGCTAGCAGAAACTGGATGCGAGAAGCCGAAAATAGATCTAAGTGGCGTGCAATTGGAGAGGCCTATGTCCAGCAGTGGACTGCAACAGGCTGTTGATGATGATGATGATGATGGGTAGGTAGCTAATACTGCAGCTAGCAGGTAGGGAACTTAAGAATTAATTACGAACACTTGGTATGTATCCGTAATATTCAAATTTAAAAAGGTAACAAACATAATAGTAAATAATAAAAAGCTTATTGGGTATTGTAGTATAAGTGACGTATAAGTATGATTGTAGAACGTGGAAGTAGGTTATAATGTGGTTATAATCGACACCATGATATCTAATTTAATTTAAGTAATAAGATATTATCGACAAAACTGTATTTATATTGTACGCGGAAGTAAGGTATAACCAACAGTGTGATATTAAAATAAATTTAGGTAATAGAGCATAACCTGCATAGCTTCCATAAAGTACTGAATGGTAATAGGGTATAACTGACAGAGTAATATGAAAATGAATTTCGTATATAGGGTACAAGCGCCATAGCTATGTTAAATTACGAAATGGAAGTAGGCTATAAACAACGTTTGTACTTTATGAGGGAAAAGCTTAAAAGGCATAAACAACCGAAAGCTCGACATCCTTGTTCGGGCGCCGTCGGGCACTCGGCTAGCTTCGGCTGCAGTCGTGAGACGGCGGTGCGGCGAGAGATGGAGCATGCGGGACGCGGGCCGACTGACACTTCGCCACCGGTCTCCGTGGACGGCACGCGCGCGCACTACATACGTTCCCACCAACATCGACAGTTATATTGTACCTTTTTGAGAATATATTTTATGTAAATTACAGTCCACTGCTTTTAACTTCAGTCCTTAATTAGGTCCCTAACATATGGTCCTTCGAGCCTCTTCAAAGTCGAGTTTTGGAAGAACCAAGATCGTCGACTGCTGGCAGTACGAATCGACGTTGGTGAACTTTGCACTCGTCGTGAATTTGAAAATCGCCGTGTCATCGGAGCAACCGTTATTTTTTCGAAGTCACTCTATTCAAGAACAAGGAACTACGTATATTTCTCCGAAGTCTTCGATTACGACGTTGGTGCAATACTAAACTGGCTGGTTTAGTCAGTGTACACCGAGTCATCGCTTCGTGGAGTTTAATTCAGTTCGCCTTGTGGATAAGGATACTGGTATTTTGTGAGTTTGTTCCAATTTATTCCCTTCTATATCCTTTTCAAACATTATTGTGTTACTTTCGTTAGATATTTTCTGTTTACCTCTTGCATATTAGAGTCAATGCGTGTTCATGTGCCATAGCTATCCTTTTCGCACTTGTATGATTGCGCATGCGCACTGCTTATCTTTACAGCTATTTACCGTTAGTAACGGTCGCATCAGCTGTGCGCTAAAGTGTCTACAACAGCTGACCGTCCGACCGCCATTGTGTCTAACGACTTCAAGGTCGCGCGTTTATTTATTTGTGAAACTTCATTTTTAAACTCAACTGTCAATTAATTAGAGAACTTTTGCTTATTTTTTCACTATGACGACATCCGAAGATTTATTAATTAGAAAGCGCAGTGCTATGAAAGCTAAGCTTACAAATTTCGGCAATTACATAAACGTGCTTCTTAGTTGTAAAACTTTTACCGACTTGCAACGCATCGAGTTGGAGGGCCGCTTTAGTAAATTTGAGGCTATATACGATCAATTTGATGAATTACAGGTAGAAATCGAGGTGCTTTCGGATAAACCGGACGACGCGTATGCAGAGCGAGCCAAGTTTGAGGAGCGGTATCACTCGCTGGCAGCGCAGGCGCGCAGTTTGCTGGCTAATGCCGGTGGCAGTGATTACGGGTCTGTAGCGGGCTCGGTGAACAAGCAAACAGGTGAATCGTTCCAACAACGCAATTTTATACGCCTACCTAAAATAGATTTGCCTAGCTTTGATGGTGGTTGTCAGTACTGGCTTGAGTATAGAGATACGTATTTGTCGCTAATACATAATAGTAGTTGCATAGATGATATCAGTAAGTTCCACTACCTTCGCGCATCTCTTAAAGGTGCTGCACTAGAAATAATTAAAAACATAGACTTCAAAGGTGACAATTACGAAATGGCGTGGAAGTTACTGTGTGATCGGTTTGACAATAGTCGGCTTTTAGTAGATAATCACGTGAAGGCATTGTTCAATGTTGAATATATCGTAAAAGAGTCTTGCAATTGTTTACGTCGTTTAGTGGACGTAATTAATAAAAATCTTAGAGCGCTCAAAACATTGGACGAGCCCACAGAAGAATGGGATACTTTGATTATTTATATGATGTCTATTAAATTAGATCCCGTCACAAGTAGAGATTGGGAAACTCATCGTAGTATTTTGCCAAAAAAACCCACATTGTCCCAATTTTGTTCATTTATTAGTAAAAAGGCTGATTTATTAGAAACATTAGAATACAATAAACATACATTTAACATAGAAAATAAAAATAATAAAGTAGAACAGAAACATAAAGCTTTAATAGTAGAAACTAATCCTAGTAATAGCAATTGTAATACGTCTAGTAAATGTCCCTTGTGCAATAAAAATCACCTTTTGTATACATGTGAAGAATTTCGTAGTTTATGTGTAGAAACTCGTATTTCAAAAGCAAAAGAATTTAAAGTTTGTTTTAATTGTTTGCGCCCTGGTCATATGACCAAGCGATGCAGATTAGCTCATTGCAAATACTGTAAAGGTAGACATAACACTCTTCTACATGTTGAGGAATCAAAACCTAACAATTTTCAAGACCCTATGCCTAATAGTGTTGCCTTACCCATTGACATTCCTGAAGGTGGCCCTTCATCTACTGCCACTTCAGAAAATGTCGTCTTATCTAGTAACACTTCTTCACAGCATACTACTTCCTGTATTTTACTTTCCACAGCGTTCGTGCGGGTAGTGAACAACCGAGGTAACAAGGTCGACGCCAGGATCCTGCTCGATAATGGTAGCACAGCCAATTTTATTACGCAGACACTTTGCGATAAGCTGGGATTGCCTCGACGTAGCACGAGCTCCACGGTTACAGGTATTAACGGTCAGAGTACATCTAGTACACAGTCTTGCAAATTAACCATCGAATCTCGGAGCGGCAGCTATAAGACGGATATAAATTGCAATGTATTGCCTACAATTACCAATATACTGCCGTCTGCTTTGATTGATAAAACTAAAGTTCCCATACCATTAAATTTACAACTGGCTGATCCATCGTTCAATGTTCCGTCAGAAATTGATATTCTCGTTGGTGCTGAAGTATTTTGGAGTGTCTTAGGTGCTGCATCTATTAACCTAGGCAAAAATCAGCCCAAATTACATGAGACTAAGTTCGGGTGGATTGTATCAGGCTCTGTGGCTCTTCCATTACATCCATCAACAAAATCACAGTTAAATTGTTGTAACGTCTCATTGATAGACTTAAATGATAATTTGAAAAAGTTTTGGGAGCTTGACTCCGTTTCTTCTAAACATTCTTTGTCACAGGAAGAACGAGCTTGCGAGGATAGCTTTCGTCTTACAACTTTACGTGATCCATATGGTCGATTTGTTGTTACAGTCCCTTTTAAAAAAGATCCAAGTGTTTTAGGCGACTCTTACGAGATGGCAAAACGCAGGTTTTTGTCGTTGGAGCGACGTTTTCAGCGTGATCCTGTCTTTAAAGAGAGTTACGCTGCTTTCATGCGGGAATACGAGAACTTGGGACACATGACGGTCAACAACACACCAAGAAAATCTCATTCCACTCCACAAAACGAGTATTTTTTGCCACATCACGGAGTCATCAGGGAGTCCAGCACAACAACCAAACTTCGGGTAGTTTTCGATGCATCAGCTGCAACTACATCTGGAATATCGCTCAACGACATCCAAATGGTGGGTCCCACTGTCCAGGATGATCTATTTTCTATATTGTTACGTTTTCGTCAGCATATATTTGTAATTTCTGGAGATATTGAAAAAATGTACAGAGCTATTTCTGTGACACCTTCACAACGTCATTTGCAAAAAATAGTATATCGTGCTGATCCCAAATTACCTCTTAAGACGTACAGCCTCAACACCGTCACCTATGGAACAGCCTCAGCTCCATACTTAGCTACAAAGTGCTTGGTTAGTTTGGCGAAGGTCGCCTCTAATAATGCTGTCAAAACTTCCATTGAACGTGACTTTTATGTCGATGATTATCTAACTGGTGGTGATTCTATATCAGAAGTAGTTGAGATGGGTAGGGAAGTCGTTTCCATTTTAGCTTCAGCTAGTTTTCATCTGCGAAAATGGCAGTCAAACAGCCCAGAAATATTGAACGAAATCGCTGGTGTTTCGGGTAATTCGAATAGGTTAAATTTGTCTGAGAGTAAAAACGTATCTTCTAAAACTTTAGGCCTATATTGGCTATGTGAATCAGATTCTCTGGCTTTCTCAATTTGTATCGACGCCAACAAACGAATTACAAAGCGTCAAATTTTATCCACAATCAGTCAAATATTTGACCCCTTAGGCCTTGTTGGTCCTTGTGTTGTTGAGGCTAAAATAATTATCCAGAAATTATGGATGGCAAAGTGTGGCTGGGATGAACAAGTACCGGATGAAATACAGAGCTTCTGGGTGTCCTTTGTGAACAGTCTTCTATGTTTGAATAATTTAACTATACCTCGATGGGTTTTATGTGACAACATAAGTATAAATGAAATTCACGTATTTACAGATGCATCTGAAAAAGCTTATGGCGCTTGCGTATATGTTCGATCCATAGACAAAGATGGGTCAGTGACGGTACAGCTGCTAGTCTCTAAAAATCGTGTGGCACCAATCCAGCCAACGACTATCCCGAGGCTCGAGTTATGTGGAGCTTTGTTGGGAACAAGACTGTGTACTGCTGTCCTTGAGTCCTTTACCAAACCCGTCAGTAGATGCCGGTTTTGGTGCGATTCGACAATCGTGTTAAGTTGGCTTTCAATATCACCTAATTCATTAAAACCTTTTGTAAGAAATCGAATCAATGAAATACAAAAAAGCACTGCTGGGCATACATGGAGCTACGTGCCGTCTAAGGATAATCCGGCAGATCTTGTTTCTCGCGGGCTGAAGGCTGACCTTATCAGCGAGTGTTCTTTGTGGTGGTCAGGTCCTCAATTTTTATTAAAAGACGATATTCATTGGCCAAAAATGCCCAATGAGAACGTGAAACAGGATCTACCTGAAGTAGTATCATCACATTTCAATGATCATACGTGTCATCATCAATCATCCAATAATTTAATCTCAAATAATCAGTCACATAATAATCACTCATTCATTAAAATATTAATTCACAAGCATTCTAATCTTGATCATTTACAAAGAGTAGTTGCCTACTTACTTAGATTTATTCATAACTTAAGAAATAAAAATAATCGTTTCCTTGGTTCCCTTTCAAATCAAGAACTTATTAACGCACTTAATTTTATATTCCGTCACGCCCAAATGGATATGTTTCCAGATGAATATAATTTATTACAATCAGGTAAATCATTACGTCGTAAAAATAGACTTATTTCTTTAAGTCCCTTTGTAGATAAGGATGGCCTCATTCGCGTAGGTGGGAGACTTGACAATTCTCCTTATGACTATAATGTCAAACATCCCATTTTACTATGTTGTAAACATCACATCACACAATTAGTATTTCGTAAGTACCATAACGATCTCTTACACACCGGCCCTCAGCTTTTGTTGGCAAATATACGGCAAATGTATTGGCCTCTCGGTGGTAGGAACCTTTCGAAGTCTACTGTTAAAAAATGCATTAAGTGTTTTAAACATAAGTGTCAAACTGTGCAACCTATAATGGGTCAATTGCCCTCTTCAAGGACACATTTAGAATACCCGTTCATGAAGTGTAGCGTCGATTATGCTGGGCCAGTATTGATTGCTGATCGCAAGGGGCGAGGGTGTAGGCTTATAAAGGCATATTTGTGTATTTTTGTTTGCCTTGCCGTTAAAGCTGTTCATATCGAGCTTGTTACAGACTTGACAAAGGAAGCCTGTATGGCTGCCCTAACCCGTTTCGTTGCTCGTCGTGGTAAACCCGAAAGCATCTTGTCCGACAACGGTACTAACTTCGTAGGTACCTGTAATGAGCTACGAAAATTCCTACAAGATTCAAATCTTGAATCCGAAGTTGCTCAGCAAGGCATAACATTTACTTTCGCGCCTCCATACTCTCCTCACTTCAACGGCATTGCTGAAGCTGCCGTCCGTTCCTCTAAGCATCACCTAAAAAGGCTTTTAGGATTAACACATTTTACCTTCGAGGAAATGAGCACGTGTTTGACTCAAATAGAGGCTGTCTTAAACTCCCGTCCTCTAACACCTCTTTCCACTGATCCTCTAGATTTTTCCGTTCTTACTCCTGGACATTTTATAATTGGGCGACCACTAATATCTGTTCCGCATCCACAGGTTACTGATTTGAACATCGGGCGACTGGAGCGCTACCAAAGAGTGGAGCAAATAAAGCAACATTTTTGGAATCGATTTCAATTAGAATATGTTTCTCTGCTCCAGCAAAAGACTAAATGGACAGCGTCAACAGGCCAACTTTCAGCGGGCGCACTGGTTCTCATCAAAGAGAAGGGCCAACCGCCCTTGGTGTGGCCACTCGGGCGTGTCATCAAGGTCTTCCCTAGCTGTGACGGGACGACACGAGTAGTGGAGCTGAAGACGAAGAGAGGAACGGTGCTGCGGGCTTACAACAACATCTGCCCACTTCCTCTCACTTGAATGCTTCAACCCGGGGAGGATGTTCGGGCGCCGTCGGGCACTCGGCTAGCTTCGGCTGCAGTCGTGAGTCGTCATTTGTATGAAGTAAAAAAGCATTACCGACAACAAACACAATATAAATCATTTTTGTAGGGGCACAAGCACCTTTGTAGCAAAAATTACTTGAATTTTCGTCGGTTACGAAAACTAATACTATGAAAACGATTTTTTTTTGTTAGGGCATAAACGCCAAAAAACTCATCGTAGAGCCATGAGAGTAAGCGCATTCGAAAGAGCGGAAAATTTTACGTAGGATGGCATATATAACTCATTTTTGACCAAAATGTCGCTTATACTACATTATATTTATATTATACTTCCTTTTAACCGTCGATATATATTTAGATCACTCTTTTACAACTATTTCTTTATTTTTTATTCCGTGTATAATATTTGCAGAAACAAAAAAAACCAAGGTAAAACTTGTCAAAATTTACGCAAACTCGAGGCATACACTATTAAAGAGTATCACTATTTTTCGTATTCCTGCTTTCGTGACGAAACTATTGTCAATTAAAAGTTGCTGCAAAAAAATCTATTTAGTACATGTATTTTGCGCGAAAATATTTTGGTTGAATCTCTGAACTCCAAAATACAGGCCCATGTATTTCAGATGAATGGACAGATGTCAGAGTGCAAGGTTAGCAAATTGTAAGCGCGCGTGATGTATGCTTTGGAACGATCAGTTACTGTGTACTGATTCGAGTGAACGGTTCTCTCTGGGATCACGCGAAATATATTCGGTCAACGCAATCCGATTTTCATTGATTCCAGAACCCCGATTCCGAAGAAGCAGTACTCGAAGTAGGAATTACTGGGAACATTCACACACAATTCAAACACATGTTGTTTACTCCCTAAACAGACATAACTTTGTATGGCTACAATGTTACTTATGTATCAAATAAACTTTTTTTTGCAGTTTGAAACAGCCTTAACTGCTTTGCGTCCATTGTGGTCACAGCCTAACTCACCATGACGTTTACAGGCACTTATAACTATAATGACACGTAAACGCCTCCTCAAGGAGTACGCCCGAAACGTGACGAGCGTACTAATAGATGGGAAATCCCGAAAGGATTACATATCATGTGGAGAAAATATTGAAAGTGCCGATATTTTCCACCTTATTCTTACGTGCTGAGGGTCCTAATAATGAAGATCAGTCAAGGTGTGAACGGAAAATGTTGTAGTGTCTTTTTGTTGATTAGGTGGAACTCAGACAGCCAGACTTTAGGCCAGCGAGAGGCACCCAGGACAGGCAAACCTGCTTAGTATGGTCTGACCTGACGCGGAGGTTCAAATGACTACTGGGAGAAACTAGTACATTTAGTATTAGGCTTTAATCCAAAAGTAAGTTGGTCTGTCTGTTTGTTACCATATATATAGGCTTTCTAGTAAATAATAATTTTGGCACTTGAGATTATCACGGTTTGAAAGTTATAATTCCAGTTTGTTTCTACAAAGCTATAGATTTTTTTATTGAAAATAATTCTAATAAATACATAGGTTCCAGTATCCAGTCACATTTTCAAACTTATATTCCGAAGTAGGTACTTCAAATA
This sequence comes from Hecatera dysodea, assembly GCA_905332915.2. Lineage (NCBI taxonomy): Eukaryota > Metazoa > Arthropoda > Insecta > Lepidoptera > Noctuidae > Hecatera > Hecatera dysodea. The sequence goes on along the minus strand of HG995288.1, from coordinate 6,703,166 downwards.
TTTTCACCTTGAACTTTGCTGCTGGGAATTCTTTCTGGGAAAGAAAAGGGCCCCACACTAGGATTTACTCCTGTATCGTGGGTGCGCTCACAAACATGAAAACTCACATACACAAGACACCCAGACCCGGAACGATTATCTGTAGGCCATACAAACATTTGTTCCGTGCGGGGATCGAACCCGCGACACGTAGCACAGGAGCCGAACGTGCCAACCGTATGCTGATTTCACGAATAACTCGATGAATTCTTGGACCCGGAGGCCATATTTCATCCCTAAACGGATCAAACCCATAACTAATTTAAATAAGGTATTTGCGTCGTTAGAGATATTCTGCACACGCAGCAGTAGTCCCAGCACAACCTGCCGTGCTAAGAAGATGGAATAGCGCAAGGGTGTCGACATGTTACATCCTACACTAATAAAGGCCTCCTCAACGTCCAAGGCATTATGGTCATCCCATCTGGGCACCAAGTCTGCTATTTTTATAAATTTGACATACCAACACGATCCCATTGTCATTTTGCTAAAAGTTCGTAATCTGCTAAATTCATAATGGTCGATCATTGGTCGGTCAATGTTCTCGAAATACTTTTAGATAACCGAGCTATTAAAAGAAATGACTGCAAAATTTTAGCAGACTACCGCATACATTTGTCATTTTGTTTGTTAATTCTTTCAATGGAGTGTCAGTGGTTGACCATTGGAAAGTCATAATGACGCTTTTATATTAGTAGTGAAACATTTTTAATAGTATTTACTGGGTTGATTGAACGTCAAGGTTAACCAACGCCTGTCAACCGGTCCACCGATGCTGGACCATTCGTTACATACCCAGTAACCGGTCTGTCAGTTACTGGTTTGTAATGGTCAGTTAGGCTGCCGCTCCTCGTAAAATACTGGTATTAAGTTGCATCCATTAAGCAAATAAAAAAAAGGCTAAGCAGATTGTTTTTTTATTGACGTGATATTGGTTGCAATTTTTTTATTTTTTTTATTTTGAGACTTTATAAGGATATTTTAATATTTCTATGAGGCACAGTAGAGAATTACAAAGAAAAATGTTTATTTGGGACTCGCAAAAGACAAACAAAATAGTAAAAAAAAAAAATAGAACTGATAGTAAAATATATTAACAAAAACTAACGATATCAGATTAAATGTGCGAGGCCAAAAAGGTTCCTATCTCAGCATATGCAGCGATATTAAAAAAAAAAATATCGCAGCTCTGGTATTCTGATAGGTCCTGTGCAGATTATTTTTATCTTTTACCACTCACGGAATACGTACTGAAATGAAATATATAAATATGATGTTTTAAATAAATATTATGATGAAAAAATACATTAGAAGTAAACTGTTTAATTTTCCCCAAAGAAGGATTACATAACGTTTAATTGATAGAAGTTAAAACTAAAACATTGCTATTACAGATTATCATTAGATACAACCGTTTTCATGAGACTACTAGTTATCGTATTGTATCAAAACTAACTCATACTTCAAAATGGCGGCTGCCACCTGAAAACAAGAAAACATGGTTTAAAACTTCAACTTCAAACACTTGTATCTTCAAACTTCAAATTCTACAGTCTTTAAGTCAAGAGTGAATAGGTTTTAGTCAAGCGTGTTTCACCACATCACCGCTAACCCTCAGGTGAGATAGTGGTCAAACGCGTGCCTTTCAATAGAAAAAAATAATAAAAGAGGGATAAAAAATATCGAGCACCTGAAAGACCGCTCGCTTTCGACTGACTGCATAAAAAAAAAACAGACTTTACATCTATAGAAAATGTTTATCCATAAAACTTACTTCTAGCAGAAGTTCTCTTCGTAGTGAAAATAATCCCATTCCGGTTAAAGCAACGAAGTCATGTGCCAACTGATATTGTAGCCTTTTTATCTGCAAAGACAACAATGATAAGTAAGTCAGTTGAAGACCGTCATCACTCTCCTGAACTTGCAAGGGAGAACCTATATTTTGTTCTTTCGTATATGTACATGCCACGCATTTTATCTTGCAGTAGTAATGATCCATCTAGCTAGCTTTTTCTATACTAATATTATAAAGGGGAAAGATTTGATTGTTTGTTTGTTTGCATTGAATAGGCTACTAACTACTTGAACGATTTGAACAATTCTTTCACTGTTGGGAAGCTATACTATCCCCGGGTGACATATTTTATTCCCATATTCCCACGGGAACGGGAACTACGCGGGTGAAACCGCAAGGCGCTGCTAGTCCCAAATATATTGAGGTCAGCTTCCACTCGTACCAGATACAGCTAAACTCATATCTGACCTCCACTACCCAATAACTGAGTATCACGGTACCGCCTAATAAGACTGATGTCGTATTTTCTAAGTTCTGGCTACCCATAATGACTATCAAAAAAGTTTTCCAATAACAGACGCGAAGAACGGCTTAACAACTTTCTGAAGCACGTAGGAAACTCGGTATGTAACGGACCTATGACCGACCTCGATTTTCAACCACTACGGCTGTTATAATTAAGCTCCTGTTACCAGTTACTACTAAGTTTTTATAAGTACTTACCTCAACATTATAAGAGGCACTGGGACACGAATGCAGACACTTGAGAGCTCTCCGCGAGTGAAGGTGTACATCTGAGGCAGCCAGCACAACGCTGCAAGCTCGGAATATCAACCAGCTCAGTGAAAAAAGGAAGTAACAGCGACTGATTATGCTTCCACTGCTCTTACTGTGAAAAAAAGACCATACTTCATTATTATGAATCTGATAGTTACTGTTTTTTCTTTTGGGACAAGCCCGCTTCATGATTCCCGACCACTACCAACTCCTGACAAGTCAAATCAACTATAGCGACCACTAGAAATATGTATGTCTGCGGTATACCGAACAGATATGAGTGGCACACTGGTTGTTTATATAGACTATTTTTTTCCAACGGCTTCGCTTGCGTAAAGTTCGCAAATTATTCCAAGGTAAATATATCCTATAGGTATCCTAGTTCAGGATATGTTCTACGTCATAAATTCTTAGCAGTCTTACATAAATCATTCTTTGAGGAGGAGTGGGTTTTAATCCACTACGCAAGCCTAGTGTATTTTTTATTTTTTGGACATGCCTTTTTTTCTTTGAGAGTGGTACTGATGAATTATAATTATTGTAAAAGTGTTTACCTGGATGTACCTCACAACAAGTCTGCTATTACAATAGTGTCAGAATGATCTGTCCTTGATATCATAATGGTTGACTTTTACAAGTTTAGTAATCTACTAATATAAAAGCGTGACTATAACTTTCCAATGGTCAACCACTGACTCCACATTGAAAGAAATGGCATAGAATGGTAATCTCTTACATAATGACAAACGTGTGCGATAATCTGCTAAAATGTTGACAGTTCCTTTTGTCAGTGATCTACCATTAGAAGGTCATTGTGCATTCATTGCTTTTAATAGCTCGGTTATCAAAAAGTATTACGAGACCATTGACCGACCAATGATCGACCATTATGAATTTAGCAGATTACGAACTTTTAGCAAAATGACAATGGAATCGTGTTGGGATGATAAATTTATAAAAATAGCAGACTTGGGGCCCTGATGACATGTAAGTGGTAAAAAGTTTTATTTTCCTTTAATGTGTTAAAATAAACATTGACATTAGAACCCTTTACAAATACTTTGAAATCAGATTTAGGACCTTTTTCAAGTGGGCTGAACAGGGCAGAACGCCTTTTGAAAACATCACAGATCAAGGTCTTTCCAGTACTGCTCGAACAATGACCCAAATTGCTAGAAGTGGCGCTTTACCCTAAGTGAAGGACGCAAAGATCCCCCTTTACGAAGCTGACTCGGCAATGTATACTTAATTTTCTTGACTTTCAAAACTCGGTATAATTATTTGAGAAGGAGCTTCTATTAACTTTGTTCTGTTTAACTCCAGAGGCCCTTTAGTGGCGACCCTAATTAAGATAGCTTAATTAGCAAATAATGTTTGAAAGTTTGAATTCGTTATTTTCTTATCAGTTGGATTGGGAATTATTTAAACTAATAGTACCTAAACTGTTTGTTTGTAGGAGGTCACCTCTAGAAGTGCAGATGCGATTATTCAAATTCTTTCATTGATTTAAATATTATGATAATAATGGGATAGTGGGAGCGAAACCGTGACAAAAACTATAGTGACATACGGCGATGCACCACTACAACGGTACATGCTGGATTTCCCGAACTTACAAAAACCATTTTGGGAATGCTTTCAATGTGCGTACAGCTAAGGTGCGGATTTTCCTGCTTGTTATTTGTGAATATATTACTTCTAGAGTTCTAGGTAAGTAAGTTCAACATCATCGCTTACCACCAGCACCTCAGCTAATGGTAAACGACGAAGGCAAACACGAGCCTTTGAAAAAAAAAAAACAATGGTAGTTTATGATTGTTTTCGTTTTCATGACCTTCTGATGAATTAGTTAATTTTAACTTACTTAATATTTATTGTCTTTGTTTTATGTCAAGTGTTCTTAAATAAGACCTTGTTTTTGATTTTCATTTCGTTTGTAGACAGTCGTGACAGCCTCATTATAATAGATCAACATAATTTTAAATAAATTGGTTATTATTTTGGAGAGGAATAATAATTCCATAAAATTAGGTACATGATTGAAATTCAGTCTTTTCATGTTGACGTTTCAGTGAGATGTCGAAAAATTCCTTAAAAACCGGCCAAGTGCGAGTCGTACTCTCACACAAAGGGTTCCATGCAATAAATCGAAAAAAAGATATAAGTTGTGATGTTCAAACCAATTTTCATTGAAAGTCGTCGTTTCGTCTGTGAAGTTGTGTTTGCTATTCTATTTTTAATTTTTAACTACCAAAAAAACGTGTCACATTTTTTACCAATTTGGAAGCACATATCTCAAAAACGATTGCCTTAAATAAAAAAAAAAAATTTTTTAGAATCCTCTATTTATTTTAAAACTGTCCACACGATTATGTTTGCTGGAATTTATTTTATCATCCCTCAGTTACATGTATAAAGTGCCACCCCTAAAATTATTTTTGCCATAATATCACAGCACTATTGAATAGCGGTTCACAGGTTGCACCTATGTAGCAATTTTTCATTTCTGTAGTGTTGTGAATAAATCTACGTAATGCGTGTAGCTACTGAAAATAGAAAAATAATACGTATTATAGTTATTTCCCTCACTAACTCTTGTTGTCATTAAGTTCAGTAGAGTGTGGAACACGAAAATCTTTTGTAAGAAAAGATTTATTTATGTACGACCCGACTGCCCTAATAATGGGAAGTTTTTGTAAGTACAAGTGCTTTTAACGATGTACTTATTTTCAGTCTAATTTATAAAACGAACTACCCGGTTAACTATGATCATTATTAAATTGTCAAAAGGTAGGTAAGTATCACAAATTTGTCTTTGATTCTACAGATTTCCTTGGTTCTGTTAAGAGCGTATACGCCGAACGGCAATTCAAACAAATTTTCAAGTCCTTATTTTCCGAAATGACTAAACCGATTTTAATGAAAATTTACACACATAAGCAGGATACATAGGTCTAAAAAGGGGTTCTAAATAGGTCAAAAAATGTTCGGTAAATAGTGTTACATTTAAATTAGACCCATTTTCTATACAAACATAAATTTAAAGTTATCTTTCTTTTTAAATAAGACATTTCGAAAGTGTTTTAACTAAATATTTAGACCTTTCTATCCTACTTTTATATGTGTGAAGTTTCATTAAAATCGGTTCAGTCATTTTGCGAAATAGTGACTTGAAAATTTGTATGAAATGCCATACGGCGTACACGCTCATAAGAATGTTCGCTAGTGATGCTAATTGTTAAAAGTCTAAATTCTATGTTTTGGATTTGTTTACAACCAAAACCAAAGATACCAGAACCGAAGTCGCACTTGATCTAGGCTTTCTTAACTAAAATGCGAATTAACAAACTACTGCGTAATTAAGCAGAACTTACTGTATGCCAAGAAAGATCTGCAGACAGATGAAGAACAAGTTGTTGGCGTTTGACAGCAGCACCAGCGATCCAAGATGGTGGTCCACCATGCGCACGAGTGTTGCTTGTCGAACGTACGCCTCGCGGAGACGACGCCATACTTGGATTTGTAGGTACAGTTCGGTGCCGAACTGGAAGAAGAAGTTGGAAGTATTATGTTTATTGCTGAAAGAAGAGCTTTTAAAGGTTTATACACACTCATCATTCACATCACCGTCGCGTCGCCGATTAGTCACTGATTGTATGTCACGATCGAAGTCCTACGACTTCTAAGGAAGTGAGCGACGTATCGATGACTTGACTGACGTGACGTATGCAATAAATATTTTTTTAAGGTTTTCGAACGTCCATAAAAAAAAAAACAGTACCCTTATAGGATCAGTCGTGCGTCTGTCTTTCTGTTCGTCTGTCACAGAGAATTTTCACTGAATCTACTGGACCGATTCTGTTAAAATTTGGTACACTATATATCAAATATATTGATGTCATAATAAAATTAAAAATACACCTTATCTACGAAACAAATCGAACCTAAAATTAAAAAAAAGAATATTGTAGTTCTTTACACTACTAACTAGCCAGACGGCCGATTACGTTGCCAGGTTGAAGCGAGACAACCATATTCGGCCAGTGACCATATCAAGTGCTAGATCGCCATAACAGTGGCGCCTACATTTTTTTTTCGTGATTTCAGTCATGGTCCCAATAGTAAAAGTGGTTCATAATGAAGAGTACTTACAATGACCTCTTGCGAGGTATTGCGTTTATTCTGTTAGATGTTGTATGTGTTCAGACGAAAAAAATCAATATAGTAGAAAGTTTTCCTGTTTCGAAATACCGCTACTTTTGCACGAGTAAAGATTTATTACCATTTCAGTAAATTGTATTTGTTCAACAACATAACACATTTGTAGTAGTGGTGGCCGATTAGTAACAGCCCCGAATTGCGAATCGAGGTCGCGGGTTCAAACCCAGCCAGGCGTATTACTTTGTGTAATTAATTTCATCACCACTGCTCTCAAAACGGTGAAGGAGAACATCGTGAGGAAACCGGCATGTCCTAGAATCAAAAATTCGAAGACATGTGACATTCACCAACCCGCACTGGGCCCGCGTGGTGGATTATTATTATTGGACCCATTTCCTCTCCTAGAGAGGAGGCCTGAGTCCCAGCAGTGGGAACATTAAAGGGCTGATTATGTTATGTTACCCATAACACATTTTATCTGTGAATTGTGTATTTTCTATGACATGATTCGATCACTGATCGAAGATTACGTGTGTGCGTCGTGCGTTAATTAAACATGGAGTTAAATCGATGCGTATTGAGGTCCCCCATCGTTATGTTTCCTTTGATCGACTCCCTTTATAACTCTTTTTATAAATAGTACTACAGTAGGCATTCCGCGTGATACATGGAGCTGAAGTCGAGCCTAACCGATCAACAGATCGGTTAGGCTCGACTTCAGCTCCATTCCAAATTAGTCGGCTGTGAAATTCCTGCCATGAGCTGTTGCTCATGGCAGGAATTTCACAGCCGACTACAAAATCAAACTTTTTCTGATTCCCGATATGCATATTTAAAGTCGGGTAGTTTTTAAATTTTAGCATAGCAATATGCTATTTCTCTAATCGGATCTTTAACAATAAACTATGTAACGTTAAATATCAGCTAAAATGAGACATAGGTATTGGAATGTATAATTGAGGAATCGCGGGCTTTTGAAAAGCGGTATGAATGGATTTCCCTTTGGTCAGAAGTAGAGCAGAATGGGCTACCGAAAATAGTTACGATATATGTATATCGATTAAGGACGGCTTCATTTACTTATTGCCATGTTTGAAATTAATTAGCAAGTAGCTAATTAATTTCAAACATGGCAATAAGTAAATAGAATTTTCAGAATAGACTTATCAATTCTTAACTAGAAGCTTAACTAGAATTTTCAGAATAGATTTATCAATTCGGACTTCTGTGGTAACCAAAATAAAATAAAATTCAACCGAATTGAGAATCTCCTCTTTTTATTTTAAACACGGGTAAAATGCTACACAATTTTGACGTGTCCAAAACCGATGTTACCAGGATAAAAGGCAGATTGTGTTATTTCGTCAGAAAATTGATAATTAATTTCCCCCAAACACATTACACAATTATATTATATCGTAGCACGCAATTAGGGGATCACTACAAAAGGAGTGTTAACAACATAATACACAAAAGCTACTAATTGTTTTCGTGTTCAAGACGTTAATGAGAAGCTGCGTGTCTTGTCTCTGCCCCAAGTTAATAAGTGAATAGATGGAGTCAGTCGGTTGAAGCTAATAAGGCTCCACAAGTTAGTAAAAAAATCAAAATATAGGATTATATACTCTTTGTTGATAACATTAGAGCCATAGAAATACAGATAAAATTTTCAGATATTAGAAAATGGTCCTTTTCGACCAGTGCGATTGTGATGTTTTTTTGGCCTTTTTAATTAAAATATACTTGTTTTATGGATGAGAAATCTTCAAATAACTTCTTCCACTCTGGGCGCAGCGGAAGGGAGTGTCTTCCTGACTAAAACCCATCTGGGTTCGTCATTATGCCCTTTGCGTTCCAGGGCCGCGGTGATTCTTTCGAACAAAATTTCACAACCCTGGCAGATAAATTTAATTATACTTAGCTAAAGCAGCTCAGTCCCATGTATGTATTTTTTGCGTTTTTACTTTCTTATACTTTTATATTTTGTCATTTTTATATTTTCAGTTTTGTTTACTTTTGACAAGAAAGTTTACTTTTTAAAGTATTCTATATGTTTTATTATATTATATTACAATTCTTTAATTATACATGAATAGTTAGGCACTTTGTAAAGCATTATATATATATTTATAATTTTATTTTGATTCACTATTATGAATATGAAGACTGTATGTACTTGGTTGAGTCGCTGAGCTCCTTATTGTTTCAAAGTTAAGCTATTCGACTACTAAGCTTGCTAGCTTGCACTGGCTGGACTGGATGCAGATCAATATCAGAAATGGTCTTTTGAGGAAAGACAAAAGCCACAAAGAGTTTGAGTGGATGCATGCGTCCACTCAAACTGCATGGTTCTCATATAACGTGTTGTGAATCTCGCTATGCGATATACGATAAATCGCCACACTAATATGAAATGAACCCCTAAGTTCATTTCATATTAGTGAGGCGGTTTGAGTTCTTTATGCCTACTCAAATGTCCTTACTTTGGTATTTTTCGTCAAATCGTTGAGCTCCTTTGAGTTCTAAGTTAGAGCTATACAATAACTGGCAAATGCTTGCACTGTTTGGATAGGTCCACTCAAATCTGTGTGGCACTTTCTTCAAAAGGCCACCTCAAACATTGACCTACATGGTTCTCATATGATTTGACCAGTACGGATTGTATGGATTTCAAAAGACACTTTGACTTTGTTTGTTTCTACTCAGGGTAGTCAGCTCGGAAATACTGGCCTCATCTAGTTTATAACAACCCATAAAGATTGACGTGTTATTTACAAACTTCTTACATAATAAATATTATTTATCATTAAGTAATTGTTTTTAATAGTAAAATAATATAGAATAGTAATTTCAAAAAAAAGTTTAGTTGCTTTTTAAAATACGTGCTCGAAACTGAGAAGTTTCCAAGTCTTAATATTTTTTTTTAATAATTTTCTTGATACCCAGTATTGTGGGTAAAATTCAATAAAAATATGACGCGCACAAAAAAAAAGTACAAAAATATGAAAATACAAACCTACCCTCTGTTTGACCTCGAATCGTTTCTCAATGGTAATCACATGATTCACATACAGGTTGAGTCTATGGTACCGCGAGCTGAGACCCATGCTGATGAGAATGATGATCAGATCTTGGAAGTTCCATAGCATAGTGGCCAGCTTGCTGACAATAAATATTGGTATGGCATACCATAAGGTGTAATCCTCTGAAAAGGTTTAAAGAAAATTTAGTATTACAATTATTCACCTTGTTCATCTAGGTGCATTGGGTTCACATTCCGCTAGTATCTCATAAAACACTACTTGGTTCGAATATCCCAAACCCAGGACAAAGAAAATTTTAACACACAAGGAAAATAAAATAAATTGACAGAATAATGCAATTTAAAGAGCAGAATACAATAGGATTTTGTGGAGAGGCCGCAACAAAATCAAAGAGATGTCTTCTCGCAACTGAAATAAAGACTAGTAATTTAAAATTGCAACTTTGACTTACGAGGTTTTAGTATGAATCCATGAGAAATAGTGACGTATCTATAAATGAATTCTTGTATAGGAAAACCGACGCCAGTTGCAGACACCATACTCAATACATGCTCAACTGAAAATAAAAATGCATCTAACATCACACATTCCCGTTGTGCAATATCTACGAATACTAACTTATTAACTCAATGAAAACGCATGAAAGGAGTTTCTATATAGTTAATTTACAGTCAACATATCGATTTCTTTATGATGTGTGATGGCAAAAACCACATAAAAGTTTGTAACGTGATTTCAAACAATAAAGTGGCTCGAAAGACGGATATGAAAATCGACTTCAATTTAGAATGACGAATGAATGAAAAAGCGATCAAAGTAAGTGAAAAATATACTTACCAACAGCAACAGTTGTAACAAAAACAGTGATAAATATCGTTCTCTTCTTTATTGTATCATCAGGAGGAAAGTCAAGTGCTGTATTAGTTTCCATGCTCAGCCAGTACGATGAGAGGTTTCTCCAGGAGTACAAGAATTTTGATGATAGGAGCAGAGACATTACAGCATTAGCGTAGAAAATGGCACCCGAGAGGCGGCCTATCAGACTATCTGAAAGTTATAGAATACATTTATTGGTTTATAGACTAAAGTTCTATGAAGATTGCTTGAAGAACCAAGGGAGGACTGCGGCGCGTGAAAGAAAATTGCCTTTAATTCTAAATTTCCGCAAAAGGTTGATCATCATCATTACCATCATCAACAGCCTGTTGCAGTCCCCTGCTGAACATAGGCCTCTCCAATTGCACGCCACTTAGATCTATGTATTTTCGGCTTGATCATAATCATTCCGAATTTCAACCGACACTGCTGGACCGTGGACACTGGACTGTTGCCCGGAGTCCAGAACCTTTCAATTCCATCGATATCTGAGCAATGTGCTGCCCACTACCACTTCAGTTTGATTACAATCACACTTAACAATAACAACAGACTATTGAAAAAAAAGACTTTCATTTTAGATATTATTATGTACTTACTCTCAGAAGATTTCAAGTGCCATTCTCTCAGTAGGGTCACAATTTTCCAGATGGCAACACATTCTGTGACCAATAGCATCACAAACAATACTAGGCACCATGCGAAAGCAAGGGTCAGACCAAATCCTGAGATGCCAAAGTAACGGGCCTTCAAGAATACGTTGTTTAGTATTGGAAGAAAGTCCTGAAAAGAGAAGATTTTGTTCAACATAATAAGTATATTGTAGGATTTGTTAAAAGTATTTTGGTTGATTTTAAAAGTATATAAATGAGCAAAATTCACAACGAACAAAAAACTATGAACAAAAAACTATGTAAAAAGAATGAAACAAATTGCGGATATTAGTCATTATACCAAAAATTAGAAGTAGATACTGGCTATAGTTTTATAAGTGTATGTAGTGTAGATACGTGCAACTTGTACCCATGACCGCCCAAGGAACCCCTTTAGTGCTATCCAAATATACAGGGTTACAGGTTAACGGCCGAACCCAATAACCGATCTATCACATACTGGAGATAGAAAAACAAATGAAACAAAAGAAAAATTATATAGGTTTTCTGTTGTTTCATTTGTTTTTCTATCTCCAGTATGTGATAGATCGGTTATTGGGTTCGGCCGTAAGTCGACCTAATCCTTTAAAAGGTTTTATAACTTTTATATTCATAACTATCAATCTCTCATAACTTATCTATTACACAAAAATTGCAAATACAAATGAACAAGAGCCAAGACCCAAAAAAATAAAGGCCGACAGACAAAAAATCGTCAAAATAAAAAAAAAAAAATCAAAAAGCTTCAAAGTCCACATCTTGAAAACGGTTAAATTTGGGGTACGGTGTTTCATAGTCATATCAGTCAGGAATGATGGAAAAAACAGCCACTTAAATAATTTAGGTAGAAGTATTTTTGTGGCCTATCCTAATGTGCTTGCATTGGCATTGTTCATCGAGTCGTTGAGCTCCTTATTACTACTAAGTTGAGCTGCTCGACTACTGACCGGTCCACTCAAATCTGTGTGGTTCTTTCCTCAAAGACTATTCCAGACACTGATCTGCATGGTCTTCATAATTATAACGTATTGTGAAAGAACCATGTAGATCGCTACGATAGGAGTTAATTTCATGTTAGTCTGGCGGTTTGAGTTCTTTATGTGACCTACCCCGATGTCTTTACTTTAGTATTGTTCGTCAAATCGTTGAGCTCCTTAAAGTTCTAAGTATGAGCAACATGATAACTGAAAAATGCTTGCACTATCTGGGTCATTCCGCTCCCGACGCCCGCCCGCGACGGACGTGCCGCTCCCCGCTGCTCTCCCGTTATCGTGCTCAGTGTCGTGTGTGTTCGTTTCGTCACGCTCCAGTCGTGACGTCACCTGTGGTCGCCGACTACAACTTTGATCCGAAGCCGCCTTTTTCAAGGCAGTGGACGACTTCTTGTTTCTGTTTTGGAGGTCGTTGAAACGTAGTGCCCCTTCAGGGAAAATCCACAGTTTCGTGGTCCTTGGTGGGATACCTCACGGTGCCAACGAAGCTAAGGGGTGTTGACCCGATACACCGGCCCAAGCCCCTTCAGGGCTAAGTCAAATCGGAAGGGCTTTGGTACGCGGCCTTGGGGGCTTCCCTAGTCGCTGCCATCTGTCTAACCCCGTTCTCTTCCAGCAATCACCCGGTGTGGTTGGGTGTCTCAACCCCTTCACACCGGACCGGTCTTCTGACCCTAGGGCCCCACTGCACAATAAGATCGGCAGTGGGTTTACAAGCTTAGGGCACACAAAAATAGGCACTCACCTCCCTGTCTACACCCGACAGGGAGGGTACACATCCCCGGGATATCCCACCCGGGGAGTTAGGAAGTAGGAAGCTCAGGGAGTTACGGAAACGTTGCTCCCGGATGCTAGTTAGGAACTAAATCCCCCGACCCCCCCCCCCCACCATGACGGACGCTGATTTATTAGCGTTCGTCAAGGACACCGTCCTCAAGGACACCGAATTTGTCACTAAATATAGCAAGCAACTTGCTGCTATAATTCGCAGGGACCCTGAGATGTCTGCCAAACTTGGCAAACATCTTGCCGCTAAGCGGCAAGAACAAAACTCCGCCCCAGCCCCCACGACTTCTGCGAAACCGGCTATTGTTTCCAAGACAATAGTCGGCGCCGCCGCTGAAACCGCTACCGAGAAACCGGTAGTAGACACCCCAACAATTGTCTCAGAGGCAATTGAGTCCCGCTCTCCCTCCCCAGAGGTTGAGGAAATGGACCTGACAGGGCCATGTTCCTCCCCAGACACCTCCTCCTCGGAAGACGACTTCCAGCTCGTCACCGGGGGGAAGAGGAAGAAAAAAGTCTCCTCCAAGGAGCAAGCCCCAAAAAAGGCTGCCCCCACTCACCCCTCCCTCCCATCTTCAGCCCCCCAATCCCGCCCCTCCTCGGCAGCTGGGTCCTCCCAGCAGGCAAGCCGATCCGCCAGCCCGATGGCAGTCGAGGCCGCAGTCCCAAAAACCTCAGCCCCCAAAGTCCGCCCTCCGCCACCCGTGTTCATTCACGACAAGGCCAAATGGACAGAGGTGTCCACTGCCTGCAAGGCCCGCCAGATTAACTATACTAATGCCAGAGCAGTCCAACTCGGCATCAAAGTAACTGTCCCGTCCGCCAAGGACTACAGAGAGTTACATAAACTCCTGTCCGCAAGGAACATACCGTTCCATTCTTATAATCTCCCCGAGGACCGTCAGACACGAGTGGTGGTAAAGAACGTCCCTCGCGAAATCCCTACAGCCGACATACTAAGCGACCTTCAGTCGCAAAGTATCCCAGTAGCGGAGGTGCACCGCATGCACCGTCGCCGGGGCGAGTCCTATAACATGGTGCTCGTTGTGTGCGAGCCCACAGAGGGACACCATCCTATCTTCTCGATTTCAAACATCTGTGGCCTCTCCGGCCTCTCAATCGAGAAACCCCGCCGAAGCGGCATCGTAGGCCAATGCCATCGATGCCAGCTCTATGGGCACTCCCAGCGCTTCTGCTTCGGGATACCCCGATGCGTTAAGTGCCTGGGTAACCACGGCACCACAGACTGCCCCCGCCCCAAAGACCCGACCCAGTGCACTGAACCGCCCAGCTGCGTTCTGTGCGGCCAGTCCGGCCACACGGCCAACTATCGCGGTTGTCCCAAAGCCCCTAAAGCCACCGCCCCTAAGTTAGCTAAGCGAGCAAGTGCTCGCCAGCAAAGGGAATGTCCCCAACTTAGCGACAAGATGCCCGACTCCCTAAAGCCTCAGCGTTCCAGCCCGTGGAACGCCCTCAACCACCAGGCCCACTTCCCGGCACTAAGGTCTGGCGCCCCCGCCCCCATGACCACGGAGGCCCCTAAAGTCACCCCTACCCCAAAGCCCACCCAGTCCATCACGCCCCTAATGGACGTAGTACTCCCACCAACGGTGACCCAGGCTCCTGCCCCAGCCCCAGTGCAAGCTGCCTCACCAGCCTCCTCCCTCTCAGCCCAAATTGGTGACGTGTCCCATAACATTATCTTGGTCACATACCAAGCCTTCTACTCAGACCGCGCCAAGGCCATGGCCGAGTCGCTACGAAACTGCAGGGGAGACCACTCTGCAGTCTTCCGTGAGTACGCAGACGTTGCTCACTACGTCCAAAAATACACTATCCTGACCCATAATGGATAAGTCCAGAGTAACGTGTAGGTTCAAACCGACAGCCCTCCGGATAGGGTTTTTCAATGCCAATGGCCTTAGAGCCCAACGTGATGAGATCGCCTTGTTCCTCCGCGACCTAGACATCCACCTAGACATCTTATTAATACAAGAGACCTTCCTAAAGCCTACCCATCGGGACCCCAAAATTGCCAACTATCGCATGGTTCGCAATGATAGGACCCGCTGCCACTTAGGAGGTACCCTTATCTACTACAAAGCGTCCCTTTACTGCATCCCTATGGATCCTCCCTCCCTCGATAAGTTTGAGGTCTCAGTCTGTCGGCTAGGTATGACAGGACATCAACCCGTTACGATCATCTCAGCCTATGTCCCACCCAACAACTCCGTGGACACTCCCGCTATGAAAGATGACCTGACTAAACTTCTTGGCCTGAGCGACTCCGTCATACTGGCGGGGGACCTCAACGCCAAACATCCTTCCTGGAACAGTCGCATTACCAACCCGAGAGGCAAGGTAGTGTTCGAACTGTGCAGCGTCCTGAACTTCGATGTCATCGCTCCGATGCATCCCACCCACTACCCGCACTCACCTTCCCACTCCCCCGATGTACTCGACATCGCCCTCCTCAAAAATGTCAACCTTCGGTTACATTCTGTGGAGACGCATGACGAATTAAACTCGGACCATAGACCCGTGATCCTGGAGCTTGCTCCTAGATCAGGGCCGATGGATCCTACCCAGCCTCCTCCCACCCGAATGACCACTGACTGGCGCCAAGTAAGCGAAAAGCTGAAGGTTACCACGTCACCCCATCTGGACCAAATCCCCGACCTAATCGAGTCTGTCGCAGACACGACAGCCGCGATCAATTCACTCACGGATCACGTGCAATCTGTCCTGAACGAATGTTCTAAGGAGTCTCCGATGGTGAGCAATTACCACTGGAAACTCCCGGACGAGGTGCGTGAGCTAGTGACTGAAAAGAACGCGGCAGTCCTTGCCTACAGCGCCTTTCCCTGCGAAGCCAACAAGGTTCACATGCGCTACTTACAGCGTAAAGTAAGTAACAGCATCGCTGAACTGCGTGAAAGTCGCTGGGATAAGATGTTGGGTGACCTCGAACCTACCCATCAGGCATTCTGGGAACTTCAGAGGAAACTACGCGCCTCTGAGGTTGCCTCTATGCCTCCGCTCACGCGTCCCGACAACACCGTCGCCTTCGATGACGAGGACAAAGCCGAATGCCTGGCCGACAGTCTAGAGTCCCAATGTTCTCCCAGCTCCCAACCAGTAGACAAGGCTCATCTCGATATGGTGAATGCCGAAGTCGAACGTAGAGCCTCCCTCCCACCAGTAGAGGACCCCGATGATCCCCTCCCCCCCGTCACTCCCGACGAGGTGAAGGAGATCATCGGCCGTCTCAAACTCAGAAAAGCCCCGGGCGCCGATGGAATCACCAATAAAGTGGTTCGACTCTTCCCGGCTACTCTGATCATGTTAATGACCGCCATCTTCAATGGCGCTCTGTCCAACAACATGTTCCCACAGACGTGGAAAGAGGCTACCGTCATCGGTATCCCCAAACCTGGAAAACCCAAGTCCTCCCCGTCCAGCTATCGTCCCATCAGTCTGCTCAAAGTCCTAGGTAAGATCTACGAGAGGCTTATTCATAAGCGTCTTAAGGATTTTGTCGAAGCTAAGAGCCTCCTCCCCAATGAGCAGTTTGGTTTTAGATCAAACCACTCTTGCGTCCAACAGGTCTACCGTATCGTTGAACATATCAGCGCCAAATACCAGCGCGGTCTCGTTACGGGAGCCCTGTTCTTCGATATAGCGAAAGCTTTCGACAAGGTCTGGCACAACGGGCTGATATACAAACTATACCAGCTCGGTGTGCCGGATCGTCTCGTGCTCATCTTACGAGATTATCTGTCGAACCGTACCTTCCAGTACCGAATCGAAGGTGCGCTTTCGTCCCCTCATCCCATTCGCGCCGGAGTACCCCAAGGCGGTGTTCTCTCCCCCCTAGTGTTCTCGCTATTTACTAGCGATATTCCCACTAGCTCTAAGACACAGCTAGCTCTGTTCGCTGACGACACGGCGATATATTGCTCCGGCAATAGCGAGAAGGCAATAGCCGGCCACCTCCAGAGATCCGCAAACGCACTAGGCGCTTGGTTCCGGAAATGGAGAGTGGAAGTCAACCCAGAGAAGAGTCAGGCGATCTTGTTTTACAAGCCCAAGACTCGTCTCTTCCCCCCCCGTCCCAGTCCGATCACGTTATTTGGCAAGCCGATCCCCTGGGTTGAGCAAGCTAAATATCTAGGCGTGATCCTCGATCGAAAGCTTACTTTCAGAGAGCACATTAAGACGGTGCGCAATCGTGCCGCATTCGCTCTCAGTAGGCTTCATTACATGCTGAACGCACGCAGCAAGCTATCCCTGAAATGCAAACTACGCATTTTCACCACGTGCATACGCCCGATAATGACTTACGCGTGTGTAGCCTTCGCACACGCTAAGCCCCGCCAAATCCATAGGTTGCAGGTCATCCAAAACCGTTTTCTCCGAAAGGCTACGGGAGCCCCGTGGTACGTTAGAAATGAGCGTCTCCATGTCGACCTCCGTATCCCCACCATCAAACAATTCATGAAACGTATTTCCAAGCGTTTCATAGAGTCCGCTGAAAAGCACCAAAACCCCCTTATCGTATCGGCCACCCGATACACCCCCTCCCAGATCAGCAAGATCCGCCGACCGCGGCATACTCTTGTTGAGCCCGATGACCCCATCACCCTGACCCAAGAGAGTAGTAGGGAAACCAGCACTCTTAGGAAAAACAAACCCAGAACGCGTTCCGTATTCCGACCTCGCCGACGAGGTCCATCGCGACGCCCCCGTCAAAACCCTCCCCGACTTTTGCCTAACGAGCCAGCCCGCGCTGCTGAGCCATTAGCGTTAAATCCCCTAAATAATATCAATCAGACCCAGCCTGTCCCTTGCTGCCCCCCTTCAATGACCCCGCTAAGCCGAGGCCCGTGTCCCACAGGGGATGCCCTTAGCGAGCGGCCATTTAGTTTTTAAGTAGTTTTAAGCCCTGGCTGGGGGCCTTAGAATCTAAGGCAACCACAGGATTGCCCGGTTGAGCAGTAACCAGCCTTAATGTGCTGAACTGCGAGTAGTCCATTCAAAAAAAAAAAAAAAAAAAAAAAAACTATCTGGGTAGGCCCACTCAAATCTGTGGTACTTTCTTCAAAAGACCATTTCAGACATCAACTTACATGGTTCTCATATGATTTCACCAGTACAATTGTATTAACTTCAAAAGAGACTTTAAACACTTGAGTTCGTTTCGGTGTTTTTCTCAGGGTAATCAGCTAAGAAACACCGGTTTCATCTAGTTTATAACGATTAAAAAATATTGACGTGTAAAGTGCTATTTACAACCTACTTACTC
Organism: Hecatera dysodea; assembly: GCA_905332915.2. Classification (NCBI taxonomy): domain Eukaryota; kingdom Metazoa; phylum Arthropoda; class Insecta; order Lepidoptera; family Noctuidae; genus Hecatera; species Hecatera dysodea. Next base: position 6,684,738 of record HG995288.1, on the reverse strand, counting down.
GTACAAGGTAAATATCATATCATTAACCTGTAACTCTGTATACCTAATACAAGAAGAGGGCAACCAATTTAACTGGATCTATTTGAATACTAGTTAAATTGGTTTAATTGAGCAATAGCCAGTCTGACCTTCACAAATTATCTGTCTTCTGGGTACCAGTAACGACTGTCAAATATCTATAAAGGACACGCATCTGCATTCCGTTAAGTAATGGATGGTTCCATAGTTGGATGATAAATTATACGATACTAGCGACCCGCCCCGGCTTCGCACGGGTGCAATGTAGATACGAATTTCTCTGCTATAATATGCATGTATTATACTTATAAACCTTCCTCTTGAATCACTCTATCTATTAAAAAAACCGCATTAAAATCCGTTGCGGAGTTTTAAAGATTTAAGCATACATATGGATATAGGGACAGAGAAAGAAACTTTGTTTTATACTATGTAGTGATGGTCTTACGTCATATTTCTTCTCGTTTAGTTTTGTGACTAAATTCCGAGCCATATTATGTTTTTCACTTTTTCTACTTCGTACTCCTCTAGCATTTAAATAAGTCACACTGAAAAATAAGTTTTTCATTAGAGCTTTGTTAAGTGCGATGTAGTAAAAGTTTATGTTGAAGAAAAGACATTACAATTTTTAGTAGTTAACGAGTTCAACAGTTAATGGTTACGCTTACTGAATTGGAACCCTTTTCACAATATAAAAATAATTGACTGTAAAGTAATTTTAACTGCTGGAGTAATTAATCTTTTATTCGAAATATTTTAATTTTGTATTGGAACAGAACAAGTTTGTGTAGAGACCAAAATGTTTATTTATTTAAACTTTATGTACAATAGTGGTACATGGGCGGACTTAATGCAACAAGGCATTCTCTACCAGTCAACCTTTGGGTTAAAAAGACAACACTATGGTAGGTGTACAACAAATAAATAAAATACAAAATATACACTTACTATGCTAATAAGATTAAAATCTCTGAAGGTCCATCAGACAGGCTCCGATGGTCCTATTGGGCACCTATTTTGTAAAGATATGTATTGTTTATATTACTGACTAGCAGTGCCCCGCGGTTTTATCCACGCCGTTCCCGTTCTCGTGGGAATATGGGGAAAAATATAGCCTATGTTACTCAGGGTGAATGTAGCTTTCTAATGGTGAAAGAATTTTTGAAATCGGTCTAGTAGTTTTTGAATTTATTCGTTACATAAAAAAAAAATACAAATCTTTCCTCATTATAATATTAGTATAGATATATTGAAGATGCGCTGAATTATTATTAGCAATGAGAAGAAAATAAATTAAGCATGTTTCACTATGAAATTTCCAGGAAATAGAAAGAATATTGTGAACAAAACAGAAACTACTTACAGGAACAAATATCTTCAATAGAAACAAGTGGTGTATTCAGAGTTTCGTCCCCATATACATTATCTCTACTTCAAGCCATCGTATTTTCACCTGAACTTTACTATGTACTATCAATAATACATTATACTTTGTCCCGAAGAGCTTGCATTGATTATGAAAATTATTGTTTTACACACCCGAATCGCATGTCAGCCACATTTATTGAAATGTTCAACAAAAGTTTCTATATCACCAACCTACGCACCATTTTAGCCTTTACGCTGCTCGGAATAGATGTAAATTTTGTATGGACGATCGACCGAATGTTTAGTTTCTAATACAAAACAGATACTTTGAACCAATTTAGTAAAAATGTCATGTTATTATATGTCTATTATATTTAGCCTGTGTGTTATATTTATTTAGTTGATTTTATCTTTGAAATGTTTACACAGGTCAGAATATGTAATAATGTACATACTTATTTATGTACATATTTATCATACGTACATGCCATGGCATGTTTCTGTTATTGCAATAGAAATGTTAACGTTCAACTACTATATATAACATGATCGAATGTTGGATAAATTATTGAAAGATTGGTTTTATCAGGTTTTTAATATAATAATGATAGACTGGCGTTTGACCACATTCGCACTTGATGGTAAGCGATGATACGATCTACAATGGAGTACGCTTACCAAGAAAGAAATAAACTATTAATTCTTCAATTCACATAAAGACCTTGAGGTTGTAGCTATCAGGAAAAGGTCTCCAAGGTCCACCAAGGTCCAGGTCTCCAAGGGGCCACTCCACTTGACTCCTAGGCATAACTATATTAGTCTCAAAACGTGTTGTGCATTAAATTTATACTTTAATTAAACTTTGTGTAAATTACTGGTACAAAGGCGGACTTTTTACAACAAGGCATTGTCTGCCAGCCAAATTGTGGGTAAAAAAAAAAACAGTCGAATTGAGAACCTCCTCCTTTTTTGGAAGTCGGTTGAAAAGACTATACTGTGGTAGGTACAAACATAAATAGAATTTAAAACAAAAAATAGTATCGTAAAGATTCCATAGAAATATTATTTAAACTATCTACGACAAAGGACACATAGTAACTATCGCAGAGGTTTTTTAAAATAGTCATTTATTTAAACAAAACACTTATGACATAAAAATTATATTGATTGTGCGTCTGAGCCAAACCTTAATTAATAAAGTGAGATAAAATAAAGGCATGACGAGAGTATTTAAACATTTGTCGTTATATTTCCCAACTGAACATCGCCGACGTCTTGTTCGTCGAACTGAATTAGAACAAGTTCGTACGTAATTATCGCACCAAGCATCTGGAAAGTATAAATCCAATAAGTACGTATTTTATGCTCACAATGGGCATCAACAGAAGGTTTAAAGACACCCAAAGCGCAATGGAGAGGGCAATGCTCGGGGTTTCCTTGCACCACAAGAGAGAGAGATCCTTCGGGCTATGTCGGTAACGTTGGTTACGTTACCGACATAGCCCGAAGGATCTCTAACTGTGTGTGTGTGGGCAAGTGGCAGTGGGCACATGTGGGACATTGCTTGCAGAACGGATGGTCGATCGGGCCGAAAATTCTGGAGTTGCGACCGCGTACTGTGGCCGTATTACGAAGTGCCAATGCTATCATGATTCGTGTGAGGGAAAGAGATAGTGCTATTCGTCTTGTGTAACTCCGTCTCTCTCTGACACAGAAATCATGATGGATTTAAGACGTCATATAGGGCTGTTGGAACATGCTCCCATAAGCTGGACCGATGACTTGGTGAGGATCTCGGACAGCCGATGGTTGCGACACATACAGGCCTGGTTGTTGTGGTGACACTTTAGGGAAGCTTATATCCAGCAGTGGACGTCTTTCGGCTAATTTGATGATGATGATGATATTTTAGTCTAATGGCTGTTTTGCTTCTAATAAAGCTGTGCATAGTAGACCTGAATCAACACTGCCCTATAAGGTACATCAGCGCATAAACCGGTACCATTAATTCCGATGATGATTCTTCAACAACTATTGGGCCTACGCCTTACTAAGCATTTATTTGTCATACCGCGGGCGGAAACAAATTGAAAATTAATAAAAAATATTCATTTACAAACTTCAATAAAACTTAACATTGGAGTTGAGTTCTTTTTTTTTCTAAATTTCAGGGTCTGTAGTTTCGGAGATAAGGGGGGTTGGAGTGGTCACTTTTCGTCTATTTTCTTGAATAATTTGGAAACTATTTATTTTAAAATTACAAAAAAATATATATATTTATGATCTTCACAACAAGACATTCCATTTGATGTCACATGCAGTTTTCAATGTATTTTTTGAATTTTCCAACTTCCCCCGAAAAATGACCTCCCATATACAGATTTCATCTATTCACGGCGCACCTCCGCACTTGGGTCACAGAAATTGAAATGTATACCAAATTTTAACTTAATCGATCTATCTAGTAGATACAGAGTAACGGACGGACAGACGGACAGACGAGTGATCCTATATGGGTTTCTTTTCTTTTTTCGGACGTACGGAACCCTAAAAACTAGACAGCTGTCTAGAGCCTCTTGTCAATAGTCCATCTTATGGGAGGCCTTCGAACGCTTCATTTTCGGGTACGCGAAAGTCATTCAAGAATAAACGCCTTCATTTATATCAATTTACAGAAATTAATATCAATTGACATATAATGAACTACTGAATGTATCATTATTGTAATATGTTTCAGTAATATCAATTTTATTACCTAATCTCTTCAGAATGGATAGCTGACTACAAACAAGTAGCTATAACATCAGTTTTCCGGCTCGATACTAATAACGGCACAAACCTATGTTTTCATAAATCAACGAACCGACAAAATTCACACATTTATCAAAGCCTAGACTTAGGATCTAACATGTTCTACTCAAATAACATTTTATCAATTCTCAACCATTATCCCCATTTCACACAGTCTACATTCCTGTAACACTGAGTTGCAAGCAAAAATATTTTCAGCTTCGCCACAATTCGATTCATTCTCAACTTTAGATCTAAAGTCATAAAGTGCAAATTAACTTAACAGTAAAACTAGTACAAAAACAGTACAACCTGTAACAAAATAGTTTTGTTTAGATAAAAGAAGCCCATTCCGCTGAGGGCGATGTAATCTTTCGTTAGTTGGTCTTGGAGGCGCTCCACCTGCAAAACGAACGTTCTAATTAGGGATGTGACGATGGTTTCTCAGTGGAGACGGATATTTATGAACAAACGAACTAATAGTAATGAGGATAGGGTATTTTTTAACGATTGGAAATAATCAAATGACTCCTTCCGTTCAGCAGAGCTGAAAGGAGTATCAGATTTTTACTGTCTAAACCAATCCGTGTTCCTCCTAATGCCCTAATAATGTTTCAGGACCGCGATGACTTTTTGGAAAAAAAAATCCGCAACAGGAAGGGGCAGCTAAACTATTTTATTGAAAATCGTTTTTGCAACCTTAGGCGCTAGACAAAGTATCATTCTATTTGCGGAAGCGACCGTCGAAATGGAAGGGTCAATCCCATATATTTATGACAATTTGCTTTCTCTACGATAACGCCGACAGATTCTCGCTCGTTTAGAGCGTTTTATCAAATACTTGGCAGCTCTTTAAAAGGTTTATGTCGTACTGCTAATTGTAAAGGAATTTTAATTTATAGTTTTAATACAATACATATCAGACAATAAATATTGTCTTTCTTTAATTAAACAGTCGCTCATTTAGTAGTAAACATGATGACGGGAGCAAAAATCTAAAACTTTGAGTGATATCTCCTCTAAGTGTTTTCGCTTAGTTGGAGCCGATATTTCTAAGCCTCCGACACAATTCCTCTAAAGACTTGCGGAGGTGGCTGCGGAGATGTAATAGGGAACATGCATGGCGTAGACTATGCCATCTAGTGTTGCAAATCTGAAACTTTTACGTTGTTAATTTTTGACCTGTGCTGCCGCCTATACGTTTAGGGGAACGCGTACGAAGTAGACTGTGTCATCTAGCGTTGCAAAGGAGACTGAAACGATTACATACAATCTTGGGCCTAAATGTAAAGAGATGAAAATGGTGTGAATTAATAGATTTAGACTCGAAAGTTCCTCTCTGAAAATTCTGTAAGTTTTGACAATCTGAGAGCCGAGTTAATAGAGGTTTAGTAAAAGTAAGGTTATGTTACAATCTTTCATCATTTAGGGGTCGTTGGTCTAGTGCATTGCAGCGGATAGTTGCTATCCCACAGTTCACACAGCGATCCATATTTTCAACAAAATCCAATCCACAAGCCGGCAGTAAATCCGAAATAACAATTCCAAGTCAAACGCGTGAGCGATCTTCGGTGTCCAGAGTGAAAGCAAGGTAGGCAGGGTCAGAATCCATAAAAAAACTAAGCAGTGGTCGCTGAAAATGAATAATAATCGAGAAAGCACTCAAAACGCATCGGAGTGTGCAGCCGGCAATTATTGTCTAGTGTCAATGTCAGTCAGCTGTCATGCCAGTGACATAGACTAAAAATGTAAGATTTATTTTAATCGATATAAAATCAATAATAATTTTATCAGTTTATAAGTCATTAATTGATATTTCATTGTTTAAAATGACTGTTACTGTGTGATACATGTCCTGTATTGCATGTAGTGCATTTAATTGTTTTGAGATATTTTTTTTTGTAAATGTGTAATCCATTTGTCAATCGAAAATCTCACGAAACCTATCTTTTTCTTATTTCTTCGTTTCCAGATTCAGAATTGAGCTGATTTTTCACATAGTAAGATAAAAAAATATGACAATTTTTTTAGATCATATCTCAACTCATTACATTTGGGCCCACCATTTTCCATCTCCTTCGAAACTCATTACTAAAATGTACTTGACATTGACGCGTCTGTGCTGCCACCTATAGTTTCTGCACGTTCCCTATATTACTGAGTCGAATTTCATTAACAACCCTAGTTCTAATTGCGGTTACGTGAGGCAAATAGATGGAGGACCAAACGAGCTGGAAGTTTTGTACATTTGCAACATTAACGTGCTGTTTTTTTGGTAGACTGTGTTTCTTGCTGGTTTAGGATAGTTTCGAAGACTGTTATTAATGGCCAAGGTGTGTATTGCATTTGAATGGTTACAGTAACAAAGATATTTGTAATATACATATGTGTGTTCCTAATAAAGTAAATGTTATTGAAATTCTCCCTGTTCAATTATACTTACATACTAATTTACATTTTTAAATATTTAATTTAAAAAATCACATTAAAAAAATAACATTTAAAAATATAAAAAAGCCACTACTTTTTATATTTTTTCGCCGTATTGGGAGCTCGGTCCAAGCTCCCGGTGGTTAGGGCTCCAGAGAAAGGAACCTCCAATCAATACGAGCCGTATCAAGGAGCTGCCTTCTGCATCAGGCCTTTTACTCATCTGCGTAACGCCAGCTTTCACAGGTGGTGGTCGAAGATTTTGGCCACTAGGCCATTGGCCGTAACGACAATTGGCACAATGATGCCCGAGTCCACTTTCCACATGTCGACAACCTCGATAATGAAATGATTGTTAGCGTATTTGGAGTTTGTAAGAAGTCATTAGTATTTACGAGTCGTCAAGTAATTTGAATTAGCAAAAATCATGGTTTTTCTATACCTTTTTTTTTGGATGGGAAATCATCAAATGGGCCTCCCGCCCTGGGTGGAGCGGTAGGGAGTGTCAGACTTTTACTGACTAAAACCCACCCGTGCTCCTTCTTGTGCCCTTTGCGTTCCAGGGCCGCGGTAACTCTTTCGAACAAATTCCGCAACCCTAGCAGGCACCGACCCTATGGGGCCCCGTCCCTGGTGCTGACGGCTCCTTGAGGCGCGCGTGAAGCACAACGCGTCGTCGACTCAGCCTGGTATCGGACGGCGAGCCACCCACGCAGCCACGCTCACCGTCCACAGGCATCAGCCACTGTGCAATTGCACAGCAGCCGACTTGGGTTTTTCTATACCTACATACGAACTTCGCTTTATCGCCTTTTGGTGACAGTTAATCTTCAATCTGGCATCATCAAAAATGTTAACCACGATTTTAAAAAAATGGTTTAAATTTACGGATGCCACAAAGGACAACTCCTTCCTTCAATTAGAACTGATTCGTAGCAACTTAAAATAGAGAGGAACGGAAAGACGGTAAGAAAACCTTGTACCCAGTAATGGGACGCAACAGGCTTTATGCTTAAGTAACTTGAAAGCACCTCCAAAATCTATGGAGAAAACGTAACTTGAATTATAATTATTTAAAGGAAATTAAATTTGTGTCCCGATGCTGGGCAAAGTCACCTTGCACCTTCCAAACCTCACTGGTGTGATCTCTGGCAAAGTAAGCAAAGTAACTCTCAAACGTGATCAGACCACAGAATTAACGAGCAAAGAAAACCATACTTGCCTCAACATTATAACAATGAGTATCATAAGTGTAAAGATACTTGACAGCTATTTTCGAGTGTGTGTTGACACTGGCGGCTGCTAGAACGACGCTGACCACTCTGATACAGAGCCAGGCTAATGATATCATGTAGTAGATCCCTGTGATAATATCGGTGGACAGGCCTTGGCTAAAAACAACAGATAAAAACCTAGTTGAAATATAAACGTAAGAAAATTGAATGAAGTAAGCAAAATACAACGACTTTCGAAGGAAGTAAACTAATTTAACAAATTGGTTAACTACTACCTCAAGTGACATCAAACAAGATTGTATATTAATACTAGATATCAAACAACTAAAAAAGGACAATTGATATACATATATGTTTCTTCATTTTTATTTCAGTTAATAATATACTAGTTAACACATATAAAACAAAACTTGGATGGTCCTGCAGACATTTTGGAAACTTTCAATCACCATGAAGTAAAGTGAAGGAAAAAGAGAGAGAAATAGGAAGAGAGAGAGAGTCAAAAGTTACACTTAAAAAATTACTAAAAAGAACTTACGTAAACCCCAAAAACATTTGCAAGCATATGAAGTAAAAGTTACAGGAACAAGATAGAATAATAATTCCTCCAAGAGCTACATCTATTTTGCGCACAAGCATTGCTTGCTTTACATATGCTTCTCTTATTTTGCGCCAAGTATACACTCTAACTGCTTCTGTTTGCTGAAATGAGGAGTTATCAGATTTAAGTTATTATTTATATTGAATCAGTTGCGATATTTCACTAGCTAATTACATAAGTGTGGTTGCCTTCATTTTGGAAGTACATATGTTGAAGGCTGCACACGGATATCGATTATGATTCAAAAACATCAATACGACCCAAAAACATTATAGAAAATAGGCCTCCACCACGCTTCTTGCATACCCACACTCCCACTGCCTCAGCAGAAATTTTAAATCGTATCTAAGTGATTTTTAGAGTACTTTCCAAGTCGACACTTGAAAATATAAACTAACAAGGAAGTAACTGGATACCTAAAACTTGAAAATATTTTAAACTAAGATGATGATGAACACACACGTACGTTCACGATAAAGAACATATTATGTACATACAAACATAAACGCCTTTTTCTCATGGCGGTAGGCAGAAACTCATAAAGAACGCCACAGGCTACGGTCCTTTGTCTTTCATTTTAGCTCGTTAAAATGTAAAATATCCTTACTTTATCAGAATCCATCTGCGTCTTGTCCAATGCACATGTTTTGGCAAGGCACTCGTTCAGTCTGTAATATCTCGAAGTCAGGCCCATACTGATTAGTACGATCAGTTGGTCTTGAAAATTCCATAACATACTGGCTATAGTACTGATAATAGCTAGAGGCATGGCGAACCATTCAGAATAATCCTCTGGAATTCAAAATAGTTCAAAATCTTTTTAAGTGATGTAAAATTCTATAACAGAAAATAAGGGAAAGTTACTGCTTCATACTTACGGCCCATAAAGATGAATCCATGTGAGACGAGAACATATCGCTTCAGTATCAAAGATGGCGGACAGTCTAGTCCTACGGACGCTAAAATGCTTACAGCATGTTCAACTGGAAGAAAGAAAACAAGTGCTAGTAAAAATAAAAGATACAAACACAACGCTTTGTCGAAAAGATTGAACATAAAACTGACGTGTAAATCCAAAACACTGTAACTCCGAAATACCTATTTCGTGAAAAGGGCTTTTAAAACTTTTTTAGGTTTTTGGTACGTTTTGGATATATATTTGTAACATATTATATAGATGTAGGTACCAAATGATAGGTATTTTAACGTCTTATCTAGCCATCTAAATTGTACAACCATACAATCCATACAATAAGAATTAACTAAGTAAACGTGTGTTGTCATTACAGAACTTAAATCAATGTATACAATTGTTTGAGCAAAAAACTGTATGTTTAGTTACAGTGTATTGGTTTTATGAGAACAGAGCTAATGTATCAGGCAAGAACACTGTATATTCAATTACAGTTTATTACCTTAACAATAATAGGCGTTTAAGAGGGTGTCAGAATTAATTTAGGGTAATAAGTCTAAATATAGGTGTCAACAAAGTTAATTTTTTTCGAGATAACTTTGTTTCGGTACCTAACAACTTATTTCATAGACAATAAAACATAATTTATTTAAAAAAAAATATATTTATAAAATAAAAACAATTTTCTTAATTACTTAACTCAATACTTACCTACCTCTTTGAATCAAATCACAAAAAAAATAACAATCAAATTACAATTAATCAATAAAAACTTAGCAACCAAGTCACAATCAAGCGAAAGATAACAATTATTAAAATAAAAAATAGAAACAATACTATATCAACTCAGGAATTACTTCTCCACAAATTAATCACAGCAAACAAAAATAAAATTAGCATTCATCATCAAATACGGAAATTGTAATAATGAGATCAACTTTTTATTAATTATCATTCTTTTGAGATCTTAGGTTTATATTAAATCAGTATCCATGTGTTCGTCAAGATCGGGTGATTCCGAGACAACAAGATTTTCATAAAAAAATGTTCTAGTTTGAGGTATTGACTTACAAAGTGCTAACAACTCTCTTTTTTTTATCTCACTAATACCTCTAGGTTCAGTCTCCTTAGGTATCTCTTCCAAAAGATCAGTTATACCGTTTCTAATTTTTTCACGCAATACGTTTTCTATTTTCTTTTTCAAAAAAGATATCTCTTTAAATTCTGCGTTATAATCATTTTTGACAAATATCGTTAATTGATTTCTTCGGAATTCGATAACTTTAAGGTTATGTACATTGTACCCTTTGGGAAATACTACTTTGGAATCATTACTAAATATGATCATATTTGTGTGACTTAATAAGTCGACTTGCATGTTTTTTCGTGAACTTTTAATAGCAGATATAAAATCATCTATATCGTAGACTTGGCCCTTAGATTTCAATTTCTTTGTTATTGCAGCATGTACAGCATCCGCGGCCATAAAAGTATGTCCTGGCTCAAAGTATTCCAGAGTAATTTTATCTAAATTTGTCATTTTATCATTAATTACTCTTATCAAAGCAGACAAAAGTATCTTGTTTTTGTTTTGCGCATTACAGTTATCTAAGAAAAATGTTATAGACTTCAGGTCTCTGCAATATTTTCGAAGAAAGTGGGTGTATGTAGAAGCAACATTGTGAGCTTTTCTACCACTTTCTCCCTCATGCCAAACTGCACATACCGCCTGTTTGTTTTTTCCCGGAGGCACAAATGATTCGTTGAAAAGTACGAGTTTTCTTGAAAAAAAGTATTCTTTTGTAGTCAATAGTGGCATAGAAATAGCTTTTTGCATATCAACAGTATATAGCATGTCTCGTCCTTCAGAATTTTCACACTTTTCTTCTATTGCTTTCAAATCTCTTCTTGAATCTCTTTTGTTTTCTAAATGTTTGCCTAAGTCTATACAGTCATTGCAATTACACGGTAGAGGTAATATTTTATGCTTTAACTCATGGTTTCTACATTTTGTGCAAATATCTTGAGCTGGCTCTGCTGTAGAAAGATTGAGTTTTTTGATCATGTGGTGAAAATGTGCCCAACTACAAACTTTCAGGTTTTTCTCTTGACAGTGTATTTGAAATTCTTTGTACATGGAAGTAAAGTTCACGCCTACTGGCAGATATTTTCTATTTGTAGCATGTTTTATATTATAGTGTGATGGCGTAGGTTTAAACTTCAATATAAAATTTTTCATCTCGTCTTCATATTCCGCAGAAAAAGCATTATAAGGGGTGTGACGACCTCTAGGATCAGGAGCAGCACTAATTTTAGGATTTCTATTTCCAGTCAAGTGATTTTGCTTCAGAACAGCTTGGACTGCTTCATCGTTACTGTACCCTAAGGTACTTAAAAAAAAGGTTTTGCATACTTTGAACTCATTAAGAGTCCATGTTAAAGTGTTGTGTCTCCTTGAGTTGGGACCAGCCGTTTTGGTTGCCGTGGACATTTTGTGCACTTGCCTTGACAAGAAATCCCGTCGTCTCTGCCTATCCATGCTCCAAAACTGACTGTGAATGATCTCTCTGTCCATATCGGAGATGTTAACGGGACAGTTTTTTTTACAATTTTGGCAGGGAGGTCTCATGGGATGCTTTCTTGTTTGATTTGCCAAAATTAGTTTTGGATCTCGACTTCTTTTAACTGGTGGAGCATAAGATTCTTCTAGTGGTTCACTTGACGTATCGAGACACTCTACGTTAGAAGTAGAAAAGGGCATCGTGTCAACGTTAGTTACCGGTCCAGTATCAGCATTTAACTCTTGCAATGATGGATTTTCTGAGCAAGGTTGGTAACTTAAATCCTTACATAATTCTTGAATGGTAGTAGAAGCAGGTACTGGCAATAAATCAGCGTAGTTGACGTCGCCACCAAGATTGTCAGCAATACACTCATTTATTTGAGATTCACTAAGGGGTATCAAGGGGCTGATATTACGTGAATCGAATACATATGTGGAACTATCATATTCAATGCTATCACAATCGTATGATGTATTGATACCAGGACGCTCATTATTACAACCGCTAAAATTCTCTTTGTCATTTAATACACTGTTTAAGTCTGAAGCCATTGTGGTACACGATGAGTTGTTGTGATGTTGTAAATTGCTTTGGGACAATCTCACTAATAATCTATTACGATATCCACTCATTGTTAACTCGTCAAAACTAAAAACGCAAACAGATTTAACGAACGTGCTATGAATCAAAACACCGTCCGCGCAAGAGCAATGATTCACGACTACTAACAGTTGAGCTCTCGCTCCTCTCCCCGCGCGTCTCGCACGTATTACGCGTAGGGACGTTACGCCGCGCGCGGCGTATCAAGATTGTTTGGTTATTGAAAACACTGTATCTCAGAGTTTCAATTAATCTCGCGCAAACTTTTAAGCCAATACACTGTAACTTCAATTACAGTGATATGCCATACCAAACCATAAGTGTAACTAAAATACAGTGTTTTTAATGTGCTCATATCTCCTTCTACATATTATAAAATGAAAAAGTAATGATATAGGGATATGTAACTGCCTCAAAAAAATCAAATGAGCACTATTAAGGCAAAACACTGTAACTCGAGTTACAGTGTATTGTATATACACGTCAGAAAACCCAAACCCAGGAAAAACATGTCCGTGACGAGCATGGGGTCCTGAGTTACATTCATAAGTTGGGCAAAGTGATATTTATGTTTTTCCATAAATATTAATTTTGAGACCACAGCACGTAACTCGGTTGCTCCTGTGCCTTATCTCTCCCCGGTCGTGGCGTATTGCCATCTCATTAAATACGATAGTAAAAAAAAAACAGGAACTGAGAGTAGATATAATAGATTTGTGTGAAGTTTCATTATTTCAATGAAACTTCACACAAATCTCACAAATCGGTTCAGTCATTTCGGAAAATAAGGACTTGAAATTTGAACAAAATGCCGTACGGCGTATACGCTCTTATGTGACGCAGACGAAGTTGCGCGGATCAGCTAGTGTTTAATAAATTGAGATATACAATGAAAATATTGCGTTCTTACAATCTTCAGCCGGTTCAATAATATTTCCAAATGCTCACAGATAGTTTATGTTCCCTTCCGACTACGGAGTCGGGCCACCATCGAGCATTTTTATATTCAATAATAATCCCCCAACTTATGATATATTTGCCTGCATAGTGTGCATTTATTATAACATTTAAAGTTTTCCATATTTAGTTCTGATAAATGGGGAGGTCATTTATTATAACATTTTAAATAGTAACGAATGAAAGCTGAGGCTACTTTGGCCAGTCTGAAACCTGGTTCAACAAATTGGTCTAATTATGTGTGTCGCATATATTACTAAAAATATGAAAATTATTTCTGACACATCTCTTCGAAAATATATTGACAAGGTATCGTAAACAGTACCCTAAGAAAATTGCTCCAGCGGTGTTTGCATTAGGCTTTGTTGGTTCTTATCTGTAGAATAAAAATAGACTCGATTTCTGCGTCCCCGTAGTAAAATACCACGTATAATGAGTCGAATATTCTTTTCGGTGATAAGGGTTGGAAAATGGTAATTTTTCGTCTGATTTCTTGAATAACTCCAAACCTATGAATGTTAAAATTACGAAAATAAAATAATAATTAAACTCTCACAATAATCTCTTTGATTTGATATGTACACGTTTTTCATACTGTACACAAGGTGCAGTGTAAAAAAAATGTTTTTTTTTTTGCTTTCTTTTTGTATTTCAAAGGAATCGGTCCAGGAGATTCGCAGAAAAATTGGCCGCGACAGAGTGACAGCCAACCGAGTGATCCTATGAGGGTTCCGTTTCTCACAGATGTTCGGAACATTAAAACACTATTTCGCGTTACTTACAGATCGAGAAGAATGTCATAAAGCCAACCACAAAATGCAGCCTTTTCTTTAAATTGCTGTCGTTTGGTAGTTTCACACCAACAGATCGTTCCACTTTTGCCCACACTACAGATATATTTCTTCTCCAATAGTAGCACAGTTTTGATGCCGAGATCAGCGAAAATATTGCTACTGAATAGAAGATAGTTCCAGCTAATCGAGCTGTTATACTCCCTGAAAGAATTTCGCATTGTAAGTTAGTTAATTTTATAGTCCATCCATCTACATATGTAGACTTTTACAAATTATCAGTTTTATTTCTCGCATCCAGTGAAATTCAACGTTCATCACCAGGTTATTGGTTTAACTTTTAATAAGTCTTCATTCAAAAACTCTACAACACTTGCCCTTTGCCCATGGATGAAATAACATTCGTAAGACGTCAGTAGAAATAGACGCTAAATGACCAGGGATATATGTGATTTATTATTATACAGAGTGTACCAGAAGTATATGGCCATATTTAAGGGTTGTTGCAGAACACCACCCTTAAATATACAGTAAGGAAACAAACTAAAAAATAATGTAATTTTTCAAAAAAAAACCGCCCGCGATTTTCCTGCTGACTATCGAAGTCAGCAGTTAGTGGAATTTATTTTAATGAAATCACAGAGTTCATGCTGAATATATCCACAAACTTCTGGAACACGCTGCAGATATTACTACTTGATCTAGCATCATTGGCAACATAGTTCTAAAGTTATAACAAGTATTTAAATTAGCCACTTACGATTTCCACTCATATCTCTAGCAATTCCTGCGAGAGCTCTGATCACTTTCCAGACGGCCAAGAATTCTATGATGATTAAGGAACCCAGTATTAGAGTACACCACAAAAAGCTAATGCACCTCCTAGATCCAAAGACACCGAACAGGGAAGACCATATGAACACCTTTTCCATGATGTCCAAGAAATCCTATTGGAAGAGAATGATTGTCATTTTACAACAGTAGCTGAAGATAGTGTCATGAGTAAAATTTGGAGTGTAGTAAATTTGCATGGCTATAAAAGTAGGAGGTGACCAAAGAAAACAATAGATGAGAGCAGTATTAAAGATGGAATGCCTAATGACAATAATAACTGAGATGATGACAAAAAGAGATCATGGAAGAAGGCGACATGTTGGATAGACCACAAAAAATAGTTATAAAGGTAAGAGGACATGGCAGGCAATGTAAAATTGAAACTAAAAGCAAAAAAAAAGTTTGTGTTCAATATCGCGAGAACAATAGAAATAGTGTTGATAAATTGATTTGGTATTTAGATACTACTACGATCTATTTATAATGTAAAATCTTTTAACTATGTAAATTCATTTAATTAACACATGTAAATTCATTTAATTAACACATTTATTAACACTTACATCATGAATCGGTTGTTCAGGTAAAAGCAACGTATTTTGAGTTAAAAATGGGTTAAATTCTTGCCCGGACATTTTTCAAGAGAAAGTATAAACCAACCAATATATCAAAGTCGCATTATGGCTATAAATCAGTTACTTTATTTCAATAGCGCCACGAAAAGTACTTATTAGAGTGAAAATTATAATTGATTTTTGATATAGGTTAATTGGTTTCAATTTATAACTAAACGACCAGTTTTGTTTGAGCTCTAGTACATAAATGCCTATCTATTTAATAATAGAATGATTGAAAGATAAGCACAATACCTTAGTTAGAAAAACGTTGACCAAGTAAACAAATATTCACGTGTTTGGCAAGAGTAGAACATCATCGGAATCTTCTCGAAAGCCTGCCATTAGATAGGCCACTGTTACCGCTCAAAAAGGTTGCACTGAAATGTGAACATAACCTTGCAGATAAAAATATTTCCCTAGGACCAATTTAAACTGGCCACTGACTATACTATTTGCGAAAAGACACGCGATATGATCATCTGATTTATTTTTATCAAGAACGAAATCATGTAGGTAGGTTCAATATTTTAATGACTGCTGAATATTTTATGAAAGCCTTATGTCACGGAGTTTTGACATAGGTCATGATGACTGGAAAATCCTAGAATATTTATAAATATCAAGGCATTATTAATTGGTGATATAGTATTCATGGTTCAGTGCATTTGAATTGGAACTGTTGAGTACTTATAAAACTGACTTCAGTCAACATTTTATCTGATAGTGTATCTTACGTCTTACGTTAGTTAGTACTTGTGAGTGGTGCGGTTATCGATGCGCCATCGAGTTTTTTAGAATAAGGCCATTATTACAATGGTGTAGGGCCCAAAAAATGAAGAAACAACCAAAAACACCGAGTTTCAAAATTAAAGTCATTTTATACTTTTTGTGTTTTTTCGTATAGAAGTCGGTTGTATCTTTTGTTATATGTTAAAGAGTCCTAGTGGAACTCTTAGAGTTAGATCGTAGACTTATTAGTTTACCTATGTGTATAATGTAATATAATGCCAAGAATTGGTTTTGTTGAAGAGAGGTTGTGGGTTCGTGGCTAAATAATAACAGCTGTAAGGATAGAGCATTAATAATTGGTAGCTCTTGCTGGTGTCGGTCCTTGAATGGGGTACCATCCATTAAATACGGACACCTTTTTTCTGGATGGGAAATCAACAAATGACTTCTCCCGCTCTGGGTTGAGTGGAAGGGAGTGTCAGACTCTTACTGACTAAAACCCACCCGTGATCCTTCTTTTGCCCTTTACGTTCCAGGGCCGCGGTGACTTTTGTTTTGACTTTTTCTTTCAAACACATTCCGCACCCTAGCAGGCACTGACCCTATGGGGTCCCGTCTTTGTTGCTGACAGCTCTTTGAGACGCGCGTGGAATACGACGCGCCGTCTACTCGGGCCTGCTTGCTATCGGACGGCGAGCCACCCACAGTTTGCCGTCTGCAGGCCCGCGCCTAACGGTGGCCGGGTATCACCTTGCGTTTCCCGACGCCCAGGGCGTCTTCTTCTGTTGCGGTGACTGGAGCGTGAGGATTCCATCTCTCGCACTCCTCCTTTGCTAGCATTATTGCTTCGCAGAAGGAGGTGACCCCTTCCCATGCCTCCTCGCTCCGGACCATGGATCAGGGAGCCGCCGATCACCTCGACGAGGACACGGCGTTGCTCTACCCAAGCAGGGCAGACCTCCACCGTGTGCTCCACCGTGTCCTCCGACATACGGAGACCTCCCCATGCCTTTTAGAGCACGGTATAGAGTTGCCGTTATTATATTATGACAGTCAAAAGCGGTTTCAATCGCGGTAACAGCTCAAAACTGGTATTCAATTGGTATTTATTATATAGCTACACTGTAAATCGAACCGTCGACCTTTTTCACATAAACATACTCCAGATGAAAAAAGGCTAGGCCAACGATGACGTTCAACTAAAGTTAAGGGGACGATACGGAAAGATACAGAGGGTTAAAAATAAAACAGCAATTCAGTTCAAATTCTATACTCCAATAGCATTTTTAGTCAAATTTAGCTGAACAGGATCAGTGCCTTTGTCGTCAAACTGGATCAAAACGAGTTCATAGGTGATTATCGCTCCGGCCATCTGTAAAGACTAATATGATTAAAACTCTTTGTATTGACGAAGAAGGAAGGGAAGTAGTTTCAGATTTTTTCGTTATTCAGTTAGGAAATGTGAGTTAGATGATTTTGGTAGGTGTTTTTCTTTCTTCCAGGTGATGTCTTTAATAAATAGACAGACATTTAATAGCCGCACTGTTTGATCTCATAGACTTAGGTATAAGTTCTGGTATTCAGTTGAATACAGTTTTACTGGAAGCTGAACCCACTGTAGTATGGAAAAGGCTAGGCGGATGACGAGGTTTTAGGTATATAATGTGTTAAAAAATCAACCGAAAAAAAATTAAGGAGTTGTTTATACGGACTGTGTTTCGCGTAGGCCGTCGTTGCCGCCCGCGCAATTCCGGGCGCGTTTCCTAATAGGTGTGTAAACAGCCCTGCAGTGCACATAAAACCATTTTGCTGCTAAAAATAACATCGCTCAATTATACATATTTTTTTTATTTTTTGGGGTACGTTCACATGGTACCGAGCATGTATACGAAATTGTAGCAGTTGATTTTTTAATACCTTACAAATATTCACTTAGGAAGTTTATTTTCACATTGCTGTCATACTTTTCTGTAGTTACAAGTTTTTTTACAGTATTTGAAAATTGAAACGATAAATATACCTGTAATAAAATATTTTTACTCAATATGAAGAATCCATTCCCGGTAAGTGCGACATAATCCTTAGAGAGTTGATTTTGGAGACGTACCACCTGCAAATAGATATTATTTCGCTTGTTTATTTACTTTGTTTTCAATTAACAATTTATTTTATTCTTTCCCATCTTACTTATTGTTTTCCCAGATTTACTAAAAGAAAATATATAAATCTACACCTGGCCACGATTAACCAGTCTCCCTGATAGGTCAGAAAATTATATACATTCTTATGGAAGCATCAACCTCAGAAATTTATATTAACGGATAAAAGGTTTCCATCTTTTTTCACACACCCAACATTTTATATTGAAAGTATATTCTAGGTAATACCTAATTATTATTGAAAGTGAGTTAGTTTGCTTTCTATGCTTTCACGCAAAAATCGCCACACAAATTTTGTTACAGTGACCGAAGGAACATTTTTTTATGGATTGAAAATCATGAAATGACTTCGAAACAAAAGGAATTATCAAGCTCTTACTGACTAAAACCCACGCGTGTTCCTACTAATGTCTTTTCCATTCCAAGGCCACGGTAACATTAAAAAAAAAAAACTAACTGGTGAGTTACCAGTTAGTTTTTTTTTCGAATTAATTCCGAAACATAGATGGACCCTAGAGACGATTTTAGGCTACTTTTTTCGTGAAAACCTGTATTAAAGCTAGTACCCCATATTTTGAAAATGCTATAAACTACAGTATACCTACTCAAGACAATAGGGTATTTTACTGCAAAAATCTAATTAGTTCGTCTGATAGATTTACAAAAAATATTGGACCCGTATTTTTTCTTTTTTCACGTAAACAAAAAATGAAGAAGATACAGAGCGTTGAAAACTCACGTGACGTCACTACGTTGCTACAAGTTTTACCAGCGACGTGACGTCTCGTGAGTTTTCAACGCACTGTATCGTCTTCATTTATATGTAAATCAAATATATTTTTTGTAAATCTATCAGACGGACTAATTAGATTTTTACAGTAAAGTACCCTATTGGCTAATCGTCATAATCTTCCCTAACCAAAAGTTAGAACATTACCTCAATATTATAACAGTGAGTATCGTGAGTGTAGATATGTTTGAGAGCCAGTCGAGAGTGAGCGTTGATATCGGAGGCTGCTAGCACCACGCTGATGACTCTGAAGCACAGCCAGCCAAGAGACACAAAGTAGTAAGCTAACCTAATTGGCTCACTGGACTGGCCTTGACTAAGGACAAAGAAAATCATATGTTAAAACAAGAACAAGGGGAGAATTATTAAATTAGCCAGATCTATACTAATATTTTAAAGATTAAAGTTTTTTTTACTGAATAAGCTCCGAAACTACTGGACCGATTTTAACCACTTTTCAACAATGAAGCTATATTAAAAGCGAGTAACATAGGTTATATTTTATTCCCACGGGAACGGGAATTATGGGGGTGAAAAGTGACGCTCTATCAACACGTTTGGGATAAAATAATAAATAAGAAAAAAAAAATATTTAAGTCCAGTCGTAATGTTAAGAAAAAATGTTACTTAGAAATAACCCATATAATAACAAACTAACAAGTAGTGTAATAATATAAATACAAATACATAAAAAAAAGAAATAGTAGTTATAGGAAAAAAAAATGAGTAGAGGTGGACTCACATAGTTATAAGTTAATTATAAGTTAGGAAGTTAAATCAGTCGTCCCACTGAGATGGGGAGACGGAACTGAGTAAAAATGTAAACAATTCAAGCCAAGTAAACAAGGGCGCGGACGCATATGTCCGCGGTAAATATTCTTCAAAAAAAAAAAATAACCACAGGTCATTTCAATCGCGTATATGAACTTTTTGATTGTCTTTATTGTTATGTATTCAGATAAATCTATCTATAAGTTAGTTTATTATATTTAAAGTTAAGTTACACACTGTATCTACGTTTCTTATTCAACTCTTCTGTCGCAGGTCTGCTGGAAAAAAATATTTTGAAATAAACAGTAGCTTTGTGCTATTTGTTCAGTATAATTTAAAAAATATATTTTGAAACTGGTATAAAATAAATGTACACATGTTGCTCTTCTTTACTAATGCATTTGCAAGACTGAGATAACTGCAATGGTCATTATGCTATTTCGAGTAAATCACCAATATGATGTATATACCAATATATATAATTATATCCTTTATAATTATATCATTTATATATTTATTATTAAATGTATGAGAAATCATCAAATGACTTCTTACGCTCTGGGCGGAGCAGAAGGGAGTGTCAGACTCTCAATGGCTAAAAACTCATTCGTGTTCCTCCTAATGCTCTTTGATTTCCAGGGCCGCTGTAACTCTTTAGAACAAATTCCAAAACCACACATACGGCCTTGGTTCTCATTTTCTTTGCACAAAAAGTACCTTAAGCAGAGCCATTATAGGTAAAAGCGGTTTCTGGAACTACCAACATTACACAAAAATGTGATGTATGTATGTCTACAGCTATTCTAAGCGTTACACAGCAGGATACATAGGTCTAAAAAGTTAGTCGATAAATAGTGTTACAGTTAAATTAGACCCATTTTAAATTGTCCATACGAACATACATTTCCAGTTCTTTTTTTTTTAAATAAGACATTTTTTAAATGGTTTAACTAACTTTTTAGACCTATGTATCCTGCTTAGATGTGTGAAGTTTCATTAAAATCGGTTCAGTCGTTTCGCAAAATAGTGACTTGAAAATTTGTATGAAAAGCCATACGGCGTACACGCTCTTTAGTTCAGCAAAGGTTCGTGTGAGCCACTTACGATGTTTTTCTTACACCATTCGGCTCTAATGATGGATTAAGTGCCGCCAAAATGTTTGTGCCTAAAGAAACTTACTGCTTGCTAAGTAATCTAAGTACTACGATAAAAGTTTTGTTTTTGTATGGAGGTGAAATGACATAGTGTTCTTGATTAGGAGAATTATTGCTTCTGACTTGCTTTCTGACTGAAATTATGATTATTATTAATAGATCTGAATTATTATGAACTAGCAGCACTCCGCGGTTTTGTTCCGGTTTCCGTGGGAATATGGGAATAAAATCAGTGAAAGAATTTTCCAAATTAGTTCAGTAGTTTCGGAGTCAATTCAGTACAAACAAACAATCAAAGCTTTCCTCTTTATAATATTAGTAAATTAAGAATCCAATGATATTCTAGAAGGATGATCTATCTGATTGCCAAGTTTCATATTATATAAATCCGATTATGTGCAATTGACTGAGAAAGTATCAAATTCACATGTACATAGAATTTTACCCTACAAATCTTAAAATATTTTGTTTAAGAAGGTAAGGTAAGGTCTTTCTCGCGTACTAACCTCATTTTTACCTACCACTGCATAACGCGATTACCCCGTGGGTGTCGTGGACTTAGAACGTGATATACCTACGTGGCATCGCCTTGCACCATCAGCACAGATGTTTAAAAAAAACCTCAACCTCATTTTACCGGTATTCCTATTTTAAAATTTGGAATACTTTGTAAAACTCTTTTCTCTTCATATCGACAGAAGGACAAGTATTCGTATTAAGAAAAAGTTCTAATTCGTGTTGTCGTATCTTCTCGGATATAATCTACACTTGCGAGCAATAATGTGGAGTCACTTCATCGCGCGTTGCTCTAAACAATTATTTACAATTTCTATGGATTGTGGTATATTATATTTTCAAATAAAGGTTTTGTTAGCTTTCGATTATATCAAAACGATTAAAAATAATTTTAATTTTCAACTTAAATTTAGGGAGCTATTGCAATACCTCGAAGTTGTGAACGTCATAATTAATAGGAAGTAATATGAAACGATCTTTTGAGAATCAAAAACTTATCAAAATTTAGAGAATACTAATGTAGAAATGTTTCTGAGAGTTTGTGACCGCAATGCCAACACAAAAATCCTTACAAGTACGATAATGGACCCATCATCTTGCCTTAATCAGTGTCAGTAACTAGCTAAAATATTCGCATTCTAAATTCATTCCTAATCTCAGTCAAAAATATCTCACTTCTTCCACTTCCTTGTTAAATGAATTATAAAAGCTTTGACATCTTACGTTATTCCCAAAAACAGTTGCAAGCAAATAAAATAGAAGTTGCAGAAACAGGACAGTATGATGATGCCTCCGATGGACCCGTCCACCTTGCGAACCAACATGGCTTGCTTCACATATGCTTCTCTCAATTTGCGCCAGGCGTATACCTTTGTAGCTTCGTTTTTCTGGAACAAAGCAATTGAAATCTTGATCAGCTACAAAAACCTTATGCTGTAATCCTAATATCAAAAATGAATAAAGATAAGTTATCTTCTGTTTGTCTGCCAGATGATAATAATGAAATGGTTACAAAACCATAAGATGGGCAATTAGCATTGCGATGAGCAATAGTTGACGGGCCTACAAAAGTGATTAGGTACTTAAAACTTTTTGTTTGTTCAATCTCGAAATTTTAGAAAAATGGACCTGCAAAATGAATTCGTTAACCGACAACTTTGTCAGATCTTCTCAAAATTGCACACATTAAACTATTTATACAAATGACTTGAGTACATTTAACAGACACCGTACAGCCTTTAATACCGATAGGCATATAAAAAATATGCACTACTAAGTTGTACACGGGCGAATTTTTCAAGTGAACGTGGATGGCCGAATCCGCAACCATGACCAAAGGAGTCTCGGATCCGATTCTGATGAAAATTAAAACTACATCTTGAATATTTCGAGAATCAATATAACCAATGTATAAAAACTTAAATAAAAATGAAACGGAAGCTTTGGAACCATTTTGCCTAGAAAATCCCATCGGACACAAAGAATTGTTGGCAAATGATGGAAAATTCCATTGGCAGTAGTACCTACGTCTTCAGACAAAGACTTTCATTTGAAGTTCAAAGTCTATTTAGCTCACAAAGCAATAGGAACTCGTAAGAAGATCTAGTAGAACTAGTTCGAACTACCCACAGTAAACATGATTTCCCCGGAGCGCGATAAGTTTCAATATGACATAGTTCACGTGAGACTCGAAGATAGATTTGCTGTGTTATGATATAATGGGGAATTGTTGAAACGTGGATGATTGTTAGGCTATGAAAATTAGTCTCAGTTTCAATAATGTTTCTATGTCAGACATGACAGTTATCATCTAATAAAGCTTGCCGAGGATCATACGTGTATATATAGAACGTACCTTACAGTACTTCAAAAGCACGCTAAGCCGTTGTCATATTGTGGAATTTGTTTGAAAGAGTCACCGCGGCCCTGGAACGCAAAGGGCACTAGGCCGAACACGGGCCCGCCCAGAGTGGGAGAAGTCATTTGATGATTTGTTGATGGCTCTCATTTGTACATGTTTGTCAGTCGTTAGAATCCAGTTTGGACGTCAGTCTTGGCAAAGGCTATCACATTATCTAGTTAGTGGGTTGTCGAGGTTAGCTGCATTGGTTTAAACTAGAAGCCGACCCCAACATAATAAAAAAAAAGCTAGATAGATTGATTGACGGTGTCCTCGTTAATAGCAGCGTCAGTGATTGTCACTGTAGGGCTTTGAAGAGTCAAAGGTGTATGAGTGTACGGTATTTGGTGTGAAGCTGTATGGGCTACAATTCTCGTCCATACAGCAAATCTTCCTGGAATTTCAGTCGAGTTCTGTGATGGATTGGTGGAATGAGTTATAGCCTGAAAATAGCTTTTAAGCATAGGAAAGACTGTTTCGAAGAACATTAACTGTGTTGTTGCAGAATTTTTCCCTCCCAAAAATCAGTACCACATCAAGTATCGCAACTTACTCAAAAACATTATTCAAACCATCGGGCGACTCTCTGAGCAGTAAGCTTAGTGATGTATTTGTCACAAACGGTCCATTACGAACGCCAGATAAGAAGCGACATTTATTACTAAAATCCAGGTTATAAATTACTAACAGGTTTATTTGGGGCCAAATCGATCTGTTGTTTTGTTTGTAGGTCAACACGTGGATTTAAAATGTGTATTGTCAACTATTGAAATACCTGCAATATTTTAATTGTTAGCTTGTAAGTTTCATTCATGACTCAGAGAGAAACCACGTGAAAAATTGAAAACTTAAATTAAATAAATTTTATATTATTTTTTTTAAATTATATTTCAAAATTGTGTGCCCTTAACTAAGAGCACAAGACGTCTGGGCTACGGCTAGAGAGTTTTTGATTTTAGAATCGAA
Organism: Hecatera dysodea; assembly: GCA_905332915.2. Classification (NCBI taxonomy): domain Eukaryota; kingdom Metazoa; phylum Arthropoda; class Insecta; order Lepidoptera; family Noctuidae; genus Hecatera; species Hecatera dysodea. The sequence continues at coordinate 6,660,035 of HG995288.1, read as the reverse complement.
AGTTTTATTCAGTGAATCGAAGTAAAACCCGCTACCTGCATATGTAGTTCAGCGTAATTGAAGCTAACTATTAAATACCGATATATTTTACAGAGATTTTTTTATCAAAAATGTGCCCTCCCGCACCCGGTCTGTCTCCTCCCCCCTCCCTCAGATAGATGGACGGACAGCGAAGTCTTAGTAATATGGTCCCGTTTAACCCTTTGGCTACGGAACACTAAAAATTATGTTTTTGATTAATCATGTTATAATGTTTCACACTTTATTTACTTATAGTGTGGATTTTCTAATAAAATATTAACAGTTCAGGTACATTTTAATAATCACGTAGTATATTACGCTAAGTTAGAGTTGGCGGCTTTTACATAGAAGTTGTAATCCAAAAATTCGGCGAAAATTATAGCTTTATTTTCGCTTTCATCTTGACATTCAAGTTTTTTTTTTTTTCAAAAATATCAATAAAGGTCTGCAAAAAGAATCAAATAAATAATATGCATATGAAGTTTGAATTCGATGTAACTGTAAAAAACAGCGTTATATCAAGTAGAAGTAGAAAGTAGAATACTCTTTATTATGTACACCATACAAGTTACAGAAAATATATACAAAGAAAACATTACATAGGGGGACACAATGGGCGGCCTTATCGCTAAAAGCGATCGTTTCAAGACAACCTAGTTTTGATGGATTTGAAAGAGAAAAAGGAAATACAGTACTGTAGGTAGTCTTAGGTGTACTAATTATGTATACAATAAATACAAGATAGATAAATATATACAATAATAATTATAAAACAATAAGAATAGAACGCAAATAAAAACGATTTAAAGAGAGAGGTAGTGATCTTTGACCATTGTTTTAAAAATGGACAAAGATTGAGCACGCCTTACCGATACGGGCAAGGCATTCCATAGCCGCCAGAGCCAGAGTTATATCAATCTTCACTTAAAATCTTTGTCCAAAAAGTTCACGTAGATTTTATCGATATTCGTACTTACACAACTATTAATGGCATCGCCCGTATTTCTAATTTTGATTCTGTTTAAAATACTTCTCAAAAACCACAATTATTGAACATACAACATTTAAAATAGATAACACCATCATCTGCCTAGCCTTTTTCCTACTATATTGGGGTCGGCTTCCAGTCAAACCGTATTCAGCTGAATGCTGCCTACCACACAATCCATTACCTGAGTACTTACAGTACTTCTTGGCAAGACTGGAGTCAGATTATTGGCTTCTGACAATCCGTAACGACTGCCAAATTTCAAATAGACATATAATTTAAGTATAAAATAGTTTGTGCTGGTCTTTACCATCATATTATATGTAACCCACCCTTTCTATTAATGTCATCATATTAATTAATTGTACTATAATAATGTAATTAAGGACCCTATAAATAGTTATCTTAATAGTAAGCGATCTTAATAGGTAATAGCCTAGAAAACTGAAAGGTCTACTGAACACAGAATAATCATTTATAGAATATTGTTGAGACAGAAATATTAATGTAAGGAGAATGTTTCACCACAGTAGGTGGTCCTTAAACTGAAAATGACAATTAGTCTACTACTAATTGCTTGATAATATTAATAAACTTGTCAGAAACATCTGCACGCAAATAGGCGAGAACGATGTAAGACGAAGATAGCGTAAACCTTTGAATCTAATCTTAGCTATATTATGAACATACATAAACATACAAACAAAGCGTTTCAATCTAAGCTTTGTTTTTAGTTTTGTAAAAGGTATTTAATTTGTACAAACAGATAGAGCTAGCTCGTGGCTAAAAAATAACAGCCACGCGGATCGACGCGGAGGTTGGTCTGTATATGGGTGACCATCTTCACACATTGATATTCCTCCGTGCCTCGAAGTACACGTTAAGATGTTGGTCACGGCTGTCAGTTGTAGATCTGTGGCAGTCGTTTCTGATTGTCAGAAGCCAGAAAAACTGACTCCAGTCTTACTAAGAAGTACCGTGTTACCCTAACTGGGTAACACGTTACTTCTTCACGGGTCGTGGAGGGTCTGGTAGGCAGCAACCTCGCGTAAATTACTGGTATTCAGCTGAATCCGGTTTGACTGGAAGCGGACACAAATATAGTTGGGAAAAGGCAGATGATGATACAGATAGAAAGCTACCGGAATAATATAAGGGTTCTTACAACAAAGACCATGTGAGCGAAGCCGCAATATCACACTAACTTAATGTTGGGCTTTCAGTATAACCGCATGCAATTGAATTGCCGTACATGAAAAGTCAGCATGTCTAATCTCCACACATACTTTCGTGCTTGTACTTTCAATGTCAGACAAAGATCTAACTATTACATCTGCGTTCCATCGCCAGTGGCAAAAAAATTAATATACCATCAAAACATAAATGTGGAAACGGGAGCCAAGTTCAACGTCGGGTGTAGCATAGATGGAGTCTGTGTAAACAACATAAGCTACGCAGACGACATGGTATTGCTGAGTCCATCGATTGGAGGTCTGCGGAAGTTGGTACGGGTTTGTGAGTCTTATGCGGAGGCTCATGGGCTCAGATACAATGCTAAGAAAAGCGAGCTATTAGTTTTTAAGGCGCGTGGCAAAAACTACGTGACCGTACCCTCAGTCACCTTAGCAGGAACCGCCTTAAACAGAGTCACACAGTTCAAATATCTGGGCCACTGGGTCTCCGATGACCTTAAAGACAACACAGATGTGGAAAGGGCACGTAGGGCGTTGGCTGTCCGGTGTAATATGTTGGTCCGCAGGTTCGCACGTAGCAGTAATGAAGTCAAAGTTACACTTTTTAAGTCTTACTGCCAAACATTGTACACGAGTAGCCTGTGGGTTAACTACACACTAGGGGCATACAACGCCTTACGCGTACAGTACAACAACGCGTTCAGGATGCTGCTGGGGCTACCACGATTCTGCAGTGCGTCGACGATGTTCGCGGAGGCACACACTGATGGCTTTCATGCTCTAATAAGGAAGCAATGTGCGTCACTGCTGAGTCGTGTTAGGTCCAGCAGAAACAGCTTAGTACGCGTGTTCGCGGACAGGTGGGACTCTCCACTGCTGCGCCACTGGATGCGCTTGCACACTGCTTGTGAGGAGTGGACAGTTTCCTCCTTTGTCAAATTTAATGTTTTGTACTTTTTATTTTGTGTTGTTTGTTACTTTTTCATGTGTTGTGTTTTTGTCTTGTTTGTTTTTGAGAATGTGTTGTGATGAGAATTTTATTGTATGTTTTCAATATATGTTTTGTAAGTGTAGCTATGGACAGAAAGTCTGAAATAAATGTTTATTATTATTATTCCATTTATTTATTTACTATACATATTTATTAATTTTTTAAATATTTCTATTAAAAAAAAAAAACATTTAAAAATATAAAAAATAGTAGCCCACCGGTATCGGGAACAGGGTCCAAGCTACCGGTGGTCAGGGCTCCCGAGAGAGGAACCTCCTAACGATACGCGCCGTGTCCAGGAGTACCGCTTTCTGGATCAAGCCCTTGAGCTTTGGCCCAACGAGAGCCTCTTAAGATGTTGGTCGAGGCTCTTGGCAATTATGCCATTGGCCGTCACGACTATCGGCACAATGACTGCTGTGTTATTATTATTATTATTATTAATGTTAATAATATGCGTGGTTGTCGACTTCAGCGACAAAATAATCGAGTCTAAATGGGTGCCAAGTTCTATAGATAATCCAGAAATAAGATAAATTAAGGCTCAAGATTCAACTTGGCTAGTTTTTAGGGCCTTAATGAATGTGCCAAATTTCATGTATGTAAGTTAAATAGATTTTGGGTTGTGACGAGGCATTACAAACTGCTGTTGTGTCGCCAATTCCTTTTGCTTTGATCGTAGCTAGAAACGCTTCCGCGTGTCTCGATTAATAGAACAAGAGGCACAAAAACTTACTTTATCAGAATCCATTTGCTTCTTCTCCAACGCACATATCTTGGCTAGACACTGGTTCAGCCGATGATATCTTGAAGTTAGGCCCATACTGATCAGGACTATCAGTTGGTCTTGGAAGTTCCACAGTAATGTAGCAACGGTGCTCATGAAGGCTAAAGGTAGAGCGTACCAGTCCGAATATTCATCTGAAATATATTTTACATACAAGATAATTATCAACTGCAATATCCAAAAACTGTTAAGACCACAAACAGTTTGTCAATTGTGATTTCAGTAACATGTATGAAATCAGCTTATATAATGTTATTCATTCCCATCCAAGATTTTGGCCAGTTACCGGGCACAAATTCACATTCAGGCTTACAATGATTTCCTACCCGGGATTGAACCCAGACCTGCACGAGCAGCAAAATCTTAGTTAAGCTTCTGAATCAAAAATCGATTCATAATATTTTTAATAAAAAATCGCTTTGATAGTAATTGAGATACCTAAATTATTACAGGGTTGGTACTTACGCCTCAATATCATAAACCCATGAGATATCAGAACATATCGTTTTACAATCAAAGATGGCGGGCAGTCCAGTCCAATTGATGAAATAATACTCATCATATGTTCTACTGAAATATTTAACAAGACAAAGTAAGCAGAGTACATACATATATAAGAACCCTTAGAATGAAACGGACCTAACCCAAAAATTGCAATTTTTGGCAAATGAGCAAGAATTAAAATACGTTCTTTGAAAGTTAGCAGCGCCTCCAAAAGTTACTTTCAACATCAATAGTCTCGAGAACCTTTTTAAGAACTAAAATGGCGGCAAAAAAAAAGATCAATTGATGGTCGTTCATGTTCTAATAATGAAAAAACTAAAATATTATCTTTGAACGAAAAAGTCATTCGATAGGAGTGTTAGAACCAATGGAGAAACTTTATTGAAAAGATAAAAACATCACGTAGGTATGTCAATCTTGCAAATAAAACCGCAGCGCATAGCAACAGCACGTAACCCAGATTTATTGCCATAGCAACAGCGCGTAACTCAAGTTTTTCACTGTGAGTTAGTTACAGATTTTCAGATTTTCACATCCACAGTATTATAACTTAAGCGACGTTATGGTACTTATATAAAAACAGCTGGATTATTGTCATTAATGTTTCAGCCCAAAAACATAGGTCTTCCCAAAGGCTCGACACATAAAACTGGTCATGATCATCTCGCATCAAGCGGACTCGGCATACTTTATCATTTTACTTTGTGGCAGGCCCCTCAAAATACTTGTCATGCAAAAAACAACTTCAAAATTCAAAAGGTATCAACTTGTTCCATGAAACTTACACATAGAACAGACAGTCATCAAACCCCACATGAAATACATTCTCTTCTTCAAAGCCTTATCAGCTGGTGCTCGGACGGCCATGATACTTTCGACTTTGGCCCACAATGCTGAGATGTCTCCCCATGACCTGTATAGCTTTGAAGACAGTATCAAAGACAGGATTGCTACCGTATAGAAGATCGTGCCTGCTAAACGTGCTGTGACGCTTCCTGCAAAGGGACATCGAGTTATTAAAGTATTTAAATTAAGTTTATTTTTAATAAAGTAATATAAGACAGTGCTGTGATGTTGTGTTACCTTACATTTGTATTCTAAAGGTGAGGGGCATATGGATTCTGACAGAATTCATACACTATCAGACTTATTTCAAGAATTCTGCAGGACTGGACAGGAAAAATATCATCAAACTTGGTGGTCATGTACAAGGAAGGTAAGACAAGACCTATAAAGCGACCATTAAATTCGTTTTAAAAAGCAAGCAGCACCAAAGAACGTGACAAGTCGAAACATTTGTAGACAGTAAAACTGCAGAGGCTCTTAATAAACTTCTTATTAAAAAAAACAACTTTTTAAATTCATTTCTTTCTTATCATTCGTAAAATCTTCAAAAACGACTTACTTTGTCCTGCAGTATCAATAGCCCAACCTGCAAGTGCCTTAATAACCTTCCAGATAGCCTGAATCTCCATAAAAAGCAACACGCCCAGTATGAATGCACTCCAGAAATAACAGAAATATCTCTTCGACCCCAGCACACCGATCAGGCAAGACCACTTGAATACTTTCTCCATGACGGTTAAGAACTCCTGAAAGAGTATAACCCAATTTCACCACATGCTTGTAAAGGCCTCTCTTTAGTTGTTCCAATCCCTTTGCTCCTTTTTTTATGTGCGAAGAAAATGCCTAGCGCATGCCATGCCGTCCGGGAAGACGACGCCGTGGGCTTGCACCCACTAAATACTTCGCCTGTGCGCCTAATTTCACCTTTATGGGTGGGCCGCGAGAACTGCTACGCATGATATTCGCGACCCATTCAGCGTGGCCCACTTCTGGGCTCCCTCTTCTTTGCCCGCTTCCGGGCTTCCTCCTTCTTCAGCGATGTCCGGGTGCACTGGGACATCACCACATCTCTAGGGGCCGTGCAGCGTGGACGACAGAGACCCCGATCAATCGTCCGCTGACCCCGCTTATAGCGGCTTCAAGTCGGCATTTCGCCGCCTGCATCGTCCAGCCCTCTTGCGACGGATCGGATCCCTTCGCTCCTATACCAACCCCATCCAAGCTCAAACCTCTAAATGGTATTTTTGCCATCGAAGCAACAATACCATCTGCCCTTATATATTACCGACCTATATTCTTCATTCCTTGACTGCCTATTATTTGTAGCCACCTCGCGCAACTTATCACTATCGCGCCTACTTACTTAATCAAACTTACATCATGATTCGGCTGTTGAGGTAGAAGTAACTTATTGTTTCGCAAAAACTGACTGAAGTCCTTATTTGACATTTCGAAGAGTGTAAATTACAAATCATTTAGCGTCCGACATATCAGTAAGTTTATTTCAATAGCGGCATAAAGTTATCGTGTAAAAAAGTGTTGTTAATTGTAGATACCTTTTTTTCTATTTGCAAACGGATTATTACTAGTCACCAGTATCAATTGAGCTTCGATATAGGATGTTTGTTTTGATATTATGATTCTTGTATAAAATCCTTGCAACCTTTTGCATACTAGGAACAATCGAGTGCAAGAAAGTTTTGTAAGATTAATCATTACATGTTTGGTAAATTTAATCATGGCTTAAATAAATAGCCACATACTGTCAATGTCGTCAAATTTGAAAAACATTCAGAATAATTATGTACTAAGCCTAAGGAAAAACTGCAAGTGTGTAATATAGCCATTTTCATCATTTTCAAGTTAAGTTTAACTTAGTTCTAGTTAAACTTAACTTGGTTCTAGGAACTAGGAATATACTTTAACAAATACAAAACAAAACATTGTACATGGTTACATTCTACTGTAAGTACCTACTGTAAGCTGACACCAGTCATGTATCTGACACTAGTCTTGCTAAGAGATATTTACATTGTGTTAGACAGTTACTGGATTGTAGAGGGCAGGTTTGTAGTCGCCCCATCTAAAATACTGGTATTCGGGGTTAGGCTGGTAGCTGACAACATAACTGGCTAGCTGTTTTAATATGATAAGTACTCCAAAATAAAATATCTAGTATTATTTTCATTTTATGCGGGTAATAAATATTCGGGGACCAAATTATGCTGGTCCAGAATTATTTGCACAACAACAACACGCGATCCGATCGTCCGATTCATTGTTATCAATCATGAGAGATCGGACAAACCAATAACAACTGTTTAATGGCTTGTGAGCCAAATACTCTATGGAATATTTGAATATATTGTCATTTTTAAATGATGACTATTAAAATGATGATGACGATTGGGCGGGAATAAAATAAACTGCTTGTTGAAGATAATTAATAATTAGAACTAGTTATGTATAAAGCAGTCATATCGGGAAAAACTGAACAGATATAGGAACATTGTTCTATGGATTTATGGATTTCTTCACGTGCTCTTATGCACACATTTGAGATTGTATTCGCGGCTTGATTTAATCATTTATATCAATAAAACACTAAGAAAGAAAAAAAATATATTTGGGACTCACACAAAACAAACAAAATACATAGTAAACAAAAAAATAAAATAAAACTACTAGAAAAATAAATTAACAAAAGCTGTAGATGTCAATTGTACCTAAATGTAAGAGTGCGAGGCCAAAACTATCTCAGCACATGCTGCGATATTTAAAAAAAATATATAAATATACCACAGCACTGATTCTTATAGTTCCTGTACAGATATTCCTGCAATACGACATTACCTGCAAATATCACGACAATTTGACACGATAGGGCCTTTTATGCATACCTACTTAAGTATCCTCTACCCAATTAATTATACCAGTAGCAACGTTCACCACGACTTCGAAATAAAAAACAAAATGGCGGCGGGGTAGCTATGCTAATAAATCCTTTCATTTTTTTACCATCGATTGCAAATTCCGGTTAAGCAGTAACCAGCCTTAGTGTGGTGAACTGTGAGTGCCAATTAAAAAAAAATCAACGGTCGGGTTATCTACGGATCAAAAATTTCTCGCCAGGAAAAAATATTTTATTTAAAAAAGTGATTCAGCAAAGAGGACTTTTGTACCCAGAAATTACAAGGACCACAAAAAAAAACATAGTTAAGGAATCTACAACTTAACTTTCATGAAATTATCCCTATCCTAAATCTTGAGATGACACGGGTGCTATTATTCCGACAATTTCAAGGCAGGTAATAAAACCTAAGGCGCGTATATTTTTGACTGTAGTTTTAATTTTAAAAGCACATAAATTCCCATAATGAGCTAACTTGTTTCCAGACTTGCTGAGCTAAAATGACTGTTATTCTTACTAGCATTTTTCTTCCGTTTCCTTGTTAGCATTTTCTAGCACAAAAGTGGTACTATAATTTTGGAAGAATGATCCCATTTTCTTTGAAGAATTGTTTGTATTTTTATTCTTAAAGTATCTCATTTTTAAGTAGGAACTGTTTCCTTTGATTTTCTGAGGCAAATAGATTAGGTTTTTAATATTCTGAAATGAAAATATGTAAATATTATTTAGTATTCAAACACGGTATTTTATGTAGTTTTTTTTTTCAAAGGTGACTGCAAATTCTTTAAATGGCAATCATGCACAACAATCTGCCTAGCCCTCACACCATCCGAGCAGGAGTCCCCCGGTGCTCACTGCTGTCCCCCCTAGTCTTTACGCTATTCACCAGCGATATCCTCAAAAGTAAACTGGCGCTCTTCGCCGTTGACACCGCCATTTACTACACCGGTCGAGACCCTGACTCTATCGCTCGTGTTCTCCAAACTTCTGCAAACATCTTGACTAGATGGTTCAGGAAATGGAGAATCGAGGTCAACCCCGACAAGAGTCAGGCAGTACTATTCACGAGACCGAGGCTCAAACCCCACCCCCCCGTCCGATCACCATGTACGGCAAGCCGATTCCTTGGGAGCAGCGAGCCAAATACTTGGGGGTCGTACTGGACAACCACCTCACCTTCGCTGAGCACATAAGGCAGGCAGGCTTGGTTTATGGGAAACTACTACCACATGGAGTCTCCCGAACTGAAATTCCCACACCGTGCCTTCCCCTTGTAAGTACTATACTACTAATAGGAGCAACAAAGTAATACCAGCAGAGGTAAAATTAATGAGTTCGCTAGTAAAGGCTACTAGCAAACTCACATATTTACAAATTTTGCAACCATTTATTTATGTAATTTACAACCATGGATTATTTTGTGTTAAATTAAACATAAAAAACAATTAACTAATTAATTATTCCTGTACATATATAATAGAATCAGTAAGCGTCTGACACCCTTTTTTTCTGAATGGGAAATCATCAAATGATTTCTCCCGCTCTGGGCGGAAGAAGTCATTTGATGATATCCCATCCAGAAAAGAACGACCTTCAATTTCAATTACAAACAAGATTATAAAAACAGAAATCTAATTATCCTTTTATTAATAACTCTCATTTATCCTCCGTCTTCTGTAGAAGTGCATTAGTTACTATCGTTGCAAACTTAATCGCATGCAATTCGTTCTGTGCCGGCCCGGGCACCACTATTAACCTAATTTTCTGAACCTCTGGACGAAAGCTCTTAATATGGAGGCCATTTTACTCGCTCGATGGCTTACGAATTAATTTGAATCAGTTTAAAAGCTTTTTAAATGCGATGCTGCGAGCGGAAGTCGATTTGGATGTATTTTAATATGCACTGATGGATTTTCATCAGTTTTGTCATATGTCTGAGATTTATAGTTCACACATAGTTGAGAAGATTTGTTGTTCTGGAGGTAAAGCTACATGTCTGTGTTTTCCGTCCACGTAGGGTTAAGCAGAGCTGTCCCTTATGAAATAGAGAGTGGGTCTATTTCAAACTACTTAGATCAAATCTAGACTTCGACTGTGAATTTTCAGAAGAAAAAAACCTAATAACTCATTGACACAACTGTAAAACTAGCAACGCATTAGATCACTGACGCAGTTGTATCTTAATGAATCAATGGTAATCAGAATCCTGTGGCTGAAGAAATTTCAAATCTGAAGTAGTTATTAGTTAACTTAACTGCAAGATAATTCTACTAGTAGCAGTTATTCTGTAACTCATTACCAAACAAGTTGCAAATCAGAACCCCTGCAAATCAGCAGCCCAGAAGGTAATTTGCGGGCCCTACGACATTAACCCTACCTATCATCTGGTTTATTGACCTTTCTGGTACCGTTACTAGACTCCCCGATTTTTATGTTACAACTTCACCTACCGACCCCTTCATTTATTTCTGGCCTAAAATAATAAAAGGCCACCTGCCACAGGTTGAATTACATTTACGAAATTAACTTGACAAAATGGAAACATTGCTAAACATAGCCCAAACATTGTTTTATTACCAACCTGCCCACAAAAAGTTTGAATGTTTGGCGGTTGCGGTAGTACACTTCGCTACTGTCAAGTTATAAATATCCAGTATAAGTTGAACTCTCACTTTATACAAAGCCTGTAGTGGGGCCGGGTTCAGCTAATGCTGGGATATTAACTAGTCACAAAAATTAAGGGATTTTTTTTCAACAAGCTGTAACTTCAAGGACAACGATAGTACAAAAAAGAAACAATTTGTAGCCATTTGTCTAATTTTTAGTACTGGCAGTGTTTTTTTTTTCTTTAAATAATGTTTAGTTCTTTAGTAATCCTAAGGATACTGCCGAAAATAAAAACCTTATTGCTCGTCTTAAAATAGGTATAGCGAGCTTCAAAAATGTATAATTATAGTATGATATCATAATAAAATACTGTTTATATGGCACACTATCTTGCGTTGCTGGACAAAGATCTCTCCCACGGGACCACTTCTTTCAACGCAGCATAAAGTTTGTCATTGTGCAAAAAATCCTCCTTTACGAATCTGTGGCTACTAGAATAAAATAAAACAACAAACTCCGTATCAGTTGTATCATTAACTAAATTATGAACCTCGTCCTCATCCGAGTCGAGGCCTTAGTTATGAACCTGCCCTTATAATGAAACACGATAAAACTTTGAGGGTAAACTTGTTATCCTCAAACTTTTACGTCGTACAACCATCACGGTGAGCAGTCCTGGGGCGAAACCGACACATCTATTTAGTAAGAGGAAGAAATACATATGAGTGACAGAGAGCAAGGAATTGCAGTTTTTAAAGCTGATATTATATAAATATAATCTTGGGACAACTCACACACGGCTATCTGATCCCAAGCTAAGCAGAGCTTGTGTTATGGTAACCAGACAACTGATATACATACTTATATAATTTATAAATACATACATATTATAGATAAATCACACCCAGACACAGAACAAAAAATCATGCTCATCACACAAAGTTTGTCCTGGGTGGGAATCGAACCCACGACCTCCGGCTTAGCAGTCGCTCAGACAGAACCATCATGCTTCTAGTGTGAGAAAGACATGACGCTTTAAATATGTGAATCCTGGCCGAATTTCGATCTTGGTGGCTCAACGGACACCAGCTAAGTACGCCGAAGATATTAATATTTCTTCTCTCGTTCTCCACACTCTGTTTCTTTGCTATCACATTCAGATGGGACGAGAATCCAGCAACACGACCAGGAAGAGATTAAGCGCACGATTTATTGGTTTCCAAGTCTCTTGTGGGGACCATACTCAGTAGTACGAGATCTTTGAAGCTCTGGACTGTTGCTGAGGAAATCCTAAAGGACAAAATCAGGTCTGCAAAAACACTTTTTGACCGTCCCGTGACTCGAAAGAGACCAATGAGACAGTTGATGATGCTATACTGGGGGAATAGCTCTATCCCTTTCTTACAATGGAATCATTATAGTAATCAGGAGTTAGGTAAAGAAGAGAGATAGGTAAAAACTTCTTGTAAAATACTGGTATTCAGCTGCAGCCGGTTTTCAACTTCGAAAATAGTAGAGAAAAACCCAGCCGAATTGGGTTTGAATCCGCACCAGACTCGGCTGTCCGAGCCATAGACTTGTTACGGGTTTATAATTTCTAGCCAATGATACGAAATGGTGTTCTGTGAATAGGGAAGACGCTCTTGTCTATAATCATCATTACAATTTCAGCTGAAAGACGTTCACTCTGGACATTGTTCTCCTCCAAGTGTCTAGTGACACGGAACGATTTCATATGCATTTCATATCCAGCGGATTTCCTCGGCTTTCACGAGGTTATAACGAGTTTTTTTTTCTGGATGGGAAATCATCAAATTACTTCTTCCGCTCTGGGCGGAGTGGAAGGGAGTATCAGTCTATTACTGACTTAAACCCACCCGTGTTCCTCCTAGTGCCCTTTGTGTTCCAGGGCCGCGGTGACTCTTTCGAACAAATTCCGCAACTACCTTGTGGGGACCTTCCATCATAATTCCGGTGTAGGATGGAGTCGGCGTTATGCAAGATGCATAGCACTCTTCTTCGCATAATAATCAAGATGGCATTTTTATGTCATACGAATACTAGGGCCGCAGAACCGAATTTAAACTTGACGTGTCACATTAACAGTCGGGTGCCGCATGAAAGACGCGTGAACGTGATGTTATGTACATATATTATAAGAGAATGTCTAATGAATTTAATTACGAAGGTTTTATTTTTATAATATTTTATGGAAGGTGCCCCGTGTCGGATACATTGTAAATTCCCTTCATTGTTCCGACTTTGGGAATGTTTCGTTTTTGTCACAAACTTTCTGCTTGTTTTATGTTTTACAAAAGGAGTTTTTCTTTACGAGGTAATACTTGAAGAAAAAAATCTTTGTTTGGTTACGAAGTGACATTGTTGTTGTTATTGTTATGCATAATATAATTGTGTAAATGCTGTTATCAAAATCTATCTTCTAAGCTTCTTCCCAACTGTGTTGCGGTTGGCTTTTAGTTTAATCGGATGAAGCTGAGTATCAGTATTTTATATAGAGCGACTGCATAATATGACCACCACAGGCCAGTAGCTGGGTTGGGCACGCCGCCATTGCGGCGATAAGTCCCCTCTTTAAGGATGGTTAGAGAGACGCCACGGCGTCCTCACCTTCCGTCTGACACAGGTGCTCACCGGACACGGCTGTTTCGGGAGGTACCTGTGTCGGATCCAGCGGGAGGACACGTCCGGGTGTCATCACTGTGTGGATCGCCCGGAGGACACGGTGGAGGTCTGCCCTGCCTGGGCGGAGCACCACCGTGTCCTCATCGAGGCGATCGGCGGCGGCGACCTCTCGCGTCCGGCCCTGGTTCAAGCCATGGTCGGGAGCGAGGAGGCATGGGAGGCGGCCGCCTCCTTCTGCGAAGCAGTAATGCTAGCGAAGGAGGAGGCGGAGCGCCTGCGAGAGAGGGAAGCTCCTCTCTCCAGCCGCCGCAACAGGAGAAGACGCCCCGGGCGTCGGGAAACGCAGGGCGATTCCCGGCCACCGTAGGCGCGGGCCTGCGGATGGCGAGCTATGGGTGGCTCGCCGTCCGATAGCAACCAGGCCCGAGTCGACGGCGCGTCGTGTTCCACGCGCGCCTCAAAGAGCTGTCAGCAAAGAAGACGGGGCCCCATAGGGTCAGTGCCTGCTAGGGTTGCGGAATTTGTTCAAGAGTCACCGCGGCCCTGGAACGCAAAGGGCACAAGCAGGAACACGGGTGGGTTTTAGTCAGTAAGAGTCTGACACTCTCTTCCGCTCCGCCCAGAGCGGGAGAAGTCATTTGATGATTTCCCATCCAAAAAAAAAAAAGGCCAGTAGCTGGGTAATACAGAACCCCTTGGAAAGCCTAGTGTCAGATTTACTGCCGGTTTGCTGGATTTATTGTCATTTCGGGCATACCACGTGAAGTGGACAGGTAAAAAATATTGATTTTCAAATCAAGTTCGAAAAATAAAATAACAAGTTGAAGAACAAAAAGTTTTTTTTTAATTTCCAAAAATACAGTTAGGAGGTTTTTTTAAGTCAAGTAGGTATATATTCCGCTACTTTGTTTATTTGATTAAAACTTGCTACCACTTGAAACTTGGGTTTGAAGTAGCGCTTACTTGTAAGTTATACAGGTATTACACAGTCGAATATGACTAAAATCGGAAACATCAACATTTTTTACCAGTCCGCTTAATGTGGAATGCCCCATTGTTTAAATTAGCAAGTAATGGAAATGCCAACGTTACGAATTATGATTTTGGAGTTAGAAACAATGAAACACATTTTAATTCGAAAATAACGTTTATTTCTACATTACATTTATTTTATGCATACACAAAAATATGTAATTTTAAAACATCTTTTGAGAAATAAATTAGTTCTATACACTTACCTAGATTCTATAGTACTTAAATAGAATAAAATCATTGCTATTACTCATAAATTCACAGAATTTGTTTTAACACTCTTATTCTAAACATTTTCTTAAATAATCCTCAAATGTACTTTAGATTATCGCTTTAGGAAAGTGAATCAGAAAAGATTTGAATTTGTGGAAAAGTAATTTCGATTCCAATCGACAAATTACGATTTCGACTCACGGTTCGATATTTATGGAATATAATTTCGGTTTTCAATCGGAAATAAAATGTTACGAACAGAACACATGAGATAAAAGAAAGTCTCAAGATTTATAGCTCAAGTGTGCTCAGAATCCCATATTTTTATTGTCAAATAAATATTACAAATTGTACTAAAACACACTATGAAATTGTAATTTATCACTTGCGAATTCATTTCTATTTTATATTTTGAAAATAAAGTGGACATAAATAAAAGAAAATTATGACATATTTTATACAAATCTTCAAACATAGAATTTTAGTAATGGTGTATAAATATAAATTATAGTATGCACTTGACGTGATCTCCAAAACAAAAATAAAATATTTAATATTCTCGTTAATGAAATACAACTCAGTATTAACCATACTCATAATTATTTATTTTCTTTCACTCTAAGAATTTAAATGTTCATTAAGTTGGAGTATGCGTTACACTAAACCAATTTAGAAAGTTAATGTGGTTGGCTTTATCGATTTTAAAGCCAATTATCGGCTAGAATTTTCAAAGCAAGACAAACTAAACTCGATGTAGTCACTGCAAAGATTACCTGACTTTTCATGCACGCTGGTATGAAAATAGTTTTAGGTAGATTTGAAAACTCCTTTGAATTTAAAAGAGGTAATTATTTTTAGACAACCGTGTATGCTGAGAGAGGGTTAAATAAAGACATTCAGTCGAATGGAAAAACTCATTTATTTTGATGTCGGTTTTAAAGTAATTCTAGTGCTGATATGTTTAATAAATACCCAATTACCGCACAAGGTCAATGTTTTTAAAAACATGACATCTAGGCAATGATAACAGATTATCTTTAAAAAAAATCGATTACTGTTCAGGAGACGAACTTCCATAGATACAGTACTTTTTTTTTATTTTACTTGCGCCACATTTTTTCAGTTATTAATGGACACCATTCTCTTGCGATAAGCGAGAGAATGGCTTTTGGGCAGAAATAACAACAAAATTAACTTATTCAAGCAGAATTATATTTACTTACAGAGCCTAAAGAAAAAGGTTTTGTTGATTTTTTCAGCTTGAAACTACACTGGTAAACAAAAACCAAGTAAAAGTTTTATAGTGACTATTAATCTAGTGTGAGGGAAAGAACTGAAGCAATTAGGCGATTAACGATACTTCAGACTTGCTGCAAAAATTATAGAAGAACAATTTGCTTCGTCTTTACTTTTGATGAGCTGTAGTTATAGTAGTTACTTTAAATAAAATACTCAAAGTACTCAAAGTTTGACAGACTTTCAAAATAAAGGTGAGCCTAGAACAGGGTTTTATACGTTATTGATATGTTCTTTGCTTCAAATACTTAATTCAGAAACCGACCTTAATTCACTATTGCCTTAAGCTTCTTTCCTGTACTTTTAAAAGAAATTCCTCCACTCAAATCAAATCAGCTAATGAAGGGTTTTTACCTTCAATTAAGTTTATACATAACAAAATATAATAGTTAGGAATTGGTTTTCGGACGAAGAGTCAACGTGTCAAGTTGACGGAATACCAAGTATGTCGTTTATATCCCAGGGGATTTGATTTGTTAGTCCTTTCTGACACTAAATCGTGACGCTTTTGTATCAAATTATTTAGTTTACTGGATATGATTTGTCAGTCTTTTCTGACACCAAATAGTGACGCTTTTGTATCAATTTTTTTTTTTCAATTTACCAATGATGAGTTGAAAAATTTTGAACACGGTAGTATTTCAATTGACTGTTCGATAATTTACTTTACATATCAACGGCATATTGTCGAATTTTCAATATGAATTTGACTGTCATTACGAGAGTGTTACGAAATTCGACTGGAAATCTGATTGTTTCTTTTTTGTTTGATATCCAAATATGCACGTAAAAGCAAAGGGAGGTACTACATATGTCACGAATCAAAATTTTTAGGCCTGCTTGGGAATTGTATTCAAAATTAATTTCCGTACAAACAGATGGATTTCCCGGCGACGACGACGACAGACGAATGAGATGTAAAATAAATTTCGTCGTACCTACATACCTCATAAAGTTTAATTTGAAATATATTACCGAATTAAACAGGAAACTGGGTTTTGTGAGGTCAAGCAATCAGTGTGTTTTCGTCTAAATTGAAAAGCTAAATAGTTGGAAAAGTATTTCATTTATAATTTTCCTTGTGACATTTTGTTAATTCAGTGTTTTGATCCTTTCAAAACATAAATTCAGTTTACATTTTTCGTAAAATCAAAATTCCTTTAAGGTAATGGAATACTGATTGCGTGATAATGATTCGTGTTGACATGACATCGTCTAATAAATCAATGAACGCTGGCAGCACGCACGAAAAAGGATGACTCATTGTAACGTTATGCTCATTGTAACTTTACGATCGGAGCGAGAGCGCTGCCCGAGCGAGCGAGAGGCACGATCATTTCATCAATGTTTTGTTATGACGTTGTCACGTTGAATTATCGTCCGTAAACTGACTTTACAGACAGCCATTTTTTTAAATAATCGTTTTTATCTTTGCCCAGCAGTAGGACAATATACCTACATACGTTGAAACATTTTTTTTTTGAATTATTAACCACGGTTCCGGTAAAAAATAAAATCGCAAGGTTGTTAAAGACTAATCCATAAATCATAGCTCAATAACTAGCGCTTAATTATCACAATAATTTTGTGAAAATTTTCCAAAAATTCTGTTAACACCTAACTTCACCTTGAGTTGTCATACAAAAGTCACAAAATATTACATTCATATTTAAGAAAAAACGAAACGAAAAACATTGAAATTTTATTTGGCAAAGCTTTATCCTGGTCATTAGCGGGAGTGAAGCAGCAAGCGCCAGTGTGCGGCCAGAAATACTTTTCTTTTTCTAGATGGGAAATCATCAAATGACTTCTCCTGCACTGAGCGGAGCGGAAAAGAGTGTCAGACTCTTACTGATTAAAACCTACCCATATTTCTCCTAGTGCCCTTTGCAATCCAGGGCCGCGGAGGCTCTTTCGAACAAATTCCGTAACCCACTGTCACTAATACTGCTGTTACGTTTGGCTTTGAAATCGACATACTGCCTACACACAGTAAATATAACTTAGAGCAAACAACTTCACGCAGTTCATTGGTAACCGTGTTGACAACTCATGAATTTCTTTGAAGACAACAAAACAAAGGCAACATCGAATAAATTATACAAGTCACAAGAACATTTTCGTGACGACTTTGTGTTGAAGTGGTCTTAAAAAAATGTACCAAAAGTTCCTATAGAAGTAAAGCGAATTACAAAATTAATTGGCATTTATTTTAAAATGGATCCGAGTTTGTGTTTTTTTTTAATTGATTTGGTATCTAGTAAGTCCTCAGATATTTTTGCAGCTCATAGGGCTTTTTTTCAAAAGTTACATAGATCGGCGGTCTACCAGTTTTTGCGTGCAAAATATATAAAATATGCAAACGCATTTGTAAAAATACATGACGATTGAAAAATCGGATCCTCAAAACTTAAGACAAAGTAAACAACACTTTCTGTGTTATTTTTTGTCATTGTAAATTACTGCATTATCTTTTCCAGTCGCTGATTTCGAAGCCCAATAATTTCATAACAGTGTTCCGATTCAATCGACTTTACAATGGAATATTGGCAACGATGCTTTTCGTAATATTATTTAATAGTTGAAAGTACATATCTTTGTTTCTCTTATCAAACTGAAAATTTTACTTTTAATTTCTTTCGTTAATTTGTAAAACACTGTCCGTCAATAATTGAAGGAACTTCACAATGTCGTTATCAATAAAATTGTATACATAAAAAAGGAAACGTAATATCAGGAATTCTGATATCAATTATTATTGACAACAATGAGTAGCGAAGTATTACAAAACGACAGAAAATATTTATTGAAAGGAATATTGATATTTCAATTGCTTTCTGAAATAATAATACAGGCAGATATATCTTTTAAAAATTAAACAGGTACATGTCTACATACAAATTGAAGAATCAGTACGATTCAATAACTTATCCACATCGAAAAACTCTACTTTGGCACTAATTAGATTGTCAATTACATCCTAGATATAAAACACAATTATATCAGACTTCAGATCTAATACATTCCTTACTTTGGCAGTAGATTTCCAATTAGAAAACAAAACATTTAAATATTGGTTCTAAATCTTAATAAAAAATTATAGGTAGTCGTTGCAAATTGGGAGCGCTTACTCGAATGTGACAGATGTCACAAGTGCGTTCGTAAAATGCATCGACTATAGCTTACTTTAGTATCTTATATTAAAATCTCCTATTGGTTGTTCTATTAATACTGTTTCGGTGGTGTCAGGCGCTGCTGGCGACGAGGAGGCCAAAGCTGAGGGTCGTAATGATATGGCTAGAGGTAAAGCTGATCTGGCACATAGCTGAGATGCTCCTCGAGTTGATCCTGTTGAGCGGTAACGGGTACAACGACCGCGTCTGGGGACAAAAGAGATAAGTTCAGCTGTAGGAGTGGATTTTAGGAAAGATGGAGGTCAATTACTGTAACAAAATTCTCTGTACAATATTATTGTTTTTAGAATTTTTGACACAACATGAAAAAAAAACAAAAATATTCAAACTTTAATTTTTACTTTTGGAACTTTAGTTAGGACTTTTTCTAAATATGTATTCTAAAGAGGTACTCGTATAAATTCTGTTTTTCTTTTTCTTTTTTTGTAATTTTGAATGGAATAGGTACTGATGGTGACGGGTGACGGGTGCCCATTTTGGGGGAATATCTTTATGTAAAATTTGACGTTCAAAAAGTGCTCTCTCAGCCTAGTTTGAATAAATGACTTTTGATTTTGTCTTTTTTTTTGTAATAGTAATATAGATAGTAAAAGAAAACTCTAACACTATAAATCGTGTGCCACATAGGCTACGTCTAACTCGAAAAAAATCGGTCCATATCGAATTAGTCACCGGAACTAAGCAGTGGCATACTAGGCCTGAGCGTGGCAGCACGATGCAGTTACTAGCTATGTAAAAAATAAATAAATTCAAGAGTCACTCTTGTGTACATATTCGTCATACCACTACGCTTTTCCAAACTTCTCAAGCCAGCTTGTTAATTCAGAATTAACAAAACTAACTAAAGTTTGTTTGAAAATAACACGTGAATAATTTATTTTTACGCGTGTTATTTTCAAACAACCTTTAGTAAAATATCTTTGCATTCATAATCCAAGTGGTTTTAATCATGCACAGACTAGTCATTGTTTTCTTAATTAAAAGCGGGTTCACGCGAGAATTATTGTGTCTTGTTGGCTTAACGTGAGCTGTATTCGAGATACTTTTCTTTGTTTATTTTTCTGATGAGCCCTTAATTTAGAAAGATCATTTCGTTTGTATGAAATGAAATGAATTTGTGATTTTTAATATAGGAACGTTGTGGTTTGATATTTTTATTATGATTGTTTTTTTATAATATGGTTGGTTGTTAGGCGTCTTCTTTATAGAAAGCGTTAATCGCACAAATATGCGATTATCGTTTTTGGCAAAACCGGAAGACGACTTCTGCCAACAAGACGATGCGTTTGGATTGACCGAATTCATCTCGATCTAAATGAACGGCCGATGATCACTCTTCAGGGAGACAGGGACTTAGGACTTACGAAGAAACCTGTAGATCTATGAAAGAAGACGAAACGATATCTTTAGATTACGTGTGTGTACAGCACGACCGTTGGTAAATTTACCCAAATCACTAAAATTAACTGGTTTACTCATATACGTACACTAACTAACTTAAATACCGACTTTTTAAGGTCAAAATAATGTATGCTTATGTCTGTGGGATAAATTTAAAAATCGAATTGATCAGAATGCACCAAACATTACAATCCTTAATTCTAACAATATTATTCTCCTTGCTCCATTCTGTAAAACGACGCTAAACTTGAACTTGCAAGACCTGTTTCAACAGATATATGTAAGTTCGTGGAAACCGCATAATAATGTTACGTCGCCGGATCACAAACTGTTTTGGATACAAGCCAGCGAAAACAATTTATAAAATCGATGGGGAAAAACTTGTTTTGGTTTGTTTGACGCTGTTTCTTGTAATTGATATCGATGTTGTAATCATTTATCAGCTGATCTGAATTTAACGGATGTTAGCTTAATGATTTCTGGTTATTCAATGCCAAATATGATTAAGTAGGGGTACGTTATTGAATTGAAGCTAAGGCGTTATAAAAAGTTACATTCTGTGAGCGAAAACGTAAAAGATTTGACCAACAAATGTTTCAATAGAGCATGTCACAATATTAAGGACTTTTCAATTAATTATTACTCAAGAACTAGTTTGTTCTTTCAACTTCGTACGAGTGTATCCCGTGTTTCCACGCTCCCGGATAGCCTATATATTTCTTATGATTGTGGCTATAATAATAATAATAATAACGTTTATTTCGGACAAAGTCCATATTTAGTTAGTAGTACAAATTCTTAAAAAACTATGTTAGTAACATCATTGAAATTAACAAAATAGGTTGCTTATATGCAGGTTCAGTTATACAATTTATAATGTCCAACTAGAACCCGCATGAAAGCTTGCATTATTATCGAGTCGACTTTGTCAGCGACTACCTTCAGGATGCTATTAGTGCTGCCCCGCACTCTGCGCAACAAGAAGGCGGTCCTCTTGCGTATGATGGCATGAAAACCATCAACGCGAGCCTCCGCAAACATTCCAGATGCACTACAGAAACGGGGCAGCCCCAGCAACATCCTGAAGCCATTATTATATTGAACGCGCAGGGCACTGAGCGATCTCTGTGTATAACTAACCCACAGGCTGCTCGTGTAGAAGGTTTGGCAGTATGCCTTAAAAAGTGAGATCTTTACATGCTCGCTGCAACGAGCAAACCTGCGAGCCAGCATATTGTTCTTAACCGCCAGTGCCCTGCGTTCTCTTTCAATGTCCATTTGGTCATCAAGATCTTCGGTAACATAGTGCCCCAAGTATTTAAAATGATTTACTCGCTTAAGTTCAACGCCATTTAGCTTTATTTTAGGCACGCTAGCTGGGCATTTACCCGAAGACTTAAAAACCAAATACTCACTTTTCGTGCAGTTGTACAAGAGACCATGTTTTTGTGCATAATTTTCACAAATACTTATGAGCTGCCTCAACGCACTGACGGCTGGGCTCAGCAGCGCCATGTCGTCAGCATAACTGATATTATTTATACAGACATTGTCGATCGAGCAGCCAATGCGCGTGCTGCTGAGCTCAACCATCAGCTCGTTTATATACAGGTTAAAGAGCTTTGGAGACGTCAACCCACCTTGTCTCGTTCCGCACTCCAACCTGTACATGTCAGAGAGGCTGCCTGCCCATCTAACATTATTTGTCTGATTAGCATACCAATAGTGAAAGAGACGTTGCACCTGGGTATGCAAAAATAATATGCAAAAATAATTTTCCGAATCCGACTGTAAAATCCAGAGATTAGCGCTTTCAACAAACGAACCAACTCATCAGCTTTATTATAATATAAAGTATAGATTTTAAAAATCATTTATAGCTGATACGTTGAAAGTGTTTCGAGGCCCTCTTGAATCAAATATTTGTAATATTTGAACTAGTTCGTCCTAAATTTAGTCGGGACTTCATTTATTTCTAACAGTCTTATACTCTTTGATCGTTCAGTAAATTATCAAATTATGGCTCTTTTGTTCAAAGAAAATCAAAACTAATGGTAATGGTTAAAATTTTTTTCTTACATAAATCCTTTTGAACCTATTACTGTCTATTAATCCTAAAAGGTTTGAGCCGTTTAACTAATTTGTCAGGCATTTCTGTTACAGCTGAAGATTTATACAAATTGATCGTTACGAAATAATGTTTTGTTTTGGGTGGATCAAAATGAATGATAAAAAGTTGCGCTACCAAAGATGTTTTAATAGTTGGCATGTCGCCTGGTAACTTCAAAAAGCGACTTGGCATGCCGAACTCGGTTTAGTCGAGGAATTGTCTGCACCGAGGCGGCTGCCTGGCAACTTGCATATCGACCTTGATCGATTTCAGCTGCGAACTGAATCGCCTGGCATCTAAGTTTTCAAACATAGGACTGATTTTTCAATAGTCAGGAATAATTTAAATAAATTTGTCAGTTTCACAATTTTTTTCTTCGTAGGCTTTCAAACCGCTGGTTTTTTTTGGCATTCTTTCTTTATTTTTCTTTTCTTTCTTCAATAAAAAAAAAACGTTGCCCCACGCTAGGATTTACTCCTGTATCGTGGGTGCATTCACAAACATGTAAACTCACATACAGAAGACACCCAGACCCGGAACAATTATCTGTAGGCCATACAAACATTTGTTCCGTGCGGGGATCGAAGCCGCGACACATAGCAGCAGCTGAACGCTCAACCACTGCGCCAACCGACAAGTCGTCAATTCAAATTAACAAGACCAATAAAACAGTAACACAGTGAAAAATGTTCATTACCTTGTACAATGACACCTCAACAGCCTGAGGAAGGCGGCCCTGAAGGTTCTGTTGAAGACGGTGTAGATTATGGGGTTGATGGTGGACGATACGTAGCCCAGCCACAGGCAGATGTCCACAACGTGCTCTGTGGACAAGGATTTGTTTTAGTACCTTGGACGACGAGGGAAGAAAAAGATGATATGCTACGCTCAGGTTCACTGGAATGGTCATCTTATGCAGGCGTCTTTAGGCATGCCACAGATGTCTGACGGTGTATTCCAAAAACATGCCACTGTCTTCTATCAGTGACTATGATTGTACTGAAATTTCACTTTTAAAAATCCCATACTTTGCTTGACTTGCTTTTTCAGGATGGCAAGTCATCAAATGACTTCTTTCGCTCTTGTTCCTCCTAATGCCTTTTGCACTCCAGGGCTGCGGTGACTCTTTCGAATAAATTCCGCAACCCTATTTTGGACTTTGGATTTATCAATTTTCATTGTTGGTCGAATGGCGCTTTGTCTAGAGTTCCAGCTTTGTAATGTCTACGCTCTTCACATCTTCATCATTCGGACCTCCTCGGTGGTCGTGGATTAATGGCTGATACTCGATGTAAACCTTAAATTAAATATTTTATAGGCAGTCTCGTATAAAGCTGTACTAACTAATAATGTCCATAACCGAACATTCAAATGCTGTAATACTGTGATGGGCTATAGCTGCTGTTAAAAAATTTGAAGATATGTGAACGACTTCTAACTCTCAAATATAGGATGCCTTGTCTCTTCGACTGATTATACTTAGATATACTAAACCGTTTGAATTGAGCTCTTTAAGAGCTTCAGTTCTAGCCAAATTGTGCCAGTAGTAGCTGAACAATTTGTACCAGAAGATGTACCGCTCCAGATTTGCAATAATGCACGTATCACGTGGCACGCGGAAGCATTATGAAACGTAAACCGTTCGATGTTTCCATATCTCTTGGCACAAGACTCAATGCTGTCCACAATACACAAGTTGCTGAAGCATTCGCTGAATGGTAAATGCAGATATACAATTTCGAATTACGACATAGGGTTTGTTCTATAAGCACATTTAGTTTTTTTAACTTGGCTGAAAAAAAAAAACAATTTTAATGAGAATGCTAAAATTAATACTAGGTGTTATTTATATTTAAAAACATCGCGGTGTCCTTGTCAGATAGTGTCATATTGGGTGGGTTTTGCGTGAAGCGAGTTTAAAACAAAATTAAATCTTGATGAACAATGACAAATTGACGAAACAAAGCAATAAAAAGTTACGCAGGTAATCGTTGTTCTAACACGCACGTGGGATAAGGGCATTAATCATTCTCTAACTTTCACTGTATTTCTCTTCCATTTTTATAACGATGAGATATTCAGGAAAACATAAATAGCCTCTAAATAAAGAGCCTCTGGTGTATTTGCAGCTTAACTAACCTGGTACTATGCAGGCTGGACACGCGGCGAACAGTATATTAAGTAAGAAGAACGGTGCCCAGCACAGCACGAATGTGAAGAAAACTAGTCCAAGAACCTTGGTCGCTTTCTGCTCGTTCGCAACCGCGTTTGCTGAGAGGGATCGGCCTTTCTTGCGATTTGCTAAGAATCTGGAACAAAGATTGATGGTTAGTGTTTGTATTGAAAGTGAAGGCTACTTCTCGTAGGTACATACATAAAATTGTCACAATATGTAATGTGCCAAGGTAAATTAGAGGTGGAATTGTTCAACTGCGATGAGATTACGAAAGCTCCTTAAAAATACGAGAGTTGCAAGTTATTTGCGTGTCTATATGGTTGTTTCTGTATAATGTTTAGTAAATTATTTCATTACTGATACTAAAGTCTGTTTTCAGTAGACTGAATTATATATTCAGATCGCAAGGGTATGAGAGCCTTGTATGCGTTTCGATGTTCCTTTCTGTGAGGTGAATATGAGCCGTTTAGTATACAGATTACATAATACTGATAATGCATAAAATTTGTCAAAGACAGACCTAGTTGTAATGTTAAATTTTAGAGTTACCATAAAAAATCATCATCTGCCTAGCCTTTTGCCAACTATATTGGGGTTGGCTTCATGTCATACCGGATTCAGCTGAATATCAGTATTTAAAGTGGAGCGGCTGCCTACCAGACCTCCACACCCTAATAACTGAAAACGGTACTTCTTGGTAAGACTGGTGTCAGATTTTCTGGCTTCTGACAATCCGTAACGACTGCCAAAGATCTACAAATGACAGCCGTGACCAACGACTTAACGTGTTTTCCGAGACACGGAGGAAACTCGGTGTGTTAAGATGGTCACCCATCCACAGACCAACCTTGGCACGCCTTGCTTAATCTTGACAATCGACCTGTGCGGCTGTTATTCTTTGGCTACGATGGAGAAGCTTGTGACTAAAGAATAACAGCCCGAGCTATCAGAAAAAAAGTAATTTAAAAAAAACAGTAGGTGTGCGTCTTTTCTTACGAACCCCGAAAATGTCTCCTAATATATTTTACTCAAGTTTATCAATGTTCCGGTCTTAAAAACGTCAAGTGCCTTAGACGGGTCTCGTACAAATGATGGCATAATAAGGTCCCTTTAGAAAGCGCAAATCTTTTAAACCTTTTTCGTACCATTGATCGATAGACCCCTATTTACCTTTTTATATTTTAAACCTAACAGACTGGCTTGATTGGCACTTTATATAGAATGACAGGTTGAGTAGGTACGTATTTTTGCAGGATTAAAAGGATATCGGTTTTTGAGTTTTATTGGTACGTTTATTTGATGAATTAATTTTATTGATAATCACGTCTCATCCTTGTCAATGACAGGTGACTGACTTGTCAATGTGAGGTGAAATTTGGTTCTATAATTATCATAGAATTGGACTTAGTAAAAACATTTTTTACAAAAAAAGAAATGCAACTGACTTCTAAAAAATACCGGCCAAGTATGCGTCGGACCACACAATAATAGTGAAGGGTTCCGTAGTTCACTGTTAAAATCTTATATCTCTAAAAGTGTATAAGCTGTGATATTGAAACCAATTTTCGTTGGAATTTTCTGTTAAGTTCTATTTGCTCAATTCTTTTGATTTTCTTTAGATTTTTTTACTATGAAGTAAAAAATCTAAAAAGAATTGCAGCATTCAAGCAGCAACAGCATCAATCTGAATAGCGTGTTCCCAACCACTTTTTTATACGTACATATTTCCGAAATCGGCTATCAATTCTAGATGTTCTCTAGATTCTAGAAGTCGTTGGGTCGGCAATGAATTTATGTACTTTCCGAGGCATGAAAGTGACTCAGTTTATAATATATTGTCACTCAGCCACGGAATAAACTATTTATTGCGTGACAAAGAAATTATAAACTGAAATCTTTCTAATAATAATACCAAAAATTATTATACCTGCTGAGGTAGGTATACTAATTATAGGCGGGTGATTCCGTTGTAGTGTTGTGACACTACAACGGAATCACGTTAGCCCAAAATTGCACAATTAAACACAAAATAGCGCAATTTAGTGCGCCAAGGCTAACTTGCAAAAAATAAGTTGGGTAGACATTTTTATTCAGATGCAGATTCATAAATATGTAGTTGTGAATTTTCCCGAGCGTGAAAATGTGAAGCTTATTACAATGTAGCTTTATTTTCAGTTTAAAATGGGTTATCTCGGTCTCTTTGTGAATGTGGCAAGACTTTATTAAGGAATCTTTGTATATGTCAGGTTTACTATGTATTATTTTTCGGTATTTTTTTTTCTAAATAAGGCCAAAGGGTAAAGGTAGATAATAAGGGTAAAGATAAAAATAATTAATTCTGACTATTAAGTAGGTTCTTAATCTTTAAAGCGAGAGAATTTAAATTATGAATCTACTATAATATATTTTTAAACACACTTGCTCGTAAAGTGAGCCTTATTACATAGTATGGCCATAAACCGAACTGTAACACACAAGTTTTTAATATTATTACACAAACGAGAATAATAATATTACACACTGGTGCATAATAGAATTATCCCTACAAACTCAAAGTTAGCTTAACACCCAACTACGTTTTTTTTGTAACAACAAAAATAATTTCCTTTAAAATATTTGCATTTTATCAATAAAATTATAATTTTGAAGTAGGCTGTATATATCTGGCGTATAAAAAAGTAAAAAAAAACTGCGCGCCATTCCCCATAATTTGCATATTTTCAACCGACTTCCAAAAAAGGAGGAGGTTCTCAATTCGACTGTATTGTTTTTTTTTATCGCATTTGTTGCTGCGTTGTGAAACGATTTATGTTCTTCCTCGCAAGTGTGTTGAAAAAGTGCGTATGAAACTCGATGAGCAATTTGCTCACTAGACATTCGGCCGATTTAAGCCTTTACCTGCAGCTCGGGCTGCAACCTACAGCCACGTGTATAGTGAGCAACTTAGTTCACTTATATAATAATGTATTTTAAATTAAGAATTAGGTTAAAGAGTTTTTTTATATATCAAGCATAAGGCTGATTATGTCACAGCCGGTAACACTGGTTGTAATCTTCTTGTTTTCGAAGAGAAAATAAGGTGAAAGATCCCACTATGCTTTTTCTCTGCAAAAAAGCATGATGGGATCTTTCACCTTATTTTATAGGTATGTATATGCGCTGTGTTGGCTATATTTTTCCAAATTTTTGCTTTATATTTTTTAAGATTATCTATGACCTAATCCAACCATCTATACCTACTAATATTATAAAGAGGATTGTTTTTTGTTTATTTGTTTGTACCGAATAAGCTCTGAAACTACTGAACCGATTGTAACTATTTTTTTTACCATTGGAAAGCTTCAGTATCAGCGAGTAACATAGGCTATATTTTATCCTCGTACGAGAACAGGAACTAATGAAACCGTGAGGCACTGCTAGTTTGTTTTAATTTGCAGAAAAAACATTTTTTCCAAGGTAATTTTTAATTACTGCATGATACCTTATGCCTACTTTCATGAATATAGTTGACAAATAAAAATGACAGCAAAAGCCAGCTAGACAAGCTATTGCAACCATTATGGCCATTTTTCTTCCAAAGACATCCGTCTATGTATAGACAAGACCAAATACAAAACTACGTGCCTAGGTATTAACGTTCAAGGTCTCGTTATATAAGCCTTCGAGAGTAAGCTTACAATTTAATATTAATTGGAAACTCATTAAAAACGACCTAAGTTATTCAGGTTTCATTTTAATGAACCAAATCAAACTTGCAAATTCAGGTTTGACCGATCTTTGCTAAGCGGATAGTCGATTGGAAAATCTTTGTCCAGCAGTAGATTACTATATACTGATATATAGATACCTACATACTATTGAGTTACAGAATTACTTGTAGGTACTTTTTAATAGAGTTTATTTGGAGAGTTCAGAATATTGTAGAACAAAATGACAGTCAGTAGTGAGTGTTACAAGTAAGTAGGTACTTACGTTGCGCCCTCTACGACATACTTGGCTAAAACGAGTACACTGGCGTAGGGCTGTTTCACAAATTCAAAGTCCCATAACACGATATGGAGAGAGTAATGCTTGAAGTTATATTGAAGGAAAAATCAAACCCAGGAAAGAACTGCCCCCCTAGCCAAGTTACAAACGTTACGTGTCGAATTCTATTCTCCAATCGGTAACGCCTTGGTGTCAGCAACTGTAGAAAACGATAAGTTGGTAGCCATGTTTTCGCGCCTGAGTCGGCCGCTCGTTCTACAATGTATTTAGAAAAACGACCTATTCTTTAGTCTCTGGCGATTGATCCTACAAAAATCAAACAGGTTAAAATTTAAACTCTGTTTAAATGCTTTAAACATTAAGTTTAAACATTTTAACAAAGGATGTAGAGTTGAACATTGTAGAAACGATAACAATTCATTCTATCATTTTGAATGTGAACTTGGCTACGAATTTTCTATTCGTTTGCTCTAACCACGTGACTTATCGTTGAAACGATTTCATTCTCATACATTTGATTCGTTTTCGACTAGCGTTAACGATTGTAGATTATCAATTTGGCTAGGGGGGCTGAAGTTAAAGAGATATCGGGCAGACCTAGAAAGTTGAAGAGGCAGTAGGCTGCTCAAAGACCCATGGCTGATGGAGGAGAGGAGTCCTGACAGGCAAGGCATTATATGCCCCCTCAATGAGATGGACGATTTTAAAGAGGTGCCTAGCTTTATAGGTGGAGCTTATGTGAGCAGAAGTGAACAGTAAAAGCAGAGTTGTTTCATAGCTCATTTTTCCAATACAGCTTACCATTCCTAGGGTTGCGGAATGTGTTCGGAAGAGTCACCGCGGCCCTGGAACGCAAAGAGCACTAGAATGGTCATGGGTGGGTTTTAGCCAGTAAGAGTGTTTTACACTTGCGCTTCGCCCAGAGCGAGAGAAGTCATTTGATGATTTCCCATCCAAAAAAGCTTTCCACTCCTGTTATCATAGTCATCATCACTCAAAATACCCTACTTACGATTGCAAATCTGAATACTAACAGTTCACTGAATAAATCATATTCCAACAGGTTAGAACATATTGCCAACAAGGCAACAATATAACATCAGGCTATATAAATAAACATGAGAAGGAAATACAGTGCAAGATCCATGGGCCGCGAGCTACTGGAACAATGAGATACAAACAAAAATTAATTCTGAAATGCTACAAGGGAAATGTTGGAACATTTTGACTTTATGTTGCATGAAGATTTTATATAAGAAACGGTTTTATGCTAATCGGAAGGCTAGTGCGGTGTGCGGTTTTCGAAGATCTTATTTTTCCGTTTTTAAAACGATAATAGAGTTTGACCTTCTCTGGTCGAAATGAACTATCTATGACTGAAAGAATTTTTCAAATCAGACCCGAAGTTCTTGTGATTAGCGCATTCAAGCAAACATACAAACCCTTTCAGCTTTATATATTATTATACCTATAAATGTATGCCCGGAAACATATATGATCCCCCGTGTATATGTACATACATGGGAGTTAAACTTTATCGGTGAAATGTGTTGGTGAAATATTTTTCTTTATCCCTTCCGGGATTATCTGAATAATAAAGTGATACATATAATATCTATTTCCAGGTGTGATATCGATATCCATATCCGATATAGTCAAGCAGCGGTGGTTATCCAGTTCCAACACAAATTGACGTTGATGTAACGCAATCGAGTACCCCGTTTTTTAAGGATAGCAAATCATCATATGACTTCTCTCGCTCTGGACGAAGTAGCAGGGAGTGTCAGACTCTTACTGACTAAAACCCAACCGTGTTCCTCCTAAAGCCCTTTGGGTTCTAGGGCCTCGGTGACTCTTTCAAGCAAATTCCAATAACGTGGCAGGCAATGGCCCTAGCGGTCGCCGTCTTCTATGCCGACATCTCTTTGAGGTACGTGTAGAAAACAATGCGCCGTCGACCCGAGCCTGGTTGTTATCGGACGGCGAGCCACCCAACGTTCGCCATCCGCAGGCCTACAATTGACTATCTGTAAAACTGGTACTAAGGCCACTGGTATTCAGCAATACTGAATTGAGTTGAGATAGTAAACACTTCTCACGAACTTGTTCAACAGTACGTAAAACCTGCGAGTCTTTAAGTCAAGAGTAAATAGGTTATTTTTAGGCAAGTATGCCTCATCTTCGACCACGTTATCGCTTACCATCAGGTGACATAGTGGTCAAACGCGTGCCCATCAATAGTGTAAAAAAGGAAGGACTATAATTAAAAAAATGCTATTCTTTATCCCAAAAATCGTTACCATTTATTAGACCAAAAATTCTGCAGTTTTAATAACGATCAACAAACGTGTATATACTTTTCAATTTTTAAACACAAAGTGTAGCCAATTTGTGCTTTAATTTAGAATTCACTACATAATAAATACTTAAGTTACCAAAAAGCAGCAAATGTTTAACTACTCTGATATAAAATGAGGACATTTTGAAACGGAGTAATTAGTAGAACTCATCACGTTTACAAAACTGACATTTTAATCTCTGAGAAGAATTATTATGTTTTAAATAGTCACGGTTTACGTTCGTTTTTTAAAAACTTATTTTTTTTTTGTATTTTATTAAATTAACGGTAAGAAAATAGCCAAATATACAGACTTGAACTCCAAGTTTGCTTTGCTCCACCATCCACTTGTATTTAGAGATAAACAGAAGTGAACGCAAAAGTTATTTTACTATTGTTATGAATAACTTTAATATGGTATATTTATTGAAGAAATGTAATTACTCCGTCTGATAGATTACCAAAAACGTTTGGAAACGATTTTTTTTTTTTCACGTAAACAAAAAATGAAGGCGACACAATGCGTTGAAAACATGCGTGACGTCACTACGTGCTACAATTTTTACCAGCGACGTAACGTCACCAGCGGGTCTCTTGAAATTTGATGTGCTTTATCTATATCATTTTTTTTACGATTTGAAAGGACAAAAAATACTTGTCCAATATTTTTTGAAAATCCAACAGACGGACTTAATAGAATTATGATGTTGATATGAAGTAAAATACCCAATTGTAAATGTAATAGAATGTAGTAAAATATTCACAGTAAGGAAGGCTTATCAATGTGCTATCTTATATTGTGCGATATTTCTAGCATTTCTTCAACATAGCGGCAATATTTCGGTCTGGTTTATACAAATTAATATGTATTTGTGAGAAGTATGAATATATTCAGTCGACCAAAAATAACTCATGCATATTAAAGACAGAATACAATTATTAATCAGCTCAATAAAACATCAGTTTATAGTTATTTATTTCTGCTCGCTTTCCAGATATTTTACTGACATTTAAAGTCGAGTAAACCTTTTAAAACATTCGGTAAAAGCACATCAGTATCCAGTTAAATATTTTCAGTCAAAAATATTGTTTGACTGAACTCTGACTATTAACTGCACGAATGACGTTGCGGTTAAAACATCTGACGTTCCAACCAAAAATATCTCTCAGCGTTTAAAAACAAATTGATAAATTAATACAAGTGTTGGGATCGCTTTTACAAACTCCAGAGCAACTTTTATCAACGCCTTCATTGTAAATGTAAAAGCAAATTTTCTTTGCAAGTGTTACTCAAAGTTTGTCAGTGCGAAAGTAGCGCCTTCCTCAGCAGTAATAATTAAGAACTTTGACTGTCGTAATAGAACTAAATTGAATAATATGTCTGTCTACACATAAACTTTTAAGTGAGCTGTGCCATTTTTGAGACCGTCGTTCGACATTTGGTTTTTAGTGCAAAATAAATATTTTGTCAGTGTGACAAGATATCCATAACACATCAATTTTATGAATGTATTAAATACGAATTAATGCAATGGAATGCTATTAATTCAAACATTGCATGAGGTTATGTCGGTTTTCTTGTTATAACAAACATTAAAAAAAATACAGTCGAATTGAGAACCTCCTCCTTTTTTGGAAATCGGTTGAAAATAGTGAGATTTGGACTTTCATAAAAAAAATACAAACATCTTATCAACACTTTTCTTGGGCATCAACACGTATCTATCAGATTTTTTTCACCTTTCAAAAAACCTGCAGAAAAGCAGCTAAACTTTGAGCACCTCAGCTTCAAAGGCCACTGTAAGTTTTATAGCCATACTTTACAATAGCGGATCTTATCTGTGCTGGCTTTAAAAGGGATTGTAACCTTTTATTGCTTAAATTGGATCCAAAATATCTGGACGTGATTTATTTTTATAATCATGACCTGAGAATAGAATCTAGGTTATGGCTGGTATTCATTGGCATATGATAACGGTCATTAAAAGGCCGCAAGAGATTTATTACTTATTCGAACTTACGTTTAATTAGCTGAATATTAATCAGTAAAACAATACTCTTTTAATTATTTGGTATCTTTGTATAATAACTTCAATTATTCCTACCATTAAGAGGAGCTTGTGGCTAAAGAATAACAGCTGAATGGGTCGATCTTCAAGGTTAAGCAACGCTTGCCAAGGTTGGTCTGTGGATGGGTGACCATCTTAATATACCGAGTTTCCTCCGTGCCTCGGAAAGCACGTTAAGCTGTTGGTTGTAGCTGTCATTTGTAGATCTTTGGCAGTCGTTACGGATTGTCAGAAGTCAGAAAATCTGACACCAGTCTTGCCAAGAAGTACCGTGTTCGTCGGTTATTGGGTTGTGGAGGTCTGGGAGGCAGCCGCTCCACGTTAAATACTGGTATTCAGCTGAATCCGGTATGACTGGAAGACGACCCCAATATAGTTGGGAAAAGGCTAGGCAGATGATGATGATTTACATCATTAAATTGTTTAAATATTCTGGAAACAAAATATAAATATTCTTTTAAATTGAGAGGAAAAGCAACTATTGAATACGTTACGAGTATGTACAGTCAGTGACATATTAACTATAATATATTTATTACAGCAATGAGTCGCTTAGGTAAATTTCATGACATAAGGTGCTACGGGACCCAGCGGTTTGGCGGTTGTGTGTTGTCTATCAATGTATGTACCATAAATTTAAGTTTTTCAAGTAGGTAGTTTAATATTTTTGGAAGCTTTTTTTTCAAACGTTATATACATACAGATTTGCCTTTCAAAAAGTAATCTACCATAATATTCAGATAGAAATGTAACAGAGTCTGCCTGTTCGTTATATTTTAGCTGTTTCAAACATACTAGACTAAGAGACACGAGTGGACTACGCCCTGACATAGGACAAGGGTTACCCTTTTATAACGGGAGCATGTTAGAAGTTAGTTAACCAT
Source organism: Hecatera dysodea (assembly GCA_905332915.2). NCBI lineage: Eukaryota > Metazoa > Arthropoda > Insecta > Lepidoptera > Noctuidae > Hecatera > Hecatera dysodea. The sequence continues at coordinate 6,625,844 of HG995288.1, read as the reverse complement.
AAATATGATGAGCAGTTTAATAAGCATTACTTGCAATAAAATCATTGCTAATCATCACGCATGATCGTGCCTTTTCGCCCTTTAAGGCGCTGACAAGAGCCAAATAGGCTTGTTTCAAACAATTTTTTAGCCAAATCTATTCAGTTTATGACGGTGGAAAAAATATATGTTAAGCTTGAATATATTTCTGAGAACCCTGTTGTTTTCAAAACACGGTATTGAAAACTTTTCTCGATACAAAAAAATGCTAAACTAACCTCTTAAAATGATCTTCAAACAAAAATATCTGCATTACTTATCAACGTACTTTGATAAAATTTATACCAATTACGTATCATATTTAAATAAAGAACTTGGTTGTTTTATTATTTTTGACTACTCAACTTATTTTTTTAAATTAATTATTTTATGGTTTGTAATAAGTTACGAACGTCGCGTCGTCGCGCTTCTCTTTCATACGTATGGCAGCGGACAGTGATCGCATAGGCGCGCTGCTAGACGGACGTATGTCGCTTTGCACCGCTAGCCGTTCATTTCATATTTTGTTGTTTGACAACTTCAAATATAATAATATTATAATGTTCAAATTTTATTTTGTTCCTAAAACTACATTAAGTTGTAAAAAATTTGCGACGTAAAGATATTGGTAGTTATAGGATATAAGATAATTTTTACAACTTAGTAATGTATTGTGTACACAATTATATTACTAAGTTGTAGAAATATTTGCTAACAAAAATGAATGAATGAGGCCAGCAAAAAAGCGCTTCTATAGTAACAAACAAAAACATCTCATGGAAGTAGTAAAGTAAGTACATTTTTGTTTTGTATCAAAAATTATAACCAAATAGGTACTAGGCTATTTTGTATTATTGAAAGCGTAAATTCATCAGACATTCCATCGTTCGTTTGGCTTAGTGGTATTTGCATGGAATTGGATAAGCGAGTAATGAGTTCGATACAGTGAAGAATTTAAAGAAATTTCAACGTGATTTTTTAGTTTTATTTACTTTTAATTTTAGGATACATATTTTCATTGTTTTTTTTTATATTTTTAGAATAATTATTATTTTTCTTTTCAGTAAAAAGAGACGTTTCGCGAACAGTTCAGAAATAGGTAAAACTTCGGAAATTGTTTTCCACCAGTAAGTTTTGTAAGTACTTACATACTTATGATTTTACACACACACACATATATATATATATATATATATATATATATATATATATATAACAATTTCATTACAAAGATCATAGAAATAAATTCACAAAAATTCCAGCGATCATCTATCGAATTTACATAGACCTATAACTATCTTAGAACTGGACATAAAGGATAATACTCGTAGCTTTGTCCATTGTTTCTTGTCCACACTTTATAAATCACTGTGTGAGCTTTGGTGTTTTTTATAAGACAAAATAGGTAAGTGTAGTGCTAAAGTTTTAATGTTCTATTTTTTTTTTGCAGATTAGAAAATTAGGTGATATATGAAACTTTCTGCTGATCGTTCTTATACTTTTTATGTTATTGTGAGTCATACTTTTTTTTATCGAAGGTTTGAAGAATCAGCAAAGGAATCAAAATCATGCGAGGTTTTAAGAATTATTGATCAAGAATCAAATTTATCTGAGACAGTCCAATCCACGGATGACCTTCCTAAACTTGAGGTAAATATTAAATAATCATGTACTTGGCCAGGTATTGGTTGTCGAAGATAAAATCCAGCAGTTTTTATTAAGTTACTTAAGCATAGATTAACTGATAAGTATATGATTTTTTTATTTTTAGATTACTGCGAGTTGTCCTCCAGAACAAGATATCCACATCGGACGACGAATAGGCTAGTTGCCTAAATTTGATTGATTGCTAATTAATATACCTTAGTATCCATTATACGTGGAAAAAATATATTTTTTTGAAAATATATCGATTTTCAATTTATATTTCGCATTTAAAGAAATGACATTTAATTTCCCCAGAAAATGCTCAAAACTATCATGGCGTCGTGTGTGACGTTAAGCTGTGCGAAACACAGCTGTTCGTATATAGCGATTGTTGATATTTCGTGATAAAAAATGAATCCGTCGTATTATAAGTACTGTATGGTGCCCCAGTGTAAAAGCACAAGCATTAAAACGCCAAACAAATAATTTGTATTTGTCCCAAGCAAAGTAGAAGTACGGAAAAGGTGGCTAACACTTGCAAGGCGAAATGATGCAAATTGTGTATCATCAATTTCAAAAATATATTTTTGTGAAGACCATTTCGATGTAAGTATTAAATAAAATGCAATTTAGCGAATACATAATTATAGAAAAACATGGATTTTACTTGATTATTGTAAATATTGTTTGAGGTGTTTGAGGTTAGATCTTTGTAAAGTTTTGTCATGGAGTCCTGTGATTCCACTTCATTTTTTGTACACAATAAGCACCTTTTCTTGTTATTTTTAGTTACCAAATGATATGCTCAATTATACTGAGTATCATATCATGGGAAAAGTATCAAAAGTCGCTGTTTGATGCGAAAAACTTGCCAATCATAACAACGTCATTTCTGGGCAAGTTATTGCTGTTTCCTTTCAAAAATCCAGATTCCATGATGTTCTCTTTCTATATAATGCTTTGAATAACTAAATAAAATAAAAGATAAAACCGTGAATCTACGAAAATTTCAACAACAACAATGGTGTTTTACACAGGATCACGTAACGCGTCCTGGTTGGTGTTCAATGTCACGTGACTTATTGCTTAAATTTCCATAACTTGTTTCGTGAAAATATCAACAATCTTTCAATATTTCATTGAATTAATTTATTTTTCTTTATCTAAATACAGAAATAAAATTTTAGAACATTTAATCTATACTAATATTATAAAGCTGAAGAGTTTGTTTGTTTGTTTGTTTGAACGCGCTAATCTCAGGAACTACTGGTTAGAATTGAAAAAATCTTTTTGGGTTGAATAGACCATTTATCGAGGAAGGCTTTAAGCTATATATCATCACGCTTAAGCCAATAGGAGCGGAGCAGCGATAAAGAATGTTTTAAAATCGGGGATTCCACGGGGACGAAGTCGCGGGCAGCAACTAGTCCATTATATTTGTTATCAGTGGATACATGGCTATTATAAGCCTAACACATTTTTTTTAATCTTCAAAAAATTCTGAGCAAGGGCCTTTGGGTTGTAATTTGAGTCATATTGATTTGGAGGGAGAACACATAAATGTATTGTCGTCGAAGTTCACTCTTTTGTGTAGGATGTGCATTTTAATGGTTTTTTATCATTTATGTTTATTAATATTAGTTTGTTGTCATTTATATTGTTTTTAAATAAGTGTAAATAAAGTGTCTTAAAATAATTAAAAACAAAAATATTATAATACACATTTTTTTAATTGCCTTGTCTAATTTGTTTCTAGCTCTTCATACAGAACAATTTATAAATATACAAGAGCGCCATCTATTGGTTCATTGTTATTTATTATTTACCGCGTCACTTTACTTCTCCCTTGGTAGTTTGCTGTAATACCGCTCTTTAAGAATGGCGCTAGTATATCGGAGAAATAGTGGGCGTGGCTAAAAATACCGAAACATCAGAGCTCAATAGCTGTTGTCAGCGTCTTAACTACACTCCATCAAATCTTTACTGACATTGCTTAGAATCGAATGACATAAATGGCAATTACTTGAAGCATATGGCCGAAGGGTTCCGGAAGGACACGACGGAAACTTCGTGATGGAGCACTTTTCCTTGCGAGTATCCTTCTGCGAAGACTTCTCGATTATGACAAGTATGGATTCCTTTTAGGTTGTATCGATATGGACTTCATATGCCTATTATGTACCTATCTTGTGTATATGTATTGTAGTCCATGCGAAATATTAGAGCTTATGTGCAAAGTTCATTGTAACAGAATAAACGCAATACCAGGGCCTCAAGACTGCAATTACAATAGTGTCAGAATGATCTATCATTGATTTCATAATGGTTGATTTTGACAAGTTTGGTAATATATTAATATAGAAGCGTCATTATGACTTTCCAATGGTCAAACACTGACACTCCATTGAAAGAAATAGCATAGATCTTTAAACTCGTACATAATGACAAATGAATGACAGACGTATCCGGTAATCTGCTAAAATTTTGACAGTTACTTTGGTCATCGATCTACCATTAGAACGTCATTGTGCAGTTATTGCTTTTAATAGCTCGGTTCTCAAAAAATATTACGCGACCAGTGCCTGACCAATGGTCGACCATTATGAATTAAGCAGATTACGAACTTTTAGCAAAATGACACTGGGATCGTGTTGAAATGCCAATTCATAAAAATAGCAGACTTGACTAGGGGATTTAATGTCACTTTTTCGAAGTGTCATTCTATCGTTCCGCTGTTTACCCTTCTAGTATGGAACCCTAGAAGTAACAGGAAAAGAGGCTCTAGACAAAGTGTCATTGTTAACTACCGAAGTAGTAATGTTGGGCCAACGCCATCTATCGAGCTATATCGAACTAAAACTAAATAAATTGTAAAATAATGGTTTCTTCATAAACACCTTTCTTTTAGCGGTGACCTTTGTCGAAATTTCAAAAAACAATGGATTGGTCAAGTGACATTTCGACAGTGTTTGTCAATCCCAGACATTTATGACATTTTGAACTTCACTACGTTACTGCTGCGAGTATGCCACTTGTCTAGAGCCTAACATTTTGATTGAGTAGATATTTTTAAATTCTTTTTCCGTTATATGAATTTATTGTTCTAATAACAAGGGGTAAAACAGTTTTGTTTAGATTAAAGCTGAAGTGGCAGTAAGCTGGCCATATTAGTCGTAGAACCGACAACCGTTGGGGTATATGAGTTCTAGAGTGGAAACCGCATCTCTGCAAACGTAGTGTAGGACGTCCTTAGGCACGGTGGAGTGACGATTTGCGCAGGACGGCTGGCAGAAACTGGATGCGAGAAGCCGAAAATAGATCTAAGTGGCGTGCAATTGGAGATATGCCTATGTCCAGCAGTGGCCTGCAACAGGCTGTTGATGATTATGAAAAGAAGACGAACTCTAGAGACACGTATATTTAAATAAATGAGATTGATTGAAGCGATAGAAAATATTGTAAATTATTTTAATAATATATTTTTTGAAGATGTATTGTAAATAAATTATACAAGGTGTAAAGGATAGGTTATTGAACAGCAATGTTTGGGTGGTGTGATTTATTGTTCGTTGGCGTTATGAGCCCGGTTTTAAAATAAAAAGAGTCAATTAGAAGAACGAAAGAGAGAGCGGAATTGATCAGTTGTGCTCTCCTGGTCTCAGCAGTTAAGCTAGTAGGGGTCTGTTTGTCGACGTCCTAATCTAATTTCTGGCCTGAGCAGCCTGTTCGTCTGTAGCCATATTGGACACCAATTACGTGTCAAAGCATTGGGTGCAGCGAGCGTGAGTTCCAAATGCCTCAGAAGCTACCTTTTTTAGTCTCTGCAGAGACTTTGTGGAGAGCTGTATGGCTACGTCTTAATTCCAACTTTTTACCTCCATACCCATTTAGAACGTTGCTTACCTTAGAGTCAAAGCATTAGGTGCAGCCAGCGTCAGTTTCAAAGGTCTCAGCCTTGCTCTTCTGGTTTCAGCAGCTATGCTGGGAGGTGTCTGAGTGGCCACGTCCCGACCTCGTCTCTGGCCTGAGGAGCCAGTTCCTCCGCAGCCGTTCATGTAGGACAGCTGAGGGTGGGAGACGCTCATGCCCACTTTGTTGCGTTGTGCCCTGTGAGAAAGACATATATTGTATTATTACTGCCCCAGACGAAGACTTACAACATTTTATTTTAAACTAGCTGTCCGCACAACTTCGTTTGTGTCACATTTTTCATGACTGCTCCGCTCCTATTGGTCTTAGCTTGATGATATATAGCCTATAGCCTTCCTCGATAAATGGGCTATCTAACATGGAAAGATTTTTTCAAATCGGACCAGTAGTTCCTGAGATTAGCGCGTTCAAACAAACAAACAAACAAAATCTTCAGCTTTATAATATTAGTATAGATATACACTGTAAGGATATAGTTCGGAAGAATACCATCTGTTGTACTACTTTTATGCTATTTTTGAGATACGTGAGGCAATTTCCACTATCTTCATCATTTTTAAGACTGAACACCTCAGTTAAACCTTTTGGGTAATACAAACGTTATGTTAATTATTATTATTTGATTTTGTTTGGTTTCCGTTGAAGAACAGTATCCGATGGTTTATAAAATCAATTAAGCAGAATGTTTTCATAAACATACTGCTTAATTGATTTTATAACAAATGACTTAAATGACTTTCATAAGTCATTTCAGCTCTCTTTGAACTAATTAAAAAATATATGTAGTAAATCCGTTTGTGATGTTTAATAATCATAACCCACTGCTAGGACACAGGCCTCCTCTCTAAAAGAGTAAAAGGGGCCGTAATCCACCACGCGGGCCCAGTGCGGGTTGGTGAATGTCACATATTATATATCTTCGAATTTTTGGTTCGAAGGTTTGGTTGTGATAGGACATGCCGGTTTCCTCACGATGTTTTCCTTCACCGTTTTGAGAGCAGTGGTGATGAAATAAATTACACAAAGTAATTTACCATGACACTTTTAGCAACAGTAATCGAAGTTATTTAAGCTAATTAAAAACAATGCTATTAGTAACTTTGTTTGTTCAATAGTGAAAATTTACACAAGTTGTACCACGAGCTCGTTCGTAACACAAAACAAACTAAACAAATTGCAAGGAATCAAAGATACAGACTACATATAAAAGGAATATAGAAATGCCTGATGCTAAATTTACAGTTACCCAAACTGTTCCACGAAAACCGACGCGCGTCATTTTCGTCCACTACCGGCGCACCATATTTCAAATACCTAATACAGGCAACATGGCTCCCCACGACTTAATTTAGCAAAACACAGCCACTACGGCCGGCGAAACTGTGATTAAGCATTTCGGTTGAGTTCCTAACCATTTGGGCACGGAAACGCCGGGAAATTTTGCGTATGTTAACCCCACGTGGTTGGACGTGTAAATTACTTAGGAAAGGTATTATTTATAGTTGATTGATATCTTATTTTATGTTTGTTACCAATATGGTTCGGTTCGTTTAGTCTGAAAACTGATTACCTCTACCTAAGGGACTAGATATTCTTTTCCAATCAACAATTGCTTTTCTGCTACACAAATTTGGATTCAAAATCTGCTAAGTAGCATATAAATAAATGAAGCATAAAGTAAGATGTTAACTGTACCTCAGAGGTAATACAACATTATGTGATAAAACGAAAATTTTAGAGGAGAGGCAAAAATAAGCGGAGTGAAACTTTGAATGCAATTTTGACTTATTTGTTTTAAAGTTATTGAAACAAACTCAACAGTATTTTTACTGTTATGAGATGGAATTATTACCTCTAAGCTTTGCGTAAATTTCTTACATATAAATTCACGCAAAGCTAAGAGGTACCTAAGTAATCTTATCGTCATTTGAGGTCCTATACCCATTAAACATTCGTGGATTTAATGTCATATACGATTGGATATTTCGTTTCATAGATGCCATAGGACTTAATGTCGTATACCATTATTTAGAACTGGTTCTTGCGATTTGAATGGTGCAAGAAACATATTTTCAAAAAAAGTGGAGTTATTTATATTGAACCTCTGAGTTACAGGTTTATAAGTGATGATGTGAGTGTTCTGGAGAGTGTGATTAGATACAGACACTCCCTAATAGATTCTCGTTATAGTAATTATTTGTTTATTAGGACCATGACTTGGATTTTAGTAAGCTACTCAACAAGAGAACTGTATTTGAAAACGGATCACCCAATCAAAACGAGATACCAATATTCTTTAAATTAGGATTTAAAATCTCGCCTGTGATATATCAAAATTACTAATCAGTACCTAGTATTTGTTATTGTTTCATTTTCAATTGGAAAGCCTTGCAGGAGGCCTTCACCTGAGAGTCCATGATAACTTTTGATTGATGAAATTTTTATCATGAAATTTTTATCTATGAAATCATATATAATTATTTAAATTTTTTGTTTAATATTCAACGGATAATGTTTTATTTAACTAAATTTAAGTAACTGTTCATGTATGCATGGAATAAAACGTTTTTGTTAACTATTTTTATTCATATTCATTTGTTGATAGCAATTAAAAAAAGAAAATACTATAGTACTAAATAGAGCAATATTCAATAGAGGAGCTCGTGGCTACAGAATAACAGCAGCACAGGTTGATCTTTAAGGTTAAGTAACGCTTGCCAAGGTTGGTCTGTGGATGGGTGACCATCTTAACATATCGAGTTTCCTCCGTGCCTCGGAAAGCACGTTAAGCCGTTGGTCCCGGCTGCCATTTGTAGAATTTTGGCAGTCGTTACGGATTGTCAGAAGCCAGAAAATCTGACACCAGTCTTGCCAAGAAGTAACGTGTTCCCCAGTTAATGGGTTGTAGAAGTCTGGTAGGCAGCCGCTCCACGTTAAATACTGGTTGCAGCTGAACCAGGTATGACTGGAAGCCGACCCCAATATAGTTGGGAAAAGGCTAGGCAGATAGACTAAATAGAGCAATATCATAATGGCGCTCTACATAATTTACGCTTAACCATAATAATGCAAATCAATTAAATTAAATTCAGCACCCAATCAATCAATTCAATTAATTTGTGGAATGTAGTACAATGCCGTAGTTGATTAGTCTGAGGTCACAGGTCAAACAATTATAGATATTCAAGGACTTTCGCCAGTCTGAAATCACTTTCGCCATCTTGGATTTAATACAATTTCCAGAGATAGAATCACAAATGAGTCGTACTTATACTTATAGAAGCATTGTTCCATTTTCTCATTTTGGTAACTTTTAATGCCGTACGGCAATGTTCTATTGATTTAAATTTATAGAATAATATATAACATGAAATATGAAAAAATAAACTTTTAAAATTGAAGTTGGTAGCGATGACGGCAACACCGCAAACTATTTGCACACAACTTTATGCTCGCGCTTTGCTTGGTTCCGTAACTAACTTACGGAATCTTAAAAATGAGCATGACCCTGTTGTCGGTCTGTCTGTCAGTGGGTTGTATCTCATTAACCGTAATATATCAACAGTTGAAAGTTTCACAGACTTTGTATTTCAGTTGCCGCTATAACAACAAACAATAAAAATACGATGGTACAGAGTCCTTTGTGCGTTCGACTCGCACTTAGCCGGTTTTTTTTACAAATCCGAAATAATAGCGCAAAGACACCAAGTGAAATAATACCTTAAAATAAAAGCTGTCTTGCGCCTTTTCTATAAAAGTAGATGTTGCTGCCCTTTTTTTTTTTTTTTTTGGATGGGTAATCATCAAATGACTTCTCCCGCTCTGGGCGGAGCGGAAGGGAGTGTCAGACTCTTACTGACTAAAACCCACCCGTGTTCCTGCTTGTGCCCTTTGCGTTCCAGGGCCGCGGTGACTCTTTCGAACAAATTCCGCAACCCTAGCAGGCACTGACCCTATGGGGCCCCGTCTTCTTTGCTGACGGCTCTTTGAGGCGCGCGTGGAACACGACGCGCCGTCGACTCGGGCCTGGTTGCTATCGGACGGCGAGCCACCCATAGCTCGCCATCCGCAGACCCGCGCCTACGGTGGCCGGGAATCGCCCTGCGTTTCCCGACGCCCGGGGCGTCTTCTCCTGTTGCGGCGGCTGGATAGAGGGGCTTCCCTCTCTCGCACGCGCTCCGCCTCCTCCTTCGCTAGCATTACTGCTTCGCAGAAGGAGGCGGCCGCCTCCCATGCCTCCTCGCTCCCGACCATGGCTTGAACCAGGGCCGGACGTGAGAGGTCGCCGCCGCCGATCGCCTCGATGAGGACACGGCGGTGCTCCGCCCAGGCAGGGCAGACCTCCACCGTGTGCTCCACCGTGTCCTCCGGGCGATCCACACAGTGATGACACCCGGACGTGTCCTCCCGCTGGATCCGACACAGGTACCTCCCGAAACAGCCGTGTCCGGTGAGCACCTGTGTCAGGCGGAAGGTGAGGACGCCGTGGCGTCTCTCTAACCACTCCTCAAAGAGGGGACTTATCGCCGCAATGGCGGCGTGCCCAGCGCTGGGTTGCAGCAGTCGCTGTCTCCATACCTCCGTGAGATCCCGCCGGAGCTCCGTCCGCTGCGCAGCAATCTGCCGCGGCAGCAGAGTTTCGCCCCGGCGTAGCGCCTCCACGCGCAACACGTAGACGTGCGCGAGGGCTCTCGCCTCTAGATCCCACGGCAGCAATCCGGCAAGGAGGTTCGCCGCCTCGCCGGAGACCGTGCGGTATCCCCGGATCAGCCGGATGGCCATGACCCTCTGGGCCGAGACCAGGTGGCGCGCTGGCAGTCGCCTCAGCGACAGCGCCCACACCGGGGCCCCGTAAAGGGCCATGGACCGCACGATCCCCGCGTACAGCCTCCGGCAGGAGGCGTTTGGTCCCCCTAGGTTGGGCAAGAGCCGCTTGAGGGCAGCCCCGGCCCGCCCCAGTTTGGGAGCCAAACGGCGGAAGTGCTCCGCAAAGTTCCACCGGCTGTCGAGGACGAGACCCAAGTAGCTCATCGTCGACCCGACGCCGATGCAAACCCCTCCTACCGTTATCTGGGATCCCGATGGTGGCCGGTTCCGAGGTTCGTGAAAACACATGGCCTCGGACTTGTGTAGGGCCACCTCGAGACCCAGTTGCCGGATCCTCCCAACGACTGCTGCAACCCCGCGTGTCATCAGGTCGACCGCCGCCTGGTGCGACCCCCCCTGCGCCAGAACCAGCGTGTCGTCAGCGTAGCAAACAACACTGACGCCGCAAGGGAGGTCGCCGCGCAGCACCCAGTCGTAACCGATGTCCCACAGGAGCGGCCCCAGAACCGAACCCTGTGGAACACCGCACGACATCTCTCGCCGATTCCACTCTCCCCGCTGACCGGGGTAGATGACGGCTCTATCCGTCAAGTAGTCCTCGACCACGCGACAGAGGTAGGTTGGCACTCGGTGATACCGGAGTGCCTCCCCGATGCAACTCCAAGGCAGGGTGTTGAACGCGTTGGCGATGTCAAGAGACACCGCCACCACCACCCCGCCCCGGGAAATCGCCTCCCCCGTCGTGAGGGCTCTCACGCGCATGATGGCGTCCACCGTCGAGCGCCCCGCACGGAAACCAAATTGGTTCTCCGCCAGATCCGGCCCAACTCTCACCAAGTGCTTGACGAGGCGGTTTGCAATGACTCTTTCAAAGAGCTTGCCCACCTCGTCGAGCAGCACGATGGGCCGGTATGCGGACGGAGAGTCCGCAGGGCACCCTGGCTTCGCAATGAGGACCAGTTTCCCCGTCTTCCAGCGACGTGGGAACTGGCCCCTCTCCAAGCATGCGCTTAGGAGCCCACGTAGTCGAGGCCCGAGAGCCTCCGAGGCCAGGACCCAGGCTTTCCCAGGCAAGCCATCGGGTCCTGGGGCGGTATTTTTGGCCTTCAGCCTGTTAACCGCCGCTCTCAGGTCTACCTCGGTCACCTCCGGAGTATCGTCGTCGTCGTTGCCGTCGTCGGTGTGGTCCGCATCGGGCACCACGGGTAGCGGAGCCATAGGCGGGGGAGCATGGTCCCCTCGCGTAGGGAACAGAGCGCTCACCACGTCCTCCACCAGCTGGGGCCGGAGACTCTGCGTCAACGGGGGGGCCCAGGTGCGGAGTTTGTTCCACACCATTTTATAGGGTCTTCCCCACGGGTCCCCGTCCAGAGACTCCAGCAGCTCTTTGCGAGCCAGATCCCTGGCCCGCAAGATCCCCGCTTGGAGGGCGGTCTTCGCCGCTCTGTACTCCTCGTACAGCTCCGCCTCCCTGGCCTGCGCATCCGGAGGGCGGATGCGGAGCCGGCGATGCCTGGTGTACGGGTGACGCGCAGCAACGCACGCTTCTCGAAGCGACGTCAGCTCGCGCGACCACCAGTACACCTGACGGCGGGCGCGTCTTGGCTGGACCCGGGGCATTGCCACGTCGCATATTTCCGACATGGTCTCCCGGAACCGCTCCGCCTCGTCGTTTATGTCAGCAGGCCTGTCCGGTGGTGACACCCAGGCCTGCACGATCGAGGCTTCCAGGAGAAGCTCCCGGTCCAGCTGCTTCAGCGCCCACCGCGGACCACTCGGGGTCTGTCGGACCGGCGCGCTTGAGGTCTGGGCGGAGACGTCGAACCGGATATACCGGTGATCGGAATAGGTCTCCACCTCCTCCACAACGCGCCAGTCGACGACACGCGGTGACAGAACGGGGCTGGCGAACGAAATGTCCACCACGGAGTCACCCCGCATCCGCACACACGTGGGGACCGAACCCCGATTTAGGACGACCAGGCCTGTCTCCAGAGCCCAGTCCTCCACCATCCTACCCCGCACGTTCGTATAACGGGAACCCCAAGCCAAGTTCTTGGCATTGAAGTCCCCGAGAACAATCACGGGGAGGGGACGATACCCGACGACGACGATACGCAGCTCCCTAAGGGAGTTATGGAATTCGGCGAGAGTTCGGTTCGGGGAGAAGTAGACTCCCACTACTACAATCTCCCCGAACCGTGCTGCTACGCACCCCTGTCCTCTCCTAACGCACTCAAGGGACGGGGTACCGGCGGCGGCCGACGAAATAAGGGCCACTGAGCCGTCCAGATCCTTCACCCAGTCATCCCTGGGCGGGACGTAGTACGGCTCAGCGACCACGGCGATATTGATCAACCACTGCGCCATGCTCTGGACCAACAGGTCCTGAGCGGCGGCGCAGTGGTTGATGTTCGCCTGGAGGAGGCGTAATGGAGCCGTTATTGGCATTCCATTTCGGCCTCCTCCCGGGCACCCTTAGTGGGCTCCGGTGTAGCAGCCGCCGCTGTTGCGGCGGCTACATCAGCGGCGGTGGCAGCGGCAGCGGCGGAAGCGGCGGCTGGCACGGAGACGGCAGAAGAGGGCTTCTTACCCCCGGCTTTCGTGGGTGGAGGGCAGGCTTTGCCCCCAGCCCAGTGCTCGGCTGGCTTGCCAGCTGCCGCACATGCAGTGCAGTGCGGCGCGGCGTTGCAGGAGCCAGCTTTGTGACCGGGCTGACCGCAGCGGAAGCAAAGCTCGCTGCGGTCAACCTCCGAGGTGCAACACGCCCCCGTGTGGTTACCCACTTGGCAGCGGAAGCACCTCAGAGGCCTGGGCTCCAGCAGCTTTACCTGCGCCGACACCCAGCCCACCAGAAGTCTTCGACCCTCTGTAATCTTCTTGGCCGCCGTCACGGGGCAGCTCACCACGACGGTGCGCATGCCCGTGTAGTCAGGACGTATGGTGCCTGCCTTGACTTGCTCGGCAGAGCACCCTCCCGTCCTGACCACGGCGGCCACGACCTCCTCCTCCGTGACGGAGTCGTCCAGGCCCAAGATGCGCATATCAGCACATTTGGTGGGCCTGGACACTCGGGCATCTTCCGCGTTCAAGGACGCCCTGAGCCTCTCGGCCAGAGCGTCTGCGGTTGGGCCGCTGGCTTCCCCGGGGATCTCCAGCATACGGGCACCAGTCATGGTTACCCGCAACCGGAGGCCCCCGACGATGCCGAGCTCCCGGAGGTCTACCGTCTCCTTTGCCTTGGTTAGCAAGTCGCCGTACGACACGCCCCTCTTGACCGCGTCTGGCTGTAGTGTTAGCACTACAGCTGCGGTCTATGGGGCGCGGAGCATCGCGGCGACGCGTCGCTCCTTCTGCCGCCGCTTCCTCGCACGTTTTTTAGCCGCCCTGGCTGCCTTGCCCGCCTTTTTCTTCTCCCCTACCACTTGCCAACCGGCTTCGGCAGAGGAGTTGGAAGGCGGGTCGGAAGGTGAGGGCTGCACTGCCGGCGCTGGAGCCTGCGCCGCCTGTGCAGCCGCTCCGCCCTTCTTCTGCTTGGCCGGCACCGGTTTACCCGATGCCGGCTTTGCAGGTGCCGACTTCGCCGGCCCGGCCCCTGCGTTGGCCTGGCCGGACGTACCCGGCTTGGCAGCCACAGCGGCCGCGTACGACGCCGCCTTTTTCCCCTTTTGATCCGCCGCTAGCGGGGGGCGCAGAACGATGCCCTCCAGGACGGAAAACCGTTCCCGGAAGGCGGCCAGCTCCTGCCGCACCAGGTCCAGCACCTGGTTCTCAGGCGCCGGACCCGGCGCAGGCAAGGGCCGGCTTTGCCCCTGCTTTTGCCCCCCTGGAGGCTGTACTGGCCCCCGTGAACTGGCTCCTCGGAGACTGGCCAGGTCCGCTCGGAGCTTCTCATTTTCCTTATGGAGAAGCTCCGTGGTGGCCGCCAAGCGGGCGACCTCCTTCCGCAGTTTGGACGTTTCGTCCGTTGCAGGCCTGCGGAAGGTGGCCTCCGCTGCCTCCAGGATAGAGGCCGCCGCCTCGCTTATGGCCCTGTTCTTGGACGCTATCGTCCTCTTCAGGGTCACAGCGCGGACAACGGCCTCAACGGCCTCCGCGAACCCGGCCTTTCGGTCGGGGGCACCAGCGGCTTCCGACTCGCTACCCGAAGACCCCGAGAGAGGTCTGGGATCGCTCAGTCCAGGGTGCCGCCCCTCCACGGCGAGCTTCGCCATTCGCTGGGCCTCCCGGGCGGCGAGCCGTCTCCCCTTGCCACCCCGACCTTTGCCTCGCTTACTGGTGGGGACCTTGCGAGCCGAGGCCATCTCTCCCTCGGAGGACGACCCCTGGTCATCCTCCGGTCTCGGACGCTTACGGAAGAACTTATTGTTCTCCGCAGCCCCCGCAACCTCCCCACCAGTATTCTCCTCGCTCATCGCGGCAGATGCGGAGTCAAAATCCGACTCCGCACCCTTCCCGCGCTCGAGCGACGGCTTCCTCCAAAGTTTGGAGGGCATCTCCTCCATTGGCTTGGAGCCGGAGGGTCCGTGGTTATCATGGTGTGCTTCAATCGTTGTCCGTAATTCATGCATTTGGTCGTCGTGTTTGTCCGAAGGGACAGATGGAAGGCGTTTGTTGCCCACCCCAGAATACGGAGGGCAGCCCGCCGAAGCGGGGTGGGATTCCCCGACTGCTGAGCAGTCGGGACCCACCTGGGGACTTATTTCGCAAAGGCCTAATTCCATGATTTCCTTTTAAAGGGTGCGGTCCCTATTCTCTCCGCCCCATCTCAGGGCCCCCTCTCCTCCCCTCACCTCACTGCTCGCTCGCTGCTCCCACAGTCACGTCTGATGATCAGACGCGTACCAGAGAGCAGCGAGCAAGCCTGAATCGCACACCGTCCGCAGACCCAAACACTGCTCAGGTCTCCGAACGGTGTGCCCCTCGTGTGTCTCGCTTTGTCAGATCCCTCACTTGCGACCTTCCGGCATGAGTGGCTCTACCGGGAAAGCTCGCAAGATCATTGGGACGCGCAAGCCCCACCACGACGGCAACGTGGAGACACATTCGGTGGGGAGATGTTGCTGCCCTGTCTTTTATTTAAAAGTCTAAGTGTTTACTTTTATCATTGCCGAAACGACATTCCATAACAATGTCAATCCGCGACAATGTCATTTCCTGACAATATCATTTCCTGACAATATCATTCCCTGACAATGTCATTCCCTGACATTGTCAATATCTGACAATATCATTCCCTGACAATGTCATTCCCTGACATTGTCAATATCTGACAATATCATTCCCTGACATTGTCAATATCTGATTATGTCATTCCATCGCAGTCAATCCATGGTCAATTCATTTCCAGACAATGTCTTTCAAGTGCCAAAATATTCATTTTGTAGCACTGTGTTTAGGTTTTTCAGTTTAGTTTTTCTTTTTTTTATGCCTTTTTGTTTTTTGACCTCCACGAATTGTCGATAACCACAGCTACCCTTTGAAGTTCGAATTGATTGAATTCACTATGTAACAAATCTAGGTTTTATTGGAGGCTTCGATCAAAAGAAAGAAAAAGGGTAGCCTGTTTTGCATGTTTTAGACTATTTCTGGATTTACAGAATTATGTATGAAGAAAAATGACGACTTTCCTTTTTCTTTTAGCAATTTAACTTAATACAGGATCATGGAAATACTCTTCCCGTCTCCTACATGACCTAAAACTTGAAATTCATAAAAAAGTAAAAAGTACTTCCTTTTCTGCCATACTTTAAATCCTCTAAAAACATTCTCAGAGCTTCATCCCGTTTTGAATGTTATATAAATGTTCACAGATTAGTTACCTGGTAGCACTCGTGATCCTCCAAGTGAGCTGCCTTGACACAGTTCTGTTAGGAGATAAATCTGGCGAACTCCTCACTCCAACCCGCCTCATGCCTTGACTTGGACCAGTGTCATAGCCACCGCATTGCCTGCCAACAAAGTATAATGGTTATTTTTTTTTTGTTTCTGCCAAAGCGGATATTTTTTAGTCTTGCTTGTAGTGCTGCTTCAAGTCATAAATATTTTGTCTGATTTAATTTTCTGTATGCTCTAAAATCATTAGTTAGATGAATATAATTTCAAACTAGCTTTTTCCCGCAATATAAATCATACAATATTTCGGTTATTGACTATTTACCTGTTACTAACACATACCTTAACAAATTAATATATCTCTTTCTATTTAAGAGTATTATAAAGAGGGCAGGTTTTTTTTTGTTTGTACCGAATAAGCTCCAAAACTACTGTACCGATTTTAACCATTTTTTCACCAATGGAAAGCTACATTATCAGCGAGTAACATAGACTATATTTTATCCCCTCATTCCCATAGGAACGGAGCTGGAGCTCCTGGCTGAGCAGAAACGGAAACTACGCGGATAAAACCGCAGGACATTACTAATATAATATAAGTTCAGATATCGGGAATAATTCGGCTCTAAACCACATACATGGAAATATTTCCACAATAACTAATAATTTGTTAAGTTGTTGGTAGGTAACCTTCATACAGCAAGTGCCTCAAAGATATAATGTATTCAAGATTATAATTGTTTACAACTACATAAAATCATCTTACACGTGTCGGAAACTCGGCAGTAGTAGGTCTGGCACAAGAAAATTGAGTTATTACGAAATTCTCAACTCCATTATTTTAGGTAATCCATAATGCCAACACAATTTACTATGATAAACACATGTAACACTTCATTCGATTACTCTTTTGTCCCATAAACAAACAACATTTCACAGATGCCTTTAACTCCTAAATTAGAGAACATATTGAATCTACGCCAGAAATGTAAAGCTTTACATTTCTGGCGTAGATTCAATTTGTTCTCATTTCTGATGAGTCATCAGTCAAATTGCCACATTGCCAATCAAAATCACCATATCTACCAACGCTCTCTGTTAGCAACCAATATCCATACAACCAAAGTTGGAAAACCATTTCCAGCATTTTCATATACATATCTCAAGAAGTCTGTACCCAGCTTAAAGAACAAACATGACTAAATATCCCCGAAAGCTATTCAAAACGCGTCATAAATTCCTACAATAATGCACAGTAAAACCAGACCGCTTCAACTCAACGATGCGTTTATTGATGGCTTCACATAAATCCGACCACGCCAACTACAGCCAATATTGGTCTTAGCCCAAACAAACAATTACACTAAAGCTTTTACGGTCGATTATAACGTAGAAACCATTTCATGTATCGATATTTACGGCCAACATTTGGTTCGTTTTATGGCACCAATTTGTTATGATCTTGTTTACAATAATGTCCTTGTGGACAGATAGTTTGTAGTCACTGAGTACATGATTGGAAGTTGTTGGTGAATTAATATTTGGTATTTCGTGGACAATGGTTCGGGTATGAATTGTTTAATTACAAAATACGAGGTGAATGGTTGAGTATTTTTATTATTATCAGGTCTTACTCGCGTTTCACATCATTCCTTAACGTTCGTATTTCCAAAACGTGTCAAATGTGCGTATGGAACATAAATTGTATCGTTTGATATATCATCATTATGGTTTAAATTTGGTAAATGCACCCAAACTGTATTCATAAAAACATAAATCAAACAAATGCGATTCTATCTCACGCTCCGAGGGTTCCATAAAAACTCGTATGTATGGGAATTGTGTCTCGATTTTTGAGTATGCTTTTGCTCGACTTCTAAACAAAAAAAAACTATAAAATAACTTTAATTTCGAGACTCAGTGTTTTTAGTTAAAAAGTTTTTTTTAGTTTTCACTTTTTAGTGGTACACCCCCCCCACCTAAACGTACCAATCACATTGGTGTAAACAATAAACAAACATACGATTTCGAATCGCATCCCAAAAGATTTGTTATAATTTATTAAAGAGTTCCGTTTCCTATGTCTGTTCTTCATCATATTTCACCAAACTAGAAAGGTTGGACCTCCTTGGACCACTTAGATGCTCTTCCAAACCATCGTATATACAATTTTTTTTTATATCGACAAGAGTGAATGATAACATCATCAATGTAGTCAAAGCCACGCATTATTAGGCATAACTCAAATACTAGTCGTCAGATCAGATTAAATAGGACCACATAACAAGCAATAGCTTTGGAATATAACAAGAGTCATCAAAATCGGTACACCCAGTACAAAGTTATGAGGACACACAAAAAAAATATACAGTTGAATTGAGAACCTAATTTTTGGTCGTTACTCTAACATAATATTGAAGTGATTTTAACTTTTCAGTTAAAAATATGTAATTCTTTATAAAAATGTACGTCACCGTCACTTCTTCAAATGCAAATGTAAGCTTGCAATCATTATACGAGTAAATAGTCCGGTCAAATTAGGCCAAAAAATTAGAGTGAAATTTATATAAACTCGCAACAAGCTGAATATTGGTACAATTGTTCAAAAGACAATTACAAACAAAACCTGAAAGTTCCCCATCATTCCCGAGTCAATTCAAGGTCAAAGGTTAAAAAAGTAGTTTTTCGTGATTTTCAGCAAAACGGTAAGTTTTATCATAAAAATACCTCAGACTAAAATGGTAGACCATAAAATCTATACTTATAATAAATCTGTAGAGAGGTCAATTCTGTACAGGGAATATATTTTCAAAATAACTATCAGGGGGTGTTTAGTGATCGATACTGGTGCCAAAAATGTAATCAGTAAAATTTTTGTCTGTCTGTCTGTCTGTCTGTCTGTCTGTCTGTATGTTCTTTATAGAAACAAAAACTACTCGACGGATTTTAACGAAACTTGGTGCAATTATTCTTCATACTCCTGGGCAGGTTATAGTATACTTTTCATCACGCTACAATCAATAGGAGCAGAGCAGTGAAAGAAAATGTTGGGAAAACGGGATAAGTTACTCCATTTTTTAAGCTTCCGTCGCGTGTGTAGCCTTAATGGTTAAAGTTACATAGAAATCATGTATCACGGAAATATTCTACATAAAATTATCTAAAAAATATCCCACAACAGCATATGTCTATCTTTTATGGTTGACTCACAATAGCACGTGTAACTCCCGATAGCTTAGCAGTTCGGAGCTTGCTGATTATATTTGTTTACTCTTACGTTTATAATACTCTGGGCTGAGAATTTCAAAATCGGGGGTAAAGTAACTATTCCACGCGGACGAAGTCGCTGGCAGAAGCTAGTTATCTATAAAAATGTAAAATACCTACTTGTTTCCTACGAGCCACCGTTTCGGAGATATAGCGATCTTAGAGAGGGGCAACGTTTTTTATTTTAAAAAAAATCGTCATAAAATGCACAATTGCACACGTTTTCACGCCACCTATGAGGTAGTGTACTTAGTGCGTGCCTCAGGAGAAAGCGCCAACACAAGGCCCCATATAGGGCCAATGTGTAGTCCATAGCCCGCGTAGAGCCTTCGGCTGGAGACGTTTAGGCCCCATAGATTGGACAGGAGCAGGTCAAAGTCAACTCCGGGGCGCCCTAGCTTCGGAGCCGAACGCAAGAAGTGCTCGACGAATAGCTTTTGGTTTACAGACGTTTATCGAAATATATTCCAACAAAATATTTTTGACAGACTGACAACGATATGATCCAATAAGGGCTCCGTTTGTTTTTTTTCTTTTTAAGGTACCGAACCCTGACAAAAAGGCCTTATAGTTGCAAGTGACACGCAAAATTCCGTAAAAGAATATTCAATAAGCTCAAAGCTATATCTCAATATATGAACGCCAATTCCCATTTGTAAAGCTGGTGAAAAAGCATTTTATTGAAATATCCAGCTAACATAAATTGGCAAATTTAAGTCTTGCCTGGTTATGAACAGGGTCTAATATTGATTAAATCTCGCCTCGTGAGGATTTCTGAAGACTAAGTATTTCAGTGGAAACGAAGTTACTGTGATAATCTGTACTTCTTTCACTAAATGGAATAACTGAATTTAAATCACAAATCTGTACGAGAAGTCTTTACGTTTTGTTTTTGCTTGATACATTTTCATAACTCAATTGAATATTAGGTTTTGCTATCTACTATTTTTTTTTTATAAGTATGTTGTAAAAACACTTTTACACGTCATCACGTATCTTTTTATTGTTACACCTTATCTCACAATGTCATGCTGCTAATATTATGCCAATGCCACTGGCCACAAATAATATCTGGAAATGAGCTAATCAATCAAGCTGCAACGACTAAACGGATTCGGATACAATTTGACACAGGGATAGACCCTGGTCGGGGAGGAAATTTTTCCATCGGAAATATCGTGATTTTTTTAAGACTTTTACATGTAAGAAACCGGTGGCAAATACTAGCATGTAAACTGACTGCTCATACATTTCCTAAAAAGCTAATGAAATAATGTCTTACCTATCATTAAACAATTACTTCATTTTAACTTTTCAAGTTCGTCCATAAGTATGCAAACTAGTCGAGTGGATTTTTATGTAAGTTATACTTGCCGCTTCAAACTTTATCTATAACGTTAAATATATTATATCTTTACCTTCCTCATCTCTCGGATACCGATCATGTTCATTGGTCCGGAAGATTATTATACCTAGGCCCAATCCCATCCATTTTTAACCCGTTTAGATAAAGGTTCCTTTGAACACCTAATCTCTTAGGAATGAGATCGAAAATTCAAATCTGTTTCGCGAATACCTACATGTTCATTCGATATAAATCTTGGAGTAAATCCAAAAGGGAATGGATGGAAGTCTGCACGTCTTTTGTCCTTTGGGAGTATATACTATATATATGTATGAGTAAATATAGATTTCGCTGTAGTATGGTGTATACCTACACAGATTTCAGAATGCCACCTGCTAGGATCCTTACCTACTTCTCTTAAACTGACTTCAGAGAAAGGAACTGGCTCTTAAATTGGCTGATTTTTTTTTTCTATTTTTGTTGTCTCAGAACTTCATCATTATTTCATAAGCCGACTATCTCTTGTCAGCGGCTTTTCTCGCATAAAGCAGTCTATAATCATCTTCAGGGTCTATCTTGTTGCTGAACCACCAATTCACATGTAGCATTTCCAAACGTCTTTTATAATGCGCCGAGTTGTTTTGATCTCCTTTTTCTCTGGATGGGATATCACCAACTGGCTTCTCCCGTTCTGCGTGGAGCAGAAGGGAGTGTCAGACTCTTACTGACTAAAACCCATCCGTGATCCTTCTAGTGCCCTTTGCGTTCCATGGCCCCAGTGATTCTTTCAAACAAATTTCGCAACTCATTAATATCTCCTTCACTTCCTTGGTTGTCATTGTAATTTGTTTTTCCTACATTTTGTATTCAATGAGTGTGTTTATGCTAATGTCTGAATATTTAACTGCAAACGGTGGGGTACGAATGGTTTATTTCCGCAGTTTGTTTTCCATTTCAGTTTATTAGTAGACCGTAAAGTCTCTTTGAGAAAATACGTACACGTACAAGCAAGAAAAAGGGAATAATTGTGCTTCTTAATTATCTTTTTTTCGGTATGGTAAAATTAGAAGCAGTTGGACAAACTCAATATTTGTTCCACTTTTAAAATAATACCTAAAAAAACAAAATGTGACATTTTGTCACTTCTTGTAAGACCAAGAATTTTGTCTAAGAATACTTGCCCAATTTATTGTATTAATGGTATTTTCTACCAGTCATCTTTTGGTGTCAACCAGTCGCCCTTAATGTGTTTTAGATGGACATTTTAAATGGTATGTACTTTTTATCTACACGGTACATTTGAAACACAAAACTATCTAAAATTACAATATGATTTACAGACCCGACACTCAACCTTCTCTAACCTAACCTAACATCTATAAGTGCTTTACACACCTTTTTTTTGGATGGGTTATCATCAAATGATTTCTTCCACTCTCGTCGGGATGGAAGGGAGTGCAAGACTCTTACTGACTTAAACCCATCCGTATTACTCCTTTGCGTTCCAGGGCCGCGATGACTCTTTCGAACAAATTCCGCAACCCAGGCAGAAAAAACCTTACTTGCCTTGTTCGTAAAGTCACTACCAATCCACTAACCCGTCAGCCTCCAGTGTATTCCCAACCTAATTATGTAGAACAGAAGTACATCTCCATACAACGGGGAACAACAGCTTCATGAACATATATGTAGGTATCCCAAAAAATATCTTACAATACGAAAGCGTGAGAACGAGATGGGATCTAGTGTAGAGCTGTTAGAACTCTGGAAGTTTACGGCCTATTTTGTATAAAGTATTTTGATACTAAATTAAGTATTAATAACTTTAGAACTCTGGAAGTTTACGGCCTAATTTATGTAAAGTATCTTGATACTAAATTAAGTATTAATTACTTGATGCCACACCAACAAATAGCATAATTTTGGAGTGATACTAAGTACTTATCTAGTTATTTGACCGAACAAAAAGAAAACTTCATACAGATACACAATGAAAAATACTGCCACAGCTTGGTATAAGTTCAAATTTACAGTACTATGCTATAATTTAGCAATATTTTGGCGCGACGACGTTCGTGACAATTCGGAAATACGAAGATTACCGAAGCGCACGCTCCATAATGATTGATATGATGATTTCATCCAAATTATAGTCACAAGCGCTCTTCCACTCGCTGTACGTGTAACCAATCTATGTGTGCGTGCATTTTCCCATTGTATTAATCCGACCTTCTGCACCTACATATATATACTATGCATTAATACCCTTTGGCTTGCTGCCAAATGGATCACAAAGAGGGCCGAATCGTACCATCGATCATAATGAACGACCAACTGGTTTGTTTTTGATCCTCAAAAAAGGGCAAGTTTCTGAAATAAACAAAGTTTTCTCAGATTAAAAACGTTGGCTTTTGATCCCTGTGTATTGATTGAATGGTCAAGAGTACCTACTTGTTATGTTCTTAGAATTTTACAGTTTCAAAACAGGTGTCCTTATTTTGATGAGTTGATTGATCTCGCGTGTTGCGATACTTTGTTGAAAGTTTTACTGAGAAAATGTGTTTGGAATTTGTGCCTATTATAGTACATTCTACTGATAATTTTGTTCTTCATCCTTCTCCTGTTAACCTACTTTTTGGTTTCAGTATGATTTTTTTTTCTGTTTAATAAAAGAAGAAGTTAACAAACTTGTTACCTTCTTGCACTTACGCCACACTATGTTAAATACCTTCACTGACAGGTGTGACAATGCGACAATACATTCTTGTAAAAAAAATATATTGGTAGATTAATCATAAAACAATTTCTATGATAACCTGGTTTTATCACAAAGTGGCAGCCTTAAAATGTGAACTGTAATATTTATTTAATCTTCTACCATTCCCAATATGACCCTTCAATTTAAGCGGATTTGCTCCCCACAGAAGTCTATCATTATTGGATCAATAGGGTTGAATTCCACGCAGGATACCCTTAGACAGGGGTAATATTTATTGTACGCGCAAGTGGGCGATTTAATGCGTTGAAATATGTTCAGGAAATGGGTTAGGTACTTCCTTTTGAAGAATTTTCTACAAGAACAGTTTGAAATTAATAAATCTATACTAATATTATAAAGCTGAAGAGTTTGTTTGTTTGAACGCGCTAATCTCAGGAACTACTGGTTCGAATTGAAAAATTCTTTTTGGGTTGAATAGACCATTTATCGAGGAAGGCTTTAGGCTATATAACATCACGCTTAAGCCAATAGGAGCGGAGCAGCGATAAAGAATGTTTTAAAATCGGGGATTCCACGGGGACGAAGTCGCGGGCAGCAGCTAGTAAGTACTACTTTTTGAAATAAAATCGATTTAAATAATAGACAATACACTAAAAAATAAGCGAAAAAATTACTATTTTTGCCTAAAATTTGAGTCCGTCGTAAATATTTATTACTTAATAAAAATGCCAAACACGACAAACAAAAATCATAGACCTATCGAAAAATAAAACTATTATTGTATATTTAGTGACTTCACTTAATAAGTTCGTTTTTTTATTTATTCGTGCACTGTTACTTAGTAAATGTTTTCACAAAAATTATGTTTTTTTTTTGTTATATTTTTGGCACCAACTAACTAAACATGAAAACAAATTACTTACCTAAATTAATAACTACTTCAAATTAATTAAGAGAAACATTTCTTTGGGTTTATAAAAACATCTAAACGCAACTAAGCACGACAAAGTGAAAGGCGTGAAGAGTTCTAAACTTTTCTTTGCTCTTTTAAGTTCATTCAAAATCTTTGAGTTCATTCAAAGTCTTTGATAATCAAAGAATAAATTCTTTAGTAGAGCTCTCTTATTTTCACGTGGTCGATCAAAGCGAGTTTATTTATTGAGTTTTCTTTGAGTAAACAATCGTTTTTGCTGTGAAAGTGGTTTCACTGGTTGTGTGTTCAAGCATTATTTAGATATTAGTATATTACTTTATTTTTAAAAGGGTGGGTATAGATTTGATTGAATAAAAATGTGTTTCATCTATTCATTTTCTACTGTTCATTTTGACTAGCTCCTGCCTGCGGCCTTGCGCGTTTGAGTAGTTTTATGCCAAGGGAAGATATTAACGGGATAAAAAATATATTCAGTAGGTATCTTATGTCCTTATCCTCTTCTTGACTGACTCGCGTGCCAAGTTTCATCCAAATCCGTTTAGTATTCAATGTCGTAGTATAGTGTGTTCCGTCAAATGGGATATTATAGATCTAATTTGCAACGACTATCAAAATCATTGCAAATTAGCTTTAAAATCATAATATTCAGTAGGTATCGTATGTCCTTATCCTCTTCTTGACTGACTCGTGTGCCAAGTTTCATCCAAATCCGTTTAGTATTCAATGTCGTAGTATAGTGTGTTCCGTCAAATGGGATATTATAGATCTAATTTGCAACGACTATCAAAATCATTGCAAATTAGCTTAAAAATCATATTCAGTAGCTATCGTATGTCCTTATCCTCTTCTTGACTGGCTCGCGTGCCAAGTTTCATCCAAATCCGTTTAGTATTCAATCTCGTAGTATAGTGTGTTCCGTCAAATGGGATATTATGGAACTAATTTGCAACGAATATCAAAATCATTGCAAATTAGCTTAAAAATCTGTCCAAACACAAGGTTCAAAAACCGGCATGAATGCACGGATTAATGATGCCAACAAAATGGTATAATAAAAACTGAAAAATATCTTTTTTATTGTACCTCCCCTACACGTCAAGTGAGGATGTTTTTTTTTGCGTCCACCCCATTTTGTGGGGTGTCGTTGGATAGGATATAAGATAATTTTCCGATTTAGGGATCCGTTTCCCCTCTTGTACCGGCTAAACGGTTGCTTCTGGAAATGTGAAAATAAAAATCACGGGAGTAGGAATTATGGTGAATTTAAAAGGAAATCTATCACGGCTAAGAAGGTTTCACAAGTTACTGACTAATAGTCGAACAACTAAAAAAATTGTACTCGGAGAAGTACAAAGGAAATTTTCGTTCAAATTGCTCTGAACATAACTGAGATGACGTTATTAGTAGCGTAAAACACGTTATAAATGTAAATTCATTGACCTACAAAAATTACCCAAAACTAGCGGTTTGTCCCGGCATCGCACGCGTTTTCATTTTTTTTTTAAATTATCCTGTTACTCAGGAATAATGTAGCATTTCTTCTTATGGTGTAAAAATTTCTGAAATCGTTCCAGTAGTTTTTGAGTTTACCTAGAACTAAAACTGGTCACAGTATGAAACAACCAAAACAGTTTTTATTTAAGTTTACATTATTATGGGCAACTATGGAACCCTATATTGCACGTAGCCCGACACGCACTTGACCGGTTTTTTTAAATATCTCGTTGTTATTGACGCTGTTTCTTCAAAATAAATAAATGGTAATTGCCGTATAAACATCAGGAGACATTTCCTTGTTTAATAAGCTTTCTAAAATGGTACAATAATACCCATTTTTGCCACGTCTTGGAAAAAGCCTCAATTGCTCCCAATAAGGTATTTTTATGACAGCGTGTATCGAAACATATTATTATGTAAGTAATGTCTCGATACACGCCTTACTTATTGCGGTTTTCTTAATAACCGGCATGAGAAAATAAGACTTACAGCGACGGATACTTATCAATTGCCGGTAACCAGAACTTAAACTTTTCAAAACCCTTGGTCTCCACGGTCCCATTTATCGCTTTATCCAAATTCATCAAAATCGGTTCAGCAATTGCGTGAAAGCGTAATAAACAAACTTAAACTCGCATATACCCCCTAGTTTTTAATTAGTACAAAAAAAAAACAGGTCTCTGTCCGTACCCGTTACTGATCATATTTGTGTAGTCAAAAGTATAAAAATAAAAACCTAAAATTGTCCACGGAGTTTTTTAATAATTGGTAAATTCATAATAGAATCAACATTCATAACAATTGCTACTAGAAAATACTACGCACAGTGTTTTTCCATTTTAATCGTCATTTATTCATTCATAAATCAATAGCCTGTACAATATTTTTATAAGTTGAGTGGCATTTTAGGATAGAAAAAACGCTAGTAACTTTGCTGTTTATGAACATAATTTTTTGAGACTTTTCTTAAATAATTACAAGACCTTTTCTAATAAGCCCTTAAAGTATTTGTACTAAATAAAAACTAGGGGTGTATAGTATTAGTTAGTTTTGATATTACAGTAGGATAATGATTTTACCGTTAAATTCTATCCAAAGTTAACGTGATTTATTTTTGTTGAAAGTACTCGTAAATCCACGCTACAGTAATTATTTTCCTACATAAGCCTTATAATAATTAGGAGCTCGTGGCTAAATTATAACAGCCGCACGGGTCGTCTTCGAGGTTAAGCAACGCTTGCCGGGGTTGGTCTGTGAATGGGTGATCATATTAATATAACGAGACGGAAAACACATTAAGCCGTTGGTTCCGGCTGTCATTTGGAGATCTTTGGCAGTCGTTATGGATTGTCAGAAACCAGAAAATCCGACACCAGTCTTGCCAAGAAGTACCGTGTTCCCCAGTTAATTGGTTGTGGAGGTCTGGTAGGCAGCTGCTCCACGTAAAATACTGGTATTCACCTAAAAAAAAAACGGCTTGTCTGGGAGCCGACCCTAATATAGTTGGGAAAAGGCTAGGCAGATGAATATAAGCTTTATAATAATGTGAAACGAATTACATTGCATGATTCGTTTCTCTTCTCCAAACCACACACGGAAACTAGATTGTCCGCAAAAAATGGGGCAAAGGGCTTAACTACCTATAAGATCCCGTAATCATCGCAAATGGCAAGAAAATGATGATCCTTCCCACAAATGACCCAAGCAGATTAACCTTTGTTTGATTTGGTTTCCCTCGACCGCCATTTTCCTCATACTGAGGGAATGATGGACGGTTTGATAGACAAGTCAGGTACCCAGTCGTTTACATTAAAATAATAGTTCAAAAGGAGTCATTGTCAAATTAATCTATTACTTTAGTTGGAGCTGATTTTCTAAAAGGTAGTCATTTAGGTATAGTTTTCAAATAAAGAATCAATATGAATTTTTGAAATATTTTCTATACCTATAAAAGCTAATAGACCAAAATTTTCATTCCTCAAATAAAAGCTATTTGACGGGTGAAAAATTGGTCCTTACTTATAAAAGCTGAAATTTATGAATTTTTCAGTCCTGCTATTTTAGTAAAATAACTAAAATCTCTACATTACTGATACAATTTATAAACTTACAAAATTAACGAACGCGACATGATCCGACTATAATCAAATTATTTTATATTACAATATTTGGAGCTTGTGCGGCCGCGTTTTATAAATAAAGTATTATCTAGTTAGCTGCAGTATGAAAATTTCACAATATGAAATCGCAATTTCCAGAATAACCCGTACCCCATCGTTCGAGAACCACATTTGAAATTCAACGTAGTTTTTATATTTCAAAGAGTTGTTGTAATGGAATCAGTAATTACTACTACACCATTTTCACTTTATAAAAAACTAGTAGCGCTCCGCGGTTTCACCCGCATTGTTCCTGTTCCCGTGGCAATACGGGGGTGAAATAATTTTGAAAATCGGTTAAGTAGATCCAGAGATTACCCTTTACAACGTCACATACGCACGACCTCACAAACTCACAAACGTTACCTCTTTATAATATTAGTATAGCCTAACACAAGCAAAGCTGCTTTGAAATACCAAGAAATAGGTTTATGTACGAGTAGGAAATGTTTCCCTGAAATAATACTGTGGAAGTCGGAACAAATTGCCCGCGGTAAGGTGATTCCCGTTTACGCCCGTTTGCGCCAAAAAGCTTTGACGTATGTATATGCTATAAGTTACAATATTATGTGAAGGCCTTTTGTGAGTCTACGATGATTAAAATATTACTACATGATTATGTTGAACGATTTTTAAGATTCTTTTCTTATATTAAACTAACCCCAGACCAGTAAATCAGCCGTTAAACTCGACTATTTTGACAGTATGATTCAATTGATCAGTAATTACTTAAAGCTTTACGATGAAAATGTTCAACATATTTATTACGATATAATTATTCCCTTCAAAATGCTGACTTTGTTGCAAACGTCACCACTACAACGCTAAATAAATTTATTAATCAAAAACAATGCACATTTTTTTCTTTTTTCAAAAATGACCGCCTGAATTCTCAAATTTTTCTTCTCATTTTCGTTCCGCCGCGTGTACACAGTGTGTTTTGACCTTAATGTTCTCAGTTGCACCTATCACAGCTGACTGCACCCATCTGCACAAGACACGGTCCAAATGACATGCGGTTTTTGCACGTCGCGCTACGGAATTGAGGACAGCGAATCCGTAATGAGACGAAAATAGGGATGTTGACTTTATTTTAAATCTGAAAACTGTTTGAAATATATCTGGTTGACAGAGAGTTTGGATTACGAAATAATAGCTCAACTGTGGAAGAGGTGTTTTTGAGCCAATCAGTTTATGACTTAGATTACACACTTTCTGATCGCATTTTTTTTTTTGTGTTCATGAAAATTAGACTTCATATTTTGCCATCGTCTAATAGTATATGTTACCCGGGATAACTCAATGCTTCTAACGTTACCACATACATTGATATCGGTTAAGCCGTTAAGAAGTTATGGTGGAATAAACAAACTCACATACATATCTACATACATGAATCCTGAAAACATAACACTCTACACGACGATAGATTCTAAAGAGAAAAATTTTGAAATTCGCGAAATCCACTTCTAACAAAACATAGCAAATATTCGTATTATATTGCTTGATATCGAATGTGAGGATAATTTTATTAGTTACTGTTTGCAATATCTCAACTCTCAATATCTGTGACAACCCATGAGTAATTGCACAACAGCGACCCACATAAACACAGTCCAGGCGACTTGCAATCATGCTCAGGATACTGTTGACGCTGCCCCACACCCGGCGCATCAGGGAAGCCACCAATAAAAATAATAATAATAGAATATCTTAATATTTACATATATTATAACATTAGCAACAACCCTATCGGTCCCTCTTCGGTAGGTACGTATTTATTTCAGTACCTGTTCGGGACAGAGGTTTAGTGGGTTTAGTTTAGCTTACAACACAGAAAATTCAAGTGGGGTTTTTTGAATTGTGGTTGCATTTTACTTTCTAGTTTAGATCATTTTGGTGATGGAACTAAAATAGAGCTCTAAACAAGCCCTTGTCCATACAAGGGCTTGTTTAGAGCTCTATTTTAGTTTACAAAAGTCAACCGAATTAGAAACCTCCTTTTTCAAATTTGTTAATAACGCTTGAAAAATTGAGTTTTATGGCCAGTTTTGCTGTATATGTTGTTGTTTTTCACGTGACCCACAGAGAATTGACGAAACGATAATGGGCATGTATCACGAGGGCTGGTTCAATCGTGGAAAAAGAGTACATAAAAAATATATAAAACGGATAAAAAATATAAAATGGATAAGAATAAATATCATGATACCAAAATCATCACTATTCCATATCTGATGGGCGTTGGTTGAATAGTTTCTATAAAAAGCGGGCATTGTGTTAAGTCACAATGACCGCGCGGGCTTTTTTATAGTTAACTAGCTAGCTAGTAGGTTTTGATTTTATTCGTTACATACAAAAATACAAATCTTTCCTCTTTATAATATTATTATATTATATACAATTAAAAAACCACTGACTGATTGATTGATTGATTGACTGACTGATTGACATAATTGTTCTCCCACTTCCCGTGCTAGGAGGGGAAAACTTTATATGGGGTTGTATAGAAGGTGTCGGGGTGAGTATGGGAAAAATCTGAAACTACCCCTTTTCAACCCCCTTCGTTCAACCCCATTGCTTATCTCAGAAACCTGACGTCGAAGAGAAAAATAGTTTTCGGGGTTGTATAGAGGGTGTCTGGATGAGTATAAAACGAAAAAAAAATTACCCCTTTTCAACCCCCTTTTTACAACCCCTTTGCGTATCTCAGAAATCTGAGATTTTAGAGAAAAATGGTTTTCGGGGTTGTATAGAGGGTATCTGGGTGAGTATATGGCCAATAAAAAAATCAACCCTATTCAACCCCCTACTTTCAACCCCTTTGCGTATCTCAGAAACCTGACGTTGTAGAGAAAAATGGTCTTCGGGGTTGTATAGAGGGTATCTGGGTGAGTAAAAATACTAAAAAGACAACGCGAGTTGCTCGCAACTCGCGCCCCCAAGCGAAATACTAGTTATATTATATATAATTAAAAAACCACTCACTCACTGATTGACATAATTGTTCTCCCACTTGCCGTGCTAGGAGGGGAAAACTTTTTATGGGGTTGTATAGAAAGTGTCGGGGTGAGTATGGGAAAAATCTGAAACTACCCCTTTTCAACCCCCTTCTTTCAACCCTATTGCTTATCTCAGAAACCTGACGTCGAAGAGAAAAATGGTTTTCGGGGTTGTATAGAGGGTGTCTGGATGAGTATAAAACGAAAAAAAAATTACCCCTTTTCAACCCCTTTTTTACAACCCCTATGCGTATCTCAGAAATCTGACATTCTAGAGAAAAATGGTCTTCGGGGTTGTATAGAGGGAGTCTGGATGAGTATATGGCCAATAAAAAATTCAACCCTATTCAACCCTTTTCAACCCCCTTGTTTCAACCCCTTTGCGTATATCAGAAACCTGACATTTTAGAGAAAAATGGTTTTCGGGGTTGTATAGAGGGTATCTGGATGAGTATATGGCCAATAAAAAAATCAACCCCTTTCAACCCCCTTTTTACAACCCCTTTGCGTATCTCAGAAACCTGACATTCTAGAGAAAATGGTCTTCGGGGTTGTATAGAGGGAGTCTGGATGAGTATATGGCCAATAAAAAATTCAACCCTATTCAACCCCCTTGTTTCAACCCCTTTGCGTACCTCAGAAACCTGACATTTTAGAGAAAAATGGTCTTCGGGGTTGTATAGAGGGAGTCTGGATGAGTATATGGCCAATAAAAAATTCAACCCTATTCAACCCTTTTCAACCCCCTTGTTTCAACCCCTTTGCGTATCTCAGAAACCTGACATTCTAGAGAAAAATGGTCTTCGGGGTTGTATAGAGGGAGTCTGGATGAGTATATGGCCAATAAAAAATTCAACCCTATTCAACCCCCTTGTTTCAACCCCTTTGCGTACCTCAGAAACCTGACATTTTAGAGAAAAATGGTCTTCGGGGTTATATAGAGGGTATCTGGATGAGTATATGGCCAATAAAAAATTCAACCCTATTCAACCCTTTTCAACCCCCTACTTTCAACCCCTTGGCATATCTCAGAAACCTGACATTGTAGAGCAAAATGGTTTTCGGGGTTGTATAAAGGGCATCTGAATGAATATATGACGAATAAAAATTTCAACCCTAATCCACCCTTTTCAACCCCCTTCTTTCAACCCCTTTGCGTATCTCAGAAACCTGACATTCTAGAGAAAAATGGTCTTCGGGGTTATATCGAGGGTATCTGGATGAGTATATGGCCAATTAAAAATCATTATTATTATTATATATAATTAAATAACTTATATTATATATAATTAAAAAACCACTCACTCACTGATTGACATAAATTGTTCTCCCACTTGCCGTGCTAGGAGGGGAAAACTTTTTATGGGGTTGTATAGAAGGTGTCGGGGTGAGTATGGGAAAAATCTGAAACTACCCCTTTTCAACCCCCTTCTTTCAACCCCATTGCTTATCTCAGAAACCTGACGTCGAAGAGAAAAATGGTTTCCGGGGTTGTATAGAGGGTGTCTGGGTGAGGAT
This sequence comes from Hecatera dysodea, assembly GCA_905332915.2. NCBI lineage: Eukaryota > Metazoa > Arthropoda > Insecta > Lepidoptera > Noctuidae > Hecatera > Hecatera dysodea. The sequence continues at coordinate 6,593,146 of HG995288.1, read as the reverse complement.
AAAACGAAAAAAAATATTACCCCATTTCAACCCCCTTTTTACAACCCCTTTGCGTATCTCAGAAATCTGACATTTTAGAGAAAAATGGTTTTCGGGGTTGTATAGAGGCTATTTGGGTGAGTATATGGCCAATAAAAATTCAACCCTATTCAACCCTTTTCAACCCCCTACTTTCAACCCCTTTGCGTATCTCAGAAACCTGACATTGTAGAGAAAAATGGTTTTCGGGGTTGTGTAGAGGGTATCTGGGTGAGTATATGGCCAGTAAAAATTCAACCCTATTCCATCCTTTTCAACCCCCTTGTTTCAACCCCTTGGCATATCTCGGAAACCTGACATTGTAGAGAAAAATGGTTTTCGGGGTTGTATAGAAGGTGTCTGGATGAGTATATGACCAATAAAAAATTCAACCCTTTTCAACCCCCTACTTTCAACCCCTTTGCGTATCTCAGAAACTTGACATTGTAGAGAAAAATGGTCTTCGGGGTTGTAAAGAGGGTGTCTGGATGAGTATATAGCCAGTAAAAAATTCAACCCTATTCCATCCTTTTCAACCCCCTACTTTCAACCCCTTGGCATATCTCGGAAACCTGACATTGTAGAGAAAAATGGTTTTCGGGGTTGTATAGAAGGTGTCTGGGTGAGGATAAAACGAAAAAAAATATTACCCCATTTCAACCCCCTTGTTTCAACCCCTTTGCGTATCTCAGAAACCTGACATTCTAGAGAAAAATGGTTTTCAGGGTTGTATAGAGGGTGTCTGGATGAGTATATAGCCAGTAAAAAATTCAACCCTATTCCATCCTTTTCAACCCCCTTGTTTCAACCCCTTGGCATATCTCGGAAACCTGACATTGTAGAGAAAAATGGTTTTCGGGGTTGGATAGAAGGTGTCTGGATGAGTATATAGCCAGTAAAAAAATCAACCCTATTCCATCCTTTTCAACCCCCTACTTTCAACCCCTTGGCATATCTCAGAAACTTGACATTGTAGAGAAAAATGGTCTTCGGGGTTGTATAGAGGGTGTCTGGGTGAGTATATGGCCAATAAAAAATCAACCCTTTTCAACCCCCTTCTTTCAACCCCTTTGCGTATCTCAGAAACCTGACACTTATTATTATTTTGACTGGGAAATAATAATTGTTAGTCAAAAAATACTAAAAAGACACCGCGGGTTGCTTGCAACTCGCGCCCCCAAGCGAAATACTAGTTATATTATATATAATTAAATAACCACTCACTCACTCACTGATTGACATAATTGTTCTCCCACTTGCCGTGCTAGGAGGGGAAAACTTTTTATGGGGTTGTATAGAAGGTGTTGGGGTGAGTATGGGAAAAATCTGAAACTACCCCTTTTCAACCCCCTTCTTTCAACCCCATTGCTTATCTCAGAAACCTGACGTCGAAGAGAAAAATGGTTTTCGGGGTTGTATAGAGGGTGTTTGGATGAGTAGAAAACGAAAAAAAAAACTACCCCTTTTCAACCCCCTTTTTACAACCCCTTTGCGTATCTCAGAAATCTGAAATTTTAGAGAAAAATGGTTTTCGGGGTTGTATAGAGGGTGTTTGGATGAGTATATGGCCAATAAAAAATTCAACCCTATTCAACCCTTTTCAACCCCCTACTTTCAACCCCTTTGCGTATCTCAGAAACCTGACATTGTAGAGAAAAATGGTCTTAGGGGTTGTATAGAGGACATCTGGATGAATATATGGCCAAAAAAAATCAACCCTTTTCAACCCCCTTCTTTCAACCCCTTTGCGTAACTCAGAAATCTGACATTGTAGAGATAATAATTGTTACTAAAAATACTAAAAAGACACCGCGGGTTGCTTGCAACTCGCGCCCCCAAGCGAAATACTAGTTATATTATATATAATTAAAAAACCACTCACTGATTGACTGATTGACATAATTGTTCTCCCACTTGCCGTGCTAGGAGGGGAAAACTTTTTATGGGGTTGTATAGAAGGTGTCGGGGTGAGTATGGGAAAAATCTGAAACTACCCCTTTTCAACCCCCTTCTTTCAACCCCATTGCTTATCTCAGAAACCTGACGTCGAAGAGAAAAATGGTTTTCGGGCTTGTATAGAGGGTGTCTGGATGAGTATAAAGCGAAAAAAAAAATTACCCCTTTTCAACCCCCTTCTTACAACCCCTTTGCGTATCTCAGAAATCTGACATTTTAGAGAAAAATGGTTTTCGGGGTTGTATTGAGGGTATCTGGGTGAGTATATGGCCAATAAAAAATTCAACCCTATTCAACCCCCTACTTTCAACCCCTTTGCGTATCTCAGAAACCTGACACAGTAGAGAAAAATGGTTTTCAGGGTTGTTTAGAGGGTATCTGGATGAGTATATGGCCACTAAAGAATTCAACCCTTTTCAACCCCCTAATTTCAACCCCTTTGCGTATCTCAGAAACCTGACATTCTAACGAAAAATGGTTTTCGGGGTTGTATAGAAGGTGTCTGGATGAGTATATGGCCACTAAAAAATTCTACCCTTTTCAACCCCCTACTTTCAACCCCTTTGCGTATCTCAGAAACTTGACATTGTAGAGAAAAACGGTCTTCGGGGTTGTATAGAGGGTATTTGGGTGAGTATATGGCCAATAAAAAATTCAACCCTATTCAACCCTTTTCAACCCCCTTGTTTCAACCCTTTGGCATATCTCAGAAACCTGACATTGTAGATGACAAAAAAAATTCAACCCTTTTCAACCCCTTTGTTGTTAGTCAAAAAATACTAAAAAGACACCGCGGGTTGCTTGCAACTCGCGCCCCCAAGCGAAATACTAGTTATATTATATATAATTAAAAAACCACTGATTGACTGACTGATTGACATAATTGTTCTCCCACTTCCCGTGCTAGGAGGGGAAAACTTTATATGGGGTTGTATAGAAGGTGTCGGGGTGAGTATGGGAAAAATCTGAAACTACCCCTTTTCAACCCCCTTCTTTCAACCCCATTGCTTATCTCAGAAGCCTGACATTCTAGAGAAAAATGGTCTTCGGGGTTGTATAGAGGGTGTTTGAATGAATATATGGCGAATAATAAATTCAACCCTTTTCAACCCCCTACTTTCAACCCCTTTGCGTATCTCAGAAACCTGACATTGTAGAGAAAAATGGTTTTCGGGGTTGTATAGAGGGCAACTGGATGAAAATATGGCTAAAAAAAAATTCAACCCTTTTCAACCCCGTACTTTCAACCCCTTTGCGTATCTCAGAAACCTGACATTCTAGAGAAAAATGGTCTTCGGGGTTGTATAGAGGGTGTTTGAATGAATATATGGCGAATAATAAATTCAACCCTTTTCAACCCCCTACTTTCAACCCCTTTGCGTATCTCAGAAACCTAACATTGAAGAGAAAAATGGTCTTCGGGGTTGTATAGGAGGTATCTGGGTGAGTATATGTACAATAAAAAAATCAACCCTATTAACCCTTTTCAACCCCCTGCTTTCAACCCCGTTGTTGTTAGTCAACAAAATACTAAAAAGACACCGCGGGTTGCTTGCAACTCGCGCCCCCAAGCGAAATACTAGTTATATTATATATAATTAAAAAACCACTCACTGATTGACTGATTGACATAATTGTTCTCCCACTTGCCGTGCTAGGAGGGGAAAACTTTTTATGGGGTTGTATAGAAGGTGTCGGGGTGAGTATGGGAAAAATCTGAAACTACCCCTTTTCAACCCCCTTCTTTCAACCCCATTGCTTATCTCAGAAACCTGACGTCGAAGAGAAAAATGGTTTTCGGGCTTGTATAGAGGGTGTCTGGATGAGTATAAAGCGAAAAAAAAAATTACCCCTTTTCAACCCCCTTCTTACAACCCCTTTGCGTATCTCAGAAATCTGACATTTTAGAGAAAAATGGTTTTCGGGGTTGTATTGAGGGTATCTGGGTGAGTATATGGCCAATAAAAAATTCAACCCTATTCAACCCCCTACTTTCAACCCCTTTGCGTATCTCAGAAACCTGACACAGTAGAGAAAAATGGTTTTCAGGGTTGTTTAGAGGGTATCTGGATGAGTATATGGCCACTAAAGAATTCAACCCTTTTCAACCCCCTAATTTCAACCCCTTTGCGTATCTCAGAAACCTGACATTCTAACGAAAAATGGTTTTCGGGGTTGTATAGAAGGTGTCTGGATGAGTATATGGCCACTAAAAAATTCTACCCTTTTCAACCCCCTACTTTCAACCCCTTTGCGTATCTCAGAAACTTGACATTGTAGAGAAAAACGGTCTTCGGGGTTGTATAGAGGGTATTTGGGTGAGTATATGGCCAATAAAAAATTCAACCCTATTCAACCCTTTTCAACCCCCTTGTTTCAACCCTTTGGCATATCTCAGAAACCTGACATTGTAGATGACAAAAAAAATTCAACCCTTTTCAACCCCTTTGTTGTTAGTCAAAAAATACTAAAAAGACACCGCGGGTTGCTTGCAACTCGCGCCCCCAAGCGAAATACTAGTTATATTATATATAATTAAAAAACCACTGATTGACTGACTGATTGACATAATTGTTCTCCCACTTCCCGTGCTAGGAGGGGAAAACTTTATATGGGGTTGTATAGAAGGTGTCGGGGTGAGTATGGGAAAAATCTGAAACTACCCCTTTTCAACCCCCTTCTTTCAACCCCATTGCTTATCTCAGAAGCCTGACATTCTAGAGAAAAATGGTCTTCGGGGTTGTATAGAGGGTGTTTGAATGAATATATGGCGAATAATAAATTCAACCCTTTTCAACCCCCTACTTTCAACCCCTTTGCGTATCTCAGAAACCTGACATTGTAGAGAAAAATGGTTTTCGGGGTTGTATAGAGGGCAACTGGATGAAAATATGGCTAAAAAAAAATTCAACCCTTTTCAACCCCGTACTTTCAACCCCTTTGCGTATCTCAGAAACCTGACATTCTAGAGAAAAATGGTCTTCGGGGTTGTATAGAGGGTGTTTGAATGAATATATGGCGAATAATAAATTCAACCCTTTTCAACCCCCTACTTTCAACCCCTTTGCGTATCTCAGAAACCTAACATTGAAGAGAAAAATGGTCTTCGGGGTTGTATAGGAGGTATCTGGGTGAGTATATGTACAATAAAAAAATCAACCCTATTAACCCTTTTCAACCCCCTGCTTTCAACCCCGTTGTTGTTAGTCAACAAAATACTAAAAAGACACCGCGGGTTGCTTGCAACTCGCGCCCCCAAGCGAAATACTAGTTATATTATATATAATTAAAAAACCACTCACTGATTGACTGATTGACATAATTGTTCTCCCACTTGCCGTGCTAGGAGGGGAAAACTTTTTATGGGGTTGTATAGAAGGTGTCGGGGTGAGTATGGGAAAAATCTGAAACTACCCCTTTTCAACCCCCTTCTTTCAACCCCATTGCTTATCTCAGAAACCTGACGTCGAAGAGAAAAATGGTTTTCGGGCTTGTATAGAGGGTGTCTGGATGAGTATAAAGCGAAAAAAAAAATTACCCCTTTTCAACCCCCTTCTTACAACCCCTTTGCGTATCTCAGAAATCTGACATTTTAGAGAAAAATGGTTTTCGGGGTTGTATTGAGGGTATCTGGGTGAGTATATGGCCAATAAAAAATTCAACCCTATTCAACCCCCTACTTTCAACCCCTTTGCGTATCTCAGAAACCTGACACAGTAGAGAAAAATGGTTTTCAGGGTTGTATAGAGGGCAACTGGATGAAAATATGGCTAAAAAAAAATTCAACCCTTTTCAACCCCGTACTTTCAACCCCTTTGCGTATCTCAGAAACCTGACATTCTAGAGAAAAATGGTCTTCGGGGTTGTATAGAGGGTGTTTGAATGAATATATGGCGAATAATAAATTCAACCCTTTTCAACCCCCTACTTTCAACCCCTTTGCGTATCTCAGAAACCTAACATTGAAGAGAAAAATGGTCTTCGGGGTTGTATAGGAGGTATCTGGGTGAGTATATGTACAATAAAAAAATCAACCCTATTAACCCTTTTCAACCCCCTGCTTTCAACCCCGTTGTTGTTAGTCAACAAAATACTAAAAAGACACCGCGGGTTGCTTGCAACTCGCGCCCCCAAGCGAAATACTAGTTATATTATATATAATTAAATAACCACTGATTGACTGATTGACATAATTGTTCTCCCACTTCCCGTGCTAGGTGGGGAAAACTTTTTATGGGGTTGTGTAGAAGGTGTCTGGGTGAGTATGGGAAAAATCTGAAACTACCCCTTTTCAACCCCCTTCTTTCAACCCCATTGCTTATCTCAGAAACCTGACGTCGAAGAGAAAAATGGTTTTCGGGGTTGTATAGAGGATGTTTGGATGAGTATAAAACGAAAAAAACATTACCCCTTTTCAACCCCCTTTTTACAACCCCTTTGCGTATCTCAGAAATCTGACATTTTAGAGCAAAATGGTTTTCGGGGTTGTATAGAGGGCAACTGGATGAAAATATGGCTAAAAAAAATTCAACCCTTTTCAACCCCGTACTTTCAACCCCTTTGCGTATCTCAGAAATCTGACATTTTAGAGCAAAATGGTTTTCGGGGTTGTATAGAGGGTGTTTGGATGAGTATATGGCCAATAAAAAATTCAACCCTATTCAACCCTTTTCAACCCCCTACTTTCAACCCCTTTGCGTATCTCAGAAACTTGACATTGTAGAGAAAAATGGTCTTCGGGCTTGTATAGAGGGTGTCTGGATGAAAATATGGCCAAAAAAAATTCAACCCTTTTCAACCCCCTTCTTTCAACCCCTTTGCGTATCTCAGAAATCTGACATAGTAGAGAAAAATAGTTTTCGAGGTTGTATAAAGGGTATTTAGATGAGTATATGGCCAATAAAAATTCAACCCTTTTCAACCCCATACTTTCAACCCCTTTGTTGTTAGTCAAAAAATACTAAAATGACACCGCGGGTTGCTTGCAACTCGCGCCCCCAAGCGAAATACTAGTTATATACTCACTCACTGACTGATTGACATAATTGTTCTCCCACTTGCCGTGCTAGGAGGGGAAAACTTTTTATGGGGTTGTATAGACGGTGTCGGGGTGAGTATGGGAAAAATCTGAAACTACCCCTTTTCAACCCCCTTTTTACAACCCCTTTGCGTATCTCAGAAACTTGACATTGTAGAGAAAAATGGTCTTCGGGGTTGTAAAGAGGGTGTCTGGATGAGTATATGGCCAATAAAAAATTCAACCCTATTCAACCCTTTTTTACAACCCCTTTGCGTATCTCAGAAATCTGACATTTTAGAGAAAAATGGTTTTCGGGGTTGTATAGAGGATATTTGGGTGAGTATATGGCCAATAAAAAATTCAACCCTATTCAACCCTTTTCAACCCCCTTGTTTCAACCCCTTGGCATATCTCAGAAACCTGACATTGTAGAGAAAAATGGTTTTCGGGGTTGTATAGAGGGTATCTCGGTGAGTATATGGCCAATAAAAAATCAACCCTTTTCAACCCCCCACTTTCAACCCCTTTGCGTATCTCAGAAACTTGACATTGTAGAGAAAAATGGTTTTCGGGGTTGTATAGAGGACATCTGGATGAATATATGGGCAAAAAAAAATTCAACCCTATTCAACCCTTTTCAACCCCCTTCTTTCAACCCCTATGCGTAACTCAGAAATCTGACATTGTAGAGATAATAATTTTTAGTCAAAAGTACTAAAAAGACACCGCGGGTTGCTTGCAACTCGCGCCCCCAAGCGAAATACTAGTTATTATATTATATACAATTAAAAAACCACTCACTGATTGACTGATTGACTGATTGATTGATTGATTGACATAATTGTTCTCCCACTTCCCGTGCTAGGAGGGAAAAACTTTTTATGGGGTTGTATAGAAGGTGTCGGGGTGAGTATGGGAAAAATCTGAAACTACCCCTTTTCAACCCCCTTCTTTCAACCCCATTGCTTATCTCGGAAACCTGACGTCGAAGAGAAAAATGGTTTTCGGGGTTGTATAGAGGGTGTCTGGTCGAGTATAAAACGAAAAAAAAAATTACACCTTTTCAACCCCCTTTTTACAACCCCTTTGCGTATCTCAGAAATCTGACATTTTAGAGAAAAATGGTCTTCGGGGTTGTAGAGAGGGTATCTGGGTGAGTATATGGCCAATAAAAAAATCAAACCTATTCAACCCTTTTCAACCCCCTTGTTTCAACCCCTTTGCGTATCTCAGAAACCTGACATTCTAGAGAAAAATGGTTTTCGGGGTTGTATAGAGGGTGTCTGGATGAGTATATAGCCAGTAAAAAATTCAACCCTATTCAACCCTTTTCAACCCCCTTGTTTCAACCCCTTGGCATATCTCGGAAACCTGACATTGTAGAGAAAAATGGTTTTCGGGGTTGTATAGAGGGTATCTGGGTGAGTATATGGCCAATAAAAAAATCAACCCTATTCAACCCTTTTCAACCCCCTTGTTTCAACCCCTTGGCATATCTCAGAAACCTGACATTGTAGAGAAAAATGGTTTTCGGGGTTGTATAGAAGGTGTCTGGTTGAGTATATGGCCACTCAAAAATTCAACCCTATTCAATCCTTTTCAACCCCCTACTTTCAACCCCTTTGCGTATCTCAGAAACTTGACATTGTAGAAAAAAATGGACTTCGGGGTTGTATAGAGGGTATCTGGATGAGCATAATATGACGAATAAAATATTCAACCCTATTCAACCCTTTTCATCCCCCTTGTTTCAACCCCTTGGCATATTTCAGAAACCTGATATTGGAGAGATAAATGGTTTTCGGGGTTGTATAGAGGGCACCTGGATGAATATATGGCCAAAAAAAAATTCAACCCTTTTCAACCCCCTTCTTTCAACCCCTTTGCGTATCTCAGAAACCTGACATTCTAGAGGAAAATGGTCTTCGGGGTTGTATAGAAGGTGTCTGGATGAGTATATGGCCAAAAAAATCAACCCTATTCAACCCTTTTCAACCCCCTTGTTTCAACCCCTTTGCGTATCTCAGAAAGCTGACATTGTAGAGAAAAATGGTTTTCGGGGTTGTATAGAGGGTATCTGGATGAGTATATGGCCAAAAAAATCAACCCTATTCAACCCTTTTCAACCCCCTTGTTTCAACCCCTTTGCGTATCTCAGAAACCGGACATTTTAGAGAAAAATGGTTTTCGGGGTTGTATAGAAGGCACCTGGATGAATATATGGCCAAAAAAAATACAACCCTTTTCAACCCCCTTCTTTCAACCCCTTTGCGTATCTCAGAAACCTGACATTCTAGAGGAAAATGGTCTTCGGGGTTGTATAGAAGGTGTCTGGATGAGTATATGCCAAAAAAAATCAACCCTATTCAACCCTTTTCAACCCCCTTGTTTCAACCCCTTTGCGTATCTCAGAAAGCTGACATTGTAGAGAAAAATGGTTTTCGGGGTTGTATAGAGGGTATCTGGATGAGTATACGACCAATAAAAAATTCAACCCTATTCAACCCTTATCGACCCCCTTCTTTCAACCCCTTTGCGTAGTCGGATTACCTCTCCCACATTCACCCAGAGAGAGGAGGCGAAGGCAAATTCAACGGCGTAAGAATCTTGGAAATCGGAGGGAAACCAATAAAGACATAAAGGTACCAAGATCGCCAAAAAGCACGAGGTTATTACCAAAAAACAACCTCAAACCGCGTGGTATAACCACACTTTTTGTCACCACGTGCTCTTCTTTAATATATCAGCCTTGTGTGAAGACTCCGAAGCCTTCCGAAGAATTATTTTACCACACCAGCCATCACGCGGACCGACGTGAAGAATCCGCTCCAGCTCCGCACCAGCGCATACGTAAGTCCTGAGGGAACTCCTGAACCCTTCACCCTACCCCACGAGACCCCCAAGACCCCCCACCAAGACCCCACCCACTCTTACCTCCGCACGAGACCCCCAAGACCCCACCGCCTATCGTCTCCCCACGAAACCTCCCGCTCCCCCCTCCCCCCTCGGGGCTACCTCACCCCCGCAAGTTATCTTTGTAACCCCTGGTGCCAGAAGACCGAGATTGGTGTCGTTTGAAAGGGCATAAAGAGCCGTAAAATCTGGCCCCTAGCGAATCCCGGAATTCAGCACCGTTCGCGAGCTTTACCCCCCCTTACTTTTCACAACCACCCCCTCCCAACCTGGGAATACCCCCTCCAACTTAAACCTCCAAACCACCACACGAGTGATGATCCCCCAAAACCCCCACTCCCAAGACCCCACCGCCCATCACCTCCCCACGAGACACCCCAAGACCCCCACCAAGACCCCACCCCCTCTTACCTCCGCACGAGACCCCACAAGATACCCACCCAAGACCCCACCGCCTATCGTCTCCCCACGAAACCTCCCCCTGCCCCCTCCCCCCTCGGGACTACCTCACCCCCCGCAAGTTATCTTCATAACCCCTGGTGCTAGAAGACCGAGATTGGTGTCGTTTGAAAGGGCATAAAGAGCCCTAAAATCTGGCCCCTAGCGAATCCCGGAATTATGCACCGTTCGCGAGCTTTACCCCCCCCCCCCTTACTTTTCACTAACCAACCCCTCCCAACCTGGGAATACCCCCTCCAACTTAAACCTCCAAACCACCACACGAGTGACGATCCCTCAAGACCCCCACTCCCAAGACCCCACCACCACTCACCGCCCCACGAGACCCCCCAAGACCCCCACCATGACCCCACCCCCTCTTACCTCCGCACGAGACCCCCCAAGATCCCCACCCAAGACCCCACCGCCTATCGTCTCCCCACGAAACCTCCTCCTCCCCCCTCCCCCCTCGGGACTACCTCACCCCCCGCAAGTTATCTTCATAACCCCTGGTGCTAGAAGACCGAGATTGGTGTCGTTTGAAAGGGCATAAAGAGCCCTAAAATCTGGCCCCTAGCGAATCCCGGAATTATGCACCGTTCGCGAGCTTTACCCCCCCCCCCCTTACTTTTCACAACCACCCCCTCCCAACCTGGGAATACCCCCTCCAACTTAAACCGCCGAACCACCACACGAGTGACGATCCCTCAAGACCCCCACACCCAAGACCCCACCACCCCTCACCGCCCCACGAGACCCCCCAAGACCCTCACTCCCAAGACCCCACCACCCATCACCTCCCCACGAGACCCCCCAAGACCCCCACCAGGACCCCACCACCCCTCACCTCCCCACGAGATCCCCCAAGACCCCACCCAAGACCCCACCGCCTATCGTCTCCCCACGAAACCCCCCTCCCCCCCTCCCCCCTCGGGACTACCTCACCCCCCCCCCGCAAGTTATCTTCGTAACCCCTGGTGCTAGAAGACCGAGATTGGTGTCGTTTGAAAGGGCATAAAGAGCCCTAAAATCTGGCCCCTAGCGAATCCCGGAATTCAGCACCGTTCGCGAGCAACATCAGCGAGAACGCGCGTTACTGCCCATCCATCGGGTTGCGATGTGTGCAGAGGAGTTCCTGGGTGATGCCAGCCACCATATATGGACGGGTATACCTTAACTCGAATAGGTTCACTCTGTCCAAAAATGGTCCGATAAGGACAATCTCGCTTGCTCCAGACAACTTTACTGCGATGACTATGGTCCCAAAATGGTTCATAAGAGCCTCGTCTACCGTGAGGCGGTAGCATTTCTCTTGTTTCCTGAACCCGTTTACTAAGATTGAGGCCATAGTGCGCACCTTTGTCTTTACTCGGTCTCCTAAGCGGTGCGCAAGCGTCTCCCTGAGATCTTTGCCAGCTTCAGTTGTCGTGGTGGCCACAACGTCCTTTTCCTCGTCGAAGTGTTTCACCACCCAGGTTGTCTTGCCGCAACCCGGAACTCCGTTTACCCACCTGATACTGGGTACCGCCCAATGCTCCTGGATGTCTGAAGTCCCCAGAATGGACTGAGCCATTTCAAGGATCTTGTCATCCAGCATGATTTTGGTACACTTGGCGGTAATCAGTATCGGGTCGGTGTTCGGTGCTCTGAATTTTATTTTGCCTGAGCGCTCCGCTTCCTCCTCGTACAGGGTCACAAAGCCACTCTCCGCGCTGAAAGCTGCCATATACGACCCCGTCATTTCTCCTATGATGACTTGAGATTTGACGTCGTATACGGCCGTCTCGGCCTCCTCGCGCAGTACCCTTAGCAGTCCTTCAGTGTTTCTCTGGAAGGTCTGCAGGATCTTCTTGCATGTCATGAGATTAACCTCTCTGGTCGCTCTCACGATTGCTATGTACTCGAGGAAAGCGCTCTTCACGTGGTCCGTAGTGCCTGAATTGGCTGCGAGGGTCGGTGGGATAACATGCCCTTAGTCGGCTCTTGTTGGTGTGGGCTTCTTTGGTGATGGTTCTCTTGGTGTTTTTCTGAAGAACCTCTCCACTGCTTCCCCCTGCTTATCAGCTTGTGATTTGCGGCTGGTGCTAGGGAGTAGAGAACTGAGGAAAGTGCCGATTGCTTTCAGGCGACTCCTCGACCGGGCTTGGTCCTCTGGGCTGGTAGTTTTGCTCTGCTCCTTTGCAGCTTTTTCGGCGGCTGCCTTCTCCTGGGCCCTCTCGGATCCACTTTGAGTGGTCGGACTCGTTCTGGAGCTCGTCGCGCTGGCTGTTGGGTCTCTTGGGGCTCTGAGAAAGCTCAAACTTTCCCCTCTGTCCTCATAGACGACTAAATCATGCTGTTCTGAGGCTTTTAAACAGCCGAAGCGGTCTGCGACGTCTCCTCTTTCCCCTCCGACCACCACCGCGTCAACACTTATAGTGCGGGCTGTGACCGTTTGTTCTCCTGCCTCTCTGATTTGTTGGAGCAGTGAGCTCGCCTGGGCAAATGGAGTCTCCTCTCTCCACTCGAATAATGCGATCGTCTTCCCTTTGGTTCGCATTATACGGCATCGGTGAGTGGCAACTACCATTTGGGGCAGTGCAGCATACTTGCTACCTTTTATGGTCGTTTTGCTGGTGCTTCCGTTGATCAGAGCTGCAAGGCCAGGTGAGATATGTAGGTATTCGGGCTCTAGGTCGGCTTGAGCCTATGCAGAAGCTTATACCCAGCTTTTCTCCTTCTCTGCGAAGAAAGAAGAAACTAGCGAAGTCCCTGGTCATTAGGCCCACCTAAACTAATCACTGTCCCCAATAATAAACTCCACCCAAACTCTATATTCTCCATAATGTTAAATAAAATACCATTATGTAAAGCTGCATGGCAGAGTGAGTCTGTCATACTCACGTTCCCGCAAGGTCGAGGTTGGCCGGCTCAAACTGCCATGCATCACCCCTTTATGTATATCCATTTGTTTTAAGTGTGTCAAAACATCCGTGTTTTAACTAATATAGTAATAAGTAATTTAGAACAAAAGTCTGAAGATTATACATATAAAAAAAAAAACAAAAAGAAACATTATAAAAAAACAAAATAAAAACACAAAGAAAAAAAAAAGAAAAAAAATGATGGACTCACATAGGCCATAAGCTACGAAATGCTTTTATTGTATGCTCACAGGAATAACTTGTGCGTAGATTAAGGAAAAGTGTCCTATGTGGAAGCACATACTATATGTAATGTAAAAAAAAAATCTAAACAAGTTTAACCTGTAAAAAAAGGCGCGGACCACCAAGTCCGCGGTAATGAACTGTAAATAAAAAAAACCCTTTTGCGTATCTCAGAAGGGTTCTATCTGGCAGAATCTTGTTGCTCCGAATTTTACTTGGCATAATCTTTTTTAAACGAGTATTTGTAAGGCATAAAAAATATTTAGTATAACTATTGTTTGGCCGAATATTTATATGCCCGAATTTACAATGGCATACTATTAGGATGGCAGAATTTTATTTGGCATAATTACCTTTAGCATTGTTAAAACATCGCATAATTTCGTTTAGCACAATGTTTACTTGGAACAACGATCATTTCTCATAATTTCACATGGCATACTATGAAGATGGCAGAATTTCACCTGGGATGAATCTCTTTAAACATTTCCATAAAAAAAGCATTTGTATCTAATCTTAGGTACTTATATTAAAATTTAAACATTGTCTTAACAGTAAACGCTTTTTACTAAAAATTTAGTGACAGAAACAAATTGCTGCAAAACCGACTCCACGTAGTCTTGTCTGCCCTACCCCTAGAGTGTAATTTAAAACCGCGAAGGCGCGGAGGGGTGAGGCGGCCCGCGAGTTGAGGAGCAGGTGGTTGTAACACTCGCCGCCGCGGCTGAGGCTGGCCGGCGAAGCCGGGCAGCAAGCCGAAGCTGCGGTGGTGAGCGTTAAACCCATCTGCAACGATAAACTCGCGTGGGACCGCCGGAACCCCGCAGCGCTGTAGCAGTGACAGAAACCATGCATGCTGCATGTTGCTTGCTTGCTTGCATGCTGCATGATTGCTTGCATGCTGCTTGCTTGCTTGCATGCTGCGTGCTTGCTTGCATGCTGCATGCTTGCTTGTAAAAATTTTATTGTTCTGGTAAGAAATGCAAAATTATTATAACTGAATTTTCTGTAATATAACAGATGTGTCTTTCTATTAATGGATGTCAAAATGTATGACAAAAGATGATTCTGTTAACTTTCGGAAATATGCCAGTTCTGCCTTTTAATGACTACCGATATGAAATGTTTGCCAAAAGACAATTCTGACTGTGAACTTTCTGCGATAAGATGGTTCTACTTTTTAATCATTATGGATATGAAATTTATGCCTAAAGATGATTCTGACTTACAAAATTATGACTTTTTAATGTATGATAAATGAGGGTACACCAAACAATTTTCTGCGAAGTGAAGATTATGATGCAAAATAATATTATGACATTAAGTTCTGCTATAAAGGGTAGACCCATCTCAGAAATCTGACATTTTAGAGAAAAATGTTATTCGGGGTTGTATAAAAGGTGTCTGTATGAGTATATGGCCAATAAAAAAATTAATTTAAACCCTTTTAAACCCCCTTCTTTCAACCCCTTTGCGTATCTCAGAAACTTGACATTGTAGAGAAAAATGGTCTTCGGGATTACATAATAACAATAATAAGTATTGAGAGTATTTGCATAGGCACAACCTCGTAGCCAGGATTATCCACCAGCAACTTTCTCTAAAATACTCACTTGTGGAATCGGAGGTGCCGTACTACAGGTATGTGCCCGACCCAGTTCTCGATAATGGCAATATCACATTGTACTGGGATCGGTCCATCATCACTGACAGGACTATTGTTGCCAATAAGCCTGATATAGTGGTGGTGGACCGAATCGTGAGGCGTGCAATGATTGTAGACATAACTGTTCCACATGACGAGAACCTCGTGAAAGCCGAGAAAGATAAGCAAATTAAATATCTTGACTTGGCTCGCGAGGTTGTCGGCATGTGGGATGTGGATTCAGCAATCATTGTACCGATAGTCGTTTCCGTCAATGGCTTAATAGCCAAGAGCCTCGACCAACACCTTAAGAGGCTCTCTTTAGGCAGCTGGATCAAGGGCTTGATCCAGAAAGCGGTACTTCTGGACACGGCTCGCATTGTTAGGAGGTTCCTCTCTCTGGGGCCCTGACCGCCGGTAGCTTGGACCCTGTTCCCGATACCGGTGGGCTACTATTTTTTATATATATTTTTATATAATTGTATTTTAATATTTAAAAATGTAATTTATATGTATTTATGTAATGAATAAAGGAAATAATAATAATAATAATAATAAAAAAAAAAAAAAAAAAAAAAAAAAAAAAAAAAAAAAAAAAAAAAAAAATAATAACAACACTGACTGTCAACAGAAGTTTTATTTCGTTCCTACAATTTTACGTTGAAGAAAATTCATTTTTAGCTTTATACATGCACAAATACCACATTTAAAGGCCACTACAATCAAATAATAAGCAATAAGAACTCGAAAAGCAACAAAATCGCAAGAAAAATGCCGAAAAAAGAAAAAATCAACATATTCGTGACCGACAGCTGACATCTGTCACGCATGAAACCCGGAATGATGAACGAAATAAAAATGTTTTGATGATGTTAACACGAGCAGCTACCCTTCGTGCACGCCATCCACCCCCGGGCTCGCCGCTCAGCTCCGCCTCGCCGCCGCCGGACATCGAATCACAAGTGTCACCGACGGCTGCAGTCGCGTCGAGCTCGAGCGACGAGTATTTCTCCCCGCCGACGTCGCCAACACCTGTACGTCGGCAGGGGAGAGGCCGGCCACCGAGGAGCTTGGGATCTAGGGGCCAACCGGCCCCGAGCCGGGTCCCCGCTGCCGGTGGTTGTGTGCAGCGCATGAGATGGACTCAGTCTATGAACGAGAACGTCATGCGCGCATATTACGGGTCTACAGAGGGGGGAACTAACCTCACTGCGTACCGTGTAAGGATGCTGTCTCTGTTTCAGGACCTGGAACCGGCTGTGAACGTCTCGGCGCAACGATTGTCGGATCAGGTGCGAGTCATCCAACGTAGTCACAGGTTGGACGACGCCGCACTTGAGAGGCTGCGCTCTGAGGTACTGAACAACCTTATCATCTCGACCCAGACACAGACCGCGGTTCAGGCGCCAGTAAGAGGCGCAAACACACCGCAGGCCAATAATGATAGTGATGAGGTAGATGATAGGGTTGTTACGGTAAGTAGCCAGTACAACAATCGACTGAGGAGCGCGCTGGAGGATGCGCTTCGCGAATATCGATCGACCCCAACCGAACTTAGGCCCCGATTACCACGGTTGCCTATGCACAAAAAGAATAGGGCGCTGGTGTGTGCCTTGGACTCGCTGCTACAGAACACCTTTGTAAGCAGTGAGAACCTTGTTGATACGCACTCAATACTGTATTGCGGGGCTGTTGCGGCATGTCGTTTAGCAAACGTCAAGTTCCCAAGCGGTGACGAGGCTATTCGACCAAAACCTGCTGCACCAGCCTGGCAATGCAGGATCGAGCGGCGTATCGACGAGGCTAGGGCACTCATTGGCAAACTATACTGCTTCAGGGAGGGCAACACACGACCACGTGTGATGCGCTTTGTGAGGCGGGCGTTTGCGGGGACTGGAATCAGTCCTCATGAATATACGTCCCGTATCACAGAGCGCATCGACTTCCTGAAGCAGAAAGTTTGTGCATGGGCAAACCGTATTCGGCGGTATAAGCGGCGGGTTGACCGATACTCACAGAATCGCATGTTCCAGAGCGATGAGAGGTGGGTGTATAGAACTTGGGAGCGACCTGAACAAAGTGTGACGGACGTGTGCCGCCCGGATGATATCGCCACGACTACATTCTGGCGAAGCATCTGGTCGGTGCCCGTCCGTCATACCGAGGGTGACTGGATGCGTGATGTCGAGCGCGTGTGTGAAGCTATACCACAAATGGAAAAAATCACCATAACACCAACAGATATAGCCACAGCAGTCCGTCCGTTACCAAACTGGAAATCTCCAGGACCGGACGGACTGCACAACTTTTGGCTTAAGTGGTATAGCAGCTCACATGCGGTCCTGGCATCTCAATTCCAGTCATCTTTAGAGTCTGGGTCGCTACCACAGTTTCTAACAACTGGCATTACCCACCTGCTCCATAAGACAGGTAGTCCCGCGGAACCCAAGAATTATAGACCGATTACTTGTTTGTCAACGGTCTATAAACTTCTTACATCCATCCTGAGAGTGAAAATAAATGAACACATTGAGAGCAACTCGATTATGTCCTCCTCTCAGAATGGATGTCGGAAGGGGTCCCGCGGCACTAAGGAGCTACTCCTCATAGACATGGCCATTAGCCAACAGGTTCGTCGCTCCCGCAAGGATCTGTCGACATGTTGGATAGATTACAAGAAGGCCTACGATTCTGTGCCACATACATGGCTCATGAAGGTGTTGGAGTTGTACAAAATAGATGCAACTCTGCGCACCTTCCTTGAGTCATGTATGAGGCAATGGAAAACGGTCCTTCGCTATCCAGGATGTCGACCGATTCAAGGGAGTGATGAACCTATATGGATTAAACGGGGAATATTTCAGGGCGACAGTTTGAGTCCACTTTGGTTTTGCTTAGCTCTGAATCCTCTAAGCACATTGCTGGAGGATTCAGGCCTAGGCTATCGGTTGAGAAGAGGTGGTCAGGCCATATCTCACCTTCTTTACATGGATGATCTGAAACTCTTTGCCCCCAACAATTTGCGACTGATGGAGCTACTGAAGGTAACTGAAACCTTCAGTAGTGCCATCAGGATGGAATTTGGTGTGGACAAATGTGCAGTCATGCATGTAAAGAAAGGGGAGATTATGGAATCTGAGGGAATTCAACTCTCGGATTCCATACAGGTTAGATCCCTCAGCTCGACCGAAACCTATAAGTATTTGGGTATGTCGGAAGCGTTAGGCATTAACGGTGCTGACATGAAACAATCGCTGAAGGAGCGCTTCTTTGGCCGCCTGAAAAAGGTTTTAAACAGCCTTTTGTCGGGCGGAAATAAGGTGCGCGCCTTCAACGGTTGGGTCATGCCGGTATTAATGTACTCTTTCGGCATACTCAAATGGACTCAAGCCGAACTCGACGCCCTGGATAGGAGAGTCCGTACACTGCTGACCGCAAACCGGATGCATCACCCACGATCGTCGGTGATGAGACTGTACATCCCGCGGAAATGTGGAGGTCGAGGCTTCTTAAATGCTAAGACTCTCCATAACCGCGAGATGTGCAGTCTCAGAGAATATTTTCTCGAAACCGATGTGGGTATGCACCGCGATGTGGTCGCAGTGGACAAGGGACTCACTCCGTTGTCCATGGCAAAAGAGAACTGGCGCAAACCTGTAATACATACTACAGATGACCGCAAGGAGGTATGGAAAGGCAAGGAGCTCCACGGGCGCTTCTATCGGGCTCTCTATGGGTCCGATGTAGATTTCTCAGCGTCCGTGGCCTGGCTACGTTTCGGTGATCTTTTCGGAGAAACTGAAGGTTTTGTGTGTGCAATTATGGACGAAGTTATCCTAACGAACAACTACCGGAGGCATATTATGAAGGACGGGACGGTTGACGTGTGTCGGGCATGTCACCGTCCGGGTGAGTCCATCAGACATATTATCTCTGGTTGTTCTCGTCTGGCTAACAGCGAGTACTTGCACAGACATAACCAAGTAGCCAGGATTATCCACCAGCAACTTGCTTTGAAATACAAACTTGTGGATTCTGAGGTACCGTATTACAAGTATGTGCCCGACCCAGTTCTCGAGAATGGCCATGTCACGTTGTACTGGGATCGGTCTATCATCACTGATAGGACTATTGTCGCCAATAAGCCTGACATAGTGGTGATAGACCGATTAGCGCGCCGCACAATGATAATCGATGTAAGCATTCCGCATGACGAGAACCTCGTGAAGGCTGAGAAAGAGAAGCAAATCAAGTATCTTGACTTAGCACACGAGGTTGTCGACATGTGGGATGTGGACTCGGCTGTCATTGTGCCGATTATCGTTACGGCCAACGGCCTAATGGCCAAAAGCTTCGACGACCACCTGTCGAAGCTGGCGTTACGCAGCTGGGTGAAGGGTCTGATACAGAAGGCAGTACTCCTCGATACGGCTCGTATTGTGAGGAGGTTCCTTTCTCTGCAGCCCTAACCACCGGTAGCTTGGACCCTGCTCCCGATACCGGCGGACGACTATTTTTTATATTTTTAAATGTTTTTTTATGTTCTTTTTAAGAAATATTTAAAAATGTAATTTATAGGAATATAATATGAATAAACAAAATAATAATAATAATAACAGATCATTGACACAAAAAAAAATACAGAAAATATATAATTAAAGATCCTACAGTAACAAACGATAAATGTCGCAAGTGTCACACCCAACCTGAAACCATTCAGCATATTACTGGCGCCTGCACAACATTCACGCAGACCGATTACACTCATAGGCATAACCAAGTAGCAAACGTCATCCATCAAAAACTAGCTCTCAAACACGCACTCATTCAAAACACTAAAACCCCTTACTACAACTATACACCACAAACCATTTTAGAAAGTACTACACATAAGCTCTACTACGACCGTGCCATTCTCACCGACAGAACCATACATTATAATAGACCGAATATAACATTACAGGATAAAATAAATAAAATAACTTATTTGATAGACATTGCAATGCCCAATACACATAACATTCAGAAGACGATCACTGAAAAAATAAGTAAATACGCAGAACTCAAAGATGAAGTTATGAGAATCTGGCGTCAAGAAAAAGTATATGTAGTTCCAATAGTACTTTCCACCACAGGTGTTATCCCAAATTATCTCCTCCATAGTTTAAAATTATTAGATCTTACAGAAACCCTCTACATAACATTGCAAAAGGCTGCGATTCTAAATACATGCAGAATTGTCAGAAAATTTATGCAGATAGATGACAACGAAGTAAGACCTCATCACACAATCCATTAAACGCACGACACGCTACATTTACTTGGCTTGGCCCATAAATGTGGTAAAAACCAGCCAAAAAAGAGCTGAGAAAAAAAAAAGATAACTGATAATAATAATAATAAGTTTATTTTATTTTGCATGCAAAAATACATCTTAGTTTCTAGGATACACACACTTTGAGATACAGTTTATGAACAAATACAGTTCTGTGAACATCTGTGTCACACAGAGCATGTATGGATGGGTATATGAAGAATCAAAAATTCAACCCTTTTCAACCCCCTTCTTTCAACCCCTTTACGTATCTCAGATACCTGACATAGTAGAGAAAAATAGTTTTCGAGGTTGTATAGTGTGTGTTAGGAAGTGGACGTGGCAAAGCCCCGACACGATGACCAAAACTGAGATCGACTTCATCATAACGGACAAGAGGCATATATTCAGAGACGTCTCCGTGATCAATAGGTTCAATACCGGTAGCGATCACCGACTTGTACGAGGCTTTCTGAATATTAACTTCAAGGCCGAACGTGTCTATCTGATGAAGTCCAGACTCCGACCAACTCTGCTCTAAACCATGGCAGGATCTGAAACGTTCCAGGCAAACCTGGTAAACCGATTCGCTGCCGTGGAAACCACAACAGACGTAAACCAGAACCTCGAAAATGTGACTCGGATCCTCAGGGAAGAAGGTATGAGATTCTGTGATATGCAGCGTAAGAGCAAGAAGTCCAAGCTTTCAGAAGGAACTTTAGGGCTAATGAAGGAACGACGTGAAAACCCACCCACCACTTCGTCGGCAAAGCGGTTTCTAAACCGAGAGATCAACAAACACGTACGACGCGACCTCCGGCGCTTCAATGCTCTTTCGGTTGAAAGAGCAATCGAGCAGAATCGGGGGTCAAAGGTGTTCGTACAATCTCTCGGAAGAAGCCACCTGACGAAGTTGACCACAGCAAGTGGAGAATTCGTTTCTTCGAAGCCAGCAGTCCTTTCGGAAGTGGAGGACTTCTATAGCCGGTTATACGCATCGCATGCATCTCGTCCTGATCTCGAAAATGAGGGTCTTAGAGCCACATTGACACGCCATTTCACCGAAGACCTGCCAGAAGTCAGTATTGGCGAAATCGAGATCGCTCTTGGGCAGCTTAAAAATGGAAAAGCTCCTGGACAAGACGGCCTTACCACAGAGCTGCTGAAAGCTGGAGGTAACCCCGTACTTAGGGAGCTCCAGAAGCTTTTTAACGCTGTCCTATTTGACGGGAGAACTCCAGAGGCGTGGAGTAGAAGTGTGGTCGTTTTGTTCTTCAAAAAGGGAAACAAGACCCTGTTGAAGAACTATCGACCCACATCCCTTCTAAGCCACGTCTATAAGCTGTTTTCAAGAGTGATCACGAACCGTCTTGCACGAAGACTCGACGAATTCCAAACAGCGGAGCAGGCTGGGTTTCGGAGCGGATATGGCACCATAGACCACATCCACACAGTGCGGCAGATTATACAGAAGACTATGAAAAGGCCTTTGACTCTGTTGAAATCTGGTCTGTTCTGGAGTCCCTGCAGCGCTGCCAAGTAAACTGGCGATACATCCAAGTGATGAGATGTCTCTACGAGGCCGCCACCATGTCCGTTCAAGTACAGAATCAGCAAACAAGTACCATACCGTTGCATCGAGGAGTGAGACAAGGGGATGTTATTTCCCCGAAATTGTTCACTAATGCAATGGAGGATATGTTCAAGACGCTGAACTGGAAAGAACGTGGCATTAACATCAATGGCGAGTACATCTCTCACTTGCGATTTGCAGACGATATCGTCATTATAGCAGAAACAGGCAGCAGGGTATCTGGGTGAGTATATGGCCAATAAAAAAATCAACCCTATTAAACCCTTTTCAACCCCTTTGCGTAACCCAGAAACTTGACATTGTAGAGAAAAATGGTCTTCGGGGTTGTATAGAGGGTATCTGGGTGAGTATATGGCCAATAAAAAAATCAACCCTTTTCAACACACTTCTTTCAACCCCTTTGCATATCTCAGAAACCTGACATAGTAGAGAAAAATAGTTTTCGAGGTTGTATAGAGTGTTTGGATGAGTATATGATGAATGAAATATTCAACCCTTTTCAACCCCCTTGTTTCAACCCTTTGCGTATCTCAGAATTCTGACATTTTAGAGAAAAATGGTCTTCGGGGTTGTATAGAGGGTATCTGGGTGAGTATATTTAACCATTTTCAACCCCCTTCTTTCAACCCCTTTGCGTATTTTCACAGAGAAATAATAATTGTTAGTCAAAAAATACTAAAAAGACACCGCGAGTTGCTTGCAACTCGCGCCCCCAAGCGAAATACTAGTTATATTATATACAATATAATTAAATAACCACTCACTTACTCACTGATTGACATAATTGTTCTCCCACTTGCCGTGCTAGGAGGGGAAAACTTTTTATGGGGTTGTATAGAAGGTGTCGGGGTGAGTATGGGAAAAATCTGAAACTACCCCTTTTCAACCCCCTTCTTTCAACCCCATTGCTTATCTCAGAAACCTGACGTCGAAGAGAAAAATGGTTTTCGGGGTTGTGTAGAGGGTGTCTGGGTGAGTATAAAACAAAAAAAAAATACCCCTTTTCAACCCCCTTTTTACAACCCCTTTGCGTATCTCAGAAATCTGACATTTTAGAGCAAAATGGTTTTCGGGGTTGTATAGAGGGTATCTGGATGAGTATATGGCCAATAAAAAATTCAACCCTATTCAACCCTTTTCAACCCCCTACTTTCAACCCCTTTGCGTATCTCAGAAACCTGACATTGTAGAGAAAAATGGTTTTCGGTGCTGTATAGAGGGTATCTGGGTGAGTATATGGCCTATAAAAAATCAACCCTTTTCAACCTCCTTGTTTCAACCCCTTTGCGTAACTCAGAAATCTGACATTTTAGAGAAAAATGGTTTTCGGGCTTGTATAGAGGGTATCTGGGTGAGTATATGGCCAATAAAAAATTCAACCCTTTTCAACCCCCTACTTTCAATCCCTTTGCGTATCTCAGAATCTGACATTGAAGAGAAAAATGGTTTTCGGGGTTATATAGAGGGTATCCGGATGAGGCCAATAAAAAATTCAACCCTATTCAACCCTTTTCAACCCCCTTGTTTCAACCCCTTGGCATATCTCAGAAACTTGACATAGTAGAGAAAAATAGTTTTCGAGGTTGTATAAAGGGTATTTAGATGAGTATATGGCCAATAAAAATTCAACCCTATTCAACCTTTTTCAACCCCCTTGTTTCAACCCCTTGGCATATCTCAGAAACCTGACATTGTAGAGAAAAATGGTTTTCGGGGTTGTATAGAGGGTATCTGGGTGAGTATATGGCCAATGAAAAATCAACCCTTTTCAACCCCCTTCTTTCAACCCCTTTGCGTATCCCAGAAATCTGACATAGTAGAGAAAAATAGTTTTCGAGGTTGTATAGAGGGAATCTGGGTGAGTAAAAATACTAAAAAGACAACGCGAGTTGCTCGCAACTCGCGCCCCCAAGCGAAATACTAGTTATATTATATACAATTAAATAACCACTGACTGATTGACATAATTGTTCTCCCACTTGCCGTGCTAGGAGGGGAAAACTTTTTATGGGGTTGTATAGAAGGTGTCGGGGTGAGTATGGAAAAAATCTGAAACTACCCCTTTTCAACCCCCATCTTTCAACCCCATTGCTTATCTCAGAAACCTGACGTCGAAGAGAAAAATGGTTTTCGCGGTTGTATAGAGGGTGTCCGGGTGAGTATAAAACGAAAAAAACATTACCCCTTTTCAACCCCCTTTTTACAACCCCTTTGCGTATCTCAGAAATCTGACATTTTAGAGAAAAATGGTTTTCGGGGTTGTATAGAGCGTATTTGCATGAGTATATGGCCAATAAAAAATTCAACCCTATTGAACCCTTTTCAACCCCCTACTTTCAACCCCTTTGCGTATCTCAGAAACCTGACATTGTAGAGAAAAATGGTTTTCGGGGTTATATACAGGGTATCTGGATGAGTATAAAGCCAATCAAAAATTCAACCCTATTCAACCCTTTTCAACCCCCTTGTTTCAACCCCATTGCTTATCTCAGAAACCTGACGTCGAAGAGAAAAATGGTTTTCGGGGTTGTATAGAGGGTGTTTGGATGAGTATAAAAAGAAAGAAAAAATACCCCTTTTCAACCCCTTTTTACAACCCCTTTGCGTATCTCAGAAATCTGACATTTAAGAGGAAAATGGTTTTCGGGGTTGTATAGAGGGTATCTGGGTGAGTATATGGCCAATAAAAAAATCAACCCTATTCAACCCTTTTCAACCCCCTACTTTCAACCCCTTTGCGTATCTCAGAAACCTGACGTCGAAGAGAAAAATGGTTTTCGGGGTTGTATAGAGGGTGTTTGGATGAGTATAAAACGAAAAAAAAATACCCCTTTTCAACCCCTTTTTACAACCCCTTTGCGTATCTCAGAAATCTGACATTTAAGAGGAAAATGGTTTTCGGGGTTGTATAGAGGGTATCTGGGTGAGTATATGGCCAAGAAAAAAATCAACCTTATTCAACCCTTTTCAACCCCCTACTTTCAACCCCTTTGCGTATCTCAGAAACCTGACGTCGAAGAGAAAAATGGTTTTCGGTGTTGTATAGAGGGTGTTTGGATGAGTAGAAAACGAAAAAAAAAACTACGCCTTTTCAACCCCCTTTTTACAACCCCTTTACGTATCTCAGAAATCTGACATTTTAGAGAAAAATGGTTTTCGGGGTTGTATAGAGGGTATCTGGGTGAGTATATGGCCAATAAAAAAATCAACCCTATTCAACCCTTTTCAACCCCCTACTTTCAACCCCTTTGCGTATCTCAGAAACCTGACGTCGAAGAGAAAAATGGTTTTCGGGGTTGTAAAGAGGGTGTTTGGATGAGTAGAAAACGAAAAAAAAAACTACCCCTTCTCAACCCCCTTTTTACAACCCCTTTACGTATCTCAGAAATCTGACATTTTAGAGAAAAATGGTTTTCGGGGTTGTATAGAGGGTGTTTGGATGAGTATATAGCCAATAAAAAATTCAACCCTATTCAACCCTTTTCAACCCCCTACTTTCAACCCCTTTGCGTATCTCAGAAACTTGACATTGTAGAGAAAAATGGTCTTCGGAGTTGTATAGCGGGTGTCTGGATGAAAATATTGCCAAAAAAAATTCAACCCTTTTCAACCCCCTACTTTCAACCCCTTGGTATATCTCAGAAACCTGAAATTGTAGAAATAATGGTTTTTGGGGTTATATAGAGGATATCTGGATGAAAATATGACCAAAAAAAATTCAACCCTTTTCAACCCCTTTTCGTAACTCAGAAACCTGACATTGTAGAGAAAAATGGTTTTCGGGGTTGTATGGAGGACATCTGGATGAGTATATGGCCAATAAAAAATTCAACCCTTTTCAACCCCCTTCTTTCAACCCCTATGCGTAACTCAGAAATCTGACATTGTAGAGATAATAATTTTTAGTCAAAAGTACTAAAAAGACACCGCGGGTTGCTTGCAACTCGCGCCCCCAAGCGAAATACTAGTTATTATATTATATACAATTAAAAAACCACTGACTGATTGATTGACTGACTGATTGACATAATTGTTCTCCCACTTCCCGTTCTAGGAGGGGAAAACTTTATATGGGGTTGTATAGAAGGTGTCGGGGTGAGTATGGGAAAAATCTGAAACTACCCCTTTTCAACCCCCTTCTTTCAACCCCATTGCTTATCTCGGAAACCTGACGTCGAAGAGAAAAATGGTTTTCGGGGTTGTATAGAGGGTGTTTGGATGAGTAGAAAACGAAAAAAAAAACTACCCCTTTTCAACCCCCTTTTTACAACCCCTTTGCGTATCTCAGAAATCTGACATTTTAGAGAAAAATGGTTTTCGGGGTTGTATAGAGGGTGTTTGGATGAGTATATGTCCAATAAAAAATTCAACCCTATTCAACCCTTTTCAACCCCCTACTTTCAACCCCTTTGCGTATCTCAGAAACTTGACATTGTAGAGAAAAATGGTCTTCGGGGTTGTATAGAGGGTGTCTGGATGAAAATATGGCCAAAAAAAATTCAACCCTTTTCAACCCCCTTCTTTCAACCCCTTTGCGTAACTCAGAAACCTGACATAGTAGAGAAAAATAGTTTTCGAGGTTGTATAAAGGGTATTTAGATGAGTATATGGCCAATAAAAATTCAACCCTTTTCAACCCCTTTGTTGTTAGTAAAAAAAATACTAAAAAGACACCGCGAGTTGCTCGCAACTCGCGCCCCCAAGCGGAATACTAGTTATATTATATACAATTAAATAACCACTGACTGATTGACATAATTGTTCTCCCACTTGCCGTGCTAGGAGGGGAAAACTTTTTATGGGGTTGTATAGAAGGTGTCGGGGTGAGTATGGGAAAAATCTGAAACTACCCCTTTTCAACCCCCATCTTTCAACCCCATTGCTTATCTCAGAAACCTGACGTCGAAGAGAAAAATGGTTTTCGGGGTTGTATAGAGGGTGTCCGGGTGAGTATAAAACGAAAAAAAAAATTACCCCTTTTCAACCCCCTTTTTACAACCCCTTTGCGTATCTCGGAAATCTGACATTGTAGAGAAAAATGGTCTTCGGGGTTGTATAGAGGGTATCTGGACAAGTATATGGCCAATAAAAAATTCAACCCTATTCAACCCTTTTCAACCCCCTTGTTTCAACCCCTTTGCGTATCTCAGAAACCTAACATAGAAGGGAAAAATGGTCTTCGGGGTTGTGTAGAGGGTGTGTGGATGAGTATAAAACGAAAAAAAAAATACCCCTTTTCAACCCCCTTTTTACAACCCCTTTGCGTATCTCGGAAATCTGACATTGTAGAGAAAAATGGTCTTCGGGGTTGTATAGAGGGTATCTGGACAAGTATATGGCCAATAAAAAATTCAACCCTATTCAACCCTTTTCAACCCCCTTGTTTCAACCCCTTTGCGTATCTCAGAAACCTAACATAGAAGGGAAAAATGGTCTTCGGGGTTGTGTAGAGGGTGTGTGGATGAGTATAAAACGAAAAAAAAAATACCCCTTTTCAACCCCCTTTTTACAACCCCTTTGCGTATCTCAGAAATCTGACATTTTAGAGAAAAATGGTTTTCGGGGTTGTATAGAGGGTATCTGGATGAGTATATGACGAATAAAAAATTCAACCCTCTTCAACCCTTTTCAACCCCTACTTTCAACCCCTGGGCATATCTCAGAAACCTGACATTGTAGAGAAAAATGGTTTTCGGGGTTATATAGAGGGTACCTGGGTGAGTATACGAAGAATCAAAAATTCAACCCTTTTCAACCCCCTAATTTCAACCTCTTTGCGTATCTCAGAAACTTGACATTGTAGAGAAAAATGGTTTTCGGGGTTGTATAGAGCGTATTTGCATGAGTATATGGCCAATAAAAAATTCAACCCTATTGAACCCTTTTCAACCCCCTACTTTCAACCCCTTTGCGTATCTCAGAAACCTGACATTGTAGAGAAAAATGGTTTTCGGGGTTATATACAGGGTATCTGGATGAGTATAAAGCCAATCAAAAATTCAACCCTATTCAACCCTTTTCAACCCCCTTGTTTCAACCCCATTGCTTATCTCAGAAACCTGACGTCGAAGAGAAAAATGGTTTCCGGGGTTGTATAAAGGGTGTTTGGATGAGTATAAAAAGAAAGAAAAAATACCCCTTTTCAACCCCTTTTTACAACCCCTTTGCGTATCTCAGAAATCTGACATTTAAGAGGAAAATGGTTTTCGGGGTTGTATAGAGGGTATCTGGGTGAGTATATGGCCAATAAAAAAATCAACCCTATTCAACCCTTTTCAACCCCCTACTTTCAACCCCTTTGCGTATCTCAGAAACCTGACGTCGAAGAGAAAAATGGTTTTCGGGGTTGTATAGAGGGTGTTTGGATGAGTATAAAACGAAAAAAAAAATACCCCTTTTCAACCCCTTTTTACAACCCCTTTGCGTATCTCAGAAATCTGACATTTAAGAGGAAAATGGTTTTCGGGATTGTATAGAGGGTATCTGGGTGAGTATATGGCCAAGAAAAAAATCAACCTTTTTCAACCCTTTTCAACCCCCTACTTTCAACCCCTTTGCGTATCTCAGAAACCTGACGTCGAAGAGAAAAATGGTTTTCGGGGTTGTATAGAGGGTGTTTGGATGAGTAGAAAACGAAAAAAAAAACTACGCCTTTTCAACCCCCTTTTTACAACCCCTTTACGTATCTCAGAAATCTGACATTTTAGAGAAAAATGGTTTTCGGGGTTGTATAGAGGGTATCTGGGTGAGTATATGGCCAATAAAAAAATCAACCCTATTCAACCCTTTTCAACCCCCTTGTTTCAACCCCTTTGCGTATCTCAGAAACCTAACATAGAAGGGAAAAATGGTCTTCGGGGTTGTGTAGAGGGTGTGTGGATGAGTATAAAACGAAAAAAAAAATACCCCTTTTCAACCCCCTTTTTACAACCCCTTTGCGTATCTCGGAAATCTGACATTGTAGAGAAAAATGGTCTTCGGGGTTGTATAGAGGGTATCTGGACAAGTATATGGCCAATAAAAAATTCAACCCTATTCAACCCTTTTCAACCCCCTTGTTTCAACCCCTTTGCGTATCTCAGAAACCTAACATAGAAGGGAAAAATGGTCTTCGGGGTTGTGTAGAGGGTGTGTGGATGAGTATAAAACGAAAAAAAAAATACCCCTTTTCAACCCCCTTTTTACAACCCCTTTGCGTATCTCAGAAATCTGACATTTTAGAGAAAAATGGTTTTCGGGGTTGTATAGAGGGTATCTGGATGAGTATATGACGAATAAAAAATTCAACCCTCTTCAACCCTTTTCAACCCCTACTTTCAACCCCTGGGCATATCTCAGAAACCTGACATTGTAGAGAAAAATGGTTTTCGGGGTTATATAGAGGGTACCTGGGTGAGTATACGAAGAATCAAAAATTCAACCCTTTTCAACCCCCTAATTTCAACCTCTTTGCGTATCTCAGAAACTTGACATTGTAGAGAAAAATGGTTTTCGGGGTTGTATAGAGCGTATTTGCATGAGTATATGGCCAATAAAAAATTCAACCCTATTGAACCCTTTTCAACCCCCTACTTTCAACCCCTTTGCGTATCTCAGAAACCTGACATTGTAGAGAAAAATGGTTTTCGGGGTTATATACAGGGTATCTGGATGAGTATAAAGCCAATCAAAAATTCAACCCTATTCAACCCTTTTCAACCCCCTTGTTTCAACCCCATTGCTTATCTCAGAAACCTGACGTCGAAGAGAAAAATGGTTTCCGGGGTTGTATAAAGGGTGTTTGGATGAGTATAAAAAGAAAGAAAAAATACCCCTTTTCAACCCCTTTTTACAACCCCTTTGCGTATCTCAGAAATCTGACATTTAAGAGGAAAATGGTTTTCGGGGTTGTATAGAGGGTATCTGGGTGAGTATATGGCCAATAAAAAAATCAACCCTATTCAACCCTTTTCAACCCCCTACTTTCAACCCCTTTGCGTATCTCAGAAACCTGACGTCGAAGAGAAAAATGGTTTTCGGGGTTGTATAGAGGGTGTTTGGATGAGTATAAAACGAAAAAAAAAATACCCCTTTTCAACCCCTTTTTACAACCCCTTTGCGTATCTCAGAAATCTGACATTTAAGAGGAAAATGGTTTTCGGGATTGTATAGAGGGTATCTGGGTGAGTATATGGCCAAGAAAAAAATCAACCTTTTTCAACCCTTTTCAACCCCCTACTTTCAACCCCTTTGCGTATCTCAGAAACCTGACGTCGAAGAGAAAAATGGTTTTCGGGGTTGTATAGAGGGTGTTTGGATGAGTAGAAAACGAAAAAAAAAACTACGCCTTTTCAACCCCCTTTTTACAACCCCTTTACGTATCTCAGAAATCTGACATTTTAGAGAAAAATGGTTTTCGGGGTTGTATAGAGGGTATCTGGGTGAGTATATGGCCAATAAAAAAATCAACCCTATTCAACCCTTTTCAACCCCCTACTTTCAACCCCTTTGCGTATCTCAGAAACCTGACGTCGAAGAGAAAAATGGTTTTCGGGGTTGTAAAGAGGGTGTTTGGATGAGTAGAAAACGAAAAAAAAAACTACCCCTTCTCAACCCCCTTTTTACAACCCCTTTACGTATCTCAGAAATCTGACATTTTAGAGAAAAATGGTTTTCGGGGTTGTATAGAGGGTGTTTGGATGAGTATATAGCCAATAAAAAATTCAACCCTATTCAACCCTTTTCAACCCCCTACTTTCAACCCCTTTGCGTATCTCAGAAACTTGACATTGTAGAGAAAAATGGTCTTCGGAGTTGCATAGCGGGTGTCTGGATGAAAATATTGCCAAAAAAAATTCAACCCTTTTCAACCCCCTACTTTCAACCCCTTGGCATATCTCAGAAACCTGAAATTGTAGAAATAATGGTTTTTGGGGTTATATAGAGGATATCTGGATGAAAATATGACCAAAAAAAATTCAACCCTTTTCAACCCCTTTTCGTAACTCAGAAACCTGACATTGTAGAGAAAAATGGTTTTCGGGGTTGTATGGAGGACATCTGGATGAGTATATGGCCAATAAAAAATTCAACCCTTTTCAACCCCCTTCTTTCAACCCCTATGCGTAACTCAGAAATCTGACATTGTAGAGATAATAATTTTTAGTCAAAAGTACTAAAAAGACACCGCGGGTTGCTTGCAACTCGCGCCCCCAAGCGAAATACTAGTTATTATATTATATATAATTAAATAACCACTCACTCACTCACTGATTGACATAATTGTTCTCCCACTTGCCGTGCTATGAGGGGAAAACTTTTTATGGGGTTGTATAGAAGGTGTCGGGGTGAGTATGGAAAAAATCTGAAACTTCAACTTTTCCACCCCCATCTTTCAACCCCATTGCTTATCTCAGAAACCTGACGGTGAAGAGAAAAATGGTTTTCGGGGTTGCATAGTGGGTGTCTGGGAGAGCATAAAACGAAAAAAAAAAAATTCCCCTTTTCAACCCCTTTTTACAACCCCTTTGCGTATCTCAGAAATCTGACATTTTAGAGAAAAGTTGTGTTCGGGGTTGTATAAAGGGTATCTGGATGAGTATATGGCCAATAAAAAAAACAACCCTATTCAACCCTTTTCAACCCCCTTGTTTCAACCCCTTTGCGTATCTCAGAAACCTGACATTCTAGAGAAAAATGGTCTTCGGGGTTATATAGAGGGTGTCTGGATGAGTAAATGGCCACTAAAAACTTCAACCCTATTCAACCCTTTTCAACCCCCTTGTTTCAACCCCTTTGCGTATCTCAGAAACCTGACATTGTAGAGAAAAATTGTCTTCGGGGTTGTATGGAGGACATCTGGATGAGTATATGGCCAATAAAAAATTCAACCCTTTTCAACCCCCTTCTTTCAACCCCTTTGCGTATCTCAGAAATCTGACATTGTAGAGATAATAATTGTTAGTCAAAAAATACTAAAAAGACACCGCGGGTTGCTTGCAACTCGCGCCCCCAAGCGAAATACTAGTTATTATTATATTATATACAATTAAAAAACCACTCACTGATTGATTGATTGACTGATTGACATAATTGTTCTCCCACTTGCCGTGCTAGGAGGGGAAAACTTTTTATGGGGTTGTATAGAAGGTGTCGGGGTGAGTATGGGAAAAATCTGAAACTACCCCTTTTCAACCCCCTTCTTTCAACCCCATTGATTATCTCAGAAACCTGACGTCGAAGAGAAAAATGGTTTTCAGGGTTGTAAAGAGGGTGTTTGGATGAGTAGAAAACGAAAAAAAAAACTACCCCTTCTCAACCCCCTTTTTACAACCCCTTTACGTATCTCAGAAATCTGACATTTTAGAGAAAAATGGTTTTCGGGGTTGTATAGAGGGTGTTTGGATGAGTATATAGCCAATAAAAAATTCAACCCTATTCAACCCTTTTCAACCCCCTACTTTCAACCCCTTTGCGTATCTCAGAAACTTGACATTGTAGAGAAAAATGGTCTTCGGAGTTGCATAGCGGGTGTCTGGATGAAAATATTGCCAAAAAAAATTCAACCCTTTTCAACCCCCTACTTTCAACCCCTTGGCATATCTCAGAAACCTGAAATTGTAGAAATAATGGTTTTTGGGGTTATATAGAGGATATCTGGATGAAAATATGACCAAAAAAAATTCAACCCTTTTCAACCCCTTTTCGTAACTCAGAAACCTGACATTGTAGAGAAAAATGGTTTTCGGGGTTGTATGGAGGACATCTGGATGAGTATATGGCCAATAAAAAATTCAACCCTTTTCAACCCCCTTCTTTCAACCCCTATGCGTAACTCAGAAATCTGACATTGTAGAGATAATAATTTTTAGTCAAAAGTACTAAAAAGACACCGCGGGTTGCTTGCAACTCGCGCCCCCAAGCGAAATACTAGTTATTATATTATATATAATTAAATAACCACTCACTCACTCACTGATTGACATAATTGTTCTCCCACTTGCCGTGCTAGGGGGGGAAAACTTTTTATGGGGTTGAATAGAAGGTGTCGGGGTGAGTATGGGAAAAATCTGAAACTACCCCTTTTCAACCCCCTTCTTTCAACCCCATTGCTTATCTCAGAAACCTGACGTCGAAGTGAAAAATGGTTTTCGGGGTTGTATAGAGGGTGTCTGGTTGAGTATAAAACGAAAAAAAAATTACCCTTTTTCAACCCCCTACTTTCAACCCCTTTACGTATCTCAGAAATTTGACACAGTAGAGAAAAATGGTTTTCGGGGTTGTATAGAGCGTATTTGGGTGAGTATATGACCTATAAAAAATTCAACCCTTTTCAACCCCCTTGTTTCAACCCCTTTGCGTATCTCAGAAACCTGACATTGTAGAGAAAAATGGCCTTCGGGGTTGTATAGAGGGTATCTGGGTGAGTATACGGCCAATAAAAAAAGCAACCCTTTTCAACCCTTATCGACCCCCTTTTTTAAACCCCTTTGCGTATCTCAGAAACCTGACATTGTAGAGAAAAATGGTCTTCGGGGTTGTCTAGAGGGTATCTGGGTGAGTAAAAATACTAAAAAGACAACGCGAGTTGCTCGCAACTCGCGCCCCCAAGCGAAATACTAGTTATATTATATATAATTAAAAAACCACTCACTGATT
Organism: Hecatera dysodea; assembly: GCA_905332915.2. Lineage (NCBI taxonomy): Eukaryota > Metazoa > Arthropoda > Insecta > Lepidoptera > Noctuidae > Hecatera > Hecatera dysodea. The sequence continues at coordinate 6,559,465 of HG995288.1, read as the reverse complement.
GACTGATTGACATAATTGTTCTCCCACTTGCCGTGCTAGGAGGGGAAAACTTTTTATGGGGTTGTATAGAAGGTGTCGGGGTGAGTATGGGAAAAATCTGAAACTACCCCTTTTCAACCCCCTTCTTTCAACCCCATTGCTTATCTCAGAAACCTGACGGCAAAGAGCAAAATGGTTTTCGGGGTTGTATAGAGGGTGTCTGGGTGAGTATAAAACGAAAAAAAAAAATACCCCTTTTCAACCCCTTTTTACAACTCCTTTGCGTATCTCAGAAATCTGAAATTTTAGAGAAAAATGGTTTTCGGGGTTGTATAGAGGGTGTTTGGATGAGAAAATGACGATTAAAAAATTCAACCCTGTTCAACCCCCTTGTTTCAACCCCTTTGCGTATCTCAGAAACCTGACATTGTAGAGAAAAATGGTTTTCGGGGTTGTATAGAGGGTGTCTGGATGTGTATATGGCCGATAAAAAATTCAACCCCATTCAACCCCCTTCTTTCAACCCCTTTGCGTATCTCAGAAACCTGACATTCTAGAGAAAAATGGTTTTCGGGGTTGTATAAAGGGTATTTAGATTAGTATATGGCGAATAAAAATTCAACCCTTTTCAACCCCCTACTTTCAACCCCTTTGTTGTTAGTCAAAAATACTAAAAAGACACCGCGGGTTGCTTGCAACTCGCGCCCCCAAGCGAAATACTAGTTATTATTATATTATATACAATTAAAAAACCACTCACTGATTGATTGATTGACTGATTGACATAATTGTTCTCCCACTTGCCGTGCTAGGAGGGGAAAACTTTTTATGGGGTTGTATAGAAGGTGTCGGGGTGAGTATGGGAAAAATCTGAAACTACCCCTTTTCAACCCCCTTCTTTCAACCCCATTGATTATCTCAGAAACCTGACGTCGAAGAGAAAAATGGTTTTCAGGGTTGTAAAGAGGGTGTCTGGGTAAGTATAAAACGAAAAAAAAAATTACCCCTTTTCAACCCCCTTTTTACAACCCCTTTGCGTATCTCAGAAACTTGACATTGTAGAGAAAAATGGTCTTCGGGGTTGTATAGAGAGTATCTGGGTGAGTATATGGCCAATAAAAAATCAACCCTTATCAACCCCCTTCTTTCAACCCCTTTGCGTATCTCAGAAATCTGACATAGTAGAGAAAAATAGTTATCGAGGTTGTATAAAGGGTATTTAGATGAGTATATGGCTAATAAAAATTCAACCCTATTCAACCCTTTTCAACCCCCTTGTTTCAACCCCTTTGCGTATCTCAGAAACTTGACATTGTAGAGAAAAATGGTCTTCGGGGTTGTATAGAGGGTATCTGGGTGAGTATATGGCCAATAAAAAATCAACCCTTATCAACCCCCTTCTTTCAACCCCTTTGCGTATCTCAGAAATCTGACATAGTAGAGAAAAATAGTTATCGAGGTTGTATAAAGGGTATTTAGATGAGTATATGGCTAATAAAAATTCAACCCTATTCAACCCTTTTCAACCCCCTTGTTTCAACCCCTTGGCATATCTCGGAAACCTGACATTGTAGAGAAAAATGGTTTTCGGGGTTGTATAGAGGGTGTTTGGATGAGAAAAAATACTAAAAAGACACCGCGGGTTGCTTGCAACTCGCGCCCCCAAGCGAAATACTAGTTATTATATTATATATAATTAAAAAACCACTGACTGATTGACTGATTGATTGACTGATTGACATAATTGTTCTCCCACTTGCCGTGCTAGGAGGGGAAAACTTTTTATGGGGTTGTATAGAAGGTGTTGGGGTGAGTATGGGAAAAATCTGAAACTACCCCTTTTCAACCCCCTTTTTACAACCCCTTTGCGTATCTCAGAAATCTGACATTTTAGAGAAAAATGGTTTTCGGGGTTGTATAGAGGGTATCTGGGTGAGTATACAGCCAATAAAAAAATCAACCCTTTTCAACCCCCTTCTTTCAACCCCTTTGCGTATCTCAGAAACTTGACATTGTAGAGAAAAATGGTCTTCGGTGTTGTATAGAGGGTGTCTGGATGAAAATATTGCTAAAAAAGAATTCAACCCTTTTCAACCCCCTTGTTTCAACCCCTTTGCGTATCTCAGAAACCTGACATTTTAGAGAAAAATGGTTTTCGGGGTTGTATAGAGCGTATTTGCATGAGTATATGGCCAATAAAAAATTCAACCCTATTCAACCCTTTTCAACCCCCTTCGTTCAACCCCATTGCTTATCTCAGAAACCTGACGTCGAAGAGAAAAATAGTTTTCGGGGTTGTATAGAGGGTGTCTGGATGAGTATAAAACAAAAAAAAATTACCCCTTTTCAACCCCCTTTTTACAACCCCTTTGCGTATCTCAGAAATCTGACATTTTAGAGAAAAATGGTTTTCGGGGTTGTATAGAGGGTATCTGGGTGAGTATATAGCCAATAAAAAAATCAACCCTATTCAACCCCCTTCTTTCAACCCCTTTGCGTAACTCAGAAACCTGACATTGTAGAGAAAAATGGTTTTCGGGGTTGTATAGAGGGTATCTGGGTGAGTATATAGCCAATAAAAAAATCAACCCTATTCAACCCCCTTCTTTCAACCCCTTTGCGTAACTCAGAAATCTGACATTGTAGAGATAATAATTGTTACTAAAAATACTAAAAAGACACCGCGGGTTGCTTGCAACTCGCGCCCCCAAGCGAAATACTAGTTATATTATATATAATTAAAAAACCACTCACTCACTGACTGATTGACATAATTGTTCTCCCACTTGCCGTGCTAGGAGGGGAAAACTTTTTATAGGGTTGTATAGAAGGTGTCGGGGTGAGTATGGGAATAATCTGAAACTACCCCTTTTCAACCCCCTTCTTTCAACCCCATTGCTTATCTCAGAAACCTGACGTCGAAAAGAAAAATGGTTTTCGGGGTTGTATAGAGGGTGTTTTGATGAGTAGAAAACGAAATAAAAAACTACCCCTTTTCAACCCCCTTTTTACAACCCCTTTGCTTATCTCAGAAATCTGACATTTTAGAGAAAAATGGTTTTCGGGGTTGTATAGAGGGTGTTTGGATGAGTATATGGTCAATAAAAAATTCAACCCTATTCAACCCTTTTCAACCCCCTATTTTCAACCCCTTTGCGTATCTCAGAAACTTGACATTGTAGAGAAAATTGGTCTTCGGGGTTGTATAGAGGGTGTCTGGATGTAAATATGGCCAAAAAAAGTTCAACCCTTTTCAACCCCCTTCTTTCAACCCCTTTGCGTAACTCAGAAACCTGACATTGTAGAGAAAAATGGTTTTCGGGGTTATATAGAGGGCATCTGGATGAAAATATGACTAAAAAAATTCAACCCTTTTCAACCCCCTTGTTTCAACCCCTTGGCATATCTCAGAAACCTGACATTGTAGAGAAAAATGGTTTCCGGGGTTGTATAGAGGGTATCTGGGTGAGTATATGGCCAATAAAAATCAACCCTTTTCAACCCCCTTCTTTCAACCCCTTTGTTGTTAGTCAAAAATACTAAAAAGACACCGCGGGTTGCTTGCAACTCGCGCCCCCAAGCGAAATACTAGTTATATTATATATAATTAAATAACCACTCACTCACTGACTGATTGTCATAATTGTTCTCCCACTTGCCGTGCTAGTAGGGGAAAATTTTTTATGGGGTTGTATAGAAGGTGTCGGGGTGAGTATGGGAAAAATCTGAAACTACCCCTTTTCAACCCCCTTCTTTCAACCCCATTGCTTATCTCAGAAACCTGACGTCGAAGAGAAAAATGGTTTTCGGGGTTGTATAGAGGGTGTCTGGGTGAGTATAAAACGAAAAAAAAATTACCCCTTTTCAACCCCCTTTTTACAACCCCTTTGCGTATCTCAGAAATCTGACATTTTAGGGAAAAATGGTTTTCGGGGTTGTATAGAGGGTATTTGGGTGAGTATATGGCCAAGAAAAAATTCAACCCTATTCAACCCTTTTCAACCCCCTTGTTTCAACCCCTTTGCGTATCTCAGAAACCTGACATTGTAGAGAAAAATGGTTTTCGGGGTTGTATAGAGGGCATCTGGATGAAAATATGGCTAAAAAAAATTCAACCCTTTTCAACCCCTTTGCGTAACTCAGAAACCTGACATTGTATAGAAAAATGGTCTTAGGGGTTGTATAGAGGACATCTGGATGAATATATGGCCAAAAAAAATTCAACCCTTTTCAACCCCCTTTTTTCAACCCCTTTGCGTAACTCAGAAATCTGACATTGTAGAGATAATAATTGTTACTAAAAATACTAAAAAGACACCGCGGGTTGCTTGCAACTCGGCGCGAGTTGCAAGCAACCCGCGGTGTCTCAAGTGTCCCAAGCGAAATACTAGTTAATATATAAAGATAATGAGTATTGTAATCATCTAGTACATTATTTATTTGGATATATCATCAATAGTTTTCTCAGGGCACGCCAATTAATGAACTTACTAGGCACAATTTGCTACTTTGTGGTTTTTTGGATACATTGTGTAGTTTTTGGGCTAAATCGTAACAAACAAAATAAATATTTCCTCTTTATAATATTTGTTAAAGCGGATTTAGATTACATGACAGTCATGTAAAAAGTCGCCATTATTGTTGAAAAGTATGGAATATCAATACCTATATTCTTTTTATAACCACATCATTCCAACAATTAATAGTCATTAACGTGTTGTGACACATTCCACCGTCCACAGCATAAATACTTCATTTGTTTTGAAACGTTATTTACAACATGGGCAATGCACAGTAAATTATTATCAGCTTTGTTTTTGATGCGTATCTATTTAAGTGATATTGGTAGTTGAAACTACGTTTCCATTCATTTATCTATTGTAATATAACATTTTCTTTGGTAAATAATGTCTACATAACGATTTTTTTTAACCAAGCTATTAAAACAATAGGGATGTTGCCTGAGTAAAAAATATATGATTGTGTTTAGTCCGTACGATAGATTATAGAAAAATATTGGACACGTATTTTTTCCTTTATCAAATCTATAAAGACTAACGAAGATAAAAAGCATCAGGAGTGGGAGCGTGTGATGTCACGGCTAGGTAAAAATTGTAGCCAGTAGTGACGTCACACGAGTTTTCAACGCACTGTATTGTCTTCATTTTTGTTTACGTGAAAAAAGAAAAAAATACGTGTCCAATTTTGTCATTCATCAGAAGGACTAATCAGATTTTTTTAGTCCACTACCCTATTTTAAGTCAATGAAGGCTTCCTGAAATGACGAGCACCAGGTGGCAGCACTAAGGCATCAGGTCCCAGGCACCTGTCAAAATGCCAATGTTTTCTGAAATTTTGTTTAATTGACATTTATACATCTATCAATTAGGGTTTGGTTTCCGCACTTAGCCCAAGTGTTGGACCATTGTGCGTTAAAAAAAAGTTAAATTTACTTCTACGTCATGTTTACGTCAAATCTTTATTTTCTTGGAAACTCATATGAAAAACCAATTTGTGTTCGTGACTAATACAAGAGTAGATCTACCAGGAAGCATTGCGTTGCCGAGATCAGTTCTTGGATGAGTGACCTAAGTCCTCCATGCCTCAGAAAGTGAAGTCGAAGCCGGTAAGACTTGAAGTCGACACTAAAATTATTTCCATTTCAATCTAAAATTTAGCAAAATTACAGTCACAGTTAAGAACTAAGTTTTATTTTTCCGCCACAAAAATGACTTGCCAGTATGACTTTTAAATTACTTAAAGAAAAAAAAAAACTCTTTCCAAGAAGTTTGCTTACAAAACTTGTACGAACTTGGTCAAGTAGCCTGCAAAATGAGAGTTATGAAACTCTTAAACTTGCACCAAGCAGTTGACATTAAATTATTTTTGAGTTACACCCACTTTACTTAGTAAAAGATTTCAGAGATCTTGACTCCAAGTGTTTTGCATTATGTAAACATTACAATGTTAGATGTGGTAGAAAGAAAAACTAACCAATGGCAACGTTTGAGTGATTAATGTGGTTCTAATGATATTGTGTCCTTTGATAAAGTTAATATCATAAGGAGGTAACATTTTTTGTTTGTTTATAAATTTCTGAAATAAAAAAATAATAATAAAGAAATCAAAGACTCCAGCTTCGTTTGGGGGGACGTTTCCTTTGAATAGTTCTTTACAGATCCCCCGACTGCAATGAAAAGATTATTACCTATCTATCTTGTTTTTAATTTTTTAGTTCACTTTTTGACATGGCAGGCGTGTTTTTTTTTAAATTATTTGTATTTTATTTCATACATTTATAAATAAACAAACAATTTTACCTCTAAGTCTGGTTACTGCTCAACCGGACACTATATTTTCAAATGTAGACTATAGTACTTACTTGACTTTCTACTCTTTTTAAGAGTCAACTCTACGGTTACTCGTTTTTCTTACCTGACTTTTGACAGGAAACGATCAACTCAAACCGAACATATTTGCTTACAATTCATTTGTTTAACCTGGTTAAGGACCAACCATTTTACCAATTTAGTCTTTTGAATGGCCTAGTGTATCCTTGTAGCATACATATGCTAGCCTGAAATCCCATCTAGCCTACGATATTCTGACTCAATCACAAAACAAAACATCTTACCTCCTCTGTGTCCCTCCAGGAACAGGAGTAGCTGCTAACCGTGCCTGTCTCTTCAATAGTTGTACGGTTAGCGCAAAAGACACCACCATGGTCAGCATAGGAATGTAGAACGCCACCAGGGAACCGAAGATCCAGAACAGGCGGTTGTTGATCACGCATAGGTCCGGGGTCGGCATTATGTTGGAGCGGTTGATAAGACCTGGGAAACGAAGAATACGTTTGGTTAAGAACGTGAATTAAAGACGTTTTTTCTTGGCAAGTGAAAATATTAACTTTTACTATAACTCTAACCATCAGGTGAGATAACTTATGATTTAGATTAAATAGAATAAGAATTACCGAGAAAATTATCTTAAGATTATTGTAAGTTTAATGCAGCGACATTCAACCAATGTATTCGTATTCATTATGTCATACTTTCCGCGGCTGGACACGGTTTCCCATAATACAAGTTCAAGCTTAGCTTGGGAATCAGTATTTAATATAAAGTGCAGTCATTCCTTATTTTCCATACATAATTACTTCCTGGAATTTGATCCTCTTTATCGCAGACATTTCAATTGTATAATATTACTATTACACAATTTAATAGTGTCTGTGCTTTTTTGTATCTATATGAATATTGGTACGTAAGTACAATATGTGTGAGTTTATTTTTTCGCAATCGCAAAAAATCGCAATACAAAATGAATCGATTTGATTCCTCGAAGGACTACACAGTTTGCGACACAGTTGGCGCAGTGGTTGAGCGTTCGGCTGCTGCGCTGCTTGTCGCGAGTTCAATTCCCGCACGGAAGGAATGTTTGTATGGCCTACAGATAATTGTTCCGGGTCTGGGTGTCTCTTGTGTCAGTGTATATATTTGTGAACGCACCCACGATACAGGAGTAAATCCTCGTGTGGGGCAACGTTTTTTAAAAAAAAGAGAAAAAAGAGACTGTCGAAAAGTCGACAATCCAATGATGCAGTTTAGTCTTGACCCTAATTTGGTGAAACCAAATTAGGGTCAAGACTATTATTTTTCTATTACTCATTGTTTTCGATTTGACCATCTACAGGCTATATCAATTTAAGCATGTGCCCGCCTTACTTATGTTAGGTTTAGTTTATAGCGCTAAAGTATGTGGAGAAAAGCATTAGTCTGAGCCCTTTTTATGTCCTGTGATAAAAAAGTCAAGCAGTAAAAGTTTCTAAAAAAAAAGTACCTACCTAATATTTAAAGTTCAATATCTCTAATTAAAATCAGAAAAACACCAGCAAAAAACACTGCCACCCCCAAATAACAAAAATCCGCAAATCATCCACCCTGCCAATGACTTCGTAATTTTAAAGCCTCAATTTTCTTCCAATTTGCTCTGGAATTAACTTTGGCAGACAGCCAATTTTTCTTTTCCCCAATTCCTAAAACATTATAACACGTAGGTATCCAATTAAGAAACTAACAACGAAATTTCAAGTACAGTTTAATGTCTAACTTGTGTGTTCCAACTTCAAGTGTCGGGCGATAACTGTAAATGTCGGGCATTGTCGGGCAATATCTTCGACCGACTGTTACTAGTTTGTAAGTGGAGTTCAATTCTTGCTAATTGATTGGAATGTTCAAATTTGATATGTGATTGTGTGTTACTTTTGAAGTACGTGATTACTGACGTTTTGTAGATGATCATTAGTGAGAATACGAAGGTCATAAGTACTATCCCCAGGCTGAGCATATTGTCACTGAGTTCTGATATTTCTCAAAAGTAGCAGTCCGGAATGTATCAAGATTCCTCTATAAGAAAGAGATAGAACAATTTGTCTTAGCTCAATTTCTCTTTCTCACTGGAGTCATGATGGTTTTAAGACCTCACTTGATGGTAAAGGTATCGTTTCCATAGACAGAATTTTTTATTGGTACGATGAGTGTGTTTGTAGTAGGAAAATGTTTGGTAACCTCTACGGAGAATACAAGCTTTTCGTTTTGCTATTTGTGGCCGAATGGAAACGGCCCCGAATTATGAATTGTAGATTGCGGGTTCAAACCCAGCCAGGCGCATTATTTTCTGTAATTAATTTCATCACCACTGCTCTCAAAACGGTGAAGGAAAACATCGTGAGGAAACTGGCATGTCTTAGAACCAAAAATTCGAAGACATGTGACATTCACCAACCCGCACTAGGCCCGCGTGGTGGATGGCCCATTCTCTCCTAGAGAGGGCATTTTAATTTTCCCACTGCTGGGACATAGGCCTCTATCAAATCAAATTGTCATGTAATTAAAAGGCTAATTATGCTATTATGTTTTGAGTTTAGATCAGTTAAACTGGTGACTGTGTTTTGTTATTATTGAGTATTTATTTAAAGTATCTAAATTGGCTGATTGGCAGTTTACGTTTTGATTCTTTTCTTATAGATATGAACATTGAGAAAGCAATTTTTATTAGCTAATACTTTAAAAAAAAATTAGGATTTTGATTGAGATGGATTTTTCGTAGTTTCAAGGTATATTTTCCCGCACTTTAATAAAAGATATTGTTCAGTTTTGTAGAAAAATTGTATTTTTGTAAAAAACTTTTTTATTTTTTCACTTTTAAGTGGTACCCTTCCCCCCACCTAAACGTACCAATCACATCGGTGTAAACAATAAACAAATATGCGATTTCAGCAATCCCGCAAGATTAGCTATCATTTATTGAAGAGTTCCGTTGTCTGTCTCCGAAATCCATCATCAGATCTATATGAAATTTAAATGGGACCGTTTTAGAATAAACCTCTTTCGAATAAAATAATTTTGCAAAACCGTCTATATTTGACGGAGTTATGCCTGAACATACACATCTCAATTGAGAACCGCCTCTTTTTTGGAAGTCGGTTTAAAATAACAGCGACATCTTCGAAAACCATGAAGCTTCGAAGAAAATAAAATCACAAAATGAAAAACCAAGAAAAAAATGTTTATATGGATTGTTAAAATCGCGATCGTTGTTTGAATGCCACTAACGGCCGAACCCAATAACCGATCTATCACATACTGGAGATAGAAAAACAAATGAAACAACAGAAATACTATATAATTTTTCTGTTGTTTCATTTGTTTTTCTTCGGCTGGGTTCGGGTTCGGCCGTTAGTCGAGCTCAGAAGGTCAAATAATTGCACAAAATGAGCACTTACCTAAAACAGTAATAGAACTAGAGACGAACATACTAAGGAGCCAGACGAGTGCGATCTTGATGACCACGACGCGCTTGGTGGAGTGGTGGCGACTCTTCAGCGGGTTGCGAATGCCCAGGTATCTGTGGATCAAAGAATACTTGGTGACTGGAAGGCATAGACTATAAAGCCTAGGTGCAAAAAAATGTTGCGGAATTATTTCGAAAGAGTCACCGCGGCCCTGGAACGCAAAGGGCATTAGCAGGAACACGGGTGGATTTTAGTCAGTAAGAGTCTGAGACTCTGAGATTTTCGAAAATCTTTATTCGTAATGGTTTGAATGTGCAAAGTTCTATCTCATTAGGAAAACGACCATATTGAACCGTAGACTAGCTTCTGACATTTTATAAGTGTCCATGCAGGCCTGCGTGTTAACCGATCCAATACATGTACTGACTAGCTTATAAGTTGCTCTTGTATTACCTATGTTTTTATGATATAAAATTATCGACCTATTTATTATAAAGAGCAAAGATTTTTTGGTTTGTACCAAATAAACTTCGAAACTACTGGATCGATTTAAACAATGTTTCTCCAATGGAAAGCGATATTATCAGCGAGTATCATAGGCTATATTTTATCCCCGTATTCCCTTGAGAACGGGAACTACGCGGGTGAAACTGCGTGGCACTGCTAGTGTAGTATGAGACAATAATATTTTCTGCTTCCTTCTACTTAGGTGAACCGTGTCTTGAATTGAATAAATAAAAAAAACATGTTTAAAAAAACGAACCTAAACGGAGGATTTATCATTAAAATTACTAAGCTGTCATTTTTTTTTTAAATCACAAGAAGAAACGTTCCGTTTTCTTAGAAAAACGCGATTATTGAAGATTCATAAGAACGATTTATCAAACACCTTGTCAATACGAGTAAAGTTTTCAACAACTTTCAGACAAATTTTTCTAATTGCTTTCTTTTATCTTCTTCTAATCATATTTTGACGGGCGTTCGATCAGAAACATGAAACTTTTTTTAGCTGGTTTCTTACTGTTTAATGTGTGGCCTTCATCATCATCACGATCTGCACATCGATTATATTAATAACATCGATTTTACGTGTTTGTTTTGATCCTCAAACCCCGTACCAGTCTCATTCAGATTCTATCAGCGATAGTCACGATGCTGCCTTCCTATGTCGTCACCGGACGACCAACACTGTTCTTTCCTACGGCCTTCCAACAATATTAGTTTTTGCCCTTGGCTTTGTTCGTGTTACAATATCCTCTAACTGCGTCCAGGGTCCCATGTAACTTTGTACTTATTCATCAAAATTAGTAAGCATAAAAGCAAAACAAAGTCACATTTTTAATAGTACTTTTAGTTGCATATTTTGTAAAAACAGAAACAAATATGTACAAACATTTGATGATTGAAATATATCTATATATACTAGCTGACCCAGAAAACGTTGTTTTGCGATATAAAATAAAAGAAAATATTTAGGGTTATCGTAGAGAGGTGAAAATTTGGGGTTGTATGTATTTTTGTATGCTGTATCATAAAAAAATAAAAACAAAATAATTAGTCTCAAAATAAAAAATAAAATATTTAGGGGTGGACCACCCTTAACATTTAGGGGAATGAAAAATAGATCTTGGCCGATTCTCAGACCTACTGAATATGCATATAAAATTTTATAAAAATCGGTCAAGCCGTTTCGGAGGAGTACGGTAACTACCATTGTGACACGAGAATTTTATATATAAGATACTGACAATCTAAATGCATACCAAAAATGGTAAGAACAGCGAAAAATCTATTCAAAACGTAACCGATTTTCACCGCCTGGAAACAGAACCGAATAATAAATGTTGTAGTACGGACACGTCAGGTCTTAACCGTCTGGAATTCGGTTTTCATTTGAAGTATATTGAGACTTTACGTGCACATAAAGTTTGGAAACATAGAAGTGGACATTGTGAGCCGAGCAGTTGGAGATTACAATTTGACATGGTTTAGTGCACGATTAGGTCTGTCTAGGTGATGGTCCTCATTCAATTAGAAGATAGTATAAAAAAGTATTTTAAAAGAGAATTCTGAATGTTTTTTCGGTAGTCAGCTAAGTAAAAACGACATATCTAGTTTAACTTTACGATAAAAAAGTTAAGGGGATTTTTACGTTATTTAAATATGGTTTGCGGCTTGTGTATGGCTTCAAATTTTATGGATTGGATATGAAAAGCAAAGTTTTCCGATTCACCGTCCTAATCACCCTGTTTGACTGTATATTTTTAATCCATTTGCAGTTTGTGTGTCATCGACCTACTGTTGGAAGACAAACATTAAGTATGTACATACTAGTGATGTAGCGAATATTCGAATTCGCATTCGCGAAAATGCTGGGAATATCTTGCGAATATAAAAAAAAAACAAATTGATGTAATAGTTGGCTAATAAAACAAAATATATTAATTATATTTCACTAGAATTTGATTTACTCGTGTTGATAATCACTATTCACACTGTAACCTCTAAAATTCACTTGTTTACGAAAACACTGGCGCGAGCGGTATGACACTTCAATCGGAAGCGTTCGTATTAACTCGGCTATTCTCGGAACAAAAAACAAACGTGCGAACGGGACTACCGCCGAGGTGATCAAACCATAGACAAACGGCGCCAAATTTAAAGAAACACTGAATATTCGCATTCACGAATGTTGCAACAGATATTCGCATTCGCATCCGCGAATGTCCAAAATATGACATTCGTTACGTCACTATACATACATGAACAAAACTTTCAAACATATTTTTTAATAATACAAGAAAAAAGTCTTCAGTTAATATATTAATTACTATTAAACAAATTAACATATTAAATCGGAAATTAAATAATTTTTAATAAGTTAAAGAGTACTTTCCTTGGTGCATTTACTTGCCTGATTGCCTGCAAAGGGGCCTTTATTGCTAAGCAGCACCACGATAATTATTTTTACTTATCGGTGGCAATGACCGAAAAAATGCTTAATAAATTGCTTCCATCTTGAATCATTTTTTTTAATTCCTATCCAAGCGTACCCGTCGAAGTGAAACCTTCGTATTTTTCCAATTTTTCAATAAGGTATTCAGCTCACGGCTCGGTCGGTAGCACTGCAGTCTGCAGCCGCAGCGTCATCACCGTAAATCTTGTACGAATATCTTATTTCCTCGTTACAGGCGATGTTGATGAGTTTTTAGTATCGCTGATATCGTTGGACGAGGTGTTATATTGGTTGTGGTTGTAAAACTAGCGGTGGCATGGATGACTGTGTTGGTGGATTTCATGGCTTATAAAACTTTTAGATTTTTTTTCCTGTGTTGTGTTAAAACATATCGAAATTATGAGCTAGTTCCAATATAGAAAGCAAGGTAGAAATTTATATGAAAACAAGGGTGTGATAAAGGCCATAAACAAAGTTACAACCTAACAGCAGAGCATAAGCAAGCATAATCAGCCTTTTAATGTTCCCACTGCTGGGACACAGGCCTCCTCTCTAGGAGAGGGAATGGGCCGTAATCCACCACGCGGGCCCGGTGCGGGTTGATGAATGTCACATGTCTTCGAATTTTAGTTCTAGGATATGCCGCTTTCCCCACGATGTTTTCCTTCACCGTTTTGAGAGCAGTGGTGATGAAATTAATTACACAAGGTAATGCGCCTGGCTGGGTTTGAAACCGCGACCTACAATTCGTAAGTCGGAGCCGTTACCACTCGACCACCACTGCTAACAGCAGAGACCAGTGTCAAAAAGTCGGTATGACAAGATGTGATTGTTAAATTATTACGTACATAATCAACCCCTTTCATTTCTACTACTCGACAAAACTCAAAGTATTTATTTCAAATAGGCATTTTTGAGTTGTCAAGGTCAGTCAATAGAAAACATGAAGCTAGCAGTACGTGCCAACGTGTAGACTGTAGATCTCGATGGAAAAGAACATGTACTATATCGATCTATAAACGAATACAAATAATTCCAGATTCAAATTTGTTTAAGCTATCTTCGTGTCTCAGAAAGCAGAACATATAATTTCCTAAGCAAAATAACCATTTAACCAACCGCCACCCGCAACACATTTCCGCCCTCGCGCTGTCGCAGCTGTTTTCGTGGCTCCACGCAAAGTGATACGCTGCCGCAGCAAGCAGGCGATATATTAAAATTACCTGGACGTACCGTTTCAGCAAACTCCTGTACCAACGTATTTTGCTGACGCTGCAATATATTTTGCAGCGTGACGTATGAGCAATGAATTTTAATATTTTATGCAAAGTTTTTATTGGACATTACTGAGATTTCGGTGAAGTAAAACGGAGAGAGAAAACCTGGATTTGTTATAACGTGTTTTGGAATCGCTCAACTACGAGTATGGCTGAGCAGGCATTGAGTACCTACATGTTTTTTTTCTCGCCTTTTTATTTTAGGTATTTTCTTGTTTGACAACAATCTCACCAAATATCAAGCGATGATGTGGTCAACGATGGAACACAGGTTAAATATGGTGAATAGGTTATTTCTAGGTAAGAACCTAGAAATAATCTATTCACCATATTTAACCTATTCCTATTCCTGATTTAATTACACCCGGTTGGGATAGGTTATTACAACCAAGAATCACAGACTTCGGCAAGGAATTTCAATCTTTAACTTTGCGCACAATTAAAGTATTCTCAACACGTTTTCTACGTATGTAACTATGGAAAGGATGTCCACTATGTACCGGTATCTATTAGTTCAGATCGAGGAACAAAATAACGAATCGTAGGTCGCGGGTTCAAACCCAGCGAGGCGCTTTACTTTGTGTAATTAATTTCTTCATCACTGCTCTCAAAACGGTGAAGGAAAACATAATTAGGGCATGTTCTAAAACCAAAAAATCGAAGACATGCGACATTCACCAACCCGTACTGGACCCGCGTGGTGGATTACGTCCCATTCCCTCTCCTAGAGAGGAGGTCTGTGTCCCAGCAGTGGGAACATTAAAAGGCTGATTATGAATACTTAAATCTATGCATAAAAGTAAAATTCAAGTATGCTAGAAATAAACTCGACAGAGCGTGTAAGACGACGAGTTTATAAGTTTATGTTCGTCACAAATTGAATGGCGAGTCAAGCATTTTACGACTGAAAAGTTATAGACTAGTAAATCCTTGTGACTAGTCAGGGAACCCGGTCTTTATTAGCACAATAACGACTTAGAGTATTATTATTTGTGCAATCATAAGCTTAGAGCAGAGTAATACCTACCTACCTGATTTTTTTGTACACAACTGCCCAAAAAAGGAGTGTTATGTTTTTAGGGTCTGTGTATGTATGTATGTTTGTGAGTTTCTTTATTCCACCATAACTTTTTAATGGCTTAATCGATATCAATGTATGTGTAACATTAAAAAAAAGTGGGGAGCCAAGGTTCACAAATAAGAAATTAGACTTCATATACTGCCATCGTCTAAACTATCATCTGCAAAAAAAAAGTATAATAGTAAGTAGTAAAAGTAAAGTAAAAAAGTATGTATATATATATATAGTATAAGCATACACAAACAGCCCTTGGGCCAGCACTATGTACACATAAAGTAAATATCACTATAAAGTGTAGTTAACATATTTTTTTATGTTAATTTCCTATATTTTGGCTTCGTTTTTATGTACATCTAATGTAACTCGGCCAAGGAGAGCAACACAACAACTAATAAATATGGTAGTCAGCAATAAGCGAAATGTGATTTTGACAATGACATTTGATTGATGTGTCATGTGTTGTATGTCACCTTATAACAGCGAGAAAAAATAAAACACGAATTCCGAACATACTATTTGATTGCGACAGCATGTTTTTTATTACCTATTATTGCAGCTAGATTAGTTTGGCGTTATGAGGCACAAGTAAGGATGGTTACGAACACCATGATTCAAAGTCAAACGGCAACAAAACTTAGAACTGCCAAAGTCGTCAATTAAACGTCATAACCACTGTCATGGCTTCTGGTCTGGTGGGTCATGGTTCTGGGTACTGGATAGGGTTACCTCAATATTTTTTTTTTTTTTACAAATAATTCGTTATTTACACCTGTACTTTTATTACAATTAATTTAATTGTATTTTTATGAGAATTTACATAGTGCTAGTCCAAAATCAAGCATCTTCTTTACCTTATTATCTTTAACAAGTAACACAAAACCAGAGCACAATCATTCCCTAGAGTTCCTTCAGTGGAGGAACCGACTACAACTTGATGGAGAGGGACTGAAACAATATTTATGAACATCGCACTTGGTAGCGCTTGTGGGTAACTTATGAGATCATATTATGTACTAAGTTTCCTAACTTACCTCGAGGGAAATACCAAGGAGATAAGACTCATATTCCCTTAAATATGCGTCTTATCTTCTTGGTATTTCATTTTATGATTCTTTTGCTGGACATTCGAAATATAATTTGGAATTTTGTAACATTTTATATATTTATCGTGCAGATGAACAAAATAACGAGATTCAAATAGCACTATGATTCTTTAAAAACTGGGATTTAACCTAAAATGTCTGCTAAAAAGTAACACCTACTTAGAACATTAACTGTACATACTGAACTCACAGTGACTGCAATAAATAAACAGGAAAAATAAAAACCAGAATAAAAAATCCCGCGTAGTAAACAGCTACGAAGTCGTAGCCGCGTAGCCTAGTCAGCTACGCCGTAGCAACTGTGCATGCTACTGCATCTATTCATATATGAAAAAAAAAGACCTTGTTTTTTAAATATTCAATTATTCTGATGTAAAAGTCATATGAATATCACTTTTTGTTCGCAATGCAAGAATAGATTATGTAACGTCACTGTAATACGTAATGAATATTATTTTTTTATAAAAAAAACCTATTCTTTGTTTAAATACACACTTTAACATTTATAATATAAAGTTGAATAAGCAGTATGCTCATTCAAAACTCACAAACAGAACCGGCGTGTAATTCGCGATTATCTCTCACAGCATACAAACTACCTATAAACTTCAACTAAGCATTATTCCGGTCTGTTGCCTTCAAAACTCTGAGCGAAGTATTACAAAACATACATATTAATCCTGAAACACTCGCTCCTGAAATGTATTCAAATTATAAAGGAAAACTTACAGGTAGTTCAATTTATACAAAGAAGTAAGAAAAAATAAAGAACATAAGCTTTCAAACTTAAGTGCCCGTATTTTATACGAGTATCAATGTTTACACCTAATAAATCCTAAAAGCGATTTTCTAGTGAAATAACGAATGCAAGTTTGGGATTTTTTCAGGGTTCCGTACGAACACTCGTGTATTTGTCTGTACGTCTGTCTCCGCCAAATTATTCCGAATTTACTGAAGCAACCCCGTTGAAATTTAATGAGTAGCTTCAGTAACCGAAACACGAACGCGTGAATGTTTATATTTTTAGTTTGGGTTCACTTTTAAAAGCCATGTCAATCGAAAAGATTTATTGTGAGAATATAATTCCCTACTTCATAGACTAGGCCGGAAAACCATTTTTTCCAAATTATTTTGTTTCGTGAACAAAAATGGTACATTTTAAAACTATATCTGAGCTGTCCTACCAAAAGGCTTACAAAATGTCAAAGGTTTATTTTTTTGTCAAATATGTATGAGTTTTGAAATAAATTAGGTACAGTCACAATAATTATAAATCATTTCAAAATTGGATAAAATTATAGATAGATATCAAATTAAATAGAACAAAAAATATACAACACAAAATAATTGTGTCAATAATTCACTAATACAACAATAATCAAATTTAAGAATATAATTTAGTATACCACATATCATTAAAACATATTCAATTTAGTTAATACGAATTAAAATTAAGCCATAAAAATATTCGTTAACACAAAAATATACATACCTTGCTGTTCTACAATATGAACAGATTTATTTTAAATTCTTTATTGACTTGAGATAACTTGTTTTGACAACTTGTTATATACTTTTTGAGCCATTGCAGAAAAACCTTTGCTATGAAATGAAACTCATAAGAAGTCTGTGATGTCAAAAAAACTGAAAAAAAATGTATATTACAATATTCATAGCTCAGTTTTTAGAGTTCCGTACCCAAAAGGGTAAAAAGAGACCCTATATAAGACTCCGCTGTCCGTTCGTTAGTCTGTCTATCCATTAGTCACCGAGCTTTATCTCATGAACCGTGATTGTTAGACAGTTGACATTTTCACAGATGATGTATTTCAGTTGCCGCTATAAAAAAAAAAACAATAAATTAATTAAATAATTTAAGGGGCTCCCATACAACAAACGCCGTTTGCCGTTTTTATAGATAAGTAATGGCACGAAGAGTTCCGTAGAACCCTTCGTGCGTCCTCGCACTTGGCCGGTCTTTTTTCATAAGTTTTTAATTTGGTTTATTCAGTTTAACTACACAATTAAGTACTTACTGTATTAGAAGATATAAAAAGGTGAAGGAAAGGATTAATTGAGGAACAGAAAATTCTTCCACATCGCTGTCAGTTGGAAAATATCACAAGTTTGGTTCCAATACTAATAATAAGGGGTCTACCCTTTATAGCAGAACTTTTAATGTCATAATATTATTTTGCATAACAACGGATAGCATAATCTTCACTTCGCAGAAAATTGTTTGGTATACCCTCATTTATCATACATTAAAAAGTCATAATTTTGTATGTCAGAATCATCTTTACGCATAAATTTCATATCCATAATAATTAAAAAGTAGAACCATCATATCGCAGAAAGTTCCCAGTCAGAATCGTCTTTTGGCATACATTTCATATCGGTAGTCATTAAAAGGCAGAACTGTCATATTTCAGAAAGTTAACAGTTAGAATCATCTTTTGGCATACATTTGACATCCATAAATTTAAAGACACATCTGTTATATTACAAAAAATCCATAGTTACAACAACAATCAAACAAACAATTCAAATCAAAACAAACAATTTTGCATTTCTTACCAGAATAATAAAATTTGTGCAAGCAAGCATGCAGCATGCAGGCAAGCCATGCAGCATGCAAGCAAGCAAGCATGCAGCATGCAGCATGCAAGCAAGCAAGCAACATGCAGCATGCATGGTTTCTGTCACGGCTACGGCGCTGCGGGGCTCCGGCGGTCCCACGCGAGTTTATCGTCGCAGATGGGTTTAACGCTCACCACCGCAGCTTCGGCTTGCTGGCCGGCTATGCCGGCTAGCCTCAGCCGCGGCGGCGAGTGTTACAACCACCTGCTCCTCAACTCGCGGGCCGCCTCGCACCTCCGCGCCTTCGCGGTTTTAAATTACACTCTAGGGGTAGGGCAGACAAGACTACGTGGAGTCGGTTTTGCAGCTATTCGATTCTGTCAGTAAATTTGTAGTAAAAAGCGTTTACTGTTAAAACAATGTTTAAATTTTAACATACCTACCTAAGATTAGATAAATGCTTTTTTATGGAAATGGTTAAATAGATTCATCCCAGATGAAATTCTGCCATCTTCATAGTATGCCAAGTGAAATTATACAAAATAATTGTTGTTCCAAGTAAACATTGTGCTAAACGAAAATATGCGACATGTTAACTATGCTTAAGGTAATTATGCCAAATAAAATTCTGCCATCTTAATAGTATGCGATTGTAAATTCGGACATATAAACATTCTGCCAAACAATTATACTAAATATTTTTTATGCCTTACAAATATTCGTTTAAAAAAAATTATGCCAAGTGTGTTATGCCAAGTAAAATTCGGAGCAACAAAATTCTGCCAGATAGAGGGAACCCAATAATAAGTTCTCAAATAAAATTTTCAGAAGAAAACCACTTTTGGTCATTACTTACTGTTCCTGAATACTATTTATGGTCGTGAATGTTCATGTACCGCTTAGCAACAAAGCCTGATTGTGGTTTTGGTCGAAACCGAAACTGAAATCCGGCGAAACGTAATTAGTTTGTGGGACTCCAAAGGTTCTCTGCACAAACAAATGAATTTTCTTCGAATAATTGAGTCGAATTCACTCGTCGAATGCATAACATAACGTATGTTATGCATTCGACGAGTGAATTCGACTTCGATTTTTATTTATAGGCCAATTAAAAATCATTTTCCGCGCGAGAAATACTCTTTCATTTTGACAATTCAGAAAAATACATTGTTATCGATTTGATCATTCTTAAACTGATATGAAGCAAAGCTTGTGCTTTATATCATTTTAAGAATAAGATATATGTCAGTTAGAGAATACTAATAAGAGCTACCACAAAGGGACTTTTTGCAAATTGGCGATAGGACATGGAACCAAGCCACAGGAAAAGCTAGAATGAAAACATGTAAGTAAATACTCTAAAAAGAACTTAATGTCAAAAGCTAGGCTAGCTATCTCCATGAATTATTTACTGACCTAACAGTTACCGCTTCTGCTGCCAAATGGCCGAACTGCCTTAATCTATAGTTCCAAAAACTTACTCTTTGCCACCATTTTTGGTCTAACTTATAGCCAAAGCTGAAACTTCTGTCAGAGTTTTCGTTAAAAATTATACCCTCGGGAAATATTCTAGATTTTATGTTGGCAACACAAGACCTATTCACCTGATACCGCGTGCCTCTAATGCGACATATTTCCACTGTCTATGCCCTTTTTGTAAAAACATAAATCTTGCTTATGGGGATTAGGTTGTTACTTTTTAGTAAATTCAAATGAAATGTTGAAAAGGTTTTCCAATTTTCAGAAATGGCAATATTTTTATAAATATTCGATCCGTGTCCGGATTGTATATGGTTTCGGATTGGACTACCCAGTTGCAGGCCCAAAAATAACCTACATGTAAAGGCTTTTATGAAAGGGTCTTCAATGCTTAGGATATATAACTGACCTTCACGCTTTTAAGGAACTCTTTTTATTCAAATTCTGCTAAGGTACATGTTAGGAAGGACCTGTGTTATAAAAATATGTATGTGGGTAGATCATAATTTTTCATAATCAGCCTTTTAACGTTCCCACTGCTGGGACACAGGCCTCCTCTCTAGGAGAGGGAATGGGCCGTAATCCACCACGCGGGCCCAGTGCGGGTTGGTCATAATAATTATTATGATGACTTAAATGATAAAAAACTCATTTATTACTTGTCTCTTTTTTTTTGCGTGTGATACATTGTATAACGACATGAAAAGGCTTGCCATGCTTTACCCCGCATTTTTTAGCATGGTAATATAGCAGTTAGCTACAGGTACCTACTATTTTGTATACTTGATTAAATGAAACGCTTGACAAGTGAGAGTCAAACTCACACACTCAAGAACACCAAAATAACAAATAGCATCAGACTATTTGTTAAATTTGTTATTTTGGATGATACAGTTGCAATAGAAAAACACTCAAAATTCCAATCGTTTACCTAAATTTATCTATTTGTTCATTACTAGCATTGCCTCTCGCAGTTTCCGTGCCCGTGGGAATATGGGAATACAATATAGCCTATGTTCACCGGAGATAGTGTGCTTCCCAAAAGTGAAAGAATTTTTCAAATCAGTCGAGTAGGTTCAGAGCCTATTCAATGCAAACCAACAAAAAAACAATCAAATCTTTCCTCTTTATAATATTAGTGTAGATATACTTAATTGTATACCTCATATTAAGATAACAGGGCAAATATTTATTAGAACAAGTACTCAACTACATCATATTGCGGTCCATAAGATACAACCCGCTGACAGATAAATGGTTGTACATTGGCGGCTTAATACAAGAGTCCGTTGGACCTCTTTGAATAAGGACTGATCAATGACTGCTATTGCTGTACTAAAACGTAACAACTTTAACTTCTTTTTACTTTATTATTTTATTTATTTATTTATTAAAACTTTATGCACAAGTAAAAAAATCCGTACAAAGGCGGACTTAATGCCATGGGCATTTTCTACCAGTCGACCTTAGGGTAGTAAGATTTTATTGTAATATTGTGCGTTGTGTTGTGAATTGTTATTTTTGCGAAATGCCACAATATATAGTCGCAATTCTAGCTTATTCCTATCTATAATGGTGGCCGCACGTTCATTTGTTTTCAATAATAGTTTACTGATGCAATCCGTTTGTTCCACAAAGAACTTGTTTATTGGGATTTGAATCACGTACAATAAAGAACAGTCAAACAATCCGAAAAGAGGGCCAAGTGGTAACGGCCCCGAATTACGAATTGGAGGTGCACCATTGCTCTCAAAACGGCGAAGGAAAACATCGTGAGGAAATAGAGGCATATCCTAGAACCTAAAATTCGAAGACATGTGACATTCACCAACCCGCACTGGGCCGGCGTAGTAGATTTCGGTTTCGGATTTTTGCCTATGCCCCAGCAGTGGGAACATTAAAAAGCTGATTATGCAAAGTATTTATTACTAAGTTCTTTCTGTGGCTTTGCTTCCGTGGCTTATCCTGCAGGCAATAACTGTAAATTATTCCGGAATAAAAAACATCAGCGACAAACTAACTGCTATCAGTGAAAGATTTTAACTGTGTTTTTCCAAATGCAAGGGCCGCGGTGACTCTTTCGAACAAATTCCGCAATCCTAGACAAACACCCTCCCTCTTCTTAAAAACGAATGGAGCATTATTCATCTCGCACACGTGCTTACTTGGCGCTGGGTATTTCACTCAATTATTTTTCGCACATTTTCTTTGCATCATTAAGTCAATGGAATCCAGGAGTACCAAAATTCAATCATAAAGAACACAAATTAATTTTCAGGTGAGCGGAATTTGTTCGAAAGAGTCACCGCGGCCCTGGAACGCAAAGGGCACAAGAAGGATCACGGGTGGGTTCCAGAAAAAAAAAATGTTATAAACGATTAAAAATTGAAAAGTTTGTATAATTACTGTTTCTTGTTAAATATCTGTAAAAGGGATCTAATTATTTTGGTTAATGCTTTTTGAGTTTCTGATCTAGCAACATTCTTAAGATATACATGATGTCAAGAATGTTCTCTTTAGAATAAAAATTACAATCTTTTTACCATTTTCATGGCGTAATGCATGAGATCAATTTTATGAGAACTGCTTTTGAACATAGAAAATAAGCTTATCCAAAAGCCATATTATTAGCAAGTAAGATAATTATGTGGTATATTTTATCCTCGTATACCCACGGGAACGGTAACTACGCAGCTGAAACTGTAGGGAGCTTTAATTATAAACCATTTTCTGACACTTTTGAATTGTGAAGGTCGTTCTAAATCGTACCTAGATCTCTATTGATAAAATGAATAGTAGGTACTTAATGAAAACTTAAGATGAAAATATGGAAGATTTCACAAAATCTAAAGAAAACTTCTCAAGGTCGAATCTACCAGGACTGAAGCACCAAACTTTAACAATAACCACACTAAACAAAGTACGTCTAGAAATTTACGGAGATGCCCACGAGTAAGTAAATACCAAAGCGACTGGGATAGAATTCCAACAGTTTTTGTACTAAGTCACGTTCCAACTAAGATTTACGTCCCCTATCTGGATGAATCGAGCCCTAAAATAAATAAAGACCCTGTAAAATCCTTTTTAGGGTTCCGTGTGGTGGTTGCCAATTATAGCTTTTCGTACTTAAGTATATGAAGACTTTTATTTCATTCTTTGAGAACGGTATTTTCAAACTAAACTGGACATTAACTTGAATTAATAAAGGAAAGTTTATTAAGCACTTGAGTAATTTATACAAAAGAGTTAAAATAAAAAAAGTCACCCTATGTAATATTTTCTTTGTCTATTTTTTCTGTAACTTGTATGGTGTACATAATAAAGATTATTCTATTCTATTCTACCGTTGTACATTGATTGACAGTTTCATACCAAATTTTCCGTTACTCGGTTTCCAAACGATGAAGATTTTCAGCACAAAATTTCCTCAATCCGATTTAAAGACCAAGCTTTGCATATTCTTTTCAAACGTTCATTCATTGACCCACTTACAGTCGAATCCACTTATCGGGAATACGAGAAAAAAAAATGACACTCTGGCCTACGTTGAAATACGGAGCCATAAGCTATAAAATAAATAACTCCGATCAGTTGAATGTGAGTCATCGAATATTGTTGCCTTGGTTGTAAAAAGTCTGGATCGATACACAGTGTATTGTACTGTGACCTCTTTATAAGCATACAAAGTATTCGCCTATATTTCGTTTAACTCATAGTACTAGTAATAATAATAATTAATATTATTAAACTAAAGAATAACAGCCGCACGGGTCTATCTTCAAGGTTAAGCAACGCTTGCCAAGGTTGGTCTGTGGATGTGTGACCTTCTTAACATACCGAATTTCCACTCGGATAGCACGTTAAGCCATTGGTTCCGGCTGTCATTTGCAGATCTTTAGCAGTCGTTACGAATTGTCAGAATCCAGTAAATCTGATTCCAGTCTTGCCAAGAAGTATTGTGTTTCCCAGTTGATAGGTTGTGGAGCTCTGGTAGGCAGCCGCTCCACCTTAAATACTGGTATTCAGCTGAATCCGGTATGACTGGAAGCCGAACCCAATGTAGTTGGGAAAAGGCTAGGCAAATTATGACTAGTAATAATTTTTAGTTGTATAGTTTCAGTTGTACCTATAGTAATTATTTCAAGGCTTAAGCCCTAGCGAGTGTATTCTACGTATGGTATGTTGAGCTGTAGACAAACGTTTTTGCTACAACTTATGTTTATCGATACGATGGATTGAGAATTAATATCTGTGAGTATAGGGGCCGTGCAGTAAAAAAAAGGAAGAAAACAAGTTTATTTGACACACACACAGTAACACATAATTTACATACAAATAAAAGGAAACTTAATTTTTACCTCAAAATAGGTCTGGTCAGTAAATTGCCAGACGACTAAGAGCTGCCTGAAGCTGGTCTTCAATTGAATCTTACGTTGAGGAACTATAAGTGGAATCTCAGAAGCGGCAATGTCTCGTACTTCAAAGGTAAAGTATAGAATTTGAAAAAAATTAATTGATTTTATTATGCATGGGAAAACATCAAATGACTTCTTCAGCTCTGGATGGAGTAGAAGGGAGTGTCGGACTCTTACTGACTAAAAATAACCGTATTGCCGTTTGCGTTCCATAGCCACGGTGACTCTTCCGAACAAATTCCGCAACAATCCAAAGTGACTTGGTTTGTTTGTTATGTTTTCACGCCTCATTCGTTGAACCGATTTTGGTACAGAGGTAATCCAGCAAACGCTTCTAGACAACCTTTTGTAAAAATCTATTTTGGTGCAAGCAAAATCGCGAGCAATAGCTAGTATTATCATAAGATTTTCAACTTTAAGGTTGAGTTAACAGAAATGGTAAGAAATAATAAGTTATTTATTAATTGCGGTGATTGCGTATCACAAAACTACACAAACGGGCATACAACCAGGGTTACCCTCTGAACATTACTATGTTTTTTTATACTTTATAGGAAGAGTGTGATTTTCTTAAATTATTTTGAGCTAGCAAATACGACATCATAAAACAGTTCAATTTAATGTTACGTCACATAGCCTATAACGGGCGGAAAGTCAAGACGCTTGTAACGATACCTCATTTTTCTTATTTTAGGTAGAACAGTTTGGAAGTTATGTGGGGAACAGATGAACACAATGTATGTATATATAAATACCTACCGCTCAAAATCATAACCTCCCAAAATACATACCTTTACCATTTTCTTAGCACACAAGAACAATCAATCAATTTCTTTACAAAGTTTTAGTTCACTTTTTAACCGTCGTAACAAAATCCCATAAATTCATTAAGTACGGAACCCTTCCGTAATTGTAGTTTTCACCAATCCATCTCAAGGGCTCACCATAATTGACATTCCGGAGGGCTACTGTTACAAAAGTGCCCATAATGGCCCTTTAAGTAAAATAACTCACGCGGCTCTCAAACAAAATATACGCCTATTGTTAAAGTCATCACTTTCTATTACCAAAATGTACATCACTTCAGACAATGTTTGTATTAGAAAGTCTTTTTTGGAAATAAAATGTAAAGCGTCAGTAAAATTGAAAAGGTAATAATCTCACGTAAAGCAGATTATAGATAAGTGCTACCCACTTTCAGGATAGGTAACGTAATACTTTAGAATAATGTAACCCCCACTTTAACTCCACCTTCATAAAGTGTCCTCTTCGAAACATTATGTTTTGCCTATAACCCATAAATAATCCACAAGGACAACATTCTCAAACTCACACTTGACATTTAATGGACAAAGCGATACGTTTGTCTGGACAAAGCGATATAATGTCCATTGAATATAGGATCGGATAACGATATCATATTTTAGTACACAGACGCACTAGGACCCGTTTCGGATAAACTCGTAAACTATTGAGCTACACAGTTGAGTCGAATGCTTCGATCAAAATATTATAATGTCTATAAAAAAAAACTTTTTACAAAAAAATACAACCGACTTCCACAAAAAAAAAAAACAAAAAAGTACAAAATAACTTTAATTCGGAAGTCGGTGTTCAAAAAACGAAAAAGGAACCACAAACACCGAGTACTGGAAGTCGGTTGTATTTTTTTGTAAAAAGTTTTTTTTTATTTTTCACTTTTTAGTGGTACCTACACCCCCTCCCCTCCCCCACCTAAACGAACCAATAACATTGGTGTAAAAAAATGCACTGCTTCAATGCAGAGTAAACTAAAAGGTCGTCAATGTAGACAATGTAGATATTTTTTTTAGATTTTTGTTGATTTTTCAAAAACCGCTTGTTCGATTTCGATAAAATTGGGAAGTATACCCTTTCCAACAAAAAAAAAAATTTTCAAATCGGTTGGCAAGCGACGGAGTTATGCGCGAACAAACATAAAAAAAAATACAAACATCCGAATTGAGAACCTCCTCCTTTTTTATTAGAAGTCGGTTAAAAATACATTGACTTCTTGGTGATAATTTGGGCAAGGAGAAGACGACTAAATTTAGAGGACTTTTTAGCTAGCTTGTTACCTAAGCAGAATTTGAAAGAATAAGTTTTGGATTGCCAGGCACTTGATTTTCTATTAATATACCTGAGTCTATAACATCTATCTTCATCTATCACTACACGAGCATGTTCCACTCACTACTGTAAATTAAGTTTAAAAATAAATAAGTAACACGAGTTTATGAACAAATTAAAGCTTTTAAGATTCCCTTAGTCCTAGTGTTTTTTTTAATTATTATTTTCATCATCAACATCAACAGCCTGTTGCAGTCCACTGCTGGACATAGGCCTCTCCAATTGCACGCCACTTAGATCTATTTTCGGCTTCTCGCATCCAGTTTCTGCCAGCCGTCCTGCGCAAATCGTTACTCCACCGTGCCTGAGGACGTCCTACACTACATTTGCCGAGACGCGGTCTCCACTCTAGAACTCGTTTACCTCAACGGTTGTCGGTTCTACGACTAATATGGCCAGCCAACTGCCAATTCAGCTTACTAATCCGGCGGGCTATATCGATGACCTTGCTTCTCTGACGGATCACCTCATTTCTGATTCGATCCCTCAGAGACACACCGAGCATAGCCCTTTCCATAGCCCGCTAAGTGACTTTGAGCTTATGGACCATACAAGCTGTCAGTGTCCACGTTTCGGCTCCGTATGCCATGACGGGTAGGACGCACTGATTAAAGACTTTCGTCTTTAGGCACTATTATTATTTTCACTTAGAGTAAATAAAATCTGCAATCATACCTGCCAATGCTGATGAAGCACATGTGCATGATGCTGGCTGAGCACGCCAGCACATCGCAGGTGACGTACACGTTGCACCAGACCACGCCCAGCGGCCAATACCCTGAGAGGAAATAGATTTTAACCGGGTTGTTGTAATATTTGGGGGTATGAAGAGAAAGGGGCAAAATGAAACTTTTCCTGTAAACACTTATGAGATAGAAATGCTAGTTACCATATTTAGAAAATAATTGAATAGAATACTTTTTATTATCTATACCATATAAGTAGTAGAAAATATAGATGAAGAAATCATTATATTGGGTGATAAAATGTTGAACAAATGTCTTATAAGATTGTATAAGTAGATAGTAATTATCCAAATAATATTTTGTTTTGCTTTGATTCACAAGGAGACTTAATATTGTAGCATTAATTCATTTAAACTCATGCATTCACATCATCTGTTATTATGATCTGTGCACAGTTTTAAAAACTGAAAGCCTATGAGGTCTTATTTTTAAACCTCGACGCAATAACGACGGGATGTTATAAGTTTGAAGTGTGTGTGTGTATCGTAGCTCTTGAAACCGATTTAAGTTTTTTTTTTTCTTTCTTTTTATAGAAATCCCTTATCAGTAATCAGGAATAGGTATTGACATTTGAATATATCAAGAATTGCATTCGATTGAACTATTTAAAATACAAACCCATTGATAACGTAATAGACGAAGTTCATATAGGTATGGTCTAGTGTTAGTGAAAATGAGCTAATCAGATTTTTGTTTGACTACTCACGAGAGTAGTCAAAGAAAAATCTGATTAGCTCATTTCATTTTAGTCATGGAAACGATTACATGACGACATTTTCATACCAAAAAATATTTACAGCACAACATTCAAAATTGGATTTCGAGATGGCAGCCATTTTTTTTTACTTCTCAATCATTTCCTACGAATTTCCATACATCTATGAGTAGAAGATTACTTCCTGCTAACAAATATGCCAAATTCAAAGGAATAGGCACTCGAAATAAGATTTTATGTCCCCAGCTGTGACATACGGTTCTTGCGATTGTCAAAGTGCTTATTAAAAGCTTTTTATTTTGAATTATTATAATAGTTAAAAAAAGCTAATGACTTTAATGAATACGTTCCATTATTGAATGTAAAGTTTTCGTATTATTATTACTTAAACAATGAAAAACTGTTTTAAGTGATGCATTATGTTAATTAAATGTAAAAAATAATGGTTCATTTGCTTACATTGCTGAGAGTCAAAAGACCACACACAAAAATTTGGTTACACACACACACACACACACAAAAACGTTTATTATTTGCAGCATTGAAAATGTGTCCTAGTAAGACCGAGTCTTATTGCATTATCAAAATATTTGGATTTAAATCTACTGTATAAATACTGTGCAATATTCCTTCCCAGAAATTTGGCAGTCTGTTTATGAGTATTTTCCAAAATACTCTTTTTTAAATGAAAATCATCACAGGTATGTATTGATGCTTGTCGTTCAACAGAACAGTGTGTCAGAACACTTTATATTAGACACCCATAGCTGAAAGCGTTCACACAATTGGCTTTTCATGAAAGGATTGCGTCCTGGAAATAGGTACAATTTGTTAGACTCCGGTACACGTTGCTATGAAAGATGTGGTCTGTCTGAGCAAATGGAGTCTGTGAACAGTAAGAGGTACAATGTGTAACCGTTTTCAAGCAATTTTCTCAAGCCCCTTGTGAACCGTTTTAAAGAATTGTTGGCGATGCTTGGTATTGATAAGATTGGACTTTAAAGAAGTTCTTTGGTACATTTTTTTGTCGTAGAAAAACTATTATCATCATCATCATCATCAACAGCCTGTTGCAGTCCACTGTTGGTCATAGGCCTTCCAATTGCACGCCACTTAGATCGATTTTCGGCTACTCCCATCCAGTTTATGCCAGCCGTTCTCCGGAAATCGTCACTCCACCGTGCTTATTTGAAGAGAAACTATGCCACTAGGAATTTATCCTGTATCGTGAGTGTGTTTACAAACATATAGATTCATATACACAAACAACCAGATCTGAGAAAATATTTGTAGGCCATACAAATATTGTTTCCGCACGAGAATCAAACCCGTGCCACGCAGCAGCCAATCGCTTAAACACTGCGCCAACAATGCCACCGAAATTTCAAAGTTAATTTCAATTAAGTTTAAATTTATTTTCATAAGGAATTATTTACTGTACAATACTACGGAAAATTATGTACCTACAGATAAAATATTTTTTTTTTTTACAAATATAATGTATACTAGTTGATTCAATAAATTAGAACTGTATTCACTGCTTTGAAAAATAAAATAAAAGTCGTATAAAAGTTCAAAAACTTACCTAAAAATCCAGGAATCGCCCCCATAGGCATCACAAACAAGCTGACCAATAAATCTGCGATGGCCAGCGACAGCAGAAAATAATTAGTCACATTCTGTAGTCGTTTATCTAAACACACGGCTAAACACACCAGAATATTACCCACACCGCCCGCTATTATAAACACTATCACGAACAGAAAACTCCAATCGTAACCCACTTTATCGACCACTTTTTCCGTCATATTCCTAAAATCGTAACTACATTGAAAAGTTTCCACTACACTAAGAACTGATGATTCATTCAAAGTGTCAATGTACAACGTCCGATTTTGCGTTTCCGTGTAACAGAATAACGTGTCCAAATCGCAGAATAAACTTGGTAGGCGGAGCCAGAGATTTTTAAGTGCACTCTCGAAGATTATGGTGACCATGTTCAGCTTGAGGTAAGCAGTGCACAGAGTGTTGTTGCTACCAGCATTTGAAGTATTACACGAAGAGCAAGTATATGAGGTTTCATTTTGTATGTCTATGTTTAGTTCACAAGTATAGTTAACAAATTTGTCATCAGAAGCACAGTCGAGTCCGGAGAATGAATCGCCGCAGCCTCGTCCGTGGATCAGATGGCATTGGAATTCTTGAAAGGCTGTGTCCAGGAATGTGAGATTATTCATGTCAAAGACCATGCTAGGTCACATGTTGTACTCCGTCTTTGCTGGTCATCTTTACGCGATCTGGAACAAAATAAAAATGGAATTTGAATATCTAAGTTTCATTTTCTATACTTCATTAATTACACACATAAAATGTATGTGATGTATTTTAGCCCTCTAAAAATGTCACAAATTTACACCTTATTAACGAATTAATCATTCGGAGTTATGTATTTTTCAAATTGTTTTTAGCCTAAATACCTACATGCCCAAATTTGACACTTAAAAGGTATTTCACAATTTCTGTACTCGAAATATTCAATTCAGGAACCATAGTCTAAACTTTGTATTTTTTTTAACTGTCTGTATTTTTTCCAAAATCATTCATAAAGTCAAGATAATCGTAAGCCAAATCTATTGTTTTCATCTTTCAAAATATAATATAATAATTTTACGAAATATTTGGCGCTACAATTTTAATGTTGTCCAATGTTTCTTGTCTCTTTAAAACAAAGTTAACAAAAATTTAAAAAGACAAAACATATACGATGATAGAAACTCGACTATTTAATTAACTAAAGATTAATTATTCCTAGCAAGTTGCTACAGTCAGTATGAGAACATTAATTAAACTGTTTAATGATCATAAATTCTGTCTTCATTTTGCCTTCTAACTAATATTCAACGCGTAATTTCCGAGATGCTGACAAGTTAATAGACCACCTGGTTAAATTGTAGACTGTTGAGAAATAGATAGTCGGTACGCGTTGACTCAGGCACGTGCAAAAATATGACAAACGCCAAGAGTTGGCTAGAAGGATGATTCAAATATTTCATATTTTACTAGTCGTCTATAACTAAACAGTACGTGAACTTCATTAAAAGAATATATGAGTAGATTGCCTTTCAGAATTTGAGTACAAATATAAGTAGGGCACAAAGTATTTTTTAGTTATTCTTCAGCATATCTATCATCTTAAATAGTTTATTCAAAGAGAAACTTGAAGAATCATTTATATTAATATTATAAAGGGGAAAGATTTGATTGTTTGTTTGCACTGAATCGGCTCCGAAATTACAGAACCGATTTAAAAATATTTCACTGTTGAGAAGCTACTATCCTTGAGTGACATAGGCTATATTTTATCCCCGTGTTCCCACGGGAACGGGAACTACGCTGTGCTGCTAGTTGTCTTATATTTTTGTACTAGCTATCTTACCATTACTAAATCACTACATAATATAAAACAAAGTCGCTTTCTTTGTCCCTACATCCCTATTGAAACTACGCAGCGGATTTTGATGCGGTTTTTTTTAATAGATAGAGTGATTGAAGAGGAAGGTTTTGTATGTATAATACATGCATATTATAGTAGAGGAAACATTAGTATTTACATTGCATCCGTGCGAAGCCGGGGCGGGTCGCTAGTAGGGTATAAAGTAAATTCTTTCTCTTACTCCGTATGCCTTTTCATCGCCATTCCTAGCTACACTGTTCCCAAGTTTTCTCTTAAGCTTTGGTCTTCCTTAAAACATGACCTTTTCACACATAATATTACGGCACATACATATGTATACTCTTCTACTTCAAAGTAGGTGAGAGTGCACTTCGCTCCGCATATTAACGCAGAGCCACGGGATTTATCACCAAGTACTGCAGAAGGAGGCCTAGGTAATGTAGTGTGATGCACTTTTGTTTCTATTGAAATGGAAGGAAAGTAGAATAAAGCGAACATAGTAAGCCTTTGTATAGTAAAGTTTTCTTGTACATAGGGTTTTAATAATACATGTTTTGGTTTATTCTCGTGTTTGGTGTTTAGTAGTCCTAATATTTAGCTTGCGTTGCCTTATATTTTTGTTTGCTATGACAATGTAGCAAGTGTTAGTGAAAAAATGCTATGACTTCTTTGCCGACAAACCACTATTAAAATATAATCTGCCTGGGTCATGTTGCGTTTTGTATACATAGTGCATGGTGAAGAGTTCTGAACCTAGTTTGGCCGACGCGGGTGTTGAATCCGGTGCATGAGGTAACAATGACACGTTCTAGAATCGTTGTTCGTCATGTGTTTAAATTCAACAAGCAGAGAGCTGCCTTTTTGCTTCTTAGTATGATATAGGTAGGTCCTACAATTGTAATGATTCTCAAAGTTAATAAATGCTATTTCTTTATCTTCATTATAGTAAACACCAGACATTACTTTTTGATGACATGGTAGGCGCAGTGGTTGAGCGTTCAGCTGCTGCGTTACATGTCGCGTGTTCGATCCCCGCACGGAATAAATGTTTGTATGGCCTACAGATAGTTGTTCCGGGTCTGGGTGTCTTGTGTATGTGAGTTTACATGTTTGTGAACGCACACGATACAGGAGTAAATCCTAGTGTGGGGCAACGTTTTTTTTTTTAATTACAAAATACATTATAGTTTAAGTTTCAACAATAAAAATACTGACCTAAATGTGTTAAATTTTATATTTGTTAGTATGCTTATGTAATTTAAATTAATATTTGTATGCCACCTATTGTGGCAGGACACAGAAACACATTACCCTGCAATTGTTCCACCCATTTTTACCTGTGTACACAAATAAACGTATTTGATTTGATTTGAAATGGTACTAAATATACATGGCTTGTTATTAATTTTCAGCATGATTTGAAACTTTATTCTCGTGGTTGCTGTTTAGTAGTCCTATAATTCAGTTTGCGTTGCCTTAACATTTTTGTTTGCTATTACTATCTAGCATTTTCAGCAAAATTTGAAACTACGGTCCCGAATTATTCAGTTATAAATCTTGCTTAATATGACCTTTTCACACATAATATTATGACACATAATAGAATACGCGACTGCTACAAAGCAGGCTAGAGTAAATTTGGCTCTGTATTAATATACGGAGCCAAGTTCACTCTCGTAGAGCCGTGGGAGTTTTAAGGAGTGACGTAGAAGGAGGCTAATGATTATGTAGTGTGATGCACGTTTGTTTCAATGGCAATTTAAGGAAAGAGGAATAAAGAGAATTAAATTTTGACATTTTGGGAATTTGATTTGTGTTCGACGTTTTAATGTATACTGAAACATGTACATTTTATACAATATGAACAGTATACATTTTTATCATTAGTAGATATACAATATTAGTATCTTGTGGAAACACAATTTAAAACATAAGTTATTCAACTTTACAACTGCCAGTGTTCTGGGCACTTTTCCCGTTGACAGCGATGTGGACGAATTTTTCGATGCCCTATGAGTCTTTTCTTCTTTTTACTCCGCTTGTACAAATATATATTTTCTATATTATATCTTCTTTAGTTGTATTTTGTAAATATATAGTTTTTAATAAGTTGTAAAGTTGTACATTTTATATTTAAATATTAATAAAACTATAAACACTTAGATTAAAAATAAACTAAAATATGGCATCAAAAATTCGTCCGCATCGCTATAAATGGATAGTGAGTCCAAAAGACTGGCGGTATTGCCACGTTGTATGGCAATATATGTATGTATGCTTGTCTTATTTCCGAGGTGAACTCTAAAAAGACAAATATTTAAAAAAAACACACCTGCCATGTCAAAAATATAACTAAAAAAAATTAAATACAAGATAGCTAACAATCTTTAAACAAAACACATTTAAACTTCTGTCTGTCTTCTGTCTTCTGGATAAGTACGCGAACTTTCTAGATCTTTCTACGATGGAAGTTTCTGGAATTATCTGGCGCCATATATAATAAAATATACCGACCGAGTCAGTATTGGATTAGCGATACAAGTGATAAATTCGATAGCGATCGTCAACTGCGAACTCAAGTGATTAGTAGGTAGTGCGATTGTGTTTTATAATTAGTGAGTAGTAGTTGTAATTAGTGTTGTATAATTAAAGTGTCATTTTTAGTCATTCAATCGGCTGTTTTTATTGTCACGAACCCGTAAATCGTAACAATACTTTACTCCTATACATTTTCTGCACTTGTTTAAATCACATCTTCAAGAACATCGCATCTAAATACATATAACTCAAAAGTGACTGACTGACATAGTGATCTATCAACGCACAGCCCAAACTACTGAACGGATCGGGCTGAAATTTGGCATGCAGGTAGATGTTATGACGTAGGCATCCGCTAACTTCGGGCTGAGAGTTTCAAAATCGGGGGTAAAGTAACTATTCCACGGGGACGAAGTCGCAGGCAGAAGCTAGTTGACTAATATATCTCTCATCGAAGGGTTTCTAAAGAGGGTTGCACACTCAAGAGCAGACCGGACACACTGAATGGAACATAAAGCGGTCCCATTAGCACTCGGTGCAGCTACACTTGTGTATTGAGTACTAAAAACATGTGTGTCAGGAAATTGTGGTAGTTTAAGTACTTGGAATTTCATCAAACTGTCAAGTACATTTCAGGTAGGTACACAATAACTGAGGTGTGTACACACCCTGAATGAAGATCGTGTTCTTAGGACTGAATCTGAATCTATATATATTATAAAGAGGAAGGGCTTTTGTAACGAATAAGCTCCGACTGATTTTAATATTTTTTTCACCAATTGAAAGCTACATTATCATCAAATAACATATGTTATATTTTGTCAACTAAACGGGTGAAACCGCGGGGCGCTGCTAGTGAAACATAAAAGGTTTCCACTAGCACGCGATGCAGCTAAAAACATGTGTATTGACAACTAAAGACGCGTGTAAAAAATTGTCTTACATTAAGCGACAACATACATATATCAGTAATCTAATTAAAAATTCTCTATTATATTTTATGCAAGCCCAAAATCTTGTTAGTCTAGTTTACGATGAAACTCAACTGCCAAGATTCGTCATATTCTTGACGAATGGGTATTCCCAAGAAAAAACCAAGAAGACGATAGACTGTCTTAAAAGTTTTGGATTTTTTATCTATCTATGTATACATAGTTTCGGAGCGTATTCGATCCAAAGAAACAAATCTTTCCTCTTTATAATATTAGTATACACAAATAGTGCATGACGTTTGTCGCTTAAAACTAAGCCAAAGTACTATAGAGTTATGGTTTTTTTTTATATTGTTCAAAATTTACGCACGTTAACGATACTACAACATTACTGTACGTCATTAC
This sequence comes from Hecatera dysodea, assembly GCA_905332915.2. Lineage (NCBI taxonomy): Eukaryota > Metazoa > Arthropoda > Insecta > Lepidoptera > Noctuidae > Hecatera > Hecatera dysodea. The sequence goes on along the minus strand of HG995288.1, from coordinate 6,523,864 downwards.
AAACATTCCAGTTAAGCCCTCAGCACTCAACTTTAACGTTACAGCTAACCTGAATTGAGTCCGGAGCATCGAAATTCCTTTGACTGGACATTTCAGAATTTCTGAATGTACCGGAATGCTCTGCGATAAATTGCGACTGGTCTGCCACTCACGTGTGTTACGCTACATTTATCTGATCATGCGAAATAAATGATCCGTTTTGGCTGGAAGGACTGGAATTATTTTCGCAAATGGTTAAGTTTGGGATTCGGAAAAAAGTAATCTTAGTTTCTACATCTCGGCTCTCATATAGCTAGAGCATGAATCTATACTAATATTATAAAGAGGAAAGATTTGTATTTTTGTATGTAACGAATAAACTCAAAAACTACTGGACCGATTTCAAAAATTCTTTCACGATTAGAAAGCTACATTCACCCTGTGTAACTTAGGCTATATTTTATTCCCGTATTCCCACGGGAACTACGCGGGTGAAACCGCGGGCGCTGCTAGTGTTTAAATAATAAGAATTGTTTATTATTGTAACTTACTTATTATTGGTTTAAAAGGAAATATTTACTCATCAAATATGGATGGGACCAACACTGAAATTGCGAATTGAAAATATCAGTCACCGATATAATAGTTGAATTCGCCGAAAAAGCAAACAAAAGGTTATAATAAAAAATATATCTCACTGTGCAAAAGTAGATTTAATTCTTCTTTTCTTGCATATTTTATGTCTTTGTATCTTTTTGTATTCTAATATTTAAATATATTATATGAATTAAGTCCGCATCGCTCAAGAATATATGACAATGCCTCTGTCCGAGGTAAAAGCCAGCCTTGGATCACACGAAGTAACAACTAAACGTTTAGCAATTGTACTTTAAATAACGCTTGAGTACTCGAACTTAACGGTCCAAGAGTTTCGACCCCAAGCCGATCGAAAAAAAATTGCCAAATAAGTTATGACATTCCGCCATTTGAGGTTCTCAGCAGCCGTAGCGGTAGCACCAGCGCAGCATGACAAAAAGATGGAAGATGTGATGGCGCAAGAGTATTGACCCATCTTCCATGGAAATAAAGACCGTCTGTTCGCCTGCCATTGGCTTCTAATACAGCTAGAACGCTGGTGGGTGACAAGCGCTGCGCTGATAGTGTCGCTGATGTTTACGTGTCGCGCATCGTGGTGCCCGAAGTTGTTGACAGTTCCGCCACAATGACAGCGTTGAGGAGAACAACAGGATGCGCCTAAACAAAGGGAAGCAGCGAGACGGAAACTAACTCAGACTCGAATAGACTCTGACGAGAATAAACTCGTGAGACAAGGTTCCTATGTTCGACGAACGGCAGTGCGTGAAGACAGGAGCCCGACTCCCACTCACTAACAGCAAGAAAGTAGCAGAAGTAGCAATAAGGTTCTTCTGAACTACTCTGCAGAGCGGCTCATTCCACCGTCTCTGGTATGATGGGTTGTCGGGTAGATTTGCATTCAGGCATGTTGATCTCCAGGCATTCACAGCGTTGGTGAACGCATCGCAGCACGGCACATCAAAATCGATTAGTGTGGGAGCTACGCTTATTGCGTTGAATTTGGAAAGGATCGTCGGTTAGTACTGTCAGATAAAAATAAGACTCAAGAGATTTAAGTTCAGGTCAAATCATATGGAATTAAGTTTTTTTTTAATTTTCGTTGAATACCGAATTTACATCGCCTCCAAGGGTTCCATCATCGTGATACTAAATATTAAATTTAGAATTTAATTTAAAAAGCTTAACTGAAGATCACTGGCCCCAGGGGATCACCTTGTTGACAACCAACAGTAAAAGGGTGTCCCGATATTGTAATTTTAGATGGTTGCCTATAAAATTGCCAGAGAAAACTGAAAATTTAAGGTAAAGCCTCCGATATTAATTGTCTATGGTGTGACCAGAGGCTCGTGGTAGTCGTGCCCGGTCCTGACATTGTTTTAAGATTTAAATGAAACGTTTATTTTCTGTTTGTTTTTAAGTTTGTTTATTTCATTTTTTTTTTGGGCATCACCTATGGCGGAATAAACGAGTTTTCTTTCTTTCTTTTTTTATATCTGTCGCGACTGACTAGGGTTCGAGAATTCTAGAACGTTCTAGCATAGAAAAGTCTCGAAGGTTCTTGACTTCAGTAGTTCTGCTACTCGATACTAGATGGCGCTTGTGGTACGGAATGCAAACCTTCTCTTCTTCCTTACTTAATTGTGGCGCGCAACAGTATTAAGGTGGTACCACTTATGTAAAAAAGGGTTGTTTCTCTTGATAAATTTATATAGATAAAAGGTTTCTTTAAAATTTTTAAATGAATGTCCGCTCGGACAGCCTACCAATGGTGCGGAACCCTAAGAGCCTGGAGTTCTCAAAGCTGTAAAAAAGATTACATTTATTAAATTACCAGCGTCCATCTCAATTTTCTTGTAGGAAATGAATTTGACTTGCGTGTGTTAAAAAGCTACAAAAAACATTAGGACAGTACTTGTTAATGCTATACATACATATGTATGAATAATTATGAGGAGCTTGTGGCTAAAGATTAACAGCTGCACGGGTCGATCTTCAAGGTAAAGCAACGCTTGCCAAGGTTGGTCTGTGGATGGGTGACCATCTTAACATACCGAGTTTCCTCCGTGCCTCGGAAAGCACGCTAAGCTGGTCCCGGCTGTCATTTGTAGATCTTTGGCAGTCGTTACGGATTGTCAGAAGCCAGTAAATCTGACTGTAGTCTTGCCAAGAAATACCGTGTTTCCCGGGTTAATAATAATATGCTGTGAAGGTCTGGTAGGCCAAATAAATGCTGATATTCAGCTGAATCCGGTTTGACTGGGAGCCGACCCCAATATAGTTGGGAAAAGGCTAGGCAGATGATGTATGTATGTATAATTATGCCGAAGTTTATGAAGGAATTTGGTAAAGTCAACGGCTGAGTAATTTCAAATGCCTCGATAAAATGAATCATGGCGGGTGAAGACAGTGGCTGACACAACAAATTTTGAAGCAAAGCAAATGCATGAAACCAATTTGACTTTTCAGTACCGACAAGTTTCTCAAAAGAAGAGTTTAATTTAAAGTTCCAAGCTCCAAAGTTCAGTGCAAACAAGTAATCTTGTTATTCTTACTAACAAGTGGCCATTTAATTATTCTGCCCACTGCGATCTTGAGGAGGGTAGTTCGCAACTGCTTTTTACTCTATTACGGTTTTTTGCATTTGACTTGCAGTCTGAGTGAATGTTTCTTTGCTTAAGTACAGTTAGCAGCAAAAGAAGTTGACTTTTTATTTGAAGGTAATGTTAAATTAAATGTCATGAAATTAATAATTAATTGGACCTTTAATTAATTATGAATTCCTTGAAATGAATAACAAAATTAATAAAATTACGAGTCGTCGGATAACATCCCACGAAAACGTTCCATCGGGATGAATAAAATCCTATTCAATTCAGAACTTACCCGTATTCTTTTGTTTTCCGAATATGTCCAGCTGTTGAGGCCTAACTGATTAATTGCTAAGTTTTTTTTTTAATGTGGGATTTTACTCAGTAAGAGTCCGGCATAACAGTCCTTCTTCCCCAGACGGAGCGTATTCACGAGGATTCTACCGCAATAAAAAAAAAAGTTATTCGTTCCCCTCTGCCTTTTTTTATTACCATTTAGTATAATAGGAAGGATTATAAGAAGTAGGTTATTTATTACGTTCCCAGTACACAAATAACATTTTCATGTACAAATGCATTTCATGAACAAGTGTATTGAGCAAAACGAGTGCGCTGGCATATATTCCCATAATCCTGTTCTTATCGACTGTACTTACTTAAGCGAACTATTGCGTTTCTTTACTGCCTTCTTGTATGATTGATTGTAAAAGAAATACGCAATTTAATATGTTAAGTAGTTTGGCCAGCTGCATGCACCGTATTTTTATTATATTCTGCTGGAGTACATAGGAGTCTTCTGGAGTCATATTTATTATTTTACCATATATACTCGTATATTTTATTAGTATTATATGTACAATATTTGTAATTTCTTTCCCCCAAAAAAAATTGTTAAAACAAGTAAATAAAATATATTTATATATATATTTTTAAAATATATATATTTAAAAATAAAAATATAATACATTTTTAAATAAATATATTTTTGACCACAGTGTTTTCTTTTTAACCCAAAGGTTGACTGGTAGAGAATGCCTTGTTGAATTAAGCCCGCCCATGTACCACTATTGTACATAAAGTTTAACTAAATAAATAGTATTTATTTTACAAATCCCTCCGAACAATTCGCGCGTCCAAAACTGTTATACGCAAACTTAATTCTATGGGTTTGGGTAACAGTGACAGTCTTATCATTGACAGCGATGTCTGCAAGATAACCTTCACTAAGAAAATGCTCATAAAACTTAGTCCGCTTCTGAATAGTTTGATTTATTTGATAAAGATACCCTCACAATCCGCGCCAAGTCCAAGACTATCTACTTACACGTTTATTAAGGTTCCGTACTCGAATATCTCGAATATCTTAGCAATAGGGTCCCGTTGGTTACAACGGGACCCTATTGCTAAGCCTGGCAATGTTTACAATAACCTAAATCTAAATAGCTGTCGTACCAACAACACCATGTCGAGTCGAGTCTATGTTCGTCTGTCTATCAGTGGTACGTGTCTCATGAACCGTAGTAGGCAGACAGATGAATATTTCAAAGGGTGTGTTTTCCTATTGTTGCTTCTATGATTATAGTACATGTAATACAATAAATAATGATACAGAAATTAAAATTGCTTCTTATTATTCATTGGATGTTTGGTACAGATTTTCGTAACCGTTTGTGCACGTGTTCTGCTCGCAATTTTCCTGTTTTTACCATGCCATCTGAATATTGGCAAAGTGGCTGTACAATACAATCAGCTTGACTTGGTCTTATAAATAATTTTAATTAAAATCCTTACCATTTACTAAGAAAATTCTAACTTGTTACGATGCCAAGATGCTAGCTCAGCACACTTGCAAACAAGTGTGAAGCATCAAATTCCATAAGTAGCGCTTCCCACGGTAACGACAAGTCCCTGCGCTTTTTCCAACCTAACATCGCAGGGAACAGACACTCGCGCTCATCGCGTATAGTTTAACCTACTTACACTTTACTTTTTATTTTGATAATTTTAAGAAATCGCATTTATTTTGAACATTCACTTTTTTATTATATGAAACGGACTTTATTCTAAAAGTTTCCCGACACGCCCCTCACACGTATTTAACTTTTAAATTGTATACAATCAATGTGAAAATAACAACAACAACAATGTGAGTACGGCGCTCCTGTTCAGAACATGAGCCACAGATTGGAGTGCCCCAAGTGTAATGCCATGAACGCTGCAATTAACGTAGACAGCTATTGGGCCGAGAAATCTAAGGAGTTAACCATCGACTTGAAAAGTAGAAGAATAGGAATGTTTCCTGAGTAAAAAATATATGATACATAATCATATATTTTTTACTCAGGAAAAAATATATGATTAAAAAAAAATATTTTTTAGTCCGTCAGTTAGATTATAGAAAAATATTGGACACGTATTTTTCCTTTATAAAATCTATAAAAACTGACGAAGATACAAAGCATCAAAGATTAGGAGTGGGGGCTTGTGTCGTCACGGTTCGGTAAACATTGTAGCGAGTAGTGGCGTTACACGAGTTTTCAACGCACTGTATCGTCTTCATTTTTTGTTTACGTGAATAAAGAAAAAATATGTGTCCAATATTTTTTGGAAATCTATCCGACGGCCGAATTAGATTTTTTTAGTTAACTATCCTATTATAAACCAATCCACTAAAAACTATTTTATAGATTACATGTTTTTTATACATTTATGAACCATACTACTATGAACATACTACAAACTTCTATTAATTTTACTAGCTCCATAACATCTAACATTTGCTGCGACCAAAACATATAAATTTAAAGTTGGAGACCCAAATGTTAGCGAATTAAATTTAAAACTTTGCTAATTTTGAATTTCGTTACTAATTGGCATTTCAGCACTCGCGTACTACAAACATGGTTTAAGACTGGTTTTAAAAATAGAATTTACCGTGTGGATCGATTCTATTACAAATCCAGTGTATTAATTTAATGTTTTTAATAGAATTTATTTATTATATTTTAATTTATTGTTTTTAATCTAATTTAATGATTTAAATTGCGTTTGTTGATTTAAATGTAATTGTATTGATTTTAATTTAACTTTTTAATTCAATCCTTTGGCTATGGGTATTGTAATGTATTTGTCTGTCTATGTGTGCTCAAGCACACACATACAGACAGATACATTACGATGCCGACCGACCGACCGACTTCAAAAAATATTTAGTTGGTATATCAAAGTGAGTTTATTTAAGCCAGAAGTTATCGTTCTTATTTTTTTACTTTTTAGTTCTGTTATATTCTTTCTAAACATATTTAGGTAAGTTAGTTACATACAATTATGAAGTCGGTTTTTTTAAATTATTTATTTACTAAGAACACAAAGATTCATATTGTGGTTAGTAACACTTATAAAACTACGTTAGTAACATCTTTTTTTCTTAATATAAAATAAATTAAAATATTCATATTCATAAAACTCCCCACTGCATCAGACCTGCAACAGTGCATACTGGTCCAGGGCCCGAGGAACGGGCTATCAGGCTTATTTACTCTAAGAACTTTTGCCCATTTTTCTTTCCACTCCAAATTTTCCGGAGTCACCCACAAATTTTCCGATTTTCTCTTACCCCGCTTTTTCTCAAGTAACAATATTACACTAGTTCAAATTGTGTTCATCTCACAGAGAGCAAGCGAAAGAGGAGACATATATGGGTCTAAACTGTTATTTATATTTGTTCGTTGTATTCTGGCCGTAAGGAACTTCGGGAAAACACGGGGCAATCAAGGAAAGTTTTCTGTGTAGACAACTCGATTGACTGCTAAAGTAAATGTGGGGTGCGTCAGTCTGGGCAGGCGAGATAGGGACGCAGTGGTTGTTTTCCGTCTTCGAATTGGTTGAAGTGATTTGTTGATTAGTTAGCTCTTTTTATTAAGTTACTAGCCTCTGCCCTCGGGTTCTCATGCGTGAATAGTATTTCCGTAGTTTTTACTTTTTTTACGGAATCTTAATCTTTTATTTAAAAATAGTTAGTCCATCAGCACGAGTATATGCCATTGAAAATTCTGTCAAAATCGGTTTAGCCGTTTCGGAGATTAGTCGGGACAATAGATGGGGAGAAAGGCAGGTAGTTTTTTTTTTGCGGTAGTTATCGTATAAATATTCTTCAATTTTATAAATTGGTCATTATATGAATGGAAATAATTGGTTCATGAGGACAAAATGAGGCATTCTCAAAAAGGGAATCATGAAACATGGATAAGAAACTCCTAGTTCCTATCCATATTTTTATGTTCACAGATTTTAAAGCTACTTTATGAGTTACATACCTAACCAATTATTAGTTCGGATACGATTTAAAAATTCCTACAGGGCCGAACCACTGTTGTAAAGCATTTCAACGTAGTCTGATCGAATGAATCCGTTTTGACTGAAAATCAACACCAATGTGTTTTGAAAAAGGCTAGGCCTATGATGATACTAATCAAAACCTCTATAAATAAATAAAGATGTTGATAAAGTATTGCGAAGTATTTTTGTTACTAATATTATAAACGCGAAAGTTTGTAAGTATGGATGGATGTTTGTGACTCCTTCACGCAATAACTCCTGAATGGATCTTAATGAAATTTAGCACAGATGTAGATCATAGTCCTAAATAACACATAGGATACTTTTTTTTCGGGATTATGTTCCCTTGGGATAATTTCCGACATTCACGTGGGTGAAGTCGCGGGTAGCAACTCTAGTAATTTAATAAATGAAATAGTTCGCTACATATTCCTTTTACTTACTCAGTCTAACCGGTTGTAACTGAGCGTTAATTTATTCTATAGAGAGACTGCCTATCAGTCCTCCATATCTGGGTTACAGGGTAAAGTTCGAGGTCCACTAGGCCTATCAGGGTTGCGGAATTTGATCGAAAGAGTCAGCGCTGCGCTGGAATGCAAAGGGCACTTGGAGGAATACGAATGGCTTTTAGTCAGTAAGAGTCTGACACTCCCTACACCTAGAGCGAAAAAAGTCATTCGATGAGTTCCCATCCTTAAAAATGGAAAACACGGTACTCGTCACTCATTAAAAAAAACGCAAAAATATTTTGGGTTCCATTCACACAAATTCAATAACCAACCAAAACAAAAATACCAGGAACTTTAAAACACTACACTTGTCATCAGTTTTCTATCATCTTAAAAGCATTGCAGATATATGAGTCGCATCCACTCCATGTGATGTGTTCTTTGTGGAGAACATCAAAAGAAAATGCAGGAAACTGTTCAAGAGTCAGTTCTAGCTAATTTTCGCATCAGTCAAAACGACTTGTCTTCATCGTCTTAGGTGGAAATTATATAGAGTAGACAAAAGTAGATAGATATGACGAAACACTATTTGTGTTCACTTGTTTTTTAAACTTTTTAAACATGTTGACGAATCGGGAACGTGACCAAACCGGAATCAACCAATTTATCTACAAACCAAAATAAACTCAAAAATAGTCCTTTAGCTTTACCCAAATCATTTTCGACATTAAACGCTTCTAAATACAAAAGTCAGAAATGTTAACCAGGTTTCATCAATAGTAGTACATTTTGTAGTGAAACTGAATAAAAACCCTGGTTTTAACACGAAGTCAGGCTCTCAGAGCTTACGTAACTGTACATAATTCATAACTGAGAAAACAGCGATTTTTCGGAAACAATAACCGTAGAAGTCGTTGCTACCAGCTTAAATAATTCATTTGGTAGATTGAAAGCAAATATAATTAAAAATTCTTAATTAAAAAGTCAACTTTAGTTGCCAACGTAATGTTATATGTGGCGTGCTTATTTTATTTGGTTGGAAACAAGCCGATTATTTTGGGGTTTTGCTGTTTATGTTCACGGTTTCAATGATAATAGAAAGCCGCTGTTATTTTATTGGACGTTGCACGTTGGTTGAAATATAATCAGCTTTTAATTATTACGCACATTTTGGTACTAATTATTTCAATTGATTTTGAGTTTTAGTTTTCAGAGGATGAGAATACAAAAATACAAAAAAACAAAAAACAAAATATAAGAATAAATCATGTGACATTTCGACAGCGTTTGTAAATCCCAAACATTTTCAATGACATCGTTGATAGAACGTCACATTGTCCAGAGTCCAAGGAAAAATCAATCAAGTTTTCCTATGGAACGTCATTATTAACTCATACACTACATTGTAAAATACTCCATTACACCCGGATGCATTCCATTCGTGTTTTACAGCCTCTGGTTCTGAGTAATAAATGATGCACGTCATTGTACGCTTACGTTAAGACGAGCTATGTCAAGGACTTGTGCTGTTATGGAATTGTTATGGGGTGGGGCTCGAGTTGTAGCGGTTTCATGAATGGAGTTGACTCTTTATTTGAGAACTAGCAGCGCCCCGCGGTTTTACCCGCGTAGTTCATGTTCCCGTGGGAGTATAGAGATAAAATATAGCCTATGTCACGCGGGGATAGTGTAGCTTCCCAAAAGTGAAAGAATTTTTCAAATCGGTTCAGTAGTTTCGGAGCCTATTCAATACAAACAAACAAACAAATCTTTCCTCTTTATAATAGTAGTATAGAAAAATAGTTTTGAAATCTATGATTAAAACGAATGCTTGGTATTGCTTATACTTAGATTATTACTTTATTTATTAATAAAAGCTGATACAAAAAAAAGTGCAAAGGCACTGCATGTTGCTATAGTCGCATATGAAATATTTTATGTTTTCAGATTCCCGTAGACGGGTGCGAGGCGATGCGGCTACGATGTGACTGCAATCGAACAAACCATTAGAATTCGTCCATTGTTTATTAAAAATGATCATTGTAGCTTTGTTAGAGTGACGTCCGAGACAGGTTGTACGCTATTTAAAGGGGCCTTAAAAGCGATTATCTACAACCGGTGGTGACTTTACTAAACTTCCAGTAAGTTATTAATGTTCAAGTTGAGGTAAATCTATGTTTCTAATTAATGCTGCTGTTTTAAGTGAAATTCCTGCATCGTTAACCTACATAGATTTCTTTTACAGAACAGATAAATACTTAATACTTATATATTTTACTGTCAGAGTTCAACGGTTTTCTTGTAATTGTTTCTGGTTCTGGGGTGCACACATTTTATAGAAACAGGCAAACTGTTTGAGTCATCATAATCATCATCGTCATATCAGCTGAAAGCATTCCAGTCCTGAAAATTTCGGCCCCATCGACTATCTGTTCTGTGAGCACTGTGCCTTGTCATAAACTGATTGAGTATTGCAGTGAATAAGCTACAAAACCACATACCATATCAATATTATTTTTAGTTTATTTAGGCTCGAGAGTTTTGGTAAGTGAAGAAATTTTTGGCTGGTCTTAAATATGGTTTTAAGAAACTAAGTTGATATGGTTTCTGACAAAACTCATTAATGATTCTAAGAGTAGCAATCGGAAGATGTGTGTAGATTTATTTATTTAGACTTCATACAAATAGGCTCAAAGACGGACAGCCTAGGTATCCTCTTATCAGTCAACCAAGGGTACTGAAAAAGTAACATGGAAGTAGATATATTATATTATAACAAAATAGTCAAGCTCTAAACGCTGACACTCTGACCACACCTCACGTACAAAGGTTATATGATTAACCCCACCTAAATGAGAAGCTGAAAAGCTTAAATTACCTCAACTGTCAAAGTTAAAAACTAAATATAATTTCCAGAGAAGCCTACATTTTTTTTATAGAAATATAATTCAGCTATTTAATTACCTGCCCTTGTCTTATCAACGTAATGCAAACTATATTTTATGACTTCTCCCGCTCTGGGTGGAGCGGAATGGAGTGTCAGACTCTTACTGACTAAAACCCACCCGTGATTCTTCTTATGCCCTTTGCGTTTCAGGGCCGCGGTGACTCTTTCGAACAAATTCCGCAACCCTAGCAGACACTGACCCTAGCAGACTATGGGGCCCCGTCTTCGTTGCTGACAGCTCTTTGTGGCGCGTGGAACACGAGGTGTCGAAAGGTTGGCGCCTTAAGGCACTTTTATGTTGGTATGTGGTCTGGTCACAGTTACATTCTATCATTGAATATGATTGAAAAAAAATCTAAATTGCATGGGATTAGCGAGCGCAACAAATGGCTAGCACATAAACCGTTCATGTATGCTAAAGTCTGTAAAATGTAATTTGTGGTCCTATAAAATGGAATTTGGTCCCACGGAAAAAAATTGTTAATTACAATGAGTACAATTACCCCTTTTCAGGTTTCATTTTTTTAATCAACACTCTTAGAATACCGCAACTCTTTTTGACACTAAATTATATGAGTACCTAGTATAACAACAGTACCTTCTAATAAATTTAAAAAAAAAACTCTTTAGCAAATAGACACATGCAACTCCCAATAGTACTAAAAGTTGCATAATAGAATCAAAATGGATCCCAGTTATACGGATACTATATATATTAAATACCCGTTTTAATAACGTGAAAACTACTCCATAATTGCAATTTTATCTGGAAATTATTATTTTACGAGTTTTCCGTATAGGAAACTTTGTTCCAGATATTTTTAATAAGAGATAATGTTCATATCAACTTGGATAATATTCTTCTAATGCCCATTTACACGGCGCGACTTTATTACTGGCTGTATAAGATAATGAGGAAGATATAAAAATGCAGCATCGGAATAATGCACAGTCTATTATTATATTATGGATACTAGCTGTGCCCGCGAATTCGTTCGAGTGGATGTGGGAATGAAAATAAAAAGTGTCGCTAAGATAAAATTTACGTTCAACAAATAAATACCTTACACAACCTGATCCCGCTATGAATCTATACATATAAATAAAATTGGAGCGTCTGTTTGTAATATTGAAATAACCGCTTTTTACTACATTCATATATGAGTATATGTATACGGTACATCAGTGAACGCAAATAAAACATGGAAGCATAGAACTCTAAAAATGACCCAACGCAGATTGCGCCGCGGTAGGCGGGGCTTACCGATTGCGCCGCTCACGTGTTTAGTTCGTCCGCAGTAGGCGACAGTGGTGGTCGACATTTTTTTTCCGGATTTTGCGTGATATATTATTATTTTGAACACTTTTTTTTGCAGAAATCTCTATTAACACGAGCTATGCTTCGGGCTAAAGCAAGTTGTAATTAAACCTGAAATACTTCTTAAGATTAAAGTCACACACAAGTGAACAAAAAAAATTTTTTTACAAACTAATACTTGAACCGACTTCTAAACAAAACATCACAAAAATATAGAATAACTTTAATTTCAAATATCGGTGTTTTTGGTTGTTTCTTCGTTTTTTGTACACTGACTTTTATTAGAAAGTTATTTTATATTTTTTGTTTTTTTTTTTTTTTTTTTTTAAATCGGTTGTATCATTTTGTAAAATTGTTTTTTCTTGTTCACTTTTTTAGCGGTTATACCCCACAGCTAAACGTACGCTTTTCCAAACCATCGTATACATTTGTGATGAATGAAAATAACGTCCATGTAGTCAAAGTCACACATTATTAGTGATAACTCAAATACTAGTTGTCAGATGTCGCTTGAATGGGACCTCATGACAAGCACCAGCTTTTGAATATAAAAAGAATCATAAAAATCGGTACACCCAGTAAAAAGTTATGAGTAACACACAACAGAAAAACAATACTGGCCACTTGAGAACTTCCTCCTTTAACGGATCTTAAAAAATTCACCTATCACAAAATTATAAGCAAAGGCGAACTGGAAAACGTTTCAGCCGAACACCGCACCGCTTTAAAAAAGGTATCCTAATGTCAAAGTTGACGGTTAGATTAGGTTTGTCACATCGCTTTTGCATTGTCATGTCGTGGCTATCGTCGGAAAAGTGTAGCAGCATTTTACATAAATGCCGTGCGTTTATGCGATAAAAATGCTGAGTTATTACTCCATGTTTTACCATAATTCGAGTTTAACTATATCAGTAGCGAGACGTTGGAATAAGAAGCCACCATAATTTTCTTTCACTTTTCCCAATTTATTTGGAGTAAGCTCAACATTAATTTATCTTCTTCCGATTCCTTTTTTTATGAATAGGAAATCTCTGGGTGGAGCGGAAGGGAGTATCAGATTCTTACTGACTAAAACACACCCGTGTTCCTCGTAATGCCCATTGCGTTCCAGGGCCGCGGTGACTCTTTCGAACAAATTCCGCAATTCTTCCCATAGGTACTTCTATAGTATACTTAAGTCACTTCATCAGGTTACCTCCTGTCTTGACAGATCTTTATATAACCCAATAATACATCTATCGTTGCTTTTGTCTTTTATTTTGATATATGGTATATTTAGTCATTCATTATCACATTTAAAGAAGAAAAAAGTAAGTGAATAAAGGAGAGAAGTCACCCAAAAGGCAATGGAAGGCAATTCTTGGAGTTTACATGCGTAAATTAATCAGAAATGAAAATTATGAGATCCGCTAGAGAGCTAAGGTTACCGACATAGCCCGAAGGCATAGTAGAAATATGGAACAGTATAGAAACTACGAACAAACGATCGAAACGGCACACTCACACAGACGCACGCTTCTACGAGGCCCCTAAGGGACCTTCGCGGTGCTCTCAGTGGCGGGTGCCGTGTTCATAGATAATACCTACACTATTATAATGGCTATGACTTTTTGCTTACGCTCTCTAGATAGCGCTCGTGGGATTTATTAAATCCTTATACCGAATACTGATTATAATTTATATCACTACATAATATAAAACAAAGTCGCTTGCCGCCGTCTGCCCCTATGTATGCTTAGATCTTTAAAACTGCGCAACGGATTTTGATGCGGTTTTTTTTAATAGATAGACTGATTCTTAAGGAAGGTTTATGTGTATAATACATGCATAATATAGTAGAGAAACACTGATAAATTTAGAGGTTTCTAATGTGATGTCGTAAATAAGCACGTTTTTTGCGCTTATATTGCAAACGCTGGCTGAACCCTACGAGATAGACAGAAATAATGTACTACAGTATTGTCCACCTTAAAAAGTTAAATAAAAAAGTCCGCGATGGTATATGTCTATCTCTTAGGGATAACCCAACATAACCATTTTTTATCCTTTACTAAAAATGGTTATTTACGAAGTGATTTTAAATAATAGAGCATTCCTTATCCTTATCCTTATCCAATTAAGTACCTTAAATAAATTGTGCATTTATTATAGATCAATATGCTTTTTACAGCATGTAATTTAAGTGAATATTTCCGAAGATATTACAAAATGCAGGGACGTAGTTGTTGCGGCGCCGCCGCGGCGGTACCGACCCGCGGCCGGCCGGGGGTCAAAACATGTCAAAAAAGCTGTGAACGTTGTATATAAGGACATTCTGTAGTAGGTATATTTACATAAGCATTGCACCCGTGCGAAGCCGGGGCGGGTCGCTAGTTCTATTATAATTTATATAACATATAGAATAAATGAATTCTTATGAGTATGAAAAAATAAATGACTATAATTTGACGACAACATTATATTCTAGTCTTGGCAAAAGAAATCTACCCTTGGAAACATACACATAGGAACTTACTTACTTCACAAAATTAGTAACAATAATTTTTCAACATACCTACTTACAGAAATCCTTCATCAAATAGGGCAGATATTATAATTGAAATGGAATAAAATGGCGTAGAAATGATAAACAATATTCAGTTTGTAATTTTTTTTTTTTTCTATGGCATTATTTACATTTTGACCAAAGAAGGAAGTCGCGTGGAATAACATGCACTACCGCATTTTCGCGTGAGTATTTCTCCCAGTCAACTACCGCAAGCCGTGTAAAAGAACTTCGTTCCTATAAAACACTTATTACAAACATTAAAAGTGACAACCCTAACTCTCTACTGGAGCGTAGGTAATTATTTCAACAAATGGGCTTAGTTTCCATACTGTTCCATATTTTTACTGTGCCGAAGGATCACCAAACTGAAGTGGCAGTAGGCAGAACATTGCCCGCAGAACAGATGGTCGATGGGGCGAATAATTCTGGTGTGGCGACCGCGTACCGGAAAGATGCAGTGTTGGAAGGCCTCCCAAAGGTTGACTGATGGCCTAGTGATGGTCATTTGTACCTGATGGATGCAAGGCGTGGGAAGAACTTGGGGGAAGCCTATGGCTAGTAGTGGACGTCTTTCAGCTAATGTGATTATGATTCCCACTCACAACTTTCGCTATAATAAACTTGTAGCAGATCCTGTATGAGATTTGTGAGCAGTTGTGGACGAGGGTAACGGCCCCGACTTACGAATCGTAGGTCGGGGTTAAAACCCAGCCAGGCACATTACTTTGTGTAATTTATTTCATCACCACTGCTCTCAAAACGGTGAAGGAAAACATCGTGAGGAAACCGGCATGTCCTTCAACAAGCATGTACATTCAACAACTCGCACTGGGCCCGCGTGTTATAATGGCTATGCCTGTGTCCCAGCAGTGGGAACATTTAAAGGCTGATTATGTTATGTTATGATCCCGTACTGGGTGTTTGAATATTGTCTTATTTGAAAATAATTACATCGAAACGAAACTAATACACCTTTTGCTTTCTACTGGCGTCTACTTCATTTAGTTCGAAATCAATTACTCACATCACTGATTCGATACCTTTTCGATTTAAAGCATTTCGTTCAAGTGCTTCTCTCAAACGGACAATTATTTTAGAAGTACCTACTTTGTGAAGTTACAAATTAAATGACGTAATTTAGGTGCCCTAGGTATTGCAAATGAGCGATATTGACTCAAGATTCCTTTGAGAAAGTTTTTTGTTTGAATGGTAATTAATTTTATTCTGTGCTGATTTTGAATATTTACGCCTTCGTCTAGGTCAGCTTTCTTTCTTTCAATTGAAAAGGTTTTTGGGCAATCAATTTGAATAGGTACTTTTATTTAAAGTTTGGAGGTTTATTCTACAACTTTCAAAATCGTCATTTATAGATTTAATAATCTATATAGTAAAATCACTAACCAAAAGCTCAGATAGTCATAATATCATCATAATCTTATCATAATTATGATTATATTTTCTTATTAAGGTCGGCTTCCAGATTTATTCATTAATCTGCATTTTTTTTTTTCAAAAATGTTAGGGTTGTTTTCCAGTCTCACCGGATTCAGTATAATACATGAAGCGAAACCCAGTAACTGGGTAACGCTGTACCCTCTGGCAAGATTGGTGTCAAAGATGGCTTCTTACTATCTCCATACTAACTACCAATGTCGTTAAACGACACGAATGGGACCAACTGCTAAATAAGCTCTCCGAAATCCAAAGAAACGGTATGTAATAGATATTTACCCATTCTCGAATCGTCCTCAAACCCCCGTGGGAGGTTAAAGTTAGGTCACCTGCCCACAACAGTTCCTCGTATATCCTATACTATAGATCTTTGTATAGGAAAATCGCTGCAAATAGTTCAATGGACAAAGCATGTCAGCTGACCAAACCTTCGCATTTAATGTTGGCTCTCGATGAACTGTCCAGTAAATTGAATGCAGTAAGCAAATGTTAACTAGTACTGTGGGTGGGTCGATATCGATGCAAAATCTATACTAATATATAAAGCTGAAGAGTTTGTTTGATTGCTGGAACGCGCTATTCTCAGGGACTGCTGGTCTGATTTGAAAAAATATTTCAGTGTTAGATAGCCCATTTATTGAGGAAGGCTGTAAGCTATATGTCATCATGCTAAGACTAATAGGAGCGGAGCAGTCATGAAAAATGTGACACAAACGAAGTTGCGTGGATCAGCTAGTTTACAATAAAAAATAATATCATTCAATTGCAATTAAGAACCACTATTTACATAGAGTTAATTAAATAAATAAGAAATATTTCAGAAAAAGAAGAGAGACAGACTCATTGTTTTGTAAAATTATTATAACGAAAAATATTCGGTTTGTTGACTGTTCAAATGATATGATAATAATCAAAATAATCACGATTGGTTTCATCAGTTTCACGTTTCGTTTATTTACAATATTATTTTTTGAAGGATCTATATTAAAAATAGTACAATTTAAAATAAGTCTCAGCAATATATGTATAATAATGGCAATTCATTGTTACATCCTACGCCAATGCTAAGTGACTATTTGGATCTAATTGTTATTAGTAATATTAATTTTGTTAGCGGTTTTATGATTGACTTTTCTACAACGCTTTGATCGAACATAAAATTAAATGCTTTTTATTATATAGCTACAACAGTTATAATCATATTTTATAAAATATATTGTGGGTTTTAAATAGGTAAGTTTTAGTAAACTTGCGATTGATTACACATTCGTTTTGACGACTAAATAGCTTTTACAAAGGTTAAAAGTACGGAAATCAATCATAGTAAAGTTTTCATTTTATTCAGGCGCGTTTGCCAAACGACACCCTTAAATTAAATATCCTTAATACAAAGCAGGAACTTAAATGGAGGCACGTCGATCATATGCCATAAAATACACAAAAAACAATACAACTCAATCTCACGACAAAATAGTCATAATAATATATCAACTTATTGACATCGAATTTTCTTCAACACAGCACTCAATGTTTTTTCAAATAATGATTTTTGTCCTTCAAATCGGTAGTGCTGTTTTGTTTGAAATCCTCTACATCTCACAACGGGAAATTGACTAAGAATACAAAACCATTCATATTATTATTCAAATCACATCCCTTATTTCATATTTTATTGTTCCATTTTGTATGTCGGAATAAATAGAAAAGGAAGACGTTACTTCAGTGTATAATAATTTGTTGTGTCGTATATAAATGATTGCGGGAACTAAAACTTATCGCTAGATCAGAAGAATGACGAGGTTAGATAGCGTTTTTCTTTGTGAAGATATATGTTCCAATATCTTGGTAAGTTTGTGCGCAGTGAACCAAATTCAGACATCAATGTTTATTTTTGAAATAAAAGAGGTCTTATCAAATTTACGATTTGTGAGTGAACCTTTTTAAGTAACGTTAAAAATAAAACAACTGCAATAATAGGTAGATGATATAATATTTAAAAAAAAAATTAAAGAAAATGTGAGATTTATATCTTCATTCTTAAAATTATATTTTTAACTGACTTCCAAAAACGACGAGGTTCTCAAGTCGATTGTATTTTTTTGTGTTAACTCATAACTCTTTACTGGGTAAACCGATTTTGACGATTCGTTTTATATTGTAAGCTGATGCTTGTCATGTGTCATTTGCATTTGACATCTGACGACTAGCATTTCAGTAATCCCTAATAATAATTGGCTTCGACTATGTTGATGATGTTCTCATTCACATATTGTCGATGTAAAATGAAAAAAAAAAAAAATGTTTACGATAGTTTGGAAGAGCATCTTAGTATTTCCAGGTGTTCCCTTTCTAGTTTGGTGAAGATCTGACGAAGAGATAGGAAACGGAACTCTTCAATAAAATAATGATAGCAAATCTTCCGGGATTGCTGAAATCGCATGTGTGTTTATTGTTTCCACCAGTTTATAACACGTACGCTGTATTGAGTACGTTAACCTAAGGAGCATCATACTAAAAAGTGAAAAATAAAAAATAAAACTTTTTTTCAAAAAAATACAACCTGTAACAAACAAAAAACGAGGAAACAACGAAAAGCAGCGATTTCCGAAATTAAAGTTATTTCGTACTTTTTTTTTTTTTTTATTCAAATCAATTATTAAATTATAAAAAATATTAATAATTTTTATTAGAAGTCGGTTGTATTTTTTTTACTGCACAATCACACAAACAGAAAATATTAGAAAAATATCCCAAACAATAAAAGACATTAATCACTCCACATACGCCATTTTATTATGCTCAGATTTCAATGTTATCGTTTATCGATATCTCATAAATGATATTGATGGTACATCACTAGCGCATTCAACAGTGAAGCCGTCGTCAGGAACACTCGAGCACACAAGTGCAATATGACTTGACACGGTCACATAACTATGTACTGTCGTGTTGTCAAGCTATTTATAACATTTGCGGACTTGGCCAAGTTTTGGTTATGTTTTTGCATTGAAAAATTGGACTTAAATCTATACTAATATTATAAAGCTGAAGAGTTTGTTTGTTTGTTTGTTTGAACGCGCTAATCTCCGGAACTACTGGTTCGAATTGAAAAATTCTTTTTGGGTTGAATAGACCATTTATCGAGGAAGGCTTTAGGCTATATATCATCACGCTTAAGCCAATAGGAGCGGAGCAGCGATAAATAATGTTTTAAAATCGGGGATTCCACGGGGACGAAGTCGCGGGCAGCAGCTAGTTCAATATATGACTGCTGAATGTTACAAATTTTAATGGTCTCACAGATAATGTAATAATAACAACTAATATCATCTTGAAATATATGGATGTAAATAATAACAGCTGCACGGCTCGCTTTTCGAAGTTTCTTACAGTAAAATTGAAGCAAGAAATTACTTTATTGTTGCATTAACCGATGGTATGAATTAAATTGTTCTTTTATTATGTATGCGAAATCATCAAATGACTTCTTTGACTCTGAGTGGCGCGGAAGGGTGTCATACACTTACTGACTAAAACCCACCCATGTTCCTTCTAATGCCCTTTGCGTTCCAGCCGCGGTGAATCTTTGGAACAAATTCCACAACCCTAGTCCAAACCCACACTGGCCCTAAGGTGCCCCGTCTTCTTTGCTGACATTTCTTTCTGGCGCGCGTGGAACACGACGCGCCGTCGACCCGGGCCTGGTAAATATCGGACAGCGAACCACCCATCGCTCCCCATCTGTAGGCCCACGCCTTCGGTGGCCGGGAATCGCCCTGCGAGTCCCGATGCTCGGGGCGTCTTATTCTGTTGTGGCGGCTGGGGCGTGAGGTTTTATATCCTTCACGTGGTCTGCCTCCTCCCTTGCTTCACAGAAAGGCGGTGACCACTTTCCATACCTCCTCGCTCCGGGCCCTGGAATGAACCAGGGACGGAAGTGACTGGTCGCCGCAGCCAATTACCTCGACGAAGACTTGGCGTTGCTCCGCCCAAGCAGGGTAGACCTCCACCGTATGGTCTCTCGTGTCTTCTGGGTGACAGAAGCGTGGACTCGTAGTTATATAAAGTCGTTTGGATGTAAAAAGTCGGAAGAGTTTTGCGAAAAATATGAAGCTACATATTTGTCTCTTGTTAATTGGACTTCCCACGTTTTACATGAGTGTCTCGTACGCGTAACTTTATGTGGGGAGTTTTGTTGACACGTGTAGGTATAATAAAGTTAGACTTTGCTCAGATGAAGTCAAAACTGTTTATTAGATAATAAACTAATGCTGTTCGAAACGGTAAAGGCTTCTACACCAGTTCACTGAAACAGTTTAATATTAAAAAAATACTGTTTAAGAGCTTGCTTTAAATACGCATGAAAATGTTGAAACAAGAACCTTTGATTCCTCTTGCATTATTTATTGAGACTTCATTCCTATCATTTTCCCCAAAAATATTTAGGTACTCGTTAAGTCAAGAATATCCGAAAAAGTATCGTGCCTTTTCCACAGTCATATTTAGTCTATCTCAATAACAAAATTCATCAAAATTGGTTACTCGGTTGAGCCGCAAATCGAAACTAACAAAATGCAAAATTTACTTTGTGTGTTTTAAAGAAAATTATCCAGAGACATTTTACATAAATCATTTGGATGCCCTAATGAACCTTTTGCTTCAACCTGGCATACAATATGTACCTGAGTACAGTAATTGGACGAAATGGAGCGGCAGTCTTAATTATTTGCAGTCTTAGTGTTAAGTGCTGTTACATATGCATCGGTATGATTATTATGTTCCCCAGCGCTTGGAATATAGGGACGATCTACATCTTCCCAACGGAATTAAGTGCACTGAACGGTGGTTCCTATTGCGTGATTTGTTTGAATTAATGGTTATTTAAATAAGAAGTTGTGAATTGGTGTATCGTGTATTGATATATCCATAACTAGCTGTCCGCACAACTTCGTTTGTGTCACACTTTTCATGACTGCTCCGCTCCTATTGGTCTTAGCCTATAGCCTTCCTCGATAAATGGGCTATCTAACACTGAAAGATTTTTTCAAACCGGACCAGTAGTTCCTGAGATTAGCGCGTTCAAACAAACAAACAAACAAACTCTTCAGCTTTATAATATTAGTATAGATTATTATTAAATTTGCAGTCTCAATTTAAAGAGCTATTACATATACATTGGTATGATTATTATGTTCCTCGGCGCTATGGAATATACCGGACTGTGTCTCTTAGGGAAGATCTCTACGGAATCGGATATCCTTCCTACGGTATTAAGTGCACTGAATGGTGGGTTCCCATAGCATGATTTGTTTTGATGAATGGTAATTGTTTCGTTAGCATAATAAGGTACGAATTGGTTCTTCTCCATAATTATGATTTTGTAGTGTTAGTGCAAAATGCTGTAACACATGCTGTATGATTATTGTGTTCCCCGGCGCTGTGGAATATGTCTGGTTGTATCTTATAGGGAAGATATAGGCTAATGTTATCTTTGGAATTATGTGAACTGAATGACTGGTTCCTTATGGATGACTTTTTTATGAATGACTAGCTGACCCAGCAAACGTTGTTTTGCCATATATAAAAAAATGAAAAAAGATTTTCCCGCTTTTCTGTTGAAATTTTTCCTGAATTTTCTTTGCTATAAACCTCACGGAGCCCGAGACCTTTCCAACGAATGCAAAACCGTGGAAATCGGTTCGTGCGTTCTGGAGTTATAGCGTCAGGAAGGAAAACCCGACTTATTTTTATATAAGTAGTAGATAATTATTTCGGTGAAATTAGTACGATATTGTGAGAGACTGTGGTAGTTTTCGCTTGCTTCGTGGATATTGTTGAATGTGTGTCAATGCTATGGGGTTTTAACTATATTATTGTAATAAAGATAAAGTATTTATTTATTAAGTGTGACAAGATAACAAAGTGGCCTAATAAGTAAAAATAAATTGCTAGATACATGGTTTTACTCCATGTAAATTTAACATTCATAAATATTTTGATAAAAAAGTAGCCGACTGTCGTCTACGTCTCTAAAGTTCCTATCTCTGTGCCAAAATTCATCAAAATCTGTTTTGAAAGTTTAACAACACAAACACACGAATAAACTAACCCAATTTCGCATTTATAATGTTAGTTGAGGTCATTTGATGATATGCTAAGAGAATAATTTAGTTTCTACAACCAGTAATTGTGATTAATACGAAAACTGGAGCCAAAGCAATATTACTAAGGAACATTTTTACACGATGAGACGTCACAAATTCACTCCTCAAAAAATAAAGTACAGGAAAAGGCCATTAAAATTCTAGATGCACTTAGCATGTCGAACGTTCATCGCCGGATGTACTACATACAAAATACTTTTAATAAAATCTTTCATCATACCTACACGTTCATTCACACGTCGTTATTAACATTTTTTTTATGGTAAACTTTATTACTCGGCAACATTTTATTTCTACGATCAAAGAGTATTTTTGTAATAATTTTCTATTAAGTTGTTAGAGATGAAAACAGTTTATTTTTGTGCACAGTTTTTGTGTTTTCGTCTGGATTTTAGGCAAGTTCTTGATAAATAATTCCCATTCAGTTTGACGATCCTCCCCTCGCCTGATGCCGCTAAGTTAAGCAGATTCTACTCTACTTTAACAATGAAACAATTGTTTAAGTGTTTGAGAATATTCTATGCCGGTTTAGAAAAAAAAAAAAACTAACAGCGATTGCTACTTACACATTTATTTGCTTATTACTACTATGGGGTCTCAACCACAGGTCTCAACTCAAACGAATCATAAATAGTTAGTAAAAAAAATCATAGATGGCAGTATAGGTAACAACAATGAAATGAACAATCACTAAAAAGCGTTATGAAGTAGATTTTGGCTGCAGTAATATTAATAAAAATCAAAACGATCTTTGTTTAATATTGATTTATCTATTTACACTCATAAATCAAGTATTTGCGCTAAAAACGATATAATTTACTTCAATTCGATCCTATATAATTATAGAAGTTGTTGAAAGTAATAATCTGTCAAGCATTTTGTTTAGAGCTATTTGCAGTAGATGACGTTTTACCCAATTTTGTTTTGTCATCAATTAACGTAAGATTTAAAAAAAAAAAGATGTTTAGATTTATCACGTAACGTAGACACGTGATCCTGCCCTTACCACTCTCCAAGACCTCCAAGATGCCGTCATTACAGAATTGCAACATTCCTCAAGAGACTGTTGCCACATTAAGTAGGTCCATGAGAGAACGCATGGAAGCAGTCATCAGGGTTAGGGCGGTAATACTAGGTTTTAAGTTGTTTTTAAGGACTTAGTTGTAATTTTTGTTGATAAAATAAAATTTAAATTTTTAGTCGTTTGCATTAGCTTGATTTTTTTAGTCCCTAGTAAACAAAAAACCAAATCTATTGATTTATTCTGAAATTTAAATAAATTGCCTTACTAATGATACCTTATAGTCATATGTCTACCGTTGATTAATAGGGTTAAAATGAGTTTGAAGGGAATTCTTAACGAGGTGTAATTTTTGTGACGCTGAGTGTACCTTGTTGTTTTTTTTTTGCTTTTGGCTATTAGTGAGTTGCTAATGTCACCATCTGTTAAAACAAAGAGGAAAAAAAATAGCCACCTCAATAGCCAGACTTAGGGAGGTGTCATTTATAGGTAGGTGCGGGCCTGCCGATGGCGAGCTATGGGTGGCTCGCCGTCCGATAGCAACCAGGCCCGAGTCGACGGCGCGTCGTGTTCCACGCGTGCCTCAAAGAGCCGTCAGCAAAGAATACGGGGCCCCATAGGGTCAATGCCTGCTAGGGTTGCGGAATTTGTTCGAAGGAGTCACCGCGGCCCTGGAACGCAAAGGGCACAAGAAGGATCACGGATGGGTTTTAGTCAGTAAGAGTCTGACACTCCCTTCCGCTCCACCCAGAGTGGCAGAGTCTACAGTTGATTAAATAGGGTTAAAATGAGTTTGAAGGGAATAATTAACGAGGTGCGGACGCC
Source organism: Hecatera dysodea (assembly GCA_905332915.2). Lineage (NCBI taxonomy): Eukaryota > Metazoa > Arthropoda > Insecta > Lepidoptera > Noctuidae > Hecatera > Hecatera dysodea. Next base: position 6,499,638 of record HG995288.1, on the reverse strand, counting down.
GAGTGTACCTACTTTTTTTTGCGTTTGGCTATTAGTGAGTCGATAATGTCGCTATCTGTTAAAAAAGAGGAAAAAAATAGCCAGTTCAATAGCCAGACTTAGGAAGGTTTTTTGTATGGGACTGGGTCTCTGTACTTTAATACAACTACTAATACATTTTTTTTGTCCCAACTAAATAGTAAAAAATAGTACATGAATGATCTTTTTTTATTTGAGATGGGTTTGCTCTTGACTCTAGTCTAGGTCAAAGACGACGAGTGAGAAGAAGAAGAATATGACGACGGAATGAGCTTACCTAGAAGAAACCCGTACTTTGAAGAGATAAGGGTTGAATGCGTTTGAAAACATAGACGCAGGCAGAGATTTCCACTCCTTTGCTGTGCGCATTATTGCGTTATTATGGCGTTTGGAAACGCTTGGTAGATAGTTTGCAGTGCACATTAGAAGTTTTAATGAAGCTCTCAGCAAATGAATTGGCTATTTATTTTGAATTATAGTCTTTGTCTTGACACACAAAATCGATATGAATAGAGTGCAAATTAAAACCTCTGAGTTGAACACGAATGCAGATTGTCTGATATTACAAGCCCTAGGTGGCAGCCCTGAGGCGTAAGGACCTATCAAAACGCATTTATGTTTTCCGACATTATAATTAAATTTACGTCAATTTGATGTTTACGCCGTGCGTTGTGTTTTCAAAGTGGAGGTCTCTTACAGATGCCGAGAATTTTCCTGAACCCTCATTGAATTTGGGCGTCATTGTAATACGAATATTGCTCTGTTAAAGGAACCTGTAACGATTGGTAAATTATAGGAAACAGGCTATAAGCAATCAAGCTACTACCAGATGTCATTGATTGGCTCACAGTACACCTAGTTGTTAGGTGTTAATGATGATTGCTCCAGCGTTAAGTGTTTAACAGAACTGTGAGCAAATAGGTTTAGTATTCATTTACATTTCTAAGTTTGTATAAGTGTAGTTTATTACAAGAATGTGGTCTTTGTAAATAATGTACACGTTATTTGTTTGAAATACATGTTTCAATGTAAATAAATATTTATTTATCATCCTTGAGATTTGCTTAGCTATATTTATATTCATAGAGTGTTATTGTTTCCATAGTTATTGTGATACATTCAGGTTTAGTTCTACAAGTTATAGTTCTTTATTAGGGCATAATAGACCCTTTTTTCCTGGATGGGAAATCATCAAATAACTGCTTCTACTCTGGGCGGAGCGGAAGGGAGTGTCAGACTCTTACTGACTAAAACCCACCCGTGCCTTCCCATTCCAGGGTCGCGGTGACTCTTTCGATCAAATTCCGCAACTCTAGCAGGCACTGACCCTATGGGGCGCCGTCTTCGTTGCTGACAGTTCTTTGAGGCACCGTCGACCCGGGCCTGATTGCTATCGCACGACAAGCCACCCATAGCTCGCCGTCCACAGGCCCGCGCCTACGGTGGCCGGGAATCGCCCTGCGTTTCCCGACGCCCGGGGCGTCTTCTTCTATGTTACGGCGGCTGGAGCATGAGGGACGTATTAAACCCATTTTTGTTTAGTCATTTTTGTTCCCGAGCCACATATCATTTCTCATATTGTCATGGTAGAGGAGTAGTTCTAGAATCATATTTTTTATTAGGTATTTGTACAAAAGAATACATGATAATCTAAATTAAATAGCAACCAAAACCATTAAGGTTTAAACTTGTGCTATCATGAATATTCTCAATATCGAACATACAAAATGAGGTTTTTTCTTATTTGTACCTACGACTTTTACACAAAAAATCAAAAAAGTGCAAAATAACTTTAATTTCGGAAGTCGGTGTTCAAAAAACGAAAAAGCAACCACCAACACCGAGTTCCGAAATTAAAGTTATTTTGCACTTTTTTGATTTTTTGTGTAAAAGTCGGTTGTATTTTTTTGTAAAAAGTTTTTTTTGTATGTAACGAATAAACTCAAAAACTGGACCGATTTCAAAAATTCTTTTACCATTAGAAAGCTACATTCACCTTGAGTAACAAAGGTTAGGAATATTTTATCCCCATATTCCCACGGGAACGGGAACTACGCGGGTAAAACCGCGAGGCGCTGCTAGTATTCTATATAATTTATTCGTTTTGCCATCGTATTTTGTGAGCCGCAGCAGACTCTTACAAAATAAAGTGTAGTAAGCACCTTAATCCTAAACTTAAGCTGTGAGTACACTTAGTGGGCGGGTTACCTACAGGCAACAAGTCAACAGCGACGACGACGGTGAAACTAGACTTAATTCAATATACCTTCCTAACTACGGCCCTGAATTATGGTAATATTATGTATACTGTCTGGCTTTCAGCCTGGTTCGAAAGGTAAATATGTACCTTTGGTTTCATAGATATGTACCCTCTGTGTACTTTTTGTATGTTGTTTCAGTATTTTAAGGTTTTAAGTACACAAAACGGGCCCATTAAACTGACAATCCATAATATCCATTTTCAAAATCGACGATTACATAACAGAGAAAATAATTATAAAAAGAAAAATCTAAAATAACCTAGTCTAATCTTGAGCGAACCAATTTGCGACTCAAAATCACGTTGTAAATAAATTGTTGAATTTGATTGCGATCACTTTAAATACGAAACCCGAACCTAGCCAGTTGTATATTGTACAGAACAACGTTTTAAGAGATCGTATGAAAAAAAAGGAATTGTGTACCTGACCGCCTGTTAAAGCTTATTTGCTAACTGACCACTTCCCCCATTATTTTTACCAGTCACTTAATATGTGGCAACCTATTCAACAGCACATGTTTGTTATTTCCTTAAAAAAAAAACATGACTAATAGGTAATTTTCATCAGCAGAACACTATAAATTAACGATAGTTATATTTTTGCAACTGGCAGCTCAGTGACGTTTATTTTAAAAATATACCGAAAACAGGATGCTGTAGGGTTTATAATTTATTATGATCATTATTTTATTAACACTGGATATTAATCATCAGATATAGCAGATTTAACGCAAATTATACTGACTAGTTAGACACTATTGCTGTTTAAATTGCTCGATCAAAAGGAAAGGAAAAATGTATTTTTAACCGATTTTTTTTGTGTTTGTTACCTCAACTTTTTGCTGGTTGTACCGATTTTGATGATTCTTTTTATATTCGAAAGCTGGCTGTTTGTCGTGTGGTCTCATTTAAGCGATTGAGATCTGACGACTAGTATTTGAGTTATGCCTAATAATGTGTGGCTTCGACTACATTGATGATGTTCTCATTCTCTCTTGTCGGTGTAAAATGAAAAAATACAATTATATACGATGGTTTGGAAGAGCATCTTAGTATTTCAAGGCGGTCCCTTTCTAGTTTGGTGAGATCTGATGGAGATAAGAAACGGAACTCTTCAATAAATGATAGCAAATCTTCCGCGATTGCTGAAATCGCATGTTCGTTCATTTTTTGCAACAATTTATATCACGTACGCTGTGATGGGTACGTTGAGCTTGGGGGGTAGTGTACCACTTAAAAGTGAAAGATAAAAAAAAAACTGTTTACGAAAAAATACAACCGACTTCTACTCGTAAACAAAAACACGACAGTTGGTATTCAAAAACCGAAGAAACAACCAGAAGACGATTGTATTTTTTTTTTATAAAAAGTTTTATTTTATTAACAACAGGCATACAAGACTTTATCTTAGCGATCTACTTGTTATTACAAGATTCCACAAAGCTCTGCCAGGGTTGCGAAATTTATTCGAATGAATCACCGCGACCCTGGAACGAAAAGGGCATTAGGAGGAACACGGATATGTTTTAGTCAGTAATAGTCCGACACTCCCTTCCACACCACCTAGAGCGGAAGAAATTATTCTATGATTTCCTATCCTAAAAAAACTTTTTACAAAAAATAAAACTGACTTCAAAACAAAAAAAAAGTACAAAATAACTTTAATTTCGGAACTCGGTGTTTTTGGTTGCTTCATGTTTTTGAACACACCGAAATTAAAGTTATTTTGTACTTTTTTTTTTGTTTTGAAGTCGGTTTTATTTTTTGTAAAAAGTTTTTTTATTTTTCCGTTTTTAGTGGTTCACTCCCAGCTACACATACCCATCACAGCGTACGTGGTATAAATTGGTGTAAACAATAAACAAACATGCGATTTCAGCTATCCCGTCAGATTTGCTATCATTTATTGAAATTAACAAAAAACCGCTTGTTCGATTTCGATAAAATTTTCATGGGACCATTTGGGAAGTATACCCTTTCCAACAAAAAAAGAATTTTTCAAATCGGTTGGCAAGCGACGGAGTTATGCGCGAACAAACATTAAAAAAAAAAACATACAAACATCCGAATTGAGAACCTCCTCCTTTTTTAGAAGTCGGTTAAAAAAGTCCACAATGCTATCATATTACATGACCTCTAACAGCTTCTCATTGAAATATTATACAGCGAGGCATGTTTGCCATGCGGAATTTGTTCGAAAGAGTCACCGCGGCCCTGGAACGCAAAGGGCACAAGAAGGATGACGGGTGTGTTTTAGTCAGTAAGAGTCTGACACTCCCTCCCGCTCCGCCCAGATGTAAGTGTGTATGTAGTGATTGTTGCTGGCATGTCTTACTGAAAGTCTCCCTTTGGCTTTCAGTCAGCCATGTCATATAATATTGTATAATACAATATAATTCTAATAACTACTCAAATAGCACCGTTTCTCAGCTCTAATGAAGGTTAAAAGGATCCGAAACCAACAGATTCGAGTAATGAAATAACCAACTTCAAAGCAAAAGTCCCCCAAATGTTACTAATATCCAATTTAAAACTTTTTCACGGCCAAATAAACACGATTCATCTTAAAAACGTGGCCGGAATCGAGTGGCCCAAAATTATGGGCCCATAACTATCATACGACGGCAGGACCCAACATTAAACTTACATTTTTCCTTAACACTAACTGATGATCTATTAAGGGCTTTGCAGAAAGGTGGGCAAAGTGGGTGGGGTTATCTACTAAAGTAGGATTAAGGCTAACTTGGGATTTGACTTGAGTGTTTACTTGGCTTAATTTTATTGCAATAAGGTCGACTAGACTTTAAATCGTTGTTTCTATATCACGCTAAAGTTTCGATGGTGAAAATATTGCTGCATAATGAGTTTTAATAACAGGAAAGGATTTTCATATTGACGAGTCATACCTGTCTGCGAGAGCTTAAACACATCCTACCTCTTTTAGCGTTTTTACTATTGATACGCAGACTTTATTAAAGGCAAACAATCAAACCATGTTCTACTTACCAAGTTGGTTTTTCACCCCCCGCGCTACTACGTACTTACTCGCTTGCCCACTACGCAGGTATAAAAATGCATTCGCTGCTGCGTACTCCACTCCACTTAGCAGATTCAAGCCGCCCGGTGCACTCTACCGATTCTTGCTATTTTGGCGAAATATATATTTATGTATATAATATTATGCTATTATTTTTTTTATATGAATTGACTGAGTAACTCAGTGCTAAGTTTAAAATACTTATTACTGGCGTACTCTTCGTTCACCCAACTCTTAGCTTAGCGTCCTTTTGCTTCGGCAGCGGCGACCTCTCGCTTCCAACTCGTTCCATCCGTGGCCCTGAGCTAAGGGGCATGAGAGGCAGTCAACTCCTTCTGCGAAGCAGTGATTCTAACGAAGAAGGAGGCGAAACGCGTGAGGTAGAGGCAAACCTGTCGCACTAGCCGTCGCAACAGAAAAAGACGCCCCTAGCGTCGGGAGCCGCAGGGTGATTCCCAGCCGTCATAGGCACGGGCCTGCAGATGGCGAGCGATGGATGGCTCGCAGGGTCGGACAGCGAGCCACCCATTGCATTCGGGCGTGGTTGCTATCGGAATAATAACCACGCTCGGATCGATGGCGCATTGTGTTCCACACGCGCCTCAAAGAGATGTCTGCATAGAAGACGGAACCCCGCTAGTACTGAATTTATTCGAAAGAGTTACTGCGGTCCAGGAACGCAAAGGGCATTAGGAGGAACATAGATGGGTTTAGTCAGTAAGTCTGACACTCCCTTCCACTCCGCCCACAGAGTGGAAGAATTTATGTGATGATTTACCATCGATTAAAAAAAAGAAACAAAAAAGCGTAATTTTTCTGTGCATTTATTCGGTACGTATGAACACATAACTATGCTTCTCTTAGGTTTCGACAAATCCGCTTTCATGTTGCTTGGAATATGTACCTAGATATCATTTAATTTAAGTCAAGCCACCTTGATTGCAATCCCGCTTAAGCGAACCAAAAGACCGTAGCTTTACTCTTAAATGCAAGGATCGATGCTCTAATCCCAACCGTTCATTAAAACTTATTGGCAAGTAAGAACGCAACCATATTTATTATAAGTTGGCAACCCTTTTCTTAAAATCTGCGTTACGCATAAGCTTGTAACTTATGTGCTAGCAATATAAGCTCGTTGCATTTTCATAGTAATAAATTTATCTACATACAGAAAATATAGATGAAGAAAACATTACAAAGGGCACAATGGGCGGCCTTATCGCTAAAAGCGATCTTTTCAAGACAACCTTTGGATGGATTTTAAAGAGAAAAGGAAAATAGTACTGTAGGTAGTCTTAGGTGTACTAATTAAATATATATATACAATAAATACATAATAGATAAATGTATACAATAATAATTATGAAACAAAATGCATAGAACCCAAATAAAAACGATTAAAGAGAGAGGTCCATAAAAAATAAACAAAATGAGAGACTTATACAGGTTTCACAATTTGTTATCACTCTAAATTAATTACCGTAAAGAAGATATTTAATGGCCCTAATATTTTCTCGAGTGTCTACAGTGTAACAATAATTTTAAGAACGTGTAATAAATATAAAGCAACCCCGTGGTTTTCTCATTTACCCTACACGAATTTGTAATGAAGAGCTTCTAATACTAAGTTACAACAAAAAGAAGCGACAGAAGGTAAACTACCATTAAATATATAACGTATAGGTACTATGATATGTTTTCAGTTTTCAGAAGGAGGACAATGTTTTTTGCGTTGCCTTCAGACCCAAATTAAAATGACTATTTCTCGTATTGATTGAGATAATTGGTGTACCTAATCGTACTCCTAGCTTTACTATCTAGGTATATATTCTTAGAGCGAAAATGAATTCACCACATTATCTAAATAAAAATTAATAATTAAGGGCTTGTTTTTTTAGGCTACATCCCGTTATGTCACATTCCCGATACGACAACATGTCAAAAGTTTTAAAAACAACTGAACACAAGTGGCGTTTGGTCAAGATTTTGATTTGCATACATACATTCCCGATTCGTCAACATTTGAAAATGCCTATATTCTTTCCCGTTTGGTCAACCTTTTGTTTGGAAAGTACAATCAGGAGCAAAAAGAAATGCCTCCGTTTATGTTCTATCTACGTATGTACCAGCTTCCGCCCGCGGCTTCGCTCGCGTCAAAAGTATTTTGATTATCACTTTCAGTTTCCTCTGGATCAGTATTGAATTCGTGATACTAGCATATTATTATCCCGGTGAGCTCTTTGTATTTTGTTAATAAATTAGCTTCTATCTGCGACTTCGTCTGCGTGAACTTTAGAACTGGCTCCGGAAGGCATAATATTATGAGAGATAATCCCGTGGTTTCTCAATTCAGGCATATTCTTTCTGGCTATTTTGCTTTTTCCTCGACTCCTAAGGGTCATAGATTCATGTTAAAAATTTATCCCAGCTCCAAGAAAAAACTTTTTTGAGTTTTTAACACTCGTAACTCTAGCCCCGGAAATATATCTTCATGATTCTGGTATCCTGGTAGTTTGTGAGTCTTTGCCGCTTACAATTCCAGCCCCGAAAATACTTCGACATTTTCTGGTATCCTGGTAGTTGTATTGTAAATTGGATTTTTTGCAATTCCGCCGCAGTCTGATTAAATCTCAGTAGGTAAGGTTAGGACTATCGGTTTTCAAAGTTAAATAGATGAAAGCACATGGCAATCAAACCTATTGCCATGATACATACCTATGCATGTAACGTTTATAATTTAGGATTTTACATATGCTAAGAAAACAATATACTCACCTCTGGGAAAGTCGGGTGAAAAAAGAGCGTCAAAAAGGACTTGGTAACTTTTGTAGTTGACTGTACCGTACAAAGAACTAGTTTAAAAAAAGGGTGACAAAACGAGAATGGATGTATGAAGATCAAAATCTTGACCAAACGCCACTAGCGTTCAGTTGTTTTTAAAACTTTTGACATGTTGTCCAATCGGGAATGTGACATAACGGGAAGTAGCCTTTTTTAGTATACTATTGCAATTAGGTGAAAACTTATGATATACAGGTACTTAATAAATTATAATTATATTGGCTCAATATTATTTCTCATTTTTAGCCTATTCCATTCCAATGCAGGGCAAAGGAATCCCTTCCTTCCAGGCTCCGGAATAGTGTGGATCTATCTTGTCGATAGGCATCAAGCTTGAACTTGATACTTGAATCCTTAGAAAATAATTAAACTTTATGATTAGGTTTTAGGAATAGGTCAATTGATGTACATATATGAATTGAATGTCATTCTAATCTTAATCTAATCTTAATATTGGACCGTATATCGCAACATTCGCGATCACAACTTCCAGATAAATTGATATTTACATAACTGAAAGACGTCAAAAGCAGTACGATTTTTAACTTATTTTGTAAAGATTAGTTAAAACATTACAAAAGGCTCTTAGTAACAGCGTTCAAGATATTCAGTGGTATAAGAAAATCTACAAACGCAAAAAAAAAACTATTTTTGTTAGACATTATCGGGAACCAAATCTACGACCTCTCGTTTGCAAGTCTTATTTAAGATAAGCTGGGTCCTAGCCAAGATCTTTGAAAACCCATTTTGTTAGAATAATGTTCGATATGTCCTCAAGGTGAAACCTCGATTTTTGGTAGACTTAAGTCGGAAATGTGAGTCTAAAATGGTGCAGCAATAAGTTGGTATTTGAGATAAGATAGTGTTAGTAAGTGTAGGGCGGTTGGTTTATAACTACCCTTTGCCCGTGGCTTCGATGTAGAAAAAATTAGAGGCACAAAACGAGTAAGATCAACTATAATTATCTACATACAAGTTTGTACGGAACCCTCGGTTTGCGATCCATACTCGCACTTTTCCAGTTTGTTTTTTTTTTTCGGTGAGAAATCACCAATACTCGAACATTTTCGCTAAAAAGTACACTGTCATCCGATCTCCCAGATCTCTTCTATCTCTATACCAAATTTCAACAAAATTGCTTTGGCAAAGGAACCCAGTATTAAAGACCCATTTTTCGATAGAGATGCTGGGTTTATTCCCATGTAGAGCCTTAGTCCTTGGACCTTTAGAAGGACCAAAGCTCATTGGAATCTACAGGACATAAATCCAGACGCCTGATTCCCACTGTGAAAAATCCTCGGAAAATCCAATCACATTTTTCTCGTCCCGAGAATCTCTTGCCATATTGTTTGCAACCGTTGTAGGTACCAACGATGCAGATAAAAATAAATATAGAGGAAACATAATTTAAAAAATTAAATAAAAACGCCTGCCTGTAATCTTAAGAACTATTATGTATTACCCATATTTGCAAAATAAAATTACTAACTAAAATAAACTAAAATTAACTATTCAAGACAATGATGACACGGTGTGTTTTTTTTAATTATTTGTTTTTATATTCATACTTTTGTTGCAAGCTTTATACGATGAAAGTATGTATATGTCGGCAAATTTTTATGAAAACAATTTTTTTATTTATTTGTGAACCATCTCCCCCTTTTATTTTTTAATTTTTTAACGATCCCACATTCATTGATATCGTAACCGAGCTATTAAGAAGTAATGGTGGAATAAAGAAACTCACAAACATACATACATACATGAACCCAGAAAACATAACACTCCTCTTTTTGGGCAGTCGTGTAAAATAAATTGTAACTTTCATCTTTCCCTCGAAGAAGACACTTTAAGTAACAAATTCCTTAACAGCCTAAGCAATAATGAAGATTTACATTGAGAACAAATAACTAAATAAATGATCTTGACAGTGAACATACTCTTATACAGCAGAAGCTGGCAGTTAGCCGAGGAAACACTAAGATAAAGCACCTATTAAAGATGCTCGAGCCAAGAGATGTAGTATTTAGAAAGCCACAAACAGGTCTCAACCCAAATTCTACCACAATGTCTTAGATGACCTTGAAACTGTATTAATATTCGAAGTTAAAACAGAACTAAATTAGAATACACTTCATAATGCTTGGATTGAAACTTCCTGGGGCCGTACCACGAAGTGCCAATGCTATCATGATTCAGTGTGAGGGAAAGGGATAGTGCTATTCGTCTTGTGTAACTCCGTCTCTCTCTGACACAGGAATCATGATGGATTTAAGACGTCATGGTAGGGCTGCTGTGCTGATATAACTAAAATCATCGCAACTTATACTCGCAGTTATTGTACTGTTGTGTGTCATGTGTTTATGAAGGTCTAGTCACTTATATTAGAATACTCATTTTTCTGAGGACTTATAATTCTTAGATCACATTTTTTTTATAATAGACATCCTCAATCTGGTTTTATATCGAGATTCCGGTCAAATAGTTCTAGAATTTGGTCTTACAATCTGAGTTGTGGAATGGAACAAAAACGAATCGAGACAAATCTTGGCCACTATTTCCAGAGAAAATAGAAGTGGTTTTGGACCATACAATAGAATTCCGTATCACTTAAAATGTTACCAAAAAGCATTAAGAAAAGAGGTAAAGCAATTTATAATGCTTATTAAAATACATTTTACAAAAAAATGCAACCGACATTCAAATTGAAAACATTACAAAGTAGAAAATAAAGTTTCTTCATTTTTTGACACCCCTTGCTTGGCATAAACCTAACAATATCTAACTGTACTTGATTTTAGTGACTTAAAATGGAGGAGGTCACTAGTTTATCTGTAAAGTTCAACATCTAATGTAAATTTATTCAATATATTTAACTAAACTCAACGCCAAAACATTTATTGAGACCGGTTCACAAACAATAAAGTTATGACCAAATAGACAACCCCAAAACATGGTTGACTTATACACATCTGCGTACCCACAGCGTACCGGCGTGATATCTATATCTAAATATACTAATGTTATAAAGAGGAAAGATTTGTATTTTTGTATGTAACGAATAAACTCAAAAACTAGTGGACCGATTTCAAAAATTCTTTCACCATTAGAAAGCTACATTCACCCTGAGTAACATAGGCTATATTTTATCCCTATATTCCCACGGAAACGGGAACTACGCGGGTAAAATCGCGGGGCGCTGCTAGTCATGTTATAAACTGCTGTAAACAATAAACAGAAATGGGATTCAGCAATCCCGGGCCATTTTCTATCAATCATTGAAGAGTTTCATTGTTCATTTCCGAAGTTTTAAAAAAATATTCATCTAAATCGGTTGACAGTTGGCAAAATGATCGCCATATCGTAAAAAAAACAGTCGAATTGTCAACCTCCTCCATACTTTGAAGTCGGTTAAAATTGATTTGAAAACGGAAAATGAGTAGATAGAAAAAACACAACTTTATTGTTCCAGCCCGTTTTGTTCTACAACAGACCACAGGCCTCATCTCAGTCAGAGAATGTGATTTCAGACATACCAGTACGTTATATATAAGATTGAAAGTTTGCTCATGGAAACCATCACAGCTAATAATAAATAGTCCAAACACAAGCATAAGAGACGGGGCCATAACCACTGGACCATAACGTTATTATCTCCAGAATCTTAACTAACAGAAACTCTACACACGATAACACTATACAAAACTAGAATACAGAATGCACGCCCCATTTTCATTCAAACATCGCTATAAACTTGTATCGCCTATAAATTGACGCGATACTTGCATCGTAAATTCATAGTTGTCACATCGATATGCTGTCAGCACATGCCACTTGTTTGCTATAACAACGGAACTGGAGCAAGTTCAACATTCTTTGACACCTTTTTATGATGTTTTAGTAAATTCCGATTCTTATGGCGATAAATTATTTGCTGTTGATTTGCTTGTGATAAGCGATCGCGATTTTAGATTTGTTTTCGAAAAAATTCATTTAAAAACACGATTTTCTAAAATAAACAATTTTTACTTTTGACTGAAATATATAACAACTGTAATCCTGTTGGACCCATCTTCAAATTCAAAATATTAATTGTTTTTAATAGTTGAAAGTTGGATTGAATGCTATGCTTATTGCATTTAAACTTTTCAACAGCACTCTGTTACAAAACCAAACAATATCATCAATATATGTATATAAAAAAAATCCGTTACTGAATGAACCACTGACAGACAACACACAGCCGAAAGTTCTGGTCGTAGAAATTTGCCATGTAGTTTCCTTGGGGAGTGAAGTGGAGCAATAAGGGAGGATTTCCTGAAATTCCTACGCGAACGGGAAAAAATGGGATATGAGCGTACAAGGTCGCGGGCAAAAGCTAGTTTATTATATAAATCAGAATAGTACAGCAGACTCATCATTAACTATCTTTCGCACGCGACTTCCATCCGGATCTGGCATGTAGTCGCGTGAAAAAGGAAATGCAAAATCAGCCTTTTAATGTTCCCACTGCTGGGACACAGGCCTCCTCTCTAGGAGAGGCAATGGGCCGTAATCCACCACGCGGGCCCAGTGCGGGTTCGTAAATGTCACATGTCTTCGAATTTTTGGTTCTAGGACATGACGGTTTCCTCACGATGTTTTCCTTCACCGTTTTGAGAGCAGTGATGATGAAATTAATTACACAAAGTTATGCGCCTAGCTGGGTTTGAACCCGCAACTTTCAATTCGTGAGTCGGGGCCGTTACCACTTGACCATCACTGCTCTGCAAAAGGAAATGGAAAGGTCCTAAAGGTCCCCAGTCCGATCACGTTATTTGGCAAGCCGATCCCCTGGGTTGAGCAAGCTAAATATCTAGGTGTGATCCTCGATCGAAAGCTTACTTTCAGAGAGCACATTAAGACGGTGCGCAATCGTGCCGCGTTCGCTCTCAGTAGGCTTCATTACATGCTGAACGCACGCAGCAAGCTATCCCTGAAATGCAAACTACGCATTTTCACCACGTGCATACGTCCGATAATGACTTACGCGTGTGTAGCCTTCGCACACGCTAAGCCCCGCCAGATCCATAGGTTGCAGGTCATCCAAAACCGGTTTCTCCGAAAGGCTACGGGAGCCCCGTGGTACGTTAGAAATAAGCGTCTCCATGTCGACCTCCGTATCCCCACCATCAAACAATTCATGAAACGTATTTCCAAGCGTTTCATAGAGTCCGCTGAAAAGCACCAAAATCCCCTTATCGTATCGGCCACCCGATACACCCCCTCCCAGATCAGCAAGATCCGCCGACCGCGGCATACCCTTGTTGAGCCCGATGACCCCATCACCCTGACCCAAGAGAGTAGTAGGGAAACCAGCACTCTTAGAAAAAATAAACCCAGAACGCGTTCCGTATTCCGACCTCGCCGACGAGGTCCATCGCGACGCCCCCGTCAAAACCCTCCCCGACTTTTGCCTAACGAGCCAGCCCGCGCTGCTGAGCCATTAGCGTTAAATCCCCTAAATAATATCAATCAGACCCACTTTAAATTCAGCCACTAAGCTTTTTGATTCACAAAACAAAGTTACAATAAAAAGGACGACCGAAACATAAGAGTTACTGTCCAATTTCTTTCTAACAAGCTATGGTCTGTGCTTTCCTCATGATTTGACTTTAGTAAAAAGTGAGTATTTTTTCATAGATACACAAATGCTTCTGCCCTTTATCATCATAATAATTCGGAATTGGCTTCATCTTGTATCAACACTTTTATGACGTATCTATGTCATCATCAGTTCTATTCCTTTTTCAAGATGAAATCATGATGGATGAAAAAAAAGTTCAACCAACTGAAATAGTTGGTCAAATTTGTTTTGGTCCCACAAAAGCACACACTATTATTTTCTTTCCTTTGAATACGTAAACCACTTCCAATTATTTTTGGTATTAAATCAAAGATACGCAATATTTAGATTTAACTTAAACTAAAACATATTAGAAAATTCAGTAGAATTATTTAGGTTTGCAGATAATTCTACTAATCTATCTGTGTGCAGATCAGACTTCCTTCCTTCCATATTAATTTATTATAGGAAGATATAACACTCTGATCCTTATATCACTTCATCTATCTTCTATCTATCTATCTATACTTATAATAAATCTGTAGAGAGGTCAATTCTGTACAAGGAATATATTTTCAAAATAACTATCAGGGGGTGATTAGTGATCGATACTGGTGCCAAAAATGCAATCAGTAAAATTTTAATTTGTCTGTCTGTCTGTCTATATGTTCTTTATAGAAACAAAAACTACTTGACCGATTTTAACGAAACTTGGTGCAATTATTTTACATATTCCTGGGCAGGTTATAGTATACTTTTCATCACGCTACAATCAATAGGAGCAGAGCAGTGAAGGAAAATGTTGGGAAAACGGGAGAAGTTACTCCATTTTTTAAGCTTCCGTCACGTGTGTAGCCTTAATGGTTAAAGTTAAATAGAAATCATGTTTGACGGAAATGTTTTACATAAAATTATCTAAAAAAATATCCCGGAACAGCATATGTCTATCTTTTATGGTTGACTCACAATAACAAGTGTAACTCCCGATAGCTTAGCAGTTCGGAGCTTTCTGATTATATTTGTTTACTCTTACGTTTATAATACTCTCACTCATCCCTAATTAAAAAAAGTTAACATTATTATATTACCTATTCAATAAAAAAAGAATCATAGAAATCGGTATAGAAACACCAAACTTATGCATGAATACAATAATAAGCCATCGCGCCGTCGCGCTTTAATACTGAATCATGCTGTAAGATGTTATTGTGATTATTTTTGTGTAACTTTTGTTGCTATTTTATAAAATAGGTACTTATTAGTTATTTGGGTAATATTTAAATATTCGTTCAAATTACAAATTATTAATAGTTTCAATTTTATTTCTTATGGTGAAGTAGTAGTAGAAGTAGGAGCATAGATTTTTAGATACCGATAGGTTAGTTTTGGATAATTTATGTTCTGTTTTATAGTATTAAGTAGGTAAAAGCGTAGATACTTTTATTAATTAGTAGTTATTTTATGAATTAGTTATACGTAGTTATAGGTATTTATTTTGAAGTGTAGTAGGTATAGGTTATAATATAATTTTGCACAGGCATTTCAGCTTTACTTTCATTTCTTTTTTTGTTGTAAGTTGTACATAATTATTTCACACACACATAGTGATCTATCAACGCACAGCCCAAACCACTGAACGGATCGGGCTGAAATTTGGCATGCAGGTAGATGTTATGACGTAGGCATCCGCTAAGAAAGGATTTTGATTAATTCTACCCCCAAGGGGATAAAATAGGGGATGAGACTTTGTATGAAACTTTGTCAATTTTAAATCGATCGGGCTGAGCTGCTCAAAATCGGGGGTAAAGTAACTATTCCACGCGGACGAAGTCGCTGGCAGAAGCTAGTACTCATTATAATTCTATTCCTTTCTATACTTATTTCTTTATAAGTCATCATCATCATAGAAGAAAGTACTAACTAATACTCCAGAAGAGAACCAAGGTTACTGACATAGCCCGAAGGTTTAGCCAAACTGAAGTGGCAGTGAGCGTGGCACATTGCTCGCAGAACTCGATGGGGCGGAAAATTTCTGGAGTGGTGACCGCGTAAAGGAAGACGCAGCGTTGGAAACGCCTCCCACGAGGTGGACCGATGACCTGGAAAAGGTCGTGGGGAACCGATGGATACGAGATGCACAATACCGATTGTTGTGGTGACATTAGTGGGAGGTCTATGTTAAGCAGTGGACATCCTTCGGTTGAGATATGCTGATGACGACTATTCCAGAAATTCATTCATCCCTTCTTTTTCATTCAAAAACCTTTTACTTAAAATATTTTCCTCACACAACGCTTTGAGGTGCTCAGCGAATGTTTGTCTTTTGCCTTTCTTTGAAGGGATCTGATGTAAGTCCAGGGAAGTAAAACAAGCAGTCCTTCAGTCCCCGGATCCGCTTACCAAATAAACATTGCCTTGGAACTTCCATCCACTTTAATTTTGTAGAGAAATGTATTTGTAGTGCAGATAACTTGGCTCCACTTAATGGAATCGGGTTCACGTTTTGTTTTATTTTGGTCATTCGGTATTTGCCTGGATTTTGTTTTCTCGATTTTTAGTTTTTTAGTTTGGTGTCAGTGTTTATAATTAAGTTTTTGTGTTTGAACTTGTACCCGCAATAGTCTATGTAACTTATTTATGGAGCAATAATCATTTTGGAATTGATTTTATATGACCTCATTCACTACTGAACCTTTTATAATACTAGTAGCTCCCATGGTTTCACCCATACGGACCTATGTTACTTGTTGTTACAGTAGATTTCCAATGGTGAAAAGATGGTTAAAATCTATGCAGTCTTTTCGGGTATTATTCGAAATAAACAAAAAGTGTTTCCTCTTTATAATATTCAAAGAATCAAAGAAGAATCAATCAAAGCATTTATTTCAATTAAACCCTTTACAGGCACTTTTGAATTGTCAAGTCGAAAGAGGTGAAGCTATCTGCACGTTCCAAAGCGTAGATCTCTATGGAGAAGAACGTGCAAGAAACTCCACGGACACTCTTTTAAATTATGTTCTGTATTACATAACCTTGGTTACATCCTTGGTCGCTTCTATATGTGAGGACAATGCAAAAAAAAAAGGAAACTATAAAAACAATTCAAAGTATAAAGATTAAAACAAGTCAGTGGCAGTTAAGAGGTGACCAGTCTCAACCGACGGCGCCCGTTCACGAACATGACGCGTGTATTGGCACCATTTAGCTCAACCATTTTGAAGGGAACCGAATGATCCAACACACACGCCACCATCAGCGAAACATTTGAGCAAGCATGACATGCTCTCAACTGCCATTTTAGTTCAAGTCACAAAGTAAACTATAACTCATCACATGTAAATGGCTCCATGGTACTCACATTTACAATATTTGAAAATAAAATGCTTCTACATTATACAAAACTATGGTTTACAAAAACCAAGCAACTACAAGGAAAATAAAAGAGAAATTATTAATTATCAAATTAATATTATATATAAAAAAAAGAATAAATAAATGAGACAAAAAATAAAAAAAGGGCGAGCATCTCTTCCAATATAAAATCCTAAACTTGTTTATCCAAGTGGTTGAGATCGATTAATATAGATATATCTAGCTTAACTAACATTATAAAAATGCGAAAGTGATTTTGTTTGTTTGTGTGTTTGCTATGCTTTCATGGCGAAATCGCTGAAGCCATTTTGATTAATTTTGGAACAGAAATAGGTATCCTGTAGATGGTTAAGTGAAGCTACCGGAAAAAAGCTCGTACTTTAAATAAAGAAATTTAAGACTCGATAGCTGATCAAAGTACTGGCTAAACGTTTAAACCCTTCAAGGAATTTTCCTTCAATAATTATTTTAGAAAGATGTGTGAAAGTGGTCGGAAAAGTATGCATGGAACTTTTTTGCTTATGATCAGATTTACTTGACGCTGTTTACTCATTTCCTTAAGATATCAAAAGGTTTCTAATTTGAACGAAGTCATGGGAAAAACTTAGTATAGCATGAAAATAACGATCAAGACTGTAATATTTCTTATTTTTGTAATAGCCCTCAAAATAACATAGTTACGGCAGTAACAATATTACTGAATACACAATCGAGATTTGTCGAATCTAGAGCAACATCTAATGATCCAATCGAAATAGAATCAGATCAACAAATCGAATCAAATTGAGTTTCTTTTAGTCAACCTAAAACTGCCTCGAAAAAATATTGAATTACGATACGTCAGTGGGTAAAGAAATTGGTACAAAAGTGTTAAGTCAGACAGGGGCGACACTGGTATGCTGGTGCATAAGTGACAGCTGTCAAGTTGACACATGTCGACTACGTGCAACCATTTCGTGGCTGTTAAACATTTATAAGAAAAAATGCTGGCTGGCATGGAATTTTGAGAGGAATAATAAGGGATTCTTTCAAAAATGGAATCCCTGTGTGAATAATAATATACCACCGATATCTAAATAAAAAATAATAGAGTTAAGTAGTCTATGCTCTTGGAGAATTGGCTCAATCGCTGATTTTCATCTTAGTTGTACAAGGGCTTACGGATCAACATTGATATTTTACAAGTTATGTAAGTTATCTTAGTCAAAATGAATATAGCATACATACCAACATACTCGTAAATATGTTTTATAGTAAGCTTTGCTGTCATAAATATTTTTGAATCGATTTTGATGATTCTTTTTAAATTCGAATTTCAATTCGATTGACCGGTGGTCCGTGACGACTAGTATTTGAGTTATCCCTATTAATGCGTAGTTAATTGGCTTCGTCTACATTGATGACGTTCTTCATTTGCAATTGTCGATTTTAATGGAAAAAAAAGCTGATTACAATGGTTTGGAAGAGCATCGTAGTATTTAAGGGTGGTCAATTTCTAGTTTGGTGAAGATTTGATAAAGAATTTCGGAGATATGAAACGGAACATTTTTTATTTATTAAAAGTAGGTTGTGTTCTTTGGTAAAGGTTTTTTTTTTAACAAAATATTTGAATAGCTTCTACAGCGATCAAATCTTGTAGCCACCAACTAAAAATATATCCACAAACGAACATACATTTAAATAAGAATCAATGATACATCAATTTTCCATCTTGATATATTCATAAAATTTATGCTAGAACACACTTGCAACATTGAAATGCTGCCGCAAAGAATGCATTCAGGCACAAATCACAATAAGGACGCATTAGAGCATGCATTTCTGCGCACATGTGGACCGGTCTTAGACTTGTTCTTTCTTAATAGAGCGTGTCGAGTCGGGTTACAAGGTGGACCTCAGTTATGGAGGTCGTGTGTTCAGGGCTTTAGGTTTTACTTAGGATTTTAAGTAGGCTGTAATTGTTTTGCTAAGGTCGTGTACATTTTAATAATCTTATGATAGTGATATTTAGTTGGAGAACCCACAAAGCAAAGTGGCCACTCAGGAGCCATTGCTAGAGTCTAAGTTAATTTAATGGTCTAATTGAATAATTGACAGTTTAAGTTAGTAACTTGTTATATTTAAAGTTTAATTTTTTTTATTAAAGTGACATTGAAAGATAGAAAAATAAATATAGAGTCACTTCTCAAAAGAAAAGTATAATTTATGGAGAAGAACGGATAAGAAACTCCAAAGTTATAATAATAATAATAATAATAATAAACATTTATTTCAGACTAAGGTCCATATTTTTGTTAGTATTTTGGTGTTGTAACAATGGTGCTTAAATAAGTGGGTTAGTAATGTTAATTTTGTTTAGTTATTATTTTAGTTGACCTAGGACTATCCCCACCCAGTGTCGCTGAAACGGACAGTCCGGTCTGGCAGCTATCATTTTTAGGATGCTGTTGCCACTACCATGCAAGCGTTGTAGTAAGGAGGCCGCTTTCTTTCGCATGATGGCATGGAAACCATCTGTGCGAGCCTCCGCGAACATTCCTGAAGCGCTACAACGCCACGGCAGTCCCAACAACATCCTAAAAGCATTATTAAATTGAACACGCAGGACGTTGTATGCTCGGCGCGTGTATGATACCCACAGGCCACTCGTGTAAAAGGATTGACAGAACGCCTTAAAAAGGGTTATTTTGACGTCCGTAGTACAACGAGCGAACCTGCGGGCAAGCATATTACTCCTCACAGACAACGCCCTACGTTCCCTCTCTATATCTATGTCATCTCTTAGGTCAGTCGTGACAATATGGCCCAGGTACCTAAAACTCTCTACAACTTTTAGCGCTACGCCGTTGAGACAAATGGGAGGAACACTGCGCGGCTGCTGTTTAGGTGCCTTAAATACCAGGATCTCACTCTTCTTCGAGTTGTATATTAATCCATGCTCCTCCGCATAGGCCTCGCAGATCGATAGCAACCTCTTCAACCCACCCATAGAGGGACTGAACAGCACCATATCGTCTGCATAGCTTATATTGTTGACACTCGTCCCGTCAATGTGGCAGCCGACATGTGTACTGCTCAGTCGCTCGATGAGCCGGTTGATATACAGATTAAATAGCAGAGGCGAGCTTAACCCCCCCTGTCTGACTCCGCATTCCAGCCTGTACTCGTCCGACAGAGTACCCACCCATCTCACCCTGTTTATCTGGTTGGAGTACCAATACTTGAGAAGGGAGGTGTTAGTTATTCTTTTAAAATAAAAGTTTTAGAATATTTTTATATGTCACCAAATAATTACCAAATTATAAAATACGAGTACCTATCTTTTGAGATTGTGAACATCCTGTGGCCTTAGTGCGAGTTTTTGAACGTGCGTGCGTTTCGATCGTGTTAGCGTAAACGTCAATTTGTATTGAAACTGAATAAGCGCCGTCTGGTGACAATAACGGAAATCTTTTTTTTTTCTATACAGTTTGATATAAGAAAACGTTCATGCTAACGCGACCAAGTGCGTTAAAACTCCTACTAAGGTCTCTGAGTAACTAGTGCGAGTTTTTCTATTTACTCGATCGCATTAACGCAAATAAACGTATTGTCAAATCGAGTGAAAAAAAAAAGTTTTTCAGTAATGAAAAACATTTTTAACTGACACTTTTTTTTTCTGACTGACTGAGTTTTTAACTGACTCGCACTAAGAAAGCTGGCTGTGACTCAGGGTGATAACTAATGTACATAGTTACTGTTTGCTATGACTAAGAAGAGAAACTTTACTAGTGGAAATGTATAGAAAAATAACCGATACGAAATAGTTAAGTAAAGTAAAAAATTGGGCTATGTTTTAAATAATACAGCACTAGACAAAAATTCAACAGCAGTAAAGTTTTTAGAGAAAACAGATCAATAAAGCACATAAATACAATAAAAAACATAGTAAAATCGTTCAAAACAGCAGAATCCATTTTATCCATCACTTTTGTTTAACTCGGAACCTGATCTACTTCTACCATTTACTCCTACGTACATATACATGATTATGTCTAAAATATGTATAAGAGTAGAGAATTCAAATGTACTGGTATACATATATCACACTTTCAACCCTGATTAGAATGGAAGCCATATCATGAAGTAGTTCATTTTATTTTTATTATTCGTTGTTTTATTATTCATAAATCAAGTCACATATAGCTCGTATAATGCAGGATACAGACCAAGCGAACGAACGTCATCGAGCTAACTCGAATAAGTGTTGGGATGCTTCGCCGGAGATGAGTGAACGATTCGTTCGGACGCGATTTAGAACCTACAATCAAATAATAACTAACACAAATAAGCTCATTCAGCGCCGTTGATGATGCAGCGCTTGTTCTTCTTTCATCTTTACAGCTTCTACCGCATCAACAATTTGTCGTTTTAATAAATTTTCCATATTGGAAAAATAGGTCATAATTGATTTAATAATAATGTCAGGCAGGTAAAAATAACATTATACATATACATACATATGTATGTATTCATGTCCTTAGCAAAAGACAATCGACAATCGTATCTTTACTTCCCTTTGTTTTTTGAAAATTCTTTATTAATCACACAAACACACACACATCACACACACGCACACACACACACACACACACACACACACATCCCCACACATCACACACACGCACACACACACACACACACCCACACATCACACACACCACACACACACACATCATTCAATGGTATATCTCTTACATATTTTTTTACACATTTCACGAAATTCAATCCATGCCATGTCACTGTTGCCGTGTTCTGCATAAACGTCTCATATTTATAACCTAATCGTATATTTATTATTTTATAAATATACGATTACGTTTGTGACTTTTTCTTACTAACTTCTTGGGGATATTACTATAGTTTACTTGCGTTATCACTTAATGTGTGTACATCGTTTAGATTAACTTTTCAGTGATTTACAGTTGACCAATGAAAGGTCAAGATTCCAATTTGACTATTACATCAAAACTTTGAATATTTGTGTGCTGATTGGTTTCCAGCAGATTATTATACATAAAGGATTTTGGTCCGTATTTGAAATATTCAGTTGACAATTTATCGAGACTTCACAATCTCTCAAGATGTTTTATAATCTTACGGAATTTGCAATTTTCTGTTGATTATATATTTTTTCACAGTATTTATTTTTATATATGAATGAATGCACCGCTTTTATTTCTATCGTCGCCATTTTTGTCCACTTTTGTTTATTCCATATGGATACCAAGGCAAAGGCGAGCGAATGTTCGATATCCATCGAGGATATTGGCGTTCGTTCGCTTGGTCTGTATCGCACTTGTGACGCTTCACAAGCAAGATGTATCGTACAATGACTATGCGTTTAATGTGCTGATAATGTATATTTACGAATATATTTTCATTAGGGGTGACATAAGTATGCAATCAGTTGAGTAGCCATGTTTATGTAATATTCGGCTCCTTGTATTTTTCGGCAGGCAAAGAGTTTGGTAAAGCTCTTCCCACTGCACTACATTACATATCCAGCATTTACTCATTTTAATATAAAAAAATGGATATTGTTTTCTGAAACAATTACTTGACGCCTGGTGGATTACTGGTGTTTACGTCTCCACTAATTCAGTTGAAATTAAACTTAGCTATTTATATCCCCCACTCTATCTTGAAAACTGTGTTACAGCCACGGGAATAGCGCGTAGCCAAAACAAGTGTTACGTGGCAGTAGCGTTTATTAATCTTGGCCTGAGAAGCTGCTGGGTTTCATATAAAGGATGTTCCAGAAGCCATGTGTAGTTCGTGGTCACGTAGTTCTGGAACACCATACAGGATGTTCCAGAAGTACGTGACGAATTTCGAGATTAATTTTAATTTTTACTCTGTTAATAAAAAAAATTTGAAGCGATGAAACCAGTTCAAAACTAATTATGTAAATATAATAAATATTAAAAAAAATCTTTGTTTAAAAAAATGTCCATTTCAATTATATTCTGAAAGAAAATTCTTTTCAAATGAATGAATGAGTTTGAGTAATATACCGGCAGCATCGCAAATTAATTTGGAGTACGTTTCGATGTTATATTTGTGGTTCTGTGTTCGTATTTACATATTATTTGCATTTGTTTGCTTTGTGCTTTTGTAACCATCCATCTTTTACAATTTTTGTATTTTGTTTTGGAAACCCAACCTAAAAATAATCTAAAAAACATGTCCCGTAAATAAATCCTATTTACGGGACATGTTTTTTAGATTATTTATTCGATAACAATTCAATCAATTAATTTTTTTTTATTCATTTTTTTTCTTCTGTCAAAATGTTTAATTTGATAACTTTCGGAAATCTGAAATGCTCTAGTTTCTTGCAAGGCCAAAGTTAAGTTAAAGTCTAAATAATTTTAGATTTTTTGGTTTACAAAAAAATTCAACAAATTCAGATCACAAGCCGGGGCCAAAGTCCTTGAAAACATGTTTTGACACAGTAAAACCATAACTGGAAACATGTGGGTGTCCTGTCTACACTTCTACTTAAGCCCGCTAGGAATGTGAGCGTGAAGTTGTGCGTTGTTTCTGTTAAAACATGAATATGTGCCCGCATCCCCATGTAATCTCAATCGCCTACATTGTCGTGTTTACGATAACCAGGATTAGAACCCTTAACCCACTGGATATTGTTGGATCATTAAAACAAATCACATTGTGATGGTGCTGCGCAATTAGAATATCTACTTAAATTCACAAGCATAATTATGAAGAAAATGTATATGATTTTTAACCGACTTCTAAAAAAGGAGGAGGTTCTCAATTCGGACGTTTGTATTTTTTTTTTAATGTTTGTTCGCGCATAACTCCGTCGCTTGCCAACCGATTTGAAAAATTCTTTTTTTGTTGGAAAGGGTTCTTTCCAAATGGTCCCATGAAAATTTTATCGAAATCGAACAAGCAGTTTTTTGTTAATTTCAATAAATGATAGCAAATCTATAACATAATTGTTTACACCAATTTATACCACGTACGCTGTGATAGGTATGTTTAGCTGAGAGTGAACCACTAAAAAAGGATAAATAAAAAAAACTTTTTACTAAAAATAAAACCGACTTCTATACAAAAAAAAAAAAACCAAAAAGTACAAAATAACTTTAATTTCGGAAGTCGGTGTGTTTAAAAACATGAAGCAACCAAAAACACCGAGTTCCGTGTGTTTTTGGTTGCTTCATGTTTTTGAACACACCGAGTCGGGGACAGGAACGGAGACAGTGTGTGCGTTTGGGGTAAGATGTCTGAGGATAGGTTATTGGGAACGGCCGTGTGCAAACCAATGTCAACCATTTATCTCCAGTACTACTAGTCCGAATTTCATGCGGTTTTCGGTGATGGGTTCGGATTTGATTGGTGCATGCTCTTAGATATGTGTTAATGTGGCAACTAACGAGGGGGTATTGCAGTAAACATATGTTTTTGCAAATAATAAAGGTTTCCTCAAGCAGTTTGAAATAAAAGAAAAAAACACACGACGGTAAAAACTTGATTGAAAAATAATTAATAAAAACCCCCGAATTACAGAATTAATGTAACCCAAGAATATCCGTCGGGGGCTGCCATCACTATCTGCAAAACTAGCTCATTTGATGGCAGCCCTGACGGATATTATTATTAATTCTGTAAGTCGGGGGTTTTTATTAATTATTCAATTCTTTTTCATTTTCAATTATGTTTTTACCACCGTGGGTTTTTTCAAAATTTTCAATTTTTAAATTAACGATCCAGCCCGGTATCGCATGTGAATTTTGTAAATTTACACTTGTGTAAAGCGTATCAAAATTCGTGCGTGGCTTTGAAGTTAGCGAAGAAATAGACAGTGGCTTTGCTTATTTACTGAAGGACTAATATAAAAGTCGTACATTCGTATTCATCATCATCTCTGAAATGTTATTAATACACTAATATCAACATAAATTATTCAAACAGGCAACAATTCCAACATTTATCTCGAATAGACAAAACATTTTCGCACATTAGTAAGAGTTTCTGATAAAAGCAAAACTATCAAGGTTACCGATATCTTACAAAAGAATATGGTAATGTGTCGGTCTGAAGAAATCATTAAAATATCGCAAAGAACCCTCTGGCGCCCTCTTGACCTTGCCACGGAAAGTGCTGGACAGTATACTCTGTATATGCTATCATACTTATGGATTTTTTCATCCCCACTTTATTTTATGTTCTATTTATAGAGAAACTAGTATTTGCCAACGGCCTCACCCGAATTATACTCTAAAATGATCCCAAGGGAACATATTCCTGGGATGAAAATCCTATGTCTATTCCAGTTCATAATCTACCTGTGTAGGTATATATTTCCGTTGTTTCAGCCAAGATGAGAACAGGTAACAAACAAACTAACTTTATATAGGATTAATATATTCCCTGTATTTTTTGGTATCTTAGTCTTGAATGTGTCTATTATATGTGAGCATCGATCCTGTGGGAATATCGGGGTAAAATTTATCCTATATGTTAATCCTGGTTATAAACCATCTGTGTGCCAAATTTCATCAAAATCCGTTCGGTAGTTTTTGCGTGAAGAGTAACAAACATCCATCCATACTTACAAACTTTCGCGTTTATAATATTTTAGTAGGATAGTCATATGTCTTAAATATACGTACAAATATTTAAGCTTAAAAAAATTGTTTGTTTTCCTTAATAAATAAAATAAAATACCTAACAATGCCTATAAGTTTAACGTTTTATATAATGTGACGTCGTCGTTCGATCAGTATGTCGTCATTCTAATATTTGAGTCAAAGATCACAATGTCGTTTGACTAGTGTAATTTTATTAATAAGACTTGACCTCGCAAACTTTCTCTGTACCCTTATAACCAGGCCCATATTCTTGCTGTGGGCGTTTATAGCCCAATTTGACGGCACAGCTATAAAGAACAACAGTGTAGCCTTTCTTTTGTCACAGGCAAGTGCGAACGTTTATTAGTACTGGAAAGTTGGCAGTACTGAGTACAGTCGAGGAGATAAGAAGAGTCGTGTGTTGAAGTATTGCAGTATGTGGCGGTGTCTGTACATGGTTAAGAACTCTTTGTTTTACGGGGAAGGCGGGAATGAGTTTTGTTAGATGTGAGTTTTAGGTGGCGGGTAAATAAATTGTACTTTAGTAGCTGACAATGATAAGGAAATTGTTTGTAGCTATCCTGGTAAATAAGAGTCTTCAGCCCATTTTCCAAAACGCAAACTCGCTATTGAATACGAACGCCAACTCCGTTGGAGCGTCAAACTGTCAATAAAGCTTGTCATAAATTGGGCACGCCACCATTGCGGCGATAAGTCCCCTCTTTGAAGAGTGGTTGGAGATACGCCACGGCGCCCCCACCTTCCGCCTGACGTAGGTGCTCACCGGGCACGGCTGTTTCGGGAGGTACCTGTTTCGGATTCAGCGGGAGGACACGTCCGGGTGTTAACATGTGTGGATCGTCTGGAGGACACGGTGGAGCATGCGGTGGAGGTCTGCTCTGCTTGGGCGGAGCAACGCCGTGTCCTCGTCGAGGCGATCGGCAGCGGCGATCTCTCGCGTCCGGCCCTGGCTCAATCCATGGTCCGGAGCGAGAAGGCATGGGAAGCGGTCCTTGGACCTCCTTCTGCGAAGCAGTAATGCTAGTAAAGGAGGAGTCGGACTGCGTACTAGAGAGGGAAACCTCACGCTCCAGCCGCAACAACAGAAGAAAACGCCGCGGGCGTTGGGAAATTCAGGGCGATTCCCGGCCACCGTAGGTGCGGGCCTGCGGACGGCGAGCTATGGGTGGCAAGTTGTCGTCCAATAGCAACTAGGCCCGGGTCGACGTGTTCCACACGCGCCTCAAAGAACTGTCAGCAACGAAGATAGGGCCCCGTAGGGTCAGTGCCTGCTAGGGCTGCGGAGTTTGTTCGAAAAGCGTAAACGCGTTTGCTCTGCTAAAATTCATTTCTCGAAAACTTCAATTTATACATCAGTTGGCAATTTGGCACCATTACTTCCTCATAATATTCCATAAGGTGCAGTAGGTATTAATGCGTCTCTAGTCTCTACTCAAAAGCACGAAACAATTTGTTGCATAACGCATATCGCTGCCAAAGCGACCGTGACACAATAAGTACCATCAGCAGATTAGCGGAACAATTTTAGTCATGGCCTCTAGCCAAACTAGAAAGCCCTAGCAACGAGCAACTGAGGGCCTAGTATGAATGTTTTTGACGTATAGTAACGTTACGTAAAATGTTGCTATACGCCAAACTATAATACTCGTTTCGCCCAAAATATTTATTTGAATTGGATACTAATATACTCATAATTTTGCATGATACAAATTGTGTATGTCGCATAACATTACACACTTACGTAAACGATACTATTCGTCAAACAATTAGTTTTCGGCCTTCTGTTTGGTCTATGGAAGTCTTGAATGTGTCTATTACATGTTACTAGCAGCGCCCTGCGTAAGTTTCGATTCCGTGGGAATATCGAGGTAAAAATTATCCTATATCTTAATCCTGGTTTTAAACCAGCTGTGTGCCTAATTTCATCCAAATCCGCTTTGTAGTTTTTGCGTGAAAGGGTAACAAACGTCCATCCATACTTACAAACTTTCGCGTTTATAATATTAGTAGGACTCATAGAGTAGGTTGCGGAATTCGTTCGAAAGAATCACCGCAGCCCTAGAACGCAAAGGGCACAAAAAGGATTACGGGTGGGTTCTAGTCAGTAAGAGTCTGACACTCCCTTCCTCTCCGCCCAGAGCGGGAGAATTCATTTAATGATTAACCCATCCAGAAAAAAAAGGAAAGGAAGAGTTAAATACAATAGACGATAGCTGTCAGAAAAATCATCACTCACAAAAGTTTGTAATTATACTCGTAAGATGTTGCACAACCTTATTCATTTAAAAGTGCTACTCAGTTGATGCCATTCTACAAAAATTGTGTATTGATCCCCAGATTACATCCTTACGAGATGCGACTATGATACTTCCTTCTGGGTCAGTCGGGTAGGTACCTAAATAGAATATTATTATGATAAAGAAGCCATTTGACCTTGACCGACAGATTCGAGTAACAAAATGTTTCAGGAATATGTATGAAGATAAAAAACCTTTTTGGTAACATGAATATTTGAATACATCATGTCAGTTTTTGGGTTTCATTATTATTATTGTTCATTATTTTCACACTTTCGGTCTGATTTTTACATTGAGTAAAGGAAATTGTGTATGTCGCATAACATTACACACTTACGTAAACGATACTATTCGTCAAACAATTAGTTTTCGGCCTTCTGTTTGGTCTATGGAAGTCTTGAATGTGTCTATTACATGTTGCTAGCAGCGCCCTGCGTAAGTTTAGATTCCGTGGGAATATCGAGGTAAAAATTATCCTATATCTTAATCCTGGTTTTAAACCAGCTGTGTGCCTAATTTCATCCAAATCCGCTTTGTAGTTTTTGCGTGAAAGGGTAACAAACGTCCATCCATACTTACAAACTTTCGCGTTTATAATATTAGTAGGACTCATAGAGTAGGTTGCGGAATTCGTTCGAAAGAATCACCGCGGCCCTAGAACGCAAAGGGCACAAAAAGGATCACGGGTGGGTTCTAGTCAGTAAGAGTCTGACACTCCCTTCCTCTCCGCCCAGAGCGGGAGAATTCATTTAATGATTAACCCATCCAGAAAAAAAAGGAAAGGAAGAGTTAAATACAATAGACGATAGCTGTCAGAAAAATCATCACTCACAAAAGTTTGTAATTATACTCGTAAGATGTTGCACAACCCTATTCATTTAAAAGTGCTACTCAGTTGATGCCATTCTACAAAAATTGTGTATTGATCCCCAGATTACATCCTTACGAGATGCGACTATGATACTTCCTTCTGGGTCAGTCGGGTAGGTACCTAAATAGAATATTATTATGATAAAGAAGCCATTTGACCTTGACCGACAGATTCGAGTAACAAAATGTTTCAGGAATATGTATGAAGATAAAAAACCTTTTTGGTAACATGAATATTTGAATACATCATGTCAGTTTTTGGGTTTCATTATTATTACTGTTCATTATTGTCACACTTTCGGTCCGATATTTACTTCGAGTAAAGGAAATGTTTACGGTGACCAAAATGCGGATATTTCGTTGTTTGTGTTTTGAGCTCGTGGCTAAATGATATAAGCCACACGTTTCGATATTCATGGTTAACCAATGGCTAAACGTACTTTCTGAGGCACGGAAAAATCTCTGTATGTTAAGATGGTCACCCATCCACCGACCGACCTCGGCAAGCGTTACGTTACCTTGAAGTTCGACCCATGTAGCTGTTATTATTTGACCACGAGCTCCTCAATCTATACTAATATTATAAAGCTGAAGAGTTTGTTTGTTTGTTTGTTTGAACGCGTTAATCTCAGGACCTACTGGTTCGAATTGAAAAATTATTTTTGGGTTGAATAGATCATTTATCGAGGAAGGCTTTAGGCTATATAAAATCACGCTGCGAGTAACAGGAGCGAAGAAAAAATGGAAAATGTGGAAAAAACGGGGAAAATTATTTATCTTTGCGGGCTTCCGTTGCGTGTGCTGCGAAAACGGTTTAAGATAACAAAAAAATATGTAGGAAAGAATTAAAATCTCCTCTTAAAATGATCTAAAATAATGTCCGCGACAGTATATGTCTATCTTTTAAGATTAACTCACTAGAACCGTTTTTATGGTAATCAAATTTGGTCGAAAGGGATGAAAGTTTGTATTAAACTTTGTCAATTTTAAACCGATCGGGCTGAGAGTTTCAAAATCGGGGTTAAAGTAACTATTCCACGCGGACGAAGTCGCGGACAGAAGCTGGTATTTAATATACACCATTGAGGCTTTTGAGAGCCACCTATTAACATCATATTTTTTGCCCTTGCCCCAAATTACTTCGTCCTTCTTCTAACTTCACAATATCAAACACTCGTATCTTCAATCCATATTTTGCAAAACTCAGTTTTCATGATGACCAAGACTGATAGATTTGGCTCGGAGTTTTGGGAAACAAGTTGGTGAAAGGTGACTCAAGTTTTCTGAGAGCCAAACAAATCATTCACAAAACTTAGATCATTGTTTGTTTATCATGTAATTTCACGTACCAAAACTCAAAAACTGCTTACTGTCCATTCCAGGTTGGCTGGAAATGAGCCACCCATTGTACATGTGTTTTAGTATGTAATTCTCTTTGGTTTTTGTTATTCTAGGTGTACAATAAAGTGTATAACGGCCGAACCCAATAACCGATCTATCACATACTGGAGATAGAAAAACAAATGAAACAACAGAAAACCTATATAATTTTTCTGTTGTTTCATTTGTTTTTCTATTTTCAGTATGTGACAGATCGGTTATTGGGTTCGGCCTTTAGTATATAACAATATGCATAATTATTAATAGAGAACGCGAGGGCTTCCTAAAAACCCTAAAAGAATACGCTGTTTTACCGTATTTTTGCAAATTCCTCCTTGTTCGCTGGAAGAATTTAATGTCAGTGCAAATTACCGACAACTTTTCACCTTATCTTGTAGTAATACGGGCTAGAATTATACCAACAACTTCTTAAAGCTTCCTCTCTATATATTCAAGCATATACAGACATACAGAGCAAACATAATAAACAAAAGGATAATCACCGTTATATATAGGTATACGTATCTAGTACTAAATGAGAAACTGCATGGTTGGTCTCGCTTCGCGGTCCGAGGCTCCCAGGTCGGACAAAAAGTGTTATTGGGTTGTTCTTATAGGAATTCCTCTGTACCAGCCTGGAATTTGGATGTTGGTGGTGTGACAGCCCCATGCTTTTGAAAATACGTCAAGCAGTAGGTCCTGCACCAAAGCGTATCAAATTGCCTTCGAAGGTGTCAAAGTGCATTACTGTTTGCGCACAAATTTTTACACTATAATACAACGTATGATAATATTAACACAATACCTGAAAAGGGCTCATTGTACTCATAATTACGAACAAGTTTTACTATGGGTCCAAATCCAAAACCGCGAAATAAAAAACAGCTGTTCAGTTCGTTTTGTCGAGTTATACGCACGGAAATGTATGAGGCAACTGTACGGTGCACGTACATGGGTTTTAAAATATACTTGTTACAATAAGTTAGCCAGTAGGCTCATGTATGCACTTTGGACGCGACCTAGATTCGGCAGTGCATTGACACTGGCACATTGCATTGTACTATGAATTTTATATATATTACATTTTAAGTGTTCAATGAGACGTGGTTTGAGTCGGACAACTTGAATAATATTAAGATTCATCCCGTGGAGCATTCACTGACATTTTCTGCATTTAAGTTTAAATTTGGCATTTTACATTTGCATTGACACTGCTTATGTTAAAGAAGCGCCCTGTAGCAACCGATTATTTTTTCGCGATTTCGGGATTTGTTCCATAAAAAAAAAGTTGTTCATAATGGTGAGTACAATGACCTCTTTTAAGGTGTTGCGTTTATTCATTGACAAGTTGTATGTCTGGTATCCATTGAGATTGGCTGCCATCGCTGTAATCCGTGTGGTGGACTATCCAAGAAGACAAGACAAGCCTAGTACACAAAATTAATACTATAGTACACTCGCGTTAAGAATGCAGTAAGTCATCATTGTCTATCGGCCTAGCCCCGCCCCTAACCAATTAAATCTTTTCATATTACAAAGTCAAGATCACAATGACAGTTGAAGGCATTGCTTCGAACGTTTGAATTCAACACCACTGTGAATACACCTTTATCTTGCAATTGCACTTATGAATCACTGCATTCTTAAAGCGAACGGACTATAGTTACGATGACCTCCAAATGTCAGCACAAATAAAATTATTTCGTACCCATTCACTCTATCCAAAAACAAAAGAAAGCAACACTCGTTTATACCGTTATCAATAATATTCTTAATCTATCCTAATTTACAGTAACAATATCTTTTACGCTTAAACAATTAAAATGTTGAAAACAAACTCTGAAAGTCATTACATTACATTATCGGGACAAAATAAACAAGAAATATTAGAAGGCATTGTTTAAAACCTTTGTTAAAACATTCTTACTTTATTGTTATCTTTAACTTTGAGTTTCATTTCAAAGGAATTTGAGCTTTACTTGCGACCACAGATTTTATTCCTGCGCAGATTTTTGTGTGTATTAGAAAGGGAAACTTTTGCAATGTTAAAAATTGTACCGATAGAACGAAAAAATTCAGAAAATTGCTGTAGGCACAATTTTTTTTCAAGTTTTCCGGCTGTTTTGATGCCACGTAGCATTTTGGAATGTTCACTAACACCCTTTTCTTTCATATCACTCGTCACACAATCCATCTATCTTTGGTTTGGCCTCTTTTTACCTCTAGTGCGGTAATCCACGCAAGCTCCTATTTATGTTAAACTTGATATACTAATGCCCGATACTTAGGAAGAGAGTATCAGACTTTTACTGGTTAAAACCCTCCGTGTTCCTCCTAATGTCCTTTGCGTTCCAGTGCCGCGGTGACTCTTCCGAACAAATTCCTGAAAGAACCTCATCGGGTCAGCCCTATGAGATCCCGTCTTCTTTGCTGACATCTCTTTGAGGCGCGCGTAGAATGCGACGCACCGTCAACCCGAGCCTGGTTGTTAACGCTCACCATCCACAGGCCCGTGGTTGTTCGTGTTTCGGCGTCTGGGGCGAGAGGTTTCCCTGTCCCGCGCGCGGTCTTCCTCCTCCTTTGCTAGCATTACTGCTTCGCTGAAGGAAGTGAATGCCTCCCATGCCTCCTCACTCCAGAACATGGATCCACGAACGGAAGCGAAAGGTCATCGCCGACCATCGCCTCGACGAGGACACGGCATTGCTCCGCCAAAGCAAGGCAGACATCCACCTTATGCTCACGGCTATCTGTATGAATCCGAAACAGCCGTGTCCGGTGGGCACCTAAGTCTGGCGGAAGATGAGGACGCCGTGGCGTCTCTCCAACCACTACTCAAAGAGGGGACTTATCGCCGCAATCGTTGCGTGGCGTGTATGTGCTTCACGTAATGATATTTTTTTAAAATTTCTTCTTTAAAACTTAAAATTCAAACACCTTTTGGTAGAGTGAAGCAACCGGATGAAACAAAAACTAAAATATACTCACAGTTCCGTACAATTTTAATGTATAAAAGTTTGCATGTACTTTTGACGTCATGCTTGCACATCTAAATAGACTGAGAGAGAAACAGACAAAAATTGAAAAAATGCTATAAATGAGATCTGTCAGTTATTCTTTAACTCCCTGGCTATTTTTGTTTTTCGAAATTTTTGTAATGTACAAAAACGATGCTTCTACAGGTTTATTATACGTATAGACATGGATATCCTATTCATTGACACTAATGTTTCTATCACAAAGAGCTTTGTATTAAAAACCGAGTTTTGTCAATTATTTAAACACGAATACTGCAGTTTTATCACATAATGTGCAAGTACCTACTAGAATTCAATAGATAGACCGGTGATTAAGTGTTTAGAGAGTACGCGGTCCATCACCAACTCACCAACCACCACCATCACCAACTGACGTGTTAAAAAAAACTACTGACTCCTACATGAGGCAGTGCTCCATGTAGGTACCTCATCTGCGGAACCACGATCACTCTGTCTGAGTCTGAGTATCCTATTAAGAAGAGATTCATTCACTGCAAACACCACGAGTACCTTATCTAAAAATGGCGGAATCCGTTTTATTCAACCAAGCGCACTAAAAAATGTCTACTTAAATTAGAACGTCAATCAGGATGTGGTCGTCTATCTAGATTTCCGATATCTTATTACTTTCCGGTTGGAAACGGAATACTTAAGCTTTAACGGAAAGGTTTGTAAATGGGTTACTCTGCTAGAAGTGATGGGT
The DNA here is from genome assembly GCA_905332915.2 of Hecatera dysodea. Lineage (NCBI taxonomy): Eukaryota > Metazoa > Arthropoda > Insecta > Lepidoptera > Noctuidae > Hecatera > Hecatera dysodea. The sequence continues at coordinate 6,465,554 of HG995288.1, read as the reverse complement.
ACTTTAACTCCAAATAAGAGTCTAAACTTTGATCCGGTTCACGATTTTTAACTAGAGATAAAGAACCATTGCCTTCTTTTTGTCTTTTATTTTAATTCTTAAAAAATAATTTCTTATCTTACCCCTAAGCTGTTTGTTCTCCGATGTCATTTGTAGATCTTTAACAGTCGTTACGGATTTTTAGACGCCAGAAAACCTGATACCAGTCTTTTTAAAGCGTGGTATGTTACCCAGTTACTGGGTTGTGGAGGTCAGATAGCTAGTCGCTCCATCCTTCTAATATTATAAACGCGAAAGTTTGTAAGTATGGATGGATGGATGTTTGTTACTCTTTCACGCAAAAACTACTGAACGGATTTGAATGAAATTTGGCACACAGTTGGTTTATAACCAGTATTAATATATATGATTTTTACCCCGATATTCCCACGGGATCTAAACTTATGCGGGTGAAACCGCGGGGCGCTGCTAGTATGAAATACAGGTTCTCAACTGCATCTGGTTAGGCCAGACGCTGAATCCAACGTATTTCAAAAAAGGCTAGGCTAATCTATACTAATATTATAAAGCTGAAGAGTTTGTTTGTTTGAACGCGCTAATCTCAGGAACTACAAGTACGAATTGAAAAATTCTTTTTGGGTTGAATAGACCATTTATCGAGGAAGGCTTTAGGCTATATATCATCACGCTTAAGCCAATAGGAGCGGAGCAGGGATAAAGAATGTTTTAAAATCGGGGATTCCACGGGGACGAAGTCGCGGGCAGCAGCTAGTTGATTTATAAAACGCAACTTCTGTCAATTGTAATTACTTCTGTAGCATGGCGTTACTAACTTCATACTCGAGCGTGCCTTATGCGCAGCAATGGAGAGAATATGCCCCGCCAGAGATTCCCGCCAAAACCTTAGTGGATCTGTAACCGCGAAAAGCGAACGACTTTTCCACGAGACGCTCTGTTAAATTTTCTCAATTGTTATTTTATTTTACCTCCTGATAACTTGCCGAACTCATTCGATAGCCCATAAAGTCGACCCTGAGAGACTTTCTTACACTTCCTTGTAAATGTTTCACGAACAATATTACTGTCTGAGAGTGTGGCTGTAAACCAATTACATCCGCAGATAAGCGCACGTAATTTCGTCGCCAAACATCTTTGTTTCCGGCGAATAATTGGCAGCCAATTTGCTGGCGAGGATTTTATAAAAGGGGATTTAGGGAATAACAACCATCTACATCTACGTGCAAAAAAAATGTACCTCTAATTATAGAAAGAAATACTAATCCCTATACATAAACCGAATTATGAATGCCAAAAGGACCTCAGCTCAGCATAATGCCAGATGGCAACACGTGTACCACCAGACGCTGATTTTTACCCGCAACCCACAAGTGCCACGCTCGAAAACGAAAACACACATATTATAGTATTTTTTGTTTGATTCTGAAGCCCATTCTCGTGATCAACTTCCCAGTCTAATTTCAAACTAAACCTTGATTTGAGCAAAGATAATAATCCTTACTTTATAATATTACAAGCGGACCCGAACAATTTCATCTGCGTCACATAACAGAGAAAAAGAAGCCCCGTTTTTGCAACATTTAGTGTGATGAGATATATATAGCCTATAGTCATCCTCCATAAATGGGCTATCTAATACTGAAAGACTTTCCAGTAGTACCTGAGATTAGCACGTTCAAGCAAACAAACAAACTCTTCAGCTTTATATGTTAGTATCAATGCGAAATTGAGTTTATTTGTTACGTTTTCACGATTTAATGGCCGAACGAATTTTGATGAATTTTGTTTCAGAGATAGATAGGACGGGATGGGAACGGAGCGAAGGCTCGAGCAAAAGCTAGTCATTTATAAATAGTTGACTTTGTGTTTATTTGGCTATCAAGACAAATAAAAGAATTGTAGAAGGACCATTAAACAACAAAAGCTTTCGATGAAAGCATTTCTATTACAGGTCCCCCCCAGGCAAACATAGGACAAAAAGCATTTTCAGTATGGCACCACGTATATATAACCACTTACCAAAGTCTATATTAGAAACTCTATCCATCGATGAGTTTAAAAAGAAATTAAAGAAATTCTTGCTATCTAAATGTTATTATAGTATTCATGAATATTTGGCAGAGAGTGTAAGGACATATTGTTCCTAGTATTATTGTTGTAAATGTGACATGAGATTGATGCACTAATTAATTATCTATTATTATTACTTTGACATTAATTTATAAATATATCTTGACATTCTAACTTAATACATGACATCTTAATCTTTAATTATTCTTATGACATTAATATTTGCTAATGACTCAATTATTTGCTGCGTTGGAAATGCCAAAATTGTTATTTATTAATCATTTGTTCTGGTGCATGTATTATTTTGTATAAAAATGTTGTGATACAGCAATAGCTGGTATTTGCATGCCTCAAGGCGTAATATGGTTGGACTGTACTCTTTGTTTTTAACAACTTTATGTAATTACCCATATTAGCAAATAAACGATTATGATTATGATTATAGGAACACTTATAAATGAAATTTTTGAACGCGAGCGACACGAGCTTTCAGTTCATTCAGCACTCGTTAAATGCCTAGGTAACTCCTAATTCTTTGAGCTCTAAACTATTTGGTCACACTGATCACCATCTTGAATGAATAGGCAGGTAAAGCCGTTCTTTATCTAAGTCCTGTTATCCTACCAATCTGTAGATGCGCTACCGCGTTTCTATAATAGGTGTATGCGGGGTACTTGCGGCTTCTAAGCAGTATTGGAGCACCTGGTCCCGATACCACGATCAATACAGGTATGTGTAGGTAACTAGGAACTCTTGGATATTGGCAATATCGGTGTAAAACAATGTCAATCTATTTGGTGAGTGAAAGTGAAAAATTTGATATAAAACATTTTACAAAAAATACAACCGCCTTGAAAACAAAAGATCCGAGTTCCGAAATTGAATTTATTTTGTACTTTTTGGTTTTTAAATTTTTCACCTTTTAGTGATTCACTGCCAGCTAAACATACCCATCACGGTGCACGTGGTATAAATTGGTGTAAACAATAAACAAACATGCGATTTCAGTTATCCCGACAGATTTGCTATCATTTATTGAAATTAACAAAAATGCTCATAAAATAAAAACTACTCGACGAAACTGAACTAAATTCTTATGGGACCAAATAGCAACTATTCTTCATCGAATAAAAAACACGTAAATCGGATCAGAAATCTTGGCGTAATCACTATACATACATAGAAAAAACAAACATACCTGCCGAATTGAGAACCTCCTCCTTTTTAAGTCGGTTAAAAATGTTCTTACCTGACCACAGGAGTTCTTTTGTAGTAGAGCAACTTAATGCTCAGAACTTTGTTCTAATTATTTAGAGTGCACCTCCTCGAAACTGTAGATACGTACCTACTAAATATTTGCTAAGTATGGCAGAAAAGAGGGGATATAATTATATCCTATCCAGCAGTGACTGATTCTGGACTGAATAGTGAGGAAGAAAGAAAAAAGTGTTTATTAGAATAATGATGACGAAGAAGAAAGAATTAGTAAGATAATTTCTGAAAACAAAAAAATAAAGGTCTTCTATGAATAATAAAACATCTCAAACATAATTAACCAATTCACCCAACAAGCAATTAACAAAATATGACCGCACTAGAAAAAAATGCACATAATTTTAACGCATTCTACACAAAATTACTTTAATGCACACAATGTCACACTTTGATAAATCTTGCAATGCAAGCACGCGACGCGACTATGCAAAAAGCGCTTAAGTACAAAATTTAACTCCCACTTAGTTATAAGGCACTTTCACGGATATATAGCGAAGAGACAAGGTTATACTGTGAGCTGAACGAGAAATGAGAAACGCGTAAAGATCCGAGCTCATTCCGGTACAGTTTCCTTAAAGAAAATTGCGACCTTGCGAGCTCAGATAAGCGAGATACTACTTCGCCTGCTTTGCAGTCCCACCTAGCCTTATCCTCTGGAATTGCTCAGAATCCATTTATTTTAAAATTCATTTTCAAGTTTAAGCGACATCTGCGCTGTAAAAAATCTCCAATTTACATTAACTTAAATGGTATTGCCTCAGTGCTTATGATGACGTTCTGTGTGTACATTAATGTTATCAGAGCCTCATTAGTTATAGTAAACGTTAATTGGGAATAGCGTTGACGATTCACTTAGTTAGATTTTAAAGATGTAAGTATTTTGGAAGACTAAATAGGCGCGAATAAAAAAAAGTTTTGTATAAAAAAATCTATAAAAATAGGGATGTTTCCTGAGGAATGAAAATATGATTCTATTTAGTCTATTTTTTGCTTTATCAAATCTATAAAAATTGACGAAGATAAAAAGCTTCAAGGATTACGACGTCACAAGGCTGTGACGTCACGTAAAAAATCATCACAAGAGTTGCTAACGCAAGTCTGCGTTTTTTGTTTACGTGAAAAAATAAAAAATAGGTATGTACGTGTCCAATATTTTTTGAAAATCTAATTGACGGACTAAATAGATTTTTTTAGTCAACTAACCTATTAGTGACATTTTGTCAGCGGTGATTTATTTACTGAAGGTTCATGCCGTTCACCCACAGCACATATGTACATATAATAAACTAGCTGTCCGCACAACTTCGTTTGTGTCACATTTTTCATGACTGCTCCGCTCCTATTGGTCTTAGAGTGATGATATATAGCCTATAGCCTTTCTCGATAAATGGGCTATCTAACACTGAAAGATTTTTTCAAATTGGACCAGTAGTTCCTGAGATTAACGCGTTCAAACAAACAAACTCTTCAGCTTTATACTATTAAGTATAGATTATACGGTAATCTATACTAATATTATAAAGCTGAAGAGTCTGTTTGTTTGTTTGTTTGTTTGTTTGAAAGCGCTAATCTCAGGAACTACTGGTTCGAATTGAAAAACTTTTTGGGTTGAATAGACCATTTATCGAGGAAGGCTTTAGGCTATATATCATCACGCTTAAGCCAATAGGAGACGAGCAGCGACAAAGAATGTTTTAAAATCGGGGATTCCACGGGGACGAAGTCGCGGGCAGCAGCTAGTATTATAATGTATGTGGGTGTGATTTATCTATAATATGTATGTATTTATAAATTATATAAGTATGTATATCAGTTGTCTGGTTACCATAACACAAGCTCTGCTTAGCTTGGGATCAGATAGCCGTGTGTGAGTTGTCCCAAGATATTTATTATTATTATTATTTATTTATTATGTATATTCCAATTACGGGTAAACACAACATTGACAACAAAGACGCCAGATTACCGGTTAGTTGCTAACTGTACAATGGGTTAGCAATGGAAATAGAAATGAGGATATAAACTTTATTACGAAGAAGGTGAGATCGAAAACAGAGTAACTCATTCAATAATAGTACAGAGAAATTTGACTACGTTTCATTGGTGTGTAGGGAGGCCAAGATTTTTGATTTGAACTTGACCTTTTTTTTTGTCATTTGAAAATGAAAAATATATATCTTGTTTTAATTTCCGCGAATAAATTAAAACTAGATATATATTTTTCATTTTCAAATTAAAAATGGATTTCCGCAAAGTAACGCCTGACTCAATCAATTTTTTGTTTTTTTTTTTTGTTTGGCGAAGGCTATTGTCAGAACGTTAAAAATGTATGGGATTGGCATGCTATAGAAGTTTCACGTGATCAAATTCCTTTCATTTTGGTACTTCGACAATCGCAGTTGCTGATAAAATGGCACTTTGTCTGGAACCTCGTACCAAGATTAATCAAGAAATGTCGAAAATCCAAAATCGCATGTCAATAACATCACTCTTCTAATGTCACGTGGTAAATCACAACCATTTCGACAGTTTTTTACAGGTAATCATCAAATGACTTCTCCCGCTCTGGGCGGAGTGGAACAGAGTTTCAGACTCTTACTGACTAAAACTGAAAAAAACTGGTACATATATCGATTGAGTCAGTAATGGATCGATCTTCAACTGCGAACTTAAAGTTGTAGTTAGTGTTGTGTTATTTAAAGTGTCATGTTTGGTTATTTAATCTGCTGTTTTTACTGTCACAAACCCGAAGCTCGTAACAATACTAATAAAACTTTTTACAAAAACATACAACCGATTACACATAAAAAAAAAACGTACAAAATTACTTTAATTTCGGAACTCGGTGTTTTTGGTTGCCTTTTTCGTTTTTTGAACACCGACTTCCGAAACTGTTGTCAAACATAATAAAAAAAAAAAAATATTACTTGACAAAGTAAATATTCATGTCACCATAATAAAGGAATACTTTAAAACATCCGAATTGAGAACGTCCTCCTTTTTTGGAAGTCGGCTAAAAATATCTCAAATCACCCACCCTAGTAATCACTTAACCCTATGAAGTATCCACACGTCACTTGAAGGATAAAACAATCAATTTTTAGTGACCTATCTGGTTCTGACATTGATTGGCAACCCAATGATCACGCGGTTGATCAAGTCTGATTCCATATTCATGCTTATTACCGTGTGCGTTAGTTCGTTAGTGGGCTTAGTGAAGCCCAGTTTACGGGCAGGTAAACACGGTTTAAACAAGCAATGCACATTGTAACCGTGTCGATTTAATAAATGGCATTAGAAAAATGTGATCCCGTGGGCAATATTTAAGGAGGTTGAAGCACTCGCACCACTATTCCAAAAAACATTTTCGAAATGTTTTATTTAAAAAAAGATAACTGGAAATTTATGTGTGTATGGAAAATTTAAAATGGGTCTAATTTAACTGTAACACTATATATATAAAATGTTTTCAACTAACTTTTTAGGCCTATGGATCCTGCCTATATGTGTGCAATTTCATTAAAATCGGTTTAGTCATTTCGGAAAATAACTACTTGAAAATTTGTATGAAATGCCGTTTGGCGTATACGCTCTTAAGAGCCCCAAGTCGCGGCGATATTCTGTACGTTTTAGTAAATTAGTAGATTTACTGGCCCTCAGTTAGTAGGCAGCAATCGATTTTCCTTTACTGTTCTGATGTAATTATGGTCACGTGACGCTGTTTCAAGAAGGAGTTGAAAATTCGAGGAAAACTTCCCAAAACGTGCTAAGCGCACACGTGAAAGACTTTGGTAAGAGAGCTCTCTTGTGTAATCAATACCTTGTAGTGCGCCTTTTAGGATGTTTCAATGCATCAACCTAGTGATACAGATTTACAATATATAGTATTCCTATGCCTCATACAAGATGAAAAAAAAAAACGCCTTTTAGGATGAAAAAAAAATATATATATACACCCCTAGTTTTTAATTAGTACAAATACTTTAAGGGCTTATTAGAAAAGGTCTTGTTATTATTTAAGAACAGACTCAAAAAAATATGTTCATAAACAGCAAAGTTATTAGCGTTTTTTATATCCTAAAATGCCACTCAACTTATAAAAATATTGTACAGGCTATTGATTTATGAATGAATAAATAACGATTAAAATGGAAAAACACTGTGCGTAGTATTTTCTAGTAGCAATTGTTATGAATGTTGATTCTATTATGAATTTACCAATTATTAAAAAACTCCGTGGACAATTTTAGGTTTTTATTTTTTTACTTTTTACTACACAAATATGATCAGTAACGGGTACGGACAGAGCCCAGATTTTTTGTACTAATTAAAAACTAGGGTTGTATATATTTATATGGGATCAATTCTACAATATAGTAAATAAATTTTTTGTTCAGCACTCTAAGTCCACTTACGTTCCTCGAGAAAATATACCTAATACTTGATTACGTGGTTTGAGAGGAGCTCGTGGCTCGATCTTCTAGGTTCCCGAGGTTGGTCTGTGGATGGGTGACCATCTTAACATAACGAGACTTCTCCGTGCCTCGGAAAGCACGTTAAGCCGTCGATCCCAGCTGTCATTTAGAGATCTTTGGCCGTCGTTATGGATTGTCAGAAGCCAGAAAATCTGACACCAGTCTTGCCAAGAAGTACCGTGTTCCCCAGTTAATGGGTTGTGGAGGTCTGGTAGGCAGCCGCTTCACGTAAAATACTGGTATTCAGCTGAATCCGGCTTGACTGGGAGCCAACCCCAATGTAGTTGGGAAAAGGCTAGTCAGATGATGATGACTTGATTACGTGGTTTGGTGTGAAATTAAAAGCCGTTCATATTTATTAGTACCTATTTTCACTTTTTGCTAAATTGCCAACGAATTACAGTCATCCAGGTATTTAGGCACCATCGAGTTTTTCTCAAGACGACTCGCATACATTTCTTAGAAAAGATCTGACTCAGCTAATCTCCCCAGCAAAAAGCAACAAACAAAATTTCCTTTATTAATCTTCCACATAAATATTTGTTTCACTTGCCACATTTTTATGTGTGTTATCGTTAAATTTTATGTTCATGTTGTACACAGAAATATCGCTATTTTGTCAGTTAACTACGAATTCATGTTTATTTTTATTTGAGTAATGTAGTTACTTTGTGAGGCCTTGATCTTAAATGTCGCCAAAACGCGGTTCATAACGTAATGTTCATTTTCATATTCATTAGGGAATAAAAAAGCGACGTGTGGTCTTTGCTCGCGTTTTTATTAACAAACAAATATTTAGGAGAGAAACGTTTTTGAGAGCTGGAAAAAGTCTTTGCTTTCTTGCTTATCCCTAGTTTTTATATTAGTAAATCTGATACTGTGTATGTGCTTGCTGAATCACAATTGTTCACAAGAGATTTAAAGTTATTGATAGACTTCTTCTTTTCGAGTCCATTGAGACGCTTTAATATTGTGTGCCCAGTTAGCCACGTTAAAAACAATATCAGTGGTATTAAAGAAGTCATCAATTTCAGGTGTAAGGGGATTTTGGGATACTCCAATAAGTGGGCCATATTTTTGCCGTAGGATTTGTTTTGATAACTGATGGTATGCGATAATAATTGATTGAAACAACTTATAATTTAACTTGACATGAAATAGTGACATAACCCATAAGAAAACGTGAAAAATTAGAAAAGAGTTGGTTTTTTTTTTTAAATAATCATCTCCAAAGAATGATGCCCAGATATGGCCCACCTCAGACACGTTTAGAAACATAACACAAAAATATAAGTATTTTAAATAGGAATTATCCATGAAAGCTTTATCTCAAACAAAGACGCCGTGATCATTACAAATAAATAAGTCATTTTACTTATTATTACGTAACTTTTATTTTCACATGAAGTTTGGGATTGCCATTTTATGGTCAATTTAATTTAAATTCATATATTATTTAATAAATCTAATCGATTATGGAAAAACTAAATGTCAGTCAGGTTTCAGTTTTTTAATTTGAGAAAACTGGCGGCCATTTTAGTTTTTTTTAATGAAACACACTCGACTTTTAGACCAATTATGTTCATAAATACCTCAGACCAGAGATACTATACTTTATAATGATAAAATCACTGTTTGGCTTTGCCGTAGTTAGATATAAAATAAATTGATAAAGACCAAAATCCGATGCAACTAATCGATATTTATTTTTAAATATGGCTATATTAGCCTCTGACACGTGATAGATTTCACATTAAACTGTAAAATCTACCTACTCAAGCTTGCTCCCAGCCTGTCCAAGTGTCAAACAAGTATAAAGGGAGCTATAGCAGTTTACACTTAAAGAAGATTCCTATTATTCATAAGGATATAATGAGTAAATAACTTTGAAATTAATAATTATTGTGTTCAAATGATATACTTTCCATTCAGAAGTGGTTGAAAGTGAGTTTGAATGAGTTTGTGACTGTGAAAAAATGAATGTTTTGAAAAAATAAAAACTGTTTTATTTCCAAATGGCGACTTATTTTCTTAACTGGTATGTACTAGAAGGTGTTCACAAAAACTTAAACTATAATTCCATAAACTATTTATCAGTGTTCACTGTAGGCCACGTATGTTCTAATATGTGGGCATTGTTCTTTATAAGAAGCACTTACTACCAGCCATGGGACGAAGTCAACCAATACAGAGCACAAAAAACGTGGAAGTATTACTATATTAATCAAAATTTTAGCCGAAAGATGTCCACGAATGGACATCTGCAAGCCTCACCACATCGACCATTCCTGTTCCAACCAGGGCCCCAAGTCTACTATTTTTATAACTTCGTCATTCCAACACGATCCCATTGTCATTTTGCTAAAAGTTCGTAATCTGCTAAATTCATAATGGTCGATCATTGGTCGGTCAATGGTCTTGAATACATTTTGATAACCGAGCTATTAGAAGCAATGACTGCACAATGACGTTCTAATGATAGTCACTGTGTCAAAATTTTAGCAAATTACTATATACGTCTGTTTTCATTTGTCACTATGTACGAGATTACTATTCTATGCCATTTCTTTCAATGGAGTGTTAGTGTTTGACTATTGGAAAGTCATAGCGACCATTATGAAATCAATGATAGACCATTCTGACACTATTGTAATAGCAGACTTGAGGCTCAGTGGACGCGCGAATATTCTTCCTCTCGTTAACTACATTGTGAATTTTAAGCTATTCTATGATCTCGTTATCAGCAACTCATTCAACTCCTTTATTGTCTGAACTCTAACAATTAATGACGACATATCAAGTTTGATCGTTAGCGTTCAAACTTCCGCGCTTACAATTAGCGGTATTATTATGATTATGGTTGTAATTTATGGCAGGTATTTTAGCACAAGTACCTTGCTTGCAACATATACATATTGTAGCGAAATTAAATGTTGATTTCTCTACATTAATACGTATAATTTTGATAACAATATAAACCTAAAAAATCTAAACATAGACGTAACGTGCACGTTATATTACGATAAATTATGTATAAAAAGTCCTTCTAATAAAAAAAAAAACAGCCAATGGTTAGAAAACGATACCAACAATATATGAGATAGCTATATTACTAAAACATGTCCTCGAACGAAACTTCAGAAAAATTTAGTAAACTTGCTGTTTGGTGGTGTCCATTGTAGATTATTCCTGATACATCCGGATTCGCAAATAAAACATGGAAACATTACTTCAAGGGATCTAAGCGCAAATAGTGACCCAAAATTCCAAACAAGATCACACATCGAAACCTCGACGCTGATTCGCCGAACCACACCAACATCATTAATTGCTAATACGATGCACAGTTAAAAATTGACCTTATTTCTGAAGTATTTGGGTTTAAATTACCATGTAACGAATAAGCCGTGTAACTAAACACGTGAGCGGCGCAATCGGTAAGCCCCGCCTACCGCGGCGCAATGTGCTTTGGGTAATTTTTTTGAGTTAGGAATGCTTCCATGTTTTATTTGCGTTCACTGGGATTCGCCAATACATTCAGATTTTACATCAATTGGATCTGTGTCGAAAACTGCAGCTGTGGTGCAGAACCCGTGAATATTACGTTTGGGATTTCGTTAAAACGGAACGTAACAGATTTGGATGCCGATGAACAAAACTATTAATATCCAAAATTCTCAATATGAATTTTTTTCTCTCATTCCCTTTCTTGTCAATCACCTTTGACATCCAAAACTCTCTTCTTTTTCTGGTCCGAAAAAATCTATCTGGCCAGAACTTAAAAAAAAAGGTTCAGACGAAAGTCTTGTAGCAAATTCTGCTACAATATATAGGTTTGGTGTCCAAAGAAGAAGAACCCCGTCTCATGGGTGAGAATTTAAAACTTTCATCATCATAATCAGCCTTTTAACGTTCCCACTGCTGGGACACAGGCCTCCTCTCTAGGACAGGGAATGGGCTGTAATCCACCACGCGGGCCCAGTGCGGGTTGGCTAATGTCACATGTCTTCGAATTTTTGGTTCTAGGACATGTCGGTTTCCTCAAGATGTTTTCCTTCACAGTTTGTTCAGTGATGAAATGAATTACACAAAGCGCCTGGCTGGGATTGAACCCGCGACCTACAATTCGTAAGTCGGGGCCGTTACCACTCGGCCACCACTGCTCCAGTCTAAAGTTTAAAACTTTGTCTCGGTGTATTTCCGGTAAAAGGAGATAGTAAATCAATATGCTAACTTTAATTGATGGCACAATTGGCGCAGTGATTGAGTTATTGACTTGCTGCGCTGTGTTTCGCGGTTTCGTTTTCCTCTTGGAACAAACATTTGTATGGCATGCAGATAGTTGTTCTGGGTCTGGATGATTGTTTATCTATGTGAGTTTAAATGTTTAGTAATGCGCCCTCGATACAGGAGAATCGATATTCCTGGGGTGCCATTGTCATTATACAGGGTTATTTGAAAAACACCAACAACTTCTTAAGAGGGCATTGTACTCATCACTATGAACAACTTTTACTATAAACTAAAACATACCTGAAATCGCGAAAAAAAAGTCAGCTGTTCCTTACATTTTGATGAGTTATACGAACATAAATGTAACGAAAAGCTGTTTTTTAGCATATATGCTACAGAAACAAACCCGCGGGAAGAAGGTAGTTCAATAGCATCCCTAGCCATACAAACAAAAAAAAGCAAATGTTGTAATAAATCTACACTACAAGGCAGCAAATATTCTTCTTAATATAAAGAAAGAAATGAAGTTATTATAGTTTTTATCAAAATCTATACTTCAATTAATTAAAAATTAAGAACTTGTTGATTTGTTTGAACGTGCTAATTCCTGGAACTAATAATTGGATTTGGAAAATTCTATTGGTGTATGATAGTTACATTCATGAGAGCGGATTCATTAAAGCTAGTATTATTTTATAATCATTTACTTTTACAGCAAGCACTTGATACATAATTTCTTACGGTAAATCTGACAGCCCCTTAGAAAATAATATCCGAGAAATTAATTAATTTCTTTCTCCAGATAGAAAAACATCCTCATTATCAGCCGTAATTCTCAAGATTAGACACTAAGAATGATGAGGACATTCCTTCGCATCTTATCTAGAAATGGTCTAGTCTATAAATTGTAAGAAAGTAGTTAGCACTTCGGTGATCATTAATCTTTCTGTTTTTTTAGATTCTTAGAGTTCGGAGGAAATAGGCTAATTTAAGGTTAGCATTTAGTAAAAACGCAAATAAACCACTTCATTTTTTCTCGCTCCATCCACGCCCATAATGCATTTGTAAAGTATAATGGAGTCTGTTTTCGGGTCAGTGTAGGTATTGAAAAATAGTTTTTATACCCAGCATAATTCTGCAATATTTTAGGCAGAAGTTTTAAGGTCCCCACAGACAAACGTTAGGCTATAATACAGCAACGTTTCGCAGAAATTATTCAACTAACTCGTCAATCGCGCCGTATCAGTCTACAGTAGCATTTACAAGCCATCAGCAAATAATTTATCAAACTAATCTGTTGGTTCTAGAACTATTAGCTCATTTAATGAGTCAGTTACATTTAAATTATTTTGACATAATAGTTTGGTCAATGACGATACTGAGAGCTTAATAACGTCTGTCATCTGACACTCTTCAAGTCCTCAGAAAATGATAGCCATTGTCTATTAAATCTACACTAATATTATAAAGAATATTGGAAATATTTGAAAAAAATTGAAAAATTCTTTCTCTGTTGGAAAGCTACACTTTCCTGGGGTGACATAGGCTATATTTTAACCCCATATTCCTAAACGATCGGGACCTACACGGGTGAAACCGTGAGGAGCTACTAGTATTACTTAAAACTTTTTAATCCAGACAAAATATTTACTCCACCTGTTTCCATTTATACTCCCCACCTCTACAGTTTGACTCATGACCTTATTTCCAACACACGGGTAGGTATGCGGCATCAAATCTACCCAAGCTAATGGCCTCTGTTCTTAAATGTCATGGTTGCATCCACTTAGTGGACGAAATAATGGTACAAACTTTTCTATATCCAGTAACTTTGATCATAATCGAATTGTGGGACTGGGTCTCTAATTTTTGAGCATAACTCTCAAGTGTAAGTGCTTCTTGTGAGATTTGCCATACATTTTAGACAGTTAAAATATAATTTATAAAATAAATTATAACTTTTGTGAATCTGTTTATTAAAATTTGTACGACAAACATTTCAAATATATTATGTTTTATAACTAGATGTGAACGGTAATTTCTATACGACTACTCAGTCTGCTTCTTAAGTCGAGATTGTCCAGTTTTGTAACGCTCTCGATCGCGTTAGCGTAAAAGTCAATTTGTATTGAAACTGAAAGCACCAAGTATGATGGCAGTGACGGAAAACCTTTTCTTCCCACACAATTTGCATAAGCGAATGAGTACATTTAAAAACTCGCATTAAGCCTTCTGGTCATTTCGTAATTATACATACATAATAATGTAAGATCTCTTTTAGCGATAAGGTGGCCCATTGTGTCACCCTATGTAATGTTTTCTTTATCTATATTTCCCGTAACTTGTATGATGTACATAATGAAGAGTATTCTATTCTATTCTATGTAAGTAGTTAATACTTGAATATCTGTATGTTGGATAGTGTTAGTTAGATAGTGAACTAAGGTGAGTGCAAAACACGTTGGGGAATTTGTTCGAATGAGTCACTGCGGCCCTGGAACGTAAAGGGCACTTAGAGGAACATGGATGGGTTTTAGTCAGTAAGAGTCTGACACTCCCTTCCGCTCCGCCCAGAGCGGAAAAAGTCATTTTGATAATTTCCTATCCGACCAAAAAAATACCCTAAGGAAATCTTGTTGCATCTGGTTGAACTTGTATATAAATTGAACGCGAACATTATCTTTGTTACAGGAATTTAGCTTCCATTTTATTTCGGGAAACAAATAAGTCTTTTCACAGCTTAGCTGGAAGATACACTTGACCGATTTTCGTAAACCGTTTTATTTTACTAAGCAAATAAACGGCTCATTGATAAGGAAACATCTATTGGACTTTTAGAGAAAAAAGAGAATGAAATTTTGCTACGGTGATAATAAAATGTTCCCCATCTATGATGTTCCCATATACCCATATGGCATTTATTATTTTTAATAATATAAAAGTTGTGCTAAAAAACAATGTATATTATTGCTCCAACTTATTGCCCCTTGTTTAATTTATAACTAAACCGGCTTTTTTGTCGTGGACCACATGCAGATCAGCACTCTACGGCTAGTTATACCTAACCGGACTTTCCTGTGGTGGCCTCAAATGAATTTAAGGCCAGAGCTGAAAACTAAGCTTACAAGCTAAATGACCGCTCGCTAAGAGTATCATATGTGCGACGGGCCTCGGCTTAACGGCGTCATTGGGGGAGGGCAGCAAGGGACAGGCTATGTCAGGTTGATATTATTTAGGGGGTTTAACGCTAATGGCTCAGCGGCGCGGGCGGGCTCGTTAGGCAAAAATCGGGGAGGGTTTGGACGGGGGCGTCGTGATGGGCCTCGTCGGCGAGGCCGGAATACGGAACGGTCTGTACCTGTGTTAAACTGGCAATTTTATTGCTCCTCTTAAAACATACATATATGCAGGTCTTTAATCCGTAGCTATTACCACTGCTTCCTTCTCATGACTAATCACACATGAATCATGTATCATCATCATCATCAACAGCCTGTTGCAGTCCACTGCTAGACATAGGCCTCTCCAATTGCACGCCACTTAGACCTATTCTCGGCTTCTCGCATTCAGTTTCTGCCAGCCGTCCTGCGCAAATCGTCACTCTACCGTGCCTGAGGACGTCCTACACTATATTTGCTGAAACGCGGTTTATACTCTAGAACTCGTTTACCCCAACGGTTGTCGGTTCTACGACTAATATGGCCATGCCCACTGCCACTTCAGCTTACTAATCCGGTGGGCTATATCGATGACCTTACTTCTCTGACGGATCACCTCATTTCTGATGCGAGCCCTCAGAGATACACCGCGCATAGCCCTTTCCATAGCCCGTTGAGCTTGTGGACTATACGAGCCGTCAGTTGCCACGTTACAGGAACCATGCATTATTGGGGTATAAAAATTACCTCATGCTACCAATACTGGAGCTTCTACCTTTGAAGGAATTTCTGTATCTTATAAATGGACCCATGAACAGTTTATTTAAATTTACGTATGCAAAATGATGTATGTAGCAGCTTATTTTTAGCCTGAGACAAGCCTTATTATATTTACCATCATCCTATCGCTACTATTTGATCCCTAGTTATGTTTGTACAGCTATCTTTATTTCACGTAATTATTTTCATTGCGGGCTGTCAGACGTTCTAGTGTGACCGTTGGGAGATTCGTGAAGTTTTCAGCTGTCACTATTTTATTGGCGTTCACTGTGTCACAGTGGAGGTTATAAAATTATTTCGTAAATATTTATTTAGACTTTTAAATAATGTTTTTTTAATGAAACATTCTGTTAGCGGCTTCGTCTGCATGGTGTCGGAAATCATCTGACGAAAGATTTATAGATATTTCAGATATTAAATTCTAAGTCCTATTCGGGCTTAGGACATGGTCTACCAAGTTGCATACAAATCTGTTAAGCCGTCAAGAGGTCACAGACAAACAGTTACCTTCACACTTATAATATTAATAATTATGATTGCATTGTAATCGTCCGTTTTATTGATCCCCTAGAAGAACATGTTTTTATAATCTAGAACATGGTTGTATACCTACACAAAATATTATCCGTCCATAGAATACGCAGTATGGTAAAAGTATTGTTATACAATTTACGTATTGTGAATTTTGTTAGAATAAAGCATAGATAGGTAACAGTATTAGCCACAGATCACAGTATTCTACTTGTTTTGCATTCAAATCCGTCAGCTAGTATATTTATGAGTTAAAACAAACAAATGCAAATTAAAATTCGTTTTTGGTTGTTCTGAACACTGAATCATCAAAACCGTGCAAAAACAGTGTTAGTATGAAAACTTCAGAATATTATTGCATTCGACGCCCCCAGTTTTCCAATAGCACCTACGCGCAGGAAGAGGAAAAGTTGTTCCTCTGCTTAGCGCTGCGGATATCCTGCACGTGCCTGATATGCTGTGGCATTTGTTTGTCTGTATAAAAATGTAAGGTTGATTGGTATTGTCACAGTTCCCCACTATAGGGGTTATGGATTCGCGAGGTGAACGCATAAGTACCACTAGCTCAATCGCAGGGTATTGACCAACCAGGGCTGTGCACGTTAAGAAACCTACTCACTATGGTACAGTATACCCGTGACACAACTTAATACAAAAGGAAGTTATTACTGGTCTTGTTACTTAACACATTAACAAAAGGCCTAACTCTTTGTATGAAAATAAACCCAGTATACAGGTCTAATGCATCTCCCTCATAATAATTAATAGCAGCTCAATTACTACTCGATTAGTGCTCAAGTCTCTCTCAAACAGTGCA
The DNA here is from genome assembly GCA_905332915.2 of Hecatera dysodea. NCBI lineage: Eukaryota > Metazoa > Arthropoda > Insecta > Lepidoptera > Noctuidae > Hecatera > Hecatera dysodea. The sequence continues at coordinate 6,448,197 of HG995288.1, read as the reverse complement.
AGACTTACGCACTATAATACAAGACTACTCAATTAGTGAATTAGCTCAATTAGCAAATACTTAATGCTCAAGTCTCTCTTAAACAGTGCAAGACTTACGCACTATAATACAAGACTACTCAATTAGTGGAACAGAATCCCTTGGCATGGCACCCAGGTTAAAAACCTTGGCACCCACGAACAGACGCGGCCTACGGGAGAAGTCCAGCAGGATTGCTGTTACCTGGAACGGCGATGTTTCCTCAACGAGGTTTCGGATTGGTAAGGCCTTCCTGTACCATGGACGGCCACACTGTCTCAAATCTCGTCGAGCCAAACCTGAACGATGCACGTTCTCCGGATGGCTTCAGGCATTCATCAATCCCGGACCTCAAATATCCAGGCTAGTAAAACAGCCAGACCTGGAACAAAATCTCCGTAGTCAAATACATGTGCCTTTGGACTTTCAGAATGGGAAACAAATGGAGGACGAAATACTCACAGGGTTCAGCCTTTTAATGCACTTGAAAACCCCTCGGGTTTCGGGTCACCGTTGTAAAAACAAGTGCCTTTATAATATCATTTGTTCGTCTCTCTGTGACCTCTGCGGTCTAAAAGGACCCACCATTTCTCCACTCTGTCATTGAAAAGTCCTTTGCGAGAAGCTTCCATGCCATAGACTAAATACTCTCGATTCCGACATGTTCCTAATTATTTAAATTTATTAAACTTTATGCTTTTATGCAATTTTTGTGTGTTTTAATTAATTTACCATCTACTTATTTGATATTATATTAAGTTTTAAAGAGACGATCGAACTCTAGCGCCATCTGTTGATTAATCTATGGGCTCTGTCAAATGTGTTTCCATTTGTCCGCTAAAGATGTCGCTGCGAGTTTCATTTCTTGTTTTGCTACGTCACAGTATTAGGTACTTGGTTTTACTGTCGTGTTATGTTGTTAGGAGGGCTTTGTTAAGTCATTAATTTTGGTGCACTTGAAAGTGTTTACCTGAAACTTTTTCCGGATAATTTCTAATAATATCTATACAATATTATAAAGAGGTAACGTTTGTGAGGTTGTAAGGGGTAATCTCTGGATCTACTGAACCGGTTTTCAAAATTATTTCACCAATAGAAAGCTACGTTATTGTGGAGTGTCCTAGGCTGTTATATTTTATCCCCGTATTGCCACGGGAACGGGAACAACGCGTGTGAAATTGTGGGGCAATGCTAGTGTCTTATAGAATTCAACGTAGACATTTCGATTTTTTCTTTGCCACCTCGTAGGTATCTTTTTACCTCTAAAGGCATATTGGAAGATTTTTTTCTTTGCCACCTCGTAGGTATCTTATCTTAGGCGCCATATTCTAAAATGACGCGAATGGTTAAAAGTACAACAAATCGTTTTGTTAAAAAAAAAACCATGGATATAATAAACAAGGAGATATGCCCTGTAGCCGAAATTGTATCGGAACCTGTGTCTCCTGTTTTGCCCTACCACCCACCCGGCAACTACTACGAATGCAGTTCAGTAAAAGCAATAGATACGCAGTCGCGCACACAACCGCATTTCTGAAATCGGACTGTACTACACAATCAATTATAAACCTTATCCTAATAAACACAGCGTATATTTACAGTACACCGTGCAACTTACTCACACAAAAACAACGGTGGGTATCGTTGTGCTGTGCAAAAGCAATTTATTTTACATATACGCTAGTGATTGACTAAATCGGAAAGTTATCGATTCTGGCATTTATTACACACACCATGCTGCCCATGTATAACAAATAAATAGCATGAATATGTTGACTAATTTTAAGCAAAGGTCACTAATATATTATCTTAAACATGCCGATTACTATAATGCATTCGAAACTTTATCGAAAGTAAAATACAATTACCATAAAAAGTAAGGAAGTAGCACGAGAATAAGGCATAAATACGATAATTCAAAGCCAAAAACACTTGAACGATTATTTACCAAAAATTTAATGAAATCTAAGAAAGTTTGGTACACTTTTGTAATATTTCATTCAACAATCGACATTGTTGTCGACAGTGTATCTGCACAATTACATCACTAACTCGCGGCAAGAAGCAGCGGCCGTACTATGCGATACATCGGCTTGCTAAAGTATCGTTTTGTGATATTTACATTGCTCATCCAGTCACTTAGCGACAAACTTAGGTAGTGGTTAAGGAGCAGTGTATTCATTGTAATATGTTATTGTCGCTGTGACATTTGAAAATAAAAATAACATAGTATAAGCAAGAAATATTTTACGATTTGTTGTTTTTCATGATTTTAAAGACAAATATAGTAAAATACTCGTATTTTGATATGGTAAATGATTCCATAAATAATAAAGTTTTGGTTTAGGCTTCGGTTTTTACAAGAAAACACTGAACAACACGGCATTCTTATATCTTATCACGCTCACGGTCGGAAGCGCACTAGTTCGCGGATTCGATCATTGCGTAAGACATGGTCGCCCAGACCATGTCGCGTGGACGCCGACACGCCCCCTTGCCACTTCTCCTGTATTTTGTATTTCTATGAAAAAAACTCACATAGTAAGTGGCGCGAGTTCTGGCACGATATTTTATTTATAAAAATTAAATCTAGGAGAAAAAGTACAATCACATATTAATAAAAAAAAACTAGGTAGTAGATCAGATACGATGCATAACAGACAGAAGATATAAAAGAAACTTGTATAAAACACAGAAATATACCTACAAGTCCTTACATTTCATATCCTTATCACGCGGCACCGGTTGAAAACATTTTTTCGTAATCTTGTCATTTGCCCTTCAAAATGTATTTACTAACGGTACGCGCCTGTGTTTTTGATTCATGGAATTCAATATGTAATTGTGAAAACAAAATGTAATTCAAATTTTAACTAAATCGGCCCATTAGATCCGGAGCACATGACGGGCCAATAGACGCACGAGTAATTTTGTAAGGGTTCCGTCACATATTACTAAATAGTTACCATTCCGTTTTATCATAAAGAAGTTTAGAGCCTTAAAAATACACAATACCTTTGGATAACGCCACAGGAGTAACTCCGCGAGAAATTCTAGTAAATTATATTCGTGTCGTGACCCTTCTGTGTGAATTCCGCTGACGGATGAAAGGACTTTACTTAACTTAAATACACGGAAATTATTAACAATTTAAAGAAGCTTCAACACTCAAGCTCCCTATCCAATCTTACTCGACAAACACTAAATAACCTTCGACGTTATTTAACTTGTATTTATCAGTAGCCGTTCAGATTATTCACGAAACTCTCCCAAGAGGCTATTGGCTCAAATTCTTGGCGAATATTTGGGAAATTTTCTTGTTTCGGTTTTATTGAGGCTGAAGTTTTAATGTTTTTGCATTATTGAGAAATGTTACGGTATCTTGCAAGGTTGATGGGGACTGTGATTGGTGTTGGAAGCGAGTTTTGTTCGCATATTTACCTAAATATAGGATTAGGTAGCTGTTGTTAAGAGCGTTCACTCTTTATAGTAATTCGTACACAACTGAAAATATTTATTCTTGGGGATGAATACACCGATTTTAATTAAACTAAACTCTGCATGCGAAAAAAAGTGAATTAAGAATTTTTTCGAAAAGGAGAAATGAGTAATTATCGTCTTTGCGGTTTCTCAGCTTGGTTATTCTGCAAGCCCATAAAACAAAGGATTGGTACCCTGAACCAGCAATAAGGGGCTTCGAAAGACTGTGAAGGAGATGGTGGGACGATGTGGATAGCTTTCTTAAGAATTGGATGCGGATCATAGCAAAAAATCGTGACTATTGATCGTGACTCCAAAAGGAAGGAGTGTCTCCGTGGTGCTGTACGGTCTGGTAATGATATTCTTGGGTGTGTATCGACAACTCTGGGTGTGTACCGGCTGGAATTCCTTGTTCCAAGTTGGATCCTTCAAAGGGAGTCCAAGCCCAATCCTTTACATAGCTGGCTAAGGTCATTCAATTAAACAGTGACCTCGCAAAATTCAAAAGCTACTGGTTTTTTATTTAAACCATTGCTGAGTCATATCTCGATGCCCATTATCACTCTGGTTTAGTACTCTCACAGTCCCAATAAATTTGATTTAGACAATTCAACAATATACACTGTGTAAATCTATTCGGGGAGCAGACAGATTTTCTAAACACATGAAGCAATTTGTATATTGTTGAACTGTCAAATTGAAATCTATTGCGATTGTGTAGGTGTTACGTGATTGGCTAAGTGAGTCCGCTTTTGTGCAGTTCTTAGTAAATAAATTAATTAGGATGCTCTTACAGTTGAAGTATTTTTTTAATGTTGCAAAATGTTGTTCTCAAATAAAACCTATAAATAAGAAAGCTCAAAGCTAAATCTGAAAAAATCTGAATTACCGCAAACATATAATATATTATTATAACATACTGATACAACAACTACAACAACTGGTACAATAAAGATAGGTTTAAGTCTTGAACAAATAAATATTGTTTATTGTTATTATTACTATTTTATGGGAAAATCCCGAAATACTTTACACAACCACTTCAACTCGTGAAACGTAGATTCAACAGTGGCGAGCACCAGAGGAACGAAATTAATTTCAAAGGCAAACCCATCGGAGATGGAGACAGAACACGGCTAGGCTAATAGTCAGAGAGGGACATCGAAAAGTTGGGTAAACTTAGTTACCAAGCACCATGATAGCTAAAAATAAATACAAATATTATGATATTCTATCGGCGAGGGCGATTTTCGAACGGCTCGCCAACTTAAAATCAATGAAATTTAGTACAAGTGTGATATTAGTAGGTTTAAGTCAATCCCAAAGCCAAGTAGATATTTAACTATGAACTAATCTGGACTTGATCAACGAAGGCACACAAAGTAACTCCTTAACAGTAAATAGCGCAACCACTCATGGTCATAATATCAAATTACCTATAAAAATATATTTTGTAAAATAATTTAAAAAAAATTGACTTTAAAATAAAAATAAAAAACAACTAAATAATTTTATTACAAAATAACTTTAATTTCGGAATTCGGCGTCAAGAAAAGGCACAACCAAACATACCGACTTCCAACTTTTTTAGTTCTTTATTTAAAAGTTGGTTGTATTTTTTTTTGTAAGATTGCGACTGAGATGCGATTTTAAACGTTGCTTGAAACGTTGTTGTTGTTATTGTTGACTATGATTCAGGTGCTCTGTTTTATTTCTTCATTAGTAGGTGTTTTTTCGGTAGAATTGATCCTCTGGATACATGATCTTTATTATACCGGAGGATGTAACCATAGAATAATTTCCATATTTCATGTGGGTGTTATAACGTCATAAGCCAGTGGCTTATATTTCACAAAGTCATCATAAATTTCTCGTTGGTATAGTTTGTGCTGAAGTGAATGGAGAAGAAAATCGAGGATTAGGCAACTGACGTAACTCGCTATGACCTCTTTACATTGTAAGTTATCTGAAAGGCGTTGCCATCAAACTAAATATAGTAACGCAGGGCCGGGCTTAGAGGATTAGGTTTCACGGTCGAATGTGAAGCCTTACTCACTCTTGGACCTCTTAAAACCTTTCTATTAGAAATTGCTTGAAATCTTTATGATAGAAAGTATTATATGAATATCAGGTACTAAACTTGCTATTTATTTAATACTTTACACACACAAAATCATCATACCTAATTAAAATTTGGGTTGGTGGTTTGGTGGTTGCTTGGTTGATGGTTGGTGTTTGTGGTTGGTTTTTTTTTATTTTTTTATTTATTAGATACACATATTACTCCATTTATAAGATTTATGTATTGTACATAGTAGTTACATAAAATTATTTCTATATAAAAAAAAAAATTAAACATACGAAAAAAAAACAGTAGCCCACCAGTATCAGGAACAGGTTTATTATTATTATTTTATTCAAATATTATATTTACGAGATAAAAAAACAACTAAATATATAGCGCACGTGGTGTTAGCCTATAAGTAATTGTTACACTTCTAAATGTATATCGTAATTAAATGTTGATAATAAATACAAGGAATATATGTTCGGCTGTGAAAAAGTTTGATGAAAATAGATTACATGTGTCGGAGATGAGAATGTTGAGATGGATGTGTGGAGTAACGAGGATGGATAAAGTGAGAAATGAGCACATTAGAGGGAGAGGGGGGAGAGGAGAGTTTAAAAGTGGCGCCAGTGACTGAAAAGTTGAAAGGGAACCGCTTGTACTGGTATGGTAAATTGGTCATGTGAAAAGGAGAGATGAAACACAATATGTAACTAAAAGTGTTATGAATATAAATGTGGATGGATGGAAAGGGAGTGGAAGGCCAAAGAAAAGATAGATCGATTGCGTGAGGAGTGATATGAAAGAAAAGGGAGTTAGTGATAGATGACGGCTGATAGGATAGAATGGAAGAAAAAAAACGAGTTGCGCCGACCCCAAGTAACATAATTATATGGGACTAGCTGCTGCCCGCGACTTCGTCCCCGTGGAATTCCCGATTTTAAAACATTATTTATCACTGCTCCGCTCCTATTGGCTCAAGCGTGATGATATATAGCCTAAAGACTTCCTCGATAAATGGTCTATTCAACCCAAAAAGAATTTTTCAATTCGAACCAGTAGTTCCTGAGATTAGCGCGTTCAAACAAACAAACAAACAAACAAACAAACAAACTCTTCAGCTTTATAATATTAGTATAGATAAGGATGGGAAGATGATGATATTGATGATGTATATATTCACTTTCAAATGAAATGTGTAAAAAATTGTTGGATAATCTATACTAATATTATAAAGCTGAAAAGTTTGTTTGTTTGTTTGTTTGTTTGTTTGTTTGAACGCGCTAATCTCAGGAACTACTGGTTCGAATTGAAAAATTCTTTTTGGGTTGAATAGACCATTTATCGAGGAAGGCTTTAGGCTATATATCATCACGCTTAAGCCAATAGGAGCGGAGCAGCGATGAAGAATGTCTTAAAATCGGGGATTCCACGGGGACGAAGTCGCGGGCAGCAACCAGTTAATAAATAAAATGTAAAGATGCGGAATTAATGCTTAGATAAATCGCACACTTAGAATGAAAAAAAAATTCGAATTTTGGCAAATGAGCAATAATTACATATTTTTTTAAGTGTTGGGTAAAAATCAAATATCTCCCGAGACCTATGTATAAGCTGTCCCTTTACCAATTTATACTGTGGAATCTTTTACATCGCTGGAGTTTAGAGTAGGTATGTTTTTATGTTCAGTTTATAGAAAAAATATAAGTAACAGGAATTTTAAGTTATGCCACTTTCATTATTCAGAGAGTGCGAATTGGTATTCGTTGATGTGGTCGACGACGGCATGCTTACCTTAAAGAAACCTGTTCACTCTTGAGTCTTAAAGACTCTCAGGTTGTAGCATCAGAATACTAAGCCCCCGGTAGTCAGTCAACTTCAGCTTGTGTTATAAAAAACTGATGTTGTATTTTTAGGTATATCGTCTTTATCTACATATTATTATATCTATACTAATATTATAAAGAGGAAAGATTTGTATTTTTGTATGTAACGAATAAACTGAAAAACTACTGGAACGATTTCAAAAATTCTTTCACCATTAGAAACCTACGTTCACCCTGATTAAAATAGGCTATATTTTATCGCCATATTTCCACGGAAACGGGAACAACGCGGGTGAAACCGCGGGGCGCTCTAGTAACATATATCAGGGTTGAAGTTACCAAAAATCATCGGGCATAACTCTAAAACATTATCCTATTCGATTTTTTCCACAAAAAGGTGCACATTGAATCGTTTAAAATGAGTACCTCCCTGCCCTTTCGCTCGTAAAGGTACTAGGGTTGAATGAAACAACTTCCACTTTCTTTCAGCACGAGTGTAAAAATAGAGGGCGACATATTTTAGGGTCCCGCGACCGCATCAAAGGGTTCCGTGGTTTTTGGTGCCGAGTGCCGCTCGCCGTTGATAAGGTTCAGAGGATGTTGTTGTGGTGTACTTAATATGTCGGTGTTTAAGGTTGAACTTGGGCTTAAACCCCGAAAAAAAGGACTTCATTTATGGGTCAGGAAATGATTCAGTTTAAATCGTTTGCACCTACACAAAATAAACAACTGTATTCTTCGAAGGTTTTCGCGTGTCACAATTTTTTTGAAGGGTGGGATTTTATCAGTCTACTCCTTACGCTCTAGGTGGAGCGAAAAGTAGTGTTAGACTCTTACTGGCCCATCCGTGTTCCACCAAATAAATGCTCATTGCGTTCCAGGAGAGCAAGGGAGCAGTGGTGGCCGAGTGGTAATGGCCCCGACTTACAAATTGTAGGTCCCGGGTTCAAACCCAGCCAGGCACATATATATGCATATAAATACAGGCGCATAATTTTTGTAATTAATTTCATCACCACTGATCTCAAAACGGTGAAGGAAAACATCGTGAGGAAACCGGAATGTCCTAGAACCAAAAAACCCGCACTGGACCCGCGTGGTGGATTACGGCCCATTCCCTCTCCTAGAGAGGAGCCTGTGTCCCAGCAGTGGGAACATAAAAAGGCTGATTATGCTTATTTATTTATTTATTTATTTATTTAACTTTAACTCAGGTAGAACCCATAAATTTGTTAGTATTCCTTAACCTATGTTAGTATTTATGCTATGTGTTCCAGGGCCGCGGTGACTCTTTCGAACAAATTCCGCAACGTTGGACACATACTCCGTGTGTAAAAAGTTTTATCCAAATCCATTCAGCCGTTACGACGAAAACAGCTAACAAATAGACAGACCTTTTTATTTGGGTGGCAAATCATAAAATGACTTGTCCTGCTCTAGTCGGAGCAGAAAGGAGTGTCACTCTCTTACTGACTAGAACCTACCCGTGTTCTTTTAAATGACCTTTGGGTTCCAGAGCAGCATAGACAACCCTAGCTACTTTCACAGTTTTAATATTACTTCGTTAGTTCGTTTTCGTTATATTGCACTTCAATACAGCTGCTTCAACAGGCAAGATAATCTTGACCAATGGTTGATGGTTGGTAATGGTTGATCTATACAGTTTTTTGTTATTAGTATTCAAGAATTATGACATTCTGTCGTCGATAGCAATTTGCCTAATTAATGCCAAAATATTTGACCACTAACCATGTGACATTGGCACGGACGGACGTCTATCGCTATTGACTGTCACTTTGTCTAAAAGTTCTATGGGCTTAGTGTGAGTTTTTAACGTTCTCGATCGCGTTAACGTGAACGACAATTTGTATTGAAACCGAATAAGCGCCGTCTAGTGACAAAAATGGAAAACCCTTTTTTTCCACACAGCTTGGACATAAGCGAACGTTTACGCTAAAGTAATCGAGTGCGTTAAAAAACTCACATTAAGCCCACAGGTCCTTATCAGACGGCAGCACGCTCAACTTTACGCACGAAATGAAATTAACAGAGGAATCATGTATTCAACTGTTAACCCTTAATTTGGCAATGTACTTCACTGATTACTTTAACTTTAAAAAAATGTATTGTCTCAAAATCCACAAAAAATACCATTTTAAAATTTTAATTAGTTGCAATAATTCTCAATTAAAGTAGAAATTTATTTTATTTTGTGGTAACATCAAAAATAGTTTGTCAAATTCAAAATGTCTTCGAAACGGTCTGGTGTCTCTGCGGCTCGGTTAAGTTTTTTAATGTTTTCTTTACTTTTTAGTTTGGGAGTCCTGATATTTTGCCTTCGAAGTGAATGGGGGCCTAACATGTAACATAAATCATTCGCTATTTACGGTGTAATTTACGTAATCACAATTTTATGAGTAAGAAACAATGTATGTACTCCGTGAATACCGTTGCCGAGTCAGTAGTGAAAAACACATAATAGACTTTGGTATACACGGAGTACATTGCCAAATGCATAGTATTATTCAATGTGGATTTTATTTCCATATATTATAAATAATAACAAAGGTTGAGCTGTAAAAAGTATGTTCTACATCATGTCCTATTTTCTTTTTCTGCAGTGCTTGAACCTGACACGATCGCTTAAGATTTTAGCTTTGATACCCAAAGAAAATGCATGTTCCGATGAAAGTTATAGTTCCGATGACGAATCACACTTCCTACCACCATCTTACCATCTTCAAACCAGCTCAGCTCCGACCCACCTTCATTAGATTCCTCATACGAAAGATTAAACATACTGGATAGATAGTGACCTTAATGATTCGGATAATGACCATAACGATTCTCATAACGCTTTTCACTGTAATCTTGACGATGTACCACTAACACCAACGCTTCAAGAGTTTTTCCCATCCCCGACAACTAGCAATTATGATGCTATACCCACATTGAATTCTATTCAGTCATTCATTACCCACTCCATCTGTAGAGTGTCTTCAGTCACCAATTCCTAGCACATCAAGAGCTGCACTACACTACTTATTGCGAGAAAAACATGGAATATTTAGTCAAGATATGTTACCATCTGATAAAGATTTCAAAAAGAGGGGATTTATTCCTATTGTATGCAATAGGAACAAGTTAGCTGTCGTGAAATGGAATGATAATAAGGTGGTAACACTAATCAGTTCCTTCGTGGTTTCACATCCTATTGCAAAGATATGGAGGTACTCTAATTAGGATAAACGCAAGGTTGATGTAGACTGCCCCCAACTTGTGAAACTATACAATAAGGACATTACTGTATCGGACCCCATTCAAGAGCCGGAGATGGTACTTGGGTATATTTGCACAATTACTAGATATATATATGCGTGAACAACGGCTGGCTACTTTACAGGTGAGACGGGCGTTCGAAAAAATCGTTAAAGAGTTTAGGCTTGAATTATTCGATGGACTGTGCCGGGCTGGAAAAATCGGTCGGTCGACTGAAAGCATGCCAAAAGTAAAGGAGAGAACTATACAGAGGCCCACAGCTGAACGACCGGTTGATAGCGTCAGGTACAACGCTATCGGGCATTTTCCAGAATCAGCAAATAAACAATCCCGTTGCAGGTTTTGCAAAGAGGGAAGGACCAAATTTTTTTGCGTAAAGTGTAATATGCATCTACATATGTTTTATAGTAGGAGAAAACAACAAGAGAAACTGTTTCCTTCAAATTCACACTAAATAATTATTGTTTCCGATGTTTTTGTTTTTATTTATCAATAAATAAAGTAATAAATTAACAAAATGAGTATTGTTAATATCTTGGCACTGTGCTACACGTAGTACAGATATAGGAAGACCTAATTTACACTATAACGGGCAACGTACTCTCTAGAGTACACAGGTTTTCGCGAAAACTGTAATATTTAGTTTTTTTTCACTATTTTTTTCACTTATCTAGGACCATAATAAATACGAAAATAACAATAAAACGTTGAATTTCAGAAACAATTTCCCTTGCCAATTTAAGGGTTAATTCATTAATTAATCAAAGGGTGCCAAATCCTTATGGATTAGGCGTCCCCTGATGAGGCTTGAAAATGTACCAAATTGATTAACAACAAAAAGGTGTTAATCTTAGCGCTGTAAATGAAATTAAGTAGTATCGTATCGCTTTTTTCCGAAATAAGGTACCAGCCTTCTTATAAACAAACATTTTTGTTTTTGTAATAGGGATGTTTCCTGAGTAAAAAATATATGATTATGTTGAGTCCGTCAGTTAGATCATAGAAAAATATTGGACACGTATTTTTTCCTTTATCAAATCTATAAAAACTGACGAAGATACAAAGCATCAAAGATCAGGAGTGGGGGCTTGTGACGTCACGGCTCGCTAAAAATTGTAGCGAGTAGTGACGTCACACGAGTTTTCAACGCACTGTATCGTCTTCATTTTTTGTTTACGTGAAAAATGAAAAAATACGTGTCCAATATTTTTTGGAAATCTATCCGACGTATTAATTAGATTTTTTTAGTCAACTACCCTATTGCCTGAAGAAGGTTTATTTGCAGGTATTTTTGGCTGACGCATAGGTCGACAAAGATACGTGGACTTTTAGAAGACAACCCGAATCTCCGGTCATCAATCACTTATAATGTCCAAGACTCCAAGGTGGTAAAGCCGCTACTTATAGAGAAGGGTCAAGTCCATTTTCATCGGAAGAGTTCGATAATGTAGTAAAAATCGATGGAGAGGTTCTTTAAGACTATTTATGTGACCGAACGAAGGTGCAGTGTGCTTCACAAGGTCGCTGATGAGGTTGAGAATGAGTATAGAGGATAAGGACCAAGAATGCGCGTCTGCTACTGCATCCTGGTAATCAGTATACCCGTAGAAACCATGAGTTACTGGTTGGTAGTATAACTCGCTGATTGCGGTCGAGCTTGAGGTCAGGTCGAGGAAGTGTGATGACAATCTATACTATCTATACTAATATTATAAAGCTGAAGAGTTTGTTTGTTTGTTTGTTTGTTTGTTTGTTTGTTTGTTTGTTTGAACGCGCTAATCTCAGGAACTACTGGTCCGATTTAAAAAATCGTTCAGTGTTAGATAGCCCATTTATCGAGGAAGGCTATAGGCTATATATCATCACGCTAAGACCAATAGGAGCAGAGCAGTCATGAAAAATGTGACACAAACGAAGTTGTGCGGACAGCAGCTAGTGTCATAATAAAATTAGCTGTACAAAGACTGGATTGACATTCAATATCGAGGGTCAGCACTGTAGAAGTTATGCGGAACAGGGTAGAACGTCCCGTAAACCTCCATTGAAAAGGAAGGACCAGCCGGGTGTTATGTCTGGAGGACTTCTGCCTGATAGCTGATATTCGGACTTTTGTAAATGTTCAAATCGTACGGAAAACGCTGAAACCGCGATGCAGGATTTCTTTGACGTATTTCATTGCTGGTGGTATAGATGTCACTGTATTAATTTTTGGATTTGGTGTCGATGCAGCTACAAAAGCAGATGTTATTATATTTAAACCGACACAAAGCATAAAAAGTTACGAATAAAGTTTCATATTAAAACTCCCAAATGCCTACCGTGAGAACGGGTATTTTTAACCTGAAACTGATGAAGCTCCTGGATGGATTCTGCATATTGCAGAATGCTATTTGAGATAAATAGTCTGAAAATTTAAAAACATAAAGTATCAATCAATCCCCTTTATGTGGAGCTAAGTTCCAGTATTTTACACCGAACAACTCCCTCTTTGATCTTCACACAGAAGTAGACGCCCCGGGCGGCAGGAGTCGCAAGGCGAATCCTGACCACCGTAGGCACGGGCCAGCTGACGGCGAATTATTGTGTTTCGCGCGCGCTTCAAACAAATGTAAAGCATAGAAGACGGGCCACGCCGGGGCCAGTGCCTGCCAGAGTTGCGGAATTAGTTCGAAATAGTCACCGCAGCCCTATTAGGAGGAACACGGATGGGTTTTAAACAGTATGAGTCTAATACTCCCTTCGAAGATGTCATCTAATGATCCATAAAAAAGTACCATATACATACAACACTGGTGGCAGATTCTCTGGTTTCTGAGTTAACTATCCATAAAGACGATTTAAAAAAAAATTGATTGTTTGTCAATGGTTTCCACTAAACGATTTCAACCGTAAAGATTAGTCTTGCTTTTCCATAATACATATATGATTCGGTATTTCTTCCAAACTCATAGTGAATTTAAAGGAACTTTAGTAGGAAGGTAAGTCCAATGACTGATGCTGGCATTTTGAATTAAAAACCTTTAAATTTGCGTTTTCACTATGCAGGTTTAATTTAGTTCCCTTGTTATGCTAGCAAAAATTTTAAAATAAATAACTTTATTTACATACCGTTTAGCTGGCTAACTCGCGAAAAGTTATAAAACACGCCGAATAACAACTAAAATTATATAACTCTCTATGGACTCATACAATTCGTGTAAACTCTCCAATTTTGGCCAAAATGTCTAATAAAGTTTTCCGATGTAAAGTTTGAGGTATGATTTACATTGTATCCTAGTGGACCATTGGTCCTATTTGGAACTTAAATAAGTGTAGAAAGGTCTACAGAATATCACTGTAGGTTTGCGTAATTGGATTTTGATAATCCGTTGGGACAACGAATCTAGAAAATAAAGTATGAAAAGTAGTGTGTGAAATGCTCGTAGATAAGTTTATCATGGTGTTCGAAAGAGTGAGTTCTTTTTTTTTGTTCGCATTGTATATTATAATCTTGTCTTGAAATATATGACATTTGTAATCAGCGTAAATAAGCGGTCAGTAGCAATAGCATACCTTTAAGGTAATGGACCTGGTTATTACACGACTGCTCAAAAAAAGGAGTGTTATGTTTTATTACACGACTGCCCAAAAAAATGAGTGTTTTGTTTTTAGGGTTCATGTATATATGTGTGAGATTATTATCTATATTGTATTTTTTTTTTTGTTTAGGTTTTGACATGGAAGGCGTGTTTTTTTTTTATTATTTGCTATCGTATATTCGGCCTACCTGTTTATTTCTCTATTTAAATAATTTAAACTGTGTTGATAGTGGTGTATCTACATATAATTATGATAATAATATGACCTACAAACAAATGTTTAATTTTACTTTTATTTAATACTAGCAGCGACCCGCGGTTTTACCCGCGTAGTTCCCGTTCCCGTGAAAATATGGGGATAAAATATAGCCTATGTTACATAGGGTGAATGTAGCTTTCTAATGATGAAAGATTTTTTGAAATCATTCCAGTAGTTTTTTTAGTTTATTCGTGACACACAAAAATACAAATCTTTTCTCTTTATAATATTAGTATAGATAGATTACTGACCTATTCATACACAGAGACATCAATAAAACGATAAATCATACTAAATAGACAAACAAAAAGTTTCCTCGTGCATTTATAATATTACTTATGGATAATAACATAAAAATATATATCTACTTATAATTATGTTCGTACAAGCCGTTACCCGATATTTTTATTCCCATTCCAGGATAAAATGTGCGCCCAAGTTTATCCATTAACCCTGAACAAGATATAATGGTTTTAACATTAAACTTCCTTAAATAACCAAGTGTCTCCAGTTATTATTATGGTTATAGTTACAGTACCGTAGGGTCACATAGAAAATCTCAAACATTTTGAACATCTGCCCCCTAGCCAAGTTACAACCGCTTCGTGTCGAATTCCGTCTCCCAATCGTTAACGCCTAGGCGTCAGCAACTGTAGATAACGATAAGTTGGTATCCATGTTGACGCGCCTGAGTCGGCCGCTCGTTCTACAATATCTTTAGGGAAACGACCTATTCTTTAGTCTAATAGCGAGCGTTGCTATAATCGTCAAACAGGTTAAAATTTAAACTCCGTTTAAATGTTTTAACCATTAAGTTTAAGGGTCGTTCTCAAAAAAGTGGCACCGCTCGAATAAATTTATAAATTTTTGAAAATGTATCAATTATTGAGTTTTTTTTATAAAAATCGATTCTGGGTATTTCTCTTATGTGTAATTGTTTTAAGGGAACAAAAAATTCACATAAATAGACAAAATACAGCTATTCAAAAAAACTACCTTACAGGTTAAAGAGATATCGTACAGGTAAATGAAAAATAAAACAACTTGACCATGCAAAATCAGCTTAAATTAATTATTTTTCTAACTGCAAACAATAATATTTACATTAAAAAACTCGGCTTCGGCTTCACAACTAAGAAAACATAAAAATCGTACTTCGATGTCGTCCTACTAAATATTTCTGTCGATATGAAGCAGTTACAGATTCTTCTGCAACACTCGTGCCTGGAGTAAGAAAAACACCGTCTTTCTTCACGTACTCCTTTATTCCAGCTGTGCAGCTACTATTTTATCATCTGATAGGAAGGTTATCACGTCATTCTTCTTCTGCAAAACTGGCGCGTTTGTGGATAATCTATTTCGTCTTCTAAATACACTCTTGAACCTTCCCTGTAGTTTGGTGGCTTGAAGAGACGTCTCGAGATGAGGCTTGAGACTATTTGAAATCATTTGTTTCATCTTATATGATTTGATACTCTTGTAAGAACGTAATACACCCAGCAAATGAATGATCACCATTAGTACTAGGTCGAAAGAGATGAGCATCTCTAGGAAGTTGGACGACTGAGTTTTCCAACTGAATATTATCTCCAAGCGTGGATTTCTCGAATGCTATTGATACATTTCGTTTTTCTTGAAGCAGTTGTCTCGATCTTGAAATCTTTTTTCGATAGGCATAATTTAATCTAATAACTTATTTTAATTTAAGTCGTAAGGACGCTATTTCCTTGTCTTTTTTATAGCGCAACTTTCTCAATAAGCGTTGTGCATTAGGAGATCCAATCCCAGAACTTACTGATGAGCCTTGTGGAGTTGCAGGACTTACTTCTCTTGACCTAGTAATTCTTCTGCACTCTGAATTACCTTGTGCCCCTCTTACTTCGTATTCTCTATGGCAGTCAACCACGTTATCAATATTGGTATTTGCAATATCGCTGTAAGGTGGACTGTTGCATTCAATAAAGCGTTTTAGTTTTTCTTTTTTGCGTTGATAGGATTTTTTTGCATCTTCTCTCCACTTCTTCCTGAGCATTTTCTGATCTCTTGGTGTCAAACTATTTATAGAAACTACTTTTCCCTCCTTTTTTCGTTTTTCGTACTTTGCTTTATTTTTTTCTTTATATTTTGCATATAGTTCTGGATTATTTTTGATCTTGAGTATCTTTTTTTTCAAGTTCTCTTTTCCTAGCTAAGATGTCTTCTTTTTTCCTTTAAATAATAAACAAATAGGTAAGAATTAAACCATTAATGCAGCAAGATCAAGCATTTTATGACAAAATAACAAAAATGCCCTTATTAAAAACTTTATTGGAATAACATAACTTTTTTGCCACCATAGTGAATAATAAGTTAATATGCTTAGTATTTACACCAAATCTTAACTTGATTTTTCTAGTAAGACAGTTTTATTAGACAATAACAGACAAAGTCTCTTTAACCTGGTAATAGTCTCAATAATCTGTGCTTTCTAAACAGGCTAAAGAGACACAGATTAATGAAAATAATATCGTTTTGGTGTGATAACAACAAAACGGTGACGGTTTTGGAGTTTATTCTAATAAAATAATAAAAAGACAGAAAATTACATCATCTGACGGTTTTATTTGCAAATTAGTTAAGCCGCAAATAAAAATATTACAGTCAGATTATAGATAACATACCTGGTACAAACTCCGATTGAAGCGATTAGACATTATTTCTAAAAAAAATGACGCAAATTTCTCCACTTCTTTCCTTGGCAGCGGTTAGTCCGATACTGCTTGGTCATTTTGCGCGGGGGTGGGATGTTGAGTAAGTATTAGTGTTTGTGTGATGCACGTTAGTGTGCAAGCACACGTTATGGAGAAAATCACTCCGGACATGGTTTGAACATGAATAACTCACAAATTATGTTAATTATTAATGTACCGTGTAAAAAAAGTTAAATTTATTAATATACAGACTAGTATTTTAATAATTTTGAATCCATATTTTAAATGTTTATTTTTTTATGTATATTTAAAGTGTGACTGTTTGAGTTTGGACATGGCAGGTTAGTGAGAAACAGATGTTACAATTTAGTTTTTTCTATAAAAGTTTCGCTTCGATGTTCTTAATATTACTCGGCCTTTGTGCGAAAAGTCTCTTTAAATACAATATTGTATCGAATTTAATAAAAAGCATTTTAAAAATCACATATTTTCTCTAAAAACTGTCTGACAGGTTACAGAGCCACTTTTTTGAGAACAATCCTTAAACGTTTTAATAATGGATGTAGCGTTAAACATTGTAGAAACGAAAACAATAATTCATTCTATCATATTTTTAAACGATGTGAACTTGGCTACGAATTTTCTTTTCGTTTGTTCTAACCACGTGATTTAACGTTGAAATGATTTCATTTGTTTTCGACTAGCGTAAACGATTGCAGATTATCAACTTGACTAGTGGGGCTGATAGTGCTAATCGCTGATGGAACGCACTTAATCAAGAACCCCTGATTGAGACACTTATTGTAAAAACTATTCTCCTGTCTGTCTATCAACGCACTACTAGTTACAGAAAGATGATATTTTGAATTTAGGTTTATTTTGTAACGGATGCTTTCATTTCAAGCGAAATTATTACGGGGGGATTTTGATACAGTCATCTTTATCACTAGCTAGCTTCTGCCTGCGACTTCGTCCGTGTGGAACAGTTACTAACCTCGCGATTTTGAAACTTTCTTCATTGGAGCTCTACAGACTATGTATAGATACTTGTTCTGAGTCTACCTTTTTGAGTATGTGAGTATGCATTTTTGTAAACGCACACACGAGACAGGAGAAATTCCTGGTGTGAGGCAAAGATTAAAAAAAAATGTTCCAAAATAATTGTCACGCATACATGAAACTGTCAATCTGTTCGTCTGATTTGTTTCGCGATTGTAAAGATTGAATAGATAATGTAACAAAACAAAATTACGTCTGTCCTCTATTAGGACATCAAAAGATTATTTTTACAGTTGGATTACTATTTAAATTGACAAGCAATTGGGCGTTTAGAAAACATCTTTTGATCCCGGCAGTCCGTTCTTTGTCACAGTCAGTTAAATGCTTGACAGCTTTTCCGGATCTAAAAATAGCTTTCTACAGGAAATGGCGTCATAACCAAAATATGAATATTATGTGATATAAGATGAACAACTTTACGAAAACTCAGAGCAACTATTACTTCTACTTTTTGTTTGTTGCTATTGTGCTGTGTCTGTGTCGAATAAATGTTGTGCCTGTGTGTTTTTTCTTACTTAATTTTTTTGTAGTATTACATGTGCAATGTGCAATTACTGTTAGAAATCATATTTTTAATCTGCAAATTAGCTAAAAATAAACTATTACAACAAAACTTTTTTTTTTAAGTTTTGTTGTAAAAGTTTATTTTAATTATTATTTTAAACTGGCAATGTATGAGTCGGACTCGCATACAAAGGGTTCCGAACGAATTTCATTTTTTTTACATGTTAGGTAATTTAACACTAGACTTTTATTAGGTTTCCTATATGTATTTACAACATTTAAGGCTTGGTAGTTTCGGAGAATAGAGGAGTATTGTAACTTTTGTTCTAATTTCTTGAATAACTAGCGTTTCCAATCGTCTTTTGTAATCTGCACAGCAAAGGAGTGGAAATATCTGCCTGCGTCTGTATTTCCGAACGCATTCAACCCTGATCTCTTCAAAGTTAGAGTGAACAGGCTTCTTTTGGGTAAGTTCATCCCATCGTCGACTTTGTCTCTGTTACCTTTGACTTTTACTAAAGTCAAGAACAAATCCGTCTCATAATGAAAAAGACAAAAAAAAAACTTTAAAACTATTTGTTAAAAAATATTTAAAACTCTTACAATAACCCATTTAATTTGATAAGTACACGGTACAGTTTGGGTTTTTTTTAAACGTTTTATCCAAAAGAATCTGTTCAGTAACAGAAGTAGATTGGGACAAAAATTGCTAGACACATGGACTCCCGAGTGATTCTATAAGGGTTCAGTTTCTTACAGATATTTAATTTTGGAGCCCTAAAAATAAGCATTTTCATTAAAGTTACAATCGGTTTGCAAAACATACAGATGAACATTCACGAATAATCTTTACTCTGTTTTCTGAAAGAGCAAACATCTTTGAAGCACTATCACAGAATAACGAACATACCTACCATACTTCTCCCTCCCATAAAAAAGTTATTCTAACTAACATTGACCTTATTCTCAAGGGTAATGGCCACAAGAAAGTCTGTTATAGAATATTTATCATGAGCGAAAAATATAATAATAGGATGTATGGAATAATGGATTTGCATCGTAATACTGAAGGACTGGCAGTTACGTAACTAATGTTTTTGGTCATACAGGTCCAAACAAGTCGTTATGAAATCGCCAGTCAAAAATCGTGCTTTCAAAACCTGCCCTACAAGAAATCTGAATCCTAATTTAATAATAAATAATAATAATAAATTTATTGGCATAAAAAATGTGAACAAACAAATTGAGGCCCTGACTCCTATGCTAGGTAGAATCACCTGTGTTACAGGATTCAGTGTCTTCTCCCAAACTATAAGTGATTGAAAGCATTGCGAATAATATTTTAACGAAATACAATATAAATTAGAACAATATAATATTTTTACAAAATAATTATTAAAAAACAATGTATATACATTTAAATTAAAAGATGTGAGTACCTACTCGAGAGTAAGTGTGTGTGTGAGTGTGTGTTTGAGTGAATGGTGTGGAAATTACTGAGAAGGTTCATACGTGAAAACAGTGTTGTTAAATTTCAATTAATTAATATTTATTTATTTTGGTTTAATTTTTTTTAATGATTTGTGTTTGTTTTTAATCTTGTATCAGTAGCCATGACTTAATTTAAATTTAGCCTTCCTGGTCGTAGTAGAATTAATAAAAAAATCTGTATTTTTGTAAGCTGTTATGCTTACACCCTGTAAGCATAACAGCTCACAAAAATACAGATTTTTCTTCACTTCGGCACCAGTGCGCAAATTTTACGTATAGTTAGAGCTTCGGAGACAGAGATCTGTCGCCTCTTCTCGTATTATGCCGTGACGTGCCAATTCCATCATGTTTCCGCTGTGAGAGATGGAACTTTAGGACGAATAGCACTCTTGAAGCAATAACATGTCAATGTACTGCCGGTCACTTATTGCTAAGTAAGTATGGCCAAAAAGAATAAGCCTGCGCGTTATTGGAATCAGGCCGTCTATTTAAATTCTGACGAAATTCTTGTTAAGAAGATTAATTTTATGACATGTCTCTTGTCATGTATATTATTTATGAAAATATTATGCATATAAATATGCAAGGAAAAAACGAACCGATGTTTTTAGCAAAATTAAAAATAAATGTTTAATAAATGTTAAATGTTTTTAGAAATCTGAATAAATAGATGAACCATTTTATAAATTAGCACAGGTACGAAAATCTTTCATGCGATACTGTATTAAATGTTGCAACAAAATATCTTGTGACATATTAGAGATAAATTTTAAAACTTGCGTTAAAAGCACACTTTGTGACCAAGCATTTTACAAATTATATTATTCAAGATGAGAATGGATAATCTAGAGTATAGTAGGCAAAGTGTACTGTTTTTTTAGAGAATTGACATCAGGTACCTCTACCGTTCCTCCACTAAGGCAAAACAAAATTGTTGTTCTAGCTCCTTGTCCCTTGTTGTTTGGGTTCGCTGTCACAACACGTTTTCTAACTCCTATTTCGTGTTAATGACACTTACAGAAAAATACAGAGTGACTCTCAGCCAATCACCTTACAGCGTTATGAGCATGATGAGACCAACCTGTCTCAGCTAATTCACTGTCATCATTTATCATGGCCCCAAATGATAATGGAATGTCCAAAACAAGTAAAGCGCACTGTCATTCTAGCTGGACGTAACATGTCCAGTTTCGCCACGCAACGCCATTTTGTTTTTTCAGGTCCTTTTATTCGCGACCAAGAATTTTTTGCAACGGATACAGATTTTTGTTGGATCGGCTGGCTTCGAGTATGTGATATTCTGCGGTGAAAATATATATTCAGCATTTGTTTGATAGGCTGTATGATGATGATGATGATGATGATGATGAATATATTTAAATAATATAGGTGATATTGACTAAAAGTTCTTGCCAAAGATTGGTATGCCTTTAAGGTACCAACCTTTCTCCAGTTACGTTTAATTTCCATGCGAGCGTTTATTTTTATTTTATTAATTCGGGAAAATAAACGGTCACACATTACAGTATTACATACAATATTAGTTAAAGAGCGTGACAAATGTAAAACCAACAACATTTTCAACATAATATAAATTGCTTGGCTTACAGCCATCGTCCGGGGATAAATCCAGACTCCAAGCCATTACTAAGAAATTTCGGATTGAATAATTCAATTATTATCAAACATAATATTAATTTATGAATCGTTTTGTTGGAGTTGCAAAAAATCAAGATAAAGACCACCAAATTCAGCCTTTGTCTCTCATCATTAAACCAAAATATCTATCTTTTACCCCACAGAAACAATCCCATGCATAAACCGTCATCTATACTAATAAAAGAGGAGAGATTTTTGTATTTTTGTAAGTAACGAATAAACTCAAAAAGTACTGGACCGATTTCAAAAATTCTTTCATCGTTAGAAAGCCACATTCACCCAGAGTAACATAGGCTATATTTTATCCCCGTATTCCTACGAGAACGGGAACTACGCGGGTGAAACCGCGGAGTGCTGCTAGTAACTCATATATCTGTAGAGGTTATATTTCGTCGTAGAGTTACGAGCTCAGCTATAAAAGTCAAATCTAAATTCGTCCACTGGTATCCGTTCCGTTAGACAGCAACAAAAATTAAATCAGACATGACTGAAGTTTGAATGAAAAACGTGAGGCATTTTTACCGAAATATCGTGACTATTTTTGGGTTTTATAGACATATTTGTTTAGACGGTATGTCAATGTTTGTGTTTTGTTTATTTATTACGCACAGAAGTATTTTGTACATATGTAGTATCATCACTATATAGTATAAAACAAAGTTACTTTCTGTGTATGGATGCTTAAATCTTTAAAACTACGTAACAGATTTTGATGCGGTTTTTAATAGATAGAGTGATTGAAGAATAAGGTTTATAATTATGTTTTTTTTGTTGCCCCACACTAGGAATTTCTTCTGTGTCGTGGGTGCGTTTACAAACATACAATCTCACATACACAAACAGCCTGACCCGGAACAATAAGCGGCGGAATCTGTAGGCCATTCAAATATTTGTTCCGTGCGGGAATCGAACCCACCACACGTAGCGCAGCAGCCAATCGCTCAACCACTGCGCCAACCGTGTGGTCGAACACTACTTATTACACATAATGTATGTATAATACATGCATAATATAGTAGAGAAACATTGATAATTTTAGAGGTTTCTAATGTGATGTCGTAAATAAACACATTTGTTTTGCGCTTACATTGCAAACGCTGGCTGAACTCTAAGAGATAGATCTAAATAATGTACTACAGTATTGTATGCCTTAAAAATGTCTACTAAAAAGGCCGCGATGTTATACATATGTCTATCTGTTAGGGATAGCCCACAATAACCATATTTTTTACAACATTGCACCCGTGCGAAGCCGGGGCGGGTTTCTAGTATTTTATAAATATATACAGTGTAATGAGTTAATAAACGACTTGTTTCTTGGAGCAAATGTTTATAACAACAGCAGACCATTCTATGTTATTTAGTTTACTCGTACATTCTATCAAATGGCGTTCATAGATTAATGCAAGTGGCATCCTGCGATAATATTGTACATGTTGTTACTATACATATTTATTGTTTCTTCGAGTGAACTCTTCAGTTTGTTATAGAATAGGGATGTTTCCTGAGTAAAAAATATATGATTATGTTTAGTCCGTCAGTTAGATTATAGAAAAATATTGGAAACGTATTTTTTCCTTTATCAAATCTATAAAAACTGACGAAGATACAAAGCATCAAAGATCAGGAGTGGGGGCTTGTGACGTCACGGCTCGCTAAAAATTGTAGCGAGTAGTGACGTCACACGAGTTTTCAACGCACTGTATTGTCTTCATTTTTGGTTCACGTGAAAAAATAAAAAATACGTGTCCAATATTTTTTGGAAATCTATCCGACGGACTAATTAATTATTTTTAGTAAACTAGCCTATTGTCTGGTTTGTTAGCAGAACTCATTGTTTTTCGTATCATGTCGAAAATTTAACTCATTATAGCTATTGATAAATGATATTAATTTTGTAAGTAGGTTAAACATAACACTTGAGGAGCCATTTACATGTAATAAGTTATGGTTTACTTTGTGATATGAACTAAAATGGCAGTTGAGAGCATGTCATGCTCGCTTAAATGTTTCGCTGATGGCGGCGTGTGTGTTGGATCATTCGGTTCCCTTCAAAATGGTTGAGCTAAATGGTGCCGATACACGCGTCATGTTCGTGAACGGGCGCCGTCGGTTGAGACTGGTCACCTCTTGACTGCCAATGACTTGTTTTAATCTTTATACTCAGAATTGTTTTCATAGTTTCCTTTTTTTTCTTTGCATTGTCCTCACATATAGAAGCGACCAAGGATGTAACCAAGGTTATGTAATACAGAACATGTGTCGAGAATATCACCCCGCGCTAGGCGACAGCCGCGGTAGCGGCGGTCGCGGAGGGGGCACTCAACCAGCGCGCGAGCACCATCGGCGGTCACACACGACACTGCGTCATCGTCCGCCTCACCGAGCGCACACTCTCTTGCTAAGAATTAATGTTCAGTCCGATTCGCCTTTTTAAATTACTTTTAATACAGTCCACTAATTATTGTTACCGGAGTTTAACTTCCATCCGTCCTACCACCACCTGTAGGATATAACCTCTCCTTTCTACATGTTTTAAAAGAGTGTCCGTGGAGTTTCTTGCACGTTCTTCTCCATAGAGATCTACGCTTTGGAACGTGCAGATAGCTTCATCTCTTTCGTCTTGACAATTCAAAAGTGCCTGTAAAGGGTTTAATTGAAATAAATGATTTGAATTGAACTTACACGTCAAATATTTCTGGTCATTTTAAGCTAGATGAAGCCGGTGTTTCCTAGCCGACTACCCTGAGAAGAAACACCGAAACAAACTCAGAGGTCAAAGTCTCTTTTAAAATCTATACAATCCGTACTGGTCAAATCATATGAGAACCATGTAGGTTAATGTTTGAGGTAGCCTTTTGAGGAAAGTGCCACACAGATTTGAGTGGACCTGTCCAGACAGTGCAAGCATTTGTCAGTTACCGTGTAACTCAAAAGTATTGTTTGGGCCCAGTAAGGAGCAACGTTTACGGCTTCTATGTATTGATATTTGAGGCACTCTACCATTTGTGAAGCTATTAAAAGCACTATTAACCCTTCTGTCCGATTTAAAAGTCATTTAATTAATAATGACGTTTTCATTTAAGAGGATTTTTACTACACTTTCATTCAAGTGACACAAGAAAAGATTGTCAGAGTTTTTTTTTATGAAAACCGTATTGTAACAAATAAATCGGCCTGTAACAATTTACCCCGGCTACAACAAACCCCTATGCTCATCGATCACTCATTCCGAGCGCGTCTGTCGCTGCAAGCAACTTTATTAAATGCATCGTACATAGTGTGTATACGTGGGTTCTGTATGTAAAATTGAAACAATTTTATTCATATTTTAAAAACGTGAGTTTATTATTTTATTTTATCACTGTCGCATACATATGTCACTGGATTATCGCAGACTCTAAACCTTTGTTATAACGCCTCGAAATAATACTTCTCTAGTCATCAACTGCCTAGCATTTTCCCAACTATATCGGGATCGGCTTCCATTCAAACTGGATTCAACTGAATACCAGTTTTTTACGTGGAGCGACTGCCTACTAAACCTCCACAGCCCATTAACTGAGTAATACTGTACTTATTGTCAAGATTGGAGTCAGATTTACTGGCTTCTAACATTCCGTAACGACTGCCAAAGATTTAAAAATGAAAGCCGGGTCCAACGGCTGAACGTGCTTTCCGAGGCACGGAGGAATCTTGGTATGTTAAGGTGGTCACCCATCCACAGACCGACCTTGAAAAGCGTTGCTTAACCTTGGATATCGACCCGTGCAGCTGTTATTATTTACAAGCTTCTGTCCGCGAACTCGACCGCGTGGAATAGTTACTAACCCCCCGATTTTGAAACATTCTTCATTGGTGCTCTGCTCCTATTGGTCTTAGCGTGATGATATAAAGGCTATATATCTTACTCGATAAACACTGAAAGAATTTTTCAAATCGGACCAGAAGATCCTAAAATTAGCGCGTTCACACAAACATACAAACTCTTCAGCTTTATATATTAGTATAGATTAATACATCTGTTGTAAATAAATTTTGGAAGGCAATAAACCGTAAATCCAAAATTCAGTAGTTTACTATCAATTCGTGTGTTTGAAACTGAGCAAAAAAATTTACAATCTCACGCGATTTATTATAAACTCACGGCCGGGGATATACTCACGTTGAAACAACTGATATCGACTCTTACTTTGGGTTCAGAAGTAAAATGAAGTCTAACAGTCGATTTAATTAGTTTTATCATTATTAATGTCCATATTTTGTGACATAATAATGTAACTCCATTAAGAATGTTTCAGATATTAACAAAGATAGATTGGTATTATGATTATAATCATGCTGAAAACAAAGGTCTTAATCATTATAGACAAAAGCTGAAATTGAGGATGAATTCATTAAAGTTGGGATTTGATTTATTGTTATTCCAGTTATAATGTCAATTAGGTAGGTAAGTATGCAATTTAAGATCATGTTCTTATTTATTAAAGCATAGATTTTATAAGTTTGTAACTTTTAATTGATTGATGTGATGATATTTATATGTTTATACATATTATTATATATTAAATATAATAATAAATAATAACATACGTACATATATGAAAATTGTTTAGTTATTTCAAAGTAGTAACACTGATATTACGAAATTTACGAATTATTTGCCACCGCAGCAATATTGCGGTCAGATTTAAATTCATATAAAATAATCTAAATTTTTATATTTTGCGAATAAAATAACACAGTCCAATTTATTTGTATGTTTAGTTTGTTTGTTTGGTCCCATGTAATTTTTTTTGAGAGCGCCTGGTTTTTAGAAAACCTTATTTTGTAAGTACATTGGCGAATTGAGGTGAAAATACGTTTTCACAATTATAAGCAACTATTGGTTTCGTTATTTTCGCTAGATGTGTGTGTCTTTTAGTAAGTTTCTAAAAATATTATAATATTGTCTGTCTTTTGTTTCTGTCTTCTGTTAGACCACCTCATACATTTAAATTAATGGAAGCTCTTTTAAATTTAAAATATTTGTTTTTTATCAATTACATTCCTACAACAGATAATATTTTTTCATTGATATTAACACAAAAAGTCATCTTTTTTATCTTTATTAAATAAAAGAAGAAACAAAAAATAAATTGTCAAAAAAGTTGATAGACATGACCTTCAACACATTTCCCCAGTAGACTTCTCAAGGGATCTATTTCATTTATCTTTTACTTTGTCGACAGGCTGAAAGCAAAACTTGTATTTCAAAGATTATATTTCCGATATTTGGAGGGATCTCTAATATGAACGAACAGGCTGTTAAGACATCAATCAAAAATTGTGTGACTACAATCCAAATTTGTGATTTATTGCTAATTTTGAACTATTGTTTTATAGATTACTATTGTTTTATAGACTTCTATTGTTTTATAGACTTGTAAGGCACTTGTTCTTTTTTTTTAAATAAACTGTAACTGAGATTTAGGTGAATAGACTTCTTAGGTGAAAGGTTTTTTTTGCAGGTAGCTAAACGTTTGAGACGGTATTTTTCAAGTCAAAAAGGATGCTTGAGTCTCATTCACGCAACATAAAAAGTTGAGTGATCATAAAGTTAAGTTCATAAAGAAATATTATTTTAAAATTGGAGAAATATATTTCATAAAGTAGCAGAATATATAAAAAAATACTGGGTATGATAATAGTGATAAGTCCCAACGTTCATGACGAAAAAATCACGAATTATACTTAGACATGAGCTTTTCTTGATAAATATCATTCAGACTGATACCAAGAAGTTAGCTTTATTATTTAAATTTCATATTAATTTACGTATTTCACACAGATTAAATAAAATGCATTAATAATTATACTAAGTCAAATAAAATTGTCCTTTTAAAATATTAATCAATGATACATTTTTAAGCAAAACATCTAAAAATAGGTCACGCAATAAAAGAATTAATATAAAACTTTACACAATTAAAACTTATTAATCACCAACCTTTTTCAGAAAAAATCTTAGGTATCCATTTCTTCAAAACTCTTCTTATCAACTTTTCAACAAAAAACACTGAAAACTAATTTAAAATCTCACTTGTACAATTTCCAAATCCACAGATAATATTTCAGTACCGAATTATTTCAAAACAAGCACGTGCACTGGCCGTAGATAAAAGCAAACTTGAATTTTATGAAGAAAAAATTTTCGCGCGTGTATTTCGTATTCCGAACGCGTAAGTGACGTCGCCGATAACGCGTCCACAGCTTTCAGTATCTCGTGGGAAACTGGCGGGAAATCTAGGTGAACGAGAGAATTCGCGAGAGGCTGTGCAGTGGTACATGGTACGGGCGAAAAATAATATTTACTTGCTTGAGTCTTTTCACTTGTATTCATGTACGTTAAGAGTATTTTTAGTGACGTAGGTAAGTAGATGTTATTATTTTATAGTATTTATTTATTAGTATAGTATAGTATTTAGACTAGCTTTTTGAAATTAGAAAGTCGTAAAGTAAATATAGATTTAGCGCTATCTTTAGCGTGTAACTAAACACAGCGCATTCAACGAAACGCGTAGGACCAAAATTTTTATTTGTCCTCTTGCAGACTACCACAAATAATAACTACTGTCTTTGTTTTTTACATAAACAAAGGTCTTCATTACATAATTTTGTTTAAATTGTCCCCTATTAAACATACTTTTACATATAATTTAGAAAATGACCTTAATCATTTAAACAACCACTTTATTCATTCTCTTTACAAAAAATCCGCTTCTCGAAAGGTTTCGTCCAAAGCCTATAGGGTACCTCTGTTATCTGTCATACAGTGTGAAAATACAAAGAAACGGTAGCGGAAGAGAGGGTCCGGGTTTGCTACTCAGGAGGCGGAAGAAGGCACTTTGTATTGAACATAGTTTTGTGATAACATTGTTTTGAACTACAAAGGTTTACGTATAGGTTAGTTTTTTTCGCTAGCGTAATTTGACCCACTTTCGGGCAAAGGTCACCTCTTTGACTTTCCATGCTTCTGTATCCAGAGCGATATCTGGCTAACTTTTACCCACAAACGTCATCAGGTCATACTATCTTTGCTGTGGTCGACCTCGACGGGGACATCATCGCTGTGCCTTTCATTGCGTGACAAGCTTCGCCGTCCCGAAGAGTGCATCATTGAAACGTGGCCAACCTAACAGTTTAGCGTAGCTTTTTTTACTCCAATATCCGCTACTTGAGGTGAGGTTATTAAAAGAATAAGAAGACTACTGTATTCCCTGTCAATGGAATTGTACCGCTTTGCTCTTCATTTGTAGTTTTAGAACTGTCTCTATTACCAACAAAATCACGATATACACCTTGTAATACGGCCCCGAGCCTCCTGTCTATAAAAGGGGATTAACTTTATTCCCCCCTTTGGACCCAATTTAGGGGACGTCTTTCGGATGTAATTAATTAATAAAAGTTTTCTGTTAACTAAATTTTTATTGACAGGCAATGTCATAGTAGTGAAGACTACTTATACTTCATTCGCAATAAGATTAGACATAAACAAAATTGTTTACAGTCCGGTCAACCGATTTGTACTTCTATTCCGTAGACATAAGGATAGCATTAAAAGCAAAAACCTGATTATAATACCAACTGTTTACTGCAGCTGCCATGTGTCATGCCACCAATGCAATAGAAGTCAAAATCGGTTGAACAGACTGTAAAAGAGATTTATTTAAATGTCTAATCTTATTGTGAAAGGGGTATACATAATTCGAAAAAAATCAAAAAGATTACTTAATAAATAAAAATCCTACTACACAAAAAAAGAAGCGTACCTACAAGCAAACCTGCTAAACAAAATACCTGAACAAATAGACACGTCGAAGCCACTGATGGCTGCATATATTGGGCTTACATTCTTCAGGCGATGTTTGTAAATTGCCTCTGTAAAGCTCTCACGGGCGATTTGAGCAAGAATTTCTCTTTTTATATTCATGCTGATATAATTTTCTTGTATTTTTTTAATGTTAGGTAGGGTCCCTTTTTATTATTTTCATGATCAAACTGAGACAAACACTGGGGTTATGTCGTAAGAAAATCCTTTGAAAAAATTCACAGATTATAATTACTTATTGAAAAATAATAAAGATTTCTTTTTAATTCATATTAACTAAGCTATCCAACGCTGAAATAACGCTATAATATGTTTTGATTATATTAAAAAAGGAAGAGGAAGATGAAGAGGTTACGTTAGAAATTGTGTTCTGGATAAACTCATTCCGTCGTCAATTTTATCTTTGTCGCCTTTGACCTAAACTAGAGTCAAGAGTAAGCCGTCTCAATTACATAAAAAATTGGGAATTTCAGTTTAAAATTTGCTAATCAGTATTTAAAGTAAACATATGTTTAGATTTTTATAAGTAAGCCTAAATATAAAAGCGTGACTTAACAAAATAGATTTAGCCGGGGTTGCAGGATTTGTTCGAAAGAGTCACCACGACCCTGAAAAGGAAACGGCATTAGAAGGAACACGGATGTGTTTTAGTCAGTAAGACTCATTTAAAAAAAAAAAATGTTGCCCCACACTAGGATTTACTCCTGTATCGTGGGTGCGTTCACAAACATGAATACTCACATACACAAGACACCCAGACCCGGAACAATAAAATTATCTGTAGGCCATACAAACATGTCTCTCTGATACTACCCACACTCCCTTTCGCACCACTCAGAGCGAAATAGTCATAAATGATGGTTTCCCATCCATAAAAAAGGGTCCCTATCTAACTCTGTACTGAAATTCATTAAAATCAATTCAGTAATTCAGGCTTGGAAGCGTTACAAACCAACTCACTTTCTCATTTAGAATACGGTTATTATTAATGCAAGTCATCGATATGAAGCTATTACCATTTGGTAGTTGTCGCACTGCTATATAGGTAGCAGTGATTCCGCAAACATCTCACCATGTAAACTCATGTAGATGACCATGAAGTGAGCTATGAATCTATACAAATAAGTGAAATAAGGCGGAATTCAGCTCAATTCATGCTCACGGTAAAACGTTGACAAAAAAAAAATACAACCGACTTTTAAACCAAAAAGTATAAAATAACTTTAATTTTGGAACTCGGTGTTTTGGTTGCTTTTTCTTTTTTTGAACACCGACTTCCGAAATTCTACATTGATGATTACGACATACAGGCTACATTGATGATGGTTTGGAAGAGCATTTTAGTATGTCAACGAGGTCCCTTCCCCTAGTTTGGTGAAGATCTTATGAAGAACAGAGATAGGAAACGGAACTTAAAATAGGACCACACGACAAGCAGCAGCTTTATCAAAAATAATAATAATACAGTCGAATTGAGAACCTCCTCCTTTTTTGGAAGTCGGTTGAAAAGCCCGGTGTGCATGTAATACCCATACCAACAAATATACACACACATAATTTATTACGGAATGCAAATAAAGATATTATGAACCTGAATACAGTCAACTGATTCACAATAAAGTGTTGCCATTCTATCAACACACAAATAGGAAACATATGACCACAAAATATTATGTAAACAGCTAAACATAACATTATATCCGACATCAAAGTTTGCATACTGTGTTACGATTCAGTGCAGTTTGAAAGCAATTGAACATCAAACAATGCTAGTACACAATGAATCTATGATGCAGCATTAGTGCTGATTGTTCATTTAACATGATCTTGAAACTAAGAATAGAAGACAAATACTGAACACATTATTTACGACGTAGTTACTAAGTTCATAAAATAACCCAGTAACAACTTTTTTCCTGAGTCTCTAGAGCTAGACAACTGACGTTCTGTCAAAGGTAGTGTAGCGTAGGCTGTCAACGTCAAAACGGTATTGGATTGTCAAACACTGTCAAAATATCAGGTGATCCTTTTATTTTGGCATTTCTGTAATCGCATTCGCTGATAGAAAGGCACTTTGTTTAAAGCCTCAAGCCTCTTTCTGTGTGTAAGAGACAGAGAATCGATCTGTTTGCTCAAATTGATAAGCAAACAGAATGTGGATTAATGGAGGAGCTCGTGGCTAAACAATAACAGCCACACGGGTCGATCTCCAAGGATAAGCAATGCTTGCAAAGGTTGGTCTGTAGATGGGTGACCATCTTAACGTACTGAGTTCACTCCGTGCGTTAAACCGTTGCTCCCGAGTGTCATTTGTAGATTTAGAGGTAGTCTATTATAAAGCATAATCAGCCTTTTAATGTTTCCACTGCTGGGACACAGGCCTCCTCTCTAGGAGAGAGAATCCACCACGCGGGCCCAGATTAGTGAGATTAGTGGTAGTCGTTGCGAATTGTCAGACGCCAGTACATCTGACTTCAATTTTCCCAAGAATTACCGTGTTACCCAGTCAATGGATTGTGGAGGTCCGGTAGGCAGCCGTTCCAGGCCAAATATTGGAATTCAGCTGAATTCGGTTTAACTGGCTGATTTAAAAGAGTGTCGGTGGAATTACGCTTTGGAACGTGCAGATATTTTCACCTCTTTCGACTGACCGACTTTAACGATTCAAAAGTGCCTGTAAATGGTTTAATTGAAATAAATGTTTTTAGTTTGAGTTTGAATTTGAAACTGGGAGCCGACTCTATTATAGTTGGAAAGAGGCTAGGCAGACGATGGTTTTATTTTTTACTGTTTTAAGGCATACTCTGAAACAATACAAAATAAAACCATCGGCATACTGTATGTTTCAGAATATTTTCCATCACGGTTCAGTAAATTGGTAATAAAACAAATATTCTATAGTTCATTTAGACTCCTCCTGAATCCTCCTGTCAGAATATCAACGAATGTATGCCTCTATGTGGTTTTGAACTCATGACCTACATTTTGTAATTCATTTTCTAGAGCTAACCACTGCTCAAGTCACTACTGCTGCTAGTAGCAGCGCATCCTCTATCCTTTTTTTTTTTGGATGGGAAATCATCAAATGACCCCTCCCGCCCTGGGTGGAGCGGTAGGGAGTGTCAGACTTTTACTGACTAAAACCCACCCGTGATCCTTCTTGTGCCCTTTGCGTCCCAGGGCCGCGGTGACTCTTTCGAACAAATTCCGCAACCCTAGCAGGCATCGACCCTATGGGGCCCCGTCTTCGAGCATCCTCCATCCTTAATTGAAATGTGAAAATTTTGTAAAATACTTTTCACTGAAGCAAATTCGCGGTAAGAGGCTGATTGCAAATATCATGTCGAGGCCCAATCACTTTACCATTCTAAACAAAGCACAAACTACAAAACAGTCAGTGAGATAAGGAAACAAGCCAACGATTGTCCGTGGGCATAAGTGTAAACCTTGCCCGGGATTGCCGAGAGTGAGGCAACATTTAGCAAATTGCTCTGCTAACGGTACGTGGCTCGAGCGCCACCTGTGTTACTTTTACAGATTTTTTTTTGTTCTGTCGTTCTTTGCGAATAAGGGTTCGTTTCGTGGAATTATGTAGATTAGGTATTAAAGTGTGTGTATTATTGGTACCTACTGAATTTTGTGTTTGAGGATGTTTTGGGAAATGAAACAGATATAATTATAATAAACGTTTTATGATAGGTAAGCAATAAAGTCACTGAAGAGGATGAAATGAAATTATCTTCCTTTACTAACGTTTATTGTTCTTGCATTACCAAGGGTTTCTTGAGACGCATACATTTATTATCGTGCGTGGTTGCTTGCGCAACAATTTTGCAGCGAATACAATGGCGGCGAGAGCAGTGGTGGCCGAGTGGTAACGGCCCCGATTTACGAATTGTAGGTCACGGGTTCAATCCCAGCCAGGCGCATTACTTTGTGTAATTAATTTCATCAGCCCTGCTCTCAAAACGGTGGAGGAAAACATCGCGAGGAAACCGGCATGTCCTAGAACCAAAAATTCGAAGACATGTGACATTCACCAACCCGCACTGGGCCCGCGTGGTGGATTACGGCCCATTCCCTCTCCTAGAGAGGAGGCCTGTGTCCCAGCAGTGGGAACATTAAAAGGCTGATTATTATAATAGCGGCCAGCCGCCGGGCTCCGTCGCCTGTGCCAATGTCCCCGCGGCATAGGCGACGGAGCCCGCGACACGCGTCTTTAGTTTTCAGGATTCCGTACCTAAAAGGTAAAACGGGACCCTTTTTACTGGGTGTAACGATTTTGATGATTCTTATTGTATACGAAAGCTGTTACTTGTCGTGTTATCCCATTTAAATTTGATTGACATCTGACGACTAGTATTTGAGTTATCTCTTATAATGCGTGGCTTCGACTACACTGATGATGTTCTCATTCTATCTTGTTGAAGTAAAATGAAAAAATAAAATTTTATACGATGGTTTGGAAGAGCATCTTAGTATTTCAAGTTGGTCCCTTTCTAGATCTGATAAATAACAGAGATGATAGGATTTCATAGGATTCGATCAGAACGGCGACCGCACGCATGATTGATGTAATTTTTTGCTCGAGACTCATTTGGTTATACCGAGGTATATACACTATTTGAAGCGTTATCAGGTACCCCAAACATTAGCTAAAGATCACAAACTCTAAGTTATGTAAGTATGCAAAATTGTTTGACGATACAGCATAATATGAACAAGTTTAAAGTTTATAACATAGCGTAAACACTGAGAGTCACCGTGGGACTAACTTAAGACCATGCAAACATCAGAGTTATTAAATGACGTACGGTGAGTATGTCGCTTTGGTATGCCTAAAATGGACATATTACTGCATCAATATAAGCAGTTTGGCTGTTAATTATAGTTGAAATTAACAGAAGTATTGTGATGACCCTAAATAAAGGTATATTAGAACATATCCAGAAACGTTAGATACAGGATCATTTCATAACGTAGTCGTAGAAATGGAATTTATTTGAAAGAGTCACATCGGCGCTGGAATGCAAAAGGCATTAGGAGGAACATAGATGGGCTTTATTCAGTAAAATTTTGACACTCCCTTCTACTCCGCCTAGAGCGGGAACAGTCATTTGATGAACTGAAATAGGTTGGATCTCTCTCGGTAAAAAGGGGTTAAAATATAATCTCCCTTCTTCTGTAATCCAGAGAAAAATAACTAAACGTCACAAGAGCTCGACGTAGCCCGGATAATAATTCAACTACTTTGTATTACCACATGGAAATTAATCATAAAAAAGCAGAGTATTGTGGGTACATAGGTAGGATGTGATTTTGGTATTTCCAATGGCTCTATCAAACTATACATACCTTCAGCAAAATACAAAGCATATTGACGAGAGCAAAAGCCTTAGTACGTAGTGTAGGACGTCCTCAGGCACGGTAGAGTGGCGATTTGCGCAGGACGGCTGGCAGAAACTGGATGCGAGAAGCCGAAAATAGATCTAAGTGGCGTGCAATTGGAGAGGCCTATGTCCAGCAGTGGACTGCAACAAGCTGTTGATGATGATGATGAAAAGCCTTGAACCTGGAAACCCGTGAGTCCAAATGACTGTAGTTTTATTTCCAGTATCATAGAAAATTTACCAAAGAACATTTACACTGACTATCATCCGTATTTTCTACGATGTGTGGTTCTAAAGTTTGTATTACAAACTTCTCAGCAATGGGACCCGACAGGTATCATAGCTGGAGGGAACGAAACTATTAATTAATTCCATGTATCCATGTCAGAATCATTTTGTACTGTATTAGCAAATATTCAGTGAATTTTGAATTAGTTTCTCCTTTGAAGTAGGAAAACTCAAGTTTTAGTGGTGATGTATATCTACAAAAATCATACGCATTTTCCCAGAAGGTAGTCTACTATTCCATATATATTTCTCAGTTTATTTGAGGTTGGTGAAGTATTGAATTGAACACACCTATCCTATTTACTAGTAGACTGTTGAAATTTGACATAATAATATTGCAGAATACTCGTATGTAATAGGGTAGTTGACTAAAAAAATCTAATTAGTCCGTCAGATAGATTTCCAAAAAATATTGGACACGTATTTTTTCTTTTTTCACGTAAACAAAAAATTAAGACGATACAGAGCGTTGAAAACTCGTGTGACGTCACTACTCGCTACAATTTTTACCGATCCGTAACGTCACAAGCCCCCACTCCTGATCTTTGATGCTTTGTATCTTCGTCAGTTTTTATAGATTTGATAAAGGAAAAAATACGTGTCCAATATTTTTCTATAATCTAACTGACGGACTAAACATAATCATATATTTTTTACTCAGGAAACATCCCTATTGCAATATTAAATATATTACAAAGGGAGCTCCGTTCAAGGTACGTGATTTTTTCTGATTATCCAAGTACGACTTGCACTTGACCGATTTCTGTCACGTTCAGACTTGTAATATGTTCTTGTACTCATATTTTTTATGGATAGGAAATCGTCAAATGACTTCTTGTTGGGGTGGGGCGGAAAGGAGTGTCAGGCTCTTACTGATTAAAACTCATCCGCGTTCCGCGAACTAATTCCGCAATCCTGGCAGTTTTATACTTATTATTTATCATATACCTAGGTACTTTATTGTACACCTTATAATAAGAACAGCGGGCGTACCATGAGGTGTTAAAACGTGAGTCTTCCGAGCGAGAAAGAGGGATAGAGTTATACACCCTATATAGCTCCATCCCTTTTTCTCGCTCGGAAGACTCACGTTTTAAGACGTCATGGTACGCCGGCAGGTAAAACAAGTGTACAATGGGCGCTCTTATCGCACAAGACAATGTCTTACAGACAACCGTCTGCCGTATGTGTTTGTAATTTAAAAAAAGTAGACTAAAAAGGTTTTAATACAAGTCCTGTAACAGGAACACATATTTGCATTTTCTTTACCCTTTGGCTTGCTTTGCAGACTACGTGATTATTCCTAAGCCGGCTTATTATTAACAGACTCATAAGACCGTCGTTGTTAATACCCTTGTACATTATCCTAGCCTAGGCTCCCGGGATCCCGGTTTGATTCACCGGATCGGGCAAAGTTATTGGGTTTCTTTTCCAAGAATTTCTCAGCAACAGCGCAGATTACGTAACTTCCCACATAACTTGATTATCGTTGGAGTAGTCGAGTTTCTGAAATTTGTGTTTTAAAAATTATACTTAGTTGTTTCTTATCTAATCCTTGGCTGTTCTTTTCTGATGAGTTTTCAAGGGATGCAAGACTCAAACTTCATGGCTATCTATACTCTGTTTTTCTGATTATCACTATGGTTAATTCAAGTTTTCAGGAGTTGCAGAGAGTTGTTGGTTGGAAATAGTGTAGCAGGCGGTTACTAAAGAGTTTTTAAAGGAAGGACTAGAGACCTTTGGCATAATTACAAATAGTTCCTTGCGTGTTTAAACATACAACGCCACACCTAAAGTCATAAGCGTTTACCCAAAACGTTTCAAGTGTAACAGTACAAAGTTAAGATTATCCTCATTACTGCGCACTTGGTAAGCATTAACGTGTGTTATTGCATATTAAAACTTGGGCCCAGCCGCCGTCGCGCGTTCATTTATGTTAATCCCAGGTTGCTTAGTTTTGGTACCCGCGGGAATTGCGTACGGCAAAGAATTTCACTTTGAGAATTAAGTTTGGCGAAGAATTGTACCGTTGAGGAGCACGTGCAAGTATTATCACTTCTCAAGGTCGGTTCGTGGATGGGTTACTGTCCACTTCATTTTGACTGTCACATTGACTGTGTTACCAACATAATTTTGTTTCAAAATTTTCCTACTTTTCGGGATTTAACATTATGCCTAGAGATATTGCTTGATTAAGTCGTCATCCGATAACAACTAGGCCCAGTTCGACGGTGTGTCATGTTCCACGCGCTTAAAGAGATGTCAGCAAAGAAGACGGAACTACATATGTAGGTTCAATGCCTGATAGGGTTGCGCAATTTGTTCGAAAGAGTCACCGCGTTTCTGCAACGCAAGGGGCATTAGTAAGAAATCAGGTGGGTTTTAGTAATTATGAGTTTGACACTCCCGCTCCGCCAAGAGCGCAAGAAGTCATTTGATGATTTCCCATCCATAAAAAAGAAGGTATTGCCTGATTGCAATACTTGTTGTTGTCATCGTCGTGTATAATTTTCCTCTCTGCAGGAACTGAGCGCTTACCACTCTTTTACATACAAATTCTCAAGAGGAAAGCAGGAGACTAATCTAATTTTTATACTCACAATACAAAACTTATAATAGGGTAGTTGACTAAAAAAATCTAATTAGTCCGTCAGGTAGATTTCCAAAAAATATTGGACACGTATTTTTTCTTTTTTCACGTAAACAAAAAATGAAGACGATACAGTGCGTTGAAAACACGTGTGACGTCACTACTCGCTACAATTTTTACCGAGCCGTGACGTCACAAGCCCCCACTCCTGATCTTTGATGCTTTGTATCTTCGTCGGTTTTTATAGATTTGATAAAGGAAAAAATACGTGTCCAATATTTTTCTATAATCTAACTGACGGACTAAACATAATCATATATTTTTTACTAAGGAAACATCCCTATTACTCTTGGTCTGCCCCTGTGGACTCGTTTTCGAAAAAAATTAATCAAAATCGGTTCATTAATTTCCAAGCATAAACTGATAGGAGCCAGTTTATGTAGAACACCGTTAGGGGAAACCAGTCATAACAATCATTTTGCTGTCTGAATTTGCGACTATGTCTCACAAATCACAGACTAAAAGTCGAGAACTTTGTCGACTGTCACAATAAACCTCAGATTTGGTTTCACGACAGCTTGATCGATTGGTTTCAGAAGTTCTGAAACACGATTATTGTTACAAAATTATTGCTGTTCATTATGCCTCATTAGATTGTGGGAATTCTTGGTAAATTATATGTAGATAGATTTAATCAACAAGGTATACAGATAATTATTGGTTGAATTTAATCAACTGACAATTATTATTAAGTAGATATAATCAAACTCAGAGCTTTTTCCCAACTACATATATTATGTAAATATTAACGTTGGCATTGATTCAACCAGATAATGCTAGGAGGAAATTGATGGGTTTGCGTAATTTGTTCGAAAGAGTCACCGCGGCCCTGGAACGCAAAGGACACTAGGAGGAACACAAGTGGGTTTTAGTCAGTAAGAGTCTGACACTCCCTTCCGCTCCGCTCAGAGTGGAAGAAGTAATTTGATGATTTCCCATCCATAAAAAAGGATATTAGGTACTTGTTAACTTTCGGGCTTCTGTCTACTCGTCAGGATTGTAATAAGCCATCCGAGTCATCAGAATAATTTTTGGTAGGATTAATGTTTTCAGACCTATGCAACTCACAGAACGCCGGTAGTTTCGTACCCTTTTTTTTGTATGGGAAATCATGAAATGACTTCTCTTGCTCTGGGTGGAGCGGAAGAGAGTGTCAGACTCTTACTGACTAAAACCCACCCGTGTTCCTTCTTGTGCCCTTTGCGTTCCAGGGCTGCAGTGACTCTTTCGAACAAATTCCGCAACCCTAGCAGGCACTGACCCTATGGGGCCCCGTCTTCTCTATGGGCCCCGTCTTCTAGTAGTTTCGTACCCTGTGACCTGACTACAGCTAATATTTTGACCATAAAGAATAGCAATAAACTTTATGGTGTCCGCAATCATGAATGAAATCGAACTTTGATTTTTATGTCGCCGTAAAAATATTATTTTTTATTACTCGCGACACATTTTTGGACAAAAGATTCCATACAGAAGATGTCAAAGGCTTTTTGTCGATAGTCGGGTAATAAAATTTATAGCTTGCCTTAGGTCTCGATATTTTTAATTATGAGATTATTGCTAGTTGGCGGAGCAGCA
The DNA here is from genome assembly GCA_905332915.2 of Hecatera dysodea. Taxonomy (NCBI): domain Eukaryota; kingdom Metazoa; phylum Arthropoda; class Insecta; order Lepidoptera; family Noctuidae; genus Hecatera; species Hecatera dysodea. The sequence continues at coordinate 6,408,510 of HG995288.1, read as the reverse complement.
AAATAATCTTTTGAGAATGAAATGTTTTTGTTCTTTGGGAAAAATTAAAATATTTTTTCACCAGATTCGATTCGTCTGATGAGGGTTGAACATTATCAAAATGATGATTAACGGTACTGGTGTTCATTAACTTAGGTAATTTATATTGCGATTTCCAAACAATTTTAATAAAAGTGGACCTGTTCGTTTTGCCCGTTTTTATAAAATTTCAATGACTGATGAACATCTAAGAAAGTAAACCGAATTATTTTACTCGTAGCCGTAACTTTTATTTAAATTCTGTGTGTGTGTGTGTCCATCTACTGGCGATACTAAAAACTAAACAGTTAGACACTCACCCCGCGTGTATGATTGTTCAGAATACCGTTAATAGATGGCGCTTTTCACAATACTAAGCACACTATACATTGTCACTAGATAGAAGTAGGAGGAATATAAAAGGATAGAATAGTTTCAGATTATCTTTCTATATGTAGCAAAAGAGGATATCGTTGATGCAAATCTATCTCTATGGTCAGTTCTTCTTATCTTGAGATCGCGTTCATGGGGGGATGTAATTCTGAAACGCATAAATTATCTCCATCAGCTTTTATCAGTAGCAATATTAGCAACTGTAAGTATACAATTTCGGTATTTTCGCATCTTTGAGCTGGTCAGAACAACTAGTTGGCGAATGGCCTCTGGGTGTTTTCCCCTCCGTGCTTCCGATGATGGTCTATATTTGAAGAGTGTCCAAGTCTCACCAATATCTTATATATAAAATTCTCGTGTCACGGTGTTTGTGGTTGAACTTCTCCGAACCGGCTCGACCGATTTTCGTGAATCTTAGCGCGCATATCGGCTAGGGTGGCGAATCGGACAACATCTATTTTTATCCCCCTAAATGTTAAGAGTGGTCCAAACCTATTTTTTTTATGTGGCAAACAAAACGACGTTTGCTGGGTCAGCTAGTATACTAATAATTATATAGAGGAAAGATTCAATAGGATAGTTAACTAAAAAAATCTGATTAACCCGTCAGATAGATTTCCAAAAAAGTATTGGAAACGTATTTTTTCTTTTTTGTCTCGTGTGACGACACTACCCGCTACAATTTTTACCGGGCAGTGACGTCACACGCTCCCACTCCTGATCTTTGATGGTTTTTATCTTCGTCAGTTTTTATAGATTTGATAAAGGAAAAAATACGTGTCCAATATTCTTCTATAATCTAACTAACGGACTAATTAGAATCATATTTTTTTAATCAGGAAACGTCCCTCCGAAACCACTGCACCGATTTGAAAAAATCTTTCATTGTTGGGAAGCTACACTCCCGGGTGACATAGGCTATATTTTATCCCCATATTCCCACGGAAACGGGAACTATGCATGTGAAACCGCGGGGCGCTCCTAGTATGTATATAAAACTCTTGCATTACTGAGTGTCTGACAGACAACGCATAGTCAGAAACTCCTGGTCGCCTTGCGGAGTATAGGAGAGCATTTAACTCTCTTAGTGCTATGATTTCTAAATTTGTTTACGGGAACAGGAAAAAAAGGAAAGGAAGGAAGGAAAGGAAGTCGCAGGCAAAAGCTAGTTATTTTTATGACCGTAACTGGTTTGTTGATAGATGTTCATAATTTTGACGTAAAAGAGCAACACATTTATTTTATGCAATGAGACGAGAGGTGAAACGAGAATTTAAAAAAAAATTGGAATTCTATTTTTATTAACTACAATTTATTTACAATCATCTAATACTTTCAACTTTGTTCCGTAGTTTTTAGTTCAGCTCCAAAGACATTCAATAAAAATGCCTTATATTCTTCAGATTTCAAAGAGTAAGCTACTCGAACATTAGCCTTTTCTTTTTCCACGAAATCGTTTGTGTTAATTCCTCTCTTGTCACCTAAAATCAGAGAATAAATACCTACATTGAGCAAAATGGATGAATGTTATAAAGAAATAATACTAGCTTCATATTTATCAAGAGTGTAATATTTATTTATTAACATATAATAAGAATTCAAAAACAAAAACGCACACAACTGTAGGATTCATTGCATTCTATGATTTCTTTAGTGCGAATCCCCAAATGGACCGAAATAAACAACAAAAGAGAAATACTTACTAATAATAATTTAGTCATTAAAATAGAAGTGATAGCAAGTGAAGATTTCGTTGTATAGCAAGTTTTCTTTTAGTCAAACTGATACTCCAAGTCGCATGCCTTTTTTTAAACATGGAAAACTATCAAATGACTTCTTCCACTCTGGGTGGAACGGTTCCCCCAAATGCCTTTTTCGTTCCAGGGCCGCGGTGACTCTTTCGAACAAATTTCTCTAACAATAAGTCATATGACTAACCTAACAATAATTTAGCATCAACAAACACAGCCTTGTTTCAACCACAACCAAGTTTAAGTGTCATCATTATCCTCATCTTACCAATTAACATTCTGGCCATGGGTCTCTTCCAAAATCTACACCCAGAGGAATATTAATACCTTCACTATATTGTAGGTTCTTGTAAACAAAAGCCTGCCCACACTGCTCCTACTTGTAACCTATTATCTATACTAATATTATAAAGCTGAAGAGTTTGTTTACGCGCTAAACTCAGGAACTATTGGTTCGAATTGAAACATTATTTTTGGGTTGAATAGACCATTTATCGAGGAAGGCTTTAGGCTATATATCATCACGCTTAAGCCAATAGGAGCGGAGCAGCGATAAAGAATGTTTTAAAATCGGGGATTCCACGGGGACGAAGTCGCGGGCAGCAGCTAGTAAATTATAATGAGTGTGGGGGACCTGGGAACAAACCCCAGGTGGGGCAAAAATCGAAGGAGGAGGTAGACCAAAGGAAGAGGCAGACCGCGTGAGAAAGATGGAAATCTCACGTCCCAGCCACCGCAACAGAACAAGACTTCCCGACCACCGTAGGCGCGGGCTAGCAGATGGCGAGCGATGGTTGGCTCACCGTCCAGTAACAACCAAACCCAGGTCGAGGGTGCGTCATGATCACGCACGCCTCAAAGAGATGTCAGCAAAGAAGACGGGGCCCCATAGGGTCAGGATCTGTTAGGGTTGCGAACTTTGTTCGAAAGTTTCACCGCGGCGCTGGAATGCCAAGGGCATTAGAAGGAACACCACAAGGTTTTAGTCAGAGAGAGTCTGACACTCCCTTCCGCTCCGTTAGAGCGGAAGAAGTCATTTGATGATTTCCCATCGATAAAAAAGGTTGAGCAAAAATGGGATATTGTGATTTTCAATCAGGAATTCTCTTTGCAGCCCTGAGTATGGAAATTGATGGTGTGACACCTCCATCCCACGAAAAGCACGTAAAGCAGGCGACCTATTATGACGTCTTAAATCCATCATGATTTCTGTGTCAGAGAGAGACGGAGTTACACAAGACGAATAGCACTATCTCTTTCCCTCACACGAATCATGATAGCATTGGCACTTCGTAATACGGCCACGTCTGCGTCTCTCTCTCTCTGCGTCTGATCACTTTCTAGTCGTGTAGGATTGTACGAGTAGTCCCATCAGATTATGCGTGATGGAAGAAGATATGATTCTGTGTTTGTACACACACTTGTACACTAAAATATCCCCTCGTACTAGGCTTATCTCCATTGTGGTTAGTTACTCTGACCGAAATATGGTGGGGTTATTATTATCTTACCACAAACAGTGATGTCGTTCTTCGAATACTTGTACTCCGCCACTAGATCTGGCCTCAGGAACAGTGACACAACCGCAGGGTCTAACGCCTGCCAGGTTGGCTCCACCCCCAGGGATACTTTCTCATACTTATTTTGGGCTTTCATTATTTCCGTGTCTATTGCTCCTAATTGATTTTCTCTCCAGTCCTGAAAAATAAATGAATTCATTCATATTGATTTATAAATATGTGTGGAATAGTTCTTGGAACAAGTTCGTATGCTTGAGTAGTTGAGTTTGGCTCAAAGAAAGCGTAAATTGAATCCTCAATGAGGAAATTCTATGTGGAAGGCTATTTCACAAAGACTTTAGATTACCTCAGAATAATTTGAAAATTTAACGATATGTGCGACTAGGGAAATCGTAACGTGAACAGAAAGAACGCAATACCTGAACAGGAGTAATTAAACTCGTTATTATGAACAATTTTTATCGTGGGACCAACCCGAGAAAAAAATCAACTATCCGGTACATTTTTTCGAGTTATGTGCACATAAAATGTTTCAAGCAGTCGATTTCTTTTCCGCTATTTCAGTGTTCGTCCCATAGTAAAAGTTGTTCATAATTATATCATTATAAAGCATTGAGTTCGCTGGAAAGGAGCTCGTGGCTAAATTATAACAGCCGCACGGTCGATCTTCTAGGTTAAGCAACGCTTGCCGAGGTTGGTCTATTGATGGGTGACCATCTTAACATAACGAGACTTCTCCGTGCCTCGGAAAGCACGTTAAGCCGTTGGTCCCGGCTGTCATTTGAAGATCTTTGGCAGTCGTTACGGATTGTCAGAAGCCAGAAAATCTGACACCAGTCTTGCCAAGAAGTACCGTGTTCCCTAGTTAATTGGTTGTGGAGGTCTGATAGGCAGCCGCTTCACGTAAAATACTGGTATTCAGCTGATTCCGGCTTGACTGGGAGCCGACCCCAATATAGTTGGGAAAAGGCTAGGCAGATGATGATAAAGCATTGAGTTCATTCTGTTATACGTTGTATATTTAGGTACCTTAAGGTTACAGTTATTGGAAAACGTAATAAAATAAACTTGCCTTGCTAAAACTGAGGTACCGTTTAGCTTGTGAGAAGGGAAATACTGTGACTTTGTCTGGAGTGGCATTCTGTGCTACTACATGATACGCTTCAACATCCATGTGGGCGTTGAACTCTGGTGTTGGATTTGCGTCATCTGTTGCGAAAAACAATAAATTGTTACTTTCGGCATTTTCTACGCTATTCTTACATAACTTTTTAGGTCTAGGTCTCTTGCCTATAATGACTAAAGTTTCATTAATATCGCTAACGATTGTCTTATTATACTTACCATGAATATGTCCAGCGCCAATGTACAAGTGGTTCAGCCTGGATAAGAAGCCTGGGTCAAGCTTGATTGCTAAAGCTATGTTGGTCAATACACCAATTGTTACCACGGTCAAATTTCCTGGCAATGACAAAGATGAAAGCTCGTTAGTTTTCTATGTTTTATAATTGCTCATACCTTCAAATTTATTCAAATGGGAAATTTATCAAGTTAGCTAAACTATACGTATGTAGGGAGTAAGGATCACCTTAACCTCTGGTTGGTGTGAATTTAGTATTGATCCTAAAGGCACCTGAAATTGTCAGTTTTAGTTGTCTAAGGACCAATCCTTGATTTAAAATACAGATATCTTTTAGTCCTAGCTCAATTTTATTTCCACACTTTCGAATGATATTTAATTATAGCCAAGTCCAAAATGAAAAAGCCGAGTGGTAACGGATTTCGAGTGAGAACGAAAAATTCGTAAGTTAACCCAGCCAGGTGCATTACTTTGTGTAATTTATTTCATTATCACTGTCAAACAGTGCAGGAAAACATCGTTTGGAAACCGGCATGTCCTAGAACCAAAAATTCGAAGACATGTGACATTCAGCAATCCGCACTGGGTCCGCGTGGTGGATTACAGCCCATTTCCTCTCCTAGAGACGAGGCCTGTGTCCCAGCAGTGGGTCCGCGTGGTGTATTACAGCCCATTTCCTCTCCTAGAGAGGAGGCCTGTGTCCCAGCAGTGGGAACATTAAGAGGCTGATTATGCTTATGCTTGTGCAACATCAATATAACAGTTTGATTCCTACCTTCATACGTCTTAGAGTAATCTATTAGGGCATTCACAGCGTTACCAGGTTTTGCCGGTACTAGATCAGGGAAGGTTTCACCACTGTCTCCTAAACCGTCTTTGCCATAATAATCACTCACAGTCGGAGTTGTCACCAAGGAAGCTTTGGATCCCCTGTAGATTGGTACCTGGAATCGGTAAAAAAAAAAAATATGGGAGAACGACGTCATGACGAATGTGGTACGGTTGGCACAGTGGTTGAGCATTTGACTGCTGCGGCGTGTCGTGTGTTCGATTCCCAAACTGAACAAATGTTTGTATGGCCTACAGATAGTTGTTCCAGGTCTTGCTGTATGTGTAAGTGAATTAATGTTTGTAACCCACGACACAGGAGAAATTCCTCGAGTAGGGCAACGTTTTTTTTTAATATACCAACCATACGAACCGTCAGTGTCCACGTTGCGGCTACGTATGCCATGACGGGTATAACCTAATGAAGAACCAAAAAAACGTGGTCCTGTTGGATTTATATTTAAAGCCCTTTTCCTCTTTTTCATATCTCATTTTCTCAAACAGCAGAACACTTACCTACCGAAAGTTTTCAAAAATATGCATCGTAAAAATGGCTATTGATCTTAATTGTATAACGCAAATCCTTAAAGTTTAATACCTACCGAATAAACTTAAGATTACAAAATACAAGCTCGTACACAAACTCGGAAAGAACGTTGCTTTGCCTGAAGCCATTGGTCCCGGCAGTCATTTTTAGTCCTTTTTCTGTCGTGGTGGATTGTTAGAAGCCAGAAAAATCTGACTCCAGTCTTGCCAAGAAGTACTGCCTCTGGTAGACGCGATACTTCTTGGCAAGACTGAAGACTAATATTTTCACAAAATATTAACTGGATAATTTAATAATTTGTGAAAGTCTGGTAGGTAGACGCTTTACGTAAAATACTGGTACTCAGCCGAATCCGGTTTGATTGGAAGCACGACAATATAGTCGGGAAAAGACTAGGCAGATGACATACTCGTATGACTACATAAACTTAGTTATCAAACTATTGTATAACAGTAAGAGTATATCGGTAATTGAAACTGGGATGTTGATATATTAATTTTCATTACGAATTCTTATCTCAGTAGGCGAAGTCATAGTTCAACTAATGACCGATAAATGTTTCGATAGAGGAACCTAGTTTAAGATAATTAGTTACTTCGCTGTTTTCTTCACTGTATTTAGAACTAGATAAATAGTAAATGCACTTCTACGTAAGCATAATCAGCCTTTTATTGTTCCCACTGCTGGGACACAGGTCTCCTCACTAGGAAAGGGAATAGGCCGTAATCCACCACGCGAGCCCAGTGCGGGTTGGTGAATGTCACATTTCTTCGAATTTTTGGTTGTAGGATATGCCGGTTTCCTCACGATGTTTTGCTTCACCGTTTTGAGAGCAGTGGTGATGAGATGAATAATTACTCAAAGTAATGCCCCTTGCTGGGTTTGAACCCGCGACTGAAGTAACCGTAAGTCGGGGCCGTTACCACTCGGCCACCACTGCTCTCAGGAGAGCAATGGTGGCCGAGTAAATGTACGAAACTTACTATTTATCTAGTTTTAGATACCGTTAACAACCCAATCTGGATGCCCAAATATAGGGTCAAAATGGTTGCAAATTAGCTCCAGTACATCACGTTTCAAGGAACACGCTCTATCAGTCAGTCACTCGATATAATTATGAAAAAATCGGGTCGCGCCTGTCTGTACTTTTAAGATATCTTTAGCTTTCTAGATATTTCAGGGTTTTAGCTTACCCACCAAAAACATAAATGTAGAAAAGGAGAGCCAAGTTCAATACAAAAATTATGCTTGGCTGTGGGCTTCGCCGCAAAAAGAATGGAGATCTAAATGAGTGCCAAGTTCTATGCAGAAATGAAATATGTATTTATAGGAACAAAATAACATTATGAACTAACCTTTAACTCTATTTCTTTGCTTTATTGGATACCTATAACAATTGCTGTTATTTAAAGATGTGAGATCTTAAAGTAGATTAGATTTGACTTGGCCAGTTTTAATCAGAATTAAAATCTTGAATAACTTTATAAAATGACTGATGTTATGAAAACTTTTTGACCTTCATATCTTTATAACCGTTTGAACTAGCTTCATGAAATTTGGGCTTCAGTAATTATGTTCTTATGGATATTATTAAACACACGTAGTTTTATGTGTTTACGTTAAAGACGTTTTTACTTATAGAAGGGTACGAACCACTTGGTGCCACTTTTGTGGCACCGTAATCGTGTAATATTTACACTCGGCGCTGGCTAGCCAGTTCCTTTTGCTTGAACATGGCTTGACATGCTGCCGCGTGTCTAGATAGGGGGGATAAGTAATGCTAAGGTTGAGGAATTGTTCGAAAATGTATTCCGGCCCTGGAACGCTAAGAACAATTGATGGAATATGGGTGGGTTTTAATCAGTAAGAGTCTGACACTCCCTCCCGCTAAACGCTCTGAGTAGTCAGAGCGTTTTCCCATCCACAAAGAAGTGGTATAAGAAACATGTTTTTTTTTACATAGCTCGGAATATGTAGGTACCTCTCATCATCATCATCTTCCTGCCCTTATCCCATGTTACTTGGGGTCGGCGCAACACGTTTCTTTCTTCCATTCTGTCCTGTCAGTCGTCAAGCTATCACTAACTCCCTGTTCTTTCATATCACTCCTCACACAATCTATCCATCTTTTCTTTGGCCTACCTCTCCCATTCCATCCATCCACATTTATATTCATAACCCTTTTAGTTACATGCGTTTCCTTTTCACATGACCATACCAAGACAAGTGGTTCCCTTTCAACTTTTCCATCACATGTAGGTCATTGTAGGTACCTATATAATTGTAATAATTCTCTACTCACATCTTGTCTTTTAGCAACTCTCAATATCCTCTGGTTGTTGTAACAAACATTGTCTTCTTTGGTGTTGCCATTTCCTGTCGTCAGTGCTAGAAGTTTTGGTCTGAAATATTCGGCAATGATAGATTATTTTCCTGTTGATCACAAAAACTCATTGATTACTATTGCCAAGATAGGAGCTCCGATGCTTAGTCGTATTGTTATATCAAAAAAAATCAAAACGGTTAATAAGAATGACATAATGTTAAACATTTAAAGGCGGGCGAATAATTACGTGCCACCTAAATCAAAACCGGCGCCAAATAAAATTATTTTTTATTCATTTTGTGTACTTTAAATACCAACAATAGTGTGTAAAATCCTACTTCCTAATTCCTACTTTTCTTACTTCTTACTAATATTATAAACGCGATAGTTTGTAAGTATGGATGTTTGTTACTCTTTCTCACAAAACCTACTGTACGGATTTGGGTGAAATTTGGCACACAGATGGTTTATAACCAGGATTAATATATAGGATATTCTTTAACCCTATATTCTTACGGGATCGAAACTTATGCGGGTGAAACCGTGGGGCGCTGCTAGTATACTAGGTGTTTTTAGTCGACGTGAGTATTACTTACCCATCAAAATGTTTCTCGTACAACAAAGCCAGGAATATGGCCATAGCATCGTCACCACCAGCGTCATTGTCTATTATGAACTTTGGCTTCCTCTCTCCAGATGACGAGCTAAAAAGTAAAGGTTAACAATTTTACTGCCGACCTAGCGATAACCGTGATCCCATTCACACGATGGGTACTCGTATATGGTTATCCAACCGGACTAATTCGTTGTGCGACCAGTTAAGCAGTGCAGTTTCCTGCCAGAGTCTGTGTATCCTGATAAAATTACAACCTGGGAGTCTTTAAGTCAAAAGTGAATAGGTTACTTCTAGATAAGCGTGCTTCATCTTCAACCACATCATCGCTTATCAGGTGAGATAGAGGTAAAACGCGGACCTATCATTGTTAAAAAAGTATACCCGATTATATGGCGACCACAGACGAGTAGTGCGTGTTATTTAAATTTGCTCCACAAGCTAAGATAAATACTAGGGATGGCGCGATACGCCTTTTTGCCGAAACGATACTCTTAACGATACCCTTATAAAAAATATCGGCGATACTGATACCGATACGTTTATTGAATACAAAAAGGAAGGAAGAATAAATAAAACACAATTAAGTAATAGTTTTAGTTATCAAAGTTAACATTTATAAGATTTTTATTTACGTTTGCAACGAAATAGATGGGACAACACGCGCGTTTACATTATATTTTGAAAGTGCGAAATTTGAAAAGTATTGTTGAATCTGCCATAAATCACCGCTACCGATATATCGACAAACCCCGAAGTATCGCCGATATATCGGTATCGGTATCGGATGCATCCCTAACATCCAAGTTTAAAACACCATTTAAAAACAAATATTCGAAATAAGAATCACCTGTACCAACAATTTTATTTTACATTCTCAACAAGATCTTTATCACTTTTGTAAGAATGACATCATAACTTGCACAATTTACTGACCCATAAATACTGAAGTATTTACCTACAAAGATTTCATAATTTCACTTGTCCATCAACAATTGACTACAAGCGGATAAGCATAGTGATACCATAAGAAAAAATATATTGATTATACTAATAAACCATTAATTTGATTAGAATTAAACTCAATGAACACAAACATTATTAATGTAGGTACCTACCTAAATTGAAAATTACCTACCAATTAACACAGACACAAACAAACAAAAACACGAATATATTTCTTAGAAACAACATTACTGATACGTGCATTATCTACCACGGCAGCAGATGTACTAAATAATAAATATTTATATTTCACGAGTGAAACTACGTGTTGCGTTCTATCAAGATTGAGATGCAAAATTTTATGAAGACCTGTTTAGATTGGGTCAACGGGCGAGCACTGGAACGAGGACTTGGTTGGGAAGTATTTTAGTGCCGACAATTCCTTTTTTATCTATACTATAATATTATAAAGCTGAAGAGTTTGTTTGTTTGTTTGAACGCGCTAATCTCAGGAACTACTGGTTCGAATTGAAAAAAATATTTTTGGGTTGAATAGACCATTTATCGAGGAAGGCTTTAAGCTGTATATCATCACGCTTAAGCCAATAGGAGTGGAGCAGCGATAAAGAATGTTTTAAAATCAGGGATTCCACGGGGACGAAGTCGCGGGCAGCAGCTAGTTATTGATATTGTCGTGTCGTGTTTGTCTATAATCTCACATCGATTATGTGGTCCTGTTTTAACTCTTTAGTAACGAAAATAAGATATAATATGGTGTACATAGCTATCAAGAAACACGGATTCCGACACAGAATATTGCTCCTTAGCTTCTTAATTTCTCTTCGAATCTTTTAACCGACTTAAAAACGGAGGACGTTATAAAATTCTTCTAAATGTTTTTGTTTCCTGTAAATTTGTTCAGCGATATTTTCGCCAATTGTAAACCGATTTTGATCATTTTGTCTTCGTTCGGAAGAGTATTTACCCGGAATGGTCCCATTGCTATTTGGTAAAGAACTTTGGAGTTAGGAATTTAGACAACGGAACCGTTCTACTAAATAACAATTAATTATAGCTAATTTCCTGAGATTGCTGAATCTCATGTCCGTTTATTGTTAACACCATTTCACAACATAACAACATGCCGAATTGCCGATAACTTACACCCTTAAGTATCTCACCTATTATGTTCAATGTCCATGTTGAGAATACATAGGGATATAGGGACAGAGAAAGCGACTTTGTTTTATACTATGTAGTGATGATAGCTGTTCAGCACATATGAGTACTCAGGTATCTGAATGATTGTACTAATTGTGGCCTATCCCATATTAACCGTTAATTTCTCCAGGATATGAAGAGAAGAGTTATCCAAGGTTTACCTCCAAAACTTGTACTTCTTTAGAATATTAAGTACCTATGTGTAATGTGGATATACATTCATATTTACACATAAGACCGAGTTATGGTATGATTGTTATCTGGAGACGACGTAATGATATAAAAGCACGAACGGCTGTGTCAATCTTCATTGACTTCGCATAGTAAATGTTTATTAATCTAACTAGATATATGTATATGTATGTAGTCATGTAGGCTATATTTGCATTATTGCGAACAAAGATTTTAATCAAATTGCCAATCATGCTAATTTTGAAGCAACTTTTGTATTTGCATCTCAAAAATATAGGGAAATGGGTAGATGAAATTTACGGATACAATTTCCAGTTAGTTTTTTTTAGTCGAATAGCATGTCGTTTGGAATCAAAGAAATCCGTGGAACCAAAACGTCTTCGCCTTTGTACTTCCCTTTCAAAATTGTAGCTTCGAAGACGTTCATTAATTTCTTCACCACAAGTTGGTAGCCATTACAAAGGAGTGGCTGGTTTATATTCCACAATCATTATTAATAATAACATAACAATAATCATCATCATCATTATTACCGATCCAATCTTTTGTTGCAGATTATGAGGTGTTAATATTATGGTCAATTCCAGCGAATTTAAGAACTCCGTTGGATAGTTGACAACATCATCTTGGTTAGTAACGGAATCAATCGATTTCATCTGCCTAGCCTTTTCCCAACTATATTGGGGCGGCTTCCAGTCATACCGGATTTAGCTGAATACCAGTATTTAACACGTAGAGCGGCTGCCTACCAGACCTCCACAACCCAATAACTGGGGAACACGGTACTTCTTGGCAAGACTGCAGCAAACGGCATAACGTGCTTTCCGAGGCTCGGAAGAAACTCGGTATGTTAAGATGGTGACCCATCCACAGACCAACCTTGGCAAGCGTGGCTTACTTAACCTTGAAGATCAACCTGTGCGGCTGTTATTCTTTAGCCACGAGCTCCTATCTTATTTTGAATTATTCGCAAGCTATTTTGAATCTGAAAATTCATTTCGTTGACATCCACGGTTTTTGCAGTCAATATACCTAACTCTTTTTACACATGATTTTTGTTATTCTGAGTCATGTTTGGGAAAATCTTCTCGATGTGAATAAAGATTTTAATCAGATTGCCAATTATGCTAATTTTGAAGCAACTTTTGTATTTGAATCTCAGTCTCATTCTGTCAAAAATATAGAAAAATGGGTAGTTGAATTTATTTAAAAATACTGTAGGCGTCTAGGACTGCGGGCAGTCCTATCGCGTGTTTACGCACTGCACGATTGGACGTAATTATTTCAAGGACATAGTCGAGTCATACTGCTACATATCTATGCTGTGCTTGAGCCTATGCATGGGCAAACGTTTATTATTGTCTATTCGTATATTAATCCTTACTACTGTCTACGTTCACGTTATTTCATTAATTGAATTATAAATTGTTGTGTGTGTTATGCGACTGCGTCCTTACATCTGCCGTCGCAGAAATAGTATTTTATGGACACAGGCCTATTTAACTAATAGTTTAGCCTCGTACTTAACTCGATAACAAAGCATACTTACGATTTTGCAGCCATTTTTCTAATCCTCTTTAGAAACACACTGGCACTCACTTGAAAGCAGGAACAACAATGACAATATCTTCTAGAAATGCACATATAATTTTCTTTGTTTTCCAACAACGCTTATCACGACTTCTAATTCAATACTAACACTGCATTATAATATAACAAATACTGTGCATTTTACCGACGCGTGCGTAAATAACGTGACGTAGACGCACGAGTGTTGACGATTGCGACCGATATGTAAATATTCCGGTCGTTGACCTTCATATTCCTGTCTCGTTCTCCCCTTTCTACAATCCCAATTTGAATGAATTGCCAGTTCTTCCACTTTTGTTTGGCAAATTGAAGCATGACGGTGACTATGAATAATGTTACTATTTTGAACTGTGGTATTTAACTAATCTAACGTTTTATCTATAATAAATTAACATGCATTTCTAAACACTACGTACCTAGATACTCGTACATTTTTGACTGCAAAAAGTCACTTTTACGATTGTCGTGATATTATTTCTTATTAAAATTGGATTATTGCAAAAATTGTCTGAGATTAAAGGTAGGAAAAATTTGATGATATAAATAAAAAAAGCAGGTTGTGAATAAAATTAATTTTAATTTATTTAACTGGCACCAGTTTTTGTAACATCGGTTTCTTAGAAATACGCCTTATTGTACGTCTGTTAAATTATTTCATAGTACTAAAAAAAATCAATGTTTCAGCTCCACAGAATACAGATCCACCAAGAATTTCTTGTACTTCTCCTTATTCGCCGCGTAAACCACTCGTCCGTTAGGATTCGTTGCTGAGAAGTCATTCGTGGTTATTCCTCTTTTGTCACCTGAAAAATGAAATAAAAATGTTACTAATTTCGTAAATAATTTGGTGAAGAGTTTGTGCATAGCTACATATTCCCAGCTAGGAAATGGTGACCATGCGCTGGTAATTGGAAACATATTTTTTTAACAGTGCCATCTATCCTCCACTTTTTACCATCACAGACAAGAGTATTACACGACCAAGTAAAAGAGTTGCAGGAGATGCGCCACCTAGTGGTAGAATGACACAATACTTATCCGGTTTATACTTAACAGAAGTAAAATCCAGACAACTCTTTCCTTACCTTCCAAAATAATACTGTTGCAAGTATTTTTAAACTCATCAACTAAATTATTATCTATTGCAATAGCTGCGACAGCCGGGTCCAGATCTTTCCAGGAGTCCTTCTTAGGAAGCGATATTCTTTCAAAACCATTCAGCGCTTGGATCAGTGGCGTGTCAATCTTTCCTAGAACATTATAACGCCAATCCTGTAAGAGAATTAATGTTAAGTATTTTTTCAACATCTAAAACAAATTACGTAACTGAATCGGAGTTGGGAAGGATACCTGGTATGGTGCGGTGGTGATAGGTGGAATTACTGACCGAGTGGAGTCTGAGAATACAAAAAAAATGTCTCGGTCATCCGGCGCGGGGAAACGAAATAGGCGACGACATACGAGTAGTCACCAATGCGAATAGATGGATAGCAGGGGCAGGGTTGCCAATCATATTGCGGAATTTGTTCGAAAGAGTCACCGCGACCCTGGAACGCAAAGGGCACAAGAAGTATCACGGGTGGGTTTTAGTCGGTAAGAGTCTGCCTTCCGCTCCGCCCAGAGCGGGAGAAGTCATTTGATGATATCTTATCCAAAACAAAAGGGTTGCCAATCATACTTTATAAAAAAACTTTTTACAAAAAATAAAACCGACTTCTAAACAAAAAAAACAAAAAGTATAAAATAACTTTAATTTCGGAACTCGGTGTTTTTGGTTGCTTTTTTGTTGTTGAACACACCGTCTTCCGAAATTAAAGTTATTTTATACTTTTTGGTTTTTTTGTTTAGAAGTCGGTTTTATTTTTTGTAAAAAGTTTTTTTTTTATTTTTCACTTTTTAGTGGTACCTACACCCCCTCCCCTCCCCCACCTAAACGAAACAATCACATTGGTGTAAAAAAAAACGTACTGCTCCTTTGCAGAGTAAACTAAGAGGTCGTCAATGTAGACAATGTAGATATTTTTTTTTAGGTTTTTGTTGATTTTTCGAAAACCGCTTGGTTGATTTCGATAAAATTTTCATGGGACCATTTGGGAAGTATACCCTTTCCAACAAAAAAAGAATTTTTCAAATCGGTTGACAAGCGACGGAGTTATGCGCGAACAAACAATAAAAAAAAACATACAAACATCCGAATTGAGAACCTCCTCCTTTTTTAGAAGTCGGTTAAAAAACGTATTCTACTTTATTTTGGACAAATATACTTTATACTTTTGCATAAAAATAAATTTTGGGAAAATACTTATTTACTAATCAGTACTGTGATGCGTAAAACGAAACAGACATATGGATAATGATGAACTATTTATCATAACCTGCAAGGTAACAGAACGTTTACGTTCTGTTACCTGTATTTATACAAGAAAATGATTAATTGATTATTGATTATCAATAAAATTAATAAGGTCCTGAACGAACTAAAGTTCTTAATATATCTTTGAAAAATTAAGTTGAATTTACACATTTTGGAATAGTACATGCAAAGGCCAGTCTTTTACCTACATTTAATACGGCTTTAAATATATTTATTATTTTAAGATGGGGTATATTCCGAGTTAGTAAACATAATAGAGATCCAAAGAAAATCTTAAACTAATATTTTAAAGAGGACATTTCTTAGGTATGTATTTATTTGTTTGTAAGCGACAATCCTTGGAAGTACTAATCTGATTCATCGACTCATCGACTATCAACATAGAAAATAAATACAATTTTTTCCTGTCCAAATAATTCATCATAATCATAATCATAATCAGCCTTTTAACGTTCCCACTGCTGGGACACAGGCCTCCTCTCTAGGAGAGGGAATGGGCCGTAATCCAGCACGCGGGCCCAGTGCGGGTTGCTGAATGTCACATGTCTTCGAATTTTTGGTTCTAGGACATGCCGGTTTCCTCACGATGTTTTCCTTCACCGTTTTGAGAGCAGTGGAGATGAATTTAATTACACAAAGTAATGCGCCTGGCTGGGTTTGAACCCG
Organism: Hecatera dysodea; assembly: GCA_905332915.2. Classification (NCBI taxonomy): domain Eukaryota; kingdom Metazoa; phylum Arthropoda; class Insecta; order Lepidoptera; family Noctuidae; genus Hecatera; species Hecatera dysodea. The sequence continues at coordinate 6,392,166 of HG995288.1, read as the reverse complement.
CGACCTACAATTCGTAAGTCGGGGCCGTTACCACTTGGCCACCACTGCTCAAATAATTCATACGTTTTTTTTTTTCCAAAAAAAAGTTGGCAACCCTAGGGGTATGTGAGGATTTGCTGGAAATCTGGCTATGCATAAGGATGATGATGTTTCACTTCTGCGGATTGCTTTTCTATGCCCACCATATTAATTATGATTAGCATAATTCGTGTCCAATACCCGAATATACAATACTCATGAGTTTTTTACTTGAATTTTAATCCGTTTTCGAACTACGTTTGAGAGAGAAACACGTTTTAGACAAAAAGATTCAAATTAACCTTGCACTGTCCTTAGGTATCAGATATTCGATAATTCAAAAAAACACCTCTAATTCAAACGCTAACGTAACTTTCGAATTCTGGGCATCGAAACTGTTGAATTAAGTAGTATTGGCCTTCTCTCTGATCTTTGCATAGTTTTAAGTACCAATTTTTGCATGCAATTAAGATAGAGCTATAAACACGAGTGACTGCCCACGCTTTTCGAAGATAATTTTACACATTTTTTAAGACCCGCTATGCTTTAATTACGGCCGAGTACGTTCATTATAATTTTAATGCTACAAACACATAAATATTTACCTATATAAAATGAGATGTTAATGATATTAAACTTACTAAAGATAAATTTAACGTCAAGTGAATCTGCGAAAACGCCACAAACGTCACTTTGTCCAACACAGCCCTGTCTGCGACGATGTGGTAGGCTTCTGGGTCCATGTTCGCGTTAAACTCCGGCTTGGGATGTGTTTCACCTGTAGAAGAATGAAAAAAATTATTGACTAAAGAAAGGAAGTCATATGCCCAATGGAAGATATCTTATGCGAGAAATGATGATGAAACATAGTGAGTTACCTTGACGAATCAACAGTTAGGTGTTAATGCCGAGATAAGTGAGATAAGTCACAAACTATACTCTACGTCTTATCATGCCCAACACAACACCATGACCTTTGCGTTTCCAACAACGATTCTGCAGAGGTGGCAATCTTGGGCTACTCAAATCTAAAGTCTTGTTGGGTCAGCGATACGAAAAATTAGATCAATACATCATAATTCTTTCCGAAAGATGTTCACATTGACTAGACCAGACTGTATTCTCCCATCTCGAAAACTCCCGCAGTTCTCACCGTTCCATTGGTGCATCTTGGCCTTTGAACGCTGAAGGTTTCGGCAAGAAAACTGAGGAAACCATTATTATTGACCCAAGAACTACAAAACTAAAGTGGCAGAGGACGCGCCAGCCACTACAACAGAAGATTACACCTCGGGCGTCAGGATTCGCAGTGCGATTGCCGGCCACCGTAGGCACGGACCTGCGAACAGTGAGGATGGGTGGCTCACATCTAACAACAGGCTCGCGTCTGATAACCAAGCCCGAGTTGTCCGCAGAGAAGACGGAGCTCGCCAGGGTTCCGAAAGAGTCAATGCGGCGCTGACATGCAAAAGGCATTGGCAATGGAGGAAAACGGATTAGTTTCAGTCAGTAAGAGTCTGACACTCGCTTCTGTTCCGCCCAGAACGGAAGAAGTCATTTGATGATTTCCCATCCATGAAAAAAGGGGACAGGATTCATAAATTCATTACTTGTACAATGGTGGATTGTTATTAAATAAATATACGTACTATGAATATGACCAGCACCGACATAAAGCTGAGCAAGTCTGCCAATAAAATTTGGGTCCATTCTCGCTGCCAAAGCTATGTTTGTCATAGGACCAATAGCAGCGATTATAAGTTCTCCTGAAACATAACAACATTTTTAGGCTAGCTTCTGCTGCGTGAACATTTTTTTTTAGACTTTCATTTATTTTTTAATTACTCAAAAAACTTTAACTCGGTTCCCTAATAGCTTCTAATAGCTTCTAGCCTTAGTTACTCGTTTTAACCACAGTTATGAAAGTCCCGTCCAAATCTGTCCATCCGTTTCGGGGATTAGCGGAACAGACAGACAAACAAACATTGTGGTTATTTTATGTATCGTTAATACTTTCATGTATTTAATAAAAAAAAACTGTTTCTTTGAAATTACACACTAAGACTTCAATTTTTTTTGTATGGATAGTTTTGCGATAGGCAAACCTATCCATACAAAAAAGGGGGTTTTCTAGTAGTTTTATTTTATTTTTATATTTTTTGTTTGTTTTGTGCGAGACCCAAATAAACATTTTTCTTTCTTTCTTTTATAGGCCACAATCTCATGTGTTGGACAGCGAAAATACCACATTTTCGCTGTAGTGTTTCGACGATAGTACCCGCAAATATTAAAACTAGATGATCTGATTTGGTACATTCGTTAAAAAATATGCAGTCAGTTGAATTCATAACATGTGGTGTCTAGAAAACAGAATTCAAAGTAATTTCAGAACCTTGAACCAAATAGCAAATATGTAATTTCAATTTATTTATTTTGCAAAAACAGATTATAAAAGAACTGTCAATGTATTGTTATTACTAGATTTTATGTAATTATTCATTTAGTAGTTGAAACCCTGTAACTGTCCATAATTTTATAAAAAATATAACCATTATTTGGTTGGCTGGATCCCTGTATTATACACGTCTTTTTACATCGTCCTCACAAATAGGGATAATTTCAAGAACAATGTATCCACAAGTTTATAACAATTTATTGATTTAAAAGAGTATCCGTGGAGTTTTCTGCACGTTCTTCTCCATAGAGGTCTACGCTTTGGAACGTGCAGATAACTTCACCTCTTTCGAATGACCGCCCTTGACAATTTAAAAGTGTTCAATTTTTTAAGTGCGAATTTAATTTAAAGAAATGCTCTGAGTTTGAGTGTATCAGCTGTAAGACTTTCGAACACCCAAAATGATAAATGAGAATCATAATAATTAATGTTAATTATTTTTTAAGTAGGTTGTAAATAACACTTTTACACGTCAATTTTTTTGGTCGTTATAAACTAAATGAGGCAGAAAAAGGGGAGAACCTTTTCCTTGGCTTCTCTGTTTCTAACTAATATTATAATGGTGAAAGTGAGTTTGTTCGTTACGCTTCCGTGAAAGAGTCTCCAAACTGATCTTGATGAACATACGCTCAGAGGCGAATAGGACCCTAAAAAGGGGTACAAGATACTATCACGCGAGCGAAGCTGCAGGAAAAAGCTAGTCTTCGATATTCAGATCTTACCTTCATATTTCTTGGAAAGTTCCAGAAGTGCGACCGCGGCTGGTGTGTCCTGCACCTTTATTGGTGCTGAAGGTTTGTATCCATCGTCTCCCAGCCCATCAATACCATAATAATGATCAGAATGGAGTTTTGATATCAGGGCATGATAAGCACCTACGTATATCGGTATCTGAAATAAAATATTGTTTAAAATCGTTTATTTAGGATACAAAAAAAAACTTTTTACAAACAAATGCAACCAAAAAACACAAGAAATATAAAATAAATTTCATTTCAGAAGTCGGTGTCAAAAAACGAAGAAACAACCAAAACACAGACTTCCGAAGTTATTTTGTATTTTTTTGGTTTTTTGTGTAGAAGTCGGTTGTATTTTTTTGTAAAAAGTTTTATTTTTATTTTTCACTTTTTAGTGGTACACCCAAACTAAACATAGCAATCAAATTGGTGTAAACAATAAACAAACATGCGATTTCAGCAATCCCGAAAGATTTGCTATCATTTCAGATCTTTCTCTCTCTTCTATCTCTCTATTCATCTATTCATCAGATCTTCACCAAACTAGAAACTAAACCATCGTACACAATTTATTTATTTTTTTCATTTTACATCGACAAAAGGGAATGAGAACGTCGTCAATGTAAACCAAGCCATGCATTATTAGGGATAACTCAAATACTAGTCGTCAGATCTCGATCAAATTTAAATTGGACCACACGGCAAGCACCAGTTTTCGAATATAAAAAGATTTATCGGTTATATTATAAATCGGTACACCCAGTACAAAGTTATGAGGTAACAAATACACAAAAAAAAATACAAGCTACCGCCCGCGCCCAATTTTTTGAATTCGGTTAAAAATTGAAATCTGTTTAGCCTTTTCTCAACAATGTTAAAGTAGGCTACCTGCCTAAAACGACTGTCTATCTGATCTCCAGAACCCAGTAACTGGGTGAATCCGATCCTTGGCAAGAATTGCGTTAGATTTTCTTCCGTCTGAGTACCCGAAACGACTATCAAGGATGGTCAAAGAACTGTCACGAGCAACGGCCAAAACAGTAAACGTGCTTGATTCCCATCCTCGGCAAGCACTGCTTATACTTTATTCCTGATACTTAAAATATCTTTTTTGTAACATGATTTAACTTCAAATGCCCTTATTAGTTACTAACGCTACAGTGAGACACATAATTAGCAATTTATGCAATGACCTACACCTACATAGAAAAACAATGCCAAACTAGTTGTTGCCCTTACAGAACTTGCTTATTTAGCGGAGAAACTATATTATCTGTTGATATATATTATGTTTTATACGTTTTTTTTCTAATGGGCCTTAACTTGACCTGTTTTTTCTGTGTTCTTCTGCTGGACTATAATCCTTTTTTAGGGCTCCGTACCTGAAAAGGAAAACCCGAACCCTATTTATGCATAATTTTTGCGACATGATTTGGTTCTCGCAAGTACCAACCAAGGAAAACCTATATAAGTTTTAATTAACTAGTTTTATCATAAAAATACAAACATATATTTGCAGTTGAAGAATCGACCGTAATGTACACATATATATGGACGAAGATTTTTTTTAACAATAAAGTTAAGTGTCCTTACAAACTTACCTTTGAGTTGAAAAAAAAAATGTTCGTGGGATCGTACTTATCCTTTCATCAGAGTAATAAGTGTTTTCATAGTTTATAAAACTTCAGTAGGTAATGTACATATATATACCATGTATATATATCTTTTTATACCAAGAAGGTAGATTTGATACGGATACCACATTGGTAGCAAGGATCGCGTTACCCAGTAACTGAATTGTTGAGATCTGATATGGAGTCGCTCCACTTAAAATACTGGTATTCAACTGCATCCGGTTGAACTGGAAGCCGTTCCCGCTCTGCAGATTGATATAAAGGCTATGTCCGTCTACAGAGCCTGCAGAATGAGGAGGTCAGTCCTTCTATTAAAAACTAGTGACACTCCCCAGCTTCGCACGGGTGCAATGCTACTTTTGTAGACCTTTTTTATGTTACATACATTTGTTTAGTCTATCTCGTAGGGTTTAGCCAGCGTTTGCAATGTAAGCGCAAAACAAATGTTTTTATTTACGACATCACATTAGAAACCTCTAAAATTATCAGTCATTCTCTACTATATTATTCGTACATATATTATACATTACTCAATTGTTCTTGCTGGGCACGAGTATGCAACCTTGTATAGGTATTTATTTATCTTATCTTCATCTCGAAATGTCAATAGATTACAAACGAATGTGTTTGATGTTAGGCAAATATTACAATTTTTTGTTATGTCGAGATAGTAAAACTCACATCTTGTCTGTCAACTAAAGCCAGGATCCGATCGCTGTTGATAATCGTCTGGTTCAAGTCCACATTGCCAAATGTTGTTGTCAGAGCAACTATTTTTGGGCTGCAACAAAAGTATTGTATTTATTGTACTACCTAAATAAGGCCCGGTATCCAACAAAGCGGAGAGGAGAGGAGACGAGAGAAGATGTGTTTGAATAAACCAATCCGATTTCGCTATTTTCACACCTCTTCTCCGCTTAGCTTTGGTGGAAATGGGTCAAGCGGAGAGGAGAGATGTCTCATTTTTCTATAGAATTTTGTGCAGCGAGCGAGAAAGCGCGCCACGCGACATAGCGGAGAAGTGTCTAGTCGGGCGTCCAGGCGGCGCACGCGCTCGCGCACCCGTCTCGCACGTCCCGAAAGCGTCATTCGATTGACTGGCTTTGAATGCAAACTTTTGTAACGACATGACGTCTTCCTTTCGTAGACAGAACTTGACTGTTCTCGATCTCTCACAGCTCACATCTCTGCTACACACAGCTCACATCTCCTCTCCGCAACGCATCTCCTCTCCGCTTTGGTGGCAATAACCGGCCAGCTTCGCTGCACATCTCCTCTTGTCTTCTCTCGTCTTCTCTCCTCTCCGCTTTGGTGGATACCGGGCCTATTGCTATAGTGCGATGGGCAGGCAATAATGTTGCCATCGCAGATAGATTCTGGACGAGACTGCCACAGGAACGAGGAATTGGCACAGGAAAACAGAGGCCTACACTTTGGCAGACTGGGCGGGGTCGAGCTGTTATCAGTTGTGTCAAAATTTTTAACGCTTTGCATGCTAAAATGATACAATGTACCAGGATTCTTTGATATTCTATTGAAATATTTTTTCATACTTCATTACGATATTGTCATGATAGACGGTATAGTGATCGTGACAGAGATGGGTCCAAACCCATCTCGCCTCATAAAAAGAGATGGATGAAAATCAGACCATAGACAGATGTTCGGTCGGAACGAAATTCTAAAAAGGAGTTAAGTACTTATGCATAAAAGTGACTTACCCATTAAAGTACTTCTCATTGAGCAAGCTCAAAGTAATAGCAAAGGCATCATCTGCCCCTCCATCGTGGTCAATGACCAACTTCTTTATCGAATCAGCTTCAGGACTGGAAATGAAATGAATCTACATAATAGCCAGTTAAATAGTATGTACATTCATACAAACAAAGTCCTTATTCTTGAAAATTAAGTATACTATTTTAGTGAAGACCTTTTTCTGAAGAGCGTGTGGAGAATTTTAAAATTTTGTATAGAAACTAAAAGTCACTCTCTATTCAAATATAAAATTGTATTCTAAACAGATCTAAACTTACTTTTAGGACCGGTCTCTTATATGACGACGAGTAACATTTATATTAAAATCGGTCTATACGTCACCGAGAAATGGTAATCTTCTAACACAAACAAAAGTATCAGCAAAAAAAAAAGTATTCCAAATGTTCAGTTGACAATTTATCGAGAGTCTTTCAAGATTATGTTCAGTTGATAATTTATTGAGAGTCTTTCAATACATTTTATAATGTTACGCATTTCACAAGTATTCGGTGACATATACATATTTCCAAGAATAAGAACTTGCGAGTTTGTATGAAATAGCAGTCGGAATAAACGCTTCGTGTGACAAAATAATTATGACACTCTAGTCTAAGTTCTGTGTAGCACTATACTTGGGAACCGAAAGACTAAATTAACAAACTGATCCAAAACAAAAAAAAATACAATTTGTGTCAAAGGACTTTTATTTAAAAAAAATATATAAATAATAAATGTTTCTAAGTGTTATCTCAAACACTTAGAAACATTTATTATTTATATTTTTTATGTGATAAAAAAACCGGATAAGTGCGAGTCAGATAAGCGCACCGAGGCTTCCGATCGACTCTTTATTTTTTTTCCGAGAATATATTACCTACGAAAATTCATAAATTATAAAAGCAAAATATAGCAAGTAAGATTGAAGAACATTTTTTTTGTTGAACAAAATGTTCTCCCATAAATCAAAAAAAATAATTTTTGATTCCCTTGAAAGTGTCGTAATCACTATACGTTTTTTTACGTTAACTTGGAAGTTTGATTTTTCACAAGGGGCGGACCTGTGACGGACAACAAAGTGGGTTATGGGTATCGGTTTGGGTTATTCCCTGAGTACCCCAATCCGCGAGTATCCCGGAGAACTCCGAATACGAATAAACTGATTACATTTATTTTTGTTATTTTGTCTATTGTTTTCGAGTTGTACTGCCGCCATGAAAAGTGTAAAAATATATAACAAGAAAGCAGTTGATTTGAAATTTTGTAAAATGTTGAATCACAATTTAAAAAAAATATAGTCTTAAATTAATTTAATAATATTATATTAAATTAAAATACATACAATTAATGTTACAATATTGTATACTTAACAAATATACAATTCATGACAACTATTTTTAAGTTAATTATGACAGTTTTTATAAGCATTTTCAAAGATATTGTTGTTGTTTAGGAAAGTTGATTATTTATCATTGTTTTTCTTATTTTTATTTTGAAAATACTAATTTTTGCAAGATTTTTTAGAGTTAACTATTGATTATGCTCTCCTATAAATAATTCCTGAAAGTGAAACTGGTTTAACGTACTTTTGAAATTATGTATATGTTCCGTGTATTTTGATTTTCTGTATTGAAAAGTAACTATTGTGATAATAATTTAAACCTGTGATTCTATTCTCTAATATATATGTACATTTTTCCTATTCCTTAAAGTCGAGTTTTATAATAAGTATTAAAATTTTATTTAACACTTCTTCTGACGGTACTTTTAAGCGAAACTGCTTTTTAACCGACTTCTAAAAAAGGAGGAGGTTCTCAATTCGGATGTTTGTATTTTTTTTTTTTTTTTTTATGTTTGTTCGCGCATAACTCCGTCGCTTGTCAACCGATTTGAAAAATTCTTTTTTTGTTGGAAAGGGTATACTTCCCAAATGGTCCCATGAAAATTTTATCGAAATCGACCAAGCGGTTTTCGAAAAATCTAAAAAAAATATCTACATTGCCTACATTGACGACCTCTTAGTTTACTCTGCAAAGGAGCAGTGCGTTTTTTTACACCAATGTGATTGGTTCGTTTAGGTGGGGGGAGGGGAGGGGATGTAGGTACCACTAAAAAGTGAAAAATAAAAAACTTTTTACAAAAAAATAAAACCGACTTTTACACAAAAAATCAAAAAGTGCAAAATAACTTTAATTTCGGAAGTCGGTGTTCAAAAAACGAAAAAGCAACCACCAACACCGAGTTCCGAAATTAAAGTTATTTTGCACTTTTTGATTTTTTGTGTAAAAGTCGGTTTTATTTTTTTGTAAAAAGTTTTTTATTAATAAATTGAGTCTATCAAAATAAAAATAAATCAGATTACTCCGGGCCTCGGGGATCGGAGTACTCAGGAATAACCCATCGGTTTTTCCTTTTGAGATACGGAACGCTAAAAATGCAAATTAACTTTGATAACATGACCTACTCAGGGATGTCACATTGACATTATCTATTCTCTTCTGCTAGTTTTTTATAGAATAAGTCAGATACTGATATCCAAGGTCAGTATGTTGTTATGTGTGTGACCGTGTGGCTTAAATATCAATTTTGTCAGCAAAACCAGCTTATAATTAAAAATGTGAGATACGAATGTATTCTTATTAAGTCATTATTTTTTTATATAGGTATTACTTTAAAACGGGGAGGATAAAGGGAAATGCAGGGGTGAATTTTTTTTATTGTTGTTTTCACTTAAATGCCATATTAATGACTTCTATTAAAGCAGGTACCAAAAAAAGGATTAAAGAAATTTAAGTTCTTCATTGCTGCAAACAATTTAAATATTTAAAAGTCGTGAAAATTCCAATCAAAATTTCGTTTTTATTCTCACCCCTGTATTTCTATCTAGCCCGTTTTGCCAGGTATATTACCTATAATTTACGCATACTCAATATTTTTTTTCCATAAACCATGAAAAATTGCAAAACAAGAAAACATAACAATCTATGAATCAATTTTAAAATAAATATTTAAAACTTACCAGCCAAATAAACACACAAGAAACACAACAAAAACAATTTTATCTGCCATATTAGAACCGACTGATGTGAATTAATCAGTGAATAGTTTTTATAAACACTTGAGATAATAAAACTGTTCGAGTATGCGTGGAGTAACAGCTGTGACTGAAACATCTGATAATTTTATTTAACATCGGTATCTACTTAAACAATGAATAATTTTCGGTCACCACAAGATGTAACTGCGTGGATTTGTCTATTGCCTGAATAGAAACTGGCGCGAGAGCCCGGCACGTCGTGTACCTACTGAGCGCGTTTCTCTAGAGCAGTCTTTCCCAAAGTGGGCGATAACGCCCCCTTGTGGGCGCTGCAGGTCTCAAGGGGGGCGGTAAGAGACCCAGAAAGAAAATGGGGGCGTTGTGTAGAGGCCTGGGGGGTGATTTGTAATTTTTATATTATAGTGGTTTTTAAAAAGGTGAAAAAATGGGGGCGCTAAAAAAATATTTATTCTCAAAGTGGGCAGTAGACAAAATAAGTTTGGAAACCACTGCTCTAGAGGAACTGCAAAATTCTGTTGAGGATGACTGGGTCCGCATTATGTGCGGTCCAAGGAAGTGTGACGATCTGCGGAGGTCTTTGAGAGTCCCGGTCAAAGGTTGATAAGAGAGCGTGGTTAAAGATCTGAAAGACCTGTTGGTATCGATATTCTGCGAGGAATAGTTTTTTTTTAATGAATTATGTACAAAGTGTCAAGATCAAAGTAAACGAGATAAAGGATCCAACCTGTGATTCTGTACGTGTATGACTTTGTAGAAAAAGACAAAAAAAATGTGACAAAGTTCTTAATCTGTGTCGATCTATTCAGTCAAAATGTCCGTGGAAACTTAGATCGAGTGAGCATGAAGAACACCCATCAAAATGTATGTCTTATACATTGGTGTAAACAATAAACAGCCATGCGATTTCAGCAATACCGGAAGTTTTGCTGTCATTTATTGAAGAGTTCCGTTTCCTATCTCTGTTCTTCATCAGATCTTCAACAAAATAAAAAGAGCCAACCATCTTTCATCAAAGAACAATGAATGATAATATAAAAATAAAAACGCTGTTCCTCTCCTCCTTATCCTCTCCTAATTTATTTAAAGTTTTGCTGTGCCCGACAGGGTCCATAATTGTTTCTATTTCTCATATTTACCATCTCTATGTGTACATTATGGACTGCAATAAACGATCTTGAATCTTGAATCTCGAAATACTACGATGTTCTTCCAAATCATCGTATATAGTTCGACACATCGACAATTATTATTGAGAACGAGAACATCATTAATGCTGTCAACGCCACGCCTTATTAGGGATAACTCAAATACTCGTCGTCAGATCTCACTCAAGTTTAAATGGAACATGACAAGTACCAGCTTTTGAATACAAAAAGAACCACTAAAATCGGTACACACGGTATCGTAGTATGAGTTATGAGTTTATTAGGTAACACATACAAATAACAATACACTTGACTTCAGAACCTCCTCCATTTTTGGAAGTCAGTTCAAAAGAAAATTGAAAAGCCTAATGTATTAGGCATTTTTACAACTGGTAGGTACCTACTTTTAATATTTCGCAACAATTTACATCGCGAAGTAATGATTACATTGTCTTATCAGTGTCTTTTCACTGAGGAGCGTATGACAGCATCTCCTCTCAGATAAACTTCACAATAAAAGTAAATAACAATTGCAATATTCAGTATTAATTGTGTCATTATCATTCAGGCCAAAGATACGTCAAATTACATAAATTAACGCCTGCATTCCTCGCAGGGATTGTCAGCTGAGTTGGTAATCATTTCGGCAGGAACACGCTCAGCTCAATTCTGTAACTAATATTATTTCTTTTAATTTGTATTTGTTGCTGTTGTGTCTTTGTAGAATAAATGTTTGCTATTATTTGTGCTTTTGTGTTGACATGTCTTCGTGAAATCTTAGGTGAAGTGAATTGTCAATCCAGCAGATAAATAAATTCAAAACTCACTAAGCCTAAGCTAACTCAGAATTTACAGGTTGTTCTTAAAATTCTATCATTATTCACATTTCAGACAATAGTACGTATAATAATAATACGTTAAGCGTAGACAGACAAACGTAATCTTCTATACTTATAATAAATCAGTAGAGAGGTCAATTCTGTACAAGGAATATATTTTCAAAATAACTATCAGGGGGTGATTAGTGATCGATACTGGTGCCAAAAATGCAATCAGTAAAATTTTTGTCTGTCTGTCTGTCTGTCTGTCTGTCTGTCTGTATGTTCTTTATAGAAACAAAAACTACTCGACCGATTTTAACGAAACTTGGTGCAATTATTCTTCATACTCCTGGGCAGGTTATAGTATACTTTTCATCACGCTACAATCAATAGGAGCAGAGCAGTGAAGGAAAATGTTGGGAAAACGGAAGAAGTTACTCCATTTTTTAAGCTTCCGTCGCGTATGTAGCCTTAATGGTTAAAGTTACATAGAAATCATGTATTACGGAAATGTTCTACAAAAAATTATCTACAAAATATCCCGAAACAGCATGTCTATCTTTTGTCAATTTTAAATCGATCGGGCTGAGAGTTTCAAAATCGGGGGTAAAGTAACTATTCCACGCGGACGAAGTCGCTGGCAGAAGCTAGTCCAAAATAAAGTACGGCCATACCTACATAATTATTTATTTTGTATTCATTCTAGATTTTGATAAGTTCTACTTCAAAAATAATGAAACAATACTGAGTTTTAACAATAGTAAAGGCTATTAGGGAATTTAAATAAATAAAATTTGCTAGAATCACCAAAAATACTTTATAAATACTCATATAAAATAACAGTTTATATATTACATTTAACAGTAATAAGAACAGGTAGGTAATCAGACTAAAATAAGTACTTTGGAGTAAATATTTCATAGTTTTACAAAACACCGATTTATAAATGCATAGAACGATATTTTTAAAAATTATAAATCTTCTTACCAAAACGCCTGAACAACACATTTTCATAAGTACATCAAATTGATTGGATCAACATTTGACTCAATAAAACACTGAAATGGATGTTTTGTCATAAGTTTACATAGAAAACTGAAAATAATGCCACAAAAACAAACAACTACAATTGACGCTGATAGTTCTTGACAATCTTTTACGTGTTTTTTATTTGTTCATTTCAAACATTATGTAGAATAATGGTACGTATGCTAACTTAATTAAAAAACGCATTATCTATCAACCTTTGGGTTAAAAAATTACACAGCGGTAGGAGAACAATAAATAAATGTAATTCATTATTATCATCGTTAGATTCCCGTAGGCACAAATCCGTGGAGTTTAGATTTAAAATTTAATTTGATCTTGTATACGTCTTATTTACTACTGTCGTAGTATATAACGTTTCTAAAGTCAAGGTTTCAACTCAGCAGAATACACTTCTAGCAAGAATTTTTTGTACTTTTCTACATTTGCAGAATATACCACTCTTGCATTTGGATTCGTCGACGAGAAATCATTTGTGTTGATACCTCGTTGGCTACCTAGAAATTGAAAAAGAGTTTGATTAATTATTAGAAAAAAAAAACTTAAAAGTTAACCGTAACTGTTGGGAATAGCACCCAACAAACACGCAGACGGCACGCGTATGCAGATACCAGTCTATCATTGTACAAAAAATCATGAAAATTGTTCACTCTTACAATATAATATTGATTTATTGAAAAAGACTGATTAATTATTAGAAAAAAAAACCTTAAAATTTAACCGTAACCGTATCCAGGCACCCGTCTATCTTTGTACAAAAATTCATGAAAATTTTTCACTCTTGCATTATAATATTGTATAGGATTGCAATTAATTCGGACATGCTAGCATTTAACTCGCAAATTTTGCAAGTGGGATTTTAAATAAAATTTGTGACAAACTTATTGAATAAAAAATTAAACTCGCGAGCAATAAATTGGGATCACTGTTTCGCACGTTGCTCAAAACATTTTTTTACAATTTCTATGCAATGAACTATGGTTTATCATTTGAAAGGAAATTTTGTTAGCTTTCAAGCTTTTACAATATCATAACCAAATATTATTTACATTATGTCATTGATATGTCATTGATTGATCATCGAACGGCAAAATTGTAAAAAGTAGGCGTTTATGAAAATTGGTTATCAGTCCAAAACTTCACGTCATGGGCACAGAAGCTGCTCAAGTTGTCATCCTAATCCAGCAAGTGTTGTCACAGTGTACTATTACTCTACACTCAAAGTTGTAGACAAGTACATCTGCCTACAAACGATCCAGCCGATTAGGTAAGACTAACTTCAAGAAAGAGGTCCACCGTCGAATCTGATTTGGCTGGACGGTATTCGGGAAGTTGCGTGGTATCTTCCCTTCTCACATAAAACATTGTAATTACAAGACGAAAGTCTATGTGTGCGTCTCACCAGTGATGACTTACGGACTGGAAACGTGGTCACTTACAATGGGCCGGAAATGGACCTCATCAAAAATTTAAAGTCACCTAAAGGGCAATGGAGAGGGAAATGCTCGGAGTTTCCTTGCGTGATCGAATCAGGAATGATGATATCCGCAAGAGAACTAAGTTTACCGACATTGCCCAAAGGATCGCCAAACTGAACGTGGCAGTGGGCAGGGCAGAGTGCTCGCAGAACAGATGTTTGATTGGGCAGAAAAGTTCTGGAGTGGCGCCCGCGTACCGGAAGACGCGGCTTTGGAAGGCCTGCCACAATGACAAAAAGGACCAATGACCTGCTGAAATTTTATTTGTTATAGCAGCACCCTGCGGTCTCTCCCGCGTAGTTCCCGTTCCCATGGGAATATGGGGATAAAATATAGCCTATGTTACTCGTGGATAATTGAGCTTTCGAATGGTGAAATAATTTTTAAAATCATTACAACCAAACAAACAAACAACGTTTTCCTCTTTATAATATTAGTGTAGGTATATATCAGATAATAAAATTACCTTTTACATGATATAGCTACCACAATCCATAGTTCACTGCAACAAAATTGTAAAAAATGTTTTGAACAACGTGAGATGAAGTGATTCCATTTTATCGCTTGCGAGTGTAGTTTAATGTAGATTTATTGCTATTCTTTTTACAAAAGGGTTGTCATTATGATGACTAGATACCTTGAACAAGATTATAAAGCCCTAATTTAAGTACCTGTCATAGCTCTATGTATATGTATTACAAATGAATTGCTTGTCTTTTGGGCTCCTGACTACATGCACTAACTCTCGAAGATCGAATCTCTAATCTCTTCAAAGTAAGAGTGAACAGGCTTCTTCTGGGTAAGCTCATTCCATCGTCCACTTTGTCTCTGTCACCTGTGACTTGACTCTAGAGTCGAGAGCAAATCCATTGCACAATAAAAAAAAAGATCGACAATTGACAGTTGTAGCCAACGTGATCGCGTGCTTTCCTAGATGTTGGGCTTGTTGGGTCTCCATATAAGGTGGAATATAACTCATTCATGGACCCCAACAAGTGACCCCACTCACTTTTTGGAGTGGCCCATGTGCCTTACACCTGCACGATGAAGAATTTAATGAATCCCACTGATGCCGCTATGAACGTTGCCACATACTTACTGGCCACACACTATTTAGGGTTCACCATCGATTTAAAAAAACAGATGGAGCTCTCCAAGTGTAATTTAACCATCCATAGAATCGTGTGGCAGTTCTTTTTTTTAAACTATATTTATTCTTACCTTCCAAAATAATATCGTTGCTAGTATTTCTGAACTCGTCAACCAAATCATTATCCAATGCTATACTCATTACAGCCGGGTCCAGTATAGACCAATTGGGTTCTTTAGGCAGCGATATTTGCTCAAAACCATTTAGTGCTTGCATTATTGGAGTCTGAATTTCTCCTAAGACATTTTCACGCCAATCCTAGGAAGTACAATAGAACTTTATGTACATAATACATGGGTGGATTTAATGCAACAAGGCATTCTCTACCAGTCAACCTTTGGTTTAAAAAGACAACAAAATATATTTAAAGTAACATCAAACTTTCGCATTTACAATATTAGTATAGGTTTTACCGGCAACAATTAAAATTCAAAATAAAAATAAAATTTAATCTCTCTTCACGTTGGTTGTCTTAAAATTAATACCAACTGAGACCAATGTATCAAACTAAATTCAACTAAAGAAGAGAGTGGTGCCTTTTTTTTCTGAATGGGAAATCATCAAATGACTTCCCCCGCTCTGGGTGGAGCGGAAATGGGAGCGTCAAACTCTTACTGACTAAAACCCACCCGTGTTCCTCCCAATGCCCTGTGAGTTCTTCCTCTATAGAATCACTAAAATACTTGTTTTTAAATTGAATAATTATTTGTAACTCTGTTGCGGATTTTTTTCGAAAGAGTCACCGCGGCCCTGGAACGCAAAGGGCACAAGAAGGATCATAGGTGGGTTTTAGTCAGTAAGAGTCTGACACTCCCTCCCGCTCCGCCCAGAGCGGGAGAAGTCATTTGATGATTTTCCATCCAAAAAAAAAGGGAATCGGCGTTGAAGGCTGAAATACAGGTTACGCATAGTTCGGCCCCAAATACTGTTGTGTAAAGTAACAGTAGATATAAGCAATCTATTTCTATTGTAAACGTTTCTGTAAATAAAGATCATTATTATTAATACTTACTATAGGTATACTCAACGTCTTGGAAACTTGTGAGAACGGTAAAAACGTAACTTTGTCTATTGAAGAACTATTTGCTACGATATGATAAGCTTCTGGGTCCATATGTGCGTTGAATTCTGGTTCCGGGTACTCGTCACCTGCATAAAACAGAACAGCATATAGGTATATTTTCACTGATGGATGCACATTTTACTTAGAAATTACGGAGCGGTTAAGCCATTGGAGCAGTGGTGGCCAAGTGGTAACGGCCCCGACTGACGAATTGTAGGTCGCGGGTTCAAACCCAGCCAGGCGCTTACTTATACAGGTACGAACTTTGTGTAGTTAATTTTATCAAAACGGTGAAGGAAAATATCGTGAGGAAATCGGCATGTCCTAGAACCAAAAACTCGAAGACATGTGACATTCACCAACCCGCACTGGGCCGGCGTGGTGGATTACGGCACATTCCCTCTCTTAGAGGCTGATTATGCATAAGCTAAGCCATTGTTCTGAGTATAATTATTTTACTGCTCATTATCTATACTAATATATGAAGAGTTTGTTTGTTTGTTTGCTTGAACCAGTAGTTCCTGAGATTAGCTCTCAGAAACTACCGATCCGATTTGGAAAATTATTTCAGTGGTAGATAACCCATTTATCGAGAAAGGCTATAGGCTATATATCATCACGCTGATACCAATAGGAGCGGAGCAGTCAGGAAAAATGTGACACAAGCGAAGTTGCGTGGGTCAGCTAGTAACTGTATAATGATAATTGAGAGATAAGGTTTGACAGACTCCATAGTCATATTTTCACACTTTTACTAAGGTCCAGATCTTATGACAATAACGGTTAATGTTACTGTTATCTGTTAACACATCGGACTCTTTAAGCCTCGGAAAGCATGTTAAGCCGCTAATCCCGGCTGTCATTTGTAGCTCTTGGACAGCCCTTTCGGATTGTCAGGAGCCAGAAAGTGTGACTCCAGTCTTGCCAAGAAGTAACACGTTAGTTACTCAGTCAATGGGTTATGGAGGACTGGTAGGTAATCGGTAGTATTTATCTGAATCCGCTTTGATTGGAAGCCGATCCTAATATAGTTGGGAAAAGGCTAGGCAGATGACGGCAGATGATTAGTAGCCAATGTTTAGAGGTATATTAAGTCTTACAATTATTTAACTACGAGCTTATAGAAACCCCCCCCCTTCTCCTTCTCCTAGAGAGGAAGCCTGTGTCCCAGCAGTGGGAACATTAAAAGGCTGATTTTATAGAAAAAGCCTTTTAAAGCCAGGCTTTCAGGAAATTAGGCTTTTACTCGAACTTACTCTGAATATGGCCAGCACCAACGTACAAACGAGCCAGCCGTCCAATAAATTCCGGGTCTATTCTCGCTGCCAAGGCTATATTCGTCAGAGGGCCAATTGCAACAATGATTAGTTCACCTGAAAACACAAAAAAAAAAAAATATCAGTCCATTACTGGACGTAAGCCTCCCTCAAAGAGCGCCAACCATCCGTCAGTCTTGAGTAGTCTTTATCAATCCGCTGCCAGCCATCTCTTCAAATTATAAAGAATGAAATATGTATAATGTTTATCACGGACCCGCACAAGACAAACAAAATCAAAAGTAAAAGCTAATTATTCATTTTAAACTGTGTAAGGCCAAAAAAGGTCCCTATCTCAGCATAATCGATCCATCGTGTCGCAAGGCGTACCACACTAGGCATAGGTAAGGCAAGTTCTATCGAGGTACCACCCTGTAACTACTCGTTTTTCACACTTCAAAAAGTAACAAAGAGGTCGACCGCGGCGAAGTGTGAGTCTCTCAATGTTTGGCGGGAAAATTTGGTCTGAGATCGCCCAAGACAGAGAGATTTGGAAGGAGAAAGGTAGCCTTTTGTCCAGTAGTGGGCCACAAATATAAAAACCAGCCAAGTGCGAGTCAGCCTCGCGCACGAAAGGTTCCGTAGCATTATATATAATAAAAACGGCAAAGCGAATCACATTTGTTGTATGGGAGTCCCAGAAATACTTGTTTTATTTAAATTTTATACACAAGTAAAATATTCTGTGGATATTTGGAGCATCTACATGTTGCCTTTATCAATATCGAGTAAAAACGAGCGGAGTTCATGGCTAAAGAATAACAGCCGCACTGGTCGATCTTCGAGGTTAAGCAACGCTTACCAAGGTTAGTCTGTGGATGGGTCACCATCGTAACATACCGAGTTTCCTCTATACTTCGGAAAGCCCGTTATGCCTTTGGCAGTTGATTTTCAGCAGTCAGTAAATCTGACTCCAGTCGTGCCAAAATCTTTTAACTGTCTAACTATCAGGGTTCATGAGGCACAGCCTGGTGGCAGACAGACAAACGAGACAGGCGGACGGACAGCGGAATCTTAGTAATAGGGTCTCGTTTTACCCTTTGGGTACAGGACCCTAAAAATATACATATATGCCGCGCTCATTCTTCCAAAAACCTTACCTTCATATTGTCTGGATAGTTTGAGAAGAGCAACTGGAGCCGGATCCTTTTCCAGCTCAATAGGTGCTGGAGGTGAGTAGCCAGTATCCCCCAGCCCGTCATAACCGAAGTAGAAATCAGAGATGATTCCTGATATCAGACTTCGATCGGTACCTGAGTAAATTGGTATCTGTAATGAATGTTTGATATTTATCTGACAATTACAAAGCCAACAGAAAATGAAGGGAGATATTTTCAAATCTAAATATAGAACACTAGCAGCGCCCCGCGGTTTCACATGCCTAGTTCCCGTTCCCGTGGTACTATGGGGATAAAATATAGCCTATGACACCCGGGGATAGTGTAGCTTCCCAACAGTGAAAGAATTTTTCAAATCGGTTTCGTAGTTTCGGAGTCTATTAAAAAAAAAACAAACAAACAATCAAATTATAATATTAGTATAGATATAGATAATCATGTAATTTCTAATGTATTTTTGAAGTAGCAGGATATCACAAACTGGCTGCTAACGCCCAATGAAGATAACAGGAAAACCATTCCAGTACCATAAGATATGAAAGGATAGACAAGAGAACTTCGTGACTGACGATAATAAACGCGTTGGAGAAGTCGATTAACACGTAAGTAGTTAGTGTCTTTGATTCCTCGCCTTACATCATCAATCACTTTAAGGAGAACGGACATGGTAGTGTGCCTGATATTGTATTGAAATTAGCTGATGAGGAAGTTGTGGTATACAAAATTGGGTAACTGTTTATGAAAACTGGCTTCAACAACTTTGAAGAGAAACGGTAGGATGGAAATTGAATGATAGTGACTTGAAGAGTGGGATTGAGAATCTTAAGCAGGGGTTAGACATAGGTTTTACGCCACAGGAAAGGCCAAACAAGCAAGCAAAAGTTAAAGATGTTGTATATAGCAGGTAAAAGTTATGACGACTGATTTTTTTAAATTATTTATTGCAGTTCACGGCTTTGGATTTAATAGATAAGGTAATCTTTTTGATTTTTCTCGAATTGACTGGAGTGAAAGGGGTAATATCGGGACGCCTCAAACCAAAAAGGTAGTAGTGACCGCAGAAATAGCGGTTTTGATGGTCCATGCCAAAAGTATTAGGAAGGTCTGAATGCTGTGATTTGCCTATAGTTTAAAGGAATTTCCAGATATTGGCAGAAGAAGAAAAAGTGTTTCTAAGAATGTGGCGGCCTTTAGCGTATCGTATCTTCCTCTTATACCGATTCCTAGCAGTCTTGAAGAAAGTCTGATGGCGCTCTGAGCGATCCTTTTTTAATATTCAAAAAGGTAAAACTTTAGACCATACATAAGACGTTTCAAAATCAGTTCAAATTCGTTTTTTTTAATATAAAATATTTTGGTCTCCTGAAAACCTGACTTTCTAGATCCGACCGCATATTTTTCAAGCCCAGTATAAACTCTTCTACTTCTTCTCTTACTACCACATGCACCAAAAAAGACCCAAAGACATCAGTGCACATTAAGGAACCAGTTGTTTGAAAGCAACCTTGCAAGTTAATGCAGTTTTTTTGGACGGCAGTGTATTTTCCCTGTACACGGTACGTTACGCCCTACTAGAAGTATACATTCTATTATTTCGACGACACGGTTGGCGCAGTGTGAGCTTTCAGCTGCTGCGCTACGTGTTGCGGGACAAATGTTTGTAAGGCCTACAGATAGTTGTTCCGGGTCTGGGTGTCTTGTGTATGTGAGTTTACATGTTTGTGAACACACCCACGATACAGGAGTAAATCCTAGTGTGGGGCAACGTTTTATTAAAAAATAAATAAATAAAATTGGAAATTCAAGGTTAGCTTATAATTAAACATAAAAGTACTTACATCTTGTCTCTTACTCAAAGCCAGAATCCGATCGCTATTGATAATTGTTTGAGACAAATTCACATTGCCAAATAATGTTGTCAAGCCAATTACTTTTGGGCTGAAACAAGTAATTAAATAGGTTTAATATTTCAACTTTGCAATTTAAACACATGATAGTATTGTCACTGTTCTTCCTACTAATATTAAAGATCAAACATTTTGTATATTTTGAGTAAATTTATAGGATTAGGGGACACTGGGTTGTTACATTTTATTTCACTAGTACGTTGCCGTGGTGCCGTGGCTAGCAAAGTCAAAGTCAATTCATTTATTTCAACTAGACCATTAACGGCACTTTTGAACGTCAAAACATTTGAAAATAAAAATATTATAGTGACTCTAGTTGTCCATTCGCAAAAAGTAGATTCTTATGGAGAAGAACGAACAAGAAACTCGATAGTTACTCTTTTCAAATATGTATAAGTTTTACAATATTTTGTATACATTAGCCAATTGGTTATTATGTGAGGACGATGCACCCGAATAAAACTAAGTACTATACTATTAACAGGTACAACAAAGAAACAACAGCAGAGGTAAAATTAATAAATTTGCTAGTCAGGGACATAGTACTCACATATTTACAATTTTTTTAATCCTTGTTTTATACAATTACCAACAATGAATCAGTGTGTGTTAAATTAGCTTCTGTCTACTGCTTTACGTGTATGAAAACTGTACAAGAACCTACTAGAAAGAAAAGTATTCCATACTGTAATCCAGGCTGAGGCCTCCAAATACCTTTTGCTCCAAACGCAAAAGGCATTTGGAGGAACACGGATCAGTTTTTAGTTTGTAAGAGTCTGACACTCCTTTCCAATCCACCCAGAGCGGAAGAAAGAAATAAATAAAGAAGAAGAGAAGATTTAGACTTGAAAGTGTAAAAAATAGACACACTTTTGTGTGTAAATAACCAGTATGGATTACTGAAGATGTTTCCTGAATCGGCGAACCCGAATACGGAAAAGACCTTCTTTTAGAAACCAGTCTGCCTTGTACGAACAATAAAGATATTCAAGAAACATTGACGTACGTGTCTTTACATTGTTTATTGCTGTTTACTTGTCTTTTAAATAAGATATACAACGTATAAGTCTACTAATTAGGCACAAATATTACACGGTTTTCAGTACGATAGGTACATAGTTTCTTACAACTTTTTTCTAACCTTCGTTTCTATGTTGTAGTAATGCGGAAAATAATAAAACCAAACTTTTTAAAATACTTATCATAAAAAAGTAAGTATGTATCTAAATAGAACAGAGAATAAATTAATAAGCGATGAATGGGCAAAGTAGGTAGGTACTTATGGAAAAGTATTCATGACTGCGGTTGTCGCTGAAAACTAGCGCTGCGGCTGTGTCGGAAATAAAAGCGATGACCATTTGGCACAGATAAGACACAAATATTTTCCCAACCTGTTTACTTAAACACAATAACTTTACTATATCTATTTATTTATATGGTATGCGTCATACTTGGCGCAAATAAAGACTACACAGTTCACTTTTTTTTCATTTACGTGTATTTTTTTTTTTCAATTTCATTACTTATTATGCTGTTTCGATCGACAGCATACTATCAACGCAGCGCTGTGGCTTTTCTTATACTACATGTGTCCCAGCACTAATATGCTGAGCAATGGCCGTTTAGCGCGAATGTAACGCTTATCTTCCCAAATTGCAACTTTTTTTTCGGTATCCTCAAATACACTCTATTTCTTTCTTTTTCTTATGAAAATTTGTAAAATAAGGGTAGTCAGCTACATGGACTGGAAGTCAATCTCAACATAATTTGGAAAAGGCTAAGGATATCGATAGATGAGCAGGAACTGGAAAAGGTCCGTATTAGCCTATTGCCATCCACTGCTGAACGCCTCCCCTAAAGAGCGCCAACTACCTCTGTTTCAAGCAGTCCGTATACATTCGCGACCTTCTTCAAATCATCGATCCATCGTGCCACAGGGCGTCACACACTACGTTTGTTCATACGCAGTCTTCATTCTAACACCCAGTCTGTTCCATCAACCATCTGTCTACAGACACGATAAAGAAAGAAAGAAAGAAAAATGTTTATTTGGGTCTCGCACAAAACAAACAAAAAATAAAATAAAACTACTAGAAAAATAAATTAACAAATGCTGTAGATAAAATTATAGAATTTTATATCAATTTGTACCTAAATGTAAGTGTGCGAAGCCAAAAAGGTTTCTATCTCAGCATATGCAGCGATCGGCCCACTTCTACTTCAGCATGCTGATTCTAGGCGAATAATGGGAATAAGTGTCTAGAGAATTTTTACCTAAGTAACAGTAGGTGAATAGTGTAGAGGTATTAATATGGAATTTAAATATTTACGACGATTTTTGCTTGTAATTTCACTATAAAATACAGCTAAAGTTCACTTCTGGCGCATAAAATATTTGACTTTAGCACAAATATAATTTGTTACCAATACAGACAAAAACTAATTTAAAAATATGCCATGGTTACATTCAAGGATTAAAACGGTCACAGCTCTGCTTTCAGGTTTTGAAAAATAGTAAGGTTTTAGAAGTTTGGTAAAATATACTCTTCCTGTTCCGACACACCTGTTCATGAGCAAGAAAAAGTAATAAAAAGTAGTAGTAAAAAGTATTGTGGTTACTCACCCGCCGAAGTATTTCTCGTAAAGCAAGCTAATAGTGATCGCAAAGGCATCGTCTGCTCCACCGTCGTGGTCTATTACCAGTTTTTTTCTACAATCTACCGGAGTGGCTTCAGGACTGAAAATAGAAAAAATAATATAGAAAATAACGCCTAATTTTAAGGAAGTTAAACTTTTTGCATACGGTTGCAGAATTTTTCGAAAGTGTTACCGCGGTCCTGTAACGCAAAGGGTTTTTGAAGGAACTCGGGTGATTTTAGTCAGTTTAACACGTGAATGTCAGGACTCTAACTGATTCCCGTTGCGTCCAGAGGGATAGTTCTCGGTTTGTCACATTCCCGATTCGTCATCATGTTAAGTTGTCAAAAACCATTGAACACAAGCAGCGATTTTGATCTTCATACATTCATTCCCGTTTCGTCAGCTTTTCAGAACGCTTGTATTCTTTCCTGTTTGGTCAACCTTTTGTTTGGCTCGTAAAAAGATATGAAGATCAAAATCTTGACGATAGGCTACTTGTGTTTATTTATTTTTTCTACTTTTGTCATGTTGTTGAATCAAGAATGTGACAAAATGGGAAGTAGCCACCAAGAAGGGACAGGGGGAAAAGCCTTTTGATGATTTCCCATCATTTCACAAAAATAACTGGGTGTATACTACTGTAGCGGTATCTATAACTGACATGGCAACAAATCCCACAACCCTGTCAAAATTCTACGCGTGTTTTGAATATTACACAATCATAGAGCAGTTTCCAACCAGACACAACACACCTGCCTGATCGGAGCATCCTTTTAATTTCTGTTGCAGGATTTTGCATCCTGTTCCACATATGTACCTTCATAGTGGACTCATGATGAATTTCCATGAAATATGTAAGGCCACGGTTTAACATTAAAATTGTTTGACTATCAACATTCATTTTACATGAAATTTGAAATGGTTTTAAAGAGCAAAAAGTGCAAAACATAAAATAAAATACTGTTCAACAAGCTTTTCAGTTTCTAATTTTGCTATCGTAATACTCGACAAAACTTTCTTTCACAAATGAGTTACCTAATTAATATATTGATGATCGGGGTTTTATTCCTGTAAACAACTCTATGTACGATGTATTTGATATTTATTTTTATTTTGCTATTTACTTCTGCTTTTTAATTTGTTTGATTTTAAAACGATACTTAATAATTCAATTTATAGTTTTTTCGTAGCTTTCATTTGTCGGAATATATCAATTTGAACTTTGGGTATAGCACTAAAACACATACAAAAAAAGACATCTAATGAGCGAGAACAACTCCTCCGTAAGCGTAATTTAAGTACAGAAATCACAAATTAATAAAATAGGTAAACATTTAGATATTATTTTGATCTTACCTGACAAATAAAAACACAAACACGAAACAAATAAATATTTTGCCCGGCATCATTAAACCGATTGGTATAAAACAAACTGGAATAAAAAAAACAAATGAAAGTTGTTTTTATAGGTAAACCTTCACGTTTGAGATAAAGAAAAATTGTCCAAGTGTATATGGCCACGCACAGTGTAGGGTTCCGTAGTTCCCTTTCCTGAAAATTGTGGCCATAATATCGACGTTTTGTTCAATATTATTGTAACGATGTATCAAGATCATTTTGGTTTTTAAAAAATGGATTCTGAAATGCATCTTTGTTTATGTCTGTTTTTATGGAGTTATTTTGAAAATATTACTTAATAATTGTATAATTTGGTTGGCACCAAATTTAATATGGCTAGTATTTATGTGTTTATCAAAAATCTTTTTTTTTTAATAAAAATCCCAACCCTAAATAAAAATTCTGATTGCACAGAAAATAGTAACCTAAAAATTAAAATTTATTATATTAGCAATAATTTGAGTTTGTGACGCATTGTTGTTAATCGAAAACCGGAGCTTTTCTAATGAACGCACATTTAATAATAACTAGCACACATTACACTTTATTGTGAATTTTATGAAATGGTTGTATTTCATGGAATGGCCAGCGAAAACTGACTCAATCGTTTAAATGTCAACGTTTGATGATATACCAATACACGTATGGTCATATCATGAAATGCCTGGCCACATAATGAAATTACAATTTCAAACATAACTTGGGCGGAGGTTAAGAGTATGCGTGTCGGATGGCCCTAAGTTCATGTACGCTTTGGTTAATTTTATGTGCAATCAGTATAGTGGATATGCAAATAATATTTTTATAGCAAAAAATATTTAATTGAAAATGTTTAGTTTTTTGATGTGCATTTAAAAATAAGTTATTTGATAATACTCGTTAACTCGTAATGTCTTCCAGGATAGTATTTTGAAACTTTTTAGGCATGATTATCTATGCCATATTAAATAAAGCTTTTTAGCAATTAAAACAAACATGCACATTTATGCAAAGATAATCCATGGACGCACGGATGAGCAGTGGAATTGGACAAATTAAAACTCTTGCACTTTCACTACGGAATCCTAAAAAGCGAAGTATGTACTGATATGTATTAAAACTAATATTACTAAGACATATAAAAATTCTTGTCGTGATCTTTTTACTAAGTAAAGTTGGCTAATATCACAAAGAAAATCTTTCCGTCGTCGCACTAATAACGAAGTTAACTAGAACATTTATTTTTAAATAGACAGCTTTAAACACCATTGTCCACCAAATTAGCTCAATATAACTTCACTCGTGTCACAAATTTAAAAATCCATATATGTCGGTATTCAAAGTTCTGTCTTCCAAGGATCAAGGATTACACAAGACTAAATTGATATATTTTGCAAAACGTGATTTAGGCATTAATACGTTGTGATTAACATTTAAAACTCATTTTGATATACTAATTGGGTTTTAAAATGTTAATCACATACTGTTCTAATTGCACACATTTGTGAATGCAATTATATTTTACGGTTCCGTAAAAATAAATAATATCTGATTTCAAATAATAAAAGTATCATATTTTGAATTGCTCAATCAGCTGATGATAAGTTTGTTGATGAAATCTTAATTATTTTTTGGCATTTGACTTGACCTCCTTGAAGAATGCTGTTCATCTTTAAGGGCTGAAATGTTTTTAAAATGTGACTACAAGTTTTCGTTATGTCCTGTGTATTAGGTTTTTTTTATCAAGGTAAATTTTCTACCCTTGTTATGCATAGACCTCTACTGTGGCCGTATTACGAAGTGCCAATGCCATAATGATTCAGTGTGAGGGAACGGAATAGTGCTATTCGTCTTGTGTAACTCCGTCTCTCTCTGACACAGGAATCATGATGGATTTAAGACGTCATAGTAGGGCTGCAGTAATCTATTTTAGGTGTGACGCTATCTCAGGCCTAATTTGACCCTCAAATAGGGTTTATATTTAGAAATAAAACAGGTCATAGTTAAAGTTAGCATGACATTTTGAACGTCCGCGAAATTATATAGGTAGTAATAATAATTATTGCTCGAGATGTTACATGTGTCATCATCAAAACTTGTTCCGATATCTACTAGCAAAAATCCAATTTATTTTCAAGGTTAGTAGTCAAATATGTAAATAAATCTCACTAGATACCCAAAGGAAAATGAATTATTTGAAGAATGATATATCAATTAGAATATCTATGCACTATTATAATAATTGTTGTATATAAATTTATCGTAGTTAAGGCGATTAACACACGGCACCGCGCACCGCCGCGGTAGGCGGTGAAGCGGATCTCATGTCACATTGGCCTCTAATAAATCCGTAGATGCCTAACACACGTACACCGCCGAACCGCGCGGTCGAGCGGTGCTCTCACCGCCACCGCCCCTCCGCGCTGCCGTCCGCGCGGTGGCGCGGCGCCTCACACACGGGGCGCCGCATAACCGCGCGGATAATCGTGAGTGCAAGACGTGTTGCAATTCAATAATGGATTTCGATGTCAAAAAGTTTATTTCGGAGATTGAAAGTTGCTCTGCTGTATTATCTCAAACTTTTATAGAATAGCATGAATGTACCATTTAGAGTTCTGCTTCTTAAAAATGGATAAACCCAATATCTTCTTATTTCTTTCTTTCTGCGCCATAAAATCCAGATTGCTGCCACCACTTCAGCGTCCATTCTAGTTAGTGTTTGTGATCAAACTGTCAAAACCGTGTTAAATCCATCCGCGCGGACAGGCGCGTAAACCGCCTTACCGCGCGGGGTACTGCTACGAAATCCGCTTTACCGCCACCGCCCTCCGCGGCGGCGCGCGGTGCCGTGTGATAATCGCCTAACTGGTGAAATTAGGCATTTAATTAGCCTTGCCATTTCGTCAGCTGTCTAAATGACATCCAGGTAATGATTCTAATACAACATTCAATAATCATTTTAATGAACATGTTGGCAGATGCTTAGGCCATTCGTAGAATAGGGTAACCATGTGACGAAAATATATGTATGTTATGGCCATATCGTAGAATTGGCCATTTCTTGAAAACTAACAATGACGACTGAGCCCCGCTGCGATGGGCACCTAACCCTATCTGCAGAGTTTTAAGCAACCTTTCTTTTTCATCGCAGTCCCCGAATGGTGCCCGCCCCTCTCTGGGAATGAGGTGTTTAACTCCCCCCGCTACGTCTAAGAAGGATGCGCGTGGAACAATACGCGTTACCACCTCCTCGGTGCGCCTGGTGCAGGTCAAGAGAATGCGCGAAATTTTCTCTCTCCGCTGCCACCTTATACGATACGGCAACCCACGATGCTGCATTGCCGACTATCATATTATCCGAAACAGGAACACGGCGCGGCTCCTCCCAAGCTGCGCACTCTGAGAGCGTATGCCACGCCGTGTCCCCCCAACAATGGTCGCAGTCGTGACGAAAGAGCATCTGGGTCCCTGCCTATGCGATGCAGGAACGTCCCGAAACAACCATGCCTCGAGAGTAACTGTGTCGCCCTGAATGACTGGAAGCCGTGCCTCCTCCTGAGCCAGTCATCTAGCATCGGCCGGGAAGCATCAATGGTGATGAGACCAGTGGCAGGGCGTAGAAACCTGACGGAGTTCGGACCGGCACAGCATGCCTGCAGACGGTGCTCGGTCCCCCTCAAATAGGGAAGCAGCGCTTACAAAGCGACCGCCGTGCCCATTAACTTGGGCGCCAATCGCCGAAAAGGGGTCTAAAGTCCCAACTACTGTCAAGCACCAATCCCAATCACCAATACTTGTTTTGGTTGACTCGACAGCGATTTGACCCTCCCCGACCTCGATATGTGATCCCGGCGGCGGCGCCTGTTGATGACCATGGAACGTGATGGCCTCGGACTTGTGGAGGGCGACCTGCAGGCCCAGACTCCAGATTCTGCTCACTTTCCGCGCCCCGACACACAGCTTTCTTCGCTAGGACTCTTATCCGCTTAATTGCGTCTATGTTGTAGCGCCCAAACCAAAAACTGAATTGGTTGTCGTCCAGGTCCGGTCCTTCTCTGCACAGGTTTTAAAGCACCCTAACCCAACCTTACCTATCCGTGTCAGGATGTCAGGATGCTATAAAGAATAAGAATCCTTGTCACGAATCGCTCTTGTCAACTTTCAGACATTGTTAAACAAAATAGTTGTTAAAATGTTAAATAATTTACAATGTACTGTAATTGTAAAGTATTTATGACCAAACTAATGTTTCGTTCGTGTTACTTTAATTATAACTATCACAATATAGATTAGTAGCTAATGCGCAGAAAAAAAAAGCACAGCATATTATAAAATAAATATTGGAAGACGGTGTTTTTGGTTGTTTCTTCGTTTTTTGAAACCGACTACCGAAATTAAAAGTATTTTTTACTTTGAAGTGGCTTTGTTTAGAAGTCAGTTTATTTTGGATATAATTTGTTCTTGGATGGCCAAATCTTTAGTAATATACATACATATAAAGCGGAAGAGTTTGTTTGTTTATTTGCTTGAACGCGCTAATCTCAGGAACTACTAGTCCAATTTGAAAAAGTCTTTCTATGTTAGATAATCCATTTACCGAGGAAGGCTAGGTCATCACGCTAAGACCATTAGGAGTGGAGCACCAATGAAGAGTGTTCCAAAAACGGTTTTATTTTTCCCTCTCTAATAAATAGCGATAAAATCTCAAAGAAGTCCTGGGCTTTATTTTGAAGAAAACTGAACCTTTTTTTTTTGGATGGGAAATCATCAAATGACCCCTCCAGCCCTGGGTGGAGCGGTAGGGAGTGTCAGACTTTTACAGACTAAAACCCACCCGTGATCCT
Source organism: Hecatera dysodea (assembly GCA_905332915.2). NCBI lineage: Eukaryota > Metazoa > Arthropoda > Insecta > Lepidoptera > Noctuidae > Hecatera > Hecatera dysodea. The sequence continues at coordinate 6,362,606 of HG995288.1, read as the reverse complement.
TCTTGTGCCCTTTGCATTCCAGGGCCGCGGTGACTCTTTCGAACAAATTCCGCAACCCTAGCTGGCACCGACCCTATGGGGCCCCGTCCTCGATGCTGACGGCTCCGTGAGGCGCGCGTGGAACACAACGCGTCGTCGACTCAGCCTGGTATCGGAAGGCGAGCCACCCACGCTCACCGTCCACAGGCATCAGCCACTACGCAATAGCACAGCGGCCGACTTGTCTCTGGAGGAGGCTGCAATGGGACCATTACTGGCACTCCATTTCAGCCCCCTCCCGAGTGTCAAGAAAACTGGACCTTGGTTTCTAAAAAAAAAAACGATAAACTAGCGGTGAAAGCGCTGAGGAAGTGTCACAAGATCAATTCCAAGCATTTTGAGCATTTAATAATATCATTATTGCCGGTAGAATGTGACATGGTGGCACACACACTTCAACTATCAAACTACACTAATGTTGTAGGATATACGAGACTCTGTATCAGTGAAGTAGCTATCACATATGCCAAATGCATCTCCTTGCTGGAAAAGTGATTTTTTCGAAACTTCCAAGTTGTTTTTTGCGTGGCAAGACACAACGGCGTTAAATTATTTGATATGTTTTTTTTTTAGTTTATTCCTACAGTCACTGAAGTTTTACCTTTCTTATAAATTGGAAACCATCAAATGACTTCTTCCACTCTGAACGGAGTGTCAGACTCTTACTGACTAAAACCTATCCGTGTTCCTCCAATGCCATTTGCGTTCAGTTACATAAATATCCCTAAAATATATTTTTTCCATAATATCGCACTATTGAATAGCTGTTCACAGGTTGCACCTACCTACCAATTTTCATTTATTTAGCTTTAATAGTCTACGAGTAAAACGGCTGTGACATACGGACGGACAGACAGACAGTCAGACATGACGAATCCATAAGGGTTCCGTTTTTTGCCATATGGCTACGGAACCCTAAAAATTACCTTTAAATAAAATAATTAGCAACTTTCTAAATAATACACTTTTTAATTAGTTTCCGCGTATTATGGCACAAAACATCCAAACAGAAGATACTTGGGCGAAATGACAAGGGATCCGTTTTGACCATTTTCTAGGGGGGCTCCGTATCCATAAGCATATAAACAGAAAACACACATTGTACCTACGTTTTTTTACGAATACTGAACCTCCTTCTTTGAAGTCAAGAAACTGAATAATTACTTACTTCTTGTAATAGAAGATGAATCCTACTGCCATTCCTACAACCACAATCAACGCTACTAGAGCCACTCCGATGTACAAAGCAAGTTTCTTCGCTGCCACCATGATTTCTTCTTATGCTTATTTATTTTCTATTCCTGAAACTGAAGAATTTTTAGTTATTACACACGTGTTTAATCAGGAAACATAATTTACATTAAAATCAATCGGCGGTCTTCAATACAGGGATTATAATGTCCTATCAATTTGTTGCAGAATTTGTTCGAAAGAGTCACCACGGCACGTGAACGAAAAAATGGGCAGTAAGAATCTGACAATCGCTTTTTATGCTCACTATACTCTACGGCTTCGGCTCCACCCAGAGCGGAAGGGTCATTTGATTTTCCATCCTTAACAAAACCTATACCAAATTAGATTAAAAGTAAAAATGTCATGGCTACTCTACCTCTACCTTTTTTTTCTGGATTGGAAATTATCAAATTACGTCTCCTTCTCTGGGCGGACCGGAAGGTAGTGTCAGACTCTTACTGACTAAAACACACCCATGTTCCTCCTAGTAACGTTTGCGTTCTGAGCCGCGGTGATTCTTTAAAACAAATCCCGCAACCTTAGCAGGCAGTGACCCTATGGAGGCCCCGTCTTCTTTGCGCCGTCGACCCCGGCCTGTCCGCTATCGGAGCCGTGTCCCCGTTTGTTGTTAAAAAAAAAAACTTTAGAGGATCAAAACCCGTCTTTTTTAAGGAACTATCGGATTTGCATCGCTGTCGCTATTAGTCAAAATATAGAGAGATAGTACACAGAGAGATGTAAATGAGAACATTCTATTTTATTTAAGTACAGGGATTGCAGCAATAAGTCGGCCGTCAAAATGTAGGGATTTTTAGAATTGAGAGGCAAATGCGATTGTTATAAAGTTACTGTGATCAATTCAAATATGGAATTGATTGATAGGTGACTGAGATAAGAATGCGATTGTTATTAAGTGGCTTAGGTCATTATTTCAATTGATAGGTGAAAGAAATGCAAATGCGATTGTAAATTTATTGTGCTCGTTCCAAAAATATTTTAGACTTTTGACAATCATTGTCGCTACTTCAGTGGATACTAAACATTTAAACAGTTAAAATAAAAAGCAATGCACGATTTGCGGGCCATTTATTTATTTCGCCGGTTTGGTGTTAACATGAGGCGCATCAGGTTTAGGCCCAACTCAAAGGAAAAATATCACAAAATTATTGTGACTAATTGTCAAACGCGTGTCATCTGGCTATGATTGGTTGAATTATAGTTTTGACAGCTAATCGTATCACCTGACTTGCAATTAATTTGAGATGGGTCAATCTTTTTCTAGAAACTGGGAGAACCTAAGTTTTCGATGTTTGACTAGATCTAATTTACTACATAAAACTAGTATAAATACATAATAGAAATAGAGAATAGAGTAAGATTATCACATGTTTTTATTTCTCACTAGCAGTGCTCCGCGGTTTCACTCGCGTAGTTCTCGTTCCCGTGAAAATACGGGAATAAAATATCGCCTCTATTACTTTCTGACAATGTACATTACTATTTTAATGGTGAAGAAATGGTTAATATCGACCCAGTGGGATCGGAGCATATTCGGCACAAAAAAAATATTTCTTCTATAAATTATTAGTATTCAGTAAAGATTAATTCAGACAGCCTAGCTTTGTCCCAACGATTTAGCGGTCAGCTTCCAAATACTAAAATCCTAGTACTACTACTACTATCAAACATACTGGAAAAAAGAGCTGAATACAGCTGAATACCAGTATTCTAAGTTCTTTTTTCCTCTGTTATTGCTCATTGTCTTTTAAAATGTATTACACGTAAAACACTGAATTTTATTACTACGACTAAGCCCATTTATATGTGTATGTATCGACCTGTTTTGCTATGTAACAGATACCAAGTGAAAAACCTGCTGCTTATCTTATTACCTAATGAGTCGTGAAGAACTCGTAATGAATAACAAGCAAGAATATAAATATATACTTGAAAAACTACATAACTAACCAACTTTTAACAATTATTTTTGTTTTAGATATAAGCTTTATTTTTAAATTATTTGGTGTGCGTCATGCTTGGCGCAAATAAACAGTTTTTCTTTCTTTCTTTCTTTCTTTACATATTTAAGTTATACTTTTAACTAAACAGGTGACTATATTACTTTATTTGTTTATGAATTAAAAACACACTATTACTAACATATTATCTAACAATAAGTCATAAATGTAATTAAGTTTATTTTACAACTAGCTGTCCGCACAACTTCATTTGTGTCACATTTTTCATGACTGCTCCGCTCCTATGGGTCTTAGCGTGATGATATATAGCCTATAGCCTTCCTCAATAAATGGGCTATCTAACACTGAAAGATTTCTTCAAATCGGACCAGTAGTTCCTGAGATTAGCGCGTTCAAACAAACAAACTCTTCAGCTTTATAATATTAACTAGCTTCTGTCCGCGACTTCGTCCCCGTGGAATCCCCAATTTTAAAACATTCTTTATCGCTGCTCCGCTCCTATTGGCTTAAGCGTGATGATATATAGCCTAAAGCCTTCCTCGATAAATGGTCTATTCAACCCAAAAAGAATTTTTCAATTCGAACCAGTATTTCCTGAGATTAGCGCGTTCAAACAAACAAACAAACTCTTCAGCTTTATAATATTAGTATAGACTAGCTTCTGTCCGCGACTTCGTCCCCGTGGAATCCCCGATTTTAAAACATTCTTTATCGCCGCTCCGCTCCTATTGGCTTAAGCGTGATGATATATAACCTAAAGCCTTCCTCGATAAATGGTCTATTCAACCCAAAAAGAATTTTTCGATTCGAACCAGTAGTAGAGATTAGCGCGTTCAAACAAACAAACAAACAAAAAAACTCTTCAGCTTTATAATATTAGTATAGATATAGTATTATAGTATAGATTTTTCTATTGTACACAAGCATGTAAACTTGGTTCGTATGTAACTGCGGGGTGTCAACACTGTGTCGATTGCCCGGAGGACACGAGGGAGCATAAGGAAGAGGTCTGCCCTGCTTGGGCAAAGCAACATCGTGTCCGTCCGTCGATTTTCTACAATAAAGAATGAAATCTACTCATCAGATTATCGGACCCAACATTAATTTGCACAGAATTGTCTATGTTATTCAAAATAAGAATGAAAAATATTTTATTCCTTTTAAATTACTGAGAGTTTTATGTTAGATACTTTCAGCTGGTCCGTCGAGACGATAAGAGGCGGCGACTTCTCGCTTTCCATCCTGGTTCAATCCACGGTCCGAAGCGAAGAGGCATGGGAAGCGGTCACCTTCTTCTGCAAAGCAGTATTAACAAAAAGTGGCTCGCTTCCTCTTTCGCTAACATTACTGCTACGCAGAAGGAGATGACTGATTCCCATGTCCCTGACTCCGAACCATGTGTTGTTGGTCGAGAGCGCGAGGTCACCGCCTCTACAGCCTATTTACCCTATGGGGGCAATAAAATGTTTTTCATCGCCATACAAAATTTGTGTGGCATTATCGCTGAGTACAGCGACGGTGAAAATTTCAATACTTAAGTAAAAGAGTTTTCAGGGTTCTAAACATCCGTATGAAAAACAGAACTCTTATAGACCTACTCGTGTGAAGACGTTTGTCTGTCTGTCCGTCTGTCATAGACAATTTGTTCCGAAACTAATTGATCGATTCAGTTGACATTTGTTACACATTATGAACTTTTGTGACCCAGGGTGCCTATAGCTCACCCTCGACCAAAGTTTATCTTACATAGATAGTACCTAGTAATTATATTACATAAGTAAATAGATACTTATAATTAAAAGCGGTAATTACCTACCTTAACGTGAGATTTGCAACTCCTGTGGATAACTCACTTAAAACAAGATTATGCTGTTCTAATGTAAACTTTGAGTATTTACATATATAGAATGTTTGCTCTTCTTATATTTGATCTTATTTTCACTCACAATAAATACATTTTGCGTTTAGCTAAATATTTCAAACATATAAATCTATTACCTAATTGAATATCTACTTTAATCTTAGCTAACTTTAATCACAACACCATTTCATTCACTATTTATTTGACACAAAATGACATAATGAATACTGAGCAATATTTTTCACCAAAAAACATTAACGTCTTTTATTTACACTTTTATAATACTAAAATGCTCAAGGTAATTAGGAATGATACTAATTCATGCAAATTTATATTTTATCTTAGACCATTCATATTAAGAATGATAAAACATTATGATTTCAAGATAAGACTAGACATAGCGACGGCTGTGATAACAATTGAATTTAATGTGCCACAATTGATGTAAATGATATATCTTTTAACTCGTTCATTCGTCTGAGAATATTCACACTTGATATTTTCGTTAATTCGACGTCGTGTAGAGGATCATCAATCAACAGCTTGTTGCAGTCCACTGCTGGACATAGGCCTCTCCAATTGCACGCCACTTAGATCTATATTCGGCTTCTCGCATCCAGTTTCTGCCAGCCGTCCTGCGCAAATTGTCACTCCGCCGTGCCTGAGATTTTTATTGTTGGTAGCAATATTCCTTATAGTTTAGTAACCAAGAGGCCTGGTTCACTCAAGAGATACTTTATTCAGCATCAGGTACACAAGAAAATATATAGAAAAAGTATTCCATTGTACTTCTTCTCTCATTCCCGCTATCTCTTGTTCACGTTGCCTGCGCTCACTTTTATCTGGAAGATACAGGATACCCACTCCAGGTAAAAGTGAGCAAAAATAATAATTTGAGTATGAACTGGTAAATTGCAGTGTTTAAAGAGGCCATTTATAGTGTCGTAAGTATTTCTAATATTGGGAGATACTATTGTTTTAAAATTTGAAGTTGAATTTTGTAAAATACTATCAAGATAGGTTTTATAGGTTAGACCATAATTACTAAGGCTATACTGGATGTAGCATTCCGCATCGCGTAATAAAGCAATATCTTCATTTTGATGGGCAGGCGATTTTTCAGTATGGTCATATAAAATAAATAATAAGTATGACTTTAAGTCAGCGCCATCTATGATCAATCATAAAAATTGTCTGAACTTGCAGCCCCGCATGGCCTCTGAAAACATAAGCGACTTGGTATTAATGTCCATCTCTGTGTTGGTACTTACTTCGAACGGGATCTACTAGATGACGTTACTTTCAGTTATTCAGTAATAAATACCGCTACCATCCAACAGCTTCGTTCGCGTCTTTGGGAAGAAGTAGAGTAACGCAGGGGAAAAATCACAATCTACCAAAAATATTTGAGAATTGAAGCTTTTTGATAGATTGTGAATGCGAAAGTGGCAAAATCTTTTGTAGAATCAGCACTCAGGGCCTTAAGTCTATTACAATAGTCTCAGAATGCTCTATCATTGATTTCATAATGCTTCATTTTTACAAGTTTGGGAATCTACTAATATAAAAGCGTTACTATGATTTTCCAGTGGCTAACCACTGACTCTCCATTGAAAGAAATGGCATAGAATGGATCTCGTACATAATGACAAATGAATGACAGACGTATGCAGTAGTCCGCTAAAATTTTGATAGTACCTTTGATCAGTGACCTACTATTAGAACGTCATTGTGCAGTCACTGCTTTTGATAGCTCGGTTATCAAAAAATAGTACGAGACCATTGACTGACCAATGATCGATCATTATGAATTTAGCAGATTACGGAATTTAACAGATTACTTTTAGCAAAATGACAATGGGATCGCGTTGGAATGACACTTTATAAAAATAGCAGACTTGAGGCCCTGGTTGCAGAATTTAGCACTGCTTTTAATATTTACATGGCTTCAACTGTATAACTAACATACCTGCTGAGAAATAAGTACCAAAAAAAAGGTAACATAATAAGTCAAATAAAAACAGTTTATATTTTACAACCGCAAATTTCAATGGAAGCCCATTAACAATAAAACACAAAATAAAGGACTCAAGGTTTACTACGGCTCAAATTATGATTATCTGTAAAATAAATCATGGATAGCTTTAATTAACGCTTTGTTACAGCCACCCAATTTTAATTAAACCGACAAGTTTCTGTTTTGTAAGATAAATTAATGGTATAAACCGGATATTTTGAGTAAATCCTTAAAGGTTGATTATTGTGAAAGAACTGTTAATCGGCAATAGGAAGCTGAAATGTCTTATTAATTTAAAAAGAAAAAAATACAACTTCTTTTCGAATTTACCCATTCTTTTTTTTAAATCAATGTTGTTTTAAGTATATATTTAAATTGAGTAATAGATCTTAGACTGGCACACATGAAGGCAAATATTTTTCACTAAAGTACCTAATCATCAAATCATCATCATCAACAGCCTGTTGCAGTCCACTGCTGGACATAGGTCTCTTCAAATTGCACGCCACTTAGATCTATTTTCGGCTACTCGCAACCAGTTTCTGTCAGTCGTCCTGCGCAAATCGTCACTCCACCTTGCTTGAGGACCGCGTCTCGGCAAACGTAGTGTAGGACTACACTACGTTTGCCGAGACGCGGTCTCCACTCTAGAACTCGTATCTAATCAATTAGGTAGGTAATTAATATTTGTAGTGTAAACAGGAGTTCAACGACAAGTGCCAATACTAGGTACATTTTTTTAAGTTCGTAACATTATATCATAAAATCCCCAGTTTTCATACAATTTTTGACAGATTGATTGATTTGAGATTGGCAGATCAACAGAAGCTAGTTAAAAAAATTCAAACGAACATTTTTTGATTCGCTGTTTTCTTCTTATATTTTTCCATTCTTATTACTTATGCTAATCACGAAAACTCTCGCATAAAAAGGAAACAAAATTATTCGATTTGATTCGTTTCCACTGAAACAATGAATTTTTATTTTGAATAATTGATTTCATTAGAGAATTGAATTCGAGGTATTCGTCATTCTGATATGAATTTGTAAGTAGTACTTGGGGAAAACGCAAAACGAAATGTTTTTAGCAGAAAAAAATAATTTCTTTTCGTTGAATTACCGATGCGAATAATATAACTTTAGAAAGGAATTGCCTTAGTCAAGAATGAGCAATCGCAAAATAGCATGATATTTGAATCAAAACCCACGGCAAAATTCTTTCAGCAGTTTATGAATTACACAAGCGATTTTTCATCCTGTAAATTTATTGGTTTCATATCTCTCTTACGCTATATCTCTGATTGCTCATTTAAATTGGTTGAGTTGGAGGGAGATTGGGGAGGAACACACCTACCAGAGTTGCGGATTGTTCGAATAAGTCACCGCAGTCTCGAACGCAATGGGAACCCAGATAAGTTAGTGTCAGTAAGAATCAGATGGTCTTTTCCGTTCCGCCCGGAGCGGAAGAAGTAATTTTATGATTTACCATCCATAAAAAAAGGTTGACATCCCTTTTCAGCACGGCTCCTCGTGTTACGAGTTATAATAATTTATGTTTATTTCAGTCATATATATACATTTTTAACCGACTTCTAAAAAAGGAGGAGGTTCTCAATTCGGATGTTTGTATGTTTTTTTTTTTTTTTTTTTTTTATTGTTTGTTCGCGCATAACTCCGTCGCTTGCCAACCGATTTGAAAAATTCTTTTTTTGTTGGAAAGGATATACTTCCCAAATGGTCCCATGAAAATTTTATCGAAGTCGAACAAGCGGTTTTTGAAAAATCTAAAAAAATATCTACATTGTCTACATTGACGACCTTTTAGTTTACTCTGCATTGGAGCAGTGCGTTTTTTTTTACACTAATGTAATTGGTTCGTTTAGGTGGGGGGAGGGGAGGGGGTTTAGGTACCACTAAAAAGTGAAAAATAAAAAACTTTTTACAAAAAAATACAACCGACTTTTCCACAAAAAATCAAAAAAGTACAAAATAACTTTAATTTCGGAAGTCGGTGTTCAAAAAATGAAAAAGGAACCACATACACCGAGTTCCGAAATTAAAGTTATTTTGTACTTTTTTGATTTTTTGTGGAAAAGTCGGTTGTATTTTTTTGTAAAAAGTTTTTTACAAAGAAAATGTTAGTTAAAAAAACAAAAAGGTTGTTGATAGAATTAATTGGAACGCAACCAGATTAGTTCCTTTTATTGACACTTTTTTATTGGAGCCACTTTTTCCCTTACATTCTATGCACTGTACATGTTCGTTTTTAAACTTGCAAATAAAACTAATAATTACTTCAAAATATATCTTTATTTGCTGAAAATCCTACAAGTAGTACAAACAAAATAATAATATTATGGCGTTAGTATTAGTTTTCTAGTAAATAAAACGTGTTTAACATAACGCAAGTGTACACCTGTACACTTGCGTTATATTAAAAAACGCTTTTATTTATAAACGAACGCAAGTTGAAACATGTGTAAAATAATTTTAGTTGCGTACTCATCGTTCACATGGTAAAGAGATTAGCAACAAGAAACAATGTTACAATAAGTAAGACAAATGACTTTAAGACGGATATGTTTGTTGACAATCCACGTCTATGTGCATTGCTTATGAAGTGGAAATTGCCGCCTTCTTATTTGACAATCGTTGCTATGTGATTTTGTCTGTATGCCATTTCTGCCATTGCTTGACAGACATTTTTCTCAATAAGAAACAACTAAATTGGTCATTTGAATTGACTTTTTTATATTAAAAATGATCTGTTCAAAATATATCGAGAGTTATAATCTAATAAAGATTTATTACTATCTGACGTTTTTGAGTTTCATAACGAGACACAACAAGACTTCTCCGTGCCTCGGAAAGCACGTTAAGCCCTTGGTCCCGGCTGTCATTTGGAGATCTTTGGCAGTCGTTACGGATTTTCAGAAGCCAGAAAATCTGACACTAGTTCTTGCCAATCAGTACCGTGTTCCCCAGTTAATGGGTTGTGGAGGTCTGGTAGGCAGCCGCTTCACGTAGGTAAAATACTGGTATTCAGCTGAACCCGGCTTAACTGGGAGCCGACCCCAATATAGTTGGGAAAAGGCTAGGCAGGTGATGTTTTTGAGTTTGCCATTTTCCGGTGACATATACATACATACATTATACATTTTACCGAATCCGCATTTTATTTCAAGAATAATAAATGTCTAAAACGTTAGTGTTATGATTAGTGTATGATTTCAGATTTACATCGAAATGATTGACAGGTGCATCGACCTAATTTCGACTACTTTTTGAGTATGATGTAAAAAGGGCTAGCTGGAGGAGGACATGGTTAGCATAAGCATATAGCATAGCATAATCAGCCTTTCAATGTTCCCACTGTTGGGACACAGGCCTCCTCTCTAGGAGAGGGAATGGCCCTAATCCACCACGCGGGCCCAGTGCGGGTTGGTGAATGTCACACGTCTTCGATCTCACGATGAATTCCTTCGCTGTATTGAGAACAGTGGTGATAAAATCAATTACACAAAGTAATGTGCCTACCTGGCTGGGTTTGAACCCGCGACCTACAATTCGAAAGTCAAGGCCGTTACCATTTGGCCACCACTGCTCCGATTTGACCTGGCGCAGATCCAGACTAGGGTTACAGAATTGTTCTAAAGAGTTTGCGCAGTATTGGAACGCAAAGGGCAATTGAAAGAATGCGGATTGGTTTTAGTAAAAGTCTGCAACACAATCTCACCAAGCCCAGAGCGGAAGGATATAGATTAGATATATAATTTTATGATAAATTAAATTGATAATTTTCGACAAAGGCTGTTGTATAAAATTATTTCCAAAATGTCATGTTTAAGTCAACACTACCTCTTCCCATTACTTTATTCCCACACTCTACCACTCATGAGCCGAGAAAATACCGAAAACAAAAGTATTATTTGGTGCCCGAAAGTAATGCAGCTTTTATCTTTCCATTAGTGAATTAACTTTCGAAATCAGATCAGAACTTCTAGAGGTTTACTCCTACATATAATCTACCTACAAATTTAGATTTGTGAATTAAAATTTGGGCATTTCTTCAGAAGACTTGGTATAAAAAACTCACAATCATCGATCAGTCATTTTTTCCGTCACAAACAGTCGCGATCACCATCAATAATCATGGCTGTTCTGAGTAAATAAGACTAATATCGTTCACGTGGTCCGTCTAACAGCTAGCTAACAAATAGGGCGGTCGAAGATTGATCATAGCACATTTGTATCGGTCATTTGTCATGGCCAGAAGTGTAGTGTGAGCAGTTTTTATAAGCTTTTATTTAGCTTGTGACAGAATTGGCCTCCTGTGAGTAGGTATTGGGTATTTAATTGGGGTTTAGGTCTGGAAACAATATCCAGGATTTTGTTGTATGTTGTTAATCCAACGTAATGATGCATTTAGCATGTTGATGGGGCTGTCGAGCTACTGTAGTGTGTAAGAAAACAGTAATAAAACATGTTTTTTTTTACTTTGTATTTTGTTGCTGTTGACTTGTGTGTATGTCGAATAAATGTTTTCTATTCTAAATGTATTACCACTTCGGGAAACACAAACGTATATTATATACCTGCTTTAATTTTGTACTCGCCTAGCATGTTTAACAAAAGTGTTTCAACTATGAATAAAACTACGTTCTAAGTAGAGAAGCCAGAAGTAGCAACCTGGATTTCTTCTGCTTTATGAACGTAATATTAGTCAGCAATCCTCTGGTTGACTAGAAACCATAAACCGCCTATCCACCAAGTTTCCGTTCCACGCACATCCATAAGCCTTCCTGTCCTCATCCATCCAGCGGTAAAGGAAACGACGATGGATCGATCATTGTCGCATTTGTATCTATCAGAACAAATCATTACTCACAACCAGTCACTTCTGAACTTAAAGGCTGTGGTTTTTTTTTTAAATAAAATTTAACTTTCTTTTAATTTCATTGCATTGCGGATTGATTAACTTTCTTTGATATTGAGTTATTTTCGTTAAGGTAAACGACACTAATTTTACCTATGTAAGCTTAGATCGTTAAAACTACGCAATGGATTTTGATGCGATTTTTTTTAATAGATAGATTAAACAAGGACTAAAGACGGATTTTGATTCAATGGGATGTATAATGTTACATAATACATGCATAATATAATATTAGAGAAACACTGTTAATTTTAGAGATTTCTAATGTGATGTCGTAAGTAAATGCATTTTTTCAGCATTGCACCCCTACAAAGCCGGGACGGGTAACTAGTTATACATAAAATGTATTTACAAAATGCTGAAAACCTCATGAGAACACGTGACGTAGTTTAAAGGATCACTACGGTCGCATATGTCACGAAACGTAAATTTATTTCAGAAACGTTTATGAACAATACCATCATAATATTAGATCCTTACATATGAAATCGGCGTTTTGTATGAGGGGAACAGTTTTGGGAAAGACGTTTTTTTTAAATGTAACAAATTTAATTAATCAAAGTATGTACCATTGCTATCTATGCACTTTTGCCATCTCATAGGTAGTTCATTGACCCGTTTACTAATAAAACCATTCGAAAACCAATAAGGCGGTTTGGACTGCCCCATCGGAGTTGGTTTTTTTTTCCCTGCAAAAATGTACCCTAATTTTGAAAAAAAAAAAAAACCGGCCAAGTCACGCGTTTCCCGCTTTGTCACCTTTCCAATTTGCTTTAAGTGGATTAAAACAGTTTTATCACCGCAGCCTGCAGTTAACTAGGTCGTGGTTTGTGATGGATCCGCTTCTACAATAGCCTTCAATTCTTCATTATCAACTTTGGTATCCGGTTGTCCACGGAACTTGTTCTTCAGGTCAAAATTTCCAAAACGAAAACGTTGGAACCAAAACAGCACTGTGTTTTCTTTTGCGACACCGCGCCTCCGTCATACATACCATTAATCTTTCAAGCCGTTTCTGCAGCACTGGTGCCACGGTGGAACTCGTACTCGTAAATAACGCGATATTTCAAGTTTTCCATTTTGTAAATTGAGTGATGCAATTAAAAAATACAAAAGAGGATAAACAAATGAATTATGGTTTTCGAAATAAAAATGCATGAGTAAATAGCTGTATAAACTTGAATTTGGAATATCAAACCAAAGAGGAGTTATTTGAGATCAAAGTGGCCAGTACGACAAAACGCCAATTTCATATGTAAGGACCTAATATAATCCCTCCCAAAAAACGACAGATCAATGAAGTATATTTCCCTCATATTTTAGTGGTTCCAGCTGTTCTAAGACACATATAACCGAGTGTAACGCGAGGGTTTAACTTTATGAGCGGCCGGCCTTTACTGCGAATTCACTTCTTTTATGATTGCGGAAATATTTCTTGGAAAAAGATTTTCCCTTTATTTCCGTACTTGAATGGAAAACGAAAGTGAAATATGAAAGCTCTGAATGTCTTGTTAATATTATCTATACATGATACCTGACGTTGGCTTTGATGATATATTTCATTCAAATATCCCGCGTTTTATGGTCTTAATTTCGCCCAGAAAATATACATTTATTAGAGACTAGCTGACCCGCGCAACTTCGTTTGCGGCATATTTTTCAAGACTGCTCCCCTCCTATTGGAAATTGTCAATTCACCACCCATATGGACTGATCTTGAATGAATAGATGAACTGTGACGACACGAAATATGCTTGGCAAATGTCAGTGCAAATATTGTTAGGAAAAGGTAAAACATACCTATTGTATACCAAATTTAATGAAATGGTGAAAAAAGTATTTAATTTCCTTCTTTGACTAGCTTTTTAGGTTTTACTTCCGTAACCTATCTTCTAAACAAAAATCTATCTCAAAAAGTCAGTCAAACCAGAATTGCAATGTTGCCAGTATTAACAAGCTCATTAATTAGCACTAAATGACTTGGACAAATCTATCTTCCAATTCTTCAGCTTTCTATCATATCATAACAGATTTTTTAAATCTAATCGTTTCCTCATTTTATAGGTACACACCATATATTTATAAACAATATCACCTCTGTGTAATTCATTTTGCCCTGTTGCACACTTGTCCGATAGTTTGTATTTTTACATAATATAAGACCGAACAATTTGGATGCAGTACACCAAAATATCTTCTAACACTCAACCACAATGACGCAACCATAACTAACAGCCTGTTTACCAGAACTATTGAAAAGTAATACAATGCTCTTATCTCTGTTATTACCGAACTAGCGGGCTTAGCCACAGGCAGAAGCCTGAAGTATGTTCTTGTTTTTTGTTTCTAAAGTAAAAGTAGCCTAACATACTGCCAAATGAAGTTCTATCGCAGTAATTAGTCCAGCCTTTTCAGTGATTAACCAGCACAGACAGACAAACAGGCAAAAAATAAAAGTTGTTCTCTCACAAGTACCGTATATATCTTTGCTCCTCCTACAATAACATTTATATTGCATTAATTGATTAATATTAAATAATTAATAGGTTAATAAATGAGCCTTCATTCTTATAGAAATATTAGCAGCACACCGCGGTTTCACCCGCATAAGTTTAGATTCCATGGGAATATCGGAGTAAAAATTATCCTATATGTTAATCCTGGTTATAAGCCATCTGTGTGCAAATTTCATCCAAATCTGTTCAGTAGTTTTTGCATAAAAGATTAACAAACATCCATCCATACTTACAAACTTTCGCATTTAGAATTTAGTAGGATTTGTACGCCGTAGTATGGCAGGATATGCTGGAACCAAATTTGTAATATCTATTGTACCATATTCTGACAAATGAACATTTTTGATTTGATTTGATTTCCCGTTCACAAGCATTTACTAAAACCCTGTCATTTTGATATTGCAAACAGAAACTTCAATTTTATTCATTCGCGTTTAAAATAAATAAAGAAAGAAAAAGAAAAAAATAAACAAAGGAAGAATAATAGAGCCTAGTTTAACTTCACCCTGTATTTCATTGTTCGCACGATTCGCGGGGACAAATTACGATGATTAATTGGCCTTATTTGTACACATGCTGTATGTGTTAAAGATTGATCGACAGTTTATTAATGGTTTCTTTTTCGCTTCTCTTGTTAGGTGACAAAGAAAGGGGGGGTGGAAGGTCTCATTGTTAATTGCAGGTTTATCGATTTAGTCCCGGTTAGACGGGGCCCGCTTACCAGGGTTGCGGAATTTGTTCGAAAGAGTCACCGTGGCCCTGGAACACAAAGGGCATTAGGAGGAACATGGATGGGTTTTAGTCGGTAAGATTCCGACACTGTTCTAGGTGGAGCGGAAAGTGTCAGAAGTCATTTGGTGTTTCCCAAACATAAAAAAATGCCCGTTTTCTGTGTTACTTTATCGGTCGTTTATCTATCCTTCAACGATATTGTATTGTAAAATACATTTAACGAACATAAGCATTATTCGTTTGAACTAATTTTATTGATTAGTAGTAGGTATTGTTTTTTTTTTTTGTTTTTGAGAACAATAATTTCAATAAGTCTTGAACTCTTGATCGATGATGAAAAATCTTTCACGGGTGAGTGTCATGAGCATAGGCTAATTATAGACTTTTTTTAGTCTAGAAAAATCTCAGTTCCTGTGGAATACGCAAAGAAAGTGAAGTCCCAGGAAAAGCAAAAGTCATTTAAATTCAGAATAAGATTTGTTCAGTGTGATATGCTGATCCTTGCCCATATATCCCTGCGAGTCTAAAATATAGTAGACTGATCAAACTAGAATAGATTAACTAACAGTAAAAATATGTTAAAGATATTTTTTTTAAACCATTAGCAGCTGTCTGGATTCTCTGAAACGGATATATACTGTATTTATGGTACATACGACGCTCATAAGAGTCATAATTTAACTCTTATGAGCGTCGAGCTACTAAATCATGTTCTACTCTTGTAACAATTTTAAGCAAACTGAGAAATTTCTAATGGATAAGTCAAACTAACAATTCTACATGAGCCAGGTATCGATCCGGGAACCATGTTCTCAGCTGTGTTTCCCGCTACGCAAACGTATCAGTCAATATCAGCCAATTAGCTTCTTGTGTTCCCACTGCTGGGACACAGACTTCTCCCTAAGAGAAAGTGGACTATAATCCACCATTGGGTCTATAGATTTCAATTTCTTGTGTGTCTGCCTCAGCCAATTTTCTTCGAATCCAATGGATTAATTCACATAAAATTTCGTACCTCAAGCGAATTTTTGTGACAAAAACAACTTTGAGTATCTATAGGGTCACATTTAGGGACAAATTAGACGATTAAAATGATGTTATATACTCGAAACCCTTTCAACACGATTCCGCCTCGCACTTGCCGCAACAATAAAAGAAAACATCGTATAAAACGCATGTCTCAAAAACCACGGTGTTTTGGTTTCTTAGATATGCCGTTTCGCCGTTTCGACATCCATAATGATGAAATAAAGTACTCAAAGTATAATGCTTGACTTGGTAACGAACCCACTTTCTAAGACACGTAAAGCGGTTTCCTTACAATTACGCTAAAACACTTCTCAAACTAAAGTATAATTTAGCCAAAAAGTCAGAGAGTTCTTAGAAACAATGAAATAGAGCTACGTATTATACTCGTATATAAATGGTTTTTGATCCTATTAGGGACTTATTGATGCCCCAATTTCGTAAAAAGGACGCTAATCTACCGGACGAAAATGTATGGTCCACTTATAAACCCGATCTCAGCAGAAAATTTCCACGTAAATGGAATATAATATATTATTTGTTGTTACGAAGTGGGTTGGTAATGTTATTATCTTAATATTATATTTATAAAGGTGCCAATTATGATAGCTTTCCTCCCACATGAAAATAATAAGAATGATAGCTGGTAATTCTTTCACTGTTCAGGACAAAGACCTCGTGTAGTTTGTGAGAAGGATCGTGTAATTGATCACCATGCTTGCCAATCCCTCTTAGTAAGGATTGAATGGATCAGGAACATTCAGACTTGGACTACGATTCTTATAGGACAATGTCGCAGAATTTATTTAAGATGTTGTCAAGAGCGCGTTAGACAAACTGGGCGAAACGGAATGCATAAGTTAATCAATTTTATTTTTGTTAATTCTAGTTTTATTTCAAGTTGGCTGGATCCTGAGAAGCAAGAAGACAATTTTAGGCTCACTTTTGTCTTCCCTTTTAAATAATGGTAACCGATCATGCGGCATTGAATGGGATACGCTTGTTTAGAAGGAAATTTATCACTTTTGATTGGAAAAGTCCAGTGTAGACATACAGAATGCCCGCTCAATTCTTAGAAATAAAGGCTTATGTAATAATCATCAGTGGGTATGTTCTTTATTCGGCGGCGGTTACCTCTCGCTTCCGGCTCTGGTTCAATCAATGATCCGGAGCGAGGAGTTACGGAAAATGATCACCAGCAGGACCGCGTGGGGGAGTAGAAACAACACGCCCTAGACGCCCCAAGCATCTGGAGTCGCAGGTCGATTCCCGGCCACCGTAGGCGCAGGCCTGCGGACGGCGAGCTATGGGTGGCTTTTCGTCCGATAGCCACTAGACCCGGGTCGAACGTGCGTCGTATTCCACTTACGCTCCAAAAGATGTCAGCAAAGAAGACGGGTCACGATAAGGTCAGTGCCTGCTAGGGTTGCAGAATTTGTTCGAAAGAGTCACCGCGGCCCTGGAATGCATAGGGCATTATGAGAAACATGGTGGGTTTTAGTCAGTAACAGACCGACAATCCTTTTCGCTTTGCCTAGAGCAGAAGAAGTAATTTGATGATTTCACATCTATAAAAAAGTATGTTCTGCATCTACACAACCCTTCTTCTTCCATACCTTCTTATATCTTTCACACTGTCCATCGTTTCTTCCCCACATTCATTCAGTATTTAGTTCTGTAAGTATATAATTTATAATTAATAAAACCTATTTCCCCGTCTCAAACGACGTGTAACATCCAACATTGTTAGAAGCCATTACGTGATGAACATTCGCACATGTTGATCATATAAATATGACGTGGCTACACAATGGGCGTAGATGACAGGGCTTTACTTACGGCTTTTGTACGACAACAATGCAGTTGTGCGCTACAACTGAGCGTGGGTAATGAAGGGTAAGGCTGTCTGCTGGAGAGCGACTAGTCGGTGCGATTGATAATGAGAAAGAAAAAGTATTTATCGTAGCAGACTTGATAGGCATCATCATCATCAACAGCCTGTTGCAGTCCACTGCTGGACATAGGCCTCTCCATTTGCACGCCACTTACATCTATTTTCGGCTTCTTGCAACCAGTTTCTGCCAGCCGTCCTGCGCAAATCGTCACTTTACCGTGCCTGACGACGTCCTACACTGCGTTGATAGGCATACAAATTATTAAATTTAACTAAAAATCCTTAACCATAGTATTCCTCCCTCCTCGCGGCGTATTCTTCATTACTAAGGATCGTGGCATCGCCGATGTGAAGTAATTTTCCGAAGACGTTTTGCCAGCTGCAAATGTTAAAATTAACATTTAACTGGAAGCAAAAGAAAGACAAAGGAGCAGAAACTGGGCTAATGCACACCATGTCTTTGGAAACAAGACACTCGGCATGACCCTGAGACATGGGCGGATCTAGTCGGTAGTCAGTTTTCAGGAAACATGGTGTTTCGATGGATCTTATCCTGTGAATTTATTTAAGGGTTGACAAAAGATATAGGTAATAAACGAAAACATTAGAATATGAGTAAGTACGTACTTCCCATAGTATTAATGTGAATGTGAAAGTCTGAGTTTTATTTAAGTGGTAGTCTGCATGGAAAATAGCGCTCAAAACATACATAGATAGTTAATAGGTGGCGACCGCGTACCAGACGACGCAGCGTTATAAGACTTCCCACAGGGTATACCGATGACCTGGTAAGGCCTGGGCGATCCGCTGACTGCGAGATCCACAGGACCAATATAGGTGACACTTGGATGAGGCCTATATGCAGCAGTGGACGTGGAATAGAATAGAATGGAAATACTCTTTACTGTAGCCATAACCAATTGATGTTATGGTACCCAGTTACTGAGTTATGGAGATCAGAAAAGCAGTCGCTGCATTAAAATATTGATATCAGCTGTATGCCACAGTTAGACCAGATGCCGATCCCAACCTAGTTGGTAAAAGGCTAGGCAGTTTTTTTTTATCTTCGACAGTAAAGAGTTCCTATCAAGGTTTTCTTTTTATTTTTATTCCACTCTGTTGGTGGTCAGCGGGCCTACCATGACATCCTAAAACGTGAGTCTTCCGAGCGAGAAAAAGGGATGGAGCTATATGGGGTGTATAACTCTATCCCTCTTTCTCGCTCGAAAGACTCACGTTTTAACACCTCATGGTACGCCCGCAGGATACCCTTTTCAAATGTTTTCTTAGATCAAAACCAGTTTTGTTGAACTTTTAATAGAAAAAAGTCGTAAAGTCACTAGTAAGTCTCAGTCCTATCAACAGGCCCGTTGTTCCGCTCGGGGCACAGTTTTTCACAGGTCCCGGACACTCGAAGATTAAATTCCTTTTGTTACCAGACACTTTGCGTTGATTCAAATCTCTGAAATCACGTTTTACTCAAAAAGTTGTAATGGTTTTGTATGCATATTGTAATTTTGTATTCTTTGTGGTGAGAGAGTATACGTCCTAATGTCTTTTTTAATTTTGTTGGAAATTGCTTATTTGCAAAAACTTAAGGTATTGTTTAGAAGTGTGTTGTGTCTGGTAATCTGCTAGTATGTATTTATTACTAGCTGCCGCCTGCGGCTCTACCCGCTTGAATGTTGAAAATTATTCTAAAAGAACATACCCCCGGGATACAAAAGTATCATATGTTTTATTCCAAACTTTAATCTACCTCTGTGCCAAATTTCGTTAAGATCTGTTCAGTAGTTTTGCGTGAAAGAGTAAAAAACATTCATACATACAAACTTCTTATAGAGTATTATGGGTTTAGACAAATTACCTACCATTCTATTAGCGAATGGGATTGTTGCAAATATTAGTCACGTGATATTTTGACCGCGTTTGTCTATTCTATTTTTTTTTAATGGCAAACATGCCGATGTCGACAATTCTATCAATGTCAACTGTGCTATGGAAAGACGTGTGAGACCACAGACAACAAACGAAGATTTTTATAATTTTGAATATAAAAAAAGGAAATATCAAACTTTTTTGACGTTTTGGCAATCGCCTTCGCCACACTAGAGCTGATAGAATGTCACAGAGCCTCGGGGCCATCCTTGACGTGCCAATGTCATTGTGATTTCGTTTTGAAAAAGGGATTGTGCTATTTGTACCGTATAGCTTTGCTTCTCTCAAAACACGTCAGAGTGAGGAGGTATCACTGTCATCTAACACACCTTGAGTTGATCCGGGATTTCTTATAGCTATTGGTATAACTCTGTTTTAATAAATTTTAAAGATACGAGTAGTTGAGTGTGTCGATTTTATTTGATTTTCAATCGACATCGAAAAAAGGAGGAGGTTCTCAATTAGACTGTTTTGCCTCCTCCTTTTTTGGAAGCAGTTGAAGGAGAAATAATTCTTGAAGTCTACATGCGTTACAGAAATAGAACGAGGTGCTTAAAATTCTGGTAAATATCCAAAACTCATAATATACTACTGTGAGACAAACACAGACGCAGAATGTGAATAAATACATTTTGAATACGGCAGATTCTTCATTTGGCTGTAACTGACTGATAGACAGACAGACAGACAGCACACGAGTGATCATAAAAAATTCGTGTTGCATTCGGACGTACGGGACCCTAAAAACAGCCGCTGTAAAAAATTGGACTATCCTTTTAGAGCTATAAATCCAGGAACGCAAAGACCGTTTGTTTGCTTCCCCAACATGCGGAAACTAACGGTAAATGCCCACTGTGGTATGCGGGCGTGTGAACAAAAACAACTGGATGGTACAGCAGTCTGGGTTCTAGGATTTATGCAGTTTTTTTTCGTAGGTACTCAAGAATTTTCTTTTTAAAACTTAGCACTTAGCAGCATACAAATGTTTTTAGCTATTTGATTTTATCTGCATGGCAAAAGGTGACAAATTTAACGAAAAAAAGTCGAGTCGGAATTGCGTAAAGAATTTTGTTAAAAATGAGCGCTTTCTTCGAATTTGCCATGAGTTTTTTACTACCCAGAAGTTGATCCTTTGGAAGCGACACTTTTGGATCGTTGGACAGTGTTTTTTTTTTCCTAATCAACTGATCCCATTCCTGGCTAGGAACATCGATTTTCAAAATCCAATAATGAAGCTTTGTTTATCATCAAAATTGGGTTCAAGACTCCTTTCAGTGTTTTTTGTTTTTCCTCATATATTTATTATGACTTGGCCTTACACGCCCCGCACTTGAAAGTGAAGTCTCATGTCAGAGGGAGGATGGAGGAGGTTATTAATGACGTCTTTTGATTGGCTGCTGTATTCTTAAAATAAATTTAAATGTGTCTTTGGCGGTGTGATACTTGAAGATTATTCCAAGGGTAATCTATGGCCTAATCCAGGTCACAATCTACCTGTGTAATTTTTCGTGTTCCGTACAAGGAACACTTATAGCTTCCCCATATCCATCAGTCCTTCCATCTGAGGATTTATTCAGATAGAATTGACACTATGAAGCTATAATAAGGTAGTTAACTAAAAAAAATCTAATTAGTCCGTCAGATAGATTTCCAAAAAATATTGAACACGTATTTTTTAACATAAACAAAAAATTAAGACGATAGGTACAGTGCGTTGAAAATTCGTGTGACGTCACTACGTGCTAAAAATTTTACCACGGCGTGACGTCACAAGCCTTCACTTCTATCCAATCTTTGATGCTTCATATCTTCGTCAATTTTATATACCTATTTGAAAAAGCAAAAAATACGTGTCCAATATTTTTCGATAATCTTACCGTTTAATAGAATCATATTTTTTTACTCAGGAAAGATCCCTTTTTTACCTAAATATTGATCACGACGAAAAAATTCTAAAATAAAATATTTTTTATTCTTAGCTATTCGCTGGTCTCAACATAAGACACGATTCACAAACAAAGTTTTTCGTGAGCCAATGTTTTGCAGAAAATCGTCGGCTGTAAGAGGTTCAAATATATGGGCGAACTTTCTCTTTCATTGGCTGAACTTGCAAAGTAAGCACTCACTTTGATACTTATGACGTGTTTGGGGAATTATACGGACAAATATACGAAGTCTCATGTCAGGAAGAGGATAGAGGAGGTTATTAATTATGTATTTTGGTTGGCTTTTGTTTTCTTAAAACACTGGGTTTTGCCTGTGACTTTGGCTGCATGATAATAATTAGAAATGATTCCAAGGGTAGTATTAATTTATGTATATAGTATTTATGAGGAGCAGTGGTGGCCAAGTGGTAAGGGCCCCGACTTACGAATTGTAGGTCGCGTGTTCAAACCCAGCCAAGCGCATTACTTTGTGTAATTAATTACATCACCACTGCTCTCAAAACGGTGAAGGAAAACATCGTGGGGAAACCGGCATATCCTTTTTTTTTTTTTTTTTGGATGGGAAATCATCATATGACTTCTCCCGCTCTGGGCGGAGCGGAAGGGAGTGTCAGACTCTTACTGACTAAAACCCACCCGTGTTCCTGCTTGTGCCCTTTGCGTTCCAGGGCCGCGGTGACTCTTTCGAACAAATTCCGCAACCCTAGCAGGCACTGACCCTATGGGGCCCCGTCTTGTTTGCTGACGGCTCTTTGAGGCGCGCGTGGAATACGACGCGCCGTCGACTCGGGCCTGGTTGCTATCGGACGGCGAGCCACCCATAGCTCGCCATCCGCAGGCCCGCGCCTACGGCGGCCGGGAATCGCCCTGCGTTTCCCGACGCCCGGGGCATCTTCTCCTGTTGCGGCGGCTGGATAGAGGGGCTTCCCTCTCTCGCACGCGCTCCGCCTCCTCCTTCGCTAGCATTACTGCTTCGCAGAAGGAGGCGGCCGCCTCCCATGCCTCCTCGCTCCCGACCATGGCTTGAACCAGGGCCGGACGCGAGAGGTCGCCGCCGCCGATCGCCTCGATGAGGACACGGCGGTGCTCCGCCCAGGCAGGGCAGACCTCCACCGTGTGCTCCACCGTGTCCTCCGGGCGATCCACACAGTGATGACACCCGGACGTGTCCTCCCGCTGGATCCGACACAGGTACCTCCCGAAACAGCCGTGTCCGGTGAGCACCTGTGTCAGGCGGAAGGTGAGGACGCCGTGGCGTCTCTCTAACCACTCCTCAAAGAGGGGACTTATCGCCGCAACGGCGGCGTGCCCAGCGCTGGGTTGCAGCAGTCGCTGTCTCCATACCTCCGTGAGATCCCGCCGGAGCTCCGTCCGCTGCGCAGCAATCTGCCGCGGCAGCAGAGTTTCGCCCCGGCGTAGCGCCTCCACGCGCAACGCGTAGACGTGCGCGAGGGCTGTCGCCTCTAGATCCCACGGCAGCAATCCGGCAAGGAGGTTCGCCGCCTCGCCGGAGACCGTGCGGTATCCCCGGATCAGCCGGATGGCCATGACCCTCTGGGCCGAGACCAGGTGGCGCGCTGGCAGTCGCCTCAGCGACAGCGCCCACACCGGGGCCCCGTAAAGGGCCATGGACCGCACGATCCCCGCGTACAGCCTCCGGCAGGAGGCGTTTGGTCCCCCTAGGTTGGGCAAGAGCCGCTTGAGGGCAGCCCCGGCCCGCCCCAGTTTGGGAGCCAAACGGCGGAAGTGCTCCGCAAAGTTCCACCGGCTGTCGAGGACGAGACCCAAGTAGCTCATCGTCGACCCGACGCCGATGCAAACCCCTCCTACCCTTATCTGGGATCCCGATGGTGGCCGGTTCCGAGGTCCGTGAAAACACATGGCCTCGGACTTGTGTAGGGCCACCTCGAGACCCAGTTGCCGGATCCTCCCAACGACAACCGGCATATCCTAGAACCAAAAATTTGAAGACATGTGACATTCACCAACCCGCACTGGGCCCGCGTGGTGGATTATGGCCCATTCCCTCTCCTAGAGAGGAGGCCTGTGTCCCAGCAGTGGGAACGTTAAAAGGCTGATTATGTAATTATTAATTTATGTCCTAGCCCAGGTCCTCCTGCCAGAGTTGCGGAATTTGTTCGAATGGGTCTCCGCGGCACTGGATCGCAAAGGGAATTTATGAGGAACACGGGTTGGTTCTAGTCAGGAAGAGTCTATTACTCCCTTCCGTTCCACCCAGAGTGGGAAGAATCATTTGATGATTTTCCATCCATAAACCCAAGTCCTAGTCCACCGGTATCATTTTTTAGGGTTCCATAGTAAAACTAGCCATGTCCGTCTGTCTGATCGTCCGTCTGTCCGTGGTTATTCAGAATTCTAATTTCAAGTTACTCTAAGTACCGATTTCATTCCAAACAAACGTAAGTTTTCATTTAAGTAATTTTTCTAGCGATACATTTATTAAATTACTTATCCTGTTGTAAGAATGTTTAGCAAAATGAAACAGAATACACGTTTCAATACATTTCGTTTTTCAACTGAAGCTTATTCCACGCCAATCAAATCTGAATCACTGCATGAATCCTTATAAATCTACTCATCTACATTTAAAACAGTACCCACTCAAGTCGTTCTCCATTCGGGTAGAAACACCAATTCTCGTCACTGGTAATGCTTCAATATAAGAATGTTACGGCGCTTTACCCCCAACTCCGATAAGTCGGAACTTCCGATCGATATTAACTACGCCCTTTGTTTTAATCGGAGTTCGAAGCATAATTCGCTATTTTAAGAGTCCAGTCATTTTTTTTAATTTGCTAGCCCTTATTCATTTCAAGATCATTCTTGTTTCCGATTAAATAAAAAAAAACAACCATGTATTTTTTTAGAAGTCGATTTTATTATTTATTGTAAAAAAAAGTTTTTATTTTTACTTACAGTCGTCATGCCCTACGGCTAAACTTACCCAATACAGTGTGTTATGACTTGTGTAAACAATAAACAGTCATGCAATTTCAGCAATCCCATTGATTTATTATCGTTTATTGAAGAGTTCCGTTTCCTATCTCCGTTCTTCACCAAACTGAAAAGGGACCACCTCGAAATACAAAACTTAGTTTTTTTTGCTTTAAATCGACGTGTGTGTGTGTGAGAAGAGAACTTCGGTAACGTAGACGAAGCCACGCATTATTAGGATCTCCCTCAAATTTAAATAGGACCACAATATGACAAGCATCAGCTTTCGAATACAAAAAGAATCATCTAAATTGGTGCAACCAGTTAGAAGACATAAGGTATCACACACACAAAAAAATAAACAGTCGAATTGAGAACCTCCTCCTTTTACGGAAGTCGGTTAAAAACTGCTCTGGCTGAATAATGCTTGCTATAGCTAAACCATATTTCTTATGCCACAACCTCCAACTCTGATTGCGGTGCCATCTCCGACAAACCATATTTAAGTACTTTAACTTCGATACCTTCGGAACATATGTACCTGTTTCAATCACTCGGTCGGGTAGCTTGGGTAGCGGCCCCAATAAAGGTCGGGTTTTCCCGTATTTTTCATTGGCACGTGACGTTGATGCGAGCCAAGATTGTTTCTGCTACATCGACGGTTCGTTTCTTGCGATTAAGTGGTTTAATAATAAAGGTTATTTTATTAAGTGTTTAGTGCCAACCATTGGAAGTAAAAGTTACGTTGTTTAGGGTCTTCTGCCAATAATTTTACACGTGCAGCCTATGGGTCGTGTGGTGGTATGGTGGATACGAAAGAATCCTATGAAACCCTGTGTATCCTGTAAAATAATGCCTTCAGGGCGTTGGTGAAGCTGCTTCGCTACTGTAGTGCATCGGGTATGTTTGCGGACGCAAACATAGATGATTTTGCGGCGATTTATTCGCAAGAGTGTTGCGTTTCCTGATCCGCCGCATACGTCGAGGCAGTTCCAACAGTTACCTTCAGTTGTTTGTCTGGAGGATGGATTTGTATCTGGATTGCCCAATAATGCGGTATTGGACCAGGCTGCACGTTGAGCACTCCGGATCCAAACCTAAATTTAGGCTAATCTATACTTATAATAAATCTGTAGAGAGGTCAATTCTGTACAAGGAATATATTTTCAAAATAACTATCAGGGGGTGATTAGTGATCGATACTGGTGCCAAAAACGCAATCAGTAAAATTTTTGTCTGTCTGTCTGTCTGTCTGTCTGTCTGTCTGTATGTTCTTTATAGAGACAAAAACTACTCGACCGATTTTAACGAAACTTGGTGCAATTACTCTTCATACTCCTGGGCAGGTTATAGTATACTTTTCATCACGCTACAATCAATAGGAGCAGAGCAGTGAAGGAAAATGTTGGGAAAACGGGAGAAGTTACTCCATTTTTTAAACTTCCGTCGCGTGTGTAGCCTTAATGGTTAAAGTTACATAGAAATCATGTATTACGGAAATGTTTTACATAAAATTATCAAAAAAAGGTCCCTGTGTGTGTGTCTATATTTTATGGTTGACTCACAATAACACGTGTAACTCCCGATAGCTTTGCAGTTCGGCGCTTTCTGATTATTTGTATGAAACTTTGTCAATTTAAACCGATCGGGCTGAGAGTTTCAAAATCGGGGGTAAAGTAACTATTCCACGCGGACGAAGTCGCTGGCAGAAGCTAGTATAAAATATGAGTGTATATTTTATTTTATTTAACAATTTTGTGTATTTTGTTTTATTTAATTGTTATGGACAAATTGTACCCTTACCCTTATTGGAAGGCGTGTTATGTAAGAGTTATATGCTTTATGTTGTCAGTTTGTGTCTTGGAAAAGGTCCAGTCTTTAAACAATTAGAACAACTTGTTACAAAAAAATACAACTGACATCTAAACAAAAAAAAAAACAAAAAGTACAATATAACTTTAATTTCGGAAATCGATGTTTTTGGTTACACATCGTACGTGGTATAAATTGGTGTAAACAATACACAAACATGCGATTTCAGCTATCCCGATAGTTTTGTTTTATGGGACCAAATGGCAACTATTTATCATCGAATAAAAAACAACCACGAAAATTGGATCAGAAATCTCGGCGTAATCGCTGTACATACATAGAAAAAAAAACATAGGTACCTGTCGAATTGAGAACCTCCTCCTTTTTGAAGTCGGTTAAAAACACGATCAATATCATTATATCATATTAAAAAATCCTCCTTTTTTTCTTGGAAACTGTACTTACACAGAGATTTTGCTGTACGTAGGTGCGTTGACAAACATAAAACTCTCACACCTGGAACAATTTCAATACCGAAGACTTACAAATATTATTTCCCATCCAAAATAGACAAAGACAATATAGCAACAACCAACTGTCTTAGGATAATTCAACAACACGTTTGAAACCCACGTTATCCTTTCCATGCCTCCTAACACCCACAGAGTATGAGGGTTATTCTGAGTACCACAATGTTTGTCACTGTTTGCAAGAACTTATTATTGCATCGCCCACGCTTTACTCTTTTGCGGAGTAAACAAAACTTTAAGTGGCAGTTGTTTAAAGTTGACTCGGATGGTGCAAACAAAATTACGAATGTGACATTAAAACATTGAAAGAAACTGTTTAACGAAGCAAAGGATAATCCGTCAGTAAAATTTTATAATTTTCCAGTAAGATATGGTTGGTCATATAATAATATACAATACTGCAAAAGGTTGAATTCACTCATTTGTGAACATTGGACCATTGCACAAATGCCAATGGACCACGGCGGCGGTCACTTCAACCAGCCAACCTCCCTCCAGAAGCAGATCAATCCATTCAGTGTGGTCAAGATATCGCGATAAGCGAATTCGGTGTCCGTAATGGTTGCCTCCGTATTTCGGAGACGCCTGTGCACTCAACTCTTCCAAGTATACTCTGCATAGAGTACTGTCCGTTATTTCTATCGTGTGGAAATGTTTTTTCACTGTGCAGTGTCCGGTGATGGTCCCCGCCACCATTTGCAGGCTGCCTCCATCTAGTCGCAGAAGTTATATCCAGGAATGGCATCGACTATGCTGCCTACAGCCTGATACCGAGGCTCACCAACGTTTTGCTTCTGCAGCTGGGTGAAGGGAGTGGTTTAGGTCCAACAGCCACTGTACCAGATCACCTTTGGCCAAACCATCAGTCGCGTCATGTCCTAGTGATCCGCTGTGTTCTTTTATCCACTGCAGCGTCACGATGTTGCGGCTGGTCACCGTGACGCTTTTTAAGCCATTGGCGTTCTTTTATGAGTTTCGAGGTTGTGTATTTCTTCCCTAGAGATTGGAGAACTAAGGCGTTGTCAGGGAGTATGCGAAAATGAGTATCCATGACTCTCCTGGCTTCTATGGCATGGACCGCCTGGCTAATGCCCACGCCTTCTGCTTAATAGACGGTGTTAAGCTTGATTCGCCGTACTCCGATAAGTCTACCGCCAAAATGTGGAAGCCATCGTGGATGAAATGGAAGGAGACGTAGAAAATAAAATGCGTGATTTTTTTTTGTCTATCGTTACTTTCCAGATTCGTACTTTGAATTCGAATTTAATCTTTTTTTGAGAATCGAATCCATTCCCTTCCAGACTATCAAATATGGTATATCTGTATAGATGTATGTATGTATGTACCGTGTACTCTTTAAGTTCGTTCCGTTATCAGAAGGTAATTGATTTCTTAACAACAAATTAAAATTATTTATAACTGCTACGCTTGTTCTCAAATATTTCCTTATAGCGCAACTTTTATCGAATACTACCAGCGCCCCGCGGTTTCACCCACATAGCTCCCGTTTCCATGGAAATATGGAGATAGAATATAGCCTACGTCACCAGGGGATAGTGTAGCTTCCCAACAGAAAGAATTTTTTAAATCGGTTCAGCAGTTTCGGAATCTATTTTTATTACATACATGCAAACAATCAAATCTTTCCTCTTTAAGATATTAGTAAAGATGGAGAATAGCACCAAAACAAAATTATACATACGTATGTGTACAAACTTCAAACAAGAATACAATTACAATTTCGACGTTCTCAGCTACTTGTAGGTGCGGTACTTAATTTATTTATTTGCTCATACTTAAAACTTTTATTGAGGCTCTACTGTCTCACAAATGGGTTTTCCGAGCCACCTTGAATCATCCCTGATTGTACGCGTCCATTGTTAGTTTTTTCCATAATTAATCGAGAAATTAATATTGAATTCTGACTCTTTACTTTAAAGAGTATTAACTCTTTAAATAGTATCTGTGATGGCAAAGCAAAGCAAGATGCCTGAATTTTTTTTGTCGACTTTGACAATCGCTGATCTTTATTAACCAATACACTGTGGAATTAATTATGTGTTTTTACAAACGAGCTCTGTTCTTATATGCAGGATGTTTCATTTGTTGTTGTTTTGTACTTTTACGTTCGATGGCAGTTTTTTAGTCGGTGACCATAAGGCCTTATGTAAAACATAAGCTGCCGCGATCTGCACGCTGGCTTCTCGAAGCCGGCGTGCAGATCGCGGGGCGGTAGAGCACCATAGTCTTGTGTTATTATGAGACATTAGTGTCAATTTGCGCCAACGAAATGTCAAAACAGCGACGACAACATCTTTTTGATATAAATTTCTTATTTGTGTCCGTAGACTTAAGGAAAAATAAAGGTACTCCCTTTCTTCTCATAAAATTGTTTGTCCTAAAATCATTATCCATAACACGTTTGCTATAAACTGCAGTAACCATAATGTTCAAAACCCCGAAATTTTGTTCAGCATAATTATCTTTAGATCTAAAAGTATTCTGTCATAATATCGAGTACCATAATAATTGAATCTCCTAATTTTACATGCCCTAAAGTCATATATCCTAAGTATTGTGTTGAATAATGTGTATTATTCCGAATGTTCATTTATAATAAATATTTTAGTCCTAAAACATTTGCTAAAAAATAGGTTTTAGTGACAGAAACGAATCGCTGTAAATCCGACTCCACGCAGTCTTGTCTGCCCTACCCCTAGAGTGTAATTTAAACTCGCGTGGGACCGCCTGAGCCCCGCAGCGCCGGAGCCGTGACAGAAACCATGCCTGCTGCATGTTGCATGCTTGCTTGCATGCTGCGTGCTTGCTTGCATGCTGCGTGCTTGCTTGCATGCTGTATGCTTGCTTGCATACTGCGTGCTTGTTTGCATGCTGCGTGCTTGCTTGCATGCTGTATGCTTGCTTGCATGCTGCATGCTTGCTTGCATGCTGCATGATTGCTTGCATGCTGCATGCTTGTTTGCATGCTGCATGCTTGCTTGCATGCTGCATGCTTGATTGCTTACAAAAATCATATGTTCACAATCAACTGCTTTATTGAGTACATGTAGGTATAATAAACACATCAAAAGTATCTAGGGATCAACATATATTTTTGCAATAACTTTCCTCCTGATTGATATTAATTAAAATTTTCTTTAAGGATTCATCAAATAAAGTGTTTTCGTTTGTCACAGTAACGATAAACCAAGTCACCTTTGCATTAATAAAGAAATTTGCCATTTTCCTAATAAAGGGATTTTTGACATTTGAACCACTAACATTAAAGTTCGAAAAAAAGACTGAAATAACAGTTTTCTTTAAAATTTTATTGGGTAACTTAAACAATTAATAATCCGTGTTTCTACCGCGAACACTAACAACACAAGAACATCGGTTTGGCATACTCAAAATGAGTTCATCCAAATCACGCTGTGGAATGGCCGCCCATGTTCGTTGCAACAACAAAAAAAGGTCTTCTTGCGACTGGATACCCTCCATATTCGGCAGAGCTCTTCTCTGTAGCATATCCCATGCATGCTCAATCGGGTTCAAGTCTGGCGACTGAGCAGGCCAGGGCAGGACATTGATGTTAGCTGCGGCGAGAGTCTGTCTTACAACTCTTGCGGTGTGCGGTCGTGCATTATCATGCATTAACTGAAATAAGGGACCGATTTGCACTTGTAGAGGAACGATGACGTCTGATACAATCGTCTCAGCATAAATTTGAGCGTTGAGGTTGCCTCTGATCCAAATCAACTCAGTTCTTCCGCCGATCCAAATACCCGCCCATACTATGATGGTTCCACCACTATAAGGATGGACTTCCTGGCAGGATTTTAATCGCTGTTGGCGTCCAGGGGTTCTCCAGTGTCGTATACGTCTTGTATCCGGTCTCATACCAAAACGAGACTCATCAGAAAAGCACACGAAACGCCATTGTTCTTCTGCCCAATTTCTGTGTTCAAGAGCCCATTGATATCGAATCCTACGATTGTGCATTGCTATAGGTGGTACCCGTAGCGGTCTTCGGGAATGAAGGTTCACTTCATGCAAGCGGTTTCTGACTGTTTGGTCGCTAATTAAGTTCCCTGAAGAGTGATGAAGCCTCACGGCTAACATCATGGCGGTTATTGTTGGAGCTCTTCGAGTTAAGATTTGAATGTATCGGTCTTGTCTCCGTGTGGTGCAGCGATACCGTCCTCCATGGCGCTCAGCCAAGGTAAGCGAAGAGCTCTGCCGAATATGGAGGGTATCCAGTCGCAAGAAGACCTTTTTTTGTTGTTGCAACGAACATGGGCGGCCATTCCACAGCGTGATTTGGATGAACTCATTTTGAGTATGCCAAACCGATGTTCTTGTGTTGTTAGTGTTCGCGGTAGAAACACGGATTATTAATTGTTTAAGTTACCCAATAAAATTTTAAAGAAAACTGTTATTTCAGTCTTTTTTTCGAACTTTAATGTTAGTGGTTCAAATGTCAAAAATCCCTTTATTAGGAAAATGGCAAATTTCTTTATTAATGCAAAGGTGACTTGGTTTATCGTTACTGTGACAAACGAAAACACTTTATTTGATGAATCCTTAAAGAAAATTTTAATTAATATCAATCAGGAGAAAAGTTATTGCAAAAATATATGTTGATCCCTAGATACTTTTGATGTGTTTATATTTATTTACGTATAGTAAAAAATATAATGCATCATCAGATATTTTTAATTATAACAAATCAGAGAAGCTCACAGCAATTGCTTTGTTATAAGATCTAAGAATGTTATTATTATAAATAAACATTATGTAATTTGAATTTAGGACTTAACTTTTATTGAAAACGGTTTTATATATTTTGTATATTATTGATTGTAATATTTATGACAAACGGATTTAGGACATATTATATTTAGGGATTTCAATTTTATGGCATGAGGTTTTAGGTGATATTAAGTTCGGGTAAGTTATCATTCGGACAAATGATGATTAGGCCAAAAAACGTTATGGCTCTTCAAATTATGGATAAAAAAGTTAGGTGACACAATGGAGAACTAAAAATAAAGTTTACATTTTTGGGTAGTCTGGGAATGCGTTTCCTGTACATGTATGTTTTTAGATTTGGTCTTGCAGTTAAGGTTGTTCATAACATGAATACAAAGACCCATTTTCAGATTTTGCGTTTAACCTGTAACACCTAAAATTAAAATAGCAAAAAAAAAAAATTGTAAATAGTATTTTTTTTTAATTATACCTATCCTTGAGATAAAGCTACCACAAAAAATATTGACGTGTAAAAGTTTTATTTTTCAACCTACTTACAAAATAAATTTAAATATATCATTCAAAAAAGTACTTCACCTAAGATTTGTTACCATATACCCTATTCGATATATGTAGATACCTACATCCGACGACGAGAAACAAGGAAGAAACACCAATTTGAATCCCACAGAACCAATAACTAATTTATCTACAAGGTAGTAAGGTAGCAAGCCCAGTAAATAGCCTCTCGATCGAACATTCCTAGCTACCGCAACATATTGGCATTCTTCCAAGTAACAAGCGTTTTCAATTAACTCCGAAGTCGGTTCATTTCCTGATGCCACGTGGAGGGGCTTCCTTTTTCCACTCTCATGTCCGGTGTCTTGAGGACGTGTCGCCGCTTATTGGCGTATTCACCCCAAGGAGAAACTGTGAGAAAATGTGTGTCTGTGGAAAAGGCTGAATGTACTTGAGTTTCGAAGGTATATAAGGAAGATTATACTCAGTATTACGTAAAGATAAGGTTGATAATTGCTTAAAAACTGGTTTTCATCATTACTACATAGTATAAAACAAAGTCGCTTTCTCTGTCCCTATATCCCTATGTATGCTTAAATATTAAAAACTACGCAACGGATTTTGATGCGGTTCTTTTAATAGATAGAGTGATTAAAGAGGAATGTTTATATATAATATAATATACTCATACATATTATAGTAGAGGAAGCATTAGTATCTACATTGCACCCGTGCGAAGCCGGGGCGGGTCGCTAGTAATTTATTAATGTAGCAGTGAAAAAAACAGACTTTTAACACTTAATAAATACAATAAAAAATAAAAATTTTACTTCACAGTAAAGAAAAACACTGAACAAAATTCAACGTTTAGTAATTTTATTCATTTATAGAAAAAATATTAGGATTGATATATTAGGTCAAGGAATAGTTACTTTGTACACGGATATTACCAAGATACTGAGACTTTTCTGCTTCAGAAAGCACGTGTTTTAGGCTGTAATTTATAGTAATTTCAGTTAAAGATCAACAGCAAACAAAATAATGATAAAATATTTTTTGTTTTAGGTTTTCACCAATAGGTAGGATGATAGTACCTAGGAATCGTAATTGTCATGAAAACAAAATGTTTTCGTTTTTATTTATGAACCATGGCTCCCCCTTTTTATTCTTTTCAATTTAAAAAACTCACAAAAATACATACAGGAACCCTGAAAACATAACACTCCTTTTCTTGGGCAGTCCACCATAACTTCTAAACGGCTTAACTGATACCAATGTATGTGGTATCATTAGAAGCGTTGAGTTATCCCGGGTAACTTAAGCTAAAGATTTTTTTTTTTAAATAGAAAGCTATGGTTCATGAAAATATTTAGATTTTCATGAAAATTACGACTCCGTATATTATCATAGTTTTAAGCTTTCTTAGTACATAGCAAAAAATGTATGAAATAAAAAAAAACTAAAAAAAAAATGCCATGTCATGTCAAAAAGTAAAAAATAAAAAACAAGGTAGATCTATTCATTGCAATCGGTTTCTTTGGATAGTTCTTTAGAGGTCCCCCGACTGCAATGAAAATATTATTATGCATCTTGTTTTTAAGTTTTAGTACACTTTTTGACACGTTTTTTTTAATTATTTGTTTTATTTTTATGTTATGTTACTATGAAACTTTAAATAAAAACGTGCGTCTCCTATATTTTAATGAATCAAGAATGAACTGAGAAACGATGAAGCATTTCATTAACCATTTCAAGGTCATGCTATAATTATTTGATTTAATTTCATGACTAAATACTTTTAAAAGTTGCTCTTTGTCCATTCTCTCGTTTCAAATCCTTTGAAGAATATTGAAGTTACAATCATTTCATTATTGGTTTCTCTTTTATTACTTAAATATTTCTGTAAGAACATGAATAGAACTTTGTATTAAAATTGTCTTGTATTTTATGTTTTTATTTTTTAATTTAATTAAACGAGGACTTGTTATGACCATTTGGAAACTGAAATAGCTTGCTTTCCAAAGGTTTTCAGATGCGCTGGAAAATTTATTAATATATTTGGTTAGTCTTTTTCAAACAATTATGGGTTAGGCTTCCAGAATAAATGGATTCAGGTGAAAACCAATACGAGACAGTTGGCGCATTGGATGGTCGATTGGCCGTTGCGCTGCGTGTCGTGGGTTTGATTCCCGCACGGAATAAATAGCTGTATGGCCAAAATCTAGTTGTTACGCTTCGGCTGTTTGTGTATGTGAATTTCGTAAGTTTATAAACGCACCCACGATACAATAGAAATTTAGTGCGGGGCACGTATTAAAAATAAAGTAATATGTATTCATAGAGTAACTGCTTGTCTGACCTTCACAACCCAGTAACTGGGTGACACGAGACAGCAAGGCAGTACTGCTTGACTTGGATTTATGGGTACCAGTTACGACTTTCAATGATCGTGCTTTGTGAGGCAGCGAGGAGTCTTGGTATGTAAAGGGCGGTCCCCAAGCGCGTGCATTGGTTCGTGTTAGGGTAGGCCAGAGAAAATGTCCAAATAAATTTAAAAAAATAACCACATTATTCCGGGTTGATTTTTAATGAAAAGAGTTTTTTTTTTTTAAATAGCCTATTTAAAAAAAAAACACCACATTTCAACCCTGAATAATGTGGTATTTTTTTTTTGGCCTACCCAACTCGAACCACTGCACGCCACTGATGGTCCCCTATCTATGGAGCGACTTTGGCAGACGTCACTTAATGTCTAAGATCGACCCGTGTGGCTGTTATTAAATAGCCACGAGCTTCCTATTGCGAAGCAATAAAGATTTATAAAAGTAATAATACCAGATAGCAACTTTCCTCATCCCCACTTTAAAACTCAAACAAGACCAAACAAATCTTGAACATTTACTTTATTCAAAACGAGCAATGTAAGGGTGAAATCCGTTCACAAAGCGCCACAAAGACACCCATTGGCCGACCCGCATAAAGAGGCACGTGAACATTTTTGAAACAAAGTGAATATTTTAATGTTCTCAACGAGTCAACTTTTGTTGGCATTTGCAGGACAAGCGGAGGTAATTTGAATAACGAATTTGTTTAAATGTGTTTTTGTAAAGTTGTTTTCAGTTTTACATTTTCAATGGCTGTTTGATTTTTGTTAGTAGTGTTTTCGATTTAAAGGATTTTTTTCGCAACTTGGTAAACAAACAGATACTGCTATTGTCATTATATTAATATTTGATTCGGTAATGTGAATAGGCAAGGAATGGATTTATCAATTATTTTTTTTTTTACCATCTGGTTTATACGTTTTGTTACTTAATTTTTTTAAACAAGCTTTGCAACGTTTTTAAAAACACATATAAATGTTTTCTTAAACTGTAATATTTTATTCATTAAATTATTTTTATATAAAAAAAAATGTTCAAAATGTTACTTTCTTTAGATATATAGCAACTACTGCGTACAAGGAAAAATAAGTATCACATATTTATTACTATTAGCATAAATGCCATGCATGACTTTAAACAATTAAAACCACACCTTGTTACTTTATTACCGACATCTAAAATAATTATGTCACGATATAATCATGGACCATTAAAACATAAGTGGTCTAAAGTAAAGTAATTATTATTTTATTCTATAGGGTAAAGAGGACAAAATTAAAAAAAATGCATAATCATAGAATGTTGTTAGGAAATAAATATAAAAGGCCATAATGGTTTCTTAGTAAACGTAGAAAATGCAAAATATTACTTTTTTAACTCCACACGTCAATTTCCTAGTCCTAAATGGACATGTTTATTTCTTTCAAAAAGTCACGTACATGCATATTCTGGAACAGCCGAGCACTCTGTCTGGATAACAAACAGTTGTTCTGGCAGGTGTGTCGCTAACGGTTTAATCTTAGCAAGTAAGAGACTGTGCACATTGGTAAGGCTCCTGATTTATTCCCTGAAAAGTTTAAAATGACTTTGATAGTGGCATAGCATGATATCCCAATCTGATGACGATCTTTAATCTCCTCACCATTTTTATTTTTTCTGGATGGGAAATCATCAAATGACTCATAGTCTGCGATTTTTATAAATTTGTCATTCCAACACGATCCCATTGTCGTTTTGCCAAAAGTTCGTAATCTGCTAAATTCATAATGGTCGATCATTGGTCGGTCAATGGTCTCGTAATACTTTTTGATAACCAAGCTACAAAAAGAAATGACTGCACAAAGACGTTCTAATAGTAGTTCACTGATCAAAGGAAGTGTCAAAATTTTAGCAGATTACCGCATCAGTCAATCATTTGTCATTACGTAGTAGTGTGTTCAGCATTTCTGTAAGTGAATTCAGTGTCCCTATTGTTTTCCTCCGTATTTCGGAGACGCCTGTGCACTCAAGGTGCGATACTGATTTGCCCTCCTCTATACATACTCGTACTCTGCATAGAGGACTGTCCCTTATATATCTCGTATGGAAATGTATTTTTCCCTGTGCAGTGCCTGGTGATGGTCCCCGCTACCATTTGTAGGCTGCCTCTATCCAGTCGCAGAAGTTTGAAGTTAAAACGGTTGTCATAAATAAGATCGTAATGTCTTAAATTGTTAAGAAGACTAAGATTTAACCATAACATAAAAACAACACTTGGTACAAATAACAACAATTAAAAATAAATAACTAGGCAAAAGAAAATTATTCACAGTTACACTTTTACCTCACCCAGTATGACCTCTCCCTAACATCTAGAAGCTTAGATTGTTACGTGTAACATAAGCCCAAAATAATTACCGAAACTCTTCTGCGATAGAATATTTTCACTTAAAAACAATGTTTGTTTAATTCCACATAACTGTGACAAGCAAGTTCGTAATAAAATTCAACATGAGAACTTTTTACTTCAGCAGAATTTGCTCGCTCATACTCCGAATTAACTTTTCTATACGTAAAGCTTTTCAGGAACATTTATTCTTCATAACCGTTTCATACATTTCTAAGAATCAGGGCTAGCAAGTTTATATAAAATATCGTAAGATGTAATCATTAATCAATATACATATATATAAGACTATTCCGTTACTGAGTGATTCAGTTACTGAAAGACAACGCAGCCAAGTTTTGGCTGCGTTGTCTTTCAGTTGTCGTTGAATGCTGAAATTTGGCATGTAGGTTCCTTGGGGATTTAAGGCGTGTTTTGAGAGACGCCACGGTGTCCTTACCTCAGCGGACACGACTGTTTCGGGAGGTACCTATTTCGGATTGGCAGAGCGATTCACGGCCACCGTAGGCGCTACCCTACGGATGGTGAGTTAAAGGTGGCTCGCCGTTCGATAACAACCAGGCTCGGGTCGAACGCGTCGGCGCGTCGTGTTCCAGGTGCGCCTCAAAGAGATGTTAGCAAAGAAGACGGCGCGGCGTACCATAGAGTCAGAGCCAGCTAGGGTTGCGTAATTGGTTCGAAAGAGTCACCGTGGCCCTGGAACGCAACGGACACTAAGATGAATACGAGTGGGTTTTAGTTTGGCACTCCCTTCCGCTCCACCTGCGGTGGAAGAAGTAATTTGATGATTAAAAAGGGAGTGTAGAGGAGCACTAAGATAGGACTTCCCAAATGTCTACAGGACCATTCCTGTAGACATTTGGGAAGTCCTCTGACTCTGGATTTACGAGTCTGAATTTTATAAGAAAAAACTTACCTAGTGCATGCGACTTTGTACTAACGCCTTGATGAATTTTTCGACACAGAGGAGTCTCCGTGTGTAGATGGTCCCACAGCTATCTACGGACCAATCACAGCAAGCATGGGAATCAGAACGGTGGAGTGTGAAATTGCCCCTCTATGGCTTTCAATAATACATGGGAAAACATGAAGAAGAAACAAAAGACAGACAAACAGAATGTAGAAAAAGAGAACCTGAATCTTCTTGCGTTCGGCTTCGGACCTTGCACATGGCTTTTGATGAAGCACCTTCCTAATAATATCCCAGCTGGCTCATGTCAGCAAGCGTTGCCTAACCTCGAAGATCGACTCGTGCGTCTGTTATTATTTAGTCAAGAGCTCTTTCGCACTTTAAAAAATGAGAAAGCAATCGTAAAATAAACACATCAAAAGTATCTAGGGATCAACATATATTTTTGCAATAACTTTCCTCCTGATTGATATTAATTAAAATTTTCTTTAAGGATTCATCAAATAAAGTGTTTTCGTTTGTCACAGTAACGATAAACCAAGTCACCTTTGCATTAATAAAGAAATTTGCCATTTTCCTAATAAAGGGATTTTTGACATTTGAACCACTAACATTAAAGTTCGAAAAAAAGACTGAAATAACAGTTTTCTTTAAAATTTTATTGGGTAACTTAAACAATTAATAATCCGTGTTTCTACCGCGAACACTAACAACACAAGAACATCGGTTTGGCATACTCAAAATGAGTTCATCCAAATCACGCTGTGGAATGGCCGCCCATGTTCGTTGCAACAACAAAAAAAGGTCTTCTTGCGACTGGATACCCTCCATATTCGGCAGAGCTCTTCTCTGTAGCATATCCCATGCATGCTCAATCGGGTTCAAGTCTGGCGACTGAGCAGGCCAGGGCAGGACATTGATGTTAGCTGCGGCGAGAGTCTGTCTTACAACTCTTGCGGTGTGCGGTCGTGCATTATCATGCATTAACTGAAATAAGGGACCGATTTGCACTTGTAGAGGAACGATGACGTCTGATACAATCGTCTCAGCATAAATTTGAGCGTTGAGGTTGCCTCTGATCCAAATCAACTCAGTTCTTCCGCCGATCCAAATACCCGCCCATACTATGATGGTTCCACCACTATAAGGATGGACTTCCTGGCAGGATTTTAATCGCTGTTGGCGTCCAGGGGTTCTCCAGTGTCGTATACGTCTTGTATCCGGTCTCATACCAAAACGAGACTCATCAGAAAAGCACACGAAACGCCATTGTTCTTCTGCCCAATTTCTGTGTTCAAGAGCCCATTGATATCGAATCCTACGATTGTGCATTGCTATAGGTGGTACCCGTAGCGGTCTTCGGGAATGAAGGTTCACTTCATGCAAGCGGTTTCTGACTGTTTGGTCGCTAATTAAGTTCCCTGAAGAGTGATGAAGCCTCACGGCTAACATCATGGCGGTTATTGTTGGAGCTCTTCGAGTTAAGATTTGAATGTATCGGTCTTGTCTCCGTGTGGTGCAGCGATACCGTCCTCCATGGCGCTCAGCCAAGGTAAGCGAAGAGCTCTGCCGAATATGGAGGGTATCCAGTCGCAAGAAGACCTTTTTTTGTTGTTGCAACGAACATGGGCGGCCATTCCACAGCGTGATTTGGATGAACTCATTTTGAGTATGCCAAACCGATGTTCTTGTGTTGTTAGTGTTCGCGGTAGAAACACGGATTATTAATTGTTTAAGTTACCCAATAAAATTTTAAAGAAAACTGTTATTTCAGTCTTTTTTTCGAACTTTAATGTTAGTGGTTCAAATGTCAAAAATCCCTTTATTAGGAAAATGGCAAATTTCTTTATTAATGCAAAGGTGACTTGGTTTATCGTTACTGTGACAAACGAAAACACTTTATTTGATGAATCCTTAAAGACAATTTTAATTAATATCAATCAGGAGAAAAGTTATTGCAAAAATATATGTTGATCCCTAGATACTTTTGATGTGTTTATTATATTATATATAATTAAATAACCACTCACTCACTCACTGATTGACATAATTGTTCTCCCACTTGCCGTGCTAGG
Organism: Hecatera dysodea; assembly: GCA_905332915.2. Taxonomy (NCBI): domain Eukaryota; kingdom Metazoa; phylum Arthropoda; class Insecta; order Lepidoptera; family Noctuidae; genus Hecatera; species Hecatera dysodea. The sequence goes on along the minus strand of HG995288.1, from coordinate 6,322,166 downwards.
AGGGGAAAACTTTTTATGGGGTTGTATAGAAGGTGTCGGGGTGAGTATGGGAAAAATCTGAAACTACCCCTTTTCAACCCCCTTCTTTCAACCCCATTGCTTATCTCAGAAACCTGACGTCGAAGAGAAAAATGGTTTTCGGGGTTGTATAGAGGGAGTTTGGATGAGTAGAAAACGAAAGCAAAAACTACCCCTTTTCAACCCCCTTTTTACAACCCCTTTGCGTATCTCAGAAATCTGACATTTAAGAGAAAAATGGTTTTCGGGGTTGTATAGAGGGTGTTTGGATGAGTATATGGCCAATAAAAAATTCAACCCTATTCAACCCTTTTCAACCCCCTACTTTCAACCCCTTTGCGTATCTCAGAAACTTGACAATGTGGAGAAAAATGGTCTTCGGGGTTGTATAGAAGGTGTCTGGATGAAAATATGGCCTAAAAAAATTCAACCCTTTTCAACCCCCTTCTTTCAACCCCTTTGCGTAACTCAGAAACCTGACATTGTATAGAAAAATGGTCTTCGGGGTTGTAAAGAGGACATCTGGATGAATATATGGCCAAAAAAAATTCAACCCTTTTCAACCCCCTTCTTTCAACCCCTTTGCGTAACTCAGAAATCTGACATTGTAGAGATAATAATTGTTACTAAAAATACTAAAAAGACACCGCGGGTTGCTTGCAACTCGCGCCCCCAAGCGAAATACTAGTTATATTATATATAATTAAATAACCACTCACTCACTGATTGACATAATTGTTCTCCCACTTGCCGTGCTAGGAGGGGAAAACTTTTTATGGGGTTGTATAGAAGGTGTCGGGGTGAGTATGGGAAAAATCCGAAACTACCCCTTTTCCACCCCCATCTTTCAACCCCATTGCTTATCTCAGAAACCTGACGTCGAAGAGAAAAATGGTTTTCAGGGTTGTATAGAGGGTGTTTGGATGAGTAGAAAACGAAAAAAAAACTACCCCTTTTCAACCCCCTTTTTACAACCCCTTTGCGTATCTCAGAAATCTGACATTTTAGAGAAAAATGGTTTTCGGGCTTGTATAGAGGGTATCTGGATGAGTATATGGCCAATAAAAAATTCAACCCTATTCAACCCTTTTCAACCCCCTACTTTCAACCCCTTTGCGTATCTCAGAAACTTGACATTGTAGAGAAAAATGGTCTTCGGGGTTGTATAGAGGGTATCTGGTTGAGTATATGGCCAATAAAAAAATCAACCCTTTTTAACCCCCTTGTTTCAACCCCTTGGCATATCTCAGAAACCTGACATTGTAGAGAAAAATGGTTTTCGGGGTTGTATAGAGGGTATCTGGGTGAGTATATGGCCAATAAAAAATCAACCCTTTTCAACCCCCTTCTTTCAACCCCTTTGCGTATCTCAGAAACCTGACACAAATTAATATTTTCACAGGGAAATAATAGTTGTTAGTCAAGAAATACTAAAAAGACACCGCGGGTTGCTTGCAACTCGCGCCCCCAAGCGAAATACTAGTTATTATTATTATTATATTATATATAATTAAATAACCACTCACTCACTGATTGACATAATTGTTCTCCCACTTGCCGTGCTAGGAGGGGAAAACTTTTTATGGGGTTGTATAGAAGGTGTCGGGGTGAGTATGGGAAAAATCCGAAACTACCCCTTTTCCACCCCCATCTTTCAACCCCATTGCTTATCTCAGAAACCTGACGTCGAAGAGAAAAATGGTTTTCGGGGTTGTATAGAGGGTGTTTGGATGAGTAGAAAACGAAAAAAAAACTACCCCTTTTCAACCCCCTTTTTACAACCCCTTTGCGTATCTCAGAAATCTGACATTTTAGAGAAAAATGGTTTTCGGGCTTGTATAGAGGGTATCTGGATGAGTATATGGCCAATAAAAAATTCAACCCTATTCAACCCTTTTCAACCCCCTACTTTCAACCCCTTTGCGTATCTCAGAAACTTGACATTGTAGAGAAAAATGGTCTTCGGGGTTGTATAGAGGGTATCTGGTTGAGTATATGGCCAATAAAAAAATCAACCCTTTTTAACCCCCTTGTTTCAACCCCTTGGCATATCTCAGAAACCTGACATTGTAGAGAAAAATGGTTTTCGGGGTTGTATAGAGGGTATCTGGGTGAGTATATGGCCAATAAAAAATCAACCCTTTTCAACCCCCTTCTTTCAACCCCTTTGCGTATCTCAGAAACCTGACACAAATTAATATTTTCACAGGGAAATAATAGTTGTTAGTCAAGAAATACTAAAAAGACACCGCGGGTTGCTTGCAACTCGCGCCCCCAAGCGAAATACTAGTTATATTATATATAATTAAATAAATAACCACTGACTGATTGACATAATTGTTCTCCCACTTGCCGTGCTAGGAGGGGAAAACTTTTTATGGGGTTGTATAGAAGGTATCGGGGTGAGTATGGGAAAAATCTGAAACTACCCCTTTTCAACCCCCTTCTTTCAACCCCATTGTTTATCTCAGAAACCTGACGGCGAAGAGAAAAATGGTTTTCGGGGTTGTATAGAGGGTGTCTGGGTGAGTATAAAACGAAAAAAAAAATTACCCCTTTTCAACCCCCTTTTTGCAACCCCTTTGCGTATCTCAGAAATCTGACATTTTAGAGAAAAATGGTTTTCGGGGTTGTATAGAGGGTGTTTGGATGAGTATATGGCCAATAAAAAATTCAACCCTATTCAACCCCCTACTTTCAACCCCTTTGCGTATCTCAGAAACCTGACATTCTAGAGAAAAATGGTCTTCAAGGTTGTATAGAAGGTGTTTGGGTGAGTATATGGCCGATAAAAAATTCAACCCTATTCAACCCTTTTCAACCCCCTACTTTCAACCCCTTTGCGTATCTCAGAAACTTGACATTGAAGGGAAAAATGGTTTTCGGGGTTATATAGAGGGTATCTGGATGAGTATATGGCCAATAAAAAATTCAACCCTTTTCAACCCCCTTGTTTCAACCCCTTGGCATATCTCAGAAACCTGACATTGTAGAGAAAAATGGTTTACGGGGTTGTATAGAGGGTATCTGGGTGAGTATATGGCCAATAAAAAATCAACCCTTTTCAACCCCCTTCTTTCAACCCCTTTGCGTATCTCAGAAACCTGACATTGTAGAGAAAAATGGTTTTCAGTGCTGTATAGAGGGTATCTGGGTGAGTATATGGCCTATAAAAAATCAACCCTTTTCAACCCCTTTCTTTCAACCCCTTTGCGTATCTCAGAAATCTGACATAGTAGAGAAAAATAGTTTTCAAGGTTGTATAGAGGGTATCTGGGTGAGTAGATGACAAATAAAAAATTCAACCCTTTTCAACCCCCTACTTTCAACCCCTTTGTTGTTAGTCAAAAAATACTAAAAAAGACACCGCGGGTTGCTTGCAACTCGCGCCCCCAAGCGAAATACTAGTTATATTATATATAATTAAAAAACCACTCACTGATTGATTGACTGATTGACATAATTGTTCTCCCACTTGCCGTGCTAGGAGGGGAAAACTTTTTATGGGGTGGTATAGAAGGTGTCGGGGTGAGTATGGGAAAAATCTGAAACTACCCCTTTTCAACCCCCTTCTTTCAACCCCATTGCTTATCTCAGAAACCTGACGTCGAAAAGAAAAATGGTTTTCGGGGTTGTATAGAGGGTGTGTGGATGAGTATTAAACGAAAAAAAAAGTTACCCCTTTTCAACCCCCTTTTTACAACCCCTTTGCGTATCTCAGAAATCTGACATTTTAGAGAAAAATGGTTTTCGGGGTTGTATAGAGGGTATCTGGATGAGTATATGGCCAATAAAAAATTCAACCCTATTCAACCCTTTTCAACCCCCTTGTTTCAACCCCTTTGCGTATCTCAGAAACCTGACATTCTAGAGAAAAATGGTTTTCGGGGTTGTATAGAGGGTGTCTGGATGAGTATAAAACGAAAAAAAAATGACCCCTTTTCAACCCCCTTTTTACAACCCCTTTGCTTATCTCAGGAACCTGACATTCTAGAGAAAAATGGTTTTCGGGGTTGTATAGAAGGTGTCTGGATGAGTATATAGCCAGTAAAAAATTCAACCCTATTCAACCCTTTTCAACCCCCTTGTTTCAACCCCTTGGCATATCTCGGAAACCTGACATTGTAGAGAAAAATGGTTTTCGGGGATGTATAGAAGGTGTCTGGATGAGTATATGGCCACTAAAAAATTCAACCCTAGTTCATCCAATTAGGCTGGTCTTTGGAAGCGGAAACGAAGTGAGTCAACATAATATTTATGTTGACTCACTTCGTTTCTATATTATATCAAGATGGCTTCTTTTTCCAATGGAATGTCGAATTGCGCCAAACTCAGGTAAAATAATTAAAATCCAAGAATATATTAAATAAGTCTATTGAAGAAGAGACCCAGCGTTAAATTAAAAAAAATGTTTTATGTAGGTATTAGTAGAATCAAGCACTCTGTGAGTATCAATAAGACGTGTTATTTATTAACAACCTCGTATTCAACGGTCTTTGTACATCTCAGTATACTAGTTCTTCTTTTACTATCCATTTAAAATGTTCTTCTCAAAACAATAATCAAATTGAATTCACACACAAGTCCATTAAATAGGATGTTGGATTAAATAAATTAAGAACACTAGAACAGACACAAATTTCACGTTCTGAATTCAGTGGTACAGATGACAAAGGAAATTCATTATTTGACCCTATTGCCTGATGGTACTGGCTGTGACAGCATGCTCCTGGATTGTTTGTATTGTAATTAAGGATAACATAGCCCACACAATGTAAGTGCGCACATGTACAGCACCAAGATCTTAGGAATATCTGTATCTGTATTTACTCATAAGACCGTATACACCAAACAGCATTTCACAGAAATTTTGAAGTCGTTATTTTCCGAAATAACTGAACCGATTTTAATGAAATTTCACACATGTGTGTGAAGTTTCATTAAAATCGGTTCGGTTCCTATCCTGCTTATATAAACAGGATACATAGGTCTAAAAAGTCAGTTGAAAACATTTTCGATAAATAGTGTTATAGTTAAATTAGACCCATTTTACCATACAAACATAAATTTCCAGTTATCTTTTTTAAATAAGACATTTTAAATATGTTTTCAACTAACTTTTTAGACCTGTGTATCCTGCTAATATGTGCAAAATAGTAACTTGAAAATTTGTATGAAATGCCATACGGCGGACACGCTCTTAAGTAAAGATTATTGCCATCAACATTTTATGCGAGTTAATCCCCGAGTCTCGTGTGTCAACTACAGCTGGGTAAGCTGGTGAGTAGGAAAAACAAGTTCTACAAGATAACATCCGTTAACAGCTATGTATATGTAATCAAAAACGGGTAAAAAAATGCGAAGGAAACAAGAAAGGCAAACGAACACAAGTACATACTTCCCACCCTTTTACGAGTATAGGAAACAAGAGTAGTGATCCGTCAAGATAATAGAAATAGATAACAAACTCGGTCTCCATACAACAAAACAGTGAATCTTCAAAAAAGTCGCTTTCTACTATTCTATCCTTTGAATTGTCCCCTTGGTTCCTGTAGGGAATTTTCGTGGTACACTGAATAAGTTTATAGCGGTATTTACAAATGTAGGTATGTGGTTTTTTGATAATTGCGAACAGAACAAAAAACGTCAGCAGAATTAATTAATTAAATTTATTTCAGGCAACTGAGGCCCATATGTTTTAAAATACAAATATAAGTATTATAAAAACTAATAATAAGCTAATAGGTACTGCTAATAGGTATGCACACGCAATGACGGCGTCGTGTTAAACTTTGATACAGCACACTTTTCGGCGAAAACGTCAAAATCTCCTAGAGGATGGTCACCAAGTAATAAGTTGGAATGCGTACCAAGAACGACTTGAAATTGGTGTTGCTTGGTATTGTTGTGTGGAGCGGTCCTTTTTTTCTGGATGGGAAGTCATCAAATGACTTCTCTCACTCTGGGTGGAGCGGAAAAGAGTGTCAGACTCTTTTTGACTAAAATCCGCTCGTGTTCCTCCTAGTGCCCTTTGCGTTTCTGGGCCGCAGTGACCCTTTCGAACAAATTCCGCAACGCTGTGGCTGGGGCGTGAGATTTCGATCTCCTTTACGCGGTCTGCCTTCTCTTTAGCTAGCATTACTACTTCGCAGAAGGAGGCGACCACTTCCTATCCCTCTTTGCTCCGGAACTAGGGGCGGACGCGAGAGGTCGCCGCCGCCGATCGCATCGACGAGAACACAGCGATGCTACGCCCAAGCAGGGCAGACCTCCACCGTATGCTTCACCGTGTCCTTTGGGCGATCCACACAGTGTTGACACCCGGACGTGTCCTCCTGCTGAATCCAAAACAGGTATCTCCCGAAATAGTGCTGAGCACTTGCGTCAGGCGGAAGGTGAGGAAGCCGTGGCGTCTCTCCAACCTCTCCTCAAAGAGTCGACTTATCATCGCAATGATAGCGTGCCCAACGCTGGGTTGCAACGGTCGTTGTCTCCATACCTCCGTGAGATCTTGCCGGAGCTCCGTCCACTGCGCAGCAATTTGCTGCAGCAGCAGTATTTTACCCTGGCGTAGCGCCTCCACCCGCAACGCGCGAGAGCTCTCGCTTCTAGATCCCACGGAAGTAATCCAGCAAGGAGGCTCGCCGCCTCGCCGGAGACCGTGCGGTATCCCCGGTCCAGCCGGATGTACATGACTCTCTGTGTGGAGCCGTCCTCAAGTAAAGATCTTTTATACGAGTACAGGCAGATATTTATTTTCTATACATAAGTATAATAATAAAGCAGAATTGTGGGATGCTTGTTATGCTAGGGTTGCGAAATTTGTTTAAAAGAGACACTGCGGCCCTTGAACTGATGACTTCCCATCCAAAAAATAAAAAGGATTTATGTTTTCAATGGGCGGCAAAATAACTAAACCGATTCTGTACAAATTTTGCTTATTTTCGATTAGAAAGAAAGAAAAAAACCAATGCATGTCGTGGTCGTGGCAAAGAGGCTTCCACTCAGCATAATGCTGTGCCGTGGGATACCCACCGCACGACGCTGGTTTTCAGTGGTCGCCTTAGAGGACATGACGTACGGAAATCAATAGGGTAGATATATGTGATAAATACAGGAAAAGTAAACACAAAAATAAAAATAAAAAATACATACATAATCTAATATAGATAAACGAATTGTATTACATCAGACTCATAGAACTTCATATTATTTTATCAAACACAAGAGAAATACCCAGAAAGTGCAAGCATATTTATTTCTTGCCCTGTTCTTTTTTATTAGTTATTTATTAATTTATTAACTGAGATGAAACTGTGTTTCATCTCAGTTAGTCAGTCAGAGATTCCAAACAACTTTATCATAGGTTTGTACCCACTACAATGGCGAAAATTTTCTATGAAAAGTAATTGTATTGATTCACAAACTAGCCTTATCCTTGAAAAATTGATATTTTTGTCGCAATGTCTTCCAACTTGACCCGAAAAAAAAAACAAAAACAAATGTTGAAAAGACTTCAGTTGATCCCGTCCTTCTATACGTAGAAACCTTTTCGGTTATTCACGAGGGTAGCAAAATGAAAAAAGGGCTTTCTTGTATATCTGACAAACGGAACTCCAGTAATTGTGATTTCATTTGGTGTTTTTGGGTGTTTTGGTATTTTTTTAGTCAGACAGTGAGCGGTCACGATCGAAAAGATTTACCACCTTCCAATTTAGTTTATTATTTGCTCGATTCTCGATACAGTGTGCTTTGCGGACTGTTTAATTATTGTATCGAAGAAATATTCAGACGGTTAACTAGGCTAGCAAAAAGGCTCAAAAAAAAATTAAATACGTGCATACTAAAAATATTAAATTTTCTGCATTATATACTAATTTTCCGACATCTTATATGCGAATGCAAATAAAGAAATTACCGAATAAAATACTGAATATTCCGATAAATCAATACAGCATTTGCTCACGTAATATTTTTCCAACAGCTTACTCGTAAATCGTGATTTACCGAAAAGTACAGTAAGTCACGTAGACCGTAAGTTACAAAGTACTTTTAAGCGTTGACTAAGAAAACATTTGTCCAATTTAAGAGCCCATACTAATGCGCAACTAATGTAAAAAAAAAAACTTAACAAATATAAATCTTTTAAAAAAGACTATCCTAACCATGTTATCGGAAACTTAAAAGGTTAACTCTTTGTCGGTCTGTGGATGGGTGACCATCTTAACATATCCAAATTAGTACCTCGGAAAGCATGTTAAGCCGTTGATCCCGGCTGTCATTTGTAAATCTTAGTCGTTACGGAGTTTCAGAAACTACAAAATCTGACACCAGTCTTGCCAAGAAGTAGCGTGTTACCTAGGTAATGGGTTGTGGAGTTCTGATAAGTAGCCGCTCCACGTAAAACACTGGTATTCAGCTGAATCCGGTTTGACTGTGAGCCCACCCAAATATTGTTGGCAAGAGGCGAGGCCAACGGCATTTGTTAAATACTACATTTTTGACATTTGTGTTCATTTTGTACAAATTATTCGGTTAGTTATTCTAACACAGCTTAGTTAGCATTACAGTTAAGCACAGATCGTTGAAAATTAATTTATTATTCCAAAACTTTGTTATATCCCAGTTAAAACTAACACGTATTGAATTTTAATTTTATTTTTATCTCCTAAACGAACTGATTTATCAATAGTCACATGATTTTTGGAAAATTAAAATAGTTCTTCATTGATGTCAATTTATCATAATAGCCGTCATATTTTGTCCACGATCATGAAAGTTCTAATCCCAGTATTCTGAAAAGTTTTGTCTCCTGGATTTAGTAAGGATTTCGACTCAACAAGGTTTTGGAATATTAAAATTTGGCATAATTGAAAACGTGTTTCAATTATTTTAGATGATGATAAAGCACTTTTATATTGAAACACCCACTTATGTCGAGAATCATTTTCCCAGTACACAAGACTCGAACCGAAATAGAAGGCATTATTATAGTAATTGAATCTACAGACTTAGAAAGCAATGCTTCGAAAATGTAGGAAGAAATTTGGTGAACAAACGAGCCTTTATTTTTTTCTTAGTAAACGTAATAAATAACTTAAAATACTGGCATTTAGTTGAATCTGGTTTGACTGGAAGCCGACCCCAATATAGTTGGGAAAAGGCTTGGCAGTCAAATATTTTTACATCACTGCAAATGTAATTACAAGAAAATTATTCATCTAAATGATTCATTTAAAGAAATAGCTGTATAATGTATATATATTTTATATGTTTCCTCCGTAAAACTGCAACTTCGTTTTGTCTCCCTACATTTATTAAACAAACATTTCGTTTTCAACATGGTGAAGACAATTGAACGTTTTGAATCAAAGTGCATCCGCAGAATTTTCTAGAAACAAAATCTTTCAAGCGCCCGGCATTCATTGATTCTCATATTTGAATATGGAAAGCGGGATACGAAATTCCAATTCTTTTCAAACGAATTTCAATGTTCGTTCGATTTTTATATAGATTTTATAAATATCTTTAGTGGATCTTTCGTGAATTGGAGTAGATAATATTTATTTCTAGTCAATAAATAGATTTTATTATTTTAATAATGTATGTAAGTGAACACACAAACTGATAGCGCACATTATCTTACCTCGAAAAGATTGAGCGTTAATCAAATTATTGAAATGAACGCATTCTGAATTAAATATATTTTTTACAGTCTAAAGACAGCAGTAGTATTCTTACGCAGCCAGGTTAAACACCTAATCATATTTAGCCCGTTTTGCGAGAACGTCGAGGAAAAACTGTAATAAGTGTCCTACTGCTTTAAAGCAATAAGACACTATAACCTTTCCGTTACGACCTTTAAGTTGATTGTGATGTTTTTTGATAATAGGGTATTTTACTGAAAACATTTAATTAGTCCGTCAGATAGATTTTCAAACAAAACTATTGGACACGTATTTTTTTCACGTAAAGAAGACGTTACAGTGCGTTGAAAACTCGCGTGACGTCACCACGTGCTACAATTATTACTAGCGTTGTGACACCAGCCCCCGCACTCTAGAATTTTGATGCGCTTTATCTTTAGAAATATATTTTTTAATGATTTGAAATGACGTAAAAAAATCTTGTCTAATATTTCATAGTTTATTTTATTTCTAGATTTTCTGGTACCGGAGGATCAGAGTATAGAATTTCGTTTCAATAAACATCCAACAAGATTAACAAGTATGAATAAAGTTTCAAGTTCATTCATAAGTTTTTCTTTTTTCGTGCCCTGAAGTGTGAACGTATTGGTCAAATTTATTTTTCTTTAGATAAACCCCGAGGCGTTAGGGAGCACTTGTAAACTTCTGAGGCAAACCACTCAAGGAAAGGTTAAAAATATATTTCTTAAGATGGATATAAAATGTGGCTGTGTGGGTTTTGATGAGAGCATTATATTAGACGGCAAAAAAATCTGTGAATCTGAAACAAAATGGATTACATACTAAGTAAATATTTAGAAGCATTTAACAAGGTATTTAATAACCTTCTTCAATTACAGGTACACTCAATATCATGATAACTATTTTTCTTTTTTGAAAACTATAACGTTCAAATTCAAAAGTCAGAAAGTTCCTAAATATTTTTTTTTTATTTATTTATCATTTATAAAAAATAATACAGTATTATCTAACAAAGAGACGGCAAGGGTGAACTGTCATCTGTTTAGTTGATTGGATGAGTTGACAGAGCTTACTTCAAATACACTTCAACCGTGCTGTTCTGAAAATTTTATTTGCGAAATCACTTCTGAATCCGCAGTGAAATCATGAGAAACTCTTTAGTTTCACATGATTTCGCAAATAAACATTTCAGAATAGCACGGCTGGTTAGTTTTCACCATGAGATTTTTACAGAATTACTGATTACATTACCAGGCACATAATTACCGCTTAGTTGTGTTCAAGTGCCGGGAGCTGACGGCGTATGCAAAGTGGTGGATGTGAAGACTGAGAACGGCGTCATTCATAGGCCCGTCTCAAAACTATACTACTATATACCCAAGAGCTCCTTGAGGGGGGGGGGAGATGTTCGCAACGGAGCTGAAACGCTGTAATGTAAAAAGTCGCCAATGCGTCGCGGGTGGAACGCGACGCGCAGCCTGCGCCGGCGGCGGCCATCTTGTCGCCCCTTTCTGCTGTCAACACGTACAAGATGCACGAGTCGCGCTAATTATTTTCTGTTCTATTTAATATTTATTTTTGTAGTGTAATTTAATTTCTGTAACATGTCAAGAGTGACATTATACTCTGTTTTAAGATACTCCTGAGGTTTCATTAAAGTTGATCAATCCAACAAGTTGACTGTATCAACAATTAATTGTCAGCGTCCCTTATGACTAAGTACATTTTAATAAAATCGAGTTTCGCAGTGCGTAATCTGCGTTAATTAGTTTAACCCTTCCGCCGTCCTATGAGATGGGTTCGATTAATCTTCTGTGACGGGAACACAGTAGACAAATTCAACCTATATTTTGACAAATATTTAACACTGTCTGATCCCCTAAGGACCTGCTAAAATAATTGTTAAAGTTATTTTTGTGTTTATTCAAGTATTATTGTTACATAACATTGCGGCTGTGTTCTTCGAAGGATTTCGCAGAGTTGTAAAACTAAAATCCACATTTCTTTGGGCTACAATACATGCCGTAAACTAGATATTGAGTGCATCATTTATATATATCGTTCGTTTGAACGAACAGGGTTTTAAATCAAAATTTAGTAACTAAAAATACAGTCCTACTAAAATCATGCGATCTTTCTAACGAACATGGTTGCATAACGTTATGTGTGTTTATTCTCAAATTGGCAGAGGTGTAGGGTAGTATATAATCAGCCTTAGAATGTTCCCACTGCTGGGACACAGGCCTCCTCTCTAGGAGTGAAAATGGGCCGTGATCCACCCCGCGGGCCCAATGCGGGTTGGTGAATGTCACATGTCTTCGAATTTTTGTTTCTAGGACATGCCGGTTTCCTCACGATGTTTTCCTTCACTGTTTTGTATATCGGGGTAGTATCTTACAGATTTAAATACCGATTTAAAAACTACAAATCGCTCTCCTGAAAAATAGACTTTTTTGAGTTAGTACCCTGTTCATCTGGAAAACGATATATGGTTTGGTTTACTCCTGAGTACAATAAATTTTATATAATTCTATTTAGTCCGTCCATTAGGTTTTGTAGACGACTTGTGACGTTACGTTTACATAAAAAATGTACTCAAATGTTTTGTCATACGAGTTTTGAACGCGCCGCCACTGTATCGTCGTAATTTTTATTTGAGTAAAAATTAAAAAAAAAAGATGTGCTTAATATGTTTTGAAAATCTATCTGACAGACTAATCAGATTTTTTTCATCTGACCCATTACAAGATATATATATTTAAAATTCCACAATAAAACTTATAGTGGAATTTTAAACATATAGTCCAAATAACGTTAAATATTCTCGGAACAGCAAAACTTAGGTAAAACGTTGAATTTTAGAGTTGCTTGGGATCATTTCAAACTTTTATAAGTTCCAAGTAAGCACTACAATAATAATATTTCCCTAATGTAAAATATTTTCTTGTGAAACTTAAGTAACTACCCAAGTCTATAGTTTGCCTGGAAATTGCCTTCAGGACTTTGTGAACAAAATAATATTAAGAGACCGTAAATAAAAACTTTGAAAACTAAACTAGTTACCTTGAAAATTAGTCACAAAGGAATAATCAATCATAGAGTTAAAATGTCATTAAACAAAATTACTGAGCTATGTAACAAATTCATAAAATACAAGTTGAAAGAAAGAAAACTGTTTATTCCACTCATACAGTCGCACAAAGATATTAACCTACCAATAGACAAACAAAGATAAAAAATAAAAAATTGGGGAAACATAAATAAAGGTAAAAAATTACAACTATGGATACAGACCCATTCATGAAAGCCCCAACCATGCTCAACCCAGACTCCAATCAGTAAAATTCCGATTCAGAGTCCCTATTGAGAATCCGAAGTCTAAACCCACCAACTAGCATCCAAATCGAACACCAGCCGAATTATTTCATGAATGGGGCTGTCTATGTTTTTATTTTTATTGCGTAACCCACACTAGGAATTTCTCCTGTATCGTGGGTGCTTTTACAAACATATAAATTCACTTACACAAACAGCTAGACCCGGCCGGGTGTCATATGCATAAGTTATAATTTTTAAAGCTCAATATATTCTAACATCACAAGTTACTCAAAGATAATTTACAGCTGCGTAAGGAGTTTTCCGCTTAACCTGTATTCATGCTAGATACTATTAGTGTACCGGAACATCTGGATATTTATACAGGCATTTCTTTCTTCTTCTATTCTTCCCGGATCCTTGAATCTTCCATCCAAGTTTTTTTTCCGCCAAACAGACGATATCGTCATCTCAACGCGCCTGTAGACGGTCTTCTTTTTTCTTGTCTTTTTTTCTAAAATTTTTCTTTACAATTTTGTTGTTTTTTAATTTTATTTTTAACAACTTCAGCAAACAAAAATTAATCAACAAAACAATTAACCACTTAACTAACAACAACAACCAGCTCAATTTTTTTTAACAATTTCTTCGTTTTTTTTATTCTCTCTTTTTGTCTTTCAACTAAGCCATTCGTCATTTACGACTTTGTACCTTGTTTTGTGGATGGAAAATCATTAAATGGCTTCTTCCGCTCTGGCCGGAGCGAAAGGGATCAGGATAGACACTTACTGACTAATAGTCACCCGTGTTCCTTCAAATGCCCTTTGCGTTTCAAAGCTGCAGTACCTTTCAAACAATTACGCATTCCTGCAAGTTCTTTAGAGCTGCGCAGTGACAAAATTTGGGCTAGTGATAGTAAATTATTGCATTACATTTATTTTTTGTTAAGTTCTTAGTTATGTTCAAATTTCACAGTCATAAACAGTCATATGCTGAGATAGGAACCTTTTTGGCCTCGCACTACTGGTATCGAGAGCTTTTGTGAATTTATTTTTCTACTAGTTTTATTTTATTTTTTTGATTATCTTGTGTCATTTTTCTTTCTTCCTTTCAGTTGCTAATTCCTCATCTTTACTCGTAATCTTCACTAACTATTTTACTTTATCCACAAGTTTTTCCGGTCCTAATAAGCTCACACAGATAATGTGTTTACCCGGGTTTAAGACCCGAAAATTGGTAGCATCTGTGTCTCTCGCATACGCGTTCTAGCTACTATTGACAGCCAATAACAAACTTGTTGATGGATCGAGATGAAACTGTTGCCTAAAGGACGAAATAATTTTTTCGACAAACATTTATTTACGTGAGAAATAGAAGCTCGGTCGATTTGGTGACGTTTGGGGCAGCCCTATGTCTAAGCAAGTGGACGTTTTTCGGCCGAAATGATGACGATATGCACGTCTCCTCTGTGGCAATTTTATAAAGTTTAAGTTTTTATTTTTTGCATTTATAGAATCTATACTAATATTATAAAGCTGAAGAGTTTGTTTGTTTGAACGCGCTAATAAACAATAAATATTAACCAATCAAATAAACTAACAAAAAATAAAATAGGTATGGCATCAAAAAATCGTCCTAAGTGCTGTCAGTTGTTAATATGTCGAAGAGACTGGCGGCATTGCCACGTTGAATGGAAATTAGCTTCTGGCCAAAGTGAAAGCAAGCTCTTGGGTCTGAGAAGTGTCAACCAGCCGTTTCGATATTTCTTCGAAAAGCATGTAAGCACAAGGGCCCTGTGGCCCAAGGGTTTCAACCTCAAACGGCATTTTGATAAATGGATGTTTTAGGGCCTGGCGTGAAAATGTTTTACCCACTTAATTAAGTTTGAAAGTGATCCAGTAATCCTGTAAGTTATCATACCTGTTTTATTGTATTGAGGCTGCAACTCTGAATGGCATTTAGAGAGTGTATAACGTCCCCACTGTTTAAACACAGGCCTCTCTCTGTAGTTGCGGAATTTGTTCGAAAGAGTCACCGCGGCCCTGGAACGCAAAGGGCACAAGAAGGATCACGGGTAGGTTTTAGTCAGTAAGAGTCTGACACTCCTTTCCGCTCCGCCTTGTGAAGGAGAAGTCATTTGATGATTTCCCATCTAGAAAAAGGCCTCTCTCTGTGAGAGATTCCTTGCAACATTCGTTGGTTATAAATATAATAGATGGGTACCAACAGAAAAATAACTGAATCAATCTTCATTAACTTAAAAAAGAATTTCAAAATATATACACATTTTACTACTAACTAGAACTTTGAATTGTATTTAAATTAACGAAAAACAGTAAGCCGAATTTTTTAGATACGGCAACCCCAGTCATTGATTAACTCTACCAACGAATTCCGCTTTTATCTTGATTCTGATCGCCGAAAAGTCCTATAATATTCATGGAGAGATGAGGTCCCATCTCTAATGATTTCTCCCGGGATCTGTATATTCTAAACAAATTCTGTTTAATTAAATTAGGCCCACCGTCTTACAACAGTATTTTGTTATATTAAATAATGAAAAATGACGTCTTTTGAATTCGATTGTGAATTTTTGAACGAAGGTACATAATTGAATTTGAAGATTTTGTTTTAAAAAATCTCTTTTTTAGTTAGTTCAGTAGGAACAGTTACTTACTAGCTTTAAAGTAGCATTTTCTTTATTGTACACAGAGATAGTAAGATATCTATTTTACAAAAAGACTTAGTTTTATGAGTGTACCTACCTACATACTCAGCGGTCTTATCGCTGACGGCAATATCTACCAGTAAATAAAGATATAAAGATAAAACTGGGCTTTAAACCATGTGTTAGCGAAAACCATGTCTTATTTTAAAAACCAACTAAAACCGTATATGTTGATGACAAAGACGCTTCTATAAGCAGCAAAACGAACTAACCGAGGTGACGTCGGCGGGTGGCGATCGGACGGGAAGACTCGGAAGATACGAAACCAGCGCGCGCGCATCTCCTCACATAATGCCATGTTGTCTCTGCACTATTCTAAGGTCGACTGGTAGAAAATGCATATGACATTAAGTCCGCTTATGTATAGTTTTTTTTTTACTAATGCATGAGGTTTTAATAAAAATCCTTGTGACCCGACGACGATAACACTAAATTTTTTCGAAGTGTAAAATTCCTCCAATTATTGTAAACTGAATTAAACACATCACTACGAGCAGCCTTGGGTCTCATTTCAAACCCACGACGTTGATCTGATACATAATCCCCAACAGAGTATAGGCTACTATTTGTAAATAACAATAATAATTAAAAAAATACTAGCTTTATCAAGGGTTTGTGCAAACAAACAAAATAAAAGATCTTTATTTGTCGGTAGCGGTATGCTCGCTGCCACGCATCTAGTAACACATCTAATTTTACTTAAGATCCGCGTTACTCGGTTTGTGATAAGTTTATATTTACTATTTTTAAATTACCTTCCTATTGATTATTGTAAATTTACTTTTAAGGATGTTATTGTGCGCTCGTAACCATTTTATGTAAGTAAATTTAGTTTCTCAGTTTCAAGAAAATTATTGTTACGTCTTAATGAGAAATAATAAAGTTTTTAAGCAGTTAAATATAGTCTATTGTACTCGTCGCTCTAGACCACAAAAAAGTAAAAGGAACCAAGGCTTTTGCGCTGCAGTAGGAAAAAGCGAATGATTTATGACTAAGAAACGACATTTTTTCCCATAAAGTAGCTAAAACTTCAAATCCATAATCAAAGCAAGGCGAAAACCCCAGAAACATCCACCTAAAATTCTTTCACAAAGAAAATCTCACACGAAATGAATGCGAATATTCACGAACATTCCCGAATATGAAACCGAGTCATATCAGTGTGAATCTTTCAGTGAACTCCAGTGTACAGTGCATCTTATCACTCAGCTGAATACATCGCACTATAGTTCCCTAGAGGCGTGTAGTGACTGGGTAGCACTAGCGTAAACACACCGTATACATGTCAAGGATTTTAGTAAACGGAAAATTTAAAATTGATACTGTAGTCTTTTGTTTGAAAGGAAGTGTATTCTCTGCGGTTGGCTATTGCTAGTTTTGAATAGGTATATGAGTACTCTTTTATGTATAACTAGCTTCCGCCTAAGACTTATAATATTACTAGTTTATTTATATATAGGCACTAATCTAAATATATATAACTCAAAAGGGACTGACTGACTGACATAGTGATCTATCAATGCACAGCCCAAACCACTGAACGGATCGGGCTGAAATTTAGCATGCAGGTAGATATTATGACGTAGGAATACGCTAAGAAAGGATTTTTGAAAATTTGTCCCCTAAGGGGGTGAAAAAGGGGTTAACATTTTGTATGGAACTCCACGCGAACGAAGTCGCGGCATAAGCTAGTATATAATATAATAGGAAAGATTATTTTGTTTGTTTGTACATAATAAGCTTCAAAGCTTCCAGACCGATTTTAACCATTTTTTCATCAATGGAAAGCTATATTATCAGCAAGTAACACTATTTTATCCCCGTATTTCCAAGGGAACAGGGACTAAATGGACGAAATCACGGAGCGCTGCTAGTTTTGGTATATACCCGTGTATCGTTGTTTGTATTTATGTATCTTTCATAGTAGCGCCTAAACTACTGAGTTGATATCGATACATGAAGTTTTGTTATGATCCGGATGACATAAGTGACATTTACACGAAAAAAAACATAGTATCACAGAAGTGCATATTCAAAAATACATTTATAAACCTTCTGTTGGGCTGCGCAATTGGGTAAAAAAGGTTTGTTATATTTTACTTTTTCTATTTCTCTTATTGTGAAGGGAAAAATCAAATGATAGAGTAAGATATTCTTTCCAAGTTCTAAAATATAAATAATAGGTAAAATGTGTTTTCAGATTTTACTACCTGTATATATTTTTTAAATTCCTTTAACAAATAAACAATTTAGCCTTTTCGAAAATTGATTTCCTTAGAAGATTTGTTTGGGGATCGGTCTTTTGTGATTTGTTACGTTCAATACTGATTGGGCCAGTTATAAATAAAAGTTTCCGAACACTGTGAAATGTTTGAAAATCAAATTTTACTCCACTTTGCTGGATTAGTTTTGTGACTTTTGGAAGCAAATGTTTAAAATCTGGCAGTACATTTAAGCTGCTGTTAAATATATATAGTAAAACTAGAATCGGCCCATGGTTTCACCCGTGTAGTTCCCGTTCCCGTAGGAATATGGGGATATAATAGAGCCTATGTTCACTGGAGATAGTGTAGCTTCCGAACCGTGAAAGAATTTTTCAAATCGGTCAAGTAGTTTCTGAGCCTATTCAGTGCAAACAAACAAACAGAAAAACAATCAAATCTTTCTTCTTTATAATATTAGTGTAGATTTGGTTTTTAGTCTACGGCTTTATTAAGCACTTACATAATAAGTACAGCTTGGAGATTGACATCGATTCCTGCTAGGGCTGCGGAATTTATTCGAAAGAGTCACAGCGGTCCTGGAACGCATGGAGCATTACGAAGAGCACGGATAGGTTTTAGTCAGTAAGAGTCTGACACTCCCTTCCGCTCCGCCCAAAGCGGAAGAAGTCATTTGATGATTTCCCAAACTTGAAAAAAAGATTGTGGTATAAGTATTATAGTCATGACTGGACCGCGTGTAGTTGACCGTAAGTTGTCGGAAGATAATTACTAAGAATTGATCTTAGGTTGGCACTGTTAACAAAACAAAAACTGACTAGAACAAGAGCCACAACTAAACCACTGGTTCTGCTGGAAAACTAGAGCTGTAACCTATAAGACCTTCAAAAAAAAAACTATCCTAATTTCTACTAAAAGAAATACGAGTTTTACTCCAAATAGAACCAGCTGATTGATCGCGAACTGCTCAGACCACAGATCAATGCGACGCCTGAGCGGCCTTGAAACTCACTGTACTGTCAGCGTTTACCCATAGAATAGCCAGTAACAATTCTGACTGTGGCAGATAGAAGCGGGCACTTGTACTCGCTATATATTGCACGGTCAGGTATATTACCTATTGACAACTGCGATGATAAGGAAGATGCAATTACAGAATTCATGAAGATTTTGTTATTGAAATGATAAAATAGCATAAAAAAGGGCCACTGCAATGTTTTTATTGTAGTTAATATTGATTTTTGACAGCTATTACGAATTAATATAACCTGAAACGGAACGTAAACAATCAGCGTCTAGTGACGTCACTGGTGTTATGACGACGAAAAGACGAACTTAAATTTCGTCGGTCCAACAGTTACCATGTAATACCTTTGCAAACTTAAATAGCTATTTGTTGAACTACCTAACCTTTTCCCAACTATGTTGAAAACGGTTTACAACCTAACCAGATGCGGCTGAATATTAAAAATATTTTACATGGAGCGATTGTATTAGCTTTTTGACTTGGTCCTGGATAATTAAATAATTCTGCTGCAAAACTGGTGGCAGATTTCCTGGCTACCCGAAACGACTGTTGTAAAGGCATATGTGTTGCTGGGATGTTTGTTGCGCCACTTCTTCCCAGCTACAACACTAGGAAGTGGTGACGGGTGGGCGTTTTGGGGGACTGTCTTTATGTAAAATTTGACGTTCAAAAAGTGCTGTCTCTCAGCCTAGTTTGAATAAATGACTTTTGATTTTGATATCTAAATGAAAGACAGGAGCAACAGCGTAGTGGAGCGTGTATAGAGAGCCGCATGGCATGTGCGCTCATGGCTTCTCTAGTTACATTCGTAGTCTGTGGCTCTGACTAATAGCCCTTAAGGTTAAAGCGCTCACGGTATATTATTACTATCTAAACATTTATCTTTAGCTAATTTGTTTTGATTTCCATGAAAAACAGATTGAAATGTTTACGATCAACTACGAATTGAAGAAACGTCTTTATTTTCTGTTTAGTTTTGTGATTTCGTAAGTCACAAATAACTGTTTTATTTTTGTGAATCAGTCATCGATTATACTCTTCTTTACGAATAAGTATAAACTTTATTGGTTCATTGTTAGGTACATAAATAACCTTACGACTATAACATAATTATATTATTTGTAACTATTAATTATTAGTATCTTGTGGATGGTGCGCTCCAAACTAAGTAAGTAGAACCTGTATCTTGGGGTCCTAAGTTTTGAGCCATTAAAAATATTAGTAATAATTGGGTTGTTTTATGAAGTTATAATAAATAAGTGGTTATCTGGGTGTGTTTTGATATCACAATATTAACAGCTCGCTCCAAAGAAAACAATAGACGGATCCAGTGAGTATAGTTTACAGTTATCCACATGTCTGTCTGTCTATACATGTATAACAACTTTCAACTTGCTTTTAGGATCGGGGCTTACTTGAGAAATATCGAAAAATAAAAAGTAAACGTAAACGGTAAATATTATTCAATCTACTGTAAATAAAACGAGATGGAAAAAATATAAGATGACATAAAAAACAACAACAAACACATAAAACAAACAACAAAACAAACAAACAACACACACAAACATGCAAATATGAAAACAACAACAAAATAAAACAAAGAGGTGAGGAGGACCTCCCCACCAGGAGAAAGGGGGTCCAGGTGGGTGGGGAAAGGTGAGGGGGGGGGGAGATGTGGGTGGTGGTGGTGGTGGTGATGAAACATAGAAATATGTCATCACAAACTAATTTGTAACTCGAAAACAAGAGGAGGAGGAGGATCAAAAATGCTCGGCTCCTGTGAGAAACTGAAAGCGAAAGACGGGAAAACCCTCCAGTCTTAACAATAACAAATTACCTCTAAGGTTACCGCAAAACCTTCTAAAATCGATAACTGCCGTTATCAGGACCCGGGCCCAGTGGTACGATAATGATTAATTGAGTAAACACTACGTCGTCATTAATGCGTCTTGATTAATGATTCCGTATTCAAACTTCTACAACGATGACGTTGTGTTTTTTTTTTTTCGAGGTAATTGATAAATTTGCGGTTTTGCTTTGTGATGTATCAGAATGTAGGTCGGTTGCGTATAAATTGGGGTAAGGTTATTTGAATTCAAGTGCAGGTATCAGCAATCTGCTAAAGGAAATAGGCATACAGGCTGGAAATACACTTTTTATTGTTAGGTTTTTTGTAACTTAAATTAAAAAAAGAGCTACCTTTTGAGTAGCAATTATGGGCACTAAAATTTCGTTAATGTGCGTTTTTCGATCAATATTTAGTTTGAGAAGTTGTTGAATTACTAACTTGAATTTAAAAACGACAATTTAATCATTAATATAATCTATACCTACTAATATTATAAAGAGGAAATATTATTTGACTGTTTGTTTGTATTGAAAAGGCTCCAAAACTAATGAACTGATTTGAAAAATTCTTTCACAGTTGAGAAGCTACACTATAACCAGGTGACAGGCTATATTTTATTCCCATATTCCCACGGGAACGGGAACTATGCGGGTAAAACCGCAGGACACTGCTAGTAAAAAACAAGCCGAAAACACATGCCCAAAAATTTTACTTCAGGATTAAAAACTCGCCCTCAGCACAACGAGGAAAGTATTGCTACATAGTGGTCTTGGGTCGCTGGTGGAAAAATAATGACAGTTAGACGAATCGATCTTCAAAGTTAAGCAACCGTTATCGTTCGCTTAATTTGCTTGCTTAGCTCGTTCAATTTAGCTCCCGTCATCCCATTCGAAGCTAACCTATCCGTGTTGGGGTATTCTAGGTTCTAAGTTTCCTTTAACCTAGGTTAACTTTTGCCACAACATTAAATGGCCAATCTTATGATTGGCTACGACATATACAATACATACCTACAAAGTCATACAGTCCTTGACACCGATGTATCACCCAGAAGCAAACCCCGTAGAACGGAAAAATCGTGACTTAAAACCCCAGTTAGCCATACTAGTAGGAAAGGATCACGCGTCTTGGGATACCCACCTCGCTGCTATAAGATTCGCCATGAATTCCGCCGTTACGACGAGTACTGGATTCTCACCCGCTTTCCTTACCTTTGGGTGGGAGCTGCGCGCGCCATCGGATGTCGTAGAGGATATGAAGGCCATCGTTGAGAGCGACAACTTCGTGCATAACATCACACCTCACCTGCGTAAGCTGTCGATAGTACTTCTCGATGCTAGAGATGTCCACGAGCGTAACCAGGCTGTGCAAAAGAAGTACGCTGACAAAGGTAGACGCGCGCCTCCTGATTATAAGGTAGGTGACCTTGTTTTACTAAAGACGCAAGGAATGAATGATGTGAGCCCTGGACAGTCTGCGAAATTCATACCTCGTAGAGATGGTCCATACCGCATACTCGAAGTAGTGAGCCCCACTACTTATCTGATAGGGGGAGTCGCTAAAGGTGAGCATGTTGGACGGTACCATGTTTCTCATTTGACCCCTTTCGTCGGTGATGTTGAGACCCCGGTTAGAGAGAAGCGCAAGCGTGGTAGACCCCGTAGATACGATTGCTAGCCCGAACGCGAGGGCGCTATATTCGAACTAGAGGGGGAGTGTGTAGCATCGCATGAGCGCGCGCTACGACAAACTTATAGCGCGCGTACGCCGCCGGTACAAAGTTAAGCTTCTCTCATTCCCGCGGCCGCGCTCAGCCCGCGTAGGCAGTCGGCAAGTCGCGCGCACACGACAACTGTTTCCGCGCCGCACGTAATATCGTACCAACCTAAATTTTGTAAAAGAACTGATTGTGTAATGTACCTAAGTGTTATGTACCCAAATTATATTGTGTGTCACCATATTCGATGTGTTTCACTAAGCCATCGTCATTAGACACGTTAATTGTTCAATGACCAGTATTTTTTTTTCAAGGCTTCAGGGCCCCAAGTCTACTATTACAACAGTGTCAGAATGATCTATCATTGATATCATGGTTGATTTTGACAAGTTTGGTAATCTACAAGAAAAAAGCTTCATTATGACTTTCCAATGGTCAACCACAGACACTTCATTGAAAGAAAAGGCAAAGAATGGTAATCTCGTACATAATGACAGACGCATGCGGTAATCTGCTAAAATTTTGACACTTCCTTTGATCAGTGACCTACCATTAGAACGTAATCATTGTGCAGTCATTGCTTTTAATAGCTTGGTTATCAAAAAGTAATACTAGACTATTGACCGACCAATGATCGACCATTATGAATTTAGCAGATTACGAACCTTTAATAAAATGACAATGGGATCGTGTTAGTCGTAGATCGTGAAGTTATAAAAATAGCAGATTTGGGGCCCAAGTATAATGATCAAAGACACGATTTATTATATAAAACAGAAAAAGGAAAAAAAAAACTGGATGTACCTACAGGATACAAACCACACTTGACACACACTTGGCTTTTATTTGTCAATTTCCTTTTTATTTCCGACATAGGAAACACAAAAATATTATTTTCGTTCCGTACATGTTTTATTCGATGTGATGATAGTCTGATTTGGGAGCAAATAAGAATATAGAGGAATTTGTTTTTGTTCTCAACTTTATTTTGTTTATTTTGCGCTGTTTACGCAATTTTCAGCTGTCTTTTTTGTTACGAATTTAGACGTTGTGCCACTTAAATTTATGTCATAAACATCGTACACAATCTAAATAACAGATTTATTTACAACAGAACGTATAGTAACTGTAATATACCAATAATCAAGTATGGAAACTGATTATATTAATGATGAACAAACGCGTATAAAACACTTTGAGCTTAAAACATCATGCACATGGTACCCCTTACCATGCACATAATTTTTTGATTCGTTGGCCAAAGAAAAAAGGTCTAGAAATTTCGAAACTAAAATTATTTTAATAATAATAGAGAGCTGTGTCGCTGAGTTTCATACTTAGGATATCAGAAAAGGATTCCCGCGCCACGAGTGTACCCACGGAAAAAACGTAGTGACAAGATAGATCATAATGTTTTCCTGTAAATAACTATTCAAAGGACTACAACGGCCCAGGCTACAATGAAAAGCTTATTATCTATCTTGTTATTAATTTTTAGTTCATTTTTTGAATTGGCATGCGTCAATTGTTTTTTTTTTAATAAATGATACGAATTAGCATTTATGATACAACTTACAATGTATTCATTGTAAGTTGTATCATAAATGCTAACTTCTACAGTGGTGTTAAATTTTATAAAATGGACGTACAAAAGCTAACAGAAAGTACAAAAGCAAGTAGTATAACGTTATTCGAATAGTTTACACATTCCATTAGCGTTGGCAACGGGCGACAATCCGGTTATAAAGTTAAATGTTAAAGTAGGAGCCTTCGGGAATGTTCACACCAAGCGGTGTTTTTCAGCACATTCACTGTTTTTTTTTTTTTTGTGAACATACTTTAGGTGTTTTAAGCGATGTGAACTCAAACTGAAATTCAAAGCATTTATTTCGACGGAACCACTTTCTGACGTACTAAAGTGCCTGTCTGTACATTAATCTGGTCGGAAAGTTGGAAGCTATTTGTACGTTTTTTGGAGAAGGACGTGCAAGAACTACACTTTGCAAAATGTTATTTTAGTATATTTTTTTTTCTATTCATCACCTACGAAGCTTTTAAAATACATTGGGGTCGGCTTTCAGTGTAATTCGATTCTGCTGAATCAAAGCGTGAGTTTATTACTATTCCAAAAATTCTTCATAAAAAACATCGAGGCCGCTATTAAATTAATAATAATGTTTGTACTGTGAGAAGTTATTTTGGAATAAAGAAACTCACAAACAGATACATACACACATTCATACATACGCACATTCATGAACCTTGGAAATATAACACTCCTTTTTTTGGGCAGTCGTGTAATTAAATCAGCGCCCTGCGTTGTCATGCTGACCATGTGTGAGGATTTTACAAGGACGCACAGATTTACATAAAATGTCAAGAAGATGAACTGCTGATGTTTCGGACGGGCGCATGGGCCTTCTTGCGTATCGGCCGTGACGCAGTGTGGGGTAGCGTTAAACATTGTCAGCCAGTTTTTTTTTATGTTGGCCTTGTGATAAACGAGGATCCAGATGTGGAATGGGAACGCAGGGGGCAGGCCATTGGGCACGCCACCATTGCGGTGGTAAGTCCTCTCTTTGAGGAGCGGCGGCGGCGACCTCTCGCTCCCGGCCTTGGTTCAAGCCATGGTCCGGAGCGAGGAGGCATGGGAAACGGTCGCCTCCTTCTGCAAAGCAGTAATGCTAGCGAAGGAGGAGGTGGAATACGTGTGAGAGAGGGAAACCTCTCGCTCCAGCCGCCGCAACAGAAGAAGACGCCCCGGGCGTCGGGAAAGGCCGGGCGATTCCCAGCCACCGTAGGCGCGGGCCTGCGGATCGCGACTTAGGGGTGGCTCGCTGTCCGATAGCAACCAGGCCTGAGTCGACGGCGCGTCGGGTTCCACGCGCGCCTCAAAGAGCCGTCAGCAAAGTAGACGGGGCCCCGGGTCAGTGCCTGCTAGGGTTGCGGAATTTGTTCGAAAGAGTCACTGCGGCCCTGGAACGCATAGGGCACAAGAAGGATCACGGGTGGGTTTTAGTCAGTAAGAGTCTGACACTCCCTTCCGCTCCGCCCAGAGCGGGAGAAGTCATTTGATGATTTCCCATCCAGAAAAAAGGGGGGGCTGGCAATTCGGTGAGATTTGCAAGGTGTAGAAAGAAGGTTAAAAAGGCACTATTTTGGGCCCGCTGTCAGCCTTACTATATCTGTAGCCTGTGGGTTAACTACACAGAATGAGTCGTCAGCGCCCTGCGAACAAAACAACAATCCCTTCAGGTTGCTGATGGGAATGCTTCGCTATTGCAGGATTCTGTGAGGTTTGCTGACGCACAAGTGGATGGTTTCCATGTTTTCCGTAAACGAGCGGCAACGCTGATGCGCAGATTGAGGGGAGTGCGTCTCATAGCGTATAAACTCATTTGGTCTAATTTCATGTTATTATCGTTCATAAGATATAATCAACGTTAGATATACCACATGTTGATATAATTTCTTTACATATAACATTTATTTTTTCTAAAACTTAATTAGTATAACGTTTAACATTTTGTTCCAATAAAACAAGCAGCTCCTCAAAGTTCACACTCATCCGTGTTACTCCTAATGCCCTTTGGGTTCCAGGGCCACGGTGACTCTTTCGAACAAATTCCGCCACAGTACCGCAGTCCTTGGCAAGAGTACAAATATGTATGTATACTAATGGTTAAACTTAACCGCTGCGTAATAAGACCTTGGCACCAAAAACAGAAACCGTTTCACAAACTTAGTCCTTTAGGGACTTCAATTAACTTAACGTCTCAACAAGTACACTTACAGTTATACTGGAACAAAGTACATTAGTGCAATGAAGTTTAGTAAGTTCCCTGTATCGAGCTAAGACTGTGAAACGGGTAACGGACGGTTTACCTGCCGGTTAAGTAATCTGCCTCGCTCGGTTAAATTTTAGTACGGTGTATACTGGTTTTGTTTTTTAACCTACTGCTACTAGTCAGAACGTAAATAATTGAGGTATTCCTCGAAGCGCTATTATTTTGAGGCGCACCTAATGAGGCGTTCCTTTTTTATTCCTCGCGCTCCGAGGAATAAAAAAGGTGCGCCTCAAAATGGTAGCGCTTCGAGGAATACCTCAAATATTTCAGGCAAAAATTCATACCGACGCAAACAATCAATTAACAATACACTTAATAGCCCTTCAACGCTATCTATCACTGGACTGCTTCCCTACAAAGATTTCTCTCAGAGCTTTCGGCTGAGAAGGAAAATATAGGTAGGACTTATCCAATCGTTTCCGCTATTAGCAGCTAACAAGTGTATAATTTGTGTTTTCCGGCAGAGTAATAGACCAGAAGGTCAATTTAATGAAGATGACGCGCAACAAGTGACACCTGACAACAGAAATGTTTCCTGAGTAAAAAAAATATAATTCTAATGAGTCCGTCAGTTAGATTAGCGAAAAATATTGGACATGCATTTTTTGCTTTAGAAAATATATAAAAAATTACGAAGATAAAAAGCATCAAAGATCAGGAATGGGGGCTTGTGACGTCACGCCGTGGTTAAAATTATAGTACATACGTAGTGACGTCATAAAGGTATTCAACGCACTGTATCGTCTTTGCTTACGTGAAAAAAGAAAAAATACGTGTCCAATATTTTTTTACGGTTAGGTTAGGGTAAGAAAGTTATCTGACGGAATTAAATAAGATTTTATTGACTAAAAAAATCGTCAGCTTTCGTCAATGCCATAAAATGCTGATAGTGTACTAATATTATACAGCTGAAGCTTTTGTTTGTTTGGTTGAACGCGCTAATCTTAGGAACTACTGGTTCGATTGGAAACATTCTTGTAGTGTTAGATGCCCATTTATCGATGAAGTCTATAAGCTATATATCATCACGACCAGTAGGAGCGGAGTATCAATAAAAATATTGCAGAAACGATTTATGTTTTCTCTCTCATGTGACGCAGACGAAATTGCGCGGAGAAGATTTATTAAATAAATGTTTACTAAATATATTATTGTTATTTTATGTTCTTGTGCTCTTATTTTCTGTGTTTGTTGCTATTGTGTTTTGTTTGTAACGAATAAATGTTTCCTATTATATTCTATTCTAAATTTTGTTCCTATTTAATGTGCTGCTCTACTTTCGAAATTCCCTCCCAGTTAATCCTAGACTAGTCTTTATAAAGACTAAACAATACGAGGCAAATACTCAGCATTCAAGAATATAAAGTATGTGATTAACAGGAACGCTTAAAATAATCCTTAATAGGTGTCATTAGTGAATCCGTACATCTAGTTCGATTAATTCCGGCTCGTCTGTTAATCCTCTGCGCTCGGGTGAAGCTTACCACCTGTGTTAGTGCTTTAGACTAACTCCCCAATGTGGGTTCTGCTAATTGTAGTAGACACTATCGTTGGTAGTTCGATACTGATTGCACTTCGATTGGCTAATCTTTATTAATTTAAAATGTATCGCCAAAAATAATAATGGATAACAATTTAACTGCAGTACAGGATAGTTTATCATCATAATCATAAGCATAATCAGCCTTTTAATGTTCACACTGCTGGGACACAGGTCTCCTCTCTAGGAGAAGGAATGGGCCGTAATCTGCCACGCGGGCCCAGTGCGGGTTGGTAAATGTCACTTGTTGTCTGCACTGAACCTCTCAGAATAAAACAGAGGGAGACGCCGCTCCGCATTGACCTGGTTCATTGGAATAAACCTTAAGAAATCCCAATTGCACAAAACGACCACCCAATATCATGTCTTGTAATTGAAACGACCCATGAGGAAAGAAAAAACGAGTGGGACCGTTTGTACTAATAATTATGTTATTTCTGTTACAGTTTCTTCGTGTAAATTGTACATACATTATAAAATACATTAAAAGTTGATGGAAATTGGGTTCGAACCTAAAGGCAAGACCGTTACCTTGTGTCATTTATTACACAAATCACCACTGCCCCCAAAACGGTTTTGGAAAACACAGTGAAAAACCGTCATTTTTTTTTTCAGCTAGTGTTTTCGATTTTCTTTAGAAGAATATGGAGGGACTTTGGAAGCCCTCCTCCAAAGCGGCCCGATGCCCGGTAGCCGCAGCCATCTTTTGGAATCCACAGGAATCCATTGGATGAGAGACGCACAGACGCGGTCGATGGTGACACTTGCCTTTTTATGACCACCAGTGGAGGTCTTTCTGGTAAAATGATGATGATGCAGATTATTCAATACACACAGAAGTGCAGAATTAGGACGATTCGCAATATCCAACAGTGTATTTTCAGTGAACAAAGAGGCAAATGCCTTTTTTTAAATAACTTCATTTCTGAGATTGATCTACATAAGTACGTAACAAAAATCTATTCGCCTTTAGAATACAGCTTAAAATCCAATTCCGCCTCAGAGAAGATTATCAGGCTTTACAGAAATTGTATGCCATTCAATGCCAGATAAACACCTTAGGGAAATTTGGCTCTCAAAGATAAACTAACAGGTAAATGATTCTACTTACTTATTCTCTAGAGTGTGGGTAAGTATTAAAATGAACTGGCTCCTGATTTAAATGTCCAAAAAAAAAAACACCACATTATTCAGGGTTGAAATGTGGAGTTTTTTTTTTTTAATAGGGAACTTTAAAATAAAAAAAACTAATTTTGATTAAAAATCAACCCAGAATAATGTGGTTATTTTTTTAAATTTATTTGAACATTTTCTCTGGCCTACCCTAACTCGAACCACTGCACGCCACTGGTAGGTAGTACTAGGGTAGCTAAATAGGTTGGGCACGTCACCATTGTGGCTATAAGTCTTCTCTTTGTGGAGCGGTTGGAGATGCGTCACAGCGTCCTCACCTTTCCACCTGACGCAGGTACTTACCAAACACGGATGTTTCGGGAGGTACCGGTTTGTTTTGGATTCAGCGGGAAGGCACACTTGGGTGTCAATGTGCGGATTGCCTGAAGGACATAGAAGATGACGCCCCGGGCATCAAATAGATATCAGCATAGAAGATGGGGCTTGCTAGGACCAGTACTTGCCAGGGTTATGGAATTTGTTCAAAAGAGTCATCACCACAGACCTGGGCCTGAAGAGCAGTGGTAGCTGAGTGGTAACGGCCCCCCGACTTACGAATTGTAGGTCGCGGGTTCAAATCCAGCCAGGCGTATTACTTTATGTAATCAATTTCATCACCACTGCTTTCAAAACGGTGAAAGAAAACATAACTCGTCAACTAAAACATAACTCAAACATATTGCAGCTCAACCATAATTTAAAATTACGAACTGAATCAAGACGACGCCATCCACCGCGTTTCCAACACATTTCAAAATGGATAGAATTAAAGTATATTCGCAAAGTTGGTAAGCCCGAAACTGCATCGTCGAAACTGCAATGCAGTCATCAAATTGAAAGAACGTTTCCTTATATTTCCTAACCAAATATTAGGGTACCTGAAACAAATTAAATAGTCACGTTATTTGCCAAGATCACAAAAATCAACCTTAACTGTTTTCAAATAGAGTCCAAATTTGTTTGACACACAAAATTCATATAGACGTAATCTCTGCCTTGGGAAATTTTATACTTTAAGGGGAACATTGAAGGAGGTCGCATTCGCAAAATGGGGTACTTGTGCCGTTATTAGGCAGTTACGTGCTAATTACAATCTTGAGAATGTAATTGCCTTAAGAAAGGATTAAATTCTGAGTGGTACATACTCCTTTGATTTTTGATCGAATGAATTTGTAATAAGCCTTTTATATGTATTTAAATCTTCTCAAAGCGACGTGGAGCCACGACCGTAAGATAATTACGCAAAATTCAAACTCGATAATTATGTCTCATATACCTTTTGTTGAATAAGAATAGAAGGCTTAAATCCCCGTACCTAGAGTTCAAATTCAAGTCGCCATATCAACTCGACGACAATCATTGCCTAAGTGTAGGAAATTAAAGTTTTTTTACAGTTTACGACTGCAATGCGAACACTTCTTACGACTATTGGCTATCAGAGGGGCAATTTTACCGAAGTCAAAGCAACGTTCGCATCTCTCAATTGTAATCTGTTCAAAGAAGCTTCTATTCCGTACATTTTTTTAACGACTAAGTTCTCGATTGTACTTTTGATTGTATGTTTATTCTGCGATACTTTTACCAATTGTCAACCGATTTGGATAAATTTGTTTTTTTTTTTTTGGACAAATATATTAAGTCTGAGAAGTCTCTTCATTAGTGCCATGAGGAGACTGGTATCAATTTCTGAATAAAATCCAGTGGCCAATGGGCTCAAATATAATGTTTCAAAGAGTGAGCTAATGCTCTTTAAAGCATGTGGTTTTACTTACCCAGCATTTCCAGATGTGTTGCTTTGTGGCACTCCATTGAGTAGGGTCTCTAAATTTAAATATTTGGGTCACTGGGGCACCGATGATTTAATTTTTAATAAAATAAGATGAAACTATTCTAACCGTGCAATTGATTCGAACGATAAAAGTTCCTTGAAATTAAAAAAAGGAAGTTACACGTTGCATATAATAAAATTTCTAAAGGATATGGACCTAACTTTATAATGCAAAACATGTTGAATTGTTTATTAAAGAAACACGTCATAGAGAACTAATGGCAGACTGGATTTTCATCAAACCGGCACACAGCTAGACCCTGATCACATTTACCTACGATAGTACGTTTCCGTGTTAAGAATTTTAACTTTTACACGAGTAAAACCGATGGCAGAAGCCAGTTCTAGATTATGGTCGAGGATCAAAATATTTTATCACGTTATTCCTATAAACTTTACGTAACATATTGTCCATTTACCTTCCAAAACGATTCTAAAGTAAAGTTATAATTTCATTCGCAAAACCTACATACAAGACATAAGGATCCAAGACTTGGCCTAACGGCATTTATGTAAATTGTTCCACGAAGTATAAAGTTGTTTTTTAAGAGTCTGCCCAGATGGCGTACAAAGGCACGAACGAACGCGCGTTGAAGTGAAAACTTACTGAGAACTAATACATTCTACCCACGTATGCTAAACGCGCGCCTCCACAAATACCTCGTGGGATCCGGTGCGTAAGCGCGCGTGAACATAGCAAGATGGCGTAGTAAAAAAAAGCACTAAAGTTAAAAAAAATCTAGGTTTAATAAGTTAATCAGATCAGGAGCTCGTGGCTAAACAATAACAGACACACGGGTAGATTTTCAAGATTAAAAACAAATAATTAAAAAACACACCTGCCATATCAAAAAGTGGACTAAAAATGTTAAATACAATGTAGATTATAAATATTTTTACTGCAGTCGAGGACTAGGAGGGGAACTATTCAAAGGGACCGTCCCCCGACTTTTGACATGGCTTGCGTGTTTTTTATTTTTATTCTTGCTCAAAGACTATGGAGACCACAAAGCTATAATTCGGCATGAATGCACAAATTAATAATGTACAAAAAAAAAGATAGAATAAAAAAAAATTATGGTAGGTACCTCCCCTACACGTCAAGTAGGGATGTTTTTTTTTCGCGTCCACCCACTTTTGAATCCCATGTCAGAGTTGCTGTAGTTAATTTAATAAATTTAGTTTTTATTCATCGTCCACAATGAATAAAAACTAATCTTGAAATGATAAGATTATTATTTTAATAAAAACGTACCTAGTTACTATTTTCACTTTCCATTAAATAGTATACCATTTAATAATAATTATATGAAGTTTTATCTCTATATTATAAAAAAATGTAAATTGAAATCGTAAGATCTGTCTCGCAATATCGATCTCATGTGAACCCATGCTCTTTCCTGTCATCACCCCACCTCACCGCACCTTCCTAAGGTGCGGTACAGCGGTAACAAATACGACCCAAATGCGCGACCGGTTCCTGAAAAAGACTTACTAACAAAATGACACACACTTAAGACATAAAAAGCTTGAAGTAAAACCAGACTTTCACAAAACATCTCTTTGCAACAGGTAAAACCATTGGCACGTGATAATTTAACGAACCCTATCGGGATCGCTAAAGGTACTGACAGGATAAAAACCGTTTAAAAAAACGATGTTGACATATTTCCTCCTTTTTAAACAGAAATGGGAAAATGTAGCAACGACGCTTCCCGTCAATATGCAAAACTGGTAGATATAAAACATTCAACGTCCACAAAAAAGATGGAAAAAAGAAAAAAACAAATATGTTCGTATCCGATATGCGTGGGTATATGACATTCTATTGAAAACACTAGAACCGGTTTGTATGAAAACGTTACAACAATGGCTGAAACGTTTGGCGACGGGTAAGGTCGTGAGTTCAACGGAGCAGCTTTCAGCTAAAATTAACGATTTTCTACTGAACTTTAGCTTCAGCATGAATTTTCTTTCGTACTCCGTATGAAAAATAAGCTTTGTAAAGATTTAAAACTCAGTGTCGGTCAGTGTATGGCGAAAAAAAAACTTTTTACAAAAAATAAAACCGACTTCTAAACAAAAAAACCAAAAAGTATAAAATAACTTTAATTTCGGAACTCGGTGTTTTTGGTTGCTTTTTTGTTGTTGAACACACCGAATTCCGAAATTAAAGTTATTTTATACTTTTTGGTTTTTTGTTTAGAAGTCGGTTTTATTTTTTGTAAAAAGTTTTTTATTTTTCACTTTTTAGTGGTTCACTCCCAGCTAAACATACCCATCACAGCGTACGTGGTATAAATTGGTGTAAACAATAAACAAACATGCGATTTCAGCTATCCCGACAGATTTGCTATCATTTATTGAAATTAAAAAAAAAACCGCTTGTTCGATTTCGATAAAATTTTCATGGGACCATTTGGGAAGTATACCCTTTCCAACAAAAAAGAATTTTTCAAATCGGTTGGCAAGCGACGGAGTTATGCGCGAACAAACATTAAAAAAAATACAAACATCCGAATTGAGAACCTCCTCCTTTTTTAGAAGTCGGTTAAAAAAGTGATTCGCAAATATGTTACGACTTTTCCGATATTTAGACAAGGGATGATAATTTTTGAAAACAAAAAAAGTAGGATAAAACTCATTGGAAAAGGAGGAGAATATAAAAAATGAATGGAAAAATAATTTACGGGCAATCTGAGGTTTTGGAAGAGGATGAGTTTTTCAGGGTAAAAAACAGTTTATCTCGATTTCCAAGAAAACTACAATTCCAATGGAAAAAAAGTTAAATGGAAAGTTATAGGAAATAAAAAGATCTACGACTTTTGAAGTCACACTTTTTCATATTAGCTCAAAAATTGTGAAAAATTAAAAAAAAAACAAGATTTTGGTTTTTTAATTATGTCATTTAGCAAAAATATTTACTTTTTCGAAATTTGGTGAAAACTTATTTTTTAATGTCCCAAATACACTGTAGTTTGAAATATTTATTTTTTCACCTTGTTTGACTTAATATCGAAAAAGCACCCTAATTTTCAATCGAAAATTCTCCCATCAAAATATCAGCTTTTTTCAAAAGTTGGTGTGCTTTCAGTTCATTGAAATCTTTTTTCCGACGGTGTAAAAAATATAGGTACCACTATAATTAATGTTCTCAGAAAATGCAACTAACCTGGTCTAATTCAATGCTACCATTTTATACCCTTTTAAACTACGAATCTGTGAAATATTGGACAGCAAAACTTATTCAAATACTCATACAGGAATAGAATCACTTATGAACCACTCAACGAATTTAAATAGTTCCAAAAAAAAGAAACTATAACTGCACTTCAAATATGTATGTGCCAGTAACATCACTACTAACATGCTCGGTTCGCTTAAAGCACAATGGTAAAACGTTCGCTGTTTACTTTTATATAATCCGATCCCACGAACGCAAAATATTACTTCTGTTCGGGCTTTTAAGCAAATGCATTCGGGTCGCCAGTCAGCTTTGTCAATATACACCTGAATTGAATGGAAATTGAAATGTTCCCAGCACGATCAGTAAGCTTTTCAATATCTGTACGTGTGTGTAAGGTTCAGCTAGTTTGCACGGAGGGTATGTAAAACGGCTCCTTTTCTCTCCTTTGTGGGGGTTTTTATTTGATATTTTTGCATTAAAATAGCTAGAAATTGTGAGAAATGAATATGTTTGTAATGCTTTCTGTGGGTAAAGAAAAAAACGATTATTCCAGTCAAGTTTTTGGTGAAAATGTTACCAAAACTGTTTTTGGCTCTAAGAGGCTTCTAGAAACTATATTAACAAGCGAATATGAAAGCCAGAAGTTACTTTTTGTAGGCACCTCTTAAACACTCCAAGCCATAAACTAAAGTACAGTTATCTTTGAAAAACCACAATCCGTTTCAAGAAAAATCCAGCCACGTCGAGATACTCTTTCATAAAACTAAAGCCAAGACTCATAAGCCAGTATCGGTGAGTAAAAACCCGCGCAAACCACACAGCACGCCAATTCTGCTAGGATTGCCTTTTAAACCCCCACATTACCTGCTGCTGAATATCTGCGCTTCACTGTGGGGCTACAGTGGAAGAGAGTTGAAGACCTCATTATGTAAGGATGATATGCATAAATATTTGAAAACACTAGTCTACAACAACACTGAAAATATACTAAAACGATATTTAAATAAGGCACATAAATAATAAAGCACACATAAGTGAACACATAAAAAAAAAATCATACATCATAGACGAAATGAACGGTGGAGTGGCGATCGCGTACCAGAAGGTTTAGCGTTGGAAGGCCTCCCAAGAGGTGGATGTACCTATACCGAAACGAAAAAGAAATCTATTTCTTTTTCGTTTCGAAAATTAAAAAAAATTAAAACATTTTTTTTAAATTTTAGTCTGTTTGTCTGTATGTTTGAGCAAGCATCACGCAAAAACCAATGATCGAATTTACAATCTACGTACTTAAAAACGTTAAGAGTTATTCCAAATTTGATTGTTTCATCAACATCGGCCAACAAAATCAAAAGAAGTAAAAAGTTTAAAGCAAGTATATTTTTTTGATATACGTAAGAAATTTGAGCAACTCTAAGTACAACTTAGTTTTTTTATCGTCACAATAAAAAATATAAATTAATCTTTTTAAGAAGAAATTAGTTTCCATTACGGGAAGCAGCGCCATCTATCGAATCGAGAAAAATAAAATGTAAGAAAATAACACTGAAACATATTGTTGACTTATTTGTGAAACCTTATAATTGGCAGCAAGATCTCTTGCTACCTCTGTGTGTTGCAAAAATGTGTTTCCCTCTCTCTCTCTCTCTCTCTCTTATGTGATGCAGACGAAGTTGCGCGGGTTAGCTAATCTGTATATAAAAGCGAAATACCACTCACAGATTAATCACGAAATCTCAGAAACTATAACACCTACAAACTTACAATTTGGCAAGTACGTTTCTTATAGGCTTTAGACATCCGCTTAGAACTGATTTCACGAAACTCCATCTATAAGGGGGTAAAACGGGGGTGGAAATTATTTTTACTAAATATGCGCAGATGAAGTCGCTGGCGAAGTGTAAAAGTCTAGTATATAATATGTACTAGACTTTTACACTTCGCCAGCAACGTATATATAATTATTATATATCCATATAGACCATCTTTACTGTCTATATTCAGTAATTATTGAAGTTAGAGTTTTGACGTTGATTTTGTTTGTTACAAAATTGGATATCGCTGCAACTGAGACCCTACACACGCTATCCAAGTTGTTTCAGCTTGAGGTCAAACAATCGATTTCATCCGATAGATGGAGGGCTTTGAGCCTTTCACAGACTAGTTCGAAACGGATTTACGAGTTTCAATCAATGTTGGCTTTTGCTTTACACTGCGTTAGATAAGTTTGGCTAACGGATTTAGGTTTAAAATATTCGGGGTTGTATGTGAAGTTTGGTAACTTTGCGTTATGAGTATTTGGTTGATTCGTTTATCTATTGGGTTTGAATAAAGTTTTTCTCATAAGAGTTTTGGGGTTGTTAAAAGCACAAGTATTCGTATTAGTTATGTTTCGGTGTTATTCTCCCTTGTCTATTTTAATTTACGTCTTGTACAAATTGTCAAAATTAACAATATCACGCTGTACTAGGTGTCATATAGGATTGGCTTATATTTTAGACCTCTTTTCGGGCGCTATATATAACGGGGTGCATTTCTAGGCTTCAAGCTGAAAAGTATATAGCAGAACAATGGTCGTGATTCAAAGTGTTCGATCCCTACTATGTCCAGCTGTCTTTCTTCTGAAATTACGGTAATGATGAAAAAGTTATTCCATTCGTAATCAAAAAATGAACGATACCAGCCCATTGGGAGCAATACGTTTTCACATGGCCCGATATAACTGATTTTGTTACAATCAGAGTGGAAACAAAGGGAATTCACGGAAAACAAATTTTGTTTACAATTAATTAATTTATTTATATCCATATAGTATCATGACAAGCCTTTTCAGATAACTTTTGAATTCGAGATCTGAATGGCGTACAAATTTTATCCATCGACTCTGTTTTAATTTTATTATAGATCCATTTAAAAATTCCTTATGTGTATTGCATGTGAATCAATTATTTAGTTCGCGATGTGCATTTGAATGAGATTCAATTGGAATTATTCTCAGACGAAATCATTTTTTATGGGAAATCATTAAATCACTTCTCCCGCTCTGGGTGGAGCGGAAGGGAGTGTCAGACTTTTACTGAATAAAACCCACCCGTGTTCCTTTGCGTTCATAGTGCCCTTTGCGTTCCAAGGCTCAATGACAGTTTCGAACAACATACACAAACTTCAAGTATTAACCTACAAATATACTCGTATAAATGATTTGACCGTAATATGTTTACCATTGTATGGACTTTAAAACGGTAGACAGTTAAGAAGCAATAGCCTCATAGTAACTAAATACTTTAAACAAAATATTCCAGGACTAGTTTACCCGCATGTCATGGAATACTTTTATCTCGGGAGTATGTTCCCTAGAGATAATTTTCGACGTTCCCACGGATGAAACCACTGGTAAAAGCTGCTAACGTATACATTATGTATGTTAATAAATATTGTTGTTGAAACAACGGTAACAAACGGAATGAGTTTAAATTGCATAAATTTAAACTCATTCCATTTATTAAATTACAGTAATCCGTCGCACAACGAATTGTTACATAAATGTATCTACTTAATTAATTGTCAAAACGATTTATTTATGGTATTTTTATTTTTATTTTATTTTATTTTATTTGATAGGAATAACAAACAGCAGTATATTACATAGTAGTCACACAATATAGAAACTTATGATAAGAGTAACAAATACACTACTCAAGACGTTATCCACAGATTACTATACAGAATAGTTGGCTGTTAGCAGAAAAAAATAGCAAATTTAAAAAAGCACTTAAATAAAAAAGAACAATTTAAAAAAAACACTTATTAACTAATTACCAGGGTTATGATCTCTTAAAATAGTCGTAATTTCACTCTTAAATTTAGCTTTGTTGAGAAACATAATATCAGTAGAGCCAAACTGTTTATTATAGGTGTCTACCAGGCGATGTAACGGCGAGCGAGCGCCTGACTTAGGTATGATTGTAAAATAGAATTTAAACCACGACGCGGCTTTCCCACGCTCGCAAAATTAGCTGACCTAGATAATATTTTAAGTTACAGACAAAAACAGACCGGTAAGTTTTGTGACACTGGATTTGAAAATGAACTCGGGAGCGCTTTAAGTTTTGTTAAATGGCTGGTTCCTTGGTCTGTCTGGTCGTTTCTTAACATTCGAGGCGAAACACTTAATTTACGAACTAAAATTTTGCAGTTAATAATTTGTCAAATTTCGAGTTCGACAAGTTCTTAATTTTGGATTTTTTAATTCTGGAAT
The DNA here is from genome assembly GCA_905332915.2 of Hecatera dysodea. Classification (NCBI taxonomy): domain Eukaryota; kingdom Metazoa; phylum Arthropoda; class Insecta; order Lepidoptera; family Noctuidae; genus Hecatera; species Hecatera dysodea. The sequence continues at coordinate 6,283,785 of HG995288.1, read as the reverse complement.
GAAGAAAAAGCAACAGGAGAACCATGACTGTTAATAGAGTCATTCTTCAGTTCGAAGATAGTTATAAAACGAATATATCACCTCTCTTATAATGCTTCTAATACCAATTATTGTTATTGTTACTTTGAATGAATGAATTGCAAATAAGTCTCTTCGAGGTCCGAATGCCTAAAGACGAAAGTCTTCAATCAGTGCGTCCTACCCGTCATGACATACGAAGTCGAAACGTGGACACTGACAGCTCGTATGGTCCACAAGCTCAAAGTCGCTCAGCGGGCTATGGAATTGGCTATGCTCGGTGTGTATCTGAGGGGTCGCATCAGATATGAGGTGATCCGTCAGAGAAGCAAGGTCATCGATATAGCCCGCCGGATTAGTAAGCTGAAGTGGCAGTGGGCTGGCCATATTAGTCGCAGAACCGACAACCGTTGGGGTAAACGAGTTCTAGAGTGGAGACCGCGTCTCGGCAAACGTAGTGTAGGCAGGCATGGTGGAGTGACGATTTGCACAGGACTGCTGGCAGAAACTGTATGCGAGATGCCGAAAATAGATCTAAGTGGCGTGCAATTACAGAGGCCTATGTCCAGCAGTGGACTGCCACAGGCTGTTGATGATGATAATGATGATGAGGTCCGAATGGTCTCAATAAATCTGCCAAGCTTTTCCAACCGCGTGAGTTTGGGTGTGTTTAGGCCAACCGGTTGCATCTGGGTACCAATATTTTATATAGAGTGACGTCGTGATGTATGTAGTGATAACCCTTGGCGTCTCTGCATTTAAATAAAAAAAATTATTATATTATTTGCATTAAACAAATCAAGTATCTCGACTTAGTAGACGAGGTTGCCGATAATGTGGAATGTGGACTCGGCTGTCATTGTGCCGATTGTCATTACGGCCAATGGCCTGATGGCCAAAAGCTACAACGACCATATTCTGTCGAAGCTGGCGTTACTACTATATTTTAGTAGTTTATCTATCAGGGGTCCTACCCGAATTGACTGCTAAAGATTTACAGTTGCATCAAAAATGGTCATTATAATGAAACCATTTTAATTCATATCAACATTAAAAGTAATAACGACCGGTACCGCTACACGGCCGTCTAATAAATCAATACCCGCGTACTAATTCCACTACACAAATAAACTATGTACCTACTTATATAATACGTCACGCAAATATAACCAAAAGCCTTTAGTAATAAAGATGCCGTCCCAAACGCTCTCTTGGGTACGATTCTTTACGTTTCATTAGACCCACGAGTTTGTAACTTGGAAACTTCTTGGTCAGTTTAACTTAAACAAAAGCTCAAGTTAGACAGGTAAACTTGGTAATTACTTATGAATTGATATTACTAAGTGATTTGATTTATACGGGTTGGGTCTGGGAATGGGTTCGTTGGCTTTTTCGTTTGTTATTAAAATGTTTGGTTCTGTGCAGTTTTGTTCCAAAATCGAGTGTACGTGAGCTTTTTACGTGCATTTATTTAGTTTCACTTGTCCCGTTGTTTTTTATTCAAATCTTGAAAATTAAATTTTATCCTCTTCCCAGTTACCGATTGAGCTATTGTACACATGTGTAAATTGCGTGAGAAAGCAATATTATGCAAAAGTAAGACGGCAATATTATGCAAAGGTAAGATAATGACGGTGTAATGCTTATGCTAAATGTTCTTTAACGTTCCATCAATATGTAACACGCTTTCATAATGGATATAGGTAATGATATTTTTCTAATCAGGTTTAAATTATTTTTAACTTTTCAGTTTTTTTTTTATCAACAAGTAGATAATATTTATGATTTGAATTTAAAATGTTTTATTTTTTAACTTATTTTTAGTTATTCCGTAACCAAAGTTTAAAAACGGGACCCTATTAATAAGACTTCGCTATCTGTCCGTCCGTCTGTCTGTCACCAGGCTGTATCTCAAGAACCGCGATACAACAAACGCGATTTTTGCCCCTTTTTTTGCTCGATATCAATAATGGCAACAGGTAGGCACTTAAAATATTCACAAGAAGATTGCCAAGAGGCTCTATGAAAGACATTATGACAGCGGTATAGCGTCTTCTTAGGTTCGCTATTAACAAATAGCGATTGGCAAAACCTAAGAAGATTTGGGGTTGATAAAAGCTGTCGAAATGAGGGATTGATAAAACCTGATCAATCCAAGATACCTTGGAAAAACTGATGTAAAATTTTACTAGGTTTTGTACACGACTGACTGAAGACTGACTGAAAGATCAACAAAAGACAGTCGGGACCATCAGATAAACATGCTTTACAAAACTTTTACCTTCAACAAATCTTCTTGACACTGACCAAATACGTAGTCCTTTGAAAAGTAGTCGATTATCGATAAAGCAGTATCGATAAATAATGCATCGGTATTATGTTGCGAATTAATTGGTAAATGTTCGAAGAAACCCGCAGTACTTTGTGGCGATCGATTAGATTTGAACTTGACGCGTTAGACGTATCAAGTTCATAACTAAGTAATCGTCAGCCTTATGTATATTTATTGATATCCATCTGCCTTTTCCCAACGATATTGAAATCGAGTTCGAAAACGTGTTGCGTCCACCCCAAGTAACATGAGATAAGGGCAGGAAGATAATGATTGAAGTTTAGTTGCAGTTAAGTTAGATTAAGCTAATCATCAGTTTTTTACGTGGACCGACTGACTCTCTGACCTTCACAAACCAATCATTGAGTAACAGGGCACTTCTTGGCAAGACTGGTGTTAGATATTCTGACTTCTCACAGTCCATACCGATGTGTGACAGCCGAGACTAACGGCTTAGCGTGCTTTTCGAGGAGGAGTCTTGGTATGTTAAGATAGTCACCCATCCACAGACTGACCTCGGCAAACATTGATTTAACCTTATGATCTGCCAGTACGACTGTTATTATTTAGCCACAAGCTCCTTATATTTAAATATAGAAGTGAAACAATTGTAGATATTAAGTCTACTATCTACGAAATTTCCGTTTATTATAAGGCCACTATGACCATAATAAATCTTCGGTTTAACTTGGAATTCTAAATTCAAATAAACTCTATATTTAGATCTAATCAGTGGCTTTTTCAAAATCAGTAACCGATTTGTTAAAATATCAATACTAAAGAAAAATAAATAACAAAAACTGATTCCGCAAAATGAATGACAAGACAAATACAAAGTTCTTTCATATTTATAGTTCTAAATTAAATCGAAATTGTCAAAGTTAATTAAAGGCCAAATAGAAATAGACCAACCCAATACAATTTTTACTAACAAAATCTATTCTAAAAATACAAATGGGAAAATAACCTCGGCTGCCATCCATAAATAAACTTTGATCGACAAGGAAAGTGCTTCTGTGACCATCATACATTCTTAATGAGGCCACTGCGTCGTCGGATCGTTTAAATCTATATTCTAACATAACCTAAAGGCGCTTTTATATGAGACGGAAATATACGTAGCGTACGCTGCCACTAAGTCAAGTCTACGCCAAGAAGTACCGTGTTCCCCAGTTAATGGGTTGTGGAGGTCTGGTAGGTAGTCGCTCCACGTAAAATACTGGTATTCAGCTGCATCGGGTTTGACTGGGAGCCGACCCTAAGTTAGGAAAAGGTTAGGCAGAGGACGCTGCCACTACGTACACCACGTTTATATCGTCGTGCCCGTCTTTCTTTTTAGGGTTCCGTAACCAAGGGTAAAACGGACCCTATCACTAAGACTCCGCTGTCCGTCCGTCTGTTTGCCTGTCACCAGGCTGTATCTCATGAACCGTGATTGTTGGACAGTTGGAATTTTCACAGACTAGAGATGTTTATCTGTTGCCGCTATAACAAAAAAAATACTAAAAAGCATAATAAAATAAATATTTATGGCACTACAAACGTGACGTTTTTACTCGATATTGACAACGACACTTATCTAGATGGACGCTTGAAATATTCACAGAATATTTAGTTATATATTAACTTTAAAAATAATGATTTAATTAAAATAAAACCAATATTTAAGCGTATTACAGGTATTATGGTATATAACTTCAACTTCCCATACAGCAAACGTGATTTTTTTGTGCCGTTTTTATATATATTGGTACGGAACCCTTCGTATGCGAGTCCAACTCGCACTTGACCGGTTTATTTGTGAGTGACCTCTCGCAAGTCAACCTATGAGGTTGTTGTCTGCTTAAACGAAATTACCTGACGTGACCTTATTTAAAAATAAAGCATCTAGCCAGGGCTACAAAAAAGTATAATATGCAATTATACTTACTTTACTTAACTTATCTACAAAGTATATATTGGGTTGGTAAGAAAGTCTTGCGACACTTTCCTTTCGATTAAAATATGTTTTCTTCTAACGAAGTTTTACAACATTCGAGAATAGTATATTCAAGAGTAGTGTAGAACCTTCCATGCCGCAGGGTATATAAGCGAGTCAGTTGTTCCGCGTAGACAGAACGAGCGAAGATGGATCATAGTGCACTTCGATCGATTGCATATTACGAATTTTTACAAAGGCGTTCTGCAAGAACCGCAGCCACTAATATATGTAGTGTGTTCAAGGCCAACCTAGTTCATCATTCAACGACATCCCTTTGGTATCAGCTTTTCCGTTCTGGCGATACATCTTTTCAAGACAAACCTAGGCCCAGCAGGAAATCAACTGTTGACGATGAAGAACTACGAGCACTTACAAAGGCAAAGCCTAATACGTCGTCACGGGAATTAGCTTACACGGTGAATGCAAACACTTACTCTGCACAACTGCAAAAGCTGGCTGAAATTATCAAATAAAAAAGGCGTAAACGTCTCCAAGTTCGGCTTCTCCACGACAATGCTCGACCCCACGTAGCTAAGATGATACAAAAATCTATTTCGCAGCTGGGATGGGAAGTTCTACGGCATCCACCGTATTCACCAGACCTAGCACCTACCGACTACCATCTGTTTCGAGCTTTAAAAGATTATTTACAGGATAAAAAATTTGATGATCTTGCAGATCTCAAAAATACACTAGTTGACTTTTTCAATTCACGACCCAAAGAATTCTGGAGTGCAGGCGTGCAAAGTCTACCAGAGCGTTGGGCACGAGTTGTAGATACAGAGGGAGCATTTGCACATTACTGAATAATTGTTTACTGTTGAAATAAAATGTTTTTATATTTTACTCATGTTGTGTGTCGCAAGACTTTCTTACCAACCCAATATATAAGTTAAGCTGCTATGCTAAGGGCATCCCTTGCGGGATATGTACCTCGGCGGCATCAGGTCGCAGGAGGGAAGGCAGCAACAGATGGGCTGGATTGACCTTTCCACATTGTTATAGCAAACCACGCTCTATCTATTTAGGCGCAGGGTATCATATTATGTGGAACAGTTTTTGACAACCTTGCGATTTCAGTATAGTTATATGATTTCGAGGAATTTGAATGCTGTTACACTCTAAATAGAATCTACATTTAATATTAACATGTTGTAAAGTGCGGATATCACATGCACATTGCGCGGCACCCTTTTTTTCGGATGGGAAGTCATCAAATGACATCTCGCTCTGGGCGGTGCAGAAGGGAGTGTCAGACTCTTATTGACTAAAAACCACCCGTAATTCTTCTTGTACCCTTTACGTTCCAAGGCCGCGGTGACTCTTTCGAACAAATTCCGCAACGCACTGGCACTACCCTATGGGGCCCGTCTTCGTAGCTGACAGCTCTTTGAAGCGCGCGTGGAACACAACGCACCGTCGACCCGGGCCTGGTTGCTATCGGATCGCGAGCCACCCGTTACAAGCGGCCCGCCACAGCATCGCTGATCTCTCTTTAATCAAGCTTATGTTTCTCAAAGATAATTTAACAATCAATTGGTGTAAGAATTTTTGAAATCGGTCTTGTGTTTGCGCTGATTCGTAACAAACATACAAAAATACAAATCTTTCCTGTTTTTAATATTAGTGTCGATTGTTTATATAATTTGACCACTTTGCTCTGGTCTGTGGAATAAAAGGAAATGGAAATAACGTAAATCTCACGAAATAAAAATACATTTATTTGTCCATCGAGTTTTGGATCAGTAATGGGCTATTACTGTCTCAGGTTGAGACAAGGGTCTGAGTAAGGCTAGGTCAGATTACGAGCGGGATTCATACGCGATTAGTGTTTTAGTTACTTTGACGTAATGTTTTTTTTATTTTTATTTGAGGCTATACCCCAACCAAAACCTTACGATAGTGCGTTTTTCTTCGCTATTCAGAGACTATTAACTCATTAGTTATGAGAAATAATCTACATGTAAAAGCACATTATTAATGTTCGATGTCTTATCATCATATTCAACGTTCTAATTTGTTTTTGTGTTATAAATAAATTTAAAATCTTATTTTAAAAATGACTAAAATTGTTGATTTTATGCATCTGTTGCTAAATGCAACGCTCTAATCATTTGAGGATCTGATTTATTTGGTTGAACGCGCTAATCTTTCTAGAACTACTAGTCGAAATAAAAAATATGTATATTTTAGTGGTGTGTAGGCTATTTATTGAGAAAATCTATAGACTTTTTTGCATCACGCTACAACCAATAGGAACGAATCAGCAATGAAAAATGTTACAAATACAGGGTTTTTTTTCTTTCTCACTTTTGTGACTGAAAACGATAAGGAACAAAAAACATATTCAATTGCCACATAGCAGTTGTGCACCTACTTCCAAACTACTATTACTTTTTTAAATTAGGAAATTCATTTTGTTTGTCTGTTTGTTATATCAAAATATTTTTTTGATTCACAAGGATCATTTTGGATTAACAAGGTGCACGGGTAGACTATGTTTTAGAAATGGTTATAGAAAACGAATGGATAACGAATTGATCTACAACGCTACACTGTTTTTCATTGGTCGCCTAAAATACGACGTTTTGTGAGTAGTCACACGAAGTAATGATACCATTATAAAACCTGAAAAGATTTTAAGTGGTGACCTTGGTTTTCCAGCAAACTCTTCATATTTTCAATAGATCCACCCATAGCTCGCCATCCGCAGGCCCGCGCCTACGGTGGCCGGGAATCGCTCTGCGTTTCCCGACGCCCGGGGCGTCTTCTGTTGCGGCGGCTGGGGCGTGAGGTTTCCCTCTCACGCACGCGTTCCGCCTCCTTCTTCGCTAGCATTACTGCTTCGCAGAAGGAGACGACCGCTTCCCATGCCTCCTCGCTCCGGACCATGGCTTAAATACAAGTATCAGTGACTGAATGTTTTCAGCCCTGAGTATTTTTAACATATTACGTGTATTTTCAATAGACGATATTTTAGCGATACACATATTTCCATGCTATTCTTGATACTTTCAAAATGAAATAAATATTTTTTGGCAGTCAGTAATATTACATTCTATGTAAGAATCTTAGTTGCATTCAGTTATTTTGAAGTTAGATTTACAGTACCAAGGCAAGATATGCCGGTCGTGTTCAGTCTCACACGTTATTTTTGTCTAACCAAGTATCCCGAAATCGCTATCCACGTACAATGTGACCGGTCCCTACTCTTGACTGGACTATTCGAAGCAGAAAGTCGAGTGGAAAGTTGGTAAATTGTAATCTTCTATCAAGTGGCCTCTTCATTCGTCACTTGGGTTTTTGGTCACTGTCCTTTCTTGCTCACTTGGAGGCCTTTTAGTCCCACTTCGAGGGCTTTTAATAAAGTCTGAAGAAGTACTTCATGAAGTTATGTATCGATTTGAGATCTATAAGAGAATTATAAGTGTTGTTTTTGAGTAAGATTAGCAAAGCATTACGGTATTAAAGATCTCTTTCAATGTAGGTTTTGGCTTGGCAACCTATTTTTGTAATACAAAATATTTTCAAGTATTTCATAGAATACCTAATATTTGAAGAGTCTACACTTTATAGCAGAACTTTTTATATCATACAACTAGCTGCCGCACAACTTCGTTTGTGTCACATTTTTCATGACTGCTCCGCTCCTATTGGTCTTAGCGTGATAATATAGCCTTCCTCGATAAATGGGCTATCTAACACTGAAATATTTTTTCAAATCGGAGCAGTAGTTCCTGAGATTAGCGCGTTCAAACAAACAAACTCTTCAGCTTTATAATATTAGTCTAGATTATTTTGCATAACAACGGATAGCATAATCTTCACTTCGCAGAACATTGTTAGGCATACCTCCTTCATCATACATTAGAAACTAATAATTTTGTAAGTCAGAAACCTTTAGGCATAAATTTCATATCCATAATAATTAAAAAGTAAAACCATCATATCGCAGAAAGTTCACAGTCAGAATCGTATTTTGGCATACATTTCATATCGGTAGTCATTAAAAAGGCAGAATGAATATACATAAATATGTAAGTATATTCATATTTCAGACACGTTTACAGTTGGTTAGTGTCATGTTTTGGCATAAATTTCACATCAATACTAATTAAAAGACTCGTCTATCATATCACTGAAAATTCCTAGTTTGTTTTACTTACCATAACAATAGCAGTCACTGATGGACTACCAGAGCGAGGCAAATTTTCACATTGACCACTTTTGAACGCTTTGTACCACACATAAAGACTTGTTTTTCATAAATGCAATTCATCGTAAGCCTTTTGTAACATTCTCAGTAGCTACGAATACAAAATTCCATTAGCGATGCATAATTTAAGACAAACTGTTCGATGTTTGTCCATTATGAAATTCGGAATACACACAAGATGATATACCTAAAAAAAACACGGTATTTAATCTTAATAACAAAGGTACGCGCACGCCGCGCCAGTTTGGTAAACAGTTGTCTAACAACATTAAAAAAATAAATAATTTGGAACCATAAACAAATCATCCATACTCGATACTTTTTTGACTGAATATAATACTTTTCGTAGATAAAAGAGAGCAATAGGAAGTTAATCAATATTTATATATTTTATTAGATTCAGAACACGTTTCGGTTGTTTACAAAATAAGAGAATGTTGGTCATTATTGTTGAATATTTGCGATTTTGGTAATGATTAGTCAGCATTGCCTTTGCGATGGTGAATATATGTGTTAGCGCTTCGCAGTTTAGTATATCCTTGTAATAGGGTAGTTGACCAAAAAAGTCTGATTAGTCCGTCTGATAGATTTCCAAAAAATATTGGACACGTATTTTTTCTTTTTTCACATAAACAAAAAATGAAGACGATACAGTGCGTTGAAAACTCGTGTGACATCACTACTCGCTACAATTTTTAGCGAGCCGTGACGTCACACGATACCACTCCTGATCTTTGATGTTTTTTATCTTCGTCAGTTTTTATAGATTTGATAAAGGAAAAAATACGTGTCCAATATTTTTCTATAATCTAACTGACGGACTAAACATAATCATATAATTTTTACTCAGGAAACATCCCTATTGAAGTATGTCGTCCCAGTCATTGTATACAGTTTCTGTTCCATCTGCCCATGTTATTATAATTCCGACGCCGTGGCACGTCTCTGTTACATCTCCGTGCTGGCAAAAGATTAAACTGTAAGTTAGTAAAATCTAGGGGCACAGTAGTGCCCCCGCCAAGTCGAGCGAAAAAGCGGCACGGCCGTACCCACTCTTTTCTCGAAACAATTCAGGCAATTTTCGAACCACCATAACTATTTTATGGATAAAACTCACAAGTTCTAGAGAGGGGGCTGGTGACGTCACAGCGTAAAAATTGTAGCACGTAGTGACGTCACGCTTCTTTTCAACGCACTCTATCGTCTTCATGTTTTGTTTACGTGATAAAAAAAAATCGTGACCAATATTTTATGGAATTCTATCAGATGGAGTAATTCGATTTTTCAGTAAATAGGTATCCTATTTGCAGTTTCTTTTTACAAAGGTTTTGAAAAATCGAAATCGAGCGTCGTAGGTACATGCTTAAATCTCCAGATTAATTTTGTTGTTTGTGCGAAATATATAATTAAATATCAATGAAGTATTGTAACCCAAAAATATCCGTCAGGGCTGCCATTAAATGAGCTAGTTTTGCAGACAGTGATAGCGGCGCCGCATTAATTCTACAGAATTAATGCGGCGCCGCCGTCGGTGGTTTTTTCAAAATTTTCAATTTTGCCCTTTATTTCAGACTTTTTACAGAGAACTTTATTATGAACACTGTTCTACCTACATATAGATATAGTTTATTTAAAAACCCGAACCCATCACTGAAAACTACATCAAAATCGGAGTAGTTTTGTTTTTTTTTTGCAAAAACATATGTTTACTGCACCGCCCCCTCGTGAGTTGTCACCGTAACACATATCTAATAACATGCACTAATCAAACCTAAATCCATCACTGAAAACTGCATCAGAATTGGAATTGTAGTTTTGAAGATAAATGACAACATTGGTTTTCGCAAATATCCTTGACTGCAGCGCCCCCTGCTGAGTTGTTACCGTAACACCTATCTAAGAACATGCACCAATCAAATCCGACTAAACCGCATGGAAATCGGACTAGTAGTACTGGAGATAAATGGGGACATTGGTATGCACAAACAAACAAACATCCTCTCACCCCAAACGCATACACTGTCTCCGTTCCGTCGTGGGTAAAAAAAAGCATATTATTAAGTTATTATGTTTATTCAGTGGTGCAAAATAAAGAATGGAATAATGGAAATAAATAAATGAAACCTTTTTCTATTTCGTGCTATGTTGTATTAAATGAGTGGTTTAATCGAAAATCGGTATCTACGCCTTTTAATAATTTGATGGGAACACGTAAATCATACTTATTAATGCTATTTTTGCTTGATATGTATCAGAGGAAGATCAAGCAAAACAAGAGTAAAATAGAGTTAGCATCAGTATTTAAACCAATTCGTCATAGTAATAAATTTCGTGTCGCACAGGGGATGCCCTTAGCGAGCGGTCATTTAGTTTTTAAGTAGTTTTAAGCCCTGGCTGGGGGCCTTAAATTCATTTGAAGCCACCACAGGAATAGGCCTTAATGTGCTGAACTGCGAGTGGACCTATAAAAAAAAAGTAATGAATATCCATGGTGAGTGCCGAACAAGGTGAGCTGTTTCACCAGGATATAAAATGGAGAGTTTAGCAACCAAGGGAGATGGAATGCTTGGGACTGTGGATAGCGAGCTATGGGTAACTCGCCGTCCGATAGCAACCAGGCTAGGGTTGACGGCGCCTCAAAGAGCTGTCAACAAAGGAGACAGGGCCCCATAGGGTCAGTGCCTGCTAGGGTTGCGAAATTTGTTCGAAAGAGTCACCGCGGCCCTGGAACGCAAAGGGCACTAGAAGGATCTCGGGTGGGTTTTAGCTTTTAGTCAGTAAGAATCTTTGATGATTTCCCATCCAGAAAAAAAAGGGAGATGGGATGCCAAAATGTTAGCAGATTACTTACTGATCGTTTGTTATGCAAGAGAATTTTGCAGTTCATAAAAGATGTGGCTGATTTTGCTTATAAAAATAATATTATTTTAAGCAAAACATTTTGGATATATTGTGTGGTTGCGATGAAATTACTTCTTTTAGCAGTAGCTATTAATTTGCAAGTACAAACATATTACTTTGTGTATTGTAAGTATTTTTTCGATATTAAGGAAAAATTAGACTTAATATATTCATGCGCAATTTTTGAGACAGTTAACGTGCTTTTCAACCGCTTCACTCGTGTTAAAGATGAAAATAATTTCAAAATGAAAATGTAGAATAGCAAGTAATAAAACGAGAAGCATTATTATTTCAACATTCTAACCGACGACGAAGCCTCGCTGCGCTTGGTTCCTATTTCTAACAGCAGGGTTTAAAAATAAAATAACCTATCAGTGTCGGGAAGCCCTAAGTTGCCTGTTCCGCTACTGTTTTAGGTAGAAATGTACCAACATTAAAGCACCCATACATTGTACCACTGAAGTTTTTGTCCCACGTACACTTCGTGGAATAAAACACGGGACTTCATCATCAGCAATAACGTCATTCCTAATCAAAACTAATTCTAAACTAAATAAACTTTGAGCATCAAGTGTCATAAAATATTCAATATAAGATGCTGTCTCCATCTTTGCTTGAGATTCCGGAAGGTGAACGCTAAGATTGCTTTACTCAGGAATCCATTCAGAGTCAGTCGATATTTTCAAATGGAAATCTAAAAATGTTTTCTTCCATCTCATTGGGACGCCATGCCACGGAGATATTGAGTCGTTGAGAAAGTGTTTATACGTCTAGCTTGTTTTTTATTACTGTTTTGATTTTAAGGTGTTATTTTTTACTGTATTTTCACCACGAAAGCATTGAGTAGGGACTGAGTTGACCGCTCCAAATTATTTACTATCTACGATTTTTTTTCATAGCTATCACACATGCCTACCTACCTATTTAGTCTTTTACCCAACGCGAGCAGTCCCCAACGCGAAGTATTTAAAAAAAAAATTGATTTTATAGGCTACTTATAAGAACACTCTCGATTATGTCATTAATATTCCCTTTCAGTGCGCTTTGATTTGAGACGCTACTCGAGTATATTTGCAGACATTCGGTTATTCTTCTACAATTTCACCCCCCACAACTTTTAAACGACTCAACCGATTTTCATCTAACATGTCTAAAAATACTCACCTTTCATACAAAAAAAAAAAAAAAAAATTGAAAGTTGTAATAGAATGTCATATTCGACGTTTTGTGAATTGCTTGCCAGTGTAAAACCAGAGTTGATACGCAGAAATACAGTGATGAGACAATGCTGTAGCGCGTTGCAAAAGCGATTAACGCATGTTAGTACCGATGGGCCTATTCTTGAAAATAAGCCTTCCTTGACGAAGTTAAAGAAATATGTACATACATATAGAATCTCCATAAACACGAACTTAAAAGAGTGTACATTTAAGACACAACAGCAAACAATCTTTGAATATGGTCCTGTTCTACTAACGATGGGGCGGTTACGAAACTTGCCATACTAGCTTACTACGATACCCATCTTTACATTAAGGAGAATATACAGTCCAGTTCAAGATATAAAATTCAATGTACCGAGAATAGATTTTTATCGCCCTTGTTGAGCGTTTGCAATCCTGTTGTCTTATCCTCGAGGAACTCTACTTAAGCTAAGCAAAATGTTCGTTTTAAAAGGACAAAAGACTTAATTGAAAATTTAATAACGGAAGATTTTGTATAAAAGCTTTTACTAGGAGTAATACTCTATTGTTAGGTGTTACAAAACTATGTATTGTTGCCGGGTTTAAAGGGAATTTGTTTCTGTTCAATAACGCAATCTTGTTAGAACTGACTTTGTTCAGGAACTAATATTGTTGTGAATAAATGGTGTTCTTTGTTCGGAAACATAATAAAGGCCCATGTTAGGAAATTTCTATCCATGGTCCGGAGCGAGGGGGCATGGGAAGTAGTCACCTTCTTCTGCAAAGCAGTAATGCCAGCGAAGGTGGTGGTGGACCTCGTGAGAGAGGTCTCAGGCTAATTTCTGGCAATAGGCGCGAGCCTGCAGATGGCGAGCGATGGGTGGCTCGTTATCCGATAACAACCAGGCCCAGGCGACCTATTATGACGTCTTAAATCCATCATGATTTCTGTGTCAGAGAGAGACGGAGTTACACAAGACGAATAGCACTATCTCTTTCACGGCCACTGGTCGATGGCGCGTCATGTTCCTCGCGCGCCTCAAAGATATGTCCCATAGGGTCTGCTAGTGCCTGCTAGGGTTGTAGAATTTGTTCGAAAGAGTCACCGTAGCCCTGTAATGCAAAGGGCATTTGAAGGAACACGGATGGGTTTTAATCATTAGGAGTCTGATACTTCCTTCTGCTCAGCGAAGATTGGAAGATTTCATTTGATGATTTCCCATCCATTAATAAGAGGGGATCCGGGATTTGGAAATATGGTATCTAAACTTCTATCATGAAAAAAAAAAAAAAAAAAAAAAAAAAAAAAAAAAAAAAAAAATTGATTGAGTCAGGCGTTACTTTGCGGAAATCCATTTTAAATTTGTAAATGAAAACAATATATCTAGTTTTAATTTCCGCGAATATTAGTGGGTTGCAGGTATGCACCTCCCTCCCGCCCGCTATATTATGCACATGCAAGATTACTGGGCAAATGCAAGGATTTTAAGCACATGCAGGAAGGCACAACGTTTATGTAGCGTTCAGAACGGACCAGAATATACGCCGTATTTGTAACGGAAAAGATATTTTAGAAAATAGTAAAAAGTCTGGGGTGTATAGGCTGGTCTGTGATGAATGCAACGGGGTGTATGTGGGTCAGACGGGCCGAAACTTTGACATAAGGTATGGGGAACATGTTGCCGCGTATAGAAATGGCCATTCGGACAAATCGAATTTCGCGAAACATCTAATTGATACCGGCCATTCTTTGCGCGACAACAATAGTTTTAATATACTACATATTTGTGATAAGGGTTTCCGGCTGTGTGTTTTAGAACAATTAGAGATTTTTAAACATAGTAATAATAATAATTTTGCGCTGTTGAATGACCAGACTAATTTGGTTTCTTCCCCTTTACTGCGGATGTTTGTGGGTAGTTGTACACAAATAACCAACGGTGGCAGTGTATAAAAGGGGGGTGCCTTGTACTAAATGCTCAGTCGCAACTCAACGGTCAGCGAGTCAACACGTCCCCTGAGGATGCCTCGTGGAGAGGCGAAACACGTGTCGGTAATGGTGTTGGGTTTTGCATTGCCTTCCTGCATGTGCTTAAAATCCTTGCATTTGCCCAGTAATCTTGCATGTGCATAATATAGCGGGCGGGAGGGAGGTGCATACCTGCAACCCACTAATATTCGCGGAAATTAAAACTAGATATATTGTTTTCATTTACAAATATGAAAAGATCAAACTGAGTTTTATTTTTGGGGGGTTTTACGAATAACAACTATGCAAGTTAAATCCGGAAACTGATAAGACAACTAGGTACATTATCTCTGAATAACACATTCAGCGAAATTGTAGCTTTTCCACACTATTTTTTTTTTACTGTAATAATCCTTGGCTATTGTAGGATAAGTCTCGAAAGAATGGTCGCGAGAAAAGTGTAGTGTAAACTAAAAATAAATTGTATTCCTGCGATGTAGTAGACTAAAAAATCATATTCCAAGAAATTCGATTCATCGACTATAGTCGTACCTATCATTGTTTTTTCAAAACACTAACAGACATTGTCATGAAAATATATATCGTTTCAATTTTCTTCTACGAATAACACTTTTTTACTTGTATTGTGAGCCAGCCATGAAATAACTTCTTTTACCAGAACTATCTTTTTCTAAGTACCAACAGGCTTTAAGAAATTACTTTGATAAGCATTTTTCGATATAAAGAGAAAAATAATACTTAGTTTTTTTTTGGTACCTAGTAAATCTTTCATAAGCATTTTTGGCACCATAAACATGCTTTTACCAACTGCTTCACTCGTGTTTATGTCGAAAATTACGTGTCAGGACTTTTTGCAATATACTGAGAGAAAAAGTATCACAGGGACTATTCCAGGGACTGCCTGTTTTGAAAATGACTTAACTGTTATATACTTAGTGTCAAATACATAAAACTTATTAGGTAGTATATACAAGTGAGTAGAAAAATATGAATGTACAAGCGGAGTAAAGGGGGCTTGAGAAGAACACTATAACGCTACCTCCCAGACTATATCTATGATTTGGAATAGGCTACGAGTTTCATATTTGTGATTGACACATTGTTTGACATTTCAAAAGTTACAATACTTTTGAATTAAGAAAATTGATTTATGTTTAAGAGAGCTAACAGCCACCTCAACGCTGCCACCAAAAATATTTTGGACGATGCAAGTTCAGGAATCATTGTTGTGTCAGCTACAAGTGGCCCAAATTTGAATTATAACCTAACTTCTTAGACCAGCCTTCTTTTTCGACCATTTAAAAATAAACCCATAACCAACTGATCCGTTACATCTTAGTAACACACCACAACTTTATTACCTGTGCCTATAACGCGGCAAAATTCCGTTGGTTACTTAGTCAGGACCGTGGAACGGAGTAAATGGGCAATGCAACTTGATCGTGTTATAGAGTGCCGTGTACGATATCGTTGACCCCAATAGGTAATCTACTTTGGTCTTCGTCTAGCGATTTATGAAGGTCTATGTTGTTGGTGATTATGTTGTATTGATGTGTTGGAAAATTTAGGAGCTGTTGTGTGTTGTGTTTGTCTATGTGGTTAGCTAAAATTTTCGCAGGTGTGGGTTTTTGGACAGATGACCGGTTGCGGAATTTGTTCGAGGAACTCAGATGCGTTTTAGTCAGTTGGAGTCTGTCATCATGTTTTCAGTCGAAATTTGTTTGTCTAGATGATTACCTACTGGTCATAGATCCCTCCCAAGCGTTATCATATTGAGCGATATTGTGCAACTGAAGGAGCAGTGGGGCACATTGCTCGCAGAACAGATACCTAGCCGATCACAATAAAAGGTACTCAACTGACGTCCGATTATCTGAAGAGACAGCGTTGGAAGGCTATCCACAAGGTGAAAAGTTGCCCTGGTGCAAGCCGCGGGAATCCGCTAAATACGAGACTCACAGGAAAGAAAAAATAAGATCAATGTTTTTTACGTTTAAAACTTTTTATTATGAAAACAGAGTTGTGCCTTATACTTTTTAGCTGAAGCTTTTGTATTTACCATGCCTGTGAGTGCATAAATCTATACTAATATTATAAAGAGGCAACGTATGTGATTTTGTGACGTTGTAAGGGGTAATCTCTGGATCTACTGAACCAATATTCAAAATTATTTCACCAGTAGAAAGCTACGTAATTTGGTGTATATTTTATACCCGTATTGCCACGGGAACGGTAACAAGGAGGGTGAAACCACGGGGCGCTGCTAGTAATTCATAATTTCTGTGGAAAATAAGTTTTTCCTCAAATAAAGTTAATTTACGATTATTAAATGCAGTTGTAATAAAAAGAATGTCGTGAAACCTGCATTGCAGGCAAAAACTTTTTGCATGCTCACCTTAAAACTATTGAAACAGTACAATTTATGTTATTTCGTGAAATAAAATTCATTTGATAACAGTGAAACTCATTGAACATAAATCAAAATGTGGATAGCTTCTGAATTTTAACTTTTTATGTCAGATATGAAATTAATATACAACGTGTCAACCTATTTAACAGTATTGCATTTATTCTGTATAAATGCGATACTTTAAAATAAGTCATTTTACTCAGTATACACGTATAATGAGCCACTTAGCTCACTTGTATCATAATGGACTATTGTCTATCTGTGGGCAATGTTTTGGGTTGCATGATTGCCAAAAACTAGCTGCCGCCCGCAGCTTTGCCCGTGTGAATGTCTAAAATCATCCCAAGGGAACATAGTCCCGGGATAGCTCTCTATCCTGGGAGTATGTTCCCTTGGGATAATCTTCGACATCCTACGTATTATTCCAGACTATAATCTACCTCTGTGCCAAATTTCATTACAACCTGTTCAGTAGTTTTTCCGTGAAAGAGTAACAAACATCCATCCATCCACACATCCATACTTACAAACTTTCGCGTTTATAACATTAGTAGGACGCGTATATAATATTAAACTTAATTAGTTGTAAGAAGTTATAATGTGCCTGTTCATGATGTGCCTGTTTTTTAATCAAATAAAATCATGAACAACTTTTAATGCGGGACCAACTCCGAAATGTTTTTTTTTCACGATTTCTGTGTTGGTCCTTATAGTCGTTTAAACTATCAGGTTAGATTGGGGTTTGATGAAAAAATAAAATCTTTCAACGATGGTCTATTTCAATCATTTTCCACACCAGCACATCAGGACTTAGCTAAAGATTTAGTCAAGCTTTTATCATGGAAGAGGGTACGTTCTTGGCGGATATTAACGTTTTTCGCTTAGGCGACGCCTCTGGTACAATCTAATGAATACCTTTTATAAAAATATTCCTAATCATTTGGCCTCCGATTTCTTCAAACGTGAATATAATTTTCGAATCGGAATCAATTATTTCTCAAAGCAAATAAATTCTTTTGACACCATCTGTACCGTACGTGACGTCATTGATGTCGTCATTAGCTAAATTAACTGGCTCCGCACAAAAGCTAATGGTTGATACATTTCTGTCACCGTCGGTGCTCGCCTATACTTTCAACGACCGTAAAATCAGAGTTTTTTTTATAGAATTACAAGGATGTTCAGTCACTGGAAGCGCAATATTACTAAAAAGTATTCCTATTGGGTAAAGTCACTGGTCAATAAAAAAGATCTCTTTGTGTGTTATTCAAAAGGAACAGTAAACCGCTACAATATATAGTATAAAGAAAAGAGATATACAAAACATTTGAACAATATTGCAGCCCACAACGCTGTTCACAGATTAACTGTAGAATATAGTATACCTACAAATTAAACTCTAGGGTAATAAATACATAATAATATTAAAAACTAAGCTTATTTAAACCTACGTATCATGTTTATATATATGTTTACATCGATCAATAGAACTCCTTGAGTATAAGACCTTTGAACATACTGGGAGAACATGCAAAAATATCGATATGCTCAAAAGTACCATTGTAGGTATCAATCATTCTGCGAACAGGTGAGTGCAAACCAGTGTTAGACTGGCAGCGTGGAAAATAGTCTGCCAGCAAATTATCTATATAATTAATATCCAACAAATTAATATCATCTTTTAACAAATTATGTTTAGGAAATGTTTAAGTATCATAGAACTGAAATTAGAATTAGTTAGGCACGCATAACTCTAGTGCAGGCACATTGTCAATTTAAAGGATTGGTTGTGTAGCAGATGGTATTTCAGGATACTCAACTGTCTTTTAATATTAAAAAATGCCAAAATAAAGCTCAAATTTTTTATATTGTTGATGCCGAATTTATTTGTTTTTGTTTTAAAAATACTTTTACCATAAATATAAAGAAACTTGTCAGAAACATTTGCATATTTTTGCCACATTATGTAAGAAGAAAAGGACTTATTAAACTGAAACAAAAAAAACAGATCAGATACGTAATTACGTAATTGAAAAACAAAAAAGAATTGAACTAACAATGTAAAGGGACAATCATGTTTCTAGTAACAGTTTTAACAGAAAAACTAGACGTTATCTAAACAAACAAAAAAAGTATGTTGCAATAGGTGTATAATATTAGTATATTATACACCTATTGCAAAATACTTATTTACGGTAGTTCAAAATTAGTAAACACATTCATTGTGGCAAAATCTTGTTGACCGGTATTATTAGTATACTGGAAGTCATCATCATTTCAGATGAAATATGTATATCTGCTGTTTCACATAGGCCTCACTAAATGTAGGACAATAGTCTTCTAGTGCTTCCACCTGGTGAAAAATCAATCTCCTACGAGCTCGGAACATTTGTGGCAACTATTATAGAGCGAATGGAAGAAGTTAGATCAACAGTATTTTATAAAATTAATTAGTATTATGCCTAGAATATGCGAGAAGATAATTAAAGAGAGCGGTGGACACTTTGATGAAGTTAACATTTAATTTAATAACAATGAAATTAAATTTAGCTTCATCAAAGAATTACTTATTAAATTTCTCTATTGTAGAAGTGTGTTTTTGTCTATTTTTTAATTATGTATCAATTAAAAAATAAGCTGGCTTACTTTTATTTTATTTGATTTTATCTTGTTGCTTCCAAACTTTTGGATGGTAGTGTATGTCTGCTGTTTCACATAGGCCTCATGAAGTGTAACATCATCGACAAGTCTTGTGCTTCCACCTAGTTGAAGGCCTCCGATACTTTCCTGTGCACGCTCCAGGGCTGGGCTGAAAGGTTCCAGAACCTTTCAGCCCATCAACCATCTGTTCGATGAGGAACGTGCCCTACTCATTGCAACTTGAGTTTGGCGATTATTGGTGCTAGGCCGGTTGCCTTGGTTCGACTACAAATATTCTCATTTCTGATTCATTCACGCAAGAACTCCGTGCATAGACTTCTCTCTAGGGTGTAGTGTCAATGTAAGAATATTCAAAATAAAATCGAAACGATTCGGAATAATTGTAAAAAGTTGCATTTAGTTTTAAGCAACACTAGAAAAATAAAAATAAAAATATTGGAACATACATTTTTGCGCAGCTCACATAAATCAATCAAAACGACTTTATTTTCAACATAAATGTTATTACTCACTTTAACAAAAATAATTAATGTTGAATAAATCATCAGCGCATATGTTTGTAACCGGAATTATTGAGTGTTATTATTTTTAATGTCTCTTCTTCTGCTTTCTTTAATGTAGATCAATCAAATTGATGGATAGAATGATTAATGATGTATCTGAACTTCGTATAATTGTGTGTTTGGTGTGTGGTACTTAGGAGGTATGTTTTCTACTAGATTTCCTTACAGTTAAAATCTTAGACCTATGATAATATTTTCCATGTTAGTTATATCAACTGACTAAATATGAAAATAATACGAAGGTAAGCTAAAATAGTTTCATAAAATGATTTGTTCAAAAGAAGATATATTTTTGGGCCCTTTTGTTATATTTATTAAGTAAGTTTAAATTTATAAATAAAAAAAAATTGATTTCATTTAATAAGGAACTGAAATCACTTTTGCCACGTTTTCAAATATTTAAACTTTGTTAGAGGAGTAAAAGTAGGTTCTATTTTGTTTTAAACGTTGCTCATAACAAAATTCTGCTGCATTTGTTCTTTGTTTTGTTGTTTATTGTTTTTGGCAGAATGAAAATTCAGAAAAATAAAAAAATGGAACCTACTCTTCTGCGGATTACTACGCATTCTGTTGAGGTCCATTCGGAAGCTGACAGCCTCCTTGGAAATCGATCATTGCTAACAGTATAACTACGACACAACAACGTGTTTTTATATATATGTAATATGCGACAGGAGCCTTGATGATTTATTTGATCAACAAAAAAACTTTACCTGCTAATAAAATGTTGGTATACAAATACGGAAATCGTTCATTTAGTACTTCTTTTTTTTCAACTGTTAAATTATAAAAAAAGTAGGATCCGTCACTGTCAATTTGTCATATGAATTCACAAGGCTATTTATAAAAAAATCAATTCGGCTATACATAACCGGATTAACGCGCGTTTGAACGATAACTTTTTGTAGCTTTTTGTAATTTGAGTGTCTTTATTAAAGCCGATAATCTAAAAAGGGTTTTAGATGAGATTTACTATGTTATTTTTAAATTTACCATCGTTTATAATGTAATTTATCACTTTTTTTTTGGATGGGAAATCATCAAATTCCTTCTCCCGCTCTGAGAGGAGCGGAAGGGAGTGTCAGACTCTTACTGACTAAAACCCACGCGTGATCCTTCTTGTGTCCTTTGCGTTCCAGGGCCGCGGTGACTCTTTCGGAGCTTTTTTTATTAGTTATCCATGCTTTGTGTTTACATTAAGACACTCAACAATAACGTAGCTATCTATTGGTGAAATAATTTTGAAAATCGGTTCAGTAGATCCAGAGATTACCCCTTACAACGTCACAAACTCACAAACGTTACCTCTTTATAATATTAGTATAGAACACTGCTAAATATTTATTGCTGATTTATCGACACTTTTTGTGTTTGTCGTCATTTTTTCAATGAATAAACATGACTATCTTAATTATCGTCATGTGGGCAAGTTCTCGGATGACAACGATGAGGAAAATTACTTTAACGCCAAAGTGAACTAACTGATTTTTGTATAAAAATAAAATATACATATTGTACTTATTTAAGTTTGTATTGTATGTATAGTTAATATATAAACTATACATACACTACAAACTTAAATAAGTACATGTATATTTTATCTTTGTAGTAATTTAATATTAATCGTGTTTCTGGGTTTTTTTTTTCGTACTGCACCTGCCACAATTATTCTCTGCATCACTCAAAGGTTGACTGGTAGAAAATGCCTAAGGCATTAAATCCGCCTCTGTGCATTTGTGTGCATAAAGTGTAAAAAAAAAAGAAATAGTAAGATACATATTTATGCTATTATCAGCTGTTGCCCTCGGCTGCCTTAAAAATTATCCCAAGGGAACATATTTCCAAGATATAAAGTATGTGTTGTGCTGTTGAGTACTATCGGTTTTTCCAAACGACAATCTACCCCTGCGCCAAATTCCATTAAGATCAATTCAGTTATTCTGACGTGATTGTGTAACACACATCATCCGCCTAGGCTTTTCCCAACTATATTGGGGTCGACTATATCGCAAAGAAATTTTTTTTTGCGGTTTCAGCTTTGGTTCCATAGTAAAAGTTGTTCATAATGATGAGTACAATTACCTCTTAAGAGGTTGTTGGTGTTTTACAAATAACCCTATATACTAAAACAGCAAGCAAGAACTGTTGCTATAATATATTCGTTAATAAGATGCTAAATATGTATTTATTATTCATATTTATAATAAACCCAAAGCATGATGGATACCTTTCATGCTTTGGGTTTAGTAAAGGTTAAGTTTATCGAGTCTCAAGTTCGAAAAATAAACAATAACAAAATTGAAAACTTTCGGTCTATTTGACCTTTAAAACTATTTATCAGTTTATAGTTAAATTGATTCCTATAAGGCAAAATAAACTTTAAATTCTATAGACAAGTGTTATTCAAAGAGTATAGTAGTACTGATCTTCCGCGTAATAATAATTATGTACCTACTTTATAAAAGGGTTTATGTATATATTTCAAATCCTTTTTATGAAAACTTCCTCCTTCCTAATTGATCCAGTCACCATGGCAACGATACAAAATCCTCTATAAATATCAACAAATAACAAGCAACAACAGTTAGTCCCATAAGGTAAAACATATTATATATTTTCGCAAGAAAAGTAACCCCGCAACCGTCTCCAGGGTACCATCTATCTCTGCACCAAAATTTATCTCAATCGGTTCAGCGATTTAGACGTGGAAACGTTAAAAACTTAGTTTTGCAGCTATATATTAGTGTGCATTAGTTAAGGCGTTTCCCTGACCAAATAACCTTAAGCATTCGTTCCCTCTTCGCCGCCCGCACCCTGTGCACGCCCTTTTATAATAGATTTCTCACAATTTCTGTAATTATTTTGATTAAAAAAGATAAGCGATCTTTTGAAATGAATTAAAACGTGTATAATTTAGATTTTTTAATTATCTATCCATTAGTGTAATCCTCAAATGATTAGAGCGTTCCATTTAGCAACAGATGCATATAATCAACAATTTTGGTCATTTTTAAAAAGTAGATTTAAAAAATATTTGTAACACATAAAAACAAACTAGAACGCGGAATATGATGATAAGACATCAAACATTAATAATGTGCTTTTACGTGTAGATTATTTCTCATAGCTAATGAGTTATTAGTCTCTGGATAGCGAAGAAAAACGCACTATCACAAGGTTTTGGTCGGTGGCTTAGGGACAACCCTGGAATATTAAGCCACTAATAAGCCTCTTCTATAGCCACAACATCTTTGGCGCACCGTCCCCTTACGACAATGACAAATCAATGGGGAGTCTGATTCGCGATGAAATATGAGCCCGCTCAGGGTTGCCTCCGACGGGGATTTGTCTTCATTCACAACGTCTGCAGTCTGACTGGTTGCCACTAACTTTAAAATGCCATTTATAAAACGTCAGCGTTCTTGGGAGTCTGTTAGAGGCGGTTGGTTTTTAAGTTTAGAATTCCGGCTTTATGAAGGTAGGTATTGCGGTACCACAACTGTGTTTAGCTGTCTGAAAGCAAATTCTAATAATTTTAACCAACGTTCGCATTCGCAACTCAGTGCTCAGTGTTGGAAATGGGAAATCATCAAATGACTACTTCTGCTCTGGACGGAATGAAAGGGAATATCCTACTCTTACTGACTAAAACCCATCCGTGTGCCTTCTAATGTAAAGAAATTCCGCAACCCGCAACGCGAACACAGCGCGCCATCGACTCGGACCTAGTTGCTATCGGAAGGCGAGCAACCCAATACTCGTCGTATATAGACTCGCGTCGTATATAGAACGTTAAACTGTTTTACCAGCCGTTTTCTTGACCAGTATACAACATGTAAAACGTTAATATAACGTGTCAATACCCTAAACCATTACGGACGCTAATCTGGTCGACAATCAGGGATGTGAATGCAAAGTGCGGGACTGCGGGTGTCGACGAAGGGTCGACGACTCAATACGCTTCAAGTGTCCAATCAATTACCTTGAAGACTTTGGATTTATTATAAACTGTCAAAAGAAACAAAATTCCATCGTCGACTTTGTCTCTGTCACCTGCGACGTAGACTAGAGTCTACAGCATATTCATCTGACAATAAAAAAATAAAAAAGTTATATAAAATAATCAAATTTTGGTACCCACTACCAATTTAAACAAAATAAACAAATAATTCTTTGTCATTACACTAGTAGTAAGACACCTAATGAGCAGTGGTGGCCGAGTGGTAACGGCCCCGATTTACGAATCGTAGGTCGCGGGTTCAAACCCAGCCAGGCGCATTTCTTTGTGTAATTCATTTCTTCACCACTGCTCTCAAAACGGTGAAGGAAAACATCGTGAGGAAACCGGCATGTCCTAGAACCAAAAATTCGAAGACATGTGACATTCACCAACCCGCACTGGGCCCGCGTGGTGGATAACGGCCCATTCCCTCTCCTAGAGAGGAGGCCTGTGTCCCAGCAGTGGGAACGTTAAAAGTCTGATTATGAAGACACCTAATTGGATGGTGTACTTCGTTGGCTGTCTTCGACCACCTTCGGCTGACGTCGGGCGGCGGGAGGTGGCGATAGACACGTCACTTCACTGCCAGTCTCCAAGACAGCACGCGAAAAAAAGTTACCAAAATTGTACATACTGGAGACTTCAATATATTCCGTTTTAAACAGTTCGCTGCTATTATTTAATGTCCTTAGATAGGTCCCTTACAATTTGTTCCTTCGAGCCGGATCTTTAATGTTATTAGAATAAAAGCTTTTGCTCAGCCCGAATACATACCTACTGGCCCTTGATATTGCCACATTTCCTTGCTCTTCACAGGAGAACCTCAATGGTTCGATAAATCTGCGCCCACTGTGAATATGAGTCACCGCGGCCCTAGAACGGTAAGGGCACAAGGAAGTTCACGGGTGGGTTTTAGTCTGACACTCCCTTCTGCTCCAACCAAGCAAAGCATTTTTTTTCAGTGATTTTTAGTGATTAGAAATATACTATGACTTCTAGTCATAGTTTGTTTAGTCATAGTCATTTCAATGAGTCAGACACAAATAATTGCACAAGCCAAATACGTAATTTTATATTTGATTAATTTTTGAAAATTAACGAGTACATCAAACTTTTGCTGACAAAACTACTAATAGAATTACAATCTTCACCTTATCATACGACTAAGACAAACGACGACTAAGTATATTGTATCTAGTATCTGTACTCAATTAGTAGGTACAATATACTTAGTCTATCTATTTAGTCTATTTTGACGCACTGACTATGCTCATGCGGGTCTGTGACTTTGGTAGGGGTCTAGCTTGGCCTGTCATCTTCAAGTTAGTCTGATGTATGTGGCTTGGGGTTTAAAGGAACTCATTTGGCAATTCTCACGTAGGCTTTACGTGATGAATATACCATTTACATACCCAAATACAAACTCAACGATACGATTATTGATACATTGGCAGTCAACCACAAGTTATGTGGGATAAGGGCAGGAAGATGATGATCAAAGTGTGATCACTGACGGGCTGAAAATGACGTCAATACCGTTAATCACTTATGATTAACTACGGCTTACCTTTAACTGCCATCCCCAATCTATACCAAATTACCCAAAGTCGAAACTTCAATAAACTACATGCCATTACATACAGAGTGCAAATGATGTTTCGAGCGTATCTTTGGTCCTATTTTAATTGAAATCTTGCTTGGGTCCCAAGTTAATTAAGATGGGTCGGGTCGGCCTAACCCTACCGACAAATGGATTTGGTAGATATTGTAATTTGTAGATGTAAGCCCGGTAGAAATGTCCCGCTACTGATTTTACAGGTAAGTTTTTGGAGGTGGGCTGTTTTTGTTAGTCTGGTAACATAAAAATTGATTTGTAATATTGTTAAGGCCTTTGAACGTACGCAAAATGGTTTTGTGATCTGTTTTCCGAATCTGCTGTAGTATTTATTTAAATTCACAATGTAAATACGGTGTGATAAGTTATTATTGTTTGTATATGTGATTTTTGGGTAAAATATTTGTTTGTTGGACGAGAAAATCTGAAATGGGAATACGCGTAGCTACCGGAAACTGGATTAAGTTTTTGTTTAATCCGGTTTTGCAACTACGAGGAAACGAAGACTGTTGGTTGAGTGATACTTGTGGCTCGAAGGTCAATACTGTAATATTCTTCTCACAACCAATGAATCCCCGGTGGCCCTCAACGGGGCATCGGTTCACCTTATGGAAGGGCTTAACTACAAACAAGTCCTTCAATACCGAATTTAGCAATCCCAATAACAATCACTTACCAGAAGAAAAAAACCACAAAGGCTTTTACAATAAATGGCTATACGGACAAATAACTACTTCAGATCGGCTCACTTCCAACAATGATAGTAGCGCTTGGCACCAGCCTTAAAGTCCTATTATCTAGAGTAACTTGACTTTAATCTCTTTAGACTGTTTCATAAACGTGGGAGTAACATTGAGTTAGTGGGCTACCGTAGCAGAAACTCAAAGGTATGCTTTAGAAACAAGAAATGGAACAATGGGTAAAGTTTGTGTAAAATGTATACAGGAAGTGACTTCTGAGATGAAAAGGGAGAGGGAGAAGAAGACATGCTGCGTCGATCTAAAATACCGCCTAATATTAGGGATTGCAAACAAACAACACCACCTTTGCTTCCTCTCATAGTTGCATATGTGTATGTATTATTATTTATTTTATAAGATTAGTTACTATGTATTAGTATGCTATTTATGTATTGTGTGCCGTATTTATAATTGATCGATTTAATTTTACCTACTTATTTATTTTTGCACACGATGGCTTCATGTCTTTTTGCTTGACTCTCCTTTCGCAGGTGCGAAGCGATTTCTATAGAAATAAGCTTCGCCCTTTTACCTGTTTTTTTGTTTTCTTCTGTCTGTTTTATTGTGTTTAATTACTTGGATCATCATTTTAGCAGAAAGACGACCACTGCTGGGCATAGGCTTTATCCAAGAGTCGCTGCACCAGCCGGTCCCGTGCTTCTCATCTCAGCATCTCAGCAAGGATGATATGCTGGGTTGACTGAACATGATTACGTTTTGGGGAAAAGTCTTATGAAACTTCTGAGTTCTGAGATGCAATAATACGTGGTGACGCACAAATATTGCAAGTGCTAATTCTCGACCTGATTGAGACAAAACAATTTTTATATTATTATTTTTGTTTTGGAATTATTTGATCATCGACTATCTCAGAATTCTTGAAGTTTATTAGTAACAACCAGTACATACAGCAACCGAGTGAATGAAATTTGGCACAGAAGTAGATTATAGTATGCAATAATACATTAGCCACATTTTATCCCGGGAGTATGTTCCCTTGGGATGATTTTCGACATTCACGGGTGGAACCGCGGGTGGCAGCTAGTAGAAGCCTAAGCGGATGGCTAGTCATCAGATTCATCTTAAGTAGCCGAAATGAGATGGCGTATTTGGATTTTGAAACAATATGGTGGCCGCCGTTAGATTACTGAAGTGAGGTAAGAAGTATATAAAATTAGTCATAGAACTCACCACAAAATCTGCAAAGAAATTATTATTTTAATTACGAAATGACACCAACAAAATGTTTTTCTTTTTTTTTGTGTCCTAATCCTGAAGAAAATATATTGAATGTCTAATACAAGAGCATTAACTCGAATGCGGCCATGTCCCACACTGTAACGTTTTTGTTGGTCGTAACTTATTTACTTAAACATACAGTTGAGGTCTATGCTACTCATATTGGAGGCTAGTAAATATGAATAAAAAGTAAATTAATCAATTTTAACAGCTCTTTGAAAGTTTGTCTATGTTTAATGTTGCCCAATAATGACTCATAGGCCTGAAACGTTCTCAGTGTGCCTCATCAAAAGGTTTAAATATTGTCTAAGGACAATAGAGAGGGCTTTGCACGAAGTTTTGTAGCGGAAATGAAGATATGCGCGGTAGAACCAAGATAACCGATACAATCCGACGAATTGTAAAAAGTGGCAATGGGAAAACTTTTCCCATTGCCACTTTTCCCGGAAAAGCACATTTCTCGCAGAACCTTTAGGAACCAAATAGTTCTGGACTGGCGACCGCGTCCTGAAGATACAGCTTAACATTGGGAGGTCCCTTCAAAATAGACCGATGACCTGTTAAAGGCCGCTGGAATGTGTGGGAATGCTTAGGAGACACTGGACCGATCGATGTGGCAACACTTGGAGAGGCTTACGTCAAGCAGTAGCATAAGCATAACCAGCCTTTTAACGTTCCCACTGCTGGGACACAGGCTTCTCTCTAGGGGAGGGAATGGGCCGTAATCCATCACGCGGGCCCAGTGCGGTTGGTGAATGTCACATGTCTTTGAGTTTTTGTTTCTAGGACATGCCGTCAAGCAGTGTTTTGACTGAAATGATGATGGTGATAATCACAGGTCTGCTGAGGCTAAGGTAATAAATATTTTATACTAGCAAACGCCCGCGGCACCGCCCATATGCATGGAAGAAATTATCCCAAGGGACCATACTACCGGAATAAAAATAACCTATGTGTTGTTCTAGAATATAATCTACCTCCGTGCCAAATTTCATCCAGAT
The DNA here is from genome assembly GCA_905332915.2 of Hecatera dysodea. Classification (NCBI taxonomy): domain Eukaryota; kingdom Metazoa; phylum Arthropoda; class Insecta; order Lepidoptera; family Noctuidae; genus Hecatera; species Hecatera dysodea. Next base: position 6,254,934 of record HG995288.1, on the reverse strand, counting down.
CCATTCAGCCATTCTGCCGTGAAAGAGTAACAAATTTTCGAGTTTATATTATTAATAAGGATCCAATCATGTTTAGCCGTGATTATTAAAAATATTTATTAATATTGACATAGAACTCTCTGGAGCGTATGTGCAGTCGACCGTACGTCATTGCTAACAAAGCAGGTATCTGGCGTTATTCTGTTATAAATACTCTGACTGCTAAGTTAGCTGTAGGTCAAAGAGCGCTAATGTAACTGACGGGTTGATGTGCAATCGAGTCATCATCATCTGCCTAGCCTTTTGCCAACTACATTGGGGTCGGCTCCCAGTCAAGCCGGATTCAGCTGAATACCAGTATTTTACGTGAAGCGGCTGCCTACCAGACCTCCACAACCCATTAACTGGGGAACACGGTACTTCTTGGCAAGACTGGTGTCAGATTTTCTGGCTTCTGACAATCCGTAACGACTGCCAAAGATGCAATCGAGTGTACATTTAAATCAATTAGGTATTATTTTCTGAGCGATAGTATGTGAGTCCGTGAGGTAAAAGTATGTAATTTCGAAAGTGAATCTTCAACATCTAGAAAATAGGAGCACTAATTCATAACTGAGCACATTTCACCTGAAGTAAAAAATAAGAAAGAAAGAAAGAAAAGAAAGAATAATATTTATTCAGCACATACATGAAACACGCACGGTACATGGTAAAAAAAGAAAAAATAGGTATGACAAGAACTAAGTGTGTGCCCCACGGCTGCACTAAATAGGTCCATTTCAGCGATATGTCAGAGAGACTGATGCTGTCTGACGCTGGTTTTCTAATGAACCTTTCAAAGGACAAGTGGCGGTTCATAAGAGTAAAAAAGATGCAAAAATGTGGCTTTAGAAAAAAAGAAACCCAGTATAAAATACGAGAACTAATAACGTTGGTTCCACACAATGTGGACTGGATATCTCGTAAAGACTGCAACATAGATAGTTCAAGCGCCACAAGCACTAAAACAACTAAGATACTGTACAATATATTCGAAAATTTATAGACAATGGGTCTCTAGCTTCGTTAAAATTTAACTAAGTGAAGTTCCTCTTTACCCCGGCCAGCAGCTGTCTTCGAAAGATGAAAGCTTTTGAAAATTTCATCAGACGACTGCAGCGACATCTATGCGGAAGTTTTTAAGTGGAGAAATGCAATACAGACAGATTTTGTTAAGAATTTAAGTCTTTGATGAATTAGTTTTTCGTTGAGAGCTTTTTCTTATTTAGGCGTGATTTTGTGTGTTTACTAAATATTATGCACCTATTTTAGTTTCCCATTGCTTCGCTCCAGAATTTCGTATCCAAGGCAGAAGGTATCTACAGTCAAAAAATTATACCTATTTTTTATAAATGTATTTATTCATAAAAATAGGTATAATTTTTTGACTGTGACTATTTTTAGAGCGAATTTCAAAACTGTATAATGTGTGACGAACACCTTAAGCAATCGCATCAAACAAATAATATTAAAGTTATAAACACACAACAGCTGTTTTAAACTTTATACTACAAAACATTTCACGACAAAGTCAAAATTTTCAAAGCCGTTTGAACATAACATGGAGATTAAATTCTCACTAAATTAGAGCATAAAATATGAAAGCAAGCTGAAAGATCGCGGGAACTAAGGATAATGTGATGAGCGATGCCCCATTAAACTATAAAGTTGTTGAAGAAATTTTGGAAGCAAATGATATTCATATTCATTGGCCAATAAAGTAATAACAGCTACGTTGAAAAGTTTATTATAATACAGGCACGGCATCTTGTTGTTTAAATTTGAATTATAACAACAGCCTTGTTTCTCAGCGGTTCGTTTATTTTGTACCCCGAAAAATCTTTGACTACAGTCTGCCTCCCCATGCAATCGGACAGAGATCGTCCACTCAGTGGTAGATGGAGAAGCTCCCGAAAAAATAAATATAAAAGCATGCGATTCATTCGCGAAACTAGAGTAATTACAATCGGGGCACCTACGAGTATACCAGTGGGGCATCTATCCGAGATATTCCGTGAATCACAACCAAACGAAGCACACCTAGACGAAACACACCTAAAGTATTCCACTTAGCACAACCGTAGGTGGTATTCAAATAATAATTTAAAATGATTAATTTCCTATTCCACGAAGCACACCTAGTCCTTTAAATAATAAATATTTTCTTCCATCGACATTTTTATTTATTTCTTAGTCCCCGCACCATGCGAGTGATATTCGTAGGTGTGCATTTTAATTTTTTATTTGAAGCTCATCTACGGGTGTGCTAAGTGGAATACTTTAAGTGTGCTTCGTCTGGGTGTGCTTCGTTTGGATGTGCTTCGTCTGGGTGTGCTTCGTCTGGGTGTGGTTCGTTTGGGTGTGCTTCACGGTATACCTCTCTATCCCAGTTTTACCTTCTTGGTATCACAAGTCCCGCTTTAAGGTAATAACAACTACAATGTGTTACAGAATAATCTGTAATACCTGAAAAGAGGTAATATAATGTTGGAGTAATAACCGGAACTAATGGTCTATTTAATTTTTTCTATAGTATGTAGCTACATTATTACTGAGTGCTTCAAGCTACAAATTATGTTTGTAACAATAATAAGAACTTAATTTATTCAGGTAACTTACACAAACAACTACCCACAAATGACTTACATAAACACAGACAGACAAATACATTACAATATACACAGCTAAAGGTTATGTCATGTATACAGGGTTATTTGAAAAACCACAACAACCTCTTAAGAGGTCATTGTAATTATCATTATGAACAACTTTTTTTTTCGCTAAAGAAAAGTCAGCTGTTCCCTACACTTTGATGAGTTATACGAACATAAATGTAGGGAACAGATGTTCCCCACCGAATGTGTCTCGACGTTGTCGTCGTGGTGGGGCTTGAGCGTCCCAATGATCTTGCGAGCTTTCCCGGTAGAGCCACTCATGCCGGAAGGTCGCAAGTGAGGGATCAGACCAAGAGAGACACACGCTTGCTCGCTGCTCTCTGGTACGCGTCTGATCATCAGACGTGACTGCGAGAGCAGCGAGCAGGTGGAGAGGTGAGGTTAGGAGAGAGGGCCCTGAGAAGGGGCGGAGCGAATAGGGACCGCACCCTTAAAAGGAACAAAATGAAAAAAGGCGAATGTAAAATGAGTCCCCAGGTGGGTCCCGACTGCTCAGCGGTCGGGGAATCCCACCCCGCTTCGGCGGGCTGCCCTCCGTACTCTGGGGTGGGCACCAAACGCCTTCCGCTTGCCAGTGGCAACAAGAGCCGAGGAGGCTCCGAATCGACGTCATCCGGATCCGCTTCTTACAAGGAGCTGATGGCGTTCGATTGTGTTGAGGAGGGTTCGCCTGAGCGCCGGGAAGGTGCAGAATCGGATTCTGGTTCTGCACCTGACCTAGTAACGGTCAGCTCGGCGGGCTCTGGAGAGGAAAGAGGGGGGGCTGCTGCGGAGAACGCCAAGTTCTTCCGGAAGCGGCCCAGGCGGGAGGACGACGGGGAGTCGACCTCCGAAGGCGAGCTTGCCTCCGCCCGCAAGATCCCCACCGCTAGGCGGGGCAGGGGCTGTGAGGCAGGGAGGGGGCTGGCTCCCTCTACCCGGGAGGAGCGTCGGGCCGGGAGGTTGGTGGAGGAGGGGCGTCGCCCTGGAGGGAGCGGGCGCAGGGCTCCCTCTACTCTCCCGCCTCTTCTCGACTCGGACGACTCGGAGCCCCCGGGAGAGGTGCCTCCAATTATTGAGGAGCACAGGGCCAAATTTGAGGAGGTGGTGGAGGCCGCGAGTCGCGCTGTGGCCTTCAAGAGGAAACAGTCCTCGAAGCGGGAGGCCATCAGCGCGGCCAAAGCCTCCATCCTGGCGGCAGCGGCGGCCAACGTCGGCGGGGCAACGGAGGCCAAAGAGGCGTCTGAGTTGCGGGCGGAGGTCGCCCGCCTCGCGGTTCTTACGGAGCGACTCGTTCGGGAGAATGAGTCGCTCCGGAGGGACCTGGCGGGGATGGCCAGAGCGGCCTCTCAGGAGCCGCAAGGGGGGCTGAGTCCGGCGCCTCTGGAGGGGAGCCTAGTGCTGAGCCAGGTGCGGAACCTGGTGCGGCAGGAGCTGGCTCCCTTCCGGAAGCAGTTCTCCACCCTGGAGGACATGGTCCGGCGCCCCCCAACAGCGGCGACACAGAAGGCCCCGGGCCGGCAGAAGGCGGCCTCTTACGCAGCCGCGGTGGCTGCCGGCCCTGCAACGTCCGGCCAGGCGGCGAAGGCCAAGGGAGCAGCCGCGCCAGCGCCTGTGACGCCGGCGACTGCGACGCCGGCGAAGACCAAGGCGGCCCCGGCGAAGAGGGGGAGGAGGAAGGCTGGAGGAGCGGCTAAGGCTGCGGCGCCAGTGGTGCCGCAGCCGCCCCCACCCCCACCCTCGGACCCTCCTGCGCCCGAGGCCGAGTGGCAGGTTGCTGGCCAGAAACGGCGGGCCGCGAAAGCGGCCAAAAACAAGGCGAGGAGGCAGCGGCGGAAAGCCAACGCCATTGCGGCGAGGCTTCGCGCCCCGAAATCCGCGGCTGTAGTGCTCACACTGCAGCCGGAAGCGGAACAGAGGGGCGTGACGTATCTCGCCGTACTGAAGCGGGCGAAGGAGGCGGTGAGCCTCCAAGAGCTGGGCATCAGCGGGGGCATCGGGGTCAGGAGGACCTTAACCGGTACCCGCAAGCTCGAGCTCGCCGGAGCGGAGAGTGGCCCGTTCGCGGACGCCCTGGCCGAAAGGCTGAGGGCGGTCCTACCCGCGGACGAGGTCCGGGTGTCCAGGCCGACTAAGCGCATCGACATGCGCATAGTGGGCCTGGATGACTCCGTGACGGAGGAGGAAGTTGTGGCCGCCGTCGCCAGGACTGGGGGGTGCTCTGCCGAGCTTGTCAAGGCGGGCACCCTCCGGCCTGACAACACGGGCATGCAAACCCTTGTGGTGAGCTGCCCCGTGACGGCGGCCAGAACTGTGTCGGAGGGCCGAAGGCTCTTGGTGGGATGGGTGTCTGCGCGGGTAAAACTGCTAGAACCCAGACCTCTGAGGTGCTACCGCTGCCATGTGGGTAACCACACGGGAGCTATGTGCCCCTCGGAGGTCGACCGCAGCGGACTCTGTTTCCGCTGTGGTCAGCCCGGTCATAAGGCCGGCTCGTGCGAGGCCACGCCGCACTGCAGTGCATGTGCGGCTGCTGGCAAGCCGGCCGAGCACTGGGCTGGGGGAAGGGCCTGCGCGCCATCCGCCCCGACCAGGGGCAAGAGGTCCGCCGCCACCGCCGCCTATGCCGCCGCCACTGCCGCTTCTGCTGCGGGTGCTGCGGCTCCCAACACTCGGGAGGGTGCTGAGATGGAGTGCCAGTAATGGTCCCATTTCGGCCCCCTCCAGAGACAAGTCGGCCGCTGTGCTATCGCGCAGTGGCTGATGCCTGGGGACGGTGAGCGTGGGTGGCTCGCCGTCCGATACCAGGTTGAGTCGACGACGCGTTGTGTTCCACGCGCGTCACAAGGAGCCGTCAGCACCGAGGACGGGGCCCCATAGGGTCGGTGCCTGCTAGGGTTGCGGAATTTGTTCGAAAGAGTTACCGCGGCCCTGGAACGCATAGGGCACAAGAAGGATCACGGGTGGGTTTTAGTCAGTAAAAGTCTGACACTCCCTACCGCTCCACCCAGGGCGGGAGGGGTCATTTGATGATTTCCCATGCAGAAAAAAAAAAAAAAAAAAAAAAGGAACAGATGTTTTTTTTTTTCGCGATTTCAGGTTTGTTACCATAGTAAAAGTTGTTCATAATGATGAGTACAATGACCTCTTAAGAGGTTGTTGGTGTTTTACGAAAAACCCTGTATATTAGTTGAGCTATCACAATTTTTTCTTGCATGTCGAAAAACAAATACATTTCCCTTAAAACAGAAAGCGGGATGACCGGGAAAGACACACCAACTAAGTACCAAGAGATCAAAATGATTAAGAAGTAATCAATTGACAGAATCACTCTACGCTAGCTCAGCTCACGCGACATTGACGCCAACGCTTTTAATATACTTAATGCAACTTATATCGTAAAGTTTCAAATAGATTGTGTCCGTACTTACATACATACGTACTTAAGCTTTAACAATAATCTAGGATACAGGATAGTCTGTGCACGCTTGGTCGATTATAGTCTCTCTCATATGGAGGATTCCTCACATCATCGCGAAGATTGTAGTATATCGTCTGGATTGTGAGTAGCAGTTTTAAGAAAATAAAGCTGGTTTTTCGAGTCAGGCAAAAGTAGGTAGGCTACTTTTCCTATAGCCACAGTAACCATAAGAAGGTATAGATACCTAGCATAAGCATAATCAGCCTTTTAATTTTCCCACTGCTGGGACACAGGCTTCCTCCCTAGGAGAGGGAATGGGCCGTAATCCACCACGCGGGTCCAGTGCGGGTTGGTGAATGTCACATGTCTTCGAATTTTTGGTTCTAGGACACGCCGGTTTTTTCACGATGTTTTTCTTCACCGTTTTGAGAGCAGTGGTGATGATATTAATTACACTAAGTAATGCGCCTGGCTGGGTTTAAACCCGCGATCTACAATTCGTAAGTCGGGGTCGTTACCACTCGGCCACCACTGCAGCTCATATATATATGTACATACCTATTTTATCTATGTTAAGAGTAGTCAAGACTTGGTTTTACCATCAGCCTAAAGTAGTCAAAACTAGGTTTGCCTACTTACTTTACCTACAGTTATAAGGAGACAAAACCAAATTAATTTAACTCGTACACCTGCCTGATTTCGGCTGTCTTCTACCTCGTTGCGACTGAAACAAATTTCACACAAAAATAACTCCAAAACAAAGGATAATGCTAATCTGTTACGCCAGCCCACACCTAACCTCTATCAATCACGAAACTCTCAATCTATCATCCTATATCACAAAAAAGATAAATCACAAATATTAGTTAAAGTTTTCCAAGCTGAAAATGACTGGTGGCACCGTTGGGATCCGATTCAATTTAAAGTTCCATTCGCGTGCTATTATTTTAATACTGGCTCATTCGTGGGATGCTTGTCCAATGTAAGTTGTGTTGTTTATTGTGCTGAGCTGCTCGTTATGACTGCCTGGTTTGGACTTTTTGTAGTGTTGTAAAAATTGTTGGGAAATGGCGTTGAATATACAAAGTTGTAGTTTGTTTTTGGTGCAAATTGCAATGGTAAAGTATAGAAAGGTTTAGACTCACTAAAGAAAATGAAATGAAATGAGGTTTAAAGCCGGTTGCTTGTCTATTGATAGACATGAGCTACAGATTATTTTGAATCAAGTTATTAATTGTGAACCTGGTTGCTGGTCATCTTTATGGTTACAATAATGTTTTTTTAGGATTACTTTTTTTCTACAATTTCACAATAACATATGACGTCATTTTCTTTGTTCTGTGCTATTGGTATTTATGTATGTGGATGCATACGTACGCTAATTTTGTCTGCTAGTGAATTGATAGGTACTGTGTTATGCATCTAAATGTAAATTGAATGTTTGAGTATGTTAAATAAGAAGACACTCATATTATGTTGGTCCAGAGACCCCATTAGTAGCATATTCTTGGATTCAGGATTCAGATATCTACTATTTTGTTCTAAAATTACTTTTTACCTCTTTTTATATGATGTGCCTAATCTTAAAAAAATCTATAATTTAATCGTAAAATTCTTCAATCCAAACGGAATAAAAACATTGAACCGATATTTCCCTTCAAAAATGCGTTCTTTAAACCCGGTCAACACCATTTATTTTAAAAAATCAAAGAAAACATTTTGCGAACGGTCGAAGTTATAAATTATTGAAATAAGTGGAATTGTATATGGCAAATAGCACCGTCGATCATGCAGGGCAACTGGTAGAAATGGATTGTTTGGTATTCAAGAACTTCCTATTTCGACATTTATCGGGTTATCCTCCTAAATCAATTATCTGGCACTGGGTTTTCAGGCCATCCAAACTTTGCAGAGAACCAAGCTATTTGAGACTGTACCGATATCATTTTAATTTGTCCAAATTTTTTTTTCTACAAATAAATAGTTCATTATTGTACTGACGAAAATACAGACTACAGAAGCAAAATATGTCCTGCGAAGATTCTCATTAAATTAAAGGAATATAAAACTGCTGCATCTGACAGAACCATTACACCCTGCAAAATTCAATTCAACAAACTTTGTGTACTTTATAAGCATAAAAAATGCTTTTAACAAGATTTCTGAGCGAGCACTGAACATAGATTTATGGTTGGCAAGGTTCCAATTCAATAGATTGGTTTGCAAAAACCAACATCTATCATCGATAGCGTTGTACCGTGTCACCGAAGGATGGAAGCAGGGACGGATTGGGGAAGTGAATTAGTGACCCGAGTTGAGTGCAAAAATACTGACTCATTGAAATCTGTTAGATGAGTAGAGGTTTTGGCTTTATTTATGGTCCGAACTAACAAAGGACAGAGTGATTTGGGAGAGGGAGGTTTTTTCCCAGCAGTGGGACAATACAGGCTAAATCAATAGTAGGATGATTTAGTATTAGGCAGCAATGTGTACGAAGACTGTTGAGTTTTCCTAGGTATTTTTCACTGATACTCATTTATTTTTATTTTAGATTGATGGAAAATCTTCAAATGACTTCTTGTGCTCTTGGCGGAGGAGAAGGGAGTGTCAGACTTACTAAAATCCATCAGTGTTCCTCCTAATGCCCATTGCGTTCCAGGACTGCGGTAGTTCTTTCGAACAAATTCCGCAACTTGTTACATCGATACAATGACGGAAGCAAACGGCCGCTTTGTTATACCGTGCGTACATTAAATTCTGCCCAGAGCAACTACCTACAGTTAGACAAGAAAGCATTAGCGAATGGATTCGGTGTAACCAAACATCACCAGTATTTACACGATCGACATTTTGTACTTAAGAGTGATCCTCGCGCTTTAAGTTAATGATTTAGTAGGATATCTTTGATTTTTGATTATGGGGGTCCTGTTCGGAACATCCCAATCTTTCCGCGACCATATAGTGACTATAATGTAGTGACTAAGGCTAAAAGAATGCTTAGCTTTATAATCCCGTCGAAACGTTTTATAAGTGTAGCTGCATTATTTTACTTCACAATACACTAGCTAGTAAGGAGCTCCTTGGATTATTGTTTCACTATTTGGTCTCCCTATTATTCAACTTATACTAACAACGTTGAATCTATTCAGGCCCGTTTTGTTAGGTATTTACGTGGGAAGCATGGGATTCGTAAAGCTGATTAATTAAATTAATTGATTAGGCGTGGGTTGAATAGCGTACTTTTCAGCACTAGTGCGAACTACACGACATTGCGTGTTTAGAAGTACTGGGGATCTAGTTTTCCAGCAGATAGGTAAGTGTTGAAAATAAAAGCATAAAAGCAAGCAACAGCAAAAATTGTTAACGTGGAATAAACTGGTACCCATCGTTAATCGTTTAACCATAAAATTACAATACATTTAAACATTGTCACGTCCTGACTAAGGCTACTATAAATTCCCTTGAATCTTTAAACCATAATTTTGTATTCAAAATAGAATACTTTGTTAAGTAATATTGGATCGTAGACATTATCAAACCCAATACAATAGCGAATGTTCATTGTTATGAAAATGAAAATAGATTACTTTACATTTAGTCTAATGAAAAGTAATAGGTAACTGCTGAATGAATAATGCCTAAGAGATCCCTAGGTAGGTTCACGTCTTAATGGAAGTTTTTAGTTGGATTATAATTTATAGTTGATATTCTTCGTTCAATGCATGTATACCACAAATACCTTCTTTATTCATTCGTCTTCCGTTAAGCCTGGCAACAATTTCAATGGTAACTTTTGCACTTGGAAGATAATCACCCTATAATTTGTTACTTACAATATCATTTTTATAAGTATGTATATAATTTTCAAGTAAGAGTGTTGTAAAAGCACATTTGATATATGAAGGCAGGCATTTTGTCAGTGCAGTCTCTCGACGGAAACGACTTCTTCTTCGGCTCTGACAAAGTTTGCCCACTTGCATCAAAATACTATTGGGTTGAATAAATTAACATATATTTACTATGTGTTTAAAAATATTTTTTGTAACTACGTCCCTGTACAGCCGTGCAAGACGTCGTTGCTCATAAAAAATACGGAAGAAAAGATATTTCATACGATTTCGCCTACTTAGGAAAAATCTATAAAATATGGGCACTGATTTTATTTGCATTAAGGTCAGATCCCTGCCGACATTGGCATTCTGTTGCAAAACAGATTTTTTTATATAACATTAAATTTTATTAGTTTGTATTCTGGAGGAGTTCATGAATAATAACAGCAGAATGCCCATTGGATAGGTGTCCGTCTCATCATCCGCCTAGCCTTTTCCAAACTACATTGGGGTCGGCACCCAGACAAGCTGGATTCAGCTGAGTACCAGTATTTACGTGGAGCGGCTGCCTACAAGACCTCCATAACCCATTAACTGGAGAACACGGTACTTCTTGGCAAGACTGGTGTCAGATTTTCTGGCTTCAGACAATCCATAACGACTGCCAAAGATCTCCAAATAACAGCCGGGACCAACGGCTTAGCGTGCTTTCTGAGGGACGGAGAAGTCTCGTTATGTTAAGATGTTCACCCATCCACAGATCAACTTCGGCAAGCATTGCTTAACTTCAAAGGTCGACCCGTGCGGCTGTTATAATTTAGCCACGAGCTCCTCTGTCCGTTTATTATACGAAAAAATTGTAAGTAAAAAAAAAATTATATTAAAATTATAAGCAGGGTTATTTGACGATTTCTCATCCATAAAGGATGGGAAATCGTCAAATGACTTCTTCCGCTTAAGGCGGAGCGAAAGGGAGTGTCCAACTCTTATCTAAAACATTCGTGTTCCTCTAAATGCCCTTTGTATTCCAGGGCCGCGGTGATTCTTTGGAACAAATTCCGCAATAAGCAAGTTGTAGGGTATTATGCGCGATCGGCTCTGCTTCGCGAAATAAAAACTAAACATGAAGAGAGACAAGGACACAAGGACAAGAAGCAGTGGTGGCCGAGTGGTAACGGCCCCGTCTTAAGAATTGTAAGTCACGGGTTCAAACCCAGCCAGGCGCATTACTTTGTGTAATTTATTTCATCACTGCTCTCAAAACGGTGAAGGAAAACATCGTGAGGAAACCTGCATATCCTAGAACCAAGCATTCGAAAACATGTGACGTTCACCAACCCGCACTGGGCCCGCGTGGTGGATTACGGCCCATTCCCTCTCCTAGAGAGGAGGCCTGTATCCCAGCAGTGGGAACGTTAAAAGGCTGATTATGCTTATGCTTATGCTATGAAGATATTTAGATACTAGATAGAAGGACTCTGGAATTTAAATTAATTAAAAGAATAATATCACAAATTTGTATACTTCGATTGGAATTTTATGTTGTAAGAATTTATACACCAGATTCTGAGTTGACGTTTGAAGTTTACGGTCATTTTGAATCGATCAAAAGTGCCAATTGATGCCACTTTTATTATAATAAAATGAAGCATTTTCCAAGGCTAAGGCCTAGTATCCTTGCTGCTGAAGTTTCTCACGATTTTGCGTCAGATTTAGCAATTAGGTAATTATGCGGGAATTTTATGTCTAAAGGCCTAATTTATCACGTTTTTCTGATACGTTTATAGTAATTGATTTCTTGGAAAGGGAGCTGAATTTTGTTTTTTTTTTTCTTTAGTAGTCTTCTCAATAGATGTAAAAAATGTGTCTCAAAATTAGTGATTATATTCTTTAAAAAATCGAGGCAGCCCCATTAAGTAATAAACAATACTTGCGTTAGGGCTTCTTTTTTAACTTGGTGAAAATATTGAAGTTACCTCAGAAACGTAAAAAAAAAGAAAAAAAAATGCTAATAGAGAAATCAAAATATATTTGTTACCTTAATAGTAACAACTACTTAAGTATTTTTGAAACTTGTATTTTGCTATGTATTTCCTGTACAATACTAGTAAGGATGCAGTTACGCATGCGTTGTACTTTGTCAGCCACTGCGCGTTTTTTTATCCGAAATTCTGGCAACCAGATTTTCAAAACCGGGGCCGTAATAACTGAAATCCGGGTTTTTAAGGTCAAATAGGTAGTATTCAAGATGCAAGGTCCCATATTGTCCAATAAGATGGGTGTTGTGTTTTGTGGGCAACAGCACGATGATTGTTGTCGGGCTGTTGTATATGTACTATGTTCAAATCGCGCGGACCACTTTGACATCGCAGGGCAGTTTCCAGCGGGAGGACACGTCCGGGGGTCAACACTCTGTAGATCACCCGGAAGACTCAATCTCGCGGAGCAAAACCGTATCCTCGTCGAGGCGGTCGGCGGCGGCGACCTCTTGCTTACAGCCCTGGTTCAATCCGGTTCGTCCGGAGCGACTCAAAGAGTCGAGAAATGAGAGAGAGAGTAAGAAGAAGGGGCCCTATAGGGTCAGTGTCTGTTAGCGTCACCACGGCCCAGAAACGTAAAGGACACTAGAGGAATTCGGATGGGTTTTAGTTAGTAAGATCCTGACACTCCCTTTCGCTCCGCTCAGAGCGGGAGAAGTCATTTGATGATTTCCGATCCAGAAAAAAAAGATCACTTGTAGTTTGTGTGAGGTACATACATAATATGCTGTTACAGTGTCTCCTTTCCGTTGCTGCATACAAGGCAACAGCTTTTATACCTTAGTTAAAAGTGCATGTTTAACTAAGGTACGTACTAATTACTTCTTACATAATATACTCCTGAAAGAAGCCGTATTATGACACCCTATTTTCCTTAAGTTTCTGTAAGTGGAACAATAAAGATAGATGCGTTAAACCTCGGCCTTGACATTGAACAGCCATACAAAGGCAAGGCCGTGGCTCGAACTTAGTCCAATAACAGACGATTGACTTTGTTTAAGTAAAAAACTGACTTTTTATTTAGAGTTTTGTGTGAAGTTTTTATTGTTCACCTAAAGCTTTAGTATCTAGTGTTTTCAGTCGTATGATCTTTGCCACCGAAACCGTAGCCTTTTGCAGAGATTTGGCGTGTATTACACTATAACTTACTAGAGATGGTGTAAGTGTGTATCAGTGAAATTATTTTAAGTAGATCGGATAGTTAAAACTTCCTGTAATTACATGAACAAACTATGAAAAGAGAGACAAATGTTCTTTTTTATTTATTTTTTTTTGTAACTCTAGCAGAACCAATCAATTTAAAATGGGAAGTACAAAATCATATAAATTAGTAAAAAATATTGGATTAAAATTTAATATAGCTCGTAGCCAAACAAAATCTCGATACCCTAAAACCCCAAATATACAGAGGAAAAACTTTTAATTTCATTTTATTAATACGGAAAGTTGGAAATCTCATTTACTTTCGACACTTGTTCGGTCCGGCGTGGGTGTGATTAATCGTGCGGGAGCGGCACGGGTGCGGGACGGTAGCAGGTCGGGGGCGGGTCGGGAGCGGGACGGGAGCGTGACGAGACGTGACTTAGGACCGACGTATTGCAAGCCTGTTCTGCGGTTTGCGCCACGATTTAAAATATTTTTGGGATTTATAAAGTAGACTTGGTTGTTCTTGTGGTTCAAAAAAGCTATTAATTGTATTTCAAATTCAAACCGAGTTCCGAAATTAATAATTACCTTTACTTAGACCACAATTAATAAAACAGAATTGGTACTTACGCAAGTACGTACACGAAAATAGTGTTGTTTTAAAACTACCTACCACTGTAATTCTAATTTTTTTTATTATTTGACACCTAAAGAAAAATCAAGATAGAGAAATAAATTATAGGTCATTGAGAACAACAGTTTCAACACGAGTTCGATGTCGCTTCAGGTAAGCGGACATCGTACTTGTGACCCTGAATTCAAAGAAGGACATACCACAACTGTGCTTGCGTCAATAGATAAAAGTTTTATATGATAATATAACAATAACTCTTTAGGAGCATTAAATATAAGTCTTAGAAAAAAATACTGTGTCTATAGCTACGAACTTAAAAAAAACTAAATTTACCCATAGAAGTGAGGCGTGCTCAAACGCTACCAGAGCGTTTAAAAAATGGTGAAGGGGCATTACTTTTCACTATAACTTTTCCGTTCCTTTCTCAACTATATACCTATTTGATATTTATTAGTATATTAAATACAATAGAGTTTATGTATTTTATATTATTATGACTAATTAGTATTATTTAAAGCGATTGTACTTACACTGACAGCCCTGAATCTATCTCCTTTCGTTTAGTCCATCCAAAGGTTGTCTGTAAGAGATTGCCTTGTGCGATAAGACCGCCCATTGTACATTTGTTTTTATAAAATGTTTTTCCTGTCCTTATTACAAGGTGTCCAATAAAGTATATAATACATAAAAGTTTCGCTATGCATGCAATTCTTCAATTCTCAAAAACAATGGAAGTTACAGTTGGAAAGAAAAGTGTTTCAATATAAGTTCGATATTATCATAATATTCGTAAGCGTCTGGTTTGTCTTATTCTGACACTCACAAAAGAATTTCGGAGCGTAAAGGGGCCGAATTTTCTACTCCATTGAAACTCAAGGTACCCAAAAATCATCCAGATTTTAAATATATTCAAAAAATTATAATTGATTCACCGTAGTACCAAAACTTGTGTATCTGAGCATGATCGGAGGTCTGCAAGATACCCAACTCCTCACAGCAGATAATTCGTGTTGAGGCACATTAAATGGTTTCAATAACTAGCTTATAAATTGAAGTGCTTATCTACTTTCACTCGTTTAGTCGATATGATATTATTTGTTATGTCAGTTAATAATAAACGGTTCAATTCACTTATTTTTTCATCCTGATCATGAGAACAGTCAGTTAGTTGTAGAAGATACAAAATAACAGGATTAATATAATTTTATGATCGTATATTTAAAATAACACGGCGGCAACAGCATAACAAGGTCTAAAGATCAAATACCAAAACCACGCAAACTCGGAGGTCCAAAAGCTAAATATGATTACAGAACAATAAGCACAATTTAAATAAGAGAAACCCAAAATCCTATTATACTTGTTTATTTCCCGATAAAATGGCGGAGACGTCAGATAATAGCCTCTTATCGTTTCGTTATGTTTATTTAACCGCAACAAATAGGAAGCCTCTGAATTCAATATTTAATGTATTTTTTACATGTGCTTGTAAATAGGTTAAGGCTTTTATTGTGTATTTGGAAGCCTTTGTAAATTAATGTCGATTGCTAGATTTATTATTTACATGTCACCGGGAAATGGCAAATATCGTAATATTATAAAATATCTTGAGGTTATGTAAACTTTCGATAAACTGTCAACTGTAAATTTGGAACACTTTTTACGAATCCAATTTTGATATTTCATAATCTCTTTCGAGACTATACACAACAATTAAAAACTTCGATCTTTCCGATAAATTATAAAATAGCAAGTAATGAAACGTTAAGCTACCCCGCTGTGTGGGGCTCCTGTTTCAGTCTGTAGGAAAAAAAACTTGATTGACAAGGCATTTTTTTTTTAAATTATATAGGCAGAGGCACCATTCGAACCTAACCTATCTATGTCGGAGAGCCGTTCCCTGTGCCCTGTGTTCCGCTACTTGGCTAGGCCAGAAAAGCGCCAACATGTCGTCAGTTTATGTCGGTTCACAATTTCTCGGGATGAAGACGAGAGATTATTGACTATCCAATTCTGATGCCTAAAAATGTATTCCAACTTTTTAGCTGACAATTTATTGAGAGTTTACAATCCCTAAAGATGTTTTATAATTTTACGCATTTTTAATGTAATCTAAATTTTAAGTGCAGCAATGCTATTCTGTAAGAACTCACTCCAGTTCTCATTTCCTTCCCTTTCCTATCCTTTCCTTTCTTTCCTTTTAAGTTAGCGGTGAAAACTGTATTTGGTATTCTGTAACTTGATGAAAACTACACTAGCGCCACTAAGTGAGAACATAGGTGAAGCGAACTTAACTTGACAGTCAGAATATCAAATACTTTTCACTTCAGGTGAGTTACGAAGTGTAATCGAAAATGAGATATGAATCGAATTCGCACGTGAGTGCTTACAGAATAGCACTGCTCCAAAATATGAAGTCGATAGGATCGAAAAGGTTCTAAAGGATTGACTGCGTACTGGAATTGGAAGGACTCCCAACGATTAGACACTAGACTATCTGCCAGGATTGTGGATGTTATTCGAAAGAGTCGCTACAGCCCTTAAATGCTAAGTGCATTTGGAGAGACCCAGATGTGTTTTAGTCAGTAAGAGTCTGACACTACTTTTTGATCTAACTTTTGATCTACTCTTTTGAACACTCTGATCACTTAATACGCGGATGACAAAAAGATATTTTACAAAATAACATCACCCGAAGATTGTAAGGCCCTTCAACAGGATCTTAACAACTTAAATAATTATTACGCAAATAACAAGATCACTGTTAACGTTGAAAAGTGTCAATTTATTAGTTACACACGTAAGAGGAACCCGATTGTTTACTCATATGATTTTGATGGAATTGTCATAAATAAAGTCCAGATGGTTAGGGACTTAGGAGTTATGTTTGACAGTAAACTAACATTCTCAGATCATATAGACCATATTAGCACAAAGGCTTATAAGAACCTAGGATTTGTTCTTAGGTCATGCAGGGTATTTAAAAATATTGGAGCCCTTAAGTCTATATATTTTGCTTATGTGCGTAGCGTTTTAGAATATGCATGCCAAATCTGGTCCCCTCAATACATAATTTATAAGAATCAAATAGAAAGGATTCAGAAAAAATTTATTAACCATCTTAATTATCGCCTCCGTAAACCTCCGATGTCTTACGAAGATAGCTGTCGAACGTATGGCATGTTAACACTCGCAGAAAGGCGTAAAGTGATGGACATGTGTCTGCTCTATAACATACTCAATGGACGCCTTGATTTCCCGGAGTTGGTCGCACAGATAACTTTTAACACTCCCCTATGGCGCACTCGTCACACGCCAATGCTGCGTGTTCCTAGGCACTCCACTAACTATGCCAAAAATTGTGTACTGACTCGCATTGCTCGAAGCTATAATTCGGAATTTTCTGAAGTTGACTTATTTAACTGTAATAAACTGACATTTAAAAAGCGAATAGTGGAAACTATACGGGCAGATGAGTGATAGGCAACCAATCTTCTTCCTCTACTGTGTTTTATAATTCTCTTTTTTTTTTTTTTGTTAAAATTTTTCATAATTTGCAGATAAATTTAACGTTATGTAGTTTTATTGTAAGTATAGCAGTTTTGTTTTGTTGTTTTTGTTGTTTAATTATAAATATCTAGCATTAGTCCGTTCGCATATCTTATACTTATATCACAGTTAAACAGGGAAACCTATAATTGGCTATAATAACTGTAACACACATATTTTGTAAAATGTTTTTATGTATCGCTGTTGGTTACCTAAATAAATAAAATAAAATAAAATAAAATCTACCAAGAGCGGAAGACGACACTTGATAATTTCCCATCCATAAAAAAAAAGACTGACACAGATAGACATCCAAGTCACTTGATTAAACTAGCGAGTGGTGTCGTGGGAGAGAAGTAAACACTGAAATTTGTGCATCAAACAATCATAATTATGGCGAACTCGCTGCCAATTTCAGTCGCCAGCCACTTATATTTGCTTGCCCATGTAAATACTATTCTAATGTAACAAGCTCTGTATTTCTATGAAATTTCATTGGATCAAGCTTTGGAAGTGCGTGCAAGTACTGACTCTCCCTCGCAGTAATGTAAAGGCTTATGGAGTTCCAAAACGTCTTCTCTGCTGCCTGTTACCACCTCAGAGGACTGCAATGAAGCCAGCCGCGACGTACTGAGCGGAAAAATATGAGTCATCGATACGGGTAAAACAAGAAAGCCTCATAATACCAAAAGCAGAATAATATTTACTGTTCAAACATACAGGATATTCATAAAAGATGAGTTGATTATTTCTTTTTATTTCATAAGCAGCTTACCGTTACATAAACACACAATTCGGCCAAAAATAAATGCCAACCAACCTTTTATTGCCCTTATAAAAGAAATGGAAACATGGCGTTTCTTGGCTAAACACTATGTCATATGCCAGTTGCCGTGCCAATATAATTTTGCCATAAACTATGAAGGTTTATGGCAAAATTATTAGTACCATAAACATACACGGAACTACCAACTACCCACAATATGTGCTAGTAAATTTAACAATGTATTTTTGAGGAGGGATTAAAGTATTATACCCATTTTATTATTTTTTCTTTAAAGGCGTAGTCACGAAGTCATATTTTTGACGTTATTTTGTTTATTATGAGGTTTTGGTTAGTTATATACAAGAAAGAAAATACGTTTAGCACAACCCGAAAAGGCACACAATACTTTTACCAAAACAAGTGGTAAAAACAATAAAATGATTCTGTTTTGAAAACGTCAAAGGGAGTGTGGCTCGCAGCTGCGTGTAATAGGTCCAATTCAGCATAATGTTGTCTAGACCTGTTCAATGTTACCTTTTAACATTGACTCAGCACTCGGCCCAGCTCACGCGCGGCCCAATTAAAATAATTAGTTGGTTTCATCTTACACACATAGGACACAGACTTTGTATAGTAGGTAGTATTTGTTAAGAAAAAGTAGTATATAAGCTGTAATTTGTAAATTAATCAGATTTGAATTTTATATTCTTATCTCGCTATCCCTCACTGTGCTCAAGACACATTTAGCTGTGTTTGAGCAGTCTCGTGAGTCTGTGGAACTGCCAATGATTGTACCCTTCCCGAACCTGGCAATCCTGCCTACTATCCTATACCGTGTGTGACCTTAGGTCGCATGGTGCAGACATCCTGAACTTATTATATAGGTACTAGTTTCTGCCCGCGACTTCATCCGCGTGGAATAGTTACTAACTCCCCGATTCTTTGTGATATTGATTCGTTGGTGGGAGAAGTGGTGGGAGGCGCCCAACGTGACGGCACAGTGGTGGCATGCACGTGAGCTGCGTGCGGTACTGGACAGTAGGTACTTGGACATTGCAACATTACTTTATTTTTCTAAAATAAAAGATTTTTTCTGAAATAAAAGTAGCCGTAAGTTACTCCTTATTAAATCAACTAACTGCGATTAAAAATCCCGTCAAAATCTGTTCGGTCATTTCAGAGATTAGCCGGAACAAACAGACAGACAGACAGATAGACAGATAGAAAAAACATTATTTCAATATTACAGACAGACTCCAATAACAGCTCAAATTGTATTTATATATAGATAGATGTATAAATTTAGTTATCACATACAAGGCGTGTATATGATAGGTTAGGGCCATAGGGCTTAAATAGGCTTAGAGTCGTATGGATTTTTAGGCTTGCAGGCCTTAGTAGATTCCTTTAAGTTATCATATATTTTCATATACGGTCACACCATTAACAGTATTGCGGCTTTACGTGACTATTGAATAGTACCTAAAAAGGTTTTCGTCTGAACCTGAGATTGTGAGGTATTGCGGACTACCTTATGATATATGATCGGAAAATTAAGAGTAGGAAAAAATTGTTTTGTATTACACAAATCCGATGAAAATTCAATAGTTTCCAATATATCCATTACTTATTATGAAAAAAAAAAAAGCGTTGGGGGACCGATCCAAACTTAACAATTTAATTATAAATAAATAGGTACTCTATTACCTAACCGGTCCCCCAACGCGAAGTATTTTTTTGTATTATTAATACATACTTAGGTACTTTTATTGAGTTATTTTTTATTATTTTTTTAATTTAAAAGGGAACCTATGTTTTCGTGCCAGATTTTTTTAAAATTTAAAATTTATTTTTTACTCGTGTTGATACATACTTGAACACTCTCGATTAAGACATTATTAATATTCTCTTTCAGTGCGCTTTCATTTGAGACCCCACTCGAGTATATTTGCACACATTCGGTTATTCTTCCTGACTTTCATCCCCCCCCCCCCCTACACAACTTTTAAACGGCTTAACCCCTTTCATCAAACATGACTGACTAAGAACACTCGCACATAAGTTACCTTTAATACAAAGTTAACTAAATTAAAATCGTTTCATCCGTTCAGGAGCAGTTATGCCACAGACAGACGACAGACACACAAGTCAAACTTATAACACTCCTGCTTTAGCGTCGGGGGTTAAAAATAGTTGGCAATTTCATGCGATATTTTACAATCTTACGGGGAAATTTGCAACTGAAAAAAGAAAGAAAAAGGAAGAAAGAAAAGAAAGAAAAATATTTAATTAGGACAACAACAGCAACAACAGTTCAACAACTGGTGGGCAACTGCAGTTCATATCGATTATCTAAAGTTTTTGCTGCTTCAAAATTCCAAGTCACATCATTATTCCGTCACTTTAAAATACCTCTACTCTCAAAACGGTGACGAAAAAAATCATGAGGAAACCAGCACTCAGGGTCAATTTGAACGTCATTGTGCAGTTAATAGCTCGGTTATCAAAAAGTATTACGAGACCATTGACCGACCAATGATCGACCATTATGAATTAAGCAGATTACGAACTTTTAGCAAAATGACAGTGGGATCGTGTTGGCATGACAAATTTATAAAAATAGCAGACTTGGGGCCCTGGTGTTTCGATAGAGCCTGTGATGCCACGGATACCATCACTGAACACATACTTACAAAAATGAAATATATAAATAAAGTAGCTCTTAGTGATGAGTACAGTGACATTTATTTCACATCCTGTTTACTCACTTATTATTCTCACTTATTTCCCTCACTTACCTCTTTATTTCTACCTTGCATTATTTGCAATACTCAGCCCATCCAATTCAGAAAGTAGGCGTCTCCTCAACAGTAATGTAAGCAGTAACCACAAAGACGTACCCCAGCGGTGGCACTATCAGGGGTCAGTCTAGCGCATCTGACTGAAAAATTACTTAGTAACTCGTTCTGTCAGTTGCAATAACCTTGGTTTGTGTAAATACGGGTTACGTCAACGTTCTGTGGCTTTGACATTTGCAGAAGGTCATTTTTTATTTAAAATATTTTAGCTCGAGTTTGAGTCATTGTGACGCACTTTTTGTACAGTGATGTTTAAATATATTTTCAGTATGACGTACATCAGTAGTTGTCTCTAAATAAGGGTGGTTGGTGGTTTACAAATAAAATTAAAAAAAAAAACAATAAATTAAAAAACACGCCTGGCATGTCAGAAAGTGAAATAAAAAATTAAAAACAAGGTAAGTAGATCTATATTTTCATTGCAGTCGGGGGATATGTAAATAACTATTCAAAAGAACCATGCCCCGATTGCTAAGAAAAGATTATTGTCATGTATTTAATTTTTAGTTGACTTTTTGACATACCAGGCTTGTTTTTTAACTTTTTGTTTTTTTTTTCATACTTTTATTCTATATTATGTAGTCTAATTTTCATGAAAACAAAATACTTATGTTTTTTTTTTTCAATTTTTGGACCATTGCTCCCCTTTATTTTTATTAGCCTATGTTTTCTGGGATAACTCAACGCTTCTAACGATACCACATACATTGATATCGGTTAAGCCGTTAAGAAGTTATGGTGGAAAATAAAGAAACTCACAAACATACATACATACGTGAACCCTGAAAACATAACACTCCTTGTTTAGGCAGTCGGGTAAAAGGAACCGAGTGCCAATTCTACTTCATTCGCAGGTTAGTCGCAAGCTGTCACAAATGAATGGAAATTCAGGTTTTTTGACAGATTGCGTCTGAGATGCAAATGCAAATGTTGCTTAAAATTGTTTAAATTAGAAAAAAAAGGTAATGGTTTTGTTATCACTGACGTATACTCTCTTCCGTATCTAAACACTTCCACGGTCACTTTATTTTACTTCAGGAAAATGTCTTTTTTTCGTTCATAATCTTAACGTAATATTAGGTATAAATGCAAAAGTGAGTCTGTTTTAATGCCTAAAAAATTGCCAAACCTTTTCTGATGAATTTCGTCGCAGAGATAAATGAGATCCTGGAGATGGTTATAGGTTTTTTTTTTTGTGAAAAACTTTTCTAACGTGAAAGAAGCCGCGGTCAAAAGCTAGTTATAGATAGTATAAAAAAGACGATCATACCTTATACTAGGCATACCCTAGCATTAGATTTGATTGAAGATATAGATTTTTCTCATATTATTAAACCCCATAAATCGCAGTTGCCTACCTAAAAGAAAAAAACTGACAATGAGAATCTATAATCCAAAATTACATTTTCAATTGAATATTTCCAATATCCAATTTATACTTCATCGTTTCTCTTTCATTTTTGAATCGGTACTGATTACCGGATTACTTATCCTTTTTTAAATTCTTAGATTACAGAACTCAATCCAATATTGAAAATACGAGACTAAAAGATTTAACTTACTTGTCTACGTATATTTTTTATGAAAATTTAAAGCAACATTTATTTTTATTTATTTGTTTTTATTGTCAGATGGATATGCTCTTGACTCTAGTCTAGGTCGCAGGTGACAGAGACAAAGTCGACGATGGAATGAGCTTACCCAGAAGAAGCCTGTTCCCTCTAACTTTGAAGAGATCAGGGTTGAATGCGTTCGGAAACACAGACGCAGGCAGAGAGTTCCACTCCTTTGCTGTGAGCATAAAAAACTTGCTTTACCCACGGAACACTAAAACGGTTCTGAATATGAATAACTAGAATAGAACGTTTCCTTTGTCACTGCATTACAGACGGGCACATACGTAAAGGTTACAGTCATTTGAAATTTTCATGTAAGAAAAGTGAACATCAAAGACAGGCGGAATAAACTAAGAGCTTCAGAAGTATAAAAGAACTACCCTTTGTTAGCGGCTTTAGTCGGAGAACATTTCGCGAGAACGTTTTTGTGGAAAATATATTATATTATACAACGCGCAGCAACGGTGGCCAAGTGGTAACGGCTCCATCCATCCGGAATTATTATAATATCAGTAGCATAGTACACTATCTGTATGCATAGTAAATACTTACTCTTTGACGATAATCTTATTAGTCTTGATCAAGCAGGCTTAGTGGTATCGATTTTTTTTCTTTCATATTCCGTGGGCATAATCTTGGTCCTTTATCAGATTAAAGCATTTCGTTATGAAAATAAGTCGTTGTTCCTTTTTCAGGATTAAAAATTATGGGTCTTATTATATATTTGTTTAATCTGCTTATCAAGCCAAGCTGGCGTGGCTGTCTTAAGTTAAAATACTGATTTAAAAACTGTACTGTTGTGTATTTTTATAAGATATTCCAAATTTATTCAAGACAGCTGAATCGTTTCTACGGGACTCATTTACCTCTATCCTCTATCTTGTTTTTAGAATATAATTTATTATGTACACCACATAAGTTACAGAAAACATAGATGAAGAAAACATTACATTACATTACATTTGGTGTGACCGCGACATGTGATAGTGACTATGCATAGTGTCCGTCCCGACATAGGCGGGCCCGTTCATGGAAGAATTCGGCCGGTGCTCGATTTGGATGTTTGGCTTTCATGAATGGGTCTGACATGTAATTTTTTAACTTCTTTTTTTTTGTATTATTTATTTTGTACCAATTGTTTTATATTTTTTATTTGTTTATTTGTACCTCTGTGTGTGTATGGGGGGAATAAAATATTTTTCTTTCTTTCTTTCTTTTTATTACATATCGTGTAACAATGGGTGTCTTTATCGTTAAAATCAATTAAATTAAAAATATAATTAAAATTGAATAGAAAATTGCGTTTTCTTTTTAATTTGATGAGCTTTAAAATTAAACAAAAGCGTTACGATTCAATCGTTTTATTATTTTTAACGATGAAATCATAAATTATTGACACCATTTTTTTTAAACATTGCCATATACTTTTATTTTATTTACATTTATAGATTATTACTTCCATTTAACATCTTTTATAATATTTATTTTAATATATTATTTGTATTTACATTTTTATTATTTGCGTGAAACGACTAGACATTTGTTTTGAAACTATCTAACTTACTTCTATTATAATTATTTAAAAAAATACAAAATTAAAAATAGAGTGGAGTTACATTCATTTTGCTTAGAGCCAAAAAGTAGGTATTTCAGTAAAAATATTTTACTAGACGTAACAAGAAAACTTAAAAATAATTATGTCCGGAACTAAAGCTAGCTACAAGTTTTTCATTTTAAGAAAGGAACATTCATTCAGTTAATAGGATATTGCTAGTACACAGAACTTTATCCGATTGGTTAAATCCGATCGATTTTACCGACTCGAACGAGTGTAGCCAACCAAAAAACAGTTCAACTCTTCGTAACATAACAAGAAAACTGTGGAGGTTACTTATTTTCTATATTTTTGGAGACAACATTATTTGGTCATCTTTTATTTCACAGTGATAGAAATAAATCAGAATTTAATCTTACACAACATCACATTGAATTGATTACAGTATTCACTAAATCTATTAAACACAGGACTAGGAAAAGCTTGGCATTTGATGCAAACTTAATTGATTTTAACGAACACATAACTACGTAGAATTAATAAATAAATGTAATTTTTAATAGTGATTAAACTCCTATTAAATCCATCGGTAACTCTGCAATAATTTTATCGCACTATGAAACTCTGCAATCTCACTTACACATTGCAATCTCAGTTACAGAGTGGTACTTACAAAATAATGTCTAATTTTTGTAATTATTCATATTATATATACTGCAGAGATATTTCTCATTGCAGAGTAATCGACCTTCTGCAACGTTCACAGCATTTAAATGCTATTAATAAATCAAATATACTCCATTAATTGTATTCATAATCCATCGCGACTCATTACTTATAATAACTACATTTTAACATCCACAGCAAGTTTAATTGAGTAACAGAATTACATCAGAAAGCCAGCTAAGTACGCCTTAGTAAAACAATCAGTCTTCAAAAAATAAGTTGATTATTTGGTTATAATATCTATGCATGTGATAAAGCAGTGATTGGGAACAATTATTAGGAAATAATTTGGAGTTGTTACAGTATTAATATTTCTGACTTAAAAAAAAATAATTGGTAAGTATTTTAATATTTAAGATCTAGGAATAAAAATTAACTTCAAAGGCATCAAATGCCTACAGCTTGATTTTGTTATAGACTTCTTATGACTTTGCCTTTCAAGTAAAACAGGAATGATAGTCAAAATATTTGCAATTGTTATCAGATAGTGACACATATTTCACGTTGCTGTAAAAGGAAATTGAAAATGCAGAGTTGTAGGGACTTTTTTGTCATATATGCTTGAATATGACTGTACATAAGTCTGTATTCCGCTTTCCGTAAGTGTAATTTTATGGATACAAAAGATAGCCAGGACACGGAAATGCGACCGTTTTTATATATGTCATGTATGTTTCTTTGTTTAAACCTGCTATCGTTTGATTGTAGCATTGTTGCTTTGCTCTTGTTTGGGGAGACTTTACAGTTGCTTTGGTATAAAGGTAATAAGGTCAGTATGAAGATAAATATTCCTATTTGTGCGCCACAATAAGCTGGTGTGCACAGCACTATTAACAATAAACGTCTATCTATAAACGAGGGGTAATAAGTAATTTCTATTGCTCTGTTCCACATTTTGGTGGTTGCCATGGTGGGTGCAATAGGGTATTTGACTAAAAAATTCTAAAATGTCCGTCAGACAGATAAAAAAAAATTGGACATTTATTTTTTCTTTTTTCAAGAAAATAAAAACTAGACGATACAGTGATTTGAATATTCGTATGACGACACTATTTGCTACAATTTTTACCATGACACACAATTGTGACATCACTAGCTCTATTAGTCTAACTAGTAAATTTTTATAATTAAAGCAAAAAATACGTGTCCAATATTTTTTGGAAATTTATCTGACGGACTGATTAGATTTTTTTAATCAAAATACCCTATTATGAAGGACGCTAAATTTATTTTTCTATTATTATCTTAATTTTTTCCTGATATCATAGACTTTCAAAAAGTTATAGTTTTGGCTGGTCTTTGAAACATGTCTGTCAGACTGTTCTTTTCGAAAAAATACTAGCTAGAAACTCAGAATTCAGCCACTTTAATCAGATGAGTGGAGTAAGTTGACGTTCAGCAGTTGAAAATAATGAACCTGCATACAAATTACTCACTAAACCCTCTGTTTTATGTTGAATAGCTGAAAGATTAACCCCATTCATAAACCACATTAATCTCTTTATTACTCTCTTTGAATTACGTATTGTAATCTTATATCTTAAACTAAAACCACCGACGCATACTAAAACCTAGAAGCGTAATACTTAAAGCTCTTTAATGAGTTTATACAAACTGAGATCGGATATTTCTATTAACTGAGAGCGCTCCGAGACCAGGGTCTGAGTTCGGGCGAACGCGCTCCCAGGGTGCCGGCTACCTTGCCGACTTCCAGTATCCACACACCAGGACCTTCTTGAAGGCCTGTCTAAATATCTTATTGAATATCGTGTAGAATATCGGGTTCACCATCGAACTGGCGTATCCCAACCACAACGCAAAATCATACACCCAAGGTGAGATCCTCTCCTCGCAGTCAGGGCACACCGCCGGTACCATGTTCAGAATGAAAAACGGAGCCCAGAGAATTACAAACGTGAAAAATACAACTCCTAAAACTTTTGTGGCTTTCTGCTCCAATCTTAGGATCCTACCGTGGCGAGAGGAGTTTCTTGAAATGACACTAGAATTTCTAGAATGATGCGTTCTAGGCGTCTGTCGCTGTGGACTAGCCGTCACTTGCTGTGACCTCGCTATTGTTCTTTGGGCGCGAATACTACGAATCGGAGTAGAGAGAGTAGTTCTCGCTCCTCCAAAACTTGAACCTCTACGAAATCTTTTAGCTTCGTCCCAGGTAACCATGGACGCGGCACCACGACTAGACCTTCTGAAAAATGGAGTCGACTGTTCTTCCTTCATATTTCCATTTCTGGTATAGCCATTACATCCGTTAATGTCACCACCAGGAACTATAATGACCTCTGTAGTTCGTCTGGGTGGCGTAGACTCTGACCCAAAATAGGGGCAGGTGCAAGGAGGTGGTAACAGGAGACCGTCTTCTGAACTGCGTGACTTTGCCGTCAAGGCTGCAGGTGCTAGAAGACCTTCATTGCTCTCGTCGTCTGACGCACTTCTTGGTCTATGGAGAGGAGTATTTGGATCTCCGGCAGACGAGGGTCTTCGACGATCTTGGAGCATGGACGACGGAGAACTTGACGAGACGCTTAGAGACCCTGGCGTGAGCATACCACCGCGTTCAGATATGTTGGTCCTGTAAAACAAAACAGTCTTAGAATTTCCCCAAAATTGCGTGGAAGTTTCTGGTCCTTCGATCAGCCAATGATGAGTGGGTTAATTTTGAAGCGAACAAATAATGCCAATTGGTATATACCCTCTGTATTGTGGCTTTGTCGCCGCAGAAGCTTCCAAGCCGCGAGATAGACGCAACATCTCTGCCCCAAACTGATGCAGTGCAGTCATTGCGGACGGGGCAGGCTCGCTGTGCAACACAACACATAATGTATGAGGACTACACATTGACATACACATGAGTACATGGATGGACATGTCACACGGTAGGCATTAGAAAGTTATGTTAAATGAGAAGCAAGCGCTGATGGCATAGTTTAGCTCTATACTGTGGGCCAATTAAATTAAAGTTTCAAATTGAGTTTCGGCAGAATTCTCAAAATACACTGTCGTGTTATTACTGATTTAACAAGGCGTACAACCTACCTTGCAAACCCCTGTCAATCATCAGTTTGAAGATTCGGCCGATATACAACGAAGGATTTGGACCACGGTATAAAGCTTTAAATAGTTACACAATGGCAGAATGGTAGAACATTCCACATTCCATTCAGTTGCTAACATACACAATTATATGAACACTAAGTAACGTTGATTGTCGTGTTAATCGTGCATGATGATTTTCTATACTAATATAATAAATAGGAAAGATTTGATTATTTGTTTGTATTGAATAGGCTCCGAAACTACTGAACCGATATGAAAAATTCTTTCACTATTAGGAAGCTACACTATTCCCGGGTGACATAGGCTATATTTTATCCTCGTATTCCCATGGGACCGGGAACAACGCGGGTGAAACCACGGGGCGCTACTAGTAATATTATAAAGTGGAAAGATTTGATTGTTTGTTTGTACGGAATAGACTCCGAAACTACTGAACCGATTTCAAAAATTCTTTCACTGTTGGGAAGATACAGAGGCGTGACATAGGCTAGGTTTTATTCCCATATTCCCACGGGTACGGAAACTAAGCTGGTGAAACCGCAGGGTGCTGGTGGTAAATTAAATAATTAAAAACATAACGAGTTTCACGTCAGTTCCACTGATACTATGTAATAATGATTTGATTTAGTTCTGCGATCGTTTGTTTTCAACTCTCGAAATGTTTGCCATGTCATTGATTAAAGTGTTCCATTTGTACCTGTTTATAAATATTTGATATTGTGGGTTGGAATAGCTAATTTTATTTATAAGTGTTTATTTGCATCTCAGTCATTGAGTACTTGATTTTTTGTAACTTACAAAGATGAAGCTTACAATATTCATTGAAACAAAAAAATAGACAACCGGCTTGTATACAAAAAATCACAAAAAGTATAAAATAACTTTAATGTCTGAACTCGGCGTTTTTGGTTGTTTCTTCGTTTTTGGAACAGTTGACTTGAGAACCTTTACCTTTTTTGGAAGTTGGTTAAATATATTTAAACTGAGTGCTTAGTCTTATAACCACGCTTCCTCTAGGAACTTTTAGTGCCTAAAGTATAATTAAGTAAGTATATATAAGTTACTGATGCAAATATATTGTTATTTACTATTAAGTACAAAAGGTAACTTATACTCTACATATGTATTGTAAGATATGTAAATGAAAAAAGTTATTCTAAAAAAAGATTTTCAAACCCACTCCAAAAATATTACAGATGTCTAAAATAAAATAAAAATTATTCCAATAAAATATCAAGCCACGTGTAAAATATAATTCCTGAAAAAGACTAAAGTTGTATACCGGCTTAAAACATCAATGCGATTTGATTTCGCTGTCAAATGAATACCACTAAAGCTACACTGAATTTAGTACTTTATGCTAATGGCATAGAATTTACAATTCAAATGATAAGATTCTTTGATTTAACGGGATCGACGATGGATTTGAATGACTGATGGCGCCTTTTGAAGATTATTTTATGCTAAAAGAGTTTTTTTTTTCTTTATAAAAAGTCCTGTTATTTTGAAGGTAAGATAATATTTTGACGTCTATTTTTGGAGGTTTCCGGCGACTGGGACCGCAATTAACTAGGACCGCGGTCCCAGTCGCCGGATTCGTAAAAATTAAATAAATTTCTACCGGCGACTGGGACCACTAATATATGATAACTGAAATCATAAAAATGTACAGTCAAACGAAAAATTTTTAGGTGAAATTTTTGATTTAAAAACATCCTTTATTGATATAAAAATCAGCCTCTGGTTATAGTTCTGTTATTAAAAACTTTCGCAATAAAAATATACACATAAATCATTCTAACAATAATAAAAAAAAAAAAAAAACATAAATCGTGTTTATAATAATAATAAGTCCCGTTTATAACAAAAGGAGTACCTGCATGTGTGAATTATGTAAAAACGGGCTAGCTTAATCTTTTATAAAATCATGTCTAGAACGAGTCAATGATATTCATATAAATAATTTAGATTTTTTTTCTTTTGACTGTACGGATTTTGGCTTCAATAATAGATTTTTTAAAGTTATCTATGAGTGGTCCCAGTCGCTGGAAGAAAAATATTTATTTTTTACGAATCCGGCGACTGGGACCACGGTCCCAGTTAATTGCGGTCCCAGTCGCCGGAAGCCTCTTTTTGGAGGTTTCCGGCGACTGGGACCGCAATTAACTAGGACCGCGGTCCCAGTCGCCGGATTCGTAAAAATTAAATAAATTTCTACCGGCGACTGGGACCACTAATATATGATAACTGAAATCATAAAAATGTACAGTCAAACGAAAAATTTTTAGGTGAAATTTTTGATTTAAAAACATCCTTTATTGATATAAAAATCAGCCTCTGGTTATAGTTCTGTTATTAAAAACTTTCGCAATAAAAATATACACATAAATCATTCTAACAATAATAAAAAAAAAAAAAACATAAATCGTGTTTATAATAATAATAAGTCCCGTTTATAACAAAAGGAGTACCTGCATGTGTGAATTATGTAAAAACGGGCTAGCTTAATCTTTTATAAAATCATGTCTAGAACGAGTCAATGATATTCATATAAATAATTTAGATTTTTTTTCTTTTGACTGTACGGATTTTGGCTTCAATAATAGATTTTTTAAAGTTATCTATGAGTGGTCCCAGTCGCTGGAAGAAAAATATTTATTTTTTACGAATCCGGCGACTGGGACCACGGTCCCAGTTAATTGCGGTCCCAGTCGCCGGAAGCCTCTTTTTGGAGGTTTCCGGCGACTGGGACCGCAATTAACTAGGACCGCGGTCCCAGTCGCCGGATTCGTAAAAATTAAATAAATTTCTACCGGCGACTGGGACCACTAATATATGATAACTGAAATCATAAAAATGTACAGTCAAACGAAAAATTTTTAGGTGAAATTTTTGATTTAAAAACATCCTTTATTGATATAAAAATCAGCCTCTGGTTATAGTTCTGTTATTAAAAACTTTCGCAATAAAAATATACACATAAATCATTCTAACAATAATAAAAAAAAAAAAAAACATAAATCGTGTTTATAATAATAATAAGTCCCGTTTATAACAAAAGGAGTACCTGCATGTGTGAATTATGTAAAAACGGGCTAGCTTAATCTTTTATAAAATCATGTCTAGAACGAGTCAATGATATTCATATAAATAATTTAGATTTTTTTTCTTTTGACTGTACGGATTTTGGCTTCAATAATAGATTTTTTAAAGTTATCTATGAGTGGTCCCAGTCGCTGGAAGAAAAATATTTATTTTTTACGAATCCGGCGACTGGGACCACGGTCCCAGTTAATTGCGGTCCCAGTCGCCGGAAGCCTCTATTTTTGCTTAATAAATTGGTTTTCGTTCTATACGTACTTATACTAATACATTTGTGTAGTTTGTGAAAAAAAATCGTTATTACAGAGGCAGATGTATTAGGTATTTGTTACTTATTAAAATCAATATTGTAGCGATGTGACCTTCTGGGCTGCAGGTCACTGTTAGACATGTTACACGGAAGAACTTTGGAAGTATTTAAATTATGAATGTCAAATATATGCATGCATTGTTTTTATATGACTTATGTATTAGTCTTGTTTCTGTCTTATAGGGGCAGATGCCCTAAATAAGTATTCCTTTGATTATATTTAGCGTTCGATATTCCCTAGGCCTCGTCCCTAGTACAACTTACCATTTTTATAAATAAAACATGTCTTGGGATTTAACTTCATACTTTTTAGGACATCATTCTGCCTTATAGGAGAACTACTGCATGACTTTTACATACGTAAAACCAAGCATATTTTCGCTATTCCTAATTCATTTTTTTTTCAGACGCTTCCAAAGTTCTATCTACCAACTTGTCCGCCAGTGACCTGCAGGCAAGGAGGTTACATCACCACAGCATACACAAAGCTACTAAATGAAACACAAACTAACAAACGTTTGAATCACACGAAAGCAACAACTGCATGCAGTAAAATATCAAAAAAGTAAAAAAAAAACGTATTTTATCTGTAGAGGGCAGAATATATAGACTCCAAAATATGGCTGACACTTGAATAGAAGAAAGTCCTTTTTCACACAGAATTCATAATAACATTGGCACATAAAATGCCATGTATTTTTAGTGAATAACAAAGAATCATCGCGGCCCTATAACGCAAAGGGTATGGGAAGAAACACGGGTGGGTTTTAGTCAGTAAGAGTCTGACACTCCCTTCCGGTCCGCCCAGAGCGGGAGAAGTAATTTTAAGTATTCAAATCCTTAAAAAAGGGCGCCATACGTAAGGAGGAGCGAGTGAGCACAGATTATACACATTGTACATACTTTTCATGCAAAGATTTTTTTCATTATAGATTTTTCGAGACGTTAGACCATTATCTCACCTGTTACGCCTAGATGTGAATTCACTGTTGACTTTAATACCCACAGAGCTTAAGTATGAGTAATTGGGTTCCACACTTTCCCTATATACGGATTAAATATGGGGGAGAAGCACTGAGTACTACTACTCGGTTGGTTGATTACAATTTTCATACAAAAAGCCATTTCACAAAAACAAAGAATCAGCCAAAATAAACTTTATGAATGTTAAAAAGTTTTTTCATAAAAAAATATTTGTGAATTCATAACGTTTTTGGCAAGCGGGATAAATGGAAAATACATTTGTTTTCTCATAAATAAGTTACTGCCGTATCGGATTTTTTAAAACAAACCACTTGTTGATTTTGTTACTTGATGTATGTATGTGCCAGAAAAAATATAATTATGCGTGTGTAAAAAAAATCTCTTATTCATGACCCTTTCAATGCCTTTTCATCAATTTTATTTGCCAGTAAGTAAATACTAACTCTCTCGTTAACATCTTTTCCTAGGGTCTTCCGTGGTTTACTCAGAAGTCTGTAAATTGACTACTTACGTAGGTACTTAATTGGGCAGATGTAGCGCCAATTTGGTTAAGTGGGAGATCTCACAACGAAACGGCTAAAGGTTTTGGTGATGTGTGGCTTTGTCTCGCGCATTTTTTGGCCCCATGCGCCTTAACACTTATGCGTTGTAGGTACGTGTCGGATCAACAAAATTGAAGAATACCATCGATATGAAAAAGGAGCTTAGTGTAATACATATGCTTCTGGTGATAGGTCTAGAAAAAAATAGAATAGAATACTCTTCATTATGTACACCATATAAGTTACAGAAAATATAGATGAAGAAAACATTACATACGGTGACACAATGGGCGGCCTTATCGCTAAAAGCGATCATTTCAAGACAACGTTTGGATGGATTTTAAAGAGAAAAGGAAAATAGTACTGTAGGACTGTAGGTAGTCTTAGGTCAAATTATGTGTGTTCTCGAAACCCGACGATAGAATAACAAATTAGAAGGTTAGCTTGCTATCTGTTCGAGAAGGTAGTCTTTGAATAAGCCAGTGCGCAGCGAAAGGCAATGTAAGTCGCACTAGTCGGATTAATGTCTCTCGTTCTGCTTTAGATAGCAACCTTAAGGCTCCAACAGACAGACACGGTGCATCAGAAATAGGGTAGTTGACTAAAATAATCTAATTAGTCCGTTAGATAGATTGCCAAAAGATATTGGACAAGTATTTTCACGTAAACAAAAAATGAAGACAATTTTTTGCACGACGTGACTTTACAAACTTTGATGAAGAAAAATTACCTGTCCGATAGTTTTCTATAATCTAACTGACGGACAGAATAGAATAATATATATTTTTTTACACAGGAAACATCCCTATTGTTATACATACAGCAAACAAATCCTCTAGAAATATTTTTTTGATTTATCGTGTAGGTGTCATATGGTCTAGAGAGCTTTTAACCGTAAACCCGTATTAAGTCGGGGCTTATAACGGGCTTGCAATGAGAATTATCCAAATAATACAACATTTTATTCAACATAATCAGGATCAATATACGTACTACTATAAGCAATACTATTATCGCATACACGGCTAGTACGTAAATAGGTAAATAATTAACAATTTCGCACCAAAACTATGTATTATCCAGAGACAGTACACGATTGAAAACTGGATATCATTATCTATTTTATGGACGGAAAACAATTAGAACGAATGATTGCACTGCGGAGGTAAACATTACGGCTCGCTATGAAACTCGCTTTCAATGCATTCGAGGAATCGAATATGAGATGATTTCATACCTACTGATAAATTTCAAACCCAGTGAAGCTCATACAGACAAATGCGGGGCAACGGGTAATATATGTACATGAATTTTGTCTTAACTCTATTTGGACCATTTACCTAAAATTACTATATAGGTGGCAGCACAGACGCGTCGCTGTCAAGTATATTTTGCTTACAAGTTTCAAATTTGCAACGCTAGATGGCACAGTCTACTTCATGCATGTTCCCTTAAACGGAAGGTGCAGGAAGTATAGATGGCAGCACAGGTTAAATATTTACGACGTAAAAGTTTCAGATTTGCAACACTAGATGGCATAGTCTACGCCGGGCATATTCCCTATAGGAACAGAAGTGTGAAATGTCAAGAATCATAAGGTTGATGTTTTGAATTTGCGCCGCAAGATGGCGTTGTCCATGCCCACCAAGTTCCCCTACCTACTGGGAGCGTGTAGGAGCGCTTGATGGCAGGAGAGGTAGGTACTAATGTCACGAATTTATCAAATAAAAGTTTTGAATTTGCTAATCTAGCTGGCAGTCTACTCTGCGTACGTACGGATTACGTTTTACAATCTATGGCTTGTAACAGATCGAGAGCAAAATTTTACAATAACTTTAGAAATAAACAGCAATACAAAATTAATTCTTCTGTAACGGGGCCAAGCGACATTATCATTACAATCGAACTGTATAGAATCAACAAGAGACCCTCTATAAGACCACCTGTCATATAGGTACTGAGCAAGATACGTTGTCACGGATATATTGAAAGTGATCTATTCAGGGAGATAATTGACGCTCGATTATCTCACAAAGGAGCCACTAGATACAATGTTAGGTATAACAACGAGAGTATATTCATGCGGTAATTTAGACATATGTCATGCAAAGAAGACTGTGTGGAAAGTACGTTTACGATATTGAAATTAATATTTGAGTGATGGTTAATTTAATAAATCAACTATTAACAACCCTAAAACGACGACAAATATTCTACTATATAAAAATAAGTCGGGTTTTCCTTCCTGTCGCTATAACTCCAGAACGCACGAACCGATTTCCACGGTTTTGCATTCGTTGGAAAGGTCTTGGGCTCCGTGAGGTTTATAGCAAAGAAAATTTAGGAAAAATTTCAACAGGAAAGCGGGAAAATCTTTTTTCATTTTCTCTATATACCTATGGCAAAACAACGTTTTCTGGGTCAGCTAGTTTCCTATATAAATCGTGTCATCGTTTATTAAATTATTTGTGACAATTCTGACATGCATTCCGCTTGGAGCAGAAGGGAGTGCCAGACTCTTACTGACTAAAACCCATCCGTGTTCCTCCTAATGCCTTTTACGTTCTAAGACCGCCGTAAATTTTTCGAACAAATTCCGCAGCCCTGGTAGGCACTGGCCCTAGTGGATCCCGTCTATTTTGCTGACATCTCTATGAGGCGCGCGTGGAACATGACGTCGGTGCCTGGTTTTTATCGGATGGCGAGTCACACAACTCTCGCCGTCCGCAAGCCCGCGCCTGCGGTGACCAGGTACCGTGGACCGCCATTTGACTCCAGACGCCCGGGGTTTTTTCTTCTGTTTCGGCGGCTAGGACGTGAGCTTTGCACTATAGCCGAAAGTTTTGCTCATTATTGCACGAGCGAATTTTTTTATTTGCGCTTCCGTCATACAGTCATCGTCTATCCAAATCTCGGTTCGAACTTTTGTCAATCTGTATCGCTGTATCTCGAGATAGCAATAACCTAATAATTTAAAGAAGAACAGTACTGTAGCACTTAAATGAAAAGAAAAACTGATTTTCATAAACTTCTGTTCACAAAAAAGAGAAAAAATAAATTGAAATACGAAACTAATTTATACTTGAAGAAGCAGCTTCCATAGAAGAAAAACGAAATAGAATTAAAAGTGAGGGAAGCGAGCAAAGATAATGCCCGTAATTTTTTCATCTCTTGTAGTAATATTTTTTGATCGCGATAAAAATGTATTGGAAATTTAGATGCTTTACTGTATCTAATCAAGTAAGAAGCCTTGTTGTGGTCTCACGGTTTTTATAATATCACTAAAAATACCATTATATTTTTCTACTCTTATAAAAAAACAGCTGAATTCAGAACCTCCTTTTATAAATTTATTAAAAAATAAACGTACCCGTATTCCCGTAGTTGGAAAATGCTAGGCAGAAGCCTAGCATTTTAACTTTGAAAATGAAAACAAAATATCTAGTTTTAATTTCCGCGAATATTAGTGGGTTGCAGGTATGCACCTCCCTCCCGCCCGCTATATTATGCACATGCAAGATTAGGTACTAGGCAAATAACATAATATAGCGGGCGGGAGGGAGGTGCATACCTGCAACCCACTAATATTCGCGGAAATTAAAACTAGATATTTTGTTTTCATTTTCAAAGTTAAAATGGATTTCCGCAAAGTAACGCCTGACTCAATCATTTTTTTTTTTTTTTTTTTTTTTTTTTTTTTTTTTTTTTTTTTTTTTTGCCTAGCATTTTCTCAACTACATTGGGGTCGGCTCCCAGTCAAGCCGGATTCAGCTGAATACTAGTATTTTACGTGAAGCGGCTGCCTACCAGACCTCCACAACCCATTAACTGAGGAACACGGTATATCTTCTTGGCAAGACTGGTATCAGATTTTCTGGCACCACAATCCGTAACGACTTTTGACTGCCAAAGATCTCCAAATGACAGCCGGGGCCAACGGCTTAACGTGCTTTCCGAGGCACGGAGAAGTCTCGTTATGCTAAGATGGTCCCATCCACAGACCAACCTCGGCAAGCGTTGCTTAACCTAGTAGATCGACCCGTGCGGCTGTTATAATTTAGTCACGAGCTCGCAATTATGAGATCTAATATAAAATTGTTGCAACCATTGCTGTAACCCGCTTTCCCAAATAATTAAACAATGTGCCTAGCTTTTTCCTAAATATGTTTGGGTCGTCCAACAGTATTACTGAGTAGGTACAGTTAACAAGTACCGCTAGGTATTTGATATGGAGTGATTGCCTATTGAGCTTAGTGCAAGTTATTTAACGTTCGCGATCGCGTTAGCGTAACGGTAGTTTATGTTTGCTGAAACGAGACTGGATGACTTTTATGCCATCATGCGCAAACGAAGTGCATCTATGCTGCGGCGATTCCGAGGTAGTCCGAACAATATTTTGGGTACACTGGCGGACAAAATAGATGGGCCGTTTATTATGCACTGGGCTGGGAGACATGTGCGTACAGATGTACATGTGCAAAATTGATGTTATTTTTATTTACATTTATTTTTTACTAACATTAGGTTAAGGTAATACTAACACAGTATGGGTCCTGTTATCTGAAATAAAGAGTTACTATTATTATATTGAAACTTAATAAGCGCCATCTGGTGACGATAAGGGAATACCGTTTATACCAACAAAAAAAAGCAAACATTTACGTTAAAACTCGCACCTATAAGCCGTCTGACCTCGACATTTCAGTAATGGGGTAAGACGGAACTCATTGGTAAGACTAGTATCGGATTAGTCGGGTTTCTGACTACTACTATTTACTATAATATACATTTATATGGTATCTGTTCATTAGGGTTGAGATTTAAAAAAGGATATTTTTTATTTACCGTTCAATACTAGACATTTATAAGTCTATGCTATTCCAACAAAAAAACTTTTATAATATTCTGATTCACGACCATAAATCATGATTTTCATTCGGAGTAGGTAAGCCAATGAAGGGAAAACTTCGCAAATACGCTCAATCGTACTTGCAATGCTAAAAGTGCAGCAATATAAAACTTTTCCTCACTGGAGTTTTTTCTGTGCTGTAACGTTTGCGCTTATTTGGAAACAAATTTTACCCAAAGCGCATACCTACTTATTCTGTAGAACTGTAGGTAATATATATAAATGTAGTGATCCCATTTTTTATTAATTATAATATGGTTTGTTCAGAATAAAGACCTACTAAACAATGGTTTTGTATATTTGGGGCATTTAGAAATGTGAGAATGCTCTCTTATCAAGTTATCCCACAACTATTTTCTGTCAGCGCCTATATCCTCAGGTTAATAGAAAATTATCCCAAGGTATACTCTAGGTATAAAATAAATACTCTGTATAATATATATCTAGGAAATTTGTATGTATGTCTACCCGTGCAGCCAGGGTTGCGGAATTTGTTCGAAAGAGTCTCCACGGCCGCAGCCCTGGAACGCAAAGCGCATAAGGAGGAACACGGATGGGTTTTAGCCAGTATGAGTCTGTCACTCCACTCTGCTTAGAGCAAAGGAAGTCATTTGACGATTTCTCATCGATAAAAAAAATCAGAGTGCTAGTATCATCCCAATTCATACAGAGTTTAAGATGTGAACAGGTTACAAATAGACGGATAGACTGTTATATTCACGTTAATAATATTACATAGGTATGTGATGAATTAATTACCTGAGGGTAAGTATTAACAGCGTTTAAAAGCATAAAGAGTGTACAATTATTTAATTATTTTACATTATTTTCACTACAGTTTTTTTTTAAGGATAAGTAATCATCAAATGACTTCTTCCGCTCTAGGTGGAGCTGAAGAAGGAAGTGTCAGACTCTTAGTTACTAAAACCCATCCGTGTGGTGTGTCCTAATGCCTTTTGCATTCCAGGGCCGCGGTGATTCTTACGAACAAATTCCGCAACCTAGACAGATACTCGGCAACTAAAGCGACAGTATTGTTCTAGCCTCTACCGCTTGCTCACAACAAAAGAGCTATATATCAACCCAGTACCATTATTTCATAGACACGAGCAATAAATCACAAAAACAGAAACAATAAATTTTGTAAACAATAACTTTGAACAGTGTTTCGAACAAAACAACAAAAATTTCACGTGTTTTTCGCAGCAGTATCAGGAAATATTGGGAACCATTTAAAGATGCCAAGAAATTATTATAATTTCCTTGAGAAAATAGGGATGTTGCCTGAGTAAAAAATATATGATTATGTTTAGTCTGTCAGTTAGATTATAGAAATATATTGGACACGTAATTTTTCCTTTATCAAATCTATAAAAACTGACGAAGTTAAATAGCATCAAAGATCAGCCGTGCTATTCTGAAAAGTTTATTTGCGAAATCACTTCTTAATCAGAAGTGATTTCGCAAATAAACTTTTCAGAATAGCACGGCAGGAGTGGGAGCGTGTGACGTCACGGCCCGGTAAAAATTGTAGCGAATAGTGACGTCACACGAGTTTTTACGCACTGTATCGTACTCATTTTTTGTTTATGTGAAAGAAGAAAAAATACGTGTCCAAATTTTTTGGAAATCTACCAGACGGACTAATCAGATTCTTTTTAGTCAACTACCCTATTGTCTGAAGCAAAAATTCTACTTGAAGATAAGACTTTCCTTTTTGTCATCATAACCATAAAACGGATTGTCGCTAGCATGTTATAGCTATATTTGTGCCAATCTAAGAAGGTTGATTTGACAGCTGAGTAGAGAGGGATAGAAGATTGATATACCAGTAAATGCGGAAGAGATTTATTTCATGTCTCTTTCTTACTTACTAAAAAAGCAATGTTGTATCCTGCAGTCAAATCCGACTTTTTTGATTGTCAGGAATATAAGTTCAGTACCTAATCGTCACGATTCTGTTAGTTATTTGTTAAAATGATTAAAAAAGGATACCGAATTTACGTTCAGAAATGCTGAACACACTGAGTGGACTGATCTGCTTCTGGAGGGAGGTTGGCTGGTTGGAGTGACAGCCGCCATGGCTCAAGCACAATGGTCCAATACTAGGACTAAGTGTGGAAACCAAATCCAAAAGATTAAAAAGGAAGTTATCAGCTAGACTTTTGTAAAAGGGTCACTTTTACAGACGTAAGAAAGAACACATAATCTATACTTATAATAAATCTGTAGAGAGGTCAATTCTGTACACGGAATATATTTTCAAAATAACTATCAGGGGGTGATTAGTGATCGATACTGGTGCCAAAAATGCAATCAGTAAAATTTTTGTCTGTCTGTCTGTCTGTCTGTTTGTCTGTCTGTCTGTTTGTCTGTCTGTCTGTCTGTCTGTCTGTCTGTCTGTCTGTCTGTCTGTCTGTCTGTCTGTCTGTCTGTCTGTCTGTCTGTCTGTCTGTCTGTCTGTCTGTCTGTCTGTCTGTCTGTCTGTCTGTCTGTCTGTCTGTCTGTCTGTCTGTCTGTCTGTCAGTCTGTATGTTCTTTATAGAAACAAAAATTACTCGACGGATTTTAACGAAACTTGGTGCAATTATTCTTCATACTCCTGGGCAGGTTATATTATACTTTTCATCACGCTACAATCAATAGGAGCAGAGCAGTGAAGAGAAATGTTGGGAAAACGGGAGAAGTTACTCCATTTTTTAAGCTTCCGTCGCGT
The DNA here is from genome assembly GCA_905332915.2 of Hecatera dysodea. Taxonomy (NCBI): domain Eukaryota; kingdom Metazoa; phylum Arthropoda; class Insecta; order Lepidoptera; family Noctuidae; genus Hecatera; species Hecatera dysodea. The sequence continues at coordinate 6,214,484 of HG995288.1, read as the reverse complement.
GTGTAGCCTTAATGGTTAAAGTTACATAGAAATCATGTATAACGGAAATATTCTACATAAAATTATCAAAAAATATCCCACAACAGCATATGTCTATCTTTTATGGTTGACTCACAATAACACGTGTAACTCCCGATAGCTTAGCAGTTCGGAGCTTTCTGATTATATTTGTTTACTCTTACGTTTACTCATCCCTAATTAAAAAAAGTTAACATTATTACCTATTCAATAAAAAAAGAATCATAGAAATCGGTATAGAAACACCAAACTTATACATGAATACAATAATAAGCCATCGCGCCGTCGCGCTTTGATACTGAATCATGCTGTAAGGATTATTTTTGTGTAACGGATGCCGCGCTCGACGCGGGTCGCGGCGGTAGGGTATAAAAATGCGGGAGGTCCGTGGCTGGGGGCCTTAAATTTTTAAGGCCAGCACAGGATTGTCCGGTTGAGCAGTAACCAGCCTTAGTGTGCTGAACTGCGAGTGGTCACATTAAGCAAAAACGCGCGATCGTCATTCAATATTTGGCTGTTGATGCGTTCAGAGCGTTCGACCTTATTGACAGACAATGATTGATAGGTATTTAACAAACCGTGCTTATCAGCGCGACTCTTAGTCTTTTAATAGTTTATTTGAATTTATTTTGTTGTTATTTTATAAAATAGGTACTTATTAGTTATTTTGGTAGTGTTTAAATATTCGTCCAAATTACAAATTATTAATAGTTTCAATTTTATTTCTTTATCTTTTTATGTCACCTAAAAAGATTTTTAGATACCGATAGGTTAGTTTTGGCTAATTTATGTTCTGTTTTTTTAGTATTAAGTAGGTAAAAGCGTGGATACTTTTATTAATTAGTAGTTATTTTATTAATTAGTTATAAGTAGTTATAGGTATTTATTTTTAAGTATTATAACCTATACCTAGGTTATTATAATATAATTTTGCACAGGCATTTCAGCTTAACTTTCATATCTTTTTTTGTTGTAAGTTGTAGGTACTATTTCACACACACATAGTGATCTATCAATGCACAGCCCAAACCCAGTGGTTTGGGTTGTGCATTGATAGATCACTATCCGTTCAGTAACGGATCGGGCTGAAATTTGGCATGCAGGTAGGTGTTATGACGTAGGCATCTGCTAAGAAAGGATTTTGATTAATTCTACCCCCAAGGGGATAAAATATGGGATAAACGTTTGTATGAAACTTTGTCAATTTTAAACCGATCGGGCTGAGAGTTTCAAAATCGGGGGTAAAGTAACTATTCCACGCGGACGAAGTCGCGGGCAGAAGCTAGTTACTAATAAAAATATTTTATTTAAGAACCATTTTTTTTAGATTCGCCTACCTAACGCGACAAAATGACATAAAAGCAGATACTTTTTTCGTGGTATGTGAAAGTTACACCCTAAAATATCGCAGAACTGTCAAACCATCAATTTAACCCTCTTTACCTCTGAAAAAATCAAAATGTCATAACAAAAACAGATCACAATAGTATTCACTTGAACTATTTAAGTGACTAACGAATAGATTGCTTCTGAATTCAAAATTCTGTTAATTGTACTGATTGAATAACGTTCGTTCATTCGCTCCCCGTTCATTGCTTTGAAATAGGGAATTAGATGCGCTGATTGAAAATATTTAACATTTCTATAAATAGAAGAGGCTTTTTATAATAAAGTGAATATAAATGTAAATATTATTGTCATCTGAATTGTTGTGGAAACGTCTTAACATTGAACGTTGTGTTGTGGAAAATTACGCTTGCTTTATTAAAACTATGTAATTTTAGATGGTTCTTAAAGGTTGATAAAAAGTAAGTATTAGTTGAGTCAACGATGGAGAAAGTTGGTATCTTTTATTTTAAGTTCGTACCTTTTGCCAGAAAACAATATTATAAAGGTTTTCTAATTAATTGTACAGTTTACGCCGTGACTTTGAATGATATGTTAACAAATAGTTTCTGCGAAACTCATAATGTTTCCCTTGCGTGTTGATTCTTGTACTTATGATTTAACATTGCTATACCGAAGCAATTAAAAAGAAAAAAAAACACTAAAACCAGGTTTCGTAGGAAAACGATTATGCAGCATGTTGTTCTTTGTAATTTTGTATTAAGTGGTACAAATGGCTGAATAAATTTTGGGTTCCGTGGTAAAACTCCTATTTATTTATTTATGTAGGTACACACATGCTTAAAATTGTGTATAGAAACCAAGAGCACAAAGGTACTGCTTATTTCAATAGAAATTTCTTCCAGCAGACCTGTGACAGAAGAGTGGGATAAGAAACATAGATACAGTGTGTAAAGAGACAGAGAAGGAAACTTAGAAAAGTCTATTTTAAGTTTCCTTCTGTCTCTTTACTTACTAACTTATTACGTTAGTAGCTTAACTAAAATGTAATCTGTTATTTTCTTAACCAATTAGGTACAATTTTACGTCCGCCTTTGGTTTTTGCGATATATTATATAAACAGTGGTTTCTGGTAATTAATATAAATTGTTTTTCACGTAGGTAATCATTTCAATTTTTTATTTTATTAATTATTAGGTACTTTAAAAATATTTATTCACAGTTCCTGCCAAGCGTTTTCTTATTCAAACGCATACTGCCTAGGTACTTAAATCCCACAGTAAAAAGCAGATCCAGTTTGAGCAAACATTTCCAATTTTACGCACATGTTTTAAAAATATAAGAGCCAAATTACAAACATTTTAAAACAGTAATAAGCCTAATGTCCAATAATTCTGAAGTGTTATGCTTACGAACGACTAAACCACATTTTAATAAGGTAATATGGAATTTTGATTCAAAGAAACTGAACAAACAGCTGTGCAATAAAATTAATTAGCTACAGAACCCATAATGCTCGAACTAGTTGGAACATTTTATCAGTCCACATTAGTTCTAATAACCTACCGACTTTTTAGCAGACGCAATTTGTTATGTGAGCCATAATTTCCGTTCTACAATTCTTTCTGCCGCATATTACCAAAGAAAACCAATGATTACCGTGAAATTGCTTTATGAATGGCGCGAATTGCTGAAACTGTTACTTGCTTGTTTTTACTATATATTTTATTTTTTGATGATGTATGCTGATTAATTCATTTATTATTTATATTTTTAGATTCAATACCTCTGTTTACTGTATATATCACTACATAGTATAAAACAAAGTCGCTTTCTCTGTCCCTATATCTATGCTTAAATCTTTTGTGATGCGTTTTTATTAATAGATAGAGTGATTGAAGAGGAAGTTTTATATGTATAATACACATACGCATATTATAGTATAGGAAACATTAGTATCGTCGCACTCGTGCGAAGCCAGGGCGGGTCGCTAGTATCCTTATATACAGTAAACACAGGTATTGAATCTAATAAATTCTATGTATAAATTTAATTATCCAATTAAAGCGAAAAAGAGCCGGAGAAGTTATAGTGCTGCTGGAAGAAGGCGGTTCGCAAACTTTCGTTTCTCACCGGCAAAATGTGAGTCATTCAACTATATGAGATCAAGATCAACGGTATCGAGAGACCAGTTAGAACGGCTCGAGGAAAAAGCACACAGAGCCACGAGATGATCGGTTTTTAGTAACGTCACAGTCGTAACGGAATTGTAAGGTGTAAGCGGTCTTCTCTTCTGCGAAGCAATAATGCTAGCGGAGGGAAAACCACACGCCCCAGCCGCCGCAACAAAAGAAGACGCCCCGGGCGTCGGGAAACGCAGGACGATTCCCGGCAACCGTAGGCGCGGGCCCGCGGATGGCGAGCTAAGGGTGGCTCGCCGTCCGATAGCAACCAGCCTAGGGCGACCTCGCGCGCCTCAAAGAGCTGTCAGCAAAGAAAACGGGGCCCCATAGGGTCATTGCCTACTACGGTTGTGGAATTGGTTCGAAAGGACCAAGTATTGCTTTCTGATGAATCTAGAATATCTCTATATGGTGAGCCACAATGTGGATGTGTGTTTTGAAGCAATTTCTCCTTGTGATAAATGCACCATAATGATCTCAGTTAGTTTTCATAGAAAATGGAACATTGATCCATCGATTTTATTGAATTCATCGAAATTTTATGTGGAAAATTGCCAGCATTCACTTCACGCATAGCAATCATTTACAATATAATAACGAAACAGTCTACAGACGTCAAACAATTAAATATAATTGAATTGATCGTACGCGAGCCTTGAAATGTAATATCCTTTGTTCGTTTTTTTGTTTTTGTATGTAATAAATATATAACTGATCGCTTTCTGTATAGTATCTTCCATATTTGAGACATACTATTATTGGGGATATTTAGTAACGTAATAGAACCTAAAACAAACATCAAAATCATGCATTCTATTTGATGTAATTTCAATGTTACATTCATGCAAAGTGTCACAATGATTGAAACAGGCAATACTAAGTCATTCAACATAACACAGATCGATATGAAACAATTTTTAAATGCAAGCTACCAATGAAACACATAATGCAATGCATCACAAACACAATGTTTTGAAAAAAATCAGGAATATTATGGCACTGAATCTCCAGTTTTAATGTCCACTATTGAAGGGTAATTACCCCTTCATTAGGAATACCCCTCTAGATGTAGATAAGTTCAGAATTTATCATAAAATGTTTTCTGTACGAACTTTTCACCTTCGGTATTTATCCGAGTTTTGACCTATACCGAAAGGGCCCGCACAAATATAAAACCTCGTTAAGATTCTTACTAGAAACTTTTTGGTGCCATAAAAAGTCAATTACAGGACACTCGCGATGAACTGAAAAAAATACAATATTATATCTCGTAACACCTGTTTCCATACTGTACCTTGAATCTTGTATCCACAGGTCTCTGGTGTCTATCGGAGGCAGTTCAGTCTCGGTGGATGCTGCCGAATGCTGGGGAGTTCCACCTCGGGGTCCAAGGAATCTTCTCCATGTGCAGCGACGACCTGATGGATGAAAATATTGGCTTAATATCTAATTTCATTAACTTGGCCAAGTAATAACGAGTAACGGTAGGTAATAAAGACTTTTTGGGTTCCGTACCCAAAGGGTAAAACGGGAACCTATCTACACAAATATTATAAAGAGGAAAAATTTGATTGTTTTCTTGTTTGTTTGTTTGCATTGAATAGGCTCCGAAACTACTTGACCGATTTGAATTTTTTTTTTCACTTTTGGGAAGCTATCCCCAGGTGACATATGCTATATTTTATATAATTTATTATTATTTTATTAGTCTGAAATAAATATTTTCAATTCAATTCAATTTCAATTCAATTCAATTTATCCCATATTCCCACGGGAAAGGGAACTACGCGGGTGAAACCGCGAGACGCTGCTAGTTACTAATATTCCGCTGTCCAACTGTTTGTCTATCACCAGGCAGTATCTCATGAACTGTGTAGTTAGACAGTTGAAATTTTCACAGATAATGTATTTCAGTTGCCGCGATAACAAAAAATACTTAAAGCAGTTACAGCTCGTCTACAGGAACTGTTACTGTTTTTAGGCCCAATATGAAAGGGTGACGTCATTGCTAACAATATAGGTAGGTACTTCTAGAATATAAAAAAAATGTTGTTATAAGTGTGTCTCGCCGACGTTTGACATCTGTCTTCGGGACCCTTAAAGGATTTCCCTTGATATATGTACACGAGCATCATTAGAAGTTCTTAGTTTACATAGTAAATGTATACAGAATCTGGTAAGGGAGTGAACTTGTTTTTGTGGTTGATACCTACAATTTCGTAGAGTCCTTTTATCCGCTGGGAACTATAACACAGTGTGGTAAATATTGATGAATGGCATTATACAACGTGAATAAGGACGATTATTATTTTATCCATGTTATTGGCTGAAAGCAGGTCAGGCATTCGTAAAATCGATGTTCCTTTGGGATTTCTCTGTTGTTTCAGAAAATACATTACATACTAATATTTCAAGTATTGTCCATACACATACTAAAATTAATATTTCACATTTCATTACCAGTATTTTTTTGGAGCAGTTATCTACCAGACCTCCACAATCCATTAACTGGTTAACACGGTACTTCTTGGCAGGACCGGAATCAGATATTCTGACTTCCGACAGTCCGTAATGACTGCCGAAAATCTACAAATTACAACTGGGATCGTGCTTTGCGAGGTATGGAAGAGTCTCGGCATTAGATGATCACCCATCCACTGACTGACCTTGGCAAGCGTTGCTTAACCTTGGAGATTGACCCGAGTGGCTGTTATTATTTAGCCACGAGCTCCTTAGTCTCAGACGCAAATATGTAATGGATTAAAATAATTATTAACTCCCGGACATTTAATATTTTTCTTACAAACTTAATCGAAACTTGATAAGACTCCATTTAAAGATACACAATATCACCGTCCTCGATCTTGTTTTGGTAATTAAATATCTGGTATAAATTAGTTCAGTTTTGGGAAACGAAGACAAATACAGAGAGTTTATAGTTAATCGTGCCTTCAAAGACAACTAAAATATACAGTTTCTAATGAGTTTACCCGTTGATAAGATGAAGGATAGCGTTTATCGGCATTCCAGGAAATTGAGTTTTTCTATTACATGCCTGGTTTATCTTTGCTGGTTTAAATCCAATAAAGAAAATGAGTATAAAACTTTGCACATTTTAATTAAAGTCTATTTTTATAGCGTGTGTTCAAATGAGTTTTTCTGTTTGTAAAGTGAAAATACCTATCCATATTTTTGGTGTGTTGAAAAAGTATCAGCAAAGTTTCGAAGTTTGCTAGAATAATAATAATAATGGTTTTATTCAGAATGTTGAATATCAATAACCAGTGCCTCAATTTCAGAATAATTCAGAATTGAACCCATTGAAGCATTCTAGATGGATTTGGTACTCTTACGCGTAACACATATCCGTAACAACACATGGCTCAATCTATTTCCACGAAAAGGTACTTGTGCAAGGGACTTTCTCACGCAGAAATATCTTTCCGCAAGTATCCTGTAAATAATCTGGGTTTTATGGACAATATTTGAACGATTAAGAAATTACTACATCAGCCTCACATCATGCGTGAGATATCGATACACTGGATATTGAATACGATTTGCGAAATCAAACTACGGAGGAGGAGCTCGTGGCTAAAGAATAACAGCCGCACAGATCGATCTTCAAGGTTAAGCAACGCTTGCCAGGGTTGGTCTGTGGATGGGTGACCATCTTAAACATACCGAGTTTCCTCCGTGCCTCGGAAAGCACGTTAAGCCGTTGGTCCTGGCTGTCATTTGTAGATCTTTGGCAGTCGTTACGGATTGACAGAAGCCAGAAAATCTGACACCAGTCTTGCGAAGAAGTACCGTGTTCCCCAGTTATTGGGTTGTGGAGGTCTGGTAGGCAGCCGCTCAACGTATACAGCTGAATCCGGTATGACTGGAAGCCGACCCCAATATAGTTGGGAAAAGGCTAGGCAGATGATGATGTGAAATCAAACTATGGAAAACTTGCAGCCACGACGTACGCCAGTAAGTCATTAAAGAAAAAATACAAAGGAAAATCACGATATGTGAAGTACTAACAGAACATTTCAACAAATCGTTTACAATCTGAAACATTTAATTGGATATATAAACGCTGATTAATATGAACTTACTCACGCTCAAAAGCTACAGGCCAAAATGCCTCTTGGCAATTCTGCTTCGGTTTCCCACTTAAAACAACTAACGGTATCGCTTTTGTCCGATACTACAGCAAGAAATGCTTCAGTTGTTTCAGATTTTAGTTCAATCGGTCGGATACAAAGCTATTCGTTTTACGAGTACTTCTATCGTATAAAGTCATCATAACTCTAATTGTTGCAAGGAGACTAAAGTGCACTTTGTACCTAATACAATTAAGTAATTTAGTGGTACTCCGTTGGACGGAGTAATTTTAGTTGTTAGTTAGTTACATGATAATGTACGGTAAATATAACTACTGTGTACTAAATATTGGGGCGATGTTTTCAAGTTGGCCAGCAAATAAAAAATCAAAGGAAAAGACCAAAACACTAACCTCTGTAGAAATACTAAAAACATCTTGAGAAAAGCGGGACACATATTTTAGTGGACAGAAAGAAAAATCTAACATTTCATAACACTCCATTTCCTGTTACATCTTAACTAGTGCACGTTCTAGACCAAGGCAAATCTGAGAATATACCTTTTGCCAAATTGGTTAAGTAGCTTAGATTGTTCAAAATACCTAAATCCAGTTCAGAAAAAGCTCGTGGCTCAATAATTACAGCCGAACGGGTCGATATCCAAGGTTAAGCAACGCTTGGTAAAGTCAGTCTGTGGCTGGGTGATCATCTTAACATACCAAGAGTCCTCTGTGCCTCGGAAAGCACGTTGAGTCATTTTTCCTGGCACTCGTTACGGATATACAGAAGTCAGAAAATCTGACTCTAGTCTTGCCAAGAAGTACCGTGTTACCCAGTTAATGTATTGAGAAGGTAATTGATTTATCTTTGAAGATCAACGTCCGATACAAGTGCAATATAGCTATAACTAAAACCCAACGCAAAAAGAGTCATCAAGATCCACAAACAAAATGGATAATTTTGTTTTTTTTTTTTTTATTGGATAATTACATAATTTTTCAAAGAGCATTATGAGGAACACGGATGGGTTTTAGTAAGAGTCTGACAGTCCCTTCCACTTCACCCGGAGCAAAAGAAGTAATTTTTGATGATTTCAAAACTATAAAAACAAAACCAGGTAACCTATACACATCTGCGTACCCCTTCATAGCATACCGGCGTGATTTTTTGTCACGAACTGGTGTAAACAATGAACAGACATGCGATTTTCTCTTATATATATTATTAAAGTGTTCCGATGCCTGTCGAAGATCTATACTTTCATTAAGTAAATTCTATACATTTTAGTTTTGCGGGTTATCAAGAAGACATCATCAAATTACTCCTGCAGCTCTGGGCGGAGCGGGAGTGAGTGTCAGACTCTTACTAACTAAGACCCACCCCGATTCCTAAAATGCCATTTACGTTCCAGTGCCGCGGTGACTCTTTTAAAAAATTCAGCCACCCTGGTAGGGAATCTATCCTAAAGCTGACTACGTGAAATATAATATTAACGAAAGTATTTATCGCAATAAAAGACGACCTTCATACCTGGAGTGTTAATAAATTCCGCGATTACTACGTACAAGACTCCATATTTGACACCCACGTCTCCCAGGCTAAGAGAATGCGAGGCATTACGTATTTTGTACTTAGAATAAAGATAGTTGATAATATCAACAAAGTACTCGCAACAATACATTTACTGAGCTCAGTATCATTTTCTTACAACCGTCCCTATTTATTTAAGGCTACGTGTCTTCTTTTCGTACCCTCTATTTTGTGATCATCAATAATTCTCATAGCCAACCAATTCATCATCTTTCACAAGTCCTTTCAAAACTTCAAAAGGCGCCTGGATTTTTTACCTCACTCCATATACCTCTTAATAGACCACACTCCGGAACCCCTTCTGTGCGATGCCTGTTAGGGCACATCCCTGGGGAAATTGTAAAGGGGTCTCCCCTTTTTTTTTTTTTTTTTTATTTTTTTTTTTTTCTGTATAGGAAATCATCAAATGACCCCTCCCGCCCTGGGTGGAGCGGTAGGGAGTGTCAGACTTTTACTGACTAAAACCCACCCGTGATCCTTCTTGTGCCCTATGCGTTCCAGGGCCGCGGTAACTCTTTCGAACAAATTCCGCAACCAAAGGGGTCTCCCCTAAGTCTCACTCTGCACGGCAGCACGTGATCACCGTGCCACTGCCTTTCCTATCCCTTTCTACCTTCCTACGTCAAAGGAATAAACGGAACCCTTATAGGATAGCTTCATTCCCGATCGTCACCAGTCCATCAGATCGAGTGTCGTTTAGTCTTTCAAGAAATTTTTTTCTCAGGAAAGTTTGAAGTGTAACATTCATAAATTTCTATTGAAATAAGCAGTACTTTTGTGTTCTTGATTTTGTACAAAATGTTCTTTTTTTTTTAAGTATCTTGTGTGTACATAAATAAATAAAAAGTTCAAGATCAAATTAAAACGAACGCTTGTTCACCAAACGTCCGGTTCTAAAAACTCAAGCTATAATTCAATACAATAACCAGATATGGCCACTTATACGACATACTTTGATATTCGCAAATAAATCAAAATGACCATGAAATATGGCAAGAAGCAACACCTTGCTTTACTGGTACTGCACTTGTAAAGGAAATAACCTAGGAGAGTAAAGGAAATGGTCCAAAAATTGTTATCGTGCTTTAGTTTCATCGTATTTTTCTTTTTTTTGCAATGACAATCCCATAAACTAATCATTACACAGACATTTCCAATTGAAGAATTGGTCGTGACGTATCGATATATGTACAGTCGGTGATAGCAATTAACTGACCCCCTAAAAATTAAACGAATTTGAACCTTTTGCTCGTTAGCAGTAAGACAACTGGTTCAACGTCTACGATCAATAAAATAGTTATTCGAATTTGATCTTTAATACGCAGTGTTAAGGTAGGTATGATCTTGAATATTATTTTAACTTGGAATATAATACGTAATTTCGGTCACGTTAAATATGTTTCGAGTGGTCTAGTGGTGATTGTAGTGACTGTGAGCTGACAAATGGAGGTTGTAAGTTCGTAACCAGCGTGATTGACGCGTTTGTTTCTGTTTTGTAAATTTATTTTAAGTTATAAATAATAAATTATAACTTTTGCAACAAAAAAAAAAAAACGAACAGAAATAAAAAACCAAAATGATGGTAAAAACGATTATATTTTACAAAAAAGATATTATAAGAATAACATAAATGATATTGATGACGACACGAAGATGATAATATTTACCTACTTACTAATAACGTTGTTAACTGCACTGAGTTGAATGTAGTGAATCAGCATGTTATAATATTTAGAAATATAGGTATGTATTTCTATTTCATAACAATAACATCACCACATTAAATATCATTTAACTAAATAAAACGGCATTATACGTTGAAGTTCTACCTACTATAATATATCAATTTGTTTTGTGAGTAGTTATTTTAGTTATAAGGTTTTGACAAAAAACTAGGTATTCGAAATACTTCGTTAGAAATTATTACAATAGTTAATTTAACACACACACTGACATACGTTAGTATTGTTTGTGACCAACACTGGTTACTCAAGTCATTTATAATTATGCTTTTAATAGCGAAGTGGAGCACCATTTTTTTCTATTACTTGTTGCAAGCGGTCCCGCATACCGCGCACCATATTCAACAACAATCACTTCCTCTCATGATTGGTTTTGGTCCAGGACGATCTTTTTGAATATTAAAACCACACGTCAAACGTTTTAGCCACAATCTGACTGTATTTCTCTGAAACAACACAATAAGCATAATTTTAGTAACGAATAGGTAAACATAATTTTATTTATCGATTAAGTTTGCAAATTACGTTTATCAATTTAGATAATATAAATCAAATTAGACCTATAAATGATCTCAAATTAGACTCATAATGAAACATAGTTAATTGTCTATTATTCTACATTCACCGGCTTTTAAGCCAACTAACGAATTAAGGAATAACTATAATTATAAATGAAGCATAAAAAAGAATACACTTACCGCTATATTAAGTTTCGTAGCAATCGCTTTAATACCAACATTCTCCTCATGCAAATAGATTATTTTGTATTTTAAATAATCACTCAACTCAACTTGGACATGACGATTAAACTATCAAAACTGATAACAATTAATAAAAAGGAAAAAAGCGTGGATTTTTACAATTTAGTAAGGCAAGGTAAAAATGTTCGCGCGTATTCACTGCTATTTGTGCATAGAATATCTTGTTCAATTTATTCTTCTACCCCATATTCCTAATGTCATATCTATAGCAGTTTTGGTTGAATACGCATATTGACGTCTAACTACCCACTTATTAAAATAGGTGAACAGTTATAAATAAATGACCTAATACCAACCTCTTAAAGCTCAAGTTTGCGTATCAAAATTATTTATTGTTTCTGTTCAACGAGTAGTGTTAGTCTGATAAACTCAAAAATATTGAATAACTTTTAATGTTATGAGCATAGGGTGTAAAATCGAGTAATTTTTAGGGGGGTCAGCTAATTGCTATCACCGACTGTACGTACTACTATTTTTAACCGACTTCCAAAAAAGGAAGAGGTTCTCAAGTCGAATGTATTAGTTTTTCCCACTCTAATATTAAGTTGGTCCCTAATACTTCTTATGTTCTCGTCGGAAATTTTCGATTTCATTATAACCACGTTTCCACAGGAAGGGCTACTTTTTTGACAAGCTGATAAACATAATCATACGTAGATAATGTAATTATCCTTCCAAATAAGTCCAAAAATTAACTCAGCTTAAAAAAACAAAACAAAAATTCCTGGCTTCATGCCAATACAAACACAAATAGATGTACATACTCGTATATCTCAGGATGTAGATATTATAATGGACCAAATGAATTTATCTCTATGCCAATTTCGGGCATACCGAACCGCCCATTTTACTTTCAAAGCATCCCTTTTATACGGTCCATGCGTACCCTAATTGTATTTGTATGTATAACATAATGTTACTCAGTATTATACTAAACGTCGGCGGTAAGTGGTATTAATGTGCTAAGACCAAAATGTGTGTAATGCTCTGAGTGGTGCCATGTGGTTTCTGGCTAGTAGGCTGTTAAGGTCTTGTTAAGTGGTTATTGTTGGTGGTGAAGCGTCAATGCCTTTTTCAATATAAAAAAATAAAATAATAATATTTTAGGATTTGTCATATAATACGCATAATATGTTAGTATCTCAAATTAAATATTTTAGTTTCTCAATTGATGAATCCTCGCACCAATCTTTGTTGCCGCAGCGCCCATGTATCTAAACTTTCTTGAGTTTTCTCCCCATGCGGCCGATAGAGGGCATTAGCGGGCTGACTTCTTCGTGTGACCGTGCGCAACACTGTGTGTGCGGTTCGCTCCGCCTTTTGAAAATTCCTTTTTTGGTGAAACCTTGATGATACTCGTAAAATAATTGGACCTGCATCTGTGCTTCATTGAGAACTTATAGTGCAGTGTTGATTTTTGGAGTTTTAACCATTCCACCGGTGGATTCAACAAGATTTTGCTCGCCGGCCGGCAGCCTATACCTACAAGACCATCAAGCGCGCATGAACGTGGTATTTTCCCATCACCCTGGGTCTGAGTGGGATCTCTGGATTGCCAAGGTACGTGGGCATGTTTTGCTGCTAATAAGTCTTTTGGTATTGGTTTCTCGCGGATTCATCAAAGGGGAAATTAATTTATTTTGAGGTCTGCCATTACACTTTTTGACATAGGTTCGTAATTCAAATTCTCTCACAACCTACACAAAGGTGCAGGCTATTTACACGCCTCACCAGTTGGATTCTATCAGCGTCAAGGTAAAATTCGGTCATAAATGTCATCTTCCCAATTGAAAGTGGGTGTGTTTTGAAGTGTAACCACATGACTTACTTATTTTGACGACACTATTGGCGCAGTGGTTAAGCGATTGACTGCTGCACTGAATGCAGCGGGTTCGATTTCCGCACGGTACGAATATTTGTGGCCTTCAGATAATGTTCCGGGTCTGGCTGTTTGTGTATGTGAATTTATATGTTTGTAAGCGCACCCACGATACATGAGAAATTTCTAGCGGAGGGCACGTTTTTTCAAAAACAAAATAAATATATATATATATATTTCTTTTCCCGGATGAATACGAAATTCGAAATAATTCTCAAATTTTGGAACAACGAAATATACATAATGTTACTTCTGTTTTTAAGTAGAAATATTTAATTTTCTCAAAAGACCCACGCAACCTTAAAACCAACCATACAGAAAAATGCCCAATCAATTGGAATACTATTTTAAAAGACAAGTTAAATTAAATATTACCTCGCGAATTGGATATTTTCATTATCGTTTTCGAAATGTGAAGCGTCACAGCCATAGAGTATGGACTGAGCTAACCCTTAAAAATTGACCTTTTAAATACCTATCTCTTTTAAAATAGGTACTAGATTCTAAGTACTACGCGTACAAAGTCGCGCGCAAAAGCTAGTTAAAAAAAATCACGAATAAAGACTTAAAAAGTTTGAGCAAAGTTAGATCAAAGCTTGTCTTCATGTGCGCCGAAACTCTCGGCTTTACAAAAAGCTCGTACAATGCTCTGCGTGTCTAATATAATAACACTGTCAGAGTAATTTTGGGGCTACCGCGCTTTGCAGTGCATCGGGGATGTTCGCGGAGAATGGCATGTCCGACTTTTACGCTATTATGCGCATACGAATAGCGTTCCTGATGCGGCAAGTGCGCGATAGCTCCAAGAGCTTGGTGGCGCCGGTGGCCGATAGGGTACATAGTCCAATGACGTGGTACTGGATGATGACACACTCATTCATTTATATTAAATAGCAGTTTTTTTTGTATGACTATCTATTTATTTTTTAAGTTTCTGATTGTTTGTGTTTGTGTATGTGTTTTTGAGCTATGGACTCTGGTCTGAAAATAAATTTATTTTTATTATTCAACCTTGTCTTTAATTTTGTGATATTATGCTTATTTCTGTAGGTCGTAGTGACAAAGTTGTAACGTGGTGCAATAATAATCCTAGAAAAAGACAATAACTATAACTGGCCACACAATTGCTTTATCTTTCTCACACCTGCTAGGGAAAACTCAGTCCATTCTCTTCGTCAATTTGAAGAGGCAATAACTGAATTTATTCTCTATGGAGTGTTCGATTAAAGTAGATTAAAAAGCGCGGTACAGACGGACCGACGACGTGACGGCTACGTGACGGGAATTAATGATGTTTTAATAAATATTTAATGTTTGAAGACGAGTAGTGTTTGACAAGTCACTTTAGTTATTTTAAGAACTCATTAAAGCTAAATCAGCGAACAAAACGAAGAACGCCGGAGGAAATTAATATAAGAAGGCTTAAAAATATGAGACCAGAATTATGTAATCACCTTTTTATATGTATATCTATTCATCAATCTGTGGGCATTCATACTCATGAATAGGTATTTAATTAACTTGCAATCGGCATGCATGGTCCTCAATTTCCGTTCCAAAAAGGAGTTGTTCTTCTTCGAGTAGGAACAGGCTCGATCAGATTTTTTCATGAGGATTGTTACCATCGGGCTAACCTGGTATCGCAAACAAAATAATGCTGTTCTCCACATCTGATCGAGTTGAACTTGGAAAAATGTAAGAAAAATAAAATGAGCATGTGATGTTTTTGACCTTTTCCCAAAATGGTTTTATAATAAAAATTGTAAGTATAAATGAGTAGGTACTTATATTCGTTACCAAAATATTGCCAAAGAATTAAAAGGCATTGACTACATATTTTCTTAATCACCTAACCGACTCATTTGATCTCCATTCATTTAGTACAAAATAGATGAAAGATACCATAAGTCCATAACGATTTCCTACAACGGTTGACATGGAAACTGAAATACCTACAGACCTTTCAATAAATACTAAATGAAAAGCCATATTTGTGTAACGTCACTTGGCCTGAAATCGATTAGAATAAAGTACACAAGGCCTATAGATCGTACCTAGGATATTGGTTCAAGGGTAATTTGTAATGAAATGGTTCGATGTATCATTACGATTTTAGTTCGGTACTATAACGTCTTTGAATGGTTTGAAAGGGAATCGTGTGTGGTTGGTACAAGGGTGCTTCATGTATGTATGTAGCATGAAGCTTACTGTATTGAAATACATAAGTAAAAGGATTTTAAGTTAGTTCGTAAAAGGATTTTAGTTCATAATATACCAGCAGCGCCTCGCAGTTTCACCCGCGTAGGTCCCGTTCCCGTGGGAATATGGGGATAAAGTATATTACCCTATATCTCCCGGGGATAGCGTAGCTTCCCAACAGAGAAATATTTTTTACAAATCGGTCCGGTAGTTTCGAAGCCTATTCAATGCAAACAAACAAAAACAAAACAATCAAATCTTTCCTCTTTATAATATTAGTGTAGAAGTGTAGATTATTCTTCGTTAATGTTGAAAATGATTGGCAATACGGTTGCTAAAGTACAAAATCAGTTAGTTACTCAATAATTTATTACAAACAAAGTAGAAGATCAAAATGGGCCTTGCTAGGCACAACCAATAAGGAAAACGGAAGAGGGCAAGGGGGAGGGCTTAACTCACGTAAAGTTAAGCTAAAATATAGTTTAACAATTAAGCACGTAACTTGCGTTTTGACTGCTTACGTGATACTTCGGTTATTAATATTTCATTTTAATATCTCAATAATAACACTAACTAAATATCATTCTATTAATGTAAGGAACTTGTGGCTTTTATCTACAAATGGTGTTACCGTAGCAAAACATGTACATGTGTATATAATTATAAATATTATAATAACACTAGCTTCTGTCCGCGACTTCGTCCCCGTGGAATCCCCGATTTTAAAACATTATTTATCGCTGCTCCGCTCCTATTGGTCTTAGCGATGATGCATATATAGCCTATAGCCTTCCTCGATAAATGGGCTATCTAACACTGAAAGATTTTTTCAAATCGGACCAGTAGTTCCTGAGATAAGCGCGTTCAAACAAACAAACAAACTCTTTGCTGCTAGCTTTATAATATTAAGTATAGATATATATTAAAAACTGTATATTTGCCATCGACACACTAAGAAGAAGAATATCATAATAATTATCTTATGAAGGTGATGCCCTATAATATGTGCTTGTCAACCACCAATTTGGCTCAGCAGACGTCACCAATATGGTTTACAAACAATGATATTTTTCACAATCGTTTAATACAGCTTCGCCTGATATATTGCTCGAACCACTCATCGATTAATCCCACCACGAAATACTTAAAATGAAATAAATAACACCAATTCTACAAAAAAATGAAATATATTTATCGCCATGTACATTTTAAGAGCACATTAAAAAACTATTAGTTTAAACCTCTCATCGGAGCAATCCATTAAATTTTTACACTTAAATAAAATGGATGTTCTTTGTAAGCATCACGCCCCGTGCCGTGTAAAGCGACCTTTGCTATGACACAGAATGTCAGTTACTGAAAGTTGTTAGTAGTTTTTTGGGAATAATGTACCATACACAAGTATGTATATGGTTGGTGTTGGTGAACTAATTTGAGTACAAAATGGTGGATGATTTCTTTCAAAACTTTTTGAAAGAGCGCTCTAAAGTCTTGATGGATTTATTAAGTCTTGAGTGTGCTACTAATCTAGTGAAGTAATTGCGAACACAGACTGCAATCAATCTTTATTCGATTATGAGTTGCCGATATTGTGAACAACTCATTTTAACTACAATAAATCCTATTCTAATTCAATAGTCTCTTATTGAAAAAAAAAAACGAATTTACAATTTCATGCAATATATTAAATACTAGCAGCGCCCCGCAGTTTCACCCACGCAGTTCCCGTTCCCGTCGGAATATGGGAGTAAAATATCCATTTATTCCCACGGGAACCCGGGGATAGCGTAGCTTTCAAACATTTTTGAAATATTTTTTGATATTGGTTCAGTAGCCTATTTAATACAAACAAACAATCATGTTGCTCTGTTATAATAATACAAGCACCGCCCCGCGGTTTCACCCGCGTAGTTGCCGTTCCCGTGGGAATACGGAGATAAAATATAGCCCATGTATTCTCAGAGTGAATGTAGCTTTCTAACGGTGAAAGAATTTTCAGTAGTTTTTGAGTTTATTCATTACAAACATACACACGCAGAAATACAAATATTTCCTCTTTATTATATTAGTGCCGATTAGTATAGATATCATACAGTATATTCATATCATGTGATGTACATACAATAAGAAAATATCTCAGTACTCGGTACTGAAAGAATTAAGAATGAAATTGTAAATATTCGATGCTATCAATAAAATAAAATAAATAAAACCTTGATACGATTAAATATCCATTATGTACGAGCCCCTTTTAGACAGACATGATTTATTTACGTTTCTCTATGAAATCGTTATCAAACAACACACTTTCACAGAAATCAAACACAATACACAACAATAAATTTCTACGAAAACCAAAAATTTAGCTCGCAAAATCGAATATTTTACGTCACAATATCTCGTCAGAATTCTCGTAACCTGTTTATACCGAATGATTACGGATCGTTGAATGTAAACAGACCTATTGCATGACGTTTGCCAATTGGAATTCTCGTGGGCGTCCTGTGGGACTACGTAGGTGCTAGTTAGCTTATGTTACTGGAAATGAGAGGTTTTATTGTATGTTTGTGATGTAGTTTCTTGTCAAATATGGGTAAAAATCACACCCACCTGCTGCCCCCACAAAGATATTATGTCAAGGTGTGTCGTGTGTGAGGATGAACAGCATTCTCACAATAACAATCACGGGTTATTGTAAAATCATCTCGTTTAATTATAATCACAAATATACAATAAAACCTTCCGTTTTCCACACAAATGTAATCGCTATAATTAGAATGTTCGAAAAACAACAGATCTCAAAACAGCAGTAGTAACATATTACGCGTACGCATTTGCATGGCTTAAATATGGAGTAATCTTATGGGGAAATAGTACAGACGCGCCTACGTTATTCACTCTACAAAAAAAAATTATTAGAATTTTAATAAATATCAAAGGTACGGACTCCTGCAAAACTCACTTTAAAGAACTAAAAATATTAACTCTGCCCTGCCTCTACATACTTGAAATTTGTAAATTTGTACGAAAATATCCGCAATTCTACACTAAAAGAGAAGATATCCAAACAAAAATTGCACTTAGACATGGAGGCAGATTAAACATACCCACTTCGCGATTAAAAATGCACTCTTCCAGTACATTTGTTATGTCCATTAAAATATACAATAAGTTAGCGGAATACATCAAAAATATAAATCAAAATAATATATTTATCAATAAATTGAAACAATTTCTAATACACAAAAGCTACTACACTGTTGACGAATATTTTAGCGATAAATTTCAACAACAATAAAAACAATTTTTACATAATATCTAAAATTCATAAATAATATTTAGTTAATTATAAATGATAACAATAAAATTCGTGCAATACATAAATATAACTTAAAAACAAATATACAAATATATAAATACCATAAAAGCAAATAATATTATTTTTAATGAAACAATTTTAATTTAAATTATTATCTTTTTTTTTTTAATATTTTCTTAACAAAAAGCGCCTTCATCCTCCTGTAAAAAATAACTTTGCTGTGCCCGACAGGGTCCATAATTGGTTCTATGTTTTTAATAACCAACTGTAATATGTACACATTATGGAATGCAATAAAGTATTGAGTATTGAGTACATTAGCTAGTACACCTACGCGGTCCCACTGGACGCGTTTATATACGTATGTATTATGTATATAAAAGCGAAATACCACTCACAGATTAATCACGAAATCTCAGAAACTATAACACCTACAAACTTGAAACTTGACAGGTAGGTTCCTTATACGGTGTAGACATCTGCTGAGAACGGATTTTACGAAACTCCACTCCTAAGAGGCTAAAACGGGGGTGGAAATAGCTAGTAAACCATATACTCTAGTACTATTCGTGGCATTGTGAGTAATGAACCGTGATCGGAGTAGGTAGATTGATTTGGGGTCAGTAACCTGAAACGTAGATATTAATATGGACATGCCTCCGAGATTCGGGATCGTTAAAGTTTTTTCCGGAATTTCGAAATTGTTAAGAACATGTAGAATGTGTGTAGGATGAACACATATCAGCACTCGCTATTACCCGCGGCTTCGTCCACATGAATTCCGAAAACGTCGAGTTATAGGTTATTTCTGTGGAAACTTGAATTTTTCGGGATAAAATGTAATCTAATGTTTGTAATTGTGGTTTTGATGACTTGACTATTCATGATGCAAGTACGTAAAATCAATCTACCTACTCCGATCACTGGTAATGAATACATGAAAGTTAACACGTCGCCCACAATTTATATAACGATCTATTAAAGGGCAATGTTGCATAAGGTAGCCCATGCCATACAGAGGCCCGTTAAAATAAAAAATCTGTTTCGCAAGGTTAATTGTTTGAGTAATGTACTATTCACGGAAAGCTAAAACATGTGTGAAATTATATGGAAATGAGCTGGTTACTAACGATTCCCGCGAGTGTAGGAGCGTAACAATATGGCTGGCTATTCGTAGAACCAGTTTAGAATTAGCATCAAACTTTTGGCACAGGGCTATGTTATCCGTTGGAATCTTAAGTTAAATAAAAAGGAAGTAAGTATTGTTATCATTTTTCCCGGCAGTTAGAACGTCATGTAGTAAGTACTATTTTTTGCAGTACAAGAATACGATTAAGAATAATGTTTTTCATATCGGAAATTCTGTAATAGAACAATATAGGGTCGTCTTAACTTTTAATCTATGCTTATAATATAAAGCTGTAGAATTTGTTTGTTTGTCTGAACGCGCAAATCTCAGTAAATCCTGGTTCGAATTGAAAAAAATATTTTAGTGTTAGATAGTCCATTTATTGGAAGGAAGGCTATACACCATCGCACTACAGCCAATAGCAGCGGAACATCAATGAAAAATGTTACAAAAAAAGGTATTTTTTATCTCTCTCTTATGTGACGCATACAAAATTGCGCGGGCCAGTAGTTAATTAAGAAAAAAACACACATACAACAAAATAATAAATTAACATCGACCAACGCTCAATGGCCCAGTGCTTCATTATCATTTGTTGACGTCATAGACAAGTGATGGAACGCGCGGGTGCAGTGAAAGTAGTGAATGTATTCGTATATTGTTACAATAATAACAGCTAATTATTCACTTATCCACAACAAAAACAACCAACCATGATAACCATCTCACTAAAGATACCTACTAAAATAAACTCTGTGTAATGTCAAGTATCACTAGAATCGAGACTTCCGATAAGTCTAGCACGTTTTTTACCATAAAGAGGTAACCGAGTCCATGTCAGCGCCAGATACATCGAACTACGTACACACGATCACTTTAGAACAACATATTTCCCGTGGAAGCTGACCTCGACTCGTATCGGCTTTCGGTATAAAAAGAGGTCTGGTTATGCTGGAAATTTTAGCTCTATATGTTGTTGTATGTACGTAGAGTGTAGCGGAAAAGTTTTCCTTACAGTATTGTGTTTGGTTTTAAAATTTACATAAACCTGGTGCCAACAGATATGGAAGCGTGATTCTTTTAAATTGTTGGGTGACAAGTTATGCGTACAGTTTATTTATCTATACCTACTTATAATAAATCTGTAGAGAGGTCAATTCTATACAAGGAATATATTTTCAAAATAACTATCAGGGGGTGATTAGTGATCGATACTGGTGCCAAAAATGTAATCAGTAAAATTTTTGTCTGTCTGTCTGTCTGTCTGTCTGTATGTTCTTTATAGAAACAAAAACTACTCGACCGATTTTAACGAAACTTGGTGCAATTATTCTTCATACTCCTGGGCAGGTTATAGTATACTTATCATCACGCTACAATCAATAGGAGCAGAGCAGTGAAGGAAAATGTTGGGAAAACGGGAGAAGTTACTCCATTTTTTAAGCTTCCATCGCGTGTGCAGCCTTAATGGTTAAAGTTACATAGAAATCATGTATTACGGAAATGTTTTACATAAAATTATCTAAAAAATACGTGCAGGTAGATGTTATGACGTAGGCATCCGCTAAGAAAGGATTTTGATTAATTCTACCCCCAAGGCGATAAAATAGGGGATAAAAGTTTGTTTGAAACTTTGTCAATTTTAAACCGATCGGGCTGAGAGTTTCAAAATCGGGGGTAAAGTAACTATTCCACGCGGACGAAGTCGCTGGCAGAAGCTAGTTTATTATATACTTTATTGTACACGTTATAATAAGAACAGGAAAAACATTGATAAAAACAAGTGTACAATAGGGGTCTTATCGCAGAAGGCTTAATCTCTTGCAGACAACCTGACTGAATGAAAGGAGATAGATTAAAGAGAGGAGCTTAAAGAGGTTTCTACTGGCTGCTTTGTCGATATTTTTTTTTAATATTTGGTGCTATTGGTAGACTTTAAGACTATATTTTCATTCAGGTTGACATAGAACGCGGAGGATGACAGTTCGCAACAAGGGATGCTGGATGCTGCACTAACTCCTGCGGTTAAGGGAGGGGTGATTCTATATAATTCTCATATACATATGTATGTATAATTAATAGGACTGGCTTCATCTAGCTTAAAATGTCCAGAAATATTGGACGGGTAAAACCTACGTACAAAATAAATATAATTTTATCAAGATAATTCTATGGTATTTTAAAAAGGAACTTAACCACTTATTTCAAAAATTCTCCTTGGAATTTCACGCATGTTCTTCTCCATTGAGATCTGAGTTTTCAGACTGTAGAGATTTGATCAACTTTGACATTTGTAGAAGGATTTGAGATTCATATCCTTGAATAGTTTCACCTCTGTAATTTACTAATGCATCCAAAGTCCGAGATTAGACAAATGCGACACTTGTTTCCTCTTAAAACATTAATTTATGCCTTTGTCAAGGAAAATTTATTACATTGTCCATGTTTAGCGAAGGTGATAAGACTAAGGACCTTTCAAGAGCCATCACGTGGAACAGTACTTAATTACCTTAGACCAGACAGTTAGTCCTGCTATTAATCTTAATGTCTAGGTATCTAGCATAAATTCAACTACTTACCGTTTCGGTTTATTTTAATTATTTGTACTTTGAATTGTTCGCTTGCCGAGGTTGGTCTGTGGATGGGTGACCATCTTAACATAACGAGACTTCTCCGTGCCTCGGAAAGCATGTTAAGCCGTTGGTCCCGGCTGTCATTTGGAGATCTTTGGCAGTCATTACGGATTGTCAGAAGCCAGAAAATCTGACACCAGTCTTGCCAAGAAGTACCGTGTTCCCCAGTTAATGGGTTGTGGAGGTCTGGTAGGCAGCCGCTTCACGTAAAATACTGGTATTCAGCTGAATCCGGCTTGACTGGGAGCCGACCCCAATGTAGTTGGGAAAAGGCTAGGCAGATGATGATGTACTTTGAATTGTTCCTTTTACTTTGGATGCCTATAGCATACACGTATTTCTTTCGTTCTCACATATAGGAGTAGTTCCAAGAAGAACAATGTATCCACAACTTTGTAACAATTTACTGATTACTGTCCGTGGAGTTTCTTGCACGTTCTTCTACATAGAGATCTACGCTTTGGAACGTGCAGATAGCTTCAACTCTTTCGAATGAACGACCCGATTCAAAAGTGCCTGTAAAGGGTTTAATTAAAATAAATGCTTTGAGTTTGAGTTTGACTTAATCCCTAGAAGCTATTCTTGTATTCGTACCAAATCGATATTTCAAGTTCTGTATAATTATTATTGAATGCACCTACAGACATACATAATATTTATCTTTCAACGCTTGTCCTCAGGCCAGAAGCGAAATGTCATGCCACCTTTTTATACAAGGAATTAAAAAAAAACTGGGCACGAACATGCAACCTTTCATGCTTATATATTATAGAAAACTATAAAGGATGTTAAAATAAACTTGAATCATGTACCCAAATATGTACGTACGTAGTAGAATTCTATTTAAAAAATCGAGAGCACATTGCTGAAATATTTGCATTTGGCTTTCAATGCTAAGGACCGCGGGTTCACATTCCGGTCTGACACAAATATTTGTACAAAATGCCTACAGAACTCAACTGCGAACCACAAACACACACAAATTATGTATGACAACATTCTGTTTGTTGATGTTTGTTGGAGGTTTCTTAAAAATATAAAAATAATTAATTTATTATTACACTCTATTAACAATCGGAAACTGGTAGATTATATCCTGTAGTGGGACATAAATATTGTCATCTCGGGATTAATTTCCCCTTGTCAACTTTCATGCAGGCCAAGTTTCTGGCAGAAGGACGTCTATTTTATAAAAGCATGGTTACAGATGTACAGTTAACCTCAATGTACATTCTGAAAAAAAAGAAAACGTAATAAAGCATAATAAATTACCATGACACATGCTGACATTACAACCCCCATCACCAGAAACCGATATGCCAACCCGTTCTCCAAAAGGCTTTTTAAATCCCTATTACCCTAAAAATCGGCCTCGATCAATTTGTACGCCGCTTATGTAAATGTCTCGTCATTTAACCAAATGTCACATTACGCTAAATGCCGTTACGTGTTCGTACAGTCAACGACAGATGTGTAAGAGTATGTCGTAAAAAAAACTACCTAGCCTTTTTCCAACTATGTTGGAGTCAGCTTATAAGTATTTAACAAGGAGCAGCTTCCTATTCGACCTGGATTATCCAGTGCTTGGGTAGTCTCAAGCACTGGATAAACCAGAAAAAAAAACTATGAGTAGTAGCGACACTTACACATGCCAAAATAATCACGTAGGCAATCCCCTACATTTTTTTCCCTTTTTATGGATGGGAAATCATCAAATGACTTCTTCTGCTCTAGGCGGAATGGAAGGGAGTGTAAGACTCTTACTGACTAAAACCCATCCGTGTTCCTCCTTTGCGTTCCAGGGCCACACATTTTTCTAGCATATTTTTCCCCTACATTTATAGTGTAGCGGCATCAATGACGCCACAAGAAAAAACTAACAAAACAAAATAACTGTCTGGTTGACGGATCCTCCCTTGTCAATGAAACCTCCATTACGCGGATATTGTGGTACGTAACTCTCTGTACCGCATAGCCTTAAAATAATTCGTGTTGGCTTAAACTGGTAGTGCAGGGAGCAAGTGTATTGAGCAACGAAGATACCATAGGGTTAGTGCCTGCTAGGGTTGCGGAATTTGTTTGAAAGAATCACCACGGCCCTGAAACGCAAAGGGTACAAGAAGGATCACGGGTGGGTTTTAGTCAGTTTGAGTCTGACACTCCCTTCCACTCCGCCCAGAGCGGAGCAAGTGTATTAAATACATTAATATTAAAGTTGCTCGTTGTCGTGCTCTCTATAAACGCTAATGCATACTTATAATCATCGATACGGCAAAGAAGAAGACGAACTACTTTTGACACTGACTGTACCAGACTTACTTATACGAAAGTTATGGCGGAACACGTTAGGTCTAGTTTCCCCGATATAACGAGATTTTAGATTAATATCCTTTGCGACAATTTTGCGGGTAGTCTAGTTAGATTGAGGAGTTTGATGAATAGAAATTTTCAGATACTGTCAGTCTAGTCTCGTAGAATTTACTTTTGTGTTTTAATCGGTTTATGGATAGTTACAGAGGGATTGAATGACCATCTAAATGATGTGTACGTTATGAGCGATGTAGGAATTGATAGGAATACTATAGAAGGTGGTACCTACAGTATTTTAACATTTGAGCCTCAACGGAAAAGAAGAGGTGAAAATTTTTAAATTGACTAAAACCTATACATTACCAATAAAAAAAGCGATAAAGTATTCCTTTGTAAAAGTAGACCCACACCACGGATGTTTACTATTTTAAATTAAGATATTTTTACTAAACGAAAATCACCAGATACATTTTAATTGTTATATTATTCAGGCTTAGCAAATACGTATGAATAACTATATCTACCAAATCTTCCTTTTTTTGTTGGCCACATACGCTCGATGGTTTTACACAAAATTTGGAGTTGGCTGGACTATGTAACATCTCCATTGTAATCGCCCAAAACCAAGTTCAGTAGGTATTTCCATAAAATATTTCAATGACAAAAACAGATTACGGATGTACAAAAACGTTTAATCCGACCACAAATTCCTCGGAGTAAATATTAGTAGAGTACCCTTTCAGGGGACTGGCGTATGGGTTTGCTTTCACATATCAAATATAAAAGCTTTTATCCGATTAATATTGTCGTTGCTATATTTGGTCCGTGAAGCCGCGTTTATACTGTGACATTTTTATAAAAATAAATGAGCAGGTATAGTTTGGTGTTCTGAATTTAAATTAATATTTTATAGAAAATTCGGTTGTAAAAAGCAACCTTTGAAATTGCTGATACGATTCGAAAAACACTTTTAACTGATAGAAAGTCACACTATTGCTGTGTGTCATAAACCTCGGGAGCGAATCCACGGTTAACAGCTAGAAACATATCAAAAACATTATCTGCCACTTTTCTCTTATCTGCTTATACTATTTAATAAGCCATCGGAAATTATATACATACCTAACTAGAAAACGCTATCCCAAAAAACAACCTAGAAACCGATAGCATTAACACCTACCAAGTCCAATTTTAAACCTAAATTTCCATTGAAAGACTGAAAATACATCAAAATTGGTCCCGCTGGCTAGAAGGAATTTAGGGATACACACTCACACATAAAGAATGTAAGAGTATATTTAAAACTAGCAGTGCCCTGCGGTGAGCTTCCCAAAAATGATAGAATTATTCAAATCGGATAAGTAATTTTGGAACCTATTTAATACAAACAAACAATCCAATCTTTCCTCTTTATGATATTACTAGCAGCGCCCCGCGGTTCCCGCGTACCTGTCGGAGTATGGGGATAAAATATAGCCCATGTTACTTACGGTGAATGTAGGTTTCTAATGGTGAAAGAATTTTTGAAATCGGTCCAGTGGTTTTTGAGTTTATTCGTTATATGTATACAAAAATACAAATCTTTCCTCTTTATAATAATAGTATAGATTTACATAAAATACTGTTAAAATAGCTCACGACAGTAGTGGTTGCGGGGCTGTTTTGCCAGGTTTTTCCGGGGCTAAATTATACAGGATGTTCCACAAGTGCATGGTCTTATTTATGCGTGGTATAAACAGATACAGATATCTTTTTTATAGACTTCAACAGGATAGTACACACATTGTGTTAGTATTGATAATTACAAACACAAATGAACTACGCCCACTAGATGTGACATTATATCCGTGTTCATGATTACTTACATAGTTCACAGTCTAAATAGAAACTGTCGCGGAAATTGTGGACCCGATTGCTCTACCATTTCCCGACAAATGTGTCCACGTGTGAACTAAGCTTTAGATCTAAAAAGGGACATTTTATCAGCCAATTCATTCATTTGGAACGCGGTTTTAGGTTTCGACAAAGTGGTTTTTGATTAGTTCAAACGTTGCTGCAAAGTTTGATTTTTATTACAAGACTAGTTTCTGCCCGCGACTTCGTCCGCGTGGAATAGTTACTTTACCCCCGATCGGTTTAAAATAACAAAGTTTCATACAAACTTTCATCCCCTATTTTATCCCCTTGGGGGTAGAATGCATCAAAATCCTTTCTTAGCGGATGCCTACGTCATAACATATAGCTGCATGTCAAATTTCAGCCCGATCCGTTCAGTGGTTTGGGCTGTACGTTGATAGATCACTATGTCAGTCAGTCAATCACTTTTGAGTTATATATATTTAGAAGAAGATAATAAATGAAGGTTTTCTGAAATGAAACACACAGCAGGTGGAAGTACTAAAGCACCAGATCCCAGCACCGTATGTATTCTGACATCACTCAAATTGACGACGGCGTCATGTTTAAGTTTTGGTTAATTAAAACGTCGAACTACAAACTTTAATTTTGATTAAAGGATCGAAAGAAGCATACCCCAAGGGTACCTGAGACTTGACGTCAAGATTCTAGTCAAATCTTTGTTGTTTAGTAGGTAACCCAAAGTCAACGTCATGTCCTAAATAAACATTTTTCTTTCTTTCCTTCTTTCTATGTGCACGTCACAAGTTACGTTTTTAAAGTAAAGGACCTTTCGCTTAATTGGGGACATTTGGTGTGTTTTGCATGAAAACCCTTTTTATGGATGTCATTTTTAAATGAAACCGTGGCTTATTTTGGGAACAGACATTCTGAACTTGAATAATTTTATCATATGTATTCAATAGTAATGGGACCAGAGGTTTGCTCCTGGGCAAGCCTCTGAATTATTTAGTGTGAAGTTTCGAAAAATGTCCAATCAATCGTGCATAACATCCAGAAACGTTTCGTCTTTCGGCGGAAGTATATTCTTCCAACGGATGCAGTTAGAACAAAATTCTTCCACCGAATGTCACCTAACATTTAGTTTTTA
Organism: Hecatera dysodea; assembly: GCA_905332915.2. NCBI lineage: Eukaryota > Metazoa > Arthropoda > Insecta > Lepidoptera > Noctuidae > Hecatera > Hecatera dysodea. The sequence continues at coordinate 6,186,276 of HG995288.1, read as the reverse complement.
AATGGGTGTTTTATTTTTATCTAAAGTTTTTAAGCTTTTGCTGTTGAGTCAAACATCGAGTGATTCATAATAATTATATTTAAGTACGATCAAAAAAATATTTTTCACCGTAGTTAATTTCAGTTTCTTGACATAAAATATCGTCCAAGATTATGAACCAAACAAATCTAAACAATAACAAATTTATTCAAGCGTAGGTTCGTTCAATCTCACGAAAAAGGTCTCGAAGATTAAAAACCACTCACAGAGCTTGAGTAGGCTTGATTTTAATAGGATTTAGATCTCAATTACATCTTATAGTACACACAGATGTGGCAACTGAAAAGTGACAGCTATGAAGTGACAGTTGGTAAATGTCACTCCTTGTCATTGTTTTTCCACTATCCTTAGTTAATTAGCGTTTCAATTTATCGTACACTATAGCGACCCACCCCGGTTTCGCACGGGTGCAATGCTGATACTAAATCTCTGCTATCTTATGCATGTATCTTATATGTACTAATATTACAAAGAGGAAAGAACTGATTATTTGTTTGTATTGATTAGATCTTTGGCAGTCGTTACGGATTGTCAGAAGCCAGAAAATCTGACATCAGTCTTGCCAAGAAGTACCGTGTTCCCCAGTTAATGGGTTGTGGAGGTCTGGTAGGCAGCCGCTTCACGTAAAATACTGGTATTCAGCTGAATCCGGCTTGACTGGGAGCCGACCCCAATGTAGTTGGGAAAAGGCTAGGCAGATGATGATGATTAGGCCCCAAACTACTGATCCGATATGAAAAATTCTTTCACTATTCGAAAACTACACTATCCCCGGGTGATATAGGCTATATTTTATCCCTGTTTTCCCACGGGGACGGAAATTACGCGGGTGAAACTGCGGGGCGCTACTAGTTATACATATAAACCTCCCTTTTGGATCACTCCATTTATTAAAAAAAAGCACATCAAAATCCGTTGCGTAGTTTTAAAGATATAAGCGTACATAGGGACAGACAGCGGGAAACGACTTTTTTATAGTATGTAATGATAATGAAGAGAGATTTTTAAGATTATTCATCATAAAATCATAAAAAGCAGTGATTCGGTCACTACATTTTACATTTAATTTTATTTATTCATTTATATATTTTTTTTTATATTACCTAACATGATGATTTTAACCGTATTGAAAAATACATAAAATGCCTTGTTTTCCTCAACCACTGAAATTCTATGAGATACATAGGGTATTAGATTTTTCAAAGCTATCCTTAAATGAATTTATTTATTCAACAACTCTTAATCTTTTAGGATACGCGCGTCCCTTCAGTGGTAACCACAGGCGTTCAATTTAATTTCCTACAATGTGATAAAAAGGGAAGGAAAATGTTTTTTTTAAGTCTAACTCCGTTTTTTTTTTCAATTTGGCATAAGTGAATTTTGGGATTCAAAGGATTCAAAATCCTTTTGAAATAAATATTTGTAAACGTTGTACAATTTAATCGGCCGTATGTCACAAAATTTCTTGCTTACATTGAAGAAGGTACTTCTTGCTAATCTTTGCAGAATCATCCAGTTATTATAATTATGGGATAAAAAATGCTCGAAGGGTAAATCCCTTACTTTCTTGATTAAAGAGGCGATATACAGGCCTATCCGAGGATTAGACCGTCCTGTCTTCGCTACGGCACTCATTATGAAGAGATGAATTGCGGAAAAAAAAAATGTTTAGCCTAGCAACGAGTTTCTTTTTGTAATGTAATGGTTATTTGGATTTACTTATTAATTTGATGTAGATTTTACACGTAAAAATTGTATGAAGTTCATTAATGGATGGATGATTTTTACTCGACTGCGCCAGGAGGGTTATGTTTTTCGAACGCATGTGTGTATGTATGTATGTATACTTTTTTGGCACGCTCTGCGGCCTGCGGCCACCGGCGAGGTTAGATTTGTATTTACTATGAGAGTAACACTGGGTATGTCAAAATACAGAAAAAAACATAGTGGCGGATTTTTGGCGCCAAATACAAATGTTTGGCACGCTCTGTACCCTGAACTGCTCGATTAATTTGAGCTTCAAAGCTGTCGTTAGTTTCGTATTAATTGTGCAAGTGACATAATTTTGAATCAGAACACAACATAAGCTGGGAGTACCTCTACCCGGTGAAACTCTCATAGATAATATGGAGGCTTAGTGAATTGACCTATATAATATATAATTTAATTGCAGATTACTCCAATCTAAATAATAAACTAGACGGCTGACTTTCTAGACTGAGTCCCGGCTTGTTGAGTGATTGGCTGCGGCGCTACGTGTCGTGGGTTCGATTCCCGCACGGAACAAATATTTATATGAACTGCAGATAGTTGTTCCGGGTCTGGCTGTTTGTGTATGTGAGATTGTATGTTTGTGAACGCACCCACGACACAGGAGAAGTGCCTAGTGTGGGGTAACGTTTTAATTTAAAAAAAAAATGTACCTACATAAGTGCAATCGGGTATGATGACTTTTTGTTTTAGGGTTTTTGCATTTCCAAATTACACAAAAACGCAATCGGGTTTCTTAGTATTTTAAATTATAGTTTTTTTCCTAGATTCATAGTACGAATAATGAACATAAAAAGTTAATTGCTTATCATCGCAAGCTTTTTTTTTGCAAGTCCGAGCCACAGAGTGATCTTGGTATTGACTTGACCTTGACCGATCCACGGACTGACCTTGGCAAGCGTTGTCTCTAACCTTGAACTTTGACCCCTGCGTTTGTTATTATTCCAACCCCAAGCTCCTGGTTCAGTTAAAAAAAAAACACAAACAAATTAAAACTGTCAAAACCACACATCGAATTTCACACTCCAATAAAGCATCTTTTTTACGTAAATAACTCGTAATTCGAGGGTTACTCAACTTATTTAGCATCTCGCAATTTCTAACCACATTTTGCGGCTGCTTCGAAAGTTATTAAACATCAAAATCTTCATTTAATTTCATCTCATCAAAATTTAATATCAGTACAAAATTGATTATGAAAATATTAAGTTAATTAGACCGTAATGTAAGACAAAGGAAGTGCCTTTGATAATATTATAAATAAAAATATGTATAGCATCAGTGTGGCTATTAACTATGAAAAGATCAACTAAACTAGTTTACACTAATATTATAAAGAGGAAAGATTTGTATTTTTGTATGTAACGAATAAACTCAAAAACTACGGAACCGATTTCAAAAATTCTTTCACCATTGGAAAGCTACATTCACCCTGAGTAACCTAGGCTATATTTTATCCCCGTATTCCCACGGGAACAGGAACTACGCGGGTGAAACCGCGGGGCGCTGCTAGTTATTAATAAATTAAGTATAAAGGTACAGAGAACCCTTGTTAAGTTTTCCTACAAAGTTTTTGTTGATCATAGTTAAGTAGTTGGAAATCATTTTGAATAAATACCAAGACAATTTTGTGGCATGTAATTGCAATAAGAATATTTGACTCACTTTAATCAGAGGATCATGCAGATTTTGAACGTCAAAAATACTGCAGTAAACCAGTAACTAGACCATTTTGAATCAAAAGCCGCTTGTCTCATTACATACATAAACACACATTAAAATTATTCAATAAGCAACGGTTTAAAAAAAACAACAACCAAAAAAAGGGTTTTCACGCAAATTCGAAAAGTGGGCAATCAATCATGCACGACTTACTGCCCCATTTGATTTATGCCTGTATTCAGCTGAATCCGGTTTGAATGGAAGCCGACCCCAATATAGTAAGGAAAACGCTAGGCAAATGATTATAATCGTGTTTACTATATTATTTTGATTGTCTCAATAAATAAACTTTTTTGAACTGAATACATATTAATTATAATTATTTATTATGTTTTAACACTATTTATAATATTACATTTTAAATAGGGATGTTGCCTTAGTAAAAAATATACATATGATTATGTTTAGTCCGTCAGTTAGATTATAGAAAAATATTTGATACGTATTTTTTCCTTTATCAAATCTATAAAAACTGACGAAGATAAAAAGCATCAAAGATCAGGAGTTAGCGTGTGACGTCACGGCTCTGTAAAAATTGTAGCGATTAGTGACGTCACACGAGTTTTCAAAGCACTCTCTCATTTTAATTTTTTGTTTTCTCGTCTTCATTTTTTGTTTATGTGAAAAAAGAAAAAATACGTCTCCAATATTTATTGGAAATCTATCTGACGGACTAATCACATTTTTTTAGTTAACTACCCTATTCTTAAATTAGACTATGGTCATACTAGCTTCTAACAAGTGTGATAAAAGACAGTTCGAATTCGAAAAGAAATCGTATTATTCTGAAGCCTGTGTGCGACTGCTGTTAATGTTACTTAGTTGGTGCCATATTTCAGAGGGACGGACATAATTAGCTTAATAATAGGGTCACACTGGGAGTCTTTACTGCGGACTCGTAACTACTCGCTTCGCGTTGAGTACGTTTGATTTGCCATTGGCCGCCTTATTTCTCCCTAACTTGCATAACTCGTTTATATTTTTGATGTGTCACATTTCCTTTCGGTTTTCTGCTGTCTTTATTTATTTTTAACCGACTTCTAAAAAAGGAGGAGGTTCTCAATTCGGAGGTTTGTATGTTTTTTTTTTTTTTTGTTCGCGCATATCTCCGTCGCTGGCCAACCGATTTGAAAAATTCTTTTTTTGTTGGAAAGGGTATACTTCCCAAATGGTCCCATGAAAATTTTATCGAAATCGAACAAGCGGTTTTTGAAAAATCAACAAAAATCTAAAAAAATATCTACATTGTCTACATTGATGACCTTTTAGTTTACTCTGCATTGGAGCAGTGTGTTTTTTTACACTAATGTAAAGGGTTCGTTTAGGTGGGGGAGGGGAGGGGGTTTAGGTACCACTAAAAAGTGAAAAATAAAAAACTTTTTACAAAAAAATACAACCGACTTTCCACAAAAAATCAAAAAAGTACAAAATAACTTTAATTTCGGAAGTCGGTGTTCAAAAAATGAAAAAGGAACCACAAACACCGAGTTCCGAAATTAAAGTTATTTTGTACTTTTTTGATTTTTTGTGGAAAGTCGGTTGTATTTTTTGGTAAAAAGTTTTTTTATTGTCAGATGGATGGCTCTTGACTCTACTCTAGGCCGCAGGTGACAGAGAAAAAGTGGACGATGGAATGAGCTTACCCAGAAGAAGCCTGTTCACTCTAACTTTGAAGAGATCAGGGTTGAATGCGTTCGGAAACACAGGCGCAGGCAGAGAGTTCCAATCCTTTGCTGTGCGTATTACAAAAGACAATTGGAAACGCTTGGTGCGAATGGTGGCGTAGCATGGCGTGGTGAATTACGACGTATTCCCTCTCCTAGAGAGGAGGCTTGTGTCCCAGCAGTGGGAACGTTAAAAGGCTGATTATGCTTATGCTTTTCATTCAAGAGCTATCCGAAAAGTATCAGTTGACTATCGAGAATAGAACTTTGCTCTTATTTTTTGAGAATAGAAGATTTCTCACCATTTTCCACTTTTGGTAACTATTTAGTAATCTGTGCTTTTAGTCGTAAGGCAGAAAACTTCCTGAAATATCTTTAAAAATCGCCTAATATAAACCCGAGTTTTTGGGTCAAAATCGTTGCAAATCAGATCTGTAACAACCCATTTCAAGCAACGTACTTATTACCAATCACCTCTATATATTACTCTATAACTGATTTCACATAACCTTATACATACATATATAATAGAACTACTTACCAATAGGTGCAGGTCCACCAAGCCAGCCAGGAGCCCAGCCAGCTCCCAGCCCCTTCCTCTGCCTCGCCAGGAGTTGTATTGTCAGGGCATACGTCAGCAGCATCACCATCAGAGGAATATAGAACGAGATGATGGACCCGATAGCCTTGTACAAGTTGTCTGGAACTTGGCAGGAGCCATCGATGAGGACTGAATCCGCATTCTGTGGAAGAGAACATGGTTATAGAATTTGTGAATTGGTTCTAAAATCTGTTTTATCGTCGTAAGCGTCTCAGAAAGTAAACTAAGTTTTTGGTCCCGAATGTTTTTTTGTAACAGTTGTTCGGTGTTATGAAAAAGTAAATTTACATCCTTTCTAGCGTACGTTAATGGTACGGAACCCTTCTCATGTGACCCAACTCGCACATCGCAGGTTTTTTACATTGAACGGAAAAATAAAATTTTATTGTTATCTGTTAATACCTAATACAAAGTTGAAATTAGTTTTTATCTACTTACTGTTCCATTTTGGGGCGCGAAAAGTAAGCCGATAATAAAATGAAAACAGTACAAATTGAGCAATCCCAATTAGAACGAAATAATTCGAGCCCGCAACGCCTACCGAGCAAATTAGTTGATAATATTTTTAAAGTAAAAATTTGGCAAACAAAACGTACCTACAAAGAAATTGGTTATCACTGCCAACACAACAATAAAAAGTTTACCAAAACCTATCTAGTGGACTTTCTTGGAATGACTTCGAGATATTATAGACTATCAAATTTTGAAGCGTAAAAAAGTGTTCCAAATATTCAGTTGACAATTTATCAAGAGTTTACAATCACTTAAGGTATTTTATAATCATACGGAGATTGTCATTTTTCGGTGACATTTCAAAACCTATGCTCTTGAAAATAAAATTGGAAAGTTACCCTCAAAAGAATTTGCCACGGGCCCCCAATGGTAGAGTTACGCCACTTTAATTTTTGTAGTGAAGTTTGAGCTTTGTACCACAATAGAAAGTGTTTCATATTAGTGCTTTTACCTCCACCTCTTTGTAAAATCGTGAATTTCAATAAAGACATTCTAAAACAAATATTTTTACAAGCGAAGTAGAATAAAAGTCGTGTTCTATCTGATTATACTTATATGTAAATATTAACGCTCAGTAGATCATTTTCTCCATTAATGATACGCAATGTTTTAGGAGCTCGTGGCGAAAGAATAACAGCCGCATGGATCGATTTTCAAGGTTAAGCGACGCTTGCTTAGGTTGGTCTGTGGATGGGTGACCATTTCAACATAACGAGTTTCCTCCGTGCTTCGGAAAGCACGTTAAGCCGTTGGTTCCGGCTGTCATATGTAGATCTTTGGCCGTCGTTACGGATTGTCAGAAGCCAGTAAATCTGACTCCAGTCATGCCAAGAAATACCGTGTTACCCAGTTGATAGGTTGTGGAAGTCTGGTAGGCTGTCGCTCCACGTAAAATACTAGTATTCAGCTGAATCCGGTTTAATTGGGAGCTGACCCCAATATTGTTCGGAAAAGGCGAGGCAGATGATGACTGATACGCAAAGTTTATTGCTCAATCTAGATTGTCGGTGATATTATCGTAATATTTTACTGTTATTGTTACCTTACTGCGTGACGGCTAACATATATTTAACGTTACGAAAGTAAACCGATATTTTGTAGTAACGATAATGTTTGTTTTGCATATTTTTGAATATTTTTCATGATTGCGAAACAAATGAGTAGTAACTTTGTGTGCAGTTGTTTATTCGGTTATTTTATTATGCATTATTCAAAATTCGAACGTAAATATGTATTTAGGTATTGTCATTTATGTCATATAAAAGTTACATAAAATAAAAAAGAACCGGGGCAGAAATGAACAGAATTGCAAGGGTTACGGAGTTAGTTTGAAAGAGTCACCGCGGCCCTGGAACGTAAAGGGCATTTAGAGGAATACTGTTGGGTTTTAGTCAGTAAGACTGTGGTACTCCCTTCTGCTCAAATCAGAGCGGAAAAGTTGATTGCCCACAGTCAATATATATATAAATATATATCTTTTTATTTAGGTACGTGTGTGTTTCTTTCACTTATAAATCCAAATAAAATATATTGAAACTGCGTGAGAAAATTAGTAGAATGTTACCAGTAGGCAAGTAAAAATCACCATCGTAGAGAAATGCAAGGCACTTGTGAAATATGACAAGGAAGCGAACTCGAGAACTAAAGCAAAAACTTAATCCACAATCAGACACTATTAAAAACTATAGGTTACCAGATTATTAGAATGTTCGGATACTGGATTGTTTAGAGGAAAATAACATACATTTAAGAAGAGTAGCCGCCAGAGTGTACCGGATTGTTGGATGTGCTGAGCTGTACTGGAGTGCTGGATTGGATACACTCTACTGTAGAATGTGTAAGAAACACATGTATTCACGACTAGCATCGCCCCGCGGTTTCACCCGCGTTGTTCCCGTTCCTGTGGGAATCCCGTGGGGATATAATATAGCCTATGTTCACCGGAGATAGTGTAGTCCCAGCAGTGAAAGAATTTTTCAAATCGGTCAAGTAGCTTCGGAGCTTATTCAATACAAACAAACAAAAAAACAATCAAATGTTTCCTCTTTATAATATTAGTGTAGATTCCAGAATTGGTTCTACAATAAAGATTATTCATAATTAGTCATGTATTTATACATTTTAACTTTATACTGCAGCAGTGAAGCATAGGCACACAACAACATTCACTACCAGTCAACTTTTGGATTAAACAATGGTAGATAAACCTAGAGTGGTATTTAAAATATAAATAAGTTTCGTAATTATCATCTGCCTAGCCTTTTCCTAATTATATTAGTGTTAGTTTCCAGTCATACCTAATCCAGCTGAATACCAGCATTTTTACCCACGACAGTGTATGCGTTTGGGGTGAGAGGATGTTTGTTTGCTTGTGCAAACTAATGTTCCCATTTCCTTGGAATTACTTTGAGAGATTATAGACTCAAATTTTGATGCGTAAAAAAGTATTCCAAATGTTCAGTTGACAATCTATCGAAAGTTTACAATCTCTCAAGATATTTTATAATCTTGCGAAGTTTGACGTTTTCCGGTCAAATCTACAAAGATCGACCCATGTAGCTGCTATTGTTTAGCTATGAGTTTACACTAAAAATACATCAGTATCTATATTTATAAAATATAGAAGGTAATCGCTACCATTGAACATAATAAATGATCTAAATAAGGAACATTGTTAGACACTTTCACTCGTCTCTCTGAAAACCTCTTCTCGAAATTCAACCCTGGCCTCCGTATTTTAAGACTTAAACATCCCTAGCAACAACAATACTCCGGTTCAATTAATTTCATTCATTACAATTTCAATTGTTAATCTATAGCATTAACAATGGATCGTGACTCATTGTCAGTAGTATCGATCTGTTAATACTTTGTTGCGGCGCTTTTGAGGTGAGTTAATCAGTCTTAGAAGTTCAGGGACATTATTAATATTCCGGGTAAAGAGTGTTGTGTAGGATGATAAATTAAATAGCTTTTACAAGTCACTAAACCCTTGGTTTTGAGGCTAAAGTAAAGTTTGAGAAAGAGTTAACTTGAAATACACTCCACTCAGTCGCTTTGACAACGCAAGATACATGCATCGATAAATATCTATAAATAATAATCTATAGCATAAGCATAATAATCAGCATTTTAATGTTTCCACTGCTGGAACTAAGGCCTCCTCTCTAGGAAAGGGAATGGGCAATAGTGGGAATGGGAAATAATCCACCATGCGGGCCCAGTGCGGGTTGGTAAATGTAACATGTCTTCGAAATTTTGGTTCTAGGATATGCCGGTTTCCTCATGATGTTTTCCTTAACCGTTTGACAGTGGTGATGAAATTAATTACCTACACAAAGTAATGCCCTGGCTGGGTCTGAATCCGCGATCTACAATTCGTAAGTCAGGGCCATTACCACTCGGCCACCACTACTCCCTTAATAATCCCCCCCCTCACCTGCTTCTTTAATAATCTATAACTGCTGTCAATTAATTGAATAGAGTAGATAAGAGTAGAGAATAGAGAACAAAATTGACAAATGCATCTAAAAGATCCCTTTATTCGAGCTTAATATTTTTTATTTTAAAACTAGCTTTTGCCCACGACTTCGTACGCACATATCACGTTGTTTTTCGTTTCGCATTTCTTACAAACATGGATATAATACTGACGAAAAAATAATTTTCACAATCAGACTGGTAGTTCCACAGATTAGCGCGTTCAAACAAACAAACAAGCTCTTCAGCATTATTGTATTAAATAACTAGCTTCTGCCCGCGACTTCGTCCGCGTAGAATACTTACTAACACCCTGATTATGAAACATTCTTCATTGTTGTTCCGCTCCTATTAGTCTAAGCGTGATGATATATAGCCTATAGTCTTCCTCGATAAAAAATAACAAAAAAAAAATTTTCAAACCGGAACAGTCGTTCCTGAGATTAGCGCATTCAATCTTCTCAATCTCTTTATCCCCCAAAGTGACCCCTTTACTCAAAACTGATATACATATCCACGTGCCGCGTCCGCGTTTGGCTCACAAACATTAGAATCGATCCAGTAGTTTCAGAGAATGTTAGCTATGACAGACGGACAGACAAACAACCGAGTGATCCAATAAGGGTTCCGTTTTATACGGATGTTCGGGACCCTAATATTATTGATCGCCTATTACAAAGCATGAAGCTTAAATCGTCTTTATTGCGCGTAGTAATTGAACACGCTTAATTAAAAAGAACACCCATCATTTATAAATGAACTAGCACTCGATGTCTGTCACCAATTTAATTGTAATCGGATTCCATTTCAATGAATCACTAGTTGAAACAAACGCGTTAAAGAAACTTTATCAATTAATTGATCAACAGTTATCAATCTCAGAGGAGCTTCAATTTAATTGATCTTTTATCATTTAATGCACCAGACAAAGATTAATTGATTGTAAATACAAGTAAATAATGAAGGATAAAAGATTGGAAAACTTGGTAATCGTCCGTTGAAGTGTAATTGAGTTTTACACTGGTGATTAGGCCGCTATTAATTGGAACTTGTTTTCAATTAGTTTGAAATATTTTAAGCTATTATATTTCAGCAAACTCTTGTAAGATTTAATATTAAAATGGTATCTGTAATTTAATTGATTGGTAAGTGTCTTTATAATTGCTTTGGGAGACATAATTAACCTTTATTGTTTTCAGTGCTAGGTAGCAGTTAGCCGACTAATTGTTTAAGAGCGTATACGCCGTATCTACATGGATTTCATAAAAAAATTCAAGTCCTTATTTTCCGAAATGACAAAACCGATTTTAATGAAACTTTACACACATAAGCAGGACACATAGGTCTAAAAAGTTAGTTGAAAACATTTTCGATAAATATTGTTACAGTTAAATTAGACCTATTTTTAATTTTCCATGCAAACATAAATTACAAGTTTTTTTTTTTTTAAATTATATGTTTCGAAAATGTTTTTAACTAACTTTTCGGCGTACATGCTCTTAACAAAGTACGAGATTACAAAAGGTTAAAAAATCCTAATCGTAAATATCATTTACATCTGCAAATCTTTGATCTACAAAGCACTCAAAACCTACTGGACCGATTTCAAGAATGCTTTCACATTTACAGTGTTACATTATCCCTGATGTAACATAGACTGTAACAAAATAAATAAATTTCCACGGAAGCGAAGCCGGGACAGGCCGCTAGTTATAAAATAATGCAAAAGCCAGTTTGTTGTAGTTTGGTTTTTGATAACTTTTGGAACACATACAAATGGAGATGGTTAATAGAGAACCAGTTTTTTATTTATATCAACGCGAGTGAAACCACGGGAAAAAGTCAGTGCTAAAACAAAACGAAAAATCAATGAGATAAACTAGTTAATTAAAATAAGTTATAAAACCTATTTATATATTTCTCGGTAACAGAACGCATCGGTTTCAAAATCTTTTCAGAAGCAACATTGAAATGAATAAATCTTTTACAAGAAGGTATAAGATGCAGGTGGTGATCTTAGAGCGTGGTCCTTTGGGTACCAGTGGCCGTACTACGAAGTTCCAATGCTATCATGATTCAGTGTGAGTGAAAGGGATAGTGCTATTGGTCTTGTGTAACTCCGTCTCTCTCTGACACAGGAATCATGATGGATTTAAGACGTCATGGTAGCTGAAAAGGATATCTGAAGTGACAACAACATTTAAAGATTGTTTCATTCTTCAAACGCCCCACTTTATCTACGGAAAAAAACCGGATTTTCTGAAGCATTTTAAAATATCACGTACGTTTCTTTAGATTCAGTGCAAACGTTGAAAGATTCACCAGAGAGATATTTCTCGTATTTTTAAGGAGCGTTCGCGCTCTAAATGACATATGAGTACTCGAAGTGACTCCATATTTCATCAAAGAAAATGAGTAGATATTTTCGCAACGAACTGCCAATGAACTTGTAGCTAAATGAAAGCCATTTTCACTCATAAAATAACGGTTTTTAATTTCACGGTACACGCGTAATCGGTGAGTTATTTTATAACATAGCCTTTTAAGGCCTTTTAGGGCTTAGCACACAAAGTGGAAGGAGTAATGGCCTTGTAGATTTTGATAATATTTTTGCAGATTTTCTACTCTATTTAGCATTTGTTATCTGGTTTTTAGTACAAGACTGGTGCTCTGGTGAAGCTTTGGGAAATAATACTTGAGCCCCGCGTCATCCAGCAGCGGACTTTTTTCGATTGAAATTATAGTAGGGGTATTTATCGTATTTTTGAATTTATTTATTTGAGTATTCAAATTCAAATCACAAACTGTCAAGAACACATCTCATTTCGTTCCATTTTACGATGATTTTTGTCGTGAAAATATTGCATCTCGATTTTGTAACGCTTTATAAGTACGAGTTAGCCTTATTCCAAATGCGATATAAAAATAAAATGTAATCTTAGGTAAATTACAAATGTTGGCTGTGTTTTTCATCCCCAAAAAATTCAATTCATGATTTTCAATGCCAAATGTTGACTTAGGTACGAAGGCAACAATCTATTTGTCTATGATTTACTATACTGGGATATTGATTACCATTCTTTTTTTTCACAACACTTCGAAAACCGATTTATTCGTAGGTACATAAATAAAACAGGAATCAATTCTACTCCACAATAGAGTGGCCTTTAATTTCACGGTGGACGATCATTGGCTCGCGTCATATGCGATGTACTGCGGCACATTGTTGTGTGATATAGGCATTCGTGGTGTGGTAATTTTTGAGGTAACACGACGCCGACACTTCGTGTAAAATAGTGTACTGTTTTTGTTTTATATAAAATACTAGCTGTTGCCCGCGACTTCGTCCCCGTGGAATCCCCGATTTTAAAACATTCTTTATCGCTGCTCCGCTCCTATTGGCTTACGCGTGATGATATATAGCCTAAAGCCTTCCTCGATAAATGGTCTATTCAACCCAAAAAGATTTTTTCAATTCGAACCAGTAGTTCCTGAGATTAGCGCGTTCAAACAAACAAACAAACTCTTCAGCTTTAGGTATAATATTAGTATAGATGTATGATAGTCTGTAAGGTATATAATATATGTTATGGGTCTTTGTTACCCGAAATAAATTATATATTATTATTATTTCATTTATTTATTTTATTACTCATGTTTAAATATTTCTATTAAAAAAAAAAACATTTACAAGAGAGAGAAAACTCCTAACCATGCGAGCCGTATTACTGCTTTCCGAATCAAGCCCTTGATTATTATTATTATAAACTGATAAACAATGAGATGAACAGAAATCTATTACAAGGAAATTTGCTTGAGAGGCCCTGTTGCACGTCACGAATTCATGATTCCGTTGTGTAAAAGGGATAGTGCTATGCGTCTTGTATAGCTCCGTCTCCCTTCCACATCAATATCATGATTGTTTTAAGTATTTAAGTCATAGTAGGGCTATTCGATCTCGTGCCATCCGATTTCAAGTAGGGAACCCGTTTGTATAAGCTGTCACACTGTAAAAATGTATTTGAACTTTTTAGAATTCATAACAATAACAATTAACTCACGTATGTAAATAACAATGGGCCGATTTTGAAATATGTGATAAACATTATCTGTAGAATAAAAATGTTTCTTTGCTAACTTTTATTTAAAAATATGTCAATATGTCAAACAGTCATTTCTTTATTGTTCAGGTAAAGTTGATCTGATGCTTGAAAAAAAAACAGCCTAATGTCAAATTGTTAAAACATTGGCTCAGAGTTGAAAGCCTAACTCAAATAGATGCTCATTGAGAAAAAAAAAGATTCGAAAAGAACTACTACAAAAAGTTATGGAAATTATGTTTTTTTTTATATATGGGTAGATATTCCGCCAACGCAGTGACTGTTCCACGTGTGGTGATCACTCCGCCGTCCTATTATGTAATTTGAACCGTGTTCTTAATTAGCTAATGAATTAATGGTCTTGTGTTGTATTGCTTAAATATACCTATTAATATTATAGTGTAGTACTTAGTGTTATTCTAGGTTCATCGTCCTCATACTTATTGACATTTATCATGTGATTCCATAAAAGCCATAAAAGCTAAAATGCTAAGGTACCGAAGTACGCAACCGAATACTTCTTAATTTGTACATTCAAATATACGTATTTTGATTATTAATTTATGTTCGTGTATTACTAATTCATATTATTCTATGATTACTGTTATTTTTTATTATTTTTATTAAAATAATTTATTATAGTTATTTTGTATTATTTCCTGTGATCCATTATGTTGACCTTTGTTTTGATTTTAGAACTCTTATATTAGTTATCTAGTTGCATTTGCAATCTATATATGATTTTTGTTTATTGTATAATTGCTTTTTTTAATTATGTTCTTATTCTTTTTCATAACTTACCATATTAATGTTGGTTAATCTGTAATTGGTGATTGTGTAAGAATGAGACTTTTATGTAATATAATTATATCTATACTTATAATAAATCTGTAGAGAGGTCAATTCTGTACAGGGAATATATTTTCAAAATAACTATCAGGGGGTGATTAGTGATCGATACTGGTGCCAAAAATGCAATCAGTAAAATTTTTGTCTGTCTGTCTGTCTGTCTGTATGTTATTTATAGAAACAAAAACTACTCGACCGATTTTAACGAAACTTGGTGCAATTATTTTTCATACTCCTGGGCAGGTTATAGTATACTTTTCATCACGCTGCAATCAATAGGAGCAGAGCAGTGAAGGGAAATGTTGGCAAAACGGGAGAAGTTACTCCATTTTTTAAGCTTCCGTCGCGTGTGTAGCCTTAATGGTTAAAATTACATAGAAATCATGTATGACGGAAATGTTCTACATAAAATTATCTAATAAATATCCCACAACAGCATATGTCTATCTCTTATGGTTGACTCACAATAGCACGTGTAACTCCCGATAGCTTAGCAGTTCCGAGCTTTCTGATTATATTTGTTTACTCTTACGTTTATAATACTCTCACTCATCCCTAATTAAAAAAAGTTAACATTATTACCTATTCAATAAAAAAATAATCATAGAAATCGGTATAGAAACACCAAACTTATACATGAATACAATAATAAGCCATCGCGCCGTCGCGCTTTAATACTGAATCATGCTGTAAGATGTTATTGTGATTATTTTTGTGTAACTTTTGTTGCTATTTTATAAAATAGATACTTATTAGTTATTTTGGTAGTGTTTAAATATTCGTTCAAATTACAAATTATTAATAGTTTCAATTTTATTTCTTTTTAGGTGAAGTAGTAGTAGAAGTAGGAGCATAGATTTTCAGATACCGATAGGTTAGTTTTGGCTAATTTATGTTCTGTTTTTTTTTAGTATTAAGTAGGTAAAAGCGTAGATACTTTTATTAATTAGTTATACGTAATTATAGGTATTTATTTTTAAATGAAGTAGGTATAGGTTATTATAATATAATTTTGCACAGGCATTTCAGCTTTACTTTCATTTCTTTCATTTTTTGTTGTAAGTTGTACATATTTCACACACACATAATGATCTATCAACGCACAGCCCAAACCACTGAACGGATCGGGCTGAAATTTGCTAAGAAACGATTTTGATAAATTCTACCCCCAAGGGGATAAAATAGGGGATGAACGTTTGTATGAAACTTTGTCAATTTTAAACCGATCGGGCTGAGAGTTTCAAAATCGGGGGTAAAGTAACTATTCCACGCGGACGAAGTCGCTGGCAGAAGCTAGTTTATTATATAAAAGCCTCATTCTTACACAGTCGCAGCTTTAACAGCTACTATCCTAAGAAACTATTTATGCAGAAGCTGTTGGTAAACCTTTTTGAATAAATAAGCGTTTAAAAAAATATACCATATATTATTATTTTTTTAAAGTACCTACTCGTAGCTATAGAGTTTTTAAAAATATTATTTTCGACTATTGCGGATGGACAATAAGAGTCACTTTATTTTTAATAATTTGTTTATGTAATTTATGACTGTCTCGAGTACCTTTTAATAGACTAACAGAAATATGTGATATGAATTGACTTCGACTTTCATTTTCTTTTACGCATGTTACCTGTGACCTTTGCCTTTTAGAGAATAGACAGTGTTTTGTCTCAATTATCAAGCATCCAAAAATACTCTCATTTATTTTCGGTAACGTTTCTTAATACGATTACATAAACTGATACGTAATATATTCTGACATAATACCATCTTAGTTCAACAAAAAGACAATATCGCTTAGAAACGATTTCGTGTCAGGCTTTTCCTTAAGAGGGAAATCTCTTAAGTAATACGAATGCTTCTTGGGAGTATACTTGACTCAGATTCAGGCATTTTCCAATTATCTTCACAATTATTTTTGCTTCGAACGGTAAGGAAAATGTCAGGATTTCAACACGTGTTGGCGGTACCTACATTGGTAAAATTTCTTGAATTATTTACATTATAAGGCAAATTTTAGTAACTCAAGATTTTATTTGTGAAATTTTAGATTTCTCTTTAGGTGGTAATACTCCCAAGCATATGATGAAATGACGTAGGTCTGATTTTTTAATGTTAAATATTAGTCATATTTTTTTTTACATCAAACTGAAAATCAGTTGTGACTGTCAGATTATTGTAAAAAATTATATAAGAGAGATAAGAAACTCAACAATTTTTTTTTTGGAGCTAAGCAATTATTATTATGAAAGTTACTGTCTATTCCCGACCCAAAGTCTGCCGAGTTGTTTTTTTTTTAATGAGTAAGTCAACGTATACCCTGTTTATATTTCGCTAATTACGGTTCTATGTTCATATTTTCAGACCCAGATGAATCCACAAACCAACCCTTTATTATCCTTTTTATAAATGTATTAAAAAAGAACCAAATAATAATGGTCCCAAAACAGTACCTAGGGGAACCCTAAGCGAGTCTTTAAAGTTATATTCGATACTAGAAATGAAAAGAGATTTAATGATACGAGACTAATTCATGGCTCGTTAACCAGCTAGATAACGATTTACCTATCTTTCATTTATAAATGCTAAATTTAAAATACTTTTAAGCTTATGATACAGCTGAAAATGATTTTCCGTTTAATTTTTTTTTGTAAAACGACTGGATTTAATTTTAAAAATTCCATTCTTTGTTAGAATTGAATAGCTACTGAAGTTTGATTTTGCTTAAAGAAATTATTTGAACAGGTCTCTGCTATTCAATTTAGAAAATTACTCTGCAGGAAAATCTAGTTCAGTTCCCGTAATAATTAGGACTGAAAATGTTCCTTCAGAAAGTTTTTCTACGTCCTTTAGTTTTTAAGAATTCATTTTCTTTATAATGACAAGTCACCTTGTTTTTTCAAGTTTTTGAAACTTTTTTCGCAATGATTATACTGCGTTAAACAATTTTGATACCCGCTTAACTGATAGGTGATTGAAAAAGCTAATGAGATGACTCATTAGCATTTCTAATCACTACTACTATTTTATCTATGAAGATAAAATATCATAAACATGTGTGGTATCATATAATTATATCATCACGTCTAGTTTTCAAACATTTTACGCATATTAGAAATAGTTGTATATCTGCGTTTTTATTGTTTCGTCTTGTTTTTATTTTTGACCCAAACAACACAACAAGTAAGTAAGCAATGAAGAAAATACTTTTTCAAAGAATTCAGAAGAACCTTCACGCTTTAAATATTTTAAGCGTGAAGATGCTATAAAAAAGTTGCAATTTCAGTTAAAAGATTAAAATTGGAAAAATTGTTTCTTTTGTACTTTTATAAGTGTAACTTAGAAGTTAAATCAATCAATGTAAAATTTTTACTTAATTTCAATACATTCTCAATCATAGAAACTGAGACGTGATAGGAAAAAGATAAGGATGCATTATTGTTATACAATAGAAATGAACACGAAAACATAACCTTTCAAAGGGGCTAGGTACTTAACATTAAAACTTGCTCTTTACCTATTTAAGTTAAAGCTTAAATTATATCAACAGTTGATTATATCTTATGTACGATAATAAAATGAAATGAGACCAAATGAGACGCACTCCTTTTTTTGTTTAGAAGTCGCTTGTTTTTTTTTTTAATTTTTTTTTTGTTTTTCACTTTTTAGTGGTACGCCCCCACACAAGTATCACGTTAGCCCTACATACTACTACCTAGTTTTCATCGACCAATTGCAGCACTGTCCCCTGACTCCTAACCGTTAAGGAGTTCTGTAGCTTCATCATCAGCACAGCAGCATCAGATGTTGACACCCTGAAGCATATACCTGAGTAAGACATGATTATTATGTAACAAAAGCACCATACGATCATACAATTTTCGGTGGTTGCCCTCGATTTCTCCTGGATCCCATCATTAGTTCCTAACCAGGTGTATTTTTTTTTTTCAAATCCGTCTATTATTGACGGAAATATCGGTGAACATACATAAAAAAATATATTATACATACGGACGAATTGAGAACATCCTCCTTTTTTTAAAGTCAGTTAAAAAGAAAATGTAACCGTATATAAAATACTAGCTGCTACCCGAGACTTCGTCCCCTTGGAATCCCCGATTTTAAAACATTCTTTATCGCTGCTCCGCTCCTATTGGCTTAAGCGTGATGATATATAGCCTAAAGCCTTCCTCGATAAATGATCTATTCAACCCAAAAAGAATTTTTCAATTCCAACCAGTAGTTCCTGAGATTAGCGCGTTCAAACAAACAAACAAACTCTTCAGCTTTATAATATTAGTATAGATTATGCAAAATAATGCCCTCAACAGTTGAAATCTATGGAACTCTGATATTTTAATTAAGTTCAAGAAAAAGTACAATAGCAAGTTCGCATTTACTTTTTTCTTACTTTTTCTACGAATGAATTATTCAAGTATTTAATATCACGCTAAATTACCCGCATAAGCACATAAATTTAGCTTTATTTGAAAGAATTAAATTCACATTAATAACAGATACCTTTTCAATACTTTTTGCTTTCGAAGCATTAAAACTGCTGAATTTTGAATTGAAATCTTCTTAGTTTTTTATGCATTTGATAAATTACTTAAATGTTTTCGAGATATCTGCCTATTAAAAGATTTTTGTTATTTGCGAAGATTTAAAGTCTTAGAATGGCTAGTAACCGTATTGTATATAATTTGGGGTCAATTTTACAATTGTCAGATACTTTTTTTACTGAAGAAAAAATTTGCGGTTTTACAGCTTTTAGTTAGACAATTTATGACAAACCCTATTTATTTTTAAGTCAAATAATTTGATAATGAAAAATAAGCCCTAAATATTAATATAATATACAATAACAGCAACAAAATACAAAGCTAAAAAATAATAACAATAATGAAACATAACAATGAGTAAGATTGAAATGAATATAGTATATTATAAAGGTCTTAAGATAAATTCTCAATTTTAAAAAGATTTTTATTGTTATTTAACAACAGAAAAATCAGACCTTATCCATTACTACGATAAACTGTTTTTGAGGTATCTTTACTAATCTATAATGTTATTATAATACACTCATGCTCTGCAGAAGCTCTTGTGACCATTAAACATACTATACGTAGCGATTTTTCTCAAAAACCAACGAAACTATTTCTAATTTTAGCTAGGTGACCTTTACAGAAAAGTCAAACGTAACACTTCAAGTCAAATAACTATTAATTACAAAACATAATCAAGAGTTAATTAATTTCTATAGGCATCCATTGAAAGTAGCACTTGATGAAATTAAGTCAATTATTTCGTCTGTACCTACCCATTTCAGTTAAACTTGTACACCTACCTCAGTCAGAACAATCAAGGGACTGAGTATTTATAAACTATAGCAATTAATTTATTTCAAAGAAAATACATGATATTAATGGTTTTCAAGATCAGTTTAATTGAAATTCTGAAGTTATTATATCTCTTTTTAGCTTGCGGCTGAAATCGTGTTCAAGTGACCTCTTCTGAAAAATTGGTATACCCAATTATTACTGAAGGCTTAAACCTCAGTTCAAAGTATTTAAAATACATAAAGTGGGACGATCACTTTGTTAATAATTTAGTATTAATATTTCTTGATAACCCGTCAGAAAAATATACCTACGGGGAATATTAATATCTACTATTTTCGAATTCAGAATTCGTGATAACCATCAAATTCTAGAACAACCATCAATGTCATACATAAACCATGAAATTGAAATTCCAACGCAAGTCATGCTTTTTTGGGCCTTGTTTAAACAAATGACTGCACAAAAAATAATTGCATATATGTATAATAACGAAATAACACTCACTGATTAATCACGAAACCTTTGAAACTATACCACCTACAAACTTAAAATTTGGCAAGTAGGTTCTTTATAGGGTGTAGACATCCGCTAAAAATGGATTTCTATCCCTCTAACAAACTCTACGTAAGACCATCCTATCTTTTTAATTAGACTACGGTACAGTCAAAATTACGGATTATGATCTCTACCATCCTTACTATACTGATCATAAAGTTAAAATAAACAATGGACAAACGCAAATTCGAAGACATGTGACATTCACCAACCCGCACTGGGCCCGCGTGGTGGATTACGGCCCATTCCCTCTCCTAGAGAGGAGGCCTGTGTCCTAGCAGTGGGAACATTAAAAGGCTGATTATGCTAAACGCCAATGTTGTTGTGGATCTTGACATACAAAAACTCATCCATGCCTCGGAAGAACGTCAAGTCTTTGGTCCTAGCTGACATTCGTTGACAGTCGTTACGGGTTGTCAGAAATCAGAAAATCTGACACCAGTCTTGCCAAGAAGTACCGTGTCACCTAGTTGTTCAGCATGTTCCATGCCATGTAGCAAAGGGCATTCTGACACTTCTCGAACGTTCCACCCAGAGCGGAAGAAGTCATTCGATGATTTCACATCGTTACAAAAATGCGATCATATCTATTTAAAAGCTATATAGTTCCCAATAAGGTTTAATTAAGGCTGTTCAGTTTGTGCCAAAAGCTTGTTTCACAGCTGGCTTTAATTCAGTCGGTATTTCTCGGTGTACTTGTCATGTTGCCAATTGGCTGCCAAACGTAATTATGTACAACGTACATATCTAATTATGTATTCCAATAATGTGGCAATTGACATTTAAGTAGTTTTCAAAACTACTTAAATGTCAATTGCCACATAAACTAAAATTATTTTTCTTTTTTACCCTTTACTGTGTAATAGGAAAACTTCGCGCTGTATAATATAATTTAAAAATATGTATAATAACAGAAAACCATCAATGTATACAGAAATAATTCACTGCTGGTCCAAAAAAAGTAAATTTTGAGTAGATTAATTGTGATGATGACTTTGCAATGTTAGATTCAAAGATTCAAGATTCAAAGCATTTATTTGAAATGAACCATTTACAGTCATTTTTGAGTTGTCAGGGTCGGTCAGTCAAAAATATCAAGCAATTTGCACGTTCGAAAGCGAAGTACGTGCAAGAAACTTTACGGGCACTCTTTTAAATCATGTTATGTATTACATTATTCTTGCTATCCAATCATTTATCAGTGACATCTTCATATTCTGCCTAGCCTTTTCCCAGCCAGAATACCAGTATATTACGTGAAGCGGCTGCCTACCAGACCTCCACAACACATTAACTGGGGAACACGGTACTTCTTGGCAACAACTGCTGTCAGATTTTCTGGTTTCTGACAATTCGTAACGACTGCCAAAGATCTCCAAATGACAGCCGGGACCAACGGCTTAACGTGCTTTCCGAGGCACGGAGAAGACTCGTTATTTTATGATGGTCATCCATCCATAGACCAACCTCGGCAAGCGTTGCTTAACCTTGAAGGTCGACCCGTGCGGCTGTTATAATTTAGCCACGACCCAGTGACATCCTCGTACTTACTTAATTACAATTACAAATCAATTGTTTGATCATAGCAAAAAAGTGATGTTCCGATTTATTAATGTAGCGGTTTCGATTATTTACTGGAATCAATAAGTGTGATGATTTCTTCAAAATTAAGTGCTATTATTGATGGAATGACTTACCTTAGAATACTTTAACACCAACGGAAGGCTCATGGCTGATGACAGGATCCAGACAAACGCGATCTTCACTGTCACTCTCTTTCTCGTTTTGTTTCTTCCGAATCTCATTGGATATCGGAGAGAGAGATACCTGTTGAAAAATATGATATCAGTGATCATACTTATTTTTATTCTTTATAGTCATAGGGTGTGGAAAAGGTGCGGATTTTAATCGAAATAGTTACAGCGGCGGCGGTCATTCGGAGGAACACGGATTGGTTTTAGTCAGTAAGAGTCTGACACACCTTTCCGCTCCACTCAGAATAGAGGAGAATTATCAAATCACTTCTCCCGAAGTGATTTGATAATTCTCCATGGATAAAAAGCGTCTGGGGCAGCACCAACAGTATCTTTAACATGGTTGCAAGTCGCCTGGACTGTTTATGTGGGTCGCTGTTTTGCAATAGGGTAGTTGACTAAAAAAATCTATTTGGTCCTTCAGATAGATTTCCAAAAAATATTGGACTTTTCTTTTTTCACATAAATAAAAATCGAAGATGATACAGGGCGATGAAAACTCGTATGATGTCACTACTTACTACAATTTTTATTAGCGACGTGACGTCACAAGCCCTCGCTCCTGATCTTTGATGCTTTTTATCTTCGTCAATTTTAACATATTTGATAAAGCAAAAAATATGTAAACAATATTTTTTGGAAATGGTTCACCATTGGAAAGTCATAACGACGCTTTTATATTAGTAGATCAATGATATATCAATCTGAAACTATTGTAATATCAGACTTGAGGCCCTGCACAGTCAATCTTAACGCTGTTGCCAATGAGTTGACGCATCTAAAATACCGCTGTTAAACCCACGATGGCTTACGTTGGTATGGTTATATGTTCAAGAAACTATTGTAAAAAAAACTTAATTTATATACGGAAAAATCTTCAATAGCAAACGAAAAATAGGGATTCCAAGCATAAGAGCAACCACACGTACCAATGAGAACGTTCAGTTTAAAAAATTAGTTTCTAAACAATTGTTGAAAGTAGAAAAGCTTCAGACATAATTATAATACATTATTGCCTGAAGTTCTTTTGTTTTACAATGAACTCTTTTTCTTGAAATATAATTTTATGAGGTCTATGATATATACAATAAGTGGTCATTCATATTTTAAGCTTAACATGTAGATATTAATTCGTTTATAAAAACAGGATTTATTTTTGGCTACTTAGTATGGCAAAAAAAACTTTGCAATGCATTGGTAGCCTTGATGTAACAAGATATTCTGTACTAGTTAACCTTTGAGTTAACAAGACTATACTGTATCAGGTGCACAACTGATAAATTGAAAATCTTAATTAATTTCGTAAAGATATAGAATGTACAGCATAATTATATTACAGGTATGTTATATGCAGGTGTGTATTTTCGTAGAACAACACAAACCCAGACTGAAAATTGAGAAATATTTTCACTACTCTCTGTATCGTATTCTCTAGAAATAATTACACTCCTTTCTACAAACTAATTAATTAATACAATAGCCACATAATGTAGTAATTACACACGTTATGAAAGGCTACCCGATGAATTAATTAATTAAAATTAATTAAATTAACGTAATATATGAAAGTTTACAATTTACAAACCTGTCAACGCTAATGGTGCATAGGTGCATGATGGATGCGGTACAGAGTAGGACGTCCAGACAGAGCCAGCACAGGCAATATATTGCGGGTAATGGGAAGTATCCTGAAACACATTGACATAATTATTACAGGTATCGAATTAAAAAACTCTTGTTATATGTTTGTATATACATTTTAATTTTTATATATTACTTCACAGTCGTCTCGAGTTCACAAACGTTAAAGTGCACGAATTCTCTGAATTATGTATTTAAATATATTAATGAAGTGGAACAATATTGAGAGATAACTGATACATATTTGAGTGAAGTCGGGCCCAGAGTTAAGGACACAAAAGAAAATATTATTTAATACAAAACAACGGCACGTAACTCGGCTGCCAAAACCGAAAACCTTGAGTAGAATAATTTGTCTTTTCACAAAATAGTAAGAAGATCCAACACCAAATAAAAAGGGAGTCAGAGAGAAGGAACGTAAAACGATCATTGGACAGCAAAAAATAGTAAAAAAAAACTGATTTGCTATACCTACAGCTGTGACGGCTAATACCTACAGATTTCTATAAGAAGCGCAGATCACACATCAAAAAGTTAGCAAAATCAATATCTTCATATTGTTGCCTGTTGCCCTTTTTTAGGAGCAGTGGTGGCCGAGTGGTAACTGCCCCGACTAACAAATTGTATGTCGTGGGGCACAGTCAGACGCATTACTTTGTGTAATTAATTTCATCACCACTGCTCTGAAAACGGTGAAGGAAAACATCGTGAGGAAACCGGCATGTCCTAGAACCAAAAATTCGAAGACATGCGACATTTGCCAACCCGCACTGGGCCCGTGTGGTGGGTTGCGGCCCATTCTCCCTCCTAGAGAGGAGGCCTGAGTCCCAGCAGTAGGAACGTTGAAAGCCTGATTATATGGCTGTATGCTATGCCCTTTTTTACCGATGGGAATATTTATCAAATGACTTTTTCCACTGTGGGCGGAGCGGAATAGAACATAAGACTCTTGCTGACTAAAACCCATCTGTATTTCTCCCTTTGCGTTCCAGTGCCGCGGTGACTGTTTCGAACAAATTGCGCTACCCTGGCATATTCCTGATCTATAAAACATCAGAGAAAAATCAAAATCTCGCAGTATTTCGTCGTGTAAGCTGTACACAAACCTCGATTGCTACGAATCCTTTACCACCGGAAACCTGTATTTGCGTCTCAAATTCTTTCGTACCAGAATAAGTTCACATGTTCTTCAAACAAACTTTTCTATCTTGTTTCCGTTGGGAAACATGTGTGTTTGTTACCTGAAAACATTGTATCTTAGCAGAGTATAACTGAATAGCAAAGCTGACGATTTCTATTTGGTAAAAAGGTATTGCTTTTATGTACATGTTTTTATTTAAATTTGTTTAATTATACGAAACAGAAAATACTTTATTTCAAAACCAAAACTCGTTGCTCAACCCCTTTAAACAAACCTAATTGTATAATGGCGGTTTTAACACTGACCACTGAGTTTATTGAGTTATTAAATAAATAGATAATTGGTATTTTCGTTTGTATATTTTGAATTCCAGTACAGTAGAATTTAGGTAACTAGGTAGTCTACGTGACGCTTTGAGAATCATGAACTAACTTTCAGGTTGAATTTACAAACTTACATAATAATAATTATAATAAGTTGTTCCCTATGCCCAGTTATGCGGATACGAATTTAGGGTTCCGTGCCCAAAGGGTAAAACGGGACTGCCCTTCAGTTTGGCGATCCTTCGGGATATATTGGTAAACTTGGTTCCCTTGCGGATATCATCATTCCTGATTCGATCACGCAAATAAACTCCAAGCACCGTCCCTCCATTATCCTTTAGGTGACTCAATAAAGCCTTATGATGAGGCTCATTCTAAGCGACCATGTTTGAGGTCCGTAAGTCATCACTGGCAACACGCACTGGTCATAGACTTAACGCAACATTCTATCAGAGACAATTAATTGCTAAAAGTTCAACCTTTTGATCATGAGCCATTTTAAAAGCGTACTGTAGATTTTGGACTTTGTGACACTCCTTATTGTCACGTAAGAAGGACCTCGCTTACACGAAGAAATATTTATAATTTCTACATTAATTTTACCCTCAAAGGACACCAGAAAAAAAAGATATCAGAGTTCCCAAATCAGAGATCCTATTTGTATATTCCTGTGATAAGTGGCGCTGAAACTAGACCCATAAACATGCCAGAATTCATTCGAACCCGTTGAGCAAATACGACCTTCAGAGCTCGAGGTAATTTTCAAACCAAAAGGGACCTGATTGCCGTAGAAATATTGGATCTTCCAAGAATCTGAGAGGCCCTTCACCTTGGTTTGGATATTCTTATTACGCTTGATATACGCGAATAACATACGACGGAATTAAAGTAGACTGATCAGTTTGCGGTATATAGGAACACAATACCTACATGTATTGAATTTTCTTCGTTCTGGAACATTTTTTCATGAGGCTTCAAATTGGAAAGTAATTCAATTACGTTACTACGTAGTAAAATGTTTCGTGTTGGAGATATTATATGTATATAAATAACACTGGATGAGGTACCGAAATTTAGGAAACCTCCAAAAATGGTTAAGCGTGTTACTTTGTTTGCTATACAAAATATGTAGATGAAGTCGTGGTATTGGGTATTTGTTTATTTAAAAAAAACACATGTGGCACTCGGGGACTGCCGCGGAAAAGCTATTGCATAGCATTTTTTTATCAACTTATGCAATTATATATTTAGTACTCTGCGTCATTGTGATATGGTCTCGATTCGTTCACCTGGGTTACTGTACTAATGTAAATCACATACGTTTCACTTAACTTTGTCCCACCGATTGTTTCCGAACGCAGACGTTCGGGTCGGCTCGGTGATGGCGACATAATAGCTCAGTAACGAAGCGACCATTTTAAAAAGGCGGGGCCTAATCGAACGACGTAGCGGTGTTAGGTTATTTTCGTTACGGAATTTCTGGATTCGGTTGCCACGCTCAAGGCCCGCGATAGAAGCTATGCAATAGCTTAAAAAAACATTGCCCTTCACTAAGATTTACTCCTATATCGTGGGTGCGTTCACAAACATGTAAACTCATATACACAAAGCACCTAGACCCGGAAAAATTATCTGTAGGCCATATAAACATTTGATCCGTGCGGGGATCGAACCCGTGACACGTAGCGCAGCAGCCGAACGCTCAACCATATTTACTAACAACATGTAGCATGTAGGTATTATAAGATCATAGCTTCAAAATCTACACGTCTTATGAGCATCTTCTATGGCGTAACTGACGCAACCGTCGTCACCGCTTTGATGTAATACTTTGAAAATGAGCTGGATTAGGGTGTATTGAAGGTGCATGTGTGTGTAGACATATTGCTCACAGAATAGATGTTTGATGGGACCAAAAAGTTCTGAAAATTGTGACAGCGTATTAGAAGACGGTGTGTTCTACGGCCTCCCGCAAGGTGGACAGATGAGGTCATCAGTCCACCGAATCCAAGCCGATGGATGCGAGACCAACAGGACTGTTTGTTGTGGCTACACGCGTGGGCAGGCCTATGTCCAGCAGTGAACGTCTCCAGGCTGTTATGATGATGATGATAATGATGATGGAAGGTGTCGTCTAGCATTTGGAAGTTACTATCTATCAATATGGGAAAGTGTATAAGCTTAATATGTATAGTAGATATGTGTACCTTCATTTTTCCAAAAACAAACTAAATTCTGATTGACATACAAAAATAAAAACAGCAACACCAACTAAAATCCCTTACACTTTAATGTATTTTTAACGTCACCGTCGTATCACGTTCGCTGGGCTTTTAACAAATTTGTCAATATGCCGCAGGGGTGTGCCTCTAGACAAACACGCGGTTAGTGACAACCCTAGCCACCACTCATTAACTTACCACCAATGTTTGCTGACTCAAAATTACCGGGAATATTATACGGAATGAAATGGGGACGCCTCGCTATGGGATCGGGTTCGACTGTGAGCGGGAATAGAGAATTAAAGAGTTGGTCGAGGTTTGTGTAAAAGAAAAGTATTTACTGACACAGAACTTGCATGCATGCAAACTGTGTTTATAAGTCTCTACTAAAATTATTTTTTGATGGATGTATTAGTTTTACTACTGATATTATCGCAGTAATAAATAAATAACTCAGTAATAATATCGTAAATCGTGCACTAAAACCGTCTATATGAAAGCTTTTACTGGTAACTATAGTTTGGACAACCCCTATTCGGGCTTTGTATTATTAATTTATGATGTTTTTCCGGCAGATGTAGCTGCTATTAAGACTTATCTCTATGTTGTGTATACAAAAATGTATTTTACTGGGGAAAAATCGAACATCTTCTATAGGTAGAAAAAGTACTAAACCTAAACCGTAGAAAATGGGGGTATTTGACTAAAATTTAACGTGACGTGCGATAGTGTGGAGAAACGCACTGCGTTGAATACTCGTGTGACGCACGACTCGCTGCAAACACCAAGACATGAAGTCACAAGCTCCCACTCCTGAACTTTCATACTTTTTTATCTTCGTCAATTTTATAGATTTGATGAATCCAAAAATACGTATCCAATATTTTTTGGAAATCTATTAGACAGACTAATTAGATTTTCTTATTCTTATACCTTATTACATACTTTTTATTGAAGAGGACAACTGGCACTAAAACACAATCGCTTTACTCGACATTCCATAAGCTGTTTATATGTATAATAACTCGTCACTTTCCATCCTAAAGATTGAGGCTGGAGCTTTGTTTTTTTTTTTAGTTTTGTTTAATAATTTTGAACAAAATCAATCCACTTACAGTGGCACCTCTCCATTATGTAAGAAAGGACTGACAGCAATATGAACACTACCATACATCATTTCAATACACTGGTTTTATGGAATCCTTTGGGAAATAAACAAAAAAATCCACAAGAAGATTTGTTTTTCTAGTAAAATACAACAATAACTTGGTTATTACACCGATTCTTTTCAATAGTAATAGATTTGAGGTGTGAAGGTCAGAGAACTATAAAAGCGTTTTTCTTTCGTTTTTTTTACGTTATTCATGTTTATACAAAATATTTATAGTATTTCTTTCTTCACGAGAAAGTTTTAGTGAAGTATTTTCAAATGAAAGGCTTATTTGCGATTTCAATAGGATTTATTCCTGTTGAAATCGTAAATCGGGATTTTCTGGCCTAGCAGAACATGATAGGGAACTTAGGGCTCCTGACACGGGTAGACGGTTAGGTTCAAATGGTATGATAGGTGTTAAGCAAAGCGAGAGAAGCTTAGCTAGTCATGCTATTCATGTTTTTAATATTTTTTTAAAACCTGCTGATAGAAATAGGAGCCCAGCTTAGCAGTCTCGTTTAGAATGTTGAAATTATATTTCTCGGAATGACTTCACAATTTATCGAAAGTTTACAATCTCTTAAGATATTTTATGATTTTACGGAGTTTTTGACGTTTCCCGTCGATATGTACACCATCCAAAGAGATCCAGATGAAAGAGAATCTCTACAATAAATAGAAAATGTACATAAATGATATCTTGATAATTCTGCCATCGTGGCTGATGTTGAAAGTATCCGCACAAATACTCTTAGCTCTTTTGGTAAATCTTTCTAAAATTATCTTGGAAATCACTGGCATTTATGAAGGAAAAAGCCTGGCCTTATAGTGTAAAACCCGAATCTTCCTTGCTAGAAACGAAAATTAATTAATCAAACAAGCCATACAACTTTTCTCGCTTGTTAAGAAGTTCGATATCTACAAACCATTAAAATAGCTAAGTCAACTTAATAAATAAACAAACTTGCGAAATGAATCAGTACCATGCTACGCCGTAGGCCGCGTAGGCATGACATCATCGCATCAGCTACGCCGTAGCAATCTTTTAGAAGTCTATACAGGGTCGCGCCCAAGTTATTGGCAAAAGCATCAGGAAAAAAAGATGTATTCAAATTCAAAGTGAAATCCCATTCAAAGTTTATTTTTCCTCATAGCAAATAAACAAAAACATTAGAGAAATGTGAAGATTCACATTTCTTTAATGTTTTTGTTTATTCACAGAACATAAAGAAAGTTGGTTTCTCTACCATAAATGTGTTCTAGGAAAACAGTAATAAAAACGTATAAATATGAACGGGAAAGGCTATATATTACTTTGTAAGTCTTAGAAATGATGCTCTGGTGAATTGAAAGGTACAAACAAAATCTATTAAATAAAGGTACCTAATCTAAATCATTTTTGAATTGTTCATCTTGTTTATAGTATTTTTAAGATACTAATTCGCGTGCTTTCGCTTATCATGATATTTAAATACTGTCTCTGTTTACCTTGGAAAGTCGAGCCTTATAACCAGGCTTACTTACTGGCTAATATTTTCATCAGGCCAGAAATGTTATATTTCTTGAGCTTACGTCTCAAAACCGAGGAGGCAACGAAAACGAAAACTTTATCAATATTCCTTGAAAATAACGTTCCCAGTAACAGCGAGCCATCTAATAACAACCATGCACGGGTCGACGGCGCGTCATGTACCACGCTCGCCTCAAAGAGATGTCAGCAAAGAGGACGGCGCCTCATAGGGTCAGTATGCGGGGAATTTCTTCGAAAGTGTCACCACGGCTCTGGCACGCAAAGGGCATTAAGAGGAACACGAGTGGGTTTTAGTCAGTAAGAGTCTGACACTCCCTTCCACTCCGCCCAGAGTGGTAGAAGTCAGTTGATGATTTACCATACTGAAAAAAAAAAACTCAATCTTTAAGTACCTATGTACATGTGTATTATAAATTCTAAAAAAAATATGTCGCGTTGGGGGACCGCTCCAAACCTAACAATTTAATTACAAATAGTCTATTACCAAACTAAGCAGCGCTTTAAAATTATTAATACATACTTAGGTACTTTAAGATTGAGTTTTTTTTTGTATTAATTGCAGACATTCAGTTATTCTTCCCCGCTTTCACCCCCCACAACTTTTAAACGGTTTAACCAATTTTCATCAAACATGTCTAAGAACACTCACCCATTACTCACCCTCATACAAAAGAAAACTAAATTGAAAACGCTTCACCCGTTCGCGAACTACGGAGCCACAGACAGACAGACACGTCAAACTTATAACACACACCCCTCTTTGTACGTCGGGGGTTAAAAAGGCTAAATACAAAAACAGAATTACAGTGCAAGCAAAGCCAAAAGCGTACCTAGTATTAATACACCCGTTCGTATAAATCCTCTGTGTAAATAACAGAAACAAGATATGAACGTCCAACATAATCCCAGTGAAATTACAGACGTCATATATTTGAAATGTAACACGAGCACTTGCTTGAGACGTGAGTGTTCTATTTTGTATATTTATGTTCTTTCCAAGGTCCATAGGGTTATATTGTTCTGTTTTATGGAACAATTCTGAGGTCATATGTCGTCTTGGAGTTTATGTTACGACGCCATTTTCTAGTTAGTTCTTGTCAGTCGACACCCGTATTTTTCTGTCGCCGTGTGTTGTGAATAATTTTGTATCTCTAAATTGCATGCTATTCGGCTGCTAAGAGTGTGGGTGGTCCTGAGTTCGGTTCTCAAATCGGGCACTAAGTAATTGGGTTTTCTCATTATGAATTTATCTGTGACAGCCGGGAAGTTGGTAGTGTAGTAGTGTTAGTAGCTCGTTCCTCGGTTAGTACGTTAGGACGGTGGTGCTGAGACAAATCTGGTCTTGTTAGATAGCCGTGCCAAAGAGTGCATGTTTTTGTTTCCCGTGCCGATGGCTGGTCTCTGTTGCGATTGGCCACTATAGCAATATTGAGTCACTTTTCAGAAAGTCGTTTTAGAATGTCCATAGCGGAGAAACTCCACAATTGCAAGTGACTATCTACATTATACCAAGAGCTCAGCTTTTTCGGATATATTCTAGAACGGTTCATGATACTGGGCCGGATTGAAGAGAAATGCACTCAAGGCAGAGCACCTACAAAATCATCAGATGCAATGAAGGAGGCTAGGACGCAGACAGCACGTTTCCCATGGAGAAAAAAGCGTGCAAATCATTTAATGATTTCTTCCGCTCTGGGCGGACCGAAAGGGAGTATGAAGCTCTTACTGACTAAAACCCATCCATGTTCCTCCTATTGTCATTTGCGTTTTAGGGCCATGTTGACTCTTTCCAAATTTTGCAACCCTAGGCCTTGTAATACCTATGGTTCCTTCTGTTAACCTTCGAATACGGAACCCTGAAAAGTTATTACTTGATCAACAAACCTTGCTATTGGATATCGTACATTATATATTATAGGTAGTATACACAATTACTTAGTCTACAGGTGTATTCCGCTAGGGTTGAGTTGTGAAATTTTGACAGCCGCTTTCTCTAAAATATTAACCCGAGATAGGTTTTATGGGTGGCCCTAGACTTAGGATTCACCTGGGACTTGGTGCTCTAGATTTTTGTTCCCTATTTTTCTTCCTTAAGTTTATAATATAGTTCCATGAAATTCGCGCAGCATACTGTGTTTTTAACGGTTTACAAGCAAAAATTCATATTTATTCATAAAACACGTCTGTCTGTAAGCAACAATCTCAAAAACAACTGAACTGATTTTTCATATTGCTCTTACCAAAATACTACGAAATGTGAAAATGGCCGTAAAAAAGCCGCGTGGCATATACTTACAACGTGTACCAAAAAACAATCAGCTTTTCTCAAGTCCAGTTACGCACACATGTATGCTCATTCGATTCCTATTTCGCGATTTCGGTGTTGGTCCCGTTGCAAAAGTGTTTCATCATTCGAGGACATTGAACTCTTTTCGCATTTAGCGTTAGTTCTATGTTTAAAAAAACACGTTGTGTATGTTCTCGTAAATAAAATTTATCGTCATGTTTCTTTATTTCCAAAACAGCGGTTAGTTAGAGTAAATTAAATTAAGCCAGGAACAAGTCAACAGTCAGTTAGTTCGTGTGTTCAGTAGAAACATTTTAATCACGTGTTGCATATTGCGCGGAACCAACTTGTTGGAAACAGTACCTACAAATGCTATTATTTTATTAAAATTGCTGGTTTCGTGAAGTTTTGCTTCAGTGTTTGAAGCTGAATTTAAATAGAACTGTAACTACGTAACGATGTTTAAAAATGTTTTTTGATGTTTTGTGAAGTAGTGTCGAAAAGTCGACTCTTGGAAATACGGAGTTCTAAATAATTATAACCGAATTTTATTTTTGTATGACTAACTATTAAATACTTACTTGAGGGGAAATGTGTGTACAAAGAAATCGTTGAAAAATTGATTTCGCAATATACGTAATTTCTGCGACAGCCATTGTCAAAACTTTTCAAAATGCGAAGGAATTTGCGGTGTTCTCAAATGAGATACAAATTTATGGAAATTCCTTCAAAATATTGGAATCGTGCCTTAGTTCTCATTGGTTTTGATTCTACTTAAGTAGTCTCCCATATCTATTTCAATCTATAATTTATTTTATGATTCACTTTATCTATACTTAATTATTATTAAGAGGTAAAGTTTGTGACGTTGTAAGGGGTAATGTCTGGATCTACCAGTGGCGTGCAGTGGTTCGAGTTAGGGTAGGCCAGAGAAAATGTCCAAAAAAGAAACACACCACATTATTCAGGGTTGAAATGTGGTGTTTTTTTATAGGCTATTTAAAAAAGAAACTCATTTCATTAAAAACCAACCCTGAATAATGTGGTTATTTTTTAAAATTTATTTGGACATTTTCTCTGGCCTACCCTAACTCGAACCACTGCACGCCACTGGGATCTACTGAATCGATTTTAAAAATTATTTCACCAATAGAAAGCTACGTTATTGTGGAGTGTCATAGGCATCATATTTTATCTCTGTATTGCCACGGGAACGGGAACAATGCGGGTGAAACCGCGGGGCGCTGCTAGTAACCAATAAATTGTAACAATTCTTTAACAAATACAACGTGTAACAACCATCAAACGATGTCTTTTATTCAATTCTCCTTTCACAAGTAAGCCGAAAACGTGTTAGGGTTGCGGATCCTTCTAGAATTTCGGAATTTATCGCGGTTCTGGAACGCAAAGGGCACTAGGCGGAACATGGATGGGCTTTAGTTGGTAAGAGCCTGACACTCCCTTTCATTCCCCCCAGAGCGCAAGAAGTAACTTAAAAGGTACACTGGAAAAGATTTCTATAGAAATAAGCATCAATCTTTTTTCTGTCTCCTTCTTCTGAATTATGTTTAATGTGTATACATAAACTGTTAAATAAATAAATAAAATTCTATGACTGATTCTTATCTTTACAATGAAATTATAGTTTCCGTCATGTTTCAAACATAGATTAAGGGTTCAATTACCGTTCAGAACAAACATTGGTGTGGTCAACAACAACGAGTTCTGAACATGTGTTTGTGCATATGGAATTATTGTTGGTTCAGAAACCACACGATACAGGGAAATGTTGACGATTATACAGCCTACAAAGTTTACATAACAGCAACAGCTTAATTGCGTAATTCACTAAGTCAAAGATTAAAACACGTACAAAATTATATTTTCGAGGTTGAAAATTCATCTGCTAGACAGCGTCAAACACAAATTGAACAATGTAGAATAGAAAAAAATAAAAATAATGTACACGCGTCACCTCAGTGATAATAACATTTATACTTATACAATATACTTATAAAATATGTATATATATATTTTATAAGTATATTAATATATTTTGATTTGTTACTTTAGTTTAAGGCTTCATATTCTCTTCTTCTCTTGTTCTTACACATTATTGTCTACATTTCTTTTTCGTTTGAAATAAGCAGTTCCTTTGTACAAAAATTGTAATATTGTCTCTTAATTATTGTATGTGTGTACATAAATAATTAAATAAATTTTCTCCGATTGCATTACTTCCAACCAAATGGGCTTTCTAGCGTGAGGAATCCTTTTGTTGGGAAGTCGATAGAATGTCAATTTTAGAAGGCTTATGAGTTGATCTTGCAAGTGTGCAAGTGGTTTGGCCTTTGGCCCACCACAAGCAAGCAGCAAGCAGGGCAGTTTGTATAATTATTTCAGAAATTCCTGAAACACTATTACGTACGTCTTTAAACGTTGTACGTAGTAAAGGCCATTACGACTCCAAGTTTCTCTTTAATGCGAGACGTTTGCAAGTGTACTATATTATATTACAGTTTCTTGGTCGCGGGTTTGTAGGGACCCCATTATGAGATGTGAGGGTTTTGTACCGTAAGACGAGGATAAGGTATGAAATGGTTAAGTTTGAACAGTTTCATTTACAAGTGTATTCGCCTTAATAAAGACAATAAGAAAAGTTCCATTGGACACATTCTTAGTAAAGACAATATAGCAGTTTAAGTTTTTATTAAATTACTTATTAGTCATTACAAGGAAGAAGTCAGGTAGTTAGTACAAGGCTAGATTGTAATAAGATTAGGGTACATCATTCGATGAACACTAGGATAAGGGGGGAAAAATACTTTCTTGCCTGAAGTTAAAGTTTTTGTTAATTTATTGGATAATCTTGGGCCTTATTAATAAACGAGTATCTGAAAATGCAACTCAAATGCGGCACGATAAGTGTTTCGAACGAGCTTTATATAGAACAAGTTATTTTGGATCCCCTAAATTGGGCAAGAGCCGCTTGAAAGCAGCCCCGGCCTGCCCCAGTTAACTTTTTTTTTTGAAAAGGGAACAAAAACAGCTACATTATATTATACAAAATTACAAACAGAAATAACAATAACTTATAATGTAGCCCACAGTCCAATTCGCAGGTAACTAATACTTTCTAATATTTGTGTCGCTTGGGGGTAAGATGTACATGTATGACAGTTACACCTATATAAAAATATAAACACAAATCAGTAATACATATAAAAAAATTACACAATATATAAAGATCAGTCCAAAAGTGTCTCGTTCAATACAATCTACAAAACTTATTAAAGGAGTATGTGAAGACATCAATATGTTCGAATTCATTGTTGTAGCCACCATTCGCCGAATTGGTGAACGTAGACCAGTGTTAGATCAGCAGGAACCCACAGCAAAGAGTTGGCGTACGCGCACTGGCCTCCTATACATCGTTCTGGGGACTGCATAACACATTATTGAAATCTAAGCAGTCGAAATCGCTATGACGAATGTTATACAAATACTTCTAATTATTATTTGTGTCTAGAGCTGAACGTCAGAAGTTTGTATTTACTGAGTAACTTGTTGTAGTTTAGGAGCCAAACGTCAGAAACGCTTTTGTCGTTGCTGTTGTGAACCCCTCCTCTTGTTCTTTAGGGTCCCGATACCCATCGGGACCCTAAAGAACAGATGCAGGGGGGCCTGTTCCGAGAGAGAGAAACTTGTGTAGAGCCACCTCGAGACTCAGTTGCTAGATTTTCTTTATGACTGTATTGCATCGCAACATTAATGTCAGCCGCCACCTGGTGCGACCCTTTGCGCCAGAGGCGCCAGGTGTCCCATATGAGCGGCCCCAGAACCGAAACCTGTGGAATATCGCACGACATCTCTTACCGGTTCCACTCTCTCTGGTGACCGGGCTAGATGACGCCTCTATCCATCAGGTAATCCTCGATCATATGACAGCGGTAGGTCGGCATCCAGAGTGCCTCCCTAATACAACTCCAGGGCTGGATGTTGGTCGCATCGGTGACGTCAAGAGTAACCGCCTAGACGACCCTGCCCCAAGACACTGCGTCCCCCATCGTGAGGTCCCCTCATGCACATGATGGCGTCCACGGTTGAGCGCCCCGTCCAGAAGCCGAACTGGTCATCGAGCAACATGATGGGTCGGTATGCGGATGGAGAGTCCGCAGGGCGCTCCGGATTCTTAATGAGGAACAGTTATCCAGTCTTTCGATGAAGTGGAAACTGGCCCCTTTCCAAACATGCGCTAAGGAACCCGCTTAGTCTAAGCCCGAAAGCCTCCGAGGTAATCCATTGGGTCCTGGGGCAGTATTTTTGGCCTTCAGCCTTTTCTAATCTTATAAAGACTAGCTTTTGCCTTCGTAAGCATATACCGTTTTTCCCATTCCCATAGGAATTTCGGGAAATCCTCTCGTATTCCTTTAAGGAGAATAAGAACCACCAAGCCTCTCAGTCAGTCTGTAATTGAAGAGTTTAACGTATTGACGATAATGCCCGAAAGAATCTGAATCTGATGAAAGTACTACTGGTGTAACATTATTCTGGGTTTGTAAATATTTAATGTGGAAACGAACAGAACTAGACAAATCATTTTATAAGGTACAGACAGGTTGTAACCATTTTATTACTTACTGAGTAAAGAACGCTATAATGTTATAAGCTAGAAATGTCTACACAGTATTGAATTGGTTGTTCATAATGAATTTGAAAGTGTAAAGAATCGAATTATTTAAAATCTTTTATCACAGATCATTTCCAAATTCTGCGAATTAAAGAACCTTCCAAATAACAATAAAACATTGAACGTTTCTGGGAAAATCATATCGAAAATAGAAATTTTTAAAATTAAAACCTTCGTATTTTATTGGCAGAATGACATTTGGAAATTTCCTTATATATTTTATGGTCGGACAACTTTTGATAATGTAGAGAACCCATGTAATCGATATAGCTAAAGTAGAAGAGAACAGGGAGGTGGGCAAAAACCCGTTTTAACAAAAAAATAAAACCAAGTTCCAAATGAAAACCACTGCAACTGTTCTCGTGTGATTTCTTTGTTTTTTGACACCGGCTTTCAAAATAGAAGTTACTTTGTACTTCGTAGAGGTTTTCATTTGGAAGTCGGTTTTAATATTTTGTGAAAAGTTTTTATATTTTTCACCTTTGTTTATTAGCCCGAACGCACAGAAAAAAAAACATCCGAATTGATCAAATTTTTGAACTTTCCTTTCAAACAGAACGAATGATACACAAAAGTAAAAGAGAGAGGAAGCCTAAAACGGGACCTCGTGAAACATCCAAATTATCATTCAATACACTAAACATATTACAGTCAAGAGAGTTACCAAACTAAATCAAATCAATTAAGCAATTATAACCAACTGTTACATTACATAATTGAACTATAAGGTTTAAGGTCCCGAAGCCCTTACGTCTAACTATTGTAATCCATTAATTTAGAGAACAAGGTGAGTGTACGTGTTATGTTTCAATTTAGAGGCTTCTAGAGCTTTGCGAAAGCTTGATTAAGTTCGTTTCGTCTGTTTGAAATAATAATATGTTTGAGATACGTGATGGATTACGTAGTGTCTTACGTATTAGGTAACTGCCATCTAAAATTAAATAGAATAAATCGAGCATAATTTTACGGAGGCGCTCGTGGTTTGCCACGGAATCCTAAATAATAGGAGCCGCATGAAATTTCAAGGTTATGCAACGCTTACCAAGGTATGTCCGTAGATGAAGGACTGTCCACTTCATACCGAGATTCCTCCGTACCACGGAAAGCTCGATTTGATCACAGCTGTAGTTTGTAGATCTTTGAAAGTCGCTAAGGCGGTCAAAGCGAAAAAATCTGAAACTAATATTGGCAAGGGGTCTGTTGGTAGACAGATTTTTTTTATTGTGAAATGGACTTGCTCTTGACTCTAGTCTAGGTCACAGGTGACAGAGACAAAGTCGACGATGGAATGAGCTTACCCAGAAGAAGCCGTTCGGAAACAGCAGAGTTCCACTCCTTTGCTGTTCGCATTACAAAAGATGATTGAAAACACTTACGAATTGGTGGAATAGCTACAAGATAGGGATGGTAACCTTCAGTGCGTCTAGATGTCCTATGGTAGAAGGGAAGTTATTGGGTTATGGAGGTTAGGCAGGTACACACTTCATCTAAGATACTGATGCTTAGCGGATTCCACTCAAACCGGATTCAGTTGAACACCAGTAATAGACCTCCTCATAACAGACCATGAACACATCCTTTTATGGCCTCACACAGTTTAAAAATAATAATACGCTTTATTTTTTCTTTCTTTCTTCTTTCAACACTTCTTGGCAAGACAATCCGTAACGACTGCCAAATATCTACAAATGACAGTCGGGACCCATCCACAGACCAACCTTGGCAAGCGTTGCTTAACCTTGAAGATTGACCCGTGCGACTATTAGTCTTCAGCCACGAGCTCCTCAATATTATGATGTTACTACGGCTATAATAATGTCTATAGATCGTATCTTACAATGTTGCTAATGGCACCGATATTGTCCCGAGGCGTCATTGTCGGACCCCGAGCTAACATCTATCAATGCCATTCCTCTCTCACGCGACACGAATATTATGCGTTCGTTGAATGTTAAATGTAAATATCGCTAGAAAATGGTGTGTGTATGTAACTTCAGCGCTGATTTTTCCGTACGAGTGTCAAACATACTTCATTACGTATAATGTAAAGTAACGAATGGGTAAAATAGAAGTATCGTTAAAAATTACTATCACTACTTAGTATCAAACAAATTCGCTTTTCGTCGTCTGTCTGTCCCTATGTAAGCTTAGATCTTTAAAACTACGCAACGGATTTTGCTGCTGTTTCTTTTAATAGATAGAGTGATCCAAGAGGAAGGTTTATATGTATGTATTTGATAGATGTTGATGTTGATAGATGTTGATGTTGATGCCTGAAGCCCGAAACCGTAGGCAAAGCTAGTTCTACTCGTTTGAATAATTATGCCTTTCTTTTTTTATATACTTATTTGTTTGTCCCACTACTGGGCAAAGGTAACCTCCATACCCTTCCACTCTTTCCGGTGTGTTGTTTTCTCCAACTAATCCTTGGGTAAAAGGGTGTTTTGAAAAGATCGCTTTTAGCGATAAGGCCGCCCATTGTGTTTTCTTTATCTATATTTTCTGTAACTTATATGGTGTACATAATAAAGAATATTCTATTCTATTGTATTCTATCCGTCATGAACGCCTACAAGTTGTCACACCAGCGTTTCTTAGGCCTTCCTGTAAATAATTTCTAATATTGATTTATTTCAATTAGTGTTACAATTCGTTTTAGTCTAATAGTGAAACTATTTTCGTTCTGTTTGTAAATTTTGTCTCCCAATTTGCTATACTTTGAGAAAATTCAGCAGCACAATAAAATTAAAACTTTCTTCAAAAATGTTCCACCTCAGGACACTCTCACCCAATTTCACCTGAACGTAATCGAATTTCCCTTCAATCAATTCATAATAGCATTGTTTGCTAGACAAATTATTAATTGTTAGAGCGTCTAATCGACGCTGTGGTGAAATTAAGTTATGTTCCCGTCTACCGGAGTTACCAAGGCCTTCCTTAGAAATTTAATTACCTTCGAATTTGTTTAAACATACTTTGTCTGTGGAATCTATGGAGGATTTATTAGGGTTGGAATTCAATTTAGAGAAGTTTATCCTCTATATTTTGGCAGAATCGGTTATATTTTTACATTGTTTGCTTACAACCGGTTTATATAAATAAGCTGTATACGCTTAGTCTTTTGCTGGAGAAAATTTTGACAGATAATGGCTAAGTTTCCAGTCTAATTTATTTCTATTATTGAGATACAGTGGGCAATTTAGGAACCAAAAACTGGGTCACAACACACCTTGTACTGAACCCTAAAAGAGTAATATTTGGCGTCCAGACTGTAAAACTTTTATGATACCTATAACACTACAATGTCTTGCACACACCCAGACATCAAGTTTTGCCAAAATTTTGTGACTACTATTACCCGACCTAGATTTACAAGAGACCAAAAACATTACCTCTTTATCATGAAAGCCAGAAAAATATTATTCATCTGCGAAGCCTCAGTTGTATATATGTATGTCTCAGTTATATTATACTTACTCGCTTTTGCCTGAAACTTCGTACGCGCATAGGTGAATCCACTTATAATGACATCGAAGGGAAGTGAAAAATACGTTATAAGAAGCGGATGTCATAAAAAGCGTATTTTTAGGCATTAAACAAATTCCGGTCTTTGTTGGATATTTCGTAAATTAAGAAGAACCAAGAAAAAAATGTTGATAGTGGTAAATCAA
This sequence comes from Hecatera dysodea, assembly GCA_905332915.2. Taxonomy (NCBI): domain Eukaryota; kingdom Metazoa; phylum Arthropoda; class Insecta; order Lepidoptera; family Noctuidae; genus Hecatera; species Hecatera dysodea. Next base: position 6,145,225 of record HG995288.1, on the reverse strand, counting down.
TCAAAGCAAAAGAAAAAGAAATAGGAATTATGTCCCTCACTATAACTTAATATAATTCCTAAAAAAAATAGGTCATCATAGACCATTAGTGCGGGACGCTACTTGTGTCGATACACCTGCGCCATCCCATCTTCCTAGCTCATAGTGCTCTGCTGACGCTGCCGCTGCGGCTGCGGAGAACCTCAAGCGGCGGAAATATAATAACTCTGTTGGTAGTTATATTTTCGAGCCGTTTGGGGTTGAAACTCTCGGGTCGTGGGGTCTGTGTGCTCATAACTTATTTAAAGATTTGTCAAGATGTTTAGTTGACACTTCGCGTTACCCAAGAGCTAGCTTTTACCTTGGACTAGGGATAAGCATTGCCATACAGCGTGGTAATGCTGCCAGCCTTTTGGGTACATTACCAGTGGCCAGCGATGCGGAGGAATTTTTCGACGCCATCTTGTGAGTATATTTATTTTTAGATAGTTATTTTTTTATTTAAGTATATAATTATATAGTAATAATTAATTATAAAATAATAAGTTTAAAGAATTTAATATGAAAACCTTACTTCATATTAAGTATTTGGTCAATATAGGCCGCGTCATAATAAATGGATTTCACTGTGCTGTTTTTTCCCGTTCCCATAGGAATTGAAGGAAAATCTTCTTTTTCTGCTCCTCAAGGAACCTTTTTTTTTTTTTTTTTTTTTTTTGGATGGGAAATCATCAAATGACTTCTCCCGCTCTGGGCGGAGCGGAAGGGAGTGTCAGACTTTTACTGACTAAAACCCACCCGTGCTCCTCCATGTGCCCTTTGCGTTCCAGGGCCGCGGCAACTCTCTCGAACAAATTCCGCAACCCTAGCAGGCACCGACCCTATGGGGCCCCGTCTCTGGTGCTGACGGCTCCTTGAGGCGCGCGTGAAGCACAACGCGTCGTCGACTCAGCCTGGTATCGGACGGCGAGCCACCCACGCTCACCGTCCACAGGCATCAGCCACTGCGCAATAGCACAGTGGCCGACTTGTCTCTGGAGGAGGCCGAAATGGGACCATTACTGGCACTCCATTTCAGCCCCCTCCCGAGTACCGGGAGTCGCAGCACCCACAGCAGAAGCGGCAGAAGCGGCGACGGAAGCCGCGGCGGCGGCAGAGGCGGCGGCGGCGGCGGACCTCTTGCCCCTGGTCGGGGCGGATGGCGCGCAGGCCCTTCCCCCAGCCCAGTGCTCGGCCGGCTTGCCAACAGCCGCACATGCACTGCAGTGCGGCGTGGCCTCGCACGAGCCGGCCCGATGACCGGGCTGACCACAGCGGAAACAAAGTCCACTGCGGTCCACCTCCGAGGGGCACATAGCTCCCGTGTGGTTGCCCACATGGCAGCGGTAGCACCTCAGAGGTCTGGGTTCCAGCAGTTTTACCCGCGCAGAAACCCACCCCACCAAGAGCCTTCGACCCTCCGACACTGTTCTGGCCGCCGTCACGGGGCAGCTCACCACAAGGGTTTGCATGCCCGTGTTGTCAGGCCGGAGGGTGCCCGCCTTGACGAGCTCGGCAGAGCACCCCCCAGTCCTGGCGACGGCGGCCACAACCTCCTCCTCCGTCACGGAGTCGTCCAGGCCCACTATGCGCATGTCAATGCACTTAGTCGGCCTGGACACTCGAACCTCGTCCGCGGGGAGGACCTCCTTCAGCCTTTCGGCCAGGGCGTCCGCGAACGGGCCACTCTCCGCTCCGGCGAGCTCGAGCTTCCGGGCACCGGTCAGGGTTCTCCTGATCCCAAGGCCCCCAGTGATGCCCAGCTCCCGGAGGTTCACCGCCTCCTTCGCCCGCTTCATCAGGGCGAGGTACGTCACACCCCTCTGTTCCGCTTCCGGCTGCAGTGTTAAAACCACAGCCGCGGACTTCGGGGCGCGAAGCCTCGCCGCGATGGCGTTGGCCTTCCGCCGCTGCCTCTTGGCCTTGCTCCTGGCCGCCTTTTTGGCCTGCCGCTTTTCTCCAGCAACCTGCCACCCGGCCCCGGTCGCAGGAGGGTCCGAGGTTGGGGGTGGGGGCGGCTGCGGCGCCACTGACGCAGCAGCTTTAGCCGCTCCCCCTCCAGCCTTCCTCCTTCCCCTCTTCGCCGGGGCCGACTTGGTCGTCAACGGCGTCGCAGGCGCCGGCGCCACAGGCGCTGACGCGGCTCCCGCCTTGGCCTTCGCCTGGCCGGACGTTCCCGGGCCAGCAGCCACCGCGGCTGCGTACGAAGCCGCCTTCTGCTGTCCCGGGGGCCTCTGTGCCGCCGCTAACGGGGGACGCCGGACCATGTCCTCCAAAACGGAGAACTGCTTCCGGAAGGGAGCCAGCTCCTGCCGCACCAGGCTCCGCACCTGGCTCAGCACTTGGCTCCCCTCCAGCGCCGCCGGACTCAGCCCCCCCCGCGGCCCCTCAGAGGCCGCTCTGGCCATGTCAGCCAGGTCCCTCCGGAGCGACTCATTCTCCGCTATGAGTCTCTCCGTTACGGCCGCGAGGCGGGCGACCTCCGCCCGCAACTCTGTCGCCTCTTCGGACCTGCCGACGTTGGCCGCCGCCGCCGCCATAATGGAGGCTTTGGCCGCGCTAATGGCCTCCCGCTTAGAGGACTGCTTCCTCTTAAAGGCCACAGCGCGGATCGCGGCCTCCACGACCTCCTCCAGCTTGGCCCTCTTCTCCTCAACCGTGGGACGCACCTCTCCCGGGGGCTCCGAGTCGTCGGAGTCGAGAGTAGGCGGAAGAGTAGAGGGAGCCCTACGACCGCTCCCTCCAGGGCGATGCCCCTCCTCCACCAGCCTCCCGGCCCGACTCTCCACCTCCCGGGTAGAGGGAGCCAGCCCCCTCCCTGCCTCACAGCCCCTGCCCCGCCTTGCGGTGGGGATTTTGCGGGCGGAGGCAAATTCGCCCTCGGAGGACGACCCCCCGGTATCCTCCCGTCTGGGCCGCTTGCGGAAGAACTTGCCGTTCTCCGCAGCAGCCCCCTCTCTTCCGGATCCAGAGCCCGCCGAGCTGACCGTTACTAGGTCTGGGGCGGAGCCGGAATCCGACTCCGCACCACCCCGGCGCTCAGGCGAACCCTCCTCTCCAAACTCGTACGACATCAGCTCCTTAAAGGAGTCAGATCCGGATGACGACGATGACTCGGAGCCTCCTCGGCTCTTGTTGCCACTGGCAAGCGGAAGACGTTTGGTGCCCACCCCAGAGTACGGAGGGCAGCCCGCCGAAGCGGGGTGGGATTCCCCGACCGCTGAGCAGTCGGGACCCACCTGGGGACTCATTTTGCAAGCGTCTTTTTTCATTTTTTGTTCCTTTTAAGGGTGTGGTCCCTTTTCGCTCCGCCCCTTCTCAGGGCCCTCTCTTCTAACCTCCCCTCTCCACCTGCTCGCTGCTCTCTCAGTCACGTCTGATGATCAGACGCGTACCAGAGAGCAGCGAGCAAGCGTGTGTCTCTCTTGGTCTGATCCCTCACTTGCGACCTTCCGGCATGAGTGGCTCTACCGGGAAAGCTCGCAAGATCATTGGGACGCTCAAGCCCCACCACGACGACAACGTGGAGACACATTCGGTGGGGCTCCTCAAGGAACCTACATACCGAATTTTAGCTTTCTATGACTAGTACTTTCGGCTGTGCGTTGTCTGTCAGTCACTCAGTAACAAAAGAGATTTTTTGTAATTATGTCAATGTTGGATTTGATTTCCAGTATTATCTAATGCTTTCGGTCTAACCTAGTATCCCCACGTAAAATACCAACTCTTTAAGTGGTGAAGCTACTTATCTGATCTTATATAGATCGACGGGAGCAATTTCCTCTGTTGAAGGAGCAGTCTCATTGGCATATCAGTAAAAAACACCATGAATTTCTTTCTTTAGATTTTGACAATTTTTAACCGACTTCTAAAAAAGGAGGAGGTTCTCAATTCGGATGTTTGTATTTTTTTTTTTATTGTTTGTTCGCGCATAACTCCGTCGCTTGTCAACCGATTTGAAAAATTCTTTTTTTTGTTGGAAAAGGTATACTTCCCAAATGGTCCCATGAAAATTTTATCGAAATCGACTAAGCGGTTTTCGAAAAATCAAAAAAAATATCTACATTATCTACATTGACGACCTCTTAGTTTACTCTGCAAAGGAGCAGTACGTTTTTTTTACACCAATGTGATTGGTTCGTTTAGGTGGGGGGAGGGGAGGGGATGTAGGTACCACTAAAAAGTGAAAAATAAAAAACTTTTTACAAAAAAATACAACCGACTTTTACACAAAAAATCAAAAAAGCAAAATAACTTTAATTTCGGAAGTCGGTGTTCAAAAAACGAAAAAGCAACCACAAACACCGAGTTCCGAAATTAAAGTTATTTTGCTTTTTTGATTTTTTGTGTAAAAGTCGGTTGTATTTTTTTGTAAAAAGTTTTTTATTTTTTTGAGATCAATAGAGATGTTGCCTGAGTAAAAAATATATGATTATGTTTAGTCTGTTAGTTATATTATAGAACAATATTGAACACGTATTTTTTCCTTTATCAAATCAATAAAAACCGACGAAGATAAAAAGCATCAATGATCAGGAGTGGGACCCTGTGACGTCACTGCCCGGTAAGCATTGTAGCGAGTAGTGACGTCACACGAGTTCTTTACGCACTGTATCGTCTTCATGTTTTGTTTATGTGAAAAAAGAAAAAATACGTGTCCAATATTTTTTGGAAATCTATAAGACGGACTAATCAGATTTTTTTAGTTAACTACCCTATTATTGTCACTGAGTTGATCGACCTGACTTTGAGTGCTTTTAGTTTGAGAATTGACGTTCAGTTGTTCGTTAAAATTATAGCGAAACTGCCTGTCAAACTTTCGAGATTGTGATTATCTCTATCGAACTACCCGTTACAGCTCTCAAATTGAAAGTCAGACTGCAAGTCTGAATTTATAATCGATTGCTGAGATTATGGTCAACCACTATTACTCGTACATAAGACTCAAACTAAAGTAACGGGTGAAATGTAATTTTATTATTACTGTCTATTACTGAGTAGTGAATCGCAGGACGATTCCCGGCCATCGTGGGCGCGGGCCTACGGACGGCGAGCGATGGGTGGCTCGCCGTCCGATAACAACCAGGCCCAGGTCGATGGCGCATCGTGATCAACGCCAGCGTCAAACAGAAATCAGCAAATTGATGGAGCCCACTAGGGCCAGTGTCTAGGTTTGTGGTAGACACTCCCGTCCGTTCCACTCAGAGCGAAAGAAGTCATTTGATGATTTCCCAAACTACACAAAAAGAACTCTTTTGCCTTGCCCTTTAAAGAATCAGAGTACTGTAGTCTGTGTAATAACGTTCATTGTTCGTTAACGTTCGCTGTATCTAACTCTGCCGAAATCCCCTTACAATGTTGTCGTCACTTTACTAGGATAAACACATTACCGTTATTTATTGCCCGACAGATAATTCTTGTAGCACATTTTTCACGCACATAACTTTCAGTATTTATAGCCGCTTAACTTTATCGTTTCAACGTAAACTAATTAAAGCTGAGTACAAGGGGACAAGGAGGAAAGGATAGAAGGTATTCTTTGTTTAATGGGCAGGCATTGTTGCCATTTTGAACAAGGGTTTAGAACTATCCCGTTGGTGCGCAACTGCTGAAAGATCCTGAAGCTTTAATCTAATAATAAAAGACATAAATTCTAGGGTTGAGGAATTTGTTCGAAAGAAATAACGAAAGAAAGAAAGAAAGGAAGAAGAGAGGAAGAAGAAAGAAGAAAGAAAGAAGAAAGTAAGAAGAAAGAAAGAAGAAAGAAAGAAGAAAGAAAGAAGAAAGAAAGAAGAAAGAAAGAAGAAAGAAAGAAGAAAGAAAGAAGAAAGAAAGAAAATACATTAATTTGGCACATACACATAATGTATGGTAAAACAACAAATAAAAGAAACCCATCCAGAAAAAAGGGGACATTCTTTCAGCGGTAGCGGAAGCATGGTGAAGGCGATTGTCAAAACGTTTAACTATGTAGAAACAAAAATGTAATATGTATGGGATTGACTAACGCTGTTGACCATGACCAAATGTCACGTGATCGATCTCTTACATTTTGACATTTCGGCAATCGCCTCCTCTGATATAATGGCACTTTATCACTGAATGAAGTAGTTAGTGACTTTAACTAGAGGCTCAGAGGCACCGGCATATTCAAAGTCATTTTATCAACAAAAGCGATTGTGGAACTGCCAAAATTGTACTTTGTAAACTCTAGCGCTTATCGATCGAACACATTATTTTTAGACTTTTCAACAGTCGCTATCGCTGGGCGAAGTAACTTTGTCTCGAGTGGGCTCGATTCGTAGGTCAGTTTAAAATTGTTACAGGGTTTTTACCGGACTGTGTCAGGAATGGAGTGATGTTTTTCGAGAGTATGTACATATGTATAGATCTCTGTCTAAGACGGAAAAATAGCAATCTGAATAAGGCAAGCTTCTGGATTGGTCATAGTCACTACTCGTAGTATTAAAAGGAGGCGTACACTGTGGGTAAGGAGATCATATTTGTCTAGGATTATCCTAGCCAAAGCAGTGTTCTTTCCCGTGAAACAAAATAAGAAGTGGAGATTGAAGTTAAGTACAGTTAAGAATTGGTAAGACAAACGTGTTTTTGGATTGGTTGTGCGCCTGATCTGTTTCCTATCCTCGGTTATGTCGAATTCTCGTTTCAGGCAGTGAAAAACATGCTTTGCATTTTACCAAACCCTGGTAACTCCAAAAGCTGATGCCAACAATGTGTAAAATAATTAGTATCATATATCAACAATCCTAGCTGAAATCCCTCAAAAAATATTTAGAATATGGATTTTATAACAAAATATTTTCCTCCCGTGAAACTGTCACAACATGATAATGAAGTAATCATGATTTCATTGCAATCAACGCATTGTATGTAGATACGCAAGTTTTAATTAACGTTCGATCAATTATCGCTATTATCTGATGACTCTGTAATTGCACATCTCTTGTTTTATGGGCGCTGGATTTATTGATTGCTGATTTATAATTAAAAATAACTAGGATGAAACTCAACGCTACATTATATTACAAGTACCGTGCAAATTGATAGACAGAAGTAGACTACGTAACTCAGCAAAAGTGCAGCTATACTAATGAAATAATTCATCATAAACGGAATATAATTTCCAGAACATTTTTCTATAAGCAAACATATAACCATCCAACAACCAACCAACCATCATTATATTATATATATTTACATAGTATGATTTCGAATCCTAAAATTTAAATAAATGTGATAGTTCCTGAAGATTTCTGAACCAATTTTGATGGACCTTTACGGTAAAGTGCCAATACTACGCGAGCCGCGAGAGGTTGTTTACCTCAATATATATAAAACTCTTAAGTTACTGAGTGACTGACAGACAACGCACAACCGGTAGCACGGTTCGTAGAAAGCTGAAATTTGAGTGAATTTCCCGAAATTCCTACGGGAAAACCGACATATGCATATGAAGCCGTGGGTAAAAGTTAGTCTTTACCAGATTCGTTTAATTTTCTATTGACAAGGTGGAAGACAAAGGAAAGCTACTTTATCTTGTCGATTTTTTCTTCTAACTTTGTGAGAACTTTAGAGGATTGAATTACTTTCAACGGATATTATACATATTAATCTTACCATACATTTCCAAATCGTGTTGCAAAATAAACGCAATATATTTCCAACAAAGTAATAATAAAACAAACTTACCTCGAAGCAGCGTAAGAATCCCAAGCGGCATCACCAATATAGCCACAAGCAGGTCAGTAATAGCCAGTGACATCAAAAAATAGTTCGTCACATTCTGCAACCTCCTTTCCAAATAAATTGCCAAACACACTAGAACATTCCCTGCTGCCGTGCAGACTACCAACATTATTGCAATGAGAGCCCACCAGTTGTTCACCGCATTATCTTCTACAATGCCATTCGTGGCGTTTCCAGTATCATTACCAAAGACATCAAAGATATTGTCTATAGTATAATTGACTGCTTCTTCAAACGATTCGGTCAGTTCCAGCACATTCTTTGATAAAGATCTATAGCTGTGTTCATGCATTGTGCCGCGTTTCCTTTGGTACCAGTCTCATCTTCGATGGTACCCCATTCATCTTATTTCGTAAATGTGGATGGTTTCCGGATACATTTTCTTTTTGTTCTAATATTGCTCGTTAATGTTGTGAAGCATCTGGAACAAAATAAATTAATTTTAATTATTGTGTACCAGACCCATTATAAAGTGGAAAGATTATTTGTTTTTCAACCGATTTCAACAATTTTATCTCCAATGGAAAGCCATATTATCAGCAAGTACCATTGGTTATAATTTCTCCCCGTATTCCCACGGGAACGAGAAGTACGAGAAACCGTGAGTGGACCGACTAGACATTACTTTATTTATTTAAACTTTATGTATGTACAATAGTGGTACATGGGCGGACTTAATGCAACAAGGCATTCTCTACCAGTCAACCTTTGGGTTAAAAAGACAACACTGTGGTAGGTATATAAAAATACAAATGTATTTTTTGGGAATGAAAATACATATATGCTAAAATAATAAACTAATAAATATGATGTTTTCTTGTTGTCTTTATTATAGAACGTTACTTTTTTCCAATTATTAATCTGCCTAGAACTTGTTGGGGTCGGCTTCTAGTCTTACCCGATGCAGTTTATATGGAGTGACTGCCTATCTGGCTTCCATATCCTCGCAACTGGGCTATACGATATCCATTGGCAAGACTGGTGTCAGATTTTCTGACTTCTGACTATCCGTAACCGCGACAGTCAAAGCCTCAACAGAATTACAAACTCGCTATGTAAAGGATAGTCACCGATCCATGTACCAACCTCGGCAAGCGCACCACAACATTTAAGTTCTACTTGTATGGTATTTTTCAAATATAAATTGAAACAGAAATCAGTAGACTTTGGTGTCAAATATGCTTTAGTATAATTATATTCGTATTTCCCAATGGATAAAGCATAGATGCGTACCTATTGTACAGTCGGTGATAGCAATTAGCTGACCCCCCTAAAAATTACTCAATTTTACACCCTATGCTCATAACATTAAACGTTATATTCAATATGTATGAGTTTATCACACTAACACTACTCGTTGAACAGAAACAATAAATAATTTTGATACGCAAACTTGAGCTTTGAGAGGTTGGTATTAGGTCATTTATTTATAACTGTTCACCTATTTTAATAAGTGGGTAGTAAGACGTCAATATGCGTATGCGTATATGCGAATATGGGGTAGAAGAATAAATCGAACAAGATATTCTATGCACAAATAGCTGTGAATACGCGCGAACATTTTTACGTTGCCTTACTAAATTGTAAAAATCCACGCTTTTTTCCTTTTTATTAATTGTTATCAGTTTTGATAGTTTAATCGTCATGTCCAAGTTGAGTTGAGTGATTATTTAAAATACAAAATAATCAATTTGCATGAGGAGAATGTTGGTATTAAAGCGATTGCTACGAAACATAATAAATAGCGGTAAGTGTATTCTTTTTTATGCTTCATTTATAATTATAGTTATTCCTTAATTCGTTAGTTGGCTTAAAAGCCGGTGAATGTAGAATAATAGACAATTAACTATGTTTCATTATGAGTCTAATTTGAGATCATTTATAGGTCTAATTTGATTTATATTATCTAAATTGATAAACGTATTTTTGCAAACTTAATCGATAAATTATGTTTACCTATTCGTTACTAAAATTATGCTTATTCTGTTGTTTCAGAGAAATACAGTCAGATTGTGGCTAAGACGTTTGACGTGTGGTTTTAATATTCAAAAAGATCGTCCTGGACCAAAACCATTCATGAGAGGAAGTGATTGTTGTTGGATATGGTGCGCGGTATGCGGGACCGCTTGCAACAAGTAATAGAAAAAAATGGTGCTCCACTTCGCTATTAAAAGCATATTATAAATGACTTGAGTAACCAGTGTTGGTCACAAACAATACTAACGTATGTCAGTGTGTGTGTTAAATTAACTATTGTTATAATTTCTAACGAAGTATTTCGAATACCTAGTTTTTTGTCAAAACCTTATAACTAAAATAACTACTCACAAAACAAATTGATATATAGTAGGTAGAACTTCAACGTATAATTCCGTTTTATTTAGTTAAGTAAATTATATTTAATGTGGTGATGTTATTGTTATGAAATAGAAATACATACCTATATTTCTAAATATTATAACATGCTGATTCACTACATTAAACTAAGTGCAGTTAACAACGTTATTAGTAAAATAGTAAGTAGGTAAATATTATAATCTTCGTGTCGTCATCAATATAATTTATGTTATTCTTATAATATCTTTTTTTATAAAATATAATCGTTTTTACCATAATTTTGGTTTTTTATTTCCGTTCGTTTTTTTTTGTTGCTAAAGTTATAATTTATTATTTATAACTTAAAATAAATTTACAAAACAGAAACAAAAGCGTCAATCACGTTGGTTACGAACTCACAACCTCGATTTGTCAGCTCACTACAGTCACCACTAGACCACTCGAAACATATTTGACACTATCGAAATTACGTATTATATTACAAGTTAAAATAATATTCAAGATCATACCTACCTTAACACTGCGTATTAAAGATCAAATTCGAATAACTATTTTATTGATCGTAGACGTTGAACCAGTTGTCTTACTGCTAACAAGCAGAAGGTTCAAATTCGTTTAATTTTTAGGGGGTCAGTTAATTGCTATCACCGACTGTACAACCAACTAAATTATGTTCAGACATTAATATTCCTACAACCACTTGTTCCAACAGTACTCCCACAAGTAATACTCAAGATAAAATCATATCAAACCAATATTAAAGTAATGCTTTTACCCCACAAAGGTTAGGTTAGGTAAGTATTGCCCCATGACTCAGATACATACTCCAATATCTTAGTAAAAGAACAAAAACAAATAGGAACCTTTTGACCCTTTTATATCTCTTATGATTAACTTTAGGGTTTTTGCCTAAAAGATGAATTTGTGTTTTGTTTTGAATAAAATATAAGTTCATATTTTAACCAAGCATTAGTAGACATGTAGGGCCTGTTAAAGTGATCAGAACATTGTTAATTGATTAAAAAAGAACATTGGTTTTGCAATTGAGCTGTGCGTTAAAACTACTGCGCCTCAGCACGCGGGCCGCTTCGTTCCTCCGTCCCTACGCGGAATTAATACGCTTATTAGATATAAAGTTTCTGTAATTAATTTTGAAGCACATTATTTTAAATTGAACAAAAGGTCAAACATGCTATTATATAGAAATGGCAATTTGACTAATAAATTCATCCAAATTCAATTATGCCATTTTATGTTATTTTAAATGAAACTGAACCAAATAATCGTTGCTCTAAATAAACGTTATGTTAAACGAAATTATACAAAATTTTAACTTTACCAAGGCCAAATAAAAATATCCATTTTAAAAGTGTACCATTGTACATGCGGCTAAACAATAATAACATACATTTAATCATTTTTATGCTTTAAAAATATTCGTTTAAAGAAGATTATGCCATCTGTGTTATGCCAAATTAATTTCGGAGCATAGACTCTGCCAGATAGAGGGAACCAGTTCATTTCATTATGTTAATTTGTAGTGTTTAAAACACCAGTTTGTTTACAGCAGTTTCCAATTAAGAAGACCTATAAAATGAAGTTTCCGTTCTGACTAGCTTGTAAAGCAAACCGTGTTGAGAAAGTTGTGAGATTTTGTTGAAATTTTCGCTACAAATTCTATCATTAACCTGAAAAGCGTTGGTATAATTAATTCTGTGAGAAACCACCACTGGAAATATATAATGGTACTTCACAGTTCAAGTAGCAATCCGCCCCAGCTTTACACGTGTGTAAATTATGTACAAGAAGATAGAAAGAAAATAAAGACGTTTATTCCGCCTCACACGAAACCTTTTTCATTTATTGCTCTTTCCAGTAGTGCATACCGTATCACTATTTGTATTTCTTTGTAAAAAACGTTTTATTTTTCACTTTTGAGTGATAATACCCCACAGCTAAATCTACCCATCACAGCGTACGTGTTATAAACTGGTGTTAACAATAAACATACACGCGATTTCAACAATCCCGGAAGATTTGCAGTCATTTGTTGAAGAACTTCATCAGATCATCACTAAACTAGAAAGGGGAACCGTCCCTCGACTGCAACGAAAAGATTATTATCTATCTTGTTTTTGTTTTTTCAGTTCACTTATTGACATGGCAGGCGTGTTTTTAATTATTTGTTTTTGTAATAAATGTACCGTGTGGGTTTTATGTGTGTGCTAAATAAATTTTAATTTTACTTTACTTTGAATAAATTAAAAAGTTACTAGGCAAATCATACACATTTTGATGTTACAGCAATTCTCTATTTGTATCCGTATCTAATTATAAGCGTACCTTAGTATCACAATAATCGTTGGCAATACAGCTGCAGCCCTACCATGACGTCTTAAATCCATCATGATTCCTGTGTCAGAGAGAGACGGAGTTACACAAGACAAATCACTAACCCTTTCCCTCACACTGAATCATGATAGAATTGGCACTTCATAGTACGGCCACTGGTTAGTTTCCTGGCGACCAACTAAACTTAATAACTGTCAAACATCCTTAATGCCGATGACAGCTGGGACAGTGACTTAACGTGTCTACTGAGCCACAAACGGGACATTTTCCATTTGAAATTATTAAAGGCTGTGAATATCAAAATCTTAAAATAAGTCTAATCAAATATTAACATCAAAAGTTACAGTAACCTTTACAAATAAATCATCTGACCACAAAGTACCTCTCTTAAACAAAAACCCGAAACATTAACTTAACCTGTAAATTGATGTTTTTGAACGCCTTAAGAAATTCTCTTCTTAAGTTAAATAATTTATAAGCATTTAAAACTAAGCCGGTAAAAGGGGCAGACGGTCTGAAATCCGGGTGCTAACGAGGAACTTCGAACTTACTGACAAACCTATAACACAATAATATCTTATAATTTGGATTTTTTGAAGAGATAAAACTGTGTCTTCAAGTTTGGCAGGTGGACACGGTGGAGCATATGGAGGAGGTCTGCCCTGCTTGGGCGGAGTAACGCCGTGTCCTCGTCGAGGCGATCGGCGGCGGTGACCTCTCGCGTTTGGCCCTGGTTCAAACCATGGTCCGGAGCGAGGAGGCATGGGAAGCGGTCGCCTTATTCAGCGAAGCAGTAATTCAATGATAGCGAAAGAGGCGGCGGAACGAGTGCGAGACGCTCTAGACGCAACAGAAGAAGACACCCCGGGCGTCGGGAAACGCTGGGCGATTCCCGGCCACCGTAGGCGCGGGCCTGCGGATGGCGCCGTCCGATAGCAACCAGGCCCGGGTCGACGGCGCGTCGTGTTCCATGCGCGCCTCAAAGAGCCGCCAGCAAATAAGACGGGGCCCCATAGAGTCAGTGCCTGCTAGGGTTGCAGAATTTGTTCGAAAGATTGTTTGCGGTTTAGACAGTAAGAGTCTGACACTCCCTTCCGCTCCGCCCAGAACGGGAGAAGTCATTTGATGATTTCCCATCCAAAAAAAAGGTAGTTAGCAGGTGATGATGAAGCGGAAATTAAAAATAGGCTATAAATAATTGGTAATAGGATAAGTGACAAAAAATACAATAACTTTCATAGATAGGTACTAAGATAATATAGAATAATTTATTTTAAAACAAATAACTTGAAATCACTTTGCCGCTTTGCACATGTCTACAATTTGAGACTTTTTTTTTTGTGTTGTGGCTCCATCGTTTAACTAACGATGATTTTGCCAATGTCAAAGTTTGGAGAGGAACTAATGATCGGTTCTCATTAATTATAGTCATGAATTTGAGTCAGTTTTTGTTGTGAATCGAGGTTCAAAAGAACAAAAAGTTTTTGGATTTTATAGATAACAGCACTTATTAGTGTTGAGACACGAAGGTAAGTAAACAAAAAAAAGTAACAGATAATATTAGTTATAACTGGATTTTATTAATATTAATAAATTTATAAAGGAATTTAACTGCGGGGGAATGGGCTAAAGATAAAAGGAAAGGGATGTTAACTGCTTAATACAAAGCAATTTAAAGTGTCACTTTTGAAGTGAAGTCACTTTATTAAAAGCATTTTCATCTGTGAGGGAGTTATATACAAGGCATATTAGTTTGAACATGTTCCAGGTAATATAGTAAGTTTTAAATAAATATTTGAATAATATCAGTCAGGCGATGGCCAGACTCACAAATACGATAAAGAACAGGAGGACATGTCATCATGATTCCGTTGGAAAAAAAGAAGAAGCTATACAGGATAAATGGCACTATCGCTATTGACAATGAACGGGGCAGCTCTAGATTTGAATATTCCCCAATATAAGCAAAAAATAGATGACACAAAAATATTTAAGGGTCAAAATCTGCTTAACAAAAACAGAAGTTAAGACTCCGATAACGATCTCCCCAAGTGGTACAGTTATGTTCAATAACTAAGTAGGTCCCTCAAGGTCTTCGCAAAATATACGATGGCAAATAAATTTGATACTTGCAGCGTATCGATTTCAGGTTTCAGTAGCCGTGGCAACATAATTAGGTACGTGCTTAAACGAATGCCAGACATGAAGGTCAGATGGTTCACACTATTTTAAGTCTATCGTTTCTTTGGTGGTCTATTTTTTAACCGACCGACCGAGGAGGAGGTTCTCAAGTCCGCTGTATTTTTTTTATGTGTAATAACTTAGTAATGAATGTCCTGATTTTTATGATTTTTTTAATATTCGAAAGCTGGTGCTGGTCGTGTGATCCCATTTAAATTTTATTTAAATCTGGCGGCCAGTATTTGAGTTATCGCTAATAATGCGTGGCTGACTACATTGATGATATTCTTGATTCAATGTTGCCCATGTAAAATGAAAAAATAAATTTGTATACGATGGTTTAGCAGAGCGTCTTAGTAATTCAAGGTGGTCACTTTCTAGTTTGGAGAAGATCTAGAAAGAAATAAAGAAAAGAAAGAAAGAAAAAGCGTTTATTTACCACAAACAACGACAGTTTTTGTTCTAAACTAAACCTTAAACTATAGTGTTAGTATTAGAACATCTTAATTTATGAATGACCGATGAAGAACTGAGATAGGAAACGGAACTCTTTATTAATTGATAGCAAATCTATGGATTGCTGAAATCGCATTTTTGTTTATTGTTTACACCAATTTATACCATGTCTGCTGTGATGGGTAAGTTTAAGGGGGGTGGGCGGTTGTACCACTAAAAAGTGAAAAATAATTAAATTTGGAATTCTTCAAGAGCAACGTGGAGTCTGGATCTCTGACTAGTTCATGGCAACAGGCTGGCAGTAGATGATTAAGAAAGGCAAAGTATTTACTGTCATAGAACTGAAATGCATGCAAATTATGAACTTTAACTAGAAATTCCTAAACATTGTATTATTAGTACTTAAAATATGTTAGCAGAGACAACAACTAAAATGAGCATTTTACTAAAGACGGATGGAACGGAAACGAGGCAGATGCAAATGAGACTTGAAAAAAGGTGCACTATATTATCATCCATAGAATAATTATTCAATGACGTCTTGACAAAGAATATGTAAACGATTCAACCTTTAAAATTATAGACCAAAGCCTGCAATTAAATGTGAAGAACCTAAAGAATGTTAGAATACTGCACCATTTTAATCACATAGCTTGCGACGCTTCGGCGACCTAAAGACGGTACTATCAGAACTTTCATACAAATCTAGCCAGTCATGGAATGTTTCCGTTACTCATGGACATCCGTGGTAATATTTTCTACTTATGATAATACGGTATTTTCCTGAAAAGATCAGTTTGTACCAAAAGAAAATTTAGGAAAATAGATTACCATCAAAAGATTTCCGACTCGTATTCTTTCTTTTGTGCCTATTATTTGACAAAAAAATAAAGACGCCGTTTTAATTTCACGTGACGTCACTTTGCCTTGGTATACTTTCAATTTTTATCAACAATTGACGTCACCAGCCCTTACTCCAGAAGGCATTCTATCTTTGTCACTTTCATTGATTTTAAAAGGCAAGAAATGACAGTCCATATTTTTAATGTAACTGACGTGCCTTTTTTTTCACTCCAATTACATCCCTGTTGAAGCTATCCTCAGCTTCAGTACGATGGCTGTTTCAACGCTGCTACTTAATTTTAGTCATCAACGCTTCATCGTCAACATTTATTATGATAATATTGATAAGTACGTAAAATTGTACGAATAACTATTTCAATTTCATAAGGTATCACATGTAGATAATCGTCGTGTCCTAGATTACAGCCTCACAATTGAGTCCACATTTAGAATCATTAACATTGTCCGACTGTTTAATTTCAACTTTATCTTAAAGACTTAAAGTTTTATTTGGATTGGCAAATCTAAGTTATATAAATAAAGGTCTTACAGCAAATAGCAACAGCTGTAAGGATTGTTAACCTAAGTTTTCTGTTATTTACAGATGTTGTACGAGTATTGGTAATATCGTGAATGAATTTTTATTTCGATGTGGAGAGTAATATTAGGTATATTATTTTATGTTTTCGCAATACTTCTTTCAATTGAAACGCAGACAAAGAAGTTGAATAGTAACGTATATAGAATAGTTCTTTTTTTATTCAGTTATGGGGGTTCGTTGCTTAGCAACTACATCGCCCAATACAGAAAACACAAAATTGTTAAGACTCACTTGTACAGTTTGGCTTTTTCTGAAACTGGAATAGCGGGAATTGCATTTTGTTAATATCTTGCGTGGCCTAGTATTTTGGCCACGGTTTCGGTGTGGGATCGGGCTATTGTAGACGCATAGCACTACCAAATTAAATATACACCCCTAGTTTTTTATTAGTACAAATACTTTAAGGGCTTATTAGAAAAGGTCTTGTTATTATGTAAGAAAAGTCTCAAAAAATTATGTTCATAAACAGCCAAGTTATTAGCGTTTTTTATATCCTAAAATGTCACTCAACTTATAAAAATATTGTACAGGCTATTGATTTATGAATGAATAAATGAAGATTAAAATGGAAAAACACTGCGCGTAGCATTTTCTAGTAGCAATTGTTATGAATCTTGATTCTATTATGAATTTACCAGTTATTAAAAAACTCCGTGGACAATTTCAGGTTTTTATTTTTTTACTTTTGACTACACAAATATGATCAGTAACGGGTACGGACAGAGCCCTGTTTTTTTTTTGTACTAATTAAAAACTAGGGGTGTATATGTATATATATATGTACATATATAGTCACGTCTATGGCGGATTTTTAGATCCGCTCATCCAATGCATGAAATTGTGATAAAAATTTCGTAAAATTGCAATTGTCGATCAATTGTTAGTTATTAAATTATAGTAATTTGATGATGATGACGCTACAGCGACTGAATTTCTTTGCTTTTCATGGCGGTTATGAGCCTAGATTTGCTGATCAGTTACGTGGTCTTGCGTGGGTTGCATATCCCAACTTTGGCTGAAAAACTTCGAGCACAAAGAGAACATGTCAGAACAAAATTTACGACATGATAAATAATAGCTATTGGTAGTCTAGTTTTCTGTTCTAACTCCAACCTCCTTCTATGCTCAAAGATTTGCACATGCAGTGGCGTGCAGTGGTTTGAGTTAGGGTAGTCCAGAGAAAATGTCCAAATAAATTTTAAAAAATAACCACATTATTCAGGGTTGATTTTTAATGAAATGAGTTTTTTTTAATAGCCTATTAAAAAAAAAACACCACATTTCAATTAAAAAAATTAAATGTGGTGTATTTTTTTTATGGACATTTTCTCTGGCCTACCCTAACTCGAACCACTGCACGCCACTATGCACCTGCCGCTGCAAAGAACGACTCCACTCAAGCCGGTCTTTTACCTGTTCTTCCCAAATCGTGAGATCAATCGCATCCTTTACACAAGCATACTACAAGCTAGACGATTATATTCAAGATAAGAATGCTTGGAAACATGCTGGTCCTGCTCCATAGGACAATATTGGGTGTAGTAGACAAAGCCAAACTTGTCGGTCTGTATGTGTGATCTATCTGCTATGTATACAGGTGTAGTTACTGATCTTTTATAGTTAATTTAACACACACTGATTCATTGTTGGTAATTGTATAAAACAAGGATTAAAAAAATTGTAAATATGTGAGTACTATGTCCCTGACTAGCAAATTTATTAATTTTACTTCTGCTGTTGTTTCTTTGTTGTACCTGTTAATAGTATAGTACTTAGTTTTATTCGGGTGCATCGTCCTCACATATAACCAATTGGCTAATGTATACAAAATATTGTAAAACTTATACAAATTTGAAAAGAGTAACTATGGAGTTTCTTGTCCGTTCTTCTCCATAAGAATCTACTTTTTGCGAATGGACAACTAGAGTCACTATAATATTTTTATTTTCAAATGTTTTGACGTTCAAAAGTGCCGTTAATGGTCTAGTTGAAATAAATGAATTGACTTTGACTTTGACTTTCATGTCAGGATTTTGAACATTCATGAAGCGTAGAAACTCTTAACCACGCTTTCGTTTCCCTTCCTGGAGTTCAGAATAGAAGACACTAGATAGTCATTTATTTGACTATTAGCCAAGGAATTTTAACTTGAGCGCAAAACGCACATTCACGAAATTTAGGTGCCCATCATTTTTAACCTCTGATTATTTATCTACGGATTAAAAGAAACTCGCCGTTAGTAGAGCTTAAGCTATTTAGTTTCTACTCTTTTGTTCTACTACTATTTTTTATTAATACTACTATTACTAATGATTTGATTTGAAAAAATCTTTAATTACATGTAAAAAAATAGACAGCTATTTTATTTAAGTGTAATTACAGAATTTTCATAGTCAAACCACTATGAAATTTAATAATATCTCGGTTACAAATAACATTAAGTACCATTTGCCAATACGATCTAAATTATAATACTGAATAGGAACGGCCACCAATTAATTTTAGCTCTAAATTATTTGAATAGAATTTACGAATGATTGGAACGGTCATGTACTTAGTTATAAAAAATATTGCTCTTCTTTCGTGGCTTTCGGAAAACGATCGAGTAATCATATCCTATCTTACTTCTTTTATAAAATATCCTAAGAATTGATGGATAGATATTTGTTAGTCATTTACGCAAAAAGTACTATACGGATTTGGATGAAATCTACCATATACATACATTATATATTTCATAACCTGCATTGCCACCTACAACTTTATCTCCCCAGCTGAAGCAAACAAAATCGCTTAGCTGTCTCTCGTTAACTCGATACTATTTCAATGTATACGCTTTATTGTAAATACCAGCTTTTTTATTTGTAATAAAAAGGAACGATAATTGATTACAACCTAATGACTACCTAAAATAAAAACAATACAAAATAAATGCAAAGACATTCACAGCTTCGCCCTTTCAGTAAAGTCTCCTAGCAACGTATTTATAGCAGCTTTAATAGTCCCAATGTCTATATTGGGCCTGCGGTAGTTACGTTCATTGCGAGGGTATTCACCACTTGTTGGAGTAAGAGGCACTTTTCTTTTACGCTAACCTTTTGTGTCAACGCCTTAATTCGTCGATGTTATGGCCTTCATCATCTGCCCAGTCTTTTCCCAACTGTATTAGGGTCAGCTCCTAGTCAAACTGGATTAAACTTAATACAATTTTACATGGAGCGGCTGCCTATCTGATCGAAACAACCCAGTAACTGGGTAACAGGAAACTTCTTGGCAAGCCTTTTTTTCTGGATGGGAAATCATCAAATGACTTCTCTCGCTCTGGGTGGAGCGGAAGAGAATGTCAGACTCTTACGGACTAAAACCCACCCTTGATCCTTCTTGTGCCCTTTACGTTCCAGGGCCGCGGCGACTCTTTCGAAAAAAAAAGGCACTGACCCTATAAGACTCCGTTTTCGTTGCTGACAGCTCTTTGAGGCGCGCGTGGAACACGACGCGCCGTCGACCCGGTCCTGGACGGCGAGCCACCCATAGCTCGGCATCCGCAGGCCCACGCCTATGGTGGTCGGGAATCGCCTTGCGTTTACCGACGCCCGGGGCGTCTTTTTCTGTTGCAGCAGCTGGAGCGTAAGGTTTCCCTCTCCCGCATGCGTTCCGCCTCCTCCTTCGCTAGTATTACTGCTTCGCACAAGGAAGTGATCGCTTCCCATGCCTCCTCGCTCCTGACCATGGATTGAACCAGGGCCTGACGCGAGAGGTCGCCGCTGCCGATAGCCTCGACGAGGACACGGCGTTGCTCCGCCCAAGCAGGGCAGACCTCCACCGTATGCTCCACCGTGTCCTCCAGGCGATTCACACAGTGTTGACACGCGGACGTGTCCTCCCGCTGGATCCGAAACAGGTACCTCCGAAACAGCCGTGTCCGGTGAGCACCTGCGTCAGGCGGACGGTGAGGTCAGATTTCCTGGCTTCTGACCATCCGTAACGACTGACTTTCTACAAATAGGACCGACCAATGACTTAACGTGCTTCCCGAGGTACGGAGGCGTCTCAGAATATTATGATCATCCAAAGACCGCCTTCGGCAAGTTATTATTCAGCTTCGAACTTTTCTCCTACTTACTTTATAAACGAATTGATAATAAAATTTACTTTACCTTCGTTACTGTAATTCAATTACTAAATCCTGAAAACATTAAGGACCCCTGATAATTTTAGATCACCGATACAATTTCATTTTGCGTATAGCGCAAGTATTTTAGAGGAGCTCGTGGCTAAATTATATCAGCCGTACGGGTCGATCAGCACGGTCTGTGGATGGGTGACCATCTTAACATAACGAGACTTCTCCGTGCCTCGGAAAGCACGTTAAGCCATTGGTCCCGGCTGTCATTTGGAGATCTTTGGCAGTCATTACGGATTGTCAGAAGCCAGAAAATCTGACACCAGTCTTGCCAAGAAGTACCGTGTTTTCCAGTTAATGGGTTGTGGTCTGGTAGGCAGCCGCTTCACGTAAAATACTGGTATTCAGCTGAATCCGGCTTGACTGGGAGCCGACCCCAATGTAGTTGGGAAAAAGCTAGGCAGATGACGTATAGCGCAAGTATTTTGGCTGACTATAATCAAATCAATGCGCCTGTTACCTACATCCTATATACCAAAATTCTACTTTTTGAGAGAAATAAACAGTTTCTATTATTATTATTAATTGAGAGATTTTAAATAGGTTTCTGTGAGTGCAAGTGTTGATTGGATCAAAAAGGCTTAAATAATGTATGGAGAAAAGTTTTCCGGACTTGATGGAGGTTAAGTCAACTTGAGGATTTCGTCTGTATAACAATGAAAAGGTACTTAAGAAGGGTTTATTATGAGCATGATGAAAGAGAACGGAGAAACAAATACTTTTTCAGGTTTGTTACGAAAGGAGTTGGTGTTTAATCTTTTTTGGGGTTGAAACTCTTTATTACAAAAGTTACTTAGCCGTTAGAATATAAAAGTTTAATACCATTCAAAAATGTCTTATATTTTTTGTTATGTAATTTCAGAAAGCTCGTTAAAAATAAACAAGTATTTTAATAAAACTAGGCACGCTAGGTGGCTTAATACCTTCAAACTCGGGACAAAAATACTGAAATCTTAAAATAAAATGAGTGAGCTTCGAATCAGCCTTATTTAATTTATTCTAAAGAAAGAAAACTCTTTACTAACTTATTAAATCGATATTATATTAATTTATGGGTATGTATTCAAACTGTACAGTTATAAATATAAATATTTTATGATGCTGTAACATTCACTACAATATCATTAATGTGGAAGTAATTATGTCACCTTTTTATGTCCAACTTCTAAACAGATATGAATAAAACTTGGCAAATGGGTAGACAACATTCCAGAATATGAGTTAGGATATGTCTTGACTATTTTTTATCACCTACAGTACCGATTTTTTAATTGAGTGCTGGATCTGTGATCCCACTCTAGTGCAGTTTGATAGTCTTATATACAGTTTTCAAATACTAAACTTCAACAACCAACCATATTTAAAAATGCACCTAACCTTATATATTTATTTACTAAAACATACAACTATAAAAGCGGACTTAATGCCATAGGTTTACAACATGGTAGGTCCAACCTAAATGAAATATAAAAAGAAAGGGAAAAATACAATCATAAATACATAGATACAAATAAAATTAACGAAGACATTGAGAAAAACGAATCTAAAGAATCAACGCTGTGATGCTTGGATCAATTTCTTGCGAATGTGCTCGCGCCATAACTGCTCGGTTTACTGGCGACCCTAACTAGATTTGCTCAACGCGATGGGTGATCATCTTTATCGAGATTCCTCCGTGCCTCGGAAAGCACACTGAGCTGTAAGTCTTAGCTGTCATTTATAGACTTTTTATTTTCTGGATGGGAAGTCATCAAATAACTTCTCTCGCTATGGGCGGAGCGGAAGGGAGTGTCAGACTCTTACTGACTAAAACTCACCATCCTTCTTGTGCCCTTTACGTTCCAGGGCCGCAGTGACTCTTTCGAACAAATTCCGCAACCCTAGCAGGCACTGGCCCTATGGGGCCCCGTCTTCGTTGCTGACAGCTCTTTGAGGCGCGTGTGGAAAACGACATACCGTCAACCCAAGCCTGGTTGCTATCAGATGGTGAGCCACCCATAGCTCGCCATCCCCAGACACTCATTTATAGACCTTTGACAGTCGTTACACCCGTAACGACTGTTGACGGTCGGTAACCAAGAAATGTGATACCAGTGTAGCCAAGGGATATCGTGTTACACTGGGTAACACGATATCCCTTGGCTACACTGGTATCACATTTCTGTGAACACATCACTGTTTTGTGAAGGTCAGATAGGCAATTATTCCATGTAAAGAACTGGAATACAGCAATTACCAACCCGCACTAGGCCCGCGTGGAGGATTACGGCCCATTTCCTCTCCTAGAGAGGAGGCCTGTGTCCCAGCAGTGGGGAGATTAAAAGGCTGATTATGCTTATGCAGTATAGTTGAGAAAAGACTAGGTCATCAACATCATCATAATGTTAGCAGAAAGACGTCCACTGCTGGAGATAGACCTCCCCCAAGTGTCACCACAGCAACCGGTCCTTAGCGTCTCGCATCCAATCGGCTACCTGCGACCCTCACCAGAGCCCCAGGTTTGCTATTTTCATAAATTTGTCATTCCAACACTATCCCATTGTCATTTTGCTAAAAGTTCGTAATCCGCTAAATTCATAATGGTCGATCATTGGTCGGTCAATGGTCTCGTAATACTGTTTGATAATCGAGATATTAAAAGCCATAACTGCACAATGACGTTCTAATGGTAGGTCGCTGATCAAAGGAACTATCAAAATTTTAGCAGATTACCGCATACGTCTGCCATTGTCATTATGTTCGAGTTTACCGATCTATGCTATTTTTTCAATGGATTGTCTATGGTTGACCATTGGAAAGTCATAATGACGCTTTTATATTCGTAGGTTACCAAACTTGTCAAAATCACCCTTTTTGAAATCAATGATAGACCATTCTGACAAAATTGTAATAGAAGACTTGAGGCCCAGGTCGCCTACATTGTAAGAGGCCTTCCAACGCACTCCAGAACTTTTCGGCTCCATCTGTTCTGCGAGCAATGTGCCCTGCCCACAGCCACTTCAGTTTGGCGATCCTTCGGGCTATATCGGTAACTTTGCTTCTCTTGTGGATATCATCATTCCTGATTCGGTCACGCTAGGAAACTCCGAGTATTGGCCTCTCAATTGCTCTTAGACTAGGTATGCAGAGAAAATACCTAACTATGTTAACTATGGTAACAAGCGAGCCACACTGAACCCCGAGCTTGTCGGGTCGCTCGCAACGTTACACCTAGCTATTAAGGTTACTAGTTAAGCACCAAATAATCACATTTGCGCATCCTACTCACTCGTCACCCTAACTAGATTTGCTCAACGCGATCGAAATGATAACGATTTGTAGGTATAGCTAGTTTAGCTCAAGACACCACTGGTTTGGCGATGCAGCTCTTGTTACTAAAAGAGTTATGAATCTATGGAGGGAGAGGGAGAGGATAAAAAAATGGATGGATTGTGTGATGAGAGATATGAAAAATAAGGAAGAAAGTGATAGCGTCACGGTGGATAGGACATAATGGAACAAAAACCGTACCAAGTAACATGGAAAACGAAAATGATGATGAGTTAAGGGCTAAAATCCACTAATGTACATACATAATTATGTATGTCGTTTTGTAGCAATTAAATACTTTTTCTTGCTTTTCCATAGTAAATGTGACAGTCATGCAACAGCCTTTTTTTGACTACAGAAAAACTAAAAGCTAGAGTTATGTCTATTGAAGAAGTTATGTATATTGTGGAATTGACTTCTTTCTTCTTTTCGAGTAGATGGTTAGTTAACTCCTTATATTTTTGTCCCAGTTGGTGACGTTATTTACAGCGTTCTTGGCCAATGCCAGCTGTACTGAATTTCAATTAATTATCAATATAATTAATTGAAATTCAGTACAGCTGTATGGGTACTTGGGGCACTCCAATGTGTGACTCATGTTCTGAACAGAGCACCGCACTCACATTAAGTATCCGTCGAGGCTACGAAACCCCGTTTCACCAAGTTATGTTTGCAGCAGCCCACTTTTTTATGAATGGAAAATCAACAAACAACTTCTCCCGCTCCGGACGGAGCGGAAGCGAGTGTCAGACTCTTACTGATTCAAATTTCACCTGCCTTCCTCCTAATGCATTTTGCGTTCCAGAGCCGCGGTGACTCTTTCAAACAAATTCCGCAACCCTGGTGCACTGCCAGGGTTACCTGGATGTACCCAGTTTACTTGGTACACCCCGATTCAGTGGAATCGTTTAAGATCATTTCTATGAAAACAGGTCTCCTTTAAAAAGTAATTGAGAAAAAAAAATCAATTGTGAAGTTCGTCTTTTAAGTGGATCTTAATTAAAATGGGTAGTGTATTAGTAGTGGGCAGAAACTGGATGCGAGAAACTGAAAATAGATCTAAGTGGCGTGCAATTGGAGAGGTCAATATGTCCAGCAGTGGACTGCAACATGCTGTTGATGATGAACGCATTCTATGTCCTTAATTTATTTTTATTTATCAGCTAAGTTATTAAACAGAAAGTATCAGACGCACTTGTTCTACACCTACGATTTCGTACACATTTGTGCACAAATATGTAGTATCTCCAGTGACGATGGATCTCCAAAGAGGCTAACCTCTATCACCAAAATCTTTTCTAGACGACTACAAATATAATATTAAATGGCCAACCTTACTACAGGAGCAACACTGGAACATAAATTGGAGAAATCGATCCGCCATTACGATTCCAGTCCTCCTTATCCACGTTCCGTCACGAAATTAGGTTCCAATGTAAAACGTGAATAAGCGAGCAATTCCGACTTTTCTTGTTAAAACTTCTAAAACTCCGATCTGTTTCACTTCTCTTTCAAATATTTTGTATCAAATTAGCATTTCACTTGGATCACAACGCTGACATATTTGCTCAAAGTTTTTTTTACTGTCTACGTTATTTTAATGAATGCAAATCCTGTAACTGAATTAAATTTTAGATTAATCTGCTTATGTAAATTGCGTTGGTGATTCTATGGAATTTGTGAATGAATGGATTTCTTTTCAAATACTTGTTTGCTCATTTTTTTTTCGTTTAATGGAGACTCACGTAACTGAATATTTACGTTTTTTGCGCTCAGTTTTCGTTTCTGCCTTAAGGTACCTAAACGATGGAAGAGATATACAATAGAGCGAGCAAAGACATATGTATGAAGTGACTATTTAATTTTGTTTTGAAGGCTGACTGGTTATAAGTAGGTAAGTAAATTGCTGTTCTTTTTTTTTTGTATGCGAAATTATCATTCACTCTGAGCGGAGCGGAAAGGAGTGTCAGAGTCTTACTGACTAAAACCCATCCATGTTCCCCCTAATGCCCTTTGCGTTCCAGGGCCATGGTAACTCTTTCAAGGGTATTCAATAACCTTGGCCGCCACTATTCCTAGAGGGCTTCGTCAATTATGCTGACATCTTTTTGAGGGAGCTCACAACGCGGGTCGATCAGAGCCTCCTTATCGTACCGCGAGCCACCCATCAATCATCGTCCGCAGGTCCAAACATCGGTATGCTGGCAGAAAATTCTACCTCTTACCTTAATTATGACCATAAATAAATGTATAATAACTAAATCAAACCAAGTCATCATCTGCCTAGCCTTTTCCCAACTACATTGAGGTCGGCTCCCAGTCAAGCCGGATTCAGCTGAATACCAGTATTTTACTTGAAGCGGATGCCTACCAGACCTCCACAACCCATTAACTGGGAAACACAGTACTTCTTGGCAAGACTGGTGTCAGATTTTCTGGCTTCTTACAATCCGTAATGACTGCCAAAGATCTCCAAATGACAGCCGGGACCAACGGCTTTACGTGCTTTCCGAGGCACGGAGAAGTCTCGTTATGTTAAGATGGTCACCCATCCACAGACCAACCTCGGCAAGCGTTGCTTAACCTAGAAGATCGACCCGTGCGGCTGTTATAATTTAGCCACGAGCTCCTCTCAAACCATGTATTAGTATTAATTTAAGTGTAAGGCACTCACCAGTAATTATCAAACTTCATAAACGCTTCTCCACCTATATACTATCTATGTTCAATAATATTAACAATAAGTTTTGAATACTTCACTTATATTGACCTAGAACTACAACTAACAAACAAGATTTTCTCAATATCATAAAACATGTTCTTGAACATAAACCTCCTTGTCACCTTTACGCACACTTTTGAGGTTTGTAAGTTTCTCAGAATTGTGGCTTAGTCAGCGAAGGGAAAATGGCAAAGTTATGAACAGACCGCAACTGTGAATATAACTTAGTGTGAAGAGTTTAAAATAGACATTATTAGACTACAGACAATATATAAAGGAGCAGTCAACGAATGATTGAAGAGTTTTGAGGGTGACATGCACGAAATGCTGACCAAAGATGGACTTTTGAATACCAATTTGTTTCAAGGAGTATTTATGGATCGTAACTATTTTTTATATTTTTAGGCTGGTATTTGGCCAGAATTTTGAGGTATTCCATGAAGCAAACCCAAATGAAGCACACCCAGACGAAGCACACCTAAAGTATTCCACTTAGCACACCCGTAGGTGGGCTTCAAATAAAAATTTAAAATAATTAATTTCCTATTCCACGAAGCACACCTACGAATATCACTCGCATAGTGCGGGGACTAAAAAATAAAAATGTCGATAGAAGAAAATATTTATTATTTAAAAGACTAACTTAAATTTCTAACATCATTCAGTTTCATTATAATAATTGATACAATATTTGACATTTTTGTAATCTTACTACTTAAAATCACAGATTGTTTCATAATCATGCAATAAAAACTTGGACAAATATCAAAAACATTGTAAATATAGTTTTCTATAGAGATCTATGTTGATGTTTTCTTATGGCTACTACTTAACTAATAATAAAAATACTCTAGTAATAATAAGTAATAAGAAAACTTCAACATAGATCTCTATGGAAAACTATATTTACAATGTTTTTGATATTTGTCCAAGTTTTTATTGCAATTATAAAACAATCTGTGATTTTATTAAGAGCACAAAAAAGGAAAATAATAGAAAAATAGTTAAAAACTAAAAATTTTTTTGGAAAGATAATTATGAAACAATCTGTGATTTTAAATAGTAAGATTACAAAAATGTCAAATATTGTATCACACTATTATAATGAAACTGAATGATGTTAGAAATTTAAGTTAGTCTTTTAAATAATAAATATTTTCTTCTATCGACATTTTTATTTCTTAGTCCCCGCACTATGCGAGTGATATTCGTAGGTGTGCTTCGTGGAATAAGAAATTAATTATTTTAAATTTTTATTTGAAGCCCACCTACGGGTGTGCTAAGTGGAATACCTCATAACCCAAAATTCTGCTTACCCTATGGGAAATAGCCGTTAGGTTGTGTATGTGTTTCATTCGTTAAAAATCTGAATATCAGTAAAATTGACAAATCATGTCATCAAAATTTTCGCTCAGCTACTCTGCTTGCATCGCCTTAACTTTCTCGAAGATAAAGATTAAATCAATTTTGAAACTGGTTGTAAGAGGCCGATTACGAGTAAATAAAAAAAAACTTACTAATTATTATTTTCATACTAAAATTATTCTACTAAGTATACATACTTATTAACACAGTCCAAGTTAATCAAGTTTCATGTAAATTCACTCAATCACGGCGCCCACGAATCTGAGCTGTCATTTATTTCAGAACTGAAGACTTTCGAATGAAACCAATTCCGATTACCGATGCTACGTTATTCCATTTCGGATTCCCAATCGTTTTCAATTATAAAATCGATTATGATTAAGTGGTACGGAAGTGATCCTGCAACAATTATTTTTGATAATCTGTAGTCGAGATTATTGGATTAGCGTTCGGATTTCAAACTACAGAAATAGATTTGAAAATGACAGTTCGCATCGGATTGGATGATTAAAATTTTATTTGTGGGTACCTGTCAAGTTTCAAACTGGATTTAATTAATTATACTGTAGGTCAATCTCAAATCGTTTATTGCAATGTATAATGTACAATTGTATACATACATACAAGTGGTAAATAAATAAAATAAAAGATACAATTAAGGACCCTGTTGAACATAGAAAATGTTTAAAAGAGTAGATTATTAGTAGTAGGTTATTTAATACTAACTGCTGCCCGCGACTTCGTCCCCGTGGAATCCCCGATTTTAAAACATTCTTAATCGCTGCTCCGCTCCTATTGGCTTAAGCGTGATGATATATAGCCTAAGCCGGCATGTCCTAGAACCAAAAATTCGAAGAAATGTGACATTCACCAACCCGCACTGGGTCCGCGTGGTGGATAACGGCTCATTCCCTCTCCTAGGGAAAAGGCCTGTGTCCCAGTAGTGGGAATATTAAAAAGGCTGATTATGCTATCTCACCTCGGAGCGCGAAATGTCAAAATAGGGTATTTTACTGTAACAATCTAATTAGTCCGTCTGATAGATTTACAAAAAATATTGGACACGTATTTTTTCTTTTTTCACGTAAACAAAAAATGAAGACGATACAGTGCGTTGAAAACTCACGTGACGTCACGTCGCTGGTAAAAATTGTAGCAACGTAGTGACGTCACGTGAGTTTTCAACGCACTGTACCGTCTTCATTTTTTGTTTACGTGAAAAAAGAAAAAATACGTGTCCAATATTTTTTGTAAATCTATCAGACGGACTAATTAGATTTTTACAGTAAAATACCCTATTAAAGGAAAATAATGGTTTATTTGACAGATATGTCAACATCAAATTGCAAACGCCATCGTATGGTAAAATATCGCGTGAACTTCACGGCGTAAACTATTTTTTCTTAATAATGCACATTCAATAGTGTACTATTATTAAACTATTGAATTTTGATGAGATTATACACAAAACGATTTTTTCATAATATATCGAGAAATTTTCTATACTATGTAATATATAAAGCTGAACAGTTTGTTTGTTCGCTTGAACGCGCTAATCTTAAGCAATACTGGTCCAAGTTGAAAAATTATTTCTGTGTTAGATAGCCCATTTATCGAGGAAGGCTATAGGCTATATATTATCACGCTAAGACTAATAGGAGCGGAACACCAATGAATTTTTTTTTTTTAACGGGAGGTTAGTAACTATTCCATGCGGACAAAGTCGCGGGGCAAAGGCTAGTAATATTATAAAGCTGAAGAGTTTGTTTGTTTGCTTGAACCCGCTAATCTCAGGAACTAGTCGTCCGATTTGAAAATGTCTCAGTTTTAGATAGCCCATTTATCGAGGAAGCCTATAGGCTATATATTATCACGCTAAGACTAATAGGAGCGGAACACCAATGAATTTTTTTTTTTAAACGGGAGGTTAGTAACTATTCCATGCGGACAAAGTCGCGGGGCAAAGGCTAGTAATATTATAAAGCTGAAGAGTTTGTTTGTTTGCTTGAACCCGCTAATCTCAGGAACTAGTCGTCCGATTTGAAAATGTCTCAGTTTTAGATAGCCCATTTATCGAGGAAGCCTATAGGCTATATATCATCACGCTAAGACCAATAATAGATCATTAGCCATGAAAAATGTGACACAAACGAAGTTTCATTGGTCAGCTTATAGGATTTATTGCAATCGTACGGAGTCTTTAAATTTCCGTTTACAGATATTTATTACTTTACTTTTAAAAAAAACACATACAAACAAAATACACCACAAAAAAAAACAAAACATTTTAGTTACATCTTGCATGCCATGTATGTGCATACTCATGTTTTGGACAAATAAATGATCATTAACTGTATCATTAAAAAAAAAAAACTAAAAAAAAAATCTTCTAATGTTAACTTCTCAGCTGTCACGGCTTCGTGACATCTCGATATTCCGATTCTACATTTACATGACGAGACAGAACGTCACACGCATATCTTCATGGTATTTTCCATTACATGTTATGAAGGAAACCATATGAATAATACATGAACACTGAAATTACATCGGAGTTATTTGGAGTTTAAGTTAGCTTATATAGCGGTTGTAATGTAGGCATTGTACAATTTAAATCATGACGTCATCAAACACAATAAAAGCTCTGAAGATTTAGATCAAATAAAAAACCAAAATTGTATGATATTAAAACTTAATAAATAATCATCAAAATGGTCACCATTTAGCAAAAAAAAAAGTATTTTGTGTAAAATTACAGTAATAACCAAAAAAAACCGTACACTGTGGACCACCCTTTTTTATGGATGGGAAATTAGAAAAGGACTTACAGCAGGAAATAAGTATCAGACTCTTACTGACTAAAACCCGCGTGTTCCTCCTAATGCATTTTGAGTTTCAGGTCTCCGGTGACTCTTTCGAACAAATTAAAATAAATAAATAAAATTCCACAACCCTGAAAGTTTTATTTAAAGCGATTTGTGCGTATGGTCCTCACCATACGCACAAATCGCGTTTTGGAAAACTTTCATTGTGCGTACAGCGGCGGAGTGGCTGAAATGAAAGCAACTCCCCAAAAGCTGTAAAAATGGGAGTGGAATTCCCTGCTAAAATCTGAGTTTCCTGAACATGCCTACGCTTACTTAATCATCGACCACATTATCAGCTTTCCATCAGATGAGAGACTGGTCAAACGACAGCCTATCCTTACTAATATTATAAAGATTTGTATGTTTGTAACGAATAAACTCAAAAATTCTTGGACCGATGTTAAAAATTCTTTCACAATTAGCATGCTATTAAATTGCCATGAGTAACAGTCATATAGGTAGCATAATATATTAAAAACCGGAACGGGCCGCTAATTAAAACAGCAGATGAGGACACTTCTTTTTTATATTTTTACAGTAAACGCATTAGATGAAACGAATATTAATTAAGCACAGCAGTATCGAATATTTCAAACGATACGTTTGTGTAAAACGGGCTCATTTATAAATTATAATTTAATGGCACTGGGTAAACGTGAGTTTTAAAGGAAAATTCTTCCTTTTTTTTTCCTGTCTTTTTTTGTCTTCCGCTCTGGGCAGAGCGGAAGGGAGTGTCAGACTCTTACTGACTAAAACCCATCCATGTTTCTCCTTATTCATTTTGCGTTACAGAGTCGCGGTGACACTATCGAACTCATTCCGCGTGAATGAATTTTACATTAAATATGATACAAGGTTTGAACTCGTAATTTAAATGATCATGCGAGTAAACTCGTGATAAATGGTTTTATATGTAACAGGCATATTTACTAAGTGAACTTTCGTGTACCAATAAAAGTAATCAATAACCAAGAAAATTTGTACAAACTGTACCTTTAATAACAGTCACACGATTTGATCTTTGAGTTTATGCAGCGCTTGCTTTGGACAGGTGACCAGATATTACAAACACATCATAAGGGGAGTCAGAATGCCCTAGCCCGCGTTGCGTTTGATGCTTTAACCCACGGCTTCCAAAAAAAAAAACCGTCAGAAATAAAACGCAAGTCAAGTGATACGATTGGCTGTAAGAAACTGACGACTCACTCGATTAAAATAATAATAATAAATGTTTATTTCAGGCATTATCACCCATAAAGTTGAAATTGAAACTTATACTAAAACAAGACTTAAACTATACACATAAAAAAAAACTACACACATAAACAAACAGTAGAATTTCAAATAATAAAAATAAAAGATATGACGGTAAAAACCACCCACCAGTTCACACAAAAGAAGCCAAAACAAACGTAAAATTGGTGAGTACATTTATTTTGTCTCCCTCATTAAATGCACCGTATAGAACACAGCTCTTACTATAACATTTTACTTTCTACCACACGCGAAAAGAACGACGCTCTGAGCTTTCTCATGAGCGCAAAGAAGTCGGTAACTCTGCTCTCAGCAAACATCTCAGTCGCACTACATCGCCAGG
This sequence comes from Hecatera dysodea, assembly GCA_905332915.2. Lineage (NCBI taxonomy): Eukaryota > Metazoa > Arthropoda > Insecta > Lepidoptera > Noctuidae > Hecatera > Hecatera dysodea. The sequence continues at coordinate 6,112,627 of HG995288.1, read as the reverse complement.
GCAGGTTGAGCATGAGCCGAAACGCGTTATTGTACTGCACGCGAAGAGTGTTGTATGCACTCTTCGTGTACTTATACCAAAGTTGACTGGTGTAGAACGACTGACAGTAAGCCTGGAACAGAGTTATTTTGACTTGCTTCGAGCAATGGAAGAAGCGTCGATTTAGCATATTACTTCTACATGCAATGTTACGTCTTTGTCTTTCTATGTCATCGTCATCTTTTAAGTTTTCCGTTATGATGTGTCCAAGATACTTAAACTGCCTTACTAAATTTAATTTTGAGCCACACAAAGTAATTGGCAATACTTTATCAAGGCCATTGCCATATTTGAAAATCATTACTTCTGTCTTTTTCACATTATAGGTTAGTTGGTGTCGAACTGCATAATTCTCACAAAGGGAAATGAGTTTTCTGAGGCCGTTGACCGAGGAGCTAAGCAGAACCATGTCATCTGCATAACTGAGGTTATTTAACATTCACCGCCAATATGGCATCCGACTCTGGTGCTGCTCAGTTCCTCGATCAGGTCGTTGACATACAGGTTAAACAGCACCGGAGAAGTTAGGCCACCCTGTCTCACGCCACTGGTTAGCCTATACGTCTCAGACAAGGCGTTATCCCATCTGACTTGGTTACTTTGATTACTATTAATATTCAAACAGGTCTACTATTTTACTCGGCACACAGGTTTATCTCAACTTTTTCCAGAATATATTGTAATAAATTGTATCAAAAAATGTGTCAAAACAATTTTGTGACTAGAAACTGCGCCTATGTCCATCTCAGCAGTCCTCATTTTTATTCCCTTGCATCATATCTCACACAGATCCCACGCGTCGTGCATGTGTCCACAGAAGTGACAGTACGTGGCGTGACAGACGTGTAAGGTTTTTTTTTTTTTTTTGTTTTGGCTCCATCGTTACGTGTAACGTTCCTGATGACAGATCTCGTGCTGTCAGCACGTGCCCTCCGCGTGACAGGCGGCTTCAACCTTTCATATGACAAAAATGTTGCATGTTTGGTCATTGTAATCCTTGTTTGAGTTACACGTAATATTAAAAAGTAAGTTCTCTGTCACATGAGATTTGATTGGTTAAAAAATGTGCCAGTCCTTAGCAGTATTCTTTCATTCTAAACGCAACTGAATCCTTAGGTAATGTCAAAATGTTTACTAGTTTTGATATCAGTTACCAAAACCGAAATTGACTAACATTGAAATAACCATAGCTGCACTAATTTTAAAACTATCTTACTAACAGAAAATCAAATATACTTTTCCGTTTAATTACGCGCAAATGAGATTCAAACTTAAAGTGACCAACAACAGTAAGAGTCTGACACTCCCTTCCACTCCACCCAGAGCGGGAGAAGTCATTTGATGATTTCCCATTCAGAGAAAAAAAAAGGCTGACCAATAAAACGGCTCGCCGTCAGATAGCAACCAAGCCCGGGTCGACGGCGCGTCGTTTTCCACGTGCGACTCAAAGAGCTGTCAGCAAGGAAGACGGGGCCCCATAGGGTTAGTGCCTGCTAGGGGTGAAGAACGCAAAGGGGAAAAGAAGGATCACGGGTGGGTTTTAATCAGTAAGACTCTGACACTCCCTTCCGCTCCGCTCAAAACGGGAGCAGTTACTTGATGATTTCCCATACGGAAAAAAAAAATAAAAACCCCCGACACAAAAACCTAAGTACCCTTTACAAAGTTAAAAATAATAAAAAAAAAACAATCTTAAAGTGCCAAAGTATGTATTAATAATTCTAAAAAAATTACGTCGCTTTGGGGGACCGCTCCAAACCTCCTAACAATTTAATTACAAATAGGTTATTACCTAACTAAGCAGCGCGGTCCCCCAACACGATGTATTTTTTTTACAACACCCCTCTTTTTTGTCGGGGTTTAAAAGGTCAAATCAATCGTACGTATTCAAGAACGGGCTGAAGGTTGATATTTGCGTCATGTTAGTATTGTTAGTAGTTACAAAATTGAACCGTAGCTTCTTACATAAAGTTTTCTTTTTAAATTAATAGTTTCAACCAGATAGAACTTTTAAGATTTTACGACGTTTTGAAAATAATTTTCCACGATGTCCAACTTTTACAATTAGATTAAAGAAGAGTAGATACTATTGTTGAAATAGCGTTCCATTCAACGACTAATTTAATTCAAAAGTTTTTTTTTAAAATTTTTAATCCGAATGAAACAAAACATTCCCAGTCGCCATGAACTCGAAGCCATAAGTAGACGCTTATAGACGTTGGAAAGTATGCTCTCAATCTTAATACAAAATGTTATCAGCAAGACAAATGGTCGTATCTACATTACAGAACCATTCGTTATTTTCAAAACGTTCATAATACAGGAAATAATTATCGACACAATTGCGAGACTGACAGAAGACATTTATTTCCTTTTGTCTAGTGAGAGGAACGGGCGTAGGCGTGCACAGAATAGCTGCAGAACGGCGTGTTAATCGCTTTTCACAGTTCCGCTGTAAAGCATTGTGTTTCTATTACTTTCTTAGCTAATACGGTGTTTCTCATGTGTAAATTGATGATTATTTTTTTTCAATAATTATTAGCAAATAGCTTGATAGTAATATTTAGGACAAAGAGAATTTATTTAATTAACAGTTCATGCACGCACATATAAATCTCGATCGCAAAGAACGACTAAAAAGTTCTAAAAAAATCGTCTTTAAAGGGGTCTGATGCAATTGAAGGGTCCACTGCCATAACGATAACTATCCTTGTTACCTCATTTTGAGATAATAGGGTAGTTAACTAAAAAATCTGATTAGTCCGTCAGATAGATTTCCAAAAAATATTGGAGGCGTATTTTTATCTTTTTAACATAAACAAAAAATGAAGACGATACAGTGCGTTGAAAACTCGTGTAACGTCACTACTCGCTACAATTTTTACCGGGTCGTGACGTCACACGCTCCCTCTCCTGATCTTTGATGCTTTTTATCTTCGTCAGTTTTTATAGATTTGATAAAAGAAAAAATACGTGTCAAATATTTTTCTATAATCAAACAGACGGACTAAACATAATCATATATTTTTTACTCAGGCAACATCCCTATTGCGTTATATGTATATTTTAGGCCCCGCGTTGCTCCCGTTTTTTAGCCCCACGGGAACGGGAGCAAAGCGGGTGAAACCGCGGGGCGCTGCTAGTCTGAAATAAACTGATTAATAATAATAATAGCACTCATTAAAACAAACGTACTCTCTTCTATATTTATATCTCATTTTAAACATATTTGAAACATAAACTTACTATTAAGACTAAAAACAAAATACAATGCTTTAATATTACAAGAAATTATTAAAAGATGTAGAAATTATTACGATTTAAATAGCAACAATTTCAATATATTGATATGAAAATTAAAAAGATCTAGATCTTATTTATTAATGCTACAATATACCTTTACGAAGCCTTATGCATTTTCTGCAACTACCCAGAAATAATCCTTATTATAAGCTAGTTTATACATATGTGAGTATGCGTGCGTGAGTAGTGTGTATATGTGAGAGAGAGTGTGTGTGTGTGATGGTATCTAAGCGTATGTATAGTTTATGTGGTGGTTATATTAAACTAGCTGCTGCCCGCGACTTCGTCCCCGTGGAATCCCCGATTTTAAAACATTCTTTATCGCTGCTCCGCTCCTATTGGCTTAAGCGTGATGATATATAGCCTAAAGCCTTCCTCGATAAATGGTCTATTCAACGCAAAAATAATTTTTCAATTCAAACCAGTAGTTCCTGAGATTAGCGCGTTCAAACAAACAAACAAACAAACAAACTGTTCAGCTTTATAATATTAAGTATACAGGGTGAAATTGAATAGATGCGACATATTTAAATATATACAATAATACGTGTTGTCAAGAATATTTAGAACATACCAAATGTAAAATTAATGAACTTTTATCACCGCTATGAATGGCAACGTTTAATAACGCGAGTACTCCACAACGATCATTGAGCACTGCGATTAGTTGGACGAGATTTTTTGATACTTTAATTTTTCTTATTTATTTTGCATATTAATTATTTTTCTGGAATACCGATAATTCGTACTTAAATAAAGATATTAACATCGATGGATCATTTTAAAACGCCAACCACGTAACTTTTTTTAACGATTTAGATTGTAGAAAAAACAGTTTATAATTACTATGTTACTGTAACTGAAGCTCCCATTTCATTTTGTCGCATCTATTCAAAGTCATCCTGTAGATTAGAAACTTATGTGGATGAGGGCTTTACCAGTGCTTCTGTCTCGTCATAATCTAAGGTAAGTAGGAAAGTTTTAAGTGTTTTTTTACATTTCAATATATTTTGGGAGTGGATATCTAGTTTTTGGTGTATTTTGTTGTAGATGCGTGCACTTAGGTAAGTGAAGTGTCGCCTAGCAAATGTGGTGTTTGTGTGTGTTGTTTTGCATGGTGGGTTAGTTCTTCTTCTGGGTGTTGGGCTGTTATTTATGGTATAAGGGAGAGTTGTATGTTTTCTCATGATTGTGCGGAGGATGTAGAGTTGTCGGACAGTTAGTGTTTCAAACTCTGCATATAATTGCCGTGTTGGGAATCTAAAGGGTTTTTTTAATGCTACTTTTATAACTGCTCTTTGTGCTCGCTCCACCTGAATAATGTCGGTCTTTGCAGCCCCTCCCCACGCAGTGATGCAATAGTTTAGTATCGATTCGCATAGTGCCGGGTAAACGATCTTAAGAATGTTGCTATTGGCGGATACTCTAAGTTTTTTAAATAAGAAAATTAATTTTCGAACTCGCGCGGACATTGTATGCAAGTGTGGTTTCCAGGATAAACTAAATATTCCTTTGATACTATCAAACTAGTCTTATAGGTCAAATCATATCATAGTCAGACATACATAGTCAAATTAATCTTAGTTGACATGTGTTCGTCTTTGTGCTCGACTAAGAATACCTATATTATTCACGCTAAATGACGTCAAATATCTCTGAGATACGGTTCAAGGTGCAAGTCGGTTCGTCTTGCATAAATAAGATGCAAGACTACTAACGTACATCCTTCTCATACTGTGCATTTAATAATTAAGTATACGTCTAAGTAAATTTTTCAAGTAAGTTGGAAATAAACTTGACTTGTCAGCAGCTAGTGTTTGTGTGATGCAGAGCAACTATTTATTTAAAAAGAAAAAGTATAAGCACATAGAAAAACTAGGCTCGTGAAGGAACATTACTTGTCGCTGTGATATCGATGTCCGCCATTTATCTATTGCCTATGTATTTAGTATATATGTATTTATTGTTAAGATTATTTATGTATCTGTGTATATATTAAATTATTTATAATAATGTTGCACCTATTACAACCCCATTTATGTCCAGGCAATTACTGTCGTTTCCAGGTTGCCTGGAAGAGATCGCGGAATGCGATAAGGCCGCCCATTGTACATGTGTTTTAGTTTGTAGTTTTCTTTTTTTTTTTGTTAACCACGGTGTACAATCAAGTACATGATAAATAAATAAAAACTAACGTACCTAACTAAAGGTACTTACTTTACTTATTTCAAAATAATTTTCTTCCAGTCGAGTTGCGATTAGTTAGTAGAACGAGAAGCTTATATTTCCTAACTAGCTGCTGCCCACGGCTTCGCCCGCGTGTATGTCGGAAATTATCCCAAGGGAACATAATCCCGGGATAAAAAGGGATAAAAAGTATCGTATGTGTTATATCAGACTATGATCTATATCTGTGCCAAATTTCATCAAGATCCATTTAGTAGTTTTTGCGTGAAAGAGTAACAAACATCCATCTATACTTACAAGTTTTCGCGTTTATAATATTAGTAAGATAATAATTTCGTAATAAGAAATAGTATATTTTGTCTTACTGGACATACATATAATAAAATATAAGGTTTTTGTGTTGTAAGGCCCAAGTGTACCGAAAACGGTACGCTAAAGGCCAAGCCATTCAAACAATTTCGGATCGAACAACTATTTAGTTGTTTGTCCAAAGTTTATGGAGAACAATAGAGATGTGAATATTATCAACTAAGTAGTTGCACAACTAAAAAACAAAAAAAAAGAACATAGATCGGTTGAACAAAATATCAAAAATTACCAAAATCAAAGGGCCTTAGAGGTTTACTAACATCAGATAAACCTCATTGTTTTATGACGTACAAGTGGCAATTAACTTGAGAACACGTTATAACTTGATAATATGCAACAGGATGGAAACTTAAAAATAACAAATGGTCATAACAAAATAGATATTCAAATAATACTGTGTGGACACAACAATTTCCCCATGTCATCCGCTTTTAACATGTCATTCAAATGACATTTCTGCCTTAGGGATTCGAAAGGGGGACTTTTCACTGTCATTATTTAGTACGGGTTAGCCGTAAAAGGGAAACGCTTCGACAATTTGTCAAAAGGTTTGACATTTGTGACATATAAACGGGACTTTGATTTTTTTTTTCTTTTGAAGAATGGATGGACAGTGATTTGCGTTTCTGTTTTGTTTTTTACTGCGCAACAATTTTTATGCGCTTAAAAAACGTGACTGTATTTTAACAAAAACACTTAAAGTTACTTTTAGAAATAATTAATCTAACGAAGCCAAAGTCAAAAGTTGTGTATACACCAGCTGTTAGGGTACTCAAAGAGCTTGCAGATCGATATAATAACCAGGCGACCTCTTACCTATGACGTCTTAAATCCATCATGATTTCTGTGTCAGAGAGAGACGGAGTTACACAAAGCGAATAGCACTATCTCTTTCCTTCACACGAATCATGATAGCATTGGCACTTCGTAATACGGCCACAGGCCCGTGTTGACGGCGCGTTGTGTTCTACGCGTGCTTCATAGTAATGTCAGCATAGTAGTCGGGACTCGATAGGGCAGAGTGCATGCCGAGTTGCGGGATTCATTCTTATGAGTCACTGAGGACCTTGAAACTCAATGGGCATTTGGAGAAACATGGATGGGTTTTAATCAGTAAAAGTCTGACATTCCCTTCCCCTCCGTCTAGAGCGGAAGAAATCATTTGATTTCTTATCCTTAAAAAGGGCACTCTAAGAGTTGGTTTGAACACAGTTTTTGGCCCTGTTTTTCGGACAAGCATAATAAAATATGTAATGTAAAACAGCTGGAACACAGATCTTCCTTCCGTAATAGGTATTGGATGTAGGCCTAGTGCAGATTGGTAAATGCAAAACGTGTAACAAATCTTTGTACCAGGTAATGCCTGTTTCCTCAAGATTTGATTTTGTTTCTTCATTCTTTAAAAAAAATATTGCCTCACACTAGGATTTACTCCTGTATCGTGGGTGTGTTCAAAAACATGTAAACTCGCATACACAAGATACCTAGACCCGGAACAACTATCGTAGGCCATAAAAACATTAGTTCCGAGCGGGGATCGCACCCGCGACATGTATCGCCAACCGTGTCAAGAGGTTCCTCACAATAGAAAAAACATTAATCAAAGAGTTTCTAATTTTAAAGTCTCAAAATACATGAGTTTTCCGAAAGAGCTCGAAATAAAAGAAAGTTCATCACGCAAATTACAAACGAATGACACAACAATTTACAACAAAATGATTTCTCAAACTAATATCACCATAATCTACCAGAAACACTCGTATCATTCAATAATACACATATAAAAGGTATAATAACTGACAGTCTATCATTATACACGGTGTACGTAAAAACAGAGTTATTCTCAGAAGTCATGTGACCTGTACTTGACCCCGCATACCTACTACACTACTTGTTTTTGTATCTGCCATTAAAATGACGTAGGCTTATGATATTGAACTTGATTTACTCTATCGATGAAGTGCTACTGAGGTTTCGGGTTGTTTCGCGATTGTAACGTGCGTAAATGATTGAGAAAACTTGTAGTTTCTGGAATCAAGTTTTTGTCTATTTGTTCGAAAGATTCACCGCGGCTCTCGAACTCAAAGAGCATTTGGAGAAATACTGGCAGTGTCAGACTCGGATTGACTAAAACCCCGGTCCAATCCAAGTCTGATACTGCCTTCCGCTCCGCCCGGAGCGGAAGAAGTCATTTGACGATTTCCCATCCTTAAAAAAAAAACTGAACATACCAAAAAGGTAAGAAAACTTTCTTTCACCAATGGATGCAATTCATCATACCTTTTTTTACCCTGCACACCTATTTTGACCCTTTTACTCGACCCTAATTAATCATCATTGGCCTTTTATGAAACTTCAAAGAATGTTAAAGGTTGTCACTTCCAAGGATTATATTCTACCCACCTGAAAAATCTTTTTGGTTACCCTTTAAGAATCTTCCTATTTACTTGGATCGGTTTAAGAAAAACATTTCCGCCTTTAACGGCGAAGCCATTCTTTTTACTGATATTTAGCTTCTTTTCCGGATTGCGACCTAGGGATCGGTTGTGCGAATTTGTTCGAAAGAATTACCGCGGGTCTGGAACGCAAAGGGTATTTGGAGAAACATGGGTGGGTTTTAGTCAGTAAGATGTGTGATTCTGTATATTTTATTACGTATGTATTATTTTATATAGAAGTATGTATTTACATATATTTATTTGTGTATATTTGTTTGTATGTTTGTTTTAATTTGAGTTGTATGTATAAATAGTTGTTAATATGTCTTAGTTAAGTTAGTATAGTATATTTTCAGTTTCCTTCTCTGTCTCTTTACACACTGTGTCTACTTTTCTTATCCCACTCTTCTGTCGCAGGTCTGCTGGAAGAAATTTTTATTGAAATAAGCAGTACCTTTGTGCTCTCGATTTTGTACAAAATTGTCTTTTTTTAAGTATCATGTGTGTACATAACTAAATAAATAAATAAATAAGAGTCTGACACTCTCTTTCACTCCGCCCAGAGCGGAAGAAGTTATTTTATGATTTCCCACCCATAAAAAAAGTCTTTTATGAGTCATGGGCTTTGGCTCGACTCTAGATCTACAGTACGATTCTGTTCACATTACCGTGAAAAGCAAGGTAATATGAACGTGAAGCTATCAAACTGTACAAGGATGGAATGACTGTTCGCTTCATACTCAATCCACCTACTTTTTCACGATGAGACGTGGTCAGAACTAACTGGTTGAATACTTTTTGACAGCGAAAGCGGTATGAACTTTTTAGTCTTGGCAATCAATTCACATGAAATTTTTCTGGTGGGATACTTACGTACTAGGAACTAGTACGTATAGGAACTTGGAACAGTGTTGACCAAGTGGTAACGGGCCCGACTTACGAATTGTAGGTCGCGGGCTTAAACCTAGCCAGGCGCATTACTTTGTGTAATTTATTTTATCACTAATGCTCTCAAAACAGTGAAGGAAAACATAGTGAGGAAACCGGCATGTCCTAGCACCAAATATTCGAAGACATGTGACATTCACCAACCCGCACTGCGCCCGCGTGGTGGATAACGGCCCATTCCCTCTCCTAGAGGGAAGGAAGGGTGTCCCAGCAGTGGGAACATTAAAAGGCTGCTTATAGGAACTTGTCCATCTAAAGTTTACCTGGTAGATTTCTTTGTCAGTGATACGACTGCCACAGCCATTGAGTAATGTTAGAGCTTAAAGGTTTGTGAAACTATTTTTTATTTTAAAAATACAACAAACTAAAAGATAGCATTAAAAATTCTCTGTCAGCTGGTAATGTGACCAAGAGACTGGTGGCGTTGAACGGCAATGTTAAGCCACTGGCCAAAGTAAACACCAGCTCTTCGGTCACGGGAATTGTCAACTAGCCGTTTCGAAATGTTTGAAAAGGCATTGGTGTGCAATCTATACTTATATTATAAAGCTGAAGAGTTTGTTTGTTTGTTTTTTGTTTGTTTGTTTGAACGCGCTAATCTCAGGAACTACTGGTTCGAATTGAAAAATTATTTTTGGGTTGAATAGACCATTTATCGAGGAAGGCTTTAGGCTATATATCATAACGCTTAAGCCAATAGGAGCGGAGCAGCGATAAAGAATGTTTTAAAATCGGGGATTCCACGGGGACGAAGTCGTGGGCAGCAGCTAGTAAAGTATAATCTATACTAATATTATAAAGAGGAAAGATTTGTATTTTTGTATGTAACGAATAAACTCAAAAACTACTGGACCGATTTAAAAAATTCTTTCACCACTAGAAAGCTTCTTTCACCCTGAGTAACATAGGTTATATTTTATCGCCTTATTCACGGGAACTGGAATTACGCGGGTGAAATCGCGTGGCGCTGCTAGTTTTACATAAGTTTGTAGACAGCATACATAAGTATCTATGTTGTCTTTTATTTAGCTATCAACAATCTTTTATTAAATAATTTCCTAATGCCGCACTAATAACAAAATAATGGACACAAATCAGACTGATTGTCCAAATATTCTCTTCCAATTTTCGAAAGGGGTAAAAGGGGCAGCTTTTACCCTATTTGCCCCACACACATACATTAGTGGCCTAATGAATTAATGTATGTATCGCTCATGCGTTAATTTCTTGCGGGGTAAACATGGCCTGGTCTGTAATTTCAGTTAATTTCAAAGGAAAACATTTGTGTCGGTGAGAGTTTTGCTGTTTTTGCGAACTGGAGGCAAATATTAATATAAAGTTTTTACGTAGGCATGGAAATTAACATTGGTTATAAGGTTTATCATGTATATTCCCTTTAATAAATGATAAATGATAAATGATTTATTTCTGTAAGTAGGTTGTAAAAAACACTTTTACACGTCAATCTTTTTTTGGCCGTTATAAAAACTAGATGAGGCCGGTGTTTCCTAGCTGACTACCCTGAGAAGAAACACCGAAACAAACTCAGAGGTCAAGGTCTCTTTTGAAGTCCATACAATTGTACTGGTCAAATCATATGAGAACCATGTAGGTTGGTGTCTGAAGTGGTCTTTTGAGGAAAGTACCACACAGATTTGAGTGGACCTGTCCAAACAGTGCAAGCATTTGTCAGTTATCGTGTAGCTCAAACTTAGAACTTTAAGGAGCTCAACGATTTGACGAACAATACCAAAGTAAGGACATTTGGGTAGGCCACGTAAGGAACTCAAACCGCCAGACTAATATGAATGAACCCCCGACGTAGCGATCTACATGGTCCCCATATTCACAATACGTTATATGAGGACCATGCAGATCAGTGTCTGAAATGGTCTTTTTAAGAAGGAACCACACCGTTTTGAGTGGACCTGTCCAGTCAGTGCAAGCCTTGGTCAGAGACAAGTAGCTCAACTTAGAATCAACAAGGAGCTCAACAACTCGACGAACAATGCCAATGAAAGGACATTTGGGTAGGCCACAAAAATACTCAAACAGCCAGACAACGTTAAAAAAAATACTTTGAAGGGGAAAATGCTAATAATAACCCATATAGTCCTCATATTCACAATAGGGAATAAAATTAAAATAATAAAAAAAATGATACTTTACAAAATAAGTATTCATGTCAAAATAAGAAATTGTAATGAAATAAAAAGAATACTTTAAAAAGTAAACATTCATGTCAAGAGTAAATGAAAAATTAAAATATAAAAATGTCAAACTGTATAAATATAAACAAAAAGAGAACAAAACAGGAAAAAAAAAAACATTAAAACATTGGGCCGTGTACAAAACTGAAGCAGCTCACTCCCAAGCCTTCTTGTCCTCAAGATAATCTTTCACTGTATAAAAAGCTTTCTGGCATAGCTTACGTTTTATAAATAATTTGAATTTATTTATGCTTAGTTCTTGAATAGGGCTAGGAAGTTTATTATAAAAATGTATACATTGGCATCGAAACGAACCACCTATTTTTTTGAGCCTGGTTTTAGGAACGACATAATTGTGTTTGTTCCTAGTATTTATGCTATGGATATCACTGTATTTTTTAAACAGATTAATATTTTTATGTGCATACAAGAGGTTTTCATAGATATACTGGGATGGCACAGTCATAATATTAATCTCTTTAAATTTGTCTCTGAGGGACTGTCTGGGACTTAATTTGTAAATTGCACGAATAGCCCTTTTTTGTAAGACAAATATTGTCTGAATATCGGCGGCATTTCCCCACAGCAGAATGCCATATGACATCACACTATGAAAGTAGCTAAAATATACTAAACGGGCCGTCTCTAAATCAGTTAAGCCACGAATTTTCCTAACAGCATATGCTGCAGAACTGAGCTTTTTTGATAGTTTGTCTATATGGGGGCCCCACTGCAGCTTCGCATCTAAAGTAATGCCTAGGAACACCGTGGTATCTTCGGGTTTCAACTCTTCACCCTTTATCGATACAACAGTGTTCACTTGTCGCACATGAGGTAAGGTAAACTTTATACATTTTGTCTTTTTCTCGTTTAGTAAAAGATTATTAGCATTAAACCAGTTAACTACAGTTGCTAGGGCAGAATTTACATTGTCAGTAACTATCTGCTGGCGTTTTAGTTTAAACAAAAGCGACGTGTCGTCTGCAAATAACACTATATCGTGTTTGTCTTTTATGAGGTGCGGCAAGTCATTAATATAAACGAGAAACAAGAAGGGACCTAAAATTGAGCCCTGGGGGACCCCCATCCTGATTACAGATCCAGGAGATCTTTTGCCGTTGACATCAACTCTCTGAATCCTATCACTCAAGTATGAAGTAAGAAGATCTAGAGAGGTGTTTCTGATTCCGTAATAGTGTAATTTCCTGATCAATGTCTCATGGAGAACGCAGTCAAACGCCTTGGACAAATCGCAAAAAATCCCCAAAGCATCGCATTTGTCCTCCCATGCATTATAAATGTGTCCTAGAAGTTCAACACCGGCATCAGTTGTTGAACGACCCCTTGTAAAACCAAACTGCTTATTATGTAAAAAATTATGTTTATTAAAATATCTTTGCAATTGATTTAAAATCAGTTTCTCAAAAATTTTACTAAAAGTAGGTAGTACTGAGATGGGTCTATAATTGGAAGGGTCTGATGTACTACCTGATTTAAATAAAGGTATTATTTTACTATATTTCATTAGATCAGGAAACTCACCACGGTCTACACAATTATTAAAAATAACAGCTAAAGTAGGAGCTACAATGTGTATTATAGACTTAGCAAGGTCAACAGAATTACCCCATAGATCTGCAGTTTTTTTAACATTCAGTGAATTAAACGTCTTTACAATATCAGTAGAAGTGACATATTGGAATTTAAATTCAGCATCACAAACTGGAACGTTTTCTTTAAGTAAAGCTTCTGCAGCACTGGGTGATGAATCTAGATACTTAGTTGTCGATACGGGAATCTCTGCAAAGAAATCTTCAAATGCCGCGGCGACTTGCGAATCTGATTCAATAATACTGTCATCAATAGCAAGGCTATAATCACTACTTCGATTGACAGACCTTCCTGTTTCACTATTAATAATATTCCATGTCGTTTTAATTACATTACTACTATTTTTAATTTTTGAACCCAAGTACTTAGACTTGGCTATATAACAAACCTTTTTAAATAATTTAGTATATTTCTTAACATATAAGTTAAACTCTACTGTATTAATATAAGTTCTTTCTTCATACAGCTCATAAAGCCGTTCTCTACTCTTATAAATACCAATGGTGGCCCAGTCACTGAAGGTAGTGTTACAGTTAACTGAAATGGTTTTGGGAACAAATGTTGTATCAAACTCTGCGCAATACATTTTAAAGAAATCATTATAATATTGATTAGGGTCATCATTCGTTGACAAAGTTGGCATTTTATTTAAAAGTTTAGCCTTAAATGTTTCTAAACGAAACTTTGATTTTGGGTTAACAGTGATATCCTTTTTTGTTTTTGTTTTATTCATATTTGGTATAGAGATAAATTGTCCACAGTGATCTGAATCTATTAAATTAATCATTTTTGTATGGGTAGGTACAACATCTGTATAGATATTATCTAAGCAAGTGGCACTAGTGGGAGTTATTCTAGTAGGCTCCATGAAAAGGTTTGCAAGATTGTATGACTGAAACAGACTTATAATTTTCGTACTTAAACTAGAATTTTCTAACAAATTAACATTAAAGTCACCACAGATAATGATAGACTTGCTTGAATTACCAATTTTGTGCAAAACTTCATCCATTACTGTTTCAAAACTATCATACAATCCTGAAGGTGGTCTGTACACACTTAATATAACATACTGCTCCAATTCAATACAGGCTATTTCAATAATCCGCTCAACAGAGAGGCTCACTATATCCTTACGGTCCTTAAATTTAAGATTATTATTTATTAAAATTAATGAGCCACCATGTATAGCATTTACTCTGCTGAACGAACTCTAAACGAATAATTTCATTAACAATAATCAAACCTACCTGAAAGCGTTGTAAATATAGTCTCATCTCATCTTGATAATAAACAACATTAACATTAAATCTTGAAAAAGATTCAGATATTACTGGGAAAAACTGAAGAATATTCTAAATGAAAATTGTATTTTATAACACTTGGAGTAATACATTTTTTATTAAAGGCAGACGTTTTCTTTATTACAGACAAAATTGGTTGTTTCCTACTATATAAATCAAATAGCTCATGCTGCATTCTCGGTAACATCTAAACAATACATCTCTAGAAAAAAAAATTTTGAGCTGTTTTATTTTTACACTAAAAAATATATTTGCCAAATATTTTTATGTGCATTGTTCTGCTGGCGGTTTACGTACCAATGTATTTGACAACGCACCCGGAATTACGCGTTTGGCAGGAAAAGGGGCACCTAAGTACAGTGTGCAGAATCAATAAATTTGTGCATTAGTGAAAATAGTTCAAATGATGAAACGGATTGTTATACATATGTATATAATATATGTTTCGTGATTAATTTTTATTTGAAATTCCAAACAACACCTTAAATTTTTTGCAGTTCATTTTTTAACACCTTATATACCTAATCAACACAGAATGCTCAGTATGTTCATAAACGTTATGTTCGCTTATGACCTGCTAATTCAATACTATTAATGCGGCAGAGTGTGACTACGTATAACCTACTTCCGTTTGCGATTTCTGTTAAACATTTGTGTTTAAACGTAAACTTAGAGTAAAAACGTAAATTGAAGCTCGGTCGTTTTGTGTTTTCAGCAATAGTTTGGCCTCGCCCACTGCTGACTTCCCTTTCTATATGTTATCTCGTATATTTTTGTTGTGGCGTACAGTTAAGGAGCGGAATTCCCTGTTGGATTCTGTGTTTTCGGATAGCTAAATCAAGAGTGAACAGTCAAACGTGAGTCAAGGTCAAACGCGAGATCTAGGGTTGCGGAATTAGTTCGAAAGAGTCATCTCGGCCCTGGAACTAAAAGGGCACAAGATCACGGGTGGGTTTTAGTCAGTAAGAGTCTGACACTTCCTTCCGCTCCGCCTACAGCGTGAGAAGTCATTTGATGATTGCCCATCCAGAAAAAAAAGGTCAAATGCGAGACTAATAATACGAATATACTTAGTCGGGTAAAAAACCTCCAATGCTAGTGTCATTCTTATCCTGCCCATGATTGTTAAAATGTCATCTTCTCATCTCACTGAAGTTCAAACACATTTCGTCTTTGAAGTACACGCTGCACGAAAATATTTTTACTAAACCGTCCAAAGGAACGATCACTTTGACATTGTATCATAATTGAATTTATCAGACACACTGGTTTTGCTGACGCTGCTCGTACACAATATTGAAAAGCGGCCGTGGTCGCTTAGACCGCGAGCATGAGTAGGTAACATATTGCATTACCACTATATTGTTTCAGCAATATATTATAAAGTTGCATGATTTATTAGTTTATATTATTTTGGTGAAAATCATTTTCGTGAGTTGGCACTTTCGCTCTTAAAAATTATATCTGTCAGAATGTTGGTTCAGAGCGAAAGGTTACAAATTCTTAAGAACGTTTATAATCTATACTCCTATACCTACTAATATTATAAAGAGGAAAGATTTGTTTTTTTTGTATGTAACGAATAAACTCAAAAACTACTGGACCGATTTCAAAAATTCTTTCACCATTAGAAAGCTACATTCACCCTGAGTAATATAAGCTATATTTTATCCCCATATTCCCACGGGATCGGGAACTACGCGGGTAAAATCGCGGGGCGCTGCTATTAATATCATAAATTGAAAGTTTTAAGCACTTAAAACGGATTAAAAAATATTAGAAAAGGTGGGTTTATCAAGCTGTGGGAAGAAAACCATCAATCACCACCCAACTACTTGAAACCCCATCAACATTGGCCACTTGGGCGTGATCTAAAGTTCTCTCAAAGGCAAGATCTATACGGAAGACACTGAACCACTTGCGCACCCAGGTAAGCCGCTGCAAACACGACCTAGTGAAATGCTGTTCATTGGCCCGACGTATACTCAATGTGAGCGCGTCGCTCCTGTTTA
The DNA here is from genome assembly GCA_905332915.2 of Hecatera dysodea. Taxonomy (NCBI): domain Eukaryota; kingdom Metazoa; phylum Arthropoda; class Insecta; order Lepidoptera; family Noctuidae; genus Hecatera; species Hecatera dysodea. Next base: position 6,096,206 of record HG995288.1, on the reverse strand, counting down.
GAACTTGAGCCATACATTGTAGTGCCCCAAGTGCCCATGCACCAGTACTGTGGGGGATTTAATGAATGCTACAAACGCTGCAATTAATGTAGCCACCTACTGGGATGAAAAACTCTAAGGAGTTAACAACATCGGCTCGAAAACAAGAAGGCAATCGTTTTTCTAGGCTTATTTAATTTCCCAAAACTCGTGCCCTTTTAATTTTATGATATTATCTTCTCATTTGTCTCTTACTTTAGTTCCCCAGCTATTTGGTTTGATTTGACAAGTCTTTGTTTGTTTCTACAAAAATATGTGCCTACTTTATGTTGTACAGTGGAAATAGCTACGTCACTCTAGATTCACATAAAAAGTTACAGTTTAGTCAACGGACTATGTTTCTTCGTTATAGATACTATACTAACCTTAACCTTACCTACGGCCCCGCTAACTACTGTACCCAGTAGCTAGGCCTTCAAGAACCGATTAAATATTCAAGCCAATCTTTACTTAGTCGAATACAAAGTCAGCCGGTGACCCAATTATGGGTTCGCGTTCGCAATAAGATACAGTTTTAATCTTTCATTATGCTTCGGAAGCTGAGTAAATCAATCCCAAATATTTGCACAAGAATCATTCTAGATGCTGCCTTTAGAAATGTAAATGATTCGACGGAATTTACTCAAAATTTTAAGTGGGTAATCAATCGGTTTGAGTTATTAAATCGGAAATTGTATGTTTTAGGATTTATTGTTTTGCTGTAAGGAGGTTATTGAGATGGTGGCAAGTTTAAAGGTGCTGGGTTGCTAGCTGGGTGGCTTAGGGCGGGTGCACGCTTGCAATGTCGGAAAGTTGAACTTTGTAAATTATATTTAGTTTTGTAAATTGCGTCAATCATTGTTTTTAATTTTAAGTAGATGAGACCGGCAAGCAGGAGGAAGCTCTAGGTAGGCTTAGGTGCTTTTACCATGGAATAAAATCAATGTATTTCTTTTCAGTAATGTATATGATTTGGTGTTCGGGTCCAATATTCAATTACTAGCAGCGCCTCGCAATTTCACCCGCGTAGATGCCGTTCCCGTGGGAATATGGAGATAAAATATAGCCTATGTCACCCGGGGATAGTGTAGCTCCCCAACAGTGAATTCAAATTTTTTCAAATCGTATCAGTAGATCCAGAGATTACCCCGTACAGCGTCACAAACTCACAAACATTACCTCTTTATAATATTAGTATAGATTTCAATTTACAGCAGGAGGCGGAACGCGTGTGGGAGAGGGAAACTTTACGCTTTAGCCGCCGCAACAAAAGAAGACGCCCCGGGCGTCGGGAAACGCTGCGCAATTCCCGGCCACCGTAGGCGCGGGCCTGTGGATGGCGAGCTATGGGTGGCTCGCCGTCCGATAGCAACCAGGCCCGGGTTCCACGCGCGCCTCATAGAGCTGTCAGCAACGAAGACGGCCCCATAGGGTCAGTGCCTGCTAGGGTTGCGGAATTTTTTCGAAAGAGTCACCGTGGCCCTGGAAAGTAAAGGACACAAGAAGGATCACGGGCGGGTTTTAGTCAGTAAGAGTCTGACACTCCCTTCCGCTCCACCCAGAGCGGGAAAAACCATTTGATGATCGATGAAGAAAAAAGGTCTTGCGTTTAAGACTAGATATAATTCACTATCCTTGCCCACTACTGGTTATGTATGTAAATTCTATTATAAAGATGACTCACCTACCTCATTTGTCCTACCTTTAAGGAACGCAATAGCCTTCAATCCCCGCCCCTCACGGGCTCGAAACCACTTCGTCGCCAATTAAGTGGCATCATACATCCAGTGTAAATCGCTGTTTAGCATTACGGCTTACGACTCAAAGGGGTGCTAAAGTAACTTCATGAATATTCATGAATACGGAACATAATTATCTGAAATGTGATTACGTAGGCCCGGTGCCAAGAACTTGGGAACTGATTTAGCTGGTTGGAGTTTTTGGTTTATGTCTTAGTTTAAATCTTGTGGGGAGGATTTGCTTGATGACTTGGCTGGATTTCTTGTAGATCTCGCTACGAGAGAATTATACTGTATAAAATTATACACATATGGAATTGATGATTGTTTGCACCATTAAATATGAACTCTTTCATTTGGCATCACGGAAATAGTCATGCTTACTAGGTAGGTAGGTTTAGGTGAAATGCATAAAGGTAAAAAATAATGTAAATAATGACTACAGTAAATAGTTTATGCCTTATTGGAATGTCCTTAAGCAAATTGAGCTTAGCTAATCCAAAGGCGTGTACCTAATAAATACATAAAAAAGAGAGTAAAGTATTTTCTTTAAAACACATGGAACTTACAGTATAGCAAGTAATAACAAAACAATTCGTTGCAAATTAATTTTCCGCTACTCTTCATTCGTTTTGTTCCAATTGAAACCTCAGCACTCATAAGCTTACATGACACATGCCAGTGCTATTCCAGACCTTGATTCAGCTGCCACGTCCGTAATTACTGGGAGGCCACATAATCACTGCTATATTGGTCGCGGAGCGGAGATATTAGATATTAGATTATTACTTTTTTTAAATTTTATTTCTTTTGTTTCTCTTCAATTGTAAAGGATTGTTTAAGGGAATTTCTGGATTATTGGAAATGTTTAAATCTGGTTTTGGGTTCGAAACTGGCTCGAACTTGAAATTAACTTTTCAGCCCCCGGAATTCAAACAGCACTCGGCTTAATTTTAAAAAGTCCCTATAAGTATTTTGGTTGGTACTTACAATACAGGGTGTATTGTATTAACGAAAATACTTATAGGAATAAAGATAGTACCTACTCGATTTAACTATAGCCAAATTTAAGCAATAGAGGTATGCGATACAGAGATTAAGGTCCCGCATACCTCCATTGAAAACGGAGGATTCTCTGACCGGACGGCTGTTGTGTACGGTGGGCTAGTGCCCTATAGTTGATATTCGGGTTGTTGTTCAAATTGCACGCTAAACTCTTATACCGCGATGCAGGATTTTGGTTCGTCACTGGTGGAATAGTTGGCATAGTGGTTTCATTTTGTTGCCGCACAAATTAGCTTTATTAGTTTTTCTTGTGGTGGCATTAATGCCGCTACAAGGGAGGTGTTTGAGGAGGAAGTATTTAAACAGCAACCGTTAAAACACGCGGTAAAACTAACCGCCCGATTGTGGGAATAAATTTATATTATCCTCGCATAAATTAAAAGCAAGTCGAGAGACAGGCTATTGAATTTTTTTTGACAAATTATAGTGGCAACTCACTTGACAATTTGTCTCATGCGATATTTTTCGTTCTAGAATCTGGTTCCAACGTTTATAAAGCCTTGAACTAATTCGAGGGTGAATGAATCAACATACAGTGACAAAACGTGGTTACTAATAGCTTTCTACTCAGGAACTGAGGAGGAAAGATATTATTCACCACTCTGGTTTATGCAATGAGGTTTTGCGCAGAAATCACTGGCTGGAAATTAATCCTCACAGTTGCTTTAGTAAAAACAATTATTATTTATTTCTTATCTGTAGGTATGTCTTTGTTGTGTTGTGTTAACCATCATCATCTGCCTAGCCTTTTCTCAACTATATTGGAGTCGGCTCCCAATTAAACTGGATTCAGCTGAATACTAGAATTTTACGAGGAGCGGCTGCCTACCAGGCCTCCACAACCTATCAACCGGGAAACTTGATATTTTTTTGGCAAGACTGGTATCAGCCTTACTGGCTTTTGACAATCCGTAACGACCAATGATCTACAAATGACAGCCGGGACCAACGGCTTAACATGCTTTTCGAGGCACGGAGGAATCTCATTACGATGGTCACCCATCCCCGGACCATCCTCGGCAACGGTTGCTTAAAATTAAAGAATGACCCGTGTAGCTGTTACTATTTAGCCACGAGCTGCTCATATAGTAGTGTTAATATTGGAGACAAATTTTCTTAGTGGGATTGGGTGGGTCATATTTGTAAACTGCACTAAGACAGATGGGCAAAGATCATCACACGGTGGGTGCCTAGTGCTTTAGTGCTTTTGGGAATTGATTATGTCGTCTTTGAAGAAAATAAAAATCTACATGAGCAAAAGCAGTTTATAAAATATGACTAATTACACTTTTCCAATACACCCTGTATAAAGTAGCACAATACGGAAGAAGGCGGTGGCGAATTCTGGTGGTGCTCTGTCTGTTCACTAAAAAATCAATTACAATTTTTTTTAAAAACGCAGACTCTGGAAATGATTACGAACTTTTAAACATATCAGTTTTCAAGCAGTTTGAAGCAGTTGATGATATCAAATCTGTCATTGAACTAAAATAAATGCCGTATTTATTTTTTTGCTATTGCTTTTTGGTATTTTTATTTGTTTTTTTTTTGCTATTGTATCACATCTGTGAAACATCACCATTGACTATAACCACGCACTTTTGAAACACCATGTATTTTATACGGCAGCCAGTTACACAGCTATGTTTGTGGCGCTCTGTCTCTGAAACACGATTACCGCAGTGAAATTGTTGTATAACGGAATAATATCCTGCTATCCGGTGTGTAATATTTGATTTTATTGATACTTTGTACCAACAAACTAGTTGATGGTATAGTAGACAAAAAAAAAAACTTTGACACCTACTTCCGAAATTAAAGTTGTGGAATAAATAAAAAGTGTAAATACGTATTGTTTTTTTTTTCTTTTTTAATATGGAAGTCGATAGTATTTTTTGTAAAAGATTTTTATGTTTCACATTTTAGTTGTGATACCTAACAGCTAAAGGTCATCACAGCGTGTTATAAGCTGGTGTAAACAATAAATAGACATGCGATTTCAGCAATCATAAACTTGAATAAAATTATTACTCAAAACAAATATTAACTCAAATTATTTGTACTATTTCAATCTAGTTACTAGAGGTCTAGACAATGGGATCTCGCAGGATTAAAGTATTTTGGTTATTTTTCTGGGATTAAAAATACCCATAATCACTCAGCAATGTATCATCATCTGCCTAGCCTTTTCCCAACTATATTGGAGTCGCCTCCCAATCATACTGAATTCAGCTGAATTGCTGCTAAAATACTATTTACTTGAAGGTGCCTACCAAACCTCCACAACCCATAAACTGGGGAACACTGTACTCTTCTTGGCAAGACTGGTGGCTGGCTTCTCACAGTCCGTAGCACCTGCCAACGATCTCCAAATGACAGCGGGGACCAACGGCTTAGCGTGCTTTCCTAGGCACGGAGAAGTCTCGCTATGTTAAGATGGTCACCCATCCACAGACCAACATCGGCAATGGAATAGCTTCCTTAAATTGCCTATTTCACTTAAAGATATGTATAGATATGTGACGATAATTATGTATAGTAAATAGATAAAAATAATACTTTTACACATTAATCTATTTCGGTCAGTGAAGAGGCTGGCTAGGACATCACTTGGACTGTAAAGATCCTATTGGTCGTTTTCTTTTTAAGCTATTGCATAGCTTCTATCGCGGGCCTTGAGCGTGGCAACCGAATCCAGAAATTCCGTAACGAAAATAACCTAACACCGCTACGTCATTCGATTAGGCCCCGCCTTTTTAAAATGGTCGCTTCGTTACTGAGCTATTATGTCCGTCACCGAGCCGACCCGAACGTCTGCGTTCGGAAACAATTGGTGGGACAAAGTTAAGTGAAACGTATGTGATTTACATTAGTACAGTAACCCAGGTGAACGAATCGAGACCATATCACAATGACACAGAGTACTAAATATATAATTGCATAAGTTGATAAAAAATGCTATGCAATAGCTTTACCGCGGCAGAACCCGAGTGCCACATGTATTTTTTTCTCTCTCTCTTATATGACGCAGACGAAACTGCGCGGGTCAGCTAGTATTTTAGTAAGAATATAATATTACTTAAATGAAAACTAGAGCAGAAGCATTTATTACAAGAAAATTACAGTTTCCAAACGGAAACACAACCGACAGGGCTCGGAAAAATAGCTTAATCTATATAAATCCATTTATAAGGAGACTAGTGCGAGTGTACGACAGTGCGATTTATCTTGTGCGATGTGAGATTAATTGTACGAGAACGTGTGACATTTAATTGTGGTTTTTAAAGGGTTGTGGTGACTGTGTCGTCTTTATTTATTATATACTTAATTGTAATCAGAAATAAAAAAACTACTAAACTAACTGAAACACATGTACAGTGGGCGGCCTCTTCGCAACCTGGAATGGACAGTAATTGCCTGGACATAAAATCGTCTCTTGTTGTTAGTTAGATATTAGAATAGAATTGAATACTCTTTATTTTGTACACCTTATAAGTTACAGAAACTTATTAATGAAGAAAACACTACATAGGGTGGCACAATCGGCAGCCTTATCGCTAAAAGCTATCTTTTTAAGAAAACCTTTGGATGGATTTTAGGGAGAAAACCAAATACTGCACTGTATGTAGTCTTACGGCCGAAACCAATAACCGATCTATCTCATACTGGAGATAGAAAAACAAATGAAACAACAGAAAGCCTACATAATTTTTCTGTTGTTTCATTTGTTTTTCTATCTCCAGTATGAGATAGATCGGTTATTGGTTTCGGCCGTTAGGTGTACTTATTGTTTATACAATAGATAAATATAGATACAATAATAATATGATAACAGATAGAAGAGTTAGAGACAAGATCTCGCTACGGGAATTAATTTGAAATGGGTACATATAATGATCAGCATCTATATACCTATATTATTTATATTTTATTTTATATCTCACTAGCAGCGCCCAGTGGTTTTATCGGTAGTAATACGACGGTAAAATATGCCTATGACACTTCACAATAACGTAGCTTTGTATTGGTGAAATATTATTTTTTAATCGGTTCGGTAGATCCAGAGATTACCCCTTACAACGTCACAAATTCTCAAACTCACAAACGTTACGACAAACGATAAGAAATAAAGAAGCGCACAATATCATGCCCGACTTCGCAACCTGCCGAGTACACACAGAATCAAACCGAATATCGGCTCAGAACTCTCCGCGAGTCGTAGTGCTGTGATAAATTCATATGGCAGCGAAGGTAAGGGGTGGGTACTACGCAGCTAAAAGCGAATTTCACAGACGTCATTAAGTTTAATATCACCAATTAAGGCCTCTCAACTTGGTGATATTAAACTTAATGACGTCTGTGAAACAAAGAGTCACTATATCTATATAACATCAGAATAAGATTCGATCGGAATGTTGTTGTTTTAACTTCCAAAATGCTTCCTAAATGCTAAAGATTTTTATTTAATTTTGAAATTTGGAATCATTAAGTCGAAGGGTTTATTGATAGTGAATGCTTTGATGCAGTAAGTCTGCCAACGAATTACTGTTCATTTACACTTCTACACTAACATTATATCGACGAAAGATTTTTATTTTTATATGTTTGGAACGAATAAACACAAAAAAGAAAAATATATTACCATTAGAATGCTACATTATCCCTGAGTAACAAAGGCTATATTAAAATAAAGAAAATCTCCACACATGCGAAGCCGGGACAGGCCGTTAGTGAAGTATAAATAAACTAGCAGCAACACGCGGTTTCATTCGCGTAGTTCCCGTTCCCGTGGGAATATGGGGATAAAATATAGCCTATGTCACCAGGGATAATATAGCTTTTCAAGAGTGAAAGAATTTTTCAAATCGGTCAAGTAGTTTCGGCGCTTATTCAATGCAAACAAACAAACAATCAAATCTTTCCTCTAGTAGTAGTAGTCTAGTGTAGATGCACATAAACAAACAAACACATGGACAAGCGGCTTGCTAGTCGCCAGTTGGGTCACTCTTCTCTAGCCTAGGTGCTACGCGAACCACCTGTCAGTGCATTTTCAGACTAGGTCAAGTACGTTTGATCCAGGCAAACCGTTTTAACGTTTCAGGGCCACGGTGAATCCAGAACGAGTGTAAATGAATCAATTATGAGGCTAGTAAGGATTCAAGCTAATTATTTTGTTAAAATAAAAAAGTGATGATATAAGACAAAAACTAACTTCACAAACAAACATACTCAACAAAAAATTCCATTGACTTAAAAAAATACAAAAAGTATAAAATAATTTTAATTTCGGAACTCGGTGTTTTTGATTGTATCTTCGTTTTTTGAACTCCCGAATTTTTTTAGTGGTGACAGGGACACCTAAACGTACCCATCACAGCGTACGTGTTATAAACAGGTGTAAACAATAAACAGACACGCGATTTCTGCAATCCCGGAGGATTTCCTATCATTTACTGAAGCGTTCCGTTTCCTATCTCGGTTCTTCATCTTCACCAAACTAAAAAGGAATCATCTCGAAATACTAAGATACTCTTCCAAACCATCGTACACAGTTTGTTTTTCATTTTAAATGTACAATGAGGGAATAAGAACATCATCAACGTAGTCGAAACTACACATTATTAGGAATAACTCAAATACTAGTCGTTAGAGCTCACTCAAATTTAAATGGGACAACATGAAATCGGTACACCCAGTAATAAGTTGAGGTAACACACACAAGAAAAAAAAATAGTCGGCTTGAAAACCTCCTCCTTTTTTGGAAGTCGATTATATAATCAGCGGGGACGACGTAACCTGTGCCATCGAAATTCAAAGATTTAATATTTGATTTTTCAATATTTGACATTAACACTTCTGTGCTGCCGCAGTTTCACCTGTTTGTCCCTTTTTACTATGTAGGTAATATACCCACTTTTTTCACCTTCGGATATTTTTCCGAAGTTATCCAACTGTCCATAAATTCAACCCTGAGAAACTTTCTTACAAGTGATTTAGTTCCTGCACGCTACCATTTCTTAGTGTCAAAATGAGCTATGATAAATAGCTATACCTATTACGTTGGCAACAGTATGATTAGTATTTTAACATTTTTCTTTCTTTCAGTAGTATTCTAGAGCCGTTCTATTATGATTAGTATTCTAGAACCAAATTAAGAAGATTCCATTTGAATTCGGTGCAGGCGCAACCCTTTTTTCAATTCTTTCTTGTCAAGCGTTATGCTATTATTAACTAACTTTTCATTCATTCCACTCCTCACACAATCCATTAGTATAGTATTAGATTAATATTCTGGAGTTAATTTTAAATTATTAAGTTGGCAGCATCTACATCGGTTGTCATTCCATTGTAACGTTATCTGATTTATTATGTTGGTATTGAATCGGATTCAATAGATCATTTCCGTTGCTTTCAGGAACAAACCCACGAGTTATATCAGTGTAAGATATTAAGCGGAATTTATTAGCTTTGCTCTAAATACAAGAAATTAGGTAGGTGTAAACTACTGATTGATTTTTATCGTATTTTTGTTAATTCATTTTCTATATTTAACTAGAAAAATTTACATCTTATAACAAAATACTAATCTTACTTAATACACTTAAAATATTGTATATTAGAATCTATATTTTTGTATGTATATTATGTATGTTTGAAACCGTTTGCTTCGTCACACGTCACACAAAATGTACTATATGACCAGCGTCATACCGAGATGATCGCATTGTAATTGGCAATAATCCATATCACACATATGTAGCCAAATTGGGAATGCTCGCTTATTTTTATATTATTAATTGCTCTCGTTTGATCATTGTCTTATCTGATGGCTTGAGGGAATTTCTTTTACCCTCTCTGTCTGTATAATAGTTGATTTTTACAAGTTTGGTAATCTACTAATATAAAAGCGTTACTATGACTTTCCAATGGTCAACCACTGACACTCCATTGAAAGAAATGGCATAGAATGGTAATCTCGTACATAATGACAAATGAATGACAGACGTATGTAGTAATCTGCTAAAATTTAGACAATTATTTTGATCAGTGACCTACCATTAGAACGTCATTGTGCAGCCATTACTTTTAATAGCGCGCTTATCAAAAAGTATTACGAGACCATTGATCGACGTTTATGAATTTAGCAGATTACGAACTTTTAGAAAGATGACAATGGGATTGTGTTGGAATGACAAATTCATAAAAATACCAGACTTGGAGACCTAGTTGAATGGCAGAAAATTCCTACGGCATAAGTCCGCCTCTATACTTCTGTGTACATAAATTACTAAATAAATCAGGTAATATGTAAGTATCAGGAAACGTACTTCGGCAGGAAATTTGAGTCCTGGTTTAGGATGTCTATGAACTTGGCAAGTAGATGTGTTAACGTGATTTTAAAAATACCCAATGACTAAAAGCAATACATCATCATCATCTTCCTGCCCTTATCCCATGTTACTTGGGGTAGGCGCAACATGTTTTTTTTCTTCCATTCTGTCCTGTCAGCCGTCACGCTATCACTAACTCCCTTTTCTTTCATATCACTCCTCACACAATCCATCCATCGTTTCTTTGGTCTACCTCTCCCTTTCCATCCATCCGCATTTATATTCATTACTCTTTTATTTATTTTCATATATTGTGTTTCATCCCTCATTTTTACATGACTAAAAGCAATACATAAGCGAGTAAGTTTTACTATAAATCACAGCCTTGTGTTACTCACCTTATTTCAACAACGGAACACTAATGTACCCGTAAATTACCGGTTTATATTTCAAATTGTTATTATTACGGCGATAACGGGAATTATGGGCCTTTTCCGGAACACTATCGCGTTAGAGGGTTAAATAACTTAATTGTAGTATAATTCGATGATTATTTTGTGGGTCTATTTTTTCAAAGTGTATTTGTGCTTTGGAATAGAACACATATGTAGTTTGTGTTTACACGTTTTTTTTTTCTTTTTTTAGTAAGCACTTATTTTAATTGTAAGTACAGTCAGAAGTTTAGTTTGATTACAAATAATGATTCCATTATTGATGCTGGAATCTATTTGGTTACTTTTATTACAAAACTTTGGTATGATTGTATGTAATCACTTGAACAGTAACATAAAGTACAGTCTTGTTTTACGTTTTTTTTTTTGTATGAATGTTTTGTTACGTTTAGAATTAAAATAGGATAGACAATAAGTACCTCATCATTATGTCCAGAAACCACAAGGCCCAACCAATTTAATCGCCAAATATTTTTCCTAGCTATAATACTAAGAAAAATAAAACGAATAAGCATTTTTCCATCAAATCTGCTACGCTAGCGGGTCTCAGATTTTATTACTAAGAATTTTAATAAAATAATTTTACGATATAAAGGTACCTAATCCTGTAGATATTGCTTTATTTCTTTTTATGACTGAGCGTCGGCCACAGAGCACGGAACGATGCACCGGCAGCAACAAAAGACGCCATTGCTAATATTCGTGTCCGCGCAATTGCCCTGAGCCCAACTTGATCTGTCATCTTTATAATAGGGATGTTTTCCAGATAAAGTCATTCTGTTTGTTTCATCAGTTAGATTATCTTAAAATATATAACACGTCATTAAATGAACAAAGATCAGATGAAAAAAGAAACGAATCAAAATTCAGAAGTGGATCTGCGACTTGACTTCTAGCTAAAAGTGCTTCCAAAGCAATGACGTCATGCGAAATTTTAACGCATTGTGAGCTTTTTTTTTTGTTTACCATTATTTTTTGAGAGAAAAATACGTGTACAATACTATTTGGTCATCTAGTTGACGGTTAAGTTTTCATGATTTATACATATAGGTACATATGTACAAGTTTAGTTTGTATGGAATTTTTTGACATTGCCGTCTCTAGTAGTGGCCACTGAATGGTATCGTTGCTCTGTGGCACTGGCCATTTGTATACTCGTATAATGTCTCCAGTGAAATTAAATGAAGAAAAAGTTCGCATTTCGTCGTTGCCTGCCAGTTCTGTGCATTCGAAATATAAAAGTTAAGTCTGAAGTTCCTTTGTATTCGCACTTTATTAATTTCAGGTAGATATTAAGTTAGATTGGTAAGTAGTAGTAAGCAGTTTTGCTCAGACCATAACTTCATAATGAGTGTATACATCATTATTTTTTAAGTACCTATATGTAGCTCAACAGTTGATCACTCACACTGGCGAGCAACAGGTTCTGACTTTGGACTTTTGCCGAGATAATATTTGACCTCATTAATGAACTAAGACTATTGTTTTTTTTTTAATAAAAACTGTTTATATTTATAAATTTTATTGCACCATGACAACATCTACCTATTCTAGACGAGATTTTTTAATTTTTGGCGTTATTTTGTCATCATCAATCAGTATGCAAATCTGAATGGGAAATCTACAAGTGACTTCTTCCGCTCTGGGCAGAGCCGAAGGGAGTGTTAGACTTTTACTGGGTAAAACCCACACGTGTTCTTTCTAGTACCCTTTGCGTTCTAGGACCGCGAAAAATCGAAAAAAATACGCAACCCTAGCAGGCACTAACCCTATGGGGCCCCGTCTTCTTTGCTGACATATCTTTGAGAGACGCGTGTAACACGACGCGCCATCTAACCGGGCCTAGAAGTTATCGGACGGTGAACCACCCATAGCTCGCCATCCGCAGTTCTGAATATACAACACCTACAGTAAGCGTTGATGTGGTCAACGATGGAACAGGCTTGCCAGAAACTTAATCGCAAATGACTTAAAGATTCCCTAGTAACAGCTATCTGGAAACAGGAACTCTGAGATATAAATACATAAATTATTTAACGAACAAATCGGTAGTCTTTTTTACTGAACATAAAATCCGTTTTGAATATAAAATAATATCCTCAAACTTATTATAAAGGTCCACAGTTTATTTCCGTGCCATATTAAATAAATTGAAAAGGGTAAAAGTAAAATTGGGTAAAAAACGGCTGAGACTCGATCATGAAATTAAATTTTCTGTTATTTAAGACTTGTCGCGTTGTTGAAATTACGACGGAATTTTTGACAGATTGTACGTAATTTGGTGTAAAATTAAAAGATGAATATTTCAATCGATAACGATGCGGATGAATTAAATAGCAGACGTTCCATATAAAATACACAGCGGAAGCTGAAAACCAAAACTAACCTAAAACTTTTCATCCGGTTAGACTAGAACTCAATCTGCCTCATTTAACCTTTTCTCAACTAAGTTAAGTTGACAAAAAGGTTAAGTGACAAAGAATTTATATTGAGTTAAATGATTGGTTAAAGGAAAGTACAATACTGTTTTAGAAATCAGAACATTGGTAATGAACGGCCTAAATTATTGGACCAAATTAAAAAACTAATGACCTATTTGATTCGCAGATTCTTGATCTGGATGAATTTAAAATTTAATCACACATATCGTTTTTATAAATAAAGCTGAAAATGGATCTAAAACACAGCCTCTAAAAAAATGAGGATAAAAAATATCACAGTTACCTTCCTCTCTAATATTATCTGAAAGCAATAAAAAATACCTCAAGGTGAACCAAAGAGTAATCTTTAAAGACATCAGGAAGTATTGCGTCGCTGTAATCAGGCACCCGCATTGAGAAATATTAATCACAGGAAATGGTAAAAGCTACATTGTAGGGACTAAGGTAGCGGCATTTGTTCGAAACAGTCATCGCGACGCAGAAGGCATTTGGAAGAACACGGATTGAATTTTAGTCAGTAAGATTTAATTTTACGCTCCGGCCAGGGCCGGGGCATAAGGGCACGTTGTCAAGAAAATGACCTCACTCGGAAGGAATCACCACCCAAATGAAGAATACAATGTGAAGAGGACGCGCCACAAAATATTCCATAAATTCTACTACGCGAAACATGAAACATCCAGTCTGTAACATTGTCTCTTACTCTCGTCTTTTTCAAAAATTGGAACCTCTAACCTAGAAGTAAGGTTAGATTTTTTCAATAAGCATAAGTGAATTCTTCAAGTGATCACGAAACTGGTTTTTAGGGTTGGGTACGGAACGGTAAAAAGTAGTACGGGACCCTATTACTAAGACTCTGCTGTCCGTCCATTCGTCTGTCTGTCCATCTGTCACCAGGCTGTATCTCATGAACAGTTATAATTAGACAATATTAATGACTCAGATGATGCAGGTACCTATCTGTGTTGCTATAACAACAAATATATATAAATAACTATAGGGTCTGCCATACAACAAACTTCATTTTTGCTCGTTTTTACTCGACACTGATAACGGCAATAAGTAGACCCTTGAAATATTCACAAGAAGTTTAGTTATATTTTCACTTTAAAAATAAAATAAAACAAATATTTAAGAGGACTCCCATACAACAGACCTGCGGGCGTACCATGACATCTTAAAAAAAATACAACCGACTTTTACACAAAAAATCAAAAAAGTGCAAAATAACTTTAATTTCGGAACTCGGTGTTGGTGGTTGCTTTTTCGTTTTTTGAACACCGACTTCCGAAATTAAAGTTATTTTGCACTTTTTTGATTTTTTGTGTAAAAGTCGGTTGTATTTTTTTGTAAAAAGTTTTTTTATTTTTCACTTTTTAGTGGTACCTACATCCCCTCCCCTCCCCCACCTAAACGAACCAATAACATTGGTGTAAAAAAACGCACTGCTCCTTTGCAGAGTAAACTAAGAGGTCGTCAATGTAGACAATGTAGATATTTTTTTTAGATTTTTCGAAAACCACTTGGTCGATTTCGATAAAATTTTCATTTGGGAAGTATACCCTTTCCAAGAAAAAAAGAATTTTTCAAATCGGTTGACAAGCGACGGAGTTATGCGCGAACAAACATAAAAAAAAAATACAAGCATCCGAATTGAGAACCTCCTCCTTTTTTAGAAGTCGGTTAATAACGTGAGTCTTCCGAGCGAGAAAAAGGGATGGAGCTATATAGGGTGTATAACTCTATCCCTCTTTCTCGCTCGGAAGACTCACGTTTTAATACCTCATGGTACGCCCGCTGATTTTGCTGTCGTTTTTATAGATAATGGTACGGGTTCCGTACCAGTTCGTTCCGCAAAAGTTCGACTCGAACTTGGCAATTATTTTTTTTTTGCTATAGAATCAACATTGATATCACGTGGAATAGCAATGTTGATACTTTGGCATAAAAAAAAACCAAGTGGCAATGCTGCCACTATTTAAACACTGTTTTCATTGAGAGCGATAGTGATTAATTTTTTGGTACCGTTTTTTATGAGTTCCGCTTTATAAATGTCTTAAAATAGAATATAAAATCTGGAAAAACATGTTATAATCTCTTATTTTTGCTAAAATATGAGTCTAAATAAAACCAATTTAAACTTTTCAACCCTAACTCTAAACTAACGATTCGCTTTGATTGGGAACTTTTTTAGTTCTAATTCCATTACGACTAACTTTTTCGAAGTAGGAACGTGAATAGAATAGTCAGCCTTTTTAGTTTTAGCTGATGTAGAACTAAAAAGTGTAGTAGAACTTCACACTTAGTCGTTAGAAAGTGTGAAATGTTAATTAGTGCCGCCGGACTCCTTTGTTTAATAGATTTTTGTACTGGATTTTCGACTCACAGCGGTAGTGATAAAGTCTAAGGTTTTTATCAAAGGAGTATAAGATTTTCAATACAAGTATGAATATCTATACATGATAAGTATACCAATTGAAGTGTTTAATTTAAATATAGTTTGTTTATTTTATATGTATCACCGGCAATTTGCAAACGCCGTAAGATTGTAAAATATCGAGTGGATTGTAAACTATTTTATTCTTAACAGCGGCCCACTTTAAACCCTCATAGTTCCCGTTCCCGTGGGAATATGGAGATAAAATATAGCCTATGTCACCCGCGGATAGTTTAGCTTCCCAGCAGTGAAATAATTTTTCAAATCGGTTCATTAGTTTCGGAGCCTATTCAATACAAACAAACAATACAATATTTCTTATTTATAATATTAGTATAGGTAAGACAAGGATATATTTTAAAATTTTATTGAATTTGGGTGGGATTTATTCTAAAAACACGATTTTTTCATAATATATCGAGAAATTATAATCTAATAAAGATTTATACAATCTTACGGTGTCTGCAATTGTTCAGTGATATATTCCACATATGTCCTCTTACTTTATTGCACACCTTATAATAAGCACTGGGCAAACATTTATTTAAAAAAAAAGTGTATAATGCCTTTTTTGCACAGGGCAAAATTTTATAGAAAACTTTGGATGGAGTGAAAAAGGCAATATCTTGCAAGCTTCTGTAAAAAACTATAACAAATTATTTTTACTAAACTCGTTAACTCTTGAGAAAATATCTACCGAAAAAAAAAAAACCTTCTCGATGTATATTATTTTTTTCAGTAAATATCTTAACACCCACTGACGCTAATTTCTTTTTACAAAATGATTTTAAAAAAACTATCTCTGAACTAGATCTGGATGCCAATTCTACAATTGATTAAGCAACGTAATTCGAAAAATAACGTAAACGACAGTTCGCTTCTCAGCCGCCATCTGTCAAAAACGTACATACAAAGCTTTTTAGTTGCTCGTTGCTTAAAATTTAGAACAATTGCCAGTCTTGTATCCATGATGTTGTGCTAATATCATTCGTATAAGTATCAACTTTAATTGAATACGGTTCATTCATTTTCCAGAGAGAATAAAAAAAAAGACCAAGGACTGGCCAGTTTATAAGAAATACCATGATGAGTACATAAATGCTCTTATCTAAAGGACAAAATTCCTCGAAGTTCCAGTCCTTTCAAAGTACAAATTTATTTGAACAACCTTTTGAGGGCATTACTTAAACTAATGAAATGGAAACTTTTTCATAAAATTACTTTTTCCTTCTTATCTTGTTTTTCTGTGATGAAATCTACTTTAAGGGACGGACAGTCGGTTACTTATCATTTATTTGTCTGTGTTTGTAAAGTTTGTTTCCTTAAACATCTGCCGTCTTGGTTGCAATTACATTAAAATGATAAATTCACACTGTTTAATGACAAAATCTGTTTAAAGTGTGTACATAGTAAATGTTATTTTTGCTAGATAGTGACACACGTAGGTTATTTTCCAAAGGTCTTTTGAATCATTGTGTAGGTGAAGCACAGTAACGATTAGCTGTAAATGATTAGAAACAATAATAAATAGATCATTTATTTAGATAGTCAAGACCCGTTGTGTTAGTAATTACAATATTGACTTATAACTATTGTTAGTAAGCTGACTGACTGAATATAAGTAATTAGAATGTAAGTAAGACAGTTTGTAATTGCACAGAGATAGTTTTGATTATAGGTATTTTATTAAATCATAATAAAGATGGAAAACATAGGTATACAATTTAAGTAATGTTCCACAAGTAAATATGACAAAGTTCCATCCATCTAAGTAAACAAACCCGCTGATTGGATGAAGATTTTACATCCGGGTTCAAGCTCGACAAGTCGAAACCTGTCGGGGTTTGTTATTGTTAGTCGCAGGCCAAGCTTGAGGAAGACAAGGGGGAAGGGGCGGGCGGCCATCGCTTGCGCGCCCACGCTTGGTAGATCCGGCGCAGATAGAAATCAGTGTACACAATACTTGCGCCCATGTGCGTAATCTATAAATAAGACCGCCGTTAGAACAATGAGTCAGTCTTCACTTGTCCTCCAGCAGAGTAACTACTCGCTGTCTCCCTGTGCTGTGAAATTGTATCAAAGTATAAAAAGTCTGTGTAAAGTTGTGCCGAGTTTATTATAAATAGCGCGTGTTAATTATTTTGACTCATATCGTTAGTTTAACAAGTAAAGTAGAGTGATTGTATTAGAATTACGTGAATACAAAGTGTTTTTACCTCTATGTCGCTTGTTTTATTCCACTACCTCGTAAATGGAACAACGTCACCCCCGCCTAGCCTGATCCCGGTGTCGTGTGTCGACATTTTGGTCCTTCGGAGCCGGATCTAGTTCATCAAGAGGAGTGGAATAAAATGAGTCAAAAGAGTGCTATAACCACGCGCAGCAAGTTACGTAAATTAGCCGACGAGATGAGTGAGCGGCGCAAGAATGACGTCCCCTCGGACTCAGGTTTACCGTCTGAAAAGACGCCAGGCTCGCCGTCGGTCGCACCAACTGTTGCGTCAACATCCGTTCGTAATATACCTCTGACGGGCCCCGGCCGAGTGTTCGACTATACGGAGCAGACAACTGAGAGGAGGCGCCAGGGATCAAGACAAAGCAGCAAAGGCTCATCTAAGAATAGTCGCAAGAGCGTCGAATTCTTACGAAAAAGGATTGAGTATGAAGCTGAACGCGAGCTAGTACAGTTAAAAGAAAAACTCGTGAGGAAAAGGGTGGAAGCAGATATCGCCGAGATAGAGGCAGCTGCTGAAAGTGATGACTCAAATTCAGATGTGGATACGACACATCGCGTTGAAGAATGGATTAACACAACGCCCCAAGTAATTGAAAAAGATACAGTGTTGCAGTCTGTATCGCGCGCGCCTGTTGAAGTGGCCGCGCCCCGTGAAACCTCTGTGACCCGGGAACAAAACGTAAGTAGAGTGAATAACGTATCTCTTACGTACCGTGAACCTACAGTGTCCAGCGAGATAAATGTGCCACGCATAATAGAGTCGTCGACGTCAGTATCGGTGGGCAACATAACGACACCTACTACGCCGGCGTACTTGCCAGTGTCGACAGCAGTGAGATTCCGTCTGCCCGAGAATAATCCCGTCTTTACCACTCCGGTCGCAAGTGTACCTCGAGTATCAACGCTTGAGTCGGATACACGGCGGCAGAGATATGACAGAGTGGGTGAAACAGAAAGACGGCGAGAGTCATCAGGGGAAAGAGACAGGAAGATAGACCAACTGGCAGAAGCGATTACGGGACTGGCACGACCGCGACCGGTACCTAGGCAGGCTTATGAATTGCCTCATTTTAATGGCGACCCCGCCGAGTGGATTTCCTATCGAAACATGTACTGGGACACTACTGAGTTGTACAGTTTCAAATCACATGAAAACCTAGCACGCCTGAAAACCTCACTGCACGGCGAAGCGAAGATAGCGGTTGAAGACTTATTGCGAACGTCAACAGACCCGTCAGCAATAATGCGTGCCCTAGAGGAAGAGTTCGGTCATCCGACCCTAGTATTACAGTGTGCACTAAAAAAGGTCAGAGATTTACCCAGAGTGACGGAAAGCTGCCGAGAGCTGAGGAAATTCTCAACGACTGTGAGAAACTGTGTATCATTGTTAAAGAATATTCGTGCAGAAGGTTATTTGAATAACCCACAATTAGTGAGTGAGCTACTAAACAAACTGACACCAGTGCAACGCGCGCAGTATGGTGACTTTGCTATGGGCCTAGATAACTCACAAGGGGTGGATTTAAGAGTGTCACCAAGCTTAGAAATAATATCACACTTCTTAACACATTTAGCACGATCGACCTCCTATTATGTACAGCCGATCATGAACGAGCCTAGTGCATCTAAACCTCCCATGAAGCAACAGAAGCAAGTCTACGGTCAAACTAGACCATTGAACAGCGCACGTCATGTCACTAACAAGCCACCACTGATGCAACGAGTGAACGCACAGAGTGACGAGTCCCTCTCACCTAAGGAATGTGTAATGTGCAAAGGTGAGCACGCTATTGAAAAATGTGAGCAATTTGGAAAGTTAAGTGTTCAACAGCGTTGGGACACAATCAAAGAAAAGAACATGTGTTTTAAGTGTCTTATTAGAAAACACCCCAAGAGGTTCTGCCGCGCCGACAAATGTGAGAAATGCGGTTATGCACATCACCTATTGTTACACGCGGACAAAGCGCAGAAAGTAAACAAAACAGAAAGTGTAACTAACATCGGGGAATGGCGAGCCTCAGCCCTACTGAAGATAGTGCCAGTGACTATAAACTATGAAAACAGTGTCGACGTTCAGTGTTACGCGTTATTAGACGATGGTGCGACGGTATCGCTCATAGACAATTCACTCGCCGCTAACTTAGAGGGACCGTGTGTACCTCTCACACTCAAAACAGCGGGCGGCTACGGAGTAACAGACTTAACTTCGCGAGTGGTACAAGTACAAGTAAAAGGTCCTAATGGACAGTGCCATAAAATTAAGTGCCGCACAATGGCAAACATAAACTTACCAACGCAAACAGTGTCCGCCGCGACGATTAACGATAACGCGCACCTCAGCGACTTGGGTTGCGTGGAAATGAGGGGAGCCAAGCCGCTACTACTACTCGGGCAGGACAACTGGGAGCTGCTCGTCGGCCAGGACATTCGACGGGGACGATCTGGTAAGCCAGTTGCCTCACTTACGAAGCTAGGTTGGGTCATACACGGACCACTTCAAAATAGTAACAATAATAATTCAGTAAATTGCATGACAGTCTCCCTCCCCGACTTACATAATTTAGTCAAATCTCAGTTTGAATTAGAAGCCCTAGGCATTTCACAAGATACTCGTAAAAATAAAGACGTAGAGCGAGCGTTGCACGTATTAGAAAGCACCAGTCGTCGCACTCCTGACAAGTCACAATGGGAAGTAGGTTTACTGTGGAAGCATGAGAACACTCAGTTACCTAATAATTATAATCAGGCCCGACAAAGATTATATGGCATAGAAAGACGCATGCGCAAGGACGCTGTGTTCGCCGAGGCGTATACGATATCACACAGACTAGCTGAAATAGATAGGCTGTCAGACAGAGGCAACTGGCGCTGGGTACCCTCGGAGGATAACCCTGCTGACGAAGCGACCAGATTGTGTTGGCCCGATAATTGCACGAAGTGGCTCTCGGGCCCCTCGTTTTTACGTGATCCACAGGAGCAGTGGCCAGCGTGTCATGAACCTGAGGCGGCGGAGGTGGACCTCGAGCGCATCCAACGAGTCCACGCGTCAACTGCACCCGCGACACCGCTCCTGGACTACGAGCGATATTCTTCATGGTCACGCATTCAGCGTGTGATGGCACGCATACTTATCTTTATCGGCCGGTGCCGCAAACACCGGGCTACGACGGAGCTGCAGTCTCAAGACCTTGAAGAGGCGCACGACTGCCTCATTAAGTTGTGCCAGGAGGACAGCTTCAAAGAAGAACGGGCTGCCATCCTAAAAGGGCTTCCCGTACCTAACAGTAGCCACATAAAATCATTAGACCCGATGATCATCAACAATGGGTTGCTACGAGTGAGAGGACGTCTGAGTGCCTGCGAGGAACTTACATTTAATGAAAAGCACCCAGTGATTTTAGATGGACGTCACCCATTGTCCCGAAAGTTAATCGCACACTACCACGCGATGGCTTTACATGCTAACCACGAGACTGTTGTCAACAACCTTAGAGAAAAATACTGGGTTACGAAGGTCAGAACATCAGTAAAAACGGTAGTCTCGAATTGTCAGCTCTGTCGCATTCGCAGAGCCAAACCCATTACACCTAAAATGGGCGATTTACCTCTCGCACGGCTGGAGTCTACAAGAAGAGCGTTTGTGAGAGTGGGGGTAGACTACTTCGGCCCAATGGAAGTGACAATTGGCCGACGCCGTGAAAAGAGGTGGGGGGCGCTTTTTACTTGCCTGGCTACGCGCGCCGTCCACCTGGAATTAGCTGCCACACTGAGTACCGACTCAGCAATATTAGCCTTGCGGCGCCTGATAGCACGCCGCGGGCAACCAGCACATCTATACTCCGATCAGGGTACTAATTTTATCGGAGCCAACACCGAACTTCGGGCAGCACTCAAAGAATTTGACCACGACAAAGTCAAGGACGAAGCCACAAATCGAGGTATAACGTGGCATTTCAACCCCCCGGCAGCCCCACACATGGGTGGCTGTTGGGAACGCCTAGTGAGGTCCGTAAAGAACGCGCTACGGGCCACGCTGAAGGAACGAGCACCACGTGAGGAGGTCCTTTACACCCTCCTCACCGAGGCCGAACTCATCGTGAACAGCCGGCCACTAAGCTACGTGCACGACGACCACAATCAACCTGTGGTCCTGACGCCGAATCATCTACTCCTGGGCACTGCCTCCGGGAGTACGCCATTTGCGCCGAGCGACACCGAGGACATCGACTCCCGCCGGCAGTGGCGGCGTGTCAACGCGCTCGCCGACATGTTCTGGCGGCGCTGGCTCCGAGAGTATCTCCCGACTCTACAGTGTCGTGAAAAGTGGGCAAATAATGTGCCAAATGTGCGTATCAGTGATGTGGTAGTGATCGCGGACAATAACAAAGAACGAAGTGCATGGACAAAAGGTATTATAAAAGCAGTGTACCACGGAAATGATGGTATTATCCGTGTAGTAGATATTAAGACTGTGAATGGGGTCCTGCGTCGGCCCGTTACTAAAATTATTGTGCTTCCCACAGACCAGGAAGTAATGCGGCTGAACCCTGTTACTGGGGGTGGAATGTAGGTGAAGCACAGTAACGATTAGCTGTAAATGATTAGAAACAATAATAAATAGATCATTTATTTAGATAGTCAAGACCCGTTGTGTTAGTAATTACAATATTGACTTATAACTATTGTTAGTAAGCTGACTGACTGAATATAAGTAATTAGAATGTAAGTAAGACAGTTTGTAATTGCACAGAGATAGTTTTGATTATAGGTATTTTATTAAATCATAATAAAGATGGAAAACATAGGTATACAATTTAAGTAATGTTCCACAAGTAAATATGACAAAGTTCCATCCATCTAAGTAAACAAACCCGCTGATTGGATGAAGATTTTACATCCGGGTTCAAGCTCGACAAGTCGAAACCTGTCGGGGTTTGTTATTGTTAGTCGCAGGCCAAGCTTGAGGAAGACAAGGGGGAAGGGGCGGGCGGCCATCGCTTGCGCGCCCACGCTTGGTAGATCCGGCGCAGATAGAAATCAGTGTACACAATACTTGCGCCCATGTGCGTAATCTATAAATAAGACCGCCGTTAGAACAATGAGTCAGTCTTCACTTGTCCTCCAGCAGAGTAACTACTCGCTGTCTCCCTGTGCTGTGAAATTGTATCAAAGTATAAAAAGTCTGTGTAAAGTTGTGCCGAGTTTATTATAAATAGCGCGTGTTAATTATTTTGACTCATATCGTTAGTTTAACAAGTAAAGTAGAGTGATTGTATTAGAATTACGTGAATACAAAGTGTTTTTACCTCTATGTCGCTTGTTTTATTCCACTACCTCGTAAAGGGAACAACGTCACCCCCGCCTAGCCTGATCCCGGTGTCGTGTGTCGACACATTGGTTTAACATTTTCAACTCTGCATTTTGATTTCAAAATTCTGTCGAGGCCAAACGATTATTGCCATAACTTTTACATATAATAAGTTGATAAACAGACCAATATTTCTTTTTTTGCGGTTTTATGTTTTCAAATGGGTCAGTAATCCACCTGCTGAAAACTGGTTGCCACAAAACTGTTTCTAATTAACACGCTCAATATCCAATCCTTTTTAAGACTGGTAACGAGATAACTATCTACCCGTCATGGCATACGGAGCCGAGACGTGGACACTGAAGACTCGTATGGGCCACAAGCTCAAAGTCCCTCAGTGGACTATAGAAAAGGCTATGCTCCGAGGGATCGCATCAGAAATGAGGTGATCCGTCAGAGAAGCAAGGTCTAAGATATAGCCCACCGGATTAGTAAGCTGAAGTGGCAATGGGCTGGCCATATTAGTCGCAGAACCGACAACCGTAGGGGTAAACGAGTTCTAGAGTGAAGACCGTGTCTCAGCAAATATAGTGTAGGACATCCTCAGGCACGGTGGAGTAACGATTTGCGCAGGACGGCTGGCATAAACTGGAGGCGAGAAGCCGAAAATAGATCTAAGACTAAGTGGCGTGCAATTGGAGAGGCCTATGTCCAGCAGTAAACTGCAATAGGCTGTTGATGTCAAATACACAAATACAAATTTCTAGTGGAAGGCAAGACGTGCAACAATTTGTAAAAAGAAAAACCAACACTTCTAGAGTCCATTTTTGTCCATAGTTAAAGAACATGCCTGATCTGTGGTTTTAAACAAGTGAAATTTTGTCAGCTCGCTCGCCACTTCTTTTTCGCCCATACATTTTTGTCACCTTTCGACAAAAATGTATGGGATTCGATTGACAAACGCTGTCAAGATGTGACGTCATCATTCCTTCGTATTAGGTATGTCAACAATCATATTCGCTATTAGAATGGCACTTTACCTAGCGCTTATGGGACTAAAATGGACCGTTGACCAAAGGTAAATAAATACGCAAATAACACAAATACAATAAAACTCACACGAACCACATAAATCTTACTTAGCACAGATTTCTCGTTTCAATACTAAACACTTCACCCATACGAATGTATATCTCTACCTACCCCACTACGAACGACTCACGATGTGTTTCTAATTAAGTTTCCAAGTCTACCGGCAGTTTGACGGGACGTTAATTACACATCGCAGCTCGCGATCTGCGTTTTACACGTGCCGGATATACAGATACGTGTGTGTGTGTACATACATAGGTGTGTGTCTGTGTGTAGAATACTTTATCTTATTTAAAACACTATACATATGACGTCACGTAGAAGGTGAGTCGATGAGTTCTTAACCCATATTAAAAAATGAACTCTTAACCGCCATCTCAGCTGAAACTGATCTTATTTTATTTTATTTTCCCACTAGCTGCTGCCCGCGGTTTCGCCCGCGTGAATGTCGGAAATAATCCCAAGGGAACATAATCCCGAGATAAAAAGTATCCTATGTGTTATTCCAGACTATGATCTATATCGATGCCAAATTTCATCAAGATCCATTTGGTAGTTTTTGCGTGAAAGAGTAAGAAACATCCATCCATACTTACAAACTTTCGCGTTTATAATATTAGTAAGATCTCTCTTGAGATCGGCTTTCAGCCTATGCAACTCGATACTGCTTCAAAAAACTCTTCATGGAATCCCACAACTCAGTAACTGATTAACATGATACCAATTGGCAAGACTGGTGTCAGATTTTCTAGGTTCTTACTAGCCATTACTAATCCCACTAATATTATAAACGCGAAAGTTTGTAAGTATGGATGGATGTTTGTTACTCTTTCACGCAAAAACGACTGAACGGATTTTGGAGAAATTTGGCACACAGATGGTTTATAACGAGGATTAACATTTAGGATATTTTTTACTGCAATATTCCCACCGAATCGAAACTTATGCGGGTGAAACCACGGGGCGCTGCTAGTGTCCAATATATTTAAATGACATGGGGACAGGGATAGCTGCTTTTACCCTTCCCAGCTGAAATGTTATTTCATCCTACTAACTATAACACAAAAGAAATGCTTTTAAAGCATTCCTTTTCGCATAAAAAAATATAAGATCAGTAGCAACATTTTCTGTTCAATTTTCTAAAGTTATATAGTCATAAAAATAATTTAAAATTCCATACAATATCGTCAAAACTTTTCGTGTATAGGACATCCAATTTGAAGCGAACACGCTACACTATAAAGTAGGTTTATCGCTCGTGAGTACCATATACTTGGCTCATATTTTGGACTTACTACTGCAGTACATATTTTCTTGTAGTTCCATTTTTAGAATGGCAGGGGTCATTTTCCTAGGTATGCGGGATGCAAAGGGCATTAGGATGAACACGGGTGGGTTTTAGTCAGTAAGAGTCTGACACTCCCTTCCGCTTTGCCCAGAGTAGAAGTTATTTGATGATTTCAGAGAGATCCAAAAATACAAATAGCACTAGTATACTGTCGCACTTTCAAAGTCACTTTTAAAGTCAGCTTTTGCCTATATTTTGATGAGTTATAAGAACATCAATGTAGGGAACTGCTAATTTTTTTTTTCGCGATTTCAGATTTGGTCTCATAGTAAAAGTTGTTCATAATGACGAGTACAATGACCTCAAAAAAATAAATAGGTAAAGTAAAATAAAATAAATACATATTTAAGGGGGCTCCCGTGAAACAAACGTGATTTTTTGCCGTTTTTATAAATAATGGTGCAGAACCCTTCGAGCATGAGTCCAGCTCGCACTTGGCCGGTTTTTAAGAAAGCACTTAACATCAGCTTTAATAACATCCACATTTTCTTCCTTAACACATAAAACTCTTCCACCGCATCCCAGCCACCACTTGAGAGCAACTGAGCGCAACTAATTGTCGCGGCAGTTAAAAACAAAGGTCTTACTCGAATTACTCACTATTAAGTCGTTTTGCACCGACACCTTGCCTCGTGTAGCTGTGGAAAGCTCGCGTTGGTTTTTATGTGCGATATTGCGTGGGTGAAGGGAATGAATAATGTGTAATGTAGTGTTGAGGTGCTCGTGGATAATAGTAGGTTCCAGGTTAAGCAACGCTTGTCGAGGTCAGTCCGTGGATGGGCCCCCATTAGTCGAGATTTCTCTGGCCACTGACAGCACACTGATCTATTCGTTCCGGCTGTCATTAAAAGATTCTTGACAGTTGTGACGATAGTCAAAATCGAGTGGTGAAACTTGAGGGTTTTGTTAACATTTATATATCTGAGTTAAACCCTCCAGATTTTTACTTCTACATTTCATTTTAGTTTGCGTTCCGTGAGTGTATACGTGGTATCATTTGGATTAAAGATAAAAATAATCTGTACTACTGTACAAATTATTTTTATCATAAAAATAATCAATAAATATCAAATATAATAAAAAATAAATATCTCAGCGCTCGCATTCTGACAGGTACTCCTGTCAGAATGCGAGCGCTGAGATATTTATTTTTTTGAATATCGCAGATTGCTGATATAGGAACCTTATTAGCTTCGCACATCTGAACTAAAATCGTAAGCTTTTTTATTTATTAGTTATGTTTGTTAATATGTTTGTTTTGTGCTTCTTACAAGATAACCACTCAATCCAAATTTCCTTTGAACCTCGCTAAGTTTTCAAACCACATACAACTATAAGAATTTTATTTCAAATAAAACATCCTGGACTCTCTGGTACATAATTAGCTGCCATCTCCTCATGATTCAACCTCCCGATAAGTGGAACCTACGTTTAACAAAAAAGATAATGCAATAAAGGAGACCTCACCTTTTTACTAAATACGTCTGGCGGTTTCGTCCGAGATTCACAGAATTTATGGCCTCCTTTCCCTTTAGCCCCTGCTATCCGAGATTGCAAACGTGCGATAAACGACCTTAAAATACTAGTTAAAAGGTTTTTTTTCGGTACAGAAAGGATAAGTGAAGACAGAGATTTAAAGTTTTTGAATCCCTGTTAAATGTTAGTAATAAATCACTGAGCTTTGAGAATTGTGGTGGCTGCGTCTTAGAGTAGGGACTGTTGCTATGTGCTAAATATTTTTTTGCCCGCGACTTCGTGCGCGCTAATACCGTTTTTTAACGTTCCCGTTTAAATTTCGGGAAATCCTTTCTTAGTGTAGCTGTGGAAAGCTCGCGTTGGTTTTTGTGGGCGATATTGCGTGGGTGAAGAGAGTGAGTAAAGTGTAACGTAGTGTTGGGGAGCTCCTGGATAATAGTAATAACAGCCGCATAGGTCAAGGTCAGTCCGTGGATGGGCTGCCATTAATCTTACGAATTCTTAGTCGAAATCCTATCTTAATGTTTCCCAACACTCCAGTAGACCTGTGGCCGTATTACGAAGTGCCAATGCCATCATGATTCGTGTGAGGGAAAGAGATAGTGCTATTCGTCTTGTGTATCTCCGTCTCTCTCTGACACAGAAATCATGATAGATTTAAAACGTCATAATAGGTCGCCAGTTCTCAACAGACCAGTGTTTTAGGTTGTGCATTGTCTGTCTGTGACTCAGTCCCTCAGTAACGGAAGAGAGTTGGTCTCTTCAGCGAATGGGACCACGTGGAATTCGAAAACTAACGTAATATACTACTCATATTAGATTTTAATAAAATATTATATCTATGTAAAATATAAAAACATTTTTCAATCCAACATATGTAAAGAAAAGAAAGAAAAATGTTTATTTGGGACTCCTATAGGACAAACATATAAACAAATAATAGTAAAAAAAAAAAATATACTAAAATTAATAAAAAATAGAAAAGTAACAATACAAATTCTAAAATAATTAAAATCTGTGTATCAATCGACATCCGAATTCGTTCCATCGCTAATGCGTGATTAATTAACAAACATACAGAATTTAACATTGTTATATTCTGTAGCAAAATAGAGTTATTTTGGTAACCACCCAAGATGATCGACCATTAAAATAATTTATTCCTTGATCCCTTGTTTGACGATCTTGCAATGCATCATAAAACTTCTTCCTATTCTTTCATAAAACCGCATTATGATAACAACATGATAACAGTATATAAACTACCCTTATTTGTAGGCTATAAAAATGCTAGTTCCCGCCATTCTCATAACCACAGGGTAGACAATAACAGTAAATCAAAGTCCACTATCATACCTCTACTAACAGTTTAAATGAGGTAGGATGTACGAGAAACTAGTACTATCCTGGGTACAATTATAGCCAGCTTGAACTTAGGTATAGTAAAAAGAATTGAGGTTTGTGCTCGATTGTACTTGCGGGAGTATAATTTTAGTCAGTAAGTATCTGACACTCCCTTACATTCCACCTAGAGCGGAATGTGTCACTTGATAGTTGTGGAATTGGTTCGAAAGAGTCACCGCGGCCCTGGAACGCAAAGGGCACTAGAAGGATCACGAGTGAGTTTTAGTGAGTAAGAGACTAATACTCTTCCGCTCCACCCAGAGCGGGAGAAGTCATTTACACAATTCACAAAAAAAAGAAGTCGATTTATGACTTCCAATCCAAAAAAAGGTGATAGTATGATTAACATAGGTACTCGTAATACACATATTTAATCAAGGCATATGAAAAACTACCTATATTATTATCTTATTTAGCTCAAACCTTTAGAAGAGGATAAGAAAACACGAACTCAGATCCTGAAAAGTATAGTAATTTTTTGAGTTTATTTAATTAAAAATTAAAACCATATGATAAGTATAGCTACTGATTAACAGGCTCTGAAATTAGAATTCTGTATAGAAAATAATTGGGTCCAGGCATTGGCATTTGGCCCAGTGGACTAAGCCGTAGTTAAACTAAACATATGTTAGCGTAATGCTGAATATGTTGGCAAAAGTGCTTTTTTTTTTGTTGATAAATTGAATAACCAAAAACGAAATTCTTTGAACACGCGCAGTCGCGCATACTTTCAGAAACTGGGGATCCACCTCGAAGTAGATTCCCCGCATGTGCACTTTATCTGTCCGTTTTGGTACCGTTAGCATAATGCATTCAGAGTACAAAAAAGGACAGACGGTTTGCAGCGCTTCTTGTTAAGAATACTGCATAATAAGCTTTTGACACATTATGCTTTAAAATTCTTTTCCAGTCTGTGATAAGTTGTAACAGACGGTTTTCTTTTGTTTATAGGTTTGTTTTTTTTCTTCTAAGTTTGAATGTAGTGATTACAAATTATTTTTAGTATGTTCCAACTTATCATACTGATAAACCTCATTTTATTTAAAATTCTGTTTGAGAGTTTGGAAATTGAAGTTGTGGACAAAAGCTAGTGAATAACAAATTTTATTTTAAATGATAATCAATTTTGATTTTGGAATCAACTCTATATGTATGAAACATCACATTGTGTTCGGGACTTTTTGTACATTTCACTTTTGGTCCAATTCTGAAAATATTAATTCAGGAGTAATAACAACCACTAAATGATTGCCGAGAGAAAAAAAAAACTCCGCCAAATTTCACGACTGTAAGTTACACGGTCTTCAAAAAGATTTTCTTATTTCTTGTGTATAAACAAACCTTTAATTAAAATCGTATTAGCGTAAATGAATTAAATCTACTCCTAATTACAGTAAAATAAAATTACCCAAAAAAAAGTCTAAAGCTGTGGGCAAATCTCATTTAATAATAGCATAAAAATCCTTGAGTTTTAATCTGACGTCTTCCCAATTCCACCGAAAAAAATATCATTACGACAACAGAGCAAAAACGAAATTGCTTACACTAAATTTTTATTACGTCTGTGCCTAAGTGCTAGTGCCAGGTGCTTCATAATTGGTAGAGGATTTTTTGAGTTTAGGTCTGGCTATAAGAATGAATAGCCTAGATCAAAATGTGTTCAAAAATAAATAATCTACCTGTGAGTTAAATCTTCTAAATATATATAACTCAAAAGTGACTGACTGACTGACATAGTGATCTATCAACGCACAGCCCAAACCACTGAACGGATCGGGCTGAAATTTGGCATGCAGGTAGATGTTATGACGTAGGCATCCGCTAAGAAAGGATTTTGATTAATTCTACCCCCAAGGGGATAAAATAGGGGATGAAAGTTTGTATGAAACTTTGTCAATTTTAAACCGATCGGGCTGAGAGTTTCAAAATCGGTGGTAAAAAACTATTCCACGTGGACGAAGTCGCGGGCAGAAGCTATACAAATCCGTGCGGCCGTTCCAGCGGTTGCATATCCATCCATCCAAATTTTCAGTTTTATGTTAAGATTCATAGAAATATAAAATACATGTTAAGATTGCACCTAACTTTCCTTGGCGATTCTATACTTGGTGCGCAAAAATGTTGAAGTTTTGAACGTTAACAGGCGGTCTTAAGACTAAAAACTTTTAAAACCACATTCTATCGGAATAGAAGTGCTTGGAAACTTAGACGTTGTTCCAGACCCAAAAAGAGTCCATTAAACTTGGCCAGGTAAGGCGAGGTTACAACTAGTGAAGCAGAAATTGGCTGATAATGTTTTATATTGAGGTTGTAATGGAGTTTTTTTTCATCGAGATATTAAAGAAGAAAGTTGGGTTTATAAGTTAGCGGCTGGGTTAAACGAGAATAGACAA
This sequence comes from Hecatera dysodea, assembly GCA_905332915.2. Taxonomy (NCBI): domain Eukaryota; kingdom Metazoa; phylum Arthropoda; class Insecta; order Lepidoptera; family Noctuidae; genus Hecatera; species Hecatera dysodea. The sequence continues at coordinate 6,065,466 of HG995288.1, read as the reverse complement.
TAATGTTAACACTATAAGACTCAGCTAACTCAAGCCGCCTTTTCACTTGCGAGTGGGCTGGTGGATCTTCATTTATTTTTCAAATAAATATTTAAGTTGGTTAGAGCTTGGAATTAATTATTTTTTAACAAAGACCAGTAATCCTTTGCGCCACTTCATTTGTGAAGAATGAATATTAAAATATATATTTAAATATAATTTCCTTTCGCCATTTTGTATAATTATATAATATACATCTATACTTATAATAAATCTGTAGAGAGGTCAATTCTGTACAAGGAATATATTTTCAAAATAACTATCAGAGGGTGATTAGTGATCGATACTGGTGCCAAAAATGCAATCAGTAAAATTTTTGTCTGTCTGTCTTTCTGTCTGTCTGTCTGTCTGTATGTTCTTTATAGAAACAAAAACTACTCGACCGATTTTAACGAAACTTGGTGCAATTATTCTTCATACTCCTGGGCAGGTTATAGTATACTTTTCATCACGCTACAATCAATAGGAGCAGAGCAGTGAAGGAAAATGTTGGGAAAATGGAAGAAGTTACTCCATTTTTTAAGCTTCCGTCGCGTGTGTAGCCTTAATGGTTAAAGTTACATAGAAATCATGTATTACGGAAATGTTCTACATAAAATTATCTAAAAAATATCCCGAAACAGCATGTCTATATTTTGTCAATTTTAAACCGTTCGGGCTGAGAGTTTCAAAATCGGGGGTAAAGTAACTATTCCACGCGGACGAAGTCGCTGGCAGAAGCTAGTTTTAAAATATTTCAATGAAAATAAATAATCATCATTCTTGCGTTTATTCATTAAATATATGTAAATATAAATGTACACTAATATTATAAAGAGGAAAGATTTGTATTTTTTCTGTGTGTGTAATGAATAAACACAAAAATTACTATGCCGATTTAAAAAATTATTTCACCATTAGAAAGCTATATTCCCCCTGGGTAACATAAGCTATAATTTATCCTCGTATTGCCACGGAAACGGAAACAACGCGGGTGAAACCGCGGGGTGCTGCTCATTAGTGAATAAACGGAATAATAATTTAATATGATTGATTTACTTAATTCTGTATTAGCGATATTGAGTTAGTTTTCATTCCATCAGTAACACTCCCTTTTCAGTTAAATACCTGTTTATTAAAATACCTCTTTTATTAAATAACAAGTGTACGTACATTACAGAGTAATTCAATTTTGATTGTTTGTGTTTTACCGTTTTCAGAGAATTATTATTCTATTTCATCGCGTGTGAAAATGTTCATTTGAATTTAATTGACCAATTCATGTTTCGAATGTAAAATGGTAGGTAGCTATTGAAGCATAAATTGGCTACTCTTTTATTTTTGAACTAGCTGCTGCCCGCGACTTCGTCCCCGTGGAATCCCCGATTTCAAAACATTCTTTATCGCTGCTCCGCTCCTATTGGCTTAAGCGTGATGATATATAGCCTAAAGCCTTCCTCGATAAATGGTCTATTCAACCCAAAAATAATTTTTCAATTCGAACCAGTAGTTCCTGAGATTAGCGCGTTCAAACAAACAAACAAACAAACAAACTCTTCAGCTTTATAATATTAGTATAGATTAATGAATAATATTATCGGGACAATTGTAGCTAAATGTTTGGTATTTTTTATTATTGATTGGTTCGCATTTGACTTTAATCTCCCCTGATATATATAAAAGTACTCTGTGGTAAGCAATGAGGTATGAACTTATGGATCCCGCTTGTCCATAAGTATGCTATTCATTATAGAGTGAATATGAAACACAGATTTACGTACGGAATTCAACTTCTATTGAACTGACTACCAAAAAAAAAGGAGGTGGAAGAGGCAGAAGCATATACATCGTCATAGCCATTTTCTCCCTTTTTAAAATTTTTTATTTATAAATAATACACAAATACCACTTGCCTAAATCTTTATGTAACAAAGTGAAAACAGTGAGCTCACACGTTACATGATAAACTCATATTTCACGTTCACAAGTAATATTATATTTTATTAAATGTAAATATACTTTTTTATATGTACTGTTAACTTGACAGCACATTTTTAGAAATTTTATTTAGAGTATCAGCATAGTATAAACAGGGGTAGTAGTTTATCTTCATACAAACGCACCGCGCGCGGCTTGTATGTGTGCGCCATAGTATCTATGCGTCGACGCACGCACACTTTAACAAGTCTCGACCCGTTTCTCAGTGCGCCAGTCGGGGCTAACACTGCACGAGGTTCGCGCGTCACCGCTAAATAAATAAAAAATGTCTGACAGTCGCAGGAGAACGTATTGCTGTGTGTTTGGGTGTCTCAATAATTCATCGATTCCAGAATTATCTCTGTTCAGATTACCTAATGAACAGGAAAGGTAAGCTAGTCACTTATTCTAGCATATAATTTTTACTTGATGATGAGATACCTACTTACTTATTTTTATTAGTTTTCTATCACACAGAGAAAGTAGGTAGGTAGGCCTAATTTCCTACTAGAATATATTAGGTAGGTACTTTTGATCTATCAATTGATTTGCCGCTATTGCTTTGTTTACGTTTAGTTATGCCGATTTCTCAGTATTGTAGGTATAGTAACTAAGTAGGTAAGTACTTACAGTTGTAAAATCAAACCATTGTCACAGCCATTGTTGAACTTTATTGACTAATGATCACTGAATTAGTTATACAGAGATGTGTTAAAGTGACAACCCTAAGACAGTAGGCAATTATATCGCGAATTAGGCCGGAGATAACCTACTTCCCCTGTTTATACTATGTCCGGGTGATGCAGGTACAAAATGACAGGTGCAATACAAAGATTATAATACGGTTGTTTGGTTGTTTCTTTTTTAGTGTTACCAAGGTTTTAGTCATTGATGTTTTATGACTATTTAATAAAATGAGTAAAGAATTAAAACCGTGCGATAAATATATTTGTTATTTTTAAGGTTCCGTAACTAAAAAAAAACAGAAACCTTATAGAATCACTGTGCTGTCTGTCTGTCAAGAACCTTTATCTCGAGAACGCGTGGAGGGTATCGAGTTAAAATGAAAAAATCAAACTTCCAAGAAAATGTGAAAAAAATGTACCGCCGCTTATTCCTCAAAATAAGGTACTTTCCGTTAGCCTAGAATTATAAAATTTGGCAAGAAATATTGTCTTATACTACAAGTACGGTAAACATCTGAGTACTAATACATTTGTAATTAAATCATATTTCTTCTCGATACCCGAACAATTTATAATACCTATATACCAACAATTTTTTTAAGAAGAAACTTCCTACACCAACTCTACAAATTCCGAGTAAAAAGGCTTGAACGAGAAAACTTCGCCATTGTTCTCAGCCTTCTAAGTAAGTCTATTAAAGTTACGAGAAAGGTAGGTCGTCGTCACAGCTAGCGAGCTGCGAAACACTGATAAAATACTATTGGCTTTATAAACTTCTAGTACTTTCTAAATTCTAGATTTGATTATTTAATTATCGCTTCACTGAATTGATACTTTGAATACCTAATGATAAAGTCAACTTCAGTGTGGCGGCGGTGGCGGTGGATATGCAATTTCGTTATTTTAGTGTTAGCTGATTATGTCTGCTGTAAGCATTTGGTGGTATCTTTGCCACCTGCTTTTTTATTTAATTTTGTTTATGGGATATCATGAAATTACTTCTTCTACTCTGGGTGGAGCAGTAGGGAGTTTCAGACTCTTACTGGCTAAAATGCAGCCGTGTTCCACCTATTGCCCTTTGCGTTTCAGGGCCCCGGTGACTCGTTTGAACGAATTCCGCTACCCTGCCCTGACCTACAGATAGTTCTTCCGCGTCTAGCTATTTCTGTATAGCATAACGTTCCCACTGCTGGGACACGGGAGGGCCTGCGCCGTAATCCACCACGCGGGCCCAGTGCGGGTTAGTGAATGTCACATGTCTTTGAATTTTTGGTTCTAGTACATGCCGATTTCCTCACGATGTTTTCCTTCACCGTTTTGAGAGCAGTAGTGATGAAATGAATTACACAAAGAAATGCGCCTGACTGGGTTTGAACCCGCGACCTGCAATTCGGAAGTCGGGGCTGTTAACACTCGGCCACCACTGCTAATAGCTATTAGTGTATATGAGACTGTATGCTTGTAAACGTGCCTACAATTCTGGAGAAATTCCCAGTGTGGTGTAGTGTGTAAAATCTCATGAACATGCCTTTGACCTCACTGTAGGACTAGTATTAAAGAGTCGATACGAGTATACAACACGTAAGTTATAGGAATCAAGAAACGAGCAGAAATTACTGTTGCTTTATCATCTCTAACAATTATTCTATTAAAGTTTCAACCAGGTAAGCATGGACTCACAACTATCCAACTGTGAAATACTGATAACGAGGAACCGTGATGTTAGTAACTTAGTCAGCGTTGCTTAGCGATACAACTGTTTAAACTTATCTACTTATCTTTACGCTTGAGAGATAGGGCAGAAGACTTTAAAGCTGTTTTGTTTCTGTCGAAATGCAAGAATAGATGTTTTATTTTCTGAAATGTAAAACGAGCAACGCAAACTCAAAGCATTTATTATAATTAAACCATTTACAGGCACTTTTGAATTATCAGGGTCGGTCAGTTCCAAAGAAGTGAAACTATCTGCACATCAAAGCGTAGATCTCTATGGAGAAGAACGCGCAAGAAACTTCACGGAAATTCTATTAAATAAAAGAAAGAAAAATGTTTATTTGTGACTCGCACAAAACAAGCAAAATAGTAAACAAAACAAAAAACGACCATAAAAACAAATTAACAAAAGCTGTAAATATCAGTTGTACCTAAAATGTCCGAGGCCAAAAGCCCCCTATCTCAGCACATGCAGCGATATTAAAAAAAAAAACTAAATAAATCAATAAACTGTTACAAAATTATGGATACTTTGTTTTTTTTTTAATTATTCATACAAAGCGATGTACAAAGACGTGCTTGATAAACGCATCCAGATTAAATTCAAACGATTAATTAAAATAAAAATAAACCATAGCAGTTGAGAGATGACCAGTCCCAGCTGACGGAGCCAAATAATGAATGGAACACATCGATACCGGAAATTTCAATAAACGTAAGAGACAGTTATATGAAACGAGAAGAAGCAAATACCATAAAGTAGCTCAGCATAAGTTCTCTCAGGGGTACACTCGCGTGATAGTTGATTTATCACCCGAAGAGAACATACTCCCAGGATGAAAAGTATCCTGTAACTTTTCCTCGGCTCATGGTCTACCCGACGACCGTTGGGGTAAACGAGTTCTAGAGTGGAGACCGCGTCTCGGCAAACGTAGTGTAGGACGTGATCAGGCACGGTGGAGTGACGATCACGGTCAACGATGGCTATTATACAAAAAGTCAATCAAAAGATTTAATGTTGGTTTAATGATATTAATTACTAAGTCATTCTTGCCGCTTGTTGATTGATTTTTTATGGTCTAATATTTTCAGTCGTCATTGACTTTCCTGATCAACCTGATACCTTTGGAATTTTATATTTCAACCGTTGTGTATACTGATATTATAAAGAGAGAAATTTGTTTGTTTGTAGCAAAGAAGCTCGGAAACCACTGGACCGATTTTAACAATTTTTCATACGAAGCTACATTACCAGCGAGTAATATAAGCTATATCTTATCCCCGTATTTCTACGGGAACGGAAAATACACGGGTGAAACCGCGGGACGCTGCTTCTTACATAAATTGATAAGCAGCATTTTTGTTGTAAAGTTAGTTGCTAAATTGATAATGAACTAATTTAAAGAGGTCAAGTTGTTTTTCTAAAGAAAGTAATTTTCATCCAGAAAGGGTGCGATGCCGAAAACAAAAGCTAGCTATTTATAATTTAACTAATTACTGCAAGTTTCTAAGTAAAGTATTAAGAGTTGAGAACATTTCTAACTCTAGTGTTAAAGTTTGACAAGTTTTCAGGCTAGAGGCAAACACTTTTCGTCAATTTCTTCACCAATAAGTAATAATAAGTTATTCTTGACCCTATTTATACCCCATTCACTATAAGATTAGACATTGAAATAAGTCTTTTTTACTGTCCGTTCAACCGATTTTGGCTTCTATTGCGTTTGTGGCATGACATATGGCAGCTGCAGTAAACAGTTGGTATTATAATCACGTTTTTGCTTTTAATGCCATCCTTATGCCTACGGAATAGAATTAAAAATAGAATTAAAAAACGGAACAGTTTTGTTTAAATGTCTAATCTTATTGTGAATGGAGTATAGGTATGAACATAATTATTTTGCAAATATAAAAATAGGCCAATGCATAAACTTCCTTTTAACAACCTGGCCTCCCAAAACCATGCAAATACTATGCAAAAATCATACGAAAACACCCATAACTTACAGGCAACATAGTATTACATGTAATCTAAAAGCTAGCGTGCTGCTCGGTATTAAGCGTTAGTTTTAATTCGCGCCGCGCCCTTTACAGGCTAGGCCGGTGATATAATGATACTTGCACTTAATGTTCACTTGTCAACTGCACTTTTAGAGCGTAAAATACTATGTAAGAGGAAGTGGCCTTAATGGCCCGGCGTTTTATGGTAGAAAAGTAAGGTGATGTAGAAGTTCTTAAAGAGGTTTTAGGCTTTATGTCGTACGATTTATTATGTTGGTTGGTAGTGGTTGAATTTGAAGAGCGCGTGGCTAAAGATTAATAGCCGCATGGGCCAATTTTCAAGGTTAAGCAACGCTTGCCAAGGTTGGTCTGTGGATAGGTGACCATCTTAACATACCGAGTTTCCTGTGTGCCTCGGAAAGCACGCTAAGCCGTTTGTCCCGGCTGTCATTTGTAGACCTTTGGCAGTCGTTGCGGATTGTCAGAAGACAGTAAATCTGACGCCAGTCTTGCCAAGAAGTACCGTGGGTTACCCAGGTAATGGGTTGTGGAGGTCTGGTAGGCAGCCGCTCCACGTAAAATACTGGTATTCAGCTGAATCCGGTTTGACTGGGAAGATGATGGTAATGGTTGATTTTTTTATACCTTAGTATAATTTGGTACCTTAATATGTACTGTAACTTGGTATGTAGATTTGTAGGGTCTTTAGACCCAGTAGGTGACTACTAAGGTATGACAATGAACTTCAGCACTAAAAGAATTTCGTTAAATAAAAACTTCAATTTATTATTAGGGTTACGAGATAACATATTTTATTCGACTCAGTTATGGAAAAGTAAAAAAAAATAAACACTAACATTATTTTCATTGTTTCCATTTTGACCATGCATCAATGGGAAAAATAAACCTATACCTTATCATAAACTCTGAAAAACTTACTCTGCTACCTGTACTCTGAAACAACCATTTATTTACCAATCAATGCGATCCGGACTAAGTGTTGTATATAGAGGCATGGAAGGTATGCCAGCGAATAACAACGAAATGCGCCGAACATTACCAAAGTCATTTATCTTCTGATTTATAATGTCGCGACTTCGATGTTGCCATAAAACAGGTGAATGCAGAAGATTTACAAACGTATTCACAGAATATGACATATGTAAATATGTCGTTTAAATATAACGACTATGAATTGTTGTACCCAGTTAATGGGTTGTGGAGGTCTGGAAGGTAGCCGTTCTACCACAATATAGTTGAGAAAAGACTTGGCAGATGATGATGACGTACGAAGGCTATTAACAGAATCATTTAACACAACACAACCGGTATTTCGCATGACTATCATAATTTCAGCTAAAGGATGTTCATTTCTTGGGCCTGCGGACGGCGAGCTATGGGTGGATCGCTGTCCGATAGCAACCAGGACCGGGTCGACGGCGCGTCGTGTTCCACGCGCGCCTCAAAGAACTGTGAGCAAAGACGGAGCCCCATACGGTCAGTGCCTGCTAGGGTAGTGGAATTTGTTTGAAAGAGTCACCGCGGCCCTGGAACGCAAAGGACACGAGAAGGATCACGGGTGGGTTTTAGTTAGTACGAGACTGACACTCTCTTCTGCTCCACCCAGAGCGGGAAAAGTCATTTGATGATTTCCCACCCAGAAACAAAAAAGAATGTTCATTCCTCTCGACAGTTAAGCTTTATCAAAATAACCGTCCCTATACGTATTGTGGAAATAACTAGTACATTTAAAATATTAAGGCAATTTATTTTAAAGAAGTTTCAATTAGTTAAGGTCAGATGGTTATTTTTATTTATTTATCAGGAACAATTTACATTGTATTTGATACATTATTATTATAAGTATACGATTCTAAAAAATAACATGCAATATAGGAATAAGTAAAATAAAATTAAAACATGTAAAACGTGCAACGAAAAAAGAAATACAAATATTTACAAAACAGAAAATTGGAAATAACATTAAATCATAATTCGTCTAAAGAGTACAAAACTCTCTCTAACAGAAATGCTTTGAGCTTTGTCTTAAAAGAGCTAGTGTACAACAAATCTTTTAAATCCGCTGGCAGTTTATTAAATATTTGTACAGCTTGGTAATGAGGACTATGCTTGGCAATGTTAATATTAGGTACAATTTTATTCTTAAAGTCCTTTCTACGAGTATTTTCCCTGGCTATTCTATCGTCCTCAGACTCATATTCATGTACATATTTTTTAAAATTAACTAACAATACTAGTATATATAGGCTGGGCAATGTTAGGATATTTAAACGCTGAAAATGAGACCGACAGCTTTCTCTTTGTGAAATTCTTACAATTGTTCGTATTGCTCTTTTTTGGAGGATGAAGGCTCGCTGAGAATTGTAACCGTAGCTTTTCCCCCAAAATTGGATACTGTATCGAAGTTTGGATTCGACAAGAGCATAATATACCATTGTTAACTGGTCCACATTTATTTCGTCTCTCAATGTCCTTAACGTAATGTATGTATTGGACATTTCTGATGTCAAATGATATTAGGATAACCATTTTAATTTCGTCCAGGTGATTTTATCACTAGATACTAACCTTAATGGACAAACAACGCTCACCCAAGCCGTTAGTAAACCTTTTTTACCTCTTATTGGCAACATTAGGGTTCGGCCGGGAAACAAAGAAGTCGTGACGTCAGCCAACCTACTTTTGTACGGGAAATAGGACAGCCGCTGATAAGGGCAGCCACGGAAGTTTGGACACGACTGAATGAATGGAAGTGCTTTTTTAACTGGTTCATTTGGTCTTGGAACGATTTGGCTAAAGGATGGTGAACTGTGTTTGCAGTCACGGGTGGACTAGTATGTAGTAGAAATGATTACTGATTAATAATAATAAGAATATATTTATTCGACAAAAAAGTACAGAATTACAGGGAACAAAAAATACTAGGTATCAAAACACGATCAATGACCCCCACGCTAGGAAAACCTATGTTATCGGAGTCACCCATTCGTCCATTACATGAATATACTTGTGTGAGTATAACCGGTTAGTAATGTGCACATTATAAATTAAGAATTTAAAATTAGGTGAGGACGATTTGGATATTAGGGAAGGGGAGATCAAAAGTAAAGATACTAAATTGAATTTAAAGAGTAAGGTAAAGTTTTGTGTGTCGGGTGTGATGTGTATGGAGTGAGTGACCACCGACACTTGTTGATATTATTTTTTTTAATAATAAAAAACCCACCAATTTTTTTTTATTTTTTTTCACTAATATCGTTCGTTGCCCCGATATCAGAAAAAATTGTGGCTAGCTGAGATAACTTTACCCACCGATTTGTGCAATGCAATAGTGTCGATCCACACTGCAGGAAATATTATAATATATTGTTAATATTATTAATATATTGTTTATTTTCAAGGATTCCTTACTTAATAAGACGTGGATTTTACTGCCATTCATTTAAAATAGAGAATAAGCATTGTATGTTTAGTACCATTTGGACACTAAAACACACTTTAGTTAGCCATGGCGAAGTAGCGTATGTGCACGTCCATAATGACTGACTGGCATGAGGTGGAGTGTAGACACTGCAGTAACATTCCCTACAGAGGACTGGTATTTTGGGTTATTTTTAACAAACTTCCAAAAAAAGGAGGAGGTTCTCAATTCGACTGTATGTTTTTTTTTGGTTACCTCATATCTTTTTACTGGGTGTACCGGTTTTGAGGATTATTTTTATATTCGCAAGCTGGTGCTTGTCATGTGATCCCATTTAAAATGAGTGAGATCTCACGATTAGTATTTGAGTGATCCTTAATAATGCATATTTACTCGTAAATGGCTTCTTCCACATTGCTGATGTTCTCATTTGCACTAGTCGATTTATAATGAAAAAAAAAAATATTTACGTTGGTTTGGAACAGCATCATAGCATTTCGAGGGGCGCCTTTCTATTTTCGTGAAGATCTGATGATGATGAACTTTGGATATGTTTATTGTTTATACCATGTATACCTATATCACGCCATGAAGGGGTGCGCTTAGCTGTGGGGTAGCACCACTAAAAAGTAAAAAAATAAAAATACACCTGACTTTACTATCCTTTTTTATTTGGAAGTTGTTTGTATTTTTTTTTTGTTAACAGTGTTTCAATTTTCAATTAAATATGCAAAAAAGAGAGATATAGCGTAAGATGCTCTGTAATTCTTTCAAAAAGGTATAAATAAGGCACAAGCGAACAAACACCACGACATATAAGGTTTTTGATTTCTCATCCAACTATGGAAACTTTAAAAAGTCCTAGATTGATTCAAGCTCCCGTTCATAATCACCTTTTTACGTGTACCTAGCACTTGTTATAAAAAAACACCATTATCCAATTCCCGACATTAATTTAAGCGCTCCCAATTCATGTAGCACTCAAAACATTGTCGTCCTGACTGTGGCACGATCACAATCAACGCATTTACTAATTGATATAACGACATGTGACGTTGACACTTTGACAGTGTTTAATAGTCGCCCTGTGTGAATCGATCCTACGGCTATATTTAGCGACGGCTTTTCTACTGTTATGTTTGGCTGTGACTGCTCCCGTCCACTTACTGTCATAAAAATATTATGTTTGTAGGGTTTTCTAAAAGTTTTGTCTATTAAAAGGTAATACTACCTTTTAATAGACAAAACTTTAAGGTTATAATATAATTTTCATTTATTCAGGTGATTTACACCCTATTATTCATCATAACTATCCACAAATTATTAAAATAAACACCAGCTCAAACAAATATAGACAGATAAATATATTACGACACACACAGTCAAAAGATTCAATTAAAAATAATAATAAAAACTTAAATTAAAATTAACAAATTAAATTAAATTCTATTAATTAAACTAAAATCAATCAATTAAATTACAATCAATAAATTTAATTAAAAACATATATTTTTTTAACAATGAATTCTACTACGACGTCTTAAAACCATCATGATTTAGGTTTGTGAGGGAGATGGCGCTATAAAAGACCCATAGTACTATCCCTTTTTCACAATTGAATCTCGGCATTGCTACGTGATATGAGGGGCTGATATGATAAATATATGTGAATGAGAATACATTTATCATTTATTTCAGCTCATTAAAATATGCTTCGTGTGATCTAATAGTTGCAAGCCCTACTGCTGCCTAGTCAGTTTATTAGAATCGTTTTTCCGGGATTTGATGAGTTTCACTGACTCAGCGTTATTCTGGTGGTCGCCACGATTGATATTGGGTCTCGGAAGTAGCAGTGATTGGAAATAATGCGGTGGGATTGTCTCAAAACCCTATGGCTCAGAATGATGTCTTGCATTCGATTTTGCGGATTTTAAAGAAAAGTTTTAATGGGTTTTCATGTTTGTGCAAAACAAATTTTATCCTTTCATTCTTTTCTTTTCTTTTCTATCCGACTTTTTTCAGTAGCAGACCTTTATCAAGACAACAGACTAGTACCCTACATACATATGTATAACTAGCTGCTGCCCGCGACTTCGTCCCCGTGGAATCCCCGATTTTAAAACATTTTTTATTGCTGCTCCGCTCCTATTGGCTTAAGCGTGATGATATATAGCCTATAGCCTTCCTCGATAAATGGGCTATCTAACACTGAAAGATTTTTTCAAATCGGACCAGTAGTTCCTGAGATTAGCGCGTTCAAACAAACAAACAAACAAACAAACTCTTCAGCTTTATAATATGTTTTAGAGAAATGTGTGAGACCAATGATCGACCATTATGAATTTAGCAGATTACGAACTTTAGCAAAATGACAATGGGATCGTGTTGGAATGACAAATTTATAAAAATTGCAGACTTGGGGCCGAGTTTAGGAGATGCGCTGCCATAATGTCACGCAGTCAACCCAATCTGTTCTGTCATTTTGGGTACAGTCCAATGTCATTTCATCTTTTATACCACAGAAATGTGTTATATGTGTCTTGTGTTATTTTTGGTAAACAAACCCTTCAAAACCGATTATAAATTCCGGTAATCGCACCCGCCTGCCGTATGTTTCCAGCAAATATTTTCATTCAGTATCCGTATATATATATGTATGTATGAGCACGTACCACCATAAGTGTTTTGTGCATTTACTTTAGCCACGAAATGTTTTTATTCTAGGAAACAATTTAACATAAAATTACGCAGTTATCCGAGCCTGTTGCTTCTATTAAAAAAATAACTTTAATTTTAAGTCGGTGTCAAAACACGAAGAAACAACCAAAAACAATGAGTTCCAAATTAAAGACTTTTTATACTTTTTGTGTTTTTTTAGAAGTCGGTTGTTTTTTTTCACTTTTTATGGTGAAAGAATTTTTGAAATCGTTCCAGTAGTTTTTGAGTTTACCTAGAAATCAAACTGGTCACAGTATTAAACAACCAAAACTGTTTTTAATTAAGTTCACATTATTATGGGCAACTATTACGGAACCCTATATTGCGCGTAGCCCGACACGCACTTTTTTTTTCTTCATTTTCCATCGACAATGAGAGAATGAAAACATCATCAAAGTAGTTGAAGCCACACATTATTAAGAATAACTCAAATACTAGTAGTCAGATCTCACTCAAATTTGACAAATGGGACCACATGACTAGCACCAATTTTGCGAATATAAAAAGGATCATTAAAATCGGTACACCTAATAAAAAAAATTGAGGTAACACACAAAAAAAATACAGTCGAATTAAGAACCACCTCCTTTTTTGGAAGTCGGTTAAAAGGAAAGTTCTGAATTGACAGTTTTAATTTGTTTCGGTTACAGTTAGTTTACTTTGCAACAATAGCAGTTTTTATGGCTTATGGTATTAAACTGTAAAACTATAAACTGGCAATGTTTAAAAATTATGTTTCTGAAAAATTGTTTTCAAAAAATACTTCTTGGACTCTTCAACAAACGAGTTAGTAGGTTTCTTCAAGCCAAAACAAACATGGCATTCGTAAGGCTATAACAAAAAGCCGCAATATTGTAACGTTGCAAACTGAAACCACAGCAATCAAATCAGCCACTTTACAAGAATGTTAAGACATACGTACATTACAATTCCATTCCGTTACATTAATTGAAACGAAACCCATAAAAACGCTCATTACAAATCTTCACGCAAAAGCCACGCAACTTTTTAATTAAACCAACATTCATTCGAATCAATTCAAATGTCTACATCACCAAAAATTGCCAGTCAAAAGAAAAAAAAAAAAAAACTGGCGCTCCGGGATTCAAAGACAAGTTTCTGGGTCGCGTTTCTTCGCCTTTTGAATGTCAGCCTTTGTGCGAAGCTGACACTAGCGACATCTACACGTACTTTAGGCGTGTTTTTATTGTGCTGTGATCACCGTTCTGTTCGTAATGATATACGGGTGTTTGTGTAAGGATTTAGTACGCACCTTAATTATTTTAAATTACAGTGACCTTGGTTAATTAGTCGCCCACACACGGAGATTCACCATGAGAGTCGAAAAGTTGGAGTCACGCCACAACTTCAAACTTTTTGTGGTGCGGGTACCGATACGCCATCTATAGACTTTTTACGAAGGAGGAATCTTGGTCTACGGGTGTCTTGTATCGGCTTTTTCGTGGAAGGCTACATGACAATACGACTCGGCGCAATAAAAAAACTTTTTAGTGATTCACTCCCAGCTAAAAATACCCATCACAGCGTACGTGGTATAAATTGGTGTAAACAATAAACAAACATGCGATTTCAGCTATCCCGACAGATTTGCTATTATTTATTGAAATTAACAAAAAACCGCTTGTTCATGGGACCATTTGGGAAGTATACCCTTTCCAACAAAAAAAAAAAAGAATTTTTCAAATCGGTTGGCAAGCGACGGAGTTATGCGCGAACAAACATAAAAAAAATACGAACATCCGAATTGAGAACCTCCTCCTTTTTTAGAAGTCGGTTAAAAAAGCATACGTCGCCGACCCAACGTACAATAAAATTACCTAGTTGTTATGTTTTAATATGTATTAGTTTATTATTTTGTGTATTTTTTTCTATGGACCTTCGTTATCTACCTGTCAATGGCGCATTGATGGTGACCTTGGTACTATAAATATCAGTCGGACACAAATGTTATAGTTACAGTTTCACTTTGACAGAAAAGTCCATCTAATTTAACTATCACTCAATTGACGTGCGGTTGACCGTACCGAACGTAGTTATCCAATTTATTATTTAGCTTCCGTCTGCAGTTTAAGCCCGATTATTTGAACTATTGGCAACACGGTTGGCGCAGTGGTTGAGCGATTGACTGCTGCGCTGCGTGCCGCGGGTTCGATTCCCGCACAGAAAAAAAAATTGTATGACCTACAGATAGTTGTTCCGGGTCTGGCTGTTTGTGTATGTGAATTTATATTTTTGTAAACGCACCCACGATACAGGAGAAATTCCTAGAGTGGGGCAACGTTTAAAAAAAAAATCAGTGTAGGAATTTTAGCCGCTAACCATTTCTAAGCAGGACTTGAAGATTTTGAGGATATTTCAAAAACTTAAACGCACTTTCTACTCTGTTTAAACCCTTAATGCTTTATGTATTAGATTTGGAAAATTATTTACAATGATTTTAATTAATTACCCTGCTTTTTTGGTGCTGAGACAAACAGATCAGCGTAACTGTTTTGCTCGTCACCCCGCCCCGTTTAGGGTTGATGAACGTTAGATCCATTTCAATTATTCCATTTCAAGATTTGAAAACCGAATTCTGACTATTTTATTTAGGTGTTGGTAGTATTCGTGCCAAGTTTCAAGTTTGTAAACCCTAGTCATAGGACTCTTCCATAAACAAATAAAAAAAACCTCTAAATTAACTTTTGGTGGTGAAAGAAAGACACTTTTATAATTTACAAACCCTATTTCATCATTAGCTGAAGTCTTCTTACATAAGGTACCAAATTAAACACATAATATAGTAGTTTCCGAGATATCGTGATTAATCGGTAAGTAAATGATTGAATGACCTTTCGTTTTGGTATAAATATATAGATTTTTGATAAATCGGAGAACATTGGCTGAGATAGACTTACAAACAAACGCACGAGTTATTCTATAATGGTTCCGTTTTCACATTTGTACGTAAGGTACCTTAAAGGTCACAGCTCATCAGAGCCACCCGGCACCCACCCCGCACCGCCTCGTCGCAAGGTGTCCATTCGTTGTCGACAGGTGGTCTATGGGTGGAAGCCGCGTTAACACCAATAAACTTCGCGCGGTCAACCAGTGGACCCGGCGCGATCAACGAGAGAACGCCGCGTGGTCAACGGTTGGACGTCGCTTCGTCATTCGAATTTTCGAGTAATCTGTTAACAATTGGCACTAGGTCTACACGTGCGATACGTCCGACTCGTTCGAAAGAAAGGCTGGGAATAATGGGAGGTTAGGAAGTCTGGGAATCGGCTCATCACCCAGTATAGTCCTCGTGTGAACCATTCGCGGGCAGCGCGCGGTGCACTCGGGACCCGCGAGTTGGAAATGCTCAGTCAACGCAAGGCAAGCGTGCGAGCAGTGAGTAGTCACCGAGTGGTCCACCCGCCGACAACGCGTGGAGGGCTTACGACCGAGGCGATCCGGTGACGCTACGGAGTTGATATAGTGAGCGCATACCCATACAAGTCCATATAAAGAATACTAGCCGCAGGAGGCGAGGCGGTGCGGAGTGGTTGTCGGGTGGCTCTAATGAGCTGTGACCTTTAAACTGTTCAGATTTCAAAGGAAAAGCAACACCATCGGTGAGCGTCATTGGTACCAATTTATTCTGATTACCATTATAGTTCCCGTGGGAGAGGTCATGAGAACAATCCTCAGCTCCACCTCAGTAAGGCCTCGGGAAAAAACTAGTGACATTGGACTCAAATGTCGCCAGTTTTTTTCATCATCAACGAATCAATTAGCGCTATGGCTGTACATAGCATGATCATATTGATAAAGTCTATTTAGTAAGACAAAATAAAGTACATATGTACATTTACAAATTGGGTACAAAGGTCTTAACAGAAAAAAAAATTATACGTTTACTACTTATTAAACGATGTTTACTTATGTATATTTATTTTTATATTGTTTTGTGTGGTTAAGAATTACTTAAGTTCTGAGTGAGTTTTTTATAATATTAAGTATAAAAAACTCGATCGCGATTACTTAATTGATCACTTGTCTTAAATCAAAAAAGGTTCTTCCGTGATTGTCACGAGAAGTTGCTTAATAATGTTAAGAGCTTCGGGTTCGTTACAATAAAAACAGCCGATTAAATAACCAAAAATGACATTTAAATTACACACTATAAACTCACTATTTATAAAACACAATCGCACTACTGATCACTTTAGTTCGCAATTCTCTTGTATCACTAATCCAATACTGACTCGGTCGGTATATGTGCCAGCTTTATACTGGGCTATTTGTAAAACACCAACAACCTCTTAAGATGTCATTGTTCTCTACATTTATGTTCATATAACTCCTCAAAATGTAGGGGACAGCCGATTTTTTTTCGTGATTATTAAGACTAAAAAATTAAAAACACACATCCACATTCTGACATGGCAGGCATTTTTTTTATTTTTTATTTCATACCTTCTACAGTTCTACCGTATTTACTCCGTGCCCCGTAAAGCACGTGAATTCATTGGCCTCGGCTCCCATTTGTAAGTCTTTGGTAGTCGTTATGTTACAGCTTGTCAGAAGCCAGTCTGACTCCAGTCTTGCCAAGAATTACCGTGTTACCCAGTTAATGGGTTGTGGAGGTCTGGTAGGCAGCCTCTCTATGTAAAACAATTTTATTCAGCTGAAACCGATTCAACTGGAAGCTGACCCCAACATACTTTGGTAAAAGGCTAGGTGTGGGGAGCAGTGGTGGCCGAGTGGTAACGGCCCCGATTGACGAATATTGTAGTACGCAGGTTAAAACCCAGCCAGGTGCATTACTTTGTGTAATTAATTTCATCACCACTGCTCTCAAAACGGTGAAAGTAAACATCGTGAGGAAACCGGCAAGTCCTTGATCCAAAACATCGATGACATGTGACATTCACCAACCTGCAATGGGCCCGCGTGGTGGATTACGGCCCATTCCCTCTCCTAGAGAGGAGGCCTGTGTCCCAGCAGTGGGAGCATTAAGTCTGATTATGCTTATGATATGATGATTGATAGTACGTCCTATGATAAGATCGAGAATTGTAGTCTAGTAATTGTAGTATATATAATATTAGATGGAGATTTCATAAAAAAAAATTGTAGTCTTTGGATGGAGAAATAAATTAATCGTAAATATTAAATAATATCCGAGTACCTACATACGTCATTAATCAAAGTAAATTAGTAACAATTCTGTTAATGTTTTAAATATCAATGGTGGTGTTCGTTCTATAAAAAGTAAAGGTCAAGGACACAATGGTAAGTCATTAATAGTTAAGAGTTTCTTGTACGTCCTACTAATAAACCTTGCATAATAAAATATTTTTTGTGTGTTATTTGTAATTTCTTCGGTTCTTTGGAGTTCAGCTACACGGTCACATCATACTTTTCCGCTCAAATATGTGCGGTCCATTTCTCAAACATCCCTATCAAGAGCAAAATAGTCCTCATTTGCAAAGAGACTGTGACCTCTGAGTTTGTTGCGTTGTTTTTTGCTAGAAAAAACATTTTCATCTAGTTTTAAAATATGATTCTTGATAAATAAAAAATGCAATGTAAAAAATAAACATGATTTAAATAACTAATCAATCAGGATTACATACTAGCCTACTAAGTAATTTTACACCTAACTATCAGTAGTCTGACACGAATGTATAACTATCTACAGGGGACTTTAAATGTACAACTTTAAATACTTAAACAGCTCCAAATTGTTAGTCAAGAGAACATTCAATATTTTTTCGCAATCGTCACCAAAAATCAGAAACAAAACTTTCAGCAGAAAACTGAAAGTCACGAATAATCCAAACATTATATTATATTTCCCACCCTTTTACTGTTACGATACAAATTTAAGTCCTTCACCATAACAGATAATAATATTCTAAGCAAAAATGAGACAGACTGATCTACAAACCATAGGAGTGAAAAGAGTAGAACGTCAAATTTTGAATCCGTAAGCTAAAACGGATTAGCTTCATTTATCATGGCCGACCCAGGGTTGTGACGTCACAAAGGTCGTCGGTCTTCTAATGAACATTCCTACAGAGAAATTGCATTTTAGCCAGCTTTAGTGTTTATACACACACATCCGTCACGTCACCTTTAAGTTGCAGGTCAGTCACGTCAAAAATTATAACTATATAAGTGTCCTACGACTTCTGCTGCAGATGTCAGTCACGTCACGACCAGCGTGTTTAAGTAATTTTTCGTTGTTGTATTGATTGGCTGCATTTGACCACTATCTCACCCTAATAGTTAGCAATTTCAGTGTCTACGATGGAGGCATTTTTGCCTTAAAGTAACCTATTCACTCTGCACTTAAAGATCCCCAGGTTATAGGTGCAAACACTGACACCCGCAAAGAATTTACCACTTTATTTTAGTCATTAATTCTAAGGATGACGTGACTGACCTGACTTGACGCGTGAGTGTGAAACTTTAGGCCTGAATTACAGCGTTATGACGGTGCATTTTCAGTTTGTGACGAAGTTACTGTGAAATGTCATGAGGTCGAGTCATCGTTAAGTTTCATTACGTTTTAAAAGCGCGTAGTTTTGTACAATATTTTTGTAATTTAGGGGGGCGTTTCAACATTAGTAAGACACAAAGGTTTTTAGGCATTGGCACAGCTGTTGTTGTGGATCTCAGTCAGATGTCAGAAATCTATACTTATAATAAATCTGTAGAGAGGTCAATTCTGTACAAGGAATATATTTTCAAAATAACTATCAGGGGGTGATTAGTGATCGATACTGGTGCCAAAAATGCAATCAGTAAAATTTTTGTCTGTCTGTCTGTCTTTCTGTCTGTCTGTCTGTCTGTCTGTCTGTCTGTCTGTCTGTCTGTATGTTCTTTATAGAAACAAAAACTACTCGACCGATTTTAACGAAACTTGGTGCAATTATTCTTCATACTCCTGGGCAGGTTATAGTATACTTTTCATCACGCTACAATCAATAGGAGCAGAGCACTGAAGGAAAATTTTGGGAAAACGGAAGAAGTCATCTACATAAATTTATCTAAAAAACATCCCGAAACAGCATGTCTATCTTTTGTCAATTTTAAACTGATCGGGCTGAGAGTTTCAAAATCGGGGGTAAAGTAACTATTCCACGCGGACGAAGTCGCTGGCAGAAGCTAGTCTAACATACATAGATACTTTCTATTGAGATTTTACAAAATATATCTAAACAAATAGTAAAGTCTTATAAAAACGTATCACACAATTACTTTTTAATGAGAACCCTAACCAGAAAGCAGCTTATGATTTCCTTGCAATGCACTAAAGAGTACGGAAAATGTTGGATCATAAAGTCAGTCACTAGGACGTTAAAATCTTGCCTCAGCCGCCACAATAGAAGAAGTCGCCCCGGGTGATGGGAGTCGCAGGGCGATCCCGGCCACCAGAGGCGCGGGCCTACGAATGGCGAGCTATGGCCGCTATGGGTAGGCCGTTGGATAGTAACCAGGCCCGGGTCGACGGCACGTCGTGTTCCACGCGTACCTTGAAGAGATCTCAGCAAAGAAGACGGGGCCCCATAAGGTGGTTTTAGTCAGTAAGAGTCTGACACTCCCTACCGACGACAGACCTCATTTGGGCATTCCCCATCCAGAAAAAAAGGACTTCACAATCGTCGTTACTCAGATTTAACAACATGTATTGATTTACTCAAAAAAAAGTCACACACTTGGAATCAATTAACAAATCTCTATACTTTAGCATAAAGCCAATAAATATGAGCAGTATTCCTCGTTACATCCACTTCTCAGTGAGCAGCATCTCCCCCATAGTGTGAATTGACACATAAAGCTCGTATGCAGTGACATGCTTCTACTTCATTGCTCAGATCATGTACCTAAACCTACTCGTATTGTTCGCTGACTTTTACTCTCGCGATAATTAATTTACAACGACTGTATTGAGAATATTATTTCGCTTTTACATTTCAGAATAAAATATAGGTGAAGGTTAAATATAAAGGTATGTTGTAACAATCGTGTTAGCTCGATGGTTTTTCACATTGAGGAAAAGCTATGAATACCTACCCTTTTAACTAATTTAGCAGAAATTCATTCTTATTGATTAGGAACTCTTTTGTGCAATTTCATGCTTAGGCCGTGCATTGTCTCTCAGTGAATGAATGAATTTATGATCCAACCTCAATTCTAAAACCGTACATCCTCGTACGGAACGATATTATGACCTAAGCATAAAGTAACAATTGACTAAAAAAATAATTCAAACTTCAGAATCCAATACTAAAGCATACCTAAAATATTCAAAGTTCTTTGTCTATACCATTTTGAACTTCATCAAATTCCTAAGAAGATCAAGTCCGCGCATTCTGAAACCAAAATTCTTTCAAGATCAATAGACACCTTCTCGACTCTATCCGACCTTCACGTCGGCATAATTTCCGGCAAAACTCGCAATCCCTATTAATATTTCTTGGCCCGGCTTTTGGGAACTTCATCGAATGCCCTAAAACCAAACAAACTTGGTGAACCTTTCCCGAAGGGATTATCGTTTCTGTCCGGGCGAGCTACATATTAACCGACTGTGTGGTTCGGTAAAGGTGGTGGGGTCCTGGTGACAGCGGGTACATGCATTGGATCAATTCGTTCTTGGTAAAGTATGTATTTTGTATTAATCGCACCCTTTTTTTCTGTATAATGACTTCTCCCGCTCTGGGCGGAGCGGAAGGGAGTGTCAGACTCTTAGTGACTAAAACTCACCCGTATTCCTCCTAGTGCCCTTTGTGCTCCAGGGCCACGGTGATTCTTTCGAGCGAGTTCCACAACCCTAGCACGCACTAACCTTATGGGGTCTTCTATGCTGATATCTTTTTGAGGTACGCGTGGGACACGACGCACCGTCGATCAAGTAATCGCACCCTGCCACAAACACTTTTCAATTCAGGGACCATCATCATCTGCCTAGCCTTTTCCCAACTACATTGGGGTCGGCTCCCAGTCAAGCCGGATTCAGCTGAATACCAGCATTTTACATGAAGCGGCTGCTTACCAGACCTCCACAACCATTCTTCCACAGACTTCATAAAAACTGGGGAACAATCAGAACCAAGAATTCAGGGACCGATCAGGTTATATTTTTAAAATTTTGAAGCATTTCCTGGTTAAAACTTTTTGGTGAATTTGCTAATCAAATACCTGTCTAAATGCTTGTAGAGCAAAAAAGTTGCAAATGGCAAGTTTAAAGCCAGAATATTGTACGTTCAAAATCTTCCCTACCATGACGAGGTCACGTTCCCGAGTGATGGTAAATGTAACGGCATGGAGACTCGGGTAGCTGAGTAGATTAAGTGTGTACCTTGTTAGATTGGAAGTTTAACATGGGAGACGGTGGATTATCTGTCCTGAGTGCTTCGCTTCTATAGCTCCAATAGCACGCGTCATGTTATCTGTGACAACTGATTAAATTAGAAATGCATAGGTACAGATCTGAGATTCTTTGAAAGTTGGAAGATACCTGTCTGTAAACAAGAAGATAAAGTACAACTTTTGGTAGGTAAGCCTTATCCAGTTTTAAAGAGTACCTATCTAAGCAATAATTTATTTCTGTGAGATTTTTTTATGCATAGTTACTTTCCGTGTTGGAAGACGAAGATGATATGATCAAGCGACAAAAATATCTCTTTTCATACTAAAAGCATAATAGGGATGTTTCCTGACTAAAAAATATGATTCTAATTAGTCCTTCAGTTAGATTATAGAAAAATATTGGACACGTATTTTTTCCTGTATCAAATCTTTAAAAACTGACGAAGATAAAAAGCATCAAAGATCAGGAGTGGGAGCGTGTGACGTCACTGCCCGGTAAAAATCATAGCGGGTAGTGACGTCACACGAGTTTTCAACGCACTGTATCGTCTTAATTTTTTGTTTATGTGAAAAAAGAAAAAATACGTCTCCAATATTTTTTGGAAATCTATCTGACGGACTAATCAGATTTTTTTAGTTAACTACTCTATTTGGGGCAATAATCTTTCAACCTAAAATTATAATAGGTACCCAAAAAGCATTTTCTTCCATAGAGACACTACCCAACTGCAAAAAAGTTAAAAAGAGTATCATGTTTTCAGAAAATCTGTCGAGGTCACCATCCAGTTTAAAAGCGAGGATGAACATCAAAAATTAACTCGTCTCGACAGTCATCTGTCGTCTGTGACCCAAATATAGGAGAATCGAACACCAGACATAATCGAACCCGAATACAATAACTAGATTTATTTTCAACCGAAAAATCATTCATCATGTAGGTACAGAAACCGTAAAATAGGCTCGTCGTCTTAGGGTTTATTTTTGCTTGCTCCATTGACGAATATTTTAATTTATTGATACAGTATCGTCATAATGTCAATTGTCAGAATCACACACAGCTGTTCTAGCAAGCATGGTTCCAGTATAAAGCCTTTTATTAATCCTGACATACATATCCGAGTAGTACCCGGAATGTGGTCCGTGAAGAGCTCAAAAATATCGGTGCGTACACTTTATATGAACTCATTCACACGGGAAGGAACACAATGAGTGTATAAAAAGAGATAATTAGTAATGTTTATTGGTATTACGTAACTGTTTTTTTTATAATATTTAAGTTGGATGTTTCTGTATTTTATTTGTAAATATAGATATTTATAATATCAAGTATATAGAAATAAGCATCACCTTTGTACCTATTTTTATGTTGCCTTCTTCTATATTATATTAAATGTGTGTACATGAATTGTTAAATAAATAAAAATTTAAATATATTATAAATGTTATAATTACAATATGGCTTTTTTATTTAATAAAATACGCTTTAAGCTCACGGCTTTTTTTTCAAGTTCTACAGTGTAGTTTTCTATGGTATTCCCAGCATAAGGTATAACATAGATATTTTGTGCCCTGATTCAGTACGGAAAATAAATTCAAACCTTACGAAAGTATGGAAGATGAGCCTGCACTTAGTAAGCGGATTTCCCGCTGGCACAGCAAACCCAAAACATATATCAAGACAATCATTTGACGGTAGATTAAGCAGGACCCACTTGCCCTGGAGATTGCTGGCTAAGCCACGAGATTAGGCCTCAAGCCAACCTCAACCAGTATTATGAAAACCTGACTTCGTTCGTTTATCATTTTTGATGGGCTTCACCTCTTTTGTGACTTCGAAGAAAGATTTTTGTCGTATATAGAGTGTACCGGTAATTTTAAAAAATAATGAAGAAACTTTTGTCGTTTACTAATTTTGTTCTAAGTTCTGAATTATTCAGATTCAGATTAGGAATTCACGATATATTTATAAACAATAAAAAAAACAAAAATAGAACGATTATGTTCTTTGGTAGTATAAAAAAACCAGTGGGGAAAAAGAAGCGCTCCAGCTTTTAAAAACTTGTCAAAGAACATTAACTTTCGTTGCGTATATCGATAGCCGTAATTTATTTTCACTGCCTGTATATTTAGTATTTATGTAACTATTGCAAAATGTATATTATTTGAAAATAAAATTAATTACTTATCACACCAAAGACAGTACCAATATCATGACCAGGCAAATACTGGTCATCCCAGGTAGTCTGAAAGAGATAAATAAATAAATAAATATCTTGGGACAACTCACACACGGCTATCTGATCCCAAGCTAAGCAGTGCTTGTGTTATGGTAACCAGACAACTGATATACATACTTATATGATTTATAAATACATACATATTATAAGATAAATCACACCCAGACACAGAACAAATAATCATGCTCGTCACACAAAGTTTGTCCTGGGTGGGAATCGAACCCACGACCGGCCCGGCTTAGCAGTCAGGGCCGCTAACCACTAGACCAACAGGCCCGTCAGATCGCGGACATAATAAATAAATAAAAAGGTGTCATTCATGAAGCACCCACTTTGCCCCTTTAATGTTCGCGTTTCCTAGGTAAATACTATTCCGTCGAAAATATCAGTTATAAAGACCACATTTCCACATTCGCATCCATCCTATACCTACAAGATAGTACAACCCATTCACGAGTACATCTATACTAATATTATAAAGAGGTAATGTTTGCGAGTTTGTGAGTTTATGACGTTGTAAGGGTAATCTCTGGATCTACTGAACCAATTTTCAAAATTATTTCACCAATAGAAAGCTACGTTATTGTGGAGTGGCAAAGCCTATATTTTATCCCCGTATTGCCACGGGAACGGGAACATCGCGGGTGAAACCGCGGGGCACTGCTAGTAACTTATAAATACATACGTGCAAACCACCATACTTGCACACCACACGCTCCACTTTCCGATCGCGTTAACGGGCTTTCATCCCTTGACAAATTGAATATACTTGGCCTGAACATATTGAGGCTTATACACGAAATGGTTTAGCGTGCGAACTCACTTATGGCCTTCCTATATTTCTCGGCTAAAGCTCTGGTTACTACAATATATTTATAGGCATTTTACTGACAACCGATCGGCTTACATATAATTTCGTTGGGCGCATACGCCGAACGGCATTTCATATACATTTTCAAGTCGTTATTCCCTAACATTTAAAGAAAATACAACAAAGCATTTGATTTTTTTTTTTTTTTTTTTTTTTTTATTTATTCATGAACAATTCACATTGTGTTTGAATTATGTAGTACATTAATAAATTAATTACAACTAACAATAATACATTACGGGTTTGTACAGTAACACCAAAATATACATATAAACAAAAATAAAACAGTCAATAACATAACCTATGATAAAGTACTATGTCAAAAGATTGTAAAGTCAATTAAGTATGTCAATTATATTAAAAAGTTAATTTTGAATTAATGAAAATGATTTAAAAAATGATCGCCAACAGAATAGATTGTCCTTATATCTGACAATGCTGTAGCAGACATATTGCTACCTTGTGAGTTTTCGTTTCTGTTTTGTCTGTGCTTGTTATCCTCCCTGTATCCTTAAACATTCAAAACAAATATAGTTTTTCTTGGAATATACGATTCATAAAGTAAAGAAGCTTCATCAATGAAGTGAACTTATTTACTTCTTAAGTTTTTTGAAAGCTTTTCTTGGAAAAAGTTTATTGCAATATAAAAGTTATCTGCTTGTGATTGGAATAACTTAATCCCTTGACTTTTTATCCTGGAAAAAGGTTGATTATTTTAATATTTTACACTTTCAGGATAAGTCCGCTAAAATCTGTGTTATTCTTTCCTCAAAAGACCACCTCAGTCTCTAACTATAATATTCCTCAAAAGATTTGCGCACCACATTTTAACCAATGTAAGGACTTTTTAAAAACATCTCTGAGGCTAGTAAGCTGGGGAACACTGGCTTAAACTTCATAATTTAAATGGACAAAAATAGATGGTAAAAGTTTTAGTTTCTTTTGTGATCGATATTTTGGGGGTGTGATTTATTTCTTATCAAAGGTTGTCTTAAAAACATCGCATTTAGTGATAAGGCCGCCCATTGTGTCACCCTATGTAATGTTTCCTTCATCTATATTTTCTGTAACTTATATGGTGTACATAATAAAAAATATTCTACTCTATTCTGAACTAGCAGCGCCCCGCGGTTTTACCCGTGTAGTTCTCGTTCCCGTGAGAATATGGGGAGTTATATAGCCTATGTTACTCAGGGTGAATGCAGCTTTCTAATGGTGAAAGAATTTTTATTTTAGGCACTGTAGTTTTTTTGTTTATTCATTACAAACATACACACACACACACAAAAATACAAATATTTCCTCCTTATAATATTAGTGTAAATGTATAAAAATTACAGAACTTCACCTTCAAATATAACCACTTACTTCCGTGGCCTTAGTATGAGTTTTTAACGCTCTCGATTGCGTTAACGTAAAGGTCAATTTATATTGAAACTGAATAAGCGCCATCTGGTGACAGTAACGGAAAACTTTTTTTCTCCATACAATTAGATCAATTATGATAACGCACACCGAACTTTTAACTGTCAATGAATTAAAAATTCATTGACAGTTAAAAGTTCAACCTTTACCTTATTAGCGTAACTTCGACCAAAATGTCACATAATAATAATCCTTGCATCATTTGTATTATACATTCAATCAGTACTGATAAAATCGTCGAATAAGCAAAGCTTATTGATATTATAATGAACAGATGGTATTTCCCGCGACGAAATGATTCCAGGTACAAAATAGGTCAATGTTGGACTGAAAACACGTGTAAGCACACCCGTTTTAATGAATACGTTAGCATAATGAGAAAGATAAAGAATTAATATCTCGGTTTCGTGTGTAAATGAATGTGAGCCGAGAAATAATTATTTTTGTATTGTAACTTTCGTCAGACAAATATTATATTTTTGGTTTTCCCCGCAAACCTATTTACGTTTGGCTAGCGAAAGAGGCGGCTGGGTGACGAAAAGTGCCTCTAGATTAACTAAGTGACATTCTGCAAAGGAAATTATTACTCTATAAATATTTGTGGATGTGAAGTGGTTATACGTGACGTTTTGATAGAGTATGCTAATCGCATACATTTTGGACTCTAAAAGGATGCTGAACAGGGTGTAAAGTCCCGCAAACGCCCACTGGAAATTGGACCATCTAGACTCGCATCTATAAAGCACAAAATAATGGATAATCTATACTGATATTATAAAGAGGAAAGATTTGATTGTTTGTATGGCTTCGAACCTACTGAACTGATTTAAAAAATTGTTTCACTGTTAGGAAGCTACACTATCTGCTGGTAACATAAGCTATATTTTATCCCCATATTCCCATGGGAACGGGATCTATGCGGGTGAAACCGCGGAGCGCTGCTAGTGTATGTAATAAAATCAATAAATACGTAATACGCTCTTAGATCGATTAAAAATGTTACAAACAACAGATTGAGCTAGGGTTGCCAACCATACTTTATAAAAACGTATCCTACTTTATTTTGACTGAATATACTTTTGGATAAAAAATAATTATGGGAAAATACTTTATTTCCAATCTGTACTGTGACCCTTTACCAATACCTAGAAGGTATAAAAGACATACTCACTTGAAAATGATTAATGATTATATATCAATTAATAACGTAGTGAACTTCCTAACGAATCTTTGAAAAATCAAGTAGAATTTACATATTTTGAAATGGTTCTTACAAAGGCCAATCGTGTAAAATTAAAACTGCTATAAATATTAAAATATTTCGAGTCCGCAAGAAACTCCAAAGTGCATTTTTTTACGTATGTGTTATATTTGTATGCGGCTCTCTGGAATAAAAAAATAGTGTGTGCTACAAATATGCTGAAAAATACTTTTTTTCTGCCCAATACTTTATTTTCTTCCTGTCCAAATAATTAATACGTCATTTAAATAAAGTTGGCCACCCTAGTTGAGCCCTCGTATATGGACTAATTTTATGAGGAAATAGTACCGACATCAGTCATTTATTGCTGAAAAGAAATGTGTTCGATGAATAGCTCGAACACATTTCTTTTCAGCTATAAATGTGAGCATTCCACCGGACGTATCTTGTCGACCAGTACTTAAAAAAACTCGGTTTGCTATATCTATATGAAACATGTATGTTTGTAAGGAAACACAAATATTTATTCAGAACGAGAAGCTCTAGGAGTCGGCGTGACCAATTTAGACTTGTTATATAATCCCTTGATTTTTTTTAAATAAAACCTGCTTAGCTATGGCTGTTCATATATGAAACAAATTAACATGTAAACTTAAATTTCTAAACAAACTAAAAATTGTAAATGGTTAAATGATAATATTATCTTGAATATAACTTATGTTAATAAAATTATTTTGCATGCTTTAGACTTAAGCAAAACATGATGATCTCATTTTTAATCCACATAAAGCCTTATATATATCATGTTTTATGCAAATACATTCATAAATAAATATGAAATATATTGAAAAGGGAGTATAGTATAATATAGATAGTAATATACATTATGTTGTTTAACAGAGGGCGTTCCCTTAAATTCGTTAATCTATATCATCAATAGATTCAAATAAAAATACCCGAATAGAAAAATAAGCATAAAATAATCGGAATAAAAAAAAATGACGATAAATTCGAAACATCCTGTTTAAAATCAAAATAGTAGCGCGGAATAGTACCTACACGCGGAATAGCAATGCCCAAACCGGCAAGTACGCGTGTACAGTGTTTCTTTATCGTATCAATTAACATTTTTAGTGAATATTTTAATATAAAAAAAAACTTGTTTCCGAATGGTAATATTTTTTTTATGAATGAATGGTAATATATATGGATGCTATAATATTGCGGGTTAACGGGAACGCCCTCTGTTAGTTAACATACTGTACACCTAGGTATATATACATAATTATGTATATTGAAAAGGGATCTTCTGACCAGACCAAAGGTTGTTGTATCTGGTAGGTAACTACTCGATATTCGGGCTGTTGTACATGTTCAAAGCGCAGAAAATGATACGCACGACAAACACCAGGTTTTGAATATAAAAAAAGAATCACCAAAATCGGTATATCTAGTAAAAAGTTATGAGGGTAAAACACACAAAAAAACAGTCGACTTGAGAACCTCCTCCTATTTTGACAGTCGGTTAAAGATCGCTGACACAAATAGAAAAATCTCTTTTTTAAACCAGTCCCTAAAATACTAAAATTCACATTCATAGTTCATAACGAAACGTTAATTCCTTTTATAACCAGTGAGTGTTGCCACAAACTGAAGGCACGTGTGAAGTTTGTTTGAAAAGCTATATCCCGGGCTATTGAAAATTATTGGTCTATTTGACGTCAAAGTACTTACTTTATGAAACAATAACGGCCTTATATTTAAGCCGTGTATGCACGGGACGATTAGTTATTGATTTATCAATGTGTCATTTAGTAAATTTGACACACTGATCAATAATGATAAATCTTTAGGTTTTATCAAGTTAATAATCGGACGTAGTCTTACTTATGTCCAATACTCCCCCTACTACCTCCCGATAGTCGAATTATAAACTAACTGGTTTTTGCACGCGGCTTTTCTCGCGTTAAACTTTATTTTCGCAGAAAAAGTCCAGGATCTCATCTATTTCTTTGCAAAAATTTATATTTTGATCAATTTACATTAGTATATTTTAAATTCTTTTATTCTTGATTAGTTCTACAAGGTAAACTGTGGAAGGACTAATCCGATTGTGAAAACTATTTCATTAAAAGTTGGTTAAAATTTAGGCTACGTAAACAAAAAACATTCAAACAGACACACAAGTTATTTAACCTTTTCCGATAGGTTACATAAATTGCGTACTTTCAAATTCATTTTAATTTATAAAAGTCCCATAAAATGGCCAATCAGTGATAGATAATTTTATTAATGACTAGCTGCTGGCCGCGACTTCGTCCCCGTGGAATTCCCGATTTTAAAACATTCTTTATCGCTGCTCCGCTCCTATTGGCTTAAGCGTGATGATATATAGCCTAAAGCCTTCCTCGATAAATGGTCTATTCAACCCAAAAAGAATTTTTCAATTCGAACCAGTAGTTCCTGATATTAGCGCGTTCAAACAAACAAACTCTTCAGCTTTATAATATTACTAGCAGCGCCTCGCGGTTTCACCCGCGTAGTTCCCGTTCCCGTGGGAATATGGGGATAAAGTATAGCCTATAGCCTTCCTCGATAAATGGGCTATCTAACACTGAAAGATTTTTTCAAATCGGACCAGTAGTTCCTGAGATTAGCGCGTTCAAACAAACAAACAAACAAACAAACAAACTCTTCAGCTTTATAATATTAGTATAGATATTAGTATAGATAGGAAATTCTGAACACATATCATGCCATTACCATCGTAGTATGGTAGAATTTTAACACAAGTACTTTAAAAATTGTATTGATCGCCTGGAGGACACGGTGAAGTATACGGTGGATCTCTACCCTGGGTGGGCGCAGCAACGCCGTGTCCTCGTCAAGGCTATCGACGGCGGCGACCTCTCGCGGCCTGCCCTGTTTCAATCCATGATCCAGGGCGAGGAGGCATGGCAAGCGGTCACCTCCTTCTGCGAAGCAGTAATGCTAGCGAAGGAGGACGCGGACCGCGTGCGGGAGAGGGAAACCTCACGCCCAGCCGCCGCAACAGAAGAAAACGGGCGTCGGCAAACGCAGGGCGATTTCCAGACACCGTAGGCGCGAGCCTACGGATGGCGTGCTATGGGTTGCTCGCCGTTTGATAGCAACCAGGCCTGAGAGAGAACGGCACGTCGTGTTCCACGCAAGTAAGAGTAAGAGAGAATACTGTAAGAGCTGTCAGCAAATAAGACGGGTCCCAGGGGGTCAGTGCCTGCTAGGATTGCGGAATTTGTTCGAAAGAGTCACCGCGGCTCTGGAAAGTAAAGGGCACTAGAAGGATCACGGGTGGGTTTTAGTCAGTAAGTGTCTGACACACCCTTCCGCTCCGCCCACAGTGGGAGAAGTCATTTGATGATTCCATATCCAGACAAAAAAAAAGTATTTTAAAAACGAACATAACAATAACTTATAATCGATTTAGATCGGTATCACTCAGTTCTGTCTAGACTGAATCAATGTCAATAATGTGTTTGAAACTGAAAATTAATATAAGTCTGAATAGTTATGGATTAATGCACTGCTATTAAGCGGTAAGTAGAGTTTGTCATGAATTTATTTATTAATATCGTTGTGTCTGGTTCATGTCAAATAGGTCGAAATTTGGGGGTGCTAGTATACCCCCACGTTTCGCCACAGTTCTCTCGAGCGAACTAATGCGAAAACTTAGCCGTAATGTTTTGCTTTATTATGACGTAATGTATCGCTTCAATGGTTCAGTTATCATAATCGATTGCCAAGAGATGGATTCGTGGATCAATCGTGGTCTGATGAAGTTTATGCTTTTCAATCAAATTCAAAATCTATGTTGTACTCTGGAGTTTGGATTTTTGTCTTATATAGAAATAAGCTGGACATGTAACTAATTAGCTGAATGTAAGCTTCTTACACCAGTTTCTGGAAAACAATTATCAAGCCTATTTGTGTCAGCTTGGTAATTGTTACGTTACTTAAGTTATTTGATAAATGAAAGTCAAGTGAGCCGATTGACTGTTGAAAACTCATTCATCCAATATTAGCGCGTAACGCAAAATATATAACATGCTTGGTAATCCTAATATACAGGTACACTTCCATATGCACACTTTTTTAATATGGGAAATCATGAAATGATGGATGATTCCACTTTGAGCGGAGTGGAAGGGAATGTCAGATCACCTATGTATGATTTATTTCGGGTAGCAAAAACCCATAACATCCAGCAATAATGTTTATGTTTGATAGTCTGTAAGGTTACAGATTATCGAACATATTTAGTAATGCTAGCGAAGTGGGAATCGCAAAAGTATTCCCAGCCATTATGGCGCAGGCCTGTGGATGGTGAGCTATGGGTGGCTCGCTGTCCATTAACTAGGCCCGGGTCGACGGCTTGTCGAGTTGCACGCGCGCCTCAAAGAGATGTTGCAAAGAAGAAGTGCCCCATAAGGTCAGAGCCTGCTAGGGTTGCGGAATTTGTTCGTAAGAGTCACCGCGACCTGGAAAACAAAGGGTATTAGTAGGAACACAGGTGGGTTTTAGTCAGTAAGAGTCTGACACTCCCGTCCACTCCGCACAGAGCGGAAGAAGTCATTTGATGATTTACCATCCAAAAAAAAGAGGGAGTGTCAGATTCTCACTGACACTCCCAACCCATCCATGATCCTCCCTTTGCGTTCCAGGGCCACACTGACACACTTCAGCCTACCCTTTCGGGAAATAATGGCGAGATGGCAATTTCATATCATTAATTTCTTGTCGCCCAGTGAATGCGCCGCCTTAGGTACTAGTTACAAGTTACAATTAGCGTCGCTACTATTGTTTGAAGTGATATTGCTTGGAATTATGCCACCAAGGATTACTTGGCACTACTTCATATGAGGAATAACTTTAATAATTTACATTAGAAAGGGTTACACTGAGGATAATATAATGTATAGAATATTTTGTGGCACATAAGCCTCCTCTCTAGGAGAGGGAATGGGCCGTAATCCACCACGCGGGCCCAGTGCGGGTTGGTGATAGTGTCACATGTCTTCGAATTTTTGGTTCTAGGACATGCCGGTTTCCTCACGATGTTTTCCTTCATCGTTTTGAGACAGTGGTGATGTAATTAATTACATAAAGTAATGCGCCTGGCTGGGTTTGTACCTCCGCGATGCGTAAAAGCACCAATAAATAAATAAAATAAAATAAAATGGGAGGTGATAAAAGAAAAACACACTATGGCTAAAGTATACGCACTAAGTTGCGGAATTTGTTGGAAAAGTCACCGTGGCCCTGATACGCAAAGGGCATTGGACCAACACGGGTGGGTTTTAGTCAGTAAGAGTCTCCGTCTCGTTCTGCCCAGAGTAGGAGAAGTCATTTGTGATGATTTCTAATCCATAAAAAATGGCACTAAAATAAGTTTAAATCTTTTGTTTCACAAAAACTTTGTGTCGTGGGTAGTTGTTCGATTTATAGACCAAGTCCTTAATGCGAGTTTTATACGCACTCGATCGCGTTATCGTAAACATCTGTTTTGAAACTGGATAGAAGCAATAAACTATTGAACTACAACGTTATGACAATAACGGACAAATCTCTTTGTTTTATACAGAATTATAAAGAAAACGTTTACGTTATACCTAGTAACTAAGTGACGTAAGCAGATGATGATTCATCTGCCCAGCCTTTTCCCAAATATATTAGGGTCGGCTACCAGTCAAACTAGATTCAGCTGAATACCAGTATTTTACGAGGAACGACTGCCTACCAGATTTCCTTAACTTATTAACACGGTATTTCTTGGTAAACTGGTGTCAGATTTTCTGGTTACTGATAATCCGTAACTGCCAAAGATTTCCAAATGACAGCCGGGACCAACGACTTAACGTGCTTTCCGAGGCACGGAGGAGTCTCGTCATGTTAAGATGGTCACCCATCCACTGACCAACCTCGGCAGGCGTTGCTTAACCTTGAAGATCGACCCGTGTGGCTAATATAGTTTAGCCACGAGCTCCTCGAATAAAGTGACTGAATATGACACTGAAATAAATTTTTCGTAGTACAATTTAAACCTTGCATCGATAATAAGGCCAGTCATTTAAAAGACAAGATCTTATCAATGTCGAGGATCTAGGTCGCAATAAATTGCACTACCCTGATTTTTTGGGACGTTATTGGGATAACCTACTGCTAAACAAAGTTAACCCACAGAATACCCAAACAACCCCATTTACGCTTCAATCGTAGCAAATTGCGTTACCTATGTAATTTCTACAATTTCAAACCCAAGTGAAATGATGTATTTATGCACGAATCCGTGTTGTTTCTGATACATGGGTTCATTTCTCACAACATGGCAGTTACGAGTGATTTGCTACAACCTTCTTATGTAACGTGTTATGTACATCGGTCGGCCTATAAAATTATTACTTAGGTACATGTTTAATGCATGACTTAAAGTACTCAGAAAAAAAAGAGACAAAGATTCATCATATAGCTTTTATTGTCATAGTTTTAATATTTTTATTGCTACGGCCAGAAATTTTGGATTTTGGTAAAATAACGCTCATCTCAGCAAACAAATATATACATATGTATAATACATTTCGGGAGGTTTTCTAAAATCAATAACGACTTAACCGCTATGGATATATCTGTAAAGCTATTATGTAACGATAAAGACATAATTATCATTTAACCAATTTGAATTGGCATAATTTTCAAATACGCTCAGAAATTTAAGTGCCTATACACAACTTCAGACAATAACATAAAATGATATAAAAATGAGAAACAAAGATCTATTGAAGATAATAATTAAAACGTACACACATACCACACTCTCAGAATGAAAGGGACCTTACTAAAAATATATATTTTTTGGCA
Source organism: Hecatera dysodea (assembly GCA_905332915.2). Classification (NCBI taxonomy): domain Eukaryota; kingdom Metazoa; phylum Arthropoda; class Insecta; order Lepidoptera; family Noctuidae; genus Hecatera; species Hecatera dysodea. The sequence goes on along the minus strand of HG995288.1, from coordinate 6,030,917 downwards.
AATGAGCAAGAATTAAAATCTTTAAAAAGTGTTGGGTAAAAAAACAAATATCTCCCGAGACCTACATATTATATAAGCTGTCCCTTTCCCAATTATATTTCGGAATATTTTTCATCACTGGGCTTAAGAGTATGTGTTTTAGTAGGATTCGTTTATAGCAAAATTATAAGTACCTAACAGAAATTTTGAGTTCAGCCCCTTTCATTCTGAGAATGCAATGCGTATAACGTACCTACACAAAAATATATTTTCCAACGATTTCATCAAACCTGTCTGGTCCCGTTAAACTTGCAATAAGAAAGATATAATTACAAATACAGTTTTATACAATATACATTTATATAGTTTAACTTGAAAATCCGCATTCAATTAATGAAACACCAACGATAAACACAACGTAGCAGCACCTTATTTGTTCGATGATCCATAAAATAAAACCTCCTTTCAAGAAACATAGAGCAATGAAAACTCGTAACAGTTCCTATAAAAGGAGGTTAAAAATAAAACAGTTGAATTATTGCCTGAAACTTTCTTCCAACGCAGTCGAGGTCGGGGTATTTGTTTAGTAAGAATATTACTAACTTTTACTCGTAAAAGATAAATAAAGATAAAAAAGTTGACCGAGGTCGAAGCTGTAGAGTTTTTGTAGACAGTTTAATGCATCTTGGTGTGTCATTTGGAGATCCTTTCTTTTCCTTGTAGTTTTAGCAAAAGCTGTTTGCAAAATAGTGTTTCTCAACGGCAATAATGTTCTTCCATATGTCGCTGCCATAATAGTAGAATTTGGATATTTTATGTAATAGCTGACCACTTCATGAAATGGTCACTCCTAATCTAACTTCTATGGCAGAATTTTATTTTGTCTGCAGTATTTAAAACAACCATGCAAGCATGAATACTAGTTTTTTTAAGAATGTGAATCATGAAATAACTTGGCGGGGTGAAAGGGAGTGTCAGACTCTTACTGATTAAAACTTAACCGTGTTCCTTCTGATGCCATTTGCGTTCCACGGCTGCGGTGGCCCTTTGTAATAAATTTCACAACCCTAGCAGACACTGGCCCCGTCTAAGAATAGGAGTTAAGTTCGCCAGCCTATTCGCTCACAACGATGGATGCTTTAGTGAACGAGCAAAGTTGGCTCCCGTAATCCTATTCGAACCTAAGGTATCCATATCGGGGTGCCGAGCTTCAATTTCTTACCTAACTTCAGCCACATCATCAAATAGCAACTTCTACGATATGGCCAAGACACATACACACCCTTCCTAAGAGCTTAGTTTTGTTATAATAACAGTATAACTACCACTTGTGCATTCATGTTTCTAGTTTTTGTCATTTTTAGGGTTTCGTACTCAAAAGATAACCAACAGAACCCCGTTACTAAGCCTCCGCAGTTCGTTAATTTGTCTGCCAACGGCTGTATCTCGTGAACTGGTACAGGTAGACCGTTGACATTTTCACTGAATATGTTGCCTATTCCCGTTATAATAAGAATTAAAACCGACCGTGTGCGTGTCGGAACCAACCACACCGAAATGGTTCCTTAGTACTGAACTGAAACCATAGGGTTAGTAGTCGGGGCCGGCCAGGACCAGTGCTTGCTAGGGTTGCGGAATTTGTTCGAAAGAGTCACCGCGGCCCTGGAACGCAAAGGGCACTAGAAGGATCACGGGTGGGTTTTAGTCAGTAAGAGTCTGACACTCCAGAGCGGGAGAAGTCATTTGGCAATTACTATACAGAAAAAAAAACAACTTATAGGGTTAGTAGTCGGGGCCTACCAGGGTTGCGGAAATACTTCGAAAAATTCACCCCTAGAACGCAAAAGGGTTTGTCAGTAAGAGTCTGACACTCCCTTGCGGAAGACGTCATTTGATATCCCATCCTTAATAAAGAACTACTTATAGAGTTTACATAGAGAGAGTAAATATTTTTACACTGTCAATAGAAAACAAAAACTTGCTCACTGTATTTTAAAGCCTTTTTCTTATCTGTCTAATTTTCAAATAACTAATTTGCAAGTTAAAACAGAACACCTTCAAACAAAAGACCCCGTTCAGTCAAAGATACCCACGCAATCCAAATGTACCAAATATAATAAATACCAAATACTTACAAATATAAAATACAACATCATATTCTGGTGAACCTCACTGAAATCGAATTGTATGTCTCTGTGATATATCAGTTTCAATCTAAACATCACAAATAAAATAAAATATAGGTCGTAACTGAGTTGCCTGTCAGCAAATGTTGGCAAGGATTGAGACTTTATTAGATCAGTTGTAAATAAAATAACTATTTATTGCGTTTTATTTGGTTTCGAAAGATGTACAAACTGAAAACCAATGAACGGTTAAGCAAGTCAGGCGTGTTTTTTTTAAATCAAAGTACTTCTTTTATTAAAAAAACAAATACTTTGATGAAAACAACACAGGTAAAATACCTTCATGAGCTTGGAGTTTCTTGAGGCAATAAAAAGAAGTTTTATAAAAAAATTGAAATTGCCGTGTTAAAAAATAATGACTACTGTGTATTTTAAAAATCCGGAACATAAATCTTATAGCTACTATCAAGTATTAGAGCATTAAATGCAGTTTTAAAAGTTTGATAATGAAAAAAATATACGTTACACGATAATAAATTAATAGGTAGTATAATAGTTCTTTGCTTAAATTAAGACGCACATTCATAGTTGTTGCAAATAAAATGTAGAATACAAAATCGAAGGCTAATTTACCACATTATTTTTATTTTCAAATCTTTTAACTATATTTTTTCTAAAAGCCGTCGGTTTGCACTGTTGGAAGTGATCAAGCGAAGCATCGACCTCACCTGACTACGTAGTTTTGTAAAATCATGAAAAATGTATTAAAAATCGTTTAGGACTACCTACAAAATTAGTTTTAATATCATTTATGTTAACGATGAGTGAATTTTTATGTAAATTTAAAATTTTGCACATGAATAAAAATATAAATTTTCGTGAAAATTTTTGTGATCATATTTATGTAAATTCCGATTAAATATTAAACATTTAGTTTCTTGTGAATAAGTCACTCTATATAGTGATAAAAAATGTTTTTGGGAATCCTGCAGTTTTTCTGCAGAGTCCACGTGATCTGTCAATTATCATAAATATATTGTTCAAGAATATTAGAATTAGTACAATATTTACCATTAAAAAGTTGTACTTCATGACAAAAAAAAATGTTTTAAGTACCAAAAAAATTTAAAACAACATACCTTCATCACAAAGTCCATTCGAAAAAAAAGCACTCAAAACACAAAACCGAACTCGAAATTCAAAATTTTTAAGCAAAACAACTGTCACTTTATACGTCACGTTCACAGTTCACTATTTGAATTTTCAAAGTTATATTCGATTCGGAGCGAGCAAGCGCGCGTGCGGCCAGTACGACGGTTGTGGCCGAATGAAAGCCACGGCGCACCTGTTGTGTTCACAGCTTTACGTTAACGAGGGACCATCAACTATGAATCGGGCTGTTAGAAGCTGTTGCGATTTACCAGCAGTAGGTACCCGAGTTTTTCATTGTTGGTCGTCTTGAGCTCTCTTCGCTTTTCAGAGCATTCTTGACTGTTGAGACTAAGTAGGGTACTTATTTCAGCTTTGATTGGGTAGTGTTTAGTTTTTGTTAACATTGTTTTGCGGAATTCTCGATTTAATACGATTGCCTTGGATATACGAGTTTTATTTACCTACAGGAATAGTTTTATTTTCATTTTGTAACCGTTACTTAGGAGACTACTTTTTTCTAAGGATCGGGAATTATTAAATGTTCCTTCCGCTGTGGGTGAAGCTTACTGACTAAAACCATCCATGTCTCTCCTAAAGACCTTTGCGTTCAAGGGCTGCGATGACTCGAATAAATTTCGCAATATTGGCAAACTTAAGGGGCTATGGAATGAAACACAACCATTTCTCAAAAAAGCAGGCCCAGACTGCAAAACTTGTCAATTTTCTATTTCTGTACAACACAAGTTATTTGCAACTTTTTATTTCTTTACTCATGGAGCACATTTGAGTTGTCCTGTTATGCGCGGGCCTACGGATATCGAGCTATGGATGGCTTGTCATCCGATAGCAACCAGGCCCGGTTAGACGGCGTGTCTTGTTCCACGCACGCCTCAAAGAGCCGTCAGCAAAGAAGACGGGGCCCCATAGGGTCAGTGCCTGCTAGGGTTGCGAAATTTGTTCGAAAGAGTCACCGCGGCCCTGGAACTCAAAGGACCCAAGAATGATCACGGGTGGGTTTTAGTCAGTAAGTGTCTGACTCACCCTTCCGCTCCACCCAGAGCGGGAGAAGTCATTTGATGATTTCCCATCCAAAAAAGCGGTCCTGTTATCTAATACGTAGTTATTTGTATTCTTCTATCTCCCCTTTAACCTAAAACTAGCGCTCTAATAATAGTCACAATGTATTCTTCAAAGCTTGGCCCAAAGGACCCTTTTACTCATCGGGAGCGATCACATGTAAAATTGCCTCCAATATTTTCAAAGGGACCTACAATTGGTTAGGTACTTAAGAGATTTTTGTATGAGTACATACTCTGGAATCATAAATTTTATTTTATAGACATTTGTGCTATAAAGGAGGTGGAGGAGGAAGGTGGAACTCGCTGTTTAATAGTCACAGATGCACGGTTCGATCTGAAAGTTAAAAAACGGCCGAGGTTAGTTCGTGAATTGGTGGCCATTTTAACATCCGGAGACTGATCCGTGCCTCGAAAAGCACGTTAAGCCGTTGTCTATCAAACAGGAGACTGAACACAGTTAGCCAAAAAGCACCATCCTATACACCGTCTTTAATTTGTCAATGCTATTATTATTTGATGTGAAAAAGAGAAAGTAGTATTTGTCCTTCATAGCTCTGTCTCTCCTTTATTTATCCATTAGTGGCATTAGCACATCAAACAGCAGATCTTTCCGAAGTACATAACCAATCAACTGTACAGGACGAATTGATTCGATAAACTTTCAGCACATATGTACATGTGTACATTTGTGTGTATGTACATGTCGGACTCTTAGCCAGGGGACTGATATGAGCCGGGGCAGAAGAATCTTTCGAAAGAATTACCGCGGCCCTGGAACGCAAAGGGCAGATATACAGGTGCGTTTCAGTAAGTAATATTTCCAACCAAAAAAAAACAAAAAAAAAAGTCTTAGTCCGTAATTGACTAAATACCTAATAGTTACATAACTAAACATAAGATGAGCTCATGGCTAAAGAATAACAGCCGCGCAGATCGATCTTCAAGGTTAAGCAACGCTTGCCAAGGTTGGTCTGTGGATGGATGACCATCTTAACATATCGAGTTTCCTCCGTGCCTCGGAAAGCACGTTAAGCCGTTGGTCCCGACTGTCATTTGTAAATCTTTAACAGTCGTTACGGATTGTCAGAAGCCAGGAAATCTGACACCATTCTTGCCAAGAAGTACCGTGTTCCCCAGCTATTGGGTTGAGGAGGTCTGGTAGGCAGCCGCTCCACTTTAAAAACTGGTATTCAGCTGAATCCGGAATGACTGGGAGCCGACTCCGATATAGTTGGGAAAAGGCTAGGCAGATGATGACCTAATAGTTACATAAATAAGTCAGTTGCCAAGTAAAGTTAGTTACCTGATTATTATTAATTAATGGTTAGAATGTGTTACATAATCGTAACTAATATTGTTACTAGGGAAAACCACACACTCCCACGTGATCTTAATCTAAACGAATATTATGAGGAAGTAACAATGTTCGTATGTATGTATGTGGGAGGTAATCTTTGAAAATCAATTTACTAATAGGAAGTTACACTGTTGCTGAGCACCATTGGCTTATTAATATCTCGGAAAAAACACAGTCCTTGAGACGGTGATGGGAGCGAAGCCGCGGGGTTAGCTGCCCTCACCTTCTGAAAAAAAAAAAACTCTTCTTCAAAATATTCATTGTTAGACTAAAAATTACCATATTTCTTTTAAAAGTTATAGCAATAAAAATGGAAGTTATTTTAACAACTATCTAAATATACGAGTATATAACTCAAAAGTGACTGACTGACATAGTGATCTAGCAACGCACAGCCCAAACCACTGAACGGATCGGGCTGAAATTTGGCATGCAGGTAGATGTTATGACGTAGGCATTCGCTTAGAAAGTATTTTGATTAATTCTACCCCCAAGGGGATAAAATAGGGGATGAAAGTTTGTATGAAACTTTTTCAATTTTAAACCGAGAGTTTCAAAATCGGGGGTAAAGTAACTATTCCACGCGGACCAAGTCGCGGGCAGAAGCTAGTTCATTTATATAAGTAGGTTAGGAATTTTCGCGTCACCAACCGGTAGTCCGCTAGATGCCCTCTTAGTAGATACCCGTTTGCGCTAATTATTTTATGTTACTTGCGCGCTTGTGTACCTAAGCTTCCAAACGCCGCTTATACTCGTCGATTAGGTATTCAGCTCGTAAAATAACTTTTCAGAATATAATTGGAACGGTTCCCTTGGGATCATTTTCGACATTCACGCGGGCAAAGCCGTTGACGAATCCGAGTAACAGATAATAGACGGTCTTGGCACGTGAGCGCCAAATATCTTATGCAATAACAAGTTCTATGTTTACTAATGGACTATATTACCACCACAAAGCAGTAATTATTGGCTTAATTGTTTAATAGCACAGTAATTAACTCGGGATAGTAGGTGTTGTGAACTCATTTACACAGGGCGAGTTTTTTGCTTTGTGTAAACATTTAAGAGAAGATTAACACAGAGATTTTTGGTCTCGCAGCGATAATATGGTCAAACAATGCAGCACGTTTGTCTAGAAGTAACCTATTTAGTCTTGAATTAATTACATCTGGGATTTGCCTCACTTGTGTTAACACTCTCTCTAATACCTTTCCATAGCCCGACCAATGTATGTTCTTGTTTATCTACGGGCTGAATCTTTGGGGTGGCTGCGGACATAGCACCCTTGGCCATCTTATTTTACCGTCCGCAGGCACTTCTGAATTCCTACAAATGAACCACATGTGTCCCCTTCAAATTCTCCCATCTGATACATATATATATATATATGTACATGTATATCTCTCTCTCCCATCTGATAAAATGTCACCGGATAACTGTAAAACGGTTAAGATCGGTTGATAATTTATCGCATGTTTACAATCTCCCAAGATATTTTATAATCTTACGAAGTTTGCCATTTTCCAGTGACATAATATATCTTTCTCTTCCATTTGATATACAAAGGGAATTTCGTTAATCCATTCGCGCGTCACTAATTCGATAATAAGGCATCCTTAAGAGTCATAGTTACTCTAGCCGTTTACCCGCTCTTGCTGGAATTTTTGACATTGTTTTAACAGTTTGGATGTACGTTGTACAGCATATCAAAAACGGGTCACTTAACTTAGTGAGTTGTAATTCAAGGATACTGCAGTATCATTGCCCATACCTCTCCAAATGGAATATCAATTAATAAAGAAAAAACAAAATCAAACAACGTTAATCGCCTCATAGGGTTTGTATTTGGATTAAGAATTTACTGGTCAAAATTTGCATCATCATCATAATGGTTTTAGTCGAAAAAAGAGAATGTGTTATGCTAAATGTCAATATGAAAAGAAGGATATTTGAGGTGATTATCACCAAGTCAAGCTCACATGAGATTTTAACGGGCGAGAAACTCTTCCATGGTAAATGCGTCTTCAAGCTGGCATTAACAACAATAACACCGATAATTATCACCCAGTGCTAAATGTCACAGCGCCAATAGAGATGTTTCCAGAGTAAAAAAATATGATTCTCTTTAGTTCGTCGGTTAGATAATCGAAAAATATTGGACATGTATTTTTTGCTTTTTCAAATCTACAAAAGTTGACGAAGATATAAAGCATAAAAGATCAGGAGTGGGGGCCTGTGATGTCACACCGTGGTAAAAATTCTAGCACATTTAGTAACATCACACAAAGTTTTCAACGCACCGTATCGTCTTCGTTTTTTGTTTATGTGAAAAAATAAAGAGATCTGACGAACTACTTAGTTCTTTTAGTCAAATTTTTAAGCAATATTCGCATTCGTATCTCAGTCGCAAGGCTTTTTTGACAGATTGCAACATTTTTTTGACAGTAGAATTAGGGATTTCATAGCGATTTTCGTAATGTGTGAAGGCTTAAAGACCGTTGCAAGTTGCGTAAGTTTCAGATTGTGGCAAATTGAACTTCTCAATGTGAATGCCAATTATTATGCGTCTTGTATAGCTGTCTCACGCCGGAATCATGTTGATTTAAGGTTTGGTCTTCGTATCACATTTCATGACGATCATAATATAAATCTAGGTACAAATCGTAAATCTCAGTAGCCAATCTCTTCCCGGGTCGACAGCGCGTCGTGTTACACACGCGCCGCAATGAGATGTCAGCAAAAAAACGGGGCCCCATAGTAGGGTCAGTGCCTGCTAGGGTTGCAGAATTTGTTCGAATAAGTCAGCGCGGTACTGGAATGCAAAAGGCACTAGTAGGAACATGGGTGGGTTTTAGTCAGTAAGAGTCTGACACTCCCTTCCGGTCCATCCAGAGCAGGGAGGGGAAAACATTTGACGATTTCCAAACCAGAAAAAAATAGGCTATCTCTTAGAGTACCCGCCAGTATTTGCTATTGCTTTATTTATTTAACAGTATTCATTACATGTTCTTCGTTGCTATGGGTTGAATTTCAAGGTTAAGCAACGCTTGACGAGATCGGTCCTTGAATGGGTGATCACCCATTACATTGCTAGCTTCCCCCGTACCACAGAAATCATGTTATGCTGTTGGTCCCAACTGACATTTGATCATCGTCGTTATATAGTCATTACGGGTATTAAAAAACTGGAGTTTCTGACACAAGCTTAGCCAAGGAGTATCGTGTAATACAGTTACTGAGAAGTGAAAGTCAGATAAGGAGTCACTCCATGTAAAACACAGGAACTTATACCCCATTTACGATAAGATTAGACATTGAGATACAACTTTTTTACAGTCCGTTCAACCGATTTTGACTTCTATTGCATTGGCGGCATGACACATGGTAGCTGCAGTAAACAGTTGGTATTATAATCAGGTTTTTGCTTTTGCCATCCTTATGCCTACGGAATAAAAGTAAAAATCGGTTGAACGGACTGTAAACAATTTTGTTCCAATGTCTAATCTTATTGTGAATGGAGTATAGTTGTATCTGGTTTGACTGGTAGCCGACCGAAACAAAGTCGGGAAAAGATTCATTAAAAGTGCATCCAGCACACCAAATGTTAAAAACTCCTAAGATTGGAAATCAAACCTAGCATTTCAAGAAAGAATTTAAAAAACTACTTGCTTTTTCACGTCAACCATTTCATCACTTCTACCCTGTTTGCATTCACAGAACATTTTAATAAAATCTCGAAAGATTTCCGTAATAGACCCCGCTCTATTTCACCCCTATCGAATAAATTCGCCCCGTTTCGCCCCCGAGGGAAAAACTTGAAGAAAATAGTTACCTAGTGCGTAGGTGAGAGTAACATTCCAGTAAGTTATTTAAGGAACTTGTCGGCAATTGGGGAGTCTTTTAAGGGTATTTACTGAAGGTTTATTACGTTATCAAGTAACTTTGTTACTTGTAGTAGTAGGTGTTTTGGAATAGAGTGGAAAAAATTGCTACTTAAACTGCGATTATGATTATATTGGTAAAGAAATTGTTGTTTATTTTGGAGCATGTTTAGGTCTTTTTAACCTGTCTTCGTCGAGCTGATTGGTGGCGGCCTCTTGCTTCTGGCCCTGGTTCAATCCATGGTCCGGACCGAGGAAGTATCGGAAATGATCACCTCCTTCTGCGAAGCAGTAATGCTTGTGAAGGAAGAGGCAAACCGTGCGAGGGAGAGGGAAACCTCACACCCCAGCCGCTGCAACAGAAGAAGACGCCCCGGGCATCGAGAGTTGCGATTTCCTGCCACCGCAAGCGTGGGCCTGCGAATAGCGAGCTATGGCGTATATGTACGGGTCGTGTTCCACGCACACTTCAAAAAGATGCCAACAAAGACTCTTCTTTGCTGGGTGACCCATAGGGTCAGTGCCTGCTAAGGTTGTGAAATTTGTACTAACGTGTCACCGCAGCCCTGGAATGCAAACGGCACTAGGAGGAACAAGGGAGGGGAACGAATTTGATGATATCCCATCTAGAAAAAAAATAGGCCACTGAACTGAGAAACTTCAATTAAGCAATCGCTAATGGTTGTATACTGGTACTTAACTGCTAGATGGATGCAGTAAACTGATGTCAATTTTGTCTTCTTTTTGACCACACGACTGTCAAAGATCTACTCCAGCCAGCCAGGACTAATCGCTTAACGTGCTTGCCGAAGCACGACGGAGTTTCAGTGTTAAATGGATGATCTGCGATCGTAGGCGCTGTGATCGGCGTAGGTAGAGCTATTTTGGGCCAGTGACCCCAAATTTATACAATTAATATGGACATGACAGACCGGGATCCCGGGATATTCAATTTATCGCGACGTTTAATTAAAAAATCGGAAATGTTAAAGCTTGTTAAATTATCGTAGGTATTATTTTATTTTCAAGACAACGAACACAATACGTACCGCCAAAACAAAATCGCATCTCATGCATGTCCATACTATGTAAACGTATCGCAAGTACTATAAATAGCTCTACGTATTCCGATCATTGATGAACAGTCATCCACCTCCGCAAGCGTTGCTAGCCCATGAAGACCGACCTATGCGGATACCATCACCACGAGCTCCTCCCTGTTGTGTCCACCAAACTTTTATAATAATAAGTATAAACTAATCCACTTAGAACAAGCAAAGCACGTGATTAATTTTACAATGAGATATCAACTATTCTGAATACGTGACAACTTTTTGTTTCATATTTCATAAGAAAAGTCACTGTGTCGCGCTGTAAAAAAATATTGAATTGACAATATACTCGTCAGGTCCAAAAAGTCAAATAGTGAAGGAATATTTTTACCAAGTCTATTATTTACCAAGCCTATACTGATTGCTAATACCAACTTTTTGTACAATATCTGGCTTAGCAACAGAAGTATTGTATACTAAATATTTTGTTTCCATATAATATGTAGTTTTAAAGTGGTCTCACCCGTAAACTGGGGAGTATCTTCTAGGTCGATGTCTCATAGATTTCTAATTGAATATTGAACCTTATGATCATGTATGCTCCGTAGAGCACGCAGTGAGAGTTAAAGAGCTAATTAAGCATAGTAATAGCGGTCAGTCCATAATTTAAAAATGTTTTTTCGTACAAAAGATAGAATCTTTACTTCCGAATAAATGAATACATTTAGTAACATTTTGTTTTCCTCAACTTCAAGGCCATCAAAACAAAAACATACAAAAAAAAAACAAGTAAAACAAGCCATTTTAGTGTTTCATTTTTAAGCTATTGCATAGCTTCTATCACGGGCCTTGAGCGTGGCAACCGAATCCAGAAATTCCGTAACGAAAATAACCTAACACCGCTACGTCATTCGATTAGGCCCCGCCTTTTTAAAATGGTCGCTTCGTTACTGAGCTATTATGTCGCCGTCACCGAGCCGACCCGAACGTCTGCGTTCGGAAACAATCGGTGGGACAAAGTTAAGTGAAACGTATGTCATTTACATTAGTACAATAACCCAGGTGAACGAATCGAGACCATATCACAATGACGCAGAGTACTAAATATATAATTGCATAAGTTGATAAAAAATGCTATGCAATAGCTTTACCGCGGCAGTCCCCGAGTGCCACATGTATATTTTTAAACTAAAATGTTTAATATGAAATTGAAAAGATCAGAGGAACAGAAGATTGTCAAATTATTGTAGGTGTGACCGTTAAATCACGCTGAAACGCAACAACTAGATAAACTTTTTAGCTTGTCAGTGATAAACTTATTTCGTGCACAAACTTGTAACATGTAAATTCTACTAAAACCAAACGACGTTATTCCAAACTATTCGTGTATTTAAAAACAAACACTATATTCTTTTGACAATATTTCAAAGTCAATTGCATTTGCATAAAAGGACAAGTCTTTTGAGAGCTCAAGTTTCGTAGTTGCTATGCGAAAAATACCCACAGAGTAACAAAACGCCACAGCGGTCATTGCTCATAGCATACTCAAGCAGGCAGGCTTAAAAAATGACCAATTTAATCATTACTGACAAACTGTATAGTGTGTAGTAATAAAGTACAAGTGTTAGCAAATAAACACAAGTATTCGCTTTAATAGAGACATTAAGTAAAGTACCAATGGACACATTCTTAGTTAAGATAATGCAATCGTTTCAGTTTTAATTAAATTACTTATAAATCTATATACAAGGCTTGATTGTAATAAGATTCATTCTTTTGATGAACACTAGAAAAAAATAAAAACCGGCCACGTGCAAGTAGTATCTATAAAAATGGCAAAAAAAAATACGTTTGCCTAAAGCCCCCTTAAATATTTGCTTTATTCTATTTTTAGTATTTATTGTCATAGCGGCGACAGAAATACATCATCTGTGAAAATTTCAACTGTATCACGGTTCGAAACACGGCCTGGTGACAGACGGACAGACAGACAGACGGGTGAACCTTAGGGTACGGTAATCCTAAGGTCAATCTTCAAGATAACGTGACGCATGCAGCTCGGTCCATAGATGGGTGGCGTTGGTCCATTTGCTGTAGAGATCAGACGCAAAATAAAAATAATAGAATAGAATAATAATAATTTATTTGACACACATGTTACATTTAACAGATATGAAGGATACATTTAAATTTTCTTAATATTATATTGAAGGCATCTGTGTCTGAACTAGACAAAGAATATCTGTATCTCAGACATCAGCACTATTCCTGAAATAATTATACGAGGAGTTCATTACACAGAAAAAAAAGTACAAATCTAAATAAACAAAACGGTGTGGGGAGTGTTAGAATAGAGCAGAAAGAATAGAAAATAACAGAATAGAATAGAATAGGAAACCTTTGTTCGACACAGACACAACATAACAGCAACAATTAAATACAAAGTAAATACTGGTACACAGCTACAACCGCTTACACTGAAAGCTGACACCAACATAACTTGGTAAAAGGGCAGGTTAGACTAGACAAATTGATTAAAAATACAGGCCCGCAGGTTTGCACGATCCTCATTCCATACTTCTTCGTAAAGCCGATGCGCTAGATGTACCTACGTAAAGACTGTACAGCGTACTCGCGTTCAGTATAACAACGCGTTTGGGGTGCTTATGGAACTGCCTCACTTTTAAAGTGCGTCGGGGAAGTTTGAGGATGGAGAAGAGTAGGTATTCGTTACTGTAATACAAGAATGCGTATAAGGTCCGCACGGCCCTTGGACTCGTTGTTTCTGTTATGCAATCTCTCATGGGTTGTCGGTGATCAAAGTTCGTTTGATTTATTTTTAAACTCTCAATGGTTGCTCTTATATTTTACCATTTTTGAGACTTGGATACTAATTCTGACTATGGCTATGAGTTCAGTAAATATTGCTGGTACAAATATGTTTGGTGTCTCTGGTCGCGCTGCTATAGCCGCGATTCTAAGCTCTGTGATACAAAGATGCCCAACAGATGGTGCACTTTCGCTTTTGGCTTTTAAAAATAAGTTAACTTAAATAAAAACTTTCGATTATTTGTCGACCGCTTGCATCAGTTGAATCTTCCAGATTTACTGGCAAAGATTAAGTGTTATCGTCATAAATAAAAAGATAGAAAGTCGTGTACTTTAGTTATTAAAAAGCAACAATTTTTTTTTTCGTGTCAATGTGTAAAACCGTTTTTTTTAGGCCCAATGTACTATTTCCATCGTTAAAAATAGGGCTTCTCCAAGAGTTGCCTCATTATTCGGTCCAGCAGATTCACGCACCCTTCACCAGGTCGTAAACCAACCTTATAGGACGCCTTTCAATGATGCATATTCCATTTCACGGATACCACGTCAAAACCTTGTGGCTGCATCGACTATCTCATTATCTGCCTAGCTTTTACTTGAAGCAACTGCTTATTTGACCTCCACAACTCATTTACTGGGTAACAAGAACCTCCTTGAAAGACTGGTGTTAGATTTATAGGCTATTTACCATCCGTTTTCGTCTGAAAACATCTTCAAAAAGATCTAAAACTACAGCCAGAACCAACGGCTTAACGTGCTTTCCGAAGCACGAAAGAGTCTCAGTACGGTTACCCATCTATAGAACAACCCCAGAAAGCGTTGTCTTTTTTAACCTTTTTTTTGGATGGTTAATCATCAAAATAAAGACTTCTTCCGCCCTGGGGGGAACGGAAGGGATTGTCAGATTCTTACTGACTAAAACCCACCCGTGATTCTTCTTGTGCGTTCCAGGGCCGCGGTGTCTCTTTCGAAGAAATCCGCAATCCTAGGCCTTTTTTTACCTTGAAAATCGACCTATTATTTGGCCACGAGGCCTGCATCGATAATCTGTTTTACGAATAATGTACCCTGCCCAGTACCCTTAATTTCTTCAGACTATAATATCATCGTAAGGTTTGTTCTTTTGCCGATATCTTCAGTTCTGATTCTCTAACAGTAAATAAATTCTGAAATAAACAGATCATCGAGCCTTTAATACTGATTAAAGAAACCCTCACCTTACAGTCGACTACGGAACAGCGAGTGTCCAATATACATAAACTATAGTACACTGATCGTAAGCGATGCTATAAATCGTAAGTGGTGATAAATTGCTGGCCCAAAGCCAGCTAATGCCGTGATAGGACGTTTCCGTCGGTGGAATCTCACAGCTAGCACGACTTGCGCTATAAGACTGTAACGTTCTGTTTATAGGCAAGTATCGCGCGTTATTTGTATGGTTCTAGTGTATGTATTTGAGGAGGTGGGTAATTTTTGTGCGGGCTTGCGGAAGGAAAGCGTTGGGAATTAAAATTTATTTTAATTTAAAGAGTGTGCCGTTTGGGAGGAGCCATGCCGTGCTCTCATCTCTGTGGTACGCAGTGACCTCTCGCTACCGGCTGTATTCCGATCTATGGTCGGCGACGAGGAGTCCTGGGACGCGGTGGTCTCCTTCTGTGAAACAGTTATCTCACAGAAGGAGGCTGTGGAACCACCGGGCGTCAGAGGAGGGCGTACGCTACCCTCTTCCGGCTCGCCTAACTGGGTCCAGGGGCGGCGGACTTGGGGACATCCGTCGCTCCCCATTCATCCGGACCCGAGGTGCCGGCGCGTGGTATTCCTGTGCGCCCCTCTTTGACGTCGCGGGGGGAGTTCAAAACCTCACTCCTTCCTCTGCCTCGAGGTGGCCCGCAGAAGCGGGCTGGCACCAGCCAGGGATTACGGATGTCGCATACGTTCCCGCGATCCCTGACGTAGGTGAGAGATGGAACACCGGGGTGGTTTTAGTCAGAAAGAGCCTGACAGACCCTTCTGCCCGCCCCAGGGTGGAGGACATCAATAGGATAACCCCCCGTTAAAAAAAAAGGCAAGTTTAGGCTGGCTCGCCGTCCGATAATAACTTGGCCTTGGTTTGGGTCGACGCACGGCATATTGTGCTCTATGCGCGCTTCAATGAGATGTCAGCATAAAAAACGGAGTCCAGTAGGGCCAGTGCCTACATGGGTTGTGGAATTGGTTCCACAGAGTTACCGCCGCCCTGGAACGCAAAGGGCATTATGAGGAACACGGATGGGTTTTAGTCAGCAAGACTTTGACACTCCCTTCTTCTCTGCCCAGAGCGGAAGAAGTGTTTTGAAGATTTCTCATTAAAAAAAGGTATTTTTTGCAGGTGCACCCATGACTAATAAAGATAGATAAATATAGCAATTAGTACTGAGGTGTTTATTTCACCGATTTTTGTAATTTGTGGTAAAGACCTACTAGGACAGCTAAGAAGATGTTTGGAGTCTAGATTTGTGCCCGGTTGTGGTTGAAATGTACCGTGTAAAATACAATTGTTTGATTCGTTAAAATACAATTGTATGGTTTGGTTGGGTGGGATAACTTTACTGTATTTTCCATCATCAGGGCACGGAAATCGAACTTATAAATTTAGGAACCCATTATTTAGTTTTTTATTTTAACTTTCATTAGTTAGAAATCAAGTGATTACAATTACTACTAACTAATCAACTGTTACCTGATTAAATGTTGTTTGTGATGACGGTTTTAAGAGGGCCTACAGGGGGGAATACCTAATTTTGATGATTTTCTATCGTTAAAAAGAAAGTGTAAGTAATTTTTAACCGACTTCTAAAAAAGGAGGAGGTTCTCAATTCGGATGTTTGTATGTTATATTTTTTTTTTTATTGTTTGTTCGCGCATAACTCCGTCGCTTGTCAACCGATTTGAAAAATTCTTTTTTTGTTGGAAAGGGTATACTTCCCAAATGGTCCCATGAATTTTATCGAAATCAACCAAGCGGTTTTCGAAAAATCAACAAAAATCTAAAAAAAAATATCTACATTGTCTACATTGACGACCTCTTAGTTTACTCTGCAAAGGAGCAGTACGTTTTTTTTTACACCAATGTGATTGGTTCGTTTAGGCGGGAGAGGGGAGGGGGTGTAGGTACCACTAAAAAGTGAAAAATAAAAAAAAAACTTTTTACAAAAAATAAAACCGACTTCTAAACAAAAAAAAAACAAAAAGCATAAAATAACTTTAATTTCGGAAGTCGGTGTGTTCAACAACAAAAAAGCAACCAAAAACACCGAGTTCCGAAATTAAAGTTATTTTATACTTTTTGGTTTTTTGTTTAGAAGTCGGTTTTATTTTTTGTAAAAAGTTTTTTCACAGCTAAGTCGCTAAACAGATTTTGATGAATTTTGCACAGGTATAGCTGGGACTCTGAAGACGGTTATGGGCTTCTGTTTTGCTCATAGATAATATTTGAGTCACCTCCGCCTCTAGCCATAGCACTGGTTACACAAATTCGAACTATTTCAATTTAAAATCAAACTTTAAAAAAAAAGATCTTGAAAAATAAACCCAAGTCTATAATTATGCGATAAATTCACAGAACATCTACTTTCGTGTAAAAATAGGGCCTACGACAATTTGTATGCAAACTACAGCGCTACGCGCGCTACGAATTGAATGAGCTCGTGCTACGAATACGCTACGAGGCTCGTAGCGATTCGTAGCAATTTTAATTGGTAACTCGTCTACCAAAAAGTTTTGATTAATCTTAAAATGTCATTTACAAGTTAAGATAAGGTTTAACTTTAAAGGCCGGTGCCTTTAAAGTTAAACCT
Organism: Hecatera dysodea; assembly: GCA_905332915.2. Taxonomy (NCBI): domain Eukaryota; kingdom Metazoa; phylum Arthropoda; class Insecta; order Lepidoptera; family Noctuidae; genus Hecatera; species Hecatera dysodea. The sequence goes on along the minus strand of HG995288.1, from coordinate 6,013,626 downwards.
TATCTTAACTTTCACGGGTTTTCAAGCCCAATCATTTCGACTTTTTAAATGGATTTTGTGACTTGAAAATTGGTCTTCCAAAAGTACATCGAAAGAAAGAAGAAAGAAAGAAAGAAAAACTGTTTATTTGCGCCAAGCATGACGCACACCAAATAATTTAAAAATAAAGCTTATAACTAAAACAAAAATAATTGTTAAAAGTTAGGAAGGTATGCGTCACATTTGCGCAAAACGGCTGTCGCTCAGCATAATGCTAGAACTCTTGTACGAGACAGAGTCGAAGCGCTGATTTTCAGCGACAGCCGGCACCGACAAAATGACGTCTGCTGGAGCAGCCTATTCGGTCCTTATAGTGCGCCTAGACAGAACAGCAGTGGCAGAGTGCAAAATTAAATACAGTAAATGGATAGGAAAGAAAAAAAAAAACATAAATAAAACATATAGATAATGGCAACAGACTGTTGCGTAGGCGACGGAACGTAGCCGACAAAAAGTGGCGCACCGAACTCTAAACAAAGTTTTGTTATCTGTGCACACCATAATTCAAAGCCGTTCCATGCGCACGCCCAGCCACAGATCACAGAGACATCGGAGATTTTATTGCACAATGGGGGAAATAAAAAGCTAATTGGAAAATTTCGAGTTTACAAGTGAGTTTCAAAAGCACTTCGACGAGGTGATTATTTTCGATTTGTTTAATAAAGAAGTTTGGAACCGTACATTATTGTAGATGTAAATTTAGTATATTTGTAAAAAAAAAACGTATCTTGTTCACTGTTGATTTAAAGACCCCCAGTCTGTAGCTTTCAGGAATCACAGACTCAGGTGGGGAATTTCACTCCTAAGATTGTGCCTAACAATGTAAAAAACACAAAACGTTTTTTGTGTATGGATGCCCACCATGTACCCGAGCGGTGGTACAACGCCTTACCTTTTGTAGCCCGAGGATGGAACGGCCTGGGCTGAACACATCATCTTCCTGCCCATCCCATGTTACTTGGGGTTTCCATTCTGTCCTGTCAGCCGTCACGCTATCACTCATCCCCTTTTCTTTCATATTTTCTCTCCTCACACAATTCACCCATCTTTCTTCCTCTCCTTTATCTCCATGACCCCATAGATTACATACATACGTTTCATCCCTCCTTTTCAAATGACCATACCATGACAGGCGGATCAGTTTCAACTTTTCCGTCCCTGGCGTCACTTTTAAACCTCTAATTTACTCATTTCTCACTTTATCCATCTTCGTTACTTCACGCATCCGTTTTAACATTCTCATCTCCGCTAAATGTAATCTATTTTCATCCATCTTTTTACAGTCCAAAATTCTGATCCATACAGTACGACAGATTTTATCAAGGACTTATGGATTCTTCCCTTTAAGTTGAGAGCCATTCACATGCCAACGCCTACGGTGGCCGGGGATCGCCCTGCGACTCAATACGCCCGTGGTATCTTCTTCTGTTGCGGCTACTGGGGCTTGAGGTTTCCCTATCCTGCACCCGTTCTGCCTCCTCCTTCGCAACCATTACTGCTACGCAAAAGGAGATGACCAATCCACGCCGGAACATGAATTGAACCAGGGCCGAAATTGCCTCGACGAGGACACGGCGTTGTTCCGCCCATGCAGAACAAACCTCCACCGTATGCTCCACCGTGTCCTCCGGATCATGTTCAGACACTTATGATTCCACTTTTGATGACTAATGTCAAAAGGTTTCCAGCCCTGTCTCATCGCAAAATAGTTGGACTCGAAGAAACTCCTTGCTGTTAAGCCTCTCTAAGAGGATCATAAAGTTTTAGCATTTTTTTTTACACAAGTACAGGAATGCCATTAAAACTTGTTCCAGAACATCGACGACAAACACTGTCGAAAAACAACTAATTCTACTACCTAACTTTTTAATTAAAATTAAATTATTCGGGCGCGTGATTAGAATAATGGTGTAAATCTAGTTGATTGCTTCTGAGGAAATATTTGTAATTTTGTCATAGAATTATCAGTCACCTAGTACAAGATTCAATACAAGTCAGAGGGCTAATACCTAATATTTACTGACCAGCAGGGTATTTCTGTAAATATGTCAGCGTCAAACTTAGGAGTAGTGAATAATTGTCAATCTGTGAATCATACATCGTTACTGGTGAATGACCGCTCAATTCAAGTTCACTTTACCTGTTTTTATGGATGGGACATCATCAAATGAAGTAAGAACTCTGGAATGGCAATTGAATGTAGTTTTTTCTACCAATTTTGTCACTCTGCAATCTGTAAGCCTTACCGGTGGGCCATACCAGTATAGCAGTAGTGGAATATTTTGGAAGCTTTGGACACCGGTGGAGGTTACGATATTTTTTTATAAGAGTAGGACATTGTGTCCTACTCTTATCATTGTGCCCTATTCTCCCCAGATGGTGAGTATCCATGATGATCTACCCATAGCAAAAAACAAAACAACATTATTCATCAACTATCAAAAAGAAAATCAACTATAGACAAATCGATGAACAAAAATTCCCGTTTGTCTCTCTTCGTTTTTGAATATTTTGTAGTTATTCTGAAAAACTTGTCTAGACATGTGTCAGTAGCTATTTATATTTATAGCCTTGGCTTTCACGTTTTATGGCTGTATCCATAGTTTTGGACAAAAGTTGTGTCATAAAATTTTGTATGCGACGGGTGATTGCTATTTTATTGAACAAACAAACATCGGTATGTCAATTCAACAAATTCAGCTACGACGTTCGCATTTGTATCTCATTTTTGAACTGTCAAAAATGTTTTCAAATTAAGGCTTTTTTGCCAAGTTACGAATGAGATACGAAAACGATGCTATTTAATACACACGAAGTATTTTTTTAAAACAGACCCATTCAATTACTTACATAATAAACCAATCCGTGTTCCTCCCTGAATCCCTTTTGAGTTCCAAGGCCGCGGTGACTCTTTCAAACATATACCGAATCCCTGGCAGTCACTGGCTTTGGCGCGCTTTGTCTTCTTTGCTGACATCTCTTAGAGGCGCGCGTGGAGCACGACGGACGACGAATCACCCAGTGCTTGCCGCCCGCAGACCTGTGCCTAGTGCCCGCCTGTAGACCGGTGGCTGGGAATCGCCTTACGACTCCCGACGCCCGGAGCTTCTGTTACGGCGGCTTGGGTGTGAGGTTTTCTTCTCCCGCACGTGTTCCGCCTCTTCGTTCACTAGCATTGCTGCTTCGCAGAAGGAGGAGACGTATCTCTCATGCCCCTTCGCTTCGGACCATGTATTGAACCAGGCCGGGAGCGAAAAGTCGCCGCCGCCTATCGCCTCGACGAGGTTACTGCGTTGCTCCTCCCAAGCGGGGCAGACCTCCACAGTGACCTCCGGGCGATCCACACCTGATGTGGTTACCTGAACGAAAAGGGTTTAAAACTAGACTACCAACTACCTAGATGATTTTAACTATATTCAATGTTGAAGTAGATTTCCTCCAATCCTTTTGACTCCACGTCATGATAACGGAAAAAAAAAACTCAAAAAGCAAAACTCAAAAGCAATAACTCGTAATCTGTTCGAATGCATTGTGAGGTTGATTTTATGATTAAATGACTCAAAATATGGGTGTTTGTACTGTCTGTAATTCGTTTATTCCTTCTACCCACTTCGTAATTGTACTATTGACACGATACAGATATTACGATACGGAATTCCTGTGGCAACACTACAGCTAACAGCTGTTTTAAATTTCTCCTGTTTATTTTAATTTTAAATATTAAATTTCTTTGTTTTTAAGGCCTATTTCCAATTACTCATCAAGTAATTAGGATACTAATTTGTATTTAGTGTTCGTTTTTTATCTTTGAGGTGAAATAAGTGATAAAATATTTTAAGTGAATCGGTGACAGTTTAGAGGTTACCGGCTCGAGTGAATTTTTGCATTGTCATCTTGTTAACAGGTATTACACATAAAGTTACTTTCTATCATATTGTTTACGATCCAGTTATTTATTGCTTAGCATATTTATATTTCTTTTTGTCACATTTTTATACAGTTACATATTCATGTCAGTGACCTATAAAACGTAAACATAACCTCAGTTAGTTGATGACAGAACTTCTTACGGTCGTAACTAAATTTCGCCTTAATTTCTCATTTCTTACTTAATTTTTTTTTTTTTGTTTTCCACATTTTGCCCTTCCTTCAATTTCTTTTCAACTACATACATCCATATAATCATGCCTATGACACGTAGCGCCTATGCTCGCCAAGAAGAGTCCAAGCTCAATCTGGCTTTGAGCGAATTAAAGGCGTCCAAAGAGTGCTGTGATCAACTGATTAAGGAAATGGATGACAATGAAAAGGTTCTTTTGGAAGCTCATAACAAGAATAGACAGTTAAAAAATGAGATGGCTCAGTTATACACTCAATTCACTGAGGCCATTGAAGCCCGGGATAGGCTCCAGCTTGTTGTAGACGGGTTCAGCCAGTGTAGCACAGAGTACGAACAAGCTCTTAATCACAAGTATATATTACAACAGCAGCTACAAGAGGCTCAAACTCAAATATCACAACTTGAGACGGCAAACCTTAACATCACAGCCTCCCTGAACCAAAGTTTATTTAGCGAGTTGGTGCCTATTGCCCCATCCATGGTTCCTCTAATAAACCCCTTATACACAATAGATTTAACTAGTGAAGATGATTCTGAATCATGTAAAAAAGTGAGGGTAGTTACTAGTAATAATAAACTAAAAAAATATATAAAAATTAATAGGTACATACTCAAAACTCAAAAAATGGTTAGAAGACAAAAGTTTTTTATAAAAAATGTTAAACTAAATAGGGAAAGGTTAAACTTGCTAAAACAATTGGATATGTATTCTTTTAATCTGGAACAAAGTACTAGGAAGCACAAAGTGGACACAGAGGGCTTGCAATCTCAACTAAAGCACTTACAGGAAAAACTTAGCTCCATGACTAGCAGATATAATACCTCAGAAAACCTTATGAGGGAATATGTGTTGGCTATGAACGAACTGGTAAGCTCACAAACAACCAACTGTGAGCATTGTCAACCTAATAACGTACAGACACCAGACCATTCATTGTCAACATGCAATACCACCATACCGCAGACTTGTGTTGATTTTCCAAGTCCTACTGTTAGTCCTAGAAAGCAGTGCACATCAGTAGTAAATAATGACATAGTTATATTTTGCGATGAGATTGGAAAAGATCTAAGCCACTTGTTGAATTCTGAATATCCCGGACACTCAATTATTAACTATTGTATGCCTGGTTGTTCTCTATATGATATTATGAAGAAAATTGTTAGCTATAACTTTCACCAGGATACCACTTTATTAATATTTGTTGGTAATCGAGCTAACGTAAACAAAGGAGAATTGCTCCAATATTATAGGTCCTTAAGCAACCTTAAGTTAAGAAAAATTGTTATGTCTACATTTCCTTATAGTAAAAGTTTGCCACAGGAAGAAAACTACCTTAGATTTAATATTAATAAGACATTGCATAATATCACATATAGTAATAATACATTTCATTTAATAGACATAAACAATTACATTGGTAATCGTTTTCTTTTGAGGAAAGATAGATATCTTATAGATAGGTACTATCTTTCAAACTATTGTAGGAGACAGATAGCTGTGTCGCTATCATATTATTTTTCTATCACAGCCAAGAACTTGGCTAAACAAATTGCTCATATTGAGCAATGCTATGACTGTTTAGATAATTCTGCCAATAACTTGGCAGCTAATATTGACATTGATAATAATTTAAATTAGAAATTAAGACAACAGAGGTAATCTCTGGCACTAATGTACTAAACAGCATAAACACTTCAGATAAAGTCATAAAATCAATAAATTCTATCAACTTGGTGCATCAAAATATTCAAGGATTTATGAACAAGGATTTAGAAGTAGAATTATTCCTTAATTTTAACAGTATTGATATTCTCTGCTTAACAGAACATTGGCTTAAAAGCCATCAGTTTATTTTCCACTTTAGTAATCACCAGGTTGGTAGTTCGTTCAGCAGAGAAAATGCTATACATGGTGGCTCATTAATTTTAATAAATAATCACCTTAAATATAAGGAACGCAAGGATATAGTGTGCCTCTCTGTTGAGCGAATAATTGAAATAGCCTGTATTGAATTGGAGCAGTTTATTATATTAAGTGTGTACAGACCACCTTCAGGATTGTATGATTGTTTTGAGAAAGTAATGGATGAAGTTTTGCACAAAATTTGTAATTCTACTAAGTCTGTCGTTATCTGTGGAGACTTTAATGTTAATTTGTTAGAACATTCTGGTTTAAGTACAAAAATTGTTAGTTTGTTTCAATCATACAATCTTGTACACCTATTTATGGAGCCTACTCGAATAACGCCCACTAGTGCCACATGCCTAGATAATATTTACACAGATATTGTACCTACCCACAAAAAAATTATAAATTTAATGGATTCTGATCATTGTGGACAATTAATTACTATCTCAAATGTAAACAAAATAAAGCCAAAAAAAGATATCACTGTAAACCCAAAATCTAAATATCGCCTGGAAACATTTAAAAATAAACTATTAAATAAAATGCCATGTTTGTCAACCAATGATGACCCTAATCAACATTACAATGATTTTTTCAAAATGTATTGCACACAATTTGACACTACATTTATTCCTAAAACTATTTCTGTTAATAATAATACTTCTTTCAGTGACTGGGCCACCATTGGTATTTATAAGAGCAGAGAACGGCTTTATGAGTTGTATGAAGAACGGGCTTATATTAATACAGCAGAGTTTAATGTATACGTTAAAAACTATTCTAGATTATACAAAAAAGTTTGTTATATGGCCAAGTCTCGGTACTTGAGTTCAAAAATTAAAAATAGCAGTAATGTTATTAAAATGACATGGAATATTATTAATAGCGAAACGGGAAGGTCTTGCAATCGAACCAATGATTACAGTCTTGCTATTAATGACAGTGTAATTAATTTAGATTCCGAAGTCGCCGCGGCTTTTGAAAATTTCTTTGCAGAGATTCCCGTCTCAACAACTAAGTTTTTAAATTCATCACCCACCGCTGCAGAAATTTTACTTAAAGAAAACGTTCCACTATGTGATGCTGAGTTTAAATTCCAACATGTCACTTATAGTGATATAATAAAAACTTTTAATTCTTTGAATTTAAAAAAAACGGCAGATCTATGGGGTAATTCTGTTGATCTGGCAAAGTCCATTATACATATTGTGGCACCTACCTTAGCTGTTATTTTTAATAAATGTATCGACCGTGGTGAGTTTCCTGATCTAATGAAATATAGTAAAATAATACCTTTATTTAAATCAGGTAGTACGTCAGACCCTAGTAATTATAGACCTATATCAGTACTACCTACTTTTAGTAAAATTTTTGAGAAAGTTATCCTAAATCAAATGCAAAGATATTTTAACAAACACAAACTGTTACATAATAAACAGTTTGGTTTTACACGGGGTCGTTCAACAGCCGATGCCGGCATTGAACTGTTAGGACATATTTATGATGCATGGGAGGACAAGTGCGATGCTTTGGGCATTTTTTGCGATTTATCCAAGGCATTCGATTGTGTTCTCCATGAGACATTAATCAGGAAGCTGCACTATTACGGGGTCCGGGACGCCTCTCTGGATCTTCTTATTTCTTACCTGAGTGATAGGATTCAAAGAGTTGACGTCAACGGTAAAAGATCTCCTGGATCTGTAGTGAGGATGGGGGTCCCACAGGGCTCGATTTTAGGTCCCTTTTTGTTTCTCATTTATATAAATGATTTGCCGTACCTCGTAAAGGATAAACATGATATAGTGTTGTTTGCAGACGACACGTCGCTTTTATTCAAACTGAAACGTCAGCAGCATAACATAGACGCTGTAAATAGTGCCCTTACGATTATAGTTAAGTGGTTCAATATTAATAATCTTCTACTTAATGAGAAAAAAACGAAATGTATAAAGTTCACGTTACCTCATGTTAGACAGGTGAACACTAGTGTGTTAATAAAGGGGGAAGAGTTAAAACCCGAAGATAGCACACTGTTCTTAGGCATAACTTTGGATGCGAAGCTACAGTGGGGCCCCCATATAGATAAATTGTCCAAAAAACTTAGCTCTGCAGCATATGCCGTCAGAAAAATACGTGGCTTAACAGATTCAGAGACAGCACGTTTAGTATACTTTGGTTATTTTCATAGTGTGATGTCATACGGCATTTTGTTGTGGGGAAATGCCGCTGATATTCAGACAGTATTTGTGTTACAAAAAAGAGCTATCCGTGCAATTTACAAATTAAGTCCTAGACAGTCCCTCAGAGAAAAATTTAAAGAGATTAATATAATGACTGTGCCTTCTCAGTATATTTATGAGAATCTTTTGTATGCACATAAAAATATTAATCTATTTAAAAGATACAGTGATATCCATAACGTGAATACTAGGAACAAACATAATTTTGTCATTCCTAAAACTAGGCTCAAGAAAATAGGTGGTTCATTTAGATGTCAATGTATACGTTTTTATAATAAACTCCCTTCATATATCCAAGACCTTAGTATTAATAAATTCAAATTGATGGTAAAACGTAAGCTATGCCAGAAAGCTTTTTACACAGTTAAAGACTATATTGAAGACCAAAAGGCTTGGGATTGAGCTGCTTCAACGATGTACATGGCCTAATATTACTTTTATCTATTGATACTTTTCTCAATTTTAGATTTGACATTTTATATTCTCCTGTTTGTGCAATTTTGACATGAATGTTTACTTTATGAAGTATTATTTTATTATTGTGACATGAATATTTACTTGTTAAAGTAATATTTTTTTTTTTTTTTATTTATTATGTTTGACATGTATACTTACTTTGTAAAGTATTATATTTTTACTTAATTTATTTTTGTGAATATGAGGACTATATGGGTATTATTTTCTATTTCTTTCCTTTTTTAAAGTATATTTAACGACGACGTCTGGCAGTTTAAGTACTTTTGTGGCCTACCCAAATGTCCCTTCTTTGGTATTGTTCGTCGGGTCGTTGAGCTCCTTATTGTTTCCTAAGTTGAGCTACTCGACTACTGACAAAAGCTTGCACTGAATGGACAGGCCCACTTAAATCTGTGTGGTTCTTTCTTCAAAAGACCATTTCAGACACTGATCTGCATGGTTCTCATATAACATATTGTGAATGTGAGGACTATGTAGATCGCCATATTAGGGTTTTATTTCAGTTTGTCTGGCAGTTTGAGTAATTATTGCGGCCTACCCAAATGTCCTTACTTTGGTATTGTTCGTCAAATCGTTGAGCTCCTTGAAGTTCTAAGTTTGAGCTACACGGTATCTGACAAATGCTTGCACTGTCTGGACAGGTCCACTCAAATCTGTGTGGCACTTTCCTCAAAAGGCTACCTCAGACATTAACCTACATGGTTCTCATATGACTTGACCAGTACGGATTGTATGGACTTTAAAAGAGACTTTGACCTCTGAGTTTGTTTCGGTGTTTCTTCTCAGGGTAGTCGGCTAGGAAACACCGGCTTCATCTAGCTTAAAATGACCAGAAATATTTGACGTGTAAAAGTGTTATGTTTAACCTACTTACAAAATAAATATCATTTATCATTTATCATTTATCAGATATAGAATAAAGTAACAGTTTAAAATAATTCTAAGCTATTTTTTTTTTTCTGGTTGGGAAATCATCAAATGAATTCTCCCGCTCTGGGCGGAGCGGAAAGGAGTGTCAGACTCTTACTGACTAAAACCCACCCGCGATCCTACTAGTGCCCTTTGCGTTCCGGGGCCGCAGTTACCCTTTTTAACGAATTCCGCAACCCTAGCAGGCACTGACTCTATGGGGCCCCGTCTTCTTTGCGCGCGTGGAATACGACGCGCCGTCGACCCGGGCGTGGTTCCTATCAGATGCCAAGCCACCTATAGCTCGCCATCCGCAGGCCCGCGCCTACGGTAGCCGGGATTCGCCCTGTGTTTCCCGACACCCGGGGCCTCCTCCTTCGCTAGCATCACTACTTCGCAGATGGAGGTCACCGCTTCCGGCCATGCCTCCTCGCTCTGGACAATGGATTGAACCATGTTCGGACACGAGAGGTTGCCACCACCGGTCGCCTCGACGAGGACACGGCGTTGCTCCGCCCAAGCGGGGCAGACCTCCACCGTATGCTCCACCGTGTCCTCTGGGCGATCCACACAGTGTTGACACCCGGACGTGTCCTCCCGCTCAATCTGAAACAGGTACCTAGCGTAGTATTAAACTATTACAAGGCAACAAACGCTTCTATTCAAAAGTACCATCCATACAAACAAAAAAATGCAGTGAACGTGTTTATCACGAGGCATCTCTTAAAATAAATAAATTCCGTTTCTACCAGCGGACAGTATTGCATTTTCCCGTTATACAGGGTGCTAGTGATTTTTTTTTACTCATTCTCTCCAGGACGATGGGACGAGCAAAATTTGAAAACAGTTAAAAAAAAACTACTCCACATGTCTAACAAATTTCTATTCTGCGCCACACTCGAATTTTCCAAACCAGACCGTAGCATTCAAGTTTTGTTTCCATTGTTCATCAATCTAGTATGCAAATTGAACTCCACCGAATACATTTTCCCATTCACTTGTATCAACAGAAAAGCAACGTGAACTATGAACTATTAAAAATAATAAAAAAAATCCAATAAACGAGCAGAACACCGAGACGCCTCAGCATCTATTGCAAGATAAGGCATTTCAAAACTACATAATTTATACACCAAGAATGTCAGTAATACCCAGTTTCTAGAACGGTAATTATCGCAAAAATAATGAGACACACGGCGGCGAAAAACAGCATAAGCTAAATCATTTACCTTGCTATATTTCTGACCTGTCAAGTATTCTTACTGGTAATCTATTCTCGATGGGTCAGTAATAAAGCAAACGACTACATCATCTCCCTAACCTTTTCCGAACTGCACTGGGGTCGGCTCCCAGTCAAACCGGATTCAGCTGAATACCAGTATTTTACGTGAAGCGGCTGCCTACCAGACCTCCACAACCCATTAACTGGGGAACACGGTGAGCAAACGACTACATCACCCATAAAATGTAGACTGACTGGAACTTCGTTAATTTTCTTAATTATTATATTTGTTTTTTTTTTCAAGTGTAATAACTTCTAATTTCATACAAGTTTAAATAAGAAAGTATAAATTTGTTTTACAAAGCCTTTTTTTGTGAAAGAGCATTTAATTAATTGTTGCACTTGTAAATCTTACAAATGTCCAAGTCTTTAAGTTACAAATGTATATCTGTAAACAATTGTTGATTAAACTAAATCAATAAATAAGTAAACAATTCTGAAGGCTAATTACCGAACTTAAAAACTAGCCAAGTGCAAGACCGACTCGCGCACGAAGGGTTCCGTACCATTATCCATAAAACGGCAAAAAAATATGTCTGTTGTATGGAAGCCCCCCAATATTTGTTTTATTTTAATTTAATTACTTATTTTTAATTAGAATAAGTAAGCAAATATTCTGTGAATATTTCAAGCGTCTACTTGTTGTCTTTATCAATATCGAGCAAAAACGAGTAAAAATCACGTTTGTTATATGAGAGCCAACTTAATTTTATTTTATTGTGTATTTTAGTAGTTGTTATAGCGGTAGCAGAAATACACCATCTGTGAAAATTTCATGAGGCAGCTTGGTAACAGTCGGATAGATGGCGACAGCGGAGTCTTAGTATTAGGCTCCCGCTTTACGCTATAAATACAGAACCCTAAAAAGCAACAAAATTCAAGTCCTGATGTAAATGTAAGATTTGAGGTGATTTTGACCCCCCATAGGGCCTGCTAGGGTTGCGGAATTTGTTCGTAAGAGTTACCGCGGCCCTGGAACGCAAAGGGCACAAGAAGGATCACGGGTGAGTTTTAGTCAGTAAAAGTCTGATACTCCCTTTCGCTCCGCAGAGCGGGAGAAGTCATTTAATGATTTCCCGTCCAGAAAAAAAGGTTATTTTGACCCTATATACAAATAAGAAACGGACAAAATAACAGAAATGATAGGCATTTAGGCTTTACTGCCTATCTATAAAAACCTCTTCTTTAGTCTAGTATAAATTTTGGATAGTTATTAATTTTTCTTCTTCTTTGTGTGTCTTCTATCGAAGGTTGGCGACCATCATTGCAATATGGACCCTCGACACAGCAGCTCTAAATACGGAACGTGTGCTTTTGTTGTACCATTGGCGCAGATTTTTAAGCCAAGATGTTCTTCTCCTTCCTGGACTTATTTTTTTATTATTATTTTTAATATAATTTAGTTTTTATTATTGTGATATTTATTCGTCGAATATTTATGTATTTAAAGTGATTTTTTTTAACGAAGAAATGTAAAGGTAATGTTGATGTTATATTACTTGTTTCCGATACAACGTACCACAGTGCTGTGCCTCCCTATCAAAATACCAAAGCTTAAGGTAATAACACACTATGACATTTGCGTCTCTAGCTAATGTGGTCTCTGAGGATAAACGACAGAAATATATTGTTTAACTATTTTTTTTTTCCTTTTTTCCGAACCCTCGTCGATATAAAATTGCAAACAGTGGAGGATTAAATAAGGTCTGTTTGAAATATGTGAGTAGGAGCTGGGAATAATCTAATTTTGTATGGATATGGTATTTTAATATAAAAAATTACGATATATGTGAATTAGGGTTAATTATGGTAAGTCCAAAGTTAAGTAGCATGCGTAATACAAATTAATGTTGTATCAATTCGGTCATTCGAGAGATTGATCATATCTTAGGGCATTACAGGCTCAATGCATGTTTTTGGTTTTAAAAAACTACTCATAAAATCGTTGCGGCATTCAAGACAGATAAATAATTCCACTGACTCGCGCTTTGTGCCTAAAACCAGAATCAGTAGCAGTCACCACTGCTAATTCTGGTATGGAAGGTCTGGTTGAAAGATTTACCGCGGCCCTGGAACGCAAAGAGCATTGTGAGAAGACGGGTGGGTTTTCAGTCAGTAAGAGTCTGACACTCCTTTCCGTTCCGCCCAGAGTTGAAGAAGGCATTGATTATTTCCCAACCACAAAAAATAGGTCTGGTAAAGGAGTTGCAGTTATTAGGTCCCAATTTCTTCATAAAATGCAGAGTATTCTTCTACTTTTACATTTTGTAAAGAATATATTATCGAAACAAGTTTTCGTCTCCAATACCTAGACGCCCACGAAAAAACCCATCTATACATTCACAAAATTCCGATTGCATTGTAATCCGTTTTTATTTTCACATAAATCACGTTACAAAAGCCAACATTAGACATTCCACCCACATCTACCTAAAATATATTAATGTGCAAACAATAAAACCTCCTCTATTCACGTTACATTCACCGTCCGGACACCAGCTGTCTACCTCGTCGTCCGCAAAGCTACAACACTGCACCACTGTCCGGGATAAATGTTATTTTTATTTAAACCTGCGGCGTATACGTGGCGTGTTTGAACATGTGAATTTATTTGTTCCCCAAAATTGGATTTATTTTTAGAAGAAGAAAATATTGAACTGGTCGCGTCTTTATAAGATTCGTTGTTTGAACTAACTTTTTTCATATATCAGATTCGTGTTTTACCATTTTCTTTTCGATTACGCACGCTTGAAAAAACTTATTCAGTTGAGATGTGAACACTTCAGGGATACTTCAGGTTACAGCCGTGGGAAAACAACAAAAACAAAAATGTATGTTCTTCTTTCACCTTTATTTTATTTGAAAAAAAAAAGATATACCATTACATATGTACACACATCAGTTAGGTATAAAAAACAAAATCAATGCAATAACCCCACTATTTTCCGCATATTTACAGAGAGGTATGCTATGATGAGGACTTATTGGTAAGCTATTCACATTCAAGAAAACATTTTTTATCAATACAAACTTACAAACCGGTCAGTTACTTCAAGATCCATCCAAGCCGTTCAGGTCATTAATAACTTTGCTTCGAAAAACATTTTTATTTAGCACTAGCGAACCGCCCAGCTTCGCACGGGTGCAACGCTGAAATAATGTGTTTATTTACGACATCACATTGAAACCTCTTGAACTTCCTCTTGAAGCACTCGTATCTACAAAAAAAACCTAGTTTAAAGATCTAAGCATACATAGGGACAGACAGACAACGGGAAGCGACTTTGTTGTATACTATGTAGTGAATAAATACATATTATATCAATCAACCACTGACACTCCATTGAAAGAAATTGCATAGAATGGTAATCTCGTACATAAAGACAAATGAATGACAGACGTATGCGGTAATCTGTTAAAATTTTGACACTTCCTTTGATCACTGACCTACGTCACGAAGAACGTCATTGTGCAGTAATTGCTTCTAATAGTTCGGTTATCATAAAGTATTAAGAGACCATTGATTAACCAATGATCGATCATTATGAATTTAGCAGATTGTGAACTTTTAGCAAAATGACAATGGGATCGTGTTGGAATGACAAATTTATAAAAATAGCAGACTTGGGACCCAGGTATTGCGTTTACTCTGTTTGTTACACGTTGTATATAAAACTCTTCCTTCACTGAGTAACTAACTGACAGACAACGCACAACCGAATCTATCGTCTCTAAAAAAAGCAATTCGATTTGAAAATAGAACAGCAAATAAACTCATAAATCCATAGAATCAGATATCGTAACGAACTGGCTGGTATTAATATCGAGAAATGTAAACAGTGCGGTTTTCAACGCCTGTAATTAACACGATTCCAAAAGTAACGCTTTCACAGTTTCATAGAAACTCCAAGCAAATAAACAAATATAGGGTATTTAACTTAAATTCTTGTTTATTTTACTGAAAGCGAGTTGTACTGTAATTAAAGTTAGTTGAGCTACTTCCGAAACTGCTCGTCCGGGGCAATTTTATCACAGTAGCTATTTCCAGGGGCAAAGAGAGCTGGTTCCTTTTGATGACAGATATTTTGGGCTTAGTGAAAGTGAAACCAGCCAAGATCGAGTCAGATTCATGCACGAAGGGTTCCGTAGAAAAAAAAGTAAAGTCACGTTTGTTGTTGGGGATTTATTTTATTCTGTTTTTTAGTATTTGTTGTTAAAGCAGCAACAGAATTACATGGTCTGTGATCATTTCAACTGTCTTACAATAACATTTTATGAGATACAACCTGGTGACAGACGGATGGACAGTGGAGTCTTAGTAATAGGGTCCCGTTTTGCCCTTTCAGTACGGGACCCAAAAAAATATGGTTTAGTTTGCCTTTAAAATGTTTTATATTATCATTTCAGAACATTAACGGCTTAAAAATAGTTAATTTGGGTTAACTTGTGGATAAAATGATTGTTCAGTAGATTTATGTTCGGGTAATATGTTGACCAACAATTATGTAGGGATATTTTAATTTGATATTTTATTGTTGGTACGATTTCCGCCCATCGTAGGTACGATCCTGGGGATGGTGAGCTATGGGTGGCTCGCGATAACAACTAGGTCTGGATTGACGGCGCGTCGTGCTCCACGCGCACCTCAAAGAGATTTCAGCAACGGAGACGGGGCCCCATAGGCTCAGTGCCTGCTAAGGTAGTGGAATTTGTTCAAAAGAGCGTCCCTGGAATGCAAAGGGCACTAGGAGGAACGCGGGTGGATTTTAGTCAGTAAAAGTTTGACAAGGAGTGTTAGACTCTTACTCAGCCGCCCAGAAAGGAAGAAGTCATTTGATCATTTCCCACTGAGAAGACATAAAAGATTTATTTTTGGTAGGTAGCTGCATAAAGCATTAGGCTATGTGCAGATACGGTCGTATCTGCACATATGTTTGCGTAAATAAAAATGGAACTCATATATTCTTCGAAATGGTGCTGGTGGTATTCGAATTGGCTATGTATAAAAACAGTGCCTTCAGAATTTCGCATAGTTAAAAGTGCAAGTTACCGTACCATTGCTATTATTACGGGTAATGTTTCTACTTCCATTGACTTGAAAAAAATTAAATCATTTATTCGTACAGAATGTAGGTATTGTATAATAAAGTTGTCTATACTAATATTATAAAGAGGAAAGATTTGATTGTTTGTTTGTATTGAACAGGCTCCGAAACTACTGAACCGATTTGGAAAATTCTTTCTCTGTTGGGAAGTCACACTATCCCCGGGTGGCATATTTTAGCCACAGTGTTGTCTTTTTAATCCAAAGGTTGACTGGTAGAGAATGCCTTGTTGCATTAAGTCCGCCCATGGACCACTATTGTACATAAAGTTTAAATAAATAAATAATATTTTAACCCCATATTCTCACGGGAATGGGAACTATGCGGGTAAAACCGTGGGGCGCTGCTAATTACAAAATATAGTGAGCCGGGATAACTAATATTAGTGAGGTGCACTGTACTTTTAGATAATAGATATTAAGTAATGTAAAAACTATAGAACTGTTGAAATGTCACACATAAGGGCAACCAATTTTACGCAAAATGATTTCGGTAACGTTAAAAGCTTCTAATTTTGTCAAGTTTTACGATTCTCAATTTTACATTTCTTTGAGGAACATTCGCATCTAAATCTGCATTTTGACAGATTGCTACTGACATGCGAATGGGTTGCTTAAAAATTAGTTGAATTAACCCTCTGATTTCACATTTCAGAATGTTTGAAGTTAATATTGCCATCTGGCAATCGGTAAAACGTTATTTTCTCACAGTAACAAGATTTTTTGCCCTAAACGGAAAAAAATAAAATCGCATCAACGTTTTCTTTCCGTGCTCGGTACACATTCGCGGCGATCGCTTCTGAAAAAGATTAAAGCGCTATCTATTGGGGTCAACGGTCCACATTGTGGAGCTCAACAAAGCACCGGGTTATAAATCATGGTACAGGTAATTTCCTACCATTAAAACCTTTGTAACGATCTGTATTGTTCCGTGGTATATGGAGAAAATGGGCAATGCGGCACAAATTACCCCCGTGTGTTTTGCAAGGGTTTTGAGGCTATAGAAATTAGATCGATATGCACTGTTTGACTACTGGTGTTTTTTTATTGTCTGTGAATTTTTGATGTACTAATGTTTTCAGCTTTTGATTCCTGCTAAGATGACTGAAACTTACGACAATACCTTCACATTATCTTCTTTACATATCGTGTAATAGAATAAATGCAATATCTCTTAAGGGGTCATTGTACTCTTCAATATAAACAACTTTTACGATGGGACCATGCCCGAAATCGCGACAAAAAAAAAACACCTGTTCAATACATTTTGTCGAGTTATGTGCACAGAAAATGTATGTGGTAATTTATTTATTTTTCGCGATTTCAGTAGTGGTCTCATAGTGGATCATAATGATGAATATAATGACCCCTAATGAGATATTTGCGTTTATTCTGTAACAGGTCGTATTTGCAGAGATTCAAATCAAATTTATTGAGTGCCACAAGCTTATAAATTTTTAAAAGAACCAAAAATATCTTTAATGCTTATGCTGCTAGCTATCAAATCACAGTCAAAACATAAAACTGAATTCAAACTTTAGGGGCTCATCTAATTACGTTACTTTACAAGCGTAGATAATCTAATTATTTACAAAATACAACTAAACAAGCTATAATTTCGAAAAAAAAATGTACCAGCCAAGTAAAAAGGGAGAAAGACTCAAAGGGCATCGAAACATTCGTTCATATTGCTGTTAACGGGAAAAGTGCCCAGAACACTGGAAGCATTGCCACATTGAATGGCAACGCTGATTCGTTGATCAAAGCAAAAGCCAGCCCATTAAAGTTACATGTACAAAATAAAACTTTAGTGGGTGTTGCGGAATTTGTTCGAAAGTCGCCGCGGCCCCGGAACGCAAAGGGCACTAGAAAGAACACGGGTGGGTTTTAGTCAGTAAGAGTCTGACACTCCCTTCCGCCCAGAGTGGGAAAAGTCGTTTGATGAATTCCCATACAGAAAAAAGGGAGAATAATGGGTGCAACTTTGTTACGCAATAACCAGCTTCTGCGCGGACGAAGTCGCGTACACCAGTCTGTTAATCCGAGTTAAAACTGGACTCACCTACATAGCTTGCAATATTCAGTAAGCTCAAGTGTCAATGGACCGGCCACATCTGTCAATGTTTCAAACGGGACAGGGCGCACCTTACCTTCATTTCAACGTAAATGGAACTCGGGTATTTTTACTGCCCCAGTTTCTCTCTTTCAGGCTTATTCATGCAAAAATCTAACCAATGGCTTAGTTTAAGTACAGGTGACAGATATTAATTTAAAATTGAAAAATAATTTCAACTTTTTTATCAAGCACACATTAGGGTAAAACCGGGATACATGCCCCAGTAGTATAGGTGCCCCGATTTTAATTACTCTAGTTTCGCGGATGAATCACATGTTATTCTATTTATCTATCGAGAGATTTTGCAACTACTACTCATCATATCTCTGTGCGATTGCATGGGAAATCCATATTTCGGATTAACTCTGCTATTTTTATAAATTTGGCGCTCCAACACGATCCCATTGTCATTTTGCTAAAAGTTCGTAATCTGTGTGTGTTCATTTCTTCTGTTTATATGATGTACATAATAAAGAGTATTCTGTTCTATTCTGCTAAATTCATAATGGTTGATCATTGGTCGGTCGATGGTCTCGTAATACTTTTTGATAACCGAACTATTAGAAGCAATGACTGCACAATGACATTCTAATGGTAGGTCACTGATCAAAGGAACTGTCAAAATTTTAGCAGATTACCGCATACGTCTGTCATTCATTTGTCATTATGTACGAAATTACCATTCTATGCCATTCCTTTCAATAGAGTGTCAGTGGTTGACCATTGGAAAGTTATAGTGACGCTTTTATATTAGTAGATTACCAAACATGTAAAAATCAATCATTATGAATGCAATGATAGACCATTCTGACTGTATTGTAATAGCAGACTTGAGGCCCTGTTTATCTGCGAGTCGTCTTTCCTAAATAAAATTTATATGGACTTGGCAACTATCCCATAGGTATATGGAGTAAATGTCTCAAAATGTAGAGGTCCGCAAAAATCGCTAATACTCTGGAAATAATAATGTTTTTACTTTTCAGAAATATGTTTTACAATTAACCTATTTTAATTTTTGTACTGGGAGATATAAAATGATTTAAATAAGTGTGGCATCTATCCCGATTTTACCCTAGTTATCTCGAAGCCTACTAAGTTGCCTTCTATTAAATTGGTAGCAAAGCCTAAACCCCGATGCATTCGAATCTACTATTAATTAATTAAAGTCAACAAAAATGGTTAAAAGTTTTTATGAATACAGCTGTTTCAAAATCTGTCTCATTAGCAAGAACACATCATTATAAATATCCTTACATCAACTGATATAAGTACGTAAAGGCTTTTCTCAGAAAATGTTATTCAAGAACAAACTTCTGAACAAAAACAAGAAACTTTTGAAAAAACAGAAAAGAGTCCCTTGTTTAGAAAAGATTTTTGACAAAGAAAAACTTTGAGTTCTCAGAAAAACGTAAACAAAGTGGAACAGTATCAATCAAAGTTAACCAGTTTGTAGATGTTGCCAAAAATAAATAAAATCAATGTACATATACTAATATAATAAAGAGGAAAGATTTGATTGTTTGCTTGTATTGAATAGGCTCCGAAACCACTGAACTGATTTGAAAAATTCTTTCACTGTTGAGAAGCTACACTATCCTCGGGTGAGATAGGCTATATTTTATCCAAATATTTTCATGGGAAAAGGAACTATGCGGGTAAAACTGCGGGGCGCTACTAGTGTATTATAAAGATACAAGATTTTTTTGTTTGTACCGGATCAGCTCCAAAACTACTGGACCAATATTAACCAATTTTTCACCAATGAAAACGTACATTATTAGCGAGTATCATAGGCTATATTTTACTGTCCCCGTATTCCTACGGGAACGGGATCCACGAAGGCGAAACCGCAGGAAGCTGCTAGTGTTAGATATTACAAAAACGTACATACAAAAAAAAACCTTTTTTGTGGCCAATAAAAACTATGTAAAAACATATTTAACAATAGAACTGAAATTAAATTTATTTATGCTCCAATTATTTTAATATTAGAAAAAAGAGGCTCGCAGAAGCAGGAGTACGAAACCTCTTACTTCAAATTAATTTCAAATAATTTTAATAAATAATGTATTTGCTTTTTTTGTAAGTAAAAATGTATGGATTACAATTTTACTTAACTTAACAAAGACGTTCTCTCTATCTACTCATGAGAATGTTTGTACATGAAATGAAACAATGTTTAGTAAGAATCAGTTTTTTAAAAACAACTTTTGTTGAAAATGTTGATTTTTTTTACTATTTAGCTTAATATTATTTATTATCATGCATAAACCTCATAATAACAACAAGACAAACATTTATAAAAACAAATGTACAATGGGCTGTCTTATCGCACAAGGCAATCTCTTACAGACAACCTTTGGATGGACTATACTATTACTTTTGTCAATCCCAGGAAAATCCAGAAAAAAACGTACCATAACCTTCCCGATTTCAACAAAAAACGCGAGCAAGCACTTTTTTGCACCAACAACTGAAACATTCAACGTTTAACGTCTTATTTATCATAGAAATAGCTTTTTATTTCCACCTATTTACCTGAAAACTTTGTATATTGTTCCCTTTACAAAGGCTCGACTCAAAAGAAGAGTTATGTTCTGGGGCTGTTAAAATAAAAGTTACCTGTTAACGCGTGAAAGGTAGGCTGTTACAATAGCTTTTTTTTTTTCATCTGAAGCAATTTCTGGTTCTTACAAAAGGTGATGATGTAATTTTTGTTGTTGAAAGCGTTTATTTTCCGTAAAACAGCGATAGTCAAACTACAAATACAATAAAATCTTAGAATGCTTTCTGTGATATAAAAATATAGGTAGTTAGTTTTTTATGTTTCCTTCTCTGTCTCTTTACACACTGTGTCTACTTTTCTTATTCCCACTCTTCTGTCGCAGGTCTGCTGGAAGAAATTTCTAATGAAATAAGCAGTACCTTTGTGCTCTTGATTTTGTACAAAATTTTCTTTTTTTAAGTATCTTGTGTGTACATAAATAAATAATAAATAAAGACTCGTTTTCTGCTACTAATAATTTATTTTTATACTATTTATATTCTTTATCTCTGGGCTGAAACCCGGACAGATAAAAAACATATTCATTATTGTAGCATATATGTATTTTATTGGTATTATTTATATTATTTGTATTTTGTTTCGGAAACGAAATTGTATTTATAATTTTATTTATTTATTGTATACCTTCCGCAGTGTAGTCTTTTTTTGCCTTGATACATAAACTGAATTTGGTTAAATCATGTACAAAAACGTTTAAAAATTCGCACTAAGCCCACAGTTTAAACTCAGTTCATTTTCGAACAGTTTAATCAATATAATTTTTATTCCTCTCTCAAGCTTCATTTTAACGTACATAATAAATAAACTATTAACAAAGCAATCCAAAAGCCTCTAAATTTAAACAGGTTACATAATAATATCTACGTATAGCAAAACACGTCGACGTAACAGCAATAAAATGTTGATTCCGATAACTTTACTGCCAAGTTTTATAACTTCCTTGAGAAAACCAATAAATTCCGATGGAGGGGAGCAGGAAGACAATATCGGGTAATATACTTATTTGAGTTGGGTAGTGGTTTATATACTTTACGTATATTTATTGTGTTGAAATACATAGGTACTGGTGAGTTCAGGTTAGTTCTCTATGGAAACGAGCTGGATATGAGAGGCATACTGAAAAGTATATTACAATTATTATAATTTATATTTGGAATTAAGAATAGGATAAACTAGTCTTCATTATATACATTTATATTAAAATATAGATAAAGAAAAAACTACACTGTGTGATACATTGAGCTGCTTTATGCTTAAAGCGATCTTTTTAAGACAGCATTTGGATGGATTTCAAAGACAGGAGGAAAGTATTTTTGGGTCTTAGATGTACAATTTATGCATGAAATTTGAAAAACAAAAAGCACATAATCGGACGCATGGCACAGGACGCATTTACTAATTCTGTGCATGTCATGTTGACAGTTTGAAAAAAATCACATACAAAATCCGATCTTAAATTTCCGAACGTTGACATTGGTAAAATCATCGATATTTAAACGATGGAGCCAAAACTCAAAAAAATAACAATATAAGTTTTAAACATTAGTCTATGATATGGCAACTGAAGCTTATATACATACTATGGCATTATATGTCTTCAATGTATATCATACGTTGTTCTAGCAATAAATGATTATAACAAATGAAAATTAAATCAAACGAAATTATATCGCTCGTTGCTGTATTTAAGTAGTTATACTTAACCTATACTAGGACATGGAGCAGCATTACAGAACGCGGAATGCACAGAATTTATTGGTAGGCGACAAAGTATGTAAAATGGAATTATACTGAAGTTACTGCTAAGTTTACTACCTGTACCATGAGCTTATTTTGAAGTTCACCTCTGCTGGTAATACTTGGTTCTATTACTAGTATATTTGGTGCATCGTCCTCACATATATGAAGTATTTTTGGTATACCAAATATTGTAAAACATTTATTTGAAAAAAGTAAATATGGAGTTTCTAGTCCGTTCTTCTCAATAATAATCTACGTTTGCGTATAGACGCTAGTCACTTAATTATGATCACTTTTAATGATGACGTTCAAAAGTGCCATTTACTGGCTTAATTGAAATAATCGTTTTGACTTTGATTTTTGATTTTTTTTTTTTGATGGAAAGTCATCTGGGTTGCGGAATTTATTCGTAAGAGTCACCAAGGCCTTGGAACGCAAAGGGCAGTAGGAGGAACACGGATGGGTTTTAGTCACTAAGAGTCTGACACTCCGGAAGAACTCACAATTTCAAACCATAAAAAGACGAGATGCAAATCCCAATATACTTTAGAAAAAGCTAAGTAAATTAATGTTTTGTACATAACAATAATAAAAGAAGCAGCACCCAAAAACCTGTAAATTCTAACATACTTATTGTTATGTTGACCAGTAATGCCAAAACGATATAACCCTCAATGGTTCAAACTCAGATTAAGTTATATTCATCAAAATTATTCAAGCGTTAACCATTGAAAATCATGGGAGTTTTTCCAGAAAATGAGGGAAAATGTGATGTGGGTTGGTTCATTTTGGGCCATAAGAGGTCTCACTGACACAATGCGGACAATAAGTTTCGTGCAGTATATACCCGTGAACATTTGTGATGGCGATAACGACACCTAATGGGGGTAAAATTGCTTACCCTGATTTATTTAGGGGTGCAATGCGTTGTTCATTAGTTACAGGAAGAAGTTAACGCGGAAAATGAGTGGGATTGTGTCAAACGAAAAAATAAAAATAAAACAAATCTATACTATAATATTATAAAGCTGAAGAGTTTGTTTGTTTGTTTGAACGCGCTAATCTCAGGAACTACTGGTTCGAATTGAAAAATTCTTTTTGGATTGAATAGACCATTTATCGAGGAAGGCTTTAGGCTATATGTCATCACGCTTAAGCCAATAGGAGCGGAGCAGCGATAAAGAATGTTTTAAAATCGGGGATTGATGAAATGGTTACCCATTCGACAGCGCAGAGCACTGAGGATCTTGACTAGACTATTTTCTTTTCTTAAAAATCCTTCGTATCCTTCTTATCTAAATTCACAAACTCAATTTCTTACGCTTACGCCATTGTAAACTAAATCCTGCCAACAATCGTCTTTTACGATGTCCCTCACACTGTTTTGGGATTATTCACTCCTCTTTCTTTGTCGAGGCAATATTCCTTTGGAATGCGCTCCCTCTGAGCATCAGGACGGCAACCAGTCGGTTGTCGTTTAAAGTGAAAGCACGTGAGCACATTCGCAAGAAGTTGGTAGAATCATCACAGTGTTAATTCGTTGGATTCGTTTTTCTCAATGCCGTTGTTAATTTTATTTGTATGTATGTATTTATGATTGTATTTTTCCCCCTCTGTTTGTCTTTATTTTAAGTTGCACCTGCCATGTTGTCTCTGCACTACCCAAAGGTCGACTGGTAGAAAATGCCTATGGCATTAAGCCTGCCTTTGTACAGTTTTTTTTGCTAGTGCATAAAGTTTTAATAAATAAATAAATGATGAAAAAATATATTATGCTACTATTTTCATATTCCAAAACATCGGTAGTCAATATTATGCGGGATGTTTTATGAATAAATAACAGTTTTAATAAAAAAAGTAAAATAGTTCTAAACAAAACGAGAACTTATTTTACTTATTTTTTCTTCTATTTTTAACTTGTTTCTTTCGATAGATTATATTTTAAAGCTTAAATATAAAAGTGAAATGTAATTTTCCTTGCCAAGTTATTGTAAAATATTTGGTAAATTTTATTATTTCCTGAGTCCTTCACGTTTTCATTGAATCGTAATATCTGGTAATGGATATAATATTGTGGTTTATTGGAAACGAAATTTCTGTGTGCAGCCACTACAATAGCGATTGAGACAAGAGTCACGGTTAAATAAAATTGTAACACAGGATTTTAGGTTTGTCCGACTGTACGTACCATACCTCAACTAATCCGCAAAACAAAGTCGTGTATAAAATTTTCCTTAGGTACGTCATTTTCTTTTTCCATATGACATAAAAAGAAAACTTGCCAGAGCGATATACCTATAAGACTTTGTGATACGTCTAGGAAATCGACTCCTGTCTATTGCTAATTCTTTCACCACGATGCCGCGATGCCGAATTTAAATTCTATTCAGCCCTGCTCAAGGTCAATCAGTTTTCTTCTAAATTAGCTTTGTGTGTAATTTTTATCAATATCGAAGGGTTCTCTGAGGACAAAACAGAAATTCGGTTCCAACTCTTTTCAAGTTCTTTTGCAAGAAACGCTGTGATATCAAGTTTTAAGGTGATACTGCCTTAAAAACATACGATATCACAGCGATCCATCACATTGCCTCCAAAGCAGTCTGGCCACTGAACAAGTTTCAAAAAGTCAAAAGCCATCTCTTATTGACAGCCAAGAACTTCCAACTCATATTCATATAAGTGAGTTGGAACTTCTTCAATTGTATTAGAACTTTCCAACACAGTTACCGAAACTAATGCAATAGTCAACGTCAATGTGTGAAAACTGTCCAAAACAAAATGGTGGCTTTTAAACAGCAAACTTTGGCCTTACATCGAAATGACGGGAAAACAAAGTTGAATACATTCGATTTGGCCATTGTTCACTTTGAATATTTATTTTATTCTTAGATATTTAAACAGGTTGTTTGTAAGAGTGATAAAAAGCTCGTGGCTACATTATAACAGCCGCACAGGGCGATCTTCAAGGTTAAGCACCGCTTGCCGAGGTAGGTCTGTGGATGGGTGACCATCTTAACTGACCGAGACTCCTCCGTGCCTCGGAAAGCACGACAAGCCGTTGGTCCCGGCTCTCATTTGGAAAGCTTTGGCAGTCGTTACGGATTGTGAGAAACCAGAAAATCTGTCTCCTGGGGTCGTATTATGACATCTTAAAACCATCATGTTTTCTGTGTGAGAAAAGGATAGTGCTATTCGTCCTGTATAGATCCGTCTCTTTTTCACACCGAAAACATGATGGTTTTAAGAGGTCATAATACGGCCCCAGTCTCGCCAAGAAGTGCCGTGTTACCCAGTTAATGGATTATGGAGGTCTAGTAAACAGCCGCTCCACGTAAAATACTAGTACCTATTCAGCTGAATCCGATTTGACTGCGAGCGGACCACACTATGGTTGGGAAAAAAAGACTAGGCGAAATATAAGATTAGAGTGCCGATATATATTAATACAATTTACGTGCGTGCAACACTGAATTTCGCTATATTTTTTTTTTTTATATAGCAGAAGATTTTGTTGCCGGGATCTGTCGTATGTTGCATTGTTATCTCCAGCTTGTATTTTACTCGCGAAGAACAGAAGAAAATTGAATCATAAAAACGATGTACGATCTGTGCAAAGATGAAAGGGGTGACTACTTAGATCATGACTAATAGCGAAGCACAGAAGAACAAGACTATATTTCGCTACCACAAAATTAATTGTTCATCCCAATTTATTTTGGGTTTGGAGCAAGAGAATGATAAATATCATTAATCATCTCCGGTTTAGTGCCCACGATCGTATTCGTGGATTTAAAGCAGAAATAATGGTGCTCGTATCGATTCCGAGGGTCCCAGTGACATTGAACTCAATAAAATATGTAGATGGATTTCGTGAATTCATTTAGCTTATGAATCTATAAATATAATGAACTTATCTCCATACGTACATAAGTTATATAGGATAGCGTATTTTAACAAAACGGTTCCAGATGTTTGACAAAAAGAAAATTAAAAATACACACATATCTCAAAAACTGTTGCCTTAAATTAAAAACTTTTTGAAACCTCCACTTCATTTTGAAAGAACTATCCAATGATATCCCACACGATTATGTTTATTGGATTTTTATATGTAGTGCCATCCCTATTTTTTTTTCTATTATATCACAGCACTATTGAATAGCAGTTCACAAGTTGCACCTACCTGCCAATTTTCATTTAAGTTTTTTTAATAGACTCCGAGTAAAACCGCTATGACATACAAACAGACGGACGGACATGATGAAATTATCTGGGTTCCGTTTTCGCCATTTGTCTAAGGAACCCTAAAAACGACACTCGTTTTTATGAACCAAAAAAAAAGAGTGAACTAAAGTACAATTTGTAAGAAACCCGGCCAAATGGCCTAACTTAACACGAATTTATGTATGTTTTAAGAATTCTGGTTTTAGTTCCATAAAAAGGCCGATCTATCACCGAGCAAAACCTTAGGAAGTATACAGAGAATTCACATAAAATACCCCATTTTGCAACAAAGTAGGACTCGTGAAATTTGTTCAATCACAAAACTCCCGGTAACTTACTACAATGATCGTTTGTCACGCCATGAGGGACTGAAACAGGTAATTTTCAGCCAAAGAAGGAAAGGGACAAAAGCAAAAATAACTGTTATCTTTGACGTCTGACGGTAGAATGGTTTTAGAAGCTTGCTCGGTATTAGGTATCTATAACAGAAACGTGAATTTATTTGCAGTAAAAATCTTCATAAGGCTTATCTGTGATGAATTGACTGAGGAAAGAAATAAATTGTTCAATTGAATTCTAGACCGATGACTTCATTCTTCGTTTCGTTTTAAATTCTTTTTGTTTTGATTGTGTATCTTTTATTTTTCAGGTCAAGAATGATGGGTGGGAATATTTATTGGATGAACTGTGGTAAAGATAATGAAGCTATAAAGAAGATGATGACTGATAAGTCATTATAAAGAGGAAAGATTTGTATTTTTGTATGTAACGAATAAACTCAAAAACTACTAGACGGATTTCAAAAATTCTTTCACCACTACAAAGCTACATTCACCCTGAGTAACAAAGGCTATATTTTATCCCCGTATTCCCACGGGAACGGGAAATACGCGGGTGAAACCGCGGGGCGCTGCTAGTTTCCTGCGAGGTATCTTTGTTAGTGTACTTATACGAAAAATAATATAATAATAAATGTTTATTTCCAAAAAATACAGATGTTAATGAGACACAAAAAGAATTTACATGACATATATCTTTTGGATGCTGCGGAAATCTGTACAAAAAGGTAAGAAAATCTTCTCAGAAAAATTATCGTCAACTCGTTGTTTTACCTCACAGATAATAACTGTCGCGAGTCCCGGACGCAATGCCGCAGGCACGGTAATTATAGGCTCTGTGCCTTACTTACATCTATGGTAGTGTTGTTAAAACAAAGTACTTGAAACAAAAGATATTCATAAGAAAAATCATAATCATGACATTGAACGGATTGGCCTCACGGATGTTATTAACATAGATATTAAACATCGTGTCTATTATAAGATTGCTTTTTAAAATAAATTTCCATTTTTAAGATTTTCTTAACAAAGGACTGGGGCCTCAAGTATGCTATTTTTCTAAATTTGTCATTCCAATACGATCCCATTGCCATTTTGTTAAAAGTTCGTAATCTGCTAAATTCATAATGGTCGATCATAATTGGTCGGTCAATGGTCTCGTAATACTTTTTGATAACCTAGCTATTAGAAGAAATTACTGCACAATGACGTTCTAATTGTAGGTCACTGATCAAAAGTACTGTCGAAATTTTAGCAGATTACCGCATACGTCTGTCATTCATTTATCATTATGTACGAGATTACCATTCTTTGCCATTTCTTTCAATGGTGTGTCAGTGGTTGACCACTGAAAAGTCATAATGACGCTTTTATATTAGTAGATTACCAAACTTGTTGCTCCTCTAAGCGTCGCCACACCGACAAACTGGGAAGAATGATGGATAATCAAGGATTGACGATTGATAGTTTTCTGAAAGTTGATTTGTCTGGAAAAGAAGTGGTTACTATTGATGCCACTACAATACGTACATCTGTATTGTAGCGGCATCAATCCTGCTACAAGAAAAAACTAATTAAGCAAATATGTACGGCGACAAAAAGAACCGCTACGCCATCTATCCCGCTAGTGACGAACTAAAATCCTGCGTAACAGTATTAGAGTATATCATGCGAATTGAACATATACCTACAACAGCTCGAATATCAAATATCGCGCATTTCCCCAACAGACAACAACCGTCTGGTAAGAGGATTAGGCATGTTGTATCAATCACAGATCACAGGAGCAGTGGTGGCCGAGTAGAGCAGTTGTGCCCGTGGAACAGTGGTGGCCGAGTGGTAACGGCCCCGACTTACGAAACGTAGGTCGCGGTGTCAAACTCAGCCAAGCGCATTACTTTGTATAATTAATTTCATCACCACTGCTCTCAAAACGGTGAAGGAAAACATCGTGAGGAAACCGGCATGTCCTAGAACCAAAAATTCAAAGACATGTGACATTCACGAACCCGCACTGGGCCCGCGTGGTGGATTACAGCCCATTCCCTTTCCTAGAGAGGAGGCCTGTGTCCCAGCAGTGGGAACATTAAATGGCTGATTATGTATCGACCACAAAAATAACGAAAGAAGCAGTAACCAAGTACCAAGGAGGCATACAATCTCCTTACACAATTTCTATTCAATGTTATATTATACTATGACTTCATCAAGCTGTATATATTACATGCCGTTATAAAAAAAAAAACACGAATCGTATATTATGTAAATCCCGAGGAAGTGTAAACGTTCTTAACTACGTAATTATAGGTGTTGATGATAAGAAAGCGGAGTAAGTTATAAGATCAAGCGATTTTTAAGTGAAGAGATTTTGTCTGACAGAACTCCGTTGGACGAAATAGCCTCCTCTTTAGGGAAAGATAGGATTTACTTGACCATCATCAATTTAGTTATAAAGAACCTAAAGTTATTTGTGTAGCCTACAGATAGCTGTTTCGTGTCTGGGTGTTTGTGAGTTTATGTTTGTAAAAGAACCCACACACAGGAGACATTCCTAGTGTGGGGAAACTTTTTTTTTAAGATAAACAGTAAACTCAAACTCAATGCTGTAAAGGGTTTAATTGAAATAAATATTTCAATTAAACCCTTTATAGGCACTTTTGAATCGTCAAGGTCGGTCAGTCGAAAGAGGTGAAGTTATCTGCACGTTCCAAAGCGCAGACCTCTATGGAAAAGAACGTGCAAGAAACTCTACGGACACTCTTTTATATCAATAAATTATAAAAAAAATTTAAATAAAATATTATTTGGATCTACGTGACCTATATCTTTTCAACCATTAGCCAAGTACACAGGAGATATCATAGTGTACGTATGTAAGTATGGACTCTCTGCGCCATCCTGCTTTCATGCTCCGATGGGACAGCAATGCGAAACGACTGGGGAATCATCAAGCGCAGGATCAAGGCTTTGCATGCTTTCCGAGGTACGGTTACTGTCTCAACATCCATCATCTTACAAATTCCAGAAGGCTATACAAAATGTCTAAAGGAAAAACCATGTTTCTCCCGCTCTGGGCAGAGCGGAAGGGAGTGTCAGACTCTTACTGACTAAAACCCATCCGTG
This sequence comes from Hecatera dysodea, assembly GCA_905332915.2. NCBI lineage: Eukaryota > Metazoa > Arthropoda > Insecta > Lepidoptera > Noctuidae > Hecatera > Hecatera dysodea. The sequence continues at coordinate 5,983,439 of HG995288.1, read as the reverse complement.
ATCCTTCTAGTGCCCTTTGCGTTCACTTATTAGCTAGATTTTATTTTGAGCGCGAGCCGTTACTGCTGGAACGTGTCACAGCCGTAGTATACTTTATAATAATTATTAGTATTATAAAGAGGCAACATTTTGATTGTTTGCATTCCTTTCACTGTTAGGAAGCTACACTATCCGCGGATGACATAGGCTATATTTTATCCCCATAGTCCCACGGGAATGGGAACTACGCGGGTGAAACCGCGGGGCGCTGCCGGTGTACAAAAAAGTTCTTAACATTGTGGGAGTCCATTGACCTAGGTCGTTATCCAAGGACATTCAATGTACGGGATGAGTACCTATGTCTAATCTGAATTATCATGAACAAAAAATGAAAATTCAACGACAAAAATTCCCCCGCTTCCGCTCGTGATAATCCGCTTATCTTTCCTCCTACACACCAGGCGCCAATCATTGGTTATCTCCAAATACAATATCGCACTCCATCCGCGCAGAGGCGGGATGTAGTTCAGTGTAAATTTGATTAAAAACGAGCCATCAGTTTTGGATGTGAGCGGGAAAAATATATATACAGTTTTTAATATTGTTTCGTGTAATAATGAAGACGCCTTGCGTTTTACCTGGATGTTCTGCTATCGTGAGTTTTTCTTTTATTATCTTTAAGTGATCAGATATTTTTAAGTAAGGTTATGTTGATTGTTTTATCGTATCGTGGTAGCATTGTTTTGAATGACATGTTGAGTGTGTGAAATAAATTGTGTGTGTATTGTTTTGAAGTCAATTACGGGTGTCCATTATTAGTATTGCATCTTTAGATGGTGAATTTTGTACGAGAGTCGATAGTGTGAGGAATTATTTCTGAATGGAAATCATGCAGCTGTAACTAAATTCTTTATAATAACTTCATTGCAAATAAATATTGCGTAGTTGTAGGCTTTAAATATGTATCTTAAAATTCATTTAAAAAAAATGAATTTTCACTATATTTAGTGCTGAAAAACAATGTTTTACAGTAACATGAAAGTGTAAAATATTCTGCAACCTATGCTGGTGCAGTTAACAACTGAAAAAATATTGCCCGACAAAGTAAATATCAACAATATAAAATATGCAGTTGCTTTAAAAAATATTTGAACTTTGAATCATAGTTTTCATATAACACGTGAGAAGTTTGCTGTATATTATACACTTTCTAGATTATTCCTTGGTATCAAATGCAGCCGGCCACTGTTGAACAGAAGCGTTTGTTTGTCACCTACGATATTTACCATCACGGATTATTGTCTTTGTCAAGGTTGGCCACTATTTTCCAGATTAGATCACTGACAGTAGATAGTATATAAAGATCAACCTATTAGTTGCACATAACCTCTTTTTTCATATATAATTGTTTTGTCAATATATGACAATGTCCTGCCAAGGTTGCTGAATTTATTCAAAAGAGTCACCGCGGCCACGGAACGTAAATTCCATTAGGAGAAACACGGATGGATTTTAGTCAGTAAGAGTCTGACACTCCCTTCCGTTCGGCCTAGAGCAGAAGCCATTTGTTGAAATACCAGCCTTAAAAAAAAATGTCAATATTATGTCTGATCGTCCCATTCTATGACCCGTCCCGGCTTAACACGTGTGAAAATGATATAGTCAAACATTTCGTTGCATAGTTTAGAAGAAGTACTGATAAGCGAACAAACAGATAGAGGCAGGCTACAAATGAGACTAGCAAGACTGGTGGCAGATTCCCTGGCTTTTGACTACCCGTTTTGACTGACAAAGGAAGAGCTCGTGGCTAAAGAATAAAAGCCACACAGGTCGATCTTCAAGGTTAAGCAACGCTTGCCAAGGTTGGTCTGTGGATGGGTGGCCGTCTTAACATACTGAGTTTCCTCCGTGCCTCGGAAAGCACATTAAGCCGTTGGTCCCGGCTGTCATTTGTAGATCTTTGGCAGTCTTTACGGATTGTCAGAAGCCAGAAAATCTTACACCAGTCTTGCCAAGAAGTACCGTGTTCCCCAGATATTGGGTTGTGGAGGTGTAGTAAGTAGGGTTAGGCAGCCGCTCCACGTTAAATACTGGTATTCAGCTTATTACGGTATGACTAAAAGCCGACCCCAATATAGTTGGGAAAAGGCTAGGCAGATGATGATTGACTGACAAAGATGATCACATGACAGTCAGTACCAACGGCTTTATATTATTTTCGAGGCACGGAGGAAACTCGGTATCCAATGGTCGTATGTGATAAATATGTGGCAAGCATAGTAACCCCGAAGTTTGACCCGAGTGACTGATTTTTATAAAACCATGAGCTCCTAATAACAAAAAACTTTTTACAAAAAATAAAACCGACCGACTCGGTGTTTTTGGTTGCTTTTTTGTTGTTGAACACACCGACTTCCGAAATTAAAGTTATTTTATACTTTTTGGTTTTTTTGTTTAGAAGTCGGTTTTATTTTTTGTAAAAAGTTTTTTTTATTTTTCACTTTTTAGTGGTTCACTCCCAGCTAAACATACCCATCACAGCGTACGTGGTATAAATTGGCGTAAGCAATAAACAACAAACATGCGATTTCAGCTATCCCGACAGATTTGCTATCATTTATTGAAATTAACAAAAAACCGCTTGTTCGATTTCGATAAAATTTTCATGGACCATTGGACCATTTGGGAAGTACACCCTTTCCAACAAAAAAAGAATTTTTCAAATCGGTTGGCAAGCGACGGAGTAATGCGCGAACAAACATTAAAAAAAAAACATACAAACATTCGAATTGAGAACCTCCTCCTTTTTTAGAAGTCGGTTAAAAAACTACGTGCATGATATCAAATTATATTGACATGGCAAACTTTCAAATTAATCTCAGGGATATGGGTCATTGTGATCGTCGTAAATGATAAGATAAGAGGGGCGCTATCTGTACTGCTGCGCATGCGCATAAGCGGGTCAGCGAGGTAGTTAGTGTTTGAGCAAGATTTGCCTGCCAGTACCTTTTTCTTTTTTTTTATTGTGAAATGAATTTCCTCTTGGCTCTAGTCTAGGTCACAAATGACAGAGACAAAGTGTACGATGGAATGAGCTTACCCAGAAGAAGCCTGTTCACTCTAATTTTGAAGAGATTAGGGTTGAATGCGTTTGGAAACACAGACGCAGGCAGAGAGTTCCACTCCTTTGCTGTGCGCATTATAAAAGATGGTTGAAAACGCTTGGTGTGAATTGGTGGACCTTCATACCGATGTCAGAACTGTTCGATAGACAAGAATTTTTTACTCACTCATTATGAAGAAAACTCGATTAAGTGTAAATAAAAATTATATGATATTGAATTGTAAGTGCATGGATATAAGTACTTCCTAAATTATCTACATGTTTGCTAGTGAGGGTACGAACAGTGATAAACTAACCTTGGAGAAGGCATATAGCATAAGTATAATCAGCCTTTTAACGTTCCCACTGCTGGGAGACAGGCCTCCTCTCTAGGAGAGGGAATGGGCCGTAATCCACCACGCGGGCCCAGTGCGGGTTGGTGAATGTCACATGTCTTCGATTTTTTTATTCTAGGACATGCCGGTTTCCTCACGATGTTTTCCTTCACCGTTTTGAGAGCAGTGGCGATGAAATTAATTGCTCAAAGTAATGCGCCTGGCTGGGCTTGAACCCGTGACCTATAATTCGTAAGTCGGGGTTATTACCACTCAGCCACCAGTGCTCTTCTCTCTTGGAGCAAGACGGTTGTTTTATTCGTACCAACATAGCATTTGGCAACGAAGATGGGATTGAATATCTAAATTTACTTATTATCCTGCTAGTAACGGGCACGCAGAAAATTCTGTTTAAACTTGTAAGAAAATGCTAAAAAAAAAACAAATAATTAAAAGAAATTACAAGACGCCTGCCATGACAGTAAATGACGTTTAAGATGCATAATTGCCCTGCCTAGAAGTGGAGTTCATCCCGCAAAAAATCTCTTTGATCACATCTTGCTTTCCCATGCAACATGGTCTTCTCAGTGGTCGTTGTAGAGCCTCATGATTGGTTATATTTTGTACATTGAATTGTTCCTTTTACTCTGCCTTTACCATACACGTCTTTCTACATCGTTCTCACATATAATTGTATAGAAATTTAACAAGAACAATGTATCTACAACTTTGTAACAATTTATTAAAACATACACTTATACTTTTACACTTTTTTGTAAACGTTTTTATTTAAATAAATTATTATTATTAAAATTATTATTAATTTAAAAGAATGTCTGTGGAGTTTCATGCACGGTCTTCTCCATAGAGATCTACGCTTTGGAACGTGCAGATAGCCTCAAGTATTAGGACTGACCGAACTTGACAATTCTAAATTGTCTGTAAATATTTTAATTTTAAATAAATGCTTTGAGTTTGATAAAAAATAAAATATAACGTACACCCGCGAAGCTAAAGTTATTAAAATCGAGCCAAATATACCCCTAGGGTAACTACCCTGGTTTTACCCTGATTCAATAATCATAAGTCATCAGAGGAAAACAATTTGCTTATCCCAGAAAGACGATAGTCATGTTTTCCTGCTGTGGAAAAATTCAACATTACATATGTATCATCTAATGATCGAGAAACGGAAACAAAGTAAACAATGGTCTAATTTGGAGGGTCAATGGCCGAATCATAAACACAAAATGACTCTTTAATGATCGTGAATCATTCGAGTAGCGTTATGTTACATTATGATGCATTATTGTTTGTTGTCTCATTAAGTAACTGTCTGTCTATTTGTTACCTTTTTCGTATTAACGAAGTAACGTTACGTTTAAATAAAAAAAGAAACGGATTTAAATGAAACTATGTTCTAGAATATATCGATGGGTACTTTTTTGTTACAGATTTATATTCCAGTTGGAATATTTGTCGATTCAAATGCAGGAAAATCCACTAGCAGACACTAATGTAAATAAAACAAAAAATAGAATATGTATTAAATAACAATAAAACCGACGATGATAAACTAAGGAGATTTCATTAAGCAGCGATTAACAAGAACTATTTAATTAATTACACGTCATGATGGGATTATGAATAAATCTGATTTTAGACATTGCTATCAAATTAGAAGTTTTTATGGCTGTGTATGACATATAAAAAGAGGTCAATTTTCGAACAAAAGAACCGAAAAATCACATTTATGGATGAGGACCCCCCCCTTACCTATTATGGTTCGTGGGATACAACCCGCTGGCAGACAGATGTAGAGAAAGAGGCTTAGAAATAGTTTTAAACTTCGGATAGAGAACACTTAAAACGTTAAAATTCAAATCGATTTTTCATTTCGGTGTCAGTTAATGTGAAAATATTGTCAAAACTGAAGTGTCAGAACTGTGAGCTGTGTGAACTTACAGATTGCGAATGGGATAAGAATTCGAGCGTCTCTTCGAAATTCGGGAATTGCCCCGTAGGTAAAATACTAAGCGTAGAACGCATGCGGGAGAGGGAAACCTCACGTTCGAGCCGCCGCAAAAGAAGAAGACGCCCCGGGTGTCGGGAAACGTAGGGCGATTCCCGACCACCGATAGTGAGCTATTATGGATGGCTCGCCGTCCGATAGCAACCAGGCCCGGGTCGACGGCGCGTCGTATTCGACGCGCGCTTCAAAGAGCTGTCAGTTGTTCGAAAGTGTTACCGCGGCCCTGGAACGATGGGTTGAACATGGATGGGTTTAACATGACAAGCACCAGCTTTCGAATATAAAATACAACAGTAAAAAGTTATAAGGTAACAACACATTATAAAAAAACAGTCGACTTGAGAACCTCCTCCTTTTTGGGAAGTCGGTTAAAAAGGTAAAATGTTTGACGAAATAAGTTGGACTTTTACTATGCTACCAAAATCTAATATTATACCCTTTCATCCTTCAGGTAAATTCAAAGGTAAAATAGCAAACAAGTTCTAAGAACCGAAGCTATTTTTAGCCCATACGAATCTGGATAAAATCAGGTGCTCAGAAGTTAATAACCTTCTAATATCTACAGAGTTCATGTCAAAATGATGGAAATAGAATATTTTTAGAAAACTTCATAACCTCTACCAAACAAAAGAGGAATGATCTTGCTAGACGTATTTATGATATTAATTAGTACGAGCTAAGATTACTGTTTACACCAGCTCGACTCGTCTTCTGATTTTCAAGGAAAAACCTGCTTTGAAAAATGAAAAACACCGGCTACTAATTAAAATGTTCTTCTTAGAAGATAGGAAATGCGAGATTGTGTATTCAGTTCACGAAGATAAGCTTCGTGTAATAAATATTTTTCTAAAATTTCACCGTAAGATTTGAATACAAGGTGGATTTAAAATTTTATGGAACTGAGGTCCTAATGATTTGAAAACCGTGTTAATTATTTGAAGCAGTTGAAAAAAGTAAGATTACGTCTCAGGAAAACTCACTTGGATGAAATTGCGATAGGTCTCTGAAACTTGCGTTCCATGAAGGCCTCTAAAATACCTACGCCTGTCTTAACATACCTCGGTATGTTAAGACGGTTGGTCCCGCCTCACCCATCGATAGACAAACCTTGGCAAGCATTGCTTAACCTTAAAGATCGACCTGTGCGGCTATTATTCTTTAGCCACGAGCTCTCCTCACTCGTATTCGCAGTTAATAGCATCTACCATCTAAACCTTGTATTTGTAACTAAGTTAATCATTTTTTATCAGATTAGTTGATAACCCACTGCAGTGGACTTGCAGCTGTTGAACAATCGTCGCAACCGCCTTATCAAGTGATAAAGTGTTACGAGTACGCACGCATGAGTGTCTTGTGTTTTTAGATTTTTATGCAATATATATATTTGAATTTTATTTTGATATTTAAGCGGATGGATTGTGTGAGGAGTCTTATGAAAGAAAAAGGAGTTAGTGATAGCGTGACGGCTGACAGGACAGAATGGAAGAAAAAAACATGTTGCGCCGACCCCAAGTAACATGGGATAAGGGCAGGAAGATGATGATGATGATGATTTTGATATTTAAGCGTCGTCGCCATGAGTAAGCGAAGTGGAAAGGGCCCTAGAAGGGAAGAACCTTCCCTTTAGTTTTGATGCAACAGTTTAAAAAAAAAAAACTACTGCATTCAAACATTTTTTTTTCTTTGAACCGGAAATCTATCAAACTAAAGATACAAAAAGACCGACTTGATTTTGTGTGAAGTTGTGTAATTTTTTAAACTGTGTAGAAACAAAAAACATTTTTTTTGCGCAAATGTGACGCATACCTTCCTAACTTTTAACGATTATTTTTGTTTTAGTTATAAGCTTTATTTTTACATTATTTGGTGTGCGTCATGCTTGGCGCAAATAAACAGTTTTTCTTTCTTTCTATTTTTCAACACTCGAAAACTTAAAAAAACGCTAAATGTTACACTGACCAAATACTTCAAAAAAATATGTATCAAGTTTTTATGTTTACTTTAACTTTTTCCTTTAACCTGAGAATGATACTGTCATTAATAAAGTAGTTAATAATAAATGAATGAGGCATGTAGTTTCTGTAAATAAAGTCTTCCTATCAATAATATTGACAGGGCTTCTGAGATTGAAATATCAATTGTATTATTGCACTGATAATATTTTATTGTTTTGATTAATCTTATTCCCTAATGCTAAGAATCCTATGAAGACCTATTTACCGAATTTACCTTTTATTTATTAATTATATTTTACTTTTTGGATAGGATGTGTGTCAAACTCTTACTGACTTTAGTCAGTAAGAGTTTGCCCACTCGTGCTCATCCTAATGCCCTTTGCGTTCCAAAGTCACTCTTTCGAACAAATTCCGCAACCCTAGCAGGTACTGACCCTATGGGGTCCCGTCGAGCGGTTTTTGCTGACATAAATATCTTCTTGGGACAACTCACACACGGCTATCTGATCCCAAGCTAAGCAGAGCTTGTGTTATGGTAACCAGACAACTGATATACATACTTATATAATTTATAAATACATACATATTATAGATAAATCACACCCAGACACAGAACAAACAATCATGCTCATCACACAAAGTTTGTCCTGGGTGGGAATCGAACCCACGACCTCCGGCTTAGCAGTCAGGGCCACTAACCACTAGACCAACAGGCCCGTCATCTCTTTGAGGCGCGCGTGGAACACGATGCGCTATCCATCCGGCCCTGGTTGTTATCAGACAGCGAGCCACCCATCACTCGCCAACCACTGCAGACCCGCGCCTACGGTGGCCGGGAATCACCCTGTGACTCCCGACGCCCGGGGCGTCTTCGTCTGTTGCGAAGGCTGGAGCGTGAAGTTTCTCTCTCCCTGGCGCGGTGTACCTCCACCTTCGCTAACTTTACTGCTTCGCAGAAGGAGGTGACTGCTTCCCATGCCTCTTTTCTCCGGACTTTGGATTAAATCAGTTTTTCATCTTTTGGTATCAAAGATTTGCATACGATGTTTAGTTTGAAAACCTTTGATACCTACGTATATAATGCAATTCAAACTTAATGCCGTCTGTGAATCTCATTTTTTGCTGCACAGTACCAGCTATCCCACATCCCCGCTGTCATACGAATTTAATACTTCACAACAATTCGTGGAGTGTTCCGAGCTGCTATTATGTTTGTTTATACCTGTAATTACAGCGTTGAACTTCTACCTACTTACCCACTTATGACCAGTGACCATTTATCAGAGAAATCGTTCTACGAATAACATATCCGGGGTAGCTTTCTAAACACTGTTAGTCACTTGCTTAAAAATATAACGTGGTGAATAATTGCCTAGTCTCGAAATAAATCTTAATGAAGAATTTAGATTTAAAAACAGCGAACAAACAATGCCTAAAAATAGAAAAGATCCATATTAGCTATCTTTGGACTAGACTAGACCAATAACTCCAATTGAGCAGCAATTTCTACTAATTCTCAAACAAGATAAGTACATAACCTTCCTGTTAGGGGCGCTACAGACATAAGCGGACCAGCATAAGCAGTATATGATCGGCACATGCGGGCGTCAAAATCGACCATGACTGTTCGAGAACAAGGCCGAATTGTGCCGAATGAACCCGATCTGCACTGATCATATAACAATGTCGATTGCTTCGGGTCGGCGTTGTCGTGACAATACGATCTCCGCTTGCCGAATAAAAAGCAACATGTGTTATGTACCGTAGGTCGGGACGGCCTGGTTGCGGAATTAGTTCGAAAGAGCCACCTCGACCCTGGAACGCAAAGGGCACTAGGTGGAACGCGGATGGGTTTTAGTCAGTCAGAGTCTGACACTCTCTTACACTCCGCCTACTAGAGTTTAAAAAGTAATTTAATGATTTCTCATCCAGATAAAACAAAATAGGCGAGACCGGCCTTGTCGTTCAACAAATACCGACTGACCGACACATGCTGAGCTGCATGTGTCGGCTCGCTTATGTATGAAGCATTCTTTATCCAACTGTAGCAGCCATTCCCACAATTATTAAGGTTAACGACCAAAATATGACGTTTCAATTAACTTCGCTACTCACTGACTTAGGCCGGTTGCTTGTTCAAGTGAATTAGTGTCATTTTGTGGGACGTAATTTGTAATGTTTCTGGATTAATTTTAGACTTTAAATACACTGTTCTGGAATGTGTTACAAAGAGGCTGACACTAATTTTTGCTGCGGAAGAAGGCATTTGATGACTTCCCATACTTACAAAAATTAAAAAGACCACATACACTACGCTTACATTTTGTTTTATTTTATTTAATAGGCTCCCAAGTAGCACTTTAGCGATGAATTAGGTCATAAATAAGCTACATTACAGTCTACAGCTTTTATACAGCTGTACTAAAGGATAGGGTGAGTCTTTAGACTGTATTAAGGAAAGATTATACACTATTAAACAGCATAGCTGACTAATGACTTGATAGTGGCGAAGAAGTATACTAAAAACATTTAAGTAGAATTTTAAAATGCTCTAGTCCAGCTTTTGGCTGTTTGAGATACTACTAGCTGGTCTAGAAGCCCAAAGCTTGTTAACGGCTGGTTAATACGTAAAATTCACCTCTCTTGTAATGCTGCGGGCTGCATTAAAACATTGAATAATGCCACTAGCTTTTAATTGGTATACACTAATTCTATTGTAATTCTACTTCAACGAGCTTGTTAATGGCTGGTTAAAAGTGTATAAGGAATTTCTACAAATGCTGTTAGATTTATAAGAGAATAATTAAACACCCTGAGTTGTAAATTGGAATAGGAGTACTCCATCCTAATGCCAATGCATAAAGTGTAGCTGACAGTTATTATACAGCTTTCAGCGTTATTTAAGAGTAAATCTAGATTATTGGTGTTTAAATTACGTCAAATTTGATTTATTTTTGCATAGGTAATGTGCGAAGCGATTTCAAGAGCTATACTACGGATGTTTTAATAATACACTTTAAATAAAAAATGAAAAGTGGAGTAAAAAGAAAACTGTTAAAAGAATACGCTGAAGCTTCTATGGAAAGGAGCAGTACTGATGCAGTTGATGTTTACAAGCCAGTGTCATTTACGCATAGGGTTCCGCACAAATAGATTTGTGTGCCTATCCTTTTGAAAATAAATTGCATTTGATTAAAATGATGTTGCGAAGAGGTAGCACACCACTTTCGCAGGTAGCAAAAAGACTCAGTGAATGTTGTGCTAGGTACTGATCGAAAGGAGGTGCTTTTCATGACCAAGGATAATAAAAGTTTCCTCAAAATTTATTTTCAAAATTTAGCAAAGATACAATCTTATTAAGGATGATAAGAAAAATAAAAAATCATTGTATAAATTTGTAAATAAGTACTGTTTTTTAATCAATATGAAACATAATTTGTGAAAATACAACATAATTACGAATGCCATTATGAAAAATGAAATGCTCCCAACCACTTTTCTTCTCCTTCTCTATAATATTTCGTTTCCTTTTTCAACGGTTTTGATTATTTTAAACGGCATTATTATTCCTGAAAACAATAATTAACTAATTAACAATCATAATATAATACGAAAAGGGAAAAGCAAAATATTTTTCGGTTGTTTTGACGAAATGACATGGATAGCGCTGTTCTAAACTAAATTAAAAAAAAGAGAAGGATGCGCAAAATTACCTAACTACTGGGCTTGCAAGGGTATTTCGAAAGCCAAACAATGTACATATTGAAATGGTTTTCTGTCGAGATTTCTTTATCCCTGAAAAGCTACTGTATGCTCTATATTTATACCAGTACACAGTAAGAAAGATAATTAAAATCCTTTCTCCAGCCATTATAATGCTAGAAGCTGGTACATTGACTTGGTAACACCACTGTACAGCAAATAACTTTTTAAAAGAATTTCTGGAGAATTTGTACTGGATAACAAATTAACGCCATTTTAGCAGTACAGAAACGATTTGTTATTAAATATCCAAATGATTTCTTATAGTTTTTAAGGATATTTGATAGCTTTTAATTCAAACAATATATTTTCCACTTATTTCCTAATAGAATACATTAAGTTCGAAAGCAATAATTTGAGTGATAAATCTATTAAGTATTCGTACACCATTTAATCTTGTGAAATATTTTCGTTAAAGCGATATTATTCTGATGGCGCGTGAAATATTTGATGTAATTACCTATACACATTAACAGTAAAGTGGTACTCGCAACTCAATTTACATACAGGCCACTTAAAACCAACGTGAAAACTATTAAAAATATCTTACCTTAAATAATAGTCCGCCCGCGCAGTTTACCAAACAATAAATGTCATCTGTCACAAAATACACAAAAGAAAATTAAATAAAAAAGTATTTTTGTTTGGTTATTTATACTTTAATAAAAGCTATTGCCAAGCCTCAAAACATCTAAAAGCTGTTGAAGAGAATTAAAGTAGCTGAATCTTAGGCTGCAATGGCTGTTGTATAGCAGTATAAGCCATTGTACAGGCCTCGTACAGCTGTTTCAATGATTATACCACCGTTAACCAGTCACTGTAATGCTCAAGGCTGCTTAATTTGGGGCCCAAATTAGAATTACAAGGGCTGTGTAGTTAGCTACACAGCCCTTAAGCAGGTAACTAAAGCAGCCTTGAGTGTCACAAAATTCTATAATCAAGTCACTATGCGGCTGTCATGTGCTACTTGGGCTGTTTTTAAATTTATTTTCAGCTAAACACGTGTGCGAAAAACGATCAACTGCCACATATTATTATGTGCGCTTAACTGTACAAAATGTATATTATTATAAAGCTGCTTTTTTACGTGATTTTGTGGTTGCACTCTTAGTAAAAGTTTGTTCATTATGAGTAGGTACAAATATCCCTTTTCAGGTGTTTCCTTTATTCGTCAACACGTTATATGATGTTTGAAATCTTTCTGTCTTTTTAGCTACAAATCCAGGATATTTATTAGTAAATAATGCTGCCTGAAAGGAACCTCAATATATTGATGGCCCCTACGTCAAATCACAAGTTACAGTAACTAAATTAATTTTCTTTCTTCAACTCGGGTTACAACAAAAAATATCCTGATTTTACTGTACGATGTTTAACTTAGAAAAAGTTTTCTAAACCCATATTGTTTTGGACATATACAATCTAGTCTAAAGATAAAGTGATAGCCCGAAGCTATCTGTTTTAGCTTTGAATTTTTATATTTACTCACAACTTTGGCGCGAAAATTCTTCGCAATTTCCTCCTAATTTAAGGAGTTCCGTTTTAGTAAGATAGAATATTATTATATCTATGAATGAGAGTCTCAGAGAAAAAAAAGAGCGTAGTCCATTTCTTTATTTATAAGATAATGCTGTTGACGCCAGTCTAAAGTGGAACTGTGGCCGTATTACGAAGTGCCAATGCTATCGTGATTCGTGTGAGGGAAAGAGATAGTGCTATTCGTCTTGTGTAACTCCGTCTCTCTCTGACACAGAAATCATGATGGACTTAAGACGTCATAATAGGTTACCTGGGCTGACCACGTCTGCCGCATGTCACAAAATCCCTAAATCGGAAAGTGATCTTTGAAGACCCGTAATATTTTTGAACGACATATCTATATATATAGGGAAATATCCAATGACAAACCACACGACGGAGTGGACGCGAAAAAAAATCATCCCCACTTGACGTGTAAAGAAAGAAAGAAAGAAAGAAAGAAACAGAACTGGGCAAAAATAACCACTGATTGGATTCAAAGTAACAGAAACCGGCAACGCGATAGGCCCAGAGGGAGATGACGAGACGAGTTAGAATCCTTCCTAAAGTATTAACTTCATTTATCTACATATAGCTGACCTGCTCAACGTCGTCTGCATCACATTTTTCATCAATGCTCCTCTCGTATTGGTCGTAGCTTTATGTTATATAGTCTATAGCCTTCCTCTATAAATGGGCTATCTAACAGTGAAAGAATTTCCAAATCGGACCAGTAGTTCTTCAGATTAGCGCGTTCAAGCAAACAAACAAACAGGCTCTTCAGCGTTATATTAGTATAGATTAAAATTGACTAAACTCATATATCAATTATTAAGAAAGATTATATTTATGTGGCAACTCAAAGAGTTAGTAGTAGTAAGATAGTTAAAAAGTGATCTAGGAAAGCGCGATCCGGTGATCCATTGCGACACTTGGTTTTGAGGCGACTTACGGGTTGTACAAACTGCAGCAACTCTCTTCTGTGTTTGTAGCTGGTTCAGTTTAGTTTATAATTATTGTAGTAGATTGGAGTAATAATCTATACTAATATTATAAAGAGGATTTTTGTATGTAACGAATAAACTCAAAAACTACTGAACCGATTTCAAAAATACTTTCACCATTAGAAAGTTACATTCACCCTGAGTAACATAGGTTATATTTTATCCCCATATTCCCACGGGAACAGGAACTACGTGGGTAAAACTGCGGGGCGCTGCTAGTATATAATATTAACATCTACCCGAGGAATTTTATTATAAAAGGTTTGGCTGGACAGAGAAATGTGGAAGGAAGGGAGGGAGGCTGAAGGAAGGAAGGGAGTCTGACTGTAGGGTAGAGACCCTACAGTCAGACTCAACAGGCTCATAATAATAACAATGATTTTGAAAGATAAATTTTAATAGGTGTTTTATGAGTGGCGTCTCACATTTCAACCTATAGTTGTCAACTGCTTAGCCGGGCTTGCCTGTGGCGGCCTTAATATAAGTATTAAAGCCTCCAGCCGGGGCTTATAAAATAAGCGACTAATCGCTAAGGGCACCCCCTGTCGGGTTCGGACCTCGACTTAGGGCATCGCTGGGGAGGGAGCAGCTAGGGTCGAGCTGGATCGAACAAGATTTTAGTACGTACTTTCACGCAAGTGGTGTTTGATATGTGTATTTACTGTTTGACATCTTCATGCTATATAAAACTCAAAGGACTGGTAAATCGGTGATAACACTTTGATCCGACATCAACGCAAGTCTATATGCCTAAAACAAATCTATTTCTGTTCTATTTGCATTAACCCTTTAAAAACCGAATGAACCAACCACACAAAGGCTTTATGATAGTATCTGTTTGTGCGTAAGCCAATATTACTTTCACTGCTAAATAACCCTGATATTTTACTGTCGGTAGATATTTGATGCATTGACTGGCGCAAAATTGCACTTTGTGGCAACCAGTCACTAAATAAGCCTACCAAGAATGATGAATGATGACTCAACAACTTTTACCTCAATTCCGTGTCGAATGGCATGCAATTATGTTATGTGCCAGTAATAAAAGAATTAACCAAATAATTATTGTGCAAATCACTTTATGATTAAAGTTGGTACAAATGGAAACAAAAAAAAAAAAACTTAATCTTACCAGCCAGCGTTCATTCATTAACAAAGGTATACGTGTGCTATCTAATTCGCGTGACTTTTTGTACTTATTCCGTTACAATTGCCTTTTTTGTTGACCGGTGATTCGACATTAATTTGTCAGATTTTGATGTGCCACTGTCAGTTTGTTTAATCTCTCCGTGGAATAACGACATAAAGTGACGTTTTGTTATTGTGGATGGTGTAAATGTGTTTGCGGAAGCGAAAAGCCGTTATTGTTTTCAAACAATGTTCAAAGTAGGTCAACTTTTATTTTGTATTGCATGGTGTGTGATAAAGTTTAGCTTAATTGACTGTTGGATTTTGTAGGCCAAGTGAATGAATGAGTGTCATTTTGCATCCTGGAATTTGCTTTATCGCTGGCTCAAAAAAAAAAGCAATCTCGGTTTGTAGATATATCCAAAGATCTGTGGCCATCTTAGATTTTTTTTTTTGTGGGTTTGCCAACTTTGTCTACAGCAGTTAGTAAAACCTAAGTGCGCCATGTTTCAATTAATTTTTAAATAACTATGTTACCATTTTATTCTGAAATGTTTTTATAACATATGTATTCGTAATCCATTTGGTAATAATTTTAACGTTTGGTTAACTTCAACTTAATATAATTTATTTAGTTTTTGCGTTCTAATTATGTGTTACTGAATTGTTAAATCACTGTTTTTTTTTATGAATACAAAAGAATCGTAAAAAGTACGCTGCCTTAGTCACGCTCACAATGCGTTTATCAACATTATTCTTTATCAAACGTGATATTACTTTGATAAATCAAAAATACAGTAAAAGCATTGTTTTAATCGATTATTGTTAAGTCGAAAATAGAATCGAGAATTGTTTGGATACTAATTCGGTGTTTGGGAAAACGGAAGATTGGTAAGGGAAAATTTGTTGTATTTCTCTAGTGGAAGTTTTTGAATCAGCAGTAGTTTTTTTTTAAATTTTTTTAGAGGTTGTGGAAAACTTTACAATGTCCTTATAGTTTATATCTCGTCTCCATCTAAAAGCAACTGTAATTCCAAACGTATATGTGTGTCCCATATTCAGATAAAAATTCAGATCACTCGTCGTAGAATCATATCGTTTACATCGATCCGAACGCTAACCAATATTATCTGTGGTTCCGATTTCTCACAAAAAAGTACTCGATTTTTTATCTCAATCGAATGCGGAAACTCGATATGGTGACTTATTATGTTAGTCGCACATTCGTCGAAAGTCTTATCGCGATAAGAATTACATTCGTAAGGATAGACTGCGCATGCTCACAGTAATCGGTCAGGATATCTCGAGACATAGTGAGAGGGAGACGTGTCCCGTTGTTTTGTTTTTATTGGACCTATAAGTGACCTACATATCATGGTAAATATTTTAATTTTCTTTTTTTTAAATGCGAATTGTCTTTGTTCTATTTTAATTGAAAGGTCTCCATGACTTGCTTAAAAGTGTTTCGAAGAAAATTTTAAGTGCATAGTTTTAGTTGAAATCGGAACTTAATTGATGATTACATTACACATACTTAATTCTGAAGTTGATAATCAGCATTCAAACACAAATTTATAAAATTCAAAGTATTCTATACTAGCAGCGCCCCGCGTTTTCACCCGCATAGTTTCCGTTCCCGTGAGAATACGGGGATAAAATATAGCCTATGTTACTCAGGGTAAATGTAGCTTTCTAATGGTGAAATAATTTTTGAAATCGGTCCAGTAGTTTTTGAGTTTATTCGTTACATACAAAAATACAAATCTTTCCTCTTTATCTTCTATCTATCTTCTATACTTATAATAAATCTGTAGAGAGGTCAATTCTGTACAAGGAATATATTTTCAAAATAACTATCAGGGGGTGATTAGTGATCGATACTGGTGCCAAAAATGCAATCAGTAAAATTTTTGTCTGTCTGTCTGTCTGTCTGTCTGTCTGTCTGTATGTTCTTTATAGAAACAAAAACTACTCGACCGATTTTAACGAAACTTGGTGCAATTATTCTTCATACTCCTGGGCAGGTTATAGTATACTTTTCATCACGCTACAATCAATAGGAGCAGAGCAGTGAAGGAAAATGTTGGGAAAACGGGAGAAGTTACTCCATTTTTTAAGCTTCCGTCGGGTGTGTAGCCTTAATGGTTAAAATTACATAGAAATCATGTATTACGGAAATGTTCTACATAAAATTATCTGAAAAATATCCCGAAACAGCATATGTCTATCTTTTGTCAATTTTAAACCGATCGGGCTGAGAGTTTCAAAATCGGGGGTAAAGTAACTATTCCACGCGGACGAAGTCGCTGGCAGAAGCTAGTCTATACTAATATTATAAAGCTGAAGAGTTTGTTTGTTTGTTTGAACGCGCTAATCTCAGGAACTACTGGTTCGAATTGAAAAATTATTTTTGGGTTGAATAAACCATTTATGGAGGAAGGCTTCAGGCTATATATCATCACGCTTAAGCCAATAGGAGCGGAGCAACGATAAAGAATGTTTTAAAATCGGGGATTCCACGGGGACGAAGTCGCGGGCAGCAGCTAGTAATATAATATAGATGACATAGGCCTACTTATTCAAAAGCCAGTGTACGGTGCAAAATAGTCGATTCCTACGGAGATTAACTGGCACTAAACTCCAGCAAGTTCCTTATTCCTTCTCGGTACGAAAAGGGGCACTTGAAGATGCAATGGGATAGCTGTGTGGGCTAGTATTATAGTGAACTCCTAAAATCCTTAATTTTTAACAATCTAATCAGCGTTGTCTAGACTGTAAAATTGCTATGGGAAGTTGCGTCCATTCAAAACGCATGTCAGAATATTTTGTCTAAACTACTATTATAAAGAGGAAAAATTTGTTTGTTTGTTTGTATTGAATAGGCTCCAAAACTACTGAACTATTAAAAATTCTTTCACTGTTTGGAAGCTATACGCTATCCCTGGGTAACATAGGCTATATTTTATCCCCATATTCCAACGAGAACGGGAACTAAGTGGGTTAAACCGCGAGGCGCTGCTAGTTTATAATAAATTGATTGCCATGCATTGTCTTACAATAATTGAGTGACGGTCTGATAGCTACATTATTGCATTATTGCGGGAATGTATTCACTGTGCACACAGCTCGGGCGAGGATTTCTTTGCCAAAGTTTGTATTGCCTAATAGCTACAACCTACTTAAGTCAATAGCGTTTTTATTTTCCTGTCAATAGTGTAGTACTTCTAGGCAAGGATGCTCCATCGTTGACCATGCCTTGAGCTTGCCATCAGGTCAGATTCTGACCAATCGCGAGTCTGATAAAACGGCCACAGCTGAAGTAGAAGAACAAAAATAGGAAGCACATATTAAGGCCTAGATACTGTTTTTATGAGTTTGTCTGAATTTATTCCTTAGGCCGCTATCTAATCTGCTAGGGCTGCGGAATTAGTTAGAAAGAGTTACCACGGCACTATAACGCAAAGCCCAAAGGCCACTAAAAGGAACACGAATGGGTTTTAGTCAGTTAGAGTCTGACGGTTCCTTCCGCTCCGCCCAGAGCGGGAGAAGTCATTTGATGATTTCCATCTATAGCACAGGATCTTCCTAGCATCGAGGTCATTATTCACGAAAATTGAGCAGACGACAATGTAATATCACAATAACGTACATTTATTGTTTCTATTATTATTTTTTGGATTAAATATGTAATAACTAAACTTGTCTATAGATAAAAATTAAACCTTACTATATTTACACTTAACCTTAAAATAAACTAAAATCCTCCTAACTACAAAAGCATCTTTTGTTTGATTAGCATTTGGCATCAAAAAACTCGTCCGCATCGCAATCGACTGGGAGTGAACCCAATAGACTGGCGGCATTGCCACGTTGTATGGCAATGCTAATCCTCTGAAATATTATTATTCAAAAATATCTCTAGAAACAGTAAGTATATGCATGATAAAAGAAAATAAAGCACTTTATATTCATAGGGTTTCTTCATAATGCTTTATTAATAATATCTAAATATGGGAACATTCTTTATAACAAACCGCTCACAGACCGGAAACATCTTTTATTACGTAGGCGCTCCCATTACGCTGTGAAGATTTAAAACAGAGGAAACCGTCAAAAATGTTTTGAAAACCTACACGATAATAATTTTAACATTGTGTACGAGTACATACGCGGGGAACTAAGTGTTAGATTTCTGTAGTAAAGCAATAACAGCAATATTTGTATATTCTTAATCTGATTCATAAAATGTGAATAGTATTCCAGTCCACAGCTTTTTTTTCTTGTATGCATACAAGAAAAAAAACTGTGGACTGGCCAGCCACACTAAAATCTTAATCACAGTTCTAAAATTTTGCTATTGAAAACATAAAATTCGTTTATACTGGTGGACATCCCATCAGGGCCTCAAATCTGCTGTTACCATAGTTTCAGAATGGTCTATCATTGATTTCATAATGGAATGGTCTATCATGGATTTCAGAATAGTCTATGTTGATTTTGACAAGTTTGGTAATCTACTAATATAAAAGCGTCATCATGACTTTCCAATGGCCAACAACTGCCGCTCCATTGAAAGAAATGACATAGAATGGTAATCTTGTACATAATGACAAATGAAAGACAGATGTATGCAGTAAGTAATCTGCTAAAACTTTGACACTTTCTTTGATCAGTGACCTACCATTAGATTGTCATTGTGCAGTGATTGCTTTTAATAGCTCGGTTATTTAAAAGAGATGATTACGAGACCATTGGCCGACCAATGATCGACCATTATGAATTTAGCAGATTACGAACTCAGTATATTATAGTGGATTTACCTACCGGAGTCTGTGTTTCCTGATAGTATCAACAAAGAGATTTTTAACTCCAGAGTGAAAAGTTAACCGACTTTTTACTTATTAGTATGCGTGCCTTATCGTTGACCATATCATCGCTAACCCTCAGGTGACGCATTATTTTCATATTATGTGCTTTTTTAAATATTATTTTACGATGTCTGTTTGAGTATTTTTGTGATCAAATGTCCTTTCATTGGCATTGTTCGCCGAGTCGTTGAGTTCCTTATTGATCCTAAGTTGAGCTACTCGACTACTGACCAAGGCTTGCAATGACTGGACAGGTCCCATCAAATCTGAGAGGTAATTACCTCGAAAGACCACTTCAGACACCAACCTATATGGTTCTCATATAATTTGACCAGTACGGATTGTATGGACTTTTTCCGGTCAACTGTAATTTTGAGTTACTATCCTGAACAACAGGCTATCTCATAAATCTCTTCTAAAACTATAACATCACTTAAAAAATAAACACGGAGTTCAGTAATTATAATCTGCTTTTTGTCAGTTTCAACTCAAACTACAATACATCAAGTTCCATCTAAAATTGCCAATGTAAACCGGGGTCAAAGACCTCCGAAATAAGGCCTATTGACAAGTGAGTCCATTGCAAACTAACATCAGTGGGTACATACGTTTCATATCCTCAATTGACTGTAATAGCACGGATGACCGAGCACGATATGTAAACTAGTTTATATACACTATTATGTACTGTACTGGCCTTTATTGGTCCACTGCACATTGTAAGGTCATGGTCTGTTTTTATAAAGGGAAGAGGTTTTTCCATTATTATTTTTCCAAAGATAATATTTAGCAGATTTTATTTAGCAAATATAGAGAAGGGAATGCCATGTGGCTGTTATTATTTAGCCACGAGCTGCTCAAATTTGCCAGGATTATGACCCATAAAATCATTTTATAAAAGTCAAAGCTTTCTTGTTAGGGTACTTATACATAAATATAAATATTGTGATGTGATACCTGCTTTCAAAACAATTTTCCTTATGACTACAATTACGTACACAGCTGTAGATAAAATTCTTATCTAATAGGCTTAGTAATTTCATGTTTATTTTCGTAACATTCCGACGGATGCCAATAAAATTAGAATTTAAAAAAAGAGAGATGCGTCCTTTCGCTTCGGTACCGAACTAGGTAAATATATTTTATGTAAAGCATTAACAGGATGACCGAATGTACGTACAACTATTTAGTTTGTATCAGTGATTATTATCTTTTTATACTACTATTTTTCTATGATAAGTTTTTAAGGAATTAAGGGCAATAAAGATTGTAAAAGTACAACATAGTTTTGGTCCGTTTTGTTTCAATAACAACAGTACGAAATAAATTATACAAGCTAGAGGAACGGATATGAATAAAAAGGAAATTTTTATTCGTTAAATAAAGTAGAATATTACTTATACAACGTGAACAGAATAAACACTAGTGCGTTTGAGTGCAATTACCCCTTAAGAGGAATACCACTTAAGGGGTCATTGTACTCATTCATCATAAATATGAGAAAAAACAGAACCGCGAAAAAAAACAGCTGATCAGTACGTTTTGTCGATTTATGCGCACTGAAATGTATGGGGCAGACAATATTTTTTCGCGATTTCCGTATTAGTCCAAAGTAAAAGTTGTTCAAAGTCATAAGTCAAAGTCAAAACGTTTATTTCAATTAGGCTATTAAACGGCACTTTTGAACGTCATCATTAAAAGTTATATTACTAAATACTTATACACTTAAACAAAAAGAAGACTTAAACACTTAATTATATTTCTGTTACGATATCCAGGGCATTATAAGAAGTGTACAATGATAATTAATTAATGTA
This sequence comes from Hecatera dysodea, assembly GCA_905332915.2. Classification (NCBI taxonomy): domain Eukaryota; kingdom Metazoa; phylum Arthropoda; class Insecta; order Lepidoptera; family Noctuidae; genus Hecatera; species Hecatera dysodea. The sequence goes on along the minus strand of HG995288.1, from coordinate 5,961,938 downwards.
AAACATAGATTAAAATTACCAGCGATTACGAGAAAAAACCTGTAAGTTTTTTGTTGCTGGCAGGAAATAAAAGCAATATTTTTAAATTAAATGTAAATTGAGATCTCTATTTAATTAATAAAAGCAAAACAATGTTTCAAACATAAGAATAACGTAAAATAGCTCAGTCGTAATGACTCATTAATTAAATGCTTTTCTTTTTCTTGATCCAGTATATCATAAAGAAATTTCCATTTGTCTATTGAAGAGTCTTTTGGGCCAAGTCCTTACTATATTTGCTGGAAGACATTTGTAATTAGTATGACTTTACAATAAAGCACTAAATGCAATTAGCAAGCAGCCAAAGAGTGGACCAATTTCTCCGCCAGCATCTGTGTCTCCCTTTTAATAAGATGGGAAATCTTCAAATGACTTCTTCCGCTCTGAGCGTAGCAGGAGTGTCAGATTATTATTACAGACTAGCTTCTGTCCGCGACTTCGTCCCCGTGGAATCCCCGATTTTAAAACATTCTTTATCGCTGCTCCGCTTCTATTGGCTTAAGCGTGATGATATATAGCCTAAAGCCTTCTTCGATAAATGGTCATTTCAACCCAAAAAGAATTTTTCAATTCGAACCAGTAGTTCCTGAGATTAGCGCGTTCAAACAAACAAACAAACAAACAAACTCTTCAGCTTTATAATATTAGTATAGAAGTATAGATTAAAACCCATCCATATTCTTCCTGCTGCCCTTTGCGTTCCAGGGCCGTGGTGACTCTTTCGAACAAATTCCGCGACCCTAGCAGGCACTGACCTTTATGGGGGGTCAAAATTACCTCAAACTTTACATTGACATCAGGACTTGAATTTCACTACTTTTTAGGATTACGTACCCATTGGGTAAAGTGGGACCCTATCACTAAGACTCCGCTGTCCGTCAATCTGTCCGTCTGTCACCAGGTTGCCACATAAAAATTTCACAGATGATGAATTCAGACGGGTGGGTTTTAGTCAGTAAGAGTATCATTTGATGATTTCCCATCCAGAGAAAAAAAAGGAATCCGGATAGGGTTTATTCAGTCAGTGTTTCCCTTCCGCTCCGTCCAGAGCGGAAAAATCATTTGAAGATTCCGATTTGTATTAAAAAAAAGAACATAAGAATTAAAGATTACCATTTATTTCACGATTCGTTTTGGAAAGATACATCTATCGTAAAAGTACTAGTACTACTTTCAGCCTGAAAGGAAATTTTGCCACTACTAAGGTGATAATGTTATCTATACTAATATTATAAAGCTGAAGAGTTTGTTTGTTTGTTTGAACGCGCTAATCTCAGGAACTACCTACTGGTTCGAATTAAAAAAATATTTTTGGGTTGAATAGACCATTTATCGAGGAAGGCTTTTTATCATCACGCTTAAGCCAATAGGAGCGGAGCAGCGATAAATAATGTTTTAAAATCGGGGATTTCACGGGGACGAAATCGCGGGCAGCAGCTAGTAAAAGATAAAGAATTGCTTGCCTTGACCAAGAAACATTGTTGACATAATAACTCATTGATTAGCTTGTTTGCAGTTTAAGTAGTACTCGCGTATACATATTTACTTTCCGACAACCGGCCTTCTATTTATGAAAAAAGAAAATTGCTTCGACACACTAGTGATCCTATAGGGATCCGTATAAAAAAGGAACCGAAAGAGGTTCTGTCACTGTTCTGTTATAGTCTTGTTTTGAGGGATAAACAAAGATATAACAAATCACAGACCGCACCTTCTCTACTCACTACTATATACTATTACTTTTATATTATATCCTAACTTATATTATACATAAATGTGAGTTTGTTTGTTAGGCTTTCACGCCTAAATCACTAAATCGTTTTTTAAAATTCTGTCACCAATTGAAAAGCTGCTATATTAGCAATTAATTTAGGCTTATTTTATCTCCGTATTCCCACGGGAACGGGATCTACGCGGGAGAAAACGTGGTTAGTAGTATTATAAATGCGAAATATTGGATGTTTGGATGGATGTTTTTTAATAAAACACGTCAGAACAGCTGAACGGAACGGGATGAAAGTTGACACAGAGGTAGATTATCGTCTAAAATACACATATACCTAATACTTCTTTGTCCCGGGAGTATGTTCCCTTGGGATAATTTCCGACTCTCACGCGGGCGGCAGGATCTAAAAGGGTTATGAATATAAATAAATGGGGATGGATGGAGAGGGAGAGGGAGGCCAAAGAATCTGTGTATGAATGGTGTGAGGATCGATGTGAAAGAAAAGGGAGTGAGTGATAACGTGACGGCTGAAAGGACAGAATGGAAGAAAAAAACGTGTTGCGTCGACCCCAAGTAACATGGGATAAGGGCAGGAAGATGATGATGACGCGGGCAGCAGTTTGTATGGTATGTCAATAAAATCTTCATCCTCAAAAACCACTTATCAAGGAAGGTTAATCGATTGAACTAGGGTCAGAATATTATGTTTTATGAAGTAATAGCAGCGTCCCGCGGTTTCACCCGCATAAGTTTCGATCCCATGGGAATATCAGGGTAAAAATTATTCTATATATTAATACTGGTTATAAACCCTCTATGTGCCAAATTTCATTCAAATCCGTTCAGTAATTTTTCCGTTAGAGTTAGAGTAACAAACATCCATCCATACTTACAAACTTTCACGTTTTATAATATTAGTAGAATATTTCCCTGAATTGGATGTAAACAAGCTATTGCCAGTCTCTCTTCCTGCAATTACAATGAATATTCGATTTCCAATGATGAAAATCTCAAATTAATCATTTGTTCAAACGTTCCAATCCTTATCTAGTTTCTAGCTAACGACAGTATTTATGAATAATAGTAGGTTTTGTATAAATCTGTATGACTAACTGATATTTTATCAAAGAGTACAAAAATTTAAGTGACTGTAGAGGAAGCAATATTTTTTATCAGATCGGGAAGAGTTTTGACACATACGTAGGTACCGGTGAAAGATTAAGTTATCAAAGTGTGATTGAGTACCTACAGAATGAGTCAAACCAAAGCTAATAACGGAAACTTGGCAATAAACCTTGAAAGTTATATGGGTTATGAGTAAGCAAGGAAAAGATTAAATGATATTGTGTGCCTTTGGTAACTGTTGCAATCAAAGTCAAAATCAATTCATTTCAACTAGACTATTAGAACTTAGTTTTGAACGTCAAAACAGTTTGAAAATAAAATATTATAGTGACTCTACTTGTCAATTTTTTTTTTGTCGCAAAAATTAGAATGGACAAGAAAGTACTATATTATATATATAGTTACTTTTTTTTTAATATCTGTTTTAAAATATTTTGCCTACTCGTATATTCGTCAATTGATTATATTTGAAGAAGAATGCTACTAAGGTTACGATACGATAATAAAATAAAAAATAAACAATTGTTTTATGAGATTACTGCAGTAGTAACTCCACTGCAGTAGTAACTCCACTGCAGTAATCTTATTATTATATTGTTTATCTATTCTCTTTGGTAATTTTAATGCTATAGCATCAAAAACATACAAGTTATAAAACATCGCCCACCATCAATATGACATTGACTTGTAAATTATAAATGAATTTAACAATCTAATCTAAAGATAACATTTTTCAGTTGTAAATATTTCTGACGTCAAACTCGATTTCATGTCACAGCGATAAATAATCCATTCATTCAACTGTTTCAGAGTAAACTCTTCACTTCTAAATCGAGCGAATTCGAGCTAGAGGCGTTGGAAGTCCACAACGAGTTCAGGAGCGAACATGGAGTCCCACCACTAGTACTCAGCAAAGAAATCAGCAAACACAGCCAAAAATGGGCAGAAGAATTAGCCAAAAAAGATGCTATGGCATACAGCCTCAACCAAAAGTATGGAGAGAATGTCTATTGCGGCTGGTCTTCTGACCCTCACACGAAGATAAAAGCCAGAGACTGTGTCGAGAAGTGGTACAGTGAAATTAACAATTTCTCCTTCGGAAAAGAACCAGATGTTTTAGCATGTGGTCACTTCACACAGGTGGTCTGGAAAGGTACCAGGGAACTAGGAGTTGGAAGCGCTAAGAGCAAATCTGGGAAGCTTTATGTTGTAGCAAACTATTACCCACCAGGAAATTACAGCGGGCAGTTCGTCAAAAACGTTCACCCTCCGGGAGCCAATCAGTTCAAAAACTACAACAATAACTCCCCAAGAGAATCTTACAACAATTTAGCACCACCATCACCGAACCAAAGAAACAGTAAAAACTTGAGCGACTTTGCTTCAGAATTGGTCAATAAATTCCGATCATCTTCAATATCTGATGATAAATTCGACGAAGAGTTCCTAAACGCTCATAATGAGTACAGAAGGAACCATGGGGTACCACCTTTAGAACTTAGCAAGAAGCTTTGTAAGCTCGCTGAAGACTGGGCGAAAACTATAGCAAAGAAAGGTAAAACTGACCACAGAGACCAGAATGAGTACGGAGAGAACATATTCTCTGCATGGTCTACCGACCCAAACTTCACAGTAACTGGGAGAGATCCTGTAGACAAATGGTACAGTGAGGTTAACAGCCACAAGTTTGGCAAAGAGCCCTCAGACCTCAAGTCAGGACATTTTTCACAAGTTGTCTGGGAGGACACTAAGGAACTTGGGGTGGGTGTTGCCAAGTCCAAGGAGGGTCACATTTACGTTGTTGCATATTACTACCCTCCCGGCAACGTGATCGGGAGTTTTGCGAGCAAAGTCAAACCTCCTATTAACTGAATTTGAACGCCTTAATTAGTTTTCACAGCCAAAGAAACATTCCATAGAATTTAGGCTATTTAAGTTATTTTTACCTAATAATTTTCCATTATTTTTATGAGAGTTGTACATTTATTTATTATTGTACGTAAGACATTACTACTTAACTATAGATTTTCCTCAACTTTTTGTGTTTTATTACTCTATTTGTCATTAAATCAAACAGTTGAAAAAAAAATCATTGGAAGCACTGAACTCGCTTCCAAAGTCAGGCATAAATTGTAATAATAATATATATCTACATATTATGTACATACCTATAACCTGAATACTGATCGAGATCTCGATATTCTATGTATAATGTTAAAATAATATGTTTTGACTTGCAAAATTATTTTCAAATATAATCGATGAAAGCTTCATTATGTATCTTAACGTAAATTCGATCAGTTCAAGACAGATTTACATAAAAATAAGTTACAAAATCTGTTAGAGCTCAGAAGAGAACATTTCAATGAACACTAAGTTATTCCTAGATTTTCTAAACCTGTCGATACACTAAAAGATAACTACAAGAATCACAAACCTTTGCTCTCACAGAACAAGACATTAAATTAAGTACCCTACTACCTTTCGCCAGCGGCTGCGCCCGTATGGTAGTAGAATATTATACAGAGGGAACATCCTCCCAGGATATAATGAAATTAAAGCCAATTTCCTACTCTAGGATATGGTCAACCGGTGTCATTGTTTCATAAAAATCCATTCATCCGTTTACAAAAAATTTTAACAAACAAACATACTTTTACATTTTCAATATTGATCTTATATATAAAATTCTCGTGTCACAATGTTAGTTACCATACTCCTCCGAAACGACTTGACCGATTTTTATGAAATTTTATATGCATATTCAGTAGGTCTGAGAATCGGCTACTATCTATTTTTCATACCCTATTTTTTTATATGGCAAAACAACGTTTGCTGGGTCAGCTAGTATTAATAGAAAATATTCTTTACTAAATGCGAATGCGTTGAAATATTTCTGGCCGTGAAAAGGTTACATCATGAAAGGTGCTTCATATCGGCCTTCAACAGTTCGCTTCGAGAGAACTTGCCCACAGAACTGATGTAGATAAAGCATGATTCGTTGCAAGGGTATCTACGAGCACACTTTACTACTAAAATTTGTTAAATTACTGCCTCCTCGATTTTAAACCTTATACCTAAAACGCAGGGATGGTTTTTAAATATTTTACAGAACCCGAGTAAGGTGCTCGATGTCGCGTCGAAATTTCGTATCATTAGTTTTGAAAAGCGTGTTTCAGAGTTGAGAGTAGTCACTTAGTGGATTCATAAATTTAAGTGGAGCCTTTTTCTTTGGTCAAATACATTTACGAGTAATGTACCTTTTCATAAAATATGATGAGCTTTTTACTATTATTATTATTATTTATTTTTTTAGGATTTTTCTTTTTTATTTTCTATTTATTTTTATATTTCTATTGAAAAAAAAAATTGTAGAAGATTTGTGAAAAGTAATGAGAACTACACGTGAATAAAATAAAGCGTAACTACACAGATTGTGACAACTAGAATTTCATCCATCTTTCCTTTAGTATATTTATTACTTTTCAATGTAGGGAAAATAAAAATATATTTTTGTTAAGGAAAGATGTAATTGCAATTATTATCAATTTATTAGCTTATCGATTGGAGACTTGAAGTTACTAACTTGGTTGAATTAAATGGTAATATGTAAATGTATTATGAACACAACATTGTAGTTTTAAAGCTAGAGTCAGCTAGAGTCGCTTAATTATGATAAATGTTTAATGATGAAGTTCAAAAGTGTCATTTAGTGGCCTAATTGAAATAAACGTTTTGACTTTGACTTTGAAAGTCATTTAGTCCTAATTTCGTTCAATCTAGAGAGAAGAAATTGCCATGTGCTAGAAGACCGCTCATTACATTTAACATTTTGGTATACAAACTGAGCTTATGTATGATGTATATAATCTATACTTATAATAAATCTGTAGAGAGGTCAATTCTGTACAGGGAATATATTTTCAAAATAACTATCAGGGGGTGATTAGTGGTCGATACTGGTGCCAAAAATGCAATCAGTAAAATTTTTGTCTGTCTGTCTGTCTGTCTGTCTGTATGTTCTTTATAGAAACAAAAACTACTCGACCGATTTTAACGAAACTTGGTGCAATTATTCTTCATACTCCTGGGCAGGTTATAGTATACTTTTCATCACGCTACAATCAATAGGAGCAGAGCAGTGAAGGGAAATGTTGGGAAAACGGGAGAAGTTACTCCATTTTTTAAGCTTCCGTCGCGTGTGTAGCCTTAATGGTTAAAGTTACATAGAAATTATGTATGACGGAAAGGTTCTACATGAAATTATCTAAAAAATATCCCACAACAGCATATGTCTATCTTTTATGGTTGACTCACAATAACACGTGTAACTCCCGATATACGTAGTTATAGTATAGGTATTTTAAGTGAAGTAGGTATAAGTTATTATAATATAATTTTGCACAGGCATTTCAGCTTTACTTTCATTTCTTTTTTTGTTGTAAGTTGTACATATTTCACACACACATAGTGATCTATCAACGCACAGCCCAAACCACTGAACGGATCGGGCTGAAATTTGGCATGCAGGTAGATGTTATGACGTAGGCATCCGCTAAGAAAGGATTTTGATTAATTCTACCCCCAAGGGGATAAAATAGGGGATGAACGTTTGTATGAAACTTTGTCAATTTTAAACCGATCAGGCTGAGAGTTTCAAAATCGGGGGTAAAGTAACTATTCCACGCGGACGAAGTCGCTGGCAGAAGCTAGTATATAATAAAGTATATTATCAACAAATAAAGAATACATTCTCAAGAGCGATGAGTTTTGTTTGTTTTTCTGACGCCTTGGGCACCCTCATGTCCATACTTTCTTAGTTGTCTTTAAGCGTTGCGGAATTGAGTTGAAAGAGTCACGCAGCCCTGGAACGCAAAGGGCACAAGAAGGAGCACGGGTGGGTTTTAGTCAGTAAGAGTCTGACACTCCCTTCCACTCTGCACAGAACTGAAGAAGTCATTTGATGATTTACCATCCAAAAAAAGGGAGTGTCAGATTCTCACTGACACTCCCTACGCATCCATGTTCTCTGCCGTGCCAAGACAAAACACTGTATCTAAAAAGCGCGGAAGAAGTCATTTGATGATTTCCGATTCATAAAAAATGTATATTTACGTACCAGGGTACTCACATTCAACCCGCTTGTTAGTTTTCAATGACACAACTACAAAAGAAAAAATAAGTACAAACAAAAAGACTTGCATCCTTGATCAACCATACATATTGAGCGATGGAACTGCCATTTCACGGTATGCATTCAATATTGTACTTCCAGTGGTTTTGATGAGCAATGTTTTATTACTGCAATGTACTGTGAGTGACGCGATCATGTTTGTACTGTGACTTTTGTACTCAAGTGAAACAAAATGAATGTATTCATATTTGCTCTCTGTGTGGTGGGTTTCATTTAGCATTATAAATGTATTTGGTATAGTACTGATGTAAAACTCTTTCCTTTACCTTGTAGTCGACAGTGTGGCTTCTTCTGGGTTCGATTCCTAGATCAGGATAAGTGGCAATCCAGGGTTTGGATGTTGGTGGTGTGATACCCTCGTGCCACGTTCCTTAGTCATTCTAGCTAATCCATTGGTACTGAGTATGATTTTCCAGGTGGTTACCGTTTCAATGGGTCATGACTTTTAATGTATGCGTTTACGCACGCAATTGTACATTATTATATCTTTAAGTGGTTACGGCCCCGACTTATAAATTGTAGGTAGCGGGATCAAACCCAGCCAGGCGCATTACTTTGTGTAATTAATTACATCACCACTGATCTCAAAACGGTGAAGGAAAACATCGTGAGGAAACCGGCATATCCTGGAACCAAAAATTTGAAGACATTCACCAACCCGCACTGAGCCCGCGTGGTGGATTACGGCTCATTCCCTCTCCTAAAGAGGAGGCCTGTGTCCCAGCATTGGGAACATTAAAAGGCTGATTATATACATATATCTGTATGCTGAACTCATATTCGTGGAAGTCCAATTCGATCGGAAGGATTATAATGTTGGGTACTAACTAGGATTGGTGTAAAATGGAGTGTAAAACAAATTGTTCCAAATACAATGCATCATCAATGTCACGTCACTATGCGTTGTTTCAACGCGTTTGTGTTTAAAGAAGTGGTTTCGCTATTCCAGGTTTTGTCACAATATACTTTATCATCTAAAAACACGCTGTGGTCAATATTAATGTCAAAGTCAAAACGTTTATTTCAATTAGGCCATTAAACAGCACTTTTGAACGTCATTATTTACGTTGTAATAATAAAGTAACTCTAGGGTCCATTCGCAAATTTAGTAATCATCAAAGCTCATCCCTTAATGTGTACGAAGACGATTTCTTTCTTCACCAGGGCAATTTAGCTAAAATGCTGATAATGGTTCGTATAAGTTGGCCACGAGAAAACACAACACAGAGTGCCAACTGTGTTGTTCTCACAAAGGAGAATTAATCACTAGGTTTGATTTCTTAGCCGAAAGAAAGACATTAGATCCTATGTTATTCTTGTACCTTTTCCTTTACGAGTTAATGGTTAAGTTTTTAGACTGTCTGAGTATAATAGGTGGCTTCATTGCAGCATTGGTGGCATAAAGTCCCCACAAATTACTTACAAGTGTACGGGCACTTAGGACTTTGCAATCTCTTTATCTGACGGATCTGTAAAGTCTCATTTCGCCTAGTTATGTCTGCAGTGGCCTATCTTAGTGTGGAACCAATTGAGTGCTTGCCACATAAGCTACTTCAGTTAACGTTCAGGTGACACCCCGACTTTTGCCTAACGAGCCAGCCCGCGCCGCTGAGCCATTAGCGTTAAATCCCCAAAATAATAACAAGCTAACCCAGCCTGTCCCTTGCTGCCCTCCCTCAATGACCCCGCTAAGCCGAGATCCGTGTCCCACAGGTGATGCCCTTAGCGAGCGGTCATTTAGTTTTTAAGTAGTTATAAGCCCTGACTGGGGCCCTTAAATTCATTTGAGGCCACCACAGGAACGATCGGTTAAGCAGTAGCCAGCCTTAGTGTGCTGAACTGCGAGTGGGCCATAAAAAAAAAACGTTCAGGTGACAAATCCTGGAATTGATCAATAACAATAAGCCTTGTCTTTAAGCCTCCAAACGAATGCTTCATGAAAAAATGTTAAATCTATCGTTTCAGAATGTTTTAACCCTTGCGAATGCTGTCAATGACATAAATTTTGCAACAATTTTGAAAATATTAAAGGTAAGTGAGAAACCTGGACTTCGAGTATAACTATTGTGGTATGGTAAGTATGATAATAAGTTACTTTTTGTTGATTGATTATTGCAATATAATATTGACTTAATTTATGAATATGATAAAGGTAAGTAAGGCTTCCGAATTTTGGTATTTTTTACGACCGCTGTTCGTGGTCGTGTATATAATTTTCGTTTCTAAGTATAGTTAAATTATTGCCACTATAGTCTCAAGTCCAGTAGGTTTTAGAATTTTGTTCTTCACTATCGTTTGACATTGACCATTGAGGCTCTAGACAGGTGACATCGTCAGCGATAGCGTGGCTAAAGTGATTGTCAAAACGTCTAACAGTCTCTGACCACTAACAGTATAAAGAGGAAATATTTGTATGTTTGTAACTGTACGGGGCGGGCGTGATCGACTGGACTGTAGTGGCCGGGGTAGATTATCCTATTCTTCAATGTGGACTGTAGGGTGACAACCCACCTCAGTATAAATGATCCAGACGCGCTGACACTCCGTCTATGAGCTACGAACCATGAGGTTGCAACCCTTTGTTGTTTACTTGCTGTACTTGCCGTTATTGACACAAGATATAGGGGTAGGTATTGAGGGCTTACCAATAAAAACACTATTTAACTTGCTGACTATGCACTTAGCGATTTGAAGGGTGAAATTCGCGACTATTATGATTCTACATTTAGTTATAAATTCAAAATATCTTGCTAATGACTACAAATTCGATAATTTTCCTATGCTTCTATTGTACGGTGCAACTATACCGTACCGACACCCAAAAAATCGCCGTGTGTGATGAACTTTACTAACTTAATTTTTCATTATGTCTATCCTAGAATTCAGACTATATCTAGGCTTAGGTCTATATGAGTAGGGGTTGTCGTACCTTTATGGATAGCCCTCGGTATGCTCCATGCAGCGGAGACAAATTCACCCCTTCATCCCCCACCATATTGGGGTGGGATGCCATAAATTATATAAAACTATTATAGGCACGAAGCTATTACCTATTTGGGCCGAATTTACCGTAAAACTATGCTAGGAGGGCTATACACCTATATGTATCTCTATAGATACGACAACCCTCTACAAAACTATACATATGTTTCAACCCTGTCACTTGAAGGGATGCAACTTTATAAGCGTATATGTTTCTAAGGGATAAAAATAAACAGTTTTATTTAAACCTTAATTACGGCTTTATGCCTTTACATACCATAGACATCTATATATCCCCTGATAGGGCTTTCCAAGGCGGTTCTAATTCAGAAGTCTAGAATCTAGACTTTCATTTTCGGGAAGGGAAGAGGGTAGTTCTAAAGTGTGTTATTTTTCTGTATACCTTCACCAGGGCTATTACCAAAAAACCATTGACCAATCACGTACCAGCACCCTACCTGCTCTGTGATTGGTCAGTGTCGCTTAGCTATGCGACTACCTTTGACCTAAGTATTGTAGGTCTCAAATTACTAAGCCCTTTCTATTACCTATGTATGTCTGTCTATGTGTGTAAATGCCTTGTTACCTTATATACCTCGATCACCTTATATACCTTGATTACCTGGGTTACCGTGTGTTTACTGTCTATGTGTAAGGGATAGGACACCCTACCTAACTATATTCTATATATTTACGAAAATAAAGGCTCCAAGGGCTTATATAATGCCTCTTGAGAGCAAACGACTGTAACGAATGTGTTTTATTTTACTATAACAAACTATGTACCAACTATAACTACCTATACTATGTAGTTGAGACGCATCGTCGCGAACAGTAACAAATCCAAAATCTACTGGACCGATTACAAAAATTCTTTCACCTTTAGAATGATACATTATCCCTGAGGGACAGGCTGTAATAAAATAAATAAATATCCACCCGTGCGAAACCGGAACAGGTCGCTAGTCTTTATATTTTGGCATTTTGACAATCGATATCTCTAATAGAAATGTCAAAGAGTCAGAATCTTTAGATAAAGTATCTAAAGATCATTTCGCTTTGACATCGATATTTCCCATACACTTTTGTCTATTTGACAATCGATTTTCAAATAGTCATAATTATACTTATTTTTGGCCTGATTTTTGACTATAGAAGCGACGCTCGCCAAGGTCAGTCCGTGTTTTACATCCAAGTTTTGTCTGTACCACCTAAAGCACGTTCAGTTGTAAGTTGGTCTCAGCTTTTGGACGTTGTGCTGTGTGTTGGTTGGCAGAAGCCTGAAAATCAGACACCTGTGTTGCTAAATATTATCGTGTTACCTTTATAAAATTCTAGTATTCAGCTGCATGCTATTAGACTAGAAGCCAGTCTTTAAATACTTGGGAAAAAAAACTAGGCGAGTTGTTATGGTTGGCTCATCGCCGTCCAATAAGAACTAGGCCCGGATTAATCGCGCGTTGTGTTCCACGCGCGCCTTAAAGAGATTTCAACAAAGAAGATAGGGTCAGTGCCTGCTAGGGTTGCGGAATTCGTTCGAAAGAGTCACCGCGGCCCTGTAACGCAAACGGCATTAGGAGGAACACGGATGGATTTTAGTCAGTAAGTAAGAGTTTGATACTTCGGCTCCGCCCAAAGCTGAAGAACTCATTTGATGATTTTCCATCCATAAAAGAATCAATCCATATTAGAATAAGTAATATTATATTATTATTTAATCCTTTGCAAAGTGACAGTGACTCATCGCACCCAAATAACATGAAACAGAGGAATTAATTTATATAAATCAGACATCAAAATGGAAAGCTAACACACTGTAGTAATTACCTCATGATGCCGCCATTTGGATCCGAATGCGGAGTGCGGATATATCTGAAATACAAAACTAATCTTGCGGTACATCGTTTGACGGGAACGATTCTATTTGTAGATTAGGGTTGCGAGTTGTACACAGATTGTAGTTATTATAATAGTAATGTGAACTATACACATAATTATGTAGTTGTTCAAATACCAAATCTTATTTATCTGTAGTTGTCTGGAAAATTAATCTGTTTAAATTTAAAGACACGTTGATGCAGAAGTCTTAACTGCTAAAGAATGGATGAATTTCTTTTATTCAGAAAATAATGTTTATTTCATGGATTCGGAATAATTATGCTATTCCAAATGTCAACTTGAACTTGCAATTTTTTTACTGTGGAATAGAGTAAACTATGTGTAGGAGTCATCTAGACCATGTATAAACATTTTTTTTTAATAAACATAATTCTAGAACATAATAGAAGCTTGAGGCTAAATAATAACAGCCACACGGGTCAATCTCCCAGGTTAAGCAACGCTTGCTAAGGGTCGGTCTGTGGATGGGTTACCATCTTAACTTACCGAGACTCCTCCGTGCCTCGGAAAGCACGTTAAGCCGTTGGTCCCGGCTGTCATTTGGAGATCTTTGGCAGTCGTTACGGATTATCAGAAGCCAGAAAATCTGACTCCAGTCTTGCCAAGAAGTACCGTGTTACCCTGTTACTGGGTTATGGAGGTTTGATAGGCAACCGCTCTACGTAAAATACTGCCTTGGTATTCAGCTGAATCCGGTTTGACAAGAAGCCAACCCCAATATAGTTAGGAAAAGGCTAGGCAGATGATGATTCCTACTAATTTTACCATAATCTACTACTAACATTAGTATGTGAAAGTTTTTACGGGCTTAGATATTTATTTTGTATACATGCACCCTTAATAGATAGTAGTTTTGAGTATTTTTGTGGCCTACCCAAATGTCCTTACTTTGGTATTGTTCGTCAAATCGTTGAGCTCCTTAAAGTTCTAAGTTTGAGCTACACGATAACTGACAAATGCTTGCACTGTTTGGACAGGTCCACTCAAATCTGTGGGGTACTTTCCTCAAAATACCACTTCAGACACCAACCTATATGATTCTCATATGATTTGACCAGTACAATTGTATGGACTTCAAAAGAGACCTTGACCTCTGAGTTGGTTTCGGTTTCTTCTCAGGGTAGTCAGCTATGAAACACCGGCCTCATCTAGTTTTTATAACGGCCAAAAAAAGATTGACGTGTAAAAGTGTTTTTTACAACCTACTTACAAAAATAAATCATTTATCATTTAATGATTAGTCTTGTTAAGTGACGTCCTGAAACACAGGTTTTATAAACCTAGCTCAGGAAAGTCGCTAATTATACATAATTGTAGGTTTAAAATATTTTTTCCATAAGTCTTAACGTATAGATAATTTAGCTATACACCCACATATGTGTTTGATACTAGCATAATTATTTATTTAAGATAACTTGTGGCTATTTATATGTAACTATATTGTGTGTAAAAGATTTAATAAAGATTATTTACATATTTATTTATATTTGGTTGAAAATGGGCTTTTAGGTAGAACATGACCTAGTTAAGGACATACAGGATATTATTTATTTATTTCCATAGTAAGTTGCCTTAGGAAGTATATGTATACTTTTACGAAGGCGAAACCACGGTCAAAATCTAGTATCATACACTATCAACTTACATTCATGGCAGGCTTCCAAAACTAAAACAAAATAGTTTGCCACCAATATGTTGGGTCCACGTATTTTTCTCATACATCCTGAGTTGGTAGCCTATTAACGCTTATATGTGATAGTTATAAGTGATGAGACGGTCTAACTTCGGACGTGAGAAAACTGTTCCTATTCCTGGGAATTTCCCATTTCGTACTAGTGACGACGGGATAACGAAAACGTATGAATCTCGAAGGATTACTACCATTTGCATGTTTAGTTTGATAAGTTTCTCTGGTTCGCGCGCGGCGTTGATTTAGTGGACGTTTTAAACGGAAACGTGCGCGTTTACGTTGTATTGACTTTAGCTTTATTATTAGTTGGGTATTTCAACTCGTATGGGAGTTTAATTTTAAACTATTACTTTAAAGTTATTGTAATAGGATAGTGAAACACGCATCTTGTTGAGTAGGAACTGAGGTGCGCGTGTCTCTTTGGGATGGAACTTATTCCTATACATACATACTTTGAAGTTCTTCTCGTCGTTGTCTCTTTTTCTTTCTCGTGGCTAAATAATCTCAAGGTTAAGCAGCGCTTGCCGGGTAAATTCTGTGGATGGGTGTCCATTTTAACATACCGAGACTCCACCGTACCTCGAAAAGCACTTTAAGCCATTGGTCCTTGTTGTTTGTTGATCTTTGGCAGTCGTTACGGATTGTCAGAAACCAGAAAATCTGACAAAAGTCTTGCCAAGAAGTACCTACCGTGTTATTCAGTTGATGGGTTGTGGAGGCCTGGGCCCCAAGTCTGCTATTTTTATAAATTTGTCATTCCAACACGATCCCATTGCCATTTAGCTAAAAGTTCGTAATCTGCTAAATTTATAATGGTCGATCATTGGTCGGTCAATGGTCTCGTAATACTTTTTGATAACCAAGCTATAAAAATCAATGACTGCACACTGACGTTCTAAATGGTGGGGCACTGATCAAAGGAACTGTCAAAATTTTAGCAGAATACCGCATACGTTTGTCATTCATTTGTCATTATGTACGAGATTACCATTCTATGCCGTTTCTTTCAATAGAGTGTCAGTGGTTGACCATTGGAAAGTCATAGTGTCGCTTTTATATTTAGTAGATTACCAAACTTGTAAAAATCAACCATTATGAAATCAATGATAGGTAGACCATTCTGACACTATTGTAATAGCAGACTTGAGGCCCTGGTAGGCAGCCCCTGCACGCTGCTGATATTCAGTTGAATTCGGCTTGACTGAAAGCCGAAACCAATATAGTTGGTAGAAGACATACTTTGAAATTACAGAAAAGTTGTCTATCAGACGACGCTTTGTTTTACTTAAATAGTATCTTCTGACGTTGAATTAAAACTTGTTTATTGCTGTTGCTAAAGTACAAAACTCAATTTAATTCGGGCACTCATTTGCTCTCGAATTTCAGTGGCGTTCCAAAATTCGGTTCCGTTATTCATCCAAGAAATTTAATGTCAAAGATTTTCATAAATATTTATCAAAGAATGGATGTCAGGATGTACGAACGGATCATCCGTATCTACCGGATTACATTTGACGCGCAAAGCCAAGATCCGACCATATTTATCAATGATATTTGCATACATCAAGTTCAAAAGGCAGCGGGTTTAATGTTAGGTTGCTTTTAATATTTCAGACGAGAGATATATTCGTATATTTGCGTATTTTCGACGGATATATACGATTTGAGCGATGGCCGGTAATGTAGCGTTGTGGGCTTATTTTTAGCCTTTTAGCCGTCTGATTTTTTTGGGATTTTCATCCGAGCATGCTTCTCAATTTATATAAACCTTATAACGTTACATCTCCAGTAGAATGGTGATATAAACTAGTGTAGTAGCAATGTCAAAGTCCATTCATTTATTTCAACTAGACATTAAAAGGCACTTTTGAACATTCATACAAACTTTAAAAAAATATTTCACTGTTGGGAAGCTACACTATTCCCGGGTGACATAGGCTATATTTTATCCGTGTATTGCCACGGGAACGGGAACAACGTGGGTGAAACCGGGGGGCGCTGCTAGTATTTAATTTTTTAAAAATATTGTGAACATCTTTTTACACTTAAACTTTTTCTTCAAGTAAAAACATTTTTTTTTACGCATGGTACGTATTTCTTTGTCTCTGCTTGTATCTTCGTATGATCTGTAGGCACACGTTTTCTTTCAATATTAAAATAAAATATCCACCTCAGCCTCTTTTTTCAAATGAAAACCTATTATTCTTTCCTAGCTTCAGATAAAAACTGTAGCCATGTTTACATAGG
This sequence comes from Hecatera dysodea, assembly GCA_905332915.2. NCBI lineage: Eukaryota > Metazoa > Arthropoda > Insecta > Lepidoptera > Noctuidae > Hecatera > Hecatera dysodea. Next base: position 5,945,036 of record HG995288.1, on the reverse strand, counting down.
GACCCGCATCCCTGCGTTTCGCATCAATCTTGTAGAATCCCTACCGCACAGCCCAAGGGATTCATTTAATTAATATGACGTCACATGTCTAACATACTGTTTACGTTTATTTAACACTAGCTTTTGGCCGCAACTTTGTACGATTTGTACTTAGAATCAAGTATTTGTATGTGGTAAAATGTAGCATACATTTTAAGTTGGACATCGAGCAGTAGAGCCGTGGAAACTGCGTTAAAATCCATGCAGTCACGTCGGGCGCCTCCTACCACTTTCTCACCAACTATTCTGCGCGGACGAAGTCGCGGGCAGAAGCTAGTACCTAATAAACATTAATATCTTGATTGTTTTCATGAGGCAGGCTAATGAGTAGCTCTTTCATGCACAACTAGAGTCACTATAATATTTTTATTTTCAAATGTTTTGACGTTCAAAAGTGCCGTTAATGGTCTAGTTGAAATAAATGAATTGACTTTGACTTTGACTTTCTCAACCGTGGACGTTGTGAAAGCTTATGTCTTAGGCTCGTGAAGAGTGGATCTTTTTATAGCAGCAAATTCCGTTACACGTTGCTGACATAATTTTCAGTAAAACAAACCTAAGGCTCTTCATACAAGGTAGTGTTAGCGTCAAAATCGATTTTATAATAGGGTGAATCGGCCAGTGTTCGGTTCCATAAGTGTTAATAAACATTATGAATATTTAATTATTAATAAGTAAGAAATCAAGTTCCATCTTTTTGGTAACCTTCCTTGCTTTAATTTCTTATACAGGCGTCTTTCATTTGATTTATATTTTTTTAAATCTGGAGAAACCCAAAACATTCTATAGACCAATTTATAAATAGCTAATTGATACCTTCTTGTAGTAGTAGAACATTTTCAGGATACCTTTTTCTAACAGTTTCTCTTGTAGTACTACTGGGCAAAAGCTCCCACCTTTCGCTGATTCATTTAATTTCAGTTCTAAGATACTACTTAAGTATTATACTAAAATATTATCTACTACTCGTATTTCAAGAATTCTGTCATAAAACAAAACAACGTCTTCAATCTTTCAACAAAATGAATAAAACTTTCCAAGCCGAAAATCGGTGCATTCACCTTATATAAACTTGTTACGGGCTCTCCGAGATAGATGAGAAATTAAGTACACATAGCCACACAGCTTGCTGTCTGATGTATGTACGTACAAGTACATCATACACGTCGAATTTCATTTGCAACATGCGCTGCCCTCTGTATGAAGTTCTTGTTAGATTATAGCAAGTTTGCTAAGTAGTTATGAAGTTGAATGATTGGTTTGTTTTTTGAATTATTGGTGTAATGCATTGTCTCATAAATTTCTAATACACTGAACAGAGAAAAGGATGGTTTCTTATCTTCCTACTTGATAAAAAAAACACAAATAATTAGGTGAAAATAAAATGATGTGGAAAATAATTGAATAAAATGCAAACGCACTGACTAGGACATTACTTGGCTCAGTCAGTTCAAAAATCATTATTTATTGGTACCTATACAACCCTACAACTGTTTGTAATGATGAACATCATAGTGTACATCTTTGCAGTTTACATAATTTACATTTTAATCATGTCCCCGTGTTTTTAGTCAGTTTTGCAGACGAATTTTGATTTTATTACTGAACCTATATGTTTTACAATTTAAAGCCTTGAGTAAACACAACAGCACAAAAGTATACCAGTAGCTTGCATGGCGTTATTACACTCACTTTGATACATCTGTGCGAGTAACTAGCATGTTTTAACACCAATATAAGATGTGTGTGTGTGTGTGTGTCGGAAGCTTTCATACTATTCCTGTATCTGCCTAGCTGTAAGTTTTCCTAAAATAAATAAAATAAATAAATAAATAAATATTTCCAGACTTCATATTTCCCCAACAGGAATATCGACATCAATATTGACGTGTTATAAATTCAGCACACTATTTTATAGCCATAGAGTAATAGCAAATGGAATGCCATGTCGCTATTGCTTTCTTTATTTAATAGAATAGTTTGTGTTGCACGAAAATCTATGGGCTATTTGAGGCAAAAAGATGCTTACAAATGTGCCTTAAGTAGCTCCTAAATTTTCATTGTGATAGTTATAAAACAACTAGCTTCTGCCGGTGACTTTGCCCGCGTTAGTGAGTGATATTATATCTATTATTAGGAAGACATATCCATCCATCCAGTATAAGTTTAGTAGGAATTTATCTAATTAAACTATGAGAAACTTTGAAAAAACATTGCTTTTGATAAAACTGCAGTTATGTATGTACTCATAGTACTTTTTTACTCTAATTTTTGCTTAATCATTGAGGAGTCCGTGAGCATCTAATAATAGTCGCAAGGATATATCATCTTGACAAAGCAATGTTTGCTGAAGTTTCTGTGAATGCGCGACAATCTTAACAAACCGAAACTACTCTATGCCTCGGAAAGCACGCTAAGCTGTGATTTCCGGCTTCGTTTATAGATTTTTGAAAGTCATTAAAGATTGTCACAAACCAAAAAATCTGACACAAGTCTTGCCAAGAAGTACCACTCCCCGTAAAATACTGGTACTCTGAATTCTATTTTTTTTTTATTTCATTTAAAAAATCATTTTGCCTAGAAAGCGGTCCCCAATATATTTAAGAAAAGACCAGATTGAGTAATAAACTATTTACTATCCAAAAATTGACGCTTCAACATCGAGCATATCGCAAAATTACTCAGTAATAAAAAAGTCACGATACTCCATTATCTCACTCCTCCGTGATATTTGACGACAGCTGACTCATGAGTTATTTCAGCCAAGTGTTCGTAACTATAAATAAACATAGGATTAACTTGGAAGGTAGAATGCACGAGAAAGTTATCTGAGGGATGTCTTTGAGCGAATTATCTGGCTTGGAATTCATCCCCTCCTCTCTTCCCTGCTAATTAGACTTGCAATACTCTGCTCTAACTTGATTAATTTTAATTACAAGTACTCAGTGTTTTCCAGGTAATATTAAAGTGGTTTGAAAACATTTTTTCACCGGTGATTGAATGCTTGTCACAACTTTGGCTTCTGGGTTAGAAAAATAATAAAGTTAACTGACTGTAAGTCGCACAGCGTCATAGTATTTTTCAAAAACAAAACGAGTGTTCTTTGACAAGCGCAAATTATTTATAATTATAATAAAAACAATAGGAGTAACAAAGACCCGCACGAGGCCAAAGATTTACTAGAGGCCCTTTATTTCACAAGACCTTTTGTTCGTGTTACAAAAAATCCACAGTCTGACGCTTTTTAGATATATAAGTATTAAAAATAATAAGATCCTTCACTGCACGTATCTTTCTACTATATCAAACAATCCGCTTTGACGTCAGTCCACCAGTGTATCAATTTACACAGAAATTACTACGTAATAATCTGCTTAAGTATTTCCAACTCTAGTACACTCCACGTATGGTTCGATTTAGTTTGTCGGAATATTTCATCCATATGATTTTCTCCTTTGACGTTTATAAAGTGTTTTCAGTGTGTACTTACTTAGATTCAGTAGTAGTTTTGTAAGTAATTTTCATGCTAATATAGGAATAAAGACAGAAAAAGGCGTACTATATATGCCAGGGATGATCCTTGGAAATATAGCTGGCGCCAAGTTTCTGTTGAGAATTTACTTGATTTAAAGAGTTACTGCCAGGGTTGTGGATTTTTTTCGAAAGAGACACCGCGGCCCTGGAACGCAAAGGGCATTAGGAGGAACACGATTACACGAGTGGGTTTTACTTTGTTACACTCCGTTCAGCTCCGCCCAGAGTAGAAAAAGTCATTTGATGATTTCCCATCCATAAATAAAGTAAAAAAGTCAAAAGCTTTTTTTCTTTTTAAAGGGAAATTTAAACTTGAAGATTTTTGAAAAACTTAAGTAATAGTTTAACTATTAACGCCTGTTAAGATGATATATTACGCGATCAATATTACTCTAACCATTTTTGTTTCATATGCAGTTCCTTACAACTTTTTTGTTTTTACAAGATTTCGATTTGTTCGCCGGATGATCCAATATTCAAATCAATTTATTTACGTTACACATTAGTTTTTGGGCCATAAAAGTGTTTTGTGTAGAAAATGTTGACCGAATTGTTTTCATAGATTAGGAACAATAAGGGTTCATTGTTTTCGGGCGAATAAAACTCTAAAAATATGATTTAATTATTATTTTTAAAATTTCAATTCCTAAATAAAGACACAAAACACAGCACCAAGAGAGTACCTCCATTCTGTTTAACACATCGTACAAACAAACACTTAGGCTGCATTTGAAAGCTCCGGAGTGAAAGTCCGTGTTGGAGCTTTAGATCCTTTTATCTGCAGAACAAATGACTGTTACAGTGTGGGCCACGATTACGTGCACACTTTGTTTATTCGAGGATTAAATGGTGCGAGGAATATGGGTTGATTAAGTGCTTGAGTGGTTTTTAAATGTCTCTGTAGTTTTCGTGGGCTTCTTACTCGTAGTTTTTATTTAAATGAATATTGCTATTTATTTGGACTATTAGGCTGGTGGTTTGGGTTACATTTTTTACCTTCTTAACTTTGGTTTTGAAATTTTCATAGTATTTGGAAGTACTAGGGCGTAATTAAAAACCAAGATGGCGGCTTCTAACATGTGTGTAAAGTTCATTTAGGTTTTTAAGATACCCGAACACTAACTTACTTTGGCGATACCTATTCGTCGTTATAATTAAAAAAAAAAAAACAAAATGCCACAATTAATTGTGAAAAATTAAAACTCTTGATAAGATGTTTGAATCCATAAATGCTTGGTAAAACTAAAAACTAAAGATACCTTCTTGCTTTACCGCAGTTTCTTTTGATGTAATATTGTGTCTTCATTGTTTTTGTTAGTAATCGTTACTAAAACTTAAAAAACAGGACTAATTGCAACAACAAATGTAATTAATTTTGCCTTGAAAACAATATTTTGAAAAATCGTCCCTATTTCTAGGGATTTTTCATTAAATTACGCATTATTACAGCTCAAATTCAACGCTAACGGTGCTATTAAAAACAAAACATCGTTTATTTATGACAATAAAGTTATACTCAACATACATTTTATTCTGACGCTAATGAACAATAAAACAAACTTAAGTCGTGTTATTTTACTTGAAAAACATTTTTTTCTGTCGTACGCAACTAATTTGCTGTAGAAGAATTACTGATTAAAAAAAATATTTTACATTTAGTGAAACAAGCTGTTGTAACTATGCTTTGTACAGAGAGTAGAATCCCGCAAACTTTCATTAAAAAGGGAGTTATTCGTACTGATATAATTATGTATATGTTCAAATCGTACGGTAAACTTTGATACTGCAAATGGACTTTGTTAGTAGTTCGCTGATGGAGGGATAGATGGCGTAGCGGTTTTTTTTTTGTTGCTGTACGAATTTTCTTCGTTTGTCTTTCTTGTGGCGGCATTGATGCCACTACAGGTACTCGTTGACTCTGTTGGGATCTGAAGATCTGTGTTTTAAAAAGCCTTTATGTTATATCCAATATTGTATGGTACTGATTTTTTAATTCCTCTAGTATTTAAAAACTGCAGTCTGTGCAAAATTTCCAATGGTACTAGAACAAATACTAAAAATGTCGCGTTGCAAAACATATGTAGTACAAGTGTAGGTCAATTAAGTTCTATTTGTTTTTTTCATTACATGGTCATGTGGTTTATTAAAATAAAACCTCATCTTCTAGTAATGTAGTATAATAAAATTATTTTTTATTTGAAGAAACCGCCTTTCAAATTAAAAAAAAAAACACTACAAATTATAATTATAACTTTAATTTCAGAAGTCATTATTGGTTATTTATTCGCTTTTTGACACATAAAATTAAGATATTTTCAAATCAGTTCCTAAGGGACGGAGTTAGTATGAGTTAACAAATATAAAAAAGAATACAACCGAATTGAGAACCTCCTTCTTTTTTAAGTTGGTTATAAACTATTGGTGTAATTTAAAAGTGGCTAGAATGCAAATCAAATATTTAATTTATTATTCAAAGTCTATTTTCTGTGCATACTTTATTATGCACGCCAGTTGAAACTCTGTCGCACTGAGTTTGGCGTGTCTAAACTTTTTGGTAGTAAAGACTTTGTGTTTCATAATGTTGTTTGTGCAGTCCTAACTTATTTAAACATACGAAACTTAAAACTTTCTGCTTAATTAATGGCAAAATACACAGTCATATTCTGTTAGCTCAAATTAAAATTGTGTTGAAACATATGTATTTACTATAAAAATGTTTATTATTAATTTGTCTATATTTAATTAGTAAAGTTATCACAGCATCTCTATCTAAACTAACATTACGTTACTAGCTCGCTAACCAAGTACGACGCGTTCTGCAGTCGAGTTTGTGAAGTCCAGTTTGAAATTTTCGAATCTTGGACTAAAGTGACTTTCATCAACGTGTTTTTAAAGTTCAAAAATGTATATGGAACTACAATTTGGTTATGCTTGACAATTGGAGCTCTGGACAAGTAATATATTGTTGGTAGCGTGGACAAGGCGATTATCAAAACGTCAAAAATGTTTGGAATTGTAAAAGCTTAGATAGGGATCGATCACGTGAATTGCCTCACATGTATAAATAAATAGCACTTTATTTAAATAAAGAAAGTGTATTTTGGCATTTTGACAGTTTGCATGTGCTAAACGACAGTGACTTTATGTATAACTAGCAGCGCCCCGCGGTTTCACACGCGTAGTTCCCATTCCCGTGGGAATACGGGGATAAAATATAGCCTATGTTACTCAAGGTGAATGTAGCTTTCTAATGGTGAAAGAATTTTTGGAATCGGTCCTGTAGTTTTTGAGTTTATTCGTTACTTACAAAAATACAAATCTTTCCTCTTTATAATATTAACATAGATGTCCGTCCCAGACATAGGCATTCCCGTTTATGAATGAATTTGGTGGGTGCTTAATTTGGATACTGGTTAAAGAGTTCGAATTTCAAATTCTCTAAAGGGAATTTCAAATTCTCTAGAGTCTGAATTTGAATTTAAAAAATTGAAGGTTGAGCATTGTTGGGGGTTTTCATGAACGGGTATGTTTGCCGACATTAAATTTCTAACTTTCATTTTTTTTGGTTTTTTTTTTTTATTTGTCTGCCTATGTAATAAAATAATTTCATGAACGTCTGTCTGAAGCCTCCATTCAGTCATTATTGGCAGCAAGATGATGCCCATGATTCCTACAACATTCTAAAGCCGAGACGCTGGCTGAAGAGAACAAATTGCATTTTTTTCTTCTTCAGCTAGCGGCTCCGCCTTAGGAGTTGTCCCAGGGGGGCTCCCGGGGGGAAATGTTTGATCCAAATCTGTTCAGACAGAGATAATTTTGCATTTGTACTATTAGTATGAATTAACACGATATTTTCTAAACTTCAGCCAAAACAGAGACAAGCTGATTATTCAAACATTCAAGAAACTGATAATCCCGTCGAAGCGTTACCTATCATTCCTGGGTTTTACTTGCAGACGCCAAAAGTCGTATCCAAATCTTTGTTCGAGAACCCTAAGGCTTGGCGTGATGATGTGTTTGACGATATTAATAATGAAGCTACCAGGTAACTTTCAAATAAAACCATTTTTTTAACACTAACGCTTAATTCTTTGCTTTTCGGCTTGCAATTAAGTGTATGTCGCACTCGTGCAGAAAAGTGCATCAGTCTCCAGCGTAATTTATTAGCTTGGGCTGGTCATCGAGCAGTCCTGATGAAAATTGAGTGCGGTATACGAATAGAAATCCGTGAACTATTTCTGACAATAATTGCTTACTAAATATTATGTTTATGAACTGACCGTTTTTCGAGTAAGTGCATGTGTTCAACATAGTATGATACACGTGGACTTTTGTCATTGCAGTTTCTTGGTTTCATAACGGCCTCGACTTTAGCTCAGGCGTAGATGCCTGAGCTAAAGACGAGGCCATTATTGCCGTCATTGCAGTCAAGGCAAGTGCCATTGCAAGGCAAGTGCCATTGCAAGGCAAGTGCCATTGCAAGGCAAGTGTCATTGCAGTCGTGGTGGAATCTATTCCCCCACGACTGCAATGACACTTGCATCAATATTAACTATTTTCAATTTGTTTTATCTGTTTATAAGTTACTTATTACTGTGTCACTTTTGTTTGCAGGCAAAGTCAAACAAAGATTCGTACAAAAACTCAAAACAAAGGCGCACCAGACAACTACCTACATGTGTGTTATATTTTTTTACACCAACTACAAGGATACTCCTCAATACTCTCTAAAATAGTTTGTTTCCCTCTCCACGAGTGAGTGACTCCCGGCAATAGTATCAACTTGATACTGTACTGTAAAAACATTATGATCGTGTCTATAGAGGCTCTAGACAAATAGGATATCTAACTGAAAAAAAAAATAATGCGTCAGATAGATTTAAAAAAAATATTGGACACGTATTTTTTCTTTTTTCACGTAAACATAAAATGAATACGATACAGTGTGTTAAAAACACGCGTGAAGTCATTACGTGCTACAATTTTTACTAGCGTCTTGACGTCACTAGCCCCCACTCCAAAACTTTGATATGCTTTATCTTTATTTTTTTATGATTTTTATGTGTAGTAAAATACTCAATTGCCATTCTATCAGAATGACAATGATGAGACAGAGACCGTCAAAATTGCAAAATATAAGGAATTGATCACGTGAAATTTTGACAACATTTGTCAATCCTGTATACCCACTAACAGAATTTCACTTGTCCCTCTGGGCGTGCGCAGTAACTCGACGACGACAAATTACACGACGTTCTCTGCAAGCGTGCACGCCTCTGTGCACTGGTGGAAAAATTCACTCGCTTGTGGAGTGCCTTATTTTTAAAAAAACATATATTGCGCTCCTTTAGGTTAAGCAACGATTGCCCAGGTTGGTCTGTGGATGAGATGACCATCTTAATATATCGAGTTTCCTCCGTGCCTCGGAAAGCACGTTAAGCCGTTGGTCCCGGGTAGATCTATGGCAGTCGTTACGGGTTGTCAGAAGCCAGTAAATCTGACTCCAGTCTTGCCAAGAATTACCGTATTATCCAGTTAATGGGTTGTGGAGGTCTGGTAGGTAACCGCTCCACGTAAAATACTGGTATTCAGCTGAATCTGGTTTGACTGGAAAGCCGACTCCAATATAGTTGAGAAAAGGCTAGGTGGATGATGATGATTGCTTTCCTTTAGACTTGTACAACCTACATGCGTAAACCATCTTTATCTATTATGATTGCAGGAAAAAATCTTAAAAGCTGTGAGAAATCTTAATAAATTTCGAGAAAGCCAAAGGTAAGTGATATCTGTTCATATATATTTGTCTCTCATGAGTAAAAACAAAAAAAATGAAAGATGAATTTTAACTATCACAAGACACTATTTGTCGTTTAAATGTAAATTTTAAATTGAAACTCAAAGTGACGAAAAACTAACTTATTTTACGAGTTTATCCACATTTCCCTACTTACTACTTCTACTATTATACGAGGAGCTCGTGGCTAAATAATAACAGTAAACACTCACACTAAATAGTAACAGTTAAGCAACGTTTGCCAAGGTCTGTCTGTGGATGGGTGACCATTTGAACATACCGAGGCTCCTCCGTGCCTCGGAAACCACTGTAAGCCGTTGGTCCCGGCTGTCATTTGTAGATCTTTAGCAGTGGTTACAGATTTGCCAAGAAGTACCGTGTTACCCTGTTACTGGGTTATGGAGGTTTGATAGGCAACCGATCTACGTAAAATACTGGTATTCAGCTGAATCCGGTTTGACAAGAAGCCAACCGCAATACAGTTAGGAAAAGGCTAGGCAGATGATGAATCCTACTATTTTGTCTTCAGCCTTGCCAAGAATTACTGTGTTACACAGTTAGGCAGCCAGTCTACATCCAATTTGCCTGGAAGCAGATCCCAATAAACTTAGGAGTAGGCTAGGCAGATGTTGATGATCCTACTTCAAATAGACAAGAATGGCAAAAAAAATTAAGACGTTTGTTGAGTGAGATGGTACTCGTATGTGAAAGTACTTTGCCAAATAAACTTCAACATTTTAAATTGCCAAAAAGAACACTAATTCCTATTAAACTTTGTTTACTAAATAAAATATATTAATTTGAATATGAAATAATAAATAACTTATCATACACAAATAAATGATAACAATAAAATATTTCATTACAATGAAAGCTTTTTTACCTGTTGTACGCTAGCCAAAAATCTTGGAAAAATAAATTATGTACAAGGACTATTAAACGAGGCAGAAAAGTAGTTTTTTTTTTTCGGTTTAAGAAACTTGATTCCCAATAAATAAATACATGTCATTGACATCACATGTCACTTCCTTGAGAACATAAAAAAGAAAAACCGGACTTAATGTCATAAGCGTTAAGTCCGGCTTTTCTTTGCCTGGCCTTTGAACAGTTTTTTTAATAGTGCATAAAGTTTTAATAAATATTAAATAAATATACAGACATGTAGTTTACAAAAAGTTCGTCATCAGTATTACGAGGTAATATTTTTTTTTTTTTTTTTAAGTGATCGATCGGCAATTATGTAATGCCTAAGTTGAGTTTTGAATGCATTGAAAGAGTGTAGATTTCTTATACAGCACGGTAATTTATTATAAAGTTTTTTCGTCTTCGTTCTATTATCGACTAGCAGCGCCCCGCGGTTTCACCCGTAACCAAATAATCAATAAATCTTTCCTCTTTATAATATTAGTACAGCCGCGTCTCGGCAAACGTAGTGTAGGACGTCCTCAGACACGGTGGAGTGACGATTTATGCAGGACGGCTGGCAGAAACTGGATGCGAGAAGCCGAAAATAGATCTAAGTAGCGTGCAATTGGAGAGGCCTACGGCCAGCAGTGGACTGTAACAGGCTATTCACACGCCTTTTACGCACATATCCGGTTTTACTCCCGTATAGCCTTTCTCATAAATATGGCTATCATATACAAAAATAATTTTCCAAATCTGATAATAATTAGTGTGGAGATTAGCGTGCTCAAACAACCAAACTCTTCAGCTTTATTATATTAAAGTATGAGATGGGCTTTTGTTTGGCCACAATTTGATTTGGAGATAAGCGAGGCTGTGGTCGACGATGAAGAGGAAGAAAGAAAGAAAGAATAAGTATTTAATTGCTAAAAAACGACATACATTAATGGATTTTCCACTTAAACCTAAACTGTAGTATTCGTAGTACTTTAATTATGTTAGTAAAGACAAATTAAAATTTAATAGGTAACAATACAAACACCAAAAGTGATTAAGTGGTATACATATATAGGAAATGCATGTCGTGGTTGCGGCAAAAGGCTTCCACTCAGCATAATGCTGTGCCATGGGGGACCCTTAGCATGGCGCTGATTTTCAGTGATCACCTAAGTAGTCAATGGAGCGTGCTTGCCGAAAATGTATTGATTTCTTATAGACTCCTAGGTTGTGGTTAAGATTGTGATTAATAATTCCTACTATTTTCAGAAATAAGAAGAATAATATTAAACCTTATGTGAACTCCGCAAAAGCTCGTAAAGACCAAGCTGTAAATATGTTGGTAAGAAGTTTAGTAATAAAGTACCTTAAGTGAGGCAGTATGATTAAGTGTTTGTGACTCAATCACTTAAATTATTAAATGAAATTTGAATAGACTATGTTATGAATTAGTACAAGTATATGTGTAGGTAGTATGTTTCAGTCCAGATAATGGCAAAATCCAGTGACTAACTTTAGTGAGAGCAGTGGTGGCCGAGTGTTACCGGCCCCGACGTACGAATTGTAGGTCGTGAGTTCAAACCTAGCCAGGTGAATTACTTTGTGTAATTAATTTCATCACCACTGCTCTGAAAAGGGTGAAGAAAAACAACGTGAGGAAACCAGCATGTCCTAGAACCAAAAATTCGAAGACATGTGACATTCACCAACCCGCACTGGGCCCGCGTGGTTGATTACGGCCCATTCACTCTCTTAGAGAGGAGGTCTGTGTCCCAGCAGTGGGATCATTAAACGGCTTATTATGCTATGCTTATGCCAGTGACTAAGATGTTTTTTTCGTTTTGTTTTTGTGAAATCTACAAAAAGACTAACCAATACTAGTGAAAGTTGAAAATGATCTCGAGGGAATATACTCTTCGGGTGAAATGTATCTTATTTTATAAGCTAGGAGCCAATCAACTCGTGATGCATGTTTCATACAAAGTTGTCCCACCATTAGGACTTTAAAAACGAAACAAACAAAACGAAAGTCAGAGTTAAAAAATATGTTGACTGTGTTTGCTTACTTTCAGGGTCGAATGTTTAGAGGAATAAAAGGAAACATGCATTTTCGAGGAAACAAAATGTGAGTTGTTATTTTTTCTTCATTTACAATCCCACTGCTGATGAAAAAAAATATTTTTTATTTATTTGTTGTACACCTACCACAGTTTTTTCTTTTTAACGCAAAGGTAGAGAATGCTTTGTTGCATTAAGTCCGACCATGTACCACTCTTGTACATAAAGTTTAATTAAATAAACATTCATCAGTAAAAAAATTACCCACGGTGTTTAAAAATATTATTTGTTGAAATCCCTTTCAACAAATAATATTTTTAAACACCAGATTTAGTGCTTAATTATAAATACTGTATGTAAGCAATCCATCAGTTATATCAATCCATGTAAAGAAAACTGTTCAAAATCATGTAGCTTAAAGCTACATGATTTTCCTAATTTGAGGAATATTATTCATTGGAAATAGTTATAAATAATTAATTTTTGCAGTAACAACACTAACGTTACATGCGACTATCTATTTTCAAATTAATAAATGATTACTTACTTACTAATTTTAATTAAACGTATTCATTATAGAAACAAGAAACCACAAAAGAGGAACACTGATGCCTCCAGTGATGCTAAAGTACTTGGTGACTTACTGGTAAGATAAATAACAACCTTTTTTATGTATAGAAAATCATCAAATGACTTTCGTTGCTGTGGGCGACAAATTAAAGGATAAAGCCCATCCGCGTTCCTACTTTGCGTTCCAGGAGCACGGTGACTTTTTAGAACAAAATCCCCCCCCCCTCCCAACCCTCCCCCCCCCTCTCCTATACCCCGTATTACCAATGGGTAGCGTTGCTAACCTATACATCTTTTTTTTTTGTATGTGAAATCATCAAATATCGCTTTCAACATCAATCTCACTCTGGGTAGAGCGGAAGGGAGTGTCAGACTCTTGCTGACTATATTTCACCTATGTTCCTCCAAATGCCCTTGCGTTCCATGGCCGCGGTAACTCTTAGGGACAATTCCGCAACACCCATATTTCGCGAGTTATATCTTTTTAGTCTCAAGCAAAGTGGGGCTAGCAAATTGATATCAAACGGACATGAATCCAGACTCAACGGGCTGCTACTGAGAAATCCCATATGAAAGAATCCAAGAAGATTCCGATCTGGGAATCAAATCCAACATCTCATGCTAAGCAGTAGCCTCTAGAGGTTGTAATACCAGCCAACGAACCAGATAGTCTTCAAGTTAAGTAGGTAATAAATCATTCATAATATTTTATTGCAGAAAAAGTTTATGAAAGGAAACGCAAATAGCAAATATCGTGAAAAAGGAAAGCATGCGTAAGTATTTATAACATCTGCCAAGCCTTTCTCCAACTATATTGGGGTCGGCTCCCAGTCAAACTGGATTCACCTGAATAACAGTATTTCACGTGGAGCGGCTGCCTACCAGACCTCCATTAACTGGGTAACACGGTACTTCTTGGCAAGACTAGACTCAAATTTTCTGGCTTCTAACAATCCTTAAAGACTGACAAAAATCTGCAAATGATAACCGTGATCAACAGCTTAATATACTTTCCGAGCCATGGAAAAGTCTCGGCAAATGTTGCTTAACCTTAAAGATCAACCCGAGCGGTTGTTATTCTTTAGCAACGAGCTCTTCGAAAGTATTATACAGTATGTTAACTAACAGAGGGCGTTCCCGTTAACCCGCAATAGTATAGCATCCATATATGACCAAAAAATATTACCATTCAAAAACAAAATGTTTTTTTAATATTCACTAAAAATGTTAAATTTATACGTTAAAGAAAAACTCTGTACACGCGTACTTGCCGGTTTGGGCATTGCTACTACGAGTAGGTACTATTCCGCCCTACTATTTTGATTTTAAACAGGATGTTTCCAACTTATTGTCAATTATTTTTTTTTATTTTTTTATGCTTATTTTTCTATTCTGATATTTTCATTTTAATCTATTAATGATATCTAGATTAACGAATTTAAGGGAACGCCCTCTGTTATTTAACATACTGTATATGTGAAATAATAATTCGAGATAATTTCAATCAATCGCCACTAACTCAATCCCTAAAAAAATGAGAGTTGCAATGTAATCTGGTGTCCTTAATGACAAAGATTTTTTATTTTGATCGATTTGGTATTTAATTTCTGTATTTAAATAAATAATGTTGACAACTATGACACTATTGTTATATTGTTACTCAGTTAGTGGGTCAGATAAACTGTCGCTTGCCGTGCAAAATGCTGTTGTTACTCAACTGTATCCAGTCCCATTTAATGTCGACTACAACATAGTGGGGATAGCACTCGCTTTTGTGCCGCCAAATATTTTTTACCTACCGTAATATGGCGGTTAGACAAAATATTTTATTACAACTGAGTTTTTATAAAACATTGCCATTAATCACATGGGTGTATTATTAGTTTCAGATACTATGAAACAAAAGAGCAAAGTGTGGAGAATGGCGGCTTTCTGGTGAGTTCGTATCTATGAGTAAACTATAATTATCTATATCACTACATAGTATAAAACAAAGTCGCTTTCTCTGTCCCTATATCCCTATGTATGCTTAAATCTTTAAAACTACGCAACGGATTTTGATGCGGTTTTTTTAATAGGTAGAGTGATTCAAGAGGAAGGTTTATATGTATAATACATGCATATTATAGTAGAGAAAACATTCGTATCTACATTGCATCCGTGCGAAGCCGGGGTGGGTCGCTAGTTTAATATAAAAAACTGAACTGAGTGTTTGTTTGCTTGAACGCGCTAATCTCAGGAACTACTGGTCCGGTTTGAGAAATTCTTTCAATGTTAAATGGCCTATTTGTCGAGAAAGGCTTAAGCTATATATCTTCACGCTAAGACCAGTCACGAGAAGGAGCGGAGCAGTTATGAAAAATGTGACAAGCAACTCGTACTGAGGAAGAGTTGGTTTAAATCATGTCTCAAATCTTCGTCTTGTTTTGGTTCGAGGACATGCCTGGTTAATGCAAGGCAAGAAACCTAGTATAGAAGTAAGCTACACAAAAAATTGCCTGTCGAGTTTCAGGGCCAAGAAACTCTTTTCTATAAGGTCATCCCTTTGCACCTATTTGCCTCGATCTGTTTGCTGTTTGATAAGGAGGATTTTTTTACTCCTCAAAGACAGTTGTTTCATTTCTCTGGGGCTCGTAGGTCTTCATTGACTCGACGTTTTTGATTCTGGCTTTTAGGAAATGATTGGGATTAGTATAGCAGGCTTGTCCATGACATACAACTTGTAATTCTGTTACCACTGGACTAACTGTAAATCTATCAAATACTTTTTTTAAATAATAATTATTGTTTATTTATAAAACAGGGCGCATATTATTATATACTACTATTATAAAGAGGAAAGATTTGTTTGTTTGTTTGTATTGAATAGGCTCCGAAACTACTGAACGGATTTGAAAAATTCTTTCACTGTTTGGAAGCTACGCTATCCCCGGGTGACATAGGCTATATTTTATCCCCATATTCCTAAGGGAACGGGAACTATGCGGGTGAAACCGCGGGGCACTGCTAGTGTACAATAAAATAACTTGCACTTTTTATTATTATTTAATTACTGGTTAAATTAAGCAATAACAAGTGCCAAACCGCATCCGGCCACAAATTGTTACCGGCAAATTAATTTAATCAGTCAACCGCACTGAAACTACAAATTTATCGCAGGTATGAGCGACAGTGGTTTTTCGCGCGTTAATTTTTTGACGCCTTATGAGCAATTTCGATCTATTGCTTGCACATAAAATAATTATTATTTTATGTTTATTTTAACATAAACAAAATAGGTGTTTAGGTTTCCATTAAAAAAAGTATTACCTAGTAGGCTAAAACGGCATTCATCTTTTAAAAATGTATTCCTACGTCAAATGCTTGGTCAAAAATCAATACCTCTCTCTTTAATCGTTTTTATTTGGGTTCTATGCATTTTGTTTCAAAATAATTATTTTATAAGTTTATCTGTTATGAATTTATTGTATTTCCTTTTCTCTTTAAAATCCATCCAAAGATTGTCTTGAAAAGATTGCTTTTAGCGATAAGGTCGCGCATTGTGTCACCCTATGTAATGTTTTCTTCATCTATATTTTCTGTAACTTATATGGTGTACATAATAAAAAGTATTCTATTCTTGTCTATACTTGTTATAAAATTTGTGACTATACAATCTTGAAGATGATTGTATAGCCATCGATTTTTTTATTAGATTTGATGATGCATTAGAATCCACCATTATGTTAGTAGGTTTAGATTAATTTTGAGTATTTGACATTTTTACAGGGGCATATTCAAAATAACAACCAGGGTCTGGAAACTCAGGAAACTGAATCGTAAGTACATAATAATTATATTAAAAATTGTAACTTTTTCTAATACCTAGTTTACTCGTAAGTCTTATCGGATTAAATTATAATAATCTTAGCATCGCTATATACCAATGATAGGATTGTTATCTGTTCTGAGAAAAAAAGTGGCAACACTGCCCCAGTGACATGTAAAATTTCTGACTCGTATTTTAAAATTAGATTTAATTAGTATTTAAGTGAAATTATGGTGAAATTGTTTGTGTAAACGTATTATAACTGCGTAAATACACAGGATAATTGTTTTCCTGGAAATATATCCAGAAAAACACAGTTTTCGGTACCAACTGTCACCGGTAACCTAAAACGGACAGCTGACGTTCGAATAAAATTACGGATATAAACGGGGAAGTATTGTTTACTTTTATTTGTATACATCAACATTAATAGCACACATTCGTCACTATATCTCAGTAACACGTTCTTGCAAAGTTTTAATAACTTTTTCGCAGATTCACGACTCTGCGTTGGGACTATATCGCTTTGTTTACATTGTATAAGTTAAAGATTTCTTATTTCTGTGTTGTAGCCCAATTATTAGTATTTTTTTTCAATAATATACAACATCAATAACGCTTATAATCGTTATTTTTGCATCGTCATCTTTTATCTATTAAATATTATATTTTAATTTAGGCATCCTACCCACATGAAGAAAATCATAATTTAAAGGCAATCAAAAGCGAGAAAATAAAATAAACAACAGCTTTTAAAGCCAATTCAGTAGCATACTTTAGTTTTTCACTTATCTGCACTACTTTTTTCCTAAATTTTTAATATTCCTGTCATTTCCAATTTTTTTTGTTTTTTTTTTTTTTTTTTTTTTTTTGTCATTTCTCTACATTCTCTTAGTTTCTTTCCTTCTTATTTCAGTACCTAAATTTCAAACCATGCCTGTGATGACCCGTAAGGCGACTGCTCAGGATATGGAGCTTAAACTGAGAACGGCTCTCCAGGAACTAAAAGCCTCGACCCTCCAATGTCAAGAAATGTTACAAGAGAGAGAGGAAAGTGAGGTGGAAGTAAGGAAAGTGGTTCATAAAAACACATGCCTTAAACGGGAGCTAGTAGACCTCAGTCAACAATACCAAGACATTGTTGGAGAACGCGACCAACTGCGAGTGATCACTGAGGGTTTCAATAACTGTAGTAACTTGTATGAGGAGGCTTTATGTAAAGTTAGGGACCTAGAGGATGAATTAATTCATGCAAACAGTTGTATTATCAAATTACAGAATGAAAAACAAAGTACTCAGGTTAAGGAAACTAACCACTTATTTAACGAATTACTGGGCTTTAAAAATTGTAACCCTCATTCCATGGTTATGATTGACCTAACTGAAGATTCTTTATTGAAACATAATAATAGTTATAAAGTTAGTCATACCAAGTTAAAAAAGTATGCAAAATTAAATAGAATTATCAAAAAATGCCATCAGTTCAAAAAGCAACAAAAACACTTTTCTAAAAATATTCCACTCAGGAAAGAACGTGTTGATCTCATTAGTAAATTAAATAATTATCAAATTAAACTAGAAGACAGCAAAAAAATATATGAGATTGATACACAGCACTTACAGTCTGAAATAAAGGTACTTGAAGCTCGTCTGAGTTCACTTTCAAATACATATGTACAATCTAAGAATCAAATAAAAGAACACATTCTTGCTGCAAATGAGTTAGTTATGTGTCAGTGTACTTGCCAGTCAGTATCAAACATTGATGCTGTCCAGCCTGAGCCAATGGAGGTACCATCCCAGGCAGAGAATTTGTCTCAAGACTGCTTCACTGAACAAGATAATATTAATTTTGGACAAGATTTATCTCAAGTTGAACAGCCTGATATTGGTAGCTTTTCAGCTGAGAATAGTGTTTATCATTCAGTTATGTTCTCAGACAGTATAGGAAGAGGTTTGGGTAAACTGGTTAGTAACAACCTGAGTAATTGTACACAAAATTATTGTATGCCAGGTTTAACTTACAAGCATATTATGGCATTTCTAAAAAACAAAAATTATACTTCTAATACCACTGTTACTGTGTTTATAGGTAATAGTTTAAAAGTAAAAAAAGCAGATATCACAGACAATGTAACTGAGATGTTAAAGGACAATGGCAGCCGCCCATACATTGTTTTAGCTGAGGTGAAATTCTTACGTCTTTAAATGAAAAATATCTTGTTTAACTCAGCTTCACCTTCTGAACTAGTATGTGCAAGAATTTTGGTTCAAGAAGGCCGAGAAAAATAGATATTCAGTCATGAACTTTTGTAGGTTATGTCTATGGTAGCTTGGTAGGTAAAGGGCCCCCGAGACGATCAAATACACTTTACAAGTCGTCGTTTCACGTTATATTTAATAGGTATCTAAAAAATAATATATAGTAAAACTGGTCTGAGACAGCCAGTCGCCGAGAGCATTGTTTTAGGTATTGAAGCAATAAGATTTATCTAACATTCTGGGTTTTAATAATTACTTGCTAAGTTTTCGCACGCTTAGCAAGTATTTATAAAATCCTAGAATGTGTGTAGAAATATCGAGTTGATAAGAACCAATAAAACAAGTTTAATTTTTAAATCTATATTTATACTTTTTCATCAATCTTACAATTATTTCATCCAGAAATTCTGTGGGTATGGTAATATTTTGCCGATGTCAGGCCCATCCTAAATACCAGACTAGCGTCATTACATGAGCGTAACATCCTACTGTGCGACGACGAAGTAAACAATTACAGCAATGTTTACCGATTCCTCACCGGCCAGGAATATCATTCAGTTGATACACAGGATTCGTGTCGGTTTGCTCTACGAACTTCCATCTGGCGGTACCTAGCAAACAACTAGTTCACTGATAAGTAATCCAAAACAATAAGGCAAGATCGGCGTCCAGTATAGAAAAAGCTCAATGTCACAGGGAAAGTCTCGCGAGTCCTTAAACACGCACAGGGTCACACAGGGGCACATCACAGTCCATAATATGCAGTCCGTACAAATGAAAATTAAAAAAATACGGGAAAAACAATAGAGAGCACTGATTGAATGTATCAACTCAACCAACATTAATCGTCAGTAATCAAAATATTATTTTTTTAGATTCGGGATACTAGTCTTTTTGCCAGTCATTAAAAGCAATTTATTTATTTTTACATCACAGTGATTTGACCTCCCTGCAAGGAACACTTACACTTAAAAATAAACTATATTGGTACTCCGTTTAATTATTCACTTACTCCGTAATAAAAAAATAAAACTGATTACAATTCAATAATGCTGTACTTACTGTCACTTGGCAGGATAAATATAAAATGGCAACACTACACGGTACTCAAAAAGTCAAATAACTTTTCATATAAAATATCTTTTTTCTCCGGCCTGATCTCGTAAATCTGATACATTGAAAAAATATAGAAAAATAATGGAACTTCCGTCGTATATAAGTCACTTTTAGACGCTTAAATTCATGTCAGCTAAAATTTCGCCATTGTTCTTTCAATTGTAATAAAATAATATTGTGTGCTTTTCCATATTTTGATCAATTGTCAATTAGACAAAATAACTACATTCATAGGCTAAATAAACACATGCACTTCTTGGCTAGTCACTATAGTGACAAGTTTATGTTTTTTGACACCAACATTTTTGTGGAAAATTTAAAATCTACTAGGGATACTGTGTATCTGCCAATTAATTTTAGACACACAATAGCAAAGCTATTAGCTAATTATATTAACTCAGACATAAGTAGTATGTCGAAGTCTTGTGTAATTAAATCCACAATGTTTAGTAATGATACTAAGAATCAGGTGGTGAACCAGAATAACTGTAGCACTATTGCTATAAATCTTTATACAAATTGTACGAAGGAGGTTCCATATATCACTAGGGAAAATTCAATGGCTAACAAAGCAGACTCATTGCAAAGTGATGATATAGAAGTCATTGGGCAAACTCCGGATAAAAATTTAAACTAGTATATAAGACAACAGAGGATATTAATAACAAATTAGTTATACCTACCAACATTAAAGTGTCCTCTTGCTCTCAATTTAATGAATGCCAAAAAGGGGGTCAGCAGCATACCTTGAAATTATTTCATCAAAATATTCAGGGTATCTCTTCCAAATTATTAGAAATTGAGATGTTTTTAGAAAGAACAATGTTTGATATTGTATGTCTTAGTGAACATTGGCTGAAGGATTACCAGATGCTAATTAATTACGAAAATTATAATGTGGGTAGCTGTTTTAATCGTAAATCAATGTTACGCGGTGGCTCCCTCATATTAGTAAAAAACTGTTTAAAATTTAAGCAACGTAATGACATTGTTAACCTGTCAGTGGAACATTGCATCGAACTGTCCTGTGTTGAGCTAGATAAGCATGTTATAGTGTGTGTGTACAGACCTCCAAACCCTCAAAACTTTACTTTATTCGAATCAACAATGGAAGACATCCTTGCGAAACTTGCAGCAGGTAGAAAATCTACGATTATTTGTGGAGATTTTAATGTAAATATTTTAGAAAATAATTCAGTAAGCAGTAGATTTTTAAACCTTTTTAAATCATTCAATTTATCTAATGTTTTTGCAGAACCAACTAGGATAACACCAACTTCATCAACTTGTATCGATAATGTATTCTGCGATTGTGATTATCTAGATAAAGCCATAGTTAATTATCTACCGTCTGACCATAGTGGACAATTGGTAACGTTTGAGTTTAA
Source organism: Hecatera dysodea (assembly GCA_905332915.2). Lineage (NCBI taxonomy): Eukaryota > Metazoa > Arthropoda > Insecta > Lepidoptera > Noctuidae > Hecatera > Hecatera dysodea. The sequence goes on along the minus strand of HG995288.1, from coordinate 5,923,564 downwards.
AGCTGTCTTACAAAAAATTCAAATACAATATAGGCCAATTACAACTGGCAAATTAGAGAAATTCAATTGTAGTTTACAAAATAAGTAAAATGATCTAGGCCATGACATTAAAGATGCAAATAAATTTTACGATAATTTCTTTTCAGTGGTATTAAAAGAATTCAATACAACATTTGAAAAGAAGTCAAAAGACACTTTCCCTAAGTTTATTTTCAGTGACTGGGCGACTAAACGTATTAGGATAAGCAGGGAAAGACTATATGAACTATATGGCCTTAAGCCTTTCATTAACACTGAATCATTTAATAAGTACGTAAACAAATATTCAAAAGTTTTTAGAAACACTTGCAAGGTAGCTAAAGCCCTGTACATTAGCAACAAGATTAAATGGGCTGATAATAAAATAAAGACAGTTTGGAAAGTTATCAATAATGAAACTAATAGAAATAAAGTACGGAACACTGATTTTTTATTGGAGACTTCACATGGTGCCATAAGCTCAAATTTTGAAGTAGCTCAAGAATTTGTGAATTTCTTTACTAACATACCATGTAAGACTACTGAAGCTTTAGACTCGTCACCCGAGGTCTCAATTAATTTATTAAGAGCAAACGTTCCAGACTGCCCGGTTGAATTCCAATTCAAACATATCAACCCTATGACAGTTATAAAGGCCTTCCGGCAAATTAAAATCAAATTGACTGAAGACCTATGGGGTATGTCCGTCAAAGTGTGCACATCCATAATTGAAACCACAGCACCATACTTGGCTTTAATATTTAATTTATGTGTGGACCAAGGTGTCTTTCCGGATATAATGAAATACAGTAAGGTTATACCACTTTTTAAGTCCGGCGATAGTAAAGACACCAATAATTATAGACCTGTATCCGTGTTGCCGGTTTTCAGCAAGGTCTTCGAAAAGGTGATGCTCAATCAGATGCTCATTCATTTCAACACCAATAAAATCTTACACGATCAACAGTATGGTTTCACCAGAGGACGTTGTACGACTGACGCTGGTGTCACCTTACTAAAACATATATTTGCAGCGTGGGAAGAGGCCCAAGATGCCATAGGAATCTTTTGTGACCTCTCCAAGGCATTTGATTGTGTTAATCACGAAACCTTGCTCTTAAAACTAGAACATTACGGACTTTGTAAACTTGCACTCAGTTTAGTAAAGTCTTATTTAAATGACAGACAGCAGCAAGTTCAAATAAACGGTGTAAATTCATGTGGTTTAGGAGTCAAAATGGGGGTACCACAAGGCTCAATACTGGGTCCTTTCCTCTTTTTAGTGTACATTAATGATCTACCCTATCTTTTGAAAAAACAATCACAAATGGTGTTATTTGCTGATGATACGTCCTTAATTTTTAAGATAAATAGACGTTCCGCAAATCTTGACGAAGTGAATGACTCCCTTCAGCAGGTCCAAAATTGGTTTACTGCTAATAATTTAGTATTAAATGAGAAAAAAACTAAATGTATTAGATTTGTTTTACCGAATGTTAAAAGTAGTATTGAGGAAATAGTATTGAATAAAGAGAAACTAGAATTCGTCGAAAGCACAGTTTTCCTGGGGATAACGCTCGACTCAAGGCTACAATGGGGTCCTCATTTAGCATCACTTGCAGGACGGCTAAGTTCAGCAGCATATGCTGTCAGAAAAATCCGTCAACTTACTAATGTAGATACCGCGAGACTGGTCTATTTTAGTTACTTTCATAGTATCATGTCTTACGGTATTTTGCTATGGGGACGGGCTGCAGACATAGAGTCTATTTTTATTCTGCAGAAAAGAGCAATAAGAGCCATTTACAATCTCCGCCAGCGCGATTCTCTAAGGGAACTGTTTAAGGAAATTAACATCATGACGGTACCTTGTCAATACATATATGAAAACATTATGTATGTTCGGAAAAATCTTCATATGTTTAATAAGATCAGCGACAGGCATAATTTTAATACCAGAAATAAAAACAAATTAGATCAACCTAGGTTTAGATTGGCTAAAGTACACACTTCTTTTATGGGGTATTGCATAAAATTTTATAACAAAATACCAGTCGATATTCTTCAATTGAATGAGAGAAAATTTAAAACATGCATAAAACGCACACTATGTAGGCAAGCATATTATAAACTGGAAGATTATATCCTTGATAAAAATGCTTGGCTAAATGCCGGTCCTGCTCCACAGCCTCAACCACTTGGGTTAACAAGTTAGGATTATATATTTGGAAGAGATGCTCGCCCTTTTTTTGTCTCATTTATTTTTCTTTTTTTTATTATATTATTTTGAGAATAAATAATTTATCTGTTTTTTTTACTTGTATTTGCTTGGTTTAATGTAAACCGTAGTTTTGTATACTGTAGAAGCATTTTATTTTCAAATATTGTAAATGTGAGTACCATGGAGCCATTTACATGTGATACCTTATAGTTTACTTTGTGACTTGAACTAAAATGGCAGTTGAGAGCATGTCATGCTCGCTCAAATGTCTCGCTGATGGTGGCGTGTGTGTTGGATCGTTCGGTTCCCTTCAAAATGGTTGAGCTAAACGGTGCCGATACACGCGTCATGTTCATGAACGGGCGCCGTCGGTTGAGACTGGTCACCTCTTAACTGCCACTGATTTGTTTTAATCTTTATACTTTGAATTGTTTTGTGGTTTCCTTTTTTTTCTTTGCATTGTCCTCACATATAGAAGCACCAAAGGATGTATTAAAACGTAATGTAATACAGAACATGATTTAAAAGAGTGTCCGTGGAGTTTCTTGCACGTTCTTCTCCATAGAGATCTACGCTTTGGAACGTGCAGATAGCTTCACCTCTTTCGACTTGACAATTCAAAAGTGCCTGTAAAGGGTTTAATTGAAATAAATGCTTTGAGTTTGAGTTTGAGTTTGAGTTTGAGAGTTCGCCAAGCCGAGCGTTGGATAGTTCGCCGTCCGGTAACAACCAGGTCTGGGTCCTTGGCACGTTGTGTTCCACACGAGTCTTAAAGAGAAGTCAGCATAGAAGAAGGGGCCCACTAAAGCCACTGCCTGCCAGGGTTGCAAAAAACATTCGAAAGAGTCACTGCGGACCTGGAACGCAAAGGGCATAGGATGAACACGGATTCCACTCCGCCCAGAGCTCATTAATGTTTCAAATAATTTGATGATTTCCCATCCAAAATATAAGCAGAAAGATGACCAGCGCCACTCGATAAAAAATAAAAAGCTTAACTGTGTCTACGACGTAGCAACAGCTACGAAGCTTTGCTACCCAAGCTACGCATGTTTTTATTTGAACTGGTTCTTCATCAACCATATATTTTTCTTCATCAACCGTATATTTTAACGAATTTCTGTGACAGTCCTAGTAATATTATTATATACGATTTATTTATTTCAAGTATCGTTTATTCAATTACAGAAACCAGGGTCGACCGAGTATAATAATAGTGTAAGTTTTGTTAGATTTAATGCTGATGTAAAGATTTCAAAGGGTGAAAATACTATTGCGGAATTTGTTCGAAAGGTTCTCCGCGGTCCTGGAACGTAAAGGGCACTAGAAGGATCACGGGTGGGTTTTAGTCAGTAAAAGTCTGACACTCCCTTCCGCTTCGCTCAGAGCGGGAGCAGTCATTTGATGATTTTCCATCCAGAAAAAAACAAGATCATATGTAGGTAGGTCAAGTCAGCTATCAGTCAGTCAGTCACCAAAAGACACTGCTGGACATAACCCTTCCTAAAGAGTCATCACATAGACTGGTCCTGTGCGTCTTGAAGCCAGCGGACTCCCGCGGCCTTCCCAGGTAAACGGTCCCCCTTGAGGCCTTCCCACTTCCGGTACGCGGTCACCACTTCAGTACCCTTCAACCGCATCCACTTTCTGTTCTGCGAGCAATGTGCCCTGACAACTGACAATTAAATTTGACGATTCTTCGGGCTATGTCAATAACCTTGGTATTCCAGTGGATATCTTCCTGATTTGTCCCTCAAGTAAGCCTCGAGCACACGACGGATGTAGGTCAGCATCCGATGATACCGGAGGGCTTCCCTGATGGAACTCTAGGGTTCAATCAGTACCTACATTATTTTGAAGACCGCTTTTTCTAAAACCAGCCAAGTGAGAGTCGGACTCGCGCACGACGGGTTCCGTGCCATTATCTATAAAAATGCTAAAAAAATCACGTTTGTTGTATGAGAGCCCTCTCAAATATTTATTCTATTCTGTTTTTTAGTATTTCCTGTTATAGCAGCAACAGAAATACATGCATTATGTGTGAAAATTTCAACTGTCTAACTATCACGGTTCATGAGATACAGCCTCATGAGAGACAGCGGAATTTAGCAATAGCAATAGTCCCGCTTTACCCTTTGGGTACGGAACTCTAAGAAGGGTAGGGAACGGGTGACTGTTAGTTAGTAGTAGTAATAAAATTAACCGTTTAAATCATGTTTAGAAAAACTATTAAATATCTTCTCCATTTCACACAGCTCCACTGCACCACTTCGTGACGTAAGTATAGAAATTATCAAATAATAATTATTTTATAAACGCACCAAAAATAACTTGTGTATTGTTTTTGTTTATTACGGTTTTCAAATTAATTTCCGTGTATATTTTCAGGAACTTGAAATGGAAAACAATGCCATGGAATCTATGGAAGTTTCGTACGTACAACTTATAGTATCTAATCAATAAGCATAAAAAAAACTTAACACTATTGTCTAGACATGGCATAAATTATTAAAAGTGTATACATATCTGCCCATTAATTCATTCTCATCACAATGCCCATACCAATTCCCTTTCAACTTCACAAACTAAATAGGAATAATAATATAATAATAACTGTATTTACTACAATTTGTACTTCTAGTGATGAAGACCAATCCGTAAGTAAATGTAGTTATATATCGAATTTTAAATCGAATAATGTTTTAACTATCATTGCTTAAAGCTACATAAATGTTTCTTCTAATATCCTGATACTTATGGGTTTGAAATCAGTATGAAAATAGCTTGCTAAGTATTAAGGTTCCCGCAGACAGGTGCGACGTGATACTACGCCAGTAATGCAACTACTCGTTTTCATGTAAAATGGATAGATGGCGCAGATAACGAATTATTCTATGAAAAAGCTTTGTGTCGTAGTTGTCGTATTTTGAACCCATCTGTTGGAGCCTTTAATATTAATCATAATCAGCCTTTTAATATCCCACTGCTGGGAGAGTTCCTCCCTTTTTTTTTTTTTTTTTTTCTGGATGGGAAATCATCAAATGACTTCTCCCGCTCTGGGCGGAGCGGAAGGGAGTGTCAGACTCTTACTGACTAAAACCCACCCGTGATCCTTCTTGTGCCCTTTGCGTTCCAGGGCTGCGGTGACTCTTTCGAACAAAATCCGCAACCCTAGCAGGCACTGACCCTATGCGGCCCCGTCTACGTTGCTGACGGCTCTTTGAGGCGCGCGTGGAACACGACGCGCCGTCGACTCGGGCCTGGTTACTATCGGACGGCGAGCCACCCATAGCTCGCCATCCGCAGGCCCGCGCCTACGGTGGCCGGGAATCGCCCTGCGTTTCCCGACGCCCGGGGCGTCTTCTTCTGTTGCGGCGGCTGGGGCGTGAGGTTTCCCTCTCACGCACGCGTTCCGCCTCCTCCTTTGCTAGCATTACTGCTTCGCAGAAGGAGGCGACCGCTTCCCATGCCTCCTCGCTCCGGACCATGGCTTGAACCAGGGCCGGACGCGAGAGGTTGCCGCCGCCGATCGCCTCGACGAGGACACGGCGGTGCTCCGCCCAAGCAGGGCAGACCTCCACCGTATGCTCCACCGTGTCCTCCGGGCGATCCACACAGTGATGACACCCGGACGCGTCCTCCCGCTGGATCCGACACAGGTACCTCCCGAAACAGCCGTGTCCGGTAAGCACCTGCGTCAGGCGGAAGGTGAGGACGCCGTGACGTCTCTCCAGCCACGCCTCAAAGAGGGGACTTATCGCCGCAATAGTGGCGTGCCCAGAGAGTTCCTCCCTAGGAGAGAGAATAGGAAGCCTTTAAATGTACTTAAAATTTATCTCAAAATATATTAATATACGATAATTTATTATTGCATTATATACGATAATTTCTATACATTCTATACATTTTATCCGTTATTTTATCGCACATTTTAGTAAGGCAAGTCCCGTATTTTTAAATGGCATCCGCATCGCAATCACAAACCTTTCAAAAATACCAATTTCCCCACATTTGACAAGTTACTGATATTTAATGTCACTTCAATGGTATGTTGACTTTAATTTGGACGCTTTTTAAGTATGAGAACTTTACATAGATCCTCTCGTCAGAAATATTATTTTTACAGAACTCTTTCTCAATGCAAACAAGAAGATCCAAAGCGGACATTGGCGATGACAAGTCCATGACTTCATTTTCTTCTTCCTCTGAATCTGACGACTCATCGTACGAGAGAAACCCAGGCAATCCATATACTGTGCACAAGAATAAATACAAGCAGAACTGGCCTTATAATCACAATGTAAGTTTATTTATCTATACTAATATTATAAAGCTGAAGAGTTTGTTTGTTTGTTTGTTTGTTTGAACGCGCTAATCTCAGGAACTACTGGTTCGAATTGAAAAATTCTTTTTGGGTTGAATAGACCATTTATCGAGGAAGGCTTTAGGCTATATATCATCACGCTTAAGCCAATAGGAGCGGAGCAGCGATAAAGAATGTTTTAAAATCGGGGATTCCACGGGGACGAAGTCGCGGGCAGCAGCTAGTTTATTGATAAGGATCGGGCGTCGTCGCCGAGGAAAGCTTAAGAAACGCTAGAATGGCAACTTGGAGGGCTTCATAAAGGATTGGTTGGAGAGGACAACACAACGGAAGGCTATGGGGGAGACCATTGCCCAGCAGTGGGACAGTATAGATTGATAAAAAAACGAATTAAAATAAAAAAATGGGAAAGGTTCTGATTTTTTATTTTAATAGAATATGTACTCCTTTTAAGTAATCTTACTCCTTCTAGTTGTATTTTTTTTATATTTGAAGAGTTTGTGGTTAAATTCTAATAGTCGCACGGGTCTATTAAAGATTCAGTAACGCTTGCCCAGGGCCTGGTGTCTGCTATTACAATAGCTTCAGAATGATCTATCATTGATCTCATAATGGTCGATTTTGACAAGTTTGGTAATCTATTAATATAAAAGCGTCATTATAACTTTCCAATGGTCAACCAAAGTCAAAGAATTGTAAACAAATAACAAATGAATGACAGACGTATGCGGTAATCCGCTAAAATTTTGACAGTTCCTTTGATCAGTAACCTACCATTAGAACGTCATTGTGCAGTCGTTCCTTTTAATAGCTCGGTTATCAAAAAGTATTACGAGACCATTGACAGATCAATGATCGACCATTATGAATTTAGCAGATTACGAACTTTTATCAAAATGACAATTTTTATTGTGTTGGAATGACAAATTTATAAAAATAGCAGACTCGGGGCTCGGTTAGTCGGTCATGAATCCTTAACATACCGAGATTATTTCGTTGGAGGAAAGCAAGCTAAGCTGTTGGTCCCGGATATGTTTATAGATCTTTGACATTCCTAATGGGTAGGCAGAAGTAAAAAAACTTACATCAGCCTAGCCAAAGGTTCCACCATGGTGTTAGGTTCCGCCATGTAGTTGGGAAAAGGAACTAGGAAGATTGATATTTTATTGATGAATTTCACAATTTTCGAGGCTCGATATGACAAATTCGGTAGACAGCATCGAAAACCCAGTTTAGACGCCTTGTCATCTGATGAATCAGTTAACAGCCGAAGTCGACCGAATTCAATACGAAATCGGCCGAACAGGTGCCGAAAAACGCAGTGCCAATGCCATCATGGTTCCGTTGTGAGTGAGTGCATGACGTCACTACTCTCAAAAATAAGAGTGACACGCGAGTGTGGGTGTAAGAGTGACACAAAGCATTGAATGTGCTTTCGTTTTGCGGGTATTACTTTTATTTTCTTGTCAAGAAACTCCTGCTTAGTTTTAGTGACATGATCACATCATAATTTTAAGTATTTTATTGTATGTTACTGTAATTATTTTATTTTTATTATAATTTCACATACACAACAGACTTGTTCCCATACGTCATGTCCTAGGCGACCACTGAAAATCAACGCCGTGCTGAAGGGTCCACCACGGCACAGCATTCTGCTTAGCGGAAGCCCTTTTGCCAGAACTACGACATGCATTTGCCTTATTTATCTTTAAATAAATCACAATCCGTCTATTTTTAGCATATTTATTTTTATTCTTATTTGATTTTGAACTTGTCTTTACTAACATAATTTAAAAACTTAACGATAGTGTTAGGTTTTAGTGCAACTTATTTATGTAATTTTGTAGCTATTAAATACTTTTTCTTTCTCTATTTATTCGAGTTCATAGCTCCGTCTCTCTCTGTCATTAATCATGATGGCTTAAAGACATTGTAATAACCCTTTTTTTTCTGGATGGGAAATCATCAAATGACTTCTGCCGCTCTAGGCAAAACGGAAGGCAGTGTCAGACTCTTACTGACTAAAACCCACTCGTGTTCCTCCTAGTACCCTTTGCGTACCTGGGCCGCGGTGACTCTTTTGAACAAATTCCGCAACCACCGATTAACTCTTTTTTTTCTGGATGGGAAACCATCAAATGACTTCTCCCGCTCTGAGCGGAGCGGAAGGGAATTTCAGACTCTTACTGACTAAAACCCACCCGTGATCCTCCAAGTGCCCTTTGCGTTCCTGGGCCGCGGTGACTCTTTCGAACAAATTCCGCAACCCTAGCAGGCACTGACCCTATAGGGCCTCGTCTTTGCTGACAGCTCTTTGAGGCGCACGTGGAACACGACGCGCCTTCGACCCGGGTCTGGTTGCTATCGGGCGGCGAGCCACCCATAGCTCGCCATCCGCAGGCCCGTGCATCCCTTCGATATGTTTTATGAGTATAAAATGGAGACCATGCTATATTTTTAGATGGACGGCGACCACATGAACATCAGTCCGATGGGACCGCAATTCGGAAGCATGGGACCCACGGGTGCCGAGCTTTTCTTCGGTAGAAAGTGGTGGTACTTTAATCAGGTATTTATTGTTGGTTTAACTCTTAATTGCTGTCGAGGCCATTTGTTAATCACCTGAATACTAAATATTTAATCTAAGTTTAATTTTTATTTATATCACATTGTTACATCATCATCATCATCATCCTCATCAGCCTGTTGCAGTCCACTGCTGGACATAGGCCTCTCCAACTGCACGCCACTTAAATCTATTTTCTTTTATTATCTATTATCTTTGTTACATATCTATATTATAATTCTTTTTACTTGTATTTTAAATTGATAGATTTAAATATGCATGCATTGCTTTAACGTTATTGTTATCTACACTTAATATTATAAAGAGGAAACATTTGAGTAAGAGTATGAAACTCACTTCCGCTCCGACGAAGTCATTTCATGAATTCGCATCTAGAAAAAAGAAGATTGGTTTTACCTGATAGTGAGTTGTTGATGAGGTCTACATATTAAATGTTGTTGTTTTTTTTTCAGGATGACTTCAAGCCAATGGGTTAACTTTTTCAATTAGTACTAAGATATATGTAAATAAACCTATATTTATTTGATTAGTATGCGATTATTATTAAAGTTAATAAGCATTGAATTTACTTCAAACAATAAATAACTTTTCCTGCCACCTTGGAAATCATAAACAGTATAAAGGGAGTACGAATTTGTTATAATCATCATCTGCCTAGCCTTTTCCCAACTATATTGAGGTCGGCTCCCAGTCAAGCCAGATTCAGCTGAACACCAGAATATTACGTGAAGCGGCTGCCTACCAGACCTCCACAACCCATTAACTGGGGAACACGGTATTTCTTGGCAAATCTAGTGTCCGATTTTCTGGCTTCTGTCAATCCGTAACGACTGCCAAAGATCTCGAATTTGTCATGATAACAATACATTATTTCATAACTAAACAAAGAGCTCAGCCACTAAAATGTTCCGTGCTACGGAAAGGTTAGAAAATGGATATATCGACAGTAATTGATACGGAGCGTGGACCTCAAATATCGGCCTCAGAAGAAATATGATGAACCTGCTTTGCCCCCGAGCATCAGCTGCGATATCAACCTTTTTTCCCCGGATTTCCCATGGGAACTATTAAGTATTGGAGAAGTACATTACATAAATACGAGGAAGGTGATCTGAATTATAATTAATGTTAGTTAGTTTATTTTTCTTAGTCAGTCTTTTAGTATTTTCAAAATGTACAAAGCAGAATTTATGGGATACTTACTCTAAAAACTCGTACAGTGTGAAGTATACAATAAAATTTGGTGATTTGAATGAAATTGAACGTGAAAACTTTTACAAATATCGCCCATTTGCTACAAGTTCGACATATCTGAAAATTGATGATTTTTTAGTTATTAATACAAATGTGTTGTAAAATTGCGATCCGTTTACTGTAAAAACGTAATTTTTCGGATAATATCTCCTCTCTGTCTCTGTTACAATGGAGCTTAGAGAAATTATGGTTTGGTTGGGGTTGCAAAATTTGTTCGAAAGATTCACCGCGGCTCTGGAACGTAAATGACACAAAAAGGATCACGGGTGGGTTTTAGTCGGTAAGAGTCTGACACTCCCTTCCGCTCCGCCCAGAGCTGGAGAAGTAACTTGATGATTACCCATCCAAAAAAAATAAAGAGAAATTATGGTTTACAGCAAACGGAGCGCAATATTTTCAACTCAACTATATTAAAAACATTAAAATTAATGTTGAGATATGTCGAACTTGTAGCACATGAGCGATATTTCAAAAACAATAATTGCGTAATTTTTTCGGCATTAAACAGAAAACTGCCTACAATTGTGTTGAAGCTATCTATTGTATACCGAACCCAGGGCCTGTAGATAGCTTCCTTTTATTTCCTGCACGGCGTGAAAGGTAAAGGTATCACATTCACTACGCTGTGGCAACACTGAATGGTTCTGACACCCACACGGCTCGTGTCAAACTTCCTGGCTTTGGTTGCGTCGAAAACAACACGATGCAATAACAACACGGAGATATGAATACTATGATATGGAGACGTAAAAATGTGCATATAATTTTACCTGCATCAAAAGTTTCTGTCATATTAAACGCAACGAAGTTATTCGTCTTTAGTTTTATTGTTGAGTCCTAGTATAGTTTTTCGGGGTCACATCGAGTTTTCCGAGTTAACATTGGTGAATGGAAATATCGTGAGGTAGCCAGGACTTACAGTTATACTATTCTAGCCGGGACAGGTAGACTTTGCAAAAGTGTAAATTATATACACAAACCTGCTACGTTTATCGCGTTTGTCAATCAAATAATTTAGACGAAATAAAGAAAACGAGAAGGGCAGACGGCGAATTTGTTTCACACTAGTAACTCGTATTTTTTTGTTTTGGAATTTGTTCGAAAGAGTCACCGCAACCCTGCAAAGCAAAGGTCATTTTGAGGAACACGGATAAATTTCAGTCAGTAAGAGTCTGACCTTCCGCTCCCTCCAGAAGGGAAGGGAGACAATTTATGATTGAAGCGAAGTCATTCCATGATTTCCAATCCATTAAAAAAAAAAAGAGGAGTCTTCTCCTGTTCCTCGCGAGGAATTTATAGAAGTAAAGAAATCAGCCATGAGCAAGCGCAGGGATAAATGCTGCCTTTTCTATCTAAGAAGAGATCTTTGCCGGGTTGTGAGACCATAGCAAGCCGGAGCTTGTTCACGATGGAGCATGCTTAACTCGAAGTAACCTGATCACCTTTGATTTAAAATCCCCAGGTTGAACCTATCAGAAAATACAGTCTCCGCAAGAAATTAAAAATAATAACCAAACAAAAATAATTATGAACCACACGACAAACATAGAATACACCGAAATAGTTAAGCGTCAGTTAAAATATAGATGTCATTTTTTAACACGAATTAAATCATGTTTGGAATGAACATTTTTAGTTTCATAACTTCACGGCAGAACGTTGCTCTAAGTCTAGAGTGAAAAGCGATAATATTACCTTCAAAATATTTTAAAGTGATAATACATAATTAATTTTGAACCTCACTCAATTAGCTTCTGCAGACGGCTTTGCTCGCATGAATGTCGAAAACTATTCCAAGGAACGTATTCTTGGGTAAAAAATATCCTAAATCCTATTTACAGGTTATGGCCTAACCGTGTGCCTAGTTTCATCGAAATCTGTTTATCCATGGTATCCTATAAAATCATTTGAAGATTTCCCATCCATTAACAATGACAAAGTAAAGTAATCTTCAAATTAGCAGTACATTTTATGGAATTCCTGCCAGTAGTTAACTGCATATAAATAAGCACAGCTTGTAGACCTAATTAGGATCACGCTTCCGCTTGTGACTTGGACCATCCCATGGCAACAACACACACGCCGACGTCATTAGCAGGCCGTGCTGGCGCGCCACCTTAAAATTAGCTAGGCTTAGAAAAGAGCCCGTTGAAAGAGGTTTTAATGCCTTTTCGGGTGTTCTTTTTTCAACTTCGTAATTAGGATTTTTGCTTTATGATGTTTGTGATTGCGATTCAATGTTAGAAGCTCGGAGCGCATTACCAAGGCTAATCACTAGTCAACAAAAAAAAAAAACACTTTTTTGTGTGTAACAAGAAAACTTTTAACAAATTATGTTAAGCACATGTTTAAATGTCATAGAACTGAAATTAGAATTATTTAGACACACACATTTTTCCTGTAATATGATTTTGAAATGGAGTTTTGAGGCGCAAACTGAAGTTTTCAGGTGGTTCTAGTACAGGTTCATTATCAATTTAAAGGATTGCTTGTGTAGCAGATGGCACGACAGGATACTCAACTATCCTTTTATTTTAAAACATGTCAAAATAAAGCTCACATTTTTGTTTGTAAACCTTTTGTTTGCGTTCTCATAATACCTTCACCATAAATGTAAAGCAACTTGTCAGAAGCATTTAAATACTTTTTCCACATCATATAAGAAGAAAAAACGTATTAAATGGAAAAAAAAGTTCATTATCAATTTAAAGGATTGCTTGTGTAGCAGATGGCACGACAGGATACTCAACTATCCTTTTATTTTAAAACATGTCAAAATAAAGCTCACTTTTTTTTTGTAAACCCTTTTTTGTGTTTTCAAAATACCTTTACCATAAATGTAAAGAAAATAGGGTAGTTGACTAAAAAAATCTAATTAGTCCGTTAGATAGATTTCCAAAAAATATTGGACACGTATTTTTTCTTTTTTCACGTAGACAAAAAATGAAGACGATACAGAGCGTTGAAAACTCGTGTGACGTCACTACTCGCTACAATTTTTACCGAGCCGTAACGTCACAAGCCCCCACTCCTGATCTTTGATGCTTTGTATCTTCGTCAGTTTTTATAGATTTGATAAAGGAAAAAATACGTGTCCAATATTTTTCTATAATCTAACTGACGGACTAAACATAATCATATATTTTTTACTCAGGAAACATCCCTATTGTCAGAATCATTTGAATACTTTTTCATAAGAAGAAAAAACGTAGTAAACTGAAAAAATAGCTACAAAGATAAAAAAAAATCTGAACTAACAAGGTAAGGGGAAAATTATATTCCTGGTAGTAGTTGTAAAACAAAAAGTTAAAGTGATCAAAACGAAATAAATATGATTTTGTAACAAGGGTCGGTAGATAATTCAAAATTAGTAATCACATTCCTTGTTGCAAAATCTTGTTTAGTAGTGATAATTCAGGGTAAGAAATCTCTAGGGCCAAACAATAGAAAAAAATAATATTTTAAATAAATTATTTAATTCCAAAAGTTATTCATTTAAATTTAAAAAAAAATATTTGAATAAAAACATAAGACAATTGTATATTTAAAATGATAGGTACCTAAAATTAGAACCCAGAGGGGATAACGGCTTTCTTCTAAAGTTCTAAATTAAAAAAAAACAACACAAGTTGGTCCAGACTCATGAACGAGGATAATAACATCAAAGACAAGAATTACATATCTGATAATCTGATTCATAATCTGCCTAACCTTTGCACAGCTATCTAAATATATATAACTCAAAAGTGACTGACTGACTGACATAGTGATCTATCAACGCACAGCCCAAAACACTAAACGGATCGGGCTGATATTTGGTATGCAGGTAGATGTTACGACGAAGGGGATAAAATAGGGGATGAAACTTTGTATGAAACTTTGTCAATTTTAAACCGATTGGGCTGAGAATTTCAAAATCGGGGTTAAAGTAACTTTTCCACGCGGACGAAGTCGCGGGCAGAAGCTAGTTATACATATATTGGGGTCGGCTTCCAGTCAAACCGAATTTAGCTGAATACCAGTATTTTACGTAGAGCGACTGGCAAGACTGATGTCAGATTAACTGGCGTCCGACACTCCGTAACGACTGCTAAGATCTCCAAATGATAGCCGGGACCAACGGCTTAACGTCCTCCCGAGGCACGGAGGAAACTCGGTATGTTAAGATGGTCATCCGCAGACCTTCCGCGATCCGCAGGCAAGCGTTGATTAATCTTGAAGATCGACCCGTGCGGCTGCTTTTGTTTAGCGACGATCTCGTGATCCAATTTTTTTTTTTGATATAGTGACTTATGATTTTTTTTTCTACGCTATCTTACTTTGTTCACGCGCGCTTACGCACCGGATCCCACGAGGTATTTGTGAAGGCGCGCGCTTAGCATACGTGTATAGAATGTATTAGTTCTCAGTTTTCACTTCAACGCGCGTTCGTTCGTGCCTTTGTACGCCATCTGGGTAGCCTCTTAAAATCCAACTTTATACTTCGTGGAACAATTTACATAAATACCGTCAGGCCAAGTCTTGGATGCTTATGTCTTGTATGTAGGTTTTGCGAATGAAATTATAACTTTACTTTTGAACTTTCGTATCGTTTGGAGAAGGTAAAAGGACAATGTGTTTGGTAAAGTTTTTAAGAATAACTTAATACTATTTTAGTTCTCGACCGTAATATCAAACTGGCTTCTGCCATCGGTTTTACTCGTGTAAAAGTTAAAATTCATAACACGAAGACGTACTACTACTAGCCGTACGCCTGGCGCAAAAAACGCGCAAGTTTTTTTTTAATCCTCATATTACTGTATAGGTAAGCTTTCTAATAGAATAATTAACTTGACACCGGCAGCTTTCGGCAACAACGAAAACTCCAATTGAAAAAAACAAAAACGAAATTTTCTTTACTTCACTAAAAAAATATTAAAAAATAAAACAAAAACATGTTTTTACAAAAAACGAACGTGGTTACAAAGTGTACATTCTAAGCTATCTAATGATGTATAACACTAATATACATCCTTGGAAAACTTCCGAATAATTTTGTGTTGAACTTCCTTAACGGTAATTTAATTGGCATGAAAATATTTATGCCCAATGTTTGAGGTTCATTTTATAAACGTAAAACTTAGTTATAAAATTATTTTGTTATTTATTCGTAAGTTCCATCCTTTAAGAGTATAAAACCATAAAGAAATCTACGGATTTACGACTTTCGTCAAAACCATTTTTGAGATGGAAAATACTGTTTGGTCCCATAGTGCACTATGGGACCAAACGGTATTTTCCATCTCAAAAATCAATAACTCTGTTGGTTTGTGATTTTTCTCCTTGAAATTTTTTTCACGTACTTGTGAATATTTAGGCAATAAAAGAAATCAAACATCATCATTTTAAAAGTTATATATTTCTCGTAAAAAAATGACAAAAATAAAGTTATGCAAAATTTCATACAAAAAATTATACAGTTACATTAAAATAGCAATAAAATTTACAATTTTGCTTAAAATAAGTTTAAAATTAAATTATTATTATTAAACAAACAGTTACATGATCAAAAAAAGAATAGCGCTTATTCTATTCATCACTTTCTATTTCCAACAATTCTTTAGCTTCGTCAAACAATTCTTTGGATATCAGAAAACTTGGTTTATTTAAGCTAGATATATAAGGATCAGATGTATATAACAAAATATGCAGAACGTCTTCGTTTGTTGCTGATCTGGAACACTTCCTAGCGTGATGTAACCTATATTTCTTGTAATCTTTATTTCGGGCTTCCTGGGCATCTTCGGATAATTGTCCTATAGGTAAAACTGCATAATGCTCTATAATTTTAGCACCATGTATAAGTACTTTATGGACCGAAGATGGCATGTAGTACCAGTTATATTTGCTTACATATAATTGCGCGGTTATCAGTGTATACTGGCCGAATTTTTCTGCGTTTATAGGGAATCTCGATGACATAGTTTGAAGAATTACATATAATCTTTTGATTAATTCTTTATCAATTCCGGTTATCTCTGCAGAACATTGGTAATTTTGGAAAAATCTCCTTGCCGTATTTCCGTCATTGCTATTACCGGAACCTTGACGTGGTTTATCGATATGCAAACCAAGCACTTCTCGGAAACTTTTTTGAACATATTCTTTCTTGTCTTTTTTCAGTTGCTTGTGTTCTGGAGTTGTTGCAGACCACTTCTCAAAACCTAAATTGTAAGAAATATGGAGGATCATTTCCATAAATCTTATCCATGCGTGTAGTGTCGACAATCCGTATTTAAACGCATTTTCATTTTCAACTCTCGTTGTAACTTTTAAAAGATCATTCATTTGTCTGGGAGTTGCTCCACAAACAGTGCAGGTAGCGCTGGATGATGTGTTCGTTAACACTTGAGCAACTTTTCCATCAATCATTGTCATAAACAGTTCATGTTTAATTTGGATGACTTTGTCGTCTATTGCTACAAGAGTTGGAATCAGTTGATTAATTTTGGCTTCAATTTCACTGACAACCGCTGTAGTTTTTTCGGGTGTTTCTTTTGCAAATTCTAATAAAATTGGTCTGCAATATCTAACAGATGAGCAAGTAGGGTTCTGCCATATAACAGCAGAAGTTTCTTCGTCTACTAGTCGCAGTGGTACAAGAGACACTATAAACAAATTAGCATCCGATATTTGTTCGTTTTCTTCCGGTAGGATTTGTTTATACTCACTTTGCCCGGAGGATCCATCACATCCCCATTTAGTGAACAGCTTGAGACGATTGTAATTTGTCGATCCTGACTTTATCTTTATAATACGGCAGACTGTATGGTCTAAGAGATCTTGCAGATTGATTTTTGCGCTTACATTTGTTACCGTTATGCTGGATGCAGGCGGATAGCAAGCCTTTTTTGCTTCACTTAGTATTTGATACGAAGGCAAAACAGAACTTAAATTCTTATCAACGAGCCTTTTTCTTAGGTACGCATATTGGGCTTTCGTTAAATCTGTTTCAATACACATACTCAATGCCTCCTCTTTTGTAAAGGAAAGTGCATTATCTGGATTGAGTATGTTTTGTAGAATTACTTTTTTCTCTTCTTTTTCCTTATTTCTGATAATAGTCACAATCGACGCTTCGTCATTTTCACCCATGGATCGTAAACCTTGCACATAAGCGTTACGGACATGTTCCATTCCGTACTCCTGGACCAGTTCCATATTTTTTCGTTTCTTTGTGTTTTCCGAACACTCGTCATATGGTTTTGTTGGCCTACCACGATCACCAGAAGTATTCAAGCCAGAATTTTCAGATATTGAGGAATTCAATTGTACTTTAAACTCACCATTTAACCAATTTGAGTATAGGCTTTCGAACCTGTCTGGCTTTCTTTGAGCTTTAGTCCATTTCTGGTTGCAACTTGATGTTAGATTTTTTTGAATACTCTCTATTACTGTATTAACGTCAGTTTCCGATAATTGAAAGTTGTCCAACAAATATTTTTTAAGGTCTGAAGTACTTTTCCCTCTTATTATTTGATCACAAAGATCGCGTCGAACACAAACAAATTCACTCATTGTTAGATAATATAATGTTTTTTGTCTGTTAATTGTTATTGAAAGAAGTATCTGAATACTTTGATGAATAGTACGGTGAAAACACGGGTATATAAAGGACCAATATTTTGGTGCCTTGTGCAAAAACCATGGGACAATTGATTATGACAGTTCCCATCGAAATAGGGTAATCAGTAGTGATTGTAATTATTTACCACAACAGATAAATAAAACTTCCGCAGCAATATACCTAGTTTATCATACTTGTGGTTAAAGCGATCACCGCAAATAAAAGTGTCATGGGAAGATTCTTTCAAATATAATAGTAGTCTATTAATTTGTTAATGTATGCTTCTATCATAGAAATGGAAAAAAAAACAAGATAGTCATTTTTGGGGATTTTTTTATTTTCGCCCGATTGACATTATTGCTTTTAAATCACCACTGCGCCGGTTTGATCAAAAACCAGTCTGTCATTAATTCACCATGGTTGAGTAAAAAAATATGATTCTAATTAGTCCGTCAGTTAGATACTCGAAAAATATTGGACACGTATTTTTTGCTTTAAGCAAATCTATAAAAAATACGATGATATAAAGCTTCAAAGATCAGGAGATGGGGCTTGTAACGTCACGCCGTGGTTCAAATTGTAGCATGTAGTGACGTCACACGAGTATTCAACGCACTGTATCGTCTTCGTTTTTTGATAACGTGGAAAAAGAAAAATATACGTGTCCAATATTTTTTTGGAAATCTATCTGACTACTAAACGATCTAATTAGTCGAATTAGATATTTTTTAGTCAACTGCCCTGTTCAAAATCTTTTGTATTTTAAAGTTAGGACCATTTCCTTTACAACTTTTTCAATCAGTTTTATTAAGATTTTCATTTCAATAATCTATCTACAAAATTTAACTTTTTTTTTATTTCAAGGAAATTTTCATACCGAATCAATTTCACGGTTAGAATATTTTCACCTTATTTTATTGATACTAAAATTTTAACTGCGAGTACAAAGACAAACATGGGAATGTTTTCATTAATCTAATGGATTCAGTTATTGTTATTATTATTTTTATAATTGTAAGGAGCATTTCTTTAAGAAATAATTTACAGACTTGTTATAAAACATGGTGTCAATCAAAATCTTCAGTTACAGAACATTGTTGACTGCAATGAAGATAGTTTGGGAGATCAGCTCTTAAAGTTTTTGGTAAGACACCGATTCACAAATCTCCGGAACTTTCTTTACGTTCTTCTTACTTTTTTATTTTTTTTATTTAATGTTTCACAACTGTTTTAAAAGAAATAATACTACACAACAATATAACAACGCAATACACATAACAAAACAATACACTACACAGTGCAATATACAGTACAACAACACTCTTACACAATACTACTATAGTCGACACCAAATAAATGTGCAATAACGGTCATTGACCCACCTACGTTTATTGACAACCTTAATTCTTAAAACAGAAATAATGAATTAATGCTATATTGAATCGGCTTCCATCGTGATCCTTTATATTTACTAGTAATGGAAAACGATTCATATTTTTTGTCCTACGAAGAGATATCAAGGAAAGGGCAATGACCTTTATTGCACATTTATCTGGTATCAACCATACAATATGTTACGAGAACACTTCTACATTATGGTACCAGTTGCTATCCTTTAATTACGTTCTTCTTATTTTTTATTTAATGTTACACAACTTTTTTAAAAGAAATAACACGACACAACAATATAATACAATAGAATAACGCAATACACAAAACAAAACAATACACTACACAGTACAACAACACAATTACACAATACTACTACAATATGGTACGAGAACACTTCTACATAATTATGCTACCAGTTGCTAGCCTTTCAAAGCAATATTCATGTAGGAATTGTTTGCAGAGGTACAGACGTGCACGAAATGCTCCTGAAAAATTGCAAATCTATGTAAGTAATCTTATATTAAATACTTTT
This sequence comes from Hecatera dysodea, assembly GCA_905332915.2. NCBI lineage: Eukaryota > Metazoa > Arthropoda > Insecta > Lepidoptera > Noctuidae > Hecatera > Hecatera dysodea. The sequence continues at coordinate 5,903,627 of HG995288.1, read as the reverse complement.
TTTTTTGTTAATTACCAGCCAAAATTTGACCTTCTAAAACACATCATTCTGTATTCTGATGAGTGATAACCATACAAATTCATAGTCTGTGGATTTTTCAACGTACGTTGGTCAAATTAATATACATACATACATATGTATTCAGTTTAGTAGGTATATTACATATGACAGCAAAACTTGGTTACTGAACTTTGTAAGCACGGAATCTAATACTTGTAAGTGTAAAATAAATCCTTTATTTTACGTTAGGCGTCTAGCACAGCGGTGAAAACAGCGTTCAAATCTAGCAATAGTTTTTGCGTGATGCGCGTGCAAACATAAAGACAGAAAGACGAGTGGCAGACAAAAATTCTCAAAACTGTTATTTTTGCTTCCATGGCTCTAATAAAGACACCTCATATAATATATTCTTTTAAATATCTTCAATGTGCAGACATCGGGCGGGTACAATCTTATTATTATATAAATTACGTAAATGTGAATAGATCAAAAGCTTCGTTTGCCGTAACGTGGAAATTCATAATATTCGTTTTCTTACACTTTTGTGGCATTTTTCTGGAAAACAATAACAGCCTACAAAAACTAAGTGATACTGTTTCTTGCTATCAGTGTATTTTTATTAAACCAGTTCTTCCAGAGATAACCTCCAACAAACTAAAAAATATGGACTAAAAAAAATTAAATTCACAGGAATTACATGACTTGTAGAGATTTTAATATAGATTTGCTTTCAGATAATAGGAAACGCACCGATTTCTTTTATTCAGTGACATGTTACAACTTCAGACATCTTGTGATTGGTGCAACTTTTAAACGTAATGGATCTTTTTCCTGTATCGACCTTATAATTATTAACTTAGCACAATTCTATATAGAGAAATGTGAGGTTGACCAAAATGGCCCAGCTGATGGTTTCCGAGGTATTTTCCGTAATTTTCAATTGAGAAATCTTGCGAGCAATGCAAACAATCACAACCAGTATTTTAGAGAGTTTTCAGACCAACGTTGTTGATTTTGTTTCAGTTAGTTTTTTCTTTCTGTGTTGACACAAACTGTGTTTGAAGATTAGAGAACAATCTAGTCCTGAAAAATATAAAAATGATTCGGTGTGTTTAATAAAAAAAAAAAAATAGAATCCATAAACTGCGGCAATTACCAAGGTTTTTTTTTATTTTCTTTGCAGGCACCTGTTGAAGAGATTGCAGATCATCCCATTGGTTATGTATCATACGTAGGTTTACATTGATTATAAGCATCAACATATCTATACTAATAATATAAAGAGGTAACGTTTGTGAGTTTGTGAAGTTGTAAGGGGTAATCGCTGGATCTACTGAACCGATTTTCCAAATTATTTCATCAATAGAAAGCTACGTTATTGTGGAGTGTCATGTACACACGGGAACGGGAATAATGCGGGTGAAACCGCAGGGCGCTGCTAGTATATTAAATAGCTCCTTATTGGTTTTTGAGACGGATTTATTCACCTATTATATCCCATTGCTCATAAACTGATAGCGTGTAGTGTCGTGCCGACCCCAAGTTGCATGGCCAGGAAATAAAGCTAGCGAAGGAGGAGGTGGGCCACGTGAGAGAGAGGTGAACCTCATGCCCCAGCCGCTGCAACAGAAGAACACGCTCCTGGCATTGGGACTCGCAGAACGATTCCCTGCCCCGTAGGCGCGGGCCAACGGACGGCGAGCATTGGGTGGCTCGATAAGAAGCAGGCTCGTCACGTAGAGTTCCACTCGCACCTGAAATAGATTTCAGCATAGTATTCCAACCTTGCTAGGGCTAGTGCCTACCTGGGTTACGCAATTCGTTCGAATGAATCACCATGGCCCTGGAACGCAAAGGGCATTAGGAGGAACATGAACAAGTTTTCGTCAGTAAGAGTCTGACAGTCCCTTCCGCTCCACCCAAAGCAGAAGTCATTTGATGATTTCACATCCATAAAAAAAAGAATAAAAGTTTTTTTTATTTTTATTTTACTCATAATCATAGTCAGCCTTTTAACGTTTCCACTGCTGAGACACAGAACTCCTTTCTAGGAGAGGGAAATGGGCCGTAATCCACCACGCGGGCCCAGTGCGTTTTGGTGAATGTCACATGTCTTCGAGTTTTTGGTTCTAGGACATGCCGGTTTCCTCACGATGTTTTCCTTCATCGTTTTGAGTTTTATTTTACTATTAATCTGTAATTAAAACGAGATTTTTCACAGGACAAACCATTCAAACGTATGATAAGAGACTACTATAAGATTGAGTTAGCAAAAGACGCAATGAGGATGAAACTAAATCCTAATCTGTAAGTCTAACTAGTTTATGTCAGTTATTACTAGAGTACAGTAACTTTACCTATAAGCCGCAACCATATTATTTTGGACGGACTTCATAGATTGTTTTTATTAAAAACTAGAGACCCACCCCGACTTTGCACGGGTGCAATGCTGATACCAAATCTGTACTATATTATGCATGTATTATACATATGAACCGTCTTCTGGAATCACTCTATCTATTAAAATAAACCGCATCAAAATCCGTTGCGTAGTTTAAAAGATCTAAATATACATATGGACGGACAGACCTCGGGAGCTGGCTTTGTTTAATACTATGTAGTGATAAAATCCCATGATTCCGGATATGCATACTGATTAATTAAAAATAAATATATGTGAAAAACATAAATCAAAACCAGAAACCGCTTCCTACGATCACGAGTAAAGTCGATCTCCAAAAAAAAACCGCAATTGCATGTTGCACACTTTATTTATTCTTACAGTTGTTAATCAACAGGGCAACTGTCATTTGTTTCATATTTTTTTTATTTTTTTGATCAGGTTTATTTTGATCCCGCAATCATGGGATTTTTACGACAAAAATGTGCTTACCATAAAAGCCAGCTTCTTAACTTTAGGCAAATATGCATTCGAATATTCGATCTCTATAGTTATTTCCGTGATGAAAAAAATATCATCAGTAAAAAGCCCGTTCAGCTATTGAGACACGCACAGTGATAGTCTCAACTTTAAACGTGACGACACGGTTGGCGCAGTGGTTGCGCGATTGGTTGCTGCGCTACGTGTCGTAGGTTCGATTCCCGCACAGAATAAATATTTGTATGGCCTACAGATAGTTTAGAAAGGGCATTTGGAGGATCACGGATGGGTTTTAGTTAGTAAGAGTCTGACACTCCCTTCCGCTTCACCCAGAGCGGGAAAAGGCATTTGATGATTCCCTGATATCTAAGTTTGTTTTCGTTTTTTTTTATAGAACAGAAGGACGAACAACAATTGCTGTTCCACTCGTAAGTAATTATAATTAATGCTTATTTTCGAATTTATGTTCCTGGTTTTGATTTTCGGTTGAGGAAAAGTGTTTGTTTTGTGATTTATTATACATGCAACCCAAAATAGGCACCACGCCCCCAAATATGTAGGTGCGCAACAATGCGCCGACCGAGAGTCTTAAATCCTTCGTTTTTATCTACTACTTCACAAAGTAATACCAATAATCCACATATATCTCTCATCACTTTAGCCTCAGCTGCTGAGAACTAATCAAAGCCAGATCGACAGCCAGATCAACAATTTCTTGAAATCAATCACAGAAACACTTGCTGCGTGGAGAACTGACCAAGAACTTCGCCTCAGTAAAATGGAAAAAGAGATAAAGAATTCAATTGATGTATTGTCGAAAAAAATTGATAACAATACCTCTCAATTTTTCTGTAGGCATGCAAAGGGCCCCAATGTTTTGATTAAACCGGGAAACAAAATAATGTCTTTAGTAAGCAGCAAGATAATGCCACAGGATCCATTAAAAATGAGAAACGTTTCTACATTAATTCGGCCCAGTTATATCAAAAATATAATAACGCGCATCACGGCGACAACTGATAAAGATCTAACATAAGTGAATAAAACACTTAACGACGAATGAAAGACGTTTTATTTTTGTAACCTTGAAATTATACTAAAACAGTACATTACTTAAAAACTCATACAGTAAATTAAACTGACGATGAAGCAAAACAAAGACAAAGGAGGCAGAAATAAGAAAGATCAGAACAAGAAGTATAAGTTAGCTTTATCTGCTTGAAGCAAAACGCCTGCTTTGACCGGGAATCGCTCTGCGACGCCCGGAGCGTCTCCTTCTTATGCGGTGGCTGGGGCATGAGGTTTGCCTCTCCCTCACGCGGTCCGCCTCCACCTTCGCTAGCATTACTGCTTCGCAGAAGGAGATGACTGCCTCCCATGTCCCCTCGCTCCGGATCATGGGTTATAAGCCAGAAGCGAGATATCGCCACCGCCGATCGCCTAGATGAAGACACTACGTTACTCCGCCCAAGCAAGGTAGACCTCCACCGTATCCTCCGGGCGATCCACACAGTCTTGAAACCCGTGCGTGTCCTGCCACCAAATCCGAAAAAGGTAGCTCCCAAAACATCCGTGGTGACCTACGTCAGGCGGAGAGGTGGAGGAAGGTGGGGTCGCCGTGGCGCCTCTCCAACCACTCTTCAAAAAGGGAACTTATCACCACGAAAGTGGCGTGCCTATGTATAGGGTTGCACCGTGGGTTTATACTCTACGATTGGTGGACGAGGCTCCATAACTCAAGAATGTAGTTTGCTTACTAAGGTAATAAATAATTATAAGGTAAGGAAATATAAGAATGCAACATACTAAAGTTTTATTGATGGCAAACATATTAATTGACTTGTGAGTTAATTTCACGGCAATCATTTTAATATTATTAAAGTGTTTCTAACTTGACAACTTCAATAACAGTTGACTTTAAAACAGTTACAAACACGAAAATTGATTGAACAATGAAATGAATACCGTAGTAATTATTGTTATTTTCGCTATAATTGTAAGGCATTTACTATTTTAACTTTTTTTTTTCACAGAATTACAGTAGGTAGGTAGTATGTCAAATTAGTCAAAGTCGTTTTGACTCCAGTATTCTGTAATTTTCAGTTTTTTTTTAATATCCTGTTTCGTGGGTGCATTTACAAATATTCAAACAGCCAGACCCGGAACAACTATCAGTAGGCCGTACAAATATTTGTTCCGTGCGGGAATCGAACCCGCGACACGCAGCGCAGCAGCCAATCGCTCAACCACTGCACCAACCGTGTCATTAATTTTTTTACAGTCGTTTTTTTTCGCCCATGTTAAGTACATGGACGAAAAAAAATGTCTGTGATATAATAAGTTATCAATTTCTTATTTATTTCTTTAATTATAGCTATTGAGAACTGATCAAATGCTGGAAAATTATTTCGACGCTTTCCTGAAATCCATCAAGGAAATACTAACCTACTGGAAAATTGACCACGACCGTGGCCTTATTAGACTGGCTGATGATATAATGATTGTGATTAAGTCGCGAGACGCTGAATTACAAGAGAAATACATTGAAATAAAGAAAGCCATCGATACTTTGTCGAAGATATTTGATGAGAAAATTAACTCCGAACCAAAGTATGATCAGGACGAAGATGAAATTTGGGAAGTTACATATGAATATGAAACTGCTCCTCAAAGAACAATAGGGTACATATAAAAATCTCATCATCTTAAATTATGAATGGTTCTACAATATTTGCTTATTTTTTTCAGCACGCAAAAAAAAATCTTTAATCTACAGGTTGTAACAGTACTACGGTGTAGCCATATTTAAAAATGTTGATCGGTATAAATAAACCCATAGCAAATGGGGTATTTGACTAAACAAATCTAATTAGTTAGCAGATAGATTTAGAAAAAATATTGGACAAAAAGCATCAAACACTGTGACGTCACGTTGTGGTAAAAAAATTAGCAAGTAGTGACATCATACGAGTATTCAACGTACTGTATCGCCTTCGTTTTTTTTAACGTGTAAAAAGAGTATCATTTTCAATATTTTTTATAAATCTATCTGACGGGTTAATTTTGTTAGTAGATAAAGTTTGACCAGCTAAGGGATTTATTTTTATGAAGCTAATTATCATGGGCAGAAGCACTATTGAAATATGACTCAACTTTATATTACACCCTGTATAACATTACAATAACACAACGACGAAAACAAATATAGACGCAATAAATCATAAGAAAGCCAAAAAAACCAACCGCGTCTACTAAGCATTTTTTTAAAAAACCTACTTTAATAAATATTTGGAAAGATTTATCGAAATTTAATTTCTTACAACCCATAACATAACGCAAATTTTGGAAGGCACAGCCTGGAGGCATCCAAAAAGTTTTTTTTTTAGGGATGGGAAATCATCAAATGACATATTTCGCTCTAGGCTGAGCGGAATGGTGTTTCAGACCCATCCGTGTTCCTCCAAACGCACTTTGTGTTTCAGGGCAGTGGTGACTCTTAAAAGCTAGCTCAACGACTTGCTAAGGCCAATTAACTGAGTAAAACGATACTTTTGGCAAGTCTGGTGTCAGATTTTCTGGCTTCTGACAATCCGTAGGTAGTGACTGCCAAAATCTCTAGATCACAATCGGGATCAACGGCTTACCGTGCTTTCCAAGGGAAAGACCAACCTCGATTTTGCTTAACATTGAAGATCGAATTAACAGTCGTAAGACATTATTTTGTCACCCGGTATATGTATCGGTATGAGATGAAATCTATGCACTACGATTCAGTTTCACTATTGTATGAACAAGAATGATATACATTATTATTTTTTCTTTGTACGATAGTTGAATTTAAGATAAGATTTTGTATAAATTCACCAGGCACAGAAATGTGGCATTTTATTATATTCATAATAAGGGAGAGCACTTTTCACAATTCCGATATTTGTTACTTTTGTTTCATTAACAAATTACTTAGCTACAGTTAATATCTAATTTTTGTTTACCTACCTCTCTTTAATTTCTGAATAACGATTAGACAGACAGCAAATGTCTGCGTACAGATTTAGTATCTTTTTTTAGTAATCTGTGGAAAATGTAGTGGGTGGTATATTCGTTAATTTTACTTTTAAGAACTATTTGTAAAACAATAATATACTACTGTTTATTTTCCCTAATAAAAATAAATAAATAAATAAATAAATAAATGATATGGTTTGTTAATTTTATCCAGTGATGAATAATGATGATGATATTCTTCAGTAAATCTAGTATTCCAATCCGCCTCTTTGAGCAACGTTGTACATTCTTCACGAAACAGCCTTTAGAAGCTGAAAATTCACATTGTTTTATTTACAATTGAGTAGATGTCACCGGAATATTGCAAACGCCGATTGTAAATATCGCGTGAAATTGTAAACTAGTTTTTTTTTAATAAGACATGGATATATTGTAAACTATCGAATTTCGATGGGATATATTATATAAAAAATGTTTTGTCATCATATATTGAGAAATTATTATCAAATAAAGATTTCCTACAATCTTACAGTTTTCCGGAGACAGATATATTCAAATTTTCTCTGGCCCCTTATGGAAGATGCACTCACATTTTCGGTAATATCATCCACTATCCAAAAAAGGTCATGGAAAACAATTTAATTACGATGACTAAGTTTAGCAAAGGTTATCTAGGTACCTCGTGAATCAATTTCACGGCAATAATTTTGATGTTATCGAAACTGCTACAGCAGTTAATTTTATACCAGTTGCTGTAACAACCACGAAAATCGATTGGACAATGAAATGGATTCCGTTAAAATCATTTTTATTTTAAGTTTCTTTGTAAGAAATTTTGAAAATTGTTTATTAGCCATAAACTGTTCTAGTTAGATATTTAAGACTTATTTTGATTTTGGTCACCATTTGTATCAAGAAGTCATCAAAATGAATAGAATGAATTGGCAAGAGTTGTTATGCAACTTGTAGGAAAAACGACGTAGAGGGCTGACCATGATTGAATTGGAACAAAGGAGAGAGTTCATGTTGACCAAGCAACTACATACAAAGACCTAATACTTCCTAGCCTTAGGAAGATAGGAGACTAGGTTCTACACTATAGATGAAGGTTTCAGCCTTACCCGACGATCCAATCAAAAGTCTAAGTGAGTACCGACTTACATGAAAATCAAGCAAAAGCATTAATAAAACCTATCTTATTGCAGAGCATAGTAGATTGCAATGCTGAGGTAAGTTGGCAGGAATGAATGAACTTACTTGTGGTAAGTCATTTTATTTCGTTATCTTCATCAGTGTTCCACCTTCACACGAGTGCAAATTATGTACACAAACCTTACTTGTTTATTGTACGGGGCGGACGTGATCGACTGGACTGTAGGGTGGCCAGGGTAGGTTATCCTATTCTTCAAAAGTGGACTGTATGGTGACAACCCACCTAGGTATAAATGATCCAGACGCGTTGACGCTCCGTCTATAAGCTACGGGCCATGAGGATGCAACCCTTAGCTGAATACTTGCTATACTTGCTGTTATTGACACAGTATATAGGGGTAGGTATAGAGGGCTTACCAATAAAGTCACAATAAAACACTATTTAACTTGTTCACTATGCACTTAGCGATTTGAAGGGTGAAATTCGCGACTATATGATTCTACATTTAGGTATAAATCCGAAATATCTTGCAAATGACTACAAATTTCTTAAAGTTTCTATGTTTCTATTGTACGGCGCAACTATACCGTATCGACACCCAAAAAATCACCGTGTGTGATGAAGTTTATTAACGCCAATTTTCACTATAACAATTCTAGATTTTAAGCTATATCTAGGCTTAGGTCTATGTGAGTAGGGGTTGTCGTACCTTTATGGATAGCCCTCGGTAGGCTCCATACAGCGGAGACGAATTCACCCCTTCATCCCCCTCCATGTAGGGGTGAGATGCCGAAAACTATACAAAACTATAGTAGGCGCGAAGCTATTACCTACTTGGGGTGAATTTACCGTAAAACTATGCTAGGAGGGCTATACAGCTATATGTATCTCTGTAGATACGACAACCCTCTACAAAACTACATATGTTTCAACCCTGTCACTTAAGGGGTTGCAACTCTATAAGCGTATATGTTTCAGGGGGATAAAAATAAACAGTTTTATTTAAACCTAAATTACGGCTTTATGCCTGCATACACTATAGACATCTATATATCCCCTGAAAGGATTTTTCAAGGCGGTTCTATTTCAGACATTTAGAAGTCTAGAATCTAGACTTGTATTTTCGGGAAAGGAAGAGGGTAGATGCAAAGTGTTTTATTTTGTGCATACCTTCACCAGGGCTATTTATCAAAAACTGTTGACCAATCACGTACCAGCACCCTCCTGCTCTGTGATTGGTCAGTGTCGCTTTTAGCTATGCGACTACCTTTGACCTAATATTTCAGGTCTCAATTACCAAGCCCTTTCTATTTACCTATGTATGTCTGTCTGTGTGTGTATATACCTCGATTACCTTATATACCACCGATTACCTTTTATATACCTTGATTACCTTTATATACCTTCGATTACCAGGGTTACCATGTGTTTACTGTTATGTGTAAGGGACAGGATACCCTACCTAACTATATTCTATTTACTTGGAAGAAATAAAGGCTCCAAGGGCTTATATACTGCCTCTTGAGAGCAAACAACTGTAACGAATGTGTTTTATTTCAATAACAAACTATGTATCAACTATAGCTACCTATAACTATCTATACTATGCAGCTTTATTTGTTACAGCATTCTATGTACTAACTAACTACCTATAACTACCTATACTATGTAGTCGCGGTTTTATTTGTTGCAACATTCTATGTACTACTATAGCTACCTATAACTACCTATACTATGTAGCTAAGACGCATCGTCGCGAACATTTATCGTTCTTTTAATATTAGAAAAAAGCATCAACATTCGTTGCGTATACAAGAGTGAGCGGAGAGACAAGGAAAAAATATGTAGAGGTCATTTTGATTCATAATGAAAGTCCTAGCAGGCGATAGTAGAAAATTATTATTTTACTTTTTGGTGGGCAAGCGGTAACGGCCCCGACTTATGAATTTTAGGTCACGGAATCAAACTTAGCCAGGCACATTACTTTGTATAACTAATTTCATCACCAATGCTCTCAAAACGGTGAAGGGAAACATCATGAGGAAACCGGCATGTCCCAGAACCAAAAATTCAAGAAGACATGTGACATTCACCAACCCGCACAGGGCCTGCGTAGGTTTACGACCCATTCCCTCTCCTAGAGAGGAGGCCTGTCTCCCAGCAGTGGGAACATTAAAAATCTGATTATGCTTATGCTTATGCATGCTCACTCAAATGTCTCGCTGATAATGGAACGTGTGTTGAGCTGAACGGTGCCGATGCACGCGTCATATTCGTGAACGGGCGCTGTCAGTTGAGACTGACTTTGTTTTAATCTTTATATTTTAAATTAGTTTATAGTTGCCTTTTCTTTGCATTGTCCTCACATATAAAAGCAACAAGGATAACGTAACCAAGGTTTTTGTAATACAAAACATGATTTAAAATAGTGTCCGTGGAGTTTCTTGCACGTTCTTCTCCATAGTGATCTACGATTACGAACGTGCAAATAGCTTCATGTTTTTGACTGACCGACCTCGATTATTCAAAAGTGCCTGTATACGAGTATGTTTTATTTGAAATATATCGTGGTTTGCACAGTGGTTGAGCGATTGGCTACTGCGTTGCGTGCCTTTCCTAGTGTGGGGAAATGTTTTTTTTAAAATAATAATTCAGAAGTGAGAGAGGGGGAGTCTTTGCCTTGCTGTGGTACAATACGAATGGATGGATGGTGGATGATGGATTCAGTAGGATTGCCTGCTGTATCCGTTCGATGCAAAAACTTTTAATAGTAGAAGTATATTTTCACAAGATGAAATCATTTCAACACATACGTTATTTTGCAGAAAAGTAGGAGAGCAATGGGTAAAAACAAAGCTCCTACAATATTTGTAAGTTTTCGTTCGTTTTTTTTTTACATTTACAACTTACGTACATATGCACGAAGGCGAAACCAGTTAGACGAAACGAATAATAAATGGTTCTCATCACCACAGAAATAGCCGAAAATATGATATCCAATCATATTTTCGGCTATTTTTGCTAGCTTTTGTCCAGCAGTTGGATGCTAAACAATCAAATAAACCGCAACAAAAATACTTCCTGGCTTGTGTGCTATTAAAATTGAAACGGAAACTACCTACTGAGCAATTCTCTGTAAGCTGAAAAAAATACTTGTGATATAGGGTGTCCCGCGAAAGGATTTTATAAATTTTAACATGTAGTAGCAAAAAATCTAAAAGCTTTATGTAATCGTGTTTATTTCAAAATAAAAACAGATAAGCGCATTTATTTTTTTAAAGTCATTAATCAAAGTTTAATGTTTACCGCGAAGACGAATACACTCATCTATACAACACCAGTATTGTAAAGGGCTTCATCAAATCAAGAGTATGCGTTACAGAACGCGATATATCCGTGACGGAGTTTTAAGAATATAGCAAGAAACGTGGAGAACGTAATTAAAACTATGGTGCTTACCGCGAAATACACTCATTTAATCGAGCCACATTTTATTACGCGTTTTCACAAAAAAAAACTCCTGAAAACTCGTCTTTGCGGTTAACATTTAACTTCAATTCGTCATCTTCCTGCCCTTATCCCATGTTACTTGGGGTCGGCGCAACACGTTTTTTTCTTCCATTCTGTCCTGTCAGCCGTCACGCTAACACTAACATTTAACTTCAATTATTAAAAAAGAACGCATAAGACAATGAAGCGCCACATACCAGGTGTCAAAAGAACTGTCATAATAATAAAGGCCACGCTGCACTCGAAACGGGCATCATAGATGTAGGTGAAAATGCTGCCAAGCTAAAATAGTCTCAAGCGGACCACATCAGCGGTATACACAGTGACCGCTGGGCAATAGTTTCCAAAAAGTGGGGGGCCTGAGGTTATGGCCAGGGAGAGGTGCCGAAACGACCTAAGCGACTATTGCAAGGGTTGGTTTGAAGTGGCTCGGGACAAAAATGTCTAGAAGGAGTTGGGGACATCTTTGCCCAGCAGTGAGATAGTATAGGCTGAAAAAAAAAAGTAATAAAATCCGCATATTTGTATGAGGACATACATAGTAATGATATGACTGTTTTGTTTATTAATTCGATTCTTCACCACCACTACCTTATCATTGTATCATCATCATCTGCCTAGCCTTTCACTTCCACTGCCTTATCATTGTATGCTGTTATGTTAATAGAGATATTATTGTTGATAGAGATGATAGAGATGATGTTAATGTGGATAGAGATTCGATTCAATCTATCTTGACATTTGGCAAATAGGTTCCCAAAAACAGTCTGGATTTTAGTCTTAACCAATCTAGTGCTTTTACATTTTTTACAGAATAAAAACATATACAATATTCCTTCGATTTTGAAAGAAATCAGAGATAGTCCAAATGTAAGTTTGAAAGAGAAAATTTTACTTAAAAAACTTTTAAATAAGTAATTATCATTTAAATACCAGTTGACAGATAGTTTTTTAAAAAGAAGCTTTTGACTGATACAATATAGCAACACCATTTTTTTCTGCTATTTTAAAAACGGAACGGCAACGTGTGTAAATAATTAAATTCTTTGCGTTGTAGTTTTTATTTCATTGTTTTATTTTACAGCGAAGGAATTTAGTTAGTGCGGAAGACCATGAACCAAATGTTTACGTTTTGGTAAGTTTAATATTTCGAATATAATAGAATAAGATAGGAAACATTTATTCGTCACAGACACAAACATACAAAGTAACAGAAATAATAGTAGGTACAGAATTATTGCACTGAGCGTGCACACACCGAAAGGGTTACCATCTCGGCATTTGTTGGGCGTCAGACACCCAGCGCTGGTTTTCAGTTGGCACCCCGCAGTGACACACGGAGGAAGGTAAATACATATAAACAAAATACTTTATTAAATATTTACTTTATTTATAATATTTATTTTAAAGTAATATAATGACGGCTGCCTACCAGACCTCCACAACCCAATAACTGGGGAACACGGTACTTCTTGGCAAGACTGGTGTCAAATTTTCTGGCTTTTGACAATTCATAACAACTGCCAAAGATCTACAAATGACAGCCGAAACCAACGGCTTAGCGTGCTTTCCGAGGCACGGAGGAAACTCGGTATGTTAAGATGGTCACCCATCCACAGACCAAGGCACGCGTTGCTTAACCTTGAAGATCGACCTGTGCGGCTGTTATTGTTTAATAATGAGAATGAGCTCCGCATATCCAGATTGCTATCATTACAAGCATATTTGGCAAGCTATCTTTGTTTACATTCTGTGTAAAGGGGGCAAGATAAAAGGTTTACCGGGCTAAAATCTAGGACTACTGAGAAATTCCTGATGGTAAAACGCAATAAACCTTTGCTCGACATGGAAATTAAAGCGAGGAACTCGAGCGTTGCGGTCGCTGTTATTTTATCATAAACTTCCCAAGTAGACTGTCCATTGACAAACGATAAAATAAAAACTGTTTTGTTTCTTTGCAGCGAAAAAGTACATATGATCAAGGTCATCCCAAAAACAATTATAAAATGAATGTAAGTCGATTCCTCAATTTCGGAGATAGGAAACGGAACTCTTCAATAAATGATAGCAAATCTTCCGGGATTGCTGAAATCGCATGTTTCTTTATTGTTTACACCAGTTAATAACACGAATGCTGTGATGGGATACGTTCAACTGTGGGTTTTCAGCATTAAAAAGTGAAAATCTATTTACAAAAAAAAACAACTGAATTCTAAATGTAAAAAAAAACACTTTTTTTATTTAGAAGTCGGTGTATTTATATGTTTTTATCACCAATAAAAAGTGAAATACGTATTTACAAAAAAAAAAAAACAACCGACTTCTGGTAACAGGACCCAAGTTACCAGTGTTCAGAGCTCCCGAGAGAGGAACCTCCTAACTATACGAGCCGTGTCCAGAAGTACTGCTCTTTCGATCTTTTGACCCAGAAAGTCAAACAATTATTTTGCTATTAATATTAATTTGATTATTCTGGTATGTGGAGAGGATTCGACGGTCACACAAGCCCGAAATTGTACTATCAAACTTCTACAGAGAATTCCCGTCAGAGCAGAGGTTCCTTCCTTCACAATACACATTGCTTTACACCCTGTTGTGCATACCATATCTGATTCTTATTCAAAATCTAACCCTGCTGTATATCATTTAATGTCCACTTTTACTTACAGCGAAGAATGTACGACTTTCACCCGGGCATGAGGTCACCAATCATCAGTGCTCCTTCGTCGCCCAATCATTTGCCCGAGGCCGAGCCCATCTTGCCTGGGCACACACTACTTAGGCCAGCCCTGGGCATGTTGAAGTCACAAGTCAAGTTCCCGCACAAAGACTTGGATGACGCATCTGGAGTTTACGGGAATATGGGTAATTTGGGTATCACGTAAGTGTAACGATATTTTTCTAACTAATCAAAAATAAAAAAATAAAAAAAAAACAGAAAGTCATTTATTCAAACTCCCAGCCTTTTTTTTTGTCAGCACTTTTCTGATGTCAAATTTTACATAATGACAGTCCCAAAACGCCCGTCATCACTTCCTAGAATTTTAGCTGGGAAAAAGTGGCACAACAAACTCCCCAGCTATCTTAAAGTTTTTAGGCAGATAGCTGGTGTTATAAGGAGTAGTAAATGCTAATGCCTTGCCGCGGTCTGAAAATAGTGCTTGATAAAAATGAGGGTTTTCTGGAATTTCTTACACCAAGTTGCAATAAATGCCCGGAACACAGAGACGCCAAATCCGGGCAGCTGTCAAAGCGCTCATGTTTTCGGCTTTTTTTTTAATTAACGTCAATATCATATTAACGTCAATATCATGCTTAGGTCATAGATTATGTTTTTAAAGTTAAAAAAGCAATTATTCCAAAATGCATTGAATTTACATGCATTTCTAAATGAAAACTATGAGCTTTGACAATTTAATCGCTGTTGTATATATATCACTTTGCCGTTTTCATTTTGTCAAACCGTTATATGTTATCAAATTTTGATGAGCTAGTTTTTACCTCTTTGTGATTTATAAATCAGCGGTACAGTTAACAGCCGTGCTATTCTGAAAAGTTTATTTGCGAAATCACTTCTGAATCCGCAGTGAAATCATGAGAAACTCTTTAGTTTCACATGATGATGAATAGCACGGCAGATTGGCATAATCTGAAGTCCAATTAATTAACGTTGTTAAAAAAGCGCTATAACTCAAGTCGTAATATAATCTTAACGACTAGAAATGTCAAAAACTTGTACAGAAGAATGAAAATTAAATGACTAAGATTGCCAGTCAGTCGTAAAAGGCGACGAGGCGATTGATGATTGCAGTTAAAACTAAATGCATAGAGCTTTGGCCAAGATACTCGTATTTCCCGTACCTGTACCTATATACTTGTATGAAGTATATATTAATTTCGTAATACACTAAATGTTGAAATCGGTGTCCTATTTCGATAACATGTAGTTTTGCCCGCGGCTTTGCTCCCATTTTTGCGGTATGCAAGCCTAATGCGCTGAACAAGTGTAGTTTTTATACTTTGGTTTTTTATACCCATTTCAGTTACGGTGGCACAGGTGAAAGGGTTCTGTATACAGGATTCAGAAGAAATAACAACAATTTCAATGATGAAGTAATGCAGGTAAGGTTTTTGTGTTTTGGGGTGAATTCAGGGGACTATTTTATTCTTCTCGAATAAGAAAGAAAGATTTTTGTTTGGACTCCCACATGTCAAACGAAAAAAAATATAATTAATAGTAAAAAATATTAAATTATAAAATTTAATATTGTACACCCTAAGGGTATGTTATAGACACACTTATTACAATTATAATTATAAGAACTGAAATTTAACCTGTGACAAGCAATAAATGAATTTGAATCTGAAAAAAATGAATTAACAAAAGCTAGCAGTATTCAAGTGCGATACCAAAAAGGTTCTTATCTCAGAATAAACTGCGTTTAAAAAAAAAAAAACAAAGCTGGTATTCTGATTGGAAATAAGCAACAGTTTTCACCGTTGTTTTCGTCAAATCGATAAGAAGTCGAAAGTTTTCAAAAAATCTAAAAAATTTGAAAATGAAAACAATATATCTAGTTTTAATTTCCGCGAATATTAGTGGGTTGCAGGTATGCACCTCCCTCCCGCCCGCTATATTATGCACATGCAAGATTACTGGGCAAATGCAAGGATTTTAAGCACATGCAGGAAGGCAATGCAAAACCCAACACCATTACCGACACGTGTTTCGCCTCTCCACGAGGCATTTTTTTTTTTTTTTTTTTTTTTTAATCTAAACATTTTGTTTCACAGGAGGACAAGCCCAGGTATGTTCAATCCGTCTATAATCATGTAGAAATTTATAATATATTGATCGGCTGTCAAATAAAATTAATGTGTTTCGTCTCTAGATTTCTAGTAGCATTTCTGCGTAAAACGCCAGAATATGAGGTAATACATAAATAATAACCACGAATGCTATTCTATTTTGTATTGTGTATAAAATTAAGTAATCATCTAAATCGTTTATTATTTTTATAAATGTATTATTTTTTTTGCCATCTAAAACAAATGATTACATTCTATAGGAAAAACCAATAGCTCGTTATATAGATTACGGCAAGCGAGAAATAGAAAAAAAGAAAAGATTGGAAGCGGAAAAGCGCCGGGAAGAGGCTGAAAAGCTCCGATTGTCTATGTGAGTACTAATTTGTTTTGCTGCGAGTACCCACTCATTCATATCACTGTAGTCCGCTGGCAAGATAGGTGGACTACGTTTATTTATTTATTATATCCTCAACTCATCGAGAATAACATAAAAAGAAAAATACAAACTAAAACACATGTACAACAAAGGGCGGCCTTATCGCATTCCGCGATCGCTTCCAAGCAATCTGGAATGGACAGTAATTGCCTGGACATAAAATGGGGCTGTTATCACTGCGACATTACTTTAAAAGCGCCACCAACCTACATGGTTCGCATATGATTTGACCAGTACAATTGTATGGACTTCAAAAGAGACCTTGACCGCTGAGTTTGTTTCGGTGTTTCTTCTCAGGGTAGTCAGTTAGGAAATACCGGTCTCATTTAGTTTATAATGGCTGAAAAGGATTGACGAGTAACAGTATTTTTACAACCTACTTACAAAATAAATATGATTTATCATTTTAAATGTAATATTTACACAGATAAATACGTATTCTTAACAATATAAACAGTGTAGCCGTTTAGAATTCGGATGAGAATTGCACAGGAACGTGGTTATTGGGCATAAGAAAGATAGGCATATTTTCAGCCGTGTACGGAGCCAGGCTGATGATATCTCACGCCGCAGACACTTTAGGTTTAAGTCTATTAAGATCACTATTTTTTTAAACGTTGCTCCACATTAGGAATTTCTCGTGTGTCGTGGGTGCGTTTACAAAGTCACATACACAAACAGCCAGACCCGAAACAACTATCTGTAGCTCACAAATGTTTAATCCGTGCGGTAACCGAACCCGCGAACACGTAGTTCAGCAGCTAATCGCTCAACCACTGCGCTAACCGTGTCATCAAACTAACTATTACTATACATATATAAACTTCAATAACAAAACTCTTAACTAACTGAAATAAAAATGATCAAAAGATTGCGTCAAAAAATTCCTCCTCATCGCTGGTCACTGCCACTGCTGCAACGCTATATGGCAATGTTCATCCTTCAAGTGTACAGGCAAATAAAATATATTTTTATTTTATCCACTGCCAATGTCCATTTTAACCAGGCAGAATGTTATTTAAACTTACATTATGAAGTGGTAAAATTGTTTGTTATTTTGCCTAAAAGTTAAAAACATTGTTATTTTGCCAAAACTAATAACGAAAATTGTTTAACTGATATAAACTATACTATAGCTAAGTGCTATTAAAATATACTGAACTGTGTGTGTGTGTGTGTTATTTTTATGGAAATAAAACATTGGTTTTGTAGGATAAGCCAGGGAGCAAAACCGCGGGCAAAAACAAGTGTAAAATAATTGATTACCATAATAGATACACCATCTGCGCGGCTACGTGTCGCGGTTTCGATTCCCGCACGGAACAAATATTTGTTTGGCCTACAGATAGTTGTTCTGGGTCTGACTGTTTGTGTTTGTGAGTTGATATGTTTGTAAATCCTCTCACGATATAGAAGAATTTTCTAGTGTGGGGCAACGTTTAAGAAAACAGAAAAAAAAACATAAAGTTTACTGCTTGAAAACCATCAAACTTGAACTACCTGTACTAACTCGCCTTTCCACGGGTATAGTTTATACTATAATAAAATATTTTATTTTGTATGTCTTCTCAACAGGCCATCCGATCCCTACGTAAGTCATTTTTTATTTAATTTTACTAATGTTTTAATTTCCGTTTATAACAAGGGTCATTAGTGATAAGCCGTGTTGCGCCACGTCAGCTCACTAGGCACATAATGTACAGGTAAACGTCATGCAATTTAATTCAATCAATCAATCAACAGCCTGTTGCAGTCCACTGCTGGACATAGGCCTCTCCAATTGCACGCCACTTAGGTCTATTTTCGGCTTCTCGCATCCAGTTTCTGCCAGCCGTCCTGCGCAAATCGTCACTCCACCGTGCCTGAGGACACAGTAGCTGAGGACGTCCTACACTACGTTTGCCGAGACGCGATCTGCACTCTAGAACTCGTTTACCCCAACGGTTGTCGGTTCTACGACTAATATGGCCAGCCCACTGCCACTTCAGCTTACTAATCCGGTGGGCTATATCGATGACCTTGCTTCTCTGACGGATCACCCCATTTCTGATGCGATCCCTCAGAGACACACCGAGCATAGCCCGCTGAGCGACTTTGAGCTTGTGGACCATACGAGCCGTCAGTGTCCAAGTCCATGTTTCGGCTCCGTATGCCATGACGGGTAGGACGCACTGATTGAAGACTTTCGTCTTTAGGCACTGTGGGATCGACAATGTAAAGACTCGACGTAGCTTCCCAAATGCTGCCCAACCTAACTGAATTCTTCTATTCACCTCGCCTTCAAAGTTGTTTCAAACTTGTGTGTGTAACCTAACTGCAATGACTGCCCGAGGTACACATATTTTTGAACAACTTCGAGAATGGCACCGTGAATCGCAATCGGTTCCGGTAGAACATGTTCGTTGAACATGACCTTGGTTTTATCCAAGTTCATCCGTAGGCCGATGCGTACAGAAGAGTCAGCCAGGTCATTCAGCATCTGTTGCAGGTCCTGCAGCGTTTCTGCCATAATGACGATATCGTCTGCAAATCGCAAGTGAGAGATGTACTCTCTCACTTGCTATTTAATTAATTTTTTTAATTTAAATGATCATTTTATTTTATTTATTTATGACATAAAAACATTATCAATTCTAATTTCATTTTGTTTCATACAAATTACAAGGAATTTAAAATTTGTGATGCCATGTAGTACCCGTACTAATTTTCTAGTTTTACGTTACAGAACATTTATTATAATGAAAACAGTATAGTAAGTACACCAAGACTGTTGAAAACATACAAAGATATAATAAAAAAGTATTTATTTCTATTGTTGAAAACGATGAATTGATTGTAACACCTACCGCAAGCCAATGGCAGAGGTTATTATAATATTAATAAAACCAGCGAAGTACGATTTGTACTCAAGCACAAAGGGTTCTCACAAAACATATGTATTATTTTTAATTGTACGTTTCGGAGATAAGGAGGCAGAAATGACCAATTTTCATTAATAATGAACACCATTAAACTGTTTCATTTGAAATATTATAAATATCGTGCTCATAAAAATATCGTATAAGGGTTCCGGTTTTAAGCGTTCAAATAAATGTTTATATTGTTAATTTTATTTTCATAACAGAGAGATGTAAAACGGCTATTGAAGGTGAGCACAGAATGATATAATAATACATGTTTAACACACGAGGTTGTCGATATGTCAATTAATCAATCAATCAATCAAAAGTCATTTATTCAAACTAGGCTGATAGACAGCACTTTTTGAACGTCAAATTTTACATACAAACAGTCCCCCAAAACGCCCACCCGTCACCACTTCCTAGTGTTTTAGCTGGGAAGAAGCAGTGGCGCAACAAACTCCTCAGCAACACATCTGTCTATTACGTTTTAAGAACTTGAATTTATACAATAGTATGCAAAGTCATTAATACATGACAAAGGTAGAAAAAAAAATATCCAACATGGAAATCATAAATCAATGTGGAATGTGGACTCGGCTGTCGTTGTGCCGATTGTCGTTACGGCCAATGGTCTGATGGCCAAAAGCTTCGACGACGGCCATCTGTCGAATCTGGCGTTTCACGGCTGGTTAAAGGGCCTGATACAAGAGGCAGTACTCTTTGATACGGCTCGTATTGTGAGTAGGTTCCTTTCTTTCGATCCATAACCACCGGTAGCTTGGACCCTGTTCGCAACACCGGCAGACTACTGCTGTTTGTTTTTTTAAGTTTTTTTTTTGTGTGTTTTTTAAGAAATATTTAAGAATATAATTGTATGTGTAGTAAAATAAATAAAGAGATACATATTTTATGTTTCATAATTTAATCAAAGGTGCACAGTCTGATAAATTTATTGTTTTACCTTGGTTTTCTAGTCACTAACAGCAAATGGCGTCACTTTAGAGGTAAAATCTTAGGTTGTTTTTAACATTTGTGTGGATCCATTGAGAACAATTTTTCTTAATGTTCAAAAAAATTTACAGTTCTTTGAAATACCTCGGTTAAAAGTGGAAGCCATGAAGGTAATCAAATTAAATCTTTAGTAGATTTTTTCCTTTATTTTTACTAGTTTTTCAGGGTATTCACCATTCAGTTCTTTCCAGCCAAAAATCATCTGTTTCCTACTCAACCTCGTTTCTTTAATACATCCTATCTTTGATATATGATAAAAATCTCAAGTTGTTTTTTGCAGGAGGAAAACTATCACGAAAGTGTCAAACCTTATACAGAGGTAAATCTATTATTTTATTACAAGTTACAGCTGTCTGCCAACACTATTATTCTTCCCCGCTTTCACCCCCCACAACTTTAAAAATACTCAGCCGATTTTCATCAAACATATCTAAGAACACTCGCCCGTAACTCACCTTTCATACAAAAAAAAATCTAAATTCGCTTCATCTGTTCGCGAGCTACGGAGCCATAGACAGACAAACAGATTGACAAACAGACAGACATACACGTCAATCTTATAACACCCCTCTTTTTGCGTCGGGGGTTAAAAATAAACCTGGCAACATCGTGCAAGACATATCTCTACCAGCGTCTTCCAGCGACTTCCACGGTGTCATCGTAAGGAGCAGCGCATAAATTACTTCGATTATAATTTGGGGCAGGAAAGGCATTAATCAAACGGGTTTGAATGAAATTTGTAATACCGGGTAAAATGGAGTGGATAAGTTCAATCCACTCCTTTCTAGTGAATAGAAACTAAACTTTAATTGGAATTTTCCTTTTTTTTTTAATAGTTGCTTTGTGAGAAATCATTAATATGGTATTAAGTGAAGTTCCCAACAAAAGCTATTCACTCGGATAGGAATCCGAGTGAATTCCTATCCACTCCTTTTTACGGGATGTATTTCATGGATCCGTCTAATTCAGGCATGGATTTGTACAGCCTGAATTATATAATTAGTATCGTAAGTCACAGCCTAGAATTATTGTCTCTCTGTCCTAGAATAATTTAGTTTCTTCTACAATTATGTAGTCTTCGAAGATTATTAGTGATTATGGCATGATTATTAATTAATTTTTTGTTTTGACATTATTAGTAAATAAATAAATTTTTATTTATTCATTATGATAAAAAAATGACATTCACATCAACAAAGATGTTGGTAAAAGCGAATTGCGCATAATCTCATTTTTAATACGATTTTTTCTTTGCCATTACAGTTCCTCGAAGCAACTCGCCAAAAGGACTTGACCTGGGTATATTTATTTATTATTAGGCTTTTCAACAACAAGTGTGTATATATACACCTATTTTTTTTAATTGTTTATCTTAGTTATGGTAAACTTAGGATGCCTTCAACCAATACCGTCTCCGTCCAAAAAAAAAAAATTGTCCAGTAATTGGTTAGCCTAGATCTCCAAACAGAATTTGAACCGAAACTCATTTTAACAGTTTCACAACATTAATGAACACCTGATTTTCTTACTAAAAATTAAAAATAGAGTATTTGTTAAATTATACTTTAGCCTGTAAAACTGGCAAGTTTTGACAGATTTCCAATACTAAATTAATAATTCAGAAACCATCCTTAAGATTGTAAATGTTCCACTTCGAATACATAATCTTCTTCTGTTTCAAGGTGGAAAAACGATTTCCAACAATAGCCAGACAATATGCAACGGTGAATATGAAAATGACTTTTTTAACATTGTCCCACACTAGGATTTTTTTCTGTATCACGCACACACATTTACAAACATACAATCTCACATACACAAACAGCCATACCCGGAAAATCTATCTGCAGGCCATACAAAGGTAAACTAACAATGCCCGCCCGTCACCACTTCCTAGTGTTGTAGCTGGGAAGAAAAAGTATCGCCACAAACACCACAGTAAAAAAAATTAATTACCAGCTGGGAATTTATAAAAAACGGCAACAGCCTAATCAAACAAATGACTTAAATTAAGTATTTTGCATTAAATACGTTAGTTTATCAAAAAAGTACATAAAAAGGAAAATTGTTTGGGACAGGCGTCTTATCAGTGAAAAGTTGAATGGCCCACTGACAATTATAGCAATGAGATCGCTTCAGCATGTCTCGTTGATAAATTGAAATAAATCCACAGACAAATCAAAATATAGCAAACAGCTTTTCTTTCACAGGATCCCGTTTTTCCTCAAAAGTACAGGTAAAATTCTGACTTTCTACCCATTGCTGGGCAAAAGCCTCCCCCGAGTCCTTTCAGACTTTCTTCTCCCGCGCTATTTTGAATTAGCCTTTATGGTACTCGTCCAAAGTTCTCGCTCTCTTTGGACCGGCCTCTGTCGCGACCGCTGCGCTGCGTCGTTAATTTTTTCAATTATTTATATTTTACAAAATTTATTTTCTTTTTCATAAATGACAAGTCACTTTTTTTTTCTTTGCATCGTCCTCGCATATACAAGCAACAAGAATAATGTTCCGTAGATTGTTGAGCTAAATAACATGATTTAAAAGAGTGTCCGTGGAGTTTCTTGCACGTTCTTCTCCATACTGAGCTACGTTTTCGAACGTGCAAATTCACGTGTTTGACTGACAAACCTTGACAGTTCAAACGTGTCTGTAAATAGTTTATTTGAAATAAATTATTTGAATCTTGAATAATACACGTGGCGAAGCCAAGTTCTATTCCTGGGAGAAATGACCTAAATTTATAAAAGACTAGCGCCCCGCGGTTTCACCCGCGTAGTTCCCGTTCCCGTGGGAATATGGGGATATAATATAGTCTATGTTCACCGGAGATAGTGTAGCTTCCCAACATTCCAAATCAGTCAAGTAGTTTTGGAGCCTATTCAATGCAAACAAACAAACAAAAAAACAAACAAATATTTCCTCTTTATAATACACTAGCAGCGCCTCGCGGTTTCACCCGCGTAGTTCCCGTTCCCGTGGGAATATGGGGATAAAATATAGCCTATAGCCTTCCTCGATAAATGGGCTATCTAACACTGAAAGATTTTTTCAAATCGGACCAGTAGTTCCTGAGATTAGCGCGTTCAAACAAACAAACAAACAAACAAACTCTTTAGCTTTATAATATTAGTATAGATATTAGTGTAGATGTGTCTGCATTGTTATTATTATACTTTCAGAACATTAGAAGCCTCTAGACAAGGTAGACCAGCAGGAATAAAGAGGTACAACAGAAGATAACAATGAACGTGCTCACTTTTTAATTACCCTAATTACCTTAGGCACAATTAAGTTTTAATGAAAAGGCAGCTACTGGGTTCGTTCACTCGTATAGTTTACCTCATCTATCGCTTGACAAGGTCAAAAGCGAGCTCATCAGGATTAAAAAATAAACAAATCAATGGCCAAAATGAAAGCATTGTTTTATTTTTAATTGTAAGAAAAACCCTGCCAACTTTATTAACAACGTTCTAGTAAATTCTTAAGTGAGGTAGCGTCAGCAACTTAAGTCTCTGTTGACTTTCAAAAGATTTACATTAGTTTCTTCACCAAATTAAATGCAAAATTGAGCATTTATTATTCTACTGCTAATAGCGAGTCTACTTTACCCCTAAGGAAATTGTTTATAGAAATTAACATCGTGACCCATTGTGAGCTTTGCCAATCAATATTTCTATGAAATAATCATGTCCGTTAGAAATAATGTACATCTTTTTAGTAAACGAGTTCGACAGATATAACTAAATCACCAGAAATAGGAACCAATTAGATCAAACTAGTTTCAGACTTGCTAATGTAGCAACATTTGTCATGGAATACTGTTTAAAGCCGCATATTAATAAAATACCACATATTGAATTGAAAGGAACGATTTTTTTTTCAAACGCGCTCTGTGTAGATAAGCTTATTATAAATTAGGGGAATACATTGACGATAAAAATGCTTGGATCAACGCTAGTTCGCTCCACAGCGAATACAGCGCTCAAAATTTGAAAAGTGAAAAGATGTGAAAAGATTGTTGGACTTGATGAAGATTGTAAGAACATTTTTGCATTGTATAGATTCAATCGCTTATACATTGTATAATTTCACATATTTATTATATCAAGACAAATGTAAAAATGATATTGGAAACACTGATTTAAAATAGTGTCCATGGAGTTTCTGGCACGTTCTTCTACTCTTTGGAAGATACAAATACCGCGCTGGAGACAGGATTGGTGAGTGTGTTTCGCTGTAAGAAAACTTGCTGCTCTTGTCGCTGGCGCGGCAGGACTATCTTCATTTATTTGACTGACAGACCTTGACAAGTCAAATGTGCCTTTAAATAGTATATTTCAACAGAAGAAGACGCCCCGGACGTCGGGAAACACAGGGCTATTCGGCGGGCCTGCGGATGGCGAGCTATAGGTGGCTCGCCGTCCGATAGCAACCAGGCCGAGTCGATGGCGCGTCGTGTTCCATGCGCGCCTCAAAAAGCCGTCAGCAACGAAGGCGGGGCCCCATACCGTCAGTGCCTGCTAGGGTTGCGGAATTTGTTGGAAAGAGTCACCGCGGCTCTGAAACGCAAAGGGCACAAGATGGATCACGGGTGGGTTTTAGTCAGTAAGATTCTGACACTATCTTCCGCTCCGCCCAGAGCGGGAGAAGTCATCTGATGATTTCCCATCCAAAAAAAATGGTATATTTAAACAAAGGATTTTTATTTTGATTATATGGATATCATAAATGTGAAAATCTGGTTTTCAAGCCTTAACCCTTTGAAACTCTGCTGCCGCGGCAAATTGCTGCGCAGCGAGCGGAGCTCCGACAGGATCTCACGGAGGTATGAAGAAAGTGACTGTTGCAACCCAGCCCTGGGCACGCCACCATTGCGGCGGTAAGTCCCACTCTTTGAAGAGTGGTTGTAAAGACTCCACGGCGTCCTCACCTTCCGCGTGACGCAAGTGCTCGGCTCGGCGGACACGGCTGTTTCGGGAGGTACCTGTTTTGGATTCAGCGGAAGGTGTCCTTCCGCTGAATCAAAAACAGGTACCATGGTACAAAACAGGTAACAGGTCCGGGTGGTAACACTGTGTGGATCGCCCGGAGGACACGGTGGAGCATACAGTGGAAATCTGCCCTGCTTGGGCGGAGCAACGCTGTGTCCATGTCCACCATAGATATAATCTATACTAATATTATAAAGCTGAAGAATTTGTTTGTTTGTTTGAACGCGCTTATCTCAGAAACTATACTGTTCTAATTGAAAAATTCTTTTTGGGTTGAATAGACTTCTAGAATCATCACGCTTAAGCCAATAGGAGCGGAGCAGCGATAAAGAATGTTTTAAAATCGGGGATTCCACGGGGACGAAGTCGCGGGCAGCAGCTAGTATTTTATATGTCTATGATGTCCACTCTCTCAAAGATTTTGACTTTGAGAGATAGTGGACAGTAAATTAGGCGAAAAAACAACGGCTTAAAAACCTTTCTGAGGCTCGGGTTTGTAACACTGCCAACGCTCAAACTACGAGTTGCCACTGTGAAAATTTTAATTGATTTCCATTAGAATTTTCTTGACCCAATAATACTTTGGCCGGCTTAGGAAGTGAGCCCGGGAGTAAGTTCAAGGTTGTACGTGCGACCACAAGTTTATCAAGGAAGTTATATATTTAATGGTATATTTTGATCTCACAAAATATTTTACTGAAAATTACTACTACTAATTTTATTACTATCATAATTTTAGTGTATTAAATAATCTTGCATAATTATAATAATTTTAAACTACTTTTTAACTGACTTCCAAAAATGGAGGAGGCTTTCAAGTCGAATGTCGTTTTTATTATGTGTATTACCTCATAACTTTGTACTGGGTGTACCGATTTTGATGATTCTTTTTATATTCGAAAGCTGGTGCTTGTCGTATGGTCTCATATATCTATACTAATATTATAAAGCTGAAGAGTTTGTTTGTTTGTTTGAACGCGCTAATCTCAGGAACAACTGGTTCGAAGTTCTTTTTGGGTTGAATAGACCATTTATAGAAGAAGGCTTTAGGCTATATAACATCACGCTGCGAGTAATAGGAGCGAAGAAAAAATGGAACATGTGGAAAAAACGGGGAAAATTATTAATCTTTGAGGACTTCCGTTGCGTGCGCTGCGAAAACGGTTCAAGATACCAAAACAATATGTAGGAAAGAATTATTCCTCTTAAAATGATCTAAAAAAATGTCCGCGACAGTATATGTCTATCTTTTAAGATTAACTCACTAGAACCGTTTTTATGGTAATCAAATTTCACGGACGAAGTCGCGGACAGAAGCTAGTTTATATATAATTTGATTGAGATCTGACGACGTGTATTAGAGTTATCCCTTATAATGCGTAGCTTCGACTACATTGATGTTGTTCTCATTCTCTCGTGTCGATGTAAAAATAAAACAATAAATTTGCATACGATAGTCTGGAAGAGCATCTTAGTATTTCAAGGTAGACTCCTTCTAGTTGGTGAAGATCTGATGATGAACAGAGATAGGAAACGGAACTCTTCAATAAATTATAATAAATCTTTCGGGATTGTATGTAAGTAAGTCAGTTAAAAAGAAGAAACAACCAAAAATACCGAGTTCCGAAATTAAAATTATTTTAAACCTTTTGTGTTTTTTGTTTTGTTTAGAAGTCAGTTGTACTTTTTTGGAAACCATTTTCTACTTCTTATGTTCATGGCATCATAGTTTTTCGATTGAGCACTTCATTTATAAATAGTTATTAATATTCCCATGGTAAATTATAGTTCTTTTTACTAAACTATTACGCGTGAGAACAATTACGTAGAACAACCGTTGAATAATTAATACATTTATATATTAATGTATCACTACCATTTTTCTAGCCGAACGAATCACTAGCCTAATAAATGTTAACTCTGATTCTCATATAACTTTCCACATTTCTTATTATTACTTTTATCTCAGACATATTTTATTACAATTCAATTTCACGGCAATTATTATGGACGCTAATAAAGCTATTTCAGTTATTTATTTTTTATTACAGTTTTAGGAACGCTGGTATGGATTGAAACATGAAATGGATTCGGCCATCTTTCTTTTTATTATTGCAATTGTAAGCAAATTTATGGTTCTATTTAAATATCACTGTTTTATTATCTATTAGGGTATTAAACTATATACAAGAAAAAACAATAAACATCTTATTGGGGCTTTCATAACTGATTATGTCAAAAATGATTTTTGATAAAATCAGTAACGAAAACATGCAATTTTCTCCTGTCTGTACCACATTTCATTTCTTCGAGTGATTTTTTTTTTAATATTAGTTACAGACCATATTGGATTGTCATGGACTGAGGGAACAACTGAAACGTCTGGAGGTTAGTAACGTATTCGAAATGCGTATGTATTTACAATGGGGATTAGACCTCAGACAGACTAAGGGGCTAGCGCTGTGCAAAGGCGGGCGCCATTTATCAAACATATGAAATCGCCATTTGCGTCCATACTGAAGTAGCTGAAACGGTGGTTGCGAAGTGACGGAGAGGCTTAGCTAGCCGGGAACTGTATATTGTTGTACCCCGAGGAAACACAATACTACC
This sequence comes from Hecatera dysodea, assembly GCA_905332915.2. Lineage (NCBI taxonomy): Eukaryota > Metazoa > Arthropoda > Insecta > Lepidoptera > Noctuidae > Hecatera > Hecatera dysodea. Next base: position 5,875,318 of record HG995288.1, on the reverse strand, counting down.
TATTTGAATTCAGAATACGAGATCTTGGAAGACGGAACTAATAGGACTAGAGAAACCATTTTGATAGGAGATATTAATTATTTACAGACTCAAAGGAGGTGGTTAGACTATATGGATGATTTTCGAATACCAGTAAGTTTTCATTGCTTGTGCTTTGTCTGTAATGCCCTAGTACTCGCTCCTCGTATATGTACAGGCTGGATTATTTGCCAAGACGAGCAAAACTGGGCAGGCTACTGTTGTGGCGATAAATCCTCTCTTTGAGGAGTGGTTAGGGAGGTGCCACGGCGTCTTCACCTTTCACATAACGCAGGTACTTTACCGGACACGGTTGTTTGGGGAGCTACCTGTTTCGGATTCGGTGAAAGGACACGCCCAGGGGTCAACATCGTGTAGATCGCCCGGAGGACACGGTGGATCATTCAGTGGAGGTCTGCCCTACTTAGGCGGAGCAACGCTGTGACCTCGTAGCGGCGATCCACACAATGTTCACACCTGGCCAGCGAAGGAAGAGGTGTACCGTGTGAGGGAGAGGTAAACCGCATGCCTCGCCACCGCAATAGAAAAAGACGTCCCCGGCCGCGGCATGCGGGTTGCTTGCAAATGGAAACCGCGGCCTAATAGCGTTAGCAAATAACAAAATTCCAAAATATGAGAGATTGATCACGTGTTATTTCGATAGTACCTGTCAATTTCATACATTTAGGACATTTTGACGGTCGTTATCGCTTTTAGAATATAACTTTTCGAGATGTTCTTGTTACTAGTAAAATTATGTTTTTTTTTCTTTCAATTTGCTTTCTTTCTTTCTAATTCATCACGTATTTTCAGCGAAGGTCAAATTTCTTCTACGCTGGAATGAATCCTTCCCAGTCAAATGACCAGCCCTATCCACCGCCAGAGAAGGAACACAAAACTGGAGCTCGCATCTCTAGGAGTGGCAATAGTATGAGCATTACGTAAGTCTTTGTTTAACAGTTCATATGCTAGTTTATATATATACCTGAGGAATAAAGTGGTGATTTAACAGTTTTATATACATACAAAATATTTCAAACACCAGGTATTTATTCTTCAAATAAATATTATTATGTAACTGTAAACAAATTGGTCCTAATGTCAATTTTTAAAAGTAATACCTGTCGCATCACAGGCCCTATCGGAACACCAGCGCCGTAGTATTTATTTTTTAATATCGCACCGTATGCTGAGATAGGGACCTTTTTTGGCCTCGAACAGTTTAAAATTAATAATTGGGTTTCCATTTTTTTTTTCTTGTGCGAGTCGTAAATAAACATTTTTATTTCTTTCTTTCTGACAATTTGATGGAGATAGTAGCTTAGAAAAAGGGGGTAATTATAATCTTTCGTTTGGATCCAGTTGCACTCTTATCTATTTAAAAATATGTCTATGTTACAGATACGGTGGGAACTTGGATAGATCAGAGGAAGAATTTTATGAGCCTGAATACAGAAGAGCTGACAAGCCACGGGTAAGATAATTCAAACTGGCTGGTGATAAATAAAATACTTCAGTTTCAAGTGGCATGTTATTACGTACCAAAAAAAAAACAAATTATTAAACACAACTTTTTGGTCTACAGATGTTACTTGTAATTGGCACATAATACTGCATTAGTTCTATTCGCAGAGCATTTAAATTTTGCGATTTGCCTCGTTGCGCACCGGTCGCTATTACTCAGGCATTTGCTCTAAGGTTCTGTTCTCTAATATTTTTTTTTATAAGCATCAAAATAATTTGGTATTATTATATTTTTCAGGATTCCGAGCCCGCGTAAGTTTGTAGAATATTATATTTTTTTGTGAAACCATACCAAAAAGTTTTTAAATGTTTATTAAGTGCAGTAATTTGCTTTTGCCATTTTTTAGGCTTGTCATAGCACTCCTGCGATCTGATAAAGGGGTAAGTTTGGGATTTTTGACATTTTCAATGTATGTTTTTCTATTGAATATTATATATCTAAAAACAATTTAAAAAAAAAAAACATTATCATCCTATACTGTCTCCCTTATAGCGTCGTACTTTTCCCAGCGTGTTGTCCTTTCCAACCAATCCGTCATGAACGCCTCTAAGTCGTCACGCCAGCGTTTCTTTAGCCTTCCTCGGTGACGATGCCTGTCTTCTGGCTCCTACTGCGTGACGACTCTGACCCATCCATCCTGATGCAACCTTTTTTTTTTTTTTTTGGATGGGAAATCATCAAATGACCCCTCCCGCCCTGGGTGGAGCGGTAGGGAGTGTCAGACTTTTACTGACTAAAACCCACCCGTGATCCTTCTTGTGCCCTATGCGTTCCAGGGCCGCGGTAACTCTTTCGAACAAATTCCGCAACCATCCTGATGCAATCTGCATACATATGTATATGACTCTCACAATCACACTTCAGCCTGACAGATTTTTTGCCCAGATCGGCAATCCCTGTTTTTGATAACATGTACTAATCTATCTTTATCATTATGAGAAAATCATTTTTCAACCTACACAAATGAATGATAATATATAAGTAGATAGTTTTTTGTGGTTTATTTGTTGTACTGTCATACAGAGAACAGCTCATGCAAGGCAACAATAAGATTTAGAAAGCGCCTCTATATCCTAGCTGTATATTTTTTTTTTGTTGTGAGAACTCTTGTGGGATTGACTGTACATTTTTCGTCTGAAAATTAATTATTTTTTACCATAGGCTACACCAGAAGAACAACGCTACGGGCGTTACATGCCCAATGATCGAAGAACGCCAGAACTTGACCTCAGTAAAACGTAAGTCTTTATCATTGCAAAAAAAAACTTATTTCATCTGACGCGTCCACTATGGACGTAATCCTTCCCCAAATGTTGCCACTTCAAGCGGTCCTGTGCGTCTCAAATCTCAATAATTCATCAAGTCCTACGTAAGGTTGACTTTGCAACACTGTGTTCTGTAACGCGGTTGCTACTCCAGAACCTTTAGATCCCATCAGGGCCTCAAGTCTGATATTACCTACAGTAGTTTCAGAATGGTCTATCATTGATTTCATAATTGTTAATTTTGAGAAGTTTGGTAATCTACTAATATAAAAGCATCATTATGACTTTCCAATGGTCAACCACCCATTGAAAGAAATGGCAAAGAATGGTAATTTCGTACACAATGACAAATAAATGTATGCGGTAATCTAAAATTTTGACAGTTCCTTTGATCAGTGACCTACCTGTAGAACGTCGTTGTGCAGTCATTTCTTTTAATAGCTCGGTTATCAAAAAGTATTACAATACCATTGCCGACCAATGATCGACCATTATGAATTTAGCAGATTACGAACCTTTAGCAAAATGACAATGGGATTGTGTTGGAATGACAAAATAAAGATGGCAGACTTGGGCCCCTGTTCTGCGAGCAATGTACAGCATGGTACCATCAATATATAAATATTAGCCTATAGCCACGTTTGCACTCTAATTTAAAACAGACTACCTGTAAATATAAGGACCTAACCTCTTTAAAAGTATCCCCATATGGCGATATAATCGCGCCGATTCGATAAGTGAGGTTGATGAACAAGAAGTAAATTCATGGCGATTCACTCGTTCTTGCTGTCGGTATGCCTAACAAAGTAGGCCTGTTTTTACTGTAGGTAGTTCTGTATAAATCTGTGTACCTAATTATGTCCAAAATTTTACAGGCCTCCACAGGACTTTAATTTCACAGCACAAGTAAGTCCATATTCTGATATTGGCTTATCTGACATCCCTTTATTGACTCTTCATTTAAAACTTTGCACAAACAGTAGACTTTTTATCTCTAAGAAGTTAAAAACAATATGGTTCACAGAAGGTTTTATGATCACTGAGGAAAGAAACATGTTCTTTTTTTAAACTTTATAATTTAGCAAGAACCAACAGTTTTAATAATGTATTCCTTACTTTTTCTGTGTTTATGCTATCATAGCAACGAGCGATAAACCTATTGGTAAGTGCGTTGTTGGTGTTATTATTCTGAATTATTTATTTAATACGGACTGATGCGTTTTATCATAAGTCGATGTTTATTCTAAAATTTTACTTAGAAAAAAAACTTTTTACAATAAAATACAACCGACTTTTCCACAAAAATCAAAAAAGTACAAAATAACTTTAATTTCGGAACTCGTTTTTTGAACACCGACTTCCGAAATTAAAGTTATTTTGTACTTTTTTGATTTTTTGTGGAAAAGTCGGTTGTATTTTTTTGTAAAAAGTTTTTTTATTTTTCACTTTTTAGTGGTACCTACACCCCTCCCCTCCCCCACCTAAACGAACCAATTACATTGGTGTAAAAAAACGCACTGTTCCAATGCAGAGTAAACTAAAAGGTCGTCAATGTAGAAAATGTAGATATTTTTTTAGATTTTTCAAAAACCGCTTGTTCGATTTCGATAAAATTTTCATCGGACCATTTGGGAAGTATACCCTTTCCAACAAAAAAAGAATTTTTCAAATCGGTTGGCAAGCGACGGAGTTATGCGCGAACAAACAAAAAAAAAAAAAAAACATACAAACATCCGAATTGAGAACCTCCTCCTTTTTTAGAAGTCGGTTAAAAAAAAATCTGTAACGACTTAGATTTATTGATTTCTCCCATTATCACGCTATATTGCACCTCCGCGCTCCGGTGCAACATTGTCACTTTTGCAATATTTTGAAAAACGAACAAAACATAACAAAAGTGACCTGAAGTACTTTTGCAATTGATGCAATAATATCACTGATAAAGTACCTACTTATAAACTATAAGTACTATATCGGTAACATTCTTGCATCAACGTAACGTGAGATAGTAAATGTCATTACGGTTTTTTTGTAGCGTGGCATAAGCGACTCCAAATATTTACAAGAAAAATTGCGTTTTTGCAAAAGTGGCAGTGTTGCACCGGTGATTCGATATGTTCCATTTAGCAATAAAAGAAAAATAAAAGTAAAGAGAGGAAGGTTTTTTTTTTCAAGCAAAGGAATACATCCTTCGCCTCAAGGATTTATATCAGTCTATATACTGTTATAGGCTGATGTAAATTCTTGTGAATAATATTGTGAACGAGGAAACAAGTTTACATGAATTATTGTGCAGCAAACATATTATGTGCATAATACTCTTATTTTCAGGAGTTACCAATAGCAAGATTTGTTAAAGATTACCATAAAATTGAACTGGAAATACAGAAGAGGGAGGCCGAGATGCAACAAAAGTGAATAATTTTTCTGTTAATGTTTTTTAGTTAGTACCACATTTTGACAGTTAGCCCACGCTTTGATTCGTATTATAAATACCCACTTTTTAGTGATTTTTATGACTCTATTGGCTTAAGCGTGTATTTTTACCGAATTTTAAATTGTTATGATTTAATTCACACATCATGTTAGTTACGTATTTAAGTTTAAATATAATTATTTCCACGAAAATTATATTCCGGTCTAGGTGTTTGGGTGATCTTTGTTTAGGAAAAAATGAAGTATATATTTTAGCAATTTTGGAAATATGTAGGTAGCTTTTAGGTCAGCAGTTTCAGAGATTGGGATACGTTAGCTTACTTATTTACTTAATTTTATGCGTTATTACTCTTCAGTTATAATATATATTTAAAATTCAATTGATCATAATCTGAATATTGAAAAATCCCTAAATCATTTTTTTAAATCAAATGTTAAAAATATGATCAACTATGCAGATGAAAATACTATTTTTGTGAGTACAAACTTTATACAATTTACTCTAGGCGAGAAGGTCGAGAAATAACGACAGTAAGTATTATTTTATCATAATTATATATTAAAACCTTATGCATAAATAAACACACTGTATAAAGATGGAATTGAGTATGTAAGAAAATACCTAAGGCATTAGGCATTTTCTACCAGTTCCAGGAAAGGAAAGACACACATAAAAAAATACATTCTTAGATATATACGTTTGATGAATTTTTAATTGGGTATTTTACTATACATAAAAATATTAATTCTATTTAGTCCGTCCGTTGGATTTTGAAACAATATTGGACATTGTCCTTCAAATTGTAAAGATAAAGCGCATTAAACTTCAGGAGTGGGGGCTGTGACGTCACCTCGCGTTTTCAATGAACTCTATGCACTTCATCTTTTGTTTACGTGAAAAAAAGAAAAAATACGTATATAATATTTTTTGGAAATCTATCTGACGGACTAATTAGGTTTTTTCAGTAAAAATAAACCTATTGTGTATTCATACAACCGAAATTTACGACTATCTCGTATGTTTGTGTGTCCCATCTATAGTTTGTGTATCTCATGTATTTTGTTACCTCCGATTTTGAAATAAAAAACTGCCCTTTAGTTAACCTTAAAGTAGGGTTTAACATGTTCGTTACTCTATAAAACTACTCAATTCAGAAACCGACACTTAGTAACCATTAGCATTTAAATTTAAATATGACATTTAAATTTAATTCATTTAAATATGACAATAACGTGTAAAACACGCCAGCAAAAAGAAGATCGTAATGGTTCTTCTTTTTAAATTTGGTTTACAATAACATTATTCTCTTCTGTTTACACTCTTCCTGATATTAGGATGCTCCTATCGACTATTTCTTGCAAAATTACAACAACTTTAAAGAAGAAATGATGCAAAACCAAAAAAGATTCCAAATTATGGAAGACACAAACAGAAACCTGAAAAAAGAAGATTTATTGAAGGAGTACGAAAAAAAGCAAAATACGTATGAATATAATAGGTAAGTAAGTGTTTTTAGGAGCCTTTGATTCCAGAATTCTTAAGGAAAGCTAATTGGACTGATATTGAACGGCATAGGCAGTATTGGCTCCACCAAATGTGCTTTAATGACTCATCTGGACATTTAATGGGCTTTTTACAATACACCAATTCCATTATACAGGCATAACGGAAAAGTGTATTCATAATATCAAAAACCGGTCGAGTTAACAATTTTCTTCAAATTTATTTAATAAAACTTTATACACTCGTAAAAATTGTAAAAAGGCGGACTTAATGCCATAGACATTTTCTACCTGTCGAACTAAGGGTACTGCAAAGACAATATGGTGCAGTTTAAGAGAAAGACGAACAGAGACAGAAATAATACAATAAAAAAAAACAATAACTATACCACACCCATTATAGGTAGTAAATATAAAACAAAAAAAAAATAGATCAGCTGATGATAGATTTGTATGGCAAATTCAATTTTGTAAACGCAGTATACTAAAAATATTTATAAAATGAGAGTCCAACAAACTTATAAACATAGGCCCCCACAGGGTCAAGAACCCCAAGCTTTTGGTCAACAAAATGGTATGCCGATGCCCAGACCTCCAAATCAAAATCTAATGGCTTCAAGACCACTAATTCAAGATATACCGAGACAACAGAGCCAAGATTTACAATATCAAGATATCATGGGTTTAAATGAACATACAACCAGTCGATCTGCCCCAGAACGAATCAATCCTGAAGAAGTCTACAACAGCATACCTAACTGGCAAACAGTAAGTATTTGCGATCCCACACAAAACCGTAGATTCAGATGAGGCATCGCATCGCAAATATCTGCCTGCGATGAGGCATCGCATCGCAAATATCTGCCTGCGATGAGGCATCGTATCGCATCGCAACGTTTTTGTGTGGGAGCAGTTTCTTATTGTTACTTTTACGAAAAATATTAAACATATTTTCACAAGTATGTTTTGTCACAAATATGTGACAAAAATACAGTTATTCTGTGCTTTCCGTGGGGGTACGCCGATGCGTTTACGCACTGGCATTCAAAGGTAGACCTTGGGCAGTCATCATTGTATGCACTCAAGAACACGTCTATCCGAACGGTCATCGACCTTGTTGCAGTACCTTAATCAACATTCATTATTATAAATATTATTAATTAAAGGCTTATTTGCAGGAACCTAAGCTGATGAATTTAGCGGTGAGTACTGTAAAATTCTTTTTTTACACTTTTGATTGGGTCCTGAATTCCCTTTAGACAGTTTTGCTATCTTGGTCTTTTCAATTTTCTGTGATACTCAGCACTAAACAATGTTACTAAAAACCGGCCAAGTGCGAGTTGGTTTTCGTATAGGAGCCCCCTATAAAAAACGCCTACTTTAATATTTCCTAGTCAATGGTACGGAACCCTTAAATATTTATTTCATTTTAATTGTAGGTATTATTTATTATTAAAGTAAAAATACAACTGATTATTTTGTGAATGACAGATAGACGGACATACAGACAGCAAAGTCTTAGTAATAGGATCCCGTTTTTACCCTTTTGGTACAGAACTCTAAAAAGTAGTAGTTAAATGAAATAAATTAATAATGTTAATACTCGTACTTATAGGCTCGAGGAACAAAAGCTGAAGAAAACTTCAATTTGCAAGGAGTGCTCGTAAGTTTCTTTTCCGCAAACTGTATTTATCTTCCTATACTTTGTAACTGCGCATGAGCACCATGCTCGCGTACCCTGCTATGCGCGCATGCTACGAGCCAAGCTACGGCGTAGCTCTGCTACACGATCAACGACAACTTCAAGCCAATCTGACCAGAGCGTTTCTATTTTTAAATATAGGTACATATATGTGAAATGGACGACACGGTTGGCGCAGTGGTTGAGCGTTCGGCTGCTGCGCAACGTGTCGCGGGTTCGATCCCCGCACGGAACAAATGTTTGTATGGCCTACAGATAATTGTTCCGGGTCTGGGTGTCTTGTGTATGTGAGTTTTCATGTTTGTGAACGCACCCACGATACAGGAGTAAATCCTAGTGTGGGGCGACGTTATTAAAAAAAAAAAAAAAAAAAAAAATTAAAAAAAAAAAAAAAAAAAAATATGTGAATGTGTGTCAAGTGTACAAAAAAAGACACATATCCGTGTGAGAGCGTGACATCTGCCTAGGCTTTTGCCAACTATATTGGGGTCGGCTTCCAGTCAAACCGGCTACAGCTGAATACCAGTATTTTACGTGGAGCGGCTGCCTGTCAGACCTCCACGACCCATTAACTGGGTAAGACGGTACTTCTTGGCAAGACTAGAGTCAGATTTTCTGCCGTCTTGACAATCCGTAACGACTGCCAAAGTTCTACAAATGACAGCCAGGACAAAGGGCTTAACGTGATTTTCGAGGCACGGAGGAGTCTTGGTTATTAAGATGGTTCACCCATCCACAGACCAACCTTGGCAAGAGTTGCTTAATTAATCTTGAAGACCGACGCGTGTGGCTCTTATTATTTAGCCATGAACCAGCACCAGTGTGCTGGTTCATGGCAATCAATATCAATAATAATATGTACCAGTGTACATATTTAATTTGGAACATTTTTGTAGGACCAATCAACAGCCAACTTAGCGGTAAGTACCATTTTTTACCACTTTTGTTTTTGGCAACAACAACCTGGAATTAAAAGGCTTTTAAAAATCAATAATAATAAAATCAGAAAAAAAAATAAAAAACAAGGAAAAAACATGCTCTTATGTTGAATAGTGAACCAAAAACACTAGGATAAGCCTAGAATATTTTGTAGTATATAAATCAATCATTCAACTGCATATTTATTTAAGTTGGGTTTAGCTTTCACTATACAGTTACATATGTATTTTATATGCGACTGCCTATCTGAAATCCATAACTCGTATTGAGCATCTCTACAGATTTATGAACTATCAACAGAAATTATATTCCTGATTTACATTTTTGTAGGACATGTCAATAGAAAGTTTAGTAAACGAGTACCGAAAACTTGAACAAGAAATAGTGCGGAGGAAAAAAGTAATAGAGGATTATAAGTAAGTATTTTTGCTATCGCTCATTGTGACGTAAAACTTTCACCTTGGTGTGTCTCATGTACATTGGCGCAGTATTATAGATTTAAAACGAATGAAAGGAGTAGAACACGCTGCGCTTCAAAATGGGAATTACAAACGTAGGCAAGATAGCTGTGTTGCGGAATTTGTTCGAAAGAATCACCGCGGCCCTGGAACGCAAAGGGCACAAGAAGGATCACGGGTGGGTTTTAGTCAGTAAGAGTCTGACACTCCCTTCCGCTCCGCCCAGAGCGGGAGAAGTCATTTGATGATTTCCCATCCAAAAAAAAGGCAAGATAGCTCAAATTGGATTGGGCAGGTCACGTTAGTCTGAGAAGCGTTGGTGAGATGACCTGAGTGTTCCATGAAGACTGATTTCAAGAGGCAAAAGGAGTATCTGGAAAGATTCAGGGGAGGCCTTTACTCAGCAGTAGGACACCATAGGCTGATAAAAATACGTACTACTAACTACTGCGGCTCCGCCAGCATGAATGTCGACTTTATCCCAAGGGAATATACTTCCAGGATAAAACGTATCCTGTGTGTTATTCCAGCCTATAATCTACCACTTTGCCAAATTTCGTCCAGATCCATTCAGTAGTTTTTGCGTGAAAGAGTAACAAACATCCATACGCATAAACTTTCGCGTTTATAATAATAGTAAAGATTTATTTGTTTTTTTACTAAACTGTACTTTTTCGAAAACCTACTATGGTTTAAACTTATTTGTTATATTTTATGTAAAGGAAGAATTTGCAAGAGCAACATTACAATGATCAAATGAAGAAACCGGTAAGAAAGAACTATCTCATTTTACTTTTCAGAAGTTGACAGTTCATGACCACCTTTTACCGAGACAGTCGACTGTTCTAATATTGTTGGAGACTTTAATATCATTATTATATTATTAAAACTAGCCTGAAATGGCCCACTGCTTGGCAAAAGCTTTCCTCCACTGCTACCATTGTTACCGAATTTGTGCCACCTCCTGTCAATTCCCAAGGAAGACATCCAAGTCGTCCCGCCATCTCCTTCATGTTCTGCCGAGGCCCGGTCTTGCGATTTCAGGGCACCAATTTTGTGTTTTGTAGGCCCACCATTCGATGGACATACGGCAGACATGTCCAGCTCAGTCCCATTTAAGCTGGGCAGCCATCTGAGCCATTTCAACGATCTGTGTTTTTGAGCGCAGTATCGTGTTTTGAATGCGATCCGTTAATTTAATACCAAGTTTACAGCGCTCCATAGCATTTTGGCAAAGTCAAAATCAAAAGGTTTATTTCAATTAGACCAATAAACGGCACTTTTGAACGTCATCATTAAAGTTACCGTAATTAAGTGACTCTAGTGTCCATTCGCAAAGGTAGATTCTTAGAGAAGAACGGACAAGAAACAAAGTCAAAGTCAAAGTCAATTCATTTATTTCAACTAGACCATTAAACGGCACTTTTGAACGTCAAAACATTTGAAAATAAAAATATTATAGTGACTCTAGTTGTCCATTCGCAAAAAGTAGATTCTTATGGAGAAGAACGGACAAGAAACTCCATAGCTACTCTTTTCAAATAAATGTTTCACAAATTTGGTATACAAAAAAATACTTCATTTATGTGAGGACGATGCACCAAGTATACTAGTTATAGAACCAAGTATTACCAGCAGAGGTAAACTTCTAAATAAGCTCATGCTTGCTCATGAAGAAAAACCTTGAGTTTAGACTTTTGGGTGTTAGTCAAAGACCAAGTTTGTGCACCATATAATAGGGAGAATATACACGTCTATGTGCTTCCGCTTGAGTGACACCGGCAAAGTGCCAATAAATAATTATTTCATGAAACCAGGCATATCTTCCAGGCATTTTCTGTTCGGCGCGTTATTTCCTTATCTTGCCTAGCCTGGAAAGAGATTACTTGGCTCAAGAATTTAATAATCGATGTTAATACTAACTAGAATCTGAGTGCTCGTAATCCTCATTATTTTTGGATCGGCAAAACTTAAAGTAATGTAAGTATTTTACAGGAATATTCACAAAATAATGAGGTAAGCTTTTAGCTCGTTTATTTATTTTATTCTAGTTAAAACAGTTGCCATGCCATTGGCAACGCTATACAAGTACATACATATATTACAGTATTCTTCATTTCATTGAGGTTTTAAAAATAATCGAGGCCAGCGGGCGTACCATGAGGTGTTAAAACGTGAGTCTTCCGAGCGAGAAAAAGGGATGGAGCTATATAGGGTGTATAACTCTATCCCTCTTTCTCGCTCGGAAGACTCACGTTTTAACACCTCATGGTACGCCCGCAGGTCCCCGTCCTTTGAAAGTCGTATGAGGGGCCGAAGCCAACTCGAAGACACGCCGATAAACGCTTTCAATGTTACTTTATAGAAGCTTTCATTAAGTTGCATGCTTTTTTTTTGTAGCTAGTAACACATTTTTTTTTAACCACTGCCATAATGCACCTGTAATACGTTCCCAATGAGAGTGAAAACGAATTTAATGCATTTTAACTGCATCCAAAAATAATTGGTGAAATGTGGGTGTATTATCCCCTGCTTACCCCTTATGAGAACTCAGACGTAATGCTTATGTGTGTTAATATATTCGTTCCTTCATAGTTTTTCCCACAAAGTCGACCTAGCTTAACAGGCCCACAAGCACCTTCGGGCCGCCCAGCCCGACCCGGCCCACCCGGCTCTCAACGAGGGCAACCAGGTCAAACAAGCAGAGGCCAGGATCAAGGTCAACCTGGCTCACAGGGGCTATCGGACCTGCTAGGCCTACCAGGATGGCCCGGCCAATCGAATCAGGGAGACACACTCGACCCATTCGCAACAAGTCCAACACGGAAGCCAGAGAAGAACTGGAAACAGGTAAGTAAAACATAATTAATTTTAGTACTAAGGATGTTTCCTAAGTAAATAAAATATGATTCTATTTAGTCCGTCGGTTAGATAGATTTCCAAAAAATACTGGACACGTATTTTTTGCTTTTTCAAATTTATAATAGTTGACGAAGATATAAAGCATCAAAGATCAGGAGTTGGGGCTTTGACGTCACGCCGTGGTAGAATATGTAGCATGTAGTGACGTCACACGAGTTTTCAACGCATTTTATCGTGTTCGTTTTTTGTTTATGTGAAAAAAGAAAAAATACGTGTCCAATATTTCTTGGAAATCTATCTGACGGACTAATTAGATTGTTTTAGTCAATTACCCTATTCTAAAGCCTCGTATCCACTAGGCAACATTTGACGCGCAACATTCTCATCATGTTGAGCGGCAAAGAGTAACTTGGCTTGGCAGCGTAGGAATGCTGCCTTTTGGGTACATTACCAATGGCCAATGATGCGGAGGATATTTTCGACGCCATCTTTTGTCGATTTTGTTTTTAGTTAGTTAAGAATTATTTCTTTAAGCGTAAGTAATTAGTTATGATTAATTTTCCTAATGCAGATTTTCCTATTTATCAACGATTACCGAAAACTTTGGTCGTGAAAGAGTACCATAAACATTGCGTAATTTTGTGATTTTGATGTCATCCATGAAACAGTTTTGTCACCGAGTGTATTAGGTAGAATTTAGTATTTAGGTATCAAATCAATAAATAAATTAATTAAGAAAACGGTCGAATTGTGGAAATGTAACTTATTGTATGTAAAAAAAGCATTTTATATCAAAGTTGAATCTACATAACAAAATAACGACGCCAGTTTTCTCCAAAGGGATAAGCAATGTTTGTAAGTACACCTACATTTCGCCAATAACCGTTAGAGTGTATAGTTGTATTAAGAACGGTATTGTGTTATATTAATCAACATGCTTGCAGCATTAATTCCTTCAAATTTAATTTATTTAGCTTGAGACAGAATCTATGAATAGAATATTAAGGGTAAGCATACCTATAAAATATTATTTTATCATTAATACCTATTAAAATAAGAATCAATATGCATAATCCTTCAAGAGACATACATATATAATGTATTAATACTTGTATATGTGTGTTAATGTCTTGGGACCGTGATGAACTACGCCAATCAAAATAACGCATGCGGTCTGTAGGCAATTGAAGAAGACCATGTGGTTTTTAGTCAGTGTTACTGACCGGGTGGTAACGGCCCTGACTTACGAATTGTAGGTCGCGGGTTCAAACCCAGCCAGGCGCATTCATCATCTGCCTAGCCTTTTCCCAACTACATTGGGGTCGGCTCCCAGTCAAGCCGGATTCAGCTGAATACCAGTATTTTACGTGAAGCGGCTGCCTACCAGACCTCCACAACCCATTAATTGGGGAACACGGTACTTCTTGGCAAGACTGTTCACCTGACATGTTTTTAGTATTGCAGTTGCGTATTGAGAGCGCACTAGCCTTGTTTTTTGTTTGCTTTATCATGAATATTTATCTCTATCTGAATATTTAGTGTATTGAAAACTCGTTTATGTGAATAGAGCTATGTGAACATATTCGTTGCCTGTACAGTCAATTTATTCAAATATTCGCAGCAAAGTTTGTTTACAACATCGACAGAAATACCAAGAAGGCCAAAGGAAAAGGTGAGCAAACGATTTAATCTTTTCTTTATGTATTTTGCTTAACAAACAATTCATTTCTGTCACTAACTTTTATAGCACAAAATGTTTACTTTTAAGATTATGTACAAATGCTATTTTATAGAAATGGCTAAACAAAATGATTCCAAATAAAATTCTACCATCTTCAGAGTATGCCAAATTAATTTTTACAAAATAATCGTTGATCCAAGTAAACATTATGCTAAACGAAATTATGCGGAATTTTAACTAAGTATACCAAAGGTAATTATGCCAAATAAAATTCTGCTATCTTAATGGTATGCCATTGTAAATTCGGGCATATAAACATTAGGCCAAACAATACTAGGCCACGGCAAATTGCCACCATTGTGGAGGTGACTTAGATTCTGCGCAGCATACACTCGAGGAATGTCCTGCGTGGGCCTCAGAGCGGCGGGTCCTAGTCGCCAGAATTGGGCGAGATTTGACTCTACCAGCGGTAGTGAGGGCTATGCTAGCAGATAATCAAAACTGGAGGGAAATGGCCAGTTTCTGTGAGGCCGTGATGGTTCAGGAGGCCGCTGAGCAGGATCGTGAGAGGGCTGATCCCGCTCGGAGAAGGAAGCGTCGGGGTCGCAATCGCTTCGACGCCTAATACGCGGAAACCCCGCCTGCGTCATTTAATGCAGGTGGGACTCCAGGGTCACGGGCACTCAGAGTGGGGACTCTGTCCGCCAACCCAGTGATCCTAGGAAAGGCGGTGGCACAGTCGTCACGTGCTGCCGTGCAGAGCGAGATTTAGGGGAGACCCCTTTACAGTTTCCCCAGGGATGTGCCCTAACAGGCGTCGCACAGAGGGGGTTCCGGAGTGGTCTTTTAAGAGGTATATGGATCCACTTGTATGTGCTTATGGTGATCAGCGGGGTGGTTTTAGTGAGGTAAAAATCCCACACTCCCTGATCTTTTCCCCAAAAGTCCAGGCGCTTTTTGAAGGTTTCACCCCGAAAACAAAAAAAAAGGCCAAACAATACTTATACTAAATCATTTTTATGCCTTATTAATATTAGTTTAAAGAAGACTATGCCAAGTGTGTTATGCCAAGTAAATTTCAGAGCATCAAGATTCTGCCAGACAGAGGGAACCCATCCATTAGCTATTCTCACTCGATAACGTCTATACTTGGCATGCATAAACTACCTTCTGTTTACTATTGAAAACACGCAAAATAAAAGTTGGAAACATAGAAATTATAGCCAATCATCGTGGTTGTGTCTCCGTTTGAATCTTGTACACCTGACAAATTTTTAGTATTGCAGTTGTATATTGAGAGCGCACTAGCCTTGTTTTTTGTTTGCTTTATCATGAATCTCTATTCGTATATTTAGTGTATTGAAAACTCGTTTTTGTGAATAGAGCTTTCTGAACATACTCGTTGCTTATACAGTCAATTTATTCAAATATTCGCAGCCAAGTTTGTTTACAACATCGACAGAAATACCTGGGGCCGTATTATGACATCTTAAAACCATCATGTTTTCTGTGTGAGAAAAGGATAGTGCTATTCGTCCTGTATAGCTCCGTCTCTTTTTCACACCGAAAACATGATGGTTTTAAGAGGTCATAATACGGCCCCAGGACGGCCAAAGGAAAGAGTGAGCAAAATGGTTTAATCTTTTCTCTTTATATTATTATATTTGTTTAAAAAATTAAAAAAAAAAAACAATAGAAAGTATTTAAAAGCAACTGAATTTAGGCAGTCAGTGTCAATTTTGTTTTTTTGCAGCCACATATATTTACGACTTCGACAAAAATACCTGGACCAGTGGTAAGCAAAAGAGTTAATCTTTTGTATGTATTTTGGCAAACAAATTGAAAAAATGTCTTATTGTTACTTTTGGTAATTTTTAGGGTACCGCACTTCAGTAGCAAAAACGGAACCCTTACCTATATTGTCACTTTATTGTCTGTGATGTAAAGATCCTTTTTCTCAGGAACTCATGGAGTATTTAAGCTGAAACTATTACAACAAATACTCAGTCTGTTACTCCTTGGAGCAGTGAACAATTTGAACATAAATTCTACACAATCTAAAGTTATATTTATGGACTTCAACCGTTTATGTTTTTGATGATTGCAACGGGTACCATCGGTTGACTATATTTTAGTCTGAGTAATGAGAGTGCCTTCATTGTTTATAAATTTCCATAGGTAAATTGTACTCGGAAAAAATCAAGACTCGATCGGAACGGACCCTCGGTGCGCGAGCCTGACTTACACATGTCCGTTTTTTTTTAACTGGCCTTTGAGTCAAAAAAATATTTTTTCATACAATCACTACACAAAAACTGTATGTAGGTAGATATAACATATTCTTGTTTTATGGAGTACTAGCTTCTGCCAGCGACTTCGTCCGCGTGGAATAGTTACTTTACCCCCGATTTTGAAACTGCCCGATCGGTTTAAAATTGACAAAGTTTCATACAAATAATCAGAAAGCGCCGAACTGCTAAGCTATCGGGAGTTACACGTGTTATTGTGAGTCAACCATAAAATATAGACATATGCTGTTTGGGACATTTTTTAGATAATTTTATGTAAAACATTTCCGTAATACATGATTTCTATGTAACTTTAACCATTAAGGCTACACACGCGACGGAAGCTTAAAAAATGGAGTAACTTCTCCCGTTTTCCCAACATTTTCCTTCACTGCTCTGCTCCTATTGATTGTAGCGTGATGAAAAGTATACTATAACCTGCCCAGGAGTATGAAGAATAATTGCACCAAGTTTCGTTAAAATCGGTCGAGTAGTTTTTGTTTCTATAAAGAACATTCAGACAGACAGACAGACAGACAGACAGACAGACAAAAATTTTACTGATTTCGTTTTTGGCACCAGTATCGATCACTAATCACCCCCTGATAGTTATTTTGAAAATATATTCCTTGTACAGAATTGACCTCTCTACAGATTTATTATAAGTATAGATTTGGCAAGAAAAACAGGGTGACTTTATAAAGTGAATATACCTAGTAAAATACTCGAAGGAGTCTCGAGCCAGATATTGATCATCTCATTAGTTATTACTTATTTACGAGAATATTGTTTAATTCTCTAGTTTCTGATTCAACGAAGTCGATTTGACGTAGGTGATGGGGTAAGTATTACTTTTTGTTTATGATTAAATGATTGAATTATGCAGAGAGTAAACTTAGTTGACATTACACACTGAAACATTAATGTGGCTCTTATCTAGATTTTATGACGGTAATTAAATCGATAGACTTTTTTTATGCAGGCTATTTTTAAGAGAGGTAGTCTATTATTAATTTATTTTTTAAATATGTGACGTGGATCTTCGGGGAAGGAATAAAACTTTCATCAGAACTGTTCATGGATGACATCAAATCACCCGCGTTAAGTGTTTTTTTTTTTAATTATGCAACTCAAAACAGACAATAATATGTATAAAACGTATGCCGACCATAGATAGATGGCGTTCTATAACTTTGTTTAAATAATTTTATTGCTTGGCGATTGTATTTTTTTTTATAATATTGTATGGCGTAAGATTTTCATTATGTTGATCATTTTTATATGTATTAGGAACCTCCAGAAGGCACAACTGAATTCAGCCAACCATATTTATCAGATTCAGAGGTATGCAACATTCCATAGTTACTTTCTCAACTGCAATAGGCAGTTGAGAACAAGTTTTTAATCAGTTAATTTAGTATTCGATAAATTACAGTATTAGTAAAATAAATAAATTTTTGTAACTTTTTTTTAAGAAGAACACCTGACATACATTTGTGAAAGTTCTATTTATTTTTATTTATTTTTTTTATTTCAGCTAGCAACGTTGTTTACCCCATTGAATCTAGCAGTAAGCACATTTCTTTAGCAAATCAGCTAATTAACGATAACAATAATTATAATATCTATTATAAGGTTTAATCGTGTGATCGATTTTGAATGGTATAGTGATCATAATATTCACAACCGATCATGTTAATTATTATTATGTCCATAAGGAAATTCATATCGACATAGTTTATAATATACATAGGTAATTGTCGTACCTGTTAGCTTATAGTAAAACTAGTTTTTGCACGCGACTCTGTTCGCGCATATCTCGTTTTGTCCCGTTCCCGTAGGAATTTCGGGAAATCATCTCTTAATGCTCCTCTACACTCCTCAAAGAACCTACATACACGCCAAATTTCAGTTTTTTACGACCAGTAGTTTCGGCTGTGTGTTGTCAGTCAATCACTCAGTAGCGTAAAAGTTTTGTATATAAGCTGCAGGGATAAATAACATATTGACGACATAGTTGGCGCAGTGTTTGAGCGATTGGCTGCTGCCCTACATGTCGTAGGTTCGATACCCGCATGGAACAAATATTTGTAATTATACAGATAGTTGTTCTGGGTCTGTCTGTGATTGTATGTTTGTATCGCACCCACGATACAGGAGAAATTCCTAGTGTAGGGTAAAGTAAAAAAAAAATGTTACAGTCTGAAGTCACTACGGAATCATATCAGTTCGATTTTGGAGTAAGTACAACACTTACATTTCTTTACCTTTAATAATTCTTATTCACAAAACGCCGATAATCATAATTGAAAGCCTTGGGTATAGTACGCATAGAATAGAATACTGTTTATTATGTACACCACATAAGTTACAGAAAACATGGATGAAGAAAACATTACATAGGGTGACACAATGAGCAGCCTTATCGCTAAAAGCGATCTTTTCGAAACAACTTTTGGATGGATTTTAAAGAGAAGAGATGGATTTTAGTTGTACTAATTATCCATACGATAAATACATAATAGATAAATATATACAATAATACATATGAAACAAACAGCATAGAACCCAAACAAAAATGATTAAAGAGAGGTAAAGAGGTGGTGATTATTGACCATTGATTGTTTTAAAAATGGACAAAGATTGAGCACGCCTTACCGACATAGGCAAGGCATTCCATAACCGCACCGCTTGAATAGTAAAGGATCATTTTCAAAAACTTCCATAGTGAAACCAAACCAGAAATTGCGAAAAACGAAATTACAGCTCTAAAAAGTTTCGCATAAAAAAATCAACCATTCAGTAAATCTGTATGATTGAATTGTTAAAATACATCCATTTTAATTTTCAGTTTCTGAGTTGTCTTTCAAATGTTCATAATGATGACTACAGTGACCTCCTTTTTGGTTTAGCAAAGCATAAGTTATGGTTTACATAAATGTCAAATACTAACAAGAAAAAACGTAGAAAAATACTTATTTTTCATATGATTTTTAGTTACGTGACAGTCCTCCTAATGATGCAAAGGTAAGCTTTTCACTGACCAGCTACATCCAACAGAGGAACAGTTACTGTATTTAAAAAAAAAGTCGGATTCGAATCGCATACGCCATCTGTCGTAAATATCTCGTACTAGCTGATGGGCGCAACTTCGTCTGCGTTACATAAGAGGGGGGGAAAAGTGCCGGGTTTTGCAACATTTTTCATCGATGCTCCGCTCCTATTGGTTGTAGCGTGGTGTTGCACAGCCTTTAGTCACAGTAAAAATATGGAACAGTATGGAAACTAAGCCCATTTGTTGAAATAATTACCTACGCTCCAGTAGAGAGTTAGGGTTGTCACTTTTAATGTTTATAATAAGTAAGTGTTTTCTTGGAACGAAGTTCTTTAACATGGCTTGCGGTAGGAGTTGACTGGGCGAAATAGTCACGCGAAATTGCGTTAGTGCATGTTATTCCATGCGACTTTCTTCTTTGGTCAAAATGTAAATAATGCCATAGTAAAAAAAAAATACAAACTGAATATTGTTTATCATTTCTATGCCATTTTATTCCATTTCAATTACCTACACCTAATATCTCATATCTGTCTTAAAATTTTGATGAAGGATTTCTGTATGTTGAAAAATTATTGTTACTTATTTTGTGAAGTAAGTAAGTTCCAATGTGTATGTTTCGAAGGCTAAATTTCCTTTGACAAGACTAGAATATAATGTTTTCGTCAAATTATGGTCATTTATTTTTTCATACTCATAAGAATTCATTTATTCCATATGTTAGGTATATAAATTATAATACAATATAAATTACAATCAATCTTCGGTATAAGGATTTAATACTAGTATTAAAAATCTGTGCTTGGGTACTCAATTTTTGCAAAACGAAAACCTGATTGACCCATCTATAGCGATTATAATAGCGTAGGTATTGTCTATGAACACGGCACCCGCCACTGAGAGCACCGCGAAGGTCCCTTAAAGGCCTCGTAGATGTGCGCGTCTGTGTGAGTGTGCCGTTTCGACCGTTTGTTCGTAGTTTCTGTACTGTTACATATTTCTACTGTGCTTTAGTTTCCTCGATAAATAGGCTATCCACTACTATTTTTTTGTATCAATTCGAACCATTCGTTCCTGAGATGAGCATGTTCAACCACACAAACTCTTCAGCTTTATAATTATTATATAATTATAGATAGTATTGTTTGTCCCACATTTGTAGTTGACATTATATTACTACTGGAATTTAAACATCTTTTTTTTAATACGAGTCTTCAGCTTTCTATGACGTACCAATGCCAGACTGATTCCTTTGAGAGAGAATGAAGGAGCTAAAAAGGACAAACAGCACTATCCCTCTTTTACAACGGATTCATGATGTCATTGTCGCCTCAAAACAAAACACAAAGAGAGAGAGAGAGAGCAATATAATATAGCCAATGCCAATGGAATATAATATAGCTGAAACATTTGCAGTATTCTATTGAAATTATTGCACTCAAAAATTCCCCGCGTAAATGCACATTTAAGCTCTGTATCAGTCAACCAAGTGTGATGCAGTAATGACTTGACAGTTGTAATTCTACCTAAAAATAAAAATATATACTTTACAATATAAAAAATACTAAAAAATTTACATTATAATAATTTTTTTTTATTTATTTAATAGATGGAAATTAACGAAACGTAAGAAGATTTAATGTTTTTGAATCAGAACTAGTTGTGCCCGCGGTTTCGTTGTCTGCGCTGGTTTCGCCTACTTTTTTTATTTTTGCTCAGCTTGTTAAGGTTGTAGCATGAGGTTATTTCCCCTTAATTTAGCATCCATAGACGGGCTACAAATAAAAAATTTTTTTTCGAATCCGAGGGTAGTCCCTGTGACCAGCGAAAGCTTTGAAACCAAAAAAAGAACTGTTTTTTTTTTATTGAACACCAAATATTAGTTCATAGTGTTTATATGTCTCAATAAATTTTGTTTATTATATTAATAGAGCTAGTAATAAATAATACAATCGCACCACTGATTCGTTTTTATATTTGTCATTTCATATTTAGCACAATCAAAGGTTCTGGATCCGAAATCCCAACCGGGATTGTAACATACCCCAATAGGAAGTCTTTCTACGAGTAGGTACTAATTTTATTTTATTTAAATTATCTATTTAGAAATACATTAAGTATTTTAGACATTTTATTGTAAATTTTGTATTTTCTATAATGTATAATACTACTAATGTACAACTAAATATTACTATGAATACACTTTGAGTAAACGCTATATTTTAGATTATTTTTAGTTTGTTAAGAGATTTTATATTTAGAAATTAACAACTTAAATATACGTTAATTTAAATTACGGCCATAGGTATAGCTTAAAAACTGGTATTCATTTTGTATAGTGAAGTATTGGTACAAAACTTTCAAATCACTGAACTTCTTCATCATAGTCTGATTTTAAGCCATTGCGATATTTTATCAAATCTACTAACGTCACACACACACGGGATTAGTTTTAATAAAATTGTAAAAAAAACTGCACAAACACCAAGACTCGGACTGAATAACTGAGGACCAGTTCTACTATTTTTAAACAACGTTCGCATTTACATCTCAGTAAAAATAAAACGTTCTTTGAAAATACTGCCATCGAATGCTTTAAACAATAAATTGAGCCAATAGAGTCGCAAAACGCTAAGCTCTGTCTGGCGGCCTTAAATTCATTTGATGGCACCACATAATATTCCGGTTAAGCAGTATTCAACTTTATAGTGTTGAAGTGAGAGTGGACACGTAAAAAAAAAATCAAGAATACTTCCATTATGAACCCACAACTTATTGAATAAAATCTGTCAATCTATTGTCAAATTATGTTAAAATTAGTTATTAAGGCGTCATTTTCGTACGATTAATAATTTTATTGTTTTCTTTTATAGGCCAGAGATTGACCAGGTAAGAATTAAAATAAATTCTAATTAATTATTCATTTTTTGCTTATTCAAATTTGTTTTGTTATACAACTTGTAATGTTTACAGCTCTATGTTATATATCTACAGAGGCTCCGACCACTAATTCTTAAAAAAAGGAGGTAAGTTATTTAAATCTGTTTATAAATAAATAAATTAATAATTATAAACTAATTCACTTTCGTTTTTGTAATGATCCAAACTACTGGCTTACAAGAAAATTACTAGGTACTCCCAGTAGTTGCAGAATTTATTCGAAAGAGTTACCGCGGCCTAGAACGCAAAGGGAACTCCCAGTAGTTCTCTTGTTCGGGATGCTCAATTGATACGATAAGGCTTCTTTAGCAAATAATAATTTTATCTAAGCGAAATTACTAATAACAAAAAGTTTGGCGAAGTTGTTGAGAGATTAGCTGCTGCGCTGTGTGTCGTGTTTTCGATTCCCGCTCGGAACAAGTATTTGTATGGCCACGGATAATAAGTTATGTTTATAAACGCATGCTCACGATACAGGAGAATTTCATAGTGTGAGGCAACGTTTAAAAATAAATTTTCACTGCACCGAGTCTTTAAAAACTACGAATTTTAATACTTCTACTCAATAAGGCGAACTTTTGAATTTGGGTGGGATTTAGATAGATACATAGAAGAAATATACTTCATTGTACTCTGAAAATAGTTACACAAGTCTTTTACAATTAGATGTATAGAATTGCGGTCTTAGACCACTCGCCCACGGCGATTTTTTGTACCGATGCTACGCGCGTTAATCGCATTTGCAACGCGCTATAGTAGTGATACCAACGCGCTACAGCATCGCGACTGTATCGATGCAAACGCGCGACCGTGTCGGACGACATCAGGGAGATAACGGAGGGAGAGTGGCGCGTCAGTGGAGAACATAGCATCAATGGAGTCTATCTTGCAACTGTGGCATTTTTGTGCTGTCACTGAATCGCGTTTGTATCGCGACAGTATAGCGTTTGCATCGAACCTGAGGCCTGTGGTGCGGCGAGGGCAAACAACTAGTGACTGCATCGCGACTGTATCGATGCGAATGCGCGACAGCATCGCTATAAAAAGTCGGCGTGAGCGAGGGTCCTTATCGCTGACTGCGATATCTATCAGACAACATTTGGATAGACTGAAAGAACTTCAGATAAAAAGAGGTAGTCAGTGGTGAAACGAATTTTATGTATAAATATGTATGTATATGGGAGAAGGGCCAAAACTTGATACCCCATTTTGTTTTGGAGCTCTAAATAAAGTTTTGATCGAGATAATAACAATATTTTATATCTTACTCATTTCCGCAGAATGTATCTAGTTACTTCCAAAAGAAAGGCTTTAATCATATTTTGATAAATTATTTATTAATTAAGATTAAAATAATTTAAATGTAAATAGACCATGTGTTCCAAATTTAGGGAGACCTGTTCCAGACGTTACGTTTACGTTTTACGTTTTTTTATTCTTATATAGAAAATAGCAGTAACTCAACTATTCGGTTGAATCTTTAGTAGGTACATTCATATAGATTGATAAAAATAAATATAAATGCATTATTATTTATTTTCAGACATCGACATAAGCCATTGTCAGCGGTGAGTTGTTACTAAACAGATAAACAACCTTTTTTCAAGATGCATAAACATCATTCTTGCCCTTTCAACACTTGACCCAAGGGTTCTGCGTGCTCATGGAGTCTTTTGGGACATCAGCAAACTTGTCAACTGTACACATGACCAGAGGGCTAAGCTTTTCTTCGGCTAAAGAATAAGAATTGCCATTCAAAGCGGCGATGCTGTCTGTCTTCTGTATACTTTTCCCATTCACAGCGATGTGGATGAATGTTTTGATGCTCAATGATTTATTTACTTTTTACATGCGTTTCTTTTAATTAGTATAGCTGTTTATTAGTAATTTATACTTGCTTTGAAATGTCCGTATATAATATATTGTGAATATTTGAACATTCATATAGAAAAAAAAATCGTAATAAAAAGATCAGTGGTGGCCGAGTGGTAACGGCCCCGACTTACGAATTGTAGGGCACGGGTTCAAACCTAGCCAGGCGCATTACTTTGTGTAATTTATTTCAACACCACTACTCTCAAAACGGTGAGGGAAAACACCGTGAGGAAACCGGCATGTCCTAGAACCAAAAATTCGAAGAAATGTGACATTCACCAACCGGCACTTGGCGCACGTGGTGGATTATGGCCCACTCCCTCTCCTAGAGAGAAGACCTGTGTCCCAGCAGTGGGAACATTAAAAGGCTGATTATAATACTCTTCGCTCTCATCTGCGCACTAAAAACATATGTTTCAGTATCACTACGCTTACGTCGACTTAGAGAATCTTGAACAAGTCATTAAGAGGTACAGACGTCAACGGGCAAATCCTCACAACTTGGCCAGTGAGGGCGATGTGAATATTGAGAGTAGGAACAAAATGCACATGGGAAAAGACAGGCAAATAACTGATGAGCCCGTGATCATCAGTACGGATGAAGATAGCTCAGAATTCAGACCAGCCAAAAGTTCTCAGCCCGACGCAAAGAGCAAATGGTTCTACGATTCTCGGGTAATTTTTAATATTACGCATTTTTTTTTTTGAAATTTTACTGGCTAGTTTTTCCGCGACTTCGTCTGTGTGGATTATTGACTGTAATAATAATATCACCTTCATTTTTATCAAGATTTCGGAACAGTTCAGCGACTAATTAGCAGATTCTTAATTCAACTTATCTGTGGAAAATACCATCTTATATATAAAATTCTCATGTCACGGTGTTTGTGGTTGAACTCCTCCGAAACGGCTCAACGGATTTTCGTGAATCTAAGCGTGCATATCGGCTAGGGTGGTGAATCGGACAACATCTATGTTTCATTCCCCTGAATGTTAAGGGTGGTCCACCTCTATTTTATTTTTATTTTATGTGGCAAAACGACGTTTTTCTACTAGTAATAATATAGTATTCTGCTAATTATTCGGTATACAGTTTAATGATCTTCATAAATAAGGCCCTGTATAAGCGAAGTGATAGAAACTATGTGTGTTTTATCTAAATCCGTTACAACAGCACTTTTCAGTGATTGATTTACTTTTTTATCCAGAACAAATGCATGGACCTCCGAAAATTTTATGACATATAACAACACTGCACTAAGCTAGATGTACAAAGTCATAAGAAAATGAAACTTCTTGTTTATGCTTCCAGGATGCTTACAACCACATCAAGTATGATCCAGAAGCCCCTGAAATGGCGGAATTTATGCCCAAACTTGTATTAGAGGATCCTGGCAATAAATGGTGGTTCTATCATCAGGTGATTATTATAAGAAAGTTTATCAGGGATGAATTTATTGGCTATTGAATGAATTTGTCACGTTATCAGGGGGTAAAAAATATTTGGAGGTTAATTCAATTCAAATAAAAAATTAAAAAAAATTGATGACACGGTTGGCGCAGTGGTTGAGCGATTGGCTGGTGCGCAACGTGTCGTGGGTTCGATTCCCACACGGAACAAATATTTGTATGACCTACAGGTAGTTGTTCCGGGTCTGGTTGTTTGTGTATGTGAGATTGTATGTTTGTAAATGCACCCACGATACAGGAGAAATTCCTAGTGTGGGGAAACGTTCTTTAAAAAAAAATTAGTAAAATACAGCACTAATAGGCTGGTAGTAAAACAATTGAAAAATTTAACAGAGCGTATCGCTGAAAAGTATTTCGCTTTTTGCAGTCACGAGTCCAATATAGTTTGGCGCGAATTCCTGGCGTATATTCTCGCCATCGTCGCGCAAAAAAGCATGTTTGAGTATGGATTTAGTAACGCCATGCTACATTATTTAATTATCCGAGTCCATAGTAACATGTTTGAGCTTGTTCATGGGTAGCATAAGAAGTTTTCTATAAAAATCCTAATTTTCACTTTACTTATGTTCATTTGAGGTCATCATAGGAAAGTCCGGTTAAGTAGTATCCAGCCGTAGAGTGCTGAACTTCGAGTACTCATTTTAAGAAAATTAGTGCATTGAAACTAACAAAATGTTTTTGTTTCAGACGGATTATAATCCATTTAAAGATTAGTGCGCAGCGTTCAGGAATAAAATTTTTAATTTTTAGAGTTTGTTTTTATTTTTGGGGAAAAAAAAACATAGAGAATTCGTTAATTGACATAGTAACTTAAGTTATAAAAGAAGAAACAAAAAACAGTAAAAAGCTTATCATTTTCATTGCCAGCTAAATTTTCTGGAAGTTCTGGCAGATGTCACATTCAACTCGCTAAAATTATAACATACTAGTGTATTTTGTCACTGAAATAATTAATATTAAGTAACCACTTGACGCTCATTTTTAATTGCAGCTCAATCTGTTTGGGTTCATTATTTAAAAATTAGCCCATAACTGTCATCCTTACTAATACTATAAACGCGAAAGTTTGTATGTATGGATGTTTATTACTCTTTTATGCAAAAACTACTCATTGGGTCTTGATGAAATTTGGCACAGAGGTAGATTATAGTCTGGAGTAACACATAGAATATACACATTATACACATTTTATCCCAGGAGTACGTTCCCGTGGGATAATTTTCGACATTCACGCGGGTGGAGCCGCGGGCGACAGCTAGTAGGTTATAAATTCTATAAAAGCGTAACCACGCAAAGTTTTCAACTTGTTTCGTAGATTCAAACACTAAAAAAGACGCACAAACCCAAAAAGTATGACAAAGAAACAGGCCTAATACCCACCAGCGAATCTTTCTGGTAGAAAACGGAAAAAATATATTTACTTGGATTATGATCCAAGCAGATGTAAAAAAGATAACTACATTTTCGTTCTAATTTAATAGACAATCTTCAAGTTAAATCAACTTCATCTATTCAAAATGGTTGCCCAAAATATACACCACGCTTTTAAAGGCCTACCATAAACCATGGCACTCTATCTAGGAAAGGGTTTTTTCGTTTTGTTTCGTGAAAGTTCGACGAGGGCACGAAATAATACCTCGGGGAGTAGCAACGTCGTCTTGGAACTTTACTCATACACTATTCATAGGGCGAACCTCACCACGCTCTATTTTAGAGTGCCCCCGGTCTGAAAATTGAGTGGCGGCCATTTTTAATATGGCTGCCTATAAGGAGTTATTTCGTTTTAGCATGGCGTTAAAAATCATAGCCTTTTCATAATAACACTTCGTAGGAGACTGAAAAGTATTAAGAATCACGATAAATCATATGCCTAGCCTTTTCCAAACTATATTGGGGTCGGCTTCCAGACAAACCGGATTCAGCTGGGTAACACGGTTCTTCTTCGGATATCAGTCGAGGGTTTTACCGTTGTCTGTCAACTTCTAACGGGCTGCGCCTATTTTTTTTTACTCAAATCGAAAGTTGTGAAGGTAAAACACAAATACCAGCCCATACCTACTCCGTTTGCATATTTAATGAAAAATAATCATTAAATGTTTTAATGAAGCCTTCTTTATCTTTAAATATTCTCTGCAACGATTTAATGAAACAATTCTTGATTAGAAGCTTCGGTTTGGCTTTGAATAATTTCACGCCACATCGCACAGCCTGTGATCTCTTAATGGTTAGAGCATTTGAATTCTCACATAATATTCTAGATGAATTGAGTAAAATTGGGTGATCTCTGAATTGTGCGGTGAGTTAAAAATTAAAAAATCTAAAATTCTCTCTAAACTTCTAAAATTATTTCTAGAAAACTGCCTCCATTTAAAGTGACTTAGTCACTATGGAACAGTCAGAACAGAAATACCCCTCAACTATTGTCAATAAATAACTTTCAATTTGATTGAATCGAGAGGAAAAAGACTTTTTATTTTTGTAAAAAAATATCATCTGCCTAGCCTTTTCCCAACTACATTGGGGCCGGCTTCTAATCTTACCGGATTCCGCTCAGTACCAGTATTTAACGTGGAGCGGCGCCTACCAGACCTCCAACTGCCAACCAACCCATTAACAGGGTAACACGGTACTTCTTGCTCCTGACAATCCGTAACGACAATCAAAGATCTCCAAATGACAGCCGGGACCAACGGCTTAACTTGTTTTCCGAGGCACGGAGGAAACTCGGTATGTTAAGATGGTTACCCATGTGGATGGATAAAGAATAATAACTAAAAGGCTAAAGAATAATAACAGCAGGCTGGTCTCCACAGACCAACCTGCTGTTATTATTCTTTAGCCATGAGCTCCTTAGTTTTATTTTTGTAAGAAATAATGCGCGGGCCTTGAGCGTGGCAACCGAATCCAGAAATTCCGTAACGAAAATAACCTAACACCGCTACGTCATTCGATTAGGCCCCGCCTTTTTAAAATGGTCGCTTCGTTACTGAGCTATTATGTCGCCGTCACCGAGCCGACCCGAACGTCTGCGTTCGGAAACAATCAGTGGGACAAAGTTAAGTGAAACGTATGTGATTTACATTAGTACAGTAACCCAGGTGAACGAATCGAGACCATATCACAATGACGCAGAGTACTAAATATATAATTGCATAAGTTGATAAAAAATGCTATGCAATAGCTTTACCGCGGTAGTCCCCGAGTGCCACATGTATTTTTATTTTTCACTTTTTGGTGACAATACCCAACAGCTAAACGCACCCCATCACAGCATGTTATAAACTGGTGTAAACAATAAACAGACATGTAATTTCAGTAATCCCGGAAGATTTGATATCATTTATTGAATAATTCCGTTTACTATCCACAAACTTCTTTATCAGATCTTCACCAAACTAGACAAGGATCAAGGACTACGATACGTTTATAGATGCTCGAAAAACTACTATGTTCTTCCAAACCACCGTTTGGAGTTTTTTTTTTTTTCAGTCAAATGTGAATATCATCAACGTAGTCGAAGTCAGTTAAAAACGCTTTACTACGGATTACTCAATTACTAGTCGTCCAATCAGGATTAAATGGAACCACATGACAAGCACCAGCTTTCGAATATAAAACGAATTATTAAAATCGGCACTCCTGATAAAAAGTTATGAGATAACACACACAGCATAAAATACAGCCCACTTAAGAATCTCCTCCAATTTTTGAAGTCACTTAAAAAGCCTTGAGACTTCAAGGGCATATCAATAAAAAAATACCAAAGTTTATTATAACTGAATCCTGAGTTTCCAGTAGTAGTAATTTTGAACTGAAAAATAAATATGACTGTTTTTCATATTTTTTTTTACAAAATCCGTCGAGAACTTTACATGTTTGGACCGATTTTTCCTTTGATATTTCAATAGACACCTATTGAAAAATCGGCCCTAATTTGAAAATACGAGTACGTTCATTGCCTGTACAACATGTTTTTCTTTAACACTACATATTGGCGAAATATAAGGGATACCAATTAATAATAATACAATTATTGTATCCTCAAATAAACTTAATTTTGTAAGCTAACCCTATCTGTAAAGCAATAATAACATATAGAGTGCGAAAGTCTCTAATGAATAATAAAGCATTTTTTTAAATGAATAAAGCTTTTTATTTACCGTTGTTACCAATCATGTACACCACGAACAAAGTATGATCGATTCGTTGAATGCAGCGGTAAAACAGCACTATTATTGCCGGCCATTTCCTATTAAAATTTAAATTATTAATTAAAATTTTAGGGATCAAATGACCAGCAGAATTGACATGGTCAATTCTGCTAGTCATTTGATCCCTAAAATTTTCGGGTAGAAAAGAAACAAAAAGCAACTCATTTTAGGGACACATTCTAGAAAGAACCATTAACTTGATTATGTCGAGAGGAAGAAAAGCCTTACACTATTAGGTACAACGAGTTACCCTTTATATTCACATCAAATATTAAAAGAAATACAAAAGATTTTTGTCCCTAAATTTACTTTATATGATTAACCTATCTACAATGATCACTAAGAACGCTCTAAAATTAAACTGTCTTATTACCCGTTTCACCAATATAATTTTTATTTTATTATTCAATAGTTCCCGTTCCCGTGGGAATATGGGGACTATGTCACGCCGGGATAGTGTAGCTTCCCAACAATTAAAGAATTCTTCAAATCGTTTCAGTAGTTTCGGAGCTTCCGAAACCACTGAACCTATTTGAAAAATCTTTAAAAAGAAATTCAATACAAACAAACAACCAAATCTTTCCCCTTTAAAATATTAGTATAGATGCAGCAGTGAAATAGCACTATTATAGTACCGGCCATTTCCTCAAATGACTGGCAGAATTGTCGCCGTTATTAATTAATACTGACCGGCCTACATAGTGGCATGTATGCCTCGGGGAACACCGCGCTGCACAATTATGTAATATCTTACAATCGCTTCATCCAATTAACGATGCATGTTCTGATTAGTTATGCAAATTCCATGTGTTTGGACTGATTATGATGGCGTTGTTTGTATGTTAGATAATTAACAATCGAGTGGTATTTTTCATAATTTAAGGAACATTTAGTACTAACGGTTTTAACCCGAATTATTTTTTAAACATTACGTTTTTTTTTTTTTTTTAATAAAACCTTACTTATAAAACTACTGAACCAATCTTAACATTTTTTTCAACAATGGAAAGCTACATACATTATCAGTGACAATCATAGATAAAACATAAGCTATATCTTATTCCTGTATTCCCACGGGAATGGTAATTTCGCGGGTGAAACCGCGGGGTACTGCGAGTATTCTATTGTAGTGTGGTACCAACCATATTCGTTAATGTTTGGTCCTATAAGCCAGGTATTCAGAGCCCCATCTATATCTGCAACAAAATTCATCAAGATCAGCTCAACGTTTTAGGTATGAAAGCGTAACAAACAAACAGACTTTCGCATTTTTATGTTAAGCTAGTTAGGATTTAAATATTCCATAAAGTGTTCCTCCATTTGCGTTCAAGTTGCAATGCACCTTTTTCCCTGTCGCCCGGTACAACAGCATTTTGTTTTAACAGGTTTCAAAATAGAAAAAACGTATCTTCGGTTGTTGTTATTCCTATAAAATTTGCATTTGCTGGTCTATTTTTATTGACACACGTGGTTTTACTGAAGAATATGTTAATGTGATAATTTCAGTTTTTTTTTTTTTTTCCATCCTTTTATTTTGATATGCGTTGATCAAATTGTACATTCAATTAACACTCAATCTTTTTGAGATAAGATTATGAGCGCTATCGATTTAAATACTCGTACAAATTTCTCGATCACAGGGCTCTGTCAGGTACTGGACCCATTGGCTCACCACCTAGACTTTTTAACGGTATAGAAGACTTATATAAAGTACTAATTTGAATATAATAACTCTTGCTAATTAATAAAAATGAAAGTGAGTTTATTTGTTTTTTGCCTTTTCACTTTTAAGCCGCGCTGAACGTATTACAATGAATTTTGATGCAGAGATAGATGAGACCCTGAAGACGGTTATAGGCTGTTTTTTTTTTGTGAATATTTACAGTGGAGCAGTGGTGGCCGAATGGTAACGGCCCCGACTTACGAATTGTTGGTCGCGGGTTCATACCCAGCCAGGTGCATTACTTTGTGTAATTAATTTCATCACCACTGCGCTCAAAACGGTGAAGGAAAACATCGTGAGGAAACCGGCATGTCCTAGAACCAACAATTCGAAGACATGTGACACTCACCAACCCGCACTGGGCCCGCGTGGTGGATTACCCATTCCCTCTCTTAGAGAGGAGGCCTGTGACCCAGCAGTGGGAACGTTAAAAGGCTGATTATACTTATGCTATTATACTTTAAGGCGGTACCCGGACCAAATAACCTTGAGCATTCGTTCCCTCTTCGCCGCACCCGCAAGATTCGTAGCGATTACGCTCAGATTTTACAGTAAAATCTATATAAAATCAAATTTTCGAGTTAAATGAAAAATAAAACTAGCAAAATGTTTATTATTAAATTACCTATCCATTACTTTAAGTAGAAAACCAAAATAATGGTTACTTTACGAGGAGATGCATTTTAAAAATAATTCTTTCTCATTTCTGTCGTTTCGTTGCGGCTCTATAATTAAACATTGCGATTTAAAAATAAAAAAATAAAACTACCATTTTGGAGTCAAGATTATGTAGAAATTTAATGTATTTTTTATTTGTTGATATTTCTAATGGATAATGAGAAGATGGCTCCTAAAAACTACACAAAAAACGGCTACCGCTGCATTTTGCACGGGGACGCGCCTTAAGCGCGGGCAACAGATGGTTATCTACCACTTAACGAAAACTAGCAATATATCATAAAACCCTAACATATCCCTCGAATGGTTAGGTGATGGCGAGGGTTGGGTGGCTCGCCGTTCGATAAGAACTAAGCCCACGCCTCTGAGATGTCAGCAAAGAAGACGGTGCCCCATAAGGCCAGTGCCTACCATGCTTGCGGAATTTGTTCGAAAGAATCACCTCGAGCCTGAAAGCAAAGGAGAAACACGGATTTTAGTCAGTAAGTGTCTGACATTATCTTCCGCTCCGCCTATAGCGGAAGAAGTCATTTAATGATTTCACGTTCATAAAAAAGAAAATCCAATCAATTTATTGTTTACTAATAATTACGTTCATTCATCAACAGCCTGTTGCAGTCCACTGCTGGACATAGGCCTCTCCAATTGCACGCCACTTAGATCTATTTTCGGCTTCTCGCATCCAGTTTCTGCCAGCCGTCCTGCGCAAATCGTCACTCCATCGTGCCTGAGGACGTCCTACACTACGTTGTTAATTACGTTCATTAGAAAAGCAAAATACAACTGTTCAAACGTATCCCTATTAAGGCAAAACTATTGAAAATATCTGTATAATATACCTTTTTAATACTTACATAGTGATTATTTTAATAGGTAAAGTTCTTGACTAAACACAATCTAACCATATATTGTTATTAAGTACCTAGGCGCCCTTTAAAGTGGGGAATGTTGTTGAAAACTTTTACTAAAATAGCAATTTCTAAGAAATTAGTTTCAATATTGTTCTTTATGCTTGCCCCCTTATCTAGACACACGGTAGCGTTTCAAGCCGAGTTCAAGCAAAGGTAACTTTTCAATGATTCAAATGAATACATAGCAAATAACTTCGAAGTTTAGCTGCTACGTGGGTCGATGTGAGATACCAGTTTATGCCAATGAAGAATGTTTCAAAATCGGGCGGCTAGTAGGTAATTATTCCACGCGGGTGAAGTCGCGGGCAGAAACTAGTTTATACTATGTATCTTTTCTAATATTATAAAGCTAATTGTTCGTTTGTTTAGTTGAACGCGCTTATCTTAGTAAGTAGGTAATAGGCCACATAGATAAATTACTATTTTTGTGTTGGATAGTCCATTTATCGAGGAAGGCTTTAAGGTTAAGGTATATAAGATCATGCTACAACCAATAGTAGCGTAGCATCAATGAAAAATGTTGCAAAAGAAAAGGTTTATTTTCCTCTCTCTCTGTTATGTGACGCAGACGAAGTTTCGCAGACCAGCTGGTTATACATAAATACAAATGTTTGAACGGACTTTGATGAAACTTTGAATTCATATAGCATGAACATCAGAATTAAACAAAGTCTATATTTTTGTAAAGGAGGAAATAGTAATTTATAACAGCATTTAATACCTACACAACAATATAGTACAGTAATATATTGAAATATCATTTTGAAAATACCTATTACTTAGCCAAAACTAGATTTGGAATCCTTAATATGCAAAATATTATGAAGCAATTGAATTAGTCCAACGCAAATACTTTCGCGCCGTTCATTACAGATGTTACCATAAAAAAAAAAAACAGATTTAGTATTTTTTTTTTTTACTATTCTGTGGAAAATGTAGTGGGTGGTATATTCTTTAAGTGTAGTTTTAAGATTTTTTTTTTTTAATTAAGAACATTTGTACACCAATATGTAATATACTACTGTTTGTTTTCCCTAATAAACTGACCTACTCGGTAATAGCAGCAGTTGTAGGTTATACAATAGAGATGTTTATGACTTGTGTTCATTTGTTTTTTGTACTTTTGACATGTTGACAAAACGGGACGCGCGGGGTTATGTCACATTGCCGATTAGTAAATCAAAAGCGTTCTAGAGAACATGCAGAAAACTGCAGTGATAAAATAATTCACGCGTACGAAGCTGCGGGCTGAAGCTAATAAGTAGTAATAACATAAACAGTGGTATTTCTTTTTATTCCTGATTGTACTTCCTAAACAAATGGTTGACCTAACGGGAATGAATACAAGCATCCTCAATAGTTGTCGAATCGGGAATAAATATATGAAGATTAAAATCTAGAACAAACGCCACTTATGTTCATTTGTTTTTTTTTCTACTTTTCACAAGTTTACGAATCGGGAATGTGACATAACGGGAAGTAGCCGTTCTTGTAAACTACCGCAAACTATAAAAAAAAGTTTTTTTGAAACCGAAGATTCCCAGAAGTGCACTAAATTATACAATTTTTTAGTTGAACCGTTACAATATTAGGTAATCGTTCCCCTGAAACAAAATTTACGACGAACCAAAACAACTTTATGATAAAAATATTTACCTAAGAAATTTTCGAGCCCCCATTCCGCATTTCAGAGTTGACTTAAGTCGAGGACGTTAAATAGCACTCGCTGCGGCGCCGACGTCGTCACTAATCTTCAGAAAATACAAGAAAAATATTACTTATATCTTGTACTCGTTCCGGGACCCAATCCCTGAAGTGCACTTAACATAAATACGAATGATATTTATTATTGTCGTGCTCGTTTTTACGCAATTGACAATATACCATCATATCGCACCTGCGGGCGTACCATAACGTCTTAAAACGTGAGTCTTCCGAGCGAGAAAAAGGGATGGAGCTATATAGGGTGTATAACTCTATCCCTCTTTCTCACTCGGAAGACTCACGTTTTAACACCTCACGGTACGCCCGCAGTTCGCCAAAGGGTTACATATAAGGGTTAATTGAATGCCCGCAGTTTTTTTCGACATTTTTATTTAAAATTGATTGAGTCAGGCGTTACTTTGCGGAAATCCATTTTAACTTTGAAAATGAAAACAAAATATCTAGTTTTAATTTCCGCGAATATTAGTGGGTTGCAGGTATGCACCTCCCTCCCGCCCGCTATATTATGCACATGCAAGATTACTAGGCAAATGCAAGGATTTTAAGCACATGCAGAACAATGCAAAACCCAACACCATTACCGACACGTGTTTCGCCTCTCCACGAGGCATCCTCAGGGGACGTGTTGACTCGCTGACCGTTGAGTTGCGACTGAGCATTTAGTACAAGGCACCCCCCTTTTATACACTGCCACCGTTGGTTATTTGTGTAAAACTACCCACAAACATTCGCAGTAAAGGGGAAGAAACCAAATTCGTCTGGTCATTCAACAGTGTAAAATTATTATTATTACTATGTTTAAAAATCTCTAATTGTTCCAAAACACACAGCCGGAAACCCTTATCACAAATATGTAGTATATTAAAACTATTGTTGTCGCGCAAAGAATGGCCGGTATCAATTAAATGTTTCGCGAAATTCGATTTGTCCGAATGGCCATTTCTATACGCGGCAACATGTTCCCCATACCTTATGTCAAAGTTTCGGCCCGTCTGACCCACATACACCCCGTTGCATTCATCACAGACCAGCCTATACACCCCAGACTTTTTACTATTTTCTAAAATATCTTTTCCGTTACAAATACGGCGTATATTCTGGTCCGTTCTGAACGCTACATAAACGTTGTTTTTTCTAAGTAAATTACTAATTCTATCTGAAATGGGGCCCATATAGGTCAGACTGGTCACATATCTATTAATATTAGTACGCGGACATGCATATAATAGTGAACGAACCCTTTCTTTCTGCTTTTTACTAATTAAACTGTCTACCATTGACTTTGAGTAACCGTTAGAAATTGCGATCTGGTAAATAATATTAAGTTCTTTTACATAATTTTCTGCTGAAAGGGGGAGGGCAAATAATCTATGAATATAGCTGCGGAAGGCGGCTAATTTATGTTGAAGAGGGTGACAAGAAGAGGCTGGTATTGTCGTGTCAGTGTGTGTCGGAATTTCTAACGGTTACTCAAAGTCAATGGTAGACAGTTTAATTAGTAAAAAGCAGAAAGAAAGGGTTCGTTCACTATTATATGCATGTCCGCGTACTAATATTAATAGATATGTGACCAGTCTGACCTATATGGGCCCCATTTCAGATAGAATTAGTAATTTACTTAGAAAAAACAACGTTTATGTAGCGTTCAGAACGGACCAGAATATACGCCGTATTTGTAACGGAAAAGATATTTTAGAAAATAGTAAAAAGTCTGGGGTGTATAGGCTGGTCTGTGATGAATGCAACGGGGTGTATGTGGGTCAGACGGGCCGAAACTTTGACATAAGGTATGGGGAACATGTTGCCGCGTATAGAAATGGCCATTCGGACAAATCGAATTTCGCGAAACATTTAATTGATACCGGCCATTCTTTGCGCGACAACAATAGTTTTAATATACTACATATTTGTGATAAGGGTTTCCGGCTGTGTGTTTTGGAACAATTAGAGATTTTTAAACATAGTAATAATAATAATTTTGCACTGTTGAATGACCAGACGAATTTGGTTTCTTCCCCTTTACTGCGAATGTTTGTGGGTAGTTTTACACAAATAACCAACGGTGGCAGTGTATAAAAGGGGGGTGCCTTGTACTAAATGCTCAGTTATTGTCCGGTTGAGCAGTAACCAGCCTTAGTGTGCTGAACTGCGAGTGGTCCATTCCAAAAAAAAAAAAAAAAACTAAATGCTCAGTCGCAACTCAACGGTCAGCGAGTCAACACGTCCCCTGAGGATGCCTCGTGGAGAGGCGAAACACGTGTCGGTAATGGTGTTGGGTTTTGCATTGCCTTCCTGCATGTGCTTAAAATCCTTGCATTTGCCTAGTAATCTTGCATGTGCATAATATAGCGGGCGGGAGGGAGGTGCATACCTGCAACCCACTAATATTCGCGGAAATTAAAACTAGATATTTTGTTTTCATTTTCAAAATTTTTATTTAAGTCCGACGTAATATAAAGTCAACATAAATTCAGAATCTAAGAAATATTGCATCCCATGATGCAGTCACCTCCTTCTGAAAACCAGTGAAGGAGGAAGAGTGCCATGTGAGGGAGAGGTAAACCTCACGCCCCAGCCATCGCAACAGAAGAAGACGCCCCGGGCGTCAGAAGTCATAGTGTGATTCCCAGCCACCATTGGCATGCCCGGGCTAGCCCCCGGAATTTAAAAATATATGCATATTCTGCTGTCCAAAAAAAAAATATTTTCAAAATAATCATAAACGGGAAACTAGAGACAATATGGCATATCACATTACGAAAAATATAATATGAAAAATTCGAGAAAGTACGATTAATAGAAATTGATAGGAAATACGAAGCATGGAGGAAATTTATACATTTTCTTGGAAATGACTGAAATACGAGGTTATTTGCCGGCAAAAGAGATTATGTATCTATTTTATTGCGTCATATTCTCTTATCAGGTCAAATACGTATCTACCCTGTTCTCGATTTCTCTAACCTTTTTTTTTTATGGGAAAACATCAAATGGCCCCTCCCGCCCTGAGTGGAGTGGTAGGGAGTGTCAGACTCTTACTGACTAAAACCCACCCGTGTTCCTCTTGTGCCCTTTGCGTTCCAGGGCCGCGGTAACTCTTTCGAACAAATTCCGCAACCCTAGCAGGCACCGACCCTATGGGGCCCCGTCCCTGGTGCTGACGGCTCCTTGAGACGCGCGTGGAACACAACGCGTCGTCGACTCAGCCTGGTATCGGACGGCGAGCCACCCACGCTCACCGTCCACAGGCATCAGCCACTGCGCAATAGCACAGCGGCCGACTTGTCTCTGGAGGAGTGCAATTACATAAAAAGGTACCTAAACGGTACAAAAATCAGTGTTTAATGAAGAAAATTCCATTTTTCTCCTTGGCCGCATCCTCAAAGGACTTAAAACCTCTTTCCGCAGAAGCACCCATTCCTAAAATATACCGATCGTAGCCATAAACACTTCGGTAAGCGATCCCAAATGATCACTGAAATATTCAGACCTTTGTTCAGAAGGGTTGTGATCCCTGAGCATGCAAATTGAAACCGGTATTTACAGGAACAGTTTACTGTGAACATTAAATACAGTTTTATTACTCGGGCTGTTGTGTGTTGTTTCCTAACAACAAAACATAAACGAGCTTTTCCGTTTTGTTATCTCCCCTGGTTAGTTAAATTGACTGCATTTGACTTTTAAAAATTTTCGATGCTTTTGTCATGGTCTAAACATGGATTTTTGAGGGGAGTGGAATGGAGATTAAATAATCGTTTATCTAAAAACCGGCCAAGTGCGAGCTGGACTCGCGGGCGAAGGGTTCCGTACCATCTATACAAATATTGTAAAGAGGACAGATTTTTATTTTTGTATGTAACGAATAAACTCAAAAACTACTGGAACGATTACAAAAATTCTTCAACGTTAGAAAGCTACATTCACCCTAAGTAAGAGAAGCTATGTATATTTTATCCCCATATTCCCACAGGAACGGGTACTATGCGGGTAAAACCGCGGGGCGCCGCTAGTTATCTATAAAAACATCATGAACAAAAAATCATGTCTGCTGTATGGGAGCCCCCCTTAAATATTTTCAATTGTTTTATTTTAATGTAACTATTTATTTATTTTTAAAGTGGATAGGTATATAACTAAATATTCTGTGAATATTTCAACCTATTGCTGCAGTTTTCAATATTGAGCAAAAAATCACGTTTGTTGTATAGGAGCCCCCTTCAATATTTATTGTATTCTGTTTTTTAGTATTTTTGTTATAGCGGCAACAGTAACACCATCTGTGAAGATTTCAACTGTCTAACTATCACGGTTCATGAGATACAACGAGAGATAGACGGACAGCGGAGTCTTAGTTATTACTAAGACTCCGCTGTCCGTCTATCTCTCGCTGTAAAAACGGGAAAAACGGTATCCTATTGGATACCGTTTTTCCCTTTGTGTACGAAACCCTAAAAATATGGGCATTTACTTCAACAGTTCCCTTAGTCCCTTATATAATGATGAACCCTAATAATAAAGGTGAAGCCGCGGGTAGAAGCAGATATACATAAGTCATCAATCGACATACAAGCCAA
Source organism: Hecatera dysodea (assembly GCA_905332915.2). Classification (NCBI taxonomy): domain Eukaryota; kingdom Metazoa; phylum Arthropoda; class Insecta; order Lepidoptera; family Noctuidae; genus Hecatera; species Hecatera dysodea. The sequence goes on along the minus strand of HG995288.1, from coordinate 5,835,479 downwards.
CAGAACCTGCTAGGCACACCTAGTTTTTGGAAAATTTATTCGAAGAGTCACCGTGGCCAGAGCTCAAAGAGCATTAGGAGGAACAGGGATGGGTTTTAGTAAGTAAGAGTCTGACACTCTCTTCCGTTCCGCCTAGAGCGGAAAAAGTCATTTGATGATTTCATATCCTTAAAAAAGAAAAACAGGCATACCTTGTTCTTGAGGCAATCTCCGTAGCAAATAAAAAAGAAATACAAACGTAGCAGCAATTCAAGTCTACACTTTAAATAAACATCACTATTAAAAACCTTAAATTTCCTGACCACGAAGATTTCCAACAGAAATTCGATGCACTTTAAGTTCAAACGAATAGTGCTCGGTATCTATATATAGGGGCGAAGTTTACGAGAGAGGTATCGTTTGTCAGAAGCACGTCTCGATGACCGACCTGAAAGCGTTGCCAACCGCTTGGACCTCAAAGGCTCAAATTGTTAGCTGGATTGGTGCAGAATTCACGGTACTGAATAGATACGGAAACTATTTCGGTTTGCGTAATTTGTAACGTTTGAAATAAGCTAAATCTACCAAACCTCTGTGATACTAATCTGTGGTATCGTAGCGAACGGACGTGGAACGATACATTCAGAATTGAGGCAAAAAGATATTCAGTAGCAAGCAATTTCTTCTCGATGTGTTGTAGATAAAATTGTGACACTAAACCTAGAAAAATACGTTCAAAATAGAGACAAATAGGTAATGCGTCCCATACAATCTTTAAAAGAATTTCGTTAGATTTTTTGAATTCTTAGTGAAATATAACTTTTTACGTTCAATATTTAACTACACCTTCAACGCAATCATTTAGATATCAAACGGATAAGCTCGACCAGTACTAATTGTTACGAGCTTGGGGTTCGTGATACTAAAAACAGCCGATTTAACTACCAAAAACTCACTCATTATCACTCAATTGCACTAATGATCACTTTAGTTTGTAGTTTAAGATCGCTTTCGAAGTTAACCGTTGTATCGCCAAGATAAATATAAGATATATTAATCCGTTTTTTTATGGGAAATCATCAAATGAATTCTCCCGCTCTGGGCGGAGCGGAAGGGAGTGTCGGACTCTTACTGAATAAAACCCACCCGTGATCCTTCTAGTGCCCTTTGCGTTCCAGGGCCACGGAGACTCTTTCGAACAAATTACGCAACAGATATATTTGTCTTGAGATATATTTATCCACAATGTCCCTATACATCACTATATGTCACTATATGTGGCCGAGGTGGTCGCCTTGACGCATCCCTCTGACCGTTCAATTAAAACTTCCTAACTATGTGTAGGAAATTAATAAAAGTTTTTTGCAATAACGAGGGATCGGGTTTACGCTGTATCATCGAATGAAAGTTTCTATAGGATCCAGTTTGGATGTGGATGAACTCATAGAACTGTGTAATTTTACATTGTTTGTTAACCAATAGTTTAGATAGTTTAGTTGTTTGAGTTTATTTCATTTAGGCATTAATTTGCAATATTTTGCAGATACCTGATTTAATAATAATTACAGATTTCTCAGGAGCAAAGGTGGCCGAGTGGTAACGTCCCCGACTTACGAATTGTAGGTCGCGGGCTCAAACCTAGCCAGGCGCATTACTCTGTGTGATTATTTTCATCACCACTGCTCTCAAAACGCTGAAGGAAAATATCGTGAGGAAACCGGCATGTCCTAGAACCAAAAATTCGAACACATGTGACATTCACCAACCGACACTGGGCCCGCGTGTTGGATTACGGCCCATTCCCTCTCCTAGAGAGAAGGCCTTTGTGCCAGCAGTGGGAACATTAAAAGGCTGATTATGATTATACAGATTTACTACTACTAGACCTCCATAGTCCAGTAGGCAGCTGCTTCACGTAATATATTGGTATTCAGCTGAATCCGTTTGGACTGCCGACCCCAATATAACTGGGAAAAAGCTAGCCAGATGAATACAATGTGCATTGTACAGATGACTTAATATTCACTTTATTCCCGCTAATACGATCATATCTAGTATTTTCCTGTACAGATTTACTATAACGATATAACTGACGTAAATACAAAATAAATTAAAGCCTCATTTCGCTGGAATAACATTAATCAAAATAAGCTTTTAAGCACATTACTCTGTGAAAATTACTCTGATCCCCTAAATACGTTTTACGATTCGAGGTGTTGAACATTTTTAACCGACTTCTAAAAAAGGAGGAGGTTCTCAATTCGGATGTTTGTATTTTTTTTTTTTTTTTATGTTTGTTCGCGCATAACTCCGTCGCTTGTCAACCGATTTGAAAAATTCTTTTTTTGTTGGAAAGGGTATACTTCCCAAATGGTCCCATGATTTTATCGAAATCGACCTAGCGGTTTTCGAAAAATCTAAAAAAAATATCTACTTTGTCTACATTGACGACCTCTTAGTTTACTCTGCAAAGGAGCAGTACGTTTTTTTTACACCAATGTGATTGGTTCGTTTAGGTGGGGGGAGGGGAGGGGATGTAGGTACCACTAAAAAGTGAAAAATAAAAAACTTTTTACAAAAAAATAAAACCGACTTTTACACAAAAAATCAAAAAAGTGCAAAATAACTTTAATTTCGGAAGTCGGTGTTCAAAAAACGAAAAAGCAACCACCAACACCGAGTTCCGAAATTAAAGTTATTTTGCACTTTTTTGATTTTTTGTGTAAAAGTCGGTTTTATTTTTTTGTAAAAAGTTTTTTATTCGAAATGAATGGATAATTTTAATGTAGTAGTGGCAACCAGCAATCTTGGGACAAATTACCTAGAAGCCAAGGTAGGGTGACGAGGTTGTTTTTAAAGTAAGGACAGAAAAGTGGTCGACCTTTTTTTGTGACAGCTGATCCATTATGTAAAAAGGCTTAAAAGCGTTGATATTTTGATCCGGAAAAGTAAAGTAAAGTAAGTCATGTTAAAATTATAAAGGTACTCGATTAAAAACCAACAACTATGAGTTGAAACTGTACTAATTTCATTGTGTACCTGTAAATGATTCAAAGCTATGCACTTATCATATCCGCAACCATGACTTCATGACAGGGCTCCAAGTCTGTTATTTTTATGAATTTGTCATTCCAACAAGATCCCATTGTCATTTTGCTAAAAGTTCGTAATCTGCTAAATTCATAATGGTCGATCACTGGTCGGTCAATGGTCTCGTAATACTTTTTGATAACCGAGCTATTAGAAGCAGTGACTGCACAATGATATTGTAATGGTAGGTCACTGATCAAAGGAACTGTCAAAATTTTAGCAGATTACTGCATACGTCTGTCATTCATTAGTCATTATGTCCGAGATTACCATTCTATGCCATTCCTTTCAATGGAGTGTCAGTGGTTGACCATTGGAAAGTCATAGTGACGCTTTTATATTAGTAGATTACCAAACTTGTAAAAAACAACCATTGTGAAATCAATGATAAACCATTCTGAAACTATTGTAATAGCAGACTTGAGGCCCTGCACGATTGAATGCTCTTACACTTTCTTAGTGATTAATAGGTCGCAATGCAGCAGTGGAAACAATAACGCAGCATATTTATTACCACTCTCGTCTGAAAATATTTTATGGTCGTAAATAGCGGCGTATGTTTTTAAAGATTTTTTTCAAATTGCATAATATATCTCTCTACTGCTGAGTATTAGACTTCATCATCTCGACCAAAAGTCATCACCGGACATAGGCTTCGTAACTAATTGGTTTGGCAAGTTATTTTTTTTTTAAAAGAACACACTTATTGTTCTCAAACAGTACCTGTTTGAGAACAACAAAAAAAAACTGTTAGACTGAGACCGTTCTCACACGGCACACGTAGGTACTAAACTACAAATTTTGCAGAAGGTCTCTGAAACCTTCGCTAGATTGTTGCCATAACTACGTGACTATATTTATGTTAAGAATATTTCATAAATATTAAAAATAGAAGATACAATCTTGGAACTCGCACAGACACTGGAATTTTCAAACATTACTCATTCCCTGTCTGATCCTCAACGAGCTTCCTCAAATGAAGCCCCTACTCCTGGGAACCGCAGTGCTGTAGTAGTTCCTAGTGATTGATAGGACGCAATGCGGGCTGACGGTGGAAACTTTAATGCACGTGGCCATATTTTATACCCTACTGCCATCAAATAGAGAAGTGCAGAAGACCGACTCTAAACAGTGAAATAAAATGAGCACACATATTGAAATGCGTTGCGTACGTAAGTGTGAACGTTCTCGCGACCGGCATTTGTTTCACATATTAACTATACTAGCAGCGCTCCGCGATTTCACCCGCATAAGTTTCGATCCCGTGGGAATATTGGAGTAAAAATTATCCTATATGTTAATCCTAGTAATAAACCATATGTGTGCCAAATTTCATCCAAATCGGTTCAGTAGTTTTTGCGTGAAAGAGTAACAAACATCCATCCATACAAACTTTCGCGTTTATAATATTAGTAGGAAGGAAGTAGGATTCTGGAGACTTCTGTTTAAATAATAGCAGCCGCACAATTCGATCTTCAAGGTTAAACAATGCTTGCTCTAAGATCGGTTTACAGATGAGTGCCATTGGATACCGAAACCATTTCCATGCTTTGAAAAGCAAAAAAGAAGTTGGAGGTCTCGGCTGTCAATTGTAGATCGTTGATAGTCGTGTCAGGGAGTCGGAAGCCTGAAAGTCGTTTAACCAGTCTTTCCAAGTGTAAAATGCTGGCAAATTGTAACATTAATTACTTTTAAGCGGCTTTGGGTGTTTGCCTTTTTTTATGGGAAATCATTAAATGACTTCTCCCACTCTGGGCGAAGCGGGAAGAAGCGTCAGACTCTTACTGACTAAAACCCACCCGTGCTCCTTCTTGTGCCCTTTGCGTTCCAGGGCCGCGGTGACTCTTTTGAACAAATTCCGCAACTTTGGATGTTTGCCTGTTTCTGCTTTTTGTTTGGATGTTGCCTTCTGTGTGCTTTTTATTCTGTAACCCAAAGCTTGCTCCGTAAGCTTAACGTGCTAGTCTGCTGCAAATAGTTTATCATATCAGTTTCACTAGGATGTAAATTGGTGTATTAGGATGATGAGTAGAAGCTTCCAACTTGTAGTGGATACGAGTACATATGTCTTAAAAAGTGATTTTATTGCTTTTTTTATTATACAGGAAAACGTTTGATGGTTGATCCACCCATGACCATCAGCTTATTTTTAGCCTCTAAATAACTATATACATACGTATGTAGGGATAGGCTTCTAGTTTTACCTGAAACAGCTGATAACAAATGAATATCAAGCCATATCAGTCCAATTAGATTTGCTGTAAATTACATCAATAGTAAAGCGCTAGTATTATAAACGCTCGATGTAAAAACGTTGTCCTTTTTTCTGGATGGAAATCATCTAGTGACTTCTCCCGCTCTGGGTGGAACACAAGTGAATGTCAGATTCTGACTGACTAAAACCCATCCTTGTTCATCCTTAATGTGCCCTTTGTGTTCCAGAACCGCGGTAACTCTTTAGAATAAATTAGTAGCTGTCCCTATGGGGCCCCGTCTTCTTTGCTGACAGCTCTTTGAGGCGCGCGTGGAACACGACGCGCCGTCGACCCGGGCCTGGTTGCTATCGGACGGCGAGCCACCCAAAGCGCGCCATCTGCAGAACCGAAAAAAAACTTTTTCCTAAACTTTAAACATCATGGCCACACTAAAATGAGGGAACAAATTGCAATTTGTGTAAAGAGCAAAAAAATAAATTGCATAGATTAGCTTTCGCAGACATATTAGTCCTTTCTGAGTCTGGATTTTTCTTCTAAATTATCTTTTAACGTAAATAAATATCCCTGCGCTAGGGATTTAGTAAACTTTTATATTTCTATTTTCTCTTTACCAGTTACGATCAACCGCAAAATATAATTTAGTATACTTATCTAAATATTTGTACTTACTTATAAAAGTTTGTTACAAGGTTCTTGTATCTTAAATTGCCTAATTTTACGAGTTATTTTATTATCTAGATTTGTAATCAAATAGATCATTCTAATTTTTGTAATACTTGACTCTCTTGATTTTATTAACTAAATTTTAAACAAAAACAGTTAAGTTTTATTTCTATATATACAAGTAATTTTATAAATTGTTATCTATTTATGTATAACTAACTATTACTATATATTTTTCGACGACACGGTTGGCGCAGTGGTTGAGCGATTAGCTGCTGCGCTACGTATCGTGGGTTCGATACTCGTACGGAACAAATATTTGTCACCAGCCAACCCTGAAATAATAAGATCGTTGACTAAAAAAATCTAATCAGACCATCCGATAAATTTCCAAAAATGATTGGTCTTTGGATAGTATTTTATCTTTTTTCACGTAAATAAAAAACGAAGACGGTATAGTGCGTTAAATACTCGTGTGACGTCACTAGTCGCTACAATTTTTACCACGACGCACGACGTGACGTTACTAGCCCCCACTCCTGATCTTTGATGCCGATACGAAACCAATATAAAAAATACGAAGATACAACTACGTATTTTTTTTTAGATTTGATAAAGCAAAAAATACATGTTCTATATTTATCGATAATCTAACTGATGGAATCAATAGAATCATATTTTTTGTAACTCAGAAAGGCTAAAACGATCTATTTGATTTTAGTAGCAAGATACATGAACGCAGTCTCTACAAAATAAACACAACTCCAAAAGAAATGTTAGGAAGGAAAAATAGCCTGAGTTCAACAGAAGACTGTCAATATATTAAGGAATATAACACGCTAAAGATAAAGATGTCACTAACAATCCCATATTGATTTACGATAAGCTTGCAACTGAAAGTCGAGAGAGCATAAATTTTACATAAGTATTCCACTTTGTAAGCTTAGATCAGCTCAGGGACCGAGAAATGTTACCGTTTCTTATGCTAAAACTGGAACTAACTTCATTGGTGATTTACTGAAGTCTGGAAAGAAAAAAATATCTTTAGTTAACTTTAGTGTAGTAGGTAATTCATGGTTTTGTACTGCTGAAATGTATGAAGACGTAGTATAAGCGTAATCAGGCTTTTAATGTTCCCACTGCTGGGACTCAGGCTTCCTCTCTAGGAGAGGGAATGGGCCGTAATTCGCCATGCGGGCTCAGTGCGGGTTGATGAATGTCACCATCATCATCGGTCGGCTCCCAGACAAACTGGATTCAGCTGAATACCAGTATTTTACGTGGAGCGGCTGCCTACCAGACCTCCACAACCCATTAACTGGGGAACACGGTACTTCTTGGCAAGACTGGTGTCAGATTTTCTGGCTTCTGACAATCCGTAACGACTGCCAAAGATCTCTAAATGACAGCCGGGACCAACGGCTTAACGTGCTTTCCGAGGCACGGAGGAGTCTCGTTATGTTAAGATGGTCACCCATCCACAGACCAACCTCGGCAAGCATTGCTTAACCTCGAAGATCGACCCGTGCGGCTGTAATAATTTATTGTTTGTTTTATTTGTCACATATATTCGAATTTTTGGTTCTAGGACATGCCTTCCTCACGATGTTTTCGTCACCATTTTGAGAGCAGAGGTGATGAAATTAATTAGACGGCCACTACTGCTCTATATGAAGACGTATTTGATTGAAACTGTTTTCTTGTAAATGTCGACATAAATATAGGTATATTAACTTCTAGCGTAGGCCAAAAAGGGGGATCGGGCATAAAGTGATATTGAGTTTTAGCATTACAAATTGACCAATAGCAGCCCGGAGCCGTTGGACCCATGTGACTTAGAAAACACACTTACACACCAAAGCATAATTATGAATCCTTCACAAGAATATAAAAACACACACAAGTTAGAAAAAAACATTAATTTAAAGTGGACAACCCATGGTTTTTGCGGAAGCCAATTTTTTTTTATATTGGCCAACGTGGTCGTAGGAGCAGTAAATAATCCTCCAAGCGAATCCGGGACTGATCGCTAGTTACTGGAGTAAAGTAGGAAGTCCACTACGTTCACCGTTCACCAAGAATGATCGATCATATTGTATCGCATTCCCGCAATTTACCCGCTTAGGGTTGTAATTATTACAACTACCCCACAATTACCTACCCTTAGGGTACATTTACAAATGACGGAAGGAATGAATACTTAATACAAGCCAGTTTACATGCTATTAGAGCAGTGGTGGCCGAGTGGTAACGGCCCCCACTTACTTACACTTAATTGTAGGTCGCGGGTTCAAACCCAGCCAGGTGCATTACTTTGTGTGATTAATTTCTTCGCCACTGCTCTCAAAACGGTGAAGGAAAACATCGTGAGGAAACCGACATGTCCTAGAACCAAAAATTCGAAGACATGTGACATTCACCAACCCGCACTGGGCCCGCGTGGTGGATTACGGCCCATTCCCTCTCCTAGAGAGGAGGCCTGTGTCCCAGCAGTGGGAACGTTAAAAGGCCGATTATGTTATGTTACATGCTATTAACTCGCTAAGTACAAGAGTACGTAGGTTATAAATATTTCCTGAAGCAAACCAAATGCGAATAATATTAGGATCGTAGTCTTCACAGGCAAAATACGAGTTTTTAAATGTACTCGATCGCGTTAACGTAAACGTGTATTTGTACTAAAATTAAATTAACGCCATCTGATGGCCGAACAGGAATACCTCTTTTTACTAAGACTCCGCCATCCGTCCGTCTGTCACCAGGCTGTATCTCATCTTATGAGCCGTGATAGGTGAACAGTTGAACTTTCATAGATGATGTATTTATATTGCCGCTATAACAGCAAACACTAAAAAACAGATAAAATAAATCTTTAAGGGGGCTCCTTTACAACAATAATGTGACTTTTTTTGCTAAAAACGAGCTAAAACGAGCAAAAAAAATCACGTAGCACATAACAAAAACAGGTAAACGCTTGAATTATTCACAGAATATATCGTTATAAATTCACTTTAAAAATAAATAATTAGACCGGGTAGAGGGGGGCTCCCATCAGACATAATTTTTTTGCCGTCTTTGTAGATAACATTGTGGAATCCTCCATTCGCGAATCCGGCTCGCACTTGGCCTGTTTTTTCTATACAATTTGACATAACCGAACATATACATTAATGTTATCGCAAACGTTAAAAAACTCGCAATTAACCGTCAGTTCACTTTTCCTCCTCCTTCTGTTGGATCCAATCGACTATTTATTTGTTTATCGTACACGATATAATTAACCAGGACAAACAATTAATTAAAAACTAAATCGAAATCGTTTCTTTCGCTTAGGAGCTACGATGCCACAGACAGACATACAGATAGACGCGTCAAACTTACAACACCCCTCTTTTTGGTCAGGGGTTGAAAACAAATACAGTACAATGGGTAGTCGTGTGGCCAGATAAATCTCTTTGGATGGACTGAACGAAAGAAGATACATTTAGGGCTCTGAGTGTACTTACTAATATTATATACAATATTCCAATGATAGTACATCGGTTTCAATGCCTAATCGATTGTGCCTAGCCTAAATATTCTACATATATCTAGATACTTGGGATAAATCGACCTTATTCCATCAACTACAACCCCTGAAAGCCTGAATCAACCTTGACGATATTAGAATTAAATAGGCTATACTAGTACAATGAAGCCGTACCTTAAAAAACACGCTTTTAGCACGCACTAAAAATTACAAAATAATTCGGACATTTAGTTTGATGAATCAAGAGTTTTCCAATCTTCATTAGATTGCAGGTAAACATAAACAATTTCAGTTCGTGATGAACGATAAATAATTAAGTACCTATGCGAAATGGTTATAAGAAAGAAAGCGTGGAGCGTTTAAAAGTCCGCCATCTTGGGAAGGCCGCCATATTGGATTTGTAATGACGTTTCTTAACTAGTCATGTATTGTAATCAGAACTCAGAGCGTGTGCAAAATTTCATCCTAATCGAAGACCGGGAAGTTGGTCAAATTAAGATTCCAAGATTTTCTTACATACATATGTAGTTAGTTACAAGTGAAGCTAATAAAAGCGTGTTAAAAACCGCAACGCTCAGCTGTGCCTTATAAAATAATTTAAAAAAAAATAACACCAGTGTTCATATTTATCTTCCAAAAAACAATACAAGTACTTCACAGTCACCAATAACCGAGGATTTCATGAACAGCAAAACGTTCAGATGGGCCGGCATTATCACATAAAATTTTATCATGCCCGCCGAATGGACGTCCATTATCGTCTGAAATCATCTTCTGCCCAAATATCCGCCATTTTGGGGCAAAACACTGGACCAATAAAAGGTTAAGAGTCAATAAAAGACAACGCCATCTACCGGTGGTTAGAACAAGGTTTTATGGTTTTATTGTAGCTCTGTCTGTTATGGCTTGAAAATAAATTAGGGTAGATGAAGAATCTTTGCTTCAGGCGGTTGGTCGAATGAATGGTCGACATAAAACACAGACTTTAGATTTTTAAGTTTAAACCAAAGTACCATTACACAATTTTAGATGGCAACAGCATTATCCTAAAGGCCAGGGGGCCAATTACACTAATTTTCAAGCAACGGTCACATCTCCGTCGCAATCTGTCAGCACCTCTAATTTCCTTCAATTTTGGACAGATTACTTTGGGATAACGTTGCTAAAAACATTGTTAAAAATGATTTAAATTCCACAGTTCTCGTACTTAAGAAAGCGTTTAAATCAAGGTGCAATATCATCTCGACGACAGTAAATGTGAAAAACATGTCAAAATGAATGAATTAATGACAGGTTTTTTTTTGACAGTTTGCTACTTTGACGGGTTCAAAAGATCGAATATAGCGACACCCCGTCAACTAATTCAGACCGCCAATAGCCTCTACGCAGATTACATTTAAGTACATACATACATACATTATGTACATATATAGGAACTCTTATAAACGACCTTTTTAAAGATAAAACAAAATAGATACCTAATCAAAGTTACCAAATATTAAATAATTATACCTACTGGTCAACAAAAAAAACACGTTTTGCGTGTCACAAGAAAACTTTTTAAAATTCAAATTATGTTTAGAACATGTTCAAGTATCATAGAACTGAAATTAGAATGATTCAGATACGAACTGCTTTCCTGTAATATGATTATGAATTGGAGCTTTGAGGCTAAAACTAAAGTTTTCAAGTGCTTCCAGTACGGGTTAATCACATATTTAAAGGGTTAGTTATGTAACAAATGGCACGGCAGGATACTCCTATCTTTTTCTATTAAGAAATATTAAAAAGGTCACTTTTTTAACTGGTGATGCAGAATTTGTATTCATGTGCTTTAAAATTAAATTCACCATAAATGTAGTTAGTTATGTTAGAATCATTTGAATAGTTTTTCCACACTATACAGGGTTATATGAAAAACACCAACAACCTCTTAAGAGGTCATTGTACTCATCATTATAAACCGATCTAAAACTTTAAAAATACATACTGCACAGAATCGACATCCGGTTTACAGTTTCAAGTCATATTTGCCCATTTCCGTGTTTGCACCTGTCTATTGACCAATGTAGGCGCAGCACATATGATTGACGATAAGACACAAAGAGAAGGGGTTCTTGATTACAATTACTGAGCGAGGCAACAATGTCACACAATTATTTCTAGAAAATATACGCACTTTAAAAGGTCGCGGGCCACATAGACCCAACTCTGCGCTCGCCGGGTTAGAAGCTGCAATTATGTTTCGGACACGTTTCAAGACATTCACCTTCAGTAATTCTGTTGTATTCGAAAGTCCTTAAAAAAGGAAAATAATAATTAAATTACGAAAATATGACAGGTCAGATCTGCGAAAAAGTGACATAGGTGGCACGTCACGAAGGTCCACAGACCATTTGAATCGACACTCATGGAAAGACTTTTAAAAGGCAAAAGAAGAAATATCACAGTAAGTGGGTGGCCCGGAATAAATTGTATTGTAATATAAAAATATTATGAAATCAAAGCATGTTGGATTTTTAGCTGGATAAGCTTATTTTCTGCTTAAAAGTAATTTTTATAAGACATATGATCCAACTTTACATATTTGTTTTATAGATAAAAATTCTTCACATCGTGTATTTCTTTAAAACTTAGCAAGATCATAAATTCAAAAAGCATTAACAAGAAAAAACAAATCTTCAAACGACCTTTTCAGTCGCTTATCACTTTAAAAATACGAGAATTGTTCCTTTGACGTATCTATTTTTAGTGCTTCGTGCTATCTTAAAATTGAAACTAAGTACAGAACCATCTCCTATATTCATGCAAAGCAACGCACAATGACAGCGGTTGGAACATTATCTTTGAGCCTAAACATTGGACGCCAGACGCCAAATGAGCTACCTTGAATTTTAATTACCTCATTATGGTCATACAAGCGTCCTTGCTGCTTAGCCCACAAATAACATCGCCAGCAAGATAGTCTGTGGACGAAACGTGCACAATTTAAGCTCATCCAAACACTAATTAGTATGAAGATATCATCTTAAATTTTTGGTGTATTTTTCTGCTTTTAACAAGAAAAATGGCCTCGACTCTTCCAACGTTTTGGTAGGTCGCTCTTGTAGTGTGAATACGTTAGCAAATACAAATCTCACAGAAACGCGCATGTTTCGTGGATTCAAAAACTACAGTAAAAATAAATATTAGAAATTATTGCTTATTCAAGATTCAAGATTCAAGATTCAAAGCATTTATTTCAATTAAACCTTTACAGGCACTTTTGAATTGTCAAGTCGAAAGAGGTGAAGCTATCTGCACGTTCCAAAGCGTAGATCTCTATGGAGAAGAACGTGCAAGAAACTCCACGGACACTCTTTTAAATCATGTTCTGTATTACATAACCTTGGTTACATCCTTGGTCGCTTCTATATGTGAGGACAATGCAAAGAAAAAAAAAATAGAAAACTATAAAAACAATTCAAAGTATAAAGATTAAAACAAGTCAGTGGCAGTTAAGAGGTGACCTGTCTCAACCGACGGCGCCCGTTCACGAACATGACGCGTGTATTGGCACCATTTAGCTCAACCATTTTGAAGGGAACCGAATGATCCAACACACACGCCACCATCAGCGAAACATTTGAGCGAGCATGACATGCTCTCAACTGCCATTTTAGTTCAAGTCACAAGGTAAACTATAACTTATAACATGTAAATGGCTCCATGGTACTCACATTTACAATATTTGAAAATAAAATGCTTCTACATTATACAAAACTATGGTTTACAAAAACCAAGCAACTACAAGTAAAAAAAAGAGAAATTATTTATCATCAAACTAATATTATATAAAAAAAAGAGTCAATAAACGAAATAAAAAAAAGGCGAGCATCTCTTCCAAATATAAAATCCTAACTTGTTTATCCAAGTGGTTGAGGCTGTGGAGCAGGACCGGCATTTAGCCAAGCATTATTATCTTCAATGTAATCCCCCAACTTATAATATGCTTGCCTGCATAATGTGCGTTTAATACAAGTTTTAAATTTCGTTTCATTCAGTTCTAATATATGGGGAGGAATTTTATTATAACATTTTAAACAATACCCCATGAAAGATGTGGCTACTTTAGCTAGTCTGAAACCTGGTTGAACTAATTGATCCCTATTTCTAGTAGCATAATTATGTCTGTCGCCTCGCTTACTAAAGAGATGTAGATTTTTTCTAACGTACATAATGTTTTCATAGATATATTGACAAGGTACCGTCATGATGTTAATTTCCTTAAACAGTTCCCGTAGAGAATCACTCCGGCGGAGATTGTAAATGGCTTTGATGGCTCTTTTCTGAAGAATAAAAATTGACTCGATGTCTGCAGCCCGTCCCCATAACAAGATACCGTAAGACATTATACTATGAAAGTAACTGAAATAGACTAGTCTCGCGGTATCAACATCAGTAAATTGGCGGATTTTCCTAACAGCATATGCTGCTGAGCTTAGTCGTCCTGCAAGAGATGCTAAATGAGGACCCCATTGTAGCCTTGAGTCAAGCGTAATCCCCAGGAAAACCGTTTTATCGACGAAATCTAGTTTTTCCCTGTTCAACACTATATCACAATCACTACTTTTGACATTTGGTAAAGCAAATCTTATGCACTTCGTTTTTTTCCCATTTAAAACCAAATTATTAGCAGTGAACCAATTTTGGACCTGCAAAAGGGCGTTATTTACGATGTCAAGATTATTACTACGTCTATTTATTTTAAAAATCAAAGAAGTGTCGTCAGCAAACAAGACCATGTTTAGCTTGTTTTGCAATAAATGGGGTAAATCATTTATATAAACTAAAAAAAAATAAAAAAGGACCCAAAATTGAGCCCTGTGGAACGCCCATTTTCACGTTTAAGCTCGATGAATTAACACCGTTTATCATTCAAATAAGATTTAACAAGGCTTAAAGCTGTTTTGCCCAGTCCGTAGTGCCCAAGTTTCAGGAGTAATGTTTCGTGATCCACACAATCAAACGCCTTAGATAGGTCGCAGAAGATGCCTATGGCATCTTGTGCCTCTTCCCACGCATTAAATATATGCTTCAGTAAGGTGACACCAGCGTCAGTAGTACAACGTCCTCTGGTGAAACCATACTACATATTATTATATATACATTTTTATCATTTTTTTTTTACTAATTTAAAGTTTTAAATTAAGTTTTTACTCATACCTTCCCGATCTTGCCAGACTACGTTCCAAAAAAGAATTATTAGAAGTCGCACATAAATGCTAAATTTACACTCATTCAATGCATTCATGAATCATGTTTTTTATGTACTTATTATATGTAGTATATTTATGTACACACACAAAATAATTAACATAATAATTTTTGTAAAAAGGAACTGCTTATTTCAAAAAGGCTCTGCTCGCTTCTGCGAAAGGAGAAACGAAAAAGAAATGTAGACAATAATATGGTTAAATGGAACAAGTATTTTTAACGAATTTAGCTAAACATTGTTTTCAAGGAAGTGGTTTTGAGTCCCAGAAGAAGAATAGAATATTATATTTTACTAGTTGCTGCACGCGACTTCGTCCCCGTGGAATCCCCGATTTTAAAACATTCTTTATCGCTGCTCCGCTCCTATTGGCTTAAGCGTGATGATATATAGCCTGCAGCCTTCCTCGATAAATGGTCTATTCAATCCAAAAAGAATTTTTCAATTCGAACCAGTAGTTCCTGAGATTAGCGCGTTCAAACAAACTCTTCAGCTTTATAATATTAGTATAGATTTTAGGAATAAAATATGTACGTGTCTTTGAACCTATCTTCTATAACCTTTTTTACGTATGGAAAATCATCAACTAACTTCGTCAGCTCCGGGCAGAGCGGAAGGGAGTGTCAGACTCTTACTGACTAAAACCCACCCGTGATCGTCTTAAAATTCCCTATGAGTTCCATGGCCGCAGCGAGTCTTTTGAACAAATTCCGAAACCATCTTTTATCATCTAACATTCAATCATAACTCAAAAACCGTGCATTTTTCCTGAATAAACTCTACGATAGTATAACTTTCTGTCCTCCTTAAAAATACTTAAACGGATCAGTAGTTGTAGAAATTATTTTTCATAATTTTTTTAAAGAACAAATACATAATTATGAGCCAGTTTTTTTTCCCATTGCAATTACAAATACCTAACTTCACCCTTACACTCACGAGAATCAAAGAAATATATTACAAGATATTCATACCAATGCAGAATTAGATAAATTTAACCCGGCAATGCAAAAGCAATAAGCAACAGCGTGTGGCGGAATGTGTACCGTGTATTGGTGAACGTTTTCGATTCACCAATATTCGCTGAGTTCGAATATTCATTCGGAATCAATTCGTTTTGTATGCGGCCCCGCCATATTCGTGTATGTTGTCAGTTTAGCTCACCGATGTAAGCTTTTACGGCTTAAAGGCTGGTTAATATCTGAGTGACGGTATTTGTGTGGGGAATTTTATCTGGCATACAGAGTATTAGTAATTAAAATATCGTTTATAAGAGCAGAGTTTATTTACCTACTCATATTAATATGCTTAAAAAGTATTTCATACTGAGAAAAGAACACAAAGGTACACGCTCAGGTCTGCTGGAAGAAATTTCTAAAATAAGTAATTATAGGAATTTGTTCCAGCAGACCTGCGACAGAAGAATGGGATAAGAAACATACACACAGTGTGTAAAGAGTGTATGCATAGAGAAAACTCAATCTATGTAGTTCTTGTTCTAACTTCACACTTGTGAAGTTCTATTGGATTGCTAGAAAAGTTCCCAGCAATCCAATAAAATGTTTAACATTAGGTACACGACGTTCATCACACTCACTTTAGAGCATAAGGGTAGTTCTTCGAAATTTGATTCTTCGACTGATTCATATGTCCAAAATTTAATTTCATTTTCAGCTCTGTAACACATGCTCATATGAAAATAGGTATACTAAATAACGTATATTTGAATGAGGGACTCGTTTTTAAAAAGTAGTTTTCAAGATATCGAACTTCGAATATTTTGTGCCCAGATGAATCAGAATTTGTTACAGATGAATCGGAAACCGAAATAAAAATGAAAAACTTTATGTAAATGAGCTCTGTATTGATATGGCTTGATATGGCAACCTTAATTAAATGGCTTTTTTAACAATTATCTTCCTTAATAACTTTGGTGTTGGTGTTGTTTGGGTGTCAAATTCTGAACTGACGCGATTTTATCTTCTCTCTTTCTTTCCAAATACATTTCTTTCATTTTTAATTTCCACAGATCATACTTGTCTGGATCTTTTCCTATATTTTCTATCCTTCTACGTTCTGAAAGTCTCTTTTTCTCCTTCTTTTGATCCTAAGTGGCATTGCTGTTAACTGCAATATTCAAATAACAGAAATTAGATAAAGACTTTGACTTATGAATAAATAGGTTTTAATGATTGTTAAATATACATAAGTAATCATAATACCAACCTATTATTGTCCCACTGCATTGTTACAGAGAACGCACGAGCATTGATCAGACTTACATATTTATATTGATTACAAGTCCTGGTTTCCTCACGATGTTTTTCCTTCACCAATGTCAGTGATGTCCCAGATAAACTTATAAAGTACATATGAATTGAAAAAATAACATTGGTACTTGCCCGGTTTCGAACCCGCCACCACTCTCTGTTTATTTTATCATTCATATGAGGTTTTGACCATAAGAATCAGGCACAGATGAATCAGGATTTTGCCTACAATCATGCATAACTCATCATACATACAGACTACATTCTTGTCATTTTTCTATACAAATCTATAACCCAAAAGCATCACACGAAACACAGTTTGAAATTTTAAAATTATAAAATAAATTTTATAAAGTAGGTATTGCAATCAGAATGCCACCTGAACCAAACACAGATGAATCAGGTATTTATCTTAGTAACACCGGGATCTAAGCCAACCAGCCGCACGTCCGCCTTCTAGCTTGTCCGTTGCTGGACTGGCTCCCCCCACAGGGGAAGCCAGACTCCCATTATAAATACCCGACCAAGTACGGTCAAGCGAAGCTTACGCCACATTAATCAGTATTATACGCCGGACACTTCTTATTTATTTATTTATAAATATACTAACGTAGTTATAACTAATACACATTTTTTTTTAAAGCGGATATTTCATTTCCTTTCGATGTAATTATAATTTATATTGAAATATCAAAGGGAAAATACGACATCGACCATTTTGTTCCGGAAAATGGCAAACGGACGCGTTATATGAATCAGAAGAACAAGCTTAAAATATTTTTATTTTGTACCTAGACAGCAATTATTTAAAAAATATAATTTGTCCCAGTAACGGATATAGCTAAACCATACAAAAAAAAATCATGCCGTTTTGTTAGTTGGTTACAGAAATGTACCCATAGAAATCGAAAATGTTGTCTCTGAAGAACTACCCATAACGTCGAAAAGTATTCGCAAGTCATTGCTTGTGAAGCTAGGTCTTGCTGAGAAATAACAATTTTTGACATAAAAGCCATTGATAAAGAGTATTATTCATTTCATTTGAAAAACTTCATGCAATACAAATGTGTGAAGGCGGATTTTATGTCTTAGCCGTTGTCAACCAATCAACCAATTTTTGTCACAGCTACACAAGTTCCCAGCAATTCAATAGAATGTGTAATCACTAATATTACACATTCTATTGGATTTCTGGGAACTTCGGTCTTGAACTAGCGTCATCTACGACACATGGCATTCATTTCGAAGCATACGTTGGAAAGTATTCTTGAGCTGATGGTTGTAAGACTGTGTCGCAGTGGTGACGGGAAATAACAAGCCATTGACAAAGAGCTTCTTATCATTAATTACACGGATTGTGTCAATATTAAATTTGTATGGCATAGAGAATGTTGTTCCGGGTCTGTCTGTTTTTGTATGTGAATTTATATGTTTGAACGCACCCACGGTTCAGAAGAAAGAAAGTGTGACACTACACTTTTTATAAAATAAATTGTCTACGGTAATTAGTATGGACATCATCGAATAGTGGTTGTAACTGAAAAAAATAACTATTTCGATAGTATATCAGTCGTTTTAGTGTCTTTGGTCTTTTATACTCTTATACCTGCAGTCCTTGTATATATACACATCTTTCTACAAATAAATCCAAACCAACAAAAAAATCTTGTCTTGTGTCATCACATTGATTGATACAGCTGTATCAAATAATATGCCGTTATAAAACTAGTCATATTATTCCAACATCACTTCACAAAACAGCCACGACGGTACAGTTCTCGTCATAACTCCACAAGTTCCCAGCAATCCAATAGAATGTATAATATTAGTGACGCGTCGTCTACGAAACGAAGCGTTCACTTCGGAACATACGTGGAAAGGTACTCGCGAGCCAGTACTTATCAGGTTGGGTTGCAGTCGTGACGGGAAATAATAAGCGATAGGGCACTTATGAATGGCACAAACATGCCTCTTCACATATTCTATTTCTGCTCTACAGTATTCTGTTCAAACCCAGAACCCACTCTTATCTTTTTTTAAATTTATTAAGCTATTGTATAGCCTCTATCGCGGGCCTTGAGCGTGGCAACCGAATCCAAAAATTCCGTAACGTAAATAACCTTACACAGCTACGTCATTCGATTAGGCCTTTTTAAAATGGTCGCTCGCCGTCACCGAGCCGACCCGAACGTCTGCGTTCGGAAACAATCGGTGGGACATTAGTACAGTAACCCAGGTGAACGAATCGAGACCACATCACAATGACGTAGAGTACTAAATATATAATTGCATAAGTTGATAAAAAATGCTATGCAATAGCTTTACCGCGGCAGTCCCCGAGTGCCACATGTATTTTTTTTATTTTTTTTATTTATTGGCCTATCTACAATTGTTACACTGTTTACCTTAATAATACAAGCAATATGATACAAGCATAGTGTACAATATGATGCGATAGACACAGCATGCAAAAAAACAAAATTATAACAACAATAAAATTACAATAATAGTGCAGAAGTAACACTTTTAACAACAGTGGGTAGTTTTAGAAACACAGTAGATGTAAAGATGACAAGAGAAAAAGGAAAAAAAAGTCAGTGTAGTGGTTAGTTTTGAAGGATTTGGCGCTTGAATTTTTGAAGTGATATGGACAAAATATCTATTGATTCATCGCAATTATTAATAAGCCTGCAAATTCTGGGGATGGGGGAGTTGGCTCCTGATACAGTTTTTCGGAATGAATCTTAAAGAACGTTTCAAGTTCCTTCATGACACACATAATATATAACTGAGGTCATCGGAAAACTTGAGACTAGAGTTGCCGATACATTCCACCAGTTTTTACGACAAATCTTTTACGGTTCAAGCGGTACGATTATGGAATGCCTTGCCCGTATCGGTAAGGCGTGCTCAATCTTTATCCATTTTTAAAACAATGGTCAAAAATCACTACCTCTCTCTTTAATCGATTTTATCTGGATTCTATGCTTTTTGTTTCATAATTTTATTTTATTTAATTATTGTATATATTTATTTATTATGTCTGACTCCCTTCCCTTCCTTTTCTCTTTAAAATCCATCCAAAGATTGTCTTGAAAAGATCGCTTTTAGCGATAAGGCCGCCCATTGTATCACCCTATGTAATGTTTTCTTCATCTATATTTTCTGTAACTTATATGGTGTACATAATAAAGAATATTCTATTCTATACATTAAACATGACAGGTATGACAAAAACTAAGTGTGTCTCACGGCTGATCATCTCATATTTCCACATCCTTATCATAAGGGATTAATGACAATGCACACGGATTGAAGTGCAAACAACTTTGATTATGAACCCATTCCTAGACAAATTAGATACATACATATGTATGTATGTAACGGTCTATCAGCGTCAGCGACTTTCGGTAATCCAAATGTGCTAATGCACTATTACCGCAATGTCTCTGGACACTGGGACATCTCGATAATAGCTATTGTCGACAGACTGTCACATTTTCTGTTGAACAGCAGATACAATTCAACTATACCTCTTTCTACTTATCAGATTTGTAAAGCCTGTTTACAGAAGTAACCCTCTTCCTAAAGTAACCCCTCCTGAATTAACTCCTAGGCAAAGCTTCTCCTACACACCTTTCGCATCCACCTATCATTCTGTCGTATAGTATCCATTGGACTATGTGTATATCTTACAATTTTGCTACTAGCTATTTCCCCTTCATAAAGCTGTAGTACCCAAAATATAACTCGCTTAACCTATAAACTCGCTAACACTATAACCTAACAGCATTCCCGGTTCTCGGCGCCGACTGCATAAACTCCATGCATAACATTATTCGGGAACAGGCCCTGGCTACACGTGCGTGAATCGGAAATCCGTTTCATAAAATGTTTTACACCTTGCAGACTAAGGATAGCGTGGACGCCTTAGTGCTACTGAAGTCACAGAAGGTCCATTAGGTTAATGCTACTAGATTTTACCAGTGCTTATTCCCATGTAATATAATTCCACAGCAACATATAATAATCTATCTATTATCGAAATAAATCCTTTATTGTAATTCGCGCCAGGCTACAATGACATTCAAATCTGTCCAGCCATTGCAGCATGAATAATTAACAATAATCAAACCAACAGATTATCACAAATAACCTAAAACCTTACTATGATTACTAATTATTATGGTTTAAATGTGCTTAATTTCAAATTAATACAGAAAGACAGAAACAATCATATAATAGAATTTGTCGACTGAATTTTGTCAGATTATGATTTGTTTTAGATTTTTTTAACAAGTTATTTAGCTCATAATCATCTAAGTGAACCCACTGTATTTTCTGTTTTGTGGATCGTTGTTTATTTTAATGTTAGATTTGCGTGATGCGTTAACCCTTCCAAATGTGTCAAGTTTATTGTTATTTGGCGACCCTTTCATTTGGGGCTCGCAACAAAACCACATAACTTTATAAAATAATTGTGCCAGTATTGCAAATTACTAAAGCTTTGTTAGCTGTAGCTTTAAAATAATTATTCGTTTTCCACTTATCCGACAGAATATTTTAATTCATAATAGGGTAGTTGACTAAAAAAATATAATTAGTCCGTAAGATAGATTTAAAAAAAAAATTGGACGCGTAACTTTTCTTTTTTTCAAGTAAACGAAAACCGAAGACGATACAGTGCGTTGAAAACTTGTGTGACGTCAATCCTGATGTTTTATGCTTTTTGTCTTTGTCAATTTATATACAAAATTTTTCGACAGTTTAATTGACTGACTAAATAGAAACATATGTATCGTTTTTATTCAAGAAACATACCTATTTGCCGAGACTCTTCCTAATTATGTTGAGCCAGGGTCAGCTACCAGTCTAACCAAACTCGACAAGCCAGTAACGTGGCGATAAGTTCGTTACTTTGAGGTCAGAGAAAAATTAGGAGATGCCACGGCGCCCTCACCTACCGCCTGACGCAGTTCCTCACCGGACCCAGTTTTTTTGGGAGGCACCTGTTTCAGATTCGGCGGAAACACGATTCCTTTTGGTAAAATAGACCACCAGGAAGCACTATTTATCCACCAATAACATGCCTGTTGAATATAAACGAAGGTGTGAGCTCGTGGCTAAAGAATAACAGCCGCACAGGTCTATATTCAAGGTTAAGCAACACTTGCCAAGGTTGGTCTGTGGATGGGTGACCATTTTAACATACCGATTGAACAGACGTTTCCTCCGTGCCTCGAAAAGCACGTTAAGCCGTTGGTCCCGGCTGTCGTTTCAAGATCTTTGGCAGTCGTTACGGATTGACAGAAGCCAGAAAATCTGACACCAGTCTTACCAAGAAGTACCGTGTTCCCCAGTTATTGGGTTGTGGAGGTCTGGTAGGCAGCCGCTCCACGTTAAATACTAATATTCAGCTGAATCCGGTATGACTGGAAGCCGACCCCAATATAGTTGGGAAAAAGGCTAGGCAGATGAACATAAACGAAGCAGCTACCGCACGAAATATTTACTTTTTTTCTTTGACCATTGCAGCAGAATATCGTACTAGACAGAAATAAGAAAAAGAGTCGAGTGTTGAGTATGAAGCGATATATTCTACTGGACTCCGTATGTAGGGCGTAACAAACCACTGTTTAGCACGGGACGAGACCAAAGGCGATACATCATCGGAATTGGCTACAGGGACCATAAGTTGAGTAGATTGAGGACAACAGTATGCGGGAAAAGTCTTGTATTTTGCTACTGTAAAGGAATGTCCATCAAAAATAAACTGCCAGAAGATTTACAAACATTATACAAAACAAGTTCAAAAAGCTACAACTACAAGTGTAAGTTGTGTGTGTGTTGTGTTGTGTGTGTGTTGTTTTTTTTTTTGTTGTTGTTATATTAACCCTATTATTTTATATATTATTATATTAACATAATTTTTAGGTTTTTTTTTGTAACTAACATGTGGATCACTATTGTCCGAGCAAATAAATAAATTATTATTAGAAAGTCTATGTATAATTTTGCTATCATGCAAGTTCGACTGTATCTGAACATCAATTTGCAATCTATACTAACATTATAAAGCTGAAGAGTTTGTTTGTTTGTTTATTTGTTTGAACGCGCTAATCTCAGGAACTACTGGTTCGAATTGAAAAATTATTTTTGGGTTGAATAGACCATTTACCGAGGAAGGCTTTAGGCTATATATCATCACGCTTGAGCCAATAGGAGCGGAGCAGCGATAAATAATGTTTTAAAATCGGGGATTCCACGGGGACGAAGTCGCGGGCAGCAGCTAGTAATTAAATAAATGGCTCGCTAGCGCACAGATAAACCCTGAGAGGTTTTCGTTGTGTGGCAAAAACCATTGTTAATATAGACTTAAGCATTTTGGAAATAAATGAAATAAAAAATTAAAATTACACAACTAGAAATCTTCATTTAATGGATACAATGACCGATATACTTAAGATAAAGTAATCATTCACTGTCTATCTTTTGTGTACTATTATAACAATTAGGTTATTTTACATCTTTTACAAAATGTTGTCTATCTTTTTGATATAAAGTTAACCCTGCTAACAGCTTGTTTTTATTATACAACAGCAAAAAAAAGTCCGCGATGGTATTATGGCAATCTCTTCGGGATAACCCACAATAACCATTTTTTATCATTTACTTACGTATCAGCAAATGCGAAGCCGGGACGCGTCGATAGTGCTTAATATTCTACTGTTTGTTCTCCCAAATGTTATGAATAAATAAATAAATAAATAATGTTTGCCGTCATGATGTAACAACTCTCGTACCAGTACACAATAGGTGTTGAGCATAAGTGGCGCCATAGCGGGATTTATGAGAACTAAATAGCACTGCAGAGTTGTCTTTTTTCTAACTAGATGGCGTTGGGATCGAGATAGATCGCGCTATGGTTTCGTTACCGCGATTTGGTTGGGTGAGCCGCGCGAGATTGGTAAGGTAACTTTGCGCAGAGGCAATATCGTAACCAATGAGGTTAATCCGAGGTGCGATTATTGCTAGTTGAAAACTTTACCAATACCCCGCCGTGTGGACGTGAAATACCGTCCGCGATGGCAATTTTTGAATGGCCGTAATTGGCCTGAGAACTTACAATTAGTGATGGGTCGTTGACGGTTTTTCCGTTAACGAAACGTTAACGTTGATTTGCGTTTGTCAACTGGTTAATCAACTAGTTAAATTCGTCAACGAGTTAACATACTACAAATGTCAACTTGCAACGTAAACCGTTCATTCGTTAAACGGTCCTTAAAATAAGTATTTCTAAAATCAACTCTGCAACACGATATTTAAAGTTCAAATTGGATGAAATGTCCGTCGCTCGCAATCTATAACGTTATTTTCAACTTTAGTTTTTTAATTTGCTTAGTTAGTTGCGTATGGGTTAACAATAATTATTGAACGAGACGCACGAGTTAAAATAAACGTCGTTGACGAATTCAACTATTTGATTCATAAACGTTGACGATTATTGAACGAGACGCACGAGTTAAAATAAACGTCGTTGACGAATTCAACTAGTTGATTCATAAACGGTTAACGTTTAATACGTTGACGGAGATTAACGGTTGATTCAACTAGTTCGTTGATTCAACGCTCATCCCTACTTACAATAAACGACTTATAATAATAATGTTACTCAAGTAATTGTAATAAATAGGATGTAGAGATGAGATATACCTGCCATTCTCCATACCCGGCCTTTAAGGTATGAGTATCACTAAATACCTGGTACAAATACCAGGTATCAAAATACTTCTAAGTATTTGGGTGTGGTAGGATTTCGATAAGTAAACGTATGCGATAAGTATGGTATGCCTCCAATATAATGTAGGTACGATGTTTCAAGTACCTATACGTAATTATGCATTATGAGATATGAAATCTTTCCTTCCTACTTTACCAGGCTTAGGACTGTCGGCCAAGAGTATGACGATGGTTATATAATGAATTCTAGTTATTTCTATATAAATTAATGCAAAATAACATTATATTTAAACTGACTAACTAGCTGGCGTAGTTAAAAGATTTCAAATCAATTTATTTACAATCGTAATTTTAATTTGCAATATTTTTTTTAGTTTTGTCAGGTTTTTTGTTTTTTTTTTGTTGGCCAAAAAATGTATTTATGCTATTATGTTCCTTATGTACGTAAAAATAAGTACCCATTTTGTCTAACTAAATTAAATCAACCGTTGTTCATAAAGCACGAATGACGTTTCGGGTCCCTTCGTAAGCTGTCGGGTAGCTTCGGGTTGCTTCGGCGTACCGAACTACCGATAAAACTGGGCGCTACCTTGTGGTAGCGGTTCGTATCGTACTATGCGTCTGACGTCATACCTTCAAGGTATTTACCCAGTATTTCGGTCCGTACCCGGTCTATGTACTGGGAAGCACATACTTGGTATATATACCTCTACCAGTATATACGTCTCATCTCTAATAAGATGTGCAATCCCGAACATTATGAATGAAAAAAATATATATTTTACTGTAACTGAAAACTTCCACTCAACAATCACTTATCTTAAAAATGTAAAAATTCGTAAGATCACAAAATATTTTAAGATATTTATTTTGGGATACTTTTTACGCAACAGAATTTGATAGTCTATAATCTTTCGAAGTCATTCCGATAAATTCTGAACCGACATAAACTGCCGACATGTTGGCGAACATGTACGGTTCTACAATTATTACGGACTAGCCAAGTAGCGGAACATAGGGCCTAGAGAACTTAAGGTTCCCCGACACGGATAGGTTAGATTCGAAGTGGACCATTTGTAAAGAATGTCCTGCAAGCAGACAAATTATGGTTCCCCCCAGTTCATCGGCTACGAAGCACGGCTGAGATTTATCACGACACGTGCTAACGTGGCACCGAACACATATCCCTCACAACTTATTTCATACAGCGGCCCTTGTTTTTCTTTATCGTAGAAAAAAAATAAAGAAGGAAAATAAAAAGGTCTTTATTCATTTTCGTATTGTTTTTTCTTTCTTCGTAATATACTAGCAGCGCTCCGCGGCTTTATCTGCGTAGTTCATGTTCCCGTAGAAATACAGGGATAAAATATAGCCAATGTTACTCGCTAGTCATTAATGAGAAAATGATTAAAATCGGTCCAGTAGTTTTGGAGCTTATTTGATCCAAACACGGAAACAAAAAATCTTTCTTCATAATATTAGTAGTAGTTCATAGTATGGATATAACAACCTAGTAGGCAGTTACATTTTCGAGCCAATTAGTTTTCAAACTATATCTCACACACACACACACATCTCATCTCTCATTTTATTTCTTTTTTGAACGGAATACAGTAACTCTGCAAAGCGATTTTTATGTATGGTGGAAGTTCATACGATAAAACTAGCAACAAATATTGTAACAGTTTCAAATATATGTACATACAGTGATTGCCAACACTATTCATCAAGGCATATAGAGCCCTTTTAAAAATACAACGTTTTTCGCAATTTTCCTCCTGCAGCTGGAATACAGAAAGCCAAATTAAGCCATTTTTATATCAGATTTTATCTTGCAAAAAAAGTTAGATACTTACAACGTTTCAGTTAAAGAATTTTTGTACGAAAATAAAGAAAAAGTCACGTAGGAACTCGACGAGATATTTCTTTTTCTGGTAACATTTTATGTTTATATTTTTTAATATATTTTTTTCCATCAAAAATCTCAGAGAGCACGCGCAGTACATTACTTCAGTTTATTAAAACACGTATTGTGGTACAGAAATAATTATATCATCAAAATGAACTAGTCTTATTCGTCAGAATTTTGTACTGTTACTCCAGTTTTTATTATTATTATTTTGAACGTTAGAAGGCCTCCTACAAGATAGACCGATAACCTGGTTAAGGCCGCGGGAATCCTCTCGATGCGAGACGTACCGAAATAAGAAAAAGATGCCCCGGACGTCGGGAGTCGCAGGGCGATTACCGCCACCGCAGGCGCGGGTCTGCGGAGGGCGAGCTATAGGTGACTTGCCGTCCGATAACAAACAGGAGATGCGTAGGTACATTGCTTTAATATTAATATAATTTTATTGGCCCTCTGCTATTTGATCCGACCACCGTTTGGGACTACGCCCTCTTCTGTGGTCTGTTTTTCACTATTTACTGAGTCACCAAAAACGTTCTATTTGTAGGGTTCCGTACCCAAAGGGTAAAACGAGTCCCTATTACTAACACTCCGCTGTCGGTCCATCCGTCTATCACCAGGCTGTATCTCATAAACCGTGATAGTTAGACAGTCGAAATTTTCACAGCTGATGTATTTCTGCTGCTGTTATGACAAAAACTACAAAAAAAAAACTAAGCAGGGCGCTCCCATACAGCAAATGTGACTTTTTTGCCTTCTATTTTAATTATCTGATTTTATGACTACGTATTGCGTAAAAACGTTAACCAGAAAACTGATTACATGGCTCATTAAAACGGATTAACACAGTATATTTGTCAAAATTAGTTATAACAGATTTCCAGTTTATTTGTTCACCATTGTTCGTATTGTATGTTATGCTCATACAATACCGACAATGTTGATGTTTGGAAAATCAAATATTACCAAAATACTGTTCGATCACATCCCACGTGCTACTAAATGTTGCAGGTTGTTCAACAATTCTGGCTTTTGGCATAAAGAAGAATTGCCACAATACTTTCATGCCATATCAACGCATTCATGGTTATGAGTACTACGCATTTGGCCTTTCTGAAAAATATTACCAATGAGTTCTTTGTACATAATTCACACCCTTACAATTAAAGGGACCTAACACTAAAATTGAAATTTTTGGCAAATGAGCAAGAATTAAAATATATATATTTTAATTATATATATATAAGTAACAAGAATTTTGATTTGTCCCCTTTAATTCTGAGAGTACGAATTATGTCCTGTGAAGGAGTCCAAACTCCTTACACATACATATGAACATAGAACTCATGGGTAATATTCATAAGGCAAACGTGAATCCCCGGGGCGTGTTTCGAGGTCTGCTTTTTATCTGATGTAGAAACGTAAACGAAGCAAAAGGACCTATGTTAGATCGTCGCAGGGGCCGTCCTCTACTACTGCCTACCCTTACCCCCTAGGCTGTCTCGTCGGTACTCGTTGTGAAAAACCCTTTCGGTATGGTATGAAACACTAAAAGTATGACTATCATAATTTGTTGCAACATCTATTCATAGAAACAGCAGCTACATTAGCTTGATATACACGTGACGTGTGGTTTTGACAAGATGATTTCATTGGATAATTGTTTAGCTACCATTAGGGCATTCCTTGTATTCGTTGAACAAACAAGTACATATGTATATTAACTGAAACATTATGTACGTACGGTAGAATATTGTTTACATAATTATGTAGCTCTAATCTTAACTAATATTGTAAATGAGAAAGTGGGTCGGTTTGTTGCCTCATTACGCTTGACTAATTTTGATGAATTTTGGTGCAAAGACAGATGGGAACACTGGAGACGATTATAGGCTACTTGTTTTTGGGGATTATTTCCCTCTGGTCTTGAAAGCAAGCGAAACCCCGGGTAAAAATTCAATAAGTAATAAACCCGAAATTCTCTTACAGCCGATGATACATTAAATAACATAAGAAAACGTAGTATGGAATACTGGTAAGAACAGCATGTTCAATGTGAAGCGGCTACGTGCTTCTATTTGCATATACAATACAATATTTGTAAAGGAATGGAGTGGGTACAGCCGAAGACGCGTATATGTAAACCAAAGGTAGATTAGCAGAATATTCCTATAGCATCCATACAGATATAAACTAATTTAACAAATGCGAAAGTAACTCTGTGTTGCTTTTAAACATAAACAAAAAAACAAATGTTTATAAACATTTTCCTTTTTTCTGTTTGTCTGTTTGTTATCCCTGCACGTCTTATGTCTGAGCAGATTAATCTTAGCACACACGTAGGAACTTAACTTAGGATGATTTTCGACTTTCACAAGAACGAAACTAGCAGGTAAAATAAAATTAGACTATAGCGTTCCCATTCCTCAAACACTCCGTTTTTTATATTATTGAAGGTACTAATATTATAAAGCTAAAGAGTTTGTTTGGTTAAGCGACCTAATCTGAGGAATTCCTGGCTTGAATTCAAAAGTTTTATAACATCACGCTTCGCTCATTAGAACGTCGCGCTTTCTACCATAAGACATCTAAACGCACTGTAAGTTACCATCCCTACCTTGTTGCTATTCCTTCAATTCGCACCAAGCATTTCCTATCGTCTTTTATAATGCGCACAGCAAAGGAGTGGAACTCTCAGCCTGCGTCTGTGTTTCCGAACGCATTCAACCCTGATCTCTTCAAAGTGAGAGTGAACAGACTTCTTCTGGGTAAGCTCATTCCATCGTAGACTTTATCTCTGTCACCTGTGACCTAGACTAGAGTCAAGAGCAAATCCATTTCACCATAAAAAAAAAATTGCTGTCAATGTCATCTATCTACACGCATATTGGATTTTTTGATAATCGTTAATACAAATCGCTACTATAATTACACTTCTCCTAGGAACTCAGGAGTTGCACTCAAACCCACAACACAGGTGGTCAGGATTTCATTTAATACGTTGAACTAATAGCAAATCAATAAAGCCAAATCAACTCGCGAATCCCAACTCGAAACCAACGCAAATATTATTACAATCGATTCATAATAATCGTTTACCTTCTCGATTATTATTCCGAATACGTTTCTCGCACGACTCGATTGGCCTCAATAGTTCATTACTCATGTCGATTGGTGATCGGTAATGGTCGGGTATATTCGACTCTCCTCGGGAATTGCGAATATTCCACACACGTTCTGACGTGGATGTCGGGAACCCGATTTAATATAGGTCCTATATAATAAGAGTTTGGCAAACGTGAAGGGCTTTTGAGGAGAGTTTGTGAGGAGTGCTTGGCTGACGAGAATATTTTTTATTTGATGTATTCGGTAAGAGTATCCAATATAATCGAGTAACTTATTATTTTCTCGGTGCGAATCTAATAATCTTTTCGACAGATATACGAGAGACAGTACCTACATTATTTAGAAAGTATTTAATTCATGTGCGCAAATCTAGGTACCCATACCAGACTTGGGACCACCGCGAAACTAAGATGTCACTGTAAAATGATATCATCCCGCCTTTTTAGGGTTCCGTAGCCAAATAGAAAAAAAACGGAACCCTTATGGATTCGTCATGTCTGTCTGTCTGTCTGTTCGTATGTCACAGCCGTTTTATCGGAGACTATTAAAGCTACATGAATGAAAATTGGTAGGTGTAACCTTTTAACCGCTATTCAATAATGCTGTAATATTATGGAAAAAATAATTTTAAGGGTGGCACTCCATACATGTAACTGAGGGATGAAAAATTTAATTCAAACAAAAATAATCGCGTGGTTTATCATTGGATAAGTCTTTCAAAATGAAATACAGGTTTCTAAGAAAGTTTTTTATTTAAGGAGTTTTAGTTTTTGAGATGTGAATGAGAGATTTGAGTTATGCTTCTGAATTCCTATAAAATGTGTCCCCCGCCCTCTAACTTTTACTTAACTAAGAAGTTGAAAATTCTACAAAAAAAAACAGAGCAAGTAGAACTCCACAGACACCACCAACGAAAATTGGTTTGAACATCACAGTTATACATATACTTTTAGAGATATGAGATTTTAACAGTAAACTACGGAACCCTTCACTATGCATGGTCCGACATGCACTTGGCCAGCTTTTATGTACTTGGTGTCGACGGAACACGTATTCTTCTTTCATTTTCTTCTGCCAAGAGTAACGCTACCAGCGAAGGCATCCTACAAAACGATCCTAGAACATCAGTACGAGCAGTAAAACTCTACAGAATCAGATAGTCAATATCGTACCTGCTACCAAGAGAAACCCGGAATTCTGCAGTGTGCTAAAAATATGTCTTATCCAGTTTTTAAATTCTTTGCCTCTTCTCAGTACAAATTTATTATCACGAAGGGCCATTTACTCAAAAAGTTGTTCGTCATCAAGTTGTCCAAGCTTATTATCTTTTATTTTCTTGATTGACAGCTACTCGTGTTTTTAATTTACTTACCGTGAATTGTAATAACGTTTATTACCTACAATATTGTTTTTCTGATGACCTTATTCGTGTTTTCTGAAATTACAACTAAAATCCGAACGTCAACGTTCTGTTGTACTTACGTTTCAATCTTCATAAGGTAGCAACGATCTACACAGTGCAAAGAGGGACTTTATATTGGAAAGACAATCGTAGAGTATTGTTTGATCATCATCATAATCTTTATAATAATAAAATAATAATAATATAACTTTTATTTCGGGTAACAAAGACCCATAACATATATACCTTACAGACTATCATACATATTTATATAAAAACAAAAACAATACACTATTTTATTTTACACGAAGCGTCGGCGTCGTGTTACGCTGCGTGGTGTCGCGTAGTCTTCCGCGGAATCGCCGGTACACGACACCCTTCGGCCAAAACTCCTCCTTGAGGAAGGTCCCAATATGATGAGTCGGAACTCGCACCACGAACGACTTGAAATTCGTGTTATGGCGCGGCTCCAACTTCTCTACACTTAAGGTCCAGCTGGTCTTCGCCGAACATACTCCACGATTTCCTCAACCTTCGTGGTGTGAAAAACAAAGACAATCTCAACTCTGTGTATCCAAAGATAATTTATAGATCCGTAGAAGCTTGGCTTAGCAAACTTAAGTGGGAGTATGCATATTGCTCTTAGGACAGATGTACAATGAGGCCATAAGGTTGTGGAGTAGCGACCGCCTACCAGAAAACGCAGCGTTGGAAGGTCTCCCACAAGGTGAACCGACTACATGGCCGCGGGAAGAAGCTGGACGTGAGACGCACAAGACTGGCCCATGTAGCAACAGTTAGGGGATGCCCACGTCCAGCAGTGGACGACTTTTGGCTAAAATGATAATTATGATGATGAGAAGCTTGGCATATAGGCATTAAACATCGCCCCGCGGTTTCACCCGCGTAGTTCCCGTTTCCGTGGGAATATGGGGATATAATATAGCCTATGTTCACCGGAGATAGTGTAGCTTCCCAACAGTGAAAGAATTTTTCAAATCGGTCAAGTAGTTTCGGAGTCCCTAAACAAACAAAAAAACAAATCTTTCCTCTTTATCATATTAGTGTAGATCTAAGAGCCCTAACATAAAATTACAGCAAATGTTATAGCAGAAATTAAATAAACTGCCACAATTCCAACAGAAAGAAACTCTATGTTCTCATAACATACACCACATGCGCCACAAGACGACATTATTTCATATTCCCGCTCACACACTCATAAAATCTTCTGCCAAAGGGAAAAAGTCAATCCCGACTGGATAATAAACCCGTATTTTGTCCCAGACCAAGGCACGCGTAGAATAATATTTGCCATAAGCAAAATTGAAAACGCAAATAGGGCTAACCCTAATTATTATTTCGGGCACACGGTTCCGATGTTGAGAGACTGTCGAGCACACTTTTTGCCCAAGACCTGAGAGCGACTAGAGATGCCAATGCTTTCAACATTGATGGCCACACAAGGTGTCCTAGGCCCTATTTAATATAACAGATAGTTTGTATCCTGTTATGTTGTACATGCACACACAAAAACCCAAGAGCCCGTTCCCTCTTAGACGGACCGTCTATGTTACGCCCCGGCATTATCACCAGACGCTCGCGGTTTTTCTTCTGCCGTAGGCTCCAAGCGTGCGGAACTTCACAATGTCATGCAAGCCCGAGTCTTTTATACCTTCCATCATCAGATCAGCAAGATGAAATAATGATTACCAGGCACAAACATCTGAATCACGTTGAAAAACGATGTTGTGCTTATAAGATTTGCGGATTGCCCTCAATTTCTCCAGTATCCCATCATCCGATTCTGACTTGATGACAATGAACCACCGCACAAATAGGTAAGGCTTTCGAATCAAAAAAGAATTTTGAAAATCGTTCCAGAATTGGCGGAGAATTCGGTGAACCAATATTTAAAAAAGTACATACATTCATAAAATGCATCATTCATTCGGTTCTATTTATGAATGTTTATTATATATAATTGAACACTGGCCGTAAAATCTGAAACAAGATTCGTGGAGAACGTTAGAAAACCTCTTTCAGCGGCCGCCAACACGTTTCTATACTCTATGGTTGAAGAATTAGAACAAGTTACAGGAACAAGTTTAAAGGAGTTGTCGAGATATTTTTTGTGATAGCTCTTACTTGTGGGCAATTGGGTTGACGTGCAAGAAATATTATGTCCTCATAAGTTCACGAAAAATACTCTTAGAAGCATATGAAGAATATGGTCATAAGTTTCATGAGTGACAAAACGTAAGTTATCACAAAAGCACGATCGTCGACGTCTTATTATTATTTTTTTTAGATTCGAAAACAATTACTTTCACTGATTTCTTATAAGAAACACTGCCTACATATTCCTCTGAAGCGTGGACCACTCTGTACTATGCTGCCACCTACAGCCTTCTTTGTGGCATCAGACCATCTTGCAGGTATTCTACCCTGAGCGCAATTTCCTTCGACCCGGCCCAATATCATAAACCTTTCCACATTATGCTTGGATGAACGCATAATATGGCGTTTGCAGAAAGCCGTTTGGTGAAATTGAGTTTTTTTTTTTAATAATCGTTGCCCCACACTAGGATTTATTCCTGTATCGTGGGTGCGTTCACAAACATGTAAACTCACATATAATACACAAGACACCCAAACCCGGAACAATTATCTTTAAGCCATACAAATATTTCTTCCGTGCGGGGATCAAACTCGCGACACGGTGTACCGTCACGAACTCATTTGTTCTCATGGTAGTCCATGATATGCGAAGAAGTCTTACACAAAAAAAGAAAAACTTAAATATGTGCAAATTAAATAAAAATGTGCATTTCATCGATTATGATTAGAGTTATTCAGCAAACGATTACCCAATAATGTTTTTTTGTTTATCAAGAGTGTCAAAGTAGCGATCGATAGCATCTTACGAGCATTGTCCATCAACCATTTAATAGGCATAAAGTATAATCAGCCGTTTAATGTTCCCACTGCTGGGACTCAGGCCTCCTCTGTTGGAGAGGGAATGGGCCGTAATCCACCACGCGGGCCCAGTGCGGGTTGCTGAATGTCGCATATCTTCGAATTTTTGGTTCAAGGACATGCCGGTTTCCTCACTATGTTTTCCTTCACTGTTTTGAGAAAAGTAGTGATGAAATAAATTACACAAAGTAATACGCCTGGCAGGTTTTGAACCCGCGATCTATGATTCGTAAGTCAGGGCCGTTACCACTCGGCCAACACTGCTACTCATCAACCACTTGTGAACTACTAACCATACTTACTTAAAAACATATACATACCTCCAATCAAAATGATACCCAACCCAGATACATTTCTGTCGAGCTAATGAATTCAGTCTCCAATACAAAACAGCCCATCACTCTTTGGCACTCTAAAAATCCGACCTTAAAAGGTTTGACTTAACGAATAATCGAATCAATTCGAGAGTCAATAAATTCCGATTCAATTAGTGTCGATATTTCTCAGAAAAGCGGAGATTAAGCAGGTACTTTCGACCCTCATCGCCTTTTTCATAGCCTCTATTTAGGTTGCTTACGAACTTAGGTCACGTAGGGGACCAGAGGACTGTATCCAATGGATTAACGACATCTGCGCCGGAGGACTTAGAAGAAGTCAGATATAAAAAACGCTTGTGTAGCTCATAACTCTTCTGTTGTTTTGTTTTAGTCGATTTAGGAAAAGCTGTTGCAGAGTTTAAAAGTATCTATACTCTATTCACAATAAGGTTAGACATTGGAACAAAATTGTTTACAGTCCGTTCAACCGATTTTTACTTCTATTCCGTAGGCATAAGGATGGCATTAAAAGCAAAAACCTGATTATAATACCATCTGTTTAATGCAGCTACCATGTGTCATGCCGCCATCGCAATAGAAGTCAAAATCGGTTGAACAGACTGTAAAAAAGATGTATTTCAATATCTAATCTTACCGTGAATGGGTAATAGCTTTGTTGGGCGGTTACATTTGTGATGCCAAGGCGAATGTGTTTCAGATCCCAAAACGGTACCAGAAAAATATTAAGCAATATTTTTTTTGTAAAAAAAAGTGAATAACAAAACCCATACGAGACATTGCTTATTTTCACTCACTGCTGTGAATCCTGAATCAGCTAGTGGAGTATTTCACTGAACGTACCTCGGATTGCTGATATATTTGATCCCACTACCGTTTTTAAGCATGTTTTTGTATTCGATTAGGAAAAGGCAAACACGCAAATTTCATGCAGATCCTACTGCTCGAATTTGCATGATTTCGTGGTACTAAAGTACACAGCACGTGTATCAAAACAAAAGTAGATATTTGACTTTATACCTAACTTAATAAAATCTTTCAGTGTTACGAAATCTTGACAGAAATGTACCTCGGTGCAATTACCCTTGAGAAATCCAGACGATTTTTAAACCTACGTAACCTCACTTAAAATCTTCGCCAAAATCAAATTGCATTCAATCCAATACAATATTCACCAATAAATTTATTAATAACCTTTACACCTAAGATTTATTATCTTCGAAAGCCAGACAATGACACCTAAAATTAGCTTCGTATTTAAAGGTTATTCCCGACACATCTCTGGGTGATAATGTGCCAATCCCCTTACTTTATATTCCCAAACGATTTGGGTCAAAATTAAGCGGATTTCAATATAATCGGGAATCGATTCGAATATGATTTATCACCCGCCGACCTCGACTTTGCCCGGAATAGGTACTTTGGGACTATTAACTCGAGGATCTCGTAATTTGGTTTAGTTGGACTTATATTTGGTTTCATGGTCATTTGTTTCGAATCCATCCAAAGGTTGTCTTGAAAAGGTCGCTTTTAGCGATAAGGTCGCCTATTGTGTCACCCTATGTAGTGTTTTCTTTGTCTATATTTTCTGTAACTTGTATGGTGTATATAATAAAGAGTATTCTATTCTATTTTGCCAAAAAGTGACGTGTTAGGTACTAGTTTGGGGCACGCCACCATTGTAGCGATAAGTTTCCTCTTTGAGGATTGTTTGGAATGGCAACACAGCGTTCTCATCTGTCGCCTGACGCATGACGCTAGGACGGATTTGGAGGGAGGCTATGGCAGGGTGATAACACTGTGTAGAGTACCCGGAGGACACGATGCAGCATACGATGGAGGTTTTGCCCTGCTTGGGCGGAGCAACGGTGTGTCCTCGTCAAGACGATCGGCGGCGGCTGGTTCAATCCATGATTCGAAGTGAAGAGGCATGGGAAGCGGTCACCTTTTTCTGCGAAGCGGTCACCTTTTTCTGCGAAGCAGTAATGCTTGTGACGGAGGAGGTAGACCTCGGGAGAGAGGGGGAAACCTCACACCCCAGCCACCGCAACAGAAGAAGACACTCCGGGAGTCACAGTCAACTCCCGGCTACTGTAAACGCGGGCCCGCGGATGGCGAGCTATGGGTGGCTCACAGTCAGATAACAACTAGGCCCGGGTCGACGACGCGTCCTGTTTCACGCGCACCTCAAAGAGAAGTCAGCCAAGAAGACGGGGCCGCATACGGTCAGTGCCTGCTAGGGTTGCGGAATTTGTCGAAAGAATCACCGCGGTCCGTGAAGGTAAAGGGCATTAGGAGGAACACGGATGAGTTTTAGTCAGCAAGAGTCGGACACTCCCTTCCGCTATGTCCAGAGCGGAAAAAACTCATTTGTTGACTACGGTAAAACGGGGTGCATAGAAACGCAGGGCAAACCTTATTTAAATATTGTTTGCAGCAATGAAAAACTCGCAATTTTTTAATCAATTTACTTGTTTTAAATGGATGCTTTGAAAAAAACCATTAATATGGTATTTTAGTAAAAATCTCAATTCAATTTTCGTTTTTATTCCCCACTGCATTTCTAACCACCCCGTTTTACGGTATCCATAAAAAAGTACTAGTGAGGTCCGGTAGATAATCGCTATGTAAAATGCTTGCTCGCAGCTCACCAGGTTAGACAAGGAAGCCAACCCCAATATGCTAGGGAAAAGTATAAGCAGATGATGAACAAAACGTTAACAAATACTCCACAGTTTCCACATACCCTTACCCGATTACGAGGCTTACTTATTAGTTACCAATTCGATACTCCTCCAATTCCCATCGTACTGGGAATGGGCTTGATAATTCGATTGGGACTCAGCATAGCTGTGGCGCGCCGACCCCAATGCTCTCATAATATTAACATACTCTGGAATGTACGGCGAATGTGTTATTGTTAGGGATGCCTCTAATCATTTTGGATGTATGTAATTAATATACCTACTGTTTTATATTATGTATGTGGGTTTGTAGATTAAAAAATATGTTGTTATATGTTCTTTTATCTTTGTCTCGACCAATAAATTGACTTGTTGGTGAAACTCTTTATCGAAGTGACAAGATATGTAACAAAAATGCTGAATAATATTTATTTCAAAACGGTGAAGGAAGACTTCGCAGGGAAGCTGGCACGTAAGAGGACCAAAAAGATAAATCAAGGATATGTTATGTCTGTCAACACGTACTGAGTCCGCATCCATTTCGAAGATGAGGTCTGTGTCCTAGCAGCATGAACGTTGTAAACTTTAACTGTGGCAAATGGTGACAGTGCACGCCACCGTTTGTAGCACAACAAAACCTATTAATTAAAAAAGGCAAAATTGAAAATTTTGAAAAAACCCACGACTGTAAAAATATAATTGAAAAAGAATAAAATAATTAATAAAAACCCCCGACTTACAGAATTAATGTAACCCAAGAATATCCGTCAGGGCTGCCATTAAATGAGCTAGTTCTGCAGATATTGGTGGCAGCCCCCGTGAGTTGTCACCATAACACATATCTAAGAACATGCATCAATCAAACCTTAACCCATTA
The DNA here is from genome assembly GCA_905332915.2 of Hecatera dysodea. Classification (NCBI taxonomy): domain Eukaryota; kingdom Metazoa; phylum Arthropoda; class Insecta; order Lepidoptera; family Noctuidae; genus Hecatera; species Hecatera dysodea. Next base: position 5,797,426 of record HG995288.1, on the reverse strand, counting down.
CTGAAAAATGCATCAAAATTGTAATAGTAGTTTTGCAGATAAATAGCAACATTGGTTTGCCCAAATATCCTTGATTGCAGCGCCCCCTGTTGAGTTGTCACCGTAACACCTATCTTAGAACATGCACCAATCGAATCCAAACCCATCATTGAAAACCGCATGAAAATCGGACTAGTAGTACTGGAGATAAATGGGAACATTGGTTTGCACAAACAAACATACTCTTACCCCAAACACATACACTGTCTCCGTTCCGTCGTTGGTAAAAAGTATGTTGCCCACAAATCAGTAACTTACCTACCTAAAAACCACCAAAATTTTGGGCACACCAATCAATTTTTGAGGTATGCCCAAAATCTCCTTTAAATTAACCACACATGTTCATATTTGATTCCACATCGGTCGATAGGCACATTCTCTGTGTGGCAGATACCCCAGGCGTGTGTACATATATATAGGGTTGTCAACAAGTTTGCGGGTCCGCTAACACAATTAGCGACTATAATGCGGATAACGTGTGGCTTCCCTAAGTAACATGTCTGAACTTTGGTCAGTAAGCTTAGAAGTTCTATACTATGTAGAGAACTTCAACTAGAACTTGTTACTGTACACTGATGTAGTTATTGTATATTAGAGAAAGTGACATTAGTTTAGCGATAGTAAAATTATTATTAAAAGTTCAACTTTTTTTTTTGGGATTAACGCCACGTGATGTTTCAGTAGGGCGTGTAAATTCAATACATTTTGAACTGTTTGAGAATCGTTTTCGCTGATTGATTGCCATTATTTCTAAGCCCACATTGTGTGTTTTGGCTGTGTGTTTGTGCTATAAATACTGCTGCTAAAACGGCACGTAGGTTGGTGTTTTTTCTTGGGTAGATAGATCTTATTTGGAATGTTGTTAATCCTCGCAAACCAATGGTAAATAGTTAGATGTTTCACGTATGAGTAGTTTCTTGTACACTTACAGTTTTTTTTTTTCAGTTTATAATCTACGAACATTTTTTTCAACCATTTCTTAAGCGTATAATCATACCAACACAAACACTCCCGGATGTAACAGCGGTATGTCAGACGCATCAACTCGTTGCCACAACATATTTTAGGTGAACAGTATACGTAGGTCGTGGCTAAATTATAACAGCCGCACGGGTCGATCTTTGAGGTTAAGCAACGCTTGCCGAGGTTGGTACGTGGGTGGGTGGGTGACCATCTTAACATAACGAGACTTCTCCGTGCCTCGGAAAGCACGTTAAGCCGTTGGTCCAATCTGTCATTTGGAGACCTTTGGCAGTCGTTACGGATTGTCAGAAGCCAGAAAATCTGACACCAGTCTTGCCAGGAAGTACCGTGTTCTGTTAAGCAGCCGCTCCACGTAAAATACTGGTATTCAGCTGAATCCAGCTTGTCTGGGAGCCGAGCCCAATAAATTTGGGAAAAAGCTAGGCAGAGGAGTTTTTCATATACATATGTATGTAGTATTTCATATAGCATTTCATATATTTAAAAAGACGTCATATCATAGTCGCCAATCGTTTTTAAATCGTTTTAGTAATCAAATCATCATATTTTAAATTGACTAAAAGTATTCCAACTGCTCAAATTACTGAATGAACATTCAATCATGTTTACAGGTAGAAGATAACGCAATACACAAAAAAAAAACAAGTGAACACCATGTTACTGAAATACAATCTTCCAATGAATAATGTTACCATAAACAACAAAATTATACAAATTTAAAAGAAATAAATTGTCGTCTTCTAAGTTAAAAGAAATAGAAGGTGAAGAATCCCGAACGAGACCGATTGTAGCGTTTAATTAAATACCGAATCGCTTTGTAGGTACGAGTATTAGTTACTTGAAGAAACTGGAGTAGGGTTGTGATGGAATTTACACTTATATTCTAAGCCATTGTGGAGAAAACTACCTCCACTCCACTCCACCCGACTCGATGAACGACAATATAAAAAAAATACATGTGGCACTCGGGGACTGCCGCGGTAAAGCTATTGCATAGCATTTTTTATCAACTTATGCAATTATATATTTAGTACTCTGCGTCACTGTGATATGGTCTCGATTCGTTCACCTGGGTTACTGTACTAATGTAAATCACATACGTTTCACTTAACTTTGTCCCACCGATTGTTTTCGAACGCAGACGTTCGGGTCGGCTCGGTGACGGCGACATAATAGCTCAGTAACGAAGCGACCATTTTAAAAAGGCGGGGCCTAATCGAATGACGTAGCGGTGTTAGGTTATTTTCGTTACGGAATTTCCGGATTCGGTTGCCACGCTCAAGGCCCGCGATAGAAGCTATGCAATAGCTTAATAACAATAGTCAATTCGTTTGAGTCTAGTAGGAGAAAACGAGTTGGAATATAATGCTAAACTATATTATTGTCGAATTAATATATGAATGTATATTACTTTTGCAACAACAAACTCTGCATCTTACACGACAAGGTTCAAATTCTATTGCTAGTCGACTATAAGACCTAAAGGCCTTTTTAATAATGTTAATTTGAAAATCAACATAAATACACAACTATAAAGTCGATACTCGATATTATGCTGAAGATGAGTCAAAATGAACTCAAATTACAGGTATGTACTCGTATATTGCGGAATTTCTTCGAAAAAGTCACCGCAGCCCTGGAACGGATCACAGAGAACGAAATCACATTAGGAGGAACACGGATAAATTTTAGTCAATAAAACTCTGACACTCCCTTCCGCTCCGCTCAGAGTGAAAGAACTCATTCGATGATATCCCACCATTAAAAAAAGTAGGTATGTATGTTTCTTTGGTTTTTCCACCTCCACCTCCGCTAAGATGTGCTGAAGTAACACCCCTAAACTGGAGAATGAAATAGAATAACAGATAGGATTCTGAGTAACAGAAAGTTCTAAGTCATTATACAAGTTTATGAATGTTTTCAGACGTTAAGAACGGCGGCGGTTAAAGGGATCCATTTTGGACGCACGAAGTGGAAATAGTCAGTAGAATAGTCTGATTATTATTAGTGGTTCTTTATCAAAATAACTCAAAAGTGAATAATTATCTTACGAATATACTTTCACTTCACGCTTTTATAAACAACTAGCTTCTGCCCGCGACTTCGTCCGCGTGAAATAGTTACTAACCCCCGATTTTGAAACATTCTTCATAGGTGCTCCGTTCGTTTTTGGTGCAGTCGCGTGGTATAGGTATATCCTTCGTCAATAAATGGGCTATCTAACAATGAAAGAATTTTTCAAATCGGACCAGTAGTTCCTGAGATTAGCGCGTTCAAACAAACAAACAAACTCTTCAGCTTTATATATTAGTATAGACAGATACAGTATATAGTTGCGGAATTTGTTAGTTGTGGAATTTGTTCGAAAGAGTCTGAAACTAGGAACATGGGTGTGTTTTAGTCACTAAGAGTTTGACACTCCCACTCCGCCCAGAACGAAAGAAGTTATTTGATAATGTCCCATCCAGAAAAAAAAAAGTTCAGAATATAAAGGTCGGCCTAATGATACCAGCCTTTCATGTTACGATATTTCTACTGGCCACAATAAATCTTCAAAAATATTATTGCTAAGAGTTTTATCCTCGAAATTAGCTTAGGATACGAAAAGTCATCTACCAAGTTACTTACAGATTATACTTATTATGTATGTTTAATATCAATACAGGCATTTTATGAGTTAACCAAATGAAAACAAGAGATTGAAATACTCGTAACTAATTAGACGACATTTTTATGCTTCGGGTAAGACTTTAGTAGACGCGGATCACGTATTTACAATCGTTCAAATGTGGGACGTTGCCAATCATTTTACACGTGCAGCCTGTTTTTTTCTGGATGTGAAATTATCAAATGACTTCCATCGTTCTGGGCGGAGTGGAAAAACTCTTACTGACTAAAACCAACCCGTGATCCTTCTTGTGCCCTTTGCGTTCCAGGGCCGCGGTGACTCTTTCGAACAAATTCCGTAACCCTAGCAGGCACTCCGGCGAGAGCGGGAGAAGTCATTTGATGATTTCCCATCCAAAAAAAAAGTGTTTATGTACAATATAGATAAACTAGCATGTTCCCCTTTAAAGGTCGTGTTTCCCAATATCCATTCTTAGTGCTTACCCACACCATACATGAAACCCTTGTGCAAAATATCATGTTCCTAGTCTCAGTTTGAGCTGTTCGTTGAAATTTCAATCAGCTAGTTTCCTTGTCTATAAATAGATCTCCTTCCAGAGTCGATGAGATATGCCAGTCTGCTGTATTTTACGGAATAACATGTTTCATACATCTGAAAAAAAAAATACTGCTGTGTAAGCACGTCTATTGACTGTGGGAGACTGAGAGTCGGGTTTGTGGCTTCAAGCACTTTAGCCATTCACCGTAGGCACAATGTTGAATGACGCATCGTTGCGGCTGTGTTCTATCTTCGATTAGGCTCACCTTGTGTTTTGAGTAGCAGTCGACAGCTCAGGCACCATAGCCTTTCCTACTGCAAGAGCACAGGCAGCATAGCGTCGCGCATCAATGATATAGTTCATCATAGCAACTATGTGATATTTTCTCGTTGACCTTGATAAACAAGCCCAGGACATGAGATACTCGTCAACCGAGCCAGCCTCTTCAAATAATGATCAAACCTTAATACTTCACCACTCTTAAAGATAAATAAAGTGGGTCCACACGAACCCTCGATCGCTCGCCCACAAAAGAGACGCACCCTTATTTTTACACTCAAGACACTTTATTAAGACAAGTCCAAGATTAATTAGAGTCTGCAAATATTTGAAAGATACCTCAAAAGGTTTATTTTTAGGGAGAATCGTAAGACCAGGGTGAATTCTTTAGATTTGTAAAAGAAAAGTTGCTAAAGGAATGGCAGGTGGCGGACAAAGAAGGAAGATTATGGATTTAAGCGACATTTTTTTAGTTGAAAATATTCAGAGAACCATAAAATGAAAAGGTAGGTACCTACCTTTTCATAATGATTGAATGAACTCAGATTTTTCTTATTCTCTTTAAGCATTTATCCATTAGGTTGAATTTCTAACCGCATAACATCGCTTTCTAAATAAAGAAAAAGATTATCTCTCTCTCTCTCTCTTTGTACGCTTCTAAAACATTTCTAAACGATAAAAGAATATCTCAAAAACGTCTAAAAACTACTCCAAAGTTTCCAAATAATAATATTTATTCAGATAAGTGCCTCAATTTAAACAAAATGCATTAAGTAAGTCTATAAAAATATAGAAGTTGAAATGTAAGACCATTAGCGTATTAGATACTCAGAATAATTAGTTCTTTGATACTTTGTTCAGCATCAAATTACATGGATGCTTATTGTTCATACATTTTAGATGAGACTCACAGAGTTTAATGCACTTTTTACTTTCAATATTATTTTTTCAAGTGGATATAGTAAATTAGAATTTCAAAAGCAGATGCTGCTTGAAATGTGTGGATGATAATTTATTTTGATAGAAAACAACAATAAAATAGTTTTATGATGAATTTGTCGTTGCTATAGAATTGACTTTACTCGAGTTCTTTTTTTTACTGTAAATGTTGATGTTGAAAAGGGTTTTTTAATGGTCTACTTGGAATAATAAATTGCAGAAATTAATAAATGAATTGATTATTTTAACTTATGAATTGATCAACACGTATGTAAATGTCTTCTTAGACATGGTCGTGAAAGTGTATTGTCATAATTTTGGTACCTATTAGTTTTATTTATTTTTTTGGTTGTTTTTTGTGTCTTGTGCGTGTCTCAAATAAGCACTTTACTTTTTTTTTTGTTTATTTTCAACCAAATGCAACTGACATATATACATATATGCATGGTCACTCACATATTTTTTCTTTTTACGTAAACAAAGAACGAAGACGATACAGTGCGTTGAAAACTCGTGTGGCGTCATTTCGTACTATGATGTTTACCACGGTGTGACGTCACGAAGACAAAAAGTTTCAAAGATCATGGTTGGGCACTTTTTATCTTCGTCAATTTTTGTAGATATAATAAAGCAAAAAATTCTTGTTAAAAATATTTTCCGATAATATAACTGACGATAGAAATAGAATTATATTTTTATTCCTCAGGAAACATCCCTAGACTCCGTTCTCCGTCCGTCCGTCTGTCACAAGACTGTAAATGATAAATGATATTTATTTTGTACCTAGGTTAAACATAACACTTTTACACTTCCAATATTTCCTGACATTTTAAGCTAGATGAAGCCGGTGTTTCCTAGCCGACTACCCTGAGAAGAAACACCGAAACAAACTCAGAGGTCAAAGTCTCTTTTTAAGTCCATACAATCCGTACTGGTCAAGTCATATGAGAACCATGTAGGTTAATGTCTGAGGTAGCCTTTTGAAGAAAGTGCCATACAGATGTATCTCATGATCCGTGATAAGTAGTCAGATGGTTGAAATTTTCCCAGATGATGTATTTCTGTTACGCTATAACAACTAATACTAAAAAAAACGGAATAAAATAAATATTTGGACGCTCCCATACAAGTAACGTGATTTTTTTGCTGTGTTTTTAGATAATGGTAAGGAACCCATCGTGCACGGGTCCGACTCGAACTTGGCCGGTTTTTGAGTTTATCATTTACATACAGACAGTGGTTGAGAAACTTTGATCCATAATAAAGCATAAGCATAATCATCCTTTTAATATTCCCACTGCTGGGACACAGGCCTCCTCTCTAGGAGAGGGAATGGGCCGTAATCCACCACGCGGGCCCAGTGCGGGTTGGTTCCATAATATGTATGTAAATGTATGTAGTGATGATAATAAACGCTGCATCTTGACTACTGATCTTTAAAGATCTTTGAAAATAGAAGCTTTTATTTCTATTATAATATTCTTTCATGAGACTTTCTTTGTCGAGTTCACAAGAGCGACTTCAGATGAAACTTCGGATATTAGTTGCCAATATGTCGTAAGAACTATGTTGATTCTTGTTCTGATCCGCGGATTTCTCGGAAAATAGTCGGTACGTAACTTTATGAACTTTATCGCAGTAGACAAGGAAGGCAAACCCCTTTAGGGAAGATATGAGGCATCATAATCAGTTAAACGATACAAAATGGTATGCGTGTGTTTAGAAAAATTTGGGGCAAAGGCGAATTTCTCGAACGGAAGTAAAAAGAGAAAAAACAAAACTACTCAACGAAACTTTACTAAATTCTTATGGGACCAAATGGAAACTATTCTTCATCGAATAAAAAAAACAAGCACGTAAATCGGATAAGAAAAAATCTCGGCGTAACCGCTGTACATACATAGAAAAAAATCCCTATCTCAAAAACTACTAAACCGATTTTGATGAAACTTGCAGTATTCCCTAAGTTGAATAATATCTAGTACAACAAAAAGATAATTACTTAAATCGGCCTTGTACTTCCGGAGATATGCGGACACAAACATAAAAACATACATACATACACTTTGGCACATTTGTTCAGACGCTGATATAGACTAACATATACGAAAACTGGGCAGTTCTGAAAATATTACATACATACGGGTCGAATTGTACGTAAACTCATACTAAAAAACTACTGGACCGATTTCAAAATCCTTTCACCATTAGAAATCTACATTCACCCTGAGTAACATAAGCTATATTTTATTCTCGTATTCTCACGGGAACTGGAACTACACGGATACCGCGAGGTGCTGCTAGTTTTATATAATTTACCATTGACATGTATGTAAAAAAATATAGTTGATTAATTACTTATCTATACTAATATTATAAAGCTGAAGAGTTTGTTTGTTTGTTTGTTTGTTTGAACGCGCTAATCTCAGGAACTACTGGTTCGAATTGAAAAATTCTTTTTGTGTTGAATAGACCATTTATCGAGGAAGGCTTTAGGCTATATATCATCACGCTTAAGCCAATAGGAGCGGAGCAGCGATAAAGAATGTTTTAACATCGGGGATTCCACGGGGACGAAGTCGCGGGCAGCAGCTAGTTAATAATATATTTACCTAATAGACATTATTTACTTGAACGAGACTTTGAATTATATAGATTCAGATTTAATACTAAAACATGTAAGTAATATATTTGTACACCAAATTAATTGGTAGAACATAATCTCGACAAAATGTATACATAAGACCTTTACTGTAATACATGTGTTCTCGAATAAAGATTGATTGATTTATTGATAGTTTATAGCTCACGAAAATACTTAAAAATATAATTTAAAAAAAAAAACTGGCGCCTCAAAACATAATGTAGGTACCTGTTTTATGTTATACAATCAATGTTTAACACATGTCATAATTTAAATCAAAACTTTAAGAGAAAATCGCTATTTAAACAAGTTTATGAGTATTCAATATTTTTTATATTCACCGCACCTTCCTGCAAAACAGAATCAGCCAATCAAAAACATTGCATATTTGCGTATCCTGAATTGGATCAGCAAACAACAGCATATTATATAGGTACATACGAATATCTTTTGCACACAATACGGCTGAGGATATCGAATCGACAGTGGACATAACCGCCGAACGTGCCTAGACTGGCGTTGGTACGGGCGTGAATTGTGAAATACGCCACTGGAAGTAAGAGGGCACGTCCTTTTAAATATATTGTCAATTATTGCGTTATTGAAGTGGCTGTTAAAGATTTTAACGATAGAGTAGATACTTACTTAAGTAGTTGGTATTGGCGTGAATTCTGGCGTAAATTGTGTAGTAAGCCACTGGAAGTAAGAGGGCACGTCCTTTTAAATATATTGTCAATTATTGCGTTATTGAAGTGGCTGTTAAAGATTTTAACGATAGAGTAGGTACTTACTTAAGTAGTTGGTACTGGCGTGAATTCTGGCGTAAATTGTGTAGTAAGCCACTGGAAGTAAGAGGGCACGTCCTTTTAAATATATTGTCAATTATTGCGTTATTGAAGTGGCTGTTAAAGATGTTAACGATAGAGTAGCTACTTATTTAGGTATACAAATATTTAGTAAAATAAATAATATGTAAGACAAATGTAAATCCGGCTTAGCTTAGGATTGGTTAAATTCATTTTCAACTGCCAATGCTATCATTTTGCGTTTAATTGTTGATTCGTCGATTTTCCTTTCCTGCAATCTCTCTTTAAAAAAAGAAAAGGAATGAAAGTTGATGACAGTGATTGTGATATATAAGAGTTATTTCATGAATGTATATTTATTGTTTAAAACGCAAACATAACCACCGAATATATCTAGAGAGGTATTGATACCCGGCAAAAAGTATACCTAATAATAATAATAATATATGAGAGGTATATATCTTTTGTTACTCAGGGTGAATGTAGCTTTCCAATGGTGAAAGAATTTTTGAAATCGGTCCAGTAGTTTTTGAGTTTATTCGTTACATACAAAAATACAAATCTTTCCTCTTTATAATATTAGTAAAGACTACCATATGTAGTAAAAAAAACTGTACAAAGGCGGACTTAATGCCATGGGCATTTTCTACCAGTTGAAAATTGAAAACCAAGTAAAACTTGAATCAGACAACATCTTGTATTATTATCAGTTTACCGAAACATGGAAGATCCGAGAACTTCGACATCTAACTTTATGCGCCAAGTTTAGAGCTCGTTAACCAGAGTTTAATATGGCGAAATTAGTGGTTCGTACGTCTTCATGACTTTACTTGTTGATTGATGACATGTGTGTAATGATCAGGGATCGGAATAGGTAGATCTATTCTATGTACTTGCCATAGGTTGGAATAATTTTAGTTAAAAAGTTATTCCCCGATTCCCGCGATTTGTATTGTTTTGAGTAATAAAATCATAAAAAAACGTTTGACAACACAAACAGAAACCAGTTTCGCGAGACTCCCAACCCCAACGCACTGCTATCGGTTAGCGTAGTGCACCTTTTTTTTTCTGGGAAATCATCAAATGACTTCTCCCGCTCTGGGCGGAGCGGAAGGGAGTGTCAGACTCTTACTGACTGAAACCCACCCGTGATCTTTCTAGTGCCCTTTGCGTTCCAGGGCCGCGGTGACTCTTTCGAACAAATTCCGTAGCCCCAGCAGGCACTGACCCTATGGGGTCCTATCTTCTTTGCTGGCAGCTCTTTGAAGCGCGCGTGGAACACGACGCACCGTCGACCCTGGCCTGCCCTGGCCTGCAAGCCATAGCTCGCCGTTCGCTGGCCCGCGACTACGGTGGCTGCGTTTGCCGACGTACGGGGCGTCTCCTTCTGATGCGGTGGCTGGGGCGTGAGGTTTCCCTCTCTCGCACGCGTTCTGCCTCCTCCTTCGCTAGCATTTCTGCTTCGCAAAAGGAGGTGACCGCTTTCCATGCCCCCTCGCTCCGGACCATGGTTTGAACCAGGGCCGGACGTTAGAGCTTGCCGCTACCGATCGCCTAGACGAGGACACGGCGTTGCTCCGCCCTAGCAGGGCAGACCTGGAGGTCTGCCCTGCCCGTATGCTCCACCGTGTCCTCCGGGCGATCCATACAGTGTTGACACCCGGACGTATCCTCCCACTGGATCCGGAACAGGTACCTCCCGAAACAGCCATGTTCGGTGAGCACCTGTGTCAGGCGGAAGGTGAGGACGCCCGTGGCGTCTCTCCAATCACAACCTTACTTACGTAAACATTATGCTATGAGCAGCCGAGATAGATGTTTTGCAAGCAGCGTTAAATATTAAAATGTTATTTTCATACTCGGGTGCTTTGACCAATATTTCAACGATGCCATAGAGTTTAAACATAGTGAAATATGACTATTGCCAGAAGGTAAGTTTCATTTCTCAATATTAATAAATATTTAAAGGAATTAAAAGTGTAGCCTTTTACACGTTTCTTTTTAACGAGAAAAAATTGCTGGTCATTATGATTTCGCTGCACCTCAAATTTCTCTAAACTGCAGGGAGATTGATGGCGACCACGATACCGGACGTAAGTACAGGGCCCCAAGTCTGCTATTTTTATAAATTCGTCATTCCAACACAAACCCATTGCCATTTTGATAACCGAGCTATTCAAAGCAATGACTGCACGATGACGTTCTAGGGCACTGATCAAAGGAAGTGTCAAAATTTTATCAGATTACTGCATAATATATGTTATTAATTTGTCATTATGTACGAGATTACCGTTCTATGCCATTTCTTTCAATGGAGTGTCAGTGGTTGACCATTGGAAAGTCATAATGACGCTTTTATATTAGTAGATTACCAAACTTGTAAAAATCAACCATTATGAAATCAATGAAAGACTATTCTGACACTATTGTAATAGCAGACTTGAGGCCCTGTTTGCAAGTAGGCCAGACACATGGGTAGGTAGGAATATAGACATGAAAAAAAATAGTCCACGGGGTGCCGCTATATTCCATTGCTTGAACTTACCACGTGGACGTTCACGTGGAGAGTGTGCGGTGCGCTCAGGGAACTCGATGCTTAGACACGTCTTTCGAACTATCAGAATTTAATTGCATTATGCTCTTAATGATCTGTAATTCCCTGAACAGCGGTAAAAACAGAAGACTTTTTTTAGAAAATTTAAATAAAATTCTAAGTAGAAATCTTTGACATTTGATACACCTATCATTTTAATATATTTCTTTGACATAGGTACGAGAATAACTTTAAATAAAATACTTCAACTTTTTCTGAAAAATATTGTATTTATTCGAAGTAAATTTCATTAAAACAGTTTTAACGTTTCTTCTGCAACTTCTCCAAAGACATACAGACTTGAATAAATTAGTTTTCGTCAGTAGTTTACTCAAAAAGAATTATAAATGAGATTTGAATTGATGATGTTTTTCACAAAACAGAAACAGAGTATAAATATTTTAAATATCTTGAGACTATTTTGGAGTATAGAGGTCATAACCTTAAAATTTTAAAATATGCACAGAATATTATATATATATATTTTTTTCATGTTATCATATATGACGGGTCCACTGCAATAACGATAAATGTGGTTGTTATCTTGTTTTGAGAAAATTGCGTTTCAATTGTATTAATGGGAAAGGAAAGTCGTGTTTAAAGGTATGAACATATTACATAATACATTATTTGTTACAGCACATTTTTATTACATATTGATATTATGTTGTTTCTTAGCTTTATTTAAGAACTGAGTAAAAAACATATAATATAAATATTTTTTTAAAAAACAGGACTTAATTGAATACCATTCTTTTATCTATACTAATATTATAAAGAGGAAAGATTTGTATTTTTGTAAGTAACGAATAAACTCAAAAACTACTGGAGCGATTTCAAAAATTCTTTCACCATTAGAATACTACATTCACCCTGAGTAACATAGGCTATACTTTATTCCCATATTTTCACAGGAACGGGAACTACACGGGTAAAACCGCGGGGCGATGCTAGTATAATATAAGCGTGCACTGTCTAAAATATCGGGATTGTATGAAAGCAATATTGCTAAGTTTGTTACTGATATTACCAACTACAAATATTCAGTGGCTGAATGGCGTGCTTACTTAGCATTTTTACAAAAATGGACTCTCATAATTATTGCTCATATCATTTTTACATATGAGGCCCACTAGGGTCCTTCTTTATGTAAAACGGGTATGAGAAATTCTAAGCTATGAATTTCTTTAAAAAGTCTGTATGTATTATTCAAATCTCAGTAAAAATCACTATTCTCTCGCTCAAAGCCCATGTTTAGGGTCATATGTACATACATACATATGAGTAATAATATGTACCTCTTTAGCCATATCATCTTACTTAGACAATATTTCTATCGTTGTTTTGTGTTGTTGTTTCCCCGCCTCAGTCTGTTAACCATCCATATTAATTATATCTACGCAAAATATTTCCTCAAGTTATTTTTCTCTTATCGTCATATCAATGACTTCTGCCCGCGACTTCGTCCGCGTGGAATAGTTTCTAACCCCCCAATTTTGAAATTTCATTGGTATTCCGTTCCTATTGGTCTTAGTGTGATGATATATAGACTTCCTCGATAAATGGACTATCTAACGCTGAAAATTTTTTTCAAGTTCCTGAGACCAGCGCGTTCAAGCAAACAAACAGACTAACTCCTCAGTTTTATATACTATAGTATATATTTATTATTCAATGTTTTAGTAGAATTTTATAGAATGTTAATAAAATTCAGTGTGTTCAAACTTTACACAACAGAGTTGAACAATGTAAAAGTTATTCATAATGTAATTTTAACGAATCATGATGAGATTTTAACTCCGTCAGTCTCGTTACTGTAATTATTAAGTTTTATAAATTAATTGTTTTAGTATTTGAAAATATAATTATCTCACCACACTGTTATTTTAGAAAAGTTTAATGTATGTAAAAACAAAATCATAGTTTCTTTACTAAGCAAAACTGTTCAGATATTTTTCCAAAACATGAATTACAAAGGCTTTGCGATTTTGTTTGATACAATCTGCCAAATCTCGAAGTTTTTGAAGCCTAAAATTGAGATACCTTTTGTGGTGTTTTTCACCTAATGTTCGCATTTTTTAAAATCTGCTTTTAGTGCTTGAAATACACCGCAGTGCCACCCTTTAAATAACTCTATAGATAAAATCAGGATCTATCGTATCTATTGAGTATGAGCACAATTAACTTTTTCGGTTAATTGCCTAGAAAAGTTCGTCGCAAGCTTACATGTGAGTATCATATTATACAAGAAAAGTGTAATAACTCCACCTACCCCACATCCCCACCCACCACCAGTCAGTCAGTCAAAGTTGATCAAGTTATCTTATGTGAGTCAGCAAAAGATGTTCTTCTCTATAATAGTATTTCTTTTTAGCCAACCTCATTTCCATTACCGAAATGGGACACGTTACCCTACAAAAAATATTCGAACAAAATGTCATTTCAATTTTACTTAGAAACTTTTGAATTAAATTATTGAAATCAATACATTAGTCCTGTTTCAATGTTGCTTAGAAACTATTGTAATACATTACTGAAATTAAAACCTGGTCTTAAAAACTATCTACAATTTAATCGAGGCTATTTAACTTAAATAAAGACACCTAAAACAGTAAAATTTGGCCATACATTTTAATGGGCTGAAAAAAAAAACATTTTGTATATGTCATCGGATAATCGTAAATTGCGGAAGATTGTAAAATATCTTAAAAAAAACTATAAACACTCGATAAGTTGTCAACTAAATATTTGGAATACTTTTTACGCATCAGATTTTGACAGTCAATAATTTCTCTATGTCATTCCGTGATATTGTCTTGAACTGTCAAGAATTTGTCAACATATGACAATATTTACCTAAACGTAAACTTAAGCACAGTAAGATACACAAGCTCTAAGTGTACTAAAGCTACCTGTGTTTGGGGGTCGATCCCATTACCGTAATTAATTGTTCGATACATCAAACAGCGGTATCTTGTAACATGAGGAGGTTGGAACGCCTATACTATAGAACTAAATCAATATTAACTTTGGTCCATTCTGACTACCGATTTAAAGAAAGAAAGAAAGAAATAAAGAAAGAAAGAAAGAAAGAAAGAAAAATATTTATTTAGGACTCGCACATTAAACAAAGAAAAATAAAATAAAAGTATTATTAATTTTAAACTGTGTGAGGCCAAAAAAGGTCCCCATCTCAGCATATGCTGCGATTATTTAGAATCGGTAACACATTTTTATCATCGTAGCACCAAAGCAGCTCATGTTTTGACATCGTCGTTCATAAAAAAAACAAGTATAAAATATCATTAGTGTCATTTGTCAATCAGTGCAAAATTATTGTTGTTGAAATGTTAGATTGTAATCTAACATTCACACAAATCAGTTGTAATGTATTACAGCTGATTTTAACGTGACACCGTCTAATAAGTCGATGAACGCCGGCTGCACGCACGAAAAAGGATGACTCATTGTAACGTTACGCTCATTGTAACTTTACGATCAGAAAGAGAGAGCGATTCACGAGCGAGCGAGAGGCACGGTCATTTCATCAATGTTTTTTATGACGTTTTCACGTTAAACTATCATCTGTAAACCGACGATACAGACAACTGATTTTTTTTTTAAGTAAATCAGTCATATGAATGTATGTATAAGTAACGTCAAAAAGTTAATTCTATGTTGTTCTTGTCAAAAAACCCCTAAATTAAATCATCAGTAAGGATAAAACTTTTTATGATATGCGCAAGTGCCATTCAACTTTAACGTGACAAACAATCGTACATGACCAAACAATCATGGTTTTCAAATTAAGTTACAGATCCCTAAATACGTACTACAAATCTAATAAAGAGCTAAAATTCTTTACTAGTATTGAATACAAAAAAATTCAACACAGATACAACACTTTTTCTTTTTTCCCGAAAAATGCACAGTGCTTGGGAAGGCATAGGCCAAGGGAGCAAAGCAGAGGAAAAAGACTAGACTAACATAATGTTGGTCTATCGGTATTTCAAACTAGACCACTGCGCACGCTGCCTGTTCAACAATCAAACCCCACCTGTAATAATGATGTTATCTCATAAATTAACATATTGTAATTGGGTGACAATCCATTGAAGACCACAGATCGTCGGTGAGCCGAAATAACACTTCATTAGCCGCTAATTAGATCCAGTGGCAAACGTGTGGTCGTCCCCTAATGGCTGGAATTTAATTTGTGTATCGGCTTATGTGGTGGACCGAGCTATGGTTAGTCAGTCTAGATACCATAGTAAACGGCCGAACATACCATAGACATGTCTATACTATACTGAACTTAAATAAAAATCAACAGTGTCGACCCCGAGAACAGAGACAATAAAGTTTGATGATTCCCGAAAAACTCCCCAATTATGAATTCAGTAGATTGCATATATATCCTTTCTCGACCGAAATCGAAACCCCAGATCCGCTACTTCACGTTGCGGAATTTGTGCGAAAATAAAGTCTCTGTATTACGCAATTAGGGTCATCATCTGCCTAGCCTTTTCCCAACTATATTGGGGTCAGCTCCCAGTCATGTCGAATTCAACTGAATACCAGTATTTAACGTGGAGCGGCTGCCTAACACACCGCCATAACCCATTAACTGGGCAACACGGTATTTCTTGGCAAGACTGGTGTCAGATTTTCTGGCTTCTGACAATCCGTAACGACTGCCAAAGATCTCCAAATGACAGCCGGGACCAACGGCTTAACGTGCTTTCCGAGGCACGGAGAAGTCTCGTTATGTTAAAATGGTCACCCATCCACAGACCAACCTCGGCAAGATTTGATCAATCTCGAAGATCGACCCGTGCGGCTCTTGTAATTTAGCCACGAGCTCCTCCAATTAGGGTGCGGGTCCTACAATCGACGCGACGTTAACGTGGTCACATTGTACACGCCAACGTTTCTGTTGAAACCTCTAATCCGACCAACAACGTGTGCAAATTACGATGTGGGAAACTGTTCCGCATTTTTTTTTAATCTAAGTAATTGATTACAATCTAGCCTATAACCAACCATTCAACATTATTTTCGATCATGTTCGAATTAGGAATAGGTTCCTATTTTCACTTCTTGAATCTAACAAATAGTGAACACATTTTGCTCATGTGATATATGATGCACATTTTTTGCACGTACAGTCGGTGATAGCAATTAGCTGACCCCCCTAAAAATTACTCGATTTTACACCCTATGCTCATAACATTAAACGTTATTCAATATGTATGAGTTTATCAGACTAACACTACTCGTTGAACAGAAACAATAAATAATTTTGATACGCAAACTTGAGCTTTAAGAGGTTGGTATTAGGTCATTTATTTATAACTGTTCACCTATTTTAATAAGTGGGTAGTTAGACGTCAATATGCGTATTCAACCAAAACTGCTATAGATATGACATTAGGAATATGGGGTAGAAGAATAAATTGAACAAGATATTCTATGCACAAATAGCAGTGAATACGCGCGAACATTTTTACCTTGCCTTACTAAATTGTAAAAATCCACGCTTTTTTCCTTTTTATTAATTGTTATCAGTTTTGATAGTTTAATCGTCATGTCCAAGTTGAATTGAGTGATTATTTAAAATACAAAATAATCTATTTGCATGAGGAGAATGTTGTTATTAAAGCGATTGCTACGAAACTTAATATAGCGGTAAGTGTATTCTTTTTTATGCTTCATTTATAATTATAGTTATTCCTTAATTCGTTAGTTGGCTTAAAGGCCGGTGAATGTAGAATAATAGACAATTAACTATGTTTCATTATGAGTCTAATTTGAGATCATTTATAGGTCTAATTTGATTTATATTATCTAAATTGATAAACGTAATTTGCAAACTTAATCGATAAATTATGTTTACCTATTCGTTACTAAAATTATGCTTATTGTGTTGTTTCAGAGAAATACAGTCAGATTGTGGCTAAGACGTTTGACGTGTGGTTTTAATATTCAAAAAGATCGTCCTGGACCAAAACCATTCATGAGAGGAAGTGATTGTTGTTGGATATGGTGCGCGGTATGCGGGACCGCTTGCAACAAGTAATAGAAAAAAATGGTGCTCCACTTCGCTATAAGCATATTATAAATGACTTGAGTAACCAGTGTTGGTCACAAACAAGATTAACGTATGTCAGTGTGACTGTGTGTGTTAAATTAACTATTGTTATAATTTCTAATGAAGTATTTCGAATACCTAGTTTTTTGTCAAAACCTTTTATCTAAAGTAGCTACTCACAAAACAAATTGATATATAGTAGGTAGAACTTCAACGTATAATGCCGTTTTATTTAGTTAAGTGATATTTAATGTGGTGATGTTATTGTTATGAAATAGAAATACATATATCTATATTTCTAAATATTATAACATGCTGATTCGCTACATTAAACTTAGTAAGTAGGTAAATATTATCATCTTCGTGTCGTCATCAATATCATTTATATTATTCTTATAATATTTTTTTTATAAAATATAATTGTTTTTACCATCATTTTGGTTTTTTATTTCTGTTCGTTTTTTTTTTGTTGCTATAGTTATAATTTATTATTTAAGTATAACTTAAAATAAATTTACAAAACAGAAACAAACGCGTCAATCACGCTGGTTACGAACTCACAACCTCAATTTGTCAGCTCACTACAGTCAACACTAGACCACTCGAAACATACTTAACGTGATCGAAATTACGTATTATATTACAAGTTAAAATAATATTCAAGATCATACCTACCTTAACACTGCGTATTAAAGATCAAATTCGAATAACTATTTTATTTTTCGTAGACGTTGAACCAGTTGTCTTACTGCTAACAAGCAAAAGGTTCAAATTCGTTTAATTTTTAGGGGGTCAGTTAATTGCTATCACCGACTGTCTTCAGGTAGCATATGGAGTTAGTATGTACATACTAACTCCATATGGTGCTACCTGAAGACATTTTTGATGATAACAATAGTTTTGTCCATATCCTTGAACTTACATAGTCATAAAACACAGTGTTTCCTATATTTGTCTGTTCTGTCTTATTTTCGGAAGAATTGAGATATTTTTGAAGCAGAAGAAGCAGAGAGAAAGAGACCACTGTTAGTACCTTATACAAAAGTAATTCAATTTCATATACCATTGAATTTAAAAAAAAGAAACAATTGTAGAAACCATTCCAATAAAAAAACAACAACATATAAGTCGGTTAAGCCATTCTCAAGAAGTAACCTTTCATATATTTGGCAATTAATTTTTAATGTTTACTATTCCAAATTGAAACCGATCTCATCGGTTACGTAATGTTTCAATATACCTGATTGGACATGTCCACCTTGTTTCCTTAATCGGTAATCGATTCGATAATTGTTCGCTTAATTAGTTCAACCCACAAATGTGCGGCGGACGTAAACGTGCAATGGCGTGTACTCCAAATACATTCAATTTGTTTTTATTATAACTGCAGTAAGGCGTCAAATAAACTGAAAAAATCGTAATAATAACAGAACTTCTGTATTCTCCAATCGTTTAGTAAAGGTTGTACCCAAAATTCGCCATGGGATTCAAGTCTTCCCATCAACAAATATTAAAAAGAACGTCCAAAAAATACTTTATAAAAAAAAATAACACTTTTTCCAGTGAATAAAAACGGGGGCCCATATATCCAATTGTCATGAAATGAAGTTCTCGTGCTCGAGAGATGAGCAAGCAAATGCGTAAACATGCTTTCCCACCTAAAACGTATCTCTCGAGTAAGAAATTTTTAATTTTTAACGTCAATTACGTCTGTTGGAGTTGGAGTTTGAGTTGTTTTGGAGTTTACGTTTTGGGATATGGGCCCATAACCTCAAGCACATTCACTTGAGAATACAAGACCAACAAGGCAAATCTAGAAACTATCCTATTTCAAAAGTCCGACGTTCCTTTTTCATCAAAACGAGTTTAAAAAAGAAAAAAATAAATTAAAAAATTCGGCCAAATGCGAGCCAGACTCGCGCACGAACAGTTCCGTACCATTCATTATCTATCAAAGGCAAAAAATCATGTCTGCTGTATGGGAGCCACACTAAAATATTTTTTCAAAAGTGAATACATAACTTAATATTCTGTGAATATTTCAAGCGTCTTGTTGCCGTTATCAATATCGAGCAAAACAATCATGTTTCTTTTATAGGATCCCCCTTAAATATTTATTTTATTCTGTTTATTAGTATTTGTTGTTATAGCGGCAACAGATTATATCATCTGTGAAAATTTCAACTGTCTAACTATTACGGTTCATGAGATACAGCCTGGTGACAGACGGACAGACAGACAGACGAACGAACGGACAGCGGAGGCTTAGTAATAGGCTCCCATTTCACCCTTTGAGTACGGAACCCTAAAAAAGTTGTACAATGATCAAGGTCTCTAATTAACCCCTTCTACAAGGTATTTCAATGCAAATCGAAATAATTAAGCTACAAAGAAACTCGTCCGTTTTCCACTGTGTCCGACTCTGATTCAGTATTGTGTAGACGACGGCAGGGAATCGACTTAAACGGGCTCTGAAGACTCATTAGAGCGATGGGTGTAGTTATGCTCTTGTTACATCATAGTGTCGGGTGGAGTGGACAAGCGCATTTTATTTTTACTTGCATTGTATTCATTTACTTGTTTGGTGTCTGGTTAAAAAGTAGTCATCCATTTTTCACCACTGTCCTACAGTTAAGACTTGGTCAGCTTAGACTTGGTACAATATAGAACTTTTAGACAATGTAATATTATGATGTTATGGAGCAGCGCCCCAAGTCTGCTATTTTTATAAATTTGATTTTGAGACGATCCCAATGTCATTTTGCTAAAAGTTCGTAATCTGCTAAATTCATATTAGTTGAACATTGGTCGATGTCTCATCATACTTTTTGATAATCGAGCTATCAAACGCAATGACTGCACAATGACGTTCTAATGCTAAGTCACTGTCACTGACAGCCACTGATCAAG
Source organism: Hecatera dysodea (assembly GCA_905332915.2). Taxonomy (NCBI): domain Eukaryota; kingdom Metazoa; phylum Arthropoda; class Insecta; order Lepidoptera; family Noctuidae; genus Hecatera; species Hecatera dysodea. Next base: position 5,776,974 of record HG995288.1, on the reverse strand, counting down.
GGAACTGTCAAAATTTCAGCAGATTACCGCATACGTCTGTCATTCATTTGTCATTAACTCATTATGTACCAGATTACCATTCTATGCCATTTCTTTCAATGAAGTGTCAGTGGTTGACCATTGGAAAGTCATAATGACGCTTTAATATTAGTAGATTACCAAACTTGTCAAAATCAACCATTATGAAATCAATGATAGACCATTCTGACACTATTGTAATAGCAGACTTGAGGCCCTATGAATCTCAGTTCTATTTAGTCGCTGGCGCGGATTGTATTACCAGGTGGTTATTATTCCACGGATCGTTGTTTAAAAAAAAAACTTTTTAAATTCATTCTGAAAAAGTGTGCACTGTTATTTTTATTTACTTCGTTATAGCTCACGTACTCGTGTTGATCGTCGAATTTTATTGTAAGTTTACACAAGGGAATTCTCATGCTTGTTTACTGCATGTCTGGGTAATTTAAAATCAGCTACAAAGACAAATCAAATCACCAACAATTCCTTTTTTACTATGGTAATCATAATTTCAACATGGTGCCAAATATTTACTGATTGAATGACGTGTCCGAGGAGTTTCTTGCACGATCTTCTCCATAGAGACCTAAACTTTTGCAAGTGCAACTTCATCTTTTTGACTGATCGACCTTAAAAATTCAAAAGTGATAATTTGAGTTTGATCTTTTATATTTTACTTTCATGAAATACAATTAATGCAGTGTATAATAACTTAATACTATGAATTTTTTACACTGTCCATAGTTTACCCACAGCCAGAATAAGCTAGGATGCTTTAATCAAGGACGTGTGGAGTGGAGTTTAGAGAAGTTGAACACTGAACTATTTTAAAGCAACTCCACACATTTTTTGGTCGTGTTAAGGTGCCTTGTTCTCACAAAGCACCTTATCTCAACTCGGTGGCTCGCAGCCGTTCGTAACAAGACCTGATACTCAATTTACAAGCTGCACTACTAACTAGAAATGAGCTTTGAATAATAAAGAACAAGCGCGCTTCGTAGATAGTGAAGTCAGACTTCAGATATAAAGACAGTTTGAGGATTATTGTATACTAGCTTCTGCCCGCGACTTCGTCCGCGTGGAATAGTTACTTTACCCCCGATTTTGAAACTCTCAGCCCGATCGGTTTAAAATTGACAAAGTTTCATACAAGTTTTCATCCCCTATTTTATCCTTTTGGGGGTAGAATTAATCAAAATCCTTCCTTAGCGAATGCCTACGTCATAACATCTACCTGCTTGCCAAATTTCAGCCCAATCTGTTCAGTGGTTTGGGCTGTGCGTTGATAGATCACTATGTCAGTCAGTCAGTCAATTTTGAGTTATATATATTTAGATCTGGACGTTTTCCATGTTCAATATTGTTTTCTGCAAGCCAAGGCTTTGTTCACTGCCTTTATTTTATGTCATTAGATAAAAAAACAGCTTCATGGATAAATCAATGTGCTTAGACTTTTCTAACTCTAAAATGTTACATAGAGCAACGGCCTATCTTGGCCCGTCCAGACCAAAGCGAACTCGTGACGCGGTCGACAATCTTCGGGAACATTCGTGTGCGCAAGACATTATACGTAATTGCCGTGTTTCTTGAACCTGAGCCCGATGACCCCATCCCACAGACACAAGAAAGCTGTAGGGAAACCAGCACGCTTAGACAGAAAAAATTCAGATATTCCGCCCTCGCCGACGAGACCCATCGAAAACCCTTCCCAACTTTTGCCTAACGAGCCAGCCCGCACCGCTGAGCCATTAGGATTAAATTCCCTAAATATTATCAACCTGACCCAGCCTGTCACTTGCTGCCCTCCCCAAATGACGCCGTTAAGCCGATGCCCGTGTCCCACAGGGGATGCCCTTAGCGAGCGGTTATTTAGCTTATAAGTTTAGTTTAAGCCCCGGCTTGGGGCACCGCAGCATACTCGACGCACTAACGTATCATCGGTCGAGTGTGAACGCTCGAGTGTTTTTCTATACATTTGTCTGTTCTGGCGTTACGCGACCGATAATACGCGACGCATGTTCCGTCAGATATAAACATTCCCTAAGTAGTAACCTTAGTGTGCTGAAATGTGAGCGGTCGCGTCAAAAAAAAATACTGTGCACATGTATAGGCAAACGTATGGACGGCCTCATCTCTACCATTTAAATCAATGGTCATAGGCTAACTTTTATCCCAATAATATGCCCGGTTCCTACGGTATAGGCACCAAAAGAAAAACTGCGCGAAAATTTATCCAAGTTACATACATTTTTATGGATGGCAAATCAGATGGCTTCTTCCACTGAGGTCAGAGGGTAAGCGAATGTCAGAATCTCACTAAAATCCATCCATGCAACCCCTTTGCGTTCCAGGGCGAGATTTTCGAACAAAATCCGCAATAAGTTACCTACCTATGTATATAATCTATATATCGCTCATTTGCTACAATTTCGACATATCTCAAAATAGATTTTTAGTTAACAATATAGTTGAGTTTACAAAATTGCGCTTCGTTTGCTGTAAAACCCTAATTTGTCTAAGCTCTATAGTAAGAGAGATAGCAGATAATCTCCGAGAAATTACGGTTGTATAGTAAACGGATTGATTTTTTAACATAATTTGTACTAATAGTAGCAAATGAGCGATATAATGATGACGGTGCTTGACACTACTCAAGAAACCTCAACTAATAAACATAGCTAGGATTGCCATCCGTCCGGATTTTCCCGGATTTGTCCTAGTTAGGAGGGCGTCCGGGGAGCATCCGAGCGGGGATTTCAAAGGTGTCCTGGTATTATCTGGACATTTTTTCTGTCTAGGAATCCTCCATTGATTGAAAATTTGGAAGATAAGCAACAAATGAAAACAATACTTAGTTATGTAATCATTCATTCGTAATCGTAAGCGGGTTACCATTTAATCAGCAAAATAGCTGGCACTCTAATTTATATTGCAAACACGCTGTAATAGACTATTAAAAAAATAAAAGTTTATCCTTTTTTATATATTTAAAAGGCTTTTTTTTTCGGGTCTGTTCGGGAAAAAAAACAATTTCACTCAAATGTCCGGGGTTTTAAAGATTTTGTCCGGCGTCGGCAATTTCGATGATGGCAACCCTAAACGTAGCTATGTTTTGCAACTAGTACTTACAAGGCACAAATTAGAAACAACATAAGTTGAGCATCAGATTGTGAACAAAGTCAACCTGCCTGGAATACTTACTGTCAACGCTCGCTGAACTAACTTCGGTTTCCGAAGTCACATTAATGTTGATTAAAGGAGCTTCTGAAGTTGAAGGTTTTGTGGTGCAACTTGGTGAGGTATGTGCGAGTGGCTGTGGACTGCGGTTAAGTTGCTTTAGAGTCTGACTATAGAATAGAATACTCTTTTTTAACCGACTTCTAAAAGAGGAGGAGGTTCTCAATTCGGATGTTTGTATGTTTTTTTTTTTAATGTTTGTTCGCGCATAACTCCGTCGCTTGCCAACCGATTTGAAAAATTCTTTTTTGTTGGAAAGGGTATACTTCCCAAATGGTCCCATGAAAATTTTATCGAAATCGAACAAACAGTTTTTTGTTAATTTCAATAAATGATAGCAAATCTGTCGGGATAGCTGATATCGCATGTTTGTTTATTTACACCAATTCATACCACGTACGCTGTGATGGGTATGTTTAGCTGGGAGTGAACCACTAAAAAGGGAAAAATAAAAAAACATTTTACAAAAAATAAAACCGACTTCTAAACAAAAAAAAAACCAAAAAGTACAAAATAACTTTAATTTCGGAAGTCGGTGTGTTCAAAAACATGAAGCAACCAAAAACACTGAGTTCCGAAATTAAAGTTATTTTGTACTTTTTGGTTTTTTTTTTGTTTAGAAGTCGGTTTTATTTTTTGTAAAAAGTTTTTTTTATGTGCAGCATATAAGTTACAGAAAATATAGATGAAGAAAACCTTACATAGGGTGACACAATGGGCGGCCTTATCGCTTAAAGCGATCTTCCCAAGACAACTTTGGCTATTGTGAGTTGAGAGCTAATTCTACTAATTTTTATGCAAGGTTAGTGTTCTCAGTCGTAATCTGTCAAAAACATCTCTAATTTCCGTTATCTGTTCCGGGTCTGGTTGTTTGTGTATATATGTTTGTAAACGTACTCACCAAACAGGACAAGTACCTAAAAAAAAGGCTGTTTGCAAATGAAATGTGAACGCGAACTTTGTCTTATTAGTAAGCTCCACGTTAAATACTGGTATTCAGCTGAATCCGGTATGACTGGAAGCGGACCCCAATATAGTTGGGAAAAGGCTAAGCATGTGATGAGTTCCTCTTTTACATACCCGTCTGCAACATTACTTAAAATATACTTATCATTAAATTCAATAAAGGATTTTCAAGAATTATTTGTAAGTAAATGCTTTTGTATTTACCTTTGAAAAACAGATTTCCATTAAATTCATTTATATAAAAAACACCTACCATTGTAATTTTGGTTTGAGTGTCCCATGCCACAGTGCCGAAATTAACAGTAGTAAAACTTACTTTGGAAATTATTCACTGATAGAATGTCACTTGTTCTTTCACAGGTTTTAATTCTCTTTCAACCTCATTTGGCACTCAATACAATGTGATTACTCGCATAGGCTTTCTTCAAAAATTAGTTGACTAGAAGAAATAAAACAAAAACTTTGTAGACACATATTTTTCCATAAGTAATAAAAAACATATCTAGACATTCTCTAGATATAATTATATTCTATCACCGATACTTATAAAGAATTTAAAAGTCAAAATGTTAGAGATAGGGAGGGGAGGAAGATGTCAATTCCATATATTCTTAACACGTTCACGGACACTCCGTCGATAGGCGTAATACAGATAGATTAGGTTGTGACACCACGTCGATCGACGTTTCAATGAATTGTACAAAAAACGCTACTCCGTCAGTGGACGGTTGCTTTGCGTACACTCTTAAGGAGAACGAGATATTGTGTCACAACACGATCAATTATTATATCGCTAGTGCCATAAGGAAAGCCAAAATACAGTCGTTTTTTAGAGTTCTCCTCTCACCCCCTCCCGCGCACCCCACCGTGACAGTACGTTCATCGACGTGAGATTTTCGTACTTCAGTCGCCCAGTGCCACCGTGTGAGACATCACGTTGCGTCGAACGCGAGGTTAGTAACTAATATTATATTTCTTTTGTTTATCATGTAGGATGCTATGTATATGTATCCAGGGTGTTTTAGGCGATAATAACGGGCATAATATGTCATAAAACTACATAATTTAGGCCCATTTATGTCGTGATAATTGCGTTGTAATTCGCCAAGTTTTTAGTTGAAAAATTACTTTTATCAATGGTTTTATGTTGTATTCATCCTAATTCCCGTAGTTTCTATGCCACCAAATATGGCTAACCATAGTACTAGCTACTTATTTACCATAATAAGTAGCTAATTGGTCGCCAGTTTGTAGTTTTGTGTCAGTTTGTACGATTGAAGTTGAGCGTTGAGAGTTTAGAGCTAAGTTGTTGTCCTTCCTTTCAGATGGCGTCTAGAAGAAAGAAACCTGAGTCTCAAAAGGATTCCAGCATATTCGATGACTCTTCTATTCCGGACGGAAGCGTTCATGACCCATATATCACATTCTGATATGCTTAATATGACTCCCGCCTACAGACGTTATCGTCTATAGGCGATTGTTGCCATAACAAACATAATAATGTTCTATTATATATGACAATCCGTCTACAGCCGTTGTATGGGAATTCGTGTGTCATATTGTATTTTTTTAATAAATCCTAGTGTCCGTGAACGTGTTAACTTGTTGAAAATCGCTATCGCTGATAGAATGAAATTTTATTCACGCGCTCTTGACCATCCAACAATTGGCAACATTCAGCTTTCTAGGGACCTTTTTAGCGCACATCGGAGGCCGTAACTAACCTTTACTACTGTTTTCTATAGCACATAGTCCTACTAATCTGTGACCAATACAGTTTTATCGCTATTCTCCACAGGCTTCGACAGGACAACACACGTTACTTCTCAGGCTAGCTGGGAAACACCGGCCTCATTTTGTTTAAACTGACAAAAAGTTACGTGGTAACCAATTTTTACAAAATAACTATCGTTCATCATTAATCTATAGCAACATTTATTTTAAAAAAATAAAGTGAAAAATAAAATAAGGTACTTTCTAATGCAGATTGAAGGTGCCAACTAACTTGTACTACTGATTTCTCCAGCACATAGTCCTGCCACTTTGTGTCCTATACAATTTTGTCGCGCGTCCCCACAGGGCGTCGACAGGACAACATTGATAACGCACGTTACCATAATTGGATTCCGCCATTTGTAATTCAAATGGTAATTCTTATTCCAAAACGTTTTATTTCGCTGAGCAAATTAGCGAATTACAAATGTAAATATTTAGGCAACGATTAGTGTATGGTATGGTCAATAATTTTACTGATTTATTTAGGAGTCTCAGAACGATATACATGGGGTTAAATTAAATTAATCTTTTGACATCAAATAACATAAAAAAGTAGTTTCAGTTGGAACTATCAATGGTTTCTTCAAATGAGATTATATTTAGTCCATCAGTTAGAATAAATGATCAAAAAATACATTGGATAAGTATTTTTTGCTTTAATAATAATAATCATTTATTCAGATAACCAAGATCCGTTGTGTTAGTAATTACAATATAGACTTATAACTATTGTTAGTAAACTGACACAATGTAGACACATGAATTAAAATATCACCCTCCGCACCATCTTAATTAAGATTGGAGAAGTAATATCTTCCCCTATTATTTTGAGGATGCTGTTGCTGGTTTGTCGTACTCTGCTTAATAACGATGCAGTTTTTTTGCGGATTACCTCATGAAAACCGTCGGTACGATTCTGCACAAACATTTCCGATGCACTACAAAAACGAGGCCTTCGCAACAGCATTCTAAAAATATTATTATACTGCACGCGCAGAGTGTCCATCGCTCGTTTGGTATACGTGACCCACAGGTTTCCCGTGTAGAAGCTTTGGCAGTATGCCTTAAAAAGGGTGATTTTAACGTCTACACTACATCGGGAGAACCTGCGTGCCAACATATTCCCTCGGACCGATAAGAAATCAATAAAAAATTACAAACACATTGAAATATTCTAGCTGTGTTTTATCGGTGCATTTATGACAAAATAAATGTATTCAATGTAACAAGGTACGTTTGTTTTGGCTTCTTTGGTATGAAATTTATGGGTTGTTTTAATTTTTATGTTTCTTTGTTTAGTATAAGTTGTTAATTTTATGAGTGCTAATGCCTGAAATAAACAAAAGTTCAGGTCTAAGAGCTTGTTACATTCACCTAAAAAATTCGCGAAATATAACCTCGCGAAATTTCAACGCACTTTCATTTCCAAATAACTAACGAACTAAAGATATGTTTTAAGGAATCTATCCTATCCTTTTTTTTCTGGATGGGAAATCATCAAATGACTTCTTCCGCTCTGGGTGGAGCGGGAGGGAGTGTCAGACTCTTACTGACTAAATCCCACCCGTGGTCCTTCTTGTGTCCTTACGTTCAAGAGCCGCTTTCGAACAAATTCCGCAACCCTAGCAGGCGCTGACCCTATGGGGCTCCGTCTTCGCTGCTGACAGCTTTTGAGGCGCGCAAAGGCTATATAGGCTACCCTAAGTTCTGTCCCAAAAGGAAGTACACACACCTAAATACATCAAACCCGCAAAACTTTAAGTACAAGGAAAATAAAACATAGTACTTCATCATCTGCCTAGCCTTTTCCCAACTAGATTGGGGTCGGCTTCCAGTCATACCGGATTCAGCTGAATACCAGTATTTAACGTGAAGCGGCTACTTACCAGACCTCCACAACCCAATAACTGGGGAACACGGTACTTCTTGGCAAGACAGGTGTCAGATTTTCTGGCTTCTGACAATCTGTAACGACTGCCAAAGATCTACAAATGACAGCCGGGACCAACGGCTTAATGTGCTTTCTGAGGCACGGAGGAAACTCGGTATGTTAAGATGGTCACTCATCCACAGACCAACCTTGGCAAGCGTTGCTTAACCTTAAAGATCGACCTGTGCGGGTGTTATTCTTTAGCCACAAAGCTCCTCCGAAAAATAATACGTACTTCATCCCAGATAAAAGTGTCGGATTTAAATTGATAATCCACCACGCCACGCCAGTCTTGAACGGACGACTGCCTTAGCGTAGCGGATGCTCAGTAATAATAAAATGTTCACAACACTCCAGGCCGGGAGCGCGAACAAAAAGGCCGCACGGAAACTAAGCGGACGATTTGTATTTTTTTTTTATTTGCAACGCCTCTGCCTGTGATGTTTTTTATTACTCGTTTTGCGAAGTTTGAAACGATTCTAAAGTGCTTTTTTGAATTGGTTTTCTCTTCTAGTTAGTGTTGTCTTCATTTGCGTTCAGTCCACGAAGTCATTTAATATGTGTGCTATATTCCATGATTATATTTAACCGACTTCCAAAAAAGGAGGAGGTTCTTTTGTGTGTTACCTCATAACTTTGTACTGGGAATACTAATTTTGATGATTATATTTATATTCGAAAGCTGGTGCTTGACGTGTCATCCCATTTCATCCCAAATTTGATTGACATCTGACTACTAGTATTTGAGTTATTCCTAATAATGCGTGCATTTGGGTAGGTACATTGATGATGTTCTCATTCTATCTTGTCGATGTAAAATAAAAAAATACAATTTTATACGATGGTTTGGAAGAGCATCTAAGTATGTCAAGGTGGTCTCTTTCTAGTTTGGTGAAGATCTGATGAAGAACAGAGATAGGAAATGGAACTCTTCAATAAATGATAGCAAATCTTCCGGGATTACTGAAATCGCATGTCCGATTACTGTTTACACAGTTTATAACACATTGTTACCCCACTAAAAAGTGAAAATTAAAATTTCGGAGGTCGGTGTTTGTGGTTTTTTCTTCGTTTTTTGAACACCGACTTCCGAAATTAAAGTTATTTTAAACGTTTTTGTGTTTGTTTAGAAGTCGGTTATATTTTTTTGCAAAAATGTTTTTTATCAGAAATGGAATGCTTCAATTTATGAATTCAATATCAATCGACTTTTGACAGTCACGATCTTCATCTTACACATCACCCGGTTAATAGAACGAAATTAAGAATTAAACAAGATAAAAGATTCGCATCGCGTGGTTCAAACAATAACTTAGAATGCTATTGATTTCAGCACGAAAATTGTGTTCTCTCGTTGCGATATTGTTTCTTTAAGTTTTGTTCTCTCTCGCCAGGATTACCTAAATTCTTCCGGGATAAAAATAAACTTATCGGTACTGGTCTTTCTATCAATAAAAGTCTTTTTTTATATCAGTACGTATGTGTAGATCACCTCCGAAACATACAAACACACAACATTTCTGTATAATAAACTAACTTTTGCCTGGTTCGCTTTAAAATAGCCTTTAATCGTCTCCAGGGTTCCATCTATATCTGTATCGAAATTTATCAAAATTAGTTCGGCAATTAAGGCTTGGAAGCCACAAATAAACTCACTAACACTTTTATAATATTCATTTATGATAGGTTTAAGCGGAAAATTCTGTTGGTTGCAAAATGAACCGTTATGAACATTTATGAATAAGTTCGTAGAGAAGTTTAGCGCCGAGAAAAATATCTTCAATATAGCATAATTCTATTCACAAAAAATACTCATATGAAATCCTAAGATGCCATAGAAAATTTTATTTGTAATATTCTTTAGTAAAAGCTTTTTTCACAATATCGTATATTTATTTAGGACCGGATATAGGGGATTCCGTCCTTTATCTTTTGCCGAAATATGAGTTGGCTTTACGTTCCATTGTTGTTATATGTCTAAATAAAAATATTTATTCGAATGCAATACAATGGTTGAATTTATGAATTAATTATGTGTATTGTAGTAATAGTTTGTTAATATTTTGAGTAATATTCGTACCAGGCGCGGCCATAAAATGGTCGACGGCGCGTCATGTTGCACGCGCGCCCCAAGGATATGTCAGCAATGAAGACGGGGGGGCCTCATACGCTAATTTGTTCGAAAGAGTCACCGCGACCGCGTCGCCAAGGGCACTAGGAGGAACACGGGTGGGTTTTAATCAGTAAGAGTCTGTCACTCCTTTCCGTTGCGCCCAGAGCGGAAGAAATCATTTGATGATTTCCACCCCAGAAAAAAAAGGATAGGATGGATTCCTTAAAACATATCTTTAGTTCGGTAGTTATTTGGAAATGAAAGTGCGGTGAAATTTCGCGAGGTTATATTTCGCGATTTTTTTAAGTGAATGTAACAAGCTCTTACTCCTGAACTTTTGTTTATTTCAGGCATTAGCACCCATAAAATTAACAACTTATACTAAACAAACAAACATAAAAATTTAAACAACCCATAAATTTCATACCAAAGAAACCAACACAAACGTACCTTGTTACATTAGTAAGTACATTTATTTTGTCTCAAATGCACCGATAAAAAAAGGCCATACAGATAATTGTTCTGTCGAATCGAACCCACGACTAGCGTTCAAAATAGCAGGAAAAATCCCGATTCTTTCTCGTTTTTTTTTTTCAATACTTCATTCCAAAAGTATAAAAAAATTGCCGATATATATTTCATGTTTTTTGTTCAATAAAACAGAAAAAAAATAACCAAAGATGACAATATGAAACTGGAAACTTTTCATGTTTTAAAATATATATCAATTTCAATAAAAAAAAATCCAACTTTTCAAAACATCAACCGAAACATTCGAAATAATCTTGTTTCTTTCCAAAGTATTCCTTCGCCGTCTGAGATGTTGATGTCTTGTCTAATATTGCTCCATCTCAAGTCCCAAGTACGGCTGTCTGTAGCGACGCTGCTACTGTGGCTGCTGAGGCCCTTAAACGGGTCCAAACACTTGGTCATAGGGTCCAAGTACGCGGAAATACAACAACCGAAAAATACCCTGTAGGACCTCAAGAACCACTATTACAGGAAACGAACCAAAACATTGACTTAGAGCCAGCAAGGTAGTAAGTAGACAGCCAGCAAATAGACATTATACTTTTTACCTTGTACCATTATACTTCTAACTAGAGCAGTGGTGGCCGAGTGGTAACGGACTTACAAATTGTAGGTCGCGGGTTCAAACCCAGCCAGGCTCATTATTTGTGTAATTAACTTCATCACCACTGCTCACGAAACGGTGAAGGAAAACATCGTGAGGAAACCGGCATGTCCTAGAACCAAACATTCGAAGATACATATGTGACATTCGCCAACCCGCACTGGGCCCGCGTGGTGGATGCTCAATCCCTCTCCTAGAGAGGAGGCCTGTGTCCCAGCAGTGGGAACATTAAAAGGCTGATTATACTTTTACCTTACCTAAAGTGCCAGACACTACAATAATTACTAACTTCGTCAAATGCCTTTTGCTTACGGTTAAACGCAAAACTTTTACCAAATACGAGGTACAAAAAAAAAACGAAATAAAAAACCTATGAGGGAAACTTTATCCATTTCATTTGCTTTCCATTTTAATTTTGGTGCTTTTAAAAAGTAATATGCGCTAAGTTGGAACGCTTAAAACTTAGCTTCGTCGAAACAAATAGTACCTATTCAGTTATACAAGTGTGATTGTTCTGTGGTTTGGTTAAGTGGATATTTTCGCGAAATATTGGATGGGAGTCTTATACCTCCGAGAATAAGAGGAAAACGCCAATGTTATTTATCAGTTCATTCTTTCACTGAGCGGTGAGGTTCTCCGAAGAACGAAGGTAATCGACATAGCCTGAAAAATTTAGGGCTCATTACTCGCAGAACAGATGGTCGAGCTGAAAGGTTCTGGAGTGACGACAGCGTACTAGACGCAGCGTTGGAAAGCCTCTCCTAGGTGAACTGACGACCTGGTGAGAGCCACGGGTGTCCACTGCATGATAGAAACACACGACCAGCAGCCCCACCATGACGTCTTAAATCCATCATGATTCCTGTGTCAGAGAGAGACGGAGTTACACAAGACAAATAGCACTATCCCTTTCCATTGAGGTAGGAATAATAAGGAGACGCTGCGTTATTCTATACATACATTTGCTTATACAAATATGAGTGAAATATGATTCAGAACTTGAAATATCGTTATGTCTCATTCTTTCTTGTGAGATAATCCTATTTGATAAAAGAGACAACTATATTTAAGTTGTTGCTAATTATGGCAACATTTTGTCGTGATGTAGAGACAGTTGTAGGTAAGTGCCGTTGCAGCCATATTATGTTCCAAATTCATGGTAGTTACGCTGTCAAATGGTTGTTTACTTTTTTATTATTGTGATTTGCGAGAAAACTACGAGTAATTTTACTTTTAAAACTGAATGTAAATGTTGGAAAACATAAATCCAACATGCCTATGTGTTGTGTTGTGAAGTGTGGTGCAAGAAACAGTCAAAATCAACCTCAATTGTGTTTGCACAGGTTAGTAGCCGGTTTTCATGCATTATTACACACAATAATACACATTCGGTGATACTATTGTAACGCAATCATGAATTTATGGCTAAAGTATTGATATTTGGATTCATTTCCACATAACAGGCCTTTTTATTATATTTGTTTATTCATTCGTTTGTTTACATAATGAAATAGTGTTGTACCGTTGCCGACTTGCGGTAATACGAAACTAGTTCCTCCGCTGGAACGATATCGGTATATTCTGTGATATTAACATAAATAATCCTGCGTCTTATTCGGTCCGAGTGACCTAGCTAGGTCCGGCCTGTGATTCACACTTCACACCAAAATCAAAATATTTTACGTAAATCTGAAGAAAACATTGAAAAAGCTAATTATCTCTAAAAGAGTAATCATGGAGTTTCTTGCCGGCACTTCTCCATAGGAAACAGCTAATTGGGACCGTGCACCTAGCTTCTAATGTTTTATGTTTGTTTTAGTTACATTTTAGCATCTCTAACCAAAATGATTTAAAAATACTTTAATTTTTATAGGTTTCCTAAAAATGAAGGCTTACAGAAAAAATGGTTAGAGGCTAACGGTCGTGGGGTGATGTTAAATAGCCTATAGCCATACTGGCTACCAAAAGCAAAAATAATTTTAATGCTTTTTTTTTGCGCGGTACCCTAATTATTTCTCTAAAATAAAACTAGCCTTAGTTACTCCTTGTAACATATCTGCCTGTAAAAATCCCGTCAATATTTGTACAGCTATTTCAGAGATTAGCCGGGACAAACACTTCAATTTCATTTATTTGTATAGATAGCAGAAGGTAAGATAAGCTACTCATCTTTTTCTGTTACTATTACAACGGATTTTAATGTTCATAATATGAGGTATGATCCAAACGTAATAAATTAGTGGAACTCGTAACTAGTATCGATACTCGTTGTAGTAACACCTTGATTGACTCAACCCTAGCAATGGCAGCCATTTTATGTTCTGTAGGTATGCACCCTTTTTTCGTAGGTATTTCTCGTCCATACTCTTATAGGTCAATGTCCCTTTCCCTCACACTGAATCATGATAGCATTGGCACTTCGTAGTACGGCCACAGCCTTATAACAACGTATAGGGAATTTTAGGCTTATGCCTCCCAGCAGTACACCTCTTTGGGCTAAAATGATGAGCATATTGTCCTTTTTTTTTGGATGGGAAATTATCAAATGACCCCTCCCGCCCTGGGTGGAGCGGTAGAGAGTGTCAGACTCTTACTGACTAAAACCCACCCGTGTTCCTCTTGTGCCCTTGGCGTTCCAGGGCCGCGGTAACTCTTTCGAACAAATTCCGCAACCCTAGCAGGCACCGACCCTATGGGGCCCCGTCCCTGGTGCTGACGGCTCCTTGAGACGTGTGTGGAACACAACGCGTCGTCGGCTCAGCCTGGTATCGGACGGCGAGCCACCCACGCTCACCGTCCACAGGCATCAGCCACTGCGCAATAGCACAGCGGCCGACTTGTCTCTGGAGGAGGCTGCAATGGGACCATTACTACTGGCACTCCATTTCAGCCCCCTCGAATCCCGAGTATCAGGAGTCGCAGCATCCACAGCAGTAGCGGCAGAGGTGGCGGCGGCGGCGGTCCTCTTGCGCTTGGTCGGGGCGATTGGCGCGCAGGCCTTTCCCCCAGCCCAGTGCTCGGCCGGCTTGCCAATAGCCGCACATGCAACGCAGTGCGGCGTGGCCTCACACGAGCCAGCCCTATGACCGGGCTGACCACAGCGGAAACAGAGTCCGCTGCGGTCCACCTCCGAGGGGCACATAGCTCCCGTGTAGTTGCCCACATGGCAGCGGTAGCACCTCAGAGGCCTGGGTTCCAGCAGTTTTACCCGCGCAGACACCCACCCCACCAAGAGCCTTCGCCCCTCCGACAGAGTTCTGGCCGCCGCCACGGGGCAGCTCACCACAAGGGTTTGCATGCCCGTGTTATCAGGACGGATGGTACCCGCCTTGACAAGCTCGGCAGAGCAGCCCCTAGTCCTGGCGACGGCGGCCACAACCTCCTCCTCCGTCACGGAGTCATCCAGGCCCACTATGCGCATGTCGATGCGCTTAGTCGGCCTGGACACCCGGACCTCGTCCGCGGGTAAGACCGCCCTCAGCCTTTCGGCCAGGGCGTCCGCGAACGGGCCACTCTCCGCTCCGGCGAGCTCGAGCTTGCGGGCACCGGTCAAGGTCCTCCTGACCCCGATGCCCCCGCTGATGCCCAGCTCTTGGAGGCTCACCGCCTCCTTGGCCCGCTTCAGTACGGCGAGATACGTCACGCCCCTCTGTTCCACTTCCGGCTGCAGTGTGAGCACCACAGCCGCGGATTTCGGGGCGCGAAGCCTCGCCGCAATGGCATTGGCCTTCCGCCGCTGCTTCTTGGCCTTGTTCTTGGCCGCCTTCTTCTGTCGCCGCTTCTCTCCAGCAACCTGCCACTCGGCCTCGGCCGCAGGAGGGTCCGAGGGTGGGGGTGGGGGCGGCTGCGGCGCCATTGGCGCAGCAGCCTTAGCCGCTCCCCCTCCAGCCTTCCTCCTACCCCTCTTCACCGGGGCCGACTTGGTCGTCGCCGGCGCCACAGGCGCTGGCGCGGCTCCCGCCTTGGCCTTCGCCTGGCCGGACGTTCCCGGGCTGGCAGCCACGGCGGCCGCGTACGAAGCCGCCTTCTGCGACTGGCCCGGGGCCCCCTGAGTCGCCACTGTTGGGGGACGCCGGACCATGTCCTCCAGCATGGAGAACTGCCTCCGGAAGGGAGCCAGCTCCTGCCGCACCAGGTCCCGCACCTGGCTCAGCACTTGACCCCCCTCCGGGGCTGCCGGACTCAGCCCCCCTCGCGGCTCCACGGAGGCCGCTCTGGCCATCCCCGCCAGGTCCCTCCGGAGCGACTCATTCTCCCGAACGAGTCGCTCCGTAAGAACCACGAGGCGGGCGACCTCCGCCCGCAACTCCGACGCCTCCTCTGAGGCAGGCCCGCCAACGTTGGCCGCCGCAGCCGCCAGGATGGAGGCTTTGGCCGCGCTGATGGCCTCCCGCTTCGAGGACTGCTTCCTCTTGAAGGCCACAGCGCGGATCGCGGCCTCCACGACCTCCGCAAACTGGGCCCTCTAGTCCTCAATAGCGGGAGGTACCCCTCCCGGGGACTCCGAGTCGTCAGAGTCGAGAGGAGGCGGACTAGAAGAGGGAGCTCTACGACCGCTCCCTCCAGGGCGACGCCCCTCCTCCACCAACCTCTCGGCCCGACGCTCCACCTCCCGGGTAGAGGGAGCCAGCCCCCTCCCTGCCTCACAGCCCCTGCCCCGCCTTGTGGTGGGGATTTTGCGGGCGGAGGCAAACTCGCCCTCGGAGGACGACTCCTTGTCGTCCTCCCGTCTGGGCCGCTTGCGGAAGAGCTTGACGCCCTCCACAGCGGCCCCCCTTCCTCCGTCTTCAGAGCCCGCCGAGCTGACCGTTACTAGGTCAGGCGCGGAGCCGGAATCCGACTCCGCACCTCCCCGGCGCTCAGGCGAACCCTCCACTACGCTATCGTACGCCATCAGCTCCTTAAAGGAAGCGGATTCGGATGACGACGATTGGGAGCCTCCTCGGCTCGAGTTGCCACTGGCAATCGGAAGGCCTTTGTTGCCCACCCCAGAGTACGGAGGGCAGCCCGCCGAAGCGGGGTGGGATTCCCCGACCGCTGAGCAGTCGGGACCCACCTGGGGACTTATTTTACAAGTGCCTTTATCTATTCTTTTCCTTTTAGAGGATGCGGTCCCTTACTCCTCCGCCCTTTCTCCCTCACAGGGCCTCTCCTCCCACCCGCTCGCTGCCTTCACAACCACGTCTGATGAGCAGACGCGTACCAGAAGGCAGCAAGCGGGATTCCTCGCGTGTGTGTCTCTCTTGGTCAGATCCCTCACTTGCGACCTTCCGGCATGAGTGGCTCTACTGGGAAAGCTCGCAAGATCATTGAGACGCTCAAGCCCCACCACGACGACAACGTGGAGACACATTCGGTGGGGATGAGCATATTGTCCTAGGTACAGACCATATGCATATAACAGCTAATTTGAGTCTACAGATACATGCTCATAATACTTATTGGAGACAGATAAGCTTGAAACCGGAGACCGACGCACTTAAGGGTGTTAAATGCTCTTCATTTGATCATAAAGAATCTCTTTTAAAAAATTCCAGCAGACATAAAGTACGGTTCATCAAAAAAGTTCAGATGTGTTTAGTTTATCCACCTTTAGTGCAACATTGAAAACTTTATAGGGTCATTGTACTCTTTATGCATGGTCATAATACTGGTGTAGGTACTCTGCATCAAGTTTAATGCAAAGCAAAGTCCTTTAAAGTGCTAAAGTTCAGAAATGTGAATAAACTAGATTTTCACAGCACAGGGATCGAACATTTTCCAAGATAAAAAGCCAATGACATTCAATTTTAGTCAATAGGTAATAGTCTGACACTCCCTTTCGATGCGCCCAGAGCAGAAAAAAATATTTGAAAAGAAAAAAAAAAGAAAGAAAAATAGTTTATTCCCCTCATTTACACGCACATACATATACAAACTTTATTAATTATACACATCAAACATTAGGCCATTTGATGATTTCCCATCCATAAAAATAAAGCTTTCTGACAGTGAAAGAACCTTCGTAATCGGATCTAGATCGACTAGAAGCCAAAGCCAACATGATTAGGAAAATTCTAAGAAGATTGATAGATTGAAACATATTAGATTAGATAAGGATATGTGTAGATTTGGATAAAGCTCATACAAAGTGAGCAGTAAAAGGTGACTTAGATTGCTGTTCAGATAAATATAAATGTGGATGGATGGAGAGGGAGAGGGAGGCGAAAGAAACTATGGATGAATTGTGTGAGGAGTGATATGAAAGAAAAGGGAGTTAGTGATAGCGTGACGGCTGACAGGTCAGAATGGAAGAATATAACGTGTAGCGCTGACCCCAAGTAAGGAAACAAGAGATAAGGGCAGGAAAATAATGATGACAAATGCTAAAAATATATTTTCTTGCTCAGAAGCCGAGATAGTGAGCGGGTTCAATATAAAGATAATTTGTTTCATCAGCATCACCGAGCAAGGAAAACTGCATATCATAGAACCAAAAATTTGAAGTCATGTGGCTAACCCACACAGTCCGCGCAATGGAATAAGGCCCGTTAAGGCCCATGTCCCAGAAGTAGCAACATTTCAGTCTGATTAAGCCAATATTTTCAGCCGGAGTCTGTATGTTTTCTGATAGATAGTACTCCATAGATAAACACATCATCGCTTTCCATCATAAGAGATAGAGTTTATCTTTACAGAATAGCATTACAGGTCCAACAAATAACGTTAATCGCGACCACGATACGATATCTACACTAAACATTAAAATAATTTCGCTGTTCAAACACAAAGCTAAGCAATTCATTAGCAATTCAATTGTCCTAGCTATCAGAACGAACCTCGGGCTAAACGATTAACGGCGTGCACACACTGGGCACGGCTGCTGGACACCTGGAATTGAAAAAAATCATTTATGCTAACTAGGCTGAGAGACAGCACTTTTTGAACGTCAAATTTTACATAAAGACAGTCCCCCAAAACGCCCACCCGTTACCACTTCCTAGTGTTTTAGTTGGTAAGAAGAAGTGGCGCAACAAACTCCCCAGCAACACGTCTGTCTGTTGCGTTTTAAGAACTTGAATTTAATACAACAGTATGCAAAGTCATTACATGGGAAAGGTAGGAAAATAAAATAATCATCCAATATGGAAATCATATATGAATTCACTATAAAACATTGTAAAGAGTAGATTCAATAAATTAAAACAGATTGAACTACATAGTCATAAAAAAAAACAATTATATGAACTCATATGACTTGTCATAAGCTAACTTATAGAGAAAGAACATGATAAATATGACATTGTCTTGCTTTCAATGTAATCAAAGGATCAACTTGCTAAGTGAAAGTTCGGGGCTACTGTCCAAGAGCCTTCAGACATTATATCAATCTGAGGGTCTTTAAATCAAGAGAGACTAATAGAAGCGGAGTATCAATGAAAACTGATTCAGAAATGGGTTTTCTTTTTCGCGCTTTTATGTGATGCTGACAAAACTGCGTGGATCAGCTACTAATCTCATAAAGATTTAAGTATTACAATCTTACGAAGTTTGCAATTTTCCGGTGACATGCACAAAGTTTACAATGGACTCATCAGAACCGCACATGATTGTACAGTTTACAGAAACACATAATATTACACGTTTCCGAATAAAACACTTAGGAACACAACCTATCCATCAAAGAACATCATAAAATTTATTACGAGACTTTCGGAAGTATCGATAAATGGTAATAACACGCTTGGTTTTTGTACAAACAAAATTGACAATTACGCCTATTGCATCAGCCGCTAAGATGAATATGTTCACTGCACACTTGAACTACTAAAACTGCCGTAACAAAGGTAAATAATGAAAAATGATATCAAATTCTTACTGAAAATTTGCACTAGAGTGAACGTTCCCGTGAAAATTTTAATGGTACCGCAAAGTTGTAGCGACACAGACCCATTCCGTGTGCGCCCGCCATTAGTCCTGCACCGAACGCTTGCAAATTATACAGTTAGATTGCAAATGCGCGTATTAAAATAGTATGAGCGTACAAAGTGCTCTAATTGTGCAATTTTGTAAACTACACGCTTGTATAATGCAGGTTTTGTTGGAATTATTTACTAGTTAGTTGCGACTAAACGCAGTTTGGGACAAAGTTTACAAAATGGTTTTAATAAAAATAAAGAACATTTTGGTCTAGAATATGGAGAGAGTCAAATACTTTGGCACTGAAGAAACGTACATACATAAATTGACGTGTTTTTCTATAATTCTTGCCTCGTTTACGTTCAGACATCAGAGGCCCTATTGTCTAAAACCTCGTTCAACAAACCGTTCTGCTAGCTAATATATGAGATATAACGTGACATTTCGATAGTTTTTGTCAAGAACATACTTTTATGATGTTTTGACAGGGTTACAATTTGATGGGCTGACACATTTCTTTTCAATAAAGTAGAATTCCCAGAAAAAAATATTGATGATTACGCCATATTTATCTATGGTACTCATGTCTTTTTTCAGCCTACATAACTGTAAATTACAGGAGAAATCGTCATGGCAATATTTTCGTGTAAACGTATTTTAATTGCAAAAAAATACGACTAGAAAAAATCTCGAAAATCCTCTGCATTATTTTTTACTGTTAAGTCTTGAGTCAAAATATGCACGACGACGCTCTAAAACACCTCTCAAGGAAACGTCGAAAGCACGTATTTTTGGGCCTTTATTTACTTCATAATTAATTGGACAACGTAAAACCGGTCAAATATTTAAAAGGCGAGGAATACGCACCTAGCCTTTCTGAAAATCACCTTGGTTTACACCAAACACTGTAATTTTATTTTTTGAACATTTGACTTCAAATTTCCACCATAAGTCAGGCCAAGATCACAATGAACGCAGCATCCGGAACAAACGGGAAGTAGTTTCAAACTCCGATACTTTTGTTTTTTTTTTTTTAAGAATGAATTCAAAAGGTTGGTCACTAAAATGGAATTTTTCCATTTCAGCGTTGTCAAAGTGTTTTCAAGTTTTGCGCCAAGGGAGAACTAGAGCAATGTCTTTTGTTTCTTAAATGACCTTATGGCTTCAAAATGGGCGCTATTTTATTTCAAAAAGTTTTAATACCGTTTTGCTGACACATTCTAGCTAGCTGTCAGATTGTCCGTGCCTCGGCAAGCACGTTAACCCGTTGGTCCCGGCTGTCATTTGTAGATCTTTGGCAGTCGTTACGGATCGTCAGAAGCCAGAAAATCTGACTCCAGTCCTGCCAAAAAGTGCCGTCTTATCCAGTTAATGGGTTATGGAGATCTGGTAGGCAGCCGCTCCACGTAAAATACAGGTAGGTATTCAGCCGAATCCGGTTTACTGGGAGCCGACCCCAATATAGTACGGAAAACTGAAATCTATAAATGTTACATAACAATAAAGAGTTAAAACAACAAGGATACTAATTGACGAGAAACATTTTTAGTTGCTTCTTCAATTTCACATTTACTAAGCTCTCTCCAACTTTTTGGCAACTTATTATAAATAGTTGGAACCATGCAGAAAACACTTTTGCGCATAAGTGCTGTCCTACTCCTTTACAGGCAGAACTGATATTAATAGGTATGAGATAATGTGGTATATTAGATAATGACATACATATGTATGTTTAGTATTTCTAACGCATCTTTCCTTAGCAGAGCTGACTTTCATATGGGATAATGTGATATATTATGAGATAATGACATACATATGTCATGTATAGAATAGAATACTCTTTATTATGTACACCATATAAGTTACAGAAAATATAGACAAAGAAAACATTACATAGGGTGACACAATGGGCGACCTTATCGTTAAAAGCGATCTTTTGAAGACAACCATTGGATGGATTTTAAAGAGATAAGGAAATACAGTAGGTACTGTAGGTAATCTTAGGTGTACTAATTATATATACAATAAATACATAATAAATAAATATATGCAATAATAATTATGAAACAAAAAGTATAGAATCTAATCTAAATAAAATCGATTAAAGAGAGAGGTAGTGATTTTTGACCATTGTTTTAAAAATGAACAAAGATTGAGCCCGCCTTACCGATACGGTCAAGGCATTCCATAACCGCACCGCTTGTATCGTAAAAGATTTTTCGTAATTAAGCTGGTGGAATGTATCGGCATCTCTAGTCTCAAGTTTTTGTATGTATGTTTTGTATTTCTAAAGCGTCTTTCCTTGTTACTGTCTAGTTTATTGTACTTACTTTTACTATTATAATAGGGTTGTTTCCTGAGAAATAAAAATATGATTCTATTTAGTCCGTCAGTTAGATTATCGAAAAATATTGGACCCGTATTTTTTGCTTTATGAAATCTCTAAAAATTGACGAAGATAGAGACTTCAAAGATCATGAGTGGGGGCTTGTGACATCAGGGCGTGGTAAAAACGTCGCACGGAGTGACGTCACACGAGTTTTCAACGCACTATATCGTCTTCGTTTTTTGATTACGTGAAAAAATAAATAATACGTGTCCAATATTTTTGGGAAGTCTATCTTACGGACTAATTAGATTTTTTTAGGCAACTACCCTACGAACCAATTGTCTCAAGAATTATATTGATAGCATATCGCAACTCCGCTCAAATGTCATAAGTAAAAAAAAAAAAAACTAACGAACGAGTAATAACAAAACAGTTCATCTAATATACGATACGAACGATACGTACAATGTCACTAGCGCCATCTAGGCGTAAATAGTTAAACTATTTACATTATTTGAGATAAGATTTTTGGAACGTAAGAAGTTTTTTGCACCAATAGTACAATAAAAGAGAAACTTATGACACTATTTGAGCAGAGATGCGATATGACTGATTGATGCCAAAAAAAAAATTAGGCCATACACATAAAGTGTAAAGTAATGATTAATGACCAATGCCGCTAAATATGGAGTCGTGGTCGACTTGTATACTGTCTTCCTGGTACCGCTCTGGTTTCCTTTTACAACAGATGGCAAAACAATCGACGGTCGATTCGATAATACCTGGAGAAGGTCCACGAAAACCGTTGGAAAGTTTTGTTTTTTTTTTCTGGATGAGAGATCATCAAATGACGTCATCCGCTCTGGGCGAAACGGAAGGGAGTGTCAGACTCTTAATGAGTAAAATCCACCCGTGTTTCTCCTAGTGTCCCTTGCGTGCCAGGGTCAGGAAATTAAGATAATATATAAAAGAAAAAACAAGACTGACAACAAATATTGAACCAATGATTTTAAGAATAAAGAAAACAAACTTACTAATTCAAGAAATTTTAGTTTCCTAGCTAACAAACTTCCAAATTCCCCGAAAGACTGAGCATTGACGCATTGAATTACTAAGTGGCATTGAAAACTAACTCCGCCACCTCGATTCGACTTTCAAGAAGTTTATTCAACACAGTGGTTAATGTAAAGTCGAATTAGCGAGAATTCAATTAAGCCAACACTACTAGCTTACAGGAGTAGGACTGGTTAGTTTAAGTTACAAAGTAGTTGGTCGATGAATGGGAACTGTTTAACAAAGAGGAATTAGCGCAATGTGGTCGAAATAAGATTCCAATTTTGAACTTCTTCCTTTTTACATAGGTACTAAAACTTTTATCCAGCCAGTCATAATGAACTTTTAGTTTTCTTCAAAACCGAGCTCCAAACTCTTTTTCGCTATTTGTGGACTTATGACTGTTTCATAAAACTTTCATTGAACAAATTAGAAAATAGAGTTAAACTATGTGACATCGAATGATAGGGTTTATTTTGGGGGCTAGAATAGATTCCTACTTTCAATTGTTTGAGACATGTTTTAATGAGAGCGCCCATATTTCAAATTCAAAACTTTTTGATTCCGTAATATAATTTAAGGAGCCCCCTGCCTACTACTTTAACAGTAATAAGCCTCTTTATTTCCTTACTAATAATAAACAGTTTTTTTTTTAACTAAGGACCTCTCAACTTGTATAGGCCTCTTCCATGTCATCCATTTTTTCCTACCTTGGGCTGTTCTCATTCAGTCGTTGATTGCAATTTTTTTAAGTTCGTCGTCCCATCTATCCAGGGGGCGGCCTCTTTTCCTTTTTTCGGGGTGGGGGAGGGGGGGGGCAGCCCATGTAGTAATTTTTCTAGTCCATCTCTCTTTATCCGGACGTTCAATGTCACCAGCCCACTTCCATTTAAATTTCTTGCAGTGGATTAATGCATCAATAATTTACGCTGTGTCTTTTTTTGTCTGAGTTTCAAGTTACTACTTTAATATTGGAAGTTAATTAACTTCGAACCAAGTCGCGTCATTCCACTAGATTTCAAAGACTCGAGGCTCGCATCCTCTAGGCAACATTTGACGCGCAATACGTGACGCCCAACATTTTCAGCAACGTGCACAGCAACGAGCAGTGGTGGCCGAGTGGTAACGGTCCCGACTTAAGAATTGCAGGTCGCGGGATCAAACCCAGTCAGGCGCATTTCTTTGTGTAATTAATTTCATTACCACTGCTCTCAAAACGGTGAAGGAAAACATCGTGAGGAAACCGGCATAACCCGCATAACCCGCACTGGGCCCGCGTGGTGGTTTACGGCCCATTCCCTCTCCTACAGAGGCGGCCTGTGTCCCAGCAGTGGGAAAAAAAAGTTAAAAGGCTGATTATGCACAACAACGTGTGAAGTTGCCAAAAGGCGCGCAACAATGACAATTAACTAAAAACTCGTTGCCGTTCAACATAATTATGCAGTGTGCATTATGGCATTTGTCAAATGTTGCCTTATGAATACGAGGCGTGGCGTAATGGAACAACACTTTCACAAAATAATAAATATTAAAAAACTGAAATCCAGCAAAAGGTATCCATTGCCCTTGACTCTCTCCCCATAACTGAGTCCATAATGAAAATTTTACTGTAGCTATGAACCCAGACACCCGTTAATTTTACACTTTACGATGTAATGTATCAAAATCCTAATATTGTGCTTCGTTTTATGTTGGTTTAACAGCGGTTTTATAGTACTGAGCGTGAAAATCGTTCGCGTCATTTCGAATTACTGAATGACAGTCGTGTCCCAGGAGTACAAGCCAGGATTAGCAAATTGTGGGTGGTAAGTTCGAACTCAGGCTGGCAGGAATCGCAACAGAAGAAGACGCCCCGGGCGTCGGGAAACGCAGGGCGATTCTCGGCCACCCGTAGGTGCGGGCCTGCGGATGACGAGCTATGGGTGGCTCGCCGTCCGATAGCAACCAGGCCCCAGCAGACGGCGCGTCGTGTTCTACGCGCGCCTCAAACAGCCGTCAGCAACGAAGACGGGGCCCCATAGGGTCTGTGTCTGCTAGGGTTGCGGAATTTGCTCGAAAGAGTCACCGCGGCCCTGGAACGCAAAGGGCACAAGAAGGATCACGGGTGGGTTTTAGTCAGTAAGAGTCTGACACTCCCTTCCGCTCCACCCAGAGCGGGAGAAATCATATGATTATTTCCCATCCAAAAAAAAAAAAGGCTGGCAGGAATACATTTTTATCAGCTCACGAGTTTTTTAACCAAACACTGTCAATGCGCGTCTTACACTCGAATCAAAAGAAGCTTTGGACGTATCTGACCAGAAAGTTTTATTCACGTACGTTACCAATTTGCGATTCAAGTTGCTCTCCTGAAGTCCTGTTAGCGATTACAGAGTACATTTTATAAGCTTAAACCCGCTGCTATGACGTGTCATTGCCACATTGAATACGTCATAACAAAGGAACAATGCTATAGGGAACGTGCAGAAACTATAGGTGGCAGCACAAACGCGTCAATGTCAAGTATATTTTAAGTATAAGTTTCAAATTTGCAACGCTAGATGGCACAGACTACTTCGTGCACGTTCCCCTAAACGCACAGTGTACCGCGTAGAACATGCTAGGTGGACAATATTATTTTATGATATTTAACGATGCTTTTATTTATAAGTAGTCATATTGAGGCATTATTAATAATTTTTGGTACGATTTTGTGATAAAAAAAAAACAAAAAAATATATATAAAAACAGAAAATTTTATTTATTAATAATAAACAAACAACAAAATTGCATTAAATAAATAAATACCTACTATACAAATTAACTTAACCTAAATCTAATCATCAGAATCATCATCAAAATCTTCTGGTGAATCGTCATCATTTTGTGGCAATGTGCGACAATATGATGACGTTTCCGGTCTTGATGCTACTATGGTCGGGCTTACAATTAACTTTACTACCTCTGCACATATTTTTTCCGGCTTTTTTTGGGGAATCTCACGAAGAATATTGATGAAAGGGTCAGATGTTATTATTAACATGGACAGCAAGTCTCTATTCGTGGCAACACGTGAGCACTTGCGGGTGTTGTACTCCCTAAATCTGCGGCAATCTTTGTTACGTGCTTCTTGAGCCTCTTCGGAAAGCTGCCCAATTGGAAGCAATGCCGCTTTGATGACCTCAGTACTGTGTACTAATATTTTATGTACAGTAGCAGGCATATAGTACCACGAATAGAGACTAAGGTAATGTCTTCTAGTTTCAAGACAAAATTTATTAAATTCAACTATGTTTATTTCGAACCCAGAAGACAATGTCCTCAAAATAACATCAAATTGTCACTAATTCACTGGCACTTCGAGATTCTACGAGATCCACGACTCGACGTTTTTTCGTCTTAAACGACGATTCCTCGAAATCTTTGCGAGGTCTTCCTGCAGATGCCACAGCCTCACTCGATGTCGAAGGTTGTGGGGCTGAAGAACTCACAGTAAACTCGTATGTCTCCTTCATCCAGCCAAGTCTTATTTGTAATTAAAAAACGCTCCTTCGATTTTCCCTAAGCCAACCATTTGGCTCCAATCTTAGTAGAAAAGTTGGATATTTTCAACTTTATTTCTCTTTGGCTGCTTTCAGTAATCTCACCAAAGTGAAATTTTGAAGAAAGATAGTCATAAATACGCGACCTTTTATCATTCTTCGTGTGTTTCAACCACTCTTCAAAAAATGCTACCTTGAAATAGAGTAAACGTGTTCTGAAAAAAAAATGTTGTACTGAAGTGTGCTGAACAATATGTGTATTTTTACAAACTTCACAGTTATACCTACAATATATCTAAAAACTAGCCCGAATAGAGGCGAATCAATGTATTTCCAGAAAGTTCAAAGTTTTCTTTATGAAAAAAATTACGCTAAAATTTATGCATCAAGTTAAAAAAATGCTAAAAATTCATTTTAATAGATTCTGATAAAAATAATATATTAAATAATAGTACATACCCTCAGTATTAATATCCATCACAAAAAACTTTCACAATATCACTATAAACCACTATGAGATGTGCACAAAAGTGTCGCTAAATTGCAACTGATTGACCGGAACGCTTGCATTAAACTCATTACCTGACTTCTGAACTCTATGACTCATCAGTTAAGCATTTGAAAAACAACAATTTCTCGGAATTTGGAGTTTGGGGGTGTTGTTTGTGTTAGGCAATTAAGATTTCCTGGAAATGAAAACTTGAATTTTGTCCACCTGGCATGTTCTAGGCGAAATACCGTGAAACGGAGGGTGCAGGAAGTATAGGTGGCAGCACAGTTCGAATATTTACAACGTAAAAGTTTTAGATTTACAAAACTAGATGGTATAGTCTACGCCGTGCACGTTCCTTATTGGTTCTATATAGCTGTCTCTTGTCACAGCGGAATCACGATAGTATTGGCACGCCAGGTTTTCTTACGATCATTTTTCTTTCACTGTTGTCAAAAATTAGAGTCGCCATCTAGTTTAATTTGCAAACACCATTTGGCGAAACAAATGAGAGCGCTACGCTCAAGTTTCACCGTTTTATTCATAGATGTCCGCACTGTATAGTTTTTAGTTGAAGATACTTAGACGTCACTTGTTTTGCATAGATGTCCTTTATTTAAACATAATACTCTCTGTAGTAAAAAGCTTTACAAAGTTTGATTAGATTTTTATTAAAATACATATTTTTACGAATTTATTTTACCAAAAAACTTTAGAGTGAAATATTTTTTCTATAGTTTAAAGATTATTTAGTTATCCAAGGATTCCGGCCAAGTTCAAATCGCGGAGAATCTTGTTTCCAGCATCTTGTACGGTGTCACTCAAAAATTTTGTTACTTCGTCCTGAAAAGAGAAAATAAAATAACATCAGTTTGCGTGTCTTAATACGTAGTTTATTAATAATGCAATAAAAAAATCTCTTGAATCTCGAGTTGAAAGATATTTTACTGTAGGACTAGCTTCTGCCCGCGACTTCGTCAGCGTGGAATAGTTACTTTACCCCCGATTTTGAAACTCTCAGCCCGATCGGTTTAAAAATACAAAGTTTCATACAAACTTTTATCCCCTATTTTATCCCCTTGGGGGTAGAATTCATCAAAATCCTTTCTTAGCGGATGCCCACGTCATAACATCTACCTGCATGCCAAATTCCAGCCCGTTCCGTTCAGTGGTTCGGGCTGTGTGTTGATAGATCACTATGTCAGTCAGTCACTTTTGAGTTTTATATATTAATATAGCCTATTTATTGAGGAATATAATATATGACACCACGCTACTACCAATAGGGGCAACAACGAAATATGTTGCAAAACAAGGGTTTTTTTCTGTCTCTTTCTCTTATGTCACGAAAACGAAGTTGCGCGGGTCATCTGGTTTAAGAATAAACTATAACAAATAGTCATGATCATCTTTTAGCCAAAGAATGACAACTCCTACACATGCCTCCCCAAGCATGGGAACTTTTGCATCTTGCTTGCGATGGACACCTAAACCGGCTTGAACCATCAGTCAACCGAGCTTATAACATACCTATAAGAATATACATGAATGTCTGAACATTTTTTGGCTGGCAAATAAAAAAAAATTGCCGATAGAAATGAAGACTTAAAACTTTAGTATTCAATTTTGAAATAGTTTGAATTAAAATAATAATCAAACTAGAACACTATTTCGACAATGGACTGTATGTAGGTACATTGAAATTTTCACTAAATCCATTCTATTTCACTTATACACATGAGCATGTCGGTAACTCGAACCCATAAGTTTTCCCCTACCAAGAAATGCCCAACGCGGCTAAAGGAGTTTTTATTTAAATAACTTGGTACCTACGCGCCTAAATTACACACAACAAAACCTTGCTGACTTAATAAAACTTGCTTAACAAAAATAACATGTATTTACTAACCTCATGCAGTTCCAACAATTCTGGGACCAAATGCTTCAAGAAAATGTTGATGAAGTCTGACATACCAGAATCATTCATCAGGCCATTGATTTGAGACTGTAAATAATAAAATAGAACTTATTTGTAAGCTGTAGTTGTGCTATATTTAAAACTAGCAGCACCCCGCGGTTTCACCCACGTAGTTCCCGTTCCCATGGGAATACGGGGATAAAATATAGCCTATGTTACTCAAGGTGAATGTAGCTTTCTAATGGTGACAGAATTTTTGAAATCGGTCCAATAGTTTTTGAATTTGTTCGTTACATACAAAAATATAATAATACAAATCTTTCCTCTTTATATTATTAGTATAGACATATAGCTAGTACAGATAAACCTCTATGACTTGGCACAACATTATGTATTCCACAGAAACATGGGCACCTATGTCTTTGATCTGACATCAGATTGCAAATTCCATAAGACTTTACGAAAGTAAATTATAAACTTTCAATGATTTCGAACTAAACATTTATTCTACATTCATACTATTCAAATTCGATCTTTCATAATCCCTCAGTGTCGTGCCCAGATATTGTCAACGGGCATAAACTGGCGACCAAATAGTGCACAGATGTAAAATTTATCCATTTTAATTTGCTAAAGCAAAAATTTACCTAACTGGCATGTGCTGGTAGAGGTACTAACTCTATGGAACTCTATGGAGGTTGTAAATAAGGTTCCCGTTATACATAATATGAAGCCACATAGAGCAAGACCATTTCAAATTGCTATACAACATTGGTTCATTGCCTTGCGCATGTTAGACTAACCATAGACGCAAGTTGAAACTGCAAAAGTCGGTTCAATGATCATAAACATAACGCTGGACTTCGCAAAAGGAATTCAAATGGTTCTTACCTCAAAACCATTCAAAGACAGTTGCACATTGCTGCTAGTGATCTGTAAGAACAAGCCTGATCCGAGGGTGATCCTTGGGCCCACCACTAAGGTGCCCTTAATTCTGGGCTCGATAAGGTCGATCCTGTAAAATAAGATTGGCAGGGTTTGAGCATCCCTAAAAGCTGGTTCACATTAGGTCGGACCGACAGTTTACTGTCGACCGACTGTCGGTTGTTGTTGTTCACACTAGACGCTGCCGACCCGGCCTAATGTGAACACCACTGACGGTACGATCGTTTTACTGCCCGGATCGCCACAAAAGTTGACTTTTGTATACAATGGACGACGAAAAGATTCGTATTTATTTCGCCATCCATATTAAAACGTGTTTTCTCTGCATAAACGACGGCGAAACTGCTCGCGCGAGTACCGAAAGCAGGGAATGAGCGGGTGGAAGGGTGGCGGACGGCTGACTCCGCCGCTTCGCGCCAACAAATGTAAACGGCGCTATACTTGCCAGTACGCCAATATTACGCCGACCCGACAGAAATCGTGGCTGAATGTCCGGTAAAAGTGTCGGCTCCGATAGTTTGGTCGGGTCGCCCATATGTGAACGGCGCTATTGAAATACATACGCCAATATGGATCCGACACGTGTGTCGGCCCAGTAAAACTGTCGGTCCAACCTAATGTGAACCAGCTCTAAGCCTCGGAAGTCGCAGGGCGATTCAGGCCACCGTAGGGGCGAGCCTGCAGATGGCGAGGTGAGCCGCCGTCCGATAACTACCAGCCCGGGTCCATGGAGCGTCGTGTTCCACGCGCGCCTCAAAGAGATGGCAGCAATCAATGTACGCTATACAGTAATATCCCTTTTGTCATTCATATTGAAGCATAAATGTCAGCGTAATATTAATTTCGGCGTTTATGATGACGCAAGTCCTGGGTTGTGATAAAACTCATTTTATAAGGAGATTACAGCAATTATGCTTACTTGGCATCTCCATTTCCGAAAATATTAGTACCCGCCGCAGAAAGCGTAAGGTCGTAGTTACCTGAAAAAAGAAGTAAATAGAAGTCAGGTTTTGGTTTCTATACAGATTAACTCGTTAAACACTAATCTAAAATAACAAAAAAACAACTGACTGTTTACTGTTACCTTCTTCTATCTTTGCTTGTACAAAAACAGATGATATTTTATGTGACTGTTCCGAACTGATCTCATGATAGATGTGCTTTACAATAAAATTGTGAGTATTAAAATTACTCCGGAAAGGTCATAAATGATTTTACAAAGAAACTCTGGAAAATACAACGTTTATGAAATGCATAAATTCCGTCCTTCTATCATTAGCAAGAATGTGTCCGACAGCTATGGTTTAGGTCTACAACAACAGTTGTACACTCAATTTTTATTTAGTTAACAATTTACGCACACAAATGTACATATGCCATGGGCATTCTCCACCAGTCAACCTTCGGGTGATGCAAACGTGAATAACTGAATACCCTCGGCATTCTCTAACAGTCAACAAAGAGGAACTGTTTTGGGAGTAGTGAAAATATCATAAAGTGATGTCCAGTTGTAGGTCTTGAATTCACAGCCTGGCTAGACCAGTTTGCCTTAAATCTTGTGAAAATAGACGCATTATTTTGGACCTTAGCTTGTCATATCTCTCTGGTGCAAAGGCAGCTTAAAGAATTCTGGTAAAACAAATGGGCCAGTCTGTACAAATAGCCTTCATACTCACAGCAGTATAGTCAGTGGCATAGAAGGACCTCCTCATCTGTCCTCCGTAGGTTCTTAAGACAAGTTAGGTGCAATACGATCCTACAGCGCTTAGAGATTTTGCATCATCAGACTTGATTCGTATTCTTTTCTATTTCAGAAAAATACTTCTTCATTCACCATCGACTCGCAGTGGCTATCAACTTTGATTTTATTGGGCTCAATAGATGGCTACTTTAAACGTCGGAGGTATTCAAGAAATCCTTCAAAGTACAGGCGCATGGGCACTTGGGGCAAACCAACGTGTGGCTTATATTCTGAGGAAGAGAAAAATACTAACCAGCTAGAACCTCCAGGACAGGAACATGGATGTCGAACTCAATTCGGTACCTGATAGGGATAATGGAAGCCATATTGATTTTCAGTTTGTCGACCACGAATGAGCTCAGCTTCGAGACTCTCAGGTCTTTGATGTCCACGTGAGAACTAGAAGAAAAGGTGAACAAGAACATTTTAGTACATCAATGAATTCACTTAATCTTTCTAAACTATTTTAGGATCGACTTCTAGTCTTACCGGATGAAGCAGAGTATCATGATATTGAGGGTATGCCTATCTAATGGTAGACCAGTAGTGGCCAAGAGAGCAGTGGTGGCCAAGTGGTAACGGTCCCGACTTACGAATTGTAGGTCGCGGGTTCATACCCAGCCAGGCGCATTACTTTGTGTAATGAATTTGTGTAATTAATTTCATCACCACTGCGCTCAAAACGGTGAAAGAAAACATCGTGAGGAAACCGGTATGTCCTAGAAACAAAAATTCGAAGACATGTGACATTCACCAACCCGCACTGGGCCCGCGTGGTGGATTACGGCCCATTCCCTCTCCTAGAGAGGAGGCCTGTGTCCCAGCAGTGGGAACGTTAAAAGACTGATTATGCTATCTAATGGCTACAACCCAGTTGGATAACATAATACCCCTTGGCAAGACTGGTGTCAGATTTTCTGGCTTTTAGCTATTCTTTATGGCTGATGACTTTCATAGAACAGTAAAAGAAATTAATTACTCGTACATGACGAATGAATATCGGTTTTTGGATATGCCTGACATCAATCACGTTAAGTTTATCACAGATAAGTTTATCAATGCAGAATGTTAAAAAAAACCGGTCAAGTACGTGACGGATGTCGCATATTTAGGGTGTCGCGGCCGTACCAAATGTCAATATATTATTGTCACAATGTGATCTCCTTGGCTGTAAGTTACTGGCAGACAAGTTTGTCGACAGAGCTTTGGAAGCGTCTAACAAAAATATAAAAAATATTTAAATTATGAATGTGAAAAACATGCATGACGGCCGAAACAAATCAAGAAGAGTAATAAAGCGCTTATTCAAGGTTGACCACTCAATGTCGATCCCAAAATGGCTTACGATAAACGTATCTACAGGCAACCACGATTAATTTCTTACCCAGGTATTGTCAAAATTTCTTGATCCAGATGCAATTGTTCAATTTCCAAGGGATCCAGGACTGGTACAGCATCGGAGCCGGTCAGCATAGTCTTCCTTAAATCCTCCAGCAAACCAAGAACCACATTCTCGAGAGCACTACTCCTTATCAATACATCTGTAATTAGTTAAGTTCTAGTCGTAACTACCATAATGTGGGTATATTATGTTATCTGCCTAACTCCTTTTTTTGTTTCCTGGAAGGGAAATCATCAAATGACTCCTCCTGCTCCGGGCGGAGTGGAAGGGAGCATCAAACTCTTACTGACTTGAGCCCACCTGTGTTCCTTCTAGTGCCCTTTGCGTTCCAAGGCCGCGGTGACTCTTTCGAATAAATTCCGCAACATCTACCTAACCCCTTGAGGAATACATGATACTTCATTATGTTATTGCTTAGCTTTCAGCTGCTGTGATTCCGTTGTTCTGGCCTCAATTCCGAGATTGGGCAGTGTTTTTGAGGTTTCCTAGCAAGGTTTTCTTACTCACTCAGAGTTTAAAATTTTTTTAAAACTCTGAGTGAGTAAATAAATTTACCCGTAAGTAGCTACATATATCTTGTGGTAAGGATAATTATACTCCTACCTGCTTAAATGACCAGGATAAATAAACTATTGTTTTATTTTTTAAATACCTTGCCCCACACTGGAAATTTCTGTATCGTGGATGCGTTTACAAACATAAAAAGACAATCACTGAACAATTCGAAGTATAACAAAATCGAGTTTTGTACATAAAGCCTATGTTTTCTTGCTGACTACTCTGAGAAGAAATACCGTCACCGATTCAGAGGTCAAAGTCTCTTTTCAAGTCTATACAATTAATGTTTGGTCAGATCATTAGTTAGCACTATGTAAATTAATGTCTGGGGTGGTCCTTTGATGAAATCACCCAACAGATTCGAATGGACCTGTCCAGACAGTGCAAGCATTTGTCAGTTATCGTGCAGCTCACCTTGGAACTATAAGGAGCTCAACATTATTTTCACCGCCCTCATATCAAGCAGGATGTTTTGTAAATTATGATTAAAGTAACAGTAGCAATAAACTTACTTTGCTCCAAAAAAGATTCATTAATTTTGGTGAGGTCCACAGGTATAGCTACTGATAAGCCGAGGATTGATAGCAATACCAAAAGTAACTGCATTTTATGGCCTGAAAACAGATCAAAATGAAAATTTGTGCAAACATACCAAAGTCTGCTTGGTAGCTTTTATCTATTACGTGTATTAATTTGTGTACGCACAATATATTTAGGAAAAGAAAATTGTGTACAGATAGAAGAACACGAAGCTACTACATTGTACTTTGTATGTTGATGTGTCAAACAAAGGAGGATCAAAAATATTGTTGTATTGTATGAACGCTGGATAGATTGTGTAAAAAATGAAATGGTTGAAAATGAGATGGTTATTATAATGTTTAATAGAAATGCATTGAAGAACATGACATGCTAATCCAACCCTAAATCAATGAGAATAAGGATATTAGAATGATGATATCAATTGTAGACGAA
The DNA here is from genome assembly GCA_905332915.2 of Hecatera dysodea. NCBI lineage: Eukaryota > Metazoa > Arthropoda > Insecta > Lepidoptera > Noctuidae > Hecatera > Hecatera dysodea. The sequence goes on along the minus strand of HG995288.1, from coordinate 5,742,968 downwards.
GTAAAAATAAACGATGAGTTGTGTGAAAGATGATAAGTATAAAAACCCAAGCAGCCAAAAGTATTTGTATAAAAACAATAGAACGTGTTAACGAATATTCCGTAAAACACCTAAGACCCATTTATTTGAAGAATGTAAAAGTGACACATTTAAATCAATGTTTAGTATCAAAACGAATTAGTAAATGTATCAGTCTTGTGCGGTGTAATGATGAATGCAATATAATGATATAATTATGACTTGTAGAAGAAGACCAAATAGGTACAAAGGAGGTAGCAACTTAAATTACGAACAATAGAGAAAATATGGAAGAAGAACAATTCTGCGATATCGATGCAGAGGAATACCAAAGAAACGATGGAAGAGTGTTGTGAAAGATAATACAGCTAGAAAGAAGGTAACCATGGCGATTATAGAAAATATTGCATAGTGAAAGAAGAAGACACACAGTTGGGGGAAGTGCAAGAGAATTTCGAAATCAATAGTAAATAAGTTTTGTGAAAGTTGATATGACTAAAACGGAGAACTGTTTGAGATGAAACTGCGGATGAATTGTGTGAGGGTTGAAATAGTTGGGTGCAAGGAAGGTGACTATTGGAATAAGAGCCAACAGAGAACTATCGAAAAATAATAATGCTACACTGGCCTTAAACAAATTGGCTCTTGGGCAGGAGGTTGAAAATGATATTAAATTGTAAAAGAGTTAATTGGTATTCACGAAAATTAATTTAGATGTATTTTCCAAAACGTAAATTCTTAAGGAGACTGTACATTCTAATAGAGTTAGTTATATGCGAAAAGACTACCGCAAACCAGCAATGACAGACAAAATTGTAAGGAAAGGGAGAAGTAGGTCTTTGACTAGTAGTGAGACAAAATAGGCAAGATATAGAGGTTACAAACGGTAAAATAAAGAACAATGGTGACAGGAATATGTGACATTAAAACCAAAGTATTATTAACAGCGCCCCGCGGTTTCACCAGCGTAATTCCCGTTACCGTGGAAATACGAGGACAAAATATGGCATATGACACTCACAAATAATGTAACTTTCTATTGGTAAAAGGATTTTCAAGATCGATTCAGAGATTACCCCTAAAATCTCACAAAATCAAAAACTATAATATTAAGTATAGACATAAATTATAATCAAAGTAATTAAATAATTCACAAACATACCTGTATTTCACGTGCTGTCCATTAAACTGTAAATGAGAATTCCGTGTGGATAGATAAATACTAAATCAGCTATTGACACAAAAGATAACAATACTTAATCTGGATAATAATTGATTGCAGTATTTGTTTCGTCATTGACAGTGATTTTGTTAATGATAACAAAAAAAGGAGTGTATTGTTCTTTTTAAAAAAAACCGACCGACTTTTTACCGAGGATTGACTCGCAGGAACATTTTCCGGGATTCATATAGACTATGGCACTCACCGATAGTGTGAAGTTCTATCAGAAAGAAGCGAAAGTTTATCTGGTAACAGTCCATCATATTATAGACTAGCTGTCCGCACAACTTCGTTTGTGTCACATTTTTTATAACTGCTCCGTTCCTATTGGTCTTAGCGTGATGATATATAGCCTATAGCCTTCCTTGATAAATGGGCTATCTAACACTGAAAGATTTTTTTAAATCGGACCAGTAGTTCCTGAGATTAGCGCGTTCAAACAAACAAACTCTTCAGCTTTATAATATTAAGTATAGATACATTATAAAACAAATTAAAAAAAAACACTATAGAGACACTGTTTTGCGGCACACACAGTGTTGTTTCTTTCGACTGCACCAAAAAGGTTCACTTTAGTTTGTCAGAATTTCCTGAATTATAAAAAAAAGACATTTCACGTCTCTTCATAATATAAGCTTAAATAGCTGTTGTGTCAATTATTTAAATTTTCTCGAAATATCTCTGAAAAGAGCAGATTTTAACAAAAAGGATATTGTTTAAACATGAATAATTTAAGTAAGCACTAGTTTTGAAAAAAATCGGCTGAATGGGTGTGGGACCACGCATAGTTAAAATTTCATATCTCTAAAAAGTATCAAGCCAATTTTCGTTGGAAGTGTCTGTGAAGTTAGAATTTTCAACTTCATAGTTTAAAAGTTGGAGGAGAGGGACACATGTTTTACGAATTTGGAAGCACAATATCTCAAAAACCATTGAATTAAATAAAAAACTTTCTGAACATCCTCTATTTCATTTTGAAAGAGCTATCCAATGATAACCCACACGATAATGTTTGTTGGAATTTATTTTTAAATCGCTCAGTTACAAGTATGGAATGCCACCCCTAAATTATTGTTTATATATTATTCTATACTATTGAATAGCAGTTCATAGGTTACACCTATCTAAGAATTTTCATTTATGTAGTTTTAATAGTCTCCGAGTAAAACATCAGTGCAACAATTACTTACAGGTAAGCACCGCATGCATTAGGATGTTGTACAATAAATATAATAAGAATTAACTAATCTAGTTTTATGTAAATTATCTAGATGTTGAAATAAAGACTGACTTAAGATAAAAATTTTACATGTATTGTATTCTATTACTATGAACAATGAAAATTTCCTTCCAAGCGAGTTAATGAAAGGCCATTAAGGGTGGTTGACATTAAACATCCAGATTTTCACATCTATAAATTTAAGATTATTATAACAGATGTAAAATTTGAAGAGAAATCATCTTTGATTTCTAATTCTACCTATAAACCACAAGATCTCTCCATATATCAGAATGCCACATCCCATTTTTGGAGAAGGCTGAAGTGAAGAATGATAAATTCGAGGCGTCGATTGTGAAAGTAAGCGAATCGACCCCATTATAAAAAAAAACTTTTTACAAAAAAATATTTTTATTTTATTTATCAGTTTTTTTATTCTTCCAACGTCAATGTAAACTAAGCCACGCCTTATAAAGGATAACTCAAATACTAGTCTTCAGATCTCAATCAATTGAAATGGGACCACACGACAAGCACCAGCTTTCGAATATAAAAAGAATCAGCAAAATCAGTTCACCCAGTACAAAGTCATGAGGTAACACATACAAAAAAAAAATTATAGTCGAATTGAGAACCTCCTCCTTTTTTGGAAGTCGGTTGGGGTCTTTTTGCTATTCCTTTAATAAACATATCCACAGATCTCACGTTATCTAGTAACTATAAGTAATCCTTGGCTATGAGATCTTATCGGTCATCGAATAATCTTAAACAGATGGTCAATTGAGTAGCAAATAAGAGACACAATAAACGATGTCCATATAACACAAGTGGGTGAAATAAGGCCATACTAATATTATGATAGTTGACTACTACTGACTTACTGTTAGATCTTAACTGGGACCTAAATGTTATTGGGGCCTTTCAATCAATTCAAATCATTTATTTCAATTAAACCCTTTACAGGCACTTTTGAACTGTCAAGACGAAAGAGATGAAGCTATCTGCACGTTCCAAAGCATAGATCTCTATGGAGAAGAACGTGCAAGAAACTCCACGGACACTCTTTTAAATCATGTTCTGTATTACATAACCTTGGTTACATCCTTGGTCGCTTCTATATGTGAGGACAATGCAAATAAAAAAAGGGAACTATAAAAACAATTCAAAGTATAAAGAATAAAACAAGTCATTGGCAGTTAAGAGGTCAGTCTCAACCGACGGCGCCCTTTCACGAACATGACGCGTGTATTGGCACCATTTAGCTTAACCATTATGAAGGGAACCGAATGATCCAACACACACGCCGCCATCAGCGAAACATTTAAGTGAGCATGACATGCTCTCAACTGCCATTTTAGTTCAAGTCACAAAGTAAACTATAACTTATCACATGTAAGTGGCCCCATGGTACTCACATTTACAATATTTGAAAATAAAATGCTTCTACATTATACAAAACTATGGTTTACAATAATCAACTAACTATGGTTTTTCTCACCATATAAGTTAGAGAAAATATAGATGAAGAAAACATTACATAGGGTGACACAATGGGCGGCCTTATCGCTAAAAGCGATCTTGTCAAGACAACCTTTGGATGGATTTTAAAGAGAAAAGGAAAATATGTACAGTACTGTAGGTAGTCTTAGGAATAATACAATAGTTGACATAATCAAATTCTTAAGATTGTTTGAAATAAAATTGTAATCATAGACTAAAATTCAAAATTGATGAAATTAACATAATTAAGTTAAGCCCCTGATCCTTCGTCGTATTGATAAATTATTCAAATTAAGCTTTATTGAAATACAACTGTAATATTAGACTAAAATTTAAAATTGATGAAATTAACACTTAAGTTTAGCCTCTGTACAGTTCGTTGTACTGATAATATCGTGAAATTAATCAAATTAAGATTTATTGAAATACAATTATAATACCTATAAGACTAAAAATTAAAATTTATAAGAATACGACTTAAGTTTAGTTCCTGTATCATTCGCCGAATTGTCAGTCTAAATCTGATACCTCGTAATTCAAATTAATTAACTTTTTAGGAGAGACAATAAAACTGATCCACAAAATAGAAAAATTTTCACAACTGTCTTTAATTTAATTAGTTAACCTCGCAACCTCGTACGTAAGATCTAAATAGTCAAATAGATCTTACGAGGTTGCTTTGTTATGCATGCTTATTATGCAAGACATTTGCCGACAAATGAAATTATTGTAAGCTAGGAAAGATTTTTGACTTAACACCAGAATTCTTGTTTGATACTTTTTGCATGAAAGTCTAACATTACCAAAACATTTTAGTTACGAGGTGCCATTTATCTAGACCGCCAGTATGTATACGACTTCTTATACATCCTGATTGGTATATCACCATCCAAAAAGCTTTATTTTAACCTGATTTTACTTACTTACTTACGAAGAAAACCGAGTTCTTCCGACATTTCTGTAAGAGCTTCGTTCAACTCCTGTAATATGATTTCTTTCAAGAGCAGGAAAATGGCATCCTGGAACAATGAGAAGTGGATTATTAATAATGCCCTTTTGCAGGTCCAAAATTGGTTCACTGCTAATAATTTTGTTTTAAATGGAAAGAAAACGAAGTGCATAAGATTTGCTTTACCAAATGTCAAAAGTAGTAATTGTGATATAGTATTGAACAGGGAAAAACTAGAATTCGTCGATAGAACGGTTTTCCTGGGGATTATGCTTGACTCAAGGCTACAATGGGGTCCTCATTTAGCATCTCTTGCAGGACGTCTAAGCTCAGCAGCATATGCTGTTAGGAAAATCCGCCAATTTACTGATGTTGATACCGCGAGACTAGTCTATTTCAGTTACTTTCATAGTATAATGTCTTACGGTATCTTGTTATGGGAACGGGCTGCAGACATCGAGTCAATTTTTATTCTGCAGAAAAGAGCCATCAAAGCCATTTACAATCTCCGCCGGCGTGATTCTCTAAGGGAACTGTTTAAGGAAATTAACATCATGACGGTACCTCGTCAATATATCTATGAAAACATTATGTACGTTAGAAAAAATCTACATCTCTTTAGTAAGCGAGGCGACAGACATAATTATGCTACTAGAAATAGGGATCAATTAGTTCAACCAGGTTTCAGACTAGCTAAAGTAGCCACATCTTTCATGGGGTATTGTTTAAAATGTTACAATAAAATTCCTCCCCATATATTAGAACTGAATGAAACGAAATTTAAAACTTGTATTAAACGCACATTATGCAGGCAAGCATATTATAAGTTGGGGGATTACATTGAAGATAATAATGCTTGGCTAAATGCCGGTCCTGCTCCACAGCCTCAACCACTTGGATAAACAAGTTTAGGATTTTATATTTGGAAGAGATGCTCGCCCTTTTTTTTTGTCTCATTTTTTTTTTTTATATATAATATTAATTTGATAATAAATAATTTCTCTTTTTTATTTACTTGCAGTTGCTTGGTTTTTGTAAACCATAGTTTTGTATAATGTAGAAGCATTTTATTTTCAAATATTGTAAATGTGAGTACCATGGAGCCATTTACATGTGATAAGTTATAGTTTACTTTGTGACTTGAACTAAAATGGCAGTTGAGAGCATGTCATGCTCGCTCAAATGTTTCGCTGATGCTGGCGTGTGTGTTGGATCATTCGGTTCCCTTCAAAATGGTTGAGCTGAATGGTGCCAATACACGCGTCATGTTCGTGAACGGGCGCCGTCGGTTGAGACTAGTCACCTCTTAACTGCCACTGACTTGTTTTAATCTTTATACTTTGAATTGTTTTTATAGTTTCCTTTTTTTTTGCATTGTCGTCACATATAGGAGCGACCAAGGATGTAACCAAGGTTATGTAATACAGAACATAATTTAAAAGAGTGTCCGTGGAGTTTCTTGCACGTTCTTCTCCATAGAGATCTACGCTTTGGAACGTGCAGATAGCTTCACCTCTTTCGACTTGACAATTCAAAAGTGCCTGTAAAGGGTTTAATTGAAATAAATGCTTTGAATCTTTGAATAGTTGAGTTATCAGAAAGGAATTTAAAAATAGGGAACATGGATCTTGGTACTCCAGAATCCGTTCATTTGTTCGTAAAGCGGGGTGTTCACTAGATGCCTTCTTTTTTCTGGATAGGAAATCATTGAATGACTTCTCCCGCTTTGATCGGAGCGGATGGGAGTGTCAGACTTTTACTGACTAAAACCCACCCGTGTTCCTCCTAGTGCCCTTTGCGTTCCAGGGCCGCGATGACTCTTCGAACAAATTCCGCAACTCTAGCAGGCACTGACCCTATGGCCTATCCCCGTCTTCTTTGCTGAAAGCTCTTTGAGGCGCGCGTGGAACACGACGCACCATCGACCCGGGCCTGGTCGTTATCGGATGGCGAGCCACCCATAGCTCGCCATCATAAGTTGACCGAAAATCGCCCACCGTTTCTTCTTTCGATCGCTCCGGACCATAGATTGAACCAGGGCCAGAGCCCCCACAAGACGCCTGCAGTGTATGTTCGGGCTATTCTCAAAAACAGACTCATCATCATCTGCCTAGCGTTTTCCCAACTATGTTGGGGTCAGCTTCCAGTATAACCGGATGTAGCTGAGTATCACTTTTTTACTAATTAATTACTAATTGGGTAATACGGTACCTTTGGACAAGACTGTTGACAGATTTTCTGTCGTCTTACAATCCGTATTTGCGGCTGCAAAATATGTACAAATGACAACCAACAACAACACCTTAACGAGCTTCCCGAGGTATGGAGTTGTCCCGGTCTGTTGAGATGGTCACCCATCCACAGACCGAGCTCAGCAAGCAGTGTTTAATCTAATGATCGGTTGTTATTATTTTGCAACGAGTACCTCTTCTTTGAAATTCTTCAACTCAAGATCAACTAGAGCTCCCAGTTTAGCTTTGCATGCAGCTTTGTTTACTTACCACCAGGTTACCCCCAACAATATAATAATAATACAGGAGGCCATGCGCCACTGACAGCTAAACCAGTATAGGATGGCCTCGCATAATGTTCAAACTCCAGACTATGCTAAGCCACTTCAACGACAAACTGTTACCCACTGACCTGCGGCGTAATGTTCATAATTACAGTATAATAAGCCTTTTAATGTTCCCACTGCACACGGAGAGGAGGACTGTGTTCCAACACAGTCCTCCTCTCTAGGAGAGGGAATGGGCCGTAATCCACCACGCGGGCCCAGTGCGGGTTGATGAATGGATAGAATCGGACATTTCCTCACAGTGTTTTCCTTCACCGTTTTGCGAGCAGTGGTGATGAAATTAACTACACAACGTAATGCGCCTGGCTGGGTTTGAACCCGTGACCTACAATTCGTAAATCGGGGCCGTTACCACTCGGCCACCACTGCTAGTTAATGAGCAATGGTAGCCGAGCAATGTTCATACCTGAGTTTAAATAAAATGATACATACCTCAAGAGTAACCTTAGAAGACTTTGCTCTAATAGGGTGACCGTCAATACACAAATCCTGACTAATTATTATGCTAGTATCTCTTATAATCATGACGAATGTTGGAGCATGGTTGGACCTAAAAATAATAGCAAACACGTTATTGGATTATGATTAATAATAATAATTATAAGTATTAGAAAACGCGCAAAGGGTTCAAAAATCATGTTTAACATATTTTTTTTAACGATTGACTTCTTAAAGGTTTTCTTACTATCTACCTATAGGCAAATATTTCCTGTATTTTATTTTTATAAAACCTAAATCGGTACAGTAGATTCGAAGCAAATTCACACGAGTGATCCTATTTTTCACACAAAGTTCGTATCCTAAAAATATCTTAATATATAGGTACATATATTCTTAAATTACAAAAATAAATAAAATATCTTAAAATTGTATGTTCAGAGCCCTAGTAGTTTCGGCTGTGCGTTGATAAGTCAGCCAGTCATTTTCCATTTTATTATAAATATCATACTCGTATATAATATCAAGCATTTCTACCCCCTTTAGCCCCATGTTCCGCTACTTGGCTAGGTAAGAGTATTTATAAATTGTAAAAAGCCGGGGACAGACAGACAGACGGACAGACCGAAACTATAAGGGTTCCTTGTTGACTACGGAACCCTAAAAACGTACACAACAATTCCAACGTATCGTCAGTTTTTGTTGATTCACAATCTCTCGGAAAGACTTCAAAAGATTTTAAGCTATCAAATTCTGATACGTAAAAAAGTATTCCAAATGTACAGTCGACAATTTATCAAGAGCTTACGATATCTCAAGCAAGATAAATCTTATTAATTTTCCAATTATCCGGTTATTTATACAGGAATATTTTTAAGCAGTGTCCAAAAAAATTCCGTGGTTCCATATCAGATACACATTTCCATTACAAAGCATTTTTTTATCCGGCTTTAAAACAGCAAAATATGGACACTATCATATAGATAGATAGTATATATTTGTGTTTTTTGCGCGGCACAAGCCGGCCGGCGGCGTACACGGCGGAGTTAGAGCGGGGGTAAGAGTGCGGGCGGCAGGGTGGCCCAACAGTTTGCTCATCATACATGCTTATCGCTTTGTAAGAGTGTATTTAATAAGTGATATAATTATACGAGCAGCTCGCAGAATTTATGCGACGGAGAGAATACCTCCAATGCGAGCCCATGGGATCCGTAAACTAGCGATACCTAAAGAAAGAACAATTTTAGCAGCCACTTAAATGTTGCTAGATCAAGGCCCCAATGCAGAAGGTCCATGCATAATACGTTAAATAGGTAATGACAATTTCGCAGGGCGATTCCCGGCCACCGTAGGCGCGGGCCTGCGGATGGCGAGGTATGGGTGGCTCGCCGCCGATAGCAACCAGACCCGGATCGACGGCGCGTCGCCGTCAGCAAAGAAGATGGGACCTCATAGGGTCAGTGCCTACTAGGGTTGCGGAATTTGTTCGAAAGAGTCACCGTGGCCCTGGAACGCAAAGGGCACTAGAAGGATCACGGGTGAGTTTTAGTCAGTAAGAGCCTGACACTTCTTTCCACTCCGCCCAGAGCAGGAACAGTCATTTTAATTAAAGTAATGACAATTTTAATTTTATTCGTCTTTAAAAGTGCCATAATTTAATTGATCATCATTAATCACTAACTGCGTGTTCAAAGAAAACATCTTTCGTTAACGATAACTAAAATGTTTGTACTAAGACTAAAATATGTTTAATAAAACTCATCTAAGTTTAATTTGTCAAAGTTTGCACACTGGATAAAAATACTACTGAAAAAAAAAAGGTTTTTTTTTTTCACTTCTATTTTTGTATTCTAAACAAAAATAGAAGTGAAAAAAAAACCTTTGTGGCAATACTTGAGGTAAGCCATATTTCAGCTTTGTAATTATTGTACTCCACAAGCATTAGGTGCTTACCCAGGAAATTTATTTAAAGAGAATTCCGCTCTATGGTATTCTAAAGTGTGTTTTGTCTCCTCTCCAGGACTCTGCAATCGAGCCAGCATGTCCTTCATCATCGAATCTAATGGCGTGGAAACCAATTGCCCCATTGTTCATAAACAAATAACCTGGAATAAACAAATAAATATTAAAATCTATATCTACATATTTATTTGACGACGACGTGTTTGTCTTTTGTTTACTATGTACAGGGTATTTTGTCTGTCGAGGCTATTGTGTACCACTGCTGGGCAAAGACCTCTACCTTCTAGACACTTTATTCTTGTGCCACTTCGAACTGGCACCCATTTTGCCCAGCGCAGTGGTGAGTCTTCGTATTACCCAAAAATTTTGCGAAAATTTGATAAAAAACAAGTATAAAACCTTTTCCCTAATACATTGTGATCATGGTGCACGTGTTTTTGCATCGTTCACATATTTTTATAATTTCGAAATTATGAAAACATAAATTTGTATGAATTTATTATTTTTAAAAGTCCGTATCTGTGCAGTTTATTGCACGTTCTTCTCTATAAACATCTAAGCTTTGGAACGTGCAAACAACTTCATCTATTTGATCGACCAACCATGATAATTCAAAAGTGCCTGTTGATGGTTTAATTAAAATACATGGTTTGTGTTTGACCGGCTACCCGTCTTACCAGATTTAGCTGGATACCTGCATTTTCCTTGTAGTAAAACTACACAATCAATTAACTGGGTAAATATAATCATACTAGCAGCGCCCCGCGGTTTCACCCGCGTTTTTCCCGTCCCCGTGGCAATACGGGGATAAAACATAGCTTATGTTACTCAGGGTAATGTAACTTTCTAATGATGAAAGAATTTTTGTGATCGGCACAGTAGTTTTTGAGTTTATTCATTACAAACATACACACACACAAAAATACAAATTTCCTCTTTAAATTATTAGTGTAGATAGCAGAGCAACAAGAACGGCAGCCCAATCAACATTGTCACTACGTGCGGCGTACTGACAGTAACACTAGGTGTTTCTTCAGCCAAAGAATCAGCATTGCAAACACAGGTTGTATAAACCTAGCTCAGGAAAGTCGCTAATCATACATAATTTTAGGTTTAAAATAAATTTATTATAAGTCCAGAAATATTGATAATTTAGTTAAACACATATGTTATTTGTTGGATACTACCATAATTATTTTATTTAAGATTACTTGTGGCTATCAATCTGTAACTATATTGTGTACAAGATTTTTAATAAAGATTATTATTATTATTGCCATTCAACGCGGCAATGCTGCCAGTTTTCTGGGCACTCTTCTCGTTGACAATAACATAGTATAAACAGGGGAAGTAGGTTATCTTCATACAAACGCACCGCGCGCGGCTTGTACATGTGCGCCATAGTATCTATGCGTCGACGCACGCACACTTTAACAAGTCTCGACCCATTTCTCAGTGCGCCAGTCGGGGCTAACACTGCACGAGGTTCGCGCGTCACCGCTAAATAAATAAAAAATATCTGACAGTCGCAGGAAAACGTATTGCTGTGTGTTTGGGTGTCTCAATAATTCATCGATTCCAGAATTATCTCTGTTCAGATTACCTAATGAACAGGAAAGGTAAGCTAGTCACTTATTCTAGCATATAATTTTTACTTGATGATGAGATACCCATGAGATACCTACTTACTTATTTTTATTAGTTTTCTATCACACAGAGAAAGTAGGTAGGTAGGCCTAATTTCCTACTAGAATATATTAGGTAGGTACTTTTGATCTATCAATTGATTTACCGCTATTGCTTTGTTTACATTTAGTTATGCCGATTTCTCAGTATTGTAGGTATAGTTACTAAGTAGGTAAGTACTAACAGTTGTAAAATCAAACCATTGTTGAACTTTATTGACTAATGATCACTGAATTAGTTATACAGAGATGTGTTAAAGTGACAACCCTAAGACAGTAGGCAATTATATCGCGAATTAGGCTGGAGATAACCTACTTCCCCTCTTTATACTATGACAATAATATGCATGATTTTTATTATGCTCAATGATTGGAATTATGTACAGTCGGTGATAGCAATTAACTGACCCCCTAAAAATTAAACGAATTTGAACCTTATGCTCGTTAGCAGTAAAACAACTGGTTCAACGTCTACGATCAATAAAATAGTTATTCGAATTTGATCTTTAATACGCAGTGTTAAGGTAGGTATGATCTTGAATATTATTTTAACTTGCAGTATAATACGTAATTTCGTTCACGTTGAATATGTTTCGAGTAATAATATAATAATAATAATATAATAATAATAATAATAATAATAATTGTTTATTTATAAAACAGGGCACATATACAATAAAATAACTTGCATTTTTTATACAGAACACGATTAATTATATGCCTGAACTAGGTTGAACCTGTGTTTCAGGCTAGACAGTGCTTATACTAACTTAAAATAATAAATTAACAATGAATCAATGACTATATAATTAAAACTTAAATTAAAGAACACATCATGTTTTATTTACAGACACAAAAAAGATCTTCTGTCTCTTCGTAAGAGATGTTTTGTAAATATTGCGCAATTATCTTTTTACAGCTATAATAATTTAACTTATAGATACTTAATTTTCTATTTAATCTATTGTACAGAAATGGACCTAAAAATGTAAAAAATCTTTTTACAAACACATATTTTGAAAACGCATTGGAATCACATACAATATCGTTCCGTCTCTTATTAGTAATACTAGTGTTGTAAGAAAGCATGGTGTGCTGTTTTAATATCAAGTGCATAATGAAAAGCTGGCGAACAGTCAGTACGTTGCACGATTTGTACAGGAGCTCTGTGGGATAGAGGAAGGGATGGAAATAAGCTACTTTTAAAATAGCTCTCTGAGCTCTTTCAAGTGGAAGTAAGTGAGTTTTGGGTGCTCCACCCCACGAAGTAATACAGTACTGGATTATAGATTGACCTAAGGCCAAATAAACTTGTGTGATTAATTTTGAATCTGCAATAGCTCGTAGTTTTTTAAAAACATACATTAACTTGCGCACTCTTTTAACCAGAATTTCTATATGTGGTCTAAATGAGAGTGTTTCGTCTATTATTACTCCGAGATATTTAATGTTGCATGTTTGGAGGATAAAAGGACAATCACATATACTGATTGGGTAGAGTCCACATTTATGAGCAAACAGATGAGGAGTTGCTAAGTTAAATTGAGGTTTACGCATGGAGAAGTGAATATATTTGGTCTTGTCAGCATTTAATGTTAGTAAATTATTTTGAAGCCAATTAGTCACGGTATTAAAACCTAATTGAGCGTATTCGTACAATTCTATACTGGTTTTAGCGGTAAAAAGTATGGCCGTGTCGTCAGCATATGTAACAATTTTGCCTTGTTTAATGTTTAAATTGCACAAATCATTAATATAAATCAGGAATAGGGTTGGGCCCAGAATGCTTCCCTGGGGAACACCAAAACCAGTATTTTTTACTTCATCGCTCGTAATATTGCCTATCCTAACAGATTGATATCTCTCGTCTAGGTAGTCAGCAAAGAGTTTCAGCGGCGTTCCCCTTATTCCCATGGCTTCCAATTTGTTAAGGAGCATAGAAACTGACACTGTATCAAACGCCTTCGCTAGGTCAAGGAACACCCCCAGGGTCTGGTTTCCTTTGCCAAGTTCCTCCGAGACGTAATCGGTCAGGTGGTGCACCGCATCGGATGTCGATAATTTGGCTCTAAAACCAAATTGCGCAGATGATAATAGACTATTTTTTTCTAAATAGTCAACTAGCCTTCTGTTAATGAGTTTCTCTAGTATTTTAGATATAGAGGGGAGTAACGAAATTGGCCTATAATTATTAACTAAGTCTTTCTTCCCGGATTTAAAGACAGGGACTACAACTGCTTTTTTTAAGCATCTAGGAAAAATGCCTTCGGAAAAACAGATACGGAATATGTGTGTTAAGGGAGGTACCAGGATATGCTTGAATTTTTTAAGGAACTTACTGCTAATATTATCCCCTCCCACAGCACAGTCATCTTTTAGTCCACTAATTATTTGGGTTATTTCGTCTTCGTCAGTGTCCAATAAGCCAAAAGACTGTAGGGACCCCCTACTATTCAATTCTGAGGAAGGTGGTTGAGCACAGTAATGATTAGGAATCTGTTCGGCTAGATTTTTCCCAACATTCACGAAAAAGTTATTGACAAGGTTGGCTGATGCTAGAGATGAACGATTAGTTGGCAATAAACTCGAATTTGATTCACGTTGTTTTGACATATAAGTGACATTTTTAATATGTTTCCAAAGTTGCTTGCTATTGTTTCCTGCTCTAAGTAATTCATTTTTATCGTAATTAATTTTTAAGCTCTTTAAGAGATTGTTACAAAAATTCCTGTATCTTTTATAGGTGGTTTTAAGGATAATGTTACCTGGGTTTCTCCTAGATGCCTGATGAAGTTTATCTCTGTGTCTTATACATCGAACCAGGCCAGGAGTAATCCAAGGTTTTATATTATAATGTTTCTTATTTGCTGAAATAACAGTAGTGTTATGTAATATTGCTAATTGAAGATGTTTTATTACGTACGATAAAGCAAAATTTGCGTCAGCAGTATTGTAAACTGGGCTAAAGTCAAGTTTGCATAAATCATACTCGAGTTTGTTTGTGTTTAGTTGCGTTTTTGTCTGGAGACGATTTAGCTTAGGCAACATTAAGTTTAGGGTTAGTAGTACAGCGTGATGGTCAGTAATTGTTGAGTTAGTAACAAGCGTAACATACGATAAACTGGATTTGATGATCATATGATCTAGACAGGAACCGCTATGATGTGTCGGCAAAGTATGCGCAGGTAGAAAACCATGGAATGAGCAGACATTAAGATACTCTTGGGTCCCTGCATCGCAGTTTTCTGAGTTTATGTTTATATTGATGTCACCTGTTAGTATAACATTCTTGAATGAGCGTAGCTCTTGAAAAATCTGATTTAATGCAACGTTAAAACAATCCAGGTTTCTAACAGAAGGGGATCTGTACATAGCGATAATTGCTGCAGTAGTACCAATTTTGATGATTAAGCAATTACTCATACAGTCTTCTAGAGTAGGTTCTTCCACTGTGACCATTAATGATTCCTTAGAAAAGACTACCACGCCATCATTTTGGTTGTTGTTTTGTTTGGTATAGAATACGTTGTAGCCTGGCATTACTGGGAGGTTATCCTGGCGTTTAGATAGCCAGCACTCGAGTGGTCTAGTAGTGACTGTAGTGAACTGACAATTCGAGGTTGTGAGTTCGTAACCAGCGTGATTGACGCGTTTGTTTCTGTTTTGTAAATTTATTTTAAGTTATAAATAATAAATTATAACTTTAGCAACAAAAAAAAAACGAACAGAAATAAAAAACCAAAATGATGGTAAAACGATTATATTTTATAAAAAAAATATTATAAGAATAACATAAATGATATTGATGACGACACGAAGATGATAATATTTACCTACTTACTATTTTACTAATAACGTTGTTAAATGCACTGAGTTTAATGTAGTGAATCAGCATGTTATAATATTTAGAAATATAGGTAGGTATGTATTTCTATTTCATAACAATAACATCACCACATTAAATATCATTTAACTAAATAAAACGGCATTATACGTTGAAGTTCTACCTACAATAGGTATATCAATTTGTTTTGTGAGTAGTTATTTTAGTTATAAGGTTTTGACAAAAAACTAGGTATTCGAAATACTTCGTAGAAATTATAACAATAGTTAATTTAACACACACACTGACATACATACGTTAGTATTGTTTGTGACCAACACTGGTTACTCAAGTCATTTATAATATGCTTTTAATAGCGAAGTGGAGCAGTCCCGCATACCGCGCACCATATCCAACAACAATCACTTCCTCTCATGAATGGTTTTGGTCCAGGACGATCTTTTTGAATATTAAAACCACACGTCAAACTTTTTAGCCACAATCTGACTGTATTTCTCTGAAACAACACAATAAGCATAATTTTAGTAACGAATAGGTAAACATAATTTATCGACTAAGTTTGCAAAAATACGTTTATCAATTAAGATAATATAAATCAAATTAGACCTATAAATGATCTCAAATTAGACTCATAATGAAACATAGTTAATTTTCTATTATTCTACATTCACCGGCTTTTAAGCCAACTAACGAATTAAGGAATAACTATAATTATAAATGAAGCATAAAAAAGAATACACTTACCGCTATATTAAGTTTCGTAGCAATCGCTTTAATACCAACATTCTCCTCATGCAAATAGATAATTTTGTATTTTAAATAATCACTCAACTCAACTTGGACATGACGATTAAACTATCAAAACTGATAACAATTAATAAAAAGGAAAAAAGCGTGGATTTTTACAATATAGTAAGGCAAGGTAAAAATGTTCGCGCGTATTCACTGCTATTTGTGCATAGAATATCTTGTTCAATTTATTATTCTACCCCATATTCCTAATGTCATATCAATAGCAGTTTTGGTTGAATACGCATATTGACGTCTAACTACCCACTTATTAAAATAGGTGAACAGTTATAAATAAATGACCTAATACCAACCTCTTAAAGCTCAAGTTTGCGTATCAAAATTATTTATTGTTTCTGTTCAACGAGTAGTGTTAGTCTGATAGACTCATACATATTGAATAACGTTTAATGTTATGAGCATAGGGTGTAAAATCGAGTAATTTTTAGGGGGGTCAACTAATTGCTATCACCGACTGTACCAACACGTATCAAAAACAAAAGAATGTTTTTGATACGTGAAGACCCACTGACCGAATAATTCCACTAATTTATAGTATTGTTGTTAATGAGTATTTAGTTGTTTATTTGTATTCCCTGTATATAATATATAATAATAATAATAATAAAACAAACAACAAAAAGTTACAAACAATACAAACAAAGTTAGAATAAAAGTCAGTTCAGTTATACTATTATGTCCAGTTACCAGTTCTGTTATACCATAAAAAAGCATTTGTATAAATACATATATACAAATGCTTTTTTTATACTTACTACTATTAATGATCTCCCAGCAAAAGGTCTGTCAGTGGGTCGTCTTAGTAAATATTACAAAAAATCCTTAATTAATTCTCTTTGAAAATACATCGACGGACTGTCTAACCCATACCTCGCAGTTTCGAGTACGTAGTTCCCATTCCCGTGGGAATACGGGAATAAAATTCCTATGTTACTCGCTGATAATGTAGCTTTCCATTGGTGAAAAGCGATTAAAATCGGTCCAGTATTTTCGGAGCTTATTCGGTACAAATAAACAAACAAACAAAAAAAACACTTCTCTTTATTAAATTTGAAAATGAAAACAATATATCTAGTTTTAATTTCCGCGAATATTAGTGGGTTGCAGGTATGCACCTCCCTCCCGCCCGCTATATTATGCACATGCGAGATTACTGGGCAAATGCAAGGATTTTAAGCACATGCAGGAAGGCAATGCAAAACCCAACACCATTACCGACACGTGTTTCGCCTCTCCACGAGGCATCCTCAGGGGACGTGTTGACTCGCTGACCGTTGAGTTGCGACTGAGCATTTAGTACAAGGCACCCCCCTTTTATACACTGCCACCGTTGGTTATTTGTGTACAACTACCCACAAACATTCGCAGTAAAGGGGAAGAAACCAAATTCGTCTGGTCATTCAACAGTGCAAAATTATTATTATTACTATGTTTAAAAATCTCTAATTGTTCTAAAACACACAGCCGGAAACCCTTATCACAAATATGTAGTATATTAAAACTATTGTTGTCGCGCAAAGAATGGCCGGTATCAATTAGATGTTTCGCGAAATTCGATTTGTCCGAATGGCCATTTCTATACGCGGCAACATGTTCCCCATACCTTATGTCAAAGCTTCGGCCCGTCTGACCCACATACACCCCGTTGCATTCATCACAGACCAGCCTATACACCCCAGACCTTTTACTATTTTCTAAAATATCTTTTCCGTTACAAATACGGCGTATATTCTGGTCCGTTCTGAACGCTACATAAACGTTGTTTTTTCTAAGTAAATTACTAATTCTATCTGAAACGGGGCCCATATAGGTCAGACTGGCCACATATCTATTAATATTAGTACGCGGACATGCATATAATAGTGAACGAACCCTTTCTTTCTGCTTTCTACTAATTAAACTGTCTACCATTGACTTTGAGTAACCGTTAGAAATTGCGATCTGGTAAATAATATTAAGTTCTTTTACATAATTTTCTGCTGAAAGGGGGAGGGCAAATAATCTATGAATATAGCTGCGGAAGGCGGCTAATTTATGTTGAAGAGGGTGACAAGAAGAGGCTGGTATTGTCGTGTCAGTGTGTGTCGGCTTTCGATAAATTTGGAAATCTAAGTCACTATTGTGTTTTGTGATAGTTAAATCCAAAAAGTTAAGGGAGTTTTGGGACTCTAATTCTAATTTAAATTTAATTTTTGGGTGAGTTTTATTTAGTTTTTTAACAAAAAGGTCTATTTGTCGAACGGTACCATTCCAGCAGATAATTATGTCATCTACATATCTATAATAAAACAGAATATTAGGTTCGTTCACTATATGTTTACATTCAAAGTTATCCATAAAAACCTCCGCCATTAGTGGACTTAAAGGCGACCCCATAGCCAACCCTTCCTTTTGAATATAATATTGGTTATTAAATCTAAAATAATTTTGTTTCATGCAAATACTAGTGAGGTTAAGTAAATCCGCAATTTCCCCAGGATGTAACCGTTGCTTCTCAAATTGGATACCCAGAATACGTAGACAATCATCGATTGGAACATTCGTGAATAAGCTGTCAACGTCTAAGGATAACAACTTTGCATTGGAAGGAATTTGGATATTTTTTACTTTTTCAATTAAATCTAAGCTGTTCTTCAAACTATATTTGGGATTAAAAGAAGTTCTACTTCTCAACAAAGTGTTGAGACGTTTAGCTAAATTGTACGCTGGGGCACCAATGTAAGAAACAACTGGTCGTACAGGCATGTTATCTTTATGGGTCTTGGGTAGACCATACAACAAAGGAGCCCTCGGATTCATAGGAACAAGGTGCATACCTGCAACCCACTAATATTCGCGGAAATTAAAACTAGATATATTGTTTTTTTTTCAAATTTAAAATGGATTTCCGCAAAGTAACGCCTGACTCAATCAATTTTATTAAGTCAGCAAGTACAGCTGAACAGGCACGGTTATACATTAAGCTGACCAAGCTTCACCGCATGGCAGGTCAAAACGTTTGGTTCAATCAACAGTGCAAACGTTTGAAAGTAATCCCACATTATATTAATATTAGCACCAACACACACAGCCGGGCAAGTGGATTTGCTTTACTTAAAGCAAAACAAATTTGGTTGAATGAGGAATGTCGGCACTGGTTTTCGGTTAGAGATAATATCAAACTTCACCTCAAGGTATTGTACACCGAGTTAACTTTCAAATTACATAATGTGGAGTTTGATATTTTAGATAACAAGGCTAGGGATTTGGCGTCTCGGTTAGCTCACGAAAAATATTTAACCCAGGTTAGGAAGTTGGAGAGATTATCTGGTGAGGGTCGGTACAATCAGCCATGTAATTCAAATAATATATCACATACATTTTACCCTCGCGTTTTAAATTATACTAATACACAGTTTCCCCCCGAAGAAATGTCTTTGTTAGAGAAAGGTTTAAAATACAATATTAAACCCCGACTTTCCCAGGAATCTCTTCAAACTTTGGTGATGGACACCGAGATAGCTTGCTTCAAAGGAAAACAGGATGATGTCGTTAAACATCAAGTGGCAACTCACATTAAGAGAGTTTTCACGTCCCCTCCCAATCAAAATTTAACCGAAATTCACCTTTATCGGTCAGTTCAGCACCGTATTAGGCAGAATGATTTAATATTAACAAAGGCTGATAAGGGAAATTCTGTCGTCATTTTGGAAAAAACTGCCTATACTCAAAAAGTTAACGACATCATCCTGGGGGAGGATTTCGAACGTCTTGGTGCGGATCCTACAAGGAAGTTTGCCCTCGAGATAAAGGATGCCATTAAAAACACGTCATACATATCAAAAGACCAATTAAAAAACCTTGTTCCTATGAATCCGAGGGCTCCTTTGTTGTATGGTCTACCCAAGACCCATAAAGATAACATGCCTGTACGACCAGTTGTTTCTTACATTGGTGCCCCAGCGTACAATTTAGCTAAACGTCTCAACACTTTGTTGAGAAGTAGAACTTCTTTTAATCCCAAATATAGTTTGAAGAACAGCTTAGATTTAATTGAAAAAGTAAAAAATATCCAAATTCCTTCCAATGCAAAGTTGTTATCCTTAGACGTTGACAGCTTATTCACGAATGTTCCAATCGATGATTGTCTACGTATTCTGGGTATCCAATTTGAGAAGCAACGGTTACATCCTGGGGAAATTGCGGATTTACTTAACCTCACTAGTATTTGCATGAAACAAAATTATTTTAGATTTAATAACCAATATTATATTCAAAAGGAAGGGTTGGCTATGGGGTCGCCTTTAAGTCCACTAATGGCGGAGGTTTTTATGGATAACTTTGAATGTAAACATATAGTGAACGAACCTAATATTCTGTTTTATTATAGATATGTAGATGACATAATTATCTGCTGGAATGGTACCGTTCGACAAATAGACCTTTTTGTTAAAAAACTAAATAAAACTCACCCAAAAATTAAATTTAAATTAGAATTAGAGTCCCAAAACTCCCTTAACTTTTTGGATTTAACTATCACAAAACACAATAGTGACTTAGATTTCCAAATTTATCGAAAGCCGACACACACTGACACGACAATACCAGCCTCTTCTTGTCACCCTCTTCAACATAAATTAGCCGCCTTCCGCAGCTATATTCATAGATTATTTGCCCTCCCCCTTTCAGCAGAAAATTATGTAAAAGAACTTAATATTATTTACCAGATCGCAATTTCTAACGGTTACTCAAAGTCAATGGTAGACAGTTTAATTAGTAGAAAGCAGAAAGAAAGGGTTCGTTCACTATTATATGCATGTCCGCGTACTAATATTAATAGATATGTGGCCAGTCTGACCTATATGGGCCCCGTTTCAGATAGAATTAGTAATTTACTTAGAAAAAACAACGTTTATGTAGCGTTCAGAACGGACCAGAATATACGCCGTATTTGTAACGGAAAAGATATTTTAGAAAATAGTAAAAAGTCAGGGGTGTATAGGCTGGTCTGTGATGAATGCAACGGGGTGTATGTGGGTCAGACGGGCCGAAGCTTTGACATAAGGTATGGGGAACATGTTGCCGCGTATAGAAATGGCCATTCGGACAAATCGAATTTCGCGAAACATCTAATTGATACCGGCCATTCTTTGCGCGACAACAATAGTTTTAATATACTACATATTTGTGATAAGGGTTTCCGGCTGTGTGTTTTAGAACAATTAGAGATTTTTAAACATAGTAATAATAATAATTTTGCACTGTTGAATGACCAGACGAATTTGGTTTCTTCCCCTTTACTGCGAATGTTTGTGGGTAGTTGTACACAAATAACCAACGGTGGCAGTGTATAAAAGGGGGGTGCCTTGTGCTAAATGCTCAGTCGCAACTCAACGGTCAGCGAGTCAACACGTCCCCTGAGGATGCCTCGTGGAGAGGCGAAACACGTGTCGGTAATGGTGTTGGGTTTTGCATTGCCTTCCTGCATGTGCTTAAAATCCTTGCATTTGCCCAGTAATCTCGCATGTGCATAATATAGCGGGCGGGAGGGAGGTGCATACCTGCAACCCACTAATATTCGCGGAAATTAAAACTAGATATATTGTTTTCATTTTCAAATTTAAAATGGATTTCCGCAAAGTAACGCCTGACTCAATCAATTTTACTTCTCTTTATTATTATAGATTTCATCATACTACGCACAATTTTACGTGACACATTTATTTCAAGTAAGTAAACCATTTACAAGCTTTTGAATATAATCAACAAGTAGTTAAGTTGATCAACAATTCAAGCTCATTGTGGGTACGTTCCAAAACCTAAATCTTTACGAAAAACGACCGTATGTAGAACTATTTTCTTTTTCATCCATATGACGCACTTACCTTTGTCCTTGATTCCACTCTATACAGTATTCGATCTTCTGTCGACTTACTTATACTGCCTTCAATATGGCGACCAACAAAATAGAAACACTCAATTCTACAATGACACCTATACTATACCACACACACAAGATTTCATACACAAGACGTAAAAGTAGAAGTATTTCCCCACTAATGGCGACTAGTGTTGCCAGAGTACCAGCTTAACAAAATGAATAATCAATAACTACAAAACGGCCCGTTACACGCAGCGAAGCAACTTTTATGTGTTGGTAGTGTCGTTTATCATATTGTAATTTGCAGGTGTTAAATAAAAGCATTTTAATCTAATTTGTACATATTTTAGTAACTGTAGTATTGACTACGGTTTCTAAAATATAAGTACACACACACGACATACTTACACAACACGCGAACACGATACGCTTTTTTTGTATTGACATTAAAAAAGTGTTAATGTTTTTGAATAATCTAATAAACTTACTAGGTTATTCTTGATTTGTTTTTTAACTTAAATAAGTTAAGAGTACTTGCAGAAAAATAATTCCTCGTTGAGTTTTAAATGTACTCTACAACTAATCAGCAAATTGTAGAATTATGAGGAACGACGTTATTCCGTTTCTTTATCATCTTAGGATATCGAAGACTTATTTTTTTTTTACTGGCAACATTGTTCTTTGTACCATTCAATAAGCGTTAAAGACCTTAGTGAGGGAAGTTCAAATCCACGTCAAACGTAGCCTTATTAAAAAAGATTATTATTATATTAAAGAATACGTTGAAGGCAATTTTGTTTGGCATGATTCTTTTTTCACATGTGGCTTTTCTGTTAGCTAGTTAATTATTGCACTATCATCTATATATAAATATCTATTAATTGCTCCATCTGTATTTTATTCATGACAAAGTTTTTGCTTTGTTTAACATTATTTTGAATATTCTCTGCTCATTAGTGACCTTTGTGGACATGATATCGTTTCTTTTTCATGGATGGTAAATCATCAAATGACTTCTCCCGCTCTGGGCGGAGCGGAAGGGAGTGTCAGACTCTTTCTGACCAAAACCCACCAAACCGACTTCGCGTGAAATAGTTACTAACCCCCCGATACTTTGTGTTATTGATTCGTTGGTGGGAGGCGCCCGACCTGACGGCACAGTGGTGGCATGCGCGTGAGCGGCGCGCGGTACTGGACAGTACTTGGACATTGCAACATTACTTTATTTTTACCTAAGTTACTCCTTATTACATCAGCTACTTGCCAATAAAGTCCTGTCAATTCAGTCCAGCCATTTCAGAGATTAGCCGGAACAAACAGATAGACAGACAGACAAAAATTGTAAATATTTTGGTGTAAGTACCCGTATATATATTCATATATGCATGTAGTAATAAGCGGTTATTTCAATATTACAAACAGACGCTCCACTTTTATTTATATGAATAGATGTATAGATATGTACGTATAGATGTATAGATTAGTTTTCAAATCTACACCGTTTCTTAATAATCCTCTTTTGCATACGAACACGGCTGTACGAACACACATTCTTCGTTTCCGTTCCTCGTACACATATCTCGCTTTTAGCCTTAGCTTGCAAGCCCTTTTCCTCCAGAGCCGACATCCGCGCTAAGCCTGGCTAAAAAACATAAAGTGATGCATTGGTGGATTTTATCCTCGCGCAGCGCTTCGCTACCTCGAATATCTTTGCTGGAAAAGCACCCTAACACGAAAGTGTGCCTGTATCATGTAGGTATTAGACAGGTCGGACAAATCTAATGAAAAAAGTCATCATCATCATCATCATCAACAACCTGTTGCAGTCTACTGCTGGGCATAGGCCTCTCCAATTGCACGCCACTTAGATCTATTTTCGGCTTCTCACATCCAGTTTCTGCCAGCCGTCCTGCACAAATCGTCACTCTACCGTGCCTGAGGACGTCCTACACTACGTTTGCCGAGACGCGATATCCACTCTAAAAAAGTAATCAAGTTAAATTAAAAAAGGAATTGGTAAAGAAAATAATTGTTACATGTTTTCAGTCATTTAATAAACAAGTTTTGTGTTTTGCAATAAATATTCAAGACGTGTCCGCATCATTCATTTTATAGATTCATAAATTTTCGTTGAGAACATCCAGAAGAATAATTTCGATGAGTTCATTGAACTCAGCCTGAAAAAATAAAGATAGGTTTAATAATTTCGTATGATTTATATTTCATGGAGCACCTTTATTAACTATAGGTATGGAGAGAACATATTATAGGGCTAAATACGAATCACAGACTGGTACAAATAATAGCGACCACTGTTTCATATAGTGGTCTGAAAATGGCGTTTGAGTTACAGCAACAACCAAGAATGAAATTTTAAAATTAGGAACAATTTACATTGAAAGTTATTCAAATAATGTATATTCATTCATTTTTGATTACTGTTAAAAGTAAGAGGTGCCAATGTACTAACTTATAAACCAGACGACGTCCTCTTCCCTTCGATAGAATTTTGTTGTGTTCTTATTTTAGTCTCAAACATAACTTTAATTTGAATTCTACTAAGCATTGACTTATACAGGGTGATCCAAGAGTGAGTGGTCATTAAGGGTGTTTTTCTGTATCCACGTAAAGAAAAAAAAACAATGACTAAAAAACGAACGAAAAGAAAACAAGTTTAAAAAAAATCACTATTCAAGCAGTCATTTGATTTCAACAAATCTACGATTGAAGAAGGATAAATGCCACCAACTGCCCGTAGTTATTTGAAAAGTTCTTTTTTTGAAATGTTTTAGTCATTTTTTGAGGTAAAGTTTTTTGAAGAAAGTCGTTCTTTACTGCTTAGCAGATACAGAAAAAAACCCTTAGATATGACAACGCACATAACACAATAAGGACAGGACAAACGGACCACGCATTAAATATGAATGAGTGTAAGCAAACGTTCGTCGGTCTTATATTTACTTTTAAAATCTATGTGTAAAAGTCGACTTCCGTATCAATCTGCCCAGCCTATTCTCAACTATGTTAGAGTCGGCTTCCAATCTTATCGGATGCTGAATACCAGTGTTTTATATGGAGCCAGTGCCTATCACTAATAAATACATATATTGTACCAGCTGGCCCCCCCAACTTCGTTTGTGTCACATTTTTCATGACTGCTCCGCTACTATTAGTCTTAGCGTGATGATATTTAGCCTATAGCCTTCCTTGATAAATGGGCTATCTAATACTGAAATAATTGTTCAAATAGGACCAGTAGTTCTTGAGATTAAGCGCGCTCAAGCAAACAAACAAACTCTTCAGCTTTTTATGTTATTTAAAATTCTCGTGTCACAATGTTAGTTACCATACTCTTCCGAAACGGCGTGACCGATTTTTATGAAATTTCATATGCATATTCAGTAGGTCTGAAAATCGGCCAACATCTATATTTGATACCCCTAAGTGATAAGGGTTGTCCACCCCTAACATTTTTTATTTTATTTTATATTGCAAAACAACGTTTGCTGGGTCAGCTAGTATTAATATAGATTCGTTGCCTGTTTCCTATATGCCCTACGTAAAATATTACTTACATTTAATTCATCCAGGGTACCTGGTACCGTTTTGCTGATGAAGTCGTTGATGCCCTGAGAGTAGTTGTCACCCTGAATGGCTAACCTGATGTTTGACTGTAAATTAAAACAATAAAAAAATAATGAAGAGAAGATACTGTGCGTGAATGTAATAATAAGCTTTGAAATAACATCTGACATAGGCGCATCTCGGTCTGTGGTCGTTTAAAATACATCGAACAATAAAACATTGAATTAATTTACAGTAAATCTTCTTTAAGTCAATTGCGAATACTTCTAGGCAAAAGAGATCCCCCATTGACCACAATTTATCGCATAATACCTCGATTATCAAAAAGTATGACGAGACCTTTGACCGACCAATGATCGACCATTATGAATTTAGCAGATGAGCGAACTTTTAGCAAAATGAC
Organism: Hecatera dysodea; assembly: GCA_905332915.2. Taxonomy (NCBI): domain Eukaryota; kingdom Metazoa; phylum Arthropoda; class Insecta; order Lepidoptera; family Noctuidae; genus Hecatera; species Hecatera dysodea. Next base: position 5,716,895 of record HG995288.1, on the reverse strand, counting down.
AATGGGATCGTGTTGGAATGACAAATTCAAAAACATAGCAGACTGTTGAGATGGTGGCCAAAAAAATAATATCAATAAAAATATAGCACGCAGAGACGAAGAACTATCTTAATTACTTTAAATGGTGAAAGATATATAGCATTATTTAACTCTTTATCTGTAGGAATATTATAATATATTTACTATGATTTATTATGAAAGAAAGCGTGGAGCGTTTTGTCCAAAAAGAGTAAAAATTACATAAACACTCCACGCTTTCTTTCATAATAAATTATAGTAAATACTCGTATTCAATAAAGAGGATTACCTACTTATAACCATTTCGCATAGGTAATTATTTATCGTTCATCACGAACTGAAATTGTTTATGTTTACCCTGCAATTTAATGAAGATTTGGCAAAGGGAAAACTTTTTAGTCATCAAACTAAATGTCCGAATTATTAGTGCGTGCTAATTAGATGTAAAAACCATGGTTCCGGTATGGGAAACAGACGGAACTTATACAAGACGCCTAGCAAAATCCATTTTTCATAAAGAAATCACGAAGGCATTGGTGCGTCATAGAAGGGTCTCCACCCTGGGGTGGACGGAGGTGTCTGTTCTCCAGGAAATCCAAGAGGATTTCCCCCTAAAAAAAAATATGAGCTTGAACTAAGAAACTCACGGTGATCCCTCCAAGACGGAAGTCTATGGTCACACGGCTGATGGAAATGCCAGAAATGATTCCTACGTTGACGCGGACCTCACCTTTGATGACGGTTTTGCGGACATCCACTCTAGAAGAAATAAAGTAAGTTATTAACAAAGTGACAAAGACAGCGCAGAAGCGTTAAAATCAAGTAAGTATTTGGCACAGGCGTTTTTTTTTTCTGAGTGGGATATCATCAAATGACTTCTCCCGCTCTGGGCGGAGCGTATAGGAGTGTCAGACTCTTACCAACCCATCCGCGTTCCTCTTAATGCCTTTTGCGTCCCAGGGCCGCTGTGACTCTTTCTAACCAATTCCGCAAACCTGTCAGGCACTGACCCTTGACATCTTGAGGCGCGCGTAGAATACGACGCGCCGTCGACCCGGGCCTTTTTTTTCTTTTTTTTATGGGAAATCATCAAATGAATTCTCCCGCTCTGGGCGGAGTGGAAGGGAGTGTCAGACTCTTACTGACTAAAACTTAGTGTTCCAGGGCCGCCGTGACTCTTTCGAACAAATTCCGCAACTTCGATCCGGGCCTAGTTGTTATCGGGCAATGCTACCCATAGCTCGCCATCCGCAGACCCGCATTTGTCACAGTCTACGTGCACACTTTCTGTACAGTTTCTGAATTTCCCCTTGTCCATTTCACAAACAAACGCTGTTTTGTACGTTAAGCTGGTGACTTAAAATCATATCAATCATATGTATAAATTCTCATATAATCTTATCTGCCAAACTTCTTATACAAGTACGTAATTAGTACGCAACGATTATACATTAACAAAATAATAATGAAAGATAAGCCTATTATCATTAGTAAGGACAAATGATATTCAAGGTTTCTGCTCATAAATTGGCGTTCTGAAGAAACCTGGAATACTTCGGTTCAGATTCAAGTTAAAATTACACAAATTATGTACATTCAAAGCACATTTAAAGGCTACCGTAGACATAAGCGACAGAATGTTCTTTATGAACAGAAATTTAGAACTATTTCTATTAATACTAGCTGCTGCCAGCGACTTCGTCCCCGTGGAATCCCAGATTTTAAAACATTCTTTATCACTGCTCCGCTCCTATTGGCTTAAGCGTGATGATATATAGCCTAAAGCCTTCCTCGATAAATGGTCTATTCAGAATTTTTCAATTCGAACCAGTTCCTGTAGTTCCTGAGATTAGCGCGTTCAAACAAACAAACAAACAAACTCTTCAGCTTTATAATATTAGTATAGATTTCGCATCACAACTGCCTTCGGAAACATAGTATTGTTCACCCACTCCACATTACCACAAGCAGTGCAACACAAAACAAGAAAAGTCTCCGTCACCTTCTATGAGACAGTTTTGTCTGTCTTTTTCGTTTTTACAGTGCGAAATATTTGAAAAAAAAAAATAAGAGGAAAGATTTTTTCGTTTGTTTGTACCAAATAAGTTCCGAAACTGACAGATTCTAACCATTTTTCTCCAATGGAAAGTTATATTATAGCGAGTAATATAGGCTATATTTTATCCCTGTATTCTTACGGGAACGGGAACTACGCGGGTGAAATTAATAAAGCAGAACATGTACATATATGGGAAAGGGGGCCATTCAAGTATTACGTAAACACTAAAAGGGGCGGGGGTCTATAATTTGCTTATTTTTGATGACATGGGGGATGGGGGCATCCAGGAGGTGATTACGTCAGCAATATTTCGTTTGGGATATGTGATCTAGGATCATATGGGATCATCATATGGTAACCCGGCATGGTTTTACCCACTGGGCTATCATCGCCCTAATAGCGAACCACAATAACTTTATTTCTCTTTTGACTATAAATTCCTTATTTTTAGACTTGTTAACTACTGCTACATTAACCAATAAGGAAACCAGAACTGATTTGATTCAAAAATACCTATATAATTTTTAACGTAAGCAAGGCGGGGAGAGCTTAGCTTACTTTTGCTCACGAGAGAAAGGGGGAGTAAGAGCTTTGCTTACTTTTGCTCACGAGGAGAAGGGGGCGGTAAGAGCTTTGCTTACTTTTGCTCACGAGGAGGAGGGGGCGGTGAGCTTTGCTTACTTTTGCTCGCAAGGAGGAGGGGGAGTAAGAGCTTTGCTTACTTTTGCTACCGAGGGGGAGGGGCATTCAAAAATTTTAAAAATTCTGCCTACTTATTACATCATAATACTTGAACGGCCCCAAACTTACAAAATCTTCACATGTCCTTGTCGGTTTAATAAATCCAAAGTACGATTAACAGCGCTTATAACATAATACAGATAAAACCTTCTATAAAAACAATCAGTATCTAGTCGATAATAATTAAGCTGTTGTTTATCGTGTCCTGTTAAAACAACATCAATCAACTTTTGCAATAATGAGATAAAAAAAAACATGGTGTTGACAATTTCATGTCATAAACAAGACATGAAACTGTCTATATTATGAATATGTATTCATAACTATTCAATGTCATTAGATTCACAATTTTTTTTTCCTAAAAATCATCTGTTACGTGCCAATGCTATCATGATTCGTGTGAGGGAAAGAGATAGTGCTATTCGTCTAGTGTAACTCCGTCTCTCTCTGACACAGAAATCATGATGGATTTAAGACGTCATAATAGGTCGCCTGTTACCTACTTCTACTCGTGTGGCAGTAATTTTTCCTAAGGTGAGCGATATTAACTTCAAGAGCTATATAATATACTAGCAGCGCCCCGCAGTTTTACCCGCGTAGTTCCCGTTCCCGTGAGAATATGGGGATAAAATATAGCCTATGTCACCCGGGGATAGTGTAGCATCCAAACAGTGAAAGAATTTTTCAAATCGGTTCCGTAGTTTCGGAGCCTATTCAATACAAACAAAAAAATCTTTCCTCTTTATAGTATTAGTATAGACATGAATGGCTATAGTCTTAGTTCTCTTACCTGCCATCTACTGTCGCAGTCAGAGTTCGTCCGAAGAGAGTGACGTCTCCAGAAGTAGCACCTGGAAAATAAATCATCATACTTTTAGTCAAACATCGTCCACTGTTGGACATAGGCCGCCCCCAAATATCATCACATCTATGGTACCCATCGGATTCGTATGGTCATTACCCTGAGCCTCAAGTCTGCTATTACAATAGCTAGTGTCAGAATGGTCTATCATTGATTTCATAATGGTTGATTTTGACAAGTTTGGTAATATACTAATATAAAAGCGTCATCATGACTTTCCAATGACCAACCACTGACGCTCCATTGAAAGAAATGGCATAAAATGGTAATCTCGTACATAATGACAAATGTATGACAGACGCAAGCGGTAATTCCTTTTATCAGTGACCTAGCATTAGAACGTCATTGTGCAGTCATCTTATAATAGCTCTGTTATCAAAAATAATTGCGAGACCATTGACCGACCAATGATCGACCATTATGATTTTAGCAGATTACGACTTTTAGCAAAATGACAATGGGATCGTGTTGGAAATTAAATCAAAATAGCAGACTTGGGGCCCCGGTTATCGATCCACCTTGTGGAGGGGGGGGGAGCTACCAACGCTAGGACAAGGGTACGCGATCCCTTTCGACATTCGTTCTTTTTTTTTCGTAATACCTGTTGCCCGCGGCTTTATACACGCAGATCCCGTTTTTCCCCGTTAAAATCTTAGTGCTCCCCCACACTCCCCATGGAACCTACATGCCTAATTTCAGCTTTTTGGGCTGCAGTAACGATAGTTTGGGCTGTGCGTTGTCTGTCAATAATAAAGTCAGTCATTAAGGAAAGAGTTTTATTAATGATTTGCCTACAGATAAGTTTGTATGGTAATAATAATATGAAAACCGCTTAAAGATTTAAGGTGAATCAATTTGTAGAAATCTGACGCAGTTTCACAAAGCAAGTGGAAGCCTCAAGTGATCAAATGATAAATGATATTTATTTTGTAAGTAGCTTAAACATAACACTTTTACACGTCCAATATTTCTTGTCATTTTAAGCTAGATGAAGCCGGTGTTTCCTAGCTGGCTACCCTGAGAAGAAACACCGAAACAAACTCAGAGGTCAAAGTCTCTTTTAAAGTCCATACAATCCGTACTGGTCAAATACTTCAACAATCTGACTTCCAAGTTTATATGTTATATGTGTTCAAAATCCGTAAAATAAATTAGCCAAAGTATATTGGCCATTTGGCATGTTTTAAGGCGCCACTCAAAAACATTTCATGTTTAGGTTAAGAGATATGATATTGATTGTTTGGCTAATATCTTCAATGCCTTATACAAGTAGCGACTCGTACAAGGCCGTCCACTTCTATCTACTAGCTGACAAAAAAAATCCGCGCAGCTTCTAGGCAGTAGCGTAACTTTATACTACAAATGTTGGATAGTAAACTTACGGGCAGAAAAATGAATGTGAGGAAGTTCAAGCTCGAAGTTCAACCGGGAAAACAGAAGACTGAAGTTCATTTTATTCACCACGATGTCACTCAAACCAGTACTAAGTACATCCTCCAGGAATGCAGCTGCTTTGAAGATCCTGGAAATTACAGAAAAGGGACCAACATTGACATACATTACATTACATTGTGGATACATTGAAATAAAGAAGAATTCCGAACGGTTGCTATCATTTATTGAAGAGTTCCGTTTCTTATCTCTGTTCTTCATCAGATCTTCACCAAACTAGAAAGGGGTCAACCTTGAAATACTAAGATGCTCTTCCAAACCATCGTATACAATTTTATTTTTTCATTTTACATCGACAAGATTGAATGATAACATCATCAATGTAGTCAAAGCCAAGCATTATTAGGGATAACTCAAATACTACTCGTCAGATCTCAATAAAATTGAATTTAAATAGAACCACACGACAAGCACCAGCTTTCAAATACAAAAATAATCATTAAAATCTGGATACCCAGTACAAAGTTATGAGGTCACTCACAAAATAACAAAAAAAGACAGTCTACTTGAGAACCTCCTCTTTTAGAAGTCGGTTAAAAAAGAGCTTAACAGAACACGCATAGTGGAAACCGGAACTTCTTATCTCATAAGAAACAACAGAATCAAATATTTATTTAGAATCTGGTATTTTGTCAATAAGCAATGAAAACGAAAAAGAAATGGAACTTCATGTTTCATTACGATATTGTTAATTTAATTTAAAGTAACTTACACAGGTACTGGAAGTTCGTAAAGTAAATTTTCCTTCTGGATGTAGAAGGGGTCGAGTCCATTATCCCTTATTCCTTGGCTAATACCTTCAATGCCTGCTATGATTTGGTTCTCGATCGGGCCTGAGATGAATCTCGAGTCTCGTGACGCTACTGTACCTATAACATTAAATTTAATTTAAACTGCCCATTGTTTTTGCTACCGTAGATACTGAACCACTTTTGCTTTAAAACACATTATCATTTTTAAAAAAACTTCTATAGGTTGATCCACATATGTATATCAAGACCATAACTGGGATGTGCCCGGGTCATGGTCAGTCACAATGTGGTCTAAAATGTCCAAGTAAGGCCACACGGATGTGTGCGACCAAGTTCGTATAAAATGTACGCGTCAATATTGTTTTGAGCTCCGGACTGACCACGCCCCGGTCAAAGCCTGACCACATCTTGGATATCCAACCAACATCCGCTATTTTTTTTTCTGAATAACGGCTAGACCCAAAATTGGTATCTTGCAGATTACAAAATTAACAGTAAGTTTACATGTAGTCTGTAACATAAATTCAACATGGTAGTTTTCATTTAAATTATAGAAAGTTCACCATACACCATTAGTGATATTGTTACAACGCCTGAAGGTCAGTAAAAAGATCTTTTATTTACAGAGTGTGCATTAAAGTGCAGGTCAGTGGTAATAGTTTTTCTATGGATCAAATTACTTTTTCCGCTTTGGGCGGAGCGGAAGGGAGTGTCAGACTGTTACTGACCCATCCGCGTTCCTCTTAATGCCCTTTGCGTTCCAGGGCCGTTGTGATTATTTCGAACAAATTCCGCAGCAGGTCAGTGGTAATACGAAACTCGCCCTTACTGTCATGAAAGTTTCTTTGTAGGTCAATCTGATAGATGCATCTATTGACTGCTAAGAAAGATATTTCGAGCATAGCTTACCTGGTTTCACCGATAGCTCGGGTACTGTGGACGCACAGATCCCTGCGACGAGTAGACTAAGAGCAAGTATCGTCTTCATTTTGATTGTAATACTGAAAAGGAATTTATATTATTATATTTTGCTCTTAATAATAAAACACAGTGACTCAATGCTTATATTTAAAAAAATACTTTAAATTCGTAGAAAAAAAAACAAAAGAAAAAATATGGAAACTTTTGGAAATCTTAAACACACTTATCACTAATAAAATAAAAATTGAACGCACTGCTACTTACCTTTCAAATGATGAAGTAATACTGATACAAAACCCCGTTTTATTTTAAAAGATATATAGAAAACCCTATCTTTAATAATAATTATGATATTTTAAACAAAATATATTATTTAGAAGTACTTAAGATAAAGACACAGATAGTCAAATACCTAGTTAATCCTGAGTTATCAGTTTAAATCGAATCCTTACTGATTGGAAAGGATTAATTCATTATTGTCCAATTTGTTTACATTTTTGTTCACCAATCACTATATATTCAAAGTGGCGATACACGCGTCATGTTCGTGATCGGGCGCTGTCAGTTGAGACTGGTCACCTCTTAATTGCCACTGACTTGTTTTATCTTTATACTTTGAATTATTTTATTGTTTTCTTTTTTTCTTTGCATTGTCCTCACATAAAGAAGCACCACAAGAATGTAACAAAGGTCAATACAGAACATGATTTCAAAGAGTGTCCATGGAGTTTCTTACACGTTCTTCTCCATAGAAATCTACGCTTTGGAACGTGCAGATAGCTTCACCTCTTTCGACTTGACAATTCAAAAGTGCCTGTAAAGGGTTTAATTGAAATAAATACTTTGAGTGAGTTTGAGATTGAGTCAAATCAAGAGATTCACAAAACAATAAAATAGTTATACGGCTGATAGACTTAAGCTTCCCATACACACATCGACCGGTCTTAGCGGACTCCTGATGCCCAGCCCACCTTGTGATAGGCCGTCATCATCAACAGCCTGTTGCAGTCCACTGCTGGACATAGGCCTCTCTAATTGCACGCCACTTAGATCTATTTTCGGCTTCTCGCATCCAGTTTCTGCCAGCCGTCCAGCGCAAATCGTCACTCCACCGTGCCTGAGGACGTCCTACACAACGTTTGCCGAGACGCGGTCTCCACTCTAGAACTCGTTTGCCCCAACGGTTGTCGGTTCTACGACTAATATGGCCAGCCGACTGCCACTTCAGCTTAATAATCCGGTGGGCCGTACCAATGCTGAACCTTCCGGGAGGTAGTCGCTTCTTCAGAAGAACTCTTCGTCCATCCGTTCTGCGAGCTATTTGCCGCGCCCGAGCCAAATGATATCTCTTAACTTCTGATTCGATCAGGGCCCCAAGTCTGCTATTTTTATAAATTTGTCATTCCAACAGGATCCCATTGTCATTTTGCTAAAAGTTCGTAATCTGCTAAATCCATAATGGTCGATCATTGGTCAGTCTATGGTCTCGTAATACGTTTTGGTATCCGAGCTATTAAAAGAAATGACTGCACAATGACGTTCTAATGGTAGATCAGTGATCAAGGGTTCATTTAAAATTTTAGCAGACTACCGCATTGGTCTGTAATTCATTTATCATTATGTACGAGATTACCATTCTATGCCATTTCTTTCAATGCAGTGTCAGTGGTTGACCAGTAGATTACCAAACTTGTCAAAATCAACCATTATGAAATCAATGATAGACCATTCTGACACTATTGTAATAGCAGACTTGGGGTCCTGGTCATATAATCTAATTGGAATAGATGTCAGGTTTAAAATAACATAGACCAAACAAATATTTAAGTGAGAATAATACTTTATTTGATTACTAGCTGCTGCCCGCGACTTCGTCCCCGTGGAATCCTCGATTTTAAAACATTCTTTATCGCTGCTCCGCTCCTATTGGCTTAAGCGTGATGATATATAGCCTAAAGCCTTCCTCGATAAATGGTCTATTCAACCCAAAAATATTTTTTCAAATCGAACCAGTAGTTCCTGAGATTAGCGCGTTCAAACAAACAAACAAACAAACTCTTCAGCTTTATAATATTAGTATAGATATGAAGTGCATAATATTTTATTTCTTTAAAATCTAATTTCTTTGGGCCGCCAAATACTGGTTCGCGTAGTCCATTAACATGATTCCTAAGAGCTCGTTGATTTCGGACTGAAAATGAAAAACAATAATATTATCAATATAAAGTGTTTCCTATTTCCCGCTAACGAATAACAAATGTTTATCAAATTCAACAAACAGATAATTAATCGTTATCAAATATGCCGATAATGGTTTCTTTTGATGATGAATTGGTCCCTAAGTCTATAGCATAAGCATAATCATCAGCCTTTTAATGTTCCCACTGCTGGGACACAGGCTTCCCATGTAGGAGAAGGAATGGGCCGTAATCCATCATGCAGGCCCAATGTCATGTCTTCGAATTTTTGGTTCTAGGACATGCCGGTTTCCTCATGATGTTTTCCTTCACCGTTTTGAGAGTATTGGTGATGCAGTTAAATACAAAAAGTAATGCGCCTGGCAGGGCTTGAACCCGCGACCTACAATTCGTAAGTCGGGGCCGTTACCACTCGGCCACCACTGTTCCTCCACTCGCACTCTAGTCAAGTCTATAGTGACTGCTAATGCTCCAGCTCCACTTGGAGGTTTCGCACTTATGGGGGATGTCATGATCACCAACACGTTATTACAAAGGATGAATAGCATCGTTGTGCCCATTCCTTTTAATTAGGTGACAAAGTTAACTTACGCTGTACTCCTTGAATGTCGTTGGCACCGTTGAGTTAAGGAACTCGTTAATTTTTTCAGAATAATCCTCATCCTTCGCGACCAGTTTCACGTCAGACTGCAAAAAGAAGCAGAATATGAGCCTCCATCTCCAAGTAGACAAACAATATCGCTGTATGTCCCTGTATCTTTGCTGACGAGAAAAGATTTGCAGCCGTACGGAACCATAAAACTAACTGATAATAAGATTTTAAGAGCATGCAGTTGGGTAATCTAAAAATGAGAGATAGTCTGTTATTGAATGAGCTGAGGGAACCAAATACAACTCATCTCACTCGTAAAGTCATAACGGGCCAAATGGTTTTGCACATTTATCTATATCTATACTAATATTATAAAGGGGAAAGATTTGTATTTTTATATTTTTGTATGTAACAAATAAACTCCTGAACCGATTTGAAAAATTCTTTCACCATTAGAAAGCTACATTCACTCTGAGTAATATAAGCTATATTTTATCTCCATATTCTCACGGGAACGGGAACTACGCGGGTAAAACCGCGGGGCGCTGCTAGTTAGTTATAGATTTTTTCTGAACCAATAAAACTGTATGTTATATTATATATTTAAGTCAGTTGTTAAGTGGTAACACAAGGGACGATTCGGGTGCTACCCTTAGCGTCCCTCTCTGACTTGTACACCGCCACGAGACACGGTCTACGGTACTGCATACTGTATAGTTTATTATACATAATAAACATTGTTAATAACCGTTACCGTATGTCAATACACATTATTCACGACAAGTTGGATTTTCACTCAGTCTCCAAATCATCAACCTCATCAGAAGACGCATCAAGAGGACAAGTAGAAAACATTCCAGCTACGTCCCCGAAAACTTACTTCAATGCCTCCCATAGTAAAGGTGACTTTAGCGCTCTTGACCGTGATCCCGGTGGATAAATCGATATTGAGACGAATCTGACCCACGAAACGCATACGCTGTACCGCAACCCTGGATAAAAGAAAACCTTCCTGTTAGAACTGGTTTTTCAATTATTTTCTACATTTTATAGAAATACTCTTTGTTTTACTTCATAACCAATAAAATAAGGAGCTTCAGAGCGTGTACACCAAACGGCATTTCATACAAATTTTCAAGTCGTTATTTTCCGAAGTGACTGAACCGATTTTAATGAAACTTCACAGATTTAAGCAGGATACATAGGTCTAAAAAGTTGCTTGAAAACATTAGCGATAAATAGTGTTACAGTTAAATTAGACCCATTTTAATTTTTCCATACAAACATAAATTTCCAGTTATCTTCTCTTGAATAAGACATTTCAAAAATGTTAAACTAACTTTTTAGACCTATGTATCCTGCTTGTATGTGTGAAGTTTCATTAAAATCGGTTCAGTCATTTCGCAAAATAGTGACTTGAAAATTTGTATGAAATGCCATACGGCGTACACGCTCTTAAGTAATATAACGGTGTAACAATGAGTGGCTTAGTAACCAAAGCAAGAAGAACGAGAACATTACTTACTTCCCCGAAGAACTTATTTTCAATGTTCTTCCAAACACAGTTGTCTCCGATGAAGCGGCTCCTGAAATAAGATCATCACAATCAATTAATCACTTGAGAAACCTTATGGCAATATGACACGTTTCAACCAAAATGATAATATTCATTGAAAGGCGTAAAAATAAAGATATCCTAACTTATGTTATACATTGTTTATCACGTGATTACTATGGTAAACCACCAACTAGTAAAACACACAAAAGAATATCAACTCTGAACCCTTTAAAAGATAACTTAATTTTGCTTACCAACACTGCCGTCAATGAGAGGCAATTCGATGTCAAAGCTAAGTTGAGATGTGAAAATGTTATATCTAGCGCTGTGCAGCACGATGTTGCTGATGCCATTGCTTAGGAACTGTTCAATGAAGTAGGCGGTGTTGAAGATCCTGAAGAAGAAGCAAGGAAGACATTAATATACAGAGAAATAACCAACGGTCGCGATCAGCTGAGTGAACGTACTGGTCAAGCGTGGTACGACGTGGGCCACGCATGACCAGTACGTTCACTCAGCTGATCGCGACCGTTGCCTTTTCGAAACCTAGCTTCGCCGCGCTTAATACTGACTGTATTTCGTCTATATTTCGATCATCTATCTATCTATATTTCTACCACTCCTTCTTACTCTTCTTAGTGGAACTCTTGTGTGTGAACTGTAACCTGTGTCTGTGAAATAAACTTTCTTTCTTCCTCTTGTGTACCTACCTCTTCACACGCCTACCGCACCCACTTAAGTATATTTGGATGTTGTTAAACAAGGCAGTATATTTACTGAAGAAGCTCGACCAGGAAATTTAAAATTTTGAACTTTTCTATCTGCTGTTAGCAGACATTAATTATGAATAACTATAAAAACTGTAAGCGTAACTCTCTTTTCTCAAAGCAACCTAAACAAGTAGATTTATTTTCTTTCGTGGATATTTACTTTACGGAAATCGCTCCAGTTGTAGATATTAAGGGGCTCTATAGCTCGGATGCCAAAATGTTTTTTTTAAGACTAGATTATTGATACGTTGGATGGGACCCACATTGGATGGGAGGATGACTTCAAACTTATGGCTGGACATCATTGAAGGAAGGGTAGCTCGTGATAGAACTCAGTGGAAAATGTTTGAGGCGCCCTATGCCAAGAAGCACACTGAGCTTCGGAACATACTTTGAACTTCTTTAAAATTAAAAGTCATACATTACTGTCAGGCTGGTTCATTAATAGTACTCACACAGGTACTGGTAATGTGTAGTTACGTTCTTGTTTCTCGATATACCACGGATCCAACCCAGCTTCCTTCAAAGAGTCGCTTACATCCTGGATAGTGTTCTTGATGTAGCTGCTCACTGAACGTTCATTTTCGAAGTCAACTGTAAAGAAATAGGAATGTTTGATTAAATTCATATATTTGAAGAGCGCGAAGTCTGATGCGAATGATGCTTCAGTTAACACAAAATCGGTGTGCAATTATCATTTCGGTGATGAATAACTGTATCTTTAAGCTCGTGTAGTTTTTTTTTTAAGAACCCGTTGTTCTTCAGTTAGGCAGTAACAGGCAGGTATGTTTTATTGGAACTGCAGCTAGATTTGATGTAATACATGGAACTTGTTACAAAATACATACACTATACTTGTCCTACATATTGAGAAAGTGAGAACTGCTGGTATCCAGCTGAATACGGTTTGAATGGAAGCCGATCCCAATATAGTTTAGAAAAGGCAGAATGACTAGCAACACGCAATAGTCATAAACTTTCGTATTAAGCTTGTGCAGGATGTGAGACGAGGTACCGTGTTACATGGAACTTAAACATAAATGGCTAATCGACCTTATAAGGTCGACCGTATGAGGGGAATAATAAACATAATTAAATCGATAAACTTACTTTCATTTGGATTAAACTCGCGAAGAGCACTAACGCTCATGATGACAAAGGCGATAGCAATTATAACTTTCATGTTGTCAATCTGCAAAGATATATACAATAATGAGTAGTAGCAAAATCGTTAACTTAGACACGTTTAACTGACTTTTATGACCATACAGACCATACATTTATAGACCACACAAACACAATATAAACATGTATCCGAAAATAAAATTGAAATAACTTACCGAACAAAGCTATATTATTGCAATGATGTGCAGAGCAAATTCGCTTAGTTTATATATCGATTTGAATACATTAGTGGCTAATTAATGGCTAATGTTCTTACATGGTGGTAGCAACCATTGACATACATAGGTATCTAAATTGATTTTTGTCTAGCAAATCATTGTGTGTTTTTAGAAATCGAATACCATAAATCCACTATCGACGAGTTTATTTCCGTCTACGTGCCTCATTGGTCTAGTCGTTGCAAGCACTATTGCTGTCCTGGGTTACTTTTCAGGTTCGGGTAAGTTGTTACTTAATTTTTCCATCTGCAATTCTTAAAAAGCTGCCCTTTTTTCTGAATGGGATATAATCAAATGACTTCTCCCGCCCTGGGTGGAGCGGAAGGGAGTGACAGACTCTTACAGACTAAAACCCACCCGTGATCCTTCTAGTAACCTTTGCGTTTCAGGGCCACAGTGACTCTTTCGAACAAATTCCGCGAGCCTAGTAGGCACTGACCCTATGGAGTCACGTCTTCTTTGCTGACAGCACTTTGAGGCGTGCGTGGAACACGATGCGCCGTCGACTCGGGCCTCGTTGCTATAGAACGCCCGCGCCTAAGGTGACCGGGAATGGCCCTGCGTTTCCCGATGTCCGGGGCGACTTCTTCTGTTGCGGCGGCTGGGGCGTGTGGTTTCAATTTTCCTCACGTGGTTTGCCTCCTCCTTCGTACTACTATTACTGCTTCGCAGAAGGAGGTTCCCGCTCCCCATGCCTCCTCGCTCCGGACCATGGATTGAACCAGGGCCGGACGCGAGAGGTTGCCGCCGCCGGTTCAAAAGCTGCCCTGAGGTGGGTATGCTCGGTTGTTAACAGTTTTTATCATAATTATATTTTCAACCGGGAGACGTCTACTGCTAGATAACGGCTTTCCCTCCTTTTCTGCTAGCAATGTTTCATGTTTTCTGTTTGTTCATGATTTTTCATGCTATGTCGTTAACCTTCCTCCTTTCTTCGATTTGATCACGCAAGGAAACTCCTAGCATAGCCTTTTCCATTCGGTGACTTTAAGCTTTCGTATGAGACTCGTCCTGAGCATGTCAATCCCATGTTATTTATAATTTAATTTAATTGAATCTATAGATCCTATAGAATCGTGGCTAAATAATAATAGCTGCACGGATCGATCTTCAAGGCTAAGCAACCCTTGACGAGGTCGGTATATTGATTGGTGACCGTTTAGACATACTGAGACTCTTCCGTGCCGCGGAGAATACGTTAATCCAGTCTTACCGGCAGTCATTTGTAGATCTTTAGCAGTCGCTGCAGTTACTCAGAAGCCAGATCAGACATGCCTTACCCAGAAGTACCGTGTTACCCGTTTACTGGGTTTTGGAGGTCAGATAGGCTCCAAGTAAAATATTTGTATCCAGCTGAATAGGATTAGACAGGATCCAATCCCAATCTAGTTAAGAAAAGGCAAAGCAGATGACTAGCAACACGCTGTTAGACGAAAAGATACCGTTTTACATGGGACTTAAATATAACTGGTTACGCGACCTTATTGGTCGGTGGAACGATCGTCTCTTTAAAGTTTAATTAATGGCTTTGGTTTGATGTTCCAGACCATACTCTTCAAATACGACTAGGCCAGTAAATATTCTGTATCAAAATCAGATGATCTTCTACTTTAACTAATATTAAAATATTGGCGTAAATAAATAAATAAAAAAAAACGATTATCTATATATAGAAAGGCGGGTGAGTAGGATACAGATATTAAAAACTTAATTAACGACGATACAAACATTTTTATTCACATAGAACTCTCACAAAACCTTATTAACACTGAGTATATTATCCTTTATTAATTATTAAAAAAAAACCTTATAAATTAGCCTCGATGAGTTCCAGTAGAACGATCTCTAAGAGCTCATTGATCTCTTTCTGTAAAAAAGTACACCAATTATTATCTTTTCTAGATGAAAACGCAAAGACGCAATGATAGTCACTGACATACAATGAAACGTCTGAATAAAAAAAAATACAAACCACTTACAAAGTTAGAAGAAACAGAAATTCGAATGCTAGAAAGATTTTCATGTGGTTAAAATTCATCAAACAAGTCGAGTTTGGGCTTAAATTGTTGAAATAACTGAATCATGATTAATGTTAATATAAAACAGCAATAAAATCAGCAGAAGACAATTCTAAGCCGACTATGGTGAAGCTAAATGGGGATAATTTTTTTTTTTATGAAATTCAAACTAAACTTACGTTATGAGCCTTGATAATGTCAGGAACGAAGTTTCCGATGAAGTCGTTGACATCATCGGAGTAGTCCTGACCCATGACGGCCAGTTTGATGTCAGACTGCAAGAAAATATTAATAAAGTTAAACAACGCTCATGATGAGAAAGGCGATAACAATGCTGAATTCCATTATGTCAATATACAAAGTGATCGAACATCTTTAACATAGACAGAATTAACGGACTGTTTTGCGATTAGACCGTAGTTTATTCAGAATAGTTAACTTACTATCGTGAATACAGAACATGGTACCCTTCTAATAATATGTGCATATTATATAGTGTTATTATCAAACATAGAAAATTTTCATCCTACATCTGTACTAATATTATAAAGCTGAAGAGTTTGTTTGTTTGTTTGAACGCGCTAATCTCAGGAACTACTGGTCCGATTTGAAGAAATCTTTCAGTGTTAGATAACCCATTTATCGAGGAAGGCTATAAGCTATATATCATCACGCTAAGACCAATAGGAGCGGAGCAGTCATGAAAAATGTGACACAAACGAAGTTGTGCGGACAGCTAGTAAAACATAAAGGTAGTCGACATAAAGAACGCTCAGGATATTGTTTTTAAATTCGTAAACGTCTATAAACATAATTGAGCAGACAAAATTAAAGAAAAATCTTACATTAATATCTCCCAGTTCGAGGTCAATACTGATGCTGCGTATGGTAATGCCGGAGATGATACCGATGCTGACGCGGACCACGCCTGTCACACGAATACTCACAACGTCGATCCTGGAAGAAGTTACAAGATATTTACATATTTTGTATGAAATTTGCGTATTACTCAGAACACTTTCATATCGCGTAACTTGAAATCAAAGTTGAGTTTTTGAAGAACAAATAGAAAAATAAATATAATTTTTATGAATAAATTATTATTTACAAAACACTTTTTACATGATTATGACCGTTACTTACTTTCCAGAGGCTTCTAAGCCGAGTTCGTTGCTAAAAACAACAGCATTGGCCTTAGCAGAGCCTGAAAAAGTTGAAAAATGTATGATATCTCTCCAGCACCCTGAACTAATATAATATTATAGGTAACATTCAGTTATAACATAGGTATTCCTACTACAGCCTGCAGTCTTCACAATAAATTCAATGTAAAAATACTTATTGATAACAAATACAGAGACGTGTTTTACTTACCAGCAGAAAAGTGAATAAGGGGCAGCTCAATGTCAAAGGTGAGCCGGGATGTGACGACATTATAGTTGACTCTGTGAGTTTTAATGTCACTGAGACCAGTGCTCAGTAAGTCTTCAACGATAGCTTCATAGTTAAAAAGACTGGAAATAAAATAGACGAAAACTTGACTTAACGGTAAATGGTTTTTTTTATTAATAGTTTTTAGAGTTGGCTAATGGGTATTATCAAATGTAAATGAATCAACAAAATTAAGTAAGAACATATATATGTGTCTTTACGAAACTATTTTGCTATGTAAATTTTATTATGAGCTTTGAAACTTAGCTAGTGAGCTCGATTTTATTGTCCTGTTTTGTCCAAGTTAGTAAATATCAAAATCAAATCATTTATTCAAACTAGGCTGAGAGCCAGCGCTTTTTGAACGCCAAATTTTATACAAAGAACTGTCTTTGGGACTGCCCCAAACAACAAACTCCCCAGCAACACATCTGTTCTTTCTCTCATGTTGTGTTTTAAGAACTTGAATGTATACAATAGTATGCAAAGTGACAATATATGACAAAGGGAGCAAAACATAATTGTTATCCAACATGAAAATCATAAATCAATTCACTATAAAACATTGTAAAGAGTAGATTTAGTTAATAAAGTAAAAACGGATTGACTTACATAGTCATCGGATAAAAAAAAGACACTATTTTATATGAACTCATATAACCTGTCATACTCGTAAGCTAACTTATGGAGAAAGAACATGATAAACATTACATTGTCTTGCGTTAAATACAGCGACCAACTATTCTTATCGTCTAAATAGTAATCATTAGAATAGTATGCCTTCGAACAAGGGATAGATTTAACTTTAGCTTTAAATGAGTTAAAAGGCAGGTCAAGAAAAGAAAGTGGAAGTTTATTGTAAAAACACTAATGAGTCATGGACTTTACGAAGACGTTGCTAGTATATAGCTTGTGCTTGTTTCTGGTGTTAAAGTTGTGCATGTTTGCTCGTTTAACAGTAATAAATGTATATTTTGCCTAATATATAAAATGATTGCAAAAATGAATTGAGATGCTACTGTGAGAATTACAATGTATTAAAAAAGTTCCCTAGCTGATATATTGCTCGTGCAACACGTTTTTGTAAAACAAATATATTTTGTATATCAGCAGCTTTTCCCCACAATAGAATACCGTAGGACATAACGCTATGGAAATAACTAAAATAGACTAACCGAGCTGTATCAACGTCAGTACACTATGTCACATTCCTGACGGCGTATGTGGCAGAGCTAAGTCTTCGCGATAAACATGATATATGTGGACCCCATTGTAATTTCGAGTTAATTATGGGCATATGTCCTTGGATGATTTTCTTGGTACTTACACCGGCACTGGTAGCTCGTAGCTGGAAGTTTCCTTTTTTACCTGGAAAGGATCCAGTCCAGCGTCTTTGATGGCTTGACTCGCTTTTTCAATGGCGCTTTCTATTTGTCCACTAATCAAGCGCTCGTCAGAAAAGTCAACTGAAAACATTAATTATTTCATGATTACAATAATGTTATTATAAAGTAATTTTTTCCTAGCCTGTATTTTGCGAAATCTCTACACTTCATCTAATTTATTTTACAAATAAGGTTTTTTTTAATCTTTATTGTTTTAATTGGGGTTTTTATCCCAATGGGTACGCCAACCCCATCATGCCTTATACATACTACCACAAAAAAAAAACTTAAATATTAAAGGAGATTAATCAATATAGTACATCGACTCGCAAATTTTTTTCGCCACATCTGACTTCGGTTGTGCTAAAATTGATTGAATTAAACCTATCTGTGATATATTTAAATTAAACTCACTGATTAAAATTATCCTTTCCTTTTGTTTCTTGACACAATCCATAAGCAAAGGTAATTCTTAAAGTATTAAGAAAACTTGCAAAATAGATATTTAAAATTATGAAATTCTCAATAATGAATTCAATTACTAAGATATTCATGTTTTACTTACTTGGCATTTTTCTTTCCGGTATTATTGTGGCAGTGATGCCTGCGAGGAGGAATGCAAAAGCCAGGAGGACTTTCATCTTGATTATGATTTGTTTTTTCCTAAAAAAAAAGGAAAACAGTGAACATTTCAATAAAATCTTTAAAAAAAAATCAAATAATGTTTACAGTTGGTGTGGAACTACGATTCTGTATTTATTACTCGTGTTTTCGAGTTCTGAATATTTCAATAAACTTAAAAAAAAAACTATTTTCCTTTTAACCTTTTTTCTTTGTTATTTGTAAATAATGTCTTACCTCGCAATACTTCAAATGTAGAATACAATAAAATGATCAGAAAATATCGTTTTTATATGATTCGGGAGTAATTTGATCCTTAATCGATTGCTTATCAAATTGTCTCATCTTATAGATATTATCGTGTGCCTAATTGTCTATTCCAAGTGTATGTTTACAATATCCGATACTCGTATATTGATAAGAACAATAATAAACATGTGCAGTAAAGCAGAAATGTATCACAAAATGATCTATTTCCACCCTCTTCAGTCATTCTCTTTTTTATCACAATTAATTTGCAGTTACTGCTTCATGTTGTCTTCTATACATCATGGTAAAAGTATATACAACCAGTAGCGCCCCGCAGTTTTACCCGCGTAGTTCTCGTTCCCGTGGGAATATGAGGATAAATAAATCTATAGCCTATGTTACTCGCTGAAAATGTAGCTTTCCATTGGTGGAAAAATGGTTCAAATCGGTCGAGTAGTTTCGGAGCTTATTCGGTACTAGCAGCGCCTCGCGGTTTCACCCGCGTAGTTCCCGTTCCCGTGGGAATATGGGGATAAAATATAGCCTATAGCCTTCCTCGATAAATGGGCTATCTAACACTGAAAGATTTTTTCAAATCGGACCAGCAGTTCCTGAGATTAGCGCATCAAACAAACAAACAAACTCTTCAGCTTTATAATATTAGTATAGATTAACAAACAAACAAAAAAATCTTTACTCAAACACGTACAGTGTGTTGCTGTAGGTAGCTAATTTATAATTCCTTCTTCCATCATACTAACTGCCTCCAAACAGCAGTAGGCTTTCGGCTTTGCTTGAAACGCTTAAAACCTACTAAGGCATTAGTAGTATAGTAGGGTTCAAGCGTTGTGGTGAAACACGAAATTAATTGCAATAAGACTTCCTATTGTAATTCTTTGGTTAGATACTTACCCATGCAAACCTAAACATAAATATTTCAACATCTTATATATAAAATAAATATATAAATAAACAACTTAAATATTCCAGCCGAAAGACAACATCTGAATGCCACAAGCCTACCGTCTCCAACTATGGAGCATACGGTCTGCCCTGCTTGGACGGAACAACGCCGCGTGTCCTCGTTTGCCGAGGCGATCGGTGGCGACGACCTCTTGGTTCCGGCCCTGGTTCAATCCATGGTCCGGAGCGATGAGGCATGGGAAGCGGTAACCTCCTGCTGCGAAGCAGTTATGCTAGCAAAGGAGAAGTCAGACCGCGTGTGGAAGAGGGAAACGACCCAGCCACCGCAACAGAAAAAGACGAACCGGGTGTCAGGATTCGCAAGGCGATTCCCAGCCACCGAAGGCGCGGGCGCTCTATGGGTTGCTCGCCGTCTGATAACAACCAGGCAGGGTCAACGGCGCGTCAAGTTCCAGTTCGCGGGTTTTAGTCAGTAAGAGACATTTCATGACTTTCCATTCAGAAAAAAAGGTCTACTGTCCAGAGCAATTCTTTGTGTCTGCAAACTGTCCTAAATAAACGTATGCATGTATGCACCATCCTAATTAAACGATTATCAGACAACAATTAAAAGTGATACAAATCTTATCGTTTTTACATAGCGTATGAAGATACATAGATAGTACAGATAGCTGTACATATTTAGAAGACCTACTTTCAACTGAATTATAAACTAGTTTAAATGTGATAATTGTCTCTATTTAGCATCAGAAAACTTTCAACAATACTTGTTTCTTTTCGAGAGATCCACTATTCAAAACTACTACTACAGTCGAGCAAAGGCTCTGTAAATTGTCTCTTTGAATTATTTTCCTGAACAGTCATTTAATTTCCAATCGGCTTATCTCCACAGGATCTTCTTCCCGAATTAATCATGGATGAAGGCCATAACTCTGTACTCAGTAAAAATTAAAACCGTGAGACATAAGTTTTGTGTTACGATTTAGTGACAAGGCTTTTTTCACTCTTTATGGACCCGAGGGCTGGCTTTTTCTTTAGTCAAACAATCTGCATATTGATGAGTTTGTCCTTTAATTAAAACAAAGATTACCAACCTTGGTACACAAAAGGACCATTTTATCTATTGGATCAGAAGTCAATGGCATAGCAATTTGATGGAATCAAACAATAGTTATTGATATAAATACCAATGTAATGAATTTATGATATGTTATTGTATACTTAGAAATCAATAAATACACAATCACCTATTAATTATACGAGAAATTATCCTTAGTTGAAACACAACGTGCGACAATACTAGTCAATAAAATTAAATTAAAATGAGTTCCACAGTTTTTTTTGCTTTTCTTGTGGCTGACATCAGTGCTTTTATGATTCCTGGGACATCTAGTAAGTAAAAAAAAATCTCGTAATTCACCATTTATACTCGTTTCCTTGCATCATGTTACTCAATGCTTGTGACTACCTCATGGTTTCAAGAGACTCTCCTTAATGATGTTCCTTTTTTCCTCCTTCTTTCATTAAGCATCACCTTTGTACTATTTTTCTGTTTCCTTCTTTTTATCTTTTTATTAAATGTGTATATTTCGCAAGTTTTTCATAATTTATATTGTTGCCCGTCTGAGTTGTGTTTTGTGATTGGAGAAGAGGGGAAAGAGCGGACCACGCAGGAGCACAGGGGAAACAAAGGCGGAGGAAGTCCCTAAGTCCTAGTCAACGGAAATGTGTATCAGATTGATCATACACCCAAACTAGTTCAGGTTTTTGATAAATAATCTGGATTTTTACAGGTTCATGATGAAATTGAGTTTAAAATGTGTCATGTTCCGGTTTTTGATCAAAAACCTACTTTTATGAAAAACCTGCGACATATACATAAATTGTTAGATAAATAATAGCTTCCAAGACTTCAACTAAAGAGATTTCCAAAACATACTTGACATGTACATACATATGTATATTGTTATTATTACTGAAAGGCTTGCGTTTGACCACTGTGTTACCTGAAGGGAGCGATGTAGCACGCTTGCTAAGAAGTAACCTATTTAATCTTTAAGATTGTAGCTATACTATAAATATCTTATTATTCCTCAATTTTAAGATTTTTATATGTGTAGAACTGCATCACGTGAGATCTCAACCAGGCCACCGATAACGCAACCTATTGAACTAAATTGATTTAGTGGCATACCACCAAAACGATAAGGATTACATACACAAATTATCGCCATGTTTTCATCGTGTTAGTAAAACAATTTAATTTGGTAGTCCACCTTAAAAATTCTTCGCTTAGAACAACTTGTGACTTCTGTTACAACTTCACGGAACACTTACAGAAGTGGATGTAGATACAGAGATACAATTTCATTTGGTAGTTCAGCAATTGTGGTGGTGGATGCGAGTTCTGTTAATACCCTATTATTTAGTAGTATAGCAATGGCTTTTTGACTTTTTTCAGTTGACCTACCAGATGAGCGTTTTATCAGCAATTCTTTAGCAAAGGGCATTGAAGCTGCAAGCCAGTCCATCAAAGATGGTGGACTTGATCCACTATATATCAGTGAAACACATGCCACATTGGCCCTACCTGTGGCAGTGTAAGTACTTCGTCACAACACTTTGCTTTGGTGCATTATTAAGCTCGTAAAATGTCGGATACGATTCTGTGAACATCTCACCATCTAAACTGTGATGAAGTGATCATAAAGTGAGCTAGCAATCCATACAAAAAAAAATGGAATTATTTTACTTATTGCTCAATCCAGACCGTGAGACATTGTCAGAATAAACCGGTAGAACATTTCATTTTTAGACACATTTTAAAATTTACTCAGGATTTAAATCATCTACCTGGAAATGGATTAAACCGTTGAATATTTCCTGTTCAGACTCTTCAACTGCGATTTTCGTGCCGAAAACATCTCAAGCAATGGCATGAGTAACATTGTGACACATAAAGTCAGTTACAGCCTCTTTACATCTCGCTTCAACTTCGACATTGAACTCCCGTTCATCGACTTCTCTATTGGTAAGAACACAGTCATTAATTCTTTTTAATGTAATGCTGGAAATATTCGTTCCTAATTCATAAAATGAAATCTGCAAATACAGAAAATTCTTAAAAACGATTTCAGTTGTGCTCGCGAACTTCGTATCTCCAGTTCCTGATCAAGGGTATTCACAAAAAAAAACTATCAGCTGTAGGTGCTTGTACCAAATGCGAGACATTAACAATATCTTGTCTCCTCTTCTGACCTGACTAGTTTCTTTCAGGTGCTGCCTCAGTCGAAGCAATGCTATTTAGCAAATCTTTTGATATAAAAGCATCAGGAAAGTGAGTAACTTTATTAACTATAATATTTTAACTCATGGTTATAAATCAATTTAGATGTTACCGGCATTCTGTACAATCCAGTATTACATACTATACCTAGGCAATATATAGAATATCTGACGCAACAAGGTAGTGTATATATTCTTCATGTAATAC
Source organism: Hecatera dysodea (assembly GCA_905332915.2). Lineage (NCBI taxonomy): Eukaryota > Metazoa > Arthropoda > Insecta > Lepidoptera > Noctuidae > Hecatera > Hecatera dysodea. The sequence goes on along the minus strand of HG995288.1, from coordinate 5,693,448 downwards.
TTTATACCAAGGTATTCCATCCAATGCCGAATGGAAGCCAGCTATTTGCATAAAAGACGATAGCAGAGAAAGGGGAGATGATCCCGCAGGCAGTAACGTGACGAAAATATATGTCTGTTTTAGCTATATCGCAGAATTCGCCATTTTATGAAATGCCCACCTCGACGACGGAGCTCCACTGCGGGTTTGTGTTATTTCTTTATGCAGGGCTTGAAGTAACCTAACATTAATTATAGGACAGGAGCTAAGTTCATTTTTACTGAACTCTTCATCTTTTCTCTTTATTCATCTAGGGTGGAAATACAAAGCGTCCGCATTGCTGGCGAAATCTTCGTTAAATTCGACATCTTCTCAGGAATATCTGTCCGTCGCATTAACATCAATTTCACTTTAGGAAACATTATCGTAAGTCAATTTTACATTCCTAGCCTAAAAAAAAGCCTGAATAAAATTGTTACCTTGTAACACGATTCCTCCCTAAAGATCATTACTATATTATATTTTTTTTACTAACGAAGAGAACGCCCACATTAAAATGATGACCACCATTTTGTTGCAGTCTGACATCAAGTTGATCATCCAAGGCAAAGATCAGTCCGCCAAAATAAACAAGTTCATCGGAACAGCTGTGCCTAATGCTATTAACGCTCACGAAGTAAGTTGCTGTTAACTATCTTTTTCTAGCAGCTTCGTTTATATCTTCTCATCTTCCATCTCGCTCTCTCACTCCTGAGGATCACCCACATACGACGCGTTTCCAAGTTCAGTCTACCTGTACCATGTGGACAGCTCTGTATATACCGCGAACCACGTTCTTGATAATTACACACAGGAACGGTGTACTTTGCTTCATATATTGTTCATTTAATTTATAACAACAAAAGAGTTTGTAAAAATCTTCTTGTCCTATGTAGCTGCAAAAAGTAGTATTGCACGGTTGACGTGTAATTCTACAAATAGGCCAATACAGAATCCTATGTCCTAATTCAGGTCATGTACCCGTTTCCCAGTTTCGTCAATAAGAGTATTATAAGACCTCGCGATGGTTTAGTTGCATTTCGTGCATCTGATACAGAACTACAAAAAACCAGCAGGTTCTTATGTATTTTTCTAAATTCATGAACACAAGTTAAAATAAAACGATATGAAATATTTGTTTCTCTTCCAGGCCGAGATCAACGAACTTCTGGAGATCGTACTGAAGGACTTCATCGAAGCAAAACTGCCATAGATACTAACGTTCTTCGTAATTTGGTTGTTTGTAAAGATATTTAGATGGGTACCATAAGAAGCTTTGTGTGATAGTCGATATGACAAAATGTAAGGGATTGATGACGTAATATTTCGATAGTCCTTGCCAATTCCATATTGTTATTATTCTTTGGCATTGGCTTTTGCCAGGGCCTAAGGTGTATTATAGATGTGTCTTCTTTAAAATATGTTCCTCATAATTATTTAAACATTCTAGTGTTATTGTAATTAAAATCCTTGCATTATTGTTGGGACAATTAGATACCTGCGGTTTTTAATTTCAAACGAGTTTGTGTATGTGTACTAAAGGCGGAAAATAAAAAATAAAAATTATATACAAGCATTTATTTTATAATTAAACACAAACGTTGCAAACATTCAATAATGCAATCATAGCACTAATTTTATTTAACTTACTTGAATCGCTATTAGAATTGAAAAAAGATAACTTTTGAATGTAAATTAACAATATACGGAAAATTCTCGTAGGCCTCAAAGTCGTACCTTCTACAGTTTTAGGCCATTCAATACATTGATTATTTTATTTTACATTTAACGTTATAGCCAAGCGGATTTCCAAGCGAAGTAACTGTGTGTGAAGAGCAACGGAATTTTTACATTTATTTTTTTGGATTTTACAAAACATCAAGAAAGATGAAAGAAAAAAGATGAATGAAACATTAATTTAAAAAAATAATAATTTGAAGAATCTTGTCTAAGAACATTAAAATTATCTTTCATAAAAAGCAAAGAAGTATAAGTTAATAAACAGAAAATGAAAGAATAGATGTAAGAGGAGTTAATAATTCAAGAAACATAAAATGTGACATGAATTGTTGTCAAAAGTCAAACTCGTCCGTAACTTATCAACTCAAACGTAACAGAAGAAATTTTAACGAAGACTTTAATTATACACAAAACAACAAAACATTACTATACAGAGAACATAATTATAACGTTGTGTCTAAGATGTGACCCTGTGTTTTGTAAAATCCACTGCATATATTAAGAATAAAATCTAAGATCAGTTAGGAAAAGGATTAGAATATTACAAATTTTATCGTAAAAAATAAGTTTGCGTAAAGTATTTTATTGTCATAGCAATATTGTGTAGTGTCTTCAAAAATATTGTGGCATTTTGGGGTTGCAATGAGAATCAATGCAACTCTTCATGAATTTCAAATCTTGTAAACGATGCCCAATTTTTCTACGTTCGAAATACAGAAACTATATTATCATTTTGTTTGAACGAGTGCAATGGGATCAAACTGCATCACAAGTGTCATACATTTGTGTTGCAATCAGATTATTGACTACAATCACGGAAATATCAAACAACAGTTTATTGCAAGAAGTTTCATTAACACTGCAACCCCAAAATAACACCCGTCAAATTGAAAAGCATTAATTTTGAACAAACTATAATCTTTATCATTCGTTTCGAATGCACGAAATATAGATTTCTTAGTCAAAAGCATATTTATATCTGTATCGCAAAATTCAAACCTATTATACCCTTTTCAGATTTCACAATCTCATTTGGCACTACGCGTCTGTCTTGAACAAGTAATATAAAAACAAATATACAGTGCATTGAGAAATAACGCGAACTACATCTACCTGTATCACCTATGTATCAATATATATAAAAGTGAATAAGAGGCACTCTATAGGTTTATATACGCAGATCTAAAATAAGCGTAATCCGTGAAACATCGAACGTGGAACTAGAACATGAATTGTTACTATACATTAACTAACGCAGCGAATAAAGACACCGTCCATCCAAATGTACGATCACGTAGCCTTTGTAAATAATACAACAGAAGCTCAAATACTACGTAAAAATTACATTTAGCTTCTATATCTCATAGGTATCGTCCTTCACAACAGGTTAATATTTTTTCGATATATACGAAAGAGGCACCCGTTTGATCTGCCCTTTAAAAAAAAAGAACTAAGGGCGTCACGAGTTCCTACATAATACTAACACTCATTTATTTACATCAATGAAGTATTCGGTTGTCTAGTCGGCTGTCGCGAGAGAACTTACAGTATCGTACTAGTAATATTTGTTATCTTAAATCTCGAATTGTAAAGATTCATCTATCGTCCACCAATATTTGAAAGCTGAACCGCTGGCACTACGATCTCTAAACTAGATGTATCGACCCTAAACGTAATGTACTAAGTTTTGTATTCTCTAATACATTCAGTATACTACTTTCTGTACATCCTCCATTCCCTTGGATTTCGTCTCGTGTTTTAACTTGGCTTCCATTACTTTATAATATTGTAACATTATTATGAATTTTAGTCTTATTCAATTTTGTATCTATAGTTTCATTGGTTTTATCGTAAATATCATAATTGTTGTTTTGATTCGTTTTAAATCATTCTGTTTGACGATCCGCTTTATTCTCACCGATTGATTTACATCGAACCATTATAACACGTACAACTTTCTAATATTGGTCCGCTACAGAGTTGTGAAATGATCTAGCTTATATTAAACTTACTATCTAAGGCTATAATGAACTTAAATTTTTCTATGCCTTGCGTGATATGTATTGCGTTAGAGGCGATTTAAAGCTAACATTTTTAATCATTTTTCTTCATATCTACGCCTTCTTAGAACTCCGAAACACACCGCAGACTCAATATAAATAACATGCCCCTTAGCTTTATGAAGACAAAGTTGACGATGACGTCACACCACATGGCAGAAGTTCTTTAACCTACAGAAGATATGTAGATAGTTACTTATACTATGACGAAATTACGACTACCAGTAATCTATAATTTGTTATTAACAAGTGATATGTAGTTGGAGAAATCACTCCTTTTAAAATATAACATTAAATTTTTAAACAATACGTTACATCGCTTACATTTAACTATAGAACTTAACAGATATCTAGACGAATATTAATGGACTCAGCAATTCAACACTCGAGGTGGCTTACAACTAAAATACTCTACATTATAAAAATAAGTTGATAAGAAAATATTCCAGAGATTCTTTTGCGGCAACACATAATATTATACACGAATTAATTGCTTCCTCACTAAAAAGATCCTGATTACCAAAGATGGTTAAGGAATTTCACAATAACTTTATGTAGATTGAATAATTCGAAGTAACTAGAGCATATCAAAAGTCTAAACAGTAAATCTGCTGACAAATCACTTACAACAAGCAATAGTAAGAATAAGCTGACCAAAATATCAGTTTTCAATCATTCAAATCGACTTTCTAGCTCTAAATTCTTTCCATACACTTTTTGTTTAAATGTTCAAACTTTGCAACATCCTTGACATTGTAAATTTTCAACCAGTAATCCGACAACAATTCCGTAGACAAACACTCAGAATCTTCTTAGTCAAGAAGTTATAGACGAAGCAAATTAATCGAAGAGGCTCGGAGACCACACAACTAACTCATATAATGTACTTGAAGAACGAGGTCTCGACCAAGCCAGTAGCGATGACGACGCCGAGGCCAAAGATTTCGTACGGGACCTTGATGGGCGTTGCACTATTTGTGCAGTTCTTTGGAGGTTCTGGCTTATCTGTAATTATAAAAGGAAAATCATTAAAAGAAAAATAATTTTCTTACACACATATCGTTGGTCGTAGCCATATTGTAGAATTGGCCGAGGTTAAGTTAGTTTAGGTTGGTGGCTACTTCATGAAGTAGCAAAACCATTTTATGAAATGGCTTACTACTTTATAAAATGTCGATTAAAGAATCAATTAAGAAATCATTAATAAAGAGAATCCCGCGAATAACACCAATGATTGATATCAAAGAAACTGAATGTGAATGTAATGTAAAAAAGGAGGAAGGAGGAAGGATGAAACTAAGTTTTATCAGCAGCAAAAAAATCAGAATACAATGTTATACCAGTACTATGATACAAATATTATCCAGCGATTAGAATTATTCATAACAGCACTTTGGTAAATAGGGAACAGTATGCTCACTCCGATAGGAGGAATAAATAAGGAGCTGGGTCATCACGAATTAAACCAAAATTGACATCCAATAGATTAAACGTATGATGGATCCAGGATTGCCATAAAGTTGCGGAATTTGTTCGAAAGAGTTACCGCGGCCCTGGAACGCAAAGGGCAAAAGAGGAACACGGGTGGGTTTTAGTCAGTAAGAGTCTGACACTCCCTACCGCTCCACCCAGGGCGGGAGGGGTCATTTGATGATTTCCCATCCAAAAAAAAGGATTGCCATAAAGACTATAATCGAGCATTGTGTACTAATAGATATGGATGAGTCCTAATCACTTTGTATCTTTAGAAGTGTAACATTAATTGAGCTAGTGTGTCTGATCATTACACTATCAAGATTATTCCAATTCGCTCAGTATGCTATCAAGATCTACCAAATTGGTCCTAATCACCCAACATTCCTAAATGGCAAGATTTTTTAAGAATATTAAAGAAACGTAAAAGATGGTTTTTGAGATATCTAGTAACACCAAATAAAACAGAACCATGGACAACGTCTTGCTTAAAAATAAATATTTAACCAAACATTGGAACACAGCAACAGCCTATCTTCACTCTGTCTAGGTCAGTGATTCTTAACCGGTGGTCCGCGGACCACTGGTGGTCACTGGCAACACTCGATGTGGTTCGAGGACCACTTCGAGTATTGCCAGTGACCACCAGTGGTCCGCCAAGCCTTATACTCGTAATATAATATTTTCGCTCGGCTGAATAAATTGAACCTTAAACTGTAAGGTTAGTAGTGATTCATCATTTGCCTAGCCTTTTCCCAAATACATTGGAGTCGGCTCCCAGTCAAGCCGGATTCAGCTGAATACTAGTATTTTACGTGAATCGGCTGCCTACCAGACCTCCACAACCCATTAACTGGGGAACTGCAATAAAATACGTATTAATTTTAAGATATAATATATTTGAGATAGGAAATTAATTCAAAACAAGATTTTACAGGAAATATTTTTTAAGTTTCAAAAATTCGGCACATAAAATAACTAAAAAAAAGCAACGCAATCGGTTGTGTGTCAATATTGGCTTATTTTTGGCCTTGAGCAACACTGCACCGGATTTAGAAGTGATCAGTAAAGAGTATGCAGTCGCTAAAAAAGCTATATAAATTCCTATTTTCTCCAGGAAACTGGTGGTCCATGGCAAGCCAGAAATTTTGTAAAATGGTCCATTATGACTAAAGATTAAGAACCATTGGTCTAGGTCATATTTAGTTGCAATTTACTTCGCTTAAGGAAATCAAGAGCACCATACTTACTGGTAGCAGCCATCAACTGTGGCAAATACTTTTGCCAGAAGGCGCACTCCTTGACCCGTAACCCGTGTCCAATGGAACTGGAGTTCACTGCGAGCGACAAGTACTCTCTCCCGTTCGCAGAGTGGACCGGCCAGTGGATCTTCGTCGATTCCCCACTCGGGTTTATAGATGGGTTTCTGGAAAAATAAATATGCGTAGTTTAAGTTGCTATCGATATTTAGATGGTGATCATTTGAATGGAAATTGATTTTTATAAGAGATCAAACGATCAATGAAATGATTGATTTTAGACAAAGAAAAACAAGTGAGCAATGTCTGGAACATTAAGCGTAATTAATGACATAGATTAAACAGTAATTTAAAGATAATTTCTCACCCGCTTCTCGCGAAATTTGCCCAATATCTCATCAAACGTTTGCTAAACTCCACCTCCTCCGGAGAATAATTCTTTCCTGGATTCAAGGGCTCTCCAAACACGTAGTTAATTTCATCAGCGTGCATCACTCCTGTCCAAGACGGCCAGGGGTTGTTCTTACTACGGTGCTTGTAATAATATGTGAAGACATTGTTTCCAGTTTCTGCGTAACGATGCGCAAATTCATTCACTCCACACGTGAAGTGGTAATCTCCTACCATCTTGTCCAAAGCATTACGGTTTCTTATAGGATCCTCTGGGTTTAACCAATCAGTGTACTCGAATACAATAGCCTGTCTTCCAACGTCATTTACATAGGGGTTCAACTCTCTCACTGCCTGTAAATACTGCTCCCTACTTATCCCAACATTCTCCTCTTTAGGGAACAACTCAGTCAGGTAGTAGAGAATAAAGTAGTATCCTTCTTCTGTGTTAGATCCCATCAGAAGATTGGTCTTCTTAAAGTTCTGGTGAGCTAACGATCGGGCAGGTAACTCATCTAGGAAAGAACCATCTATGATCGGTACGAAAGGGAATTCACAAATACCGAGCGTGCCCCATTCGTTGTTGACTAGTTCATCGGGGCTCTTCTTCCTGAGACACTCAATCATCGGCCCCATATCCGTTCTCGAGTGTGGACAATGGACAGCTTCTGCTAAACGAATTCCTCTCAATATACTTTCTTCTCTTGATATTATAGCCCAAGGAGCGGTCGCTGCTCCCGACTGCATTATAGCCTGAGAGAACAAGTTTCTCGATAATGGGGACAGTAAATGTAAGGAAACCGATACAGCTCCAGCTGACTCACCAAATAAGGTAATATTATGTGGATTTCCCCCAAAATAAGCTATGTTATCTTTGACCCATTGTAATGCCATGAGCTGATCAAAAAGACCAGCATTGCCTGGGACGTCGGGAGTGTCAAAGAACAGAAAACCAAGGGACGCAACCCTGTACTGCATGGAAACATAAACTACTTTCTCTTCTGAGACGAGTATCTTTGGATCGTAAACATCGAGGGTAGCCGTTCCTGAGTAGAACCCGCCACCAAAGACCCACAGCATGACAGCTGCATTCTTGGGCCGCGGTCTGGGAGCCACAATGTTTATAAAGAGGCAGTCTTCCTGCATGTCTGTGTTGGGATTCCACATCATCGCTCCAGGGAAATCGCCGAACACAGTGTCTATAATTTGGACGCATGAATGTGGCAGTGTCGTAGTATTCAGAATTTCGTCACCCCAGCTCTCCGCCGGTCTGGGGTGTCTGAACCTCAAGTCACCCACAGGTTTTTGAGCGTAAGGGATCCCGAACCAGGCGTCGACTTTCTTGCCGGTGGCGGCTGTCAACGTGATGCCCCGGACCCTTCCCTTCCGGGTGCGGACAACGAGCGGGTCCTCGTCCTCTGGCCCGAGCTGTGGCTCGTCGGCCATCATTTCCTCGTCGGCCCGCTCGTGGTTCGAGTAGAATCTCTCATCATACTTGGCTCTTTTGGAAGAGGTTTCCGCGTCTTCAAACTTGGCGCGTTTGGAGGAAGTCTCGTGATCTTCAAGTCGGGGTAAAATGGTGTCGAGCTCGGGGTTGTACCGGACGGCCTCGCCGTGTCCGCGGTAGGGCTGTGGCGGCGCCGGCGCAGGGAAGTGCGGGGCGTGGTCGGGCGCGTGGTGGCGCGCGCGGTGCTCGTGCGGGCCGGCGAGCGCGCGCGCCGCCAGCGCCGTCAGCGCAGCCAACACCACGCGCATACCGCCGCTGCTCCCGCTCCACTGACACCACCTGCAAAGCGAATAGGCGTAGGTCAGCACACGAATTAGTTTCAAACTACTTTAGTGATACACCGCACACACATATTATGTCGCAGCCAACTGGCTTTATTAGTAATTTAATTGGCTGCTTAGCCTTTTCATTTAACGGCGGTTTCATTTAGGCAGCAGATTAAACAGCGCCGTTCAGAGAAAAGGCTAGAAGCAAATAAAACGGCTCATTAAGGTAGTTAGCTTGCGACACAACACCATAAATAGAGCTTCTAAAATACAAGAAACGTAACTAATCAAGGACCAATGTTTTAATATCAGTTTGTTTTAAACAGACAACTTGTACCTGAAGCATAAAAACGGACGTTTGACAGTTTTTATGTAAAAATTACAATATGTATGTCGAACTGCCATCATCTATTCCACAGCTAAAAATTATTATCTGACTACTGGAATCAACCCTTAGTATTAGTTAGCTAGGTTCACAAATTAAATCAACAAAATTCAATACAAAATTTCGAGACATGTGTCACAAATCCAATTCAGTTTCAAATACCGAAGAAAACATTCAGTACGTATCTACCTATTGTAGAGAGCATCAAAGGATTTGGGACCGACAACCCATGACAAATTACTTTACACACAATATCTCGGTACATAAGTAAAGGTAGGTATGTAAATATAAATACAAAACAAACTTGTCATTCATCAAATGAATATAATAGGACAACTTTCAGAGTTTTGAAGTAGAAAATATTTTGTGTATGAAAACAGGAGAAGTTAAGGAATATTGAAAATGCAAAGCTACTACAGAGTGCAGAGCTAGAGCAGTGGTGGCTGAGTGGTAACGGGCCCGACTTACGAACTGTAGGTCACGGGTTCAAACCCAACCAGGCGCATTACTTTGTGTGATTAATTTTATCACCACTGCTCTCAAAACGGTGAGCCAACCGTTGAAGAACTAGAACCAAAAAAATTTAAATTCATATGACTTTCACCAACCCGCACTGGGCCCGCGTGGTGGATTACGAACCATTCCCTCTCCTGGAGAGGATGCCTGTAGCCCAGCAATGGGATCATTAAAAGACTGATTATGATTTATGATTATTAAAGCTACTACAGCTGTAAGATTTTGACGAGATAAGTGAAACCAAGAAGTATGGAGATCCAAACGCTTTTTAGTCGTATGAAAAGACTAAACCAAAGTCTACAAAATGCCCATGTGAAAGGACAGATCAATACAAACAATGCATGATCCTATAAGTGTTCCATTTTTTCCTGTGGACCTTCAGAACCCTGAAACCCTTACGAAGCCGGATCGTCTCAATCTATTTAAGACTAGCAGCGCCCCGCGGTTTCACCCACGTTGTTCCCGTTCCCATGGTAACACGGGGATAAAATATAGCCATATAGCCATAAAATATGACACAATAAAGTAGCTACTTTACTGTGTCATTGGCTATATTTTATCCCCGTGTTAAAATTATTTCACTAATAGAAAGCTTTCTTTTACTGAAATAATTTTGAAAATCGATTCAGTAGATCCAGAGATTACCCCTTACAATGTCACAAACTCACAACCTCACAAACGTTAATTTCTTTATTAGTATAGACTAGCAGCGCCCCGTGGTTTCATCCTCGTAGTTCCAGTTCCCGTGGGAATACGGGGATAAAATATATCTTATGTTACTCGCTGATAATGCAGCTTTCCATTGGTGAAAAAAAAATGGTTAAAATCGGTTCAGTACTTTAGAAGCTTATTTGCTACAAACAAACCAAAAAAAAAATTCTCTTTACTATATTAGTATAGTTAAGACCGTTATCGCATATTTGACGAAATGGGCTCCTGTGGCCTATGCTACGTTCATTTTCCTGACCTATGGCTCTCAGCTTTCTTTCAGTAAAATTGTTTTTTGGAATTCAAACGTTACATGTGTATTTGTAGCCTTTTAAAACAAATGAACAGAGAAACATTGTTAGCCCTTTATAACTTTAGTTTAGGGAAATCCTATATGGACCATCCGTCGACCATTCTCTTCAGACCATTATAGCAAACGAAATCTTTTGTGGCATGGAAGTATGAACTGAAATAGCGGAATCGATTGATATAAGGACTGATATAGCCTGCGTCTGCACCGTCTGTATGTGGCGAGCTGAATATAACTGAACTTCAGAGTTTTCATTCATAGACGAATTCGAAAACAACTTTTTTACAGGTTTCGGAAAAAACAACCAGGTGTTTTTGGTTGTTGCTTCCGAAGCCGACTTACGAAGTTAAAGTTATTTAACAGTTTTTGTGATTGTTTTGTTTAGAAGTCGGTTGTATTTTTTTTTAAGTTTATTTTTATTTTTCACTTTTTCGTGGTGATACCCCGCAACTAAAGGTACCGATGAGCTGAATATAACTGAACTTCAGAGTTTTCATTCATAGACGAATTCCAAAACATTTTTTTTACAGGTTTCAGAAGAAACAACCAGATATTTTTGGTTGTTGCTTCCGACGCCGACTTACGTTTTAAAGTTATTTTATATTTTTTGTGATTATTTTGTTTAGAAGCCGGTTGTATTTTTTGTTAAAAGTTTTTTTTTCACTTTTTAGTAGTGATACCCCGCAACTAAAGGTACCGATCATAGCGTACGTGTTATAAACTTGTGTAAACAATAATAGACATAGGATTTCAGTAATACCGGAAGATTTGCTATAATTTATTGAAGAGTTCCGTTTCCTATCTCCGTTCTTCATCAGATCTTCACCAAACTAGAAAACCTCGAAATATTAAGAAGCTCTTCCAAACCATCGTATACGGCTTTTTTTTTTCATCGTCAAGTGAGAATGAGAACATCATCAATGTATTTGAAGCCACGTATTATTACCACATAGCAAACACCAGCTTTCGAATATAAAAAGAATTTTCAAAATCGCTACACCCAATAAAAGGTTATGAAGACACAAAAAAATATATTCGACTTCAGAACTTCCTCCATTTTTGGAAGTCAGATAAAAAAGATGGCGCTACCGGTCATCTACAGTTCCTTTTCTCTTACTTTTGAAAAATGATGACATTCAAACTTCGAACAGCTTTCTTGTAGTGATTTTATGTGGATGAATGAAAACAAAAACGTACCTAGTAATTTGTGTCGCAATTGATAACAGAATAAATCTACTAATATTAAAAAGAGGAAAGATTGTTTTTTTGTTTATACTATTTTTTCACCAATGGAAAAATATAGCCTATGTTACTCGCTGATAATATAGCTTACATTATCAGTCAGTAACACAGGCTATATATTATAGAATAGAATAGAATACTCTTTATTATGTACACCATATAAGTAACAGAAAATATAGATAATGAAAACATGACATAGGGTGACACAACCCACGGGAACGGGAACTAAGCGCGTTGCTAGTTAATTATGAAATCAGGAATGTAACTTCTCAGCATAGGCACTAGATTTGTATGTCATTATATTATGATACAAATCATAACACGTAACAAACACATTCTTAAATCAAGATGACAAATCACGCTGATATGTTTTGTTTTACAAATAATTATGAATAACAAAGAAAAACCAGACAACACGCTAATTGATTAACAATTACATGAAGATAAAAGATAAAGTTACAAGATAGTTGTAAATTCTTAATAAAATATTAAGATTAGATATTGTGGAGTTACCGATGTGGAGGTTTGATCCTCAATAGAAGTTGACCAAATTTTTTATCAGCTTTCTTTCATAACTATATAATATCTATCTTACAGGTAAACAAAATGTTGAGCAATAGTTTATACGGGTTTAGACGTCATTATTCAGCTTCAACCAATGATGCTAAAGAAAGAAAGAAAACATGTTTATTCCGCCAGGAATGACGCACAAAAATAAAAGAAAATAACGTATAAACTAAATAAACTTTTTTGCTTTTGACCATACTGGTTTCCTCCTGCAAATCTTCAGTCAAAGTTCGGCTTTACATACATGAACCCTGCAAACATAACACTCCTTTTTTTTTGGGCAGTCGTGTCAATAGATTTTAATTCTTTATCTAAAATAATAAAGATTCCTACTGACAATCATGCTCACTACAGATCAGTTTTGGAAAGCTTTCCCCATTAGCATACAAAGAGCACTCAACTTTAAAATTAAAATAATCCATCAAATTTTAGCGAACAGTAAATATTTGTGTGTGGGCTTCGGAGCAATAATCCGGGAGTATTTGTACTGCTCTGTCAATACAAACAATAGGATATCCGCTGCCCGGCTGGGGACTATTGGGGGCATTGGGGGTCAATATTGGGGCTCACGGGAGTAAATATTGGGGTAAACGTAGCACTAGAGCTTGCTGGATTATTGTCCCGAATAGCTACTATGTTTTCAGACTTTTTTTAACTCTGAATTTATCATTATTTTAGTTTTTCACTATACTGCCTAGCCCTTAGAAAGTTTTTAGTTTGTAGAATATAGTTCCTGGTGCATTATTACAATAAGTTCTTCGAGTAAAATTACCCAAATTATTAGCAGAAGCTAACTGATTCTCTCTAGCCCATGAGCTCTTGATGCATTGACATTCTGTCAGCGATTGTCAAAACTACAAATTGTTTGAGATCGTAACATTTCGGCAGTGTATGTGTAATCTATACTTACTAATATAATGCCACCTTATTTCCCTAACTAGCATCGCTCCGCGCTTTCACCCGCGTAGTTCCCGTTCCCGTGGGAATATGAGGATATAATATAGCCTATGTTCACCGGAGATAGTGTAGCTTCCCAACAGTGAAAGAATTTTTCAAATCGGTCAAGAAATTTCGGATCCTTTTCAATGCAAACAAACAAAAAAAAAACAAATCTTTCCTTTAAAATATTAGTGTAGATAAAGTGGCATTATATAAGCGTTCTAGTTAAATCTTTCAATTCTTTTGGTTCTATCCTTCAAGAAAAGAGTGCGAAGAGAGAAATCAATAATATTCTACTATTAAAACATATTATTCTGTAGAAAACGTCACACAATTTCTAAAGCAATTTGCGTCGGTAACGAGACAAACAAGTTGTATCATTCTCCAGCCAATCAGCTTCGAGCTTCCGTAGCATTCATTCGTCTATAACAATGGACTCCCGATACCCCTTTCATTGGAAGAAAGTGAGTTATGGCAAAGGGTTGGGACAATACAGATTTCAAAGATTTCAACACATTATTTACATTAACATTAACAACAATATTTAATTAATTATCTCGATTTTCCCTCGTCGGTAAATCATTGTGGAATTAGAAACTAGTCAGTTTTTGTCAGTTTTGACACAAACACAACATAACATCCGGTATCCAAGAACTTATTGATGTCAATCAACGCCCACTTTAGAACACCCATTACAGAAACGAATTCTTTTATAAATAAACTGGAACCACGGAGATTCGTCTATTAAAACTCGACACGGTACGAAAATACTAAATGTATCCATGCCCGAGCCCGAGCCGCTTATGCAAATTGCCACAGCATAAATTATTTATGCTGTTTTTCTTCAGTAATTGTATTAACATATACATGGCTGATGATTTGTTTTCATTAACACGTTTCAATTTTCAGTTATTATTTTTTAGGTTCGTTGATTTCGACGCGTACTTTTAATTGATGGAGCGTTTTTATTGAAAGTAACTTTTTAAAAACTGAACGAGTTCAAAGACGTTTAGTAAACAGAATAATTTTATTGCTTTTTTTTGTTTTGTGCCCTCAATTAGTGATAAGTAAATAATTTCTTGTTTCTTTTTGATTTTTTTATTTATTTTGTAGTGAAATCTTCATAAGCAATTGGCTTCCTAAGTTTCCAAGGGATGTAACGCCAATGTGGTGAAATGTGGATGTGGACCTGCATTGCAGACTACTTTCCTGCTCTCTTTGCCCAAAACCCGAAGCGAAACCGATCTGCGCTGCCACCGATGATGCCGTGGAACTATCAAAGTATTTCCAGTAAATATAAAGTATGAAATGTCATCGACACGAGGTAGAAGGTAACTCAGGTATCACGTGTCGGTAACGTCAATGTTCGTATTTCGATTAAGTTGTTCCAGAAATGTCTTTTACAGAATATTGCGGTCATCGATGCGACATTTTTATACAGAGTTTCCTCCGTGCCTCGGAAAGCACGTTAAGTGTTGGTCCCTGTTGTCATTTGTAGATCTTTGGCAGTCGTTACGGATGGTCAGAAGCCAGTAAATCTGACTCCAGTCATGCTAAGAAGTACCGTGTTACCCAGTTAATGGGTTGTGGAGGTCTGGTAGGCGGCCGCTCCACATTAAATACTGGTATTCAGTTGAATCCGGTATGACTGGAAGCCAACCTCAATATAGTTGGGAAAAGTCTAGGCCATGATAGGTGATGATGATAATGCGACATTTTTATAAGAGATGTTTTTGGCAACTATACTGCCTGAAAATAACCTATTTATTAAATCAGAACTCGAGCAGCTCGTGGCTAAGTAATAAAAGCCTGAACTTCAAAGTTAAGCAACACCTTCCGAGATCTATCTGTGGATGGGTAACCTTCTTAACATACCAAGGCTCCTCTGAGCCTCGGAAAGTACATTAAGCTGTTGGTCCCGGCTGCCATCTGTAGATTACGATAAGCCAGGAAAACTGAAATCAGTGTTGTCTACTATCTAACCTGAGATCAACTGCATTCCATCATGACTTCAAAAAATTACTCTAAAAACACAAACCACAAGAAGTTCCACTCAACGGTCAGCCTGCCTAGCCATTTCCCAACTATATTGGGGTCGGCTCCCAGACAAGCTGGATTCAGCTGAATACCAGTTTTTTCCGTGGAGCGGCTGCTTACCAGACCTACACAGCCCATTAATGGGGGAACACGGCACTTGTTTGCAGGACTGGAGTCAGATTTTCTGCCTTCTGACAATCCGTAACGACTGCCAAAGATCTCCAAATGACAGCCGGGACCAACGGCTTAACGTTCTTTCCGAGGCACGGAGAAGTCTCGTTATGTTAAGATGATCACCCATCCACAGACGAACCACGGCAAGCGTTGCGTAACCTCGAAGATCGACCCGTGCGGCTGTTATAATTTAGCCACGAGCTTTTCCAAGTTCCACTCAACGGTATACTATACATACATATCAACCACTAGCTGTCCGCACAACTTCGTTTGTGTCACATTTTTCATGACTGCTCCGCTCCTATTGGTCTTAGCGTGATGATATATAGCCTATAGCCTTCCTCGATAAATGGGCTATCTAACACTGAAAGATTTTTTCAAATCGGACCAGTAGTTCCTGAGATTAGCGCGTTCAAACAAACAAACAAACAAACTCTTCAGCTTTATAATATTAAGTATAGATAACCCACGTTGTGTTCATGCGGCGAAAAATGACATAAAAATCAGAACCTAGCTCATAAAACAACCTCAAAGAAGTGCCAAGGCGACTCCCAATCACAAATACAGTACCAATTAAACCTGGCCAAGGCCATAGACTAGAGCTACTGATAAGCAGAGCTGTCGCATAGCCACGGCTCACCTTCTCCTTTAGAATTGCAAATCGTCGGTATCTGCACCGCCGTCCTTCGGTCACGCGACCGCGCGATATCGCGAGCCTCGCTGTAATTTTGAAGAGACCTGAGTACTTTTTAGCTTTAATTTTTTTCTTGATACTGTCGGTTGGTTCTTGCTGGGTTTTGTTGACACTTAATTTAAACGAATGTAGGTTAGGCTCTTTAAAAAAACACCGTTCCAATTGTATGTTTTACTGTATACACATATACATACATATGTAAACATCATAATTCTATTTAGTCCGTCTTTTGGATTTGCAAAAAATATTAGTCATGTATTTTTTGTCATCTCAAAACGTAAAAAAATAAAATAAAGATAAAGCGCATCAACGGTTCTAGAGTGGGGCTGGTGATGTCACGACGCTAGTAAAATATGTAGCACATAATGACGTCACGCGAGTTTTCAACGCACTGCATCGTCACTTCAGTTTTTGTTTTGTGTGAAAAAGAAAAAAAACGTATCCAATATTTTTTTGGAAATCTATCTGACGGACAAATTCGTTTTTTTTTTAAAATAAAATACCCATTATCAAACGCGATTTTCAAAATGCCAAAATGTAATAATTCATCACTTAAACTTTTGACAGCTTATATCAATCCCATGCAATGCGTGCGATCCCATGCAGCCGACATACCATGCATGTTGGGTTCCTTTAAACCCTTCAAACAGAAATAAATGACTCGCCGTCACCTAAGCCAGGTTCGATTTTTTAAAAATCACCTTCGCTACACTACAACTGACAGAATATCACTTTTGTTGAGCCTCGTAAAGGATTATTTTAATTGTAGAATTGCTGTCCGGTTGAAATTTCTGTCTTGTCTTTCTAAAAAACCATGTTGGTTGATGAAAATGTCTCTTAGATGGGATTTCATTGCTCTTCATGGGGGCAGTTGGCCCTGCTAGCCAACTTTTCAGGCTCCGGACTCCATAAAAACTAACACTCCATTAGCGCAGTACCACATGTCAATATCAATCATTTTTAGTATCAAAAAGTCCATACACATTATGGACGTATCTATAAAAATCGATTTGACGGCTAATTTCTCTACCACGGCCCGACCTAAAGAGAAAAGCCCTCTAATATTTCCAAATATTGTTTATCTAAAGTAGGCCATAAGATCCTCGCCTCATCAATCACTATCCACCATCCTATATTTCAGCCATTATTTATCAGCTGTCAAATCAACTCACAGAATACCCTCTCAAGTACAAGCTCAATTTGATTACGATACTCGTCTCATTTGAGCAGTATATTGCGAGAATATAGAGGAATATTCGACACATTATACAACCGATACTGCCGTCTTCACAGCGAGAAGCTCAGAACGAAATTTATAGGCGATTTTATACCCCAAGGGAGCCTATTACAACCCGACCAGCCAACGTAACTAGAACTCTTGAAGTGGGCTCTCCATATATTTGGGTCAGCCCGAGGATAAATTTAAATGTTGGTTTTTCATTTTAATATTTGAGTTCAGCTGTTGGAATTGTAGATTTTGAGGGAGCGATAATGTTTCAGTTTGAAGGTAAAAGGTTGTGTTTTGATAGAAGTTGTATGTATGTATGTGTGGTTTTGTGCACGATTCAATTTAATAACTGTTTTACCGTTTTCTGAGCCTAGGTAGGCAGCTGTGTATATTTCATTGGAAAATGTCAGACTCTGTAACATTGTAATATTATAATTTCTCAATACACATTTTTTTTATGATTATTATTTTGTAATATGATGTATTTTAATTATTTATGTTGTGTGTGTGTGTGTTTCTAAAATGTTATGTATTAATAACGCTGTGATGTACTTAATTTAATTGAATTAATTAATGTTGTGTCTTCTAATTGTATATTTGTGTTATTCATTCTTTTAATTTGTTTTTTTTTAACATTAATATTTAAATTGTTGTTGTTATCTGTATTCATTGTTTTAAGATACGAAAACAATCACTGATATGTTGAGGTCTTGTTACAAACACGCTAAAATATTGATAGACATTAGTTCAAAACAGATCTAGTACACGACACTCATTACTAGTGAAGTAGTCTTTCTCTGAATACCTTACCAGCTACGGAAAAGACGATCCGGCGAAAGTAATGGCAATTTCAGGTGATATTTTCGTCGGCTCCATTTTTATGGCAAATTGTAAACCCAAAAAAGAAATGTTTCCGGCTTGAAAGAGACAATAAAAAATTGTTTTTCACATTCTTAGAAAGTGCAACTAACATAATAAATCTCTCTTATTATCTTTAAAATCTCTCTCTCTCTTCAAATATGAAGAAAAATTATTTAAAGAACTTTACTAATAAGTATAATGTATGTAAGATGTGTAGAAAATATGAAACACAAACATGACCACATAGTCACCCTACTGTCCGCTTGGCAAGTTCGCAGAGAATCCCGCCAAAGGCTGGGAACTTGTCGTATATTTTCTGAGGACGAAATTACTGGCGGGTGATGAGAGGCATTCGGTGGCTTCATAAATTTATAAAATGGCACCTTCACGGAACCCGCGAATTACGGCCGCGGAATATTTACTGCCGATTACATAGTTTAACGGCGGTTTACTTAAAGTTTAAACGTTGGACGTTAATAAGGAAAAATCGACTGCTTTAGTAAATGTGATTCTGTTTTTTGGATTCTGTATCTCAGGGGCAAGGAGGCATGGGAAGCAGTTACCTCCTTCTGCGAAGCAGTAATGCTCGCAAAAGGAGGCAGACTACGTGCGGGACAGGGAAACTTTACGCCCCAGCCTCCGCAACAGAAGAAGACGTCCCGGGCGTCGGAAAACGCAGGGCGATTCGCGGCCACTGTAGGCGCGTGCCTGCGGATTACGAATTATAAGTGACTCGCCGTCCGATAGCAAACAGGCCTGTGTTAACGGCGCCTCGTATTCTACGCGCGCCTCAAAAAGCTGTTAGCAAAAAAGACGGGGCCCCACAGGCTCAGTGCCTGCTAGGGTGGCAGAATTTGTTGGAAAGAGTCACCGCGGTCCTGGAACGCAAAGGGCACTAGGAGGAACACGGGTGAGTTTTAGTCAGTAAGAGTATGACACTCCCTTGGCTCCGCCCAGAGGGCGCGAAGTGATTTGATGATTTGCCATCCACAAAAAAAATAAAAGGGTTCTGCATCTGAAGATTAATCAACTCAATTACCAAGTCTCCGCTAGATCTCTATCATCCCTTCTGTCAGTCAGCGGGCTGTATTCCATCATATATAATATAGCAGCGCTCCGCGGTTTTACCCGCTTAGTTCCCTGTCCCGTAGGAATATGGGGATAAAATATAGCCTATGTTACTCAGGGTGCATGTAGCTTTCTAATGATGAAAGAATTTTTGAAATCGGTCCAGTAGTTTTTGAGTTTATTCGTTACATACAAAAATACAAATCTTTCCTCTTTATAATATTAGTATAGAAGTAGATAGTTGACATATTCACAGAGTATGTATGTATTTCAATTACCACTGACGCTGTTTGCCGCATAAAATTCGTATTTCTTTTTATTTCACGGAACCCTTGTTGTGCGAGTTCGCACTTAGTTCTTTGAATCAAGGTCCGCATTCCCTCCATTTTTAAGTTATTTTCCGGACCCTATACTGTCAATGACAGTGTGTGTAATCATTCTGACTGACGTCACAGAATTATGGAGGTATCAATGAGCATAGATATACTGGTAATCATTACTGCTGATTTCTAAAAAACAATATTAATGGATTCTGCATACAAATAGCCAATATTATTTTATGCGCTTCTTCTACCAATATAAAGCACAAAATGAAATGTTTGCTATAAAGGAGTAATCAATCATCGTAATTATTCTGCGTCAGCGCACAGATGCGAGTATGGAGTACCCCACTCGTCAGTCTAATCTGAGTGTTATCAAATTGGTATTTTAATCGAAAGATAGACAATTACTGACCATAATCACAAAGAAAATCACTATGGTGCACTGCCAACCTTCAAAACTAAAGGCCCATCGCGTCTCCACAATTTCAGAAATGTCGCGATCATATCAAGAAAATAGGTTAAACTTAGTTTAAAGACCCAGTTAATGGAGCGCGGTGTAATCCGGCTCTAATAACCGCACTAATGAGTTTTCATTCTTTCCTCATTTCCGTGGTTGAGAGTATTTCCGAGTCCCTGAGTATCTAGGATAAACTGTAGAAATTGCTCTACGGAAGAAGGAGAAAGCATTATTCTTGAAAACATTTTGCATCAGGAGTAAGTGAGATAGGAAAAGGGAGCCGGATGGTTGGGATTCCTCAAATTCAAATGTCTTTTCCTAGAATGTGCGGTCTTGGAGTGTTTGTTAAATGGAATATTTCATGTCGTTCATTCTTAATGTAGTTTCTTGATAGTGTTTGGACTCGCTTCTTAAGCACGAAGTTGTAGTTTAAAACTTGTATGACTACTTCAATATTATATGTTACTTTTTGTATTATTTACTTTGGTAAAGGGATTTTGCGAGTCATGACTGTACACTTGCTGGTTGATTATCGTTTCTTGGCTATATCGGAAAAGGCCTGAAAGCTTTAGATGATTTAGGCCGATATCTGGCCAATTCTAAGAGCCAAACTTCTAACTGTTTCTGAATTTGGTGAATTGGGTGGTGTTTTTTCATGTTCTGAACCATACACCATAAGTGGAGACACGTTCGTGATTTGTACAAAATTTGGCATGCATGCAAGCTCCTAAATTTAGATTGTTCTTTTGTTTTAGGCACGCCACCATTGTGGCGATAAGTCCCAACTTTGAGGAGTGGTTGCAGAGACGCCACGGCCTCCTCACCTTCTGCCTGACGCAGGTATTCAGGACACGACTGTTTCGGGACACGAATGTTTCGAGAGTTACCTGTTTCGGATTCAGCAAGACAACCTCTCGCTTCCGGCCCTGGTTCAATCCATAGTCCGGATCGAGGAGGCATGGGAACCGGTCACCTCCTTCTGCAAAGCAGTAATGTTAGTGAAAGAGGAGGCAGACCGGCGAGGGAGAGGAAAACCTCACGCCCCAACCACCGCGACTGAAGAAGGTAGGCGCTGGGAATCACAGGGCGATTCCCGGCCACCGTAGGCGCGGGCCCGCGGGTGGCGAGCTATGGGTGGCTCGCCATTCAATAACAATCAGGCCCGGGTCGAAGGCGCGTTGAACACGACACGCAGTGTTCAATGCGTGCCTTAAAGAGTTGTAAACAAAGAAAATGGGGCCTCATAGGGTCAGTGCCTGCTAAGGTTACAGAATTTGTGATTCTTTCGAACAAATTCTCTAACCCACCCGTGTTCCTCTTAGAGCCCTTTGCGTTCCAGAACGCAAAGGGCTCTAAGAGGAACACGGGTGGGTTTTAGTCAGTAAGAGTGTGAAACTCCGTTCCGCTCCGCCCAAAGCAGAAACAGTCAGGTTTCCCATCCAAAAAAAAAGTACCTACTTGTGTTGGACTTTCCTTGCAAAAATTGTTCATGATTTGGCGCAATGATATGAAATTTAATTGGAGGGAAGTGGATATTATGTTACAGAAAACAAAACGAGACGTCCGTTCGGAATGTGTGATTTGGAATGAATTCTGGATTTAAAAAATTGCAGTAATTCCCAACATAATTTAAAAAAAAAATCTGCCTTGTGTTTGCTTTCTTTGTGGTATGTTACTAGCAAACGTATTCCTGGCTTTATTTCTTAGTTCATATTCCCCAACAATTTCCAAAGTTACTTATATCCTAGACTATGTCAAGACCGGTGACATTTCGTCCCAGGGTCCCGTGACAAAATATATGAACACATAGCTGCAAAGTTGTTATTAAAAACTTAGCCAGCGCTTTTTAAACATGAGACATGCCAAGCCGAGATAACGTAGCGTGAGCAAGAGCATCATGACTAGTGCTGGAGAAAAGTATCGATGTTTTAAAAAGTTTTTTGTCGAAGTTACTCTCGGGCTTTTTTTCTTCGTCAATATTATGGTGTTATCTTTAACACTAACAAGGTTTGTTCCAAGTTAGCATTCATATGACAGAAATCTAATTTTGTCTTAATTGTTTAACAAACACTTGTTTTTATTAGAGGCTCTAGACAAAGTGCCAATCTTTTGCTTGCATTCGTAATAGATTCATCATCGAAACGCCAAATCATAGGACTATTTTTATAGTGTTTTTCAATTCTACAGATTTTAGACGTTTTTAAAAATCGCTCTCACCGCGCTACTGCTCACAGAATGTCAATTGTTCTAGACAACATATATTGCCTCAGGTGATAAAGGAAATTAAAACAGAACCCATGCCCACCTAAATTTGAAACATACCTCAGAAGATAAGTACATTCCTCTCTCACTGTTTCAAAGTCCTACAGTACCTCAAGCTATACCTTCCTACTACATCAGTTCCAAAAAGTATCGACACCTCGGTGTCACATCACTATGGTGAACTCCATAAAGTCCCAGCACGCTTGCCTCCGTGCCGCTACATACGAACGACTTAATTATATTTTTCTCTGGCCATCCCGCACGACAAACATCGCGTTTTCCCTAATATAATACATATATAATAAAAGTTATCTACAAAATGTAATACCGCATTGCCTTGATATCATATTTTTATATGATATCAAGGCAATGCGATACGATATTTCACCAATACAGTTACCAATAGGTTTGCCAGGGACGGCGCTCAGCCTGACGATGGTTAACCAGTGAACAATATGGCGCAGCATTCAGGGAGTCAGACTTACGGACCGCGATAGGAACAAAGCGTTACGGTCCAAAGCACAAATAGCCGACGTTACCAAAAAAGCAGCCAAACTAAAATGGGAATAGGCCTCGTGTGTTTCTGGGCTAAACCACTATGATTAAGCATATTGAGGTGATTTGTTTCAGAAAATGACAAGCGCCTTCACGGTAGACCCAGGTAAAGTTGGTGAGAGGAGCTTAACGCTTATTGATAGGATCGGTCCACACTTTTCCAAAGCTGGGGGACATAGAAAGAAGGAAGAGAGATCCTTGCCCTGCAGTGAGACAGCACGAATCAATCAATAAATAGTGATGCCAATCTTCTTCTGTGCTACAACAGATTATTTTAATAATACAAGTATCCTACTGGCTTATGGCGCATCCACACATGCCGCCGGCTTATGCCACCGGGTTTGCCGCCGGATTTCAGGCTGCCTTGATATAAATGATGCGCGTGCCGGCGGCCAGGTTGCCGGGTTGGCCGCCGGCCGTGCCGCTCAGCATGTGTGGATGCGCCATTAAAATTACGGTGGAACGTAGCAAGCATGGCTATCATCACAGATCGTAACCTGTAATGTCTGCCATACATGCTACAAACCCTGCAGGGTATCGTATGACTTCTGGTAAATAAGACAGCATATTTTATTTTATTTATTTATAAAATAAAATATCATCATTATTATCATCTTCATCTAACTGCTTGTCTAGTTTTTATTTTCCAGAAGTCAAATTATGGAAAAATAAGCCACTTGAACTCTAGGTTATGTATAGCGTGCAATTCACATCCTATTCTTATACGTTTAACTATTAATGACAGCTATGGCACTTTTGATGACGTCACCTGACACTATCTCCGGGTTGTCATGACCGCTGCTAGTGGCGCGTGTGCAGCGTGCGTAACACCACTTCACATCCTATTCTTATACTAAACTGGTGTCCTATGGCAGTTTTGATGACGACACTTGGCACTATCTCCGGGTCGTCATGAACGCTGCTAATGGCACATGTGCAGTGTGCGTAACACTACTACACATCCTATTCTTATACTTAACTATTACTGACAGCTATGGCAGTTTTGATGACGTCACCTGACACTATCTCCGGGTTGTCATGACCGCTGCTAGTGGCGCGTGTGCAGCGTGCCTAACACTACTTCACATCCTATTCTTATACTAAACTGGTGTCCTATGGCAGTTTTGATGACGACACTTGGCACTGTCTCCGGGTCGTCATGAACGCTGCTAATGGCACGTGTGCAGTGTGCGTAACACTACTTCATATCCTATTCTTATACTTAACTATTAATGACAGCTATGGCAATTTTGATGACGTCACCTGGCACTATCTCCGAGTCATCATGACCACTGCTAGCGGCGCGTGTGCAGCGTGCGTAACACCATCTCACATCCTATTCTTATACTTAACTGTTAATAACACCTATAGCAGTTTTTATAACGTCACCTGGCACTATCTCCGGGTCGTCATGAACGCTGCTAATGGCACGTGTGCAGCGTGCATAACACTACTTTACATCCTATATTATACTCAATTGTTAATGACAGTTGTGATGGCGTCACCTGGCACTATCTCCGGGTCGTCATGACCGCTGCTAGCGGCGCGTGTGCAGCGTGCGTAACACCACTTCACATCCTATTCGTCACCACCTGGAACAAGCGACATATTTCATATAAATGTCGGTCATAATGCTGTAGTTTCTTCTGTAAAATCTTACTGTTTTCATATGACTATCGAAAACTCTTATGTAAAAAGAAATAAGAATTATATTTAATTTGACAAAGTACCCAAGAAAAACAATTACTTATCGAGATTTACGATGACTTCATCGAGTAAGTAAAATGTTCACCACTTTACTGGTGAATATTTTACTTAATCGATTATATTTATTGCGTACTTGACGTACATAGTGTACATAGATACATACATATATCACAAAAAAACTAAATATAAGCAAAACAGAATAAAAACATATCCCCGTTTTTGCTGTCACGCAGTCAAGTACGAATGACCTACAAAAGCGGACACATCCAGTGTCAAATCACGACATACAAGATTACCTAACCCTACCCTCGGGGAATACTACCTATAGAAATCTGTAACTATACTATATGTTTGTACCCGTTCGCCCCCGTACCCTGTATTCCATAGTAACACGAGTACCGGCCTCAATCTTCAAGCACTTAACTGATTGCTCACTGGACCCGACTGTACCGTAGGTACGGACAAATGTATGCTTCTTGTGTATCATTGTACTTTTTGATGTTGATTTAGTTGTTCGCTGTACGCTTTTCTTTTGTTTTTATGGGATTAGTTTTTTGGCGCAGAGTTCATTGGTTCATAAGTTTAGATTAGAAGAATGGTGTATAAGATTTCAACAAACTGACTTTAATAGTAATTATCTGTACCTGATTTTGTTTTTGAATTGAGAATTTTATGTTGAGTACTCTAAAATTTGCTGCAGTTCTTATGATAAACTGTAGTTTGACCAGTCCTCATCTTCAAATTCTCAAATTCAGAAGTTAATGATTTCTTTTCGAAAATATGGCTTTTACTAAATGGTACATTTTAGTGCAAAAAGCCCTAGATCTACATATTGTACAAACACTGAAGAGAATAAATAAAACAAGGGAAACCGATTCGAACACCGATAAAACTAATTAAAACAAAAATTATCATAAACAAATTGGTACAATAATTAAGGTACGAACAACGCCATCTATCGCGCCATCACGAACTTAACATGCGCAAATCCATTATACAAAATTCAACCCTAAAATGAAATGGAGATAGTATCGACATTTGAAACTCGACATCGATTGTACAAATTCCATGCTCTTTGAGCACTTGAAAGCTGAAAGCATTGTAAAGAGCTCTCTTGAAGAGTGCCACTTGACTCTAAAACGCCAGAAAAGCTTTTAAACAAGAAAACCTAGAGTTCTGGTATGAGAGATGATGAAATTCATTGGTTTTGTCACAAATTTTGTAAAACTATGTACAATTTTAAACTAGATCTCTATTTTTCGAAGCATGGAATACATGCAATAATAGATAAGACA
Source organism: Hecatera dysodea (assembly GCA_905332915.2). NCBI lineage: Eukaryota > Metazoa > Arthropoda > Insecta > Lepidoptera > Noctuidae > Hecatera > Hecatera dysodea. Next base: position 5,667,407 of record HG995288.1, on the reverse strand, counting down.
AAATACTGGAAAAATATTGTTTGCAGTATTTTGTCTTATCTACGGCTGGCTGCGTTTTTGGGATAGTCTTTTGTTTTGAGGTTTAAAGAGTGTTGCATAACCTTCAAAATCAAAAGTCATTTATTCAAACTAGGCTGAGCGACAGCACTTTTTGAACGTCAAATTTTACATAAAGACAGTCCCCCAAAACGCCCACCCGTCACCACTTCCTAGTGTTTTAGCTGGGAAGAAGAAGTGGCGCAACAAACTCCCCAGCAACACATCTGTCTGTTGCGTTTTAAGAACTTGAATTTATACAATAGTATGCAAAGTCATTACATGCCAAAGGTAGGAAAAAAATCAATTATCCAACATGGAAATATTAAATCAATTCACAATAAAAACATTGTAAAAAAAAGATTGACCTACATAGTCATAAAAAATTACACAAAACAAAAAAAAAATATATAAATGAACTCATATAACCTGTCATAAGCTAAATTATAGAAAAAGAACATGATAAAAATATGACATTGTCTTGCGTTCAACACAGCGACCAACTATCTTTGTCGTCTAAATAGTCATTAATAGAATAGTATGCCTTCGAACAAAGGTTAGATTTAACTTTAGCTTTAAATGAGTTAAAAGGCAGGTCAAGAAAAGAAAGCGGAAGTTTATTGTAAAAACGGATACCGAGCCCCACAAATGACTCATGGACCTTACGAAGTCGGTGGGAAGGAGCATGTAGCTTGTGCTTGTTTCTGGTGTTAAAGTTGTGGATGTCGCTCATTTTACAGTATAGATGTATATTTTGCCTAATATATAGAATGTTTGCAAAAATGAATTGAGATGCTACTGTAAGAATTCCAATGTCTTTAAAAAGTTCTCTTAATGAAACTCTAGGCCCTAGCTGATATATTGCTCGCACAGCACGTTTTTGTAAGACAAATACATTTTGTATATCAGCAGCTTTTCCCCACAATAGAATACCGTAGGACATAACGCTATGGAAATAACTAAAATAGACTAACCGAGCTGTCTCAACGTCAGTATACTGTCTCACTTTCCTGACAGCGTATGCGGCAGAACTGAGCCTTCCCGATAAACTTGATATATGTGGGCCCCATTGTAGTTTGGAATCGACAGCAATTCCCAAAAAAACTGCCGAGTCCACAGTTTCAAGTACTTCGCCACTTAAGGTGATATTGGGTCCTAGATTTCTAACATTTGGTAAAGCAAACTTTATACATTTCGTTTTCTTGGCATTTAAAACTAGATTATTGGTCGTAAACCAATCCGTAACCATTGAGAGAGCGCTGTTTACGTTACTGAAATCTTGTCTATTCCTTTCTACTTTAAAAATAAGAGAGGTATCATCCGCGAACAATACTACGTCACAGATACCCTTTAAGAAAAATGGTAAGTCATTTATGTACACTATTAACAAGAATGGACCCAGTATTGAGCCTTGAGGCACGCCTAAATGCACTGGTAGTCCGGAAGACTTCACGCCATTGATATCCACACATTGGAACCTATTATGTAAATATGAATCAATTACGTTAAGAGCATCGCTTTGGAGACCGTAATAACGTAGTTTACGCAAAAGCGTGTCATGGTTTACGCAATCAAAAGCTTTGGAGAGATCACAGAAAACTCCAATTGCGTTTTGCGAGTTCTCCCATGCATTAAATATGTGTTTCAGGAGAGCAACACCCGCATCTGTAGTCGAACGTCCTTTTGTAAAGCCGTACTGTTCGTTATGGAGTAGTTTATTTAAATTAAAATGTTTTAACAACTGCTTAAGTATTAACTTTTCAAATATTTTGCTAAAAGCAGGTAAGATGGAGATAGGCCGGAAGTTGCCAATGTCATTTTTATTACCTGATTTAAATAACTTCACATTACTTGAATATATATTTTTTCACTTCACATTACTTGAATATATATTTTTTTCTTATACTTAAAATAAATTTCTCAAGCTCATTAAATCAATTTCATCAAGCTTTTTATACAAGATAAACTACCATATTTATTTCTTAGGAACGTGCAACACATAAGCAATTTAATAAGACTTAATCTACCATTCCGTTAGTATACAGTATCTACTATAAAAAAAAAACATGACAGCGTCTATTATTCCCCAAATAAATAAGGTAAATAAAAACATGTCTGAATTTCCGGCGAAGAGGGAAATATAACACTTAAACCCGTGGAGAGTCAGCATAGCATTTGAAATTTAGACGGACGAATGCGGAAAATGGGGCTTACTGTGTAAATATACGGGGCCGTATCACGTACGGGTCTTTTTTTTTCTGGATGGGAAATCATCAAATGACTTCTCCCACTCTGAGCGGAGCGGAAGGGAGTGTCAGACTCTTACTGACTAAAACCCACCCGTGATCCTTCTAGTGCCTTTTGCATTCCAGGGCCGCGGTGATTCTTTCGAACAAATTCCGTAACATCACGTCCAGATCTTTGATATTTATTTAATTAAAACGCTAAAACAAATTAATCAAAACTATATTACAATTTACAATAAGAGGTAAAGGGTTATGTTTGTTGGTAACAATTTTGTAAGAGGTACTGCAGCCCTACCATGACGTCTTATATCCATCATGATTCCTGTGTCAGAGAGAGACGAAGTTACACAAGACGAATAGCACTATCCCTTTCCCTCACACTGAATCATGATAGCATTGGCACTTTGTAGTACGGCCACTGATCCAATCACAAACGTTCTAAATTGTCATTTACTACTTTAGATGGTAAATTGATGGTTCCTGCAGAACAAGCAACTAGAGCGAAGCAGCGGTACAAAGCTATTAAATGCTATAACAGATGTTGTATCAGTCCGTATACTGACACTCAAAGTCAAAAGTTTGGCATATTGCACTTGTTCGTTACAAAAGCCACTTTCATGCCAACTGGCACTAAACACTAACTGGTACATTACTTTGAATAAACAAAACACAAACCTGAATTCTGTTACAGTAAAGCGGGTCACCACCGAATTCCCCTGTTTAACATCACGAAAGAAAACAAAAGTCTCATCAAAATACTTGTAAGGATGACATAAAATAAATAAATACAACTAACGGTATAAAATAGCACACAGTCTGCTCTTTGGGACTGGCCACTTTTTTATCAACCACTTCCGAAAGCCAGAATAGCGGTTAGCAGAAAAGCGTCGAAGTACCGGAGAATTTTTTTTTAATATTTGAATCCCGCAACGAAATCAATTAGAAAAAAAACAGTCAGAGTCAGAAAATACATAATTCTTTACCCATTTCCACCTTCTCTTAATAACATGCTCGAATCACTGATGTAGCATTACGAATTTTATTTAGTTGTCTCCGCTAGAGCAATTTGTACCAAATAAAACAAAAAAGAACCGCAGCGTCTTCGTCCCAGATCAGCAACCGAGTATGCTTAGCCACTAGAGTGCAATTTGTCCAAGCCAGCCAGTCGAGTACCCTCCCCGTTGAAACTAAACTGAACTTGTAGTTTTGTGAACGAACCGACTCGGTTTTTTTTTTGTAACTAGCTTGAAAGTACTCGGGTGATGAAAATATTCAGCCGCCTTTTTACAGTGGTGGAAACGGACGCTGAATTTTTTTTTTAAATATGGAAAGTATTTTCAGTACGAAAATATTTTTCTATTTCTTTTTTTTTTCTTGTTTTGGGATTGCATCACTAACAAACAGTATTTTCTGAGCTGCTATTTGAAAATATAGTTTTCTGCCAAGTTAGTAAAATGTTATGACAAATGCGCAAATTATCAAAATCTATTCATGTAAACTACAAGTATAAAACCTGTAGATATTAATTGACCTGCCAAAACGGAAAATCTTTCACACCCACACCGCGTATTGATTTCTGTAATTATGTGTACAAAAAAAAAAGAGCAAGAAACATCTCCCGCAATGTCGCAATACATTTGCAAATCTTCCTTAACATTATTCCAAAAGTCAACAAAACATTAGCTGCCTCGTACCTCGTACCACGAAGTTCGCGGCCTTGGACTCGTTCAAGGACCAACGGGCCTGCAGCCAGGCCTCGCTCAAGGACGCGCTTTGTTCGTGACCACACTCTATCGCGAATGTTTGCGTTCTTCGAATGTGTACGCAGTCTAGTCAATAGTTTATCGCTGGGTTACAGTGGGGCCTGGTTTGGCTGTTGTTTTTAAAGAAACTGTTATTGTGGATGTATGGTTTTATTTGTATGTTTATAATTAAATTGTGATCGAACTCTCGGCTCGCACCACGAAGTTAGCATCTATTAATACGTTCAAGGACCAACTAGCATCATGGTGGAAGGAGACATCGTATGACCCCAAATAAATTAGGACAAGGGCTGATTATGATGATGATTTCTATAAACACCAAAATACAGGTAATAAAATTGATTTAAAAAGTAGGTAGGTACACTTTGCGGACCTAAAATATATCTAGGACTGCTTACTTGTTTATGGGAAAAAAAATCTTTAGGAAACCGTATATCATTTAATATTACATCCTGTAAAACTTGACATACAACACCGTTTAAAATAACATATAACAGCCTGTACAACACATAGCGTAAGGTGTAACAGCCTGTGTAACACGTGCGATCACTTGTCAGCTATTGATTTTGAGCCGCGCCCCCGGCCGGAACAAATACGGAGTTTTTACTTACCGACCTGCGTAACTCAGGTGCGGATGTTGACTGTAACCTTCACTGAATCTACGTGATCTACGTTTACACACATACGTCGCAAGAAAATTTTACGGCGCTTTTATTTGGCTACAAAAGAAGGCCGATTTAATTTTGTCGGAGCTCATGGCTGAAAAACAACTGCTGACAAGAGACGATCGGGTCGATCTTTGAAGCTAAGCTATGCTAGCTAAGGTCTCAGAGACGATGTTAAGCCGTTGATCTTGCTGTCATTTGAAAATTTTTGACAGCCAAACAATCTGACACCAATCTTATCAAAGAATATAGTGTTACAAACCAGGTGTGCTGTTATCGTGGTTGCAGATTTTATTCAAAAGAGTCACCGCGGTCCTGCAACGCAAAGGGCGTTAGGAGAAACACGGATGGGTTGTAGTCAGTAAGAATCTAACACTCCCTTACGCTCCGCTCAGAGCGGATAAAATCATTAAATGATTTCCCATCCATAAAAAGTGTGTGCTGTTACGTTGTGTGTTGACATAATCAGCCCTTAAAAAAGTATAAAGAACCAAAGATTCGAAAATTCTTATAAAGACACTAGCTGCTGCCCGCGACTTCGTCCCCGTGGAATCCCCGATTTTAAAACATTCTTTATCGATGCTCCGCTCCTATTGGCTTAAGCGTGATGATATATAGCCTAAAGCCTTCCTCGATAAATGGTCTATTCAACCCAAAATGAATTTTTCAATTCGAACCAGTAGTTCCTGAGATTAGCGCGTTCAAACAAACTAACAAACAAACAAACAAACTCTTCAGCTTTATAATATTAGTATAGATTTTCAAATGGGATGAAAGACATAGATATTGCTCTTCTATCCCGCTCAATCAACACTCTCACTCTATCCCCTTTAGACTAAAACTTAGCGCTGCATATCCAGTAACACGAGTTACTCCCTGAGGACGTCACAGTTCGACTTTCTAACTCATATAGAGAAATCGGAATTCTTTGGGAACTGTACTTTGCTATTCGCTGCTCTACGAGGGCTTTTTCTTTGGGAACTCAATTTTCTTTTCAGGGCCGTATAATATACAGTTTTCTGTTGACCAATAAATATTGTAGTTATCATTAAAAAAATCGACTCGATCAATAGCGACTATGCGCTTTTATTTATTGTTGTTAATGAAATTTTAGTAGATAAACATGGTGACTTCGTCAAATATAAGAAGGATGCATTGTTCATATTCTCATATCAATAACAATCTTGTAGGTTATGAAAGAATTAATTTCTTTGTGATATGAACATCACTTACTACGGGATCAATACTGAAATCGCAAAAAAAATAATCTTAGATATAAGTAGCAACATTTTTTATATTTCTGAACCCATGACAACCTTAAACCGCCCAGTATGAGAGGAAGACGGAGTTATACAAAACGCATAGCACTATCCCTTTTACACAACGGAATCTTGATGGCATTGGCACGTCGTAGAGTGCTGATCTAATACTATAAGTTGCTTCATTAACAAAAATCTTCGTATGAAGGACGGAGAAATATTAGGATTTATCATAGAAATCTTGTTTATTATATCTATGGGATTTATCCTGCCAGTGACACAGTTATTAGGCCGCTACGGTAAACCTAGACAATAATACCCCCACATTAAAATAATAAACATCAATTCCTCATTTAATATTCATAGAGCACGTAACTCCACACACTGCCACGGAATAATGTCACAGACATAAATCCATATTTCCCACAGAAAACTTTAGTTCGTCAATTATTAAGTGTCGGATTTTTGTTTGATTGATGACAGTTTAATGATCCTATGTATTTGATTGTGTAATAGCTGTTCCACAGATAATATAAGGAGTGTATGTGTGAAGTGGGATTGGAATTTTTACGTGTTTTTTAGGGTTAGGGCAATAAACAAGGGAACCCTTATAGGATCACTTGTGTATTTCTTTGTATGTCTGTCTCTCTTTCTATCACAGGCAATTCTCTGAATCTACTGGACCGATTCCATTGTACACATATTATGAACTTCTTTTAACGAAAGATGGACGCATAACATAAATAAATAAACGTTGGGTCAAAAGAGTTTTTCAAACTGTGACATATCAAATGGAAGGTTTGATTTAAAAAGGATTTCTTTCAAAATTTTAATATAAATCGTTTTGAATTTATTCAATTAGGCCGAATTTAGGTCGAGGACGTACTTCAGATGAAAGATACCACTATTACACTACAAAACCTACAAGATTTCCCACAAAAATTATGAAAGACGAAACCAACACCCTTCCTTTAAGAAAAACTGCACCTGTTTTTCGTAAACCCAATAAATTCCACGACTAACTAGAAGATATATTAAAAACTAGAATCTGCCCGCGACTTCGTCCGCGTGGAATAGTTACAAAAAGTTAAATAGTTATTTTGAAACATTCATCATTGGTGCTCCGCTCTTATTGGTCTAAGCGTAATGATATATAGCCTCCTATCCGGCCTTCCTGGATAAATGGGCTATCTAACATTGAAAGAATTTTTCAAATCGGACTAGAAGTTCCTGAGATTAGCGCGTTCAAACAAACAAACTCTTCAGCTTTATATATTAAAAAGTATAAATAAAAGAAGACTTATTTCTCTATGTGATTTCTTAGCTATTTACTGACTAACACAGCTTACTGAAGTGTTTACGTAAATTTCCTAATCGAAAGAGCTTGCTTAGAGGCAGCAAAGAGGTTTTTCATTTGCTGTTCTTTTTTTTCGGTTCATTTTAAATGGCGGCCATAACTGGCTAACACAGCTTACTGAAGTGTTTACGTAAGTTTCCTGATCGAAGGAGCTTGGTTAGAGGCAGCAAAGAGGTTTTTCATTTGCTGTTCTTTTATTTTTTCGATTCATTTTCAATGGCGGCCATAACTGGCTAACACAGCTTACTGAAGTGTTTACGTAAGTTTCTTGATCGAAGGAGCTTGGTTAGAGGCAGCAAAGAGGTTTTTCATTTGCTGTTCTTTTCTTTTTTCGGTTAATTTTAAATGGTGGCTAGTTCGTGGCCTCAGAAAATGGGAGGGATATAATTTACGCTTGTTTTGTGTACTGGTTTTTAAGATATTTGTTTCAGTTAGTTTTTATTGACACCTTAGGTATTGTTAATCAAATGTTGCTTTGTTTAACATAATAGTATTGCAATGCAAGAAATTCTTTATTTATTTAGAAGATAAGAAAGTGTCTGGTTCAATCTTTCCAACATATTGACTTATCGCTGACCACAAAAACATACTCCATGTTACGTTTCACGTCTAACGGCCTGACTGATTTGTGTATATCTTGGACATTAAGATACTCGCAAAGTACCTAGAAAATCGAACCTAATTCGGTTAGATAATCGTCAGCGAAAACAATTACATAATTAAGAAAAATATCGATTAAAAAAAACTGCTGTCTTGTGAATGTATAAACGGCCAGTGTGAATTCCAATAAAAAACTTACAATGGGGAACAACCCAAGGTGACGCGGTGTTTCCATATTTAAAAAACAGTATATAATTTGGCGGGATTCTGTAAACTATACCGAAATTCGTTTAAAGACGAAGCAAATACAGTAATCGAAAATCTTTTGACATAAATTTCAAAGGAAAGATGCTATGCCAACACATACAAAGATTTTGAAGGAAATAAAACTAATATTTTTAATCGCTTTATATTCTAAATGAAAAGTAGGCTGTTTAATATGGGTGAAAGTTATTAATTCCTAGTAAAGAAGAATACTTACGGACTAAAGCTGCCCTCGATGCGTTTGGTGTCTAAATAGCTCGTATGGAAATTGATTCGTTTCGACCCTTGTATAACAATCTACTATTTTATGATTTCTGACTATCGACGTTCGAAAACACTGGAAAAAACTAGTACACAATAACTCAAACACATTCGCATCATAATACCAAGAAAAATAGCCGACCAACACCCTATTTTCCTAACCCAGACAAATACAAAAGTACACATGAATATTATTTACCTACAAACCCAATTTTTTGCCATCCGGACGGCAAACTGTGCCGTTTGTGTGCCGTTGCGTCATCGTGAACCTCGCACACTTCATCGGACGGCAAAAAACAAAAGATAAAGCTTTAAGCCTTAATATATTCAGTGGAATACCAGCCATGGCCCGCACGCGAACTATTGGGGGCAAACCGAAGGTTTTGGTGGAGCTGAGCGAGAGAAAAGAGCTAAGCGAGCTTTTGGTAACTGGGAAAGTTTGTCAACCTCTGGTAGAAAAGTTTATCCACATTACTAAGGATTACTAAGGACCTTATGATGACCTGGTGAAGGCGTGGTAATCTACTGGATGTGAAACGTCAATATGGTGATACTTCGGGGAGGTCTATCTTCGTCTGTGAACGTTTTCTGCCTGAAATTATGATGACCTTCTGTAAGTTTGATTCTGAGGATAACTAGATTTACATAAAAACTATTTCATTAGCGGGCCCAGTGAAAACCGCGGAAATCCTGCACCGGTCGACGTAGAATAAGTATATTATCTAATGAATTAATGAAGATGATTATCAAAAAAAAAAAATTGACTGTTCCGTTTATTAGTCGACGTTACGTAGATACCTTTGAAATACGGAAATTTTCCCTAATGAGATGAACACAGCACAATCCCGTAATTTTGAAGAACGGTCGTATTCGCCTGTAATTTCCCTAAATTTTGACAAGATTAAAAACTTTTTTGGCCTTGAGATGATTATGGTGAGTTTTATTTTAACGTCTCCAAGTCGAGAATTTGTCGTAATAAGTGTATTTTAAACGCTACACTAAATGGAGAGTTTTCGTCCCAAAGATCGTATGTTCAAGAGGTATAAGAATTTATATTCTTATACTAGAGAGGGCACGGCTCCGAATGTTGGAGCTACTGAACCAACTGAATAATATATACTATCAACGTCACACGGAATGCTAAAGGAAAACTGGAGGTTTCTAATAATCTTTATTTTGCACGAATGAGACAAAAAACTGTAAATGTATTTGTGGAATTATCTAGGTTTGTGTCTTCAGACGTTTGTGGTGGTTAAGAGCTTTTTTTACTGGATGGGACAAAACAAAACATCAATGACATCTCATCTTAAGAGCGAAAGGGAGTGTCAGACTTTTACCTACTACACCCCATCCGTGTTCCTCCAAGTGCCCTTTGCGTTCCAGGGCCGCGGTGACTCTTTCGAACAAATTCCGCAACTCTAGCCGGCACTGACCCTATGGGGCCCCGTTTTCTTTGCTGACATCTCTTTGAGGAGCGCGTACGAGTAGAACATAACGCGCCATCGACCCTGGCCTGGTTGTTATCGGACGACGAGCCTCCCAAAGCTCGCTGTCCGCAGATCCGCGCTTACGAATCGGCCTGCGACTCCTTACCTATACTTAGGTGTTATGCAATTACTGATGACCGTACCTACAACTTTAAATAGGACTATTTTATTTTATATCATAAATACAATAGTTTTCGTAAACAAAAATAAATAACCTTCTCGTTGATGTCATGTGTTACTACTATTCTCTATGCTACTATTCATGATCATACCTCCTGGTTTCGGTTACCGAGTCGTGTAAATTGTTATTTGGTTTCCCATCTGAATTTCGTAGTAGCAGCCCGAAGTCTGGATTAGTTCACAGTTGATGGCAATTGACGCAAACCGAAATGCATACGAATTAAACATAACTTGTGTGATGTGGATGTCCTATAGATTACCCTTCCCCCTTCCTCCTTCTCTGATTTTTTTTGTGGGGATTTTCTCCAACGATAGTCTCCGTCTTGATGGAACGGAGCGGTATGTTGAATTCCAAAACCCTATAGATGCTACTGCACCCACAATTCCTGGGATACAATAAAACTACACCGCACTTCCAACTGGAAGACTCTTCTGCCTGACTCTTTGGGGAATATTGGCGTGATATTTTGTTGATCACAAATAAACAAATACCGGTTAGCAGAAATAAAAGCGAGTTTAACAAAACGGAGCTAGGAATGACTTGAAGCCAGCCACACCCCTCGCCGGCAATCGGAAAGTTTTTATAGCGCAATCGTAGAAAAACATCTTATCAACACGCCCTGAGGTTCTGTGTACTGGCGAGCTCACAAGAGTTCAGCCAAAGGTCTAGTTGCGGGCACACTAACAAATTATTTATTGTTCGATCCATATGCTCAGTCTTAATACCTCTATAAAGATAGGTAGAATACTCTTCTACACTATAGCAAATTACAATAAATTAACAACAAAGACATTATCAAACAGCACCAAAAAAAAAGCTATAAAAAGAAAAAAATATATTAAGAAACCAGCTTTTGTAGATATCATCAATTTCGAAAATTATGTCCAACTACGTAACTTAATCATAGAGTTCAGTGTCCATATAACTGCACCTATTCCATCAACTGATTGACCAAGTCATTAGAACTCAATAATAAAAATAGCATAATCAGCCTTTTCATGTTCCCACTGCTGGGACACTGGCCTCCTCTCTAGGAGAGGGAATAGGCCGTAAAATCTATACTAATATTATAAAGCTGAAGAGTTTGTTTGTTTGAACGCGCTAATCTCAAGAACTACAGGTTCGAATTCAAAAATTCTTTTTGGGTTGAATAGACCATTTATCGAGGAAGGCTTTAGGCTATATATCATCACGCTTAAACCAATAGGAGCGGAGCAGCGATCAAGAATGTTTTAAAATCGGGGATTCCACGGGGACGAAGTCGCGGGCAGCAGCTAGTAATTATGATAAATAGTCAAACGCGCATTAAACACTGAGAATTTGCTGGCAGAATCCTCAGCAGTGAATCGCATCAATTTTGATGCTTTTAAGGCGTTTCCCTGAGTCCCTGACCAAATATCCTTGAGCATTCGTTCCCTCTTTGCTGCCTGCATCCTGCGCACTTCTTTTTATCATAGAATTCACACAATTTTTGGAATTATTTTGATAAATAGATAAGCGATCTTTTGAAATGAAATAAAACGTGTATAATAAAGATTTTTAAATTATCTATCCATTAGTGTAATCCTCAAATGATTAGAGAGTTGCATTTAGCAACAGATGCATAAAATCATCAAATATATTCATTTTTTTTTAAAGTAGATTTGAAAGAACAATGCCCACATATTAGAACAACCTTGGCCTACAGTGAACACTGACAATTAGTTTATGGAATTATAGTTTAAGTTATTATGAACACCTTCTAGTACATACCAGTTAAGAAAATCGCCATTTGGAAATAAAACAGTTTTTATTTTTTCAAAACATTCATTTCAACCACTTTCGAATGGAAAGTATATCATTTGAACACAATAATATTATTAATTTCAACGTTATTAACTCATTTTAACCTTATGAATAATAGGAATCTTCTTTAAGTGTAAACTGCTATAGCTCCCTTTATACTTGTTTGACACTTTGACAGGCTGGGAGCAAACTTGAGTAGGTAGTTTAATGTCAAATCTATCATTTGTCAAAGGCTAATATGGCCATATTTAAAAAAGAAATATCGATTAGTTGCATCGGATTTTAGTCTTTATCAGTTTAATTTATATCTAAGTACGGCAAAGCCAAACAGTGATTTTATCATTATAAAGTATAGTATCTCTGGTCTGAGGTATTTATGAACATAATTGGTCTAAAAGTCGAGTGGGTGTCGTTATAAAAAACTAAAATGGCTGCAGTTTTCTCAGATTAAAAAACTGAAACCTGACTAACGTTTAGTTGTTCCGTAATCGATTAGATTTACTAAATAATATATGAATTTAAATTAAATTGACCATAAAATGGCAACCCCAAACTTCACGTGAAAATAAAAGTTGCGTAATAATAAGTAAAATGACTTATTTATTTGTTATGATCATGGCGTCTTAGTTTGAGATAAAGCTTTGATGGATAATTCCTATTTAAAATACTTATATTTTTGTGTTATCTTTCTAAACGTGTCTGAGGTGGGCCATATCTGGGCATCCTTCTTTATTTATGACACATAAAAACAAATTAGAACGTGGAATATGATAAGAGCTCGAACATTAATAATGTGTTTTTACATGTAGATTATTTCTCATAACTAATGAGTTAATAGTCTCTGAATAGCGAAGAAAAACGCACTATCGCAAGGTTTTGATCGGGGTATCGCCTTAATTACAGAAAACGACTATAAAGCCTATCAAAGTCCTATCCTAGTTTGATACCCTCACTTAACACAATAAAATAAACTCAGTCCAAACCGAAATGATTTTTGTCGTCGCCTCTACAAACCTAATAAAGTCCTCGAGTCGTTTGAGGCGGTAGTGAGGTGGGGCCTCGTCGAACTAAATATTACACTGACCTGATAACTTGCCGCATTTGGCTCAAGTTTTTGTGTGGGACTGTTAGAATAGCTAACTTTATAGTGTAACTTGTAAGGGACAAGTGAGTAACTAGTTGGTGGAGAATAATTGATTTGAATGTTTGGAGGATTTTTTTTTAACATTGCCCCACACTATGATTTACTCCTGTATCGTGGGTGCGTTCACAAACATGTAAACCCGGAAACATGTAGACCCGGAACAATTATCTGTAGGCCATACAACCATTTGTTCCGTGCGGGGATTGAACCCGCGACACGTAGCGCAGCAGCCGACCATTCAACCACTGCGCCAACCGTGTCGTCACCTATAGACGCACGCAGCATTGAAAGGATTCTCACAAGTAGATTCGATTATCTGGAGAGGGCCGCGGGAGTCCGCTGGATACATGAAGCAAAGGGTGAGCTATGTTGCCGTGAACGAATTAAAAAAAAAAGAAAAAAAAACGAAAACTAAAAATGAATTTGACGAAGTTGATGATGTATAGGCAATACTGGGGGCTTCAATTTCTCGTTAAAAACTGCAATAACTGTACACTCAAGGATCTATCCGTACTTACACAGCTCTAAAAATCTCTAGAGTCGAAAGACTCATGAGCCTATTATATTATATCAATTAACAGAGAAAAGGTAGATTGTCAGAACATACATTCAACCTTCCACGAAGCAACTATACTCCATTCACAATAAGATTAGACATTCAAACCAAACTGTTTACAGTCCTTTTAATCTATTCTTACTTTTATTCCGTAGACATAAGGATTGCATTAAAAGCAAAAACGAGATTATAATACCAACTGTTTACTGCAGCTGCCAGTTGTCATGCCATTAACGCAATAGAAGTCAAAAACGTTTGAACGGACTGTAAAAAAGATTTATTTCAATGTCTAATCTTATTGTGGATGGGATATAGTTACTAATATATGTATATTAGTTTATATCCATTATTTTATTTATATTTCATTTTAGTAAGTATATATTCCGTGAGTGCATCCGTGACATCAAATGCCCTATCGGAACACCAGCACTGTGTGTTTTTTTTTTTAGATTTCGCAACATATGCTAACATATGGATCTGTTTTGGTCTCGCACAGTTTAAAATTAATAATAAGCTTTTACTTATTTTTATCTTCTTTGTCTTTGTTTTGTGTGAGTTCGAAGTAAATATTGTTTCTTTCTTTCTTACTTCTAATGACTTCTGACCCCAGATTAGGAATCGGGGGTCAGCAGTCATTAGAAGTCTGTTCTCAGTTCCTATAAAGCACTGCGGAGGATCAATACACCACTTGGTGATGTCAATTTAGTTCCTCGGATCGCATGTGGCGAATCAAATAACTTTTTGAATGCCATAATCATATTTTTACGAGCTATGGTTTCCGCATTGCGATATGAATACCAAAATTATACGACAGACTGTCTCCTAAATTGTTTGCCTGCTTTATTTTATTATAAGTCTGTGTATGAAGTAAACAATCATATCATGGCGATATTCTATGGTTTTATTTTTTATAGAATTTTCGATTGTTCTTTGTTTTTTTTCTTCGATGATGTGTTGTATTTTTATGATTGTAGTTTTTGGCAAAAGTTAAAAGCCAAAAGTGTACATAGAAGCACACTGTTTTCGTATTTTAAGTTACTGCGTTATACTTGCTTCTTCTTGGTCATATGAACAAGAAAGTCCAATCAAAAACTGTAAACAAATTAAGCCGAGTATCGTCTATCAAAACGTTTATTTCAATTAAACCACTAAACGGCACTTCTGAGCGTCATAATTTACGTTAAAATAATAAAGTGACTCTAGTGTCCATTCGTCTAGATCCTTATGGAGAAGAACGGACAAAAAACTCCATAGTCACTCTTTCCAAATACATTTTAACAATATTCGTTTCATATTGTGAGGACAATGCACCAAAAGTAAACTAGTTTTAGAACCAAGTATTAAACTTATTCATTTTCTAAATATACTTCTAAAAGACAGCTCCCTAATCACACAACTTTATAGAGTTTTAGCTGGGAAGAAGAATTGGCACAATCTTATTAACACATCCGTCTTTTAAGTTACAAGAACTTGAATCCATAAAAAGGGCAGTGGACAAACCAAGTTTGCCGTCAGGATAAACAAAGTTGCTTCAAAGGCAGAGCGCGAATTTTTCGTAAGTATAGGAAGATCATTAAAAATAAAAAGTCTCATATTTTTTGTGTTACCATGCTTTGAACAAAATAATAAAAAGTAAAGTGATCATAGTCACTCTTTTCGATACTTAACAACGAGATAAGTGTCGCCAGTTCCTAAAAAAAAACTGGTATATTTTGGATTACCGATAATTATTTCATGGAAGAAAAATGCGCACTCTCTAGGAAGTAACACTGTATAAAATGCTCAATGATATTTTCTATAACTATAAATCATTTTAAGTACTTGTAATATCATTGCCTGTGTTAGTGTGCCAAGCCATAAAGATTTGGACCTCGTTCCAAAATTTTACAATGTAATTATAAAAATCAAATTAGAAGGCCGAAGTGGGTCAGTTCTGGAACAAGTGGCCAGTAACTTAACTACGAAACTAACCTCGTTTAAATTCTCTTAAGAATGGAGTTTAATATTATGATTGTAGGGGAACTGGGGAGCCGCTGTTGTTAGTTTATAATTGTTATTAAAGCTACATATACCAGTTTTGGGAACAGTTTGTAGGACGAAGACGAAAAAAAAATCGCAAAAAGAATATTTTCAAAGATTTCAGATTTTTTTTACCTTTTAACTAAACGCACATATATAGTTGCTATGATTCATTTTCAACAGATAATCAAATGACTGGCGTTTATTATGTGAAGCGTCAATTGTTTTTTTCCAGAAAATGAAGTTTAGTTGCAAACATAATGTCGCATTTCGGAAGGGGGGGGGAGGAAATTGCTTAAGTTACCGGGAAATTGTTTATCGTATCCACATTTTTGTAACAGTGACCTCTAAGACAGTAATCAGAACGATAATGTGTCGATTAATATAAAGCGCCTACCATGAAGTTACAGCCAACTGAAACAACGACTACTTGCGGATTTTTAAACCTAATCACCTAAGTTCATATATTAGATGAAATTAGTCTACATGAATAACGTTTTCTTCAAAACCTTGAATTCATAGCGGGCGACCAAACAAACAACTCTGCAATTATTCGAAACCAATCAAACAGCCAACCTAACAAACCAATCAATCATTGACTGAGCTTCAGAGCTACCAACATTCGAAGTCTAACTGTTTAAACATAGTTCTAGACAATGGCGCTAGTTGCAATAGATACGTCATCCCGCGTCGGCCTCCGGAAATTGGCCCCACAGAGAGTTGCCTTTGCCTAGTAGCAGCAAAGAGCATGTGTGGCTTGACTTTTGACCCATTGAACTACAGAGTCGACTGTTTTAAAGGCAAAATACAAAGTTACTTTGCGTATTTTTAGATTCAAGCTATTTTAAGTTTCTGCAGTCTTTCATGCGCTTTTTCAGTCCGGTTTGTAAGAGTTATCAATTTTAGCACGAGCCTCTTTAGAATTTTCAGCGGGTAACGGTCTTTTGCAAACCCCTACTACTTTACACTGCAGTTTCACCCTGGGCTTTCTGGGTCCTGAGTTATACGAGCTCAATTTCTGTTATATATATTTTTTTTATTGTTCGAAAAACTAAAATAGTAAAACTATATCCTCAACAAAACTTATGTATACCTACCCATATGGGCGATTAACACACGGCACCGCGCACCGCCGCGGTAGGCGGTGAAGCGGGTCTCATGTCGCATGGGCCACTAATAAATCCGTAGATGCCTCACACGTACGTATATAACATCTGTATTACCTGTGTTAACAAATAAAAGTGATTTGATTTGATTTGATTTGTACACCGCTAGACCGCGCGGTCGAGCGGTGCGGGGCTCACACACGGGGCGCCGCATAACCGCGCGGATCATCGTGGGTGCAAGACGTATTGCAATTTATTTATGAATTTCAATGTCAAAAAGTATATTTCGAAGATTGAAAGTTGCTCTGCTGTGTTTTCTCAAACTTTTATAGAATAGCATGAATGCCCCATTTAGAGTTCTGCTTCTTAAAAATGGATGAACGCAATCAAATCTTCTTATTTTTTTCTTTTTATGCCATAAAGGCCAGATTTCTGCCACCATTCAGTGTCTGTGATCAAACTGGTCATAAGAGTGTTAAATCCATCGGCGCGGACAGGCGCTTAAACCACCGTATCGCATGCGGCACCGCTACGAAATCCGCTTTACCGCCACCGCCCACCGCGGCGGTGCGCGGTGCCGTGTGTTAATTACTTTTAAACAAGCCCTTAGCTAGTTCAAAAAAAACTTATTAAAAGAGCAATTATCGGATATAAAGAAAACAAAACAATAGCTGTCAGAAGTCATTAATAACATACGAACTATTAATTATCAAGTAATTTCGTGGTAATAAAAAAAGCTGTGAATTACTCACATTGACGTGAAAATGTTCATAATTTATAAATCGCGCCTCGCGTGGCCTTTCATTTCGACGTAACTACCAATTTGGTAATACCAAATCATATTGTCTACTTACAAAGCAATATAAAACCTTATATCACATAGTATAAAGTCGAAAATCTATTGTGTGTTTGTAGACAGTGTAAAAATAAAGTTGTTTCAGTAAAACACTGTTTTCAAAGTTATTGTTTTTAGTGTCATCGAAAGTTGTAAATGATTGTAAACCCTTGCATGTTTTAAGGGTATGAATTTTAATGTTATAATTATGTATCTTTATTAAGCTGTCGTACTTACTTAGGGTACGGGTAAAAGTTTCGTGCTAAACGAAAACAATAGGGTTATTCCTGAGTAATAAAAATATGATTCTATTTAGTCCGTCAGTTATGTAGATTATCGAAAAATATTGCACTCGTATTTTTTGCTTTATCAAATCTATAAAAATTGATGAAAATAAAAGCTTCAAAGATCATGAGTGGGCTTGTGACGTCACGCCGCTGTAAAAATCGTAGCACGAAGTGACGTCACACAAGTTTTCAACGCACTGTATCGTCTTCGTTTTTTGTTAACGTGAATAAAGAAAAAATACATCCACACCAATACACACACAATCCAATATTTTTTGGAAATCTATCTGACGGACTAATTAGATTTTTTAATCAACTAACCTATTGTTTGATCATGCAAGTATTTAAGAATTTATTTAATGAGTTAGTTGGTGGAGTAAGCTGTTTTGATCAGGGGATAGTGTAAAATTATAAAAGCGATATTGAGTTTCTCTGTTTGTAACGGCTTGACGTCTAATTGCCGAACCAATTTTGATGAATATTGATATAAAAATACATATAGGTAGATACTTATAGGGACACTGGAGACCGTTATAGGCTACGTTAATGCAAGCGAAGCCACGTGTAAAATAATTCATATTTTTGTTATGGAATTTAGTCATGGGCATCGTATATTGATTATACGATGAAACGAATATGGCGGGCGAATAGATTGCTTACAGGTGAGCGTCCTCCATCGCCGACCATATCACCGCTTCTCAACAGTCAAGCTTATGGTCAGACGTGAGCAGATCAATTTAAAAAAAAAACACGTCATTAAAAAGTAGTCTACTGGTAATTTAATTTGAGAATTGAGACTGGCTAGCAATAGACAACGCTCCCAAAAAAAAAGCACAGAAAAATAAATATCACAGCAACACTACCTAACCACAAACCAATCACAAAGTGACCGAAAGAACTTGAGAAAAAAAAAGATAAAAGAACATGAAAAAGTAATCAAAACATCCTCGAACATCTTATACTTGGGAAAAGTTAGTCAATTCCATATTAATATTCGTGGCGCGTCGTTCGACTTGCACCTTAATTGCTGAGCAGCCCACTTCGGGCTTAGCGCAATGATTTGTGGCTAAGAGCTGCCGCCACGAATACCCTGGTACCTAATGAAACTCAGTAAATTGTGTGAGGATGCGGATTTAGACATCATTTTGAAGACTTGGTGACTTTGGCCAAGTAATAAGTAGTACCATAGTGACGGGCGGGCGTTTTGGGTGACTGTCCTTATGTGAAACTAGCTTCTGCCCGCGACTTCGTCCGCGTGGACTAACTCGATTTTGAAAAATTCTTCATTGCTGTTCCGCTCCTATTGGTCTTAGCGTAGCCTTTCCCGATAAAGGGGCTATTTATTTATTATTTTATTCTAATTTTTATAATTCTATGTTAATTGGACCTGTGCCGTTTTAATAAACTATAAATAAATAAATCTAACACTGAAATAATTTTTCAAAGCGGATCAGTACTTCCTGAGATCAGCGCGTTCTAGCAAACAAACAAACTCTTCAGTTTTATAAATATTAGTATAGATTTGACATTCAAAAAGTGTTGGCTCTCAGCCTAGTTTGAATAAATGACTTTTGATTTTATTTAATATTGATCCTAGGAAAACGAGTAAGTTAAGCAGAGTGAATGGTATCTTGATTGTTAGAAGAAAAAATGTCGCTTCGACACCAAGTAACATGGGCCAAGGGTGGAATATAAATAGTCTATCGAAAGTGATAATAAAAAAAAATAGTTTCTTACCAACTTCTAAAGCGAAAAACACTTGACGCACAAAAGGATAATAATTATGGATTCAATAAATGATTCTGGATCCCTAGCGTTAGAATTCACATCACTATCAAACTATCATCATTATATGGGACTAACCCTTTGTGTGAAATTGGTTCGAAAGAGTCACCGTGGCCCTGGAACGCAAAGGGCATTAGGAGGGACATTTCTATGAGGAACACGGATGTGTTTTATTCAGTAAGAGTCTGACACTCCCTTCCGCTCCGCCCAGAACAGAAGAAGCCATTTGTAGACTCAAAAATATATATATTACAAGTTATAATAAGAGATATCAACAAACATAACACTTTACAGTGTTATGTTTGACATATGACAACAATTTTGTAATAGGTACTGCAGCCCTTCCTTGACGTCATAAATCCATCATGATTCCTGTCACTATCCCTTTCCCTCACACTGAATCATGATAGCATTGGCACTTCGTAGTACGTCCACTGTGCCGATACAACAATAAAAAAAAAACAAATGAACACACAACACCCCGACTCACCCCAGTGCATAACACTGCAGTAGATCAATTCTGTTTGCGAACTATTACGTCAAATGCAACGAGAAGTAATCGGGTCAGTGATTCTAGCTGGCAACACGCCACAGCACATGCAGTATGTTAACATGTGTTTGCGAAGGGGTTACAGATGCTATGTTGTAATCTGATTAAGTTTCTGGCAAGGCGTTACAGTTTTTGTAAGGGAGGGCGAAAAGTCTGCAGAAATGTATGGGAACTTGTAATGCCTGTCTGGTAAAGATGGGATACATTTCATCATAAGTTTCAGGAGCTACTTAATAAGACTTTTTTTTATTACTTTTTGTACCTATTAGTACTTAGTGTTGTTTGGGTGCATCGTCCTCACGTATAATCAATTGATTAATGTATACAACATATTGTAAAACTTATATTTGAAAAGAGTAACTATGGAGTTTCTTGTCCGTTCTTCTCCATATGTTTTGACGTTCAAAAGTGCCTTTTATGGTCTAGTTGAAATAAATGAATTGACTTTGAAGACGTCCATCGAACACTATTCAGTGGCCTTTGTGCAGTGTGAGTTTTTATACGAATTGTATCGCACATACATGTCAATTTGAATAGAAACTAGATTATGCGTCGTCTAGAAACATAACTGAGGGCTTAGTGTGATTTTTTTAACATACTCGATCGCGCAAACGTAAACGTTCGCTAATGTCAAATTGAATGGGAGAAAAAGGTTTCCCGTTCAAATCACCAGAGCGCGCTTTTCCATTTCAACACAAATAGATGCTTACGCTGACGTGATCGAATAAGTTCAGTTCGCGTTCAGGCCACTGCCTGAGCCCAATCGCGCTATTATTTTTTCAACGTAATCGCAACTGAACCGCTACCATATCACAACTTTTTGACCGTTTCGTATCGCGCTAAAAATTTGACAGCGTGTTAAGACGCAACGCGATCGTAACTGGAACGTCACCGCTGTCAACGCGATCGTGAACGTTTAAAATCTAAAACTAAGGCCTCTGATCGAGTTGCGGAATTTGTTCGAAAGAGTCACCGCGGCCCTGGAACGTAAAGAGCACAAGAAGGATCACGGGTGGGTTTTAGTCAGTAAGAGTCTGCTCTCCCGTCCGCTCCGCCCAGAGCGGGAGAAGTCATTTGATGATTTCTCATCCAAAAAAAAAGGCCTCTGATCGAGCTACGGCTGACTCGGTTAGAATTTGATTTTGACAAAATTCTACAACTTTATTGACACGGACAGTTCTAGAACGCGATTTAAATGTGCATAATCGTGTTTAGTTCCAGCAGTGAAATTCGCCAAACTTTACAGATATATATCAAATTGAACTTTCAGAATATCACCGCTTACAGCTAGTGCAGCGATAACATACCTAATATGGCCTTAGACGAGGTCGCTATAAAACGTCAAAGTTCATACAAGATCCTCCATCAACCTCAAGATTATAATCATAGTAGACCTTATAACCTATTCATTTTAATTGGATTTTATAATTTGACCCTGTGGAAATTTTAGAATGATGTTTTTTTACCTTTACGAACAAAAATGAAATAAATTAGAGTCAACAGTTAATTTACTGGGATCAATGAATAATAATCAGAATTACAATTGGCAGATTTGCAGCCTTACTAATAAGAAATTTAAATAAATAATAATCAATAAGGATTTATTTTAATAGGAAATTTTATTTAAACACAAATATATGGTTTCATTTTTTTAAGAATACATATAATACGATTCTTACTCTAATCAAGTCCTTCCAAAATTATTTTTAAAACCCTCAAAGTCAACAACCTCCTTCGCCCATTAGAAAAATAAATTAGAGAAAAGCAGGGTCAAAATGACAGTACTAAAACTTTTTTAAATATGTCCCAGCCAGCAAAAAATCAATGAAGTTGAAAATATATACATGTCCTATTTTATCAGTAGGTATACATGGTGTCATTTAAAATTTAAATTCCGAACAACGAAAAACAAAATCGCATCGTCAATCAAAACTTTCTTAAAGTTCCACAATATAGTTCTATCTAATGCATCACAGTGACTCCCTGACCTTAGATTTCAAAGTCGGCACGCCAACCGAGACTGCAGATAAGCCCGAATTCATTATGTACTGCATTATAACGGGCTAATAAAGTTTAACTTGTACGTTTGACCTCGTAAACTAGGTTATTTTCAGTTTTCCAGGCATAGATTTTGGGTGCAAGGTTAGCTATGAATTATTTTTAATTGGTTAATTGTTTTGGCCGTTGCAGTGTGTCTGCGGTTTTATGGATTTGTGTCTGGTTTGAATATGATTTGTTATTTCAATGTTGCAGCATTTTGAAGGTATCTGCTTTATCTTGGTGTCATTTTGTCCAGGTTTAGAGCATTACCAAATGACGTAAAAGCGAGGGCATCTTACCTTGTGGCAATGGTATATTCTAGAGTAATCAAAATTAAAGCTCATTTATTTAAACTAGTAGCTCTGAATTAACAGATTTTCAGCCTAGTTAACTTGAAACGTTAAGTTAGTAACTGGAAACTAAAACTTTTTGAATGACAAAAAATTACATAAAAACACAGTCGGGTAAAATGCCCGCCCGACACAAATTACTTGTTTTTTAAGGATGGAAAATTATCAAATGTATTCTTCCACTGAGCGAAGTGGAAAGGAGTGTCAGACTCCTTCTGACTAAAACCCATCCGTGTTTGTCCTAATGCCCTTTGCGTTCCAAGACCGCGGTGGGTCAGAACTCTATGCCAACAGCTCTTTGAAGCGCACACCTCTACCTAGTATTTTAGCTGGTAAGAAAGAAAAGAGAGTTACATATGTAGAAAACATTACGGCAAATAAGTCAATTTCAACCAACGCGGCAACGGTCTAGTTTGAAAGGGTCTAATTCTATGATAAATAAATTGCGGTATCCATACTGCAAGTGCACGATCTGTAAGTTAAACCAGGAACAGACAGTAGAATTCAAAACAACTTTGTTGATTTATAATCTAGCTTTTGTCAGCGGCTTCGCTTGCTTGCAAAAAAAAATGGCATATCATCCTACCTGCAGGAAAATCCATCCTCAGAATCCTACAGAAAAATTTATTGAAGAAAATGTAACAACTTAAATATTTGTAAAAGTTATTTACTAGAAGGCAAACATATTGGCTGATGTTTGCAGAATGCATGTACTGTGGCGTGTTGCCAGTTACGAACACTGACCCGATTACATCTATGTAGTTGCATTTGACGTAATAACTGAAAAATAGAATTGATCTACTGCAGAAGTGTGTACTATGAGGAGTTTGTTATTTTTAGATATATAGTTAACGAACGAGAGCAATGGTGGCCAAGTGGTAACGGCCCCGACTTACGAATTGTAGGTCGCGGGTTCAAACCTAGCCAGGCGCATTAAGTTGTGTAATTTCATCACCACTGCTCTCCAAAATGGTGAAGGAAAACATCGCGAGGAAACCGGCATGTCCTAGAACCAAAAGTTTGAAGACATGTGGCATTCACCAACCCGCACTGGGCCCGCGTGGTGGATTACGGCCCATTCCCTTTCCTAGAGAGAGAAGGCTTGTGTCCCAGCAGTGGGAACGTAAAAGGCTGATTATGTATTATATACAGTGAAACCTGTTTAACTGGGACCTTAAGGGACCTGCAATTTTGTCTCACTTAAAGAGGTGTTCCACTTACCCAGTGTCTCAGATATCCAGGTATAAATAGACATCTGTCTCATTCACAGAGGGTTCCATCCACATGATGTAGGTACACAAAATGTAGTTTTAATAAAAGAGGTAAATTACACTCGCTGTCTCGATTATAGAGGTGCTTGTGACGAATAAAATCGAAAGAACTAATCCCTAAAATATAGTCTCAGTAAAATAGGTAAAATATACTCACTGTTTCAATAATAGAGGTAATTATGAGGATAAAATGGAAAGAACCAATCCCAGATATAGAGGTTTGTGTTGTCCCACTAATAGAGGTAATTCATTGCTAAAGTGTCGGGACCTAAGCAAGAGTTCCAGCTATGGAGGTTTCTCACTTATCCAGGTCCCACTTAACCAAGTTTTACTGTATATAGTTAACGGGACGTATGCCTTAAAAGTTAGCATACGATCGAGGTTAGTCCTGCTTGGGTGAAGTACCGCCCGCCGTAGTGTCGAGGTGATCAGCGAAGCGACCTCTCGCTTCCATCCTTTGTTCAATCCATGGTCCGGAGCAAGGGAGCATGTGAACGTGAAGCAGTCTCCTCCTTCAGCGAAGCAGTAGTGCTAGCGAAGGAGGAGGCAGACCGCGTGATGGAGGGGCAAACCTCACGCCCCAACCGCCGCAACAAAAGAAGATGCCGCAAGATCTGGGGGTCGCAGGGTGATTCCCGGTACCGTAGGTACGGGCCTGCAGACGACGACCGTTGGGTGGCTTGTCGTCCGATAACAACCAGGCCGGGGTCGACGGCGCGTTGTTCTCCACGCGCGTCTCAAAGAGATGTCAGCATAAAAGAAGACGCTATTGCCAGTGCGGCCCTGGAACGCAAAGGGCATTACGAAGAACACGGATGGGGTATAGTCGGTAAGGGTCTGACACCAGCCCAAAGCGGAAAAAGTCATTTGGATTTCCCATCTTTAAGACAAGGTAACATAGCCTATTTCATGAACAAAGGCTTACATCATAAGTACCTTTATCTTATTGTCAATATTTTCTACTACTACACGAAATAACTTACAACAAGTTTCTTTGAAGGCTTCGTTTGCGTGGACTCGGATCGTGATATAAGCATTATGTGTTGATACAAGTAGTACCAGATAGATAGTGAGCCTTTTCAAAGAATAACAACACCCATCGATTCATCCTCACACACTTCAACATTTACATATATTAGCATAATAGTCGGGGCACGCTATAACATGTGCCTGCCAGGGCAAACAAACAAATAAGGCGTAAAAAATATATAAACAGACTTTCACATATAAATTAGTCGCCGATAATACCGGAAGACCCGTCTAGACAGGCGAAGATTCAAACTGTCAGATGGATTTGATGCAGACGCTCTCACAGAGAGCAATTGATGTAATAAAGATGTTATCAAACTGCGAGCGCGTTTCCTTATGTTATTGGCACAGGATATGATATAATGTGACCAATTGATCGAAGTATATTTAGTTTATTTATTATATAAATGAATAAAAAAATCCGCAATGCGCTCGTGCTAAAGTAGCCTGCAATCGTTACCGAGAGTCCCATTTTATCTCTGTATCAAAATTCATCAAAATCTGTTCGGCTACTTCAGGCGTGCAACCGTAACAAACAAACTCATTTACATCATAATAAGCAAAGGAAAAACATTAAAAAAAGGAAAAACTTTATACAAAAAAACAACCGACGTCTAAACAAAAAAAAAGTATAAAATAACTTTGATTTCGGAACTCAGTGTTTTTGATTGTTTCTTCGTTTTTTTAGTTTTAAAGTCGGTTGTTATTTTTTTTTGTAAACAGATTTTTATTTTTCACTTTACCAATGATATACCCGCCCATCCCCCACCTAAACGTTTACAACACGTATGCTGTCATGGGTATGACAGCATACGTGTTGTAAACTGGTGTAAACAACAAACATGCGATTTTAGCAATCCCAAAAGATTTGCTATCATTTCACGAAAGAGTTCCGTTTCCTATTCTGTTCTTCATTAGATCTTCACCAAACTAGAAAGGAATCACCTTGAAATACTAAAATGCTCTTCCAAACCATCGTATACAATTTTATTTGTTCATTTTACATCGACAAGAGTGAATGAGAACATCATCAATGTAGTCGAAGCCTCGCATTATTAGCGATAACTCAAATACTGGTTGTCAGATTTCAATCACATTTAAATCAAAAGCACCAGCTTTCGAATATAAAAATAATCATCAAAATCGGGACACCCAGTACAAAGTTAAGAGGACACACAAAAAAAAATTGCGTTACATAGCCTTGAAGAAGACTTGTACTCTAAATTAACTAAACGAACCGTAATTGTAGAAAAACAAAACACGGTTAATGGATTAATTTACTGGCTTGGCTTATAACCTTATGGCTATATGGCTTATATCTCGCGAAGTTTTTAAATTAAAAGTGTTTCAATGGGTAAAGATTATAATAGACGAAATAATAGATAGAGTTCAGTTACAAACAAACAAAAGATTGTAAAAAAAAATGCCTGTTTTTACATTTTTACAGCAACGAAAAGGAACTACAAATAATCGCGCTCAAACTATTTCCTCAATATCTTCACACAGGTAACAGTCACCAACAAAACACACAAGCAGAAACAACCGGTAAAAAGCAGTTGTAACCAGTTCACGATATAATTTAAGTTGCGCGACTGTTCGGGAGAATTGACATAGCAATCATAACCCCAACACGCTGACATCCGTTTACAATTGACATCTTTATGACTGTACCTACACGTTACTGCCGAGTGCTGAGCGTGACTGTACCAATTGCACCGGAGATGTGCCGCCTCGGATATGTTTTGACGAATTGTTGTTGCTTGTTGAGTCATTAAAAGTTTCGATTCGATGCTAGTTTTATTTATTTTAATTAAAACTTTATACTCTAGTAATACTCACTGTACAAAGGTGTACTTAATTCCATAGGCATTTTCTACCAGTCGACTACAAAGTAATATGGAATGACCTTTTTCTTCTTCTTTACAAGTCGACGATAAACACCTTGGATTCTTTGGGCCCAGTAGATGGCTAAATCTCTTTTAAAATAATTTTATAGCACAGAAAAAGAAACAAATTGAAATCCCCAAGAACGCCAGTAAAAATCTCCATCTATACCTACATAATTCTCTTAATTCAAAGCCTAAACTATTTAATTTAAATTATTTCTACAGGTATAATTTTCCTATTGCAGTATTATTTTATTTATCGTACAGCTATTATTTTAACCTTTCTAAAAGATGAAACAACTTCGACTTAATTTATTAAACCATCACCATCATTTCAATCAGTAAATCATCACTGCAATCAACAGATAAGAGTATTACTTAATGAGATAATCTGCGTATCGAAGAACAGGGTCAAATTAGTCAGTAACAATGAAACTACACTGGACTTACAAACGCACATACCTAATGCATCCATTCACGCTTGATAGCCAAACGCTTAACAGACATAATTATGTAGGTGTCCAAACCATAAGTAACGAAGTCAAATCATTGATGTCCAACGCATTGGAATCCAAACCATGAATGATCTTAGTCAGTCCTTTTTTTTTTTTTTTTTTTTTTTTTTCTGGATGGGAAATCATCAAATGACTTCTCCCGCTCTGGGCGGAGCGGAAGGGAGTGTCAGACTCTTACTGACTAAAACCCACCCGTGATCCTTCTTGTGCCCTTTGCGTTCCAGGGCTGCGGTGACTCTTTCGAACAAAATCCGCAACCCTAGCAGGCACTGACCCTATGGGGCCCCATCAGGGTAAGAGTCCTTAGTCAGTCCTCTGGCACAAAGTATCGTTACTTCCGTTGTACATTTCCTTGCATAGTTGCAGTACGCAGTTTCTCCGTCAAAGCGGAATACAACATCGTTTGTCATTGAACACTAAAAGCAATTACTTTGCATCTTTGATGGGGATCAATCTGTACAAGCGTACGCATTTATGTTATCCATTGGACTGTTGTGTCGTGAGTATTAATCCATATTAATCGTTAGGACCTTTTGATGGTCACTGTACGTAGGAAGTCCCTGTGAATCTCTTATAAGTTTTTTTTTGTTTGTGTGGAAACTTTCTATCATCATAATTTGCTTTGATTGAGTCTGCTTCCAAACAAACCGGATTCAGTCTGTAAGCCTTCTATAAATTAAACAAAATACCTATTTATGTCAATAAAATATTGATATGCTAGTGCCTAAGTTTGTTGACAGTAAATCGTTGAATACTACTACACTAGGACTACTGTGTAAAAACGTCACCAAAAACTACAGACAAAATATATACCAAAAAATTATAGCAAAATAACTACCAACTCAATACCAACTATTTCCTAACGACTAACATCAAATAAATAATACTAGTTCGAATTTCGCCCAGTGTCACATTCGACCCAGTCCCTGTTTGGCCCGTGCTCCAAGCGTGCTTCTTTCAAATTGGGCTCATTAGTTACTAGTACGTTACACATCCATCACGTTCACTTGTACTCGTATACCTACGTATATAACTATGTACTTACTTACCTATATTATGCGTAGTGTGTGTATTTTCTTTTGTTTTGTTTTTGTTTTGTCGTGTTTGTAATATACTCGTAGTTATTCTGGATTGGAATTAATTTTTTTTAAATGGTTTTATGATCATTATTTTGTTTTTTTTTTAATACTTATAGTATTATCATTATTTTTTGTTAATTTATTTTTTCTATGTAAGTTTGTTCGTTATTGTATTACTCATCGCTTATTTAATGTACTCTTTTTGACATATTTACGATAATAATAATATTTTTGGTACTGTTTTATTTTACAAAATTTCTACACAATGTATATTGTTCTGAAATAAATGACTTATGACTTATAAGGGCATTTATTGTCGTACATAAAAAAACGTCAAAATTCAGGTCGCAGTAACATTTCCGCGACAATCGATTTCAGAAACAGTTTGCGTTTCTTAAAAATACTCTTATTTTATTATTAAACACACAGCGTTATTACAGCTTACCAACTCGAATTTGATCAAAAATATTGACGGAAAATTAAGAAAACACTGCTGTGATAATATGTATGAGAAAATAATAGAACTAGGACTGGGGAAAATGGGAATAGCATCTTTTTCCGTGAAATACTTATAAAAACGGAAAAATCAGTCATGAGATAATTTAAAAATGCATTTTCGCTCTCGGAAGTTCAATTTATCATTAGGTAACTCAAAAGTCAACATTTGTATTTTTAAATTACGGGTTGGTAATAATTACTAATGGTGTAGTCATTATTACCGTACCGTAGAACATTCATCTGCCTAGCCTTTAGTAGGGTCGGCTGCCAGTCAAGCCGGATTCAGCTGAGCTGAATACCAGTATTTTACGTAGAGCGGCTGCCTACCAGAACTCCACAACCCATTAACTGGGGAACACAGTACTTCTTGGCAAGACTGGTGCCAGATTTTCTAGCATCTGACAATTCGTAACGACTGCCAAAGATCTCCAAATGAAAGCCGGGACCAACAGTTTAACGTGCTTTGCGGGGCACGGAGAAGTCTCGTTATGTTAAGATGGTCACCCATCCACAGACCAACCTCGGCAAGCGTTGCTTAACCTAGCAGATCAACCCGTGCGCCTGTTATAATTTAGCCACGAGCTCCTCGTACCGTAGAACATTATCAGTCAAAAAACGACCAACATATCTTTGTCGCATTCTGACTGCAAGAACCTCAATATATACAACTATGACTTGACGATGTATAGAAAGTAGGTAGGTACTATAGTTAGGAAAACATTGACCGCTAAAACGGACGAAAAGAATTCCGACTTCGAGGTATTTTAGTAGAACGAAGGGAATACGTGGCTGAATATTTTATCTGCATGCTGATTCTATCTGAATGCTGTGAAAGAGGAATAGTATTACATTAGGATACAGTATCTCTAGTTGGGTTAGTGCTCGGGTGTGGGTCTGTATGAAAAATTGATATGCAGCTTTATATGTTAGAGTTGGCTGGAACAGGCGACTTTTGCAAGAAAAGACAACACGCTTTCCTAGCTTCGGCAGTTCAAAATGTTCATGATATTTTTTTTCTTTATACTAAAACAATTCATTAAATAGCCTTGGGGTCTTACATTAAAGTAAGAAATTTATTGTATGTATGTATTATTTTTTTCATTTTTACAGTCATTCACTTGTTAAAATTATTATTGTCTTTATCTATTTATAAATTTCATTTTATGTGTTCTGTGAGTTTATCCGTGGCATCATAGGACCAAAGAGTATAAAATAATGTGTTTTTTTTTATGATGAGTTAGGAAACTTTTTAGTCTTATAAACTCATAGTTTTTTTTTATATTTGCGTGGTAGGTAGCGCATGTTGATACTATCTTAGATTTTTTGACAATCGGTAGCGCAGACGAATCACTTTGTCCAGGGCTTCTCGTATAGGTACAATAAGTACTACAAAGCTCAGCAAAAAAATGCTTCAAAATTGCCAAACACACAAGTCTAAGTCAACGGCTTTTTTTTTCTGGATGAAAAATAATCAAATGACTTCTCCGGCTCTGGGCGGAGCGGAAAGTAGTGTTACGTGTACTCTTACGACTAAAACCTACCCGTGTTCCTCTTAATGCCCTTTGCGTTCCAGGGCCGCGATGACTCTTTCGAACAAATTCCACAACAACAAATTAAAACTACACGGGTGTAAAAACAAATCAGCTCGTTGATTCGAAAAGTGCCCGAAACACAACACAGATTTTCAAGTGTATTTTTCCGGATAGGATAATATACAAAGTTGCATTCAACACTAAACCAACACAGCGACATATCCTCCACATTTGTACACAGAACGCCAAACTTTTTAAATCAAACTTGTACTCGGAATGTTTACTGACATTGCTCACTCCCTATCTCGCATAGGCATAAACACATACAAAATAGTAATACACGGCGACTTTTAATTAATCTATACCTAAACAGGTTTTAACAGAAAAAAAACACAAAAAGACAGCTGTCTTTTTTCGTGATTTCCGTGTTGGTGAATCCGTTAAAATAAAAAACAGCACAGTTTTTTTCCTGTATGGATAGTTGTCATTTTTGAAAGTACTCGTGTGTTTTCAAATATTGTCCTTTTACATTTTATATTGTAAAAAAATCGTTTAAAACCGTTTCCGTTTCCGAAGTCTTCGTAATAAATTTATTATACCGAAGCTCTTTTTTTTGAGTAGGTGCAAAAATTCGTATCAACAAGATTGTAAGATTATACCTAGTGTTTTTAAAATCAACCTTTATAGCAAATCACGGATGGCCACACCTCCATGAAAAACTGAAGTTTAAAATTCGAACGTCAGACGGTCAAATTCTTAAAAAAAACACACAATTCAAAATTTGTCTTAGGAAATAAAAGTCTGCATAAGAAGCAGTAACGACACAAACTGATCGATATTCTATTAGTTAAACAAGCAACATAAGTAACTTTGTTGAAAAAGCGTCATATGAGTACTTTGTTATGCAATGATATACTTCGATTCAGGACAAGGGCGGATCCAGGGGGGAGGTCATTGGGGTCATGACGCATCCTTGGGCGGAGTATTGGTCGATCTGACTCTAAACATACCCATCCAAGTGGAGGAAGTCATTACTTGTTTCGCTAGAAGACAAAGGAGAAGAACGGATTTTGTTATTTTTAACCGACTTCTAAAAAAGGAGGAGGTTCTCAATTCGGATGTTTGTATGTTTTTTTTTTTATTTTTATTGTTTGTTCGCGCATAACTCCGTCGCTTGCCAACCGATTTGAAAAATTCTTTTTTTGTTGGAAAGGGTATACTTTCCAAATGGTCCCATGAAAATTTTATCGAAATCGAACAAGCGGTTTTTGAAAAATCAACAAAAATCTAAAAAAATATCTACATTGTCTACAGTGACGACCTTTTAGTTTACTCTGCATTGGAGCAGTGCGTTTTTTTACACTAATGTAATTGGTTCGTTTAGGTGGGGGGAGGGGAGGGGGTTTAGGTACCACTAAAAAGTGAAAAATAAAAAACTTTTTACAAAAAAATACAACCGACTTTTCCACAAAAAATCAAAAAAGTACAAAATAACTTTAATTTCGGAAGTCGGTGTTCAAAAAATGAAAAAGGAACCACAAACACCGAGTTCCGAAATTAAAGTTATTTTGTACTTTTTTGATTTTTTGTGGAAAAGTCGGTTGTATTTTCTTGTAAAAAGTTTTTTCTTTAAAAAAAAACTAAAGTAATTTATGTATTCATACTAGGAAGACTTAACGACTACCCCTCCCAAAATTGCATTCTGTATAAAATCCTGTTTAACCATAAGACTTCGAGTATATGACCGCCTTGAAAGCTAGATTCCTTAAACTTTATTCCGTTTCATGAACAGGTAATCTATTGTCACTTGTTTATTAAATTGACCTCATTCACGGTTTTATAATAACCGCAAAGAATAGCTCAATAGAGAATTTGAAAAAGTCGATCACATGAATTGGTTAGCAAGTCCTGAGTAACGAAAGTGCCTGCCTAATAAAATAGGCGGTAGTAGACTCTAGTAATAGATCTTGGTTTTCGGTTACATGGTTATCATAACCCAACGCTTTGAAAAAGAATATTATCGGTCGTCGGAAATCAGCAATGATATAATTTTAAATGTAGATTATTGAATGACTATTATTTTATTTTTCACTAGCTTCTGCCAGCGACTTCGTCCGCGTGGAATAGTTACTTTACCCCCGATTTTGAAACTCTCAGCCCGATCGGTTTAAAATTGACAAAAGATAGACATGCTGTTTCGGGATATTTTTTAGATAATTTTATGTAGAACATTTCTTTAATACATGATTTCTATGTAACTTTAACCATTAAGGCTACACACGCGACGGAAGCTTAAAAAATGGAGTAACTTCTTCCGTTTTCCCAACATTTTCCTTCACTGCTCTGCTCCTATTGATTGTAGCGTGATGAAAAGTATACTATAACCTGCCCAGGAGTATGAAGAATAATTGCACCAAGTTTCGTTAAAATCGGTCGAGTAGTTTTTGTTTCTATAAAGAACATACAGACAGACAGACAGACAGACAGACAGACAGACAGACAAAAATTTTACTGATTGCATTTTTGGCACCAGTATCGATCACTAATCACCCCCTGATAGTTATTTTGAAAATATATTCCTTGTACAGAATTGACCTCTCTACAGATTTATTATAAGTATAGATAGATAACAAAAACTAGTATAGATTACGATGTGGGAATATCGGGGTAAAAATTGAGGGTAAAACTGCTTTTGTTGACACTAAAAACTATTTAAAAGGAGGTTGCTCATTATGTTTGTAAATGTTATCAGTGAAAGTACTGATTCGATTCCAAAAAATATTTCACTGACCACACTGAGAATGCTATGTGTCCTAGGTTTAATTTTATTCTGAAGCTTCATTCCTGTGGGAATAGTTCACTTCGGCAAAGCATATATAATAATACTTAATGAAACCTCTATTAATAACATTTCCCTCTACCTTAAATAAACAAATAATAAAAATACGAAAATAACCAAAATGCCTTTAAACGAGGTTGTTATTAATAACCTTTTAACACGTAAAACTGTTATTAAACCAAAAGTAATGTTACATTGATAATTTGTCGCCATGATAGCGAAGGTTTATGAGTTAATCAAGTTAAACATACTAGTTTTTCAGTGCTTACTTTTAAGCTATGTGGTCTAAAATCAATAGTTATTGAATCACTACATACTATAAAACTAAGTCGCTTCCCGCTGTCTGTCTGTTCCATGTATGCTTAGATCTTTAAAACTACGCAACGGATTTTAATGCAGGTTTTTTTAATAATTCAAGAGGAAGATTTATATGTTTAATACAACCATAATATAGTAGAGATTTAGTATCAGCATTGCACCCGTGTGAAGCCGGGGCGGGTCGTCTAGTGTTTTATTAAAAAAAAGACTTTAGCCTGCTGTTAGAGACATTGATACTCATACCATAATCCTTCTAATATACTGCTCAGTCTCACATTACTTGAGGTCGACGCAACTCATTTTCTTCTCCCATTCTCTCCTCACACTATCATTCATGCCCCATTTAAACCGACTTCAAAAAGAGGAAGAAGTCTTCAATTCGACTGTATTTTTTACCACGTAACTTTCCATGGGTGTACCGATTATCATGATTAAATGCGCATTGTTAGGAATGACTTAAATACTAGTCTCTCTTTAAATGGGGCTACATAACAAGATCCAGCGTTTGAAAATAAAGTTGTTTTATACTTTTTAGTGTGTTTATTTAGAAGTCGCGTTGTGCTTTTTTGGAAAAAAACGTTTTTTTAATGTCATATCTCACACAATCTACTGCAAAGAGAGAATAACAACTCTCTCTGTACTGCAGATAATGCTAGACACACCAAAAACAAATATAGATTGCGTGAGATGTGAATGGATTATAAAAATCTTTTTTCCAAAAAAGCACACCGACTTCTTATTGTTACTCTCTCTTTACTGCAGAGAGAGGAAGATCGACATCACTTAGAGTGTAGTCAGTAGTCACACGAGCGTAATAACACTCGTGCGACTAAACTCGAAGATGTTGATCCAGAAGGTTCAAATAAATAGTTTTTAGTCCGTTTGTAGCAGGTGGGTAATCTCTAAAAGAACTGATCCAGTGAAATCCTTAATTCTTTCACTGATACATAAACCGCTACATAATTACAGAATGCCATTTTTATCTCTACCCAAAGAAACGAAGCCGCAAAAGAAGCCTATGTTTTACTAGGAATTATAATATAATCATAATCAGCCTTTTAACGTTCCCACTGCTGGGACACATGCCTCCTCTCTTAGGAGAGGGAATTGGCCGTAATCCACCACGACGTGGGCCTAGTGCGGGTTAGTGAATGTCACATGTCTTCGAATTTCTGGTTCTAGGATATGCCGGTTGCCTCACAATGTTTTCCTTCACCTTTTTGAGAGCAGTGGCGATGAAGTTAATTACACAAAGCAATGCGCCTGGCTGGCTTTGATCCCGCGACCTACAATTCGTAAGTCGAGGCCGTTACCACTCGGCCACCACTGCTCGTCCAGGAATTATAAGGCATGTTTTAATTCACACCTTAGTAGGAAAACTGGGCTAAACTTTATTTTATTATATAAACTGGACCAACAAGAAAACAACACACAGAATTTGAATATGGTAAACATTATTTGAAGTAATTAACACCGTTACAATATTAAGGTGAGGATCCGCTAATAAACTTTAATTAACAGCTTAAGCTCAAAAACATGAAGTAATAACCATTAACTCTAATTCATAATGATCGGTATTATGTTTATATTGGGCAATAGAGACGTTATTGTTTTACTAACTCGCATCTTATCTTATTAAGATAGAAAAGATACTACATGCTTGCATGCTAAATGGAGTGACACCTTCGCTGGTATGCCCACGCCAGAAGACGAAGCGAAACTATTTGATTCAAACTGCATTGAATCTCTCCAAACAACAGAGAGGAAGA
Organism: Hecatera dysodea; assembly: GCA_905332915.2. Classification (NCBI taxonomy): domain Eukaryota; kingdom Metazoa; phylum Arthropoda; class Insecta; order Lepidoptera; family Noctuidae; genus Hecatera; species Hecatera dysodea. The sequence continues at coordinate 5,632,095 of HG995288.1, read as the reverse complement.
GACGGCCTGCTATTTTTCGACAAATGATACTGGAGCCTTGGGCTTTTGGGCGTTGGTCGATGTTAAATTATTTATTATACGTCTATATTCTATATTTAAATTGTTTCATGTTTACACATTATTTTCTGCCTTTTTTATGTGTTATATGTATATTTCTATTTAGCATGTGCTCTGTGATTGTATCCGTGGCATCACAGGCCTTGTCAGATGCTATTATATTCATTTTTTTAAATAATAATATTATAAAGCGAATACACTCAAAAACTACTGGACCGATTTCAAAAATTCTTTCACCATTATAAAGCTACATTTACCCTGAGTAACATAGGCTATATTTTATCCCCGTATTCCCACGGAAACGGGAACTACGCGGGTGAAACCGCGGGGCGCTGCTAGTATTACATATAAAAATTTTGTGGTAAGATTTTTTGTTCTGTATACATGAACTCATTATTGTTGACTGTACCAAGTTGTAAGTACTCGTAAGGCACGGTAACTAACTTCTGTTCGTAAACAGTGGACCTCTTCTATTATGCATGCATGAAGGCTTTTTCATAATGTGGGTGACCGGTTTTAGTGTTCCAATAATTTGGATAGGAAAATAGCGAACGAGGTAGTTCACATTTTGCATTTTTCTAGCAGGTATAAAATAATTCCATGCTTTATACTTTATAGTGTCGGACTGCACTCACAAAAAATCTTTTATTCGAACATCACTACACAAAAATCCGGCCAAGCGAAGCATGAATGGTTCCGTACCATCGTTATTATTATATTTTTTTTGCAAATCCAATACAAACTCTATAAGCATTTCTACCTGTTGCCATTATTAAAATCGAGCAAAAAACACAAAAACTCGTTTCTAATGGGGTATAATAAAAATAAATAAAAAATTAAAGGGGGCTCCCCTTTATTTTTTATTATTTTTATTATTTGCTGTTATAGCGGCAACATAAACACATTCTCTGTGAAAACTGCAACAGTCAACTTATTACGGTTCATGAGGTACAGTCGGTGATAGCAATTAACTGACCCCCTAAAAATTAAACGAATTTGAACCTTTTGCTTGTTACGAACGATCGAACTAGAACAACGTTGGAACTGGTTCAACGTCTACGATCAATAAAATAGTTATTCGAATTTGATCTTTAATACGCAGTGTTAAGGTAGGTATGTTCTTGAATATTATTTTAACTTGTAATATAATACGTAATTTCGATCACGTTGAATATGTTTCGAGTGGTCTAGTGGTGACTGTAGTGAGCTGATAAATCGTGGTTGCGAGTTCGTAACCAGCGTAATTGACGCGTTTGTTTCTGTTTTGTATATTTATTTTAAGTTATAAATAATAAATTATAACTTTAACAACAACAACAAAAAAAATGAACAGAAATAAAAAACCAAAATGGTGGTAAAAACGATTTTATTTAAAAAAAAAATATTATAAGAATAACATAAACGGTATTGATGACGACACGAAGATGATAATATTTACCTGCTTACTAATAACGTTGTTAACTGCACTGAGTTTAATGTAGTGAATCAGCATGTTATAATATTTAGAAATATAGGTATGTATTTCTATTTCATAACAATAACATCACTACATTAAATACCTATCATTGAACTAAATAAAACGGCATTATACGTTGAAGTTCTACCTGGTCTACTATATATCAATTTGTTTTATGAATAGTTATTTTAGTTATAAAATAAGGTTTTGACAAAAAACTAGGTATTCGAAATACTTCGTTACAAATTATAACAATAGTTAATTTAACACACACACTGACATACGTTAGTATTGTTTGTGACCAACACTGGTTACTCAAGTTATTCATGCTTTTAATAGCGAAGTGGAGCACCATTTTTTCTATTGCTTGTTGCAAGCGGTCCCGCATACCGCGCACCATATTCCAACAACGATCACTTCCACTTGCAGTTGAATGAGTAGGCAAAAATGGCTGTTCAGTATGCCTTCTAACAATTGCTTGATGACGTTCTGACACTGGAGTATGTAACATAGTAGGTTTTGGTCCAGGACGATCTTTTTGAATATTCCCTGCCTCTTCAAAACGTCTTAGCGACAATCTGATTGTATTTCTCTGAAACAACACAATAAGCATAATTTTAGTAACGAATAGGTAAACATAATTTATCGATTAAGTTTGAAAAAATACGTTTATCAAATTAGATTATAAAAATCAAATTAGACCTATAAATGATCTCAAATTAGACTCATAATGAAACACAGTTAATTGTCTATTATTCTACATTCACCGGCTTTTAAGCAGACTAACGATAGCGATTAAGGAAAAAGTATAATTATAAATGAAGCATAAAAATAATACACTTACCGCTATATTAAGTTTCCTAGCAATCGCTTTAATACCAACATTCTCCTCATGCAAATAGATTATTTTGTATTTTAAATAATCACTCAACTGAGACATGACGATTAAACTATCAAAACTGATAACAATTAATAAAAAGGAAAAAAGCCAATTTAGTAAGGCAAGGTAAAAATGTTCGCGCGTATTCACTGCTATTTGTGCATAGAATATCTTGTTCAATTTATTCTTCTACCCCATAGTCCTTATGTCATATTTATAGCAGTTTTTGTTGAATACGCATATTGACGTCTAACTACCCACTTATTAAAAAAGGTAAAAAGTTATTAAATAAATGACCTAATACCAACCTCTTAAAGCTCAAGTTTGCGTATCAAAATTATTTATTGTTTCTGTTCATCGAGTAGTGTTAGTCTGATAAACTCATACCATATTGAATAACGTTTAATGTTATGAGCATAGGGTGTAAAATCGAGTAATTTTTAGGGGGGTCAGTTAATTGCTATCACCGACTGTACATCCCGCTGACAGACAGAGGCTTAGTAATATGGTGTCGTTAGCCTTTCGGTTTCGAAAGTGTTTTTTTTTCTATTTAGTAAATCTTAAATAGAAAAAAAAACATTCAGATTCCAAATTCAAAAAAATCAAACACACACGTGACACGTGAAGCATCCATTATTTAAATTCGCGCGCAAAATTGCGAGAAACAAAAAAGTATCGCGTCACTTATTAAACCTAAATTAAAAATTATAAATCCCTTCGGTGAGGCGGGAACGGTCCCGTTTCGTCCAAGGTCGCTGGATCAGTGTGTCAGGGAATAACGTATAGCCCTTAATGTGATAAAACCTTTTTTAAATCGATATCTGTCTGGTGATACTGCGAATTTTTTGTGTGTTGTGTTTTGACACTATGTAGGTTTTAAAGACGTTTGGTTTGAGCCAATGATTTGAGCTGTTATTTGAATGTACTGTTTTTACTAGATACGACGCTTTCGGGTACCTACAGCTAGGTTATACTTATGTAGAATATGTAAATCTTCTGGATCATATACATATGTATATGAACAGGGCTGCTATGTACTTGATAACAAAGTTAATATTAAAGATGAAAATATTGATGAAATATGCAGCCATATATTTTCTGCTAACACAACACTATTATATTTTTTCAATCAAAACTTCAACTCGAAGTGGTACTAGTAGTGTAGTACTATCGAGTAGCTCCTACTTCTATCGAGTGTTGTGTAGATTTATAGTGACGGTATAGTTTCTGTCACTATGAATAAAAAAAGCAGAATATTCATAGTCACATTTTAAAAAATACCGCCATAACATAGCATGAAGTGTTCCAAAATGTATATTTTCGCTGTATATCCGTTAGCTCTGGTTGCCCGGACAGGTCGGGCTGTGTTGGTACCGCAGTGCGGCGTGCTGCGACACCGAGTTGCGGTCGCCACAGCCCTAGCGAGTCGCGGATCAACTGGTTATTCGGCTCATATTTACATCGTTAATACAAGATACTGAGGGGCTATAGTGGCTACATCTTCTTCTCGTTTCGTGTCAATAAATCTATACATATAAATAAAATTGGAGCGTCTGTTTGTAATAATGAAATAACCGCTTTTTACTACGTGTATATTATATAGGTACGGTACATACACCAAAACATTTTTTTTTTTCAATTTTGTGTCTGTCTGTTTGTTCCGGATAATCTCTGAAATGGCTGGACTGATTTTGACGGGACTTTTATTCGCAGGTAGCTGATGTATCTAGGGGTAACTTTTATTTTAGAAAAATAAAATAATGTTGCAATGTCCAAGTACTGTCCAGTACCGCGCGCAGCTCACGCGCATGCTACCAATGTGCCGTCACGTCGGGCGCCTCCCACCAACGAATCAATATCACAAAGAATCGGGGGATTAGTAACTTTTCATTTACATTTATTCCACGCGAACGAAGTCGCAGGCAGAAGCTACTTCCAAATAAATTTTGTACTACCAGTATTTACAAACCTGTACAGCTCTATCTATTGTTGGGCTTGTTAAAAACCTGGTAGTTGTAGGAGACTCCAACCCGTGACTAAATATAAACAGCCGCACAGAGCAATCATCAATGTTAAGCAATTATTGCTATTGCGCAGTGGTGGCCGAGTGACAACGGCCCCGACTTACGTATAGTAAGGTCGCGGGTTCAAACCGAGCCAGGCACATAGGCGCATTACTTTGTGTAATTAATTTCATCACCACTGTTCTCAAAACGGTGAAGGAAAACATCGTGAGGAAACCGGCATGTCCTAGAACCAAAAGTTCGAAGACATGTGACATTCACCAACCCGCTCTGGGCCCGAGTGGTGGATTACGGCCCATTCCCTCTCCTAGAGAGGCCTGTGTCCCAGCAGTGGGAACGTTAAAAGGCTGATTATGCTTATGCTATGCTAAGCAATTAGTACCGAAATCGGTATATGTAACCACTACCTGACCTGCGCAACTTCGTTTGTGTCATATTTTTCATGACTGCTCCGCTCCTATTGGCCTTAGTATGATGATATATAGCCTATAGCCTTCCTCGATAAATGAGCTATCTAACACTGAAATATTTTTCCTGAGATTAGCGCGTTCAAGCAAACAAACAAACTCTTCAGCTTTATATATTAAGTAGTATAGATTCATTACATGTTAAGACTTCGAGAAAGCCCGAAAACTCTTGGTCCAGACTGTCATATGTAAATCTTTATACTCGATACGTCTAGTCGGCATCGAGAAAATCTGACTATATTCTTGCTAAGCGATATGTTAGCGCAGTGACAGATCAATTTAAGGCAGTCGCTCTGGGTAAAATACTGGTATTCAACTGCACTTGGTTAGACTGGAAACTGAACGAAACAATGTTGAGAAAATCGAGAGCTTCTTAATATAACAAAAGAAGAAAATAAAGAAAACTCGTTTATTTCGCCATAGATAACGCACAAAAAAAAACAAACTCGAAAAAAAAACAACGCTAAAATATCGCTTCTTAGCTGCCGTTTTCCACTCATAATCTACCAAATTACATCTTCGTAGGTTAAATGGTTTTCTGTCTAGGTTGCGGGTTTGGTCGAAAGAGTCACCGCGGCCCTGGAACGCAAAGGGCATTAGAAGGAAAACGGATGAATTTTAGTCAGTAAGAGTCCAACACTCTCTTTCGCTCCGCCCAGAGCGGAAGAAGTTATTTGATGATTTCAAATCCTTAAAAAAGTTGTTATTTTCGAGATGTTATTAAAAATTGCATACTTACCTACGTGTAATAAATCTAAATTTGAATATTATTTAAAATTATAATAAAAACTATGTTTTCATAATATATCGAGTATGTTACGAAAAAATCGTTTTGTATACAATAAATCCCATCAATATTCAATAGTTTCCAATACATCCGTGTCTTTTAAGAATATTATGTGACATAGTTTACAATATCACGCGATATTTTACAATCTGACGGCGTTTCCAATTTTCCGGTGACATACATATATAAAAGATAAACATGTCAATTTTATAATTCAATATAACCCTCATTCCGCTATGAAAAGGTATAAAACATTGATTTTTAAGTCGTTTTAAGACCCTGAAACGTTTCGAAGAAGAAGTTAATGATACTGATCAATATTAACATCCAATGTCACGTTCACCTTTTTTTTATTTAAACGATATTCCAACATAGACACGTCAATGCCAGTCTCACTATTAGATGCTGGGAAATTGCAGCTTTCCTTGCCTTGACATGACACGTAGAGAATGGAGTGAGCGTTCCTTTCACAGAACTGACCACTAAACTTGTCAGAGACAACGCGACTGTGACGTATACCTATCTCTTTTTTATATTTGTAGTGAAGAAGGTGACAGAATTCTGACTAACATTATGAATGCAAAATTGAGTGGGTTTTTTACCTCTTTACGTATAAACGTCTAGTTTCCGATTGACAACACGTCAAAATTAGAAAAAACAAATGAACACAAGTGGCGTTTTGTCAAGATTTTCATCTTCAGACATTCGATCCTCTCACACATTATCTGCCAATATTTACTTCATACTACAATAACGTGCCAATGTCATCATGATACCGTTGTGGTAAAGGCAAGACAGTGCGCTGCGTTTGGTATAGTTACGTTTATCTCTCAAACAGAAACCATAATGGTTTTAGGGCGTCATAATATGGATGGAAGCATCAGTCCATTTTCTATGTGCATTGCCATTCAACAAAAATAGCGTGTTATAATTTTCGCAATTGTTGTCACATTAGTGTCTTTATTTTACTATAATACATTAGTTTAATCCATATTTATTGTTATGTGTCGCTGGCAATTATGCTTTTTTATTAAGTTTTTTTATAGACAGATATTTTTATTAAATTATGTTGTCAAAACAACTGATGGCTTCTGCAGGTGCTCCCAGTGGAGATCTGCCCTGCTTGGGCGGAGCAACGCCGTGTCCTCGTTGAGGCGATCGGCGGGAGCGACCTCTCGTTTCCGGCCCTGGTTCAATCCACAACAAGGAGGCAAGGGAAGCGATTACCTCCTTCTGCGAAGCAATAATACTAACAAAAAGGGAGGCAGAACGTGCAAGGGAGAGGGAAACCTCACGCCCCAGCCGCAACAGAAGAAGACGCCCCTAGCCGGGAGTCGCAGGCCGATTCCCATGTTAGCCATCAGATAACGAACAGTTCTGGGTCGACGACGCATCGTGTACCACGCGCGCCTAAAAGAGATGTCAGCAAAAAGACGGGCCCAATACGGTTAGTGCCTGCTAGGGTTGCGGAATTTGTTCGATAGAGTCACCGCGGCCCTGGAACGCATAGGGCACTGGGATAAACATGGGTGGGTTTTAATCAGTAAGTCTGGCACTTCCTTCTTAAAAAAATAAAATTCTATAATTCTATCTATAGCATTTGTTACTTTATTTTTCTAGTAGTTTTATTTTATTTTTTTTATTTTTTGTTTGTTTTGTGCGAGACCCAAATAAACATTTTTCTTTCTTTCTTTCTTTCTGTTCCGCCCAAAGCGGAAGAAGTCATATGATGATTTCCAACCAAAACAAAAGGTGTTTCCACAGCTGACGTCGTGTTTAGAAAAATTCTTGTCTCAAGTAGTCTCAATAGGAAAAGCTTCCTGGACTGCAGCCCTACCATGACGTCTTCCTTCATCCATCATAATTCCTGTGTTAGAGAGAGACGGAGTTACACAAAACCATAGAAATATAAAATACAGGAGAAGTGGCAAGGGGGCGTGTCGGTGTCCTCGCGACATGCTCTGGGCGAGCATGTCTTACGCAATGGTCGAATCCGCGAACTAGTGCGCTTACGACCGTGAGCGTGATAAGATATAAGAATGCCGTGTTGTTCAGTGTTTTCTTGTAAAAACCGAAGCATAAACCAAAACTTTGTTAATTATGGAATCACTTACCATATCAAAATACAAGTATTTTACTATATTTGTCTTTAAAATCATGAAAAACAACAAATCGTAAAATATTTCTTGCTTATACTATGTTATTTTTGTTTTCAAATGTCACAGCGACAATAACATATTACAATGAATACACTGCTCCTTAACCACTACCTAAGTTTGTCGCTAAGTGACTGGATGAGCAATGTAAAAATCACAAAACGATACTTTAGCAAGCCGATGTATCGCATAGTACGGCCGCTGCTTCTTGCCGCGAGTTAGTGATGTAATTGTGCAGATACACTGTCGACAACAATGTCGATTGTTGAATGAAATATTACAAAAGTGTACCAAACTTTCTTAGATTGCAATAAATTTTTGGTAAATAATCGTTCAAGTGTTTTTGGCTTTGAATTATCGTATGTATGCCTTATCCTCGTGCTACTTCCTTACTTTTTATGGTAATTGTATTTTACTTTCGATAAAGTTTCGAATGCATTATAGTAATCGGCATGTTTAAGATAATATATTAGTGACCTTTGCTTAAAATAGTCAACATATTCATGCTATTTATTTGTTATACATGGGCAGCATGGCGTGTGTAATAAATGCCAGAATCGATAAGTCAATCACTAGCGTATATGTAAAATAAATTGCTTTTGCACAGCACAACGATACCCAGCGTTGTTTTTGTGTGAGTAAGTTGCACGGTGTACTGTAAATATACGCTGTGTTTATTAGGATAAGGTTTATAATTGATTGTGTAGTACAGTCCGATTTCAAAAATGCGGGTGTGTGCGCGACTGCGTATCTATTGCTTTTACTGAACTGCATTCGTAGTAGTTGCCGGGTGGTAGGGCAAAACAGGAGACACAGGTTCCGATACATTTTCGGCTACAGGGCATATCTCCTTGTTTATTATATCTATGCACAAAACTAATAGCACTATCCCTTTCCCTCACACTGAATCATGATAGCATTGGCACTTCGTAGTACGGCCACCTGGTCGGTGTTTTAAACGGAAAAAATAATATAATCAGTCAAACTGACTTTACCTTCTTCCTATCTCTTAATTCTAAGTGGGGTCATGGAATGGAGGGATTTGACTGTACTTATCTATGCGACACATTTTTTTCCGATATCCACGGGAATCGCAGGCACAGCTAGTCAAGAAATATTGTTAGGACACACTGACTTATAGCATGGTGACTTAACTCGGATCCTTGTAATGGAAAAAGGTGATATTCTGCAAATGAAACGTGATGTTTGGTGATATTGGAATCTTAAGCGTAAGCCCATAGTCGGTTGCTTAGAGGGTTACCCTATCCATTTGGAAGAATATCGTTACTGGGGGTTAGAGGATTGCATCTGACGAACAGGTCCGACACAGGACAGGTCTTGGGTTTGCGATACAAGGACATATAGCGAGTCTTTATTTAGTATGTTAGGAAATCCATTGATATATTTATTTATTATATACTTTAGTTTACACCTCATAATAAGACTAGGACAAACATTTCTTTTTTAACAAGTGCACAATGGGCGGTCTTATCGCACAAGACAATCTCGTACAGACAACTTTTTTTTTAATTAAAAAAATACAATCTATTAATACTGATTAGTAGATTGTACTTTAAATTAATAGTTTTTAAATTTATACAAATCATAAATAGTTATTTTTTAATATGTCCGTTTATGTCTGTACCAAGTTAATGATACAAAAGAGCTTGCAGCGGTTAATTTAGGTAAATCGTTGAATGCAAGAGGCATAGAGGTATACCTTGTGGAAATTTTAAAGCCAGAAAAGACTTTTTTAAGACAGAAAACGTCTGAAAATAATGAAGCCAAAATCAAGTCGAACTTCATTCTCTTCTTAGGTAAAATATAAAGCTCGCAAAATATAATTGGTTGTAACTTTGCGTTTATTTAAAGGAAACTAGATCACCCAAATAACATTAAACCTGAACTCAGACCTCGAGTTCAGTTACAAAGAAAGAAAGAAAACGTAATAAATGTTGGAAGGACTATCTACCCGCCAACAGATGATATATCGTTGCGACTCACGGAATCGGAAGGTCAAGTATAGTTGAGGAAAGAGTGCCTGCAGATCTGTGTGTTAATGGAAGTGGCTTTCAAACCTGCGACCTTTTTTGTTTTGGATGGGAAATCATCAAATGACTTCTCCCGCTCTGGGCGGAGCGGAAGGGAGTGTCAGACTCTTACTAACTAAAACCCACCCGTGATCCCTCTTGTGCCCTTTGCGTTCCAGGGCCGCGGTGACTCTTTCGAACAAATTCCGCAACCCTGACAGGCACTGACCCTATGGGGCCCCGTCTGCGTTGCTGATGGCTCTTTGAGGCGCGCGTGGAACACTACGCGCCGTCGACTCGGGCCTGGTTCTATCGGACGGCGAGCCACCCGTAGCTCGCCATCCGCAGGCCCGCGCCTACGGTGGCCGGGAATCGCCCTGCGTTTCCCGACGCTCAGGGCGTCTTCTTCTGTTGCGGCGGCTGGAGCGAGAGGTTTCCCTCTCTCGCACGCGTTCCGCGTCTTCCTTCGCTAGCATTACTGCTTCACAGAAGAAGTTCAAACCTGCGACCTGTGATTAGAAATTGATACAAATGGATGAACCAATGAAATGCAATGGTTTGCTACCGGATTTACAAACATGTAGGGGACGTGACTTAAGTGGTAGCAGTGGCCGTACTAAGTGCCAATGCTATCATGATTCAGTGTGAGGGAAAGGGATAGTGCTATTCGTCTTGTATAACTCCGTCTCTCTCTGACACAGGAATCATGATGGATTTAAGACGTCATGGTAGGGCTGCTGGTGGTATTCACTACGCTTCTAAGTTAAACACTGAATCAACTTAGAAGGTTTATTGCTGAAAATTATGGAAATGAATGCACCCGGTTGCTGTCCGTTATGCACTGAGGTCGCGATGCACTTAGTGCGGCCGTATTGTATCGCAAAGTCAGTAAAACGTGGTCGATTGTAATAGGGATGTTTCCTGAGTAAAAAATATATGATTATGTTTAGTCCGTCAGTTAGACTATAGAAAAATATTGGACACGTATTTTTTCCTTTATCAAATCTATAAAAACTGACGAAGATACAAAGCATCAAAGATCAGGAGTGGGGGCTTGTGACGTTACCGCTCGCTAAAAATTGTAGCGAGTAGTGACGTCACACGAGTTTTCAACGCTCTGTATCGGCTTCATTTTTTGTTTACGTGAAAAAAGAAAAAATACGTGTCCAATATTTTTTGGAAATCTATCTGGCGGACTAATTAGATTTTTTTAGTCAACTACCCTATTATAGCGTCGAACAATCCAAATACATTGAAATAAATCGTTAAAAATTAAATATAAACAATAATGAGGGATATTTTTTCTTTAACGAACTTTTCAATCAGTGAAAGCTAATTACACTTGCACGACATAAAACGGGAAAAGGGCCTAGGCAAGCGATGTTCTACCAATAAGCAATTGACAAAAAGTCTAAAATGTATGGAGTTGTCAATATTGATATGAACTGCTTTATGTAGCCCACTTGACACACCAATTAATTAAAAATTCACATTGTGTAGAACTAGACCATTACTTGTCTATGTAACAAAAGGCAATGAAATGGCCTGTCAAAGATACCTTTTATAAGCGTGTCGGGGGACTTAAAATCTTATCTTACTAATATTATAAAGGCGAAAATATGGATGTTTGTTACTCTTTCACGCAAAAACTACTGAATGGATCTTGATGAAATTTGGCACAGATATAGATCATAGTCTGGAATAATTCATACTTTTTATCCCGGGATTATGTTCCCTTGGGATAATTTCTGACATTCACGCGGGCGAAGCCGCGGGCAGCAGCTAGTTGAAAATAAAATGTTTGTTCTTGAAAACTGCAAACGCTCAATTTGTTTGACCACTAGTGCATAAAACTATTTTGTTGTCTATTTCAATTCCATTAAATTAACTTTAACTTACAAACTATCTTCAATATCATTTCTTACTCCACTACGCTCATTTGACAACCCAATGACCTTGCTAAGCCGCTTCCATAAACTTTACGTCGGCGTTACGTTAGTCGGCAATCAGACGAGTTTTCGTGGAAACAATGTTGAACTCCTTCAATGCCAGACGTTAGTAACAACACAGAGTTAAGTGCCGATGCTTTACAATTCTAGGAAATGATCGGTCATTCGTTGTACAACACTGAATGAGGAAATCTATAAATGTGGAAATGTTAGAGTTCTGCCTTTAGTTGTGTGCGAAATTGATTTTGCAATCATAGTATTTTTAATATTCATGTAAATTGAAGAAATATTCATATTCATGGTTTGTAGTATACAGAATTTTGTTTATTTAACTAGCTTCTGCCAGCGACTTCGTCCGCGTGGAATAGTTACTTTACCCCCGATTTTGAAACTCTCAGCCCGATCGGTTTAAAATTGACAAAAGATAGACATATGCTGTTTCGGGATATTTTTTAGATAATTTTATGTAGAACATTTTCGTAATACATGATTTCTATGTAACTTTAACCATTAAGGCTACACACGCGACGGAAGCTTAAAAAATGGAGTAACTTCTCCCGTTTTCCCAACATTTTCCTTCACTGCTCTGCTCCTATTGATTGTAGCGTGATGAAAAGTATACTATAACCTGCCCAGGAGTATGAAGAATAATTGCACCAAGTTTCGTTAAAATCGGTCGAGGAGTTTTTGTTTCTATAAAGAACATACAGACAGACAGACAGACAGACAGACAGACAAAAATTTTACTGATTGCATTTTTGGCACCAGTATCGATCACTAATCACCCCCTGATAGTTATTTTGAAAATATATTCCTTGTACAGAATTGACCTCTCTACAGATTTATTATAAGTATGATGATGATGATGATGATTTGAATATGGAAACACACGGGTCTAGCAAGGTTGGTGTGTGGATGGGTGACCATCTTAAAATATCGAATTTCCTCTGTGCTTCGGAAAGCACGATAAGCCGTTGGTCCTGACCATAGAAATATAAAATACAGGAGAAGTGGCAAGGGGGCGTGTCGGCGTCCACGCGACATGGTCTGGGCGAGCATGTCTTACGCAATGGTCGAATCCGCGAACTAGTGCGCTTCCGACCGTGAGCGTAATAAGATATAAGAATGCCGTGTTGTTCAGTGTTTTCTTGTAAAAACCGAAGCCTAAACCAAAACTTTGTTAATTATGGAATCACTTACCATATCAAAATACAAGTATTTTACTATATTTGTCTTTAAAATCATGAAAAACAACAAATCGTAAAATATTTCTTGCTTATACTCTGTTATTTTTGTTTTCAAATGTCACAGCGACAATAACATATTACAATGAATACACTGCTCCTTAACCACTACCTAAGTTTGTCGCTAAGTGACTGGATGAGCAATGTAAAAATCACAAAACGATACTTTAGCAAGCCGATGTATCGCATAGTACGGCCGCTGCTTCTTGCCGCGAGTTAGTGATGTAGTTGTGCAGATACACTGTCGACAACAATGTCGATTGTTGAATGAAATATTACAAAAGTGTACCAAACTTTCTTAGATTTCATTAAATTTTTGGTAAATAATCGTTCAAGTGTTTTTGGCTTTGAATTATCGTATTTATGCCTTATCCTCGTGCTACTTCCTTACTTTTTATGGTAATTGTATTTTACTTTCGATAAAGTTTCGAATGCATTATAGTAATCGGCATGTTTAAGATAATATATTAGTGACCTTTGCTTAAAATTAGTCAACATATTCATGCTATTTATTTGTTATACATGGGCAGCATGGTGTGTGTAATAAATGCCAGAATCGATAACTTTCCGATTTAGTCAATCACTAGCGTATATGTAAAATAAATTGCTTTTGCACAGCACAACGATACCCACCGTTGTTTTTGTGTGAGTAAGTTGCACGGTGTACTGTAAATATACGCTGTGTTTATTAGGATAAGGTTTAAAATTGATTGTGTAGTACAGTCCGATTTCAAAAATGCGGGTGTGTGCGCGACTGCGTATCTATTGCTTTTACTGAACTGCATTCGTAGTTGTTGCCGGGTGGTAGGGCAAAACAGGAGACACAGGTTCCGATACATTTTCGGCTACAGGGCATATCTCCTTGTTTATTATATCTATGGTCCTGACTGTGATTTGTAAATCTTTGGCAGTCGTAACAGATTGTCAGAAGCTATAAAATTCCAGTCAAATTACCACACGGCAAGCATCATCTTTCGAATACAAAAAGAATCATCAAAATCGAGACATTCAGTACAAAGTTATGAGGTAACACACACACACAACAAAATGCAGTCGAATTGAGAACCTTCTCCTTTTTTGGAAGTCGGTTAAAAATGCACTACCAAAGAAACGAGATCTAGTGTCCTGAAATACACACATCTTTTTTTTCTAGGTGGGAAATCATCAACTGACTTAGGCATTTGATGATTTCACATCCATAATTGGCATAGGCCTCCCCAATATAAGGCTAATTAATTTCGAACAAAGCCGCGGGGAATAGCTAGTGATGAATATGCCCATCATTTCCTTTTTACCATTAAAAACAATAAAACACTTCTCCATTTCACCCGAAGCCTTGTTTACTAAAAGAAATCTAAACAAATACGTTTTCATTAGGATGTTCTCAGTTTTCCGTCAGCTCGCTCTCTAATTGGCGGATCAGTTTCAGGCAGACGCGGTGATTGGTCGACGTCGGTTTCATTAGCGAACTACCCGCCGTATGGGGATAAAAAGCGTAACCTGACTACGAGTAATTAGTAATTTTCCGTGTAGGTATTACGCTGAAGCTTTGTAAGCGATGTTTACGTTAAAGATCTGGTTCTAAAAAGTTTTGTTTTCAAAATAAAATATTATATTTATATTAACGAGGAAACAGATACCCGAATTGGTTAAAAGTAAATGGCTTCCCCCAAAAAGGTAGATTCAACTTTAAGACTTCTTGCCTTTTCTATTCTTAAAGTTATAAAAAAAATAATGAAATCTCGGTAGATGGAAATTTGAGATATTTTTCACAGATTTAAACTGACCTTAAAATGCGAAATCCCACTACAACGTGAATATGTTTATATACTAGATATTTTAAAATTGCCGTGCAGCGCCTGCCGCTTCAAAAAGTGAACTAAAATATTAAAAATAAGTTTTAAAAGTTTTATTGTTGAATGGGCACAAAGTAGGTACTAAATAGATTATAATATCTATCGTCACAATTAAAACGCCATTTTGGTCAAAAGAGGAAAACTGAAAATCAATATTTTCATCGAAGTCGGGGATCCTGTAAAGAAGTATCAAAGGAACCGTATTTTTTTGGTATTCACTATCCTATGTTACCCGGATTAACTCAAAGCTTCTAAGGATACCACATTCATTGATGTCGCTTTAGCTCTTTAGAAGAATTGATTAAAAAACTCAATATTGGACGGGTAAAAGTGTTATGTTTAACCTACTTACAAAATAAATATCATTTACATACATTCACGAACCCTGAAAACATAAAACATCCTTTTGGGCAGTCTTGTAAAAACCAAGTTAAAAATTGTTATTTAAATTAACTAAAAAATAAACAACACTAACTATCCAAAGGCACCATTTTTTTTAATATTCACCAGCTTATGTTACCCGGGATAACTCAAAGCTTCTAAAGATATCACATACATTGATATCGGTTAAGCCATTTAAAAGTTATGATGGATTAAAGAAACTCACAAACATACACACATATGTACATACATCAACCCTAAAAACATAACACTCCTTTTTAGGACAGTCTTGTAAAAACAAAATGAAAACTGTTATTTAGATGAACTAAAATCTAATCAAATTATGAAATCTATATAAAATAAAATTAAAACATTAATTGCATGTGTGTCACTCGCAGGTCAGATCAATTAGTTTTAGAAATCGGTCTGTTTTGATTATATGTTTCAAATAAATATTATACAATGTAGTTTTGATAGTTTTCAAATACCCTATAGGGTAGTTAACTGAAAAAATCTGATTAGTCCGTCAGATAGATTTCTAAAAAATATTGGATACGTATTTTTTCTTTTTTCACATAAACAAAAAATGAAGACGATACAGTGCGTTGAAAACTCGTGTGACGTCACTATTCGCTACAATTTTTACCGGGCAGTGACGTCACATGCTCCCACTCCTGATCTTTGATGCTTTTTATCTTAGTCAGTTTTTATAGATTTGATAAAGGAAAAAATACGTGTTCAATATTTTTCTATAATCTAAGTGACGGACTAAACATAATCATATATTTTTTTACTCAGGCAACATCCCTATTGTCCCACTATTGACTATGATGATATAAATCACTAAAATCAAGGACTTAGCGCTCACGCCAAGTTATACCGATTTTTGTCGTATCAAACTACACCTAGGATGATTTGGTCGACTGTTGATAATTCGGATCAGATCAAAGTTTTTTTATTTTTCACTTTTTAGTGGTCTCCCCCCCCCCCCTAAACCGGAGAATCAATCACATTAGTTTAAACAATAAACAAACATGAGATTTCAGCAATCCCGAAAGATTTGCTATCATTTATTGAAGAGTTCCGTTGTCTATCTACGAACCCATCATCAGATCTATATGAAATTTAAATGGGACCATTTCGGAACAAACACATTTCGAATAAAAAAATTAATTTGCAAAACCGTCTATATTTGAAAGAGTGATGCCCGAACATACATAAAAAAAAGAAACACAAACATCCGAATTGAGAACATCCTCCTTTTTTGGAAGTCGGTTAAAAACCAGGACTCAGCCAAACTCCTTATAATATTATGTACGCCATAGTACGCCACTAGAAAACTGGGTCAGGCGAATAATAAACTTTATTATCACGTAACGATCAGCTGGTAGCGTGGGCGGCCACCAAAATACGGCCTGGTCGTGGGCGGAGGGTTCAAGGTTCGTCTGCTTGCTAATGTGGGCGAAGTACGCCATGTAATACACTTCCTTTTTCAGGTCTATCAATATAGATAGGCACTGCTTTGTTATCCTGAGATGTGGTTTAGCTGTTTCCTTATTGTTTGTAGAAGACTCAATGGCGCTCTTTGAATAAAACTGGCCAAGTTTTCAAACCAATTATATATTTACTAGCAGCGCCCCGCGGTTTCACCCGCGTAAGTTTCGATCCCGTGGGAATATCAGGGTAAAAATCCTATATGTTAATCCTGGTGCAAAACAATCTGTGTGCCAAATTTCAACGAAATCCGTTCAGTAGTTTTTGCGTGAAATAGTAACAAACATCCATCCATCCATCCACAATTACAAACTTTCGCGTTTATAATTTTTAATGTAACTGTGACTACCGATCATAGAAAACTCTGTAAAAATTCCATGGTTTTATATTAACATTTATTAAAAAAATACCTATGATTCGTTTGGAAACTTTTGTAAGCAAATGCGATTCATTAGACTTATACATAAATTAGACTTAACATAAATTCAGCAGATTTTGTATACACTAAATTTATAAATTTTCCTATATAAATATATGTGATAGAGTACAACAATTACACGCCACCTCTGTTTGTTAACACTTTTCGCTCCATCACCCTAGAAAATAAAGTGCACGTCCCATATTGAGGGCGTCCTTCAAGAAGGTCATGCAGACTAGGACCAGTGCGCAAGTACGGGAGAATGCATGAATGTGCACGAAGCAACGAAGAAAATATTGTGAAAGCACAAAGAATGTGGGGAACGGGGAGGATCTTTATTTCTCGTTGGTTCTGTATGTCATGAAGGAATGGCATTTAAAAGTCCTCTATGATATTATTATAGCCAGCCGTACCTGTTTTATCCGATTTTCAAATTTGACAAAAGTCTCAGTCTTTTTTTTATGATAACATGATATTTAATCAAAATTTATGGTAAGCATAAACCTTTACGGAATAGGGTAGTTGACTAAAAAAATCTAATTAGTCCGTCAGATAGATTTACTAAAAATATTGGACACGTATTTTTTCTTTTTTCACGTAAACAAAATACGAAGACGATACAGTACGTTGCAAACTCGGGTGACGTCACTTCGTGCTACTATTAGTATCACGCCGTGACGTCACAAGCCCCCACTCGTGATCATTGAAACTGTTTATCTTCGTCAATTTATATAGATTTGATAAAGCAAAAAATACGTGTCCAATATTTTTCGGTAATCTAACTGACAGACTAAATAGAATCATATTTTATTTCCTCAGGAAACATCCCTATTATCTATAAATTATAATGTCAACTGCTTCTAAATCAGTTGCATCATAATTACAAAGAACAACGCTACAAAATTAATTGCTACTTTATTAGTAATATTAATTGACTTTACTGTTGTCTTTGTTATTGCAGGCAACAGCTAATTGAAAATACAAATTAACGTCTCTATGCTCTCTGGCTAGTCAACTCCGTTGGCTTAAAGGTGAAGTGACTTCGTTTCCTTTGCCTACAATTCGCTTAAAATAACAACTTTCAAATTGTAATGCACTTTATGCGTCAAATCACATTCACTCTTCATTTATTGCAACACGTCATCTGGCCGGCTTTCATTTCAATCCCGATTTTATACAACACAAAAAGAAGACTCACTATCTCCAAGCAACACTCATACGTTATGACCTCTCTGCGCCCGTTCACGAGTCTGATAAACAAAAAAATTAAACATAACTCCAGCCAACGGCCCAGTAATGGCGGTTCATTGCAAATATTTGGACGGGAGCAGCGTCGTTAACCAAATGTCACGGCAAGCGGTAATGAGCCGACATAGGGACAAAATAACGACTATTATGGTGTTTACGTGCAATGTTGCAAGGCCAACTCCGGACTTAGCATGGAATTATGAAGATTTTAAGTGAATGCTTTGGAAACTGTAACGTAGATGAATGTAATTGAGAAGAAATTTGTTTGTAACTTAACGACTGCCGTGGGGATAAATCTGAGGAATTAAGCTTTGCCTGTGCTGAATAGATTTTCGGTTCAGTGGAAGTCACATAGTCGAGGAACATCGGTGTGGTTTTAGACCGAACCGTGAGCATTATCATCCCGAAAAAAATGGTGGTTTTTGTGTTGCTGAAAAAGGTAAGATGTCTTGAAATTTATAAGACAACTAGCTGATCCGCGCAACTTTGTTTTCGTTTGATGATATATAGCTTATAGCCTTCCTCGATAAATGGGTTATCTAACACTGAAAGAAATTTTTAAATCCGACCAGTAGTTCATGAGATTAGCGTATTCAAGCAAACAAACAAACTCTTCATTCTTCATTAATGGTTCTTGCAAGTATTTAAGTCAGTGCAATATATTTGTAAACTCTTTTGCCAACCTAGAATGTGGGGTATTTTCTTTCTCTCCTGTTTATCATACTGAACCCAGATTTCATAGGCATAGAAAATACTTGTACTTCTTCTGTGTGTTTCTTTTAGAAACCTGTTTTCCTGCTTTTCATACTGAACCCAGATGTACATAAGCATTAGTACAATAAGTTTTAGGTAGATACTGATTCGTGGGTGAACCAACGGTTAGAGTAGACGAGTCCTTGAGAGTTTGAGAGGCGACCGTGAACTAACAGACATAGCGTGGTTGGATCGCACCCCAGACAGAACGACGCCATTTAGGTGGTAAGCTACACTAGACACAAAGGACTGGGAGTCAAGAGGAATATGAGAGGACATCACTCGAAAGTAAGTTTTTGAGGGATTGTTTATTTTAGGTCCAGAAAAAAGGACCTCCTTTTTTTCTTGATGGGACTTCTCCCGCTCTGGGAGGAGCGGAAGGAAATGTCAGACTCTTACTGAGTAAAACCCACTCATGTTCCTCTTAGTGCCTTTTCCGTTTCAGAGCCGTGGTGACTATTTCGAACAAATTCCGCAACCCTAGCAGGCACTGACTTCTGTCAGTTTAAGATTCCTTAGATCTTTTCCCTGCTGTGAGACTGAACGCTGAAAATAAATAAATCACAAAAATAAAGGTATTTTTAATTGATTAATTTTCCATTGGGGACTCAAACGTCGAAGTCCTAGGGCTCTAGAACTGGTGAAACACTCTACAATCAGTGAAAACGGATTGTCCACGAGACGTTACGACAGCGCATGGTACTGTTATATACGTCATCATTATATATGGACTTCAAAAGAGACTTTGACCTCTGAGTTTTCTTCGGTGTTTTTTCTCAGGGTAGTCAGTAAGAAAACACCGGCCTCATCTAATTTATAACGGCCAAAAAAGATTGACGTGTAAAAGTGTTTTTTATAAACTACTTACAAAATAAATACCATATATATTTTGGACTCTGAAAATTCTAATCATCACTGATAAAATGTACTTCTCTTTAGCTCATTATTTTATACCTCAAAATTTTAGTAGTACTTTAATGAATAAAGTCACACTATACAGTAGTGCCAAATTGCTCCTAAGGTCATTGTTCGAGCCTCTAACATCGATAGTCAATCAATTTCATGAAGTGTATAGTTTAAACAATCAACCAATGTTTCCGTGACAGTTCCACGCGGTTGTAGCAATCACGTTAATCAATTCCCGCAATGATTGATTGGGCCAATCAATCAATATCAATTTTACTTAGACTAGCTTAAAGACTATTGTTATTTATACACGTTTCTTTGATTATAAAATGTAGTTATGACAGTAACCGATTCCACTATTTCTAATAACTAATGAAAGTTACTTCTTATTGACCGTAGCAACAGAACACAGAAATACTGCGTATTTAAATAAAGATTTAAATCTTTGGATTGAATGGCAGACAAAAAGGGAACGCAAATTCATTGACATCAGGAGGAACTACATAAATAACGATTTACAGAACAATGTCTGATTTCAAGCGCACTATTCGGTTGGCATAACATTCCCATGTCACCCAGTTACTGGGTTGTTGCTTGCAATTCGACCGGAAGACCCAGTCATAGCTCTCATATACGCCATCATAGCATGGCCAGGATATCGGTCCGTCTTGTGTACCTTCCAACGCTGCTCCTTCCGGCAAGCAACCGCCTCTCCAGAACTCATCGATCAAATCGACTATCTGTTCTGCGTTCAATGTGAACTGACTTCTCCCGCTCTGAGCGGAGCGGAAGAGAGCATCAGACACTTACTGACTAAAATCCATCCGAGTTCCTTATGCCTTTTGCGTTCCAGAACCACGGTGACTCTTTCGAAAAAATTCCCCACTGCACAACTACTTAACTTTGCTGAATGGTTTCACACGAGAATTAAACTAAGACAACTAGACAACAGGACCACCTCCAACCAATACAATAAACACTATATTAACTTAAGAACCCGGAAAATCTTAAACAAGTATTCCGTGCCCCTATTCCGTAATACAGACGTATTTCGGTCACGTACCGGACAAGCAACTCGCGAACGAAGTCTTAGTTCGCTGAGCCTTTTAATGCAAACGGAATTTTGCTAAAAATCTACCGGAGAATAACAGAAAAATACTGGCTAGATTTTTTTTGAGCAACATCGCGATTGGTTTCGATTTTGCGCATAGAACTTTTGGGTTTACAACTACAGAGAATATAAATACTTGTAATAAGTAATAAGCAAAAAGTATGTTTAAGCATGGAGACACCTGTACAGAGGGAAATATGGCTGGTTTACTCCAACCCAAGCGAACGATTTAGATCAAATAGTCAGTTCTCTTACTAGTTAAGTAAGGTAGATATGAAAACGGAGTTAATGGCAGATCAGTAAGGTGTGAAAAAAAGGCCAAAATTTTCTCTACTCAAAAAGTGCCAGCGACTATTTTGCTCACGTGATGGTCGCCAAAACACGCCTTATCTCAGTAAAGGCTGGCAACACCAGTTTTCTCTTCCAAAGTCACAAACACTCAGCATAGTATGCCACGTTTTCATGATAACTGATTGCCATAAACTTCATGTTGAAAATTCGGCAGCAAAATGACAAAGCGGGACTGTCCTCTATTTTACCGCAATCTTATTCTTTTTTTCCTATATTCTCACATTCACAACGTATATATGTGAAAATATCGTGTATTTATTTATCTTACTGAATAAAATTGTGTTTCTCTGCTTATCGATCCTCCAAAAGATGAAATGTATGTTTATTTATGTCAACTGCAGTTAATTATTTAAGCTGTCATTTCTCATATCAGTTACTAATAAATATAGTTTTTATTAATCATTACTAGGTTATAGCGTTAAAATTATAACTCACTAGCAGCGCATCGCGATTTCACCCGCGTTGTTACCGTTTCCGTGGCAATACGGGAATAATATAGCCTATGATACTCCACAATAACGTAGCTTTCTATTGGTGAAATAATTTTAAAAATCAGTTCAGTAGATTCAGAGATTACCCCTTACAACGTCACAAACTCACAACCTCACAAACTCACAAATGTTACCTCTGTATAATCATAGATACAAAATTCTCGTTACAATGTTAGTTACCATACTCCTCCGAAACGGCTTAACCGATTTGTATGAAATTTTATATGCATATTCAGTAGGTCTGAGAATCGGCTACTATATATACTCATAAGTGATAAGGGTTGTCCACCCCTAACTTTTATTTTTTAGACATAATTTTTAGTTTTTATTTTTTTAAGATACAGCATACAAAAATACATACAATCCTAAATTGACACCCCTCTACGATAACCCTAAATATTTTTTTTAAATTTATATGGCAAAACTACGTTTGCTGGGGCAGCTAGTATTAGTATAGATTTGACAAATAAACAATTGAGCAACGCCCCTTATTACCGCCGATTGTCATTTGGAAGACAAGTAGGCTGGCGGATATAACCTGATGGCAAGCGGTCGCCGTCGGGCTTGTTTTTTTTATCGGGTCAAACCTGTCACACTATTCTATAATCTGGAAGATATAATCAACGGTGTCGACTACCATAAAAGCGCCGAGGCAATGAAGCTAGAGACCTGGAGAAACACATCTGCAATGAAGGAGACATTGCAGGTGCGTTGATAACTCAGGTCTTACAGGCTTGTAATTATACCCTACATTACTTACGAGAACCTCGTCGGAATAACATTCTGCCACCGAAAACGACTGTCAATATTAATTCTGAAATCAGAGAAAACATCGTGAGGAAACCGGCATGTACTAGAACCAAAAATTCAAAGACATGTGACAATCACCAACCCGCACTGAGCCCGCGTGGTGGATTACGGCCCATTCTCTATCCTAGAGAGGAGGCCTGTGTACCAGCAGTGGGAACGTTAAAAGGCTGATTATGCTATGCTTATGCTTAATTCTGAAATGCGTATCAGTGCATTCATTTTTATCTCCTTGGCAAAAACCAAGACCAAAATTTCGTAGAAGTAAGTACTTCCTTGGACGTGCTTACCTACAACTTACTACGTCTAACCTGATTTTGTCTGACATACTTATATTTCTCGACATTGTTTGAATGTCGGCTCAAGGCCGTATATCCCTGAGAAGCAGATATTTCAATAACCTGACCGCTGACAGCCGTGAGTGATGGGAAGGTAGCTTCACTCATATTTGTGTGACGGTAACGTAAGGAAATTAATGCTTTTATTTTTATTAAAGAAAGAAAGAAAGGAACATTTATTGCCAACACTTTAGTTGTAACATTATGAAAAATGAAGAACAGATTTTTATAAAAATAACAATTTCAGTGTGGCAAAAGGAGCGGGCTCAGCAAATGTTGAGCAGGGAGTAGCATAGCTACCACGCTGGTCAACGCTGATTTACAGCCCGCTCCCTCTCTCATTACTGTAAGTTTATCATAAAAAATACAAAATCTTATCACAATAAAATGTCTTAACTGACCAACATGACAACAAAAAACATAAATAAATACCGATACATAAAGATTATGTTTTTAATTAAATACATAAATATAAATACCCCAGTCATGATAAAAAAACAGATATTAATACCGGAAATAATAAAGGAAATGTCTTTCGTATCACCAGTACCTCTAAGCTAGTGGCTTTTCCTGTGAATCATTCAGCGGTAACGGAATACCGGGATAAAAAGTGTCTTATGTCTGGCCGAGATCCACATGTTTGTTTTTTTTAATTATTATCCAACTCCGTACTCCCTAGATTAATAAACATTCAGGATAGATAGCGTAGTATATAGTGTACACATTCATAGTACAAATTTTCATCCGATTATAAAATGGCAAAACGGTTTTGGGCAAGTAATAAGTTTCTTTTTTTTTTAATTCAAAAATGCTTATTAAAATCGATTAAGCATTTCGTAAATTTTAAATCGTTAATTTTTTTTCTACAAAAAAAAAACAATATAACATAAAATAATTGACTTGATCGTGGCTGTGCTGTTTTAACAGCAAATCAAATAGCCATACAGCGAACGCCTGGTACCTAAATTATACGAATGGTTCAAATATAGAAGTGTTGTTCGTTGGCCAAACGTTCGTCTAACTGCCACAGATTGCCCTTCCCCTTCCCAACTGTTACGGCCGTGATGATTGAAAATCAGCTGATATTATTATTCATAATTGATTTCCTCATGATCAGTTGCGCTCAACTTTAATCGTTGCTGATACAACGCTCAGCTTGTCTCAACAATTTTATTTCCAGTATTAAAAGTGATATTCATAATCATAGTTCTAAATTCTGAATTAACAAAAGAAAAAGCCTTATTATTTAACAAACAAGATATATGTTAAAAATAAAAACAACATATGAACTTTTCACAATATAAAAACATTCTGCGGAAACAAAGAAGTCATGGTGCGCTCACGGAACAAGGTCGAGGCTTTCAGGACAATTATGGCTAAAAGACAGCGCTCTACGAACGTCCGGCCGTGGGACAACTCGCGTTGTGACACCCATTTGATCCCATACTACAACAGCCATCCCCCCACAAAGTCCTTGGCTTGACCGTGAAAAAAAAAAGTATCCAACAGAGTGAAAGCTCCTATTTTTCTCCCAACAATGCCACTTCCGCGAAATTAAACTCCGTAGCAAATTCACAGGCTCCCAAACGCATTGTTTTCTACGCCAGTGCTACGCGCTACGGTACCGTAGCCGCGTAGCGACTCATTACAATTTTTCGACAGTTACCGCCGCTCAGCTCCAATGGGATGTCGATACGATCTCCTCGGTAATTAGTTAATATTATATAACTTTCATCTCGATATCATTAGTGGTCGGCGAAAAATCCCGAATAAATCCGGAACGGATCCTTTTTGAAAAAAGAACCTTACCTGATATAGATGTCTCGTTCCCACGGATTGAAGGTCGGAGTGTCAGTGTTTGTAGTGTTCGGGCACTGATGCACTCGCGGTCGTGCGGCTGCTGCGAGCGCTGGCGACTGACTGGGCCCGGCCGGGAGCCCCACCGCCCGCGCGCCGCACCTCACCCCCGCGCCCTAGCGGATAAACAACGTGCATTGTGGGCCCGATCTGTGGGCCTACCCTGCTCCACACACACATGCAAACCTCTCGCGAGATACACTCTTAGTACGCCATCCACTGCGCACTCTGTAAACCACTGCCCCCCATTCTACCAAACAAAGAAGCAATGTATTAGTCACACAGAACTTAGCGATACTATCAACCTGAAGCATAATGGTTATCAAATAAATTTTCCGCCCAGATAGTAAGTCTAGCGTTATAGATTTTGGATTTAAGTTCCATGATTGCACAGATCGGGGACAATGATAGGTACATGTTCGTTATTGGGGCTTACGTGGCCGGTATTGGGGACACCTCAGGGTTTTATGTCTTTGGAACGGACAAAGGTAGCGACGTGGGTCCAGTATTGGTAATCAATTAAAATGCATGATAGTGCAGAATATGCTATCCGTACTGTAGGTTTGTACAAAGAGGGTGTGTCTCGGTATGGAGATACGCATTTGTGCGGTAAGGCCGGGACTCTAGTATAAGCGAGAGCGGGCAGTACGTCAGTACTATCTCCTTTGACTATTGGATGGTGGATGCTGAATACATGTTAAGCCTTATCATTATTATTGAATAAACTGTTTGTTTTGGAATCTCTTCATCCATCATTTTCAACCAAAAACTGTAGTTTGATGCGAAGTAACTGCTATACTTTCTCAAATCTGCAAATAATACGAGTCCGTCAAGTAACATATAGCATTTTTATTTTACAACAAAAGTTGTGAAAAGCCCTTCGCTGGACCGGTCAATGTTATGTTGAGGCCCTATGTGGATAGGGCCTCAGCGTCGGTCACTCTACAGTGAATGGTCCATTTTAAGCTCATCACTCCCTCTTCACTAGTAAATACGGACAGATGAACAATCAAAATACATGTGAAAGAAAACTGACATAATCTCGACTGGATGCTGCACAATATCTAGATCAAGACATTTATCTATATGTCTGTCATTTTCTGAAGCATTAGATAAGAAGCTAATCCAAGTATGACAGATTCTACCACAATTGAAATTGCGAGAGTATATACACAAGTTTCGTGTTGTTTGTTTGTTATTCTTTTATTATTTAGTTTGTTGCAATGTTTGTTTATCGATTATACCTTAATGGCTGAACATATTATAATGAGGATCACGAATAGACTATAGCCACATAGGACATCGAATACTTTTAGAGTGAATCATTTTTCAGAAAGTTTCGGTTCAGTTAAAATCCAGCGTAAGGCAACTACTGGTGTTCTGGCATTTTACTGAACTGGACATGCTAACCTGATTGGCAAAACCGTGAGGTACACAGAGAGAACTGCACAGAGAGTGCAGGAGACCGCCTCATGGCAAACGTAGTGTAGGACGTCTTCAGGCACGGTGTAGTGACGATTTGCGCAGGACGGCTGGCAGAAACTGGATGCGAGAAGCCGAAAATAGATCTAAGTGGCGTGCAATTGGGGCCTATGTCCAGCAGTGGACTGCAACAGGCTGTTGATGATGATGATGATGATGGTGAGGCACACAATGTTATTGTTTTAAAATGAAGTCTCCTTATTCTTTTTCCTAACATTGTGTGTGAAAAGCGTGTGAAATGTTATTTCGGTCACTTGGCAAAAACCATTTCTAAAAAAATATGTCATAGCAAGATTATAGCGCCAGTCAATAATATTTTATCACCATCATTTAGAGAATAGAAGCAATTACTCGGTAGTGCATATGTCGCTGCTGTAAATGATGCTTTCATGGCCAGAACAAAGCATTCGGAACCAAATATATCATTGCACTGTGATTACTCGTCAGGGGCCCAAGTCTGCTATTTTTATAAATTTGTCATTCCAACACGATCCCATTGTCATTTTGCTAAAAGTTCGTAATCTGCTAAATTCATAATGGTCGATCATTGGTCGGTCAATGGTCTCGTAATACTTTTTGATAACCGAGCTATTAAAAGCAATGACTGCACAATTTCATTCTAATGGTAGGTCACTGATCAAAGGAATTGTCAAAATTTTAGCAGTTTTCCGCATGCGTCTGTCATTCTTTTTTCATTATGTAAGAGATTACCATTTTATGCCATTTCTTACAATGGAGTGTCAGTAGTTGACCATTGGAAAGTCATAGTGATGCTTTTGTATTACTAGATTACCAAACTTGCAAAAATCAACCATTATGAAATCAGTGATAGACCATTCTGACACTATTATAATATTAGATTTGAGGCCCCTGTACAGTTGTTGTTTGGTCACAAGACTGCGTCCCTAATACAGCCTAACCGTGCTTTAATCGGTAGTGGATTCTCATAGAAAAATTTTGGGACTGTATTTTGCAAAAGCTAGTAATCATTATCAGACAGACTCAAAATCAAACAGGGTATATGAGTTTATATAATAATGTTTTATTCATCTGATGACTATGTAGGTCAATCCGTTTTTATTTAATGACTTTTTTACAATGTTTAATAGTGATTTGATGTATGGTTTCAATGTTGGATATAATTTTTTATTTATTTTTGCTCTGTTTCATGTATTAATTACTTTGCATGCGATTGTATAAATTCAAATTCTTTAAACGCAGCAGACATATGTGGTGCTGGGGAGTTTGTTGTGCCACTTCTTCTTCCCAGCTAAAACACTAGGAAGTGGTGACGGGTGAGCGTTTTGGGGGACTGTGTTTATGTAAAATTATCGTTCTAAAAGTGCTGACTCTCAGTCGAGTTTAAATAAATGACTATTAATTTTATTTGCAAATCCACTACTTGACCTATTTCCAACCAGCCTTTATTTTCATTGAGCCAGTCACCACACCCAAGGGCATCTTATTTCGAAACCATGGCCTCGCATAAATTAGTTAAATATATAAAGGTAGCCTTATCTGTACCGATATTTATTCGGGCATTAAGGGAGAGGTAAAAAAAGATCAACGAATGGAGATGAGAGTTCGCCGCAGACCCCAAGCTACGGTGGTTTGTACCGAATTTGCGGGATTGTGGAAACACAATAGAGAATTGGTTTTATATACAATGGGGAATGATGGCCCTTTATCGACAGGTTTGTGATATCTCGATCAGTGTGTCAGCGTTTGTGAACTATGTATTTGCGTCCGCTATGTCTTTTTAACATAAATATAAATAATTCCTTCTCTATTATATATACCGTAGGGATAATGTGGCATTTACTCAGCAATAATGATTTTGTCAAAAGTTGAGATAGACCACTTGTCATTTCAGAAGCGTATGTCAATTATTCTATACATTTCTGACTTTTTGACACTCATGTCTTCACTTCGTCTTCACAATGCTGAAAGAAACTGACGGATAAACGTTAAAAGAAAAAAAAGAATAAATTAGGGGGACCTGTAAAGAACTATTAACCATCCCCCGACTGCAATAAAAAGATTATTATCTATCTTGTTTTTATTTTTTTACTTTTTGACATGACAGGCGTGTTTTTTTTTTCATACCTTTTTCGCTATGTACTAAGCAAGCCTTAGACGATGACAGTATACGTAGTCTAATTTTCATGAAAACAAGCGTCCCAACCATTGCTATAGTATTTACGTATACAAGAGGTAATCAGATTTAAAAACTATTTCTGCTATAAGATGAACACCTCTCTTCAAGGAATTCATAGTCAGTTCACGAATAAAAAAAAATGCTTTTCATACTCACTTTAATCAGCTGATGATATTAAGAATCTCACCGTGTAAACAGAAGTGAACGTGAAGTTAGCTATCAATCCCATACAAATAAGATAAAACTTAAGTTTACGCGGTGAGCTGTTAACAGAATAAACCAGCTGAATTAGTCACAAGGCGTAATATGAAGCTCAATTAAATTTCAATCGGGCGGTCAGGTAATGTGGCCCATGCATAATTTGGCGACGCTGGGGGCGAGCCGTATTACAATGAGAGATGGCTGACGAGATGGGGCCATGTGCTATACTTGTGCGATGATAATGTGGACTGTTGCTAAGAGCGTTTAATTGTCAAGGGATTTCATACTATCTGGACAATCCTTATTTTTGGAAATGAATGAAGCGATTTTAATTAAACTTAACACGCATAAGTAACAAACACCTGAGTTATACATTTCAATCGAACGGTCAGGTAATGTGGCCCATGCATAATTTGTCGACGCTGGGGGCGAGCCGTATTACAATGAGAGATAGCTGACGAGATGGGTCCATGTGCTATACTTGTGCAATGATATTGTGGACTGTTGCTAAGAGCGTTTAGTTCTCAAGGGATTTCATACTATCTGGACAATCCTTGTTTTTGGAAATGAATGAAGCCATTTTAATTAAACTTAACACGCATAAGTAAACAACACCTGAGTTATACAATTACATTTCACTCGGGCGGTCAGGTAATGTGGCCCATGCATAATTTGCCGACGCTGGGGGCGAGCCGTATTACAATGAAAGATGGCTGACGAGATGGGACCATGTGCTATACTTGTGTGATGATATTGTGGACTGTTGCTAAGAGCGTTTAGTTCTCAAGTGGTTTCATATTAACGGGAGAGTCCTTATTCTTACGAGAGCGATTTTATTGAAACGTAGCACGCATAAGTAACAACAGCTGAGTTATACAATCACGTTTCAATCGAACGGCCAGGTAATGTGGCCCATGTACAATTTGCAGACGCTGGGGGCAAGCCGTATTACAATGAGAGATGGCTGACGAGATGGTACCATAATTATGCTATACTTATGTGATGATATTATGAGCTATTGTTAAGAGCGTTTACTTTAAAGAGTATTTCATGCAAACTCTTAAGTCCTTATTCTTAGAAATCAATGAATTGGTTTTATTAACCTAGATATTTTATATTAACTACAATCTAGTTTTTTTTATTATTATTATTATTTAACGGGAGAAAGAGAAAGTGCCTTCTCATTTTACGATGGAAACCTTGAAATCTTTTTTCAAAAAGTTAATATGTTCCAAAGCTACGTTGCAAGTTCCAATGGAACATTATCTTGCGTTTACTTATCAAGTTTATTTAAAATCGATTCATTCTTTTCCATGAATAATGACTTGCAAATTACAAACTTGCAAGTCATTATTGAAATTGCAAAATATGGAAAAGAAAATGTTTGTCTTAAATATGTATTAGGTAAGTGGTGGTGATGTACACGTACACGGGCGTAGCTATATAGCTTTTCCATGGGTTCGCCTGTCCGAAAAAGTACTAAACTACAGGGTGACTGGATCCTACAAATGGGACGTTCTACAGCTGATTTGATATGATTTTGACTACATTATTAGTAGAGAGATTGTTCATGAGCTTTCAGAAACGTATCTGTTTGCCATCTACACTGAAGTACAGTTATCATAATTAGCATTTTTTTTAATAAAGCTAATTTCGACCCCAAGTTATCGAGGTCAAAAACGTTGCAAATTGGGTCTTAAACATTTGAAGGAATATACTTATATAGTCCTAGATAAATGAATATTGAACTCGATGGAAATTTAAAATCATGGACAAAGGAAAAACCTGGCAGGGTAATATCGGGATTGAATGGGTCACGTTAGCCGCAAGTAGAGTAACTGAGTGCGGCCGCGAATGGGCAAAAATTGCCACAAAATGGCTGCTTGAGAATGGACAGCGTGGTTGAGGAATGTGTTCGAAAGAGTCACCGCGGCCCTGGAACGCAAAGGGAAGGATCACGGGTGGGTTTTAGTCAGTAAGAGTCTGTCACTCCCTTCCGCTCCGCCCAGAGCGGGAGAAGTCATTTGATGATTTCCCATCCAGACAAAAAAAGGATAAACAGCGCCACCAATTTCAGCTTAGGGAGATGTTGCAAAACGACTTAGACGCCTATTATAATGTCTTATTCGAGGTAGCTCGGGAAAATCTAATTGTGTAAAACAAAAAATATCCAATCATGTTATCGACTGCTTCATTTTGTAACCGTATTCATTTGTCTCGCTTACGATTTTCATACATATGCATATGCACCAATGGATTTGAAATTTCATTCCATTATAAATTGACATTGCATTTTATTAGGGTGCCGAAAGAATTTGATGTTCTAGCCTATTTTGATTTTTATTCAGACTTCTGGGCAACGGTCTCCAACTTTTAATTGATTTTCAGAAATCTTGCTTTAATTGACAGTAAGTTGTTTAGCTTGAAATATCATTGGCACATTGAATATGAATGGAAACTTACTTGATAGAGGTGAAGGTCTCTCCCCAAAGCAGTCGGACAGCACAGTCAGAATAAAAAAAACCCGGAACATTTACATGTAACAACTAGGTATAAAAGACAGTCAAGACAACTGCCACACAGCACTTACTAACAGAAATGTTAGCTCAATTTGCCAGCTGATAAATATATAATTCTTAGAACTAGTGGCGAGGACACCGCGCGCCGTGTTGCGGTGTTCATGTGTGGTAGAACTTTTTGTTTCAATGTTAATAAAAAAGTCGTCAGAGGAGGCCTTTATCGAATGACAAGTTGTTTTAAATAGTGAACCAAAGGTCGATATTGAAATTATTGGATCGTAAGGTTTTTTTTTTTAATCTGTAGGACCAGCAATAAATGTATTTTTATAGGAAAAGCGGGAAAGTATGAGAAAATCGTGGTTTATTTATTACCGACAGGCATCAATATTGCGGCGGCCACCTCTCGCTTCAGGCCCTAGTTCAATCCATGGTCCAGAGCGAGGAGGCACGGGAAGCGGACACCTCTTATTTTTTTTAGGGGGAGGAAGTCCTCATGGATGTCCTGTCAGACTCTTACTGACTATAACCACTCCGATGTTCCGTCTCCCACCTAAGCCGGTGATCGCGGGAACGTATGCGACTTCCGTAATCCCTGGCTGGTGCCAGCCCGCCTCTGCGGGCCACCTCGTGTCTGCGGAGGGAGTGAGGTGTTTGACTCCAAGCATCAATATAGCAGCTCGTGGCTAAATAATGACAGCCGCACTGGTCGATCTTCAAGGTTAAGCAACGCTTGCCAAAGTTGGCCTGTGGATAGGTGACCATCTTGTTTCCTCCGTGCCATGGAAAGCATCTTAAGCTGTTGGTCTCTGCTGTCATTTGTAGATCTTTGGCAGTCGTTACGGATTGTCAGAAGCCAGAAAATCTGAGTCCAGTCTTGTCAAGAAGTACCGTGTTTCCTAGTTAATGGGTTGTGGAGGTCTGGTAGGCAGCCGCTCCGCGTAAAATACTGGTATTTAGATGTATCCGGTTTGACTGGAAGCTGGCTGGTCTGGTGTCAGATTTTCTGGCTTCTGACAATCCGAAACGACTGCCAAAGATCTACAAATGACAGCAGAGACCAACGGCTTAACGTGCTTTCTGAGGCACTGGGGCCTTCACAACGTATTCATAAAAAAATAACTCACCGATATTTATTTGAGCTTTCAATGAACCACGGCCCGGGCACGAACTGGATAAAACGTAAAACGTATTTTTTTTCTATCGCATAAAGCATTGCTTTCCAATTTTTCCAGTACACGAGTTCATTCCACGCTCCATTTCATTTAAAAACTAACTAACAAAGGCATAATACTAAAATACCGTTGCCCGTATCGTGTGCCGCACAAAACAAGGCGGTCACTGGTTTTCACGGTATGTATTTTTCAGTAGAGCACCTAGTAGCTTCGTGTACCCTGAAATTGTCAGAGAGGTATTATCAGTTACTATTTTCGACTAGCTGTTCCTTGGTTCAATCCTTTGCTCTAGTCCTCAAGAATTGTACATGTTATTTGGATAAAGGAAAAAGGTATGATAGTCTTCATAATGGTTTTCTGGTAGCTTAGACTATTGTGAACGCACCTCTAATTCGCATTTATAAAATATTTTTATATTATGTAGAAAATATTTTTGGTTGCACATTTTGTCTGACTCTTTGACTCTAATTGTTTGTAAAACTAATGTGCATGTGAAATAATAATAACATGATGTGAGATAAAATGAAATAAAAAAGTTAAAGGTAAAGTTAAAAAATACACCTTTTATATAATAGTTTATTATGTTAGTTTATACAGGGTCACTTCAGAGATAATGAGCAAATTTTAGGGAAGATCATTAAAAATAAATAGACACTTTTTTTTTGTTATAACATGTTACGAACAAAAAAAAAACAAAAGTAAATTAATCTCTCTTTTTGATTCTTAGCAACGAAGTAAGTGAGGTATTTTTTTTTTAAATAAATGTATTTAATTATGGTTCCGTACCCAAATGGTAACCAATGGCACCCAATTACTAAGCCTCCGCTGTCCATCCGTCTGTCTGTCAATGGGCTGTATCTCAAGAACACGAACAAAACAAGAACAAAAATAAAAAAATACTGTCGAACTAGTACAGTTCGACAGTATTTTTTTTACAGAGGGTGTGTATTTCAATTGCAGCTATAACAACATATAATTAAAATTAAACGGGGCTCCCATAGAAGAACCGTGTTTTTTTTTCGGTTTATGGTACAGAACCCTTCGTGTAAGAGTCCGACTCGCACTTGGCAGTTATTTTTTGTTAGTATGTTTTAGTAAAGAAATTGATTGAATGGAAGAAAAATGGGCAAGTAACCCTGTCGGTACATATGTATATGGATTTTTATTGACTGATTAAGTAATTTGCTGTGCAGTTTGCATTTATACTATATCATGTGTGTTGATTGCAATGTTACAAGATATTAATCATCATAATCATCGTCATAATTATTACAAGTTCTGTTATACAGAAATATTATTATAAAACAGCATATTTTAGCATTTATGTATCTATTTTACTATATTATATATAAGTTCGATCCCCGCACGGAACAATCGTTTGTATGGCCTACAGATAGTTGTTCCGGGTCTGGGTGTCTAGTGTATGTGAGTTTACATTTTTGTGAACGCACCCACAATACAGGAGTAAATTCTAGTGTGGGGCAACGATTTTCTAAAAAAATATATAAAATATGTGTTTTATATCCGAAGCAACATTGTATTTTAAATTTTATTTATTTGTTGTACAACTACCACAGTGTAGAGGATGCCTTGTTGCATTAAGTCCGCCCATGTACCACTATTGTACATAAAGTGTAAATAATAAAAAAACAAAGTTTAAAGTCAAAGTCAAATAATATAATTTACTATAAATAAAAACGATTACAACATTTTTACCATCTACGTTACATATAATTTTGTATACATAATCAGCCTTTTAATGTTCCCACTGCTGGGACACAGGCCTCCTCTCTAGGAGAGGAAATGGGCCATAATCCACCACGCGGGCCCAGTGCGGGTTGGTGAATGTCACATGTCTTCGAATTTATGCTTCTAGGACATGCCGGTTTCCTCACGATGTTTTCCTTCACCGTTTTCAGAGCAGTGGTGATGAAATTAGCTACACAAAGTAATGTGCCTGGCTGGGTTTGAACCCGCGACTTACAATTCGTAAGTCGGGACCGTTACCACTCGGCCACCACTGCTCTCCGCGGAATAAGGATGTATAGGCACAAACTATCTTTATACTCCGTATAAAGGTAACTTCAGAGTAAAATCCTCTTCCAGGTATCTGGATAGATCGAACAATGATCATAACGCCTGTTCGCTACGTGTCGACAATTTCACATTAGCAAAACTTATGTTGCATTCACTGACAGGGCGTACGGACGGCGAGGGTTGGGTGACTCGCCGTCCGATAACATCCAGGCTTGGTCGACGGCGTGATGGACGGCTCTAATAGATGTCAGTATAGACAGGGTCAGTGCCTGCCAGGGTTGCGGTATTAGTTCGAAAGAGTCACCGCGGCCCTGGAACGCGAAGGGCATTAGGAGTAGATTGTTTGATTCATTTATGCGGCCTACCCAAGTGTCCTTACGTTGGTATTGTTCGTCAAATCATGGAGCTCCTTAAAGTTCTAAGTTTGAGCTACACGGTAACTGACAAACGCTTGCACTGTCTGGACAGGTCCACTCAAATCTGTGTGGTACTTTCCTCAAAAGGCCACCTCAGATATTAACCTACATTGTTCTCACATGATTTGACCAGTACGAATAGGGATGTTTCCTGAGTAAAAATTATATGATTATGTTTAGTCCGTCAGTTAGATTATAGAAAAATATTGGACACGTATTTTTTCCTTTATCAAATCTATAAAAACTGACGAAGATAAAAAGCATCAAAGATCAGGAGTGGGAGCGTGTGACGTCACGGCTCGCTAAAAATTGTAGCGAGTAGTGACGTCACACGAGTTTTCAACGCACTGTATCGTCTTCATTTTTTGTTTATGTGAAAAAAGAAAAAATACGTGTCCAATATTTTTTGGAAATCTATCAGACGGACTAATTAGATTTTTTTAGTCAACTACCCTATTGTATTGGACTTTAAAAGAGGCTTTGACTTCTGTTTTGTTCTGGCTAGGAAACACCGGCTTCATCTTGCTCAAAATGACCAGCAATATTGGAAGTGTAAAAGTGTTATGTTTGACCTACTTACAAAATCAATATCTTTCTCTGTTTTTTTTTTTTTGACAATTGTTTGACACACTGATTGGAAGAATGGTGAATAAATCTCACCGTGCAAGGTAAAGTAAAAATGAAGCAAGCTCTCAATTCATGGACTCAAGATGGAGTATCGAAATGTACATACCATACAATACCACTTTGATTATGTGTATCCTTCAAGCTCACTCCGCCTTTTTAACCGACTTCCAAAAAAGGAGGAGTTTCTCAAGTCAACTGTATTTTTTTTCTTGAGTTTGTTACCTCATAACTTTTTACTGGGTGTGCCGATTTTGATGATTCTTTTTATACAGTGAGATCTGACTACTAGTATTTTACAATACCAGCCTCTTCTTGTCACCCTCTTCAACATAAATTAGCCGCCTTCCGCAGCTATATTCATAGATTATTTGCCCTCCCCCTTTCAGCAGATAATTATGTAAAAGAACTTAATATTATTTACCAAATCGCAATTTCTAACGGTTATTCAATGGTAGACAGTTTAATTAGTAAAAAGCAGAAAGAAAGGGTTCGTTCACTATTATATGCATGTCCACATACTAATATTAATAGATATGTGGCCAGTCTGTCCTATATGGGCCCCATTTCAGATAGAATTATTAATTTACTTAGAAAAAACAACGTTTATGTAGCGTTCAGAACGGACCAGAATATACGCCGTGTTTGTAACGGAAAAGATATTTTAGAAAATAGTAAAAAGTCTGGGGTGTATAGGCTGATCTGTGATGAATGCAACGGGGTATATGTGGGTCAGACGGGCCGTAACTTTCACATAAGGTATGGGGAACATGTTGCCGCGTATAGAAATGGCCATTGGGACAAATCGAATTTCGCGAAACATCTAATTGACACCGGCCATTCTTTGCGCGACAACAATAGTTTTAATATACTACATATTTGTGATAAGGGTTTCCGGCTGTGTGCTTTGGAACAATTAGAGATTTTGAAACATAGTAATAATAATAATTTTGCACTGTTGAATGACCAGACGAATTTTGTTTCTTCCCTTTACTGCGAATGTTTGTGGGTAGTTGTACACAAATAACCAACGGTGGCAGTGTTTAAAAGGGTGTACTAATTTCAGTGCCTTGTACTAATTTCTCAGTCGCAACTCAACGGTCAGCGAGTCAACACGTCCCCTGAGGATGCCTCGTGGAGAGGCGAAACACATGTCGGTATTGGTGCTGGGTTTTGCTTTGCCTTCCTGCATGTGCAAAATCCTTGCATTTGCCTTGTAATCTTGCATGTGCATAATATAGCGGGCGGGAGGGAGGTGCATACCTGCAACCCACTAATATTCGCGGAAATTAAAACTAGATATATTATTTTAATTTTCAAATACTAGTATTTTATTTATCCCTAATAATGTATGGCTTAGACTACGTTGATGATGATCTCATTCTCTCAATGTCGATGTAAAATGAAAAGACAAACTTTATACGATGGTTTGATGCATCTTAGTATTTCGAGGTTGTCCCTTTCTAGTTTGGTGAAGATCTGATAAAGGACCGAGATAGGAAACGGAACTCTTCAATAAATGATAGCAAATCTTCCGGGATTGCAGAAATCGCGTGTCTGATTATTGTGTACACCTGTTTATAACACGCAGGCTGTCATGGGTACGTTTAGGTGAGGAAAAAAGATTTTTATTTTTCGCCTTTATTTTTTCTATTTTTCTCCTTTTAAGCAAACAGTGCCTGTAATAGAAGGCTTCGCTCTTTCACATCATTGTCGCATAATTATACTAACTACAGTTATACTACATACATGTTTTTATACATTTCTAGGTAAGATATTTACAAAATCGACTGGCTAGTGTTTCTGATTTGACAAATCAGTAGTATCTCTTTCAAAACTACCCTGAATAGTCAGATTTTAACCCACAACCAACTAGCTTAGAAAGTAACTATGCAAACCGAACTTCTTTCCTTGGAAACAGGTTATGACGCAAACCAAACACCTCACATTTGCACAAACATACATTCAATACATTTCCTACGTCATAGCCAAAAAAGGCACACAGATACCATAGACTACGGCTACGTTCAATAGCACAACGTGAACGTCACGTGGGCCTAGCGTTGTACGTGAACGTTTCACGGACTGCATTGTGCCGCAACACGGCGAATTAACGAGCATAGCTTCAAACTTTGTACGTAGCTTTGAACAGAGCAATTTGGAAAATTTGTATGAGAAATAATAGCAATAGGATAGATAGTTAACTAAAAAAATCTGATTAGTCCGTCTGATAGATTTCCAAAAAATATTGGACACGTATTTTTTCTTTTTTCACATAAACAAAAAATGAAGACGATACAATGCGTACAAAACTCGTGTGACGTCACTACTCGCTACAATGTTTAGCGGGCAGTGTCGTCACACGCTCCCACTCCTGATCTTTGATGCTTTTTACCTTCGTCAGTT
Source organism: Hecatera dysodea (assembly GCA_905332915.2). Taxonomy (NCBI): domain Eukaryota; kingdom Metazoa; phylum Arthropoda; class Insecta; order Lepidoptera; family Noctuidae; genus Hecatera; species Hecatera dysodea. The sequence goes on along the minus strand of HG995288.1, from coordinate 5,594,019 downwards.
TTTATAGATTTGATAAAGGAAAAAATACGTGTCCAATATTTTTCTATAATCTAACTGACGGACTAAACATAATCATATATTTTTTACTTAGGCAACATCCCTATTGCATTTGTCGCTCTTCGAGGTTAAGCAACACTAGCCGAGGCCAGTAAATGGATGGGTAACCATCCATTATATTTCGAGACTCGTCCGTGTCTCAGAAAACACGTTGAACCGGTGGTCCCTATTACTATTTAAAGAAAGAAAGAAAGAAAAATGTTTATTTAGGAGTCTCACCAAACAAACACAAAAAAAAACTTATTATTAATTTAAGATCTTTGACAGTTGTTACAGCTAGTCAGAAGCCAGAAAATGTGACATCAGTCTTTATTTATTTGCATCTCCAACAAGAGACAGTTATGACAAGTTGTGGTCTTAAATGATAAATGATATTTATTTTGTAAGTAGGTTAAACATAACACTTTTACACGTCCAATATTTTTGGCAATTTTAAGCTAGACGACGCCGGTGTTTCCTAGCTGATTACCCTGAGAAGAAACACATTCAGAGGTCAAAGTCTCTTTTAAAGTCTATACAATCCGTACTGGTCAAATCAAAATCTAGCCAAAGGGTATCAAAATTTTCACATTTTAGCATAGTCGACCATAGACTAGGATGCAGAGTTCAGATAGCAGTAAAGGCAGTCGCTCCATGTAAAATACTGGCTAGTCTAGTGGCTATACCCGGTTAAACTGGAAACCTGACAGAATCCCACCGTAGTTGATAAAAAGTTAGGTACACAATATAAATGAATGACATTTTTTCAAAGACAGTTCATGCAGAAACGTAAGGAGTTACCGTCTCATCATCATCAAAATCATCATATCAGCCGAAAGACGTCCACTCATAGGCCTCCCCGCGTGTGTCGCCACAACTACCAGTCCTGTGCGTCTCGCATCCATTGGCTACACGCGCTACAGCTACAACGCTGCGTGGTCCGGTACGTCGTCGCCACTCCAGTACTTTTCAGCCCATCGACCATCTTCTACGAGCAATGTGCCTTTCCCACTACCACTTTAGTTTGACAATCCTTTGGGCTATGTCGGTAACCTTGATTCTCTTGCGGATATTATCATTCCTTTTTTTTTCTTTTTAAAATCGTTGCCCTACACTAGGAATTTTTCCATGGACATGGACTGCCGAGAGACGCCACATAAGCAAAGAACATCGGAGCCATCCGAAAAGCCCCACCTGTGGAGGTTATCGTATATAGTATTATGATTATCTAGCACAATACTGCCTTAAAAAATGAATAAATAAACATTTCTAAGAGTGGCAAATTAAATCCATTGAAATATGTATTATATCACAATATCGCTTGCGGCCTTTATCGCAGAGCTCTTTAACCCGTCGAACGCTGACCCTCTGCTTACATAAATACCCGCAAAAAGCATTCAATACAATGTAAAAATTATCAATATACTGCCATTAACACGCTAAGTATTATATCTTCGTCCATATAATAACCAACGGACATTTACAGGTCACCACAACGATATTTCAAATTACTAACGAAACTTCGAGAAATTCACTTTAATATGTTCAAAATAGCGGCATTTAATAACATTTCACATAAAAATCTCGGTACTAAAGTTTACGACTGCACTATGCTACGCCGTAGCTCGTAGCTCGTAGAGGCGTAGCATATTCGTAGCACTTTGCTACGAGAGACGGTTCAACTGTTTTATGAGAGTGTTACGTTTTGTCTACAAATTGTGTTTTGTGTAAATATATGGAAATAATGGTTTGTGTTGTAAAGAGGCCTGTGTTCTTTTATTATGTAGTTTGTTTTTATGTTTCAACAATCTAGGTATTTATAAACTACTAACGAATATAATTAATTCTATTCTGTATTCTCAATTGTATAAAAAAATAAAATATTGCCAATTGTAGGTTTTTGAAAATAAAAAACTTGTGCAACGGGTCACCAATTCCAGCAATAATTTGTTATATTTAGGGTTGTTTGAACCCGTATACAAGGAAACCCAACTATGGGATAGGAGTCAATTGTTTCTTTGTCTATCACAGTTAATTGTCTCTGAAACAAATGGACCAATTCTATTTGGTGCACATATGAACTTTTGTGACTCAAACATGAACGCACTACGTAAATAATAAAATTTTGAGTGTGGGGGAAACCTTAGAACTAACAAAAATAAGTTTTTCAAACTGTACCCTATGACATATCAAATAAAAGGGACCATCATAACGGTCTCTAAAGTGTATTTTTAATAATAAAAAAAATGTTTTAAAGTAAGAAATTCGACGAAAAGTAACACTTTAAAAAATACAAATAATTAATAGATAAGTATATGGTTTTAAATTAATATGTTATAAAAATTAAATTCGTTCGAAACCCTTTGCATACGAGTGCGACTCGCACTTGACCGGTTTTATGTATAATGATTACAGATTAATTATGACTAAAAGACAGATTTATTTTTGTACTACACAAATAAATTGAACCATCCATTCCTCTAGCAAGATTAATTCACAAATACGCATAACGTAAATCCTCTAAATCAAACAGGTTTGTGCAAACACAGTACAATAGATGACAAAATATTCCTCTGTCCGGACATTCCCCCTGAACTATTCCTTTGTCCCCCAAGCTCGCACAGAACAATGAAATTAATAAATAAACATCATATTTCTGAGCTGCACAAATGCGCATAATAATAGGGATTCAATGAAAGCTGCACGAAAGGCACACAGCGACGATGAGCACAAATAGCAATCCAATCTGCTTTTTACCAGATTCAAAAGGTTCTAGTGATGGGGTTGTCTTGGTTTTTGGTATCGGTATTGCTTAGTGGTTTCGGTATCGTTGGGTTCAATTTCACGAAGTCTTGGTGTCTATGATCGCACAAGAACTGTGTTTTGTTTTTTTAAAGTAGCTTATAATATCAGCTCTTTATCTAGAAAAAAAGAAAGAAAGTATAAAACTTATTTAGTACATACATGAAACACGCACGGTACATGGGAATAACAAACAAACAAAAATATAGGTATGACAAAAACTTAGTGTCTCACGGCTGCACTAAATAGGTCCATTTCAGCGATATGCCAGACAGACGCTGCCTGACGCTGGTTTTCTAATCTGTCTTTTAATTTTCAGTAAGTAGCCAAAGACTTCTTGACGAAACATCCACTTAATATAATCCAGAATTGCACTGGATTATACCTCTATTGTGCGGATCAATGACTCACAAAACGCAAAAAAAATGTGTGAAATGTAAACACAAAAAAAAACATTTCATTCAGATTTACCATCAACACTTTTACGATGTTTAAAATTACAAAAGTCAATCCCTTAAAACGTTAGAAACTTACCAATTCTTAGTCTTTTAGTGTGAAAGAATCTAACCACGACAACGCTAAAACCACCTAACAAAACACCAATCACAATCTAAATCCAAAGTACGTTCTTTAGAAGATTCTTCAAAACCGAAATGTAAGAAAGTTTAAAGTAACTTCAACAAGGTTACTGAATTAGAGGGAAATCTTCAGGCTATAGAGTTCTCTTCAGGGTATAGAGTTCAAACATCTGCAACCAAAACGATATATCCGCAATATCTAAACAAAATTGTGACTACGTTTAAACCTTTTATTTTAATATTTTGGTTTAGGGACTTTTATTCTAAGAACATGCCAGCCCCGTTGTTTAAACCTTTAAAAATAGGGATCAGTAATTTTTGTATATCATCTGCCTAGCCATTCCCCAACTATATTATTGGTAATACTTTGTTCTATAACTAGTATACTTGGTGCATCGTCCTCACATATATGAAGTATTTTTGTATTACCAAATATAGTAAAACATTTATTTGAAAAGAGTAACTATGGAGTTTCTTGTCCGTTCTTCTCCATAAGAATCTACCTTTGCGAATGGACGCTAGAGTCACTTAATTATGATACATTTTATTGATGACGTTCAAAAGTGCCGTTAATGGCCTAATTGATATAAACGTTTTGACTTTGACTTTGATATTGGGATCAGCTACCAGTCAACCGAATTCAGCTGAATACCAGTATTTCATTCCAGAAATTTTGTATATGTCACTCGAAAATAGCAAACGCCGTAATATTGTAAAATAGCGCGTGAAATTATAAACTATTTTTTCCTTAATAAATCACAGATCTATTGGAAATTATTGAATTTTTTTTTTAACTTTTTTTCATTATTTATTAAGAAAATATAATCCAATAAAGATTTATTACAATTACAAACAAGAAGGCTGCGCTCGAGGGTCTGCGTCGGTTTGTGATTCACCGTACCCGAAAATAAATATCACAGCGAAATAATAGGAACAGATTTTTAGTGAGGAGGGTTTGTAGTTGTTAATTAGCAAAAAAACTTGTTTGTTTCCATCAGTAGTGTACTATTCATGTACATATTTGTTGACACATTACACACACACGCAAGCACACAGTATTTTAAGGATAATTTGCCGCACCCTAATTTATATATGTCTTTACTGATTTTGTTTTTTTTTAATTTGGATTCGATGATATTTATACACTATATTAATTCAAACTAACCGCCACACGTCCTTTAGAAGGTTCATTAGAAAACCAGCGTCAGTCAGCGTCAGTCTGTCTAGCATATCGCTGAAATGGAACTATTTAGTGCAACCGTGAGACACTCACTAAGTAATAAATATACGGGGCGTTTATGTGCTAAATAAATTTTATTCTTTCTTTCTCTTCTTTCTTTTATCGTACGTATTTATCGTCATCTACAAATCTAAAGGCAAAAAAAATCAGTCATGTAATATCCACCCGCCCCAGATCCACGTGGTGCCCAATCACACCAAGAGGAGCTCTGTGTTGGGACACTTTTCCTGCTGCTGGGGAAGTAGGAAAATTTACAGACTCCTGATTATGCTACATAATTATGCTGCAAATTACTGGAACTATGAAAGTTGGCAAAATGACAGAATGAGAGTAAAAATAATACAAAGATATTATAAGTGACACGAATACATGTTTTCTGTTAGGTATAACTATTACAATGTACAATGTTATACAATATTATAAATTGAAATGTCAGCCATGCCTGCATAATGCTGATAACGATACATCATGACAGTTTATTAATTAGTTTACCTTGTCTTAATTAATCGGTAGAGATTAACGCTGTAAGATGAGCGACGAACTATGGATATAACAATATATCAATACCAGAAGTATCAGTTAGAGAAATATCGGTGTTTTAATTAACTTTATTTTGTTAGGCATATGGGAATGGGTTTGGAATTTTGGCTAAATGTCTCAAACGTTAAATTATACGAGTACTTCTGATATTATTTATTTTATTTACTAGATTTTATAGTCGAGAGCAAAAACTAGTATAGATTCTAAGTGGTAATATCTAGCCTATATTAATTTAGGCATCTAGCACTAGAGCGGTGAAAACTGCTTTCAAATCCATGCAGTTTTTGCGTGATGAAGGTACAAACATACAGTCAGACAAAACAATAGTGTTCATATAAAGACCCCCATACATATATGCTAAGTAGTAGTCTAGTAATTCTGTGTTGAAGGTCACTGTATATCGGCAGTAAACTGGTACTCATCTACATTCGGTCGACTGGAAGTAGTAAGGAAAAGGTTGGACAGAAAGCTCCCGTTTTCAAATTTCACGTGGACAAAACTGCTAGCAAAAGCTAGTGTAATCCAAATCCCCCCTTACAGTCTGCTATTACAATAGTGACAGAATAGTCTATCATTGATTTCATAACGGTTGATTTTGACGAGTTTGGTAATCTACTAATATTTATAAAGGTGTCATTATGACTTTCCAATTGTCAACCACTGACACTCCACTGAAAAAATAGCATAGAATGGTAATCTCGTACATAATGACAAATGAATGACACACGTATGCGGTAATCTGCTAAAATTTTGATAGTTCCTTTGATCAGTAAACTACTATTAGAACGTCATTGTGCAGTCATTTGTTTTATTTAATAGCTCGGTTACTAAAAAGTATTACGAGACAAATTTATAAAAATAGCAGACTTGGGGCCCAGAGTATTTGATAATTATTTCAACTTGATTCTTCAACGATACGATAACGATAGACGTACAACAAAGTGATATCCCATAAGGTTTCTGTTTTTGCCGACTGAGTTGCGGAACCCTAAAACATACCGACTTAAACATTTATAATATTAAAAGAACAACTTTTCTAATTACACACGACGACAAGTGTTCTAAATAGAATTTCTTAATTATATTTGTTTTCAAAGTTTATTTTTGGCATACACGTTTAGCCTGCGACAGATTACAAGCAAAGTTTTTAAATGAAAGGAAATGAGTTTCAAAAATAGATAATTATATTAATTTCGTTTTATGTTTAATTTTAGAAAACAAGTCTTCTCATCTCACAAACTTTTGACATTCTGTTTCTGAAACTTCTTTTATTTTAAGAATCATTTTTAATTTTATCAGTGGCATTCAGTAGCGCCTATCTGCTCATAGCTCTATAGGAAAAAGGCTTGGATTTACAAATGTATAAATTTTAAATTATCCAGCAACTGCCACTGTAAAAAAATACTTTTTATAGATATAATAATTGCCTTCTCTCACGCTTTTAACGTGGTTTCCATTGACAACGCAGAACATCACTAGTACCCTTAATTAAAAAATATTCCATGCAAAACTATACGCCGGAGCGAAATGAAAATATTTAATATTCTTTACTCTCACCGAGTTCCCAGTGCAATTCATTATCTCCTTTATGCCAATTACACTTCACCTGTGCTTTTGTGGGGGATTTTATTATAATACCTACGATTTGCTTACGGGGACTTTTAATTCATTAGCAATATTGCAGGAGGTGAAATTACCTATTCATAAATATGAACGACTTTTATAACATACTCAGTACTTCATGATTTCAGGGATTGTGGAATTTGATTTTATTCATAAGTGCTTTCAGCAACTAATAATAATAAGATTTACTTCTCCCACAAAGTATAATTATAATATAGAGGCGTTACAATGATTGGAGGTACAAAGGTTTGTGGGAGTCAGGAATCCAAACTAGGATACCCTGTGCTATGGACTCCTGCCCCCCTCGCCGAGATTGGGATTATCATGAATTCTAGAACATAGGACAAGATGAAGAAGAAGACTTTACACTAAAATAACAAGAGAAGGCACAAATAAAGTAAAAAAAATAAATAAGAATGCGAAGCTGTGTTTGTTAGTGTGTGTGTGTATGTGTGTGTGTGTGTGTGTGTGTGCGTGCGCGTGTGTGTGTGTGTGTGTGTGATGATTAACTAAATTTTAACTAAATGATCAAACAATATTATGTACTATAATTACATAATATTTTTTAAAATATCTTGACTTGTCTCGCGAGGTTGTCGACATGTGGGATGTGGACTCAGCAATCATTTTACCACCTGCCAGATCCCCTTGGATCCTGTTCTCGATACCGTTGGGCTATTTTGTATATTTTTAAATATGTTTATATCTTTGTGTTTTAATATTGCCAGTGCCAGCCTTATATAGGGGCGCCGGAGGAAGGACTTTAGAATAGCGGTTGTGAAAATATGTACTTTTGAGGCGGGGGGAGGGGGGAGGGAGGGGAGGAGATCCCATCCCAGCAAAAATAAAGTTTAGGAAATGCATAGTTTTTTTTAAAATAATTTTTAAAAATGTCATTTTGAGGTTATATTTGCGTATTTTTTTGATACTATTTACCTGATTTAAAGGTGAATAAATGCTTTCCCCTCTGTCCTATGGCCCTAGTCGCTGGAAGACCAGTCGACGGAGCCCCGCTTCGCGGGGCTCCTACTTCTGAGTGGTTTAAAAAAAAATAACCACGAAGGAGATGGCGGGGTCTGTGTTCGCTCGCTTCGCTCGCTCACTAGACCCCGCCATCTCCTTCTAACCTAAATCTATCCAAGTCGGGGTGCCCCTAAGTCCCATCATCGAAACGCGAGTACAAACATTGAAACTATTGAAAAACATAACAGAAAGAAAAAAAAATGTTTGCCCATCATATATAACGTTTCGTTTCACCTTTAGCACATACCATAATAAAATAATAACTCGTCGTAATAAATCGTCACAAAATAATTTTTAAAATAGTTATTCAAACAAAACAAAACTGAAATCACTGACTAGTTGTTAAACACTACTAAAATATCACAAAAGAACGTGAATAAAAGAAAAAGAAAAAAATATGCGTCAACTTTTTGTGTGCTAAATCAAAACGCATTATTAAAAACTAACTAAAATAGCAACACCTGCTGTCAAAGTTACGTCAAAAGCGTCAAAATTGTCCAAATTAGAGGTTAATTTTGCAAAGTTTGATATTTTTTATTTCAGAAAGTATTTATTTCCTAAACTTGAAACTTCGTGAGATTGTTAAGAATAATAAGTACTTTGCACAAAAAAAAATATGAAGACTCTACACGGTATCCGTTATTCTAAAGTCGAGCCGCGCCGGATAATTCCAGAACCTTCCATCGCAGAAAGATCTAGAAAGATCGCGTACATATTGGTCGCGACTGACTAGGGTTCGATAATTCTAGGATGTTCTAGCATAGAAAAGTCTTGAGGGTTCTTGACTTTACTAGTTCTGCTACTCGATACTAGATGGCGCTAGTGGTACCGAATTCCGCTATCTTCCTTGCTTAATTGTGGCGCACAACAATATTTACCTAATAATGTAATTGATATGTATATACAATTAATAAAGAAAATAATTTGCCATTTATTTTCTGTTCAGAAAGTTGACTTAAAGTTGGTTTTACAATAAAATATCTGCTGTATTCCATCATGTGGACATTGGCAATATTATGAAATAATATAATAACATTGTTAATTGTCTTCTCATATTCACAGTATAAAGTCATTATAAAAACACTTAATAGAGACTGGTGTCTACGGTAGGTAAACCTGCAGTAGCAGTAGAAATAAAGCCTCTTGTAGACGAGACAATTCACTATAGGAATTCTAGTAACGTAACTCCCATAATGTCTTTTTCTGCATATAAGCAGTGGACACCAACTTAGTTTGTGAAACAACTGTAGATATGTAAAACCGCTTATAGTTTTATTTCAATTATTTTATAGTAAGCTAATTACTTAATTATAACTAAAGTAAAGTATGTTTAAGTTACTCGACAAATACTCTCAGCAGAAATGGTATTTCTATCATAATCATTCCAGTTAAACGTCCACTAGCTAGTCACATAACTAGATATAGCTAACCCCCCCCCCCCCCCACCCCACCCCAAGAGTCGCCATATCAACCGGTCCAGGGGCCTAAATCTGCTATTTTTATAAATTCGTCATTCCAACACGATCCCATTGTCATTTTGCTAAAAGTTCGTAATCTGCTAAATTCATAATGGTCGATCATTGGTCGGTCAATGGTCATGTAATACTTTTTGATAACCGAGCTATTAAAAGCAATGACTGCACAATGACGTTCTAATGATAGGTCACTGATCAATGGAACTGTCAAAATTTTAGCAGACTACCGCATACGTCTGTCATTCATTTGTCATTATGTACGAGATTACCATTCTATGCCATTTTTTTCAATGGAGTGTCAGTGGTTGACCACTGGAAAGTCATAGTGACGCTATTTTATTAGTAGATTACCAAATTTGTAAAAATGAACCATTATGAGATCAATGATAGACCATTCTGAGACTATTGTAATAGCAGACTTGAGGCCCTGTGCATTTGCCGGCCCTCACCAGGTCCATCTTGTCAGTCTTCCAACACCGGTAACACACGGTACCAATACTTGATCGGTATTACCAGTACACAAACCACTACCCGCAATACCCGCAAATAGGTACTACCAAAATTAAACCATTCTAACCAACCGACCCAACAACAAAGCAATGATATAAATATTCCAGCTTCCACATAATTACAGATATGCATTTATCGACTAACGAGAATGAAACAATTCTATTTCAAAATCAAATTGAATTGCAACCGTTTTCCACGCGAATGGGTCGTCCAATTTATTCAGAGCTCAGCTATTTCATTAGGTGAGCTGTCGGTCTTTCAATTTGCGCTTTGAACGGGGGATGGGGTGGCTCAGCTGGCGTTGGACGTTCACTGAATCAGCCCCCGGCTATTGGTAAGGTTTCTTCCACTTCTTATTCAACGCAGTCAGCGTTTTAGTTAAAATAATGATGATTTATATTATGATATACAGGGGAAAAGCAGAGAATGGAAATTGTGTTTCCTCCATGTTGTCTTGAAGCGTTGTGCCGGATGCTCAGATTGTATCTTCTTCAAGCTATATAAGTGACTGAAAACCGCAAACCAATCTTATAATTTTTTTTTCTTTATTTTTTTTCTAACATTTTTAAGTAACGTTTGGATTCGCATCTCTATGGAAATCTGTCAACAATGTGTGGAAATTGAGACTATTTGATAGATAATGCGACTGAGACGAACATAAACGTTGCTTAAAAATAAGGAGGATTGTGCCACAGAAATAAACTTTTTCAATGTTTGTATGCCTATAACTTGTTGGACTGATCTTTCAACACTATGGACACATATACTGCATAGCATATAGCGTAATCAGCCTTTTAATGTTCCCACTGCTGGGACACAGGCCTTCTCTCTAGGAGAGGGAATAGACCGTACTTAATCCATCACGCGGGACCAGTGCGGGTTTGTGAATGTCACATGTCTTCGAATTTTTGGTTCTAAGACATGCCGGTTTCCTCACGATGTTTTCCTTCACCGTTTTGAGAGCAGTGATGATGAAATTGATTACACAAAGTAATGCGCCTGGCTAGGCTTGAACCTGCGACCAACAATTCGTAAATCGGGGCCGTTACCACTCGGCCACCATTGCCTCAAATAATGCATGTCCAGAGAAAATTTAATTCCACCCTTAACCATCACAGTTTCAATTCAAACCGACTGTCGGCGAGCGTCAACCGCACGACTGACAACTAGTGATTTCACCACACAACCCTAATTGATCGATTTGCGCCTAAATTATGGCGACCGACCGCATCAAACGTGGTCGTGACTGCCAATCAATCAGACTTGCCAACTGTGCAGTGCCTGGCGTATACTATTTGTTGTTGTTTGTCATGTATATTAGTCATAGCTTTATCTACACATGTGTTTAAAATTAAAGATTGGCTCAGTTATACCTTTTTTTAAACGGGGGGAAACCCTCACCCTGGGTCGGGCGGAGGGGTCTGTCAGACTCTTACTGACTATAACCACTCCGGTGTTCTGTCTGCCACCTACGCCAGGGATTGCGGGAACGTATGCGACATCCGTAATCCCCGGCTGGTGCCAGCACGCCTCTGCGGGCCACCTCGTGTCTGCGGAGGGAGTGAGGTGCTCAGATATACCTACCTAATACAGGTAAAGTCAAGGGCTAAAGTCAAAGGAAGAAGATTCGCTAGTCAGACCAAACCTGTGGTGGGTTTAACGGCTATGTTCTGGAGACTGGGTTCTTTCAAACTTTCAACTTCAACTATAATAGCGATATTTCCTGTGTAAAAAAATATGATTCTAATAAGTCCGTCAGTTATATTATCGAAAAAAATTGGACACGTATTATTTGCTATAGCAAATATATAAAAATTACGAAAATAAAATGCATCAAAGATCAGGAGCGGGAGTGTGTGTCGTCACGGCCCGGTCAAAATTGTAGCAAGTAGTGAGGTCACACGAGTTTTTTACGCACTGTATCGTCTTCATTTTTTGTTTATGTGAAAAAAGAAAAAATAAGTGTCTAATATTTTTTGGAAATCTATCTGACGGACTAATCAGATTGTTTTAGTCAACTATCCTATTCGATCATAAGGATTTCTATAATATGTAACTGATAACTTATAACAAATAAATTTTCTGTAATAGAATTTGTACTGCGTCCCCCATGACGATGGAGGTACTAGTTTCTACCGATAAGACAGTGGCAGTGGCTGTTCATTAATTGCAACGTACATATAAACTTTTCACATCTATGACTTGAAACAAAATCGATGAACAGAGGTACCGTACCGCCAACGGTAAACTTTTTCTAAGATTAAGAAAATCGCCAACTGATCGGAATCAATTTAATTTCGCTCCATTATTTGAAATGTCAAGCAGAAATAAATCCGATTACCGTTTAAGACTTTAACAGTAGTCGGAAAAAGTTTAATCCCCGCTCTTTTTTAAAGGCTAAGTAGATCTCGAGGCTTAAGAGTCCCCCCGACTTAAATGTCAGAATATGTCTGTAATTAATATTTAATCTGGAAGCCGCGCCGGTGTTGCCAGCGTCTGTGATATCTTTCGACTTTATTTTTTCTATTTAAGGTTAGCGTTCTGATCACTGTGAAAGGTCAGAAGGTTCCCGTATTTTTTATGTAACAGTCGCATTTTGCAAAAGCACTTCTAGTTTCTAACATAATGACATTTTATTAATTATATTAATAATATGTGGGATTACATGTGTCGCCGGAAAATTGCAATTGCTTCATAAGATCGTAATAAATCGGAAGGGAGTGTCAGACTCTTACTGACTAAAACCCACCCGTGATCCTTCTTGTGCCCTTTGCGTTCCAGGGCCGCGGTGACTCTTTCGAACAAATTCCGCAACCCTAGCAGGCACTGACCCTATGGGGCCCCGTCTTCGTTGCTGACGGCTCTTTGAGGCGCGCGTGAAACACTACGCGTCGTCGACTCGGGCCTGGTTGCTATCGGATGGCGAGCCACCCATAACTTGCCATCCGCAGGCCCGCGCCTACGGTGGCCGGGAATCGCCCTGCATTTCAAACCATGGGCGTCTTCTTCTGTTGCGGCGGCTGGGGCGTGAGGTTTCCCTCTCTCGCACGCTGTCCGCCTCCTCCTTCGCTAGCATTACTGCTTCGCAGAAGGAGGCCACCGCTTCCCATGCCTCCTCGCTCCGGACCATGATTTGAACCAGGGCCGGACGCGAGAGGTCGCCGCCGCCGATCGCCTCGACGAGAACACGGCATTGCTCCGCCCAAGCAGGGCAGACCTCCACCGAATGCTCCACCGTGTCCTCCGGGCGATCCACACAGTGTTGACACCCGGACGTGTCCTCCCGCTGGATCCGACAAAGGTACGGATCATAAAACCCTAAATGCATTATCTGCCACGCTAAAATAAGATTTCATGACACATTTTCCTACCTTTTTATACATAACTAGCTGTCCGCACAACTTCGTTTGTGTCACATTTTTCATGACTGCTCCGCTCCTATTGGTCTTAGCGTGATGATATATAGCCTATAGCCTTCCTCGGTAAATGGGCTATCTAACATTGAAAGATTTTTCAAATCAGACCAGAAGTTCCTGAGATTAGCGCGTTCAAACAAACAAACAAACTTCAGCTTTATAATATTAGTATAGATATGTATGGTTGATCAAGGATGTGAGTCTGTTTGTTTGTACTTACTCTCTTCTTATAGTTATATCATTGAACATTGACATTGAATGTGAGCATCCTTGATCCGTAAAGACACCATTTTTATGGATGGGAAATCATCAAATTATTTCTTCCGCTCTGGGTGGAGCCGAAGGGAGTGTCCAACTCTTACCTACTGACTTAGAGCCATCCGTGTTCGGTCCAGGGCCGCGGTGACACTTTCGAACAAATTCTTCAACTCTGGCAGATAATTTGCCTACCTACGAATTCAAAAAAGTATCTTCAAAGTGTTCTTTTAATTTGAAATACTTAACTACATACTATCATAGTAACAGTATTTTTAAAGCATTGGATGATAGTGGACAACGTTAAACGGAACACAACAATTCGTTATCATCTCTCACCAATCGGTACGGTATTGTTTTCACTATGTAGGTACGTAAGGTATTTTAGTTGGAACTGAATGAACTTTTTTTCTCACAAATCCGCGTCGCGTAGATTTGCTAAAAAACTTTAACTATTATCGTTATTTCTAAAAAATATACGAAAGTTTTCAGCAGTTAATTATGAGAATATACTCGTATAATATATGTACCATTTTAATATAACAGAATAATATAATTACATTACGCTACCTAAATGTTCACCTACCTAACACTGAGCTGCTTTAAACTGATGGGGTGTGTCTTAACTTTCCTTCTCCCATACATAGATATATGTACACAACGATCAATTCTCACAACGAAGTACCTAATCCTATAAGGATTCCCCCGTTCTTTCCTTTCGAGATACGGAATGAGGTAGGTACGGAAAATGATCTATCTGTACTTGTGAAAATACTTTGCTGTCGCATTGTCACGTCTGTAATAAGGATAACTCTAAATCTATTTTGGAATCGATTTATTTACGTTGGAATAATAATCTCTTGTGCAATAATAAATACCAGGGCATCAGGCAACCGGGGCAGTATACCGTGCTGTGATCTGCATAACGCTCAGTAGTGCCGCAGTGCGATCCGGACTGCATTCGCCACCGCGAGAATTATAACTGATTTCGATATGCTAATGGCTTCATGCTATATGCGATACAATGCGGGTTTTCCTTATGTTTTTAAATTTTAGACGTGACTTAGCTTGCTCTATATCGTTGAGAGTTAAATTTTGCCATGCAATTTGACTCATAGTCATAGCAGATTGCTAGGGAAAATTTTATATTCCATCCATACGCAAAAAAACGTTTTGTGAATACTTTTGTTTGTACCAGCAGCTAAAAAGCGGAATGTCCAGCCTGATTCTGTTTCGTGATAGCTACAACCAGATCTTTAAGTCAAGAGTGTAAGGGTTACTTATAAACAAGTGTGCTTCAAGTGGAGTTTCCATCAGGTGATATAGTGGTCAAGCTTTCGTAATTGTATGACAAATGTCTGTACCCTGAATTGTGTCAGATTGCTATTGTTACCTACATGTATTATTGCATGAACTGACCTTAGCTGAACCCCTCAATTAATACATACATATATCCCTCTTATTGTTTGCAAGTTGGACTGTCGGAAGTTATGTCCCAGATATCCAACTCAATGTCCAGCTGAATGTCCCCACTTTATTAATTGGATTGTTTTGTTATAAAACTCTGGTTCATGACATTCAACTGCTGTACCTATCTTTTACTTATTTATTTATTCAAACTTCGTGCAACAAAAAAATAAATAGTAGAGAGATACGGAATGTAATGCCATAGACTGCCAAATGTGTTGGAGAGATAAAATGGCAGGTGCAAAGTGAAATTTCTTCAAATATAATATTATGAACTAGTTAGTGAACTTTACGGTTTATTCTTCGCTCAACGTTTCCAATACAAATCAAAATAAAAAAGTAATCGAATGCAACCATAAACAGAAAGGACCATAAACCAGCCACCTGATCCATTAGGAGGCGACGCCATAGACATTAAAAATGGATTTGTTCTTATATCTCCGTCGTTTCGGCGGGAAACCGGAGCGTTTTCAATTACCGATAAATCGGACAGCAGTTCTGTTCTGTCTCTCCATTGGCCCATATTCTGCGGTCGTTCGACAATTATTTCAATTAAGTGAACTCGTATTGTGGTTGTGAATTTAAAGAGGTTATTTATTCATTAATTTACGTTATTGTTCTCTGTATATAGAGTTATGGCTTAACGAAGCTTGTGCGCTGCTGACCTGACCTGGTTTACTAAAGAAGTCCACATCTTTTTCATAAATGCGGAATGGCCATACATGATACCGATCAAATAGTAGTCATTTTAGGTACCTATACTTAAAGTTCATTTTTTGGATTATTTTAAAAGGCGACCTCATCTACTGAAGGGTAGGGTAGAGGTAAAGTTTAACATCATCAACTCCCTACTCTAGTACCATGTTACTTGTCGTTGGCGCAACACTTTTTCCTCTTTCTTCCCTCTTAAGACTCTTAACCGTCACGCACGCCATTAAATGATAAATGCTCGTTCGAATTGGTCGTTTTAAAGTAGATGAGGCCGGTGTTTCCTAGCTGACTACCCTGAGAAGAAACACCGAAACAAACAAACAAACTCAGAAATCAAAGTATCTTTTGAAGTCCATACAATTGTACTGGTCAAATCATAATAAACTTGCAGCGCCTCGCGGTTTCACTCGCTTAGTTCCCTTTCCCATGGGAATGCGGGAATAAAATATAGCCTATGTTACTAAGGGCGAATGTAGCTTTCTAGTGGTGAAACAATTTTTGAAATCGGGCCAGTAGTTTGAGTTTATTCGTTACATACAAAAATACAAATCTTTCCTCTTTATAATATTGGTATAGATAGAAGTATAGTGAGAACCATGTAAGTTGATATCTGAAGTGGTTTTTTGAGGAAAGTACCACACATATTTGAGCGAACCTGTCCAAACGGTGCAAGCATTTGTCAGTTATCGTGTAGCTTGAGAATTTTTAACGAGTTCAACGACTTAATAAACATTAATAAAGTAAGGATTTTTTGCACATATGTATATAATTTATGACAATAGGGACATTCAATCCGTATTCTCTTCAATCGATAAAAATCGTCATAATTTTAGTCAGGTATTTCGTTTAACAATGCATGGACCTAACTAATCTTAAAATTTACTGACATGTATAAACTAGGTAGGCTAGGTATTTTCGCTCCCAGTTATTTTAGGAATAACCTAAAATCACTTGGCAATTCCAAAACGCCACCTGTATACAAACAGGACACTTTTTAATAATATTCCTCTACCAAGCCTCGTCTTTTATCTTGAACATCTTTATGGGGAAAATTTTCGTTAGAATTCTAATTAAATTTCTTGAAAGCAAGTCCCCGAGCCGCGGTGCCAACGTTTTAAGGAAAAAGCGGGAGAGATATTACAAGGTTTTAATGCATGTTAATTAGGAAATAAAAGAGAATTAGAAGTAAATTGTGGTTTTAAATTTTTAGATTGTAGGTACCAATCGCTTTTGATCAGGGAAAATTATACGTAATCTATACTAATATTATAAAGCTGAAGAGTTTGTTTGTTTGTTTGAACGCGCTAATCTCAGGAACTACTGGTTCGAATTGAAAAATTATTTTTGGGTTGAATAGAACATTTATCGAGGAAGGCTTTAGGCTATATATCATCACGCTTAAGCCAATAGGAGCGGAGCAGCGATAAATAATGTTTTAAAATCGGGGATTCCACGGGGACGAAGTCGCGGACAGCAGCTAGTCATGAAATAAATGAACATACAAAGTGGTAAGACCCATAAAGTTACTGTTAGGTATAATAAAGTGAAGTAGTTAGATACATTTCCTTTGCAGAATTTGTTCGAAAGAGTCACCGCGGCCCTGGAACAGAAAGGGCATTAGGAGGATCACGGGTGGGTTTTAGTCTGAAGAGTTTGACACTCCCTTCCGCTCCGCCCAGCGTGGAAGATGTCATTTGATGATTTCCCATCCAATCCAATTTAGTTTCTTCCCCTTTACTGCGAATGTTTGTGGGTAGTTGTACACAAATAACCAACGGTGGCAGTGTATAAAAGGGGGGGTGCCTTGTACTAATTTCTCAGTCGCAACTCAACGGTCAGCGAGTCAACACGTCCCCTGAGGATGCCTCGTGGAGAGGCGAAACACGTGTCGGTAATGGTGTTGGGTTTTGCTTTGCCTTCCTGTATGTGCAAAAAATCCTTGCATTTGCCTTGTAATCTTGCATGTGCATAATATAGCGGGCGGGAGGGAGGTGCATACCTGCAACCCACTAATATTCGCGGAAATTAAAACTAGATATATTGTTTTCATTTTCAGATTTCCCATCCATAAAAATTGGTATAATAATATACATACTTCCTCGGAAAACTACCTCTCTTATTATTTAATTAGGTAAGGTACATGTTTTTTTATCAAATTCTGTTGATAAAAAACATGTACTTATCCCCCATTTTATATACTTCTACACTTACAAATTAATAAAATTGAAATATCTGTTTGTATCTAATACCAAAATAACCAAATATTATTATCATACAACAAAACTCATAAAAAATCTCCTAAACGGCTGTACCGACTTTGACGGGATTTGCACTCGCAGACAGCTGATATTATAAGGAGTTAACTTAAGCTTACTTTTATTTTTTTAAAAGGAAAAGGGTTACGTTAGTTCTGTGAAAAATTAAAACCCATCAAAATAATATTCACGCTACCGAAGCCATGGGTCGAAGCTTCGTGCTAATATAAAGCAATATCGCAGTGAAAACGTTCAAAATAGAAAGATTTCCTCCACATTTTTTTTAATATTAATATCCAACATTAGTGTTAACACCAACAGAAATTTTCGGCCTCAACATAATGCTGTATTTCCGCCACCAATTTCATAGCCTAAAAACTATTACCCCGTCGTTTATAACTTGGGGTGGTGGCGTAGTGTCCAATTTGTCGAGCGTACGATTTACGGAAGTCCACCTGTGTGAGGCCGTGGTCCACTTTAACGTTGGACAATAATATTCATTTCTTGGAACGTAGCGAATGTAGGGTAGGACGCGGTTTGTTAACAAATGTGATTATATTATGCAGTTGGCATGCAGTTTTTGATTAGCTTTTATTTTGTTTTAACTATTGTGGCATTGTAGATGTTTGATAGCAGAATTTTGTTAAAATATTTACTTAGGTGACTGCTGTACGACGTGGTGTTCATTTATTATTAAAAGTTGACCCCGACCTGTAAAGATTGTTGAAGCAAAATTTGAACAGTTGTTGTTTGGTAGTTTACACACCAAAACTTTTTTATTTTTACTTTTTTACAAAAGAAATTATATTAGGCAATGGGTGGCTATCTATTTAAATAATCAACTTATGCATAGTTTTTCTTTAGAACGTAATAAAGAAAATGAGTTCACTAGCATCAAAACATATGTCGCAAATAAACATTTATCTTTATTCAGTTAAAACAGTGGTTCTTAACTGGTGGTCCGCGGACCACTGGTGGTCCCTGGCAGCACTCGAAGTGGTCCGCGAAGACAACCCTTATAATACAATAGTTTCGCTCGGTTAAATTGGACCTTAAACTGCAAGGGACCAAAAGGAAGTAGGTAGTGATTGAAATGCAATATAATACTACCTTGTAAGATATACGTACTTGAGACAGGAAATTAGGTAATTAAAAACACGATTTTACAGGAAATATTCTTTTAAGTATCGAAAAAAAACTTTTTACAAAAAAATACAACCGACTTTTACACTAAAAATAAAAAAAGTGCAAAATAACTTTAATTTCGGAACTCGGTGTTTGTGGTTGCTTTTTCGTTTTTTGAACACCGACTTCCGAAATTAAAGTTATTTTGCACTTTTTTATTTTTAACCGACTTCTAAAAAAGGAGGAGGTTCTCAATTCGGTTCGCGCATAACTCCGTCGCTTGTCAACCGATTTGAAAAATTCTTTTTTTGTTGGTACCTACATCCCCTCCCCTCCCCCCACCTAAACGAACCAATCACATTGGTGTAAAAAAACGTACTGTTCCTTTGCAGAGTAAACTAAGAGGTCGTCAATGTAGATAATGTAGATATTTTTTTTAGATTTTTCGAAAACCGCTTGGTCGATTTTGATAAAATTTTCATGGGACCATTTGGGAAGTATACCCTTTCCACCAAAAAAAGAATTTTTCAAATCGGTTGACAAGCGACGGAGTTATGCGCGAACAAACATAAAAAAAAAAATACAAACATCCGAATTGAGAACCTCCTCCTTTTTTAGAAGTCGGTTAAAAAGTGCTACACACTACCTAACTTTGTTTTCATTGATAGGTATATGTATCTATGAGAACAGGGGTTCTCGGCACTTCTAACAACTTTTTAAAAAAGCAACGAAATCGGTTGTGTGTCAGGTTTGCCATGATTTCGGCCATTAATAGCACTGCAACGGATTCGGAAATGATCAGCAAATAGTATGGAGCCGCTAAACAAACGATATTCCTATTTCCTCCAAGACGTTGTTGGTCTATGGCAAGCCAAAAATTTTGCCAAATGGTCCCTTATAACCAAATGGTTAAGAACCACTGAGTTAAAAGATAAGAAGGTAAATTAAATACGCTGAAAATCTACTTTAAAGAGTTTAGTGTCGCGTTTAGCGCTAACAAGCAAAGAATGGATTCGCCTGTGCTTTGACCCTCTTAAGCAATAAGTTCTCCCTATTCTGATAAGGTTTGATGAGACTGACTGAGGCATGATTTGTGCTGGCCTGGTGGCAGACCACCGCACAGATCATGTCTACATACATGACAACTGAGAAACTTATTCCGCGAAAGGTTTATGATAATATTTCGCCGGTTACCTATGTTTCAGACGCATGCACCAAATAGCCAGCGAGCTTTTGCCATAACTGGGCATAATTCTAAACCTAAGGACAATTCGTCCGACCTAGGAATCGAAAGACTATTGCCCATATTTCAAAACGTAAACTGCAAATCAACCTGAACTCCAACTCGAGCACGAAAATGTCAATGAAAGCTTGCCTCTCGCTCGAGAGATGAGGAAGCAAATGGGCAAATGTGCTTGCTAAGTTAAAACTCATCTTTCGAGCACGAAAACTTTAATTGATAACCAGCTCCGATGGAGTTGGGATTCGAGATGAGTTGGAGATAACGTTTTGTAATAAGGGACTTATTATTGTTGTTAGGATAATAAGGGAGGGAGATGGGATCTCTCCCGTCAGTATTTCTCGGTTCGTGCAACCAGTTCACCCACGGCGTACTCACCGTAGTTATTTCTAATTCCCTAGCACCCACACTGTTTGTCTTCCTGTTACGTACGAGTAGATTAATTTCTATAACTTTGTAACTTTATTTTCTCCCACAAGTAGATAACAAATGGTATACATTTCACAAAGAAAGCAGTTTGCAGAAGGGAGACAGGAGCCCATACTAATATCTATCAATCAACTATGAGTAGATAGTCCATCAAGCTTATTCTCCAAGCTACTAGTGGCTAAGCTTGACTGACCATTCTTAGTGGCTTTGCTGTAGACAAAACCTACCTGCAGAATAAACCCAGAGTCACAGCACACATCCATTTAGCTAAATAGAAAAGGAGTAACGTAAACAGAGAGGTAATATCTAATAATCTCCAAATCCACCTGAGCTGGCAACCCTAAGAACCGCTAATGCACCGGCAGGCAGTTACTATAAAAGCGGTAATTACCGCTCGACCTTTCCCGCGCTGCCGATGACAGTAAACTTTTACTACCACTAAAAATAATGGCCGGCCAAGTGAATCGATAGCTGTGTACTGCAAGACTGATCTTTTTCGTCAAATCTTTAACTGGTTTAAGCATAATATACTTTCAGGAGGAGAGGATAACTACAGTAACGATGGCGAAAGATGGTTATTATTGACTACTAAAGCAGCATAGAAAACGAAAGAATGTATGCTGCTCTCCCAAATAAATTGGGATTTGAGATACGGACAATCAATACCTAATGTTGCCTAACATACCTACACTTTACAGAAACGTGATGCATAGGTAGATACCAACGCACCTACAAAAGCAAGTTATCATCATTGTCTTCCAAAAGGTACGTTAAGGACTGACTACGTAAGCTTATTGGTACGTCAGGCACAATTAAACATATTGCAAAAATCGAACCCAACAGCCCAAAACGATACTGTGCCAAAGCAATAACTAAACCACTTTGCTAATCGACTGTCGCAGCATCATCAGAAAATAACAGGCCCAGAAAGATTATATTAGAAAACCAAATAGCTTTCTCCGGAGAAGTTCATCCGTAGTGATTCCATTGGCTCAGATAAATAAGTTTCTCCGCTGAAACTTGATTTAGTCTCGCGGAGCCAGCAGACTCCGACTGTCGTCCCGCAGTTAACTCAATTCCGTTTTATTGCACATTTACTGCTGCCTCGGTTACTTGTAGCTTTTATAATGTTAGAGCAATAATCTTGGATAGTCAAGTTATGTTTGAGCTGAGCTAGTTTATCTACTGTTTGTTTATGTATTGAGAAGAAGAGTCTGAGAGTCAGTTAGGAAGAGAATAACATGATAGGTACTGTTTCATCGTCTCTTAACCTCGCTCCACGTTTAGTATTTAGGCTGTCGAGATGATGAGCAGTTCTCTTTGTACTAATAAAATAAGAGTACCTATGGTTAAAAATTATCACCATCGTACTTTATACTTTCGGCACAGGTAACATTCATATTCAGAATTCAAATCATTCATCATCAGCTGCTGCTGGTTGGGTAATAAACAGAAAAATAGAATTAAAGGTGTTGCTATAAATCGTAATTTTTTTGCTTCTTCTTCGCTGTGAGTTTGATTCATAAGACAAAATGGGACCAAATAATCGAAAAGCCTAGTATTCAAACTACTAAAAAACTTAAATTCATCACCTGACATAATATGATGACAGCTGAGTAACGTCAAAAACGTCATTGCGACAACACACGTAAAAGGGAAAACCACAATAATTTGTGTAAAACAGTTGTTTGAACTCCATTGAATACGAAATACAGTAATAAAAACCATAAAAAATGGCATCAATACCGCTAATGTACGCCCAGGAAGATTGTGAGTTAGGAGGAAAGGAATCTATCGAGGTACGTTGACGATTTATGTTATTTTATAGTGAATGTTGTCCTCAATGTTTGTCCTTCAACATATTGTGCTTTTAAACATAGAACTCACTTATACAAAACATGTATCCGTCTAGAATATATTCATGTACAAATTTCCTCTTCAGTTTGAAGCATAAACAAGTTTTATTGTTCTATGGTACCGTAAATAATCTCCGTTTGTTCCATTTCCCACATGATTATGTACAATGTTAAGGCCGTTGATAAGATAAAGCCTCATTTTACAAAATATGTATATTTTCCTGTAATTCGCAATTCTTTATTGATATACTATAAATATCAGTTTATTATGTTGAAATGGCTACTTAATAAAGAGACATCAACAGATTCATGAATAAATCACCAACTCTTGCATTCAATATTATTCTTGAAATGAACCTCCATTTTGTATATTTAGCAGCTGTTTACATTATATTAATTTATACTATTTACTCTGTACCTACTTAAGTATTACTTTACAGTAATTATTTGTCACGTAAATGTATACAGGCTTTATATTTAAAATTAGTTAGTCTACTAGCAATTTCATCATCGTAGGTAAATAACAAATGGGGATGTCCTCTGACTTTCCCAGTACTAAAAACACTGTCAAATCAAGTTGAAATCTTACATGACCTCAAATGCTAAAGAAGCAAGTACAGATATAATAATAACAAAACTCTTTATTTCAACGATAATTTAAGTTTTATTTTAAAGTAACAACAGCAACATACACAGTAAACACTTTTGGTTTCCAGAACTCGGATATGGGTCAAACAAAATCATTTTGTGCCCACAATTCAATATTATATGTACAACTCGGATACATTCTGAGCACACAAAGAAATTATTGCTCAATCCACCACATATTCGATTTCTGTGCACCAAAAGAGTTAAAGAGAAGAATAAAATTTCACTGAACATGCCTATATTGAATGGAACTTGAATATAGTTTATCTTCTATCTTACATAACAAGACAATCAATTGCTGTTGTCTATTAGTTTTTTCAAAGGAAAATAAACGGTATTGAATGTTTATCTTGTCTGTCACTCATGACAGTCATTCACTTTCAGTTTTACTGCTAATAAAATTCATATTCATGCATGATTAAGTTAAAAACATGAGCAAACTTTCGCATGAGTAAAAAAATGCTCAATAATCATTTAAATGCAATGTAAAACTGTCTTCTTTTCTATTCAATGGTGAACTGTAAAGGGTCTCTGTCCAGTAGGTGGCCTTATTTAAATCTGGTTTAGGCATTCATGCATGCCTAAACGGTGTATATATAAAGAGAGTTCTGTGTACTCCAATAAATGGCTCTTGTTTTACACACTCACACTTAGTATCAAACAACTACAAAACTCCTTATTGTCAAGTTTAAAACAGATTTTTTTTTTATAATTAATGGCCAAATGCCAGGGTCTCAACTGATGGAAGCCGATGATAAACAAAAAAATTATTACATAATTAATTCACTTTCCAGGATGATTTTGCATACCGCAACAATGTGGCCAACGCAGACAAAGAGATTCGTCTGGGGTTTGTGCGCAAAGTCTATGGTCTTCTCTCAGTGCAACTTCTGGCTACTGTTGCAATCGCTGCCACATTCCATCTTGTTGAGCCTGTCAAGCTCTTCATACATCAGAAGTAAGGAAATTTTAAAATTTTATTTCTTCACTTCTTGCTTAATAATTACTAGCGACCCGCCCCGGCTTCGCATGGATGCAATGTAGATACTAATGTTTTCTCTACTATAATATGCATGTATTATACATATAAACCTTCCTTAAGAATCAGTCTATCTATTAAAAAAAAAACCGCATCAAAATCCGTTGCGTAGTTTTAAAGATCTAAGCATACATAACGACAGACGGCGGATAGCGACTTTGTTTTATACTATGTAGTGATATTGTCATACTAACGATGAATAATTGGAAAAAAAAAACCATACAATACCTACTTAATATTAACTTGAAAGTCTGTAAATAGTAAAAAAAAAGTTTCTGTGTCCCTCTGTCTGTTTCTCTGCTTACGTCTCCTAAACCATGCAATGAACTTTGATGTGGTGACGGGAATGATAAATGAGGAAAGTTTGTGTTTATAATTTTTCACTGTTGTGACGCCAGGTTGTGTCACTAGTAATATATTATAATTTACAGTTTTCCTCATTTCACTTTCAACACAAAGGGACATTTATTTAAATACTTGCAACAAATATTATCCTCATTCTAAAGACAGTTGTATCTTGTGTTTGAAATTCTGTTTACAATAAAAAGTTATAATAGATACTCGAATCACAATGAGTGCAGCATTCCATGGTCCTAAATGGCTACGGTGACAATGAATGATTCATCTGCCTCTTGTATGTAGTAACATTGATGCAATGCCTGCTAAATGTAGTTATTATGACAACATCCTTACACCAATTTTTAGCAGATGGGATGGAAAGGATTTAGAAATTATGATGATTTGATTATTCATTCATGATATTTGCCAAGGGGTTGAGTATTATTGCGAAGACAACTTATGATAGGAACAAAAGGGTTTGTAGGTATGTCATGTATAACATTGAATTTGTTACCGAGTTTTAGAGGCCAGATTGGCATTTTTACAGATTTCAATTTATCTATGAAAATATTATGTATAGTATTTCAAAAAAATCTTTAAAAAAAGTTATCTAAGAGAATCGCGGTGACGTAGATTATGAGGAACCCTGACAGCTCTCTTTTGTAAATAAATATGGATTCATGGTTAGCAGCCCGACCCCACAGCAAAACACCGTATGATATAATGCTATGAAAGTAACTAAAGTAGACCAAACATGCGGATTCTACGTCTGTAAACTGTTTCATTTTTCTAATAGCATAAGCGGCTGAGCTTAGACGACCAGCAAGAAATAACACCCCAATGTAATTTCTTCTTTTTTCCAACTATATTTGGGCGCTGATCCAAATATAGGTGGGAAGCTTGGTAAATTTATTGTTTCATTGATGAAATTTCTTTTCCAGTGACTGGATGGTGATAATAGCATTTGTACTCAGCATGATAGTGTTGTTTGCACTCATCGCCAAGAGGAAGGACTCTCCCGCCAACCTGTACCTGCTAGCTGCTTTTGTTAGTATATAATGTACATATTCAAGTAAATGTATAAACTGGCTATTTTTTGATGTGATTGTGGATGACCAAATCCAAAATTACGAGGAATACGGAAAAATACTTAAAGGCGTCTCGGACCTAAAGAAAACTAAAACTGCGTCATTGGATTATACAAAAATTAATTATACCCTTTTAAAAAGTCAAAATTTTATATATGAAAGGTATAAAACTACCTTGTCTACAACCAGTGTATAAAAAAGAGTCTTAAGCACTGAACTTGAACCACCCTCCGACCACATACGCTTTCATTTTGACATGTAACCATATTTATTGAGTGTTTCGCGATATTGGGCAGACGATTTTTTTAACATAATACGTAGCAATCGATCTGAAATTCCACTCGATTATGAGTGCAAATGCGATTTTTAATTTACTAGCAGCACCCCGCACGACCCCGTATTTCCCGTTCCTGTGGGAATACGAAGATAAAATAGATACATTTATAAGCCTATGTTTCTCGCTGATAATGTAGCTTTGCATTGGTGGAAAAATAGTTAAAATCGGTCCAGTAAATTTGGAGCTTATTGAGTACAAACAAAAAAATCTTTCCTATTTATAAAATACTAGCAGCGGCCCGCGGTTTCACCCGCATAGTTCCCGTTCCCGTGTGAATACGGGGATAAAATATAGCCTATGTCACCCGGGGATAGTGTAGCTTCCAAACAGTGAAAGAATTTTTCAAATCGCTTCAGTAGTTTCGGAGCCTATTCAATACAAACAAACAAACAAATCTTTCCTAATAGTAGTATAGATTGGTATAGATTACACAGTTAGGGTACTGTTGTTTCAGACGATCGTACAAGCGTACTCAGTGGGCGTGGTGGTGTCGTACTACAACACCGCCGTGGTCCTGCAAGCGCTGACGCTCACCTTCGCTGTGGTCTTCTCTCTGACAGTCTTTACGCTCAATACCAAGACTGACTTCTCTTTTATTGGATATGGGTAAGTCTCAGACGTCTCTGAATTTATTCGGCAAGACCAAAAGGCGCTCTCGGTCGACGCGAACGCGACGATCGCGTATTTGCACGATGATCGCTAACGCTAAGATCAATCAAATGTCACACAGATGTTAATGTGGTGTAAACTAGAGCACATGTACACAAATGTGTACAAAAATACAGTTACCTTAACTGTATTTTGCGTAAGCTGTCTCGATAACAAGAGTCGTTTTCTATAATAAGCTTTTAGAGAAGCATCAGTTTATATCCCAATTGGAGATTTGTCACAATTTGTCAATTTTAGTTGAGGTATAAATTATCCAAGAAAACTTGAAACTTAATATAGATCGGAAACACCCCAATTTGGACCCCATATTATTGTGATCCTGCCCAGGTCCTGCCTCATTCTTCCCAGCTAAATCACTAGGAAGTGGTGACGGGTGGGCGTTTTGGGGGACTGTCTTTATGTAAAATTTGACGTTCAAAAAGTGCTGTCTCTCAGCCTAGTTTGAATAAATGACTTTTGATTTTTTTTTATTTTGTCGTCAAAAATATTTCAAATTAGCTCTAAACCAACCCATTTTAAAGAAATACCTACCTAATTACTTGTCACACTATACTGCCGGAATATACTAACTAACGACCTCTACAAAATCTATTTCAGTCTGTTCGCCGGCCTCAGCGTGCTCATCGTTGGCGGTCTACTCCAACTCTTCATCCAGAGCTCCGCGTTCGAGTTCGCCCTGTCCTTCGTCGGAGCCATTCTGTTCAGTCTCTTCCTAATATTCGACACACACATGATGATGACCACACTATCTCCCGAGGAGTACATCCTGGCCACCATCAACCTATACCTGGACATCATCAACCTGTTCTTGTACATTCTACGAATCCTCAACGAGCTGAACAGGAATTAAATTCCGATGTGTCATTTGCATTTTCTTATTATTATTTTTTTGTGTATTTAGAACATTTTATTGCACGTTATTATCTGGATGTGAACGGCTGTGAATAAGAAAATTATATATATATTTTTAATCTCTACTTAATTTGCAGTACCTATTGTTGAATTAAGTTTTTCAGATTTTACACGTCATGGAAATACACCAATGTCATCCGAAATATTTTATTGCGTGGTCCGACTTTAGTGACCAGTAACTACCAAGTGTGTTCCTGGCTTATTATGCCCTTTGCTTTTGCAATTATCTTCGTCGGGACAAGATGGGTTAATGAGATGAATGATGGGCGAAGACATCTTTACTGAGCTATTTTGTATTACGTTTCTTTACTGTTAGGTACAGAACTAATTTTCAAGTAAAACAACATGAAATTATTGGACATTAATATTGATAAACAGTCGTTTAGTAAATTTAATAAATGATATTGCGTTGTAAACTGCGTCTGTAAATGTTTGTAATTCTCTATGTGATTGACACCTTACGTTGTGGACACGGCACTGTATTTTGTCATTACCTACATTACCAACGTAATCGTGGTGCACAACTGTTAAAATATAAATTATTTCATTATTCATCTCAATTATTTTATTTATTCAACATCCAAAGCTATCACCTAGTATTAGGGTGTTTCACGCCGATCGATCGGTGGCCAAATGCATCGGGCGGTCGTATAGTTACGGAGGTGTTTCAGATCGGAATTTTGAGACGGACGTGGCAGCAGAAGAGATGTAAAACGAAGAGGTTCAGCTATCCCACTGGCGTTTTACGAGCGTCGGCGCCTCTCGAACGTGTGAGAGAACGCAACGTTGACGCTGCGTAGACGCGACGTTGACGTTGCGTCGTCGCGTGACAAGCATTAACGTCCGCTGAACGCGACGTCAACGTCGCGTCTACGCAGCGTCAACGTCGCGTCTACACAACACAATGTTAACGTCGCGTTTGTTGGCAACAAGTACAATCACTCCGTCCTGCTCTGTCCGTGTGAGTACGGGCGGGGGTTTGTATAAAAAAGAAAAATCCTTTTGCGAAATGCAACAATATATTTTACAGGGAAACATTATTTCATACATCACAATAATCATAACCTAAAAGTTTCACAAAAATATTTACATTATACCAAATGGAATATACAGATGATTTGAACAATGATACAACTAAATTTCTTGCTAAAACAGTTGTAAAAAGAACATTTACAATTTTGACTAATAGAACTCATTAATTGAAGCTTCAAGATGATGGCATCACTATATTAGGATGTTTAAAAGTTATATTAGCAGTATTTTTCAATTCAATTTCAATTTCACCACCCAATCTACAGTTAGAGAATCTTTCTTCATGTAAATGAGCCATTAGGCCGAATCCGAATTGAAATTAACTTGGTTTGGCAATTAAAGATCAAAAAGTACTTACTTGTAGTTGTAGGATTAGGGAAGTATTTTACAATAATGCATGTTGACTTGAATCAGTCACGCTGCTGATTCAAGCATATAAATTCGTATTTTATTTAAGATATAGCAGTAAATATCAAATTTGGAGTACAAATAAAACACAGTTCAATGCGAAATGTTCTTGAACTTCAATGTCAATCAAACTGACACAAAGTCAATTTTATACCCGAATTATTAATTATTGTGCCTTTTTCTGTAATCATGTAGCTTCTGCTTCGCTTGTGTTCACACGAAATGTCGGTTGGTTAGGTGTAGTGAATGTGAATTTAGCTGTCAATCCATATAAACATGTAACCGTAGTTCATTTCATGCTCATTCCACCTAAATCTAAGTTCTCACGGTAAGATGTGGACAGAATGAGGCAGATGTATCTCTCATGGTGACACGTGCTGTAAGGTAGGTGACAGCCGAGTTAGATTTACGCCACGCCAGTATAGGGAACGTGCACGGCTTAGACTATGCCATCTAGTGTTGCAAATCTGAAACTTTTACGTTGTAAATATTTGACCTGTGCTGCCGCCTATACTTCCTGCACCCTCCGTTTAGGGGAACGTGCACGAAGTAGACTGTGCCATCTAGCATTGCAAATTTGGAACTTATAAGTAAAATATACTTGACATTGATGCGTCTGTGCTGCCTAAGCTTCTGCACGTTCCCTATTACCACTCATTAAGGTCTTTGTACCACATAGAGGGAGAGGCCCTTGTCCCACAGTGTAACAATATAGGTTACATAGATTAGATAGATGAGGACCTATGATATATTCTGTACACAAAGTATCCATAGATATCAAAATCCACCATGTTTAGTTTTGTCCCTTTTATTCTTGAGTATGTTCAGTCCTACATTACTTTAAGTGAGTATATATCATGTCGATTCATTACTTCCTACCCTTAACAGGGGTTGTGATATGTCGCCCGAGTACATTTATCCAAGTTCAATCATCATTCTCAAGTGATTTTATGGGCACATCAGCATTACTCGATACAGGTTCAGTCTCTTTTTCTGTTGAATGTATTTCTAGATTAAATTTCATATTGCTATCAGGATCTTCTTTGATTTCTTCATTTAAAGTTTCTGTTATTATCTCCTCACTTTGTAAGACGTCTTGTTCAGTTTCTGTATTATTCTCTCCACTTCCTAGGTCTTCTGTTTCGCTTGGTTTTTTACTTCCACTGTCTTCTTCTGTTACACTTTGTAACGTGTTATCTACTGCTTCCACTACACTTTCTTTTTTCTTATCATTTTCATCTTCTACTATTCCTATTATACTTTCTAACAGTTTTTCAGTGTCAACTTCTTCTGCTATACTATCTGACTTCTTATTAATGTCATCTTCGCCCAATACATTTTCTAACTTGTCATTACTTTCAACTTCTGCTATGACACTTTCCATCCTCTTATCACTGTCTACTTCTTCATTAACAGCATCTATCTTATTCTTATCATTTTCTACCTTATCATTGTCACTTGCTACTGGACATTCTTTGCTGTTCTCGTCTTTCTGCTCACTGATTACATATTTCATTTCAACATCTTCATATTTTATATATTCTTCTTCATTCATTTCAATATCTTCTTCTTTAAATATAATTTCTGGTTCTATTTTTTCTATTTCCAGTGTTAAGTATTGTACTTTTTCTTCTGGTAGGGACCTGAAAATAATAAATTGTATTCTATTAACAATCTTGAAAACCATTGTTGTTACCATAATTTTCATATCAGCCAGACTGAACTATGTCCACTCTATTCATCTTGAATTCCACAAGATGCTATTTTTAGTGTAGTAATAGTGGTAGTAGTAGTTTAGTGTAGTATTAGTAGTAGTGGGTTTTTAATTTTTTTATGTATATATTTAGGTGGATATAAACTTCCACCATAACATTAGATTACTTTGTGTTTTTCACGAGTTTCTGCATTAACTGCTTACAGAGGGCATCATTATCTAACAACTCACCAATACTCAATACCCAAGAGAATGAGGACAGAAGGGTACTACAATGACATCTTAAAACCGCAATGATTCTGATGTGAGAAAGAGACAGAGCTATGCAGGACGAATAGCACTATCGCTTTACAACTCACCTCTTGACATCCTCCAAAGTCTTGAACTTCTGCACAGAGTTCCCGATGCTGGCTTTACACCGTGTGCGATGGCGAGTCAGCAGTTCGAACGAGTCGAACTTCTCCGTACAGCCATAGCAGGCATGCTTGTTGTGGCATGTCTCGTGAACCATCAGGTCTGTAGTCGTCTGGAAATCTGAGTAGGGGAGATAATTATTTAAAGCAAGCAATTTTATTTTTGTTTCCGGCAATCATCTAGTGGAAACATCTGGTTAACTAACGCGGAAGTATCCCCTATATTTAAACAATACTTCTGTGTTTACTCTACAAAGCGAGTAGAACCACCGGCAAAATTAAATGCATTCATACAATGAGGTGTTGTATTGCTCTTTTTTAATATGGGAAATCTTCAAATTACTTCTTCCACTCTGCAGAGTGGAAGGCTGTCAGACTCTAAAGAAAACACCTGTTTCTACAAATGACCTTTTGCGTTCCACTTCCATGGTCAATGACTCTTTCGAACAAATGCAAGCTGAGGACCTAGCAGGCCCCGTCGTTTTATACTGACATCTATTTGATGTGCTTATCGGACGGCGAGCCACCCAACGCTCGCCATCCACAGGCCGGCGATGTTCTATTTATGAAAAGTTTGATGTGCTACTGATTCTTTCCGTGGTAACGGAATGACGGTGGAAGAGGGTTTTATTTTTTTTTTAACATTCAAAAAGCGATGAATTTGATGTTGATAATAAGTATAACTCACTTCGTTTACAAATCTTGCACTGATGCAGGTCGCAGCGTTTCTTCTCCGGCGACACACTCCCGTCGGCCTTTCTCTTGACAGTTTTGTAGGAATGTTGGGCTATCACGTGCGCCTGAATAAATAATAATGTTGCATGAATAAATACAATAGTTGATTATATTTGTTTATTACTGAAGCTTAATGCAAGTAAAAATCACTAAAAGAAGTCGATCTTAGTCTGACACAGAGACACACAAGAAAGAAAAATATCTATACTAATATTATAGAGAGGAAAGATTTGCATTTTTGTATGTAACGAATAAACTCAAAAACTACTGGAACAATTTCAAAAATTCTTTCACCATTAGAAAGCTACATTCACCCTGAGTAACATAGGCTATATTTTATCCCCGTATTCCTACGGAAACGTATAACTACGCGGGTAAAACCGCTGCTAGTTATTAATACAATAAGGCATATGGTTATAGACTTTACTATTGACATCAGTGTTATTTAGAAGTAAAGTCAGAAGTGACGGTTGTTTATTAATGTCACTGAAACTACTGCTCCAAATAATTTTTTCACTTTTCTTTCCAAGTCGTAGAAAAAATTAACTTAATATAACAAAAATAAAGTATGGAGACCTTAAGTCCAGTAACACTGTTGAAAGACTTGGTGCACAATAAACACTCTAGTGACAGATCAGGAGTCAGCTCATTTTCCTGCTCTCCTTCACTTGTGGGCTCCTGTTTCACTTCCATTTCTATAAACTGGAAAGAGACATCAATTTTATTATTTTCAATAATTTTATCTACGGTAATAGTCAAAAGGGACTTTATGCAACAAGGCATTCTCTACCAGTCAACCTTTGGTTTTAATACTCATGAATCAGTCAAAGCTGAGGTGCACTGGTCCAGTATTCCAATCCAGCACTGAAATTCTAGCCTGTTATGTATGCTTAACCAATACTGGATGTATTGGTTGGGAATAGAAAAATATCTAAATACTTAGACGTTGATTGAATTTTACTGAATTCATTGGGATTTAACTTAACTTTTTGAGCTTTTCACTTAAATTTATAATACTAGTATTTCGCTTGGGGGCGCGAGTTGCGAGCAACTCGCGGTGTCTTTTTAGTATTTTTTTACTAACAACAAAGGGGTTGAAAGTAGGGGGTTGAAAAGGGTTAAATTTTTTACTGGCAATATACTCATCCAGACACCTTCTATACAACCCCGAAGACAATTTTTCTCTACAATGTCAGGTTTCTGAAATACGCAAAGGGGTTGAAAGTAGGGGGTAGAAAAGGGTTGAATAGGGTTGATTTTTTTATTGGCCATATACTCATCCAGACACCCTCTATACAACCCCGAAGACCATTTTTCCCTTCTATGTTAGGTTTCTGAGATACGCAAAGGGGTTGAAAGTAGGGGGTTGAAAAGGGTTGAATTTTTATTGGCCATATACTCATCTAAATACCCTTTATACAACCTCGAAAACTATTTTTCTCTACAATGTCAAGTTTCTGAGATACGCAAAGGGGTTGAAAGTAGGGGGTTGAAAAGGGTTGAATAGGGTTGAATTTTTTATTGGCCATATACTCATCCAAACACCCTCTATACAACCCCGAAAACCATTTTTCTCTTAAATGTCAGGTTTCTGAGATACGCAAAGGGGTTGTAAAAAGGGGGTTGAAAAGGGGTAGTTTTTTTTTTGTTTTCTACTCATCCAAACACCCTCTATACAACCCTGAAAACCATTTTTCTCTTCGACGTCAGGTTTCTGAGATAAGCAATGGGGTTGAAAGATGGGGGTGGAAAAGTTGAAGTTTCAGATTTTTCCCATACTCACCCCGACACCTTCTATACAACCCCATAAAAAGTTTTCACCTTCTAGCACGGGAAGTGGGAGAACAATTATGTCAATCAGTCAATCAATCAATCAGTGAGTGGTTTTTTAATTATATATAATATAATAATATAATAATACCACATTAATTAGAGGCTTCAAATAAAGCATTCATTAAAAAAAAATTAGAGACCATTTAGAAATAAACTATACTATATTATATAAATAATCTAACTTAATATTATAAATGTGTGTGTGAGTTAGTTTGTTTGTTATGCTTTCACAACTAAACCAATAAACCAATTTTAAAAATTCTTTCACAAATGGAAAGCTACATTATCAGTGAGTAAACATAAGCTTTATTTTAACCCCATATTCCCACAGGAACAGTGTTGCGAGTAGTTACATAAATATTATAATCAGGCAATTAAAATAAATGATGACTACTGATAATGACAGATATCAAACAATTTTCCAATTAAAGTGTTCATATTCATATGCACACCAATTGCTTCTTGCTATTCAAAAGAAGTTCAAACATACTTACTTGTGATACCTGGTGTACTTCTGTTCCATTTTTCACGTCTTTATTCTCAGAGTTTAATGGATCCAGCGATATTGTACCTACAAATATAGAAACTATTTAAAAACAGAGACAAGCTTTTAGTGCGTGTCTGAACTCATATGACTAGTATTTACTATAAAAGCATACTATGCATTTTGGCGAAAAAGCTAAACAACAATCAGTTCACATGACATAAGTTTGTCATGGCATGGTGTGCTGATGTTTTAATCTGAGATTATGCTTCAGTAATTTATGCACACACACATTAAGTATAACAAGTGAAGAGTTAGTACTGCTTATATCAAAGAAATTCAAACTAGAAAGCTTATAGTGGGTATCACACTCTTGTGCTCTTTGCTCCTGCAACTTCTCCATCTATTGGTTATGTTTGCGAACTTGGTATGCACAAGAGCAGAGCACATGAGGTCCACAAGCATAGTGAATACCCACCATTAAATGACATCGAACTATAAACAAACACTCAAAAATATGGAGTCGATAGGTATATGGTATACCATGCTAATTTTCTATATTGTGACCACCATTGCATATTCATAAAAATATCTGAACTTTCAAAACCATCTATCAAGTTGATTTAATTGACTACAGTAGTTCTTACTAAACAAATCAGAGACATTTATGAATTACGTTCTAGTCATTTATGTATGTGTATCAACAGCACTCACCATTAATAGTAATATTCATAGGTGGAGGTTCCACTAACTCTTCTGGTTCTATTTTAATATCCAAATTGGCCAATTCTGTCTCTACATATGAGTTATCTGTACCATTAACAGGATACTCCTCATCCGATACCACTTCCTGCTTGATTTTTACCTCCATTGGATCATTGAACATGGAACCGTTAACGTTTTTGTCCACTTGTATCGGTTTAGGCCAGACTTTTTCAATGTCTATTTCAGCGGTGAACCTCATTCTGAGTAGTAAGTCACAGTTACGCACTTTTGAGGCAAAGGTTGCTGCATCCAATAACCTTTGATAGCATGGAACGCATAAGACTTTTGAATGTCTATCTGTCAGTGATATCTGTAAATTTTAATAATTATAAACTTTGAAGTCCTCATAATGTGAATAAGTTAAAATAATGTGAAACTAATTCATTTTGATAATTACATAAATGATGTAAAAGTTACTGTTGTTCCTAAAATTATTCAAACTAATATAAGCCATAGCTTCATTGGACATAATGTTTGCAAAACTTATCACAAAATTAATGATAAAAACTATGATTTATTTACATATTCTGACCTATGAAAGTCTCCTCTAAACTAGAATAATAATTAATATGCCTTTATGCAATAAACAATTAAAATACAAGTCACAAGAGAAAGGGGAAAGAGTCTAGAAAATAACCTTGTCTTAATTGCAATTACTACTAATGTTTATCGTTGTTACTAACCTCAACATTAGCTAATTTAGCCAAATCCTCGGCTATGGTGGCTTCCATACCGTCCCAAGGAGGGGCCCAGGCTTGGAAAACGTTACAACAACTCTTTTTATCGTCCAACTTTTTAAGACAAGCACGACATTCACGAACTGCGTCCTCCTGTGCATCCTCCTTTGTTTGGACAACAGTGTCGGACATCGTCTGCTGCCTAACAAATCACAGTAAACACATGAATATAAATATAAAAGTAAATAAAACATTTAAAAATATTTAGATCGCGTGAGGTTTGTCATTTTTAATGACAATTTTGACGTATAGTTCTTGCAATAGAATAGACAAAATTACATTTCCGAAATGAGATTTTTTTGCAATTGAATTATTACTCGTTATTGTTTAAAAATATTATTGCTGTTAAACGAGTTACAATTTTATATAATTTCGTTATTATCACTTCGTTTGTTCGGATGACTCGAAATATTGTAATTTTTCTCTTACATTACTCGTGTGAACACGATTGTACTCGACTTGCATGACAGAAAAGAGACCAACTCACTCACTCATCTACAATTAATTTAGTCTCTGGTCACCAGTACTGTCGATTATTTTGAACCATGTACACAATGGTCCATGCTGGTCGGTCAGTGTTACAAGAGCAAAAAAATAAATAATCCAAAAGTAGTCCATAAATAATTTTCTATTCATGCATAACTATTCCCTCAAAAACAGTTAATTTCGATACTGTAATACGGCATTTACAACAACGAACACGCATAATTATGTAAACAGTGCGCTCGCTATTCGGCTCGTGGTTCGCGTCGCGATTCGAGCGTTCGCGTTGGAAGCGGTTTTTCGGACGCGAATCAAAGGGCACGAATGGCGAACACGATTGTGTAAATGCGGTGTTATATTTGTAATCTATACTAATATTATATAGATGTAAAGTTTGTGCGCTTGTAGGGGTAAATCTCTGGATCCACTGACCTGATTTTGAAAATCTTTTAACAATAGAAAGCCTCATTATTGTTTCAGCTATATTTTTTCCCTGTATTCCCTTTGGAAGAGGCACAAAGCGGGTGAACTAGTTATAAATAAATGGTACATACTTCTCAACAGCTTTAACGGGCGCATCTTTCTTCAAAAGTTTATTCTTGACTGGCATCACTGCTTTTTTACGATTTGGTAGATTACGGGATGGCACTGCATTGTACTTCAGTACCCGCTCGGAATTTTCTATAAGGAAAATAAATGCTCAATCATATACTTTCAAATTAACTGAAACATGCTTGTTATTTCAAACGAAATACATACTTGATGTAATAAAATCTATCTTGGTAAAGTGTAAGCTGCAAGCCACCATGTTCTTGACATACCGATAGCTGACCCGTAGAGCTTCGGCCCATTCATTTCTGACTGCTGCGTTATTAGGACATGGATGTAGAGATATCTCATTGGTGGGTCTTGTGTTGCAATGTGGCACTGAACATCTACGATTTAACCTGCAAAGCAATTTGAGTAACTCAAGTCATAGCTTTGTTTTGTAACTCACTAATTGTCTCATTATGAATGATTCCTGAGTAAAAAAATATTACTCTATTTAGTCCGTCAGTTACATTTTCGAAAATATTGGACACGTATATTTTGCTTTATCAAATCAATAAAAATTTATGAAGATAAAAAGCATTTAAAGATCATTAGCGTGTTGCGAGCTTGTGACGTCAGGCATTGACCCTATGGGGCCCCATCATCTTTGCTGACATCTCTGAAGCGCGTGAGGAACACGATGCGCCGTGACCAGGGCCTGGTTGTTATTGGACGGCGAGTTACACACACATAGCTCGCCAATGCCATCCGTAGGCCCGCGCCTACGGTTGCCGGGAATCACCTGCGACTTGCGACGCCCGAGGCGTCTTCTCCTGTTGTGGCGACTGGGGAGTCTTCTTCTGTCGTAGTAAGAGCACAACAATGTGACGTCACACGAGTTTTCAACGCGCAGTATCGCTTTCATTTTTTTGTTTATGTGAACAAAGAAAAATTGTAGTCCAATTTTTTTTTTATATCTATCTGACAGACTAACTACTTTTTTTTAATGAACTACCCTGTTGCAGTTACGAAATGATTCTATACTTACAAGTAAGCTTTTCTGTTCCTTAATCGCACAGATCTATTTCTGAGTTCATTATTTACTTCTGTAGGATTATTTTCTTCCTTTTTTATCGAAATTTGAGGTGAACCAGTATTATTCTTCAAAATGTTGTTCTTCGTTGGAGAGCCTTTAAAAAATAAAATAAATTGGAAGTTACTTTATTATACAACAGTCAGCAGTAGGTATTAAGCAAAAGTGAATAAATTATTGTTGTTAACATCAATATATTTATGTCCATGTATATAAAACTCTTCCATTACTGATGACAGAGTAACTGACAGACAATGAACAGCTGAATCAAAACTATTGATTGAAAGTAGCTACAATTTGGCATGTAGGTTCCTTGGAAATGTAGGGGAGCACTAAGAGATTTTTTTCTGAAATTGTGACAGGAATGGAAAAAACGGGAAATAAAAAATAAGTCATAAGCAAATCCTAGTAGTATATATTTATTAGTCATTGGTTTTTTACTTTTGAAGTAACAAAGACATGTACAATCAAATCCAATGATTGTGTTTTATATTTACAAAAATTACAATTTTATTACATAAATAAGGTTAAAATCTGATAGTTGAATGTATGCAACATTTCAGTAGGTAGTTATTTATATACAATAATATTTATTCTGTTTTTAATTATATAAGATGTTTTTATGTTGATTTCCAGAGGAGTATGACGGGACTTGTAGACAAGAGGGTGCTTGTTATTTGTTTACAAAAGCCCACCAAAAAACTTTTGTTTATTGACAGTTGGTGACATGAGAGTTAGCTGTCAAATGAGCAGAAAATTATGAGTCAGAAGGAACAACAGTGCAAAGACTACAATTGCAACAGTGGCAGCACAAATCCACATAAAAGCCACAGTGAAAAACTAAAGTTTTCAGACCTTTCATCTTGTAACCGTCAATGTTTACATTTTACCTGTTAATTACCATTTTAATTATGAATAAAATTATAAAATATAGGTACCCGCCGATTAATAATGATCATTAGCATCCTGAATATGTCAAACAAAGTAGCAAATAACTTCAAATTACTGAAAGAAAAGAACTAAGTCTTCCAAATCTTTGTATTTTGTTACCTAATGTTTTCTGATTATATTCATCACCTGGGAAAATTGTGGGAACATATGACGGATGTAAAGGATTTTCTGATTTTTCGTTGGCAACAAAGTGACTGCTGCATATTGTAGTATGTTTAGATGGGAGCCAGTTATTTTGATGTTTACTGAAACAAAATGATTTGAGATTATATCTATGATATGTTACTATAACAACTTTAACACCAGAAACAATCACAAGCTACATAGGTACTCCTTCCCAACAACTTCATACAGCCCACAATTTGCGGAGCTCAGTTGCCGCTTAAACAATAAGATTCCACTTTCCTGACATGCCGTTTCATTCATTTAAAGCTAATGTTATTCCAACCTTTGCTTGAAAATATACTATTCTATTAATGACTATTTCGATGATAAGGATAGTTGGTTGCTGTGTTGAACACAAGAGCATGTCATATTTATTGTATCATGTTTATATTCATAAATATAATTTATTCATCTGACTACGTGGTTCAATCTGTTTTTACTTTACCTATTGATTTCATCTAATTGTTGCAATGTTTTATAGTGTAGTGATGTGTTTTTTTTCTGTGTCATGTATTTATTAGATACTGTGCATAGGTACTATTGTATAGATTCAA
This sequence comes from Hecatera dysodea, assembly GCA_905332915.2. Lineage (NCBI taxonomy): Eukaryota > Metazoa > Arthropoda > Insecta > Lepidoptera > Noctuidae > Hecatera > Hecatera dysodea. The sequence goes on along the minus strand of HG995288.1, from coordinate 5,554,508 downwards.
GTTTTAAAAAAAATAGATGTGCTGCTAAGACCGACTGGTCGCCTCACTTCTTCCCACCTAAAACACTAGGAAGTGGTAGGCGTTTTGGGGAAGTCTTAATGTAAAATTTGACACTCTAAATGTGATAGCTCTCAGCTTAGTTTGAATAAATGAAGTTACCTTTCACATTTGCTTGTATCATAGTACTACTACATACAAAACTTAGCTATTTTTAAGAATAACAATATTTGTAATTTATAAATGTTTTTGAAACTCATACTTACATATGTTTTTTTACTGCATTTATCCACTTTAGTCGTTTATCACATAACCATGGATAGTGAGTGCTATTTGTAGGAAAGTAATAGAATTTAACACCATTTAACTTCTTTCTATTTTTCTTTGAACTGTTCGAGCATCCAGTAATGCAACAATACATTTTCACTTGATTAAATGTTTTTTTTTTTCACTTGTAATGCGTCTAGTTAGCGTAAAGTGTCAATGTCAAGTATTGATTGATTTCGTAAAAGATTCGGATTTGCGGCATCAGGTGGCAGAGCCTTCGTCGTGCACGTTCCATATTGTAAAAGTAATTTGAATAAGTCGAGGTCTTTGGCACACGAGCAAAATCAGAACCTAAATAACTTCAAAAGGACTGCATTAAAAATTGATTTAATAATTATTTTTTAAATCTTATTTGTTATAGTCAGAACAAGGTTCGTATGAAAGAAAAATTACGACCAATAGGTGCCGAGCAAAAAAAAATCCGAAAACGGCGGGTGAAGAATAGAGATCAAAATCAGCATCCTACATCCTGGTAGCACCCGAAAATGATCTTAGGGCATTCTCGCTAGTGATATTGACGTTGTTGTGCTTTGGTGTTGTAAATTGTAATGCCAAGATGGCGACATTCGCATTGGTATCGATTTCGGCCACGCGCGCAAAAATAGCCTTGTTGCAATGGAATAGATTATGCAGAAAGATGGTAGAGACAAAAAAAAACTTCAGGAATATGATGTCAAAAACGGGGAACAATGCATCTTTCATATACGAAATATCGATAAACGAGCCCAAGTGGCAGGCTGTAAGAACCAGTAACTGGCGATGTTCACGTTTCGTAACTGAAACATTAAGGCTTGCCCTTTGATTATATAATATAATCAATAATCAAAGGGCTTGCCCTACTAACAAACTATACATAGTAAAAATAATATTGATTGGTAGGTCAAACGAACTATTAACATATGCGTGAAAAGCTAATTGGATTCGGTTAAAATATTCACACCAGCGATTTATCAGAGCTCTGTCAGCGATAACTATGTAGATACTCAAATTCCGGCTTGCCACTATACGAGGAAACAAGCTACGGGTACCATTTATCGAAATATTTGTCCTGTTTTATAAACAAATTCAATAAAATTAAGATTAAAGATTCCGCCCGGTGTAAATAAAGGTGCGGAGTTGCTTGCTATATTTAGAATATACAAACAAATTTTTGAATTCGATCAAATAAATATTTTCCGAGCATACCTAAACGTGGCCCAACGCATATTTTTCTCTCATCTGATTGAACGACATAATAATAAGACGCACTATGGGAACATTACGCAAAACTCAGTAGGGGTGTGCAAGTAGCACAAACACTGTTATTTGAATTTAATTTAATCCATTTAAGTACGTAAGTAAAGGATTATTTGGGATTATTTATGTACGCGTAACATACATACATAAGTATTATATTTTTAATTCATTATAAATAGAGCAATTGTTATCCTAATTATGTCGACTACCTCGCATTATTTCGACAAAGCGACACTTTAGAGCACCAGGTTTTTATTTTTTTTTGTTTTTGTGTCCTCTACCCTTATAGGTATGTCCAACCGTCTACTGCGACTTTGAAAAAAAACCAAGGGCAGCCATTCCACAGTGTTGTGGTTCGAAGTTACACTGGAAAGAGTTAAAAATACATATGTACTACCAAAATCAGTTTCTTTTGGTTTTTTATTTTCCGTTTTGGTCCACTGAAAAATGGAAGGCACTATTCCCTTCTTTAAAATGCGCCTGGTGTTATATAGTCCTGAAAGTAATAACAAAATTTTAGGTTATGCTCAGAATAAATGATAGGTTAGTGAAATTATTCTATTATTTCGAGAATCTTACCTGAAAACCTTCCAACCTCAATGAAATCTTCGGATTTAAAATGCGCTGAACATATTTTTGAGTGTTTTTTTGCTATAAAGTCTTTACAACTAGTTGCTGCTTCCCATAGTTTTCGTACATTTTTGTCTTTCGGAAATGAATGATTCCCTTCATTCTTACATCCTAATACGCAGCACCGATGCATTTAAATATTATCTTCCCCACTTTAAACTCAAATTATGAATTTTTTACAACTTTAATCACGCCTGTCAAAAAACTGTTTACGGTTTGCGCTAGTGCTGCACTCTGGCAGCAAAAAAATACTTATCCACATGTCAATCAGTATACTCGGTAACGAGGGGTTCGACCAATAGACCATAGCATCTATTTTGTCCATGAAACTGGTTTGAATAATAACAATAAGCCTTAAACTTGGTTTGTTTGGGAACATAGCCGTTATAAAACCAGAGGGGGTGGGGGGCGATGGCGGGGCGCCTCCTGTTAGGGCCGGGCCATTGAAATATAACATTTGCACCAATATTCATTCTAATAACAAGCCACAAAGTAGATAAAGTAACTTACTTGCAGTTTTTGCCTTGTTTTCACTAGCCCCACTTGTTCTTGTTCTAGATTGTTGAATCGTACTGGAAAAAATCGATGGGACAGCGTTTTTCTTCAAATATCTATGAAATGGAGACATCCCTAAAAGTGATTTGCATAAATAAATCATCACGGAGATGTTAAGAAAAAGCAAATTAGTTATGAATTTTAATAAAACTGATTACTGGCCATACCTGTAGATAAACACATATCAACATAATCACTGGGCTTAAAATGATCATAACATAACCTCGAATGCTTGGATGCCTTAAAATTCTCTTTGTTCGTCGCTTTCTCCCACAATATTCGTAGTTGGGGGTCTTTGGGGAATGTATGTGACCCCATGTTGCGGCAACCTGAAGCTGAACATCTTGGCATTGTAAAGAAACAAGTAATATTTTCAAGGAACTTTATCACTGTTGACACTATTACGGTCACAAGCGTTTACAACGCTGCCAAGCGGCAGAATGGAACAGCTAATGTTTATAAAAAGTAGGTGAAGATCATATGAGCATGTTTGCCATATCAATAAACCGGTGCCTTGTGAATGAACGTAGTCAAGCTATGTAAACGGCGCTATAATGTACAAATTTGAAAACAAACAAAAAAAGATCCAAATAAACAAATCGGAGCACGGCAAAACACCTTTTCCTTCAGAGAATTTGCATTTAAAATAAAGATTTTTCAATACTGCAACATTTCGAATATTCTCAAATGAAAAACTGTCAGTGTCAATGACAAATGGGCACATTGTTTTTGTGTAGTACCTACATGTGATCGTAAAAGTCCGTAAAACAGAAATTTAACTTTAATTTTGTAATAACTATGGACGAAACTACGCCGACAGTTAGTTTAATATCATGTATGCACTTTGTACGTCGCGGTGTGGCTAAAGCAGTGCCGGAAAAAGTATGTAAAATGATATTTAGATAGCTACTTTCCTACGTGCTACAGCTCTATATTTTAAATGTTTTATTTCCTTGATTGCAGATAGAATTAACAGAGAAAGAATTGGAGAAAATTATTAAACAGACGGCTGATGATTTGCGGTGGGTTCTTGATATAAGTTCGCAAAGTAATATTGAGAAATCATTTGTAATCCACGATGTTTTCGATTTGACTACATGCTGTTGCTTTTTGTTTTTAGTAAATTACTAGCTGACCCAGCAAACGTTGTTTTGCCATATAAAGTAAAAACACTATTTAGGAGTATGAATGGTGTTCTTTATATATAAAAGTCGCAGGTGAAATGTAGCTTTCTATTGGTGAAATATTTTTTTAAATAGAAAACTTAAAGCTTAAATACTTCTTAGCTGTATCCCGCGGTTTCACCTGCCTGTGCCATTTATTCATTCTGGCTCAGTGTTCTTTCTTTCGTCTGCTAAGGATAATAGCTTGATGTTAAATAATTATGGTTCTGGTATCCTGGTACTTTGTAAGTCTTCACTCACAATTCCAGCCCCAGAAATGCTTCGACATGTTTATGGTCTGCTGGTACACGTGAATCCTTACCTCTCAAATTTTCAGCCCCTGAAATATATTACTTCGACATTCTTCTTTCTGGTCTTCTAGTACTTGTAAATCTTTGGCTCATGCAATTTTAGCCCCGGAAACTATACCATTTTTAACAAATGAATGGCTAGACTGATCACGCCCCACGGAAACGGGATAAAATCTACTATATAAAAATAAGTCGGGTTTTCCTTCCTGACGCTATAACTCCAGAACGCACGAACCGATTTCCACGGTTTTGCATTCGTTGGAAAGGTCTCGGGCTCCGTGAGGTTTATAGCAAAGAAAATTCAGGAAAAATTTCAACAGAAAAGCGGGAAAATCTTTTTTCATTTTTTTTATATATGGCAAAACAACGTTTGCTGGGTCAGCTAGTGTCCTATATAATAAATATATCCTATGCCTGCGCCATTTATTCTTTTTCTGGCTCAGTGTTCTTTTTTTCGTCTCCTAAGGATCATAGCTTGATGTTAAATAATTATGGTTCTGGTATCCTGGTTCTTTTTAAGTCTTCACTCACAATTCCAGCCCCAGAAATGCTTCGACATGTTTATGGTCTGCTGGTACTCGTGAATCCTTACTTCTTAAGTTTTCGACATGTTTCTTTCTGGTCTTCTAGTACTTGTGAATCTTTAGCGCATGCAATTTTTGACAGCTACGACACAAAGGAACATTTAGGGAAAATGATTCATCTTTCATAATTATGTATTCGTTGAGTTTGCTAGGAAAGCACTTCCAGCCTTATTCTATGAAGGCGACCTTTCTAGATTTTATTAATCTTTTGTTTTGGTTGCTAGGTTACACTTGTTAATATTGAATTATCTACAACGCACTAAATATATTTCACCTAAAACCATTTTCCACTGCGTTTACTTTAATAGAGTTTTCATTGTTTTTAAGATGTATTCTGCTATTCGGGGCGGAGACAAATCCAACGAACCAAAAACCAAGAAAATTGGTCCAGCAGATCTCGAGTTATAAGTGTTGTAACAAACCCGACTTTGTTTTATATATATAGATATGTACTTATAGATATATATCTATATTATCTATCCTTGCAATAGTCTACTGCTATACTATGGATTGCTATAACTTGCCTGAATCAAACAGCCTGAAACATCAAATGAAACATCCTGCAGTTTCCGAGTAAATAATTAATCTTAACCTTACAGAATAGCAGAGGCGGGTGAAGATGAAAGTGATGAAGAAGGTGAAGCCAGTGCAGCTCCAAGAGACCCCCCAGCTGATCCTAATGATGAGTTCAACTTTGAGAAGTATGATGAAGAGGATAATAGTGAGTATTCCTGTATTACTTTTGCTGCTACTGATTAATAAAATACTCTTATACCAAGTGCTTTTGTTGCAGTTAACCCTGTTGGTATTGGTACTGTGGCCACCCTGCCAAACTTAGGTGACTTGAGTGAAAATGTTCAGATAAGGGTAAGTCGCAATTTAAGTAAAAAAACTCTTAAAGAATACTAAATATGGAAACAGGACACCAATAAATTATGGTGTTTGTAACTTCATTTCAATTTGATTTAAATGCAGTTTGGTTTTGATTTTCTTGATAAACTCCGGGAGCAGTGGTGGCCGAGGGGAGCAGTGGTGGCCGAGTGGTAACGGCCCCGACTTACGAATTGTACGTCACGGGTTCAAACCCAGCCAGGTGGCAATACTTTTGTGTAATTAATTTCATCACCACTGCTCTCAAAACGGTGAAGGAAATCATTGTGAGGAAACCGGCATGTCCTAGAACCAAAAATTCGAAGACATGTGACATTCACTAACCCGCACTGGGCCCGCGTGGTGGATTACGGCCCATTCCCTCTCCTAGAGAGGAGGCCTGTGTCCCAGCAGTGGGAACGTTAAAAGGCTGATTGTGATAAACTCCGAATTACATAAAATTGATTTGATTGTAACACTTTTTCTAGCAGTATAGTAAATATAGCCTTTAGTAACGGCATAAAATTGATTTTGTTCTCAGACCGAGGGACCAGACAGTGATGAAGAGGATGACATTATCAAACCTAATGATAACCTGCTACTTGTGGGGCATGTAGAGAGTGATGCTAGCATCTTAGAAGTATACAGTAAGTTTAGACTACAGCATACCAACTTTAGAAACATCTACTAAGTTTACTGATGGCAATCTGGTCCAAACTATATTAACTTCCTCGTTTGTCTCACGGTCGCAAGTTCCATTGCTGAACATGAATTGTTGGGCAGAAGTTATTGGATTTTTCAGTAAGAACTCCTCTATGGCAGCCTGAAGTTTGGATGTTAGTGTTGGTACAGGGATGCCGTGCCTCAGAAGGCACGTTAATTCTCCTCCATACCTTGGAAAGCATGTTAAGAGTCCCCCTTGCCCCGGAAACCATGTTGAGTTGCCCCCGTGGCTGGGAAAGCATGTTAAGTCATTCCCGTGCCTCATAAAGTATTTTAAGTCAAGATCTCTTTCCGATTGCGTCGAACTGTCGTTCCATCTGACTATGGATGGCTAATCCCCTCAGTCAGAAGGACTTTTATTTTATATTGTTGCAAATTTATGTTTTATTTTCTAGTTTACAACAAAGAAGAGGATTCGTTCTACGTGCACCATGACATCATCCTGCCATGGTTCCCGCTGTGTATTGAATGGCTCAGTCATGATCCTTCGGATCCAAACCCAGGTAAATTACAAACACAAAGTTATTGAAGAACAAACATTACAAAAATTGGTTTTACATTCTTGGTCAGTGACAAATTAAGAATAGTGTCTCACAACTATTGATCAATGTTTATTTTAATTATAGTTTTAGGTACATTTGTTATACAATGTGGATCTGGACTTACGACATTAAATTAAAACGAGCACAGTACTAGTCCATTGAAACATTTTAAAACACGAAAATTAGTAGTTAATGTAAAATTTAACAATTGCAATTTTCTTAATAAATATCAAAATCAACTGCATAAAAAGTAAACACGCTTTATCTACGAAAAGTCACTGACCTATTACGCGGCGTGGTGCGGAGTGCAGCGGGCAGTTGCAGTGCGGGACGTAGGTAGGTACTTTAGTCGGAAAACAACAAATCACCAAGTTGCGCGTTCGCAACAAATCGTACCTATCGTACCTACCGTTTTGCACAGGTCCTTGACCTTACAATGTTTACCTATTATTACGGACTCGGATCTACAGCATGTTGAAAAATAAGAAAATGAAAAATAATTTCCTGTAGCTAAAGTATTCGTTGGATTTGATTGATTTTTTGTATACAGGTAAAGAACATGATACTCTTTAGGTGGCTTAAAGGAATGTCCATCGTCCTGCTCCACTTTGTATAACTCATCATATATACGAAGGGGATCCAACGGAATCCTATTTCTAAGCATCTGCTGTTGGTCCGTGTATTAACGGGCTGTATCTCAAGAATGATAATAGGTACCCAGTTGATATTTTCACAGACTGAGTATTATTTTCTATTGCTGCTATAATGATAAAAAATTAATGGGAGCTTCTATAGAAGAAATGTGTATTTTTTCTGTTTTTTTTTTTTATTTTTTTTGAGAAGGCCTAAAATAAGGAATGGGTTGGAATTTGAACTGTTTAGTACCTATGACATACATCCAAATGTATTTCATAGGTACTAAACATGTTTCATGTTCCAACATTGTATTATTATCTCGTATTTCGAATTCAAATTGCATAACATTCCGGTCAGGACAGTTGTGATACGAAAGTATAAGGTGTCGTACTGATGGAAAGCTTTCGGGATGCCTGAACAAATACGCATAATGGTGCGATGGTCGCTTTGTACCAGAAGGACGTATTCCAGTTATGCTGAACAAATGATCGCATCACATTTTCATTCCATGACTGGACATTATAAACTACAAAATTTTCAGGAAACCTGTGTGCTCTCGGAGGTATGGACCCAGTGATCCAGGTGTGGGACTTGGACATCGAGAACTGTCTGGAGCCCGCGTTCAAACTGGGCAAGAAACCCAATAAAAAGAAGAAAACTAAACGAGTTGGACACAAGGATGCAGTGCTCGATCTATCGTGGAACAGGAATTTTACGTAAGTACCTAGTTTTCAGCCCACTTTGCAGAGCCTGCAAGGAGTTTGGCACATGAAAAGATTTTTTTTTTTTATTTAGGGCTTGTAAAAAACAAACAAAAAAAAAAAGTAAAAAATAATTAAAAGCTTCACATTAATTTTAAACTGCATGTGCCCTGCCCACTGCCACAGTTTGGCGATCCTTCGGGCTATGTCGGTAGCCTTGGTTTTCTTGCGGATACCATCATTCCTGATTCGATTACGCACAGAAACCCCGAGCATTGGCCGCTGCATTATATGTATACTAGCGGCGCCCCGCGGCTTCACCCGCATAAGTTTAGATCCCGTGGGAATATGGGTTAAAATTATCTTATATGTTAATCCTGGTTACAAACCATCTGTGTGCCAAATTTCATCCAAATCCGTTCAGTAGTATTGCGTGAAAGAGTAACAAACATCCATCCATACTTACAAACTTTCGCGCTTATAATATTAGGGATTGGAATATTGCCCTACTTGAGTGTTTTACCAAAATCTTACTTAATTTTTCCAGACACGTGTTAGCGAGTGGATCAGCAGACAACACAGTTCTGTTATGGGACTTGGACCAAGGCACGCCACACACTAAAATAGACTGCTTCCAAGATAAGGTAAGTGGGTACTTAGCATTTATGTAGCACTTCATTTTTCGACTTTGAAATGATTTTGTGGAAATACCTATCTTGGGATATTTAGTATAAATTTTACATTTTTCAAAAACATTATATCATGGCACGCATAAAAGGAATATATTCAGTGAGAGAACCAGAAACACATACCGATTATACTGCGTCGTGTGAGTATTTTTTGTTTGCTGGTTGCTACAAAAAAAAAAACCCTTTATACCTTAACGTTTTGCCTTTCAGCTTACAGAACCCTTTTTTTTTGATGGGAAATCATCAAATGACCCCTCCCGCCCTGGGTGGAGCGGTAGGGAGTGTCAGGCTCTTACTGACTAAAACCCACCCGTGTTCCTCTTGTGCCCTTTGCGTTCCAGGGCCGCGGTAACTCTTTCGAACAAATTCCGCAACAGCTTACAGAACCCTAAAATGAAACATATTGTAACCCCCGCAGGTTCAGTCCCTAGCCTTCCACCCGCGGGAGGCTCAGACCCTGGTGAGCGGGTCGTGCGACGGCAAGGCGCGCGTGTCGGACTGCCGCTCCCCGGAGGCGCACCGCGCCTGGAGCCTCGGCCCGGAGATCGAGCGCGTCGTGTGGGACACACAGAACCCCTTCTGTTTCGCGGTGACTTTACTATTCATACAAGTATTAAGACCGCCGAAAGGCCGAAGGCGTACCATGACGTCTTAAAATGTGAGTGGAAGACTCACGTTTTAAGACGACGAGCGAGAAAAAGGGATGGAGCTATATAGGGTGTATAACTCTATCTCTCTTTCTCGTTCAGAAGACTCACGTTTTAACACCTCATGGTATGCCTGCTGTTCATATCTTAGTTTCGCTAGTAAGCTTATTACTAGCGAAACTATTTATACCTCTATTCACTCGCAAGGTCCTCACGGTTAGGCAGCTCTTCGTACTAAAAACGTACTCGGAAATCACAAACGGACACACTACGACTCAACTTTTTCAATTCCAACCAAACAAACTCTTCAGTTTTATTATATTAGTATAGATATATCACTAAAAACAACCCAACCTGACTTAAAAGTCACCCGGTTCGCAAAACGCCTCTCAGATAGAAATTTTATAAAAATGTAGCCTGTGGCCTACGCTCTATAGAATAAATAAGACTCTAAATACGGTAAATATTTAGTCTTATTTCCCCATTGTCTCTTGAGAAGGAAGTTGCGGTAACTCAAGTAGCACAAACACCGACACACACACCCAAACTCTCATACATACACGTACATCCCCACACTTCACACACACACACACACACACACACACACACGTCGGTACACCCCCACACTTCACACACACACACATGTACACCCCAGTACTTCACACACACACGTACACCCCGTACTTCACACACATACATACGTACACCCCCACATTTCACGAAACACGATATCACACACACTCTTTTCTACAAAACTAGACGCCAATTTTAGGTTATATTATTAAATAGATAGTCTGCGACAGTTGGTTTTCTTTAACACGAGCGTTAATACCCTTTGGTAGGTATCATCGTTATCTTTGTAATTACGCCAACTGTTCCAAACAAAACTTTTCTATAAATAAAAAAAAAATACGCGCCACCGCTATGGCGGTACCTATTTCACAAGGTAAGCAAAAAAAGATCGTCTACCCGGCTGGTATAGCGATACTGGTTTCGCCACAACAGTTCATCAACTATTGGAAGACTGTATGGAAAGACCATTACCGAAGAATGAACATCATTACCGTCCTTCCAGATGAGTAACAACACCGGCCAGGTGGGCATGGTGGACTGCAGGAGCGAGTCGCCCGTGTGGACGCTGGCCGCGCACGACAAGGAGGTGACGGGCCTCGTGCTGAGCGAGCGCGTGCCCGGCCTGATGATCACCGTCAGCACTGACGAGAAACTCAAGACTTGGGACATTTCTGGGTGAGCAACCCTTCTTTGATGTCTGCCTCTTTCTGTTTCTCCTCCAATACTTAAATGCTAACAGCTGTATAGGACTGCTTGAAGTGATTTGTTTAATGATAATGATATTTTAATGTTTACTTTTGTTCGTGAGCTCATACTTGCAAACATAGTTTGAGGGCTTGAGACGCTGCATACAGGCTATAAACCCAGTTCGGTAGCAGATGCTAAATATAGACACAATTTACCGAGATGTTATTTTTAAGATTAATTATAAGTAGCTTGCTGACAAATTGTGTGAACATATGCATTTTTTTCTGGTCTGATAAAGATTATTATTATTGATTTTATAAGTAGGCTGTAAATAATACTTTTACACGTCAATCTTTTTTGATCGTTTTAATTTAGGTGTGTCCAGATCTACAAAAAATGTAGTGGACTGTTTATAGATAGTACGAGCATTTGTAAGTGTAGGTCAACTCCTTCTTATTGTTCTTTTCTGACAGAAAAAATACTGTACTATCACCAGGCGCGTGCAGTGGTTCGAGTTGGGTAGGCCAAAGAAAATGTCTAAATAAATTTAAAAAAATAACCACATTATTCAGGGTTGATTTTTAATGAATTAAATAGCCTATTAAAAAAAAAACAACATTTCAACCCTGAATAATGTGGTGTGTGTTTTTTTTTTTGGACATTATTTTCTGGCCTACCCAACTCGAACCACTGCACGCCAATGACTACCACTCAAATTTGGTCCTTACCGCTGCTTTACATAAGAGCTCTTGTCCACTCGGCAGCGCCGCACCAGTGCAGGTGTCGGAGCGCGCGTGCCGCGTGGGCGCGGCGCTGTGCGCGGCGGCGTGCCCGGAGGCGCCCTTCAGCGTGGCCGTCGGCGGAGACAACAAGCAGAACTACATCGAGCTCGTCGACTTGAACGTTAGCGAGCAATGTGAGGATTTGTGCCATTTCTTAATCATTAAATACTTTGGAAAGACAGTTCTAGAAGGGAACCACCGATTTCAGAATTTGAAGTCATTTGAAATGGAAATTTGTCCAACTCCACTCTAACCTAAGAACCTGACAATAGGGTCCTAAAACAATATAATTAGTCCGTAAGATAGACTTCCCAAAAATATTGAACACGTATTTTTTATTTTTTCACGTAAACAAAAAGCGAAGACGATATAGTGCGTTGAAAACTCGTATGACGTCACTTCGTGCGACGATGTTTACCACGCCGTGATGTCACAAGCACCCACTCATGATCTTTGAACCTTTTTATCTTCGTCAATTTTTAGAGATTTCATAAAGAAAAAAATACGTGTCAAATATTTTTCGATAATCTAACTGAAGGACTAAATGGGAACATATTTTTATTCCTCAGGAAACATCCCTATTAACTTTGGCATTAAAGAACGGCTCGACACTTATTACTGACCTTAACAATAGTTTTTTTTTTAATCCCAGTGAAACCTGGTATCTCAGGCATGTCCATACTATTTAAAACAAGTCGCAAGTACCAACAATAGCTCTGCCTACTCCGATCAGTGGTCATAATTATTGCTGAAACAGAAATAAAATGCTCCTTGGTCTCTTCTGTACTCATCATCTGCCTAGTCTTTTACCAATTATATTGGGGTCGGTTCCCAGTACAAAAAGCCAATTAGACAAACTATCAACTGGGTAACACGGTATTTAGCAGGAGTTAGATTCTCTGTTTTCTGTCAATCAGGAATCTCAGTATGTTAACATGCCCATCGACAGACTTTCGGTGTCCAGAACTCAGCATATGTAGGTGGATCAATATTTTGTTCAGGTCAAGTCGCACCAAGCCGTCGCTCGATATAACGACTATCTCCTGATCTCTTATATACTCATAAGGAAATTGTTTGTTTCAGTCATGAATCGTTTCTCGTCGCGGCCGCTGATACCGCTTCCTACACCAAGCGAGGATGCTATGGAGACATAGGAACTGTTTATATTTATAGTAATATACTATCAAATGTTCGTTGTTGTTTTATTTAATACTTTCGATGCACAAACTGTGCGTCGAACAATAACACAGGTCTTTTTTTTTTTTTTTTTTTTTCTGGATGGGAAATCATCAAATGACTTCTCCCGCTCTGGGCGGAGCGGAAGGGAGTGTCAGACTCTTACTGACTAAAACCCACCCGTGATCCTTCTTGTGCCCTTTGCGTTCCAGGGCCGCGGTGACTCTTTCGAACAAATTCCGCAACCCTAGCAGGCACTGACCCTATGGGGCCCCGTCTAATTTGCTGACGGCTCTTTGAGGCGCGCGTGGAACACGACGCGCCGTCGACTCGGGCCTGGTTGCTATCGGACGGCGAGCCACCCATAGCTCGCCATCCGCAGGCCCGCGCCTACGGTGGCCGGGAATCGCCCTGCGTTTCCCGACGCCCGGGGCGTCTTCTTCTGTTGCGGCGGCTGGAGCGAGGGGCATCCCTCTCTCGCACGCGCTCCGCCTCCTCCTTCGCTAGCATTACTGCTTCGCAGAAGGAGGCGACCGCTTCCCATGCCTCCTCGCTCCGGACCATGGCCCGAACCAGGGCCGGACGCGAGAGGTCGCCGCCGCCGATCGCCTCGACGAGGACACGGCGGTGCTCCGCCCAAGCAGGGCAGACCTCCACCGTATGCTCCACCGTGTCCTCCGGACGATCCACACAGTGATGAATAACACAGGTCTGCGACTAAAAAAACTGCAAAGGAATTTTTAACATCTTATATGTATATAAAGTTCTCGTGTCACAGTGTTTGTGGTTGAACTCCTCCGAAACGGCTCGACCGATTTTAGTGAATCTTAACGTGCATATCGGCTAGGGTGGCGAATCGGACAACATCTATTTTTCATCCCCCAATAACTCATCTTTTAATATTTTATTTTTATACGAACAAAATATTGTGTGAATCTACGTGCTAAGATCTGGATACCGAAAGAGTTAAACAATGCTTTCGGTACCCCGATTGGCAAACCCTTTTTCTTGGAAATGAATAAAGTTATTTTACTGAAACTTAATATGTATAGGTCTTGAAAAGTTTGTTTAAAAATGAGTTTACGAGAGTGATGTTTCACCCTCTAGGATAAAACTTAAAATTCTAAAGGCGCGTACGCACGTACGAACACGAACATAGCGAACACAAACACCAGACCCGAACATTTGGTTCGTAGCCATGACGGCGCCGTTATTAAAGCTCTTCGAACACCGTCCATACAGAACACACTACAAGGATCGCCGCGAACATGTTTGACGAACAGAGTGTTCAATGTTCGATAGTGGTACGCACGTGCGAACCAAGTTGTTGCGTATCATGTAACGCAACAAATTTGTTCGTACGTGCGTACGCGGCTTAATGTAACGACAGCTCGGAACACGCCTGTCGTTGCGCAGTAGCAAATTCTAATGTAACGACAGCTCGGAACACGCCTGTCGTTGCGCAGTAGCAAATTCATGTTACAGCGCAGTCGACGCCCGTCATTAAGTTTGATTCGTAGGTACTATAATGAATGATGAAATTGTCACTTTGTGCAATTTATCTTCGACAATTCCTCAAAAGACTGTAAGATCGCAAAAACTCACCTACCTATCGCCCTATATATATATACCCCATCCATCATAAATTATAAAAAGTGTCAAAAAGCAGTAACGGTCTGTGTTGCTATCAATTCAATGGCATTTAATATTTTTATATCATACATATTATTTATGTACATTTTCAAGCCCATCACCATACCAACACATACCGTTCTGGCGGACCCTGCGACAGGCCACGATAGATTTTTCCACTTTACAATTTGGAGCGAGTGTCGCTGTAAAGAAAATCACCATTTTACTATATAAATACATGAGGTAGGATTTCCAAAATAAAACACCATTTTTATAACAATTGAGACTATGTATTAGCAACATATCTTAGAATAATCCTAGATAAAAAAAGATAAAAGCAATGAAAATGTATAAACTGCTCGATAACTCCGAAATAAAAGCATTTTTAATACTGCAATTCTGGTTTAGATACAATAATATATTAATAAAAATAAGCGGTTAGCGACCCAATCATGGTCATATACTTTGAACACGATTTGAACTTTGACCAGTGTATATATATAAAAATGTTTTAGTTTATATTAATTGCAAAATTGGATCACAGCCAAATAAACTGTTAATGATATTTTGGACAAATATGCCTTATAAAAATATTTAGTGTGGACCACACACATTTTAAAATTATTATTGCTCTGTGAATACTTTCAGAAGTTCACTCTTTCGCAGTGAAGAGTTGCCAGATTAAATATTAAGCTCGGTATAAAAAGCTACATATAGCTGTGTAAATCTAGCAACCCTGGCTTTGAGCAATAGTGTTGTGTCTTATGGTAACTCTTAACAAGAAAAAAGCAAATACAACCAATATTTTGTTACCTTGTGGTGTATATTACAATAAAATTAGTGAGGTGTCGCCACTATCGCGTGTCCTACGGTTATTAGTTACATATAATATTTTTTGGTAAAAATGCAAAGTTAATCCTATAATTACCAACAAAGTATCCAATATTGAAATGTAAAGTTAAAATTATGTAAGAATTCCTCTCTATTTTTGTGTATAAATATTACATATTGTATAATTTGTTCGTGTCTATGATTGAATGAACATGAATCTATGCCTATTCGTTGTGAGAAATTAAAAAAACTAAAAGCGGTAATCACAATAAGATTCCTTGCTATATCGCTAGCTTATTTATATGGTCAAATAAGCTTGTAAAAATATTTACTTAGTGTTTTCTAAATGCGCAGTAACTGAGCCTTTACTTGATAAAAACATGGCCACCACAGCTGTTGGTGTCAAACAGTACAACTAACTTCACCAAATTGAAACTAAAACTGTCTGATAAACCAAGTATGTTCGAAGTTTATCTTGCTCTGAACTTAGGCTGCATCTTACTGAAACTTCTTGAAAAACATTCCAGTATTTTTCTTTTATTTCATGCGCAATATATTCTGTAAATATATTTAATTATTTAAAAAACTTCATTAGTTCATTTTGTATGTTATAAAAAGTTTAATCCCTATTGGAATAGATATTTATGAGATAAATATATATTTTACTATATAAGTTCGATCATCAACTTATATTAAAATACGACTGGTTCGTAGCTTAATAGTGAATCATCATCTGCCTTTTCCCAACTATATTGGGGTCGGCTTCCAGTCAACCGGATTCAGCTGAATAGTGAATGAGGCACAAAAATGGGCTTAAAAAATGTGATCTAATTTTTTCAGCCGATTTTTGTCTAAAAACAACATAATTTTATAAATATTTTTTACGTAACCTGCAGCCAATAGTTGCATATTCATTCACAAATAACCTCTGTTCCACAAAGTATCACTGACTTAGTTTAAATATAATATTTTTACTATTATGTGACAAAATCTACAAAAAAATTGTACCATGAGAATAGCAAGTTTTTGATTTTTTCTAAAGGTTCTCATATTTAAAAAAAAATATCAAACCATTGATTCTGTTTCCTTCCCATTAATATCGTATGCTTTTTACCCGACTTCGCGATAAACACAGGGTTATGTTTTTTATGAACCTTCAATAACTTTCCTGAACTCATGGTACGTTTATTTCTAGTTGGTACAGCATGTGTTCTATTTACTGTTTATAATAAATAACTTAGTCAACGCGAGATACTCTTACTGTGAACTAAATATTTTAATCTATAGCTGTGCAATTGTCTAATTAAAAATAACTTCTCAATTACCAACATTAATCTCTTTGTAATAAGGTTGAAGGTCGTGTGAGCGGAGTTACTTGTGTCAATGTACAATTGCGAAACTTGTCAGTAAAACATAAGTATTCGCTCTTATTCGCTTAATCACAAGGTTGAAAAATGGTTGTCCGGCAAATTTGGCCCACATATCACCTTGATAAATGCCTCACATTGTTAGCACTTTTCAATCGAAAATTCGTTACGTTTTTATTTAAAACTAATCACTTGTTCTGAAAAAGTGTTTTAGGATCCGAATCCAAGTTCGATAATGTGAAAACCAAATATCAACGCTTACAAAACCTACAACCTGTAAGAATGGTGTCTTTCGCTTGTTTAATTGCGCAAAAAATGAGACAGTTCATTATTAAGTCTTCGTACAGGGAAAATACGTAATTGTTCTTATTGATACGCTCACGTTTGACAACTATCAAGCCTGGTAGTAAGTAATGATATGCTGACCATTTTGTCAAAGAGACACATAAAAAAAAACTGAATTTCCGGTCAATTAAGTTGACTGTCAATTTGATCAATTTCCTTGGATTTTTTTTTTGGGATTAGTCTCAATGCGCCATTATCCAAGCTCCAGACCACCACACAACGAAAAAAAAAAAAGAAGAAAACAAAACATTTACTCTTCAGCGGGGAACTTGGTAACCGCGTCGTTCATGGCCCGGGCCATGTACTCCACGTTGGAAGGGTTCAGGCCGCAGATGTTGATGCGGCCCGACTTCAGCAGGTAGATGTGGTACTCCTGCACCAGGTGCTCCGCCTGGCGCTGCGTGAGCCCGGTGTACGAGAACAGCCCGATTTGTTTCACTATGTGGTCCCAGTTGCCGGGGGTGCCGAGTCTGGGAAGGTAGGTACAATACTCTTTGTTAAACATATACATATATAAAGTCCTTAGCATTTTCCCCATGGAGGTCGAGAAAAACTACAAAAAAAAGACTTACAAACTCTTTACAATGATCAAGCTTTGTCTTGAAAAGATCGCTTTTAGCGATAAGGGCGCCCATTGTGTCACCCTATGTAATGTTTTCATTGTCTATATTTTCTGTAACTTGTATGGTGTACATAATAAAGAGTATTCTATTCTATTCTAAGCTTCTTTTCCTATAGATTAGTTCCCGTGGCCTATCCCACAAAAAATATGCATTTGCAGAATTTTGGAAAGGGTTTTAGTCAGTAAGAGTGACACTCCCTTCCGCTCCGCCCAGAGCGGGAGAAGTCATTTGATGATGTCCCAACCACAAAAAAGCCCGTGTCAGTTAGCCATTGTATAGCGTTTTTTCAGTGAAACTTAATTTGGAGATTATTTTCCACGTCCTAAGTTCACATATGTATAGGATTTACCAGGTCCTGGAATAGCGTATTGGGCTTATCACCTCGGAACTATGTTCCTATGGGATCATTTTCGATTTTTACGCGAGAGAAGTCGCCTGACAGAAACTAGTTATAAAATAAAAGCTCACTTACTTGATAAGCTCGGCTCTCAATGCTTCTCTCATCTGTATGACCCTGGTGGCCATTAGCTTGATGTGTTCTTTCCTATAAAAAACAAGTAAAGTTTAGATAAATGATATTTATTTCGCAAGACTGGAGAAGAAAGGCTTGGATGGCTTTCTAGTGAATTGGCGTGAACAAGCACAACAAAGACAGAAATTGAAGAAATTAGAGGAGGCCTTTGCCCAGGAGAAGGATAGTTCAGACTGGTAAAAAGATCTAATTAATTAACACATAACGACTATCAAAGACGTTCAAATGACAACCGGAACTGAAAACGTGCTTTCCGAAGCACGGAGGAAACTCATTATGATTGAGCTGAGACTGAGCCACCCCCCCTCATGACTCACCACTCATCGAACAGCTGCTTGTTGGCCAGCACGTTGGCGACGACGCGGGCGCCGTGCGCGGGCGGGTTGGAGTACATGCCGCGCACGATCCACGTGAGCTGAGACTGAGCCACCCCCCCTCATGACTCACCACTCATCGAACAGCTGCTTGTTGGCCAGCACGTTGGCGACGACGCGGGCGCCGTGCGCGGGCGGGTTGGAGTACATGCCGCGCACGATCCACGTGAGCTGAGACTGAGCCACCCCCCCTCATGACTCACCACTCATCGAACAGCTGCTTGTTGGCCAGCACGTTGGCGACGACGCGGGCGCCGTGCGCGGGCGGGTTGGAGTACATGCCGCGCACGATCCACGTGAGCTGAGACTGAGCCACCCCCCTCATGACTCACCACTCATCGAACAGCTGCTTGTTGGCCAGCACGTTGGCGACGACGCGGGCGCCGTGCGCGGGCGGGTTGGAGTACATGCCGCGCACGATCCACGTGAGCTGAGACTGAGCCACCCCCCCTCATGACTCACCACTCATCGAACAGCTGCTTGTTGGCCAGCACGTTGGCGACGACGCGGGCGCCGTGCGCGGGCGGGTTGGAGTACATGCCGCGCACGATCCACGTGAGCTGAGACTGAGCCACCCCCCCTCATGACTCACCACTCATCGAACAGCTGCTTGTTGGCCAGCACGTTGGCGACGACGCGGGCGCCGTGCGCGGGCGGGTTGGAGTACATGCCGCGCACGATCCACGTGAGCTGAGACTTCATGGCTGGCACGACGGAAGCGTCTTTCACCACCAGAACTAGGTTGCCCACACGCTCGTCTGAGAACGAACAAGTTAAGTTAGAGACGACCTGTTCCCTACTATATTCAGTTCAGCTTCCAATCAAACCGGGTACACCTGAATACCACTATTTTACAACCTTATCTGAGAAGTTACTGGGTAAACTTGTAACGCTAATACTCACTGTAGAGCCCGAAGTTCTTGGCGTAGGACTGCGCGCAGACGAGTTCGAAGCCTCTCTTCACGAAGTAGCGCACCGCCCACGCGTCCTTATCCAGGTCGCCTGATGCGAAGCCCTGGTACGCGCTGTCGAAGAATGGGAACAATTTGCGCTCCTAGAAAGAGATTTAAAGTTGTTGTAAGTTCAGAATTTTCAGATCCGGGACAGAGAAATAGCATTAAGGGTTCTGAGACCAAAAAATGTTGGCTAATCAATTACAGTTACAGCAAAGCCACGCAATTTTTCCCGATATATAGTTTTTTTAAATATAAATTAAATTATTCTGCTGAAAAATATCTGGTAATAATATCTACTTGTTTCTCGTTTATATCGCAACTTATTCCGCATTTCTTCAAGGTCGGATGAGAACATGATGAGGTGCAATTTCAGAGGTTTTTAACAATCGTTTTTTTTTTAAGAATGCCGCAATAATGGGGAAAATTTGAAATTCCAACAGAACAGAACAGGCAGAACTCTAAACTCAATAAAATATACGTAAGTTTCGTATTAACAATAAACGTCACATACTTCCATAACATCAGCAATCTTCTCCCACTGCTCCTGCGTGGGATCGATCCCGGTGGGGTTGTGTGCGCACGCGTGCAACAGAATCACGGCGTTTTCCGGAGCACTGCGCAGGTCCTCAATAAACCCGTCGAAGTCTATGGCGCGATCCTTCGCGTTCCAGTAGCGGTACGTGCGCGGGTTCGTGAAGCCAGAGTTCACGAATACTAGGCGGTGGTTGTCTGTAGACGATGACATGATTATAAATTAGATTCAATTGAAAACTGGCTAGAACAACGTGGCACGATGGCCTGGTGAGGGTTGCGGGTAGCCAATATAGCCAAAGACACGGGCGGGGAACCCTATGTTCAGCAGTGGACGTCTGCAGGCTGATATGATGATGAGGATGTTTCTGATGAACATACTTCAGCGTGGTATCCAGAACATGGTCTACCACAATTTAAAGAGTTTATGTCTGTGCTCTGCCAGTATATTTAGGGGAATCTATTGTATACACATACCTATGTATATATTAAAGTACAGTGAGTTCCCTAACGAAAATACTAGACTAGGGACAAACGGGCGAATTTATCGTTCCTAAAACTTGGCGCAAGACAAAATGGAGTTGTTTAGATGCCAATGTTTACATACGAAGTCGCGGGTAGACGCTACTAGCGTCACTTAATCATCCGGCCTGAGGAACTAATCAAGAACCCCGCGCAGACATATTATAAGAACCCCAAATGGATAGTATCTAAGAAGAGAATTGTATAAAGCTCACTATATGCCTTGGTTAGAAACAGCAACGCGGAAAAGAGACCAGAATATGACCTTGAAAACAGCATGATCATCCACAGTAATCCGCCAATTAGTACAATAATATCGATATCTTAAGCCTAGCACAAACTTATCGAGTTATGTAATGCATTTTAGTTTTATCTTAAGATCTTATCATATCTCTCCACTGAAGTATTTAATCAATGAATTGAGTATAATGTAGGTATGCTGTTATTGATGGACGATGGAGTATTGTAAATGCAATTAGATGTGCTTTAAGGCTTTCGTAAATTGACCTAGATAAATATTACACGCCACGTGGCGGGGGTGTGTTTGTGATGCCAAAATTTGGCGTAAAAGTATATACGATTATAAGTTGAATCTGGAAAACTGTATAGCATTCATCAATAGCATTTATTCTAGTTTGAAAGTCGGCACTTTTTGAAGGTTATATGTAGACAGTCCCCCAAACGTCCACGTCGTCTTCCTACTGATTTAGATGGAAAGAAGAGGCGGAACGAATTCCCAAGCAACACAGCTGTCTATAAACCCTTCCCCACACTAGGAATTTCTCAAGTGTCGTGGGTGCTTACAAACATCTAAACCTACACACACAAACAGTCACACCCGAACTACTATCTGTAGTTCATACACATATATATTCCGTACAGGAAACGAACCCGCGACAAGCAGCGCAGTAAATAACTCAACCATTACCCAACTATGCCGAACTTGCCGAGTTTGATCAATCAATAGTCATCAATCGGAGTGCGCCACTAGGTGTGCACTTACGTTAAGACAGCTCCGTATTAATTAACGGATTAGAAATAAATGTAATACTTAATTTAATAACCTTTACTAGACAAAGCGTGTTTTAGGGTGACGGAATTTTAAATGGAGAAAGTAATTTCTTGAGTACCTACTTTTCATAATGACTAAAAGTTAGAAAAATATGACATTTAATTTTTATTTTATTTAAATTTAATTTAATTGTAATACCAAATGAGTTGACTGGAGAAGAATTGTGAATAATATATATGTATATAAGAAAAAACCTTTGACGCACTTCATAATTAAATTGTAATTATTGTAGTATATCTTTATATTGACAATTTTTATCTATATTTGTATGTTGGCCTTAGAATCAGGTGTATTTTTTGTACTTTTGCATGCAAGCTGGTAAAATATGGCTGTTGCTTTTAATATTGTAATGTCACCGTGATTTGCTTGGTACAAATCACGGTGACATTACAATATTGATTGCAAGATAAATATCTTATCTCATCAATTGAAGGACTTGAATTTATTGGATAGGTGTAATTTTTCAGTATCCATGATGAAATACTCATCATGGACTCATCAACCAAGATTTTTTATTTTTTCATAATATTTCAGTGTTTCAAGTTGTCCCGTTTCAGGGGTCCTACAGTTAAGGGTTGTTTTCACCCGACTGCCCCAGAAAGTAAAGTAGTTTGAGGGTATTTTTGTGAAAGCATTAGAAAGGGATACAATAAGGATGTTTCCTGAGTAAAAAAATATATGAGTATGATTAGTCCGTCAGTTAGATTATAGAAAAATATTGGACACGTATTTTTTCCTTTATCAAATCTATAAAAACTGAAGAAGATACAAAGCATCAAAGATCAGGAGTGAGGGCTTGTGACGTCACGGCTCGGTAAAAATTGTAGCGAGTAGTGACGTCACACGAGTTTTCAACGCACTGTGTCGTCTTCATTTTTTGTTTTGTGAAAATAGAAAAAATACGTGTCCAATATTTTTTGGAAATCTATCTGACGGGCTAATTAGATTTTTTTAGTTAAATACCCTATTAATCCAGAACATACCCCAGGTAGGCACGGAGTAGTAGAAGTCGGTGTAGCCCAGGTGCTTGTTGAGCAGCTCAGCGCCGACGCGGAGACTGCCTGTGCCTGACAAGGTCTGTACTCCGAACGCCTGGAAATGACACATGCGTTGGTTGGGAAGTCATCTTACCGGTTACTGATATTATGCTGTCGAACATTACGGTTATGCAGCATGTTATCATGACGCCAGCCAGAAGTCCAGATAGTAGTTGGTAAGGGCTAGGCAGACGTTGCTGCTTTAGTTATGAGGACGGATAGGACGGCCTCCTGTTCATCTAGTTTCCACTCTTCGAGAAAAGGGGGTATCAGGTTGTCAGGTCTATGGTTAGGTTATGGTTTTGATACGCGTAGGTAAGTAGTTACGGGTCATGCGACCAATCGTGGCGTCGCGGAAACAGATTGGTTTGACTCTGGAGATTTTTCAGGAGTAACGAACCGGTCTGGTTTTGTGTTTTAAGTACAAACTTATTAAAACCATGGGCGTACTCAGGAGGGGGGCAGCTGTCCTCCCCTGCCCCCCCTTTTTGTGTAGTGTGTATGAAAAAAGATCTGACCCAAAAAAAACTAACCTGCCCCAAGCCCGCCGGCCAGAAGCTGGGTACGCCCATGATTAACACGCTAATTACTGGCGAAGTGTCATTGTTAGAGATGGGCAGTGGGTAGAAATTGGAAAGGTAAAAATTGGAAGGAAATGGTAAAAAAGGGTATAAATTTATAAATACCCAATTTTACCCGGTAAATATTATAAATACCGGGTATTTAGACTGAAAGAGATTTGGTTACAGTTAGCTAAGAAAACTGTAATTTGTACTTACAAAAAATTAAATGAAAAGCCAATGAACGATTGAAAATATTTATTTGATTGATTGGTTAGATAAAAATGTTAAAATGAACTCAAAAATTCTACATAGAATTTAAACTGTCAGTCTTTTCAACTAAATTAGTCATCTAATCCTTTGTCTAGAAACAAAAAAGTCGTATTACAATTTAAATAAACAATAACATATAAACAACAAAATAATAACAATAACATTTTAAGTACAAAACAAGTCATATCGATCTTTACTAATTATACAACAAACAATACCGCATATTTAAATCGTCAAAAATTATACCTTTTATGATATTAACTTCTCAGTTCTTTTGATTAAAATCAGTCTTCATCATTAGCAAACTTCTTAGTAAGGCTTTTAAGTCTTTCTTCTTCTGATGATTGATAAGAAGATTGTACTGCAGACGATGACTGAATCAAACTTAGGTTTGATTGAAAAGCGGACGTCGATGGTTGAATCAAACTTAAATCTGGTTGAGCTGAAGAGATTGATGACTGGGGATGCTTTCTTTGGCTATTTTCTGAATCCAAGATAATAAAAAGCGGCGATGCTATAACTGGAGCTAAAGAAATACTTTCAGTGCTTTCATTGTTTTGTTTTATAAACTCTTTTTTTACTATTTCGGGGCACTTATCACATTTTAGTAAATGACATTGCATGTTGTTGACATTTGCAACTTTGTATTTATTTTCACAAAACGTGCAAATCACTGATTTATCAGGACCAACGCGATAATTTCTCCAAACGTCCTCACGTTTCTTTCTTCCTTTCCCCATTATCTAAAAAAACGAAAAAAGTTATGAAGTAGGTAGTGGAGTAAAGATTCGACGTTATTTTAAACTATAATTAATCTCTACGAATCAATGATTTCATTTAATTAATGACGAGTTCATTCAATCGTTACGTATATATGTCGCAGGTTGTTCATAAAATTAGGTTTTTGATCAAATACCTAAGTTTTTGACCAAAAGCCGGAATATGACACATTTTAAACTCAATTTAATCATAAACCTGTAACAGTCCAGATTTTTTATCATAAACCTGAACTAGTTTGGGTTTATGATCAATCTGACATACATTGCCGTTGACAGGGACTTAGGGACTTTCCCCGTGTTTCGTTTCGCCTGCGGTCGCGCGCGCCCCTTTTTATTAATTAATTATTTTTGTAGGTAGGTACTTACTCTTTTTAAACAAGATTGACAATCCAAACACAATAAACTAAATATAAAAAAAACCACCACTCACTTTAAATTGTTCAGCCCACGCGCACGTTGTTAAGAGAAGGCATTCAAAATGGTGCAGCATGGGTTAGCCAGCCACGCTGCACGCACGTCCCCCTACCCCTTACACCGCCCCGCTGAGCCGGTATCTTGCGTCTCTTTCTTTCGCCCGATATCCTAAGGCCGCTATCCCACTGGCGTTTTACGAGCGTTGACGTCAATGTCGCGTCTGTGCAGCGTCGACGTCGCGCAGACGCGACGCTGACGCCGTTTCGTCCTGTGGCAAGCATTAACGTCCGCTGAACGCGACGTTGACGTCGCGCATATGATACTATTTGAGGCGTACAATCAGAGACATAATGGATTCCGACGAGGAAGCACTACTGTTGGCTTTACTACTTCAATTCAAAGTCTGGAATAAATAGAGTACATATCTCCTCCCATGTCTTTTTTTAGCCACACGATCACTGTATTCTCGTTTTGTCATATCCCATAATACAGGACGATTTTGAATTTCATTTATATATAGTTCAATATCCAAATCGTTTTCTGATAGTGACTGCATTCCGAATCGTACCAGTGCGTACGCTCGCAGCTACCACTACTATTAACTAACTATACTAACCATCAGCAACTGTGCAAATGGCCGCCGGCCATAGCCCCCGCCCGTACCCACACGGACAACGCAGGACGGCGTGATTGTACCTTGTTACCAACAAACGCGACGTTAACGTTGTGCAGACGCGACGTCAACGTCGCGTTCAGCGGACGTTAATGCTTGCCACAGGACGACGCGACGTCAACGTCGCGTCTGCGCGACGTTGACGTCAACGCTCGTAAAACGCCAGTGGGATAGCGGCCTAATAATCTCTCTCTTCATAAAAATAGATAAGAAACTTTATGGAACAAATGGCATCTTACTTTCGAGAGTAACAGAGCAGAGTTTTCGTCGGGGATTAAAAAATATATCAAAACATTAAAGTTTTGAAATAAAAGTATAATTAAAACCAATTTTAATTTTTACCCGGTAAAAATTAGAATTAGAACGGTAAAAATGGGTATTAATGGGTAAAAATTGGTATTTAGGTATAAATTGGTAGAAATGCCCATCTCTAGTCATTGTAGGTAGTTACTTATATTTTACACAGAACAACGGTATTACCTATGCTATATGCCATGCTATGTATACATACCTACATATATTTATTACGTGCGCTAAAAAACACACCGAAACCAATCAATTAGCCAATCGTGCTGTCGTGCATGACGGTCGATTGGTCGAACTGATTTGTCGACTGATGTTCGGCTTCTATGGGTATGGGGGTTATTAGCGGTCATGGCCAAGTAGTCAACTTCTTCGATTGATTAAATTGAGATAGTATCTAAAAAAGTTATCTGTTGATCGCATTCTTATCAGCGGCCATTTTTTTTATGGATGCGATATCATGAAATGACTTCTTCCGCTCTGGGCGGAACGGAACTCAGCGGAATAGAGAGTCAGACTCTTACTGATTAAAACCGTATTCCTCTTAGTACCCTTTCCGTTCCAGGACCGAGGGGACTCTTTGGGACTAATTCCGCAACCCTTTTTTTTGGATGAGAAATCATCAAATGACTTCTCCCACTCTGGGCGGAGCGGAAGGGAGTGTCACTCTTACTGACTAAAACCCACCCGTGATCCTTCTTGTGCCCTTTGTGTTCCAGGGCCGCGGTGACTCTTTCGAACAAATTCCGCAACCCTAGCAGGCACTAACCCTGTCTGTCACTAACAACGCAGCCGTGAAACGCATAAGGTATTAGGAGGACCATGAATGAGTTTTAGTCAGTAAGAGTCTGACATTTCCTTTCGTTCCGCCCAGAGTGGAAGACGTCATTTGATGATTTCCCAGCCTTAAAAAAAAAGGTATTTCCAACTACTGAATAAGATCACCACGGAGATCGTTCACGTTGCGGAATTTATTCGAAAGAGTCATCGCGGCCCTGGAACGCAAAGGGTGTGCGTTCCAGGGCCGCGGTGACGCGGTGAGAAGGATCACGGGTAGGTTTTAGTCAGTAAGAGTCTGACACTCCCTTCCGCTCCGCCCAGAGCGGGAGAAGTCATTTGATGATTGCCCATCCATAAAAAAGAGGGAGATCGTCCAAGCTCATCATCGTAGACCTCGCCTATCTATACTAACATAACAAAGAGGAAAGATTTGTATTTTTATATTTTACGGGAACTACGCGGGTGAAACCGCGAGGCGCTGCTAGTTTTAATAAATAAAAAGAGTTCAAAACATTGGCTCATTGTGATCATGCCTTTACCAGAATGTGTTTACCTAGCTAGTGTTTCTCTACTGCGTCTGATTGGCAGCCGGGAGGTGTTCAAGGACCTTTATTCTTCAAAGTCTTTGTACGTGTAGTGTAGGTAGGTACGTATAGTTATATCACCGTGAATAACGCAACAGTAGATTTGAGAATACACAAACATAATTCGCTAACGGTAACTAATAATTAAATAAATAACAGTGTTATGTGCATACCTCTATTATTGTACAACATACGAACGTATTTCATAGTGCGAAAAGTTAATAATTGGAAGAATTGCGGATGTGTCTCAGCGGATGCTTTCATTAATCGTTTGTAAACTATTATGAAAGTGATATAGACTGAAATTTTGTTCAACAAACAAAAAAAGGCTATTTCAGTGGTGCAGACTGTGTTTTGATCATAATTGCAAAGTGGCGATAAAAGAAAACCATGACTTCATTGAAATTGTCTAGTAGACGTAAAACTTTTTTTTTTTTTAAACACGGGATATTACATATTTTTATTTTCCCCAATTTTTTTTTGTGCGTATGGTCGGGATTTCCACCATGTACCAATGGCACATTAACATGCGACCTTTCGTTCGATGAGAGTGTATTTTAGGTCATCAATTCATCATGAAGGTATGTTCAAAGGAGGCAGATAAACAAAAATATTTAACCTTGTAGACATGGACCTAAAAAAAGGCGGACGGAACTTCATTAAGAAATAATTGAAGCACCACAATGGCGGCTGCGTAGCTATGTGTGCGTATGTAAAGGGATGCCAGATGAAGGGAAATTACCCATTTTTAAACAATATTTCAATAAGATCTCCCTTGAACTTGGGTTTTATTACAAGTTTTTGTTTTTGTTGTTAAAATAAAGGGAAAAAAAACGCATTGGTTAAAATATTCACATACATTTAATATCAATAAAAATTGACAACCCCTTTTGTTGATTCAAATTTTTGTAGATTTGTCTTTTGCTATCGACACATCTAGAAATCCCTTCTAATTTACGTATGTGGTGAAAACGTATGTTTAGGTATTTTTCGGCTATGTATTTAATTAAAGCTATTTTATGTTGTATTCCAGCAAATGCATATTTAAATTCCAAATCTAAAAAAATGTTATCGTTTGCTATACCTACATTTTTCTAGGATGGATTCCAATTATTTTCATTTCTACACTCCCTTATTATTTTTATCCAATCATTTTTCCATACATCATTTGCAGACGGAAATCTAAAAAATCGTAAAATGTAGAATACACTGTCTTACAATAAATAGTAACACAAAAATATAAATCTCCCACTTTTCAAATAATTTGAAACTTGGAATAGTTGCAACACTGATTGATTTCGTGACTTATTAAATTTATTGACGTAAAATAGAGAAATAAGCTTACAAATGGCATGCATAAGTATGAAAAGTGATTCCCTGGCTTTTTTTAATTGAACCACTATGGTTTCGACAACTTTTCACAACACATGACGGCATACTTTAATTGTTATTAAGTAAAATAACACCGAACAACACGCGGCTGTCGTTCAAAGCGTAATGGCTGACGGCAGACTTACTATGGTGTGAATGTGTGCGTGCTGGCTTGTAGACATTAGCGCACTGACTTACTATGGGTGCTTCAATTATTTCTTAGTGAAGTTCCGTCCGCCTTTTTTTTTAGGTCCATGCTTGTAGAGCGTAGTCTGTCATATTGTGACAGCTTGTCTTAAACTTCATATGCCTGATTTGGATTCCAAAAGCCACTATTTAATTAAGAGTTCTCAGACACTGCGGAGCTTCATATTTATGGGAGCTGCTCTCGTCGAGCCTATATACACCTTCAACTATTTAGTATGAATTTTCACGGCTGTTGTGATTCAAATTAATTACTTGCTCGACTACTTCCCTCAAGGTACACTTCGTGCTAAAAATATAATCATTATTTGCCTAACCATTTCCCAACCTATGTTTAGATCGGCTTTCAATCTAACCGGACATAGCTAAATACCAGTATTTTACATAAGTCACCTCCGCAACGCAGTAACAGGGGCATATAACCCTTGGCAAGACTGTTGTCAGATTTTCTGGCCCCCCCGTAATGACTGTCCAAGATGTTCAAATCTAACGAGATCGAGGTTGTAAAGTAAGTAATAACTTACGCGTCCAGTAGCGATGGCGGGGCTGTCTTCTCCCAGCAACATGGCCGTCGAAGCTATGGAGAACTGTTCGATACCTGCAATTGGAATTATTTTGTTTTATTTCTGTATATCTTACAACACAAATGTGATACAGTTGTAGCTGTGCTATTCAAAATTAAATGAAACTACTTAAAATGCTTGGGTTTTTTTCAAATTCATTCATTATAAACTTTGGGAATATTTCAACTGTAAAAAAAAAACAGGAAAATCGACCTTACTACCTATTTCGCACTTGGAAGTTGTAAAATGAGTTTAACTTTTTGAACGCCAGAGCATAAAAAAAACTTTTTACAAAAAAATACAACCGACTTCTCCACAAAAAATCAAAAAAGTACAAAATAACTTTAATTTCGGAACTCGGTGTTTGTGGTTCCTTTTTCATTTTTTGAACACCGACTTCCGAAATTAAAGTTATTTTGTACTTTTTTGATTTTTTGTGGAGAAGTCGGTTGTATTTTTTTGTAAAGTTTTTTTTTATTTTTCACTTTTTAGTGGTACCTACACCCCCTCCCCTCCCCCCACCTAAACGAACCAATTACATTGGTGTAAAAAAACGCACTGCTCCAATGCAGAGTAAACTAAAAGGTCGTCAATGTAGACAATGTAGATATTTTTTTTAGATTTTTGTTGATTTTTCAAAAACCGCTTGTTCGATTTCGAAAAAAATTTCATGGGACCATTTCCAACAAAAAAAGAATTTTTCAAATCGGTTGGCAAGCGACGGAGTTATGCGCGAACAAACAATAAAAAATAAAAAAAAAACATACAAACATCCGAATTGAGAACCTCCTCCTTTTTTAGAAGTCGGTTAAAAAGCATCGGCATACCCCCACGCCACGCCACAAGTTCAGCGTATTGTTTGTTACATATTTGTGACGACGAGAGGGGGTGACCACCAAAATGTGAAAAATAAAAACCTTTTACAAAAAAATACAACCGACTTCTACACAAAAAACCAAAAATTACAAAATAACTTTAATTTCGGAAGTCTGTGTTCAAATTTTGAACTGTGTCTTTGTGGTTGCTTTTTCGTTTTTTGAACTTCAAAAAACGAAAAAGCAACCACAAACACAGAGTTAAAAGTTTTTTTTCCACCAATGGAAAGCTACATTGTCATTTGTCAGTAAGTAACAGAGGCATACTTATACAGTGTGTCCGGACATGGACTAGCGATATTTTAAATACTTAAATATAAACTATTTTAAAGTACAATTACACTCTAGGCTTGGGTCCAATACACTTCCCCGCTATGTGGCAGCCATTTTGTTTTATTTGTTGAAATTTGGTGTATGCGAGTACAAAAAAAATCATATATCTCAAAGTTTTAGTCATACTGAGATAAAAATAAGCTTATTCGAAAGGCAATAATATTGTCTACCATCTGCATTACAACGCTATGTGTTCACAATTCCATAACTTTTGAAAAAAAATGTGAAAGTCGAAAAAAAACAAAAAAAAATATGCAATTCAACCAATAATTGTTAATTACTACAAAAACATACCCGACAATTTTTTTATTTTTTTTACTAGATCGACAGATTTTGAGCAAAGCTACAATACAACATAAAATTCACAGCTGTATGTCTGATACTTTAAGAGTTATTGTTGTTTGAACATAGCGTATGCGCAAGCACAAAAGGTCTTTGTTAACCGCCAGAGTGACATTTATGGCATTCAGTGCATCCCATCCGGGAACAGGCCAGAATTCTCAGTAAATGTGTGGGCTGGCATAATCAACGATAGACTTATAGGGCCATTTGAATTGCCACCTGCATTAAACGGCGCTAGATTTTCAGAATTCTTAGAGACACAGTTTGCAGACAGCCTCATGGACCTACCTCTATCATACCGTCGGCGTATGTGGTTCCAGCTTGATGGTGCACCCGCGCATTTTTCTCGAGCAGTGGGAGAATATTTAAATAATAATCTATCGCCGTGGATCGGTCGCGGTGGTGTAGTAGCGTGGCCGCCTCGCTCACCCGATTTGACACCCTTACATTATTTTTTGTGGGGTCATATGAAACAAAAAGTATACGCTACAGTTCCAAACACCAGGGAAGAACTCGTCGCAAAAATTATGGCAGCCGCCGAAGAAATCAGATCCGATTTGGATTTAATTAGGCGCTCATCAACCCAGGTGGCACAGAGAGCCGTAGTGTGTCAACAAGCTGGAGGTAGCCACTTTGAGCTACTGCTTTAGATATTTTAACCATAGTTTAATATTGAAAAAAAAACTTTAAATAAAATTCAATATGAATGTTATGTGTTTTTAATGATTTCCTATTTAGGGTTCCGACAAAGGACTTTTGTGCTTGCGCATACGCTATGTTCAAACAACAATAACTCTTAAATATCAGACATACAGCTGTAAATTTTATGTTGTATTGTAGCTTAGCTCAAAATCTGTCGATCTAGTAAAAAAAATAAAAAAAATTGTCGGGTATGTTTTTGTAGTAATTAACAATTATTGGTTGAATTGCATAATTTTTCTTGTTTTTTTTCGACTTTCACATTTTTTTTCAAAAGTTATGTAATTGTGAACACATAGCTTTGTAATGCAGATGGTAGACAATATTATTGCCTTTCGAATAAGCCTATTTTTATCTCAGTATGACTAAAACTTTGCGATATATGATTTTTTTTGTACTCGCATAGAGCAAATTTCAACAAATACAACAAAATGGCTGCCACATAGCGGGGAAGTGTATTGGACCCAAGCCTAGAGTGTAATTGTACTTTAAAATAGTATATATTTAAGTATTTACAATATCGCTAGTCCATGTCCGGACACACTGTATATTTTATCCCTGTATTCCCATGGAACGGGAACTACCTACGCGGGTGGAACCTCGGGGCGCTGCTAGTGTTATAAAACTACAGATTTTCATCATTTCCGCATACGCAAGGAAATGCCAAATGACAAACAAAAATATGTACCTACTGATTAAAATTATCAATGTGGTAACTTTTTTACAGTTCTATTTGACGTCAAACGGATGATTAAGTTATGTTTTTATTTACAGAAGTTACGAGTGTTCTGTCAACATACCTACTAACATAATATAATTATGTACCTAACATGGTAATATTTTACTCTTTTTTATAATTATACTAATTAATATTGGCGTCTCTGAATTATTATCTGCATGATAATAATAAACCAGGGGCAGTCAAAACTTGACTTATCAATTATTATATAGTTTAATCTGTAGCCTCACACTGTGGCGAAGAATCGCTCTTGGTGAGTATTGATTTTTAAGTTCAAATTGCAGTTACTTGAATTATAATTTCTTTTTATTATACCTAATTAGGTTCTATTATGAAATTGGTTGGACGCGAGAAGCCGAAATTAGATCTAAGTAGCGTGCAATTGGAGAGGCCTATGTCCAGCAGTGGACTGCAACAGGATATTGATGATAACGATGACATTGGTAGATTTCAATAATACTTATAACAGCAAAAAACTAGCTTTTCTGACTGTCGCACTCGTTCTATTTGTATGTTTGGGCAGAATTCCAAAACTGATATATTTGCCACTATTTGCAATGCAATTCTGGTCGGTGTGAACGATGAGATACTGCACTATACCTAAACGTACATAAACACGCGTTTTACCTATGATACTACTATAGCTTCCGTTTACGTTCATACATCAATCACGCAGGATTGAGAGAACCTATTTAGGTACCTGACCCCACAATACAACTAGCACAATTTTATAGTATTAAACCGCAAGGAAATAGCCTTCGCTCGCTCCAAGATTTGTAGTATGCGGCATTATAAAAAACAATAATTCATCTGATCTCAAATAATATCAATATTACATCATTAAAGTTTTGCACACAGCAGATGCGATCATAACAGTGCGCACGATAAGGGCTCGTACACATAAACACGATACGACGTCGCATCGTGTTACGACGCGGCATCGATTCATGATGCGACGTCTTATCGTGGGAATCTACGACAAGCAAGCGACACGGCATCACCGTGCCACGATGCACGGTATGACATCGTTAAAACTATATTTCGTAGGTGCCGCAATCATCTATTCTTTTGGATTTGGTTTCCGCACTTAGTCCTAGTATTGGACCATTGTGCGTGAGCCATGGCGGCCGTGACTCCAACCAGCCAACCTCCTTCCAGAATCAGATCAGTCCACTCAATGTGTTCAGCATTTCTGTAAGTGAATTCGGTGTCCTATCTATCGTGTGTAGGTGTTTGTTCAGTGAGCAGTGTCCGGTGATGGTCCCCGCCACCATTCGCAGGCATGCCGCAGTCATTTATTATTGAATATTCCCTGATGACGAACGAAATTCAAGTTTATTTGTCTTCTTCATATCAGCATAAGTCTCAGTCGCGCGCGCGCATCCCTCAGTGTCGGGTGTTGTGAGCGTTCTCCGCGTGTGTGAGAAATATAGTCGAAATGTCGGAAATTATAAAGTGTAACTCGTGTAATATAGTGATCAACGAGCTTTTATCCTATATTCAGAACAAAATCTCGATAATAGACGAGGAAACGCTGGTACGAATATGTTCAACGTCATTTACGAGTGAAGAAATTAAAAAAGCGAAGTCGTTATTGTTTGAATCTATTTCTACGGACAAAATTAAGACAAATCGGAAGAACAAGGGAAAAGAAGGAAGAGACTTGGTGGATATACTAAGCCTCTTTAAATCGACTGAACCCGATATAATTCCTATCTTTGTGGCTCGCGAGTTGGAGAAGCTACCCCCTATTCTTTTCGATCATCTAGATTGCACGAAATTACTGAAAGACCTACTAAAAGTGCAAAGTGAACTAGACATAGTTAAAGCCAACTATGCAACAAAAGAGCAGCTGAGTGAGTGCAGGTCTGAGTTACTACGGTTGAGAAATGATTCTTTTCCAACTGTGTCGCCACAGAACGTGAATGTAAAGCGTGGAGCATGGCAGCTGTATGATAGTGGGCCAGTTGGTCTCTCGCATGATATAAACAATTCCACTGAAACCAATTCCACGTTAAATGAGCCAGTGGATAACCAGAAGAAAAGTTCCAGTGAGAATGTACAAGAATACCGAGATATATTGAGGGTAAACTTAAAACAAAATGTTCGTAAATCAGCTGTGCCAAAACAACGGTCACCGGCGCGCGGTGTCGAGCGGCGAGCCGAGGTGACGTCACCACTACCTGCGGCCTCGTCGGCTGGCTCGTCCACTGATAACGGCAAAATATCAACTGAGAAAACAATCGAGCGCCGCAGCGCAATAAACACAGCAGGTGAATCTGAACCAAACGAGAATGCTGATGAAGGCTGGAAGACCGTATCGAGACGAAATAAATATAGTTATCGTTATCTTGGGAAATCCGGGATTTCCAGAGATATGGAGGGGGGTTTCAAAGCCGCTGTTAAGAAAGTTCCGATATTTATTACTAAGATTCACATGGATACGACAGATAAAGACATAATTGACTATGTATACAGAAAGACGAAAGAGAAGATAACTTTGGAAGAAATTACAATAAAACAAGAGAAAGATCATAAAGCTTTTAAGTTTTTTGTATCGGAGCTGAAGCTATCTATATTTTTAGATAGTAATTTATGGCCAGAAGGAATAATATTTAGACGATTTATAAATTTTCGACAGAGGAGTACGAACGGTAATTACGTTGTGTCAGCTGATCAAAAAACAAAATAAATATGGAATTATACAACTTTATAAGTTTTAACTGTAAGAATGTGAAGCGCTCCGTAGATGATGTTCGGCAGTTGTGTCAAACATCCCACATAATTGCATTGCAAGAACATTGGTTGCTGCCGCACGACATTAATTTCCTGAGTTGTATAGATGATGACTTCGGTTATACGGGGGTATCGCCCATGGACACGTCAAAGGGGATGATCTCAGGACGACCGTGGGGTGGAGTCGCTTTGTTATGGAATAAGAAATTTTTCAATAATGTTACCATAGTGCAATGTGATAATACTCGAGTGTGCGGTATTAAAGTGGTGGTCGGGCAAAGGTCATTCTTAGTATTCAGTGTGTACATGCCGACTGATAAAACGGTGAATCTGGTTGAGTTTACGGATTGTTTGGCGACGCTGAGCGCAGTAGTGGGCAATGAAGGTATTGAGTGTGTTTACATGCTCGGTGACTTCAACGCCCATCCGGGTGAGCAATTTTATTATGAACTATCAAATTTTTGTAACGACTTGGATTGGAAATGTGCAGATGTTATTAAATTAGGTTTATTATCTGATACATATAGTTTTATAAGTGACGCTAATGGGGCACTAAGATGGTTAGACCACTGTGTTGTAACTGAATCGGCTTACCAAACTATAGTCGATACACACATCAAGTATGATCCAGTGTGGTCTGACCACTTGCCACTCATTATTAAATGTAATATATATAATGTAAAACCAAAGATTTTGCATGATAATTTTAAATGTAATAAAGTAAAATGGGGTGAAAGAAACCCAGAACAAATAGATTTATATAGTAAATTATGCAATGATAGTTTAAAAGAAATTGATTTCCCGCAAGAAATTGGTAAATGTAGTGATAAACGTTGTGACAACCAAGACCACATGCGTATAATTGATGGTATGTACCATAAGATTGTTAATGCAATGTGTAATGCCGCCTCTGAGAGTCATACTATTGTTAAACCGAGAAGAAAACAACCTGTGATCGGATGGAACAAGCATGTGCGTGACGCTCACGGGGTAGCTCGGTGTAAATTTGTGCAATGGGTACAGTGGGGTAAACCGAGTAAAGGGCCTGTTTGGGAGGAGATGCGGGAGAGTCGTAGAATCTTTAAATCACGCCTAAAGTGGTGCCAAAATAATAGGGAGCAAATAAAGATGGATATCCTCGCCTCTCACCATTCGAAGCATGATTTTCGTAGCTTCTGGAAAACCACTAGTAGGTTAAATAGTAAGCCGGGCTTACCCGTGAGCGTCAATGGTGTGAGTGAACCGAAATGTATTGCGGACATATTTAAGGAGCAATTTATGGTGAAATCACCGTTGGGGCCATCACGTTCTTTCATTGTGGAGGGGTCACATGGACAGGAGATAAACACTCGTTTCACAGCGAAGGATGTTCGGGGAGTTATAAAGGCAATGTCACGTGGAAAGTCTCCTGGTCATGATAGCCTGAGCATTGAACATCTAAAGCATGCCGGCGCCCATCTGCCCAGAGTTCTTGCCATGTTATATACATTTTGTATAGGACATGCGTACTTACCAGCAGAGATGATGAGAACCGTGGTGGTGCCAATTGTGAAGAGTAAAACAGGTGACCTAAGTGACACGAGCAACTATAGGCCAATTTCACTAGCCACAGTGCTTGCAAAGGTTCTTGACAGTTTGCTTAATACGCAGCTTGACCAGTATTTAAACATTCATGACAATCAATTTGGTTTTAAACCGGGATTGTCTACTGAATCAGCTATCTTGTGTTTGAAGCAAACTGTCAAGTACTATTCCGATAGGAGCACACCTATTTATGCCTGTTTTCTCGACCTCTCGAAGGCGTTTGACCTGGTTAGCTATGACATCTTGTGGCAGAAATTAAATAACATCTCAATGCCTCTCGAACTGGTAGAAATTTTCAAGTACTGGTATCTTAACCAGGTTAACGTCGTTCGATGGTCGAGTGCTCTGTCGGAACCGTACAGGTTGGAGTGCGGGGTGAGGCAGGGAGGGCTGACCTCGCCTAAGCTATTCAACCTGTACGTGAACGCTCTGATAGAGGAGCTCAGCAGCACCCGTGTCGGCTGCCATATTGACGATATTTGTGTCAACAATATTAGTTACGCGGACGACATGGTGCTGCTGAGCGCCTCAGTGTGTGGTCTGTTCAGGTTGCTGGGCATCTGCGAGCGTTATGCAGTGGATCACGGTTTGCTCTATAACGCAAAAAAGAGTGAATGCATGGTCTTTCGGGCCGGGGGTCGGAGTTGCCCGGATTCTGTACCACCTATAAGATTGAATGGTATCAAGTTAAACAGAGTTCAACAGTTTAAATATCTCGGGCATATTGTGACCTCTGACTTGAGGGACGATGCGGACATCGATAGGGAGCGGAGAGCGTTGTCTGTGAGGGCCAATATGGTCGCCCGCAGGTTTGCTCGTTGCTCGGGGGCGGTCAAAATAACTCTTTTCAGAGCGTTTTGTACGTCCCTGTACACAGCCGGCCTCTGGGTGTCATATACCCAGAAGCAGTACAATGCTCTCCGTGTTCAGTATAATAATGCGTTCAGGGTGTTGTTGGGGCTGCCCCGGCACTGCAGCGCGTCGTGGATGTTCGCCGACGCTCGTGTCGACTGTTTCTACACGACGATGCGAAAGCGGTGCACATCTCTGGGGCGCAGGCTCCGGACCACCTCCAACACCATCCTGGGCGTATTTGCGAACAGGTTTGATTGTCAGTACATTAACCATTGTTGTATGGTTAATGTAATGACAAACAAGCAAATGACTCTGAGGCAGGCGTATTATTAACCATTTTTATTTTATTTTATTTTATTATTTTGAAAATTTTATTTTTTTATTGTAACAGAATGAATGAAATAATGTATGATATGATCCTAAGGGGTTGAAATAAATGATATTTGAATTTGAATAAGGAGAAGACGTCTAGTGTGTCATTTTTCGAGATTTACTGCGACCGACCGACCACACGACGAAATCGTAGCACCTTGAAATGTCATATCGATGCGACGTCGTATCGTGTTTACATGTACGAGTCCTAACAGCGAGTATCAGTAACGTCGTTCTTAATAAATACATCATTATCAGTTATACATTAATTATTGCCAATTTTATGATACATAAAATCCTATGAATATAATAAACGTGAAACTATTTGTTTGTTACGCCTTTATAGCAGTAGGGATTCAGATAAAATTTAGAGTTCAAGTAGATCATGGCTTCATTAGCACATAGGATACTTTATTCTTGGTATTTTGTTCCTGTGGATTCTTTTTTAACTTTGATTTGTTGTTTGGCAAACTCGAAAACATCTTCAGGTTGACTGAGGGCC
Organism: Hecatera dysodea; assembly: GCA_905332915.2. NCBI lineage: Eukaryota > Metazoa > Arthropoda > Insecta > Lepidoptera > Noctuidae > Hecatera > Hecatera dysodea. The sequence continues at coordinate 5,516,316 of HG995288.1, read as the reverse complement.
TTCCGGTTTTGCCGAACATTATGATCGCGGCGATCGTTAGATTTAATTACTTTCAGAGATAATGGTTTTTTTTATGGATGGGAAATCATCAAATGACTTTTTCAGCTTTGGAGCGGAAGAGAAAGAGTGTCACTCTTACTGACTAAAACCATCCATGTTCCTCCTAATGCCCTTTACGTTCCAGGACCGCGTGACTCTTTCAAATTCCCCAATACAGATCATGGTACCAATTAAGTGTCTAATTTTCTAGATGCAAATCTGCACCTAGGAACAACATTAGCAACTCATGTGTCTACACACATGAGTTGCTAATGTTGTTCCTAGGTGCAGATTTGCATTTGCATTTGAGTATGTTAAGATAAAGGTATGAGCAGCTGGCTACAGCTGCTCATACCTTTATCTTAACATACTAGGTAACAGTGGAAATCGATATCAAAATTACTCTATTTTCCGACACAAAATGGCATGACTGACTATCGTAAATTGATTATTGCCCATTAAAGATACAATGTTGTGTTTTTCCATGTTATCTTAGTAATATGTCAGTGATTAATTATTGGTTATTCTTTTTAAAATAATAACTGCTGATAGAGATAAGACTTCATAATATTATTTTCTGGGAACATCATCTGACTAGCCTTTTCCCAACTATATTGGGGTCGGCTCCCAGTCAAACCGGATATAAGGATATATTATACCAGTATATTACGTGGAGTGGCTGCCTACCAGACCTCCTCAACACATCAACCGGGTAACATGGTACTTCTTGTCAAGAATGGAGTCAATTTTTTTGGCTTCTGACAATCCAACTACTGGCAAAGATCTACAAATAACATCTGGTACCAACAGTATTTACGTGCTTTTCGAGGCACAGAGGAATCTGGATATGTTAAGATGGTCACCCATCCACAGACCAACCTCGGCAAGCATTACTTAACCTCGAATATAGATCTGTGCAGTTGTTAATATTTAGCCACAAGCTCATCGTTTTTTGGCAATATTTTTATCAATATGACCACAAAATATATAAATATATATATGCAAAATTATTAGAAAACATGCATGAAGTGGAAAGAAGAAATACTTTAATTGACACTTTTGAAGTAGGTAATTTGCAATCATTTTTCTGTATGACTGTAAAAAATCGATAATAAATTTTAGGGATAACAATTAAACTTCATGTAAAAATGAACTATTAATACACTAACAATAATATGTTTGGCCATGATTGTATGTAGATTTTATAGGTGCCATGATGTCAAAGTAACAGTTACATGCTTATTGGAAAATGTGTTTATTCTAGATCAGTTTTTAATCTGGATAGGTTGAACTTATTTCAAATCATTGTTATAAGTTATCTAAAATCTTAATGAATTCCCCTGATGTTACACATAATTGTGTATATTCCTTTATTGTTTAAGTAATTCACATTACTTACGAGTTTCTAATAAATAACCTTAACTTATTAAATAAATTATTTAAAAATAATAACAGAAAAAAATATCACTGAATGGATAGGAAAGTAATAAATTATTTGTGCCTGAATGATCAAAAATATATAACAGTGGCGTGCAGTGGTTCGAGTTAGTGTAGGCCAGAAAATAATGTCCAAAAAAAAACACACCACATTATTCAGGGTTGAAATTCTGTGTCTTTTTTTTGTTTTTTTTTTTTTTTAAATAGGCAATTAAAAAAAAATAAAAAAAAAACTTATTTCATTAAAAATCAACCCTGAATAATGTGGTTATTTTTTAAAATTTATTTAGACATTTTCTCTGGCCTACCCTAATCGAACCACTGCACGCCACTGATATATAATATCCACAATCATTAATAAAAATAAAATATAATTGCTTACCAAGAACTGGCAGGTACTCATGAAGTAGGGTTTCATCATTTGCCATCTGCTTCTCCATCTTCCTGACGACAGGCAAGACCCATGGTTTGCCATTCTCATCTCTGTATGCTGCAATAAATGCCAGAATAGAGAATCCACCATTTTCAAAGTTGGTTTCATTTAAAAGTAACCGCAGTGTTACTACTGTGAGTTGAATTTAGATGACTGCTCATATTTTTGTAGTTGTTGCTAAAAACAACAAGCTTATTGTTTATTTAACATTCAAATGTTTTAGTGGCAAGCAAATAATATTACTCAATTTCGGTATAAATTACATGCAGCAATAACTACTATGTTCTAATTACGTAGATAATACATGCTGCTTTACATTATAACAAATATAATAACATCACAATATTACATAATAAGGTTAAGAAGGTGACTAACTTCCCCAACACTATTAACTTCAATTCAATAGTTCAACTTACCGCCAATACTCAAATTAACTTTAGACGGGTGTGGGTCTTCCAAGAACATACGATTTAATTGGAAAACCTCGATAGGAGGCCCCTGTTGAACAACTTCAAAGCGGGAACCCATTATGTCTTTTTTATCTTGCTCTTGCGACCGGTCAGGCTGGAGCCAAGGCAGCGAATGTGCGGTTTATAAAATTTATAAAAGACAATCCAATCAGTTTTACAGAATCGCTAAATTACGAGCGGTGGCCGGTGTATTTTATCATTGACCTTTTTCAAAGACAGTAATGTCATTACGTCAGTAAACGTCGTTTTGTGATGATAGCACGAATGACGTTTACCACGTTTTGTTACTTTTCGTTAGCTAGATAATTTTTAAGATAGTTTTTCAAAATTTTCTTTACTTGTAATAGAACTAATAATAATAAGAGTTCGACAGTCTGACAGACCATTTTGAAACTATTACCAGCTCTTATACAGGGTTATTTGTAAAACATCAACAACCTCTTCAGAGGTCATTGTACGCATCATTATGAACAACTTTTACTAATAACCAAACCTGAAACCGCGAAAAAAAATCAGCTGTTCCCTACATTTATGTTCGTATAGTTCATATACCTGTAATAACTGAATAAATGTAGGGAACAGCTGATTTTATTTTCGCGATTTCAGGTTTGGTCCCATAAGTAGTAAAAGTTGTTCATAATAATGAGTACAATGACTTCTTAAGAGGTAGTTGGTGTTTTAGAAATAACCCTCATACATGACTTTTGCTTGTAGATCATTTTTACCTACATGAAGGAGACGTAGCCTCCGAAGACATCCCCACGGCACACGCAGTCCCATCTTGCCCACCAGCTCAGGGTCGCCAGTAGATCCGTATATAACGCTAAATGGAAAAGCAAGTTCTGCAATTTTACTTCGCTCGTGTAGAGGCATAATATGGATTTTTGAACGCCAAATTAACTATTTTTGTTTGAATATTATTGACATTTGAATATTTTCATGGCACATTCAAGGTGACCACGGAAAGAATTTTCACGGCCATTTAAAATCCGTTGAGATTCTGAAAATAAAACCCAAGCTAATGCTGTTTTATACAATTGTTTATAATTTTGACCATAAATGAAAGCTTAGAACCAAAAACAAGCCGGCTTCATGATTCAGGTATAGTTATCCGCGCCTTCCGAGGCAAGGGGGCATCACACCACCAGAAAATTTTAAAATAGAAACTCGATAATACGAATTATGGGAATCGAACCCGAGGCCATACGTTTAGCAGTTGACTTAACGAACCGAGCAGTTCGAGTATTTAGACGTTCGATTTATAGTCATGGTCGATCAATTTGATATTCGATTTGGCTTAGTACACCCCCTCGCGAAAGCTGGCGATTATGATGAAAATTCTGTCTGTCAGGAGTACACAATTCACGTCACGTCGTGTGTGTGGTTGCAGACTCTGTATTAAAATCCAAAGCAATTAAAAATCTAAAATTCTTTAAAGTTTTAATCAAAACGCACATTACAATCAACCTTTAAATTCAGAGTAAACTGGATTTTTCAGGGCACACGCTCGAGGGTCACCCTTTCTTACTATGTAATACGTAGCTTTGTATTCTCTATTTTCACCGCCTCTTTTTTTGTATTTGTAAATACCAATCGTAGCCATTCCCACACCCAACAAAGCCATACAAGATGCACCCATCACTTCTGGTATGTCCCACCATCCTTGCTTAAATAATCCGACCAAACCCTTTCCAAATTTCACTGGATGGCCAATTACTGTTGCTGGTGGAGTCATGACCGTTATTATTTATTCAAACTGCGTCTTATAGTGATAGATATTTGTCAAGAGCTTTTTCGCAACCCCTTCGCGACACAACGTGACAATAATCATGTCAAACAATGTTATGACATATTTTTCAAATGCAAAATGAACGTTACGTTTGGGCACATTGTCTCATTTGTAAAGTAGCTAAGTTAAAAATTAAAAAAAAAAAAACTAATTGACGTCACGTCTGTCAGTGTCACACTGTCACTCTAGTACTGTCTGTCAGTTCTGTCACTCGCTCGCAAGGAATACCAACGAATTGGGATTTCCGAGGGTTAACTAATCTGATCCGTAAATTAATAATATTACGTTAGTTTCGATGGCTGCTGCATCGAGGCGCACTCTTGGTCAATTACTCCAACAAGGATGGACAGAAATCCCTGAAGTATTAGCATCAACTGGCCTCGCACTCGCGGGCATTGCTATGGCCACAATAGGATGTTACAATTACGTGAAAATGGACGGCGACAACAGGAGATACAAGAGCACCTACGTTGTTTTGAGGCCGGACGACCCAAAAGCCAAGCTTATACGCAAAGAATAATAGTCAGTTTGTGTAAATCAATATCTGCAGATGTGAAATATTAGCTTCAATTTATTATGTAATAAAGATAAGTGTTACCAAAATGCTGTTTTGTTAATTTGCAATTTGTTAAGATGTCTTATTTATCAATGAACATGTCAAATGAAACTTGCTAGAAAGATTTTTTTAAATTGTCAATCAGATTACTGTATCCTTAAATGCGATCATCATATTAAACCTTAACTGATTAAGTTTTGGAAAGCTAAATGATATGATTGTAGTTTTCATCTAAATCAGGCCCGAGACTTGAGTATTTTCAGAATAATATGGATGGTCATCCATAGCTTCTTATAAATTTATTTATTCTCACAAGATCATTCTGAATTAAAGCTAAATTAAAGATAATTAAGTTTATTCATCATTGCAAATATTTAACAAATTGTTCAGACATTAAACTTGGAGACAATAGGGCCTTATAATAATAATAGTAAAATGAAGATATTTTTGATTGCCTTCAATCAGGGATATGTCCCTCACTGATTAACAAACATGATCTTAAATTCTTTATTCAACCTGTGTTTTAACTCTTACGTTCAACTTGACACGGCACATTTTTTAAAATAGCCATACAATATAGAACTTTATTTTAGTAAGAAAAAACAAGTGAAAGTATATACACCCTGCATAACTTTAAATTAATATTTGTTTTATTTCTTTTAATGGAGCATGTGCCACAGCTCATTTTAATCTGATCATCTCAGCTATAAAAATCAGTCTTAAACTGATACTTGATGTAATTGCTTTTATCATATATCAGTTTTTACCACTGATTTTCATAGACTAAGCTGTTTATTACATTGACAGTTATATTCATAGCTTTTTCTATAGAGGTAAAATCCCTATATAGGAATCTGAAGAATAAACTATTGTCTTTCATGATACATTTTTCTCCAACTTAAGAAGTAACATTCATGAAAAATCACACATTCAGAGGCACTTTTTAATTATAACAAACATCTATTTATTACTGTGATTCTTAAAATATCCTATTGTTATGAACACTTTCAGTGCCCAGAACTCACATGCGAGTCGTCTACATATAAGGACGAGTCGTGGGCACCGAAATTGTTTTAATATGGTGGGATACATTGAAACTTATCTTTAATTTGACTGCGTCTACATAATTTGAGATTATGTTTTAGTTTAGTAAGTTTTAAATGAGTAGATAGTTCAAAGACTAGTGTGTCGCCTTTGGTAAAAAATCTTATAACAATACAGACACAGAAAACACATACCTACCTACTTTTTTACACCTTAGGCTCACTTGTAGTACCACTATTTAGTAAAAAAATATAAGTAACTATTAACAGTATAAGATATGATTACAATGGTTTAAAAAATATGAAATAACTAGACTAAATTTAACTGTTCTATAAACTCACAGAAATATCTCAAGATAAAAGTTGAAGATGATTTAAATCTATAATTACTGATTAGATTACAGTTAATGCTAGTGCAACTATGTCCACAACATGAAGTATTTGAAAAGTTAAGACCTTATTTATATTTTTTATTCAATTATATACAACGTGTTGTTTTGCATCCTCGTCAAATTCACGGACGTAATTATGCTAATGATTCTCGACCCAAATCAACAATAAAATGAGTAGGTATTTTTTTAATGTATTTTTGCTATTTACGGAAATCCGTGTGAACAAGACGTATTTAAATGCGGCCCGTCTGTTCCTAGCCTTATAACTGCGCTTTCACACACACAAACAAACGCAAACAATACATCGATCATTCGAAAAATTCGTAGGTACCTAATCCCCCGCGCACGGCCGCACGCGCCTACCGCCAGCCGCGCCTCCCCCGCCCCGCGGCGCGGCGTCTGATCCAACAGACAGCAACAGTTTATTTTGACGTCGCCGCCGCCGCGCCGTGTGCGCGCGTTTTGCGAATTCCTTTCTCGGTACATCGTTCAGACGTAGGTACAAAGTGCAAGATGACGGACAATTATTCCAATGTCGAGTTGGTAGAGATGGCCCGCCTTTATGCCATCAGTGGAAACAGCCTACGTGGAGCCATCCGGATGTTCACGGAAATGTTTCCCGATCGGGAACCCCCATCACAGAGCGTCATGCTGGCTGCTACGCAGAGACTACGGGATCATCGGCAGTTTAAGCTCGCGGCAGCGTAGGCCTGCCTGTCGCCTTGCAGGAAGACATCCTGGAATACTTCCAGCAAGAACCACGGGCAAGCACGCGGGAGGCTGGTGACCGCTTTGGAGTGCACCACACCACAGTGTGGCGCCTACTGAAGCGTGAAAGGTTTCTTGACTACTGGATCGGTCGCGGAGGACCTGTGGCCTTTAACTTTTATTTTGTGAGGAGACGTTAAAAAGTTAGTTTAGACGTAAAAAGTGACAAGTGTAACAAAATTACGTGCAAGGATAATTAGTGCTTTCAACTCTTTAAAAACGAAGGTGTTAGTTTGCTAACGTAGGCTGAAAGAAAACCAGCTACATTGTGGTCGACTGTGCCAAGAGTGTGGTGATGGAAACTGAACAATACCTCCGGGTAACATAAGTAGGTAGGTAATTTATTTATTTGTTCATTTTGTAAATACGTTGTTAGCTTACCTACTGTAAATAAGTCGATTTCAGATTTTTAAGTGAATCAATAATACCTAAGATTCGAAAGTATCACCACTTACTTACACTTAACTAGCACATCTTTCCATTTCCATCAAACGTAGAAAACATTTTTTGACTTAGTAGGTACCTAGATCGGTTACATACCAACTAAGGTAGGTATTATTGCCGGTCCTAAGCCCGTTAAGTAAGAAGGAAAATTTCAAATCAACCAATTTAATTCACAAATAAAAACAAAATCATTACGAAAACTTTAAGTTGACGGATAGCAATAAAGCAAAACTAACATTTTAATAATCACCTGATAACAGGTCATTGAACTTTTCTTTGGCGCACTAAGCAGTATTACTGTCATTAGTAAGATTTCCGTATTCCAATAATGCTTAAAAATGAGTTCATTATCAAGCGAAATTTATGACAGTAAAGTAGATGATTTCCGAAATAAAATTAGGTCAAATTATTGCTACTGGTCGCCGTAGGTCATCGCACGATCGCACACGTAGGTACCTACGCGCTAGAATTTCGTAGGTAAGACGTCGACACTCACGCACACAGCTGCATTGTCGCTGTGTGCGTAGGCGCCTGATTCTGTGGTATTCGGGATTTTATTCTGAAATACTGTTAAATTTCAATAACAAAAAAAAGCAGCGCTTATTGGTTATTGACCGGTACCGTACTTTCAATTGATTATTTATGTATTTTATGACAACCTCCTGAAATTTGACGAGGATGCAAAACAACACGTTGTATAAAAAAGCAATCTCTATTTCTACTGTACTGCTAGATTTTTTAACGATGCGTCTACACCACAAGTATTCAAAGCAACATTTGCAAGCGCAAATGATTGAAGCATTACCAGGAAGCCCATGGGCTTGTAAAGCTGTGCCTACGAGCCGAGCAACAACAGAGCGTAAATCCATATTACATAGCGCGCTCATTCGATGCTATTGCGCTACACCAATTCGATCTCAGTTTGTGCTCGTCTAGTGTAGACGCAGCTTAAGTTTTTTTCTGTCGTATAATTCCATATAGGTTTAAAAAGAGCGCTCGAAATATTACTGGAGTCTAATAGGTCCAAATACTTGGTTCGCAACTAATACCAATAAGAAATTGGTCTGGATTTTATGGCATTGAAGCAGTTAACGGACAGACCATTATGCGCAAACACTCGCGCTGTGGACGCAACTTTACTACGACAGTCCACAACGTTTTAAAACTAAACTACTCACTCAAACTATGTATATTTGTTCACTTTTCCAAAACTAGTATCACTTTATTTCGTATCACACATTATGCAGTTCGCTTCCAGTCTCACCGGAAGCAACTATTCAGTTGAGAAATATTTAATTATTTCACTTCTTAATAAAATTGTGATTTGTGTAGAATTAAAGATTTAACAATGTCCACTTGAAGATTTACAAGGTACATACAGTAAGTGACAGTGCAGGAATAAGGAATACCACTCCAAAAATTAACAGTTGAGTTATCTCATCTCTTACTTAGCGGAAAATAATAATACATGAGTTCTACAATAGAACAAGCGTACCCGTAAGAAACTACTTCACTCTAGCTTGTTTTTCTAAAGGCGGATTTATACAGTGCAGTGAAAACAATAAAACTTGCCCAATCTAAATAACTCAACAGTATACAAAGATAATTTATTGCTTCAATTTTAACTTGCATTGTGTAAATGGGGCTTCAATTTAGTCTTAATGTCAACACACACACTGTCACTTACAGCACCTGGTGTAGTTCACTTCATAATACTATTATTATGACAAAGCACTGCGCGCGCGCACTGGAGGTGGGTGGTCCATCAAGTACCATTATCTGAACAAGAAGGCCATCACCGAACGCCGATGCTATTTTTCTTTTTTCTTTTTACCCGTCGCCGCTTTGGAAGTGGACTGGCCCTTGCTGGTGGTTGGCTTCTCCGTGTCGGTTTTGCTTTTCTTTTTCTGAATGATAAAAATATTATTTGAGAAAATACAGTAAAATTCGTTTATTATGACGCCGCTTATATTGACCAACTGCTTAGTATGAAGTAAAACAGAGCTAATTATGGTTTTCATATTAAATTCTTTGAAAAAAGTACGGATATAATGACATCGTTTATTGACATGTCGCTTATTATGACCTATTTTTCAGAAATTATGTTTGGTTATAGTGAGGGACATGACTTCTAATTTGTTTCTGACTCATTTTGTTTTGATTGATCTATGTCTATCAACATTTTCTTTTTGTGTTTCTCATTATTACACGATATAACTAACAAAGATGGGATTTTGTTTAATTCCTAAGATGACGCTTTTTATGACGTCTGCTTAGTATGACATATTTTTTAAGTTCCCTTTGATGTCATTATAAGCGGATTTAACTGTAAGTACATTGCAGACAGTCATGCAGTTACAACTTTTAGCCAAGAAGTTAGTTAGATTTTATAAAAGGGACCCATTGATTTATTTAATACCTATGTCACTGGTAATTACACATATTTTCTTACATGGCTGTAGTTATTGCTTTGGAAATGCTGCCCTAAGTTTCTTGATCAAACTGGATGGTGAGTAACAAGCATCTCAGTCGTTGGCAATTATATTAGAATATTTTCAAGTCAAAGAAGATTGTACATACAATAACTGATTGTTCCAATTTGCAGGAGTAGCAGAGATAGTAATTTTACCTAAGAACTATATTTTCGGTACAATAAAATACCAGCGGTATTCAGCAACAGACTTATTCAAACAACTACATATATTTGAACTAGCCGACCCGCGCAACGTAGCCTGCGACACGTTTTTAATTAATTCTCGGTCCCTATTGGTCTTAGCGTGATGATATATAGCCTACAGCCTTTTTTTTTTTTGGATGGGAAATCATCAAATGACCCCTCCCGCCCTGGGTGGAGCGGTAGGCAGTGTCAGACTCTTACTGACTAAAACCCACCCGTGTTCCTCTTGTGCCCTTTACGTTCCAGGGCCGCGGTAACTCTTTCGAACAAATTCCGCAACCCTAGCAGGCACCGACCCTATGGGGGCCCGTCCTTGATGCTGACGGCTCCGTGAGACGCGCGTGGAACACAACGCGTCGTATATATACTCAGCCTGGTATCGGACGGCGAGCCCACGCTCACCGTCCACAGGCATCAGCCACTGCGCTATAGCCTACAGCCTTCTTCCTTGATAAATGAAGAAACTCTCTTCTTTCAGTGTTAGATAGCCCTAACACTGAAAGAAGAGAGTTTCTGAGATTAGCGCGTTCAAACAAATAAACATATAAACAAACTCATCAGCTTTATATATTAGTATAAGTAGATAAGTATGTTGGGCATAAGCATAAAGCATAATCAGCCTTTTAACGTTCCCACTGCTGGGACTCAGGCCTCCTCTCTAGGAGAGGGAATGGGCCGTAATCCACCACGCGGGCCCAGTGCGGGTTGGTGAATGTCACATGTCTTCGAATTTTTGGTTCTAGGACATGCCGGTTTCCTCACGATGTTTGCCTTCACCGTTTTGAGAGCAATGGTGATGAAATTAATTATACAAAGTAATGCGCCTGGCTGTTACCACTCGGCTATAGTATGTTGGGCGTTGGATTGGTTACCTTGATAAGCGCGTCATTTTCGGGATCACTGTCAGCTTCGTCGTCCTCGGGCTCGTCATCTCCTTCGCCCATTTCGTCGTCATCTTTGTTAGCCTTCACTTTCTTGATAGCGCCCGGCGCGTAAGGAAGTGCTGTGGCTTTCTTGTTGTACGTACGGGTCATGGCCGCTTTTACCTGGAGATTTTGTGTCGTTTTAGCAAGTAAACGGAGAAATGTTGTACTGGAAAGTTTCATGCGTCGTCGCCTTTTTTTTTTTTCAGTAATGGAAAATGTTTAAACCACGTTGTGGAAGCTGACTTTAGTAAGAACTAATAGCAACCCGCGGTTTCACCCGCGTAGTTCCCGTTCCCGTAGGAATACTGGGATAAAATATAGCCTGTTACTCAGGGTGAATATAGCTTTCTAATGGTGAAACATTTTTTGAAATCGGTCCAGTAGTTTTTGAGTTTATTCTTTACAAACAAAGATACAAATCATTTGTATCTTTATAATATTAGTATAGATGAAGAAATAAACGATTAACAGTTTACTTTTAAAAACTGATTTTTGTCATCATCAAATCAGGAATTTCTAACTCTTAGAAAGCAGTTTTCTTTGTACACAGAGCATAGATGTATTGACATTTATTTTGTATTTTGTTGATAATTTTACATATTTATCATCTGAGATTATATTAAACAGAGATTAAGCCTATTTCTTACCTTGGAGTCAACCAAAATAGTAGGATTCCTCTGCCCCGGCCAGACAGAGAGTTCCACCAAAGAATCTAGATCTTCTCTCAGCAAGTGATACGATTCCAGCACTTCTAGAGACTTGTCTATGCCCTCAGATTTGTCCTTGATCAAAGGATTGACGATCGCGTCACGAAGGTGCGAACTGTAGTCCAGGAAGACTGAGGATTTTGAACCTGATGTACTGTGAAATACGGTTGAGTTTTAATTATACAATCAATAATAGAATGATTAGAGATTTGGACACAATCAATAATAAAATGATTAGAGATTTTAAATTTATGCAGTTTTAGTTTTCATCAAATTAAGACCGAGACTCCATTGAGTTTTTTTCGCTAATTGTCATAGTTCGGATTTAGAAAACTAGGCCCTTTTTAAATTATGGGGTCATCCATAACTTACGTCACACGAATTTCATGATTTCTGATTACGTCACATATTTTACAATTTTATTCGTGCATTTGTTCGTGTTTTACTTAACACTTAGATTAAAATAGATTTTGAAATGTGACGTCACGAAATTTAGAACCCCTCCCACCCCCTTGTCACACAATGTCACACTCCGTCGACCCCCTCCCTCCCTCTTAACATGTGACGTAATTTATGGATACAATAGGGGTATTGTAACACAAGGGAACCTCGCCCCTAGTATTACTTAATATTCCAATAAATAAAATATGGATTGAGATTTAACTTTGTACTTATTTAGGGCGTGCTTATTAAGAGTGCTACATGACCGTCATATAAACCAAAGCATATAATTTTCCAAATTCCTAATTCAAAATACTCTTTATTCTTTGGCCAGACACTTCCAAAGTTATATCGACATTATCCGTCAGTACCCTGCAGCCAAGGAAGCTACTATTGTCACAATATACTCTGCCACCCGTGTAAAGCTGGTGGGGTGTTACTAGTGATATTGATCATACCTGAGCCTAGTATGAGCGTGTATCTCCTGACAGAGGCGATGCATCTTCGTGGCGCGCGAGTTCTTGCCGAGCCAGCCCGGGAACTGGATCTGACCTATTAGGTGGCCCGACATGAAGTGGCCCGGGATCACTGAGCTGTACATGGCCTGTAAATGACAGAAAAAGAAATAATATAACAGAAAAATAAATAATATAACAGAAAAAGAAATAATATAACAGAAAAAGAAATAATATAACAGAAAAAGAAATAATATACTTACCAGAAAAAAAATATACCAAGAACAGAAGAGTTTTTAAACAATAGACGTGATTTTCTATCAAATGCGGTTTAAAAAGAAGAATATATAAGACCATTACCGCTTGTGTTTGTAACGTTTTGACAAAAAAAAAAAAATTTAGATTATAATAATCTACAGGTATCGTCGACGGTTACTTTTGGTGAAAACTGAGAAGTATTGTGTCAGGTTCTAAGGTACAATTGCTACAGAATTAGTTGCTAACACAAGGATTTATAACATACATATATTTCATTGGTCCAGTAGTCACTAGCTTGGCGTTACAAAGGTACTGTGTCAGGTTCTAAGATCCAATTGCTCCAAAAACTCCAAATTAGTTGCTAACACAAGGATTTATAATATACATATAATTTACTGGTCCCAGTAGTCTCTAGTTTGACGTTACAAAGGCTTTTTAGGGCCTAACAAACACATTTTATGAACAATCTCACCTGCGTTGGCAATAAACTCCACGCCTGTTGACGACGGATCCTGGCGTCTACTAGATCACCCAAACTAATGCTGTCGGCTGCGTCGCTTATCCTCTGCAGGACTTCGTGTCTGAAACATAAATCATTAGTTTATTACGTTAGAACATAAAAATGTTACATCGTAGCTCTGCAGCTGTATATCAGTCATTCCAATACTCAATACTTTGCATTCCATATGTATATTACACCAGCTTCTGCCCGCGACTTCGTCCGCGTGGAATAGTTACTTTACCCCCGGTTTTGAAACTCTCAGCCCGATCAGTTTAAAATTGACAAAGTTTCATACAAACTTTCATCCCCTATTTTATCCCCTTGGGGGTAGAATTAATCAAAATCCTCTCTTAGCGGATACCTTCCTCATAACATCTACTTGCATGCCAAATTTCAGCCCGATCCGTTCAGTGGTTTGGGCTGTGCGTTGATAGATCACTATGTCAGTCAGTCACTTTTGAGTTATATATATTTAGATAGAATAGATGGTTATAATAAGGTAAAAGATCAATATGGAACCTCTCAGAGGAATGGCAATTCCACCGTGGGAAGGGGCAATTCAAACCATTTGTTTATTTTTATTGTATGTATATAAAATTGCAGATTTTGTGAGATTGTAATAAGGTTTTATTAGATTATAATTTCTCGATAAATTAAGAAAAAATCGTTTACGTATTCAATAGTTTCTAATATGTCCGTGTCTTATTAAGAAAAAATAGTTTATTTTACGCGATATTTTACAATTGTACGGCGTTTGCAATTTTCTCGTGACATACAATGTGTGGTAATGTGTGTGTGGTGTGTGTGTGTGTGTGTGTGTGTGTGTGTGTGTGTGTGTGGTGTGTGTGTGGTGTAATGTGTGTGTGTTGTGTGTGTGTGTGTGGTGTAATGTGTGGGGGTGTGTGTGTGTGTGGTGTAATGTGTGTGTGTGTGTGTGTAATATGATGGCAATTATGTGGATACTACCCAAAAAGAAAAAAAGCTGAATAATAAGCTAAATTAAATCAGTCTTTACAAATATAGACACTGTAAAAATTACACATAAAATTTTACTAACTGAATCAAAAATTCATTCACACACTTTTGATTTTGATTGCTGGCGTATTGGATCTTGTATTTTTCAAAGTTGATAAACCTTTAAGCTAGCAGGTATGTACATGGTTCGAGGTCTTGATAATCTCTATTTCAATATAATAAAGCTGAAGAGTTTGTTTGTTTGGCTGTGCGCTCGAATGTCAAGAGCGACTGGTTCGAATTGAAAGTCTTTTAGTTTTGGATAGCCTTTTTATCGAGGAAGGCTATATAACATCACACCACGACTAATAGGAGCGGAACATAAACGAATTTTTCATTGGTCTGGTCAGCTAGTAATCTATAACTCACTTAGGACAGTGGGGAGCAACTTGCAGATAGTTCTCCTGCACGAAGAGCGGAGCGAGGCTGTAGTCGTAGAAGAACAGGTCACTCTTGTCGTTGATACTCATCGTCTTGTGGTCTTCTGCTGAGAACACCTTGCGGATCGCGTCCCATGGGCCCTGGGAAAGCGAGGAACAGCAGCTATTATTATGTGAGTGTGGTGACATTATCCAAATGCTGGAGGGTCCCAAGCGCACATTTATGTACCTGCAGAATTGACTGACTGACTAAAAAAATCTAATTAGTCCGTCAGATAGATTTCCAAAAAATATTGGACGCGTTTTTTTTTTTGTTTTCACGTGAACAAAAATCATAGACGTTTAAGTGCGTTGAATACTCGTGTGACGTCACTACGTGCTACAATTTTAACCACGGCGTGACTTCATAAGCCCCCACTCCTGATCTTTGATTCTTTATATCTTCGTCATTTTTTATATATTTGCTAAAGTAAAAAATACGTGTCCAATATTTTTCGATAATCTAACTGACGGACTAATTAGAATCATATTTTTTTTACTCAGGAAACATCCCTGTTGAGAACCTATGGTAGGAGCTAGATATCAGGGTAAGGTCATTGTACTTTATCGCAAATTACAATAAAGTACAAAATATATAAGATCACGATAGATGCCGTTTCAAGATAGCTTTATGTCTTTCTTTCCGTTTTTTAAATTAAGAATCTCAATACAATTGGTGAGTCAATGATCGCTATTGCAAATTTATTCGGCACCTACCATAATGATTAACACTGATGCCACTATGAATGTGGTCACCCACTGGACCCAATTTATCTAATAAATAAGCCATCGACTTGAAAAGGAGAAGAATCACTAGCACACGCAAAGAGAGATATGTGACTCACATGGGTGATTTTGTTTTTTTTTTCTGTGTTACAATGAGGTTTAAGTACAATAAAGTATTTATTAGACTTGTAGTCTGGGTATCCTTCCGGAGGCAGTCTGCTTCAGTGACCCATATGTGTGTCTATGGCCCAAATGGACAGAAGGTTCAGTGTCTCTCACTGATTGTTTCTAACTTACCAATTTGACATCCTTCTTGATAGTCTGGGTATCCTTCCGGAGCCTGTCTGCGTCAGTAAGGCTGGGGTCTATGGCCCACATGGACAGCACGTTCAGCATCTCTCACTGATTGTTTCTAACTTACCAATTTGACATCCTTCTTGATAGTCTGGGCTTCCTTCCGGAGCCTGTCTGCGTCAGTAAGGCTGGGGTCTATGGCCCACATGGACAGCACGTTCAGCATCTCTCACTGATTGTTTCTAACTTACCAATTTGACATCCTTCTTGATAGTCTGGGCATCCTTCCGGAGCCTGTCTGCGTCAGTAAGGCTGGGGTCTATGGCCCACATGGACAGCACGTTCAGCATCTCTCACTGATTGTTTCTAACTTACCAATTTGACATCCTTCTTGATAGTCTGGGCATCCTTCCGGAGCCAGTCTGCTTCAGTGAGGCTGGGGTCTATGGTCCACATCGACAGCAGGTTCATTATCTCTCGCTGATTGTTTCTGACTTACCAATTTGACATCCTTCTTGATAGTCTGGGCATCCTTCCGGAGCCTGTCTGCGTCAGTAAGGCTGGGGTCTATTGCCCACATGGACAGCAGGTTCAGGGTCTGGCGCACGTCCTGGTTGGCTGACGTGATCAGCTGGGACAGCACATCAGGGGGTATCTTGATGCCTTCTTTGAAGCATATTGTGAGCATTGCAGACTGGAAGAGAATTTAAAGAGTTGTGATGCTGGTTTATAATTGTTTAGAGGATCACATTAAGGAGGTCATTGTAAAAATTAGTCCGTTCCAGAACTGATTTTTTCTCTAAGAAACAAAAAGAAAATATATAAATTGAGAACTGGCCAATTTGCAATATAATCTGAGTATTGGATATTTTGGGTTTGAAAGCGATGATCGTGTCTAGCGTCAACCTGAAATAGTGTTTCATGCGTCAAAAGATCAAAGTCGCTAGTAACCATAGATAAGAACCGTCGCGTTAATTAATTCTGCAAACCCGCCCCTCTTACGCGCGAAGATGCGATCGTGTGTGTCGTACAAATGATCTCGACGATCGCGAATTCGCGCGACGATCGCTTTAACAAATTGCTTTTTTGGCGATGCCTTTTAACTGCGTATGTTTTGCAACTAAGTCAAAGTTCTCTTATTCTCATGGAAAGGGTTCTATGTGTGTGTTTGTACCTTAATCTGGTCGACTCTCGGCCTGTTGAACCTCAGATCATAACAGTAGTTGACGAGGGACCTCATTTTCTGGCTGTTTCTGTCGTTGCACATACATATTATTGGCACTGACGAGGATTTTATTAGAGCTATTAGCTCTTGGAGACCACCTGAAAAGCAAACGAGTAAAAATGATCCTTATTTCCAGTACTCTTGCCTTTTTTTTAACTATGTTGGCTTGAGTTCCAGTCGAATTGGTTATTTTTTTATGTATGGGACACCTTTATATGACTTCTCCAGCTGTGGACAGAGCGGAAGGGAGTGTCAGACTCTTATTGACTAAAACCCATCCATGTGAGGAACATGCATGGGTTTAATGCTTTTAAATTAATGCCTTTTGCGTGCCAGGGTCGGACCTTGGTGGTTGTTGGACTTATGGACTTCAGAAAAACAGATGGCGCTGCTGTCGTGTAAACACTGAGTCTCTCGCCGAAAGTTTTTAATTAATTGATTTAAATAAAAATACCAAGTTACTAATTACGTATTGTGAGTTAAAGTGATCATTAATCAACAAATGTATCGTACAAGTGTTATCCTGAAGAACAATCTCATTTTAGATATAAACAAACGTTATAAACAAAGTGACAGTGCATAAACAGTTAAAAGTAAAAAAATACAATTCTACCGAATATTACCACGAGATAATTCTACGTCGCATCGGTAAAGTTGTGTCCATTGTATGCAGTGACATTACATACTCTTTATCATGATAAAACTATAGTGAACAATAAGAGACGACGGTTTTTTCTACAATTTAAACTTGTCAGCGCTAATGCGGACAGTAGCTGAACTAAAGCCTAGAATTGTTTTATCGACTTCAGTTAAGAGACATCTAGCGACAAATAGCTAAAATGAGTGAAACCAAAAACGTCACAGTGAGACGCGCGCGTGCGCGTTCGACCTCCGATATGGATGATAGTGTTGTAAACTTCACACTAGATGGCACTGTATGCAGTATGCCAGATTTATCGGATGATGATATTGACTTAGTTACTCAATTAAAGAAGCAAATTGAAGAACTTACAATAAAATTAGGTGTTGCAAATGATGAAATCGACACATTAAGCCTTGAAAACGCAAACCTAAAGAAGGAAATTGAAAATCTAAGCCGGAAGAATTCCCTCTATAAACAAATAGCCAGTACATCTAAATCTCCAACACCAAAAAAAATGGTGAAAACCCACTCAAAAAACGCGGGATGTAAAAATAAAGAAACGCAAACTGTCTCGGACAAAACAATGACGGAAAAAGTGACTAAAAGTGATGATCGACAGCAAAATATTAGTACACATTCCAATCCACAGATGGCGACGATAGCTGCGAATACGCAAGTTACAAAGCAGAAAAATAACCTATGTATTTTGAGTACTAATAAAACGAACAAGAATATATTAAGTTTAGCAGAAGATTATTTTCAGGACAGATATCAAATATGTCATTATCTTACACCTGGCGCGAGTATTATACATCTTTTACGTGATATACAGTCAAAACTCAGACATTATACTAAAAATGATTTCTGTATAATTATGATCGGCGAGGAAGACTTTAAAACTACTAAATGTTACTTTGATATAATAACATACATGAATAACACTTTGACGGATATAAAGAACACAAATATAATTATTACATTGCCAACTTTTAAATTTAACAATAATTTCAATATTTTATATAATTCGCGACTGGAAATTTTCAACAACATGCTATGTATGGACAATATTATGCATCAATACTCGTATATTCTGGACTCTAATTTGAACCTAAGTTACCATCATTCTACGTATACAAGATCGGGAGTTTTAAAAGATTACGCCATGAAAACTATCTTTGAAGACTTATATAACCTTCAACTGGAAATTTTAGAAGAAAATACGCTCATTACTATAAATGAGCCAAAAGAACTGTTTTTTCTCCAGTAAATATATCAATATTTTACACCAAAATATTGCAGGTTTGTTAAATAAATCAAATGCACTTACGGTATGCTTAAATGAACTTTGTGATAAAAATATAAATGTGGATGTAGTATGTATTACCGAGCATTTCATTATGAAGGGGTTCGAGAAACAACTATGTTTACCAAACTACAGTTTGGCTGCATGTTATAGCAGACAGGATCAAAAGAGAGGGGGGGCATGTATTATTATTGATAATTGTCACCAATGGAAAGAAATACCTCAAATAGCTAGATTGTCATCACCGGGGGTTTTTGAGTGTTGTGGTGTTGAGCTAATTAATTATAAATTGATAGTCATATGTCTATATAGAGTACCAAATACTAAGAATATAACGGAATTTTTCAATAAACTCGAATTGTTACTCAAAGATGTATCCAACCGGCTTAATAAGAATATTGTTATTGCAGGCGATTTTAATATCGATATTTTAAAACCGACTAGAAATTCAGTTGCACTGGAGTGTATGCTACTAAATTACAACTTAAAACTTGCTTTAAAACAACCGACTCGAATGGCTAGTAAGTCTTGTATAGATAATTTTGCGCATAATTTAAAAAAAACTGTGAATTCAGACGTCTTGGAGTTTGCATTGTCAGATCATACAGCACAGCTACTTCAATGTCCAGTACCCACTGTGTGTAGAATCAAATATTGGCATATAACTAGAAGGGATTACTGCAACGAAAATATAGTGAAATTTAAAAAATGTATGAGCAGTCTCAAATTTTCGGAGATATATCTTACTGATGATCCTAATTTGGCTTATAATGAATTTATCAACACGTTTAAATTGTTCTACGATCTATGCTTCCCGTTCAAGGAAATCAAAATCAATACATTTAATAAACCTAAATGGCTATCAAATGGTGTTAAATTGTGCAGTAAGAAAAAAACAAAACTCTTATGGCAATTTAGATTGAATCCTAACCACGAAAATAAAAATAAATTTGCTACTTATACTAAATTATATAATAAAATTATTAAACTAACACAAAAAGCACAGAATAATCACAAAATACAACAATCAGGAAATAAATCAAAGACCACATGGCAAATAATTAATCAGAAAAATAACAATATCCCTAAACAGCAAATAGAAAAATTAAGAATTGGTAATCGTACTATTTACAAACCTTTGGAAATCGCGAATGCTTTTAATGACTTTTTTGTGGACAAAATTCATCCAAAATTAGATGCTGAATATAAACCAAAAGCATCTATTTCATCAAGAAGTCCTAAATCAATGTTTATGGCACCCAGCACACCACACGACATACATAAAATAATAATGTCATTGAAAAACACTGGTAGTGTAGGTTTCGATGGGATCGCAACTAAGATAGTAAAGACAGTGTCAGTCGAGATATGCAGTCATCTGAGTCACTTAATCAACCTAAGTATATGTATGGGTATCTATCCAGAAGCATTAAAAATATCCATAATTAAACCTCTATTTAAGAAATTAGATAAGGAATTGATGGAATATTATAGGCCTATTTCACTCATACCAGTCATCTCAAAGGTATTCGAAAAGTACATCTGCAAACAGTTAGCCAACTTCATTGAAAAGAATAAAAT
The DNA here is from genome assembly GCA_905332915.2 of Hecatera dysodea. Taxonomy (NCBI): domain Eukaryota; kingdom Metazoa; phylum Arthropoda; class Insecta; order Lepidoptera; family Noctuidae; genus Hecatera; species Hecatera dysodea. The sequence continues at coordinate 5,495,774 of HG995288.1, read as the reverse complement.
ATTATGTGAAGAACAAAAAGGATTTAGACAGCATAGAACCGTCGATATGGCAGTTTATGACTTTTTGTTTCCGATTATTAGAAATGTGGATAAACGATTGTCAATATGTGCAATATTTTGTGATATGACGCAGGCTTTCGATTATGTCCATCATAATACATTGTTAAATAAATTAGAAGCCTACGGCATAAGAGGCAACGTGCATGAACTTATGAAATCGTATTTAGAAAATAGAACACAGATAACCGAAATTAGTCGGATCAATTTAATTAATAAACATGAAGAGATAGTACGATCACGAGAACGTAAAATTACATTCGGTGTTCCACAGGGAAGCGTTGTGGGCCCGTTTGGTTTTATATTATATGTTAATGATATGCCCACGTCCATTGAACACCCCCTAACTATGTTTGCTGATGATAGTACTATTACGATCCCCTGTAAAAACGTAAATACATATGAAAAGGACATAAACAATTCTCTTGACAATTTAATTAAATGGCTAGATAAAAATAATTTGAATATAAATTTAAGTAAGACTAAGATTATGCACTTTAGACAACGTATGCCTCGTGTTGACGCCATAAACGTCAATCTAATAATTTCCGCAAACCCGCATTTCGAAATTATAAAAAAATCTCGCTAGGCTGACATTTGCCCCACCTTTTCCCCGCACCCCGCATGTCCTACCTTGTATAAAAACCACTGGCACATCCACGCCGTCGCTCTTTTACGACAGGAACCACCGCGGCGACAACTCGCCACAGCACGGGGGCCCCCCCGGACCGTCATCCTAGCAGAACCGCTGATTCCACGTGGACCATCGCCAGAGCCAGGAGCCGCTGTATTCCGAGGTCAGTCCTATTCCCGCTTTATTCCATCCTCTGGTGAATGTCAGCCCGCGATACGCGTTAAACCGCAACCGTTTTCAAATCCACCCATATAATTTTTTACACTAAATATAATTCTCCCATTGTATGGTCCATCGGCCAGATCATTGTTTGGTTCGCCTTCGGCCGGATATACCTATACCGCTATTTATTGTAAAAAACCGCATTTTACGTAGGTTAGGTTCTATACCTTAACTACAACCGCTAATTTTATTTTTCCGCTACCGCCTCTTCACTCCCGCTATCTATAGTTTCGTACTGCACGAAAATATAATATACCTAAACCGCTATTTAGTGTGAAAAAAAACCGCATTTTATGTAGGCTAGGTTCTATACCTTAACTACGACCGCTAATTTTATTTTACCGCTACCCGCATCTTCGCTCCCGCTATCTATCGTTTCGTACTGCACGAATATAATAATTAGTGAACAATAGGTGTCTCGAAGTGAATCATTTGTGTTTAATCTGGAAATTCGTAATATATTTCGTTAATCAATTACGCTTCACCGCATTTTAACGCCTTTCTGCTAGGTACCGCCATCTTAGGTTTTATAAATTGCAAAAATGGAAAATATCGAAATTAAAATTCTAGAAGCCAAAAACCAAGCAATTTATGAACGTTTAACGTCGCTTTATGACACATATAAAAATGTTCCAACGTCAGGTGGACTTCGGTCCACGGAAGCATTCATGGCGGACACTGAAATTTTATCCACAATAAGGCAAGAATTCATGGCTAACCTTGATCAAATAAACATCCTTAACCTAAAACTAGATCCCAAATATAAAATAAATTACAATACTTTAACGGCGTTCGACGGTATCTATACTCGTTTGGAACGATCGAGGTCACTTGTCGCTACAGGTGGTCAGTCCGCGCAAACTGATAACGCCGCTTCTCAAAATAAGGTTTGTTTGAAACTCCCGCCTATACAGATTCCTACGTTTGATGGTAAAATGGAAAACTGGCCCGTATTTTACGAATCATTTAAATCCAATATTCATAACAATAGCAGCCTCACTGATTCTCATAGGGTTCAATATTTAATAGGTAAATTGTCGGGTACCGCTTTGCATTTAACTGCAGGAATAATACCGTCAGGCGATAATTATCAAGATATTTGGAACAGTTTAGTTAATAAATACCAGGATGTAAGGGCCCTAGGTTCTCATTATATTTCAAATATGTTTAATATGAAACCAGCCACAAATAATTCTGCATCTTTAAATACATTTATTGAAAGTTTTCACGCATCTGTTTTGGCTTTAGAACAATTACAAATTCCAAATTTAAAAGATTTCATTTTATTAAACTTAGCATTAAAAAAGTTAGATTCCACAACTGTGCATTTATTCGAAATGCATAAGCGCGATGTTGAGATTCCTTCTTATAAGGATCTTGTTGATTTTATTAAATCTCAAGCGAAAATACTAGACCGATCTGCGCCAACCACCTCGGCATCTAACAAAAATAATAATAATCGATCACCGCGTACAGTCCACTCATTCATTACCCGCGATAACAATAATTCTAAGCCCGCTTGTTTATTTTGCAATAAATCAGACCATTCGCAAATCTATTATTGTCCATCATTTAAATCATTAGACGCTAAATCACGTTTAGAATTTGTAAAAAATAAACGCGGTTGTGTAAACTGTCTCAGCACTACGCATACTGTTTCGCAATGCAAGTCTACCCACGTTTGTAAAATATGTAGTAAACATCATCACACTTTCTTACATTTAAATAAAAATGATTCTTCATCCGTTATTTCGTCTAATCCGTCTGATTCTCATCAGAACAGTGTCGTAAAAACGGAGTCGTCTACCGTCAGTAATAATAATACGCTTTGCGCCTTTAATTCATCACGCCATACGGTTCTCTTATCTACTGCTCAGGTTTACGTAAATAACAATAACAATGAACATGTGTTAGTTAGGTGCTTAATTGATAACGCTTCACAAAATAATATTATTACTTCTGCCTGTTGCAAAAAGCTTAATTTAAACATTATTCCGCTTACAAATTCATTTATAAAAGGTGTCGGGTCTGCGTCCCGTCCTATTGATGGTTACGTAAACATGGTCATTAGCTCGAAAGATAAACAACATTCTTATTGCATAACCGCTCTTGTCGTTAATTGTATTACAGATAAACTGCCTACTATAAATGTTGATCCGTCTATAGTAAAACATTTAGTGAATTTGCCGTTAGCAGATCCTACGTGGCATGTGCCCGGGGATATTGACTTGCTTATTGGGGCACAATTGTACCCATTCTTATTATTAGGTAAAACAATAATATCACCTCCCGCTCCGTCAGCCATTGAAACCGTATTCGGGTACATTTTAATGGGTGATATACCCGCTGTTCGATACGATCGTGACCCTGCGTCCTCCGCGTTCAACACCGCTACTTATTTCACAACGTGTGAAAATTACTGTTTCATTTCGTTGGATGACTCGCTTCATAAATTCTGGAGTCTCGAGGAAGTTCCCGAGAAAACTTTTTGTAGTCCATCAGAGATTGAATGTGAACAACAGTACTGTGCTTCAATATCACGTGATTCTACCGGCAGATATTGTACCGCGTTACCTTTTTGTAGGGATCCAGATTCATTAGGAGATTCCCGTTCTGTAGCGTACCGTCGTTTACTTTCGTTGGAATATTCTAGATTACGAGATCCTGCGCTTCGTGCTAGTTATAATGAAATTATTCAAGAATATTTGGATAAAAATTATTTAACGGAAATAGTTTTCAATCCGACCGTGGATCGCGATAAGGGATACTACATACCGCATCATCCTGTTGTTAGGCAAGATAAAGTGACTACTAAGGTTCGCATTGTCCTCGACGCTGGTGCAAAACGTCATAATGACGTGTCACTTAATGACATTCTGCACACAGGGCCGAATTTGCAGGCTGACTTATTTTTATTATTATTAAAATTCCGCTTATTTCCAATCGCGATTACCGCAGATATAAAACAAATGTATCTTCAGATTGCTGTTATTAATGAGCATCAAAAATATCAGAAAATATTATTCCGCTTTAATACCGCTGATCAGGTCGCACCTGGGAAAGTTGTCTCTTTAGCTCGTCTTGAGTTGTGTGCCGCTCTTCTTTTATCTAAACTTATAAAATTAATTAATGATACTTACCGCGCTCGCGTAGCAATCAATAATATATATGCTTTCTCCGATTCTAAAATTGCCCTCTCGTGGATTCATTCTTCCCCACATAGATGGAACATTTTTGTTAGTAATCGCGTAGCTAAATGTCAAGAAAATCTTGATTCGAAACACTTTTATCATGTTAGTGGTAAAGAAAACCCGAGTGATTGTTTGTCTAGAGGTCTTCTGCCTGAACAGTTACTATCACATGATTTATGGTGGCACGGCCCCAAATGGCTTCAATATCCCATATCAGAATGGCCTGTTACTCCGTTTACCCCTACCTCTTGTGACGAATTACCTGAATTCAAATCGTTAACACACAATACGTCCGCTTCTCTAGAATCAGATTTAATTTATACTATTTCACAGAAATTTTCATCTTGGAATAAAATCTTGCACATTTTAGTTTACATACTGCGATTTTTACGTATTATTATTCCACGCAAAGATTGTAAAAGTGTAATTACCGTTCCGGAGTTGAATAAAGCTGAAATGTACTTAATCCGTTCTGTGCAAAATCATCACTTTAAACAACTGTACACAGACATTCAAAAGGGTAATTTACGCTCGCCACTTAAACGTCTCGATCTGTTTATAGACGAAAACAACATCATTAGGATCGGAGGTAGATTATCTAATGCAAACCTTCCTTATGAAGCTAAGCATCCCGCTTTGTTACCTAAACATGATAACATTACTCATATTTTAATAGATTATTTTCACCGCGTTCATTGTCATACTGGCTCCAACCTTCTGAGTTCGCTGCTGCGCCAGAAGTACTGGATACTCTCATCTAGAAGCGTCATTAGGAAAAGAGTGCACGCTTGTAACTTTTGCTTTAAAACTTCTCCTTCAAATATAAGTCCAAAAATGGCCGACCTGCCTACTTGTCGCGTACAGGAATCGAAAGCTTTCGTACATACTGGTGTCGATTACGCTGGCCCAATTAAAGTAACATTATGTAGGCGGCGCGGTCAAAGAAGTCAAAAGGCTTATATATGTGTTTTTATATGCCTTGTTACCAAAGCAGTTCATATTGAACTGGTAACTGATGTATCTTCTGATACATTCATTTCCGCTTTTAAACGGTTTATATCTCGCCGTGGACCTGTGTCGTGTTTATATTCAGATAACGGAACTAATTTCGTTGGAGCAAAGGCTCAGTTACAGAACCTACTGTCTGATTGTTACCGCATTGAATGGAAAATGATTCCTCCCCGCGCTCCACACTTTGGGGGTTTATGGGAGTCCAACATAAAATCAATTAAAACCCATTTATACCGCATAATTGGTTCTCAACTTCTCACTTACGAGGAGCTTCTGACTGTCCTCATTCAAATTGAGGCAGTTCTGAATTCGCGACCACTCTGTCTTTTATCTGAGGAGCCGTATCCAGAACCTCTTACACCCGCTCATTTCATTATGGCCTCACCTTTAACTTCACTGCCTGTCGAGAATGTTCCCGATGTGGCGAAGTCCCTTAATTGTCGGAAACAATTATTAGACCAGATGGTGTGTAGCTACTGGAAGAGATGGCGTTCCGAATATCTTCACAGTCTTCAGGTTAGACAGAAATGGTTAACTCAAGTAGACAATATAAAGATCGGTACAGTAGTTATTATTCATCAAGACGATATTCCCCCGCTACGTTGGCCAATGGGCATAATTACTGAAGTATATCCCGGCAGAGACGGCAATATTCGCGTCGCGCTAGTTAAAACTGCTACCGGGCACCTCAAAAGACCGATTGTAAAATTGTGTCCATTACCATCCCAATAACTTCTTATACAAACATAACCTCAAATTGCTTCTTTAACTTTAGTTAATAATTTATTTTACTTTAACATTATATACTCGTTAACTTTTGCTTTGAGAACACTGCGTATTCTCAAGGCGGCGGAGCATGTTGACGCCATAAACGTCAATCTAATAATTTCCGCAAACCCGCATTTCGAAATTATAAAAAAATCTCGCTAGGCTGACATTTGCCCCACCTTTTCCCCGCACCCCGCATGTCCTACCTTGTATAAAAACCACTGGCACATCCACGCCGTCGCTCTTTTACGACAGGAACCACCGCGGCGACAACTCGCCACAGCACGGGGGCCCCCCCGGACCGTCATCCTAGCAGAACCGCTGATTCCACGTGGACCATCGCCAGAGCCAGGAGCCGCTGTATTCCGAGGTCAGTCCTATTCCCGCTTTATTCCATCCTCTGGTGAATGTCAGCCCGCGATACGCGTTAAACCGCAACCGTTTTCAAATCCACCCATATAATTTTTTACACTAAATATAATTCTCCCATTGTATGGTCCATCGGCCAGATCACCTCGTGTACCTAACCTTCACATACATTACAAAAATGACGATATTGAGGAAGTAACGGATACCAAATTTTTAGGAATACAAATAGATTGCAGATTAAACTGGAAAGCACATATTGGCATATTGTGCAAAAAATTGAGTTCGTCTGCATATGCTTTACATAGATTATCCTCTATAGTAGATACAAAAACACTTCTTGTGGCTTACTACGGCATAGCTGAATCTTACTTACGCTACGGTGTCATCTTCTGGGCGAACTCCACCGATAAAGAGACAGCATTTAAGGCACAAAAACGCTGTCTCCGGTCAATGTTTAAACTAAAAACCACCGACAGTTGCAAGCCGTATTTCAAACAGTACAACATATTAACACTCCCTTGTATCTATATTCTAGAAGTAGCTATGTTTGTTAAGAATAATCGAAATCGTTTTGAACGTGTGGCGGACTTATACCCAAGAAATAGACGTGACAATTCAAAATTATGTAATGTACCGTGTCAAACCACTATGATGCGCAAAAGTATTTACTGCATGGCCCCAGTTATTTATAATAAACTGCCAAGTACTTGGAAAGACTTGAATACGGTGAATTTAAAAAGTAGACTACGTAAATTACTAATAGATAAGGCATACTATAGTGTAACTGAGTTTTTAACGGACAATTTTAATAAATAAATATTACCTCGAATTTTTAATGAATGAATTACTAGTGTATTGTTGTTGTGTTGTTTTTTTTACTGAATGATGTTTTGTCTATGACCTGGAATTTTAATGTTTGTTTGACGATTTTTTATTTCTTATATATATATACGTACTTTATTGACAATTTAAATTTATTATATTAAATTTAGGTATAATGTAATGTAATGATGAGGCTGATGTTTAAATGAAATTTTGAAATTTAATAATCTATTTAATGAGAATGATATGATAATTAATTTAATTTTGTAATGTATTTAAAATTTTAATTGCGTTATATAATGAAAATGTTTGCATGCCGAATGGTAAAATATGGCAGAACTCTATGTAAACTCACTACTACCCACTTTTTATTACCCATATTTGCAAATAAATGATATTCTGATTCTGATTCTGATTCAGAATACATGATAAAAGTAATGGACGCTCACACATCTGTAGTACGACCTCTGGGAGCCTTTACGATGACCTTTGCTTCTTAGGAATGGCCCCACGGATATCCATAAGCTGCCAAAATCGTTGATAGAATGCAACGATTTTAATTTATTTAGGACGATTTATTTACTAACGATTTTAATTGTTTTTTTTTTTAACAATTGTATAATGTCCTGGTTAATAAGACATAATATACAGTGGGTGAGTACCTGTCAGACAGGAATCTATGTGTAATATGAATGATACTGGTTGCTTCTTTCTAAGTCCGACTTACTTTACTTAACTTTAATGAATTTATTTATTGTGTTACCATGTTAAAAGATCGCTGTTGTTTACGTTAAGTTTGTTATTGTTTTGGATGATCATTATTATTTGACTGTAGTACTTTTGATTTGTTCTATGTTGACATTATCTTAATCTTTGACATATTTTTGATATACATATATTCTAACTTACAAAATATTGAATTAATTACAATTTTGCATGCCTAATTTGGTAAAACAGAATTAACTCAGCAGTCACGTGACATCTAGAAATGTATAATTTATTGTATTGTGTTTCTGCAATAAAGATTTGACTTTGACTTTGCGGCTGTTGTTACAACCATAACGTATATCATATGCTGTGCAAACATTATTTCCATTAAGTTTTTCCTCACCACCGCTGATGATTAAAGAAAACTAACGTGACAAAACGAAATGTTTAAATCGGTTTATTTACGACTAGCTTCTGCCAGCGACTTCGTCCGCGTGGAATAGTTACTTTACCCCCGATTTTGAAACTCTCAGCCCGATCGGTTTAAAATTGACAAAAGATAGACATGCTGTTTCGGGATATTTTTTTAGATAATTTTATGTAGAACATTTCCGTAATACATGATTTCTATGTAACTTTAACCATTAAGGCTACACACGCGACGGAAGCTTAAAAAATGGAGTAACTTCTTCCGTTTTCCCAACATTTTCCTTCACTGCTCTGCTCCTATTGATTGTAGCGTGATGAAAAGTATACTATAACCTGCCCAGGAGTATGAAGAATAATTGCACCAAGTTTCGTTAAAATCGGTCGAGTAGTTTTTGTTTCTATAAAGAACATACAGACAGACAGACAGACAAAAATTTTACTGATTGCATTTTTGGCACCAGTATCGATCACTAATCACCCCCTGATAGTTATTTTGAAAATATATTCCTTGTACAGAATTGACCTCTCTACAGATTTATTATAAGTATAGAAGATAGAAGATAAGAGTTACTGCAGTGTATATAAATAGCAAATTAGTCATCGTAGTACATACATAAGTGTTATTGATAATGTCGTTACGCCAATATCAGCCGTATGCAAAGTTACTAAGATGGAGTTTTGATTGACCACTCTGAAGGTGAACCTTATCGAAGTAGACGTACCTCTGTCCTCATTGCCAGCCATGCCGTCAACTTCATCCATGACCAGCACGTGTTTCTTTGTGACTGCTTGTTTGCCAGTCTCACCTGCAAACAAAAATATTATTTTTACAGGCCACCTGTGCAAAACGGCTACAGATAACTAAGCTACTATTGCATCAAGATGAACCATTGTCTCTATGAGGCACTGAAATATCGTTATAAAAATCCGCTCAAAAAACAGCAGCTCCGAATTTCAATGCTAAACCAATATAAACCTTGTTTACACTGATATAAATGGGAAAATAAATAAACTTAGCGCTTCTCGTTTTTATGATACTGCTACCCAAAAAAAATTCGCCATAATAAACGAATACACACTATTATGCTTTCTTTATCAATCTGCCCCAAAAAGGTATTAAAAAAAAATACGTTGCCCCTCACTAGGATGTACTCCTGTGTCGTGGGTGCATTCACAAACATGAATACTCACATATACAAGACACCCAGACCCGGAACAATTTATCAGTAGACCATACAAACGTTTGTTCCGTGCGGGGATCGAACCCGCGACACGTAGCGCAACAGCCGATCGCTCAACCACTGCGCCAACCGTGTCGTTTAGAACACGATTAACGAAATATGAAGGTTTTTGAAAGTCTTACCTTTAGCATAAGCAGACAATGAGTTAGTAGTGAGCAGTTCTCCTATCTGCTCCTTGATGAGCGTCTTGTTCCTGGTGTCTGAAGCGTTGAACTCCACCATATCAAAACCCATCTCCTTGCACACTAGCGACACCGTTGTTGTTTTACCTGAACACAGAAAAGAACATGAAATAAGAATAACTGTATTTGTTTGTGCCTGGGCTGATCTATAGGGAACGTGCAGAAACTATAGGTGGCAGCACAGCTGCGTCAATGTCAAGTTAATTTTACTTATAAGTTTCAAATTTGTAACGCAAGATGGCACAGTCTCCTTCGTGCAGGTTCCTCTAAACGGAGGGTGCAGGAAGTATAGGTGGCAGCACAGGTCAAATATTTACAACGTAAAAGTTTCAGATTTGCAACACTAGATGACATAGTCTACACCGTACACGTTCCCTATACTACTATTATAAAGGGGAAAGATTTGTTTGTTTGTATTGAATAGGCTCCGAAACTACTGAAACGATTTGAAAAATTCTTTCACCATTAGAAAGCTACATTCACCGTGAGTAACATAGGTTATATTTTATTCCCATATTCCCACGGGAACGGGAACTTCGCGGGTAAAACCGCGGGGCGCTGCTAGTAAAGAATATTTTTTACTGTAAAACCTATTAGTTCTCGACCTAATACAAATCATATGAGTTCGATCATCAATACGAGATCGAACCGACCATTTGTTCGGCAATATTGGAAGGCACTCTCTATAAACGCGACAATGCGTTCGAATTACCGAACAAATGAACTCGTCGACCGTTGCATTAGGACGACGAAGCCTGAGACTATACCCAGGAATGGAAGGACAAAAAAGGCTCAACATAGACAGGAAGAATTTGGTTTTAAACTTGGCAAAATTTTGTCATAATTAATAATGTGCTACAATTCCATCAGCCTCAACACCTTATTAAAAAACTCAATAGCTTGATAGATCCTGTAATAATTTGTTTCATAAAACGAAATGTTTGGATGCGCACTTACAGGGCTACGAATCCTAAAGAATCCATAATAAAATAATTATTAACTTGGGCACTTACCAACGCCAGGAGGTCCCGAAAGTAAAGCCGCCTTGAAATACCCGCCGTCGTCGTTCTTAGCCCAAGGACTGGGCTTAGGCAACTTAGCCTTTCTGTTCACATACCATTTTGTGAGCCAGTTCATTAATCTGTAAAGGAATAATGTAAAGCACATAAGGATCAAATTTGACTGATCGTCATCATACGTATGAGAATAATGCATGACTTAAAATTATTCAGTCACACAGAAACTCTTATTAAGTATGTACTAACTTTTTAACATTACTGGCATCGCCATGTTGTCCAATTATTTGTTTGATGTTCTGTGGCTTGTATTTTTCTACCCACATGCTCATATTAGCTGGTATCGACGCTACTTGTCTTCTTTCACCTGTAAGAGTAAATTTATAAAAATCTTGAATTATGTTTAATAATAATAAATGTTGAATCTTTGAAATGAGTCTCCAGGGCAAAATCCAAACATATGCACACTTGATTTAGTGAGAAAGTTAAAATTGGATTGTTAAAAAAATCATTTTATTTTTTCTGCCCTCTATGCCCTAAAATACGTAGACGCTTCTGCATTACCACCGATGACACCAACAAAGTCAAACATTCACTGTTGTGTAATTGACACAACAAAGAATGAGCGTCACATTTTATTTCCTGTGCCCTTTTTTGTCTGTTTTGTGGATAAGAAATCATCAAATGCTTCCCGCACGGGTGGAACTGAAGAGAGTGTCAGTGTCAGACTCTTACCGACTAAAACCCACCCATGTTCCTCCAAACGCCCTTTGCGTTCCAAGGCCGCGGTGATTCTTTCGAACAATTCTGCAACCCTGACAGTTTATTGTGTCCCCTGGTTTAATAACTTACCATTTACTTGTCCTGTAGAACTTGCAGATGCACTAGATTTTGTACTAGCACTTGAAATGGACTTTGATTCTAACTTCACTTCAGTTTCATCTTTCTCCTCCTTAATTTTCCTAGGACTCTTAGATTTTTCACGATTCTTTGATTCATTAAATTCAATTTTACTTTTAGAACTACCCTCCTTTGATTCAGTTTTAACTTTCTCAGTCGGGCTCTTCTTAGATTTGCTGTCAACATGATTATCCTTTTTGTCTTTCTCCAATTTCTCTTTAGGGCTTTTGTTCTTTGTTTTGTTTGGAGTTTTTTCTGTCTTGATTTCTTTCTTAATTTCCGATTTGGCTGTGGGTTTATTTTGTGATCGCTCCGTGATCATTTTGAGGAATTCATCCTCGTTTAAGATTGGGATGCCTAGTTCTTGAGCCTTGGCCATTTTCGCTGGGCCTGCGTCTTCACCGGCAATCACGTGAGTTACCTAAGAGAAATGATTTAGGTTAACTGCATCATGTAGTGACAATTCTTCCAAACCTACAGCACATTTGCACGTGTGCTGCACAGAGGTAACCCAGGTTACCGTGAGATCTTCAGTAACACCAGGGTGCTACTGGTTTTTATTGAGAATCTTGGGTCGATCGAAAACTAAATTTATCTCATCCATACGCAAAAGCCTCCGTATCAAAACATCCTATTAGTAGACCGTAATAAAAACAAGAAAATTTGAAAACTACAGGCCTACTGTTAGAATAAGATTTTTTTTTGTTACTTAAGTTAAAACCGATTAATCTCAATGAATCTGATCTACAGGTGGTTGGTTTACATTGACGATAGGATGTTATGCGAATAGGACGTTTTGATATGGCGGCACGAAAAATACGTTGGAAATGGAATTGCAAATAGATATAATAAAATATATTGTAGTTCAAAATTAATTTACACTTGTGCTACAATATTTATTTCAGCATATTAAAGTAGGTAAAGCACATAAGCTAATTCTACCTTTTTAGAAATCCCGGTCTTGACACACCCTCCATATTTATTAATGGCCTGTGCTATGTCTTCCTTTTCAAACGAGTCCAGAACTCCAGTCATTAAGAATGCGCAGTTCTTCAAACAGTCTGGTGTTCCCTAAAATTAAACATTCTCAGTTGAAGTAAGCGACCGACATTAAGAAAATAACTTAAAGTTCGGAAATCGGTTGCTGCGTCTTGTGTAGATACGTACTTTTTGTTAGGAAGTCATTTCTATGCAATCCTTTTTTTAATTGCATTAATCTATCAATTTATGAATGACAATGTTAACATGGATATGCCCCGGGATGCCCGGTGTAAAACAACCATAAAGATATTACAGGCTTACCTCTGGGATCTCCTTCGCTCCCAAATGTTTTGGCCCTGATCTGTTCAAATAACTCTTATATAAAGCAGCTGAATGTATTTTCCTTTCATGACGTTCTTCATCTGTTAACACTAAAACAAGTTTTGAAAATAAGCCTTTTTATAAAGTTCATAGCAAATATTTACGATTACTACTATTATAAACTATGACTGTTTCCTGGAAGTTAACATTTTCACAATCACTTAATATTTCTGGTTCCAATCCAGCAGAATTTTGTAAAAGTATTTCTCTATATTGTTATTTATGTCATGGTGAGTATAAAAAAAAATCAAAAGATAAGACATACAAAAATAAGAAGCATATCTAATGCTACCAATACTCTAAAATATACTCAAAAACTGAAGTGGCAAGATTGTCAGATGATTGATGAAGATTGGTGGAGGCCCAGTGGGAAACGCCATAGAGGAAGACCGCCTACAAGATGGGCAGACAACATCAGCAAAACATCTGGTCCAACCTGAATGCAATCATCCCAGGATAGAGACGGCTGGAATTCTTCGGAGAAGGCCTGCGGAGTCATATTTGAAATCAAGACAACGAAAAGGCTGGCTGCCCTGGGACCAGCACCCTATTCAATAAACAGCACCCACTTCATCTGCTGTGGATCAGATTTACTTATAACACAAATAAATCTCTTCTCTTACCTGACTCATTCAAGCTTTTATTCATTTTCCTTTTTTTGTTAGTCCCCTTATCTTCTTCCATAACAGAAGAATCAAACTCATTGTCATCTTTAATTTTCACTCCGTGGTCATCCAGCTTCTTCTTCTTACTTCCATGATCATGTCCAGCATCATCGTCTATAAATTCAGAAAATTTCCTTTTGCTTTGTTCAGTTTTAGATTTTTTTGTTTCACCATCGTTGGAGTCAAAAGATACTGATTGGTTGTGTTTCTTGTCAGTTTTTGTTGGTTTCTCAATTTCATGTTTCTTTGTTTTTGTTTCATCTGCTTTCTTCGATTCTTTAGTATCTTCAAATTTCTTTGTTGATTTGTGTTCATCGGTTTTCTTTGATGATTTACTTTCCTCTGATTTTTTTGAGTCCTTATTTGATTCCAAGTTAGAACTGGTCTTATGTTTCTTTTCATGTAATGTTTCATTGTTAGGTAATTTAGTTGAATCATTTGTCTTGTCTTTGGATGATGGAACATCCTTACCAGTAGAAGATTTCTTTTTGTTGTCAACCTTTTCATCATTTACTATTCCTTCTAGTTCAGAACTGTCAATTTCTAACAAGCTCTTTTCAAATTCATCATCAGAATGGATGCCTAATTCAGTTTTTTTCTTTTTCCTCACTAATGGTTCTGTTCTCTTAATTTTATCATTTCCAAACATGTCAATAACTGTAACCTCCTTAAGGGCAGGTTCAGCAGGCTTACTTTTGTTCTTACTGGATGAGTGGGCTTCATTGATATTTTTCTTTCTCTTATTAGTTGAGAATATCTCTTCATCAGAATCATCGTCTACTACACGCCTCTTTTTTGCTGCACTTTTTTTCTGTAAAACATAAATTCAAGCATATATCTTGTACAAGTCATCAGAAAATTGCAGAATCCGTACAATAGTAATAAATATTTATTGGGTTATAATTTGTTGATATATTGTGAAAAAATCGTTTTGTATAGAATAAGTTCCATCCTCATTATGAACAAATACCTAGGTTCTCAATTATTGCGTTTACAATTTCCTGGTGACAAAGATATTTTCACAGCCAAGGTACTTTTTAATCTTAACATAAAATTGAAATAGTCCATATATTTATAGAAAACTTACTTTATTTTTAATAATTTGTACATCAGGAGACTCAGGGATAACATCGTCATCATTCTCAATTGTTGTAGAGGGCTTTGCAGGCTTTTTCAGTTGAAAGAATGATCTTATATCCTGAAAACAGTGTATTATCAATGCATCTGCATTTACTTATCGAACCTAGAAATAATTGTTGCACATCTGATCTAATTTTCAAACATAAATAATGATACCAAAAGCGTGGTACTAATGCGTGAAGTTTACGTTTTATTATTTTCATAGTTTTAGCGTTATAACCTGTTAAGAACCTATTCAAATACATTTCAAATATCTGTCGCTGAACAAAAGTATGTAAATAAATATAAAGTCCACACTTGTCTTCCTACTGACATTAAATCTTGAAAAGTACTTACTTTCGACATATTGAATTTTAAACAAAGTAATTTACAAAACAATAACAGTTATCATGATTTTCAAAATAGTAATTTCAGGCTGATTTAGCAAGAGATTCAGGGTTCAGCAAAATTATAACGAACACTTTCTTCGCCGCGAAATATTTTTTTGACCATTGCCATTGAATTTCGTCTGACATTAGCTTTCAGTGTTGCCCACAGCATACATAAAGCAAGGACAAAGACCTTAAGGAACAGATTTGGAGCACATGTCTTCCGGTTTGTACAGCCACAGCCTCAAGTTCAAACCACACTGTGCAGACTTTGTCCAACTAAGGTTTTATAAGATATTGGTATAGGTAACTTGCAGGAACTATTGGTGGTAGCATAGAAGCGTACATGTTGAGCAATTTTGCTTAATAGTTTCGAGTATGCATCGCTAGATGGACTCATAACAGTCGCAGTCTACTTCGAGCACGTTCCCTATTCTATGGATGCCCTTGATTGGTAAATGTAGTCTGTGATTGGTGCACCATAAAGAAAGAAAATCAATTTATTTGGTACCTCGGACCAAGAATCCCAATGGACTAGACAAAAGCGTATACTCGAAAGGGATGGATATAGAGTACTTCAAAACTAGGGGATACCAGACTTTAAAATACCCCATAATTCTCGTTAATTTTTGTATATGGATTTGGGAGGTGTGATTAGTACGTGAAATGAAAGTAACGAGTTTTTAGCACCATAAACCAGGGCTTTAAATAACGTTAAAATTTTATAACGTTATCTTCCTTCTACAGGACTTACCATTTTTATTAAAATAACGGAAAGTGATTTAACGTTATTTATGCTTCAATATAACGTTATTCTTTAGTAACGAAAACGATACTTGTAATATAACGTAAACCGGTGTTATGTGAATTGATGGAGGATAATAAATCAAATGCTTCCTGATTGATAAAATTTTTATTTTGTAGTTTTTCTATAATAGCAGAAAGGTCAGTTTTTTTCTCTATTCGCTCACATTTGGATCTTAATGCAGCTAATTTCTTCTTTCTTCTCTCAGCTAAAATTGTTATCTGGTTTAATTTTCTAATCAATTTCCTTTTTCGAGGCGACGTACTCAGAGTCGAAAATATTTCACCAGGTTTAATCTAAAATAATAATTTGATGTTAGTAACCCACACAAAGAGAAATGGAAATAAATAAAAAAAATAATTTTCATAGTTGCATTTACTTCAGGTTCCAGCGATAATCCTGAAGCCACCTAAAAAAAGGCAGTGATTTACAATGTTCTATATTCAGCTAAATTCAAAATTGTTAAAATAAACAAATACTTGGATTGTTGTGTGTTGGATTGGATTTTAGTCGCAGATGGATCAGAGATCGAGATTTCCTCAGATTACGTTCTGCGTTTTTTAGCGAAACTCTGGAAGAAAATACGTGGGTCAGTCCAAATTAGTGAATAATGGCCTCCAATTATTTCGACCGGTTGATGCAATCCAGGAAGGCAATCTGGTGTCCTTTGGAAATCTAAAATATTTCATTTTCAGGTAGTCCGGTTGAGTTGCCTTTTGATTTCATGACCAATAATTTTGAGTATGTAATTACTAAATAGACTAAATGAAAAAACAAAAACAACAACAAGACTGTTGCCTTTTCCCTCAAAAATGGGTAATTTTAATGCATGCCATCTGGTATCCCTAAAGTACGTATTATTCTACTAAATTGAAATGACAGAAAGTTATTTATACTCGTAAGACAATAAAGTTCTATAGAATTTGAACGTGTAATACTAACGTAAAATGAAATTTTAATCACATATTTCAAGTATTTTTAACGCTTGTTTTCTAAAAGACTTTTTATCAACGTATGTCGAGCTAAATATTTAGTGACATTTTAAATGTTTATGATATATAAATGCGAAAATCTCATACTTACGAATGAAAGGTTATGTTCTCAGATTTTCGTTCACTACGGCTATTACAGCCGATAACACAGCAATACACCATGTTGAACGTCTTTCTCTTAAGTTAGAAATTTCGTTCCCACTATTTAAACTACAGATTTATTATGGGTTTCCAACAAAACACGATTAAAAACGAATGCACTAGTACTGTGTTGGGCACATTCCACAGATGTGCCCAACAAAAAAAGTGATACGTCGACAAAGACAACAATAAATAGTTCTGTCCTTGTTATCCTAATATGTTTCTGTATACAATACATCCTTTTTGTCTCAATATTGTTTTTAGCTTGTCTTGTCCATTTAGATTCTTGGTCCGAGTTTGGTACATAGGTACAGATAAACACAATGTAAAATAAAAGGAAACTTAATTTTAGGACAGTAACATTTTGTGACCCGCGGCTGTGCCAAATAGGTCCAGTTCAGCAATGAGTCTGGTCTTCAACTGAACATAATATTAACATTGTGATGCGAACATTATTTTATAATTTTGCATTACCTACCATGGCCTATCAAGTCTATCGTACCAAATAATACTAACCGAATTTTCTTCTATGAAGAATTCTTAAATTTTCTGTAATCTATACTACTAATATTATAAAGCTGAAGAGTTTGTTTGTTTGCTTGTTTGTTTGAACGCGCTAATCTCAGGAACTACTGGTCCGATTTGAAAAAAACTTTCAGTGTTAGATAGCCCATTTATCGAGGAAGGCTTTAGGCTCTATATCATCACGCTTAAGCCAATAGGAGCGGAGCAGCGATCAAGAATGTTTTAAAATCGGGGATTCCACGGGGACGAAGTCGCGGGCAGCAGCTAGTTTACAATAATTGGATTTGTACTTATGGATTATGACATTTCTTTCGCGGTTCTCAAACCATGTATCCTCGATTTCTTGCTTTAGTCACTGGTAGAAAGTTACCCTATCACTGAGTGCCAAAGGTTTTTCATTCCGGAAACGGTTCCTGTGGATCCACGTGTATTCCACGGGGATGAAGCCATAGGAAAAAACTACTGAGAAATATTACACTTAGAAACTTTTACGAAAGAATAAAAACAATGAAGTAGTGTCTTAGTAGTGTTTTCTGATTCGCACACTTTGGTTCCACATTCCACACCACAAACCTTACTTTCTTTTTGGGATGGATATTATTTGCCGATACGTAGATGTAGATAGATACTAAAATGATAAAGTTGAAGTTTGTTTGTTTATTTTGTCCGTATTGAAAAAATATCTTAGTGATGGATAACCTATCATTGATCGAGGAAAGCTATAACATCACGCTACGACCAATAGGAGCGGAGCATCGAAAAATCACTAGAGATCTAACTCGAACTTTTTGATGTAAAATTATTGTAAAAGTTCTGAAGTGTTAATTGTCATGTTTATGTTCGATAGCGCAATAAATGAATATCGTATTTTACCACATGAATGATACTACTTTTATTCTGATAAATAAAGCATTTCGTGTAAAATTATTCCAAAATATTCAAATATACACAACGTTAATGTTCAAGTTTTCACTTCTGCCGGCATTCCCGGAGTGCACTGTGCAACCCGTTGTTTTTTTTTCTTAGTCTCTTATTTGACGCAGACGATGTTGCGTGGGTCAGCTAGTTCGGAATAAAACAACATTTACATGTGGCAATATATGTATGTTCTTAATAAAACCTCAAATACATCTTAAATATCCAACAGTCTTATACAGTAATACTAACTAAACGTCCTAAAAATAAATACCTATTAACGTAAACGATTTATAACAAATTGCTACCGGCGTGAGGCCGGTTTTACGAAAGAGTTAGCGTCTAACTCTGTCCCAGTGGGGCCAGTTGTAGACTGCATTTGACCTCTGCGCGAGTGTCTGGATATCACATGCCGGGCCCACGCCAAGTCGCGCGAACTTCTTGACCTACCGCTGTGGGACTTAGAGCTAGTGGAACTCAGTGTCTTGCCTGATGTACTGGTACTAGTAGCTGACCAGCACGTGTCACTCAGCATCTTTTCCGGGCAGTAAGTTACATCCGAACGAGTTATAGTACTAGTCGAGTACATAGGTGTTGAAGGTTTCTTCGGATTGTCAGATAGCTGCACCTTCTCAATTGTTAACTGCGCCACCGATGTTTGTATTTGTGGTGGACTCGGTCTGCTTTCTTTAGCTACGTCAACTATAGCAAGACGCTTGTCACCGTATTCCTCTTCGCTATCGCCCTTAGACGGCGAGGACAACCCATCATCCCCTTCATTGTCACTCATTATTACGGCCATCAGTTTTTCTGTGTTCTCATTAAAATCGTAAACTTTATGAGTCTGAATGGATCCCAATGAAGACGTTTTACTTCGAGAAGGGGGACGCTTCTGTGATCTTTTCTTTTCGCTGTAATAAATAGCACTTTGTTGCGGCAAAACGGCTGGAAACGTACTGTCTACCTTCGTATACGCGACTTCTTGCGTTAAGGACGATTTTCCCGATCTGCCCTTACAACCACAAGCGTTCGCATCTCCAAACGTATAATTATAACACATCTGCAGGAGGCATATTAAAACTGCAGCCATAAAGACTATCCCAACATACAATTTTGGACTCCAATCAGTGTTAACATAAATATATGATTGGCTGAGCATTGACCAAGGATTCCATTTAGCTACACCAGGATCTTGGTTTTCAAAGAGATTGCGTCTGGACAAACCTTTTCCGTAGTTTTGTACCGCAGCTGCTATCCTCAGGACACCGCCGTACGCTGTGTATAATTTCTCGTCGACAAGATGTGGAGCAACATCACGTTTCATCCAGTGCCATAGTTCGTTATTCAAATTAACGAAATCTGCGTGACGACACTTAGCTGGAGAATTCTGTAGTATACATCTGGACGCAGTGGTGTAATACTTCAAGAGAATACTCTCCGAGGTCGGTGCCGTTAGACTGACAAGTCCCTGTGACCTGAAGGGGAGGGCGATAGCTGAAGGTTTGCAATCATCATCTAGTTTAGGAGCAGGCAAATGAATGCAGTCGGTAGAATCGCGTCTTATTATCAAGGAAGCGCAAGGGTCTATCAGCTTTCCGGATCCAATTTGAATTTTATCTACTGTAAGGTTTGACCACTGAGGGATTCGCGCGGGCTGCCTCCATCCCAAACCTTGGGTATTCATATTCAACTTGAGACCTTCATAAAACTCGTCGAGTTGCTTTGCGTTTCTGTACGGAACATAACCAGCGTAGTAGGCAAATCGAACAGTCGGCAGAATGTTACTCTTGAGGTGTGCTCCGATAGTATCAGACAACGCTTCTTTGAGGATCCGAGCAGTTTTGTAATCGACGTCCTTCTCAACATTCCGCAGCGCACTTTTGAAATACTTCAAAATGCGCTTTGTGTATCGGCTGTCGATTCTCTCGGGGCTTACTTCAGGTGGGATCAGCGCCTCGAACTCTTTCCGAGCCTTCAACTTGGCGATTTCGTCTTGGCTCCAGCAGCTACTTTTAATTCTTTTAGCATCAAATATCGCAGTACCTGCATTTTTGTTACTAACGAGAGCTATGTTACAAAATATTATAACAACCATAAGAAATAACATTGAATAATGTGATAAAAACGTTCATGTTCGTTATTGTATAAAATTCGTGACAGTTTTAGGTGTCACCAATGACAAAATCATATCAAGCAGTTTTTACTTTCTCTATGATTCTCACTTTTTTAAATAAAATTATACCTAGAAAACGGCATAATATAAAATTTTTAACTATCCCTAAATATCGCCCAGAAGAGATGGTGTCGTGAACAAGGATACCTACCGTTATGCTATTCGTCAGCGATCGTATTTTTTTACCAAAACCAGTCTCTTCTTGTGCCGTTACGGACTGTGGCTCAGCTTTATAAATTCATCATAAAGACAGGAACGCCATACCGCGAAGGCTTGTTCTCGGTGGTGCGAGTGCCTGAAAATATATGGATGAGGTCTTTGCCCAGGGCACAATATGCTAACAAAAAAATACAGTATCATTAACTACTACTGTTTTGTGGCGCTATTATAATATATAGTTCTTTTTTGTTTCGATTTGAGAACAAAATCTAATGTAATTGGAGGCCGCTAATGAACTGGGATGAACCGGGGACACACGGGCACGTGATCCTTGTGCCGCTAGAGTAGACGGAAGTGGTCTCCATATATGTACAACGAGCTAAGTTAGCAGCACATTTGCCGTTCAGCTTCGTTCATTTAACAGTAGCTACTTCGCCTCCCCACTCTTCCCTTGTCTGCTTTGGCGGATATTATATAGATACAAGAGCAAGGGGAAACACAGTTTTAAGTTTTTTTTTTTTTAGTTTTCGCCACAGGAACTATGCATTTTACAAACAACCAAACCATCTCAACCAAATAATTAAACCTCTTTACAATATTACTTTAGATTTGTATGATATCTGTTAATGAAGAATTTGTGGTAAAATAAGACTAAAATAAAAAATAGATTCTCATATAAAATATTTTAATTTTCAGAAAATTATTCATATGATTAACATACTGTCCTTACGCATCAACGCTTAAACCTACATATTTATCTTTAATACAAATATTATTTTTAACCAATAAATATTATACATATATCACATTTAACGCAATTTGTACCTTGATCAAAAGTATGTAAAGAATATAATCCATTTACAAATGAAGAAGTTTCGGACCATTTATCAAGACGGATGGTCGCAATCATTTTGCAAACAAAAAATATCATCGAATAATTGCGCTTACACAGCTAAATATAAATAAATGAATCACAGAACCGTTACTGAATAATATCCAGGAAATAAAATAAAAATACAATAACAAAAATAAATTATGGTCATACAATAATAAAGCGGTAGATTAAAAAAAAATAACAATCTATGTAAAAAAAAAATCTTTGCATACAGATGAAACAATAAGGCAAAAAAATAACCTTTTTTTATTATTATGATCACGTCTGTTAGATCTTTTCACGAGTTTATATAGTAAAGAATAGAATATAATAATCTAGAGAAATATCAAAAACTAGAAACAACATGTTTGTAACTATGTTCTAGCTTACTTAAACTGAGAGTACCAGTATTTTTAGGGTGATTTTTTTATTACAGATTTTTCTTCTGAAGAAATAAATGGCGGAAATGATGATGATGGAAAAAAAATGGCGGCTTACAGCTTTTGTATACGAAATATGCTAAACCACGGACGGTTTAGCATATTTTATATATTTATTATTCAGATAAAAGTTGACTGTTGAAAAATCAGAACTTAAAACTGTGAAGTTTTCATATTCTTATATAATTTATCGGAATTGCAGTAGGTTCATACAATATAGGTCTTGCAAGCTTTTATTTGTGTTTACACAGCCCTGGATTTAATTGAAACTATACTATTCTATCACAAATTAAAAACTGAATTTTGCAGTTGAGAATTATCTCTTCCTTTCTCATTATTTCAGATGATCACATACATAGATGTAGTAGTCTTATTCACACAATAGAGATGTTAACTGAGTAAAAAAAATATTATTCTATTTAGACCTTCACTTAAATTAACGAAAAATATTGGACTCGTATTTTTTGCTTTATCAAATCTATAAAAAAATGACTAAAGTAAAAAGCATCGAAGATTAACAGTAAAAAAGTGTAAAGGGAAAGAGAAGAGAAAGAGAGCACGTAGCGGTGTCAAGAGTTTTGTTTACGTAAAAAAATCCGTATCCAATATTTTTCGGAAATCTATCTGACGGACTAATTAGATTTTTTAGTCAACTACCCTATTGAATATTAACTTAACTGATATTAACATTTAAACATGGTCTAAATTTGTAATAACAGTTATATTCCAATCGAGATCTTATTTTTAGCATGTCAACTGCAAAATTCACTAAATCTATTGTGGTCTTAGATAATAGTAATACATACAACGATTATACATAGACTATACTTGTTTTCTAATAACTTTTTATTAATATTAAAATAACCAATCATTATTTCTATCTATCTACACTTGTCGGTGGACCTCTTAAATGGTACAGCCAACAAAACATAAAACCACACAAGGAGGTAATATCTCGCATTTCGCAATTAAAATTGACTGAGTGTGTTAATTTTATGAATGTACTCTCATTTCGTAATTAGTGATTGCCTTTAGGCACGTACAGCTCCAATTAAATTATCTCCAATAAATAAACATAATAAAAAGAACAATCTAAATGTTCTCCGTACGATTATGTGGACCCGCTAGCTACCAGTGGCGAAGCGTGGTCAAAAGCCGATTCCCGCCGGCTTCCCTTCAGAAGTTTGGAACACAACTACTCTATCGTAATTGAAAAATCGCACAATCAGTACTGTTACAAGTAGAGAAACATCACAAAACGCATACACAGATGGATATTCAATTCCGACAAAATTTGCTCTTCGACAACATTATTTAACTCGCAGGCGCTATCGGCTTATTGACAGTTCAATTTATAAGGCAAAATAGTCGTCATGACGTCACAATGATCACCGCGATTCTAGGCCGTTAGGCAAGCCGGGATCCGCCGAGTTATGCTAAGAGACAGTAATACAAAATGCGTGCGCGTGAGCGAGATGGAAGTAAACATATAATGTCTTTTTTTTGGAACGAAGTTATAACGACACGTTTTGTGTCACGATTTGGATGGAAGGGGTTAAGCAGCTGTTAGTGAGGTCACGATTTTGATGGGTGTGTTAAGCAATTGTTGGCAAGGTTGCGAAAAGGATGGGTGGAGTTAAACAACTAATAGTGAGGTCGCGGTTTTGGATGGGTGAGGTTAAGCAGCTGTAAGTGAGGTCACGATTTGGATGGTAGGGGTTAAGCAACTGTTAGTGAGGTCACGACTTGGATGGGTGCGTTAAGCAACTATTGGTGAGGTCGCGATTTGGATGGGTGGAGTTAAGCAGCTGTTAGTGAGGTCACGATTTGGATGGGTGTGTTAAACGGTTATGTTTGATATATAAGTATATATATATATGTGTGTGTATGTTCAATTCTTTATTTTATACTAAAGCATCGACTACTTAGGTACAAACTATAAAATCAAGAAAAAAGACAAATGCACAAAGTTGTAGTGAATATCGTGAGAGAAAGAAATTACAAAATACAATCGTACAAAACATAACTGCAGAGAGATCAGATGAATGTAGTGAGACTGATCAATTACCTAAAACTTTAAATAATCATTTAGATGCGTAAGTATGATTTTTCAATTCAAGACAAGACAAGAACTTCGTTCCGTCCGGGTGTCCCTTTACACCACTCAAGTTTTTTTTTTTTTGCTTCGGCTTCCCTCTCTCAACATATCACCCTTCGCCACTGCTAGCTACTTATCTCTTTTTTTGACTGTACCACAGCACCCTCATTTATACATAGGTTCAATGTTCCGGCTATTAAAACATAACGCTTAAATTAGAAAGATTCCTTGCATTCATATTCAAAATCAATGCCTTAGATAAGACCCCCATTTTCATTATTTACATACTACAAAATACTAAACGAGAAGATTTGTGGCTATCGAGGTCACAAAACGTGCGAGCAAGAGGGTGAATATTTGGTAAGGGGTTTCTAAACCTGTCTTTTGATAACAATACAAAGGACTGTGTTAAAGTTCAAATATCTAGGAATGTGCTGACTATTGAGACTAAGACGACTGACTCTAACGTTTTAATTTCAGGCATTATTTAAAAAACGTTAGAACGACGTGAGACAGTTTTCTATAAGGTCTAGATTTATCACGGTAACAGAGAATCACTATAATATTAGAAAATATGCGAATTTTCCTATGTTGTAATGACAAAATACTACAGAATCATCTGATTTAGTAAAACCGCATATGAATAAAAGATGAAATTAAGTTGTGACGCAGAACTATTTGTAGGAAAAATTATAAAAATAAAATAAGCGAGACATACGAGTATACGGGGAGCGTGTATTTTTTTCAGACGCGTGCGTCTTCGCAAAACTAGATAGCGTTTATTGTCTACTTTGTTCCACATTTGAGCTTTATGGCCAGTTAAAGTGTAGTAGAAGTTTATCGATAAATATTTGTAGCTGGTTACATATTATTTGAATGTCGAACATTTAAATACCTATGGGTAAAATGTCAACGTTCTAAACATAGAAAATTTGAACATCGATTGTAACTTAACATTCGAGTTCGATATTTAAATTTTGTTAAAATGTCAATGTCTTGAACATTGACATTATAACCGCAGATATTTTATTTAAAAAAAATCAAATATGTATCCGGTATTACTGTTACGCGCATTTATCAAACTGTATCGACCGTAGAATGTTGTCACAACTAAGTTTTACATTTAACACATGCAGTCTAACCCAATCAAACCGAACACTATACATAATAATCATACAATGTGCAACAAGACCTTAAAATAAAAGTGAATCACATTGAAATATGGACCTAGATAACTTACTAATAACGATCATTTTCTTATATTTTTGTACTGGCGTTCGCTCCACTTGCGGTGCATGTGTTTGACAATATATAGGGGTAGACAGGAGACTAAGGTTATTACTATCACTTTCCACCAGAACTCCCAGTGTCGTATAAAGTCGCCATCTGTGAAAGAATAGCGTTTTCATATAGTCTTGAGTAAAATTAAATAGCAATGAAAGAAAAGGGAAAAGCAATATTCAGCACATACTGTTAAAGGCTTATTTCATTGAAAATATTGTAGTTCTGTATGTATGTGCCTCATTCCGGCGCCAAAAGCCCAGTTCGCCAGTAATGCCAAGTCGTGCCCGATGCTTGTGCTTAACTGGACCTAGGTTCATGACTCCTCTTAAGTAGCTGTGACAAAAGAAAGAGCAGCAGTACCTTTTTTAGGGACTTACATATGTTACTGACAACGATGGTCAGTGCCACCTTGATCAGTTCTGTCAGTAATGTACTTACCAACATAGGTAGTGAATATCAGCAGTGCGGCGATATACATAAGTAGACTGACGAATTCTGCGCCTATCATCAGCCAGTGCCACGTGACGATGGTCAGTGCCACCTTGATCAGTTCTGTCAATAATATACTTACCAAAATACGTAGTGAATATAAGCAGTGTGGCGATATACATAAGTAGACTGACGAATTCTGCGCCTATCATCAGCCAGTGCCACGTGACGATGGTCAGTGCCACCATGATCAGTTCTGTCAATATCAGTGCCGTGTAGCTGATCTCTACTATATGGATTAATTGGTCCTCGAATAGCACTAGAGCGCCGTACATTATTACGCCACCTGAAATACAGAAGAAATACATTTAATATTAAATCATTTTTTTAAGATTAAACTTGTCTAGCTCAATTGTTTAAACTTTGATGATGGGCTAAATAGAATTATCATTTTTATATGTAACTAGCTGACCCGACAAACGACGTATTGCCACATAAAATTAAAAAAAAAATAGGGCTGAACCACCTTTAACAATTAGGGGGATGAAAAATAGATGTTGTCCGATCCACCACCCTAGCCGATATGCACGCTAAGATTTACGAAAATCGGTCGAGCCGTTTCGAAGGTTTTCAACCACAAACACCGTGGACGAGAATTTGATATATAAGTTAAAATACCCAATTACACAAAAGGTGCTTTACGTGAAACACCAAGTAAATATTAAATACTGAACATTTGCCATACCTTGATAAATAGATATCCCCGTCCAAATGTAGAACGATTTATAAGACAGTTGCCGTCCTTTGGACAGTTGTTTGTACAGTTGCGGATGTCGTAGCGCCGTAGAACTCGGTATGTCTTTGTCGAGTACCTGGAGAACAGTTTGTATTTAAATAACCATGACTGTTATAAATCAATTTTGAATAAATAGAACGAGTTCTCAACTCTCATTTTAACATACATATTTTTGATCTATAGAATTTTTTTGACTAGGGTACAGTCAGCGACAAAAATAGATAAACACTTTGGTTTTCTTAACTTAACAATATTTAGTTTAAATCGGAACTGAAGTAAAATATATAATTATATTTTATGACGGGTTATATGAGTTCATATAATCTTGTTTTTTATTTTTGATGACTATGTAGGTCAATCTGTTTTTACTTTATTGACTCAATCTACTCTTTACAATGTTTTATACTGAATTGATTTATGATTTCCATGTTGGATATTCTTTTTTCTATCTTTGTCATGTTAATGACTTTGCATACTACTGTATAAATTCAAGTTCTTAAAACGCAATAGACGACAGATGTGTTGCTGCACTTCGTCTTCCCAGCTAAAACACTAGAATGTGGTGACGGGTGGGCGTTTTGGGGGACTGTCTTTATGTAAAATTTGACGTTCAAAAAGTGCTGTCTCTCAGTCTAGTTTGAATAAATGACTTTTGAATTTTGAAATAATTTCGATACTATATGAAATTCCGAAAACCGAATATCGATACATTTTACGTTAATTTAGATTACATGATAAAGTAGCATTACATAATATACAAAATAGCATTACATACTCGGTGCACGCACCTACCTTTAAAATGAACAAATTAAGAAATTACTGATTTATTCAACTTACCAATGAAAACACGGGAAGCATAGTAAATACAGTTCCATAGCCGACCATCAGAAATCCAGGATACAAAGACACGGACGAGAAGTAGAACACTACCGAGAATACAGCCTGCAAACAAATGATACAACTTTAATTGTTTTGCAATAAAGCACAACAGAGATCCTAATCTTATCATGTTATGTGAGATTAAATAAATTATTATTATTAAAATCTAATCATGTAGAAACTTACAGGGTGCTTTCTATTTATATAGCTTTTCAATTAACACGTAAATAGCGTTACAACTGTCAAACACCTGCGGGCGGACCACGACGTCTTAAAACGTGAGTCTTCCGAGCGAGAAAAAGGGATGGAGCTATATAGGGTGTATAACTCTATCCCTCTTTCTCGCTCGGAAGACTCACGTTTTAACACCTCATGGTACGCCCGCTGTTGTCTCCGATAATAGGGTATTTGACTAAAAAAAAATAACAAGTCCGTCGGATAGATTTCCAAAAAATATTAGACACAAGTATTTGTTTTTTTTTTCACGTAAATAAAAAAAGAAGAAGATACAGTGCGTTGAAGACTTGTGTGTCGTCACTACTCGCTACAATTTTTAACACGGCGTGACGTCACAAGTCCCCACTCCTGATCTTTGATGCTTTTGATATACGTCAATTTTTATAAATTTGATAAGTAAAGCAAAAAATACCAGTGCAATATTTTTGGAAATTATCTGACGGATTTATTAGATTTTCTCGTCAAATAACCTATTTTACATAGATTTTAATTGTAAGGGAATGTGTATTACGCGCCTGTCTTTCACCTGCATGCTACACAACTATCTCGCGTCTTTCTCTCACGATAGTTGTACTAAATAGATGTATTGTAGTGCAACTATCGAGTCCACCCAAAATATTTATTTTAAGTAATAATGAAGGAGCAAAAATAAAGTGGCTTTATAGTCCGGTCATTTTAAACAAAAATAGTGGTCAAATAACAAAAATTCCGACAGAGCTAAATTTTTGTGGAGAGCTTGGTTGGGTTCACCATCAAAAAGAAAGCCTCAAAGTTCCCATCGATCATCGATCATGTATGCTAAAAAAGTTATTCGGGATCAAAAGTCAAAATTTGAACTGATTTTTCTCGAAAACTAAGTTTTTTCGAAACATGAAATCAGACCAAAGTTGTAGATCGTAAATATCTCTACAAAAATGTCCTTGACAGTTTTTTTTCTAAGAGTCGCCACTTCCGAGATATCGTGACTGCAAGAGTTACGTTATACATGATATGCACATATATGCCACATATGTACAATGTCAGGCACTCAACACAAGTCTACAACTATAAACTATATAATTCCGAAAACACAGACTCAAAAGATAGTCAGTCCCTTTCTTAATCCCCTCTACCAGCATGCCTTGAATAACATCTGGCTTATTAAAGCCTTATAATTTTTCTACAACAACTTATCAAATATCGTACCTGCATGGTAGACACAATGAGTCCTCGATGCACGATGAACAGCGATAGCGCGGCAGAGCGCATGGCTGACCGTCTGCCGTGCACCAACAGCAGCCGAGCCAGGAACGCGAACTGGCGGATGCTGACGTCTCCGGCGAGCGACGCGGCGCGCCCTTCCGCGCCCTCGATACCCACGCCTGGGGACCGGACGGCTTGTTTGTAGCGGTAGCATAAAGCGTCTATTACACTATCCAAATTTTAGGAAACCTAAATCGGATACAATTTAGGAATTCGAACTAAATCGGCCTCTAACTTCAATTACACTATCCTGTTTCCTAAATTGGCTTCCTAAAAAATTTTAGCTTTTTTAACTAAGCGCTTTAGGGCGAGTTTGGAGTGCAGTGCGACACGTGCAGTTTGACAGTTCGAATACGTCCTGCGGCGTCGCACTGCACCCTGAGGCACCACGTGAGACACAGCGGCGCTTCAACGACAGACCAAAAGCTGTGGTCTTCGTCTATCGTTGCCGTGTCTGCTGTGTAAGCTCTGTCTATCAATGTGAATATTACTAGCTTCAAGTGAAGAAATTTGAGATCAATTTGAAATTACGGATGAACCGTTGAAAAAAGATTTTTAAACCAGATTAATGTTATATTTACAACTTACTCTAAAAATTTAACACCAACAAAATGCCTATTATTCCTGAAAAAGTGTTTCACTTCATATCCCACTTACCAATATCAGCTTCCTGTATCATTGCCACATCGTTGCCCCCGTCGCCGACCGCGGCTACAACGTGTTGTCGCGCGCGCAACAGTCGCGCAACCCGCGCCTTCTGCGTCGGCGAGCAGCGCGCCACCACCACGCCGCTGCAGCGACAGAGGACCTCTACGAACTCTTCCTCGTAGGATTGGAGGCACACCTGGGTAGTGGAGGAGTTTTGAACACTTACGTTTAGGGGAGGCAAAAGTGTCGTTGTAAAAGGAAGCTACGCTTAAGGGAAATTGGTTGCACAAGCTCATAACCTAGTTACTGTTAAAAAGATATCATATCTAGAGTCGAGCCAGGCATCAAAATCTCTCTATTAAAGATTTTGGTTTACTTGACTGTAGTCTAGGTCAGAGGTGACACACAACGTTGACAATGGAGTGAGTTTCCAGAACTTAATGTTCAATCTAACTTTGAAAGGATTAGAGTTGCGTTCAGAAACACAGACGTAGGTAGTTTGGCTGAATGCTCAGCGGTGGGCATAAATAAAACCCACCCGCGTAGGGCCGCAGTGACTGTTTATTTATTTAATATTTTACGCACAAAAGCATGAATTTTCCACCAGTCAACCTTTGTAAACTTTGAAAATTCCCGCAAACCTGGCATTTACCTTAAGCGCTAGACAATGTTAAAATGAATGTCTTATGAAGTGGTCACCTCTAGAGTCTCGCCCTCTATGATGAGGTCGACGTCGTGCAGCGGCGCGGTGAGCACGTTGAGCAGCGCGTGCGCGTCCTGGCGCGAGCGGCAGTCGCGCGCCGCGTGCCACGCCGCGCCGCCGCCCAGCTGCAGCGAGCGCGCGATGCACAGCGCCGTCTCCAGCTTGTCGCCTGTCAGCATCCAGATCTGTGGGGATCGAGGTTTATAGCACAGAATAAGAAACTACATCGATACTAGCTGACCTGGCAAACGTCGTATTGCCACATTAAAAAAAAAATTGAGGGTGGACCACCCTTAACATTTAGGGGGATGAAAAATAGATGTTGTTCAATTCGCCACCCTAGCCGATATAAATCTATACTAATACAAGGTGTCTCAAAAGTAAGTTCACATTTGCTTATCTTATTACGCGAAAGCAACTATTCTGAGGGGCGCGGGGGGTATGTCAGTCGGTAGTCTGGCTCTTGGGAATTTAGTCGCTATGGAGCGTTTCTCTGGTGCGGACCGTGCGTTGTGCGTACGCGAGTTTTACAAAAACGATAATTCGGCTACTGTAGCGCGTAGAAAATTCTGCAGTATTCGACATATTCGTCACTTAAATGATACGCCTAGCACTCGTCTCATTGCAAAATGGGTTGAGAAGTTTGAAGAGACTGGGTCAACTCTGGAGAAACCAAAATCTGGGCGACCAAGAACATCAAGAACAGCCGAAAACGTGGACAGTGTTACTCAGTCTATTCGAGATGATCCAAACCTCTCGATTCGGAAGCGTGCTGTTGCTTTAAATGTGCACAGATCTTCATTATGCCGCATTTTACACAAAGATTTAAAGCTGCACCCGTACAAAATTCAGTTAGTGCAAGAACTGAAGCCTCAAGATGCTGGTCAGAGGCTTGCCTTTGTAAATCAGATGATTGAGCGCTTTCCAACGTTCACCAACATCTTGTTTTCCGATGAAGCCCATTTTCACCTGAATTTTTTTTTTTTTTTTTTTTTTTTTTTTAAAAAAACGTTGCCCCACACTAGGATTTACTCCTGTATCGTGGGTGCGTTCACAAACATGAAAACTCACGTACACGAGACACCCAGACCCGGAACAATTATCTGTAGGTCATACAAACATTTGTTCCGTGCGGGGATCGAACCCGCGACACGTAGCGCAGCAGCCGAACGCTCAACCACTACGCCAACCGTGTCGAATGGGCATGTAAACAAGCAAAATTGTCGTTACTGGAGTGCAACCAACCCAAAACAAAAACATCAGAAACCGCTACATTCACCCAAAGTCACCGTATGGGCAGCGATGTCGGCGCGAGGAATTATCGGCCCTTACTTTTTTGAAGATGGAAGGGGACGCACACTCACAGTGAATTCAGAGCGTTATGTGGAGATGTTAGACGAGTTTTTCGTACCCCAACTGCAAAACTTTCCTGGTTACAACCAAAGAACATAGTTCCAGCAGGATGGAGCAACTTCACACACGTCCAACAGATCTCTGCCTCGAGTTCGAGAAATTTTTCCGAACAAATTAATCTCCAGGCGAGGTGACATCAATTGGCCTCCACGGAGTCCCGATTTAACGCCTATGGATTTTTTCCTGTGGGGTTATGTCAAATCAAAAGTTTACGCTAATAAACCGACTTCCCTGGCACAATTAAAAGTAAATATCCGTCATGAAATGGCAGCCATCACGGAGACTTACCTGCCGAGCTGTCATAGGCAATTTTAGTGCCCGACTAAATGAATGCCGAGAGCGCAACGGTTTACATTTGGACGATGTTATTTTTAAAAAATAAATTCCCAAACAGTGTACTTCAATATAAAATAAACATTTTTTCAATAAAGCTAAGACTTTTCTTTTAAAAAAAGATTTAAATGTGAACTTTCTTTTGAGATACCTTGTATTATCTATACTAATATTATAAACCTGAAGAGTTTGTTTGTTTGAACGCGCTAATCTCAGGAACTACTGGTTCGAATTGAAAAATTCTTTTTGGGTTGAATAGACCATTTATCGAGGAAGGTTTTAGAAGGTTTTATTTATATATCATCGCGCTTAAGCCAATAGGAGCGGAGCAGCGATAAAGAATGTTTTAAAATCGGGGATTCCACGGGGACGAAGTCGCGGGCAGCAGCTAGTTTAATATATAAGATAGATACGAACGCGCGTGTAGCGAGATAAAACTGAATAGCCCAACACGAAGTGTGTGCTGGGATACGGAACAAGATAAAAGGTCCTGCAAACCTTTATTGACAAGGGAAGATACTTCGACCAGACGGGCGTTGTGACCGAAATCCGATGGCAGAAAAAGTGTGAGCTTGATCGATTCGGGATCGATGTTTCAATCATCGATAAAAAATTTTTTTGTATTCAGGCAGTTGGCCGCAATATACAAGTTGCTGCAATTTTGCTTCATTCACCACAACCATCATCAGCCTAGCCTTTTTCCCAACTATTTTGGGGTCGGTTTCCAGTCAAACCGGATTCAGCTGAATACCAGTATTTTACGTGAAGCGGCTGCTTACCCGACCTTCACACCTCATTCTGGGTAACACGGTACTTTTTGGCAAAACTGGTGTTAGATTTTCTGACTTCTGACAATCTGTAACGACTGTCAAAGATCTACAAATGACCGGGACCAATTAAATGCTTTCTGAGATGCGAAGGAATCTCGATATGTTAAGATGGTCGCCCATCCGCAGACCAACCTCGGCAGCGGTGCTCAACCTTGAAAATCGACCCGTACGGCGGGTCAGATTGGGCAGAACGAACTATTTTCCTTTCTTTTTTTTCCATTTATGAAAAACATTTTACACTTAACACATACCTTTTTGCAGCCATAAACATGGGCATGTCGTCCGCTAGCCTGTCTTTGACTCCAATGAGCGATAACAGTTTCATGCTTCGTCGTATCTTGGCTAGTACGAAGGTAGTCTGCTCGCTGCGGTTAGCGTTCAAACGGGGCTCTTTCTATATGGTGTACTAACACAGTTGAAAACAATCACAATTGTACACATACCTTAATACCAGCAGCCCTAAGCATGGAGAGTGTCCTGGGCACGTCGTCCGCTAGCCTGTCCTCGACTCCGGTGAGCGCTAGCAGTGTCATGCCTCGTTGTATCTTGGCGAGTACGGAGGTAGTGTTCTCGCTGCGGTTTGCGTTCAAACGGGCCTCTTTGTATTCGCCCTGTTTTTTTCCAAGAATAAATTGTTATTCTCAATACATATAATAGTAATAGTATTAGTTGCTAATGTCAGGAACTACTGGTCAAAATTGGAAAACAAAAACTATCAGTGTTAGATAGCCCATTTATCGAGGAAGGCTCTTATATATCCGCTAAGACCAATAGGAGTAGATCACCAATGAATAATGTTTCAAAATCAGGGGGTTAAGAACTATTCCACGCGGACGAAGTCGCGGGCAGAAGCTAGTCACTAATAAACATACTCTTCCGTAAACTCACCTCAAACTGCAAATATTCGTCCATAGTCAAAGTCTTCTTGGCCATGACGAGCGTCCTCAGGCCATCGGCCGCCAGCTTCTTACACTCCGCACCGAGCCACTGGGAGTCCAGCAGTTTGGACAGCGCCACGTCCGCGCCTTTCACGTAGTACGTGATCTCGCCTGTGTTTTCTTCCTGTTTTTGTTGTTGTCACAGAACAGAAAAAAACAGTAGAAATCGCATAACGCATAAATTACTATCAGAACCAGCGTGCCCTAACAAACACATCTTCAAGATAATCATATTATGTCACACTAGCAAATTCATTTTGTGATTGGTCCATGCCAAAAAGTCTCTATAGTCAGTCACTATTCAAAAAAAAAGTGCAACTACATCATATAAATAGAGTTCATTATTGTCAATCTTTTGTAGGCATTAAATCTTATATTTCCGTGAAAGCTCGTAGGCATAGTTTTACTAGCAAGTTCCGCTATTCGACGCTAGATGTCACTAAATTGTAATATATTCGATTGTATGCAGTATGGCATTGAACATAAGATAGATATTTGTTTATAGAGTTGATCGCTATTATGACATTCGCTAGTGATGTACAACATCTTAACCTTACTTATCGATATTTAATTGTATTCGTGCATTCCGTTTATATTTATATTCGTATTCAATAAGCATAACATTCTTCGTATTTGGCGAAAACTATACACTGATAGCTGAATACGCTGATGCTAAAACACAGATTAAACTCAATTAGTCAGGTACTATTACCGAATTTTCCAACCAACTTATACAAAGCAAAATTATCTTTAAATGGAACAAAAGTTTAATAAAATCAATTTAATTTTACTAAATCATATTTTTTCACATGTTTTACATAAGTAAAAAATAACAAAACAAAATTAAAATCTAAACGAATTACCGAAATGTACCTTTATACGCGTGTTACGTCCGATCGACTGCTTAATGAATATTTTTTTGTTAGCTTTACTTCTTTAGCTTCTGCTAGATGGTCACCTATTAATCCTGTACCCATGTCAGTATATCCATGAAACCATCCCATTCAATTCTTCTACGTATAGCCATTTCATCAATTAAGTACTAGTGAAGCTAATATTGGATGACTTGATGAATCCGCTTTAAGTTTTAAGCCTATAAATGACTCTTTTGTGAAACCAGGATCTCCACTGATATTAGCATACCATTTTGTTAAGGTTTGTGGATGAGGCAAAGAGCAATCAAACGTACTACGCACGTATTTATAGGCTTTCGGTGAGTAATAATGTAGAGTAAGGGCGAAGCTGCGAAGTTCTGGCGAATACATGCTTATGCATACTCTCACGATATTTCATTTTCAACGGATATAAATAAATTACTATCTGTTTAACATCAAATAATATTACTATTAATTAATCTTGAATTTTTATTTGATAAGGTCACATCGACAACCCGTTATCGATAACGTCTTTCTCTAATTGAGTAGCAAACTGTCACATGACATAGGATGGAATCATCTAGAATAACAGGTTTGATGTGAAAGAAAGTAGACCTTATGGTTTAAATCATAGATTCTACTTTTGTTTAGCGTTTTTGAATAAAAATGTAAGCAATGTTTTATCATATATTAATTAAAATAAAATAGTACTTAATTATGATACGATATACCACTATAGGATACATTTTTGGTACGGCTATCGTTTTTATACTCTAAAACAGCACAATACGGCATATTTTATTTTATTTCGGATTTTCGAGAGTAAGTGACGTGAACGCAGTCGGAACTAGACTGATATGCGCGACAGCGCTTGGGCGCCTACAATTGCGGAGCTACGCAATACTAGGGCTACGCGTGCCCCGCCTACTTGCGACTTCTACTGTTTTTTTCTGTTCTGTGGTTGTTGTTATAGTCAACATGTTGATGAGTTTTACTTTGAATACTAATTTCTGAAGTCTGTGGTGTAATCTTAAGGTTAATTTTGTACTTGACACGTTAAAGCGTTGTGTTTCTAATAGTTTTCAATTTTTATTCAACGTCTCATAGTGGGCGTTTTTTTTATCGACTGAACTTTGTAACATAACGTTCTTGTACAGTCGGTGATAGCAATTAGCTGACCCCCCTAAAAATTACTCGATTTTACACCCTATGCTCATAACATTAAACGTTATTCAATATGTCTGAGTTTATCAGACTGTTCACCTATTTTAATAAGTGGGTAGTTAGACGTCAATATGCGTATTCAACCAAAACTGCTATAGATATGACATTAGGAATATGGGGTAGAAGAATAAATTGAACAAGATATTCTATGCACAAATAGCAGTGAATACGCGCGAACATTTTTACCTTGCCTTACTAAATTGTAAAAATCCACGCTTTTTTCCTTATTATTAATTGTTATCAGTTTTGATAGTTTAATCGTCATGTCCAAGTTGAGTTGAGTGATTACTTAAAATACAAAATAATCTATTTGCATGAGGAGAATGTTGGTATTAAAGCGATTGCTACGAAACTTAATATAGCGGTAAGTGTATTCTTTTTTATGCTTCATTTATAATTATAGTTATTCCTTTCGTTAGTTGGCTTAAAAGCCGGTGAATGTAGAATAATAGACAATTAACTATGTTTCATTATGAGTCTAATTTGAGATCATTTATAGGTCTAATTTGATTTATATTATCTAAATTTATAAACGTATTTTTGCAAACTTAATCGATAAATTATGTTTACCTATTCGTTACTAAAATTATGCTTATTGTGTTGTTTCAGAGAAATACAGTCAGATTGTGGCTAAGACGTTTGACGTGTGGTTTTAATATTCAAAAAGATCGTCCTGGACCAAAACCATTCATGAGAGGAAGTGATTGTTGTTGGATATGGTGCGCCGTATGCGGGACCGCTTGCAACAAGTAATAGAAAAAAATGGTGCTCCACTTCGCTATTAAAAGCATATTATAAATGACTTGAGTAACCAGTGTTGGTCACAAACAATACTAACGTATGTCAGTGTGTGTGTTAAATTAACTATTGTTATAATTTCTAACGAAGTATTTCGAATACTTACCTAGTTTTTTGTCAAAACCTTATAACTAAAATAACTACTCACAAAACAAATTGATATATAGTAGGTAGAACTTCAACGTATAATGCCGTTTTATTTAGTTAAATGATGTTTAATGTGGTGATGTTATTGTTATGAAATAGAAATACATACCTATATTTCTAAATATTATAACATGCTGATTCACTACATTAAACTCAGTGCAGTTAACAACGTTATTAGTAAAATAGTAAGTAGGTAAATATTATCATCTTCGTGTCGTCATCAATATCATTTATGTTATTGTTATAATATTTTTTTATAAAATATAATCGTTTTTACCATCATTTTGGTTTTTTATTTCTGTTCGTCTTTTTTTTTTGTTGCTAAAGTTATAATTTATTATTTATAACTTAAAATAAATTTACAAAACAGAAACAATCAAAAAAATACAAACATCAAATCACGCTGGTTACGAACTCACAACCTCGATTTGTCAGCTCACTACAGTCACCACTAGACCACTCGAAACACATTCAACATTAACGAAATTACGTATTATATTACAAGTTAAAATAATATTCAAGATCATACCTACCTTAACACTGCGTATTAAAGATCAAATTCGAATAACTATTTTATTGATCGTAGATGTTAAACCAGTTGTCTTACTGCTAACAAGCAAAAGGTTCAAATTCGTTTAATTTTTAGGGGGTCAGTTAATTGCTATCACCGACTGTACATGGTTGACTGTAAATACATCACTCCATGCTAATTTCAAGAGCAGTATTAATTAAAAATATGAACTTTAGTCAAAGTAGTTAAGGTGTCTATACTAATATTAACGCTGAAGAGTTCGTTTGTTTGGGTCAACGGGCTAATCTCAGAGATTACTGGCTCGAATTGAAAAGTTATTTTAGTGTTGGAAGGCTATACAATATCATACGAACAACAAGAGCGGCGCATCAATGACAAATGTTTCAAACAAGTGGTTATTTTTTTCCCTCTCTTATGTGATTTCACGTAGTTAAATGTTCTGAAATCGTCCAAAATAGGGATGTTTCCTGATTAAAAAATATGATTCTAATTAGTCCGTCAGTTAGATTATAGAAAAATATTGGACACGTATTTTTTCCTTTATAAAATCTATAAAAACTGACGAAGATAAAAAGCATCAAAGATCAGGAGTGGGAGCGTGTGACGTCACTGCCCGGTAAAAATTGTAGCGGGTAGTGACGTCACACGAGTTTTCAACGCACTGTATCGTCTTCATTTTTTGATTATGTGAAAAAAGAAAAAATACGTCTCCAATATATTTTGGAAATCTATCTGACGGACTAATCAGATTTTTTTAGTTAACTACCCTATTGTCTCATTCAATAATGAGTAATAGATTTTCCAAAAAACACTAAACATACCTGAACGATGATGCCCATCATCTTACTCTCGCTGGTGAAGGGGAATATCTGCAGAATAGTGTAGTTCATAATCTCGTTGGCAGCGCGCAGTTTTAGCGAAATGTTGTGCAAGTCGCGCCGGTACAGCGATACGCCCATCTGGTAACAAAAACATAGGCCCTTCAGTCTTCACTACAACTGTTCAAGCGGAATAGGGTTGTTTCCTGAGGAATAAAAATATGATCGTATTTAGTCCCTCAGTTAGATTATCGAAAAATATTGGACCCGTATTTTTTGCTTTATGAAATTTTTAAATTTGACGAAGATAAAAAGCTTCAGAGATCATGAGTGGGGGCTTGTGACATCAGGGCGTGGTAAAAATCGTCGCACGGAGTGACGTCACACGAGTTTTCAACGCACTATATCGTCTTCGTTTTTTGTTTACGTGAAAAAATAAAAAATACGTGTCCAATATTTTTGGGAAGTCTATCTTATGGATTACAACTCACCCAAACCAAAAAAAAATGTATTTACGTTTAAAATTTATTTTATTATTATTTTTGGAAATAACAATCTGTAGTCCCAAGAAAAGAAAAGCCTTTTTTTTCTATAATGAAGAACACCGGCAACCCATACATACTTTTTAACTAAGTTATGTTATGAGCCTTCACTCGACTGTAGATTCAATCAACATTTTAACAGCGAAACCAGTTATGAGCTAGTGAGTTTTACAACCAATTTACATGACATGTCTTTGGTGGTTCGGGAAGTCGGGACAAAAAAGGAAGAAAGGGAAACCCGCGATGGTTTGTGGAGGGAACGTGCACGGCGTAGACTATGCCATCTAGTGTTGCAAATCTGAAACTTTTACGTTGTAAATATTTGATCTGTGCTGCCACCTATACTTCCTGCACCCTCCGTTTAGTGGAACGTGCACGAAGTAGACTGTGCCATCTATCGTTGAAAATTTGAAACTTATAAGTAAAATATACTTGATATTGACGCGTCTGTGCTGCCACCTATAGTTTCTGCACGTTCCCTAGAAATGGTTGAAAAAATGGTCTTGGTAAATAAACGGATATAAAAAAAATTGGGACACCTTTGCCCAGCAGTGGGACAGTAAAGCTAAAAAATAAAAGGTTTTAATTAGTTTTTGTCAATAACGTGATCCAGCACAACGCTCACCATATCAGTCCACTTGACTAGCGCCACTTCGTCCGGGCTGGCCGCCTGGTACTCGCACAGCTGCTGCTGAGGCACCGCGCCGCCGCAGCTCTCCGACATCACCGAGCTGCCCATATCTGTAGCAGACGTGCAAATTTGTTCAATGGTTTTGTTTTGGAATACAGGCGACCTATTACGACCTCTTAAATCCATCATGAATTGTGTTAGAGAGAGACGGAGTTACACAAGACGAATAGCACTATCTCTTTCCCTCACACGAATCATGATAGCATTGGCACTTCGTAATACGGCCACAGTTGGCTCGTTTATTTGGTAGATGGGTCAAATGCGGACTGACTACAGGTTAAGGACAAGTCTGAATCGAGCAATTTGAGGATATCCAGGGACTGAACTAATATTGCACTTCGCGACCCACTATGATTAAGTTATGGACACCACCGTATGTAAGTAAATGCACGTTATACTAAACTAGATTGATTTAAAAAAAAAATACGGTCAATAAAATTCGAACAGAGAGTTTGAAGAAAATTTGGATGACACGTCTAAAAACTACACTTTGAAGCAATTTGTTCGATCCGTAGGTCGAACAAATTGCGAGAAATATGATTCTATTTAGTCCGTCAGATAGGTTTCCAAAATCATTACTGGACATGTAGTTTTAACCGACTTCCAAAAAATGAGGAAGTTCTCATATCCACTGTATTTTTTTTTGTGTGTGTTTCCTCACACCTTTTTATTGAGTGTATCGATTTTGATGATTCTTTTTATATTTGAAAGTTTTATCATGTGGTCAAATTTAAATTTGAGTGAGATCTGACTACTAGTATTTAGGTTATCTCCCTAATAATGTGTGGCTTCAACTACGTTGATGATTTTTTCATTCTCTCATTGTAGATGTAAAATGAAAAAAAAAAGAAAAACTGTATACGATGGTTTGGAAGAGCATCATAGTATTTCGAGGTGGTCCCTTTCTAGTTTGGTGAAAATCTGATGAAGAACCGAGATAAGAAACGGAACTCTTCAATAAATGATAACAAATATTCCGGGATTGTTGAAATCGCGTTTGAGTTGAGTTTGAAAAGTTATGAATACTTTTAGTTTTTTTTTTTGTTTAGAAGTCGGTTGTTTCTTTGTATTTTTTTTTTGCTTTATCACATCTACATATATACAATTACGAGGATAAAAAGCATCAAAGATCAGGAGCAGGGGCTTGTGACGTTACTTCATGGTAAACATTGTAGCGAGTAGTGACTTCACAAGAGTATTCAACGTACTGTATCGTCTTCGTTTTTTATTTACGTAATATTTTTTGGAAATTTATCCGATGGACTAATTAGATTTTTTTTTGCCAAATCAACCCTATTGGTAACAAGGCTAGGCAAATATTTATGTTTGGAAAAATCACCGCTAGCATCAGGACATGCCATCCAAAAAAAAATGCTTATCGCAAAATACCATACCCGACTGCGCCTCATCCGCTTGCAGGTCGCCAGCAGCCACATCGTACACGGGCGTCACGTTGTGGCACAGCGCTATGCACAGCACAGTCTGCCACACCTGGCGAGGTGACGGCGCGAGGCCTACGCTGGACGTGCTGGGCGACGTGGGCAGCGACGCCGCGTCGTTGGTCACGTATTGAGTGAGGAGGGCTTCGACCTGGAGGGGGGGAGGGAGGATGATTAAAATAGCTTTGTATAAATTCAGCTATCATAAAGATTAAAAAAAAAATCGTGAACAAGAAGGCCCTGACCGACTGTGTGAAAAAAAATGCGCATAATATTTATGAGAATGATAAGAGCGCGTTTTTAACGAATTACGATGCAGATTTGTTGAAAATTATTAGAGGATTGTTGCTCCTGCCTTTATGAAAATAATTTAAATACTAATAATACCGTAGTTTAAAAAACGAGGTAATGACATTGAAATATGTTTAGATGACTCTGAGAATATGTTACGTAACAGGCCCGCCGTAAGCGGGCGTGCAAGGCGTGCACTGCACAAGGGCGGCACGTCCAAGGGGGCGGCAAATCGAGCGACTCATTACGTAATATTCAAAGTCATAGTCATAATATAATAGCCACCCCACCTACAGTATAAGAAATATCATCGCATTGAAAAAAAACCGAAGGCGCTATCTTATCCGTCAGCAGGTCCCGCAGGAACCGCCCGCCACCTTTTGGACTCAAATTCAATACAAGTATCCATAGTCGTGTTCTATGAAAACTCTGAGTTTATTTCTCAGTTGGTAGGTTAGGTAGGTACTTGTTGAGCATGCCACCATTGTGGCGATAAGTCCCCTCTTTGAGGAGGAGATATTGGAGTTGGAGAGGAGCCACGGCGTTCCTAGCACTGGTACTCACCGGACACGGGTGTTTCGGGAGGTGCCTGTTTTGGAATCCACGGGAGGACACGTCCGCGGCCAAGTCCGGGTGTCAACACTGTAGTGTTGACACCCGGACTTGGCCGCGTGATCGCCTGGAGGACATGAGGGAACATACGGTGGAGGTCTGCCCTGCTTGGACGGAGCAACGCTGTGTCCTCGTCAAGGCGATCGGCGATCTCTCGCCTCCGGCTCAGTTTCAATACATGGTCCAAAGCGAGGAGGCATGGGAAGCGGTCACCTCTTTCTGCGAAGCAGTAATGCTAGCGAAGAAGAAGGCGGACCGCGTGAGGGAGAGGGAAACCTTACGCCGCGACAGAAGAAGACGCCCCGGGCGTCGGGAGTCGCAGAACAATTCCTGGCCACCGTAGGCGTATGGCACCTGTGGATGATGGGTCGCCTTCCGATAACAACCAGGCTTATATATACTGAACAAAGTCAGAGAATCAAATTATTTTTCACACCAGATGTAAGTGACACGAAACAAATTACAGTTGTAATCAAGCATGTCCTTTTCACAATCCTTATTACAGTAAATATTTTTACCACTGACTTAATTTCAACATTTCCGAACACAGAGATAGCTCTAAGAATATTTTCTTGCCGGTTTCAGTTGCATCAG
Organism: Hecatera dysodea; assembly: GCA_905332915.2. NCBI lineage: Eukaryota > Metazoa > Arthropoda > Insecta > Lepidoptera > Noctuidae > Hecatera > Hecatera dysodea. The sequence continues at coordinate 5,453,272 of HG995288.1, read as the reverse complement.
GCGAAAGATTCTTTTCAAAATAAAAAAAAAAATATCAAAAACTTATCAACAATGCTTCAGCTGTTTTAAACTTTAGTAAACCAAAATAACTAAGTTACCTAATCAAAATAAATGTTTTTTTTTTTTGCGTTAAGGTTTCCCCACCATAAAAAAATCATGAAATAGCCTTTTTTTAGCAAAACTCAGCATATTATGTAGTCGTAGGGTGGTTCCTTCTGCGAAGCAGTAATGCTAGCGAAGGAGGAAGCGGAACGCGTGCGAGAGAGGGAAACCTCACGCTCCAGCCGCCGAAACAGAAGAAGACGCCCTGGGCGTCGGGAAACGCAGGGCGATTCCCAGCCACCTACTGCGCGGGCCTGCGGATGGCGAGCTATGGGTGGCTCGCCGTCCGATAGCAACCAGGCCCGAGTCGACGGCGCGTCGTGTTCCACGCGCGCCTCAAAGAGCCGTCAGCAAAGAAGACGGGGCCCCATAGGGTCAGTGCCTGCTAGGGTTGCGGAATTTGTTCGAAAGAGTCACCGCGGCCCTGGAACGCAAAGGGCACAAGAAGGATCACGGGTGGGTTTTAGTCAGTAAGAGTCTGACACGAGTGAGTGGAAGGAACCACTCATGATTTCCCATCCAAAAAAAAAGGGCGGTATAATCGGTATTGCACGCGGGCGATCAAACAGCTAGCAGCGGCCCTGTTACGTAACACAGATAGTACAAAAATATTTTGGTGGTTTATATATAATTTGTATGCATGTCAGTTCTGGGACAGTAAATACTTTTTTATTTCTTCTTCTTGTTTAAATGCGTTCAGTGCAAGACTTTCAAGTCTATAACTACAAAGCTGTATAATTTAATATTCTAAGACTATTTCTCAAAGAAAAAGTTTGAGAGCACTATGACTCGGTCTTGAAAAACTTAAGGCAATGTCAAAAAACTTACCTCATAAAAGTTGTTCTTATCAAACAGCGCATTGCCAAGATGCAACTTCTGGAACACCATCTCATTCTTGGTGAGTGTTCCAGTCTTGTCCGCTAACACGTACTGGATCCTGCCCAACTCTTCAGGGATGGTGGTGGACCGCATGACGGTGCCTTCGATCTTATTGTCTCGCTGGATGGTCCACGAGTAGAACGCTTTGCCCATGTCCAGATTTACTCTTAAACTGGGAGAGGAAATGGTTTGTGAGTGAAGATCATTGGCGTCCAAGCCTACTACTTATTGATACTTGAATTTTGAATTCATGATCATTTCAATCCATCGCGACCGACTCAATAGCGACTTCAGCGTTGTGTATTTTAAATGGATTTTTACTTAGAACGGCCGTACAAATTATGGGTTGCAATGGTATTTAAACTTTGTGTTGTATGACATAGTTTGTTGTTCCAAAATTTAACGATTATTTCGAATTAAAATATAGGCCAGGCCAAGGTACTGTATGGATCAGAATGTTGGGCTGTGAAAAAGATGGATGTGTGGAGTAACGAGTATGGATAAAGGGAGAAATGAGTATATTAGAGGTAGTTTAAAAGTTGCGCCAGTGACGGAAAAGTTGAAAGGAAACCGCTTCTCTTGGTATGGTCATGTGAAAAGGAGGGATGAAACGCATGTAACTAGTAGGGTTATGAATATAAATGTGGATGGATGGAAAGGGAGAGGAACGCCAAAAAAAGATGGATGGATTGTGTGAGGAGTGATAGAAATGAAAGAAAAGGGAGTTAGTGATAGCGTGACGACTGACAGAACAGAATGGAAGAAAAAAACGTGTTGCGCCGACCCCAAGTAACATGGGATAAGGGCAGGAAGATGATGATGATAGGCCAGGCCATGTTCAGATAAAGGCTTTTTGCAAATGTGAGTTTAATTCAAATAATATAGTCGGGTAGGTATAGGTGACACTCTTAGGCGCATTCAAACCTACGATGCTCGAAACATTCAGAGCCACGGTCTCTAGACTTTGAAGTAAGGACTTGTCCCAAACATCGCGGTGCTCGCAGTAGGTAGAGCTATTTCGGGCCAATGAACTCAAACGTATATACATATTAATATGGACATGACACTGGGATCCTGGGGTTTTAAATTATATTATTATATTAAAGGAAAAGTTTAATCTGTATTAATGTAGATAAGTATTTGAATTTCGAAAGTTTCGAAAGTTTCAAAATTGTATATATCACTTTTAGGACTTAAAATAAAGAAATAATCAATCAAATTGATTTCGATTTGACTTTACCTAACCTTATATATATGAAAAATCAACCTTACTCACGTCACTCAAATAAATACAAGTAGGTACCTCCAAAAATGATTACCAAACTTAAAATGATATTTTTGAAACCCAAAGAATCCCAGAATCTCAGGCATATCCATATTATGAAAAAAGGTCGCAAATAGCAAAAATAAACACATCAAAAGTATCTAGGGATCAACATATATTTTTGCAATAACTTTTCTCCTGATTGATATTAATTAAAATTTTCTTTAAGGATTCATCAAATAAAGTGTTTTCGTTTGTCACAGTAACGATAAACCAAGTCACCTTTGCATTAATAAAGAAATTTGCCATTTTCCTAATAAAGGGATTTTTGACATTTGAACCACTAACATTAAAGTTCGAAAAAAAGACTGAAATAACAGTTTTCTTTAAAATTTTATTGGGTAACTTAAACAATTAATAATCCGTGTTTCTACCGCGAACACTAACAACACAAGAACATCGGTTTGGCATACTCAAAATGAGTTCATCCAAATCACGCTGTGGAATGGCCGCCCATGTTCGTTGCAACAACAAAAAAAGGTCTTCTTGCGACTGGATACCCTCCATATTCGGCAGAGCTCTTCTCTGTAGCATATCCCATGCATGCTCAATCGGGTTCAAGTCTGGCGACTGAGCAGGCCAGGGCAGGACATTGATGTTAGCTGCGGCGAGAGTCTGTCTTACAACTCTTGCGGTGTGCGGTCGTGCATTATCATGCATTAACTGAAATAAGGGACCGATTTGCACTTGTAGAGGAACGATGACGTCTGATACAATCGTCTCAGCATAAATTTGAGCGTTGAGGTTGCCTCTGATCCAAATCAACTCAGTTCTTCCGCCGATCCAAATACCCGCCCATACTATGATGGTTCCACCACTATAAGGATGGACTTCCTGGCAGGATTTTAATCGCTGTTGGCGTCCAGGGGTTCTCCAGTGTCGTATACGTCTTGTATCCGGTCTCATACCAAAACGAGACTCATCAGAAAAGCACACGAAACGCCATTGTTCTTCTGCCCAATTTCTGTGTTCAAGAGCCCATTGATATCGAATCCTACGATTGTGCATTGCTATAGGTGGTACCCGTAGCGGTCTTCGGGAATGAAGGTTCACTTCATGCAAGCGGTTTCTGACTGTTTGGTCGCTAATTAAGTTCCCTGAAGAGTGATGAAGCCTCACGGCTAACATCATGGCGGTTATTGTTGGAGCTCTTCGAGTTAAGATTTGAATGTATCGGTCTTGTCTCCGTGTGGTGCAGCGATACCGTCCTCCATGGCGCTCAGCCAAGGTAAGCGAAGAGCTCTGCCGAATATGGAGGGTATCCAGTCGCAAGAAGACCTTTTTTTGTTGTTGCAACGAACATGGGCGGCCATTCCACAGCGTGATTTGGATGAACTCATTTTGAGTATGCCAAACCGATGTTCTTGTGTTGTTAGTGTTCGCGGTAGAAACACGGATTATTAATTGTTTAAGTTACCCAATAAAATTTTAAAGAAAACTGTTATTTCAGTCTTTTTTTCGAACTTTAATGTTAGTGGTTCAAATGTCAAAAATCCCTTTATTAGGAAAATGGCAAATTTCTTTATTAATGCAAAGGTGACTTGGTTTATCGTTACTGTGACAAACGAAAACACTTTATTTGATGAATCCTTAAAGAAAATTTTAATTAATATCAATCAGGAGAAAAGTTATTGCAAAAATATATGTTGATCCCTAGATACTTTTGATGTGTTTAGTTCTGCGTACTCCAATCATTGGTCACGTCACGACACTTGTTAAGTTAGTTCAGACGTGATATCCGACCTAGACATAGGAAATTATGTACACTTTTTACGTTTTATCATCGAAATAGTTCCTTTTTAAATTACCAACTTAAATAAATGTAGGAATAACTTATATCTATTGAATTAAATTATTTGAAAAGAAAAAAAAACTGAAATTAAGACACAAAGCTGTCTTGAATGTATTGTGATTCTTGGTTATTTTGCAGGCTGCCCATGATACATGTGTTTTAGTTTGTAGTTTTCTTTTGTTTTGTTATTCTCGAGTTCAATTAAGTAGGTATATCATAAATATTTTTAAACTAATAAAACGATTCATTGCTCATTAATAAGATTCCTCTGAAAGGTGATTATGAAAATGGTTATGGTCTGTATTTCACTACTAAACTGAAACATCAAACTATATTTGAAAATGATAATAATATATCTAGTTTTAATTTCCGCGAATATTAGTGGGTTGCAGGTATGCACCTCCCTCCACTAATATTCGCGGAAATTAAAACTAGATATATTATTATCATTTTCAAATTTAAAATGGATTTCCGCAAAGTAACGCCTGACTCAATCAATTTTTCGAACTATATTATTTATCTAGAACCTTATTTATACGAAACCAAACCTCGGACTTACCTAATAGGTATAATATACGAGAACAGCAACACGAATCTGAAGAGGAACCCGTACCAGGGTCCACCGAATCCCTTCAGCGTTATCAGCAGCATCGATAAGACGACTGTGGCGACGAAAAGAAGCTTGGTGAGGTCGTTGACCTGCAGGTCGAGGCGGCCCATCTTCGAGCGCGGGACGGCGTTGTTCATCACGCTACGGGTTTCACTGCCTGGTGGGAGATGTCAGTATAACATTGATTTTTTAGGAACCTTTTTGGCCTCGCACACTTACATTTAGGTACAAATTGATAGAAAATTCTATAATTCTATCTACAGCATTTGTTAATTTATTTTTCTAGTAGGTTTTTTTTTGTGCGAGACCCAAATCAAACATTTTTCTTTCTTTATTTTATCTTCTATTGTATGATAAAGTATCAATTATGAAATGATAAGCTATGCCGTGTCGACAGACTTTGTCAACAAACAATTATCTATACTAATCTAAACTAATATTATAAAGCTGTTCTGTGAGAATAACAATCTTAATATTATAGACCAGCTTCTGCCCGCGACTTCGCCCGCGTGGAATAGTTACGAACCCCCCGATTTTGAAACATTATTCATTGGGGCTCCGCTCATATTGGTCTGAGCGTGATATACAGCCTCTTCCTCGATAAATGGGCTATCTAACACTGAAATAATTTTTCAAATCGGACCAGTCGTTCCTAAGATTAGCGTGTTGAAACAAACAAACAAATTCTTCAGCTTTATATACATATTAGTATAGAGTGTAGATCTAGATATGTTAAAGGTAAGCTGCCATCAATTGAGAAAAAATCTAGACTCCGGGCGATTACCAGTATTATTTATAAATCAACTCATTATACTTACAAAAATAGAATATCCGCCTACGATTCATAAAAGCTCAGATCTGATCTTAACAAAACGAAGATCACAAATGAAAAACATCTTTTAGGTACATAATTTCTAGAAATACAAGTTCCAGATCGCGTCATTCATCACACATACAGAGATCAAGGAAAATACGCAAATTACTACTTTATTTCTTGATAAAGCAAGACAACATCACTGTTTTTAATCCTAATTACTTAATCAAGTACCTATATAATAGAAAATACCTTTATTTTGCGGTTAACGACCATCTTACCAGTCCAACGATTAAAGTTCCAGGAAACGTTTTCGCCAAAAAATTTGGCTACACCAATGTTACCTATATCATTGTGGTTTAGCATAATCTATACTAATATTATAAAGCTGAAGAGTTTGTTTGTTTGTTTGTTTGTTTGTTTGAACGCGCTAATCTCAGGAACTACTGGTTCGAATTGAAAAATTCTTTTTGGGTTGAATAGACCATTTATCGAGGAAGGCTTTAGGCTATATATCATCACGCTTAAGTCAATAGGAGCGGAGCAGCGATAAAGAATGTTTTTAAATCGGGGATTCCACGGGGACGAAGTCGCGGGCAGCAGCTAGTTATAAGATATTGGATCTTTATGACAGATGTACTAAAAGTGATAATATGTATAAACTGGAACCCTAAACAAGGCCGAGTGGTAACGGCCCCGACTTACGAATTGTAGGTTGCGGGTTTGTTTTTGTGTAATTAATTTCATCATCACTGCTCTCAAAATGGTGAAGAAAAACATTGTGAGGAAACCGGCATGTCCTAAAACCAAAAATTCGAAGACATGTGATATTCACCAACCCGCGCTGGGCCCGTGCGGGTTAGTGAATATCACATGTCTTCGAATTTTTGGTTTGGTGGTGGATTTCGGCCCATTCCCCTCTCCTAGAGAGGAGGCCTGCTATGCTAAACAAATCTGTATCGCTTCTGTTTTCGCTGTTCTTTGGTACACGAGAAAAACGGATAATTTGACCAAAACGGCAGATTTTCGAGATTTTAAACAATATAAATATAGATACCAATATTGTAAAGAGATGAAAGGATTTTTTTGTTTGTACCAAATAAGGTCCGAAACTACTGGACCGATAAAAAAACAATAACTATATACCATTGAATCTCATATAGCGTTTCAGATGAAAGAAAGATGTTTATTTGGGACTCGCACAAGACAACAAAATAGTAAACAAAAAAATGAAATAAAACTACCAGTAAAATAAATTAAGAAAAGCTATTGAATATCAATTCAATTCGATCGACCGATTCAATTTTTTTTTAGATGGTACCAACAATAGGATTTGTAAGTGTTCCCTGCACAAGTATAGATTTTAAAATATTTCTCTAGCGTCCGTTCGCAAAGGTACAAATTCTTTACCGGTATAAGCATTTCATCTATACTACTATTATAAAGAGGAAAGATTTGTTTGTTTGTTTGTTTGTATTGAATAGGTTTCGAAAGTACTGAACCGATTTGAAAAATTCTTTCACTGTTTGAAAGCTACGCTAACCCCGTGTGACATAGGCTATATTTTATCCTCAAATTTCCACGGGAACAGGAACTACGTGGGTAAAACCGCGGGGCGCTGCTAGTTTACAATAAATTCCTTACCGGTATAAATAATAAGTCCAGTAGCCTGTCCAGACGCAACCACACAACCGCTCCACAGGGTGTTCTCGATATGTAAGGAGTCGCTCTCTTCCTCGTCCAGTCTAGTACAGGTCCCGATGAACGCGTGGATGTCCTTCTCCGGCTTCTCCACCCAGATCTGGGCATTGATATCTAGGAGGTGCGCGTCAGTCGGCAGCTTTTGTGTGGATGGGAGGGGTATTCTGGAAGGAATAGATAGTTTTAATCAACAGCTGATTGGTTGATGCTGTTTAACGATATTCTAAGTTGTGGTTTTAAATTATGTATTGTATGAAACTGCTCATATCAACACTAATATTATAAAGAAGAAAGGTTTGTTGTTTGCCGAATAAGCTCCGAAACTACTGGACCGATTTTAAATTTTTGGTGTTAGTATTTCGTTGCTTAAGGTTAAGTGTATGAAGATCAGTAAAACGTTAGAGCAGGTTCTTTGCTGGCGAATTTTTAATGATAATATGCGTCAGGCGCCAGTATGTTCGAATACACGATATGGTGAAAAGTTTTTGATAACTTTAACATAACGCCGGTATTCTGCGAGGGGGGGTTCGCAGATGTGTACAGTTCAACCTCATGCAGTTATATTCAATTTCTCGTCAAAACGTTCTCGTCAAAATAAATATTTGATGGTTTTTATTATATTTATTTATGAGCTACCTACTTACCTAAAATACTTTGCAGAGGTTACTTACAAATAATATCTGTTCCGCTTGATGCAGTTAATACGGTGGCGGCGGGCACGCCATCTAGTTGCTTAAATTAGAATTTACGAGTGCAAGATTAACGCGAATAAATCGGAATATTTCTCAGTACTTGCGAAGATTCCGCGAATTATTACAATATTTGAAAACTACGGAATACTACTTCTATCCATCACTGTCTTGACCTAATTATCGCGTTATTAGATCAACGCATCGTGAAATGAGTTCTCCTATCGAAATTACGACTTTGATCTTCAATGAATATCTATACCTAAACACAGAATTATATAGATAATTCGTTTTCATAACAGAATCAGGCGTAAAGTGGTTGCTGATAGTAAGCTGCATCGAGTTAATACGCGATACATAATATTTATCAACATATATACTACGAATAATGTTTGTCAACATTTTTATCACGGAGCGAGGAAGCTGGCCAGAGTAATGCCAATGACAATGATAAGAATATGTTTACTATAGGAAGACACAACGTTGTAATTACTTAGTCACTTTGAATTCATCATAACCTGCCTTTTTTTAAGGGCAATTGATCAATTGGCTTCTCTCGCTCTGGGCGGAATTGAGTGTCAGACTCTTACTGACCACACTTACCCATCCGTGTTTCGCTATTGCTCTTTGCGCGGTGACTCTTTCGAACACAATTGGCTTCTCTCGCTCTGGGCGGAATTGAGTGTCAGACTCTTACTGACCACACTTACCCATCCGTGTTTCGCTATTGCTCTTTGCGCGGTGACTCTTTCGAACACAATTGGCTTCTCTCGCTCTGGGCGGAATTGAGTGTCAGACTCTTACTGACCACACTTACCCATCCGTGTTTCACTATTGCTCTTTGCGCGGTGACTCTTTCGAACACAATTGGCTTCTCTCGCTCTGGGCGGAATTGAGTGTCAGACTCTTACTGACCACACTTACCCATCCGTGTTTCACTATTGCTCTTTGCGCGGTGACTCTTTCGAACACAATTGGCTTCTCTCGCTCTGGGCGGAATTGAGTGTCAGACTCTTACTGACCACACTTACCCATCCGTGTTTCACTATTGCTCTTTGCGCGGTGACTCTTTCGAACACAATTGGCTTCTCTCGCTCTGGGCGGAATTGAGTGTCAGACTCTTACTGACCACACTTACCCATCCGTGTTTCGCTATTGCTCTTTGCGCGGTGACTCTTTCGAACACAATCGGCAACAACGTAACATGCCTTTTCGGTTTCCCTAAACGCCTGTTTGTTTTTTCTGTTGTCTCTTACTAGTAGTACCTACTTAGTATTAGAGTGTGGTGGTGTAGTCTAACTTAAGTAGTACTGTAATATTTAGCGTTAGGAGTGGCACAACAAAATGGTAGCCACCAAAAAAATGTGTAATACAGGTCATGTACCATTAATTTAAAGAAAAATAACTGATATAAGTTTGTCTTTATATCAGTTATTTTTCTTTAATCGACATCGAATGTGTTGAGTCGACCACTATCGAGAACTTTTATATTTTCAGGTACGTACTAAAAAATTATTCATAATTTATTTCTTAGGTACTTACTAAAAGGAGGGGCACCTTTTTATTTTTATTAATATCTCATTAATAAAAAAACAAATGAAAGCCGAATTGAGAACCTTCTGCTTTTTGGTAGCTGTTTAAAGAAGGTAAATACATAAATGCTATTGCTTTATCTAGCGGCTAGTCTTGCAACTTTTATTTTTATTAAAATTTCAGAAAAAAGCATCAGGCTTTTAAGAATATACATATGAGTCAATTTATAGTCATAATATAGAAATAGTCATACTTAATATGCACTTTAATATGTTTACATATCTAACAAGTATCTGATAATAAGCTGATAACGACTATACGCTACCAAAAGAAAGGTTATTAACCGGTCATAAATTATAATGTTAGTATTTGTTTCTAAGAAGATGTTTGTTTTATTGTTAAAAAATAGATAAGGAACTGATAGGTTTATTTTTATGATTCTTTAAGGATTATTTTTATTTTCCAGATACATTTGTGATGTCAATGTAACTGGATAATTATAAAATGCGTAAGATTATAAAACATCTTGAGAGATTGTAAAGCCTCCATAAATTGTCGTCGTATTTGATTAACAATAATCTCTGGATGTCATTTCGAGAAATTGTGAACCGAAATAAACTGACGAAATATTGTCGACCTATCAGTGTACGGTCCTACAATTTATCGGATTTTCTGGCCTAGACAAGTAGCGGAACATAGGGCACAGGGAACTTAGGGCTCCTCGACACGTATAGTTTAGGTTCGAATGTTATTTTTTTATTGTAATTCTTAAAATTCCCTAACTTGCTATTCTACAATGTCTCGGAATGACTTCGAGAAATCAAATTTTGATGCGTAAAAAAGTGTTTCAAATGTTTAGTTGGCAATTTATCGATACTTCTTTTTTTGCGCTGTGTATATTATGTTGTGTCTCTGTTGAATACTTTTTTTATATACTTTTAGATTTTGCCCGCGAATTCATACGCGCTTATCCTGTTTTTTCCAGTTCCCGTAGGAATTTCGAGAAATCCTACCTTAGTGCTCCCCAACGGAGTGTATATCAGCTTTCTACGTCTAGCAGTTTCGGCTGTGTGTCGTCTTGTAGTCGCTCATCAGTAACCAGAAGAGTTTTATATGTACATTGTATAGTGATTGATATTGAGATTCAATACAAACCTTAATTTCCAATCAATCTCCCCATCCAACTGATCAGTCCTTATGAACACTGTTCCCATCGTCTCATTAGTCCGCAGCAGTATCATGTCAGCGGGCACTCTCTGTCCCTTATGTAACATCACGATATCCCCCACCCGAAGTTCAGAGGACGCCACCTGTTCTGTCACGAAGGGACGGTAGTCGGCTGCTGAAGAGTCCAGGACTACGCGTTCGTAGCGTTGACGGTTAACTTCGCGATCTCGTCTGGAAGAGGAAAGAATTTCATTAATTCCATATTTGAATCTTTGTTTCCAATTTATGGGACGAACAAATATGAGCTTTATTTTTTAGTGAAAATTAAGTTGTTTTTTGAATAAATAGTGCTGGAAAATGTTTGAAGTGTCAGTTGCAGCACAAATTAAAAATATTTGGAGCCGAAATAGAGAAATCCCTTGCTGTTTATTTTTAAATGTTATGACACGATGGCATGAAGTTTCAAAACGTGAATATTTAGGGTCTGGAAAGGATAAAATGATTTTTATTTTTTTAAGTTTGCTTTTTTTCGGTTTTAGAAAATGACGCTGCATGGCTTCACTATCATGTACTTGGTCGGGAACTCGAAAATACACGAAGTTTTTCAGACAATAAATAGCTCGTATTGTTATTATAACTAAGGTCATTCAGCACCTAAAAGTTTTAATTACCAGCGAGGTTTTGTATAAATTAAGTTAATTATTCACACTGACACTTATATTAAACGAGACAAAATACTTCATTATAAGCCGCCAAATAAGAGCACTGTCTCACATAATAATAAACAAGAAAGATTCTTTGTTTGCTAGAAAGATAGCAGATCTTCGGAAATTATCTCAAACAACAAGTAAAATTGTACATTCAATGGTACTGATAGTTATCCAGTCAATAACCATCTGTCATCATACATTCCGCGAGTGTGTGAATCGAAACATATCGAATAACATCACAGCTTACGATGTACTCTGTCTAATTAGATTTTATTTGACCTTGTGAAAACCCATTATCTAATGATTTTACAAATGTAATATAGTAGATAGGTACTAGTCTACGAGTAGCGATATAATTGTACGTTTGACGCCCCATGAATTGTCAGCCCATCACTATTTGATGACTAAGCTATTGGACACGACGGGAGAATATCTCTTAAAATCTTTACGAGAATATTGGCTTATAAGGAGAATATCTTTAAGAAGATAAATTAATGAGCAAGTTTGCAGCCAGTTTGATTGTTCCGGATGTACCGAAAGGTCGACAGGACGAGTTTCGAAACTATTCTTGTCAACCTTTCAGCTGCTGCGGTGCTATACCCGCAGCAGCTGAAAGGTTGAACGAATTCGTCCAACAAGTCAATGTCACCACCTAGCCGCCTGACGACTCAGTTCGCAGCTGCAGTTGTTTTAGTCCATAGAGTAACATAGAAGCTTGAGAGCTGAACAGTCACCTCTGTGTAAGCAAAACTTCAAACACCTGAACTCGTCATACAAATGAACGTAACTCACCGATATCTTCTAAAATCATCAACGGCCTCCCTGAAGAGCGTGACAGTAAGTACGAAACACAGTGGTCCCCAGTACGTGTAGAGATAGCCGATACGGATGCTGGGGATGAACTGGCTCAAGGCCATCACCAGGAAGTACAGGTTCAGGAAGAAACGGAACTGCTCGAACAGTACCAGCGGGAGGAATGTCAGGATGTTGTATTTCTGAAAGTAGAATGGGTAGTCTGATTACTTTGATTACTTATAATATGTAATACTAGCTTCTGCCAGCGACTTCGTCCGCGTGGAATAGCACTTTACCCCCGATTTTGAAACTCTCAGCCCGATTGGATTAAAGTTGACAAAGTTTCATACAAACGTTCATCCCCTATTTTATCCCCTTGGGGGTAGAATTAATCAAAATCCTTTCTTAGCGGATGCCTACGTCATAACATCTACCTGCTTGCCAAATTTCAGCCCGATCCGTTCAGTGGTTTGGGCTGTGCATTGATAGATCACTATGTGTGTGTGAAATATGTACAACTTACAACAAAAAAAGAAATGAAAGTAAAGCTGAAATGCCTGTGCAAAATTATATTATAATAACCTATACCTACTTCACTTAAAAATAAATACCTATAACTACGTATAACTAATTAATAAAATAACTACTAATTAATAAAAGTATCTATTTTAATTAGGGATGAGTGAGAGTATTATATACGTAAGAGTAAACAAATATAATCAGAAAGCTCGGAACTGCTAAGCTATCGGGAGTTACACGTGTTATTGTGAGTCAACCATAAAAGATAGACATACCTATGCTGTTCCGGGATATTTTTTAGATAATTTTATGTAACTTTAACCATTAAGGCTACACACGCGACGGAAGCCTTTTCCCAACATTTTCCTTCACTGCTCTGCTCCTATTGATTGTAGCGTGATGAAAAGTATACTATAACCTGCCCAGGAGTGTGAAGAATAATTGCACCAAGTTTCGTTAAAATCGGTCGAGTAGTTTTTGTTTCTATAAAGAACATACAGACAGACAGACAAAAAATTTACTGATTGCATTTTTGGCACCAGTATCGATCACTAATCACTCCCTGATAGTTATTTTGAAAATATATTCCTTGTACAGAATCGACCTCTCTACAGATTTATTATAAGTATAGATAGATATTCACGTTACTTGAATTATACTCTATTAGCAGCGCCCCGCGGTTTCGCCCGCGTAGTTCCCGTTCCCGTGGGAATACAGGGATAAAATATAGCCTGTGTCACCCGTGGGTAGTGTAGCTTCCCAACAGTAATATTTTTTTAAATCGGTTCAGTAGTTTCGGAGCCTATTCTATAAAAACAAACAATCTAATCTTTCATCTTTATAATATTAGTATAGATAAAAATTAAAATAAAGTTTTTTGTTTAAAAAAGTTCCTTCATAGGTCAGCAAAACGTAGACCGTAGACGATGAACAACTTGCAGACTAGTTACTGTTGCAAATATCACTTGCAGTGTTTGTAACACCGAGGATTACAGGAGATTGGACTGGATTATTTTATGGACAAAGTCTGAAGGCAGTTCCGTCTTTACCATAAGGGCACAGGGGGCACGTGGCCAGGGCCCCGCTTCATTGGGGGCCCCCAAATTATATTATAGGCACTGCTAAGGAAACGGCCAATTCGGACCGTAAAATAGCTTCTGATGAACTTCTGTCAAACCTTTTCCAGGCAGGATGTAAATAATTTCTATCTCAATCGCAAGAAGAAATCTTTGAAGATTTTGGAACTCGCTAAACTTTCGCTAAAAGTTTGAAAAATGCCATTACATTTTTTTTTTGTTGATTGTTAAGATATATTATTCCGTAGGTCATACCTACGGAAATCAGCTACCTATCGTGCTCCGATACTTTCTTGGCCGGTTTTCAGTTTTCGAAAAAGGTCTTAGGTGTGCCCAGAGGCCCCTGCATGGGTTAAGACGGCCCTGTCTGAAGTTATTATGAGAATCCTTCTGCCCATTACCTAATTGATGAAGGTTCAGTGTTCTGCATATTTTTTCCATACATCTCAATTAACCATACTTTTCAATATTCACGTCTTTTAGCCTCTTTTATTGCAAAAAGCTAGTTGTTTTTGGGATTTCATGTTGAAAGTTAAAATAAGGAAAGGTTCAATCAGACTTTTCATCTTTCTGGAGTTTACATTTTTAGCAGCGTACGAAACAGGCAACACGCTACATGAAATCTAACGACCGAATTGAAAATATGAGAAATTCATCAAAGCCAAGTTTCAAGATCAGGAACCGAGTAAGCGATAAATTTATGACATGCCCACAACTACAAGAATACAATGATAGGAATACATCGCAATTACTATTCTGCGCAATTCTTATTGGCTCACGTTAGAATACAATGGGCGTTCATTGTTGCAAGGACGATAAGCGCTAACGAGTTACCTTACTGCTAAGAAACGAGAAGAGTTTGCAGTCATTTACAATTTTAAAATCTGTGACAGTAACAATTGTATTAGCCACGGAAATGTAGAAGAGTTCAAAGTCAAAGCATCCATTTCAATTGAATATTTACAGACGCTTTTTGAAATATGAGGAGGACAATGTGAGGCTAAAAGATCGATTTGATATTTTTTGAAAGGGGATTCCCCCGTACATACACCGTGCCGATACACGCGTCATGTTCGTGAACGGGCGCCGTCGGTTGAGACTGGTCACCTCTTAACTGCCACTGACTTGTTTCAATCTTTATAGGTACTTGGAATTGTTTTTTTTTTCTTTGCATTGTCCTCACATATATGTAGAAGCGACCAAGGATGTAACCAAGGTTATGTAATACAGAACATGATTTAAAAGAGTGTCCGTGGAGTTTCTTGCACGTTCTTCTCCATATTAGAGATCTACGCTTTGGAACAGCCACTTTTGAAAGAGGTGAAGGTTCACCTTTTTCGACTTGACAATTCAAAAGTTTTGACAATTTCATTTCGCGAAAAACTGATTACAATATCAGACACGGTTTTATGACGTTTCAGGAAAGATTTCGACAAATCCTTCCTCACGTTACGTTACGAAAGTAGAGCAGACAAATCCCTCTATCTCAACTAATATAATAAAAAAGAGGTCAGAACTGAATTGAAGTACCTTCGAAAAATGTTAGAAAGCTACACTATTGCTGACTGTTGTAGACATTTGTTTACACCAGGAAAATTACATTGTTTCTGTGAGATAGCCTCGGAAGAAAGCTAGCCTATTCTGCTAATCATACAAAATTCTGACCACTAATAAAATCGACCAATCTCCTTGACCGTACATCGTAATGGCCATCGGGAGAGCCGTGTTTGAACTCTGATGTTTGGCAGTGATGTAATCTTCTGTGAGTCAATGTTTAGAAGAGTCGCATCAATTGATTTTTTTTTGAACTACGATAAGTACATTTTCAGTGTATATTTTCTATCGTTATTTCTTATGTAATACTATTAAAACTTTGTACGTAACTATTTGAGAAATGATATGAATGAAGCTGGAAAAGCGTAACGTTTGACCAACGGAATGGAAATTAATAAAATTACTCTTAAGTAAAATACTTTTTGTACGTATTCGTTCCATACAGTAACTATTTTTTGTTATCGTACCAGAAATATTGGAAATGATAATGCCATGTTTTTATCAAATTTCATAGTACAGACATAGTGCTATAAATGTTGCATTATAGTTTACATGCATAGTGTATTTGATATAGAACATTCAACGACCATTCAAAAATATATAGGTAGGTACCTATCATATGGTTGTTGTTGATAATAGGTTTTATAACTATAGGAAGTAGTGAGCGATTGACCCAAACGAGGAAAAGTAAGCAATAATTTTGGAGTCCTAGTAATAAAGTTTTTCTTTTCAATTTATACTGTCCTAGTGCTGGGGGAAGGCTGTCCCCAACTGCTTCCAAATAACTTTGTCCCGAGCTAGCTCGAACCAAACCCTTGCAGTAGGCGTCTAGGTCTCGCCACCTCTTCCTAAGGCCGGCCTCGGCGGCGACGTCCATCCACAGGCACCCACTTTGTAGACACTATTGACCAGCGATCACTGTGCATTATCTTGGCGTGAACCGTTTAATCCCAGCTTAGCTTGGCAACTTTTTTCCCACATCTTTAATTCCCGTTTCTGAGCGCAGCGTGGCATTTTTTATTATGTCAACTCTTTTTACGCCTGAATGCTGTGCTCCATTGCTCTTTGACAAACATATTGTTTAATATCTTACTAATTATTTTCATAGGCTTTCGTTCGTTGGGTGTGAAATTAAACGGCCAAGCCACACATTTTGACTAAAATGTAGATTTTGTGAAGGTAGGGATACAGTAAAGGGAGTTGCCCAGCTGTGGGATGACATGGCTAACAAGAAACATAATTAATATCAATAAAACATAGTTTGTGTCTTAAACATAAATTATAACATTTTTAAGCTTCTAAAAAGGACCTTGCATCCTGATAGGCTAAGTCCTTTTTACTATAGAAAAAATACTAATAGACAATAAGACCGTTACAGGTAACTAGTTAAATAATTAATTTGCAACATTCAATATAACTTTTACTTTGTGACCTCCTTGCAAACATTCACTGGTCTGTGGAGCAGACTTTCTAATAGGATCACATTTCTTAGAGCAGATCATTACAATTTTATAGTGAAAGATGGACTGGTAAACAAACCCATAGATAGAAGGAAAATATTGCAATCCAGATTAGTTTGTAGTTTTCAGTGTTTCAGGTTTAATGTTTCTTTTTGATTTAGTCAGTAAATGGCTAAGTATGTTAACTTAAATACATGTTATTCCAATTATATTTTTCTGGTTTTTGTTTATTCAAAACAAAAATTAACAATTCCTCAAGATCAAGAACAAGGATTAAAATCCTTATTTCCTATTATTCTCTTGGTTAACATCACTTTCAAAATTTGTCATGGCTTTTGAAACCTCAGGGAATCAAGCAAATGAAAAAACAACAGAACTACTCAATGGTTCCTTTCTAATAATTTAACTCTTAATTACACCTGATGAAAGATAAACACACATAGTAACGACAGATTAAATTACAAAAAAAAAAAAAAAAATTGATTGAGTCAGGCGTTACTTTGCGGAAATCCATTTCAAATTTGAAAATGATAACAATATGTCTAGTTTTAATTTCCGCGAATATTAGTGGGTTGCAGGTATGCACCTCCCTCCCGCCCGCTATATTATGCACATGCAAGATTACTGGGCAAATGCAAGGATTTTAAGCACATGCAGGAAGGCAATGCAAAACCCAACACCATTACCGACACGTGTTTCGCCTCTCCACGAGGCATCCTCAGGGGACGTACAAGGCACCCCCCTTTTATACACTGCCACCGTTGGTTATTTGTGTACAACTACCCACAAACATACGCAGTAAAGGGGAAGAAACCAAATTCGTCTGGTCATTCAACAGTGCAAAATTATTATTATTACTATGTTTCAAAATCTCTAATTGTTCCAAAACACACAGCCGGAAACCCTTATCACAAACATGTAGTATATTAAAACTATTGTTGTCGCGCAATGAATGGCCGGTATCAATTAAATGTTTCGCGAAGTTCGATTTCTCCGAATGGCCATTTCTATACGCGGCAACATGTTCCCCATACCTTATGTCAAAGTTACGGCCCGTCTGACCCACATATACCCCGTTGCATTCATCACAGACCAGCCTATACACCCCAGACTTTTTACTATTTTCTAAAATATCTTTTCCGTTACAAACACGGCGTATATTCTGGTCCGTTCTGAACGCTACATAAACGTTGTTTTTTCTAAGTAAATTACTAATTCTATCTGAAATGGGGCCCATATAGGTCAGACTGGCCACATATCTATTAATATTAGTACGCGGACATGCATATAATAGTGAACGAACCCTTTCTTTCTGCTTTTTACTAATTAAACTGTCTACCATTGACTTTGAGTAACCGTTAGAATTAGCGATTTGGTAAATAATATTAAGTTCTTTTACATAATTATCTGCTGAAAGGGGGAGGGCAAATAATCTATGAATATAGCTGCGGAAGGCGGCTAATTTATGTTGAAGAGGGTGACAAGAAGAGGCTGGTATTGTTGTGTCAGTGTGCGTCGGCTTTCGATAAATTTGGAAATCCAAGTTACTATTGAGTTTTGTGATAGTCAAATCTAAAAAGTTAAGGGAGTTCTGGGACTCTAGTTCTAATTTAAATTTAATTTTAGGGTGAGTTTTATTAAGTTTTTTTACAAAAAGGTCTATTTGTCGAACGGTACCATTCCAGCAGATAACTATGTCATCTACATATCTATAATAAAACAGAATATTAGGTTCGTTCACTATATGTTTACATTCAAAGTTATCCATAAAAACCTCCGCCATTAGTGGACTTAAAGGCGACCCCATAGCCAACCCTTCCTTTTGAATAAAATATTGGTTATTAAATCTGAAATAATTTTGTTTCATGCAAATACTAGTGAGGTTAAGTAAATCCGCAATTTCCCCAGGATGCAACCGTTGCTTCTCAAATTGGAAACCCAGAATACGTAGACAATCATCGATTGGAACATTTGTGAATAAGCTGTCAACGTCTAAGGATAACAACTTTGCATTGGAAGGAATTTGGATATTTTTTATTTTTTCAATTAGATCTAAACTGTTCTTTAAACTATATTTGGGACTAAAAGAAGACCTACTTCTCAACAAAGTATTGAGACGCTTAGCTAAATTGTACGCTGGGGCACCAATGTAAGAAACAACTGGACGAACAGGCATGTTATCTTTATGGGTCTTGGGTAAACCATACAAAAGAGGAGCCCTCGGATTCATAGGAACAAGGTTTTTTAATTGGTCTTTTGATATGAATGACGTGTTTTTAATGGCATCCTTTATTTCGAGGGCAAACCTCCTTGTAGGATCCGCACCAAGACGTTCAAAATCCTCCCCCAGGATGATGTCGTTAACTTTTTGGGTATAGGCAGATTTTTCCAAAATGACGACAGAATTTCCCTTATCAGCCTTTGTTAATATTAAATCATTCTGACAAAATGGTCAAAATGGTGGTCTGGTGGTAATGGTGTTGGGTTTTGCATTGCCTTCCTGCATGTGCTTAAAATCCTTGCATTTGCCCAGTAATCTTGCATGTGCATAATATAGCGGGCGGGAGGGAGGTGCATACCTGCAACCCACTAATATTCGCGGAAATTAAAACTAGACATATTGTTATCATTTTCAGATTAAATTACAGTTTTATATAAGTATAGATAATAATGCATTATTATTGGTTTTTAATATTAGATCTTTCTATCACTTACAAAAAAAACAACAATTTATTTAATTTAAACTCAACAATTCATTGCGTGCATTATTTTTATGCATAAATATGATTATCTTTCTAAGGTTAAGGCTCACACTTGTGTTAAAAAGATTTCAACTATACCTTTGTATTGGTTAAATGCACAATAAAATACTCAACGGTAAGGTCAGCATAATCTTATCAATAACTAGCAGTGCCCTGGATTTCACCCGAGTAGTTCCCGTTCCCGTGGGAATATGGGGATAAAATATAGCCTATGTTACTCAAGATGAATGTAGCTTTCTAATGGTGAAAGTATTTTTGGCACAGTAGTTTTTCAGTTTATTCATTACAAACACACACACACAACCTCACACACACACACACACACCCTCACACACACAAATATACAAATCTTTCCTCTTTATAATATTAGTAATAGACACATGACTATTATAGTATTAGTAAATGACTTAAATTCCCAGTAAATGATAATAACAGTAAGTATTTTCATGAGCTTTGGCAATATCACAGCTGTCTTAGTGATTACTGTATTATAATAAAGTAAACATGTGATACGGTCTAAATCACTATAGCAATCTATGCAAATAAATCAAATTGATGTATCTGTTCGTAATGTCAAAATAACAGGTTTTTACTAAATGCATATGATAGTATTTATGAAACTCAAAACAATCATATTTTTTAATTTTTGGCCTGAATATTTATCCTGGGTAGGCTGATTTAGACGGCACTTTCACTGGCATATAGCTAATGTTAATAATGTTATAAGGAATAACTTAGGTTACTTTTATTTTAGACAGGATTAGGGTTTGGTGCAAAAAAATAATTTTAACCCATGAAAACTTTACATACTGGCAGAAGGTGAAAATGGTAAGTTTTTATTGATAGGAAGTGTTTAGAATACCAATCTTGGTGTTAGAAGTGTTAATTACCATTATTGGTTACAATGATAATGCTTTTAAGTCTGTGTTACTCATTATGGCCTAGTGACAGTTTTCAATTTTGATAAACATAACTGCCAGATAAGCTTTTAGTGCATTGCACACAGTAACACAAAATGCGTAGTTAATAAGTGAATATTCTAGGCCTCTGTTGTGTTTTTATGGCGTCTAACTTTTTAGAAATTGTCACTGACCTGATTGCAGACGTAGTTAGGCGGAAATTCTTCATCAGGCAGCTGTCCTAAATATATAGCTCTTGAACTCAACTTCTTCTTACGCAACCTCCAAAATTGTAACCTAGAAACAATCGATTATAACATAATCCATCCGTAATTATTACGCCAAACAAAGAAAAAATAATGAAAAAACGTTTACCTTGACCATAAGGTTTTCTTTTTGGGCCTCGTCAGCAACGGTGTAGTCTCCATTTTTGAAACACAATATGTATCACGGTGTTTTTTCTCTGCTCACATTATTTAAACTATTATGAATAAATTAAAACTTTTTTTATCAAAGCCTTAGAAAAATAAACGCAGCTTAGACAAGTATACAAACACAAGCCCTCGCAATGACAGCGAGGCGTGAACTGTCAATGTCAAATCGGTATACCATAGATCATAGAGGTCGATAGAGATGCATCCAGTAGGACGGCTTACCGGAAAGTGGAGATTCCTTTTACGTGCTTACGTATGCCTGACGTACTGGAGGGATACACAGGGACATAAGAGTTACCTTTTAAATATTTGTTTGATTGTTGGTGAATAATTTATTTTATTATCTAAAAATCTGCCAAGTGGGAGATTTCCGGAAGAGAGTGGTCACATTGAGACTTGAGTAGGTAAATAAATATGGCGGTGTTGTAGTGTTAGTGTCGGGGCGTGATTAGGTTGTTGCCCGAGTTTATGCAAAATAACGTAAAATGTCATCATAATTTATTAAAAAAGAATTATAGTGCCCTATCAATGTTTTTATGTGAGAAATAATTAGTGTGTAAGTAATGACCAATTAGATCAATGACTTGGGATGGTGTACGCTGGTTGACATGTCAGGGGAGTCGGGGGCTCGGGGCTTCGCTGCGCCGCGGTCGGTTCTCTCTCTCATCTGCGCTTGTTAGAAAGTAAGACAAGATGTGTTTATAGTAATGTTTATTTGTACGTAGTTAGTAAAATTGCGAGCTCCCGTTAATTATTCCACGATTCTTGTCGTCTAGTGCGAAGTTTTGCAATAGACAGTATAAAGTAATTAAGTTTGCAAAGGCCCTTATTAGATTGTGATGCGCCGCGACCGTCGGAGGCAGTGCGTCTGTTGTCTCTGTCGCGGCGGCCGGGCACACCTCCGTTGACCTATTTTCTGGTTATTGCATTCATCTAACTATTTATGTCTTGGGGTGTAAAGTGGGCCACCGGTTTTGCATCGCGTATGCAATAATTCCTTTCGGCCCTTATCAGCCACCATTCCATCATGTATACCTGATTTAATTGGTCATAAATTATGTAGTTATTAATTAAAAGTGTAAAAAGTAAATTGACATTATTCTTTTAGTTGATAATAAGTGTTATGCAAATGGTTTTGGAGCTGATTGAGATGTTGTATTGTCACAGATATTAAGAAGCAACAGGACAGTGTTTAGTGCTCAGTGTAGTGTAGTTAAGATGGCATGGTATGTGCCAGTCAGGGGTTTGAGTTTGACAGAGGAGGACAAGACTGCAATATGATGGACTCGGATCTGCCACCTGGTAGTTGTAACTCCACTGGACACCTGTCCACAATTGGATACCATACTCTGCCGGGTAAGTTGTGAACCTTCCTTTATTTCCCAAAAGTTTAGATTTACCTTGATTATATATTATTATGTTGAAGTTGTAGCATGTAATTATTTTTACCATTGTACTCATAATAAATTACATATTATAATGTTAATATTTTCTTCCTTGTGTAGGTAACTATAGCAGGATAATTGTTATTCCAATGTGATTTTCTATTCATGTAATTTAAGTAATTACTTTGCCGTTATGCATTGATTTTACCTTTCAAACATTAAGAAATCCCATGATAACTAAATGGTATAAAATTGTCCTGTCTTTTTTTTTAAATTATAAGTAAAGAATTAGTCAATAATTTCTTCTAATACACCCAGTAAATAATGGTCACAATAGTCTTAGTTCTTATAATGGTCATATTAGTCTTATTAGCAAGTACAATTTTTCCAGCACTGCATGATATCAGAATGTAAACAAGACATACCTCTTTTTGTATTAACAGTTTACTTGTGATAAGAACACTGATAAGACATTGGATCTTAAGTGATGGGATTTTCAGTTCACTATGATACTTTTAGACATAGTGATAATTTTCTACAATATTTATTTATTTATTTAAACTTTACCATACAAATGGGTGGTCTAATGCAACAAAGGATTCTCTACCAGTAAAGGTAAAGATACAATGATATTTGAACAATAAAATCATCCCAACTATATAATATAATGAGATTTATATAATTTGATAAAAGATATTTCATAATTATTTCCAATTAGGTTAATATCATAGCTGAGTCCAAATGAATACGATAAAAAAAAAAAACTAATTATTGTATTCTCTTAAAATGAACAGTTTTAATCTTTCGACATTTATGACCCATTCATAAATTAAGAGCACACAGATAGTGATAAAGCTGTTACGACACACTGTTATCTTTTTCCATTTCATAACTTTTATGAGAAACCATTTCAAAAATATTTGGGGAACTCATTATGCTTTAAATTAGAGCTACATTAATAAACAAGACATTCTTAGAAGTAAAAGTTATCCAATGCCATTCTATTAAGATTTGTATGAACTTTCAAACGTGATAGTTCAGAGTTTAAAGTAGGTAGGTAATTTACAAATCATGCAATCTATACTAATATTATAAAGAGGAAAGATTTATATTTTTGTATGTAACGAATAAAGTCAAAAACTACTGGACCAATTTAAAAAAATCTTTCACCATTAGAAAGCTACGTTCACCCTGAGTAACATTTTATCCCCATATTCCCACGGGAACGGGAACTACGTGAGTGAAACCGCGGGGCGACGCTAGTTAATTGATCATTACATAATCTGTCTAATTGATTGGCAATAAATAATTGATTGTATAATCTATATTGAAAGTACTTAAATGAGTTTGGCATTATTAAGTAAATAATATTAATTCTGAACTCTTAATCTGATACAGGATAAACAGTAACAGGCAGAGATTATACATTCTGGGGGACTGTCTTTACATAAAAATGTGATGTTCACAAAGTGCCGACTCCACATTTCATTTACTCAAATAAGATTGAAATTTTATTTAAGTAAATGAAATTTGGATTTTGTTTTTGGAATGGGTGCATTTTAATGTTTGCTCTTAGGATTGCTCATGACAATACAATGTTTTCCCAGTAATGGTGTAGCTCTATCAAACTTATATACTTACTATTATTCAAATATACAAATTTAAACATATTTATTTTCAACATTTGGGTATTTTCCATATAAAAAGTGACAAAACAAATAGGTAATACCTATTAAAATGTATGATGAATGAACTTTATGTACTGGGGTCTATTTAGGTAGTGATTGTTAAATGACATCATTCACATAGATTAGTCAGCAAAGTGCTAACTCTTAGGTTATTATTTTTGAATATGCATTTTGACGAAAATTACGCAGATGGAGGAATATGAAATTTGGCAGAGTTAAAATATATATGAAGAAGGAGTACAGAAACCAAATAATAAAAAAAAACATAAAATATATTAAAAACTATGGTTGAATTTCGACCACTGGTCCACCCCTAGTTAGGATCAACTGCCAGTCTTTTACTGGTTGCAGCTGAGGAATAGAATAGAATACTCTTTATTATGTGTACCAATATTTTACATGGAGCAGATTCTTATTTGGTGCCCTCCACAACATGTAATATTTAGGATAGGTACAGAATAATTGATTATTTATAAATGTTATTTATAGTCTACAATTTTTTTTAAATGACATTTTTGTTTTTGCCTTATGTGACTTGATATTTAGGTATGTAAAATTGATTGAGTCAGGCGTTACTTTGCGGAAATCCATTTTAACTTTGAAAATGAAAACAAAATATCTAGTTTTAATTTCCGCGAATATTAGTGGGTTGCAGGTATGCACCTCCCTCCCGCCCGCTATATTATGCACATGCAAGATTACTAGGCAAATGCAAGGATTTTAAGCACATGCAGGAAGGCAATGCAAAACCCAACACCATTACCGACACGTGTTTCGCCTCTCCACGAGGCATCCTCAGGGGACGTGTTGACTCGCTGACCGTTGAGTTGCGACCCAACGCAACGCGCGCGCGCGCGCAACCCACTAATATTCGCGGAAATTAAAACTAGATATTTTGTTTTCATTTTCAAAGTTATTTAGGTATGTGAAAGTTTGTAAGGATTATTTATATTTTATATATCTGACTAGTAAACTGTGATAGAAATATCTATCCTTAGCACCACATAAATAGCTTAGTTTATCATTAATTTAGATTATGAATTAAACATTCTTGTTTATAGCTTTTGAATTGATAATTAACAATCATGATAAGCATCTTTAAGTAGAAGTAAAGCCACTTATTGTTAAGTTTTAATTTAAATTGTAGAAGTTCTGTACTGAACAACTTGTTGTATAAAGATTAAATTTAGCAGGAATGTGGTTTATAGTTAGTAGACATCTGCAAGACTGGATTTTAGGAAACTCTACCTGCAAATGACTGAAACAGGGGGTGGAAGTTTGTATGAAAGATCTTATTGTTTGGGCTAATTAACTTGAAACTTGTTATGAATAGTGACCTACTTAAATAAATAAATAATAAAGGTTCATATTATTAGTTTTATGAACTAAGTACCTCAAAATAGGTATGTGACAAGCTAAGTTTGTATGGAATAATCTTATGCTAAGTTTCAATTTTATAAACTCAAGGAGGGCTTATAAAATTGAAACTCGGCACGAATATTGACCCAAATTAATAATAAATAATGCCATTATGAGGTTTTTTAAAAACTTCCTTAATTTTTCACTAAGTATCTATCCTATAGATAGAGGGATCAGACAGATGGGGTGCTTAAGTTCGTAGAAGGAAGTACTAAATCCGCGCGGACGAAGTCGAGGGCGAAGTGCTAGTAGATAAAAATGCTGTGCTAAGTTCAGGGTGCTAGGAAAAAAATCTATCTCTGCTAGAAAGGGGCTAGCAGAATGCGTTTTTTAACCGACTTCTAAAAAAGGAGGGCTACTTCCCGTTATGTCACATTCCCGATTGGAAAACATGTCAAAAGTTTTAAAAACAACTGAACACAAGTGGCGATTGGTCAAGATTTTGATTTTCATACATTCATTCCCGATTCGTCAACATTTGAAAATGCCTATATTCTTTCCCGTTTGGTCAACCTTTTGTTTGGAAAGTACAATCAGGAGCAAAAAGAAATGCCTCCGTTCATGTTCTATCTACTTAATAGCTTCCGCCCGCGGCTTCGCTCGCGTCAAAAGTGTTTTGATTATCATTTTCAGTTTCCTCTGGATCAGTATTGAATTCGTGATACTAGCATATTATTATCCCGGTGAGCTCTTAGTATTTTGTTAATAAATTAGCTTCTATCTGCGACTTCGTCGGCGTGAACTTTAGAACTGGCTTCAGAAAGGCATAACATTATGAAAGTTAATCCCGTTGTTTCGCAATTCAGCCATTTCGGGTTTTCGAGGCTGGAGCATCATTTTTCTTCTTTTTGGCTTATTCTTTCTGGCTATCTTGCTTTTTCCTCGACTCCTAAGGTCATAGATTGTTGTTAAAAAATTATCCCAGCCCCCAGAAAAAAACAAGTAAAGTAACCCGGTAGTTTTTGAGTTTTTAACACTCGTACTTCTAGCCCTGGAAATATATCTTCATGATTCTGGTATCCTGGTAGTTTGTGAGTCTTTGCCGCTTACTATTCCAGCTCCGAAAATACTTCGTCATTTTTCTAGTCTCCTGGTAGTTGTATTGTAAATCTTGACCACTTGGATTTTTTGCACTTCCGCAGTCTGATTCAATCTCAGTAAGATTAGGTCTATCGGTTTTCAAAGTTAAATAGATGAAAGCTGCACATGGCAATCAAACCTATTACCATGGTACATACCTATGCATGTAACGTATATAATTTAGGATTTTACATAATTATGCTAAGAAAACAATATAACAATAAACCCACCTCTGGGAAAGTCGGGTGATAAAAAGAGCGTTAAAAAGGACTTGGTAACTTTGGTAGTTGACTGTACCGCACAAAGAACTAGTTTAAAAAGGGTGACGAATCGGGAATGAATGTATGAAAATCAAAATCTTGACCAAACGCCACCAGCGTTCAGTTGTTTTTAAAACTTTTGACATGTTGTCCAATCGGGAATGTGACATAACGGGAAGTAGCCAAAAGGAGGAGGCTCTCAATTCGGATGCTTGTATGTTTTTTTTTTAATGTTTGTTCGCGCATAACTCCGTCGCTTGCCAACCGATTTGAAAAATTCTTTTTTTGTTGGAAAGGGTATACTTCCCAAATGGTCCCATGAAAATTTTATCGAAATCGAACAAGCGGTTTTCGAAAAATCAACAAAAATCTAAAAAAAATATCTACATTGTCTACATTGACGACCTCTTAGTTTACTCTGCAAAGGAGCAGTATGTTTTTTTACACCAATGTGATTGGTTCGTTTAGGTGGGGGGAGGGGAGGGGTGTAGGTACCACTAAAGAGTGCAAAATAAAAAAGTCTTTTTGTATGTAAAAATATTGCAAATTCCCTTTGCGTTCCAGGGCCGCGGGGATTCTTTCGAACAAATTCTTCAACCCTGGACTAGGCGAGACCTGATCGGAAATATTGCACTTTTTGATTTATAGGGATTGAGTTCAGCGTAGATAGTTTTATTTGGGCATATAATAAGGTCTCGAATGTGTTAGTGGAGAAGGGTACAATTATAAGCTTCCCCAGGGACCTACTCGGGACATCAGTCTTGTTTTGGCATCTAATAGGTAACTGATTCTGAAGTCTAATTTATTTGCTTAGCAGATTAGCTCTTATTCGTCATAGATTATCAAAAACGTGTAAGTGCAAGTTTGTAAAACGTTCACAAGGAACAAGTAAATATACTAAGGTACCCAATTGCCGATTGAAAGGTCAAGAACTCGTAGTACGGTTGGTGTTTATTCAGTAACAGCCCGGTTCTGCAGGAGCCGGCCCCGGTCTGGATGCAGCCCGGCCCCCGGATGCAAGCCCGGGATTTCAGGTCGATCGCACAGTAACCCGTCCTAACTTGACCTGCGCTGATAATGTCGCACGTAGTAACTTTGCGTTGGCGGGGGATAGGATATAATCTCATTATTATTTCTCTCTGCACTAAACTCGAAACATTGTTATGTACCTATGTGATCATAATTATGAATTGAACAGCCTTGACCTAATCAAGTTTAGGTCGTCGTCGTTATTATTCAAAACGTTCATCCATCAGTTATTATGTTCTTCCTATCCTTATCGATACTTATCATCCATTTAATTTGTTCACGATATGCTCCTTATCCCTCAGCTTCATTTCATTTCATCCAATCCACGACCTTATCCGAACTAAGTTTGAGCTACACGGTATCTGACAAATGCTTGCACTGTCTGGACAGGTCCACTCAAATCTGTGTGGCACTTACCTCAAAAGGCTACCTCAGACATTAACCTACATGGTTCTCATATGACTTGACCAGTACGGATTGTATGGACTTTAAAAGAGACTTTGACTTCTGAGTTTGTTTCGGTGTTTCTTCTCAGGGTAGTCGGCTAGGAAACACCGGCTTCATCTAGCTTAAAATTACCAGAAATATTTGACATGTAAAAGTTTTATGTTAAACCTACTTACTAAATAAATATCATTTATAAACAGAATTAACGTCATATTAAAATCGTATTTTATTCGAAACGATAGAAATTCAGAATACAAACAAATATCGATCTTATATCTGATGCTCTATAGATCACGTCGTAAATACAAGT
Organism: Hecatera dysodea; assembly: GCA_905332915.2. Taxonomy (NCBI): domain Eukaryota; kingdom Metazoa; phylum Arthropoda; class Insecta; order Lepidoptera; family Noctuidae; genus Hecatera; species Hecatera dysodea. The sequence continues at coordinate 5,424,834 of HG995288.1, read as the reverse complement.
GTTAATTTAATTTAAAGCAACAATAATGCATAAACAATGTCAATTTGCCAGCTTGTTGTTGTTGCCTAGGATCGGCGTAATAAACTCGAATATTTTATGACATGATATAAAATAGTATCATGGCCGATCTGAAGGTGTGATTCGTGCTGTAGCGTAAGCATTTAACGCTTAACGATGTTGACTTATCAACTAGAATATTATGAATAAAATATACTGTCGTCTTTAGGAAGTTAATACTGCTGTTTACTACCGGGTTTCTGAGAAGCTGGTCGACGCAGAACAAACATGTCAAATGTAATGTTTAATGGTTTGAAAAGGGATGAGTAATCAAACAGGTTTAAAAAATAAAAAAAAAACACGCCTGCCACGTCAAAAAGTGAACTAAAAAATTAAAAACAAGACAATCTTTTCATTGCAGTCGGGGGAAGGTTGCTTTAAATAGGTATTTACAGGTCTTTACAGGTGTTTGTTTTATACCTTTTTTGCAAGCTTTAGATGATGACAGTATAAGTAGTCTTTCATGAAAACAAAATATTTTGTTTTTTTTTTATTTATGATAGCTCCCGCTTTTTTTTCACTAGTCTAATTATTACTCGAGATAACTGAACGCTTCTATACACTGATATCGGTTAAGCCTTAAAGAAGTTACGGTGGAATAAAGAAACTCACAAACATACATATATAAATGAACTCTGAAAACATAACAGTCCTTTATTTGGGCAGTCGTGTAAAAAAGCCTTTCTTTAGCCCATAATTCGCCGTGATTAGCTGACCGGAAAAAGAATTCGACAATTGAATCAAATGTCAAGAAATCCATTAAGCAGCAGATACAACCGACTATGATCTCATCTTGTGTTCTTCGATGATATCAACGTTAGAACACTATTGAATAAAAGGAGCCCACCCAAGTACTCAACATCCTTTGAAACGTCTCTACAATTCCTGCAAGTTCTTCCATTTATACTATCGTAAATCCTACGAAAGTCGACGAACCGTTTCCTATTTCCGGGCAAAGTTCAAATCCCGACTAAAACCTAACTTAAATCATCTTGTTCGTCGATTTTAACGTGGTCCAGTGGCTTTTCGATCGCTGTGTATTTTCGTTGAATGCTTTGAAGAAAGGAGTAAGGAGAAGACTCCAAACACTACAGTATACAGTTCTGTTTAAGTGCTAGTGTGTTGTACATTCTTTGTATTTGCCTAGTCGAGCATTTACAAAAGGCAACAAATGTCGCGTGCATTGATCTTAGGAGACGGCAATACGAAGTTACGTCACTATTAAATGCTTTTCAAATTGAATTTGTTATGTTTTCGCATCTTACGTATACACTACATCTACATTTTAATTATGAGTTCACAAAAATACTCTTCAGAAGCTACTTTAGAATTTGAGTCCTAATGTCATGTAGACATATATGTATGTATCGTAGAATAGAAAAAAAGTTCTTCGCTTTTGTATCTAAAGACTGATGGCCGTTGACTGTTGTCTGTAAAATACAGTTTTTGGCTATAAGAACGCCCATTGCTACATCCTGTTATATTTAATGCCCTTATTGTAATTTGTTATTGTGTACAATCTCTATCTGTCTATCTATTCCATAAACGCAACAAAACACAAAATCACGGATTTACAGCTGTATTCCTCGAAGGGCTAAATTTCTTTGATTTATAAATGCTTTCTTTCTCACTGAACCCTGTTTGTCTCCAGGACGTATGCACCACTCCGCCAGCACACCGGCGGGGGTGGATGGCGCCGGTGGAGGTTCCCGTACCCCTCCCGCGACCCCTAAGAAAGGCGGCAAGATGCTCGCCGTCAGGGTCCAGATGTTGGACGACTCCATATCCATGTTCCAGATACAGGTGAGTCCAAGATCTAGGTATAAGAGAGAGAAGAAAGTATTGCGTATTGATAAACTCAGACTGGAGTTAGTCTGAAATAGCGGTTTTTTTACACTTAACCACCAAAATACGAGTTATCAATAAAGAGTCGCGATAAACCCATGCAAAAACGGATGCTTCAATTGATTAGTCACAAAACATATCCATGGTAATTCGGCTCGATACATGTCCGTGGGTTAGAGTTAACTGGACTGGTATTAAGATAAAGTCGTTATCTTACAAGCAAATAAAAGATCATTGCACAAAAGGGTTTTATCAGGATAAATTATTGAAACCCGTTTGACACTAATAGAACCTTTTAATACCGGTGAAGAATACAAGTTCAATCTTTTAGATTGACATTTCAGTTCTTCTCGTAACAAGATAATTGCCGCGGTCGATATGAGCTTCCCATCATTCGATATTGGTTATGGTGGTATTTAATACTAGCGTTATGTCAGCAATTTTGAAAGCAAAGATTACATAGCCCTTCTTCGCCTTTACTAAACCTCGCCGAAAAGCTTTATTAGCTTGAGCGGAACATAGCTGCAATGAAAAATAAATTATGATGTAGGTACTTAGTACCATAAAGAATTTGATATCTATCTATAATAGCAAACTGCTATCAGCCTAGAAAACATCGATCCTCAAGGCGACTTACATACAGCAGGGGTTTGTTGCGGAATTTGTAGAACGCAAAGGGCATTAGAACGAACACGGGGTTACTCGTATAGTCAGTCAGTAAGAATCTGATAGTCCCTTATGCTCTGCCTCTGGGCGGAGAAGTCATTTGATAATTTCCCATCCAGATAAAAGAGTGGTTTACTTGGAATAGCTTGTTGAAGAAGTTTAGTTACCAGGCAATCAGATATTTATGGAAATGCATAAATTTCTTGCTCTGAAAAGCTGCCAATCTCGCCACTTCCATCTTCCACGAAAAGTGAAAATGCCATCTTCCACGAAAGAGTCGCTTGGATATCTCGCTCGTTTAAAATTTTGATGTTAAACGACTAGCTATGAAACTGCTATTTCCAATTTTAGACTTTGGAGCATAACGTTTAAAAATTATAGCTGAAGTATCCTGATTGTATTCCTCGTTGTAGCGACATCTATGGCGTCACATAAGAACTAATCCTGCATCGCGCAATCAAAGTTCTCCGCGCGATTAGAACATATACGACAGCCCGAAATCATCTATCGGGCAGTTGCCCACCAGACATAACAACCCGTCTGGCCGGAGGATCCTCCCTTTTCAACGGAGGTTTGCGGGACTTTACTCTCTGTTCCGCATACCTCCAAACTGGTGACCCTCGACAAAGAACGTCAGCGCAGCCTTCGTGCAGCTACTACTTCGTGACGTCATCATCACTTCTCTCAAGCTTTCGAGCAGCAAGCAGCCATACAGCCAGCACCCACGGCTATAAAGGGTATCCTGACCACCAGCATGCCTACTTGGTCATACCTGGTCATCACCCTCGGCCTCATCAGCGACTTTGGTGAAGCACACTGAACCTTCGGCCAGTCACATGAAGAGCCATGACGAACTTCTCCTGGTCGACGCAAGCAGTCAAGCCACTACGTCGCACAGCACCGCTCCGACTCACTGGAGCCAGCAGCACTACTCCGACTCACTGGAGCCTGCAGTATCATCCGGACTCACTAGGACATCATCCCGACTCACTGGGACAGCACCACCCCGACTCACTGGGGCATCACCGCAGACAGTTCCGACTCACCGAGAACTATGCGGCATTCGGTTCCGACCCACTGGAACCAACCTACCACTGGCCTGGCACGCATCAAGAACCATCGATCTCCGATCTCCGGAGGGGAGTGATGTAGCGACATCTATGGCGTCACATAAGAACTAATCCTGCATCGCGCAATCAAAGTTCTCCGCGCGATTAGAACATATACGACAGCCCGAAATCATCTATCGGGCAGTTGCCCACCAGACATAACAACCCGTCTGGCTTGAGGATCCTCCCTTTTCAACGGAGGTTTGCGGGACTTTACTCTCTGTTCCGCATACCTCCAAACTCGTATAACTTAAAAAACGTCAACAGCAATTGAATACCGTAAATATTTAAGCTTCTGCAAATTAAGGACACAGTAGCCTCTAAAAGGCATACCAGGATATTATTAAATACCCTTACGCCCCAGAAATGAAGGCCAAAATTAGACCCTTTTTATTCGTAGTATTATTTTTAGATGACGAGATAGCTTGTTGAAAGTGAAACGTCCCGTTTTAATGTAATGAAATTTTTATCAGTAGGCCTGTAGGTGATTAAGCGGAACTTCCTCTTGCCTTGATAACTTTCTCCGGCGATGGTGTATTAATACTCCCAGTGAGGCGACATGAATATTGAATGTAATATCAAAGTCAGTAACGTCGTAACAAGTAGGAAGATTAATAGTTTAGTGCTGATGCTATCTTGAAGATACGCTTGTTATCCAAAACAAGTTTTGGGACGTTTTTGTTAAAATCAGGATTCAATTAGTCAATTTATTTAGATTTAGGACAATTGCTGGTACCAGTAAGCTAGCCACACAATATACTGTTTTCGTATTAAACATGGCCAACACAAGACAAAAACCTAAAATATTTATTTTATTTGTAATGGGCAAATTGCCGAGCTGTGGACTGCTGTAGATATGCCAAGTAAACAGATCTTGATACGGGTTACATATAATTGGCCACGGGTCTTTCGAAATAACAGCAGAAATTGACGTTCAATATGATTGACAAAGTCGAAACAAACATCCCAACCCGCCGGGGGAAAATATTACTTCCGTCGTTCCGTACTTACACAGCCCTTCATTTTGCCTCTTAGGGATATACGGAAGGACTCCCATGAGGCACAGTTAGTTGCACCTTACGATTTGGAACAACTAGGTCAAATATGTATCGTACGGCTAAGCATATATAACATCTTGAGGAAAAGGCCAAAAAATCAGTAACCGTGTTAGGACGCAATATCAATCAGCTGAAGTGTGTAGCATTTTCAGAACAGTGTTGCGCTATTAAAGAGACTGTGATGAAAAACCGAATAACATTTTGAAAGCATCAATTGCAAAGTCTATTACCAGCTCATTTGTGTTCTTACAATTATTCTGTATTACTCCTAATGATGTCAAGCCATTAAATTACGCTCATGGAAGTCATTAGGCGACCCATTAACGTATTGACTGTATTTTCGTATGACTGAACGCGGGACCGCTAGAGCTGTAAATTCAGTAAACAGAATATTTGTTTAATGAGCGGTGCAAAATTTGGAATCGGTACATTGCAGGGACCGATGGCGAATGGCGCATTGAAAGTTATAGAGCGTCGTCTGTGTTCTGTGACATATTTATGTATTTACCCTGAGCTTCTGTACATATGTACCTCATGTTTAACCGATTAATTATTCGTTCCCTTGTTCGAATGTGTTGGTGCATAATAAAGGTGCTTAGTGTAGGCTCCTGTTAATTTTTGTTGGCAACTATTTTGAATTTAAAATGAGCTTTCCTTGTACGGCGGCCTCTGTGCATAATGTGACCGCAACCCGCAAGCCTGGTCTTTCGCCGTTATCTCCCAAAGGACATGCGACACGGAATTTATGGCTTAAAGTTATTTATGTTTTTCTGTCTGCTGGATAAGTTAGTTAATGTTTTAGTTTTCCAGGTAGTCGCTCCAAAAATTACTTTTAGTTTTATTGTAGGTATAGTCTTGTAGTATGTAAAGAAAAACACTCGAGCGTTCACACTCGACGCACTAACGTATCATCGGTCGAGTTTGAACGCTCGAGTGTTTTTCTATACATACTACAAGACTATACTACTATAATACGCGACGCATGTTTCGTCAGATATGAACCTTCCCTCCAAATCTGAGTCGGTCTCGCAGACGAAAGGTTTCGTATTATAAACAGAAAAGACTGTTCCAACCCAGCGCTTGGCACGCCACCATTAAGGCGAAAAGTCCCCTCTTTGAGGACAGGTTCGAGAGACGCTCACCGGACACGGCTGTTTCGGGAGGTACCTTTTACGGATACAGCGGGAGGACACGTCCGGGTGTCAACGATGTGGATCGCCCGGAGGACACTGTGGAGCATAAGGTGGAGGTCTGCCCTGCTTGAGTGGAGCGTGTCCTCGTCGATGCGCTAGCAATAGAGTATAATAACTAAATGAGCGTGTCTGTCATTAGGAATGTAGTTTACAGTTTGACGTGATTACAATAAAATATTTTGAATATTCCGGAGTGACCTGCTAATGACGTTTATTTCCCGCAATCAGCGAGGGGGCGACAAATTGTCATGAGTAATTTGCCATAACAACATATGAAACTGCTATTCATCATGTACATATATTGGTCTCCCCACAGGTAGATAACGAATGGTTCTGGGAAATGGGCACAGAGTGAAAAATGGCAATTAAAATTGGAATCATTTTCTGCTTCGCTTATTGTAGAGTTAAAAAAAAGCTGTTCTGGCTGTTTAAAGGTTGAGAAAGTTTAAACATTGAGACTACAAGGAAGTGGTGCTTCAATGACATTGTCAGAGGCATTCTCTGTTAGAAATGTTTTTTTTTTTTAAATTTGTTATAATTGAAACGCTTAAAAGCTCGTGACTAAATTATAACAACCGCACGAGTCGATCTTCAAGGTTAAGCAGCGCGAGATTCCTCCGTGCCTCGGAAAGTACGTTAAGCCGTTGGTCCCGATTGTAATTTCGAGATCTTTGGCAGTCGTTATAGATTTTCAGAAGCCAAAAAATCTGAAATCAGTGTTGCCAAGAAGTACCGTGTTTTTATACCGGGTTATGGTATGGTAAGGTATGTTAGGCAACCGGTCCACGTAAAATACTGGTATTCAGCTGAATCCAGTTTGACTGGGGGCCAAAGTCAAAACATTTATTTCAATTAGGCCATTAAACGGCACTTTTGTACGTCATCATTAAAAGTTATCATAATTAAGTGACTCTAGCGTCCATTCGCAAAGGTAGGTTCTTATGGAGAAGAACGGACAAGAAACTCCGACTATATTGGGCTGACTCCCAAATAGTCGGAGTTTCTTGTCCGTTCTTTTCGACATTGGAGCATGCTTACCTACTTGTTAACTTGATATACCCGAGCTTGTAGCTATCAGGAAACATAAACTCCCGCTGGGAACAGCATTCTTTAGCTATACGCAAAAAGGAAAGTGTTCCCAAAATTTTGGTGGGTTTAATTGGGATGTTCGTCACCAGTAGGCATCAAAATAGTTTTGAAAAAAAAAGAACGATTTTGAACATAAGTAAAAAAAATCCTTAGCTATACATAGTCCATTGTCAATCCCACGAAGTAAGTAAGTTTCCTTATCGGCTGTCAAAGACGCCTAAAATCTTTGATCCTCATCTTACTTTTCCAATTTTCTGCGTCATTTGGAGCACTCATTGGCTGTCTATCCACCTGAAGTAATTAATCCCATATCCGCCTATTACGACACGGCCTACCTTCCTGACATGACATTATCTCATTAATTGCCAATTACCGACACCCATGGCACGAGATGAGGTTTACTTATTAACACGCAAATATTAATTTCGAGGTGTGGAAGGGAACTTGGTTGTTGGCTCAATAGATACATACCGTTAACGAAACAGTCTAGTGATGGGTCGTTGATGGTTTTTCCGTTAACGGAAGTTTACGTTTGTCAGCTGGTTAATCAACTAGTTAAATTCGTCAACGAGTTAATGCACTACTAATGTCAACTTGCAATGTAAACCGTAAATCCGTTGAAAGGTCCTTAAAACTATCCTTAAAACAAATTTTTCGTTTTTTAACTTAAATTAAATCAACTCTGCAACACGTTACTAAGAGTTCAAATTGTATGACATGGCCGTCCCTCGCAATCTAAAACGTTATTTTCAACTTTAGTTTTTTAATTTTCTCAGTTAGTTGCGTTTGCGTTAACGACTACTGAACGAGACGCACCAGTTAAATTCATAAACGTTGATCGTTGACGAATTCCACTAGTTGATTCATAAACAGTTAACGTTTAATAAGTTGACGGATTGATTCAACTAGTTTGTTAATTCTACGCTCATCCCTACGAAACACACACTGTACACAGTAATAATACCTAATATTTTTTCTCTTTGAGGACAGTTATTTTAGTTATTCAGAAATACATTTGTGACGGCTATCGTATTCATCCGTTCGCCCGATTAAGCACAACCACTGCCTATTTGATAAACATAACAGATATCTCGATTTTCCAATGTCCTTGCCTGATGCAGCATTTTCTGTATATAGAGAGGGATATTCGGGGATAGGTCCCTCGTTACGAAATCCAAGATTACGCTTAGTCCGCAATGGTATTTGCTAAGAGCATACCTAATTCCGTCCGATACGTATTTGAGGCGGGTAGTTAGGTTGTATCCATCAGGGCCCCAAGTCTGTTATTACAACAGTGTCAGAATGGTCTATCATTGATTTCATAATGGTTGATTATGACAAGTTTGGTAATCATCTAGTTTTTATAACGGCCAAAAAAGATTGACGTGTAAAAGTGTTTTTTACAACCTACTTACAAAAAATAAATCATATTTTATCAATCTACTAATATAAAAGCGTCATTATGACTTTCCAATGGTCAACAACTGACACTTCATTGAAAGAAATGGCATAGAATGGTAATCTCGTACATAATGATAAATGAATGACAGACGTACATGCGGTAATTTGCTAATATTTTGACAGTTCCTTTGATCAGTGACCTACCATTAGAACGTCGTCGTGCAGTAATTTCTTTTAATAGCTCGGTTATCAAAAAGTGTTACGAGATCATTGACCGACCACTGATCGACCATTATGATTTAGCAGATTACGAATTTTTTGCAAAATGACAATGTGATCGTGTTGAAATGACAAATTTATAAAAATTGCAGACTTGGGGCCCTGCTCTTTTGTGAGACAAGATTAATTTGTGCACTGAATAAAGACGTAATAATTAAAGGATTGTTGTTCTACAGTTAACAAATAATAGCTTTGTAAATTTATATAGAATTATATAGAATTTGACAGCTATGGCTGACGTGTTGACATCGGCTCTGTGATTTTTAATGTTAATAAATAGTAAAAGTGTTTATCTCTTTATGAAAAGTGATTTAACTGAACGATAAAAGTGAGACGTATTGAACTATAGCAATAACAATGTGCAAAATTGACGTTTAAAGTGAAATAACACAGTGAAAAATTTGTGACAATAACAATCAACAGTGTAAATAACAATATGATGATTTTCTGAGAGAACATCGCTCTTAAATACCGATTCCCGAGTTACTAAAACTCAAATAAACAATTAACTAATCGTACTACGATTAGAAAAACAAAAAAGTGGAAAAATAAATAACGTCTGTCATTCAAAAGTAATTCAAATTTTGCAAATCACTATGATCGCGCTACGTAATTGGTAACAGCGCCATCTATCGAATCCACTGTGTACCATTGTAAGATTGCAATATCGATTACCCCGATAACAACACAAATATCACCGTGACCAACAGGTGTCGCTGTGTATAGATCAACGAAACGGCATCGCTATTTCACTATTAAGTCTAATGACATGTTTGGTCTAGGGGCCGCAACTGCTCGTTACGAATTGGAGGCACGAGTTCTAATCCAAAGTTAGAGTAATCTTTTTCCAAGTTTTACATATTAAATTAAGTAAATTCTACTGCATCCGATATGAATTTCCTTGAAAATATTACGTTCCGCCGAACTAGGACTAAATCAGACTCAATGTTGAATGATAGTAATGTAGCTACTACGCGCGCAACATTGAATGACACAGTCACTAGTGTACCGGAAATGTCCGACGATGATGACGAAGAAATCAATAAACTACGAGAACAAATTACTAACCTCAAACTAGACCTGCAGAGCGCTCACTTAGAAATTGAAGAATTGACCATGGAAAATAATAACCTCAAAGCGACGAATATAAATTTGAGCAAACAGAACGAGCTGTATAAGAAAGTCACTTACAGTCCAACAAAAATAAAGTCACCTAGTATAAAAAAGGCAAAAAATCCTAACAAAAATCATAAATACACGCAAACAGAGACTAAAAAGCTGAGAGAAAATAACAAAAGTCCAATAAATCTAAAATGCAAAAACCCAAAAATGGTGAAAGATTGCAATAAACCTACATCGCCATCACTAAACCAATGCACAAATAATGTAGACGCAAACCAGTCGAAGCGCAAAAAAATTTGCATAATAAGCACAGACAACAAAAATAAATTGCTTCATATTGCAGAAAATACCTTTGAGAAGTGCCTCTGCCATTACATCACTCCTCATGGAACTATAGAACTTTTGTTAAAGGGTATAAGAGAAAAGTTGTCACAGTTCACTCTACAAGACTTCTGTATAATAATCATAGGTGAGGAAGACTTTAAAATAACAAATAAATATGTTGATAGCATTTTAGCAATTAGGCAAATGTTGCAAGAAGTCTCGAATACTAATATAATTATCTGCACGCCGACATACAAATTCTTCACGAACAACTACCTCTATAATTCAAGAGTGGAAACCTTTAATAATCTATTGTATCTAGATACTATCACTCATGGTCATGCATACTTTCTGGACAGCAACATGAACCTTAACTATGATGATACTATGTTCAACAAAAGTACGGGTGCAATCAATTACTCCGGAATGCAAGCAATTTTCAGGGACATTTTCAAAATGACTATATACATACAATCATCAAACTGTGACTTTCAACAACCTGATAACGAAATAAAGACGGTAACTGAATCTGTGTCTGAGGATACGGAACAGTTTTTTCGTTAGTCGTATTAATATAATGCACCAAAACATTGCCGGTCTGTTAAACAAATCAGACATGTTAAGTATACAATTAGAAGTATTAGAAAATCAAGGGACCACTGTAGATGTACTCTGTTTAACAGAGCATTTCATAACATCTGGAAATGAGAGTTTATTACACATCCTGAATTTCCACCTAGCCGCCCTTTTTTCACGAAGCACAAATCGGGGTGGAACTTGTATTCTAGTAAGACAGGGGCACCAGTACAGGGAACTACCAGATGTTGCCAAACAGTCCGTATCAGGCGTCTTTGAAATTTGTGCCATAGAATTGACATCATATTCAATCATAGTTATATGTGTGTATAGAGTACCAAAATACAATTACTTGACATTCTACGAAAAACTTGACATTGTATTAAAAAAAGTTTGCTTACTATCGAACAAAAAAATTGTTTTGTGCGGTGATATTAACATTAATGTTCTGTTAAGAAATAGGATTACTCTGGATTTGGAACACTTCCTACTTAACTATAATTTGACTCTAGCTTTAAACCAGCCTACTAGACCTCATAGTAATACATGCATTGATAACTTTGCACATAATCTAAGAAAAGGATGGAAAACGGATGTCATTGACCTCATGTTATCGGATCACACATCGCAAATACTTAAAATTCCGGTTAGTAAAATGTGTCGCTTAAAATTTTGGAAAATGGTAAAAAAAGATTACTCCAAAGAGAACTTAGATAAATTTAAGTCATGTATACAAAAAATATCTTTCAAAGAAGTCTACGAAAGTAATGATGTTAATGTGGCCTATAAAACCTGTTTTGATATTTTCTCATTGTTTTACAATCTCTGTTTCCCAGGGAAAATAATAACTATAAGCACAAACAAACAGGTTAAATGGATATCTCATGGTATAAAAACATGTAGTAAAAGACAGAGACGATTATTGTGGGCTTACAGATTACAACCATCAAAAAAATCTAAAAGTGATTGGAAAAAATACACTATGCAGTATAAAAAAATTGTTAAACTAACTCAGAAGGCACAAAATAACTACTTTATAAACAACTCGCAAAATAAATCCAAAGCCACATGGCAGATAGTTAATAGATCTAAATATAACCTACCTAAAGAGCAGATACTCAAAATAAGTACCGGGAATTCGACTTACACAAACCCCAAAGATATAGCAAATGCATTTAATGACTACTTTATAGATGACATTGAGAATAATATAATAAATGACGTTAGAATAAACAATAGATTAGGTAATTTGACAATGAAGTCAATGTTTATGCAGCCTGTGCTAGAATCCGATATTACTTTAGCCACAAAGACTCTTAAAAATACTAGCACTGTAGGTATTGACGGTATAACTACAAAAGTAATTAAGTATGTAATTGAGCATATAGCACCTGTCCTAGCACATATTATTAATATAGGTATTATCGAAGGCGTCTATCCCGATGACTTAAAAAAAGTCATAATAAAACCGCTCCACAAAAAGGAAGAAAAGGTGCATATAAAAAATTACCGACCAATAGCCAAAATTCCTGTTTTTTCGAAAATATTTGAAAAAGTTATTTATAACTCGCTATACCAATATCTTCACAAATATAATATTTTGTGTAAAGAACAAAATGGTTTTCGGAGAAATAAAACAATTGACATGGCTATTTTCGACCTTTTAAAGAATGTTATGCAGGCTGTTGATAAAAAGACTCCCATCTGCGCTATTTACACAGACATGACTAAAGCCTTTGATTATATTGATCACAAAATCCTTCTAGAAAAACTGCATGGCTATGGCATCAGAGGGAACATTTTAAAACTACTAGAATCATATCTAAGTAATAGACTGCAATGTACTGAAATCACTAGAGTGTGCGCAAAAACCAAAATGGAACGAACGTATGTGTCAAACTTTAGGAGTATAAGATATAAAGTGCCCCAAGGTAGCGTGCTTGGGCCACCCTTATTTCTTATTTACATAAATGATTTACCAAAAGTGACACAACAACAAATGGTTTTGTTTGCGGACGACAGTACTGCCATAGTAAAATGTAATGACTTAAATACTTATCAACTTGACATTAATAATACTCTTTCTGACATAATTGATTGGCTTAATATGAATAATTTAATAATCAACCTTAAGAAGACCAAAGTAATGCATTTCCACCAAAGAATCAAAACCCCAAAACCTTTTGTAAATTACAATGGTAAAGAAATAGAAGAGGTAAAAGCAAGTGTGTTTTTAGGTATCCACATTGACAATAATCTGAATTGGAAAACTCATATAGAACATTTATGTAAAAAAATAAATAAATCTGCCTATGCACTTTTTCAACTGGCTAGAAAAGTAAATATAGATGCGTTACTTGTCGCTTATCATGGTTTAGTAGCCTCGCTTTTACGGTACGGAATAATTTTTTGGGGTAATTCCCCGGACAAGGGCTTAGTATTCAAGGCACAGAAACGGTGCATTAGAGCCATGTGTGGTCTGAGAACAGATGATAGCTGTGCAGAGTACTTTAAATCATTAAAAATACTCACGGTACCGGCGATGTACATATTAGAGGTTGGTACCTTCGTAAAAACAAATCCCAACCTTTTTGAAAAAGTAACAACGGTACGAAGTGTTGCAATCCGCAGTCAGTACAAAAAGTGTAAAACTGCACTAGTGAAAAAAAGTGTCCTGGGTATGGCTCCACGCATTTATAATAAAATTCCAGACACCATAAAAGATTTGAATCTCTCCCTATTTAAGAAGAAAATGAAATTGTTCTTGATTGATAAATGTTATTACACTATTGACGAATATTTAAATGACGAGCAATTTAGCGGAATATGACATTTTTGTTTAATTACTTTTCATTGATATTTAAAACTATGAACATTGACATTTAACGAATTTGACAAATGTTTACTATAATTAAATTGACATTAACTATTTTTGGCATTTTAACTAATTCATTTGATTGTGATTTTTAAGACTCGACTTTATTAAATTCCTCATTTAGGTCATAATTAATTTGTAATATTTATTGTTAATTTCATTTTCTAATCTATAATATGAATGATTTGAGAAAAAAAATATTTTGTAAAGCCATGTCATATTTGTACGCCTCCAGGCATAACATAGCGCTCTGTTTATCTAACATAAGACCTGTATTTCTTTACCTATGTTAACAAATAAATAAATTATTATTATTATATTATTATTATTATTATAAATTACGCTTGTCGACTGCAGTTGTTCTCAGTATTCTGTTATTGAACGTCACATAATTCCCGAAGCTTCAAGCCGAGGGGAACCAATATTGTGACCATGTAAGTCTAATGAGTTCCGAGTAAATCCCGATGTACTGTTTGAATTCTCAGTACCCAGGTATTTTTCAGAAATTAATTTTATAAACGTGGGTTACACAGATGACTAGCCATTCGGAAATAAATTAATTTCCGAGTAATAGGTACTCTCTGTTTGTTTCAGTTTAAAATAGTTTAAAATAGTATGCGTAATGAAAACCAATATGATTTAATCTCACTAATTAAAACTAGATAGGTCTATTTCGCTTATTTTTTGTTTCTTTGTGTCTCGGATGGCTACTTCATCAAACCAACCACTCATTCTCAAACAATGAATGCTGACGCAGTGCGCATAATTCATGTAATATAAGTATGGCAAAATAAGAAAACAAACTGATATATAACATAATCAGCCTTTAATGTTCTCCCCTTTCTAGGAGAGGGAATGGGACGCGGGCCCAGTGCGGGTTGATGAATGTCACATGTCTTCGAATTTTTGGTTAGGACATGCCGGTTTCCTCACGATGTTTTCCTTCACCGTTTTGAGAGCAGTGGTGATGAAATTAATTACACAAAGTAATGCGCCTGGCTGTCTGCGTGGGCCGTTCCACCACTGCTCTCTTTTTTTTTTAATTTTTAATTGATATTTATTTCTGAATAATCTTTTCGGTAATAATGTGCCCCTCCTCTACATTATGTGTACATAGATGTAAGCATGTCCATCAATTCGCTATTATATTCCATACGGTTCTGAAACAATGGACGCGACCCGATGCCGTTTTTCAATTATCCAACGTAGGCCACTCCAACTTTGCCCTCGCCAGTCGATCGTTATTCCGCCACTCTCCAAACTTTGACGACTCTTATCCTTCTCGCATTTTTAGAGGCGTTGGAAAATGTGGCGGTCTGTGACGTAACTCTCTTGAGTTCGCGATATTGAAAGATTTTTCAGTCTCAGTAAAGAGTGTTCCTTCAATATCTTTTTCTTGTCAAATCCATCCAAAGATAGTCTGTTCGCTCGGGACACGTACTGCTAAGCGAATGTTGTTGTGCATCTCCCAGCCAATCTCGATTACGAAACATTGTGTTTTTCAATTTATTTTGTAAGAAATGCAAGCTTTTAAGTTTTTCTCTCAAGAAATCTCACAAGATGCAACTTAAAAGGGTATTTACAGTTTGTTCACCTAGAAGGTTAAATGTACTTTGTTAATTTATTTAAAGTCTCTGAGCCCAGCGGACTGCGCAAAATAATTTTTTGAAGTAGAGTGCACTTTAATAAGTATATAGCAAGTGAAGGGGTGATTGGCTCTTCAAAGGGCTGTTATTGATTTGTGCCATCTGATACCCTGCAAATATTCCAGTGTTTTGGACGTCAGCTCTCGGTCTAATATAATGATTCCAGGCTTTCAAGAGTTTTCCAACGGCCGATCCCAATAACCGATCTATCGCATACTGGAGTTAGAAAAACAAAGAAACAACAGAAAACCTATATAATTTTTCTGTTGTTTCATTTGTTTTTCTATCTATCTCCAGTATGCGATAGATCGGTTATTGGGTTCGGCCGTAAGAGACTTGCTTTTACCCACGGCTTCGCGTTTCATACGCGTCTATAAGTAGTGTATATATATATATTCTATAGCCTTCCTCACGAACGTTTCTGTCATATACAAAAATATTTTTCCAAATCCGACTGGACCTTTCAGAGATTAGCGCATTCAAACAAGCTCTTCAAGCTTTATTGTCAGTGATCGGAATAGGTAGAGCTAAGATACCTAAAGTTCGAAAAAGAACAGAGACAAAGTGGAGATGCCTTACGACAAAACATTTTATCGGGACTAATGTCCCGGGTTTTGGAACATATCTTAAGTACAACTAAAATGAATAAAGTAAAACAACTATCCAATTAATTTCCTGTTTCTGTGAGTACGCATGAAAAAAAAATAAAGGTCTCCTCACCTCCTCATCTTCGTTTGAACGATGTAAGTAAGCGCGGAAGCTAATGTAATTTACATACCAGGTTTAATAATTAAAACTGACAAGGAAAAGATAAAAAAAAACAGTCAACCAAATCCAAAAGATATAAAGAGACCGCCAGTTTTGGCTATTCTGGGAAACAAAATCATGAGGCGGATCCAGTTCTTCACCTGAATTAATAACGATAGAAAACGTATCCACTGGTTTTTGAAAACGTTTTCCTTGTATTTGAAGTCGGCTAAAAAGGAAAATGAATTCAATTAATTAAGTAACTGTATTAATAAAATTAATATTAAGTGATGTACTTAAGTGATGTCCCGAAACCCGGAAAAAATATTCCGAAAACATTTTTGCTCGAAAGGAAGTCTCCAGTTTTTTTGTCTCTGTTCTTTTAACTTTGTTTATATTAGTTCTACCTGTTCCGATCACTGTTTATTATATATAAGTATATTATTATAGATGTCAGTTAGCCTACATAATTAACCCCACACTTGCAATGGTCCCTTTTCAACTCGAGCTCGCTCTAATTCTCAAGAGAGCCAGTCCTCAAGATTAACTAGGCTTACTTTGAGTACGGCACCAGTGTTCCCTTCTTCGAATTTACTAAAAGGAACCGTAACTAAGTGCCTTGTTCAAATTCAGTAATTAATCTATACTAATATTATAAAGAGGAAAGATTCGTATTTTTATATTTTTGTAAGTAGGAGGAGGAGCTCGTGGCCAAATTATAACAGCCGCACGGGTCGATCTTCTAGGTTAAGCAACGCTTGCCGAGGTTGGTCTGTGGATGGCTGACCATCTTAACATAACGAGATTTCTCCGTGCCTCGGAAAGCACGCTAAGCCGTTGGTCCCGGCTGTCATTTGGAGATCTTTGGCAGTCGTTACGGATTGTCAGAAGCCAGAAAATCTGACACCAGTCTTGCCAAGAAGTACCGTGTTCCCCAGTTAATGGGTTGTGGAGGTCTGGTAGGCAGCCGCTTCACGTAAAATACTTGTATTCAGCTGAATCCGGCTTGACTGGGAGTCGACCCCAATGTAGTTGGGAAAAGGCTAGGCAGATGATGATATAACGAATAAACCCAAAAAAACTACTGGAAAAATTCTTTCACCATTAGAAAGCTACGTTCACTCTGAGTAACATAGGGTATATTTTATCCCTATATTCCCACGGGAACGGGAACTACGCGGGTAAAACCGCGGGTCGCTGCTAGTTATACAATATTTTTCCATTATTGTTCATATCTTGACACTAATTAATTGGATGAAGGCTGTGAGTGAAAATGCTAGCTGCTGGGACGTCTCAAATCCGCTTTACATTTCACATTTCCTTTTCAATCTGACTTATACACTAAATGCTTGATTGGGTTTCGGCTAATTCAATTAACGTTTGCAAACCTAATTACTTATTATTTCTTGCAACATAACACGAAATCCATTAGTAACTGACAGTTATATCGTGTGGTCACGATAACTGGATATAGAATGATTATGCTATCAATACTGTTCCGCTTTTTACACTTGTTTTTGCAACAGCCTTTAGTATTGGGCTTTGAGAGTTTCTTTTCTGTTAGTTTTTCGTCCATCGAGCTCGAGGAGCTCATAGCGAAACAATATCAACCGCACTGATCAATCTTAAGTTTAAGCAACGCTTGCCGAGGTCCGTTTGTGGATGGATGGCCATCTTAACAAATAGAGATTCCCCCGTGCCTCGGAAAACAAGTTAAGCCGCTGGTCCTGGCTGTCATTTGTAGATCTTTGACAGTCATTACGCATTGTCAGAAGCCAGAAAATGTGACTTTCAAACTTGCCAAGAACTACCATGTTACTCGGCTGATGGGTTGCGGAGTTCTGACAGGCAGACGCTCCACGTAAAATGAAAAATAAAAAAACTTTTTACAAAAAATAAAACCGACTTCTAAACAAAAAAACCAAAAAGTATAAAATAACTTTAATTTCGGAACTCGGTGTTTTTGGTTGCTTTTTTGTTGTTGAACCCACCGACTTCCGAAATTAAAGTTATTTTATACTTTTTGGTTTTTTTGTTTAGAAGTCGGTTTTATTTTTAACCGACTTCTAAAAAAGGAGGAGGTTCGCAATTCGGATGTTTGTGTTTTTTTTATGTTTGTTCGCGCATAACTCCATCACTTGTGAACCGATTTGAAAAATTCTTTTTTTGTTGGAAAGGGTATACTTCCCAAATGGTCCCATGAAAATTTTATCCAAAATAACCAAGCGGTTTTCGAAAAATCTAAAAAAATATCTACATTGTCTACATTGACGACCTCTTAGTGTACTCTGCAAAGGAGCAGTACTTTTTTTTACACCAATGTGATTGGTTCGTTTAGGTGGGGGAGGGGAGGGGGTGTAGGTACCACTAAAAAGTGAAAAATAAAACACTTTTTAACAAAAAAATACAACCGACTTTTACACAAAAAATCAAAAAAGTGCAAAATAACTTTAATTTCGGAAGTCGGTGTTCAAAAAACGAAAAAGCAACCACAAACACCGAGTTCCGAAATTAATTAAAAAGTTTTTTTTGTAAAAAGTTTTTTTATTTTTCATTTTTTAGTGGTTCACTTCCAGCTAAACATACCCATCACTGCGTAAGTGGTATAAATTGGTGTATACAATAAACAAACATTCGATTTCAGCTATCCCGACAGATTTGCTATCATTTATTGAAATTAACAAAAAAACCGCTTGTTCGATTTCGATAAAATTTTCATGGGACCATTTGGGAAGTACACCCTTTCCAACAAAAAAAGAATTTTTCAAATCGGTTGGCAAGCGACGGAGTTAAGCGCGAACAAACATTAAAAAAAAAAAACACAAACATCAGAATTGAGAACCTCCTCCTTTTTTAGAAGTCGGTTAAAAATACTGGTATTCCGCTGAATCCGGTTTGACTGGGAGTCGACCTCAATATAGTTGGGAAAAGTCTAGGCAGATGATGGGTTTTTCGCACATCACTGATGTAGGGTAAACCTCTTATCGATTTTTTTACACGCTCGTAAATAAATAAGTCCGTTGTATGATATATAGTAGCTGTCTTCGCCTGTCTCAGGTCACGTTTCCATTTGCAACTCACATCCAAGTTTAATACCATTGCGGGGCACCATCGAGTGACTGATCGCGTTATACCTCGGTAGGCCGCAATGTAACGCAACTTGCATACGAGCTGGTTGTGAGAATCGTGGCCTTAGACGCGGAGACCGTAAAATGGCTGCTACAATTTATTCTAGGATAAATTAGCTTGCATTATACCGACAGTATCTCATAACTTACTCGCTATTATATTGAGAATTAATACCGTCATCAGCGTGCCGCCTGCACGACAAACACATTAATTACCATGAACACCAAGCTATTCTGACATCACATTCAGATGCAAAACAAACCGCTCCCAACGACACAATAATTAACGAGTCTACATTATTGGTGTCACGTTGCCTAAAGGTCACAGTTTAAATAGTTAGAAAGTCGCTAAATTATCGCAGAAGGGCTAATACCAGTCAGGTCTGTAATAGGGATGTTAAGCAGCTCCATAACCGTAACCGAAACTATCGGATATAATCAGTCTTTTAACGTTCCCGCTGCTGGGACACAGGCCTTCTCTCTAGGAGAGGGAATTGACCGTAATCCACCACGCGTTCCCAGTGCGGGTTGGTGAATGCCACATGTTTTCGAATTTTTGGTTCTAGGACATGCCGGTTTCCTCACGATATCGGATATCCGAAATAAAAATCAATTTACGGCACGGTTGGCGCGTTGACTGCATGTCGCGGGTTTGATTCCCTCACGAAAAAAATATTTGTATAGTTTACAGATAGTTATTCCGGGTCTTGCTGTTTGTGTATGTGTTTTACATATTTATTTGTAAACGCACCCACGATAAAGGAGAAATAATATTATGCAGTTTTGGATTATTTCGGATAGGGGCGGAGTCTAAATGATACAAGTTATGAATTCACTTAAAATTGAGTTGCTATAATAATTACTTACATGTCTGATTATATATATATATATACAAATAAATAAATTAGTCAAGTTATTATCTATTTACCCAAAACTATCCGAAACCAACCGTTAATAAATTTATTTACGTAATAATTAGTATCCGAAACCGTTAAAATCTATACTAATATATCTACATATACTAATATTATAAAGCTGAAGAGTTTGTTTGTTTGTTTGTTTGAACGCGCTAATCTCAGGAACTACTGGTTCGAATTGAAAAATTCTTTTTGGGTTGAATATACCATTTATCGAGGAAGGTTTTAGGCTATATACGCTTAAGCCAATAGGAGCGGAGCAGCGATGAAGAATGTTTTAAAATCGGGGATTCTACGGGGACGAAGTCGCTGGCAGCAGCTAGTATTCTATAACCGTATCCAGATCCGAAACTTCATACCCCCGCTAATTTACCGGTCAGGTCGATAAACATCACCCCTGTTGACCTGCCGCTGTTAGATTAGCATTCACGATGCACTAGGCGCGGTCTAAATAATTCTGCACGCTGTCACTCATGCGCGGACATGTGTTGCGTAAAGGGCGAAGCTTATGTCCTGAACTGCCTTATGTAATTGTGGATATGTCATTCATAGTTGTTAGGTTTAGAATGCAGTTCCGACAGCGTGTGACGACGATAGAATGTGTATTACTCCGTCAATATTAACGGCGTTGTGTTGTTGATGTAATCTTCTACATATGTTACACTAGCAGCGCCCCGCGGTTTTACCTCCGTAGTTCCCGTTCCCGTGGGAATATGGGGATAAAATATAGCCTATATCACCCGGGGATATTATAGCTTCCCAACAGTGAAAGAATTTTACAAATCGGTGCAGGAGTTTTTGAGTTTATTGGTTACATACAAAAATACAAATCTTTCCTCTTTATAATATTAGTATAGATAAAAGTGAAATAGTGGCCACCCACAGATCAATCACGGAATCTCATAAACGATAACACCAACAAACTTAAAATTTGGCAGGTAGGTTCCTTATAGGGTCTAGACATCCGCTAAGACCGGATTTTACGAAACTTCACCCTTAAGGGGGTAAAACGGGGTTGGAAATTGTTTGTTTAGAATGTGTTTGTTTGCGCGGATGAAGTCGCGGGTGAAGTGCTAGTGTATGTATGCATTTGAAATTTACGGGTTCCCTCTATCTGGCAGAATCTTGTTGCTCCGAATTTTACTTGGCATAATCTTTTTTAAACGAATGTTTGTAAGGCATAAAAAATATTTAGTATAACTATTGTTTGGCCGAATGTTTGTATGTCCGAATTTACAATGGCATACTATTAAGATGGCAGAATTTTATTTGGCATAATTACCTTTAGCATAGTTAAAATTTAGCATAATTTCGTTTAGCACAATGTTTACTTGGAACAACGATCATTTTGTATAATTTCACTTGGCATACTATGAAGATGGCAGAATTTCATCTGGGATGAATCTATTTAACCATTTCCATAAAAAAATATTTATCTAATCTTAGGTATATTAAAATTTAAACATTGTCTTAACAGTAAACGCTTTTTACTACAAATTTACTGACAGAAATGAATCGCTGCAAAACCGACTCCACGTAGTCTTGTCTGCCCTACCCCTAGAGTGTAATTTAAAACCGCGAAGGCGTGGAGGGGTGAGGCGGCCCGCGAGTTGAGGAGCAGGTGGTTGTAACACTAGCTAAACCTAACTAGAGCGTTAAACCCATCTGCGACGATAAACTCGCGTGGGACCGCCGGAGCCCCGCAACGCCGTAGCCGTGACAGAAACCATGCATGCTGCATGTTGCTTGCTTGCTTACATGCTGCATGTTTGCTTGCATGCTGCGTGCTTGCTGCATGCTTGCTTGCATGCTGCATGCTTGCTTGCATGCTGCATGCTTGCTTGCATGCTGCATGCTTGCTTGCATGCTGCATGCTTGCTTGCATGCTGCATGCTTGCTTGCATGCTGCATGCTTGCTTGCACAAATTTTATTATTCTGGTAAGAAATGCAAAATTATTGTAACTATGAATTTTCTGTAATATAACAGATGTGTCTTTCAATTTATGGATGTCAAATGTACATATACCAAAAGATGATTCTAACTGTTAACTTTCTGAAATACGACAGTTCTGCCTTTTAATGACTATACCGATATGAAATGTATGCCAAAAGACGATTCTGACTGTGAACTTTCTGCGATATGATGGTTCTACTTTTTAATTATTATGGATATGAAATTTATGCCTAAAGATGATTCTGACTTACACAATTATGACTTTTTAATGTATGACAAATGAGGGTATACCAAACAATTTTCTGCGAAGTGAAGATTATGCTATCCGTTGTTATGCAAAATAATATTATGACATTAAAAGTTCTGCTATAAAGGGTAGACCCGAAATTTACATCATTCGTTTTGATTTCTGTACTTCTGCAATGTCCATGTGTTCCCCTATTTTGTCTTGCTAGAACCTGGGTCTCGAAGTCGTGGTGGTTCCAAGTCTGCATCTATTTTTCGTGCGGGATCTCGGGCTTAGGAGTAACAAAACGATATAGGTATTCTACGAATAACGTTTTACTACTATAACTTGAAGTATGAATATAAAATTGTGACTAAATTGGGTAAATCTCGTACAGCTCGCCCCTAGATCCATTTGTATGCCGATGCTGAAACACTTATCGATACTAATTTGAAATTCTACGGGAATCTGAAATGGAGTTTGTTTGCTTATTGTTTTACTTACAAAGTGGCAACAGAACTAGATTACGAATTGAAACTTGACGGAGTCCGAATATTATTATGTGCTGGGTTATAGGAAATAGGCTTGTCCCCTATTACTATATGCACTACTGGGAAAAATTAAAGGATTAAAAAATTTTTTTTTGGGCAATTTTCAACAGGCCGTAACATTGAGAGAAATGGTCGTACAAGAAATCCAAAAAAGGAAATTGTGGCTCCAAGAGTCTAGTTTTCGACTCTTTGTAGCCTCACGGTTTTTGAGTAATCTTACAAAAACCAACAACAACTGACTTGATACTTGAACTTGATACGTGCAAAAAAAAACACACACTCCAAGGAACGTACGTACAATCGTACATGCCAAAATCATTTAGTAACTGATGATGTGACCACATCATCGCACGATGAAAAGCGATGGTGTGGTTTACGTTGGAACATGCTTACCTAGAAGTAACCTATTCACTCTTGAATTAAAGACCCCCCAGGTTGTAAGCAACTGGAATTGAAAATATAAGTCCTCCCTTTATTGTTCTTCACACACGCATCGCAGTTTCATTTAAGCCTGTAGGCAAGTTAAATTGACATTAATGCGTCGTACAATTTACGCAGCACTTCGCTACGACATTCACTGGCTAGGATAATGGATTAACGACGATTTCATTGTCACATGGCATCCTTTGTGCGTCAGTAAACGCAGCTAGCCCATCCGGACTGACGTATGACCGTGTGTATTGTTAGTGGATGTCAGTGAACTGCTTTACAATCTCTTGTCTGCTGAGGAATAGGGTAGTTGCCTAAAAAAATCTAATTAGTCCGTAAGATAGACTTCCCAAAAATATTGGAAACGTATTTTTTATTTTTTCACGTAAACAAAAAACCAAGACGATATAGTGCGTTGAAAACTCGTGTGACGTCACTCCGTGCGACGATTTTTACCAAGCCCTGATGACACAAGCCCCCACTCGTGATCTTTGAGCCTTTTTATCTTCGTCAATTTTTAGAGATTTCATAAATAAAAAAATACGTGTCCAACATTTAACGATAATCTAACAGAGGGACTAAATAGGATCATATTTTTATTCCTCAGGAAACATACCTATCCCTCTCAAATTCTGTCCGACCGTTACGTGGTCACTTAGACCTGAGAGAGATCTATTGTTAGCCACATTCAGGTCCTGGAAGGTGCAGGTGGTTGGGCGTACAGGGTAGGAAAGTAGGTGGGGCATTTGTCTGCATCATCCAATTATATTCTGTCTAGTTTATGACGTATGCAGTGAGGTATTATCGTCACATTCCTGCCCCTGTTCAATGTGACTTGGGGTAACATGAGGTTACCTCAACTCGTTTTGTTTTATATTCTATCCTGTCTCGGCCTGTTATCATTCACATCAGTGACGTGTTATGTAAGTGATTCTAAATCTTTTGAGAAAATAAATGTCTAAAAAAACCGTAAACCGTAAACAGAGAGTTCATTTGGCTGTAATCTATCACCGAACGAACTCTCTGCTGATGCCGATTTCGAGAAGTACTGCACTTAGCTAGTCTTTTATTTTATGCAGCTGAGTGCATCTGCTAAGAAAGTTATTTCTACTTATACTACATTCACGATAAGATTAGACATTGGAACAAAATTGTTAACAGTCCGTTCAACCGATTTTTACTTCTATTCCGTAGGCATAAGGATGGCATTAAAAGCAAAAATCTGATTTTAAAAAATCGGTTGAACGGACTGTAAAAAAAGATGTATTTCAATGTCTAATCTTATCGTGAATGGGGTATAGATTGAAAATCTTTTAATCTTCGAAACCTAATGGTTTAGTTAAAACAAGCATGTCTAGTTTGCTAGCTTATACTGCTTATTTATACTTATTTCTACGAATCCTCAGGAGAATACTCCCTCATCTCCTTGATTATAATGTTCAGATGGGAGGTTTATTGTGCCAGAGGACATCGACCCTTACAGACGCTAACTATAAAAGTCTCGGGGTGGCCTATTTGAGACGTGAGTGCACAAGGCTTATTGCAAAATAAGCGAATTGTGGCAACACTCAGAGATTTTAATCGCTCGGAAAATTCTGGCTTATTGCCATCACGAGAAGTGGCAACGAATTTTAAACAGTGTTATCGCGTTGTGCCGGATTTGAAAGGCAATATTTTTTAAGTTAGTGTTCATAAACATTAAGCGCTTTCCCGGGGATTGCTGTAGCTTTGTTTGAAATGATTGGCACGTTATCTGAAGCGTGTTCTACCAATTAGCTAAGTGGTTACAATTACTCGTTGAAGTATTCTTTTATTATAATAAGCCGCGTGGAATGTTTTATGTCAAATACATGTAGATGTAGAACCTGATTGAGTGACCAAAGAACTAAGACCTAATTCGTTTAACACTCATAAAGGCTTGTTATTAATTATTCAAAATAAAGAGTCCTCCTAGAATCCCTTTAACCTTAAACATTTACGTATTAGTAGCAGCCGAGAAAATAGGATCCCAAAATGCCGTCCTGTCCTTATATGGTTATCATAATAAAGAGTCATCTGCCTAGCCTTTTCCCAACTACATATATTGGGGTCGGCTCCCAGTCATGCCAGATTCAGCGGAGTACCAGTATTTTACGTGAAGCGGCTGCCTACCAGACCTCCACAACCCATTAACTGGGGAACACGGTACTTCTTGGCAAGACTGGTGTCAGATTTTCTGGCTTCTGACAATCCGTAACGACTGCCAAAGATCTCCAAATAACAGCCGGGACCAACGGCTTAACGTGCTTTCCGAGGCATGGAGATGTCTCGTTATGTTTATATGGTCATCCATCCACAGACCAACCTCGGCAAGCGTTGCTTAACCTAGACGATAGACTCGTGCGGCTGTTATAATTTAGCCACGAGCTCCTCCACCATAAGAAAGAGTATTCTATTCTAATTCTAGTA
The DNA here is from genome assembly GCA_905332915.2 of Hecatera dysodea. Classification (NCBI taxonomy): domain Eukaryota; kingdom Metazoa; phylum Arthropoda; class Insecta; order Lepidoptera; family Noctuidae; genus Hecatera; species Hecatera dysodea. Next base: position 5,399,193 of record HG995288.1, on the reverse strand, counting down.
GGTATATTGTTTTAAAGAAGACTATTAATAACTACAACACACTAAATATTAACAGCATGCGCGTATATTCCGAATCTAAGTTCTGTCTCAGCAAATAGGTATTTGTAAGGGAAAAGGGACCTTACCGAAAGATTCAACCCTCAAATTTATGTTAGCACTAAGAAATAAGGACCAGTCCGATACATGGCATTTTTATTCATAGCCACTAAATGTATCTCAAGATAGTTGATAAATATGTATGAGATTGTTTACGAATGCGTACTGAAGAACCTACGGGCGCTTCCATTGAGACGAAACACTGAACTTTTATATTAGTTTTTAGCCGTGTCCCTCGGGTCAAATAAGCCAATTATTCGTCAAAGGCTTAGCTATTGACAGTCGACTGAAGAATGTTGATTAATTCAAATTCTGTCCTTGATAACAATTGATTGCGAAAAAAGACTGGACAAAGCGACATTTTATCATCGATAAAAACGTGCTATCGAAATGTTACGTGGTACTAAGGTTCGATCCAGGGTTGCCGAATTTGTTCGAAACAGTCACCGCGGGGAACGCAAAGGGCATTTGGAGGTACAGGGATGCGTTTTAGTCAGTAAAAGTCTGACTAAAACCCTTCCGCTCCGCTCAGAGACGAAAGTCCGAGATATGTATGTTTGCTTCTAAAACGAGTCATTTTTAACTTAGTTAAAAAATGTTGATAAATGAATGGTTTTAGAAAATGAATTCACCATTAGATACTAATAGTATACAATAATGTATTCGAAGACGTAACCCATCGCTTATCTTGTCATCTTTGCCGCAGACACCTGAGTGACATCATTGATTCTGAGACTCACGTGTGGGCGATGTTTATTTGTGCTTGCATAACACAAGTATTTGTCTACAGTATCTTCTCAACACTCAGATGACGTCACCTTCCTTATTTGAACAGTCGGAAACAATTCGAATTTTAAAATACTGTAAATATTATTTTCTTTTTATTTCAACGGTATCCCCACAATATGACCATAAAGGCAATGGAACGAAAACACTGTTAATCAGCTGTTTATTTTCCCGCACAAGTAGTAAACGTTGAATGGGGGATAATGATGGGGTGGTGGTTGAAAGGACTGCAGCTTAAGGGTTGAAAAAACGGCATCACGTTCGTAGGAGAATGGTTTTGAATGAGAAGGCAGACATGTATTTAGGGTGGATGAAAAGGTTAATACATACAAATGATTTAAAGAGTTTCGAGAGTGAAATAATGCGTTCTAGTTATTTCTTTTAGAAAGTGCTATTCAGGTTCTGGGTTTATCAGAATTAGGTATCAAATAAATGTGGGAAAATTAACCAAGCTTCTCTGAGAAAACTACATTGTCAATAAAGCCTTTTATCGCATTTACATTGAAACAACAATCAGTCATCGCGTGCAGCGATACAATACAATCGACGTACGTTAAAACAATTATTTGTGCCAGTACACAGGTACTTTCTACAAGCCCATTACAATAATAATATCCTGTTTGCACTACTATTAAGGGCTAGCGCTCATCGCAAAACACGCATGTTTCATGTTTTTGATGCACGCAAGGGGCCAGCAAACCTTGGTAGAAACCGTTTCGGAATTTTAATGCTCTATGTTTGGTATTATCCCTTGCTCTAGTCTAGCTACATTTTACAGAGCCTTAAAACGTGCCCCGAATCTTTCAAAACTGATGCAGATCCTTGTATTTTTAAACAGTGTTCTAAATCACAAAAGTAATAGTGGTGCTTCTAGTGGCTTTTGATGATAAATATATTCTAAACTTGTTTTTTTACTATGGCATTCGGCGGTAGTTTAAGGTTTCTACCAGTGAAATAATTTTTGTAATCGGATTCGAACTTTCAGAAACGACGTTTTACAAATTTTGTATAGGTTTATTTGAAAAAAGTCATTGCGTTCCGAACAAATAATTTAAATATCAATTTCGAAGAATCTTCAATTTCAAATATCTAGTTTAAGCCAACATGTTATAAGCTTAGAATTTCGTTACCTTGTTGGAACCATACCCTTAAAGACCTATCAGAATTCAATTAAGCCCCAGACCGCTGTAAAGGACAGTTCGCCATTGCGGCGTTTATACAACACAACAAGCACAAATTAGCATGTGTGCCCCGTTTGTTGAGCTGCACGAATTGTATTATGTAGACAGGTCTCCGCCGCGCCGGGCCGTGTGTGCATCGTACACGACTCCATGCCTTTTGGAGTAGGATGAAAAATATACGATGAGGAAACTAGTAATGGGATAATGTTGTTGGGATGATCTCAATTGTATATATTGTTAATCTCTTTCTACGTTATTTTTAAGCATCGCGTAACTACAGGGCAAATACTTTCTCCCAATTAAAAACAGCAGTTTAGTACATTTTGTCGAATTAGGCACACGTAAATGTATGGGGCAGTAGTTTTTTTCCGCGATTTAAATTTTGGTCCCATACTAAAAGTTGTTCATAATGATAAGTAGTGTCCCCTTTTCATATATTGCGTTTATTCTGTTGTGTGGTCTACACCAAGTAAATACCATTCTATTCTATTCTCAGGCAGCGAAAATGCTTCTATAGTTCTGGTTGGATTTTATCAAATTTCCTCTCAAGTTTCCATCATTGTCTCGTATTAAAACAGTGCCTGCAAAATCCCGGAACAATATTATGTTCGCCGTCTAGTCGTTCAGAACTGAGGCACTTCCGATTCTAAACTGCCGTTTTGTCGCTGTCAACCGAACACTTATAACGATCGTCAGGCGTGCTCTTGGTTGCGGCTTTGTAGATAAGTGGCAATCTCTCCCCTTTATGGGCGCTCTATACCTACATGATTCAATATTCATACACTAGACAAAAATGTCCCTCAACAACAGAATTATACACTAGATATTCCTTAGTTCGATCGATTTAGGAATGAGATTGAGACTGTAATTTCATTGAAAAGGTTCGATCAATCATTCTATCCTTCCAAAGGTCTAATTCAATCTTAGATCTTCCTCAATGTGCCGTAACTGATGAGGTTTGTGTCCCAAATGTACTACATAAATGAAAAGAACAAATATCCATGCTTGGTATCTGTTTTCGGCAGCTAAACTTGTAATATCGTGTTCTTGTGCTCCATCTCTCAAGATATTGTTTTCTGGGTACACAATTTGGGTTACGTGTTCTAGACCTGACGTTTTATGTTCTAGTACGTTTGGAAATAGATATTTTTGTACGTGGGCCTGACAGGGCTTTTAGTTCTTTTGTAAATGATGCCTTCAGTTAGATTCTTCTGCTGCTTCACTTCTCAAAAATGTAACGAACTTGTTTCGGGAATACAAAGACTTATTTTAAACCACAATATTTGCATCCGTTGCGATGTAGCCGACGTTCAATTTCAAACTAGGCATTGAAAAATGTACAGATAGAATTTCTTCAACAAACTTTATTGGAAACTGAAAACCGAAGTTTTGCAAAATATTACAAAAGTATTTCAGTTTGAGTAAAAATTTATTGATACGAATACTTTAGACAGCTGTTTAGTGCGGTAGGGTTCGCACAAAGTTTACATTTCGATTTCATAATTCGTGTCATTTGGAAAATATATTATTTTCCCTGTTATTGCATGAAGAGATAAACGTATCCAAACTCTGATATTTTTTAAATCGAAATCTTCTCTTTCATTACCTATGCAAGTTATATTTTGTATAACCCTTGGGCAGGCTGTGCGTCCTTATCATCGGATATGGCCTTGCTTTACCCCCATTAAAATGTCATATCTTGACCCCGCAGCATGTGTATCTAACAACAAAACTATTAATCTTCTCTTCATGATTGCGCGGATAAAAATTGTGCAGCAGCCCCGTCGTATTTAATCTGTGTTTGTGTCAACCCTTATCTGTGAACTGGCTGGCGTAACGCCAGAAATTTATCGTGGAACCCCTGAGCCAGGCAGTTTTGATTGCCTCAATGAGTCTATTGTTCTCTTGCCGTCTCCCGCTCCAGGCAATTTAGTGCAGCATTAGGAAAGGAACGAATTTATGCTAATTTCTTGAATCGTAACTTTAGATACAATTTGTGTCACCTCGACTTTATTTATGTTTTGTTCGTTGAAATTGATTTCCTTTAATCATTATTACGCTGAGGCTTGTAATTTTTTGGGGCGGGGAATGTTACAGTGACCTAAATACTAAGAGGTGTTGTAGGCGCTGTTGCTTCGATAATAACCGACGCCATGGCTGTTGGTGATTAATTGTTCCGCCAATTAGCGCTCCATTACGCCGTTTCGGCTAATGAGGCTTTACAGTGACCTCGAGAGCTACAGTCAATCATCTGCCTAGCGTTTTCCCAGCTATATTGCGGTCGGCTCCAAGTCAAACCGGAGGGCGACAATCAATAATGAACGAATATTTTAAAATGAAGGGATAGTTTCCCTAGGTTTCTTATTTTGTCTACTCTGGATAAAATCAATATACATACATATGTATATAAAACTCTTCCGTTACTGCGTGACTGGCAGACAACGTGCAGCCGAAACTACTGGTCGGAGAAAGCTTACATTTGGTATGCAGGTTCCTTGAGACTAGTGGAGCACGAATAAAGGATTTCCGGAAATTCCTAAGGGAACGGGAAAAAACGGGATATGCGTACGAAATTACGTGTAAAAGCTACAAATATGTAATTCAACATTGGTTGTTTTTTGTTTTTACACAAAGAGAACATTTGTATTTTCGGAAGAAGCATGCATTGTATCTCTTCGAGTCACAAAAACAGGAATACTTGCCACATTTTTCAGGAACATAAACCAAACACAACCTCTTCTCGGTGCACGGTATCCTTTAATAAAAATAAAATAAAAACTACTAAAAATATCATTTCGGACAAAAGATGAGATGTTTTCCGTGTAATACATGAACGTGGTCGAGAATGTGTCGCACCTTGACACGGGTCCCGGGTTTCTTTACACTCTTGACACGCTACCTCACTGCTCATGCTATCATTCTTTTGACTGACGTCAATATTTATTTTTACTATGTATTTTCTTTCTCAACTGAATTTTTCACGTCCGGGAAGGTCACATCCGTTTGTGTTACAATTTGAGAAGTTTTATTGCGGTCAGGACCGAGTGTTGTGGCAAAACTTTTTAAGGTTGATCGGATTTGGCTGTAGAACGGATTATTTTCACTGCTGGGCAAATATGTCCCTGATAGTCTCCCAATCTTTCCCGGTGTGTTGTCCACTACAACCAATCCGTGAACGCCTCCAAGTCGTCACGACAGCGTTTCTTAGGCCTTCCTCGGCGACGAAGCCCGTCCTTTGGTTCCCACTTTAGACGACTTTGGCCCATCTGTCCTGATGCATCCTACATACATATGTGACACGCTCAATTTCACTTCAGCCTCCAGATTTGTTGCCCACATCGGCGATCTCTGTTACTGGAACGCAAAGGATATTAGTTGGTACACTGATGGGTTTTATTTAGTCTGTCTGATACGCCCTACCGCCTCGCTGAGTGGAAGAAGTCATTTGATGATGTCACATCCAAAAAAAGTTTAAGATGGTCAGAATGCACATGTCGATGAGTATGAGCTACAAGGATAACGGTACCTGCATCTGCATCAGCGCTCTTCATAGATTCTTCCAGGCATTTTCGACACGTCGGTTGACTTCTTTGTCAGGTACTAGCTGACCCAAGGGAATGTCCTGTACTTCATAGGTTTGAGGCATAGCATGGCATATTTTGTGCTATTGGTCATGACTTAGGTCTTCGACCGATTCATTAGTAGTCCAACCTCAAGGCTTGCTGTGCTCAGATCTTGGAGCATGTTTTGCAACACGGCAGCAGTCGGTGCAAATAGGACGATATCGTCAGCGAACCGAAGGTTGGTAGGTAAGCTTTTTGCCACCGACTGCAGAATAAATAAACGAAATGATAAAATAATAAGTTTGCAAACACGGACTTCGTAAGAAAATTGAAAATGCCAGGTTAAGTAAAATGCCAGATCAGTTTCACAAAAGACCTAGTTAAGGCATGCATCTATTTATAAAAGCATATGCGAAGTATAAATAATAAAATTATTTTCTTCTCTACCTATACTTTAATCAAAGAACTCTATTTCTTTACTCATAAGGTATCAATTCCACTAGCACCGTTTGACGTCATAGCTAGAACCTTACGAGTCCGTAAATAACAGAAACGAAAATAAAACGGGTTGCCCTAATTGTTTACTTTAAGAATAGGGCGCGTTTTTATGGTCGTGATTTACCGAGAACTGCAACGTGAACGTTTTGTTAATTAAACGAGGTATTTTTTAGTCCACTGCGGGTATTTTGCTTCAGAGGAAGTTATCGAACCAAGACTAAAGTCTAAAGTCACTCTAAAAAGACGAAGAAAAGAAGGATGATGAGCCATTTTCCGTGCTCGCTCGCCGCCTCAATTTAGAACTTATACATCGTTTTCCATCAGACATGAACCAAATGACAAGAAAGTCGAAAGTTGTCTAAGAGTTTTTCTTCACTTTTGGGTTTACAAGGATCATTTTAGTAATCTTTAAGGTTACTTAGTATGGGCTGAGGATCAAGCAGTGATTGTTCGCAGAAAACCTAACTAAATTTGTCTTGCTTAAGTACTTCGAACGAAAACTTCGTTACGAATTCTATGTGAAAAGTTGGTACGAGAACTAGCGATCAGAGAATGAAATATAAGCATTACGTGGCCACATCGCGTCGTGTGCCAAGTACTAACCATGATCCATGACTTACAATCAGTGTGGATTGGCTTAGCGGGTATCCAGGCAGTTAATCATAGTTGACTACGACGTCTAGAGAAATGATAAGCCAACATCTTTAGTTTATTCTGGGCTTCGGAATTCGGGTATTCTGACATAATTCAGAATTGAGGATCAAATAACTAATGAAAATGTATATACGAAAACTTATAAAATGATCCCGAATTTCCTTTTCCAATACATTCCTCTCTATTTTTATGATGTCGTCAAACTATATCAAAACGTTAGCAGGGATCGTTAATTTTTTTTATAAGTTTATTGCGGTATCGAGCACTTACAAAAACGGCCAGTAAGCAGTAATTGATCGAGGTTGATTTCGTTTGTATTTTAGTAGCCAGATCTTTATCGAGTCTGTGAAACCATATTTTTTAATGAGAATATTAATCATAGGAGATTTACGCTCTGGAACATGCCATTAGCTTCATCTTTCTGACTGCCAACTCTTTGTGGCTGTAATTGAAATGAATGTTTAATTTCAGTTTCGAAATCTCATATTTTAAAGCTACGAATATAAATCCAAGTAAGCCTAGCAGCCAAAACAAAGCCTCACAACTGACTACAAAATCCATGTGTATTATGGGCGGGCAAGCTCCATATTGCTAAACAAAATACTATCTGCAGTATCTGTCTGCGGGAGCAGATCGTGGATTCGGGTCATGTATTGTGACATAAAAGTTTCAATTCTTCGGTAGGCACGTCTCTGACCCCACATAGACATCTATCTTGAATTATAGGAATGGTATTCGAGGTAGAAAACATCTTTTGGGTTTTTTGTGCGTGAGGATTCTTTTTTTCTTGGATCCGTCGTTTCGTTCTCCTAAATATTTTTTCGGAACGCTGTTTGGCCCTGTTTTAATATCTATTCTATTGCAGTAGACTTCTTCAAACTCAATAAACAATTTCTGCTAAACATAATATAGAATAAGTACACAATTCCTTTATGCTTTAAATTAAGCTTAGAACAGCTAATAGTTCACAATTGAGTATAATATGCTTGCCTAACTGGGTGTGTGCAATAATTCTCTGCCATTATATCTAAACTTTTCATAAGGAATTCCAGCTCATTCTACAATCTATATTTTATACGAGGCAAGACATTCTCAATTACTTTGAAATATCCAGTGAATTATTTAAAATTGGACGTTGTAGTGGCCAGTGTTTTGCTCCCAACCTACGCTAATAAAAACGTGTGGTCAGGCCAATAATGGACCACGCTTGATGACTTTGTTGGACGTCAGCCTGCGCCTATTTTTAGTTGGAATGCTCGCTTAAACGGTAAAGGTTAATAGGTGATCCGCAGATACTGGGTCACCATTGTTACTGTCAATTGTTTCGTAGTTAAAATTCTTTGGTTGGTTTACGGCCGAACCCAATAACCGATCTATCACATACTGGAGATAGAAAAACAAATGAAACAACAGAAAAATTTAAACAACACGTTTGGAGAATAAGACTTCACCAGATAAAACTTCTAAGTCAAATTTTGGGAGTTATCGAAGTGTTACTTTACAATGAAGCAAGATGTTTTGTTTCTTGCGACACGACAGGCAAAGTCCAATAAGGCGTGCATTTTTACTCACAACTTTTTTTGAGAGGCAGACATCGATATAATGAAATGCAGCAAAATATTGCGATGAGAATTATTCGTGACAATTTGCCATCTTCACGTATCCTCTTCTACGAGTAGAGGAATACATATTACATGCAAATATTCCGGCAATAATTTTATGCATTGCATCGCTTTGATGGATGGATTTTATTTTACTAGAATTTATATAGAAAAATTTGAATTCCGAGCATGCATTTTCCGAGATGCGTATCGAATCGATTTTATCGGCTGTCACCTCTTTCAACAGCCAAATAGGGAGGGCTATTTTGAAGTGTAGACCAAACGACAGCTAATATTAATGTCACGATAGTGCATGCTCAGTTGTCTAGCACTTTAAATGAGTACTACCGCTATGGAGTTGCTCACGGCCGTAGCTTCCTTCCGCCAAACTAAATAAGATTATACCATAGTGATTTATTAGGCTGAACAGCCATTGTTATGCCAAGCTCGTGCTTCTAACTAATGTACTGTTGTTGGCACATTATTGGGGTAAACGGTAGGAAGTTTTAGAAAAATGTTTCCGAAAGTTAATAGGAGGCTATTTGTTTTATTGCGGTGATTGGATTACGTAAACGTTATGGTAGTTCTACATGTACAGATGTTCGATGAGCAAGTGTCATCGAACATAAATGAAACCACGTGAATCTTGTTCTTCAAACATTTTGGTTCGAATCGAGCAATAAGTCGTAAACGTAAAACGTCGAGTATGTACGTGTGGACGTATTATATAGCATTAGATGCAAATCCTTCGTAGTGGAATGTTTACTTTGCAACACTTTTCCAACATTTGTTTTTTATGATAACACTGCATACCACTCGTTATTTTAAGAATCGAATAGAATAGATTCGGTCCATTTTTATAAGCTTCCCAAAACTGATTATTCACCATTTCCTCATGCATTTCATTTTATAGACCATATTTGGCGTCAGGGGTTTACCCCTTTTTTATATGGGAAATCATCAAATGACTTGTCCCGCTCTGGGCGGAGCGGAAGGGAGTGTCAGACTCTTACTTACTAAAACCCACCCGTGATTATTTTTGTGCCCTTTGCATTCCAGGGCCGCGGTGACTCTTTCGAACAAATTCCGCAACCCTAGCAGGCACTGACCCTATGGGGCTCCGTCTTCGTTGCTGACAGCTCTTTGAGGCGCGCGTGGAACACGACGCGCTGTTGACCCGGGCTGGTTGCTATGGGACGGCGAGCCACCCATAGCAAGCCATCCTCAGCCTACGGTGGCCGGAAATCGCCTTGCGTTTCCCGGCGCCAGGGGCGTCTTCTTCTGTTGCGGCGGCTGGAGCGTGTGGTTTCCCTCTCCCGCTCGCGGTCCGCCTCCTCCTTTGCCTGCATTATTACTTCGCAGAAGGATGCGACTGCGTCCGATGCCTCTTCGCTCCGGACTATGGATTGAACCAGGGCTGGAGGGATTTACCCCTTGATCCCTGTCTTGATTCCGTACTATAATAATTATATCGCTGTTTTCTGCCTCTTTGTATAACGCATCCTACCTGTTGCCATTTCAAACTCAATTATCTAAAATTCTGTTTCACGAAGTAGTGATGTATCCATTAGCTTGATCTTCTTGAGGATTACGAGTAATTAAGGAGTGTACGAGCATTGAGGAAAATGAAGGCTTTTTGTAGCGCTGTATTTGTGTGTGTATTTTTGATCTTATTTAAGTTCAGTAGGTCAAACAGTAAATAGGTTACATGCCTATTTATATACTGGTTTAATCGAGGTAACTAATTTGTTTTATCTGAAGACGGACAAGAATACTTTGCAACTCTTCTTCGTGTTGTTGCCGCAATAGTATTTTCTAATTTTGTCGGCCCAAAACTTCACTATTATTAAGGTATTTTCTATTAGCTACTTTTCCATCGAATGTTTTAGAGTCGAAACCTTTTCAACTTCATTCATTGCATCATGCGGATGCAACCAGTTCATAAAATGATCTCGACTTTCCTGAAATCATAATAAGGACGTTAAAGGATCTTGCTGGTGCGGCTGAGCTTTTGTTTCCAAAGAGATCCCCACAACATTTAACGATCATTGGCTATAAGCAGGATCTCTACTAAGTTAAAGGGTGATACTGATCTAGCCAATGTCAACCGAATAACCAATAACTATTAATAATATGGCCAACGTCAGTCCCCTCGTACACGGCTCAACGCACCGTCTCGTTAACGGACTACTGCCCGAGGTCACCAGTTTGATAGCGGGGAGGGAGAATATACTCCAGTTATATATGACGATATCGTCCTTTTCAATAAATATTCGTTTAAACTAATTAATCGCATCTCGCCGTCTTTAAAAAAAAGGAGATAGTTTGACAGTGTCATCACCAGCTTCCTTCCCGCGTCTCATGATCATTCGTTGTAGGCTGAAGGCGCAACTCCTTTTCTTCTTCCATTCTCTCTAAGCAACCGTTACACTACTCTGATTGATTCTCTTTTCTTTCATATTGTTCTTCATAGAACTCTTCCGTCTTTTATTTAAACCTTTGTGTCTTTGAACTAGGAATGTCGTCTCTTGTTTGTTAACATTATAAGCTTATCCTATTGTAAACAGCCGAATCACAGTTACCATAACGTTGTTATCAACAATTGTTGTTTCGTCGATTAGGCGTAGATAATAGCCCATATTACTAACAACTCTACCTTTCCCACGATAGCTGCAATACGCTAGTAAATTGAAGTTTTTACTACATAAAGTTGGGGTCGTCTGCTACGCGTCACTGATTCTCCCGCGTTCAGTCAACATTTGAATTAGGAATGCCAGCACGTTTTATTAGGTTGGCATTGAGTAAAAAGATGTTGTTATTGTTTATGGGCATCATGACCCTGTCAGCTAGAGTTATGGGCATGGCTAGAATTTGTCTAGGCATATCAGTTATAAAGGCGTTCTTGGAATAGATACTCGTATCTTAAACAAATAGGTTAGGGACTAACAAAGTATAAAAGCTATTGATGATAGAAGAAAAATTGAAAAATAAGAAGACACCAACGAGTTGTGGTTGACCATGTGATTGAATGTTACTAGAAATTTTTTTTTTTGTATTGGTGCGATTTTCTTATTGAATGTTTCATTCATTATCATTATCAAGATAAAGTATAGACCACATACCACAAAACTGGAACCACGCTATTCTGCCTCCAAAATCCAAGTAAACGTTCAACATAATGCTTTCCTCTGTTCCTCAAGATGGAACGCTCAACTCTCATTTGCGAAACGTCAAAGTAATGACAAAGACGTCTTGATTATTTTAGCTAGCTCACTGTTTAACTTAGCTACGCCTGTTTGTCAACACAGGGTAACTTTATACGGCAAGTTTAAGTTACGGGTGGAGCAATACGAAACGCGATAGGCGTATAACGTTACGAATATTGATTTACCCGTTTATGGTGGAGTAAGCCGCGTTGTAAAACTTGGAACTCTGAAACGGTGTGCTGGGTACAGACTAAGGGTCCTCGTAGGACGTCTTAAACATCATGATGCGGTGCCGGAGCGAGACGGAGATATACAAAACGCATAGTACTATCCTGTTCTCAAAGTGATATAATAATAATATTGACTCGTCATAGTAGCTCCAAGTGAACCAACGAATGGAAATCACTGCAAGCTCGCTCCCTTTCACACACTTATTTCATTTCGTTCCGAAACGTTCCTCTGCCTTGGGCTAGCGAGTGGAAAGCGATTTCCATTCTTCAGGATTCGTTCGTTTAGTCTGTACCCGGCATTAAAAGTCTGAAACAGTGAGGAGCACGAGTACTGTACGGAATGTCTACGTTGGAGATAGGAATGTTTACGACTCCAACGGAATATCGAAGTCTGTTTGCTGAAGATATTCGTACGGCAGCTATAAATTTTGTTTAAGGGTTGAAGTGTTAGGATGGGTATTCTTGTATTAAACACGGTCTCCCTAAAAAAACAACAAACAATCTGTCAAAATAGATAATAATAGCTGTGGACTCTTCAGTCTACGTGATTTTAGAAGTTTCTTCAATGTTTGTTCTTGCTCTCCCAAAAAGTTGCAAAAATGATATCGGACTGGATGGTTCATAAATATGTCGTGAGAAATGTTCTGGGAATGAATTTGGACGGCTTTATGAGCTTGAGGAAGTACAAAAACCAGTGGATGGACTCCATGAAAGATGACATAGTACGAAAGGATGTGACTACTGAGAAAGGAGATGACAACTAACAGATAAGTATAAAAGAAGCCATGTTGTGCCGACCGCATATAAATCCGCAAAAGGGCAAGAGAATGATGATAACGCAGTAAAAGGGGTACGGTCATGTCCAGTTTAATTTTGTTTAGACAAATCTAGTAGATAGTACACAGATAAATATTTGCTCTTCCTCAGATTCCTTTCATTTGATTCAAAAGGAGAAAATGGCAATATCTATGAGGGATATGTTTATTTATTTATTACAACGGCTCCGGATACGGTTTCTGTACGTTTCTTTCACTTCCTGTATTTGTTTATTCGTCTTTGAAGATCCAGAATTTATGTTTGTTCAATAGGTTTCTCTAGGGTCGTATGCGTAAATAATTCTGGTTATATCCTGTACGCAAATGGATTTTGCATTTGTCCGTTTGCCCATGTTTAGAAGTTGTATGACGTGAATATTTTTAGCTTGGTAAACATTTTGTTAATCTATGTTGTAGCAGATCAGACAAAACCATTTCTGATAAAAAAAAATACCAGTATTTTATTCCGGGTGTGTAAAAAGGCACCTAAAATGGCCGAAACTTGAAATAAGTTGCAGGAAAAGAGGTTATTTCTTGGCATTGGTGACGCAAAAAACCTGAAAGCCTTTTTCCCCATTTTATTTTTGGATATGTTACGCAAACCGAACAAACGGGAAAGGAAGCCGCAATAAAAAAAGGACGGAATTTCTGAATACTTTAAATGACTCAGTTCAGTATGTAACAGTAGCAGTGTTTTTCAGGGAATCTATGTGTAAAGTTTTCAATGGGACTTTTAATTTTGTGAATAGTTTCATGGTATTCGTTTTGTATAACAGGTTTAATTAATAGGTGAATTCATCTGAGTATTGGACGCCGGCTATTTTCTTTTTTATTATTTCGGGTAGACTTATATAACCTAGTATTATGTATCCTTATTTATACTTCTTTCTCGGTTTACGAGTATTACGCGACTGAAGGCGGATAGAATATGAAGGGTCCATTGCAATAACGATAAATGTCCTTGTTACCTCGTTTTGAGATGATTGCGTTTCAAATGTATTAATGGAAAAAGGAAAGTCTTGTTTAAAGGTATGGATATAATATACATTATTGGTTACAGCACATTTTGATTATGGATATTATGTTGTTTCTTTACTCAAGCTTTAAATATATTATTTAAAGTTTTTAAAAACCAGGATTTTATTGAGTAGGTACCGTCCTTTTATCTAATATAGGCGTGAACTCTGTAAAATATCGGGATTGTAAGTAATATTGCCAAGTTTGTTAACGAGATTATCAACTACAGATATCCAGTGGCTGAAAGACGTGCTTACTTAGATTTTTTACAAAAATGGACTTACGTCATTATTGCAGTGAACCCTTCATATGTTTTATACGTGTGTCTGTATGTATTTGTGAGCCCTTTTATTATGTTGAGCTTCAAAGCTTGACAGGTTCAAGTGATTGATGTCCTTCCGATCATTATCATCATCCTTGAAATTGGGGTCGGTTTTCATTACATCGAGTTGCGTTACCAATATAACCTACTTCCGATGTGTCTCTAATACCCACGATATTTTTACTAGTATCTTAGTCTGGGTTATGCGTCAGCTGGGAAATAAATCTTATTTACTAATAGGGATTTTGCCTCAGTAAAAATATATGATTATGTTCAGTCCGTCAGTTAGATTATAGAAAAATATTGGACACGTATTTTTTCCTTTATCAAATCTATAAAAACTGACGAAGATAAAAAGCATAAAAGATCAGAGGAGTGGGAGCGTGTGACGTCACGGCCCGGTAAAAATTGTAGCGAGTAGTGACGTCACACGAGTTTTTTACGCACTGTATCGTCTTCATTTTTTGTTTATGTGAAATAAGAAAAAACACGTGTCCAATATTTTTTTGGAAATCTAATCAGATTTTTTTAGTTAACACACACAGGCTTTTTATTCTCTTCGTTTGTATGCTTGTTTAAATTTTGAAGACTTGTTGGGTTGTGTGGAATGAGACCTTTGCATTGCAGGTGGGACTGCACGGGATGAAGCCTCCAACCCGACATTCGTCGTATTTTGGCTTTATTGTTAAGTAATAGGACGTTCAATTTTCTATCTGAACTTGTTTTTATGTTTGTTACAGTCGAAGGCGCTAGGCAGAGTGCTTTTCGACCAGGTGTGCCGGCAGCTACACCTACTGGAAGCGGACTACTTCGGCTTGGAGTATCTAGACGCCAACGGTACAAAAGTATGGGTAAGTTATTTATTGCCTAAAGCTTCAAAGTATTTGGACACACAAAAAGAAAGGTGTTGTATAAAAGTTTGAATAAATCATAGAAATTTCAATAATTTCATATACATAATAACAATAATGTTTTTAAATTTTAGTGGTATCTATGTATGTGTACACCTTTGTTTTTAAAGACCCTTCACAAAATTCCGGTGGTCAAATAATTTTGAGCAATAGTGTACTCTTATTACTTAGATTATGTAACATACCCACAGATATAATCCCCTAGAATTTCTTGGAGCTTTGCCAAAGTTTGCAAGTCTTAGCAGCTGGTTGCATCCGCGCAATATGCCCCATTTATCGTAACACCTATCTGCCCCTAGAAGCCAAGAACGTGGGAGTTTTCCACAGTACTGTAGTTTGACATTATTCTGTTAGAACCCACTTAAAAAAAATACATATATTAGCCGAGTAGCTAAGAATAATTGAATAGTATAGGTAATAAATAACTGAGAGATCGCTCAGTAGTTTCTGAAGAAATCGCAACCATATTTAGTTCGGCAGCCCCTACAATAGGGCGAATTGATTGATTGAATTGAATCAAGCAGGTTCCTGCATACAGTAGCCACAATTCCCTTGAGAAAGACGAGGAATTATTTCGCAGACGTCACATAAATATCAGCCAGCCAGTGAGAGCACTTGTTTTCAATTGATCACTAACTTCCAACGCCCTGATACATTAAACTTGACATTGAGTGACAAAGGGCACTCCAGTCTGAACTCTGTGGAACTCAAATTACATAAATAATGAAGTATGGTACCTCGGTATTCATATGTCTCTTGATCTGAACGCACAACACAGCTGGGACAGAATTCTCCTCAACGCTTAGGTGCTGACGTATTCGGCGGAACAAAACGTCATTCTATACGTTTTTCGTAAGTATGAGTGCCGCATATCGCAACATTGTGCGTTACAATTAAGAAGTTAGTGTGCATAACTAGCACACTCATTTATGTTTGGTGGACACAAATGAAAAAAAAAAACTTGAACGAAGTCATTTTTCAGTTTAGATTGGAGTGGTTATACTTGGTCGGTTGTTTTTTGTTAGTTAAATTTTTAGTGTGACACTAAGTGCTATGTGAGAAGTCGTGCATTTTACTGCTAATTCAAGGTAACGAGTAAACTGTGATGTTTTATGGAGCGAATAAGAGTGCAAGCGACGTCCCAGAGGGGCAAGCACTGACCTTATTGACGTCCGTTGTAAAGGTCAAATGTCCTCTATATCACCATTTGAAAATGCATAAATGAAGAGAAACACAGAGGGGTTCACAAAGTTATCTTCTGTTGCTTTAAGCTAGTACCATGAAATACTGCAACAGATTATTTTACGAACCTTTTTGTTAGTCTTTTTCAAATACTTCATAAGTAGTTGGAAACCATTTCTTCTTACGATTATATACGGATATGGATACGTTCTAGGTTTGGCATTATGTGGTTTCTTTTTACCAGTAAATCCTAGCCTTTTCCCAACTAAGTCGAGGTCAGCTTCTGCCTATCCTCATGAAAAAAGAAGTGTTTATATGTATATATGTAGGTTCTAGGTTATGTAAAACATTACTGAAGTGCAGTCAAGCGTTGCTTTGGAAACCTTACTTGTATGACAATTGAGTGCAACGTTAATTGGATGACGGTAAATCTTATAATAATTATGATTTATATTAGAAACGGACATTAATTTTGTGGAATTTATAGAAGTGTTTTCATGTCTATTCATAATAGGGTATTACACCCATTCTTGAAAAGTGTCTCAATTAGGTTCTATGGTGCTAATAAACTACTAAAAAAAATAAAAAAAATATATTACATCGTTAAGTGCCACAAAAATGCATTTAAAATTGTACATTTTCAAATTTCGCGCGTAATATTACGAAAACGCAGGATGCAGTAGACGCCATATTGCTCTGTGGCCATGACGTCAATTAGCTGTGTAAACAAATGATAATTTTTTATATTTTAAAAATGAGTTATTATTCTACTTACCGTTGGTGTGCTGTTCCTGAATGCAAGAATACTAGTGTAAAATCACCGAACAAATTATGGATTCAAGTGCCAACTGATATAAATATGAGAAAAACTTGGTTCGAAGTTGCGAGAAGGGATCCTGAATTATTATGTGAAAAAACACGTTTGTACTTTTGTGAAGATCATTTTGATGTAAGTACCGAAGTACCTGCATTATGCAATTTGCATTACCTATCTAAAATACATTTTACAAATAGGTACATATTTTTGGATTATAGTCCTTGGATGTTATAGGTAGAAGCTAGTCAAATAAGTTGCTTACTTTTTATCTTACTTTATAGATAGAACACGACATGGAAAACTATATGAAGTATAAAATAATGGGTTCAGTAAAAAGGATTCGATTGAAACCGCAATGCATACCATCCAGATTCAATTGGAATATAAAACGTAGGACTTCTTTAGATGAATCTCATCTTGCTGAAGCTAAAAAGCTAAGAATATCTATATCTAAAGATTCTGTCCAAGATCATACAGAAGAAGATAATTTCAAAGCGTCATCATCCTGCATTAAAGGTAATTTTACATTAAAATTGATAACGTGTATAATATTTAGTGTAGCTTACTAAAGTAAATCAAAATAATATTAGCAGCTTAGTACCAAATCACCAAGACCTAATGTTGTTGCCAAATTACATGATACTCACTGTTTACCTTCTTCTAATACTTATGACTTATGTAGTATTCTTTATAATACAAGCATTTTTATTATTATTCACTTACAGATTCACAGACAGCACTGCATGTTCCTTGTGTGGCACAAAAATGTGACAAAGCTATTCAAGTCATTCAAGTACAGGAACAAGTAGTTCTGAGCCAGAAACATAAAGCAATTCAGGCTTGTCGAAAGGCAAATTACAGAAGTAAACAGGTTCAAATTGGAGTAAAACATAAAGATGAAATAACTTCACCAATAAAGTTCATTGTATCTACTGCTACATCACCCTTAAAAATACATATGGAAAATGCAGCCAAACCATCTGTATCTCAATCAACTGTGTCACGAAAATTATGTTTCATTGAAGAAAACTGTGATAGTGATACATCATGTACGCCATCTTTAGTCGGGTCAACAGTTGATCAAGACTATTCTTCATCTACGACAAGTCTTTCTAAAACAACTTCAGACACTAGCTTTCAAGCAGAAAATAAAAAGCTTGAAAAGATAAATCTGGCAGGTACTATATCCAAAATAAAAAATAAGCCAAAACTATATATTGGCCTTTCTAAAAATCTATATTTTTTCTTAAATTTAATAAAAAAGCACACTAATTTCTCTGAGCATCATATTGCATTATGTTTAATGAAGATCAAATTAAATAGAACATTTTCTCAATTAGCTGATGATTTTGATGTGTCAGTGACCCAAGCCAGCAATATATTTTTCAATAAATTGCCTGGGATTGTAAAAGTCCTTTCACCATTTATAAAACAGTTTTCAGTAGTATCAATAAAAAAAAATCTACCTATAGCTTTCAGACACAAATATAACCAAGTAACATGTATTATTGATTGCATGGAAATTGAAATTGAAAAACCTACAAAAGCTATCCATCAAGCATTAACCTGGTCAGAGTATAAAAAAACAAATACAATAAAATATCTTATCTCATGTACGCCTGATGGACTGGTTAACTTTGTGTCTAATGGTTATGCAGGAAGGATCAGCGACGTCAACTTGTTAGAACATAGTGGATTTTTGGAATGCTTGCACCCTGGTTCATGTATTTTAGCTGACAGGGGATTTAAACACTTGGAACTATATCTGTCGCAAAAAGGATTTGTTCTTCTGAGACCACCAAGTGTTCCTGCTGGAATGAAACTATCTAAAACAGAAGTAAAACAGACAAAGCAAATTGCCAGCCTTAGAATTCATGTGGAGAGGGTGATTCGAAGACTACGAGAATTTAGCATGTTAAAAATGCATTCAGTTATAAATTCAAATTTAATTGGCATGTTGGATTTATGTATGAGAACAGCATGTGCATTAATAAATTTACAAGATTCTCTAATTAAATGAATTGTAAACAAGTTAATTGTATATGGTTTTATTATTTCCTTGACATCTATATGTATATATATGTACCGCCACCCTTTTAAAATCCTATCTCATGTTTATGGCACACAGAGAGTTATGATGATTTTTTAAAATTTAAAGCCTGTCTGCTGTAAACATGTAACTAACTAAATGTAACCCCATGTGGGATGCAATTATGGAATGACTTTAAAAAATATTAGTAATGAAAAGGTTATTTAAATATTTAATGATTTTATTGTGTATTTGTCACACTTTTACACAGAAGTGGAAAAATATTGTTTTTCCAAAAAGATACAACATTGTCCAAGAGACTCATAACATAACAGTGATCATAATTAACTTTAACAAGGGTCACATTATTATTTTTCTCAAAGTCACTACTAGCGACACAAAAATAACTTTCTTGTGCATGAGAACAATACATCTGTATTTGTATTTGAGCAAAATATCTTTCTGTTATTTTGCCTTCTTTATTAATATAACTTTCTGTAGTTTTGTCAGTAGTGGGACATTTAATTTCAAAAGTGGTTTTTTTGTGTATTCCATCTGGTGAAGCAGCTATCATTGGAAATGTCTTGGATATATACAAACCACATGTTTTAATTTTTATTCCTAATTTATGTTCAATAGCTTTCCTTACATGAGCTTCTAATTTTTTACCCCTAATTATGGCTGATGTTTCTGGAGTCCTTGCACCAAGAATCACAGCAACTAAAGATCCATCGATAGTTTTACAACGGCTAACTTCATAACATTTGGAAGCTGTAATTCTTCCATAACGAAGTTCATGCCATAAGCCACTGTTACTTTGAGCTAGAGTATCTCTTTCAGCATTTTTTATATTAGCATGATTGAACTCTTGTGAGATTTTTGTTAAAAATCTATCACAATTTTCATTATTGTATTTCAATATTAAATTATGTAATGATAAAATAGTTCCACTATCACAATAGTCAGGTTCATGCTTAATGAACTGGCATGTATTTATTTTTCTTTTCTTGCATTTCATCACAAATTCATTCATCAACCCGCTTTCTGGTACAAATTCATTTGGTTTCCGTTTTGCTATTTCTTTTACCCTTAATATTTTTATGGATGTCCCAACTTTAGCAAGATTGGACTTTCTCCAATAACATTCTACTGAGGTGCAGGATGCTTCTTCACTTCGGCGGTGTAACCACATCAAAAATGCCACTCCATGTTTACAACCACCTTCAGATGCAGGACAATCATGACATTTAACACTTGTCACCACTTCTTCTTTTTCATTGACTACAATTGTACCTGCATACGGTTTATTTCGCACTTTGTGTTCTGGACAAACTGTACATTTTACAGTACAAACACTTTGTTCCCTTTTCAGTTGTACGTAACCTATTGCGTCGTCGCCGTAAGACTCCCTTCCAGACCTGAAAACAATGTATACATTTTTAAGCACCTGTTATCATAATTAAATAGCTTTTTTTATATAAAATGTATAATAATTAGAAGGCATTACTTACATCGATGTTTTGACATTCCGTAACTCAGCAGAACAAAAATCGGGATTTGTGGCAAAGAATTTACCGACCATCAAAGAGTTTATTCTTGGCAAATTTGTATTATCTCCTTTTACGTAAGAGTCTTCCATGGTGTTACTTTAAAAATTACGTTTGTTACCAAAATAATAAAACAAAGCAATGTCCGATCAGTTGACACCGACACTTTTGTTTACACAGCCGTATGACGTAATAACATGGCGGCTACTATTTCATGTTGTTCAAAAACAGATTAAAAAAACTGAAAACTTTGAATTTAATTTTAAAATTTATTTTGTTATTTTATCAACTTAAACTAAGATTTTCCGACTGCATTTTGCCCAAGCTATCTCAATAATAGACTTTTAGTATTTTTTTCAAATATAGTAAAATACCCTATTGAGTGGCAACGTAATGGTCTTCTTTCAATACGGAAACTGACAATTGAATAGGGTCCTTTTCCAAATCGGTCCATTCGCAAATTCTGCAATCCTTGTTGGTAAACCTGTAGCTTTACTTATAATAATAATAAATTGTTTATTTCCTCACACAAGATTACAACGATTAGTTTGTGATTGGAACCTTCTTTTAAGCAAAGAATGCTGCAATGCCTGTATTAGAAGACTCCGCTCTTCCATAACAATAGAAAGACATTCATACCTTACTTACTTCATCATGAATGTCTTCTTATTTCTGCTGATACTTTGTAGCGTAATACTGCGAAATTTATGGTCCTTTTGATGTGGCAACCGACCCGAAAATTTAATTTTTGCAGTTTTACTTATAAAGAAAGATTTTTACTAGCCCAGAGGAATTTATGTACACTCAAAATGTGGGAAACCGAATTCTAACACTGAATCTAGGATAATTTAGAATTATCTGACAATTTCAAATCATCAAATTTGTCAGGATTTAGGAACAGTCAGATGCCAAACGCCGCTCGAGTATCATCAGATCACCCAAACTTAGCAGAAAAAGATACTTTCACGAAGTTACCAGGAAGCAAGTATAATAAAACTCCAACAGCACTTTGCTGTTGTGACCTAATTTTAAAAATGAATTGTGTGCTACGAACTAACTAAAGATAAATTGCTTTACTTCGAGATTTAGTAGTGTAGTGCACTATTAATATACAAAGAAAGAAATATGTTCACTCGTAAATACTGAACATTACAGACTGGGTTACATATGTAAAAGAATACTAAACATTAGCACATATTCAGTTGGCTTCATATCGCTGACTGTAGTGCGAGTACAATGCGTTGTTGTGAATCATAATAAATAATGCAGTATGAAAAATGTTGTAGTGTATTTAGGTTGAATAAATACCATTAGGAGTTTCTTGATAGGTCGGCTGAAATAAGAAAGTTCTAGGTGAACAGTTCTTAAATGGACGTATGAAGAGTATCAGCTGTCGGAAAACCCCCACACAATATTATATTAAATTGATACAAACTAATAGCGTATGAAGATCTAGTTTCAAAAGAATAAAGAAACGATGGGAGAAATGTTGTTGACCTTAGGTAGGTTTTGGTTAATTGGTTCGAAAGAGTCACTGCGGCCCTGGAACGCAAAGGGCACTAGAAGGATCACTGGTGGGACCGCGGCCCTGGAACGCAGAATATCACGGGTGGGTTTTAGTCGGTAAGAGTCTGACACTCCCTTCCGCTCTGCCCAGAGCGGGAGAAGTCATTTGACGATTTCCCATCCAGAAAAAAGGTAGTAATGTTAACATAACATTGCATTTAAAATCAGACGCCTAGATAAAGATGTGGACATTCTATCAGCGCGGCAGCGACGTTTGTCCAAGAGTCCAATATGGGGTACGTTTTAGCTACCGAAATATCACGAGGTGTTTTGAACGACAAACCATTACAAACAATCGTTTTAACTGGTAAAAGAATTACACTTTGTCTAGGTCAGCACTCATATGATATAGGCCTAAGGTCTAATATCCCAGAACGTAAACTTGAATTCTGATTCCAACATGAGCACGAAAACGTCAGTGAATGCTTTTCTAATTGACGTTATAAATTGACATTTTCGTGCTCGAGAGATTTGTTTTAGCTGTGCAAGCGCGTTTAGGCATTTGCTTGCTCATTTCTCGAGCAGCGAAATCTTCAATTTATGATAAGCTATATTAACAGTTGGATGCTTCGATGGAGTTGGAATTCGAGTTGAGTAGGAGGACCCACAGATTCTAAAACAAAAAATACTGTAATATCTACCTTTTCTTTCACCAGTACTGGCTAGACTCCGAGAAGCCGATGTGCCGTCAAGTTGGCCTGTCCATGCTGGAGCCCACTTTACGCTTCTGCGTCAAATTCTACACATCAGACCCAGCTCGGCTGGAGGAGGAGTTCACTCGGTACCTGTTCTGTCTCCAAGTGAAGAAGGACCTGGCCACCGGCTGCATACAGTGCAATGAGAATACCGCAGCGCTTATGGCTAGTTATATTGTACAAGGTAAGGAATTGCACGTGATCAGTTGTGGTTGCCGTTTTGTGGTGTACCGCATAACTTGCGTGGTTATATCTTGTAGTACCTAGAATATTTCTTCATCCACATATACGATCTATTTATTAATATACTTATTTGATTTTTTAGCGTGTTACTGGATAATGCATAAGGTGCCTTATGATTCAATGGCAATGTTTCAGAGGTGAATTTTTTTTCGCCCCTAAATACCTAAACTTATTTTATGATCACATGTGGATCATTCATCAGAATATTGCGGGTCTCTTAAACAAAACAGACATCCTAACAATAAATGTACAAGAATTGTTACAAAGACAAATTAATGTTGATATAATATGCATTACAGAACACTTTGTTGTGAAAGGTCAAGAGAATTTGATCAATATACCAAACTTTAAACTAGCCGCATCCTACTCAAGAATAGGAAAAAAGAGGGGAGGTTCATGTATATTGATTAAAAATTGTTATGAGTATAAAGAGCTGTGTGACGTAAGGAAATTATCAATAACAGGAGTCTTCGAGTGTTGTGCAGTAGAATTAACCAAACAAAAAGTTATTATTATATGTGTTTATAGACCACCAAACATATCTAATATTAGTATATTTTTTGATGCTCTAGATGCTGTTTTAAAACAAGTGTGCTGTAAATCTGGGAGGAGGGTGGTGTTATGCGGAGATTTTAACATAGATATTCTCAAACGCAGCAAATTTACCCTTGACTTTGAATTTCTCCTTCTAAGCTATAACCTTAAGTTGCAGATAAGACAACCGACGCGGCCACGAAGCCAAACGTGCTTAGACAATTTTGCATATAACGTAAATCTCAAGTGTGAAAGTGAAGTTATTGATTTTGCTATGTCTGACCATTCGTCACAAATATTACAAATCCGGGTCAATAAAACTTGCATGATAAACTCCTGGCGCATTCAGAAACGCGACTACTCAAAGGAAAATTTAGTTAAGTTCAAAAAGTATTTGCAAGAGCTGTCTTTCTCAGATGTCTATAGCGAGCATGGCCCCAATGAGGCATATGATAATTTTATGGATATCTTTCTTCTCCTCTACGATCAATGTTTTCCAACAAAATGGAAAAAACAACGATCAGAAACAAAAATTAAATGGATATCAAAAGGCATTAGGCTTTGTAGTAAGAAACAAAGAAACTTATTGTGGAAATATAGATTAAATCCATCATATTATAATAAAAAATCTTTTATGACATATTCACGAAGATTTAAAAAAATTATTAAACTCACACAAAGGGCTCAGAATAATTACATTATTAATACCGCTCAAAATAAATGTAAAGCGTCATGGCAACTAATAAATAACGCCAAAAGTATTAAAGAGCCAATCACAAGTATCACCAATCAAAATATCACGATTACAGATCCTAAAGAAATAGCCACAGCGTTTAATGATTTTTTCATTGATCAGGTACAAAGCACATCTATAAAAGCAACCGATAGAACTAGTGGTTTAGATAAAATTCCAAACTCTATTTTTATGTCACCAATAATACCAGAAGACATAATCAGGATAATTAAAAGCCTTAAAAACACAAAAAGTTATGGATATGATGGAGTTGTCTCTGAGGTTCTTAAATTCGTTAGCAATGTTGTGGCTTCCCCTTTGAGTCATGTTATTAATACGAGTATTGTCTCGGGCGTTTTCCCTAATGGACTAAAAATAGTTAAGATAAAACCGATACACAAAAATAATAATAAAGAAGATATGTCCAACTATAGACCGGTGGCCTTAATTCCTATATTATCTAAAGTATTTGAAAAAGTAATTTATGAAGCAATACATAAGTTTTCAAATAAACATAATATATTATGCGATGAACAAATGGGTTTTAGAAAGAATAGAAATATTAACACTGCAATATACAACTTTTTATCGTATATAATGCCTAATCTAGATAATAGGAACCCTGTATGTGCTATCTATACCGACATGACTAAGGCGTTCGACTATGTAGACCATGAAATTCTTTTGGAAAAACTTGATAGCTACGGTATACGCGGGAATGTCCTGAATCTAATTAAATCCTATCTTAGTGGACGAATGCAATATACGGAATTGACCAGGGTATGCCTTAATTCTAAATGTGAGCTTAGATACACATCTGACAGAAGAGAGGTAAAATATGGTGTGCCCCAGGGAAGCGTACTGGGACCTCCACTATTTCTCCTATATATTAATGATTTGCCTCGTCAAACGCAGCAACCCATGGTATTATTTGCGGATGACAGTACAGCAATCATCAAGTGTACTAATATAGAGACATATGAAAGAGAAATTAACAATACATTAGAAACAATTATAAATTGGCTTGAGACAAACAATCTTAGAATAAATCTAAAAAAAACAAAAATTATGCATTTTTACCAAAGAATACGGAATGATGACATAAATGTAAGTTATAATGGTCAAAATGTCGACACGACTTGTGTTGCAAAATTTCTTGGAATTTTAATTGACAGTAACTTAACGTGGAAACCACAGGCCGATGAGGTTTGTAAAAAATTAAGCCAGTTAGCATATGTACTATACAACCTGTCACATAAAGTTAGTAAAGAAACACTTCTGGCAGCCTATCACGGGTTAGTTGCGTCAGTATTAAGGTTTGGTGTAATATTTTGGGGCAACTGCACCGAAAGGGAGGAGATTTTTAAGGCTCAGAAACGGTGTATTAGAGCTATGTCAAATCTTAAGGCCACAGATAGTTGTGAACCTATGTTTCGATCTCTGGGTATACTAACTTTTCCTTGTTTGTACATTTTGGAGGTGGCAATTTTTGTAAAAACTAATTTAAGATTATTTCCGTCTCTCACTGATAAAAGAAAACGTCCAGGTCACTTGAGATCCCAATATAAAAACTTATTGCACACAGGTAATTACAAAACAGCACTGCTAAAAAAAAGTATTATAACAATGGGACCTGTTATTTACAATAAAATACCTCATACTTTTAAGGAGTATTCGGTACACATTCTTAAATCTAAGTTAACAGGACTACTTTTAAAAAGATGTTATTATTCAGTGAAAGACTTTTTAAATGATTTGACATCAGATAATGACTAATATTATTCATTAAATATATGACATACATAGATCAATAATTGTTATTTGTTAATTAGTAGCTTTTATAATTTACTGAATATCTGCTTTAATTTTACTGTTGACAATTTTATTTTTTCTATTTTATCTATTATTGTATCTGATTTTAATTGCTGACATTTTAAATTTTAATATTTTATCAATTATTGTAATAATTTGCACGCCGTAAGGTAAAATGTAGCTGATCTCATATAATTATGTCCATCTTATACTGTACCTACATTTGGAGCTAATAAAATTCTGATTCTGATTCTGATTCTGATTCTGAACAGCACAAAGAAATACAGCTGTTCATTACGGCTCGTATGACTCGTCAAAATGTCGAGAACAGATTTTTTTTTTCAAACAACAGTTTACTTACCTGTGTAGTTCCACAAGCCTGAATGTTACGCATTCTAAAACAGCATTTACTTGCGAATTATCTTTTCAATACGACCTTGTTGACGTTCAGCACACGCGTGTCCAAGACACACGGTCGTTTTAAGATAATCTAACTTTATAAGCCATGACGCGGTTCTACCGCAGCACCCCTATAAAAGCTTCGCTACAATATTCACCGAGTATGTAAACAAGGTGTTGTGACCTTAAAACTTGTATTGAGCTCACAAACTTCCCTCGCCACACAACGCAACTTTAATAACGTGGTGTGACCTAAATCATCAACAATTCCATGTTAATAACGAACGGCCAAGTAGGCTAGTTGAGTATTAACGTTCAGTTAGTATTCATGGAACCATCTAGGTATACTTACTATGATACCAGTAATAGGGCTGGGTAAATACTGAACGATTCTATTGGACTGCTATAAAAGTTTTGGACACACACACACTGTTTCAAAATTTGTAAATATGTGAGTACCATATGCTCATTTAGAATATGAATAAGGTTACTTGGTTCTTTAACTAGTATACTTGGTGCATTGTTCTCACATATGTATGTTTTCTTTTGTACCAAAAATTGTAAAACATTTATTTGAAAATGGTAACTATGGATTTTATTGTCCGTTCTTCTGCATAAGAATCTACATTTGCGAATGCACGCTAGACTCACTTTATTATTTTAACGTAAAAGTTGACGTTCAAAAGTGCTGTTTAATGGCTTAATTAAAATAAATATTTTGACTTTGACTTCGTAATTAATGTTCCTTGTTTGTCTAATGCATTTTAATCCGTCGCCAGAGATTACTTTCTGGCTGCCTGAAAGTAGTCGAAGATTGACGAGAAAAGTATTAACGTCTAGTTAGTATTTGTGACGAGGAGCTCGTGGCTAAATTATAACAGCCGCACGGGTCGATCGTCTAGGTTATGCAACGCTTGCCGAGGTTGGTCTGTGGATGGGTGAACATCTTAACATAACGAGACTTCTCCGTGCCTCGGAAAGCACGTTATGCCGTTGGTCCCGGCTGCCATTTGGAGATCTTTGGCAGTCGTTACGGATTGTCAGAAGCCAGAAAATCTGACACCAGTCTTGCCAAGAAGTACCGTGTTCCCCAGTTAATGGGTTGTGGAGGTCTGGTAGGCAGCCGCTTCACGTAAAATACTGGTATTCAGCTGAATCCTGCATGACTGGGAGCCGACCCCAATATAGTTGGGAAAAGGCTAGGCAGATGATAGTATTTGTGACGCCATGTATAGTCTAATACCAGTATTAGTGCTGTTTAATGACTGCTGGAGTACTATAAAAGTTTGGGATATCATAATTTATCCTACCTAAGACCTAAGTTTAGTTTTCTTGAGCTAAGATCAAATCTTTTGCCAAAGGTTTGTCACTGGCTGCCTGCAAGTAGTCGAGGAATGAGAAGAACGGCGTGTAATTTTGTGCCTTAAGTTTTGCATTAGACTAAAGTCAGTTAATCATGAGATAGCTTATCTCAATGAAATTCCTGACGAGCAGAATTGCGAAGTTGTGTTATCGACATTTAATTTACTTGCTTACTTACCTTTCAGCTTGAATAAAATTACTATTGTCAGATAGATACATATGCCGTGCCCAAATCGTTGTATTGTCCATTTCAAAAAGTGGTCGGCCAATTCATACATTTTAAAAAATCCTCGGCCCGATCACGAAATTGCCAAATTTATGATATGGCAACGACAGATATACTATATCGTACACCATAACCACCACCACTATTGTTTTATGATATGTGTATGTATATATATATTTTTTTTCTAAATTGTTCGTAGCGGAATGCGGCGACTTCGTGCCAGAAGACTACCCGGACCACACGTACCTCAGCGGCTACAAGTTCTTCCCCGGACAGGACTCAGAGTCCGAGAGGCGGATCATGGAGAACCATAAGAAGCATCTGTAAGCCCTTACACAATCAGACGCCATGCTACAATGTTACGGACAAGCTTCTACAAACGTCGTTACATTGTAAAATGTCGCGTGAAATTGTAAATTATATTTTTTAATAAGACTCGGAAATAATGAAAATGACTGAATTTAGGCGGGATTTATTCTATACAAAACCACTTTTTCATGATATATCAATAAATTATAATATAATAAATATTAATGACAATCTAACGAATTCTGCAATTTTCCGGTGACAGCTTCAAAGTTGGATATTTTACAAAGGAAACGTACTTCCAGGATGTAAAGTCACCCTCGCTGCAAAGTAAAGTCGCCGGCACTGATCGCCAGTGTCAGCTATATGTGTGTTTTTAGCAACAACACTATTTCTTACAAAATGATTAGCGATACCTGCAATCGTTAATTTACGTAACACTAAAACCAAAGTTCTAACATAAACAAGAATCAAGTACTAAGCAACAAAAGTCTCCAGACTTACGGAAACAAGATAACGCAGTATAATCCGAGTAATTGGACCAATCAAAGGAGTTGTACTGATTGTTTTTTCTTTTCTTTTGTATTGCAGAGGCCAGAGCCCTGCGGAGGCTGACTTAAACTTATTAGAAACTGCGCGAAGATGTGAACTTTATGGTGAGTGTAGTATTGGCTGACTGTTCTGTTTTAATTGGCTTTTCTATGATAATGTTATTTTCATATATCTTGTGGGCATTATTTTTAGATGGAGTGTTAAGATTGTTATGGTATTTCGTACAAATTGGCGAGTCCATATTCGTAATATTTTTTTAGGATACAGTTCTCCTATAACTTTTTAGATCTAGGCATTGCGTATGCATATTAAAAGGTTCGTTAATTACCAATAACACTTGCTAGTGTGGACAACCGTGAGCAGTAAAGGTTATTTTTGTATTAAGTTTGTAATTTTGTTCGTCTTTTCTTGCGTAATAAAAGGAATTCGTTTTTCGTAGTCACCATAATAATGATAAAAATCTTGACTTCTGTCTGCCCAGTTGGAAAATGGTAGAAAGTTATAGTAACTCGTTATTTTACGCCTTAATATGTAACCATCATGCGTATTATTTGTTTCAGGAATAAAGATGCATCCAGCGAAAGACCACGAAGGCGTTCCGCTGAATCTAGCAGTGGCACACCTGGGTATCATAGTGTTCCAGAATAATACAAAGATCAACACATTCAGTTGGGCTAAGATACGGAAAATATCGTTCAAGAGGAAAAAGTTCCTCATCAAGCTGCATCCTGAGGGTTACGTTAGTGTAAGTACTGATTATTTAGTAATTAAGTAAGTATTGAGTATGTATTGATTTACTTATTGGATAAACTGCGAGCAAACTAAAGGTGTCATCTCCACAGGCGAGTGAATCGGTGCGTTAGTCTCATCATCTAATAGGGTAGTTGACTAAAAAAAAAACTAATTAGTCCGTCAGATAGATTTCCGAAAAAAATATTGGACACGTATTTTTTCTTTTTTCATGTAAACAAAGAAGACGATACAGTGCGTTGAAAACTCGTGTGACGTCACTTCGTGCTACAATTTTTCCCACGCCGTGACGTCACAAGCCCCCACCCATGATCTTTGAAGCTTTTTATCTTCGTAAATTTTTATAGATTTGATAAAGCAAAAAATACGTGTCCAATATTTTGCGATAATCTAACTGAAGGACTAAATAGAATCATATTTTTATTTCTCAGGAAACAGCCCTATTCAAAAGCAACCATGATTAAATCTCGGGGCGATACGTTGTTCGCACGTTAGTGTATATCGCCGAGATTCTCTCGCCGGTTATTTATTTTATGGCACTATCCCCAAAAAACAGCTAAGTGCAAATCGGACTTACACTTAACCGGTTCTGCACCATAAACCGAAAATTTTTGTTTCTAATCTGGATTGAGACACAACTGGAACTAAAGGGTCCCCCTTTAGTTCCAGTTGTGTCTCAATCGTTGATTATTATTATTATTGGTTTTCATCGTCTGACTGACAAATAAAACCCAAAAGATGAGGCAGACAATATTATAAAAATAGCGTCAGTGCTCAAAAATACCAGTGGCCGTATTACGAGGTGCCAATTCCATCATGATTCGTGTGAGGGAAAGAGATAGTGCTATTCGTCTTGTGTAACTCCGTCTCTCTCTGACACAGAAATCATGATGGATTTAAGACGTCATAATAGGTCGCAAGCTTGTTCGTGAGGCCTCCAAAAAACTTGTAAACATTTAATTGAAGTTATTTGTAATATAAAAGATTAAATAACCTAATATATTTTGCTGATCGTATTTTTTTCCTACAGGGTTACTACCGCGACGTAGTAGAATTCTTCTTCGACGGCCGCAACGAATGCAAGAACTTTTGGAAGAAGTGCGTGGAGAACCACGGATTCTTCCGCTGTTCGAGCGTGCAGCGACAGCCCAGGCAGAAGACTAGGGTCATATCCAGGGGATCTTCGTTTAGGTGAGATATTTCAGAAGCTGGGTTGAATGCGGCAGGGAACCCTGAAACATGGCGATGGATGTGGCCTATGTCAAGGTAGTAGAGTGAATGAGGAGCAAGCTAAATAGCATAATCAGCCTTTTAATGTTCCCACTGCTGGGACACAGGCCTCCTCTCTAGGAGAGGGAATGGGCCGTAAACCACCACGTGGGCCCAGTGCGGGTTGCTAAATAGCAGGCCATTGTTTATTGGATCAGTCTAGGCTCATGATTATGATGTGTTAAGTGTTCAGACGGATGGTTGCCGTTACTGCAGGCTCTGTTAAATTTTTTTTCCATCACCACTGACAAAGGCTTGCACTGAAAGTACAGGCCCACTTAAATCTGTGTGGTCCTTTCCTAAAAAAAACATTTCAGACACAGATCTGCATGGTTCTCATGTAACGTGTTGTGAATGTGAGTACCATGTAGATCGCCATATTAGGGTCGCGTTTCAATTAATATGGCAGTTTGAGTTATTTGTGTGGCCTATCCAAAGGTCCTTACTTTGGTATTGTTCGTCAAATTGTTGAGCTCCTTAAAGATCTAAGTTTGAGCTACTCGGTAACTGACAAATGCTTGCACTGTCTGGACAGGTCCACTCAAATCTGTGTGGCATTTTCCTCAAAAGGCCACCTCAGACATTAACCTACATGGTTCTCATATGATTTGACCGGTACGGATTGTATGGAATTTAAAATAAATTTTGACAGTTGGTTTCGGTGTTTTTTCTCAGGGTAGTTGGCTAGAAAACACCGGTCACAATTACTAGCTTAAAATTACCAAAAAATATTGGACGTTTAAAAGTGTTATGTTTAACCTACTTACAAAATAAATATCATTGACCAGTTTAAACTGACTACCCGAAAAGTGGATGCTTATAACACAAATAAATTGTGTTGCGTGCTTGTCGTGTCTATTTCGAAAATTTTGTTTTATTGTAATCATGAAACTTCTCTGTTCTCATGTTGGTCACAATTACGGTGGATAGTTTTACCAAGACATGAATTTGCGACTCATTTCATTTGGGAGAAAAGTTTTGCCCATTCGTGTGTTATTATTTAGCGCTTCATAAGCATCACTAACAAATGATATCTTGAATGAAAACTTAACACTTCGATAGTAATAGGTATTTGATTATTATACATAACATAGTAATAACTAATTTAATTATTTCTTATAGGTATAGCGGTAAAACCCAGAAACAAATCGTCGAGTACGTACGAGATAACTACGTGAAACGACAAACATTCCAGAGGTACGTACACAATCATCACATACATAAGCTTAGCTTAGGCAGATATGTACTCTAGTAGAATTCGACATTGACGCGGGATAAAAGCGGCAAGGGGCTCTAGATAAAGTAACATTTTGCTAGCGATTACTATTGTCAATAAGGTCCAAAATGTATGCGGTTGATATGCGCTACCGAAATGTCACGTGTTTAGTTCTATATATTTTGGTATTTCGACAGTCGCTGAATTTATTTTGTCTAGAGCCGAAGTAGTGGAAATAATCAATTTTATCTCGCGTCAAACTCAATAATGCATGCATATAAAATAATATAAAATCAGCCTTAGCCGCTATATTTCTTAATGTAACTTATAACTACTGCTAGGCGTAGCTAGACAATGCTTATAGATGTAATATAGTTTGTTACAAAACAAACCGAGGTTTAGGTTACGTACGGGAATAATTTAATTTAAGCTAATACTAGCCTAATTGTGTCCTAAAGGTGAGTGGTTAGCATGGGCTGGGAGACACTAGCTTTTGGTTTTGTCTTGTGGGCGTTTGTGTGACGAAAGAATCGACTATACGAACAAATGCATGATGTAAACAACTGTCCCTCGAATATAACGATTGGTTAGCGTGAGGCTTCGATAGTTTTGTAATAATCGATGGTGATTACTCTGTGGCCACGAATGAATGAGACGCACGACATTTTGCACGATGCGTGCAAAATTAAATTTGGAAATGTTATCGGTGTATGTGGGATAAGTTACTTGGGTCTGTTTATTAGCATTACTAAATTATAATTGACATATATTACAATAATTCGAATTTGGCCTGGACGTGCAGAAATATATGGGTCCATGAATTTTGCACGAAACGACTAATTTTTCTTGGAAATCATTATAAAACTGTCCGTTTTTAATGTTAAATGAAAAATTCACAGTAAACCCAAGTAACTCAACTTCATACATCCAAATAATACATTTTCAAATGTAATTTTGCACAAGTCATGCAATGTGTCGTGCAATCTTTCAAATCGTGGGCAGAGCATAGCATATACTCGAGCATGCGCTATATCCGTTGAAATTTCCGCTTCTTATAAACGAGTGCGGTGTAGTGGCGAGTGCGTTGCGTTGCGACGGCACTGACAATCGGTCGGAGGATGGTGTTGTCGTATCACTTAGGGTTTGTCTATGATGGGTCTGCGTTCTGAACTTAACGCCGCGAAAACCCTCTTTCCTTCTCAAAAATCGAAAATTTTCAAAAACGGAATCTTGTCTACGGTTCCCTAGCTAGCAGGACACTAGAATTTAGTTGGTCACGCTTGCTTGACGCACGAGGACCGCAGGCCTGTCGCGGCGCGACGCGTAAGGGCACAGATAACATACTGTACAGGTGCTCGACTTCCTACATTCTGCGACCGGCGCACGCACACATGCGCAACGCACGTCTATATAGGGTTTTATTGTTATGACGTCATCGAGTGCCACCGTGACCAGGCCATACTGTGATTTCGGTAGTAGCCTGTTGAATCTACATCATACATCGCCTGTTACTTTTTATTCCCCACTCTGGACCTTACATTGAGATGTTGACTATAATGAGGAAATTTCCTGTGCACCAGATTAAGCGCAGATAGGAAGTCGAGTACATGTGTTCAAGAAATATCTGTGTGCTTGCCTTAGTAGCGTCAGATAGTTAATTTATTTAAACGAAGTAGGGGATAAACCTCAGTGCACAGATATTTCCATGTCGTATGTGATCTGTGAGAGGGGCGGCCACACACTCGGGATCGGGTATCGGGTAGAGTGCGAAACCAAAAGCTGGTGTCAGTCGTCACCATCCTCTGCCCGACTGTCGGCAGGTCGGGGTCGTTCCGCGCGTCGCGCTCCGTGGGCGGCTCGCGCGGCAACGTGGCGCCCGCGCCCGCGCCGCTCGGCCAGAGCCTCTCCGCGCACCCGCTGCTGCCGCTGCCGCCCGGCTCCGACGGTACGTACGACCTCACACGAACATACACGAACATGCCCGAAGGTACTGCGTTACATGGCTGTTTGACGTCACGTCTTATAATTGTTCCCGATTTTTATTTGATTCTGTATCCGAATTCGCTTTCTAACTCAGTTGCACCATAAATACACTAGATGTATTCAACGCTAAACGTATTTGAACATAACTGTCATTTTCAAACGTTTTATATTCGTGGAACCAATTTTTAAATGCGTTTAGCGTTTATTAATGCATATAGTGATTTGTATTTCAAGTGGACTTTAAACTCTGTTATTCTGGACCTCCCACCCTTTCAAACCGTTCGTCGTGTGTTTCTGTCCCTCCGTCACAAGTCACGTGACTAACTGTCGGTGTGTCCTGCAGCGATTTCCCTGGAGTGGGACAAGCAACCTCACTACCTGGAGGCTTCTCTGATGATGAAGGGCTACAGTGCGGAGGAGGCGCGCGCGGCAGCGGCGCGGGCGCGCAGTCCGGCGGCCGCGACTCGCCCACCGCTCGTAGCTACCGCCTATGCCACCACGAGAGACAAGGTAACACTATAGCTTCAGTTATATAGATGCCATAACAACTACAAACAGTAAAGAACATGGATTTAAACAGTAAAGATGGGCCATCCGAACGGTTTGCTTATACGACCGCTTCCGAAAACTGCCGACCGTTTAGGACCATTTGTGGCGGCAAAAAAAAGAGCGGTCTGCTCTGTCTTTATGTATGTTGCCGGGTTATTGTAAACGCCGTAAGTTCATAAAATATCGCGTGAAATTTTTAGCTCAACTTAAGGGCGCACCGAGTTTCTAGCGCTAATCGATTTTAGGTATTCTATGCGCTCCGTATATGTGTGCGTGAGGCACACCGGCAAGAGAGCCGCGCCGACCGCGCGCCGCGCGTATAGTAACTTATCGGCTATATAAGTAGGGTAAAAATCCCAGTAGTCGACCTTTTATTTTCAATTTCAAATTATTTATTCTTCAAAGTAGATTCAGTAAAAACTACTTTCGTTAGTACGTAAGGTTCGACTTTTAATTCCATTCAGTAACTTGACGGTAAATTTGACAGATTTTAATAAAAAACAGCTATTTGAGTTGGTGTAAGAATAAACTATATTCAATAAATTTCACAAATGTACTTGTCGGAGAAGGCATGTCTGTCTCTCGTTAGCATCAGGCACATTTTAATTAGTACTGTGGGCGTAATAAGGGTAGTGTTGGTTATACCGCAATATTAAAACGGTTTGCAGTTCAAATCAGATTGCAATTCACGAACAAGTCAGTCACACTAGCGAATCACACACTGTAGGTACCTATACAACTCAACGATACGGAACGCGACAGTTTCTGTGCATATGTTGTTCGTACGATGTCCAATGTTTCGATGATCCCGAGAGCTTTTTTTTTTTGAAAAAGCTCTCGGTATTATCACTCGCAGTTCAGCACACTAAGGCTACTGCGTAACTGATAGATCCTGTGGTGGTCTCAAATGAATTTAAAGCCCCCAGCCAGGGCTAAAAACTACTTAAAACCTAAATGACCGCTCGCTAAGGACACGGGCCTCGGCTTAGCAGGGTCATTGAGGGAGGGCAGCAAGGGACAGGCTGGGTCAGGTTGATATTATTTTGGTGATTTAACGGTAATGGCTCAGCGGCGCAGGCCGGCTCGTTAGGCAAAAGAGGGTTTTGACGGGGGCGTCGCGATGTACCTCGTCGGCGAGGCCGGTATACGGAACGCGGTCTGTGTTTGTTTTTCCTAAGAGTACTGGTTTCCCTACTACTCTCTTGGTTCTGGGTGATGGGGTCATCGGGCTCAACAAGGGTATGCCGCGGTCGGCGGATCTTGCTGATCTGGGAGGGCGTGTATCTGGTAGCCGATACGATAAGGGGGTTCTGGTGCTTTTCAGCGGACTCTATGAAACGCTTTGAAAAACGTTTCATGAACTGTTTGATGGTGGGGATGCGGAGGTCGACATGGAGTCGCTCATTCCTAACGTACCACGGGGCTCCTTAACCTTTCGAAGAAACCGATTTTGGATAACCTGCAACCTATGGATCTGCTGAGGCTTAGCGTGTGCGAAGGCTATACACGCATAAGTCATTATCGGGCGTATGCACGTGGTGAAAATGCATAGTTTGCATTTGAGGTATAGCTTGCTGCGTGCATTCAGGATGTAATGAAGCCTACCGAGAGCGAAAACGGCACGACTGCGTACCGTCTTTATGTGCTCTCCGAAAGTAAGCTTTCAGTAGGGGATCACACCTAGATATTTGGCTTGCTCCACCCAAGGGATCGGCATGCCAAATAACGTGATTGGGCTGGGACGTGGTGGGAAGAGACGAGTCTGGGGCTTGTAAAACAAGATCGCCTGACTCTTCTCTGGGTTGACTTCCAGTCTCCACTTCCGGAACCAAGCGCCTAGTGCGTTCGCGGATCTCTGGAGGTGGCCGGCTATTGCTTTCTCGCTATTGCTGGAGCAATAGATCGCCGTGTCGTTAGCAAACAGAGCTAGCTGTGTCTTAGTACTAGTGGGAATATCGGTACTAAATAGCGAGAACACTAGAGGAGAGAGGACACCGCCTTGGGGTACTCCGGCGTTTGAGATTTGAGTGAACCTGTCCAAACAGTGCAAGCATTTGTCAGTTATCATGTAGCTCGAAATTAAAACTTTAAGGAGCTCAACGATTTGACGATCAATGCCAAAGTAAAGACATTTGGGTAGGCCACATAAAGAACTAAAGCCGCCAGACTAACATGAAATGAACCTCTGACATATGTACACAATACGTTATATGAGGACCATGCGACTTTTAATAACTTGTCTTCAAAACACGTAACATTATTTTTCTTTGAACTGTCAAGTGTCAAGAATAGAATTAAAAGTCGAAGTATGTTTTTGCAGGCAGATTCTATTGAATTTCTGATAATGAAGTTACACGGTAAGTACTTTGTTCGTTATGGCAAGACTTTTTCGGGAATAAAGAAGCCAGCAAAATTGTTATGTACAATACCAACGGTTAGTATATAATTATTTTTAGTGAATCTCTGCTGGAAGACAACAAATTTGTTTCGGTGTAATTGGCATCCTATAATAAAACAGAACATTTGATGTAATTATAATTTCTATAATTATCAACAAATCTGGTTTGGGATGAAAGTAACACTTATTTCATAAAAATAATTAGTTTCTGAACTTGCAATTCTAGAGTTTGATAAATTTTGTAATCGGTCTTCCATGAAATTTACCCTGAAAATTGAAAGATTGAAAAATTGAAAAGTTAAAAATAACGAATCCGAAATAAGCAGTATCTTTGTGCTCTTGGTTTCTGTACAAAATTTTCTATTTTTAACCGACTTTTAAAAAAGGAGGAGGTTCTCAATTCGGATGTTTGTATTTTTTTTTAATGTTTGTTCGCGCATAACTCCGTCGCTTGCCAACCGATTTGGAAAATTCTTTTTTTGTTGGTTTGGTTGGTTGACTTCCCAAATGGTCCCATAATTTATTTTATCGAAATCGAACAAGCGGTTTTTTTTGTTAATTTCAATAAATGATAGCAAATCTGTCGGGATAGCTGAAATCGCATATTTGTTTATTGTTTACACCAATTTATAACACGTACGCTGTGATGGGTATGTTTAGCTGGGAGTGAACCACTAAAAAGTGAAAAATAAATAAACTTTTTACAAAAAATAAAACCGAATTCTAAACTAAAAAACCAAAAAGTATAAAATAACTTTAATTTCGGAAATCGGTGTGTTCAACAACAAAAAAGCAACCAAAAACACCGAGTTCCGAAATTAAAGTTATTTTATACTTTTTGGTTTTTTTTGTTTAGAAGTCGGTTTTATTTTTTGTAAAAAGTTTATTTTTAGTATATTGTGTGTACATAAAAATAAATAAATAAAAATGCTGTATGACAGATTTGTGTCATGTTTTTATTTGAGTTCATTATTACAATTTAAGGTAAGTATATCGTTTAAAAATCGTATTTCATTACTACTACAGCAAAAAAATATCTTGTATTATTTAAGGTTATTTATTTAACCATTATGAAACCACCCTTACGCAAAAGATGTGTTACTTTTGGGTTACATTTTTGTGTAACGGTAACAGAAAATCTGTTGTGTTACTTTTGTGATATTATATTTGACAATTTTGGTGGCCTTACCCTAATTCATTTCTTCATGCAAGCGTTTATTTAGCATTGGTTTTTCGCCAACCCCTTCTTTGTCTTGATTTCTTTACTTTGTTCCCCATTTCAAATACGCTACAATTCATTTTCATACAATTTTCTTCGTTACGTTATTAAATCCGCGCGTGAGCGCAAGCGACACAAGCTCCCCGTCCGATGGCCAACGGCGGACTAACGCGGACAGGAGGGCGGCGCGGCGGCTCTGCTTATAATGGGCAAAATTCGCGCGAATTTAGGTATTTCCTTCTTATTGTTAAACAAATACATATTTTGAAAATGTAAAGTGTATACGTTCTATAAAACATGTAGTTTTGTCATTATTAAAAAACTGATGACCTTTCGCGAAGTATTCACGCCGTACTAAGCGTTTGTTGTGTTTTTTAGAGATAACTTTGTGAATTTATTCTATCGAGCTAACTTTATCAAATCGTGTTTCCATCGTGTATACTGCCTAGTATATATGGCCAATAATACCAATTTATTTCCTTAGATTTTAATTTAATTGTTTACTACTTCAAACAACCGTTATAAAAGCGCGTTTTTGTGTATAAAAAGCTCGGTGCCCCGTTAATAAGTCACTGATAAATTGGAAACGAATGAATTTGGATGGGATTTATTTAAAATAGTATAATTAAATAAAGATTTATTGCAATGTTTCCGAGTTTGCATCTATCCTGTGACATTCATATAAGTCAACGGTCAAGTAGCCGAGTTAAGTTCTTACTGAGCTGCTTCGCAAAACCATTTCAAGCGGGTCAACGATTCGTCGTACGAGTTGTTGAGCATTTGCCTCGTGAAGTCGCGAACTTGCGCGGGCTTTCTGCACCCGACTTCAACATTACTCGTATAGGGAACGTGCAGAAACTATAGATGGCAGCACAGACGCTTCAATGTCAAGTATATTTTACTTATAAGTTTCAAATTTTCAACGATAGATGGCACAGTCTACTTCGTGCACGTTCCCCCTTAACTGAGGGTGCAGGATTTTTTGTTATTTACAACGTAAAAGTTTGAGATTTGCAACACTAGATGGCATAATTTACGCCGTTCACGTTCCCTATAGACAAAGAGAAATTCAAACTCGCAAACACATCTTCCAAAACAAAATTACTCTTTTCTACATGAAACTTACAATAGTATTCTTATGTTTTATCCGCTTTCTAGATATTTCATAACACCAGAACAAGTCTGGAATTAGTTAATAACAGACGTATTTGTACCTTTGCATAATGATCTCTGATTTCCGCTTTTATTTGACTTCATATAGTTTTGTATTTGTTTCTTTCAGCTTGCAAAACTGTACAGCAATCAAATCGTAAGAGCCCAGTATCAATTGGCGTATTATCTTACTTCAGTGTTTCTAAACGTTTGGTGGATCATTTCTAACTTTCTTTGTTCATATCATGGCGTCGCGATGTCATCTTGCCCATTTTGGTTACGAAAAGTAATTGTGAATCAGAAACCACTTTTTACGATTTCATTTCATTAAGGGAAGGTTCATATCTGACGGAACATGCGTCGCGTATTATCGGTCGCGTAACGCCAGAACAGACAAATGTATAGAAAAATACTTGACCGTTCTCACTCGACGCACTAACGTATCATCGGTTGAGTGTGAACGGTCAAGTGTTTTTTCTATACATTTACGTTACGCGACCGATAATACGCGACGCATGTTCCGTCAGATAAGAACCTTCCCTAAAACACATCGATTCTTATGTTATTCTAAAATCGATTTTTAATTCGCTATAAGAGATTTTAAG
This sequence comes from Hecatera dysodea, assembly GCA_905332915.2. NCBI lineage: Eukaryota > Metazoa > Arthropoda > Insecta > Lepidoptera > Noctuidae > Hecatera > Hecatera dysodea. Next base: position 5,359,169 of record HG995288.1, on the reverse strand, counting down.
ATATTAGTTTGGCTCTATAGTAATCCGTAAATCCCACAGTCTACAAGGTAGATTCTTCACACAGAAAATTAAAAAAATGTTCGTGTGTAACCAAAATAGACAAAACAGGCATGGTTGGCGGAGTCATGGACAGATCTTTTATTCTCTACTCGTAACACATAATTATTTGACTCGAACACATTTGACTAATTATTCTTCTGATCAGTTTTGTTAATTAAACTATCTACGACCGATATAATAGTGAGTTGAGAGAGCATAAAAACTGTTACATATTTTATGAAAATAATTGGTGTTTTCCTAATGTGTTAGCTCCTAATAGAAGACAAATAATCATATTTGAATTAGCCGTGACTGAATGTTTTTTATGCTTTCTCGACAAACCAAACTAAATGAACTTCATAAAGTAATAACATTTGCCAGTTTTTACTCAAAATTGTTACTTCTTTTTATTTATAATACTTACTTCTTATGGAATATTTTTGTGGGTGAAGGGTTTCAAAAGCAAAATGTTAATGCACAAACCCAGTCATCTCGCACACTTTCCGTTACGCACTTACGGCACGGGGATCCATTTGTACGTAACCCGTCAACTTGCGGTGTTGATCTATGGCTTAATATGTAGTGTATTATTCCCCAGGCTCCCGAGCTAGTGACCCATGCCGAGGTCAATCATCATCCTACGGAGGATTCGCCTCTGCCTCATCGGACGACGACACCGTTGGTCTGTATATTCTCTGATGACCGTCATTTTGTTCGCTTGTGTAATCAATATGTAACATTCGCGTGTGTCGCAGGTTTCTCCGGAGAGTACATGGAGCCAGGCGAGTTTGGCGCGTGCGCGTGGGCCCGGCCGCGCGCCCACTCCGCCGCCGCGTGCGCGCCCAGGTCAGACCCCCGCCTCGCCCCCCTCGCGCCCCTCGCCCCGCTCGCCCCGCTCGCCGCCGCGCCCCGCCACGCAGCGCCCCGCCGCCGAGCCGTGCTCTAGCGGTTACCCGGACTTCGTGCTGGCGAAACATTCCTCGAGCTTTAAGAAGTCGTCCGAGCGGCTCGAGTACGAGCTGTCGCAGAGCAACATCTACTCCGCGTGCCCGTCCACGCGCTCCAGCCGCTCGGGCGGCTCGCTGCGCGTGGACGAGGACGAAGACGACGACGAGCCCGAGCGGCCGGGCCGCGCGCGCATCACGTGGCGCCGCAGCGCGTCGTGCCGCAACCTGCGCGACTACAGCTTCGACGAAGCCGGGCGCGCCAAGCGGCGCCGTGACGCGCGCTCTCTGCTGGCCGACCTGGACACGCTGGCGCGCCTGGATTCGCCCGTCACGCGCTACGACGAGGCCCGCACGCGCGCCTTTGTGTTCGGTGAGCGCGGCGGCGTCGAGGCCGCCAGCATGCTTCTGGGCCGCGCCTATTCGTCCTCGTTTCCAGGTGCCATCGGCGAGCCGCGCCTCGACCTGCCGTCGTTCGCGCGCACGGGCTCGCAGGACGACCTGTCGCACGATAGTTACGAGGTGATCGAGCGCTCCGACGACGAGTCGGAGACGCGCCGCTACGCGCGCGTGGCGCCCCGCGGACTCCGTAGCACCGCGCGCACGCGCTCGTGCTCGCTGGACTCAGGTAACGACCTGCCCTCGGACGACGACCGCTCGCTGTCGCACCTGTCGGAGAGCGACGACCACGAGGGCGCGGCGGACGAGCCCGTGTGCCTGTACCGCAGCAACAACGACATCCCGCTCGACCCCTTCCTTGTCGACGACCCGCGCGTCCTCCCTCGCGAGAAACTCTCGGTGCGCTCTGATGGTAATTTCTATAAGGAAATCAAACGAGCACTCGGCTCGCGAACGTCTAGCCAAGAGTCGAAGAGTGACATTTATGATTCTAAAATATCCAAAAGTAGCGCCGAATCAAGCAAAAAGTCCCGGGACAGCGTTTATCATACGGACAGTAAGAAGTCCCGCGAGACTCTCAAAAGTAAAAGCTCCGATAGGTCCGGCTCGCGAACTTCCAGTCAGGATTCGAAATCTGATTATTATGATTGCAAAAAGAATTTGTATGAGCCTGACGAAATTAGTATGAGGCGACGTAGTATTACTAGTATACAGAACGCTTACATTGACCCGTTCGAACCCATTTCACCTTCGTCTAGTCCCGACTCGACCAAAGATTTCTTTGATACCCAAGCCACTTTCATTAGTATGGAACAGCCGGAGTACCGGGAGAAATCTCTTTTCGACAAGTCACACGAAGACTTGATCGCTAATTTGGCGAATTCTCCCAATTATTATCTATCTACTCCGTACTCGACTTTCCCAAGTAACAGCAAGCATGTCAAGGAACCTAGTCCGTTGCATTCTGCGAGCCTGCAGAATGTAGAATTGGATCAATATTCTTGTCAGTTCGAGTCAGATTCGAGTCCTCCTAAAAAATCTGACGAGTTATCGACTGAAGAGGAAGATATCCATCCTACAACCACACACATTTGGCCTGAAAAGATAGCCGGTCTCGATACCGAAATCGATGGTACCCGGGCTGCAAAAATACACAGTTACCAGCGGCGTCGATCTTCAGATACTGTATTCAGTTTCGATAAAGAGAAGATAGAATCACTTACTCGATCAATCAGCAAAGAGAATGCCTCATCGCATCTCATGAAAGAGTCGTCAAATGAGTCTGATGTCAACGTGAGGGTCTTACCAGCAATGGACAGCATTGAGTATGCTAAGAACAAAGCTAAGCAAGCTGCTATCCAGTCTGGGACGGCTTCAATCCTCCAGTCAGAATTCGACAAACGTGGGAAGGTTCACACTCACATCGTTCGAAAAGAGAATTTGAAAGAGGAATTAATGGCTAAGACTCACTTTGACGAATACAATCCTAAGTTGATCCTTGAGACTAGCTCAAGCAGTCGCTTGGCTGATACTACAGTACCTTACACTCATCCGACTGTGGAACGAACCAAAAGTGATCCAAACAGCTTGGCTAATAGACCTCGCTTCAGCAGCGTTAATTCTCGCAGACATGTGTTAATGCACCAGAAGTCCATTGATCTAACACCAGCAGAATCTAGCGATGAAGATTATATTTTCCGACAAATACCGAGTGCTCCTCCAATCGCGACTAAGCGTTCTCATTTCGAACTGCCGTCAAGGATGCCCGATCACATACGACCTCAATTTGATCTGCCTAAGAACTATTTCAAAGAGTTCGACGCATTTAAAGCAGGTTTCAAAGATAATAAGAAAGTTGTTGATGATGGGTATGATATTCCTTATGTGCTGCATAAGCGTCATGTGATGAATGGAACTGCTCCATCTCCTCATGATGATCAACGACAACCTCCGGACATAGTGATGCTTCCGCCGCAAAATGGCCGACACGTGGTCAGTGCTCATCCTAGATGCAAGTACCATGATCATCCTAAGTCGCCTCGTTCACCTAAGTCGCCGAAATCACCTAAGTCACCAAAGTCTCCGAAATCGCCAAAGTCGCCAAAATCACCGAAATCACCCAAGTCTCCTAAATCGCCACGAAACAGTATTCAAGTGGAACATACTTCGAAGTTCTTGGAAGTTGAGAATCGTGACTTTTTGTTCACACAAAACATCGATTTGTCTAAAGTAGACCCAGTGACTTTGGAAGTAGATAAGAGCGGTCAACTGCAACATTTACCAAGCCCTAAGAGGGATATTACTAAAAACTTAGATCCTGTTCTGCTCGAGACACTGAACAACAAACTGAGTCAGATTGAAAGTGATTCTGCTACAAGCTCTAAAACTGACAGCATCAGACAGGAGCCTATGTACCCATGTGATATAAAGTTTACTATCAACGGACGTAATGTGCAACAGCCGCCTATTTGCAAAGAACTAAAGCCTTTGACTGCTGCCGAGAAATTGAGAGCTGACATTAAGTCAAAGTCAGAAAAACTACCCCCGAAAAGGGGACAAAAGGGTAGAGGTACCGGGAAGAAAGGTCCTGGAAGCAAAATAAAAGGGAAAAGTAATAGCAAGATCAGGATTACTTCATTCTCATCTGACGATGAAAGTGTGGACTCAGACGATGTTTTTGGTACAACGGAAGCTGCTCCGAAACTTGAATTTTCACCACCACAGTCTCGCAAAGACTTAGAACCGATTTTGCAATTGGAGTATGATAAGATTACTTCTGGGGCTTGGCACAGAGGACAGACCATGAGTTCTACAGAAATCGAAGGCTCTCCGCCACAGTGTAGAAAACTGGCTGAATTAGAAGCTAAATACAACCCTCAAGTACTTGACAGCATGAGTGGTAACGCTACAGAATTACGCCGTATATCTGAACGTTCTATCTCAATACCGAGTTCGGAAGATGACGTCGCGATCAAATTTACAGAGACAAAACAATCCAGTAAGGAAAGTTCACCGTGGGAGTACAATGAGAATATTCCCTCACCGATTCTAGAAAGTACAGAGTTCCTGAAATCTGACGACGAACACTTAGCCGATATGGAAATTCAGAAAGTGACAGGTGTTCCGTCATTTGAAGAAAAAGTTGACGCTAAGGATGAGAAGAAGGAAACTGCCACACTTGGTGTGAAGAAAAGTCTAAGGGATGAGCTGATATCGCCAATGTTGCGTAAACCCGGTGGCACTCCTATACTGTTCGCTCATGCTAGATTGAACCTTTCTGAAGGGTCTGTATTTTCTTTACAACGTCAGAAAGCAACGCAAGACTCCCCGACAGCAGGCCGTAGAGCTAAAAGTCTGGATACTCCAGTTATCCAGTTACACAGACTCCCACCTATGAATGCTTTCTCTTCGAAAGACGATACGGTTGAAGATATCAATGAAGAAGGTGAAATTCTGGAAGAGAAACCTTTAACTGACGAGAAAGGGAAAGCACCAACGAAAAAGGACACTATTGATAAAATTGACGAAGTCGAGGAAGAACATCCAGATCTCGAAGATATGAAATCCGTTGTTATAGACAACGAAGAGTTGCAGCTGCTAAATGATTTAGTCAAACAATGCCGCCCGCGGTCGTTTAAGCGCAGATATGATTTGACTAAGCTGAAGTCTCAAGCGGCTCGATCACCATTAAGCAGGTCACCGCTATCTCGCTCACCTATTTCAAAGTCGCCGTCACGGTCACCTACGTCTTCATTGAACTCGCCTAGAGGCAGTATTCGCAAGTTGTCAGACCTTAGCGAGGACCAGATAGTGCCAGACATTGAGAGAATCAAACGCAAAGAAAAGAAAAAGCTAACTCTGAAACCGAAACCGGATGAAAAACAAAAGATAAGCAGCAAATTGAACAAAGGTGGTTCTCTAGACACAAACGCTACTAAAGTAAAGGCGTTGCAAACTCAGAAGTCTTTGCCGTCGTCTTTGAAGGAACGCCCCGATTTCTTGACGGTACCTCCTCTTGATATGGCCAGAGCTAAGAGTCAGGAACTGGAACAAACAGCAAAGAAAATTGCTAAAGAAAAATCTAAATCGTTGGAGAAGATGGATGTTAGACGTGGCAGTAGCAAGGAGCGAACCAAATCTCAAGAAGACAGCGATACGGAAATTGCAAAGCGTAAAGAGAAACAGCAGATGTTGTTTGAAGCTGCCTTGAAACAAACTAAAACGTTGATCAGCCCAGTGAAAGACACCATGCCGCCATTCCCACCGCCTGAGGACAAAATAGTTGTTAAGACTGAAGGAGACAAGATCATCATTGAGACTAAGATTAATAGCAAGGCAGAAGATCACGTATTCATTGCAAAATCTCCAAAGAAACTTGATAATAAGCTCACCGGTAAAATCAGTAGAAGTTTTGAAGACCAAAAGACTCCCAAAACGCCCAATAAACTGAATAAGAGTATGGATGATAAATCCAGTCCTTCGTTAGAAGATAAGTTTGATGATTTAGCCGCTTTACAGAAATCACCCAAAACTCTGTCTAAAAAGCAGGAGATGAAACAGCAAATCGAGGGCAAAGTTGTATATCAGAAAATAAGCCCTGGGGCTAAATCCAAGAGTTTAGACAGGAAGGCAGAAGTCCATTTGGACTCCAAAGCAAAATCGAAGAGTTTGGACCGCAATTATGTTACACCCGCGTCAATGCAGCCTGAAAATGAAAAGCATTTCAAACAAGAAGTTGTTAAAGTAGACGTTCATCCAACTGTAGTTGAAGAACCGGAAATATTGCCAAAAGAAGATGTAAAAGAAACAAAGGAGGTATCACCTTCAAACAGTTACAAAGATAAAACTGAGGATGATTCATCAATGGAGTGGATGACGAGCTCTCAACACACGATCATTGAAAATGACACTCAAACAGTCATTATGGAACGTCGTAAAATGGATATTTACAACAAGCAACGGCAGACAGAACTTCAAGAAAGTAAGAGTAATCAAGACATTCACTCATTGGTAGTTGCTGAACGCAAAGCGGAAGTTACTCGTTTGACTAGCGAGGAAGAATCTTTGACTGAAGTTAGTGACTTGAAAGTGTCTGATGAAAGCAACATGCTTGGATTATCTTTACCATATATTGATGCTGACAGTTCTTCAGACCAAGAACAGAAGAAACCCAAGATGCCTCGTGGCATGAGTGACGATTCTGGCTCATGGGTCACGGTAGATTACGAAGAGACTACCTTAGATACTGAGCTACCGCTTTCTGATGCCAGCAGCAAAACTCGCGGAAGAAAAACATTGGATCCTCAAGGAACATTCGACGAATCATCGGCCAGCTTGATGGAGTTCTTGAAACAAGAATCTATTTCACAAATCATGTCTGATAGCGAAACTGAACGTGGTTCAAAAATAACACGCGAACCGCCTAAGACTATAGACTTGTCCATGTCCAAATGGAAGAATAAGAACAAAATTATAGTGACACCACCACAAGAAAACAGCCCCACAATCGAGACTATACCGTTTATTGATTCCAGTACTTCAAAGTCTAATAAATCTGAAGGCGAGCATACAGGGAGTTCAGGCAGTGATAAATCTCCTACTGAACAGAAACCGGATCAGAGAACATTATTGACTGCTAAGTCAAGACGTAGTGAGCTGCTGAAGCTGAGTGCTGAACGTTCTCGTAGCTCTGAGTCGACGTCTTGGACCAGCATTGAGAAAGACGCCAGTCCTTCCAGTCACATCAAAGGCAGTTCTATTGATGACGAGTCTAGTGTTAGTTGTTCGATTGCTAGGCCTCTGGGTATCTCGCAAGATATCGAAAAGCTTAATAAAAAGGATCGGGAATGTTTGGAAGAACTTAAGCAGGCCATGGAATATGGAGAAGAGCACTTATTGTCTCAACATACACTCTCTAGTGACCATTCAAAATCGAATTCGAAATCGCCTTCTCCTATACCAGAAATTACTCGTATTGAAAGTCCTAGGAGTCCATCAAAATACGGTACTAGGAAGTCGCCTACTCCGACTTTAGAAAAACAGGGGCAAGTTGATTCTCAGAAAGCTCCCACTGATTCTGATTCCAGCTCAGAGAGTATTGATAGGACTGTTGAACAGCTGTCACGGCCAAGTGTCAAAAAGAGTGGCCTGGAAAAAATAGGCAAGGCCGTTATAGAAGAATCTGAATCTAGTCAATCAGCTGCCTCCAAAGCTTCTGATGTGGCAAAAGAATTGAAAAATACTGTTAAAAAGACAAAAATTGCTATTACCATATCCCAAGAGGACCAAAATACTACTATTGATTTTGATGACGACGGCAATGTTATAACGTCATCATTTGAAAGAGGAGATATCATGAAAAAGAGAGCTCTCAAAGATCATGAAAAGAGTTCGTCTAAATCAAGTGTGGATACAACGACCACGACTACTCCTTCTAAAGGATCCCTCAGTGTTGATGATTCCTCGTCTCGAAGAAAAGGTCGTCTTCTTGACGACCAGAAAAGCTCGTCCAAATCTAGTATGGATTCTCGAGGTTCCCTTAGCGTTGAATCACGAGGGTCATTCGAGACAACAGAGTCTACTTCTGGTTCCCTTGGTGAAGCTTATCGTCGTGGTGAAGAGTTGAAACCAACATGGCGACCCTTCTTTGGCGCTTCGGGCAGCGAAAACAGCACGAGCATTGAAGAAGCTTGGATACCGCAAGATCATGAAGGTTATGAAAACTTAGCTATCAATAAGGAAGTTTTTGAATATAACAATCAAAGGTTGCTAGATGACTTCCAAACCTTCTCTAAGAATCCTCCTTTGTCTGCTAATACGTCTAAAGATTCGACTGATGCGGACTTCACAGATGACCTGAACGATTTTCCGGTCAACTTCTTATACCCAGCTACCTCATCTAGTGGTGGTGGTACTTCGGATGTTGTTATAGGCTACGGTCAAACTTTCGGCCGTACGTTATCACGTATATCAGAACGTAGTACTGCGTCTGAAAAGACTAGCGCTGATGAAGATTCTACTAAGGCTTGTTCTCGATCTGAAAGTATTAATGAGGAGTCGCTGAACTCTAGTGATCATCAGGCTAGCCTCAGCTCCGATCCGCCTAGCAACGCCAACGTTGCTTACATATCAGACGCTGATAGACGCACTTCGGCAGAGATGCCCGACATACCAATCGATCAAAGTAAAATAAGCGAAATGTACGAATCAAAACGAGATGTCGAGAAAGCTAGTCGAGCTTTTGATGCATTAGATTCTAAGAGGAATGGTAGTCCTGGTAAGGCAGGTGCTCTTGCACCTATGCCAGCATCGAAAGCTTCTTCTGCTAGTGAAAGCCAAGAGTCCGATGACTGGCCATTACCTGAATTACCCCCACAAGCAGCCAGCAGACCTGCTAATTTAGATGAAATTGGGAGGAAGGAGTCGAGTGATTTTGACCAATGGCCTTCACTCCCATCAAGCTTACTAGAGACACCAATTATAGAAAAGGTCCACATCTACTACATGAGCAACGAACCAGAAATACCTACTAAGGTGACATTACAATCGGAGAGTTCAAAGGACCATTTAGCGGGATCAGATGACGACAGCGACACACTGAACAATGACGATGATTTGGAAAAAGATATACCAGAATCTAAATCGGAAAAGTCTGCTGAATTAAGTGAAGATACTTCACCGAAAAATGGAAAAGTCATCCCTTATGATCAATCGGGGTACATGGTAGAACCGTTGGAGAAACAAGATGAATACACTTGCCACAAAAGCGTGGTACCTAATTACGACAAGTCATGCCTCAGCGGTACGATTTCTAAGGCTACTTGTCTTATGGGTGATGTAGGATCCTGTTGCTCCCGTTCAGAACATAAATCTTTTAACATCAAAAGCAATTTGGAAGATAAAGTTATAATAAATCAGCCCCAAAAGTCTCCAACCAACCACAGTCCCATATACGAGGATGATCACTTGTATGCTGACGACGTTTTCGGTGGAGATAGCAAGTCTCTCTCTCCAGATTTTGATAAAGGCTTCTCGCAGTTAGGCACGCAGAAGTATTCATTCGGTTCAAACAATTCTGATACGTCTATCGATGATTTGCTGTCACAGACGAATGCCGAAGACACTGTTCGGGCAGTAAATAAATTGAGTACAGGAAGTGCTGGTACTTGTAAAAGATGCAGTCACAGTAGCCATTCAGAGGAAGAAACCAGTTCTTTTGGCACTGATCTGGACGGTACTGTCAAAATCGGGTTGCCTCAAAAGAAATGCACACACAGTTCGCACTCAGAAGACACGTCCATCTGCCTCAGTATTTCCGAATGGTCAACCGGTACGAACACAGTTCGCCAGTACGCAAATCTATCGGCATCTGAAAGCATATCAGCTGTTTCAGTGCCTAAGAGTGACAAGTCTGATAAAGCTTCGAAGGTGTACTCGTCTTCGCACGGGAGTAAGAAAAGTGAACAAAAACTTAAACTTGGTTCTCAAGCAGAAATGAGTTCGAAAAGCAGCAGTCTAGATAAGAGTTCTGAGATCATAAAGTACGACAAATTGTGTAGTTCCGATACTACAATTTCAAGAAAAGGAATGGATAGTAGTTCTGGTACTAAAAGCGATAGTACCTTAACTCTAGCTCAGTCTATATCAGACTGGTCTGCTAGCACCAGTCATACGCTTGTAGCCACGGCTCGAGATGACCAAGCAGACGCGGATAGCACGAAATCTGATGACACTATAGTAAGAGACAAATATGACGATGAAAAACCTTGTTCCTCAACCACTATTACTGCAGTAACCGAAACTGAACAATCAATACCAAAATTGCCTGCGTCATTCACTGTCAAAACAGAAATTTCGTCATCTATAAGTTGCAGTGATAAATCAGATAAATCTAGCTCTAGCTCTCTGAGTAGCTTACAAAAACATGCGAATGGGGTGTTACGGTTTGACCAAAGACAAGGTTTCCCGCCACAAGATGAAACCCACGAACGCTATCCAAAGGTGCCTCCAAAAAGTTTGAGCTACGAGGAACAAACACACAGATACTCAAAGTCAACCATGCGATGCCAGAGCGAAGATAGTGGCTTCAAACCTTATTTTGTAAGTGAGCAACCAGAGCTAGATATTGACATGCCTTCTCAGCTTTACAGTCAAGAAGAAAAACATAGTGAACGCTATCAGAGCCAAGAATTCTCTAACATAATGCGTGAAGAAGGACCTGGTAGTAGCAAATTCATAAGGTCCGATTACAAGCCGTTGGCTAAACACGCCAGTTACGATGATAAGACACTGTCGAAGAATCAGATAAAAGAGTATAAAACTAATCAGCAGTATCGCAGCAAGCCCAAAAGCTGGTCCTTCCACGAGCATTATCTCGCTTCCTCCGATTTGCCCATCATCGCAGTCCCTGAAATACCTTCCGTGCACAGGGAACTTTCGGAAAAGAGGTCCGCTGAAAGGTCTGGGAAGACTCCTCTATCACGTTGCTCTCCCTATTACTCTAGCAGTCTGAGCTCAGAGTCCCCTCCGATACAACCGTCAAAAGCTCCGGTAAAGAAGTCACTTCTTGTTCGCAATATTTCGCTGAAGAGTCCCCCAAGTGGCAATGACACTGACAGCTCACTGGATGTTATTCGCGATCCACGTGAGCGTATGAAGACGTTCAGGCGTAAGAAACAAGTGACTAGTGCGCGCAAGAGACAGGAGAGAATACAAGATGTGTTGGAGGAAGATTCGACTAAGAGCCAATATTCTTCAGAAAGCGACATGCTCGGTGGTAAATATCTGGCCGTAGAAGAATCTCTACGCCGCATGGAGAGTTCAGAATGCTCCGATAGCTATGTCCCAGAAGTCGAATCAGGTTCTTCAGAAATGTCGAAAGGGGATTCTAAACATTATGATATTCAGGAAGCCAGCTATTCCGAAGACGAAGGACAAGACGAATACGAGAAGTATAAAAGTGCTAATTATGAAGCACAACAATTTCCGATCAATATAGCTCCAATGCAGTTCCAAGGATTCGGTTCATCAGCTGATGAAGATGAAATGGGTTTCCCGCGGTTTGATAGACTCGGTCGTTTGCGCCATCCTTACCTTGATTCTCAGGAGCCTTCATACGTCTCGGAGGACAGTCCTCCTAGGGTATCGTACTCAAATAAGAGTAGTCGCCAGTCTTCCTTGAAGAAATCAAAATCTACTACTGTATACCGTCAAGCTGACGACCCATCTCTAGGCGAGCCATCTGGTCAGCACCAACAGGTATTTTATGAAGAGCAAAGCGATAGAGATGACTCTGATGACTACGCTTACCCGATAGACACTATAAAGCGGGCTCCTAAAATGCCCAAGTCGGGAAGCTACCTGTTTGAGCGCGGGGAGTCCGTAGCTTACTCTGACACGGAGCTGCCGCAAGATAAAGATGAATATGAAGAGTACAGAGGCAGTCCCTATCCAGAACATTACGAAGAAGTAGTAATGTTCCAGACGCAAGAATGCTATCCACAATACGAACATGACCTCGATGAGAATAGGGATGACAATCAGGAACACTACGCTCGAGATCTCGACCAACGTTTCAGTCTGAATAATGTAGAGAGGTTCTACTCTAGTCACTACGTCGACTCGCAAGCGTCTAGCGACAGCCCTGAACAAAAGTTTGACGTATCCACGCTGCCTCCGCCTCTTTGCTCCGACGACGAAAACGATTAAACGGACATGTAGTTTGCGGTGGAATTTCATTATTATATTTAGTTTGGTCGTTGTCACCCCTCGCCTCGGCTGGACGTTCACTATTCGGTATGCGAGCGTGCCGGCTGTTTAGCGTTTCGAAATTTAAATTCCAATTAATGCAATTATTGTTATATTGATATTAGGGTACTCATTATATTGAATATTTACATTGTCACTTTCAATATTTAGCAAAATAATGAATTAAAAGATATCTAATGCCAATTCCCGGATAGCGCGACCCTTTTGACTATCGTGTGAACGCGGACTCATACCTTTAGCTTGTTAAGTATTTAGGTGTAGTTATATGTGTATTGATCTAAATTATACATTTTCAGACGTCTTACGAAATACTGATCAATATAACTATGGCTCGAATATAAAACTGTCCTTATACTCGTTACTTTATAGTTTGTGTAGACCCTAGAGCTAAAGCTTCGAGATAATGCAATACAGGAATAATATTGTAGTGCCAAATTCTTCTAGTCGTATAATTTAGTGTTTTCAACCTTTATAAAAGTTATATTCGTTGATAAAAAATATCCTGAAAATAGTATTATTGTAAAGGCTGTGATTTACTTTGTGTGGTGAGAGATCCAAGATCTGAGTTGTTCTGTTTAGGCGTTTTGCTCAAACGATCAATGTATTGTTTACGCACATAGCACGTTGTTTATTAATCTTAGTTTTATAGTCTAAAGTTAATTTACTTTTGTCCATGACACTACACTAGTTATTACAACATGGGATCTGCATTCGTGCCAAATCTGCTCAATTTTTTCCAACACTTGATATAATTTATTGTAACGTTTTTAAATAATGAATTTTGGGAATATTAAATAGTTGAAATATATGAGGTTACGTGGCGTGTGTGTGGTTTAGCGCTGTTAAATTAATTATCATCGAAGTTAATGACTGCGACGTAAACTAAATTTATTCCGTAGAGAATTTACTTTTGTCTAAACGCAACAACAACAAAAAAGAACTCGTTCATCATATTTATTCGTTTTAATTTTTGGTTGTAGAGCGCTCTATGCAGTAGTTATTTCGTTAAAGATATCGTATGACGCGAATATATTTTGAAATTTAATTCTATTGTAACATACCGAGGGAATTATTGATGGAAATGAAGGAAATATATATTTAATCTTTGAATTCCTAAGACTCCCTGTAGGATGTAGTACATACGTTGTAAAACGAACATTAAGTGAAAATAAATAAAAGCCCTATTCTTAAATTTAGTGGAACATGCGACTTATACATACATGCTTTGACATTATTTTTGGTAAACTCGCAGAATTAATCCGCCACTGAAATTACTGTTTCGGCTGCGGAACCAAAATAATATGATCATTAAACTTTTCTAATTTTATTTAAATACTACAAGCATAATAATTTGCGAAGAAATAATAAAAGGACAATCTTAATCATTTTTTCTGCAGTTGATTTATATTTAGATAGGAATAAATTATCGAAAAACTAGACGAATTGTGTGTCGGTGTAGATGTGAGAAGATTCTTTTGAGGACTTAGAGATAGTTATGTCAGTCGTGTAATGAGTGGAGTGTAATGAAAAAATTAATATAAAAATAACTCACTTATGTCTGATTCGTTGAGTATTGAATGTTCTAGAGATGATATTGTTTGCGTGTCACTGGTTTTCGTGAAGTAATGAATTTGTGCAGGTCGTTTGAAAACAAGTTGAACTTTATAAGGTGAGGCAAAAACATGGTCTTAGTTGAAACATGACGGCAATGAAGATGATTGTAAAATTCTAAAGTGTACGAAATGATGATGATGTAGAGCTGTAGGTGAAGAACCAGGATGATATGTTGTTTAAGGATTAATAAGGATCCTACTGCAAGATAAGCGCCTTATTCTGGCAGACTTGTTTTCAACGCTCTGCATAAAAAGTTGTTTTTTTGTTCATAGTCAAATAATTTATAACACAATTATTGCTGGTGTATTAAACAAAATATATCTTATGTTATAAATTGGGTAGCCAATGTATTATAGAAAGTGTTTATATTATTTGCAAATAGTTACTCCTAAACTTATGAAAACTTTAGCTATATTGGACCCTTTACAGTGTTTATAATGTTTTTCAATATTTCTCTGATATGCAAGTAAGTATAAAATAATGTTGTAGGAAGTAACGTTCGACTTAATTTTTTTGTTTATTGAATGTTTTTAGTTAATTTAACAATGACTGAAATTACTAACGATGAGAATATTGTAGAGAAATGTAGCTTACAATTTTAATGCTTGCATATCAGGGAAGTGGCAATAGTCAGAATATTATCCTATAAACCCTGTGCTACATAGTGTTCAATTATAATTGAATTAAAAGATTGTCGTGTGTGCGCGAAGCAATTTTAGTCTACTAGCGTGTAAGGGGCTCCAACCCTCCCTAGTTAGCGCAATAACTGTACGGTACGTTATTAAAAATCTTAGTACATAAGTATTTCGACTTTTCGATTGAGAGTGTACAATCCGAATAGACTGTAATGTTACGATTTCATTGAATTGTTTATGTTTGAGCGACCGCTTCGGATGTGTGCTGTGGACCGATGTAACTGAGGTAGCGAGTGGGGAGTCGATGGTAGTATTATCTGGATCGATTCATATATCAATAAATATAACTCTTCCGTTATTAAGTGACAGACAGACAACTTACAACCGAAACTTTGCATGCCGGTTCCTTGGGGAGTTTAGGGAAGCATTAAAAGTTCCTTTATTTATTTATTTATGTACATGAAATGTAGTCACCAAAAAGCCAATTACAAATCACACGTCAGACACATAATAATAATGTGTGGTGTGAGCACAAAACAAACCACATCGCCGTAACTAAAGAAAGAAGCAATACAAATACTTGGTTTGCAACTATATGAGAAAATAATATTAAAAAGAAATAAATAATACATGTAAACTACCGCCACTTGAAAAAATTAAGGCTTAAGCACCTTCTGGATGAATTTACACTAATTGTGAATGGATCAAAATCATACTCCTTGCATATCTAATTGAAAATGTTGCTTAAGGAGCAAGCAAAAAGAGTAGAGCGACTGCCTCGCGACACGTGATTGTCATAGGGGACGGTAGCGCGGCAGCCAATCTATATAGTATTGTCTTTATTTATAATGAACGCGTTGTCGATGGCGCTAAAGGAATACTAAAAAAAGCAGGTTCTATAATGTTGTTACCTCGTTGGAATCTATTATTGGAATGAAAAACGCCACGAATCAGAACAAGTCGCGGCTTTAGTTGAAATAAGAAGGCATGTGCTCCTGTCGCGGTGCTAACGCGCTGCTGCCGCACTTGCATACCAATGTGAAGGGACGCTAAGAGAGTATTTCCCGAAATTCGTACGGGATCGGGTAAAACTGTATAAATGCGTAGGAAGTTACGGCCAAAAGCTACATATTCATGTAACTTTTGGGTCGTCGTCGTCTAAAACCAATTTTATAAAAAATGTATCTTGAAAAAAAAAATATCTTATAATATGACTGAGTTACCTTCCATTTTTCAATGTTAGAAAGTTTCACAGAATTTCGGGCCTCCATTCGGCCATCCAGGTAAGAAGAAGAATGCTTAGAATGCTTATAGTTAGTCTTTCTATTTCCAAATCGAATCTGACGTTGAACAACATACAAACATTCAACATCACGCCTTTTACCCCGAAGGTCTAGTGATAGTAAACAAGGATATGGGGGCAAGCAATTATTCTGAAATAACATGCCTAAGCTTGGTTAATAGTAAACGGCAAGCTTCAAACTGCAAATATCGGATCGTAGTCAACGCATCGTCGTTCATTCGTTCACAGTTCCGTCCACAGCGGAAGCATTAAATCATTGTAATTTAAAATATTGTTTCGATTATTGAAACGTTACTTCCTTTTTGAATTTATATGTGAGTGTTAGTGTAATGTGTTCCGCAATACACGGCACTGCCCCGCCGCGTCGGGGATAGTTAAACAATAAATAATAAAAATAATTATTATAAGCGTTTTTACTGTTATGTTCGTTCGTTTTTGTTCTGTACCTCTTTTTGTAAGCTGCCAGGATTTTTCATGTAAGTTTTTATTGATGTAATAGTTAAATGTTTATGTTGTACTCGTATATTATTTATAGCTATGGCGAAGTTGTTAAGGCTTCCTCCTTTTAATTTTTATGTATTTATCAAAGTCGGACAACAATATAGTCCATTTTGTTAGTAAAATATCTGATAACTAGTGTTAGTAAAAAAAAAACAACAAACAAACAACAAAGTAGGTTATATTTTTTTACTATTGATAGGCACGCGTCTGGCCACTATCTTACCTAACAAAACAAATTCTAACATCCAGATAAATGCTGGATTTTAGATCTTCGCCTAAGCTCTAAAGACGTAGTCATACCTTACACCTTTTGTTTTGTTACGATTATTATAATTTAATTTTCTTTTGATAACATTTTCAGGACCACTTATGTTTTTGTTTGCCTTTTATTATTATTCCAGGATTTTTGTTCTGTTCACAGATATGGTTTGTCCCTGCATGCTTATTCTTTTATTTTTAAGAAAAACAATTTATTTTTAAGTACTACCTATTTCTTCGATTTTTTACGAATTGTCTTGTGATTTTTTTTATCCGATTGTCATTGGTGATTTCATTATCTTGCTAGCTTTAATTTATTAATCATTTATGATACAGTAAACTTTATCAAACATAAATCTAAAAGCATTTTACTCTACTCAATGAATTACTAGTGAAAATCTGATATACTTATGTATAATATTTAATTCCCAATATTATTTTCCAATTTTCTCAGTGTTATTTTTACTATAAAAATTTTATATCAGAATGTGAGGTGGCCTTGCAAATTTGGTTACCACATTGCATTGGTTCCATTGGTTACCAATTTACTAAACCTAGGCTTTTCTATAATAATGATAAGTGATAACCAAATCATTAATATAGAAAACCTTTCATATTAGTATAAAAAGCACATGATCCTGATCTGTAAATCGCACAAAAGTGTACAATTAACTAAGTACCAACGTACAAGTACTTATGCTATAATAAGTTTTCATTAGTCTCGAGTCACAATGGCTCGCAAGCTACTAGCATACTTTTGTGCAAGTTATAATCATGTGTCACTCAAGCCCACCTCTCATTCTGCAAACCAAACATGAAGTTCACCACATTCCTCCCCAACAGACGAGACATCACCCGAGGAAGAAGATAACACGGTCTCGTCAGCAAGCTTATGCATGTCGCCCTCTTCGGTAACGGATCACAGTATAGCGGGCGTGCCGATATTCGCGTCCACCCCGCTCGTCGCGCGCCCGCTGACCAACGGCCACGACGTCGTCGATAACAAGAGGAACAGCGAGAATAATAATGATACTGTTGGCACCGTCAATGGGAATGTTAACGGTGAGTATCCTAACTAATATTACATAGGGGGAAGGTAACACGGTGTTTTCTGGATGTCTCTGTTTGTCTCTGGCTTCGGTGGGTGTTATTTTTATAAGGTTAAACGCAGAGCCATTGTCCTCATCAATACAACTTATACTATCCTTTATATCCTTAGGGCGCGTTTATATGA
The DNA here is from genome assembly GCA_905332915.2 of Hecatera dysodea. Lineage (NCBI taxonomy): Eukaryota > Metazoa > Arthropoda > Insecta > Lepidoptera > Noctuidae > Hecatera > Hecatera dysodea. The sequence goes on along the minus strand of HG995288.1, from coordinate 5,341,475 downwards.
CACGGAATGTTACAGCGTGTCGGCCGCGCGGCGACCGCGCGTTGACCGCGTACTAACTGTTCAGTTATAGCAAATTTATGTTTTATTAACTACGACGTAAAGTTGAAATTTATTTTGAGTAACTAACTGCGCGGTGACCGCGCGGCCGCCGTGTGATCGAGGAGCGAACGCCGCGCGGCTGCCGCGCGGTCACCGCGCGGCGGCCGCAAGAATTTTTTTCGCGTCGTCTAACTGCAGCCTTATACTATCGTTTCAAGCATGAAATCGCGTAAACAATATCTTCCAGACCTCTCTTCGTCTTCTCTTTCTTCTCTCTTCTTCAACTTGCCGAGATTTGTAAAGATAAAGATAAAAATATATTTATTGCTTAAATGTGCACTTTAAGGTCTTATTATTAACATTACGTTTTGAGTTTCAACAGTCTACCCAAGTCGGATATGTAATAGTATATTTAGCAATTTTGTACTTACAAATATTCTTTTTTAAAGATTGTATGGGGTTGCTTTTTTTTCAGGTTTGCGTTTGATCCGTTACACTCTGTATGCATTTTATGAGTGCTTTGTTGTGATCGTGTACTTTTTAAGATTTTAAACCTTTGACAATTAATAATATACATATATGGTAACCTCACTAACCTCCAACACTTTTTTCTGATCAGTTATATGCTAGTCCACTGAACAATGATTTATTTTCACGACGATTTTAAATGCTTTAGGCAAATATATTAACACTAGCTGCTGCCCGCGACTTCGTCCCCGTGGAATCCCCGATTTTAAAACATTCTTTATCGCTGCTCTGCTCCTATTGGCTTAAGCGTGATGATATATAGCCTAAAGCCTTCCTCGATAAATGGTCTATTCAACCCTAAAAGAATTTTTCAATTCGAACCAGTAGTTCCTGAGATTAGCGCGTTCAAACAAACAAACAAACAGACAAACAAACCCTTCCTTTTTAATAAGGTTTTCCTGGTTAGCAGTGTTATGATTATAGTTTCATACAAATGGTTTCAACTGTACGGGTTTTTGTAACCAGTCACAGTGATCAACATAAGAAACATAACAACGCCTATCAGTCAGAAGGACGACCATGATAATGAGTCATCACCATATAAAGATATTGCCAATAATTAATCAGCTTAGCTATCTCAATTGTAATAGATTACTACATTGATAATAAAAAAAGTGTTTTTAATATCCGCAGTGACTATAGTATCCGAGTCGGTGAACAGTATGGACGTGCTAAGCGGCGGGGAGAGCGATGCGGGCGATACGCTCTCGAGACGGAATAATAATAGGTGAGTTTGTTTATAAATTAAACCTTTCCCGGCCGACGCCAACTAATTTGTGTCTGAACATTACTTAAAATGTCTGCTGCGAGAACAGTGAAAAAGTGAATAGTATTATCGCGTTCCGGAATAATGACCAGTGGGCGTACCATGAGGTGTTAAAACGTGAGTCTTCCGAGCGAGAAAGAGGGATGGAGTTATACACCCTATATAGCTCCATCCCTTTTTCTCGCTCGGAAGACTCACGTTTTAAGACGTCATGGTACGCCCACTGGTTAAGGCCGATGGAAGCTCCTAGATGTAAGACGAACCACGACACTTGGAGGAGGCGTGTTCATGCATGGCATGTTCTGCAACGGTTCTTTCTGAAATGGAACTTCGTATGATGCTTAAATACTTAACATGTTTTGTAGCAGCATAGGTAATGTACATGTATAGGTAGGTAAATTGCATCATTTAAGTGACACTACGCAAGTCCAGTGAGTTACTCGCTGCAAAAGGCAGCATCAGTCGTCAGCACTGTAAAACGAGATTTTTACTCTGAAATGCTATATGAGCAAAAAGTTTTGACACCCTCTTCGGAACTATTTACAATACTAGCTGCTGCCCGCGGCTCCGCCCGCGTGATTGTCGAAAATTATCCAAGGGAACATACTCCCGGAATAAGAAGTATCCTAAGTGTTATTCCACATTATCTACCTCTGTGCCAAAATTCACCAAGATCCATTCTTTAGTTTTTGCATGACAGAGTAACAAACATCCATACATACAAACTTACGCGTTTATAATATTAGTAAGGATTATTGCGAGATGGATGTTGTGTGGAATAAATTCTGAAGGATATCTATATACTAATATATAAAGCTGAAGAGTTTGTTAGTTTGCTTGAACGCGCTAATCTCAGGAACTACTGATCCGATTTGAAAAATTATTTGAGTGTTAGATAGCCTATTTATCGAGGAAGGCTAAAGGCGTATGTATATAATAACGTTAAGACCAATAGGAGCGAAGCATTCCTGATAAATGTGACGCAGACGAAGTTGTGCGAATCAGCTAGTCTTATCATATGCATTATGATGAAGTTACTATGCATCATATTATAACACTGCTCACGTGAACCCTGTACACACATGCTAATTGATCTAGTGCTAAGTAATCGATGAGCTAACGAGATGAATCATTATTTTTTTTACTGTACAGTATATCGTCCGGCTTGCTGGGCACGTTACGGGAAGTCAGCGACGCTCCGAAGAAACGAAACATGGACATCACGTACTTTGTGGCCAAGGAGCTGTTGATGACGGAGAGGACTTACAAGCGGGACTTGGAACTTGTTACTGTGGTGAGTTTGTATTCTAATGTTTTAATGACATCTAGTTATGTGTTAGACTTTTCTTGGGATCCTCAGGGTCCCGCGGTACTGGACCTATGGAAGGTGTAAGTGGGGTCGATGCCAATCCGCAAAGGCCTCATTAACCGTTTTCAGGTTTTTTCTTCGCATGGCAGTTATATGCTAGTTTAGTAAACGACTTCATTTGTATAAAAACGATGTTGTAAAAATAATATACGCACCCCTAGAATGAAAGGGACCTAACTTAAAAATGTCTATTTTTGGCATGAGGCAATAATGGCAATGAGTAAGAATTAAAATCTTTAAAAACAATAAATAACTCCCGAGACCTGTGTATAAAATTTCCCTTTCCCAATTATATTTCGGATTCTTTTTCATCACTGGCTATTAGAGTATGTTTTTACGTTCAGTTTATAGCAAAACTGTAACAGGAATTTTGAGGTAAGCCTCTTTCATTCTGAGAGTGCGAATACATGAATATTGATCACTACAGGGTATGAAATATAATAGTTCGATTTTTAAGGCCCGACACTTGAAACATCTATAAACTTGGCGTTAATTGAATTTTCAACCTTCTTTTTACCGACTTTGGTTCTACTTTTTCTCTTTCTATCTCATGCTATGCTTTATAGAAAAGTTTAGTCAAATGACTTACTTTTAATGTTTGTAAGGCATAGTAGCAAATATTTGATTGTTCGTATTCAGAAATGGAGCAGCAGTGTGTCGGAGCTGGCAGCGGGCGGCGCAGAGGCGGGCGCGGCGCTAGCGCGCGCGTGCCTGGCGCTGGAGCCGCTCGCGCTCAGCAACGGCAAGCTGCTGGCGCGCCTCGACCGGCTGCTGGCCAGCTCGCCCAGGCCTGACGGTGACAACCACTTCTATTCCTTGCTTGGTTTCTATTAAATTGTTGAGAAATTGTAATTTGTAATTATTCATTTGAACGATTCTGACTTAGAAATTACAAGACGGTAATTTAATTTCTTTAATATTCAATGGCTTTTTTCTTTTACAGATACTGACGAACCGGAGTACAAGAAAATAGCTGATGTCCTTTATGAGCATCTGTTGAGTACAATCGATGTGAGTATCGTTTCATATCTACAATGTTTAATAGAATAAATACATTATCTGTTAAGGGTACAAAAAAAAACAACTGTTCAGTACTTTTTTTAAGTTATCCGCACAAACATATGGGGTAGTCGATTTTTTGGGGTTAATACCATAGTGAAATTTGTTCATAATGAATACAATGATCCCCTAGGAAGTATTGCGTTTATCCTGTTACACGTTGTATACGTACGTAGACGTTTTCTTTTGTGAGTCTCGCATGGCTTACTTGACCTTCTGGAACGTACGTTGTATTATTGTAATACCCTGTGACCGAGGGCTACTCCTGCATTTGCATAATTTAGCGTCGTAGTATCGTGATAATAAGACAGCTGAGATTAGCACACTTGATGATGTTGCCGCTATAACAAAAAATACTAAACAACAATAAAATAAATATCTGGTCCCATAAAACAAACGTGTTATTTTTTTGGCATTTTTATAGATGGTCTGGTACGGAACACTTAGTGCGCGAGTGCGACTAGCACTTGGCCGGTTTTTACTATGACGACTAAGCGACTGGTTTTAAATTATACACTATTTTTTCCGCGAGTACAACTGGTGATGTGTATTGAATTGGTGATGTGATTGTATGTAAATAGTATTTAATTAGTACCGTGTGAGCACGCACTAGCACAGTACGCTTGCGCTCAAAAAAAATAGATCGTCAACCTTTTTCACGATTCCATAAGGCTGCGCTCATAAATATCTACTAATAATTATATTAGTCACTATGAAGACGTGTACTATTTGCAACGATAAGTTTAACGACGGAGTGCAATGTGGAAGCTGCAAGAAATTCTTGGATTTCTCTTGTGCAAACGTGTCTGAAGCAGGTTGGAGAAAACTGGGAGCCGACCGAAGAGCGCAATGGAAATGTACTGCTTGTAAATCGTCGCCTGCTCTGCTCTCACCGCAACCTTCTGCTTCATTGGATACAGTACTGGATGAGATTCGCGAATTGAAGCAGCAGCTGCTGAGCTTACCGACCTTAGTCAGTGACATTAGATCGATTAAAGATGAGTTGTTCGAGCTTAAGAAAAGTTGTGACTTTTCTAGTGGTAGACTGGATGAATTCGATACCAGACTTGCTGAACTAGAAAAAAAGTCCTCAGAGTTTGAGAAGCTTCAGGACACTATCTCTTCATTGCAAACAGAATTAGCCTCAACTAAGCTGGAGCTTTCTTCGTTTGATCAGCGATCCAGGCTAAATAATGTGGAGATTAAGGGTGTCCCCCTAAAGAAGGATGAGAACTTATTCTCAATCATTGAAGCCATCAGCAGCAAAATCAATTACAAGTGTTCTAAGACCCAGATTAATTACATCTCGAGAGTGCCTACACATAATTCCAAGGAAAAATTAGTGATAGTGAGCTTCCTCAACAGGTATATAAAAGAAGATTTTATTGCGGCTGCACGTGCTGATAAGGACCTCTCCACCTTGGATATAGGTTTTCAAGGAGCACCACAACGTATTTATGTCAACGACCATCTAAGTGTGGAATCCAAAAAACTTCTGAATTTAACCAAGATCGCCGCTAGAGAGAAGCACTATGAATTCGTCTGGGTAAAACACGGTAAAATTCATGTGCGCAAGGATGTTAATTGCAAAACCTTTATAATAAGAAAGGAATTTGATTTAAACAAAATTGTCTAAACCGTTTTTATTTATATCCAAAATTAATTTTTTGCTTTTCTATTTTCAATATGTATCAAAGTTCGCACATCAATTGTTATTTGCTTTGTTTTTGTAAAAGGTTTAGCACCTCAGCACTGCTAATGAGGTGTCATTGTTTTCCTTATCGCGCTGTTCCTTTTCGAGTTCGAATACTTAACTATAATTTTGTCTCGCTCACACACATGCTTGTAATATATTGCTGCTGGCTTGCTCGCACAGTCATGTCCTGCCTAACATCGAATGATTTGTATATTCTTGCAAATTTTACTAATTACCCACATTGCAAATTCTTACCTTTTTTATGCGTAACTAATAACTGTCTTGAATTGTTTAGGGAAATTTTACTTTATGAATTTGTCGCTGATGCTTATTCAATTATTGTTGGATTTAAGCGCAATGGCTAACGATAGTGAACAGTGTCTTACTATATTATACCAGAACGTACGGGGATTGCGAACAAAGACTGACTTGTTCTACCGTCAGGTTTTACAGAATTCTTACGATATTATTGTCTTAACGGAAACATGGTTAATGGACGGCATGTTAAACTCAGAGCTGTTTGATGATCGCTACTTGGTGTGGCGCCGTGATCGGGATTATGCTATGACTGGTCAAACGAGAGGGGGTGGCGTGCTTATAGCGACCCGTAGGGAGTTACCTGTTACTCCGCAACCGCTCTTGCACTCTTCGGCGGAGGATCTCTGGATAAAGTTACGGCTTAGAAACTCGAAGTCACGAGAATTCGTGAACCTGTATGTGTGCACTGTTTACTTGTGTAAACAAAACAAAGGGTTTTCGTTTTCAGATCAACTTAATAACTTCATGTCCAAATTGAACCATACAGCTCTGAATAAAACGTCAGATGTGTTTTTAGTTTTAGGTGATTTTAATATGAGTGGTATCACGTGGGCTCCATCTAATAACCTGTCGTTAGTCCCAGTCAACCCCGCTACTAGTGACGAATGTTTATTCGCGGACGAGTTATGTACGCTTGACTTTGGACAGTATAATGGGGTATCTAATAGGTACGGGAAACTGTTGGACTTGGTCCTCTCAAATAAGCTAGCCAGCGTTACCGAGTGTGTCGACCCTCTAGTGCCTATTGATCCCTATCATCCTGCGTTGTTAGTCAATATTGACATCTTTGATATACCTCCCCTTGACCATGCGCCACGGTTGCGATATATATATAGCAAAGGCGATTTTGATTCTATAAATAACGAAATTTCGGGCGCTGATTGGGAACATGAATTTGCAAGCCGATCACTGGATGAGTCAGTTGAGTACTTTATAGACACTTTAAAACAGCTCCAAGACAAGTATATACCACAAAAGCTAGCACGTAATAATAAATACCCAATCTGGTTCAGCTCATCACTCGTCAAAACAATTAAAGAAAAATATAAATATAAAAAAAAACTCAAAATATACGGCAATCGATCTGACGAATTAAGTTTTAAATATTTGCGTGACAGAGTCAAGACTATGGAAGCTTCTTGTTATAAAAGTTATCTTACTCAAACTGAAAAATTCATTAAAGCTAACCCTAAACACTTTTGGAGCTTTGTTAAAAATCGCTTCAAATCTAATACTATACCTAATACATTAAATTATAACGATGAAACTTTACTTACCGGAGATTCTATTTGCGATGCTTTTTCTTCCTATTTCATGTCGACTTACCTAGACCCCACTACATCTAGTAATCCAAGTCCACATCTTGTTTTCCCTGTTGATACTAACAGAACTTCATCTGATATCTGCCACATAGAAGTAAATGTTGATGTTGTGACCGGTTTACTCCGTAACTTGGATCCAACTAAAGGTGCTGGCCCTGATGGCATATCCTCTAAATTTCTGATTAAATGCGCGCCATCCATTGCCCTACCTATCTCAATTTTGTTTTCCAAGTCTCTGACTCAAGGTGTTGTCCCCAAAGTGTGGAAATCTGCTTTTATTACACCAGTACATAAGAAGGGGTTAAAAACTGAGATTACTAATTATAGGCCTATATCCAAGCTGTGCATCATAGCCAAAATATTTGAGAGGATTGTCTATAACCAGTTATATTCCGCCCTTGCTAGCTCACTCAGCTACTTTCAGCACGGATTTTTGAAGGGACGGTCTACAACTTCTAACTTGATTTTATTCAATGATTTCATTACGGATGCTATGGATAATGGTAAGCAGGTCGATGTTGTTTACACAGATTACAGCAAGGCATTTGACCGGATTGACCACGATACTCTAATTAAAAAGCTAAACTATATAGGCATCCGTGGGGACCTCTTGAGGTGGTTCTCTTCTTACATTGACAACAGGTCTCAAGCAGTCGTGCTCAATAATTATATGTCTAGTTGGGTAAAGGTGCCCAGCGGCGTGCCTCAGGGTTCGCTGCTCGGTCCATTGTTATTTGTAATCTATGTGAACGACATCGATCAGTGCCTCCATTCATCCAAACTATTATGCTTTGCTGATGACATGAAAATCTTTGCTGCTATTGCAACGCTCGAAGATAGACTAGCACTTCAGGCTGACTTGAATCGGCTCGAAGAGTATTGTCGGGCACATAAACTTGACCTCAACCCATCCAAGTGTTCGGTGATCACTTACACTAGAAAACGTGCAATTCTAGCCACTACTTATACTTTGGCGGGCCAGATCTTGCCAAGGTGTGATACTATTCGGGACTTGGGAGTCCATTTAGACAGCAAGTTACTTTTTGACACACACATTGATGTAATAGTCAAAAAATCTTCAAAACTGCTTGGGTTTATAATGCGTCTCTCCAAGTGTTTTACTGATGCAAAAACACTTAAGATATTGTATTGCACATATGTAAGGAGTCAGCTGGAGTATGCGTCACAGATATGGAATCCACGTTATCATAAATACATTGACCGCGTGGAAAACATTCAAAGACGATTCATGAAATATCTCTGTTTCCATCAAAAAATTCCATACCAGTCAGCCGATTATCTTAGACTTTGTAAAAAGTATCATCTGCTGCCATTGGTAAATCGACGTAAAATCGCAGACTGCTTATTCTTGGTAAAAATTCTCAATAACAATATTGATAGCCCTGAGCTATTGTCAAAATTTTATTTTAATGTGCCATGTAAAGCACTTCGCTTTAATCCACCTATACGTGTACCTCATACATCTTCGAACTACAGGCAGAACAGTTATATTGTGCGTGCAAGCAAAATGTTTAATCAGATATGTAAGGAGTATGATTTTGATCCATTCACAATTAGTATAAATTCAGCCAAAAGGTGCTTAAGCCTTAAATTTTTCGAGTAGCGGTAGTTTATAAGTATCTATTATTTATTTCAGTTTAATATTATTATTTTCACTAGTTGCAAACCAAGTATTTGTGTTGATTTTTACTGGTTGTTGTTTTTGTGCTCACACTACACATAATTATTGTGTGTCTACACGTGAGGACTTGTAATTGGCTTTTTGATGACTGTTTCCATTTTTGTCTGTTTTTGTTAGCTGTAAGTCCTCCATGTACATAAATAAATAAATAAATAAATAAATAAATAAATAAATAAATGTTTATCTTGTAGGCATACCTGTGGTACAGCTCGCGAGCCGGCTCGCTGGTGGGCGTGGTGGAGAGCGTGCGGCGGAGAGGCCAGGACGCCGGCCGAGCGGCCGCCAAGTTCGACGCCAAGGCGCCCTTGCCGCTCGCTGCCTTGTTACTGAGGCCGCTGCATCGGGCGCTGCATTATGATAGGCTTGCTCATGGTACCTATTATTTACAACTAGCGCTCCGTCCCGGTTTCACACGGGTGGACATTTATTTATTTTAATATAGCCTTTGTTACTCCGGGATAATGAAGCATTGTAATGGTGAAAGATTGTTTGAAATCGGTTCAGTAGTTTCAGTCATTGAACATTTTAACTTTCTTTGGCTTCTTTAATATTTTGTTCCCATTAGCAAACATATACTAATTTGTCTCAATAGAATAAGACGTATGTATTTGTCCACAGAGTTATTCAACGCAACGCAAAGCGAGTGTTCAGCTGCGGCGCTGGAGCTGGCCGAGCACGTGGCGGCGGAGGCGCGCGAGCAGCTGCGGCACGGGGAGAACCACGCTGCGCTGTGTCAGCTACAGAGGGACATTGCTGGTCAGTACTTGCACAGCGAGTGTTCAGCTGCGGCGCTGGAGCTGGCCGAGCACGTGGCGGCGGAGGCGCGCGAGCAGCTGCGGCACGGGGAGAACCACGCTGCGCTGTGTCAGCTACAGAGGGACATTGCTGGTCAGTACTTGCACAGCGAGTGTTCAGCTGCGGCGCTGGAGCTGGCCGAGCACGTGGCGGCGGAGGCGCGCGAGCAGCTGCAGCACGGGGAGAACCACGCTGCGCTGTGTCAGCTACAGAGGGACATTGCTGGTCAGTACTTGCACAGCGAGTGTTCAGCTGCGGCGCTGGAGCTGGCCGAGCACGTGGCGGCGGAGGCGCGCGAGCAGCTGCGGCACGGGGAGAACCACGCTGCGCTGTGTCAGCTACAGAGGGACATTGCTGGTCAGTACTTGCACAGCGAGTGTTCAGCTGCGGCGCTGGAGCTGGCCGAGCACGTGGCGGCGGAGGCGCGCGAGCAGCTGCGGCACGGGGAGAACCACGCTGCGCTGTGTCAGCTACAGAGGGACATTGCTGGTCAGTACTTGCACAGCGAGTGTTCAGCTGCGGCGCTGGAGCTGGCCGAGCACGTGGCGGCGGAGGCGCGCGAGCAGCTGCGGCACGGGGAGAACCACGCTGCGCTGTGTCAGCTACAGAGGGACATTGCTGGTCAGTACTTGCACAGCGAGTGTTCAGCTGCGGCGCTGGAGCTGGCCGAGCACGTGGCGGCGGAGGCGCGCGAGCAGCTGCGGCACGGGGAGAACCACGCTGCGCTGTGTCAGCTACAGAGGGACATTGCTGGTCAGTACTTGCACAGCGAGTGTTCAGCTGCGGCGCTGGAGCTGGCCGAGCACGTGGCGGCGGAGGCGCGCGAGCAGCTGCGGCACGGGGAGAACCACGCTGCGCTGTGTCAGCTACAGAGGGACATTGCTGGTCAGTACTTGCACAGCGAGTGTTCAGCTGCGGCGCTGGAGCTGGCCGAGCACGTGGCGGCGGAGGCGCGCGAGCAGCTGCGGCACGGGGAGAACCACGCTGCGCTGTGTCAGCTACAGAGGGACATTGCTGGTCAGTACTTGCACAGCGAGTGTTCAGCTGCGGCGCTGGAGCTGGCCGAGCACGTGGCGGCGGAGGCGCGCGAGCAGCTGCGGCACGGGGAGAACCACGCTGCGCTGTGTCAGCTACAGAGGGACATTGCTGGTCAGTACTTGCACAGCGAGTGTTCAGCTGCGGCGCTGGAGCTGGCCGAGCACGTGGCGGCGGAGGCGCGCGAGCAGCTGCGGCACGGGGAGAACCACGCTGCGCTGTGTCAGCTACAGAGGGACATTGCTGGTCAGTACTTGCACAGCGAGTGTTCAGCTGCGGCGCTGGAGCTGGCCGAGCACGTGGCGGCGGAGGCGCGCGAGCAGCTGCGGCACGGGGAGAACCACGCTGCGCTGTGTCAGCTACAGAGGGACATTGCTGGTCAGTACTTGCACAGCGAGTGTTCAGCTGCGGCGCTGGAGCTGGCCGAGCACGTGGCGGCGGAGGCGCGCGAGCAGCTGCGGCACGGGGAGAACCACGCTGCGCTGTGTCAGCTACAGAGGGACATTGCTGGTCAGTACTTGCACAGCGAGTGTTCAGCTGCGGCGCTGGAGCTGGCCGAGCACGTGGCGGCGGAGGCGCGCGAGCAGCTGCGGCACGGGGAGAACCACGCTGCGCTGTGTCAGCTACAGAGGGACATTGCTGGTCAGTACTTGCACAGCGAGTGTTCAGCTGCGGCGCTGGAGCTGGCCGAGCACGTGGCGGCGGAGGCGCGCGAGCAGCTGCGGCACGGGGAGAACCACGCTGCGCTGTGTCAGCTACAGAGGGACATTGCTGGTCAGTACTTGCACAGCGAGTGTTCAGCTGCGGCGCTGGAGCTGGCCGAGCACGTGGCGGCGGAGGCGCGCGAGCAGCTGCGGCACGGGGAGAACCACGCTGCGCTGTGTCAGCTACAGAGGGACATTGCTGGTCAGTACTTGCACAGCGAGTGTTCAGCTGCGGCGCTGGAGCTGGCCGAGCACGTGGCGGCGGAGGCGCGCGAGCAGCTGCGGCACGGGGAGAACCACGCTGCGCTGTGTCAGCTACAGAGGGACATTGCTGGTCAGTACTTGCACAGCGAGTGTTCAGCTGCGGCGCTGGAGCTGGCCGAGCACGTGGCGGCGGAGGCGCGCGAGCAGCTGCGGCACGGGGAGAACCACGCTGCGCTGTGTCAGCTACAGAGGGACATTGCTGGTCAGTACTTGCACAGCGAGTGTTCAGCTGCGGCGCTGGAGCTGGCCGAGCACGTGGCGGCGGAGGCGCGCGAGCAGCTGCGGCACGGGGAGAACCACGCTGCGCTGTGTCAGCTACAGAGGGACATTGCTGGTCAGTACTTGCACAGCGAGTGTTCAGCTGCGGCGCTGGAGCTGGCCGAGCACGTGGCGGCGGAGGCGCGCGAGCAGCTGCGGCACGGGGAGAACCACGCTGCGCTGTGTCAGCTACAGAGGGACATTGCTGGTCAGTACTTGCACAGCGAGTGTTCAGCTGCGGCGCTGGAGCTGGCCGAGCACGTGGCGGCGGAGGCGCGCGAGCAGCTGCGGCACGGGGAGAACCACGCTGCGCTGTGTCAGCTACAGAGGGACATTGCTGGTCAGTACTTGCACAGCGAGTGTTCAGCTGCGGCGCTGGAGCTGGCCGAGCACGTGGCGGCGGAGGCGCGCGAGCAGCTGCGGCACGGGGAGAACCACGCTGCGCTGTGTCAGCTACAGAGGGACATTGCTGGTCAGTACTTGCACAGCGAGTGTTCAGCTGCGGCGCTGGAGCTGGCCGAGCACGTGGCGGCGGAGGCGCGCGAGCAGCTGCGGCACGGGGAGAACCACGCTGCGCTGTGTCAGCTACAGAGGGACATTGCTGGTCAGTACTTGCACAGCGAGTGTTCAGCTGCGGCGCTGGAGCTGGCCGAGCACGTGGCGGCGGAGGCGCGCGAGCAGCTGCGGCACGGGGAGAACCACGCTGCGCTGTGTCAGCTACAGAGGGACATTGCTGGTCAGTACTTGCACAGCGAGTGTTCAGCTGCGGCGCTGGAGCTGGCCGAGCACGTGGCGGCGGAGGCGCGCGAGCAGCTGCGGCACGGGGAGAACCACGCTGCGCTGTGTCAGCTACAGAGGGACATTGCTGGTCAGTACTTGCACAGCGAGTGTTCAGCTGCGGCGCTGGAGCTGGCCGAGCACGTGGCGGCGGAGGCGCGCGAGCAGCTGCGGCACGGGGAGAACCACGCTGCGCTGTGTCAGCTACAGAGGGACATTGCTGGTCAGTACTTGCACAGCGAGTGTTCAGCTGCGGCGCTGGAGCTGGCCGAGCACGTGGCGGCGGAGGCGCGCGAGCAGCTGCGGCACGGGGAGAACCACGCTGCGCTGTGTCAGCTACAGAGGGACATTGCTGGTCAGTACTTGCACAGCGAGTGTTCAGCTGCGGCGCTGGAGCTGGCCGAGCACGTGGCGGCGGAGGCGCGCGAGCAGCTGCGGCACGGGGAGAACCACGCTGCGCTGTGTCAGCTACAGAGGGACATTGCTGGTCAGTACTTGCACAGCGAGTGTTCAGCTGCGGCGCTGGAGCTGGCCGAGCACGTGGCGGCGGAGGCGCGCGAGCAGCTGCGGCACGGGGAGAACCACGCTGCGCTGTGTCAGCTACAGAGGGACATTGCTGGTCAGTACTTGCACAGCGAGTGTTCAGCTGCGGCGCTGGAGCTGGCCGAGCACGTGGCGGCGGAGGCGCGCGAGCAGCTGCGGCACGGGGAGAACCACGCTGCGCTGTGTCAGCTACAGAGGGACATTGCTGGTCAGTACTTGCACAGCGAGTGTTCAGCTGCGGCGCTGGAGCTGGCCGAGCACGTGGCGGCGGAGGCGCGCGAGCAGCTGCGGCACGGGGAGAACCACGCTGCGCTGTGTCAGCTACAGAGGGACATTGCTGGTCAGTACTTGCACAGCGAGTGTTCAGCTGCGGCGCTGGAGCTGGCCGAGCACGTGGCGGCGGAGGCGCGCGAGCAGCTGCGGCACGGGGAGAACCACGCTGCGCTGTGTCAGCTACAGAGGGACATTGCTGGTCAGTACTTGCACAGCGAGTGTTCAGCTGCGGCGCTGGAGCTGGCCGAGCACGTGGCGGCGGAGGCGCGCGAGCAGCTGCGGCACGGGGAGAACCACGCTGCGCTGTGTCAGCTACAGAGGGACATTGCTGGTCAGTACTTGCACAGCGAGTGTTCAGCTGCGGCGCTGGAGCTGGCCGAGCACGTGGCGGCGGAGGCGCGCGAGCAGCTGCGGCACGGGGAGAACCACGCTGCGCTGTGTCAGCTACAGAGGGACATTGCTGGTCAGTACTTGCACAGCGAGTGTTCAGCTGCGGCGCTGGAGCTGGCCGAGCACGTGGCGGCGGAGGCGCGCGAGCAGCTGCGGCACGGGGAGAACCACGCTGCGCTGTGTCAGCTACAGAGGGACATTGCTGGTCAGTACTTGCACAGCGAGTGTTCAGCTGCGGCGCTGGAGCTGGCCGAGCACGTGGCGGCGGAGGCGCGCGAGCAGCTGCGGCACGGGGAGAACCACGCTGCGCTGTGTCAGCTACAGAGGGACATTGCTGGTCAGTACTTGCACAGCGAGTGTTCAGCTGCGGCGCTGGAGCTGGCCGAGCACGTGGCGGCGGAGGCGCGCGAGCAGCTGCGGCACGGGGAGAACCACGCTGCGCTGTGTCAGCTACAGAGGGACATTGCTGGTCAGTACTTGCACAGCGAGTGTTCAGCTGCGGCGCTGGAGCTGGCCGAGCACGTGGCGGCGGAGGCGCGCGAGCAGCTGCGGCACGGGGAGAACCACGCTGCGCTGTGTCAGCTACAGAGGGACATTGCTGGTCAGTACTTGCACAGCGAGTGTTCAGCTGCGGCGCTGGAGCTGGCCGAGCACGTGGCGGCGGAGGCGCGCGAGCAGCTGCGGCACGGGGAGAACCACGCTGCGCTGTGTCAGCTACAGAGGGACATTGCTGGTCAGTACTTGCACAGCGAGTGTTCAGCTGCGGCGCTGGAGCTGGCCGAGCACGTGGCGGCGGAGGCGCGCGAGCAGCTGCGGCACGGGGAGAACCACGCTGCGCTGTGTCAGCTACAGAGGGACATTGCTGGTCAGTACTTGCACAGCGAGTGTTCAGCTGCGGCTCTGGAGCTGGCCGAGCACGTGGCGGCGGAGGCGCGCGAGCAGCTGCGGCACGGGGAGAACCACGCTGCGCTGTGTCAGCTACAGAGGGACATTGCTGGTCAGTACTTGCACAGCGAGTGTTCAGCTGCGGCGCTGGAGCTGGCCGAGCACGTGGCGGCGGAGGCGCGCGAGCAGCTGCGGCACGGGGAGAACCACGCTGCGCTGTGTCAGCTACAGAGGGACATTGCTGGTCAGTACTTGCACAGCGAGTGTTCAGCTGCGGCGCTGGAGCTGGCCGAGCACGTGGCGGCGGAGGCGCGCGAGCAGCTGCGGCACGGGGAGAACCACGCTGCGCTGTGTCAGCTACAGAGGGACATTGCTGGTCAGTACTTGCACAGCGAGTGTTCAGCTGCGGCGCTGGAGCTGGCCGAGCACGTGGCGGCGGAGGCGCGCGAGCAGCTGCGGCACGGGGAGAACCACGCTGCGCTGTGTCAGCTACAGAGGGACATTGCTGGTCAGTACTTGCACAGCGAGTGTTCAGCTGCGGCGCTGGAGCTGGCCGAGCACGTGGCGGCGGAGGCGCGCGAGCAGCTGCGGCACGGGGAGAACCACGCTGCGCTGTGTCAGCTACAGAGGGACATTGCTGGTCAGTACTTGCACAGCGAGTGTTCAGCTGCGGCGCTGGAGCTGGCCGAGCACGTGGCGGCGGAGGCGCGCGAGCAGCTGCGGCACGGGGAGAACCACGCTGCGCTGTGTCAGCTACAGAGGGACATTGCTGGTCAGTACTTGCACAGCGAGTGTTCAGCTGCGGCGCTGGAGCTGGCCGAGCACGTGGCGGCGGAGGCGCGCGAGCAGCTGCAGCACGGGGAGAACCACGCTGCGCTGTGTCAGCTACAGAGGGACATTGCTGGTCAGTACTTGCACAGCGAGTGTTCAGCTGCGGCGCTGGAGCTGGCCGAGCACGTGGCGGCGGAGGCGCGCGAGCAGCTGCGGCACGGGGAGAACCACGCTGCGCTGTGTCAGCTACAGAGGGACATTGCTGGTCAGTACTTGCACAGCGAGTGTTCAGCTGCGGCGCTGGAGCTGGCCGAGCACGTGGCGGCGGAGGCGCGCGAGCAGCTGCGGCACGGGGAGAACCACGCTGCGCTGTGTCAGCTACAGAGGGACATTGCTGGTCAGTACTTGCACAGCGAGTGTTCAGCTGCGGCGCTGGAGCTGGCCGAGCACGTGGCGGCGGAGGCGCGCGAGCAGCTGCGGCACGGGGAGAACCACGCTGCGCTGTGTCAGCTACAGAGGGACATTGCTGGTCAGTACTTGCACAGCGAGTGTTCAGCTGCGGCGCTGGAGCTGGCCGAGCACGTGGCGGCGGAGGCGCGCGAGCAGCTGCGGCACGGGGAGAACCACGCTGCGCTGTGTCAGCTACAGAGGGACATTGCTGGTCAGTACTTGCACAGCGAGTGTTCAGCTGCGGCGCTGGAGCTGGCCGAGCACGTGGCGGCGGAGGCGCGCGAGCAGCTGCGGCACGGGGAGAACCACGCTGCGCTGTGTCAGCTACAGAGGGACATTGCTGGTCAGTACTTGCACAGCGAGTGTTCAGCTGCGGCGCTGGAGCTGGCCGAGCACGTGGCGGCGGAGGCGCGCGAGCAGCTGCGGCACGGGGAGAACCACGCTGCGCTGTGTCAGCTACAGAGGGACATTGCTGGTCAGTACTTGCACAGCGAGTGTTCAGCTGCGGCGCTGGAGCTGGCCGAGCACGTGGCGGCGGAGGCGCGCGAGCAGCTGCGGCACGGGGAGAACCACGCTGCGCTGTGTCAGCTACAGAGGGACATTGCTGGTCAGTACTTGCACAGCGAGTGTTCAGCTGCGGCGCTGGAGCTGGCCGAGCACGTGGCGGCGGAGGCGCGCGAGCAGCTGCGGCACGGGGAGAACCACGCTGCGCTGTGTCAGCTACAGAGGGACATTGCTGGTCAGTACTTGCACAGCGAGTGTTCAGCTGCGGCGCTGGAGCTGGCCGAGCACGTGGCGGCGGAGGCGCGCGAGCAGCTGCGGCACGGGGAGAACCACGCTGCGCTGTGTCAGCTACAGAGGGACATTGCTGGTCAGTACTTGCACAGCGAGTGTTCAGCTGCGGCGCTGGAGCTGGCCGAGCACGTGGCGGCGGAGGCGCGCGAGCAGCTGCGGCACGGGGAGAACCACGCTGCGCTGTGTCAGCTACAGAGGGACATTGCTGGTCAGTACTTGCACAGCGAGTGTTCAGCTGCGGCGCTGGAGCTGGCCGAGCACGTGGCGGCGGAGGCGCGCGAGCAGCTGCGGCACGGGGAGAACCACGCTGCGCTGTGTCAGCTACAGAGGGACATTGCTGGTCAGTACTTGCACAGCGAGTGTTCAGCTGCGGCGCTGGAGCTGGCCGAGCACGTGGCGGCGGAGGCGCGCGAGCAGCTGCGGCACGGGGAGAACCACGCTGCGCTGTGTCAGCTACAGAGGGACATTGCTGGTCAGTACTTGCACAGCGAGTGTTCAGCTGCGGCGCTGGAGCTGGCCGAGCACGTGGCGGCGGAGGCGCGCGAGCAGCTGCGGCACGGGGAGAACCACGCTGCGCTGTGTCAGCTACAGAGGGACATTGCTGGTCAGTACTTGCACAGCGAGTGTTCAGCTGCGGCGCTGGAGCTGGCCGAGCACGTGGCGGCGGAGGCGCGCGAGCAGCTGCGGCACGGGGAGAACCACGCTGCGCTGTGTCAGCTACAGAGGGACATTGCTGGTCAGTACTTGCACAGCGAGTGTTCAGCTGCGGCGCTGGAGCTGGCCGAGCACGTGGCGGCGGAGGCGCGCGAGCAGCTGCGGCACGGGGAGAACCACGCTGCGCTGTGTCAGCTACAGAGGGACATTGCTGGTCAGTACTTGCACAGCGAGTGTTCAGCTGCGGCGCTGGAGCTGGCCGAGCACGTGGCGGCGGAGGCGCGCGAGCAGCTGCAGCACGGGGAGAACCACGCTGCGCTGTGTCAGCTACAGAGGGACATTGCTGGTCAGTACTTGCACAGCGAGTGTTCAGCTGCGGCGCTGGAGCTGGCCGAGCACGTGGCGGCGGAGGCGCGCGAGCAGCTGCGGCACGGGGAGAACCACGCTGCGCTGTGTCAGCTACAGAGGGACATTGCTGGTCAGTACTTGCACAGCGAGTGTTCAGCTGCGGCGCTGGAGCTGGCCGAGCACGTGGCGGCGGAGGCGCGCGAGCAGCTGCGGCACGGGGAGAACCACGCTGCGCTGTGTCAGCTACAGAGGGACATTGCTGGTCAGTACTTGCACAGCGAGTGTTCAGCTGCGGCGCTGGAGCTGGCCGAGCACGTGGCGGCGGAGGCGCGCGAGCAGCTGCGGCACGGGGAGAACCACGCTGCGCTGTGTCAGCTACAGAGGGACATTGCTGGTCAGTACTTGCACAGCGAGTGTTCAGCTGCGGCGCTGGAGCTGAAAACTCGCTGTACAAGTACTGACACAGCGAGTACATATTGATATTCTGGATGTTATTTTCTGTGTCGAAATATATAATAGCCAGACGTGACATTAATAATATGTGCATCTTTCAGGTTACGACAAGCTCCTAGTGGCAGAACGGGAATTCATTAGAATGGGCTGCGTCTACAAACACTCTTCAAGAGGATTGCAGCAGAGAATGTTGTTCTTGGTATGTTGTCGATTACCTATTAAATTATCATCAGAAGGAACAACTAAATGTCTACGCTTCATATAATTATAATTTACCATTTGTTTTAGTTCAGTGATGTGTTAGTGGTGACGTCAAAATCTGGTTCGACGCAGTTCCGAGCGCATTCGGCATTACCGCTTCATGCTTTGGAGTTGAAGCCTTCGGAATTACCGCACTCCTTTACTCTAACCGGTAATAATGGCTTTTATTAATACGTTGCAAATTTATCTTCTTATTTTCTTCTTTTGGGAAGTAAAGATGTGATTGATTTTCCTTTCAAAGATTTCTAATAGGGAACGTGTAGAAACTATAGGTGGCAGCACAGACTCGTCAATGTCAAGTATATTTTACTTATGAGTTTCAAATTTGCAACGCTAGATGGCACAGTCTACTTCGTGCACGTTCCCCTAAATGAAGAGTGCAGGAAGTATAGGTGGCAGCACGGGTCAAATATTTACAACATTAAAGTTTCAGATTTGCGACACTAGATGGCATAGTCTACGCCATGCACGTTCCCTATAAGGTTCATTTTCGTCATGTACATATATGCTAACGTAGTCAGTAGTGCGAATAGGATAATCATAGCCAGAGACAAAAAAGTATTACATAAACTTATTTAATGCTACAGCAATTTAATGCATCAATTTTTTTCAAATTCTTTTTATTTCAATTATTGACAGGTGAAGACATAAACCTACTGCTGAGCGCGACGAACGACTGGGAGTACCTGGGCTGGTTCAACGCGCTGCAGACTACGATAGAGAGCGCGCGCGACAAGTACACAGAAGTGGACACGGAACTGACGCCTTACGAGCAGGAGACTGGTATGTATGCCGAGCTTGTTATGAACCAGACTATGAGACGTTTGACAAACATTTCATCAATAGGGTAGTTGACTAAAAAAATCTGATTAGTCCGTTAGATAGATTTCCAAAAAATATTGGAGACATATTTTTTCTTTTTTCATTTAAACAAAAAATGAAGACGATACAGTGCTTTGAAAACTCGTGTGACGTCACTACTCGCTACAATTTTTACCGGGCCGTGACGTCACACGCTCCCACTCCTGATCTTTGATGCTTTTTATCTTCGTCAGTTTTTATAGATTTGATAAAGGAAAAAATACGTGTCCAATATTTTTCTATAATCTAACTGACGCACTAAAGGGCCGATCATATAAAAACATGGCAGAAACTCATAAAGTCTAAATGCATCACATTGTTGTTACATTATTCGTTATCGTTAGATGGGTAACCGGCCTACCTGAAACCGATTTTTGTCAACCCGTGTGGCGCGAGGGGACGTAACAGTGAACAGCCGAAACTTGAACTTCGTACGGATTGTTTGCTAGTGCCGAGAACTGTGTTTTTAAACTATTGCTTTCTTTATATAATTGTAATTAAATATCGAAGTGTTCATCAAAACCCGCTGATATGGCATCATTGGCAGGAGGTAAGTGGTCTTATTTTAGCATAAAACATATATTTCATGGAGTGTAAGTTAGTAAAAAACATCTGAATAAAATGGGAATAGAGTTCATATTTTTTTTAAATTATCTTTTTAAACCCATAGAGTTTTAGTTACACTAGGTAGCCATAGGTATTTATTTTATAATTTTATATTATGTATAAAAGTATATTCTTCAAATCTAAAAAAAGAAATCTTGCACAAATTTGCACCTTTTTTAATTAAAAGCTCAAAACCGAACCTATAATATATGGTATTTTTTTATGTAAAATTAAAGAAAATACATTTTTATTTTTCTTTTGTTTTAGGTTCGGGTAGTACTGATATATTCTTGTCCAGAAAGTTTTTATATGAGAAAATGAATGAGTCTGGCCATTCTAAATTAGAAGAAAAAGTGTTATTTGTAACAAAATACTTAGAAAAGCGAACAAGGTGTCCTAAATTGAAATTAGCTGAATTACACAACAAAATTTCGTAGTTCGTTTCTGATTTTAAGAAGAGATGGTCAAGTTCTCAAAGGATGAAGCATCGATTTTTAGATAAAAACACTGCTTGGCTAGAAAAGTCAATAAATTTTCGGAATTATGAGGAATGTATCAACACAGAAATTTCCAAAAAAAAGAGAAGACCCAATATTGACTTCAAAGCCGCTTCAGAGAGGACTAAGAGACTAAAAACTCAAGACTTAAGGTCTACACGTAATACTGCAGAGTTGTGCTATGCAGCACAAATAAGTTTAAGGTCTTCAGGGGCGACTTTTGATATCATCGGATCCTCTCATTTCAAGTATGCATCAACCGATAAAGCGGAAATCAAGTTTTGATCCAGATACAATCCAATTACTGGACTGTCCAGATTTAAATACATCTGCGGCTTCATCAACCGATGAGGTGACATACACTGAAGACAGCGATGAAGAATCAACTGATAGTAGTGAGGGATAAAACGAATCAATGTGAATAAATATATACATTTATAAAATATTTTGTGTTTTTTTGTTTCCTTAAATCAAATTATGACATAATTTTTGTGTTTAACTTATTTTAAAAGTAAAACCAGCATAAAATATTAATTGCCAAGTTTTGATGTCATCGGCCCCACTGTGTGACGGACTAAACATAATCATATATTTTTTACTCAAGCAACATTCCTATTATATGGCAGAATAGCATTTGTATGGATAATATTAAGTATGGATATTATACTGCTGTGTTGATGACATTATTGAGTATTAACCTAATAACAGATTCGTTAGAATCTGTGTGAGCGCGTTCAACGACTACCGAAGGGCCGTTTAAAGTCGTAATCGAAGTTTATACAAAACTGGACTTTATAACACATTTTATAAAGTGTATTATTCATTAACACTTTGTGCAACACAAACGTATTATACGGGGTTACTTTCAAATTATCAGCCATACAAAAAAAACTTTTTTTAAAAGAAAATAAACACTTTTACATACATTTTAAAAAATGCTGAAAAATTATTTTTTGTTTTTGTATCAACAGTGTTTTTGATACTTGATACAGATAAAATCAATTCCAATGAACCAATTTCATACTTCAAGGTTACGTTCTGTATCTCGCGGTCAGATGCGGGCCCTAGTAAAGTAACTTTACGTAGGCGTCTCGGTCAAAATATGCGTCTTTATATGCCTTGTTACTAAGTTCATATTCATTTCCGCTTTTAAAAGATTCATTTCTTGACGTGGCCCGTTTCATGTTTGTATTTTGATAGTGGAACTAATTTCATTGCAGCAAAAGTTCAATTACAAAATCTACTGTCCGATTGTTACCACATTGATTGGAAAATGATTCCACCCCGCGCTCCGCACTTTGAGGGACTGTGGGAGTTCAATATAAAATCAAATAAATCCCATTTATCCCGCATGATTGGTTCTCAGATTCTCACTTTGATGAGCTTCTGACTGTTATTCCTTACTGTATAAATTAAATACTGAACATCACCCTTACATGTGACGCGCTTCTGAAACATCCTGTATAACTAGCATCGGTTTCACCCGCGTAAATCCCGTTCCTGTGGGAATACTATATATAAGATATAATATAGGCTATGTTCACCGGAGATAGTGTAGCTTCCGAACAGTGAAAGAATTTTTCAAATCGGTCAAGTAGTTTCGGAGCCTATTGAATGCAAACAAACAAACAAAAAACAATCAAATCTTTCCTCTATATATATTAGTGTAGATAAACTTCAGTATTGTATTTGTATTGCAGAGTCGTCTACAGCGAGCGCATGCGGCGCGGGCGGTGCGGGCGGCGGGCTGGCGCACGTGTGCTGGCATCGCTTCACGTCACTGGACACGCAGCATCTACATCTGGCTATGAGGGTGTGTATCTCAATATACCAGGAACAATAAACAAATATTTAAATTACCTTAAACGTAAGGACATCATAAGTTATAATACATTTGGTGGGAGCAAGCGAGAGATAGGGGATAGGGGGGAGTACTAATAACAGTAACATGCGCTCGACGTAGCGCGGGACTGCGCGGTTGGCGAGCGAGCCCGAGCTGGGTGTGGGGCAGGCGGTACCCGATGTTGCTTTTGCTACTACCGTCTTTTTTTTTCTGGATGTGAAATCATCAAATGACCCCTCTGAGCGGAGCGGAAGAGAGTGTCAGACTCTTTACTGACTAAAACCCACCCGTGATCCTCCTGATACCCATTGCGTTCCAGGGCCGCGGTGACTCTTTCGAACAAATTCCGCAAGCTCCTTATTCTCCTAGCGGACTACACTGTACACTACAAATGTATTTATCAAGTCAATGTATTTCCAGACACAGTTATCCGGTTACTTACTGCGTAAGTTCAAGAAGTCGCCCGGTTGGCAAAAGCTGTGGGTCGTGTTTGCGGTGTCCACGTTATTCTTTTATAAGAGCTGGCAAGATGAAACGCCACTGGCATCGTTACCTCTATTAGGGTAAGCTAAATTGCTTGATATTATATTCTAGGCCAATAGGTACATTGATCTACTGACATTTTGCTGTACCTCGCAACCCGGTACGTCGATGAAGGAAAACACAGATAATTCAAAAGTAGTATCACACCAAAAACATTTTCATGTAAAAATGTTGCCAAGACGAATCTACGTAGCTTACTTACTTACATAGCCTGGGAAAAAGTTATCAGATCTCATGTAAAGCCAAGCTCTAAAGACTGCACGCTCTAAACCTACAAGCTAAGTTTAGTCAAAACTTGTGGCTTGGCCGTTTTATTTCATACCCAATGAACGAATGCCTATGAAATCTTCGTGATGGTAGCAAAACGACCAAGCCACACGTTTTGACTAAACTTAGCTTGTAGGTTAAGAGCGTGCAGTCTTTAGGGCTTGGCTTTATCTTCTTCATGCAAACATGCAATAGGAGAGAAGGGTAGTTCTGTGACGCTACATTCGTTCTAAATCTAGACACGAAGATTACTGAAGCGACTATATTTTCTCGCTCAGTCGTAATTTCGTTTTATTAAAAACAAAATTATTATAATGTAGCCTTTTTATCCACAGTTACAGCGTCGGTGCGCCAGCGTCAGAGGATAACATCGACAAAGACTTCGTGTTTAAACTTCAGTTCAAGAACCACGTGTACTTCTTCAGAGCTGATAGCCAGTATACTTTCAATAGGTATGTTTTACTCGGCCGTTTATGCTGTAAAGTATGTTACGCTTAGAACGGGAGATAGGACCAGTTGTTCTGCTATTCTGTCTATTGTTATATTGCCATTGAAAATTTAGGTTTTGTGAGTGTTAAGTTTATTTCTTGGAGAGTATTTTACAAAATAGCCCTGCAGAGGGTCTTAAGTTTTACCAACACACTAACTATACTTACTATATTTGGTCTTAATTTGGGCTATAATTCAATGAGTCATTTTTTTAGTCACTATTTTTAGTTTTAGTTAGTTTAGTGTATTTTTTTTATTATTTAAATGTATATATAGTAGTTATTATTCTTATTAAATACATTCTAATTGATAAATTATGAGTCATTTAAATATATCCTCGCTATAACTTTTTTTGACGATCACATAAAGGACAGGTGTATTTTTCAAAGACTGTGATCATGTATTTATTTACAGATGGACTGAAGTTCTACAGACAGCGACAATGCGGCCTGAACATAATTGAACATAACGCAATATTAACTAGACAATTAAAAATATACTAAAGTATACAAAATCAGGAAATCGATACAACATTGGTGCCATAGAAACGTGGCCAGATATATTTTTGTACGAACTTTACGAAGTGAATCTTGCCTGTATTTATTGTGTGAATAGATCGCTTTAGTGTTAGATCAAGACTGACGGATGTCAAAGACGTTGATTAATTGTAGTCATAATAATGTCAGTGTAATTTAACAGAGGTCATGCAGGGGCCAATGTGCCTTCTGTAGTTCTAGGTACAGTAAAACGGGGTGTATGAAACTTCTAGTAGGATTTTCACAAAAATACCATATTAATGGTTTCTTATAAGGCATCCATTAAAAAAATAGTGGATTAAAAAATTGGAGTTCTTCATAGCCGCAAACAATATTTAAATAAGGTGAAAATTTCAATCAAAGTTTCGTTGTTATTCACCCCTGCGTTCTATTCACCCCGTTTTACCGTTATCAATCTACTAAGGCATCCAAACCCATGGTTAGTGTATTTGGTTTCTATATTACGACTAAGTTGCACAGATGTGGCAAGTCAAATGTTTTCTAAGGACCGGATTCGCTCTATCATAGTGCATACATTGCTGCACTGTTCCAATCGAAGTCTAAAAGGCATCTGCGTGTTGGCTACGGCCACTCATACCCACGGTCGAGAGTGGATGTAACACTCTGCTTACCTCTTCTAAGAATACAAACGTAATGTTCTGTAAAATACAGTTGTCTATGCTATAAAGGTTTTTATGAGGACACCTACTTGCTATTTTGTAGGCCTAACAGTATCGCATCGATATTCCCTTGGTTTGAGGAATTGTCTATTAAAAATGCAGTGGTCGTGAGCTAAATAGAAGAATGCGAATTCATAAAAATCGCATTAAATAAAATTTTGTAGAAATCCATCCAAAGTCTTTATTGGTTGGTCTCAATTTTCATTGATACCAACCAATAAAGACACAATATATTCGGTCCTTGTTAATGCTAATAATGTTAGTGATATATATCATCCAACATACCACGCTTTTTCTCAAAAGCCAATTTTTACGCGCATGCATATACCGTTTTTACCGTTCCCGTATAGCATATAGCCTTCCTCATGAATGTAGCTACTTATCGACGGATTTGAAAAATTATACGAAAATATTTTTTTTTTTCAAATCCATCTGGTAGCCGTACAAACGGCGTAAGAATTTATACGTCGTTTTGTTAAGTGTTTTTTTCGCCCAGGTATTTATCCTTAAGCTGTGTACTTTAAAACCATGAATTCTATATTTTCCAATGACATTTTAATAAAAAAATATTTAATTTGCTTTTTTCACAAAAAAATGAGCCGCTTTCCTATAATATAATCGAGTTTTTCTGTGAAAAAGGAATAATGGATGGCAGTTTGTTCATGGTATTAGTTTGTGCGCCGATGTGCCTTACAACCTTTATAGACAACAAACTTGTAGGTGAAATACCCACCATAAATATGGGGATAGAGTATTTAGAAAAAAAGTCGGCCTTTTTTGAGTGTCCGTTCTGCCCGGAACCGATTTCTACAGCTGGATGCGTTAAATAAACGCCCGGTTATACTGTGTATAGTTTCACTTTATGAAAGGGAACTGTCTCCTTGATATTTACACATGATAGATATTAACAGTACAGTAATCTTCTTTCAAAGAAAATATTAATTAGAACATTACAGAATGAATGTACATACATAGATCATGATGAATTATTGAAAATTTTTGTTGGTTTTGGAACGAAAAACCCGCATGATAATAGCATTGGTTGTGTAATTGCAAAAGATCGTTTACATACATATATTAATGACTATCTATTTTTTAAGACTTGAGTATTGGTCCTTTGAGCTCCAAAATATTGGTATTTTGTTGTTGAAACTCCAGAATGGGTTCTGGTAACTGTACAGTGTAGAAATGAAAATGAATTAAGCGCGAGATATTATATTCCCATGCCATGCGAACTTCATTATTTAATTGTAAAAGAAATTGGTAATGGTCACTTGTTAAACTCGCCATCGGCAGGTCCAAAAAATGAATTATGTCGCGATAGAAATGTTTGTAAACAAAATAAAATCATTTACAAAATGTTTGTCGGCTGTGTAGTATAGACTTTTATGAGATATTAAAAAGATTCACTTTATTTATAAGGTCAGTGGTTGACTATAAGCAATAACGCATCACAGATAAATAATATACATAGTTATAGTTAGAATAATGAGGATTCTTCTTAAAGAATATAAATAAAGATAAGTGCGGTTGATGGCTCATCAGACGTTGAAATGGTACAAACGAAACAATGGATATTAATTAATTGTACGACTGAACGAATGATAACCGATTGAATGACATTAAACATGGAACGAATGATACAAATAGTATTGAAATCTCACCATTTTCGTTTTGCCCAATTTCTTTAAAGAAACATACACGTATTTCGAAGTTCTAAAAGTCTTACCGTATATTAAAATGTTATGGGTGATGTTAAATTAATGAATTCATTATTTCGAGTGCTATTACGTGTGAATATTCCCAAAGCTTTTATTTATAGATTTATTTATTAAGTATTAGTTTATGAGTTTAACATAAGAATGGAGGAATATTTAATTACCTATTTAAATTACGTAATAATACAACGGATCATGTTCGAGAAAATATTTTTCTGTATTCGTTTATAATATTTGTGAAATCGAAAGTTTATGTAAAAAATAAAACATCCATTTGAAACTTTAATTTAAATAAAAAAACATTCAAGTTCGTTCGACGTTTTATTTCAGATTCCATTTTTAAAATATTTGTTCGAAATTACTTAGATTTAATTTGGCTTTGGCAACACCGAAATTTCTAGACAGTAAAATAATCTACAGACATAAATATATATGAAGAATGTCAGATCTTAATCATTAAATACATTATATAAATGTCTACTTAGTGTATGTGTTACTAAAAATGCTTTTTGAGATCATACAGAATCTTTGGCATTGTCTGTTCTACTGTAAAGGTGGCACATTCAATTCCCTAATATTCGAATTAAAATGCTGTCTGATTTCTTAAAATACTATTTTTATACCTAAAAATATAGCAATCAGTCAGAACTGATGGAATCGAGCGCCTTACAGAAGAAAACAGTAAAATAATATATAGAACCAGGTTATAGTACATTTATAAGAAATGGTAGGCGTGTGCATAACTCTTCGAACATGCCTTTACACTTGTTTGCAGTTCTTTTCGTTAATAACTTGTAAGGCGTCTTTACCCATTACCCCCACGTCTGCATCACATTCATCTCGAGACTGTTTGGTCCCACACCCAAAGTCCAAAGTTTTGACTGATTATACAAAAATATCTTACAATATTTACATCTTCGCTCAGAAATAAATGCTCTGAGCAGCATAGCGCTCAGAAATAAATTAGATTTCATAATTAACTTGGTAAACGATACATTTTGTGCATACATATACAATATACACACTATATTATACACATATCATGTATTTAAGATTAGGTTAATGTCATACAGTAAACGTATAGTAGTTTAAATATAACAGAATACTAGTTTAAAAATAAATAATGTCATAGTAATGTTTTTATACTCAAAATAAATAACTTTAAAAATAATCTTTATCTACAAAAACACATTGATTAGGTCAATTATTATTAACGGAGTTGTATCTATATACAACTCTCTTCTAGAAATCACAAGATTTTACACAATTTGCGCATACTGGGACAGCTTCTACTTAGCTTTTCAAATATACAATAATAAACTTAATTAGCTGCATCACAGTCATGTAAAGGTGCAAATTAAATATACATATGTATATCTTACATATTTTTGTATACTTAATATAGTACGGGAAGACAAGCCAACACGGTTTAATTTACTGGGGTATAATTAGACGCTATATACGGTAAGTAATAGAAAAGTAGGTATGGCAACATTGTCATGGTTAACT
Source organism: Hecatera dysodea (assembly GCA_905332915.2). Lineage (NCBI taxonomy): Eukaryota > Metazoa > Arthropoda > Insecta > Lepidoptera > Noctuidae > Hecatera > Hecatera dysodea. The sequence continues at coordinate 5,313,471 of HG995288.1, read as the reverse complement.
GTAGCAACACCAATATTACAGGCTTCCTAACTCAAAATTATCAAAATTCTATCTATCTACCTAGCCTATACCGTCTTTTTTTCGGGCAATACAATCCTCTCATTGTTTTCTGATAAATCTGCAGTAAAATTGGCAGCAAGAACTTTCCCACAACTAAAATAACCATCACAACGAAACTTTACATTCTAGTTGAGACAGCATCTCCATTCTCTTTGGTCTCTCCATCCAACTGCTCTTTGCTGCGTTTTTCTTTATTCCTGCTTTTGAATATGGAAGCGTTGGTTATGGACCGGATGCGGAAGGAGCCGGGTGTGCCGTTGCCTATGGATGTGCCGGAGCCTTCGTGTTGTTGATGCCGGATGTTTGGTGACCTATCTCTGGGTCGCGTTCTTGAGGAGAAACTTGCTGCTTTGAGGCGCGCTCCTGTAATAAGGTTTGGATGTCGTGAGATGGTTATCAAGGTAAGAATGAGTTTCAGAGTTAATGTTTAATTTCGATAAGAATTATTTTGGGTAATCAGCAGGCGCGTAGAGCTATCTATTTTCTCAAATATACAGTATGTTAACTAACAGAGGGCGTTCCCGTTAACCCGCAATAGTATAGCATCCATATACGAGTATGATAAAAAAATATTACCATTCGAAAACAAAATGTTTTTATTTTTTTTAATATTAAAATATTCACTAAAAATGTTAAATTGATACGTTAAAGAAACACTCTGTACACGCGTACTTGCCGGTTTGGGCATTGCTACTACGAGTACCTACTTACCATTCCGCGCTATTATTTTGATTTTAAACTGGATTTTTCGAATTTACTTACTGTAATTTTTTTTTTAATTTGGATTATTTTATGCTTATTTTTCTATTCTGATATTTTTATTTTAATCTATTAATGATATAGATTAAAGAGTTTAAGGGAACGCCCTCTGTTATTTAACATACTGTATAAGGTTGGTTCACTGACGCGGCTCAGCCCGCGTGAATGTCCAGACTATAATCTACCTCTGTGCCAATTTTATCAAGATTTATTCAGCTCACATACAAATATTCACGTTTATAATATTAGTAAAGACTAGCAACCAACCCCCGCTTCGCACGTGTAGCGGAGTATATTTTAAAGCTCCCAGGGAGTTCGTTTTTAATATGTAGTGATGTAATATTCTGATCTCGTATAAACTTTAATAAAGTTTCATACCGAATCCGTTCAGTAGTTTTGCGTGTAAAAAACGTACATCCATCCATCCTGACAAACATGCACAATCATAATATTAGTTAGTGTTATAACGACATACCTAGTCCCAACTTGGGCTGCTTATCCCTGGGCGGCAGGCCGTCATGCGGCGCCAGATGTGGGTGTCCGCCGCCGGTGGGCGTGTGCGGCGCGGACAGCGACGCAGGCGGGGCGGATGTGATGTCTGCGCGACGCACCACCAGGCTGCTCGAGTGCGGTCTGATCGCGCCTAGCTCCTGTTCGTTGCCGGTGCTGTGGTCGAAGACATTGGGAAGTTAAACATAATAAAGTTCCATGGAAACGTCTGTGAAACCAAGACACCTTCCTGCTTCGGAAAGCACGTTAAGCTGTTGGTCCCGTCTATATTTTAGATCTTTGGCAGTCGTTACGAGTTGCTGGGGATAGATAGGTAGTCGACTGGAAGCTGACCCCCAATGCAGCTGCTAAAGTTGGACAGTATTCAAAGCGACCACGACCGCTCTGTTAAGAACGAATCAAAAATGGAATCTTAATCATCAGTTGCACGCAATGGTGTGGTTTATTTTGTAATCAGTGAAAAACTGCTAGAGTATTTTTTGGTTTGTCTGCGCTTACCCTTATTCGGCTCTAACTAGATATACTGCCCATGCTTAAAAGGTCAACAAAAAAACAAGATGAGAATGCTACAACGTAGCCAAATGTTTTTAACATTTGTGCGACACTACGTAATTTTCTATCACTAAAAATAAGTTTTATTGACATTATACTTGTGCTGGAATTTTCTTTGTTACAAATGTAGGTAGGTCATAAGAAGACAGTATTTAAAAGTTGATTGAAGTCGCTACTTACGCCCTCACATGCCGCGTCCGCGCTCGCCGTAGCTCAGACCGTCGTTGTGAGCCACTTGGCGCCGTCTCTGCGCGGCTTGTGCGCATACTGGCGCCGCGTTTAGCTGCAATTTATCAATAAAAATACAGCTTTGTCGCTGAATTGGCTATATGATGCTAAGTTGTGTGAATATTGTGAGTCTTCAACATATTTTACGAAGGACCAGAAAGGGTAAATTTTGGTCCTTCGAGCCGGATAGTTTGAAACAGGTAGTATGCGGGAACTGTAGGAAAAGGTTTCGAATTTGCAAAGTTTACTGGTATAGTCTGCGCTGTGCACGTTTCCTATAGCGTTTTATTTATCTATCTTGATACTTACGAACAGCTGAAGATTCGAGTGGATCCGTGTAGATGCGTTTGCGTGCCTGCAGCATGGTGTACACGAGTGCGGCCAGCGAGCGTGGAGGTGCGGGAGCTGAGGGCCGCGCGGGCGCCGGCGGAGCCCCCCGCGCGCGCGTCACCCACCACGTCTCCATGCGACCCTTGCCTTTTACTTCCACGTTACCGCGTCGTTCCAAAGCATAGCCGCGGAGTTCTAATAGCTGTGTGTGGTAAGGTTTATCATTAATATTTCATGCATTTATTTACTTGTATTAAGCAGTTGTCTGATTAGTCAAAGGCCTGGTTGGGATTGACTGTTTGCGATCAAAGTTATTCATATGCTAGAGCTAGATATTCAACTCCATCAGTCGATTGACCTATATGGCTAATCATGACGCTTGATCGAACACCCGGTGTTGTTTAGACTATTTATATCCCATTTGCTAGTGTGTAACATACGTCAATTCACCTGCACATTGGATGAAATAATAAACAATGCCTCCAATGAAGAAAGAAACATGGCCGCTTACGGAATCCAAACAGTATAGTTTAGCTAACCGTCGACATCATAAGAGGAACGCCGTGACATGATTGGTATGAGCTATTCACAACGCTCAATCCGACTCAAATAATAGTTTAGTAGTAGCTTACCTGCTTAGTATACTTGGTGACTTGAATCTTGTCCATGGCTCCAGTAGTTTCCATTCGAGAAGCCTCATTGACAGTGTTGCCCCAGATATCGTACACCGGCTTACGAGCACCGATCACTCCGCCCACCAGAGGACCACAACTTATCCCTGAGTAACAAAAAACCACATTTTCAACCAGTGCCTAAAGGCTAAAAACCCATGGCTTCGAACCAAAATAAAAATCTTTCTCACCTACTCTTAGCCGGAATTTGTAGAAGCTGTGCTTGCTGATGTCTTCTAGTGCTTCTCTTAGAGCGAAAGCGTAGTCGACAAGCGCGCACAAGTGCTCACAGTTGTCCTCTCCAGTCTAAAATCAAAAGCGAAGAATATTCATATCTGTGTATGTGATGCTGATAAATATGGATTGACATTGGGTATCGCCCAATTTATTTTAAGCTTGTTTTTGTTCAGGTAGGAATAATTTTAATATGTTATAATACCTTATTGTGGTTAGGATTGAGCCCTGAAGCAGCCATGTAGGTGGCAGCAATCGTCTTGATCTTCTCAATGCTTTTGAACCTCTGCTGCATCAGCAGTTTGTCAAAGTCAACTGCAAATTAGAAATTACGTTTAAAAAAATTTAAATGAAGAACAACGGCTACACAAAAAGCAGAAGTCAAAAATCCTTGTGAAAGCACTGAATTATACACCCCTAGTTTTTAATTAGTACAAATACTTATAGGGCTTATTAGAAAAGGTCTCGTTATTATTTAAGAAAAATCTCAAAAAATTATGTTCATAAACAGCAAAGTTATAAGCGTTTTTTATATCCTAAAATGCCACTCAACTTATAAAAATATTGTACAGGCTATTGATTTATGAATGAATAAATGACGATTAAAATGGAAAAAACACTGTGCGTGGTATTTTCTAGTAGCAATTGTTATGAATTTTGATTCTATTATGAATTTACCAATTATTAAAAAAATTCGTGGACAAATTTAGGTTTTTATTTTTTTACTTTTGACTACACAAATATTATCAGTAACGGGTACGGACAGAGCCCTGTTATCTTTTGTACTAATTAAAAACTAGGGGTGTATAAAGTGGTTTAGTCCATAAATGCACACTCTTCTGTCACAAGTGCCAAAGATGTAGAGTAGCAAAAGCAACGACCAGTTAACGAAGGTAGAAAAGATCATTTAAAAAAGTCGGATGAAGTAAGATCCCATCATGTGTGTTTGTATTCTCCAAGCATTTTTATATAGAGGTTAAACCTAATATTTGTACGCTGTACTAGTAGGACATAGTGATACATTTGTTATTAAGCACCATCCTTGTTAACCTATTACCACAAATAAAAGACTGACTTTGACTTTGACAGTAATATTGGAATTCATGAAGGAGGAAGAAGCGAGGATACAAAAGTGTTCGGTTGGTACATTACAAATGATCTCGTTGAGGACGCGCATGCACTCGACCGCCTTCTCCTCCGAGTAGAACTCGTCGAAGTTCGGGATGCCCGCGAACATCACGCCCACCTCGTCACGCCACTGGGAATACAGCTCCTAGAAATAGATTTCGTTTTTATTGCATTTTGTAGTAATAGTAGCTGGGGCCTATGCGCAAAATCTCTATAAAACCATCAAAACAAGAAGAATGAACATCTTAGTGAGAATTACTTGCCTATGTAACTTTTGGAAGTGAATAACACACCAGAAATAGCGACTAAGAGCAATATTACAAGTCAGCAGTTGCGGTTTTCTCCTGACAATAATTAGGATCTCAAGGCTTCATAATTACATAATATTAGCATAACCAGCCCACTGCTGGGACACAGGCCTCCTCTCTAGGAGAGGGAATGGGCCGTAATCCATCACGTGGGCCCAGTGCGGGATCATGAAAGTTTGAGTCTAGGACATGCCGGTTTCCTCACGATGTTTTCCTTCACCGTTTTGACCTTTGTTACGCCTGGCTGGCTGGGTTTGAACCCGCGACCTACAATTCGTACGTCGGGGCCGTTACAGTAACACTGCTCCCTCATATGCCCATAACATAATATCAAATACGCTAAAATCTTACTTACATCGGGACACCAATCTTTACTCAGGAAGTGCACTACTACGTGGTCTGGCAGTATGTGCTTGAGCAGATGTCTGTTCGTCTTCTGCGTGTCCTCCATCTCGTCCAGGTCTGTCTCCGCTTGCAGCTTCCATATGAAGTCCAGGCGTGACGTCACTTCCACCAGCCGCCCGTGGTATATCACCACTACTAAGAAGACAGCCATCAGGATCAGCATTTGAACGTAGGCTGGGAGTGTGCTGAAAAAGAACAGAGAAGAATGTTTTTAGGTATTTAAAATGGATTGAAAAAATGAAAGATTCCCAAGAAAGCAGCTTATTCTTATTGTTCTAACTTCAACCGGGAAATAATTCGTGAAAAAATTCTTTAATGACGGTCATCTCCAATTTTTGATCCCCGCATTTTTCAGAAGATTAGCTTGGCCCCTGGCACATTGGTAATCAGAGAGAGCGTCAAGATTTAGCTAGACGAGATGTTATTAGAAGTTTGGTCAGGGATGTAATATTTCGAGATTACCTAATCAACTTATCGAGATCATACCTGACGAAAAAGTAGTTAAGTCAGAAAACTACACTGAAAAATAAGATAAAAATTCCTATAATACTTACGTATTAGTACTTGTGTTATAGTTCTTGTAGTTGTAGTAAATTAGCAGCAGGATGCAGTACATCATGACGTTGACGGTCGCTAGTAGAGTCTTGATCAGGTAGTACAACTTGAGCACCGAGGTGAGCGCGACCAGACACAGCACCCACGTGAACACCACGTATTCTGGGCGGTAGCATTCATCTGCGGAATGATACGTGGAATAAGTGTACTAGAAATGCTTAAATTTTCATTTCCTTTACAATAACGGGAAAGGAAAATATCTAAGCATTCTTATTTTGGACCATTTCATGAGAAGGAATAGTAGTTTGAAGAAGATAAGAAAAATCGGTTGATTGTGTGAATACTATTATCTAAATCGAAAGAAGAAAATCAGAGACCCATGTAAGTTGAAAATGAACGTTATTGATAATTTTCCATCTACGTCTACAGTGATCGATATTTAATGATGAATAGCGGTTATGAACATACCTTTTTTTTTGGACGTGAAATCATCGAATGACTTCTCCCGCTCTGGGCGGAGCGGAAGGGAGTGTCAGACTCTTACTGACTAAAACCCACCCGTGATCCTTCTTGTGTCCTTTACGTTCCAGGGCGGCGGTGACTCTTTCGAACAAATTCCGCAACCCTAGCAGGCACTGACCCTATGGGGCCCCGTCTACGTTGCTGACGGCTCTTTGCGTTGCGCGTGGAACACGACGCGCCGTCGACTCGGGCCTGGTTGCTATCGGACGGCGAGCCACCCATAGCTCGCCATCCGCAGGCCCGCGCCTACGGTGGCCGGGAATCGCCCTGCGTTTCCCGACGCCCGGGCCGTCTTCTTCTGTTGCGGCGGCTGGAGCGTGAGGTTTCCCTCTAGTTATGAACATACCTGGATCCGTCAATCCAGTGCTAAGGACTTCCGTAGAGTTGCAAGTGATATCTGTGGTATTCGCGGCTTGTGGGTGCTTCGGAATGAACGACGGCGGACAGACGTACAGTTTTATCGTGCTGTCAATAAGAAAAGCATGAATTAAAAAATAATCATAAATTAAATTGAAATAATACTAATCATAATAATTACTTTTAATATTGAAAGGCGTGTTGAGCTTAAACTAACTGTTAAGTCATGTAATGTGTAAACGATTTTTTTTTATTTTTGATTGACCAACTATTTGTAGAAACTTACGTTACACTTATCTTTAGGTATATGTACAAACATTAAATAAATATGAATTTACAAAATGAGATAAAATAAATCCTTCGCTGTACAGGCTGCTAGTCTGTGGAATGCAATGCCAGCCAGACAAAGACGACAGAATGCCAGTAAGACGCGCTCAGTTGTTGACTGCATTTAAAAGTCTTGTAAAAGATCAGTAACCATCGCTGTGACTATCGATAGTCCATCTTATTTTCTCTGCCTATATTTAAATGGGACCACACGACAATCAAAGAATCATCAAAATCGGTACACCTAGAACAAAGTTATGAGGTAGCACAAGCACAAAAAAAACAGTCGAATTGAGAACCTCCTCTTTCTTTGGAAGTCGATTGAAAAGACCATGAAGACTGCAATCCGATGTTCAATCAAATCCATATAAGCTTATATTTTCATTGACGATCTTTGTGCCCCTCGTGAGGAGCATTACTCTAGTATACTCCTTACCTGGATATAGACATGGCGGTGATAAAGCAGCAGATGTGGATGTTCCTGATAGTCCTGGTCGAGCTGAGGTAGGCTGAGATCTTGGAGAGTCGCGGCAGGATCCCGGGGAACTCCTCCAACATCACCAGCACGAAGGATAGGGTGAAAGGCACCGTCATGGACAGCAGGATCACCACGAGGTAAGGGCAACTGAAGAAAATAAAGCTAAAGATTATACAATTTGTAAAATTGCATACTACAAATGTACATACTACATACGTCTTACTTTCAAAGTCAAAGTCAAAGTCAATTCATTTATTTCAACTAGACCATTAACGGCACTTTTGAACGTCAAAACATTTGAAAATAAAAATATTATAGTGACTCTAGTTGTCCATTCGCAAAAAGTAGATTCTTATGGAGAAGAACAGACAAGAAACTCCATAGTTACTCTTTTCAAATATGTTTAAGTTTTACAATATTTTGTATACATTAGCCAATTGGTTATACATATGTGAGGACGATGCACCCGAATATAACTAAGTACTGTACTATTAACAGGTACAACAAAGTAACGATAGCAGAGGTAAAATTAATAAATTTGCTAGTCAGGGACATAGTACTCACATATTTACAAATTTTTTAATCCTTGTTTTATATAATTACCAACAATGAATCAGTGTGTGTTAAATTAACTATAAAAGATCAGTAACTACACCTGTATACATAGCAGATTTCGGTAGGATAGACTTAATCTCAATCAAGATTGATTTGTTTGAGTTCGTGTAAGAATTACGCGTATGAATAGCTATCATTCTTCATATTCTAGACAAGAGTAGGTACTCTATCATAGCATTGCTTTCCATCAAGAGAGATTCACCGTTCTGGGTTCATCCACTCTTCTTTCTTTGTCCAGGCGATCTTCCTTTGGAATGCGCTCCCTCTGAGCACCAGGATGGCAACTAGTCGGTTGTCCTTTAAAGTGAAGGCGCGTGAGCACATTCGCAAGAAGTTGGAAGAATCATCACAGCGTTAAATCGTTGGATTCGTTTCTCTCAACGCCTTTGTTAATTTTATTTATATGTATGTATCTATGTATTTATGATTGTATATTTTTCCTCTCCGTTTGTTTTTCATTTAAGTTGCACCTGCCATGTTGTCTCTGCACTACCCTAAGGTTGACTGGTAGAAAATGCCTAAGGCATTAAGTCCGCCTTTGTACAGTTTTTTTTACTAGTGCATAAAGTTTTAATAAATAAATAAATTATAGTCAAACGCAATGCTAACAATAATAAAAAAAAAGAATTGCTACTGTCTGAAATAAAGCCAAAACAAAAAAGAACAATCCATTAAACTTACTTGTAATGCACTAAAGACTGCACAGCTACTATAAACAGCCACAAGACCAGGCAGCACATCACGTTGGACTTGAAGGTCCTCTCATCCAACTCGCAGAACCTCTCCTCCAGTGAGGGTCTCCGGAACTTGAGCGACCAGCCGTGCATGTTGTTGACGCGCATGCGACGGTTGGACTTTACTTCGATCGAGTGGTTTATTATGTCGTAATCCTGTACAAAGAAACATTAAAACAATGCATATGTCACTTCAGCACTTAGGACGAATCCAATGATACCCCGTATGCTTAAATCTATCCACTCGTTTAGAGTGAGACTCGATTATCCGGATCTCAGTTATACCTACAGATTCGTGATTATCCGGATTGCCAACCTCCGGCAAATGGTTCGAATAACAAAAAGAGCAGTGAATTCGTGATGTAGTAGCAATGAAGAGAAAAAAATGTTTACGTCAAATGACAATAACCAAATATTTTAAACTAAATTAAAGATGATTAAGATTGCAATATATTAATAATTAAAGAAAATATGTTAATGTAAGTACATATGTATATGTATGAAAATGTATCTTTATTCTATTAATAAACATTGATTTTCGTTGATAAGTCCGATTTGTATTTGTTTTTTTTTGGAATAAAGACGTAACTTTATGTCTTAATAATATGTATGCACAAACAACGCGTTTCTTCATACATGCAATTATCCGCATTTTCGATTATCCGAATGCCTTACGACAACAATTAGTACGGTTAATCTCTACTGTACTCGGGAAAAACGGTTGATTTTTGTCGAAAACTTTCAATAAGGAGCATAAAGATCTTTTCTTTATGTCAATTGGCAACTATTCAGGCTTTGTGATTCGTAGTCAAGTAAAAATCATTTCAAGATTATTGGCTCCGTAGAAATCCTTTATCTAACAGTAGATCCAACTATCAATTTCCTTTCGTAAATCGAAAGAATCGGGGACATCTTTTATAAAACTGTCTGTTAGGTGTTGGCTAGTTGATATTCCCTTTATATCTCACCTCAGCATCTGAGAGCGGCGGCACGTCGTCAATTTCCGGATCTTGTTTAGAATCGTTACCGTTCTTGCGAAACGCGCGGGCTACACTGGCCGCACCGCTTGAGTAGTACTGAAAGAAAAGTAATTTTATATATTTTTGTCAGTTTTTTTTTTATTGAAGCTGATGGGTTTGGTGTTTGGGTAAAGGTCAAATTAGGTTAAATGAAAAAAAAACACCAACGCGGTAGAAAACTAACAGATGATCATAATTTTTAAAATATACCTAAACCTACACTATTATTATATCATAATCGAAGAACATCGTGTGGCTATAATCAGTATAATGTGACTGACAGGGATCAGTAAGGGTCATAAAAGAACAGATGAAATCCGTGAGGACGTCGATTTGCATAAAAAGAACAACATATTTTTTAGACAGATTTTAGATTCTTTCGCACATGCCCCTCTAGCCAAGTTACAAACGTTTCCGTGTCGAATTCTGTTCTCCAATCAGAAAACGATAAGTTGGTAGCCATGTTGACGCGCCTGAGTTGGCCGCTTGTTCTACAATGTCTTTAAAAAAACGACCTATTCTTTAGTCTCTGGCGAGCGTTACTACAAACGTCAAACAGGTTAAAATTTAAATTCTGTTTAAATGCTTTAACCATTTAAGTTTAAAAATTTTAACAAATTTATTTTTCGTTGAATATTGTAGAAACGATAAAAATTCATTCTATCATTTCGAACGATGTGAACTTGGCTACGAATTTTCTATTCCTTTGATCTAACCACGTGACTTAACGTTGAGATGATTTCATTTCCATACATTTGATTAATTTTCGACTAGCGTTAACGATTGCAGATGATCAACTTGGCTAGGAGGCAGCACGTCTAACAGTGTGCATGATGTCACATTCTTGTCTTACATTTTGGAAGGGCATCTCTGGCGTCCAGTCGGCGGTCATCTCGTCTTCGATGGTGCTGCTGGGACGTCGGGGTGTGGCCTCCCAGTTTGTTTGTGGTTGTTGCGGCATACTGCAGGCATTGAGAGGTAATAGTTGTATATATTGTTGTACCGTGGGCTGTAAAAAACTAGCTTTTGCCCGGGGTTTCGCCCATGTCCTCCTTGATTTCTCCCCCATCAAGTTTTATTAACGAAAGAAAAGTAGCCTATAACCGTCTCCAGAATCCAATCTATCTTTGTACCAGAATTCATTAAAATCAGTTCTGCGATTTAGGCGTGGCTGCTTAAAATTCAAACAAGCTCACTATCGTATTTATCTGTGCTTCTATACTATTATAATAATACTATAAAGGAGAAAGATTTGTATTTTTGTATGTAACGAATAAATTCAAAAACTACTGGACCGATTTCAAAAATTCTTTCACCATTAGAAAGCTATATTCACCCTGAGCAACATAGGCTATATTTTATCCCCATATTCCCAAGGGAACGGGAACTACGCGGGTAAAACCGCGGGGCGCTGCTACTTATGTATATTAAGTTTTAGCCTATGGGTCGCGTTTGACCATTTCCCCCGTCGGAGTACACTTTAGACGTAAGAGAACTGTCCTCGTTCTTTATCAACACTTTTTGTATATAGCTCACCTGGTCCGAGACCTATGCCTCGTCCGCCGCGGCTGCTCGGTGCTCTTGATGAGGTAGGTGATAGGGTTGTGCTCCCTCAGGTAAGGGTCACGGGCGCCCCCATCCCCAGGCTCCACTTCAAACGCGCCGTTCAAGCATTCCAGTGTTGAAGACGATATGTGTACGCGACTGGAAAATTTTGAATTATACTACGCTATTCAAAATTTGTAAAAAGTCTGGGAAGTTGGCAGATACTTGGATACAAAGAAATAATGTACGGGAATATGTTGCGTGGACCCCGCAGGTGGACCCAGGATTGTCGTCTGGAGGGAGCTTCATCCCGCTTTGTGTGGTTTTTAGCAAAGTAAACACTAAAAAGCACATACTATTTGATTTAGCTAAACGCATACCAAGCCTCCTTGGATAACTTTTCGTAAATTCCTTAAAGACTTCGGTAAGTTGTAGACTACCAAAGAAATCTGGGACTTGCGAGCCTTTTAGCCCTAAGTCCCCGGAATCTAGTCAGTGGTGTACTCCATAAGTACATACATAGACGAAAAACCCGACAAATAATAATTACAATAGATTTCATTTATATGTGTTTCCTTGATATGGTTTTGATTCCCTAACGTTCAACGGGTTAAGGATGAAAGCCATTCAATCCAATTTCTAAAGCTGAAGGTTTGTCAGTCACTACTTTAGTCAGAAAACTTTTCAAACTTTTGCATTAAAGTAGGATTTGACGCGTTTTTAACTCCAAATTCTCAGTTAAAATCCTGGTGGATAGCATTATGTGTAGTATTGTTATGAGAATTTGTATTATTTAGCTGTTTTATCATTAGTTACCCTGGCAGGCCACCACTCTCCATGTGGTTGGCGAGCGTCACATCGTGCGACCACAAGTCAAACTGCCATTTCAGTAGTCCCAGCACCCCGCAGAGTACCTTGCCGCTGTGGATACCAATGCGCATGTCGAGATCAACCTGGACATGAGACAAAATTAGAGGTTACTTTCCATTAAGACAGCAGTTGTGACGACTATACATATTCATACTCGAAGGACCAAATCCAGTCGAGTTGGTCGGTCGTTGGTCGTTGGTTCGTCTTTAAATCTCTTTAATGGGAAACAGATTAAACGCAAATCCTGTAAAACGGTCATTGTGTTCACAATTTAAGGGTACTTGGCATTGTTATCTATGGCGGAATAAATGAGTTTTCTTTCTTTCTATTCAGGTTTGCGTTTAATCTGTTACATCCTCATCATCATCATCAACAGCCTGTTGCAGTCCACTGCTGGACATGGACCTCTCCAATTGCACGCCACTTACATCTATTTTCGGCTTCTCGCATCCAGTTTCTGCCAGCCGTCCTGCGCAAACCGTGCTGTTACGTCCTATGTAACTAATATTTTTATTGCGAAGTTTTCAATATTCGCCGGCACTAAATGTGGTCGCAAGCTTTTCTATAACCTTCGTTTTCATCTTGAATAGGAATTGGAGGAGGTGGTGTCTAATTTTTTTTTATGAATGGGAAATTTTATCAAACGACTTCTTCCGCTCTGGGCGCAGCGGGAGGGAGTGTGAGACTCTCGCTGACTAAAACCCATCAGTGTTCCTTTTACGTTCAAGAGCGGCGGTGACTGTTTCTAACAAATACCACAACCCTGGCTGGTGGTGTCTACCTGGGCGTTATACCGCACGTCCCGGATGGCGCGTATCATGTGCAGCCCCATGTTGACGCAACAGTGCGCGTGGTCCTCGCGCCTCTCCGGCAGCCCGCTCACGCAGAAGTAGCAGTCGCCCAGCAACTTGATGCGCAGGCAATGGTTCTCCTACATAAGGATTACATTTATATATTAACTAGCTTCTGCTCGCGACTTCGTCCGCGTGGAATAGTTACTTTACCCCTGATTTTGAAACTCTCAGCCCGATCGGTTTACAATTGACAACTTTCATCCCCTATTTTATCCTCTTGGGGGTAGAATTAATCAAAATCCTTTCTTAGCGAATGCCTACGTCATAACATCTACCTGCATGCCAAATTTCAGCTCGATCCGTTCAGTGGTTTGGGTTGTGCGTTGATAGATCACTATGTCAGTCAGTCAGTCCCTTTTGAGTTTTATATATTTAGAAACCCCATGCACTGGTAGAAAACACTGTATATACGTATACATATATAGATGTGGACCTAATGCCATAGGCATTTTCTACCTTAGGGTGGTGGTATAACCAAAGGGTCTTTAATTTAAGAGTGAATGGGTTATTTCTAGGCAAGCGTGCTTCGTCCTCGGCCACACCAGAGCTTTCCATTATGTGAGATTGTAGTCAAACGCGAGCCTATCAAATCTATACTAATATTATAAAGCTGAAGAGTTTGTTTGTTTGTTTGAACGCGCTAATCTCAGGAAATACTAGTCCGATTTGAAAAAATCTTTCAGTGTTAGATAGCCCATTTATAGAGGAAGGCTATAGGCTATATATCATCACGCTAAGACCAATAAGAGCGGAGCAGTCATGAAAAATGTGATACAAACGAAGTTGTACGGACAGCTAGTCAATAATAATAAAAAATGTGGTGCATTTTTCCAGAAAACAGAAAATTTGTATCGAGAAAAAAAAAAGGAAATGCCTAACATTTTTGACGCGACTTTAAGATATTTTCTAAAGCTAAACTGCAAAAAATTGTTAAAGTTCAGGTTAATAGTGTGAGATCAATAAAAATTAAGGACAATTAGAAAAATCCTTACCGATGCCAACCTGTCGAAACGTGCAAACAATTCATTGAGTAGCTTCACTAACTCTTGCGCACTGCATTTGCTGGATAGCTCTGAAAATAAGTAAAATGATGGTCAAAAATTAACATGGTCTCCCAGCGAGGAGCTCGTGGCTTAATATTTAACTAAGGTTAAGCAACCCTTACCGAGGTTGGTTTGTGGATACGTGACCATCTTAACATATCGAGATTCCTCCGTGCCTCTGAAAACACGTTAAGCTGTTGATCCCATCTGTCATTCGTAGATCTTTGGCAGTTGTAACGGATTTTCAGAAGACAGAAAATCTGACAGCAGTCGTGCCAAGTGCCGTGTTACCGGGTTGATGGGTTGTGAAGGTCTAGTAGTCTACGTAAAATACTGGTATTTAGCTGAAACCAATTTGACTAGGAGCCGAGATGAAGACGGGTCGCTCTTCAAGATTAAGCAACGCTTGCGATCCGTACATGAACTCCCAAAAGAAATTGAACCCTGTAACCCGACATCTAAAATCTATATTCGCTCACCAGTGAACCCCTTGATATCAGCATACAGTATGGAGACGTCATGGTGCTGTTGTATGTAGAGGTTGTTGAACTGCTGCTCTTGAAACTCCCCCTTGACCTTGTTCACGTGACCGTAGATCTCTTTCGCCAGAAAGTCCGGTATCACTGAGTAACAAAAACAAATGAATGTTATACTCAATAGGGTAGTTGACTAAAAAAATCTGATTAGTTCGTCTGATAGATTTCTAAAAAATATTTGACACGTATTTTTTTTTTCACATAAACAAAAAATGAAGACGATACAGTGCGTAAAAAACTCGTGTGACGTCACTACTCGCTACAATTTTTAACGGGCCGTGACGTCACACGCTCCCACTCCTGATCTTTGATGCTTTGTATCTTCGTCAGTTTTTATAGATTTGATAAAGGAAAAAATACGTGTCCAATATTTTTCTATAATCTAACTGACGGACTAAACATAATCATATATTTTTTACTTAGGCAACATCCCTATTATTCATTAGACCTCGTTGTTGGTAACAACCACCGATTAGCCATCTGACAATTTTCGCCATTCCCTGTAGCTACTCTGTCGATGCTTGACTTTAAGAATCCATGATCGTAATTTCAACTAAAACTCAGCAACTGCTTGACACTGTTGCTGGGCCTACGCAATTTCAAGGGTTCTAGTGTGTCTGAATAACACTAATCTGTTCGTGTCCCTCCGCATTAGAGTACTTTACTGAAAAAATCTAATTATGTCCGTCTGATAGATTATGAAAAAATATTGGATACGTATTTTTCTTTTTTTAAGTAAACAAAAAATGAAGACGATACAGTGCGTTGAAAACACGCGTGACGTCATTACGTACTACAATGTTTACCAGTGACGTGACGTCACGACACGACACGACACCATCTCCCTTTTTTGAACTTTGATGCTCTGTATCTTTATAATTTTTTTAAGATTTGAAATCACAAAAACTAAAACTATGGACCTCTGGTCTGATAAAAAAAATGTTACGTGTCCAATATTTTTTGAAAAACGGACGGACTAAATAGAATTATGATTTTGATGTGTAGTAAAATACTCAATTTGCGGAATTTGTTCGAAAGAATCACCACGGCCCTGGAACGCAAAGAGAACGCACTAGGCAGAACAGCGGTGGGTTTTATCCAGAAAAAAAAAAAAGGTTTCAGAAGATTCTTTAATAGCCTAGCAGTAGTAACTCACCGCTTTGAAATAACTTCCACTGTCGGTCACTCTCCCTTTTCGTCTTTTCTCTAGTGACCATCGATCGTCTCGTTTCCAGGAAAGCCTTCCTCTGGCCCCAGTCTGCTAAGGACTTGGCGTACATTCCCGCGAAGTTCACCGCTACGTAGAGTAACGCATTTCCGATTAGGACGCGAAGGCTGCATGTGGACGACTGTAAGAGAGTACTTATTAATTTAGGGCCATCCATAAATTAGGGCACACGAATTTCATGATTTTTGACCCCCGCCCTTCCTAGTCATAGCTGGTGGGGCACCCCTAGTGTGACGTCACATAATTTACAATTTTATTCGTGTAATTCTTCGTTTTTTACTTAACACTTGGATTAAAATAGATTTTGAAATGTGACGTCACGAAATTAGGACCTCTCCCACCCCTTTATCACAATGTCATACTTCGTCGACCCCCTCCCTCCCCTTAACGTGTGACATAATTTATGGATGGCCCCTTATCAGCTAAGTAACAAAATTAGACAAAAATCTAAGGAAGAAGTGTTGATGTTTTTTAATATGAGAGGGTGAGTTCAGAGCAAAAAGTGTTTTCGTAAGCGTTGTCTCCGCAGAATATTTTTTTCTTAAAAGCTCGGTGATAATTAGGCAAAAACTAATTGTTTCTAAAATACAAGCTACGTTCAAGCTTTAAAAATTCTGAGAGCGGAAAGAAATAAAAGGGCTTAAGATTTAGTAAGCTGAACAACTCACACACATATCAGAAAACTGTAATAACGAAATAATTATTAATTATAATATATTTATTTACATATGTAAGTGTAATAGCGTCAGAATTCTTTTATACTAAAGTTACGTAGACTGTACATTGAAATGTAAATACGTCCTTTTCAATATACCTACAGTGTGAAATTTTAATGGTTGTTTTCCCGAAGCGAAATGAGTTTGTATCGGTAATACAATCGATTTATATATATAAAAAATATTAGACTCCATAAATGGCAGATTAACAATTGTGATAAACAAAACTCGAAAGCGACTTGAACCAACAGTACCTACTACCTAGTGCATCGCGCGATATGTAGGTACGCGGAACGCGGGGGTGGGCGTGCGGTTGGCCGGTACCTACGGCCGCGAGGTCGTTGCACTTTACGTGTTAATCAGCTGATCACTACTTCTGACTTAATAAAACACAGAACCCAATAAGTTATTCATTCATACTTTTACGGGCTTAGGACCGTCGTAAATACTTTTTGCCTACAACCTTCAAATCACTGAGAAACTAATAAAAATCAAGACAGTTATCTTTAAAAAAAAGTCTGATTTAGATAATTGAGTATTTAAAGCGTACTTAAAAGATGGAATCAACCTATTGACAATGATTTTGATTACCTAACCTACTTTTAAATGTTTATTTACAAGGTACGAGTAAGTACTTACATTTCTCGGTAGCGGAGTAATTGTTCGAAATGCAAACCACTACGTTGAATGCACAAACGAGCACGTTTTAACTTATTGTTTTTCAGTTTGATTAGTGTCTCTGTCACGTCTCACGATATTGAAAGCGTTCACTATCGCACTTATCAACGCGTCGCTTGTTTGGTGTTCCTCACACCATACTTTTAATTAAAAAAATGTAATGGCGATTCATTTTTGAAAAGATGTCGATAACGTATTACACTTATGACGTTCGCGGAAGGACTAAGCGCAGAGCGCAATATTTTGGCGGCATCCGCGGCATCTCTTTATGTTGCCGCTTGCCGCGTGCGCGCAGGCTAGTTAATGCCGTATCACCATTCACGAGAGCTTATTTTGCTCTGAACATTTATTATTCACTGTTCCTTTGTGATTTGCCGAAAGCGCGCGGCGGCGCGTGCGTCTCATGTAGGTATCTACCTACGTTATGTCTAGTGCACTACTATTGATTCTCGCTCTTTCGAGTTTATGAACACTTTTTTAATGATTTGAAAAAAAAATTTTTTTTTTTAGTTTAATTTTGTGTTTCGATAGTACTACTGATGGGTAATCGTCCTGCCGCGGGAAAACAACCATTAAGATTGCACACTGTATATTATTTAATAATAATCCAGGAGAGATCAAACCAAACCAGAAGTTATATAGAAAAATTATAAGCGCTCAACTGCTTAGGTATCAAACTAGGCCTTTACCAAAAACATTTCTTATTTAAGAACAAAACTATCCATATCATGGTCACTTACATTAATATTACAGTTGAAAGCTCGCCTGGCTTCCTCCATGCGTTCCTTGATGACCAGAGCTGTCGCCAGCACGTGCGTCAGGAACGACAGGAGCCCGATGATGATGCACCAGATCAGGGAGAGCGGTAACATGGCGTATGGCACGAACACTATGAACAGCATGTACCACACCTGGTTCTCCGAGTCTTGAAAGCCGATACCTTGACCGCTAAGACCTGGAGTAACAAATAACTTTTTTTACAATAAAATGCAACCGACTTCTAAACAAAAAAAGAAAAACACAAAAGTATAAAATAATTTTAATTTATCGGAAGTCGGTGTTCAAAAAACGAAGAAACAACTAAAAACACCGAGTTCCGATTTTTATTATTACTTAATACTAAGAAGCTCTTCCAAAGTATCGTATACAGTCTGTTTTTTTCATTTTACATCTACAATGAGAAAATGAGAACATCATCAACGTAGTCGAAGCCATGCATTATTAGGGATTACTCAAATACTGGTCGTCAGATCTCACTCAAATGGGATCACATGAAAAGCTCCAGCTTTCGAATATAAAAAGCATCATCAAAATAACATAAAAAACAGTAGACTTGAGAACTTCCTCCTTTTTTGAAGTTGGTTAAAAAGATGGACATTAGCTCTTATAATAATACTCCCGACCGAATTTCAATTACGGTCGGCCATTTCAACCGATTATTAGGTATATATCAGATTAGCAGTACAGAGTAGATATTATAGTGTACAAGTGTGTGCCAAAACACAGGTGGACTCTTTGTTCCTTCATCTTCAGAGTCCGATGAGACGGCAGTCCGAAGCGACTCCGTCTCATCGGAGTCCGGAGATGTGTCGCGACGTCTTACGTGCTTTCCGAGGCATGGAGGTGTCACAACACAAGCCTTAGTACAAGTTTTTAATGCTCTTAATCGCGTTAGCTTAAACGTCAATTAGTATTAAAACGGAATAAGCGCCGCCTGGTGACTAAAACGAAAAACCGTTATTTTTCTATACATTTGACATAAGTGAACGTTTACGTTAACGCGATCGAGTACGTTAAATAACTCGTCATCCATCACCCAATCATACTTTTGCTCGACTTCATACTCAGCAGCCGCGCTTGCGCACTTGCGCGTTGTTGCTTGCGACCACGGTCGCAGCGAGGTCAATAGAATCAATATCATCCAGTTTGTCTTGTTATCTTGGGGTATTAATTGGGCTGCAAACTTTTACCATTTAAAGCTTTGAGGTCTGCTATTATTCTAATCTTAATGAGATCATTTAAAAGCTTTTTTTTTGTTAGGAATGTATTTGGAAGTATTTATTACTTCCAAATACATTCCTCTAACTTATAGCAAAAAAGGTATAATGCAGTAGAATAAAGTAAGGTTACACTGACTGTTGAGATAAATAGTAATAACATGGGCTGGTTATAGTGTCTTTAAAGCCCTCCATAACTTGTCTTATATTCATATATTGGGACAGGCCCGCCACGTTTTTGCTAACTATTGCAACTCCTGGCAGCCAAAAAGAACAGTGGCAATCAACGCCATAGCACCGAATCAAGGAAGCCCGACTTGTCCTGGGAACTGGAGAAATTATTGTATTGTCGTGGAGAGTAAGTACAACATAATTTATTTCCATTAATCACTGTAACACTCCCATTTGGTCGTAAGTATCGTGGCTAAAAAAGTCAGCTTAGCAGTGCCTGCTAGGGTTGCGGAATTGGTTCGAAAGAGTCACGGCGGCCCTGGAACGCAAAAGGCATTAGGAGGAACACGGGAGGTTTCAGTCAGTAAGAGTCTGACACTCTCTTGCGCTCCGCCCAGAGCGGAAGAAGTCATTTGAGGACTTTCCAACGCAAAAAAAAGTTTTGGCTGAAGCAAAACAGACCAGTCTTTCTTTAATATAATTCTCCTTGCTCTGAATAGAAAGTTGATGTCATACCTTGAGCGATGAGCAGTATCCACGTCGCAGCTGCAGCCCAGTGCAGGTAGTTGTTGGCGAAGCATCGCCACCACCCCAGCAAGCACACTCCCACGTTCAACCAGCCGAAGGCTACCGTCCACGCGATCTGATATGGCCCCGGTGATCCTACTGGAGAACACACGTAGATGTGAGTGTTGTTTATGTCTCTCTTAGGTTACTTTATTTTGAGTCATACTTAGTGATATGGTGTTAATTGAAAGTAGCAGCAGAATACGGTGTCAGATTTTTGAGTAGCACTGAGGCGTCATGTCAAAATGCTTATAACATAAGCATACATAGCATAATCAGCCTTTTAACGTTCCCACTGCTAGGACACAGGCCTTCTCTCTAAGAGAGGGAATGGGCCGTAATCCACCACGCGGGCCCAGTGCGGGTTGGTGAATATCACATGTCTTCGAATTTTTGGTTTTAGGACATGCCCGTTTCCTCACGATGTTTTCCTTAACCGTTTTGAGAGCAGTGGTGATGAAATTAATTACACAAAGAAATGCGCCAGGCTGGGTTTGAACCAGCGATCTACAATTCGTAAGTCGGGGCCGTTACCACTTGGCCACCACGGCTCCTCAAAATGCTTATGTTGGCAACCATTCGATAAATTGACGTCAACATCATTGTTATGTCATAAGATACCATTTCAAAGTGGAAAATTTTTAACATGAATTTTCACGAAAACCCTCGTTGATGCAACATTGTGTTAATAAATATTACATATTATACATGTTGTAAAGAGTATGTTTAAAGATTAAAATACAATCCGAAAAAAAAGTATTGAATTTACTTACCGTCTAAGTTTGTGACTGTATAAATAATTGCTAGACATATCTGAAATTTGAAAAAGATAAAACGTTTTAGTTAAAGGTTTGTTCTAATACTTGCTCTTTTTTGTTTTTAATTTTTTAGCGTATGTTGTTGCACTGCTGTGCAAAGGCCAATTATTACCTATTATTTCCCGTTTCCTTCGATAAGTTTGTCAGGAATTAGTCGAAATGAATATTCTACTACGCGTTTTATTTTATGTGAATTTGGTTCACATAAAATCAAATGCGTACCAAACCAAGAATGAAAGATAACTATTATTATAATTGTTTAATCAGTATTTTTTTTTTTAAATTATATTTCTAGTTTCTTTTTTACGAGGAGCTCGTGGCTAAATTATGACAGCCGCATGGATCGACCTTCTAGGTTAAGCAATGCTTCCCGAGGTTGGTCTGTGGATGGGTGACCATCTTAACATAACGAGACTTCTCCGTGCCTCGGAAAGCACGTTCAGCCGTTGGTCCCGGCTGTCATTTGGAGATCTTTGGCAGTCGTTACGGATTGTCAGAAGCCAGAAAATCTGACACCAGTCTTGCCAAGAAGTACCATGTTCCCCAGTTAATGGGTTGTGGAGGTCTGGTAGGCAGCCGCTTCACGTAAAATATTGGTATTCAGCTGAATCCGGCTTGACTGGGAGCCGTCCCCAATGTAGTTGGGAAAAGGCTAGGCAGATGATGATGATTTCTAGTTTTTTTTTTCTTATTAACTCACCTTAAGTGCTAAATCAACAACGTTGACCATGATGAGTGACTTCTGTCGCTGCCGTCGCGAATATCTTTGGTATGATAATTCTACTGCTTTATTCTGAAACGAAAATAAGAAGATCATTACCTACTACAGAAAACTTACAGTGTATAGTTAAACAAACGCCCATGGCAACAATATGACATTGACAATACTTAGGTATTATAGTACTATACCATACTAGCAGCGTCCCGCGGTTTCACCTGTGTAGCTCCCGTTCCCGTGGGAATTCGGAGATAAAATGTAGCTTATGTTACTCGGTGATAATGCAGCTTTCAGTGACAGCTGTTATTTAAGTTGATTGTATATAACTCCACATCAATATTGACTGTAATAATATGTAATACTTTTATAACTAAGTGTGCCCCTAAAAGAGCCTTGTTTAAGTTCTCTCTAATGCTACGAGTATCGTAAATGGAGTATAGGTGTGCTAGATTGCTAGGTCTTCGGAAGGTGTTGCCTGTCTGTTTATCTATACTAATATTATAAAGAGGAAAGATTATGGCCCGATTTCATAAATTCTTTCCCCATTAGAAAGCTACATTTACCCTGAGTAACATAAGCTATATTTTATCCCCATATTCCCACGGGAACGGGAACTACGCAGGTAGAACCACGGGGCGCTGCTAGTTTTTCATATTTCACTGACAATTTTTCATCTGATAGCTTCAGTGCGGGAGTGTAGGTATTGGAATTTGGGTACTCACCTTAAAACTATTTGTGATAGACGGGCAGTAGATCCCTCGGTAGTATCGGGGTGCCCTGAGCATGCCTTCTGTTTCCACTGCGAACATAAAGGAATTATTATGATTTGTGTGGAAAGTAAACGTTTTTTGGTTGCACGCCAAGAGTGCCGGCAGAAGTGAAAACTTGACTTTAACGTAGTGCATTTTTTAATATTTTGGAATGGTTAGGCAATAATTTCGTAGGAATTGCTTTATTTATCAGTATAAAAGTACTATTTTTTTGTGTTAAAATACAAATGACATGACAATTAATATTACATAAAACATTTAATAATTCAGAACTATTACAATGATTTTACTAAACAGCAGGAGCAGGCATACATTTTCACCACGCGGTAGAAAGAGAGGGGATATTAAATCCTCTCCTACGCATCGCCGGCGGTCTACTCCCCCTCCATCTTACGGATTTTCGATCGGGTCACGTGTCCTGACGCGAGTTTAAAATTTTTTACCCATCCAAAAAAAAGTGCACAGCGCCGCTAAAGACGGTTTTACTTCAAAAACACAAATGTGTGAGTGAAATAATAACATTTGATTCCGACAGTTAAGAAACGGTACCCAAAAAAAAAATACACACCTTAGTTTAAAAATCTTTACTTTACAATTTTATAACAAAAAATGGGAGGCAGATACAAAATGCCTTCCTATATCGTATCTGTCTTCTTATAAACATACCAGCAGCTCAATTTAATACAGAACATAAAGAAGACAATAAAAGCAAGTTTGTAAAAGTAAAAAGAAAATTGTTACTTAATAAATTAGGTATCTACATAATATCAT
Source organism: Hecatera dysodea (assembly GCA_905332915.2). Taxonomy (NCBI): domain Eukaryota; kingdom Metazoa; phylum Arthropoda; class Insecta; order Lepidoptera; family Noctuidae; genus Hecatera; species Hecatera dysodea. The sequence continues at coordinate 5,290,397 of HG995288.1, read as the reverse complement.
CGACAATATTAACAAATCAACAAGTTCGTAGCAGTGCTACGGCGTAGCAGTATCGTACACTCGTAGACGCTACAGATAACAATGTTTGGTGTAGCATAATTAGTTTGGTCCACAGTTCGAATCCGATTAGTCTCATACAATTGTCGGTAGTTCGAGTAAAGTTGAATAACACAATTATTATGAACTTGGAAACTTCGGGACTTAGCTCCTGTGGTTGTTATTGGAATATCCTAATAAGTTTGGGCTGTTTGGTATATCTAAACGTGGATCCGAATCGGATTTAAGTGAAGTAAAAGTTTATTAAAATATTAATTCATAGATAGACAAATAATGCTGAAAGTAAGGCGATATAAAGTATCGGACTGTTATTATTTGATTGAGCTCACCTGGATCTTCTTGAAATGGATTAATACTGCGTTGGGAAACTCCGTCTTCGCTGATACGGCGCTGTCAAAGACATTAATTTTATTAGTACTCAAAATAAAGCAAGTGATGTGATGTAGTTCGGTTGAACTCCTCGGAAACGGCTCGACCGATTTTTGTGAATCTTAGCGTGCATATCGGCTAGGGTGGCGAATCAGACTATCTTTTTTTCATCCCCCTAAATGTTAAGGGTGGACCACCCCTATTTTTTTTTTATTTGGTAAAATGACGTTTGCCGTGTCAGCTAGTGTCTTATAAGATTAAGATTCTGTCCGCAGCATCCCAGCACACGTGTGGTGTGTTTTGATATACGAGTACCAGAGGAACGTACAAAAATAAAATGGGATGACGTATCTATTTCGTATATATTTGTCTTTATCCAGGTCATGGTCTACCCCCGCGCAAAGTTTCACACAAATCCGTTCAAAACGTTCGGTCCCTCATGATTTTTAAATACTACTTCAGTAAGTTTGACGACACGGTTGGCGCAGTGGTTGAGCGTTCAGCTGCTGCGCTACGTGTCGCGGGTTCGAACCCCGCACGGAACCAAGGTTTGTATGGCCTACAGATAATTGTTCCGGGTCTGGGTGTCTTGTGTATGTGAGTTTACATGTTTGTGAACGCACCCACGATACAAGAGTAAATCCTAGAGTCGGGAAACGTTTTATTTTTTTATATCAACTACTACGTTTCCATATATCTTGAGATACACCCCGCTGATAGACAGACGGACTGACAACGGAGGCTTAGTAACAGGGTTCCCTCGGTAACTCTTTAGGTATTGAACCCTGAAATCAATATTTAATATCAATGTCTGGCATGGTATGACAAGATGATATAATTAATGCAAACTCATGCTTGCGGTCACCATCGTATACATTAGGTTGGTTAGGCTCGTCCCAAACTCACGTACATCAGACCTATCATATACTTATGTACCACAGTTATATACAATGGTTGTACAGTCTGTTGTCAATATTATCTGACCCACCCTGAGAACAAACGAATTTGGACTTTCTACCTGTAATAGAGATAGTATTTCTGTAACTGTTAATCGTTCGTGTTTCTTATGAAACCTTATGGGTGTCGCTATTCACTATCGAAGTAGTTCCAGTTCTTATTTCTCATATTCAAAAGGTAGCAAGAAAGATGAGAAATAATAATAATAGGGTGTAAGTATACCTGGTCTTCAGGTGCAGAACAGCTGGCGCCATCCCCCGGCACCCTCTCCCCCTCGGGGGCCTGCGTCTGTGCCACATCGCCTGGCCGCACATGGTCCACGCAAGTGAGGCACTGCAACAATAGATACAAATTGTTTTTAGTTGTTGTTCAACGTTTTGAATTATGACTTGGATCTGGACTGCAGCCATACCATGACGTCTTAAATCCATCATAATTCCTGTGTCAGAGAGAGACGGAGTTACACGAGACGAATAGCACTATCCCTTTCCCTTACACTGAATCATGATAGCATTGGCACTAACATTGACACATTCGTAGTACGGCCACAGAAGGCCAATTCTTGTCGGTTACTTTGCGTCTCTGGCCAGCGCGTTATGTTCCACGCGTGCCTTAAAGAGATGACAGCATAGTTCAAGGGGCTTTATAGAGCCAGTGCCTGCCAGTGTTGTTGGAAAGTTATAGCGGCCCTAGAATGCAAAAGGCAATTAAAGAAGGACGGATGAGTTGACCTGCTTTGGACAGAGTGGTAGACAATGTCTTCCACTCTGCAAAGCAGGTCAGGGCAGGAGTCATTTGGCGAGTTCTGATCATTTAAAAAGGTCTCTCTTGTAGGACAACACGGTTGGCGCAGTGGTTGAGCGATTGGCTGCTGCGCTGCGTACCGCGGTTTCGACTCCCGCACAGAACAAATATTTGTATGGTCTAGAGATAGTGGGTCTGGCTATTTATGTATGTGAATTTATATGTTAGTAAACGCACCCACGATACAGGAGAAATTCCTAGTTTGGGGCAACGTTTAAAATTAAAACAAAAAAGGTACTTCAAAATCGTTCACTAAAAGTTGCAATCTCATTCACGGTGGCAGTTAATTAATGACCAAAACTTGTAAACACGTGCAAAATCAGAGGTGTTAGAAATTGCCTTTTGATTAAAAGGGCCACTTTGTAATAAGATTACTTCGGTTTGACACGTAGTTGCAAATCAAAATAAACGTTATGTTTAAGCTATAATCTTTCTTTGTAGAATTCACTTCTTTGTTACTGTGGATTTAGTTTTTTTTTGTTTATAGGTAGTAAAACAGCTTTATTATTGAACTGTATGCTAAATAAAAAGAGGAAAGACAGATTACAAAAACAAATTACCTCAATGAAGATACAAGTATCGAATCTAAAGAAGTCAAGCCCAAGACTGCTATTATAATAGTGTCAGAATGGTCTATCATTGGCGTCATTATGACTTTCCAAAGGTCAATCACTGAAACTCCATTGAAAGAAATGGCATAGAATGGTAATCTCGTGTATAATGACAAATCAATGACAGACGTATGCGGTAATCTGCTAAAATTTTGACAATTCTTTTGATCATTGATTTAGCAGATTACGAACTTTTAGCAAAATGACAATGGGATTGTGTTGGAATGAAAATTTATAAAAATAGCAAACTCGGGGCCCAGTCCGTTTTCATTCTAACCAAAGTATACTATTACTACTATGAATATAGTAAACATTATGGTGATAATGTATCCAACACACAACATATATAGGTTTACATATGAACTTACAAGAGGTAACATAAGTCTAGTAAATTATAAAGCCCATAAATAACACTGTTTCGATTAAACGACGTGGGATAAATAAATTTATAGAAATCTGGTCCCTCGATCTGCAGAATTGCAGACTCAGCTGTACTGAAGAAATGGAACTTTGGTGAAACGGGTAACAGCTGTTACTGGACTATATTGCTTCGGTTTTACAAAATCCAGTTCAGTTCCAACTCGAATTGCAAAATGTTGAAGACAAACAACACGAGTATAAAGATACACGAAAGGTGTTTTGATAGAAAGAGATTGTATAAATGGGATGTCGGGATTCATATTATTTATTTATTAAGGCTTACCAACTAAGATACATACAGACAATCTTAAAAATATGACAAACAACAGTTAGTGTATGCTCTTAAATTAAAGGTAGGCACAACATTCCTTTTAGACAGTTCAAGTAAAAAATATAATTAAAAAGTTAAACAACACAATAATGCAGTACAAACATAATAAAAACTTTAACTTTAAAAACTGGACAAATTATTATTAAATTATATTAAAAATAAAAAAAATATATTAATATATATATATTGGTTATGAATATGAAAATCTATCTTTTCATTGCAGTCGGGGGACAGTTCCGTAGAATACTTCTTTACAGGTTACCCCGATTTCGATTTGATTTTTGAATTCACTTTTTGACTTCCAAGGCGTATTTTTTGATGATTTATTTTTTACTATAAATTATTGTCTGTTTCGAGGTTTTGGCGCTGTATGCTGAGATACAGAACTTGTCCTAGTTCAGCTACGGATGCTACCACGTTGTTTCTGTTTACGTACTAGCCTATAAATATATGTTATTTGTTGTATTGTTTTGGTGAAATAAAGAAAGAAAGAATGAAATGGATTTGGATAACTTTGGATACCCCGTTCACTTTGGATACACCATGTTAAAGAATTATAGGATCATTTTGTACCGGGATTGTTTCCTAGTAGTATAATTTTCATAATCAGTTAGAATTATTCCTATATTTAGTTTGTAATGGAAAATTACTTACAACAAAGACATGTCAAACAAAAAAGAACTGCTGCGTAAATGAAAAATCATTTTAGATAAAGGCACACAAAGTTCGGTGCGAGTGTCTACATGTCAAAACAATGTCGCAACGGGCTCAAAGCTAGGCGCTAATGGTTTCAATATGTAAACGCATTAGTAGTGTCGAAGCCTTATCTCTTCCAACTGATAACCTGTTATCAACGTTCCAGCGTAGGTACTGCGATTTTTATGACTTTTCGTCCCCACCAAATGAAATGTGCTACGGAATTTTTATGAGTCATATTTTTTTGAGGTACGACGTTTTCGGCGATGATGGTGACATGGTATGTAATATGTGGAAATAACTCCTCGATTCCGTGTCGTAAGGAGTGTTATGTAAGGATGAACATCGTTGTAATATTGTGGGTTTAATTTCTGTGTATTATCAAGGGCCAAAGTGTAGAGAAGATTTTCGCTGGTAGGATAGATGTGCCTGAAGATTGAGCTCAGTGGCTGATAGTAGGCAATACAGGGTGATTTTGATGATTCTTTTAATATTCGAAAGCTGGTGCTTGTCATGTGGTCCCATTTGAGTGAGATAGACAAAGTAGAAAGCGGTACGTCCCTTAAAATTTTCTGTCACCTAAGTATTGCAATAAAGAGTATTCTATTCTATTCTATTGCGTAAAACCGACAAGGATTGCGCATAGAGAATAATATATTGCGATTTTGTAAATAAACTGCAATTACATTGTTTTATTTACGTTTTTCTGCTGCCAAAAAGGGCTGTTTTTCAAATGATCACTTGTTCAACTTTTGACTTTTTGATGGAAGTAGAATTCTTTTGCATGAACTGGCATGAGAATCCTGGTACCCATAAGGCTAAAGTTAATTCTTTGCTTGGGAACCAGAATTCAATAACAATACTACTGAGTTGTTCATAACTACTACATTTCATTCACAAATTGTACATTTTTAGTCCAATAAACAATTATTATTAATTGGAAGCAAAGGTGGCCGAGTGGTAATGGCCCCGAGTTACGAGTTTTAGGTCGCGGGTTCAAACCCAGACAGGCGCATTAATTTGTGTAATTAATTTTATCACCACTGCTCTCAAAACGGTGAACGGTTTCCTCACGATGTTTTCCACATCTTGAGGAAACCGGCATATCCTAGAACCAAAAATGCGAAGACATGTGACATTCATCAACCCGCACTGGGCCCGCGTGGTGGATTACGGCCCATTCCCTCTCCTAGAGAGGAGGCCTGCGCAGTGGGAACGTAAAAAGGCTGATTATGCTTTATGCTTATTATTTGGTAAAACATGTACTGTTTCTTACTTCTTGGGCTAATCTTAAGCTACATTAATCAATGTAACCTGTGATGAATAACTTAAAGGTGTAAGAATGATGTTATGAGGAAAAATATGGTTTTCTTCTGTCTGCATGAATGTCTGCTCACTATTCTGCAGGTGTTAAGAATTGCTGTTTTCTGAAGTATAATATACGTTGGTCTATTTGTTTGAGGATATGATGGAGATAATTGGATATAACACCTGAAGTGGAGACAACAATGAGCACTACGAACTTTTTTTTTGCCTCCAAATTCTAGTAATTTCTTCTTTCAGTTCAGCGTATTATTATTAATAATAATAATATATCTTTTATTTCGGGTAAAAAGACCCATAACATATATACCTTACAGACTATCATACATATTTATATAAAATAAAAACATTACACTACTTTACACGAAGTGTCGGCGTCGTGTTACACTGCGTGGTGTCACGTAGTCTTTCGCGGAATCGCCGATACACGACGCCCTTCGGCCAAAACTCTTCCTTGAGGAAGGTCTCAATATGATGAGTTGGAACTCGCACCACGAACGACTTGGTCCAACAGTAGCCTACTAGATGGAAGCGATCTCATCACGCGGTCGACAATTTTCGAGGGCGGTCATGCCCGCGAGATCTAAAATGTCCATATTCGTTGTGTAGTGAAAAGCAACATCTATGTTCAATAGTGAATATTTCGTCCCTCATGCAAAATCAAATAAAACGGAAGATTTTTCTTCCATTTCCAAAATATAGCAGCGAATTCAAAGCTAAACTCAGCAGTAAGCTGATCTGTGTAACGTGACCTGAATAGTTACCTCCAAATCTCCAAGATTGGTTTCTTTTATATTTTTGAGCTGCCAAAGCCAACGCCTTCAATTTCACTTAACTGGATTTCTTTAACGTAAAGTACACAAGCATCCTTATTGAAAATAAACAGATTCGATGATTTAAAAAGTTGCGTAAACATGATTTGAACGAATTCAAATTAGAGAGACATAATTTGCAGATTCTTTCCTTCGTTCTCATAAAGTACTAACTTCTAGAAACGGCATTATAAAAACTTTTCATCCAATCTAAGCATGTCAGTGTCACAATTTACACATAGAAATTGATATTTCGTGAAAATTCTGGCAATGACTGCCAATTTGTTCGAAAGAGTCACCGCGGCCCTGAAACCCAAAGAGCATAAAGAGAAACACGGACGGGTTTAACGTCGTCCGCGCTTCTCCTTATGCGCTTTGCCTGTGCGTTTTGTTGCTAGTTAGTAAGAGTCACTCTCTACTCTACCGCTACATCCAGATCTGACTAAGTCATTTGATGATTTCCCATCCAAAAAAAAAGTCTCTCGGTCTCGTAAACTGTCAAACAGCTACAATAATTTTGGTTTCGTGCATTCGGAAAGTCCCACAGAGCAACAACTAACAATAAATTTATTAATGGCAAAGTATGCATTATTAGCATTTACTTACTACTTACTTTATTACCATTATAGCATATGGCATTCTGGGCCAACCTACTTGAAATTGTAACACTAACCTTAGATTATAGGAGAACATTACTTCAACATTTACTGCTGTATGCGCTTATCAGTTGGTAATAAATGAAAACAATATCTCCGTGTCTATTCGCTGATTCCGTACTCTGTATTCGTACGATACGGAATAGGGTTGTTAACTAAAAAATTCTAATTAGTCCGTCGTATAGATTTCCAAAAAATATTGGGCACGTATTTTTTCTTTTTTCACGTAAACAAAAAGTGAAGACGATACAGTGCGATGAAAACTCGTGTGACGTCACTACTCGCTACAATTTTTACCGAGCCGTGACGTCACAAGCCGCCGCTCCTGATCTTTGATGCTTGTATCTTCGTCAGTTTTTATAGATTTGGTAAAGGAAAAAATACGTATCCAATATTTTTCTATAATCTACCTGATGGACTAAACATAATCATATATTTTTTACTCAGGAAATATCCCTATTATCGCAGTCTTGCAATTATAATCCAAGTTTGTCGCCAAATATGTAAACAAATTCTCAACTTCGCGTTTCATAATAAATCTACGACTTTATACGTAGAACTGCGTTAACTAGTTTTAACTTGGGCCTTTGTTTAACAGGTATTTCGAATTTAATTCTAAATTATTTTAGTTTCGTTCCATTGTTTTATACACGGGAAATGGATTACCGCGTTTTGATGACAAAACTTTGCCTTAAATAGGCCTTACTAGAGTTAAACAAACGTGCCATCTTAGAGAGATGTCGAAGAACATTAGAAATGCCGTATTTCCTATATGGTAAACGGGTATATACAAAAGGTTGTGTTGGCCACATATCTAATCTATTTTTCGTTCACGTTCAATTAATTTATTTTTAACAGTAACACAGGACTTAAAGGCCAACTGTGTTGTGAAATATTAAAATACAAAAATAAAAATGTTGGTAAACCGATCGAAGGGCCGAACTTTTCGACAGCAAGTTTTGTTTATTTTTATATATTTTATATATTGTTGGCTTCTTTTCAACGAAATTCGAGTTCGAAGGGATTGTGTATTTCTTTACCCAAAATAGACCCATTCTTGCCACATTGTTTATTTCGGTAGCTTGGGTTATGATTTCAAACGTATCCTAATTTTTTTGTAAATGTATTAGGCTTTATATTTGGATGTTAGTCAAACAATCCTTCTTGTTATTATTCTAATGCAAAAGTTGGTGTACATGGATGTTTGTTATACTTTACCGTGAAAACCACTACACGGATTTGAATGCAATTTGGCGTACACATAGCTGTATATCTATAACCTGGATTAACGTATAGAATGTTTTATCTTGAGAGTTCCATTGGGACTATTTCCGACTTTCACGTGGGCAAAGCCGATGTCAGAAGCCACAAATGCAAAAATCTTTACATTTGGATATTTGTTAATCAATTATGCCTAAACGACTGAATTTGGAACACAGGTGGGCCATAACAACCGCAAACAGAAGAAGACGCCCCGGGCGTCGGGAAACGCAGGGCGATTCCCGGCCACCGTAGGCGCGGGCCTGCGGATGGCGAGCTATGGGTGGCTCGCCGTCCGATAGTAACCAGGCCCAAGTCGACGGCGCGTCGTGTTCCACGCGCGTCTCAAAGAGCCGTCAGCAAAGAAGATGGGGCCCCATAGGATCAGTGCCTGCTAGGGTTGCGGAATTTGTTCGAAAGAATCACCGCGGCCCTGGAACGCAAAGAGCACAAAAAGGATCACGGGTGGGTTTTAGTCAGTAAGAGTCTGACACTCCCTCCCGCTCCGCCCAGAGCGGGTTGATGTTTTCCCATCCAATAAGAAAAAAAAAAAAAAGTAGACCTACGTTACAAATAGGATGCTTTTTATCAAGATATCAGAAAGGAAGGATCTTAAGGTGAAATTATCGCTGCATAAAATCTAGTTATTAATAATTTCATTCAGGCAAAGATTCGGGCACTTTCACATAAATAATATAAACTACAATCATTAATCATGATACCCGAATAGAAATGGAATAGAACAACAACTACGTAAACATAATTATCTACATTAGTTTTCATGTTGGTAGCTCGTACAGAGGTAATCAACCCGATAGTAAAAGTTTGAGAAATAATAGTGACAACTATATTAGCTCACGAAACAAATAGTTATTAACAATATCCCAATATGCGTTATGTCGTGTGAGTTTCTATTATTTTAGTATATTTATATAGTAGGCTAAAATTCAAAATTTATCTATACTTAATATTATAAAGAGGAAAGATTTGATTGTTTGTTTGTAGTGAATAGGCTCCGAAACTACTGAACCGATTTGAAAAATTATTTCACTGTTGGGAAGCTACACTATTCCCGAGTGACATAGGCTATATTTTGTCCCTGTATTCCCACGGGAACGGAAACTATGAGTTCCTTCATTACAACTTAATAAAAAAAAATGCGAAAGGAAGACGCATGTATGTGTATTAAACGTATCCTTTGGAACTACCTATTGAAAATTGACACTAAATCAGCGTCTACGGCGTTGTACCTATCAAACTGAGATGGTAACCCTTTCACGGGCACGGTCAGTGTCAATTCTGTACCTACTATTAATTCTGTTTTTTTTTCTTTGTGCCTGTGCCGTATAAACGCTTTCTATTCTATTTTAAAAACAAACTTAATTAGCTCATAAACTTGACCGAGCTATCTCGACACCAGTTCAAGGTCGTGAATTTTGTTCGGTCGCCCTCGAGTGGGTGTGCGTCTAAGCGAATAAACTCGGGCAGAGGCCCCGACAAAGCCTTTTATTAGCCTTAAGAGACACTAGACTACTCAGCCGGTTTTACTCTATTGACGTGTCTTTTTTTAGAAACTCAGGCTTAATATTAAAGCATCTCATAACAGCCGCACGGGTCGATCTTTTAGGTTAATCGACGCATTCATTACAAATTGAGACTTCTCCGTGTCTCGGAAAACACGATAACGAAGTCAGATGTATTGTATTTTACTCTATGGATCTAACCATAGAGTAAAATACATCTGAATCACAGCACCGATAAAAGAGGTTTCCTCTGCCTTCCTTTACCTCTTTTATCGGTTCTGTGATCTGACTAAGTATACAAAACAACTATCAAAGATCTTCAAATGACAGCCGGGCCAACGGCTTAACGTGCTTTCCGAGGCACGTTAGGCCGAATTCGAAATGAAAAATACGTAAACAAAAAATGAAGCCGATACAGAGCGTTGAAAACTCGTGTGACGTCACTACTCGCTACAATTTTTAGCGAGCCGTAACGTCACAAGCCCCCACTCCTGATCTTTGATGCTTTGTATCTTCGTCAGTTTTTATAGATTTGATAAAGGAAAAAATACGTGTCCAATATTTTTCTATAGTCTAACTGACGGACTAAACATAATCATATATTTTTTACTCAGGAAACATCCCTATTGATAGGTCCCGATTGGAGTTAAATCGTGAGTCTCGGTTAGTGTTTAATTAACTAAAGTAATATCTATGATTCGGCGAGTAAAACATATTTTCCTACTAGCTAATGAATTGACTCAATGTGTCTAGCCAACTGGTACAAATGAGTAACAGTATTTTTAACCGACTTCTAAAAAAGGAGGAGGTTCTCAATTCGGATGTTTGTATGTTTTTTTTTTTTTTTATTGTTTGTTCACGCATAACTCCGTCGCTTGCCAACCGATTTGAAAAATTATTTTTTGTTGGAAAGGGTATACTTCCCAAATGGTCCCATGAAAATTTTATCGAAATCGAACAAGCGGTTTTTGAAAAATCAACAAAAATCTAAAAAAAATATCTACATTGTCTACATTGATGACCTTTTAGTATACTCTGCATTGGAGCAGTGCGTTTTTTTTACACTAATGTAATTGGTTCGTTTAGGTGGGGGGAGGGGAGGGGGTGTAGGTACCACTAAAAAGTGAAAAATAAAAAACTTTTTACAAAAAAATACAACCGGCTTTTCCACAAAAAATCAAAAAAGTACAAAATAACTTTAATTTCGGAAGTCGGTGTTTGTGGTTCCTTTTTCATTTTTTGAACACCGACTTCCGAAATAATAATAATTTTTCAAATCGGTTGGCAAGCGACGGAGTTATGCGTGAACAAACAATAAAAAAAAAAAAAACATACAAACATCCGAATTGAGAACCTCCTCCTTTTTTAGAAGTCGGTTAAAAATACTGTTACTCATTTGTACCAGTTGGCTAGACACATTGAGTCAATTCATTAGCTAGTAGGAAAATATGTTTTACTCGCCGAATCATAGATATTACTTTAGTTAATTAAACACTAACCGAGACTCACGATTTAACTCCAATCGGGACCTATCAATAGGGATGTTTCCTGAGTAAAAAATATATGATTATGTTTAGTCCGTCAGTTAGACTATAGAAAAATATTGGACACGTATTTTTTCCTTTATCAAATCTATAAAAACTGACGAAGATACAAAGCATCAAAGATCAGGAGTGGGGGCTTGTGACGTTACGGCTCGCTAAAAATTGTAGCGAGTAGTGACGTCACACGAGTTTTCAACGCTCTGTATCGGCTTCATTTTTTGTTTACGTGAAAAAAGAAAAAATACGTGTCCAATATTTTTTGGAAATCTATCTGACGGACTAATTAGATTTTTTTAGTCAACTACCCTATTGGGCACCGTGCATTTTTAGTAAACATATTCAGTAGTCTATGGCGATTGCTCATGTTGTAACGTAAAATACTGGTATTCAGCTGAATCCGGCTTGTCTGGGAGCCGACCCCAATATAGTTGGGAAAAGATGACATTTTACATTTCAAAAAAAAAAAATTTGGAAAAAAAAGTTTCAGTCAGATTTTTTTTTCAGAATATACTTTAGTATTAATGTTGTTTATTTCCAAGGTGAGATGTAAGATGTAGACACATCATATGCAATTACTATTAGACTCGCTGAATTCTTCAAGGTTGTGATTAACCATAGCTGTAATTATCTAAAAATAATCTTACAAATTGATCCGGAATTAGCTTATTTACGCCAAAAATAAACCATCTGATTAAATAACATTCCTTAGGTTAATCGGATCTAGGCAATTGCGTACAGTTGATTTAATTCGTGGAAGACAGATCAATATGCGTGTGATCTGAGAAGTAATGATCGTACTCGTAATTGAGAAACCTGGTCTCGTGATTTTTTGTTTTTTATTTTATTTATTTATTTAAACTTTATGTACAATAGTGGTACATGGGCGGACTTAATGCAACAAGGCACCCTCTACCAGTCAACCTTTGGGTTAAAGACAACACTGTTAATGAGTTCGAGCAGCTGTGATCAACCGAGGGGATAAAAATATAAGTTCGCGAGATGAGAAATATTAGTTTTACATTTTTAAAACTGTAACGGTCGATCTTCGCTGGTTCCGGCAGTCATGGATATATTAATATCCATGACATCCGGTAAGTAATTGCACATTAGGCAGTCGTTACTGGTTGTCAAAATCCGACCATGCGAGGTGGACTGTGGTATTATAGAGGTAGGTATACGGTAAAGAGAGTAAAGTCCCGCAAACCTCAATAAAACGGGGAGGATCTTCCGACCGGACGTTTATTGTCTCCGGGGGGGGGGGGGGGGCAAATCGCACGGAAAGCTTTGATACCGCGATACAGGATTTCGTTAGTAGTTCGCTGCTGGCGGGATAGATGTCGTTGCTTTTAATTTTGCTTCGTCAGTTTTTAGAATAGAATAGAATAGAAAAACTTTTATTCAGAACAGACACAGCACAACGGTTACAAACACAAATTACAGGAGAAGAAAAGTACAGAATGCGCCGAGCGTGTCCGAATCGTGTTTTTCTTTTGGCGGCATTGATGCTGCTACAGTATTAATCTGTAACTGGACTAAAGGTTGATAGATACATATATGATGTATTTTTAGGTACAGCCCTGTCACTGCGGGGTGGCAAATGTAACCAGCGGGCGTACCATGAGGTATTGAAACGTGAGTCTTCCGAGCGAGAAAGAGGGATAGAGTTATACACCCTATATAGCTCCATCCCTTTTTCTCGCTCGGAAGACTCACGTTTTAAGACGTCATGGTACGCCCGCAGTGCTGGCTGTCTGGCGCCAAAAAAAAAACGCTGAGCTGTTAACCCTTTCGGAATGAGCACGCTCAGCGCAATTATTCTTTTACCCTGTATTTGTAGCTGTTGTTTGTTTGAGTCGAATAAATGTTTTCTATTCCATTCTATTCGTAGACCTTGTTACTTAACAAGCAATATATACTGCCATAAACTCCATATTGCGGCGCTGACAGCTATTAAGTCTATTACCGCTTATTTCGATTTCTCCCAGGTCTATAAAAATATTACCTCTGTTACAGGATATCGGAGAGCGAAAGTCTCTTTGCGTTCACCTTAAAAGGGATGTAAATAACATTATGGAGTACTTCCTCTGTCTGGTGCTTCGAGATTTCTCGATTCGAGTTTCATCCGTAGAAGTAATAAAGTTATACTGTGGAAATGTATGTTGAGTTTTTCATTTCAGGGTTTCTAGATAACGTTGGTTATAATGTTCTAAATATATCTAGATTTTCCCATTGCTTCGCTTCCTGACCTATAGCGTGCAAACCGTGCATCTCTTAATCTGATCAGTAGGTACACGTTCAGCTCCACTCTTTTAAAATTAAGTTCATCTCTTTATATGTACCTTACATGGAAAGAAAAGAAAGGAAAGGAATATGTTTATATAGGACTTGCAGAAGACAAAAAAAAAAAATAGAATTTTAAACTATGCAAGGCCAAAAGTCAGATGTACATATATATGCTGTGATTTTTTAAAATATAAATACCAAAGCTGGTGTTCCGATAGGGCCCGTGATGGCATACACTCACAGAACACATACTTTCTCAAATTAAACATAAACTAGCGACCCGCCCCGGCTTCGCACGGGTGCAATGTAGATACTAATGTTTCCTCTACGATAATATGCATGTATTATACATATAAACCTTCCTTAAGAATCAGTCTATCTATTAAAAAAAAGTTTTAAAGATCTAAGCATACATAGGGACAGACGGCGGACAGCGACTTTGTTTTATACTATGTAGTGATAATTACAAATAAAATGTAAAATAGACACATACAACAAAATAATAATTTAACAAAGACTAACGACAAATGGCCCAGTGTCATATGTCGATGTCATAGACAAATGATGGATCGCGCGTCATTACATAAGTATCTAAATTTAATTACTAATCAAAATTAAAACTTAACAAACCCTTTTAGGCTTAACAATATAAAGTACCTATTCCTCAATTAGTACAAAAATTAAGTTTTCATTAGCCTAATAACGAAGTCGTGTGAATAAATATCTAAAAACTTTCGACACATAGCAAAAGAGTCAGATGTATTTATTTAGGAAAATATACTCTTTCAGGCCCCCGAGAGATGTTTTCATCTCTTGTAAACCTCTAAGGATTTGGGCTGAAATTGTTTCATGAGAAATTCTGAACGAATCGATGCTGTGGTATTGGATTTATGGAATTGAATGGATTGTAGTACTTATAAGGTTGCAGACTGTATACTCTGAATAATATCTACTTGTGTTTTATGTAATTTTCTTAGTCAAGTATATCGAGTTAGCATATGACGTTTTCGATTTGTTAGGGCGGATCAACCCTAGATCCGCCCCTGTTGCCTCGTGGAGGAATTCAATTCACTTTAAAAATTCAAAAGATAAAAAATCGCTCAGGAAATCTCTTTTCAGATCATTCGAGTTAACTCAGGTACTGTGACGAATAAAGTAGGCTATACTTATATATTAGGTACCAATCTATGTAAAGTACCTTCGTTACATGCATTTTAATGTGAATGAGGATGTTCTATTACTCGCCTAATAATTATTGAAACTGGTAACATACATATATTTGACGTATACTAATATAATCGGTAGAATACTATTTATTACGTACACCATATGTGTAAAATACCACCAATAAAAAAAACATACAAACACAAACAGGTATAATATGTATTTCTTTTTTAATGTAATCTCTGAATGTTCAGGGGCCCCTATCAAGCAGTAATACTAGCGAAAGATGAAGCGGATCGCTTGAGGGAGAGGCAATCTTCATGCTCCAGCCGCCGCAACCGATGAAGATGCTACGGGATACGGGAGTTGCAGGGCAATTCCCGGTCACCGTAGGCGCAGGCCTGCGGATGGCCCGAACAACATGAACATTAGAAGTCACTGCGGGAAGGAGTCACCGCGGCCCTGGAACGCAAACGGCACTGAGAGGAACACAGGTGAGCCTCCTTCTACGAAGCAGTAATGCTAGCGAAGGAGGAGGCAGAACGCGTGTGAGTGAGGGAAACCTCACGCCCCAGCCGCCGCAACAGAAGAAGACGGCCCGGGCGTCGGGAAACGCAGGGCGATTCCCGGCCACCGTAGGCGCGGGCCTGCGGGTGGCGAGCTATGGGTGGCTCGCCTTCCGATAGCAACCAGGCTCGAGTCGACGGCGCGTCGTGTTCCACGCGCACCTCAAAGAGCCGTCAGCAACGTAGACGGGGTCCCATGGGGTCAGTGCCTGCTAGGGTTGCGGAATTCGTTCGAAAGAATCACCGTGGCCCTGGAACGCAAAGGGCACAAGAAGGATCACGGGTGGGTTTTAGTCAGTAGAATCTGACACTCCCTTTCGTTCCGCTCACAGCGGGAGAAGTCATTTGATGATTTCCCATCTCGAAATAAAAGGGGGCAATTCGCGTAGGTACTTATAATGGAATGCTCGCTTTCGCAAAACGCAATCAGACAAAAACACCAGTGCGATGCGTATGCGAACGTTCTTTAAATTACGTGTTATGGCTCTGAAGGTGTAATTGAATAAAACCGACTGGCAAGATGAGGTGTCACGTACCTTTTCTTCTTTATTAAACATCACTTGACGCACAAATGCGAAAATTATGAAATATTTTGTCAGTTATTTAATACCGCCCGAGTACCTAATAGATTAATTATGATATTTTGCAATCTGTTCAAACAGTTCAGATAAGTGCAAGAAACCAAAAACTTATTCAAAACCGCTACATTTCTTACGACATAGAGCATTGTGAAATTCTTTCAGAGAACAAAAACATTTTTAGAATTGGTGATGTGTTTTGATGGAGATACTATTGGGTTGAACGAGAAATCGCAAACTTGTTTATTTATAGAATTGAAACTGGTTCATAAATGCATGATTAATACTTGGTTACTGAACGCCTGATTGGTTTTCTGAATACTTTATGTAACGCCAAATATCTAGTTTAGCGGTTCTGATTAATTACACTACTTACATTAAACGCACACAATATGCATACATGCACTGCATGCAGCTAGCAGTAACTGAAGAAACCAAAGCGCACACCAAAAAGCCCTTTTCAGGGCTAAAAATACTATCATGATTATGAACAATCTTCGTCTCTATTTACAGAGAGATTTTGTATACTAATTATTGTAAAACATTTATTTGAAAAAGAAAAAACATAGTAAAGTATAAAATAACTTTAATTTCAATATTTTTGGTTGTTTCTTTTGACACCGACTTCCGAAATTAAAGTTATTTTATATCGCTGGCCCCGGGCAATAAAGCGGTAATATCAAAAATCGAATTTTACAGGAGAAATAAAAGAAGCTAATTTGTTTATAGTGCAGCGTACAGTGATCCAAAACAGGCGTTCAAAATGTCAAATGAAAGCTAATTTTTTTACCAATATAACCTTTTAAAAATATTTGTCATAGTATAAATATTTAATGAAATAATTGAAAAAATGTATAATACAAATTATAGACGATCCTCTTTCAATTGTAACATCATTAATGTCTTTATAAACACATCGACCACTGAGATTCAAGAATGTAAGAAAATAATACGACGTAATTTCTACTTTAAATCTCGAGTGTACTAGACGATTACCACCTTCTTCAGGGAAATTTTATAGCCAAATCTTAGATGTATCATTCACTAATTGCCATTTTAGAATCTTATCAATAAAACATATTTTTATGTAACCATTGTAACCGACCGATCTAATAATGTGATTTATTTTTATTTTTAACCATTTTAGACAGTATTTTACAAAATTAATATGTTACTACTACCTTGTTTTTGTTTCATTAAATTTTAAATGAATACTTTCGTCTGTGAACCCCGACTGAATCGGTCTGACGCCATAGTTTAACTACAATATTTTGTCTACTTCGCTAACAGTAGAAGGTTTCATATTTTGTACTTATAAAAAAAAAAACCTTACAAATCACAAAAAAAAATAATTAAGAAACAATCACACAAAACCCCTTAAAAAAGAAAAATACTAAGTTACCATAATTTTTATTAATTAATAAACTTTGGAAACAAACACAAAAACCACTTGAAAAAGAAAAAAGTATTTATTTAACCTTAATTTAAATCACTTAATTTATATTAGCTGTTATACTTTGGAAACAAAAATAAAATGCTCAAAACCTCAAAACCTTTACATATCAACTTCTTTTCCTCATTTGAAAAAACTCCTAGAAATCTTGATTCCTTCTAACAGTCACAGTAAAATCATGGGTGACTTAATACTTGCCTCCTCAAAAAGGCTCATCGCTCTTCGTCTCTAACTAATATTACTGCTTGTAATAATCTTTCAATTCTTCCACTAAGTGCCAAGAAGTGAAGAAGTAGAGTTTTGAAAATGGTGAGCCATTTTCAAAACTTTACTTCTTCACTTCTTGACTTGATTCTTGTTTTGATCACATCGCTAACCATGGTCAATGCTCAGCTGAAGCCTTTTCCTACCATTACCTAATTTTCCTTTCTTATAAAATTCGGCCACAAAAGCTTAAATTTTTATGCAACGTAATTTTGGTGGGATTTACATTGACAGTCTTTGCGAGGATGTGAGAAATATAGATTGGTCTCCCCTGTTTGCATCCACGTCAGTCGACGAGTAAGTAAAATTTTCACAACTAGTGCAGCTATTATGACCTTCACGCACCTGTTTGAGCGGTAAAAGCATTTGCCGGCGCCGTGGCTGACAGATGACATTAAAAAGTTGATGATCAAGAAGGTTACGGCAAAGTCGAAATTTAAACGTCTGCACTGATGTAAATAGGGACAAATAAGCCGCAATCCTCATTCGCTGTAATAAAGTATGTAGGAATGCAAAGCGCCAACACATTCAAAACTCTGTCCAAAATGGGGACCCATCCAAAGTTTGGAATTTTCTAAGATCATGGGGGGTTGGTAAAACACAACATGAGTCAATATAATGAATTGTATACGGCATACAATCGATTACCTCGAATGCAGTAGGAAGTGACTGTATCAGTCGCAAAATATTACTGTCCGTGCTGGACTTAATCCTTCCCGTCATTTGCCACATCCTCAACTTTTCTGTATCTACCGGTGTCTTTTCTAGTTCGTAGAAAGACGCTCAAATTATTCCATGACCAAAAAGTCCAACCCCACATCCTTCTCTGAATTCCGTCCAATATCCGTGTTACCATTCCTAATATCCAAAGTCCTAGAACAGTTAATCCACAATCAAATTAGTCTTTTACTATCCAAAAATAATCTCCTCAACCCCTTTCAGTCCAGTTTTCGTCCTGGTCACAGCACTAATACAGCGCTTCTGAATGTTACTGAAGATACTAGGTCAGCCATGGAAAGCGGTAATGTGCGGTTTGGTCGTCGGCAACGTATATGCATCGGAGATACATCATCTTCGTGGTAGTACTTCTGCCAGGGTACCACAGAGTGGCATTTTATTCCCTTTACTTTTCGTAATATTACAATAAATTTCCGGGAAGAAAGGCGTAATAGCTTGTACAGAATAAAATCTCTCATGATTAGTTCGTATTAAATGTTTACGGTTTTTTGTGTAATGTTTCTTAGAGTAATGCAATAATACATAATTTAGTCATAAGAGAATTTTCCATTCAATAAAGCTGTTATTTTCATTTATTCCATTGAAATATTGTATTAAAAATATGAAAAAAATTAGAGTGATAGACTGATACTCAGAGAAGCCAAAAATCAAATAACATTAAAAAGGGCGTAACCGGCGTTTACCGCTTTATTGCCCGGGGCCAGCGATATGTTTTATGTGTTTTTTTTTATTTTCAAATTAAAATCGTAATAAAATAAAAATACAGTAGACTTGGGAACCTCCTTCTTTTTTGAAGTCGGTTAAAAAGAGTAACTATATGTAGAGTTTCTTGTCCGTTTTCTCCATAAGCTTTGCGAATAGACACAAGAATCACTTTATTATGTTAACTGTAAATGATGACGTTAAAAAGTGTAGTTTAATGACCTAATTGAAATAAACATTTTGACTTTGTTTTTCAAATAACCACCCAAAAATGTTTCCTCAGCTGGTGATATTCTCTTCTGTCAGATGGTTTCCCCATGATATCTTCCTTCACTTGGGGTTATCACAACTGCAATTGATTCATGCTAAAATAATCAATCAAGCAGCCAATTACGAATTAATTTCTGATTTATTTATTGGACCGACTGCTACTGAGCGGCCCACAATAAAGGTAGTTAAAACTGATTAAGAAATGAAAATTACTGATAAAGTAACAAAAAATTAAAAAAAAAACCGTGACATGACGGGCACGACAACTTGTGGTCTTGTAAATAAGTTTGCCGATGATACTTTTAGTTGAGTTGTTTGAATTAAAAATGATTATTGTCGCTAAAATATTTGGATCAACTACAGGAGTTGGTAGCTGTTCCGTTATCTCATCTTGGTAAAACTTATGATCAGGCAAGCCTGTGTAATAGGGATGTTTCCTGAGGAATAAAAATATGATCCTATTTACATAATACACGTATTTTTTGCTTTATGAAATCTCTAAAAATTGACGAAGATAAAAAGCTTCAAAGATCATGAGTGGGGGCTTGTGACATCACATCACGGCGTGGTAAAAATCGTCGCACGAAGTGACGTCACACGAGTTTTCAACGCACTATATCGTCTTCGTTTTTTGTTTACATGAAAAAATAAAAAAGACGTGTCCAATATTTTTGGGAAGTCTATCTTACGGACTAATTAGATTTTTTTAGGCAACTACCCTATTGTGTTAACTACTCACATAGTTAAATCCTTATAACAAAATATAATTTTAAATACTTGTTAAGCACCCTCGGTTCTCACGAAGTTGCCAAAACAAGCGGAATTAAAGGATAATTTACTTCTAAGAAACGTTCACAACATTTCCTCAAGTATAAATAAGTTTCGCCATTCCACTCGCCAAACTCACGAAACTTCATACTACGAGCCTTTAAATCGTGTTTTACGCAGCTGTTCTGCGTATACATCGTATTTATATAACTGTACCTTATAAATAAGCTTATAAATAGCCTAAGCCTTATAAATATAATAGATTAAGCCTTATAAATAGTTTAGCTTTTTGAAATAAGAATTAGAAGTTTATTTTTTCTCCAACTCTACTTTAACGTCAGCATTCATTTGTTATTTGGCATAATTTAGTAAGGTCTTTACGTAAAATCCTCAATTCAGACAAAATTCTCGAAGAGGTGTACTCAAAGCATTTATTCAATTAAACTATATATTTACTTTTCAATTGTCAAGGAGTCGGCAGCGTCAGTTAATTACCAAGTATATGCTAGATATCATGAAAATAATGAAGAAAACTAAGTCACTGGCGACAGTTAGTTAAAATAACTTAACCTTGAGTAGAGAGCTTGAATTTTCAAGGAGTCAGCGGCGTCAGTTAATCACAAGTATATGCTAGATATCATGAAAATAATGTAGAAAACTAAGTCACTGGCGACAGTTAGTTAAAATAACTTAACCTTGAGTAGAGAGCTGGCAGTTTCCAGTCGACTTGGCATACAAGCCAAAGGGGCCGATTCACCCCTAGCCTACAAAACTATGTGCAAGAGCGTTCATTTAGAAGTGATTTTGTGTCCCAACATTTCTTTTTTTGCTCAACTTTGCTGCTGTAGGAAAAACTTCAAATCCATTATAAAAGTTCGACCGTTTGTGAAAGGGAAATTTTTCCCTGTCATTTATTTATTATGCAACCTTGTTAGAAGTTTTAATTGCAGATTTTTAATACGAAAACTTGACACAATAGTGTAGAAAAAATTATAATTTATTCAGTTTTAGACTTCACAATAAACATACATATTTTCTCTTAAACAGATAAATATAATAGGTACTCAATTTTCACCCGTGAAAAGTTCAAATTTAGCTCGTTACCTACTTTAAAGATTTTCGACTTCTTTCTATGTAAAGAAAGGAATAAATTAGTGTTTCGACTCAGCAGACCTATATTACCGGACGACTTAGCGGATATATGAATAACTATGTGTTCTCTGCTTCGTTTCCGTGGCCTATACGGCAGGAACCGTGCACATTTCCGGAAGAAAAGTAGACCGTGACACTTAGCAATACAATAGACTTCTATAGTAAACGTATTTTTGTGATCTGTATACCTATTCTCTTCTTTTAGAAATTGGCTTTTGCAAATTTCATTATATTAGTTTAGTTGATTATACGCACTGTCACAGATAGAAGCAAATAAGTCTTCAACGTGTCACATTCACATCTGGTTAGTGAAAACGATTCAAAATGGCGGACTTCTCCACATGTGAATCAGTATAAGGAACCTACGACCACGTCATTATGCTATCTAGTTTACATACTTTGGCAGTGGTAGACTCTGCCAAGAGGAAAGTACTGGTAATTCTGCTCCTTTTCCCTTTTATTTTGTATGAATTCAAGTATCCGATGTTTACCTACTCGAAAATCGAGTTCAAACCTTTGAACTGTTGCCAAATAACATGTACAACCTGACTTGTTCCAACCTGAACGTGTCTGCTTTTTAGATAAACCAAATATTAACAATTTGTCCTTTTTTTAAAAGTATGATTTGGTTATATTTTTATGGAAAAATGGAAAACGATACTATCATAATGAATGAAATGTCTTAATGTTCCTTCTTTTTGAGATAACTGTATTTAACTGTTCTGTGTTGTATAGGTATGTATATTGTGTTTACATAGTGTGACGATCGTTTTGTTGAAGCAGTCATTTCTGTACAAAATGTTCAAAAAGTCAAAAATATATTTTCAGTAATTTTTTTTCCCTACATTTTTTGTTCGATTCCAAGTGTTTTCTAAACCTCTACGTATGTTGCGACACAAAACCTCAATTTGTGTGCTATACTTAAGGGACTGTAAACTGAATTTTTGTACTCAGTTAGTACATAAATTCAGTTTACTGGACAATTTAGCCGAGGTCTTCCCTGACCGGATGACGTCAGATAGCTAGAAGGAAATATAACAGGCCCTACCATTGAAATGGAAGTAATATAGCGTTCTCCATCTCTAGAGAACCTAAAAAAGTTTCGATAATTACATAAAAGTACAAACTTTCCCCGTGGCTTCGCTTCCGTGACCTGTCCCAGGGGATCCTTGCGTTTTCCGATGTGAGTGTGATTCTACATTTAATTCTTTTTATGCCGATTAGCGAAAATGAATGAATACATTCAAGCTAATACTCAATGATGTCTTTGTGTTTTTGTTAATAATGGCGTGTCAATTGTAGACAAGAGCAGTGGTAGCCGAGTGGCAACGGCTCCGACTTACGAATTGTAGGTCGCGGGTTCAAACCCAGCCAGGCGCAAAACTTTGTGTAATTAATTTCATCACCACTGCTCTCAAAACGGTGAAGGAAAACATCATGAGGAAACCGGCATTTCCTAGAACCAAAAATTCGAAGACATGTGACATTCACCAACCCGCACTGGGTCCGCGTGGTGGACTACGGCCCATCCCCTCTCCTAGAGAGGAGGCCTGTGTCCCAGCAGTGGGAACGTTAAAAGGCGGATTATGCTTATGCTAATTGTAGACAATTTATATCTACATATACTAATATATAAAGATAAAGAGTTTGTTTGTTTGAACGCGCTAATCTCAGGAACTACTGGCCCGATTTAAAAATTATATCAGTGTTAGATAGCCCATTTATCGAGGTAGGCTATTTATTATCACGCTAAGAACAATAGGAGCAGAGCACTAATGAAGAATGTTTAATAACTATTCCACGCGGACGAAGTCGCGAGCAGAAGCTAGTCTATACTAATATTATAAAGAGGAAAGATTTGATTGTTTGTTTGTATTGAATAGGCTCCAAAACTACTGAACCGATTTGAAAAATTGTTTCACTGTTGGGAAGCTACACTATCCGCGGGTGACATAGGCTATATTTTATCCCCATATTCCCACGGGAACGGGAACTATATGGGTAAACCTAATAATTTGAAAGCTGCGGTTACCTACCTATGTAATTGGGTACAAGTATTATTACTATATTGTTTTCATTTATTATGCAACTGTAAATTATTATGTTCAAGAGGGTATTTTAATGGTCTCATCTGAAATTAAATGAATTGACTTGGACTTGTATGCATCACGCGATTTTCTTGTTATTAATTAAATGAATTTTCGTATTCTTATCGGTAATTCCAGAGATAATACTTAAAAAACAATAAGTTTTATGTTTTTATATATAAATTAAGTGCATATTGATACTTTGATAAATATTAAATCACAATGTTACTATTTTCGTTACTCGTGAACGATTCTATTACTGCAATGTTTCCTAATGATTATTTAATGCATCGAATGCGGCTGTGGCGTCATTGATGCCGCTACACGGTCATGTTACCGTCACAGCTGCAATGGGAGTACACGTGTGGAATATTATAATATGTAATAAATGAAACACTATCACTATAAGTTGTAAGAGCTTAAGCAACGCTCGCCGAGGTTGGTCTGTGGATCGGTGGCCATCTTAACATAACGTGACTTCTCCGTGCCTCGGAAAAGACCTTAAGCCGTTGGTCCCGGCTGTCATTTGTAGATCTTTGGCAGTCGTTACGGATTGTCAGAAGCCAGAAAATCTGAAACCAGGCTTGCCAAGAAGAGTACCGTGTTCCCCATTTAATGGGTTGTGGAGGTCTGGTAGGCAGCCGCTCCACGTAAAATACTGATATTCAGCTGAATCCGGTATGACTGGGAGCCAACCCCAATATAGTTGGGAAAAAGCTAGGCAGAAGAGTGTCGAAGAATTATTTATTCCAATGTCGCATTTTCTATGGCTTCATCCATATTTTCTGTAACTTATATGGTGTACCTACATAATAAAGAGTATTCTATTCTATTATAGTAACTACTCTGTAAGCATCATCATTCAAGTAAGTTTTAGGATTTTTTAAAGCCGTTCTATTCAATCAAAATACTTTAAAATATGATAAGACGCTCAGTTCATTTACTTACAAGTTTTAATATCATTATGTAAAATCTGAAAACTCGGAGAGTTGAATGTAAACTTATCGAACGTACATAAAATGACTTTGATTTTATGAAACTCGCTAGAAAGCTGCTTTTAGTTGTAATTTATTTGAAATTCACAAATCCTTACCGACTTATAAAAACTTGGCTCATACTTTAAATAGTTTCAAAGCCAACTTATTTACATAAAACATTTTTCTTTTACATTTCAGCTAGTATGTTGATATTGGTTTATGTAAATATGAAACGATTTTATGTCCAAAGCAATCCATTGGAGAACCGAATTTTCCTTCGCGGCACATCAATTCCACTCGATAGTATTTGAATATACAGTTTATATGTCTATGATACTGGCTTGTTAAAGAAGCTTATTTTTATGTTTCTTATGATTTATTCTTACTTATATTATAAACGCGAAAGTTTGTAAGTATGGATGTTTGTTACTCTTTCACACAAATGTACTGAATGGATCTTGATGAAATTTGGCGCAGAGGTAGATTATAGGCTGGAACAAAACATAGGATACTTTTTGTCCTGGAAAGGCAGTAAATACTAACGATATAAAACTGTTTTCCAACAACTGTAAGGGTTGTTTTACTACATTATTATAATCATAAACTTTGGTAGATTTGGTTTGAATCTCAAAGTTAACACAGTTAAATCTTTAGTCAAAGAGGTTAAGAATATTATTCGGTGACGTTACTTATTCATATCTTGTACCATGACGAAATCAATGAGAAAACTACAAAGTACGCAAACCGCATATTTTTACCTGTAAAATCGATATCAATAAAAAACATAGAGCTATCAAGGTTAAATCCCCATAACGCGCCCCTTCGGGCAAACAGTACGTATTCGGAACAAAAGCGATGTGTTATTAGTTCTGTTAAGAT
Organism: Hecatera dysodea; assembly: GCA_905332915.2. NCBI lineage: Eukaryota > Metazoa > Arthropoda > Insecta > Lepidoptera > Noctuidae > Hecatera > Hecatera dysodea. Next base: position 5,265,153 of record HG995288.1, on the reverse strand, counting down.
ACATGTACCTACCAATATAGGGTTGCCCTTGCAAGTAGTTTTTTTTTTTTAAAAACGTTGCCCCACGCCAGGATTTACTCCTGTAATATGGGTGCGTTCACAAACATGAAAACTCACATACACAAGACACCCAGACCCGGAACAATTACCTGTAGGCCATACAAACAATTGTTCCGTGCGGGGATCGAACCCGGGGCACGTAGTGAAATTATACAAAAATCTTATCATCAAAAATTTGTTGCAGTGAGCTAGCTGTCAAGTATCAGTTTGAACGACAGCCCCCTTGAAGCTTACTTCACATCTGTTCACCTTGAGTCCTGAATATACCGGCTGGTATTAACTAAAACCAGCAAACCGAATTGATTAGCGCGTTCCATATACTTACGAAAAAAAAAAACGTTTCTATGGGGTCCGCTTTCATTTTTAATAAAGTTCAAATTTGTTTTTTTATAGCGATTATAGATAAATCTTTTTCAAAATAGTATACGATACTGATTCATAAAAAGGCTACAGAAATTCCACCTAGCACCGGGACGCCATGGCCAACATCTTTTAAGACGGCAGTATCAAAACTAATGGGTCAGTTTTATTTTTATAGGACCACTCGCAGTTCAGAACACTAAGGCTGGTTACTGCTTAACCGAACCTTCCTGTGGTGGCTTCAAATTAATTGAAGGCTCCAGCCAGGGCTTAAAACTACGTAAAACTAAATGACCGCTCGCTAAGGGCATCCCCTGTGGGACACGGGCCTCGGCTTAGCGGGGTCATTGAGGGAGGGAAGCAAGGGACAGGCTGGGTTAGATTGATATTATTTTGGGGATTTAACGCTAATGGCTCAATAGCGCGGGCTGGCTCGTTAGGAAAAAGTCGGGGAGGGTTTTGACGGGGGCGTCGCGATGGACCTCGTCGGCGAGGTCGGTATACGGCACGCGGTCTGTGTTTTGTTTTTCCTAAGAGGGCTGGTTTCCCTACTACTCTCTTGGGTCTGGGTGATGGCGTCGTCGGGCTCAACAAGGGTAGCGGGTCAGTAAGTACTAACGTTTACTTATAGAAATTGGTAGCCCGTGACAGTTCTGAGTAAGGCCGTGACAGAAAAAACTTACAGGCACACGAATGTTAGCAATCTTGTCTACAAATGCTTAGAGATAAGCAATTAGTGTTCTATATAATAGATAGTCTATGGATTATGGAAATAATATGATACTATTTAGTTCGTTAGTTTGATTACCGAAAAATATTGGACGTATTTTTTCTTTATCAAATCTATAAAAATTTACGAAGATAAAAAGCATCAGATCAAAGATTAGGAGTCCCTACTTCTGATCTTTGATGTTTTTTTTCAACGTGTGCGCTTGCGACGTCACATCGTTTTAAAAATTTTGGCACGTAGTGACGTCACACCAGTTTTCAACGCACTGTATCGTCTTCGTGTTTTTGTTTAAAAGTAAAAAAAGAAAAAATACGTTTCCAATGTTTTTTGGAAATCTACCTGACGGACTAATTCGATTTTTTTTTGTAAACTACCCTATTTTGCTGGTTTAGTACAAAAAAGCCTAATTAAGTCCAGATTTTCCCCCTCACTCGGCAACCCTATATCATACATATGGAACACAACGGGGTATGTCACAAACAAGCACAGATATACTACCATTATTCTTAATATACGAACTATTCATGTGTGTCTCCCACAAAGAAAACATCGTTATTTTTTATGATCATTTCATTTTTTCAGAAGTTCGAACTGTATTCAAATCGGAGCTTGAAGGTTATTATTAAAATGCGGAATCTGCTCGACGAAGCGTAAAATATCGGTCAAAGATTATATTAAAAATGATTTTATCGGAAAAGTATTTGGTTGGTATGTAGATTAATGATGGTCAGGTTGCTACATAGATGGGCCTGCAGATGGCGAGCTATGGGTGGCTCGCCGTCCGATAACAATCAGGCCCGGGTTGACAGCGTGTCGTGTTCCTCGCGCGCCTTAAAAAGATGTCAGTAGAGAAGACGGGGCCCTATAGGGTCAGTGCCTGCTAGGATTTCGGAATTTGTTCGAACTAGTCACCGCTGCCCTGGAACACAAAGGGCACTAGAAGGATCACGGGTGGGTTTTAGTCAGTAAGAGTCTGACACTCCCTTCCGCTCCGTCTAGAGCGGGAGCAGTCATTTGATGATTTTCCATCCAGAAAAAAAGGTTGTTACCTAGAATAAGCTTATCGTCTATGAGCTTAGCGAACATAGACTTCTTATTGTGTGTCTTTCCGAACAAGAGACAATCATAAACAGGTAAAAAAAATGTTATAATCGTCCATATCTTATAAAAGTCCAATCTTTGTGCCAAAATTTTATGCTTTAAATCCTAAAACTTTTCGATCATCTTTAATCCTTATATAATGTCGTTGTCTAATAGCTTCAGGTGGAATGTTCTCCCACAGAACTATGAAATCCACATGTAACATAAATAATACAGAAAGTTCCACCAAAAACGTCGTAAATAGAAATAAAATACACTCGAAGACACGCCAAATGCTAAATCTATCGAGAAAAGTTAGACATAAGAGTCTGTTACCAAGTGTCGTTATATTTACATTGGTATGGATTATTCTTAGAAGTTACGCACAGAAGCGCGTCTGTTGCAAAGAATATTTTAATTTGACGTTTATTACTGCTTCGTCTCAGTTTGTAACGAAAATTAAAAATCACTTTATTTTTTCTCGATGGGAAATCATCAAATGACTTCTCCCACTCTGGGCGGAGCAGAAGGGGGTGTCGGACTCTTACTGACTAAAACCCACCCGTGATCCTTCTAGTGCCCTTTGTGTTCCAGGGCCACGGTGGCTCTTTCGAATAAATTCCGCAACCCTAGCAGGCACTGACCATCAATCAGACCCAGAAGCCGAGGCCCGTGTCCCACAGGGGATGCCCTTAGCGAGCGGCCATTTAGTTTTAAGTAGTTTTAAGCCCCGGCTGGGGGCCTTAGAATCTAAGGCAACCACGGGATTGCCCGGTTGAGCAGTAACCAGCCTTAATGTGCTGAACTGCGAGTAGTCCATTCAAAAAAAAAAAAAAAAAAGGCACTGACCATATGGGGCCCCATCTTCTTGCAAGAATATACCTTGCTTTAATTATTTGTGATGCGTCGGTAAAATTTCAAGGATAATGGTGTTAATGTCTTAACTCTCGCTTTGCATTTACATAGACATAAAACACAGGGCTAATGATTTAAGAAACAAATTATCCGTCTGTAGTATTAGGTACTTTTATTACCCGTCCTCGTAGAAGTGTTTCACAAGTACTGGAGTAGACATTTATCACTACGTTAACTCTGATTGATTGCCATCTTCTAGAAATAACTGCCCTGGAAACAAAGTCTGAAATAGATTACAATACCTAAATAAAATTTTGTATTTTTATACAGTAAAAGTACAGAAAAACTTTTTACAAAAAAATACAACCGACTTTTACACAAAAAATAAAAAAAAGTGAAAAATAACTTTAATTTCGGAACTCGGTGTTTGTGGTTGCTTTTTCGTTTTTTGAACACCGACTTCCGAAATTAAAGTTATTTTTCACTTTTTTTTATTTTTTGTGTAAAAGTCGGTTGTATTTTTCTGTAAAAAGTTTTTTATTTTTCACTTTTTAGTGGTACCTACATCCCCTCCCCTCCCCCCACCTAAACGAACCAATCACATTGGTGAAAAAAAAACGTACTGCTCCTTTGCAGAGTAAACTAAGAGGTCGTCAATGTAGATAATGTAGATATATTTTTTTTATTTTTCGAAAACCACCTGGTCGATTTCGATAAAATTTTCATGGGACCATTTGGGAAGTATACCCTTTCCAACAAAAAAAGAATTTTTCAAATCGGTTGACAAACGACGGAGTTATGCGCGAACAAACATAAAAAAAAAAAATATACAAACATCCGAATTGAGAACCTCCTCCTTTTTTAGAAGTCGGTTAAAAACCAATTGTTTTTTTATACAGATATGGCCGTTTTTAACCGTGTTTCGGGTGAGATAGGTCAGTGTCACTCATACATTTTGGTGAGTATTTTTGAAGACCTAAATCAATTGGTGAATTTTTGAAGACCCAGTTAAATACTGTACTGGCTATATTTATTCTTCTATAGCTTATTCAAAGCCAGGTAATATCAATATATTACCTGGCTTTTAATAAGCTCGTTTTGCAAACCTTCGATACGACCCGATGACGTCATAATTGATCGTCTTCGAACCAGAGATCGATACCGTACCTGAGGACCGATCCCAACACACCTACCTATAGTAATCCTTACCCATACATGCTAATTTCTAAGCGGACCGATACAATTGACCTACTTTGTGTCCCACGTCAACAACCTTCCTATGCCCTTCCAAGCACAAGAGGAATACTTAATCCCTTGTTGTTTCGGCAATCAAAAACGGCTTCAAGGCTAAGCCACGCTCACCGAGGTCGTTATGAGGATGAGGACCGTATAAACATACCGAGACTCCTCCATGCTTCGGAAGTACACTAAGCTGTTTAGTTCCTGCTGTTTTTTGTATACAGTATGTTAACTAACAGAGGGCGTTCCCGTTAACCCGCAATAGTATAGCATCCATATATGATAAAAAAATATTACCATTCGAAAACAAAATGTTTTTATTTATTTTTTTAATATTAAAATATTCACTAAAAATGTTAAATTAATACGTTAAAGAAACACTCTGTACACGCGTACTTGCCGGTTTGGGCATTGCTACTACGAGGAGGTACTATTCCGCGCTACTATTTTGATTTTAAACAGGATTTTTCGAATTTATTGTCAATTTTTTTATGCTTATTTTTCTATTCTGATATTTTTATTTGCGGGATTAACGAATTTACAGGAACGCCCTCTGTTATTTAACATACTGTATATTTAAAATTGATTGAGTCAGGCGTTACTTTGCGGAAATCCATTTCAAATTTGAAAATGAAAATAATGTATCTAGTTTTAATTTCCGCGAATATTAGTGGGTTGCAGGTATGCACCTCCCTCCCGCCCGCTTTATTATGCACATGCAAGATTACAAGGCAAATGCAAGGACGTGTTGACTCGCTGACCGTTGAGTTGTCAGCGAGTCAACACGTCCCCTGAGGATGCCTCGTGGAGAGGCGAAACACGTGTCGGTAATGGTGTTGGGTTTTGCTTTGCCTTCCTGCATGTGCTTAAAATCCTTGCATTTGCCTTGTAATCTTGCATGTGCATAATAAAGCGGGCGGGAGGGAGGTGCATACCTGCAACCCACTAATATTCGCGGAAATAAAACTAGATATATTATTTTCATTTTCAAATACTGTATATTTGTATTAACAGAACCCCGAAAATCTGACACCAGTCTTGCCAAGAAGTAGGGTTGTCGTAGCCAGATATACAATCGCTCCACGTAAAATACTGGTATTCAGTTGAATCCGGTCTGACTGGGAGCCAACCCAAATATAGTTCGAAACAAGATAAGCAGATGGATGTTTCGGCATAATCAGCCTTTAACGTTTCCACTGCTGGGACACAGGCCTCCTCTCTAGGAGATTGAAAAGAATGGGCCGTAATCCACCACGCAGGCCCAGTTCGGGTTGATGAATGTCACATGTCTTCGATGTTTCGGCAAAACAGACCAATAAAATTATTATAATAGCTTGTTATGAAGTTCTAATTGTAAGTCAGAAGTTCTGACGCGGTGTGCTTACAACGATAATCTCCTCTCGTTAGCCAAAGAATACAGATTTGTTGGCGCGAATCCCTTTACTGGTCCTAATCGTTAATCCGATGAAACTTAGTTGAATATTTTACGAAATTCTCCACAATTCACTGAACAATTTTTGACGAGTTTCGCTAGTTCGTTCAGGTGATTCGCGTGTAAATGATGGAGTTTGTTTTGGAATTATTTGTGATTTGTATTTATACTATGCGGGTAGAAGGTACAAAGTATAGACTTCTTATACTTATTATAAAAATGAACGTTTGTGAAGAAGAATGGATGGTTGGAATGTAGACGTTTGTTACTCTTTCAAGCACAAAATACTGAACGTTTACAGTAATGTAGGTCAGAATACCACATTAACTATTTTATTCTTTGGATATTCCGCGACCCTTGGAGAAACGATTCAACAATCATGGATTCCGCAACAAAATTGATCAGAAAAGTACAACGGAGAAGGCGAAAAAATATATAATTTCCACATGCCTTTTAATAAAGATATTAAAAGGCATGGAAGGAATTCGGTTCTAAAGATGACTAGACTTACCTGGTAACCTAAATTTATAATAACAGGACACTTAATCCTAATAATATTATAAACGCACAGGAGGGGAACGCTTTACACACAGGAGGTTTATAACCAGGATTAACATAACGTACCCGTGGGAATATCGGGATAATTTTTATCCCGATATTCCCACGGGTATAGGGGTACGACATTCCCACGGGACCGAAACTTATGCGGGTGGAACCGCGAGGCGCTGCTAATGAGTGTATAAATAAAAGTCCACTGTTGGATTTGCAACTCACAACGATAAGCCGAAAGTTTCTATTTACTACCCACTCAAACGTCCATGGGGACTCTAGTCACCAGAATGATTTTTACCTTGCCTGTCCGTGGGGACTACAGTCACCAAAACGATATCGTTCACTTTAAACGTAAACACTGATAAAGACGGGCGATAGTCGTTTAGTCGAGTATTGCTAAAAGGCAGGGTATTAAATTTACCAACCGTCAGAATAAATTTTGCCTGTGGAACGACAACACAATATTTAGAAAAAAAAAAGTGAAAGTGACAGTTCGACTTTTGTTTATACAAAGTGATAATGTGTGGAGCTCCTAGCAAAATGTGGTTTGTTTTTTGTTTTTCTTACCTTATTTCTATTGTTATTGTACATCAAATTAAACGTGAAGATATTTTCTTTACGAAATATGCATTACTACGACAATTTCGAAACGGTTACATAGAATAATCTAACTGGAATGTTATATGATCATTTTGACCACATAACTTTCTCTTTTCTGAATCATCCTTATAAGATTCTAATTGCATCTTATTGGTTTACAGTGTTTTCTAATTGGATTTTTGGGTTAAATTCTCATTACTTCACTATAAACACGTTATTAGCCTTTTACAAACGAAATATATTGAAATGAGGTCTAGAATTGATAATTAAAGCCACCTTGTCACATTTTTATGTCGCCCGAGGTACGGGGACCTTTTGAAAAGTTTATTTTTTCATGACAGAAAACTAAATATTCATATTGAGTTATGTTTGTCATTTTAAAGGGTATATAATGAACTATTATAATAAAAAATAATTGTTGGCAAAAACTATTATACTTTTCTTGTAAAACTCGAAACAAAAAATAAATACGACATTTTTTGTCATTTCCTCAACTTTACACTTAAATATCATCATTTATTATTACTTTGAATGAGTTACTTGTAATCAAATTACATTCTGTAGTGTTTGAGCTTGCCGTGAGTGTTTACAGTTCGAGTTTAGCTTAAGTAGTTTATCAGCAGTGATTGTTTATGTTAACACATTAAACGCCGTGGGGGACAACATATAGGCCTCACTTAAGTAGTCGATACAGCCAGGCCAATAGTAACAAGTTCATAAAATTTCAGGTCTAAGTTTTTATTGTTCGAGGGGTTAGAAAATGTGGTAAATAACCTAAAAAAACATCGAATAAATGTAATTCGTGACTTAATTTTTCTAAAACACTAGTGTCACTCATTAGTTGTCCCCCATGGCGTACGCGGTAAATAATTCGCTTGTCCGTTAGCGGGGGCCGCGGGGGTCGAGGTGTCGCCATCCCCGCTCATGTAATGGGGCGAGTTCTAGCCAAAAACAAGACTAAAAAGGTTGTTACCTTTTGTGAAACCTGTCCTAATAAACCATTTCTTTGTTTTGAGTGTTTTCATAAAATTCATTAAACAATTTTCTTACTAAGATACCATTGATCTCAATCTGTAGTCTGATTTATTTGTTTTCTAATTGTTAATAACTTTAAATAAATACTTAGTCATATATTTTATTTACACATGCGGTTTCACTTAGCAAACTACCTCTCATCATTATCTTGCCCTTGTCCCATTTTATTTGGGGTCGGCGCAACACGTTTTTTTACACAAACTACACCTGAATGAGTAAAATTAGTTATGTTTCTGTATTTATACTAATTTATAGTAAAACCTTAATATTTTGGCTAGTAATATTTGAAAACCATAATAACTATCACAATTTAAATAAAATTATGAAATAATGATACAAAATCTCACATTGAAATTCTTGTCCCATTACATGTTGTGAGATTATAAGACATATTTTTCTAAGTCATATTTTTTTCTAAAAACCAAGTGCAAATAATTTGTCTACAGGGCCGTGGGGGTCACGTCTAATACATATTTGCTTCATATTTAGGCCCTACGGCTCAAACGAAACGCTTAAAGTCGCCTCTAGGTCGCGGACACCTGGTGTCCCCCGCGGCTCTAACGGAACAATCGCATGTCGACTACATGGTGTCCCCCATGGCCCAAACAGAAAAACTTAAAAAACAAGGCGGCGTTTAACGTGTTAAGTGGGTCGCGCGCGGTCGTAAAAACGATAAGTGTAATTTGAGACGCGGACGCGTAAGACGATAGACGCCTGGCGCTTGGACGTTGCAGTGGGTAGTTCATTTACTCACATGATTGTGAATACAAGACTAATGTTCTATGCCCCTGTCAGATGTCAATAGTAACCTCTGACCCATGTTTGAAAAATGATGTTACAACCGTTACAGGCTGCAACTAGTCGTAGGGTATTTTACTGGAGTGAAGAATCTAAAAAATACAGGGTTGATAGCGTTTTAAAATCTATGATAAACAGAGACAGCGTATTTGTGTGTAAAGTAACTCTCAAAGCACGCTATAGTATATGTGTGCCATCCAGTATAAGACGTTTTGTGAGACAAGGATGAAACACTAACTCGATAAGTGTGTATTCTACAGATTTAAATTCCTTTTTACAAATTGTATTACTTTCCAATTTGGAAATTTTACTTTTTTTATGTTTTTGAACACACCAACTTCCGAAATTAAAGTTATTTTGTACTTTTTGTTTTTTTTTTTTGTCTAGAAGTCGGTTGTATTTTTTGTAAAAAAAAAAAATTATTTTTCACTTTTTAGTGGTTCACTCCCAGCTAAACATACCTATCATAGCGTACGTGGTATAAATTGGTGTAAACAAACATGCGATTTCAGCTATCCCGACAGATTTGCTATCATTTATTGAAATTAACAAAAAACCGCTTGTTCGATTTCGATAAAATTTTCATGGGACCATTTGGGAAGTATACCCTTTCCAACAAAAAAAAAAGAATTTTTCAAATCGGTTGGCAAGCGACGGAGTTATGTGCGAAAAAACATAAAAAAAACAAACATCCGAATTGAGAACCTCCTCCTGTTTTAGAAGTCGGTTAAAACATTTCTAAGAACAAAGAATGACTTAAAATCATTCACTTGAAGCTTCTAAGAGATCTATAACAATAAAACAATTTTAGGAACCTACACTTAGCGACGTTAAACCTGTCATAAATTAACACCTTTCTAATCCTGCAGGAATTGGAGTCTATTGTTTGAAGAACACAATACTAACGTGCTATAATTACATAGAACAATGTAAATTAGTAATTGCAGATAACGTTTAGCAACCCGTCGGACTAATTTAAAAGAGGATCAGGATTAAAAAGTGTCAATATGGTCATTAGCTATCCCCAACCTGAGTACCTGAGCCTTTGAACGTACTTTACGAGTTTGAACTACTTTGGGTTAAGTAAGACCAGTAAACGATTTAACTTCGAGCGAGCAACACGTCTCAGCTTATTGTTGTCGCGATTTAACATCCCATACTGTTGGAAGTTCTACACAGTGTCCTCAAACTTTATATTAATTAATCAATTAGTGCTAAAATAAATCACTAGAAACCGTTTCCATCCTAAAGTGAAACAGTGTCTTCCTAAAAATAACACAATGGCTGAAGTAGCTTACAACTACATAACCTTGGCGCGGCAGCTCGCCTCACACAACCGCTACAAAAAAGCCTTAGACATGTACGCGTGCGCCTTCATCCAGCATCCGCGCATCAAGGACAGATTCGAACTGGAATTCCGAGCTGTCCTAGCTCAAATGAACGAGGAACTAGCTGCGATTGACAACAGGTCAGACATATTTGCCAACTTTGAAAAAGCCATCAATATGTTCCCAGGTAACGTTGGATTACTCAACGATATTGGCCGATACTTGTACCATTATGGTTACTTATCCGAAGCTCTCTGCCATTTTGAAAAGGCGTTGAAGATTGATAACAGCGTCGTCAGCATTGAGAAGAATTTAAACAACGCCAAGTGTTTCTTATTTCCAAGATCACAGTTCAGGCACTTGAATGATAGAATTCGGAATGAGGCGTATAGAAAAGCAATTAGAAGGTGTGTGACTCCTGCTGTGGATAGTGTCTTGGATATTGATACAGGAACAGGACTTTTGGCTTTATATGCGAGTGAATGCAATCCTGTAGCTATTACTGCCTGTGAAGCATCCACGACGATGGCTAGACTAGCTGAATGCGTGATACAAGACAACCTCGCGCAGGAAGTCGTCATCATCAACAAACCTTCTGTCATTCTTACCCAAAACGATATCTTTGGGACCCGATCTGTATTACTGACCGATGCAATTGACTCGGGGATATTCGGCGAGTATATTCTACAGTCCATCAGTCACGCTTGGGAGAATTTACTTCAAGAAAACAGCAAAATTATACCTGGCAAAGCTGAATTCTTCGTCACCGGTGTTCATTCCAAAGAACTGAACAACAAATATAAACTGTGCCATGATACCAAAACAATTTTAAACGTGGCACATATGAATGTGCATACAACGACGTATTATGGCGAAACATATTACAGTGAAGACATTAATTTGTACGAGGACTTAAAGTACATGACGGAACCTCAATTGTTGTTGGAAATTGACTTTAATAACTACCATGATGTGTGCGAAAACCTGCATAGGCAGGAGCCCTATGTTGTGAACCTAACTGCGAAAGAAGACGGAGAAATTAACATGGTGATTGGTTGGTTCAATTTGCACCTGACAGACGAAATAATGATCACCAGTGATCCCAGAAGTGAAGCGAAGGCAAATGCGTGGCAACAGGCCACTTTCTTTGACGTTCTACCCAAGAAACTCAACAAAAATGAGACCACGAACATTCTTTTCGTAATGAACGGCGGTAGATTAACCACACTTCCGGAGACGAATACTACGATATCACGAATTTCATTAGAGGCATTAGCTTTCCTAAACGATTTTGAATATATGAATTTGATCATAAAAAGTATCCCAACCGTGTGTGTCCATTTAGGACAAGCTGAGACCATATCGAATATAGACATGGTCGATTTCAGTCCGTTTCCTATGTTTGGTGTTTTGATGATGAAACGAGGAGCCAACTCGCTTATTTGTAACGTCAAAACTGTCGACGATAAAGCCTTCCTACTGGCTGTTCTACAAGCAAATGGAATACCGGAAGAAAAAGTAACAATCCTCGTATCCGACTCTTGGTCCAACAAAGTGTTTAGAGGGAAGAAATTCCATGTGATATTCAGTAACATCATAGATTTTAACGGCGACATAGATACCAGAAGAAACAGAATTATTGGACATTTGAAGCAGGTGCATCTTATTTCTGGTGGCTTATGTCTACCGGTATCTGTGACTATGATAGGGCAGCTGATTCATAGTAAATGGTTGGAAATAAACAACCGTGTTTTGGACGAAAACGTTGATTGCAGGATGGCTAAACACGTGAATCGGTACCAGGTATCACAAGCAATGTACTTTGACATAGCTCGCACGGAATACGAAACGTTATCTGAAGAGATCACAATCGGCTGCTGTAGCGACATGCAATCTGAGGTCATAAACGTCACTGTGACCGAAGATGGGGAATGCAACGCGGTCCTATGCTGGTATAAGGTCCAGCTAATAGACGACTGGTACGAGATTTACACGAATAGGAGCAACAGTTTCGTGGAGAGCGTGGCGTATATGGTCACTCCTAATGCGAAAGTGTTTTGTGGCGATCAAGCCAATTTGCTGAAGTGCGTGGATCTGGAAGGGCCGTTTAAGCTGATGCTAGATATGGATTCTTATTGATAGTATTTAGTTTATTGTATTTTAGTTGATAATAATGATGGTTTTACGTAGATTTACTATAGAACCGAATGTATAAATGTATGAACAGACAGTGTAAAATTTTTAATAGGTAATTTTGGAATAACTACCAATAAAAAAAATGTTTGTAATGTTGTGTTTCATTTATCTATCTCAGAAAGCACCATATATGAGGAGTTCATGGCTAGTATAATATCAGCCTTTCATTTATTAATTAAGTAACGCACATCAACGACATATTAAGAAGTAAATCAAAAACAGTAAGTCACAAATCTTTAATTCTGTGTGAATACACATTTTCCATGAAAGATTAACAATTCTATTTCATTTTTTTTTAATATCTTATTTTCAAATATAATTTATACATTAGACTTATGATCATTACAAAATATAGAAAGGAAGAAAAATGTTTATTTACGACTTGCACAAGACAAACTTTAAGTATAAGAAATTAATAGTTATTACTATGCTGCCCATGTACATAATTTTACTTTAGCTTATGGTTTTACATACTATGAAAAACTGTTTGCTTATATAACATAATCACTCACAAGCCATAAGGGTCAATCTTCAAGGTTATGTAACACTTGCCGAGGTCAGTCTGTGGTTGGGTGACCATCTTAACATACCGAGACCCCTGTGGGCCTCGCAATCTATATTAACCTGTTGGTCTCGGTTGTCATTTTGTAGATATTTGGCAGAAATAACAAACTGTCAAAATCACTGTTTAACCGAGAGACTGGGTTGTGAAGATCAGATATTGAGTAGTCCCACGTAAAATACTGTTATCCAGCTTTCTGCAATATAATTGGGAAAAGGCTAGGCAGATGATAAGTATACACCATATTATATGTCTCAACCAAATAATATGAAACGTCTTCGTTATTCGAAATTTTATTTTAACGGCAACAGATTTATAACTATTTAATTATTCTTACCACAAGTCACACTTAAAATCATGGTTTCTAGGGAGCAAGTGGAGACAGTAACTATAAATAGAAATAAAGATTATTCTATTCTATAAATGCTATTTTTGTGTGTATTCGCGATTTTCTCGTTGGTCATATACTGAAAGTTATTCATGTTGAAGAGTAAATTTACTCCTTAAGAGGTATTTATTACATTACAGTCTGTTACACGTTGTATATAAGAAAGAGGGTTGGACCCAGAACGCTGCCCTGGAGCACGCCGTAAGTAACACAGCACTCGTCCCTGACAATCTCACATATTTTAACGATTTGAGTACGCCCACTCATACAGTCCATAATCAGTTTTAGTTGGTTCCCCCTGAGTCCAAGGCATTCCATCCTCCAATTTAGTATAGGGGCAGCAACCATGTCAAATGTCTTTGCAAGAGTCGCAAGACATAATGGGGACACGTTTGGGGGACAGACAAGATAAGGTTTTTCGCAAAATCCATCATTTCACAATCAAAATAACATTAACATTTCCAATTAGTGTTAATTCAAGCAGATGTTTTATAGGAGTCAAATACCCCATTTCTTTTTGATAAGTCTCATACAATAACTAAGTACTGCTTCTGTAATCTTTTTCATTTTAAAGTCTACAGCTAATTATAAAAACTTGAGTATCCTTGCTACAATGAACTTGTGTTTAAATACCTCTTGTTAAGCTCGAAACGGGCTCATCGACTTTTCCTTTATTTATTAAAATTTTAATCATTTTTGGTCTTTATCATGTTTCACAACATGAAATATCTTGGTCGTCTTTTATTGTTATAGTATTCGTTTAAATATTTATAGGGATACATACGTAAAAACTTTATGGCGCCCTCGTGGGTCTGTCTGTCCAAATAAAGAAGTTCCCTCAAAGTGTTGGAAAAAATGATTATTTTTTTAATTAAAAAAAGCACGTTTTATAGGGTTCCGTCTTCTAGTGTATGCGTCTGAAGTAAAAATATAAGTTTCAACTGTACCATGTGACATATCAAATGAAAGGTCTTATTGAGGGGGTTTAAAATCCAATTTTTATTTATTTAAATGTTTGAAGATAAATAATTTAGCCTAAATCTCTGAACAATATGGAGATACAGTAGAGACTCGATAAATCGGACTTCGGTGTTTATTGTCGTAAGGCATTCGAATAATCGAAAATCCGGGTAACTGAATGTGTGAAAAAAATATTTTTTTGTGTATACACGTTTAAGGCATTATGTTGTCTTTATTCAAAACTAGCAGCGCCCTGCGGTTTTACCCGCGTAGTTCCCGATCCCGTGGGAATATGGGGATAAAATATAGCCTATGTCACCCAGGGATAGCGTAGCTTCGAAACAGTGAAAGAATTTTCAAATCGGTTCAGTAGTTTCGGAGGTTATTCAATACAAACAAACAAACAAATCTTTCCTCTTTATAATAGTAGTATAGACAACAAATACAAATCGAACTTATCAACGTAAATCAATGTTCATAAAAGACTAAATATAAATATATATTTTTGTATATAATATACATGAAGTCTATTATAATTATAAGTATTTTTTGTAAAAAGTTTTTTATTTTTCACTTTTTAGTGGTTCACTCCCAGCTGAACATACCCATCACAGCGTACGCGGTATAAATTGGTGTAAACAATAAACAAACATGCGATTTCAGCTATCCCGACAGATTTGCTATCATTTATTGAAATTATATTCTTAAAAAAACAACCACGTAAATCGGATCAGAAATATCAGCGTAATCGCTGTACATACAAAATCCCTATCTCAAAAACTACTCAACCGATTTTGATGAAACTTGCAGTGTTCCCGAAGTTGAACAATATTGAGTACAACAAAAAAGAATTACTTAAATCAGACTTATGGTTCCGGAGATATGCGAACACAAACATACATACATACACTTTTGAAATTTACATATACGAAAACTGGACAGTTCTGGAAGTATTACATACATACGGGTCGAATTGATAAGCTCCTTTTTTGAAGCCGGTTTAAAAGTGAAATTTATTCGTAACTCTTCGCACCCAAATCCGACACGTAATTGTCCGCTTTTTAAACGGACTTCTAAAAAATGTGGAAACGTTCTCAAGTTTACTGGGTGTAACGATTTGAATGATTCATTCTATATTCGAAAGCTGGTGCTTGTCTTGTGATCCCATTTATTTTACGACTAGTATTTGAGTTATCTAAAATAATGCGAAGCTTCGACTACATTGTTGTTGTTCTCATTCTCACTTGCAAAAGTAAAATATAAAAAAAAAGAACTTCATGCGAGGGTTTATAAGAGCATCTTAATATTTTGTGGTTATTGCTTTCTTGTTTCGAGAAGATCTGATGAGGAACGGGGATATGAAATGGAGTTCCATTTCATATCCCCGTTCCTCATCAGATCTTTCAATATATTATAGCAAATCTTTCGAGATTGCTGAAATTGCATGTCTCTTTACTGTTTACATCAGTTTATTTCATGTAAGCGTGATAGGTACGTTTAGGTTTAGGAACATTTAGGTAATACCACTAAAAACGGAAAAAATTAAAAAATAATACAACCGACTTCGAAACAAAAGAAAATTCAAAGTTGTTCAAAAAAGATGAAACAAACAAACACAACTTGCAAACACAACTTGAATGATATTTCAAATTTTTGTATTTTTTTTTTATAAATATTGCTGCTTTCTTGTTTTGCTAGTCATGTATGTATGCTTTATTCAAATCAGAAACAAACAATGTGGCAAGTAACAGACATGAGAAAAGAGTTGGGCCAATTATTATTAAAAATCTTTCTTAGAAAGAATTACGCCTTTAAGCTTCAAAGAGATTTGTAAAAATAACACAATTCTAAGAACCGACGCTAAATGATGTTAAAACTGTCATAAATAAAGTCACACCTTTCTAATCCTTCAGGAATTCGACTCTATTGTTTAAACAACACAATACTAATGGGCTATAATTAGAACAATGTATTATTAATTTACTAATTGCAGATAACATTTAACAACCCGTCGGGCTAATTTTAAAGAGGATTAGGATTAGAAAGTGTCCAAATGGACATTATCTGTCCCCACTCTGAGTACCTGAGATTTTGAACGTACTTTACGAGTTTGAACTACTATAAGTTGTGATTAGTTTCAGTTTTAACTTCGAGTGAGCAAGACGTCTCTTATTATTGTGGTCGCGATTTAACGAAATACTGTAAATTTAGCGTGCTCGTTGAAAGTGCAAAACTGTGTCCTAAACCGATATATTCAACAATTACTGTTAAATTAAAACACCAGAAATCTTTTATATTCTAAAGTGAAAACAGTGTCTTCCTAAAAATAACGCAATGGCTGATGTAGCTTACAACTACATAACCCTGGCGCGGCAGCTCGCCTCACACAACCGCTTCAAGAAAGCCTTAGACATGTACGCGTGCGCCTTCATCCAGCACCCGCGCATCAAGGACAGATTCGAGCTGGAATTCCGAGCAGTCCTAGCTCGAATGAACGAGGAACTAGCCGCGATAGACAACAAGTCAGACATATTCGCCAACTTTGAAAAAGCCATCAAAATATTCCCAGGTAACGTTGGATTACTCAACGATATTGGCCGATACTTGTACCGTTATGGTTATTTATCAGAAGCTCTCTGCCATTTTGAAAAGGCGTTGAAGATTGATAACAGCTTCGTCAGCATTGAGAAGAATTTGAACAACGCCAAGTGTTTCTTATTTCCAAGATCACAGTTCAGGCACTTGAATGATAGAATTCGGAATGAGGCGTATAGAAAAGCAATTAGAAGGTGTGTGACTCCTGCTGTGGATAGTGTCTTGGATATTGATACAGGAACAGGACTTTTGGCTTTTTATGCGAGTGAATGCAATCCTGTAGCTATTACTGCCTGTGAAGTATCCACGACGATGGCTAGACTAGCTGAATGCGTGATACAAGACAACCACGCACAAAAAGTCGTCATCATCAATAAACCTTCTGTCATTCTTACCCAGAACGATATCTTTGGGACCCGATCTGTATTACTGACCGATGCAATTGATTCGGGGATATTTGGCGAGTATATTCTACAGTCTATCCGTCACGCTTGGGAGAATTTACTTCAAGAAAACAGCCAAATTATTCCTGGCAAAGCTGAATTCTTCGTCACCGGTGTTCATTCAAATGAACTGAACAACAAATATAAGCTGTGCCAGGACACCAAAACAATTCTAAATGTGGCACATATGAATGTGCATACGACGACGTATTACAACGAAACTTATTGCAGTGAAGACGTTAATTTGTACGAGGACTTAAAATACATGTCGGAACCTCAATCGTTGTTGAAAATCGACTTTAATAACTACCATGATGTGTGTGAAAAGCTGCGTAGACAGGAGCCCTATGTTGTGAACCTAACTGCGAAAGAAGACGGAGAAATTAACATGGTGATTGGTTGGTTCAATTTGCACCTGACAGACGAAATAATGATCACCAGTGATCCCAGAAGTGAAGCAAAAGCTAATGCGTGGCAACAGGCCACTTTCTTTGACGTCCTACCCAAGAAACTTAACAAAAATGAGACCGCGAATATTCCTTTTGTAATGAACGGTGGTAGATTATCAACACTTCCAGACACGAATACTACAATATCGAGAATTTCACCAGAGATGTTAGCTTTCCTAAACGATTTTGAATATATGAATATGATCAGAAAAAGTATCGCAACCGTGTGTGTCCATTTAGGACAAACTGAGGTCATCTCGAATGTAGACATGGTCGATTTCAGTCCATTTCCTATGCTTGGTGTTTTGATGATGAAACGAGGAGCCAACTCGCTTATTTGTAACGTCAAAACTGTCGACGATAAAGTGTTCCTACTGACTGTGTTACAAGCAAATGGAATACCGGAAGAAAAAGTGACAATTCTAGTATCCGACTCTTGGTCTAACGAAGTGTTTAGAGGGAAGAAATTCCATGTGATATTCAGTAACATCATAGATTGTAACGGCGACATAGATATCAGAAGAAACAGAATTATTGGACATTTGAAGCAGATGCATCTGATTTCTGGAGGCTTATGTCTACCGGTATCTGTGACTATGATGGGGCAGCTGATTCATAGTAAATGGTTGGAAATAAACAACCGTGTATTGGACGAAAACGTTGATTGCAGGATGGCTAAACACGTGAATCGGTACCAGGTATCACAAGCAATGTACTTTGACATAGCTCGCACGGAATACGAAACGTTATCTGAAGAGATCACAATCGGCTGCTGTAGCGACATGCAATCTGAGGTCATAAACGTCACTGTGACCGAAGATGGGGAATGTAACGCGGTCCTATGCTGGTATAAGGTCCAGCTAATAGACGACTGGTATGAGATCTACACGAATAGGAGCAACAGTTTCGTGGAGAGCGTGGCGTATATGGTCACTCCTAATGCGAAAGTGTTTTGTGGCGATCAAGCCAATTTGCTGAAGTGTGTGGATCTGGAAGGGCCGTTTAAGCTGATGCTAGATATGGAACCTTATTGATAGTATTTGGTTTATTGTATTTTAGTTAATAATAACGATAGTTTTACGTAGATTAACCATAGTACCAAATGTATAGATATATGAACAGATAGTGTAAAATGTTTGATAATTTGAAATAATTACCAATAAAAAAAAAATTGAAATGTTGTGTGTAATTTTATTTACCTCGGAAAGTACCATATATGAGGAGTTCATGGCAAGTATAATATTAGCCTTTGATTTAATCATTTTGATTTAACTCTTAATATGTCGTTGACGCTTATACAACGTGTTGTTTTGCATCCTCGTCAAATTCACGGTCGTATTTTAAGAAGGAACTCATCCCTTGTTTACCCCAATACCCCGATATTTGATTAGGATGATGTACTGTGGAACCAATTAGTGCCAGGAAATCTAAGTATGTTGTTAGGGAATTTTATTGCAGTACGCCCGACACTAAAAGTATAATTATAGCTTAGACACTGCAGTCTAGTCTATTATTGACAAATTTGTACAGAAATAGTAGAACCTGCGTTATTCGCCGATCGCGCAAATAATTCATTTTAAAGTGCTGAACATGTTGTTCATATGTGGGAGATAATTTACCAAACGACGACATTGACTATATTTTGACGACACGGTTGGCGCAGTGGTTGAGCGATTGGCTGCTGCGCTACGTGTCGTTGGTTCGATTCCCGCACGGAACAAATAATTGTATGGCCTACAGATAGTTGTTCCGGGTCTAGCTATTTGTGTATGTGGCATTGTATGTTTGTAAACGCACCCACGACACAGGAGAAATTCCTAGTGTGGAGCAAAGTTAAAAAAAAAAACGGTACATGCTAAATGCTTTGTGAAAGCCCTCTGGATACTTTCGAATTTCTGTGAGTGTATGCATAGTGCGGGTTCCACACCACTCAAGCAAATCTAAATGGCTACGGACTAATGCATTGTACAGAACAATCATAGTACTTGTATTTATAAAACCTTTGGTGCTTCTCTTAAGAAATCCATGTAGCCGTGCTGATTTAGTAATGATGCTGTCAATATGTCATCTGAAGTTTATTTATGGTCCATCATGACGCCAAGATCTCGAACTTCTTTCACGGCATTCCATTTGTTTTAGTCCCCAAAATTTAAAAATCTTCATTTGTTGTCTTTGGTCTCTCACGTCTTTCCATAGCACAGTTGACATTCGCAGAATTGTTGACATCGGCATGTTTGCCATTACAAAAAATAGAATAGAATAGGCATTCCATTTATATTAAATGAGACCCTCTCGGATAATTTATGTTCTGGAAAACCGTATGTGAGGCTACATTTTTGTACATTAAGCACCATCTCTCAATCCTATCAAAATCGTCTTGAATTAGTGTAGCATCTTCACTAGAACTAATTGTTCTGTAAATTTTTAGATCGTCTGCAAACATTTAATATTTAACGTTATGGATTTCATCTGTTATGACGTTTATGAATAGTTAGAAAGGAATTGGGGCTAGGAGAGAACCCTGGGTAACTCCTGAATCAGCATAGTATGACTATGATTCATACGATTATACACGACAAGTATTTGCGACGAGCCAGGTAAGACGAGAAGCAATAAAAAAATGAACCATGAATACCATTGTATTTTAATTTCGACAGTAGCAGAGAATGGTCAACTTTGTCGAAAGCACTGCTAAAGTCCGTGTAAATGGCATTCTCTTCTAACCTTTTGTCATGAGCCAGATATATGTCGGATACAAACTCGGCAAGATTTATCTCGACACTGCGCCCAGGGCGCCAGAACCGAACCCTGGAACACCGCACGACATCTCTCGCCGGTTCCACTCTCCCCGGTGACTGAAGTAAATGACAACTCTACCCTTCTCGTATTCCTCGACCACGCCACGGAGGTAGGTTGGCACCCGGTGATACGGAGTGCCGCATTTTTTATATTCCGAGGGAAGTCCTCATGGATGTCCTCCACCCAGGGGCGGGCGCAGGGGTCTATCAGACTCTTTCTGACTAAAACCACCCCAGTGTTCCATTTCCCGCCTACGCCGGGGATCGCGGGAACGTATGCGACATACGTAAACCCCGGCTGGTGCCAGCTCGCCTCTGCGGGCCACCTCGGGCCAGCGGAGGAATTCAGATGTTTGGCTCCCCTCGCGACGGTAAAGAGGGGCGCACGGGAATACTACGCGCCACCACCTCGGGTCCGGTTATTTTCATAATTCTAGGACCGCCCGGAGCCATCGTGTGCACAGTACCACTAGCGCCACCTACCGTCCGGACCGACCAGTTCTACCAGGATTTTCTTCGTGTGTTGTCTCGGGTGCTTACTTGTAAATACTCGGGGGAGCACACGGAGGGAGTCTTGCCCCGTTTCTGCCCGGTGTGGCAACACACCGTAGCGGTCACGGAGGCTCCGCACCTGAAAAAATGCTACCGAAGAAAGCCGGTAGTCGTGGCTCTCTGGGCCACGACGCCGGCTCCCCGCCGGATCGCCCGATGGGGGACCGGACGACGTCTCTCCCACACATTGGGGGCCCGACGCCCGGTGCTCCACCAGCCGAAGAACGCCAGCCACCACCTCAAGACGGAGGAAGATCAAGACCGGCCGCCACCGGCCCACCGACGACGCCAGCGACTGCGCGCGTTTCGCCGACGCCGTCGTCGAGCCGGCAACCGGCCGTCCCGGTACGTCCTCCAGCCTTCCGCCCCGTGCCCATCCAGGCCCCGGGGCCTGCCGCCGCAAGCCGCGCACACGCAGTGCGCGCCACCGCCCCCGTCGTGCGCTCCGCTGCGCCGAGGGCGAGTGATTCCGCGAGTGGCCGCCAGACGGCAGCACCGGTAGTGCGCGCGGCCATTGCAAATCCCGTTTCCGCAGGTAGCCGCCGGGCGGCAGCACCGGTCGTATGCTCCGCCATGACAGTTTCGACTAGTTCCGCGAACACCCGCCAGGCGGCTGCACCGGTATCAAGTGCGGCCGTCGCTGGCGCCGCTTACGCGAGTGCCCGCCAGACGGCAGCACAAGTACCATGTGCACCGTCACAAAATCCAAACGCGACCGCGCGCCCCGGGGCGCAGCCCGACCGCTACGCAGCGAACCCGGGGCCTAGTTCCCAACCCGCGTCGAGTGCTCGTGTTGCGGCGCCCGCGCACGCCGCCGCGCCCGCCGCCGGACCCGCCACCGAGCGCGACTCTGCGCAAACTCACCAAACACCGAAGCCCGCACCAGCCTCAAGACAGACGCCGAGTGACGCCCAGATGCCTGCCACCTATGCTGCCACGGCTCGACGTGCAGCATCGCCCGCTCCCCGCCGCTTGCTGGCGGGAGCCACAGCCAACTTGGGGACCCAGCCTGCCAGGTCAGTCTCACCCCTTTTCTCCCCGCCACCACCGAGGGGCGCCGCCCAGGATTCTCCGGCCATGATGTCGGCATGTTCCTCCCGCCAAGGGTCGGACATGTCGGCATCCTCGTCCGGATCCTACGCCGGTCGACGTAACGTGTCCATGGACACGCTCGAACGAGCCGGCCACATGGAAGTGGACCGCCCCCGTACACCAACAGAAGCGCTGGGTTTCGGCTTCGAGTTCCAGCTCGAGGCCAGACCCCAGCGCCGACCGAGAAGCCCGGACGATGAAGCCGATGAAGAGGCCAAGCGATACTGCCTCGACCCGCCCTTACCGCAGCGCACCCCGCGCGGAGGGGGCCGGGAGGGGCAACACGCTGAATCGCTCTCACCACACCCGAACCCAGAAGGCGATCCCGACATCGCACCCCAGGACGAACCCACCGGAGACGCTCGGCCCGCGACCCCACCCGCGGCCACAGTCAAAGGTGCCAACAAAAAGAAGTCACCCCGCTACCCTCCGCTGATAGTGGAGAGGCTGCCCGACTGGACCACTCATTTTAGAGCGGTGAGTGCCAAGTTGGGCCACCCACCGAATGCCCGCCCGTATCAGGGTGGTTTTCGGTTCTTACCGGAGAGTGAAGGTGAGTATCGGGTGGTACAACGGTACCTCACCGACCTCGAAAAGACGAGTGGACTGGCCTGGTTCGCTTACTCGCTGCCAGCGGAGCGCAGCGTAAAAGTGGCCATCAGGGGGTTGCCAGCGGACACCCCACCTGAAGAAATTGAGGAGGAGCTCCGCCTGCATGGTTTCCAGCCGGAGTACGTACGCAATATTAAAGCGCGAGAGGGACGACCCGGCTGCATATTCCATGCGGTGCTCACGAGGACGCCCGACTTTAGACGCATCTATGACATCACGACCATGTTATTCATGCGAGGTGTCAAGATCGAGGCGTGGAGGGGCAAGCGCGGTCCTGCCCAGTGTCACCGGTGCCAGCAATTCCGCCACAGCTCGCACCAGTGCCACCGCCCGCTCACGTGTGTAAGATGCGGGGCAAACCACGCCGCTCGGGACTGCCCGCGGCCACGCACGGAGCCGGCCACCTGCGCCAACTGCGCGGGCGACCACCCGGCGTGCAACTCAAAATGCCCCGTCTTCATAAAGGAGATGCAAAACAAAAGAGCGGGCACTGTCGCCATGACGCACCGACAGAGCCGGCCAAATGCCACCGAGAGGCCAAGCGCTAATGACAGCGAGGCGCCTAGCGCTACGCTGATGGCGACAGCAAACGGGCCTTCGGATAGACAAGCTGCCACCTCCGGGGGGCGGAGGAAGAGGAAGAGGGGGGGAAGGAAGAAGAAGAAGAAGGGGACCACCCCCCCCCACCTCCAATGATGCCGTGACCGACCCTGCTCCAGCCCAGGCGCAGGCGGTACCACCTCAACCGACGACCACTGTCGCTGCTGACAAGAAACCGGCCACCAAGAAGGCCGTGTCGATCGCGCAGCGCACGGAGGCAAAGAGCGCCGCCCCCACGGCGGAGAGCGCTCACACCACCATCCAAACACAACACGCCAGCGCTGCGCCTACACAACAAATGCAGCAGCGACAGCGCGCACACACGCCTCGCGCCCCAACAGAAGAGGAGCGCGAGCGCAAAAAAGAATTCACCGCCTGCGCAATAAAACTCCTAATGGACCTAATCAAGGCCATTAGGCAGGGCCAAGATGCGGAGCTTGTGATCCTCGACGGCTTGGCCGCTTTACTAACCCTCTACCATGGCTGAGTCGTTGAGGATCATCCACTGGAATGCCCGCGGCCTTATGGGTAAGGTCACCTCCCTCCGCCTCCTCCTCCAAGATCAGAAAGTCGACGTGGCGCTCATTAGTGAGACTCTCCTGGGACCGGCGGATAACCCGCGATTCCCAGGTTATGTCACCTACAGAAAGGACGAAAAGTCGGACATCGGTACCCGATATCGCGGTCTGGCGATACTGGTGAAGCGAAGGGTCGTCCACCAGCCACTCCCCCTACCGACGCTCAACACGCTTTACGCGCTGGGTGTCCAGGTGCATGTCGCCGGCGAGGACATTGATGTCTACGCGGCCTATATCCCGCCCGCCGCTCCCTACGATGTGGTCGAGCTGCGGGCACTTCTCTTCTCGTCGCCGCGGGCAACTATCCTTGCCGGCGACCTGAATTGTAAGCACCCAGCGTGGAACTCTAGGGTAGCCAACACTGGGGGCAGACGACTCCTAGCAGACTCAGAGGCCCATGGGTACATGGTGTCCGGACCGGACACGCCGACGCATTACCCGGACGCCCAAAGCCATGCGCCGGACGTGCTGGACATCATGGTCCACAGAGGCCTCAACTGCCAGACCGCCCAACAAGTGCTGGACGACGAGCTGCTGTCAGACCATCAGCCCGTGCTCGTCGTCCTGTCGGGAATGCCGACCCGACTTTCGCCCCCAGCGCCACGTCGAAGGACCGATTGGAGCTCCTTCTCGGAAGCGCTGGAGACCACCACACCGACTTGGCCCATAGTCACCGCCGCGGACGTCGACGCCATGGCAGGTGAAGTCACTGCTTGCATCCAACGCGCCTACGAAGAGGCGACTCAAACACTGAAGCCATCACAGGGGCTACTCCGTAGGCCCCTTCCTCGCCACATACGCGAAATGGTAGCCAGAACTAGGCGCCTACGCAAGCAGTGGCTGATCACCAAATGCCCGACGATGAAGGCCGCCGTGAACCGCCTCGCGGAAAAGACTAGGGCCAAGCTCCAGGAGCACAACTCCGAGAGCTGGGAGTCCTATATCGACTCGACCGCAGGCGACTGGCCGGCCATACACAGACTGTGCCGGTCGGTCACGAATACCCCAGCTCCGGTGCGCCCGCTCCTGCACAGCGACGGGGCGCCAAGATACGCCGCACCAGACCGTGCGGAGATCTTCGCCGAGCACCTGGAGCGTCAGTTCCAGCCGAACCCGACTGCAGAGGACGACCATGTCGCAGCAGTCGAGAAGCACCTTGGAGACTACTTCGCATCGCCGATAGCTCCCGAGGAACACCCGATTTTCTTTTCGCCTGGCGCAGTGAGACGCGCCATCCTGAAAACAAAGCCGAAAAAGGCCCCTGGGGCGGACGGTATCACCAACACAGCGCTGCGCCACCTGCCATACCGTATGGTAGCGGCACTGGCGCGCCTGTTTACGGGGATACTGCGCACGGGGGCCTTCCCGAGCTGTTGGAAGGAAGGGCGCGTCATAATGCTGCCCAAGGCGAAAAAGAACGTGCTGAAGCCGGAGAGCTATCGGCCGATCACACTTCTGCCAACAATCTCCAAGGTGTTCGAGCAACTCCTGCTGCGACACCTAACCCCAGTAGTCATACCCCGGCCGGAACAGTTCGGGTTCCGCTCGGAACATAGCACGACGCTCCAGCTGTCGAGAGTACTGCACCTGCTTACTGCGGCGCTGAACAAGAAGGAGCATGCAGTTGCAGTACTTCTCGACATGGAGAAGGCGTTTGATCGGGTCTGGCATGCCGGCCTGATCTATAAAATGTCACAGACCGACGCGCCCCGTCGCGTCATCAAGGTGGTCTCCTCCTTCCTCTCGGACAGGACCTTTAAGGTGGTGGTCGAAGGTGCCCTTTCCAGCGCCCGACCCATAGCAGCAGGAGTGCCGCAGGGCAGCTGCCTATCGCCGCTCTGCTACTCATGTTACACCGACGACATCCCCACGACGCAGGAATGCACCCTCGCGCTGTATGCTGACGATGCCGCGTATATCACTACCTCGCTGAACGCGAGGCACGCGGCCGTCAAAATGCAGCGCGTGCTGGACTTGCTTCCCGAATGGCTGTCGAAGTGGAGGTTGTCGGTGAACGTGAGTAAAACGCAGGCGCTGCTAGTCGGGTGCGCGCACCTCCCACCACCCCTCAGACTGCACGGAGTCGACGTCGAATGGTCGTCCCAGGCCAAGTACCTCGGGATCACTATCGATCGTCGACTCACCATGGGCCGTCACGTTAAACAGGTCGCCGCTAAGGGCAGAGTGGCCCGCGCACTACTCCATCCAGTGCTCTCGTCCCGCATCCCGCTGCGAGCCAAGCTGGGCGTGTACAAAACGTACATCCGCCCGCTGCTCACGTACGCCGCCCCAGCTTGGCTCGCCCTCACGAGCGAGACCAATAAAAAGAAGCTCCGCGCGCAGCAAAACCTCGCGCTGCGGAAGATCGTCGACGCCCCTCGCTTCGTGAGGAACAGCGTCATCATGCGCGACCTGAAGGTCGAGAGCCTGGATGACTTCTGCGCCCGCCTAGCGTCCACTATGTTCGCGCGTGCCGACGCTTCTGCTTGGCCGCACGTCAAGCACATAGCGCCCTGGCACGCGCGGCCACCGGACGCGAGGCGTCTGCCACGCGACCTGATACCAGACGTTGACGCGCCCACCCACCGGACTTGACGCCGAGTGAGTCGCAGACACCGACACGCGACTCTCTCAAACAATGAGACTCCACATACATGACACGCACCCGGTGCGCTCTGTGTGCTAAGTTAATATAGGCATAGAGTGCGCCGAAAATCACACACTCATGACTCCACAACACATTAACTCACGCGACGAATCGTGCGGCGCGGACGCGCGGTCTCGTTCGCTTACAGGATGCGGTGTTTCACAATACAATACCGGTCCTACTCACCCATCGGCCCCTTAGTCCGGAGCGCAACCGGCTCGACCTGGAAGTGAAACGGACGGGGGTCTGCCTCCTCAGCAGCGAGCGCCATAAGTCGGTGCCCTCGTCGCTGGTCGTCTCTCGCTAGGCCTCCCCCGGGTAACCGGGGGTCTCACCTGGCGGGGACTGACCGCCGGGGTGCCGTGAAGAAACGGCACTGTGAAACAGTGCCGGGCGCCCCTGCTGACACACCATAGGACAGTTACACACCTAGTCGCGCTGCGGTTCACACCGCGCGCATCAAACTCCGCGCCTATATCGGCAACCCAAAGCCGTGCCCGTAGTTACGGGCACGAACACCCCGAAGCCGCGGGATTAAAGGCAAAGCCTACGCCCGCCGCCGCGCCCCCCTGACGGGGGCGCCGCGAAATCTCGACAGTGTCATAATTCTAATGGTGAGTCCACACGATACAAACTATTATAGAATTTTGTCTGTGCAACAGCGCAAAGCAGACAAATGTCGGTGTGAAGTCAAAATGTGAATGATTGCAAACTATTTTGTCGTCGTTTTTTGTTTTATTCTGTCTGCATGACTATATTTGTACATGCATTTTACCGTGTGGTCCTACCATAAGAGGGGACGGATAATGCAGGGTATTGACTATTCGTACCTGCCTGCCTATGCTTCTCTATGCAACACATTTTTTTCCGACAACCACGCGAACGGAGTCGCGGGCAAAGCTAGTTGTACAGTAAAAAGGATTATTATTATGATAGCAACTTACAGTTTATTAAATCTTAATAAAACAAAACGGGAAATGAATAAAATATAAAATTAAGTTAAAAAAAGTGTAATCCGATTACAGAAAAATAAAAGTGATCAGAGTTACAGTTCAAATTTTATAATTGACATTATCTAAGTACAACATTCTTATCTTCTTACATTTATCATTTATCTTATTTCTTAAATTTTATTATTGACACTGTGGGAATATTTATTGTAGGACTGGCTTTGACATTCTTGTTTTAATAATTTGAATTAATGTATTGTTATAATTTTATATAATGTATTTGCTGCAAGTACTTATTTAACTGAATGTAATTTAAATTTATGATAATATTTGTACGCCTAATGGCAAAACATAGAGCACATATGAAATGTAACATCTAACAGACTCTGTAACTACCTATGTTTACAAATAAACTTTCTGATTCTGATTCTGATTCTGAGTTTTTTTAAACTTATTTTTTTATTGTTTTAACTGTAAATATGTCTCCTAAATAATAAATAAATCAAGGCTGCTATAATATTACCCACGAACTGCTCTTATGTATATGGATGTATAGTGAATAGATAGTTACTGACATAAATGAAATCAAACACTGTATTTCAAACATTTTTTTAAATGGTAGTTACTGAAATATTATCAACATTTTACATTGTCTATTCATATATTTATACATTTGGTACTATAGTTAATCTACGTAAAACTATCATTATTATCAACTTTTAAATACAATAAACTAAATACTATCAATAAGGTTCCATATCTAGCATCAGCTTAAACGGCCCTTCCAGATCCACGCACTTCAGCAAATTGGCCTGATCGCCACAAAACACTTTCGCATTAGGAGTGACCATATACGCCACGCTCTCCACGAAACTGTTGCTCCTATTCGTGTAGATCTCGTACCAGTCGTCTATTAGCTGGACCTTATACCAGCATAGGACCGCGTTGCATTCCCCATCTTCGGTCACAGTGACATTTATGACCTCAGATTGCATATTGCTACAGCAGCCGATTGTGATCTCCTCAGATAACGTTTCGTATTCCGTGCGAGCTATGTCAAAGTACATTGCTTGTGATACCTGGTACCGATTCACGTGTTTAGCCATCCTGCAATCAACGTTTTCGTCCAAAACACGATTGTTTATTTCGAACCATTTACTATGAATCAGCTGCCCCATCATAGTCACAGATACCGGTAGACATAAGCCTCCAGAAATCAGATGCATCTGCTTCAAATGTCCAATAATTCTGTTTCTTCTGATATCTATGTCGCCGTTACAATCTATGATGTTACTGAATATCACATGGAATTTCTTCCCTCTAAACACTTCGTTAGACCAAGAGTCGGATACTAGAATTGTCACTTTTTCTTCCGGTATTCCATTTGCTTGTAACACAGTCATTAGGAACACTTTATCGTCGACAGTTTTGACGTTACAAATAAGAGAGTTGGCTCCTCGTTTCATCATCAAAACACCAAACATAGGAAACTGACTGAAATCGACCATGTCTACATTCGATATGATCTCAGTTTGTCCTAAATGGACACACACGGTTGCGATACTTTTTCTGATCATATTCATATATTCAAAATCGTTTAGGAAAGCTAACATCTCTGGTGAAATTCTCGATATTGTAGTATTCGTGTCTGGAAGTGTTGATAATCTACCACCGTTCATTACAAAAGGAATAATTGCGGTCTCATTTTTGTTGAGCTTCTTGGGTAGGATGTCAAAGAAAGTGGCCTGTTGCCACGCATTTGCCTTCGCTTTACTTCTGGGATCACTGGTGATCATTATTTCGTCTGTCAGGTGCAAATTGAACCAACCAATCACCATGTTAATTTCTCCGTCTTCTTTCGCAGTTAGGTTCACAACATAAGGCTCCTGCCTATGCAGCTTTTCACACACATCATGGTAGTTATTAAAGTCGATTTTCAACAACGATTGAGGTTCCGACATGTATTTTAAGTCCTCGTATAAATTAACGTCTTCACTGCAATAAGTTTCGTTGTAATACGTCGTCGTATGCACATTCATATGTGCCACATTTAGAATTGTTTTGGTGTCCTGGCACAGCTTATATTTGTTGTTCAGTTCATTTGAATGAACACCGGTGACGAAGAATTCAGCTTTGCCAGGAATAATTTGGCTGTTTTCTTGAAGTAAATTCTCCCAAGCATGACGGATAGACTGTAGAATATACTCGCCAAATATCCCCGAGTCAATTGCATCGGTCAGTAATACAGATCGTGTCCCAAAGATATCGTTCTGGGTAAGAATGACAGAAGGTTTATTGATGATGACGACTTTTTGTGCGTGGTTGTCTTGTATCACGCATTCAGCTAGTCTAGCCATCGTCGTGGATACTTCACAGGCAGTAATAGCTACAGGATTGCATTCACTCGCATATAAAGCCAAAAGTCCTGTTCCTGTATCAATATCCAAGACACTTTCCACAGCAGGAGTCACACACCTTCTAATTGCTTTTCTATACGCCTCATTCCGAATCCTATCATTCAAGTGCCGAAACTGTGATCTTGGAAATAAGAAACACTTGGCGTTGTTTAAATTCTTCTCAATGCTGACGAAGCTGTTATCAATCTTCAACGCCTTTTCAAAATGGCAGAGAGCTTCTGATAAATAACCATAACGGTACAAGTATCGGCCAATATCGTTGAGTAATCCAACGTTACCTGGGAACATTTTGATGGCTTTTTCAAAGTTGGCGAATATGTCTGACTTGTTGTCTATCGCGGCTAGTTCCTCGTTCATTCGAGCTAGGACTGCTCGGAATTCCAGCTCGAATCTGTCCTTGATGCGCGGATGCTGGATGAAGGCGCACGCGTACATGTCTAAGGCTTTCTTGTAGCGGTTGTGTGAGGCGAGCTGCCGCGCCAAGGTTATGTAGTTGTAAGCTACTTCAGCCATTGCGTTATTTTTAGGAAGACACTGTTTTCACTTTAGAAAATTTAAGATTTCTGGTGATTTAATTTAACACTAATTGTTGAATATATCGGTTGAAGACACAGTTTTGCACTTTCAACGAGCACGTTAAATTTGCAGTATTATGTTAAATCGCGACCACAATAAGGAGAGACGTCTTACTCACTCGAAGTTAAAACTTAAACTGATCATAACTTAAAGTAGTTCAAACTCGTAAAGTACGTTCAAAATCTCAGGTACCCAGAGTGGGGATAGATAATGTCCATTTGGACACTTTCTAATCCTAATCCTCTTTAAAATTAGCCCGACGGGTTGTTAAATGTTATCTGCAATTAGTAAATTACATTGCTCTAATTATAGCACGTTTGTATTTTGTTGTTTCAACAATAGAGTCAAATTCATGAGTGATTAGAAAGGTGTTACTTTATTTATGACAGTTTTAACATCGTTTAGCGTCGGTTCTTAGAACTGTGTTATTGTTACAAATCTCTTTGAGGAAGGAGATGTTAAACGTAATTCTTTCTAAGAAAGGTTTTTATTGATTAATTTTTGGTAATGGCCCAAGTCATTTCTTACGTCTATTACATGCAAGTGTGTTAGTTTATGATTTTGGTGATTTTGGTTGTTACTTCGATTTTTGAACACCGATTTCCACATTTAAGTTTTTTATACTTCTTGTGTTTTGTCTCTCACTGTGGTAGGTGTACAACAAACAAAAAAACAATTTAAAATACATTTTTTTTGGGAAGAAGTTACAAATAACATATACATATAATAATGAATTATATATATGCTAAAATAATAAACTGATGAACATGAAATTTTATAGTAATTCGGTACGTAAATAAGTATACATCCGTCCACTACCGCTGATTTGAATATGCGGGCAGCGTCCTCGTTCCTCGCTACTTAGTCCAATTTGCGCGGGGACCCAATGCAATCTACATTCTATATATTTGTTCTAAACAAAATCATAGGGTAAGTTACAGTTTTGCCCAGTTTATTTCATGTAAGTATAAATATCAGGAGCTATCAAAAGTAATCGAGTCCTTTTAATGTTTTATTCTGTGCTTATAGACTGTCCATTCCCGGAATAAATCTCGAAATAAAACTCTAGTAAGTAAACAACTTCTACAAAAAATGTCGATGTTCAGTTTGGTCGATCCCTTATTAAGTCGAACGGCAATAGATTGCTCCTCGGTCTGTTGACCCTTTGCTTTAACAAACCAGGCCAGTCTGGACAATAGGGCTGGCCGTGTATGTTCATCACTATGAATGACTTAGATGAGGACTTAGAAAGTTTCATTACATTGCTGGTTTTTTTTTATGTGTGGGAAATATCTTCTTTTTTAATCTGTGAGTGTTGTAGTGATTTAAATATTTTGTAAAATACATTGAGATATTTCCCTAAGGCATCAAAATCGGTTGACTAGATATATAATAGTTGTAAAACACATCAACTAACAGACCCTTGCATAATATTTTTAACGTAGCAAAGCGGGAATAAAATAGCATAGGAAGAAAGTTTTGATTTTTATTTTTGACTATTAACAACGAGCCTACAAAGGCGAAAACGTCTGTATTCATAAGTAGAATAATCATGATTATAGACTCGACTCCTTACTGTTTCATAAAAAATAAAAAATGGAACTAAAAGCGGCGATCTCTTTGGCAGAATGCGTGCAATGAGGCTACAGAATACATTAAAAAAAGTATTGGCGCGAAATCTCTATTCAGAACTCAGCTGATTGTCTATTCATAACATTTAAATGAGGAACCCTCAAACCTGGAACTACGTGTATCTCCCACGTTTACTCCACAGACAACTCAATATTCATCTTCACAGATGACTGAAGTTAATTTACCGAGAAAAAACATCTCGTTAAATGGTTAGAAATTTCATTTTGAATTAAATTAACTATTCATATTTTATAATATTATTTTATTTTCTCGCAATCGTAGTGAAAAATACAATGTAACACACGGCGATCCCATTATAACTCGGTCTAAAGAATAAAATGGATTAGAATACTCTTTATTATGTACACCATATAAGTTACAAAAATATAGACAAAGAAAACATTACATAGGGTGACACAATGGGCGGCCTTATCGCTAAAATCGATATTTTTAACACACCCTTTGGTTGGATTTTAAAGAGAAAAGGAAATTAGTACCTACAGTAATACTTATATACTAAAATTCGGTAATAAAACTATGTCATACATAATGGGTAATTTTATTGAGTAGGAACGATTGACTCAAATAGATTCAGTTACCTGTATACAAACGGTACAACAAATGCATTTCAGGAAAATAAAACTTAAATAGATTAAAACTACAACCGTTTCCCTGGTGGTCCACAGACACAAGGTAAACAAGTTGGCGCCGACGCGTCTAGCCTCTCATACGTCTCCCAGCGATTGTGTACAAAGTTTTGTTTAAATACTTTTAAAAGCATGACTTTGCGATAGTTTCGCCGATATTTATTTATACTAACAGCGAATAGTGTTGTTCTTTTCAAAGTTTTAGTATCGGTCAATTTGATCGGGAGGAAACTTAATAGAATGATGTTTTATTACGGTAAATAGTTGAGATAGCCAATTGGTATTTATATTTTGTGGGTGTCTCAATTATTAAATAGATATGTAAGTATTTAAATAAAGGAATTCAGAATTATTCTACTACGGTCTAGTTTTTGAACATTCAAATAAATTTTATTCAAAGCTGTGAAACCATAAAATTTACTCTTCAGATAAAAGTTATTTGATTACTGAAACATCGGACCCAATTTAAAACTTGAAATAGTTACAAAACTGATTGATATTCTATTTAATCTGTTAATTAAGGGCGCATATTCCGAACGGCATTTCATACAAATTTTCAAGTCGTTATTTTCCGAAATGACTGAACCGATTTTAGTGAAACTTCAGACATATAAGCAGGTTACATAGGTCTAAAAAGTTAGTTAAACACATTTTCGAAATGTCTTATTTTCAAAAAGATAACTGGAAATTTATGTTTGTATGGAACATTTAAAATGGGTCTAATTTAACTGTAACACTATTTATCGAAAATGTTTTCAATTAACTTTTTAGACCTATGTATTCTGCTTACGTGTGTAAAGTTTCATTAAAATCGGTTTAGTCATTTCGGAAAAAAACGACTTGAAAATTTGTATGAAATGCCGTTCGGAATATGCGCCCTTAAGCATAATATTTAGTATAGAATGTTGGTGTTTCCATTCAATTTATCCATTAGAAATTATTTAGGTATACATAAATCTGTTACTAAAAAAGCGCATTTAAGATAAGTTTACGAAAGTTGTTTCCGAAACTTATGGAGAAAGAAAAACATCGTCAGGAAATCATAAGGAAAATTAAGGACATAAGTTGCAGTTTGAAATCAAGCGTGATGATTAATGATCATGAATTACTCATTCCTTTTCCTTATCGAAAGTAAACAAGATACGCTTTTCTCAATATTGAATCAGGTACCATTCAGGTAGTCGTACAATGGCGCATAGTATTCCACGCGCTCCTCAAATAGATGACAGCAACGAAGACCCCATAGGTCAGTGGCTGCTATAGTACAGGAATTTGTTCGAAAGAGTCACCGTGGCCCTGGAACGCAAAGGGACACACACTAAGAGGAACACGGATGGGTTTTAGTCAGTAAGAGTCTGACACTCCCTTCCGCTCCGTCCTGAGCGGGAGAAGTCATTTGATGATTTCCCATTCAGAAAAAAAGGTAGTCGTACAAAACATTCTGCCTGATTCCGTAAAAAAAAACAACGTGTTATCCATATCGAAATCTTACACGAGTACAACTAAACAAGAAAACTCATGAAACTACCTCATAAAACAAATGAAGAGTGTTGCCAGCCCTAAGAAAAGTGTCCGTTCTGAATATGTACAACTAAAGTGATAAGGATATGTGTATGATGAAGTAAACTATAAGTAAGCTGTAACAACCCTGTTTTTGTACCTACTGTACCCTGAAAATTTGCGTGAACAAATATATCTAGCATTTTTGGGTAAAATGATAAATCTTTTCCGATTTTTCTCCGTTTAACCCAAATGTTGCTTGTATAGAGTGAATAGCAAATTTACTTTTAAATCGTCTAGGCTTTCTGCTGAAAATATTGAGTAGGTCTTTAGTGAATTAATCATAATGCCACTTGCATAAGTTGCCAAGCCTTCAACAAAGTAGGCAAAAGCATAATGTCTAAAATATCAAATATATAACAAATGTATAGCGAGGTATTTTGTTATTGGATTGCGGAATTTGTTCGAAAGAGTCATCGCGGCTGTACGCGCCTAAACGCAAACGGCACCAGGAAGAACACGGAGTTTCAGTCAGTAAAAGTCTGACACTCCTTTCCGCTCCGCCCACAGTGGAGGAAGTCATTTGATGATTTCCCATTCATAAAAAAGGTATTTTATTATTAATAGGATCGCGTTAGACCAACCTCTCGCCTTATGGCCTATCAGGAAACACAGTATTCCGATTCGGAATTTCACTCCAAAATTCTCAAAAAATTTGGTGCGTCTTAAACACGAATTGTATAATATAGAATCTTGTACATACGTGGTGAAATAGAAAAACTGAAAAAGAACACTCACAAACATACATAGAACGCATCTGGAATTCTTACATATAACGAAATGTAGCCTAGGCTAACAGCCAGTGCCTGCTAGGGTTGCGGAATTTGTTCGAAAGAGTCACCGCGGCCCTGGAACGCAAAGGGCACAAGCAGGAACACGGGTGGGTTTTAGTCAGTAAGAGTCTGACACTCCCTTCCGCTCCGCCCAGAGCGGAAGGGAGTGTCAGACTAAAAAAAAAAAAAAAAGGCTAACAGCCTAAAAGCGGGTACCAGGTCTATTTAACGGGCGACCGGCCACTTTATAACACGGTGGCCGTAAATCGTAACTTATGAGCGCTCTGGACGTACCAATAAGTGAACTTTAGCTCCAATATTGAGAACGAGGATTGATCTTCATGTTCGATTACTGGGTATTGGCGATTTCAGAGTTTATTGCTTTAGCTTTTTATTTCCATGTTTTTTCACTGGTTAATCTATACTGATATTATAAAGCTGAAGAGTTTGTTTGTTTGTTTGAACGCGCTAATCTTAGGAACTACTGGTTCGAATTGAAAAAATCTTTTTGGGTTGAATAGACCATTTATCGAGGAAGGTTTTAGGCTATATATCATCACGCTTAAGGCAAAAGGAGCGGAGCAGCGATAAAGAATGTTTTAAAATCGGAGATCCCACGGGGACGAAGTCGCGGGCAGCAGCTAGTCAGCAATATGTTGTTACTAATTACACTACATATTTTATTAAAACGAAGTCTGTACGCGATAAAAAAATCCAAAAGGATTTTCATACGGTTTTCAGTAATGGATAAAGTGATTCATGAATGAGGAAGTTTTAAATTAATTATAGTTTTTCTGTACATTGACCAAAATATGACGTTTTTTGAAGATGTCGGGGAAAAAAAAACATGTCGACTGGGAGCTTGGATATCTGTTCTTTTACTCGTGCGTAGCCGGGACGGGTTGTATTAGAAAAACTTAGTTCTGTAGTGGATATAATTCGTTTCTCCGGGACTCATTGAGCTTTACTGCCTCGGCTTGTTTCTGGTGGTCACCACTGCTGGTCTTGACTCTTTCAGTGTGGGCGGGAAATAGTGGATTTGGATGCTTAGTGTCAGTCCCTTTCATGTTACTGAGGGACGGGGTAACGGGTTTTCTTACTTTCATTCTTTCATTTCGTCCTGTTCATTCATGTTCTTCGGCGTCCCTCTTCCTCTCAATCCAGATACATTTATACACATACATAGGTCGCTTTTTCAATAAAAACGTTTTTGTTACATATTCAAGTATTATATATATACTTGTGTATGTATACTGTAACTCAAGTCTGCTATTACAATAGTGTCAGAATGGTCTATCATTAATTTCATGGCTGATTTTGACAAGTTTGGCAATCTACTAATATAAAAGCATAGAATGGAATCTCGTACATAATGACAAATGAAATGATAGATGTACGAGAATACAGTAATCTGCTAAAATTTAAACTTCCTTTGATCAGTGACCTAGCATTAGAACGTCATTATGCAGTCATTGCTTCTAATAGCTCGGTTATCAAAAAGTATTACAAGACCATTGACCGAGCAATGATCGACCATTTTGAATTTAGCAGACTACGAACTTTTAGCAAAATGACAATGGGATCGTGTTGGAATGACAAATTTATAAAAATAGCAGACTTGGGGCCCTGATCTACACCATCCTTACCCGATACTTGAAATATTGAGATAAGGTAGGCACTAGTATTCTGCTGAATCCGGTTTGACTGGAAGCCAATCCCAAAATAGTTGGGAAAAAGCTAGGCAAATGATGATTCCTATGATATACAAAAACGTCAAATATTTATAGAAGACGACGTCAAAAAGGCAAAGACTTACAGAATCGACAAATAGGATGTTTCCTGAGTAAAAAATATATGATTATGTTTAGTCCGCCAGTTAGATTATAGAAAAATATTGGACACGTATTTTTTCCTTTATCAAATCTATAAAAACTGACGAAGATACAAAGCATCAAAGATCAGGAGTGGGGGTTTGTGACGTCACGGCTCGGTAAAAATTGTAGCGAGTAGTGACGTCACACGTGTTTTTAACGCACTGTATCGTCTTCATTTTTTGTTTACGTGAAAAAAGAAAAAATACGTGTCCAATATTTTTTGGAAATCTACCTGACGGACTAATTAGATTTTTTTAGTCAACTGGGTAGTTGACTAAAAAAATCTTATATTATCCTCTTTACTCGTATAATAGGGTTATTATACGAGTAAAGAGGATAATATCGATACAAACTAATTCTCTAACTGTAGGTGAGGATATTTGGATTATTATAACATGTTTACTATCAACAGTTTATTTATGTATTGCTATAGTGATGATGGACAAAATACGACACACTAAAATAAGGAAGCAAACAAAAGCGATTGACCGCTTTAATTTCGCAAAAAAAAGCAAAAATGGAAATGGGCAGGTCATGTGGCCAGAATAAGAGACCAAAGATTAACAATAATAGTAACTTTTTGGAACGGACCACGTTACAGGGCAAAAGAATCAGAGGGAGGCCCATAACACGATGCGAATACGAAGTCAGACTAACAGCTGGTCCAGACTGGAGAAAAATAGCACAGGACAGAGACAAGTGGATATTCTTGAAGGAGATCTTCACACAATCTGAGGTTCTTGTAGATTAGACTACATAGAATATATAAATAACTGATAGAAATAAAAAAATCAAAACTAACATAAAATAAGTCAAAAATTTACTAACACAAACAGAACTATCTTTCTTAAATTGTAATTTACAAGAAGTAAAGACTTATTATAGTGATGATATGTTCGACCCGTTTTCATAAACAACGTCTATTCGTTTAGTTTATGAAGATCTTAGTGATATTACTACAATGTATTCGAAAATTGCTTGAATAAGGAGCCTTGAAGTGGTCGTTATGATAATGTAGCTGGCTATATTTGCTTAGACTAAGAGGGGAGAGTGATAGCGCGAAATGAGAGAAAGAGAGGCAAGAATTGACTTCAAATTAATTAATTAATAACAGTGTACTGCTGATTTATTAACTTTACAATTTATTTTATTTATGCCGAAAATAAATTTAGCGCACTTCGCCACTCTCCAAAGACTCTGTTTTTGTTAATTTTAATTTGAAATTATTATTTGGTATTTCAATTTTATGAAATAGATCAACTTTTTATGAATTGTCAAATGAACATTTAAAATTCTTTTTACGCATCAAAATTAGATAGCCGGAGTGATCTTTCGAAGTAATTCCGAGAAATTGTAGAAAATCAAGTAACGGGACGTTAAGTATTGCAATTTCCATCCCATCATACCATTCGAACCTAACCTATCCGTGTCGGGGAGTTCAAATTTCCCTGTGCCCTATGTTCCGCTACTAGGCTAGAACAGAGAATCCTATAAATTGTAGAACCACAAACTGATTGCTCGCTAACATGTCGGAATGACTTCGAGATATTATAGACTATTAAACCCTTTTTTTTCTGGATGGGAAATCATCAAATGACTTCTCCCGCTCTGGGCGGAGCGAAAGGGAGTGTCAGACTCTTACTGACTAAAACCCACCCGTGATCCTTCTTGTGCCCTTTGCGTTCCAGGGCTGCGGTGACTCTTTCGAACAAATTCCGCAACCCTAGCAGGCACTGACCCTATGGGGCCCCGTCTACGTTGCTGACGTCTCTTTGAGGCGCGCGTGGAACACGACGCGCCGTCGACTCGGGCCTGGTTGCTATCGGACGGCGAGCCACCCATAGCTCGCCATAGACTATTAAACTCTGATGCGTAAAAAAAATAATCCAAATGTTTAGTTGACCATTTATCGAGAGTTTACAATCTCTCAAGATATTTTATAATGTTACGCATTTTACAATTATCCGGTGACATTTATTAATAAATCGGCGTGAATAGGTAGTGGCGGCCGCGAGAATCTGCTGGATGAGAGACGCATAAGACCTGTTGATGGGACAACTCATCAAGGAGACCTATATCCACTTACATTGCCCGTGGTCCATGTGTGGTGGTGCTCCTCCTCCTCTCCCACTCCTGAGGGCAGCTCCACCATCGTCTCCAACCAGCCGTGACCTGCGATCAAATAAATATTCGGCATTACATTCATATAGCGAAAGTTTAGTAGTTTTCGAATAAAATTCAAAAGTCATTCAGATACCTAATGAAACTGTTGTTTTAATATTTAATTATTATTAACTAGCAGCGCCCCGCGGTTTCACCCGCGTTGTTCCCGTTCCCGTAGCAATACGCGGATTTCTATTGGTGAAATAATTTTGAAAATCGGTTCAGTAGATCCAGAGATTACCCCTTATAACCTCACAAACTCAAAAATGTTACACTCTTTATAATATTAGTATAGATTATAACTAGGCTCATTTCGCATGAAAGTCAAAAATTATAATTCCAGGACATGGTCTACCCTCGTGCCAAGTCATACAAATCCACTCTTACCTTCGCATTTATAATATTAATTACGATTACTTGGCCGTTATAGTGGTAATAGGAATAAACATTTTGTGAAAATTTCGGTTCAAGAGATACAGCTCGCTGACAAACAGACGGACTGTTGGACGGACAGCGGATGCTTAGTAATAGAGTTCCGTTGGTTCCTTTTGGTTACGAATCCTTAAAAATAACAAGCTATACCTTACTGTAATTTTGACTGAGCGGGGTGGATAAAATTACTTAGAATATTGGAATAAGGTAGTCTTTCATTTGACATACATAAGTGCAGTCACGTCTTTCCAACTGGCCTTGCAACATATTTAATCTTTAAAAATTCATGGCAATATCGGAAAAGAAATCCATTTCTCGAAGTTATTAATATGCGGTCACAGACGTTCCCATCTGATTTACTGGGTCAACTAAGTACTATGCCAACGAACTGAAATACTCACTGGCAAATTTTCACCACAAAAAAAAATCGAAAAAAAACCTACGTGCTATATTTTTAATAGAAATTAAAACTAAATATATGCATCGTAAATGGTTATAAAATCGTATATTTTTTTTTTAAATATTTGAAATAGATAATTAATGTTTGTTTTAATTTTAATATAAGTATACGTATTTTTAGCTAGGCAGCCATTTTCAAATTAACTAAAATAAAATGTAAGGCTCACTGGTGTCTATCAAATTTAATAACAGCTATTTATTTTGTCCTATCAAAGTAAAAGCAAACGCACATTTAATATAATATCTTTATTGCAAGGACCAAATAAATTATGAATACGACGTAATCAAAACATTTGAACTAGGCGTCTCGTCATGATTGGGTACTGTGTACTTACTGCTATAACTCAGCAGGAATTACTTAAGTACTAGCTGCTTCATTGGTGAGCATGAGGTGCTTCTTTAATGGACGGGGAATCATCAAATGACTCCTTCCGCTCTGTGCAGAGCGGACGGAAGGGAGTGTCAGACTCTTACTGACTAATATCCATCCGTGTTCCTCCTAATGCCCTTTACGTTCAGGGCCGCGGTGAGACTTTGGGACAAATTCCTGTAACCTGGCAAGCATTGGCCCTTAAGGGCCCGTCTTCTATGCTGACATCTATAAGGAGCGCGTTGAACACAACGCGCCACCGACCCGGGCTACGAAGTGCCAATGCTATCATTATTCGTGTGAGGGAAAGGGATAGTGCTATTCGTCTTGTGTAACTCCGTCTCTCTCTGACACAGGAATCATGATAGATTTAAGACGTCATAATAGGGCTGCTGGCTGTTTTAGGATAGCAAGCCACCCAACGCTCGACGTCCGCAAGGCTGCGTCTGTGGTAGCCGGGAATTGTTTTGCGAGTCCCGACGCCCGGGGCGCCTTCTTTTATTACAGTGGCTGGGGCGTGAGGTTTGCGAGCATATGGTCCTAAGTGCGATTACCGGGTCGAGCAAAGTAGGTTTTTCCATCTGGAATGTCTTATTGCCTAAGTTGGACCTTATAAAATCAGCTATCTCCAAGTTCAAGACAAGTTCAAGACAGTTCTGTCAAAATCGGTCATGGAATCCTTTAATTCAGGCAACTGAGACCCATATATCGTTGGTCTGTCATCTTTAGGATTTCGCGTAATCCACTACATGGTCTACCATTTTTTTTAAGGATGGGATAGCAGCATGGTGACTGGATTTACACATGTCACTTTAAACGTAACACATACACTTCTTAGGCATAAGTCTGCATTATCTTTAGTGGAATACAATACATAAGTAACATTACCTATGTTACTTATGTATTACTCATGTCCTCAGCTTAATGTCCAAAAGACCAACTGACTGCCAAAATAGTACCAATTAATAAAGTCAGTCTATTTATACTGATTACTACTACTATAACTATTTAGCCCTTTTGCTAAAATAGTTCTAACTAGCTTTTGACCCCGACTTTGTACATGCGCGTTCCATCCCGGTTTTACCCGTTCCTGAAGGAATATCGGGAAATCCTCTCTATGTAAATCTTATAATCTAATTTGTTTGTACCTTATGAACCCGGTCCGTCTAGTTCGTCCAGCCCTGAATAATGTAACACCGGTATTTTCATAATATTGGGCATCGTTCGGACATAATCATCAATCAAAATGTATAAAACTCTTCCTTTATAGACTGACTGAGTGCCTGACAAACAACGCACGTCATTCGAAGCTACTGGTACTAAGTACGTAGAAAGCTGTAGGTATACTACATCATTTAGGTAATATATATAAGGTATGCATATAGGTTCACACATATTCAGCTGACAAACCGCATTCGTCAGCTGAATCTGTGTACGTAGTCTGTTAGACGGTCACACAGTAACGGAAGAGTTCATAGATATACGAGCTGACCCAGCAAACGTCGTTTTGCCATATAAAATAAAATAAAAATGTAGGGGTGGGGTCCTGTTTTATAATTTAGGGGTATGAAAAATAGATAGTAGCCCATTCTCAAACATACTGAATATGCATATAAAATTTCATAAAAATCGGTCAAGCCGTTTCGGAGGAGTATGGTAACTAACATTGTAACACGAGAATCTCATATATAAGATGTATCTTGATGATGATACGGCACGATCAATTGACTTTATAAAATAGGCAGCAGTACTTGCCAAATGGTAACGGCCCCGACTTACGAATTGTAGGTTGCGAGTTCAAACTCAGCCAGGCGAATTGCTTTGCGTAATTAATTTCATCACCACTGCTCTTAAAACGGTGAAGGAAAACATCGTGAGGAAACTATATTCCAGAACCAAAAATTCGAAGACAAGTGACATTCACGAACCCGTACTGGGCCCGCGTGGTGGATTACGGCCCAGTC
Source organism: Hecatera dysodea (assembly GCA_905332915.2). Lineage (NCBI taxonomy): Eukaryota > Metazoa > Arthropoda > Insecta > Lepidoptera > Noctuidae > Hecatera > Hecatera dysodea. The sequence continues at coordinate 5,222,795 of HG995288.1, read as the reverse complement.
TCTCTCCTAGAGAGGAGGCCTGTGTCCCAGCAGTGGGAACATTAAAAGGCTGATTATGCTAGTTGACTTAAATGGTCAGTCGACTCCACTGAAGCCATTGTATAGCTTGTTATCGACACCTACAAATTAAATAGATCCGATCCCAGTTTCCATAAGCTTCATCAGCAATCAGGTGGCCTGATTCTGGCACTTCGATCACTCATACATATGCAAAGAAGCGAGCGTGGGTCGAATAGCTATTCTTGTTAGCTGTGTCGCTCCATTCACGCTCTACTACCGATAGTGAGGGGAAAAGTATTCCCGATTTCCCGGGAAAAATTGCTCTAAATCGAATTCTAGTTAATCTAGTTGCTCTAATTTTGGTTGTACCTGCATTTCTGCCAACGAAGGTACATTATGTAATAGTTAATCTAATGCAAAAAATAGTTGGTGTTAGTTAATCGATTTTATAACTTATAAAATAATACATCTATTGCTAGTTTGGCTTGTAAATGGCCACCCAAACATAATAAATTAAAATACTACAAAAGATCTAACATTTATTTCCATACTGTCCTTAAAACGAACTGCAACGCTGTAAAGACGTAGACAGAATATTTTATACGCTTCAACAGCGCTAGTGCTGTGCAAATGTTTGAAATCCCGGGACAGCTCGCTTTATTTAATTTACAATGCTTGAGAAACGTTGAAGTCCCTTTGCGGGATTTAGCAATCACTTGTAAACCTTTGTAGGTAGCTGTGCAAAGACGTAAGCAGACTTAGGACGTCTTAGTAATAGACTTGTGGTTTCCCGTAACCTAAATAAACATAAATCACTTCAGGTACAATGGTCTCTTAACAATAGTCTCGTAATTTAAATTGGGATTGATGGTAACCTCTTTGGCTACGGGTCACTGGTAGACAAGTTTGTCGATAGAACTTTGAAAGTGTCTGGCAAAAGAATAAAGAGTATTTTGAATTATGAATACGGAAAATATGCTTCGTTTTATATTGCAATCATTTAGTAACGCTCATAATAAATATAAGGCGGATGCCGTAAATAAGTATGAAGTTAAATCCCAATCCGCTATTTTATTCATTAGAATATTAAGTAATAGAGCTAGGGGTGAAGTTGCCTGGTGCTACAATATAATAGTTGTGTCAAGTTAGCTTATTTAATTGGGGTAAGGTTATAATTATTTGTATGGAGCTGATAATTTGTGCGAATGTTCAGAGCATCATTATAAATGAAATGTGAAAAATCCCCATCGATCCGACATTTGTAAAAACTTATTTAAGTTAGACCTTGAATATGTTTATTCGCAAATATGTTTTTATTTTGCGTTTTTCAGCTAAACGGTATGTTTTACCATTAAAATAAGTCTAGGACTAAAATTGTAGATCATCCGATCACCTATAAAATTGTCGAAACATTTTTTCTCTTAAGAGTTACGGTTTTTGAGATATAACGATTCAAAAAGTTGTGTTCCTTGCATGTCTAACTAGTCAAGTCCGGTCAGGACTAATATGTCAAACTGTATTTTGATCTGAGAGCCCATTAGCATCTCAGTTGCAATCTGCAAAAAACAAAACTCATTTTTCATACGTTTATGACGGACTAGCAGTGCTCCGCGGGGTTTCACCCTCGTGTTGCCCGTTCCCGTGGGAATATGGGGATAAAATATAGCTATTTCACCCGGTGATAGTGTAGCTTCCCAACAGTGAAAGAATTTTTCAAATCGGTTCAGTAGTTTCGGAGCCTATTCAATATATAAAAACAATCAAATCTTTCCTATACGTATAGATTGAGTTGTGAATGCGAACGTTGCTTGAAAAATAAGTAGAATTAGTCCTCAGAAGGTCAATTCTCGTATTAAAAAACTTAAAAAAAACGACTTCTAAAAAAAAAAACAAAAAAGTACAAAGTAACTTTAAGTTCGGAAGAAATATTTAAAAAAAACATACAGTCGAATTGAGAACCTTGTCCTTTTTTGGAAGTCAGTTAAAAATTATAAAGCGTAAGAATTCAATTTGTAATATTATTTCAGCGGCAATTAGTATCAAAAACTTGGTCAAATGTACGGGAATTGAAAGGGTTTTGACAGTTTGCAGTTAAAATGCGACAGCTCCTTAAAATCAATGTGAAAACCTGCAAAACTTTTGCAATAAAGGTTTGACACGTCCTTTACTCAAAATACTTACTCAATTTGGAAACCGGCTCTATATCTTTTAAATACCATCATGTGAGTCAATTTTTTCACTTAAGCAATAGGTACCTATGGCCTTATTAAGTCTTTTGTCCATGGCATTAAGTCCGCCTGTGTACAGTGTTAAACTAGTGCATATAAAGGTTTAATAATTAAAAAAAAACATAAAATTCGAATTACAAATTGTCCTATCCCAACACTATTATCGATGTTTCAGAGGAACCACAGTGATATACATCAAGATTACACTGATAAGATGTACATATGCAGTCCGCGCTGTACAAACTGTATATGCAAATCTATTCACTTGTTATTTAGTTATTTATAATCCGATGACGTAAAACATGTATGTTCGCAAATATTGTTGTTATTGTGTTCGACTGACCTTTCAAATCTGTCCTACATTCTTATTAAAAGCACAAAAATGTGTGAATACATGAATAGGTAGCGATTGTAAGTAACATGCATAATGTTTTTGAAGGAACAACAGGATTATTTTTAAAAGCGAGTAATCTATCAAATCACAAATGAGTGTTTCTTGGTACCTACTGTCAAAATTGCCCTATGTTATGACAGATTAGGCTGTTTAGCGAAGTCAAAAAAAATATGACGAACGCGTCTTCTATTTTCAAATTGATCATCAGCCATTGCTTAATTTTTGTGGAAAAAAAATTGAAACGAATAGAAAAAAAAACGGTAAAATGGTCATCTCATCTTCTCTTTTCAAAATGATCTTTTCTATTTGTTGTGTGTGTTGGCTATCCTACCTCTACCTCTTAACAATTAGTAAATCCCAAGTACCTTAATGTCGTTTACTTATTCCCTGAAGCCTGAAGTTTAGTAGACAAACAAAGAAAGGGCTCGAGCTTACTGACTTAGACACTTTACTTAGGTACGTCTATTTTCGGCTGACTAATGAAATATCAGGCACATATCTTTGGGTACCTCTTGAATACAAAATTGTTTGGCGAAGTAAATAGTTTTCTTAATTTAATTATTAATTATGTTTGACCGAGCTTGTGGTTTGATATATTATTTTTTGCAGAAATCTAATTTAAGACAAGTTCAGAAAATGTATTTAAAATTGAGAATGTTGAATACAGAAACATTCTAAATTTTTAAGGGCCTTTCTAATCTATACTAATATTATTAAGAGGAAAGATTTGTATTTTTGTATGTAACCAATAAACTCAAAAACTACTGGACCGATTACAAAAAAAATCTTTCACTATTAGAAAGCTACATTTACCCTCAGTAACATAGGCTATATTTTATCCCCGTATTCCCACGGGAACGGGAACTACGGGTGAAATGAAAAATAAAAATAACTTGAGTTGGTGGAGTTGTTTGTTTGTAAGAAGTCATCTCTAGAAGTATCGATAATGATAAGAATACGAACTGGAATGAAGCTGTATCATAGTGAGGGCGGTTATTTATTAAAAAAAAAAACATTTGAACAGTGCTGTGAGAAAAAGTTTTCTCATATATTTCTTAATAACAAATAGGCACATTATGAAGGGCGGCACGATTGACATAAGTCGGGTATGTCACCGTCCGGGAGAATGAATCCGCCATATTATCTATGGTTGTTCTCGTCTAGCTAACGGACTCTGCGTTAGATTGCTTGGGCTCAACATTGTAGCCAGGATTATCCACCAGCAACTTGCTCTGAAATACTCTTTTATGGAATCAGAGGTGCCGTACTATAGGTACCTACCTATAGAACGGCACCTCCGATTCCATATGCCCGACCCAGTTCTCGATATTGGCAATATCACATTGTACTGAGATCGATCCATCATCATTGACAGGACTATTGTTGCCAATAAGCCTGATATAGTGGTGGTGGACCGAATTGAGAGGAGTGCAATTTCTGTAGACGTAGCCGTTCTGCATGACGAGAAAGCCGAGAGTTATTATATAAAAAAAAAAATCAATATCTTAACTTGGCTCATGAGATGGTCGACAAGTGGGATGTGGACTCAGCAATCATTTTGCCGATAGTCGTGTCAGCCAATGGCTTAATAGCCAAGAGGCTCGACCGACATCTTAGGAGGCTCTCGTTAGGAAGCTGGATCAAGGGCTTCATTCAGGAAGTGGTACTTTTGGACATGACTCCAATTGTTAGGAGTTTATCTCTCTGGAGCCCTGACCGCCGGTAGCTTGGACTCTGTTGTCTTGTTCCGATACCGGTGGGCTATTATTTTTTTTTTTAATGTTTTTATATTTTTTAATGAAATGTTTAAAAATAAAATAATCGGAATATATATTTAAAATTAAAAGACATGTCACAAGAGACGAAGGCGAACGGTCGACCGACGAAAATGAATAAACCGCTAAATGCTTGAATTTATCGTCAGTTTAATATTGATATATTTTTCCCGTAATTTCCAAGATGTATTTTTAATACAATTTTGTGAAAACTTTCTTTCAGAACAATAGAAAACAATTTAGCGAACAGCTTTTATAACTTTATCTTTATTTATGAGCTTTCAAGTTTCCTTGAAAGTTTTTCCTTTGTTATTTTTATAGCTTGCAAAACGGCAATAAGGAATTGCTTTGAAAGACCCAGGTATGCTATCATAGGAATTTATTGGTCAACACTCCACACGCTTTTCCGAAATATTATTTTCTAAATCTATAAGTACTAATATTATAAAGATGAGAGATTTTTTTGTTTGTTTGTATCCACTAGGCTTCAAAACTACTGGATCGATTTTAACAATTTTTTCACCAAAGAAAAGCTCTTAAATTGTATGCCCGTATTTCCATAGAGATACGGGGATAAGATTTGAGAACGGGAACTTTACGGGTGAAACTGTGAGGCGCTTCTAGTGTTTAAATTGTAACGCAAAAAGAGCTTTCTGATCATTTAGATACTGGCTAGCAGAGTTTAATTATTATATAGATTATTTGACAATCTGCTTATCTTGTTAGATCATTTTAATCGACTTCCAAAAAAGGAGTGTCCGCGCATCATACGCGTGCACCAGCAGCGGCGGGAGGCGCGCGGGTCGAGATGGGCGAGACAGCTGATCGAGCCGCGGCCGCGCCGGCACCACTCGTCCACAGATTCGGTCATCGGCGGACATACCGTGTTCCGTGCGATCTATATTTTATAATAGTTTGAAAATTGTAATAAACCAAGAATTAAAACCGAGCGAGTCATATTTCATTCATATTCCAAACAAGGAGGACGTCGTTTTTTTTGTGTCTTATCTCATAAATTTTTACTGTCCGTTTCCACTTTCCACCTTATTCAAGTAATTACTAAACGACCTTCTAGAACTTTCCACTTAGATACTAAGCATATCACGTCAGCAAGTTCCTACCACAGAATACAGAGATAGAGTGGTGGGCACTTCTAGAGACAGCTTTGACGAAATTTTCCATACAAACAAACAGTGCATCTGAGTGTCGCCGTTTACTCATTGAAACTGACTGCTCTTGATAATTCTAACTATGGCTTTTAATGCCAGATTCCACCTTACTCTAGTAATTACTTAACGGCCTTCTAGAACTATTCGCAGCTATCACTTAGAAACTAAGTGTCTCACGTCAGCAAGTTCCTACCACAGAACACAGAGGTGCAACGGTGGCCACTTTTAGAGAGGTGACGTAATACTATGAACCGGTCCTGGTGATTCTTTTTGCGTTGAGTTTAGTTAAATATATTGAATTTTCATTGGAAATTTAACTTCAAAGATGAACTAGTAACTTAGAATTTATACAGATTAATGTATAAACTCGAATACCTAGGTACTAGTAAAATTGACTATTGAAACGGATTTTGTTGTTTTCAATCCTAATTCCGTCTCTAAAATAAAAGTATTCCAGGTTATTTCTTAAAACATTCGTTATCCACCTATGCCAGTGAAAATCCGGTCAAAATCGGTACAGCCTTTTCAAAGCAACAGTTCGAAAAATAAGAACATTTAAAAGTTGTTTTTGACATTACTTCAGAAACAGAAACTTCAATTTTATTATTGGTTCAGACAGTGGGACTGGTTTAGTTATTTGTAAGTTTTTATTTATTTCTAATTTTCGCTCGCGTCAAAAACGCGCATGAATAAACGCTTTTTCTTTCTTTCTTTCTTTTCTTTCTATTTGTATAGATGGCGTCTGTAATCGCTGCTGTCATTTCACCGCGCGGTGATTCCATGCTCTGTGTCGCTAACAGTGTGGGTCCATTAAACAAGCGTCGGCGTCGTCAGTTCCCCGGTAACTTTGTTATCGAGCCATCGTCCACTCCTATTTACTGGACACAGTGTAGCAAGAAGGCAGAGTGCTGACTGGCTATATTTATTGTTAAGATAACAATGGAGTTTTGTTTTTGTTTTGTGCTGTGAGTTGTGTATTTTGCTTTTTGTCGGCCAGTGTTTTTGCGTTTTGAGTCTGTGGCTTAGATATCGTCATGTCTTTTAATTTTATTTTTTTTTAATGGGAAATGTGTCTTTAACAGCTAAAACACTATAACTTAGTGAGTGTTTTGGGGGACTGTCTTCATGTATATTTTTGACATTCAAAAAGTGGTGGTTTTCAATCTAAACTAGATTAAATATCACCACATTTTGAACGTAAAGAAGGTTAAATGACTTGTAGGTTTAATTCGAATAGTTTATTGGTATTCCGTAAGCCTCTCATCAAATGTGTCAGGATTGAAGCGCATCGCTGGCGCAGATTGGCGCCACGACTGCCTGCGGTGTCATTTAAAACTAACTTCATCCCAGTATGAACAAACCCTTAATCCCGCTCATCCATAAATCTGACTACCAGTACCAAAATAATATTGGCACAGTTACCGAGGTCTGTTTACAGTGTTTGTCTGTTTATTCAATAAAACGCGCCAGTACGCAGCGGTTACGCAGCGGCAGCGGCGGCGGGCATGTCGTAAAGAATTATTATGTCGTGTAATAAACTTTTATCTAGGTAATGGACAGTTTATTATTGTGTATGTAGGTAAGATAAAATATGTTGTATTGTAAAATTTGTGCACTGGATCCTACCCTCTATGCTTATCTCTCTCTATCACTTAAAGGTTTGCTGGGAGAAAACTCAACTTTGAGTTAAGCTCGCCTTTGTACATGCACTTTATTATGTCTAATATAAAATAACTTTTTTAGTGTATAATAAAGAATTTATTTGAAGTGTTTTAATGCTTTTTCGTGATGGATTGTCAGAAAAGTGGAGGAAAATTGTGGGTTTTTCTTTTTAGCATATTATCACGTTTTTGTTTACTGAAGGATAAGGCAAAGACTTATCTATAGCGCATCCATATATCAGCTGTTTTGTTTAAGTTCCATATGATAAGAACGTACAAATCCAGATTTAAAAATCAAATTCAAACTAGCGAGAGCCAGCACTTTTTGAATGTCAAATTTTCCCCCGACACGCCCACCCGTCACCACTTCCTAGTGTTTTAGTTGTTAAGAAGAAGAAGTGACGCAAAATACTGCCCAGCAACACATCTGTCTGATGCGTTTTAAGAACTTGAATATTTACATTAGTGTAGTTGACTAAAAAAATCTAATTGGTCCGTCAGATAGATTTCCAAAAAATATTGGACACGTATTTTTTTTCTTTTTTTCACGTAAACAAAAAACGATGACGATAAATGCGTTGAATACTCGTGCGTTGAATACTGCATTGAATACTCACACGTGCTAACGTAGTGCGGGGTAACGGGTCAGCTAGTAATTGAATATTAGGATTCCTAATAACCAGAACACATCTCCCAAGACTTATTATTTACGTTAACGCTCATGAAAATAATATTCAAACTTCAAGTCATATTGTGTATCATCAGTATCACAAATTGAATTTACGGCTACCGGTATTTTTTATAAGTATGCTGTGGCAAATTAGAACAAAACTAAAAACTCAATTATTTTATTAAAAACAGCGGCATCTATCAAAACGTTAAGGGGACAAATTGCGGTGTTGCTACGATTAAATATAATATTTTATGCTGGAAGTTAAAGTAACTTCCAGCATAAAAATATTATATTTAATCTAGAAAAATAACATCTAGAAAAACATAATCATTTCATCTTCTTATAGAAAAATAATAGAAAATTAGGGTTTTATCAGCTTAATAGTGAAGAAGTTATATTTTAATATTTAAATATGTAAAAGTTTGTTTTTGTAGGGGGACACTTGAATCATAGATGGCTGCGTGAGAGTAACTACTCGTGGGCATTTATTTTCGTTTCACAATAAAGTTTTTGGTGTTTTGCTAGTGCATCTGCATGTTGAGTTGAGCCACAGACCGCATAGGACCACACGTTCCTCCATGTTGTTGAACCGCGTTACAATTCGCTCGAACGCTCGTGTTATATTGTGTTTGCTCATTTGTGTGACGCCGTATTTTAGCACCATCCAGAACTTGTGCAGTTACTGTGGACTTGCATAGGCACTGTTTAGAGTTTGGACCTGTCATTGTAAATAGTGAACAGTGAACTTCAGCCATGTCTCGAAATAACTCGTGCAAAGATGTCAATAATGTACCTACTCACTACCAAAATAACCTTTTGGGATGTTAACGATCCAATGAAAGAAAAGGCTAATTGGCACGACCTACCTAAATCATAAAGTACGAAAAAGGCGAACACAAAAGTTAAATGTAATTTATGTGTGATGTTTTATAATAAAATGGTATAGGGAACGTTCAGAAACTATAGTTGGCAGCGCGACGCGTCAATGTCAAATATATTTTACTTGTAAGTTTCAAATTTGCAACGCTAGATGGCGCAGTAACTTCGTGCACGTTCCCCTAAACTGAGGGTGCAGGAAGTATAGGTGGCAGCACAGGTCAAATATTTACAACGTAAATGTTTCAGATTTGTAACACTAGATGACATAGTCTACGCCGTGCACGTTTCCTATATTATACAGAATTATAATGTAGTTTTTTTTCGGTACGTATAGCGGACACACTAATCTGTTTCATACGATATACCTAATATCCTAAAGGATATCGGACAGCAGCTGGCTACACCTACCAATCTATACATTTACTTGTTTAAATTAGTTCCGTTAACGTAAAACTAGACGGCGCTGAGTTCGACCACTAAAAATAAGGTAGAGTTGCCTGTCTATTGCCAGTATACTATTGTAGACTTTTGTAGTCTTTGGTACCTATTTACAACCACAGTGGGAGTGTCTTAAATTGACTGGGTCGTAGTGGAATTATTCTAGGAAGACATCGAGTTGTTGTTAACTGAACATTTATCCTCGTGATTGGTTAGCTTATGATTAATAATCCTTATACGTTTTAATGAATGTAAACTTTTTTTAACCGACTTCTAAAAAAGTCGGTGTTCAAAAAATGAAAAAGGAACCACAAACACCGAGTTCCGAAATTAAAGTTATTTTGTACTTTTTTGATTTTTTGTGGAAAAGTCGGTTGTATTTTTTTGTAAAAAGTTTTTTTACCGCTACGACTGCAGTCCTTTTGGCGAGATTAAAAGTAGAGAAAAACTAAGCTAAAGTGTTGGTAAATCTTTAAATTAGTTGCTATATAAATAATTTCAATACCGGAACAACAGCGTATAGATATTTTTACATAAACTGGTGTTTTGGTTGATACCTAACCTGACAAACAATTAGCTAACCGCTGATAGAGGGCGCCTTAAGCGACAAATTACCGCGACGATCACGTAAGTGCGCGATTGTCGCTTTGACTAGAACGACGTCAAATGCTACTTCCTTATCAGTGTAACCGCACTTATATTAACATCACATCAAGTATTATAAGTACTTAACATGGTGCAATGGTCAACAGCCTATTGTAACATGAACAAAAGTACCGGAATTTCATAGGAATCGTTGATAAATGGATTGCTATCTTTAGTATTTAAAGCATTAAGCCATGTATTTTCCTCACGTCACCAGTACTTACTGCCCTCGGTATAACGTAAGCTATTTTCAGGGGATTTTTTACAGTGCGCGAAATGAATAAAAGATGACGTAGTCTTTAACCAGCGCTTCGAACGATTCCTCATTTGTCAATCAATAATAAATTGTTATGAAGTTATGAGGAAACAGGTGAACATACATACATACTGGTCTAAATCATAACCCTCCTTTAGACTTCGTCGTAGTCGGGCAAAATCAAGGCAAAATAGTACATGTTTTAAGTAACCTACATTGTAAAACAGTATCGTGAATGATGGACAGAGTGTGACTGTGATTGATGAGGGTCCTTGAAAGACAGACAACAGCCTGGCCGAAAATACTACAGGCAAAACAAAAACGGCCAAGAGCGAGTCGGAATCGCACGCAAAGAGCTGTCGTACCATTAATAGAAACATTCATGTGTCTTGTTTGGGGATCTAAACTTTTTTTAAATAAATTTTAATTTTAATTATTTGTTTGTTCAAATCCCACTTCTGACACCTTTAAAAACTACTTATTATGGTATTGGTTCACTCTGTTCGGATACACACACACACAATACAACGTCCTTTTTTTTCCGGATGAGAAATCATCAAATGACTTCTCCCGCTCTGGGCGGAGCGGAAGAGAGTGTCAGACTCTTACTGACTAAAATCCACCCGTGATCCTTCTTTTGCCCTTTGCGTTCCAGTGCTGCGGTGACTCTTTCGAACAAATTCCGCAACCCTAGCAGGCACTGACCCTATGGGGCCCCGTCTTCTTTGCTGACGGCTCTTTGAGGCGCGCGTGGAACACGACGCGCCGTCGACTTGGGCCTGGTTGCTATCGGACGGCGAGCCACCCATAGCTCGCCATCCGCAGGCCCGCGCCTACGGTGGCCGGGAATCGCCCTGCGTTTCCCGACGCCCGGGGCGTCTTCTTCTGTTGCGGCGGCTGGAGCGAGGGGCTTCCCTCTCTCGCACGCGCTCCGGCTCCTCCTTCGCTAGCATTACTGCTTCGCAGGAGGCGACCGCCTCCCATGCCTCCTCACTCCCGACCATGGCTTAAACCAGGGCCGGACGCGAGAGGTCGCCGCTGCCGATCACCTCGACGAGGACACGGCGGTGCTCCGCCCAAGCAGGGCAGACCTCCACCGTATGCTCCACCGTGTCCTCCGGGCGATCCACACAGTGATGACACCAGGACGTGTCCTCCCGCTGGATCCGACACAGGTACCTCTCGAAACAGCCGTGTCCGGTGAGCACCTGCGTCAGGCGGAAAGTGAGGACGCCGTGGCGTCTCTCTAACCACTCCTCAAAGAGGGGACTTATCGCTGCAATGGCGGCGTGCCCAACAATACAACGTCCTGAAGTTATAAATTAATTCGGAAACACTGTACTTATTTTGTTATTGTTTTCACATATGCACACAGCAGACTTGGTTTCCGTACACCATGTCCTAGGCGACCACTGAAAATCAGCGCCGTGCCGAGGGTCTCCCACGGCACAACATTATGCTGAGTGGAAGACTTTTTGCAACCAGGACATGCATTTCCTCTATATGTATACTTACATACGACATACATTTCCTTTATAATTATGTATACTTACATAATAATCAGTAATCACTTTTGTTATTTGTATTGTTATTAAATTTTAATTTGTCTTTAGTAACATAACTTAAGCACTAATTATACTATCGTTTAGGTTTTAGTGGAAAATTAATTAATGTATATCGTTTTGTAGCAATTAAATACTTTTTATTTTTCCTTTCTTTCTTTCTTACCGTATGACACAAATATAGCTGCACTCAATCGAGTTATGCAAAATGAATGTGCTGAACAGTTAAAATTTAGAGTTTAACTGTTTATGCATTTAAAGATTTTCTGTAAATAAAAATTAAATAGTCTTCCAAAATCACACACATTAATTGAATTAATACCGAAAACCATACAGACTTCAATACAAAACGGCGTTTTCTATCTCAGGACTGAACCCTAAACGATACAGTGGACAGTTATTTTGGCAGCAAACCACTAGCAACCTTGTTTCAACTCCAATAAAGATCACTGTGGTTCTGACTGATGGGAAATCAGAGGAAAAATAACTATGAACGCATTGTACATCCCAGCTATGTGACCAGACATGTCCGTCCATTTTCCGTTAACATTCTGAATTCAAACAGAGGCAAGGACAAAATGTTTGTACAGCCTAGTTTGAGCCCGGCCTGCATGTTTCTGCATGAATTTGTGCAGTGGTCGAACTACACATTAGCAATGCTGGTGAAGCGTTTAAATTTATACGTTGATGGGACAATTTACAGCTTGATATACTTTTATACAGTCTGTTAATTGGTGAAATGATGATCATGAAAGTACCTTTGTTTTTTATGAAGATGATAACAGAACATGTGAATCTATAGAAGGCTTGCTTCTTTGTGCTGGTATGAAAGATGATGTGGATAGCATAATCAGCCTTACGTACTTTAACGTTCTCACTGCTGGGACACAGGCCTGCTCTCTAGCAGAGGGAATGGGCCGTATCGACCACGCGGGCCCAGTGCGGGTTGGTGAATGTCACATGTCTTCGAATTTTTGGTTCTAGGACATGCTGGTTTCCTCACGATATTTTCCTTCACCCTTTTGAGAGCAGTGGTGGTGAAATTAATTACACAAAGTAATGCGCCTGGCTGGGTTTGAACCCGCGACCTACAATTCTTAAGTTGGGGCCGTTGCCACTCGGCCACCACTGATATGGTTAGAAAGGAGCTGATTAAAATAAACGCCATGAACATTTTATTGGATAAGAAATATGATATACAGTTACTCCATCAAGTGAATATGCGGGCCTGTGGACGGCATCGGGTTGCTCGCCGTCAGATAACATTCAAACTCCGGTCAACAAAGAAATTTCAGCATAGTAAACGAGACCCACTAGAGCCTGCTAAGGTTCCGAATTTGTTCTAAAGAGTCACCGCGGCCCTGGAACGTAAAGGACATTAAATTAGTAGGAAGACGGATGGGTTTTAGTTAGTAAGACTCTAACACTCCCTTCCGACAAAAACATCGCGATGAGGTAAACGCTTACGCCAAATCGTTTGGAAAACAGAGATTTTCATTCCATCTTTAACGGTGACGCGACAGAATAAGCTCAAAAACTCGTACTAAGGCCACTAATAAAAAGCATGCACGGGTGAAAGAAAAAGGCATGCTGTACTGGCCTCAAGCCCTAAATAAAGATGAAATGGCTGAAGGTCACTACTGAGATTAATTTATCTCATTAACGACTGTTTGAAACCTATGACCAATAATTCCCTTATCTATAAAAGTCACATTCACCAACCCGCACTGGGCCCGCGTCCACCAGGCGGGCCCAGTGCGGGTTGGTGAATGTTTTTTTACGGTCTATTCCCTCTCCCAGAGAGGAGGCCTGTGTCCCAGCAGTGGGAACGTTAAAAGGCTGATTATGCTTATGTATGCTTGCTATAAAAGTCTCGATGCAATTTAGTATCGCTTATCTACATATACACTAATATTTATTATAAAGATGAAAGATTTGTTTGTTTGTTTGCATTGAATAGGCTCCGAAACTAATTGACCGATTTGAAAAATTCTTTCACTGTTGGGAAGCTACACTATCTCCAGTGAGCATGGGCTATAGTATATCCCCATATTCCCACGGGAACGGGAACTACGCGGGTGAATCCGTGGGGCGATGCTAGTTTCAAATACTCCTCAGAAACATCGGATTAAGTACCTACCTATGTGCTAAACTTCGCCATTTTTTTATATATGAAGCCCAGTTTACCAGTGAAGGTAATGAGAACGACAAAATTGATTACGAAAATAAACTGAATGACTGCTTGTAATTTTTAATCATTAGCTCACTCAACGGCAATTGCCGTAAAATTAAAAGGGACGGAATGAAATGTTAACGCCTATTAATTATTCACTGTTCATTTTATGATGATTTGCATGATACATCCTAAATGATTGTTTTCGTACCGTGACAGGTCATTAATTTAACGTTGTTTAGATAACTAGGTATGTATTTTAATTTACAAATTCAAGGTGAAGTTGAATACAAATATCTATTAATATGTATTCGAGATACATGGTAATTATTGTTGATTCACTCGCGTAGTTTCCGTTCCCGTGGGAATATGGCGATATAATATAGCCTATGTTCACCAGAGATACTCTAGCTTCTCAACAGTGAAAGAATTTTTCAAATCGGTCAAGTAGTTTCGGAGCCTATTCAATGCAAACAAACTAAAAAAAACAATCAAATCTTTACTCTTTATAATATTAGTGTAGATGATGATATCAGCTATTAACATTCCAGAGCTAGGTTTTATGTGTGCCAAGTTATAAAGCGTAAAATGTATTTCAAGCTACGTCAATATGACAAACTATGTCGGAGTGTTACGTGGTGCGAGATACACCAATCAAATGAATCAATGTATTGTCGACAACAATGATTTATACCCGGTTTTAATGAGTCATTCATCATTATTTTCTTGTGTCATGTTGCTTGGGGTCAGCACAACGCGTTTTCTTCTTTCTGTTAATCGTGATGCTTCTGAGTGCAACTAAAAAAATCAATCATACTTGTCAAGAGTGATAAAAGGAACTATACAAAATGAAGTATTGGGCGATAACTGCTTTCAAAAACATCAGTGACACGAAATTCCGATTGTTTCTCAAAAATATATTTGATATTTATTAGATACTAGCAGCGCCTCGCGGTTTTACCAGCGTAGTTCCCGTTCGCGTGGGAATATGGGGATAAAATATAGCCTATGTTACTCAAGGTGAGTGTAGCTTTCTAATAGAGAAAGAATTTTTGAAATCGGTCCAGTAGTTTTTGAGATTATTCGTTACATACAAAAATACAAATCTTTCCTCTTTATAATATTAGTATAGATTACATTATATTTTATTTGTATATTTTATATTATTATGATTAATAAGTCATCTCAATAAGTCATTTTAACGATTGTACACTGACAACCCTAAATCTACCTCCTTTCGTTCAGTCCATCCAAAGGTTTTAAGAGATTGCCTTGTGACAAGACCGCCCATTGTACATTTGCTTTTTATAAATTTTTATCCTGTTCTTATTATAATGTGTACAATGATGTATAAAATACATAAATAAACAATAAATTCCCCAATTTTTTGGTTTTAGTTAGGAATTCCCTTTTATCACAATCAAATAAGCGTCTACAAACAATACAAGGTAATAAAAAAGCTATTACAGTAATAAAAAGCCTGATCAATAAATACATTAGCACCTCTCACAGATAACTATCAACCATTTGCTGTCTGTTGTACTACAAATAGCAATTAGCGTGCGTCTTTTGTCTATGTTGTCGCCGCCATTTTGGATTCCTGAATGTATCGAAAAATAGGCGGGATGAGACACGATTGATTTAGAGCCTTTACCTGTAGGGTTCTGTTGGGAATTGACTAAAACCAACCCGTGTTCATCATAGTGTGCGTTCCTGGGCGGCGGTGACTCTTTCGAACAAATTCCGTAAACCTAGCAGGCACTGACCCTATGGGGCCCCGTCTTCTTTGCTGACATCTCTTTGAGACAAGCGTGTAACACGACGCACCACGTCGGATTGCGAGCCATCCATCGCTCGCCATCCGCAGGCCCGCGCCAACTGTGGCCGGGAATGGCCCTCGTTTTCTTCTGTGGTTTGCAGGAGGTTTGTCTCTCCCCAGCGCTGTCTGCCTCCTCCTCCGCTAGCATTACTGCTTTGCAGAAGGAGGTGACCGTAAGAGGATTAACTAGCATAATATTGAAAGTTTTGTTGATTTTTGCCGCAGAAGAAAACGAGACAATTTGACCAGTTGGGACTGCTTTGAGATCTTGAAGTTTTGTCCCCATTTTTTGTTTGAAAAAACCTATTTTAGGTTAAGAACACAGTGAACGCAAATAAAACATGGAAGCATTACTTCAAGGGATCTAAGCGCAAATCGTGACCCAAAAATCCAAACAAACTCACACATCGAAACCTCGTCGCAGATTCGCCGAACCACACCAACAACATTATTGCTAATACGATGCACAGTTAAAAATTGACCTTATTTCCCAAGTATTTGGGTTTAATTTACCATGTAACGAATAGGACACGTGAGTGGCACAATCGGTAAGCCCCGCCTACCCCGGCGCAATGTGCTTTAGGTCATTTTTTTGAGTTAGGAATGCTTCCATGCTTTATTTGCGTTCACTGTAAGAACATGTCAAACTCTACCTCTATGACAAATTTTGACAAGTTTTCATGGGAATCCATCTTTAAATCCGGACTGACTAACCTACCCATATTCAGCACACTCCAAAGGGTCAAGCAAAGACATAAATTATAGGCAAGTACTCATTTTTCCACTAATTAAACTTACTGACTAATATATATAAACCAAGAAACTGTTGCCATCATGCATTGAATTCTACTCAACAAAGATTTTCAAATACCGAATCGCTTTAAAGTGCAGTTCCAGACGTTTTATGTTCTTTCCCAGTCTGCTGTACCAACAGTGTCACTAAAAGGAAAGTTCGCAATACACACGAGAGGGCACTTACCTTGTTTCCGATTGTCTGGGGATGGCATGATGGGCGGCGACGCCCTTTCACTTTAGATCTGTAACAATAATATAGGTTTTGTTAGAAATTGGGGCTTATGTATAACGGGGTGTTGGGTAAGTATGAACTAATTTGCCATCAGGAAACATCACGTTGTTTCCTGATAGCCAAACAAAACAACCTGGTCATCTTTAACTATTTTTTATTTCATTATGAGATGGGTTTGCTCTTGACTCTAGTCTAAGTCACAGGTGACAGAGACAAAGTCGACGATGGAATGAACTTACCCAGAAGAAGCCTGTAGCCCTACCATGACGTCTTAAATCCATCATGCTCCTGTGTCAAAGAGAGACAGAATTATACAAGACGAATAGCACTATCCCTTTTTCACACAGATATCATGATAGCATTGGCACTTCGTGGTACGGCCCCTGTTCACTCTAACTTTGAAGAGATTGGGGTTGAATTCGTTCGGAAACACAGACGCAGGCAGAGAGTTCCACTCCTTTGCTGTGCAATGCGCACAGCAAAGGAGTGGTGGAGGAGCTCAAGACTGAATAGGTTAGTTTTAGGCAAGAATGTTCCATCTTTGACCACAATATCGCCTTCCATCAGGTGTGATATTGGTCAATCGCGAGTCGGACATGCGACACTGGATATTTTACCCATAGAAAAATTCCGTGTAAAATAGTATGAAGTCGCATCATTGTCACAGCTTCTTCGTCTTACCCATAGAAATATAAAATACAGGAGAAGTGGCAAGGGGGCGTGTCGGTGTCCTCGCGACATGCTCTGGGCGAGCATGTCTTACGCAATGGTCGAATCCGCGAACTAGTGCGCTTACGACCGTGAGCGTGATAAGATATAAGAATGCCGTGTTGTTCAGTGTTTTCTTGTAAAAACCGAAGCATAAACCAAAACTTTGTTAATTATGGAATCAGTTACCATATCAAAATACAAGTATTTTACTATATTTGTCTTTAAAATCATGAAAAACAACAAATCGTAAAATATTTCTTGCTTATACTATGTTAATTTTGTTTTCAAATGTCACAGCGACAATAACATATTACAATGAATACACTGCTCCTTAACCACTACCTAAGTTTGTCGCTAAGTGACTGGATGAGCAATGTAAAAATCACAAAACGATACTTTAGCAAGCCGATGTATCGCATAGTACGGCCGCTGCTTCTTGCCGCGAGTTAGTGATGTAATTGTGCAGATACACTGTCGACAACAATGTCGATTGTTGAATGAAATATTACAAAAGTTTACCAAACTTTCTTAGATTGCAATAAATTTTTGGTAAATAATCGTTCAAGTGTTTTTGGCTTTGAATTATCGTATGTATGCCTTATCCTCGTGCTACTTCCTTACTTTTTATGGTAATTGTATTTTACTTTCGATAAAGTTTCGAATGCATTATAGTAATCGGCATGTTTAAGATAATATATTAGTGACCTTTGCTTAAAATAGTCAACATACTCATGCTATTTATTTGTTATACATGGGCAGCATGGCGTGTGTAATAAATGCCAGAATCGATAAGTCAATCACTAGCGTATATGTAAAATAAATTGCTTTTGCACAGCACAACGATACCCAGCGTTGTTTTTGTGTGAGTAAGTTGCACGGTGTACTGTAAATATACGCTGTGTTTATTAGGATAAGGTTTATAATTGATTGTGTAGTACAGTCCGATTTCAAAAATGCGGGTGTGTGCGCGACTGCGTATCTATTGCTTTTACTGAACTGCATTCGTAGTAGTTGCCGGGTGGTAGGGCAAAACAGGAGACACAGGTTCCGATACATTTTCGGCTACCTCCTTGTTTATTATATCTATGGTCTTACCTAATACACACACTGAACCCCAAGTCTGCTATTTTTATAAATTTGTCATTCCAACAATCAGTAATAAGCAATAATAGTAACCTGCTAAATTCATAATGGTCGATCATTGGTCGGTCAATGGTCTCGCTGCAGAACGACGTTCTAATGGTAGGTCACTGATCAAAGGAACTGTCAAAATTTTAGCAGACTGCCGCATACGTCTGTTATTCATTTGACATTATGTACGAGATTACCATTCCATGCCATTTCTTTCAATGGAGTGTCAGTGGTTGACCATTGGAAAGTCATGGAAAAAATAAAAATTAAGATGAAATATAAGATTTTTAGTAGATTACCAAACTTGTAAAAATCAACCATTATGAAATAAATGATAGACCATTCTGACACTATTTTAATAGCAGGCTTGAGGCCCTGTTTTCATGTGAACATACATAGATACGAGTATATGTAGAAGTCGTGTGGTTATGTGAGCATGTGGTCTCTGCTTCCTATCTACAAAATATATTTGTTTACACTGTTATGTTGCACGTGTCAAAACATTACGTTATGCAACCTCTCCAGGTGTTTCATAGCTCTTGAGAAATCGCCAATCAAAACTGTTTCAGCTGTAAAAAAAGGAGATTCTGTCAGCGATAACCAACATAAAAAAATCCAACAAGTTTAGAATTTACATGCGCTAATGTTATGTGTGATGTAAAACTTTAAATTTTGTTAGTTTTTGGTCTGGACTTTAAAATATATCTTTGTCTATGGCTCTTGGTAACTACATCATTATTACAATACTAAACCAGCTTTACCGTTGCAAACAACGATATGATTACTATCTATCCGCAGTCTTGAACCAGAAACAAATCAGAAACACTAAAATATGTTTATAACAAAAAGCTTTATACGGTCGTAAACAAATAAATAACAACTCATACACATCTCCATAAAACGTGTGGGTGTTTTATAATGATTCAGTACATGTGACGCAATTCTGACGTCTGTAAACGTCATTACGTTATTTACCAACTGAACTTTATAGAGATAAAGGAATGGATTGAGCATTCCGATCCGGCTGTGAAGTGCTTTCGGCCGTATGCATGTGTGTGAGGGAGAGAAAACGTTCGTGCGACTCGTTGTCTTCTTCTTGCATACTGATTGTTCCACCAGACTGGCAGTATCACCTTTGTCATTACAAACTATGTATATTTGAATTTAGAAATCGAGCTAATCATGAATATTTGGTGCTAGGAACTCTGTCATTTTTTAAATTTAATTTGCAACACTTACTTTTTTTTAAACTTTATTTTTATAAAATTTAAAAAAATCTTAATTTGAAATACACGTCACAAAAGTTGATACCCGAGTTGGTAGCGATAGATTTGGATGGAAGAGGAAGGTATTGGCACTCGCTTTGCTCGCAGCATTGCTCAGTCCATTCCTCATGTCTTTGTTGAATTCACATCGAGTGAATGCGCTGTCGATATGTGACGTCATAATGCATTGAAAAACGGAAATGTTGGCCGCGAACCGAACTGACAGTTTTGGAAGTGACAGAAGTGAAATTAAATTTTAGGAGAGTGTGTGTCGGTTATTTGAGTTGTGGGATTATTGAAGTTCAGTTCCGACTTTACGACGTTTTTATTTTACCAAGTGAAGGCAAGTATTTAGCAAAAAGTAAAAGAGTGGCCAAGATATTGAACAATTAGCCGTTTAGATGACGAGATCAAAGAGTCGTATGTCTTGTGAGGAAAAATCGACATATTTATATAAAATAAGTGTAAGACATCATTTTTGTACTAGAATCAAAGATAAATAAGATCAAAAAATTTATAGATTAGCTAAAGTATACAAAGCGAGTCGTGACGGAAATTCGTGACAAAAAATTCGTACCACTTTTTTTCGCCCAGCCCCCTAAACATTTGCCAAGTCCGTACCGTCCGATAAGGAACTTCGTTCCAAAAATATCCTAAGAATCGCAATAGATTAACACAAGACCCAGAGTTTCAAACTCATGCGTGTAAGATTAAACTTAGTCACACAAACTCGCACTGTGTTTACGAGATAGTGTGAGTATGAAACACGTCACTTTAAACTGTTGACAAACTTGTATTAACTTGGCTACAAACTATATAAGTTTACTACGAACATAGCGTGTTGAAACGGTAATAGGCGATGTTGTTGAGTTGAGTGATTGAAAGATCGTAAGTACCGCTTTGGGTTTACAAAGCAAATTATAGTACTCTATTTGAGTGTTTTATGGTGATAGATGACCTTTTTTTTTTGGTTGGGAAATCATCAAATGACTTCTCCCGCTCTGGGCGAAGCGGAAGGGAGTGTCAGACTCTTACTGACTAAAACCCACCCGTGATCCTTACTGTGCCCTTTGCGTTCCAGGGCCTCGGTAACTCTTTCGAACGAATTTCGCGCACCCTAGCAGGCACTGGCCCTATGGGGCCCCGTCCTCATTGCTGACGGTTCTTTGAGGCGCGTGTAGAACAGGACGCGCCCTCGACCCGGGCCTGGTTGCTAACACAACATTAATACAATAAGGAGAGAAATTTTCTAACATTCTTACTAAGCATTCACGAAGGAACTTATATGGAAATTATTTTTACTTATTTTTAAAGGCATAATGACTTTCACGATTGACGTTAAAAAAAAATGTGACGACAAGCATGCCTCACAAACTTATCCCGTGTGAACAAGTGAACAAGCCTCTTTACAGAGAGTACATCATTTACAGGCTAAAGCTAAAAAGATAATTTATTTTTTTAAAAAAAGAACATCAAATATTAAGGAAAAAAAATACATATAAAAGATGAAATTACTGAATAAAAATAAACAAATGTCAACTAAAATTAAATAAAAACTAGTAAAAAAAAAAACGATATGTTTCAATTTACTAAATCATTGAACATTATTATTTATTCAATTCCATTGTGTAAAATTAATTGATTACGTCTAGACATAGCAGGCTATGTGTAGCTGAGTTTGTGCTTTGTTCGTCTGAAATGAGTAAAAGATTTATTTATTATTATTTATTTTTAGTATCAATTGTTTACTATACTAATAGTTTGCACCAAATTTAGTTTGTATTTAAAGATAATAATAAATAATATGTACCTACATAATTATGATGTGATTATTTTTCTTTTATTGTATCGTTAATATCAACGCCAATAAGTAAATTTTTAATCCAATAAGCACAACCACATTTATTTCACTATATACAATCTACAAAACCAAAAAGTACAAAATAACTTTAATTTCGGAACTCGGTGTCGTTTTTTGAACACCGACTTCCGAATTAAAGTTATTTTGTACTTTTTGGTTTTTTTGTTTAGAAATAGGTTGTATTTTTTTTTGTAAAAAGTTTTCTTCACTTCCAGCCAAACATATATCACAGCGTACGTAATATAAATTGGTGTAAACAATAAATAAACATGCGATTTCAGCAATCCTGACAGATTTGCTATCATTTATTGAAGAGTTCCGTTTCCTATCTCTGTTCGTCATCAGATCTTCACCAAACTAGAAAAAGACCACGTTGAAATACTCTTGCAAACCATCGAACACAATTTTTTTTTTTCATTTTACATCAACAAGAGGAAATGAGAACATCATCAATGTAGACTAAGTCACGCATTAATAGGGATACCTCAAATACTAGTAGTCAGATCTTAATAAAATTTAAATGGGACCACACGAAAAGCACCAACTTTCGTATATGAAAAATACGAAAATTATGAAAATCGGAACTGCCGCCGCGGTACAAAGTTATGAGCCTTCTCCTTTTTTGGTAGTCGGTTATAAAATAGACGTGACTTTACAAAACTACTGCATCGACCTATGTATAAAAGTTCTCCGCGCAATTTTTTTTATAATAAAAAAGAACAGATACAGATAAACAGCATAACTTTAACCATCGGGCACATCAGCCGTCTGGTCGTAGCCTTCTCTATAGAGGTTACGAAACTTTAAACCAACTATCTTCTAAATATATATAACTCAAAAGTGACTGACTGACTGACATAGTGATCTATCAACGCACAGCCCAATACACTGAACGGATCGGGCTGAAATTTGGCATGCAGGTAGATGTTATGACGTAGGCATCCGCTAAGAAAGGGTTTTGATTAATTCTACCCCCAAGAGGATAAAATAGGGGATGAAAGTTTGTATGAAACTTCGGGCTGAGAGTTTCAAAATCGAGGGTAAAGTAACTATTCCACGCGGACGAAGTCGCGGGCAGAAGCTAGTACTTCTATAAATTAATAACATATCACTACGAGTTCTACGAAGTTAGCAGAGTATTTAGAGGCTTTCACAATCCCAATCACCAGAAATTACCGAGAATATTAGTTCACATAATAATGCCCTACAATATAATAGCAACTTGGAGGATGTCCTCCAAGTTGCTATCAAAACTAGTTGTATCAAACGAGCTAGTGTATGTACACTAGTTCGTTTGATACTACTAGTTTTGAGCTCAAAGGTAACTGTTCCTAATTAATATTCCGCTAACTATTATAGGACTAGTTAAGTTAACCATTCTAGGTTAAATTTGCGTCATGCCCAGAGCTTGCATCTTGTTGTACAAATTAATTTAGTTACGTTTTGTAATGGGAAACGATAATATCGTGATAAATAGTAGCTTGCTTTTTTACCAGATTGCGGCGGATCTGACGAGGCGGGTAGAGTTTTTAGTATTTGTTTACTGTAAGAAGGAATTTTTGAAGAATCTTCAAAAAATATTTTACAGTATTAATTAATTCTTAACAAAATTTCGCTTTGCAAATATTTTAATAAATGTAGCTGATTGAATTGATATCAGAAAGAACATATTATTTTGGTTGGACACCAATAGTCACACATTTGAAACTTACATTGGTCACAAGTTGGGCACCAAGATCATTTCATTGAACTATGTTGGGCGCCAATAATCTATCATTGGTCACAAGTTGGGCGCCAAGATCATTTCATTGAACCTATGTTGGGCGCCAATAATCTATCATTGGTCACAAGTTGGGCGCCAAGATCATTTCATTGAACCTATGTTGGGCGCCAATAATCTATCATTGGTTTCAAGTTGGGTATCAAAGTAAGTTTCTTGGCAGCCAAATAAATTGCTAGTGTGTCTGTCTCTACCATGCTGGTCATAAAGCTCAAAAATAAAATCAGACCAGCTGATTTCTACTTCGCTTTCAGATTTTTAATCGATACAATTACACCCTGCAAAGTACCTTCTAGACCAAAAGACTCTAATTGCCATCAAATCATATTCGTAGAGAAAAAGTGATGTTAACGTAATGTTACGTTACGTCGTGTTATTAAATAAATCTTACTTGATGACGCGAACCCTTTTAGTGGCATAATTATAATGGTCACTGGCGCACTACGCTCGACCATTTTCCCAAGAGATGCATTCATCAAGTTGGTATAAAAGTAGTCCTAGTTTGTGCTCACAGCTTTAATATTATCCTATTCTATTTTCGCATAAACGATGCTATTCTTCATGACTTTATTATAGATATTTGGTTGAAAAAAAAAACGCTGGCCAAGTGTGAGCAGGAATCGCTCGCAATTTCCTATCCTTAAAAAAAGTCATCGATACCCCTGGGATTGGACAAAATGGTGACTGTGAACGTCTTTTGACCGAAAAACTGAAGAAGATATTTTAAACTCATTGGAACTAAAAATAAGTCTCTAGAACGCAACGATACTCTAATGTAATACGCTTTAAAAAAGGTTTACCATTCAGTTTTACCTCATATTCCCTCAACTACACAGCCAAAAACTTTACATTTTCAAACGACAGGGGGAGCTTGCGTCGTTTATAAGGACAGCATCTAATTACTGGTAATTAACACCCCGCGGCCCTTAGTCTGGCTAGACGACTTTACGACGTAATATTATGTCTTCTTCTGCTCGCGACTTTGTCCGCGTGGAATAATTACTAACCGCCTTATAGGAAACATTCTTCATTGGTGCTCCGCTCCTTTTTGTCTTAGCGTGATGACATATATGCCTTCCTCGATAAACGGGCTATCTAACACTGAATGATTTTGTCAAATCGAACCATAATCAGCCTTTTAACGTTCCCACTGCTGGGACACAGTCCTCCTCTCTAGGAGAGGGAATGGGCCATAATCCACCACGCGGGCCCAGTGCAGGTTGGTGAATGTCACATGTCTTGGATTTTTTGGTTCTAGGTCATGCCGGTTTCTTCACGAAGTTTTCCTTCACCGTTTTGAGAGCAGTGGTGATGAAATTAATTACACAAAGTAGTGCGCCTGGCTGGGTTTGAACCCGCGACCTACAGTTCGTAAGTCGGGGCCGTTGCCACTCGGCCACCACTGCTAAAAAATCGGACGGAAGTAGTTGCTGAAATTATCGCGTTCAAAGAAACAAAACAAAAAAACAAACTCAGTGTGGATTATTTTAAAAGCAGAGATATTTCAATATTATATTTTGAACTTGGATAGATTCTAGTTAATTGATGTTTCGTGGCAACTGTAAAAGGCGGATCCACGGAAAAAATGCGATTCTTTTTTTAAATGTAACTTTTATTAGAAAATTTAGATTGGGAAGAGGCATTTTTAGTAAAAATTAATTCATATGTAAATGATAAAAAAGAGTTTAATAGCGAAACAAAAACAAACAAAAGATGAAGCGAAACTTTGTCATGTATGACAAAGAGACAGACTCTTGTCATACATGACAAAGTTTCGCTTATTATAAAATTTGAGAAATATCCTGAATTATGAATTAAAATGTATGCTTAGTTTAGTCTTCTCTTTCTTAGCAACCGTGAACTTGAACCGTGAACTCAGTTTGTGCTTGGATTGTATACCACATAAAATTGTTACGATCTTGGGGTTCGTGACAGTAAAAACAACCGATTAAAAAACTAAAAATGACACTTAATAAAACAACACTAATTACAACTTTAAAAACTAACAGATTATAAAACACAATCGCACACAAGATCATTTTAATTTGTAGATGAAGATCGCTCTCGAAGTTATCGCTCGTATCGCTAATCCAATTTTGCCAGCGCTGCTTATAGCATTCCATATTCCAGCGTATATAAGGCGCCAGTTAATTCTAGAACCTTCCAATGTAGAAAGATCTAGAAAGTTTGCGTACAGATCGGTCGCGACTAGGTTACTACTAGGTACTTTTGGTACTCGAAACTAGATGGCGCTAGTGGTAATGAATCCCGCTATATTCCTTGCCTTCATTGTGGCGCGCAAGAATATGATATTGCGAAATAGTCAATCCGTCAATGAACTGTTTTATGTCACAACTTCCTTCCATTTAAATTCTGTTTATCAATGAATATACCTCGTACTAGTCTATGTACAATAGACAATAGTGAATTAACAGACATGTTTTATTTAAATAATGACACTTTTTATTCATACAACTTACACACATGACGTGTTTAAAATTGTTATCCTTCAGCTATGACAAAGAGGACAGAACGCGGCCCCGACAGCGAATAGACTCTAAAGCCAAAACAGCGAATAGACTCGAACGTCAAAAATGTCTCAACATGGGGAGTAATTAGTGGTATTTTTGATAGCTAGAACTATTGCTATAATATTCGCTAACAAGATTTCTGGCCGCGCCATAGACTAGTTGACCTAATTGATAAATTAATAGTGATTTATCGGTACCCATGGGACGAGTTTAGTCAGCCTGTATTATGTAAAACAATGCCAGCTTTCCATAAAAACGTCTCGTAAACAAATTATTTACTTAACCTTTATTGGCCGGTTTGTTTTTGTCTTTTTAAGCCTTTTCGAGCGGCTGTGGCCACGGCCATTTCCCCTCAATATAAACCTTTTAATTTTAATTGTTGCGGTAACAGGTTCCATAGTGACTGTGTTTGGAGTAGATGGCGCTGCCAGCGCAGTAAATTGTTTGTTGACATGTGTACTGGGGTTTTAAGAGGTTTTACTGGGGCACAAAACATGGCTATGTTAAATGTTTTGAATCTATCTTTATCATATCTTCAGTCAAAAGTTTTTGGTGAATTTATTTGAGGATCAACAAATCAAGAATAAATAAAAAAAGGAATGAAAATATTTCTCAAAGTCCTTAGTCCTAGTCTTCAAAATGTGTACCTATTAATCAAATAGTTAAAAAGGTGCCTTTAACCAAATTCTACATTAAATAAACATACTCATTTCATTCATCGTACATACGTCATTTACTTTTATATTAACTGGCCGATTGCGAGCACCAGCCTATTTTTTTTAAAATCAGAATTGCGACTTTAGTTTTGGTCGCCCTAACGTCATGGTGCTCTGTGACATTTCACTGGATACGCAAACCTTAATAACCAACAATACAAGGACTATTTTCAGATAACCAGAAATAAAGTTATTGGCTTTTAATTGCCCTATTATAGTTCAGGAGACGTGACCAAACAATGTGATTCACTGTGCTAATTATAAAGACTCGGCATTGAACCATTTCGATCTTGGTTTGAAGCACCCATTATAGCTATCACACGATTTAATTATTTCAAATAACTAGTTGAAATAATCAAATCAAATGTATATTGTCAGAAAATATGTATGAACATAGGCACGGAGGCATACAGAACATTCTTCTTTTTAGGGTTCCGTAGCCAAATGTCAAAAACAAAACTCTTATGGATTCGTCATGCCTGTGTCTGCCCGTCCGTATGTCACAGCCGTTTTACTCGGAGACTATTAAAGCTACATAAATAAAAATTGGTAGGTATGTGCAACCTGTTAACCGTTATTCAATAATGCTGTAATATTATAGAAAAAAACTAATTTTAGGGATGGCACCTCATATATGTAACTGAGGGATGAAAAAATTAATTCCAACAAAAATAATCATGTGGGGTATCATTGGATAACTCTTTCAAAATGAAATACAGGTTTCTAAGAAAGTGCTTTATTTAAGGCAATAGTTTTTGCTTTCTGCGTATCGGTATTCCGATAGGCAGACTCCCTGTATAAAATACTGGTAGCTAATAAGCGGCGTTCGTTCGATAGAATGGAAGTCGAACCCAAATTTTTGTTGGAAGAGGGCTAAGCAGATTAAAAGCTATAAAAGACCTTTTTTTCTGTATGGGAAATCATCAAACCAAAATTCAAAATTCAAAAATTCCTTTATTCAAACTAGGCTGATAGACAGCACTTTTTGAACGTCAAATTTTACATAAAGACAGTCCTCCAAAACGCCCACCCGTCACCACTTCCTAGTGTTTTAGCTGGGAAGAAGAAGTGGCGCAACAAACTCCCCAGCAACACATCTGTCTATTGCGTTTTAAGAACTTGAATTTATACAATAGTATGCATAGTCATTAATACATGACAAATGTAGAAAAAAATATATAATTATCCAAAATGGAAATCATAAATCTATTCACTATAAAACATTATAAAGAGTAGATTGAGTCAATAAAGTAAAAACAGATTGACCTACATAGTCATCAAAAATAAAAAAAACAATATTATATGAATTCATATAACCCGTCATAAGCTAACTTATAGAGAAAGAACATGATAAAATTAAATAGGATATTGTCTTGCGGTCAACACAGCGACCAACTATTCTTATCGTAAATGACTTCTTCGACTCTGGGCGGAGAGGAAGGGAGTGTCAGACTCTTACTAACTAAAACCCACCTGTGTCCCTCCTTGTGCCCTTTGCGTTTCAGTGCCGTGGTGACTCTTCGAACAAAAGACCTCTTGCGGGTTAAAATCTCACACAAAAATAGCCACATAGCAACATGATATCCGAATACATGGTTCGAAATGATTTAATCAAAGTTACTCGAGTGTATAAACTACACACGACCGGGGACTGTGGGCTGGACCCAAAATGGACACAAAACTCTTTCCAGTGAACACTCGAACCATATCTGTGAAAATATGTTTCCATGTGAGCGAGCGAAAAACACGCAAATAAGGATGTGATTTGAGTACGCGCGGAGCGACGGGCGGGTTGTCTCGTAGAGTTCGTTCGACATAATTGTATTCCGAATCAGTATCTTATTTGCTATACATGTAAGTACAGTATAAAATTAATAACATAAATAAATGAGATCAATATTTATATACAACTAGCTGCTGCCCGCAGCTTCGCCCGCGTGAATGTCGGAAATTATCCCAAGGGAACATAATTCCGGGATAAAAAGTATCCTATGTTACTTCTAATATCTCCAAGAATATGTGTACAAAGTTTCATGATGATCGTTTGAGTAGTTTTTGCGTGAAAGCGTAACAAACATCCACGCTTTCACATTTATAATATTAGTAAGGATAATTATTTATGATATTAATCAT
Source organism: Hecatera dysodea (assembly GCA_905332915.2). NCBI lineage: Eukaryota > Metazoa > Arthropoda > Insecta > Lepidoptera > Noctuidae > Hecatera > Hecatera dysodea. The sequence goes on along the minus strand of HG995288.1, from coordinate 5,193,968 downwards.
CGTTTATTTCTCATTCATATATTCTGATTTTTTTATGTTATTAATAATTAATCATTTTTGCGACTTAAGTGGTTGAATTATTTTGCAGTAGTGGCTCTTGGCTGATTTTCAAAGTTACAAAAAGCCTGCCGAAGTCGATCTGTGGATAAGTGACCATATTAAGATGACGAGATTCCTCCGTGCCTCGGAAAGCATGTTAAGTCGTTGGTCTCGGCTGCCTTTGTAGACTTTTCGCGATCGTTACGGTCAGAAGCCAGGAAATCTTCCACGAATCTTACCAAGAAATACCGTGTAACCCCGTAACTCTGTTGTAGAGGAATTAATTAATAACATTACTTATGTTGTTCCAAGAACTATAAATTAGACGGGAGATGCGAGCTTTCCCACTTTTTACAACAACTACTAGCCGAACAAATGCTGGTGAGCGAGCTCAACTCCGTCGACTAGCAATAGGCAACACTAGTTGCACAATAGGTAACACTACAGTGTTATATGATTTCAACTGCTCTACGAATGTGATGTGTGTTTAGAATACGAATTTTAGACTGAAAAAAATAGCTTAGGATTAAAAGTAAAGCTTAGGATGTCACCATCCGCTGACACCACTCGCTTCCGCTCCCGCTGTGTCTCGCCACAGGTCTCAACCTTAAAGTAACAGAATAAATTGTGCCCTTATATCCTTAGATATTTCTTCGCAATAATTTATTGATATTCGAGATATCCTTTGACTTGCGCAGGATAAATGAAAGGCAGACTTGTGGCTCTCATAAGTTAGCTTGGAAAAGATATTGTCCCAATTTCGAGCATGATTTAGGAATGTTATACGATTGTGTGCGAAGCTTTGGTAACGTTTTGTTCGTAAACACATCCAGATATTAGAATAATTTTGCTGTTTGTAAGATAAATCAATAATATAACCAATGACCAACTATATAGGGGTTTGTTTCCAGTCTAACTGGAAGTAACTGAACACCAGTATTGAGTTGAGTTGAAAGCCTAACTGACGTTCACAACCCAGTAACTGGGCAAAGCGATATTGGTGGCCTCAAGTCAACATCAATATTGCTAAAACAGGATAGATCCCCCATATATGAGAAAGATGTCCCAAAACGTAGAGGTACGCGAAAATCGCTAATACTCTGGAAATATCAAAGACAATGTTTTTATTTCATAAATTTGTAGATAAAGAATCAAAGTACTTACCAATTTTACAATTAAACAATGTTATTTTTTTTTAGATATAAAATGATTTTAAAAATATGTGGCATCTATCCCGGTTTTACTCTACATACTGACAAGATTTCTGCTTATCCTACTAAAACGTGTAAGTAGGTTTAAGTTTTAGGATTTTTCAGTCCTGATTAAACGGCCGAAAACATTTCACTAAGCTACTAGACATTTAAAACCAAATCATGAAAAAATAATATCTGGAAATTTCATTGAAATAGTACCTACGATTTATTTTCCTACATAGTTAACAATAGTAGGTAATTCCCAGGGCATCATTCGTTATATAAATAGCTATTTACGTAAATATTATGTTATTTATGTCCTACGTGCCAGGCTGTACATGACAAATGGCTAAAAAAACAGGACGACAAGTGAAAAATTCAAAGCGTAGAAATGTCTTAAATAATTTATTTGCTTGTTTATTAAAACTCTGCGAAAAACTTTTTCATTTGATACATCGAGGTCATACGAGTAGGTTGACTGTCTGTCTGTGACGGTAAACAGGGTGTTCTAGAAGTTCGTCGCACACCCAGAACGACACTGTATTATGTCGAAAAATGTCAAAATCGACTTTTCTACATATTTGAATAGCCAAAAATTTGCCGCGTATACCACGAAGACAGGCGTATTTATATTTACAAAAATGTCCAAGAGATGGCGCGCTAACTCACTATTGGTGACGACACGCTGCCAGAGTCATACCTCGAACACAAAACTATTTCTAGTTGCAACTTGTCCGCCTCAGGAACAGCACGTAGATCCTTTACGCAACAGCGAATTATTTCGATTTAATTCAGTGTTGGTGACTGTATTTGTACTACGTGTTTGTAACTATTTCGAAATAGTACTCTGTTGTTGACGAAGGTATGTTAGATTTTTTGTATTATTTCAAAATGGTTCAGTATTATTCGTAAAAGCTGAAAATCAGTGAAATGATGCACTATTGATGGTAGATATAAATTATGCCCTAACTTTGTTAAAAAATAGAAGTAAATATTGTTTTATACTTATCATTGTTACTTACGTTATAAACTAAAAGAAATATATTTAAAATATATATTTTTCTTTATATACAATAATATTAATATATTTTTTTGAGATAATGCACTATTGTTGAATTAATTAAATTAGTAATTGTTATTTGGCAGATGATGAGAGGTCGTGGTCTCCTGTTATTTAAAATGGCAATGGAAGCAACCACTGAAGAAACCAGACCTTTTGTCCAACGAAGAAACGTGGAAAAGGATGCTGAAAATACAAACATTGCAGCATCAACCGATGAGACGTTAGCGATGGCAGCATCAACGGATGCTACATCGTGTTTTATCTGATCATACATAACATAATCAGCCTTTTAACGTTCCCACTGCTGGGACACAGGCCTCCTCTCTAGGAGAGGGAATGGGCCGTAATCCAGCACGCGGGCCCAGTGCGGGTTGGTGAATGTCACATGTCTTCGAATTTTTGGTTCTAGGACATGCCGGTTTCCTCACGATGTTTTCCTTCACCGTTTTCAGAGCAGTGGTGATGAAATGAATTACACAAAGTAATGCGCCTGGCTGGGTTTGAACCCGCGACTTACAATTTGTAAGTCGGGGGCCGTTACCACTCGGCCACCACTGCTCTCTTCACCACTTTATCTGATCATAGCAATGAAGATTTTAAAGATGATTCGGGTACGGATCCTACTTTTATCTCTCGGCCTCTTGTAATCCCTACAAGATTATTCTTCTTCCTCCTCGAGCTCCTAGTCAGACTCCACCTCATCATCGTCATACTCCAGCAGCTCGAGTAGTTCAGCTGATGATGAATCTACTAGACCCGGTCTTCCCACAGTGAGTACTCAAGGGGATTCCAATTCTATTCCTATTACTAGAAAAAAAACCTGGTTATTTATAGTCAATATTTTTTGTTTGAACGAATTTATGTATGTAGGTTTATGTTTATTATTTTTTTATTAAAAGAAGATTTTTTGTCATTTATATGTTATTAAACACCATGAGTACAAAACGACTACTAGGTTATGTTTAAAATATAATTACTTACTTACTGATTTAAGATAATTTGTCATTTTAATTGGTCTATTCTTAACAACAAAACAAATGGGTCGTTGTTGTATATTGAATCTCGGTAAAAACAGTAGAATAACTGTGCATTATTTCAGAAGCAATCAGTAAAAAGTATGTAACTCGAAATAATTATTTTTTATTACGTTCAGTCATTCCACAACAGTGAATTAAGTCAAAAAATGCATTATTTTGCGTTATTAATGCGTTTTAAATCAACTGAACTATTTAATGCTGATACACATGTGATTCTTCACATGCAATGTGCAGGATATTCGCAATAACTATGACATAACACGAGATAACGGTTTTTCGTCATTTCTGAAAAACTACCTATTTAGACTTAGTGCAGTGTTGTTCTGGGTGTGCGAAGTGAAAAATTCAAAGCGTAGAAATGTCTTAAATAATTTATTTGCTTGTTTATTAAAACTCTGCGAAAAACTTTTTCATTTGATACATCGAGGTCATACGAGTAGGTTGACTGTCTGTCTGTGACGGTAAACAGGGTGTTCTAGAAGTTCGTCGCCATATATAAGGTGATGTTTTATAGGTCATGTTGTGGAAATTACTACAGTTTAATCACAGATTTGATGTCGCATATTTGAATCGCAGAATCACACTAGACTGCTTAAAAGTGTTTTATTTTTTTATTCATATATGCAGTCGATATTTATGAAAAAAGCTTTTTTTTTATAAAACCCGACTGGTTTGTGTGGAATTACCTACTATTGTTACCCATGTAAAAAAATAATCGTAGATACTATTTCAATTAAATTTCGTGATATTAATTATGTTTATCTTAGATTTCTAGTAACTTAATAATAATGTTTTCAGCCATTTACTCAGGATTGAACTATAATCCCAAAACTTAAACTTATTTTCAAGTACCTATTACTAAGATTAGCAGAAATCTTCTTACAAGGAGACGGCAAGTGTGTGTGGTGCTCACGAACGAATGTACCGCGTGTAGTTAGCGCTCAGTGAGTGTATTCATATACTCAAACTCTAGAGCGCACTACTCAGCCATCCCCGTGAAAAATATACTTGAAAAATATAATTTGTACTAAAGTATCAAACATTTTTTTGGTCCTTAATATTGATATTGATTGTTTTTGTAGTCAAGTATTACCAACATAGTTTTTAAGTTTTTTTTGTTAATACTAACACGCTATGGGCCTTCGACGCCTGAAAAAAAACGATTTTTATTTTATTATTTATTGTATTTTTTTTTTTAATAAGACACGGATATATTGTCTATTGAATTTGGATGGGATTAAAACGAGGATACAAAACGATGTTTTCATGATACATCGATAACTTATAATATAATAAAGCTTTTTTAAGAACTTACCGAGTCTGCAATTTTCCAGTGAAATAAATATGTTTGTGTGGGGAAATAATATTCGATTTTATGCGTAAAAATAAAATATTTTAGGGTCAGAAAATCCTGGGTTATTGCTCCTTGGATTCTCGAAAAGCAAATAACGTCTCATAAATCTGTGGTCGGGTAAGACATAAACTAAGATGTATTGTTCCAATATTAGATTCAAGCTATTTTGCTCTGATCACAATAATTACTTCTTGCTTTTACTAAGACTTTTGTGACACTCCAAAGATTTTATATATTGACGAGATGGATTATTATTCAATTTATTTATTTACTGTACATACTTATTACATTTTTAAATATTTCTATAAAAAAATAAAATAAAGCATTTAAAAATATAAAAAATAGTAGCCCGCCGGTATCGGGAACGGGGTCCAAGCTACCAGTGGTCAGGGCTCCCGAGAGAGGATCATTATTATTATTATTATGACGACACGGTTGGCGCAGTCGTTGAGCGGTCGGCTGCTGCGCTACGTGTCGCGGGTTCGATCCCCGCACGGAACAAATGTTTGTATGGCCTACAGATAATTGTTCCGGGTCTGGGTGTCTTGTGTATGTGAGTATTCATGTTTGTGAACGCACCGACGATACATGAGTACATCCTAGTGTGGGGCAACGTTTATTTTTAAAGAAAGAAGAAAGAAAGAAGATTATTTTTATTGCAAATCACTTCGAAAATTCAATCCCCAAGTCCACCAAATAAAATAACTGCTTCATAGTTTTGTTTTAGTATTGACTGTATCAAAAGTAAAAGTAAGTAAGAGTATTAAAAGGTAATTTAAATCATCGGTGATTAGCCTTTCCGTGTTGATTATAATTATTTGGACATGTTCAGTAGGAAATCGCCTTTTTTTGTTGATAATATGTGTTTTTCATTCAACATCAAAAATAGGGGATTTGTGCATCCGTGCGATCGGTACAGCAGCGGAGCGATCGGTGCAGCATAAAACGCGTTCATTTGTTTCCATATCGTGCGGTCGACCGACGGCACGCATGCGGACGCGCTCGACCAACGGTCTTCAACATAGGATAAAACCGGGATAGATGCCACACTTTTTGAAATCATTTTATATCTGCCAGTACAAAAATCTAAATATTTTATTTGTAAAACTGGTAACTACTTTGGTTTATTATCTTCAAAATTGTGAAAAAAAAGAAAACATTCTCTTTGATATTTCCAGAGTATTAGCGATTTTCGAGAACGTCTACGTTTTGGAACATCTATCCCATATATGGAATAATTGCCTAGTCCATATAAATTACGTTTAGGATAGACGAACCGCTGAAAAACACGAGTATTTATTTATCCCGAAAAAATCTTTGAGACATGAGATACGGTCCATTTACTGGTAGTTGGAAAGTCTCCCGATAGATAAATAAAATAACTTGCGATTCATCCGCGAAACTAGAGTAATTACAATCGGGGCACCTATACTACTGGGGAATCTATCCCGGTTTTACCCTACGCGTGCGTACGGTCAGACCAGCACTGTAAAGATTTGTGGATTTGCGCGACCGACGTACGAGCCAATGGTCGGTCGAGCAGTGTAACCGGCCTATAGGTAATATAAAAGGCAGCAATTTTTTCTTAAACTCAAGCGTCGCAAAAAAGGAAATGAACCGATTTCCCGGGGAGGCGCACGATGGCAGTCGAAGGGATTATTGCTTCTTGTGATTTTGTTAGCAATAGGTGTTTTGCGAATATTTATATTGCGAGAAAGCAAGATTTTTCTAGAAATTCTAGACTAAAATCGATGAGTGTTTTTATTTATTTTGTATTATTTTTCTTTTCTTTGCTTTCCATTTTTATAATTACTGTACGATCTTGTAATTTTATACGAATCTATACTAATATTATAAAGAGGAAAGATTTGTATTTCTGTATGTAACGAATAAACTCAAACACTACTGGACTGATTTCAAACAAAATTGATTGAGTCAGGCGTTACTTTGCGGAAATCCATTTTAAATTCGAAAATGAAAACAAAATATCTAGTTTTAATTTCCGCGAATATTAGTGGGTTGCAGGTATGCACCTCCCTCCCGCCCGCTATATTATGCACATGCAAGATTACTGGGCAAATGCAAGGATTTTAAGCACATGCAGGAAGGCAATGCAAAACCCAACACCATTACCGACACGTGTTTCGCCTCTCCACGAGGCATCCTCAGGGGACGTGTTGACTCGCTGACCGTTGAGTTGCGACTGAGCATTTAGTACAAGGCACCCCCCTTTTATACACTGCCACCGTTGGTTATTTGTGTACAACTACCCACAAACATTCGCAGTAAAGGGGAAGAAACCAAATTCGTCTGGTCATTCAACAGTGCAAAATTATTATTATTACTATGTTTAAAAATCTCTAATTGTTCTAAAACACACAGCCGGAAACCCTTATCACAAATATGTAGTATATTAAAACTATTGTTGTCGCGCAAAGAATGGCCGGTATCAATTAGATGTTTCGCGAAATTCGATTTGTCCGAATGGCCATTTCTATACGCGGCAACATGTTCCCCATACCTTATGTCAAAGTTTCGGCCCGTCTGACCCACATACACCCCGTTGCATTCATCACAGACCAGCCTATACACCCCAGACTTTTTACTATTTTCTAAAATATCTTTTCCGTTACAAATACGGCGTATATTCTGGTCCGTTCTGAACGCTACATAAACGTTGTTTTTTCTAAGTAAATTACTAATTCTATCTGAAATGGGGCCCATATAGGTCAGACTGGCCACATATCTATTAATATTAGTACGCAGACATGCATATAATAGTGAACGAACCCTTTCTTTCTGCTTTTTACTAATTAAACTGTCTACCATTGACTTTGAGTAACCGTTAGAAATTGCGATCTGGTAAATAATATTAAGTTCTTTTACATAATTTTCTGCTGAAAGGGGGAGGGCAAATAATCTATGAATATAGCTGCGGAAGGCGGCTAATTTATGTTGAAGAGGGTGACAAGAAGAGGCTGGTATTGTCGTGTCAGTGTGTGTCGGCTTTCGATAAATTTGGAAATCTAAGTCACTATTGTGTTTTGTGATAGTTAAATCCAAAAAGTTAAGGGAGTTTTGGGACTCTAACTCTAATTTAAATTTAATTTTTGGGTGAGTTTTATTTAGTTTTTTAACAAAAAGGTCTATTTGTCGAACGGTACCATTCCAGCAGATAATTATGTCATCCACATATCTAAAATAAAACAGAATATTAGGTTCGTTCACTATATGTTTACATTCAAAGTTATCCATAAAAACCTCCGCCATTAGTGGACTTAAAGGCGACCCCATAGCCAACCCTTCCTTTTGAATATAATATTGGTTATTAAATCTAAAATAATTTTGTTTCATGCAAATACTAGTGAGGTTAAGTAAATCCGCAATTTCCCCAGGATGTAACCGTTGCTTCTCAAATTGGATACCCAGAATACGTAGACAATCATCGATTGGAACATTCGTGAATAAGCTGTCAACGTCTAAGGATAACAACTTTGCATTGGAAGGAATTTGGATATTTTTTACTTTTTCAATTAAATCTAAGCTGTTCTTCAAACTATATTTGGGATTAAAAGAAGTTCTACTTCTCAACAAAGTGTTGAGACGTTTAGCTAAATTGTACGCTGGGGCACCAATGTAAGAAACAACTGGACGTACAGGCATGTTATCTTTATGGGTCTTGGGTAGACCATACAACAAAGGAGCCCTCGGATTCATAGGAACAAGGTTTTTTAATTGGTCTTTTGATATGTATGACGTGTTTTTAATGGCATCCTTTATCTCGAGGGCAAACTTCCTTGTAGGATCCGCACCAAGACGTTCAAAATCCTCCCCCAGGATGATGTCGTTAACTTTTTGAGTATAGGCAGTTTTTTCCAAAATGACGACAGAATTTCCCTTATCAGCCTTTGTTAATATTAAATCATTCTGCCTAATACGGTGCTGAAACATGCATGCATGGTATTTGCATGAAACAAAATTATTTTAGATTTAATAACCAATATTATATTCAAAAGGAAGGGTTGGCTATGGGGTCGCCTTTAAGTCCACTAATGGCGGAGGTTTTTATGGATAACTTTGAATGTAAACATATAGTGAACGAACCTAATATTCTGTTTTATTTTAGATATGTAGATGACATAATTATCTGCTGGAATGGTACCGTTCGACAAATAGACCTTTTTGTTAAAAAACTAAATAAAACTCACCCAAAAATTAAATTTAAATTAGAGTTAGAGTCCCAAAACTCCCTTAACTTTTTGGATTTAACTATCACAAAACACAATAGTGACTTAGATTTCCAAATTTATCGAAAGCCGACACACACTGACACGACAATACCAGCCTCTTCTTGTCACCCTCTTCAACATAAATTAGCCGCCTTCCGCAGCTATATTCATAGATTATTTGCCCTCCCCCTTTCAGCAGAAAATTATGTAAAAGAACTTAATATTATTTACCAGATCGCAATTTCTAACGGTTACTCAAAGTCAATGGTAGACAGTTTAATTAGTAAAAAGCAGAAAGAAAGGGTTCGTTCACTATTATATGCATGTCTGCGTACTAATATTAATAGATATGTGGCCAGTCTGACCTATATGGGCCCCATTTCAGATAGAATTAGTAATTTACTTAGAAAAAACAACGTTTATGTAGCGTTCAGAACGGACCAGAATATACGCCGTATTTGTAACGGAAAAGATATTTTAGAAAATAGTAAAAAGTCTGGGGTGTATAGGCTGGTCTGTGATGAATGCAACGGGGTGTATGTGGGTCAGACGGGCCGAAACTTTGACATAAGGTATGGGGAACATGTTGCCGCGTATAGAAATGGCCATTCGGACAAATCGAATTTCGCGAAACATCTAATTGATACCGGCCATTCTTTGCGCGACAACAATAGTTTTAATATACTACATATTTGTGATAAGGGTTTCCGGCTGTGTGTTTTAGAACAATTAGAGATTTTTAAACATAGTAATAATAATAATTTTGCACTGTTGAATGACCAGACGAATTTGGTTTCTTCCCCTTTACTGCGAATGTTTGTGGGTAGTTGTACACAAATAACCAACGGTGGCAGTGTATAAAAGGGGGGTGCCTTGTACTAAATGCTCAGTCGCAACTCAACGGTCAGCGAGTCAACACGTCCCCTGAGGATGCCTCGTGGAGAGGCGAAACACGTGTCGGTAATGGTGTTGGGTTTTGCATTGCCTTCCTGCATGTGCTTAAAATCCTTGCATTTGCCCAGTAATCTTGCATGTGCATAATATAGCGGGCGGGAGGGAGGTGCATACCTGCAACCCACTAATATTCGCGGAAATTAAAACTAGATATTTTGTTTTCATTTTTTTTTTTTTTTCTGATTTCAAACATTCTTTCACCATTAGAAAGCTACAGTCACCCTGAGTAACATTATATATTATATCCCCGTATTCCTACGGGTATGGGAACTACGCGGGTGAAACCGCGGGGCGCTGCTAGTTACTAATATGACACAACTCTGTCTTCCAGTATACAGGTAAATGTTTAATACCATGCCAGACAATTGAATAGAAATACCCATATTAGATATTTGCTTGTATTTTAGAAGTCAAAGTTGCGTTTTTTGTGAATGGGAAATCATCAAATGACTTCTTCAACTCTGGGAGGATTGGAGTGCCAGACTCTTACTGACTAAAACACATCCATGTTCCTCCTAGTGCCCCTTCCGTTCCACCGTGTTTCTAAATGGTGATCAATCTAGGTCCAAACGTATTATTATTGGTAGCCACCAGCCCCCTCAAGCCTTTTAATATTCTCACTGCTGGGACACAGGCCTCCTCTCTAGGAGAGAGAATGGGCTGTAATCCAGCACGCGGACCCAGTGCGGGTTGGTGAATGTCACATGTCTTCGCATTTTTGGCTCTAGGACATGCCGGTTTCATCACGATGTTTTCCTTCACCGTTTTGAGAGCAGTGGTGATGAAATGAATTACACAAAGTAATGCGGCTGGCTGGGTTTGAACCCGCGACCTAAATACAATACGTAGGTAACTCGGGGCCGTTACCACTCGGCCACCACTGCTCCATTTCATTTTGTCATTGTTTAACAGATTTTCATTCCCACTATCGGATATTTTTCATTCAGAAGTACTAAAATTACTCGACAATATTTTTTTTTATGCTGTACCGCCTCCTCGTCGCGTCCCCCGTCGCGCGTCTAATCGTCAAATGGGGACAACTGCCTCCCGTCGACTCGGCAACTAATTGTCGCCTACTCCCTTCTATAGTTTGCAATAATTACTATCACGTCGCGCGACTGTTGGTCCGTTGCCAAGCTGGCTATAATTAATATAATTCAACTTAAGTGGGGTTCATCTTTCCGTTGTGTCATTTGATACGATGTGTCTTTGGTTATTATGATGTCGATATGTTACGATATTGTCGAGTAATTTGTTACGCGGCACTGCATTTAATAACATACGGATCTAATCTACGGTGTCGTATGACACTGCGCCTTACTAACGCTACGAGACGTTCTATTCTGATAACAAAATAGAACAGAGTACTCTTTATTATGTACAGTCGGTGGTAGCAATTAACTGACCCCCCTAAAAATTACTCGATTTTACACCCTATGCTCATAACATTAAACGTTATTCAATATGGTATGAGTTTATCAGACTAACACTACTCGATGAACAGAAACAATAAATAATTTTGATACGCAAACTTGAGCTTTAAGAGGTTATTATTAGGTCATTTATTTATAACTTTTTACCTTTTTTAATAAGTGGGTAGTTAGACGTCAATATGCGTATTCAACAAAAACTGCTATAAATATGACATAAGGACTATGAGGTAGAAGAATAAATTGAACAAGATATTCTATGCACAAATAGCAGTGAATACGCGCGAACATTTTTACCTTGCCTTACTAAATTGGCTTTTTTCCTTTTTATTAATTGTTATCAGTTTTGATAGTTTAATCGTCATCTCTCAGTTGAGTGATCATTTAAAATACAAAATAATCTATTTGCATGAGGAGAATGTTGGTATTAAAGCGATTGCTAGGAAACTTAATATAGCGGTAAGTGTATTCTTTTTATGCTTCATTTATAATTATACTTTTTCCTTAATTCGTTAGTCTGCTTAAAAGCCGGTGAATGTAGAATAATAGACAATTAACTGTGTTTCATTATGAGTCTAATTTGAGATCATTTATAGGTCTAATCTGATTTATATAATCTAATTTGATAAACGTATTTTTTCAAACTTAATCGATAAATTATGTTTACCTATTCGTTACTAAAATTATGCTTATTGTGTTGTTTCAGAGAAATACAGTCAGATTGTCGCTAAGACGTTTTGAAGAGGCAGGGAATATTCAAAAAGATCGTCCTGGACCAAAACCTACTATGTTACATACTCCAGTGTCAGAACGTCATCAAGCAATTGTTAGAAGGCATACTGAACACCCATTTTTGCCTACTCATTCAACTGCAAGTGGAAGTGATCGTTGTTGGAATATGGTGCGCGGTATGCGGGACCGCTTGCAACAAGCAATAGAAAAAATGGTGCTCCACTTCGCTATTAAAAGCATGAATAACTTGAGTAACCAGTGTTGGTCACAAACAATACTAACGTATGTCAGTGTGTGTGTTAAATTAACTATTATTATAATTTGTAACGAAGTATTTCGAATACCTAGTTTTTTGTCAAAACCTTATTTTATAACTAAAATAACTATTCATAAAACAAATTGATATATAGTAGACCAGGTAGAACTTCAATGATATTTAATGTAGTGATGTTATTGTTATGAAATAGAAATACATACCTATATTTCTAAATATTATAACATGCTGATTCACTACATTAAACTCAGTGCAGTTAACAACGTTATTAGTAAGCAGGTAAATATTATCATCTTCGTGTCGTCATCAATATCATTTATGTTATTCTTATAATATTTTTTTTTATAAAATAAACTCGTTTTTACCACCATTTTGGATTTTTATTTCTGTTCGTTTTTTTTTTTTTGTTGTTGCTAAAGTTATAATTTATTATTTATAACTTAAAATAAATATACAAAACAGAAACAAACGCGCCAATTACGCTGGTTACGAACTCGCAACCACGATTTGTCAGCTCACTACAGTCACCACTAGACCACTCGAAGCACATTCAACGTGAGCGAAATTACGTATTATATTACAAGTTAAAATAATATCAAGAACATACCTACCTTAACACTGCGTATTAAAGATCAAATTCGAATAACTATTTTATTGATCGTAGACGTTGAACCAGTTCCAACGTTGTTCTAGTTCGATCGTTCGTAACAAGCAAAAGGTTCAAATTCGTTTAATTTTTAGGGGGTCAGTTAATTGCTATCACCGACTGTACACCATATAAGTTACAGAAAAGATTGACGGAGGAAACATTACATGTTGTCACAATTGGCAGTCGTGGAATTTGAAATCGTTACTTAGGGAATATTTGGTTTGCTGAAATCTTACTTTGTTATTTATATTTTCATTAAATTGGACCATGAAACCGATGAGGTTTTGGATTACATACAAATATTTTAAAATGAAAACATCGTGAGGAAACCGGCATGTCCTAGAACCAAAATTCGAAGACAAGTGATATTCACCAACGCGCACTGGGCCCGCGTGGTAGATTACAGCCCATTCCCTCTCCTAGAAGAGGCCTGTGTCCCAGCAGTGGGAACGTTAAAAGGCTGATTATACTTATGCTATTTTAAAACGCATGTACAATGTACATAGAGAAACAGAGTTGTATATCAGATGATTACAAAGGAATAACTTATTAAAATGTACTTACACATCTAATTTCCCAGATCCCAATTTACACCTATTTACTGATTCCAAGAAACAAGTATCTAATTCCCTTCCGAAAATATATATTAACGGAATATTTCTTTGATGTCCAATGTATTTTTCACTCTTACTATCAAAGGGAATTCCCGACGGGGCGGGAAGAGCCTCGTATGGGGCACAAACAGTTACGTACGAGGCGCAAAGAGCCTCGTGTCAAGCTTTTGATTTGGGCCTGATATAAGTATGTATGAGACTTATGGGAAGATATTTTTCGGCAATGTAATTTGATTTATTTGTGGAGATATATCTGAATAGGTACCTTTTCGAATGCAAGCTTTATTCATTCGGTTACTCTCTAGTAGTTTTACAGTTTTCCAGGCGTTCTGTCTGTATTTTGTTTTTATTTCTTGCCATTTTCTCTTTGCCTGAAGCAGATGGTGGATTCTTTTAATAAAACGGTTCTACGCGCAAAAATACTAATGCATCGGGCGCTTAGAATTGGATGAACTTATTGCAAAAAGTTACGTTTTCTTTTCCTGCTATTTTTCAATTATTAAACATTGTGCAATACCAGGACCCCAAGTCTGTTATTTTCATAAATTTGTCATTCCAACACGATCCCATTGTCATTTTGCTAAAAGTTCGTAATCTGCTAACTTCATAATGGTCGATCATTGGCCTGTCAATGGTCTCGTAATACTGCAAAACGACGTTCTAATGGTAGGTCACTGATCAAAGGAACTGTCAAAATTTTAGCAGACTACCGCATACACCTGTTATTCATTTGTCATTATGTACGAGATTACCATTCTATGTCATTTCTTTCAATGGAGTGTCAGTGGTTGACCATTGGAAAGTCATAGTGACGCTTTGAGATTAGTAGATTACCAAACTTGTAAAAATCAACCATTATGAAATCAATGATAGACCATTCTGACACTATTGTAATAGCAGACTTGAGGCCCGGTGTTCGTGGCGCAATAATTGATGATGTTATTGTTGTGAGAGTCAAAATGGCGGATGTACCTTAATTAACCGAATCATTCCATACATAAAAAACCTAAAATATGCTATTAAGTACCTCGGTTTAAATTTTTTTTACCTTCTTCAGGACGAAATTGTATCAAAATTTAGGTACACCCGCCATATTGACGTCAACATGGCGGGTGTTTGTTAATATATCAATATTTATCCATTACTCATTAAATACAATTATATCTAAAAATGTACCATAAGGCCCATTGTCGTCTTAATACAGAATGGAGTAGTAGTAGTAGTCAGTAGTTCCTGAGCTTAGCGCGTTTAACCAAACAAACTCTTCAGCTTTATAATATTAATAGTACCTATAGATAATTATATATATTACTAGCTTCTGCCCGCGACTTTGTCCGCGTGGAATACTTACTTTACCCCCGATTTTGAAACTCTCAGCCCGAAGTTTCATACAAACTTTCATACCCTATTTTATGCCCCTTGGGGGTAGAATTAATCAAAATCCTTGCTTAGCGGGTGCCTACGTCATAACATCTACCTGCATGCCAAATTTCAGCCCGATCCGTTCAGTAGTTTGGGCTGTGCGTTGATAGATCACTATGTCAGTCAGTCAGTCCCTTTTCAGTTATATACAGTGTGAAATTTTAATGGTTGTTTTCCCGAAGCGAAACGAGTTTGTATCGGTAATACATTCGATTTATATATATAAAAAATATTAGACTCCATTAATGGCAGATTAACAATTGTGATAAACAAAACTCGAAAGCGACTTGAACCAACAGTACCTAGTGCATCGCGCGATGATAATTATGTAGGTACGCGGAACGCGGGAGTAGGCGCGCGGTTGGCCCGTACCTACAGCCACGAGGTCGTTGCACTTTACGTATTAATCAGCTGATCACTACTTCTGACTTAATTAAACACAGAACCCAATAAGTTATTCCAATTTTCCATTCATACTTTTACGGGCTTAGGACCGTCATAAAGCCCAGACCTCAAGCGCGCCAGTCCGACAGACCCCGAGTGGTCCGCGGTGGGCGCTGAAGCAGCTGGACCGGGAGCTTCAATGATAATGATAAATGGTGCGGAACAAACTCCGCACCTGGGCCCCCCCGTTGACGCAGAGTCTCCGGCCCCAGCTAGTGGAGGACGTGGTGAGCGCTCTGTTCCCGTTGCGAGGGGACCATGCTCCCCCACCTATGGCTCCGCCATCCGCGGTGCCCGATGCGGACCACACTGACGACGACGATACTCCGGAGGTGACCGAGGTAGACCTGAGAGCGGCGGTTAATAGGCTCAAGGCCAGAAACACCGCCCCAGGACCCGATGGCTTACCTGGGCAAGCCTGGGTCCTGGCCTCGGAGGCTCTCGGGCCTCGACTACGTGGGCTCCTAAGCGCGTGCATGGAGAGGGGCCAGTTCCCACGTCGCTGGAAGACTGGGAAACTGGTCCTCATTGGGAAGCCAGGGCGCCCTGCGGACTCTCCGTCCGCATACCGGCCCATCGTGCTGCTTGACGAGGTGGGCAAGCTCTTTGAAAGAGTAATTGCAAACCGCCTCGTCAAGCACTTGATTAGAGTTGGGCCGGATCTGGCGGAGAACCAGTTTGGTTTCCGCACAGGGCGCTCGACGGTGGACGCCATCATGCG
Organism: Hecatera dysodea; assembly: GCA_905332915.2. Classification (NCBI taxonomy): domain Eukaryota; kingdom Metazoa; phylum Arthropoda; class Insecta; order Lepidoptera; family Noctuidae; genus Hecatera; species Hecatera dysodea. Next base: position 5,177,813 of record HG995288.1, on the reverse strand, counting down.
CGTGAGAGCCCTCACGACGGGGGAGGCGATTTCCCGGGGTGGGGTGGTCGTGGCGATGTCCCTTGACATCGCCAACGCCTTTAATTCCCTGCCCTGGAGTTGCATCAGGGAGGCACTCCGGTATCACCGGGTGCCAACCTACCTCCGTCGCGTGGTCGAGGACTACCTGACGGATAGAGCCGTCATCTACCCCGGTCACCGGGGAGAGTGGAACCGGCGAGAGATGTCGTGCGGTGTTCCACAGGGTTCGGTTCTGGGGCCGCCCCTGTGGAACATCGGCTACGACTGGGTGCTGCGCGCCGACCTCCCACGCGGCGTCAGCGTAGTCTGCTACGCTGACGACACGCTGGTTCTGGCGCAAGGGGGGTCGCACCAGGCGGCGGCTGAGTTGATGACACGCGGGGTTGCGATAGTCGTTGACAGAATCCGGCAACTGGGTCTCGAGGTGGCCCTGCACAAGTCCGAGGCCATGTGCTTTCATGGCTCTCGGAACCGGCCACCACCGGGACCCCAGCTAACGGTAGGAGGGGTTCACATCGGCGTCGGGTCAACGATGAGGTACCTGGGCCTCGTCCTCGACAGCCGGTGGAACTTCGCGGAGCATTTCCGACGTTTGGCCCCCAAACTAGGGCGGGCCGGGGCAGCCTTCAAGCGGCTCTTGCCCAATCTAGGGGGTCCAAGCGCCTCCTGCCGGAGGCTGTACGCGGGGATCGTGCGGTCCATGGCCCTTTACGGGGCCCCAGTGTGGGCGCTGTCGCTGAGGCGACTGCCAGCGCGCCACCTGGTCTCGGCCCAGAGGGTCATGGCCATTCGGCTAGTCCGGGGATACCGCACGGTCTCTGGCGAGGCGGCGAATCTCCTTGCCGGATTGCTGCCGTGGGATCTGGAGGCGAGAGCCCTCGCGCACGTTTACGCGTTGCGCGTGGAGGCGCTAAGCCGGGGTGAAACTCTGCTGCCACGGCAAATTGCTGCGCAGCGGACGGAGCTCCGGCGGGATCTCACGGAGGTTTGGAGACAGCGACTATCGCAACCCAGTGCTGGGCACGCCACTATTTTGGCGATAAGTCCCCTCTTTGAGGCGTGGCTGGAGAGACGTCACGGCGTCCTCACCTTCCGCCTGACGCAGGTGCTCACCGGACACGGCTGTTTCGGGAGGTACCTGTGTCGGATCCAGCGGGAGGATACGTCCGGGTGTCATCACTGTGTGGATCGCCCGGAGGACACGGTGGAGCATACGGTGGAGGTCTGCCCTGCTTGGGCGGAGCACCGCCGTGTCCTCGTCGAGGCGATCGGCGGCGGCGACCTCTCGCGTCCGGCCCTGGTTCAAGCCATGGTCCGGAGCGAGGAGGCATGGGAAGCGGTCGCCTCCTTCTGCGAAGCAGTAATGCTAGCGAAGGAGGAGGCGGAACGCGTGCGTGAGAGGGAAACCTCACGCCCAAGCCGCCGCAACAGAAGAAGACGCCCCGGGCGTCGGGAAACGCAGGGCGATTCCCGGCCACCGTAGGCGCGGGCCTGCGGATGGCGAGCTATGGGTGGCTCGCCGTCCGATAGCAACCAGGCCAGAGTCGACGGCGCGTCGTGTTCCACGCGCGCCTCAAAGAGCCGTCAGCAATGTAGACGGGGCCCCATAGGGTCAGTGCCTGCTAGGGTTGCGGATTTTGTTCGAAAGAGTCACCGCAGCCCTGGAACGCAAAGGGCACAAGAAGGATCACGGGTGGGTTTTAGTCAGTAAGAGTCTGACACTCCCTTCCGCTCCGCCCAGAGCGGGAGAAGTCATTTGATGATTTCCCATCCAGAAAAAAAAAGGACCGTCATAAATACTTTTTTGCCTACAACTTATAAATCACTGAGAAACTAATAAAAATCAAGACAGTTCTCTTTCTCTTTAAAAAAAGTCTGATTTAGATATTTGAGTATTTAAAGCGTAGGTACTTAAAAGATGGAATCAACCTATTTACAATGATTTTGATTACCTAACCTACTTTTAAATGTTTATTTACAAGGTACGAGTAAGTACTTACATTTCTCGGTGGCGGAGTTTATGAACACTTTTTTAATGATTTGAAAAAAAAAAACATTATTTTTTTTTAGTTTAACTTTGTGTTTCGATAGTACTACTGATGGGTAATCGTCCTGCCGCGGGAAAACAACCATTAAGATTGCACACTGTATATTTAGATTATTTTAATTATCTAGTACTTATTAGGAGTACGTATCTGTTATGCACTTATTTACAGCGTGTCATGATTAATCGGCTTATTTTATATACCTCCAGTATGAAAACTTTGCTATCAGATAAGTTAGGTATAATATGTGAACTGATTGTGGTCATTATTATTTATCATTGGCGCAAGGTTCCCAGAAGTGCTGACAAATATTTATCACAGAGTCATTTTGTTGCTATTCATTCAAACAATATTATTAAAGAAATATTTATGGCTGTTTGGTATCTAGTCTTCACTATGACGACGAATTTAGGTATCTAATCGATTTTGGCAAAGCAAAATGACTTCTTCCGCTCTGATAGGTGCGGAAGGGAGTGTCAAATTCTTACTGACTAATCCCCATCCGTGTCCCTTCAAATGTCCTTTGCGTTCCAGGGCCGCGGTAACTCTTTCGAACTAATAGGGATGTTTCCCGAGTAAAAAATATTTGATTATGTTTAGTCCGTCAGTTAGATTATAGAAAAATATTGGACACGTATTTTTTCCTTTATCAAATCTATAAAAACTGACGAAGATACAAAGTATCAAAGATCAGGAGTGGGGGCTTGTGAAGTCACGGCTCGGTAAAAATTGTAGCGAGTAGTGACGTCACACGAGTTTTCAACGCACTGTATCGTCTTCATTTTTTGCTTACGTGAAAAAAGAAAAAATACGTGTCAAATATTTTTTGGAAATCTATCTGACGGACTAATTCGATTTTTTTAGTTAACTACCCTATTCCACAACACTTCAAGCTCACTTCATTGATGATTTTGCGGTGAGTTATTAAAAATCCGCAACTTGCAAAGCAAGCTTAGAAGCTAAAGATGGGAGTTTTTGACGAGTCATTTTAGCCGGTTTAATGATTTTATTTTAGTCTATGCATAGTTTTAGACAGAAAGCTAAACTGATAAACCATAAACAGTGCTATTCTGTAAACATGGAACTTGGGTAAAGTGGGCATGTGCTGAACTGTCGATCCAAGCGTCGTCTAGTGAATGACGGCTTACTTCAAGCTAACTTTTTCCGTATGGGAATTCATCAAATGTCTTCTCCCGCTCTGGGCGGAGCGGAAGGGAGTGTCAGACTCTTACTGACTAAAACCCACCCGTGATCCTTCTAGTGCCCTTTGCGTTCCAGGGCCGCGGTGACCCTTTGGAACAAATTCCGCAACATTTCAAGCTATCGATGCTTTGGCGGTGAGTTATTAACAGAGTCTCTCTCAGAGATCTCTGGTTAAATTGTGTTTGTTTGTTCATAGATGTACATATGTTAAGCGTAATCTTTGGAAATTACGACCTCAATAGTATTACATTTTGATTGATAGGTTGTTGCACTGTCACACAGGAGCAAAGGAGCGGGAAAATTTCAGGCGCTAATAATACCAAAATACCTTATTTAGACGGGAGCACCACACCACGTGGGTGGGGGTTTTAAGTCAGTAAGAATCCTCCAAATTCAGGGACATGAGATGGTCCAGCCTTTGCGTTCCAGGGCTGTGATTAATCTTTCGAACAAATCTGCAACCCTGACAGGCACTGGCCCTTGTGAGGCCTGAACTTAACGCGCTATCGACCCGGGCCTGATCCTTATCGGACGACGAGCTTCCCGTCGCTTGTCCGTAGGCCCACACGTACGGTGCCTGAAGTTACAGTTTCGCTGAGTGTCATATGCTAATTTTTTTATCCCGGAAAAAGAACGATACCTCAGAAAAGATAGGAGCAAAGAGGCGGAGAAAAGTTAGTAGCACATAATATGCCGTAGATCTGTGCTGCATTCATAAAGTTTACCATAAAGCACATTCTATCCTTTTTTTCCATCGCTAGAAGTTGTTAAACAATCTCCATTACAGCCAATCAACAAAGACATGTCTCACAAGCAAGGCATCTCAAGTTCCCGGCGTAAAGTAATAACTCGATTCGACGCTTGTAAGGGGAATTTCACAAGAATACTAGCTTCTGCGAGCGCATCTGCTTGCGTGATAAAAGGAAAAATTGCCGCCTCCAATCACCTCAACGAGGACACGGCGTTACTTCGCCCAAGCAGGGCAGACCTCCACCGTATGTTCCACCGTGTCCTCCGGGCGATTCACATAATGTTGACACCCGGACGTGTCCTCCCACTGAATCCAAAACAGGTACCTACCGAAACAACAGTATTCCTTGGGCACTTGCGTCAAGCAGAAGGTGAGGTGGACGTCGTGGCGTCTCTCCAACCACTCCTTAAAGAGGGGACTTATCGGCGCAATACTGGCGTGGCCAATAATACCAAACCTGAAGTTGCAGTTTCGCCGGAAAAAGCACGATACCTCTGAAAGCTATAGGAGCAAAGCAGCGGGGAACAGTTAGTAGCACATAATATTCTGTAGATCCGTGCCGTACTCATAAAGTTTACCATAAAGCACATTCTATCCTGTCTTACCAGCGCTGGAATAAGTTATAAAACAATCTCCATTACTTACAGCCAATCACTACCGCAGACATCTCAAGTTCCCGGCGTAAAGTAATAACTCGATTCGGCGCTTGTAAGAGGAATTTTTCACGAGAATTACATTAGTCTCATACTAGCTTCTGTGAGCGACTTCGCCCGAGTGAAAGGCGGGAAATATTCAAAGTATTCCAAGAAACCTAAGTGGTGGAAAATAAGGGATTAAGGTGCGAGAATTAGACAAAGCCAAACTTGTCGGTCTGAAGTGTTGATTTATTTACTACTAGCTTCTGCCAGCGACTTCGTCCGCGTGGAATAGTTACTTTACCCCCGATTTTATTTATTTTTATTTATTTATTTCCAAAATACTTAAATCTATTTTAACAATGATTTTTGCCACACAACGAAAACCTCTCAGGGTTTATCTGTGTGCTGGCGAGCCGTTTATTTAATTATTACAAATTGATGTTGATACAGTCGAACTTGCATGATAGTAAAATAATTATACATAGACTTTATGTGTAAAGAAATACTTTGACTTACACTTGTAGCTTTTCGAACTCGTTTTGTATAAGGTTTGTAAATCTTCTGGAAGTTTATTAAGAATGTAAGGTACTAAATATTCTGCAATCCTCATTCCGTACACATTGTTGGTTTTTGGTAGAATGTATTTATTTTTTAGTGTAATGGACCTCAAGAAGTCAGGTCTTGTTTTTTCGGTTAGTAACTCAGGCCTATTTACTTCAGCAAGGGTGAAAAATTCAACTTTATTGAACACATTCATAACATTACAGTATTGAAATAGATCATCATCATTGTTTTTAAATTTATTTTTTATATGTTTAGGTGTAATGACTTTTAATATTCTTAATTGTAATTTATAAATATCTGATAGGTATGTATGGTAAGTTCTCCCGTAGCTGCTGAGACCGTAGTTAATAACCGAGTCTGCCAGGGCCATGTATAACATTCTTAATGTTTTATAAGGCAATTTATACTTTAAGATGCTAAGTTTACCTATAATAGACCTCAGCTTGTTGCAAACGTATTCTTTGTGAGGACCCCAACAGAATCGGCTGTCAACTATTAGACCGATGTACATGTGTTTATCGACTACTTCTAGCAGTGGGCATGCGCATGCCTTTGACGAGGTATGGAGGCAAGAATGTTCGTGTGCTATAATTGTCGGTATGGTGGTACATTTGTTGTGTGATGAACGTATGTGAACAACTTTGGTTTTAGATGCGTTAATTACTAATCCTACGTCATGAGCCCATTTACACATTTGATCGAAGTTAACTTGTAGGGATTTTTGAGCATCGGAGATGTTTTGATTGGCGACTAAGATACATGTGTCATCTGCAAACTGGTATACGGATCCCGAGTTTATAGCGTTACTCATATCGTTGACATAAAGCAAATACTCTGTTGGTCCTATTATTGATCCCTGGGCTGTTCCTTGCGTGGATGGAACCTTTGTACTAAGCTCATTTTCTATTTTAACAGTGGTATATCTGTTTGTATGATAACTTTTTAGTAATTCCAATAAAGGTCCTTGTATTCCGTTTCGTGACAGCTTATCATAAAGTATATCAAAACGGAGCATATCAAACGCTTTGCTAAAGTCTATAAAAAGTGTCAATACATGTTTTTTTTCATTAAGGTGTTTATTAACTTCATCAGTAAACTCTCGTAATAATTGTGTCGTACTCCTATCTTTCTGAAATCCATATTGTTTATTGTTTATTGCTCCGTATGTTTGTAAAAAGTTATTTATTTCATTACCAATATAACGTTCTATGATCTTATCAATACAAGACAATATGGTGATTGGACGGTAGTTATTGACGTCATCACGTGGACCCTTTTTGTGGATTGGACGTATTACCCATCTTTAAAAGATCGGGGTACGTACCAGTTCGCAAGCAACTATTAATTAAATGTGTAATAACTGGAACTAATTTATCTGAGACATACTTAATGTCTTTGGCTCGTATCCCGTCATATCCCGGGCTTTTTCTATCGTTAATTTGATTGATAATTCTTTCAACTGTATCTTCCCGCGCTCGTTTGATTCTTATCGATCTATCAGGAACTATCTCGTAAGTCCGTTTGTCTAGAATAGGTACATCGCATGAATTGCTTAGGTTCTTAATATTACTATTAAATTCTGACGCGAAGGTGTTGGCTAATGTTAATGGATTCGTTCGAAAAGCTACCAGTAATAAGTGTTCAATACTTTGCATAATTTTGCCGGTTAGGGTATTTACAATGCTCCAAATCTTTTTGCTATTTTTGAAACTTTGGGAAACTTCCATCATTATTTGTTTATTTTTTATATATTGTGTGTATTTGTTCGTTTTATTTCTATATCTATTATATAACAGCCTTTTTTGTGGGTTATTTTCATCTTTGAGCCATATATTATATAGTGAATCACGCTTCATACACATATTTTTAAGTCTTTTATTGGCCCATGTACATGTGTTACGTTTACTGAGACTGCTTTTACTAACTGTGAATTTACAATTATCGTATATATTGTTAAATTTTGTATGTATGAACGTAACAATTTCATTAGGGCAATTATATTGAAGGGGTATGGTCCAGTCTATACTATTCAATTCATTGTACACTCTGCGATTATCTATCTTTGTTATTAATTGACTAGAAGAGTGTGAGTCATGCTTGTTTACCGCGCACATTATAGCGCAACCGGTTATGCAGTGGTCGGCCGGCGAGGTATTAACAACAGATGTATAAATGTTATATGAACTAGTATTCCGGATAAACACATGATCTATACATGACTTGGTTATTTTATCACCATATTTTTCTATGCGCGTATACGAACTAATACTACTAATTAATCCCAGAGTGCACAACGAATCTAAATATTGTTTTACTAAGGGGTTACATAATTTTAAATCTATATTTATATCTCCCATTATTACATAATCCTGTTTTATGGGACTCTTCGCTACTATAGATGATAATTCTTTTATAAATCTATGTTTTGATGTGCCAGGCGGTCTATATACGGCACATAGGCCGACTTTCAGACTATTAAAACTTATTTCACCGGTCACACATTCAAACTCTTGTGTACACAAGTTACTATATCTCATGAAAGATGCAGACTTATGAATATATTTTGAAACTCTCAGCCCGATCGGTTTAAAATTGACAAAAGATAGACATGCTGTTTCGGGATATTTTTTAGATAATTTTATGTAGAACATTTCCGTAATACATGATTTCTATGTAACTTTAACCATTAAGGCTACACACGCGACGGAAGCTTAAAAAATGGAGTAACTTCTTCCGTTTTCCCAACATTTTCCTTCACTGCTCTGCTCCTATTGATTGTAGCGTGATGAAAAGTATACTATAACCTGCCCAGGAGTATGAAGAATAATTGCACCAAGTTTCGTTAAAATCGGTCGAGTAGTTTTTGTTTCTATAAAGAACATACAGACAGACAGACAGACAGACAGACAGACAGACAGACAGACAGACAGACAAAAATTTTACTGATTGCATTTTTGGCACCAGTATCGATCACTAATCACCCCCTGATAGTTATTTTGAAAATATATTCCTTGTACAGAATTGTGAAAATATATTCCTTGTACAGAATTGACCTCTCTACAGATTTATTATAAGTATAGATGTATACAGGTGTGGTTACCGATCTTTTATATTTAACACACACTGATCCATTGTTGTTAATTATATAAATCAATGGTTAAAAATTTGTAAATATGTGAGTACTATATCCCTTACTAGCAAATTTATTAATTTTGCTTCTGCTGTCATTACTTTGTTGTACCTATTTATTTGGGTGCATCGTCCTCACATATAATCAATTGGTTAATGTATACAAAATATTGTAAAACTTTTATTTGAAAAGAGTAACTATGAAGTTTCTTGTCCGTTCTTCTCCATAAGAATCTTCTTAATGCGAATGGACAACTAGAGTCACTATAATATTTTTATTTTCAAAATGTTTTGACGTACAAAAGTGCCATTTAATGGCCTAGTTCAAATAAATGAATTGACTTTGACTTTGAATGAAAGTATACCATGTCCTATTCTTCAGTATCGGAAAACGAGTTATGGATCTGAAATAGAATTGTATAGGGCATTGGTGAGCCGCGGTGATGATAGTAACATGGTGAGCACTTGTTCAGTATTTGTAAGCCCCCCGGCTTACAAATACTGAGTCTAATACGAGTTTTGAAACTTACTTTCGGATAAAGGTTATCTTACTTCTGATTTCATATCACAGCGACTTTTACTCTAGCAGCCTATAGTTAGCCTGCCATTAGGCTAAAATTATAAAGCTAAAGAACTACTAACACTAGTATTAAGTTTTATTACTGTTTACTAACACGCTGGATCCTTGTTGTCCGAAAATAAATATTATATTAAAGCAGATAAATTATTGTGAACACATGCTATTCGATCGCGTTAATGTAAACTTTTCGATTCTTATTTTAAATCGAATGGTAAAATAAGGTTCCCATTATTTTTATGTGCCGTGTGGTGACAGAGGGTACATTTTATTTCAAAATTGACGTTTAGTTTAACGTGATCGAGTAAGGTCACTCAAAGACGAAGTGTGTGTCGAGCAGTTTCTCGCTGATGTGAGAATATGGACGACATTGTTGCTAGAACCTGGATGAGTTAGTCATGTCATCATTAAGTGTTCATGGTCTACTCGTGTGCCGAATTTCATAGAAATCCGTTGAAGTGTGACTGATGCACAAACATAGAGACAGATATTCACACTTTTTACATTAGTAGCATACTTTCATATTCTCACATCCGCGAACCACAAATTCAAATATATTGTAATCCATTTTGCATCAATTTCGTGTGCCTCGTGCGTTTCTTGAATAAACCAATTTTCGGCAATATTTGCTTTGCGCATTGAAGAAAAGATAAGGGGCCGATCACACGTTTTATGAGCAAAAGCTTTTTTAACGTTAACATCCGCAAAATGTTTTATTTATCGTATCAAGATAAAATAGCCTCATTATAATAAGTTCGCATACGTTGTTAAAATTTTGCATAGTCGATTTAGCCCATATTAAAAGTAATTTGTAACTGAGATTTTAAAGTGACTGGTAATTGAGAGCGTTCCTTGAAATACGTTGGACTAGAACTAATTTACAATGATTGAATCTCGAAAAAGTATGTTTCAAAGTGTTCTTGAGTTCCTTTTTTTTACAAATTTTGCGAAACCTATTCGCTCTGAATAATAAACTACTTTACTTTTCTGTCAGCTCATGAATTAAAATCCGCAATCGTTGTTAATTAGCTTTAGTGCAACCTATTTTGGGGAATGTACCCAATGAAAGATGGCCAATGAAACAAAGTCCTCTAGCAAACATAAATATCTCGATGTTATGCCACAGTTGCGTCCACCATGACAATTATTCACGTCGGCATCGTTACACACGTGTGGCTTCATTTGTGAGCGTATGCAGAGATAAACAAGCCTCCTGTCCCGAATCTATGAATGTACATAGAGTAGTAGTTAACAGGTGTAAGTAATAAATGATCTAGCCTTAGGCCACGCGCATTTTAGCTTGCGTATTTTCTTGCGAAATGCATGAATGATCCCGATTTTTAGTGCTGAGTGAATGTTATACAGGCTTATTTTTAAAACACCAACAACCTCTTAAGGGATCATTATACTCATCATTATGAACATAAACATAAATCGCGAAAAAAAAATTCAGCTGTTCCCTACATTTTGATTTGTTATACGAACATAAATGTAAGGAACAGCTGATTTTTTGGACTCCGTGAGATTTTAATAAATCTTTATTAGATTATACTCTCAAAAAAAAACATCTTGTTTTACAATAAATACCATTCGAACTCAATAGATTCCAATATAGGCGTGTCTTATGAAGAAAAATTAGTTCACAATTTCACGCGATATTTTACAATCATACGACGTTTGCAATTTCCCGGTGACACGTGTATGTTTTAATCAGATTGCCTAGACTCAAAAATCATCTACTGTATCTTCATTTCAATGTTATGCACAGTTGCTTAAAATGTTACTTTATATCTATATAAATACAGGTATGTGTGTAGTCTAGAATATGTGTACAGATGGTGTCTGAGGTAGGCATGAAAAAACCTGTGTTATAGATCACCAGGTAATAATAAACGTACTATACGTAACATAAAAATGTCGTGTGTGCACCCCTTAAAACGTGGCTTTAAAAGATGTTAATATACGATATACTTTCATCTTCACGTCCTTATCACGTTAAAAGGATGTCGCTTAACTTCGTTCCACGCAATTTGCGTGTACTGCGTTATGTCAAATTTTGATGTGAAGCTCTAATGTATAGAACGCGCGGCGAGTAACCATAAAGTCAGTTTCAAAGTAAACATTTTTCATTAACGATAACTTAATTTATTTTGTTCTAAGACATCAAAATGAAAAATATGTATTGACATAAGAATCTTCACACATAACACTCGTCTCATAAAATTCGTTTTAAGTTTAATTTGTCAGAGATTGTTTGTGAAAAAAATATCATATTATATAGAATAGTAGATACTTTATTGCACACAAAAATAAATATAACTCTAATAAATAAACTTAATTCTATGGGTATATGAGTGGGTTTTGTTATTTTTAATGTATTGTTCGTTGGTGTTTAAATTTAAGGCCTATAATTTCCTGCTAGGGTTGCGGAACTTGTTGGAAAGAGTTACCGCGGCCCTGGAACGTCAGTAAGAGTCTGACACTCCCTTCCGCTCCGCCCAGAACGGGAAAAGTCATTTGATGATTTCCCATCCAGAAAAAAAGGCCTATAATTTACACAAAGTATGTCAACGTATCGGGGAAGAATGGAAGCAGAACAAAATCTTTTTTTAGGGTTTCTAGTGATCAGGAGCGTTGATTGTGAACAATGTCCAACTTTTTTAGAAACGTTTTGCTTTCCGAAGATTGAAAGTCATCTTAAGGGCAATGAAGAAGGGTCGGCTTGGGGTTTTGCTTCATGAACAGACATGAATAGTTCCACAGAAGAATCAAGGTTACAATAGAGTGTAGAATGGAAAACTTTATTTTTTTCTCTCCGTCTCTATAATTTCTTGTTCATAATTTTCAAATTACTTTTTATATTTATTTTAATTTTATGCCTAACTAGCAGCGCCCCGCGGTTTCACTCACGTAGTAGTAGAATACGGGGATGAAATATAGCCTATGTTACTCAGGGTGAATGTAACTTTCTAGTGGTGAAAGAATTTTTGAAATCGGTCCAGTAGTTTTTGAGTTTATTCGTTACACACAAAAATATAATAATACAAATCGCTCCTCTTTATAATATTAGTATAGAAGTATAGATAATTACAAATCTTTCATTTATTTCGGGTAATAAAAACCCATAACATACATAATATGTACCTTATAAACTTTTTTATAAATTATCTGTTTTTTAAACATGTAAAAACTGACAATTTAATAATAACAGGACTGTTTACGAGAATTTCTAACACTACAGCTGTTGTATTTAAGAATGGCAATAGCGGTCACTACATTTATTGACATATTTAATTTAATCAACTTAGACATCACAGAACCCTTCACAATCAACAACTTCTTGTGACCCTCATAATTTTCGACTAACGAAAACCGGCCAAGTGCGAGACGCAATCGCGCCCAAAGGATTCGAATCTAAAAGTTTTTTTTTTTTAACATAGTAGAAATTTCTAAAACACCTACAAAGTCAGCAGCACATGAACGCTATTAACCTCGACTCAGCATTGTACGTGACATAAAGCTAAAAGGTTTACATTACTCTACAGAAAAAGCCTTAATTTGCTTAAAAATCTCGACTACACTGCTATAATTGTTGTATTTTAGCATGACAGTACCGTACCACCTATGTACATTTACAGGCTGTTTTAATGTACCTAATCAAATCAGAAATACAGTTTTGAAATCTCAAAGCCGTTCGGAAACAACAACTATCGTGAACCTCAACATTTTTAGGGTTTCTAAATGTCTATGTAGAGAGGTATGAGATAGGGACCTTTTTTGGCCTCGCACAGTTTAAAATTAATAATACTTTTATTTTATTTTTCTTTGTTTAATGTGCGAGTCCAAAATAAATATTTTTCTTTCTTTCTTTTAAAAAACCTCGTGCTTCTTGTATGTCTCTCCGTCTGTCACTATCAATTCGTCTGTCAACCACTTGGCTGGTCGGACGGAGTCGAGCTTGCGTACAAAGGCAACGAATCATCCATTTTCATTTTTTTTTTTTAAATTAACTTGTTAAACAAAATGAAAACGGAACTCGAAAAAGCGAAACATACATTAGTGATTTTCTGGTTTCTACGAAGAAATATTAGAGAAAGGCCAAAGACCACATTGGATTCGCTTTTACGAAACAATTTCACTACTAAAAGCATTAAGGAATATTCATAAAACCTAAGATTGTCTGGAACAGACACATTAAGTAGTTACAGCAGAGCGTTTATGTTTCATTTAACACACCACATATTTTGTTCGCTAGAAAAATACAATGAATTTACAGAACATTTCAATATTACATTATATTTTACGTGTTTCATATAAGCGTATATCGTAAGCTTGCGGTGTCTGCATGCGGTAAAATAATAAAATTTACAGTGAATATGCAAGAAATAATCTATACTAATATTGTAAAGAGGCAAAGTTTGTGAGGTTGTAATTAATGTTTGGAATTTGCTTTAGCCAATTGAAAGCCACATTATTTGTGAGTATCATAGGCTATATTTTATCCCCGTATTCCCACGGTAATAGGAACAACGTGGGTAAAACCGCGGGGCGCTGCTTGTCATAAATAAAGAAGAATTATTGAAATTAAAAATAGATGTAATTTGTAATTGCATATATGTTTAGGGTTTTATAAATACATACATCCAGGAGATCATACAAAGTCTCAAAAAACTTCAAAGAACATAAGTGTACATAAGTTAAAATTAAACCTAAAGTTCTTTTTTTTTAATCTTAATTTCTTACTAATATTCCTCAGTCCTGATAGGTACTCCAAACTACCAAAAAAATGTATGAAAGATTTTTACGAAGAAGATAAAAAACACAGAGATAACACTAGTGTATTTGCGCCATAGACAGCTACACCAAATTGAATACCCCCAAGTCATTTCCCGTCACTATAACCTCGTTATAACCCCAGTACATGCGTTGACAAACAATTACTGCGCTCTGCAGCGCCCTCTACTCCAAACACAACCACTATGGAACCTGTTACCGCATCAATTAAAGATAAAAGGTCCATATTGCGGGGAAATGGCCGTGGCCACAGCTGCTCTAAAAGGCTTAAAAAGTCAGAAAATAAACTGGCCAATAAAGGTGAAATAATTTGTTTTGGTGCTATTATTTAAAGCTGGCATTATTTTATTCGTACAGACTGACCCTGCTCAACCCATGGGTTTAATCGCGATTTAGAGATTACGTCAAGAGGATTGATTGGTGTCCTCCTGTGGGCTTTACATTTGGTATGTTTGTATCTATTGTTAAGAATATGTACTTATCTCTGTATATATTAAATTTACAGTAGTGTCGCATCGATGAAAACCCCATTTTATGTCATGGAAATTTCTATCCATTCCAGGTTGCCTAGAAGAGATCGCGGAATGCGATAAGACCCATTCTCACCTTTTTCTTTGTTAATCTTGTTGTACAATAAAATATATAATCAATAAATAACTAAATACTAATGTCGATCACTAATCAGTACTACTCCACAACTGAATTTCTGGATGGCATGTTTACAATATCACAAATAGATTATTATTATTTTGGCGTCGATTGTGCGTTAGTACGTGGGAAATAGTGTAATGGTATGTTAATAATTGAGTAACTTCATTTTAAATATGTGTCTGTGTACCGGAAATCGGCATAATGTTAATTCACATTTTTAAGTTAACAATAAAGAATAATAAAATGGACAATTCAAAACATTTGAAATTGTTGCTTCGATAAGGTATATTTTTAGTACCTGCGTGTAGTGTAACACGTACATAACCACGTTGTTATCGAGCATAACTGACTAAAATATTCCCGCGCAACCATTAATAGTCTGAATTTTACGAATACCAGCCTAGACTGTGGCAACATGGCAGCTATTTCGCGAATTTCTGCTCGACTCACTAAAACAACAGACAAATTTATTTATTATTACCGCTTTTCTGAACTTGAAATCCTGGATGCTTTGAAAGCATTCTTACAATGTAACTATTCTGTATGTAGTTTTTATTTTTTAATAAATGATCAATGATATTTATTTTGTAAGTAGGTTGTTAATACCACTTTTACACGTCAATCTTTTTGGTCGTTATAAACTAGATGAGGCCGGTGTTTCCTAGCTGACTACCCTGAGAAGGAACACCGAAACAAACTCAGAGATCAGATTTTTCTTTTGAAGTCCATACAATTGTACTGGTCAAATCATATGAGGACCATGTAGGTTGGTGTCTGAAGTGGTATTTTGAAGAAAGTACCACACTCAGTTACCGAGTAGCTCAAACTTAGAACTTTAAGGAGCTCGTCGATTTGACGATCAATACTAAAGTAAGCTAAGGACATTAAAATAATCATCCCTGTTACTAAGTAGGCGCGTTCAGTACTCATAATAGATGTACAGAGCATCTATTATGAGTACAAAACTACCGCCAATGGACGAAGTTGTAACGCTTAATGGAAAAGTTCAGTGTTATCACGTGGGGCGAGGTCAACGACCTAAGCGGACGGTGCTCTTAAGTTTATCTAGTGGATTATGTTGCTTTAGTGTTTAATCTACTTTGTAGTACGAGGTTGAACGCAGAACGGCGTTGTTTTTTTTTCTTTACTTACTTACTCACAATAAATAATTTAAAATAGCCTAAAGCCCAATGGCCCAGTACTCCACGGACATTTGTATATGTCGTCCACCTTTGAAAATTAACGGTTCCTGAGAAATAATAATAAGAGGGTAAAACCGCGGGAAGACCTAGTGCTCTGCTCTTATGTTTCGTGAACAGAGTATATTGGGTAAAAATGTTTGCTAATGTGTACATGTCTAGCCGGTCCTTAGCCGATTTAAACATCGAGTAATTTTGCTTAAGCAAATATTAATCCTCTTTAGCCAAGTACCTACGTAAATTACTCTTTGACAATTTCTCTCTGAGGGATTTGTTTGCTTAAGGAAGGTACGGGTATATAATTATGTGTTTAGTAGGCTTATTTTCTTTTTCAAAGCGGCTCCATTTAAAACGGATTTAATTTCTCTCTTGACTTTTTAAATCGGTAGAAGAGCGCAAAGATTTGTTTTTTTTTTTTTACTGTAGTTCCACTGTATGGAGTTTTTTTGTATGTATTTTCTGTTTTGCAGTTCTTACTAGCCGCGACACGAAAAAGTCTAATACTTCCATTGTAAGTAAGCATAACGTACTTAAAATGGAAGTATATCCAAAATATATTTTGTGTATGGGTGGTAGGTATGTCCGCTAGAGTTTTTCTCCGAGTAATACCTGATCACTAAGGGTGATTTGAATAACTCTGTTCATTCATGCTCCTTCAGAAGCTAAACCATAATAATATGATTTTATTAGAAAACACGTTTGGCGCAGTGGTTGAACTATTGGCTGCTACGCCGCGTGTCGCGGGATTGATTCCCGCACTGATCTAATATTTATACGGTCTAAAGTTGTTCCAAATCTGTCTGTTTGGGTTTGTGAGTTTGTATGTTTGTAAACGCGCCCACTAAACAGGAGAAATTCCTAATGACGGCCAAACTTCTTAAAAAAAAAACATAGAAAACAGTTAACCAAAAACAGAATGCACAGAACAAACTCAAGACTCTCCAACAAAGTCTCAACATCAACTCATTTACAACGATTTAGGTACTATAGACATTAAGTAATGACCACTAATGACAAACAGTCATGACGTCATACCATAAAACTATGTTTAAAACGCTAAGAGATCGCACGCGCCGGGCGTCCGTATCGGTCGACACAAATGAGAGGCTGATGTCACGCTAATACTAATGTGGCGCCGGTAACTTAGATATTTTCTTGGAAGAGAAGTTATTTTTAAACGACAAGAATGGTTGACGTGGTTTTAAAAATAGTAACAGGTTAGATGATCCCACCTTGTTGTTATCCCATTGTGAAAAATAGAGTATTATTTTCTAATGGGTTTCTGTCGTGATCATAAAGGTACAGACCCACCGCGGCGCACGAAGAGGCCACGCATGTGTACGCCGTATGGGATTTCATACAAATTTTCACTATTTTGCGAAATTACAGAACTGATTTTAATGAAATTTGCTTATACATATGTATGAAGTACACATATAAGCAGGATAAATAGGTCTAAAAAGTGAGTTAAAACTTTTTCGAAATGTCTTTAAAAGATAAAGCTTATTATTTTCCGAGTGACTAATAACTTAAAAGTCGACTAAATGTTTGCAACAAATAAAATAACTTGCCAGCGATTAAATATTTTCGGGACTATTATATTATGTAAGGTTCAAACTTAAGGGTTTTATAAAAACTAAAAACTAGCAGCTGCGTTTAGGTAGCAAATAAACTATACCAGTCAATTGAAATATTAGGCGAGGAGCTATATATAATGACTTGGCGACTAATAATGTTAGTAGGGTGGCAAAGATAATATATTACCAACTATTTCGTGCCGTCTAAAAACCCACTTTCAGGCTTCGCTTTGCGGGCAGCTTTAAATGTTAAAACGAGTACAATAAAAAGGAATAAGAGTTAATTATTAATATTTTTTATCATAATTTCATGAAAACGGCGGAAAGTGCGATGGTTGGATACGAGTGTAGTGCGGGGTGGCGGGGTGCGTGCGAGTGCACTGCCTAGCTGACCCAGCAAACGTTATTTTGCCATATAAAATAAAAACAATATTTAGGGGTATTAATGAAGTTCTATATAATATAAAAGAAAGTCGCAGGTGAAATGTAGCTTTCTATTGCTGAAATAATTTTTAAAATATAGAACTTAAAGCCAAAAATGCTGTATCTCGCGGTTTCACCTACCTGCGCCATTTATTCTTTCTGGCTCAGTGTTCTTTCTTTCGTCTCCTAAGGGTGATAGCTTGATGTTAAATAATTATAGTTCTGGTATCCTGGTACTTTGTAAGTCTTCACTCACAATTCCAGCCCCAGAAATGCTTTGACATGTTTATGGTCTGCTGGTACACGTGCATCCTTACTTACAAATGTTTGACAGGTACGAAACAAAGGAACATTTAGGGAAAATGATTCATCTTTCATAATTATGCATTCGTTGAGTTTTCATTGTTTTTAAGATAATTTTGAAAAATAAGAGCCGCAAAATATTTTTTCTTCATGTCATTTTAGAGTTTATTTAAAGCTATTAAAAGTCACACAAATTATGTATAATATAAGCTAGTTTATATTTATTCTTTATACAAACAATTTTAAATAGAATCTGATTTGTATTATTTATGAATGCCCATTTTCTATTTTATTTTCATCGTTAAGTTTTCGCTTAGATATTAATTCAGCTCCCAAAAGAAAAACTTGATGCTAGTTTAAATTAAAACGGAGCTTATAACGGATATGTTAATATGCTACCTTTTACTTATTACGATACTCCTTATTAGCTGCCAACCCATTATATATGGTACCCACTCTATTTCTTTTTAAAACCTATATTCATTTTACTTAGTTGCTGCATTAAATACATGCCAAAAGATAATTGGAAATTTATGTTTGTATGGAAAATTTAAAATGGGTCTAATTTAACTGTAACACTATTACAACTATGTAAAAATATGTAAACAACAACATTTTTAGACCTATCTATCCTACTTATACGAGTAAAGTTTCACTAAAATCGGTTCAGCCATTTCGGTAAATAAGGACTTGAGCTTCGCTTTGTAAGAAAATAAATGTGATTGTGTCCATTGCAACTTATGGACACGCTACGCTTCAATTTGCGTCATCGGTACAAGAGTGGTTCGAATATGGCGCTCACATAGCTCAACGCTTTCAACGCCATGCACGCTGTGCATGCGGTACACATTATACACGAATATTAACCCACGACTATATACAACTGTATAGCCGCACCTGTGCGCGGTGGACCATGCTACAGTTGTACATAGTTGTGGGTCTGTAGTCTGGGGCCGTATTATGACCTCTTAAAACCATCATGTTTTCGGTGTGAAAAAGAGACGGAGCTATACAGGATGAATAGCACTATCCTTTTCTCACACAGAAAACATGATGGTTTTAAGATGTCATAATAAGGCCCCTGTACTGCAATAGAATCGAATACTCATGTTGTCAAACAAATGAATCTAGCTAATATCCGTCGGGAGCCCGTGCGCAGCATGCGCTGGTTTGAGCCTTAAGATAATAATAAAATACTTTTTCAAATAAAAAAAAACCGACTTCTAAACAAAAAAAAGTATAAAATAACTTTAACTTCGAAACTCGGTGTTTTTGACTGTTTCTTCGTTTTTTGAACACCGACTTCCGAAATTAAAGTTATTTGAGTTGGTTGTTTTTTTTTTCTGGAAAAAGTTTTTTATTTTTCACTTTTAGTGGTCCCCCCCACCCCACTTAAACGCACCCATCTCAGCGTACGCGGTATAGATTGGTGGTAAACAATAACCAAACATACGATTTCAGCATTCATCACTATCATTTATTGAACAGTTCCGTTTCCCATCTCTGTTCTTCATCAGATCTTCACCAAACTAGAAAAGGACCATCTTAAAATACTAAGATACCTACTCTCTGAACCATCGTATACAATTTTATTTTTTTCATTTTACTTCGACAAGATAGCATGAGAACATCATCAATGTAGCTTAAGCCACGCATTATTAAGGACAACTCAAATACTAGTCGTCAGATCTCGATCATTAAATGGGACCACACGACAAGCACTAGCTTTCGAATAAAAAAGAATCATCAAAATCGGCTCACCCAGTACAAAGTTATGAGGCAACACACACAAAAAAAATACAGTCGAATTGAGAACCTCCTCCTTTTTTGGAACACAATGACATCTACTTCGTTATCAAAAATCAACCTCTGAAGAGGTAAATTAGGTTTTTATTTTTTACTAGCAGCGCCCCGCAGTTTTACCCGCGTAGTTCCCGGTCCCGTGGGAATATGGGGATAAAATATATCCTATGTCACCCGGGGATAGCGTAGCTTCCCAACAGTAAAAGAAATTTCAAATCCGTTCGGTAGTTTCGGAGCCTATTCAATACAAACAAATCTTTCCTCTTTATAACAGTCGTATATGTAGATGAGCTCCACAGTTTATAGAATAGTTTTACAGTTACATATTATAACTAACACTTTGAGATTTCGTGATTAATCAGTCAGTGAATGGTATTTCGCTTCGATATATTATATATATGTAGATGTAGTTCTCTATTGCTAATCCTTTTATCCTTAGAAAAACTGGTGACACTGGCTCGAGCAAAAAGCATTAGTAGGACTTATTTTCACTTAAAGCAGCCTAAAATGAAATGATTTATTACCAAGAAAAAATATACCAAAATTGCTAATACTTTCTTTTACTTTATGTTCGTAGACGTCACGTAGGCCCGCTACGAGAGCTGTAGCAGATAACGTAGCACTGCTACGACACTTTTCTAGGCCGATTTTTTTCAGTGTGGATACACAATAGGTTGACATAATATTGATTTATATTATTCTGTGGAGTTCTATGAAGGAAAGTATTGTTGTAAAGTAATGAGACTAAAGTATAAGATCCTCTTAGATCTCTTTTTTGTGTATAGGAAATCAACAAATGATTTCTAATATATATATATATATTTTCTATTTTATTTATTTGTTGTACACCTACCACAGTATTGTCTTTTTAACCCAAAGTTTGACTGGTAGAGAATGCCTTGTTGCATTAAGGCCGCCCATGTACCACTATTGTAGATAAAGTTTAAATAAATAAATAAATAAATTTCTTCCACTCTGGGCCAAACGGAAGGGAGCGTCAGACTCTTACTGACTAAAACCCATCCGTGTTCCTCCTAATGCCCTTTGTGGTCCATAGCCGTGGTGACTGTTTCTATCTATTCTAACCGCATTTTCAAATCAGATTAAGGGGGCAGCTCAGATGGTCGACGAGGCCAAAAAGTTGTAGTCTGACGACCATATTGAAAGATGCAGGGGTTAGAAAGACTTCTCAGGCCTTCGCGAACTTCCACAATCTGGTGAAGGCTAGTATGAATGTAATGTATGCGAGCGCATAGGACCGGTTGATGTGACGAAACATACCCACTTCGCGATTAAAAATGCACTCTTCTAGTACATTTGTTATGACTATTAAAATATACAATAAGTTACCGGAATACATCAAAAATATAAATCAAAATAATATATTTATCAATAAATTGAAAAAACAATTTCTTATACACAAAAGCTACTACACTGTTGAAGAATATTTTAGCGATAAATTTCAACAACAATTTTTACATAATATCTAAAATTCATAAATAATATTTAGTTAATTATAAATGATAACAAAAAATTCGTGCAATACATAAATATAACTTAAAACCAAATATATAAATACCATAAAAGCAAATAATATTATTTTTAATGAAACAATTTATCTTTTCTTAACAAAAAGCGCCTTCATCCTCCTGTAAAAAATAACTTTGCTGTGCCCGACAGGGTCCATAATTGATTCTATGTGTTTAATAACCAACTGTAATATGTACACATTATGGAATGCAATAAAGTATTGAGTATTGAAACTTGCCCCCCCCCCCCATGGCTAAGTCCATCAATGTCTTTTGACTGAAATCGTGACGATGGAGGTGGTATCGTATTTGTTTGAAACTCTTTGCCATTAGAACATATGTACGTGCGATCGACTGTACCTACGAACGGCGTATTTCGGTAATCCACTCCAATGTTAGCTTTAAAAGGTTTATTATTTTCATCCCCGCATAAGCTATGGACTAATTTGCCAGTATAAGAGAAAATATCTGTGTTATTGTATATTTTTGTACTGTCAAAAATTTGGAAAGAGACATTTTTTTTTCATAACTTCCTCTCCTTTCCATACAAAAGAAATTACGTTTTATTTTTAGCAATAATAACGCGTTTGCTTCATAGGTTTTCTTTTATTCCCGCACCATCATAAACACGATAAAAAAAAACATCTTCGACTTTCCTCAAGCCCATAAAACTATGAATTACAGTGGACGTAGCAGAACAAAAAACAATGGAGAAGGTTCATTTTCCTGACACTAATACTTTTTGTTTGTATTTACATTTTGACTCTTTTGGTCATCTGGTTGCTATGTTGAGGATCCTGGGTTGGTTCATGGTTCAGGCAGTGTTCGCAGCAACAGTTATCGCGCAGAAGGAGGCTGCGGAAAGGGAAAGGAAGATCTCGACTCGATCTCGGATTACGAAAGCCACATATGTTCCCGCGATCCCCGGCGTAGGTGAGAGATAGAACACCGGGGTGGTTTTAGTCAGTGAGAGTCTGACAGACCCCTCCACCCACCCCAGGTAGGAGAACATCCATGAGGATTTCCCCTGTAAAAAAAGTGTTTAAGTCACAACTAGCTCGCCCAACTATAACTTGGTTTGGGACTAATGAACCTCTTGCAGCCCTTTGATTTTGGATTTTTTTTCTACTGATCGATTTTTTTTTTTGTTTTTTAGTTTTGCAACTATTTAGTTGATAATATGCAACAACTAAATAGTTGTTCGATCCAAAATTGTATGACTGGCTTGGCCTTTAGTGTACCTTTTTCGGTACGGTGGGACCGGAGAAGTGAAATATGACATAAGTTTTTTCAGACGACGTGCCTGCCTAGCCTTTTCCCAAATATGTTAGGGTCGGCTTCCAGTCTACAGGTTGCAGCTAAGTGCCGGTACCATCAGTGGAGCAACAGCCGATCTGCCTTCCACAATGCAGTAATGGGGTAATACTGGTGGTATGTATGGTATAGTCCTCGGCAATACTGGTGTCAGATTTTATGGCTACTGTATACGCGTAACGAATATCAAAGGTATTTTGATTATAGCCGGGTCCAGCGGCTTAACGTGCTTCACGAGGCACGGAGGAATTTTGTATGTAATGGAATTGTACTGACCTCGGCAAAATCCCGTACCTACGACTATTTGTAAATGTCATACTTGTTTCAGTCAACTGTATTGTCTTTTTAAGGAGATGATAATAGTTTAGTTCACATATGTGAAGAGTTTTTCGGTCATTCTATAAAGCAGACCTTCTGCAAGCTTATTTTGTAATTAAAATATGAAATGAAATAATGTAGACAAGCACTTTACGATATGAGACTATGACCTTAGAAGCCGCTCACAACACGACTTATCGTAGCTTAGCGTGCGTGTACGTATCTTTATAAATACGTGTATAGATTGGTAAGTAAAGTCAAGGATATTCATAGTTTACCATTTTTGACACCAATCTATACCAATATAATAAAGGGGATAGATTGTTTGTTTGTTTGTACCGTATAAGCTGCACTGCTACTGGACCAATTCAAACTTTTTGTAATTTTTGATATTTTGTTCGACCAATCGATGATTTTATTTTGTTTTTTAGCTGTGCAACTATTTAGATGATAATATGCAGATCTCTATTGTTCTCCATAAGCTTTGGACACACAACTAAATACTTTTTCGATCCAAAATTGTATGAATATCTTTGCCTTTAGCGTTCCGTTTTCCGTACGCTGAGACCTGAGACGTTAACCATTTTTTCACCAATGGAAAGCCACATCATCGGCGAGTAGCATAGGCCAAAATTAATCCCCATATTCCCAATGGAAACGGGTACTACGCGGGTGAAACCGCGGAGCGCTGCTAGTTCCCAATAAATTCACTACATTTTAAAGGGTGGTCGACTAAACCAGAGGTTTGACCTGCGGGCGTACCATGAGGTGTTAAAACGTGAATCTTCCGAGCTAGAAAGAGGGATAGAGTTATACACCCTATATAGCTCCATCCCTTTTTCTCGCTCGGAAGACTCACGTTTTAAGACGTCATGGTACGCCCGCAGATCTGACATGAGCCGCCTTTTTGCTCAAAGAATCAGCATGGCATTGCTGTCAAAGTTCTGGAAACTTTGCCCGTTAACAGCGATGTGCACGCTCATTAATACTGTCTCTATCATCTTTATAAACGCTTGTACGTGTACATATGTACATGTTATTTAGTTTTATTTTTATATTCCAAATGTTCCACAAATGAATCCACCTCAAACCATGAAATGATAGTTATTATATTAACATTAATCGAAAGTTTCTTCCATTGACATAGCCACTGAGTTGAAGTGTATGTATGCTCCCTAATAGTGCATAACGTAGTAAGTACACTCCTTTATAATATAAGTATCATTTTAAGCTAAATAAGCAGGTTGCGGAATTTGTTCGAAAGAGTCACCGCGGCCCTGGAACGCAAAGGGCACAAGCAGGAACACGGGTGGGTTTTAGTCAGTAAGAGTCTGACACTCCCTTCCGCTCCGCCCAGAGCGGGAGAAGTCATTTGATGATTTCCCATCCAAAAAAAAAAAAAAAAAAAAAAAAAAAAAAAAAAAAAAAAAAAAAAAAAATAAGCAGTTTACAACAATGCGCATTGTATCATAAATTCGCTAGATATATTGATTAAAGTACATCCTATCAAGCTGGTTGTCTGATTCTAACGACCCTTGAAACCCCAACATTTCAGAGTGGTGTGAAGCTCCTTTAAACTGACTTTGAATATTATGTGCTTTATATTTAGTACCTAAGTTTTTAAATATCACATCATATGCTGAGATAGGAATCTTTTTGACCTGGCACATTTAATCTAATATCGTTAGTTTTTTTTTAAATTTATTTTACTAGCAGTTTTATTTTATTTTTATTTTTTTGTTTACTATTATTGTTTGTTTATATGTGTGTTATGTCATACTTAAGGAACCCTAAAATCTTAAGACTATGACCAATACCTACCGCATTGACGACGACCTACCGCGTTGCGCCCGCTGTCACCTGCACCGTGGAATTCGTCTTCTTAGCATTCCGATGGCGTGGGACCGAAGATTGTGCAATAGCAGTGATCGATATTGACTTAGTGCATTGGTGAACCACTCTTGTTTCTCACATCGAACAATTGTCACATATCCTAATTTTACCGCTTTATTGTAATAACTTTAATTAATTAAATACCTTAAGCAAATTATATCGGTTTCTTTTGCATCCTCCTGCAGCCGAACATAACTTGTGTACCTATCTTGTGCGAGTCCCAAATAAACATTTTTCTTTCTTTCTACCCATCTGTTACAAAGACAGCGCCACTGGAACGTCATTCCAGTGGCCAATGTTTTTTTTACTTTGACATTTTTAATCGATGAATATAATAGAATAGAAAACATTTATTCGCCACAGACAAAAACATACAAAGTAATAGAAATAATAGTAGGTACAGAATTGCGCTGAGCGTGCCCATACCGAAAGGGTTACCATCTCAGCAATTGCTGGGCGTCAGACACCCAGCAATTGCTGAGATGGTTTTCAGTTGGCACCCCGCAGTGACACACGGACGAGCTATGTAAGTAACAGTGTTTTTTTAATCTATACTAATATTATAAAGCTGAAGAGTTTGTTTGTTTGTTTGTTTGAACGCGCTAATCTCAGGAACTACTGGTCCGATTTGAAAAAATCTTTCAGTGTTAGATAGCCCATTTATCGAGGAAGGCTATAGGCTATATTTTATCCCCATATTCCCACGGGCACGGGAACTACGCGGGTGAAACCGCGAGGCGCTGCTAGTTCTTAAATAAAGTAATATGATAAAATAAAAGTTAGGAAAATCTATGTAGTAAATTAATTTAAATATCTATGTAGTTACATAAATGTGTGTAATCGCCAATATGGCGCATCTACTATACTCTGGGCGCATCAGTGGACCAATGGCAAGCAACCAGACCGGTTTATGATAGAATTTCTCATTTGTTTTGAGCTTCTTCTGTATTTCAATTTGTTTGAACCAACAAAATTGGATAGAGTCAACATTCAATCAATGTGAATCAATTTGGTAGAATCGTAAATTGTTCACTTTACGTTCTTTTGTTATTTATGGAAATGTAATAGAATAAGTGTTTGACATGATTAATATGCGTTAGTGGAAGAGTCACTTTTAAGTCGTTTCCATTTAGTATACGTTTAAGTAAATAGAATGCCACTGTTAAAGCCAACAAAGAAGATTAAAATATCATTTTTTAGTTTTTGTTTTTTAAGATCATCTTAATTCTTTATTGTACATTAAAAAAAAAACAACTTATACTATATTGCTTTACATATTAAAGTGAATGTACAAAAGCGAGCTTAACTCGTCGTAAAGTTGAATTTTCTCCCAGCAAACCTTGAGGGATAGAAAGAGATTAGCATAGAGGGTAGGGTCCAGTGCACAAATTTTACAATACAACACATTTTATCATACATACATAGATAGACATACCTACATACGCATATGAATACATATGTATAATATTAAAATATACATATACATAAGCAGCGACCCGCGGTTTCACCCGCGTTGTTCCAGTTCCCGTGATAATACGGGGATAAAATATAGCCTATGACACTCCACAATAACGTGTAGCTTTCTATTGGTGAAATAATTTTGAAAATTGGTTCAGAAGATCCAAAGATTACCCCTTACAACGTCACAAACTCACAAACCTTGCCTTTTTTATATACATACATATCCACGAATATTATGTCATAGCGAAAGAAAATGCTCTTTAACTTTCCTCTTGAACACATTATTTAATTTTTTGGGAATAATGGATGTGGGTAAGAATGGCTCAAATGGGATTGAGCGGTTCACGTTAGCCGCATACAAAGTTACCATGTGGGTAGGTCTCCACACAATGAGTGGGTGAAGAGTCACCGCGGCCCTGGAACGTAAAGGGCATAAGAAGGATCATGGGTGGGTTTTAGTCGGTAAGAGTCTGACATTCCCTTCCGCTCCACCAAGATCGCGAGAAGTCATTTGCTGATTTCCCACCCAGGAAAAAAATGGGTGCCCGGAGATTGGTGACCGGAGAGGGATGGCGCTGCCGAGACCGGCCCAGAAAGAGGTGGCGAGACGGCCTGGATGCGTACTATGAGGGCTTCTTGGAAGAACTTGGGAGAGGTCTTTGCTTAGCAGTGGAACAGTACGGGCTACTAAAAAAACCCTTCAGGCAACCAACAGGGCCAACTCATCAACTTTTAACAGTCTGTATGACTAATATTATAAAGAGGTAATGTTTGTGGGTTTGTGAGGTTGTGAGTTTGTTATGTTGTAAGGGGTAATCTCTGGATCTACTGAACCGATTTGACCTCCACTATCGCCGGGTGACATATGCTATATTTTATCCCCTTATTCCCACGGGAACGGACCTATGCGTGTGAAACCGCGAGGCACTGCTGGTCTGTCATAAACCCATATAATTTACATAAATTTTGCCAAATTGCGAATGAGACGAGAAAGTTGCTTGAAAACAAAATTCAATCTATACTAATATTATAAAGCTGAAGAGTTTGTTTGTTTGAACGCGCTAATCTCAGGAACTACTGGTTCGAATTGAAAATTTTTTTTGGGTTGAATAGACCATTTATCGAGGAAGGCTTTAGGCTATATATCATCACGCTTAAGCCAATAGGAGCGGAGCAGCGATAAAGAATGTTTTAAAATCGGGGATTCCACGGGGACGAAGTCGCGGACAACAGCTAGTATTATATATAAGTCAGTATTTTATTACTTCTGTATAACACCAAAATGTAAGAAATTGACCAAAGACATTACCCCGTCTGTATTTTTCACTTATCATTGCGACTGAGTTAATTTTCAAATGGATATAGGCCTTTTTCTAAACCGTATGCTATACATATACATGACAAAAGAGCGTTACGTTCAACACCTTATACAAATAATTGTTCCATTTAGCGACAAGAGCACTTAAGATAAGTATACACGATCGAACACTTCTAATGGCTTTCGTGACGTCACCATGTACTGCGCCCGTGAGTACTGGCATTAGGTATAATGTCTTTTCTCTTTGTTAAACACAATGGACAACACTGGTGTAGGTGAGGAGATTATGGGCTGCACTATTATGTCATAGGTTACGGGAAAAATAGGCTACCTAGTTTCTAGCCGGTAAGTGTCGCGGGGAGAATGAGAATAAGCGCCTTTGTCGCTTGAAAATAAAGTGTGTTTGCGCTTTAAGGCGCTTAGTGTTGTTGACAACTGGGTTCTGCCAGTATTGTGTCCGTCGAATATTCTCTTAGGGGAACCGCGTCTCGGGATAAAAAGAATCATATGTATACTCGTGTGCCAAGTTTCATCAAAACCAGCCAAGTGTGAGTCGGGCTCGCGAAAGAAGGGTTCCGTATCATTATCAAAAAAAAAACAGTATGATCTTTAGTTATTTGAATAAATAACTAAATATTCGGTGAATATTTCAAACTACCTGTTGCCATTATCAATATCGAGAAAAAAAAACACTATCGTTGTAAGAATGGGCACCTCCCCCCCCAATATTTATTTTGTTCTGTTAGTCGTGTATTTTTTGTTATAGCAGCAACAGAAATACATCAGCTGTGAAAATTTCAACTATCACGGTTCATTAGATACAGCCTAGTGACAGACGGACGCACCGACCGCGGAGTCTTAGTGATAGGGTCCCGTTTTACCATTTGGGTACGGAACCCCAAAAAATCCATTAAGATGTGAAGTGGTAACAGACAGACAACATGACAATCAACCAGACAGACAGATCATTTTACATTTTTAATATTAGAATGAATAGGTGGCATAGATAAGGTTCTAACCTAAAATTGCAATTCCAAAACATCATTACTTGGATCTTTAATTATAATATGTTAGTTTTAACTTAGTTTTAGGCACTATTATTGTATGGGAAATTTTATTACTTTTGGCTAAATGTAGACTTTTTTGTAAACGTTTTTATTTAAATAAATTATTATTATTATATTATATTTATAGATAGATATTACTTTTTTGTTAATTGAACGAAGACTAGATTTCCAGGTGTTCCTGTGCCCTCTTCATTGGCCTATAAACCAGAGCCAACCTCTAGAAAAGAGGGCAAGGATCATTGCCATCACTATTTTGTTTTAACACACGTCTTGACACCAGTATTTTCGCTGTAGCCAATTAATAGGGATATTTCCTGAGTAAAACACTATGATTCTATTTAGTCCGTCGCGTGTCGGTTTTTTTTTTTTTTTTACTTGATATAAACTAGTGCTTGACTGCGATCCCACCTGATGGTAAGCAGCGATGCAATCTCTGATGGTAAGGCGCACTAGTTTATGAGCCTATTCACTCTTGCCTTGAAGACATTCAGATTATAATCGGACGGGAAGACCGCCGGCAAATTGTTCCAATCCTTCGATGTTCGCGGTATAAACGACGAGGCAAAACGCTTAGTCCGGACCGTAGAAGTTTCAACAACATATGGATGGATACTCGCCGTACGTCGGGTCGTCCGATGGTAAAAAAGGGATGGCGGGATCAAGATTTTTTTTTTTATCTTATTAGATTATCAAAAAATATTGGACACGTATTTTTTGCTTTTTCAAATCTATAAAAGTTGACGTAGATATATGACGCATCAAAGATCAGGAGTGGGGGCACTGTATTGTCTTCGTTTTTTGTTTATGTGAAAAAATACGTGTCCAATATTTTTTGGAAATCTATTTGACGGACTAACTAGATTTTTTTAATCAACTACCCTATTGTAAACATGTAGTTATGAGAATGCAAACCTTAATCAAATCAAATTATTTATTTAACTCAAGTTTCACAATTTCAAGAGATTTTTATTTTTAAAGAGTAAATACAGTTCTTTTGGCGAGGCTATTTTTCGGCTAGAATGTATTAACTTAACAAAAATTACATTTCATATTTTAGGTTTATTTTAGTAAAGTTCTAAGAAAATATGCAGTACTTTTGGTGAGAGTATTTTTAGCAAGAATGTAATTAAATATTCAACATAAACTAAAAATATTTTAGCGTGTTCTCACAACTCACACTTGTCTCTTTTTAGTATTTACTTTTAGTGTTCAATTTTCCAATGTATCAGAAACATATTTGTCTCTGAAACATTTTCCGGGTAAAGTGCTTTTCCGTTCCATTTGTGGGTCATTTGTCATCATCAATATCTACTACCACTTTGGTCAGAAAAGGGGGTTGTCATCATATATCAATGAAATCTTTAATCTTTTCTAGTTTGCGATGCAAGCAAAGATAGTCATTCAAATATTTCATGGTTTAACGAAAAAATAAATTAATCTAAGATAGCAGAAGGCAAAATCTTATTAAAGACTAGCTTCTGCCAGCGACTTCGTCCGCGTGGAATAGTTACTTTACCCCCGATTTTGAAACTCTCAGCCCAATCGGTTTAAAATTGACAAAAGATAGACATGCTGTTTCGGGATATTTTTTTTTAGATAATTTTATGTAGAACATTTCCGTAATACATGATTTCTATGTAACTTTAACCATTAAGGCTACACACGCGACGGAAGCTTAAAAAATGGAGTAACTTCTTCCGTTTTCCCAACATTTTCCTTCACTGCTCTGCTCCTATTGATTGTAGCGTGATGAAAAGTATACTATAACCTGCCCAGGAGTATGAAGAATAATTGCACCAAGTTTCGTTAAAATCGGTCGAGTAGTTTTTGTTTCTATAAAGAACATACAGACAGACAGACAGACAGACAGACAGACAGACAGACAGACAGAAAGACAGACAGACAGACAAAAATTTTACTGATTGCATTTTTGGCACCAGTATCGATTACTAATCACCCCCTGATAGTTATTTTGAAAATATATTCCTTGTACAGAATTGACCTCTCTACAGATTTATTATAAGTATAGAAGATTAAGACACCTTTAATAAGATTTTGCCTTCTCACTCTCAAAATATCTGCATAATCTGCAAGGCTTGTGGAATTTGTTCGAAACAGTCACCGCGACCCTGGAACGCAAAGGACATAAGGAATAACACGGGTGGTTTTGAGTCAGCAAGAGTCTGACATTCCCTTCCGCTACGCCCAGAGCGGAAGAAATCATTTGATGATTTTCCATGTATAAAAAAAGCTCTCAAAGCATGATTATCAACTGAAAATCCACGACGATAAGCGTAGTAGTGACGATAATGATAACATTTCAAGTCGAATTTTAAGTTTGAATGAAATCTATTTATGATTAAAAAAATATAATCACATCAGCAACATTCTTAAATCGAACCAGAGACTAGGCATTTCCCCCATATACGAAGGATGTTTCTTGAATAAAAATATGATTCTATTTAGCCTGTCAGGTAGTACTGGACTCGTATTTTCGCATTATTAGATCAATAAAAATTGGCGTAGCTAAAAAGCATAAAAAATTAGGAGTGGGGTCGTCATGTCGTGGAAAAAATTGTAGCGAGTACTGACGTCATACGTGTATTTAACGCACTGCATCGTCGTCGTTTTTAATTTAAGTGAAAAAATAAAAAAAACGTGACCAATATTTTTTTTTAAATCTATCTGACGGACTTATTAGATGTTTTTAGTCAACTACCCAATTCTTCCACATAATTAAATTCTAATTAAATGACTATAAGGAAACCTTTCCCCGACCGTTTACGCGCCATAAAAGATTAAGTCCGACAGAATTAGCAGTTCCATCCGACATTTCTCATTATGTCTTTATCTTTTGATCAACCCTTGCCTGGCCAGTGTCGTAAAAGGCATTTAATATGGCTCAAGGCATTATTTCACAAACAATTTATTTAATACCAACCCGTATAGAAGAAGGGTTAATTAATCTTGTTTGCGAAGTTTTTTTGTTTAGGGTCTGGTCTCGTGCGTGTTGGTGAATTCGCGTAAAAAGGGACGCTTTATAAAGATACTAAGTATTGTGTTACGAATTTTGTAATCTGTGTTTTCTTTTTTTGGACTCTTGTCGAAGTCATAACAGCCACACGGTTCGCGCTTTGAAGTTAAGTAGCACTTGCCGAGGTAGGTCTGCGGATGGGTGCACGGTGTCTTTTTTCCTGGCTGTTGTTTCTATATCTTTAATAGGAGTTTCGAATAATCAGCCAGGAAATCTGACACCACACTTACCAAGGAATGCCCTGTTTCCTAGTACCTGGATTTTGGAAGCCTAATAGGCAGTCGTTTAAAATACTTAAAGTTCTACCTAATATTACTACTAGCTGTCCCGCGCAACTTTGTTTGTGTCACATTTTTCATGACTGCTCCTATTGGGCTTAGCGTGATGATTTTCAAATTGGAGTGGTTCCTGAGATTAGCGCGTTCAAGCAAACAAACAAACTCTTCAGCTTTATATATTAGTAGATTTTGAGATTGTTTGACTATTGTTAAACATGGTGGAAGGTTCAGGCAAAATCGATGTGGAAAACCGAGTAGGTAAAGAAAATTCGTTTGGGAAGTAAAGCCACTGTCTAGGAATAGGTCTCAAATTAGGCTAGCGCGTTTAAAAAAATGTACCTAACAGGTTCGTAATGATGTTTGAGATAAATATAAAAGGCAAAATTGAAAATTTTGAAAAAAAACCTTTTTTTTTCAAAATTTTTTGCCTTTTATTTCAAACTTTTTAGAGAGAATTTTATTATGAACCAGCAGCGCCCCCTGGTGAGTTGTCACCGTAACACCTATCCAAGAATATGCCCCAATCAAACCCCAACCCATCACTGAAAACTGCATCAAAATTGGAATAGCAGTTTTGAAGATAAATGGCAACATTAGTTTGCCCAAATATCCCTGACTGCAGCGCCCCCTGTTGAGTTGTCACCGGAACACCTATCTAAGAACATGCACCAATCAAATCCGAACCCATCACTGAAAACCGCATGAAAATCGGACTAGTAGTACTGGAGATAAATGGGAACATTGGTTTGCACAAACAAACAAACAAACATCCTCTCACCCCAAACGCATACACTGTCTCCGTTCCGTCGTGGGAAAAAGAGTGTCCATGGAATTTCTTGCACGTTCTACTCCATAGAGATCTCCCTTTGGAACGTGCAGATAGCTTCATTTTTTTCGACCTTGACAATCCAAAAGTGCCTGTAAAGGGTTTATTTGAAATAAATGCTTTGAGGTTTTTTTTTATGCAGGTTTTATAACAATGTTCTTTTACCGATGCCCGCAGTCGCAGCGATACCGAAATGACAGGACATTCAGAAAATTCTACGGGTTATGTATCCGTATAACCGTCGCACTTGTCTGGGGGAGCCTTTAACAGTGTAAACACTATTTTAGTCAACACTGTCGTAGGTTTTCTTAGCAAACTTCACCTGAAAATTGAAGCAAGAACACTCCGACTCACGAGTGATTAATCTGGATTACCAGAACTCATATTAAGTAAGATTAATGTGCAGAAAAACAAGTGAAAAATACTGTAGAGAGGGAGGTCACATCTGTGCCTCGTTGCATGATTGACGAGCGTATTAACTTTTATGTAAAAGAACATTAATCTTACAGTGAATTATCTTGGTACGTACGTGTATTAGTATGGATAAAAGAGTAACGACGGCCCTGGAACGCAAATGGCATTCGGAGGAACACTGATTCGTTTTAGTCAGTAAGAGTCTGACCGTCCGCTCCGCCCAGCAGCCCTACCATGACGTCTTAAATTCATCATGATTCCTGTGTCAGAGAGAGACGGAGTTACACAACACGAATAGCACCATCCCTTTCCCTCACACTGAATCATGATAGCATTGGGATTTCGTAGTACGGCCACAGAGCGGAAGAAGTAATTTGATGATTTCCCATATCCATACTACTTAGATACTTTGTACATTATAATGGTAAGACAAAAATAGACTGAAAATAGCTGTAACAACACAAAATCTGCCTGTCTTTTTATTAAAGCACTTACATAGACAAAGCTGTGTGTACATATTTTTTATCTTTGAGCTAAATCAATTATATGAAGCAGGGAAATTAATTGTTAACCACTTTTCACAACAATTTGACGCGTAAGGTTGCATTGAAACTATCTCGCCGCCATAAATAAAAGTATCCTGCCATGTTACGGCGAGCCAGTGTAAAATACATAATTATACTGACAAACACAGACAGAATCTGGTATCCTTTGATAGTATAAAACCTCTTGAAATTAGAAAATTGAACTCTAGTTTACCGACAGTATACTATTGTAGTCTTTGTTACCGACTTATGTTATAATGAGTACATCTCTAGTTCATAGATACTTACCATAACTAATGTCTATTATTTTCCGGTGCAGTGTCTATGATTGATAAAAGTCTCAATTAAAAACTACGTTTCTAAAAACAAAATATCTTTATTCTCACTAAAATTAACAAAACCTATGCATGAATGTTTACTTCATGTACCTATATTTAAGGGATCCCACGAACAAACATAATGTCTACGTGGCCTTAACAACGGACCCTGCAGTGACCCTTAAATCCTATTAGTTGCCAGTCCATAAGAGTAATAAAACTTCGACCCTTATGTTGATATCCAATATATATCCGAAAATGTATAAGGTAAGAAAGATTTTTTGCTTGAAGAAAAGAAACGAATCTGGGTAACTTACAATGTGTTCGGTCCATTTATTTTTTTCTGGATGGGAAATCATCAAATGACTTCTCCCGCTCTGAGCGGAGTGAAAAGGAGTGTCAGACCATTGGTGACTAAAATCCACCCGAGTCCCTCCCTGTGCCCTTTACATTCTAGGGCCGCGGCGACTCTTTCGAACAAATTCAACAACCAGTTAGGCAACAACCAGTTAGCCCGTTACGGCAGGCACTGGCCGTAACGGGCCCAGTCTTCTAGCTATTGGAAAACCCGAAGGCCAGATGAAATTTTATATTTTGCTTCTCCCTAATCTTGATCTCCACCCAAGACCAATTGGACAAGCACAAGTATGACCACGTTTCTGAATTTCGTACTAAGCCCAAATTGCTTCCTATTTGCTTCCCGGAATGCCCAATACTTATTTTATAATATGCTATTTACTGCTCCTACTCCTTTTTTATCTCAAATAATGTTT
This sequence comes from Hecatera dysodea, assembly GCA_905332915.2. Lineage (NCBI taxonomy): Eukaryota > Metazoa > Arthropoda > Insecta > Lepidoptera > Noctuidae > Hecatera > Hecatera dysodea. Next base: position 5,143,048 of record HG995288.1, on the reverse strand, counting down.
TCAGTTCCTCTGTGATACACATTCTAGGTCCTTGAGATGATCAGAAAATCTAAAATTGAGTCTTTCACTATTCAATGCATCTCGTTTGTGGAATGCATAACCCATCAAAGTGAGGCGTGCTCACAAGCACAAGTGCAGCATATAAAATAAAATGGTGAAGAAACATTACTTTTCACTATAACTTTTCTCCGCCTTTTTAAATTATATATTAAATTGGTACTTTATATTTGCTGCCTAATAAGTATTATTTAGTACGTTGGTACGCTCACAGCTTTAAAGCTATCTCCTTTCTTCGCGGCGTGGCGATTCTCGGCCACCGTAGGCACGAACCTGCCGACGGCTATGGGTGGCTCGCCATCTGATATAAACCAGGCCCGGGTCGACGGCTCTCGTGTTCTAGGCTCGCCTCAAAGAGCTGTCAGCAAAGAAGGCGGGCCCCATAGGGTCAGTGCCTGCTAGGGTTGCAGAATTTTAAAATTGCAGAGCGGGAGAAGTCATTTGATGAATTCCCATCCAGGAAAACAAGGTACGAGTTATTCAAAACGGTCATGTCAAATAAGTCTTTAAATTTTGGGAATTCTAAGTTCAACAACAATCAATTTCATCATTCAAACTTTAAAGACGAAGCTCCATAACCATTCATAATTATCGCCAGTTAATCAATATATGAATATATATATATATATATATATATATATATTACTAACATAAATAAAGCTGAAAAGTTTGTTTGTTTACTTGAACGCCCTTATCTCAGAAACTACTGGTCGGATTTGAAACATTATTTCAGTTTTAGTTAGCCCATTTATTGAGGAAGACTATAGACTATATATCATCATCACGCTAAGACCAACAGGAGCGCAGCAGTCATGAAAAATGTGACACAAACGAAGTTGCGCGGTTCATAATTTAATGCCGCTCGTTTAAGTATTATAGTCACAACAACAGTCATCCATTTATATTCATTAGCCCGGTTAATAATTCTCCTGTAGTAAATAAATATAATGGATCTATCTATGCTAATAAATGAGCTAGTGATTCATCCGGCTCACTGTGTGTTAATCCATGGCAACTGACCTTGCTGGCTGGCTTATCTAGTAGGTACTTACATGAGTGGAAGATTATACTTTCCAAAGCGTACCTGCCTTTAGTGATTCTTTGCAATTTAGTAGCGACCAGGGCCCCAAGTCTGTTATTTTTATAAATTTGTCATTCGAACACGCGGATCCCTCTGTCATTTTGTTACAAGTTCGTGATCTGCTAAATTCATAAAGGTCGGTCAATGGTTTCGTAATGCTTTTTGATAACCGAGCTATTAAAAGCAATTACTGCACAATGACTTTCACTGATCAAAGGAAATGTCAAAATTTTAGTAGATTACCGCATACGTCTGTCATTCATTTGTCATTATGTACGAGATTACCATACTATGCCATTTCTTTCAATAGAGTGTCAGTGGTTGACCACTGGAAAGTCATAGTGACGCTTTTTTATTAGAAGATTACCGACGTTGTAAAAATAAACCATTATGACATCAATGATAGACCATTCTGAGACTATTGTAATAGCAGACCTCACCAGAGAGGATTGACCTCGACCATGTGACATTTTGGTAGGGCATGTCAATCCCCCTCTCTTATGGATGGGAAATCGTCAAAGAACTTCTTCCGCTTTGGTCGGACGAAAAGGAGTGTCAGACTCTTACTGAGTAAAACCCATCTGTGTTCCTCCTAATGCACTTTGTGTTCCAGCGCCGCGGTGACTCATTGAAACTAATTCCGCAACCCGGGCAGGATTAAATACCCTTCATTTCGTAATTTTAGACAGCCGTCGTAACCAAAGCTGGCCTAAAAACGCTAGTGTGAAAATTTGGGCTAATTCCTTATGGATTTGCTGTAGAAGGCAGGAGATAAGTTAGCTGGAAATTATTATTACGTACGAGGGGTCTTGCGAATGGATAATTATTAGCATAATAGCATAATCAGCCTATTAATGTTCCCACTGCTGGGACACAGCCCTCCTCTCTAGGAGAGGGAATGGGCCGCAATCCATCACGCGGGCCCAGTGCAGGTTGGTGAATGTCACATGTATTCGAATTTTTGGTTCTAGGACATGCCGGTTTCCTTACGATATTTTCCTACACCGTTTTGAAAGCAGTGGTGATGAAATAGATTATACAAAGTAATGTGTGTCCAGGTTTGAACCCGCGACCTACAATTCGTAAGTCAGGGCCATCACCACTCAGCCACCACTCCTCTCAATAAATATTAAATTCAATAGAAAATTAAAAATCATCTGCCGTGTCCATTCTGTAGCCTTTCCATTTGGTCTGTTGTGTGTGGGGGACCGAGTTAACTAAGCCAGTTTAGTTCCACCATGAAGCGAGGAAGTATCCTGGGAGGTTCAAAGGTCACTGTTCCGAGGATTTATACACGTCACGATCCACGGCTTCGCAGTCCAGTGGCCGTACTACGAAGTGCCAATGCTATCATGATTTAGTGTGAGGGAAAGGGATAGTGCTATTAGTCTTGTGTAACTCCATCTCTCTCTGATACAGGAATCATGATGGATTTAAGACGCAGGATGACTTCATCATGGTAAAAGGTTGTCGGTTTAAAAGGAAAAGAACCGTAATTATATTTTTTTAATTTTTAGTTACAGAGCTTTTGGAATTTCCCTTGATGACAACCAGACGATTGTTTTGTGACCTTCAATGTAACATGAGTAAGTGTAAAGTATCTATATATCTCAGTAGAGATACGTACAATATATTAGTCATCTGGAGTTACTGAAATCGAGCCGGCGCCGATCGATTTTCCCGCTAGATACGCTATCAATTTCAAATAATAATTGACGGGTTCTGATAAATCTGGATACTTAATGAGAAAAATATTTTCGCGGACTTTTTCAATAAAAATGTTGTCCGACCTTGTTGAGTGTGCCCTTGACCTTGTAACGTAGAAGATACTGTCTCCGGTGCCAAAGAGTGTTACTATTATGGCTTCAGTGTCTCGATGGTCTTATGGTCGCAAGCGCAACTGCTGAGCGTGGGGTCCTGGGTTCGATTACCAAATCAATATTTTTAACTAATTTAATTAATAATAATCTACTTGTGCTTAATTAGTATTAAGCTTTTAATAATGATTTTTTTGTTTGTTTTGTGAGTCCTAAATAAACATTTTTCTTTTGCTTTTAACACGATGGTCAAAAATAATAGAATTTTTCGTTCTAGGACATGCCAGTTTCCTCTGCTGCGGCGCTGGTGCAGTACATCGGGCATATTTGCAGACGCTCACGTCATAGTATAAACAGGGGTAGTAGTTTATCTTCATACAAACGCACCGCGCGCGGCTTGTATGTGTGCGCCATAGTATCTATATGCGTCGACGCACGCACACTTTAACAAGTCTCGACCCGTTTCTCAGTGCGCCAGTCGGGGCTAAGGGCGCTTTCAATTTAGACGTTTCGTGTCGGACCGCTGCCGCACGTTTACCGTGCCGCTGGTTATATCCCGCTGCCGGGCCGCTGCAGTACGGTAGCGGTCCGGCACCAAACGCCTAAATTGAAAGCGTATTTGACTGCCGTGCGTTTGTATCCTAGTGATGTGACATCAGTCAAGCCATGGACTCTATTCTGTATTTGGATTTGTATTAATTACTACAAAAAAAAAAGTTATGGATATTTTCTTATTATTATTGTATTACAGATGATATTTCTGCATAATATTATATTATTTTAAATTATTATGTAGAAATATCATCTGTAAAAAGATCGCTATATATGGAAGCATCAGAATCTCCACTTAAATTAGAGGCGGATGAGATTGCTCTAAGTTCATCCGATGCGGACTGAACCTGACTGTTTGTCAATGTCTGTGTCTGAGATTCTGGAGATTGATTTGAACTTTATAATAATAATAAATTATTAAATGAAAATTTTATGGAATTAGCTCTGACGTCTATTCATCGCACTATTCAACACTGAAATGAACACGTGATGTTTGCGCGGGTGCCGTCCTGTTGTCGAGCGTACGCGGTACCGGTGCCGCACTGTTGCCGCACCGCGCGTTTTATATGGAAAAATACGATCGTCCGTGCGCTGTACGACTAACGCACCGCTTCGGCACCGCAGCAGGCCGTTAAGAAACGCATAAATTGAAAGCGCCCTAACACTGCACGAGGTTCGCGCGTCACCGCTAAATAAATAAAAAATGTCTGACAGTCGCAGGAGAACGTATTGCTGTGTGTTTGGGTGTCTCAATAATTCATCGATTCCAGAATTATCTCTGATCAGATTACCTAATGAACAGGAAAGGTAAGCTAGTCACTTATTATAGCTTAAAATTTTTACTTGATGATGAGATACCTACTTACTTATTTTTATTAGTTTTCTATCACACAGAGAAAGTAGGTAGGTAGGCCTAATTTCCTACTAGAATATATTAGGTAGGTACTTTTGATCTATCAATTGATTTGCCGCTATTGCTTTGTTTACGTTTAGTTATGCCGATTTCTCAGTATTGTAGGTATAGTAACGAAGTAGGTAAGTACTTACAGTTGTAAAATCAAACCATTGTTGAACTTTATTGACTAATGATCACTGAATTAGTTATACAGAGATGTGTTAAAGTGACAACCCTAAGACAGTAGGCAATTATATCGCGAATTAGGCCGGAGATAACCTACTTCCCCTGTTTATACTATGCTCACGTTGACGGCTTCCACGACGTGCTTCGCAAGCGATGCGTCGCGGCACTCGGCAGGTTGCGCGCCAGCACCAACAGCATCCTGGCTGTTATTGCGGATAGGCACAAATAAATATAGACTTAAATTTTAATCAACATAAATTAGAAATAGTTAATAATTTAACTCTCCTAGGTTTGACAATACACTCACACATATACAAATAGTTAAATCAAAAATGTCAAAGTTTTCATATGCCCTCCGCGAAATTAAAAAGACAACAAGCCTTCAAACCGCGATAGTCACATACCACGCATATTTTACTTACGCATGGTTTACCTATGGCATTATCTTATGGGGAAATAGCACAGACGCTCCCTCACTATTTATCCTACAAAACAACCCAACTAGCAAAATCGCTTTATAACGCATGATTTATAAGGTAATAACTCTTGTACATGTTTTATAACGGCATTAGTCTTACAACTCTCTTTATAAAAGCATGTTTTAAGTGTTTTTTGCTAATATGGTATATCGGTCTTATCACCTCGTCTTACATACGTTTATATAACTAATTTAAATGTCCCTTATAAAACATTGGACATATAGAAGCATATTATATGGTTTTTCAGACATATAATAATTTAGTCTTGTAGTCGCATTGGCCTCATACTATTTGTAAAATTAATAGAGCTATTATAAAACCTATTCCTTTATAATGTTTATTTGAATGCAGCTTAAGAGCCAATGCAAAAATGCAAGTTACATTGTTTCTATAAGTAAATAAAGTGTTGACTGCACCACTGTGTAACTGGTATAAGAACTTTATTCTTATATGTATGTTTGACTTTGCCTTTACATAAGTTTATGAAGCCATGATATTTTAGAATCGGTAACTATAATAGCGACTCGGTATTTTGAAATTGGATTTAAATGACTGGAAAAAACTAAAGCGAAGTGGTTCTAGAAGGAAGGTGAAAAAAGCTACGAAGCTAAGATGTCATCAAATTCGTTAGTAGCAACTCCGTCCAGGGTAGAGATGAAATAAAATGTTATGGGTTCCGTAGAATGATTTAGCACAAAATTTTGACAATGACACTTTCGATGAAGATTTCTTAAAAGGTTACCTTACTCAAAGTGATAATGAATCATCTGATAGTACCCCTCCATTACACACAGATGCCGTTTTATTTCACACCCAATGAACAACTGCCTATGAAATCTTCGTGACGGTAGCAAAACGAACAAGCCACACGTTTTGAATAAAATGTGGAATTTGAGAAGGTAGGCCTGGTAAAGTTAGGGCACATATATCAAAAATCTTGGCTCTTCATGAGATCTGACCACTTTTTCATATATTTTGAGTAAGGTGTAGTGTAGACCTTGTAGGTTTACGGCCGAACCCAATAACCGATCTATCACATACTGGAGATAGAAAAACAAATGAAACAACAGAAAAATTATATAGGTTTTCTGTTGTTTCATTTGTTTTTCTATCTCCAGTATGTGATAGATCGGTTATTGGGTTCGGCCGTTAGAGCGTGCAGTCTTTAGAGCCTGTCTATCCATAATTTTGCGTTATTAATAAAAAGAAACGTTTTTATTTATTTATTTATAATAAAAAAAACGTATTTGTGTCAGAAAAAAAAGCAAATAAGGCTTAAGGTAAGTAGCAAATTTCGCACTCGAATGATGACACCACAACGCACCAATAATGACTCACTTAAATAATTACACCATAAATGTTATCATAGAATAAATATTTTCTTTTTTCTTTTGTGAATTATCACAAAAGAAAAAAGAGTGAGAGAATTGGGACGGAAGATTCGAAGTAGATTGTGACATCCAAAGCATTCTTCTCTTATTATAAAATATGTGATTTGCCAAGGCCATATCAGTTCAGTAAACAATTCGTGGAAATCGACTTTTGTCAAGAAACGGTCCACATCTATATTAGATACTGTCTGGGTTCTGTAGAATAAAAAAGAGTGCAGAGTAATAGGCATTCACAAAATGTTATTATAAAAAATAAGTGGAGACTGAACCCTAAAATCTTTCAACATGGTTGAATATATTTGTACTAGCCTGCTACAATAAGGGTACATGACTTTTAAAGGATTTATAGAAACATTTGATTTGTTAATCCTTCTTATAGTAGTAATTAACAAGAACTCAGAAAAATAAAATAGTTTTTAAAATTAAAAAAACATAAAATTAACGAGGCGCATTAAAAATTTGCCATAAAACTTATCCACATTTCTCACAAATCTGCTTTTCCACATACATTTCCAGTACGATATACGAAAAAAGAGCGATGTAGTCAAGTCTAGCTGTAATGTAAACAATTAATGTATTTTATAAACCATGTATTGAGGCAAATCGCGTGAATATATTATTAACTTCTCATATTCGTGTTGCGTTTGCTGCAATACGAGAAATCGCCCTTATAGTCATATTTTATTAGCGGTTATAAGGGTAATTTGTTACATAAAAGCAAATGTCTTGCCTATTTATAGTTAATCAGCCACACAATATGCCTTTACATGACGAGTTTAAGGGGAATTAGCTTATTATATGGTAACTATAAAATATCTACAAGGTTTGACTCCTTATAATTTGTGCCCAAACACAGTCTTATTAGGAATAATATGGCCTTTATAAAATATATTTTTTTGGCTTTAATGACATTTATAGAGCAACTTTTTGCTACTTGGGAAGTTGATGCGAATAATTACTAATATTAAACAAACAGATAGTTGCAAGCCTTATTTTCAAAAACACAAGATTCTCACATTATTCAGCATTTATATCTTGGAGCTATGTAAACTGGTCCGCAAATTCCCAGATTCCTACAACACACGGGGAGACAAACAAACGGGCCATTCGTTGCGCCATAAAGATAGGCTAAATTTACCTCCGTCCCGCCTTAAGTTACACGCTTCTAGTCCATATTCTATGTCGATCAAAATATACAATAAATTGCCGGAAAACATAAAGCAAGAACGCAATTAGTATATTTTTAAATAAGCTAAAACAATTCTTAATTAATAAAAGCTATTACACTATAGAAGAATACCTAATGGACAAAATTTAATTATAACTAAACCTAATACAAATAAATACACAATTTTCTATTCTATTTTATCCTTAATATATAATAATAAATTTCTTATGTATAATAATAATGCAATTCTATTGCATAAATAATATTCAATTATATTAATTACAATAAATAAGTTACATATTAATATACTAACAATAATAATAAATAAATAATGTACTTACTACCTATTATAATACTAAATATATAATTAAATATACCAATACCAATGTACCATTTGCAAGAGAATAAGCAATACAACAAATATAAAGGTAAATAAAAATAAATATAATTTAATACAAAAATAAATATCGTAGGTAAGAATAACATACACGTGTGTTTAGGTAAGTTAAGAATAACGAATGATAATAAATAAGAATAAAAAACGTTCTTCCTCTCTCCTAATTTATTTAAAGTTTTGCTGTGCCCGACAGGGTCCATAATTGTTTCTATTTCTCATATTTTACCATCTGTATGTGTACATCATGGATTGCAATAAACGATCTTGAATCTTGAATCTTGGATACGCGTAACGTCCAGCACTGGGTTAATAAAACCCACATCAGAAAGTAATATAATGTATTTTTTTAACTACTAACACTAGTGTCATAAGTTTTTCTGTACTAACATTCTATGAATTCTGTGGAGTCTGAAATAAAATGTGGAGTTTTTATTTTATTTATTATTATTGTAGAAACAGTCAATCAGAACACTGTCCCACCGCTATTTTATAAGGAAAAGACAATGGAGCGCGTTGGGGGCTGTCATCTCCGCGACTTTTAATGAGTTAGTGAATGCAATAGTTTCTACTAGTAGGAATATGGTAAGGAACTTTTTTTTTATGGATGGGAAATCATAAAATGACTTCTCCCGCTCTGGGCGGAGCGGAAGGGAGTGTCAGTCTCTTACTGACTAAAACCCACCCGTGATCCTTCTTGTGCCCTTTACGTGCCAGGGCCGCGGTGACTAGTTCAACCAAATTCCACAACCCTAGCAGGCACATGGTACGGAATCTTCGACTTGCACTTGACCAGTTTTTCTATTTGTCTGGCTTATGTCATCAAGGGTATTTTTGGACGGCTTATATTCATCTTAAAGACCGAAAAACACCTATTGTAGTAGTATGGATTTAACCGCCGTTAGCAAAAAACTTAACCACAAAGTATTAAGGACAAGAACAGCAACAAACCAATTACCTTTCTTCATTGTAGAAACGTTCAATGAAGTAAAATACAACGGAGCGCGTCGGGAACTGTCATCAACGCAACTTTAAATGGGTTAAGTGAATGCAATAGCTTTGTGGTACTGCGAATATAGGTAAGAAGGTGATTGCACCGGGAGACAACTGAGTTCTGTCGTAAATAATATGTTTTTTCATATATTTTTTGACATGGGATGACTTAAAAACAGTATTTGACTAAAAAAGATCATCATTAGATGGTCAGATAGATTTCTACAACATATTGAACACATATTTTTTGCTTTATCAAATCTATAAAAAATGATGAAGATCAAAGCATCAAAGATCAGGAGTGGGGGCTTGTGATGTCACGTCGTGGTAAAATTTGTAGCGAGTAGTGACGTCACACGAGTGTATCGTCTTCGTTATTTACCTACTTACGTGAAAAAAGAAAAGGTAAGTGTCTTATATTTTTTGGAAATCTATCTGACGGACTAACTAGATTTATTAAGTCAAATCTATTCAATGGCAATATTAATAATTGACCCAACCAAAACTCATGAAAAATCGTCACAATCCTTTATTTTACAATTTGATGATTTCCAATCCTTTTTAAAGGATGGAAATCATCAAATGACTTCAGCTGCTCTGGACGGAGCGGAAGGGAGTGGCAGACTCTTACTAACTAAAACCCATCCATGTTCCTCCTAATGCCCTTTGCGTTCCAAGGCCGCGGTGACTCGTTCGAACAAATCTCACAACCCTGGCAGAAGGTTTCCACCTACAAGCCCAGAATTAACAGTTAAGACGTTCAAAAAGGCTTTAATCACTTCCTTTGAGCGTGACGTTGAACGCGTGTCTAAGAGGTGCAAGCTGCGGATCTTGCACTCTGAATATCGCACAGTAGGTCCATAAATGAAAGTTTATTTCCATCAAAAACTGTTTAACGGATTTGAATAATGCCTTTGAAAGGTTCATTAGAAAACCAGCGTCAGACAGCATCAGTCTGTCTATATCGCTGAGATGGACCTATTTAGTGCAGCCGTGAGACATACACTTAGTTCTTGTCATAACTATCTTTTTCTTTTGTTTTTACCATGTACCGTACGTGTTTCATGTATGTGCTGAATAAATATTCTTTTTTCTTTCTTTCTTATAGGAAACGTGCAGAAACTATAGGTGGCAGCACAGACGCGTCAATGTCAAGTATATTTTCCTTATAAGTTTCAAATTTTCAACGCTAAATGGCACAGTCTACTTCGTGCACGTTCCCCCTTAACGGAGGGTGCAGGAAGTATAGGTAGCAGCACAGGTCAAATATTTGCAACGTAAAAGTTTGTGATTTGCAACACTAGATGGCATAGTCTACGCCGTGCACGTTCCCTTTAATATAAATTATGGATACGTATAGGACATTTCTATTGTAGACGCGAAGGTTTGTATCTATAAACTAGGAGACGCGCGCAACTTCGTTTGTGTCACATTTTTTATGACTGCTCCGCTCCTATTAGTCTTAGCGTGATGATATATAGCCTATAGCCTTCCTCGATAAATGGGCTATCTAACACTGGAAGATTTTTTCAAATCGGACCAGTAGTTCCTGAGATTAGCGCGTTCAAACAAACAAACTCTTCAGCTTTATAATATTAAGTATAGATAAGTATCTCAGATTAGCATAGATGTGAAAGTCACTCTGTGTGTCTATTACCACTTTACGTCTTAACGGCTGAACGGATTTGAGTGAAACTTGGCGTATGGGTAGCGCATATTCTAGAGTAGGATATAGGATATTTACATATATCGGGACGACGCAGGCGAAAGCTAGTAGGTAATAGTGGAGGACATACTAATTCCACGGGAACGGAGATGTGGGTCCAGGCTAGCGCAAACATGAATGTACTGAACAGCTGTTTTTTTTTTATCACATCTCAGAGTTTATCGCAAACAAGATTTTTTTCATATTCATGGATACTGTCACCCTCTGGAAATTATCTACGAATTAAACACACACACCCTGTATAAATCCGACAGATTCAAGTACGTATTGTGCTGCGAAAATATACAACAACAAAAGACAAAAATAATACTCAAACTTGAATCGACCTTTTTAATTGTGTTATTATTTTGTATATCACATTCATCGTGTTATCAATTAGTGTTACATTGTTGTATCAATTAGTATGTTGATTTGATCACTTTAAATATTATATTTTACAACCGGAATGTATTAAAGTAGGCCAAAACGAACATTACAACTGTATAATCTATTGGTTATATCTAGAGATCGACTGTTCAACTTCACCTTGAAACAGAAGAGCTAGCATCATTGGGGACTTACCGCAAATCTGTAACACAAGTAACTGGTTTCTATATTTATTTTATTATTATAGACTCACTTCTGATAACGGCTGCGTTAGAGTCAAAGTATATCCCTAGGAAACGTACTTCTGAGATAGAAAGCATAGTGCCCTCGGGAAACGCAGGGCGATTCCAGGCCACCGTCGTCGGCGCGGGCCTGCGTGTGGCTCGCCGTCCGATAGCAACCAGACCCGGGTCGAGGGCGCGTCGTGTTCCACGCGCGCCTCAAAAAGCTGTCAGCAAAGAAGATGGGGCCCCATAGGGTTAGTGCCTGCTAGGGTTGCGGAATTAATTCGAAAAAGTCACCGCGGCCTTGCAGCGCAAAGGGCACAAGGAAAAACACGGATAGGATTTAGTCAGTAACGGCCAAACCCAATAACCTATCTATCACATACTGGAGATAGAAAAACAAATGAAACAACAGAAAAATCAAGAAAAATTATATAGTTTTTCTGTTGTTTCATTTGTATTTCTATCTCCAGTATGTGATAGATCGGTTATTGGGTTCGGCCGTAAGACTGACACTCCCTTCTGCTCCATCCAGAGCGGAAGAAGTCATTTGATGATTTCTCATCCATAAAAAAAGAAAGGTAGAAAGAAAGAAAGTATAGTAGATAACTCGCACATCGCTAAAAAAATCAACTATATTTTCTCTTTACCTAACTCGACGAAATGTACCGAACAGCTGTTTTTTTTCGCGTTTTAGGGTTGATCCTATTGTAAAGGTTGTTCATATGGTCATCCTATTCAGTTTTTGCGTGCCATTCACACCTGTGTAAGGTAAAGTCCCTGAACAACTAAAACTTTACAGCCCTAGAATGAAAGGGACCTAACTGAAAAAATGCATATTTTGGCAAATGATTAAATCTCTAAAATGTGTGTAGTAAAAAGAAATATTTTCTGAGACCTACATATGTATGTATATATAAGCTGACCCTTTCTCAATTATATTTCGGAATCTTTTTCATTACTGGGTTCTAGAATGTTTTTACGTTTAGTACATAGCAATTTGTTCTATAATATGTTTTTCACATTCAGTTTATAGCAACATTATAAGTAACAGTAATGGTGAGTTAAGCCCCTTTCATTCTAAGAGTGCGACTTGTGCCAGGATTTCAAAAATTATGTATTTACAATTCTCTAGCAGTCACATAACGCAAACAATATACCACGAAATCCTATCAACAAACCAGTTCCTAACTATAGTACGTTCACTTTCACCGCCACCCGTCCGTGAAAGGCACGCGTTTATCTAAAAAGCAGCTTAGCACAAGTTAATTGACCCGATACATTGGAGTGAGTGACACTTGCGTCCGGTGTGTCCTAATTAAAGAGGCCTAACTATAGCAGAACGCTGTCTGCCTGTCTATGCCCTTGGTACTTCTACAGAATTACCTACTGAATGTGTTTTCACTGTCGGATTGGGTAGGACATATCTGCCGCACGTCAGATGAGTTTTTGGCTTAAAGAACCACTAATTGGGTCCCATGAAATGTTAGGCAACATTGCAGCTGAAGCCAAGATGAACTTGACTCTTCCCGAAAGCTTGCTCTAGCCCGCAATGGCTGATAACAGATGTAAGTGGAAAAGATAGAGCCTTTACCTAGCATTAGGACATAAAGGTCTCATTAGATTTGATTAGATGTTTCTTCATTGAAGCGAGAGGAAAGAAGAAGTACAAAGCTACGATTGATGAGCTCAAGCCTCTTCTTTATGAAAAAGTTTGAATTACCTACTAAATATATAAAAAAAAACACAAAAGTATGAAATAACTTTAATTTCTGAACTCGGTGTTTATGGTTGTTTCTTCGTTTTTTTGAACACCGACTTCCGAAATTAAAGTTATTTCATACTTTTTGTGTTTTTTTTACAAGTCGGCTGTATTTTTTTGTATTAAGTTTTTTTCACTTTTTAGTGGTACACCCCCAGCTACACGTATCCATCACAGCTTACGTGGTATAAATTGGTATATATATATGATTTATTGAAGAGTTCCGTTTCCTATCTTTGTTCTTCATCAGATCTTCACCAAACTAGAAAGGGACCACGTTGAAATACTAAGATTCTCTTCCAAAACATCGTATACAGCTTTTTTTTTTCATTTTACATCGACAAGACTGAATGAGAACAATATCAATGTAGTCAAACCACGCATTATTAGGGATAACTCAAATACTGATAATCAGAACTCAATCAAATTTAAATGGGACCACATGACAGGCACCAGCTTTCAAATATAAAAAGAATAATCAAAATCGGTACACTCAGTACAACGTTATGGCATAACACACACAAAAAAAACTACAGTCAACTTGAGAACCTCCTCCTTTTTTGGAATTCGATTAAAAATACCATTCACGTCATGCGTATAAAAAAAAGTAGTGCATTGATTATTCTGTTGGTAAGTATTTTTCTAGCTCCACACTCTTTCGCTCCAATGGATAAGCCCGGTTTATGAGCGTGCGGCTTTGAGCACGTGCGTCCGTTTCAATGTCAAATAGATTTGTATACAGTTAGGTAATCTAAGATTTCGCCGCTAACAGTAGAGATTACCAACATTACGAGAAATTTACGATCAGTAATTTGGTTGTAAAGAGTGAGCAAACTTGGCATAAGACCTTTACCCAAAAGTTGGTGATCCCTGGGATATTGTCACATCGATCCAGGTCTCAAATAAATAGGAGATACAAATAGATTTCTAAAAAAAAAATACGCAGTCCGTCAGTTAAATCACCAAAAACAATGTAAATAAACGTAGGGAAAACAAAAAGTGAAGACGATACAGTGCATTTATTTTTGCAAGTTACGCGTGACGTTACATAGTGTATGAAGCAAAGACAATGTATGAAGTGTATGTATTATTTATTATTGCATTCAGATGCAACAAATCCCAGTCTCGAACATTGGACTTTGAACATTTGTGTTTAAATACTGATTATCAAATTCTTAATTCATATCTTTTATGGGGAATTTAAATTAAGAAACTGCTAAACAGTATTTAAAATCATCATGTCCCTGACCTTATCCTATGTTACTTGGGGTGGGTGCAACACGTTCACTTTCTCCCCTATCCAATCAACGTAACTGAACAACCCCCGCGCATATTTACGCGTTTCATTTGCGGTTCTGGTTCATGGTCCAGAGCGAGGAGGTATGGGAAGCAGTCACCTCCTTCTTCGAAGCAGTAATGCTATCGAAGGAAGAGGTAGAACGCGTGCGGGAGAGGGAAACCTCGCACCCCAGCCGCCGCAACAGAAGAAGACGCCCCGGGCGTCGGGAAACGCAGGGCGGGCTATGGGTGGCTCGATAGCAACCAAACCCGAGTCGATGGCGCGTCATGCGTGCCTCAACGAGCTGTCAGCAAAGAAAACGGGGCTCCATAGGGTCGTTGCCTGCTAGGGTTGCGGAATCTAATCGAAAGAGTCACCGTGGCCCTGAAACGCAAAGGGCACTAGAAAAATCACGAGTGGGTTTTAGTCAGTAAGAGTCTGACACTCTATTTTGCTTCTCCCATAGCGGAAGAAGTCATTTGATGATTTACCATACAGAAAAAAAGTAAGTAATAACAAACGTGATTTTTTGCCCATACAACAAACGTGATTTTAAATATTCTCGATATTGATAAAGGCAACAGGTAGACGCTTGAAATATTCACAGAATACTAAGCGCCAGTGCAACTCGCACTTGGCCCGTTTTTTATGAATAAGCCTGAATAATACTTCTGTTATGTTACTGTCACTCACCAAACACTTCGTTGGAAAACCAAAACCAAATAGGGCATCCCCGAAGCACGATAAAACAAATGAATAAAACTGGTACGACTCGTATCGTACAGATTTAATTAGTCATGTAACTCATTACTTGAGGTCGACAGTCGCATGTACCGGTAGTGGGTTTCTATAAGTAGATAATGTACACTTCTGGGTTTGAGACACGCATTGATTTACACTGCAGTGCATTTGGCTTAGGTATATGTATGCACTAGCTGCTGCCCGCGGCTTCGCCCGCGTGAATCTCGGAAATGATCCCAAGGGAACATAATCCCGGGATAAAAAGTATCCTATGTGTTATTCCAGACTATAATCTATATCTGTGCCAAGATCCTTTCAGTAGTTTTTGCGTCAAAGAGTAACAAACATCCATACTTGCAAACTTTCGCGTTTATTATATTAGTAAAATCTTTCGGCACGTAATAATGGTGATTATGAGATATTGGGTTGCAGTGACTTCTTTCTCCCATTTTATTTTAATTCATTAACAAGTATGGTAGCATATTAATGACGTTGGAAATTACGTTTTTCTACTGTTCTGCTGTTGCTCTTTTGACACGATCTAGGTCCAGTTAAAAATTGCGTTAATTTTTAATCCATCGTGCTTGGCAACTAGTTTTACTACAGATATAAACGTCTCTTGTTTTCTATTGGCCAAACCCATTCATTCATGTTCTGTCTTTAGCTTGATGACAACGAAGTCTCTTGTTGTCTATAGGTCAAGCCGCTCTGTGGCCGTACTACGAAGTGCCAATGCTATCATGATTCAGTGTGAGGGAAAGGGATAGTGCTATTCGTCTTGTATAACTCCGTCTCTCTTTGACACAGGAATCATGATGGATTTAAGACGTCATGGTAGGGCTGCAGTTCTTTTTTGATTGATTTCGTTGCAGAATTCAGACCATTAGAATCGTTCCTCTGGGGATCATCGAGCTTCTTTGATTCAGCGTTTTTTCGGTGGATGAACAGTGGATTCTGATTGTTCAAAACTGTGTGGTTGGCTAAAGTGCAGCGTATTATCCCAAAAAAACCGGCTCATAGTGCAATGCAACTACGTAGCAAAACAACAGTGGGGTTTTCCCGAGCGACGAGAGATCATTATCGACCACTTCACAAAGCACTCTACAAGTACCCATCTACCTATACTAAAATATTTGTACACCGTTGTATATTTGTAATGTCTGTTACAAATATACATACTTTTTTTTGGATGGGAAATCATCAAATGAATTCTCCCGCTCTGGGCGGAGCGGAAAGGAGTGTCAGACTGTTACTGACTAAAACCCACCCGTGATCCTTCTTGTGCCCTTTTATGCGTTCCAGGGCCGCGGTAACTCTTTCGAACAAATTCCGCAAAAATATACATATTTAAGTAAGTAGAATCTATGTGCCAGTCGTGAGGGTGCTTAATTTCTGAAAGTGGATGTCTAACGCTTATTGAAATACTCTTATTGCAACCGGGTTTGAGGAATTCTTTAACGAGTGTCAACAGCTATTCTATACACTACTTTTTTTATTTATGCCAGTGGCAATCCCAGGATAAAAAAGGCTATAATATTAAAAAATGAGTATATTCTATCTCAAATGATACTGGAGCATTGGACCATTGAGCGTAGGTCGATGTATTTTTTTTTATGTTTGTTTTTTACTTTTTATTTGTTTCGTATATATAGGTACATTAGTTTATAATCATTATTTTATTTGTATTTATATATTTCATTTTAGTAGGTACCTACATAATTATGTATGTGTTCCATGAGTATATCCGTGGCATATCGCCCTATCGGAACACCAGCGCTGTGGTATTTTATTTTTAGCATAAGCATTTTAACTTTCCCACTGCTGGGACACAGGCCTCCTCTCTAGGAGAGGGAATGGGCCGTAATCCACCACGCGGGCCCAGTGCGGGTTGGTGAATGTCACATGTCTTCGAATTTTTTGTTCTAGGACAATTTTATTTTTAACTAGCTTCTGCCAGCGACTTCGTCCGCGTGGAATAGTTACTTTACCCCCGATTTTGAAACTCTCAGCCCGATCGGTTTAAAATTGACAAAAGATAGACATGCTGTTTCGGGATATTTTTTAGATAATTTTATGTAGAACATTTCCGTAATACATGATTTCTATGTAACTTTAACCATTAAGGCTACACACGCGACGGAAGCTTAAAAAATGGAGTAACTTCTTCCGTTTTCCCAACATTTTCCTTCACTGCTCTGCTCCTATTGATTGTAGCGTGATTAAAAGTATACTATAACCTGCCCAGGAGTATGAAGAATAATTGCACCAAGTTTCGTTAAAATCGGTCGAGTAGTTTTTGTTTCTATAAAGAACATACAGACAGACAGACAGAAAGACAGACAGACAGACAAAAATTTTACTGATTGCTGTTTTGGCACCAGTATCGATCACTAATCACCCCCTGATAGTTATTTTGAAAATATATTCCTTGTACAGAATTTACCTCTCTACAGATTTATTATAAGTATAGATAGATATCGCAGCATATGCTGAGAAAGGGACTATTTTTGGCCCCGCACATTTTAAATTAATATACTTATATTTTTTTAGAATTGAGTAAGAAAAAATTTGTAGCATTGAGCCTCTGGTTAGAATTTCGTTATTAATAAGGCTAAATAAGGTAAAATTCGCACGCACTCAAACGACAACATGATTCACTAAATAAAACGATTTATGGGTAACATGCGAAAGACGCGCGTTCATCAAGGAAATACAGACAAGGCCATAATTGTACAATAAATCTGTGGGTATTACTAGCTTCCCCGTAAATGACTGAAATCATCCCAAGGAACAAACTGCCGAGATAAAGTAGCCTAGGTGTTATGTCCTGACTACACATAATCTATCTCTGTTACAAATTTCATCCAGATCCACATAGTCGTTTTAGCGTGTTTGACAAAAGAACATCCATCCATCCAAACTTTTGCATTTATAATAATAGTACAAGCATATCTGATCTAGCGGAAATTAATTGATTGGCCAGGAAAATATTGAATAAAAATATTTGTCCGTCAAGCAAAAAACCCTTCATGTAACTCAGACTACACATAATCTATCTCTCTAGCTAATTTAATCCAGATCCACTCAGCCGTTTTGGCGTGTTTGACAAACAAACACCCTTCCATCCTTTTTTTTACTTGGACCACTCGCTGTTCAGCACACTAAGGCTGGTTACTGCTCAATCAGACAAGTTACTGCTCAACCGAATAAAAAACACCCATCCATCCAAACTTTTGCATTTAAATAGTAGTAGGTACGACGCATACCTAGCGGAAATTAATTGACCAGGAAAACATTAAATGAATAAAAATTGTCCGTAAAGCAATAATACCACCTCATGTAACTTGTTTTGCAAACAGCAAAATCCAAGAAACGTTGCAATGTTGGAATTCGTAGCAAATGCGAGACAATCAAGTTTTATTGATAGTACTGCAAGTCGTAAATAACTCGTCATGGTCATGTGCCTTGAACCGTTGCATATAAAATACTAGCAGCGCGCCGCGGTTTTACCCGCGTAGTTCCCGTTCCCGTGTGATTATGGGGATAAAATATAGCCTATGTTATTCCGGGTGAATGTAATAGTGAAAGAATTTTTGAAATCAGTCCAGTAATTTTTGAGTTTATTCGTTACATACAAAAATACAAATCTTTCCTCTTTATAATATTAGTATAGACTGACACTATAATAAGCTAGTAGGTTGTTAGGTACCTACACGAATCAATGCAATTTTTTTATAACAGAATTCGTGATTCACGTCATTATGTTGGATACCCGGGCCTCAAGTCTGCTATTACAATAGTCTCAGAATGGTCTATCATTGATCTCACAATGGTTGATTTTTACAAGTTTGGTAATCTACTAATATAAAAGCGTCATTATGACTGTCCAATGGTCAACCACTGACACTCCATTGAAAGAAATGGCATAGAATGGTAATCTCGTACATAATGACAAATGGATGACAGACGTACAGTCGGTGATAGCAATTAGCTGACCCCCCTAAAAATTACTCGATTTTACACCCTATGCTCATAACATTAAACGTTATATTCAATATGTATGAGTTTATCAGACTAACACTACTCGTTGAACAGAAACAATAAATAATTTTGATACGCAAACTTGAGCTTTAAGAGGTTGGTATTAGGTCATTTATTTATAACTGTTCACCTATTTTAATAAGTGGGTAGTTAGACGTCAATATGCGTATTCAACCAAAACTGCTATAGATATGACATTAGGAATATGGGGTAGAAGAATAAATTGAACAAGATATTCTATGCACAAATAGCAGTGAATACGCGCGAACATTTTTACCTTGCCTTACTAAATTGTAAAAATCCACGCTTTTTTCCTTTTTATTAATTATTATCAGTTTTGATAGTTTAATCGTCATGTCCAAGTTGAGTTGAGTGATTATTTAAAATACAAAATAATCAATTTGCATGAGGAGAATGTTGGTATTAAAGCGATTGCTACGAAACATAATAAATAGCGGTAAGTGTATTCTTTTTTTATGCTTCATTTATAATTATAGTTATTCCTTAATTCGTTAGTTGGCTTAAAAGCCGGTGAATGTAGAATAATAGACAATTAATTATGTTTCATTATGAGTCTAATTTGAGATCATTTATAGGACTAATTTGATTTATATTATCTAAATTGATAAACGTATTTTTGCAAACTTAATCGATAAATTATCTTTACCTATTCGTTACTAAAATTATGCTTATTCTGTTGTTTCAGAGAAATACAGTCAGATTGTGGCTAAGACGTTTGACGTGTTGTTTTAATATTCAAAAAGATCGTCCTGGACCAAAACCATTCATGAGAGGAAGTGATTGTTGTTGGATATGGTGCGCGGTATGCGGGACCGCTTGCAACAAGTAATAGAAAAAAATGGTGCTCCACTTCGCTATTAAAAGCATATTATAAATGACTTGAGTAACCAGTGTTGGTCACAAACAATACTAACGTATGTCAGTGTGTGTGTTAAATTAACTACTTATTGTTATAATTTCTAACGAAGTATTTCGAATACCTAGTTTTTTGTCAAAACCTTATAACTAAAATAACTACTCACAAAACAAATTGATATATAGTAGGTAGAACTTCAACGTATAATTCCGTTTTATTTAGTTAAGTAAATGATATTTAATGTGGTGATGTTATTGTTATGAAATAGAAATACATACCTATATTTCTAAATATTATAACATGCTGATTCACTACATTAAACTAAGTGCAGTTAACAACGTTATTAGTAAAATAGTAAGTAGGTAAATACTATAAACTTCGTGTCGTCATCAATATCATTTATGTTATTCTTATAATATTTTTGTTTATAAAATATAATCGTTTTTACCATAATTTTGGTTTTTCATTTCCGTTCGTTTTTTTTTTTTGCTAAAGTTATAATTTATTATTTATAACTTAAAATAAATTTACAAAACAGAAACAAAAGCGTCAATCACGCTGGTTACGAACTCACAACCTCGATTTGTCAGCTCACTACAGTCACCACTAGACCACTCGAAACATATTTGACGTGATCGAAATTACGTATTATATTACAAGTTAAAATAATATTCAAGATCATACCTACCTTAACACTGCGTATTAAAGATCAAATTCGAATAACTATTTTATTGATCGTAGACGTTGAACCAGTTGTCTTACTGCTAACAAGCAGAAGGTTCAAATTCGTTTAATTTTTAGGGGGTCAGTTAATTGCTATCACCGACTGTACATATGCGGTAATCTGCTAAAATTTTGACAGTTCCTTTGATCAGTGACCTACCATTAGTTAGAACGTCATGGTGCAGTCTTTGCTTTTAATAGCTCGGTTTTCAAAAAGTATTACGAGACCATTGACCGACCAATGATCGACCATTATGAATTTAGTAGATTACGAACTTATGGCAAAATTACAATGGGATCGTGTTGGAATGACACATTTATAAAAATAGCAGACTTGGGGCCCTGAAGGTTTCAAAGGAAAACGTTTAACTGCTGGTCACATTGCTAATTGGTAATTGATCGGGACAGAATTGGGTAGCCCTGAATTCTGACAAACAATTAGTATAGTATTACTTAATTAAATACTAAGATTGATAAAAAAACAACAAACAAACGGTATCTATTGGGCTGTTGATAGACAGAGACAAAGTATGGAATGTGTCTGCGTTTTGCGGGTATTAATTTTATGTTTTTGTCAAGAAACTCCTGCTAGGTTTTAGTGGCGTGATCACATAAATACACACAAACACATAAAGTTAAGTTAAGTAATGTATTTTTATCTCACTGTATTTATTTTATTATTGTTTTCACATATGCACATAGCAGACTTGGTGTACGTACGTCATCTCCTAGGCGACCACTGAAAATCAGCGCCGTGCCGAGGGTGGATCACGACACGGCATTTATGCGGAGTGGAAGCCTTTTTGCCACAACCACGACATGCATTTCCTTTATAATGTATACTCTCATAATCACTTTTATTATTAATTTGTATTGTTATTAAAATGTTAGATACATATATGTACATAATTGTAGGAATATAAATGATATTATTTAATATTATTATGAATGAGTTATTGAAATTACTTGGAGGCAATTATGAACGCAATAAATTGTAAAAATTGGTGTTTACAATAATTTTATTAGTGTTACTGTATTTATGAATTTTATATGAGTCATACCTACTCATAAGCGACCAAAACCACTCATCGTAAACGTGTAAAGACTCGCTACGATGTGGAAAATACTATGAACAAGTATGGGCTTTTAGACACATCTAGTAGGGATTTGAATAGCGTCTGTAAATATCATTTAGCACCAGGTTTTTCCCGCGACTTTTTACGCGCATATCTCGTTTTTTCCCGTTCCGTATAGCCTTCCTTATGAATGTGGCGTGGCTATTATATACACACACGTGGCTATTATATACACACATATATTAAAAAAAAATCCAAATCCGACTGGTAGTTTCACAAGGGATTTGAATAGCGTCTGTAAATATCATTTAGCACCAGGTTTTGCCGGCGACTTTTTACGCGAATATCTCGGTTTTTCCCGTTCCGTATAGCCTTCCTTATGAATGTGGCGTGGCTATTATATACACACACGTGGCTATTATATACACACATATATTAAAAAAAAATCCAAATCCGACTGGTAGTTTCACAACAGCGCGGCGGAGTCGTGGGGAAAACAGATAAACTCATGTATTTTATTTTCTGTTTATGCAGGGTTGTGGACTTTTTCGGAAAGTTCATATTCGTTCAAGTTTAATTCGCACCAAGCGTTTCCAATCGTCTTTTGTAATACGCACAGCAAAGGAGTGGAACTCTCTGCCTGCGTCTGTATTTCCCAACGCATTCAACCCTGATCTCTTCAAAGTTAGACTGAACAGGCTTCTTCTGGGTAAGCTCATTCCATCGTCGACTTTGTCTCCGTCACCTGTGACCTATACTAGAGTCCAGAGCATATCCATCTGACAATTTAAAAAAAAGTCGCCGCGGCCCTGGAACGCGGATTCCTCCTAATGCCCTTTGCGTTCCAGGGCCACGGCCACGGGTGAGTTTAAGTAAGTAAAAATCTATCACTCCCTTTTGCTCCGTCTAGAGTAGAAGTCATTTCATGATTTCCCGACCATAAAAATATATACATATATATGTATGATATACTGAATATATCTATATGTTATGTATTCCCAGAGTTTATTGACACTAAGTAAATACAAAGTGACTGTGAGTAGTCTTAGGAAAACCCTTGGGGGGACTTCCGTGACGTTGTGTGTCAACTCAAGCTGTGTAGGTCCTTATAACTATGCAGTGCATTTCTAGCAATTTTAGTAGGTACGTATTCAGTCATTTAAAACTTCTTTATTTATATTTTTATCTATTTATTTAGAACTTACTTTGTACCCATTCAACACTAAAATTAGGGTATTTTTTTTTACTATTGGTGTTTATTTTTTATTTCATACTTTTATTGATAAACATTATTTTTTTGCTATGTAGGTACTAAGCAAGCATTAGACGATGACAATATACGTTATCGTAATTTTCATGATAATAAAATATTTTCGTTTTTATTTATGAACTGTGCCCCCCCCTTTATATTTTTTTAAATGTTCACTAGCTTAAGTACCTATGTTACCCGGGATAACTGAACGCTTCTAACTACACGACATACAATGATATCAGTTAAGCTGTTTAGGAGCTACGGTAGAATAAAGAAACTCACAAAACAAATATACATACATACATACATGCATGAACCCGGAAAATTAACACTTCTTTTGTTGGGCAGTCGTGTAAAAAAGATATCAATAAAGTATATTTCGTTAATCTTTCTGTCTACTGGAGTGATACAGTCCTCTGTCCTAATCCAGGTCATGGCCTACTACTGTGCCAAGTTTCATCCAAATCAGTTTTTTGGTTGAGGCATGTATAATTTATTAACAAACATCCAAATGTGAAGAATGTCACTATCATACGGAAATATGGTTCCGTAGGATAGTATGTAGGAGAATAGGTAGTTATTTAAGTAACTACTATTTATGTATATTTTGGTAACTTCTTAGGTTACAAATAAATAAAATGAAACTAATTAATTAATGTACCTATGGATAGAAAGTAAATTGAAACCCGGAAAAGTAAATGTATTGTTTCCGATAAACATTTCAACAAATCATTATTATAACACGGAGTTTTTTGTGTATCGTATAAAATAGTTCTTATAAAGTCGGTTTTTCCAAGCAAGTAAATGATATTTATTTATAGATTATTATTTATATTCTTATTTTTAGATTTTTGAAAAACCCATATTATAATTGGGCTGCGTTATGAGAAGTTTACACGTTGATATCCGTGTTTTGAGTTAGTTACCTACATAAGTAATGTACCTATATTTCTATTTAGAAAAAATGGGTTTTTAATTTGATTCACATAATTTTACGAGTAAAGTACCTACTACATTTCTATAATGTACGTATTTGCATAATAACATAATGCATTATATATTAGGGATGTAGGATATAGAACGCATAGGTTAAATAATTTCCTTTTGTTAACGTCCAAGGGAAAACCTTGTTTTATTCATGTTATAAGGTAACTAATATTTTTATTATTTTCTATTCAATTAATATTACATTAATTTCTGTCTGGTTGGTATTATGAGCTTTTTAACGTTGTTCAAAGCATAATTTTAGCGTGTCTGCAATGTTTTAATAAAGACATAGTAAAATATTATAATTTTATTCTAAAAATGACACTTACCCAAATTCCTCATTTAAATAAACATTCCCAGGTTCGAACGTAAGAAAATCAAATCCAACTCTTGAAACACTAGTCAAAACACTTCACTTTAAACCAAAAACACATCACAATAAATAGTTCACAAACTTTCCGATTGTACGCGATAGATGGCGCTGTTCCACACGCGTGCAACTTTGCCGATCGCCGGCGAAACACTGACTACCTACTGCTCGCTCTAAGGCTAGAGAGCTTGCAGCCTGATAACAGGTTATAACAAAAATATAATACAAATGAATGGAGATATTTCTGTACCAATTACAACATTCTTTTCCTTAATTCCGATAGCTAAGTTATTTACGCACACGAATTACCTACCTACCTATTATGTAAGTCAAATAACCACATAGTTGAGGAAAATTGAGAAGGAAGGTACTAAAATAACGTTCGGGTATTAAATAACGAGCTGTTTCATGACTGTGAAGAATTTTATCACCATGTTTTACTGGACTATTGAAATTAGTTAGTGGTTGTTTAATTAAAGTCAAGTCTAACTCAGTCTGTGTAATTATGGTTTTTCGCAGGTAATTTCTGGGCAAAGTTCAACGTCTTTAAGTTCATAATTATTATTAAAATGTTATGCTCTATTACAAAAAATTTGCTGGGTCAGCTACTACTTTGTATACTAATATTATAAAGAGGTAACGTTTGTGAGTTTGTGACGTTGTAAGGGGTAATATCGGGATCTACTGAACCGATTTTCAAAACTAATTCACCAATTAAAAGCTACGTTATTTTGGAATGTCATAGGCTATATTTTATCCCCGTATTACCACGGGAATGGGAACAACGTGGGTGAAACCGCCGGGCTCTGCTAGTCTCATAATATACGGCATTAAAAATGAACTGCAAGAAATTTAAGGAGTTGTTTAGAATGACGACACAAAATTAAACACGTTTTTTTTTATAAATGTACAGGTAACAATTCGTTACAAAGGTATGAAATTTTCACTACACACATACTTATTGATTATTAGTAGGTACCTACTGTAATCTGCGTGGGCCGCCGCTGGCACTACACGAAATTCTTGTAGTTAATTTTTTACACCTCTTTTTTTCTAGATGGGAAATCATCAAATGACTTCTCCCTCTCTGGGCGGAGCGGAAGGGAGTGTCAGACTCTTACTGACTAAAACCCACCCGTGATCCTTCTAGTGCCCTTTGCGCTCCAGAGCCGCAGTGACTCTTTCAAATAAATTCTGCACGAGGGTGGATTCCTGGGTTCGACTCCAATTTTGGGCAGAAAATGTTAACTCTTTTCCATTAGAACTTCAGTAACAGCCCAGAGTTTGAAAATTGGTGTTCCTTGGTGCCTCTGTAATCATTTACAGCATTTGGTCATGCGTCTTAAATCTCCCCCCGGTCGTGTTGGAATGCCGTCCCATAGGAATAAGAGAATGAAGGAACAGAAGCTACAATCTCTGTATACACTTTTACTTTATAATCTCCTGCATACTTGACTAATGTCTGTTGACCATTATTAATATTCATTTTGGTGGATTTTCAATACTAAACTTCTATAAGTATCTTAATACATGGTCTTCATATCCAATACCAAATGTCCCTCCACCGTCCCTCCTGTGTTACTGAACGGTGTGGAGTTGAAAAGGGTAAACTCTTTTAAAATACCTGGGCCACGTGGTGACGGATGATTTGAAAGACGACGCGGATATGGAGAGGGAGCGCAGAGCAGACATTGCAATGGTCAATCACTGACACTCCATTGAAAGAAATGGCATAGAATAGTAATCTCGTACATAATGACAAATGAATGATAGACGTATGCGGTAATCTGCTAAAATTTTGATAGTTCCTACCATTAGAATGTCATTGTTTTTAATAGCTCGGTTATCAAAAAGTATTACGAGACCATTGACCGACCAATGATCGACCATTATGAATTTAGCAGATAACGAACTTTTAGCAAAATGACAATGGGATTGTGTTGGAATGACATTTATATAAATAGCAGACTTGGGGCCCTGTACATAGTCAATTTCAAAGTCAAAATCTGTTCATCATCGTCTGCCTAGTCTTTTCCCAACTACATTGGGGTCGGCTCCCAGTCAAGCCGGATTCAGCTGAATACCAGTATTTTACGTGAAGCGGCTGCCTACCAGACCTCCACAACCATTAACTGGGAAACACGGTACTTCTTGACAAGACTGGTGTCAGATTTTCTGGCTTCTGACAATCCGTAACGACTGCCAAAGATCTCTAAATGACAGCCGGGACCAACGGCTTAACGTGCTTTCCGAGGCACGGAGAAGTCTCGTTATGTTAAGATGGTCACCCATCCACAGACCCACCTCGGCAAGCGTTGCTTAACCTTGAAGATCGACCCGTGCGGCTGTTATAATTTAGCCACGAGCTCCTCTACTCAAAGTCAAAATCTGTTAATAAATAAATAATTATTAGAGCCATCCATATTCATGCTCAAAACTTTCCTCTCAAGAATCACATTAGAATGCATCTCACGTCACACAGGCGACAACTCAATAAGCATACATTTTACAAATTGTTGTAGAAAGTGAAGATAAAGTGATTTTGGGACGATGACTCTATTAATATAAAGTTTGACTTTAGAGAGAAAAAACGGGAATCGAATGAGTTTACGTTTACTAGCTGGAAAATCTTAGTAAGGGGCAAGACAGTGTTGTTGCTAAGGGCAGCTTTACGAGTGAACTGTTCTAAGAAATCTGAACGCGATAAGAATTTAATGTGTAAGCATCCGTAACGAAATTATTCATATTGATCATGCTGTCAACCGCCAGAGTTTTTGTTGTTATCTATGGAAGTTTTCGCCCAAAGATAGACTCAGAGCGGAGAGGAGTGTCAGATTCTTACTGGCTTAAATACATTCGGCATTTGGAGGAACACGGAAGGAGGAACACCATAGATATTTCTATGAGGAACACGGTATGCGTCCCAGGGTTGCGGTGACTCTTTACATACAGCCAGGAGGTACTTACATTCACACGTAAATTTTCGTTTTGGTTCAGTCATTCGGACTCATATTCTCGCTTTAGTAAACGATGACAGCTTAGATTTCAATTACCTAAAGTAAGTGTTGAATATTTACTTCTGAGTTAAAAAAACGGACTCTCTACTAATCATATTACTTATAGGAAGTATTGATTGCTAAGAGAACGCCAATAAATACGTAAAAAACATATCTACAATTTTTGGTGAAGTGGTTGTTGACCTTTTCCGAGATTCAGAAGTGGATTCTATTGTTCGAGTGCTACTCGAAGTTTAATATTTCGAGTATATTATGAGATTAAACTTCACGCAACGATTTTTCTAATGGAGTTTGATAATTTTATAGGTACTATGTATGGATATTAAGAGATCAATTCTCAATTCGTAATATTATCAACCTTTTTTTTTTTTTTTTTGGATGGGAAATCATCAAATGACCCCTCCCGCCCTGGGTGGAGCGGTAGGGAGTGTCAGACTTTTACTGACTAAAACCCACCCGTGATCCTTCTTGTGCCCTATGCGTTCCAGGGCCGCGGTAACTCTTTCGAACAAATGACCCTGGAACGCAATGGGCATATAGTGGAACACTGATGAGTTTATGTTAGTAGGAGTCTGCCACACCCTTCCACTCCGCCCAAAGTGGAAGAAGTCATTTGATGATTTCCCATCCATAATATATAAAAGAAAAAAAATGGTTATTTGGGACTCGCACACGACCAACAAACAAAACATAAAATAAACCTGCTAGTAAAAAAAGCTAACGATATTATATCTACACTAGCTTCTGCCCGCGACTTCGTCCGCGTGGAATAGTTACTTTACCCCCGACTTTGAAACTCTCAGCCCGATCGGTTTAAAATTGACAAAGTTTCATACAAACTTTCATCCCCTATTTTATCCCCTTGGGGGTAGAATTATTCAAAATCCTTTCTTAGCGGATGCCTACGTCATAACATCTACCTGTATGCCAAATTTCAGCCCGATCCGTTCAGTGGTTTGGGCTGTGCGTTGATAGATCACTATGTCAGTCAGTCAGTCACTTTTGAGTTATATATATTTAGATGTTTTTTTTTTCTCTCAGAAATGATATATCATCTCAGCGAAAATCAATGTCTCCTTTAAAATGGGACAGTTGGTTCTTTGTTCAATTATCCACCTTTCGTACTTATACAATCTGCCCAACTGTACAATAAGGAACATTTATTTTATGAATGGATTTTAATGACTCTCCTGTATATATGTACGTGTACGTAAAATCTTGAATGGCTTGACTCAATCCCCAAATGGTCTATTTAAATAAGATTTTGGTATTCTATAGGCGGTTTTCATTATTACTCATTGGCAGTGAACGCAAATCATAGATATAATAAACAAGGAGATATGCCCTGTAGCCGAAAATGTATCGGAACCTGTGTCTCCTGTTTTGCCCTACCACCCGGCAACTACTACGCATGCAGTTCAGTAAAAGCAATAGATACGCAGTCGCGCACACACCCGCATTTCTAAAATAGGACTGTACTACACAATCAATTATAAACCTTATCCTAATAAACACAGCGTATATTTACAGTACACCGTGCAACTTACTCACACAAAAACAACGGTGGGTATCGTTGTGCTGTGCAAAAGCAATTTATTTTACATATACGCTAGTGATTGACTAAATCGGAAAGTTATCGATTCTGGCATTTATTACACACACTATGCTGCCCATGTATAACAAATAATTTTAAGCAAAGGTCACTAACACTAAACTTAAACATGCCGATTACTATAATGCATTCGAAACTTTATCGAAAGTAAAATACAATTACCACAAAAAGTAAGGAAGTAGCACGAGGATAAGGCATAAGTACGATAATTCAAAGCCAAAAACACTTGAACGATTATTTACCTAAAACTTAATGAAATCTAAGAAAGTTTGGTACACTTTTGTAATATTTCATTCAACAATCGACATTGTGGTCGACAGTGTATCTGCACAATTACATCACTAACTCGCGGCAAGAAGCA
The DNA here is from genome assembly GCA_905332915.2 of Hecatera dysodea. Taxonomy (NCBI): domain Eukaryota; kingdom Metazoa; phylum Arthropoda; class Insecta; order Lepidoptera; family Noctuidae; genus Hecatera; species Hecatera dysodea. Next base: position 5,113,621 of record HG995288.1, on the reverse strand, counting down.
GCGGCCGTACTATGCGATACATCGGCTTGCTAAAGTATCGTTTTGTGACTTTTACATTGCTCATCCAGTCACTTAGCGACAAACTTAGGTAGTGGTTAAGGAGCAGTGTATTCATTGTAATATGTTATTGTCGCTTTGACATTTGAAAACAAAAATAACATAGTATAAGCAAGAAATATTTTACGATTTGTTGTTTTTCATGATTTTAAAGACAAATATAGTAAAATACTTGTATTTTGATATGGTAAGTGATTCCATAATTAACAAAGTTTTGGTTTAGGCTTCGGTTTTTACAAGAAAACACTGAACAACACGGCATTCTTATATCTTATCACGCTCACGGTTGGAAGCGCACTAGTTCGCGGATTCGACCATTGCGTAAGACATGCTCGCCCAGACCATGTCGCGTGGACGCCGACACGCCCCCTTGCCACTTCTCCTGTATTTTATATTTCTATGACGCAAATAAAACATGGAAGCATTCCTAACTCAGAAAAATGACCGCACATTGCGCCGCGGTAGGCGGGGCTTACCGATTGCGCCGCTCACGCGTTTAGTTACACGGCCTATTCGTTACATGGTAATTTAAACCGAAATACTTGGGAAATAAGGTCAATTTTTAACTGTGCATCGTATTATACCGAACGCCAGATAAATGTGCAATAACGGTCCAATGACCGAAATGATGAATGAATTAAGGTTGTCAATAAATGTAGGTGGGTCAATACCCACCTACATTTATTGACAACCTTAATTCTATAATAATAAAGAATCAGCGAGCAAAATCCAAACAAACTCACACATCGAAACCTCGTGTTTCGATGTGTGAGTTTGTTTGGATTTTTGGGTCACGATTCGCGCTTAGATCCCTTGAAGTAATGCTTCCATGTTTTATTTGTGTTCACTGCTCAATGGCTCTTGATAAGTGAAGCACAATAACACACAGGGCGCCTTTTGAAACCATTGGGACACACACAACGCAGTACTAGTAAAAACATAGGATCTCCTTTAACTGGGTTTTCCACAGTTTGTTCTACGTATTGTGGTTTTTCCGCATAAATCTTAAGTAGAAAACCAGTATTGTAGTTCTGTTGAGTCTCTGAAGTGCACCAAAGAATTTACCAAACTATGGGCGTGTTATTGGTTTTATTATTATCTCGTGACGTGAGTCTGTTCTACACGTAAATTATATGCTTCGTCTATTTTTAGATTAGCTTTGGCCAAGTAGAAGGTGTTTTACTATCTCAAAGGATAAAAAAAACCGATATAAAAGTATCCTCCGTCCTAATCCAGGTCGTGGTACTCGTCTGTGCTAATTTTCATAAGATTTCTTTGAGCCGTTAAAGCGTGAAACAATAGCAGACAGACAGACAGACAAAGTTCGCTTCGCATTTAATGTATGTATGTGAATATATCAGCTGGGAAGGGCCATCTCTCAGCTGCCACGGTTTATTTTAATTATTTGTGCTTTAAATTGTTCCTTTTACTCCGGATGCCTACACGTCTTTCAACATCGTTCTCATATATAGGAATAATTTCATGAAGAACTTTGTAACAGTGTATTTATTTAAAGGAGTGTCCGTGGAGTTCCTTGCACGTTCTTCTCCATCTACCCTTTGGAAATTTATTTATTTAAAAGAGTGTCCGTGGAGTTTATTGCACGTTCTTCTCCATCTACGCTTTGGAACGTGCAGATTACTTCACCTCTTTCGAAAATTGTCAAGGTCGGTACCTTGACAATTTTAAATGGTTTTGAAATTTGAAATTAAAATTGGAGTTTGATATATATATGATATGTATATGTCATACATAATACTAAGAATATTTATTTAAAACTGTAAAAGCCAAAACCAGTAAAATGACGTGTTGAATTCCTGGTCTCGGTAATGACGAAATGGGAATGAGAATGAAATTGTAATGACGTACAAGATCTAATTGTACCATAACGGATTTAAGATAAGCATTTTAATTGTTGCCTTTAATTAATCTAATTTTCCAGCTGCTGGTTAAATGACGAATGTTTCCGGGAACAACACAATACAAAACTACAATTTAATTAAAATTCGGGAATCATTGCGATGAATAACAGCACCATTCTAAGTATTAATAAATTTAATTAAGTAAAAGTATAGAACGCGATTGCAGTGCCTTGGTTCAGTTGTGAATTTAAACCATCAAGAGTTTCATAAGTCCAAGGAGGCCAGTGATATACACACGTACAAGAGAATTATATTTCACTAGCAGCGCCCCGCGGTTTCACCCACGTTGTTCCCGTTCCCGTGGCAATACGGGGATAAAATATAGCCCATGACACTCCACAATAACGTAGCTTTCTATTGGTGAAATAATATTGAAAATCGGTTCAGTAGATCCAGAGATTACCCCTTACAACGTCACAAACTCACAAACGTTACCTCTTTATAATATTAGTATAGATAAAGATTTTAGGCATGCAATCTAGTGATTGAATGTACTACGTGGTAGTGTTATTTAACGAAAGCCATCCTTTAAAAGGTGTAAGGATCACGAAGAAATAACCTGGTGCCGTGAATTCTGTACCTAAATGATTCTCAAGCGTTGGACGCTGTGCCGACGACGTAAGCCTACGTTTATGAAATAAAATATATGTATAAAGGAGCGGGAATTTGTGGCATGGCTACCTGGCCAATTGCAGAGAGCAGTGGTGGCCGAGTGGTAACGGCCCCGACTTACGAATTGTAGGTCGCGGGTTCAATCCCAGCCAGGCGCATTACTTTGTGTAATTAATTTTGTCTCCACTGCTCTCAAAACGGTGAAGAAAAACATCGTGAGGAAACCGGCATGTCCTAGAACCAAAAATTCGAAGACATGTGACATTCACCAACCCGCACTGGGCCCGCGTGGTGGATTACGGCCCATTCCCTCTCCTAGAGAGGAGGCCTGAACATTAAAAGGCTGATTATGCTACCTGGCCACCATTTACTTTCTTCTTTGAATTTTTTAGGTAGCTTTTCCTATTTTTATTTTATCTTTGCAGATGGCCTTTGTACCCTTTAGATATGTAGAGTTAGGGCACGTTCTAGTACTCTTAGTCCTAATTTCCAAAATATTATCCCTTTTTTTGAAGGTTGGTAATCATCAAAATGATTTGACTGTTATTGATTAAAACCCATCCGTGTTCTAGGGCCTCGGTGACTCTTTTGAACAAATTCCGCAACACTGGCGGACATCTTACAGGAAGAATTCTTCTAAAGTTTAATACAATGAGTCAGCTCGACAAATATACGAGGCACCATTGCCGCAAACGTGATTATAAAGCCACAATCGTAAATTGACGAGTTAATTCGTATACTCTTCCGTACGCTCGCGGGCTACTAATAGAGATGATTCCTGAGTGAAAAAATTAGATTCAAATAAGTCTATCAGTTAGATTATCGAAAAATATTGGATATGTATTTTTGCTTTATCAAATCTATAAAAAAATTGCGAAGATAAAAAGCATAAAAGATCAAGAGAGGGGGCTTGTGACGTCATGTCGTGATAAAAATTGTGGCACGTAGTGACATCACACCAGTTTTCAACGAAGACGATACAGATATCGTCTTCGTTTTTCGTCAATATTTTTTTAGAAATCTCTCTGACGGACTAGATAGATTTTTCAGTCAAGTACCCTATAATGCCAATAACTACTAATTATTCTTAACTTATTTTGCAAGACCAGTAGCTTGGAACAATTATTTTACAGATTGTTCACTAATAATTTTTTTTTGTAACATATTCGTTGAACAAAGCTGTAACGTACATTTATGTAAGTTTGAAAGAAGGAGGTTTTCTTTCAAACAACTTGAGTATATCTGAGATTAGTAACTAATTCTTTAAAAGCTACAGTTCCTATTCGACGGGTGAGAAACGCAGCTACTTTGATATTATAATAATTGTTTATGTTGCTTCTTTTTATGTACCTGCTGTGCAAATATTTCGACACAAATATATTTTTGTTATGAAATAAATTGCTTGAACTTATCGTTCTCCCGAAAAAACTGAAGTTTCTGTGAGATAAGTCACGGAAGTGGGACTAAATGCGTACCAATATTGGGTTGGATGACGGTGCACGTCATTTTGAATACAATATGGCGGATGTCCAAACGTGGCGGATCAATTATTTTTAACAAACCCGTAGCACAGTAGAAATATGGAACAGTACAGAAACTACGAACAAACGGTCGAAACGGTCACACTCACACAGACGCGCACATCTACGAGGCCCCTAAGGGACTTTCGCAGTGCGCTCAGTGGCGGGTGCCGTGTTCATAGATAATACCTACGCTATTATAATGGCTATAGATGGACCGCTCAGGTTTTTGTTTTGCAAAAACTGTGTACCCAAGCACAGATTTTTAATACTAGTATTAAATCCTTATACCGAAGACTAATTGTAATTTATATTGGATTGTAATTTATATAACATATGAAATAAATTAATCCTTATGAGTATGAAAAAATAAATGACCATAATTTTACGACAACATTATATTCTAGTCAAAGGAAATTTAGCCTTCGAAACATACACATAGAAACGTACTTACTTCACAAAATAAGTAACAATAATTTTTCAACATACCTACAGAAATCCTTCATCAAAATTTTAGGGCAGATATTAGGTATAATTGAAATGGAATAAAATGGCATAGAAATGATAAACAATATTCAGTTTGTATTTTTTTTTACAATGGCATTATTTACATTTTGACCAAAGAAGAAAGTCGCATGGAATAACATGCATTAACGCATTTTCGCGTGAATATTTCTCCCAGTCAACTCCTATCGCAAGCCTTCGTCGCCAAAAGAACTTCGTTCCAATAAAACACTTATTGCAAACATTAAAAGTAACAACCCTGACTCTCTACTGGAGCGTAGGTAATTATTTCAACAAATGGGCTTAGTTTCCATACTGTTCCATATTTTTACTGTGCCCGTAGGATGCTTCAGAGTATCATATGACAGGATTTGCTGCGATACACAGAAAAAATATATAATATCTAAGTGTTTTTTTGACGTGATAACGTCTAGCTAGAGTCACTATAATCATTTATAATTTCAAACTGTTTTGACGTTCAAAAGTGCCTTTTAATGGTCTAGTTGAAGTAAATGAATTGACTTTGACTTTAGTAAATCGATGAATGTCGGCTGCACGCACGGAAAAGGATGACTCATTGTAACGTTACGATTGGAGCGAGAACGCTGCACGAGCGAGCGAGTAGCTTGATCATTTCATCAATGTTTCGTTATGACGTTGTCACATTAAACTATCGTACGTAAACCGACTTTATCGACAACCCTTTTTTTGTATTATTTTGATCATGATTCTAAATTCGTATTACTTGTACTAAAGACAATTTATCACACCTATAAACCAATATCTAAATAGAATACCCACGGCTGAAACTTGACCGCTAGACTGACCCTGGTCGCCAGGTTTATTGAAGATTAAGAGGATTTTGGTCTCGGGTCGTTCACTTATGCGTGGTTAAGCGTTTAACCTTGGCCCAGACAATACGTTTGAAGTCGTGTTTAGGCATAGAATTAAAGTTTTATGCGGTTATGAAGATGGTACGGTGGGCTATTTATTAAGAATAAAACCGGACAGGCGTCTGGCTTGAGTGAGGGTTCCGTACCAACGTATACGTAGTTATGTATGTAGATATGTTCGTCCATTACGCGAATCGAGGTTCAGTTATTTGGTTGCGGAGTTTGTTCGAAAGAGTCTCCGCGGCCCTGGAACGCAAAGGGCACTCCGCCCAAAGCGGGAGAAGTCAGTTGATGATTTCACATAAAAAAAAAAGGATTTATCGCCATGGAATAGTATATAACCAAACTTTTAGTGTATTGAAAAGTTATTACATCATTTGTTAGTAACAACCTACTTCTCATCTACTACTAATATTAATTAACTACTTCTCATATTATAAAAGCGAAACTTTTTTTTATGATTGATAAATGGAATTGCTCTTGACTCTAGTCTAGGTCACAGGTGATAGAGACAAAGTCTACGATGAAATGAGCTTACCCAGAAGAAACCTGTTCACTCTAACTTTGAAGAGATTAGTGTTGAATGCGTTCGGAAACACAGACGCCGGCAGAGAGTTCCACTCCTTTGCTGTGCGCATTATAAAAAATGATTGAAAACGCTTGGTGCGAATTGGTGGAATAGCTACAAGGTAGGGATGGTAACCTACAGTGCGTCTAGATGTCCTATGGTAGAAGGGGACCGGTGGAATGAGGACGTGGAATTATTGGCACACTCGCCGAAGTACAATCTGTAGAAGACTGACAAGCAGGCGACCTTACGGCGATGACCCCGACTGTGAAGCTTGGCATTTATCAGTTTTTCGTCACCAATGAGCCTTTTAGCTCTGCATTCCACCGAGTCAAGTGCGGCAAGTTGGTATTTAGCTGAGCCATCCCAAATTAGCAATGGGAACTACGCGGTAAAACAGCGAAGCGCTGTTAGTGTCAAAATAAAAAGTCAGCTCTAATCATAGTACATGCATACTTTCAAGTACAGTTCCGCACGACCCTGAAGAGAGGTGCACGAGGGCCCTTGAGTGTAGATAGTATCGATAAAATGCTCATTATCGATATTATATATCGCGCTCGCACATGTGACGAGTCGTGACATAATGGGTCAAATTCTGTCGAACGAAAGTCGTTAATGCTTAGTTGTTAGCAACTGTCTGGAGTAATTATAGGGTTTATGTGAATTTTAAGTGGGACATATGAAATGCATGTGTAGATCTTGGAACTAATAGAGCTGTTTGTTAAATAATTTGTCGGGAAAATAGTCATTCATACAAACGTAATACGTACCCAAATCTTTTGAGATTCTCACACATTTCCAACTTATTAAATTGTGTGTTATATTCTCAGGATTAGGACGGTATTTAGGGACCTAGGTTCCTGTAAATAGTTTTTTTACAAAAACCACGTGTAAGAACATTGCATTAGTTCTGTATTCAAAAACATAATCATAGTTTATGTTGTCTAGTTAGAGATAATCAAAAAACAATTGATATAATACTTACTTTTTTGAGGAAACTCGGTATGTAAAGATGGCCCCCCATCCACAGACCAACCTCGACAAGCGTTGCTTAACCTTGAATATCGACCCGTGTGGCTGTTATAATTTAGCCACGAGCTCCTTTTAAATATGATCTTTTAGACATACATAATTAAAGCGACGACTGAAAAGTTGCTACCAGTTGCCACGCATATATTTTTTTTTTTTTTATATTATCGCTATCTTAAAAAAATCGAGCAGCGTCACCGTCGCTTTTCGCCTCAGTGTGAGCTAACTACACAACAGACAATGTGCTTATCAAAAGGCTTCAAATTCTGTGTAAACAAACCTAACAAAATATTAATTAATTAATTTCCATCTAGACACAGGTATTTACAAAGCCAAGACGCCAAATACCGGTGGCGAAACTAAACAGAAGTCAACAGAAGCATTTCATAAACAAACACATTTTCAGAAGCTCGTCTCTGCTTCGACAACAGTGTCAACGACCTTTTTACACGTGTCCATTGTGTTAGATTTAACACACAAATAAGTTTAAGGTAGCTTTTCCACTAAAAATGTGCGACGTAGCGAGGCGGTGCGCGAGGAACGTATCCACCAATGGCATAACGTCATTTTCCTCACCACCATTTTCCTAAATACCATTCTTGTAGAAATTTGCTTGCGAAAAAAAATGCGCTTACGCCTGCACAAAGGTGAAAAGAGTCCGCTACGTAACCTCGCAACACACAGTCACACACAGTTTCACAGCTTTGTGATACACGTGTATCCAGTGTTTATCCATACTAATAGGTAAGAAGTAGGTAGTTAATTGAGTACTAATATAAATGCGAAGTAATGTCTGTCTGTCTGTTTCCGTTTCCGTCTCAATGGCTGAACAGATTGGGATGAAACTTAGCAATAAGATAGACCATGATCTGGATGAGAACTGAGTACACTGGTCTCCTGGTAGCAGTTCCCTCGGGATAATATCCGGATTTCACGCGGGCAAATGATAAATTATATTTATTTTTAACCGACTTCTAAAAAAGGAGGAGGTTCTCAATTCGGATGTTTGTATGTTTTTTTTTAATTTTTTTTTATTGTTTGTTCGCGCATAACTCCGTCGCTTGTCAACCGATTTGAAAAATTCTTTAATTTAATTTTTGTTGGAAAGGGTATACTTCCCAAATGGTCCCATGAAAATTTTATCGAAATCAACCAAGCGGTTTTCGAAAAATCAACAATAATCTGAAAAAAATATCTACGTTGTCTACATTGACGACCTCTTAGTTTACTCTGCAAAGGAGCAGTACGTTTTTTTTAGCACCAAATTGATTGGTTCGTTTAGGTAGGGGAGGGGAGGGGGTGTAGGTACCACTAAAAAGTGAAAAATAAAAAAAACTTTTTACAAAAAATATTAATTTTTACACGTCACATCTTTTTTGGCAGTTATAAACTAGATGCGGTCAGTGTTTCCTAGCTGACTACCCTGAGAAGAAACACCGAAACAAACTCAGAGATCAAGGTCTCTTTTGAAGTCCATACAATTGTACTGGTCAAATCATATGAGAACCATGTAGGTTGGTGTCTGAAGTGGTCTTTTGAGGAAAGTACCACACAGATTTGAGTGGACCTGTCCAGACAGTGCAAGCATTTGTCAGTTAACGTGTAGCTCAAACTTAGAACTTTATGGAGCTCAACGGTTTGACGAACAATACTAAAGTATGTAAAGACATTTGGGTAAGCCACATAAAGAACTCAAACCGCCAGACTAACACAAAATGAACTCCTAACATAGCAATCTACATGGTCCTCACGTTCACAATACGTTGTATGAGGACCATGCAGATCAGTGTCTGAAATAGTCTTGTTAAGAAAGATCCACACAGATTGAGTGGACCTGTCCAGCCAGTGCAAGCCTTAGTCAGTAGTCTAATAGCTTAACTTAGAACCAATAAGGAGCTCAACAACTCGACGAACAATGCCAATGAAAGGACATTTGGGTAGGCCACAAAAATACTTAAACAGCCAGATATTGTTAAAAAATACTAGAAGCTAATAATAAAAACACATTTAGAAAAAAAAAGCGGCGGCGTAAGAAAGTGGCGTCATTATTAGCGCGGTAGCACCAACAGCATTTTGCAAATGATTGCTTTCCGCCATGACCGTCCCATCCAGGCTCACTGGGTGGGAATAGTGATGGGAAGTGTTAAATGATAAATATTTATATTATGTATGTACCTACTTACTAACATAGTTTTTAAGCAAATTGTTTTACTAACACTTATATGGATTCTGTCCGAGACAAATAAATAATAATAATAGTCTCATGCAAGCCCAGCAAAGCCGGTGACAGAAGCTAGTTACATTCTCAAATTGGAGTTTTAATGAATAATGCTCATCATTAACTTTATATTGATGAACTCCTGCGATTGATGGCCGTAATGAGCGTCATTGCTCGAGGGTGATTCCGCAATCATTCGCGTCACGAGTTTCGTAATTAATTTACCATTCAGCTGGGTTATTCTGTTTTAATGGAATTTTGAAATTTTGTAAACTTTTATTACCAGTATTTTCAGTACAAAATTCTGTTGAAATGGAGAATTACACTTATCTTTGGAGTGTTTTACATCGAGCCAAAATTTTAAACATTTCTCTCCTTCTGGAACAGTCGAGCAGAGAACAAGCATGCGATGGCAGTCATAAATGTAATTTTAGTATTTATTATATTATGTTCCGCAAGCCAAGTTATTTTAGTGTGTAATAATGTTGACGCTAATGGAGGAGCTCGTGGCTAAATTATAACAGCCGCACGGGTCGATCTACTAGGTTAAGCAACGCTTGCCGAGGTTGGTCTGTGGATGGGTGACCATCTTAACATAACGAGACTTCTCCGTGCCTCGGAAAGCACGTTAAGCCGTTGGTCCCGACTGTCATTTGGAGGTCTTTGGCAGTCGTTACGGATTGTCAGATGCCAGAAAATCTGCCAAGAAGTACCGTGTTCCCCAATTAATGGGTTGTGGAGGTCTGGTAGGCAGCCGCTTCACGTAGAATACCTACTGGTATTCAGCTGAATCCGGCTTGACTGGGAGCCGACCCCAATATAGTTGGGAAAAGGCTAGGCAGATGATGAATGTTGACTCTAATTTATTAGGCCAGGCGTTAAAATTCTTATTTTATAATTTTACCCTAAATATTGACGTTTAGACAACCGTTATTTATTTAAAGTTTATGTAAAATAGTAGTACATGGGCGGACTTAATGCAACAAGGCATGGCGTTATGAGACTGTCAATAATTTTGTAAGATAAAGCAGTTCTAGAAATATGAATAGTCACCCTGGTTGCTTGTCATGTACAAGCCAAACAGCATCTTCCAGAATTTAAACGAGGCCAATGTTAGAACTGTACCTGCACGTTGCTAAATACTGGGCCTCAAGTCTGCTATTACAATAGTGTCAGAATGGTCTATCATTGATTTCATAATTGTTGATTTTTACAAGTGTGGTAACCTACTAATATAAAAGCGTCACTAAGACTTTCCAATGGTCAACCACTGACATTACATTGAAAGAAATGGCATAAAATGGTAATCTCGTATAATAATGACAAATGAATGATAGACGTATACAGTAATCTGCTAAAATTTAAAGACTTCCTTTGATCAGTGACCTACCATTAGAACGTCATTGTGCTGTATTTGCTTCTGGAATGACAAATTTATAAAAATAGTAGACTTGGGGCCCTGGTCGGTCGTTAAAATGAGTCAATCGACACGGATAGGAGCAGATTCACCAATGTACAGCGGAAACTGGGTAACATGGTACCACTTCCACTAGGCTAGCCCAGTTTCAGATTTTCTGGCTGTGGCTGTGACACATTTGTCATGACTGCTCCACTCCTATAGATCTTAGCGTGATGATATATAAAAAGGATCAGTAGTTCCTGAGATTAGAGCGTTCAAGCAAACAAACAAACTCTTCAGCTGTATATATTACAGTACAGATAACATTTCATAGTATTCTTCACACGAATTCTTGCAGTGATATATCATAACTTATGAAGAGATATAAAATGATATATCTCTTCATATTAGTAGGATTCGTGGAACAAGTAAACAGTTTGATCAATGCCTAATCTTTTAGCAATAAATATTAGTGGGGAGTCCCAATCTTGTTTTCTATCAACTTGTTTGTTCTACAAGTCTGACTGTTCGGAAAACACCATCTTTGTTTTTCGAATTTAAACTTTGGCTATTTTCATACATTGATATCGTATAAATTATGCAAGGTTTTATATGGGTGTGTAAAATGGAATACTCACTTACTTACACAGTAATAAATGACTAGCAGCGCCCCGAGGATTTACCCACGTAGTTCCCGTTCCCGTGGGAATATGGGAATAAAATATAACCTATGTTACTAAGGGTGAATGTAGCTTTCTAATGGTGAAAGAATTTTTGAAATAGGTCCAGTAGTTTTTGATTGTATTCGTTACATAAAAAAATACAAATCTTTCCTCTTTATAATATTGGTATAGAAGAACAAAAGGCAACAATAATAGGTAAGGCTGGAGGGGGACGTGCGCAGACCTTATTGGTGATGTTTTTCATGAAAGACACATGCATTTAACAAAGGGCAAATTCTACTTATTGTTTTAACAAAGTTCTCATCCGCAACGTCGCAATCTCTCAAAAATGTATGAAAATTAAGGCTTTTTTGACAGGTCCGAATTTGCCCTCTGCTCACAAATGGCGTGCGAAAACTTCCTTCGAAATGCACAATATGTCACCTTAATTTTTTTGCGTCCTTAGAACAATTGTGTTCCAAGACAAACCCGACGATACGTTTATTGTAAAACCGTTTGTCCAGCCATTTTGATAAGGAGAAAACAAAACATATTTATAAAACCTTTTTAGATGTGAAATAAAAACGTATGACTGATTTTATCATTTAGTATTAGTGGTCCTTTAAAAATCTACAAGCATTTGCGTTTTTCCCTATCTGCTTACTTGATCAATCCAGAATTCACCCATGATTACCTGAAACAAAAAACGCGTCACAAATTAATGACCACCAAGCAATATTACACGCATTTTCAATTGTTTTGGGACTCCCAAAACAATTAAATGGGTTACATACATATTATGGTATGGACATAAACCATTACTAAGGATGACTGGAAATCGAGTGCGTTCCTTCAAATGGGATATTTGGCCGAGTAATCGATATTTTATGTATATATTTTTTGGATATTTTCAACCTCACATTATAAAATGATTTGTTATGGGAAATCCTCTCAACTCTGGAGAGCAAAGTAATACTTTTTTTGGAAATTGAACGTCGTAGCTATGAACATTTCTTGAAACTTCAAAGACTTCGGCTATTCGAAAACAACTCAATTTGGTTCAAGTGTGTGGTAGAAATCGTTTCAGATTAGTTCTAGAACATCCCCTAGACATTATATTTTCATATTTTAAACCTGTGTACAAAAACACAGGTGTGCAAACATTGTCTGCGGTTTAATTAACTCTCTCGATTAAAACAAACATTTCCAGTGTACGTTTCAGAGCGTAAACGTTTATATGTAGCTGAAAATGAGCTTAATTTTTGGATTTAATAAACCGTCGCGGTCACAACATGAATTGGGGCTTTCAGCATGTTGTTATTGGTATAACTTTTACGACAAATAAGTAGTATTATAGACAAAGTGTCATTACATCAGCGATGCCGATTGTCAAATGTTCTAAACTTTGCTTAGCTTACACAAAGTTCTTAAGCAGACAAATAACACGCTAAGACAAACTATCAGAAGACAATTCGAAAGATGAAGTATTTAAGTAATCTAATCAATTAGCCATTGCGATTCTCGAAATGCCAAAATATTAGTTAGTTATTTTTAAAAAGGTTTCCCACTTTAGGAATTTCTCCTGTGTCGTGGGTGCGTTTACAAACATACAAACACACATACAGAAATAGCCAGACCCGGAAAAACTATCTCCAGGCCATACAAATGATTGTTCCGTGCGGGTATCGAACCCACGACACGTAGCGCAGCGGCCAATCGCTCAACCACTGCTACATTTCGGTAGTGTTAGTCAATGCCATACGTTTTGGTCGGTTTGACGATCGGTTTCGCCACACTGACAGAAGCGTCATGTCAATTCACATGTCAATTCCGAGACTTGACACAAGTTACACCTTGTGTCAAGGAATTGACATGCGCTTCTGAAAGATAACGTGGCCAATACCTAACATTTTGAACTTTAAATAATCGCAAATCGAAAATCCAATAAACTGTAGAACCGTACACTGATAGGTCGCCAACATGTCGTCAGTTTATGTCCGTTCACAATTTCTCGGAATGACTTCGAGAGATTATTGACTATAAAATTTTGATGCGTAAAAGAGTATTCCAAATGTTCAGTTGATAATTTATCGAGAGTTTACAATCTTTCAAGATATTTTATAATGTCACGGAGTGTGTCATTTTCTGGTGACATGTACAACTGAACGGATTTGAAAGAAAATTAGCACACAAGTAGACTATGTATTTTATACCAATAGTGCGTTAGGTAGATATTTCTGGCGAAACGAGCGAATACGCTAGCAGAAACTAGTGAATATAATCTATACTAATATTATAAAGCTGAAGAGTTTGTTTGTTTGTTTGTTTGAACGCGCTAATCTCAGGAACTACTGGTTCGAATAGAAAAATTCTTTTTGGGTTGAATAGACCATTTATCGAGGAAGGCTTTAGGCTATATATCATCACGCTTAAGTCAATAGGAGCGGAGCAGCGATAAAGAATGTTTTAAAATCGGGGATTCCACGGGGACGAAGTCGCGGACAGAAGCTAGTATATAATATAACCAAAGCATGCTTACAAAAGAATAACGAATGCTTGTATTCGGGACACAAGCTGTGGAAAAGCGTTGGAATAAAATGTTTCATAGTTATCATTCTCTATTTTAAAAAACTCTGGAAAAGTTTTGTAAAATACAGAATTCGAGTTATATGCAGTTTGCAAACGCAGTAGCAGAATATGATGCAAAATTGCAAAAGTAATAAGAAGAATGTCACCTGAAAAAGTGCTGTTACTTTCTCGTTGTTATTTTTTTTAATATTCTGGATGAATTTCTCATTTTTTATTACATTTTTTCACAAAATGTATACGTAACCCAGTATAACCAAGTTAAAATATATTATGTGACTATTTATTATGCTTTTACAATCTGCCTGGCCCTTTCCCAGCATAGAAGAGTGTTGTGGAATTTGTTCAAAACAGTCACCGCGGCCCTGAAAAGCAAAAGCCATTAGAAGGATCACGGGTGGGTTTTAGTCAGTAAGAGTCTGACACTCCCTTCCGCTCCACCCAGAGCGGGAGAAGTCATTTGATGATTTCCCATCCAGAAAAAAAGCTTTGGCTCATTCATGTTCCGTTCAGTGGTTGAATAATGATAGATTAACAACAAAAAAAGTAGACATATTTAAGTACTTTAGAAGAACTAAAAAAAGATTGAATTGCTTTATTGTGTGATTATAATAGAGTTGATAGTTTTATTTATCACGTTTTAGTCACTAGCCTCATCTGCCTAGCCTTTTCCCAACTATATTGGGATCGGCTTCCAGTCAAACCGAAGGCAGCTGAGTACCAGTACGTTACATGGAGCGACTGATTGTCTGACCTCCACAACCCAGTAACTGGGTAACACGATGCCCTTTAACAAGACTAGTATCGTATTTCCTGGCACCTGACTATCCGTAACGAGGGTCAAAGATCTTCAATGATTGCACGGAATCTTGGAATGTAATAGACTAACAGCGCCCCGCGGTTTCACCCGCGTAGTTTCCGTGGGAATACGGGGATAAAATATAGCCTATGTTACTCGCACTCGAAAAATGGTTACAATCGGTCCAGTAGTATCGGAGCTTATTCGGTACAAGCAAACGAATCAACCAACAAAAATCTTACCTCTTTATAATATTGGGATAGATAGATGATAGATCACCCAGAGGTTAAGCGACACTTGCCGAGGTGGGTCCGTAGACCGACTGTCATTATTACGGCCCGAGCACCTTTAGAATATTTTTTTTTTAATTTTGTACGAGAGACGTCATTTGCATGCATATTCTTATGCATTTTAATGTAATACTCTACAGTTCTGATAGTTTTTACAGTAAGAACAAAATATACCTATTTACAAAAAGCTCTATGACAGGGTAATATTACTAAGTACCCGGCTTCGAAAAACAGGTGTAGTGTAGCTTCCAAACAGCGAAAGAATTTTTCAAATCGGTTCAGTAGTTTCGGATCATATTAAATACAAACAAACAATCATGAGTTTAGCTCGTACTTGTACATTCACTTTATTATGTCCAATAATCATAATATAAGTTGTTTTGGTGTACAATAAAGAATTAAGATTGGATCAATCTTTCCTCTTTATAATATTAGTATAGAAGAACTTCAAACATGAGTTATTTATTTATTTATTTGCGTTCATTCTCCGTGAAAGTAATTCATGAGGCGGTTATACTCGTATTTTTACAAGCTTATTTGGCTAACTTTCACGCTGTCACATTGTAATGGGTTTCGAACGAATACTGTTTTCTTTACTTTGATAATATTTACTATATGAAAATAATGAGCTGAGTTATTTATTTGTTTTGTTATTCATGTACACACAAAAATATAGTAATAGATAACATTATGAGTAAAAAAATAATTGCTTATTTCTAAGGACATTTCTTCCAGCAGAACTGAGAAAGTAGAAATTTAAAAAAATGTAGAAATAGTGTGTAAGAAGAAGAGAATGTGAACCATTAGACTAAAGTATCAAATAAAAACACAAAAAATGATGTCCCGAATACTATATGTATATATGTTATAGTCAAGCGCCGGTGCTTTTTTTCTGGATGGGAAATCATCAAATGACTTCTCCCGCTCTAGGTGCAGCGGAAGGGAGTGTCAGACTCTTACTGACTAAATCCCACCCGTGATCCTTCCTGTGCCCTTTGCTCTCCAGGGCCGCAGTGATTCTTTCGAATAAATTCCGACACAAGCGCCGGTGCTCCTAGGTTTCTAAAATATAGAGAAATGAGATAATGCGAGAAATAAGGATACTTTGAAACAGGACGGAGTTTCTATTTATTAAGTAAACCTCGGCTATTTCTAGAAAGAAAGAAAGTTTAATATTAATTGTAAACATTGCGATTGCCTATCTCAGCATATGCTGCGATATTAAAAAATAAATTAATAGCACAACGCTATTGTTCCGATGTACTGTGATGCCACGAATACATTCACGGAACAGGTAGGTATGTATGATACCTACTAAAAAGAAACATATAAATGCAAATGAAATAATGGATATCGACTTATGTATATTATATTATGTATATGAAAAATAAAACCTAAAAACATAAAAGCCCAAATAGAGATTGATTACATCTCAAAAACCACAAAGAAGGAAGCTACTCAACAATATTCACTTTAGACGAGTTGTGGTGTGAATAAATGATTAGATCCATCCTTCATTTTGTAACTCAGTTGGATGTTGAATTGTAGAACTGTTTGTAGAATTGTACATGGAGTAAGTAGTAAGGATGGAGTGCTACCCCACTCGCGAAGATCCCGAGTCTTTATTAGGCAAATAATGATTCATCGCCATTGTAATGAAGATTTAGAATGTTTTGAGACATATTCATTTATTTGCATCTACAATGTTAGTGAGTTGTTACAAACAGGCAGGTGAGCAGGCAGGTGAGCTATGTATCATTTTAGACCCTGTTTGGGCACAGCAATATATATTTTTTGATACTTAATTTAATTTAACATTACATACACCTGAACATTCTGAAGCAAAAGTTCGCCTTTTAAATCATTAGCAACTTTCTCGTTCTTAAAAAGTTTTATTTAAGTCGCAAATTGTCATGGTCAAAATTTAAGGAAACATGTGGTGTTTTTGGTAGTTTACGACGGCAAACAGGTCTCTCGTTGGTGTCAAAATGTCGAACGCAATAGAATGATAAATGATAATGATAAATGATAAATGATTTTATTTTGTAAGTTGGTTGTAAAAACACTTTTACACGTCAATCTTTTTTTTTTGGCCGTTATAAAACTAGATGAGGCTGGTGTTTCCTAGCTGACTACCCTGAGAAGAAACACCGAAACAAACGCAGAGGTCAAGGTTTCTTTTGAAGTCCATACAATTGTACTGGTCAAATCATATGAGAACCATGTAGGTTGGTGTCTGAAGTGGTCTTTTGAGGAAAGTACCCCACAGATTTGAGTGGACCTGTCCAAACAGTGCAAGCATTTGTCAGTTATCGTGTAGCTCAAACTTAGAACTTTAAGGAGCTCAACGATTTGACAAACAATACCAAAGTAAGGACATTTGGGTAGGCCACCTAAAGAACTCAAACCGCCAGACTAACATGAATGTACCCCTGACGTAGCGATCTAAATGGTCCCCATATTCACAATAGGTTATATGAGGACCATGCAGATCAGTGTCTGAAGTGGTCTTTTTAAGAAGGAACCACACAGTTTTGAGTGGACCTGTCCAGTCAGTGCAAGCCTTGGTCAGAGTCGATTAGCTCAACTTAGAAGAATGAATAAAACAAAACCCAAACCAATCTGAGTCGGGTTTACTACACAAAACAGTTTCAATAAAAAATTGCTGTCGCAATAACACGTCGCTCCTGTCTGCGGGAGCACTGACACTTCTTACGCCGAAAACAGCTTTCAAGTCATGAGCTCTCCATTCCTTTTTACTCCGTGCACCATTAGTAAAGTAAATAGGGCCCACCAGGGCCTGATTCGTCCCACTCCGTATTCACAAGGTGTACTTTACGCCCTCGTTCGTGGCGATTCTTTTAATTAAACCTCTTTGGTGAGGGTTTCGAGGTGAGGTCGAGGTATCTATGTATGCGTGTGTAGATTTATAGTTGTGTGTCGAAAAATATTAGTCTCAATGCGAGTTTATGTTAAGCTCACTATAATTAAAGGTATTTTTGTTATTTATAAACTCATTGTATGATGTTAAATGAAACCGGTGGCCTTTTTTCTGGATGGGAAATCATCATAAGACTTCTCCCGCTCTGAGCGGAACGGAAGGAAGTGTCAGACTCTTACTGACTAAAACCCACCCGTGATCCTTATTGTGCCCTTTACGTTCCATGGCCGCGGTGACTCTTTCGAACAAGTTCCGCAACCCTAGCAGCCACTGACCCTATGGGGCCCCATCTTCGTTGCTGACAGCTCTTTGATGCGCGCGTGGAACACTCGGGCCTGGTTGCTATTGGACGAAAAGCCGCCCATAGCTCGCCGTCCGCAGGCCCGCGCCTACGGTGGTCGGGAATCGTCCTGCGTTTCCCGACACCCGGGGCGTCTTCTTCTGTTGCGGCAGCTGGAGCTTGAAGTTTCCCTCTCCCGCACGCGTTGTGTCTCCTCCTTTGCCATCATTATTGCGTCGCAAGAGGAACACCAGTGGCCTTAGTGCAAGTTTTAACACGTACCTACTAGTAAACATCAATTTGCACAAAAGCTGAATAAGTAACATCAGGTGACAGTAACAGGATAACCATTTTCCCATATAATTCGATAGAAATGAACGTTTATTTAAACGCAATTAGGTGAGAATAAAAACTCGCACCCGGTTTACTCAATGTATTTGTCAGAGAGCACTTTCTTATGGATGGGAAATTATCAAATCAAATTACTTCTTTCACTTCGGGTGGAGCAGAAAGGAGTGTCAGATTCTTACTGACTAAAAACCATCCATATTCCTCCTAATACCCACTGCGTTCCAGGGCCGTGACTCGTTCGAACAAATTCCACTGGGCATTTGGAGGAACACGGGTGGGTTTTAGTCAGTAAGAATCTGACACTCCCTCCCGCTCCGCCCAAAGCGTAAGAATTCAATTAATAACTTACCATCCTTAAAAAAACATCTATGAAAAAAAACAGAGCCTACATCATTTTAAAAAAAGCGAAGTTTTATTATAATAGTTTGTCATTCATTTCAGAAAAAATAATAAGAGGAGTGAACGTGAAATCAAAATCAAAGCTTTTGCAAATTAGGAATTTCTTTGAAAAGTAATTTCTTTGAGATGAAACCTTTGAATTTTCATAAAATATTAACTTCATTTAAACTATGAATGGGGTGAAGAAACCTTACGTTTTCTAGTGGCAATTTTCTTAATAGTAATATTTTTAACGAAGCAACTCACTATTGGTTAAATCGAAGAGAAAAATAAAAATCTTCTGTGATTATACTTACGTTACCTTCCTTTCCTTTGTACTTGCGTTAAACAGATGTACATATTGGGTCTTGTTCATGAAAACTTTCTTACCATATGATTCCACACTGATAAGCTGATTCTTAACTGAACTTAGATATTATTTTTTTTTTAATGCGGCTTTAAATTATTGTGACGTAACGACGTATCGTGTCGTGGCAAGTGAAATCGTGGTAGGTGAAGGAAAACATCGTGAGAAAAATTTTTGGTTCTCGGACATGCCGGTTATGTCCGAGAACCAAAAATTTTAAGACATGTGACAAACAAAAATAAATTTGGTTTTCATATTAAATTCTTAAAAAAAATTACGGATATAATAATGACTTTGTTTATTGACATGTCGCTTATTATAAACTATTTTTGCTAATAATAATAATTATGTTTGGCTATGATTTCTGATTTGTTTCCGACTCGTTTTGTTTTGATTGATTAATGACTATTAACAAACAATTTTTTTTTGTGCTTCTCCTTACTTACTACACGAAATACCTAACAAAGGTGGGATTTGTTTAATTCCCAAGATTACGCTTTTTATGACATCTGCTTAGTATGACGTATTTTTCACTTCCCTCCGATGTCATTATAAGCGGAGTCAACTGTAGTTGTATAAAATTTTAGTAGGTATAATTTTGCCCAACACTTTGTAGAAATATAGTTTTGGTGATGCTATATACAAAATAAAATAACTAACAAAGCGAAATTTGTATTGCAACAAAAATAAAAGCAACGCCATCTATCCCGCCAGCAGCAAACTAACTAAACGAAAACCTGCATCGCGATATTTGAGTTTTCCGTGCAATTTGAAAATTCACAACAGCCCGAATATAAACTATCAGGCAGTTCAACCCGTCTGGGGGAGAATCCGGAGTTAGCGGGACTTTTCTCTATGAACCGCATACCTCTATAATTGTATGTTGTAACTCATAAGTAATGAAATCCTTAGCAGTACATAGTGAAAGCTCCATGGTTTGTTTAGAAACATAAAAATAGCTGCACAAATATTTGATCGAGCTGTGCCGCGTCGAACTAAAGTGATATTCAATACGAGTCACCTGTACCTCTGACGCACACCTTCATATAAGTTCAGAAGCAATGGAAGATTGCTACCTTGTATCTATATCAACTAAGTATACTGTAAACTTACTATATATACTCGTACTAATACTACTACTCTACTGCTCTAGTTGTCTGGCATTATGCTGAACTGAACCTATTTGGCGCAGCCGCAGGACACGCAATTCTTTTCTTGTTTTAGAATTAAGTTTTTATGGTGTGTATTTTGTGTGTCTCGATTGTGCCAAATAAACTCGTTTTCTTTCTTTCTTTCTTTTTCTTTCTTTCTATACCAATACTTATTGCTTATCCTAACAAATATTATAAATGCGATGAGTCTGATTGTTTGTAATGCTTTCACGCCTAAACCACTAAACCGATTTTGAAAATTCTTTCACCAATGTAATGTTGCACCCACGGGAATGGGAACTACGCGGGTGAAACCGTGGGGCAACAACTAGTAATATAATAATTTATGTGAAACTTTGGACGGATGTTTGTTTCTCAATCACGTCAGAACGCTTGTACGGATCTTGACGAAATTTAGCACCGAAGTAGATTATAGTCTGAAATAACACATAGAATACTTTTTATTCCGGGAGTATGTTCCCGTGTGATGACATTTGACATTCACGTGGGTGGCACCCAGTAACTGGGCTTTGGAGGTCATATATAATGTTTGTTGTTTGTTTGTTGTTTAGCTACTCGCTAAATAGTAACAGCCACACGGGTTAATCGTCTAGGGAAAACATAGCTTGCCGAGGTCCGTTTGTGGATGGATGACCATCTATTACATACCGAGACACCTCCGTGCCTTGGAAAGTATGTTAAGTTGTTGGTCCCCGAATTAGCGTTTTATGCGGAATTTGTTCGAAAGAGTCACTGCGGCCCAGTAATGCAAAGGGAATTTGTAGGAAAACAGATGGATTTTAGTCAGTAAGAGTCTGATACTTTCTAACAATTTGATGATTTCCCATACATAAAAAAAGTTTGTCATTGAGAATTACTAATCAAAACTAAAAATCGACATTCAATTTATGTTGATAGTTTCAACATAAATAACATTTAATGTCGATTTTTAGATTTGATGATTGCTAATCCTTCCCATACAAACAAAAGACATATCCTAAAAGAGTTTTGGCTTCGCGTGATAAACGATATTTATTTTGTAAGCAGGTTAAACATAACACTTTTACACGTCAAATATTTCTGGTAATTTTAAGCTAGATGAAGCCGGTGTTTCCTAGCCGACTACCCTGAGAAGAAACACCGAAACAAACTCAGAGGTCAAAGTCTCTTTTAAAGTCCATACAATCCGTACTGGTCAAATCATATGAGAACCATGTAGGTTAATATCTGAATGGGCCTTTTGAGGATAGTGCCACACAGATTTGAGTGGACCTGTCCAGACAGTGCAAGCATTTGTCAGCTGACGTATGTATAGCTTAAACTCAGAACTTTAAGGAGCTCAACTGTTTGACGAACAATACCAAAGTAAGGATATTTGGGTAGGCCGCATAAAGTCAGCCAGACATACTGAAATAAGACCCTAGTATGGCGATCAGGCGCGTGCAGTGGTTCGAGTTAGGGTAGGCCAGAGAAAATGTCCAAATAATTTTTTTAAAATAACCACATTATTCAGGGTTGATTTTTAATTAAATGAGTTTTTTTTCAATCGAGACAGTCTACTATTATACCTATGATCGAGATCGACACAGTCTACTATTATACCTATGGCATCACATTTAAAGCTGAATCACTGTCTCTCAAGATACAGGTTACCTACCTAGTTTGAGAGGCAGGGTTTTCCATATTGTGTACAGTTTCCTGTTCTTACATTTGTATAGCATTGTGTTACTACCAAAGCTCATTTAATTTGTCTTTGTATAAACATGTCAAGTCTGTATTTTTGTGAAAAATAAAGTTATTATTATTACTATTTTTAAATAGCCTATTAAAAAAAAAACACATTTCAACCCTGAATAATGTGGTGTGTTTTTTTTGGACATTATTTTCTGGCCTACCCAACTCTGCACGCTGCACTGCACTGCACTGATGGCGATCTAAATAGTCCCGAACGTACGGAACCCTAAAACAGAAGCAGTAGTACATTTTACCCACACTTCTCACACTTAGGCCCTAGCGACCTCAACAGCGATAATTTTGCACAAACTCCCACAAAGTACTGAAAGTAATGGATACTACGAATTACTGGAGCCGTCTTTTAGCACATTCACACAGTTCAAAGGTGTGGGCGTTCTGTTAATTTCCCCAGGGAACTGTAAACTCGGTGTTCATGTAAATCTTTGACATTTAAAAGCTTTTAAGGAATTTACTGTTCGACTTGTTTGATTGATTTTTGATAGGTGATGAATTTTTAATTTGATGTGATATTGTTGCTACAACAACAACAAAAAAGCACAACAAATTAAAGATTTTTTGTGTAATAAATGTTAATTATTATCATTTAAGTGACTACCTAAATGACACTTTGACATCTTAATTCAATTATTGTTTATATGATTTTATTTGACTGACATCTTTAATTTCAATTATCTTAACTATCACAATTTAATCTATACTAATATTATAAAGCTGAAGAGTTTGTTTGTTTGGTTGTTTGTTTGTTTGTTTGTTTGTTTGTTTGAACGCGCTAATCTCAGGAACTACTGGTTCGAATTGAAAAATTCTTTTTGGGTTGAATAGACCATTTATCGAGGAAGGCTTTAGGCTATATATCATCACGCTTAAGCCAATAGGAGCGGAGCAGCGATAAAGAATGTTTTAAAATCGGGGATTCCACGGGGACGAAGTCGCGGGCAGCAGCTAGTGTAACCTATATAATTTTTCTACGCCCATGTGGTAGAACGTAACGAGACTAAATGTTTAAACCTAGACTAAATGTTTAAACCTATTAAGACTAAATGTTTAAGACATGTTCTAACAAACAAATAAAATGATTATGATTATGACATCAAATTAAAAATTCATCATCATATGTTAAACTAGCAGCGGCCCACGGTTTCACCCGCGTTGTTCCCGTTCCCGTGGCATTACGGGAATAAAATATAGCCTATGTCACCCGGGGATAGTGTAGCATCCCAACAGTGAAAGACTTTTTCAAATCGGGCAGTAGTTTCAGAGCTTATTAAATAAAAACAAACAATCAAATCTTTCCTCTTTATAATATTAGCATAGATTGCTATGACAAGTGGGTAGCTTTTTTCAGGAAACAATATGCCATGGTTTCATCTTACCGCTTGTGGTAAATATTTGTCATTTTTTATTTTTGGATGGGAAATCATCAAATGACTGCTCCCGTTCTGGGTGGAGCACAAGGGAGTGTCAGACCCTTACTGAATAAAACCCACCCGTGATCCTTCAATTCCTGCACCCTAGCAGGCACTGACCCTATGGGCCCCGTCTTCGTTACTGACAGCTCTTTGAGGCACGCGTGGAACACTTAATATGTGTCTCAATTTCGATTTAGGATTTATTTCAATTTAACATAATATGAAAAAAAAGGTAGATAAAACTAAGTTTTCAGGGGAAACTACAAAGATTGCGGAATTTGTTAAGTAAGAGTCTGACACTCCCTTTCGCCCCGCCCAGAGTGGGAGAATAAAAAATAGGGGATACTATAAATATGATCTTACTATGGTATAGCCAAACAACACTCATAACTAAATAATAATGTTATTATTTAAACCAAAAAATTAACAAACATATTTCAATATCTTAATTATTCGTTTACACTAACGGGATCGCTCGAAACGAACTGTCACAATACATAAATCAGAGAATTCATTACTCCGGGTCAATAAATCACGATAATTTTATTATTTCGCTAGTCTCCGTGATAAGCATTGTCTGGATGTCTCGAAAGTAAATTGAATAAGCGTCAGGAAATGAAAATATACCAATACTGTAAGCTATCTATCAGTTCAAGAATTTTCTTAATCCGATTAGTAGATAATTCTAAAAATTACTTTTCATGTACATTTTTATATTAGCCAAATCTGTCGCCCGCTAGTTCAAATACCTTTTTGTCTTTCAAAACTCTCATGCCTATAATGTCAGGCCTAGTTTGACCCAATTAATAAAAAAAGTCAAAGTCAAAACTTTTATTTCAATTAGGCCATTGAACGGCACTTTTGGACGTCATCATTTACGATAAAATAATACAGTGACAGATTCTTATGGAGAAGAACGGACAAGAAACTCCATAGTTACTCTTTTCATATAAAATAATGTTTTACAATATTTGGTATACAAAAAAAAATCAAATGTGACGACAATACACTAAGAGTATACTAGTTTTAGAATCAAGTATTACCAGCAGAGATAAACTTATTCATTTTCTAAATAAGCACACGGTACTCATATATCTACAAATATTGAAACAGTGTGTGAGTTAACAGAATAAAGATAAAACTATGACACACAAAAAAATACAGTACATTCATAAAGTTAATCCATACATAAATCAATCAGTTTGATTTTGTCTACACCCTTGATTATCGAGCAAGACCAGCATGTTTCCAAGCATTCTTATCCTGAATGTAATCTTCTAATGTGTAATATGCTTGTAATTTTTAATATGCTTTTAAACAAAATTATTTCTTCGACCAGATGTCGACGGATATCATGTCTTGTCGGAAACTGCCCGATGGTTGTTGTCAGTTCAACTCACGGGGGGAATATTTGCGCAGTATAGGGACATATTCTATAGAGTTCGAGTCGAGTTCTAGTTTACGTATTCTATTCTAATAGAATACTCTTTATTATGTACACGGGTACACCATATAAGTCACAGAAAATATAGATGAAGAAAACATTACATATCGTAACACAATCTTTATCGCTAAAAGCGTTCTTTTCAAGACAACCTTTGGATGGATTTTAAAGAGATAAAGATATAAATATATATACGGATTTTAAAGATTATATATGGATTTTAAAGAGATAAGGATATAGATATAAATACAGCAGTTTAGGTAGTCTTAGGTAGGCTTATTATATATACAATAATAATTATGAAAGAAAAAGCATAGAATCCAAATAAAATCGATTAAAGAGAGAGGTAGTGAGGTGGTGAGGTAATGAGGTAGTGAGGTAGTGAGGTGGTGAGGTCGTGAGGTGGTGAGGTGGTGAGGTGGTGGTGTCTATGTCCAACATGAGCAAGAAAACGTCAATGAAATCTTGTCTAATTGACATAATAAATTAAAGTTGTCGTGCTCGAGACATGAGTTTTAGCTGAGCAAGCGAGTTTACGCATTTGCTTGATCATCTATCAAGAACGAAAACTTCAATTTATGGCTATAGCTTTATTGTCAATTTGATGCTCCGGAGTACAAGTTGAGTTGACTTTTAGGTTTAGTTTATGGGCCCTAAGATTTCTGTGATTTCAAGTGTTTTGTATAATTCGTATGTAGTAATTGAATAGTTAAGGCTTAACCGATATCAATGTATGCGGTATCGTTAGAAGCCTTAAGTTATTCCGGGTAACATAGGCTAGGGAAAATTTAAAATTGCCACTAAAAAGTATGAATTAGAAAATAAATAAACAACACGCCTGCCATGTAAAAAGGTGAAAAATAAATTAAAAAGAAGATCTATTCAAAGGAATTTGTCCGTCTTTGAAAAGTTCTGGACTTCGATGAAAAGATTGATTTTCAATTTAAATCACGATCTATCGATTTATTTATACTTAATTATTATTTTTTTCACCTTTCGACATGGCAGACGTGTTATTTATTTTTATTTATTATTTGTTTTTTACATTACACAGTACAAACTACGTACGGTACGAACTAAATTTAGATTCTGGTGATGATGTGTCCCAAAATTATTCATCATTAAAAAAGGCATTAATCATAAACCTGTATCGTTTCAAGATAACTAAAGCCCCTTCACACAGATTAATGACACACCTTGACGTCACGTGATAACCTACGTTTTGTACGTAATCGAGTAGTAAATCCTATTTGATATCGATAACGTGTGGATTCATTCAACAGTGACAATTTGCTCGAACAGAGGAGAAATATGACTCACTAGCATCGCCCCGCGGTTTCACCCGTGTATTTTCCATTCCCGTGGAAATATGGGGATATAATATAGCCTATTTTCACCGGAGATAGTGTAGTTTCCTAACAGTGAGAGAATTTTTCAAATCGGTCAAGTATTTAAAGAAAGAAAGAAATAATTTATTCAGCACATGAAACACGCACGGCACATGGTAAAAAAAAATAGGAGTCTATTCAATGCAAACAAACAAACAAACAAACAAACAACAAAACAATCAAATCTCTCTTTATAATATTAGTGTAGATAAGAATAGTACTTTTTTTATTCTGAATGGGAAATCATCAAATGACTTCTTCCACTCTGGCCGGAACAAAAGGTAGTGTCAGACTCTTACTGACTAAAAGCCACCCGTGATCCTTCTTGTGCCCTTTACGTTCCAGGGCCGCGGTGACTCTTTCGAACAAATTCCACAATCCTAGCAGGCACTGATCATATTGGGCCCCGTCTTCTTGGCTGACAGCTCTTTGAGGCTAGCATGAAACACGACGCGCCGTCCACCCGGGCCTGGTTGTTATCGGACGTCGAGCCACCCATAACTCGCCATCCGCAAGCCCGCGCCTACGGTGGCCGGGAATCGCTCTGCGAATTTAGACTTACATATGATGCAATTCCTTTTGCGGTATTTACGGAATTAAGCCACTGAAAAATCCTATTACAAAATGTATCAAAAACAATATCAATTTTTTTTCCTGGATGGAAAATCATCAAATGACTTCTCCCGCTCTGGGTGGAGCGTAAGGGAGTGTCAGACTCTTACTGACTAAAACCCACCCGTGATCCTTCCTGTGCCCTTTACGTTCCAGGGCCGCGGTGACTCTTTCGAACTAATTCCGCAACCCTAGCAGGGTCGACCCAGGCCTGGTCCTTATGTTCTCGCGTCACTGTATCGGTGGCGCGAGGACGCGCGGGCGCGCGGCGTGCGACTGATGTAGCGACACATCGAGCTGCGTCGGTCGCAGCTGCGCGAGGTCCTAGTGGCGGAATGGCGGGACAGGCTTTCACGTCCTTCCGCCGGCCTCGTCACTGTCGAGGCCATCCGGCCAGAGCTCGACCTTTGGCTCGGGAGAAGGCACGGCTCCCTGACGTTTCGTGCGACACAGGTTCTTTCGGGGCATGGCTGCTTCGGGAAGTTCCTGTGTCGCATAGGCAGGGAGCCGGACGCTCGGTGTCACCACTGCGTCGACTGTCGGGAGGATACGGCGCGGCATACGCTGGCAGAGTGTGCCGCTTGGGAGGAGCCGCGCCGTGCCCTCATCCCTGTGGTAGGCAGTGACCTCTCGCTACCGGCCGTAGTCCAATCTATGGTCGGTGGCGAGGAGTCCTGGGACGCGGTGGTCTCCTTCTGCGAAACAGTTATCTCGCGGAAGGAGGCTGCGCAAAGGTAAAGGGAGATCTCCACCTCTCTCCCCGCCCGCAGCAGGCGCACCGGGCGTCGGAGGAGGGCGTATGCTGCCCTCTTCCGGCCCCCCTAACTGGGTCCAGGGGCGGTGGACTTGGGGACGTGTGTCACCTCCCATTCATCCGGACCCGAGGTGGCGGCGCGTGGTGTTCCCGTGCGTCCCTCTCTGACGTCGCGGAGGGTGTCAAACACCTCACTCCCTCCGCAGACACGAGGTGGCCCACAGAGGCGGGCCGGCACCAACCGGGGATTACGGATGTGGTATACGTTCCCGCGATTCCCGGCGTAGGTGAGAGATGGAACACCGGGGTGGTTTTAGTCAGTAAGAGTCTAACAGACACCTCCGCCCACCCCAGGGTGGAGGATATCCATGAGGATTTCCCCCGTAAAAAAAAAAAAGAAGGCCTGGTTGTTATCGGACGTCGAGCCACCCATAACTACTAACGGATACGGTGGCCGGGGATCGCTCTGAGAGACTAGACTTACATACGCATGATGCGAGTTCCGACTCATCATATTGAGACCTTCCTCAAGGAAGAGTTTGGTCGAAGGGTGTCGTGTATCGGCGATTCCGCGGGAGACTACGTGACACCACGCAGCGCAACACGACGCCGACACTTCGTGTAAAATAGCGTAATGTTTTTGTGATTTATATGAATACTAGCGGCCCGGTACGTGCTTCGCTACGTATAAAGTGAAATAAAATAAACAAATCGGAACATCAAATTCATTTATTTAATCAAAAAAATATTTTATTTAAAATCGAAATCAATTGCTAGCTATTTACAACACACTTAATCCAAAACATTTGGATAAACAATATTTTTTGTTTTTCCATTTTGAGCATAAATAAACAAACGGCTGGGGGTACCGACTCTGGAACAGGCAACATATAACTGGCCATGTGAAAAACAATGTTCCTCCAAATTCACACCACAAACGTGAAGTGTTTGACCTTGGGCCTTGTTGATGGACATCGCAAATGATAAACGCACAGGATATTGTAAACGTTTGAACTCAAAAGGCATATCAGTTGGAATCATAGGTATACGCGGTATCAAAACAACTTCTCCTTTTGATTTACCAGTTAAGATCGTAGCTTCAATCAAATTTGGCAATAACTTTTTCACTGCCAATCTGGTTCCGTTACACAGTTTTGGTGGATTAATATTTCGTAACCTATATTTGCTCGTCTGGCTGGTGGCATTTTTCCCGTATGCACATATGTTTTCGCTTAAAAATCGAAAAAAAAAATTAGAACAAAAAAAAAACAAATTCCCAAGAAGCTGTCGCATATGATGCCATGTGAAATCATATACGGCAACTTAGAAAAGTATACATAAATTCAGGACTCACCGTTTGTATGAATGCACTGCAAATGCAATTATGTGAAAAGAAAAAATTTATCGCTGATAATATGATTTAATCAAACCACGTCCAAAATGAATTGACGGCATGAATGACATAACAACGTGCTTGTCCTGTCAACAAAACTTCAAAAAAGTTTCTGTGAAAAAAGTTTCTATTGAATTCATTTATTACAAAAAATGTGACAAATGAGGAACCGCTCGACCGATTTTGTGCAAACTTCACATAAACCATCTACTAAATATGCCGACCAAATCCTAAGCATTTGGTTTGGATAGGTGAGCCCGTTCTTGAGTTATGGAATTACAACGAAAAGTGGCATTGATTTTTATATATATAGATGTATGATAGTCTGTAAGGGGTGTATATGGGTGTATGTTATGGGTTTTCGTTACCCGAAATAAATGATATATTAATATTATTATTTATTTACTAGCTTCTGCCAGCGACTTCGTCCGCGTGGAATAGTTACTTTACCCCCGATTTTGAAACTCTCAGCCCGATCGGTTTAAAATTGACAAAAGATAGACATGCTGTTTCGGGATGTTTTTTAGATAATTTTATGTAGATGACTTCTTCCGTTTTCCCAAAATTTTCCTTCACTGCTCTGCTCCTATTGATTGTAGCGTGATGAAAAGTATACTATAACCTGCCCAGGAGTATGAAGAATTTGCACCAAGTTTCGTTAAAATCGGTCGAGTAGTTTTTGTTTCTATAAAGAACATACAGACAGACAGACAGACAGACAAAAAATTTACTGATTGCATTTTTGGCACCAGTATCGATCACTAATCACCCCCTGATAGTTATTTTGAAAATATATTCCTTGTACAGAATTGACCTCTCTACAGATTTATTATAAGTATAGATTTAATATCGTAATTGTGGCATAACTTTCGATATTTATGAGAGGAAACTACTGGAAACTCCTATTACAAAATGTATCAACGTTAAACAATATCTTACCAACGTAGTTAAACCTACCTTATTCAATTGACTAAGTAACCCACCACAACATTGCTTTCATTCATAAATCCACGTTCACTAACTTCCTACGTTAAATTTACAACAATGGACCAGTCTTATGAGGAAAACCAACAATGTTCACAATTCAAACAATAAATCTGTTTTTCTTTCCTAGGATAACTTCTTAGTCACTATATTGTCGTCTACAGACTCTGCCTGAAAAACAACGTAACAAACATGGTGTTAGCGCGTCATATGTTCCATAAAACGGATGTTCCTGTTATGTTTGGATACGATAAAACACATGCAGAAATAGGAGGCAGTCTATAGTTGAATGATGACTAATGATAAGTCATTTTCCTCTTGCACTGAGCACAAAATATAAGGAAAATACGGCTCGGCCATTTTGACTATCATTTTGAGACATTCATTCCTTGTGTTTGATATCGTTGCTTTTGGTCTAGGGTGCCGTACGTTCCAAATATAAACAGAACCCTCACTCCGTCCTCCGTTCGTTACATACAATGTACTCAGAATGTAATATACCGATTCACTTGAAATATAGTATGACGAACAAGACAGAGAGTTGTAGAAAAGAAAAATGATAAAGCTAAGTAGTTTTAAATCACAGACTTCTAAAGAGAAGAACGTGCAAGAGACTCCTTGGAAAACCTTGAATTTATTTTTGTTGTTTTGTAAAATAAATAAACATTGCACAGACCCCAAAATTCCACGTGTGTGGAATTAGTGTTTAACCCATTAGTTTAGTGGTTTAAACACTAAACTCGAAAGTTACTACTCTCTGAATCTCCACATAATATCTTCTTACCTACCTTATTCAATTGACTAACGAACCCACCTCACCATTGTTTTTAAAAAAGAATAGAGCCTAAGTAGTTTCAAACTATAGACTTCTAAGGAGAAGAACGAGCAAGAAACTCCTTGGAAAGACTTGTTTTTTTTTTCACTAGGAAAAAAACATTCCGCCCAAAGCGCCCAAAATTCCGAAGAACCTGTTTTAACCACTAAACTCGAAAGTTAATCTCGGAATCTATCTCCACATAATCACTAGATAGAGTGATCCAAGAGGAAGGCTAGCAGAGATTTAGTATCAGTATTGCACCCGTGCAAAGCCGGGGCGGGCTAATAGTAAGTTAATTCTATTGCATTATATAGCAATTGAACATTCTATTGCATTGTATTGTAAGTTAATTCTATTGCATTGTATAGCAATTGCACAATCTATGGCATTGTATAGTAAGTTTGCATTGTGTTGCATTGTATAGCGATTGCATTGTATAGCAAAATATAGACCACTGTAATCCCAAAATTCTCGTTCTATCCCCGAAAATTACTCGTGCATTTTTAAAATCACTGAGCAAGATTATTACTGCCAGAATTCTAATATCTTATGCTGACTATCTGTATTTAGCAATATTACAAAGGCGTTCAAAGATTTTCAAGAGAGATCAACGAGCTTTGAACTGAATGTTATTTTTGATAGGACTTTGTAAACGTTTGTATAATGAGGGCATTCTTCTTATTTAATCGGCTTCCAGTTTAATCATAAACGCACCCTCATATCAAAGGTTTTCAAACTGTGCGGCCGAAACGCTTAAATTCGATAGCGACTTTTATCAAAGCAGATATCGCTGATCAATTCTTAGTCTGTTAATAACAAAATGTATTTTTATTATTAAGTAAAAAAATAAATTTCATTCATCTTCTGTACCTATAATAAATCTGCAGAAGAGTCGGCATTTTAAACGGAAGAGGTGACACAATCAGTGCCTTTTATTTTCCATATTTTCCAGTTCTTTTTATTTTCATAATTCTAAGAAGGGTCAGATAATGCCGGCATTATCTGACCCTTCTTAGAATAAATCGCATTATTAAAAAACCAGTAATCAGATAACAAAAGGTTTTAAGCACATTAACATTGGTTTCATATTCACGGTTGGTATCACAACTGGCATATTTTTACACATTATTTTTATGGATTCCCACCGAATTCAGAAAAAAATTACGCATCTTCTATATTGACGGTCTTAAATAAAAGGTTTCCTTCCCACCCGAGTTTTCATTAAAAAAACAAGTTATTCATTCGCATACAATGGAAAATATGAAAATCCGCCGTAACAGCAACGCAGGTACGTTCAAATACATTTTCCGTCAATTTACCCGCACACCTCCCTAAAGGATTCCGCAAAAGGTACAAAGTTACGCAGAGTTTTAACGGATACGCAGTTAATTTTCGCAGTCTGTGTACCTACGCGTGTTATGTCATTAGTACTAAATGGAAGGTCGAGATCAAACCAATGATATGTAAAAGAGAAACAAAAACGTTGCCTATAAGCGTTTTAGTGTCATGGCGTTCATTTGTTTGTTAGTTATGGGAAAGATTAGGGACTGTACAAGCTTTGCCTTTTTGTGAGCTGGGAGATGTTTCAGTTGGTAGGGCGACCGCAACGTACCGATGACTATAATTGTGTAAACTAAATATTCGTTATTTCATTCGGTTTAGAGGAGCTCGTGGCTAAATTATGACAGCCGCACGGGTCGATCTTCTAGGTTAAGCAATGCTTGCCGAGGTTGGTCTGTGTGTGTGTGTAACATAACGAGACTTCTCCGTGCCTCGGAAAGCACGTTAAGCCGTTGGTCCCGGCTGTGTTTTGGAGATCTTTGGCAGTCGTTACGAATTGTCAGAAGCCAGAAAATCTGACACCAGTCTTGCCAAGAAGTTCCGTGTTCCCCAGTTAATGGGTTGTGGAGGTCTGGTAGGTAGCCGCTTCACGTAAAATACTGGTATTCAGCTGAATCCGGCTAGACTGGGAGCCGACTCCAATATAGTTGGGAAAAGGCTAGGCAGATGATGATTCGGTTTAGGTTAGCTAAAGCCATTGATACCAATTGATCACCAAAATTGTAAAAAAAAAAACTGCCAAATCCAACGGTAAGTCGCCAAAACGAACGCTTTTCAAAATAGGAACCATTTATCGCCGGAACCGTCAAAGGCGCCATAGCTCTTGCTGATCCGAACAATAGTAAAACAATACACAGTTCCAGTGAGTTTTAATGAAAACTCTGTCCTTTAACTGAACGAGTTTGTCGAAACAATAACTTTTAGATTGCGTTCAACTTTGTTTGCGCCGCAATGGATTGATTCCATTTGCGACAGTTCATAATAGAGCAGTAGGTAGGTTATTGTATTGATATATATAGATCGCTATGTTAGGGGTTCATTCCATGTTATTTTGGTGGTTTGAGTCCTTTATGCGGCCTTACTTTGAATCCTTTATGCGTTCTTACTTTAGTATTATTCGTCAAATCTTTGAGCTCCTTAAAGTTCTATGTTTGAGCTACACGATAGCTGACAAATGCTTGCATTGTCGCGACAGGTCCACTCAAATCTATGTGGTACTTTCCTCAAAACATCACGTCAGACATCAACCTACATGGTTCTCATATGTCTTGACCAGTACAGTTGTATGGAAGCAGTCTGCTAAGCTAATATCTCTTGGAGGCGAGCGTGGAAAACAACACGCCATTAAACCAGATCTGGTTGTTATCGGACGGTGAGCCACTCAACGCACATGCCCCTGCCACCGGAACAGAAAAATACACCCCGGGCGTCGTTAGTCACAAGACGATTCCTGGGCCTGGGACGGCGAGCGTTAGGTGGCTCACCGTCCGATAACAACCAGATCCGGGTTAACGGTGCGTTGTGTTCCACGCTCGTATCAAAGAGATGTTAGCATAGCAGACGGCGCCCACTGAGTCAGTGTCTACCAGGGATGCGGTATTTGTTCGAAAGAGGCCCCGCGGCCCTGAAACGCAAAAGGTATTAAGAGAACTACATAAGAGTTTTAGTCAGTAAGAGTCTGACACTCCCTTTCGCTCCGCCCAGAGTGGAAGAAATCATTTGATGATTTCCTATCCATAACAAAGGAAATAAGCACGGGAGTATCATGTCACAAACTTTGAAACTGCGGGCTGCTCAGGACTCGTAATTCCCTTATGGAAAGGATGATATTGATATCTACTGAATTGAGATCCTGGTCGGTCTTCAAACTTATCTTAGAACCGATTTATCAACCAACTGACATCTCAGGACCAAATCTAATTTATATATGTATGTATACAATAGTCACAATCTGTCAAAAATGTATGTAAATTAAAGACTTTTTGAGAGATTGCGACTGAGATACGAATGTGAACGTAGCTTAAAAAATTATAGAATAGGGATTTTTCCTGAAACAAAAAATATGATTATATTTAGTTCGTCTGTTAGATCAATTATTGAAAAATATTGGACACATATTTTTTGCTTTATGAAATCTTTAAAAATTGATGAAAATAAAAAGCATTCAAGACCAGGAGTGAGAACTTTTGAAGTCGCGTCGTGGCAAAAATTGTAGCGAGTAGTGACATCACACGAGTATTCAAGGTACTGTTTTTTTTATTTACGTGAAAAAAGAAAAACACTTGTTCAATATTTTTTGGGATCTATCTGGCGGGATAATTAGATTTTTTAGTCAACTACCCTTTTGGAACTCTGATATTTCATCATTTCTGCACAAAAGCTGTCAAACCTTCATATTAATTACTAAAAGAAGTTATCTGAGGAACGAAAAGTTGGATTTCATATTTATGATTCTTCTGCACGTGCGTATCTCACTGTACTCCTCCTAAAGGGCTGGAAAGATTTTTTGAAAATTTGTTTTTATGTATATAAATGAAAAATGATATTAATTTTGTAAGTAGGTTAAACATAACACTTTTATACGTTAAATATTTCTGGTAATTTTAAGCTAGATGAAGCCGATGTTTCCTAGCCGACTACCCTTTTTTTTTTTTTTTTTCTGGATGGGAAATCATCAAATGACCCCTCCCGCCCTGGGTAGAGCGGTAGGGAGTGTCAGACTTTTACTGACTAAAACCCACCCGTGATCCTTCTTGTGCCCTATGCGTTCCAGGGCCGCGGTAACTCTATCGAACAAATTCCGCAACCCTAGCAGGCACCGACCCTATGGGGTCCCGTCCTTGGTGCTGACGGCTCCTTCGGCGCGCGTGGAACACAACGCGTCGTCGACTCAACCTGGTATCGGACGGCGAGCCACCCACGCTCACCGTCCCCAGGCATCAGCCACTGCGCAATAGCACAGCGGCCGACTTATCTCTGGAGGAGGCCGAGATGGGACCATTACTGGCACTCCATCTCAGCACCCTCCCGAGCGTTGGGAGTCGCAGCACCCGCAGCAGAAGCGGCAGAAGCGGCGACGGAAGCCGCGGCGGCGGCGGCGGACCTCTTGCCCCCGGTCGGGGCGGATGGCGCGCAGGCCCTTCCCCCAGCCCAGTGCTCGGCCGGCTTGCCAACAGCCGCACATGCACTGCAGTGCGGCGTGGCCTCGCACGAGCCGGCCCGATGACCGGGCTGACCACAGCGGAAACAAAGTCCGCTGCGGTCGACCTCCGAGGGGCACATAGCTCCCGTGTGGTTGCCCACATGGCAGCGGTAGCACCTCAGAGGTCTGGGTTCCAGCAGTTTTACCCGCGCAGACACCCATCCCACCAAGAGCCTTCGGCCCTCCGACACTGTTCTGGCCGCCGTCACGGGGCAGCTCACCACAAGGGTTTGCATGCCCGTGTTGTCAGGCCGGAGGGTGCCCGCCTTGACGAGCTCGGCAGAGCACCCCCCAGTCCTGGCGACGGCGGCCACAACTTTCTCCTCCGTCACGGAGTCATCCAGGCCCACTATGCGCATGTCGATGCGCTTAGTCGGCCTGGACACCCGGACCTCGTCCGCGGGTAAGACCGCCCTCAGCCTTTCGGCCAGGGCGTCCGCGAACGGGCCACTCTCCGCTCCGGCGAGCTCGAGCTTGCGGGCACCGGTTAGGGTCCTCCTGACCCCGATGCCCCCGCTGATGCCCAGCTCTTGGAGGCTCACCGCCTCCTTCGCCCGCTTCAATACGGCGAGATAAGTCACGCCCCTCTGTTCCGCTTCCGGCTGCAGTGTTAACACTACAGCCACGGACTTCGGGGCGCGAAGCCTCGCCGCAATGGCGTTGGCCTTCCGCCGCTGCTTCCTCGCCTTCTTCTTAGCCGCCTCTTTGGCCTTCCTCTTCTGGCCAGCAACCTGCCACTCGGCCTCGGCCGCAGGAGGGTCCGAGGGTGGGGGTGGGGGTGGGGGCGGCTGCGGCACCACTGGCGCTGCAGCCTTAGCCGCACCTCCTCCAGCCCTCCTCCTACCCCTCTTCGCCGGGGCCGACTTGGTCGTCGCCGGCGTCGCGGGCGCCGGCGCAGCTCCCGCCTTGGCCTTCGCCCGGCTGGACGTTCCCGGGCTAGCAGCCACCGCGGCCGCGTAAGAAGCCGCCTTCTGCTGTCCCGGGGGCCTCTGTGCCGCCGCCAACGGGGGACGCCGGATCATGTCCTCCAAGACGGACACCTGCCTCCGGAAGGGAGCCAGCTCCTGCCGCACCAGGCTCCGCACCTGGCTCAGCACCCGGCTCCCCTCCAGCGCCGCCGGACTCGGCCCCCCCTGCGGCTCCTCCGAGGCCGCTCTGGCCATGCCAGCCAGGTCCCTCCGGAGCGACGTTGTTGGCCGCCGCTGCCGCCAAAATGGAGGCCTTGGCCGCGCTGATGGCTTCCCTCTTAGAGGACTGCTTCCTCTTGAAGGCCACAGCGCGGATCGCGGCCTCCACTACCTCCCCAAATTGAGCCCTCCGCTCCTCGGCGGTGGGGGGTACCTCTCCCGGGGCCTCCGAGTCGTCATAGTCGAGGGTAGGCGGAAGAGTAGAGGGAGCCCTACGACCGCTCCCTCCAGGGCGACGCCCCACCTCCACCAACCTCCCGGCCCGACTCTCCACCTCCCAGGTAGGAGGAGCCAACCCCCTCCCCGCCTCACAGCCCCTGCCCCGCCTAGCGGTGGGGATCTTGCGGGCGGAGGCAAACTCGCCCTCGGAGGACGACTCTTTGTCATCCTCCCGTCTGGGCCGCTTGCGGAAGAACTTAACGTTCTCCGCAGCAGCCCCCCCTCTTTCGTCTCCAGAGCCCGCCGAGCTGACCGTTACTAGGTCTGGCGCGGAGCCGGAATCCAACTCCGCACCACCCCGGCGCTCAGGCGAACTCTCCTCTATGCAACCGTACGCCATCAGCTCCTTAAAGGAGGCGGACTCGGATGACGACGATTGGGAGCCTCCTCGGCTCGTGTTGCCACTGGCAAGCGGAAGGCGTTTGGTGCCCACCCCAGAGTACGGAGGGCAGCCCGCCGAAGCGGGGTGGGATTCCCCGACCGCTGAGCAGTCGGGACCCACCTGGGGACTCATTTTACATTCGCCTTTTTTCATATTTGTTCCTTTTAAGGGTGCGGTCGCTGCTCCCACAGTCACGTCTGATAATCAGACGCGTACCAGAGAGCAGCGAGCAGGCGTGTGTCTCTCTTGGTCTGATCCCTCACTTGCGACCTTCCGGCATGAGTGGCTCTACCGGGAAAGCTCGCAAGATCATTGGGACGCTCAAGCCCCACCACGACGACAACGTGGAGACACATTCGGTGGGGTAGCCGACTACCCTGAGAAGAAACAACGAAACAAACTCAAAGATCAGAGTCTCTTTTAAAGTCTATACAATCCAATCCGTACTGGTCAAATCATATGAGAACCATGTAGGTTAATGTCTGAGGGAGCCTTATAGGAAAGTGCCACACAAATTTTAGTGGACCTGTCCAGCCAGTGCAAGCATTTGTCAGTTAACGTGTAGCTCAAACTTAGAACTTTAAGGAGCTCAACGGTTTGACGAACAATACCAAAGTAAGGACATTTGGGTAGGCCCCATTCAAACTGCCAGACTTACTGAAATAAGACCCAAGTATGGCGATCTACATAGTCCTCAAATTCACAATATTTTATATGAGAACCATTCTGATCTGTGTCTGCATGCATGTTATGTCCACTAGTACATATGTACATTCAAAGCATATTCATAAACATTCTATACATTTAGTTGAATGAATCTTATTTCACACATTAGTAGATTTTTACAACAATACACAGCAATACAGTTTTTCACCTCGATTCACTGAAAGCTTTATAATTTTATGCTAAACAAAAATACAAGACATGCTCTAACACATCATAAATTCTATACAAAGATTATTGTGAAAAGTTGAGAGAAAAGCGGTGAACCGAAGGAAAATAATATAAAATCAGCCATGCATGAAGGGTATAAGGGAACTTGTAAGTGGTTAAATAGTTGATTAAAAACGTCGATCATATTTCAGCGGTGAAAGGAATGAAAAGAGAATTGGAGCTTCAGTGTAATATTCCATTGAAATTTCCATGGTGACTTGATTAAAATGTTATACTTATAGTCATTCACGATGCCTTTTACTTCATTTCGTTGAAGAGATATTTTTGAATTTATGCATCTTTTTATTTATTTGTTATGTTAGTACTTTATTTGACAATTCATAATAGGCTCAGGACATTCAATTGTACAATGGGTGGTTTTATCGCACAGGGGGCACTTGCGTAGCGTTATGATAAGTTTTGGTCCGAGTGCAAATTCTACTTATTTTTAAGTAAGGGGCGATCCATAAATTTCGTCACAACACCCCCCCCCCTTCCGCCGTCCTTGTCGTAGCTGGTCACATTTGTGCATCACATATTTTACAATTTTATTTGTGTATTTGTTCGTTTTTTACTTAACACTTACATTAAAATAGATTTTGAAATGTGACGTTACGAAATTTAGAACTCCTCCCAACCCCATGTCACACAATGTCACACTTCGTCGACACTCTCCCTCCCTCTTACCGTGTGACGTTATTTATGGATGGCCCCTAACATGCGCATTCGCATGTCTGAAATTGATACTTTTTTGACAGATTGCGACTGAGATGTGTAATATTATTAGTCTAATTAGCCCTCTGGGTATTATTAATTGTTAACAGAAAAGAAAAACACATCACATACAAACGAATCTAAAGAAAACACGATCACAATATTAATAACACCACCCTCTGCTAATCGCAAAATGTATTAAAAAACCACGAGAGTTCGGCGCGATCAATCATCATAGTTTACACATCGTTGCTCCCAGGACAATAACCCTGACAAATCTGCAAGTAACACCCGATAGACAAACTATATGTAAATCAGCCTCGCCTTGACACCCGATGCTTCCAAAAAGATATTTTATTTGAATGTAAAAGCGTCCAGTCAACGGTTTTTTTGTTCGACTCATTTTATTGGCCAGACGCGACGATTGGTGAAGTGAAAACACTAGAATTTGCTGAAACATATTATTTGTTACACGCAAGTAGCCGTGGAGACGAAATGTGCAAAGTTTTGTGAAGTTTTAAAACAATAAAATGTTTCGAGGTTTTATTGGTTTTAAAGTTGTGAAATAACCTTAAATCGTTGTTAAATGTATGTTTATAGAATTTTCTTTGAGTTGAAATTCTCCCAAGCGAAAAAGTTTTTTTTTTTAAATAAACACAGGTCCGCGAATTACTGTGTGCCAAAATCGATTTTATAAGTTACTAAATGCTACGAAAATATTTATTGCTAGCTTTGCCCCGATACATTGCTCTCGTGAGCCAGTCTGCAGGAACCTTACATTTTCCAAGGATAAAGGAAAGCCATGGCACTCAGCTATGGCGTAGCTTGCCATCGGTGAAAGATAAAAATCGTTAAGTAGTAAAAAACCATTTTATCCCTTTTTTTCTGAATCAGAAATCATCAAATGGCTTCTCCAACTTTGGGTGGAGCGGAAGTGAGTGTCAGACTCTTACTGACTAAAACCCACTAGTGTTCCTCCTAGTGCCATTTGCGTTCCAGGGCCGCTGTCACTTTTCGGACAAATTCCGCAACCCTAGCCAGCACTCACCCTATGGGGCCCCGTCTTCTTTGCTGACATCTCTTTGAGGCGCGCGTGGAACACGACGTGCCGTCGCCCGGGCCTGGTTGTTATCGAACGACGAGCCACAATCCAACAATTTCATCCCTTGATAATACTAGTTCAAGCAAAGAAACTACTAAAATCCTAACACAAATGGCTCTACGTATTTACTAACCGCTTCACATTCAAACGAAACTAATAAAAAATTCCGACACAGAAACACGTCCATGAAACCCGCATAACATGCCTTAAGTACAAACTATAATGTTCCCGGAAATCCATAGAAAAGACCGCAAGTCCAAGGGGCCGACACACTGACGCTGACATTTTTAATCCGATAAAATATAGCAACCACTTACTAATATTACTTTGTCGACATAACCTCTCTATAAGCTTAGTAGGTAGTTTCATTCTTGAAGAAAGTAGTATGAAGTATAATGGACGCTTTGACATACTTCAGGTAGATTTGTAAGGCTACTTTTCAATATCCCCTAAGGAATTGGGAAGATTCCTAACGATATTTATATTTTGTCCGTTAATTCGATTAGCAAAAAATATAGGACACGTATTTTTTTTCTTTTGTCATTTAAACAAAATATGAAAATAAAATTTAGTCTCTGTTAAAAGTGTTCCACTTAATTTTTTACCTAGAAGTTTTTTAACAAGATTTTAGAAAGAAAACACATATGTATGTATAATATTTAAAAAAATATATAGAGAAAGATCATTTTGTTTATTTGTTTATACCGAATAAGCTCGGAAACTACTGTTATAAACATTTAAATAATGCCTATAATTATTTATGTGTATTTATGACTAAATACAATAAATTCTATGAACTTGTATGATAAAAGCAGTTATATTGACTTAATGTGATTGGTCGAGACATTGACAGTTAGCAACGACCAATCATAAGCAAGTAAATGGCGGGGATAACAGAAAATCCTCGGCGGGCATTTCAGTGCCCGCCATGGCAGACCATTCGTTTTTCGACATTGGTGCAAAACGCTTGTATTGAGTCGGAGTATTAAACTCTGTTACTGTACGTCTATAATTATCGTAATAAAAGTGTAAAAGTGTTTGTTTTTTTATTCAAAGTCCTTACTTCTGAGTGTGGAACCAGTACGGCTCATATCTCAGAAGTGGGATTAACAACTTAGTGCCCACAAAAGTATCAGAAATACGTTTGTAACGTATTTGGCAAAAGTGGAAAACGTAAGTGTCCTTTGTTCAATTTTATTTTTTATTTTAATGTCTGCTTACCCTCATTGATCAAACTATTGCAATTTGCTATATCAAAGTGAAGAAAGTAGGCCACAGGTTTATTCTTGTATATTTTTTTTTCTTTTCTCTTTCTTCGATAGTCTATTTTTAATTACTTTGGGAAATGAACTGTATCTACCGTAACGGATGCATTGACATGTTTGATATTTTGCTTGGTAATTAAGGAACTGAACTGTATCTACCGTAACGGAGGCATTCCGGAGGTTTATACGGTTAGTCATGCATGTATATCTTGCCAGGGTACTCCCTGGAGATGGACATGTTTGATATTTTGCTTGGTAATTAAGGAACTGAACTGTATCTACCGTAACGGAGGCATTCCGGAGGTTTATACGGTTAGTCATGCATGTATATCTTGCCAGGGTACTCCCTGGAGATGGACATGTTTGATGAAAGTAGGTGCAGGTCAATAATAATCTTAGTCGCAAGTTATTATAGCAAGGTCTATTAACTCGGGTTCCTTCTTTTTTTATATGTTGAGGCCGCAAGAACATGGATATAAATAAACCTAGTTCCCGAAGAGAATGTGATGGACCTATCCATCGCGAGACGCTGACGCCGGCACGAAGATGCCGTGATGCTACTCGAAGCCGCAGCCGGGGTCGAGGGCATACGCGATCACGTAATGAAAATTGTGGCAGCCGAAAACGCCTGTCGCGGTCCAGCCAATCGAAAGGAAGACAATCGCGACTGACGACAAGTCGCTCTCCTTCCCGGCCTCACGATTCAAGAAGAGCAAGCCGTCGTGCTGGGCGCTCCAGGACACGGTCGCGCAGTCCAGGTCGGCACGAGACGCGCCATGCGGAATCCAGGCGTTCACCTAGTAGCAGAGCTTCTCTGCTTCGTACACCGTCCCGTAAAGAAACACATCATGAGCGTGAGTCAAATAACAATCTGTTTATTGAGAATTTTATTAATGCGCTTAAGGGTATGAATAATACAAGCGATCGCGATAGGTTTCCTATTCTGAATAACGTGATTCCTGATTTTGACCCGCTATGTAAGGAACAAACGGTTGATACGTGGCTTCATAAGGTCGACGAATGTGCACAAATCTATGGTTGGAACGATAAACACGTAGCCCACTACGCCCTACCGAAATTAACAGGAGTAGCTAAAACCTGGTATCAGGGTTTACCTTCACTGCTATTTTCTTGGCCAGAATGGAAGCTAAAGCTGAAGGAATCATTTCCAACTAGGGATAATTATGCAGATTTATTAACAGAAATGCTGAATAAAAAGGTTCGATATGGGGAGTCATTAGAGATATATTATTATGCTAAAATGAATCTTCTAAATCGTTGCAAAATATCAGGAAAACGCGCAGTTGACTGTATCATAGCAGGTATAGAAGATCGTGGTGTTAGGTTGGGAGCACAAGGGGCAGAATTTACAGAACCGGAATTGCTACTTAAATTTTTGAAGACGGTAAAAGTAGGTCAAGATAGGTCCACAAACGAGCAGCAGAAGGTTAAGGATAAAGATAGGCGATCACAAAATAACACATTCACTGGCAATAAAGTAGGTCATAATTCCCAGAAGTCTACTGGATCCAGCATGATCTGCTACAATTGTAAAGAACCCGGTCACCCATTTTTTCGATGCACAAAACCGAAGATGCAATGCTCTAAATGTAATTTATTAGGACATAAGGACACAGAGTGCCCTGGACCAAAGCAAAGTACCAACGATAAACCAAAGTCAATATTGAAAGTAGAAAACTCCGGCAACTCAAGTGCCAAGTATAAAATGCCTATTAAAATAAATGGGTTGTTTTCCGAATGTCTGGTTGATTTAGGAAGCGAAGGTACTTTGGTCCGTCTCAGTGAAGCTCAGCGCTTAGGACTCAACTGGAAGGTAGGAGAAGCGCCACTATTAAGAGGAATAGGTAACGTGCCATATAATCCCCTTGGAAAAGCTAACGTCACGATCGAAGTGCAGGGTGTAGTAGAAGAACACGTTGAGATATTAGTAGTAGGAGATTACTTAATAAATTTCCCTGTATTACTAGGCCACACTTTCACCGAAAGGCCCTCAGTCAAAATAGTAAAGACGGAATCGGACGTCATTTTTCAGCGGGTTAGTGAAGAGTCTCTTTTGATTTGTCCGCTTTTATGTATGGAGGAGACATGCATAGGACGCGGCGAATTGAAGGCGATTCCAGTTGGCTCGGGTAACACTTTCTCGGGAAAAATTTACGTGAATGGGACCATGCGGAATATTGAAGGTCATGAACATTACTTGTTGCCCGGCGAGTATCAATTAACACAAGGTAAAGGTAGGGTTCTCATACAAAATATCAGCGACAAAAATTTGGTTGTAATGAAGGGTAGCTTTATAACTAGAAGTCACACTTTAGCCCAGAGCCTTGAAGTGCGAAAGTTGGATTTTAGTGATCAGTTACCCAAAGGTGAATCACCAATCAACTGCGGAGAAAATTTAACAAAAAATCAAAAGAAGTCATTACGGGCCTTGTTGGATAAATATAAATGTTGTTTTTCCAGTAGTCTAAAGGATCTTGGCTTTACAACGGAAACTGAAATGGTGATTCAACTGGATGACCCCGATCCTGTGGTTTACCGTCCATACCGGTTGTCCTTTACCGAACGCCATCTAGTTCAAGACATGATCACGGAAATGTTAGAAAGCGGTATTATAAGGGAGTCTAATAGTCCGTACGCGAGCCCTATAGTGTTAGTTAACAAAAAGTCTGGGGAGAAGAGGTTATGTGTAGACTACCGTGCTCTAAATAGTAAAACAAAAAAGGAGCTAACTGATCCTCGATACGAGGGAGAGGGTAGTCTCTCCCTCGTATCGAGGATCAGTTAGACTTATTATCAGGTAGTTCACTATTTGTTACCCTGGACTTAGCGTCTGGGTACTATCAAATCCCAATAGCGGAAGGCTCTCGAGAGAAGACTGCGTTTGTGACCCCTCAGGGTCAATATGAGTACAACCGGATGCCCTTTGGGTTAGTAAATGCACCATCAGTCTTCCAGCGTACAATGAATAAGATCATCCACAATTCACCTGCTTCATCGTATGCATTAATCTACATGGATGATATCCTGATTCCAACCAAGTCATTCGATGAAGGTATGGTACGTTTGGAGGAGGTGTTGCAATTACTGGAAAAAAGTGGTCTCACACTCAAAATGAGTAAATGTAATTTCTTTTACGACAAAATAGACTACCTGGGGTACGAGATCAGTTCAGAGGGTGTTAGACCAGGGTCGCTCAA
Source organism: Hecatera dysodea (assembly GCA_905332915.2). NCBI lineage: Eukaryota > Metazoa > Arthropoda > Insecta > Lepidoptera > Noctuidae > Hecatera > Hecatera dysodea. The sequence continues at coordinate 5,068,975 of HG995288.1, read as the reverse complement.
AACTGATGCTGTATCCAAATTCCCCACGCCAACAAATGTTCACGAAGTTAGAAGGTTTTTAGGACTTGCTAGCTTCTTCAGGAGGTTTGTCGCGGGATTCGCCTTAATAGCACGTCCTCTGACTGGCCTGTTGAAGAAGGACTCTTCTTGGAGTTGGAGTAGTGCAGAAATGGAATCGTTTGAGAAGTTAAAACAGATTTTAGTACAAAGACCGGTTCTGGGACTTTACGATCCTAGTGCACTGACCCAACTCCACACTGACGCTAGCAAGTATGGGGTAGCCGGCATTTTAATGCAACAGGACAAGTCTGGGGTATTCAAACCTATTGCTTATTATAGCAGGCAAACCAGTACGGATGAGCAAAAACTACACTCCTTCGAGTTAGAGACCCTCGCTATTATTGCCTCATTGAATAGGTTCAGGCATTAATTACTTGGCATTAAATTCACCATAGTTACAGACTGCAATGCCTTGCGTACCATTTTGAGTAAACGCGACTTAGTTCCACGAATCGCTCGCTGGTGGCTCCAGTTTTTAGAATACGACTGCTCAATAGAATACCGCCCTGGTGACAAAATGGCACACGTAGATGCTCTTAGCAGGGGTGCTATAGACGGTATTACGGACGTTGATCACGTGTTAGATGTACTTTCAGTAGGTACTGAGGATTGGCTTGCAACGGTGCAACAGACAGACGAAGACATTAAAAATATTGCGAATATTTTAGGCGATCCTAAATGTAAAGATGCCATTGCCATATTCAAAAATTACAAGCTTGTAAATGGGCGGGTATATCGTATAATCGACGAAAATACTATCCGTTGGGTTGTCCCGAGTGGCACCAGATGGCAACTACTGAAAGCCAATCATGATGACGTGGGACACTTCGGATTTGACAAAACTTTGGCGCGTTTACAAGCTACTTACTGGTTTCCAAAGATGAGACGGTTTGTAAAAAAATACGTCTCGGCTTGCCTTCAGTGTGCACATCACAAGTTGCCAAGTGGTGCCAAGCCTGGTGAATTACACCCTATCCCTAAAGCTATCATACCTTTCCATACCATACATGCAGATCATCTCGGTCCTTTTATCCGTACCAAGCGTGGCAATACATTCATCCTTGTTATCATAGATGATTTTACTAAATTTGTTGACATCACCGCTGTGCGAAATACTAAATCAGCTACAAGCATTGGAGTGTTCAGAAAGCATTTTAGTTACTTCGGCGTACCATCCCGTTTGATCACGGACCAAGGGACCAGCTTCACTAGTAAGCAGTTTAAAACATTCATTCAGTCATGTGGTATAAAGCACGTGCTCAATGCTGTTGCCACACCTCGAGCGAATGGTCAAGTGGAACGGTACAATCGCACTATCTTGGCAGCGCTCGGGGCGATGAACCACGATAAACCAAATGGTCTATGGGATGATAATTTACCAGACATACAGTTAGGTATCAACACTACTGTACACGCCACCACCAAAAAAACTCCAGCGGAGCTTCTTTTCGGGCGAAATCTAACTAACCCATCTGAAGGCTTGCTAAATGACGTAATAAACGAAGTTACGTCGGAATCCGCGGAGAGTCTGGACGATATTAGGGCTACAGCCGGTGAGCTTATTAGAACACAACAGGACAAGGACAAGAAACGGTATGATAAGCACAGGAAAATGGGAATGCGTTTCAAAGAAGGTGATTTGGTTAGGGTTGTAAGAGCCGTGACAGGAATAGAGGGACAGTCTAAGAAGCTCGAACCAAAATGTAAAGGCCCTTACAGAATTAAGAAGGTGCTACCCAATGATAGGTTCGTGGTAGAGGACACGCCCCTCACAAAAACTAGTAAGAGGTACGAGGCTGTGGTAGCAATTGATAAAATATCCCCATGGATCTGTTTTAACGAACCCGTATCAACCGATTGTGAATCCGATGTTAATTATTGTGAAACTGAATGTGAAGAGTTGTAAATAGATATGTAGAAAATTCATTTGCATTAATGAAGATGAATTTTGTATATAGAATGGAAAAAGCAGGCAATTACGGATGTGTTACTGATTTGAGATTGTGTACATCTAACATACATTCAAAGAACTATAAGAAATTAATGTCATAATAAAAAGTAATGTGAACTAATTTAGTTTTAAGTTTCGATGATTAATGTCATGTATCATCTAAAATCATGTAATTATGTAATTTTCTCATTAATATAAAAAATTGCTGAAATATTTGCTAGTCGACGTCATGGACTAGTAAATAACAATTCATTGGTTAGGGTCACGTACTAATGAGTTGGTGAGGGGTATCAGGTAACGGATGCCTCTCATTTTAGCAATTAATGCATCAGTATATCTACTGGTCAAGGTCATGGACCAAAACATATACCTACTGCCGATATAAGACAGATTAAGTTAGGAGTGTCAGGTAACCGACACCCCTAAAGGTTATAATCATTTTGTTAATCAACGTCATGGAGTAATAATTAAGGCTATTATAGAAATATTCTGGAGTGACTGTTTTTGAGTTCTTGTAATCCGATAGCAAAGTATTTTGAGTCAGGGATATCAGGCAACCGATATCCTTAACGGTTATAAACCATGTTAAGGTCATGTTTACCTATCTATTGTAAAGTAATTGAATTTAAGATTAAAATGATTAAAAACTAATGAGACAATGAAAGTGTAATAAGTTACATTTATAAGTACACATAAGATGAAATATAGAACAAAGTGTTTTTTTCTTTTGACACATAACGAGGGACTCGTTAGGACCCGGATGGCCGAGCTGTTATAAACATTTAAATAATGCCTATAATTATTTATGTGTATTTATGACTAAATACAATAAATTCTATGAACTTGTATGATAAAAGCAGTTATATTGACTTAATGTGATTGGTCGAGACATTGACAGTTAGCAACGACCAATCATAAGCAAGTAAATGGCGGGGATAACAGAAAATCCTCGGCGGGCATTTCAGTGCCCGCCATGGCAGACCATTCGTTTTTCGACATTGGTGCAAAACGCTTGTATTGAGTCGGAGTATTAAACTCTGTTACTGTACGTCTATAATTATCGTAATAAAAGTGTAAAAGTGTTTGTTTTTTTATTCAAAGTCCTTACTTCTGAGTGTGGAACCAGTACGGCTCATACTACTGGACCGATTTGAACCATTTTTAACCATCTTCCAAAAAAAAAATTACAGTCGACTTGAGAACCTCCTCCAGGTTCTCAAGTCGACTGTAATGTTTTTTTGTGTGTTACCTCGTAACTTTGGACTGGGTGCCTCGATTTTGATGATTCTTTTTGTATTTGAAAGCTGGTGCTTGTCGTGTGGTCATGGTCATTAAATTTGATTAAAATCTGACAACTGTGGCCGTACTACGAAGTGCCAATGCTATCATAATTCAGTGTGAGGGAAAGGGATAGTGCTATTCGTCCCGTGTAACTCCGTCTCTGACACAGGAATCATGATGGATTTAAGACGTCATGATAGGGCTGCTGGTATTTGAATTATCCCCAATAATGCGTGGCTTCGACTAACATTCACTTTTGTAGATGTAAAATGAAAAGATAAAATTGTATACGATGGTTTGGAAGAGCATCTTAGTATTACCAGGTGGTCCCTTTCTAGTTTGGTGAAGGTCTGATGAAGAACAGAGATAGGAAACGGATCTCTTCAATAAATGATAGCAAATCTTTCGGGTTTGCTGAAATAGCATGTTTGTTTATTGTCAACACCATATATACCGTGTACGCTGCGATGGGTACGTTTAGGTAGAGGAAGGGGGGATATGTAACACTAAAAATTGAAAAATAAAAAAACTTAACAAAAAAAAATCAACCGACTTCTAAACAAAAAAGTATAAAATAACTTTAATTTCGGAAGCCGGTGTTCAAAAATCGATGAAACATTTTTTTGTTGCATAACTAACAGGTAAGTTCACAATAATTAAGCAACATTAATTTATGAAAACCCTAATTTATTATCCCTCGGGAGTTTTCCTAAGCAGTTTTCCCGAATTATCGTAGTTCAAAGTAGTCTCAAACTTAAAGCATTTATTTCAATAATAATTAAACCATTCGCTCGTTCCAAAGCGTAGGTACATCTCTATGGAAAACAACGTGCAAGAAACTCTACGGACACTCTTTTAAAAAACTCTTTTGCTGTGTGTTTAATAAAACGGCATCAACAAATACAACTACCAATACTTACGATGGACTTGGTAAATAAAATAAATACTTTATTATACACTAAAATACATATTAACAAGACGATTAGGTTTGTATTCGACACAAGAGCAGGAAAATGACGTGCTTCCTTTTTTCAAAAGCCAGCTTATCAGTTAACAAATCCTGTATCAATGCCTCCACAAAACAAAAGTAACGAAGCGAAAAACACAGCACCATCGATCCCCCAGAAACGAACTAATGAACGAAATCCTGCATCGCGGTATCAAAGTTTTCAGTGCGATATGATTATACAACAGCCCAAATATCAACTGACCCTAACTTGGTAACCCTTTCGGTATGGGCACCATCAGCGTAATTCTTTAACTACTATTATTTATGTAACTTTGTTTGTGTCTGTGTCGAATAAATGTTTTGTATTTTAACTATCTGGCAGTTGCCCATAATAATAATAATATTTATTTCTCCAAAACACTACAACAAATTACAAGTATAGGCTAGTACATAAATATACAACATGGTACCATCTGTAGCCGAACTAGGACGAGTACTGTATCTCAGGATACAGCGCCGAAACCTCGAAACAGACAATAATTAAAGCATAGATGCAACTATGAAAACTTGTTCATCAACATTTAAAACTTTTAACTAAACAATAATTACTAACACTAAAATGTTTAAGTGTATTTCACCTACGTCTATTTTTGTGTATGTATAGGTGTAGAGTAGCGATAGGTGTTGGGGTGATGGATAGTGTAGATACGTACCTAATACCGATTTTAAACATTTCCCATCGGATACAACAACCGTCCGGTCGAAGGAACCTCCCTTTTCAGTCGAGGTTTACGGGACTTTACACCGCATTGCTGTGTTGGATGTCGCTATGTCCCTACTAGGGGACGTGGCGAGCGGTCACGGAGGTGTGCTCCCTGGCCGCGAGGACACCGCATTCGCGTATGGCATACCTCTATAATCCCACTTGAACTCTTTGTAATTGGCTGACCGAAATAAACTATAGTAAAATCCTACCAATTCCAATCCAATCTATTTTGACAATAGATTGAATAGGTTTTCCGGAAATTCAAGGAAAAGGCCGTAGGCGGCCTTCAAATAAAACGAAATACCCGTCCCACAATTTGGTTCCAGTGTCCTATACAACAGTAACCGTGCAGTTTTACGGTAAAAAGGCACGGTTCCTAATAAGTCTATGGCAATCTGCGCGAGTTTGTAAGTTCCTATCTGAGAAAGAATTTTAGAAATAAGATCGGTCCCTACTTTCAGTTAACCTTGTATAAAGAAACAGTTTCACGTATTTTGAATACAGCATAGGTTAGAATTTTACAGTTCTTCAGTAAAATTCGATACGGTTTCATATTTGATACTGCTTCACTCAAGAAGACTGCTGACAGAGACGCTTTTCTAATAAAAAAAAAAAAAACAATATTTCAACAGCACTGTCAAACTGGCATGGCTATATGGCAATGTAGTATTTAATTTTTAACCGACTTCTAAAAAAGGAGGAGGTTCTCAATTCGGATGTTTGTATTTTTTTTTTTTTTATGTTTGTTCGCGCATAACTCCGTCGCTTGCCAACCGATTTGAAAAATTCTTTTTTTGTTGGAAAGGGTATACTTCTCAAATGGTCCCATGAAAATTTTATCGAAATCGAACAAGTGGTTTTTGAAAAATCAACAAAAATCTAAAAAAAATATCTACATTGTCTACATTGACGACATTTTAGTTTACTCTGCATTGGAGCAGTGCAATTTTTTTACACCAATGTAATTGGTTCGTTTAGGTGGGGGAGGGGAGGGGTTGTAGGTACCACTAAAAAGTGAAAAATAAAAAAACTTTTTACAAAAAAATACAACCGACTTTCACAAAAAATCAAAAAAGTACAAAATAACTTTAATTCGGAAGTCGGTGTTCAAAAAACGAAAAAGGAATCACAAACACCGAGTTCCGAATTAAAGTTATTTTGTACTTTTTTGATTTTTTGTGGAAGTCGGTTGTATTTTTTTGTAAAAAGTTTTTTTAAGGGTTGTGTACCGGATAGACTGAAATATGTATATATGTACCTATATTTTTTTCTTTCTTTTTGGTCTTATACATATTTTAACATGGTTGCTCTTTTATCACAATATTATCAACTATTCCCAGTATTTTACTCTCAAACATAAATATTTTTACACGACTGCCCAAAAAAAGGAGTGTTATGTTTTCAGGGTTCATGTACATATGTATGCATTTACATATTATGTTTGTGAGTATCTTTATTCCACCATAACTTCTTAACGGCTAAACCGATATCAATGTATATGGTTAGCGTAAGAAGCGTTAAGGTAACATAAGCTAGTTAAAATTTTAAAAAATATAATGGGGGAGCCATGCGTCATAAATAAAAAAAAACATACAAAATATTTGTTTTTCATGAAAATAAGACTACCTACATAAAATGTCATCGTCTAAAGCTTGCAAAAAAAGTATCAAATAAAAAAATTAAAGAACACATTTCTTTATTTTTTTTTAATATTATTTGTTTTTTACAAGAACTAAAAAATATTTTATAATATCGCCACGTGTGGAACCTCTATCAATTTAAACGCTCTTCTTACTTATCGAATAGCTATCCAGTTTGATTGCCTTTTCTAGCTCGCTCTGGACTATAGAAATACGAGCATTCATTACAATCTATATTAAGTTTCCGATATATTGGCCACAATATTCTAGAAAACAAAGAGAAATGCTACTGAAATGAAAGGGCGGGGTTAACGCACAGAGCACGGAACGACTAGAGAAGGAGACGGAAAATGCGCTTATTTGCGATGGTAATGTTAGGAAACAAAGATCTGCATAATAATAATAATCAGCCTTTTAACGTTCCCACTGCTGTGACACAGGCCTCCTCTCTAGGAGAGGGAATGGGCCGTAATTCACCACGCGGGCCCAGTGCGGGTTGGTGAATGTCACATGTCTTCGAATTTTTGGTTCTAGGACATGCCGGTTTCCTCACGATGTTTTCCTTCACCGTTTTGAGAGCAGTGGTGATGTAAGAAATAACACAAAGTAACGCGCCTTATTGGGTTTGAACCCACGATCTACAATTCGTAAGTCGGGGCCGTTACCACTCGGCCACCACTGCTCTCAATTAATATTTAGTGCAGTACTATTGCGCAATTATTGGCTGTGACAGCCATAGTTCTGGACGCAGATCTCCTCAATAAATTGACAGCCATCTAAATAATGCATTCGATTTGTTTTCAACCTCCGGAAGTATGATCACGTATCGTATATGCGTATCGATGACACCATTGCTGATACCTATTAGTAATGGCTGCAAAAATTGCGCAGAACACAAGTTTCAGCTGTCAAATATAGCTTAAATTTGAAAATGAAAATCATATATCTAGTTTTAATTTCCGCGAATATGTGTGGGTTGCAGGTATGCACCTCCCTCCCGCCCGCTATATTATGCACATGCAAGATTACAAGGCAAAAGCAAGGATAATATGCACATGCAAGAAGGCAATGCAAAACCCAACACCAATACCGACACGTGTTTCGCCTCTCCACGAGGCATCCTCAGGGGACGTGTTGACTCGCCGACCGTTGAGTTGACCGTTTTTTTTTAAATATAGCTCTTTTTAAATTCACGACCTATGACAATAAGTCATAGGTCGTGAATTTCTATGATTAGGTAGCTCACTGACACGCTCATGGAATTGGTTCGTATGGAAAGTTCGGAAAGTGCCATCTCACATCTCTAGTAGTGTTCTACGAAGCCTTTCTGTGTTCTGTGGTTAGAGGAAATCCGAGCAATGCAATAAGTAGCGAACGGATTCCACTCTTTGTCTTCATAGTCCGTTACTATTATGTTTTTTGTGTTTTTTCTACACCTTCAAATTGAGCAGGAGGAAATGGTACCCCAAAATCGGAGATTTTTTATAGTGCTGTTATTATGTTCGTTATTTCCTCCTTTTTTATTTTGGGAACTATTGTAATATAGAAAAAAAACGCGCAGGTAAACAATTGAATGTAAACTAATTTTTGAGAATCCTCAAAAATGCCATTCATTGAATATAATATAGATAGAATGGTCTTTATGGCTCTCACTTTTGTTTTATAAACAAAATAAATAAATTATAAGGTAACAATAATAACTCAATAGTAATAGGCTAACAACATAAAAAGATCTGTGCAAGCCAAAACGGCTCGCATCTCAGCAATTATGCTGCAATGTTTAAGAGGTTAATTAAAAACACACAGCGCTGGTATTTGGACACGAATTAAATAATAACTACTGGCTGAAATCTATAAAAGCAAAATATCACTCACTGATTAATCACGAAATCTCAGAATCTATAACACCTATTACAAACTTAAAATTTGGCAGGTTGGTTTCTTATAGGGTGTAGACATCCGCTAAGAACGGATTTTACAAAACTAACCCGTTTTACAAACACTAAAACAATTTTCACCCTCGTTCTACCCCCTTAGAAGGGGTTCTAAGGGGGTAGAACGAGGGTGAAAATTGTTTTACTAAATCTGCGCAGACGAAGTCGCGGTTGAAGTGCTAGTCATCTATAAAATGGCTGAACAGATTTTCGCGGAGCATAGCAGCCACCACCCCTGTAATAGTAAACTTCTAACAAAACGCAGTCTTTGTTATTGACAGACGAGACGGTTGGCGCAGTGGTTGAGCGATCGGCTGCTGCGCTACGTGTCAGGGGTTCGATTTTCGCACGGAAAAAATGTTTGTATGGCCTACAGATAGTGGTTCCCGTGTACGTGAGTTTACATGTTTGTGAACGCACCCACGATACAGTAGCATATCCTAGTGTGGGGCAACGATTTCACTATAAAAAAGAAAGAAAGAAAAACATTTTCTTCTTTGACAAATTAACAAACAGATCGACTTTATTTATTATTATTTATTTATTATATACTTTATTGTACACCTTGTAATAATAACAGGAAAAAAAATTTATAAAAACAAGTGTACAATGGGCGGTCTTATCCTTTTACTTTATACTTTTTTGGTCCATAAACCCCCAGTTTCACTGTCTTTAAGGACTTACTATACATTTTTACATAAATAAAGATGAAGGATTGTCGGTACTTAATACAAAAACGCTCTAGTATTTTTCTGTTAAAGTCTGAGCTTGCCCTCTTTTGCTCCCTGAGCTTGGGTGATTAAGAATGTTCTGTATTAAAACAAAAACTAAAAACATCTTAAACAGACCCGTTTTAAGTGGAATCTTAATCAGCAGACTGTTTGCATGTTGAAAAATAAAAGAAATATAAAAAGAACTTGAGAATATTCATAGAAATAATGTAAAAGATAACTTTTCTTTTAAGATTAACCAGTGGCTAAGTAAATGGTAAGTTTTGCGATACATTCTTAAGTATATGGGTCCAAAGGAGTCTGCTTTTATGCAGATTTGTTAAAATAAATGAGGACCGGTTTTATTTTCCACATTTTGTTGCGGATGTAGTACATGATGAGACCTCTCGTACTGTATAGATCAGAATGTTGGGCTGTGAAAAAGATGGATGAAAATAGATTACATGTAGCGGAAATGAGAATGTTGAGATGGATGTGTGGAGTAACGAGGATGGATAAAGTAAAATTGAGTACATTAGAGGTCGCTTAAAAGTGGCGCCCGTGACGGAAAAGTTGAAAGGAAACAGCTTGTCCTGGTATGGTCATGTGAAAAGGAGGATAAAAATGTGGATGGATGGAAAAGGAGAGGTAGGCCAAAGAAAAGATGGACGGATTGTGTGAGGAGTGATATTAAAAGAAAAGGGAGAAAGGAGAGATAGCGTGACGGCTGACAGGACAGAATGGAAGGAAAAAACGTGGTGCTCCGACCCTAAATGACATGGGAAAAGGGCAGAAAGATGATGATTATGTTGTGGATGTAGCTCCTGGCAGATTAAAGCCTCGTATACACTAGGCAACATTTGATACACAGCACGTAACGCCTGACATGTTACGGGCGACTTTGCCAGCTGGCGTGCACACACACACACACACACACACACACACACAACACACACACACACGCGCACATTGGTATTGAAAAAGTTCCTTTTTACCGTTCAACATGATGAGCAACATGTTGAGCGTGTGGCTAATGTTGCCAAATGGAAACGAAGCTTAAGCATCGCCCACCGTTGTCGGCAAGTAAGGCCGAACATACCGCTGGTCCAGGCTGTCATTGGAAGATCTTTGATGGTCGTTACGCATAGTCAGAACTTCAGAAACCAGAAAATCTGACTCTAGTCTTGCCAAGAGGTGTGGTGTTACATACTCAGTTACCTACTGGGTTACCGGGACTCGATAGGCAGTCACTCCACGTAAAATACTAGTACACAGCAGCCGCCACTCAGACGGGAAGACGAATCCAGTAGATATTTATTTATTTATTTTTAGCCTATTCCGTGCCACTGCAGAACAAATACCTCCCTTTCTTCTTTCCATTTTTCCCGGCTCCGGGCTAGTGTGAACCTATCTTGTTGATATTGATTGAATTTTATTAGCACTGGATAGTAAATCATCAAATAACTTTTTCCGCTCTTTGCGGAGCGGAAGGGAGTTTCAGACTCTTAATGACTAAAACCCCCCCGTGTTCTTCATAGTGCCCTTTGCGTTCCAGGGCCGCGATGACTCTTTCGAACAAATTCCGCAACCCTAGCAGGTATTGTCCCTATAGGGCCCCGTCTTCTTTGCTGACACCTCTTTCAGGTGCGCGTGGAACACGACGCGACGTCGACCCGGCGAGCGTTCTGCGTTCTACGTCCTCCTTCGCTATCATTACTGCTTCGCAGAAGGAAGTGACCGCTTCCCATGCCTCTTCGCTCCGTACCATGGATTGACCCAAGGCCGGTAGCGAGAGGTCGCCGCTGCTATTATCACTAAACAGCAGCTTTAAAAAAGTACACTAGTTTGGCACTAACATTTTAACTCTCAAAATAGGTACCTAATATTGATCATGAACCGCCATTAAAGATAGCTTGTAACATCTAATGTAATAATATTACACATACTGAGAACAACGTTCTGTATTACCAAGTACAGTTATTATGGCAATACCCCACTAACACTCCATTGTACTGAACTATGGAAGGCGCTTTGTTTAACAATTACACGGGATTGAATTTACAAGCAAGCTACAAGACTGAGAAGATTAGAGCCGTTTAATGTTGAAAGTATTAAAGGAATGTCGTCTAAAAAAAAAAAATGTATTTTCTTTCTTTCTTTCTTTCTTTCTTTCTAAATAGACGAACAAAACTGTGTCACGGACTCCATTTTTTTTTTTGGATGGGAAATCATCAAATGACTTCTCCCGCTCTGAGCGGAACGGAAGGGAGTGTCAGACTCTTACTGACTAAGCCTACCCGTAATCCTCCTTGTGCCCTTTGCGTTCCAGGGCCGTGGTGACTCTTTTGAACAAATACCGCAACCCTAGCAGGCACTGACCCTATAGGGCTCCGTCTTCGTTGCTGACGGCTCTTTGAGGCACGCGTGGAACACTACCCGCCGGCGACTCGGGCCTGTATGCTATCGGACGGCGAGCCACCCATAGCTCGCCATCCGCAGGCCCGCGCCTACGGTGGCCGGGAATCGCCGGGTATGCAGATTTCTTTATTAATTCATCGGTTGCGATTGATCACTATCCCACCTCATTTTAAACGATAGTTAAATGTGGTAAATGTGATCGACAATCTTTTTTATGTGTGGCTGCTCGAACGTCAGTCCATGAGGTTGGTCGCCTGCTTAACCGGATTTGCCTGTGGCAGTTTCCAGGCAGGATTACGATAAATTTAAAACTAAGCGACTGTGAGGTACAGACCAAGGCTTGGGGTGTTGCTAGGGTTGCGGAATTAGCTAGGATTGCGGAATTTGTTCGAAAGAGTCACCGCGGCCCTGGAACGCAAAGGGCACTAGAAGGAGCACGGGTGGGTTTCAGTCAGTAAAAGTCTGACACTCCCTACCGCTCCACCCAGGACGGGAGGGGACATTTGATGAATTCCCATCCAAAAAAAATAGCTTGGGGTGTTGGTCGACGATGAAGTACGCTTACTTATAACTAACTTATTCTCAAAAAATAGCTTGGGGTGTTGGTCGACGATGAAGTACGCTTACTTATAACTAACTTATTCTCGGCCGTCAGGAAAAACAGATGAGTTGACATACATTATTGTAATTTAAGGTTATTTTTGTAACAAGTTTATATCACCTCACTACGCTACGTAAATCGAGTGCGGTGTAGTATGAAACTGCTCATTAGGTACCTTTTTTATGGATGGGAAATCATGAAATGACTCACTCATTCTTCATTAAGTGCCTACGGTTACGGGCGGAGAATCTTGGCAAAATATAAGTTATATATAAGTTGCATGCGACTGCATCAGAATTTGGGACATTTAACGTTTTTCATTATACAAAAAATGAAGAACGTTACATGCCCTAAATTCTCTCCATCATTGATTACTGGTGACTTTCTTTTTTCTTTATACTGTGAAAAAATTTGGGTGTAAAAATTTCCTGGAGTCCCGGGCATGCCCATATTAACATTATCATTCAGGTTCATTGACCCAAAATAGCACTACCTACATATTCCGATCCCTATTTATTACATATGATTCGATTCGATTTCACCCTCACTTTTTACATTGTTCCCGGTTTTGTGCTAGTTTTTAAAGATTCTGAGGAAGGCATAGCGACTATAACTTTTTGCGACGCCGTGTTCTTGAACATGGTGTTCTATGGGATCGCTATGCAGCGGCATTTTCAAAATTTTATTTGTGAATTCATCAAATGCGTTTGCGTTCCAGGGCCGCGGTGATTCTTTCGAATACATTCCGCAATATATTTCGGCATTTTGTCAGACATGTTCAGTTCAGCCTCATTTGAGCTGAGTAGCCTTCAGAAACACGTCAAAGATGGTGGTATGGTTTGGAACGCAATTGACATAGACTTTCAACAAACCTCAACATTTAACCAACCAACAAAAGTGTTCCAGATACGTTTTGAACTAAACAGTCAAATTCCTCCTCATTTTATAATCTACTGCCTTCATTCATCAAGGAAGACAAAAGTCCCTATTTAAATAAAAACGTCTCGTAATTAGTCCCATTACTAACAATGGAAGGTTTACTAATGTTGCTCCATTTTGTTTCATTGTTGCCTTTTTGCCTTGTAATTGAGGCGTACGACGATCCTTATCGCTTATGTAATGGACGTTCGATGACTATGGTAAACGGTTGGAGGTTTGGGCTGTTCTTTTTATCGTATTGGCCAGTATTGGTAGTTGATATAAACAGTAAAGTAGGTGTAGTAGGTAAATCAGTAGGATTAGCTATATGTTTTTTTTAAGGCAGAAAAATCATCCAATGATTCTGATACTCCGTTCCGCTCCGCCCAGAGTAGCGTTGAAAAAAGCAGGAAAAATTCCCGTTTCTTTCCAATTCCTCAGTTTTTTTCAATGTTTCATTCGAAAGTTTCAAGAAATTTGGCCAGTACATTTATTTCAAGTTTTAAATCAATAAAAACCAAAAATATGAGGTATGAAACGGGAAACATCATGTTTTTTTTTTTCAAATACTAATTGGAAAAAAATAACGTTTTTTTATATACATATTTCAATTTCAATAAAACTTGTTTTTTTTTTCAAGTTTTCAAAATACCAAAGGATTCCTTCTGTTATTTTTCTATGTAACACGCGAAAAGAAAAAAAACGGAAAAAATTGATTTTTTCGTAAAAAAAAAACAAATTGTTATTTTCGACATTTTCAACGCTAACACAGAGCAGAAGGAAGTGACAGAATCTTACTGACTAAAACCGATCCGCGTTCCTCCTAGTGTCCTTTGCGTTCGAGGGCCTCCTAACTATATTGGGGCCAGCTTCTTCAGACTAACCAGGTGCAATTATGTACTGGGAATATGGTAAACGACAAATAAATTACAATATCGATCATTGACGGTGGGTCAATGATCGATATTGTAATTTATTTGTCGTTCAACAAACAACAACAACATCTATTGAATTTAATAATTTCACAAACGAAAGAAAGACATAACGCTGTCATGAAAAAACGTCTATAATAATGAAAAACGATTCATTATTTGTTTTCCTGGTACCTACGAAGAGATATCAGGGAAAGGTCAATGTCCTTTATTGCCAATTTATTTGGCGTCTACTTTAGAAGTATTTTACATCGAGCGACCGCCTATCTGATCTCCACAACCCAGTAACTGGGAAACCCGGCAGGTTCTTCTTGGCAAGTCTGGTGTCAGATTTTCTGACTTCTGACTATTGATAACGACTGTCAAAGATCTTCAAATGCCAGCCGAGATCAACGGCTTTGCGTATGTTACAATGGTTCTCCATCCTTGGACAGACATCGGCTAGCATTGCTTAACCTTGTTGATCGACCGGTGCGACTGTTATTAGCCAGAACCTATATCTAAAAAGTTACCTATGGACAAGTACTTAGGCAGTTAATTTCACGGATCACAACGTGGATCAAGCTAGTCCAAAATAAACGATACACCCACGACCAATTTCGGCTTGTTTCAGTCCGGTCAGTACACCGTGAATTCACGTCCGGTCCTAGTGAGCACACGAGTGCCTACGAACGCCTAGGTAATGGCGGCCAGTTTATATGCTAATGTCAGTGCGCCCGCCGGTGTGATGTGTTTACTTACAGTGTAGGTCGTACATCACTTTGTAACTAGTAGTTCAAAGAACGGTAGGTAGGTGCACGATCTGCTGAATAATTAGGTTTCGTTTCAGTTAGAGTCTGAACTGTACCAAGGAGGCTAAAAATATAGACGATCGTTTTAAAGTATTCTTTGATAAGCTAATTTCAATAGTTCAGATCAGATGCATCCGCTTAGACATATTTAGTTGGAGATATTCTATAGTATAAAACAAAGTCGCTTTCTCTGTCCCTGTATGCCTACCCTATGGGGCCCACTCTTCGTTGCTGATGGCTCTTTGAGGCGCGCGTTGAACACTATGCGCAGTCGACTCGGGCCTGGTTGCTACCCGATGGCGAGCCACCTACAGCTCGCCATCCGCAGGCCAATACTCAAAGCCCTAGTGCACGATTTACCCCAACATCTGACTGCCAATGGTCACTGAAACGTATCTAGAAGCATTAATTCAGGGAACCTACCGAATCCGTTAGATTTCAAACCGAGTAGGTACCTACCACTTACGCAACATTTATTATTACATATCACACATTATAACAAGCTGTTTCATTCATAGAAACCAAGGTCCAATCAAAAACATCGCTAACTCAATTCACGCCGCCTGTGTGAGGTCATCAATTGAAACCGCGTAATTTTTATGTTCAAATATTCTTGGCTTAAGTCATCGCTCACAATACTATAATATTGTCTCCAAAGACTAAAATAGCACTACTAGAGTCACCGCGGCTCTAGAACGCAAAGGACATTAGGAGGAACACGGATGGGTTTCAGAGTCTACCACTTCCTTCCGCTCCGCCCAGAAGAAGTCATTTGCGTTCCAGGGCCGCGGTGACTCTTTCGAACAAATTCCGCAACCCTAGCAGGCACCCTATGGGGTCTTCTTTGCTGATAGCTGCCGCTCTGAGTATAACAAACGGCGCGTCTGCAGTCTGAAAAGGCTAAGTCCCGAAAACTAAGCTGGGATCCTTGTCTTCAGGCAGTCGTAGGCCAAAAACACTTCCAAACGGGATTAATTAACCCAAAATACTTATGTAGCTTCGTTTCTAATTAGGGTAACGACAGCCATGCACCTGTGACGCCACCATGGGCCGAGGAAACCCAAGTAATTCGTTTTTCTTAATTACAGCTTCTACATTATTACAAGTCCTGAAAAAGGCGGCCAAAGTAGATAAAGATTTAGCTGTGTCTGCTTTTCTTTAGGCTAAAAAAACCCTCGTTTGTACCTCTCTTTTTTTTTGTTTCGGTAGAGACTAACTTCAAAAGCCGCCTGACTTTGTAGGAAAAGACCAGCATTATGATGTCTTAAATCCATCGTGATTTCTGTGTCAGAGAGGGACGGAGTTACACAGGACGAATAGCACTATCTCTTTCCCTCACACGAATCATGATGGCATTGGCACTTCGTAATACGGCCACAGGACGTGTGGGATTTTTACCTCAGTAAAACCATCCTGCTGATCACCAGCACATAATGTCTGTGATATCTCAAAAAACCACTTCGGAACCCCTTCTGTGCAACGCTTGTAATGGATATCCTTGGGGAGACTGTATAGGGATCTTACCTAAATCCTTGTGTGATCATAAATTTTTACTTAATTTCCACAACCGCCAAGACAGGCATCTTCAACATAAAATCGATAGAACTTTCCGTCAAAAGCTGGCTAATGCATGTATTTGACTCCCTAAGGAATGCACTCTTAGTAATTAAAGACAAAATGGCTTTAATGGCTATCCACCGTAGCATGTAGCATCGAAACAATCTAGAACCACTTTCTCAGCAACATGCTTTCTATAGAGAGGTCAATGTTACCTGGTTATACTAACACGCAAATAACTAGACATATGTTTATTTACCCCAGTGCTAAAAACCAGCTGGTAACCAAACTCTATTTAAAGATAGCAATGCAGTCGTCGGTCTTAATCGGAACAATTAATGGAGGTTCTAGATAATTTTGTACATTTAGCTCAACAGCGCAAAATGATATTATGAAAAAGAACAGTAGGACTAATATCTAATTAAAGATCTAACTGGCCGGCCATTTTGCTAAAAGGGGAACACAGTAAATCTGTTGATGGAAATGAATTTGTGGATGAACTGCATTGAATGTGACATTGGATTCTAATGGCATTAAACTCATTTCTCAAAGCAAATTAACAGTGCCAAAAGCCCATAATTTTGTAAAAATTGCTATTATATCCTAGCTACTTAACATCTTCGCGAACGTACTAGTAAAAAGTTTTAATTTTCCGAGACCTTCCTTTCTGTATTAATTTATTTCTTATGAACTAGTAGCACCCCGCGGTTTCACCCGCATAGTTCCTGTTCCACACGGGAATAAAATATAGCCTATGTCACCCGGGAATAGTGTAGCTTCCCAACAGTGAAATATTTTTTCAAATCGGTGTAATAGTTTCGGAGCCTATTCAATGCTTACAAAGAAACAAACACTCACATCGCTCCTCTTTATAATATTAGCATAGACTAGCTTCTGTCCGCGACTTCGTCCGCGTGGTATAGTTACTTTAACCCCGATTTTGAAACTCTCAGCCCGATCGTTTTAAAATTGACAAAGTTTAATACAAACTTTCATCCCTTTCGACCAAATTTGATAACCATAAAAACGGTTCTAGTGAGTTAATCTTAAAAGATAGACATATACTGCTGCGGATATTTTTTTAGATCATTTTAAGAGGAATAATTCTTTCCTACATACTTTTTTAGTATCTTGAACCGTTTTCGCAGCGCACGCAACGGAAGCCCTCAAAGATGAATAATTTTCCCCGTATTTTCCACATTTTCCATTTTTTCTTCGCTCCTATTACTCGCAGCGTGATGTTATATAGCCTAAAGCCTTCCTCAATAAAAGGTCTATTCAACCCAAAAAGAATTTTTCAATTCAAACCAGTAGTTCCTGAGATTAGCGCGTTCAAACAAACAAACAAACTCTTCAGCTTTATAATATTAGTATAGATTAGTAACTGCCTGCCATCCCCGGTTTTGTCCGCGAGTACTTCATACGTAGGTACAGAAGCCTCTTCCTATTTAAATTTGAAAATCGATTGAAGGATGTCCAAGATGCAGTGTGACTTTTCCGAAATGACTGCTTAAAAATTAGAACAAAACAATCAAGTAAAATGATTGTAAGTACGAATTACCTTTGGGAGAGTGGAAAAGAGTGTCAGACTCTTACTGACTAAAACCGATCCGTGTTCCTGCTAATGCCCTTTGTGTTCCAGGGTCGCGGTGACTCTTTCGAACAAATACCGCAACCCTGGTAGGTGGTGTCTACCAGCGCGCGTCTACCGCTCGTCGCGGTGTACCTAATGACAGTTAGTAAAAACAATTGCTAATGTTTGACAACAGACTAAAAGGAGTTCAGAACACTTTTATTTCCTGCGGGCGTACCATGACGTCTTAAAACGTGAGTCTTCCGAGCGAGAAAAAGGGATGGAGCTATATAAGGTGTATAAATCTATCCCTCTTTCTCGCTCGGAAGACTCACGTTTTAACACCTCATGGTACGCCCGCTGTTCCCGTCATGAACGTTCATCCTTCCTCCGTTCTCTTGTTTCCTAAAATGTGGGAAACATTTTGGGAAACAAGAGAACGAGAGTTTCTTGTTTAGTAACAAATCCCATTGAATATTTTAACTTGATATCTGCATTCTTGTAAAAAAATTAATATAAAGATTTAGTTTGTGTATGTTTATTTATAAAATACTTTCTTTCCTGAACCTTACAAAATTCCTTTTCCTCTCCGATATTTTCCGTTAAAAATATTTTCATTCCTTTTATTACCCGAAATTGGCACAAAGATATAACTAGTGCCACAATACAAAAAAAAAAAACACTTATTTTATTTAAGGCACTTAACCAAAAGTTTTTATCTGCAACTAGCTTCTGTCCGCGACTTCGTCCCCGTGGAATCCCCGATTTTAAAACATTTTTTATCGCTGCTCCGCTCCTATTGGATTAAACGTGATGATATATAGCCTAAAGCCTTCCTCGATAAATGGTCTATTCAACCCAAAAAGATTTTTTCAGTTCGAACCAGTAGTTCCTGAGATTAGCGCTTTCAAACAAACCAACAAACTCTTCAGCTTTATAATATTAGTATAGATTAAAAAAAGGCCCGGGTATGCCACGTAATACAAAAGAAGTCGAATATATCTACCAGTTTTAGGAATGTGATAAGCATGAAACATTGCTTTCCAATCGTTTTAGATAACATTCTTTCTTTCTCGGTCCATAAAAAACAAGAAATCTCATTAGGTTTGACATTGATTTAAGAAGTGACTCTTGTTTTAATCTCAATGTCTTTAAAACACATTCTATGATAAGTTTGGGTAAAGGTATAGGCCACTAAAGTATATGTCTACCAAAATAACCAACTTATCATATAGTCATAGTTTTTTTTTTTTTTTGTGTGGCACTAGTTATATCTTTGTGCCAATCATAGTTGTTAAGTTGTTATCTATGCATACTGTGATTTCCTATAAGTGAAGAAATACAACTACTCGATATTTATTGTAACTTCTTATTTGTGTGTTGTGTATATTGTATGTTGGAAATCCTAAAATAAATAAAGAAGAAAAAAAAACATATTTTAGGACAAAAAAAGAACAAAATAAATAAAAGCTTATTATTAGGTAATTTTAAACTGTGCGAGGCCAAAAAAGGTCCCTATCTCAGCATAAATAAATAAATGAAAGGATAATTCAATTATCAAAATTAATCAGAAGAACGAATCTTGTGTATCAGCCTAGATGTTTAGATCACTTAAAACCTTAATTTAAAAACCGGTCAAGTGCGAGTCGGGCTATCACTCGAAGGTTTCCTTTTTTGCCGTTTAATGTTTATTATTTGTTGTTACAGCTGCAATAGAAAAACACACTCTGTAAAAAATGACCTATCACGGTGTTAGAGATACAGCCCGCTGACAGATAGACGGACTGACGAACGAATCGACAGCGGGAGCTTAGTAATAGGGTTCCGTTACTGAACCCTAAAAACTAAAAAAAATCATCACAATATAAAAAAAAAACATAGAAACAAAAAGAAAACTGATTCGGTCTAGTAGAATCGGAGCAAATTGACTGTGACATACTGACAAAGTCACACGAGTGGTCCTATATTAGCTTCGATTTGTTGTACACCTACCATAATGTAGTTTTTTTTAACGCAAAGGTTAACTGATAGAGAATATCTTGTTGTATTCAGTCCGCCTATATACCACTTTCTATACTAAAATTATAAAGAGAAAAGATTTATTAGTTGGTACGTTCGTAACAAATAAGCTCCGAAACTACCGGTCCGATTTTAACCATTTTATCACCTACATTATCAGCAAGTAACTTAGGCTACATTTTATCCCCTTATTTCTATGGTAACGGGAACTACGTGGGTAAAACCGCGGGGCGCTGCTAGTTGTACATAAAGTTTAAAATAACCACGGACACGGACAGAAATGAGGTGATCCGTCAGAGAAGCAAGGTCATCGATATAGCCTACCGTAGTAGTAAGCTCAAGTGGCAGTGGGCTGGCCATATTAGTCGTAGAACCGACAACCGTTGGGGTAAACGAGTTCTAGAGTGGAGACTGCGTCTCGGCAAACGTAGTGTAGGACGTCCTCAGGCACGGTGGAGTGGCGATTTGCGCAGGACGGCTGGCAGAAACTAGATGCGAGAAGCCGAAAATAGATCTAAGTGGCGTGCAATTGAAAAAGCCTATGTCGAGCAGTGGAATGCAACAGGCTGTTGATGAACCACGGACACTCGGAACCCTAATAGAGAACCTCCTCCTTTAAGTGAATTAAAAAGCACTTTATTTTGAATATGAGGACCATGTACTCATAGATCGCTATGTCAGGGGTTCATTCAGGATACAAAAATATTCAATGTAATGGCAAGCAATGGCAAATGGTATGTTTACGATTTTATTATATGTAGGTACAGATAGTAAAATTATTTTTACCAGAAATACTTGAATGGGTTGACTTTTTACTCTTATTTACCTACAGTCACTCCTATCACAGGACAGTTCTGATATTTGAGTCTTAAAATGTCAAAAAGGAAATGACTATCATACTTTTTAAGGTCAGCCAATTGTAAGTAACCACGCTGACCACGACAGTACGAACGTGACGTGGCTACAGTAAATTGTAATCTAGCCTACGCCTTCGTCCAACACATGGCCCACTTATTGGAGTGTTCCAAATGCCCGTACAACTGCACCATAGAGGATTTAATTAATGTCACTGACGCCGCTGTCAACGTGGCCACCTACTTAATGAATGATGTAATAATATGTAGTAATGTAATAATGTTTGTATTCCTTCATTCTTCCTTCATTTCGACAGCCAACCATAGCCTCTCACTTGCGCCCGCGCTTTCCGCCATTTGTCACTTGTCACTGTCTGTGACTTCAACAAGTGACACTGGAGTAATGGGCCATTGGGCTTTGGGCAATTTTAAATAATTGTATGGATGTATGTATATTGTTTTATTTTATGAACTTTATTAAAATTGTTATTTTCTTTATGTATTTAGGTATAATTATGTTTCATTTGAGTACGTGTTTCATGAGTGTATTCGTGGCATCATTTGGAACAAAGTTAAATTAATAATCTGTACAGGACCTATCAGAACATATCAGAATACCAGTGCTTTGATATTTTTTTTAATATCGCAGCATATGCTGAGCTATGAACCTTTTTGGCCTCGCACAACTAAATTATTATTATAGTTAGTTTATTTTTATTTCTTTAATTTATTTTACTGACAGTTTCTTTTTGTTTTTTTTTTCCGAGTCCCAAATATATTTTTTTCTTTCTTTCTCTCTTACTTGGCACAAAATATCGAAGGGTGACATCGACTCAAAAACAAGAGAAGAATAATAAACACTTACGCAGTAAGTCCCATATCACACGTCTAAAAGATCCATACAAAAGACGTTATTTAACCAATCTCAGCTACCAACGTCCAATTTCCTAATTCCAAGCTCAAAAAACAAAATTACGAAAACTCCCCTTTCATTCCAAATTCAGGAGATTAAACCAGTAAATGAATAAAACAGTAAAAGTGTTGTTCCAAGGTCTGAAGTAATCAAAACAGACGATTCTCATGTAAATACTGTGCCCATAACCTTCTGTTACGACAGTAGCAGAGGGACGCTCGATTTAACTCGGAACAACTCGAAATATAGACCGATCACTCCTTTTATGAATGACTGAATGTGATTCGGGAGGAAAAATAAGCAGACTGTGTGATTTAAGGTTATGGGCACAAAAATATCGTTGAAAAAAGTAATCGCAGTATAATTATTGTGTTTCTATTTCTAAGGACTTTTGATGTAGATAGCAGGTTTCTGGCAGTGAAATGTCTGGTGATTTAGCACATCTAACTACTAAGCGGGAACATCCAAAATATTGCCAGTAGATAAAAAGTTATGATAGAGTTTTTGAGAAAATGATTATATTTTTATATAAAATATACCCTAATATAAATATATAATAAAATATATTTATATTAGGGTATATTTTTTTGTACGTTTGTAACGAATAAACTCAAAAACTACCGGAACGATTTCAAAAATTCTTTCACCATCGGAATGCTACATTATCCCTCCGAAAAATACGCTACGTGAAACATAAATAAATTTCCACCATGCGAAGTCGGGACCGACCGCTAGTATAATATATAAATAAATCATATTAATAACTAAATACACCCTTAATCCCAAACCCAGTACCCCAGCCAAGTAAAGTTTTTTGTAATAATACCTAAAAAATTAAAAATCCTGTTCAGTGCAATGTACACTTTTTCACATCCTTGCTTAGTACTCATCAGAGCAGCAATTAAGGAACTAAATTATCAATTCTAAAACATTAAGAAACAACAATCCTCTTGGGAAATAACCGACATCTCTTCAAAGATTACGTAACTGACACCCACTTAATCTGAATAGCTAATTATCTGTTGAAGTATCATTGACATAAGATTGCTGTACAATTGCAGCCGGTCTTATTATTATCTTGGATACTATTTATAAAAAAAAACTCCAAGAAAAAGTGTGTCGTCACTGGCCATCATTGGCGTAGACGGTTTTACGGAACCTATTATTACCTACAAGGAAAGAAAAAAAAATAGAAGAAAGAAAGAGAGAAAATACATTTATTTGGCACATACAAATAAACAAAATGTAGTTACAAATAAAAGAAAACTTAATTTTAAGAAAGTGGCATGTGTGACGCGCGGCTGCGCCAAATAGGTCCAGTTCAGCAAAATGCCAGACAATTAGGAGCTGCCTGACGTTTGTTTCAAAGCAACATTTGTCACGCAACACGTCCAGTAACATTATATGTAAGTAACATGGTGTAAGCCGTGTACATCTGTATAACTAACTTCTGCCCGCGACTTTTTCCGCGTGCAGGAATAGGTAGTCACTAACCCCCCGATTTTGAAACACTCGTCATTGGCGCTCCGCTCCTATTGATTTTAACGTGATGATAAATAGCCCATAGCCTTCCTCGATAAATGGGCTATCTAACACTAAAATTTCCTGAGATAAGCGCGTTCAAGCAATCAAACAAACAAACTCTTCATCTTTATATATTAGTATAGATAGGCATAGTTACATATCCGCACTCATATTTTGATTTTTGTTTATTGTACATATATGTAGTGCTGCGCAACATTGCCAGCTAGCCTGCAACATAACTCAAGGCGTGTTCCAATTGAGCTTCAAATGATATCATATGGAGACGTATTATATATACAACCACACACCACGGAAATGGTGGTGATGATGGAGACGTATTATATATACAACCACACAATATATATATAAACAGTATGGTTTCACCAGAGGACGTTGTACTACTGACGCTGGTGTCACCTTACTGAAGCATATATTTAATGCGTGGGAAGAGGCACAAGATGCCATGGGCATCTTCTGCGACCTATCTAAGGCGTTTGATTGTGTGGATCACGAAACATTACTCCTGAAACTTGGGCACTACGGACTGGGCAAAACAGCTTTAAGCCTTGTTAAATCTTATTTGAATGATAGACAGCCAGTAGTGCAAATAAACGGTGTTAATTCATCGGGCTTAAACGTGAAAATGGGCGTTCCACAGGGCTCAATTTTGGGTCCTTTTTTATTTTTAGTTTATATAAATGATTTACCCCATTTATTGCAAAACAAGCTAAACATGGTCTTGTTTGCTGACGACAATTCTTTGATTTTTAAAATAAATAGACGTAGTAATAATCTTGACATCGTAAATAATGCCCTTTTGCAGGTCCAAAATTGGTTCACTGCTAATAATTTGGTTTTAAATGGGAAGAAAACGAAGTGCATAAGATTTGCTTTACCAAATGTCAAAAGTAGTAATTGTGATATAGGGAACGTGCACGGCGTAGACTATGCCATCTAGTGTTGCAAATCTGAAACTTTTACTTTCTAAATATTTGACCTGTGCTGCCACCTATACTTCCTGCACCCTCCGTTTAGGGGAACGTTCACGAAGTAGACTGTGCCATCTAGCGTTGTAAATTTGAAACTTATAAGTAAAATATACTTGACATTGACGCGTCTGTGCTGCCACCTATAGTTTCTGCACGTTGCCTATAGTATTGAACAGGGAAAAACTAGAATTCGTCGATAGAACGGTTTTCCTGGGGATTACGCTTGACTCAAGGCTACAATGGGGTCCTCATTTAGCATCTCTTGCAGGACGTCTAAGCTCAGCAGCATATGCTGTTAGGAAAATCCGCCAATTTACTGATGTTGATACCGCGAGACTAGTCTATTTCAGTTACTTTCATAGTATAATGTCTTACGGTATCTTGTTATGGGGCCGGGCGGCAGACATTGAGTCAATTTTTATTCTGCAGAAAAGAGCCATCAAAGCCATTTACAATCTACGCCGGCGTGATTCTCTAAGGGAACTGTTTAAGGAAATTAACATCATGACGGTACCTTGTCAATATATCTATGAAAACATTATGTACGTTAGAAAAAATCTACATCTCTTTAGTAAGCGAGGCGACAGACTTAATTATGCTACTAGAAATAGGGATCAATTAGTTCAACCAGGTTTCAGACTAGCTAAAGTAGCCACATCTTTCATGGGGTATTGTTTAAAATGTTACAATAAAATTCCTCCCCATATATTAGAACTGAATGAAACGAAATTTAAAACTTGTATTAAACGCACATTATGCAGGCAAGCATATTATAAGTTGGGGGATTACATTGAAGATAATAATGCTTGGCTAAATGCCGGTCCTGCTCCACAGCCTCAACCACTTGGATAAACAAGTTTAGGATTTTATATTGGAAGAGATGCTCGCCCTTTTTTTATTTTTTGTCTCATTTATTTATTCTTTTTTTTTTATATATAATATTAATTTGATAATTAATAATTTCTCTTTTTTTTTACTTGTAGTTGCTTGGTTTTTGTAAACCATAGTTTTGTATAATGTAGAAGCATTTTATTTTCAAATATTGTAAATGTGAGTACCATGGAGCCATTTACATGTGATAAGTTATAGTTTACTTTGTGACTTGAACTAAAATGGCAGTTGAGAGCATGTCATGCTTGCTCAAATGTTTCGCTGATGGTGGCGTGTGTGTTGGATCATTCGGTTCCCTTCAAAATGGTTGAGCTAAATGGTGCCAATACACGCGTCATGTTCGTGAACGGGCGCCGTCGGTTGAGACTGGTCACCTCTTAACTGCCACTGACTTGTTTTAATCTTTATACTTTGAATTGTTTTTATAGTTTCCTTTTTTTTTGCATTGTCCTCACATATAGAAGCGACCAAGGATGTAACCAAGGTTATGTAATACAGAACATAATTTAAAAGAGTGTCCGTGGAGTTTCTTGCACGTTCTTCTCCATAGAGATCTACGCTTTGGAACGTGCAGATAGCTTCACCTCTTTCGACTTGACAATTCAAAAGTGCCTGTAAAGGGTTTAATTGAAATAAATGCTTTGAATCTTGAATCTTGAATACATAAATTAATTGAGCTGTACTGTGAATGACTATAGGATACCTATTGCTCACCAACGGTAATGAGCAACTATAAGTTGCTCATTACCGTAAAAAATAAGTAAAAAAAAACCTCGTATCCACTAGGCAACGCCCAACATGTTCAGCAACGTGCACAACGACGCGCGACGTTGCCAGCAGGCGCGCAACATTGACAATTTTAAGTCTCGTATCCACTAGGCAAACATTTGGCGCTCAACACGTGACGCCCAACATGTTCAGCAACATGCACAACGACGCGCGACGTTGCCAGCAGGCGCGAAACATTGGCAATTTAGTAAAAAAAAGTCCCTCGTGCCGTTCAACATGATGAGCGAAAACACGATGAGCTCAACATATTGTGCATCATGTCGCGCAACTAATGTTGCCTAGAGGATAAGAGGCTTTAAGTAAACGTTTTCATGTTGCGCGTTCGTATTGTGCAACGTTGCCGATGGTTAAGCATCTCGTGTTGCGCATCAAATGTTGCCTAGTAGATACAAGGCTATGTTTAAGAGGTGCAATTGAGTTTGCTTGTGTTAACGCCTAAATTGCCGAAACGATTCTGATGCATTTTGGTGCAGAAATAGATAGGAACCCTGGAGACGGTTACATTAACGCGAGCGAAGTCGCAAGCAAAAGCTAGTGTACAATATAAAACATTGTAAACAAAAACTACGCCTGATCAGTTCTCAGAAAAAAATAAACTGTAATTATGTATTCAATTGATTAGTTAGCATAATGAGAAACGTTTTTGCATTGAGTTCTAACTGGCAGCAGTTAAGTGTGGCAGTTATCAGTCTAACCGACAGTTATTTAATTTCCTTATCTAACGTTAGAGACTTTATATGTACTTCTATTGTTTGTCATTATATCTTAACTATTATTTCAATTGCTTTTGGCTGGAAACATGAAACGTTGTCTTATTTTATCATACACTAGCAGCGCCCCGCGGTTTCACCCGCGTAGTTTTCGTTCCCGTGAGAATACGGGGATAAAATATAGCCTATGTTACTCAGGGCGAATGTAGCTTTCTAATGATGAAAGAATTTTTGAAATCGGTCCAGTAGTTTTTGAGTTTATTCGTTACATACAAAAATACAAATCTTTCCTCTTTATACCGCGCCTTGTTCTAGGATGGGAGAATTTAGAACTTTCCTTTACAAACTTAAACACCCCCTCCAATCCCTCTGTAAGGATGCTCAAAGATATGTTAGCAAAGAACCTCATAATTATGGTCAGTGTCTGCTAAGGTTGCGGAATTTGTTCAAAGATCACCGCGGCCCTTGAACGTAAAGGGCACTAGGACGAACGCGGGTGGGTTTTAGTCAGTAAAAGTCTAACACTCCCTTCCGCTTCGCCCAGAGCGGGAGAAGTTATTTGATGATTTCCCATCCAGGAAAAAAAAAGATAAAATTATTTTTTACTACTTAAAGATTTTTATCTTTCACCTTCGGCAAGCTACGCCATAGCTTGGTTCCGTGACTTCCCTTTATCCTCGGAAAATTTAAGGTTCCTGCAGACTGGCTCACGGGAGCAATGTCTTCTATTTTAGTCAGTAAGAGTCTGCCACTCCCTTTTGCTTCGCCCAGCGCGGGAGAAGACATTTGATAATTTCCATCCAAAAAAGGTGGTAAAATGACAGCCCAGATCAAACGGCTTAACGTGCTTTCAGAGGCTCAAAGGAATCTCGATACCTTTCCATGGCACAGGTACCAATCATGGCAATTGTAGCTTTACCTTGGATCATAGTAGACTTCTACGTGTATTTAATCCAATAATACCCAGTGCTGGGACACAGGAGAGACATCGAAGTATTCTTTTATTGCTTTAATTAAACTGTGTCCAATCAGACATGAGCTGATTAGATTCTCCGCTACACGTGCGAATTTTCCCCTTCATTTCTTTATGTTTTAGTGGAATGAACGATATTGAGAACGGAACGAAGAGCGTTCTCAATATCGTTCGTTCTATTTTTTTTCCATTTGATATAGAATATAGGTAACGTGTCTTGGTATCCATTAGATTTTATTGAAGTTTTACTGGTGTTAAGGCCGTTTATATTTTATTGGCTGTATTAACCTTGGGGCCTTGGTGGGAATTAATTAACCTCGAGCGCTATTGCCTATATGTATACTGGTTTTTGAGAGGCACTTTGTGATTATTTTTCTCGCATCCCGAGGCGAGTCCTCCTGTAAAATTAATTGTATGCATGCTCCATAAATAGATGAATGATAGGTTTTGCTCTTGGCTGTCGTCTAAGTCAGAGGTAACAGAGACAAAGTCGACGATGGAATGAGCTTACCCAGAAGAAGCCTGTTCACTCTAACTTTGAAGAGATTGGGGTTGAATGCGTTCGGAAACACAGACGCAGGCAGAGAGTTCCACTCCTTTTCCTTTACTGTGCGCATTATAAAAGGTGATATAGATAAATACTGGCCGGATAATAGCCGGCATTACTCTTTGAGTACGGAACCCTAATAACTACGTCTCTGGTTTTTTTTCTACGTCTCTGGTTTTAAACCGCAAATATCGTTTCGAACTAATTTGCGAGAAGAACTGGTATCTATCATAATATTTTATTTGTTTAGTTACCGAGCACTCGTGATATCGAAGATTTAAAATAAATATTATAATCAAAATGAGTTATTTTATCTCGTTTACTTTTATGATATAATCTTTTGAAAGGAATGGCTAAATCATACTTGTTGGTATCATTTCTTTGATTTACGCAATAATGACGTCATACCAGCTGCCCTTCCTAATCTAATACTTAATTGGTTTTGATAACGGACATACAATTTAATAATCCGTCTGTAAAAAAATCATGAAATAAAATTATGTTTCGTGATAAAAAAAAAAAAAACAATTAATTCTTTGTAACTGACTGGTTTAGAGAATGATGTTTCAAATGTTTCGCTGATGGTGGCGTGTGTGTTGGATCATTCGGTTCCCTTCAAAATGGTTGAGCTAAATGGTGCCAATACACGCGTCATGTTCGTGAACGGGCGCCGTCGGTTGAGACTGGTCACCTCTTAACTGCCACTGACTTGTTTTAATCTTTATACTTTGAATTGTTTTTATAGTTTCCTTTTTTTTTTGCATTGTCCTCACATATAGAAGCGACCAAGGATGTAACCAAGGTTATGTAATACAGAACATAATTTAAAAGAGTGTCCGTGGAGTTTCTTGCACGTTCTTCTCCATAGAGATCTACGCTTTGGAACGTGCAGATAGCTTCACCTCTTTCGACTTGACAATTCAAAAGTGCCTGTAAAGGGTTTAATTGAAATAAATGCTTTGAATCTTGAATCTTGAATACATAAATTAATTGAGCTGTACTGTGAATGACTATAGGATACCTATTGCTCACCAACGGTAATGAGCAACTATAAGTTGCTCATTACCGTAAAAAATAAGTAAAAAAAAACCTCGTATCCACTAGGCAACGCCCAACATGTTCAGCAACGTGCACAACGACGCGCGACGTTGCCAGCAGGCGCGCAACATTGACAATTTTAAGTCTCGTATCCACTAGGCAAACATTTGGCGCTCAACACGTGACGCCCAACATGTTCAGCAACATGCACAACGACGCGCGACGTTGCCAGCAGGCGCGAAACATTGGCAATTTAGTAAAAAAAAGTCCCTCGTGCCGTTCAACATGATGAGCGAAAACACGATGAGCTCAACATATTGTGCATCATGTCGCGCAACTAATGTTGCCTAGAGGATAAGAGGCTTTAAGTAAACGTTTTCATGTTGCGCGTTCGTATTGTGCAACGTTGCCGATGGTTAAGCATCTCGTGTTGCGCATCAAATGTTGCCTAGTAGATACAAGGCTATGTTTAAGAGGTGCAATTGAGTTTGCTTGTGTTAACGCCTAAATTGCCGAAACGATTCTGATGCATTTTGGTGCAGAAATAGATAGGAACCCTGGAGACGGTTACATTAACGCGAGCGAAGTCGCAAGCAAAAGCTAGTGTACAATATAAAACATTGTAAACAAAAACTACGCCTGATCAGTTCTCAGAAAAAAATAAACTGTAATTATGTATTCAATTGATTAGTTAGCATAATGAGAAACGTTTTTGCATTGAGTTCTAACTGGCAGCAGTTAAGTGTGGCAGTTATCAGTCTAACCGACAGTTATTTAATTTCCTTATCTAACGTTAGAGACTTTATATGTACTTCTATTGTTTGTCATTATATCTTAACTATTATTTCAATTGCTTTTGGCTGGAAACATGAAACGTTGTCTTATTTTATCATACACTAGCAGCGCCCCGCGGTTTCACCCGCGTAGTTTTCGTTCCCGTGAGAATACGGGGATAAAATATAGCCTATGTTACTCAGGGCGAATGTAGCTTTCTAATGATGAAAGAATTTTTGAAATCGGTCCAGTAGTTTTTGAGTTTATTCGTTACATACAAAAATACAAATCTTTCCTCTTTATACCGCGCCTTGTTCTAGGATGGGAGAATTTAGAACTTTCCTTTACAAACTTAAACACCCCCTCCAATCCCTCTGTAAGGATGCTCAAAGATATGTTAGCAAAGAACCTCATAATTATGGTCAGTGTCTGCTAAGGTTGCGGAATTTGTTCAAAGATCACCGCGGCCCTTGAACGTAAAGGGCACTAGGACGAACGCGGGTGGGTTTTAGTCAGTAAAAGTCTAACACTCCCTTCCGCTTCGCCCAGAGCGGGAGAAGTTATTTGATGATTTCCCATCCAGGAAAAAAAAAGATAAAATTATTTTTTACTACTTAAAGATTTTTATCTTTCACCTTCGGCAAGCTACGCCATAGCTTGGTTCCGTGACTTCCCTTTATCCTCGGAAAATTTAAGGTTCCTGCAGACTGGCTCACGGGAGCAATGTCTTCTATTTTAGTCAGTAAGAGTCTGCCACTCCCTTTTGCTTCGCCCAGCGCGGGAGAAGACATTTGATAATTTCCATCCAAAAAAGGTGGTAAAATGACAGCCCAGATCAAACGGCTTAACGTGCTTTCAGAGGCTCAAAGGAATCTCGATACCTTTCCATGGCACAGGTACCAATCATGGCAATTGTAGCTTTACCTTGGATCATAGTAGACTTCTACGTGTATTTAATCCAATAATACCCAGTGCTGGGACACAGGAGAGACATCGAAGTATTCTTTTATTGCTTTAATTAAACTGTGTCCAATCAGACATGAGCTGATTAGATTCTCCGCTACACGTGCGAATTTTCCCCTTCATTTCTTTATGTTTTAGTGGAATGAACGATATTGAGAACGGAACGAAGAGCGTTCTCAATATCGTTCGTTCTATTTTTTTTCCATTTGATATAGAATATAGGTAACGTGTCTTGGTATCCATTAGATTTTATTGAAGTTTTACTGGTGTTAAGGCCGTTTATATTTTATTGGCTGTATTAACCTTGGGGCCTTGGTGGGAATTAATTAACCTCGAGCGCTATTGCCTATATGTATACTGGTTTTTGAGAGGCACTTTGTGATTATTTTTCTCGCATCCCGAGGCGAGTCCTCCTGTAAAATTAATTGTATGCATGCTCCATAAATAGATGAATGATAGGTTTTGCTCTTGGCTGTCGTCTAAGTCAGAGGTAACAGAGACAAAGTCGACGATGGAATGAGCTTACCCAGAAGAAGCCTGTTCACTCTAACTTTGAAGAGATTGGGGTTGAATGCGTTCGGAAACACAGACGCAGGCAGAGAGTTCCACTCCTTTTCCTTTACTGTGCGCATTATAAAAGGTGATATAGATAAATACTGGCCGGATAATAGCCGGCATTACTCTTTGAGTACGGAACCCTAATAACTACGTCTCTGGTTTTTTTTCTACGTCTCTGGTTTTAAACCGCAAATATCGTTTCGAACTAATTTGCGAGAAGAACTGGTATCTATCATAATATTTTATTTGTTTAGTTACCGAGCACTCGTGATATCGAAGATTTAAAATAAATATTATAATCAAAATGAGTTATTTTATCTCGTTTACTTTTATGATATAATCTTTTGAAAGGAATGGCTAAATCATACTTGTTGGTATCATTTCTTTGATTTACGCAATAATGACGTCATACCAGCTGCCCTTCCTAATCTAATACTTAATTGGTTTTGATAACGGACATACAATTTAATAATCCGTCTGTAAAAAAATCATGAAATAAAATTATGTTTCGTGATAAAAAAAAAAAAACAATTAATTCTTTGTAACTGACTGGTTTAGAGAATGATGTTTGGGTTTTACAATTTAAAAATTACATGGATATTTAAATAGCTCTAGTAGTTGACCCATTATGTTTTTTTTTTTAAATAATTATGTTCATCAACGGTTAGGTTATAAAGTTACAAATTTGACAATTAGAAAGAGAAGTCCGATACTAATTCTGATCTCATTGTCAAATTCCACGACGCCTATTCAGCTGCCATAGACAACAATGTTTTCGTGAAAGGGACAGATATTTTTTTAAGTTATACCTCGTTTGGTTTTTAGTCAATTTTTATCTATTTTCACAGTCAATATTATATTTCTAGATAAAAAATTGGATAGCAAATATTTTTAAGCATGCTCCTATTAAAATTAGGTTGAGTATGAGTACTTTTTAATGTCAGCTTTTACGTTAAGACATAGTCCCTAATCTGTATCTATGTATAATCTAATAGGTAGTGATGTTTTAAATTCAGCTACTTATTCATAAGTTTTCCAAAAATACTCTATTGGAAAAACAAGCTCCTTATACAATGTAATCTTATTTTATTCTGTTACACTTCTTTCAAACTCGGCGAGACTTTCATTAATATTAATACCTACCAAACTGGACGGGAACAGATGTCACCTTCGTCTGGTTCTATTTTTAAATCTAAGTTTTTTTTTTCTTTATTACATCTGGCTTAAGAATACATTAGTTGGTTACTATGGCGAGGTTCTTCCGTTTAATCATAAACATTTTGTCTTTTAATTTGAAAATGAAAATTATATATCTAGTTTTAATTCCCGTGAATATCGCGGATATTCGCGAGAATTAAAACTAGATATATAATTTTCATTTTCAAATTAAAAATGGATTTCCGCAAAGTAACGCTTGACTCAATCAATTTTGTCTTTTATCTGTCATGATTCATAGAATTAATTTATAGTTAAAATAAACCAATGTCCCTACGTGTATTGCATTTTGCATTGATTTGATATATGTACATCTTACTTTCTTTTATAAATATTAATTTAACTATGTCAAATGCTGTTTATTTTGTAAATATGTACGTTAAATATATACAAAATTTAAACGTCCAATCTTTCTTGGTAATTTTAAGCTAGATGAAGCCGGTGTTTCCTAGCCGATTACCGTGAGAAAAAACACCGAAACAAACTCAGAGGTCAATGTCTCTTTTAAAATGCATAAGTACAATCCGAACTGGCCAAATTATATAAGAACCATGTTGTTTAATGTTTGGGGTGGCCTTTTGAGGAAAGAGCTTCCTATAAGTAAAGAGTTTTAGTAATGGCATCAATGTTTTTAGACATAAAATATTCTGCAAATTTACCTACTGCTGTACACAGGCCTGCCCATAAGTGTCGCCACATCGACAGGTCGTGTGTGTTTCGCATCTAGCAGATTCCTGCAGCATTCAGCAGATCATCGGCCCACTAAAAAAATCACGTCATTATAATTAGCCCCGCGGCTTCACCCGCGTAGTTCCCGTTCCCATGGGAATATTGGGAAAAAATACAGCATATATTACTCGCTAATAATGTAGCTTTCCATTGGTGAAAATAGTTAAAAGCCGTCCAGTAGTTTCGGAGCTTATTCGGTACAAACAATAAAACATCTCTTTATAATATTAGTATACAATTAGAATTTTCATGCACCAAGCTTTATTTAGCATCGAGCTACATACAGCATGTTGATGCATATTTCTCAGACTTCAAAAGTATTTATGTAAGACATTATCAAAAATACAAAATACAAAACATTTATTTCAATTAAACCCTTTACCATAGTACAAACAGGGGTAGTAGTTTATCTTCATACAAACGCACCGCGCGCGGCTTGTATGTGTGCCCCATAGTATCTATGCGTCGACGCACGCACACTTTAACAAGTCTCGACCCGTTTCTCAGTGCGCCAGTCGGGGCTAACACTGCACGAGGTTCGCGCGTCACCGCTAAATAAATAAAAAATGTCTGACAGTCGCAGGAGAACGTATTGCTGTGTGTTTGGGTGTCTCAATAATTCATCGATTCCAGAATTATCTCTGTTCAGATTACCTAATGAACAGGAAAACTTATTCTAGCATATAATTTTTACTTGATGATGAGATACCTACTTACTTATTTTTATTAGTTTTCTATCACACAGAGAAAGTAGGTAGGTAGGCCTAATTTCCTACTAGAATATATTAGGTAGGTACTTTTGATCTATCAATTGATTTGCCGCTATTGCTTTGTTTACGTTTAGTTATGCCGATTTCTCAGTATTGTAGGTATAGTAACTATGTAAGTACTTGCAGTTGTAAAATCAAACCATTGTTGAACTTTATTGACTAATGATCACTGAGTTAGTTATACAGAGATGTGTTAAAGTGACAACCCTAAGACAGTAGGCAATTATATCGCGAATTAGGCCGGAGATAACCTACTTCCCCTGTTTATACTATGCCTTTACAGGCACTTTTGAATTGTCAAGTCGAAACAGGTGAAGCTATCTGCACGTTCCAAAGCGTAGATCTCTATGGAGAAGAATAAATTTACGATGAATTATATTATTATTATTACATGAATTATGTACGAGAATTATAAAAGTACGATGTCACCAATGAGAACTATTTCCCGGAATCCCGGAAATCAAAATAGCTAAGAACATAAACTCTTCAAACACTTGATATCTTCTAGTCTTCGGAGGTTTGTAGAGTTGAGCTCTAGCAAATAAAATGCTTACAATACAGTAGTTACATATAAAATGTACAATAAGGTAACATCCTGTGTGTTTACAGAGACGTTCCTACGTTTGCTCTTTAGGGTCCTTGCGCACTGCGCTTGATTCGTATTTGATTTGATATATATGCCATTATTTAATTGAAAATAAAAACGTGAAAGTCGACGCTTATCTTTTGAACATGCTTTGACTCTGTGCATTGTCTTGAATTTCTAAACGACCACATCGCTCTACATTTACTTAATTTATTCCATTTGTTTTCTAATTTCATGGCTATTTTACATTTTTTTTATATTATATGAATGTTAATAGGAATATTTCCTGAGGAATCAAAATATGATTCTATTTAGTCCATCTGTTAGATTATCGAAAAATATTGGACACGTATTTTTTGCTTATCTAATCTTTAAAAAATGACGAAGATAAAAACTTCAAAGATCATGAGTGGGGGCTTGTGACGTCACGGCGTGGTAAAAATCGTAGCACGAAGTGATGTCACACGAGTTTTCAACGCACTGTATCGTCTTCGTTTTATGTTTACGTAAAAAAAGAAAAAATACGTGCCCAATATTTTTTGGAAATCTATCTGATGGACTAATTAGATTTTTTTAGTAAATTACCCTATTTTTGATTTATTTATGATTGCTGTTCTCAATATTTTTTGTGTCAGCCAAAGAATATCTTGTAACATCTAAAATAAGCATCATACCATGTATATTTTCTACACAATTTTTTGCAAATAAATGAATCTTAATCATCTGATAGAGGCGTAGTAAAGTAATATTTTACAGACAATCTATACAACTACTGCCTTTACACCGCTTGGTTTTCGTAACCCTACCATAAAAGCTTCGCTCACGATTAATTAAATTACTTAAATGAAAGAATGTTCATAATGAGATCAGAACATTCAGCCGTAACAGTGAGCAACTGCGCTTACAATGTATTTCCGTCACCATCCGTAGCATTGAGAAAATATTGTCAAACAGACAGACGTTTGCATATTTTAGCTTCAGTTTCCTTCCTCCATGACATGTTCATTCGTCTCTCATACGTCAATAAGTACATATTATTATTTAAGTACATGTTTTTTAAATATGTATTTTCCTAAAACAAATTGGTGACAAATTCCCTTACCGCATTTTAAGTTAGTAAATACGGTAAAATGCGTTGCCATTCTCTGAGCTGATTATTTTGTAAATGATGGTGGTTTTCCTGAAAATAATGCAATGGCAGATGTGCAGGTTAATTGAATACCTATATATAGATAAACTCTCATGTTTTGGCTGTCAAACCAGCCTTAGTGTGCTGAACTGCGAGTGGTCCATTCCAAAAAAAAAAAAAAAAGTTTTGGCTGTCATTTAAAATCTATGCTGTGGCTGTCTCGCACACGAAAGAAAGAAAGAAATCATTTATTTGCAAAGAATGTGGGTACAAAATAAGATGTAAACATTGTAAAAGCACACTCTACCTTACGGTATGCAAAAGTAGAAAATATTATACATATATACGAGACCAGACAGACGAGGCTAGGCAGATGCTGATATACGAGACCTAGCATTATGCTATGCGACAGCCGTTTTACGCGGAATTGTCACATATTTTTCCAAATTGTATTATTGAGTTGTTTTATTCGAATCTTCTATGGCATTCATCATGATTGACGCAAATAAGATCTTTCTCTCTCATTGTTTAATTTCAATTTTCGTTAACAAAAGAAATCTACCAACGGTTACTGAGAAAACTAGAAAGGTCGAGAATAATCGAACACACAAAGGAACTTAAATGAGCCCACCACATTCTTCCCCACCACTGAAATTCACGAAAACCATAATATAAAGTAGCGACCACCAGAAAAACGCCGAGTCAACGAGCGTTGGAAAAACGACTCAATTGTCTCAAAGAAAGAAAAACTCAGTTTCAAGATAAGCTTTGCTGTGAAATAGTTATCTATACTAATATTATAAAGAGGAAAACTTTGTTTGTTAGTTTTTTTGGTTGTAATGAATAGGCTCAAAAACTACTGGACCGATTTTAAAAAATCTTTCACCATTCGAAAGCTACATTATCCACGAGTAACATAGGCTATATTTTATCCCCATATTCCCACGGGAACGGGAACTACGCGGGTAAAACCGCGGGGCGCTGCTAGTAGTCAATATAGTCAATAGTCAAAGCATTTATTTCAATTAAACCCTTTACAGGCACTTTCGAATTGTCAAGTCGAAAGAGGTGAAGCTATCTGCACGTTCCAAAGCGTAGATCTCTATGGAGAAGAACGTGCAGTTACAAATAGATACTACGAACAAAGAGAACACTAGAAGTTTCTACAACGGTAATTTCCGTTACTTACCTTAATGGAAGATCTTGTACAATACAGACTATACTATAGCAGTCTTTGATACAGACCAAATTGATTGACTGACGCAAATCAGATGCATTCGAAAATATGGAACAACACAATTTGGCTTAGTCGCTGTGTTTGGTATCAAACAATACTGTTTTATCATCTATCATCCGTTATCAGCACGATAATGGAACTTGCTCTGAAAGCTTTACCGGTATCTATCTCGATTCACGCTTTTACATGTACCTACCTGCTTTCATTTTTATGTAGATAAAATTATGTAGATAAAATTATGGCGTAGGTTGGCGTACCTACATAATTATGTATGTGTTTTATACCTATTGCCTAAAATAATATAATCAGAGGAACTATATGTTGCGGAATTTGTTCGAAAGAGTCACCGCGGCCCTGGAACGCAAAGGGCACTAGAAGGATCACGGGTGGGTTGTTAGTGAGTAAGAGTCTGGCACTCCCTTCCGCTCCGCCCAGAGCGGGTGAAATCATTTGATGATTTCCCATCCAGAATAAAAAAGAGTAACTATATACATATGTATTTATGTCACCGGATTATTGTAACCTCCGTAAGATAATAAAATATCTTGAACATTTGGAATACTTTTTGCGCACCAAAACTTGACAGCCTCTCGAAATTTCTCGGAGATTCCTTGCGTTATCGAATTGGAATGATGATATCCGCAAGAGAACCAAGGTGATGATGATGATGATGATGAGTTTGCCATTTTCTGGTTACATGTATAAGGTACTACTCTTGTGTAAAATTATATGTTAATTATATTACCGGAAAAATGTACATAGATATAGTTTCTGTGGAATGGGCCACGGGAGCAATGCGAGCATCATGTATTATGACTGACGTTTCAATAATAAATTTCACTACATACACATCAATGATTGAATTGATTTTACTTGACATATCACTGAATACCTACATAATTATGTACATAGGCCAAAATCAGTACCTACATAATATACCTAAAACAAAGTCGCTTCCCGCTGTCTGTCCCTATGTATGCTTAGATCTTTAAAACTACGCAACGGATTTTGATGCGGTTTTTTTTTTAATAGATTAAGTGGTTCAAGGAGGTTTATATCTATACTAATATTATAAAGCTGAAGAGTTTGTTTGTTTGTTTGTTTGAACGCGCTAATCTCAGGAACTACTGGTTCGAATTGAAAAATTATTTTTGGGTTGAATAGACCATTTATCGAGGAAGGCTATAGGCTATATATCATCACGCTTAAGCCAATAGGAGCGGAACAGCGATAAATAATGTTTTAAAATCGGGGATTCCACGGGGACGAAGTCGCTGACAGAAGCTAGTGTATAATACAGTACAGAAACACTGATCATTTTAGAGGTTTCTTATGTGATGTCGTAAATAAACACATTTTTTTTAAATAAATAGCTGTGACCGTTCCTATACATCATTATAGACATTCTGTAGTATATTTAGTACCGGCATTGCACCCGTGCGAAGCCGGGGCAGGTCGCTAATATATGTTTCGTCTATTCATACTTTCTTAAAACTATTGCATTAAGAAACATGCGCAGGATTTGCTCCGTATTTACCACCTTAAGAGACTTAGACTAGCCTAGCTAAAGAAAATTAATTGTTTCATAGCTTAGACGAATCTGTAATGAAGTCTTCGCATAATTCTATCAGCTCCCTACAATTATTACGATGTTTGCATGAGCGAGCAAGCCCCCGTAACAAAGTTACCTCCACCTCTTATAAGAGAACAGGTGGAAGCCACCACGACTTTCCTTGTTGACTGAACGGAAGAACTACTTATTACTTGTTGTGTGACACAAGTAATAGGTAGGTTATTTTCTTTTTGTTTTTCTGAGATCCGTTTTACGTGAACAGTATTTTTGCTTTCTAATTCCGTTTTATAAACAAATCTACTACTGAAAAACTAAAAAGAAAAGAAAACACGTTTATTATAACGGGATAACGCACAAAAAATACAAAATTAAAAGAAAATTACTTATCAACTAACAAA
Source organism: Hecatera dysodea (assembly GCA_905332915.2). Lineage (NCBI taxonomy): Eukaryota > Metazoa > Arthropoda > Insecta > Lepidoptera > Noctuidae > Hecatera > Hecatera dysodea. The sequence goes on along the minus strand of HG995288.1, from coordinate 5,029,715 downwards.
AACTTAATAAAACCTGTTTCACTGTCAAGCTGTGTCCAGACCAGACAAAAACTACCACTAGTCTCTGGTCGCACCACAGACAAAATAGATTATAATAAAAATAAAAAATATTTATACAAATGTCATGTGACGGGGAACAAAGTTTCGAATAAATGACAAAAACGATCCATCGGTTCGGAAACGGTTTGTTAAACAATACGTCACACGAATCCCAGCATTATGCTAAGATGATGATGAGACAGATATTTTCTATATTTGTTATTGTTGTTTTTTTTACGTGCGTCATGCTTGGCGCAATTAAACTCGTTTTCTTTCTTTGTTCTTAGAAGACGGCAAATAGATATATGAAAGTAGTAGACATTCTTACCAAATAAATTAGGTAACGAGCAGAAGGCTTCTTTGAGGAATGTTGCAGGAGGGATCCTCCTACCCTCCTCGAATAGATCAAGTAGATATGGACCAACCCACACTGGGCCCGCGTAGTGGATCACGGCTCATTCCCTCTCCTAAAGAGGAGGCCTGAGTCCCAGCAGTGGGAACATTAAAAGGCTGATTAAGCTCATACTTATGCTAGGTATGTATGTACATATATAGTCGCTTTCAAATTGATTCTTGTGTGATTATGTTTCTTGAAACCCTTGAAGATTTGTAGCCTAAGAAGATTCATATTATACCTAATCTTTAAGGTATAATATGAATCTTCTTAGGCTTGTAACAAACGTACCACAAATACCATAACCAACCAAACCAAACCATAACAACAAAAGGTGGGCAGATAGTAAATTGTATGAAAAAAAGTTGGACAAAAAAAATGTATCGTTTAATTTATACGGACCTAACTTTGCCGCGAAATTCAACCGTGTGGGTGATACCAAACACATCGCAACCACGACGCATCCTCACTACACAATACACCCTAGCTCTAGTTGATACAAAAGCCGGATTCGATCTGACTTGTACGTGACAGCATCGCAACTGAAGTGACCATAACTGAACGGCAAGAAGTTGCAGCGAGACTATTCACACATTACCATCACTTTTTGTCGCTGCGATGTGGTGTGGTTATGGTCCTCACTTATTTTCAGTGGTTAAATGCAGAATAATATCATAAATAGCTCAAATTTGCTGTCTACACTCATCAAGTCATTTAAGCAGTATTTATAGATTGGGCATCCAATCATGAGTAGGTATACTTTAAACAAATACGAAAAGTTATTACGTAAGTACGAAATCCCCAGGGATGTGCGCTCATAGACATTGCACAGAGGGGGTTTCTGAGTGATATTTTAAGAGATACCGGGATCCTTTCTATATGCTGATGGTGATCACCGAGGTGATTTTAGTGAAGTAAAAATCACACACTCACGGGCCTAATAGTCCGGGCTCTTTTTGGAGTTTCCCCGCGAAAGCAAAAAAAAAGGGGTAGGTGCAAAATTATTGTGCGCAAATAAATAAATACGTTAGGTGCATTGCTGTCCTGTACAATAGCCAATTTGTACAACATTGTATTGTATATAACATTGTAACGAAAAATATCAAACAGTTTCTTGTTCTTTGTTCCTATTATGAGGACACAATAGGTGATTACAGATAGCATAAAGTAGAAATAACGAGTAGTAGTAAGCCTAAGTAATGGTCGATTGACCAGACATGACCATTTTTCGAATATTTTTCATTTGTAACATATAAGAAATGTACAGTCTTTTACTAATTGACAGTAAAGAAAGTCATTTTGTGGTCGGCTTGTAAGTACTAGGTTTGATGCCTAAGACGGGGCCGGTGTCTGCCAGAGTTGCGGAATTAGTTCGAAAGAGTCACCCCGGCCCTGGAATGCAAAGGGCATTAGGAGGAACATAAACGGGTTTTAGTCTGTAAAAGTCTGACACTCCTTTTATCCGGTTTTGGATAACTTGGAACCTATGGATCTGATGAGGCTTAGCGTGTGCGAAGGCTACACACGCATAAGTCATTATCGGGCGTATGCACGTGGTGAAAATGTGTAGTTTGCATTTCAGGGATAGCTTGCTGCGTGCATTCAGCATGATCTCAGACACTCGGAGATCCCCCTTTTACAGTCGTGAACAAACAAAACAAACAAGGAAATGTCCTTAATATTTTAAGTTACGGTTGACAGAAATGTCAAAGTTGTTTGTTCACGACTGTAAAAGGGGGATAGAATATATTCCAAACGGATGTTCGCCTTTAATGAAAGGCGAACATCCGTTTGGAATATATTCTGTGTTTTGCTACATTATTCCTTAATATTTTAACTAGTCTACTTTTACAGACATACTGAAATAATTAAAGAATTATTGAACAACGTAAATTAGTATTACATACTTGAAACAAGTTTTAGGTTATGCATAACATAACTATTTTATCACGTTTTAAAAGTAAAAGGAATACTCATTACAACAATAAGGAAGTGGGATTATCCTTCCGCTCCGCCCAAAGCCGAAAAAGTCATTTGATGATTGCCCATCCATAAAAAAAAGTTTGGTGCCTAAATTGTACACTAATTACTGTAGTCCGTCTGTCGTTTGTAAATCTTTGACAATACGGTACGTATTGTCGGAAGCCAAGACATTTGACAGCAGTGTCGCCAATGGATATCGTGGTACTGGGTTGTGGTGGAGGTTAAATGGGCAGTTGCACTATGTAATATACTGGAACTCAGTTCATCATCTTCCTGCCCTTATCCCATGTTACTTGGGGTCGGCGCAACACGTTTTTTTCTTCCATTCTGTCCTGTCAGCCGTCACGCTATCACTGACTTCCTTTTCTTTCATATCACTCCTCACACAATCCATCCATCTTTTCTTTGACCTCTCCCTTTCCATCCATCCACATTTATATTCATAACCCTTTTAGTTACATGCGTTTCATCCCTCCTTTTCACATGACCATACTAAGACAAGCGGTTTACTGCGGTATACTGGAACTCAGTTGCATCTGGTTAAACTAGAGGCCCACCCCAACATACTAAGGCAAAGATCGCCTTTAGCATATTAGTATAAAGCTTTATTAAAAGTTGTCATGCAGTTTTAATAATTTTATTTTGAATCGAAGTGAGTCTGAGGGTGCACTTCGAACCCCAGGTTGAAAATTTATATTGTAATTTATTGTGATGAATAAGAATGAAGTTAAAAAAAAATACTCGTTATTTCAGTTCCCGTGGGAATACGGAGATACAATAAAACCTATGTTACTCGTTGTACAAAAATTGTTAAAATCGGTGCAGTAACTTAGTTGCGCAGCTTCACGGAACAAAAAATAATAATAAAAAGAAAACCGTGAGTGTCGTGGAACACTCGATTGGAACGAAGTTCCTTTCGTAGTATATTACTAATGAATTTAAGGAACGGTAGGATATTTCTTAATTAATATATTTTTTCGAGCTGTGAAAATAAACATTTTACTGAACATACATAATTCAATTCGTCTAATTCATTATTTATAAACTTGCATTTAACAACTTATTCACCAACCCGCACTGGGCCCGCGTGGTGGGTTACGACCTGTTCCCTCTCCTAGAAAGGAGGCCTGTGTCCCAGCAGTGGGAACATTAAAAGGCTGATTATGCTTATGCTTTACTATAAACTTCATCGGTACGTTTTCCATCTGTACATCCAATCGTAGTAATAATTGGTTTCGCGGACGCTATGACTGGGTACAGCCAATAGCATACGTGCTATAAAGAAAAGAAAGAAAGAAAAAACATTTATTTGGCACATACAGATATACACAATGTAGACACAAATATAAGGAAACTTAAATTTAAAACAATAACATTGTGTGACCCGCGGCTGCGCCAAATAATTACCGTCTAAGTACAACAAAGCGAATCGTGACGGAAATTTAAAAAAATCTTACACTTTTTTTCCCCTAGCCCCCATCTGCTAAGTCAGTACCGTCTGATAAGGAAATTCGTTCCAAAAATCCCTTTCATAATCAGCCTTTTAACGTTCCCACTGCTGGGACACAGGCCTCCTCTCCAGGAGAGGGAATGGGCCGTAATCCACCACGCGGGCCCAGTGCGGGTTGGTGAATGTCACATGTCTTCGAATTTTTGGTTCTAGGACATGCCGGTTTCCTCACGATGTTTTCCTTCACCGTTTTAAGAGCAGTGGTGAAGAAATTAATTACACAAAGTAATGCGCCTGGCTAGGTTTGAACCCGCGACCTACAATTCGTAAGTCGGAGCCGTTACCACTCGGCCACCACTGCTCTCAAAAAAAATCCCTTTATCTATACTAATATTATAAAGAGGTAACGTTTGTGAGTTTGTGACGTTGTAAGGGGTAATCTCTGGATCTACAGAACCGATTTTCAAAATTATTTCACCAATAGAAAGCTACGTTATTGTGGAGTGTCATATTTTAACACCAGAACGGGACAACGCGGGTGAAACCAAGGAGCGCTGCTAGTAATATTAATAAAGATAGTATAGACTAAGTATCACAACTCTACCCTCCATTTGAATACCATAAAAAGAAACCTTTTTTACACTGAAGCGATCCCAAACTTAATTTGGAGTTGTGAGTTCCCAACACTTTTGACAATCAAAAAGTTTTTATTTCTGTCCCACAGGAAGAGAACCCTGAATTATTTAAGTATCGGTTTTTATCCTTTGTCAGCCATTTTGTGTTACTTTTATTTATGTATGCTGTTCAGAAAATTTTTATTTTCTAAATACAAACTTTCTGAACAGCGTGTGAACAAATCTGTCATTCCAACACGATCCCATTGTCATTTTGCTAAAAGTTCGTAATCTGCTAAATTCATAATGGTCGATCATTAGTCGGTCAATGGTCTCGTAATACTTTTTGATAACCAAGCTATTTAAAGCAATGACTGCACAATTACGTTAATGGTAGGTCACTGATCAAAGGAACTGTCAAAATGTTATCAGATTACCGCAGACGTCTGTCATTCATTTGTCATTATGTACGGAATTACGATTCTATGCCATTTCTTTCAATGGAGTTTCAGTGGTTGACCAATGGAAAGTCATAGTAACGCTTTTATATTAGTAGATTACGAAACTTGTAAAAATCAACCATTATAAAATCAATAATAGACCATTCTGACACTATTGTAATAGCAGACTTGAGGCCCAGCATAACCTCAGACAAAACTCTGAAATATCGCTACGTACCATACTAAAAAAGTACATAATTATATCAATCAATGAAAAGGCTTGAAGAAAATACATTGTTTACAAGAAAAGATCCTCTGGCTTATTATAAGCTAGATTTTGTTTGGTTCGCATAAAAGCATGCAATTTATTTATACCTATTTATATCATAATTATTATGCAATGTTATACATCAAATTATATGTACGTAGTAAAATAAAAAGTGTTGAACTCGTTTTCTCTTTTAGTATTTTCTATGTGTGAATGAGTTTCAAGTTTTAGTTATTTAAATTTTACATTTTGTAATGTCGGCTTATTTCCGAAACAATAGAAGAACTATATTTTAAAAAACTCAAGAAAAATTGATTTTTTTTCCAAATTGTGGGAATTTCACCGAAGTTAATGGTATCAATTAAATGGTTTTATATTTTTATTGTTAAGATAAAATAAAATCATCTGTGTTTTCACCATACATGAATCAGAAAATCACAATAATTTGGTATGCTTAAAATCAGTTCCCCAAATTCACTTTGAGGAATGGCAGCCCACGTTCTTTCTAACAAGTCAAAAAGTTGTTATGGGGTATGCACGGCATCCATACTCGGTAGAGCTCTTCCTTTTTTTTGGAATAGGACCACTCGCAGTTCAGCACACTAAAGCTGGTTACTGCTCAATCGGACAATCCTGTGGTGGCCTCAAATGAATTTAAGGCCAGCCAGGGCTAAAAACTACTTTATTACAAGCTAAATGACCGCTTCCCCTGTGGGATACGCGCCTCGGCTTAACGTGGTCATTGAGGGAGGGCAGCAAGGGACAGGCTGGATCTGGTTATTATTATTTAGGGAATTTAACGCTAATTTCTCAGCGGCCCGGGCTGGCTCGTTAGGCAAAAGTCGGGGCGGAGAGCTCTTCCTTAGAGCATCCTATGCGTGCTCAATTAGGTTGAGGTCTAGCGATTGAGCTGGCCACGGCAGAATTGCTGATGCGAGCATCGGCAAGAGTACGTGTTACGACTTTAGCCGTGTGTAAATGTGCATAAGCCGAAACAAAAACCCCCAACCGGTTGCGCAAAAGGATGATCACGTCTGAAACAACCCTCTCCTCATAAGTCTGAGCATTGAGATTGCACCTGATCCAAACGTGATCTATTTTTCAACAGATCCAAATACTGCCCAAACCATTATTACTCCCCTCAATATGAATGTACTTCCTGACAAAATGTATCTGGACATCAAAAACGTTTAACGTCCAGAAGACCTCCAAACTCGAATGCGTCTTGTATCGGCCCGCATACCGAAACGAGATTCATCGGAAAAGCAAACACAACGCCAGTCTTCTTCCTCCCAATTTTTGCACGAGCCCATCGGTTGTAAACGAGCCGTACGATTAGGCGAGGAGCTATAGGTGGAACCTTCGGCACTTCACGTAAACAATATTGGATGGTATGGTCGCTTATCTGCAAGCCTGACGAGCTGAGGGGCCTCGTAGCGTAGCGTAGTATCATGGCGGTCATTTTAAGATTCTGTCGAGCAGTATTTTGGATGTACTGGTCCTATCTGTGAGTGGTGATGAGAGATCGTCCTCCATGTCACGGCCACGCTGCCTGTGATACGATAGCGTGTCCAGAGGTGGCTTCGGACGCTCTGAGTAGCCAAGAGCGACAGCCACAGTTACTTGCCTGGTACCAGCTTGCAACATTCCGACGGTTCGCATTATCTATTCTCGTGTCAAAAGATATCGTTTTCCACAACGATACAACTTTTTTTGTTCCGATAGAAATTTCAATTGTTTTGTAAAACCACTATTACAAACTTTGATAGGAATCCTGATTGAGAGTTGATTTTCAATTTTAAAGAAGTTTTGTTCAAATAGTCTTAGGGCGCTTTCAATTTATGCGTTTCTTAACGGCCTGCTGCGGTGCGTTAGTCGTACAGCGCACGGACGATCGTATTTTTCCATACAAAACGCGCGGTGCAGCAACAGTGCGGCACCGGTACCGCGTACGCTCGACAACAGGACGGCAACCGCGCAAACATCACGTGTTCATTTCAGTGTTGAATAGTGCGATGAATAGACGTCAGAGCTAATTCCATAAAATTTTCATTTAATTATTTATTATTACTATAAAGTTCAAATCAATCTCCAGGATCTCAGACACAGACATTGACAAACAGTCAGGTTCAGTCCGCATCGGATGAACTTACAGCAATCTCATCCGCCTCTAATTTAAGTGGAGATTCTGATGCTTCCATATAAGTATAGCGATCTTTTTACAGATGATATTTCTACATAATAATTTAAAATAATATAATATTATGCAGAAATATCATCTGTAATGTAATAATAATAAGAAAATATCCATAACTTTTTTTTTGTAGTAATTAATACAAATCCAAATACAGAATACAGTCCATGGCTTGACTGATGTCACATCACTAGGATACAAACGCACGGCAGTCAAATACGCTTTCAATTTAGGCGTTTGGTGCCGGACCGCTACCGTACTGCAGCGGCCCGGCAGCGGGATGTAACCAGCGGCACGGTAAACGTGCGGCAGCGGTCCGACACGAAACGTCTAAATTGAAAGCGCCCTTAGTTCACTGAAAATAATCAGTAAAGATCCAAAAAAGTTAAAATAATAAGTCTGTGGCGATACTCTAACACGTACTTAATCCCCAGAAACTTGATGAGCGAAGTTGAAAAAGGCTAGGCAGTTTTTTTTTTTTTTTAATACTTTGCTTATCAAACACTAACACGAACACAAGTGGGTCCACTGCAATAATGATTAAAGTCCATTTTTGTAAAAAAAATAAGTAAGCACGTCTTTTAGCCACTACATATCTGTAGTTGGTAATCTCGTTAACAAACTTGGCAATATTACTTAGAATCCCGATACTTTACACAGTTCACGCTATTAGATAAAAGGATACTCAATAAAGTCCTGGTTTTTTTAAACTTTAAGTAATATTTTTTTTACTTAGTTCTTAAATGAAGCTTGAGTAAAGAAACAACATAATACCAATAATCAGAATGTGCTGTAACCACTAATGAATTATATTCATACCTTTAAATACGACTTTCCTTTTTCATTAATACAATTGAAACGCAATTATCTCAAAACGTGGTAACAAGGTCATTTATCGTTATTGCAATGGACCTTCAAGTGTTATTTCACCAATAACAAATCGGATAAGCCTACAAACGCAATGAAAAAATCGACGCAAAAATTCTGAACTCACCTGTATATTTATTATTCCAATTCCAATCCCAGAATCGACACAGAACAAGAAAATCATTATTTCAGTAACAAATACCTCATAATTCACTTCACTGTAAAAAGTTTTCAGTCAACGTAATTTCTGAGCGCGCAAATCACATACACGCGTCCGTTCACTTTGGATATCAAAGTCTTACTAAAGATTGGTTGATGTTTTCACTGATGAGTTTTTCGTTTATTCATTTGTTTTCAGAAGATCGGTGTTTTCTGTAGCTTACATTGTAATTTGTACTGTTAATGATATACTACGAGTACACAGAGTGTGAATGTAACATTAACACCTACCTACCCTTATTTTGTTAAAACTACGACATCGGTAAACGAACTACAAAAATAAATATTGTACCTGGTTGGAAGATGACAAATCATTTGTAAAATGCCAATCCGTTACTTTTTTTAAAATTTTATGTATTTATTATTTAACGATGAATTTCTCTCATATAATATCAGAAATATCTACTGGAGGCAGGTTTAGTACTACAAGAATCTAGTTATTTATCAGTGGACGCCCTTTGTGTGATATCTATACTAATATTATAAAGCTGAAGAGTTTGTTTGTTTGTTTGTTTCAACGCGCTAATCTCAGGAACTACTGGTTCGAATTGAAAAATTCTTTATGGATTGAATAGACCATTTATCCAGGAAGGCTTTAGGCTATATAACATCACGCTGCGAGTAATTGGAGCGAAGAAAAAATGAAAAATGTGGAAAAAAAGGGGAAAATTATTCATCTTTGAGGGCTTCCGTTGCGTGCGTTGCGAAAACGGTTCAAGATACCAAAAAAATATGTAGGAAAGAATTATTCCTCTTAAAATGATCTAAAAAAATGTCCGCGACAGTATATGTCTATCTTTTAAGATTAACTCACTAGAACAAATCAAATTTGGTCGAAAGGGATGAAATTTTGTATTAAACTTTGTCAATTTTAAACCGATCGGGCTGAGACTTTCAAAATCGGGGTTAAAGTAACTATTCCACGCGAACGAAGTCGCGGACAGAAGCTAGTTAAAAATAACCGGCATCAGGTTTTTTATTTGCCCTAATTTGTCTACCTATAACAATTCATGAGCCCGCTGTCAGATGAACAGATATAAAGCAGAGGCTTAGTTATACGGTTCCGAGGGTTACCGCTTGGGTACGGGACGCTAATAACTACACACAAATATAATAGTATACAAATATTAATCCTACAGCACATCTTTAACCGAATTCCAAAAAAGGAGGAGATTCACATGTCGTCTGTATTTTTTTATTTATATGTGTCCTCATAACATTTTACTGGGTGTACCGATTTTGATGGTTCTTTTTTTATAATTGAGTGAGATCTGACGACTAGTATTTGAATTAACCCTAATAATGTGTGTCTTCGACTACGTTGATGATGTTCTCATTCTCTCATTGTCGATGTAAAATGAAAAAAAACAAACTTGGGAGAGCATCTTAGTATTTCAAGTTCTCTTTCTGGAAACGGAACTGTTCAATAAATGATCGCAAATTTTCCGGGATTACTAAAATTACGTGCGTACGCTGTGTGTGCACGTATGCTATGTAATAGGTACGTTTAGGTGTGTCACCACTAAAAAGAGAAAAATAAAAAAAATACACAAAAATAACTTTAATTCGGAACTGAGTGTTCAAAATACGAAGAACTGAAGAAGCAACCAAAAATACGAAGTTCCGAAATCAATTTTTTTTTTTCAAAAAGTTTTTTTTTTTTTTTGAAAATTATCTTATTGTTTCTAATGCATTGATCAAATCACATGTATGTGACACAAACACATGTGTGCCACATGTGTGTTGTGTGTATTTAAATTGGAAAAATAATTACCTTAGCATCCTACCAAGAAAAACCTTCCTGGCTTCTTAAGTAAATTTACTTCAATTCATGTTTTATTCTATTTGAAGCAAAGACTAATTACTCGTAGCACCAAGCTGTGAAACAGGGCTGTTTTATGTTCAAACATGTTTCATTAATCATGGACCTTATTCTTCTTCCTTTTTACGTAAATTGTTAATTTTTTAAGACATTAGAATGGTTTGTGTCTAAGAGATGGAATGGAATAATAAATTGTCAACCCCTATTTATTGCAAAAAAAAAGTATTTTTATATTTTTCCTGTTTTAAAAAGCCTTTTCTTTTTTAAAACTTTATTTTTGTAAGATTGGAACCTAATAGAGGCAACAATACTACCACATGAAATTATCAAATGACTCCTTCCGCTCTGAGCGAAGCGTGTGTCAGACTCTTACTGACTAAAACCCATCCTTGTTAATCTCATCTATACTAATATTATAAAGCTGAAGAGTTTGTTTGTTTGTTTGAACGCGCTAATCTCAGGAACTACTGGTTCGAATTGAAAATTTCTTTTTGGGTTGAATAGACCATTTATCGAGGAAGGCTTTAGGCTATATAACATCACGCTGCGCGTAATAGGAGCGAAGAAAAAATGGAAAATGTGGAAAAAACGGGGAAAATTATTCATCTTTGAGGGCTTCCGTTGCGTGCGCTGCGAAAACGGTTCAAGATACCAAAAAAATATGTGAGAAAGAATTATTCCTCTCAAAATGATCTAAAAACTGCCCGCGACAATATATGTCTATCTTTTAAGATTAACTCACTAGAACCGTTTTTATGGTAATCAAATTTGGTCGAAAGGGATGAAAGTTTGTATTAAACTTTGTCAATTTTAAACCGATGGGTCTGAAAGTTCCAAAAACGGGGTTAAAGTAACTATTCCACGCTGACGAAGTCGCGGACAGAAGCTAGTATAATATATGCCGCGGTAACTTTTTCGAATGATTCCGCAACATACCAACTCATACTAGCTACAAAAATAAAACTGACGTCACACAAATCCCAAATCGTGCTATTATAGTTCTCCGTGCAATATGTGCATTGTGTATATTCAAATAAAATAGCCCAACATTCACAGAACAGATTTATCTGTTGTTGTCCCGATAGACATTTAATTTAAATTAATGGCGATTATTATTAAAGTAGATGCCCGGTAAATTTGCAATAAAATACATTAACTTATAAATCTTCGAAAATATTTGTTAAATCAATTATGAAACATTATAATTAATTGAAATTTAACGTATTTTTTTTTTAATAAAGAAACTAAATAAATAAACTTACATTTATTGACTTATCAATGGACCAATGACCGCTTTTGTATGTGTAATTTGCGCAGCATAACTACCCATATATGTAGTTATAAGTTGATTGCTGCGCCCTAAAAGGGTAATATATTCATGTTTGGCTTTTTCAGTAACTGTGTAGGTAAACATTGTGTGCATTATATGAATGAATAAATAATATATTAACATTCTAAAATAACCAAAAACATAGTATTCCGTTTTATCGAAACGAACGCTTTGTTTGAACTACTAACGCCATCTATCCCTAAATGGAAGTAACTTATTGTATTTGAGATGCTAATGCTGCCACAGAAAAACCAGAAGAAGTATACCTACAATAACAAAAAGGGTGATTGCAGTCATGTTGATTATTATACTATAAATAATTTCCTAATTCGATGTCCTAAAAATTCGATAGTGTAGCGATAAGAGCTCTATAGTGAGGATTCCTGGACGTGCGAGTTCCACTGGCATTTCGAGGATTTTTACCCCTTTTCCTCAATCAATTTCTAGCATTATAATTAAACGAACGAATAGCCATCACACCTATGTTAACAGATCAAACAGGAAAATAATCCCATGCCGTCCACAAAATATGACATATGTAGGTATATCCGAACCGTTCATGTAATTTTATTGTGTAACTAGCGACCCGCCCCGGCTTCGCACGGGTGCAATGTTGATATTAAATCTCTGCTATATTATACATGTAGTATACACAAAGCATTCTCTATGAGTAGGTATACATATAAACCTTCCTCTTTAATCAATCTATGTATTAAAATCATATCTATCATATGTATCATAATCATCAAATAAAATCCGTTGCGTAGTTTTAAAGATCTAAGCATACATAGGGACAGACAGCGGGAAGCGACTTTGTTTAATACTATGTAGTGATTACTCATCAGGATAGTGTATTACTTGGTCATAATAATTGAGGACTAAATTATTATGAAAATCAGTGTCGGCCCGGTAGCAGGGAAGGATAAACGGGTTTTTGTAAACACTGTTCTCCCTCTTACGATTAGTATTTTTAAAACGTTCATGCAGTCAACGTATCGATCAAAGGTGTTGTGTCAGTTTTAGAATGGTGTAATTTGGGTGATCTTGTAAGTAGTACTTTTAAATTAACTAACGTAGCCTATAAATAATAATCTATCTATCTATTCTATACTTATAATAAATCTGTAGAGAGGTCAATTCTGTACAAGGAATATATTTTCAAAATAACTATCTGGGGGTGATTAGTGATCGATACTGGTGCCAAAAATGCAATCAGTAAAATTTTTGTCTGTCTGTCTGTATGTTCTTTATAGAAACAAAAACTACTCAACCGATTTTAACGAAACTTGGTGCAATTATTCTTCATACTCCTGGGCAGGTTATAGTATACTTTTCATCACGCTACAATCAATAGGAGCAGAGCAGTGAAGGAAAATGTTGGGAAAACGGGAGAAGTTACTCCATTTTTTAAGCTTCCGTCGCATGTGTAGCCTTAATGGTTAAAGTTACATAGAAATCATGTATTACGGAAATGTTCTACATAAAAATTATCTAAAAAATATCCCGAAACAGCATGTCTATCTTTTGTCAATTTTAAACCGATCGGGCTGAGAGTTTCAAAATCGGGGGTAAAGTAACTATTCCACGCGGACGTAGTCGCTGGCAGAAGCTAGTACTATAATAATATCGTAACGAAGTGAAAGTGTACATTGAATATTTTTTTTAAACAATATTTGCAGCGTGTTCTGCAACAATTAAACTCAAAAACTACTATATAGATTCAATTCAAATTTTGCATGAATACTAACAAGAGGTCACATGTAATATTATGACATTTATTTTATTGCAATTTTTCCAAAACGTCATTGAAATTTTGAATTTTTTCTTCGATAAAGTTAGGAAAGGAAATCTCAAAGATTGGCGACCCAAGGAGGCGAACAGAGCTTTTGTCCATAATTTTGATTTGACGAGAACGGATAAAGTGAGAAAAAAAAACAAAAGTCATTTATTCAAACTGGGCTGAGAGACAGCACTTTTTGATCGTCAAATTTTACATAAAGACAGTCCCCCAAAACGCCCACCCGTCACCACTTCCTAGTGTTTTAGCTGAAAAGAAAGAAACTAATACGAGTATATTAGAGGACGTTTAAAAGTGGTGCCAGTGAAAGAGAAGTTGAAAGGGAACCATTTATATGGTCATGTGAAGAGGAGAGATGAAAACGTTAAATGTTATATTGTAAATGTGGATGGATGGAGAGGGAGAGTTAATCCAACGAAAAAATGGAATAATTATGTGCGTTTTATGAAAAGGAAGTCAGAAATAGTTTGAGATTGTAGAATTAAAAACTTTTTTTACAAAAAAATACACAAGTATAAAATAACTTTAAATTCGGAACTCGGTGTTTATGGTTGCTTCTTCGTTTTTTGAACACCGACTTCCAAAATTAAAGTTATTTTTCAGCAATCCCGGATTTGCTATCATTTATTGACGAACAAACTAGAAAGGGACCACCTCGAAATACTAATATGGTCTTCCAAACCATCGTATACAGTTTTTTTTTTTTTTTCATTTTATATCGACAATGACAGAATGAGAACATCATCAACGTAGTCGAAGCCACACATTATTAGGGATAGTCTATCACTGTACTTATTAAAATAAAATAACTCAAATACTAGTCGTCAGATCTCAGTCAAATTTAAATGGGACCTCGTGACAAGCACCAGCTTTCGAATATATAAAGACAAAATCGGGACACCCAGCACAAAGTTATGAGGTAACACACAAAAAAAATTACAGTCGACTTGAGAATCTCCTCCATTTCGGTCGGAAGTCGGTTACAAACCGTAGTGCACTGATCCCAAGCATGAGATATGGGCAGGAACATGATAATGGATAGGTATATTCATTTTAATAATTCTACTATTAGTTACATAGGAGGATAAATTATTATTAACATATGGTAATTTATTCTTATGTTTTTATTAATACACAATAGGGATATGCCTAGTTTATATTTATTATATTTTATCATACATGCCATATACGAGTGCATATATACCTATATAATTATATATAAAATGACACGTTCGAGTTAAACATATTGTGGTTTTGAATAAATAGTTGCGGTCTAAACAAATAAGTTATCAAAACTCAAAACTCTAAGCATTTATTTCAATTAAGCCCTTTACAGGCACTTTTGAATTGTCAAGTCGAAAGAGGTGAAGCTATCTGCACGTTCCAAAGCGTAGATCTCTATGGAGAAGTACGTGCAAGAAACTCCACGGACACTCTTTTAAATTATGTTCTGTATTACATAACCTTGGTTACATTATTCTTGTTGCTTCTATATGTGAGGACAATGCAAAGAAAAAATAAAGGAAACTATAAAATTCAAAGTATATACATATATAAAGCCTCAATAGTCATAAAAAAGAAAGAAAACATGTTTATTTGGAACAAACTGATACACACAATGTAAAGACATAAATAAGGAAACGTTATACTAAAACATTAAAATTCTGTTCTTTACTGTTGCACCAGATAGGTCCAGTTCAGCAAAGTGCCCCAGACTACTGGCAGTTTCCTGACGTTGAGTTGAGTTTACGGATGTATATCAGTTTTAACCGACTTCATAAAAAGAGGAGGTATGTTCAGTCTAGTGTATTTTATTAAGTACGTTCGGGCAGAACTCCATCATAGACGGATTTGCAATATTATTTCGCATGATTTCTTTTTTTTTCGAAAAAGTTTATTTTGTAACGGTGCCATTTAAATTCTGTAATCATTTGATGAAGAACTTCGGAGATAGACAGTCAAATTGAAATGGACTGATTTGATTTTTGGGGGGTACCAGCACTAACAGTGAAAATTGAAACACTTGTATAAAAACAGGGCAAGCTAAATAAAACCGTTTCAACATACAACCATCTTCCAAATAAAAACCTCTGCAAAGTGCAAAATAACTTAATTTTCAAAAGTCTGTGCCAAAAACTGTAATAGTTAATGTTGAACTTAAAGTTAAAATAAACATGCAACAGTTATCGATTTGGGGACCTCATTACAGTAAAGTTATGTTGTACGATAGTAATAAGTTTAAAAAATAGAATTATGTAGTCATCGGCAAGAGATAATTTAGAATTTATAACTAAATATAGTAGCAATGGTCGCGAAAAAGCTCCCTAAAATCTGCAGTGTTAACAAATAATGTCTGAGTCTTTATTTATTCCTGGTAAGCAAATATCCTTAACTCCTATCCATCCCGAAGACAGTATGTGAAGATAACGGAAGATAAAATAAATAGTTCACGAGAAGTACGAGAACCAGTACAGGTACAGAACGTCAGGACGCTTGGACGCAGTCGAGTTGGTCACAGTCCACATTGAAGGCACTCAAGAAGGATACACCTACCCCAAACACACCCCGTTCCAGTCAATCGCGCTCGTCCGGTACAGAATAACTACAAACGCAGAAGAAATAAAAGAGAAGACTAAAACAGTAAAATCGCGATAAATGTGTGTGTGATAAATGTGAAAGGGCAAAACCATCTCAGCATTTTCTGAGCGTCGGACCTAGTACGTAGTAAATTAGGGTTGCGGAATTCGTTCGAGGAAGTTACCGCGGCTCTGGAACTCACAGGGCATTTGGAGGAACACGGATGGGTTTCGGTCAATAAGAGTCTAAAACTCCCTTCCGCTCGGCCCATAGCGGAAAAAAGTCATATGATGATTTCGAATAATTAAAAAAGTAATTTCCTACTCGGTTCGATTCGATTCAAATGATTTGCTTCATCACAACTTCACTATGTGGAATCTCATTTCTTTGTCTTTTTTTTATTCTAAACAAACTTCTGCTGCGTGTTGCGACTATCGTCCACATCTACGTCAATATTTGAAAAATAAACAAACATCATTTTCATGTTTGAAAATGATGTTTATTTATTTTTCAAATTGGTTTTAAATGACACCGTTAAATGTCAATTTTCGTCAATTAAACTACGAGTATGTTTGTCTCAGTGGTCAAAATCTCATTTAAAATTCAAACGAAGTCTTGTTTTGATATGCTTTATATTTATTATATTATATTAAGGTGACATTCTGTATGCCTAATGGTATGTTTCAATATTCCAGAATCACTAAAATCTTGATACGTCAAACAAAGCATGCGCTTAGAGTTTTGCTGATTATAGTTAAATGAATTTTATAAACATGTGTTTTCTCTACAGGAAACAACTAAACGCACAAGATGGAGTACCCGCCATCAGAAGTCGGACCCGACAATCGCTCGATCACTGGGAGGAACGTAAGTAATCTGTGAAATTTCTTATTCAACATTCCTTCAGTCGAAGTCAACGTTACGTTCAACTCCAACTTCGACTCGATCGGAACATCAAACTGTCAATAAAACTTGTCATAAAATGCTCGAAAAAACTTGTCTAAAACTCATCTCACGATCACTCGAAAACTTCAATGTATAACGTCAATTACACATTTTATTGACGTCGCTTTCATTTACGTTGTCGTGCTCATGTTGAAGATGGAGTTCCAAAAATAGAGTCCCTAATCTACTACGAGAAGGCCTTGTATGTAACAAGGCTTTCTCTCACATTGAAAAGACACGAGCTCTATTAATACAGCTACGTCTTAGCTATTTGAGTTGACCTGTCCAGACAGTGCAAGCATTTGTCAGTTACCGAGTAGCTCAAACTTAGAACTTTAAGGAGCTCGTCGATTTGACGATCAATACTAAAGTAAGGACATTTGGGTAGGCCACATAAAGAACTCAAACCACCAGACTAACAAGAAATGAACCTTTTTGAAATTGAAAACAATATATCTAGTTTTAATTTCCGCGAATATTAGTGGGTTGCAGGTATGCACCTCCCTCCCGCCCGCTATATTATGCACATGCAAGATTACAAGGCAAATGCAAGGATTTTATGCACATGCAGGAAGGCAAAGCAATACCCAACACCATTACCGACACGTGTTTCGCCTCTCCACGAGGCATCCTCAGGGGACGTGTTGACTCGCTGACCGGTCAGCGAGTCAACACGTCCCCTGAGGATGCCTTGTAATCTTGCATGTGCATAATATAGCGGGCGGGAGGGAGGTGCATACCTGCAACCCACTAATATTCGCGGAAATTAAAACTAGATATATTGTTTTCAATTTCAAATTAAAATGGATTTCCGCAAAGTAACGCCTGACTCAACCAATTTTTTTTTTTTATTTTTTTTTTTTTAAGAAATGAACCCCTAACATAGCGATCTACATGGTCCTCACATTCACAATACGTTATATGAGGACCATGTCAGTGTCTGAAGTGGTCTTTTGAGGAAAGAACCACACAGATTTGAGTGGACCTGTCCAGTCATTGCAAGCCTTAGTCAGTATAGCGACTGAATCGAATTGAGGTCCATCAAAATGACGATATATATTATGGGTATAACTCTCAATTAAAACATTTGATTCTTTTTTGCATTCTCATAAACAATGATAAAATTATTTATCGATCTAACACCTATTTTATGATAGTGTCAACTAGGTATTATGCTGTCGCTGTATTAAATTAGTCATGGCAAAAACTATTTTACAATATTTCCCCAACGTAAAAAGGCAAATGTGGTAATATCATGCCCATATTAAAAACAACATAAATGGTTAAGTACCTACCTGTAGTTATTTTTTAAAGTAAAACAATACAAAACAATTAATTTACAGGAATCACAAATTAAAACTGTGGTCAATACCACTTCTTATAAATGTCGCACGTAATACCTATGCATTTGTATTTATTTTGCTAACCTGAGTATTTGACGGTAAATTATAGTAAACAATAATCATTTGCCTAGCCTTTTCCCAACTATATTCAGGTCGGCTCCCAATCAAACTGGATTTAGTAGAATACCAGTACTTTACGTGGAACGGCTGCCTGCCAGATATATCCACAACGAATTAACTGTGTAACACATATGTACTTCTTAGCAAGACTGGTGTCAAATTTTCTAGCTTATTGCAATCCGTAACGACTGCCAAAGATCTACAAATGTCAGCCGGGACCAACAGCATAACTTGCTTTCCGAGGCATGGAGGAGTCTCTATATGTTTAGACGGTCACCCATCCACAGACCAACCTTGGCAAGCACTGCTTAACCTTGAAGATCGACCCGTGCGGCTGTTATTATTGGGCCACGAGCTAGCACGAACATAGTAGGTAAATCCCCAAGTTACATGTCGTTTGTGATGACACGACTATCATAGAGTACTGTGTTGGATCATTCGGTTCCCTTCAAAATGGTTAAGCTAAATGGTGCCGCTACACGCATCATGTTCGTGAACGGGTGCCGTCCGTTGAGACTGGTCACCTCTTAACGGCCACTGACTTGTTTTAATCTTTATACTTTGAATTGTTTTATGGTTTCCTTTTTTTCTTTGCATTGTCCTCACATATAGAAGCTACAAGGATGTCACCAAGGTTATGTAATATAGAACATGATTTTAAAGGGTGTCCGTGGAGTTTCTTGCACGTTCTTCTCCATAGGGATCTACGCTTTGGAACGTGTAAATAGCTTCACCTCTTTCGACTTGACAATTCAAAAGTGCCTGTAAAGGATTTAATTTAAATAAATGATTTAAGTTTGTGAAACATTGTTTTAAAAATAAATAATTATATTTTCTGTTTCCGAATGATCGATAAATGCTTAGATAGAATCCCACGACCCACACACTTTACTATTTTATTTTAGGGAAACATCCATGAGGAAAACACTATTTTAACTCTCTTTTATATGTATATGTATTAGGTACCATCTTTTTTCATTATATGTATGTACATTCTGTGTTGATGTGTATTAATATATTAATACCCAATTAGGTAGTTAGCACCATGAATTACTTCATTTTTGTCGTTTAAACCCGATTCTTTTCAATTAACTATTACTTCTTTAGATTTTCAGTTGCTTTCAAATCAACTAATATTTTGTTAATTGCGGTGGCAAAAAATTACTAGGGTAATCGCGTTTTCACAGCTTTCAATTCAATGGTAATGTCAGCTGCGCACGAGTGTGCGGCCCGCAGTGATACCTCACATTGTCCTATGTGGCCCTTAATCAGAAAAGTGTGACAAACACTGATTTAGCGAAGCAGGACGAACCTTGTATGGTCATGCACCTCTGCACAATTCAATACATAACGTAACCGCAATTTATTTATATATATTGTATGGATATTGATGCGTAACGCAACACTTTTGCCTACTTTTTACGAAAATTACGGGGACTTAGGAATATGAAATTTGGCACAGTTAAAATGTATATGGAGAAAGAGTGCAGAAAGATAATATTGTTTGCTTCAATAATACATTGAATTAAATAAAAATAATTTATGTTCGAATTTCAACCACTGTGCGACAATTAGTATATTTTTTTCTTTTTCAGCTTCGCATCTTATCATCAGGCACAGACAGCATGCTTCTATTGGATGATGATGATCCCAGTAAGTAATAGGGTAGTTGACTAAAAAAATCTAATTAGTCCGTCAGATAGATTTCCAAAAAATATTGGACACGTATTTTTGCTTTTTTTACGTAAACAAAAAATGAAGACGATACAGAGCGTTGAAAACTCGTGTGACGTCACTACTCGCTACAATTTTTACCGAGCCGTAACGTCACAAGCCCCCACTCCTGATCTTGAATGCTTTGTATCTTCGTCAGTTTTTATAGATTTGATAAAGGAAAAAATACGTGTCCAATATTTTTCTATAATCTAACTGACGGACTAAACATAATCATATATTTTTTACTCAGGAAACATCCCTATTGAAGTTGATTTTTTATTTTCATTTCTCATGCACATCATACATTCTGCATCAATCAATCAAATCAATCAATCAATATTTTTCAATCAATCAATCAACAGTTTTCAATCAATCAAAATCAATAAGAAAGTAATTTTTGACTTATCTCTGTACATGTCATTGTCATATATTTACATCAGTAATATAATTATTGTCTATTTTTCTCCATACCGTTTCTAATAGCGGCTTGTCAGACGTCTCCTTAATCCAAATTCATCTTGAGACCTAGACATAATGAAATACTGCCAATGGTAGCATGGCAAAGGCAATTGAAAAAACGTCAAAAATATATGGGATTGACTAACGCTGTCAAAATTTCACGTAATCATTAGAGAATCAGTTAAGGTTCTCAACATTTTAATGCTCCTACGGCATCAATATTAGTTAGTATTATGTTTTGCTTTTAAATCTTGAAAGATAACGGTAGCAAGCAGCACACCCCAAAACGTTATCGACTGAGGCTAAGGCTACGAAACTGCTACGCCGTAGCACACTGCTACATCACGTCGTAGCAAAGATTCGTTCATAAACTTACATAAACACATCTCGTGTTCATATTTTTGATACATCGTGGAAGCGCTTGCTCATTTGTTTAACTTTTGCTAGTGCAAATGATATTTATTTCGTAAGTACATAGGTTAAACATAACACATTTACACGTCCGCTCTAAAGGTCGCATTTAAAGGTACGCTCACATGGAAGCGTCAATTTGGCAAAATGTTTAAATAATATTGAGCGATATGGAAAAGCTCCAAAAAACTAAGAAATATTTTCTTACATGGTTAATTTACTTGAAAAAAAAAATACAAAGATAGCAATATCAAATATATGGAGCAATTAAAAACAATATTGCCGAAAAAAATACCGGATTTTATCGAAGATGCTTTAAATTAGTCCACAGGTTGATTCATATGCTCTGCCGAGCAATAATTGCTCAATAAATTGCCCGAGTAAGCACACTTTATATAAGAGTCGCACGAATACCTGATCGTGGCAATCATTTGTCGAGCAAACCCGATTACGTCATCGCCGTCGGGTGGCTTCCGATTTTGCCGAATAAATTAACGCGGCGATAGGATGTGTTTTTTTTTAATGAGTGGCATATCGCAGTCCTGCCTCAGCTGCTTAGCCTGACTTGGATGTGGCTACCATAATAATAATATTAAAGCCTCCAGCCAGGGCTTATAAAAAACTTTCAAACGACTACACGCTGACGGGTACGGACCTGTTGCGGAATTTGTTCGAAAGAGTCACCGCGGCCCTGGAACGCAAAGGGCACCCTTTGCGTTCCAGGGCCGCCCAGAGCGCGAGAAGTCATTTGATGATTTCCCACCCAGAAAAAAAAAGGGGTACGGACCTCAGACTGCGATTGCGTTGCACTGCAATGATTGTTTCGTATTTGGACGACGCCTATGTTGTAAATGAATAAGTTTACCTCTACTGTAATATTATGTTTCTGTTAGTGAAATCTAGGTGCTCTCCTCACATATATTAAACTAGCTGCCGCCCGCCGCTGCGCCCGTGTATTTGTCGAAAATTATCTCAAGGGAACGTACTCTCGGGATAAAAAATCTACCTCTGTACCAAATTTCATCAAGATCCATTCAGTAGTTTTGGCGTGAAAGAGTAACAAAAATCCATTCATCCATACTTACTTACAAACTTTCGCGTTTATAATATTAGTAGAATTCATTTTTGTAAAACATTTTTTTTTCTTGTCCATATGCACCTTTGCGAATGTACACGAGAGTAACTTATATTTTAACTGTAAATGATGACATTCAAAAGTGCCGTTTAATGACCTAAATGAAAATCTTTTGACTTTGACTTTTGTTTTCAGTGATTGCGGATGAAATGCCCAAACCACGCTATTGCAAAGGCATATTCTTTCCAGCCATCAATCATACTTTTAGGGTGAGTTTTGTTTTAATTGACCCTGCAAAGTACTCGCTTTAATTTAATATTTATTAGTTTATTATTTTAGCATATTTATGTATTTTATTAGTATTATATATATACTATATTTATTAGTATTATATAATTGAGTGGGAAAGAAATTACAAAATAATATATGTATATATATATTATTTTTTAATTTCTTTCCCACTCAATATATTTTGTATTTTATTTATTTGTTGTACACCTACCACAGTGTTGTCTTTTTAACCCAAAGGTTGACTGGTAGAGAATGCCTTGTTGAATTAAGTCCGCCCATGTACTACTATTATACATAAAGTTTAAATAAATAAATATTTATTACTAAAACTGATCGTCTATTCTCAGACTCGAAGCATAGAACTATCGTACCAAAAATATTCTCGAAGACAACGGCAGAAGTCCCTCATCATGGTTAACCTCGTCGATTTAGCTCTTAAAGTGAGTATCTGTTAAAAAATATTTAATCTAAACATTTGGTTGGATTTCTTTATGATTAAAACGATCGGTACAGCACGATCTCCCACAGTTGTGGTGTTTTGTGCCAAGCCTTGACGGATTAAGTTACCTTCGAAAAGGTACAACAGACCGCCACGGTAGACGACACCAAGTGTAAGTTTTTCGCGGCGAATAATAATAGCTACGTTGCAGTTAACTAGATTAAACAACCGTTTAATTGCCTGCTTAGCCTTTTCATTGAACGGTGCCATTGAATTGGCGGCCTAATTTAGGGGAGCCATTTAGGGGAGCCGGAAGAGGGCTTTATCTACCCTCCGCCGAGGCCAGGTGAGCATGCTGTAGGCCGGAGACCACTCAAAATCTCCCTGTACCTTTCCGCTGCCTCCTTCTGCGCCATGATATTTTCGCAGAAAGAGATCACCGCGTCCCACGACGCTGCATTACCGACCGTGGAACGAAACACAGCCGACAGCGACAGATCCACAGTCGAGACGAGGGTACGGTGTGGCTCATCTCAAGCTGTACACTCTGCGAGCATGTGCTACGCCATGTCTTCCCAACAATGGAGGCATTGATGACACTGAGCGTCGGGCTCCCTGCCTGTGCGACGCAAGAACTTCCCGAAGTATCCATGCCTCGAAAGTACCTGCGTGGCCCTGAATTACAGGGATACCTCGTCCTGAGCCAGTCGTCTAGCACCGGCCGGACAGCTACGACGGTAGAACGCTGAAACCTGTTCCGCCATTCTGCCACCAAAGCCCTGCGAAGTTTGAACCGGGCGCAGCGTAATTTGTCGCTGCACCATTATCTTGCCCCGCGTCCGGACCTCGTCACGCCACTGATGCAGTAACACGTTACGCAAGGGCTCTCGCATCCAAGTACCATGGCCAGTGCACAAGCTAACTCATAGGCGATCATGCGATACCCTCTAATGACTCTGACGGCCATGGCCCTCTGTAATGCTCGTAAAAATGCGATAATACCGGCCGTCAGGTCAGCTCCCCGCACCGGAGTGCTGTACAGCGCCATGGATCCCACGATACCCACATACAAACGCCTGCAGATGGTGCTGGTTTACCAATTAATTAAGTAATTGCCAAAATTAAATAATGCATATATTTTCGCAACACAGTTAGCTGCCCGTATATCCCGTATCTGCCAGCCCGTTCAATAAATATTGTATTAGACGCGTTGACTCTTGGCTGTATGCATTTAAGCCGCTGATGGAACAGTGCCGTTCAATGAAAAGACTGGGCAGCCAACTAAACGGTTGATTAAGCCAGTTGGCTGCACCAGCTATAGACTGATATAGTTAAAATCAAACCTAACAGTGGCTCGAAAATCTCCGCGAGTCGCTACGTAATAGCAAATATATGTGACAGCGGGGATGAGGGGTGGGGTACTGCACAGCGAAAAGCAAGCTTCACATACATCATTCAGTCAGAAAAGCGATTTACCGCCGCGCAAAACTTACGCCATCATAAATCGTAACTGTCCCATCCAGACAGAAGCGAGCCGTCACCATCGGCAATCTTCGGGAGCACTCGTGTGGATGTGGCATAAAAAATGCTGAGTTTCATGCATGGTACGAACAAATAAGCAAACGTTCGGATGGCCATATCTTTACTATTTAAATCTATGCATAATAGCATAATTTAACGTTAAAGTAGGGATCCAGGAGGATAGATATGTTGCGGAATTTATTCGAAAGAGTTACCGCGGCCCTGGAACGCAAAGGGCACAAGAAGGAGCACGGGTGGGTTTTAGTCAGTAAAAGTCTGACAGTCACTACCACTCCACCCAGGGCAGGGTCATTTGATGATTTCCCATCCAAAAAAAAAAAAAAAAAAACAAAAAAAAAAGGAGGACAGATCTATCGAATACGCTTTATTGCACACCGAAAATAATCACACAACTCTTTTACAGAAACTTAATTCTATGGGTATAGCAAAACTATATTTTATCTGAACACAGCAATCTTAGTTGGGGGCGAACATGCCACGGAGTATTCAGTTTTAAGTGCGTAATAGTTAAACAAACCATTCTCATTAAGGCAATTACAATAAATCTACCTATTTATCTATAAACAGCGTTTGCCGCAATTAATACATTTTATCCGTGTTCAAATTTCAGATCGCATTGGTAGTTATTTACCCGCTCACTGATGGAAAAGGTAGGTTTTGTATAATATCGAAATACCCGTACATATTTTTCTAACTTGTTTAAAGATCTCTCAAGTCGCTTGGTTGATACTTGGCGTGACCCAAAGAGGTGTAATACAACGTGGCATTGCTACCAGCCTTAGCCAGCGATGTGGAGACAACCAGTAGCCAGCGAAGCGGTGGATTTTTTTGACGCCGTTGGTTGACGATTAGTTACTTATTGCACTAGAAAAGCTGTAATATTATACATATGTATATACAACGGAGTAAAAAGGGGGGAAGGGGATAGAACTCATAGGGCATCGAAAAATTCGTCCACGTCGCTGTCAACGGGAAAAGTGCCCAGAACACTGGCCGCGTTACCACGTTGAATGGCAATGCTGATTCACTGACCAAAGAAAAGGCCAGCCCTCTGGTCACTCGAAGAGTCGACTAACTGCTTACTGATTTCACGAAAAACTCAATGAGCACTAGACCCTAGTGTTTCAACCCAAACGGCTCAAATACATAATTCCCAATAAGGTTGTTGTATTAGCGCCGTTTGAGATTTTCTGCAACCACTTGACGATTTTATATCTCTTATACTTACAATATAATATTACTCCTGTATCCACGAACGATTATGCAGAGGTGTACCTGAATATATCCACACTTCTCCAACTTTGTTTAAATCCCAACTAATACACCTTCGACTGGGATCTATCAGATATTTTTATTTGTCTTTATCAGATACAGAACATCATCATTATATATGACCATGCGCTTCTGAAACATCCTATATACAGAACGCAGAGTTTTCTATCTGTCGTCACCCGCGTAAAGTGTTATATCCTATATATAATACATACAAATGCGTATAATGTCGCGTTTATTTTATTATAACAATTAATGTTAAAAATGCTTTGCTCTATTTTAACACGTTTTGGACCATCCCACACCTGCTATGTTTATTTATTTATCCACACTCAAAAAACTTAAAAGACAGAAAGAAGAGCACAAACTTGCTGCCTATTCCAAAAGATATTTCTTTCCATAAAATAAATACCCATGTTTATGTCTTACAGATTCGTGGTCTGATATATCTTTGCCAAAAACGTTATGGACGGTAGCGTTCGCCAGTCTGAACGTGTGTATTTGCTTGCTAAGCTGGTGGCTATCCTTCGCTAACAACCACCTGCATTGGGCAGCAGGAGGTACTTGGGTGCTACTTATCATTCAAGGTATGTGCTTATCATAAAAAACTGTTTGCAAGACATTCGGGCTTCCAACTACCCATAACGTCTAAAAACTATACATCTGTACTCTACAAATGCATGTAAAAACTATCCGCCCATTTCTTTATTATCCAATATTGCAAAAAAAAATGGGAAAGTTTTAAAAACTCGCTTAAGTAGACATCTTAGTTTAAATAAAGTAATATATCTAAAACGATTTAGATATCAGAAGAACGTCGGTAGAGGCGAGGCCTATATACTTCACTTAATTATGTTTTTATTAAATTAAATAATAAAAGCAGGGTACCGGGTATTTTCTTGAAACTAAACGCAGCTTTTGACACGGTTGCTCAGAACTTACTCATCATATAAAATTAGAAAATTATGACGTTAGAGGTAAAGCCTCAAATTTCTTCTCATCATATCTCGATAGATAGATATCTCTGTTTTTCGAAGTTGACTCTCCCCGCATAAATGGGTTAAAAAAGAACTACTGACAGGTTATCATGTTGAATATAGCAACGGGTGTACCCCAAGGATCAATCTTGGAACCAGTATTGTTATTTTTTTATCTATTTATTTATTATCTCATTAATTTCCTTCAAAAACTTTTACCAGACATTCAACTTGCATTTTTTGCCGAGGACACAAATGCCGTAGTCACAGCTAACGACATTCAGGAGCATACTGTTAAGATGAATATATGCTCAAAAGTATTAATAAATCACCAAAACAATCGTGCTTTTAATAAAAATTGCACGTTACTATAGATATTTAACTGGATGGAGTTAAAGGCAGCGAATTAAATGGCTGATTAAGCTAGTTGGCAGCATTTTCTCGTACATTTATATTCAAACGCATAAGCTTTTCCAGTCTAACAGGATGCAAATGAGTTCTAGTATTTTACACGGAGCAAACTATCTGACCTCCACAACCCAGTACCTAATAGGGTATTTTAGTATCTCTAAGATCAAGTTTTAAAACATATTTATATTCTTGTCTCCAGGTCTCTGCAAACAAGGCATTGGTTTTGACGAATCCCATAACCAGGTGTGGTATATGCTGTTCATAGTATTCGTGCAATACGCCATGTTCCCGCTGTCTCTGTGCTGGTGCATCTTCATCGGGTTTTTTTCAAGTTTAGCGCAAACTGTGGCCTTTATGGTGGACGATGCGTCCCGCATGGAAGGGTACATTGGGCCTGGCAACTGTTTCTATCATGGAAGTGTAAGTATATGTAACAGAGGCTGTGGAAAAGTGACATTCTATCGGCGGTACTGTGACGAAGACGCGTGTCAAAACGTCATAAATGTATGGCATGGTTTCTGGTTTTTTTTTTGCAGTACGCGGCTAATTGGTGCTAATAAACTCTTTTTCATTCTTAAAACGCTGTCGAAATCTCACGTAATTAATTCTTTATATTTAGCACGTCGACGGGCACATTCGCTGATCAAATGGCACTTTGTCTTGAGTGTCAAGACAACCTATTATTAAGTTATGAGTGCTGAGCTCTAGATCGACGCTATAGTTAGTTAGAGTTCCGTACATCCGAATGAAAAAACGGACCCTTAAAGCATCACTCGCGTGTGTGTGTGTCATCGACAACTTACTGTGAATCTAATGGACTGACGCATGGTGCGCATGTAAATAAACTTCTGCGCAAAGTTCTTGACTTATAGACTACCTGAAACCTATAAGAATCTGTGGTTTTAAAATAAGACTAATACCTACCGATCTCAGATAGCCCAAAACCAACCCGAAACCTGATTTATTTTAATAAATTTTGATAGATATACGAGGATAAACATTTTCATACACCTCGAAGCAATCCAGTTTTTGGGTATACTTCTGTCAACAGTGATTCGGAGGAATTTCCGACACAGTATTTTACGCTTTTCTGTTCTTCTTGATTCACTTTTCTTATTCTTTTAGGATTATAAATGTCACCTTCGGCTATTGGCAAGCAATGTTTTTTTATATATCGCGGTAAACTTCGCCGGAATGTACGCCAAGTCTCTTGTCGACTGGGGCCAGAGGAAGGTGTTCTTGGAGACACGCAAGTCTATGATCACCTTGGAGAAAACGAAAAAGGAGAGCGAACGGCAGTGGAACCTTTTCAAAAGTGGTACGTTTTTATGTACTATATAAAAATAAGTCGGGTTTTCCTTCCTGACGCTATAACTCCAGAATGCACGTACCGATTTCCACGGTTTTGCATTCGTTGGAAAGGGCTCCGTGAGGTTTATAGCAAAGAAAATTCAGGAAAGGAAGCCATCTGGTGGCGAAACGGAGTTCGCCGGGTTTGCTAGTGCTATATATTTTCAACAACACACAGCAACTCCAGTTATCGCATCTATCAAAACGTTTATAAGCTTTCACAGCAGACTTAGTTTCCGTACGTCATGTCCTAGGCGACCACTGAAAATAATCGCCGTGCTGAGGGTACCCCACGGCACGGCATTATGCTGAGTGGAAGCGTTTTTGCCACAACCACAACATGAATTTCCTTTATCTATATTTCCTGTACTTTCACGTAATCACTTTTTTATTTGTATTGTTATTAAATTTTAATTTGTCTTTACTAACATAATGTAGTACTACTAATATTATTGTTTAGATTTTAATGGAAAATCCATTAATGTATGTTGTTTTGTAGCTTTTACATACTTTTTCTTTCATTCTTTTCTTCATTCTTTCTGTTACCGTCTATTATTTGCTATACAATTACAATTGATAAATTCAAGTGCGGTCCAACAAATCATCAAATCTTAATCCCCACCGCTATGCCAAGCCCTGCCTGACTAGAGACTCTAGAGTCTAGATCCTCTTTCTAGAGTTTAGACAAAGTGCTATTCTATCAGTGAATGCGATTGTTGAAACTCCAAAACATAAAGTATTGATCACGTGAGAGTTTTAATTATTCCCATACATTTTCAAAACTTTAACAAAATCTCCCTTGTCTAGAGTCACTGCGGTGAGATTGTGTGAACATCTCGTCGCTTAAAATTTGCTGAAGTCGATAGTTGACGAGTCCTCCGTACAACATCTGATGCTTACCAGGCCAGTGGAAGGTTGGATCCAATGAGTTGCAACCGGAAGCCGCATAATTCGTATATAGCGGCATATATGCCGCTCCATATGTATCTAAATGTCATTCGGCAAAATTAAATCAGTCATCACTATTTCCCTGCATATATTTCTTTTCTTATATGTCTGACTATTATTGTCATTCAATGAAATAAAGTTTCCATTATGACTTTTCAAACAGCATCTGCAAGAACTTAATACAGTAGGTACTGTGTACGAAGTCCATACAAAAATGGCCATTATCCTTTACAGTGATACCAGACTTCCTGGCGACAAAGATCTCCAAACACGTGATCATGACAGGTGGCGAGATAGAGGAGCAGCAGTTCAGTAACCTAGTGGACGTGGTGCATCACTATCAGGACGTGTCTATACTCTTTGCAGACATCAAAGGATTTACCGGTGAGACTAAATTAAAAAAATAAAAATTCTGTACAAC